>OW204031.1:8831436-13831436 GCA_934048045.1 Polygonum aviculare
CACTGTCACAACTCTGCCACACGCCTGCCACAGGTCTGCACAGCCGCCCACTTTTTCGGGTTTTGAAAATCCCGCCAAAAGGCATTACTTGCAGTGCACGGAGTAATTGTCGGAAGCAGAGAGTGGTCGGCCACGACCTAGGGGTGGTCGGCGCCGACCCACTGCAGGGCGTGGATTCTTTCGCGTTTTGCTTTGGTCTTGCTTCAATTGATTGGACTTTTGTTGGGTGCTTTTACCCTTTTGTTCCTTGTTTTTCTTGAGTTCTTGGTACTTCATGGGGGCTCACTTGATTGCAACTTTGGATTTTTGGGCTCTTGACGTCTCGACTCTTGACAACTACCGGTTCCTAGAAAGCTCCGAAAATGAATGAAAACGTCTCCAAAAAGCTCCAAATTCCTACACAACACGAAACAACACACAAACGACTCCAACTCTCGAAAGAGAGGTGAAATCTTATGCAAAGCACACAAAAACAAAGAGAAAGCATGCAAAACGAGCTAGAAAACTACCTAGAAAAACAACTAAAAAGCGCGACATCAGTGATCCTCGTACCCAAGAAAAATGGCGAATGGCGTATGTGTGTGGACTGCAGAGCCATCAATCAAATCACGGTAAAATGCCGCCACCCTATACCTCGCTTGGATGATATGCTTGATGAGTTGCATGAATCGATTTTATTCTCTAAAATTTACCTTAAAAGTGGCTATCATCATATTAGAATGAAAGAGGGTGATGAATGCAAAACTGCTTTTAAAACCAAATATGGATTGTATGAATGGCTTGTAATGCCTTTTGGCTTGACTAATGCTCCTAGTACTTTCATGCGCTTAATGAATCATGTTTTACGCAGTTTTCTAGGTAAATTTGTTGTGGTTTACTTTGATGACATACTAGTCTATAGCAAAACCTTGGATGATCACATAGGGCACTTGCATGCAGTTTTTGAATGTCTTCGAAAGGAGAAATTGTTTGCTAATCTTGCTAAGTGTGATTTCTGCTCATCTTCTACTATCTTCCTTGGTTTTGTCGTGTCTAGTAATGGTCTGCGTGTTGATGATAGTAAGGTGAAAGCCATACAAGAGTGGCCTCAACCGACCACTCAAACTATGGTTCGATCCTTTCTAGGACTAGCTGGGTTCTATAGGCGATTTGTGTGTGATTTCTCTATTATTGCCTCGCCTTTACATGAACTAACAAAGAAAAATGCAGAATTTAATTGGAAAAGGCAACATGAGACCGCCTTTGAAACTTTGAAAGACAAGTTGAGCCACGCACCCGTCCTCCAGCTGCCGGACTTCACTAAGACCTTTGAGGTCGAGTGTGATGCGTCCAATTTTAGGATTGGTGGCGTGCTCTTGCAGGAAAAGAAACCCATTGCCTACTTCAGCGAGAAGCTTAGTGGCGCCGAGCTTAATTACCCCACATATGACAAGGAACTCTATGCTTTGATAAGGGTTCTTAAGACTTGGCAACACTACTTATGGCCAAAGGAGTTCGTGATTCACACCGATCACGAGGCGCTCAAGTATCTAAAGGGCCAATCTCGCCTCAGCCGAAGGCATGCTAGATGGGTTGAGTTCATGGAGACGTTCCCCTATGTGGTGAAACACAAAAAGGGAACCGAAAACGTGGTAGCCGATGCTCTATCACGCAGGTACGTTCTTCTTGCTCACTTAGATGCAAAATTGTTAGGTTTTTCCATGATGCGTGAATTGTATGCTAATGATGATTTCTTTGGGAAAATTTACAATTATTGCATTGCGCATGGTGAATATGACTCTTACTTTGTGGATGATGGTTATTTGTTCAAAGCTGGAAAATTATGTATACCTTCATCTTCACATCGTAGGTTGTTAGTTCAGGATGTGCATGAGACTAGAGGACATGGTGGATTAGAAAAGACTTTGCAGGGATTAAAGGAACACTTCTATGGCCTAAAATAGCGAATTATGTGCTTAAATTCATTAAGAGCTGTGTTTCATGTGCTAAAGGAAAATCAAAGTTAACTAACCATGGATTGTACCAGCCTTTACCTATACCTAAGAGCCCTTGGGAAGATATTTTTATGGATTTCATTGTAGGGTTGCCTAGGACTAGGAAGGGCAGAGATAGCATCTTTGTAGTAGTAGATAGGTTTTCAAAAACGGCTCACTTCATTTCATGTCACAAAACTGATGATGCCGTGCATATATCTAACTTGTTTTTCGAGCATGTTGTTAAATTGCATGGTATTCCTTGTTCTATTGTTAGTGATAGGGATGCTAAGTTCTTGAGTTGCTTTTGGAAATCTTTGTGGTCTAAATTGGGTACTAGATTGCTTTATTCTACTTCTTGTTGTTGGATCGTTAGTACTTAGGAACGCCCTTTACTTTGGTAAAGGCGTCCTTTGGTCAGGCGTCCCTACGAGGAGTAGGGGCGTCCTTGAGTAATGCAGCGGAAATAAAGTACTAAACAGGTAAAGATGAACGCAGAGAATTATAGAGGAACCACTCAAGACCAAGTAGTCCTTGAGTGTAAACCTCTACCTCCTTGGAGGATTTTTGAATAGCTTTATCTTTATATTGAACGTTCTTACAGTTGTACTGGCGAGTCTTTACAGTTCTCTAGCACTTAGCTTTTCCCTAAGTCCACTAGTAAAGGACTCCTCTAAGCCTACAACTTAAGCAAGTTCAATCTCTTAAAGAACTCTATCCCTACGTCCTACAGTACTTCGTAGGACTCTCTTTCTCTTTTTGGGTTTTTCTGAATACAAACTGTTTTGGTGTTTTGGTTACAAATCTCACTAGATCTAGCAAAAGTCTTAGCACTGTTCTTGAGTTCTTGAGCTAGTTCTTCGTGTTCTTGAGTGAGTCGCTTTTCTCTGATTCTCTCTGAATATTCTCTGAAAGCGTTAACGTCACAATAAATGCCTTGGAGCTATTTATAGGACTTGGGGAAGGGCGTCATTCTTCTGGACGATCATGCCCTTCGTGGACGTGGCTACAGTATCTTCCTCCACGTAGTATGGTAGTGATGAGGAAGCTTCCTAAATCCAGCTGTGTGTGATGAACTCCGCTACAGGATCGGCCGCCACGTGTTGAAGAACTCTGCTACAGGATCGTCCGCCACGTAGTGTTGGACTCTGCTACAGGATCGGTCTCCACGTGTCCTTGGATGATCAAATATTGTCTAGTGATGTCATCCTGTCGGCTAGTGAGTAAGGACGCTTGGCTTTGCGTTCCTACTTGTTTGGGACTCCGTCCTTGCTCAAGTAGTCTCTTGCTGGTCCTTACTTCCTGTTAGCTAGCGTCCCTAAGCCTAGGGAACGCTTCACACACTTGTTGTCCTTTTGTGACTGGCGTTCCTGAATACTTGGACAAATTTATTAGAATCAAAGTGAGTTTGTCATATCAAAACTAAGGGACGGTTGTGGGCACACTACCAAGTACGCAAGCGTCCTTGATAGCGTCCCAACAATTTCCCCCTTTTTGATGATGACAAACTCTTCAGCAAAACAGTTTTGACATTGGGACTTTAGCATGCATGAAAACATAGAGGCATCCTCTAACACTAAGCGAAATTTCAGTAAGCACAAGTTTTCATTCTTTGATTCTCTAACATTTGGATTTTAAGGAGAGAGTCGCGTCCTAGAAATACTTTCTAAGCGTCCTCTTTTATTCTAGCAAGGCGTTCTTTAGACCTTTCACTTAATAGTTCCCCCTTAACACTTACTTATTCTAGATAACTATTTCATAGCGCATCTCTGCAAAACTACACTTCCCCCTTTTGGCATCATCGAAAAGGATAACAAGTGATAAGGACGTTAGCATGAAAACATAACTATAAGCAGGGGAACGCTTAAACAAACATAATGAAAGCAAACCATGTAATAGCCATTCAAACAGAATGAGAATCGTTGTCATTACAGACCAAGTGTTTGAAAGAAGAAAAGAAGCAAAAAAAACAAAATTAGGGATAAAGGGGTGGAGGACGGCGATCATTGAGGACGGCGTTGGTCTTGATAAAACTTGAGCAGTTGCTCTTGAAGTTCTGCCGACCTGTTGAAAGCCGTTGACAAGTCCTTGAGAGCCGAGAAGATGTGACACTGATTGTCCATAATGGCACCCATAAGTTCGTCGGGAGGATGCTGTGCAAGATTAGCTGGGGCAGGACGAGGAGCGGGACCAGAACTGGAAGATGGAGCGTCTTCATGAGGCATAGAAGCAGGAGGGGATGTTGCCATTAGTAACTGATCAAGAGCTGCAAGGTTAACTGCGGGCTCTTCCTTGTGAACTGGCTCTTGATGCATGGAAGCAAGACGTTCCTGTTCAGCTTCGGCGGCTAGGCGTTCTTGCTCAGCCTTCATCCTAAGGCTGAGCATCGAACTGAAAAAACCGAAAAAATTGACCGAACCGAACCGAAACCGAGGAATATCGGTTCGGTTTTCGGTTCAAGTAATTCAAAATTTTCGGTTTCGGTTCGGTTCGATTTATTTTCGGTTCGGTTCGGTTAAAACGATTTTTAAAATAAAAAAAATAAAAAATACATATTACAGATATTGTAGCTAGGGTTACATATCCATTCATACGTAACACTCGTTACACTCCAGCGCCGCTTTCTCCTCTCTTGCTCGCCAGATCTGGGATTGACCACACCGGTATCGCCCGGCGACAGACCAACCCCGGCGACGCCCTCCCTCTCTCTCCACCCACTGACCCACTTGACTGCCCCTGCTTCCGACCGCACGACGGCGCGCAGGCCGACTCCCACGACGACCAAACCCGCCCCGACTCCTCTGCCTTGCCCACGCCGGCTCAGGTTTCTCTCCTCTGACTTCTCCCAGGGCTGGCGGCCGGCGGGACCCCGGCTCCGCTTCTCTAGACTCCAATCCCTACTCCCGGCGTCGGACTTCGATCGTGCTTCTCTCGGCCTCACGTTTCTCGGCCTCCTCGTCCCCTGCATCGTCGTCTCTGCTCCTCGTCGTTGTCTCCCGGCCGCGTCGTTTCCCGGCCCTCTCCTAGTCGCTGCCTCCTCCATCGTCTCCTGGCCCCCTCCTCAGTCGTCTAGCCTTCTTGCTTTTTCCCTCTTTTTTTGATTTTTAGGTTTTTTGGGCTCAAATAGTCAAATTGCTCAAAAAACCGAACTGATATGTGCAATTTGGGGCGGTTTTTCGGTTTTGACCGAAACCGAACCGATATTGACCGAAACCGAACCGAACCGAACCGAAATATTTCGGTTCGGTTTTCGGTTCCAAAAATGTCGAAATTCGGTTTTCGGTTCGGTTCGGTTATTGTCGGTTCGGTTCGGTTTTGAACCGATGCTCAGCCCTGCTTCTTCCTAGCTTCCTCAGCTTCAGCTTCCAACTGTTTCTTGACAGAACGAAGTTCCTCGTTGTGCCTTATTTTGAGCAATCCTCTTTTCCGATCCCACTTCAACCCGAGTAGTTCTTTAGGAGCAGAATCATCATAAGCGTTCTGAGATTGGAGAATCAGTTTGACTAACCCAGGGTATGGTAAAGCGTGTCGCTTCCTCCCACACTTAGCCATATGTTGCATAGCAATTCTGGCAAGATTTATGGGACGGCGTTCGAGAAAAGCGTCTATCAATATGATGTCATGGGTTTGAACTATAGAACGCTTCTCTTGCCTGGGAAGGACGGCGCGGCAGATGAAGTAGTGTGCAATGGCGCCGACTTTGCTCAACACGTGAGCTACCCTGTCAAGTCCAGAAGGTCTTTTGCCTTGAAACACTCTCTCAATCATAGAATTTTCTTCGTCCTCTGTCATCTCAAAGACGTTCTCTGGAAGTGAACTTAGAGCGTTGGACGGTGGCTTTTGAGTGCTAAGTCCCATGAATTGACAGACTTGGCGTTCTGTGACAGTTGCCTTTTCATCATCTATCTTGAAGGAGAGAGAGCCGTCTTTGGACCTGTAGCGCAGACTTTGGTAGAACGCTCGGACCTGTTCTTTGTCAACCTCTGTAGGAGCAGGTCCGACGTCCGTCCAGCCTTGTGACTAGGCTAAAGTCGTCGTGCCAAGATCAAAGATAAATAACCCAAATTACAAACTAAGTATAGCAAGTAAGTAAGGGGTCGAACCCAAGAGAACTTAAGGCTTCTAGTACTAATATAATTATCAACCAAAGAATAGGGGATTTAGAGAAGAGATCTAAACTAAACTAAACTAGAAACAAAACAAACAAATAAACAAACATGCAAATATGGGAAACAAGTGATAAGAAGACAAGTTCATTCAAAAGATCCACTCTTTAATAATCACTCGATCATAGATTCATTCATTGATTTCATTTACACCTATGGTTAATTCCTATCCTGATCATTAACAATCGTAAATCCACGGTCCAAGCAATTCTATAACCCTAGGCAAAGACGCTTAACCTAGAATTAGCATAGAGAACAAGGATATGCAGGATATAATATCAAACAATCAAGCTACGAGTCAATTGCAAGATAAAACAATCAATTCTCTTCTTAATCCTAGTTGCATAGACAACAGGTCTAGGTTAAGTTGTTTTCACAGATTAGTTTTGTCCACGGTCCAAACCTAATCAAACAGTAGAAAGCTAATCAATTCAATAGGGTCGCGAATCCTAGAGAAACAATCAACAATCATAAGATGAAGCACAAGAGAATCAATATCAACCAAAGGATAGAAATCAATTACCAAAATCTCACGAGTTCATACATCAGAGCTTCTCCCTTGAACGAACCCAAGGAGACTAGCTCTCCATAACTAAACTAAAAGAGAAGAATTGAATTATGAGAAAGAAGATAAGAGATACTAAAAACCTAAGGTTGGCTCCTCCTTATATAGCCCAAGGAACAAGCTCCACGAGATAGATAAGGAAAGAGGCAAAAGATAGAAAAGGAAACAAGATAGAAAGATTTCGGCCCGCTTCGGATTCGGCATCACCGCGGTCGCGTCGCCATCACCGCGCCCGCGCTTTCACAACAGAGAAAAACTTCTCGTCTCGGCAGCCACCGCGGGCGCGTCGGCCAGGCCGCGGTCGCGGAATCTCGACAGAACCTATGGTGTCACTTAGGAGGCTGTTTTGACCATCTTCGGCTTGGAATCTGACTTCGGTGTAAAATGATGAATTGAAGCCCTTGAAGTTAGCTTTCCAATGGCACCGGAATCAGCTCAATCCGACCTCTGTAGCTCAAGATATAGCCTTCGCAAGCAAGTGGTGTCGCGCAGACAGCTCAAAACGCCTTAAAACTCTTGATTCTTGAATCCTTGTGTCTTCGGCCTAGGTATTACAATTACGCACAAACTCTAACCTAAACACACTCAATATAGCCCTAAAATACAAGAGTTAACCTATACAAAATAGAGCGAATCAAATTCCCCCATACTTAGATCTTGCTCGTCCTCGAGTAAGCTCAAAACAAATACAACAAGGTAGCACATCTAAGATCTCAGGAAATACAAGGGAAGATAAAAACACTCAACTCACAACCTGAACCCAAAAATATAGAGAAATCATGAGCATAAAACACTGAAGCTAAAACACACACCTCACAACAAGATATAGCACTCAAGCTCTAAAAACATGAAAAAGAGCAACCTAGGATCTACCCAAATGTAACATGTAAGCTCCAAAGTCCCCAAACAAGAATGATCCTAAAACACTCGAATTTTACCGCTCAATTCTGCTTAGGCGCCCTTTCGGGTTTTCACCTAACCGCTCTTTTCATTTTTCTCAAGGGTGTGCTCACAAGTACTCACAACTCTCATAAACCTCATATTACCCCAGCCTAATGTTGGTCCGGGTTACCTGCTTATTACCTGAGCCGCCCTTTCGGGTTTTCGACTCATCCCAGGATTTTATATGCCTTTTTTCAATTTTTATGGCTTTTTCTGTCTTTTTTCTTTATTTTCTTTCTTTATTATGCAAAAAGTATGGTGCAAGTGCTCCATGAAAAGAAGAAAATCAAAAATCTGAAGCAAATAGCTAACTAAGCTAACTAGGATAAGCGAATGCGAGTACTCCTTCCCCCATACTTAAATCCTTCATTGTCCTCAATGAAGCAAAGAGAAAGGATAGAAGCAAGGAGAAAGGTATATCAGAAGACTCACAAACGATTGAAGAGAGGTGGAATGGAAGAACTCTTCAAAGGGTGGTAGAAAGCATGGACGAAAAGCTTAGAATCCCGTTCTGTAGGCCAACCGCGGGCGCGGGTGATCAAGCCGCGGTCGCGGAATCAGCACAGCGAGGAAAATCGACTTCTGGAGGGAACCGCGGGCGCGGCCGGTGTGGCGCGGGCGCGGTCTTCGTGTAGTCGTGAACTCTTGACTTCTCTCGAACCGGATGATGTACAAGGAACCTTCGTATCTTGGCTCGTCTCTAGGAAGATGGATAAGTACTTGAACTCGATCCGTGACGACATGTGGGGGAACAAAGCTCCCCCATACTTAGGCTTTTGCACATAGCCAATACAAAAATAATTCCAAAGATGAATGAAAAGAAATATAGAAGGTGATGGAAAGAGATATGGAAAATAGAAGATAAATGCCCGAACCTTTTTTTTTCGATTTTTTTTTTGCCAGACCCGGCCTCACCGCGGGCGCGGTTCCCGAGGCGCGGGCGCGGTAATTTTTTTTTTTTTTCGGAACCCACTGCATGATAACCGCGGGCGCGGTACGAGTACCGCGACCGCGGCGCTAGTACCTGTACGTCGGGATTGGTTCTGGTGCTCCACCGCGGGTGCGGTATGGCTGCCGCGAGCGCGGTTTTGCACCAGAATGTCCTTTCGGACCTAGTACCTGCACGTTAGTCCGAAAACGAATAAAAACCTAAGCTAGGAATGGAAAAACAATCTATCTAAGCCTTGGGTTGCCTCCCAAGCAGCGCCTTTATTTAACGTCGATGGCCCGACGTCTTCAGGATCAGACATCGTCAATGCCCTGAGCATCAAATCAAAGTCCTGCACAGCTATCTTACAACAGGACTCATAGCATATTGACAAATTATCAAGAAATAAGAAATAATTCAAACTCCTTTTTAACCTATCAAACATGCTTGAGCAATTAGGGTGTGATTTTCTAGAGTGAAACCAATTAGGTGATTTAGGTGATTTTTCAAAGTATTCAGCAAAGCATGCAAATCTCCTATTTGAATTATCACTATCATGAGGTAAAGCATAGAAGAACTCATCACCTACCCTAGCATGCTCAAAGATAGAATCTTTAACAAAAGATTGACATGAAAGAACAAAGTCAAGATCAAAAGAGAGAGAAGAAGTAGAGTAAAGGATATAGGGATCGTCAAGGCTGACTTCAGGAATCTCCATGGAGGGAGATATGAAGGTTTCTGACGGTGAAGAAGAAATCTCCATAACATCATCTCGAACCTCCTCATGCTCCAAACCATCCCAAAATTCACCAAATACCGCCAAATCAACTTCTTCTTTCGTCTTGTCATTCTGAATAGATTCTTTTCGCTTTGCGAAAACAAACTCGGGGAGCCCCTTTGGCATTGAGATGGGGTAATTGAGCTTTATAACACGGCCCGGAACATTGTTGGGGGAGACAGTCTCGTGCTTGAGCACCGGCGGAGAAGCCTCCTTGAAGGCCGCGGGCGCGGTTTGTGGGCCGCGGTCGCGGTATTCCTCCAGGGTGGAATCCTCCGTTTCCTCATCCAAAACAGGGGTTGAACTGCGAGGGAGGTAGTAGTGCCCTTCCACCGTAGCACATTCAAAGCAAGGGGCACCGAAGATCTCGCGACATGCGTGTCGCGCTCGCCTTTCTCCGGAGAATTCGGGGGATGCCTCTGGGGTATTACCGCGGGCGCGCTCAGGGGAACGCGGTCGCGGCTCAGGTGACCGCGGTCGCGGCTCAGGGGACCGCGGTCGCGGTTCTTCATCCGAAAAAAACTCCGTAGGTTCTGTCAAATTTCCGCGGGCGCGGGTTGGTGAGCGCGGGCGCGGATCTTTGACAGAAGCTAACTCCTTGACCTCCTCGGCTCGGATCCCACAAAAGAAATTCCATTGGTCCATCGGTACCCAGATGACGTATTTTCCTTCACTCTTGTGGTACAACATCAGTAGGGTCTCATGAGTCACCCCACCAAAGATGTAATCGCAAGCATCCTTAATCTTTACGTCTAGGCCCCACGATGCAAGCTCATACAACTCTTCCTGACACCTAGTGAAATACCCATGAAAGGGCTCATCCTGCAACTGACAAAACTTAAAGGCAGACATCAGACTATACAAGTGTGGACCGTAAGATAGGTCCACACAAAGCCAATAAAAATATTAATACTAGAAAGAAACCAAAGATCCCCGGCAACGGCGCCAAAATTTGACTCGGCTAAAGTCGTCGTGCCAAGATCAAAGATAAATAACCCAAATTACAAACTAAGTATAGCAAGTAAGTAAGGGGTCGAACCCAAGAGAACTTAAGGCTTCTAGTACTAATATAATTATCAACCAAAGAATAGGGGATTTAGAGAAGAGATCTAAACTAAACTAAACTAGAAACAAAACAAACAAATAAACAAACATGCAAATATGGGAAACAAGTGATAAGAAGACAAGTTCATTCAAAAGATCCACTCTTTAATAATCACTCGATCATAGATTCATTCATTGATTTCATTTACACCTATGGTTAATTCCTATCCTGATCATTAACAATCGCAAGTCCACGGTCCAAGCAATTCTATAACCCTAAGTAAGGACGCTTAACCTAGAATTAGCATAGAGAACAATGATATGCAGGATATAATATCAAACAATCAAGCTACGAGTCAATTGCAAGATAAAACAATCAATTCTCTTCTTAATCCTAGTTGCATAGACAACAGGTCTAGGTTAAGTTGTTTTCACAGATTAGTTTTGTCCACGGTCCAAACCTAATCAAACAGTAGAAAGCTAATCAATTCAATAGGGTCGCGAATCCTAGAGAAACAATCAACAATCATAAGATGAAGCACAAGAGAATCAATATCAACCAAAGGATAGAAATCAATTACCAAAATCTCACGAGTTCATACATCAGAGCTTCTCCCTTGAACGAACCCAAGGAGACTAGCTCTCCATAACTAAACTAAAAGAGAAGAATTGAATTATGAGAAAGAAGATAAAAGATACTAAAAACCTAAGGTTGGCTCCTCCTTATATAGCCCAAGGAACAAGCTCCACGAGATAGATAAGGAAAGAGGCAAAAGATAGAAAAGGAAACAAGATAGAAAGATTTCGGCCCGCTTCGGATTCGGCATCACCGCGGTCGCGTCGCCATCACCGCGCCCGCGCTTTCACAACAGAGAAAAACTTCTCGTCTCGGCACCCACCGCGGGCGCGTCGGCCAGGCCGCGGTCGCGGAATCTCGACAGAACCTCTGGTGTCACTTCGGAGGCTGTTTTGACCATCTTCGGCTTGGAATCTGACTTCAGTGTAAAATGATGAATTGAAGCCCTTGAAGTTAGATTTCCAATGGCACCGGAATCAGCTCAATCCGACCTCTGTAGCTCAAGATATAGCCTTCGCAAGCAAGTGGTGTCGCGCAGACAGCTCAAAACTCCTTAAAACTCTTGATTCTTGAATCCTTGTGTCTTCGGCCTAGATATTACAATTACGCACAAACTCTAACCTAAACACACTCAATATAGCCCTAAAATACAAGAGTTAACCTATACAAAATAGAGCGAATCACCTTGAAATCTTAGAAGATCAAGAAACTCAAGAACTTCTTTTTCTTTTGTGAACGAGGCAAGCCATTTCTCAGAATAGACCAAGGGGCCTAGAATATTTACAGGGGCGCTATCGTCCTTGCGCTTTTTCTTGCCTTTTGGCGACTTAGAGTCTTCATCATTTGAACTTTCATTATCACTGTTCTCGGTCTCATTTTCTGCATCGTCCTGGCCAGCAGCGTCCTCGGTGCCTTGTGCATTTTCATCATTACCACCAGCTGTGGCCTGATCAGCATCAGAGGGGGTTTGGCCTTGGGACGTGTCCTCAGCGTCCTGAGCCTCTTGTTGATTTTCAGATGGGGGCTCAGTGTCCGCAAGGACTTGGGATCCTGTTTGGATTTGAGGGGAGGGGTTTTCTTGTGGAGTTGGTAGGGGATTGAGGATGGGAAGGGATTGGTTGTAGGGGGAACTTCTTGTTCATCACGCTCGAGCTCTTCAGATAGAGTAGGCTCGGCGTCCTTGTGAGCGACCTGGTGCTCGCCAGCGTCCTCAGCAATTTCAACAATCTCTTCTCCTTTTTCAACAGCACCATCGTTCTCAACGTTCTCTGCCTCATCTTGGGAGTCCCCAGTGACATCAATAAACGGGGAAGACTCACCAGCAGGAGTTCCATGTTGACTCTTCTCAGAAGAGCTTGATCTGGAGGAACTTGAGGAGGAGAGGGGCTCTGGTTGCGGAGCGTCCTTGACTAGCAACACCTTAGGCTGTTCACCAGTTTTGCGACGGCGAAAGGTATGCTCAAATGTGGTACGCTACTCGACATCCTCCGGGCCGCTTTCTAAGGAAGGACGACGGTACCTTGGAGTCTCGGGGTCCTTTGGAGCTGGGATATGGGCCGGGGCGGAGGGAAAGTTGGCGAGATTGAGAGGGGACAAGTTTGGGTTAGGTTGGAACAGTATAAGGGCATTGTCTCTTGTTGCTGTGGGAGAACGGGGAGGAGTTGGGAGTTGAACGATTTTAAGAGCTTTTTGAGGAGGAGGGGTGGATTCTTTTGAGAGGTTGGAGGGGCCTTTTGTGGAGGTTGGCCTTTTTGTTGAGGATGGAACGCGTGAGGACTTGGCCTTTTTGAGGGGCCTGGGATCATGGATCTTTTTGGAGCGTCCCTCCTTAAGATGTGGTGGAAACTTGTCCACTATTTGTGTTGGGTTGGAGGAGGTTAGTTTGGAAGATTTTGAGAGGGGGGACGATGGGGCAGGACGGTTGGAGGGCAAAAGTTGTTTTGAGGAGATAGTGGGAACTTGAGGAGGTGGTGGAGAAGGACTTGGCAGCCTATTTTGAATCATTTGATAGGCGAGGGAGTCTTTGGGATACATGGGGAAATCGGGTAGGACGGCATTGTGCAGATCTGGTATGAGATCAAGTAAGGGAGCAAGATTTTCACCACCAAATTGCGAGAAGAACAGAACGTCGTCCATCCTCCCGGGTAAGTCCTTGTAATTCGTCTTGTGGAGGCCTTGGATGACGAATCATTCTATGAACCTCTCATAGTTCCGGGTCTTCTCAGCGTCCTCCTTTACATCCGGCTTGTCCATTCTTTCCCTTATGAGTTGATACAGCGTTCTGGGCTTCCTATTGATGAAGTCCACAAGAGATTCGTTCAGAACGATAGGCTTGGGCTTCTCAATTGTGTGGGATTTCACCAGTTTCCTTCTCTTACCGCCGGCAGAAGATCCGGCAGCGTTCCCTAGTCTTTCAGACATGATTTTGATAATTTGTAGAGAGAGAAAGTCGTCGGAAAGCTAGAGAGAGGAGAGAGCTGTTATGAGAGCAGGGAAGTTGTTGTGGATAATAAATTCTGAGAGCGACTGTTTTGGCCTTATATAGAGAAAGCGGTGGCATAAACTGTAATTACCACTGATTCACTGTGCGACACGTGGCAAAACTTCCCCCTCAAGATTTGAGCAAAAGCAACGGTCACTGTTCAAACTTTCAAAAGTTTAAAATTCTGACTCTTCAACTTCTTCTCAAAAACTGAACTGGCGTCCTCTCTTACAAACACTAAGCGTCCTCTCAAACTTAGCAAAAATAATCACCTCTTCAAGCAAACCAATAACCTTGACAACCGTCCTTGTGATCACCTTGCGAACCATTTGAGAACAAAGCAAGTACGTCCCGTAAAAGAAAATATGAAGCTCATAGGACGCTTTTGCAGAGTTCTCGGCTAGGGTAAGCTTAGAGTTCCCATCATTTCGGCTTATATTGAGGGTTGGGTGATCAGGGATACTCTTTTCAAGACAAATAGAGAGATTTGAATGGCGTTCCAAAGTAGCAAACACATGAAGTTTTAGACTAGCGTCCTTGCTAAAATGAAGTCAATGCATAACAGTCCTTAAATACTTAGAATCTACTAGACATAGCCAATCATCGAGGGAATAGTAGAACGGGACTTGCTACTTAAAAGTTATCATCCCCAAGAGCAACCTGAGATGCTTATAGGGACGTCTATCAAGCGCCTTAGTGAAAATATCAGCTATTTGGTCTCCAGTCCTTACATGCTCCATACTAATAAGTCCTAGTTCAATATTATCACGCAAGAAATGATGTCTTATATGAATATGCTTTGTGCGTGAATGAAAAACAGGATTCTTAGAAATTTCAATAGCACTTGTATTATCACAGCGAATGGGAATAGTTTCAAGATTGATACCGTAGTCCTCTAGTTGATATTTGATCCAGATGACTTGTGAACAGCACGAGGCAGCAGCAACGTACTCGGCTTCCGCAGTTGAAAGCGCCACAGAGTTCTGTTTCTTAGATCCCCAAGAAACTAAGCATGAACCAAGGAACAGTGCCATTCCTGAAGTGCTTTTTCTATCAATCATGTGACCAGTGTAATCAGCGTCCGAGTAGCCAAGAAGCTTGAAGGACGTCTTCAGAGGGTACCAAAGACAAAGATCGTCGCATCCTTTGAGGTATCGAAAGATCCTCTTGACTTCTTGCATGTGGGACTCCTTTGGATTCGCCTGGAAGCGTGCACACAAGCAAACGGCAAAAATGATATCAGGACGGCTTGCGGTCAAATAGAGCAAAGAGCCAATCATTCCTCTATAAAGCTTTTGATCAACGTCCTTCCCTTGTTCATCTGCGTAAAGACGCGAATTTGGAGAACAAGGAGTAGCAACTGGCTTTGACGTGTTCATCCCGTACTTCTCAAGCATTTCACGGACATATTTTTGTTGATGAATACGCGTCCCTTCCTTGAGTTGGTTGATTTGAAGTCCCAAGAAGAAATTGAGTTCTCCAATGAGGGACATCTCAAACTCACTACTCATTAAGGACTTGAACTCATCTACAAGTTTCATGTTAGTACTACCAAAGACTATATCATCAACATAGACTTGGGCAATTAAAATGTCCTTGTGAACTTTCTTAATGAACAAAGTTTTATCAATTGAACCTCTTATGTACCCATGAGGCAGAAGAAAGGACGCAAACTTGTCGTACCATGCACGAGGGGCTTGCTTAAGTCCATAAAGAGCTTTGTCCAAGTAGTACACATGATCTGGGTGAGAGGCGTCCTCGAAGCCAGGCGGCTGAGCAACATACACTTCCTCCTTGAGTTTTCCATTGAGGAAGGCAGTCTTGACATCCATCTGAAATAACTTGAATCCCTTGTGAGCGGCAAAGGCAATAAGAAGACGAACGGCCTCAATTTTAGCAACAGGAGCAAAGGTTTCATCGTAGTCTATGCCTTCCTCTTGCTTGAATCCTTGAGCCACCAGTCTTGCCTTGTTCCTTGACACGCGTCCACTTTCATCAAGCTTATTTCTGAACACCCAGCGCGTCCCTATGATGTTTTTGCCTTTGGGACGAGGGACGAGGGTCCAAACTTTGTTTCTTTCAAACTGGTTGAGTTCTTCTTGCATTGCTTGAATCCAGTCAGCGTTCTATAGTGCTTCCTTGATGTTCTTTGGCTCCACCATAGACACAAAAGCATTGAACACACAAAAAGATAGATTTGCACTTTGGGACTTGCCTGCAGCTGACCTGGTTTGAACTCCTTGAGAAGGATCTGAGAGAATCTGAGAAGTTGGGTGGTCCCTAGAGAAGCGGGACTCCCTTTGAAACAATTGAGCAAATCTTGGATCAATGTCTCCATCAGAATCAATACTATCATCTTGAGCATCGTTCTCAGTGTGTTCCCCCTCAGAGAGAGCGTCCACACCTTGACCTTGCTCGCCTTGTAAACTTGATTCAGCCATATCTTGTTGAACTGGGGATTCACTACGAGAGAGAACTCCTTGAACAACACTGGGAACGTCCACTGAGACTTCTTCAGGATTTGGAGTAGCGTCCTTGGGAACATAGTATTTTCCAGAGGACCAATCTTCAACTTCGTCTTCAGAGTCGTCCTGTTGGTGTGACGAAGAGCGTTCTTTCTTACTTGGTTTTTCTTTGTGAGAAGAGCTCTCTTTGAACACAACATGAATACTCTCCTCAAGCTTTAGAGTCCTTTTGTTGAAAACTCTATATGCTTTGCTGGTGAGAGAGTACCCAAGAAATATGGCTTCATCACTCCTTGCATCAAACTTTCCAATTCGTTCTTTGTCGTTGTTGTGGACGAAACACTTGCACCCAAAAACTCTTAGATAATCAATGCGAGGCTTCCTTCCATTCAACAACTCATAGGACGTTTTCTTCAGTAGAGGACGGATCATGGCACGATTGATGATGTAGCAAGCTGTAGCAATAGCTTCCGCCCAGAAGTACTGGGGGACGCTATTTGCCAAGAGCATAGTTCTTGCCATATCTTCCAACGTCCTGTTCTTTCTTTCCACAACTCCATTTTGTTGAGGAGTCCTTGGAGCTGAGAAGTTATGAGAGACGGCATGTTGATCACAGTAGGCCAGGAACTTTGAGTTTTGGAACTCCGTCCCATGATCTGATCATATGGCTTTGTGAGGCATCTCAAGGGCAACTTCCACTTGTTTGATGAAGACTTTGAATGCATTGAAACAATCTGCTTTTGACACTAAGAAAAGAACCCAAGTGAATCGAGAAAAATCATCTACGAGAACGTAAATGTACCTCTTTCCACCGTAGCTCAGCGTCTTCATTGGTCCACAAAGATCCATGTGAAGAAGTTCCAAAGGCTTCTTCATACTGATTTCGTTCTTGGACTTGAATGACGTTCTTGTTTACTTCCCTTTGATACAGGCTTCACACTGTTCAACTTTCTCAGGATCAATTCGAGGAAGTCCTTTCACAAGATTTCGTTGGTGTAGCTTAAGGATTGTGCTTGGTCCAGCATGGCCAAGACGGCGATGCCAGAGATTAGCGTCCTCCTTTGAAACAGATAGGCATAATTCTGATTTGGGCTTGAACTCTTGATTGAAGATGTAGACATTGTTTTGGCGTACTCCTTTGAGAACAACTTTGTTGGACTTCTTGTTGATGACTAGGCACTCCTTTGAATCAAATGTGACTAGGTTTTCACCTTGATCACACATTTGGGAGACGCTAAGAAGATTGAAGCCAAGTCCTTCAACAAGACTCACATTTGTTGCTTTGATGGACGGATTGAGAATGGCAGTTCCCGTCCCTTGGATCTTTCCTTTGCCCTTGTTGCCAAATGAGACAGTTCCTCCCGTGGCACTACTTTTTTTTTTTTGAATTATCGTGAGTGTCCGAGGCTACTAGCACACGACTAATCTCACGCCGGCCGTGCTTGTCGGGCCGTAATAGGGAGCCCTACCCTCCACTCTCAACAGAGCGGTCCGTGAGGACAAGAGCCGGTAGGCTCACTCGCTCTGAAGAGGGACCCGAAGACCTGAGGAGGGCGCTCACACCCGCACGTTATCCGGTTACCCGGAACCCCCCGGGGGTAAATACACGGTACCCGTACCCCATGAGACTCGAACCGGCGACCTATGGGTACTACCCAAGGCTTTTTACCGGCTGAGCTAATGGAGCATGGGTCACTACTTTGGATAGAAGTGAGATGGATCTGGCTTCCTGTCATATGGTTTGAGGCGCCACTATCAATGATCCATGGGCGTCCCCTCACTTCCACCTGCCATAACAAAGTTAGTGTTTGGCGACCCAGGCAAGGTGTTCCTTACCTAGTTCGTTACAGTAATAGAACTCTGGTTCTGGCATGTAGTCATTTATATTCACATCATTTGAAATAGCATGCTTTCGGAAAGAACTTCTAGAGCGTCTAGAACGCCTAGGATTAGTCGTAGGGACGGACTCAGTATTTTCATTGTTAGTCCTAACAGCTTTTCCACTTTCAATGTCTTCCTTGAGTTTTAAGCAATCATATTTGAAGTGATCTCCTTGTCCACAGTACCAACACGTCCTATAATAAGTACCAAGGTACTACTTCTTGTTGGGACGTTGGATTTTGTTTTTCTTCATCTTTTGAGGATCACAAACTTTCGAACCTTCCCCTTTAGCAATTTTCTTATAGATCCTATGACTAGTGGAGTTAGTGTAGTAGTCCTCTTGACCTTTCTCTCCACTCTCTAGGACTCTAATTCTTTCAAGAAGATTCTTGGTTTTCTCTCTTTCAAGTTCAAGTTCTGAAGTTTTGCTTGCCTCAAAGTCGCTAGGGAGAGAGTTCCTAGTGTCAGACTCATAGCCTAGTCCTCTTTTGGCTGGGACAAACACCATTGGTCTAACTTCCTCAATGATAGGATTCTTTCCTAACACTTTCACTTCTTCCCTAAGCTTAGCGTTCTCTAGTTTAAGACACATCACTTCAGTTTTTAGAGATTTGCTTTCTTCACACGAGGATTCTAGTTGCGTAGATACTGTAGCACAATTCTCACATTCAACCACAATATTTTCATTTTCAAGTTCAAGTTCATCCATTCTATGTTGCATGACCACACTTTCTTCCATGATTTTACCAATTAGTTTAATAAGCTTGGATTTAGAACAATTTTCTAAGGAACTCATCATAGATTCACGAGTTACCTCATTTTCAGATTTCGGAGCGTCCTCCTCAACAACTGTGGCGTCCTCCATAGCCATGTACGCTACTTGTTCATTATCAGAAGCGTCCTCAATAGCTATGTACGCCGCTTGTTCATCGGGTTCTTCATCATTAGAACTGACATTATCCCATGTAGATGCGAACGCTCCAATGAGGGCCTTTGTCTTCATCTCCTTTGAGGACATTCCCGTTGTACAATTTTTAGCAAAGTGTCCTTTCTTGTTACATTTGTAACAGGTAAGTTCTTTCATCTCTGCCTCAGTGTACCTGGGACTTTCTTTCTCGGGCATCTTGTGTTTGTTGAAATATTTGTTCCTTTTGCCATAAGAACGGAGAGCTTTGTGAATAAGAGCAAGTTCTTCTTCTTCATCAAGCTGTTCCTTAGACTTGCTTTCTTTCTCCTTTAAAGCTTGAACGCGCATCTTCTCACGGTTCTCATTTTTATTGGCTTCCACCATTAAAGCAAGTTCTCTTTGGCGACGCAAATACTCAGCGTACTCTGGTGTTGATGTCATCAAGGCCAGATCTGTCTGAGGATTCCGTGCCAGCTCAGCCAAATCAGAGTCCCTTCTTACTTCATATCCTCTCAGCTTCCCGTAGATCTCTTCCATATCTAGAGTCTTGTTAGCTGTATTTTCTTTGAACGTGGTTCTATCAAAGTTCCACTTTCCTGTTAGTCCATCAATGACCACTTGAGCTCTGTTCCTCATTGAAATTTCAGCTTCTGGGATACCCAAGTTCCTCATTTTGGTGACAAGAGCTTCAAAACGGTATGAGTAGTCCTTAACTGTTTCATTGGGCAACATTTTGAAAGTATAGAACTCTCTTTTGATTTCGAGCTGAACATCCTCCTTCATCTTAGCAGTTCCTACGTGGAATTTTTCAAGGGCTTCCCACTGTTGTTTGGCAGTTGCCAAATTGCTAACTCTGGTGGCGTCCCTTTCACAAAGAGACGCTTGAAGGAAGCATATAGCCTTAGCATTTGTTTCCATCAGCTTGAATTCATCAGGACCCCACTCGTCCTCTTTGTCTTTCTTGTCAGCAGGAATGGTAAGGTCACCTTTCATGATCACTCTCCAACATTGATAGTTCTGACTCCTGCAGAAGTTCTCAAACCTAATCTTCCAGCGGTTAAAGTTGCCGTCCGTTAGGCGCGAAGGCTTCACGAAGGAGATTCCGATTGGTTCCATGTCCATCTTGTACCTGCAACTCTGTAAGAATCTAGAGCGCCTGCTCTGATACCAATTGTTGGATCGTTAGTACTTAGGAACGCCCTTTACTTTGGTAAAGGCGTCCTTCGGTCAAGCGTCCCTACGAGGAGTAAGGGCGTCCTTGAGTAATGCAGCGGAAATAAAGTACTAAACAAGTAAAGATGAACGCAGAAAATTATAGAGGAACCACTCAAGACCAAGTAGTCCTTGAGTGTAAACCTCTACCTCCTTGGAGGATTTTTGAATAGCTTTTTCTTTATATTGAACGTTTTTACAGTTGTACTGGCGAGTCTTTACAGTTCTCTGACACTTAGCTTTTCCCTAAGTCCACTAGTAAAGGACTCCTCTAAGCCTACAACTTAAGCAAGTTCAATCTCTTAAAGAACTCTATCCCTACGTCCTACAGTACTTCGTAGGACTCTCTTTCTCTTTTTAGGTTTTTCTGAATACAAACTGTTTTGGTGTTTTGGTTACAAATCTCACTCGATCTAGAAAAAGTCTTAGCACTGTTCTTGAGTTCTTGAGCTAGTTCTTCGTGTTCTTGAGTGAGTCGCTTTCCTCTGATTCTCTCTGAATATTCTCTGAAAGCGTTAACGTCACAATAAATGCCTTGGGGCTATTTATAGGACTTGGGGAAGGGCGTCATTCTTCTGGACGATCATGCCCTTCGTGTACGTGGCTACAAGATCTTCCTCCACGTAGTATGGCGGTGATGAGGAAGCTTCCTGTATCCAGCTGTGTGTGATGAACACCGCTACAGGATCGGCCGCCACGTGTTGATGAACTCTGCTACAGGATCGTCCGCCACGTAGTGTTGGACTCTGCTACAGGATCGGTCTCCACGTGTCCTTGGATGATCAAATATTGTCGAGTGATGTCATCCTGTTGGCTAGTGAGTAAGTACGCTTGGCTTTGCGTTCCTACTTGTTTGGGACTCCGTCCTTGCTCAAGTAGTCTCTCGCTGGTCCTTACTTCCTGTTAGCTAGCGTCCCTAAGCCTAGAGAACGCTTCACACACTTGTTGTCCTTTTGTCACTGGCGTTCCTGAATACTTGGACAAATTTATTAGAATCAAAGTGACTTTGTCATATCAAAACTAAGGGACGGTTGTGGGCACACTACCAAGTACGCAAGCGTCCTTGATAGCGTCCCAACACTTGTCACCCTCAGACCGATGGTCAAACTGAGGTTACTAACCGGACCTTGGGCGTCTTGCTACGCACCATGATTAAGTCCAACATCAAAAAATGGGAAGATTGTTTGCCTTTTGTAGAGTTTGCTTATAACAAGTCGGTGCACTCGGCAACCAAGATGACTCCCTTTGAGGTGGTGTACGGTTTGAACCCCAGGACCCCGGTGGATCTCACACCCCAGCCCATGAAGGACAAGGACAAGAAGTCGTTCGACGCACACAAGAGGGCTGAGTTCGTGAAGAAGCTGCATGAGCGCACTAGGTTGCACCTTGAACGCAAGACCGCCCAATACAAGGCCCAAGCTGACAAGGGTCGAAAGAATGTACAATTTGATGTGGGCGATCATGTGTGGCTGCACCTAAGGAAGGAGAGGTTCCCGGACAAGCGCAAGTCCAAGCTCCATGATAGAGGCGACGTCCCCTTTCGCATCACTCAGCGGATCGGCCCCAACGCCCACCGTTTGGACCTCCCCGGAGAGTATGGCGTCCATCCTACATTCAATGTAGCGGACCTATCACTCTATGTCCCCGATGATGACTCTGACGACGAATCGAGGACGCTTTATAGCCAAGTGGAGGAGAATGATGCAGACCATGCACCAATGACTCCGCAAAAGATCGAGGACCTAGCCCGAGTCCCCTTCGATGGACCAATTACTAGAGATCGAGCCCGGAAGCTAAAGAAAGCGACAAGAGTTCTTTTGGCGCGCATCCCAGCTATGCTCGATTCACATGGGCCACAATGGACCACCCTCATCTCTCATGTCCCGAATTGATATTTGGGCATGCCTATCTTTGAGTTATTTTTAGGATTAGAGAATATTCGCTATTTTTGGCACTTGCCTCTTTTTCTCCCTTCTATTTTTATCTAAGAATGGACAGCTTGTGGCACAACGAAGCTCAACGTCCCAGGACGCATGGGACGCGGCCTACACACGCATGGGATGCGGAATGGACACGGCCTGTCCATAGGGGCGGACGAAAGTCCCTTACTTGGGCCGCAATTCACACATTCTAGATAGATGGAAGTTTGTTAGAAGTTGTTATTTTTCACTAGTTAATTTATAGTTTCTCTAGTAACTTTTAGCTTTCTTTCCAAGCAAAGATCTATCTTAGGGATTTGTTAGTTGATAGAATCTTTGGCTGCTTTTGTAACTATATATTCGAACCCTTGCATTCAATAAAAATCAGATTAGTTTTTCCTGGAATTTGACTTGCGTTACAAGTTGAATTCCTGGGATTTAATCCAAACCAAATTCGTGCCTTGCATTGAAAAAATTTTGTTCCTTTATTCAAGCATTCATCCGAGCATCATCAACATCCAATCATCATCATTCGTCCATCATCATCAAGCCAGCCGAGCAGAGTTGTCTTGCAACTCCTACTCGCAAACCCTCTCTCTCGCTCTACTCTTCTCTCTCTCGTCTCTTCTTAAATCATTCAACAACCTGCATGACTAAAACAAGCATCAACTTACATAAATTTGTTAGCTTCCGTGAAAATCATCCTACTCATATTGGTGTTCGTCGTTGTGAATATCGCAGGTGGCCCATAGGGCGTCAATTTGCGAACCGTCCCTTCCTCCACACCATTAATGTTTCAACCCTTGTTGGATCATCCAATCCAAGGGCGAGCCTTCAGTTTGTTCGAAGCGATAAGATTGAGCAAGGACAGCAGGCGAAACTCTCTAAAGATCCTGAAAAGCTTCCGCAACCTCAAGAATAGCCTACGACGCTGGCAATTCCGTATCACAAGCTAAGCTAAGGGGATCCTAGGGGTTCATGCCAACATCAACTTCACATGCTATCATATAGATCAATGAACTAGAGACTTCCGCCTTAGACATAGATCAACAAATCCAATCAAATCATGCCATAAATCTCAAGGAACTAGGCTTACGCATTCATTCAAGCCAAACGACTCTCTATCTACTCCTATTCGACTGCGGGATCAAGAGGCCCTCGCTTCATCCCTTCGAACCAACATTCCTAGGTTTCCAACAAAGGATCTTGCCCATAAGGTAAATTAGACATGGATTTAGGCAATCAAATCATGAAATTGGTTCAAGCACATGCAATTGAGTTGGGGTTTTCGCCCCCTACCCTAAGATCAAGCTAACTACTCACTAATCATGGAATTCAAACTGGCAATCATCAAACACCATAGGCAAATCATGATTCATGCAAGTCAAATCCACAATCAACAACACAAACTCAAAATCAAAGCCAAAGCAAACTTGAATTAAACTAAGAAGAGGAATTCTTACAATCTCTACTCCCACTCCAAGCCTAAGGGTTTCTTTCCTCTCCAAGGAAAGGAATTCACCCAAATCCTCCTCTGGATATTGGGTTTCGTCCCTCCCTTGGAGAAGAGTCGACCCCCTTCTTCCTTCTACTCTCTCAGACCTCACTCTCTATTCACTCTCTCCAAGCTTGTCTAGATATCCTCTAATGAGAGATTACAAGGGCTTAAATAGAGATTTCCCCCCCTACTACAAAGACTAGATTACCCTTCTAAACTCCTTGATCCCCAAGGAAAGTCCTTGACCTCCAAGGCTTCTAGACTCCTTGATCTCCAAGGAAGCAAATATAATTTTGGGAATTAACAAGAAAATACCAAAAAGAAAGGAATCCGGAGCCACGACCGACATGGATCGACACGGAGAACCTCGGGCCTGACTTGCTTCTACCTCGGTTCAATGGCATATCTTTTATGTACCTCGGGCCTTACTTGCCAAACCTCGGGCCACCATCTCGGTCCACCATGGAACTCGGGCCTGACTTGCCCAGATCTCGGGCCTAAGGTAAAAATCAGCTTTGTTCGCTACGTTCTCGCTCGGATTGGCTTGATTCTTTCGCCCTTCACTTGGTCTTCACTTGAGGCTTCTTTCCATGCATCTTTAGCTTCATTTTGGCTCCATTTTCATCCTTGAATTTCACCATGATGCCATGATGCTCTAGTCTCCATGATTCTTGCTCCGAAATGCCTATAAAACACACAAAACATGCATAGTCTTCGAATCTCGTAGAAATGCGGGAACTAAGCTAAAAAGGGACAAAACTCACAAGAAAAGGGAAGAAAGACACCTAATTACAAGGGAAAATGACCTATAAAAAACACTACCAATTTGAGAGACATCAGAATACCCCATACTTAAACTTGCTTGTCCTCAAGCAATAACTTGGATTCATAACCTCAACATGATCTTCAAGTAAAGCACTACGTCAAAACCATTTTCAAGCACATATGAATCCGAAGATAAGCAATCAAACGTCATCACATGTGTATTCATGCTTCAAGTATGAAATGCTACCACCTAGCCTCACTTTTTGGGAAATGTAATCAAAGCACAACTCTCAAGTGTGTATGGCTTAATGCATAAAAGTGATGCATCTCTCCACTCATGCCTTGTGCAAAGTCTACTTTTACCATTGAAGATAATATTACCAATCTCTCTACCTAGAGATGTCAAAACAATACCAATACAAGATGAACTTGGGCTCAATGGAGATCCTCATAGAGAATTCCATTCGGCCGGGTTGTAATGGGGCTTTTGGTGTTTCATAAGGGAAGGATTCGTTTGACTATGTGGTGCTCACAATGGGACTCGAACAAATTAAAATACTCACCAACTTCACCAAAGATTCCACATCTTACTACTCCTCCAAACAACTCTCAACAAACAAAGGCACTTACCCAACATTTCACCCACACTTTCCTCATTTTACATCTCTACACTTGGATTTTTGATTGCACTTTCTTTATTTTCTTCTTCCTTTCTCTTTCTTTTTCTCTTTTTTCTTATATGCTATAGGGAGGTCGGGCCCGAGTCTACTAGACTCGATCACGGCTCGATTGACCCCATACTTGCATTTTGCTCACTTTTCCTTCACATTTTTGCCCTTGTGCAAAATTCCCAAAAACCCATCAACTTTATCATTAGGAGATGCACTACCAAAATGTGTTTCCCACACTCTTGCCTTCACCCAAAGTATTCCACAAAATCATTTCCACAACCACTCAACTATGTTTGAATCCCATAAGGGTCAAGCTTTCATTGGCTAGGAATATGTTTTTGAGGAGCTACAAACAAAGGCTAATAGGCTAAAACGGGGCTACAAATCAAGGATTAATGCAAGGTAGGAATAAGGATATTTATGTGGCTAAAAACATACAAGGTCAATCTTAATACTAGCATGCATGATTAATTCTCATAGCGGCTTCAAGAAATAAATATACACCTCAATAACAATGAGACTATGACACAAGAGAGTACACTCACAAAACAAGAGAGGGATATGCAAAGAAAATTCCCAAAAGGCCAAAATCAAATCTCACAAGGTACACTCAATGCTAGGTAGCAAACAAGTCATCTTTTAGCACACATGCTCAATATAGAATGCAAATCATGGATCATGTAAAAAGCAACATCATAAGACTAGGCTAAACCATTCAAAGCATGCAAAGGAATTACATGAACACAAGCCATTTCATAGGACACTTAACAATGGGGGTTTCTAGTCCAAAACAAAATCTTTTTGTTGTTTTCAACACAATTTTCAAATTTTTATGGATTTTTTGCAAAAATTTTATTAAACAAAACAAAAGACACACAAAGAACACATATGTACAAACACTAGGCACAAGAGAGTTTCCTTTTCCCATACCCATACTTAAAATATGCAATGTCCCCATTGCATCCAAATTAAACCAAAAGGGAAAATGAAAAGGGAAACTCACTAGGCAAGGCGTTTGAAGCTAGGAAGAATGGTGAATTGTTGACATCGGCACATGGGAAGGTGAAGGTGGAGCACTTGAGGCTCGAACTACTTGAGAGGTGGTCGTGACCGTTTGCTCGTCTCACATTATAGTTGTTCATCCATTTGCATCATACACCTTGACCCTTTGAGCTCATCATTCGAATCAAGATACACCTACAAGATCACACCAAAGATACATCCCAAAATACATACTAGGGGTTTAGAGAAAGGGTTAGCACATTAAGATCAAATCCTAAAAATAAGAAAACAAATCAAAAGGAAACAAAGGATACGTCGGGTTGCCTCCCGAAAAGCGCTCTTTTAACATCATTAGCTTGACGTGCCACCTAATCTCGGTTAGGGTGGAAAATAAGGCTCGGGGTCCTTGAATTACCCAAGGACCATCTCATCACTAGCAAAGAATTGAGGTCATTCACTATAGTTCAACCAAACATGCGCCTCGGCCTCGTCATAATGGCGGGGGACCCCATACTTAGACAAAGAATAATCGGAAATCAAATCCACCAAGTATGGTTCATCTCCACCATATGACTCATAAGAAATCGTCACAAAAGAGCAAAGGAGATAGGGCAAAGGAGTCTCACACATAATCTTGGATGCTTGATTCGCCATCTTTTGTATGCCTTATCTTTGTAGTTTTTAGGATGTTTTTGAGTGTTCTAGGCTAGCTTTTAGGCATATTTGATAGATCCAGGCCGAAGACACAGAAGTTGGTAAAGTGAAGATTTTTTGAAGATAGAGTCCTCTACAGAAGAACCGCGGGAGCGGAGCCTTTGGCGCGACCGCGGAATAGCAACAGAGGCCCGAAGATGACTTAAAGTGAAAGCCGCGACCGCGGGCGATCAGCCGCGGGTGCGGTAGAATCGCCTAACCCGCGACGGCGGGTTGGTGACCCGCCATCGCGGGTGGCGCCCAGCGGAAATTTCCGCCGTTTATCTTGTTTCCTTTTATCTTTTATATCTTTTTAGTATTTTCGGATATTTGTTTTCCGAGACTATTTATAGGGTTTTTAGGTTGTATTTTGGATAATTCATAACTCATAATTCATAGTTAGGTTTTCAATTCTTCTTTAGTTATGGAGAGCTAGTCTCCTTGGGTTTGTTCAAGGGAGAAGCTCTGATGTATGAACTCGTGAGATTTTGGTAATTGATTTCTATCCTTTGGTTAGTATTGATTCTCTTGTGCTTCATCTTATGAATGTTTATAGTTTCTCTAGGTGTCATGAACCTATTGAATTGATTTATGTTCTACTGTTGGATTAGGTTTGGACCGTGGACAAAACTAATCTGTGAAAACAACTTAACCTAGACCTGTTGTCTATGAAACTAGGATTAAGAAGAGAATTGATTGTTTTATCTTACAATTGACTCGTAGCTTGATTGTTTGATATTATATCCTGCATATCCTTGTTCTCTATGCTAATTCTAGGTTAAGCGTCCTTGCCTAGGGTTATATAATTGCTTGGACCGTGGACTTGCGATTGTTAATGATCAGGATAGGAATTAACCATAGGTGTGAATGAAATCAATGGATAAATCTATGATCGAGTGATTATTTCATGAGTGGATCTTTTGAATGAACCTGCTTTCCTTATTTGTTTTGTTTGATTGTTTGTTTTGTTTGTTTCTTAGATTAGATTTGTTTAGATTCTTCTGTTCAATCCCCCCCTTATCCTTGGTTGATAATTATATTAGTACTAGAAGCCATAGCTCTCTTGGGTTCGACCCCTTACTTACTTGTTATACTTAGTTTGTTTGTTTGGGTTATTTTATCTTTGATCTTGGTACGACGACTTTAGCCGAGTCAAATTTTGGTGCCGTTGCCGGGTAACTTTGGTTTCTTTCTAGTGTTAATATTTTTATTGACTTTGTGTGGACCTATCTTACGGTCCGCACATGAATATTCTAATAGCTTCCTATGAGTTTGAGCAGCTTCAGGGTGAACCATTCTCTAACTATTTCAAGAAAGTTCGAGATGAGACAAATGACTTGATTGCTCGTGGAGTCTATGTCTGTTCATTTGATCTTCACAGAGAAATCTACTATGGAATGACATTGGAGACGCAGCTTGAGGTGGACCGTAGGACTACGGAAAGATTCTTTTGATTGACACCGGAGGAACAGTTGGTTGTCTACACCACCATGTGCACGGAGAGTCGGTTGCTGCAGGACAAACTAAAGGCCGAAACACTTTATGCCAAAGAACCGCGCCCGCGGGATGCATACCACGCCCGCGGTTCCGATGTAGAAACGGAGGATTCCCCCCTGGAGGAGAACCACGATCGCGACCCACAGACCGCGCTTGCGGCCTCTCACGAGGATCACCCACCGGTGTTGTTAGACCAAGCTTCCGAGCCTGAGCCTGAGGAGGAACGATATGTGATGACAGAAGAGGACTATTTCCTTCAGTATGGTGACCCTTGGAGTGATAAGGACGAGCCTGATGACTCGTCGAAGGAGGCAGATGTTGTTATGGAGATTTCTTCTTCACCGTCAGAAACGTTCGTATCCCCTTCCATGGAGATTCCTGAGGTCAGCCTTGATGATCCATATATCCTTTATTCCACCTCTTCTCTCTCTCTTGATCCCGATTTTATGCTTGCATGTCAATCTTTCATTAAGGATTCTATTTTTGAGCATGCTAGGGTAGATGACGAGTTCTATATTTTATTTGATGAGAGTGATAATTCAAATAGGAGATTTGCATGGATAAATACTTTGAAAAATCAAATAAATCACCTAATTGGTTTCACTCTAGAAAATATCACCCTAATTGCTCAAGCATGTTTGATAGGTTAAAAACGAGTTTGAACTATTTCTTATTTCTTGTTAATTTGTCAACATGCTACTTGTCCTGTTGTAAGATAGCTGTGCAGGAATTTGATTTCATTCTCAGGGCATTGACGATGTCCGATCATGAAGACGTCGAGCCAACGACGTTAAACAAAGGCACTGCTTGGGAGGCAACCCAAGGCTTAGATAGATTGTTTTTCCATTCCTAGCTTAGGTTTACTCTCGTTTTTGGGCTAACGTGCAGGTACTAGGTCCGAAAGGACATTCTGGTGCAAAACCGCGCTCGCGGTGGAGCACCAGAACTCATCCCGACAAACAGGGCGAATACCGCGACCGCGGTTATCATGCAGTGGGTTCCGAAAGTTAAAAAAAATGAAAAAAAATAAAAAATCTTTCGGGCATCTATATCTATATCTTTCATCTATCTATATCCATTCTACTCCATCTTCTATCTTTCCACCTTCTATTTCTTTTATTTTTATCCACCTTTGTAATTCCATTCTTTTGGCTATGTGTAAAAGCCTAAGTATGGGGGAGCTTTGTTCCCCCGAGAGTTCTCTTCTCCACGGCTCGAGTTCAAGTATTTGTCCATCTTCCAAGAGACGAGCCAAGATACAAAGGTTCCTTGCACATCACGTTGTTCGAGACGAAGTCAAGAACTCGTCCTTGCATGAGTACCGCGGTCGCGCCACATCTACCGTGCCCGTGGTGGTACGCCAGCCCAAGACTTCTGCTCTCTGTGATGATTCCGCGCCCCTAGTGCCACGCTCGCGGTTAGCCACCAGACCTGGATTACAGAGTGTTTTCTTCTACCACCCTTTGAAGAGTTCTTCCATTCCACCTCTCTTCATCGTTTGTGAGTCTTCTGATATACCTTTCTCCTTGCTTCTATCCTTTCTCTTTGCTTCATTGAGGACAATGAAGGATTTAAGTATGGGGGAGGGAGTACTCACATTCGCTTATCTTAGTTAGTGTAGTTAGAGATTTGCTTCAGATTTTTGATTTTCTTCTTTTCATGGAGCACTTGCACCATACCTTTTTGCATAATAAAGAAAGAAAGAAAAAGAAAAAAGATAGAAAAAGCCATATAAATTGGAAAAAAGGCATATTAAATCCTGGGATGAGTCGAAAACCCGAAAGGGAGGCTCAGGTAATAAGCAGGTAAACCGGACCAGCATTAGGCTGGGGTAATATGAGGTTCATGAGAGTTGTGAGTATTGTGAGCACACCTTTGAAAAATGAAAAGAGCGGTTAGGTGAAAACCCGAAAGGGCGCCTAAGCAGAATTGAGAGGTAAAATTCGAGAGTTTAGGATCATTCTTGCATGGGGACTTTGGGGCTTACATTAGAGATTTGGGTAGATCCTAGGTTGCTCTCTTTCATGTTTTTAGAGCTTGAGTGTTATATATTGTTGTGAGGTGTGTGTTTGAGCTTCATTGTTTTATGCTCATGATTTCTCTATATTTTGGGTTCGGGTTGTGAGCTGAGAGTTTATGGTTGTCTTGTTTCCCCTTACTTCCTCAGATCTTTTGATGTGTTGATTTGTATATTTTCTTTGATCTTACTCGAGGACGAGCAAGATCTAAGTATGGGGGAATTTGATTCGCCATCTTTTGTATGCCTTATCTTTGTAGTTTTTAGGATGTTTTTGAGTGTTCTAGGCTAGCTTTTAGGCATATTTGATAGATCCAGGCCGAAGACACATAAGTTGGTAAAGTGAAGATTTTGTGAAGATAGAGTCGTCTGCAGAAGAACCGCGGGTGCGGAGCCCTTGGCACGACCGCGGAATAGCAACAGAGGCCCAAAGATGACTTAAAGTGAAGGCCGCGACCGTGGGCGATCAGCCGCGGGTGCGGTAGAAGTTACGTGGGTCGGTGTTGTAGTCCGGATCGGATGATGTCAAAATTTAAATTTATAAACCGAACCCCAATTGTAGTATAAGGGTAGGGTGTCGAACACACGGGAGTTCGTGCGTTGAGTGTACCAAGAAGACTAAAAAAAGGGTAAAAGAAAGGCAAAAACAAGGAAAATCAAAGGGAACAACCCGGACCGACTATTGTCACTTCGGTCCGAGGTTGGATCGATGGGAGTTGGTCGGGACCGACACTGGGGAAGTCGGGCCCGAGGTACTGGGGAACTCGGTCTTGCACAAATAGTAGATCGGTCTTGGGTTTTTGGGTTCCTTCCCTAACTAGACTTGGGTAATTCCGACCCAATTCAGCCAATAAGTGTTGATCCTTATGAGATCGAGGTTGTTTGCCTTCGATCCCTCCACTCTACACTTCGACTTTAGGGAGTTTTCACTGTCCTTCGATGCTAGGTCTAGTGATGGGTTCGAGATTGCTTCGCTTACTCTTACCAAACACAAGCCCTAGATCCCTTGTTCTCACAAGAGAACTGAAGCTTAGTGTAGAGAGGATTCATAGATCAAGCACTCAAAGGCTATGGAATAAGGGGTTCACACCCAATCCTAGCTAGGGGATTCCCCCATAGCCCAAGACTATGGAATCTACTCCATCAAGCAAGAGTAATAACCAATCAAATGGCAAAGCAAGCAAATCTCAATCATCAAACTCAATTTCAACTTAAATTGCATTCAAATCTAAAGGATCACAATATCCAAATCCAAATTCTACTAGAACCAAAGCTAAACAAGTTCATAAACTCTCTAATCTCCTCCTAGCTCCACCGATCTCTATCTCTCCTCCTCCTCCTCTTCTTCTCCTTGCTCTCCAAGTCTTCCTTGAGCCTTTGAGAGTGATTTTGTGTGTGGGATTGATTGTCCTCCTTTAATGCTCTCTAATCACCTCTAATTATAGTCTCCCATGGATTGGGGATCAAGGAATTCCCAATTTAGAAGAAGGGCAAAGTTGGAAGATCACAACATTGTGCCTTGGAGCCTAATCTTCTTATTTGCCGACTCGGACCGACACGGGGCAACCTCGGGCCCGACGCCTGGGAACGTCGGTCCTATACTCTGGTGTTCGAACTCGGGCCCGACTTGGTGTGATCTCGATCCTGGGCCTCGATCCTCTTCTTTTCTTGGTTTTCCTTGAGCTCCTCTTCATTCTTCGCATGGCTCTTCCGCTCCTTAGCTCCCGAGCTTGACTCCTCTTTGGAAACTCTTCCAAAATGTCCTCTTTTACGCCATTTTACCTACAAAACATAACAAATTCGCATAGTCTCCGAATCTTGTAGAAAACCGGGAACTAAGCTAAAAAGAGACAAAGCACACAAGGAAAGGAATAGAAAACACATATTTACAAAGGAAATTAACAACTAAAACACCACCAAAATGAGAGACATCAGAATACCCCATACTTAAACTTGCTTGTCCTCAAGCAATAACAATATAAGCAAGACCGAAGCACAATCTTCAAGTAAAGCTTCTTATGAAAAATCAAGTAAGAACAAGTGATAGACATGCAAGCAAGAGTACATCATCACACATGATCAAGTGTTCAAGGAATAAAGTCTAATACAACCAAGCCTCACTTTAGGGATATGGAAATGTGTATTACTCATCATGTGTTTAGGTATAGCAACGAACACTCAAACTCAACAATCATGCAAGTAAAGACTTTACTATTGAAGCTAATATCACCAATTCCTCCACCTAGAGATGCCTATTACAATGCACACAAAGAATATGAACTTGGCTCAATGGAGGTCCTCAAAGAGGTTCCATTCGGCCGGGTTGTAATGGGGCTTTTGGTATTTCTCAAGGTGGGAATCATTTTGGTCTTGTGGTGCTTACAATGGGGATTGAACTTTCTAGTCTCTCACCAACTTCACCAAATTATTCCACTTTCAACTTTCACTCATCCAAAAGTGATAAAGGTATTTTAGTCGCCTTTAATACCTATCAAAGTAAACCTAACAACCCAACTAACGTAGTAGGGAAGTAAGGGTCGATCCCAAAGAGACTCAGGTTTTCAATGTTTATTGTTATGCTACTCAGAGTTAAAAAAAAGGGTTTTGTGAAATTGTTCTACTAACTAATAAATTGAACATGCAAAACTAGAAATCATATTAAGATCCAAGCATCAATAGAAACATGCATTCAGAGCAACCAGACATCCAAATAACATGTGATTGAATTCTCTTCTCTAACCAATTAGCCAGTCCTAGATTGATTAAAGATTCTACTTATGATCTAATTAACACCGACCGGTAATTAGAAAGATCTAGTTGTAATTCATCCTAGAAATCATATTAGGTGATCAAGCTAATAAAACCCTAGGCTAAAATTAATCAATTAAGCATAGAGAAAACAATCTAGTCAAGGGAAATTAAGAACAATCAAATCTCACAATAATACTTCGTTCACAACTTCAATTAACTAGTCAAGCAAAAAGAGTTTAGTTGTTCAAAGACATTGAAAAGGTTACAATTCTTTCAAAGGATTCTTGTTCTTCTCAAGCTTCAACAATAATCCTCAAAGTCAAGAGTTATGAGAATATAAACCTAGAAACTAATATCCAAAAATATATCTAAGAGGTTTCTAAAAATACTATCCAAAACATGTTTCAACCCAAAAACCCAAGCCCGTACAAAAATAACACTCTTGCTGACGCGAGGAGAAACGCGGCCAGACCTTGAAGCGCGGGCGCGCTTTCGCTGCCTGCCCGAGTTTTCACGCCAGATGCTCAGATGTCAAAGCGCGGCCTGGACCTCTGAAGCGCGGTCGCGCTTTCACTGTCTTCTGCCCGCGTTTCTGAACCTGTAGCTCGAGACTCTCTATCACTTTGGGCACTTGATTTCTTCCTTAGCCTCCATCCATGCACACTCCTTTGACACCTTCAAGCTCACCTCCAAGTCCACCATCACCATGATCCGGTACTCGATCACTCATATCTGCAAATATCAACCAAACGAGTGTAGATTCCGAAACTTCCAACACTAAAGCTAAGCTACGAAATAAAGGAAAATCTACCTAAAAATGCATGAAAAACTAATCAAAACATGTCCTAAATACTACAACCTATATGCTCTATCAAATTCCCCCAAGCTTGAACCTTGCTTGTCCTCAAGCAAGAAATAAAATCAAGATCACACCACAACTTGCAAGTTAAAGCATCCATCTTAATGTCAATCCACATTTCATCAATAAGTTAAGCCTTGACCAAAACATCATTGCACACATGTATGAGAAGCTTTCAAAATCAAATCATTCATCCATTCTAGACCTCACCAAGACAATGTGGTTTGCACTCTCACTCAAGTGTTTAAGGTATGTGTTTCACTCAAAATCAACTTTGAAAGCTAGACTACCATAGGCTTGCATCAGTGTTCTAAATCTCCACTACGAATGATTAAACACACAACAAAAATCATGAGGACTTTTAAGGGTTGTAATGAGGCCAAGGTATAAACAAGTAGGTAGGGAAATATTTGGTCATGTGGTGCTAAAAATCCGGGAACTAGTGTGCACAAAAACCCAAATTACAAAAAACCACTTTCAACTTCCTAATTCCACCAACTTATTTCACCTCTTTTTGATCACTTTTCTTTCGACACTTCATCCATTTTGTCATATTTTTTTTCTTTCTTCTCTTTTTTTCTTTTTATAAGAGATATATTTTTGATTTTTCCCTCTTTCAACTCCTTATCTTTCTCTTTCTTTTCAAACTCAACATTTTTCCTTTCCTTCTTTCGATCCATCCCCACAATACCACAAAGAATAACTCTAGCTAAAATCCTAATTCCCGGATGGGTCAAGCTTATCAAGGCTAGGAATTATTTTTGTGGAGCTACAAAATAAGGCTAATAGGCTCAAAAATAGGGGCTATCAAACAAAGGAATAATGTAAGGTAGATAAGGATAATATGAGCTAATGAACATGCCTCAATCATTTTAATGTCATGCATTTAAATCATGTAATGTAGCCTTGAAAAAGATATCTAAACGCAAGTTCTAGAGCTAGCAATCAAAGCGATACACTCAAGAAAAATATGCAAATATGCAATAAAGACTCAAAATAATCTCACAAGGTATATATGTCTAGAACTTCATAAATAATTCAAAATTTCAACTTCTTATGCATGCTCAATCCTATAATCAAGATTAATAACTTAAGAATCATGCTTCAATCCAAGGAAACTTCAACCAACAAGCAAGTCATGGGTTAGATAATACTCTTAACTTAGAGAGACAAGTGGACAAGTCGGGAAATTTGGATCCTAAAATGCAATATTTTTGTGATTTTATAATTTTTCAATTTTTTTGTGATTTTTTATGATTGATTTTTTTTTTCATTTGTTTTTTTTTCAATTTTAATCGATGCAAAACTATAATTTAAACATGCAAATGCAACTATATAAATGCAAAGATGAGATGACTCAACCAATTAATCCCCTCCCCCAAGCTTAAACTTTACATTGTCCCAATGTAAAATAAAAGAAAAGAAGACGAAAATACTAACCGAGTCATCCAGATAGGAAGGAAGTGGGATCTACTCAGGTGGTGGTGGTGGTGGGAACTGTTGTGGGTAGCCCGGATATGGATAATACTGATACGCTGGGAATCCACCCTCCTGAGTCCAACCATCCATGCGAGTGTGAAGATGATGAAGCTGCACGTCGTGGTACTGCCGGTAGTGGTCCATCCTCTGCTCCTGATAATCAAATCTCTAATCCACATGAGCCCTGAACTGAGTCATCTGTGTGGTGAGCCCTCCCATCATGCTCACCAACTGGTCAAACTGGCCCTGAGGATAACCACCAACACCCTGAACATCCTCTGCATCAGCATCCTCATCTTGATCACCAATCTCTGGCTCGAGCTCCTCCTCAGCAATAAAATCCTCATCACCCTCAGAATCATCATCAGCGGTAGCCTCATCCTCAGACTCCTCAACAACCCTCTGAACCCGACGCCTCTTGCCCCGATGGCTCTCAACTGCCTCAAGCGGGAGATCACCATCCCGATGAGTGATCATCCAAGTAGCAGCATGATCTCGTCCGATTGCTAAGACAACTCTCTGCGCATCCGGAAGCTGCATCACCCTCTTGGTGTCTCCAATCGTCCAGTAACAGTGACCATAGTGGAAATGCAAGGCACCCATCTTGTTGAAGAAAGCGAAGTCCATCGGTGCAGGCTCAATCTTCCCGCCAAACCGAGTCAAATCCAGCTGGTAATACAGAGCCAAAACAGTGACAAGGGCTCCAATAGTGATCGGTCCTGTACCCTTCCTGCTGATGTGAGCCAGATTGTTCATAAGGACCGCACCATAGTTCACCCTCCTCCTCTCTAAGAACGCAGCCAAGAGCATCACATCTTTCCTTGGTGCATTACCCTCTCCTTCTCCCCTTCTTGTAATAGAAAGAGCATAATAGCGCTGCAGCACACGGAGTACAGGGTGTGTAAGAGAAGACGCTTTTGCTCTAGAGGCCTTGTACTCTTCCTTGCCTGTCATACTCTACCACTGAGAATCACCGAGCCAATAAGCTTGGCTTTCCCATCTCTCCACATGCTCACCAGAACTAGAGAAACCAAATGCTGCATTGACCTCATTTAGCGCGATTCTCCTTCCTACTCCCCCAAGCTGGAAGGTGCACTCCCCCACTTTGGAATTTGCCCCGGAAAGAATATGTGTGTCCAGAGTGCTCAGAAACTCCAAAACAAGACCCTTGTACGCAGGCTGCTGTAGCCGGAGAAAATCTCTCAAGTGCTTGTCATTCTCACATTTCCTAAGCTCATCCTTCAAACCCATTTCTCTCAGAAAATCCCAATCCAAGTACCGAGGAGCATATATTGGTCGTTTATGGAGGAGCCTGAATCGCTCAAAGTGCACAGGGTCGCTCAAACTGAACCCAAAATCAGATGGGGTTACTTCCCCTACAACCGTAGGCGGAGAGAGATGAGCCCGGGGGCGAGCAGAAGATGAACTGGGACGAGAGGACTGTGGATGGGCACGAGAAGACGAAGCTTTAGAAGAGCCTCTACGGGTTGTTGGACGAGGAGGCATTCTGTACCTGTTCCTGCACCACAAATCAACAAAACAACCCCACAAGCAAATTTGATTGTCCCGGCAAGGACAATCTCACAACAATCCAACAATAATCCATTAATTAAGCAAATAATACTATCAAACACTCTCTTCCCCCACTACCTAGGTTAGTTTTAGGCAAAATCAATCACAATCCAATTTTCACAAGAACAAGCAAGGAAATCAAGGAATCATGCTAGAATCATGCAAAGGAACTAACAAGTAGCAATTAATCATGCAAATTTGAGTTGAAATTGACAAATCTAGAGAAATTAGGCAAAACCTAGGTCTAGAATTTCAAGCTCAAAAATCACAAATTAATCAAGGAAAAGAGAAGAGTAGAGAAGAGATTACTTGATGATTGATGAAGAGGAGTGGATTTGGGAGAAGAATCAATTGATTTGATGTTGTTTGGGGCTTGGAGTGCTCAACAATGGAGGGATGCTCGAGCTCTTGTATGGAGGAGGCCGCCTTTTTGGTGAGGAAGAATGAAGAAAAAAAGAGCCGGCCGCGTTTTAACGCTTGCTGTGAGCGAACGGAAGCGTGGGATGGGGCGAGAACGCGGGCGCGTTTCTGCCTACTTGCCCGCGCTTTTGGACCTGGGTTTCAGGAGGCGAAACGCGGTATGGGGCTGGAAAACGCAGGCGCGCTTTGGCGATCGATCCCGCGTTTTTGGAGCTGAGTTTCAGGAGGCGGAACGCGGTATGGGGCACCGAAACGCGGGCGCGTTTTCGGGGACCTTCCCCGCGCTTTTGGACCTGTACGCCGGGCTGAAAACACACAACAAAGGAAAAAAAAACAAAACAAAACTACCCTATACTAATACTAATCTAACACTAAAAATAAAAAACAACTATCCTAATGCTTGGGTTGCCTCCCAAGAAGCGCTTGGTTAACGTCGTTAGCTCGACGGTCCACTGCTCATCTCAAGAGATTCCTTCCACATAGAACTCGACCTCCTTCCCGTCGAACTCCATGGTTAGCTTGCCCTTCCCAACATTGACTATGGCATTGGTGGTTTTCATGAATGGCCTTCCCAACATAATGTAAGGCTCCCGGTTGCCAATGTCCATCTCAAGCACATAAAAATCAGCTGGAAACACAAGTCCATCTACCTGCACTAAGACATCTTCAACTAATCCTTTCGGACTAATGTTAGAGTGATCCGCTAGTTCAATGATAGTGGAGGACTTTTTGAGAGGACCAATCCCGAGTGAATCATAGACACAAGATGGTATCACATTAATTGATGCACCTAGATCTAGCATGGCGTGATTAATAGTGGTCTCACCAATAGAGCAAGGGATTGAAAAAATGCCCGGATCATCACATTTTTTAGGAAGTGTTGTTTGAGTCATTAAGGACACATGTTCAACCTCTTTTTCTTTGTTTTTAGTCCCTCTTGACCGTACACAATTCCTTAAGAAATTTAGCATATCGAGGAATAGATTTAATCCATGTAAGCAATGGGACATTTACCTCGCACTCGTTGAAGGTCTCGAACAATTCCTTGTCATTCTTGAGTGGACGAGTCCTCTTCAACGCCTCGGGAAACGGTGGGGGTGGCTTAGCATGTATCGGTGGAAGCTTGGAAGATTTCTCGCCGAAGGACGAAGACGCGGCCTGGGGGCCATGGGACGCGGTCGCATCTTTAGGGGTTTGGCCGAGTTCTCGCACCTGATCGCCTGATAGAGAGTTCTCTTCCTCTTCTTCCTCCTCCTCTTCTCTTGGATGAACCACTCTTTCTGAAGGACCCTCGAGCACCTTGCCACTCTTCAGTGTAATGGCCTTGAATTGTTGTTTAGGATTGAGCTCGGTTTGAGAAGGGAGCTTGTTGGAGTCAGAGCTTCCAATCGGTTCACAGCAGTAGCCAGTTGGCTAACTTGAGATTCAAGATTATGGATGCTCGACTTGTTCTCTTGTTGGAATACGCCCATAGATTGTTGGAATGTGCCCATAGATTGTTGCATTATCATCATACTCTGGGCAAGAGACCGAATCATCTCATCGGTGGAGGAAGAACCTTGAGCAGGTGCTGGAGCTTGTGGACCGCCTTGAGAATTAAACTGTGGCTGATTACCGTACTTCAAATTGGAGTGATCTCTCCATCCTGAATTGTAAGTGTTTGAGTACGGATCATATTTTTGTCTCGGTGGACCATAGCTACCCACCGCATTAACTTCAGCCTGCGGTTCCTGGAGTGTAGGACAAGCATCTGTGGGGTGCATAACATCAGAGCAGATCCCACATGCTCGAACATGCTGTCGTCCACCAGACATCGTCAGCTGCTTCACCATATTTTTCAGCTCTGCAACTTCTTCATGCAATGATGAATGAGCGACTGCAGAAGAGACTGATCTATCAGATTTGTGGAATTGCCTTGAACCTTCAGATAGCTCATCAAATAGTTGGAATGCTCCTGCAGGAGTCTTATTGAGGATGTAATCCCCACAAGCAGCATTAACCATCCTCCTCTCATCGTCCAGAAGACCTCCAAAGAGATACAAGATGAGATCCTGATCAGAATAGCCATGATAGGGACAGCTAGCAATCAACCTCTTGAACCGCTCATAATACTCATACACGGTCTCATCAGATTTCTGCTCAATACTGTTGATGCTCTTCTTGATGTTGTTAGACCTTGTAGCTGGGAAATATTTATCTAAGAACACTTTCTTCATCTTCTGCCAAGTGTCAATACTCCCAGGTGCCAGATAATAGAACCAGTCATTGGCTGAATCCTTGAGCGAGAAAGGAAAAGCCCTCAGCTTGATCTGATCCTCAGTAACCTCTCTGGGCTTCATGCTTGAGCAGACTGCATGAAACTCACTTAGGTGCTTGTTGGGGTCTTCTCCACTCAACCCATGAAACTTGGGAAGAAGGTGGATCAACCCAGACTTCAGCTCAAAATTGACTCCGTCGGCCAGCTCAGGGAATTGCACCGCCAACGGTTGTTGGGTCAGATCCGGTGCAGTCAGCTGCCTCAAAGTCTGTGCCACATCATTTAGATTACCGTCACCCATCTCGTCAGACTCAGAGTCAGAAGCAAAAGGCAGCTCGTGAAAGGAATTGTGAATCTCCTTCCTCAACCTAAATAAACTCCTGTCAATATCTGAATCAAACAACAAAGGCGAAGAGTTAGTAGCACGGGTGTGGACCATAAGCTAGGTCCACACCAGAGTAACAAAACAATAGACACCAGAAAACAACCGAGTCCCCGGCAACGGCGCCAATTTGATAAAGGTATTTTAGTCGCCTTTAATACCTATCAAAGTAAACCTAATAACCCAACTAACGTAGTAGGGAAGTAAGGGTCGATCCCACAGAGACTCAGGTTTTCAATGTTTATTGTTGTGCTACTCAGAGTTAAAAAAAATGGGTTTTGTGAAATTGTTCTACTAACTAATAAATTGAACATGCAAAACTAAGATCGATTTATCAAATATGAGAGAAGTATGCTCAACTAGTTAACATCCATTGTGAACTTGATTATTAATCATTGATTATCAAAATTCTCTTTTTACCTTGACTAATCTATTGCGGAATGCTAATAACCCAACTTCATGGAATTATTAATCCTACTTCAATTCTAGTTATTAGCCCGACCGGTACTAACAACCCTAATTATCAAATAACCTAAGAGACCTCCTAGATTCAACTTGACAACAGCATTAAGATCCAAGCATCAATAGAAACATGCATTCAGAGCAACCAGACATCCAAATAACATGTGATTGAATTCTCTTCTCTAACCAATTAGTCCTACCAGTCCTAGATTGATTAAAGGTCTACTTATGATCTAATTAACACCGACCGGTAATTAGAAAGATCTAGTTGTAATTCATCCTAGAAATCATATTAGGTGATCAAGCTAATAAAACCCTAGGCTAAAATTAATCAATTAAGCATAGAGAAAACAATCTAGTCAAGGGAAATTAAGAACAATCAAATCTCACAATAATACTTCGTTCACAATTTCAATTAACTAGTCAAGCAAAAAGAATTTAGTTGTTCAAAGACATTGAAAAGGTTACAATTCTTCCAAAGGATTCTTGTTCTTCTCAAGCTTCAACAATAATCCTCAAAGTCAAGAGTTATGAGAATATAAACCTAGAAACTAATATCCAAAAATATATCTAAGAGGTTTCTAAAAATACTATCCAAAACATGTTTCAACCCAAAAACCCAAGCCCGTACAAAAATAACACTCGTGATGACGCGAGGAGAAACGCGGCCAGACCCTGAAGCGCGGGCGCGCTTTCGCTGCCTGCCCGAGTTTTCACGCCAGATGCTCAGATGTCAAAGCGCGGCCTGGACCTCTGAAGCGTGGTCGCGCTTTCACTGTCTTCTGCCTGCGTTTCTGAACCTGTAGCTCGAGATTCTCTATCACTTTGGGCACTTGATTTCTTCCTTAGCCTCCATCCATGCACACTCCTTTGACACCTTCAAGCTCACCTCCAAGTCCACGATCACCATGATCCGGTACTCGATCACTCATATCTGCAAATATCAACCAAACGAGTGTAGATTCCGAAACTTCCAACACTAAAGCTAAGCTACGAAATAAAGAAAAATCTACCTAAAAATGCATGAAAAACTAATCAAAACATGTCCTAAATACTACAACCTATATGCTCTATCAAAAAGACTTTGATTTTTTTTCTCAACCCACAACTTCACTTAACATTCCACTTCATCTTTGCACTTAACTTTTTGTTGGAGTTTTCACACTTTTTCCACTAGGATTGACTTTGAACTCACATCGGGGCTGAGGTCACTTTGAACTCGGTCTAAACCCATTTCTTCACTTAAGCACTTTGCTTTCAATCCACTACTTTTTCCAACATTTCTTTCTTTCTTCTCACTTATGCTTCACAAAGATGCACTACCCACTTGATTTATAACTCCATTCTTTGCCCTTCACCAAAGAGAATCTCAACTCTCTAAATATACTCCACAACCTCTCACTAAAGTCCAATCCCATAAGGGTCAAGTCATATAGGCTAGGAATCATATTTTTGAGGAGTTTCAAACAAAGGTCTAAGGCTAAAACGGGGCTACAAACAACGGTTTATCTTCAAGGTAGGATATGGAACATTTTGTGACTAAATGAAACAAAGTTCAAATCAATGTGACAAAGCATAGAACAAATCTCATTTTGGTCTTGGAAAATAGATAAACATCTCAATAGCAAGTTTTACTAAGCATGCATGAGCTAATTCACACAAGAAAATGAGGGATATGCAATATGAACAAACATCCCTAAAATGGCCAAAAACAATCTCACAAGGTTCACTCAAGCTTAGTTGCATCAAAACTTCATCCTAGAACTCATGAGCTCAATAAAAACATGCAAGACATCACATCACATCAAAAGCAACATCCATTTAGAGGCTAAACTATCCAAAAATATGCAAAGGACTTTACATGCTCACATCATCATTAGCTCTCTTATGGACATCTAAGATGGGAATTCCTAGTCCAAAACAAAATCTTTTTGTTGTTTTCACACAATTTTTCAAATTTTTATGGATTTTTGCAAAAATTTCTCAAAATCAAAACAAACTCATCCATTCATGCCATCACATTCAATCATCATTCATGCATCACAACATGCCACAATCCAAAAGAAACATCCCTTAAACAAAACAAGAAAAAACTACACACATACGAAACCATGAGCTACTTAACCCACCCCATACTTAAAATTTTGATGTCCTCATCAAAACAAAGAAACCAAAACTCAAAAGTAAAGAGAAGAGTAAAGGAAGCTCACAATTTGTTATTCTTGAATGGCATGTTGAGGCTTAGTTGTTGGAAGGACGTCCTCGACGTCGACCTCTTTGGAGTCTAGCTTGCCTCTCTCGCTCATACACATGGTCGTGGAAAGGATCTTGGCTTGGTGGTTGAATTTGTGGTGCGGGGCGCATCCATTGATCTTTACGGGAAGAGAAGTTCCCGGTCATCCATTCGTTGAAGCTCTCTTGGACGCTCCATCTTTGGTCCTCGACCGCCCTTAAGTCGTCCACTTCACGTCTAGTGTAGGCGATGTTGCGGTTCACTTCTTCAAATTGAGCTTGGAAATCTTCTTGTTGGTGGGAGAGTTGTTGTTGTTGGAAGTTGAGGTGTTGTTGTTGTAGATTGATTTGATGTGCCTCTTGAAGCATGCTAGATTGTTGAAGTTGGAGGTGAGCCAATTGGTTGGCGAGGAAGTTCATGTCAACCGGTTGGTTAGGCTCGGGGAACACCATTCCGGGCCCGTACCATTGGGCATACCCCTTGTACCCTCCATAGCTTGGTGGTTCTTGTCTTGCTCCACTCCCTTCACCCCTCTCAAATTGGCTCGGGACCGGGTCGGGCAAATATGTGTCGGACCGACGTTGGTAGACGTCGGGCCCGACATGGGATGCACCTCGGTCCAGTAGTGTGGGTGTGTGGTCGGTGAGCAAGTTGTGGTAACCACCATCTTCTTCTTCTTCTTGTTCTTGCGGGTCAACTTCCATGTCATCTCTTCTCACGAACTCATATTGGTTGGGCTCCTCTTCTTCGGTATCCGGGGAAGCTTGAGGAGTAGTGAAACGAATATGTTGTGCTTGTCTCCTACACTCAAGTGTCCCCTCCGGCTCTCCATAAGGGTTCACATTTCCCGCCCATACTTGAAACCAATTGTAGTAGCTTGTGAGGTTGAAGAGTCGAGGCCCCAAAGGAACTTGCACCTTGCCAAAGTTGGAGTGAGGCATAAGTCGATCCATGAAGCCGGGAACAACTTTCTCCTTGATGATCTTGGCTTTCTTGAAGTATTTGAGATCCATGAACTCCACGCCATTCGGAGCCGGTGTATAAAAGGACAAATCAACCTCCAGACGATGGGCCAAGCGGGCAATCATACCTCCAAAGTAAATCCATGAGGAACTTTGGAAGTCCCTCACCATCATCACCCATTCCCACGTGAGGTTCATTGGCTTCTCACTTTCAAACAACATCTCATAGAGTAACATGGCCTCCTCCTTCATTGGCTTGCTCAATTCATGCCTAGCAAAGATGGAACAACCCAAAGCTCGGATCATGACACGGAAGAGTGGGTTTGCTATCTCATTTGTTGATGCGCCTTTCCTCATCTCACTTCTTCCGGCTACAAACTTCCAAAGATAGTCCACCTTCTCGTTATCCACATAAGCCTCATCTCTCGGAAAAGGAAATCCAAGGTAAGTAGCCAAATTCCGGAGAGAGAGCTCTTGCAACTCATTACCCATTTGGAAGGAGATCATGCCCTCACTCTCGACTCCTTCATATGTGCACTTGAATGTCGCCATAAACTCGGACGTTAAGGCGGGATAATGAGTGTTGTTGCACCTTAGCAATACGTTGAGCCCAATGTGAGAATAACACCGAGTAAGAGCCTCGTCCATGCTCATCTTTCTAATAGACTCCCAATCTAACCACCGAGTGTTGTGAGATAGACCCATGAGTCGCTCATACTCACTAGCCACATCATCATCCTCGAAGCGCACATCGTCCATCCTTTGCACTCTCTTTGACGACTTCTTGGACTTTCTTGATGCTTTCTCCATCCTTGAAGAAGATGCTCGGGTAGTCATGGTACCTACACACAATCAAGCAAAGAACTACAAGATAAAATCTATACAAACACCTCAAGATCACATGTTTCCACAATTAACAACTCATCATGCAAGGAAATGACCCCATACTTGATCTTAAAACACTCAATTCACAAAATCCAACGTGTATGAGAAAAGAATCACATAACAATGGTCAAGCTGCAAGCTACATCATGATAAACATGCTTTAACCAACATTCAAGCTCATGAATCCTAAAGCTCACACAAGAGAAAGCCAAATTGTACAGGACAAACTAACACGAGACATCGGGTCCGAGGATCGCAACCTCGGTCCGAGTCTTGGACCGACTTGCAACATCGGTCCCGAGGTTCTGGGTACCTCGGGCCGACTATCATTCGACTTCTCTTCCTAGTTTCACCCAAAATTCACTCTATCATGCTCCTAAAATCCAAAATCAACCATGTCTCATCATCAATCGAAGTTCCGAGTAGGCTTAAGCATGCGTAATCAACAATTAAGCACAAATTCTACTATGCATGCAAATCACCATGGATGCTCAAGGTCTAAGCTCACTCAATCATGGAAAATCTCAAATCTAACAATGAAAGCATGAAATTCACAAGGAATCAAGTAGAGATCGAGATTCACATACCAAATTTGAAGGAAACAAAGACTTCTTAGGAATCAACTCTTAAAACTCAAATTCTCCTTCTAGATCTAGAAGAAGGATGAAGATCTATGGGATTTTTGTTGGGATTTTTGGCTTTGGATTGATGTTTGGGGTTGCTATGGGTATGAATCGAGAGTTGTGATGAAGTTTGGCCTTGGATCGAGTATGGTGAGGGTGGGGGATCGATTTGGGGTTTTTTTTGAAAGGGACTTGGTATTTTGGGAAGGTAGTTATGAGGGTGATGGGTGGTGGGTATGTGGAAGAAGGCTTTAAATGGGGTAGAAGACAAAGTTAGGTCAGAGGGGCATAATAGGCATTTTACAAAATCAAGACCAAAGTTAACTCGGCCAAAGAGGACCGACGTCTCAACCTCGGGCCCGAGGTACTGGGTACCTCGGTCCAACCCATTTTGGCTTTCTAAAATTCCCTTGTCTTGGCAAATCTCTACCTACAAGTCCTTTTATTATTTCCACCAATACCACACATGATCATGAAGCTCACATAACACACAATTCCTCAAAACACCAACTAAAGAGAGATTAGGAAAAATCTAAGCTAAGGCAAAGAAAAACAAACTAGAAACTACGAAGATGAGCCTACTAAACTCGGGTTGCCTCCCGAGGAGCGCTCTTTTTAAGTCACTAGCTTGACTTCTAACCTCTACCCTTCAAGGAGGGTGAAAAATGGTGAATTGATCATCCTTATCAAAAACATCTCCAAACTCCTCATAGCCAAAGTACCACCACTTATGTTTGATGAAAGTGGGGCATCCAAATTCTCCATCATTCTTCTCTTCCAAAGTGTAGGTTGGCATCTCTTGCATCTTCTCAACTTGATCTTCATCCCCTACATCACAAACATCAAAGGCATCTAGAGAATTTTTAGGGGTCTCAATAACATTATAACTCAAATCTTCCTTCAAATCACTCAAGCAAATGAAACTATCCTCTAGATCCTCTTTCATGTCACTTAAGCATATATAAGAGTCTCCCAGATCAAAAGGATACGAAGGAGGATACTCTTCATGGTTCCTTGGGCTATCTTGATCTCTTGGTTCCTCATGGTTCTCAAATGGATCATGCAACTCCCTTTCTTGCTCTTGAACGTTGATCATGTCTTGACTCCTAAAAAATGCTTCTTCCTCTCTTGTGAGTTCAAACTCCTCTCTCTTACGCTTGGCACTTTCCTCTAACTTCAAGATCGCCAGAGCATCCGGTTCGTTAAGAGCCTTGTTGAAATGGAACTCCACTTTTTCCTCTCACTAGTACAAGAAAATGTTCATACAACGGTTAAAAATGGGAACGGACCACGGTCTCTGAACTGTTGTCGTATCCAGCGTTGTCTATTTGAAGACAACGGTTAAGTGATAGACAACGGTTCTCATAGACAACGGTTGCGTACATTGTCTAAGAAGTTGTTAACCGATGACTATGGAATATAATATATAATATTCACATATTTAAATATTATATGAACCGTTGTTTATGGTGCATAGACCGTTGCCAATGCGTGCTTAGACAACGGGTGTGTACGTTGTCTAAAGATATGTATAATCGTTGTCTTATGCTCGTAGTAAATAAATATTTGAAATTTGTTTATATTGTTAACCGTTGTCATTGTTCAATAACACCGTTGTGGTATTAAATTTGGACACCTTCAACCGTTGTCTATAACTATAATTGTAACCATTGTCTGTGCCGTTTAATTTTGATATAAATATATATATTGCATATGATCCAAAGGGTGCTCGAAACAGTCTGGATTTGTCCACATACACACACACACACACAATATATACAGTTTGTCCACATACACACACACACACACACAATATACAGGACTCGATCATGTTTAACAATTCATATATTGTATATATAAAACCAAACACAATATTCCCATATAACAACCTGATCCAAGAAAAGTTCAATCCAAGATATACCCATAGCTTTTGCAATAATATGTATGAAATGTGCAGCTCCTACTTAATGGAAATTGAAATAGTGTAAGACACCTAAGTTCTGTTTTTATCCTAAAACACTCCAAATTAACAATAGCAAATAATCTATCCTATACCTTGTGTAATTCTTCATAACCAATATGCATATATATATGGTACTGCGCAACTTTGCTAAGTCATCGGCCTACTTTACTCGATCTAGCTGCAATATCAACTACCTGCATGAAACAAAACAAATACACTGATTTTATAATCTCTCATCAAACTCAATTCAATATCAGGTCAACAAATACATTTTTGTTTCAATCATCAACATTTACCAAATTTATCAGAAGCTGCCTATTAAATACCACAACTCCCATAACCAAGAATTAACCTAAGGTAATCAAGTCAGTTGTTACTCAAATTGCCATTCTTCCAACACCATTTAAATTCCTAACAGTTATGTATCTCAATTGCTTCATTTTCAAACATCTAATCTAAAATTGCAAAGAAACATACTAGTTGCGATCAGCAATCATCACCAGTTAACATACCAATTTTGTATCAATAAACATCTCTCTTTCAACAACACATTAACCAATCAATCTAGTAATCAACACCAATCATCAACTATCAAATACCTTTTTATATAAGTAATTCAACACATAAATTAACTAGGACATAATATACTTACCAATCAACATAGTAATCAACAAACTCAAGCCACTCTTCTCGTATTTCATCAAGTTGATCTGAGGTGTAGGGACGTGTTGAACGCGTAAAGTACTGCAGAAATATTGCTTTATTTCAGTTCTATTTGATTAGTCGACATACATAATCTAAAATAAAAGTTATCCATAAAATCAATCCAAACCTCAATGGGGATACTCAAAGTTCTCTGTTCTATAATCTCTCGCATGAATCTCAAGATGTAATAACCACAATCAATAGCATTAGGTTGACGAGGACACTTGAACACAAGTTATAAATATGAGTTAGTAATCATATTATAAACTGTTTAAAATTCAAATAAAAAGTTATGTTTGATTCATTCGAACCTGTATTGAACACCATCTTGTATCCACATTCAGTTTGCTTCCTCTTGTCTCATCAAAAAACTTTGCAATGGACCTACAAATAAATCAAAACATGAAAACTGTAATATATATAAAATACTGATTTAATTAGCAAACAATTTGCACACATATATATAGCTTACTTTTCAATAACCTCTTTGAATTCCTCTTGAACACTGTCATGTAATGAATCAAACCAATATACAATGTTTTGTCGAGGATATATGACAGCTAACATCCAGTGACCACTGAAAATTAATATATATAACATGTTTATATGAATGCAGAAATGAAATAATCCTAAAATCAAACAAATCTTTTTGAGTTGTATTGTATACTTACTCGCTATTATAAGGTGCAAAAAATAGCTTTTGATGACCATGTTCTCGAATCATGGAAGAAGAAATGTATAAGACTTGATCATCCAATGACAAACCATTCTCACGAGTTGCAGCTATTCGTTGTGGGCATAGGAACCTAAACATGTCCAAGTTTTTTGGACATTTTCTTTCGAACAAATACCTGACAATGTGACAAGCAACAAAGCTTATGCATTTTAATGGAAAAAACCAGATTATTATAAATTAACAAGGCAGTCTCAATATTGCATACCTCATGTATATTGAAACATGGCATGAATCAATAGTTTTTTTAAGCAGCCATCTTTCAACATCGTCCCTCCAAATTGAGATTTCATGATCATAATTCACAATTTTTTGAGGCATCGAAATGGAAGCTATAACACGATCAGAATCCATTAGTGGGAGGAGCTTTGACATTTTCTTCATGTATCTATAAATTGTCTGCGTATTTGACTTCTCAACAGCTTGAGGTGGATTAACATCTTGCTTGGAGATACTGACAACTGAGTTGTTTGAATTCTTTGTTGGCTTTGGTGCCTTAGGTGTTGGCATTGGTGCCTTAGGTGTCGGTATTGGTGCCTTAGGTGTCGGTATTGGTGCCTTAGGTGAAGACAAGGTGTGTAGAGATCAAATGCATATTAAGAACTTGATTTAAAAATTAAAGCACATAATTATATGATTTTTCAGAATTTAACTAAAATATGTACCTTATAGGGGAGAATAAATGCCTTTGGCCAAGCAATGGGAATACCTGCTGCATCCTTTACTACAGCGGCTTCTTCCATAGGGTATGGCAATGACGACGATTCAATCAAGGCAACATCAATGATAACTTTGGCACATTTTGCTGGCAAAGGTTTGCAATGGAGAACTATGGGCGTATTTGTTGAAGGGATAAACAAGCTTCCTGTAGCCACACGAGTTTTGAGAGTTGGCCAGAATAATTGACAATTATTCCATCTTCCCTGCATTAATTGTTGAGTAGCAAAAACTTAAGTATGGATTGCTTTAATGACCTTTAAAAAACCTTAGTTGATTAATTAATTACCTCTAGGTCAACTGCAGTAGGTGCTGCAAAGTCAGAGATACCGGGACTCTGATTTTCCCCTATACGAGCTTGTTTTTTATCAAATGCACCTTTAACTACATTTTGTTCAGCTGTATCTTTCTTGGACACCTCTTTTTCTAGAACATTTTCAGGAACACTTTCAACCTTTGACCCCAAGTTAAGCTCTTGATTTTGTGCAAGCAACTTGACCATTCTTCTCAATTCTTGCACTTCAGCTTGTAACTCCTTCATATCAGCAGAATAACATGACTCGCCTATTGAAACTTGATCACGAGAAGGGAAGTATTGTTTTATTGTCACTCCTTTACCAACACCTCTAACACGGCCAGGATGCTCATCTTTACCTAAGGCTAATGATAAAGCATCTCTCCTTCCAGAAAGTTTCAATTTGCCAGAAGAAACTTGCTCATTTAACTCATCCTACAAACATGTCCAATTTACATTGAAAACTTATTGAAGTTCTAATATGTTTAAAGAACAGATGATGAAAAGGAGGATCAACAATTAATAGATCAAATTTAAGAAGTTGCTCTACTTCGATTTCAATCATAAACTGAATTGGATTTCAATCCTAAGATAATAAATGAGATTTTCCACATGTATAATCCCCTACTATTCATTCTTACATGAAAATCCAATCTTTAGACATATTTAAATGAAAGTGTTTGGAGTAGTCAAAGCCTTGGATAACAAGGATTCATTTTTCCATGAGATAAGTGCAGCTGGAAACAGATTTAGTTCCATTTTACACTGATTTTTCTATCCATGAAATCCCTAAACGAAATGAATTTCCAATGAGCTAAGTATCAACCATGAATCTCGACCAAAACCATCCAGATATACCACCAATTAAGAGCACCAGCATGAAGAATCTTGAGCGCGAATTAGACACCCTACCCCCACCCCAACACACTCAAATCAAGTGCTCATTCGACCAAAAACTCCACATTCAAAAATCGAACAACCAAAACTAAATCCAACTCAGTATCACTAACATGCTAAAACTGAAGAAGCTATTGTTAATACAGATATCACTCACAATTTTGTCAGCAATTTCCTTAACTTTCTGTGTACGAATTTTTCCATTCATGCCTAGTCGACCAGCCTTCCATAATTCAGCTCGAGATATTTCAGTTGAAGGATCCAAGTTTCTCTCTATAATCTGTACATAATTATCACAATTATTATGAATATCATGGAACCACATGAATAACACATTTTATAATACAAAAAATATAATACAGGTAACTTACGATATCTTGCTCTATACCGGCATATCCTTTCCGAGATCCAAAAAAAGGATGTTGGTTTTGCTTAGCAAGTTCACGATTTTTTTCACTGCGAGCCTATATGTTAAAAAAGAAATATTCAGTTCATAAATATCATGCATGTTTTACAGTGAATATAATGAATTATATAAGTACCTGAAATTCTAGAGTTTGTCGTTGATTTACAAACTCAGTCCAATCATAGTGTTCAATGAACTCATAGCGATCTGGTGGCTCAGTACGAATCTCACCGTCTTCAGTATATAGATATAGCCTTGTCAATCTACCCTTGAATTCTCTAAATCTGTCAGAGGTTGTTCTAACTATCCATTTGACACGTGTCTCAGGCAACTCAAATGCTCTCTACATACAGAATATGAATGATACTAATTGGTTACATTTTTTTTAAATAGTTGACAAGTATGAATATATCAGTAGTAGACAAGAAAAATATTAAAATTTTACTGATTTCACTGGGTTAGTAATTGACACTCTGCTATCATTAAAATTTTACTGATTTCACTTAAAATTGCAAAAAAATATTAAAATATTGAAATACTTTACCATAACTTGCTCTGCTATCATTAACTTGGTGTCTCGAGGAACATCACGCCATGTAGGGAAAGCAATTGACACTCTGTTACGAGTACAATGTCCAATATAACTCATAAGCTTGCTTGCGTTTTGGCCTATAGGTTGCCCCTTTTTATTCCACTGAACTGAGTACTTGTTACCAGTGTCCCTCATTCTTGTCACTGATTTCATCTTTGTAATACCTCTCTTTTTTTGTTTCTTCTTAGGAGAACCACTATCTCCATGAGAGTTTTCTGATGAAGAATCCATCTACATGATATTAAAAAACCAGAATATGTGTTAGTAAACTATCAATTGATAAATTAAACTACAACGTTAAACTAAATTAAACTCATGATGCAAACTTTCATGAATTAAGAACAAAAAATGATATCTACAAAAAAAAGGTTGTTGCACGAGATGATGATGATTATAATACGATAAGTTGAAATGTCTCGACCCACAAGTGACACAAAAAAAAAGGAGTATTATAATATTATCTATAATTACTTTTATTACTCTTCCTGATTTTGATACATATAGTGTAATAGGCATGTTCATTTTGACTTACATGTACTCAATCTGTTCTGTTTTTTTTTCTTTTTTTGGAACTGTTTGATTTTTCAGAAATCCATATGCCTTCACCATGATCATCCCGAGTGTAGAATTCCTCTTCATCATGCTCATCATCCGATGGTAATGCTATAGGAATTTCAACATGTGAAAAATGTTCTGATAAAATATCCTTTTCATCAGTCTCATACATATATCTCTCCTTCCCTGAGACAACAATAGACCGCCTACTATTTAAAGGATCAGTGACATAAAAAACTTGATTTGCTTGTGTTGCTAATATGAATGGTTCCTCCTTGTATCCTGTATTCTTAAGATCTACAGAGGTGAATCCTAATTCATCAATTTTGACCCCTCCTGGAGCAATCCAATTACAACAGAACACACACACTCTAAATATCACATAATCCAACTCCCATATCTGCTCCACTACTCCATAATATGTCATATCTGCATAAATAGGATTTTTGTCCTTTGCACTCGATACATGCATTGTTTAGCAACCATAGTAACACCACTATTCTGCATAGGACTTTTATCATCATGTTCCTTTGTAAAGAAGGTAAAACCATTTACTGCATATCTTACTAAAGAGGTAACTTCAAACGCAGGCCCTTGAGACAACCATTTCAATGTGTCAGAAACTGCATCAGAACAATCTTTCAGTTCATCTATTATTCTTTTCTGAAGCCAACCACTAAACAACCGATTATGTTCATCCACTATCCACTTTTCAGTTCTGCGCGGATTTTGACTTCTGACAAAACTCAAATGCTCTGTTTTATAAGGCTCAACTTCATCATTGTTATTAAGTACATACAAATGAGCCTTGTGTCGCAAATCTGCAGAAATTGAGATAATTTGTTGTCGTGTAGTGACATTATCATCTTGTTTGTCATTAGCCAAAGACTTTGGAATGCCTATGGCTTCAACCCCTGATAAGTATTTACTACAGAACTCTACTGCTTCTTCCACAATGTATCTTTCAACCATGCAACCTTCAGGGCGAAATCTGTTGTTCACATACCCTTTAAGTATTTTCATGTACCTCTCAAATGGATACATCCATCTCATATACACCGGCCCACAAAACTCAATTTCTCTGACCAAATGAATGGTTAAGTGAACCATTATATCAAAAAAAGAAGGAGGGAAATACATCTCTAGCTCACACAATGTAATGATAATTTCACCTTGCAATGAACTCAAATCATTAGGGTCAATCACTTTGCTGCAAATTTTCTTAAAGAACAAACACAGCCTAGTGATGGCATATCGAACATGCTTAGGAAGAACTGACCGTAAAGCAATTGGTAACAAATTCTGCATAATGATATGACAATCATGAGTTTTCAAACCAACTAACTTTAATCCATTAGGAGATACCAGACTGCTAATATTTGAAGAATAATCATAAGGAACCTTTACTCTTTGAAAAAATTGATAAAAAACCTTTTTTCCTTGGTGGAAAACGTATAACAAGCTGGTGGTAAGTATGTGACAGCTTCATCTTCAAATGAGTGCAACTCTGGTCTAATGTTCATATCAACCAAATCCTCTCTAGCTTTGATTCCATCTTTTGTCTTACCCGGTATATTAAGTAAGGTACCAACAATACTATCAAATACATTCTTCTCTATATGCATCACGTCCAAACAATGCCTCACAAATAAGTCCTTCCAATAAGGAAGATCCCAAAAAATTGACCTTTTTTTCCAGTTACTGAAGGACTGACTCCTTGCTGACTTACGAGGTATGCTTTTTTTCCATATTTGATATTCAAATCCTTAATCTTATCAAAGACTTGTTCGCCTGTTAGCGGTGTAGGAGCTGTTTCATGTTCTGGTTTACCATAAAAGGCTTTTTGAAGCTTACGCAGACGATGACGCTCAGGTAAGAATACACGATACCTAAGATAAACCATCTTTTTGTAACAATTCAGCCAACGGTAACAAGTACCTTCTTCACAAATAGGACATGCATAAGAGCCTTTAATACTATAACCTGACAGATTTCCGTAAGCGGGAAAATCATTTATAGTACAAAACAACATCGCCCGCAACGTGAAAGTTTCTTGACGATGAGCATCAAACATATCAACTCCCTGATCCCACTGCAGCTTCAAATCATCAATTAGAGGGCTAAAATAAACGTCTATATCGTTTCCCGGCTGTTTTGGCCCAGAAATCAGTAAAGACAACATCATGTACTTACGCTTCATACATAGCCTTGGAGGAAGGTTATAAATCACAAGAACAACAGGTCATGTACTATGAATGCTACTAAGACTACCATGCGGATTCATTCCATCAGTGGATAGAGCAAGTCTTAAGTTTCTCGATTCGCATCCAAATTCAGGGTACAAGCTGTCAATCCTCTTCCATTGAGGAGAATCTGCAGGATGTCGAAGTTTCCCATCACAGATTTTTTCAGTTGAATGCCATGTTAAGTTCTTTGCATCTTCTGCATCACTAAACATTTGTTTTAATCTAGGTATCAATGGAAAATACCAGGACACTTTAGTTGGAACTCCTTCTCTCTTATACTGTGGTGCACCACAATCAGGATTAAGGCAATATTCTAATGACTTGTATTCATTTCTATATAAAACACAATCATTACGACATGCATGTATCCTCTCATAATCCATTCCCATTGGACGCAACATCTTTCTGGCCCTATATGTACGATCAGGAAGTACATTGCCCTCTGGAAGCATATCCCTCAAAAGTTCAAGCAAAGCAGTAAAACTCTTGTTGCTCCACCCATGAGCCGCTTTTAAATTGTACAACTTTAGAACAGCAGACAACCTTGTGAACTTTGTACAATTTTCATATAGCGGCATTTGAGCATCACTGATCAGGTTCTGAATTACTTCATCATTATCTTCAAAATTTTCTTTTACAGCTTCTGCCATGTCCTCTAACCTATCACCATCATTAGTTTCACTATCTAATTTATCTAAAGAGATACCCACAACCTCTTCCTCACCATGCCAAATCCATCGTGTATAAGATCTATCAATTCCACGTGCAATCAAGTGAACTCGTAGGTCACTTGCACTGACTCGTTCTTCATGACAACAGTCCAAACATGGGCATCGTATTCTACTCGAATTTTTTGCATGTCTGACGGCAAATTTAACGAACTCGTCCACACCATTCGAATATACTTCGGACGTGCGACTAGCAGTCATCCAACTTCGATCCATTATATCAAAAAATCCCTATAATAACGATTTTTAACTAAATAAATGACTAGTGTTTTTTTTTAAAATATCATACTGCATGTATAATTCATTAACTCATGTTAGTAACATCAAGGTTCTTGTTCATTATAGCCTGCTAATTAAGGTGAGTTATATATTGCAATTTCCAGGAAGAAACTTGATTAGACTATCATCTAAAAATTCCACTAAACGAGTCTCTAATAAAACAATCAAAAGAGAACATACAATGCTATGTATTTAACCTCGTATTATTTTGAACATGCTGATAGTGTGAGCAATAAGCTCTTACCTCACAATTTAGATGTTTCTTTTCTTGCCGAGAAAGTCCAAGTAAGGAGAAGCACCTGTCCAAAAGAGCTTCCAAAGCCTGAGTAAACACAAATGTATAAATTAATTGGTTTAAAAAACATATATTTTTGTTGCTGTAATTGGTTTAAAAAACATATATAAATTAGAGATTGTGAAGCATATTGCAGGTACCAACAAAAGTAGTGTTGCAACAAGCTGAAGTATTTGTCGATGAACATCAGCTAGTGAAGTGTATATGGGCTGTTTCTAAGTGGGCCTTTTAATTGCCCAGCCCAATAGGCAATACCATTAGTTCGAGTATGTTATTGTTAGGTATCATCAGCTCATGATTTAATTAATGCAATGATGTCTATATGAGTGACTATAGCCGATTTAAAATGATGCAAAAGATCAATGTACATTTATGGTTGGGGTCTAATCTAGGTAATCACACGATTGAAAGAAAACAGAAGTGTTGGATCGTAAGTCTGTTAGTGAAGGCGTCCTTAACTGGGTTAAGGGCGTCCTTATATGCAGCGGAAATTAGACTTAACAGGAAATGCAATGAGATATTGGACACGAGTATTTATAGAGGAACCCCACTAAGGCCAACTAGTCTTATGGGTAAACCTCTACCTCCGCCTGGAGGATTTTCAATAGCCGTCCCTTATCTTATTAAGAGAGAGTCCTTACAACTTAGGCGAGTCGTTACACTTCTCTGAGCTAAGCGTCCGTCCTTAGTCTCACTAGTAACACTCCTTTCCACCTAACAGGTAACCTAACTCTCTTAGCTTATAAGGAAGCTATCACTCACGTCTCTCTCGGTTCGTTGAGAGAGACAAACTACAACTCTAACTATTTTGTGGTTTGTTTTGGATTTGATGTGGTTGGACTTTCTTTCTCTTGCTTCAAGCTCACTTGATCTTCTTGATCTTCGTTCTTGTTCTTGAATGCTTCGGGAGAGCTTGAGAGAAAGTCTTCAAAGTCCACACCGCTATGCATACCCCTTGGGGGGGTATTTATAGCGGAAGTGGTTCTTGTCCTCTAGCGTCCTCTGATGCTTGGCATGATCCTTGATCTTCCATCAACGGTGCGATGAGCATCTTGAGAAAGTCAACTCTGTTGACGCTTGGGAAGACTCCGCGTGGATAGGGGACCATCGCTGTGAAAGCGACTTCTTTGGAGTTGTCCACACGTGCCCAGACAAGGGAAGCTTCCTTCTGAGGATTACGGCCGAACGTGATGTAATCATGTTGGGGCGGCCTTGATTTGAATTTGAACTGCATCCGTATTTTGGCGCGCGTCCCTTCTTGATGAGGACGCCGTCCTATCTGCGCAGGAACTTCGTCATTTACGTTCAGCTTTGGAAGTTCTAATGACGTGCGTCCCTACAACTTAGGGACTGTCGTTCACTTGTTGTCCTCTTTACTCATGTGCGTCCACTGGACCTTACCTGAGATCAACACTTGGACAACTTGTTAAATACATTTGAGTTTGTCATTATCAAAACAAGGGGCGATCATTATTGGTTTAGATATTAATGACTGGCGTCCTTAATATCGTCCCAACAATTTCCCCCTTTTTGATGATGACAAACTCTTTTAGATAATACACGCGGAAGTAAAGCTCTTAGCATGAGAAACTACACTTGATTTTCTTTTCAGCTTAGGTTGACATGCAATACATTCTTTTAAGTGCGTTATCTTTTTCTACTAGCGTCCTTTGGACTTGGCCGAAATTCCCCCTAAACACATGCTTTCTATGACAACTTAAAAACAATCGCATCTCTGCAAAACTATACTTCCCCTTTTTGGCATCATCGAAAAGGAGAACAACTTGAAAAGCATGTAAGCACAAAGTCATAACTAAAGTAAAGAACGCTTAGGCAAAATGAATCACAGATGTAATGAACGGCATTCATAAGGCAATAGAAGTACGATCAATACAGACTTTCAACACATAGTTCAAAGTGGGGACACCGTCCCATTGTCTTAACAAAAACAAAAGAAAAGATAAACTGTTTCAGGGTTAGAGAGGGGGGAAGTGATCATTTGCGGGGACGCTTGCCAAGGGCCTTGAGGTGTTGCTCCTGAAGATGGTTGTTTTGTGCAAGGAGCTCGTTGTTGCGCTCAAGAAGTTCTGTGTGGGTATGGAGGGTGTCGTGAACCTGCTGAATTAGATCAATCATCATGCACTGGTTCTCGATCATCATGCCCATCAGAGACTTTGTAGAGTGCTTCTCGGCCTCATCAGGGACGCTCATACCATCGAGCTCGTCCTCTTCATCAGCAGCGTCCTCAGCCAGCGTCCCAACTACTTGAAGATTTTCAGCTTCAGGATCTCCTTCCTCAGTCGTAGTAGCAGCAGCCGCTTGAGCTTTCCTCTCAACTTTAGCTTTCCTCTCAGCCTCTTTCCGTTCCTTTTCCATTTGGCGCTTGACGGACGGAAGGGGCTCATCACACCGGAGTTTTCCAACTGGGGGGAGTGTGATTTGCCTGACGTCCCAATGAATGCCAAAGGAACGTTCTTGTGTAGGAGCATAGAGACCTTGCTGCTTCAGAATTTGCTTGACCAGGCCGGGGAAGGGAAGAGAGTGCCTGCCTCCTGTGCACTTGCCCATGTGTTCCAAGATTACCCGTGGCAAGTTTATCGGCTTGCGTTCTAAGAAGGCGTCCAGCAAGATACTGTCAGTGATCTGGACTATCGACTTCTTCTCTTGGCGTGGGACGACCATGCGCACAATGAAGTGATGCGCAAGGACGCCCGTCTTGGTGAGGCAATGAGCGACTCTGTCCTTAGCAGCTGGCTGTCTCCCATTGAATATTCTGTTGAGGATTTCTTCCTGGGAGAAGCGGGCAAAGTTCTTGCAAGGCAGATCATGCAGAGCATCTGGAGGAGAAGGACGCAGGCCTAGCATTTTGCGGACGGTGCCCTCAGCAACTGAGTACTCGTCCCCATCTATTTCAAACGTCCCCTGAGGCTTCCCGTTTACTTCTGTGATTTCAAACTTGGAGTAGAAATGGAGAACCTCATCAGGGTCAACATCGGCGGCCTCAGCGCCTAAGTGCGTCCATCCCTGGAACTCTAGTAGTTCCAAGAACTCTTGGCGCTGGTTCTCTTCCAGAAACTGGGCGGTGAAGAGGAGCGGCGATAGGATTTTCTTGAAGCGTTTCTGCTCGGAGTCATTGCTCACTATCACCTCATCACCGGCGTCTTCTTCATCTCCATCTCCCTCCTCGTCCTCAGGTTCCTCATCCTGGGGAGGGGCGTCCTCTTCATCTGAGGCTTCGTTCCGTTGCTCTTGGAACTCAACCATTTCAGTGTCCTCAGCAGTGGACGCCTGTTCTGTAGGAGGCGCGTCCACATCTGGAGTCCTTGCCAAGGACTTGGTAGGGACGGTTGAAGGGGGCATCCCTTGGACTTGAGCAGTTTCCTCGACAGCCTTAGCGGGCGGAGGAGGAGGAGGAGTTGAAGCTCTAGGAGGAGAGGGAGTAGGAGTTCTGATCTTAGCTTTGGTGGGGGGGGGGGCAGATGAGGTGTTGGGCGGAACCACTGAGATAGGCTTCACTTGGAGTGGAGCAGAGGGAGGAGGCGGCAGCTTAGCAGGGGGAGGAGGCGGCAGCTGAGTAGGGGGAGGAGGCGGCAGCTGAGCAGGGGTAGCGTCCTTGGCCTGGACCTGTACTTGTGGAACGTCCTTGGCCTGGACTTGAGGAGCGTCCTCTACCCTTGGAGGAGGTGGAGGGAGTTGAGGAATTCCCTGCAGAACTGCTTGGATCGCCTTCTCAATGGCGTCCTTCTCTGCTTGCTCTTACTCTTGGCGCGCCTTCTCCTCTTTTTCCAGTTGAATTTCGGAGAGGCGAATGGCGGCCATTTGTTCATCCGTGACGCCCTCAATCTGAGCAGAGGTCTTGAGGCGTCGCTTTGGGGCAGGAGGCGGGGAGGAATGGACCGGGGTGACTTGGGAGGAGGAGGAAGAGCCTTTTATTTGGAGCTTTGGAGGAGGAGGGGGAGGGGAAGCCCTTTTGCGTTTTTGGGATGGGACGGAGCCCGCAGGAGTCACGACAAACTGCATTATATCAGGGAGCAATTTGGCGAGCTCGTCCACGGTTCCACCAAACGAGTCGGAAATGATGCCTGGCCCCATGAATGGGGGGTTGGTGTGGTTGGTTTCCTCAAGGCGGGGACGGACATAGGTCACCATGAAGTAGTGGAGGAGGCGTTGGATTTTTGGAGGGTGGTCGTTGACGGACGCCCGTAGACAGATGTTGGCGAGCGTCCTTGGCTCTTTTTCAAGCCAGTCCTCAATGAGGGGGTCAAGAGGAGGACGACGTTTTGGCTGGGGGGGGAGACCTTGTATAGTGCCTTTTGCCGAGTGAGCAGGTTCTGGCTCGGGTTTAAATGGCCTCTCAAGAAATTGGAAGCGTTTTTGTGAGGGTTGGGATTGAGAGCGAGAGGATTGAGATTTTAGTTGAGGTTTGGAGGAAGAATGAGATTGGGGCCTTGAAGGTGGAGGTTGGGATTTTTGTAGCTGAGGAGGCGTGTTGGAGTGGTGGCGTTGGGTAGATTGAGAAGAGGAATGGTGGCGAGTGGGTTCTTGGCGGCCGGAAGGTCTGCCTCTCGAGTCCATTAATGACCGGCCTCTCACCGAAGGAGATCTCGAGGAGCTAGGGTTTTTCGCCGCTGGAGATTGGGTCTTGGTTGCTCTTGTGTTGGCCATTTGAGAGGATGGTTTTTATAGGAGAAGATTAGGGTTGAGAAAGAGATTTCGGGATCTGGTTGAAGATTTTGCAAATCTTGAGAAATTGCTATAAGTGAGTAAACAACAGAGGAGCGAAGCAGGTGTTTCGGAATGCACAGGAGGGTATTTATAGGAAGAAGACGAAGTTGGACGGTTAGGGGTAACAGGGTCTTTACACTTGGCTTCCTCCACCCGCGTTTCAACATGTGGCTTACTTCTTTGCTAAGAAACACAGCTGTTGAGCACTGTTTGCGCATATCCCGAGATCTTCGCTCGAAATCCCGCGACGGTTCACCTTCTCTTTTTCAAATTTCAAACTTTTCACAACTGCAAAGGACTCTGACCTGGCGTCCTTTCCACACACTTCACTACTCTGAACTGAACCACGGCGTCCCAGACACTGATCTCAACCTCTGAACTTAGAACTCTGTACGGACAGCTCTCAGCTCTTAACACGTGTCCCTTTGATCACTTAGAACCATTTTTGAAAAATCAAGCAAGTACGTCCCGTAAAGATAAAACAAAGAACGCTCATAGGACGCGTTTGCGAGATTCTCGGCTTAGGTAAGCTTAGAGTTCCCATCATTTCGGCTTATAATGAGGGTAGTTTGATCAGGGATACTCTTGAGATGAAAAGCGAATTGAGTACTATTCAAAAACATAAGCAAAACATATGTCTTAGACTAGCGTCCTTTAAAGACGACTTTAATGCATGACACACTTTAAAACGAGTTCTCAACGAAACATAGCCAATCATGGGGGGAATAATAGAACGGGACTTGTTCATTTAAAAGTTATCATCCCCAAGAGCAACCTAAGGTGCTCGTAGGGACGTCTATCAAGTGCTTTTGTGAAAATATCGGCCACTTGGTCCTCAGTCCTAACATGATCCACTCTAATTAATCCGAGTTCAACATTGTGACGAAGGAAACGATGTCTTATATGAATATGCTTTGTCCTAGAATGATGAACATGATTCTTAGCAATACTTATAGCACTGGTGTTATCACACAAGATAGGGACTGTGTTGAGGAACGTACCATAATCTTCAAGTTGGTTCTTGATCCATAGGACTTGTGAGCAGCACGAAGCAGCAGCAACGTACTCAGCTTCCGCGGTTGAGAGTGCCATGGAGTTTTGCTTTTTGGATCCCCAAGATACAAGACGTGAGCCCAGGAATTGAGCCATTCCTGAGGTGCTCTTCCTATCCACCACATGGCCAGCGTAATCTGCGTCAGAGTACGCTACCAGGTTTAGGGACGTTCTTCTGGGATACCATAGGCATATGTCATCTCGTCCCTTGAGGTATCTAAAGATTCTCTTGACCTCTTGCATGTGGGACTCCTTTGGATTTGCTTGGAACCGAGCACACAAGCACACAGCGAACATGATGTCGGGACGACTTGCCGTTAGATATAGCAAGGACCCTATCATTCCTCTGTAGAGCTTTTGATCTACACTCTTGCCCTCTTCATCAGCATAAAGGCGAGTGTTGGGGGAGATGGGAGTATCAATGGGTTTTGAAGAGTTCATTCCATATTTCTCGAGCATTTCACGAATGTACTTTTGTTGATGAATGCGCGTCCCATCTTTGAGCTGAGTGATTTGGAGTCCCAAGAAGAAGTTGAGTTCTCCTATGAGGGACATCTCAAACTCACTACTCATCAAGTTCTTGAATTCCTCTACAAGTTTCATGTTAGTGCTTCCAAATACTATGTCATCGACATAGACTTGGACAATCAAAACATCTTTAAGAACTTTCTTTAAGAAAAGGGTTTTATCAATGTTACCTCGTGTGTACCCATTGGACAAGAGGAAGGACGCAAACCTATCGTACCATGCACGAGGGGCTTGCTTGAGTCCATATAGTGCCTTGTCCAAGAAGTACACATGATCAGGGTGATCAGCGTCCTCAAATCCTAGAGGTTGAGCAACGTACACTTCTTCTTTAAGTTTGCCATTGAGGAAGGCCGTTTTGACGTCCATTTGAAAAAGCTTGAATCCCTTGTGAGCGGCGTAGGCAATGAGGAGGCGAATGACTTCAATTCTAGCAACAGGAGCGAAAGTCTCATCATAGTCGATCCCTTCCTCTTGTCTATAGCCTTGAGCCACAAGCCTTGCTTTGTTTCTTGATACGCGTCCACTCTCATCAAGCTTGTTCCTATAGACCCACATCGTCCCTATTATGTTTTTGTTTTTCGGACGAGGGACGAGGGTCCAAACTTTATTCCTTTCAAATTGATTTAGTTCTTCCTGCATGGCTTGAATCCAATCAGCATCTTGGAGAGCTTCCTTTATGTTCTTAGGTTCAACTAAGGACACGAAGGCGTTGAAGGCACAGAAAGCTATGTTGGCATTAAGGGATTGATTCACAGCTGATCTTGTTTGAACTCCTTTTGTCATATCTGAGATTATTTGATCTGTGGAATGAAGTCTTGAAAGGTTGGATCCCCTATGCGTAGCGTCTCTTGAAGGAGTACACCTAGGGTCCGTCCAATCAGACTCATCAAAGTCAAAGCCGTCATCTTCATTGGTTGGTTCAGTGTGTTCCCCCTCAGCTGGAGCGCCCACACTATGCCTTTCTCCTTGTTGACTTGACTCACCGGCTTCCACTTGGTTTAACGACCAAGTTTGAGAAGGCTCTTGTTGTTCACTAGGGACTCCCACTGAAACCTCATCGCGAGATTCAGGGGCGTTCCTAGGAACGTAATATTTGTCGGAGGAGCCTCTTGGTTTTTCCTCATCATCTTCATCATCGTCTCTTAGACAGGAGCGAATTGCCTTTTTACTTGCTTCTTTCTTGTGAGAAGCATTTTCTTTGAACACCACATGGATACTTTCTTCAAGCTTAAGAGTCCGTTTCTTGAACATTCTATAGGCTTTGCTTGTGAGATAGTATCCAAGGAATATTCCTTCATCACTCCTAGCATCAAACTTGCCGATGTTGTCTTTGCCGTTGTTGTGAATGAAGCATTTACACCCAAAGACTTTGAGGTGAGAAATGTTTGGCTTTCTTCCATTTAAGAGCTCATAGGACGTCTTTTTGAGCAAAGGACGAATCATAGCTCGATTGACGATGTAGGTTGCGGTGGCAACGGCTTCTGCCCAGAAGTGTTTGGGAACGCCGCTAGCCAAGAGCATCGTCCTTGCCATGTCTTCCAGGGTCCTATTCTTTCTTTCAACAACACCGTTTTGCTGAGGAGTACGCGGAGAAGAGAAGTTGTGGGATACTCCTTGTTGGTCACAGAAATCAAGGAACTCTGAGTTTTTGAACTCCGTTCCATGATCTGACCTTAGGCCTTTCAAGCTCGTCCCAAGAGCAACTTCTACTTGCTTGATGAAGATTTTGAACATTCCGAAAGCATCTGCTTTTGACAACAGGAAGAGAACCCAAGTGAATCTTGAAAAATCATCAACAATGACATACATATACCTTTTTCCACCATAGCTTTGGGTTTGCATGGGTCCACACAGATCCATGTGAAGCAGTTCCAATGGCTTCTTTGTACTCACTTCATTTTTGGATTTAAAGGACGATCTTGTCTGCTTCCCTTTGATGCAAGCTTCGCATTGTTCAATTTGCTCAGGATTAATTCGGGGAAGACCTCTTACAAGATCCTTTTGATGAAGCTTGAAGATTGTGCTAGGTCCTGCGTGTCCTAGACGTCGATGCCAGAGATCGGCGTCCACAGCAGAGACGGATAAGCACAATTTGGAAGCAGGCTTGAACCTTTGATTGAAGATATAGACATTGTTTTCACGAGTCCCTTTGAGAATGACTTGATTTGTTTTCTTGTTGATGACTAGGCATTCCTTAGAGTCAAATGTGACTAGGTTTTCACCTTGATCACACATTTGGGAGACACTAAGGAGGTTGAAGCCTAGTCCTTCGACAAGACTAACTTTGGACGCACTGATGGATTGATTCAGCTTTGCGGTGCCCGTCCCTTTGATCTTTCCTTTGCCCTTGTTGCCAAACGAGACAGTTCCTCCCGTGGCATTTGTTTGGATAGAAGTGAGATGGATCTGGCTTCCAGTCATATGATTTGAAGCGCCACTATCGATGATCCACGGGCTTCCTCTCACTTCTACCTGAAACGAAGAGTTAGTTCTTTGCGACCCAGGCAAGGTGATCCCTACCTGGTTCGTTACATGGGTACAACTTCTTCATAGACAAATGATCATAAACATTCACATCATTTGATCTTCTAGCATGCGTCCTAGGAGATCGAGTTTTAGCATTTGGCACACTAGCATGTGTTCTATCAACAAATTTAGGCCTGGTATTAACACAGCCATTCCTAGCCTTCTTTCTATTTTCAAGATCTTGTTTCAGCTTAAGACACTCATACTGGTAGTGACCGCCTTTGCCACAATGCCAGCACGTCCTATAATAGTTTCCAAGGTAGTATTTTTTGTTAGGACGCTGAATTCTATTCTCCTTCATTTTCTCAGGGTCCACTACCTTAGATCCTTTTCCCTTAGCAATATTCTTGTAGATTTTGTGACTGACAGAATTTGTGTAGTAGTCTTTTTGCCCTTTCTCACCACTCTCAAGAACTCTTATGCGTTCTTCTAGATTTTTTGTCTTTTCCCTCTCAAGCTCTAGTTCAGTCGTCTTGCTAGCTTCAAAGTCACTTGGGAGAGAGTTCTTTGATCCTGATTCATACCCTAGTCCTTTTCTGGCTGGAACAAAGACTATTGGATTCACGATTTCAGTTATTGGACTCTTTCCTAGAACTTTGACCTCATCCCTAAGACTTGCGTTTTCCAGTTTTAAACACAGAATCTGACTTTTAAGGGACTTGACTTCTTCCTGAGAGGACTCCAATTGAAGAGACATGGTACTACAACTTTCACATTCCACAATAATATTCTCAGATTCAATTTCCTCAAAACTTTTTTTCATAGCATAACTTTCTTGCATAATTTGAGTAATCAACTTAATGAGCTTTGGTTTTGAGCATTTTTCAAGAGAATTTAGCATGGATTCATGGGTTACCTCTTGCTCAGTTTCAGAGACGTCCTCTGGGGCGTCTTCCATAGCCATATATGCCACTTGATTTTCTGGTTCTTCATCACTTGAGTCAAGATCGTCCCATGCGCTATCAAATGCACCAACCAACGCCTTTTCCTTCATTTCCTTTGATGATAGTCCTGTGGTACACTTCTTGGCCATATGTCCTTTTCTGTTGCATTTGTAGCACACTATCTCCTTTATTTCTGCCTCTGAAAGCTTACGAGATTCCTTTTTGTAGGGCATCTTCATCCTTGGGACTTTGCCTCTTTTGTACCAAGCACGAAGAGTTTTGTGCAACAATGCTAGCTTATATTCCTCAGAGATTTGTTCTTCCGTTTTTCCCTTGCGTTCCATTAAAGCTTGAAGACGAAGATTTTCTTGGTGCTCTTGAGTTTTGGCTTCTAGCATTGAGTTTATCTCTCTTTGCCTTTGATAGTATTGCTCATACTCTGGCGTCCTAGCCGCGAGTGTTAAAGCCAACTCATTCTGGGGACTCTTTCCCATTTCAGCCAGATCTTGGTTTCTTCATGCTTCGTACCCTTTGAGTTTTCCATAGATTTCCTCCATGGACAGTCCTTTGTTGGCCTGGTTCTCTTTGAACGTCATCCTATCAAAGTTCCATGGTCCCGTGAGTCCATCTATCAAGACTTGAACCTTCATTCTCTGAGTAATTTCAGTTTCTTTGACACCCAAGTTTTTCAACTTAGTTAGAAGGGCCTCAAAGCGAAAGGAGTAGTCGGTGATGGTCTCATTTGTGAACATCCTGAATTTGTAGAAGTCCCTTTTTGCTTCTAACTGGACGTCTTCTTTCATCTCAGGCGTCCCAACATGATACTTTTCCAGGGCTTCCCATTGAAGCTTAGCAGTTGGGAGATTGCTCACACGGGTGGCATCCCTTTCACAGAGGGACGTCTGTAGAAAACAGATGGCCTTTGCATTTGCTTCCATAAGGTTGAACTCTTCAGGACCCCAATCTGCCTCTTTGTCCTTCTTGGCGGCAGGAACTTCGAGGTCGCCGTTCTTTATCACCAGCCAGCATTGGTAGTTTTGACTACGCACGAAGCATTCGAACCTTGTCTTCCACCTATTGAAGTTTCCGTCCGTCAGGCGAGGTGGTTTTGCACTTGAGATACCTATAGGTTCCATCTCCATGATTCCTGCAACTCAAACTTAATCTAGAGCGCCTGCTCTGATACCAATTGTTGGATCGTAAGTCTGTTAGTGAAGGCGTCCTTAACTGGGTTAAGGGCGTCCTTATATGCAGCGGAAATTAGACTTAACAGGAAATGCAATGAGATATTGGACACGAGTATTTATAGAGGAACCCCACTAAGGCCAACTAGTCTTATGGGTAAACCTCTACCTCCGCCTGGAGGATTTTCAATAGCCGTCCCTTATCTTATTAAGAGAGAGTCCTTACAACTTAGGCGAGTCGTTACACTTCTCTGAGCTAAGCGTCCGTCCTTAGTCTCACTAGTAACACTCCTTTCCACCTAACAGGTAACCTAACTCTCTTAGCTTATAAGGAAGCTATCACTCACGTCTCTCTCGGTTCGTTGAGAGAGACAAACTACAACTCTAACTATTTTGTGGTTTGTTTTGGATTTGATGTGGTTGGACTTTCTTTCTCTTGCTTCAAGCTCACTTGATCTTCTTGATCTTCGTTCTTGTTCTTGAATGCTTCGGGAGAGCTTGAGAGAAAGTCTTCAAAGTCCACACCGCTATGCATACCCCTTGGGGGGGGGGGTATTTATAGCGGAAGTGGTTCTTGTCCTCTAGCGTCCTCTAATGCTTGGCAGGATCCTTGATCTTCCATCAACGGTCCGATGAGTATCTTGAGAAAGTCAAACTCTGTTGACGCTTGGGAAGCCTCCGCGTGGATAGGGGACCATCGCTGGGAAAGCGACATCTTTGGAGTTGTCCACACGTGCCCAGACAAGGGAAGCTTCCTTCTGAGGATTACGGCCGAACGTGATGTAATCATGTTGGGGCGGCCTTGATTTGAATTTGAACTACGTCCGTATTTTGGCGCGCGTCCCTTCTTGATGAGGACGCCGTCCTATCTGCGCAGGAACTTCGCCATTTACGTTCAACTTTGGAAGTTCTGATGACGTGCGTCCCTACAGCTTAGGGACTGTCGTTCACTTGTTGTCCTCTTTCCTCATGTGCGTCCACTAGACCTTACCTGAGATCAACACTTGGACAACTTGTTAAATACATTTGAGTTTGTCATTATCAAAACAAGGGACGATCATTATTGGTTTAGATATTAATGACTGACGTCCTTAATATCGTCCCAACAAGAAGAACACTTTTTTTCATATGATCATGGAGATGGGATGACCTGAATTGTGTTTGCAAGAGGTTGCATTTTATCACTATTCTTATCAACACATCAGTAAAATCCATCCAGAATGTAGAAAATATTGGATCGCACCACGTTGCTATTAATTATATGTTTCACAAGGTTGTTTTGAAGATAGCTACTCACACCAGTTTCTCATCCTCCCATATATTTGATTTTAGCAAATCAAAGAAACAATTTAACACATTGAACCCAAAGGAGCAAAGAAACCGAAACTCATATGCAGTCAACATAGGTTGTTTTGAAGATAGCTACTCACACCAGGTTGCTATTAATTAAGGAACTTCAAAGGCAAAATTAACTAATGGAAATGCCCAAATACCAATTCACACTAAGAGCCATCAACTAGACAACAATTGGTTATCAAAATCTATGACTCTTCACTTCAGTATAGCAAGAGTATAGCAGCAACACTAAGTGATGTCAGCAAAATAAGGCATTTGGATATCAGAATCAGGTAAATTGCAAGTGTAAATTTCTCACTCACAAAAGAACACACACACATAGACGCTCGGCAAAATTTCTCCTTCTCTAACATCCAAATAGAACACACACAAAAGCAAGTATAAATTGCATTCCCAGTCAATAGCAACTCAGACAGGTTACTCATGTCACTTGTCAGATTAAGTAAATCCCCAAACAGCCCATAGACTCTCAATTAGAACACCCAAATGAAATGGGTTCAACTAAATTCATTCATAATCTGCATTAAAAATCAGAAATCAGCTTTGGAAGAAGAGAAGGCCAATAATGCAAAACCGGTTGAAAAAACGAGTACCCAAATAGCCGGTGAAGAAAAAATCAAAGGCTAATCTCTCACTCAAAATGACAAGAAAACTTTGGCTCCAATAAATCACAATCAGACAAAAATTTCGTCACTGATTCCATAACTTCCAAATCAAGCGAGATCTCAAATCTGAACAGTAACTAAAAGTATGCGTGAGGTTTTACATGGTTGTAAACACTAGTCTGAGTAGATAGGCAACTAATTACAGCACAAAAACAAAGCATCATCTTGCTGAAACAAGCAACACCGAAGCAAATCAACACAGAGACTTCAGTCGAAGGCTTATCAGCACCAAGTGTTAATAACCTAGATCTACAACCGATCAAAAATAGGGCGAAATTCAACAGGAAAGAACAAATGAAAATACCTTGCTTGTGTTGTGAGTTGCTTGCTATCTCGAGTTCAATGTGGCGGATCGAGACGGTGAGAGCTACTGCGCAGAAGAGAAACCTAGATTCAACAATATGATGAAATTGAGTAAACGTGAAAAGGCAATTCCAAAGAAATCAGCACGCGTGCTCGAAAAACCGCTCTTTAGGCCCTAAACTCGTACATACCTGGAAGGCTTACTCCTCCGTTCTTCTAGAGTTCCACCGAACAATCTGGAGAGAGAGAGAAGGGGACGTGAAATGAAGGAGTGTGTACAGTGAAATCAAGGCTAGAAGGTGGAGATTCGTACCTGCAAGAAGTAGGAATTCTACCGAATTGCTAGAGAAAGTTGAAAGAACTGCTTCTACTGGTGCTGGAGAACGTGTTCGTGTATATGGCGGGTTTGAGAATAGAGCGAGGCAATATTAAATATTTTAATATTTATGCGCGCTTAGGGTTTCGTGCCAAATATGGGAGCTAGCATATACTACGGTTTTTCATACATCATTGTCTAAAGTATGGTATTTTTTATATCATACACAACGGTTGTCAAAAACCGTTGACCACGTTAAACCTTATGTAAAATATGAGGTTATTAGATAACGTACTTTCATAAACCGTTGTTTATTGTTTCATCATAGACCATGGGTATTAAAAAAACCGTTGTCCGCATTAGACCCTAAGTAAAATACTTACTATAGACAACATGCTTTGATCAAGCATTGTCTATATATGCGTATTTTAATCCCATTTGTGTACTAGTGTCTCCAATCTCGAAAGTCACTTTCCCATTTCTCACATCAAATTTGGCACCCGCCGTAGCAAGAAACGGCCTTCCAAGAATGAGGGGCACCATTGGATCTTCTTTCATGTCGAGGATTACAAAATCGTCGGGGACAAAATATCTCCCAACTCGAACCGGGACGTCATCTAGGATTCCGGCGGCCTTTGTAGATGATCCATCGGCCATGGTAAGACTCATATCAACCGGTTCCATATCTTCGAGGTTAGCCCGTCTCCATATGCTCATGGGCATAACCGATATGCTCGCTCCTAAATCACAAAGGGCTTTGAAGTTTTGGGATCCAATCCCCACGGTGATGGCAAATCTTCCGGGATCACCTAGCTTTTGAGGTAACTCTAAGATTTTGACTTCATCTTGCATCTCCACAATTGACCTCTTCTTGCTCAAGATTTCCTTCAAGAACTTTGCATAAGATGGCATCTCGCTTAGAGCATCGATAAATGGAATGGTGATGTTCAAGCCTTGCAAAAGCTTCTAGAACTTCTTAAACTTGCCCTCAACAATCTCCTTGGGCTTCTTCAATGGGTATGGAAGAGTTGTGCCACCTTGTTTCTTGGTTGAATCCACCTCCTTGGACCGCTCTTGATCTCTCTTAACATTTTCAGCCTGGACCGACTTTGGATGGACGTCGGGACCGACGTCCGGAACCTCGGTCCAGGGGCAAGGGACTTCTGGGAACATCGGGCCGACTACAGGGCATGTCGGGCCCGAGTTCAATTTCTCCTCGGTCCGGGTTGTTGGACTTCCTTCTTCATCTGGATCGACATTGTGGCACATCGGGCCCGAGTTGCTGGGTAACTCGGTCCGACTCTCTTCTCTTGTCCTTGGCACGTGTGGCTCGGGCAAACTCCGTCCACTCCTCAATCCTATGGCCCGAACTTCATTTTGTTGTTGTGGGGCACGGGGATTTTCCTCGGGTCGGCCCGGGAGTCTCCCTTCTTCTCTTGGAAGTAGAGTAAAGATTTGAGCAAATTGGTGGTCGGCTTGCCTTCTCCAAACACACAACTCATTGACTTGTGTGCTTATACTATCGACCCTAGTCTTCACATCCTTGATTTCCTCCTTTATCTCTCTCGCCCATTGAGGAGTTGGCTCATTGAACCCCGGAGGTCGGTATGGTGGTGGTTGGGCCCTTGGCTCGGTTTGGTTGAAGTTGTTGTAATAGCCATTGGGTTGGCCTTGGTTCCACCTTCCTCCATTGTTGTTGAAGTTGGCTCTTCCTCCAAAGTTTCTTTGAACATATTGTGCCTCCTCAATTTGCTCGGCCAAACGGTCTTGGCGCTCATTTGGACACTCTTGGGCTCCATGCTTCGAAGAACCACATTCTTCACAAGCTCTTGTGGTTTGCTTTTGGTGATAGAGCCTCCTCATCTTGTTCAACTCATCCTCAAGGAATTGGATCTTCACATCTTTATCCACATCTTCACTCTTTGGGTCATAGAGCCTCTTTGCTCCATCTCCATGGACTCTTGCCTCCTTGTTCATTTGACTCGCTCCATACATGGCTTCGTAGTCAGAGAGCTTGTCTAGCAACTCCCACGCTTGGTCCGGTGGCAAATCAATGGGCCCACAATCGGTGTGAAGGTTCAACTTGTCCTTGGTGGCGGGGTTGATTCCTTGGAAGAAAATGTCTTGAAGGACATAAGGTTGTTGCCCATTCGTCGGACATTGCCTCAACATTTCCTTGAACCGATCCCAAGCCTCAAAGAGTGGCTCGTGGGCTCCTTGTTGAAAGCTCGCTATCTTCCTTCTAAGCTCCGTCGTCTTGGTGGGTGGAAAGAACTTCATCAAGAATGCTTCATTGAGAGCCCTCCATAATGTGATGGATCGAGGTGCTTGGATCTCCAATCAATGCAATGCCTTTCCTCCCAACGACCACTTGAAGGCTTTGAGTAGCACATACTCAAGTGTCTCCTCATCCGTCGAGATGGTCTCACATAGATCCTTCAATTGCTTCACATGCTCGATCGGGCACTCATTCGGTCTCCCTTGAAGTTGATCCCTCTTGATGAGCGAGATGAATTGAGTCTTGATCTCAAAGTTCTTTGACACCTCCGGCAAGACTATGGCCGGTTCCAGCACCTTCAACTCCGGATGCATGTATTGTCTTGCATTCCGGGGTTGGGTGTTGATTTGAGCCTCCAACCTCATCCTTTGCTCACGCTCCCTTCTAGCCTCGGCATCTCGGTTTGCCATCTCAATTTGCATTCGAGCCATGTCGGCCCTCATCCTTTCGACCTCCTCATCTCGAGCTTGGTCTGCCATTCTCTTCTTCTTTCGGGCTTGTTTGATGATGCTCTCCGGATCACTCACAAAGTCGAACTCAAGTGTTCCTCGGACGGAACGAGCTCGCATACACCTATAACCAAAGACACAAACAAAACAAAATCAAAACAAACAAATGGTTTGGGCTAATCCCTCACCCAAATCACTACAAAAGCAAAGACTCAACAAAAGATGGTACCTCAAACAAGTAGAACTCCCCGGCAACGGCGCCAAAATTCTGACGTGGGTCGGTGTTGTAGTCCGGATCGGATGATGTCAAAATTTAAATTTATAAACCGAACCCCAATTGCAGTATAAGGGTAGGGTGTCGAACACACGGGAGTTCGTGCGTTGAGTGTACCAAGAAGACTAAAAAAGGGTAAAGTAAAGGCAAAAACAAGGAAAATCAAAGGGAACAACCCGGACCGACTATGGTCACTTCGGTCCGAGGTTGGATCGATGCGAGTTGGCCGGGACCGACACTGGGGAATTCGGGTCCGAGGTACTAGGGAACTCGGTATTGCACAAATAGTATAACGGTCTTGGGTTTTTGGGTTCCTTCCCTAACTAGACTTGGGTAATTCCACCCCAATTCAGCCAATAAGTGTTGATCCTTATGAGATCGAGGTTGTTTGCCTTCGATCCCTCCACTCTACACTTCGACCTTAAGGAGTTTTCACTCTCCTTCGATGCTAGGTCTAGTGATGGGTTCGAGATTGCTTTCGCTTACTCTTACCAAACACAAGCCCTAGATCCCTTGTTCTCACAAGAGAATTGAAGCTTAGTGTAGAGAGGATTCATAGATCAAGCACTCAAAGGCTATGGAATTGGGGGTTCACACCCAATCCTAGCTAGGGGATTCCCCCATAACCCAAGACTATGGAATCTACTCCATCAAGCAAGAGTAATAAGCAATCAAATGGCAAAGCAAGCAAATCTCAATCATCAAACTCAAATTCAACTCAAATTGCATTCAAATCTAAAGGATCACAATATCCAAATCAAAATTCTACTAGAACCAAAGCTAAACAAGTTCAAAAACTCACTAATCTCCTCCTAGCTCCACTGATCTCTATCTCTCCTCCTCCTCCTCTTCTTCTCCTTGCTCTCCAAGTCTTCCTTGAGCCTTTGAGAGTGATTTTGTGTGTGGGATTGATTGTCCTCCTTTAATGCTCTCTAATCACCTCTAATTATAGTCTCCCATGGATTGGGGATCAAGGAATTCCCAATTTAGAAGAAGGGCAAAGTTGGAAAATCACAACATTGTGCCTTGGAGCCTAATCTTCTTATTTACCGACTCGGACCGACACGGGGCAACCTCGGGCCCGACGTCTGGGAACATCGGTCCTATACTCTGGTGTTCGAACTCGGGCCCGACTTGGTGTGATCTCGATCCTGGGCCTCGATCCTCTTCTTTTCTTGGTTTTCCTTGAGCTCCTCTTCATTCATCGCATGGCTCTTCCGCTCCTTAGCTCCCGAGCTTGACTCCTCTTTGGAAACTCTTCCAAAACGTCCTCTATTACGCCATTTTACCTACAAAACATAACAAATTCGCATAGTCTCCGAATCTTGTAGAAAACCGGGAACTAAGCTAAAAAGAGACAAAGCACACAAGGAAAGGAATAGAAAACACATATTTACAAAGGAAATTAAATACTAAAAGACCACCAAAATGAGAGACATCAAGAAGCAGCGAAATTGAAGTTCGAGAATCGCCTGACCCGCGACCGCGGGTTGGTGACCCGCCATCGCCGGTGGCGCCCAGCGGAAATTTCCGCCGTTTATCTTGTTTCCTTTTATCTTTTATATCTTTTTAGTATTTTCGGATATTTGTTTTCCGAGACTATTTATAGGGTTTTTAGGTTGTATTTTGGATAACTCATAACTCATAATTCATAGTTAGGTTTTCAATTCTTCTTTAGTTATGGAGAGCTAGTCTCCTTGGGTTTGTTCAAGGGAGAAGCTCTGATGTATGAACTCGTGAGATTTTGGTAATTGATTTCTATCCTTTGGTTAATATTGATTCTCTTGTGCTTCATCTTATGAATGTTTATTGTTTCTCTAGGAGTCATGAACCTATTGAATTGATTTATGTTCTACTGTTGGAATAGGTTTGGACCGTGGACAAAACTAATCTGTGAAAACAACTTAACCTAGACCTGTTGTCTATGAAACTAGGATTAAGAAGAGAATTGATCGTTTTATCTTACAATTGACTTTTAGCTTGATTGTTTGATATTATATCCTGCATATCCTTGTTCTCTATGCTAATTCTAGGTTAAGCGTCCTTGCCTAGGGTTATAGAATTGCTTGGACCGTGGACTTGCGATTGTTAATGATCAGGATAGGAATTAACCATAGGTGTGAATGAAATCAATGGATAAATCTATGATCGAGTGATTATTTCATGAGTGGATCTTTTGAATGAACCTGCTTTCCTTAGTTTGTAGTTTGGGTTATTTATCTTTGATCTTGGCACGACGACTTTAGCCGAGTCAAATTTTGGCGCCGTTGCCGGGGAACTTAGGTTTCTTTCTAGTGTTAATATTTTTATTAACTATTGTGTGGACCTATCTTATGGTCCACACCTTTGGTACTGATTATTCCCAAGTGCTGTCGTTGGTTTCAGGAGATAGGATGGTTGTTGAGTACCCTGCGCTAGCTGAAGGGGTGGACTTTGTGTTGAAACCCAGTCTGATTGGTCTTTTACCTAGATTCAGTGGGCAGCCTGATGACGATGTAATTAAACACCTTACAGAGTTTGATCATGTATGTCTGTGCATAAAGCCTGCTAAGGTCACTGAGGATCAAATCAAGATGCGAGCTTTTCCGTTCTCTCTGACCGGATCAGCAGAGGAGTGGTATTTCTCAATATTAAACAACGGATCACAACGTGGAGTCAGTTGAAGGTTGCATTCATGGACAAGTACTTCCCTATTCTAGTAAGGGAAGTTATTAAGAGGAACATCGCCAATCTTCAATAACATGACAGGGAGAGCCTGTACGATTATCTTGATCGCTACAAAAAGCTCGTTTCTAGTTATCCAGGCCATGGGTTCACAGATCAAGATCCTATTGAGTACATCATGTTTGGCATGTGCTATTATCACAGCAGATTAGTCACGCTTCATGTGGAGGCTCTTATCTAGACAAAGCTCCCCAGGAAGTCTTCAGGATAGTGGAGAACTTTGTTGAGGATCATAGAAGCCGGACTCCTCCTTGCCTTGACAAGCCATCAGCTGAAGAACATCTTTCTAGGAAACTGGAGGAGATGAATGAGTTGTTTGAGAGGAAATTCCGAGACTTCAACTCGGCGCTTGAGAGAATCAATGAGATGTCCGAGAAGATTAATATTACTCCTCAAGCACTAGTGAATGCAAGTGCTATGTCATTACGGGGTGGACGAGAGTTGGGCATAACGAATGACGCTCCTGTTGCTAGTTCGCGACCGCGTCAGGCAGACCGCGACCGCGGAATCCCTACAGAGGCTCACGTTGATTACTCAGCGGATGATCCGCGACCGCGTCCACCATGCCGCGCCCGCGTGTTTTATGCAGAAGCGGTGAAATTTCAAGAAGAGCCGTCCCGCGACCGCTGATCCCAAACACGCGACCGCGGGTGTGTGGAAGCTGAGTTCACAATTCCTGTCGACGATCCGCGACCGCGGCCCAATTTCCGCGAGCGCGGATCTTCTGTTGTCGACGATGATGTACATGAGCAGCTGAACCGTCTTCCTCTGGTTCCCCAGAAGCCAAGTCCACGTCTTCCAGAAGCACTCAAATACTCTATGTGGGATGATGAGATGGATGATCCTGTTTGTGCCACGACGGAGGAGCCTGATGATGTTTTGGAGGTTTCCCTTCCGCTTGAAGAGATGTCTATGTCTCCTACGGTGGAGCCCTCGGTTGAGATCAATCATGATCCCTGTATCCTTCCTTCTTCTCCCTTACTTCCCATGGATTGTCCTTTGGTTGCTGACATAGGTCTTGAGCATGATAGATTGCCTAATGAGATCTCACTTTTTAGTCCTAAAATAGGTGATAGTGCTAAAATTGAATTTGTCTCTTGTGACGAATACTTTGAAAAACCACCTAATACTCCAAATTGGTTCCATCCTAATCAATCTGATCATAACTTCTCTAGCTACTTTGATAAATTGAAACGGTGCCTTAATGATATATTATTCACTTTCAATTCTTCTTTGTGCTATGTATGCTTGCATGAGAGTTGTTCGCAGGTATTTGATAGATTGCTCAGGGCATTGACGATGTCCGATCATGAGTTAGCTGAGTTCGTCGAGCCATCGACGTTAACCAAAGGCGCTTCTCGGGAGGCAACCTGAATTGGAGATTCTAGTTGAAAGTGAAAATAAAAATTTTTCCGTGCTAACATGCAGGTACTAGGTTCGAAAGAACATTCTGTGGTAGAATCGCGCCCGCAGGGTGCGCTACCGCGGTCGCGTTTCGAAAGTAGAAGATCCAGATGTACAGGTACTAGTACCGCGACCGCGGGTTATCTCCCGCGATCGCGGGTGTGTTGCTAAAAAAAAAAACTCACCATCCCGCGACCTAAAAGTCGCGGATGGCCTTCTTTGTTCTCCCATCCATCATCATCTTCCCTCCACACCACCGCCGGCCCTAACCTCACTCCCGTCCACATCACCGGCCGACCCCGCACTGCCACCAACACCACCGTCGGCTTCGCCCTCTCCCTCTTGCGTCGCCGCCGGCCCCAACCTTTCTCTCTCTCTGTCCGGTTCGTGGCTGTAGGATTTCCAAATCCGGATCTGGGCCCTTGTCGCCGGCCATTCACTGTTAGTTGGCCCTTACCCCCGCTTCTGTCCTCGCCAGCCCCATCTCCGACCTCTCTTCACCACCGCCAGCACCCGGTGCCACTCGAGAGTTGTCTCCGCCACAGCTTCGTGCAAATCGCAGATCTGCGAAATCTTTGCTCCCACGACCGCGGAAGTCTGACCCGCCCCCGCGGGTGATTCTTGGTCGCAACACAGGCTATTTTCTCGCCGGCGACCGCGGCCCGTACACCCACGCCCGCGGGTGAGTTCCAGCAGCTTCTCTACGTTCTGTCCTTATTCCACGACCTAGGCCCATACACCCGCGCCCGCGGTTCATCGACAGAGAGTTCTCCGAGTTTCGTCAATTGGTAACTTCCTCTTCTGTACTCGATTCATTCCATTGCATTATGTCGCATCGAGTGAGGGATCTTACTAAGGGGCAGAAGAAGATTTGGGATGCTTTGAAAGACAGGGATATTATTTCTACCAAGTTCTTCCATGCTCCGACCTTGAGTGCGCTCGGGATGTTAGACTGTACCCAGCGTATGCTTGTGCAGGGTGGTCTAGGGAGATTGATGCAGCAGTCTGTAGTGACTTACCGAGGTCTTGTGCTTGAGTTTCTGTCTACATTGCTTATTAATGGCGATGTGCTTTCTTTCCGGGCTTATGGTAAGCCCTGTACTGTGAGTAAGGAGCAGATTAGAGGGTTGATTGGTATCACCGCCCCACCTACTGAGGGGTGGAATTCTTCGCCAGTGAGTCAAGATTTCTTTGATTTCTGGTTTGCTATTACTGGATGCCAGTTTAACAACCTCAGTGGAGAGTACAACTACAAGATCCCGCACCCTTGTATTTGCCTTTGCCACAAGGTGCTTGGTATGACATTTCTGGGTAAGGGTGAGGTGAACAAGGTTCCTCTTCATGATGCTCGCTTGTTGTGGTGTTTGATGCCTACGTAGCTAGTAGTGCCTGATTGGGTGGAGCTTTTCATTGACACTTTGAAGAAATATCCCAAGAAGGCCGGGAGGATTGGTTTTGGTGGTCTGATTACTCTTTTGGCATTACCTCATGTGACTAGAGATGAGATCCAGATGTATCATGGTATGCCTTTGACTGATGATCATGAGTATGATATCGCTCAACTGAAGAAGGCGAGATGTTTGAGTGGTTCTGCTGAGTCGGGGTGATTTTGGATGTTTGGTTCTCCTACTGCTCGTTATTTGAGTCTTCCCCGTCCATTTCTCTATGGTCAGCAGAACCATGAGTTCTTTATTGCTCCTGAGGTTTTTGATGAGGTTGCTGTTGATGATGCTCATATGCCTGATGCACCGCCAGCTGGTGGAGATCCTACGTGGGACGCTTATGCTACTGCCTATGCTTCTGGTTCGGGCTGGGGTTCTTCTACTGGTGCTAGTTCTTCTGCTCGTGAGTTTGGATCCTATGATCAGAGTCATGAGACTCGGATGCAGCGCCTTGAGTCTAGAGTTGATGAGATGTCCCAGGCTGTAGCTGGGATGGTTGAGTTTCAGAGGAGGCAGGAGTAGTACTTTCAGGGTATGTGGCCAGGTTATCCTTCTTACTATTTTCAGCCACCATCTCCACCTCCTGATCAGCAGTGAGTCTTCTGATTCCCTTCTCTTTTCTTTACTTCTTTGTTCTTAGCTTCATTGAGGACAATGAAGAGTTTAAGTATGGGGGAGGGGATTCACTGCCGTGTTTATGTACAGTTTTAGTCCTGGAAAGAAAAGAAAAAAAAAAGAAAAAAAAGAGCCAAAAAAATTGAAAAAAGGCATATAAATCCTAGGATGAGTCGAAAACCCGAAAGGGCGGCTCAAGTAATAAGCAGGTAACCCGGAACAGCATTAGGCTGGGGTAAAACGAGGTTTATGAGAGATGTGAGTTTTGGTGAGCACACCCTTGAGAAAAATGAAATGAGTGATTAGGTGAAAACCCGAAAGGGCGCCTAAGTAGAATTGAGCGGTAAAATTGGAGTGTCTAGGATTTCATTCTACTTTGGGGCTTGGGGATTCATTGTAGATGTTGGGTAGATCCTTAGGATTGCTCTTTCATGGTTTGAAGCTTTGAGTGATTTGATGTATTTTTGTGAGGTGTGTGTGAGCTTTCATGTTTTGCTCATTATTTCTCTAATTAGGTTCGGGTTGTGAGCTGAGAGTTTATGGTTGTCATATTTCCCCTTACTTCCTGAGATCTTGAGATGTGTTGATTTGTATATTTGCTTTGAGCTTACTCGAGGACGAGCAAGATCTAAGTATGGGGGAATTTGATTCGCCATCTTTTGTATGCCTTATCTTGGTAGTTTTTAGGATGTTTTTCAGTGTTTTAGGCTAGCTTTTAGGCATATTTGTTAGATCCAGGCCGAAGACACAGAAGTTGGTAAAGTGAAGATTTTATGAAGTTGGAGTCGTCTGCAGAAGAACCGCGGGTGCGGAGCCCTTGGCGCGACCGCGGAATCCTTACAGAGACTCGAAGAAGTGTTTTAGTGAAGGCCGCGACCGCGGGCGATCAGTCGCGGACGCGGTAGAAGCAGCGAAGACGAAGTTCGAGAAATCGCCTGACCCGCGACCGCGGGTTGGTGGCCCGTCATCGCGGGTGGCGCCCAGCCGAGACGAGAAGTTTTTCTCTGTTGTGAAAGCGCGGGCGCGGTGATGGCGACGCGACCGCGGTGATGCCGAATCCGAAGCGGGTCGAAATCTTTCTATCTTGTTTCCTTTTCTATCTTTTGCCTCTTTCCTTATCTATCTCGTGGAGCTTGTTCCTTGGGCTATATAAGGAGGAGCCAACCTTAGGTTTTTAGTATCTCTTATCTTCTTTCTCATAATTCAATTCTTCTCTTTTAGTTTAGTTATGGAGAGCTAGTCTCCTTGGGTTCGTTCAAGGGAGAAGCTCTGATGTATGAACTCGTGAGATTTTGGTAATTGATTTCTATCCTTTGGTTGATATTGATTCTCTTGTGCTTCATCTTATGATTGTTGATTGTTTCTCTAGGATTCGCGACCCTATTGAATTGATTAGCTTTCTACTGTTTGATTAGGTTTGGACCGTGGACAAAACTAATCTGTGAAAACAACTTAACCTAGACCTGTTGTCTATGCAACTAGGATTAAGAAGAGAATTGATTGTTTTATCTGACAATTGACTCGTAGCTTGATTGTTTGATATTATATCCTGCATATCCTTGTTCTCTATGCTAATTCTAGGTTAAGCGTCCTTGTCTAGGGTTATAGAATTGCTTGGACCGTGGCCTTGTGATTGTTAATGATCAGGATAGGAATTAACCATAGGTGTGAATGAAATCAATGGATGAATCTATGATCGAATGATTATATCATGAGTGGATCTTTTGAATGAACTTGTTTCCATATCACTTTTTTCCCATATTTGATTTGTTTGTTATTTGTTTTGTTTTCTGAGTTTAGATTAGTGAAGATCTCTTCTCTAAATCCCCCCATATCTTTGGTTGGTAATAATTTTAATACTAGAAGTCATAGTTCTCTTGGGTTCGACCCCTTACTTACTTGCTATACTTAGTTTGTAGTTTGGGTTATTTATCTTTGATCTTGGCACAACAACTTTAGCCGAGTCAGCCGCGGTCGCGGTTCTGGCACAAAACACAAAAACGCACGCAAACCAATAAGAAAAAGGATTCCCAGACAACGGCTCTAAAATTTGACTTGGCTAAAGTCGTTGTGCCAAAGTCAAAGATAAAACCCAAACATGCAAACAACACAAGTATAGTAAGCAAGTACGGGGTCGAACCCCAAGGAATCAATTTCGTATTCAGATTTTAATGGTTTTATGCAAAGTAATCAAAAGGAGGGGTTTTGAAAGGTATTTCAATCAAAGTAAACAAGCAGAGTCATTCAATCAATTCCACTTTATTAATCCGTTGATCATGAATTCATTCACTTCTTTATATGCCTAGGTCAATTCCAATCCTGATCATAAACAATCGCAAGTCCATGGTCCAAGCAATTCTATAACCCTAGGCAAGGACGCTTAAACCTAGAATTAGCATAAAGAACAAGGATATTAGGAAATCAAATTATGCAATCAAGCTACGAGTCTCATGCACAATTAAACCATTGAATACTCTTCCCTAAACTAGTCCACGGTCCTAGAATAGAGTTGTTTCGAGAAATAGGAAAGATGCATAAACAACAACCAATCCTAAATCAAACAGTAGATCTAAGTCAATCAAACAAGTTGATCAGGCTCATAAAATCAAACATAGATCATGGGATGAAGTACAAGAGTATCAATAAATACCTAGGGATAAAGAAGTTACCAGAATTTCACAACTTCATAACAAAGCTTCCTTGAGTGAATAAACACCAAGGGAGATTAGTTCTCCATTACAAAGAAAGCACAAATCTTTATTGAAAGAACAATTGATTACAAAGTGATAGATCTCTCTAAAACCTAGAAAAGGTTCCCCTTAAATAGCCCTAAGAACAACCTCTTCGAGATAGATAAGAAAGGAAACGAAAAGATAAGAACGGAAACAAGATAGAAAATACCGGATTTCGTCCGTCTGGAAGTCGGCCAGCACCGCGACCGTGCCGCCATGGTCGCGCCCGCGGAGTTCTTCTTTTGGTCAAATGCTGAGTCGGCTTCTACCGCGACCGCGCCATCGACAGCGCGACCGCGGCCTTCATGGTCGTCACCTTACGCCACCGCGCCTGCGTCATCGACAGCGCGACCGCGGCCTTCATGGTCTTCGAACTCTTGATTCTTCATACCTTGTATTTCGGTCTAGATATTACAATAATGCTCAAAACTGACCTAAACACTCTCAATAACATCTCAAAATCTAAGAGTTAACCTATACAATATAGCATGTATTAGAAATGTTTGGTCAACAATAGGAATTAAAGTCGGGCGAGGTGACTCGTCTTAAGTCGTCGTGCTAGCATCAAAAGTAATTAACCATAAACTAACAAACTAGTATAGTAAGCTTGCAAGGGGTTGAACCCAAAGGAATAAATGTTCTTAAGTGAATTCAGTTCAATCAAAGACAAACAAGGGGGTTTCAGAGAAGGTTGTTATCAAAATAAGAAAACGGAGGATATTTAATCAGATCAGCGTACATAATCCTTTGATCATGAGTTCATCAGCTTTTTAGATTTCCTTGACTATTTCCAATTCTGATTATAAACAATCACTTGTCCACGGTTTAGATAATACTTAAACCTAGGCAAGGACGCTTAACCTAGATTTAATATGAAGAACAAGAATATACAGGACATCAATCAAGCAATCAAGCTATGAGTCAATTGCAAGATAACACAATCAATTCTCTCTCTTAATCCTAGTCCATGTTCTTAGAATCAAGTTGTCTTCTAGAAAAGAGATGCTCATATAGACAATGAAACAAATAAATTCAGATGGTAGAACAATGATAGTTCAACAAGTTGGACAAGCTCAAAGAATCATGCAAAGCTCATGGAATTAAGCACAAAGAGAAGAGATATTAATCAAGGTAAGAAATTGTACCAGAACTTCACGAATTCATCAAATACACATCTGATTCGGGCTATTTTGTATAGTTTAACTCTTGTATTTTAGGTTATTATTGAGAGTGTTTAGGTTAGATTTGAGCATTATTGTAATACGAAGACCGAAGACACAAGAATTCAAGAATCAAGAGTTTTAAGGCGTTTTGAGCTGTTTGCGCGACACCACTTTCTTGCGAAGGCCATATCTGGAGCTAGAGAGGTCAGATTGAGCTGAATCTGGTGCCATTGGAAAGCTTAACTTCAAGGGCTTCAATTCATCTTTTTACACCGAAGTCAGATTCCAAGTGGAAGATGGTCAAAACAGCCTCTGAAGTGACGCCAGTGGTTCTGTCGAGATACCGCGACCGCGGCCAGGCCGACGCGACCGCGGTGGCCGCCGAGACGAATTGTTCCTTTCTGTTGCGATAGCGCAGGCGCGGAGGTGTCGACGCGGTCGCGGTTCGGTCAAATTTTCACGCGGACAAGATTTCACCGTTTCTATCATATTTCCTTTTCTATCTTTTGCCTCTTCCTTATCTATCTCGTGGAGCTTGTTCCTTGGGCTATTTAAGGAGGAGCCAGCCTTAAGTTTTTAATATCTTCTACATTCTATATTCTACCTTCTACCTTCTTCCTCAAGTTAGGTTTTTAGTTTAGTTATGGAGAGCTAGTCTCCTTGGGTTTGTTCAAGGGAGAAGCTTTGATGTATGAACTCGTGAGATTTTGGTAATTGATTTCTATCCTTTGGTTAATATTGATTCTCTTGTGCTTCATCTTATGAATGTTTATTGTTTCTCTAGGAGTAGCTAACCTATTGAATTGATTTATGTTCTACAGTTTGATTAGGTTTGGACCGTGGACAAAACTAATCTGTGAAAACAACTTAACCTAGACCTGTTGTCTATGAAACTAGGATTAAGAAGAGAATTGATTGTTTTATCTTGCAATTGACTCGTAGATTGATTGTTTGATATTATATCCTGCATATCCTTGTTCTCTATGCTAATTCTAGGTTAAGCGTCCTTGCCTAGGGTTATAGAATTGCTTGGACCGTGGACTTGCGATTGTTAATGATCAGGATAGGAATTAACCATAGTTGTGAATGAAATCAATGGATGAATCTATGATCGAGGGATTGTATCATGAGTGGATCTTTTGAATGAACTTGTGTCCTTATCAATTGTTTCCCCCTATTTGCATGTTTGTTTATTTGTTTGTTCTTTGTTTCTTAGATTAGTTTAGTATAGATCTCTTCTCTAAGTCCCCTTTCTTTAGTTGATAATTATATTAATACTAGAAGCCATAGTTCTCTTGGGTTCGACCCCTTACTTGTATGCTATACTTAGTTTGTAGTTTGGGTTATTTTATCTTTGATCTTGGCACGACGACTTTAGCCGAGTCAACATCACTGATCATAAATAATACCCAAAGAGGGATTTATCAATCCATAATACAAACTAAAGTTAAAGAATTAATTGAATGGTTGAAGGTAGAAGGTAAAGGTACTAAAAACCTAAGCCAAGCCTCCACTTAAATAGTAGTCGAAAGACATGCCCACTAAGACCATAAAAGATAGAGATAAGATAAGAAAAGGAAAGAAGATAGAAAATCGGCTTCTCGGATCTGTAGCCAAACCGTGCCCGCGCTAGGTGTACCGCGCTCGCGGTCAACATCGAGTCAAAAGGCATCTCAAACTGCTCCTACCGCATCCGCGCTATCTTACCCGCGCTCGCGGCCTTTGAAAAGATAGAATATCTCGGTCTAGGCTAAACCCGCGGTCGCGGGTCACCCACCTGCGGTCGCGGGTCTGTGGTCATCTCTGGTCAACTCTGTGCGAAAAAACACGCACACTCCGCTAATCTCCCTCTACCGCGCACACCTTTCTTGATCCACGCGCGCGGTTTTCTCTATTGTAAAGTAGACTTCCTTGGGATGATTCTGCATCTACGGCCATCCCACAGCGCCCGCGGTTTAGGTGCGGAATAGGCTTCTTCTTCGCGATTAAAACTCTTGAATCTTGAATCCTTGTGTCTTCGGTCTTGATGTTACAATTAAGTACAAAGTGTAACCTAGAACACTCAATGTAGCCCTTAAGTACAAGAGTTAACACATCCTAAATAGAGTATATCGAATTCCCCCATACTTAGATGTTGCTCATCGTCGAGTAATCTTAAACTAAATATGAAAAGAAAACACATCAAAAGATCTAAGGAAATATAAGGGAAGACAAAAACACTCAAGTCTCAACCCAAACGCAAAATAGAGTAATTAATAATGAGCATAAACAACAAAGCTCAAACACACGCCTCACAATAATGATATAGCACTCAAACTCTAGAAAGTGTAGAGCAACCTTGGTGATCTACCCAAATATAATATGAATCCCTAAGTCCCCAAGCAAGAATGTTCCTAAAACACTCGAATTTTTCCGCTCAATTCATCTTAGGCACCCTTTTTGGTTTTCACCTAACCGCTCTTTCCATTTTCCAATAGGTGTGCTCACAAATCTCACAATCACTCATGAACCTCATATTTCCCCACCCTAATGTTGGTTCAAGTGACCCGTTTATTACTTGAGCCGCTGATATACACATTTATGTTGTGTATTTAGATGGGGTTTTAACATACTTTTAGTCATGTTTTAGGTGCTAAAGATGGTGTTTGGAGTGTTAAAGAAGGAAGAGCCGAAGTGCACCAAAGACCACTTGAAGCTAAAGTGAAGAAAACGAAGAAAACGTGTTCTGTAGGAGGCGGCGACCGCTGCCCCATAGGCGGCGCCCGCTGCCAGTGCCGAGGCGAATTCGTCCTTTAACCGCTGCGTTTTGTTTAGTGACCTTTTGGATATTGTTTTAGGTCCGATTTTTATGTATTTTTAGATAGATGTTTTCTCATATTTAAGGGCTTTTGAACCCTTTGTTTAGACCTAGTTTTTGAGTTTGTAATTATTTTGTATTTTGAAGACCTATGGAGAACTAAGCCTCTTTGCTTAGACAGACAATTGAAGTGTTCGTTCTGATTCAGTTGTGAGATTTCTAATTCCTTATCGATTGCATGGATTTAATCTTTTCTCTTGCTTGAATTGCTATTGACTTGTTTCAATAATTTCTAGCCTGATCATCTAGGATTTATTGTTAATAGGTTATTGCTAGATTTAGAGTGTTTCTGGTTGAGCATCTCTAATTCATAAGTAGCAACTGCATCGTGCTAATATCTGGTTGTGTTAGTTATATGCATAAGAGAATTGATTTGCATTCTAGGGTAAAAGCTGGTTGTTTTATCTTAGTTTGTATCCAATTATATTCCTGTTGTTGAATGCTGTTAGTTAGATTGAATCTTGATAGTTTCATGATTATTTATCTAGTTAGGATTAATAGTATCTGGTTGTGTTATTAATTACTGTTGAAAAGGAATTGGAATTTCCATTGCATAGATATTGAATGAAATCAATGATCAACTTGTCAAGCGAATGCGGATATTTGTTTGTCTAAGTGTTTCCAAATACTGATTAATAAACTCTTGAATTCGAATGGTTTGCATGTTTTGTGTGAATTAAACCTAAAAACCCCCCTTGTTACTTTTGTTTGACACATATTCTCTGCTAAAGATAACTTGTCTCCCTGTGGAATCGACCCTTACTTGCTTTATACTTTGGTTTAAGTTAGTGTGGTTTTCTTGCATAATTGTGGTTTAAAACGACTAAATCATCGTTATCAAATTGGCGCCGTTGCCAGGGAGGCAATAATTATCTTTGGTGTGAATTTTTGTGCCAAACTTGGTGTGAACCTATCTTATGGTTCACACCCGTATTACTAATAATCTACCTCTTGTTTTTGATCCAGAGATCGAGAGGACTTTATTCAGGACTCGGATGGTTGTGCGTGCTTTATTTCAAGAGACAATAGCAATGGCAAACCGTGTGACTCTTGAATCTCTCACAGCTCCTAACTTGGAGCAACCAACTCGTGTAGTGCAATTTCCGGCTCTTGATGAGGGTGTCAAATTTGAGCTTAAGACAGGAGTGGTCCATCTGCTCCCGAAATTCAATGGAACCCCACTTGAGGATCCCATACAGCATCTGGATGAATTTCTTGAAGTTTGTACCAGTATGCGTCCATCTGATATTACTGAAGATCAGATGAGGTTAAGAGTATTTTCTTTTTCTCTGAAGGAATCTGCTAAGGACTGGTATCATTCTCTACCACCAGGAAGCATCACCACCTGGGTGAATCTGAAGAAAGTGTTCCTTGACAAATACTTTCCGGCTATTAAATCTAATCAGCTCAAGAAGAAGATTTGCAACATAGATCAACTCCATGATGAATCTCTTTATGACTACTTTTAGCGCTTCAAGAAAATGGTGAAGAGTTGTCCTTATCATGGCTATGCTAATCATGATCTTATTCTCTATTTACATGGAGGGCTTCGTGAGGATGACCGTCGGATGGTGAACTCTGCTTGTGGAGGAAATATTATGAAGAGGACCTACGAGGAAGCTCTAGAGGTATTCGCTACACTGGCGGATGACTCTAGACAATACAATGGGAGAGGCTCCCAAAGCTTGTCAGCTACTAGTTCGCACTCAAAAATTGATCCAGCTGATTTTGATGTGTTGAAGGAAGAAGTAAGGCGTCTAAAACTGAAGGGTACACCTCAATAGCTTAAGGCCTGTGAAATTTGTAATGACGACTTGCATCCTACTGATTCATGTCCAACACTTCAAGAAGAAGCGAATGCAGTTGGGGGATTTCAGATAAAGAAGAGGTATGACCATTATTCTAACCACTATAACCCTGGGTGGAAGGATCATCCTCACTTTAAATGGAACAACTCAAATCCAAATCAATCTCAAGAACATCCACCGCAAGCTGGGCCACCTGCAGCTAGACCTCAGGGACAGAACTATAATGCAGCCCCTTCCATGGATAATATGATGAAGATGATGATGCAAAGCAATATTAGTCTTTCAGAGAATGTATCAAAGCTGACACAGAGCCAATTGCAATTCCAAGAAACTACATCAGCAAGTATTCAGAACTTGGAAAGGCAAATGGGCCAGATCTCTCAAGCTGTGAGCAAACTTGAAGCGAAGGATTCGGGTAAGCTTCCCTCTCAAACTGAGGCGAACCCGAACATTCGCAATGTCAGTGTTGTTACTCTGAGAAGTGGGAAGGCTTTGAATGGTGAAAAGATTGTCGAAATTGAAGAAAAAGATAGCGGCGACCGCCACTCTGACAGCAGCGACTGCCGCCAAAACGAAGCTGCTCTCGACGTTACTGAAAATAATGGCGGCGACCGCCGCCAAAATGGCAGCGACCGCTGCCATTTTTCCTCACCGACGGACGAGACTTCCGAAAATTGCGGCGATCGCCGCCCACCTAGCAACGATCGCCGCCAGTCCCTTGGCGTCCAAGGTGTTGAGGAAAAGGCTGAACCTTCTATTATTCCCGAGTTCAAGCCTGTAGCACCATTCCCATCTGCTCTGAAGCGTACAAAGCCACTTACGCAGGACAAGGACATGTTTGAGATGTTCAGAAACGTTGAGGTCAACATTCCTCTCCTTAATTTGATCAAATTTGTCCCTCGTTATGCGAAGTTCTTGAAGCAGATATGCACCACCAAGAGGAATCAGGATCTTAATGCCAAGAAAAAGGTGAAAGTAAGCGAGCATGTTTCAGCTGTATTTCAGAAACGCTTACCTAAGAAGTGTGGGGATCCTGGTATGTTCACTATCCCTATCACTATTGGAGGTACTAAGTTAGCCATGCTTGATTTGGGTGCTTCCATTAATGTGCTACCTTCTTCTCTCTGCAAATCTTTGAAACTAGGACCTATGCATGCAACTAATATCTCCATTCAATTAGATGATAGGTCTAATGTTCGTCCAATAGGAATCGTAGAAGATGTGTTGGTAATGGTTGGTGATCTTACTTTTCCTGCTGATTTTTATGTGCTTAATATGAAACATGACAAGCATGCAGCCCCTATTCTGTTAGGAAGACCTTTTCTGAAAACAACAAACACTAAAATCAATGTTAGTAGTGGTTCCCTAACCATGGAATTTGATGGACAAACCATAAGTTACAATATCTATGAAGCCATGAAATATCCTTCTGATGATTACTCTGTCTCTTACATTGATGTGCTTGAGCCTGTAGTGCAAGATGTGTTTGATGAAAACTATCTGGATAAAGTGCAATCTTTTATTGTTGATTCCAATTTAGATTTCGCATGCTCAACTAACCTGCAGGAGATGGTCCATGAGTTGGATGCTTACCGTGCGCTCCCTTATGAGCTACCGGGAAAAGCTCCTTTGCCACTAACTTCGCCTAGCGAAAAGCTATTGCCTTCTGTTGTGCAGGCACCGGTGGTTGAATTGAAACAACTCCCAGACCACCTTAAGTATGTGTTTCTTGGAGACAAGGAAACATTGCCAGTCATCATCTCCAACAAGCTTACAAAGGAGCAAGAAAGCAAGTTAGTAGCAGTGCTGAAACAGTATAAGACAGCAATTGGGTGGACTATTGCTGATATCAAGGGAATTAGCCCAACTACTTGCATGCATCGCATATTGTTGGAGGGTGAAGAGAAGCCATCTAGGCAACCCCAAAGACGTTTGAACCCACCTATGATGGAGGTTGTGAAGAAAGAGGCCATGAAACTCTTACAGGCAGGGATGATCTACCCTATTTCTGATAGCAAATGGGTCAGTCCCACGCAGGTTGTCCCAAAGAAAGGAGGAATTATAGTGGTGGAATATCAGCAAGGAGAGTTCGTTCCAACAAGGCTACAAACAGGTTACAGAGTCTGCATTGACTACCGCAAGCTAAATGCGGCAACTAGGAAGGATCACTTCCCTCTCCCATTCTTTGATCAGATGTTGGAAAGGCTTGCTCGGCGTGCATTCTATTGTTTTCTAGATGGGTACTCAGGCTACTTTCAGATAGCCATTGCCCCTGAGGATCAAGAGAAGACTACGTTCACATGTCCTTTCGGCACATTTGCATACCGTCGGATGCCATTCGGTCTATGCAACGCTCCAGGAACTTTCCAAAGGTGTATGGTGAGCATCTTTTCCGAGTACATTGAGAATTTCATAGAGGTCTTTATGGATGACTTTACAGTACATGGAGATGACTTTGATGCATGCTTAAAACACCTATCACTTGTGCTTGCTAGATGTGTTGACACTAATTTAGTTCTTAATTCTGAGAAGTGTCACTTTATGGTAGAACAGGGTATTGTCCTAGGTCACATTGTCTCATCTAGGGGTATTGAGGTCGATAAGGCAAAGGTTGAAGTGATTCAATCTTTGCCCTATCCTACTAATGTGCGCGAAGTTCGTTCTTTTCTGGGCCATGCAGGTTTCTATCGCAGGTTTATTAAAGACTTCTCAAAGATCTCAGCACCTCTATGCGAACTTCTGAAGAAAGAGATGGCATTTGAATTCACAACTGAGTGTCGGGCAGCCTTTGATGACCTAAAGGCTCGCTTGACAAGCGCCCCTATTATCCAGGCTCCTGATTGGTCAAAACCTTTTGAGATCATGTGTGACGCTAGTGATTATGCTGTGGGGGCAGTGCTAGGCCAGAAAGAAGCGAGAGCTTCACATGTGATTCAGTATGCTTCTATGGTACTAAAGGATGCATGATGAGTTCCGGGATCGGAGGGTCTCACAATTTAAATTTATAAAACCGAACCTCACTTGTAGTAAAGAGGTAGGGTGTCGAACACACGGGAGTTCGTGCGTCGAGAGTACCCGAAAAGACTAAAAAAGAGATGAAAATAAAGACAAACGAAGGAAAACAAGAGAGATCTCCTCGGACCGACACAGGGTCACTTCGGTCCGAGGTAGGATCGAGGTTGAGTTGCACGGGATCGACGTAGAGCAAGTCGGGCCCGAGGTTCTGGGTAACTCGGTCTAAGCAAAATAGTAGATCGGTCTTGGGTTTTTGGGTTCCTCCCCCAACTAGACTTGGATATTCTACCTCAATTCAACCAATAAGTGTTTGATTCTAGTGAGATCGAGGTTGCTCGCCTCAAATCCCTCCAATCTCCACCTCGACCCGAGGGAGCTTTCACTCACCTTCGATGCTAGAGACTTGTGATGGGATCGAGACCACTTTCGCTTACTCTTACCAAACACAAGCTCTAGATCCCTTGCTTTCACAAGAGAATTGAAGCTCAATGTAGAGAGGATTCACAAGAGAATTCAAGGCTATGGAATTGGGATCAAGACCACTTTCGCTTACTCTTACCAAACACAAGCTCTAGATCCCTTGCTTTCACAAGAGAATTCAAGGCTATGGAATTGGGGTTTTCTACCCAAATCTAGCTAGGGGGATTCCCCCATAGCCCAAGACTATGGAATCTACTCCATCAAGTAAGAGAAAAGCATAAACAAAAGGGAAATCAAGCAAATCTCAATCATCAACATCAAATCAAACTCCAATTGCATTCAAACTCAAAGTTGTCTACAAAATCCAAGTTCAATTCCACTAGATCAAAGCAAAACAAAGTACAAAACTCACAAATCTCCCTCTCTTCTCCACCGATCTCTCCTTCTCTTCCTTCTCCCTTCTTCTCCTTGCTCTCCAAGTCTTCCTTGAGCCTTTTGAGAGTGATTTGGTTGTGGTCTATCCAAACCCCCCTTTTTAATGCTCTCTAATCACCTCTATTTATAGCCTCTTAAGGATTGGGGACCAAGGAATCCCAATTTAGAAAGGGGCAAATGTGGAAAGTTGCTAAAAATATGCCTTGGGGAACAATTCTCACAATCGCTGACTTGGACCGACACGGGTCGACATCGGGCCCGACGTTGGGAACGTCGGTCCTGGCTCTGATTGCTCGATCTCGGGCCCGACTTAGTGTACTTCGGTCCTGGGCCTCGATCCTTGCTTTCTTCCTTGGTTTCCTTTGGTTCCACTTCATTCTTGTCTTGGCTCTTGCGCTCCTTGACTTGGCTCCTTTCTTAGCTCCTCGAAATGGTCCTCATTCTTGCCATTTTACCTACAAAAACACACAAACTCGCATAGTTTCCGACTCTTGAAGAAAACCGGAAACTAAGCTAAAAAGGAAACGAAACTACAAAGAAGAGAATGAAAAACACATATTTACAAGGGAAATTAACTACTAAAACACCTCCAAAATGAGAGACATCAGAATACCCCATACTTAAACTTGCTTGTCCTCAAGCAATCACAATGTAAGCAAGACCGAAGTACAATCTTCAAGTAAAGACTCTTATGAAAACACAAGTAAGCACAAGTGATAGACATGCTAGCAAGATTACATCATCACACATGATCAAGTGTTCAAGGAATAAAGTCTAATGCAACAAAGCCTCACTTTAGGTATGTAGAAATGTGTATCACTCATCATGTGTTTAGGCTTGAAAATGAACACTCAAACTCAACAATCATGCAAAAGTAAAGACTTTACCATTGAAGATAATATCACCAATTCCTCCACCTAGAGATGCCTATTACAATGCACACAAAGAATATGAACTTGGCTCAATGGAGATCCTCAAAGAGGTTCCATTCGGCCGGGTTGTAATGGGGCTTTTGGTATTTCTCAAGGTAGGAATCACTTTGGTCTTGTGGTGCTTACAATGGGGATTGAACTTTCTAGTCTCTCACCAAACTTCACCAAACTATTCCACTTTCAACTTTCACTCTCCAAAAGACTTTGATTTTTCTTTTCTTTTCTTTTCATCTCACACTTCACTAACATTCCATTTCATCTTTACACTACACTTTTTGTTGGATTTTTCAAACTTTTTCCACTAGGATCGACTTGCACTAAACTCGGGCCCGAAGTGCACTTATCCTCGGTCGGTGCCCTTTTTACTCACTTAAGCATTTTGCTTTCAATCCACTATATTTTTCCAACTTTTTCTTTCTTTCTTCTCAACAAAGATGAACTACCCACTTGGCTTATAACACCATTTTTCGCCCTTCACCAAAGAGAATCTCAACTCTCCAAATATTCTTCCAAAACCTCTCACTAAAGTCCAATTCCATAAGGGTCAAGTCATTTAGGCTAGGAATCATATTTTTGAGGAGTTTCAAACAAAGGTCTAAGGCTAAAACGGGGCTACAAACAACGGTTTATCTTCAAGGTAGGATATGGAACATTTTGTGACTAAATGAAACAAAGTTCAAATCATTGTGACAATGCATAGAACAAATCTCATATTGGTCTTGGAAAATAGATAAACACCTCAATAGCAAGTTTTACTAAGCATGCATGAGCTAATCACACAAGAAAACGAGGGATATGCAATATCGAACAAGCATCCCTAAAATGGCCAAAAATAATCTCACAAGGTTCACTCTAGCTTAGTTGCATCAAAACTTATCCAAGAACTCATGTGCTCAATAAAAACATGCAAGATATCACATCACATCAAAAGCAACATCCATTTAGAGGCTAAACTATCCAAAAATATGCAAAGGACTTTACATGCTCACATCATCATTAGCCTTCATATGACATCTAAGATGGGAATTCCTAGTCCAAAATCAAAATCTTTTTGTTCTTTTTCACATGAAATTTCTCACATTTTTATGCATTTTTTTTTTTTCGAAAATTTTCTCAAACAAAAACAAGCTCAAACAAACTCATCCATACATGCCTTTAAAATCAATCAATCATTCTCATACATCTCATGCCACAATCCAAAAGAAACATCCCTTAAACATGAAACAAACAACCTACACATGGAACTAATGAGCAACTAACCCACCCCATACTTAAAATTTTGATGTCCCCATCAAAACTCAAAAGTAAAGAGAAGAGTAAAGAAGACTCACAATTCTTCAAAAATTTTGAAGGGATGTTGTGCACGTCTCCTAACCTCGAGTGTCCCCTCCGGCTCTCCATAAGGATTGACGCTCCCCGCCCACACTTGGTACCAATTGTAGTAACAAGTGAGGTCGAAGAGTCGACGCTCCAAAGGAACTTGTACATTGTTGAAGTTGGAGTGCGGGACTAGGTAAGTAGAAACGCCGGTCACTTGTTTCTCCTTGATGATATTAGCCTTCTTGAAATATTTCAAGTCCATGAACTCCACGCCATTTGGGGCCGGTGTGTAGGTAGACAAGTCCACCCCAAGACGGTGAGCTAGCCGGGCAATCATGCCTCCGAAATAGATCCATGAAGAACTTTGAAAGTCCCTCACCATATTCACCCATTCCCATGTGAGGTTCATCGGCTTCTCATTCTCAAACAACATCTCATAGAGAATCATGGCCTCCTCCTTCATCGGCTTGCTTAATTCATGCCTTGCAAAGATAGAACAACCCAAGGCTCGGATCATGACGCGGAAGAGTGGGTTAACGATCTCATTGGTTGAAGCTCCCTTCCTCATCTCACTCTTCCCGGCCACATACTTCCAAAGGTAGTCAACCTTCTCATTGTCAACAAAGGCCTCCTCTCTCGTAAATGGGAACCCGAAATAGACGCCCAAGTTCCGGAGAGAGAGTTCTTGCAATTCGTCGCCCATTTGGAAGGAGATCATGCCTTCACTCTCCGGTCCCTCATATGTGCACTTGAAAGTCGCCATGAACTCGGACGTCAAGGCGGGGTAGTGAGTGTTGTTCCACCTTAGCAAGACATTGAGCCCAATGTGATTATAGCACCGAGCAAGAGCCTCATCCATGTTCATCTTTTGAATTGACTCCCAATCTAACCACCGAGTGTGGTGAGATAGACCCATGAGGCGCTCATACTCTCTAGCATCATCCTCATCCTCAATACGAACGTCATCCATCCTTTGGACTCTCTTGGACGACTTCTTGGACTTCTTGGTGGCTTTCTCCATCCATGAAGAAGATGCTCGGGTAGACATGGTACCTACACACAATCAAAACCAAAGAACTACAAGGTAAAATCTATACAATTCAACACAAACACAAGCTTTCATCACAAACAACTCATCATGCAAAGAAACAACAACAACGGTGGTCGATCTCGACCCTAGGGGGGTCGATCCTGAGATTATACACATGAATTCCAACTCAACATGCAAAGAGATAACCCCATACTTGAACTTTACACACTCAATCCACAAAATTCAATCATGCATGAAGTAAGATTCTCATATCAATGGTCAAGCCTCAAATCTTATCATGAATAGCATGCTATAACCAACATTCAAGCTCAAGAAATCTTAAAATCACACAAAAGAGACTCGAAAAGCATCGGACTGATATGCAAATGACAACGGGCTCGAGGTTGGGGACCTCGGTCCGAATCACTGGACCGATGTTGAACGTCGGTCCCGAGGTACTGGGTACCTCGGACCGAGTCTTTTCCGACTTTTCACCCTAGATTCAACTATGCAACACATAATCATGTCCCTAAAATCCAAATTCCATCATCAATCAACATCAATCGAAGTTCTAAGAGGGATTTAGCAACAATTAAGCACAAATTTCACAAAACATGCAAATCACCATGGATACTCAAAGTTCAAGCTCACTCAATCATGGCATATCTCAAATCTAGCAATGAAAGCATGAAATTCACAAGGAATCAAGTAGAAATTGAGATTTACATACCAAATATGAAGAAAACAAGAACGTCTAGCAAGCAAATCCTTAGAACTCAAATTTTCTTCTTCTAGATCTAGAAGAAGGAAGTAGATCTATGGGCATGAAATTTTCAAAAATTTTTTGGGGGAAGGGGATCGATTTTGGGGTTTGAGAGTGAATTGGGTATTTTGGGAAAGTAGTTATGGGGATGGTGATGTTAGGTAAGGGAAAAAACTCTTAAATGGGGAAGAAGACAAAGGTGGGTCAAGTGGGTATAGTAGGAATTTCCACAAAGTCAAGGTCAAGGTGGGTCGGCAAGCTTGGACTGACGTCGGGCACCTCGGGCCCGAGATACTGGGTACCTCGGTCCTACCCGATTTTGGTTCCTAAAAATTCCACGCTTTGGTTACTTCTATCCACAAGTGTTTGCATTATTTCTACAAATACCACACATGCTAATGAAGCTCACATAACACACATTTCCACAAAATACAAGCTAGAGAAGAGATTAGGACTAATCTAAGCTAAGGCAAAAAGAAACAAGCTAGAAACTACGAAAATGAATCTACCAAACCCGGGTTGCCTCCCGAGGAGCGCTTCTTTTACGTCATTAGCTTGACGTCTAACCTCTACCCTTCAAGGAGGGTGAAAAACGGTGAATTGGTCCTCCTTGCCATGGACATCTCCACAATCCTCATAGCCAAAATGCCACCATTTGTGTTTGATGAAAGTGTGGCATCTAAAATCTCCATCATCCTCCAAAGTATAGCTTGGCATCTCTTGCATCTTCTCATCTTGCATCTTATCACCTACATCACACAAGTCTAAAGAATTTCTAGGAGACTCTAGGACATCATAACTCAAATCATCTTGCAAATCATCTAAGCGAAGATAATCATCTCCTAAATCCTCTTTCAAGTCATCTAAGCACATAAAAGAATCTCCCACATCAAAAGGATATAGATTAGGATACTCTTCATGGTTTGGTGGGCTATCTCCATCTCTTGTCTCATCATGGGTTTGTACATCGATCATCTCATGGTCTCTCGATGGTACTTCTTCTCTTGTGGACTCCAACTTCTCTTTCTTGCACTTGGCATTTTCCTCAAGTTTCAAAATTGCCAACGCATCCGGTTCATTTAGGGCCTTGTTGAAATGGAACTCTACCTTCTCTTCTCCAATCTCGAAGGTGACTTTCCCATTCCTTACATCAAACTTGGCACCCGCCGTGGCTAAGAACGGCCTTCCGAGAATAATGGGCACCATTGGATCCTATTTCATGTCAAGAATCACAAAGTCGTCGGGTACAAAATACCTTCCAACTCGAACCGGGACGTCATCAAGAATTCCGGTGGCCTTTGTTGAAGAACCATCGGCCATGGTAAGACTCATATCCACCGGCTCTAGATCCCCAAGGTTAGCCCTTCTCCATATACTCATGGGCATAACCGAAATACTCGCTCCTAGATCACAAAGAGCTTTGAATTGTTGAGAACCAATCCCTATGGTGATGGCAAATCTTCCGGGATCTCCAAGCTTTTGAGGTAGCTCCAATATCTTTACCTCGTCTTGCATCTCAACAATTGACCTTTTCTTGCTCAAGATTTCTCTCAAAAACTTAGCATAAGATGGCATCTCGCTTAGTAATGTTCAAGCCTTGCAAAAGCTTCAAGAACCGCTTGAATTTGCCCTCAACAATCTCCTTTGGCTTCTTCATAGGATAGGGAAGAGTAGTGCCACTTTGCTTCTTGCTTGGATCAACCTCCTTGGATCGATCTTTCTCAACAAATTCACCCTGGACCGATGTTGGAAGTACCTCGGGACCGACTTTAGGGACATCGGTCCCATGGCAAAAATCTTCTGGGCACGTCGGGCCGACTTCAGGGCAAGTCGGGCCCGAGTTGGGTTCAACCTCGGTCCACTCCAGGGGACTTCCTCCGTCTATAGGATCGACTTCTGGCAACGTCGGGCCCGAGTTGCTGGGAACCTCGGTCCGACTCTCTTCTTTTGATTTTGAAACTTGTGGCTCGGGCAAACTCCGTCCACTCCTTAATCCTATGGCTCGAACTTCGTTTTGTTGTTGTGGGGCACGGGGATTCTCCTCGGGTCGGCCCGGGAGTCTCCCTTCCTCTCTTGGAAGTTGTTTTGCCATGTGAACAAATTGGTTGTCCACTTGCCTTCTCCAAACACCAAACTCCTTGAATTGATCACCCATTTCATCAACTCTTCTCTCAACGTTGGTGAATTGATTCTTCAAGTCCTTGAACTCGCTTCTCATCTCTTGTGCCCATTGTGGAGTTTGCTCATAGAACCCCGGAGGTCGGTATGGTGGTTGTTGGGCTCTTGGCTCGTTTTGGTTGATGTTGTTGTTGTAGCCACTTGCTTGCCCTTGATTCCACCTTCCTCCATTTTTGTTGAAGTTGGTTTTCCCTCCGAAATTTCTTTGGACATAATGAGCCTCCTCAATTTGTTCCGCCAATCGGACTTGGCGCTCATTTGGGCACTCTTGGACTTCATGCTTCAAGGATCCACACTCTTCACATGCTCTTGTGGTTTGTTGGGCATAACTCATCTTCCTCCTCATCTTGTTCAACTCGTCCTCCAAGAATTGGATCTTCACATCTTTGTCCACTTCTTCACTCTTGGGATCGTAAAGCTTCTTCGGACCTTCTCCATGGACTCTAACTTCCTTGCTCACATTGCTAGTACCATACATCGCCTCATAATCCGAGAGTTTGTCCAACAACTCCCATGCTTGCTCCGGCGGCAAATCTATGAACCCACAATCGGTATGGAGGTTCAATTTGTCCTTCGTGGCGGTGTTGATCCCTTGGAAGAATATGTCTTGAAGGACATAAGGTTGTTGGCCATGTGTCGGACACGCTCTCAACATCTCCTTGAATCTATCCCATGCCTCAAAAAGTGGCTCATGAGCTCCTTGTTGGAAACTAGCAATCTTCCTTCTAAGCTCCGTTGTCTTGGTGGGCGGGAAGAACTTCATCAAGAACGCTTCATTTAGGGCCCTCCATGATGTGATGGATCGAGGTGCTTGACTCTCCAACCAATGCATAGCCTTGCCTCCCAAAGACCACTTGAAGGCTTTGAGTAGCACGTACTCAAGTGTCTCATCATCCGTGGAAATGGTCTCACAAAGGTCCTTGAATTGCTTGACATGCTCGATCGGACACTCATTCGGCCTCCCTTGGAATTGCTCTCTCTTGATGAGTGAGATAAATTGAGTTTTTATCTCAAAATTCCTCGACACCTCCGGCAAGACAATGGCCGGCTCCGGGACCTTCAACTCCGGATGCATGTATTGTCTAGCATTCCGGGGTTGAGTGTTGATTTGGGCCTCCAACCTTATCCTTTGCTCCCTCTCTCTACGGGCCTCGGCATCTCGATTTGCCATCTCAATTTGCATTCGAGCCATGTCGGCTCTCATCCTTTCGAACTCCTCATCTCGGGCTTGGTCCGCCATCCTCTTCTTCTTTCGGGCTTGCCTTAGAATACTCTCCGGGTCACACACAAAGTCGAACTCAAGAGTTCCTCGGACGGAACTAGCTCGCATGCACCTACAACGAAAGACACAAAGAAAAACCAAATCAAAACAAACAAGGGGTTTGGGCTAATCCCTCACCCAAATCACTACCAAAATCAAAGACTCAACAAAGATGGGTACCTCGAACAAGTAGAACTCCCCGGCAACGGCGCCAAAAATTCTGATGAGATCCGGGATCGGAGGGTCTCACAATTTAAATTTATAAAACCGAACCTCACTTGTAGTAAAGAGGTAGGGTGTCGAACACACGGGAGTTCGTGCGTCGAGAGTACCCGAAAAGACTAAAAAAGAGATGAAAATAAAGACAAACGAAGGAAAACAAGAGAGATCTCCTCGGACCGACACAGGGTCACTTCGGTCCGAGGTAGGATCGAGGTTGAGTTGCACCGGACCGACGTAGAGCAAGTCGGGCCCGAGGTTCTGGGTAACTCGGTCTAAGCAAAATAGTAGATCGGTCTTGGGTTTTTGGGTTCCTCCCCCAACTAGACTTGGATATTCTACCTCAATTCAACCAATAAGTGTTTGATTCTAGTGAGATCGAGGTTGCTCGCCTCAAATCCCTCCAATCTCCACCTCGACCCGAGGGAGCTTTCACTCACCTTCGATGCTAGAGACTTGTGATGGGATCGAGACCACTTTCGCTTACTCTTACCAAACACAAGCTCTAGATCCCTTGCTTTCACAAGAGAATTGAAGCTCAATGTAGAGAGGATTCACAAATCAAGCACTCAAGGCTATGGAATTGGGGTTTTCTACCCAAATCTAGCTAGGGGGATTCCCCCATAGCCCAAGACTATGGAATCTACTCCATCAAGTAAGAGAAAAGCATAAACAAAAGGGAAATCAAGCAAATCTCAATCATCAACATCAAATCAAACTCCAATTGCATTCAAACTCAAAGTTGTCTACAAAATCCAAGTTCAATTCCACTAGATCAAAGCAAAACAAAGTACAAAACTCACAAATCTCCCTCTCTTCTCCACCGATCTCTCCTTCTCTTCCTTCTCCCTTCTTCTCCTTGCTCTCCAAGTCTTCCTTGAGCCTTTTGAGAGTGATTTGGTTGTGGTCTATCCAAACCCCCCTTTTTAATGCTCTCTAATCACCTCTATTTATAGCCTCTTAAGGATTGGGGACCAAGGAATCCCAATTTAGAAAGGGGCAAATGTGGAAAGTTGCTAAAAATATGCCTTGGGGAACAATTCTCACAATCGCCGACTTGGACCGACACGGGTCGACATCGGGCCCGACGTTGGGAACGTCGATCCTGGCTCTGGTTGCTCGATCTCGGGCCCGACTTAGTGTACTTCGGTCCTGGGCCTCGATCCTTGCTTTCTTCCTTGGTTTCCTTTGGTTCCACTTCATTCTTGTCTTGGCTCTTGCGCTCCTTGACTTGGCTCCTTTCTTAGCTCCTCGAAATGGTCCTCATTCTTGCCATTTTACCTACAAAAACACACAAACTCGCATAGTTTCCGACTCTTGAAGAAAACCGGGAACTAAGCTAAAAAGGAAACGAAACTACAAAGAAGAGAATGAAAAGCACATATTTACAAGGGAAATTAACTACTAAAACACCTCCAAAATGAGAGACATCAATGCACAACGGAACTACTCCACCACAGAGAAGGAGATGCTTGTTGTAGTATTTGCTCTTGAGAAATTCCGACAGTACCTCCTTGGTACAAAGGTCATCATCTACACTGATCATGCTGCTCTGCGCTATTTGCTGACAAAGAAGGAGGCGAAACCAAGATTGATTCGGTGGGTCCTATTGCTCAGCGAGTTTGATATTGAGATAAAGGAGAAGAAGGGCGCTGAGAATCTTGTTGCTGATCATCTTAGCAGAATTGTCCAGGCAGAGAATCCCCCTGAAAATCATATTCAAACAAACTTTCCTGATGAGTCGCTCCTTAAGTTGAGGACTATAGAGCCATGGTACACAGATTTGGTGAATTTTCTCAGCACAGGGGAATTTCCTTCACCATTCAATAAAGCTCAACGAGACAGGCTACGCAGTTCAGCAAGACACTTTGTTTGGGATGACCCATATCTATGGAAACACTGCGCTGACCAGGTGATCCGCCGTTGCATTCCTGAAACTGAGGTACATTCTCTCCTTACACTTTGTCATTCAAGAGCATGTGGTGGACATTTTGGGGTGCAAAGGAGTGCTAGAAAAGTGTTAGATGCAGGATTTTGGTGGCCTTCTATTTTTAGAGATGCTCATAACTTTTGCAAATCATGTGATAAATGTCAAAGAGTAGGAAACATATCTAGTAGGGATGAGATGCCACAAACAAGTCTTATTTTCTGTGAAATATTTGATGTTTGGGGTATTGATTTTATGGGACCATTTCCTAACTCTAGGGGTAACATATATATTTTGCTTGCGGTGGACTACGTTTCCAAATGGGTGGAAGCGAAGACCACCAGGACTGATGACTCTAAGATTGTTGCAGAGTTCTTGAAATCCCACATATTTGCTAGGTTTGGGATCCCAAAGGCACTCATAAGCGATAGAGGAACTCACTTCTGTAATAGAACGATCACCGCTCTATTAAAGAAGTACCATGTTACACAGAGAGTTTCCACAGCCTACCATCCACAAACCAATGGCCAAGCTGAAGTGTCAAACAGAGAGATAAAATCCATCTTGGAGAAGACGGTATCCCCGAGCAGAAAAGATTGGAGTCAAAGGCTTGACGATGCACTTTGGGCGTACCGCACTGCCTACAAAACACCTATTGGCATGTCGCCCTTTAGGTTGGTTTTTGGAAAGGCATGTCATCTCCCGGTTGAACTTGAGCACAAAGCTTATTGGGCTATTAAGAAATGCAACATGGAATTAGAGGAGGCAGGAGAAGCTAGGAAGCTCCAACTTCAGGAACTGGAAGAAGCGAGAATTGAGGCCTATGACAACGCCTTACATTACAAAGAGAGAACTAAGGCATGGCATGACCAGAACATTCTGAGAAAGGACTTCAACATTGGTGAAAAAGTCCTATTATTTCAGTCTCGCCTTAGACTCTTTCCTGGGAAGTTGAGATCGCGTTGGGCAGGACCTTATGTGGTTGCTAGAGTCTTTCCCCATGGTGCCATTAAGTTGTATGACGCAGAAACCCACACATTGTTTAAGGTGAATGGCCAGAGAGTGAAGAAGTATCATGAAGGATTCACGAAGGCACCGATAGAGGAAGCCATACTGACAGAGGTTCCTACTGAAAATTGATGAAGCTGGCATAACGTCGAGCCACGACGTTAAACAAGGCGCTTATCGGGAGGCAACCCGATGGAGTTGATATCCTTTGATTAGATTAGATTAGATTAGGATTAGTTTCCCTTTGTTTTGTTTTTATTTTGTGTCGAACTAACATGCAGAAAACCAAAGGACCACAACGCATTGGCAACGACCGCCGCCCATGAGGTAGCGAGCGCCACCAAAACGAAGTCAGCTACGACATTGTACCGAATAATGGCAGCAACCGCCGCCAAAATGGCAGCGACCGCCGCCAATATTCGGGCAGCTACGGCATTCAGCAAAATAAATGGCGGCGACCGCCGCCTAAATATCTTTGTTTTTTTCGGTATTTGTATTTTTTATTTTTATTTTTCTCTCTTTTTTTTTTCAAGGGAAAGGTGTCGAACCTGATTCAGTTGAAGGCATCAGAAAACACAACACAACAGCCAAAAACACGCACAAAGGAAGAGAGAAGAAAAGAGGGAGGAAGAGAGAAGAGAGAGAGGAGGAACAAGATCAGCTCGCCGCCCCCACCAACCCTTAGCCCGCCGCCTTCGTCCGCCGCCAATCGTCGCGCGCAATTTCGGATCTGCACAGGGCAGCAACCGCCGCACCCTTAGCAGCGACCGCCGCCAGCGACAGACTCAAAAAACCGACGAATTCGGTACCCGTTTTCTCTTGTGCTCTTGTGATTTTTGCTTCCATTGTTGAGTATGAGTACCCGTAGAGCTTCTTCATCTAGATCCCGCCATAAGTACTCCGCGAAAGAGGAGGCTAGATTGAAATTGATTGCAAAGAGAAAAATTGTTAGTACCTTGTTCTTTGATTATGATGCTATGAGGGAGCTTGGGCTAGAAGCTTGCACTAGGCAGATGTTTGAGCATTGTGGGCTTGGTCCGTTCTATGATATGCGTGCTCCTACTTACCCTGAGTGGACTCGGGAATTTTTGGCCACTTTTGAGCATTATCCTGATGTGGGTACCATTGAGTTTCAACTTGGGGGCAGGGATCACACTTTGGACTATGGGCAAATTGATGAGGCACTTGGGATATCCAAGCAGCCTACAGAGTGGGATCCCAAAAATCCGCAGATTCAATTTTGGGTTGATTCTACAGGGTCAAGGGAGTATGATCCAAAGGCTGGGGAGTATAATTACAAGTGGTCTCATCCGTGTCTTCGTCTAGCTCACAAGGTTATTCGTATGGCTTGGTTAGGCCAATCTGAGTTGAACAAGGTGCCGCACCTTGACTTGAGTGCAGTTTGGACTATGACCCCGCAGAGCACTTTGGTGCGCGAGTGGCGGGCTTACTTCATAGCTAGTTGTCTGAAGTGTCAGTCTGACAAGCCCGGAAAGATTACTATTGGTGGCATGATCTCTTTATTAGGTGCTTGGATGGCAGTTGCTGCGCCCTCTCCAGCTGAGCAGCTCTCTCGCCACTACACCTATGATCTGAGGTAGTTACGCCATGTGGGCATTCTTTCTGATGTTGGAGAGCAGCGCTATTACTTGTATGGTTCTCGGGGCTGTCATCGGATTCCTCTCCCTCTGCCTATAGCTATGCCCTTTGGGCCATCTGGTCGTGATTTTGACATTGGCTATCGCGCTCCTAGCTCCTCTTCTGCTGCTGCTGCTGTTGCTGAGGAGACTTCTGAGGATGATGAGGATGATGATGATCAGGATGAGGAGCTAGATAGGATGCAGGAGGATCCAACCCCTTAGCCTCCTACTTGGGCATCTCAGGCTGCTGCATATATACAGGAGGAGCAGGCTACCGCTCGACCCACTGGTTGGGGTCAGTACTCAGATTGGCAGGATCAGATGTCTGCTCAGATGGGTCGTCTTTCAGTCCGTCAGGATGAGTTGGCGAGTTCCATGGACAGGATGCATCAATACCATGAGGAGCAGGCTCACTACTTTCAGCAGCAGGCGGAATTCTTTCAGCAGCAGTGGCCTGGATATCCATCCTACCCTGACTACCCGCCACCACCACCACCTTCACAGTAGTGGTATTTTTCCGTACTTCCCCTTATATTATTTTTGTCTTCCTACATTGAGGACCATGTTTATTATAAGTGTGGGGGAGTTGGATTTATATTACTATTGCTATTACTTTAAAAAAAAAAGAGCCATAAAAATAAGAGAAAAAGGCAGAAAAATCCTGGGGTGAACTGAAAACCTGAAAGGGTGGTTCAAGTAAAAAGCAGGTAATCTGACAAGCATTAGGCTTGGGCAAAAATAGATTTTTTTTTGAGTGATGTGAGATGGTGAGTCCAACATTGAAAAATGAAAAGAGAGATGCTAGGTGAAAACCTGAAAAGGCGCCTAAGCAAAAAAGAGTGAAAGAAAAAAGAGTGTTTTAGGATGTTCTTTTGACTGGAGCTGGCGACATAAGAAGTGGAGTATAGGAGTGTTTTCGGGTAGGTTTTCACTTGGAGGGATAAGGTGTAGTTTCTTGATTGACATCTTCTTTATTGATGCATATTGTTGATAGATGTTGGATGTGTGGAGTAGGTGTTAGATAGGTTGATGTTTGATTGTAGTGCTGAGCTGTGTTGATTAGAGTTGTATTGTTAGGATTGATGGATGCTGGTGCTGATTATGTTATATTTTGTTATGGGATGGTTGGATAGGAGCTTTGACGATATATGTTATTACCCTTAGCTGTAGACTCTCTTGACACTTGATGATCTAGGTTGTTATTGATTACGAGTGTTAGTTTTCTGATTCACTCGAGACGAGTGAGATTCAAGTGTGGGGGAGTTTGATATACACATTTATGTTGTGTATTTATATGGGGTTTTAGCATACTTTTAGTCATGTTTTAGGTGCTAAAGATGGTGTTTGGAGTGTTAAAGAAGGAAGAGCCGAAGTGCACCAAAGACCACTTGAAGCTGAAGTGAAGAAAACGAAGAAAACGTGTTCTGTAGGAGGCGGCGACCGCTGCCCCATAGGCGGCGCCCGCTGCCAGTGCCGAGGCAATTTCGTCCTTTAAACGCTGCGTTTTGTTTAGTGACCTTTTGGATATTGTTTTAGGTCCGATTTTTATGTAGTTTTAGATAGATATTTTCTCATATTTAAGGGCTTTTGAACCCTTTGTTTGGACCTAGTTTTTGAGTTTGGAATTATTTTGTATTTTGAAGACCTATGGAGAACTAAGCCTCTTTGCTTAGACAGACAATTGAAGTGTTCGTTCTGATTCAGTTGTGAGATTTCTAATTCCTTATCGATTGCATGGATTTAATCTTTTCTCTTGCTTGAATTGCTATTGACTTGTTTCAATAATTTCTAGCCTAGGATTTATTGTTAATAGGTTATTGCTAGATTTAGAGTGTTTCTGGTTGAGCATCTCTAACTCATAAGTAGCAACTGCATCGTGCTAATATCTGGTTGTGTTAGTTATATGCATAAGAGAATTGATTTGCATTCTAGGGTAAAAGCTGGTTGTTTTATCTTAGTTTGTATCCAATTATATTCCTGTTGTTGAATGCTGCTAGTTAGATTGAATCTTGATAGTTTCATGATTATTTATCTAGTTAGGATTAATAGTATCTGGTTGTGCTATTAATTACTCTTGAAAAGGAATTGGAATTTCCATTGCATAGATATTGAATGAAATCAATGATCAACTTGTCAAGCGAATGCGGATATTTGTTTGTTTAAGTGTTTCCAAATACTGATTAATAAACTCTTGAATTCGAATGGTTTGCATGTTTTGTGTGAATTAAACCTAAAAACCCCCCTTGTTACTTCTGTTTGACACATATTCTCTGCTAAAGATAACTTGTCTCCCTGTGGAATCGACCCTTACTTGCTTTATACTTTGGTTTAAGTTAGTGTGGTTTTCTTGCATAATTGTGGTTTAAAACGACTAAATCATCGTTATCAGCCACCCTTTCGACTCATCTTATGATTGAATATGCCCTTTTTAATTTTTATGCATTTTTTTTGTATCAATCAAAGGATAGAAATCAATTACCAAAATCTCACGAGTTCAGACATCAAAGCTTCTCCGTTAAACAAACCCAAGGAGACAAGCTCTCCATAACTAAACTAAAGAATTAATTTGAGGAAGAAGGTAGGAGGTAGAATGTATCTAAAACCTAACGCAGACTCCTTCTTATACAACCCAAGGAACAAGCTCCCCGAGATAGATAAGGAAAGAGGCAAAAGATAGAAAAGGAAAGAAGATAGAAAAATCTCGTCCGCTTCGGATTTGGCATCACCGCGGGGTTGGATCCTCCACCGCGGGCGCGGATCCTCCACCGCGGGCGCAAAAATTGGACAGAATCACTAGCGTCACTTCGGAGGCTGGTTTGACCCTCTTAAGCTTGGAATCTAACTTCGCTATAATAAGATGAATTGAAGCTCTTCGAGTTAGCTTTCCAACGGCACCAGAATCAGCTCCATCCGACCACTGTAGCTCCAGATATAGCCTTCTTAAGCAAGAAGTTTCGCGAAGACAGGTCAAAACGCCTTAAAGACCCTTGAAACTTGAATTCTTGTGTCTTCGGCCTAGATATTACAATTAGCACAAACTATAACCTAAACACACTCAATATAGCCCTAAAATACAAGAGTTAACCCATACAAACTAGGGCGAATCATATTCCCCCATACTTAGATCATGCTCATCCTCGAGTAAGTTCAAAACAAATATAACAAATCAAGCACATGTAAGGGAAAACAAAAACACTCAACTCACAACCCGAACCCAAAATAGAGAAATCATGAGCATAAAACAATGAAGCTCAAACACACACCTCACAACAATATATATCACTCAAGCTCTCAAAAGTGTAGAGCAACCTAGGATCTACCCACATCTATAATACGTAAGCCCCAAAGTCCCCAAGCAAGAATGATCCTAAAACACTCGAATTTTACCGCTCAATTCAACTTAGGTGCCCTTTCGGGTTTTCACCTAGCCGCTCTTTTCATTTTTCTCAATGCGTGCTCACAAATACTCACATCTCTCATGAACCACATATTACCCCAGCCTAATGCTGATCCGGGGTACCTACTTATTACCTGAGCCGCTATTGCGGATTTTTTAACTCATCCTAGGATGTATATGCCTTTTTTTCAATTTTTATGGTTCTTTCTATCTTTTTATTTTTCTTTCTTTCTTTATTATGCAAAAAGTATGGTGCAAGTGCTCCATGAAAAGAAGAAAATAAAAAATCTGAAGCAAATCTCTATCTACACTAACTAGGATAAGCGAATGCGAGTACTCCCTCCCCCATACTTAAATCCTTTATTGTCCTCAATGAAGCAAAGGAAAAGAATAGAAGCAAGGAAGAAGGAAATCTGAAGACTCACAAACGAAGAAGAGAGGTGGATTGGAAGAACTCATAAAAAGTGGAAAAAGAATGGAAGAAAAAGAACTTCGGAATACCGTTCTAATGGACATCCGCGGGCGCGGATGATCAGTCCGCGGTTACGGAATCAACACAGTGAGCATAGTCGACCTCTAGTGGACCACCGTGGGCGCGGCTAGTGTGGCGCGGACGCAGTATTGGGGTAGTCGTGAACTCTTGACTTTAGCTCAAACCGGATGATGTGCATGCAACCTTCATATCTTGAGCTCGTCTCTCGGGATTGGTATGAAATAATGAACTCGAGCCTTAATGATGATGAACACTTCGGAGAACAAAGCTCCCTCATACTTAGGCTTTTGCACATAGCCAATAAAAAAAAGGATTTCAAAGGTGAATGGAAGAAATATATAGAAGGTGGTGGAAAGATATATAGAATGGTAGAGATACAAAGATGGAAAGATAAAAGGATGGTAAAGAGATATGGAAAGTAGAAGATTGATGCCCGCAAATTTTTTTTTCGACCCCGGCTTCCTCACGGGTGCGGTTTTCGAAGCGCGGCCGTAAAAATTTTTTATTTTTTTTTCGAGACCACTTCATGAAAACCGCGGGCGCGGTATGAGTACTGCGGCCGCATCGGTAGTACCTGTTCGTCGGGATGGTTTCTGGTGCTCCGCCGCGGGTGCTTCCGCGAGCGCGGTTTTACACTAGAATGTCCTTTCGGACCTAGTACCTGCAAGTTATTCCAAAAACGAATAACAACCTAAGCTATGAATGGAAAACCAATCTATCTAACCCTTGGGTTGCCTCCCAAGCAGCGCCTTTGGTTAACATTGATGGCTCGACGGTCTTCATGATCGGACATCGTCAAAGCCCGAAGCATCAAATCAAAGTCCTGCACATCTATCTTACTACAGGACACATATCATATTGATAAATTAACAAGAATTAAGAATTAATTTAAACTTCTTTTTAACCTATCAAACATGCTTGCGCAATTAGGGTGAGATTTTCTAGAGTGAAACCAATTAGGTGATTTAGGTGATTCTTCAAAATATTCAGCAAAGCACATCAAATAAAATATAGAAGGACTCATCACCTACCCTAGCATGCTCAAAGATTTAATCTTTAACAAAAGATTGACATGTACGCATAAAATCAGGATCAAAAGAGAGAGAAGAAGTGGAGTAAAGGATATAGATATCGTCAAGGCTGACTTCAGGAATCTCCATGGAGGGGGATACAAAAGTTATTGACGGTGAAGAAGAAATTTCCATAACATCATCTGGCTCCTTCGACGAGTTATCAGGCTCGTCGATGTCACTTCAAGGGTCACCATACTGAAGGAAATACTCCTCTTCTGTCATCATACATCGTTCCTCCTCAAGCTTAGGCGCAGAAGCTTAATCTATCAACATCGGGGGGAAATCTCCAATGCAACATCTCGAACCTCCTCTTGCTCCAAACCATCCTAGAGTTCACTAATCATTGCCCAATCAACTTCTTCTGTCATCCCGTTATCTTGAGTGGACTCTTTCGGCCTTATGGGAACGAACCTGGGTAACCCCTTGGGCATCAAAATAGGGTAATCGAGCTTTATAACAAGGACCGGAACATTGTTGGGGAAGACAGGCTCGTGGCCGGGTACCAGCGGACAAACCTCCTCAAAGGCCGCCGGCGCGGTTTGTGGGTTGCGGTCGCGGTTCTCCTCCTAGGAGAAATCCTCTGTTTCCGCATCCAAAATAGGGTCTCTGAGTGTCTCTAGAAGGGGAAGAACTGGCTTGTATGAGCTACGGGGAAGGTAGTATGGCCCTACGACCGTAACGCATTCGAAACAGGGTGCACCAAAGACCTCACGACACACGTGGCGCGGTCGCAATTCTCCGTAGAATTCGGGAGATGCCTAATCGGTTCGGAATGCGAGGGTCAAAATTCAATTTATAACCAAACCTAGTTGTAACACAAGGTAGGGTGTCGAACACTCGGGAGTTTGGTCGATTAGTGCACCTAAAAGACTTGCAAAAGGGAAAGAAAAGCTAAAACAAAGGGGAAAAAACAAGAGAAACCACTCGGGACCGATATTGTCACTTCGGGCCCGAGGTGGATTGACAGAGTTTGGCGGGGACCGACACTAATCAAAGTCGGGCCCGATGTCTGGGAATGTCGAACTTGCAAAAATGGAGAGATAGATCTTGGGTTTTTGGGTTCCTCCTCTCGTAGATGTGGGTTATTCCACCCCAAATCAGCCAATAAGTGTTGATCCTCGTGAGATCGAGGTTGTCCGCCTCAGCCCCGCCACTTCTACACATCGACCCTAGGGAATTTTACCTCCCTTTCGATGCAAGGTCAAGTGATAGGCAATCGATCGCTTCCGTTCACTCTTGCCAATCACAAGCCCTTGATCTCTTGCTTCCACAAGAGATTGTAGCTCTATGTAGAGTGGGTTCCTAGATCAATCACTTAAGGCTATGGAATTAGGGGCTCAAACCCAACCTAGCTAAAGGAGACTAGCTCTCCATAACTAAACTAAAGAATTAATTTGGGGAGGAAGGTAGGAGGTAGAATGTATCTAAAACCTAAGGCAGGGCCTAAGGAACAAGCTCCCCGAGATAGATAAGGAAAGAGGCAAAAGATAGAAAAGGAAAGAAGATAGAAAAATCTCGTCCGCTTCGGATTCGGCATCACCGCGGGCGCGGATCCTCCACCGCGGGCGCGGAAATCGGACAAAATCACTTAAATCAATTCGGAGGCTGTTTTGACCCTCTTCTGCTTGGAATCTGACTTTGGTGTAAAGAAATGAATTAAAGTTCTTCGAGTTAAATTTCCAATGGCACCGGAATCAGCTCAATCCGACCACTGTAGCTCTAGATATAGACTTTGCAAGCAAGAGGTGTCGCGAAGACAACTCAAAACGCCTTAAAAACCCTTGAAACTTGAATTCTTATGTCTTTGGCCTAGATATTATAATTTGTAAAAGACACACTCGGTTAGAGAATGTGCTAATTGTAATTAGCACATTCTCTAACCGAAACACACTCAATATAGCCCTAAAATACAAGACTTAACTCATACAAACTAGGGCGAATCAATGCTCGTGCTTTTCCTAGCCTGTGCTCTTTCTCCATTACCACATGCTTCGAAGGCATGCGAGGGAGAATGATTTGCTCTTGCCCGTGCTTTTGCCTTGCTCGCCAGGCCATTCATGCATGGTCCATTGATTCAAGCTATTTTGTATAGGATAACTCTTGTATTTTGAGATGATTTAGTGAGTGTTTAGGTTAGTTTTGAGCATTATTGTAATATGAAGACCGAAGACACAAGTTATGAAGAATCAAGAGTTAAAGAGCTTAAAGACGAAGATTCTCCACTGCATGGATATCGCGGTCGCGTTGTCTAGGACGCGGGCGCGGTGGCGTGAGGAGACGAACCAACCAAGACCATGAAGACCACGGTCGCGCTGTCTGTGGCGCGGTCGTGGTAGAAGCCGACTCAGCAATTTGACGATCGAAGACCGCCGCGGGCGCGGTGGTGTTGCCGCGGTCGCGGTGCCGGCCGACTTTCACGCGGACGAAATTCTATCGTTTCTATCTTGTTTCCTTTCTTATCTTTCGGTTTCCTTTCTTATCTAGTCCGAAAAGGTTGATCTTTGAGGCTATTTTAGGGGAACCTTTCTAGGTTTTTAGGATATTCAATTAACTAGACAATTGATGTCCGCGTTTTTAGGTAGATTTTTAGGGTCTAGATAGGTTAGTTTAAGTTGATTTTCGTAGTTGATTCTTGTGTTTTTGAGTCATTGTGCATAAGTTTTCGTATTTCCTTGAGATTCGGAAACTACGCATATTTGTGTCGTTTTGTAGGTATTTTGAAGCTTGAGAGCGAGTTTGGAGCGAGACTTGGAAAGGATGGACAAGCTAGGAGGAAGATATCAAGATGAAGAGCCAAGAAGAAGAGCTTAAGAGAAGCAAAATCAAGAAAAGAAGTGAAGAAATCGACCCCAGGATCGAGCCCAAGGAGGTCGAGCTCGAGCCATTTGACCAGACTTGGAACGCAAGGAAAAGAGCACTCAGGATCGACCCTATGGAGGGTCGAACGCGCGTGACCGAATTCCTTATTCCGGACATCTTGTGCAAGTTTCCTAGTTTGTATTTTAGGAAGGTGTTTTGTTTGTGTTTCCTAGTTAGATTAGGACTCCTTTTTGTCTATAAAAGGAGGTTGAACCTATAGTTTTTAGGACGCTATGCTTTCATTCAGTAATTAATCAAGACTTGGAGACTTTGGGAGAAGACTTGGAGAGCAAGTTTGAGGTTTGTAAGATTGATCTTTGGTTTTTATTTGAATTTGAGTTTGGTTTGATCATGTCTTCTTCTTCTTCTTCCTCTTCTCTCTTTGCTATGTGTGAGTAGTCTTCTTAAGTTCTAGGGTTGGGCAAAAGCCCAACACAATCATGCATGTTTAAAACTTGAATTCATGATTTGAATGCTTGATGATGATATCTAACCTATCTTGTGCTTAATCCTTGGTGAAAATTGAGGCATGTCTTGTAATTGACTATAGCGAAAGTGAAAAGTTAGTTGCTTGATTATATCTAATAGGATTATTTGCGAAAGTTGATATTCCTAGGTTGAAGGATAGGTAGAAAGTTTTTTGATTTGCGAAAGTTGATTGAATGGCTTGAATTGTTTGCGAAAGTTAACTGTTCTATGATCTAGATGGCATGATAGTTGTGAATTCTTGTTGAAAGCATATATGGTTGTTCTTGTGGTAGCCCTTGCCCTAGGATTTGCCCTTTTTATTGATTGAAAATCGTGATTTTGCCTTGATCCCGACTCCCCTAGGTCGTGTTCGAGCTCTTGCTTGTGATTTGTGTGTGTTCGTGCCTCTTCTACTCTCAGGATCGACCCCCCCTAGGGTCGAGATCGACCCTCTTTGGGTCGAGACTGAGTTGATTTGCTCGCGTTTTCTTTGCTTTTCGTAGTTATTGACTAAACTTAGCACTACTCTCGCTCCCGTGGACGATCCTGACTTCGCTATACACAGCGGGGTCTTGAATATAAATTTATTTGTTCGAGAAACCCTTCAACAAATTGGCGCCGTTGCCGGGGAGTGTGCAATAGTGCAAAGTTTAGTTGATATTTGGGTTTGGGAATAGCCCATACCCCTTGTGTGTTACTGATTCGTTTTCTTGTGTTTGTGATTGCAGGTGTATGCCCTCTAGTTCACGAAGGAAAATCGACTATTTTCCTTTTGATCCTGAAATAGAGAGAACCCTTCATCGCAGGCTACGAGAACGACGAGCAATGGCCGACGCTGAGGCTCTTGCTCAACAGATGGAACAACTCCGTGCTCAGGTTGAGCGTATGCAAATGGAGCGTGCTGCTCAAGATGCTGCTTTGCATCGAGAGAGAGAGGTTGTTGCCCGTCTCCAACAACAACTAGATGCTATTCCGAGGAACGCTAAGCAATACATGCATCCGGAGCTTAGAGTTCCCGAGTCCGCTATAGTGCTCCCGGCGATTGAGCGTGCCTTTGAGATCAAATCCCACTTCATCACTCTCATCAAAAGGTCTCAATATGAAGGCAAGACATCCGAATGCCCTATGGAGCACATCAAAAATTTCACCGATCTTTGTGACACCATCGCCGCCAATGGCGTGTCACTTGAATATGTGCTCCTCAAGGAGTTCAAGTGGTCTCTAACCGGGAAGGCACTTCATTGGCTAGAAAGTCTACCCGCTAGGTCCATCACTACATGGAAGGCTTTGCACGACTTGTTCATGACGAAGTTCTTCCCATCGGCCAAGACTACCGAGCTAAGGAAGCGCATCACTTCTTATCATCAACTGCCTAATGAGACTTTTGTTGAGACTTGGGAGAGATTCAAGGAGCTTCTTCGGCAATGTCCTACTCATGGACAACCTCCTTATGTTCTTCAAGAGATATTCTTCCAAGGGATCAATGCCGCCACCAAGGACCGCATCAATCTTCACACCGATTGCGGTTTCATTGAGATGGATCCCGATGAGGCATGGGCTCTCTTGGACAAACTCACCAACTATGATGCTATGTATGGGACCCAACAACCCATCCGGATCCAATCAAAGAAGCTTTATGATCCAAATAGTGAGCCAATTGATCAAGATGTGAAGTTCCAATTTATGCAAGATAAGATCAACCGGCTCGAAAAGCAAGTGAGTTACTACAAGTCCGTTGCCCCCACTTGTCAAGAATGTGGTTCTCAATCGCATACCATCGCTTCTTGTACAAATGTGGAGCAAGTTCGGGCTGCCGAGGCGTATGCGGAGGCCAACTATATGCGAGGACCCTACCGAGGCCAAAACAATGCTTATGCGGGGAGGAACAGCAACAACTACTCTCAATGGAATAACAATGCGTAAGGCCAAGGTTATCCCCCTCCTCCACAAGAGCAAAGGGCCCCTCCTTATAGACCTCCCGGGTACCAAGCGGAGCCATCATGGATGCAAGAATTGCAAGAAGGACTCATGCGGGGGATGCGGACCGAGCTAGATACAAGGTTGGGAGACCTCGACTCATGGAAAAAGAATATCGATTCCCAACTTGGTCATCTAGCGGCTCAAATCCCACGACCTCAAGGACAACTTCCGGGCCGACCCGAGGAGAATCCTAGAGGCCGAGCAAGCAATGGTGAAATCCGAGCCATGAACCTTCGGAGTGGCAAAGCATTACCCGATCCACCGAAGCCAACGGCGAAAGAAGCAGCCTCAAGATCGACCCCACCTGGGTCGATATCGACCCCCTCCATGGTCGAACCTGAGACCGTCCAAGATGGGGATGAAGAGGCGATCGACCCCGAGGTGGTCGAGCTCGCCCACCCTGCAACCGGGACGTCTTTCAACCCCTCTCCACCAATTATTCCGGATCCTACTCCTTCCTCTTCCAAGGTACTTCCTTACCCTTCGAAGAAACCCAAGGACGCGACGGAAGGAAAATTTAAGCGCTTTGTTAAGTTGCTTCAAGGCTTGAATCTTTCTATTCCTTTCGCCGAGGCCTTGAATGAAATGCCCGCTTACACCAAGTTCTTGAAGGAGATTCTATCTAGGAAGCGATCGATGTCGGAACTAACGGATGAGGTGAGGTCGTTGGATCTTCCCGAGAAGCTCGGTGATCCCGGGAAGTTTGCTATTACCATTGGTATTGGAGCTTATCGCTTCAAGGCATTGTGTGATCTTGGTGCTACTGCTAGCTTGCTCCCACTCTCAATTTGGTCCAAGACCAACATGGGACCCTTAGTACCGGTGAACATGAGGTTATACATGGCGGATGGTTCTTGTGTTCAGCCCACGGGTGTAGTTGATGATTTTCCCGTTCAAGTGGGGAAGTTCTTTGTGCTTAATGATTTCATAGTCATGGAGATGCCCGAGGATCCGGTCGTTCCCATCATACTCGGACGACCCTTCTTAGCCACCGCGGGCGCGGTCATTGATGTCAAGAGTGGACTTCTTACTTTCAAGATTGGTGAAGAAGTGGTCGAGTTCCGGTTCAATCCAACATTGAAGGAATCAAGTCATGAGGAGGTCAAGATGCTCTACACACACTACGACTACATCGAGTGCAACAACCCGACGGGACGACTCTTGACATGGGAACCTCTACCACCAAGTTCGAGGCTCTCAGGATCGACCCTCATGGGGTCGAGATCGACCTCCCTGAATGATGGCGAGGAGTCCTTCCTTGTCTTGGATGCACTCAAGGCGGAGCACGAGGATGAAGTTAGCTTGCCCGAGCCCACTCCCGAGCTCAAGGAGCTTCCCGATTCTTTGAGGTACGCTTTTCTTGGTCCAAATTCTTCTCTCCCCGTCATTATTAATGCTAATTTGAGTGGGGACGAGGAGACCAAATTGCTTGATGTGCTTAGGACCCATAGGAAAGCCATAGGATATTCTCTAGAGGAACTTAGTGGTATTTCACCATCATTGTGCATGCATAGGATATATATGGAGGATGACTATAAACCCACTATTGAGCACCAACGTAGGCTAAACCCTAACATGAAAGAGGTAGTGAAAAAGGAAATCCTTAGAATGCTAGATGCCGGTATCATATTTCCTATCTCCGATAGCAAGTGGGTTAACCCCGTACATGTGGTTCCTAACAAAGGGGGGATGACGGTGGTAGAGAATGAGAAGGGAGAGTTGATTCCTACTAGGACTACTACCAAGTGGAGGATGTGCATAGACTATAGGAAACTTAATAGTGCCACTAGGAAGGATCACTTCCCACTCCCCTTCATTGACCAAGTCTTGGAACGTTTAGCTCAACATGATTACTTTTGCTATTTGGATGGCTATAGTGGTTTTTGGCAGATTCCCATTCACCCCGATGATCAAGAGAAGACCACATTCAGTTGTCCTTATGGGACTTTTGCTTACAAGAGAATGCCGTTTGGGCTTTGCAACGCCCCGGCCACTTTTCAAAGGTGTATGATGGCCATCTTCTCCGACATGATTGAGGAGATAGTGGAGGTGTTTATGGATGATTTCTCGGTTTATGGTTCCTGTTTTGATTCATGTCTTGTTAATCTTTCTAGGGTCCTTAAAAGATGTGAAGAAACGGAGCTTGTGCTTAATTGGGAAAAGTGTCATTTCATGGTTAGAGAAGGAATTGTCTTAGGTCATCTAGTGTCTAAACGTGGGATTGAGGTGGACAAAGCAAAAATTGAGCTTATTGAAAAATTGCCCCCTCCATCTTCCGTGAAAGACGTTAGGAGTTTCTTGGGGCATGCGGGGTTCTATAGGCGCTTCATTCAAGACTTTTCTAAAATTGTTAAGCCTTTGACTCACTTACTAGTGAAAGATGTAGAGTTTAGCATGTCTTCGGAGTGTCTTGAAGCATTTTTCAGGTTGAGAAGAGCTCTTGTGACAGCCCCCATCATGCAATCACCGGATTGGACACTTCCCTTTGAAATCATGTGTGATGCTAGTGACTATGCCATTGGTGCGGTTCTTGGGCAACGGAAGGACAAGAAGCTTCATGCCATCTACTATGCAAGTAAGACTCTCGATGAAGCTCAAAGTAAGTACACTACCACCGAGAAAGAGTTTCTTGCCGTAGTATTTGCATTCGAAAAATTCCGTTCCTATCTAGTGGGTTCTAAGGTGATTGTTTATACCGATCATGCCGCGATAAGATTTCTAATGGCAAAAAAGGAAGCCAAGCCTAGATTGCTTCGTTGGATGCTTTTGTTGCGGGAATTTGATCATGAAATCCGAGACAAGAAGGGAGCAGAGAATCTAGTGGCGGATCACCTATCTAGACTAACCCTCGAGCACATCATGGAGTCCGGCGGATTGATTCCCATCGATGATACACGCCCGGATGAGACCCTCATGCTAGGCAACAAAGACCACCATGAAGACATTGGAGGAGGAGCTGCGGAGGTCTCAGGATCGACCCCCCCAGGGTCGAGATCGACCCCCATCGGCGAAGAGGACCTCTCAGGATCGACCCTCATGGGGCCGATCACGACCCATCCTATGGGTCGATCTAGCACCTATATACTTGCTATACATGGGTCGAAGGCCCCTTGGTTTGCGGATTTTGCTAACTATGTTGTCGGCGGCATTATTCCGGAAGGATTGACGTCCCAAGCTAAGAAGAAGTTCCTCCACGACGTCAAGCGCTACTATTGGGATGATCCTTACTTGTTCAAGCAAGGGAGTGATCACATCTTCCGACGTTGTGTGCCGGACGATGAAATAGAGGGAGTCATCCGACATTGTCATACTCTACCCACGGGAGGCCATGCTAAGGGCTTCAAGACAACCGCTAAGATCCTTCAAAGCGGACTTTATTGGCCAACTCTCTTTAAAGATGTGCAAGCATATGTGACCACTTGTGATGAGTGTCAACGGTCGGGGAACATTACATGGAGGAACGAGAACCCACTCACCGGTATCTTGGAAGTTGAGCTTTTTGATGTTTGGGGTATTGACTTCATGGGACCCTTCCCCTCTTCGGGTCCCTACAAGTACATACTCGTGGCGGTTGACTATGTTTCCAAGTGGGTTGAGGCCATAGCTACAAGGACGAACGATGCTCGAGTAGTGGCCAAGTTCATGAAGACCAACATCTTTCCCCGTTTTGGTGTCCCTCTTGTTCTCATTAGTGATGGAGGCTCTCATTTCATTGAGCGGAGCTTTGAGGCGCTTTTGACCAAGTATGGGGTGTCTCACAAGGTGGCCACACCTTATCATCCTCAAACTAGCGGTCAAGTAGAAGTGTCAAACCGGCAAATCAAGAGCATTCTAGAGAAGACGGTGTCCCGCTCAAGAAAAGATTGGTCTTCCAAGCTTGATGATGCTCTATGGGCCTACCGCACCGCCTACAAAACACCACTCCGCACCACTCCTTTCAATCTAGTGTATGGCAAGTCTTGTCATTTGCCCGTTGAGCTCGAACACAAGGCTTTATGGGCTCTCAAGAAGCTCAACATGGATCTCGATGCGGCCGGGGAGAAGCGGTTCATGGAATTGCAAGAACTTGAGGAGTTGAGGCTCAAGGCATATGAGAACTCAAAAATTTACAAGGAGAGGACCAAGAAGTGGCACGATAGCAAGCTTGTGCCAAAAACCATCAAGGCCGGTGACCAAGTGCTCTTATTCAACTCAAGACTCCGACTCTTCCCCGGAAAGCTACGGACCCGATGGAGCGGACCATTCACGGTTCACCATATTTACTTGCACGGGGCGGCCGATCTTATAGATGAGAATGGTGGGATTTTCAAAGTCAATGGGCATCGTTGGAAGAAGTATTATGCTAGGAAGGAACCCGACGAAGAGATCCGAGCCACTTGGGCTCTCACCACCTCGGACTAAGCTACAACACCCATCGTCAAGCTCATGACGTTAAAAAAGCGCTTACGGGAGGCAACCCGGTTTTTAGAGTAGATTTTTCTTTTTTTCCATTCTTTTTGATTTTCCAACTTCTAGACTAGATTTTTTTTGTTTTTATTTTCTAACCTTCCTTAGATTAGACTAGGAAATATTTTGCTTGGGATAGGATTTTTGTGATGTTTTTGCAGGTCTCTTCATTGCAAAACACGAGCTCAAAAAGACGGGACAAGACGATCTTACACAAGGATCAAAACGGCGAAAAATCAACCCAGATGGGTCGATATCGACCCCCAGGGGGTCGTGATCGACCCTAGTGTGAAATTCCGAATCTGTCCCTTGGTGTAAGGTATGTCTTTTTACCCAAAATTAATTCAAAAAAATCCTCCCCCTCCTTCATAATCTCAGCAGCCCGACCCCCCCTTGTCTTCCCTCCCCTCTTTGTTCGACCCTCATCCCTCTTGCCTCTCCTCCCTCGCACTCACCGGAATCCACCGCCCCACCGTCACTCCGGATACCACCGCACCTCAGCCGCACCACCACCTACCGCCACCCTGTGTTGCAGCACCAAACCGCCCCCCATAGCCCCAAAATTCAGCCCATACTCCCTTTCCTAGATCTAGCTCGAGATCGACCCAAATTTCTACTTCTTTCACTTCTTACAAGGCAATTTCGGTATGGCTCCTCACCCTCTACTCTCAATTTTGCTTAAGCTTTAGTGAAATTGGATTTTTGGGTTGAATGTGCATATTTGGGGGTTTTTGACCTAGGTTGATGAATTTGCAAATTGCTTGCTTGATTGTGTTGTTGTTGAAGTTTGCATGCTTGAGGTTGTTTAGACTTGATCTTCATGAGCTAATTTTGGTAGAAAATTGTGGTTTGGTGCCAATGGGTTCCATACCCAAAATTTCGGTTGAAGCTAGAGGTAGAAGACGAATGGGAAGTTCAGGATCGACCCCCCCGGTCGATATCGACCCCCTAAGGGTCGAACCTGAACTTGGGTGTTTTGGCCGATTTTGTGAGTACTCAGGATCGACCCCTATGGGGTCGAGAACGACCCTCCCTGGGTCGTTCCTAGGTACATTTTGCTCTTGATTAGGTGTGTTTCTTTGGGCTTAGGTTGCATGATAGGATGAGATGTGGATTTGTGCTTCATGTTCCATCATTATAAATCCCCTCCTATCCATGTTATGATGTGTTTAGGTTGCGATTCTTGCCTTTGTTTAAGTATGGGGTGGAGTATGTGTATTATGTGGTTTTGGTGTTTGAATTAATGTAGGTACTATGTCGGCTTCGGGTTCCAAACCTTCAAAGAGAGCAAAGAGGAGTGACAAGGCCAAGCTCGATGATTACCACATTGCCGCTAAGTATCTTGACGACTTCAATACCTTCCTCGAGATGAAACACAAGACGAGGTGGTATGATGAGGCGAACGGGCAAAGATTGCATATTCATGAGGATGTCAAGGAGGCTTTCTCTTACATTGGAGCCGAGCACATATTAGAGTGGGACAATCATCATTACCCCATTCTAACTTGTGAGTTCATGGCGACCTTCTCCTCCGACATAGCAAGCCCGGATTCTAACAAGAAGATGTAGTTTCAATTGGGCAACAAATGGTTCAAGCTCACTTTGAAGCAACTCAATGACGCCTTTGGCTTCCCCAATCCGACGGAGGACGACCCGAGCCCCATTCCGATCTTCAACACTTGGAGCTATCTTACCGGGAAGGAGGTGTCCTCTTGCCATAACATGCAAGTCTCCACTCTTGCTAGTCCTCTCTTCCGGATCATCCTACGCATTCTAGGAAGCGTCCTCTTCCCAAGAACCGAGCTCAACCGTACTTCTAGAAGAGAGATGATTGTGCTAAGGACTATGCTCTTCACCTCTCCGACTCCCGTCAATCTTGGCTAGGAGTGGATGAAGAGTATTGAGGATTTCAAGGGCGGTTCGGGTGCTATTTACTTTGGTGGAATGATTGCTCGTCTTGCAATGAGCCTTGGGGTGAACATGAGGGCGTACACGGCGGAGAAGCCTATATTTGTGGATATTCCATTCATCGCCAACGCCATGTTAATCGAAAAACCCTCTAAAGGCGATTCCACTTACTACTCCACCTAACAAGGGATGAAAGTTGCTATTACTCGGGAGCGTGTGGACCTGCTTCACATCCCGAATTGGTACGAGGTATGGGCTCCCGACAAATTTCCTTTGAGAATTCGGCCTACACAAGATGCATCTTTGAGAGTCCGGCCACGTCGGTACCCAAGCCCCGAACCCCAAGCAACCAACTTCCTCGCCTTGCCCCCACCCACGGACAGCCCCAGGATCGACCCTATGGGGGTCGATCTGGACCCCTCTGGGTCGATCCCGCCACCCTTTCCCTCCTCTACCGGTCCATACTTTGAGTTTGGGGCGTCTTCGGGCGCTTACTCCGGCCCTTCCTACACCGAGCCACCACCTCATGAGGCCCCACCGACATATGACATGGCTTACTTAGCCAACGAGATGGCCTCTATGCGTGTCTCGCAAAAGGAGCAATTTGATGAGATTATGAGGAGTCAAGCGGCCCTCATGGAGTACCAAACTCAGATCCGAGAGATGATGACTCAACAACACCAACAATTTCAACAATTTCAAGGGTACTTCTATGCTCAACAAGATGTGGATGACTACCGGTGGGCTCAAATGGAGGACTACATGCGATGGAACCAAGGCAACTTCCCCGATCGTGATGCATGGGCTCCCCCGGAGCAACCTCCATTCCACCCTCGTCATCCTCCTCCACCTCCATGAGGACCTCCACCTACAATTCAAGCTTCAAAGAGTTTTTGTGAGTCTTCTTCTTCTTTTCTCTTTACTTTGTCATATGTTTTCATGCATGGGGACATTGCATGATTTAAGTATGGGGTGGGGAAGAAGAAGTCTCACATGTTGTACATAATTGAGTCTTTGTTTGTTTGCTTTGTTTGTTTGATAGATTTGTTTGTTAAGAAAAGTCTTGAAAAATCCAAAAAAATGAGAAAAATGTCAAAATCCAAAAAAAATTGCAAAATGTCGAAAAAGCCAAAAATATTTGCTTCTTTGTTTGTGTGTTTGTTTTAGGATAGAAAAACATTCCATCTTAGATGTCCTATGATGAAAATTAATTTTCATGCTTATCATGTAAATCCTTTGGCATAATTGGATAGTGTAGCCCGAGTTTATGAAAAATTGCTTTTGATTGTGAATTGACTTGTGATGAAATTGAGCATATGTGTCTTGAGTGAAAGTAGTGGCAATCCAACAAATTTTTACCTAGTGAGAACTTTGTCCTTATAGGGAGAACATCATTGATTCCCTCTTCTTTGTATGTGTGATTTTGCTCTCTTTATGCACATGTCTCTTGTTGTTGATATGGTTATCTATTTCTTGAAACCGCTATGAGATTGTTCATGCATGTTGATTGTGATTAAGAACTTATATTTTTAGCCCATATTCTTCCATTCCTACCTTGAATTGTCTTTGCTTGAAACCCCATTCTAGCCTTGGCCTTTTGTTTGAAGCTCCACAAAGATTATCCCTAGCCTATTAGCTTGACCCTATTCCGGGAATTGAACTTAGATGATGAGTGTTGGGAATGAGTTTTGTTGAGTGACATTTTGGTTGGGTTTGAAAGAGGTAACATTGTAAAAGGGTAGAAAACAACTTGTTGAAGTGAAATGTAATAGGATTCTTGGCTTGGATTGCACATAGTTGAAAAAAATTGAAGAAAAGAAGAGAAAGAAGTAAAAGAGCTCGAGCAACTAGACTCAGGATCGACCCCCACATGGGTCGATCTCGGCCCCCAGTGAAAACAAGGTCTCAGGTTCGACCCCCCAGGGGTCGACCTCGACCCCATCTAGGCTCGAGTAAAAGAAGAAAAAAAAAAAGTTTTAGTGCAAAGCCAAGAATTCTTAGTGTTTCTAAGTTGTATTATGAGAATTTGGGTTAGAAATTTGAGGGTGAAAGTTTCATTGAAGTGTTTGGTGGTGAGTTGAAAGAGAAGAAGAGAGTTGTTTTGGTTTTGAAGTGTTGTATTTAGGAGTTTGATTCCCGGATTTAGCACCACATGGCCAAATAACTCCCTACCTATTCTTATTACCGAGCCCCATTACAACCCGGCCGAATGGAGTCTTCTACGAAGATTTCATTGAGCCTAAGTTCTTATGAAGATTGATGTGTTTTGACTTCTCTAGGTAGAGAGATTGGTGATATAAGTCTCAATGATAAAGTAGATGTTGCATAAAGATTGAGATGAGAGTTGATTTGAAAGCCTAAACACATGAGAGTTGAGAGAAACACATTTATATCCCTTGTGAGGTTGGATTGTGATTGCCTATGCTTGAGACTCATACATATGTGATGATGTTAAAATTACTTGTCTACCTTTTCACTTGTGTTTAAAATGTTTTGACAAGGGTTGTGCTTAGAGATTGTGTTATTGGTCTTGATTTGCATGATTATTGCTTGAGGACAAGCAAGTCTAAGTATGGGGTGTTTTGATGTCCGCGTTTTTAGGTAGATTTTTAGGGTCTAGATAGGTTAGTTTAAGTTGATTTTCGTAGTTGCTTCTTGTGTTTTTGAGTCATTGTGCATAAGTTTTCGTATTTCCTTGAGATTCGGAAACTACGCATATTTGTGTCCTTTTGTAGGTATTTTGAAGCTTGAGAGCGAGTTTGGAGCAAGACTTGGAAAGGATGGACAAGCTAGGAGGAAGATATCAAGATGAAGAGCCAAGAAGAAGAGCTTAAGTGAAGCAAAATCAAGAAAAGAAGTGAAGAAATCGACCCCAGGATCGAGCCCAAGGAGGTCGAGCTCGAGCCATTTGACCAGACTTGGAACGCAAGGAAAAGAGCACTCAGGATCGACCCTGAAGGGGTCGATATCGACCCTATGGAGGGTCGAACGCGCGTGACCGAATTCCTTATTCCGGACATCTTGTGCAAGTTTCCTAGTTTGTATTTTAGGAAGGTGTTTTGTTTGTGTTTCCTAGTTAGATTAGGACTCCTTTTTGTCTATAAAAGGAGGTTGAACCTATAGTTTTTAGGAGGCTATGCTTTCATTCAGTAATTAATCAAGACTTGGAGACTTTGGGAGAAGACTTGGAGAGCAAGTTTGAGGTTTGTAAGATTGATCTTTGGTTTTTATTTGAATATGAGTTTGGTTTGATCATGTCTTCTTCTTCTTCTTCCTCTTCTCTCTTTGCTATGTGTGAGTAGTCTTCTTAAGTTCTAGGGTTGGGCAAAAGCCCAACACAATCATGCATGTTTAAAACTTGAATTCATGATTTGAATGCTTGATGATGATATCTAACCTATCTTGTGCTTAATCCTTGGTGAAAATTGAGGCATGTCTTGTAATTGACTATAGCGAAAGTGAAAAGTTAGTTGCTTGATTATATCTAATAGGATTATTTGCGAAAGTTGATATTCCTAGGTTGAAGGATAGGTAGAAAGTTGTTTGATTTGCGAAAGTTGATTGAATGGCTTGAATTGTTTGCAAAAGTTAACTTTTCTATGATCTAGATGGCATGATAGTTGTGAATTCTTGTTGAAAGCATGTATGGTTGTTGTTGTGGTAGCCCTTGCCCTAGGATTTGCCCTTTTTATTGATTGAAAATCGTGATTTTGCCTTGATCCCGACTCCCCTAGGTCGTGTTCGAGCTCTTGCTTGTGATTTGTGTGTGCTCGTGCCTCTTCTACTCTCAGGATCGACCCCCCCTAGGGTCGATATCGACCCTCTTTGGGTCGAGCCTGAGTTGTTTTGCTCGCGTTTTCTTTGCTTTTCGTAGTTATTGACTAAACTTAGCACTACTCTCGCTCCCGTGGACGATCCTGACTTCGCTATACACAGCGGGGTCTTGAATATAAATTTATTTGTTCGAGAAACCCTTCAACAACAATCAATTGTTCTTTCAATAAAGATTGGAGTTTTCTTTGTAATGGAGAACTAAATCTCCTCTTGAGTTTATTCGATCAAGGACGCTTTATTATGAAGTTGTGAAATTCTGGTAACCTCTTTATCCCTAGGTCTTTATTGATACTCTTGTGCTTCATCCCATGATTTATGCTTGATTTTATGAGTCTGGCCAACTTGTTTGATTGACTTAGATCTATCGTTTGATTTAGGATTGGTTGTTGTCTATGCATCTTTCCTATTTCTCGAAACAACTCTATTCTAGGACCGTGGACTAGTTTAGGGAAGAGTATTCAATGGTTTAATTGTGCATGAGACTCGTAGCTTGATTGCATGATTTAATTTCTTAATATCCCTGTGCTCTATGCTAATTCTAGGTTAAGCGTCCTTGCCTTGGGTTATAGAATTGCTTGGACCGTGGACTTGCGATTGCTAATGATTGGGATTGGAATTGACCTAGGAATATAAAAAGGTAGATGAATTCATGATCAACGGATTAATAAAGTGGAATTGATTGGATAAACTCTACTTGATAACTTTTGATTGAAACCAACTTTCAAACCCCCTTTTGAATACTTGCATGAAAACCATAAAATCTGAATAGAAACTGATTCCTTTGGGTTCGACCCCTTGCTTGCCTACTATACTATTGTTTGCATGTTTGGGATTTATTTTTGATAAGGGAACCGCGACTTTGCCCGAGTCAAATTTTGGCGCCGTTGTTGGGGAATCCTTTTTCTTGTTTGATTTTGTGCGTTTTCCGTGTTCTGCGCTCAAACCGCACCCACGGCCCCCTCGGCGCGACCGCGGTTCGCGCGCAGAACCTTCTCTTGGGTTCGGACCTAACACATGGTCCGTACCCGGTCTACTAATACTTCTCCTGTTCGTTTTGATCCAGAAATTGACAGGACTCTTTGGAAGATAAGGAGTGCCCCTAGAGTGTCTACATGCTACAATCTTCTTGAACCTCTTTCTCTCTCTGATTCTGAACCAGAAAGCGTCATGGCGGAACAAACTATTCGCCAACTCACGGCGCCCGATCTCCAGCAACAGCAGCTCGTTGTTCAATTCCCCGCACTCGGGGAAGGTGTGAAGTTCGAACTGAAGTCCGGGCTCATCCACCACTTGCCCAAATTTCATGGGTTGAGTGGTGAGGACCCGAACAAGCATCTCACTGAATTCCACGCGGTGTGCGTGAGTATGAAGCCCACTGATGTAACGGAGGATCAAATCAAGCTCCGGGCTTTCCCCTTCTCTCTAGAGGACTCCGCCAAGGACTGACTCCTTTATTTGGTGCCAGACTCTATTACTACTTGGGCGGACATGAAGAGGGCGTTTCTTGAAAAGTACTTCCCCGCTTCCAAACAAACATCTATTAAGAAGCAACTCAGCAGTTTGGAGCAAGGGGAAGACGAGAACCTTTATGACTATTATGAGCGCTACAAGAGGCTCATCACGAGTTGTCCCTACCATGGCTATCTTGCCAAGGATCTTATTTGATATATCATTGAGGGACTCTGCGACAATGACAAGAGGCTCGTGAATGCATCTTGTGGGGGTAGTTACGAGAACTTAACCCCCGCTGCAGCTTTTCAGAAAATTGAGATCTTGGCGGACCAAGCCCGCAATCAGAGGTCCAGGACCAATGTGACGTCCGTTAGTGTGGTGAATGAGTCCTTGAATGCTGAAGTAAGGGAGATCAAGGACCATATGAAGCAGCTGCTCACGAAGAAGACGGCTCAACAAGTCAATGCTTGCGGTCTTGCTATGACGTGAGCCTCCACACGGATCAATGCCCCACTATTCAGGAGACCGAGGAGTCGGTCAATGCTATTGGCAATTATGGTGCGCCCCGGCCCCGGAATGATCCTTTCTCTAATACCTATAATCCGGGGTGGGCGAACCATCCTAACTTCCGGTGGAGCAACCAGCAACAACAAGACCCACCACAACAGCAGCAGCAATACGCTCCTCAGGGCCAGCAACAACAATTTCGGTCCAACAACTATGCCCCGAGAGCGCCTGCTCCGTCTCAGAATGATGCTATTACCGCCCTCCTGAAGGAGAACCAAGAGACGAGAGCTGCTGTGAAGAATCTTGAGACTCAGCTGAGCCAACTTGCCACCATGATCAATAGGCTCGAGTCTAAGGATTCCGGGAAACTTCCCTCTTAACCGCTCAACCACAAGGAGAATGTGAGTGGCATGAACTTGAGGAGCGGTAGAGCATTGGCGAGTCGGGAATCACCCACTGGTGATGATCCGCGACCGCGTTCCCCCGGCCGCGACCGCACCGGGGCAGCAGAAGACGAAGACCAAGTCTCTGTTGGAAATCCGCGCCCGTGCTCTCCCCACTGCGCCCGCGAAAATCCAACAAAGGACTCGGACCATGAAGGGCGAGAGGCGCCGCGACCGCGGAGCCCGGACCGCGCCCGCGGTAAGGAGGCAGAGCGAAACTTCGGGGCTTTGCTCGACTATGCTTTCAAGAACTATTCGCCCCCGCGCCCGTGCTCTCCTAGACGCACACGCGCCCAAGTAGCAGAGGAGGACGATGGCTATGTGGCTCAACCACTTCCACCATTGAGCTCTTTCCAGCCCTCTCCCCCATTCCCCGAAGCTCTCAAGGACACGAGGAAGCCGGAACATGACAAGGAACTCTTCGAGACCTTCGCCAATTGCCAGGTAAATGTTCCTCTCATCAATCTCATCCAAAGTGTCCCTCGTTTCGCTAAGTTTATGAAAGAGCTCTGCACAATAAAAAGAAAGAATAGGACAAGTCCTAAAATTGAGAAAGTAGCTCTAGTTGAGAAAACGCAGGATAGCAAAATTGAGACTTGTAATTCCCTACTCCAGAAGCAATTGCCTAAAATATGTTCAGACCCAGGAAGATTCACCGTCCCTGTCACTATTGGAGAAACTAAAATTGAGCGTGCTATGCTAGATTTAGGTGCCTCCATTAATGTTTTTCCAGCTTGCATGTATGATAGGTTAGGCCTTGGTCCTTTAAAGGAGTCCGATATTGTTATTGAGTTGGCTGACCATTCTAATGTGCGCCCGAAAGGGTTAGTTGAGGATGTTCTAGTACAGGTGCATGGTTTGATCTTTCCTACAGATTTCTATGTGATGGAGATAGGTGAAAGGCGGTACGACCCGGTTCACTTACTTGGTCGCCCATTTATGAAAACCGCCAAGACGGTCATTGACGTTGCCAATGGATCTCTTTCCATATCTCATGGTGGCAACGAGGTCCGAATTCATGTTGATGAGGACCCGTATTGATCGTATCCACGTCGAGCTAACGACATTAAATAAAAGCGCTACTTGGGAGGCAACCCAAGGATTAGTTAGATTTTTTTTCCATTCTTAGCTTAGGATTTGCTTGTTTTTCTAGCTAACATGCAGGTACTAGGTCCGAAAGGACACGCCTGGCGTGATACCGCGCCCGCGCCGCCTTTGCCGCGCCCGCGGTGGATCACCAAGGTGCCCTGACGAACAGGTACTAGCCCGTGCTCGCGGCAACCATACTGCGTCTCGGCTTTAGCTCGTTTGTGAAAAAAAAAAGAAAAAAAAAATAGGACTTTTTGGTCCCATTCTATCTCTATATCATCCATCTATCTATATTCATTCTTTTCCATCTTCTATCTTTCCTTTTCTATTTCTTTTCTTTTCATCTTTGTACTTTCCATTCTTTGGCTATTTGTAAAGCCTAAGTATGGGGGAGCTTTGTTCCCCCGGGATTTCATCTCCACGGCTCGAGTTCAAGTATTGATCCATCTTACAAGAAGACGAGCCAAGATACGATGGTTGCCTGCACATCACGCTACCTGAGACGTTGTCATGACCCCGACTCTGCACATGTGCCGCGCCCGCGCTTCATCAGCCGCGCCCGCGGTGCACATCCGAGGAAGACTTCGCTCTCTGCATTGATTCTGCGCCCGCGCTCCTTGTGCCGCGCCCGCAGTTTGCCACCCGATTGGAAATACGAAGCTGTCTATTCTACCACCCTTTGAAGAGTTCTTCCATTCCACCTCTCTTCAATCGATTGTGAGTCTTCTGATATACCTTCTTCCTTGCTTCTATCCTTTCTCTTTGCTTCATTGTGGACAACGAAGGATTTAAGTATGGGGGAAGGAGTACTCGCATTCGCTTATCCTAGTTAGTGTAGTTTGAGATTTGCTTTAGATTTTTGATTTTCTTCTTTTCATGGAGCACTTGCACCATATTTTTTTGCATAATAAAGAAAGAAAGAAAGAAAAAGATAGAAAAAGCAATAAAAAAAAGTGAAAAAAGGCATATAAATCCTGGGATGAGTCGAAAACCCGAAAGGGCGGCTCAGGTAATTAGCAGGTAACCCGGACCAGCATTAGGCTGGGGTAGTATGAGGTTCATGAGTGATTGTGAGTTTTGTGAGCACACCTATTGAAAAATGAAAAGAGCGGTTAGGTGAAAACCCGAAAGGGCGCCTAAGCAGAATTGAGCGGTAAAATATGAGTGTTTTAGGATCATTCTTGCTTGGGGACTTTGGGGCTTACATGTTAGATTTGGGTAGATCCTAGGTTGCTCTCTTTCATGTTTTTAGAGCTTGAGTGTCTTATCATTGTTGTGAGGTGTGTGTTTGAGCTTCATTGTTTTATACTCATGATTTCTCTATTGTTTTGGGTTCGGGTTGTGAGTTGAGTGTTTTTATCTTCCCTTGTATTTCCTGAGATCTTAGATGTGCTACCTTGTTATATTTGTTTTGAGCTTACTCGAGGACAAGCAAGATCTAAGTATAGGAGAATTTGATTCAGGCTATTTTGTATAGGATAACTCTTGTATTTTGAGATGATTTAGTGAGTGTTTAGGTTAGTTTTGATCATTATTGTAATATGAAGACCGAAGACACAAGTTATGAAGAATCAAGAGTTAAAGAGCTTAAAGACGAAGATTCGCCACTGCATGGATATCGCGGTCGTGTTGTCTAGGACGCAGGCGCGGTGGCGTGAAGAGACGAACCAACCAAGACCATGAAGGCCGCGGTCGCGCTGTCTGTGGCGCGGTCGCGGTAAAAGCCGACTCAGCAATTTGACGATCGAAGACCGCCGCGGGCGCGGTGGTGATGTCGCGGTCGCGGTGCCGGCTGACTTTCACGCGGACGAAATTCTATCGTTTCTATCTTCTTTCCTTTCTTATCTTTCGGTTTCCTTTCTTATCTAGTCCGAAAAGGTTGATCTTTAGGGCTATTTAAGGGGAACCTTTCTAGGTTTTTAGGATATTCAATTAACTAGACAATCAATTGTTCCTTCAATAAAGATTGGAGTTTTCTTTGTAATGGAGAACTAAATCTCCTCTTGAGTTTATTCGATCAAGGACGCTTTATTATGAAGTTGTGAAATTCTGGTAACCTCTTTATCCGTAGGTCTTTATTGATACTCTTGTGCTTCATCCCATGATTTATGCTTGATTTTATGAGTCTGGCCAACTTGTTTGATTGACTTAGATCTATCGTTTGATTTAGGATTGGTTGTTGTCTATGCATCTTTCCTATTTCTCGAAACAACTCTATTCTAGGACCGTGGACTAGTTTAGGGAAGAGTATTCAATGGTTTAATTGTGCATGAGACTCGTAGCTTGATTGCATGATTTAATTTCCTAATATCCCTGTGCTCTATGCTAATTCTAGGTTAAGCGTCCTTGCCTAGGGTTATAGAATTGCTTGGACCGTGGACTTGCGATTGCTAATGATTGGGATTGGAATTGACCTAGGCATATAAAGAGGTGGATAAATTCATGATCAACGGATTAATAAAGTGGAATTGATTGGATAAACTCTACTTGATAACTTTTGATTGAAACCAACTTTCAAACCCCCTTTTGAATACTTGCATGAAAACCATAAAATCCGAATAGAAACTGATTATTTTGGGTTCGACCCCTTGCATGCCTACTATATTGTTGTTTGCATGTTTGGGATTTATTTTTGATAAGGGAACAACGACTTTGCCCGAGTCATCCATCCATGTTCCTTAGAGCGCAAGTAACCTAGAAGAAGCTATATTCTAGCCTATCTTTTTATCAATTATATTATTAGTTGTTATTTGATATTTCTGATCTTATATTTCTTTATTTTTATTGGCATGGAATGTCTTCTGCCTAAGATATCTAGCCAGTCTTTATAAGATAGATTTATTCTCTGCCTAGTTCAATTAGGATTATCTTCTTTCAATTTAAACTCTTTCATTATAATCCTCTATTCTTATGTATGAATAAACCTTTGATAGTAAAGTCGATTCTTTCTCCTTCTCTTGGGTTTGTGCATCACCACTATCAAGAGCCAAAGCTCTCCAGACATGAGGATCCCCACGTGGATCTCACCCTTATCATCACACTGACAAGTCCCCTTTTGCTAGCCATCACGTTGGCCTAGCCCTAGCATAGCCATCATGTTGGCTTTGCTTCTTCATCCATCACGTTGGATGTTGCTTATCCTTCAAGAAACCACTTCCGTAACCATTTGAGAGACTTTATACATGATCTAGATCATCTTTCTAGCGCCCTTGGCCTTCATTGAGGCCAAGAGCGCATAAGACAGTCCATCAGCCTGTTGAAGTCCTTCATCCCACATTATCGTCCTGGTTGTTCATGCAGTGGGGAATGGACATATTAGAACATCCACAATGGAGAAATTAGGTAGATTTCTTAACTTAAAAAAATAAAAGTAAAAGAAATAAAATTTGTCAAAATCAGAATTGTGGCGAGAGAGATGGAAAAAATATTTCTACTACAAGAGATAAACTAGGAGAGATGGAAAACATTTCTCTGAAAAACCTGACACATATCCTCCAAACCTTTTCTTTTATCTTTTTATTAAATTTTAAGAAATGGAGAAGCCTCTCTCCATTGTGGCTGCTCTTAGGGAAGCTACAACCGTCATCCGGGCAGAAGGTCTTCTTCCTCGCAATGACCGACTACTTCTCGAAATGGATAGATGTTGAGGCCTTTCGGGAAGTAAAAGATTTAGAGCTTATCGCTTTCAATACTCGGAATATTTTTTGCTGATTAGGGGTACCAATGAAGATAATCTACAATAATCGATCATAGTTCATTAGCAAAAAGACTTGCGATTTCTACATACAATGGAATACCAAGTTGATAACTTCTACAGTTCTACACCTAGATATTCCCTATCCAACGGACTAGCCAAAGTAAGTAAAAAAGTACTCTTCGACAACCTATAGAAACGGCTAGGGCATGCTAAAGGGTGGTGGGCTCACGGCTCCGCTACGTCCTATAGTATGATCGTACAATGCCTAAGATGGCTACGGGGCATATATTCTCCCTTCTCATTGGTGCATGAAACCGAAGTTGTTATCCCGGTCGAGATTGCTTTCTCAATAGCCTGCTTTTGTCTTGAAATGGTTGACCAAAATCGAAATGAGATGGTGGCCGATCTAGACACCATGGATGAACTATGGGCCAAGCTACGCTAAGGCTCGCACGAAATCAACAACAGGTGGCCAGAAGTTACAATTGAGGTTTATTCCAATCGAAACACACGAAAAGCAAAAGATATCCAAACGAAAACATAATACATAAAACATAAACACAAATGCAACATATGATAATCACAAGTATGTCAACAACACAAAAGCAACCAATACAAGGGTCAAATGTTACCAAGTCTTAGACCATCACAGCCAAAGAAAGTCTTACGTCATTCAGGTCAAAATTAGCTTAAAAAAAGAGACAACGATAAGTAAAAGTTAAGAGGGTCTTCAAGTAGTGGGCTTCCCATCGGATGAGGTCAAGACTAGATTAGTCGGAATATATAGTAAGTAGCAAGGAAATAAGAAAGGGGTAGGGAAATTGAACAAAGAACAAAACACATGAGAAAATACCTTCTAGATTAAAGCCCCTACATCCTTGACAATGATAAAAAGAAGATTTAGCGTACCTCTTCTTTGTAGAGGGAGCATGAAGTCCCTGAAGATTGGGCCACAAACTCTACATGTCTTCATCTCCTTCCAAGTCGATGAATGATGGAGTAGGGATGGACCTCTGTTTATCCAATACAAATGGCACAACCTTCTCTTTCTCCACAACAACACTGCTAGGAGTTTAGAATCATGGGACCTATGCCTCCGGTAGATCATGGGTAAAGCAGAAGCGTGAGCTTCCCCTGACTAACGAGCCGCATAGTATCATCAGACAAAGAACACTAAAAGTACGGTATGAGTAAAAAATAGATTATTAAACGTACCAGAAGATGTCACCTTAGAAGATTTGGCTCTAAGAGCCTTAGAGTCGATGTCAGTACGAGTTTCCTCAAAGTTATCCATGTCACCAAGGGCCTCGATGTCTTTAGCAGCGTGACTACTGATAAGGCATAAACCTATACCGCAAGTATACGGTTCAGTTGTAGTAATACCAAGGTGTTGAACTCGGGGACTTAGGTAGTAGATATCATTCAAAACAACTTGTACATAAGCCTAAAAAGTGCAAATATGGAGTGATGGATGAAATTTAAACTAGCAACTAACACTCAAGCAAGAGCAAGTAAAAAGATGATGTGAAATCAATGAAGAAAAATAATCCTAGAGTAAGGGTACTAACACAATGAATCTAGGCAAACAATGATAGCATGCATGACTTTTAAGTAGCTTTCGGTTTGAGGCAATCACCTAAAATATTTGTCTAATACTTATGAAACCAAACAAATGTACCTAGAATGCGATCTATCATGCATCCACTCTCATGGCATGAAAACCTGGGACTAGGCCCTTTGGGCACTGTAGGGCTTAGGGTCGGTTCAAACCCCCATCCACTATCATGGCTTGAGTGATAAATCCATCTCAACACCTCTATTGGAAATTGCTCCTCTCATGAGGGTTCCAAATCAATTTTTATCTCAAGGAATTCTCAAGCATTAATCCTAGTTTTCTAGTGGGGAGAGGGTCTCTCAACTCCAACCCCTCACCTAGCTCCCTATTAACAATTTCACCTTTCGGTCTCAATCATCAACAAGACTCAAATTCACAATCAAATTTGGCATCAAACACCTAGGATTGAATAAAACCTCAACCTAATCTCTACTCATGCCGCAAATCAACCTCTACTTAGAAATCATTGGCTTTCCCCAAAACCCTAGGATTTGGGGGCTCTAGCTAAGCATGGAAAACAAAGGAAGTGAAGAAATTAAGAGAAAATCCATACCAAACTTCATTCAATTGATTGAAAAGAGGCAAGAATCTTCAATCACTTTCTACAATTCTTCACAAGCAAAGAGTATTTTTGGGGAAAGACAAAGGTTCTAAAATGGGGCAAAAGTTGCTCTCTAAAGAAGAACAAGAGGTATTTATACATCCTTAAAAGAGAAAAGATCTAGAAGTAGAAATGAGGGGCACCGCTGAGCTACCCGGGCCACTACCCGGGCCGACACCCGGCGGGGTAGGAGACTGGAAGTACACAAGAGAAAGTGCTTGGCACGGAGAGGATACCCGGGCTAGGACCCGGGTTGTGACCCGGCCGGGTCCTAGGCTGGACTTTGTGTTCATCTCCGTTCTGGGCAAGGGAGCCGACACGGGCGGGTACCCGGTTCAGGACTCGGCCGGCTACTGGACTGGAGGTGCCCCGGGTCTTCATTCCTTGGTTCTTGGCTTGCTCTCTTGGCAAGGCTTTAGCGGTTCCTCCTCAGGTCCTTCTTTGAGCTTCTTCTTGACTCCTTCTTCGAGCTCTTGGACTTCATGGCTCTCTCCTTGATCCTCATCTTGATCTCCATCACCCAATTCTCCTCCATTTTTCACCTAAAATGCATATAAACAAGGCGTAGATTTCGAACAACAGTACTAAGCCAAAAACAACTAAAATATATCCTAACTAAGAGGAAATCAAAGCCAAACACAACTAACCATGATCTAAGAATGCAACTTAGGCATGCCCTAAATGTAAGTCATCAACTACATGATGCAACCCAGGCCCAAGCCCGAATCGATAATGGCTTACCTTAGACCATGGCGTCCACCTTAGACCCCGACATGTCAGCCATAGAGGAAGAAGACGCTCTCCAACGGAGTTCAGACTCGACCTCAACAAACTCGGCTACACCTTCACAGGGGTCGGGACCAACCTAGCCTAGGTCGCCCACGACCATCTCCTGAAGACTACCTCCTGCTAATCATGGTCGGCTATGACCTTCCTTGGTCGGCCACAACCCTCTCCTAGCGAGCTTCTGCATTTCGATTTCGATCCTTTTTGAACCGTCGATGCTTAATTAGATTTCCTTTATTTTAAGTCAAGATATTATTTTAGGATAGTTACTTGACTTAATATTAGATAACTTGTTTCCTTTCATTTGATATCTTTTATTTTTAGGAATTTTATAACAAATCACATCTCTATGTATCCATAGAGAAGATATGATTTGCTAGATTTATATCTTTCCTAGTTAAGAGATATAGGGGGCACGAAATTCCCTCTATAAATACTCTTGTAATTCTTTTCATTAAGTTCATGCAATGCAATATTGAAATTTCCCTAAAGTTAAGTCGAGTTTCTCCTTTTCTCGGGATACCGTTGCATCACTTGTTCGTTCGGTCTAGATCCGACTTCATCAATCGCTTCCGCATCGTTATTGCTTCATCATCCATCATTCAATCAAGAGAAACACACTTACGTCTATGATCTTGATCGGGACATTCGTGTTCTTGTCGACCACGAGGGGCAAGGATGCAGCAACTAGATCAAAGCCACGGATCGTTTGCGTCTAGTAAGTACTTTTCTCTTACTCCACACAGAATTTTTTTTAAAGTTAACCACTAAAAGATATCAAATAAAAGGAAACAAGTTATCTAATATTAAGTCAAGTAACTATCCTAAAATAATATCTTGACTTAAAATAAAAGAAATCTAATTAAGGATAGACGGTTCAAAACCGAAACGCGGACGCTCGCCAAGAGAGGGTCGCGGCCGACCAAGGAAGGTCGTGGCCGACCATGATCAGCAGGAGGTAGTGTTTAGGAGATGGTCATGGGCGACCTAGGCTAGGTCGGCCCCAACCCCTCTAGAGGTGTAGCCGAGTTTGCTGAGGTTGAGTCTGAACTCCGTTGGAGAGCGTCTTCTTCCTCTAAGGCTGACATGTCGGGGTCCAAGGTGGACGCCATGGTCTAGGGTTAGCCATTATCGATCTTGACTTAATATCAACTGGTATCAAATCATATCTTCTCTATGGAAAGATAGAGATATGACTTGTTACTAAAACCTTAAAAATAAAAGATATCAAATATAAGGAAACAAGTTATCTAATATTAAGTCAAATAACTATCCTAAAATAATATCTTGACTTAAAATAAAAGAAATTTAATTAAGGATAGAAAGCTCGAAAGGAATCAAGAGAAACGCGGACGCTCGCCGGGAAAGGGTCGCGGCCGACCAAGGAAGGTCGTGGCCGACCATGATTAGCAGGAGGTAGTCTTCAGGAGATGGTCGTAAGCGACCTAGGCTAGGTCGGCCCCGACCCCTCTGGAGGTGTAGCCGAGTTTGCTGAGGTCGAGTCTGAACTCCATTGGAGAGCGTCTTCTTCCTCTATGGCTGACTTGTCGGGGTCCAAGGTGGACGCCATGGTCTAGGGTTAGCCATTATCGATCTTGACTTAATATCAACTGGTATCAAATCATATCTTCTCTATGGAAAGATAGAGATATGACTTGTTACAAAAATCCTAAAAATATAAGATATCGAATAAATGGAAATAAGTTATTTACTATTAAGTCAAGTAACTATCCTAAAATAATAGAAATCTAATTAAGGATAGGCAGTTCGAAAAGAATCGAAAGCGAAACACGGACGCTCGCCAGGAAAGGGTCGCGGCCGACCAAGGAAGGTCGTGGCCGACCATGATCAGCAGGAGGTAGTTGATGTCTCTCATTTTGGAGGTGTTTTAGTAGTTAATTTCCCTTGTAAATATGTGCTTTTCATTCTCTTCTTTGTAGTTTCGTTTCCTTTTTAGCTTAGTTCCCGGTTTTCTTCAAGAGTCGGAAACTATGCGAGTTTGTGTGTTTTTGTAGGTAAAATGGCAAGAATGAGGACCATTTCGAGGAGCTAAGAAAGGAGCCAAGTCAAGGAGCGCAAGAGCCAAGACAAGAATGAAGTGGAACCAAAGGAAACCAAGGAAGAAAGCAAGGATCGAGGCCCAGGACCGAAGTACACTAAGTCGGGCCCGAGATCGAGCAACCAGAGCCAGGACCGACGTTCCCAACGTCGGGCCCGATGTCGACCCGTGTCGGTCCAAGTCGGCGATTGTGAGAATTGTTCCCCAAGGCATATTTTTAGCAACTTTCCACATTTGCCCCTTTCTAAATTGGGATTCCTTGGTCCCCAATCCTTAAGAGGCTATAAATAGAGGTGATTAGAGAGCATTAAAAAGAGGGGGTTTTGGATAGACCACAACCAAATCACTCTTAAAAGGCTCAAGGAAGACTTGGAGAGCAAGGAGAAGAAGGGAGAAGGAAGAGAAGGAGAGATCGGTGGAGAAGAGAGGGAGATTTGTGAGTTTTGTACTTTGTTTTGCTTTGATCTAGTGGAATTGAACTTGGATTTTGTAGACACTTTGAGTTTGAATGCAATTGGAGTTTGATTTGATGTTGATGATTGAGATTTGCTTGATTTCCCTTTTGTTTATGCTTTTCTCTTACTTGATGGAGTAGATTCCATAGTCTTGGGCTATGGGGGAATCCCCCTAGCTAGATTTGGGTAGAAAACCCCAATTCCATAGCCTTGAGTGCTTGATTTGTGAATCCTCTCTACATTGAGCTTCAATTCTCTTGTGAAAGCAAGGGATCTAGAGCTTGTGTTTGGTAAGAGTAAGCGAAAGTGGTCTCGATCCCATCACAAGTCTCTAGCATCGAAGGTGAGTGAAAGCTCCCTCGGGTCGAGGTGTAGATTGGAGGGATTTGAGGCGAGCAACCTCGATCTCACTAGAATCAAACACTTATTGGTTGAATTGAGGTAGAATATCCAAGTCTAGTTGGGGGAGGAACCCAAAAACCCAAGACCAATCTACTATTTTGCTTAGACCGAGTTACCCAGAACCTCGGGCCCGACTTGCTCTACGTCGGTCCCGTTCAACTCAACCTCGATCCTACCTCGGACCGAAGTGACCCTGTGTCGGTCCGAGGAGATCTCTCTTGTTTTCCTTCGTTTGTCTTTATTTTCATCTCTTTTTTAGTCTTTTCGGGTACTCTCCACGCACGAACTCCCGTGTGTTCGACACCCTACCTCTTTACTACAAGTGAGGTTCGGTTTTATAAATTTAAATTGTGAGACCCTCCGATCCCGGAACTCATCAGTAGTCTTCAGAAGATGGTCGTGGGTGACCTAGGCTAGGTCGGCCCCGACCCCTCTGGAGGTGTAGCCGAGTTTGCTGAGGTCGAGTTTGAACTCCGTTGGAGAGTGTCTTCTTCCTCTATGGCTGACATGTCGGGGTCCAAGGTGGATGCCATGGTTTAGGGTTAGCCATTATCGATCCGAGCTTGGGCCTGGGTAGGCTAGGTCGGCCCCGACCCCTCTGGAGGTGTAGCCGAGTTTGCTGAGGTCGATTCTGAACTCCGTTGGAGAGCATCTTCTTCCTCTATGGCTAACCTGTCGGGTCCAAGGTGGACGCCATGGTCTAGAGTTAGCCATTATCGATTCGGGCTTAGGCCTGGGTTGCATCACTACATAATCCTACTTCCATCAGACGATGAAGGAAAAACTTGTAGTCTCTATGATCTTCTAGAACAGCTAGTAGATGGACGCAAACATCTTCGTTAAATCTTTTGGAATGGATAATGAAATTGCATGGACGGATAGAAGAATGGCTCCACCTCAAGTGGAGGACGGGAAATCAGTTTCCTTAGTCGAGGAGGAGGTTGCCACCACAACAAAAGTTATCGAGCCATTGCCTTGCAACATCGTGTCAGATATTGTTAATAGGGTTCATTGGGAAGGCGTTCTCCATTCAACCTCAAATTTTGTGAAACATTGTTATTATGATATTGAGGAGGCCCTACAAAATTCCATCCTGGTCGGAGTGAGTTTTCCCCTAGTATCTTCACATCCATCGTTACAAACCAAAACTTCGTCTGTGATGGTTGTTCCACAAGAAAACCTTAAGCTTTTCAAGCCAAAATTTGTGGGTCATTTTATTAATGGATAGTTGGACTCTAACAAAATTTCAGCAAGTTTGACGGTTGTTTGCTCATTGAACCATACAGCTTGACCTTAAGTGCTCCAACATCATCTTTGCTTGATTCTTTGGGATATTTGCTAGTTGATACCCTTGATAATTATCATCCGGACTATGAGGCTGAGTATGCAGTTGTTTCTTTGAATTATTTACATGAGTTTGTTGAATTCTTCTGTACACCTTCCGCCGACAAATCGAGGACGATTTGCAACCAAGTGGAGGAGAATGATACAAGAATGTCATATATGTCAAGGAAGAGGGAGTTGGAGGTCAATCGACGAGTTAGGCCAAGACATTTTCGTAAGTCGATCATGCGATTTCAAGTTCAAGAAGGCTTTAAAGTATGTGAAATTATCTTTTGAATGCTATCAAGTCACACGTCCAAGGCCTCCATGGAAAAAGGATTAAATTGTAGATATTTTCAAAGGTTTGAGATCCCGTCACAACTTGAGTGAGGCTCAATGAACCAACCATAACCTTGGCTACAAAAGTGATCTTGAACTGAATCAAGATAAATCGAAAATCTTAATCAAAGATCCACAACTTCATAGGGATCTTAAATCGGCTCTCGTACAGATAATTCCTACGTCCAAGACCTAGGAATCTTAAAAGAACCAACTTTCAGTCCTTGATATATCAATGTCCTATTATTGTTATCTCCTCTTGGTCTCAAACTCGAATAGGAATCCTATATGCAAAAGCAATTAGGGTATAAAGAAACCTACGATTGAAATATTTCAATTCAAATAAAGAACCTAATCTACTATAATACAGTATAAAACAAAACCCATCTCTGTGTAAACATTTGCGCCAACTCATCAATACTGAATAAAAAATGCTATTAATGCCACGTAATCTAAGCTGGATAAAAAATGCTTTAAAATTACCGAAAATTATGAATGTATGAATTATTCCAAAATTATGAATTATTCCTTATCAAGAATTACGTATATGAAAATCACGTTGGGATACTGTGGAAAACATATAATTAAATATCACCAAAATTATGTATTGCCAAAGTAAAAGAAATAACTTTACTTATATGAAAATTATTTCTTTTTTTTTTTTATATTTCGTACATGATTTTCATACACATACATAACTTTTATGTATTCATATGACGTACATATTCATTGTGAAATATGAAATAGCATTTTCATACACGTACATAATTTTTATGTATTTATATATGTACATATTCATTGTGAAATATGAAATAGCTTTTCACATACGTACATATTCATATACAAAAATTATTTTTCACCTTTACGTTAGGCTGAATAAAAAAATGCTTAAAAATTACCGAAAAGTATGATCGTATGAATTATTCCAAAAATTATAAATTATCGATTAACAAGAGTTATCCCATAAATTAGGTAGTTAGAATCTCATACAATCTTATACCGTACAAAAATGGTTAAAAATTACCGAAATTTATGAATTATCCCTTGCCAAGAGATCTCATAAAATTGAATGATCCCTTACGAAGAATTATCCCACAAATTAGGTAGTTAGAATCTTATATAATCTTATCCCGTACAAAAATATTTAAAAATATCGAAAATTATGAATTATCCCTTGCCAAGAGATCTCACAAAATATGTCCAAAATGTATTGCCCAAAAAAATAATCATATCCCATATATGAAATATGAGATTACGTACATGAAAGTATTTTTAATATTTCGTACATGATTTTCACATACGTACATATTCATAGTGTAATACAGAATCACTATTCATATACGTGCATATTCAGATATAAAAATTATTTTTCACCTTTACGTATGTTTTAAGAAGAATCACTTTGCGATTATTTTACCCATAGTTAACAGCTTTTTATTCTATCTTAGATATTGTGAAGATTCTTGATAACTTTTATGCCTTATGATTACTTAGTTGTATATATAAAGTCTACATTCACAATTATATATCCACAAAATTTATCCCCTCCTTCTATCCAAATACTTCTGGCATTGATTTCTTCTCCTCCATCACCTACATGTAAGTACATATTGATAAAAAAATCCGTTTCTTTACCTTAAGTTAAATTCTAATTACATTAAGATTATTTTGTACTTTTGTAGGATGTGAAGATGGGATCCATGTACGATGATATTGTCAATATTGATGCGAACAAATAGACTTGAAAATTTTGATTCCGAATTATTCATCAATGGAGCGTGTCATACCACTCGGTTGGGATCGATATAATCCATTGGTTTTAATGCATGAAAATGTACGCTTTCAATCTATTATATCTTTTTTTTATCAAAGAAATTTAGGGTAAGGGGATGGTGCCCCAGTCCAAGGGCACGGAATACCCAAGGGCTCAAAGAGCTCTTACAAGGGGATTTACATATGCCTCACCTCAAGGAGACTAGGGGGATCAACCTGCGACCTGTCAGACCGATGTCTTGTCATGCTCCACTAGACCAACCCTTGAGGTTAATGAATATCTTACATATCTAATTAATGAATATTATGTAACTAATCATTGAATATGTAATATTATCTATGAAGTCCTCCAGAAAATCTGAACAATTTATAAATTTTATTTAGCATTATTTCTAATTGTTGAATTCTTAACATTAATTTATTTATATTATGTATTACCGTGACATTATTTACAAACATAGTTGATTTGTCAAATTTAAGTATTTGTTTCAACGTCGGCTCGATCGAAATTTATTCTTTAAGTGATTAAGTTAGATTTATATTGATATTATTCGTACATGGTATGGTCTTCAACTAGTTTAATTAAATATACATTGAATGGACCAAATTCCTAGAACTGGGAATTGAGCCAAAGGTAATTGAAGAAATCATAACAATAGATAAACGAGGCATCGACATATATAAATCATTCAATAAGAAGAAAGAGTAAGAAAACTCGGTCTAATCACAAAAACTCCAAATGGAGGCCAAAAACTCCACGTTAAAGTTGCTCCTCTGCGTAAAAACCTAATCTAATCTAGAGTTCATTTGGCAGGCGGATTTTTAAGTGTTTATAAGCACTTTTTTGCTTATAAACAGAAAATAAGCAAACGAGATGTGGCAAACGAAATTTTTTTAAGTGCTTATAAGCACTTTTTTGCTTATAAGCAACCCAAAAAAAAACATATCCCCCCATGCTTATCCAAATAAGCACAAAGTTATAAGCACATGCTTATTCCCAAATTCCACCTCTTGCCCCTATCTTCTTCGTGCATCTCCCTCACCTCCATTTTCTTCCATCTTCGTACCTCCATTACTTCCTTCTACAAATGATCATTTCCAACCACCCACACCTACACCTACACCTCCGGCGATTCAAGCTAACGCCTCCTCGCCTTTGACCCCCACCCCACCTCCGCCCTCGTCGCTTCCGGCCACCTTCACGTCGATTCAGTCCACCTTCTCGTCGAGGGTGACATCGGTGGTGGCGTTGGTTGTTCAGGTGGAGTGTACCACTATAGAATTGATTAAAATTCACCAAGAATCAAACCAGACCACCTTCCCAATGCCTCCTCGCCGCTAACCCCCTCCCCAGATCTGCACCGCCCCTTCCCAACTCTCGACCTCCGGCGTGTGTGCTTTTTCGGCGTATTTCCGGCCAGTGGAGATCAAAGAGCACAAAGCAAGCTATGGAGATCCGGCCGATGAATGACAGCATCTCGGCCAAGAGGATGCCTACGACGGAAGGGATGAGAATACTCACCGGAGCCATGGAGAACGACGATGTGGTCGCCGGCGAGGAATTTTGATGAAGTCTGTAATACACGGCAAAGACGATGGTGACCGGGCGAGACATGGACGACAATGACATGGATGAACGAGACACATAGAAAACCCTGGTTTTGATTTTTTAAATATTTATTATTATTTTAAGGGTAAAATGGTCAAATTACATTTCATACACATAAAATCAGCAAATCGTCCTACCAAACACCCGATCGCTTATCCAAAAAATAAGTTTTCAATTTAAGTAACAATATCAGCAATTAATATCAGCATCAGCAATGGATCAGCATCATCAATGATTTGCCAAATGGACCCCTAGTCTAGTAAAAAAAAAACTCCCTCTAATTAATTCCTCACCCGCGAGCACGTAATAATGGTAATATATATGATCTCTTCTGGACAGTATCCTTGGGTGATCGACTCACCCGGTTCACCCGATCGAATTATACAGGTGAACAAATGTAAAAAAAAAAAAAAAACGGGTGCTGGGTGAAATAGTTGACGGGACGGAAATTGGTTAAATGTTAAACCCGTTTCACCTGACCAATAACCCATCTCCCGTTTCACCCATTTATCACCCGTATAAATTATACATTGTGATATCACTTTTTGTTAATGGATGGTGACTCAGATGTAGTGAAATGTGAACAACTTTTTATTAATTTATATTTACATTAATTTTTAGCATTAGTACCTCAAAACTCATGTAGTTAATGTTGGACATGATAATTTTTTTGTCGGCACATTGTGATATTACTTTAAGTTAGCATAATATTTACATTAATTATTATTTAGTTAACCTTAACGGGTTGGCCTAGTGGAGCATGATAGGGTATCAGTGTGACAAGTTACAGGTTCGACCCCCCACTAGTCTCCTTGAGGTGAGTCATATGTAAATTCTCATGTCAGAACTCATTGAACCCTTGGGTCTTCCCTAACCTTAGACTGGGACACCATTCCCCTCACCTTAAATTTTTTTCACCCAAAAAAAATTATTTTGAAATTTATATATTTTTGTTGGAATTTTAAATTCGCAAGTGATAGGTTATCTGACTAACCCGTCACCTGTGGGTGAGGCGGATATTTGTGAAGGATTTCACGGGTGATGGATTGGTCGGATGATGTATTTTTATTTACGGGTCCGATAATAGAAGTGCTTTATCAACTCATAACCCAATCCATCGTCAGCCCTACCTCCTCCAAATCAAACCACCGACATGTTAATCTCAAATGGGTCTCGGTTCATGCTGGTCGCTAGCGGGCCAGTCCAATACTAATCCCCCGTACGTAGTTTTATGTGAATCCCCCATTAATAATTCGTGGGCCAATTCCTCATATTCCACCGTGCTCATAAATAGTGATGAGCCCCCAAAAAATTAATTAACCTATCCTTTCTATAATCTCGAATACTGTTATAAATTGAAGGATTTAAGTATATACCAATACATATATACCTATATTAGTAATTTATAAGCAAATGTACAAAATTAGATGAATAGAAAAACACCCAAACTACTTTCTCTCTCCATTATTTGACCAAACACTGACCAATGTTGACCAATCGTTGACCGACGTTGTGGGTCATCACTAAAAAATTGTCATCACTTGAATTGTCATCACTCGACGATTTTATCACTCGATTACTCGAAAAAATTGATGACACTCCAATTGTCATCACTCGATGACACTGATGATACTCATCGAGTGATGACAATACTCGATCATTCAATTCAATGTTATCATTTGATAAAAGTGATGACAATCTTATCAATGATAGTGATAACACTCCTATAAAATTGAGTGATACTCATGGAATTTGATGAAACTCGTTTTCTTATCTATTGGATCGCGTTAGCAGTAAGGGACTAAGGACGCTCTTTGGAAAGGTGGCCTTATGCAGCGGAATAAAACTTAAGCAAAGTAAAAACAAATAAGCAGATAAAGACGACAAAAGATTTATAGAGGAACCTCACTTAGATCAACTCGTCTAAATAGGTAAACCTCTACCTCCGGGGAGGATTTTGAATGAATTCCTTGTACATTTATAACGTGAGTCCTTATAGCTATTATACAGGCAATTTTCACACTTCCCTAAGCTACAAGGGTCCATCCTTATAACTTACTAGTGAAATTTCTCTAGGGCCTAGCTTTGTAACCGAACACGGAATAGCATGCATAATGGAACTCAAACCTTCCGTGTCTCGCAGTCCTTTGGAGACACACAACTTTCTTTCTTTCTTCTTGGAGCAACAAATTTGTTTTAGTGGTGGACTTCTTCTTTCGATCTAGCTCACTCTCTCACATTGTTCTTGAGTTCGCTTTTGTGTTCTTGACAGCTCTGAAGAGATTGTTCGGAAAAAGTCACATCGCAATGAATGACTTGAGCTTGTATTTATAGGCGATGTGAAAGGGTTCCTTTCCTAGGACCCTTTTAACCTTGGGTGTCCCCTGAGATCTTTTAAGATATTGTACCCTCCAACGTTCAGATTTTTCTTCTCGTGAAGGTCAGCTCTTCCTTTAGCTAGGAAGCTACCACGTGGTCTGGGGACCAGTATGTTGAAAGCGACATCTTGGAAAAGTTACACTCGTGTCCCTAACACATGAAGCTTCCTTTGAGGACTACAGCCGCAAGTGATGTCATCTTGTCGGGCTCCCTATTTTGAATTTGAACACTTGTAACTTGGCGCACGTTCCTTCCTGATAAGGACGTTGTCCTAATCTTGCATGAACTCCATTCTTGTTCACTTAATCATTGAGGTCTTGTGCGTCCTTATGCCTTAGGAATGCTGGTTCACTTGTTGTCCTTTTCACTTTGAGAGCGTCCCTAGATCCTTTCCTGGGATCAACACTTGGACAAACATTAGATAGCATTGAGTTTGTCATCATTAAAAGTACGGACGGAGATCGTTGATTCGATACTAATGATTGGCATCCTTAATATTGTCCCAACATTATCATTGACAGTGATGACACTCCTATAAAATTTACTGACACTCATGAAATTTGATGAAACTCATTTTCTTATCAATGATAGTTATGACACTGCTATAAAATTTCATGACAGTCATGAAATTTGATGAAACTCGTTTTCTTATCAATGACAGTAATGACACTCTTACAAAATTTACAACTGAGAATATTCACCAAATTATCAAAAGATACTAAATTGTCATCACAAGTGACAATATTCACCAAATTTAGTGATCACTCTTCACAAGTACATATTTCAAAAAGGTCGCTTGTATCAATGCATTAGTGATGACACATTATTAGTGCATAGCATATAATAATACGACTAGTAGTTTGTATACTCAATCTATGCAATAAAAAATACCTTACAAAAGAATCAAGAATTTAGTAAGTACTTAATCTTCATAAAACTTAAATAACTGTCATCACGACATGATGACTACATACTTCTCAACCAAATCAAATAGCTCAAATTGATTTGCATGTAAAAGTAATTGACTGTAAACTTGATACTCATTAACCTCCAAAATCATCATAAATCTCTAAAACCATGAATCTATTCAAGTGACAGAGCAATCACCAAATAGCCTTAGTGTCATCACAACTTACTTATATATTTATACAAGTGACCGAGAAATCACCAAATGGCCTTGCTCTGTCTTCTTAAAACTAAACAATCAAACCACAAACTATACACTCCAACAAAGTGTCAAACTGTTGTAGTAGTATAATGATCATCTCACAACGAATTAACTAGGCCTAACATATAAGATTAGTGTGCTTACTTTAATTGCGAATCTGACTAAAGTACAAATTCATAGAAAAATCAGTTTATGAATTAATTACTGGTCTAGTAACTCCCTTGTTGGATTGGATTTGGTACAAATTCAAATCACGGATTCCCATTCAAATTCAAAGCAATTATTAACACACAACACGATGAACAGGGAACAAAAGAGTAAATGTGAGACAAATGTAAGGGTAATTGATTCGGTCTATTTTGTATGGATTAACTCTTGTATTTTAGGGTATTATTGAGAGTCTTTAGTTCATATTTGAGCGATATTGTAATACGAAGACCGAAGACGCAAGAATGCAAGAATCAAGAGTTTTAAGGCGTCACTAGTACACAAATAGCCTTTTATCCATGGACATAATATCGCTGGTGTTAATTATCAGGGATAAAAAGAGATAAAAATAATATATTTTTTTCTTTTTAGGCTAATAAAGTTAAATATCCCGGATAATTTTTGACAAGCCAGGGATAATTCATATATAACACTTAAAAGATCAAAACAAAATATCCCTGTTAGGGATAAAATATAACACGCCAAGGATAAAAGATACGGAGTAATATTAAAGATCCCCAATTTTATCCACCGGGGATAAAAAAACAGGAAGAGAAAGTGAAAACCTAAGCGTACCGTCGCCTTGTTAAGGTGAATCCCGATAAACCCCCCTTCGGCCTCTACTCGAAGTCCGTCCGGTGAGCTGGTGAGGGCGGAGCAGCACGGAAGTGCGGTGGTGCAACACCCTTCATCTCCTCTCCCATCTTCGACTTTGAGCTCTTAGCAGCGAAAGTCTTGAAGTCCAGAGGTCTGTCCCGATAGTGCATCCGCTCTCTAAACTCACAAGAGAGAGGATTCCAAAACCTCTCCACTCCATTATCAGCAATCATCTCTTCTTCTTCTTCTTCTCGAGTCAGGAGCTGGTGAGGATTCTGAAACCTCTTCTCGATTTTCAACAAAATTTCTAGCATCAAAATCTAGGGTTTTTCATCTTTATACGATTCTAATCCGTACGCTCGCTTGAAATCCTCCTTCCGAAACATTATACCCTATTTTTAAGCTTAGAATTCTCCATGAATATCGAGGAAAAGCAAGCGGAGTTCATTGATCAGTTCGTGAAGCAGACCTCGAACCGAAGGGGCTCAGCGCTCGCGCCTTTGATCGTCGAAGCTACTTCTCATCCGTCTTTTTCGCCTTCTCTGAAATTCTCGCCGTCCCGACCGTTATTGAGGTTTTGCTCTAAAAAGTCCTGGCTCTCTTGTTCTTCAGTTTCATTGCTTTTGCTTGCTAGTGCTGTGCTTTTTTTCTTGGAGTTGTATTGTGATTTTGAGGCTGTAATTGTGTTAAGTGAGTAACATTTAACACAAACCCTAATGTTCCTAATGAATTGTTCTTTGACACTATGATCTTGTTAAACTTTAATGTTTGGGTCTGCGTAGTGAGTGGTTTGATGTTATGGTTTAATTGAATGACGACTTGCACTTTGTGTATTCTGCTTTTGTTAGTCCAAGATTTCAAACCATAGGAAGACTGAAAGCTGTGTAATTGTTCAAAATTGATTTAGTATGCATTTGGAATTCATGATGAGTTGGTCAATTTTGCCGATCTGACTTGAATTTGAATGAAGATTGCATTGATTTTGGTTTGGAGTATTTCGCTACCCTTCCCAAAAAGTAGTTCTTTTGCTCGGTAATCTTCTGTTTCTTCATCTCTCGCATTTACTTTCTACTTTGTTACTACTGAATTGTTCGATTGTTGACTTCGATTAGTAATTGCCTGCTATTGCTTTTGGTTTGTGTTCAATAGCGACTAATCTATTCTCTAGCTATTCAGATGTATCTCATTCGAGTTATTTCGGTCAAAAATTGTTGCTATAAATCACTACTCCTAACCTCAGATTCATGTTTGATTCACTAGATTTATCTTATCAATATCAAGATCAATTTTACCATGACACGGATTCTAGAATCACATCGCCTATTATAATGTTATATATAGTGAATCATGATTGTAAATTTCCTAAAATCAAACACCGCAAAGTCCTAGTGTTCATGCTTTTACTCAGATGTTAATGCTTGTATTCTTGTTGATGCAATGTTGTTATCTCCTCCCCAGTGCTCTGATTTCTTGTATCAAATTATTACATTTTTCTTGGACATTGTTAATCAAACATGCCAATTTTTAATTTCTTGTACAGTTGTACTGATGTTTACAATCATTATTATTTATGCTTATGCTTCAAATTCTTGTGAGCTGCACATATATCTTAAATCAGATTCCATTTTATGAGTTCATTGAACAGCTTAATAGTTTAGTCGAAAACTTGTTCAATCATTATCAAATTGTATTATTGGTGTTATCTTATTTTATATGGAAGGAGCTTCCTCAGTTTATCTTATTTTAATGCACTTAAGTTCTCTTTCTGTCGTCATGTACCATTCTTAATGCTATTTGTTTATTTTAACCTGCAGCTCAGTGGCTTTAAGAAGGTTCTGAATTACACGAAGAAAGATGTAGAGGATGTGAAGTTCAGGAAGTGTGTTTCTCGTGAGGAGGTAACTATTGGATATGTCTTGTGCCTTGATTCACTTGGATTCATACATGGATAATACATACCCATTTATACTCTGGCTGTAACATTTCATACCAAGTGGCATGGGGATAAAATTATCTTTTCTTGAGAAACCAATTTTGGTTTTATAAATAAAAAGTTTTGCAAGGGATCCCTGTAACTTTGTTCGAGATTGTTACTGAGTCTTTTCTTATATGTGCTTTTGTTTCCATTTATATAGATCGAGGTTCATGATGTAAGCAAGGAAATGGATTTGATTCTTTTCAAGCAAAATTGTCAGGTTTGTTTCTCATGCTGTTTATACAATTACTGTGCATAGTGTCTTTTTACATGTTTTAGCTTGCTAAGATATCTTCAATGTGTCCTAGGTTGAGAGAATTATTGCAGATAGGATAAGCAAAGATGGCTTTGGGGATGTCATATTGGAGTATTTAGTAGACCCGGCAGAGAGTGACCCGGACCCGAAACCTGAACCGAACTGACCCGACCCGAACCCGAAATTTGACCCGAACAACGAAAAATGAACCATCCGAACATGACCCAGACCCGAACCGAACCCGAACTGAACCGAAATGACCCGAACCGAAATGACCCGAATAAAATGTAAACCGAACTGACCCGAACCCGAACTGACCCGAACCCGAACTGACCCGAACCCGAACTGACCCGAACTAAATTGACCCGAAGTAACCTGATCCGAAATGGTTGAAAAAAGAAAACTTTAGGGCTCAATGAGACGATGACCCGCACAATAAGAAAATAAAACAATGAAAAAAAAAGATGGAGTTTCGAACAACAGATCATTTACAACATTTCTAAACTCTATACTAATATACTTTATAGTCTACTCTACAGTCTACACCACCAAGTAGGGATGAACAAACGGATTATCCGATCCGATCCGAAATAGCGGATATCCGAATTTTTGACCAAACTTAGATCCGTATCCGATCCGTTATTAACTGGATATCCGATAAGAAATATCCGTTTGGATCGGATATCCGAGACTATATATTATGGATATCCAAATTATCCGTTTTAGCATTCTTTTTCAAATTATATTATTACAAAAAAAGAAAAGTTATGAATAAATAAAAGATATAACTATCCAAATTATCCAGATTTTATCGGATCGGATCGGCCGGATGGGCGGATCGGATATTTTTGTTCACCCCTACCACCAAGTCTAGTTGTATCCCTAAATCTTACGTAAAACATTTGATATATCGGGGGCCCTACTTCATCTAACCGATTGAACCGGGCAATTAGCCGGATCTGACACTAATTAACATAGTTAAATTGAGACGCGTATTAAAATATATAGATATGTCATGAATGTGTCAATGATATGTTATCCAATCTAATTAATGATTTATGATACAACATAAGTTTGAATGTGCCCGCAAGTATATAATACAAATAGTAATTTTTTTTTATTAACTAAGTAGAAATTACATCTAAATCTTTGTCAATAATATGTAGTAACTATGTTTTATTACAGGACACATTAAAATAGTCATTAAAGTGCCTAAACTTTCTACGTTAAAACTCACCGTTGCGGGTGATCTTATAATTTTTTAAAAAATGAATCCAAATAACACCCGAATCCGAATTGACCCGACCCGAAATGATCCGATTCGAAGCAATCCAAAAAGGACCCGAACCGAACTAGGTCCGAACCGAACTAGACCCGAACCGAAATGACCCGAACCGAAATGACCCGAACCCGAACTAACCCGAAATATTATGACCCGAAACGACCCGAACCCGAACATGACCCGAACCCGAACCGAACCCGAACCGAACAAGACCCGAAATGACTGTTTGACCCGAACGGACCCGACCCGAACGACCCGATCCGAATTGACCCGAACGACCCGAATTGCCAGGTCTAGTATTTAGTCAAGTGGCGGAGGCTGTCTATTGCTGAAGCTACCTGGTAGATTACACTTGATTTGGTTGTTTTTTGTATTTGGCCTAATCATTTTATAATTCATACAATGACATGTACTGCTTGATTTCAAGCTTGTTGGCTGCTTTGCAGTTTCCCTTTTGTTTTATTATGGATATAAAACGAATGCTTTTTTTTTGCTATGTAATGTTTTATTAACTAAGTAAAGTCTGTTGGCTGCTTGATTTCAAGCTTGTTATCTTATATAGTAGTTTTTTTTGCTATACGTACTAAAACGAATCCAAATAAAAAAAAATAAACAAATGCTATTTTTTATTAAAAAAATCTCTAACATCCCGGATATAAAAAATTCACACCCGGGATATTAGACCATTATTTTATAAGAGAAAACAACTCTAATATCCCTGGCGTGTTTGCAAATATCAGGGATATTAGGTTTGATCTTTCATTGGAGGTAGCAAATCTAATATCCCTGGCTTGTTTTTTTACATCAGGGATATTAGGTCTATTATACCCTAAGCATTTATCCCGTGCCCACTTTCACCTATATCAGGGATATATATTAAAAAACGCCAGGGATAAAATGCAATTTGTGTACTAGTGCGTTTTGAGTTGTCTGCGCGACACCGCTTTCTTGCGAAGGCTATATCTGGAGCTACAGTGGTCGGATTGAGCTGATTCCGATTCCATTGGAAAGATTACTTGAAGGGCTTCAATTCATATGTTTACACCAAAGTCAGATTCCAAGCCGAAAAGGGTCAAACATGCCTCCGAAATGACGCCAGTGTTTTTGTCCCGATTCCGCGACCGCGGATTGGCCGACGCGACCGCGGTGGCTGCCCAGAGACGAAGTTCTATTCTGTTGTGAAAGCGGTCGCGGTGGAGACGAAGCGGTCACGGTGGTGCCGGATTCCGAGACGGATGAAATCTTTTCTTTTCTATCTTATTTCCTTTCTGAACTTTCGCATCTTTCCTTATCTATCTCGGGGAGCATGTTCATTGGGCTATATAAGGAGGAGCCTGCCCTAGGTTTTAGGTATCTCTTTATCCATTATTAACAATTCCAATTCATAATTCTATTCTTCTCGTTTTAGGTTTTTAGTTTAGTTCTTATGGAGAGCTAGTCTCCTTGGGTTTGTTCAAGAGAGAAGCTCTGATGTATGAACTCGTGAGGTTTTGGTAATTTATTTCTATCCTTTGGTTAATATTGATTCTCTTGTGCTTCATTATATGAATGTTTATTGTTTCTCTAGGAGTCATGAACCTATTAAATTGATTGATGTTCTACTGTTTGATTAGGTTTGGACCGTGGACAAAACTAACCTGTGAAAACAAGTTAACCTAGACCTATTGTCTATGCAACTAGGATTAAGAAGAGAATTGATTGTTTTATCTTGCAATTGACTCGTAGCTTGATTGTTTGATATTACATCCTGCATATCCTTGTTCTCTATGCTGATTCTAGGTTAAACGTCCTTGCCTAAGGTTATAGAATTGCTTGGACCGTGGACTTGCGATTGTTAATGATCAGGATAGGAATTAACCATAGGTGTGAAAGAAATCAATGGATGAATCTATGATCGAGTGATTATTTCATGAGTGGATCTTTTGAATGAACATGCTCTTATCTATTTCTTTATTTCATGAGTGATTATTTGTTTGTTTTGTCATAGTTCTCTTGGATTCGACCCCTTACTTGCATGCTATACTAGTTTGTAGTTTGTGTTATTTATCTTTGATCTTGGCACGACGACATTAGCCGAGTTTGTCATACATGTCTAAGCATTTGGTTTTCATTATGCAAAGTTGAGAGCTTCTCATCCAGCTCAGAGTTCCTTGTCTCCAAGTCCTTCACTTTGCCCTCAAGCCCAATCAAGTATGTCTTCTTTCTCTCTATAGCCTACAGTGCAGATCCCTATTCCTCCACAATTTGCCCCCAACACCAATTCAAGGAGCAAAACCATATTAGTAGCTTCCTTTCTCTCCCGCTCCACACCAGAGGCTCGATTCACGGATCCGAGTCAAAATGCCCCAGACGCGCCTAGATCTGGCCGGTAACGGAGTCCAAAACTCGGATCTGAAGCCGTTGAATGCGAATCTCGAGACGGAGGCTCTAGAAGGCCCGTTGTCTCCGGCACCAGCCAAGGGAGTGGCGAGTACTTTAGCGACTCAGAATTGGCTTGCCGGCTAAGCACGCCTACGTCGTTGTTGACACCGGCTGTGATGTCACCACCTTATCTAAATTTGGTCTTCTCACCACGAATCCGGATCTGAATCCGAATCCGGCTCTAGATCTTGGTTCTTCTACTCACTCTCGCCTTCCCAAGCGTCATCTCTCATCGATGATGTCTCGTACTCCTCCTCACCAGAGCATGACCTCCACTTCGATCGCTTCCTCAAGCTCCTCTCCTTCGTGTCCGAGTCCATCAAAGAGCATAAAAGTGACCGTAAAGAGAATGAAATGGTTGATCGGCGATGAGGATGTTGTGTTGGAGGAGAACGGCGAAGAAAAGAGGCACTTTTTTACTTGTGCCAGAAATGTAAAGAAACGCCTATGTGGGAACATAGGAAATTAGATGATACTCTAGTGTCGTTTTCCCCAAATCTCTCTTATAAATAGCCTAAAGGAATTTTCCTTCTCACATATTGCAATCTTATTATAATAAATTTAACTTTATTTTCTATTTTCTCTTAAATCGAAATCTATTAAAAATCATTATAATTGTGTAAAAATGATTTGGCCATAAATATAAAATATTATTTTGAAATACAAAAACAAATAAAAAAAAAACAAAAAGTGAAAAGATTTGTGAAACACAAAAATATTTTGGAAAAATAAGATATTATGAAATATATGGCTAAGAACTAAGATCTTTATCCAATAATATTGTGAAAATTATATCTTGATTTTTGTCATTATAAGATATATCTATGATTTTCAAAGATAGGGTTAATCACAACATCAGACTCCTATATTTATACTCGAAATTTTTTGAGTTTCATGCTATGATTAAGATCCATCTTTTCACCTTCAACCTAATTTATGTCACCCTCAATCAAAGTATTGTCACCCTTCTACTATCATTGTTTTTTTGTTAAAACAAATCTTCATTCTTCTACAAAACATTGATTTTCTCTCTTCTTTTGTTTTTTGGATTCTGAAAAATGGTTTTGTACAGAACGGGGTTTGAATCTTGAGCATGATAGATTTTATTCCTTTTTTTTAAGAATTCAATTTGATTTTTTAAATTTTGTTTCTCTGTCTATTTTCGAAATGGAAAGAATATCGCTCAACTCTTATATTTTACAATCTTTTTTACGATAATATTTTGCTATGATTATATCTATAAAATCTTTTTATGTCTTTATATTTTCGAATTGCAAAAAATATTCTTCTAAAATATATTATTTTTTGAGCACATATAAATAAATAATTTATTTTCAAATGTTTTTCCATAATTTCAATTTTTATTTATAAATTAATGTTCAGTCATTTTGGACATTCATGTAATATTTTTAGGCATTTTTATAATATTTTTAAGTATTTTTACAAACTAAAAAAAAAAGAATATATTTGCAAAGTGATTTTTAAATAGGGGCATGGGTTACTAATTCATCCAATTTATTTTTGTTTTGGTATCCCTCTGTTTTGTGAAAGAAACGAAGCCCCCGTAGCCACTTACAACTTAACTCACAACACAGCAACAAGAGAGTATATACATAAAACGTTACAGATCAATTAAGGTTGCGTTTGGTAGCTAGAGGGTAGGGTAGTGGGAGCGGTTTGGTATATGAAACGTTGGAGGTCATCGTCGTTTCGCAAGGAAACGGGTAGGGTAGAGGGAGCGGAATTCTGCTACATTTGACTCCCTACCCCCCAAGCTTTTTTTCTTCTTCTACTCCGTTAGCGTAATTGTTTCTCCCATATTTGCCCTTCTTCAACCCTCAACTGTCACCTTCATCTACTTTCACCAAATGCATCGACCTTCTTGTCGGCACCTACAATACGCTACCACCAAGATTAATTAGGATACCCCTCCGAAGACGTCAGACCTCCCGCCACCCCGCTTTAGATCTGGAATTGCAGTTTGAGAATGGAGTTTGTGGTTTTGATATCTAGATCTAAAATAGGTCTTTGTTAAAGATTGAAAGTAAATTCAAATTCGGGATATTTGTAAAGAACTGAAAGGGGAAGATCGGATTTGAGTTAGGAAAGAATTGAGATGAAAAAGGATTTTAATTGGGTTGTATTTGAGTGTTGGGTGGTGATGAAGAAGACAATGGAAGAAAGAAGAAGGTGGTAGTGCCCTAGGTAAATATTATTTTATTATAAATACTTATATTTGAGGTAAAACATAAATTAAACCCACCCACATTCCGCAACTAAAATATAATTGGACTGAATTTTTTTAGGCTGTTTCAATGCGCACCTGTAAAAGTTTGTAATTACACTTGAATTTGCGCGCATCTAGAGCTCGCGCGCATCCAGGGCTCGCGCAAGGGCAAATTAGTCATTATGAAAAAAACCGAAAAAAGGAAACCGGGGAGGCACAGAACACGAGGCGCGAGCCTTAGATGCGCGCCACCTCGATATGCGCGCATCCAGGGCGCGCGCGAGCCCTAGGTATGCGGCTGTGCCGCCCCGGTTTCTGCCCGTTTGAAATCCGACCGTTGGAAAATTTGACCGTTATAGCACGAGCCCTGGATGCGCGGATCTGCAACGGTAAATTTTTTTCCTATAATTACGTATGTGGGTGCTCATTTCATTCCACAACAAAAATTCTCTCTTCCAAAGTCTTATAGAAAATGTCATCCGAAGAGGAAGATCCCACATGGAGCGAAAACAATTCCGCGAATGAGGTGTCATCAAGCGATATTGACGAGGAGGATGAGATAGCGGGAGAAGAGTATACAACCGAATCCGATTCATCGAGCAAGATAGACGAGGTAATTATAATTAAATTGCATCATTTTATGAGTTCTAGTATATGATAATAGGACAATGATACATGTTTGATTTTGAAATATTTTACCATTTTAGGCTTTCGGAATAGATTTTTCTATTGCTTTTCACAACGATACTGTATGGAGTAGTCGACAAAAAATGCTTGATTGGGCTAGGCATCTTGCAGTGTCAAAGAAATTTGTGCTAGTCATAAAACGATTGAATCGGAGTAGGGTCGTAGTGACTTGTGACCTAGCCGGTAAATATAGAAATGGCAAGAGGGTATTGCCCGGAGCTGAAAATAGGAGCATTTATAGAAAGCCAACCACCGATACTCCATCAAGGAAGTGTAGCTGTCCATTTGCATTGGTTGGGGTGCGGAAAAATTTTCAAAAATGATGGGTCTTAACGGTGACATGCGGACAACACAATCATGCCCTCCCAACTACCTTGGTCGGGCATCCATATGCGGACCGATTGACAGGTGAGCAAAAGGAATTTGTCAAAGAGAAGTTCCTATATCTAGCCACTCCTAAGATGGTACTTCAAGAGTTGAGGGCGAAGTATCTTGGAAATGTTACTTCAATTAGACAAATCTATAATATGAGGGAGACATTAATGGTAGAGGATTGCGGAGAAATGACAATGACGCAATGGTGTTTAAAGTTCTTGAAAGACCGAGAGTATAGAGTTCGTGCCAGACAAGTAAGGGGTCAGATGTTATCAATGCCTTGTTTTTTGTACACCCTACAAGTTTGCGGCTGCTTAAGAAGTTTCCGTACATCATCATTATGGACTCTACATACAAGACGAACAAGTACGCTATTTACTTATAAATTCGTATTATTGATTTATGTTTTTTCACTATAATGTTTAGAGCAAGTTTTTTCCCTAGGTACAACATGCCCTTGTTGGAGATGGTTGGCTTCACTTGCACCGGTAATACATTTAGCATCGGGTTTGCATTTTTGTCAAACGAAGACGTTGCTAGTTATACATGGGTGTTAAACGAATTGAAATTCGTCTATGATACGCTAGGAGTCAAGGTGAATGCCATCATGACTGATCGAGAGCAGGCTCTTATCAAGGCGATACGACTAGTCTACGGGGACGGAGTACAACATCTATTGTGTTGGGTGCACATCAGACACAAACTCTTGGCATACGGTCTAAAGGTGTTTCATGCATATGATAATGCACCTGACCTTTCACGCTCATTTGCAAATTCATGTTGGGGGTTATTTTCGTCCACCACAGAGGCCTCGTTCGAAGAAAGATATGCAGACTAGAAGACAAAGTGGCGACCGACGCTTATTGCATACTTGGAGAAGGTGTGGCTCAATAAATACAAGAAGAATATAGTTCGTGCTTGGACCGATCATGCCCTCCACTTCCAAACGAGAACCACCAATAGGTAATTTCTATTTTACGATTAAATTTATTTCGAATACTTAGAACGTGTTATCGTTATTCAAACATTGGTATGTGTACTTCAGGGTAGAGGGAACGCATGCTGTGTTGAAAAAGATATTGAATTCTTCCCGAGGAGGCTTCAACACCGTCATACTAAGGATCCACATCCATATGGATTCTCAAACCAATACTATGAGGACAGCCATGGAGAAAAGCAAAATACAAAGACCGACGAAACTCATGACTCTCAAACCAAAGCTCCGAGCGTTGTTCCGACCGTTACGGGGTTCCGTGTCAAGGGAATGCGTTGGTAAGTTGGTTGACATGTTTTATGACATGGTTGAAGAGATGGGAAATGGTGTAATGGAGGAGGATTGCCACGACTACTATTGGAGGGAATGTCATGGGCTTCCATGCAAACATCGAATTATAGAAGCTCTCTACACGCTCGAGCCCATCTTGCTGCACGAGGTACATCCTTTTTGGCAACAATTGGAATAGGATAACGTAGAAGATGACATAGGAGATGACGACGAGCTTGCTCTTGCCACCGTACCATTGAGTGTTGATGAGGTCACTGGCAACATAATTCTGGAAAAACTTACAACCGGTTCGATTGATAGTGACCAACTCCATGCGATCATAACAGCGTTCAATGATCATGAGTATCTGGAAGATACACTCCTTATTGAGCCGACGCCTCAAGAGACACCTTCTGCATACAATCAGTATTTGACAACTCGAGATAGGACACACCTTAAGCATTCCATGGAGAACTACAAGAGGGAGCAACAAAGACGGACGGAAAACACTACTGAAGCACCAAGACGAGCACGCGGAAGACCAAGAGGCTCAAGGATTAAGAAGAAGACCAACAATGCTACACCGACGGGTGCCACTGCATCTCCCGACACAGCCGCACCTCCTCACATAGCTGCACCTCCTACCCCCGTCGTACCTCCTCACACAGCTGCACCTCCTGCCCCCGTCGTGTGGTGTGGTGTGAACTTCGGCATCGGGAATGTGGACGGATTTATGTTTCCGTACATTGATCACGCCAAAGAGGTCATGGGAGACGGTCATTGTGGCTTTCGGTCTCTTGTAGAGGTTTTAGGTAGGGATCAATCACCGTGGGGTCTTACATCATTCGAGCAGCTCCTAGATAACCTCAGCTATGTGGACTGTCCTTGCCCGTCCACATGATGGTTAGACATGCCGGTACATGGCCTCATATTTGCAACTATTTACCAAGTACCACTTGTGCTGTTATCAAGGGATCAGGGGGGCGCAGACGTGCCTACCTGATGAGAGACCATCTAGGCTTCCACCTCCAAGTGCGCCTACACTCTTCGATGGACCACTCACCCGAGCTCGAGCCAAGAAGCTACAAAGAGAGATGCATGGCTTCATCGGGTACACCATGGCCAAGGAGGATGCACACATCAAGGAACTCTCGCCATCCACAACATGCCTTATTGTTGTTATAAACGCCCCAGCCGCGTCCATGTGTGCACATTGCTAAGCGGCCTCTATCCGAGCAACATTTACAAACCTTGGTTGTGCATTGCTTAGTTTGGGTTGTTGCTTATGTAGGCTGCCACCTATCTTATTATTATTATTATAATTGTTAGTGTTACTTTTCTGGGATTGTAAGGACATATAAATACTTGTCTTCCCTTTGTGTTTGGCAGACAAGACATTCCCCATTTTACAAGTGTGTAAAAAACTGATTTCCTCCTAGAGAGAGTTTGAGAGCTTTGAGCTCTTTGAACCTTTGGTGTTCTAAATCGCAGCTTGGTTTGCCTTGGATTGTGTCGACTTCATCTAAGGTTGGTGCTTTTCAGCTTCCACAAGCCTCCTTCTCATGCTTCAAGGATCCGTCCTTGATTGTGTGAGATTGTAAGAAGAAGGGTCTCTAGGTGTCGTGTCCATCGGTGCTCGGGGCGAAATAATCCTCTTGTGTCGACCACAGCTTAGTGGTTCTACTTCCCTATCCGTTCAAGAAGGTCGGGTCTCTTGATCTATATATGGTTCTTGGTTGAAATAATACCAAGGGTCTTCTAGTTGTTTCAAGTGGTTCTTTTTTTCTTCCTTTTATCCTTGTTCTTGAATCTGTTCTTGTTCTTTGTGTTCTTGTTCTTGTGTCTTGTTTCTCCTTTTTCACCATCTTCATCCGCTTCATGTTTTGAGTTGTTGTTTGTCGAAGATCGGGCATCCAGCGGCTAACCCCGCATCAAAGTGGTATCAGAGCTGCGTTGTCGATATTCAACTCATCTTCCACCATAAACCAAAAACATCAAAAAGAAATCCCAGATCAGGTTTGATTAATCAAATCTCCTTAATCAAACTTAGTCCAACACCAAAAAGACCATCTAGGCTGCCACCCCCAAGTGCGCCTACACTCTTCGATGGACCACTCACCCGAGCTCGAGCCAAGAAGCTACAGAGAGAGATGCATGGCTTCATCGGGCACATCATGGCCAAGGAGGCTACACACATCAAGGAACTCTCGCCATCCACAACATGCCTTATTGTTGTTATAAACGCCCCAACCGCGTCCATGTGCGCACATTGCTAAGCGGCCTCCATCCGAGCAACATTTCCAAAGCTTGGTTGTGCATTGCTTAGTTTGGGTTTTTGCTTATGTGGGCTGCCACCTATCTTATTATTATTATTATTAGTGTTACTTTTCTGGGATTGTAAGGACATATAAATACTTGTCTTCCCTTTGTGTTTGGCAGACAAGACATTCCCCATTTTACAAGTGTGTAAAAACTGATTTCCTCCTTAGAGAGAGTTTGAGAGCTTTGAGCTCTTTGAACCTTTGGTGTTCTAAATCGCAGCTTGGTTTGCCTTGGATTGTGTCGACTTCATCGAAGGTTGGTGCTTTTCAGCTTCCACAAGCCTCATTCTCGTGCTTCAAGGATCCGTCCTTGATTGTGTGAGATTGTAAGAAGAAGGGTCTCTAGGTGTCGTGTCCATCGGTGCTCGGGGCGAAATAATCCTCTTGTGTCGACCACAGCTTAGTGGTTCTACTTCCCTATCCGTTCGAGAAGGTCGGGTCTCTTGATCTCTATATGGTTCTTGGTTGAAATAATACCAAGGGTCTTCTAGTTGTTTTAAGTGGTTCTTCTTTTCTTCCTTCTATCCTTGTTCTTGAATCTGTTCTTGTTCTTTGTGTTCTTGTTCTTGTGTCTTGTTTCTCATTTCTCACCATCTTCATCCTCTTCATGTTTTGAGTTGTTATTTGTCGAAGATCGGGCATCCAGCGGCTAACCCCGCATCACTACCACTGAGGACTGTTGGGTTCAACCAAGTCTATGGGGCACTCCCTTCAGTCGTCGACTCGTCGCTATCGCTCACGTTGGTAGGCAGGATCACTTCATACCGGTACAATTTTATGAACATTTTATCTTGTTAAGTCTTTTGTACTTTATTCAGGTCTAACGAGATGCTAAATGTATTGTGTTTGTAGATATGGTTGATGGACAACGCACCTATTCCTCCACCTCCTCACGCCTGGCTCCAATTTCACCACCCTAGCTAGCGTTGACTTCTGGCATGACACCCTTAGCCCGAGGATCGAAAACTAGAAGACGCGTCGCATCGTCATGGGTCAAAATCCAGAGACGTTTGCATAGTTTTTAAGTTTAGAGAATTTATGTGATAAAAAAGCTATGTGTACGAACTTTGAAGGATTTATATGTATTTCATATGGTTCATGTTATATTTTTACTGACTATGTTTAAAAATTCAACTTTGAGATGACTTACTAAAACAACCCGAAGTATACATACGCCAGAAATGTCAATAATCATCAAAACATCCGAAACTAGGTCAATCGCAAATCCAAAATGATACGCATAAAGTAGTCAAACAATAGCTACATCATAAATAGACTAAGCATCGGGCTCATGCGTTGTACCGCTACCACTACCGCGCTCATGATGAGAATCTCGAAAGAGTCGATCACGGCTCGGCATAGGCTGAACAGGGAGCTGATCCGAATCCAAGATCGCCAAGATATGAGTAAGCCGAGGAACGATGGGATCATCCGGTGGTAACTGAAGCTGTTGATCCCGAACATATCCCACGCCACGCTGGATCCTCTGCAAAAATAAAACAAACCGTCAATTATTACGTGAGGTGAAAAAACATATAAACGACGAACTCGCAAAAGATAAATTCATACCACTCTATCAGAAACGGCAGGTATGGGGTGAGCCTACGGAGGGTGTGGGTCATCCTGGTGCAGAGAATCGGGGTCCACATATACATGAGAACGGACCCTAAACCACTCCAAGTAGTCTAGCGATACCTGCCACGAGTACTTAGCACGCTCAGGACTCAATGCGATCAGATGGTCCATCCGCTCTGCCTAGTGGAGGTCCATCGGATCATATCAGACAATGTAATGACGGCTGTTCAAATTGTGGTTGCGGAGTACATGGGCAGGCTGGATTGGCTCCGGCGGGATGGTTTGGATGCGACCAAACTGTCTCAACACCCGCTCTAGATGGTATGCCTCCTGGATGGTGTCCAGGACCAGAATGCCCCTGAAATGAGACATCGAATACACACCATCAAACGGCATATCAGTCTCCCAAGGCATCCAGCGTACCTACAAAGCGAAAAACAAAACGTCAATGTCATACAAAAACAATGTCATGAAAAATGAAAACATTTTAAGCATACGAGATTTACCTCATCCGCCCGGACCCTGTCTAGAACACGACGCAACGCCAACAATCGCCTATCGTCTCGGTTGGGGGCTCAATCTGTGGCCAATCGTGCAACTGCACGCTAATCGGCCAATGTCTCCTCCTCTAAAATCACACGACCTCTAGTATGCTCAAAATACGTCGATATCCAAGTCTGAGTAGAAACAAAGTTATTGTAACAATTTCAAACCATATTCGACAAATCATATGTAAAGTCATAAGAACGTACCCTGAGAATAAGCGCACATCCCGCAATGCCAGCTGCATTACGACGAGACGTCATCCCAAGCTCGAGGTACAGTCCCACGAGTAAACCCGCCCCCCAAGCATAACGACCCGTCATCTCGTGGTCGAATAAGAATGACAAGACCCATGTCTTGATGCAGCTCCCCGACTTGTCGACGAACGTCGTCATGTGTTGAAGGGTTTCTTGAACAAATAAATTTGTAGTCAAGACCCCGCTGAGTATAGCGAAGTCAGGATCGTCCACGGGAGTGAGTGTAGTGCTAAGTTTAGTTGAACAAACTACGAAAAGAGCAAAGAAAACAAGGGCAGAACAACTCAGGCTCGACCTGAAGAGGGTCGATCTCGACCCTAGGTGGGTCGATCCTAAGGGTAAACAAGCACGAACGCACACAAACACACAAGCAACGGTTCGAGCACGACTTAGGGAGTCGGGATCGAAGTAAAAACACGAGTTTCAATCAATATAAAGGGGCAAATCCTAGGGATAGGGCTACCACAACAACAACCATACATGCTTTCAACAAGAATTCACAACTATCATGCAATCTAGATCATAGAAAAGTTAACTTTCGCAAACAATTCAAGCCATTCAATCAACTTTCGCAAATCAAACAACTTTCTACCTATCCTTCAACCTAGGAATATCAACTTTCGCAAATAATCCTATTAGATGTAATCAAGCAACTAACTTTTCACTTTCGCTATGGTTAATTACAAGACATGCCTCAACTTTCGCAAAGGATTAAGCACAAGATAGGTTAGATATGATCATCAAGCATTGATGTCATGAATTCATGTTTTAAACATGCATGATTATGTTGGGTTTTTGCCCAACCCTAGAACTTAAGAAGACTACTCACACATAGCAAAGAGAAACAAGGAAGAACAAGAAGAAGACATGATCAAACCAAACTAAAAATTCAACTAAAAACCAAAGGGCAATCTTACAAACCTCAAGCTTGTTCTCCAAGTCTTCTCCCTACTCTCCAAGTCTTGATGATTAATTGATTGAATGCTTGAATCCCATCTATAGGTTCAACCTCCTTTTATAGACAAAAAGGAGTCCTAATCTAGCTAGGAAACACAAACAAAACACCTTCCTAAAATACAGATTTGGAAACTTCAACATGTAAATCCGGATAGGTGAAGTCGGCTACGAGGTTCGACCTTCTTAGGGTCGATCCTGAGCACTTTTTTTCCTTGCACTCCAAGTTTGGTCAAGTGGCTCGAGTTCGACCCTTCTTGGCTCGATCCCGGGACTTTTTCCTTCACTTTTCTTCTTGCTTTGGCTTCTCTTTAGCTCTTCTTCTTGGCTCTTCCACTTGAAATCTTCCTCCTAGCTCGTCCATCCTCTCCTAGCCTCGCTCCAAACTCGTCTTCAAGCTTTAAAATACCTACAAAACGACACAAATATGCGTAGTTTCCGAATCTCAAGGAAATACGAAAACTTATGCAAAAAGACTCAAAAACACATGACTCAACCATGAAAAACAACTTAAACTAACTTATCTAGACCCTAAAAAATCTACCTAAAAAGCGGACATCAAAACACCCCATACTTAGACTTGCTTGTCCTCAAGCAATAATCATGCAAATCAAGACCAATAACACAATCTTCAAGCATAGCCCTTGTCAAAACATTTTAAGACACAAGTGAAATGAAGACAAGTAACTTTAACGTCATCACATATGTATAAGTCTCAAGCTAGGCAATCACAATCCAACCTCACAAGGGATATAAATGTGTTTCTCTCTTACTCTCATGTGTTTGGGCTATCAAATCAACTCTCATCTCAATCTTTATGCAACATCTACTTTATCATTGAGACTTATATCACCAATCTCTCTACCTAGAGAAGTCAAAACACATCAATCTTCAAAAGAACTTAGGCTCAATGAAATCTTCATAGAAGACTCATTCGGCCGGGTTGTAATGGGGTTTGGTAATAACAAAAGGCAGGGAGTTCTTTGGCCATGTGGTGCTAAATCCGGGAATCAAACTCCTAAATACAACACTTCAAACCGAAACAACTCACTTCTTTTCTTTTCAACTCATAACCAAACACTTCAATGAAACTCACACCCATCAATTTCTAACCCAAACTCCCATAATACAACTTATAAATACTAGGAATTCTTGGCTTTGCACTTATAACATTTTTTTTTCTTTTTTTTTTCTTCTTCGCTCGAGCCTAGAGGGGGTCGAGGTCGACCCCTGGGGGGGTCGAACCTGAGAGCATTTTTCATTTGTTTTGGGTCGAGATCGACCCATATAGGGGTCGATCCTGAGGCTATTTGCTCGAGCTCTTCCTTACTTCTTTTCTTCAATTTTTCAACAATGTGCAACCCAAGCCAAGAATCCTATTACATTACACTTCAACAAGTTGGTGTCTACCCTTTAACAATGTCACCTCTTCCAAACCCAACCAAATGTCACTCAACAACACTTATTCCCAACACAATATAAGTCCAATTCCCGGAATAGGGTCAAGCTAATATAGGCTAGGAATAATTTTTGTGGAGCTTCAAACAAAAGGCTAAGGCTAGAACAGGGTTTCAAGCAAAGACAATTCAAGGTAGGAATGGAAGAATATTGGCTAAAAATATAAGTTCTTAATCACAATCAACATGCATGAGCAATCTCATAACGGCTTCAAGAAATAGATAACCATATCAATGACAAGAAACATATGCATAAGGAGAGCAAAATCACACAAACAAAGAAGAGGAAGTTAATGATGTTCTCCCTATAAGGCCAAAATTCTCACTAGGTAACAATTTGTTGGATTGCAATTACTTTCACTCAATTCACATATGTTCAATTTCATCACAAGTCAATTTCACAATCAAAAGCAATTTCTCAAAAACATGGGCTACACTATCCAATTATGCCAAAGGAATTACATGACAAGCATGAAAATTAGTTTTCATCATAGGACATCTAAGATGGAATGCTCTTTTATCCTAAAACAAAACACACAAATATTTTTGGATTTTTTCGACATTTTGCAATTTTTTTGGATTTTTCAAAAATTTTCTTAATCAAGGCAAACTACCAAACAAAGCAAACAAACAAAGACTCAATTATATACAACATTATGAGATTTCTTCTTCCCCACCCCATACTTAAATCTTGCAATGTCCCCATGCATGAAAACATATGAAAAAGTAAAGAGAAAAGAAGAAGAAGACTCACAAAAACTCTTAGAAGCTTGATTGGAGATGGAGTTCCTCAAGGAGGAGGAGGTGGTCGACGTGGGCGGAAAGGAGGTTGCTCCGGGGGAGCCCATGCATCACGATCGGGGAAGTTGCCTTGGTTCCATCGCATGTAGTCCTCCATTTGAGCCCACCGGTAGTCATCCACATCTTGTTGAGCATAGAAGTACCCTTGAAATTGTTGAAATTGTTGGTGTTGTTGAGTCATCATCTCCCGGGTCTGAGTTTGGTACTCCATGAGGGCCGCTTGACCCCTCATAATCTCATCATAGTGCGCCCTTTGCGAGACGCGCATGGAGGCCATCTCGTTGGCTAAGTAAGCCATGTCATACGTCGGTGGGGCCTCATGAGGCGGTGGCTCAGCATAGGAAGGACCGGAATGAGCTCCCGAAGACGCCCCAAACTCAAAATATGCCCTGGAAGAAGGAGGAAAGGGTGGCGGGATCGACCCCCATAGGGTCGATCCTGGGGCTAGTCGGAGGTGGGGGCAAGGCAAGGAAGTTGGTGGCTTGTGGTTCGGGGCTTGGGTACCGACGTGGCCGGACTCTCAAAGACTCATCTCGTGTAGGCCGAACTCTCAATGGAAACTTGATGGGAGACCATACCTCGTACCAATTAGGGACATGGAGCAAGTCAACTCTCTCCCGAGTAATAGCGACTCTCTTCCCATTGTATGTGGAGTAGAAGGTGGAATCGCCTTTGGACGGCTTGTCAATTAGCTTGGCGTTGGCGATGAATGGAATATCCACAAAGATAGGCTTCTCAGCAGTGTACGCCCTCATGTTCACTCCAAGGCTCATTGCAAGTCGGGCAATCATTCCACCAAAGTAAATAGCACCCGAACCGCCCTTGAAATCCTCAATGCTTTTCATCCACTCGTAGCCAAGATTGATAGGAGCCGGAGAGGTAAAGAGCATGGTTCTTAGCACAATCATTTCCCTTCTAGAAGTACGATTGAGCTCGGTTCTTGGGAAGAGGACGCTCCCTAGAATGCGCAAGATGATCCGGAAGAGAGGACTGGCGAGATTGGAGACTTGCATGTTATGGCAAGATTGCACTTCCTTCCCGGAAAGATAGCTCCAAGTGGTGAGGATCGGAATGGGGCTCGGGTCGTCCTCCGTTGGATTGGGGAAGCCAAAGGCGTCATTAAGTTGTTTCAAAGTGAGCTTGAACCACTTGTTACCCAATTGAAACTCCATCTTCTTGTTGGAATCCGGGCTCTCTATGTCGGAGGAGAAGGTCGCCATGAACTCACAAGTGAGAATGGGGTAATGATGATTGTCCCACTCTAATATGTGCGCGGCTCCGATGTAAGAGAAAGCCTCCTTGACATCCTCATGAATGTGCAACCTTTGCCCATCCGCTTCATCATACCACCTCGTCTTGTGTTTCATTTCGAGGTACGTATTGAAGTCCTCAACATACTTGGAGTTAATGTGGTAATCATCTAGAGCGGACTTGTCACTCCTCCTTGCTCGTTTTGAAGATTTGGAACTTGAGGCCGACATAGTACCTACATCAATTCAAACACCAAAACCACATAATACACACCATCCACCCCACACTTAAGCAAAGGCAAGAATCTCAACCAAACACTTCATAACATGGATAGGAGAGGATCTATAATAATGGAACATGAAGCACAAATTCATATCTCATCCTATCATGCAACCTAAGCCCAAAGAAACACACCCATTAAGAGCAAAATGTACCTAGGCACGACCCAGGGGAGGTCGTGCTCGACCCCAAAGGGGTCGATCCTGAGCATATCAACAAAACAGCACAAAACACATGTGTCAGGCTCGACCCCAGGGGGGGTCGATCCTGAACGTGGGGGTCGTCTTCTACCTTTAGTTCAACCAAAAAAATCGGGCATGGAACCAATTGACACCAATCCACAATTTTCTATCAAAATTAGCTCATGAAGATCAAATCTAAACATACCCAAGCATGCAAACCTCAACAACAACACATTCAAGCAAGTAATTTGCAAATTCATCAACCTAGGTCAAAAACCCCCAAATATGCACATTCAACCCAAAAATTCAATTTCACTCAAGCTTAAGCAAAATTGAGAGTAGAGGGTTAGAAATCATACCGAAATTGTCTTGCAAGAAGTGAAAGAAGTAGAAGTTTGGGTCGATCTCGAGCTAGATCTAGGAAGAGATGATGGGCTGATTTTTGGGGCTGTGGGGGGGGGCGGTTATGTGCAGGAAACACAGCTATGGAGTGGCGGTTGTGTGGCTGAGGAATGGTGGTGGCCGGAGCGGCAGTGGGGTGGTGGATTCCGGCGAGCTCGTGGAAGGAGAGGTGGGAGATGGGGTCGAGCAAAAGAGGGGGAGGCAGGGAGGGGGTCGGTCGGGCTGCTTATGGTGAAGGGGGAGGAGTGTTTTAATTTAAATTTGGGTAAAAACATACCTTACACCAAGGGGGGTAATATCGGAATTCTGCACTAGGGTCGATCACGACCCCCTGGGGGTCGATCTCGACCCATCTGGGTTGATTTTGACGCCCTTTTGGTCCTTGTGCAAGATCGTCTTGTCCCGTCTTTTGAGCTCGTGTTTTGCAATTTAGAGTCTTGCAAAATCATCACAAAAATCCTATCCCAAGCAAAATATATCCTAATCTAATCTAAGGAAGGTTAGAAAATAAAAACAAAAATCTAATCATGAAACGTTGATGCTACCTTTTGCAACGTTGATGCTACCTCCCTCACCACTGTTTCTCCTGCCCCTCAAATCATGAAACTTCTGGCAAGGTGCTACTTTGGTGTTGTTGAGAATAGTCTTGTTGATAGGTATAGCCTTGGCCCGAGGGAAGTTGCCGTTCTTAGCAGTTTTCGTGCTCCTCATGCACAAGATTTTTTGTTCACCATCCCTATTGACGGTTTGGGACAGAGGATGAACAGTCGACAGTTTCGTTCTGTGCTGTGCTACAGACTTATGGTGCCTCTATTCCCTGATGACAGTATTTGTCCGAGCTGTAATGCTCCTAGGATGGACAAATGGGGGGATCATGCTGTCCACTGCTCTAGCGAGGTGGGTGTGAAGTTCAGACATAATCTGGTGCGAGATATTCTTGTTGATATTTGTGCCAAAGTCGGGGTCGCGGTGCGGAAGGAGGCTCCCATGGGTTTCCTCTCGGAGAATGGACAGGATCTTAGGCCCGCTGACCTTCTACTCTTTAATTGGCATCAGGGCAAGGATGCATGCCTGGATGTGACTGGGGTCTCCCCCTTTGCTGGTACGGGTGCGAGTTCTTGGGCCCCGGGGTTAGCCTTGCACAACGCCGTTGAAAGGAAAAAGAGAAAGTATGAGTCCAAATGTCAGGAGCACGGATATAAATTTATCCCCTTTGCTTTTTCTACATTTGGGGAATTCGAGAAGGAGGCTTTGGACACACTCACACGCATTAAGTCTCTCGCTATTAGTCACTCTAATAATGTGAAGAGTGGTTCTTTTATTTTGCATAGATTGAGTTTTTGCATTCAGAAGGGTGTGGGTGCCCAACTTGTTTCTAGGCTCCCATCCAATTTTATGTAATTTCTTAATATAATAATAATAATAATAATAATTTAAAAAAAAAAAAATCTAGAAATTGGAAAATCAAAAAGAAAGGAAAAATTAAGAAGAAAAAACTAGTCTAAAAACCGGGTTGTCTCCCGTAAGCGCTTTTTTAACGTCATGAGCTTGACGATGGGTGTTGTAGCTTAGTCCGAGGTGGTGAGAGCCCAAGTGGCTCGGATTTCTTCGTCGGGTTCCTTTCTAGCATAGTACTTCTTTAAACGATGCCCATTGACTTTGAAAATCCCACCATTCTCATCTATAAGATCGGCTGCCCCGTGCAAGTAAATATGGTGAACCGTGAATGGTCCGCTCCATCGGGTCCGTAGCTTTCCGGGGAAGAGTCGGAGTCTTGAGTTAAATAAGAGCACTTGGTCACCGGCCTTGATGGTTTTTGGCACAAGCTTGCTATCGTGCCACTTCTTGGTCCTCTCTTTGTAAATTTTTGAGTTCTCATATGCCTTGAGCCTCAACTCTTCAAGTTCTTGCAATTCCATGAAACGCTTCTCCCCGGCCGCATCGAGATCCATGTTGAGCTTCTTGAGAGCCCATAAAGCCTTGTGTTCGAGCTCGACGGGCAAATGACAAGACTTGCCATACACTAGATTGAAAGGAGTGGTGCGGAGTGGTGTTTTGTAGGCGGTGCGGTAGGCCCATAGAGCATCATCAAGCTTGGAAGACCAATCCTTGCTTGAGCGGGACACCGTCTTCTCTAGAATGCTCTTGATTTGCCGGTTCGAAACTTCTACTTGACCGCTAGTTTGAGGATGATAAGGTGTGGGCACCTTGTGAGACACCCCATACTTGGTCAAAAGCGCTTCAAAGCTCCGCTCAATGAAATGAGAGCCTCCATCACTAATGAGGACACGAGGGACACCAAAACGGGGAAAGATGTTGGTCTTCATGAACTTGGCCACTACTCGAGCATCATTCGTCCTTGTAGCTATGGCCTCGACCCACTTGGAAACATAGTCAACCGCCACGAGTATGTACTTGTAGGGACCCGAAGAGGGGAAGGGTCCCATGAAGTCAATACCCCAAACATCAAAAAGCTCAACTTCCAAGACACCGGTGAGTGGGTTCTCGTTCCTCCATGTAATGTTCCCCGACCGTTGACACTCATCACAAGTTGTCACATATGCTTGCACATCTTTGAAGAGAGTTGGCCAATAGAGTCCGCTTTGAAGGATCTTAGCGGTTGTTTTGAAGCTCTTAGCATGGCCACCCGTGGGTAGAGTATGACAATGTCGGATGACTCCCTCTATCTCATCGTCCGGAAGACAACGTCGAAAGATGTGATCACTCCCTTGCTTGAACAAGTAAGGATCATCCCAATAGTAGCGCTTGACGTCGTGGAGGAACTTCTTCTTAGCTTGGGACGTCAATCCTTCCGGGATAATGCCTCCTACAACATAGTTAGCAAAATCCGCAAACCAAGGGGTCTTCGACCCACGTATAGCAAGAATAGAAGAGGAATGAGAAGAAGATGGAGATGGAAGAACATTAGAACTTGAAAGAACCGAAGAGGAAGAAGAAGACGTATATGGTCGACCCAAGGGAAGGGTCGTGCTCGACCCCATAGGGGTCGAACCTGGGAGTTCATTGTCTCCAGTGGGGGTCGATCTCGACCTTGGTGGGCTCGAGCCTGAGAGCTCGGCAGTTCCTCCTTCAATGTCTTCATGGTGATCTTTGTTGCCTAGCATAAGGGTCTCATCCGGGCGTGTGTCATCGATGCGGATCGATCCGCCGGACTCCATGATGTGCTCGAGGGGTAGTCTAGATAGGTGATCCGCCACTAGGTTCTCCGCTCCCTTCTTGTCTCGGATTTCATGATCGAATTCCTGCAACAAAAGCATCCAACGAAGCAACCTAGGCTTGGCGTCTTTCTTCGCCATTAGAAATCTTATCGTGGCATGGTCGGTATAAACAATCACCTTAGAGCCTACTAGATAAGAGCGGAATTTTTCAAATGCAAATACTACGGCAAGAAACTCTTTCTCGGTGGTAGTGTACTTACTTTGAGCTTCATCAAGAGTCTTACTTGCATAGTAAATGGCATGAAGCTTCTTGTCCTTCCGCTGCCCAAGAACCGCACCAATGGTATAGTCACTAGCATCACACATGATTTCAAAGGGAAGTTTCCAATCCGGTGATTGCATGATGGGGGCCGTCACAAGAGCTCTCCTCAACCTGTAAAATGCTTCAAGACAATCGGAAGACATGCTAAACTCTACATCTTTCACTAGTAAGTGAGTCAAAGGTTTAGCAATTTTAGAAAAGTCTTGAATGAAGCGCCTATAGAACCCCGCATGCCCCAAGAAACTCCTAACGTCTTTCACGGAAGATGGAGGGGGCAATTTTTCAATAAGCTCAATTTTTGCCTTGTCCACCTCAATCCCTCGCTTAGACACTAGATGACCTAAGACAATTCCTTCTCTAACCATGAATGACACTTTTCCCAATTAAGCACAAGGTTCGTTTCCTCACATCTTTTAAGGACCCTAGAGAGATTAACAAGACATGAATCAAAAGAGGAACCATAAACCGAGAAATCATCCATAAACACCTCCACTATCTCCTCAATCATGTCGGAGAAGATGGTCATCATACACCTTTGAAAAGTGGCCGGGGCATTGCAAAGCCCAAACGGCATTCTCTTGTAAGCGAACGTTCCATAAGGACAAGTGAATGTGGTCTTCTCTTGATCATCGGGGTGAATGGGAATCTGCCAAAAACCACTATAGCCATCCAAATAGCAAAAGTAATCATGTTGAGCTAAACGTTCCAAAACTTGGTCAATGAAGGGGAGTGGGAAGTGATCCTTCCTAGTGGCACTATTAAGTTTCCTATAGTCTATGCACATCCTCCACTTGGTGGTAGTCCTAGTAGGAATCAACTCTCCCTTCTCATTCTCCACAACCGTCATCCCCCCTTTCTTAGGAACCACATGTACGGGGCTAACCCACTTACTATCGGAGATAGGAAATATGATACCGGCATCTAGCATTCTAAGGATTTCTTTCTTCACTACCTCTTTCATGTTAGGGTTTAGCCTACGCTGGTGCTCAATAGTGGGTTTATAGTCATCCTCCATATATATCCTATGCATGCACAATGATGGTGAAATACCACTAAGTTCCTCTAGAGAATATCCTATGGCTTTCCTATGGGTCCTAAGCACATCAAGCAATTTGTTCTCCTCGTCCTCACTCAAATTAGCATTAATAATGACGGGGAGAGAAGAATTTGGACCAAGAAAAGCGTACCTCAAAGAATCGGGAAGCTCCTTGAGCTCGGGAGTGGGCTCGGGCAAGCTAACTTCATCCTCGTGCTCCACTTTGAGTGCATCCAAGACAAGGAAGGACTCCTTGCCATCACCCAGGAGGGTCGTGCTCGACCCAATGGGGGTCGATCCTGAGACCCTCGAACTTTGCGGTAGAGGTTCCCATGTCAAAAATCGTCCCGTCGGGTTGTTGCACTCGATGTAGTCGGAGTGTGTGTAGAGCATCTTGACCTCCTCATGACTTGATTCCTTCAATGTTGGATTGAACCGGAACTCGACCACCTCTTCACCAAACTTGAAAGTAAGAAGTCCACTCTTGACATCAATGACCGCGCCCGCGGTGGCTAAGAAGGGTCGTCCGAGTATGATGGGAACGACTGGATCCTCGGGCATCTCCATGACTATAAAATCATTAGGCACAAAGAACTTTCCCACTTGAATGGGGAAATCATCAACTACACCCGTGGGCTGAACGCACGATCCATCCGCCATGTATAGCCTCATGTTCACCGGTACTAATGGCCCCATGTTGGTTTTGGACCAAATGGAGAGTGGAAGCAAGCTAGCACTAGCACCAAGATCACACAATGCCTTGAAACGATAAGCTCCAATACCGATAGTAATAGCAAACTTCCCGGGATCATTGAGCTTCTCGGGAAGGTCCAACGACCTTACCTCGTCCGTGAGTTCCGACATTGATCGCTTCCTAGACAGAATCTCCTTCAAGAACTTGGTATAGGCGGGCATTTCATTCAAGGCCTCGGCGAAAGGGATAGAAAGATTCAAGCCTTGAAGCAACTTAACAAAGCGCTTAAACTTTCCTTCCGTCGCGTCCTTGGGCTTCTTCGAAGGGTAAGGAAGTATCTTAGATTGGGAAGAGGAAGGAGCGGGATCGGGAATGAGTGGAGGAGAAGGGTTGGAAGACGTTCCGGGTGCAGAGTGGTCGAGCTCGACCTCATCGGGGTTGATCACCCCTTCATCCTCATCATTGGCAGTCTCAGGCTCGACCATGGAGGGGGTCGATCTCGACCCTGGTGGGGTCGATCCTGAGGCAGCCTCTTCCGCCGTTTGCTTCGATGGATCGGGTAATGCTTTGCCACTCCGAAGGTTCATGGCTCGGATTTCACCATTGCTTGCTCGGCCTCTAGGATTCTCCTCGGGTCGGCCCGGAAGTTGTCCTTTAGGTCGTGGGATTTGAGCCGCTAGATGACCAAGTTGGGAATCAATATTCTTTTTCCATGAGTCGAGGTCTCCCAACCTTGTATCTAGCTCGGTCTGCATCCCCCGCATGAGTCCTTCTTGCAATTCTTGCATCCATGATGGCTCCGCTTGATACCCGGGAGGTCTATAAGGAGGGGCCCTTTGCTCTTGTGGAGAAGGGGGATAACCTTGGCCTTGCCCATTGTTATTCCATTGAGAGTAGTTGTTGTTGTTCCTCCCCGCATAAGCATTGTTTTGGCCTCGGTAGGGTCCTCGCATATAGTTGGCCTCCGCATACGCCTCGGCAGCCCGAACTTGCTCCACATTTGTAGAAGAAGCGGTGGTATGAGATTGAGAACCACATTCTTGACAAGTGGGGGCAACGGACTTGTAGTAACTCACTTGCTTCTCGATCCGGTTGATCTTATCTTGCATGAATTGGAACTTCACATCTTGATCAATTGGCTCGCTATTCGGATCATAAAGCTTTTTTGATTGAATCCGGATGGGTTGTTGGGTCCCATACATGGCATCATAGGTGGTGAGTTTGTCCAAGAGAGCCCATGCCTCATCGGGATCCATCTCAATGAAACCGCAATCGGTGTGAAGATTGATGCGGTCCTTGGTGGCGGCATTGATCCCTTGGAAGAATATCTCTTGAAGAACATAAGGAGGTTGTCCATGAGTAGGATATTGCCGAAGAAGCTCCTTGAATCTCTCCCAAGTCTCAACAAAAGTCTCATTAGGAAGTTGATGATAAGAAGTGATGCGCTTCCTTAGCTCGGTAGTCTTGGCCGGTGGAAAGAACTTCGTCATGAACAAGTCGTGAAAAGCCTTCCATGTAGTGATGGACCTAGCGGGTAGACTTTCTAGCCAATGAAGTGCCTTCCCGGTTAGAGACCACTTGAACGCCTTGAGGAGCACATATTCAAGTGACACGCCATCGGCGGCGATGGTGTCACAAAGATCGGTGAAATTTTTGATGTGCTCCATAGGGCATTCGGATGTCTTGCCTTCATATTGAGACCTTTTGATTAGAGTGATGAAGTGGGACTTGATCTTAAAGGCACGCTCAATTGCTGGGAGCACAATAGCGGACTCGGGAACTCTAAGCTCCGGATGCATGTATTGCTTAGCGTTCCTCGGAATAGCATCTAGTTGTTGTTGAAGACGGGCAGCAGCCTCTCTCTCTCGATGCAAAGCAGCATCTTGAGCAACACGCTCCATTTGCATGCGCTCCATCTGAGCACGGAGTTGTTCCATCTTTTGAGCAAGAGCCTCAGCGTCGGCCATTGCTCGTCGTTCTCGTAGCCTACGATGAAGGGTTCTCTCTATTTCAGGATCAAAGGGAAAATAGTCGATTTTCCTTCGTGAACTAGAGGGCATAAACCTGCAAACACAAACACAAGAAAACGAATCAGTAACACACAAGGGGTATGGGCTATTCCCAAACCCAAATATCAACTAAACTCGGCACTATTGCACACTCCCCGGCAACGGCGCCAATTTGTTGAAGGGTTTCTTGAACAAAGAGAAACAAGGAAGAACAAGAAGAGAAACAAGGAAGAACAAGAAGAAGACATGATCAAACCAAACTAAAAATTCAACTAAAAACCAAAGGGCAATCTTACAAACCTCAAGCTTGTTCTCCAAGTCTTCTCCCTACTCTCCAAGTCTTGATGATTAATTGATTGAATGCTTGAATCCCATCTATGGGTTCAACCTCCTTTTATAGACAAAAAGGAGTCCTAATCTAGCTAGGAAACACAAACAAAACACCTTCCTAAAATACAGATTTGGAAACTTCAACATGTAAATCCGGATAGGTGAAGTCGGCTACGAGGTTCGACCTTCTTAGGGTCAATATCGACCCTTTCAGGGTCGATCCTGAGCACTTTTGTTCCTTGCACTCCAAGTTTGGTCAAGTGGCTCGAGTTCGACCCTTCTTGGCTCGATCCCGGGACTTTTTCCTTCACTTTTCTTCTTGCTTTGGCTTCTCTTTAGCTCTTCTTCTTGGCTCTTCCACTTGAAATCTTCCTCCTAGCTCGTCCATCCTCTCCTAGCCTCGCTCCAAACTAGTCTTCAAGCTTTAAAATACCTACAAAACGACACAAATATGCGTAGTTTCCGAATCTCAAGGAAATACGAAAATTTATGCAAAAAGACTCAAAAACACATGACTCAACCATGAAAAACAACTTAAACTAACTTATCTAAACCCTAAAAAATCTACCTAAAAAGCGGACATCATCATGCTGAGCATGTACCATAAGAACATGGTCGCGATGGTCTCCGGGGGTGCCGGTCGAGCACCGGTCATCATGTCCAGCAGAATAAGCCCTACATCCTCACTCAAGGCACGAGTCTTCAACTTCCCACTGGTCCTCGCCTCTAGATGAAGCATCTCGGTCATGCGCTCCTGAGTCTGATCGGCTGACAAAGGGGATACGAGAGGCTCTCCATCGATAGGCAACCCGAAAATGCGGAGCATATCGTGCAAGGTCACGGTGATCTCACCCCAGGGGAAGTGGAATGTGTTGGTTTCTAGATACCAACGCTCCCTAAAGGCATATATAAGCACGTGGTCCGTCCTCGAAAACGTAAGATCCAGTACTCGTGTCAGACCACTCCTCTCTACGAGACCCCACCAAGTATCGGGCCCTCCCTACATATATGGTCGGAACTGGCTAACAGGTCCAAGGTTACGAGACCATACTCGAATAACCTTTGCCTCCTACAACGATAAAGAAAAAATAGTTAGAAACTCCAAGTATTGATTCGAAAAAAATATAAGAAAGTGTTTGGGAAAAGTTTACGTACGGTGCGATTGTGCCATATCTTGCGGGCCACGTGTGTCGAATAACTGACAAGGAGCGTCCCGATCGTGGGAGCTCCCGACTCACCCTCAACTAGAGGAGGGCAGCCATTAGCGCCAACAGGTGGAGGGGCCGGTGCAGCTACAACAGGTGGAGGGGCCGGTGCAGCTAGAACAGGTGAAGATGAAGGCCCAGCTGGAGCAGGGGAAGATGAAGGCCCAGCTGGAGCAGGGGTAGAACGTGTACGGGTACGGCCAGACGTACGGGCAGAAGTACGCCTAGCTGGTGAAGGGCGGGGTATAAATGGAGATCGTGGAGGAACTAAAGGAACTGACACAGGTGACAAGGGGTCGGGGTCGGCCAAAGGAATACTGGAAAACACAGGAGGTGGTGCGACAGATGTGGGGTGAGGTGGAACAAAGTAGCGCGGCTCAGATATCGGGTACTCGTCTGTCGATAGATCCGCCGTGGTACCAACTAGACTAGGGTCTAAGAAAGCATCCGCATCGGCGTCGGGTAATACATCATCAATGTCCTCATCCGTAGACATCGAGACATTGTTGTGACACGAGGGCTCTGGATCCAATGGCTGATCTGACGTCCGCTGAGGATGCTGCTCGATCACTTCCTGTTGTCTACGAGCCGATGCGGCAAGTACAGTCCGTGCGATGTCGTGGGCCGAAGGTTTTGGCGCCGTCTTCTTCCTCCTCTTCTCGAGCATGACGGCACTCAGATTATTGTGAAGGTCCTTTATGGGACAAGTTTTAATTTAATTAGTAAATTTTGTAATAAATGTTTTTTAACTAATGAATGTTCAACATTGAGGTTTAGGGTTTATGGTAATGGTTAGGGTTTAGGGTTTAGGGTTCATGTTTTTTAACTTTAATATTATAGGTTTTTTCATAGAAGAACGAAAAAGATAATCTAAAATTTTTTACATTCTTTTCCAATTTAAATTTTTTAATATTATCCTTTTCCTACATTTTATGTTAGTTTAAGATATAATGTATTTTTTCTATAACTTTAGATTCAATTAGTGTTTTTTGATTTCGTATTAGTTTAGGATAATTTTCGGGTCCTTTTACTATTCTTTTTTTCCTAAATATAGTTACAACTTCAAATCCTAAAAGGGTCTTGCAATCCTTAAAATTTGTACGTATAAATTTAAATAAGAATTCAAACGATAAATCTAACTACGAATTCAAACGATAATAATTCTAAATTAAAATTTCTAAATACAAACTTGAAGCAACTAAATACGACATATGAATATGAATTCGATGAAATCTAAATATGAATTCTACATATACCTCAACTACAAATCATAACTACCTATTCGAAATATGAATATGAAATAAGATATGTAAATACGAATTCTATACGCATTAATCTTAACCATATGCATTAAATTTAAATTCTATTTCTAAATACACTTGAATATTATTCCTAATATGAAAATACTATTGAAATCTAAATATAACTCATAAACATTCATGCACTACCAAATTTGAAATTTAAACTCAACATGAATTAAATTTTAAATATAAATAAAGATAAATTACAATTAATTTTCTTTAGGAAGTTACACATACCGTTAGCCTAAATTTTGATCGAGTGCGAATGAGGGTACGAACCGCCTCGGAAATCTGACCGTTAAGTAAACGAAATTTGTTTACGAAGCACTTCCTCTTCCGGACCCACTGTTCCGGCCCCCCTTGCACTCCGGCGGCACTGTTCCGGCGGCCTTGTTCCGGTGGCGCGGGGGTGGCAATAGGGGCAGTTTCATCGCCGGCGATTGGTGGATCTCCTGCGTCGTCATCGGAAGTCGGGGGCTGTGGCGGCAGAGGTGGAGCGTCGGCGTCGAGCAAAGGAGGGGCGGCGACTGGGGGTAGAGGTGGAGCGTCGGCGTCGAGCAGAGGAGGGGCGGCGACTGGCGGCAGAGGTGGAGCGTCGCCGTCGAGTAGAGGAGGGGCCACGCCTACCGCCGTCGGAATAGGATGAGAAGGAATTTGAACTCGGGGTCCGGCAACGTCGTCGTCGCAGAAGGGAAACGGCGGGGGTGGGCTGTCGGCGGACATTTCCCGGTGCCGGTGCGCGACGTCGGTTTCTGCTGTGTGGAAGGACAAACGGCCTGGAAGGACGCGGTGGTTGTGGAATAACGAAGACGGTGCGGAAGAACGAAGACGACGACGGCTTTACTGTGTGCCCTAGGGAGCCTGCCGCGCAACGGGCCTACGAGACGGCGCGAGGTGGGCCTACGCGGCCCATGAGGCCACGCAGCTAGGGCTCGAGCAGCGCGAAGCCTCGTTTCGAGCGGCCACGAGCCCTCGTTTCGTGCTATCGAGCCATTCCGCCCAAAGACGGTTTTGCCCTTCCGCGAACCCTCCTTGCGCGTGCAGGCTCGTTTCGTGGGCCATCGGTGTAATAACGAAAAAAGTGGGTGCGCATGAAAGCCGTGTTTTTTTATTATGTGAAGTGGTTAAATTATCATAATTTTAATATACCTTTTTCGTAATTTTACCCCTATATTTATCTTCTAATACTAAACACTCTATTGGGACGCTATGAAGGACGCTTGCGTACTTGTGAGTGTACCACACAACCGTCCCTTAGTTTTGATATGACAAACTCACTTTGATTCTAATAAAATTGTCCAAGTGTTCAGGAACGCCAGTGACAAAAGGACAACAAGTGTGTGGGCGTCCCCTGGGCTTAGGGACGCTAGCTAACAGGAAGTAAGGACCAGCAAGAGACTACTTGAGCAAGGACGGAGTCCAAAGCAAGTAGGAACGCAAGAAAGGAGTCCTTACTCACTAGCCGACAGGATGACATCACTCGACAATGTTTGATCATCCAAGGACACGTGGAGACCGATCCTGTAGCAGAGTCCAACACTACGTGACGGACGATCCTGTTGCAGAGTTCATCAACACGTGGCGGCCGATCCTGTAGCGGAGTTCATCACACACAGCTGGATACAGGAAGCTTCCTCATCACCGCCATCATACGTGGAGGAAGATCCTGTAGCCACGTCCACGAAGGGCATGATCGTCCCAGAGAAATGACGCCCTTCCCCAAGTCCTATAAATACCCCAAGGCATTTATTGTGACGTTAACGCTTTCAGAGAATATTCAGAGAGATTCAGAGGAAAGCGACTCACTCAAGAACACGAAGAACTAACTCAAGAACTCAAGAACAGTGCTAGGACTTGTGTTAGATCGAGTGAGATTTTGTACCCAAACCACAAAACAGTTTGTAATCAGAAAAACCAAAAAGAGAAAGAGAGTTTTGCGAAGTACTGCAGAACGTAGGAATAGAGTCCTTTAGTAGATTGAACAAGCTTTAGTTGTAGGCTTAAAGGAGTTCTTTACAAGTGAACTTATGGAAAAGCTAAGTATCAGAGAACTGTAAAGACTCGCCAGTACAACTGTAAGAACGTTCAATATAAAGGAAAGAACTATTCAAAAATCCTCCAAGGAGGTAGAGGTTTACACTCAAGGACTACTTGGTCTTGAGTGGTTCCTCTATAATTCATTGCGTTCATTACTTACCTGTTTAGTACTATATTTCCGCTGCATTACTCAAGGACGCCCCTACACCTCGTAGGGACTCCTGACCTTAGGACGCCTTTGCTTAAAGTAAAGGACGTCCCTTAGTACTAACGATCCAACAATTAGTATCAGAGCAGGCGCTCTAGATTCTTACTGAGTTGCAGGTAAAAATGGACATGGAACCTATTGGAATCTCTTTTGTGAAGCCTCCGCGTCTGACGGACGGAAATTTCAACCGCTGGAAAACTAGATTTGAGAACTTCTGTAGAAGCACAAATTATCAATGCTGGAACGTGATCAGAAAAGGTGACCTCAAAGTTCCCGATGACAAGAAAGACAAAGAGGACGAGTGGGGTCCTGATGAGTTCAAGCTAATGGAAACAAATGCTAAAGCAGTATGCTTTCTTCAAGCGTCCCTCTGCGAAAGGGATGCCACAAGAGTTAGCAATCTCCCCACAGCAAAACAACAGTGGGAAGCTCTTGAGAAATTTCATGTGGGAACTGCTGAAATGAAAGAGGACGTCCAGCTGAAAATCAAAAAGGAGTTCTATACTTTTAGTATGCTGCCAAATGAAACGGTCAATGACTACTCGTACCGTTTTGAGGGTCTTGTCACCAAGATGAGAAACTTGGGCATCCCAGAAACAGAGATCTCCATGAGAAACAAAGTTCAAGTAGTTATTGATGGGTTGACTGTAGTCTGGAACTTTGATAGGACAACTTTCAAAGAAAACACAGCCAACAAAACTCTAGATATGGAAGAAATCTATGGGAAGCTCAGGCAATACGAAGAAAGAAGAATCTCTGACATGGCTCAGCTAGGAAAGAATCCTCAAACTGATCTTTCTTTGGCATCCACAACACCAGAGTACGCTGAGTACCTACGTGGACAAAGAGATCTAGCATTGATGATGCAAAGTAAATCAAAAGAAAAGCTTGAGAACTTGCGTCCCAAAGAGAAAGAAAGCAAGTCAAAGGAAGAGATTGACTCAGATGAGGAATTGTCTCTTATTCACAAAGCTCTCAAGTACTATAACAAGAAGAACAAGTATAGTAACAAGAACAAGACTTCTTACAAAAAGGAGAGTCCCAAGTACACAGAGGCTGAAATGAAGGAACTCACATGTTACAAATGTAACAAGCACTACTAGAAAAGGGGTCTTTAACGACCAACAAACTTGTCGTTATATGTCAGAAAATTCATCGTTAAAGGTATTAACGACGACAAAAATTTTGTCTTTTGTTCGTTGCAATTGGTCTTGACGTTATTGGTTTTAACGACCATGTTCGTCGTTAAATATTAACGACGAGACGATTGTTTGTCGTTAACATTAACGACAATATGGATGTTTATCGTTAAGCATTAACGACGACATGCCTTATCATCGTTATTGGTTAACGAGGACATACTTGTTTTTCGTTATTGGTTAATGACAATATTTGTGTTCGTCGTTGTTAGTTAAGCAATAACGACAAAAGCATGAACTATAACGACAAAATAATTACTCGTGGAATATTCTAACAAGCCAAATATTGTACAATAATGACCATATTTTTCATCGTTATATATGCTTGCTCAACAATGTTTATTCGAATTGGGATATAAAGCAATACTCTCAATTAATCTAAGTGGTTAACAAACCAAACAAATCATATATAAATTCTAAAAGCTATATATATTTAATCATAAAATTCAATGCACATTCAAAGTTCACATTTTTCTGTTCTCCAATTGCGATATAAACAGGTTTAGACGAATCTGTGTCAATAGGCTTAGGTGGATGACTTGCACCTCGGAAAGAGATTGATCATCCATCTTCAAAGGAATCAGAGCTGAGCTTAGAAGGAACAGTATCCACCATAAGCTCCTCTTGATCTTGCAAAGAGTGTTTTCCTTTCCATACTCTTACATGGAACTCTAACTCCTTAGGCTCCCTTGATTGGCGGCGTGTCGTCTGTCCTCTGGGAGCTGAAACCTTTGGACCCGCTACGTGGTTCATAGAGGGAAACCGTCCAGGAATCATCTTCAGTTCAGGGATTCTTTCCATGCCTTCTCACCACACAAGTATCCTCATACAGAACTTTCCACCACTGATGACAGCACTGAAACATGTAGACAAGATAAAACCATTAGCTTCCATACATCTTGGTTTTTATTTTTTTCAGCACTTAAAAAATAAGAAAAAACATAATCACCAAGCTAGTGAAGATAAACAGACTGAAAGATCTAGCTTTCGGGTGAAATTGCCAAGCAAACCAACTTCATTATAAACTTAAATCAGCAGTATTACCCAGTATACACTATAAGACAAACAAACATTCCCAAAATTTCTAGCTCAGGGTCACAGATCAAACCCTATAAGGCATAATTTGACTTCTGATCCCATCAGCAGACAACAAGCAACTAGAGTTGAATAACAAACCACAAAACAAAGATTATAATCGTTAAAAAATCAGACATTAGCGGCGGCATCATAATAAATAATTTCCACACAAACTATCCATAAATGAACAAACATGTTAACTCTCTCACAATAGGAATTGGCGGATAGTTGAGACTTTGTTGTTGTCGTCTTTATTTTCATAGAACGACCACAGGCAAGACTGATGTCACGGAACATCACCCTGCAGATGTCTATCCACAAATACACATTGGAGATTCAGATACATACGAGCCTAAATCTTATTTGTTTGTCTATAAAACTGGAACCTCACCCATTATCAATCAAAATTTCATTACTGTAATATTATGTGTAAATTTTTTTGTTATGGCTTCACAACTTTTACTAGGACCAACAGTGACTGGGACTGAACTTACAAAACAAGTAATTTTGAACAAAACTAAGCAGTCTTTGATCCAGAAAGTGTCAAAAGGTTAATCCTTGAAAAAGACCACCAAACAACAAAATGCTTACTCGTAAGCATGCTCTATTTCTTGTTTTCCAGTTGATACCAGTTGGTAATCTTTATACCATTCACAGGTGTTCAAAGGAACCTGCATTCAACAAAAAAAAAGGGAAAAGAATCACTCACAAGAATCTGAAACTCGACCATTATATCCCAGTCAAACAAACATAATAGTGTTTGGTTCTTACAGTGAGAACTTTCTTCTCGAACAAGTCAAATTTGTTCAGGATTAGCATGAAAGATGTGTTCTGCAAAAAGGCAGGGGCTTATATTGCAATGTTACAGAGTGCAGCAAGAAGAAATCTATATTGCAATATTGCATAAAACTATTAAAACCCAATCAAAATTCATCAATGATATATATCTATTTCAGAAATAACATGGCAGAGTGAAGTAGAGAACCTCAAAACATGGTTGCTTCAGGACCCATTCAAACAGTTCCTTAGTTTCCACCATTTTGTTCTTGTTTTCATCCTCATACAGCGTTTGATCATACCTGAAAACAAATTTTCAGAAGGGAGAGATTAAAAGCTATGCTCAGTAATCAATCAAAGACAAGTATATTAAAGATGGGTATTGACAAATTGAACTCCAAGAACATACCGCTATGTTTCACACAAAGATACAACACCACTCCTTCAACTACAAGAGCATAACATAAGTTTCCAACAAAGAAAAAACAATTTATGTTCAATGCATTAGCTCCTCTTATAACTAAGCTATATACAATAATCACGAAGGCAATAACATAATGATACCTTGCTATTATCCTTCCAAGTTTTTTTTTGATACAATTCAAGGTTTGAAATTAATTTAGTAGTTGAAAAAAGTACGACAGTTAACCTAACCTATTTGGTCAAGAGGTCAGTGTTAAACATATAATATATGTAAGCAGACACCTCAGGTACACTGACAGTCTGACACATAATAAGTACTCTAAATATAAGAATGATATGAACAAGTCAAAGAGCTATCAATCTGGGTTACCACCGCACCCAACTTATAAAGACAACAATAAACTAAATTAAATTCTTACTCGCTTATAGCAGCATAAAAGATTACTGTTGTGACTCCTTCAAATAGATGAATCCATTTCCTTCTCTCATTCCTTTGCCCTCCAACATCAAATAATCTGTATACTTCTACACTTTTCTTATTTTCTCCAACATGACTGTAAAATATAAATAACAATATAAAGTTGGTCACAGAAGTATAAAGGATACGAGATAGATGTGCTAGACATGTACACAAACAAAAAAAAAGTGGGAGGGAGGGCAGATAAGCACATCTTATAAGCTGAGAAACAATGTATAAAACAAAGTGATTGAAGAATAGTGTACCTAAATTGTATCTCCACCACTCCAGTTGTGCGAACTCTAGCACAAAGCACATCTTCCTGCATATTGATTAGCCAGAACAAGTATATCAATATCAATCCAACAATAACCCAATCAGTAAGATAATTATTGATTTACAATATTTTAGCAAAGCAAAACAAGTTTAATAACAGACCCAATCACCTTTGTCGGTGTGTAATTCACATCAGCAAGTCTCTGAAGGTTTTTATAAAATAATGAGCGCAGTTTGGCACTTGAATTATGCTGCTGCGAGCATATGTTTCCTGCACAAAAAGTCATTCAAAGTACAGAGACTGATTTATCCCACCTCCAAAAGAGTGCATCTCAGAAATTGGCATATCATTATACATAGACTTGATAGGTGTTGCATGTTAAATTCCACATGCAAATATGCAATAGGACCTACCTGTATAGCAAGATCTCTCCACAACATGTCTATCTCTAGGGCGAGTTCTTTGGTAAGCTTAGGATAGTCCAATCTACTGCCAATGCTTGAGAGTTTTTCTCCAATTTCCTGGGAAATAAAAAAAATGTAAAAATCAAAGTAAACATGGGTTCCTTTCTCCTCTAGGCTTAACCATCCAAATGAATATCCATAAATTCTAGAGTTATGGACAGCAACACCGGATGATCATGTGTCATTTGTAATTGCAAATTTTCAATAAGTTGTCTGACCTTGTTTTCTATCGACAAGACATACTTGGAGGAATTTGCATCATTTTGAGCCAATTCCTTGTCCAAAGCACAAAAATATATATACTTGCATCAGAGAATTACAAAATCATCTGATTGATAGCCCACTAATATCCCCTCTAGCTGAATCTAAAATTGGTGTTTATATCACAATTATTATTTTTTTTGGTCGAAATTATATATCACAATTATTAGAAAGAACAAACACACCCTTGCAAGTATTGCATACTTTTATAATTTGATAGACATTAGCATGGATGACTGGTGTATAGCTCTGTAGCTCCCCCTCATCAATGCCTGTTTGGTAAAGGAGTTTGAGCCAAAAAAAAATTCGTAGAAAAGCTATATCAAGTTGTTTGTAATCACTACAAGCACCGTACAGATGAGTAGGAATGAAGAGAACAACTTGCCTGTTTAAAAATTGTAGACTTCCCTGACTTCCAGCACCTTACAAGGAATAGAAGATGGCGTCAATTTATAGATTTGTTGGAATAGTGGAAAGTCTCTCTAATCGTTGAACTACACATGCAAGAATTAGTCTTCAACCAAAAACACATGATACATTGAACAATATCAATAAACGTGTAGAGAACAACACATACCACTTTCGTTATTCAAGATTTTTGAAATTCGAAAACAACATTCATGATTTGAGTTATATATAGCAAACACATGTACTGCATGTATCATGGTTAAATATTATATATGTAAAAATAGATGAAGGGGCAGATAGTCAACTATATGTATACTAAAATATGTTCCAGAAGAGATCTGTCAGCACATACAAGTATTTAAGGTTAGTACTTGCAGATGAACAATAAATTTTGCAAGAATATACAAAAGAAAAAAATTCACACAGAACTACTGCAATCTGTCGATGATTTGGCATCAGAATAATTTTCAGGTTGATCCGAGGCATATCCTCCTCATGAGTTTTGACGAAGCCAAACGTCCTCTAATCACCAGTTTTTGACGAAGCCGAACCGCCATTGGAGCATCAACAGGTCAAACAACACTGATAACTTCCTCTTTGAATTTCAACCTAACCGATCAAAATTCAGAAATCGGAGGCGCGATATAAGGAATTGAGCAAAGAACGCACCTGGATCTGGACAAAAAACGCGGCGAGATGAAGAGGAGAGAGACCGTGCGGACATGGTAGGAGAATCGAGTCAAAGAGGAAGGATTTCTGTTAAGAACGGACGAGGACAGCCACGGCCTCCTCTGTCGCCTAATGGCCGGGATCCTAACCCTAATCGTCCTCATCCTGTTCGTAATTCTCCTGATTTGGCTCATCCTCCGTCCCACCAAGCCCCGATTCGTCCTCCAAGACACCACCGTCTACTCCTGATCTGGCTGGGAACCCAAACTGCAAAAGGAAGCTCCCTCAAGCAATTGACGGCAGACTGGATCGATATTCAATCGGCACAAATTCGACCAAAGCCATAGAAAAAGAACTTACGGGGAATCCCGCGAACGAACTATAACAGGGCACAAATTAGGTCGTTTTCGCTTTGATTAGGTTTACGGAAGAAAGATTCACTACTACAATTCGGGCCTATTGTGGCGGGTTTTGGTGGCGGTTGGGCTATGGTGGCAGTTTGTGGGGGCGGTTTAAGCTATAGGGGCGGTTTAGGGGGCGGTTTTTAAGTTTCTAAGCTATAGGGGCGGTTATTATGTTCTATACCAGCGGTTTAATTTATTTGGATTAAAAAAAAAAGATAAATCTGACATTTTAGGCAAAACCCTAAAGAGACAAACACAACCCACAGGCCCGCATTCTCAATTCCTCTCACGCTCCGTCCCTCCTCCCCTCCTCCCTGACTCTCCCTGCCCTCTCGATACGTCGCCGACAGTGGAGCGGTTCCGGCAGCCGGCTCCACCCTTCCCCCCCCACCCCGACTCTCTCCGCCCCACACTCGCTCTTCACCCTCCGTCCTCGCTCCGCCCCGCTTCTGGCTCCGCCCTCCCTCCTCGCTCCTCCCCGCTTCTGGCTCCGCCCTCGCCCGCTCTCGTCGCTTATTCGTGGTGTTGATGCTCCTCTTCGCCTGGCTCTTGGTCAAGCCAGGCAACGCCGTCATCTACTACCCCAACCGGATCCTCAAGAGCATGGACCCCTAGGAAGGATCCGGATCTGGTCACCGGACCCGCAACCCGTTCGCTTGGATAAAGGAGGTTCTCACCTTCAAGGAATCCGAAATCATAGCCATGTCTGGCGTTGACACCGCTATTTACTCCGTCTACATGACCACTGGTAATCCTAGGGTTTCAATTTCAGTCTAATTTATCGTTTCATATTAGGTCAATTCCTGATGATTTTTTGTTGATTTACTAGCTGATTTATGACAATTAGTAGTGAAATTCACACCCTGAGATTTATTTTTTGGTAGTGAGCAGTAATTGGGGTAATGGTTCTATGTGGTGTGATTCAGCAGAAGAAAGATGAAACTTATTTTTTCATGCTCTCTTTTCTATTTGCTAGGTGAAAATGATGGAAACGGAGCAGCAGGATTGCTCCCAGACAGTTGAAAGGTTGATGGCAACTTTGACTAGCGTTGGTAACTAATAATTGATGATGATGGTGATGATTCTTTTGGGTAAGGATTGTATAAAATGGAAGCCATACATTCTACTACTTTAATTTAGATCTTTCAAGTATGTGTAATATGAGCTGATGACTTGCTTTTTGGGGATATTATGGATTGCTTTTTGGGCAAGACCTCTTGTGAGTTTTGTTCTTCCAATTTTTCTGAGCTTCTTCTTTGTTTTATTGTTGCTGTGATGATTGAATGGTATTGTGTTTTAGCAGTAGCAGAAATATTCAATGTGTGGAACTTTGAATTGTCGGTCTGAATTTTGTGAAAATCGGACGTTGCTCTCATTAGAGTTTGCTTGCTAATCTTTATGATTGCTTTAATGTTTCTTGGTTGGACTTTGCTATAATGGAATCCCTGTGTTATTATTTAATGCTTTTTGAATATTATAAGTCACAAGGTCTGGAGGTATGTTAACCTAACTATCTTCATTAGCCTGTCAAAATTTCCTTCACCTTTAACTTGATCTTTGAAGCTCAGTTTGGCCTTAATCTCAACTCTTATCATGGAAGGTACAGGTGCAAAGTGATGGGGTTAAGGAGTGGCTAATAGATATTCACCTTGTTTATGTGATGGAAACACTATTTAATTATATGTTTATGTATCAATGATTTTAATCAAATATAGTTTACAAGGTCTGATATTATATGGCATAAGAATCTTATAACATAACCAATTCAGTTCTAACAAGTGAAATAAGTTGGGCTCAAAAAAAGAAGTGAAATTGGTTGGGTGGGGTTTGAGCTGTACATGTTTCAACAATTCTGGATTATAGTTTATTATACATTTAAATTAATTTAAATAATTTAAATGGGCAAGAGTAGATATCATCATCTAATTAGTGATGCTTAGTAGCATAGTTATCCACACCATGTGTTGATTTGGTTATAACTTTTCTTGATTTTATATTGAAAAGCATTGTACTTAGTTAATGTATGTTCATAAAACGGTTGACTATCTGTATACTAATTTTGAAAAATACATTACTATATACTGATTCTTTGTTTTTAAATATTAGGAAAACAATACCTTAGATCTGAGGTTTCATAGTGTAAACGAATACACTTGCTTATCAACCGGTACTTTTTCCTTTACCTTCATTTTATTATGGAAGTACTGAAAAACAAATAGACTTGCTTATTCTTATAGAAGTTACAAGAAGCTAATCTTTCTAGTTACTGGGGTCCATGTACTTTGTTGTAGCTTTTCTAGTCTATCTTGTCTTTCTTGAGTTATATATGTGTTGTGTGATCCTCTATGTTATCGAAGTTACAAGAAGCTAACCCTGAAGTTGATCTTGTCATCCCAGACATTGGCACAAATGAAGAAGATGAGCCTAGTCCCCATGAAAATTAACCAGGTGTGTTCAATTTTATTTTGCTATTCGTTTCATATATAAGATGCATTTAATTTTTTGACAAGATTTGACCATTCTGTTGACTGTTGGCTTCGTACTACTATTTGTTTGTTCTATGCTCTCTCTTCCTTCTTGATTGGGAACATTGCATTTTGGCTTCAAACATCTGATTTTCTTTTTGATTTTTTCATGTTTTGGAGGTTTTTAGGCTGGCTTATTAAGTAAATAAAGGTGGTTCAAAGGTGGGTCTAATCTGAAATTTATAGGGTCAAATTTGGAGTCAAGTGGATATCAAGGATTGAGCTAGTTGTTTAGCATTAGTTTATGCACTCATTATATATGATACTTGGATTAGCTTATTTTTCTTGCAGGTGCTTTCCCGACCCCCAAAAAATAAATCTTGCAGGTGCTTTTGGTTTGATGTACATATGTCGATCATTACAGGTGCTTTTGGTATGATATATATATATGGCCAAGCATATATATTGGGGCTAGTTTTGATTAGGCTTATTTTGTTTTAGCTACTTGGAATTGCTTGTTTATGGCTTCAGATGTTGTGATCGATTGTATTGGAAACATTATGTAAATGATGATGGGTTACTAATATTATATATGATATCTCATTTTATTTGTGATTTTGTATAAAGTACAATTTCAGGCATTTTCTTGCATATATTTACTACTATATATAATTCTGCATCAAGAATCTATAAAAAAATATAAAAATTAATAATATTATTAAAAATTATATATGCAACCGCCACAAAAGCCTACCAAAAATGCCGCCATAAGTTTAGAAAGACCACTTTATTTACTTCAAAAACCGCTACCATAAGTATAAAACCGCCCCTTTAGCTCAAATAAACCGCCACTATAGGTATGTTTGAAACCGCCCCCTTACATACTATGCCAACGGTTTTTTTACCCTATAGCGGCGGTTGATGATGACCGTCGCCTTTCCTGTAAAAACCGCCACTATTCCTCTATAGCAACGCGAGCAGAAGCGGCGGTTCAAAAACCGCCACCTTAAGCCTAAGGTGGCGGTTTTAGGCGATTTAGCAACGGTTTTTGACCGCCTCTATAGGTCTGAATTGTAGTAGTGATTGAATTAGCTGAATTGGAAACATATAATTTTGGCGTAAAATTTGGATTTCAATGAAAATTTGCCCACCAAAATGACCCGCTTCTATCTTTGATCTATTAACGACGATGTCAATTTTTTATTTTTAAAAATTATTTTAATTAAACACAATAACGACGGTATTAAAATCAGGTTCAGTTTACTTTCACGCTTATTACGACCAACAAATATATTTCTCGTTATTAGAGGTTATATATATACCTTTAACGATAAAATTTTCACTTCGTCGTTATAGCTTGGTCGTTAAACACCCCTTTTCTAGTAGTGAAGAAAGGACATTTTGCTAAAAAATGTACAGTGGGAACGTCCTCCAAAGACAAGAAGAAAGCTCTCATTGGAGCATGCACAGCTGCATGGGATGATCTTAGTTCAAGTGATGATGAACGAGAAGATCAAGTTGCTTACATGGCAATGGAGGAGGCCTCAATTGTTGAAGAGAACGCCTCCGACAATGAACAAGAGGTAACTCACGATTCCATGATGCGTTCCTTAGAAAAATGTTCAAAACCATAACTCCTTAAACTTATTGGTAAAATCATGGAGGAAAGTCTTGCTATGAAAAGAAGAATGGATGAACTCGAAGATGAAAATATTGTGGTTGAATGTGAAAACTGTAGTTCCATGACCATTCAACTAGAGTCCTCATGTGAAGAAACTAAGTCCCTAAAAACTGAACTTATGTGTCTCAAACTTGAGAATGCCAAGCTTAGGGAAGAAGTGAAAGTGTTGGGAAAGAGTCCCATAGTTGAGGAAGTAAAACCAATAGTCTTTGTCCCAGCCAAAAGAGGACTAGAATGTGAGTCTGATACTAGGAACTCTCTCCCTAGTGACTTTGAGGCTAGCAAAACTTCAGAACTTGAACTTGAAAGGGAGAAAACCAAGAATCTTCTTGAAAGAATTAGAGTCCTAGAAAGTGGAGAAAAAGGTCAAGAGGACTACTATACTAATTCCACCAGTCATAAAATTTACAAGAAAATTGCAAAATGGGACGGTTCAAAAGTGTGTGATCCCCAAAAGATGAAGCAAAACAAAATCCAACGTCCCAACAAGAAGTACTACCTCGGTACTTACTATAGGACGTTTTGGTACTGTGGACAAGGAGACCACTTCAAATATGACTGTGTGAAACTAAAAGAAGATATTGCAAGTGGCAAATCTGCTAGGACTAACAATGAGAATTCTAAGTCCGTTCCAAAAGCTAATTCTAGGCGTCCTAGACGTTCTAGGAGTTCTTTCCGCAAGCATGCCATTTCTAATGATGTTAACATAAATGACTATATGCCAGAACCAGAGTTCTATTATTGTAATGAGCCAGGTAAGGAACACCTTGCCTGGGTCGCCAAAAACTAACTTTGTTTTGGCAGGTGGAAGTGAGGGGACGTCCATGGATCATTGATAGTGGCGCCTCAAATCATATGACAGGAAGCAGATCCATCTCACTTCTATCCAAAATAGTGCCACGGGAGGAACTGTCTCGTTTGGCAACAAGGGCAAGGGAAAGATCAAAGGAACGGGAACTGCTATTCTCAATCCGTCCATCAAAGCAACAAATGTGAGTCTTGTTGAAGGACTTGGCTTCAACCTTCTTAGCGTCTCTCAAATGTGTGATCAAGGTGAAAACCTAGTCACATTTGACTCAAAGGAGTGCCTTGTTATCAACAAGAAGTCCAACAAAGTTGTTCTCAAAGGAGTACGCAAGAACAATGTCTATATCTTCAATCAAGAGTTCAAGCCTAAATCAGAATTATGCTTATCTGCTTCAAAGAAGGACGCTAATCTCTGGCATCGCCGACTTGGCCATGCTGGACCTAGCACGATCCTCAAGCTACACCAAAGAAATCTTGTGAAGGGACTTCCTCGAATTGATCCTGAGAATGTTGAACAGTGCGACGCCTGTATCAAAGGGAAACAAACAAGAACGTCTTTCAAGTCCAAGAACGAAGTAAGTACAAAGAAGCCTTTGGAACTTCTCCATATGGATCTTTGTGGACCAATGAAAACGTTGAGCTACGGTGGAAAGAGGTACATTTACGTTCTTGTAGATGATTTTTCTCGATTCACTTGGGTTCTTTTCTTAGTGTCAAAAGCAGATTGTTTTAATGTGTTCAAAGTCTTCATCAAACAAGTGGAAGTTGCCCTTGAGACGCCTCTCAAAGCCATAAGGTCAGACCATAGGACGGAGTTCCAAAACTCAGAGTTCCTGGCCTTCTGTGATCAGCATGGCATCTCGCATAACTTCTCAGCTCCAAGGACTCCTCAACAAAATGGAGTTGTGGAAAGAAAGAACAGGACGTTGGAGGATATGGCAAGAAATATGCTCTTAGCAAATAGCGTTCCTAAGTACTTCTGGGCGGAAGCTATTGCTACAGCATGTTATATCATCAATCGAGCCATGATCCGTCCTCTGCTGAATAAGACGTCCTATGAGTTGTTAAATGGAAGACGTCCTCGCATTGATTATCTCAGAGTCTTTGGTTGCAAGTGTTTCGTTCACAACAATGATAAAGAAAAACTTGGAAAGTTTGATGCAAGGAGTGATGAAGCCATATTCCTTGGGTACTCTCTCACCAGCAAAGCATATAGAGTTTTCAACAAAAGGACTCTAAAGCTTGAGGAGAGTATTCATGTTGTGTTCAAGGAAGTTCCTCTCACAAAGAAAAATCAAGTAAGAAAGAACGCTCCTCGTCACAACAGCAGGACGACACTAAAGATGAAGGTGAAGATTGGTCCTCTGGAAAATACTACGTTCCTAAGGACGCTGCTCCAAATCCTGAAGAAGTCTCAGTGGACGCTCCTAGTGTTGTTCAGGGAGTTCCCTCTTGTAGTGAATCCCCAGTTCAGCAAGATGTAGCAGAATCAAGTCAACAAGGCGAGCAACGCCAAGGTGTGGACGCTCTCTCTGAGGAGGAACACAGTGGGGACGATGCTCAAAGTGATAGTGATGATTCAGATGGAGACATTGATCCAAGATTCGTTCAATTGTTTCAAAGGGAGTCCCGCTTCTCTAGGGACCACCCAACATCCCAGATTGTCTCAGATATTTCTCAAGGAGTTCAGACTAGATCAGCAGCAAGCAAGTCCCAGAGTGCAAATCTAGCTTTCTGTGCGTTCAACGCTTTTGTCTCTATGGTGGAACCAAAGAATATCAAAGAAGCACTCCAAGACGCTGACTGGATTCAAGCGATGCAAGAAGAACTCAACCAATTTGAAAGGAACAAAGTTTGGACCCTCGTCCCTCGTCCCAAAGGCAAAAACATCATAAGGACGCGTTGGGTGTTCAGAAATAAGCTTGATGAATGTGGACGTGTGTCAAGAAACCAGGCAAGACTAGTGGATCAAGGATTCAAGCAAGAGGAAGGAATAGACTATGATGAAACGTTTGCTCCTGTGGCCGTTCGTCTTCTTATTGCCTTTTCCGCGCACAAAGGATTCAAGTTATTTCAGATGGAAGTCAAGACTGCCTTTCTCAATGGAAAATTGAAGGAGGAAGTGTACGTTGCTCAACCGCCTGGTTTCGAGGACGCCTCTCACCCAGATCATGTGTACTACTTGGACAAAGCGCTTTATGGACTCAAGCAAGCCCCTCGTGCATGGTATGACAGGTTTGCGTCCTTTCTTTTGTCTCATGGGTACATAAGAGGTTCAATTGATAAAACTTTGTTCATAAAGAAAGTTTACAAGGACATTTTAATTGCCCAAGTCTATGTTGATGATATAGTCTTTGGTAGTACTAACATGAAGCTTGTAGATGAGTTCAAGTCCTTAATGAGTAGTGAGCTTGAAATGTCTCTCATTGGAGAACTCAATTTTTTCTTGGGACTTCAAATAAACCAACTCAAGGAAGGGACGCGTATTCACCAACAAAAATATGTCCGTGAAATGCTTGAGAAGTATGGGATGAACTCGTCCAAACCTGTTGCAACCCCTTGTTCTACCAACTCGCGTCTCAACGCTGATGAAAAGGGAAAGGACGTTGATCAAAAGCTTTATAGAGGAATGATTGGTTCTTTGCTCTATTTGACCGCAAGTCGTCCCGACATCATGTTTGTCGTTTGCTTGTGCGCACGCTTCCAGGCAAATCCAAAGGAGTCCCACATGCAAGAAGTTAAGAGGATCTTTCGCTACCTCAAAGGACGCGACGATCTTTGTCTTTGGTACCCTAGGAAGACGTCCTTCAAGCTTGTTGGCTACTCGGACGCTGATTATGCTGGTCATGTGATTGATAGGAAAAGCACTTCAGGAATGGCACAATTCCTTGGTTCATGCTTAGTCTCTTGGGGATCTAAGAAACAAAACTCTGTGGCGCTTTCAACTGCGGAAGCTGAGTACGTTGTTGCTGCCTCGTGCTGTTCACAAGTCATCTGGATCAAATATCAACTGGAGGACTACGGTATCAATCTTGAAACTATTCCCATTCGATGTGATAATACAAGTGCTATTGAAATTTCTAAGAATCCTGTTTTTCATTCACGCACAAAGCATATTCATATAAGACATCATTTCTTGCGTGATAATGTTGAACTAGGACTCATTAGTATGGAGCATGTAAGGACTGAAGACCAAATAGCTGATATTTTCACTAAGGCGCTGATAGACGTCCCTATGAGCATCTAAGGCTGCTCTTGGGGATGATAACTTTTAAGTAGCAAGTCCCGTTCTACTATTCTCTCAATGATTGGCTATGTTTTGTAGATTCTAAGTGTTTAAGGACTGTTATGCATTGAATCATATTTGCAAGGACGCTAGTCTAAAACTTCATGTGTTTGCTACTTTGGAACGCCATTCAAATTTTCTCTATTTGTCTTGAAAAGAGTATCCCTGATCACCCAACCCTCATTATAAGCCGAAATGATGGGAACTCTAAGCTTACCCTAGCTGAGAACTTTGCAAAAGCGTCCTATGAGCTTCATATTTTCTTTTACGGGACGTGCTTGCTTTGTTCTCAAATGGTTCTCAAGGTGATCACAAGGACGGTGAAATTGGTTATTGGTTTGCTTGAAGAGGTAAATTTTTGCTAAGTATGAGAGAACGCCTTTGGTTTGTAAGAGAGGACGCCAGTTCAGTTTTGAGAAGGAGTTGAAGAGTCAGAAATTTGAACTTTTGAAAGTTTGAACAGTGACCGTTGTACTTGCTCAATGCTTAAGGGGGAAGTTTTGCCACGTGTCGCACAGTGAAACAGTGGTAATTACAGTTTGTGCCACCGCTTCCTCTATATAAAGCCAGAACAGTCGCTCTCGTTCATTTATTATTCTCAACCAATTCTCTGCTCAAATCAGTGCTCTGACTTCTCTCTAGCTTTCCGGCAACTTTCTCTCACTAAATCTCACCAAAATATGTCTCAAAGACTGATGAACGTAGCCGGATCTTCTACCGGTGGGAAGCGAAGAAGGTTGGTCAAGTCCAACACAATAGAGAAGCCAAAGCCTATCGTCCTCAATGAATCTTTGGTGGACTTCATCAATAGGAAGCCGAAAACTCTCTACAACTTGATAAGGGCACGAATGGATAAACCTGATGTGAAGGAGGATGCCATCAAGACGAGGAACTATGAAAAGTTCATAGAACGCTTCGTCATCCCAGGCCTTCATAAGACCAACTACAAGGACTTACTGGGGAGGATGGACGACGTTCTCTTCTTCTCGCAGTTTGGGGGTGAGAATCTCGGTCCTTTACTTGATTTAATCCTAGACCTGCACAACACCATCCTACCAGAATTCCCCATGTACCCTAGGGATTCCCTGGCGTACAAAATGCTTAAATCCCGTGTGCCAAGTCCCTCTCCCCCACCTCCTCAAGTCCCCACTATCTCCAGAAACATCCTTCCCTCAAAGCGTCCAACCCCCTCTTCCCCTCTATCAAAAGCTTCCAAACCAATCTTCTCAAATCCTACCCAAATTGTGGATAAGTTTCCACCCCACATAAAGGAGGGACGCTCCAAGAACACCCATGACCCAAGGCCCCTCAAAAAGGCCAAAACTTCAAGCGTCCCCTCCTCCAAAATCCACACAAAAGACCTAGCTCCACAAAAAGGCCCTCCAACCTCTCCAAGGAATCCACTCCACCTCCACAACCCATCACAATTGTCCAACTCCCCACTCCTCCACCGTCCCCACAACCCTCAAAAACCAATGCCCTCATTCCTTTCCCCCCTAAACCTCATGTCTCACCTCTTAATTTAGCCAACTTCCCATCCGCCCCGGCCCATATCTCACCGCCTAAGGACCCCGAGACCCCCAGGTCCCACCGTCCATCCTCTGAAAGTGGCCCGGATGAGGCTGAGAAGCGTTCCACTCTTGCGCACACCTTTCGCCGACGCAAAAGCTGGTGAAAAGCCTAAGGTGTTGCTTCACAAGGACGCTCCAGAGCCCGAGCACATCTCCTCCTCCTCCTCTAGCTCATCTGAGAGCCAAAGAGGAACGCCTGCCGATCAAGTCTCCCCATTCATTGATGTCGTTGGGGACTCCAATGACGAGGCGGAAGGAGTCGAGAATGCTCTTGCTGAAAAAGAACAAGTTGCTGAGGACGCTGGCGAGCACCAGGTCCCTCAAAAGGACGCCGAGCCCACTTTGTCTGATGAGCTCGAGCGTGATGCGCAGGAAGTACCTCCCTACAACCAAAACCTCCCAATCCTAAATCCCCTCCCAACTCCACAAGAAAACCCCTCCCCCACAATCCAAACAGAATCCCAACAAGTCCTTGCGGACGCTGAGCCAACAGGACATCAATCAGAGGCTCAGGACGCTGAGGGCACGTCCCAAGGCCAAGCTCTTTCTGATGCTGATCAAGCCACAGCTGGTGGCAATACTGAAAATGAATAAGGCACAAAGAACGCTGCTGGCCAGGACGGTGATGAAAACGAGTCAGAGGACTCTGCTGATGAGGACAGTTCTTCAGGTGATGAGGACTCTGAGTCCCCTAAGGGCAAACGCAAAAGAAAGCCTGATGGCGCACCCGTCAAAGTTCTCAGCCCCCTGATTTACTCAGAAGATTGGCTCGCCTCCTTCAATGATAATAAAGTTCAGGAGTTCCTTGAGCTTCTACGGTTCCAAGGCTGGTTGAACGTTGGGCCTGCGCCTGCAGATGTTGACAAAGAGCAGGTGAAAGCGTTCTACAGAGATCTGCGTTACAAATCAAAAGATGGCTCTCTCCACTTCAAGATCGATGGTGAGAAAGCCTCTGTTAATGAACACCAGGTTCGCGCCTTCATGGGTCTCAATCCTCAAAAGCCCCCGTCCAACGCTTTAAGCTCTCTACCAAAAAGTGGCTTCGAAACAACTGATGAAGAACTGCCACTGGTTGAAAGGGTGTTTCAAGGCAAAAAGCCTTATGGACTGGACAGGGTAGCTCACGTACTGAGCAAAGTTGGCGCCATCGCACATTACTTCATTTGTCGCGCCGTCCTTCCAAGGCAAGAGAAGCGTTCAATAGTTCAAACTCACGACCTTATACTGATTGACGCTCTTCTCGAACGCCGCCCCATAAATCTAGCCAAAATTGCTATGCAACATATGGCTAAGTGTGGGAGGAAGCGACACGCCTTGCCGTACCCAGGGCTGGTCAAGCTAATTCTACAGTCCCAAAATGCTTACGATGAAAGTGCTCCCTCTGAAGAGCTCGGACTAAAGTGGAATGCAAAGAAGGGGCTGGTGGAGATAAGGCACAATGAAGAGTTGTCGTCTGTGCTAAAACAGTTAGAAGCTGAAGCTGAGGAAGCTAGGAAGAAGGCTGAGGAAGAACGCTTGGCAGCTGAAGTAGAAGAAGAACATCTTGCGTCTATGTCTCAAGAGTTCACTCATGAAGAAGAGCCAGCCGTCGACTTTACCACTCTTGATCAAATGCTAATGGCTCCTTCTCCTCCTCAAGATCCTCTTATGCACGCACCCTCATCAAGTTCCGGACAAGAGCCTCGTTCTGCCCCTGCTAATATTGCCCAACATCCTCCTGCAGAACTCATGGGCGCCATAATGGACAACCAGTGCCTAATCTTCTCCGCCATCAAGGACTTGTCCACGGCTCTCTCTAAGTCGGCTGAACTTCACGCACAACTTCTCAAGTTCTTTCAAGATCAGAGCCGTCCTCAATGATTGCCGTCCTCCAACCCTCTTAATCCCTACATCTTTCTGCTTTTGCTTCTTTTGTTTTAAACACTATGCTCTTGGTTTGTAATAACCGTACTCTTATTTTTGTTTGAATGGCAATCTACTGTTTGTGTGCATGTGTTTGTTCAAGAGTTCCACTGCTTTTAGTTATGTGTTTGTGCTAACGTCCTTATCACTTATTATCCTTTTCGATGATGCCAAAAGGGGGAAGTGTAGTTTTGCAGCGATGCGCTATAAAATAGTTATCTAGAATAAGAAAGTGTTAAAGGGGAACTATTAAGTGAAAGGTCTAAGGAACGCCATGCTAGAATAAAGTAGAGGACGTCTAGAAAATTCTAGGACGCTTTTCTCTCCTTAAAATCCAAATATTAGAGAATCAAAGATGAAAAACTTGTGCTTATTGGAATTTCTCTAAGTGTTAGAGGACGCTTCTAAGATTTCATGCATGATAAGTTCAAACGCCAAAACTATTTTGCTGAAGAGTTTGTCATCATCAAAAAGGGGGAAATTGTTGGGACGCTATCAAGGACGCTTGCGTACTTGTGAGCGTACCACACAACCGTCCCTTAGTTTTGATATGACAAACTCACTTTGATTCTAATAAAATTGTCCAAGTGTTCAGGAACGCCAGTGACAAAAGGACAACAAGTGTGTGTGGGCGTCCCCTGGGCTTAGGGACGCTAGCTAACAGGAAGTAAGGACCAGCAAGAGACTACTTGAGCAAGGACGGAGTCCCAAGCAAGTAGGAACGCAAGAAAGGAGTCCTTACTCACTAGCCGACAAGATGACATCACTCGACAATGTTTGATCATCCAAGGACACGTGGAGACCGATCCTGTAGCAGAGTCCAACACTACGTGGCGGACGATCCTGTTGCAGAGTTCATCAACACGTGGCGGCCGATCCTGTAGCGGAGTTCATCACACACAGCTGGATACAGGAAGCTTCCTCATCACCGCCATCATACGTGGAGGAAGATCCTGTAGCCACGTCCACGAAGGGCATGATCGTCCCAGAGAAATGACGTCCATCCCCAAGTCCTATAAATACCCCAAGGCATTTATTGTGACGTTAACGCTTTCAGAGAATATTCAGAGAGATTCAGAGGAAAGCGACTCACTCAAGAACACGAAGAACTAACTCAAGAACACAAGAACAGTGCTAGGACTTGTGTTAGATCGAGTGAGATTTTGTACCCAAACCACAAAACAGTTTGTAATCAGAAAAACCAAAAAGAGAAAGAGAGTTTTGCGAAGTACTGCAGAACGTAGGAATAGAGTCCTTTAGTAGATTGAACAAGCTTTAGTTGTAGGCTTAAAGGAGTTCTTTACAAGTGAACTTAGGGAAAAGCTAAGTATTAGAGAACTGTAAAGACTCGCCAGTACAACTGTAAGAACGTTCAATATAAAGGAAAGAACTATTCAAAAATCCTCCAAGGAGGTACAGGTTTACACTCAAGGACTACTTGGTCTTGAGTGGTTCCTCTATAATTCATTGCGTTCATTACTTACCTGTCTAGTACTATATTTCCGCTGCATTACTCAAGGATGCCCCTACACCTCGTAGGGACTCCTGACCTTAGGACGCCTTTGCTTAAAGTAAAGGGTGTCCCTTAGTACTAACGATCCAACACACTCAAATAAAGTTTTAGTTTATAAATTCTTGTTATTATTTTATTAAATTGAGACTTAATTACAAAAAGTTGGATAAAAATCGGGCAATCAATTGGACTCCAACACCCTTATTCAAGGTAAAACATAACCTATGAAAAATAAAGGATCGAATATTCACACTAGAGGCATGACTCTAAACAGCTCGCGTGACCCTAGACAAAATATAAAGAGCATCACTTCCCAATTCTCCAAAGGTGGAGAAATTGAATGCAACAAAGTCGTACCCAATATTAGCACATATTTGGAAGCATACTTGCTATTCTTTCTAGCGACAACCTTAGTAACCGCAACTCCGAGGACGAACACGTCAACACCAACACCAGTGAAGGGAGAAACACCGGTGACATCCAAGCAAACATTTTTACCTTTGTCCCAGCCATAGACAAGGAGATCCGTAGGCCTATGGTCGGTACCTTCATTAGACAAAAAACCGAAGGGCACCTCATTTTGCACAACAACACAGGCTTGGGCACATATATCACCCAACACATCTCGGACAAGGTTATGTCAAAATTTAATGCCAATATAATTGCCACCATGCACAACATGATCGATCCCCAAAGCAATCCATGATCATAGAAGAGAAACAAGGATAGGTAAAATCAACTGGATACAAAGGGATCGCAAGCCGATAACATAAAACACACCTAAACTGCTTTGGATGCATTGTCTGACCCAACCCTTCAATTGGAATTGTTCTTAAGAAGTCCAAAGAGTGCGACGCCCGATTGCTAATATGGATGACCTTTTCACGAGCACTAGGATTGTAACAACATATTAAACCTCTATCCACCATGTCAAAGTATATTGAAGCCAATATTATGAATTCTGTTTGAGTTCCAATTTCAACTATACATTCAGTTTTAATTCTAGCTCCAGCTAATTTTATCGAACGGAGCCTAAATCAATTATTGTATTCATTTTCTCAATCCAAAAGTCTCAGGTACAATAATTAGCATCTCAAGTACAATAATTAGCATCTCCTCAAATTTGCAAATACACCCTAAATTTCAAAAATTTCCCCAAATTACAAACCCCAACTTTAAAACTTCCCCAAATTAAATCCTAGATTTAATAAAAAAAAATCAGTAATAGACATTAAACCCTAGAATCATGTTAAACCTCAATAATTAGGGCAAATTCCCAAACCAGTCTCGTTGATCCGAGGGCCTCATCGTCCCGGTGAAGCTAATCGGTCGAGCCCTGGCCTCCCTCTCATCGGCCAAGTGAAAGTTAGAGGTATTTTACATTTTTTAAAAATTAATGTACGCAATCTGGGAGGCCCTAGGCCCTGGCCTCCGTGTTGTCCTTGGCATCCGGTCATCCTCTTGAGCAAGATTTTGGAGATGGACGCAATCTGGGAGGGACAAGTGAAAGTTAGAGGTATTTTACATTTTTTTAAAAATTTTTGTCAATGGAAAGTGTAGAAAATGAGAGGGACTTGTGAATCACGTTGTAAGTAGCTATAGTGGCTTAGTTCATAGAATAGTGGGGTACCAAATAGAAAAGAAATTTGTTTAGATATAAAAAAGGATAGTCAAAATTCCAAGAGTACCAAAAGAAAAATCTCTAGGCTAAAATATCGAAACACATAAATAAAGTCTTGTAGATTATGAATACAAAATATAATACTATGAATGAAAAATTGACTATTTTAACCTATGTTACACGGACACGTGTAAAATTGTTTTGTTAAGGTGTCGGACACGGGGAAGTGGGGAAGCAGCGCGGAAGCGCCGCCGAAACGGCCAGAAACGGATAAGGAAACGTTTCTCTTAAATAGAAATGTTTCTCGCTTTTTGGAAACGGGATTTTAATGAAAAAACATTTTTTTATTCTTTTATCTGTGTGCGTTTTGCCCTAAATCTGTCCCGATGCTCACGATTCACGAGTCACGACTTCACGAGAATTCTCTCTCGAGTCTCGACCTAGTCTCTGTTTGTCTTCGTCGGTCGCTGCTCCTCTGTTGTCGTCTGTCTTCGCGCCGCCACCGGTCGCTGCTCCTGTCTGTCGTCTCATCGTCTGTCTTCGCCTAGTTCGTTGCTCGCCTGCTCCTCTAGTCCTCTCTCGTCGTCCTAACTCGTCCATCCCTGTCGTCTGTCTGTCAAACCGGTCAGTTTATTGCCTTTGAAAAAGAGTTCTTCTGCTAGTGCTAGTGTTAATTCAATTAGGGAAGATGTGGCTCCTCTTTGAGCATTTGTTGAAAAGAAAGCTAAAACAGGAACAAAAGGTGGGAATTGTGTTTAGGTTTGCAAGAAGTGTAACAAAAATATCAGGGAACCTATACAAGAGTGAAGGCTCATTTTTTGTATTTGTCAAACAAGGGAATTGGAAAGTGTTCTGAGGTTGATTCGGTTGAGCTTAAAAAACTGGTTGATATGGAGAAGAACTATGAAGATAATTTACTGGCTATGTGTCAAAGAAATGTTTCTTTTGCTTCATCATTGAATTATCACATATATGACTTTAATTAATGTAGTTGTATAAGCTATAACAAGTGCTTTAAAATGATATATAATAAATATTGACGTTTCCTCGCCGTTTCCATTTCTACTATTTTTAAGAATTGTCGCTTCCCCGTTTCCGTTTCGGACACCCGTGTCCGTGTCCGTGCAACATAGATTTTAACTAATGTGCAATTTAACCCTAAAAATAGGCATAGACTTTTTGCACACAAGTTTTTGACTTTTTGCACCACGCCATCAGAAGGCGTCGCTTTGAGAAGGCGTCCGTTAAAATAATAATAAATATTAATGAGAAAATTACAGACAGCGTCGTCAGACGTCGTCGGAAGGCGCCACGGGATGCCATCTGAAGGTGCCACGGGACGCTGTCGGAAGGCGCCACAGGACGCCGTCCACAGGCGCCCGGCTGGCAGGCGGGAAAACAGTACGTGTTCCCTTTAAAAATGAAAAATTTTCCGGGGAGCATGGCAAGTAGCAAAGAGCAATGGCATTTTTTTTGATTGAGAACAAATAGCCACGGGAGAATTGAATTTAATTCAGTTGATTTTGATCAAGAACAAAGAATTCCACTTCTTCGTTGCACCAAATTAGGGTTTGGTTTTTATGCAGAAAAAGGGAATTGAGGGAGGGGAGAAGACACGTGAAAATTTTAAGTGGAGGAATAATGGGAAAAAAGAAAAATAGGGGTGGAGTAGGGTCCACCTGAACATGAATGTTGATAGGGTGAATTTTTGACTGGCCCCACACTCGCTCCCTAAGCTGTGAAAATTGACCGGCAGTGGGACGCCATCAACAGGCGCTTGGGGACGCCATCAATAGGCGCTCAACGACGCCATCAACAGGCGCCCGGCGACGCCGTCAACAGGCGTCCGGCGATGCCTTCTAATGGCGTCCGGTGACGCGAAGAATTTTCTGCCATTCTTTTTTCCACAATTTAATTAATATAATAATTTGACGCCTTTAAATGACGACGCCCTCGAATGACGTGGTGCAAAAAGTCGAAAAACGGTGTGAAAAAAGCCCGGGCGTAAAAATATGACTAAGACGTTATCCTAATTCAGGTTCTATCACTATGTGGCAAATAATGCCAACAACAGCTCACCTCTAGTCAATCATTAATCTTTTTTTTTTTTTTTGAATTCCCAGTTTAAATAAAACTCATTAAAACCTGCTTACGAGGAAAATGAAGTGGTTATGTCTACTTTGTTTTTGGGTAGAACTGTAGAAGAAGAAGACCTAACCAAGTTGTCTACTGTTAATTTTAGATCCCCTTAAGTAGCGCTCACTTGGACCACCACAATTATGTATTAACTGTGTTATTATTTTTCAGCGTTGAAAAATGTATCATGCTTATGAGATTCACTTTATGTCCTACTTTTGTGTTGGGTTTGGATCATCGATCCAGGATTTTACTAAAACAAACTAGTTTTATTCAAACTCACAATTACAAATTGCACAGAAGCCAAAAAGTTCAAGATACTTCTGATGATGAAACATCAACCAAACAAAATAATTGAATAACAAGCAACTAAAGACAATAGAACGGAAAATTCGTCTCCATCAAAAAGGAGTTGAAATTTGTCTAGATAGCTTCACCAGGGAGCTGCTCGTAGTTGGTTGGAGCACTGATGAAGAAGGTATCATAGACGAGGGCGGCGATGGCGGACCCCAAGAGTGGGCCGAGCCAGTAGACCCAGTGGTTGTCCCACGTCCAGCTCACCACAGCCGGTCCAAACGACACAGCCGGGTTCATGGATGCTCCATCAAAGGCACCACCCGCCAAGATGTTGGCACCAACAATAAAACCGATGGCAATGGGTGCAATAATTCCGATGTTGCCCTTCTTGGGATCAACTGCTGTTGCGTAGACGGTGTACACTAGGCCGAAGGTCATGACAATCTCGAAAACCAAGGCATTCCATACGCTCACCCCCGAGGAGAGAGAGAATGCTGATGTTGTCTACACATCAAGTTAACAAAGAAAAATGTCAGTACATATCTATCTTATAATCCAAGAACTTTAGTTAATGTCAACAATGTAGCACGTGTGAGTATGATCAATATAGGTAACTGAGTTGACTTACGAGGCCGCCGGTTGAGAACTTGAGGAGCAAGCAAGCGACGACGGAGCCAAGGCATTGGGCGATCCAGTAGAGAACGCTCCTAGCCAAGGTGATGTGGCCACCAATGAGAGCGCCAAAGGTGACTGCAGGGTTGACGTGTCCACCGGAGATGTTTGCACCCACAGAAACCGCCACAAAGAGGGCAAACCCGTGGGCCAAGGCAGCAGCTACCAAGCCAGCCGGTGTTGTGGACCCATCATCGGTGAGCTTGTCTAGGAAACAAATTGCACAAAACTTAATCACAAGTCACTGATAAAGTACACAAATCGAGCTATACTTTTAGGATATACATCTATAAAGGTTTGGATCTTACTAAATGCCATTCCGGATCCTTCTCCGGCAAAGACGAATATGAGGACGGAAATGAACTCGGCCAGTGCCGCCTTGAGTGCGTCGGCTTGGCCATACTCGCTGGCGCTTCCGATCACGATTCTAGGCATTGTAACTTGGGTGTTTTGTTAGCTTTGCTCTGCTTAGTGCCTTAACCGTTACAAAGCTGGGTTGTGGACGTTTTTGGAGTGGCTAAACATGAGGAGGTAGTTATACTTATACAGCAAGAGTGAGTTGGGATCCCGGTTCAGCCGGTTCATTATAAAATATGATTCAAATGGTAAAGCTGTCGGTCCAGCTCATTCGGGACCGGATTTGGATTTGGCTGCATGATTTTGTTAGTGTTCAAAATGGAGGAAGGGAATGGACGGAGCCTCCAAACTGATCTCGCGATGACACGTGTCCTATGATGGTCATCGGACGGTGAAGAAAGGCTCATGATAGGAGGGAAAGTGAGGGACGTGGGCCCTGTACGTTAATCAATGATTACATAGTTTACGAGCCGTTTCATTATTCATGGACCGACAGAGCCAAAAGTTTACGCAGTACTACAAAATTTTGCAGCCTGGCCGGTTGGGAAAGTGATGGCTTTATGTCACATTTAGTCATGTCTCATTAATTTATCTATTTTTCATTTTTAAAGGTTGCGTCTTCTAGGTACGATTTTTTTCCCAATTTGTCTACTACCCTTTTTTTTTATAAAGGAAAGAGATTAGGTGATGCAAGAATAAGATCTATGTCTAAGAAGAGAGAGTTGGAGGTCAATCAACGAGCTAAGCCAAGACCTTTTCGTAGGTCACGAGCTTTCAAGTTCAAGAAGGTCTTCAAGTATGATAAATTATCCTTTCAATGCTATCAAGTCACACGTCCAAGGCCTCCCCGAAAAAGGATTAAACTTGGAGATATTTTCGGAAGTTTGAAATCCCGTCACAGCTTGAGTAGTGTTCAGTAAAACAGCCATAACTTTGGCTAGTAAATTGATATCAAGTCTGTTCAAATTGCGTTGGATAGATAATTAAAAGATCTACAACTTTGTAGTTTACGGCGAGTTTAGAATCCAACTGGAAAGAGGTCAAAATTGCGATTTACTGAGAGCTGGTCAAGTCTTACGGGAATCTTATCTTTAGCTTTAATTCTATCCATATCTAGATATTGTCTTTATGATATTTTCGGTCATAGGAGGTTTGTTAGGGCTGAAATATATCTTGCTTTAATTCATATCTTTTGAGTTTTTAGGTTTATTTAATTAGATAGCTTCTTTTCCAAGCAAAGCAAAATTCTATCTTAGGATCATTGTTAGAGATAGAATTTTAGCTTCCTAGTTTGTCTATTTAAGCATTTTTCTCATTCAATAAAAATCAGAGAGATTGAGACCTGGGAATTAACTTGTGATAAGTTTAATTCCTTAGGTTTTTGATCCCGAAAACTATCTTCTTGACTCAAGCAACTCAAACAATCAAATTCCGCTGCAATCTTGTTCTTCAACAACTTCTCTCCATCGTTCATCATCTTCAACAACAATCCTGCGCATACCAATCCGAGATCCATATCCTTGGGCACTTTAACGCGTGGCGGCCTTCACTCCGAAGGTTGTCACGTATCATTAGGCTAGTTCTTATACAACAGAAACAATCCTATAGCATCCAACAGGATGAGGTCCCTAAGGACCGGATCGGAACTGAGTGTGCAAGTCGTCACATGACAAAACGTGGCAGCGATGTGATCTGCAACCGAGTTGGCTTCTCTGAAAACATGTCGGATACCCCAACTCTGAAACTTCCCAAGCAATAGCTGGACGTCTGCCCGATGAGCTCCACCTCCCACGGACAACTCCAATCACCCAACACTGCATTAACCACCTGCAGGTTGTCGCCTTCAATCACCAGACGGGGAACGCCACACCGGATGGCTTCAAGAATCCCCTGCCGAAGCGCAAAAGCTTCGGAAAACACCACGGAACGCCGTCCGAGAAAACCACCATCACAGGAGACAGTGATGCCTGAAGAGTTCCTGATAACAAAACCATAAGAGGCAAGACCAAAAGAATTAACAACACCATCAAAGTTAAGTTTAAAAAAATTATCAGGAGGTTTAGTCCATCTAACATTCCTTCTTTTGTCGGTTTGATTTGTAATCTTTGAGCCTTCATTTTTATCTTCTTTGTCTGTTTTTTTGGAAAGCATAGCTCTCTTCCAGTCAGCTATTTGCTTGGACACAAATTCAGCTGTTTCTCTGGGATTAATATGGTGTTGGCCATTCCCATTAAAAATGTTTTTGTTCCTGAGAAACCATGTACACCACCAAAGAGTGAACATGGATTCAATTTGGGTTGCAGTGAGTTTTGCTCGCAACTCGCTAATAAAGTCAAGTGGGTAACGATTGTGTGCATCAAGTTGTCCCATTACCCGACTCATTGCGGGATTAATCGCAATTAGAGCCTGTTGAGCATGATTACGTTCAATAAACAGGTGGTATGCAACTTCATTCTGTAAAGTGCAGAACCCACATCCTTGCGGCACCGCTATATGGTTCGCAGCTAGTCTGGATTTAGTAGGCAGTCCATTACGACAGACTTTCCAGATAAAGTTTTTCTGCTTCGGTGGGATGTTTAGCTTCCATATCCATTTGAGGTCAACTCTAGGACTTGTTTTGTTATCTTGAATCCACTTCATTGTGGCATTGGTGGAGTACCATCCATTCTTGCTTGCTTTCCAATACAGTCGCTCTGTTAAATTGTTGACCGGTAAGATAATTTTTGCGATCTCATTAGCATCGTCAGGGTTCAGGATGTGCCTTAGTTTATGAAGATCCCAGGTTTTTTCATCTCGTATGTATGAACACACGAGTTCTTCCTCATTTATTACATGTCGAGCCTCCACTTTTGGTGTGATTTTCAAGTTGGGAACCCAACAATCTTTCCAAAATCGGATGGTTCTTCCATCTCCAACTTGCCATGATAACCCCGAAAGGAAAAGATCCTTGAGGCTCATGAGTTTGGACCACTGCCATGAAGTGTTCTGTTGCTTGTTATAGTTCCAAAGGTTTTTAGTTTTTAGATATTTTTCATTAACGATTTTGACCTACAAGTTCCCTAGGTCTGCAATTAGTTTCCAAAGAAGTTTCATTTGTAGTGCTTGATTCATTTCTTCTGCCTTAGTGATACCAAGCCCCTCATGGTGAGTAGGCCTGCATATAGAATTCCAACTTATTAACGGTTTGTACCCGCTAGCCTTATTCCATAAGAAGTTACGGTTGATCTTGTCAAGTTCATCATGGGTGGCTTTGGTTAGGTAGAATGATTGCATTAAATAGTTTGGTTGAGCAGAGAGATTAGCCTTATCCAGCGTTGTCCTGCCTTCTTGGGAAAGTGTGTTGGTCTTCCATTTTGTCAGTTGATCCCTTGTTCTTGTTGTGTATGCATTGAATGTGTTTTTGGTGACCCTTTCGTTAATGAGGGGACACCCTAAGTATTTGTCTAGGGCTGTAGTATTTGAAATATGGAGGGTTTGTTTGATATGATCTTTAGTCATATTGCTTGTGTTTTTTGTAGCTTGAAACGCTGATTTATGGAGATTGACTTTCTGACCAGAGGCTTGAGAGTAATCCTCAATTATGCTCTTAACATTTTGGCATGCATGATTGTTTGCCTTCGCAAAGATGATAATATCATCTGCATAAGCAAGGAAGGGGATTTTGGTACCTCCCCTCGTGATCTGAATTCCAATACCACTCTTTGGGTCCATATTAGCATGCTGAAGTTCCCCGGCCAGCACTTCAGCTGCCAATATAAACAAATATGGTGAAAGGGGGTCGCCCTGTCGCAAACCTTTGTGAGGTTTGAATTGTTCCGTTGGGCCATTGTTAACAAGGACTGAGAAGGACACTGTTTCAATACACTCTTTAGTCCATGCGATGAATTTTTCGTGGAAACCAAATTTCTTAAGGACATATGGGTCATGAATTCCCAGCTAATCTGGTCGTAAGCTTTTTCCATGTCAAGCTTTACAGCAACCCACCCACCCAAACCTTTTTTGTTTCGGAAAGAGTGAAGAATTTCATGAGCAATAAGAGAATTTGTCTACTACCAAGTATTGTAAAGAGTTACTAGATTTAATTTTACGATAAAAGTTAGATCAGATCAGGAGTCGGTTCGATCTTTTCGTGTTCGGATTAAATAGTGTTTCGGGTCAATTAAATTATGGTCAAACCGGGTCGTATCAAGACAAGTCACTGGACGGTTCGAGTCGGTCCAAGGTGTCAAGAAATAGACTTTTTAATAATTATTAAATAAAAAGTTGTGATAAAATAATAATATTTGATAATAAAAATATTATATTTTATGATTTTTTATAATAAAATAAATCAAAATCTAAGATAAGCTTAAAGTATTCTAGGTATATAATAAATTGGATGCAAATACAATAGACTTGGGTTGGAGTCGGATTTCAACCTTATCAAATTTGGGTTTTCCTTTAGATCTAATTTTTGGGTCGAGTTTCAATTATTCTAGACCGGTTCTGGTGGATTTTTCGAACTTAGTCGAGTTTTGACGGGTCTAATTGAATGGGATAATTCTATTAATGCCAGCGTACGTTCCACTCGTCGTTCCACAAACAAGGCTTGTGATCAGTTGAGTTGGCGCCATTTTTGTAACTATATATTTGTAGTATTGAATACAGGGGAACAAGTTTTAATCATATAATGATTGATTTAATTTCATTTGTGTATTTGCGATGCTGCCTATGTGAGCTACTCAATAATTGACATACTCCTTACACTATTCTTAATTAACTAACAACGCCGTCCACATGAACTAGGCCTCAACATAACTATTTTTATGACTATAAATGGTGACAACTTGTAATTTTTAATGCGTACAAAATTCCACAATGCTTGTACCCGAGCCATTGGTCGTACGTGATATATGGGGCATGTGAGGCTTGGATTAATATTCGTCGGGATTGATATATAAATATTCTCCGCATGCAATTTTGATCAAAATATTCTCACATGCATCTGCTTGTATAGTTGTGCTTTTTTCATCCTTGATCGAATTTCTTATATTATCCGTTTAGTTTTTGCTTAATTGCTTCGTTTTAAATAAAGGCAATACCCTATCAAGCTACCGGTAATACGTGCAGACTGAAGATGCAACTAACAGTCCATACTACTCGACTATTTGACTTCATATATTTCTTACAACAAAAAGACTTTGTTAGACTTGCTAGTAGGGGTGGAAATAGACAGCTTGTAGCATATTCAAAGAAGTATGATTAGTTCGATAAAGTTTATGGCAAAACGCGTTGTTCGGATCGGTTTGGATTGGGTCGGTCAGGTCAAACAGTTATTTCGGGCCTTGTTCGGTTCGGTTCGGGTTAGGAGGTTGTTCGGGTTCGGGTCTAGTTCGGATTCGGGTCATTTCGGATTGTAATATATCGGATTAGTTCGGATCGGACTAATTCAGATCGGATGTTGTTCAGTTTTGGGTCTAGTTCGGTTCGGGTCCTTTTCGGATTGCGTCGAATCGGGTCAATTCGGATTCGAGAGTTATTTGGATTCAGTTCTTTTAAGAATTATAAGACCACCCGCAATGGTGGGTTTTTAACGTAGAATAATATTAAATCTCTTTTGTAAAATAGTATGGATCTTAAAAGTTAAAAACCAAAATCTGGACTCTTTTTTGTGACGGAAATTTGGGGGGGATTTTTTTTTCGAAATTTGTTTCATTGGGTTTTTTACGGAATTCAAAATTTTGGAATTTATTTGATGAGTTTAAATGAAAATGGATGGCGCCCCTTGAGTAGTAAGCGGCAAAAAATATAATAAATACTATTGGTGTCCAAATTCTGTGCGAATAGCGAGAATCGTGTTTTATTCTGTGCCCCACTAATACATATACTTACACCCAACAAGAATTTCATCAATATACAATACAACGAATTAAAAAAATATCTTTCAACCATTGCACTCGATTATTTAATGTAAACATCGATTAATAGCAAAAAGTTATTTCGGAAAGTATATTCGCATACTGAATAAAATTATACAATATTTTATAGTAAAGGAGATATAATAATTAAATACGTTATATATCTATGTACAACAATATATTACTTATTAAGTGGGCTCAACAAACAATATATATTAAGTTATCAATATATAATATGATGTTGACTTACACTTATACGACACACAAGAGTATTCAATTCTTAGAATGCTCGTATTCATACTTAATTAATGTTAATATTTATCATTCATAAATACAGAGTGGAGGGGGGGGGGGCGAAGGGGATGGCCGCCCCCTCTCTCCTCATATGAATATTATATACTAGTGAAAACTTAATTAGTAGTAAGAAAAAGAAAGTAAGGTGTTCTATCCTAGTGGTAGTTTGCCCCTCTTTTTATTTCAGTCGTACGTGTTCGAGCCCTTCCAACTACAAACATGTTTATTCTCATTCCCACTTTTTTTTTTCTAAGCCCACGGCCCACCATACCCTATGTTAAGTTGCTAACTAAGTTTTGATTTTTTTATCATTATTTTTTTGTTTTCAAATATAATACATAAAATAAATTTTGGTTGATAATTAAATTGTATTTATTATAATGGAAAGTAAGAATTAGTTTTTAGTATATATACTAATTCTTTATTTAATATTAATAGTAACTTTTTGATTACTTGTTTATATTTTTCCAAGATAAAAATGATAGTTTATTGTTCAAGAAAGAAATGCTCGGTTTTATTTTGTATTTAATTTCTCTAAGACATGAAAAATACAATAAGATGATTATTGTTTGTTTGATCATTAGAACTTGTTTTTGATAAGTGAAACGTTTGAGACACAATTTGGTTACTATTAAAAGTGTAGACGTGCTTGTTCGGTCTTTTGTTATATAATGTTTGTGTGCACCGCCATTCCAATATTTTGTACCATTACATTTTTTAATTTTAATTTTAATTTTTAATAGTATATCTACTCTAAGGATTTAGTTCGGATGATTTTGGGTTATTTCGGATTAGGTCATTTAGAATTAGTTTGGGTCATTTCGGATCGGGTCATTTCGGATCAGGTAATTTCGGGTCAGGTATAGTTTGGCTCAGTTCGGTTCGGGTCAATTCGGTCGGGTCAGTTCGGTTCGGATGGTTTCGGATTATATTTTATTCGGGTCATTTCGGTTCGGATCAATATCAAATCGGATCGGAAACAGATCGGGTCTGGGTCATGTTCGGATCGTTCAAATTTTGTTGGGATGATATTAAGGATGTCAGTCTCTAATATCTGACCAATAATGAAAGTCCCTAATTTTGATAATGACAAACTCAGTTGTACTTAATGTTTGTCCAAGTGCTTATCTCAGGAAAGTCTCAAGGACGCCCATGAGTGAAAAGGACAACAAGTGAATGAGAGTCCCTAAGCATTAGGGACGCACTCCATCAAAATAATCCAAAGCTGAACAAGATTGAAGTTCCTACGGGATTAGGACATCGTCCACATCAAGAAGGGACATGCACCAAAAATGTGAAGAAGTTCAAATTCAAACCAAGCCTCCCCAACATGACTACATCATACTCGGCCGTAGTCCTCAAAAGGAAGATTCTCATGTCTGGGCACGTGCGCATACTTCCAAAGAAGTCGCTATCTAGAAGATGGTCCCCAGACCACGTGGAGGCTTCCCAAGCAACGAAAGAGTTGACTTCCTCATGATGCAAATCACATCGTTGAAGGGAAGCGACATGATCTGCAATGATCTCTTAGGACGTCCAAGGACAAAGGTTACAACCACTATAAATACCCCTAAGGGTCATTCATAGTGTGTAGACTTCTCCGAGCTCTCTCTCCCATAGAATTCAAGGATTCAAGAATTCAAGAACTCAAGAACACAAGAACGAAGATCAAGAAGATCGAGTGAGCTTGAATTGGAAGAAGAAGTCCAACATTCAATCATAAACAAATCACAAAAGTTAGAAAGAAAGTTTGTCTCTCACGAAGCTACTGTGAGGGACGTGAGTGTTTAGCGTCCTTATAGGAAGAGTGTTAGGTTATAGTGTTAGGCGAAAAGGAGTGTTTACTAGTGAGGCTAAGGGCGAACTCTTAGACTCTGAGAATTGTAAGAGCTCTTTGTGTACTCTGTAAGGACTCCCTCTAAATAAGAAGGAATGCTATTTGGAAATTCTCCTCGGAGGTATAGGTATACCCATAAGACTACTTGGTCTTAGTGGGGTTCCTCTATAAATCAGTGAGTCCTTATCTTATTTGCTTTATGATTCGCTCTATTTTGTATGAGTTAAATCTTGTATTTTAGGGCTATATTGAGTGTGTTTAGGTTAGAGTTGTGCGTAATTGTAATATCTAGGCTGAAGACACAAGAATGCAAGAATCAAGAGTTTTAAGGCGTTTTGAGCTGTCTGCGCAACATCACTTGCTTGCGAAGGCCATATCTTGAGCTACAGAGGTCGGATTGAGCTGATTCCGGTGCCATTGGAAAGCTAACTTCAAGGGCTTCAATTCATCTTTTTACACCGAAGTCCGATTCCAAGCGAAGATGGTCAAAACAGCCTCCGAAGTGACGCGAGAGGTTCTGTCCCGATACCGCGACCGCAGCCTGGTCGACGCGACCGCGGTGGGTGCCGAGACGAGTTATTCTTCTCTGTTGCGATAGCGCGGGCGCGGTGATGGCGGCGCAACCGCGGTGATGCCGATTCCGAAGCGGGCCAAAATCTTTCTATCTTGTTTCCTTTTCTATCTTTTGCCTCTTTCCTTATCTATCTCGGGGAGCTTGTTCCTTGGGCTATTTAAGGAGGAGCTAGCCTTAGTTTTTTAGTATCTTCTTCCTTCTACCAATTCTTCTCTTTTAGGTTTTAGTTTAGTTATGGAGAGCTAGTCTCCTTGCGTTTGTTCAAGGGAGAAGCTCTGATGTATGAACTCATGAGATTTTGGTAATTGATTTCTATCCTTTGGTTAATATTGATTCTCTTGTGTTTCATCTTATGAATGTTTATTGTTTCTCTAGGAGTAGCTAACCTATTGAATTGATTTATGTTCTACTGTTTGATTAGGTTTGGATCGTGGACAAAACTAATCTGTGAAAACAACTTAACCTTGATCTGTTGTCTATGCAACTCGGATTAAGAAGAGAATTGATTGTTTTAACTTGCAATTGACTCGTAGCTTGATTGTTTGATATTATATCATGCATATCCTTGGTATCTATGCTAATTCTAGGTTAAGCGTCCTTGCCTAGGGTTATAGAATTGCTTGGACCGTGGACTTGCGATTGTTAATGATCAGGATATGAATTGACCATAGGTGTGAATGAAATCAATGGATGAATCTATGATCGAGGGATTATATCATGAGTGGATCTTTTGAATGAACTTGTCTCCTTATCAATTGTTTCCCCTTATTTACATGTTTGTTTATTTGTTTGTTCTTTGTTTCTTAGATTAAGTTTAGTATAGATTTCTCTCCTAAACCCCCCTTTTTTGTAGTTGATAAATATATTAATCTTTGATCTTGGCACGACGACTTTAGCCGAGTCACTTTACCTACTTGAGTTTATTTTATTTTCGCTGCCAAGGGACTCCTCCTAAGGACGTCCCTATTCTGACTACTAACATTCACGATCCAACAAATTTTCGTTGTTCGGGTACAGTTTGGGTCGGTTCAGTTCGGATTACAGGTTCGAGTCACTTTTTTGCCAGGTTTAAATTGATATGGAAGGAACATCAAATTTTGGACTGATCCTTGGCTCCCCGATGTTGAATTATCACCTTTTTATAGATAGCTTTGATCCGAACCTTCGAATTTCCTGTTTTATCCTTCCGGATAGGTCTTGGGATACTCTACTCGTTCAACAGGCATTACCACCACAAATAGTCAATATCATTATAGCTATTAGAATTCCATGTATGAATACAGAGGACTGGCTCATCTGGTTGCCTCCAATTGATGGGAACTTTTCGGTTCACTCGACAACTTTACTCATTACTGCTAAAGTTAATCCTTGTAACAATAAATGTGACTGGATTTGCAAATCTAAACTTCCGCCTAAAATTAAAAACTTCCTATGGAAATCTTGTGCAGTCTGCCTTCCAACAACATATAGAATTAATCGATTTTACAACTCAGTTCCAAACTTGTGTTCACTTTGTGAGCTGCAAGATGAAAACCTGAATCATTTATTCTTTCAATGTCCATTTACGATAGCGATTATTGTGAGACTGTAGAAATTATTAAATTACAACTTCAAAATCACATCAGCTTACACGTTTCACTAAAATATTCAACATACATTTGCAAACAACGAATATACCACATCCCTTGCCTTCCTATGGTGGCTCATTTGGGCACATAGTAACGCTAAAGTCTTTGACCCGTCAAGAATTAACACTAAGAAATTTCCATCTAACTTAGCATTCTCTGGTGCGTTAGCATGGGAAGGCTGTAATACTAACACAAAACTGCACAGCAATAGGCCGAAAAGGAAAAATCATATGACATGGAATAAACATCCTCCTTAATGATCCAAACTAAATTTTGATGCTTTTAGACTTAAAACAGGAACAACATATGCTGCTGTCATTTTAAGGGACGACAATGGATTCATTAGATCTATCGGATGACAACAACTTCCTTCTATGACAATAGTGCAAGAAGAAGCTACCACTTTACTTCATTCTCTTCGCAGTATTGACTATTCCCAAATTCAGAATCTTATTATTGATGGAATGATGGAGATAATCTTATTGTGATCAATTCTTTAAAACGTCTTTGGAAAGTTCCGTGGGAACTACACTCTATTATAACTGACATTAGAAATATTATTTCGGTTATCCCCTCTATTGTTTTTTATTATTTTTTCAGGGAATCAAATGTTGTTGTTGATTTCCTAGCAAGAAGATACGTCAATCTTCAAAGTCTCAATGCAGCCCTTCCACTTCTACCTTCGTCCTTTTCATTTTCTCATTTGTCTGTAACACAATCGAGGTGTTTGTTGAGTCAGCAACCCTCGTTGTTTGATTTTTTAAAGATTATCTCTCGCGATGATTTAGGCTATCCTTGTAACTAAAAGGTGGCCGAATTTTTACTTGTTCGAGCTAGTAGCTCCGCAATCAAAATAATAATAATAATAAAAAAAGAATAGCCTAAGGGAGCCCAATGTTCCAAGCATTCAAGAGCCAATGTTATGGGTAAACCCGAAAAGGATATACGGACAAAGTTTTTAATCGAACTATTTAAAAAATAGATAGCTAATTAAGTGTCTGATTCAAGAATAGTCTAAGGGAGCCCAATGTTCCAAGCATGCAAGACCCGATGCTATGGGTAAACCCACTGATCCAAACGCCATTGCTATATATGCTTGCTGACTCTACCATGACCTCGCCAAGCCATCTTTAACCGCACCACCCGTGTTGATTTTCCCCTAACCCTCTCTTGTTTTCTCCCACGCAAATGCAATTTCCTGCGCAACATTATTTCTAATTGACTTAATTCGAACACCCTTATCCAGAACAGAGTTTGCCTGCTTCGTCTTTTCTATTGCAAAAGCAGCCTTATTGGCGATGTACATGTCGTCCCGGAACATTTTCGCACACCTCCACCTCCAAATCCACCAAATCGTCCTCGCTCAAAGATCGTTCCAGCAGCCAGCCTCCACCTTTGTTTAGTCCAGGACATTAATCCAAATCCAGCTTGCAAAATTTACCTGAAAAAAGTCAGGCACCACATAAAAATGTTCGCAACCTGTGAAACATGCAATGTTAACAACTTAACATCGAGTACCAAATAAATGTTAGGAATCAAAAGACAACGTAATGTTGTAGTTGGGCTTTTCTGCATTACGGTCCACTTAGCTGTGGGCTTAGTTAATATATATATATACACCATGTACATTGGGCCTAGCATTAACAATGATAGGTTTTTTTTTTTTGTACAAATTAACAACGATAGTTTCATCTTACAGTTCCTAACAGGGTCTTTTGTTTCTTGATTAGAAAAAACGTAACATGCCGTTCGTATGTATGTATGTGGCATGGTTTGAGACGAATCACTCTTAACTATGGCGAGAAAGGAGGAATAACTAGGATCGTTCAATTATAATAATTGGGGGCGTTCTATCACTTCTTATGTATGGTGCACTCAGTGTTTGGTATGGAAGTCAATGTGTTGAATCTCGTCTTCCCTTATACAGTAAATTAGTTGTATTTTTTTGCTCATGAGATCAATGTGGAACTCCAACCGCGTGAGCATTCAATCTTTAACTCTTCAACCTCCAAAGTTTCAATTTCTATTTATGGAACTTCTCTATTGATCATGTCTGTTTATCGAGCATGTAGTAGTTGTAGTGCTAGCTAGGCCCAATACTAAAGTAGCTTTTGCTAATTGAACCAAGCTAGCTGAGGTTTTTAAAAGTACATACAAGTTGAATTTGTGGTGGTGAATTTGTTGCCAAATCATCATTGGAACCGAGAAAATGTAAGGCACATCTCTTAAATAATGAAAAAACGTTAGGCAGCTCCCCATAATTAATAATCAACTCATATGCTTCAATGATCACACGAAACGGTTAGTATATGTCTTTTGCAAAAATGAGCTAGTCAAAGTGAGAGGCATGGAAAAGGTCATGTGAGTTTCATTTTCATGGCTTAGGCAATGATGTCTCATTTTTTTTTTTGAAACGGTGAAAATTAGGCATCGCCTTACGGCGGGATACCTAGAGCATCCTTTCGGATGAGAGCTAAAAGCTCGTGATGGCTCCAGATCGATTCCCATGAGAGACTGTGGCCCAAAAATGCAATTTTATCAGCCACAGAGTTACATTGTCTACTCCCATGATAAAAACGGACTGACTCGAACCCCTGAAGGGATAAGAGAATGTCAGCAACAATTCTTTCAATTTCCCATGGACAACGAATTTGCCCCATTATTGCTTTGATAACTGTTATATTATCTCCTTCTATCTCATTGTTTTCCAATAATGTCTCATTGTTGAAAACGAATATTATTTATTTGACCGCTTAACCAACACATGTATCCATCCTCCCTCTTCCCCTTCTTGCCTGCAATACCATTCTTCCATCATTTATTTCTCCAACTTTGGTACGATTGAGTAGCATTTATTACCCCCTCTCCAATCATATTCACACATGTCACTATGTCAGAGTTATTAAACCCTATATCGTACGTACTTGCTTTAGTAGTTCATACCTATCCAAAATGTCCGTCAACATTCTTATTATAGTTCGTACGTCTGTGTATGGACATAGTAATATTCTTGTGGGAATTCACAATTAATTAGATGGGTGTCCAGTTTGGTTGAAACCGTCCAAACTGGACTAGAACCGACCTGTCTCAAACCGGGACCGAAACCAGATTCACGGTCGGTTTTGGCCGGAAAAAAGTTAAGTTTCAGTTTGGGCAAATGTAAAACCTTCAAACAAGCGGTTTGAATCGACTATGTCTTTATACCGGAATCGAATCGGTTCAAACCGAGACCAAAAACTAAATCACTTGTTCGGACCAATATCGGCCAATTTCAAACCGAAACCGAAGCCAAAACAACCAGAGTTATCAGAATCCCGACTCGACCCTACGATTCTAACGATTCTACGACCCAAAAGTCATAAATCGATCCACGATCCTAAGTAGGATCTTATTAAACTAGGATCTTAAATTATTTAACATAAAATTCTAATTGGATTTTGATTTTACACACGACTCTAACGATTCTTCAACGATTCTAACGATCCTACAAGCGATTCTTACGATCCGAAACAATCACTATTATATTTATATATTATTACTAAACTCAAAGTTTATGTCTCTTTTCCATTAAATTATTAACCCGATTCATCTTATAATATTTTTACTCATCAAATTAATTATGTTTATAAAATTTCAGAGTTTATATATAAGAAAATATACAATATATTAGGTTGTCGTATATTTTTTAGTTATAATCTAGGATCTTACGATCCTAACGATCCGATTCTACGATCCGATCCTGCTACCCCCTTCCGATCCGATCCAAGGATCCCGATCCTGACAACCTTGAAAACAACCACCATTTATTGTATATTTTTATTTAGTTGGAACACTCAATTGGAGATCAATTCTATTTAGTTCAACTCAAAATTATTTTATTTAATAACTTTTTGTCTCAATTGTTGTAACTCCTTATTTTTGTTGTTTAAGTTGTTCTATGATTTATGTCGCAGATTTCCCTTCTGTCCAATGTTATCTTTAATCATGTGTTTATTTAATTAATATTGTTTCCAATAGTTTTATATTTAATCCTACCATAATTTTAAAAAGGAAAAATGACTTACAATAATCTAAGTATCAACTTTTAGCCAAAAATAATCTTAAATTTGAAAATCACCACCAATATTACAAACTATCACAAAATAAACCAAAAACGATTGAGAGAAGTTTTTCGACGACTTTTTCGGTGGAATCGATGAGGCTAGGATTGAAAATCAAACCTATTTTCAATCCTAACAACTTGATATTTTGCACTTGGTTGAAATATTTTCGATTGTCATATCAACAATTCCACCGGAAAACACGCCGGAAAATATTTCTGAATAGTGTTTGGTTAATTTCGTGATAGTTCATATAGTTGATGATGATTTTAAAACTTGAGATCATCATTTTTCCTTTTAAAAATATACCGGAACTTGCTCCAAAACTAATCAAAATTAATCGCCCAGAAACCAGCAAAAACTAGCTAGTATCGGCAAACCGAGAGGGAAAGGTTTGAATTAAAGTTTATCCAAAACACAAACCAGAATGGGCGGTTTAGAAACCTAAACCGCTGGTTAGGTTAGCCGCCACACATCTATTCACAACTTGCTAAGACCTTACGAGGATTAATCCATTCCATTCTATACAAGTGGAATAGGCAAGTGGGAATAGAAAAGTTTCATGCTTGAAGGTCCAAGCTATACATCTTCGGTTCTTTAGAGATACCCCACAAAAGATGAAGGCGTTAGGTGCCCATAAATCATCTAAAGGTACAGCCATAATAATGATAATACCCAAAAGGCGAGAAGCTTTGATACAAAAATGTGCTTTTTGGTGTCTCATTCCATTTTGCCATCACTTACCAACTCTTAACCCCAACCGAACCTTTATGCCTTTGTATCATAATTTACTCATCTCCACAGCATTTTCTTAGGGTATGAAGATGTAAATTTGGGCGTTTACTGAATGTAATAACAAAATTTTAAAAAATATGTGCAACATACGTTGGATCAATTGTGAATCCCACATTGAGAATTTAGCAACATATATAGTAATTTTTTTTGTGGTTATATATTAGTGATAAATGGCCTAGGAAGTTACCACTTAAAATATATGTTGAGTGTTCCCACGTGACAAAAATGGAATTAGTTATATATCTACCACTTAATATATAGGGAAACTGTTAAAGTTAAACTAAAATAATTTTGGAGAATATGTCTTTTGATTTTTCATTTTTAAGAAAATTATGGGAAAACTTTGCTCTAATGTCATGGACTTTGAATTGAAATCTTAATAAGATGTATATCTCGGACTTATTACATGAATGTTCTCTCTTTCAACTCGTTGCCTCACCGAGTACAATGAAAAAAAAAATGATGAATAAGTGCAAATGTTAATAGCTACTAAACTAAGCCTATGAGTATAATTTGATCTATCCTTATATATATTAGTGATGTTTGTGTTAGATCGTTAGTACTGAGGAACGTCCTTTACTTTAGTAAAGGCGTCCTTTGGTCAGGCGTCCCTACGAGGAGTAGGGGCGTCCTTGAGTAATGCAGTGGAAATAAAATACTAAACAGGTAAAGATGAACGCAGTGAATCTCTACATCCTTGGAGGATTTTAGAATAGCTTTTCCTTTATATTGAACGTCCTTACAGTTGTACTGGCGAGTCTTTACAGTTCTCTGGCACTTAGCTTTTCCCTAAGTCCACTAGTAAAGGACTCCTCTAAGCCTACAACTTAAGCGAGTTCAATCTCTTAAAGGACTCTATCCCTACGTCCTACAGTACTTCGTAGGACTCTCTTTCTCTTTTTAGGTTTTCTGAATACAAATTGTTTTGTGGTTTTGGTTACAACTCTCACTCGATCTAGCACAAGTCTTAGCACTGTTCTTGAGTTCTTGAGCTAGTTCTTCGTGTTCTTGAGTGAGTCGCTTTCCTCTGATTCTCTCTGAATATTCTCTGAAAGCGTTAGCATCACAATAAATGCCTTGGGGCTATTTATAGGACTTGGGGAAGGGCGTCATTTTCCTGGGACGATCATACCCTTCGTGGACGTGGCTACAGGATCTTCCTCCACGTAGTATGGCGGTGATGAGGAAGCTTCCTGTATCCAGCTGTGTGTGATGAACTCCGCTACAGGATCGGCCGCCACGTGTTGATGAACTCTGCTACAGGATCGTCCGCCACGTAGTGTTGGACTCTGCTACAGGATCGGTCTCCACGTGTCCTTGGATGATCAAATATTGTCGAGTGATGTCATCCTGTCGGCTAGTGAGTAAGGACGCTTTGCTTGCGTTCCTACTTGCTTGGGACTCCGTCCTTGCTCGAGTAGTCTCTTGCTGGTCCTTACTTCCTGTTAGCTAGCGTCCCTAAGCCTAGGGAACGCTCTACACACTTGTTGTCCTTTTGTCACTGGCGTTCCTGAACACTTGGACAAATTTATTAGAATCAAAGTGAGTTTGTCATATCAAAACTAAGGGACGGTTGTGGGCACACTACCAAGCACGCAAGCGTCCTTGATAGCGTCCCAACAATTTCCCCCTTTTTGATGATGACAAACTCTTCAACAAAATAGTTTTGACATTGGAACTTAGCATGCATAAAAGCTTGGAAGCGTCCTCTAACACTTAGAGAAATTTTAGTAAGCACAAGTTTTCATTCTTTGATTCTCTAACATTTGGATTTCAAGGAGAGAGTCGCGTCCTAGAAATCTTTCTAGGCGTCCTCTTTTATTCTAGCATGGCGTTCCTTAGACCTTTCACTTAATAGTTCCCCCTTAACACTTGCTTATTCTAGATAACTATTTTATAGCGCATCTCTGCAAAACTACACTTCCCCCTTTTGGCATCATCGAAAAGGATAACAAGTGATAAGGACGTTAGCACAAACACACAATTATAAGCAGTGGAACACTTAAACAAACATATGCAAGCAAACAGTGAAATTGCCATTCAAACAAAAGTAGAGAAATTGTCATTACAGACCAAGTGTTTTTGAAACAAAAGAAGCAAAGGCAAAAACAATTTGAGGATAAAGGGGTTGAGGACGGCGATCACTGGGGACGGCGGTTTTGATCTTGGTAGAACTTGAGAAGCTTCTCCTGTAGTTCTGCCGATTTGGTGAAGGCCGAAAACAAGTCCTTGAGAGCAGAGAAGATTAGACACTGATTGTCCATAATAGCACCCATAAGTTCTATAGGAGGATGCTGTGCTGGATTAGCTGGGGCAGGAATAGGCGCTGGACCAGAGCTGGAAGAGGGGGCGTCTACATGCGGTACAGAAGCAGGAGGGGACGCTGCCATCATCAGCTGATCAAGAGCTGCAAAGTTAACTGCGGGCTCTTCCTCGTGAACTGGGTCTTGATGCATAGAGGCAAGGCGTTCCTGTTCAGCTTCAGCGGCTAGGCGTTCTTGCTCAGCTTTTCTCTTTGCTTCCTTAGCTTTAGCTTCTAACTGCTTCTTGATTGAAGGTAGTTTCTCATTGTGCCTTATTTCAACAAGTCCCTTCTAGATATTCCAGTTCAACCCTAGAAGTTCTGTGGGAGCATTTTCATCATAGGCGTTCTGGGACTTTAAGATCAGCTTGACTAGCCCAGGGTATGGCAAAGCATGTCGCTTCCTCCCACACTTAGCCATATGTTGCATTGCAATTCTGGCAAGATTGATGGGTCGGCGTTCGAGAAAAGCGTCTATTAAAATGATGTCATGTGTTTGAACTATAGAACGCTTCTCTTGCCTGGGAAGGACGGCGCGGCATATAAAGTAATGTGCGATGGCGCCGACTTTGCTCAACACGTGAGCCACCCTGTCAAGTCCATAGGGTCTTTTACCCTGGAACACTCTTTCAATCATAGCAACTTCTTCGTCCTCTGTCATCTCAAAGCCGTTCTCTGGAAGAGAGCTTATGGCGTTGGACGGTGGCTTTTGAGTGCTCAGTCCCATGAAAGCACGGACTTGGCGTTCATTTACAAAGGCTTTCTCGTCTTCTATCTTGAAGTGGAGAGAACTGTCCTTAGACTTGTAGCGCAAGCTTTTGAAGAACGCTCGGACCTGTTCTTTGTCAACTTCAGTAGGGGCGGGTCCGACGTTCAGTCATCCTTGAAATCTGAGAAGCTCAAGAAACTCCAGAACTTCTGTTTCCTTGGTGAAGGAGGCAAGCCATTGCTCAGAATAGACCAAGGGGCCTAGAACGTTGACAGGTGCGCCATCGTCCTTGCGCTTCTTTTTGCCTTTTGGGGACTCAGAGTCCTCATCATCAGAACTTTCATCAGCATCGTCCTCGGACTCATTTTCAGCATCGTCCTGGGCAGGAGCGTCCTCAGTGCCTTGAGCATTTGCATCATTACCACCAGCTGTGGCCTAATCTGCATCGGAGGGAGCTATGCCTTGGGACGTGTCCTCTGCGTCCTGAGCTTCTGATGGATTTTCAGTGTTGGGCTCAGCGTCCGCAGGGACTTGGTGGGATTCTATTTGGATTGTGGGGGAGGAGTTTTCTTGTGGAGTTGGGAGGGGATTGAGGAGGGGAAGGGATTGGTTGTAGGGAGGGATTTCAGCAGCATCACGCTCGAGCTCATCAGAGAGAGTAGGCTCGGCGTCCTTGTGAGCGACCTGGTGCTCGCTAATCGGTCCGGGATCGGAGGGTCTCAAAATCTAAATTTATAAACCGAACCTCACTTGTAGGAAAGAGGTAGGGTGTCGAACACACGGGAGTTCGTGCGTTGAGAGTACCCGAAAGACTAAAAAGAGATAAAAGAAAGGCAAAACGAGGAAAAACAAGAGAAATCACCTCGGACCGACACAAGTCACTTCGGTCCGAGGGTGGATCGAGGTTGATTGGCCGGGACCGACTTCACACAACGTCGGGCCCGATGACTGGGTAACTCGATTAAGCAAAATAGTAGATCGGTCTTGGGTTTTTGGGTTCCTTCCCTAACTAGACTTGGGTAATTCCACCCCAATTCAACCAATAAGTGTTGATCCTTGTGAAATCGAGGTTGCTAGCCTTCGATCCCTCCACTGTACACTTCGACCCAAGGGAGTTTCCACTCGCCTTCGATGCTAGGTCTAGTGATTGGGTCCGAGATTGCTCCCGCTTACTCTTACCAATCACAAGCCCTAGGTCCCTTGTTTCCACAAGAGAATTGAAGCTCAATGTAGAGAGGATTCCTAGATCAAGCACTCAAGGCTATGGAATTGGGGTTTCTTACCCAATCCTAGCTAGGGGATTCCCCCATAGCCCAAGACTATGGAATCTACTCCATAAGATAAGAGTAAAATGCAATCAAATGGAAAAGCAAGCTAATCTCAATCATCAATCTCAAATCAAACTCAAATTGCATTCAAAACCAAAGGGTTCACAAGATCCAAGTCTTAATTCTACTAAAACCAAAGCAAATCAAGTACAAACTCACTAGAACTCCTCTCTAGCTCCACCGATTTCCTCCTCTTCTCCTCTCCTCTCTTCTCCTTGCTCTCCAAGTCTTCCTTTGAGCCTTTGAGAGTGATTTTTGTGTGTGGGATTGTTCTCCTCCTCCAAGGGTGTCTCTCCTCTCTAAGGAAAGGAATTCACCCAAATCCTCCTCTAGATCTTGGGTTCCTTCCCTCCCTTGGAGAAGAGTCCACCCCCTCAAGTGTCTAGATGATAGATGATGGATGATAAGAGTTTAAATAGAGATTTCCCTTCTAAACTCCTTGGGCTCTAAGGCTTGTCCTTGACCTCCAAGTCTTCTAGAACTCCTTGATCCCCAAGGCTTCTAGACTCCTTGATCTCCAAGGAAGCAAATATAGTTTTGGGAATTAACAAGAAAATCCCAAAAAGAAAGGAATCCGGAGCCACGACCGACATGGATCGACACGGAGAACCTCGGGCCCGACTTGCTTCAACCTCGGTCCAATGGCATGTCTTTCATGAACCTCGGGCCCGACATGCTGGGTACCTCGGTCGTAAGGCATTTTTCAGCTTGTTTCGCTCCGTTCTCTCTCGTTTTAGCTCCGATTGACTCGATTCTTTCGCCATTCTCTTCGTCTTCACTTGAGGCTTCTTACCATGCATTGTTAGCTCCATTTTAGCTCCTTCTCCATCCTTGAATTCCTCCATCATGCCATGCTCCAAACTCCATGATTTTTGCTCCAAAATGCCTATAAAACACACAAAACGCGCATAGTCTCCGAATCTCATAGAAAATCGGAATCTAAGCTAAAAAGGGACAAAACACACAAGAAAAGGGAAGAAAGACACATATTTACATAGGAAAATCACCTAAAAAACACTACCAAAATGAGAGACATCACTCGCCAGCGTCCTCAACTACTTCAACAATTTCTGCCTCCTTTTCAGTAGGAGCAGTCTCAACGTTCTCAGCCTGAACATTCTCAGCCTCATCTTGGGAGTCCCCTGTTATATCGACAAAGGGGGAGGACTCGCCAGCAGGAGTTCCTTGGTTACTCTTCTTTGAAGAGCTTGAACTGGAGGAACTAGATGAGGGAACGGGTTCTGGCAGTGCCACTTCCTTGGCAAGCAACACCTTAGGCTTTTCACCTGTTTTGCGACGGCGAAAGGTGTGCGCGAGGGTGGAATGCGGTTCAACGTCCTCCGGGCCACTTTCGGATGAGGGACGGCGGGACCTGGGAGTCTCGGGGTCCTTGGGCGGGGAAATGTGGGCCGGGGCGGATGGGAATTTGTCAAAATAATGGGTGAGGACTGAGGATTGGATTGGAAGGGAATAAGGGCATTTGCCTTTGAAGGTTTGGGGGACGCAAGAGGAGTTGGGAGTTGGACGATTTTGAGAGGTTGTGGTTGAGGAGTGGATTGCTTGGAGAGTTTGGAGGGGCCTTTTGTGGTGCTAGGCCGTTTTGTGGAGCTTTTAGTAGAGGGGACGCTTGAGGACTTGGCCTTTTTAAGGGGCCGTGGGTCATGGATCTTCTTGGAGCGTCCCTCCTTGATATGAGGTGGAAACTTGTCCACAGTCTCAGTTGGTTTGGAGGATTTTGAGAGAGGGGACGATGGGGCGGGACGCTTTAAAAGCTTTTTGGTTGTAACAGTGGAAATTTGAGGAGGAGGGGGAGAGGGACTCGCCAAGCGGTGTTTTAACATTTGGAAGGCGGGGGAGTCCCTAGGGTACATATATAGGAAAGTCGGGAAGGACTTGGTTATGTAGTTCTGGGATAATATCAAGTAAGGGAGCAAGATTCTCACCACCAAGTTGTTGGATGAAGAGCACGTCCTCCATCCGGCCAGGTAGGTCGTGGTAGTTGGTTTTGTGTAGGCCGTGGATGACGAAGCGTTCAATAAACTTCTCATAATTCCTCGTTTTTTCAGCGTCCTACTTGACGTCTGGACGTTCCATGCGTTCCCTGATCAAAATGTAAAGAGTTTTGGGCTTCTTATTGATGAGGTCCAAAAGAGATTCGTTGAGAGCAATAGGTTTGGGCTTCTCAATGGTGTGGGACTTCACCAATTTTCTTCTCTTCCCGCCGGCAGAAGATCCGGCAGCATTCCCTAGTAGTTGAGACATGTTTCTGATGACTTGTAGAGAGAGAAACTCGTTCGGAATTCTAGAGAGAGGAGAGAGCTGTGTTGAGAGCAGGGAAGTTGTTGAGAATAATAAATTCTGAGAGCGACTATTCTGGCCTTATATAGAGGGAGCGGTGGCACAAACTGTAATTACCACTGATTTTCTGTGCGACACGTGGCAAAACTTTCCCCTTAAGATTTAAGCAATTGCAACGGTCACTGTTCAAACTTTCAAAAGTTCAAATTTCTGACTCTTTAACTTCTTCTCAAAACTGAACTGGCGTCCTCTCTTACAAACACGGAGCGTCCTCTCAAACATAGCAAAAAAATTTACCTCTTCAAGCAAACCAATAACCTTGACAACCGTCCTTGTGATCACCTTGCGAACCATTTGAGAACAAAGCAAGTACGTCCCGTAAAGGAAAATATGAAGCTCATAGGACGCTTTTGCAAAGTTCTCGGCTAGGGTAAGCTTAGAGTTCCCATCATTTCGGCTTATGATGCGGGTTGGGTGATCAGGGATACTCTTTTCAAGACAAATAGAGAAAGTTTGAATGGCGTTCCAAAGTAGCAAACACATAAAGTTTTAGACTAGCGAATTTGCAAATATGAATTCAATGCATAACAGTCCTTAAACACTTAGAATCTACTAAACATAGCCAATCATCGAGGGAATAGTAGAACGGGACTTGCTACTTAAAAGTTATCATCCCCAAGAGCAACCTTAGATGCTCATAGGGACGACTATCAAGTGCCTTAGTGAAAATATCAGCTATTTGGTCTTCAGTCCTTACATGCTCCATACTAATGAGTCCTAGTTCAACATTATCACGCAAGAAATGATGCCTTATATGAATATGCTTTGTGCGTGAATGAAAAACAGGATTCTTAGAAATTTCAATAGCACTTGTGTTATCACAATGAATGGGAATAGTTTCAAGATTGATACCGTAGTCCTCAAGTTGATATTTGATCCAGATGACTTGTGAACAGCACGAGGCAGCAGCAACGTACTCGGCTTCCGCAGTTGAAAGCGCCACAGAGTTCTGTTTCTTAGATCCCCAAGAGACTAAGCATGAACCAAGGAACTGTGCCATTCCTGAAGTGCTTTTCCTATCAATCACATGACCACCGTAATCAGCGTCCGTGTAGCCAACAAGCTTGAAGGACGTCTTCCTAGGGTACCAAAGACAAAGATCGCCGCGTCCTTTGAGGTAGCGAAAGATCCTCTTGACTTCTTGTATGTGGGACTCCTTTGGATTCGCTTGGAAACGTGCACACAAGGAAACGGCAAACATGATATCGGGACGGCTTGCGGTCAAATAGAGCAAAAAACCAATCATTCCTCTATATAGCTTTTGATCAACGTCCTTTCCCTGTTCATCTGTGTAGAGATGCGAATTTGGAGAACAAGGGGTTGCAACGGGCTTGGACGAGTTCATCCCGTACTTCTCAAGCATTTCACGGACATATTTTTGTTGGTGAATACGCATCCCTTCCTTGAGTTGGTTGATTTGAGGTCCCAAGAAGAAATTGAGTTCTCCAATGAGGGACATCTCAAACTCACTACTCATTAAGGACTTGAACTCATCTACAAGTTTCATGTTAGTACTACCAAAGACTATATAATCAATGGGCAATTAAAATATCCTTGTGAACTTTCTTAATGAACAAAGTTTTATCAATCGAACCTCTTGTGTACCCATGAGACAAAAGAAAGGACGCAAACCTGTCGTACCATGCACGAGGGGCTTGCTTGAGTCCATAAAGAGCTTTGTCCAAGTAGTACACATGATCTGGGTGAGAGGCGTCCTCGAAGCCAGGGGGCTGAGCAACATACACTTCCTCTTTGAGTTTTCCATTGAGAAAGGTAGTCTTGACGTCCATCTGAAATAACTTGAATCCCTTGTGAGCGGCAAAGGCAATAAGGAGACGGACAACTTCAATTCTAGCAACAGGAGCAAAGGTCTCATCGTAGTCTATGCCTTCCTCTTGCTTGAATCCTTGAGCCACCAGTCTTGCCTTGTTCCTTGACACACGTCCACTTTCATCAAGCTTATTTCTGAACACCCAACGCGTCCCTATGATGTTTTTTCCTTTGGGACGAGGGACGAGGGTCCAAACTTTGTTCCTTTCAAACTGGTTGAGTTCTTCTTGCATCGCTTGAATCCGGTCAGCGTCCTGGAGCGCTTCTTTGATTTTCCTTGGTTCCACCATAGACACAAAGGCATTGAAAGCACAGAAAGCTAAATTTGCACTCTAGGACTTGCTTGCTGCTGACCTTGTTTGAACGCCTTGAGAGATATCTGAGACAATTTGAGATGTAGGGTGGTCCCTAGAGAAGCGGGACTCCCTTTGAAACAATTGAGTAAATCTTGGATCAATCTCTCCATCAGACTCATCACTATCAGCTTGAGCATCGTTCTCAGGGTGTTCCCCCTCAGAGAGAGCGTCCACACCTTGTCGTTGCTCACCTTGTTGACTTGATTCAACAACATCTTGTTGAACTGGGGATTCACTACGAGAGGGAACTCCCTGAACAACACTAGGAACGTTCACTGAGACTTCTTCTGGATTTGAAGTAGCGTTCTTAGGAACATAGTATTTTCCAGAGGATCAATCTTCAACTTCATCTTCAGAGTCGTCCTGTTGTTGTGACAGACAGCGTTTTTTTATACTTGATTTTTCTTTGTGAGAAGAACTCTCTTTGAACACAACATGAATACTCTCCTCAAGCTTTAAAGTCCTTTTGTTGAAAACTCTATATGCTTTGCTGGAGAGAGAGTACCCAAGGAATATGGCTTCATCACTCCTTGCATCAAACTTTCCAAGTCTTTCCTTGTCATTGTTGTGAACGAAGCACTTGCACCCAAAAACTCTGAGATAATCAATGCGAGGCTTCCTTCCATTCAACAACTCATAGGACGTCTTCTTCAGCAAAGGACGGATCATGGCACGATTTATGGTATAGCATGTTGTAGCAATAGCTTCTGCCCAAAAGTACTTGGGGACGTTATTTGCCAAGAGCATAGTCCTTGCCATATCCTCCAACGTCCTGTTCTTTCTTTCCACAACTCCATTTTGTTGAGGAGTCCTTGGAGCTGAGAAGTTGTGAGAGACGCCATGTTCATCACAGTAGGCCAAGAACTCTGAGTTTTGGAACTCCGTCCCATGGTCGATCGTATGGCTTTGAGAGGCGTCTCAAGGGCAACTTCCACTTGTTTGATGAAGACTTTGAAAGAATTGAAACAATCTGCTTTTGACACCAAGAAAAGAACCCAAGTGAATCGAGAAAAATCATCTACGAGAACGTAAATGTACCTCTTTCCACCGTAGCTCAGCGTCTTCATTGGTCCACAAAGATCCATGTGGAGAAGTTCCAAAGGCTTCTTCGTACTGACTTCGTTTTTGGACTTGAAGGACGTTCTTGTTTGCTTCCCTTTGATACAGGTTTCACACTATTCAACTTTCTCAGGATCAATTCGGGGAAGTCCTTTCACAAGATTTCTTTGGTGTAGCTTAAGGATTGTGCTTGGTCCAGCATGGCCAAGACGGCGATGCCAGAGGTCAGCGTCCTCCTTTGAAACAGATAGGCATAATTCTGATTTAGGCTTGAACTTCTGGTTGAAGATGTAGACATTGTTTTGGCGTACTCCTTTGAGAACAACTTTGTTTGATTTCTTGTTGATGACGAGGCACTCCTTTGAGTCAAATGTGACTAGGTTTTCACCTTGATTACACATTTGAGAGACGCTTAGGAGATTGAAGCCAAGTCCTTCAACAAGACTGACATTTGTTGCTTTGATGGACGGATTGAGAATGGCAATTCCCGTCCCTTGGATCTTTCCTTTGCCCTTGTTGCCAAACGAGACAGTTCCTCCCGTGGCACTACTTTGGATAGAAGTGAGATGGATTTGACTTCTTGTCATATGGTTTGAGGCGCCACTATCAATGATCCACGGGCGTCCCCTCACTTCCACCGGCCTTAACAAAGTTAGTGTTTGGCGACCCAGGCAAGGTGTTCCTTACCTGGTTCGTTACAGTAAGAGAACTCTGGTTCTGGCATGTAGTCATTTATATTCACATCATTTGAAATAGCATGCTTTCGGAAAGAGTTCCTAGAGCGTCTAGAACGCCTAGGATTAGCCTTAGGGACGGACTTAGTATTTTCATTTTTAGTCCTAGCAGCTTTTCCACTTTCAATATCTTCCTTGAGTTTTAAGCAATCATATTTGAAGTGATCTCCTTGTCCACAGTACCAACACGTCCTATAGTAAGTACCAAGGTAGTACTTCTTGTTGGGACGTTGAATTTTGTTTTCTTTCATCTTTTGAGGGTTACAAAGTTTAGAACCTTCCTCTTTAGCAATTTTCTTATAGATCCTATGACTAGTGGAGTTAGTGTAGTAGTCCTCTTGACCTTTCTCTCCACTCTCTAGGACTCTAATTCTTTCAAGAAGATTCTTGGTTTTCTCCCTTTCAAGTTCAAGTTCTGAAGTTTTGCTTGCCTCAAAGTCGCTAGGGGGAGAGTTCCTAGTGTCAGACTCAAAACCTAGTTCTCTCTTGCTTGGGACAAAAACCATTGGTCTAACTTCCTCAATGATAGGATTATTTCCTAACACTTTCACTTCTTCCCTAAGCTTAGCGTTCTTTAGTTTAAGACACATCACTTCAGTTTTTAGAGATTTGCTTTCTTCACATGAGGATTCTAGTTGCATAGATACTGTAGCACAGTTCTCACATTCAACAAAAATATTTTCATTTTCAAGTTCAAGTTCATCCCTATGTTGCATGACTACACTTTCTTCCATGATTTTACCAATAAGTTTAATAAGCTTGGATTTAGAACAATTTTCTAAGGAACTCATCATAGACTCACGAGTTACCTCATTTTCAGATCTGTGAGCGTCCTCCTCAACAACTGAGGCGTCCTCCATAGCCATGTACGCCACTTGTTCATCAGTTTCTAAGGCGTCCTCGATAGCTATGTACGCCGCTTGTTCATCAGGTTCTTCATCATCAGAACTGAAATTATCCCATTCAGATGCGAACGCTCCATTGAGGGCCTTTGTTTTCATTTCCTTTGAGGACATTCCCGTCGTACATTTTTTAGCAAAGTGTCCTTTCTTGTTACATTTGTAACAGGTAAACTCTTTCATCTCTGCCTCAGTGTATTTGGGACTTTCTTTCTTGGAAGGCATCTTGTGTTTGTTGAAATATTTGTTCCTTTTGCCATAAGAACGGAGAACTTTGTGAATAAGAGCAAGTTCTTCTTCTTCATCAAGCTGTTCCTTAGTCTTGCTTTCTTTCTCCTTTAACGCTTGAACGCGCATCTTCTCACGGTTCTCATTTTTATTGGCTTCCACCATTAAAGCAAGTTCTCTTTGGCGACGCAGATACTCAGCGTACTCTGGTGTTGCTGTTACCAAGGCAAGATCTGTCTGAGGGTCCCGTCCTAGCTCAGCCATATCGGAGTTCCTCCTTGCTTCATATCCTTTTAGCTTTCCGTAGATCTCTTCCATATCCAGAGTCTTGTTAGCTGTATTTTCCTTGAACGTAGTCCTATCAAAGTTCCATTTTCGTGTAAGTCCATCAATGACCACTTGAACTCTGTTCCTCATTGAAATTTCAGCTTCTGGGATGCCCAAGTTCCTCATTTTAGTGACAAGAGCTTCAAAACGGTATAAGTAGTCCTTCACCGTTTCATTGGGCATCATTTTGAAAGCATAGAACTCTCTTTTGATTTCGAGCTGAACGTCCTCCTTCATCTCGGCCGTACCCACGTGGTACTTCTCGAGAGCTTCCCACTATAGTTTGGCTGTAAACAAATTGTTGACTCGGGTGGCGTCCCTCTCGCAAAGGGACGCTTGAAGGAAGCATATTGCCTTAGCATTTGTTTCCATGAGCTTGAATTCATCAGGACCCCACTCGTTCTCTTTATCTTTCTTGTCAGCAGGAACGGTAAGGTCACCTTTCATGATCACTCTCCAGCATTGATAGTTCAGACTCCTGCAGAAGTTTTCAAATCTAATCTTCCAGCGGTTAAAATTGCCGTCCGTCAGGCGCGGAGGGTTCACGAAAGAAATTCCAATTGGTTCCGTGTCCATCTTTTACCTGCAACTCAGTAAGAATCTAGAGTTCCTGCTCTGATACCAATTGTTGGATCGTTAGTACTGAGGAACGTCCTTTACTTTGGTAAAGGCGTCCTTTGGTCAGGCGTCCCTACGAGGAGTAGGGGCGTCCTTGAGTAATGCAGCGGAAATAAAATACTAAACAAGTAAAGATGAACGCAATGAATTATAGAGGAACCACTCAAAACCAAGTAGTCCTTGAGTGTAAACCTCTACCTCCTTGGAGGATTTTAGAATAGCTTTTCCTTTATATTGAACGTCCTTACAGTTGTACTGGCGAGTCTTTATAGTTCTCTGGCACTTAGCTTTTCCCTAAGTCCACTAGTAAAGGACTCCTCTAAGCCTACAACTTAAGCGAGCTCAATCTCTTAAAGGACTCTATCCCTACGTCCTACAGTACTTCGTAGGACTCTCTTTCTCTTTTTAGGTTTTCTGAATACAAACTGTTTTGTGGTTTTGGTTACAACTCTCACTCGATCTAGCACAACTCTTAGCACTGTTCTTGAGTTCTTGAGCTAGTTCTTCGTGTTCTTGAGTGAGTCGCTTTCCTCTGATTCTCTTTGAATATTCTCTGAAAGCGTTAGCATCACAATAAATGCCTTGGGGCTATTTATAGGACTTGGGGAAGGGAATCATTTTCCTGGGACGATCATGCCCTTCGTGGACGTGGCTACAGGATCTTCCTCCACGTAGTATGGCGGTGATGAGGAAGCTTCCTGTATCCAGCTGTGTGTGATGAACTCCACTACAGGATCGACCGCCACGTGTTGATGAACTATGCTACAGGATCGTCCGCCACGTAGTGTTGGACTCTGCTACAGGATCGGTCTCCACGTGTCCTTGGATGATCAAATATTGTCGAGTGATGTCATCCTGTCGGCTAGTGAGTAAGGACGCTTTGCTTGCGTTCCTACTTGCTTGGGACTCCATCCTTGCTCGAGTAGTCTCTTGCTGGTCCTTACTTCCTGTTAGCTAGCGTCCCTAAGACTAGGGAACGCTCCACACACTTGTTGTCCTTTTGTCACTGGCGTTCCTGAACACTTGGACAAATTTATCAGAATCAAAGTGAGTTTGTCATATCAAAACTAAGGGACGGTTGTGGGCACACTACCAAGCACGTAAGCATCCTTGATAGCGTCCCAACAGTTTGTCTCCTTCATTCAATGCCAAACCATTATGCTCAAATATTATCTGACCAAAAAAAAAATTATGCTCAAATATTATGCTAAACTAGTACAAATCCCGTACCATGTACGGGTAATGTAAATATAAATCTGAATTAACCGATTCGAGAATTTATAATTGACATATAAATCTGAATTAACCGATTCGAGAATTTATAATTGACATATGTGAAAGTTTTTTCACTATTTTTCAAGATTTAATAATGACAAAAACATATACTAATTATTAAGGAAAAACTGTTAAGTTATCAAAAAAAAATTACTTGATTTTTTTTATTCATATAAGGATATAATGTTACAAAAATCAACTTAGGAAAAAATCCTAAGATTTAAAAATTTAGGTAAGATATCAAGTAGATATATATATTTAAGGAAATTGAATAAGATACTAAGTAGATAGATGGGTTACTTTTTGAAAATATAATGTAAAAAAATAAAATCATTATTTTATTCAGGTTTGATGATGTGGCGCAAATTTTTACACAGGCTTGGGTTCTACTTTATACTGTATTATAGTAGATCTCAATGAACAAGTACTAAATAAAATGTTATGCTGATTTTTTTAATCGTTTTAGATACATGATTGGGGTTTAACTTCTAATCTAAAAGTTTAACTCGGTAAGTAGATTATCATTAATTCCAGTCTATGGATGTGTCAGTGTCATTTTTCGGGCGGTGGGATCTCTTTTGACACATTCTGAATGTAATTAGACCCCTTTAAAAAATAAGTAACTAATTAGTCGGTGTAAATATCTCCTTTCCCCATATTTTCTCTCTTTTCATTTTTTTCCCTCTCTCCTCTTCCCTCTCCTTTATCCCCCTCAATTTCAGATCTGGAAACAAAAACCCTAGATCGGAAATCACTCTCCCTCTGCTCTAAATCCAGATCAGCGGATCTGCACCTTCCTCTCGTCGTCAATTCTCTCGTTCCCTTCCCCCCGTTGACCGGCACCGTTCAACTCCGACGCCTGCTTCGCTCTCAAAACCGGATCGGATGGCGGCAAGATCGGAGGCCAGAGTTCGTTCGACTTCGATTTGTTGCAGAAGCCGGTTGTCTCCTCTTCGCCGGCGGGAGCCGATGGGGATCCGGCTGTCACCTTTTCCAAGGGAGGAGGAGTTGGAGAAGAAGAGAGGAAACAGGAAGACGATGGGAGGGAGAGAGAGTGGGTAGATTGGGAGGTCCAAGTTTTGTAGGATATTGTTCCTCTTGTTGGCTAGGTATTTGCTTGCATCTACTTGAAACTTCTATTTGTTAGATTCGCCTTTTCCAGACGGTTTCTAGTTTCTGTTATCGGTTTTCTCTTGTTTACAGTTCGTCGATCAATCTCTGTGTGTTCTTGATCCTGCTGGTTCAGAGATCTGAGTTTTTTCGATCCAGATTTGTAGATCTATGTGAATTGTTTGGTATATGGTAGTTCAATCCAGATCTGTAGATCTACTAATGCTGTCTTGGAAGAAAGAGCGTTGTTGATGAGAGTCATCTTCAACACATGACCTTGAAAAATCAATTTGGTGCCGAATGCTCAATTATAACAGGGGACGCTTTCTGTTAAATCACACATAATAGCCTAGCTCTACAATTATTGAAATTTATCTTTGTCTTTAGCTTGGGAATTCGCTTGGCACCAGGGAGGTTACATCGGCAGAATACATACACAGACCCCTGTACTTGAACGTTTTTTCCTATCAGCCCCCTCTACTTAAAATTGTTCCATTGAACCCCTCTACTACCCCTATTTTTTCCTATTGAACATAATTGGCAGACAAACCCAATACGTAAATCACACGCGCGCCAGGTGTCTGCCACGTAATTAAAAAAATGACATGCGGGATGCCACATTTGCAAAATTTGCCACATAAGATAGTTTTTTCCTATTTACTTTCTTCAAACAAAAATAAAATAAAAGAAAAGAAAAGAAAAGAAAACAAGAAGAAAGTGGCTCCTCTATCGGGCAATTCCTCTTCCAAATCTCAGATCTACGAAGCAATTAACAAATAATCAACTAAAACAAAAGACGCCGTCAGCTGGCATCCCGCATGTTGGCGACACCGGGGCTCGGCGAATCGGATCCGGCACACACCAGGGCTTGAGATCTTCCAATTGGCGACACCGGGGCTCGGCGAATCGGATCCGGCAGAAGACGCCGTATCGGATGACGAACAAGCCTGTTTGCTACTCGTCTCGTCGAGGAACTTCTGCGACATGGAGTAGCAGAGCTCGAGAGCAGGCAAGGTCCTATAGAGCTCGGGAATCTCCTCATAGCTGAATCCAAACCCTAGATCCACACATCCTTTGAGCTCGTCGAGATCCTCGTCCATCAAGCTCTTCGTTCTCGGCAAATCGTCGTCGCTGAATCCGTCCACAACGCCTTCTAAGCAGACCTGGCTCTTCTTCTTCTTCTTCTCGTCCTTGTTCAATGCCGATCTTCTACCTTCCATTCTCCGGCCAATTCACCGCCGTATCTCTCCGGCAATGACACAAATTAGGGCTCCTCCTCCTCCTCCTCATCCTTCCTCTCTATTGGCAATAAGAACTTGAGATTTTGAAACCAGATCCGGAGAAATAAGGAAGAAGAAAACCCAGATTTGGGTAAGGAGGAAGAAGAACTTGAGATTTGGAAGAAAAGAAAAAAGCACATTTTTTTTATATAATTTAACATGTCAGCAAAAAAAAAACCTAAACACTCGCTATAGAGGGGTTTAAGTATCACGCGCTTGTCCACATAGGTAAAATGTGTTCGATAGGCAAAAATAGGGGTAGTAGAGGGGTCTAATGGAACAATTTTAAGTAGAGGGGGCTGATAGGAAAAAACGTTCAAGTACAGGGGTCTGTGTATGTATTCTGCCAGGTTACATCATGTTTTTTGAAGCTTAGGGCCTGAATTTGTATATTGATACATGAGTTTCTTTCATGTCATGTGGCTTTTGTCCTGATTGTAAACCCTAGATGAGGGGACACTATCTTTTGCATTCTCATCGTGCAATCAATACAATTCACAAGCTTTTGCATCGAACTTGTTCTTCGTGATTCATCTCGGTCAGGCCCGATCTAGGCCGAAGTTTCCTTTGGTAAAATTCGGCTCAAATAATTTGGCGCCCATCGTGGGGCCATGATCGGTACAATTACAAGAGAGCACACCGTTCGAACATCACCACAACTTCACAATCACAATGTCAGGCGACGGAAACGAAACTCCAAAGACCCCCCTTGCCGATCACGGCAAGGAGCCCGAACTCCCCAGGAACCGGTCGCAAGCTAGACGAGGAGATGACCGACCTTCGGGAGCGAATGCAGCTACTCCAGAAGGAGCTAAGCGACCAAAAGAGCTTCTACGAGACCCATGTGGCACGCCTCACACGGGAAAACAGCCAGTTAAAGCAACAGTACGAGGTCATGGCGACGGGCCGCCGATCGCTTCGCGTTAATCGCAGCACTGAGGGCATAGTTATTTTGACGGGGGAGAAGGAACATCAAAGGAAGGTGAAGCTCTGAACGCGCGAGACAGAACGCCGGTGCTGCAAGAGGATGCCCCTGGATCCTTCCCCCTGCACCGCCGTGAAGAAGTTCTCCTTGATGAAGATCCACCAAGGAATCCCCGGTCAGAGGCTAGGCGACGCCGAACACCACCACGGGATACTTGGCTGGATGGAGGAGAAACCGATGAAGAGGACCTTGAAAGGCGAAGGCCCCTAAACCTCGATGCAGCCATACGAAGAAAAGTGATAGAACAAATTGGGGTCATCGCCGACCAGCTCCGGGGCGGGCGAAAGAGTTTCCAGCCTCTGGAACCTGAAGCCCTTGACGGCTCTGAGGAGTCACCTTTCTCTCGCCGCATCACCAGGATAGAGACACCGAAGAAATTCACCGTGCCGAACATGACTCCGTACAACGGCACATCCGACCCTGATGAGCACGTGGCGATCTATAAACAAAAGATGATGACGAGCGCAGTCCCATCGTACTCCAAGGAAGCAGTGATGTGCAAAGGGTTTGGCACGACTCTGACGGGTCCAGCGCTGACTTGGTTCATAAAACTACCACGCGGCAGCATCGGTTCTTTTGCCGAACTATCTGACTCCTTTCGCACCCAGTTTGCCAGTAGCCGCAAATTCGAGAAGCAGTCCAGCGACCTCTATCGGATCCGTCAAAGGCACCAAGAAACTACCAGAGAATTTCTAGAACGATTCAACCGTGAAAAAGTCTCAATTCAGTCTTGCAACGTTACTACCGCGGTAGAAGCGTTTAGGCAGGGGATCACCCCTGATGGCGGCCTATACAAAGAGCTCACCAAACATCCATGCTACACCTTTGAAGAGGTCCAAGCGAGAGCCCTAGCACACATCAGGCTTGAGGAAGATAGGACTTTGCGGAAAAGAACTTCAGAGGTTGAGAAGTATGAGAGAAGGGGTCCAGTCGATAGCCGCAAAGGGTCGGTCGATCGGAGGAAAGATCGCCGAGCACACCCGTACTCACGCCCTAACCACGGACAGGTCAACACGACCAGGTGCGGCAGACGGACGATCAGAACCGAGACCCACCACCACCGTCACTAGACTCTCTCAAGCTCAATATTTCCACGGAGAAGTTCCTACGAAATATGGCGAAACAAGGAGAGTACGTGAGGTGGCCGCGGAGAGATAAGGCCCCGAAAGCTGACAGGGACACCACCAAGTGGTGTGACTACCATGAGTACCACGGCCATTGGACCCGAGATTGCATCATGCTCAGGAAGGAGTTATCCCGCCTCATCGCGGAGGGAAGAATCAAGGATGTAGCACCTGATGCCCAAGTACCCAAAGAAATAACAGAGAATCTCCAGCCCGAGCCGAGAAGAAAGAGAGATCCACCGACACCCGACAAGGTCGTCAATGTCATCTCAGGTGGATCAAACATCTGCGGTCTCACATATTCAGCCGCGAAATGCCACGCGCGAGAAGGCAACTTCGGTCGTCCGCACCAGCCTCGGCGCGCCGCTGGTGGATCGTCGGGACCCACTATTGTCTTCGACGACAACGACATGGGCTTCTCCGCTGAACCCCACCACGACGGCCTGGTGATATCCCTGGATATGGGAAACGTGCTGATGAAAAGAGTCCCGATTGACACCGGGAGTTCTACCAACTTAATGACGTTCGATGCCTTGAAGGAGATGGGGTTGTCCGAGAGCGACATACACAAACACCCGGTGCCGCTGGTAAGTTTCAGCTGCGAAGTCAAGCACACAGTGGGGGACATTGACCTCACCACCTTCGCCAAAGGGGTCAACAAGCAAGTCAACTTCCTCATGATGGACTGTCCTTCATGCTACAACGTCATTCTAGGACGCCCGTGGCTGCACGATATGAAAGCCGTCGCGTCCACTTACCACCAAACTGTGAAGTTCCCAACACCATGGGGAGTAGAGGAGATCCGCGGGGATCAATGATTGGCCAGGGAATGCTACAAAGCAGCCCTCAAGCCAAGTACCCTAAGATCAAAAGCATAGCAATTACAAAGCGTCACCCCTCCACCAGCACAAATCGAAACTGAAGAAAAAGCAGAGGAGGTGACTCTCGAAGAAGGCAAGGTGGTCAAGATTGGAGAAAAGTTGGAGCCCGCAAAAGAGAAGAATTGATAAAGTTCCTGAAAAGTCACAAAGACTGCTTTGCTTGGAGCCATGAAGATATGACAGGGATCGATCCCTCCATCATCACACACAAACGCAATGTCGACCCCGAACACCCACCAGTCAAGCAAAAAAGACGAAGGTTCGCGCTGGATCGGGTCCAAGCGGTCGAAGAGGAGGTAAAGAAGTTGTTAGGAACAGGGAAGATCAGAGAGGTGAAGTACCCGGAGTGGCTGGCCAACGTAGTGGTGGTACCAAAGAAAAACGGGAAGTGGAGGGTATGTGTAGACTTTACCGACCTCAACAACGCTTGCCCCAAGGACTCTTTCCCTCTACCCCACATTGACACGATGGTAAACGTGACGGCCGGGTACGAACTATTGACCTTTATGGACGCTTTCAGCGGGTATCATCAAATTCAGATGGAGCCGCAAGACCAAGAGAAGACCTCCTTTATCACAGGGCAAGGTACCTACTGTTACCGAGTAATGCCCTTCGGTCTCAGGAACGCCGGGGCAACATACCAGCGACTGGTCAACCGGATGTTCAAGGACCAAATCGGTAGAACCATGGAAGCCTACATCGATGATATGGTGGTAAAAACCACAGAGAGTTCCTTACACAAGGGTCACCTCGAAGAAACCTTCAAAATTCTGGAGAAATACAACATGAAACTAAACCCGCAGAAATGCATCTTTGGGGTACAATCTGGTACCTTTTAGGGGCACATCGTGACCAAGCGGGGGATTGAGGCTAGCCCTGATCAAGTGCGAGCGATTGCCTCCCTAAAGTCCCCCCGGAGCGTGAAAGACGTACAGAAGTTGGCTGGAAAAATAACCGCACTGAACCGTTTCATCTCCAGATCCTCAGACAAGTGCCGTTTGTTCTATGAAGTCTTGAAGAAAAACAAGAGTTTCCAGTGGACTGAAAAACATGAAGCTGCTTTTGAGGAATTAAAGAAGTATTTCGCTAACCCCTTGCTGTTAGCCAAACCAGTCCCTGAAGAAGTCTTACAACTCTATGTGGCAGTATCAGAAAACGCCTTAAGTGGTGTACTTGTCAAAGACAAAGAGGGCCAACAAGTCCCAGTCTATTTTGTGAGCAGGACCATGGTCCCGGCAGAAACGCGCTACTCCCCGACGGAGAAGCTGGTCCTGGCGGTGGTAATGTGCTCGAACAAACTGCGGCCCTACTTCGAGTCCCACACCATTGTGGTCCTAACAAACTACCCGCTCCGGCAGATCGTGCAAAAGCCTGAATTTTCGGGGAGAATGGCAAAATGGGCAATCCATTTAAGCGGATACGACATCAGGTACGAGCCCAGGAGAGCGATCAAATCACAAGTTCTAGTTGACTTCGTTGCCGACTTCACCCCAACCCTTGAAGAAAGTGCAACTAAAGAAGTCTTGGCTACATCTAACAATGACGCCCAAGAAGAGTGGTTGTTACACACCGACGGGGCCTCGAACATAAAAGGGGCAGGCCTGGGGGTTGTGCTAAAGTCGACAAAGGGGGATATGATAGCCCAGGCAGTCAGGTGTGATTTCGAAGCAACCAACAATGAAGCGGAATATGAAGCCCTTATCTTCGGCCTAGATCTAGCCGCCGACTTGTCCATCAAAAGAATCAAGGTACGTGCCGACTCCCTGCTCATTATCAACCAGATCGTAGGAGTCTTCGAAGCCAAAGAAGACAAAATGATCAGCTATCTCGGGGTAGTCAAAACGCTATCCGAAAAATTTGATCAAATCGAGTTTGAGCAAATCCCACGCGAACAAAACACTTCGGCCGACGCCCTGGCGGGGCTAGGATCAACCTTGGACCCTCTAGAGTTCAGCAGTGTGCCACTTGTCCACTTACTACAGTCGGCCATTACTGAATGTTCAACGGCACAGGATAGGGAGTCTCCATCTAAGACGGAGGTACCAGAAAAGTATCAAAGTTCCAACAAGGCGGAAGGAAAAACCGAATCAAGCTGGACTAAACCATACCTCGACTGGCTCATCAGAGGAGAAGCTCCCAAGAATAAAGACGAAGCCAAGGCCCTGAGATCAAAAGCGACACGTTTCGCCATCGTCGACGGACTCCTATTCCATAAATCCGCTGCGGGTTTCTTACAACGATGCATTGAGAAAGAAGACGCTAAAGAAGTCATGAGAGATATCCACAGCGGAGATTGCGGCAACCACACTGGGGGTCGGAGCTTGGCCAACAAAATTCTCAGGCAAGGGTGGTATTGGCCTACTATCCGTCAAGACTCTAACAGGTACGCCCAGGCTTGTGACGCATGCCAACGCCACGCCCCAGTACCTCACCAGCCGCCAGAAGTCCTCCACCCTTCCATTACTCCCTGACCTTTCATGAGATGGGGAATGGAAATCATAGGGAAACTACCCCCTTCCACTGGACAAAAGGTATTTTTCCTGGCAATGACAGACTACTTCTCCAAATGGATCGATGCAGAGGCTTTCCGGGAGATCAAAGACAAGCAGGTCATCTCCTTCATAAAGAGAAATATCTTGAGCAGATTCGGAGTACTAGCAGAGATTACTTGCGACAACGGCTCCCAATTCATAAGCAAAAGGATGTGCGACTTCTGCTAGGCATGGAACATTGATTTGGTCACATCCACACCCAGGTATCCACAAGCTAATGGTCAGGCCGAGGCAAGCAATAAAGTCATCATCAATAATTTGAAAAAGCGGTTAGCAAAGTCCAAAGGAAAGTGGGCAGAGGTACTACCTTTCGTGCTATGGTCTGATCGCACTACACCCAAAGGCGCAACTGGCCAAACACCTTTTTCCATGGTGCACGGTTGCGAAGCCGTCATACCAGCTGAGGTCACGGTGCCCACCGCCCGATACGGGCTCGCCACATCCGCAAGCAGCAAAGAAGAATTGGAAGCAGACCTAGATACGGTCCAAGAGCTCACAGAAGTAGCGCACACACGCATCTCAAAATACCAGCAACAAGCCGCGAGGAGTTACAACAAGAATGTTCGCGTTAAGAGCTTCCAAGTGGGAGACTGGGTCTTGCGTAAGGTCTTTCAGAACACCGCGGAAGCCAACGCCAGTAAGTTGGGACCAACTTAGGAAGGGCCTTACAAGATCACCAAGATAGCTGGGAACAGAGCATACCAGTTGGAGTCCAAAGACGGCGAAGCAGTTCCCCGAAGCTGGAATGCAACACACCTAAAGAAGTATTACTTCTAAATTCGGTTGGTCTTCGTTAAAGTTTTCAGTTCATCATTTAGTGTTAGTTTTTAAGACTTCTTTAGGACCTAGTTGTTTCCTTTTCAAATAAGAGACGCTGGGGTCGCCACCCCCAATGTCGATGCATCATTTTTTAGTACGCAGTCTAGAATTCGCCTTTGTTAATGATTTGGAATGTTTCACGAGATAGCAACTCTCCCACAACTCAAAATCACCTTGCACGACTTTTCTTTTAAAACATCTTTATGATCGAAACATATGCGCGACTAAAGCACATTACTTAAATAACCACTGTACATTCGCATGGTTGTGCCGTCTAAAAATGACGATGTCGTCACGCATACAACGTTATGAAGTAACCTATAAGTTGGTTACCCCGCATATAAGTCCAATCAATGTAGTCACATTGGCATAGTACGGGAAGGAGAAAGCTATAGCAACGATAAACCCAAGGCCACACTTCGCGGGACGCCGTGAAAACAATACATCCTAAGGACTAAACTTATGGACCCAAAGGATGCCTAATCATAAACTATTATGCACGGACCTTTGCAACAAACTAGGCGCGAATAGCCGAAACCGTATTTCGCTATAAATATGCGCCGGGGAGAAAGTCACATAACGCTTTCCCCGGATGCTGACCTACTAACGCATCCGCAATCGCCATGAATATGGCGTTGGGCCGAAGCCAAAAACCATTGTTGACAATTGAAAACTATACGCAAACTGAAAATATAAAGACATCACGAAGCAAATACCAAAATGCGCCATACAACGGGCGTCAAAACGATTAAGGATAATGATTTTCGGCCCACGGCCAAAATATTAAAAAGTACCGACCCACTGGCCGTAGAAGTATCAAAGAAGTCTTTAAGATCCAAATGGCTAAAACAGCAATGAGAAAATATAGAACGAGCATAATAAAGGGGCAGGGGTTGTCAGTCCTCTTTCAGGCTCGCCTCTTCTTCAGCCTTTGCATCATCATCGCCATCCTTGGCACCCTCCATGCCTCCCTTGACCACAGCGTCATCTTCAACACCGACATCCTCGACAGTAGTTCCGGGAGTCCCGGCCTCCTTGGTCTTCTCTGAATCCTCTTTCTCGGCCACCTGCTCGGCAGATTCCAAGAATTCCTGACCAGGAGGAGGATTGCAGGATGGAAAATATTCTTCTAAGGACTCCTGCTCCGCGGCGAGCACCCAGTTTGCACCTCTCCCTTCCGCCTGGTCTTGAAGAAGTTCCACTCGCGCCTTGAGCGTATAATATCCACCCACCTGGGTCACTACTTCCGAGAAGTGCTTGGCCGACCTCTTCGTCTCGTGCATCCAAGACTCCAATGAAGCCTTCTCGGCTTAAAGGTCTTCCATTTGGACCGACAGAGCATCGATGGAGGACTGGAGCTTACGAACTTTCCTCTCAGACGCGGCAGCGGCATCTCTAGCACTCTTAGCCTCGGCTTCCAGCCTCGACAACTCGTCATGAGATCGGCTGTTGGACTCCATCAGCTCTTGGAAGGCCTGTGACAAACACGACCCGATGAGTAAGGACAAGGCGATAGGATATAAAAAAAAAAAAGAGGGAAAGAACTGACGCGGAGGTATTGTTAGGAAAGGATCGATTTACCAACCTGAGAATGGTGCCCACATGATTGAAGGCGGCGTCGAGGGTCAGGGACTGGAACTCTGACTTAACGTTGGGAGACAGTTTATCGCCGAAAACGCTTAGGAGGTCTTTTGGTCCTCTCTTCTTAGTAACAGGGGTCGGTGTATCATCAATTCTTTTTCGCTTCAAAGATTGGGACTTCTTGGAATCCACAGAAGGGGTCGGAGAGGTCATTGCTTTGATACCACTCGATCTCAGTCTCTTAACCATCCCGGCGGCGGATGTGTCGATCTTGCAACCTACACGCAACTCAAAATCAGCGACACCAAACCCCAACAGAGCAGAGGCTGAAAAACATACAAAAACAAAATCAAACCTGATTTTTTTCCAAAAGAACTTGCCATATCAGAAGATGTTGGGGTCTTGTCCGTCTCGGTTTCGTCCTCATCAAGGTCCAATTCCCCCACATCCTCTGCAGAGACTTCGGGTTCAGGACGTATCTTCTTGGGTTTGTGTTTCTCAGCTTTGATGCTTAGCAACCGTCTACAAACACCGGTATCAGTGCGCCTGGAGTTTATCCCGATTGGAACTACACGCAAAAGAACTCAACATCAGCAATAAGCTTTGCGCAAATAAAAAAAATATACAATAACACCAAGTGAAAGCTTAGAGTCTTACGAGACGTATTCCATCCATCTCGAAAGACCGATAATACGTCTTCATCTAAGCCCCTTAAAGACTTTAATTCAATGAAGAAGAATCGAGCTTGCAAACTCCGGGAAGGCATTTTGGTTTTGGGAATTAGAGGGTTTTTGACATTCCTAGCGTGAAGGGTAATGCGACCGGCTCTTTGTGGAACGATCTTCTAAGCAAGAAGGCGTTCACCCATGGTCATCTTAAGCCCTCGTTGTGTAGCAAGCTCGTGAATTCGAGCGAGCGAGCGCCACGTTGTGGGAAGGATTTGACAAGGAGAGACTTTTAAGGAGCTAATGAACTCACGAATGAAATCGGAAAAAGGGAACTTCAAGCCTAGGGTAAACGGGTAATCCAGGAAACAAACCCAACCCTTGCGGACCCAATCGATCTTTTCGATTGTTGGCGCATGGAATCGGGTTCCTTTGGGGAAAACCCCAAAAGCGACCCATTCCGCAATTTCGTCTCGAGTCATCGAGCAAGGAAGGAGGTCTTCCTCGCCGAGGGATTTTGAAGAAGTAAAAGGGGATCTCAGAGCCATGATAAGCAAGAAAGGGAAGCGAGAAACAAAGGAGAGAAGGAAATACCTGGAGAGTTCAAGAGCGAGAGACGGATGGGGAAGAAGGAGAAAGCAAATGAAGATAGGAACGAAGAGACGAGGCAATGATGAAGAAAGGGGTTTAAGAAAGGGTTCTGCAAAATCCCGAAAATCAAGATTGACCCTAACATCAAATCACATAAATGCACCGTTTAAAATTTGAAGTTCAAATTCCGGACGCTACATTTAGGGGTATTGTTGGATCCGCTTTTTCCTCAAAGAAGTATCGAGACCTGATTAGTACTTCTTTAGTACCTCTTCGAAGCACAACGAGGAATGACGGAAAGGCAAGTCGGTCGAACAAGAAAGAGTTAAAGATATAAGATAGAACTTCGGTTAAATCATGTCGTTAGGATTAAGATCAGACAAAATCTTGTATTATTCTATCTTCTTCATAAGATAGATTGGTTTTCTAGGGTACTATATAAACTGATTGTAAACCCTAGATGAGGGGACACTATCTTTTGCATTCTCATCGTGCAATCAATACAATTCACAAGTTTTTGCATCGAACTTGTTCTTCGTGATTCATCTCGGTCAGGCCCGATCTAGGCCGAAGTTTCCTTTGGTAAAATTCGGCTCAAACAGTTTTGATCAAGGAAATTCATCATGTTTTTTTGTCTTATATGATATTTGGCAAATTGCCATATTCTTTCCATTTTTACGGATGAATTTCATTTACTATTTTATAGCACTACAATCAAGTTATTTTACGTGTTCTTGAACTGGCATAAGACGTTCTTGTGGATTGGTTGATTACGAGTTGGTTTTATGGATGTTGTGATGCAAAGTTATTTTTATGCATTTTGGTGATGACAAGTTGTTTTCATGGGTTTTGGTGATTACAAGTTGAGTTCACGGTTTTTAGTGATGACAAGTTGAGTTTACGGGTTTAGGTGATGATTAGTTGGTTTTAAGGGTTTTGGTGATGTCAAGTTGGTTTTACGGGTTTTACAAGTTGAATTTATTTTGCATTGTTAGATTTGTCTATATATTAACTTTTAATTATAGCCTATTAGCTCAAATGGTAGAGCAACGTGCTTAACGCACAATAATGTGGGTTCAAATCCCACATAGGCATACTAATAAATTCTGATGACAAGTTGCATACGTGATGACAAGTTAGGGTAATGACAAGTTTTGTACGTGATGATAGGTTTTTTGGACGTGACGACAGGTTGAGTGATGACAAGTTTTTTGTACGCAACGACACGTTTTTGTACGTGATGACAAGTTTTTTGTACGCTATGACAAGTTTTTTTATAAGCGATGACAAGTTTTTCTATGCGATGACAAGTTTTTTGTAAGGGATGACAAGTTTTCTACGCAATGACAAGTTTTTCATAAGGGATGACAAGTTTTCTACGTAATGACAAGTTTTTCTAATTGATGACAAGTTTTTATGCATGGGGACAAGTTGTTTTCAATCTTCCGATGACAAGATTTTTGGATGACAGGATTTCCGATGATAGGATTTCAGGTGGGACGCGGTGGCACGCGTGTAATTTTTTTTTTGACCAGGGGTATTTTTGGAAAAACGACTAGTTAGCATATAAATTTTCAAGGCAGCCTACCCGCTCCACAAATCTTTTTCCCAGAGGATCGTGGGTATATAATATAATTATGGTAAAAGAGATTCATTATGTAAATTTTGACACAAAGAAACCGTTATCAGTGGAGCAGAAAAGCACTCGTTGATTGTTATCTCCCTTTTACATACTTTTTTTTTTTTTTTCAAAGTTGCTTTGACCGGAAGGGGAAGATATATAGTTGGGAGTTCGGTTTGAATGAGAGTGGAGAGTGTGAAGAAAAAAGAAACTAAAAAACAAAACACGTTCTTGGCCGGCAGTAGAATTTAAGCACCTAAGTATGCAAAACCCGTAAGATGAGGGCATAATAAGGTCGTTGCTATCAGATTTTTTTGGCGTACGTAATTTAGCGACAGCAAAGTTTTGCTGCCAATAGTCCACGGTATGAGCAAAATGAGGTGTTCCCCAAAGTGCTGACTTCTTCAACGTAGAGATAAGAAGGTGGCTTCTGGAAATTCAAGAAGGCCCGTTTATAGTCTCCGCTCTAGGAACGTAGAGAATGGTTGTACGTTAATTGAATAGAACTTCCATTAATCGGTCAGTCTCAGTGACTCAAGAAAGAATCATTCATTTAAATGCTAAATGACTAGCTTAACCTCTAAGGCCAGTTTTCAATGGCTCGCCTTTGGAGCATATAGCCCGTCGGCCATTATCTATATTCATGTAAGTGTAAGTGTGTTCTCATTTTCAACTGGAGTTTACTAAATGATTGTGGAAACTAATTTTATTTAACCAAAAATAGCCGATCAATTTAATAAATAAGTACAATATATCAATAATTAACAAAGCAAATTTAAATAAAATAATTAATAGATTCAATCTTTCTCCTATCCAATATCGATCCTAATGTCCATCAATACATGTTAATATGAATAGGAGATGTCGCGCTTGACACATTATATCAGCCGCGCTCATTGGTTGAGTACTCATGGTAATATCATGAGGTCTCAGGTTCGAAACTCCAAGGCGGCGGTTTGCCCTATTATCTTTAGAGTTGGTTAGTAACTAATTATCATCCCTTGTAGATGCTCTAGGCGAGCCCAAGTAGTAATTGTACCGACCTTAACATCTTTCCTTATACAAAAAATGAATAGGAGATGTCACCTTGATAAATGGGAATATTATTCCTACTCAATGCAACTTAAACCTAATTCTCTTGAGTTCTTCTTATACTTTTTAATTGTCATTCGATTCTTATTGTTGGATTGACCGTCGCATTTTAATTTGACGGTTTGGCGTCGTTTGTGGGGATTGAGCATTTCAGCTCTCTCCCGCCGAGTCGAGTGCGATCGCCGCTCATCATTGCCCCACCTGCGACCACAACGCATCTGTGACTATAGCCTTTCGCTACCCTAGTCGCAACCGCTAACTCGCGACTCATCTTTGACGCCATTTGGCGCTTCGATCGACGCCCTCGACCCATCGTCGATGTTGCACCACCAAGAGATGGACCTTTTCTGACGGCTTGACGAGATGACACCAATGACCAACCCACTGACACTCCGAGGGCATGACTCATGGGTGGTTGAGTTGATCCATGAAGGTCCTATTATTGCATCCCTCATCGAGGTTCAGCTCTTGGGATGTGAATCTAAGTTGGCCCATGCTAGAGAGGAGATAAGACACTTGAATGCTGCATTAGAGAGGGTTCAAGGAAAGCACTCGACTGTTGAATATGGATCGACGAAAGGGTTCTAAGGATTCAAAGCGTGATTGAAGGGGGCAATATAATGGTTGGAGCTCCAAGAGCTCCAAGAGGTGCAAAGTCTAGGTGTTGGAAATATTAATGATTATAGGAGTGAGGGAGGCTTGTTCCAAGAAGTTCATGGTATAAGGTGGGAGGGGCATTGTCGCCCTCATGATGAGGATAGGTGAAGCTCCCATAGGAGTGACCAAGATAGAACCAATGTGCTTGTAATTGAAAAGAGCATTCAAGGATAGCAACTCTGGTTTTGCAAGGACGTGACACCGTAAATGAGGAGATGAATCGTAGAGCTTGCAACCATGCTAAAGGGGACAAGATTAAGAGGGGGCAATCACACATAGACTGTCATGCCAATGAAGAGCCCCAAGATGAGAGCTCGATGCATGTCTATATCTCCGATTCCAAGAGCAAGTTGTTTGACCCGAAATATGAACCCCATAATCCGAGGAGGTTGGAGGCAAAGGAGTCCATACCCAAAACGAGATCTCAATTTGTCTAGTACTTTTTAATCTATTTATCGTTTGCTTTTGAGTCTGAATTTGAAGTGGCACGAATGTGTAGGAGGTGAACGAAAAAAGAAGCCCCATAGGCGCATAGTTATGGTGGAGCATGGATATCATACTCATGACACATAGATGGATGAATATACGAATATAAGAATAACTGGAAGCCTTAATTTCGCATGGTGATGCGTTCCAACTCGGATTGGTCAGCAGATTTGCCCGATCTAGGCTTCAAGATGTCAAATCTTGTGTGTAGGGTTGGTAGCCGGGATAAGCACGAGCCAACATGATGGCTCGTGAGCCTCTGGGGCTCGCTTGGGCGAGGAAAGGACAAGGTTGTGCTCAAAGTAACAAGCTATGAAAGAAATAAAGGGCAGCAAGAAAAGGGTAAGGAAGGGGTGATGTAAAGCCAACAAAGGAGGAACTCTCAACTATACTAACATTAGCATTTATTATGACGTGAATTGAAAAGATTACAATGCAAAACTTAAATTGAAAACGAAGGAAGCAAATGCTAAACCTAGTTGTTCGTGGGCCTTATGAATGTTAATGGGTTGGCTTCTTAAGCATAAGAAAGCACATTGTCAAAAATAGTTACAAAAGGGAAATACGAATATACTAAAAATGGAAATATGTTAAATAGGAAATATAGTAAAAATAAGCTAAATTAAGCTAAGTCTAAATCCAAGGTGGACATCGCGACCTCAGGTGTCTCGGGATAGCCATGATCGACCTGGGCTCGAGTCTAGGTCACATCACGTGGTCAATCACAACTAAGTCCTATAGGATTTGAATATATAGTGCTATGATCAATTTGCCATACGTTTAAGAAGGGCAATTCTGTGCGGCGATAATTTGTTATTATGTTTTTTTATTAGTATATCGTCGTATTTGCTCATTAATCGACTATGACATTTAAGGCATCATGCTATCTTGTTGCAATTAATTATGGTAGTTATATTATGGGAAAAAGAAAGATTTATCTTACTAATTAAAAGACAGAGTTTTTTCCTTGTTTGTGGAGAAAGAAATCGATTATTAAGACCTCGCAAACCATATGAGTCGACCCTATGTGCTTTATGTACGTCTCTCTTTAGTTTCTCTATAAATACACACAAAATCGTTGTGTGAAAGTAAACTCTTTTTTTTGATATATCTCAACGTACTTTGATATTCCATCCTTTATGATTTCGATATTAAAAGTGGATTAAGGAGTTTATTCTCATCTACTATAATACAGTATCAAGCGGAACATATATATTTGCTAAATTTTACGCCACCTCATCAAAGTTGAATAAAAAAATGTTAATTATGCCACGTAATCAATATTGAATAACATAATGATTTTATTTTAACAATGGTAACTAACATTCATATCTACTATAATATTTTATCCAAATTTTGATAGGTTAATTTGTTTTCTTAATATAAATCAATAACAAACTTTTCTAGATTCAATAGAAAAAATAATTTTGGATATCTTTGATATCTTGCTTAATTTTGATATAAAAATACTGTTTTCATTTAAATGCTTTTTATCTTAGGTAAAAGTGATTTTTTCATTTTTATGAAGATTCAACAAAATTAATTATAATAATATATTTTACAATTGAAAATAAAATAAAATACATACATAGGTTAATAGCTTCGAACTTGGATCTATCGGATTTGGATTGTAAATTCTCGAATAATAAGCAAACTTAGATCAAAATTCGATCTCGGATCAATAAGGCCGGGTTTACATTTATTTTACCCTTTGGTGGAGCACTTGGTTCCTTAGGAACAAAAGTGTTTTCGACCAAAATAACAGTGGCCCAATAAGCCCGACGACGACAGTGGAATTTGTTAAGAAGTAGTTAGCTGACTGGCAAAGAGCAATGGCGTCAAAAAAGAAGGATAACAAAAACCGAGTGGAACCAAAACCAAAAGTAGGGAAAGTTCCAAATGGACAACACCCACAATTAACAATTATAACCTAAACTTTGACGGTGCGGTTAATTCTGAAGGTATTTCTTCTTTTGGTTATGTTATCAGGAATTCGGAGGGGGTCCCTGTCGTGCTGGATGGTGGGTATCTTAGCCGTCGCTCCGTGGTGTTTTCCGAAGCTTATGCTTTTCGGTAGGAGATTAAGGAGGCTATTCGCCTTGGCATTCCCCGTCTTCTTATTGAAGGTGACAACCTGCAGGTCGTTAATGTAGTGTTGGGCGATTGGAGTTGTCCGTGGGAGGTGGAGCTCATGCGTTCGGACATTCAGTCCTTGCTGGGTCACAGTTTCAGAGTTGGGGCATCAGACACATCTTCAGGGAAACCAACTCTGTGGATGATTTTATTGCAGGCTCATTTCGTCGTGTGCCATCTTCTACTTTAGGTTTCGATCGATCCAGTCCTTCAGGACTTCATCCGCAATGATGTTATAGGATAGTTTTGTGTGTAAAGCTTGCCTAATCTCTTTCCTGTATTAAAAAACGGATTCTGTGTACGAGCATCTACCATTGACACGTGGCTCTACACCAATGGTCCTCACATGGAACTCCTATTTTCATTACCCATGTGCAGCCGCACTAGAATACAAAATCCAGTGTGAACAAACTCCTCTGGAGTGCCTTGTTGGGCCACCAATGGCAAATGGGTGAATGCCACGTGTAACTGGTATGTTAATCATGTTTCTTACTTGCAAATTAAATTCCCGAGTGATCTTTCAACAAAAAAACCTCCCGAGTAATCTTTTTACGGCGCTAATGATTAAAGAAAACCGTGTTGTTTTAATATACCTTTCCGGAAAATTAGGAAACAATAACGACTTTGACAGGTATAGTCGTTACCCGTTGAGGATATCAGGAGGTAAAAAAGGTAGACCGGTCTCCTAATTTAAGGACCATGCTAGGCATAGATGGACTCAAAGCATTGGCGATATTGTATTAATTTTTAATGATTTTGCCTTAATCAGTAATTAACTAGAGATAAATTATTACTTTCTTCGTACTGCTCTAGTACGTACCCAAGTGAAGCAAAGCAACATAAGCTATGAAGCCTATCCACGCAACAAGGGCGTGTATGTGACTGTGTTTTTTTTAAGTAACCGTTGCATTCAGCTAAAAGGTATTCAATATTTGATTATTAGAATTTTTTTAATTATGTCACTAGATATTTACCGTCAGCATTGTTCGGTACTCTTGTTTGGCGTTATTTTGGTCGTTTTTTTACGATTTTATATTTACATCTACAGTTTCGTCGAATTTGATATTTGAATAATATATTGTTTCGATTCAATAATTGTAATGATATTATTACTATGTTTATGTACTATTAAAGTTATAAATCATTGAACATGAAAAAATGAAACTCTTGATTTATATGGTTGTATATGTAATAGTGACATTTTTTATCCAAAAACTGAATTAATAAAGAAATTTAAAAAAGAATCTTTTAATTTATATAAAGTTTATAAATCTAAATCTTAATTTCGAGATTGGGTGCCATAAATTGCAAACTAACAGTGTGTATAGATACAATGTAATTCAATAATACATATATAAAGTAATCATAAGGGTATGAAAGATTATAAAATAAAAAAATAAAATCTATTATTTTTATTGGGGTTGCGTCATTTAATCAAAATGGTGTTTGAAACTATAATATATAATACATATATCTTACATACTTGTTAGAAATAATTATAACATATTATATTCAATAATGACGGTTTCATTTAATAATAGCAACTTAATCCAAAATATTCAATAAGATAACACATAATATATAAAGTATAGTGTAATAATACCTATAATAATAACAATAAAAATTTAGATTCAGTAGTAACGATTTAATCGGAAATAAATTAGTAGGATAATGTGAAGTATAGAATAATAATATCTTAATTACTTCCTAATTGTAAATTTGCATTTTTGTCATTAAGTGTATGTAATTGAATTCAATTATGTTTAATGTAATATTTTTTTTCAATATTAGTAATCTATATTATGTACAGAGAAAAAAGCATAAAATCACCCCTTATTTTTACTTATTTGCACAAAGCCATCCTTATAAAAGGTTTTGCAAAAAACCACATTTTATTACAAATTATTTACACAAAACCATCCATGATAAAAAATACTGCATGAAACCACCCAATTTTACTAATTAGTTTCACAAAATCACCCCTTATTTATGATTATTTGCAATTAACCGCCCAAAATTATACTTTATTGAATTATCATTAATGGGTTTGCCAAATTTAATTGAGTACATCATAAAAATTGATGAAGATAATGACAAGACCTTTTATTTGTAATAATCCCTAAATTTATTTCATGATTGGTAATTGGTTTTGATCTTGTCGTGGTTTATTTCATATCCAACGAAAAGTAATAATAGAAAATTTTAAATTTATTGTCGAATTCACAAATATTAACCACTTCCGGCCGTTTTAAAATATCCAATTGATCGACACTTTAGTTGTTCGACTAGGAGGTTTATTTTTTGTTAATGAATAATTTAATATAAATATAATCATATTAATATATGTTACTTTAGTATTCTTCTTTTAAACTTAAAATTATTGATCTAATTCGTCCATAATATTTTTTGTTTGAACAAGAGTACACAAAAAATAATGAAAAATATCCTAAACACATGGGATATTTTGAATATTTTTCTATATATAATTTAATTAAAGTTAATTAGCAATACGAAACGTGCGTGGTTGTTCTCAAACATTTTTGATGACAATTGGTTTTATGAAAACGTTATTACAATGGGTGGTTTAGTGCAAGCAAATACCAATAATGAGTGGTTTTGTGCAAAAACGATTATAAAGGGTGGTTTTCTGTACCCAAGTGTAAATAATGGGGCTTTTATGGCTTTTTTCCTTATATATTACCCTATTATTTTAGTTGAATTGCAATATCTTATTGCAATTTAATAAAATTATGGATTCCATTCAAATTGTAGTATTTCCCATGGAATTTGTATTTTTCATTCTATTCGGGTCATATTAATTCAACGTTAAACAATCTCATTTGATAGTTTAAACCATGCTTGTGATTAAATAGTAATTTTAATTAGTTGTCTTGCATACCTTAAACTAAATGTTGCATGCTATAAAAATTAACAAAACGACAAACTTAATATTAAATGTAAGGTTCCGTGTTATAAATTTCATGAAGTATCGGGTATGATCCGAACCTAATCCAAAAATTTTCAGGTTTCTCAAGTCAGGTGTAAATAGGGTTTTGGGCTCAAATTTTTGAGTTGAACCCCTAGAATTTCTAGGTAGGTTGAGTCGGGTTTACGTGTTGTATCAGCTCTTGACAAGGCTACTCATCACTTGTCGCTCACTTATCTTTTTGCTCCAATTTGTCAATTATGAAGATTCCGGGATCATGTGGCTTATTGAGTTATTCCAATTTTATTGTTTCTATAAAATAAAACAGAACGCTATCAATAGCAAACTTCTATTTTATAATTAAATGCGCTCTATCCCTTGACAAGGCTAAAGAGTGTAAAAGGATCGCTTGAAGATCGAAAATGAAGCCTCTCGGAATTGGTGCAAGTGCTTGATAAGCAATTACCAACGTCATGGGAGTCATGAATTGAGGTTGATTGGCTCGTTGAACGTAATGATCAAGAGAGAAGGAACCACGTTATGAAGCTTAGAGCAAGCTCGGGCTTGAATTTCTTATGTGTAACTTTAATTGTTTATATGGCTTGGTTTAAATACAATAAAAAACTAGCTAAGAATGAGAATCCTATCTTGTGTAAAAGATAGAATTTTCTCACTAAACTAATACTAGAAATTAAAGATAGAAAAACAATGGAACTAATCAAGCCATTCACATGGAAGCTAACATTAAGCCTAGACGCTCGAATGGAGAAGATAGAAAAATAAAACAAGTGTAAAATCTATCTACAAACTAGATAGGATAAGTATCTTGCAAGGCAAGACAATAGGCTCAAGCCAAGGCGCACGTACGGGCCACGACCGAGCTATCGGGTGCCTTGGAGTGTAAGGATGGGCCTAAATACTTGCATGCCAAGGCAGATGAGCGCGGACATGCTTGGGACACCCATGGGCTATCGGGCACCTTGATGCGCATGACTGGAGTGCTACACACGGGCGCAAGGGAGCGATCTGGCACGGCCACGGCCTGGACGCGAAATGGGGAACTGGCAAGGCCATGCGCACGGTAGCGGCCCGAGATGCGTGCACATGAGAGCGAACTTATAGGGCGTCTGGCAAGGCCACTTGCTTGGCTCGACTCCGAGTGATGGAGCCGGTTGAGTGGACTTATAGGGCGTCTTGCTCCTCCGGGGCTGTCTTGGCTTGTGGCAGCACATCATCCTCCCCTCTTGGCTCTAAAACGTCCCCATTTCACCATTGTCAAAGGGTCACTCAATGTAAGGTAAGCAATCAGTCACGCTGAAGGTGGCATGCTCGCCATACTTGTCAAGAAGGTCGAGGACATAAGCATTGTTGTTTACATGGAGAAGGACTTTGAAAGGCCCGTTCCACGATAATCCAACTTGGTCTTGCGGTGTTGTGGAAACCTCTCCTTCCTAAGATGTAGCCATACAAGGTTGCCCGACTCAAAAACTAGATTACGACGACCGTTATTGTGCTGAGCCACGTATTGCTTGGCCTGTCGTTCTAGTTGTTGCATGGTGTGCTCATGGAGCTCCTTGAAATGCTTGGCTTGTTGAGCTCCTCTAAATGTTCACAATCTTTCAAGGGACGAGGCGTGAGGTCGAGTGGTGCAAGTGGGTTGCGTCCATATATGACCTCAAAAGGTGACTTTTTTGTCTCGGAGTGTCTTGACCTATTATATACAAACCTAACAAAAGGATGTAAGTCTTCCCACCTCCGAGGATTAGACTTGAGTACGTCCTAAAGGAGTGCGCCCAAAGTCCGATTAGTCACCTCCGTTTGACCATCGGTTTGCAATAGGAGGTATAAAAGAGGAGTTTAGTACCTAGTTTGTTCCATAGAGTCCCCTAAAAACGTGCAACGAATTTGGTGTCACTATCACTTACAATAGTGCGAGGAATACCATGCAGTTTTAAACTACATTATTGAAGAACAAATTAGATACTGGAATGATTCATCCCTCGACACGCAATAAAGTCTGCCCTTTTGGAGAATCTATCAACGACCATAAAGATAAAATCCTTACCTCTTTTGTTGTGTGGTAGGCCAGTGATGAAGTCCATTCTTATATCCTCCCATGGAGCACTCGGAATAGGAAATAGAGTGTAGAGCCCATGGGGGTTGGACCTCGACTTGGCCTTGTTGCAAGTGATGCATGACTTTCAAAAACGGGTCACGTCCTTGGCCATGGATGGCCTCGACGTGCTCATGTATGTGTGCAGGTGTACGTGAGGCTCCAAAGTGTGCTAGGCCTTCGCGGGCCTCCTGGATCAGGACAATACGCAAAGAGGACGAAGGAATACAAAGCTTCCCACGTCTATATAGAAAACCATTGTGAAAGGAAAAAATTTAATGTCTACGATTATTGGTTAAATCCAAATAAATAGGAGAAAAATATTTATTATGTTCATATTGCCCCTTTATCAAATTAAAACCAAATAATCAAGATTCAAGGGAAGAACAAAGGACATACCTTTGAGGGAGAGCGTCGACGACCATATTGTCCTTTCCCTTCTTATGCATAATCACATGTGGAAATGTCTCGATAAATTCCACCCATCGAGCATGCCGCCTACTCAATGTAGTTTGAGACTTAAGGTAGGCAAGGGCGGCGTGGTCAGTGTGGATCACAGTTTCGCTAGATCAAAGGTAGTGTTGCCACGTCTTTAGGCCACGGATAAGTGCATATAGCTCATTGTCGTAGGTGGGATAGTTGAGAGTGGCACCCGAAAGCTTCTCACTAAAAAAATCTATGGGCGTTTGTCCTGCATGAGCACCCCTTTGATGCCAAAATCTGAAGCATCACATTCTATCTCAAAACAATTTGTGAAATCAGGGAGCATAAGCACAGGTGCCTTACAGAAAGAGCTTCTGAGGGCATTAAACATGACCTCGTACTCTTCTCACCACTTAATGGTTGTGGCTTTCTTGGTGAGGCTATGTAGGGGTGTTGCCATGGATGAAAAATCCCTTACCAGCCGCCTATAAAACCCGGCCAAGCCAAGAAAGCTACGCACCATAGTCGGAGTCAATGGGTTCGCCATTCGCGAATTGCTCGTATCTTTTCCTCATCGACTCTCAAGCCATGTTTTGAGACCCCAAATCTAAGAAAATTTGTGGAGTCCCTACCAATGATACGTGACAACCTTCGGGGTGAAGGCCGCCACGCGTTAAAGATGCCTAAGGATATGGATCTCGGGTTGGTATGCGTAAGAAATTGTTGTTGATGAAGTTGATGATCAATGGAAGAGAAGTTGTTGATGAAGAACAAGAGTGCATCGGAATTTGATTGCTCGAATTGCTTGAATCAAGATGATAATTTTGAGTATGAAAAACCTAAGGAATTAAACTTATCACAAGTTAATTCCCAGGTTCCAATCTCCGGTTTTATTGAATGGAAAATTGTGTTTAAATAGACAAACTAGGAAGCCAAAATTCTATCTCTAACAATGATCCTAAGATAGAATTTTGCTTGGACAAAAACCTATCTAATTAAATAAACCTAAAAACTCAAAATATATGAATAATAGTTAAAGCAAGATATATTTCAGCCCTAACAAACTTCCTATGGCCGAAAATATCATAAAGACAATATCTAGTTATGGATAGAATTAAAGCTAAAGATAAGATTCCCGTAAGACTTGACCAGCTCTCCGTAAATCGCGATTCTGACCTCTTTCCAGTTGGATTCTGAATTTGACGTAAACTATAAAGTTTTAGATCATTTAATTATCTATCCAACGCAATTTTAACGGACTTCAGATCAGTTTTCCAGCAAAAGTTATGGCTGTTTTACTGAACACTACTCAAGCTGTGACGGGATTTCAAACTTCCGAAAATATCTCCAAGCTTAATCCTTTTTCGGGGAGGTCTTGAACGTGTGACTTGATAGCATTGGAAGAATAATTTGCCATACTTGAAAACCTTCTTGAACGTGAAAGCTCGTGACCTACGGAAAGGTCTTGGCTTAGCTCGTCGATTGACCTCAAACTCCCTCTTCTTAGATATATATGTTATTCTTACATCAACAAAAAACAAACTTGGCCAAAATTGCAAATAATTACTCACATTGAAGGCATTCTAGCACAATCCTAAGGTGCTCGAGTGAATTGCTAGTGATGTAGAATAAATCAATATATCATCAAAATAAACCACTACAAAATCTCCCATATAATCACATAAGACATGATTCATTAAGCACATGAATGTAGATGGAGCATTTGTTAAACCAAAGGGCATTACTAACCATTCATAGAGGCCATGTTTTGTTTTGAACGCCATTTTCCACTCATCCCTCTCTTGCATTCGAATTTGATGGTAGCATGACTTAAGATCAATTTTGGAGAAGGTCGTGGCTCCATGCAACTCGTCTAATGTATCATCGAGGCGTTGGATGGAGTGGCGGTATTTGATGGTGATTTTGTTGATGGCTCGGCAATCAACTCACATTCTCCATATGCCATCCTTCTTGGGCACCAAAATCACTGGCACGACGCATGGGCTAAGGGATTTGCTCACATAGCCCTTATCTAAGAGATCTTGGACTTGATTCTATAGCTCCTAGGACTCTTTGGGAGAGACCCTGAAATGAGGCTCCCGAAATGAGACTCCTTGGACTTGATTTGCTCACATAGCTAGATGATTGGGCAAGGAGGCTCCCGAAATGAGGTCAATCCGGTGTGATGTCACACTTTCTACCTAGGTTTTATAGGTCGTTATCTAGGTAGATTGAGTCTTTTATAGCTATTTTGTGTTGTGTTGCATATGATTTTGGCTATCTTTCGAGAGTTTGAGTCTTTGCACTTGTTTGTTTGTTTTTGTAGGTTTTGAAGCGTTGAGGAGGAGTTATCCGGGTCTTTTTCAAGTTTCTAGGAGGTGTGTCTTCTGGTGAAAAGTTGCTCGTGCTGGTGTTAAGGAGAAGAAGTTTTCAAGAAGGATGTGAAGTTTGTGAACTTTCAAGAGAGGTCAAGATGAAGAATATGAGCATGATGAAGATGTCGTAAAGGAGCTAGATAGTGTCTAAGAAGATCAATTACGTTCAAGGAAGGAATAAGGAATGAAAGTTGAGCATTGGGGCGAGTTTCAAGCGAAGAAAGGAAGAAAACGTAGTCTGGCTAGGGTCGTTACTAACCCACTCTTGGTCGGTACCGAGCGCCCTCTGTTGTCAGCGAAATGAAACTTGCGTCTTATGTTTAGGTTTTTTTAGATATAAATTTTAGGGAACTCTTAGATATAATTGTGTTTCCTTTTAAGAACATTTCCACCACTATATAAAGGACCCTAGGGGTGCCTTTAAGAGGTTGTCAACTCTTTATCCAATTTCTTAGCCAATTTGAGAGAATTTTGAGGATTTTAGAAGGAGAATTTGTGGATCAAGCTTTGGATACGATGTTGTGATTTGTAAGTTCTTCTTTTTAATTGAAAGTTCGTTCGAATCAATGATGTCTTCCCAAGTCTCTTTGATTGTGTATTGCATGATGAGTTGTGAGTAGTATTCTCTTCTAAGGTTGGGGTGAAACCCAACATGGTTGTGCAGGATTAAGTATAAATCTTTGATCAAAATCTCTCCTTTAATTTCTATCCTTTATCCGTCTTGTTTGACCTTAATTCCTTGGTGAAAATTGAGGCATGTTCATGTTCATAAGTGAAATGAAAGATTAGATTAAGGATTTGGATAATATTAGGGTTTTGAAGCGAAAGGTAAAATCCCTAGAAAACAAGTAGGAAGAAAGTATTTATCTTTATGAAAGTTGAGATTATTGCTTGATTAATTGTGGCAAAAGTCATTCATGAGATTGTTGGTTGATTGTGATGGCTTACATTTAGAGCATGCCTAGGTTGCATCTTAGATAATGTTTTATTATGTTTTGGTTTGCTTTTCTCTATTTTAGGCTAGGTTTTTAGTTGTTTTTAGTTTAGTCTCTTTGTTTGGACTCTATGCCTTGTTATGTGCGTTTCAGGTAAGAGTGGAGGAGAGTTGAGTGATGGGAGATCAAGAGGAGCTCAAGAAGCCATCATGAACCACGATGATGGAGTCAAGGAGAAGTCTAAAGAGACGCCAAAAAAAGCAAAACAAAAGCCGAGCCAAGAGAGCAAGAAGTCGAGGCAAGGAAGCAAGAGCTCGAGGGGTCCAACCTCCGACCCGGGAAGGTCACGGGCCGGGTCCCAACCCGGGTCAACCACCCTACCTTAGACAGAACGAGAGCAACGATCCAGAGCTGGACCCGGCCAGGTCACGGCCTGGATCGTGGCCTAGGTCGGCTCTGCTTTGTTCGTGTGTGTCCTGTGTGATTCCAGCCTCGTACCCGGCCGGCTAGTGGCCCGGGTCACGCTACAGCGCCCCCTCTTTGCCTTTTGGCGGTTGTATAAATACCTCTTCTTCTTCTTCTTCTTTGGAGAGTACTTCCTTTCCCCCTTTTGGGGAACTTTTTCCCCATTTAGAGACCCTTTGTCTTTCCCCAAAAGTGCTCTTTGTTTTGTGAAGAATTGGAGAAAGTGTTGAAGATTTTTTCCTCTTTTCAATCAATTGAATGAAGTTTGGTTTTCCTTCTCTTTTCTTCATTTCCCTTGTTTGTTATGCTTAGCTAGATCCCCAATTCTAGGGTTTGGGGAAAACTCAATGGATTCTAGGTAGGAATTGATTTGCTTGCATGAGTAGAGATTAGATTGAGGTTTATTTTAATCTTATGTGTTGGATGCCAAATTTGATTATGGATTTGAGTCTTGTTGATGATTGAGATCAAGAGGTTAGATTGTTGATAGGAAACTAGGTGTGAGATTTGTGTTGAGAGAACCTCTCCCCACTAGAAAGCTAGGATTGAATGCTTGAGAATTCTTTGAAATGAGAATTGGTTTGGAATCCTCTTGAGAGGAACAATTACCCTCATCCACTAGCCACGATAGTGGATGAGGGTTTGAACCGACCTTAAGCCCTATAGCACCCAAAGGGCTTAGTCCCGGGTTTTCAAGCCACGAGAGTGGATGATTTACCGTATTCTAGGCAGATTTGTTTGGTCGCATAAGGATTAGATAAAGAGATTAGGTAATTGCCTCCAAACCAAAGTTTAATCGAAAATCATGCATGCTTGCAATGTGTTGCCTAGGTTTATTGTTTGAGTACCTTAGCTCTAGGATTGCCTTTCCTCATTGAATTTGCATCATCTTGTTGCTTGTTCTTTCTTGTTTGCTTGTTGTTAGTTTAAACTTCATCCATCATCCCATATTTGCTCTATTTATGCCTAGCTAAAAGTTTGTTGGTTCAATCATTGCTACATAAGTCCCAGAGTTCGACACCTTGGTAATACTACAACCTAATCGTACACTTGCGGTGTAGGTGTAGGACCTATCAGATTGATCTTTAGATTCATAGTTGCAAGCATAGCTTTGTCTTGGTGAATTTTTGTCCTAGATCTTTTCACATTGATTTTCGAAAGCTTCGTTGTTTTCCAGTATGGTCGGTACCAAGCGTGTGTTTTTCCCAGATTTCTGTGTTCTTATGTGTTAAGTGGCAGGTCGTTACCGACCCTGACAAGGTCGGTACCAAGCGGTTCTTGTGTGTTTTGTTTGGTTTGTTTTAGGATTTGATTGTTAGGCTTTGATTCTTCTAATTTCCGTCGACGAACATGACTTCACTATACTCAGCTTTTCTAGATCTATATTTTTATTTGAGTCTTCTAAATTTATTTGCTCAATGCCACACACGAGTGGGAGCCCATGCATTAACTCATCAGGCATCACATCCTATAATTCATCAAGAAGAGAATAAATGGAGTTAGGAAGCTTGTGGGGGTGAGAAGAAATTGAAACGAGAGGAACTAAAAGGAAACAAGAGAACTTACCTTAAGTTTTAGGCACAGTGTCTCTCTGTTGGGCCGAGAAGAGCCGCTTCTCACATGAGTCGAGAAGGTGTGGCTCATCGTCATGGGATAAACGATCATCTTCTAGGGCGGCCTTGGGCAATGTGGCAGTTTTTTGAATTTCTTTTGATTTGGCCCAAGAATCGCTCATGGAAATTGGCTAAGAAGAATTGTGGCTTGTTGTAGAAGAATCTAGCACAGGCGGGGCCACTAGCGACCTAGGTAGTGGCGCAGACAACGTTGCTGGGACCTCGATGGGAGTTGATTTTGGTATGATGCTTTTTATTTTTTTGAATTTTTTGTGGAACTTCTAGGCAATCTCCATCATTTTGAATGTCCTTTGAAGGTGTATAGGAGTGCTCCTCATATTTGGTGTTGGCTTGGCTTGGCTCACAAAAGGTGCACTTGGCGCACGTTGGGCTTCCTTGGCTCGATCCCTATGCTTTTCGGCCTCGTCTTGTAAAATCTCATTGACACTCATAGGTAATAGTGTCACGCGCTTCCCGTGGTACATGAACATATAAGTTTTCAAGTAGCCATCGTGAAGACTGTGACGATCGTATTGCCATGGTATTCCCAACATCAAGTGTGTGGCATTCATAGGTTCTATGTCACATAAAAAATCCTCTTTATATTGACCAATGGAAAACGAAAGGATAGTTTACCGCGTTACCCAATTAGAATATGTTGTTGATGTACATTGAAGCTTGAAGGGACATAGATCTGGAGTTGTTGGGAAATCGAAGTGCTTGACCACCTTTTTGCTCAAAAAATTCAAACATGAGTCACTATCTATGATTAAACTTAGAGAAACATCCTTGGGCAGCCCCAGCCTCGATGTCATAGGCATCGGTCAACACCTCATGCTTGTACTCGTCCTCTTCCTCTCTTATGTAGTCATTTTGCTCAGAAATGAGGACTTTTTTCTGCGTTGGGGCAGTCCTTTTAATAGTAGCTCCGGCCTCCACATTTGTGGCACACAACGTCTGGGGCGCACTCGGGATTGGCTAGTGGCCGAGTGGACAGAGTGCTTGCTCGGGACGTTGTGGTATTGTCTTGTGATCTAGGCTGGGTCTTAGAAGAAGGAAGAGAAGAGGTATTGGTAGAAAAACTTTATTGATTAGAGTTAGAAACATACCTCTTTGAGTAGGACTTACATCGCTCCAATTGTTCATGAATTTTCAAAGTCGTGTGAATGAGTTGACTACTGTCTTTAATGGGTAAGATTTCTAATTAATCTTGTATTTTTTATTCAAGCATGTGATGAACCTTGTGTGAATGGTTCTGGTAAAAAAACTCATGTTGGCCCGATTCTACATGTTCTCCAATTTTGTAAAAACTCTTCGGGTGTGAGGGAGCCTTACTTGAACGAGCAGTTTCGATTCACATGCGGTCACAATAAAGTAGTGGTACATTTTTTTGTGTCATGATGTGCACGAGATGGTGCTACTCCACAATTGGAGGTTGACCACATCGGGCATGATCACTAACCAGCCGTTGCCACCACGCTTGCGCGGCGTCCTCAAAGTGAAGAGTGACCCCCTCCACCTTCTCATGCTCCTCGTAGTGAAAATGGGCGAGGGCCGCCTCGGTCACCGTTAAATGCCTCAATTTTTATCTTGTCATTACAACGAGAGGCGTGCGTGTTCGCTGCTTGGGGCGCGGTCTTGGCCTTCAACGTAGTCACGACCTTGGCCACATGGGAGTTGGTTTCCTCGACCTCGTCTAGGGTCATGGTACCTGTCATCATCGAGGGATCATTAAGGTCGCCTCCCCCCCTTGGTGGGTTACCTCCCTCGCCATGGCCACCTCCACCGTCACGTACTCACGGTGTCCACGGCTCGGGCCGTGCGCTTGTTGGCGCATGGCTTGGTCATAACCTGTGCGGTTGGCCGTTATCCTTGGTGGAGGGATCCAATCCGATGAGTTCCCTTAGTACTCGGGAGGATCCATTAGGGGTGAGTGGTAATCGGCGGAATTGTGATCTTCTCCATGCTCTTCCTCCTCATCGTACTCATTAAAAGAATCATATCCATCGGTGGCCTCATGTGAATATGAGTGGTAAGGAGAAAACGTTGATTGCTGACCCTGGAAACCATCTACATTTAACTCATTAGTACCCAAATTGGATTGACAAGAGTTAGGGTGCTTACCTTGTTTTGGGTGTGTGGGTATAGGATGAGGAACTCTATAGGAGCGTCGAGCTTGTGAGATGGTAGGGCCCCGGTTGTCCGCCTCAATTGTCTCCTTGTCTATGTCATCAACTATCATGACATTATGTTTGGATTGATGTGGGTGCAAGCCGTGGCCACTCAAGTGCCTCGGGACGACCGGGTGGGCATGTGACTCACAAATGGAGTCCAATCTTTGCATCGGTGGTGGACGTTGGGGATGCATTGGATCTTTGCCTTTCATGGCTCGGCGTAATTGTGTGGCAGCCTCGTAAGCTTGATGTTGGATGGCTCGATCAATGTGCACTTGAAGAAGCTGAATGCTAGGAGTAAGCCTTGCATTGGCCTCGGCTAGTTGCCTAACGAGTAGCTCATTGCGCTCCTTAACCTGGCACGTCCTTTGCTCGAGTGCCCGAAGTTGCTCAGAAATATATAGCATAGCCTTCATCTCTTGTGAAGAAGGAATAAGTGGAACTGGTGGTGGGTGTGGTGGGGGATTGAGCCTTGGTGAGAGTTGCTGGTTGTTATCATCATTCTCGTCTTCTCCTTGAGTCATCGAAGGCAACCTAATTTCAATTTGATCTATGGAGATTATGAAGAGGATCAAAAAGACTTTGTCTTTGAGATGCCTAAATCCAAAAGTTTAACACACATGTGCTTGGCTTTAGGTTGGGGTGGCTAAGGCAAGCTCGAAACTCAAGTCAAATTTAACAATGCGATAAAGTTCAACTAACAAGATACAAGCAAGGGAGTATGATCGATAGTAGTCTGCAATATGAATGTATGACGAGCCTGTTTTACAATTTATCCTCTACGAACCTCTTTTTTTTATATATAAAAATGCAAGGAGAATTGCATGAATTTTATTCTCTATGCTTTGAATGAAAGCAAACTCGAATTTGTACTTCAACCTAGACTTAGCAACAAGTTAGGACAATATGCAAATAATAGATGAACAAGAGCTTGATCAAGGTGAGGGTTTTTTTAATGCAAGAAAACAAATCGAGTAAAAACTAGATGGACCGAAGGTAGTAGAACACGTGTGAAAAACAAAGGGGTTGGAGTCCAGACTTACATGATCTCTAAGCTCTGATACCAGTTGGTGCACTCTAGTCCTCGACAAGGTCAAAGAGTGCAAAAGGATTGCTTGAATATTGACAATGAAGCATCTCAGAATTGCCAGTTGGTGCACTCTAGTCCTCGACAAGGGCAAAGAGTGCAAAAGGATTGCTTGAATATTGACAATGAAGCATTTCAGAATTGGCAGAAGTGATTGATAAGCAATTACCAACGTTTTAGCAATCGTGAATTGAAGTTGATTGACTCGTTCAATGTGATGAACAAGAGAGAAGCACCACGTTAGGAATCTTAGAGCGAGCTCGGGCCAGATTAAGACAATGACGCAATTTGGTGTTAGGAGACAAATTAAACTCAACTAAGCCAAATTGAATTTCAATTATGCGTAACTTCAATCGTTTACTAGCTAAGGATGAGAATTCTGTCTTGTGCAAAAGATAGAGTTTTCTCACTAAACTAGTACTAGAAAATAAAAGATAGAAAAACAATGGAACTAATCAAGCTATTTGAGTGGTAGCTAACATTTAGCCGAGACATTCAAATGGAGAAGATAGAAAAATAAAACAAGTGTAAAATCTATCTAAAAACTAGCTAGGTTAAGTGTCTTGTAAGGCAAGACAATGGGATCGGGCCAAGGCACACGGATGGGCCACAACCGAGCTATCAGGCGCCTTGGAGCACAAGGATGGGCCTGGATACTTGGACACCAAGGGAGATGGGTGTGGACACGTTTGGGACATGCATGGGCTATCGGGCGCCTTGGTGCACAAGGTTGGAGCGAGGCGCACAGACGCAAGAGAGCAATTTGGCAGGGCCATGGCCTGGAAGCGGAATGGGGCGTTGGCAAGGCCGTGTGCACAATAGCGGCGTGGGACGCGTGCACACATGAGAGTGAAAACATGGGCAATCGGGCATGCACATGAGAGAAATAACTCCTGGGCGACGGGCTTAAGTGATATCTTGGCCAAGGGGCCAACCTCAAAATGGCCATGTGTGAGGCTTAACAACGGAGCGATGGAACCCGATAGGTGCAAGGGCGTGGCCACGACTCCGATTTTGCTCGATGGTGGTGCCAAGACCAGCGATTGGGCCATTGAATCAGCTTGATCTTGAGGTTTTGCTTCTAAAGATGAGATTGTGATGAATTTGGAGACTTCCTTGGATCCAATGCTAGTCATGGCATAAGCAACGATGCTTTGAGTAGCTTGGGCCACTTGCTTGGCTCGGCTTGGCTCCAAATGATGGGGCCGGTTGAGGGGACTTGTAGGGCATCTTCCTCATCCGGAGCTGTCATGGCTTGTGGGAGCGCATCATAATATAAATGATTGAGCATAACTTGTCTATTAAAAGAATCATCAAGAAAACCCACATTAAATCTGGAGAAATTGTGGATATAATAAATATATATATTATATTCGTGTTTTTTAAATGGCAAGGAACTACTTTCTTGTGGAGAATTCTAGGCTCGTGATTTATTTGACAAGGATTACGAACTAACATGTAAACCAGGTTGTACCAACTGATTTGACACAATGAATTCAAAGTAAGGATGATAATACCTCGTTTAACACTCAAGCACCCGGCCTAACACTCGGTCCACCGTCACTTCACTCACCTCATACAGTCTTTGCGAAGCTTTTTTATGAATATTCCCCCAACAACGTCTTAAATATTACGTAGTAGAGCTTTTTTCGGACAATGAGCTATTAGCGGAGCTTTTCAAGGCCAACATTAGATTACCTGAAGACATATCAACCTAAATCGTCATATCGGATGATCTTTTGAATCAAATAAAATAGGTTTCTAACTAAACAATGATCTTAAATGCAACGACGATATCGAATCAAAAATAAAAGACGGTGACTCTTTAATATTACTTGTAAAAGCAAAGGAATATTGATGCGTCGTCTTGCTAAGAAATTTGCCGCCGAATTACATGCGCCTTAAAACAATAAAAAGAAAACTACATTAGTATTGAAATTTGAAAACAGCTTAGTGCGAATAACAAGAGGAACTATTATTTTGCTGACAAGGCATGGTTTTTATTTTAAAGTGCGGGATATATTACAAGTGAGGGGAAATTTATGGACTATTGATCGGTCGAGTGTTTGTGAAGTTTTTTTTTTTGGTCAGAAAAATTTAGGGTGAGGGGATGGTGCCCCACTCCAAGGTCAGGGAAGACCCAAGGGCTCAGAGAGCTCTTACAAGGGGATTTACATATGACTCACCTCAAGGAGATTAGGGGGGATCGAACCTGCGACCTGTCAGACCGATGCCCTGCCATGCCCTATCAGACCGAGTGTTTGTGAAGTTATTGCTTCGGATATTTCACACTCTTTCTCGTGGTTCCAACACAATGTTTCTAAGTGTCTTTGTTCGAGTGTTTTTTATCCCCTTTCTAGTTCACGTAATTGTTCACGTAGGCAAAAGAACTAGAGTATGTTTTTTGGGTTTTTATTAATGATTAGGAAAATATACACATCAACACGTACATTGTTTTTTTGTTAATCACATCAATACATGGATGCAAATAGGGGTGGCAAATTCTCACCCGATCCGAACTAACCGACCGAATTATCCGTTTCGAGAACCGACCGAGGCCCGAAATTATTGTTTATCAAATAAAATCCGAAACCGACTCAATCCGACCGAATTTGACCCGGAGGTATAATCAACCCGATTAAGAATGACCCGAACCCGATTACATCCGAAAATCTCAATCCGCTTTCAAACCGAAACCCGAATAACCCGACTCGAAAATACCCGACCGAGTTATATCCGAAACCCGAAACAATCCGAACCTGATTATACCCGACATCCGAAACAACCCGAACCTGATTATACCCGATAATTATATATGATATCCGAAACAACCCGAACATAATTTAAAATAAATATACACTATGAATTCTTTTTTCCATTAAATTATTTTTACATCATGACTCTTCTATGTGGATGGGTGACATAACAATTAATAAGGATAAAAAAAGATCGATACACATAATAACATATGACACTTAAAGACATTTGATTATATAAAGGACAAACCACATATCCTACTTCCAAACGACAGTTTATATTAGATAAAAATTAAAACATCAATCTAAGATATAAAGTACAAAACCATATCATATACAAGCAATCTTAAGTCTACGGAATAACAACACAAAAAACTACACCGAAAGTTTGTAGTTTCACCACTTTTCTCAAAACACAAGGAGTGTCTACATAATTTTATCACTAAAACATCATGATGTAGACATCTGTGCACTCCTTCCGCTACTTTGACCAAAATCAAGAAGTGATTACATGATCCTGTCAATAAAAGCATTTTAATTGTTATATATCTGAAACTTTTAAAATTTAACTAAGTAGTACTCAACATATACTTTAAACACTACCATTCTAGCTAGAATGATTTTGACATGAACCGAGTCAAACAAAAAAACTACATAACATAAATATATACTTACTAAATGTTTAAGCTTGATTATCAGTTTTGCTCCAATATTAAATCCCCTTCCAATGAGAAATCTGATCATAGAAACAATTTAAATACAAGTATTAGTCAAATTCTAGAAAAGTAACACTATAAAAAATATAACAATTAAAAGTTTTGCCACTATTAGGATATTACCATCGTATCCAGTTAACCAATTTTGCATAGTCACCAATGCATCTGCATTTGTTTCCGTAAGAGCACTTCTACATTTACTAATAACTCTTCCTCCCATGCTAAAAGTTGATTCTGAAGCTACTGAAGTGATTGGAATAGCTAATATATCCCTCGCCATAGCAGAAAGAACTGGATATTGAATAGAGTGAGCTTTCCAATAATCAAGGACATCATATTTTTCCACCATGTCCATAAGGTCCTCTTCCAAATATTTATCCAACTCACTCTTCGACGAACCACGTCGACCAAAGTTTTGAAATCCCTACATCATAAATTCATAACATAAGAAATACAAGCTAACACTAAATATAGTAAAATGTTATATTTCTCAAAACATAGAGCATTAAACATGTATAGATCAAGAATTTAGCTTACGTACCTTCATGCCATCGTACCGAGATGATGTTTCAATTGTATTCGGTTCAATACTTGCAGAATTACCCGTTCCAGACATGGATTGATATTCCTTAAAAAGTTCTTCCAAACTCAACTTTACTTCCTTAGCCTTCTTTTCACCTTCTATATCTCCATATGTTCCACAAAAAGAATACTCCACAAACGATAACTTGCATCGAGGATCAAAAACAGCTGCAATTGAAAGTATTAGAACATATTCGTTCCAATACTTATTGAATTTCTCTATCATCAAACAAATTGCTTCCTCAAGTTCTGCAGGAGTATCTGTATCAACAATCGGAGCTTTCAACTTCTGACGTATCAAGAACACTTGAGGAAGATACAAATTAGCTGTTGGGTAATCACTTCCTGAAAACAATGTAGTGATCTCATAAAAAGGCTCCAACAATTGGCAGATTTCATCAATTTTCTTCCATTCATCATCCCTAAGCTGATATATCCAACAATCAGAACCCATAACTTCAAAATATTGATCTAGCACTACACGGTATTTCAGTGCCCTATCAAGCATCATGTACGTTGAATTCCATCTCGTAGCTACATCCAGCCATAATCCACCAGTAAAGGAAACCTCAGAAGCTGTCTTAGCTAAATCATGAAACTTGCTAAATCTTGCTTCCGAACCAGAAATGTATTTGACCCCTTCTCTAAGTTTCTTAATGGACCCATCAATTACTTTCAATCCATTCTGTACTATTAAATTCAAGATATGAGCACAACAACGGATATGAAAATATTTTCCCTTACATACCAAGCTGTTCAGCACTGATCCTTCTTTCAATTTCTTAACCATAGTATCCATATTCGATGCATTGTCAGCTGTTAAGGAGAAAATCTTCTTTTGAATGTCCCAATCAAACAAAACCTTACCAATAGCAACTGATAACTCAAATCCAGTATGAGGAGGAGGCAAATGTCGAAAAGAAAGCAACTTGCTATGCAATTTCCAATTTCCATCAATATAATGAGCAGTTACACACAAGAAACCTTTTCCTGTACATGCTGTCCATGTATCACAGGTCAAGGAAATTCTACCAGGAACCATCCTTAAAGCATTCTTAACTTTCCCTTTCAAATCGTCATACTTTTCCAAACAAATCTTCTTAACAGTATTTCTTGTAATCGTGCAAACATTTGAATTCAAGTACTCGTAAATCTTCCACATGCCTTCATACTCAGCAAACATAAAACTAAGCCCATGTTGCATAATAGCATCAGCAATTAAACCATGGAACACTTTCTGATCAATTTTTTTACTACTTGAACTTTCACATGGATTTAATTTCTGGTATTCAGGACATTTTTTCAAATGGTTATTGAAATTAGAAGTCCCTTCCTTAGTACCAGATTTGTACCTTGTGACCTTGCAATAATTGCAAGTCCCCCATTCCACTCCATCCTCAAATGCCCTAGTAAAATGATTCCAACATTCAGCACGTCGACCGCCGCGTTTTCGCTTTAGAGCATTGTCCTGGTTAGCAACAGCATTCCCCGCAATCGGATCATCTCCATCTTCTGAAGGATGAGGTGCAAATGTAGTTGAATGATCTATATTATAAAAATTTAGACATTTAAGCATGAATTTTGAATGTCATATATATATATGTATTATTTAAAAAGATAACAAATAAAACATTTAGTACCTATTATTGGAGAAGAAGAGAGTGATTCGTCAAATCCAGGAGGTGTTGCCTTGGTTCCCATTGAATCTTCCATTTCACAGCAGCTGCTACCTGATTACAATCCACTCATCACATTTAGGCCGTTTGACATGTATATAATATATGTAAGTACACATTAATTGGCTTTATTAATAGCATTATCAAGTCTTTGATCACCTTATCCTGTTCAATACATCATTGCAAATTATCCAAGCTTTTAATATAGCTTCACTCTCACCCCATCGCACCCAAATTTTAGTTAATCAAGTAATTAATAAACTCCAAATTATGGAAAAGTAATAGAAGCAAAGAATCACAGCTAACATAAACTTCACATATGGATGTATTAAAGGAGGAAAAAGAGGGAGGAGCCAAACTTGTGGATAAATGTTTAAAATGTAATTGAATCGTACCAGATGAAATCATTTTGAAAAGAAGTGAGCTAGGGCCCGAGTTAAGCACAATTGTTTGATTAAGAATCTTAATCATTAGCTAATAGCTTCAACTAGAATGAATAAGTGAATAATCAATTTAAACAGCTTCAAGACAATGGCGTGGATCCACATATTTCTCTCTTAAAAAATGTAAAAAGTGGATGAAGAAACATTTATTATTGACCTTATGCCTACACACCAGTTCCAAAAATTGGTCCCCAAAAAGGAGCCATTACTACAGACAAACCAATAAAGGAGAGAACCCATAAATTGTGTTGATCAATCACCTTCAAACTATTAATCTAAAACATTTATTAATGTACTTCGTTCTTCATATACACTAATGGATTCACATAAACATTTTTTTTACAAGGGGAAAGGGAACAAAACGTACGCACACTAGATGGTGAAGAGCTTGAGGAATTGAGCGGTTGCAAGAGCGAAGAAGGCGCGAGGAGAGGCGTATTGGACGCCGGTAGAAGCGAGGGCTGAGAGAAAGAGCCAGAGGCGGCGCGAGGAGAGGCGTATTGGACGCCGGTAGAAGCGAGGACTGAGAGAGAGAGCCAGAGGCGGTGCGAGGAGAGTAGGCGTATTAGACGCCGGTAGAAGCGATGGCTGAGAGAGAGAGCCAGAGGCGGTGCGAGGAGAGGCGTATTGGACGCCGGTAGAAGCGAGGGCCGAGAGAGAGAGCCAGAGGCGGCGCTCGTTTGCTGGCTAGGGTTGAAAAATTACCGTGTATTAGGTGTTACAGTAAAAGATTTTATGGTAAATAAACTTTGCCTTTTTTTGAGTAACCTTCCCAATTGCCTTCTAAAATTTTCAATTTTAAAATTTTCATTTTCTAGGTGGTAAAATTTTCACATTCCGCCAAAAAATTTGGCCTCCCTCTAAAAATATTTAACTTGGTTTCTAGCTTTCTATTGTAAAAGTTAGCTCAATTGTATTTGTATATTATTTCTTTAATGCGATATCAAACATAATTTAAAATAAATGAAAAGATAGATAATTATTATTTAACCATCATACTAATAGAAATTATAATTTTTTCTAATACATCATATTTTATTATTATTTCTGATCTTAAAGTATAAATTTTTATTTATTATAAGTTAGTGTATAAAACCATGGGAATATAAATAGTAACAATTTCAAATCATTTTAATAAGTTCTCGGACTAGGATACCAATATCATTATTTATCATTAATATTTGTTTAATACAACATAAAGATAATATTTATTTAATATATATATATATTCATCATGATCGATTAATCATACTAATAACAATATGAGGTTTCATCGATATTCATGTTTTGAGTTTTCAACAATATAAGTTGAATTAACACCACTTTAATCATCTAGTTATGAATCATACTAGTATTTGTTGAATTCTAATATTAATGCATGTATAAGATTATAGATATATAGAGATTATGTAATCATCTAGTTATGAATTAACACCACTTTAATGAGTTTTAGAACTATTGATCATACTCTAATAGATACTAGTATCATTCATCATATAAGATATATTGTTTAATAAATGTAAGAGTATTTTTATTATATGTATATACATTATAGATATAGTCATACTAAAAATAGTTATAATGACTATATACAAAGTTTATCATAGTAGACATAGAGCATAAGTCCTTATTTATTATTAATGTAAAGGATCATGTGGATATAAAAGATTATATAATCATTTAGTTATAAATTGTTGCTAAGTTTTAGAGCTATTGGATATTAAATCATCATTCATCATAAAAATATAATTATTTAATAAATTATAAGGATATTGTTTATTTGTGTATGTATATTCATCAATATATTGATATCATTATGAAATTTTATATGTTTTTTTGAGTTTCCAAAAGCATAAATTGAAAGAATATAAATTCTTATTTATTATTAATGTATAGGATCACGCAAATATAAGAGATCATGTAAACATACAATATTTACGTGTGGATTGATCATCTATTTATTTTATTGTCTTTTCATTTGTCAAACATTAATTGATTGAATCTAAGATTGATCGATTGTTATTTTATTTTTAAAACACACGATCAAATTAAACAAACATAGTAAAGTATAACTCTTAATATCATTCTATACTATTCATCTAATCTCATATAAATAATTAAGAATGTCACTTATATATTGAATCCATATTATTTAAAATATAGTTAAATCATTAGATTGTTTCACTGTTCGAAGTATCAAAACCAAATTTTACAGACGCAATTTTATTGAGACTCAATTCAATTTAAAAATTGATTTAATAAAAACTGATTCAGCCGAAACCGATTCATCCGAAACCGATTTAGCCGAAACCGATTCAACCGAAACCGATCTAACCGAAAACCGTTTCAACCGATATCCGATTAAATCGAAAATTGAAAAATCTGACTTAACCCAAAACCGACCCAACCGAAACCCGAATAAAATTAACCGATTATAACCCGCTAACTAGAGTTATCCGACAAATTGAATATCCGACCCGATATGACCCGACCCGAAATGTACCCGATTATCCGTTCATATCCGTCACTATTCACATCCGAATCACCCGAAACCGAATTATCCGACCGAAATCCGACCGATTATCCGAATTGCCACCCCTAGATGCAAACATCTATTGCTGCTTCTTCATTTGTTTGATCGGCTGCCAGTACCATTACGATGTGACAGATATGACACAACCTACTAATTATTGGTTGGTAACGGACAAACAGATACAGATGCCTTAGATTTTGTTCATATCTAGTTATCTAGTCGAGTATACGTACTTGATTTATTTAATTACGGAAAGCTTTATATAACTACGGATTTTTCAACATATGTCCACGTAGTGTGTCAATGTAATTACAGTTAATTTTCCTTAATTGTTATCTTTTTTTTTATCTTATTTATTATTTTGTATCAATGGTAATTTTTTTTTACCAATTGATAATAGAATCTAAAAATTAAAGATACAGAATATCTGCGTGGTCATGAGAGGTTATCGGACGGTTCAAGTCAGTCTACCCGGCCATGAATATCAACTTTTTTATAATTATTTTTATAATATTTATGATTAAATATTAGTATTTAATCATAAATATATTTTTTACGGTTTTTATAATACAAATATACTATAATATTTCAAATAAACATTATTTTTTTTTACAACCAATTGGATCACCTCAGCGGGTGCGGGTCCGGTTTTGGGTTTCAAATCAATCGCGTTTGGGTTAATTAGGTTTGGTTTTTTCCTTTGTTTGCTGATTTTTAGAGTCGGGTTTTAACTATGAAATTCTCGATCGGTTCGGGTCGATTTTTCGGGTCGAGTTGAGTTTTTACACCTCTACCTTATGTATTCTCCAATAAAATAAATTAAGATTAATTTATCTCAAATAAATTGAATTAATTTTATTTAATAATTTTGATTTCACCAAAATATTTTAAACACAACATTCACGATTCTAGAAAGATGATAGTTAACTAAACATCGAAATTATGTTGTTTATTATATTTATAAATTTGCAATTGCTAACAATCTAAGATAACAAAAATTGGAAAAAAATATTGGAAAAATATTTCACAGAAAAGGTATACGTTCTCTTGGATATATAAAAAAAATAATCAATGAGATCTCGTGCGACAACATGACCTATCTATCTAGTTTAAGAGAATAGTTTAAACATTATACATGAATCAATCAATACATATTATTAAAGTCGACCATTTTTGAACTACCACATTGATTTTAGGCTCACCTCATATTTAAACAATTAATTTTTATTCTTGTTATTTTAATTAATCTGATTAAATTCATTATTATCTATTTATGTAAAAGATATGTTAAGATATTTGAATTTTGGTAAGGTATTCTATCATTTTTATATATCACTTATCTTTTTACTTGCCTTTTTTCTAAGTTAAAAGTTATTTCTATGTTTGATGTTAAATCAATTTAAAATTATTATATTTGATTTATCTTATATATTATCATATTATTAATAGCTTAACTTGTATCTTTCATAATAAAATAATTTTTAATTAATGTATTTTATTTCTTTCAACATATAAAGTCATTAGAATCATTAGTGTCCATTTTATATATGTAAATTTTGATATTATGCTGTATAGTAATATTTTTTTAATTAAATAGAAATTGATAGTAATTATATCTCATATTAATAAATTATAGTATTAAAATAAAAATATACGATCAAGCCAAAAAATGAATTAAAACATCTCATTTTATATCATATTGACTTATAATGTCTCAAAATTGTGATAATAGGGATAATGATATATATTAACCATTAGAGACATATTTTAGAGGAAGAAAAAGTAAGTGAATTTTATTTACTAAATTCTTCTATAACTAGAATATGAATTTATATTTTAATAATATGATACGCGTTGTAATACAAATCGGAAAAACAATTGCCTTTTTGTTCAGAAAAAATAACATTTCCTTATGATAAAATTTTTCTTATATTTTTTCATTCATTAAAACCCTATATATGATAAAAATCATTTTAAAATACAAAACGTCAGTTATTGTCATACATGACACGAAGGGGGATACAACTAGTTTATACTTCCATACCTAATTTGTAGAGGGACGCTAGGTTTCTTGAGAAGTTGTCTTATTGCTTACATGAAAACCTAGGTATGATAAAAGGTTTTGCTCACATGAATGCTCAATCTAGGATGGCTACCACCAGACTATGTTATTGCACCAATAATTAAGCTTAATCATAGGAATTTAACATTTATCGGATAAGTTAAGCTGCTTAATCACATTCAGTGGACATATTGTTTATTCAGCCTCAGCCGCTAATTAAAAAGTAGGCACATATGAAGCTAATTTGTCTCATCTGACCAAATAGTAGTGTATTTCACCTTTTATTTCTTTTTAATATATATTCTTATATGCTTTGTACGTTGAACATATATGTATATATATATATATATATAGGTGTTTAACATAGGGATAAACCAAATTAAAGTGGTTGTCGGGAATTATGAAGAAAATAATCTTGCTTTCCGGTGGAATTCTTCGCCCTTGTTCAGTGTCGTTGTCGGAGCGTACATGCAAGTTTTGTCTAATTAAGTAAAAATAGGTTGAAACTTTGGTCCTAGACTCCTAGCCCGCACGTAATTTAATAACCATAATTATGGGGAGTGGAATTGTGCATATAATGTAATAGACTTGTCAAACGAGTTCAGTCGGATAGGATTTGAATTGGATTGTTCGGATAGGATTCGTTCGGGTCAAACAGTTAGCTCAGGTTGTGTTCGGATTAGATTGGATTGGATTGGATCGGTTCAGATTCGGATGTTGTTCGGGTTCGGGTTTAGTTCGGTTCGGGTCCTCTTCGAATTACTTCGAATCAGATTAGTTTGGATCAGATCAATTCGGATGCGACTGGTGTCTAGATTCAACCTTTTTTGGGGATTATAATTCATTTGGTCATTTCGGATTAAGTCTATGCGGATTTTTGGAAGATAAACATGAGTCTTATTATCAGACTTTAAATTTATATGAAAATCTTCCAACATTTATACTATAATTTTGAAAAACAATATAGTTTAAACACTTTAAGTAAAAAAAATATATCAATTAATTGATGGAATAACAAGTAATCAAACAGATATTCTTCTACCAAAAAAAGTCAAATATATACACACTTAAATGGGAGTGTAATTACTAAGTACATGTATTTAAAAAATCAACATTTTATGAAAACTCTAGGTTTATATTTGATATTATATCAACTAAGGCCTTGTTATATATTGTTTGTGTGCATTACTCTAGTATCTATACATCATCATTACTTTATAATTGTTATTTTTATTTTTAAGAACATATTTAATCTTGAGATTTAATTCAAATGATTTCGGGTAAGATTTAGTTTAGGTCATTTCAGATCCGATGATTTCGGGTAAAATTTAGTTCGGGTCATTTCACATTGGATGCTTTCAAATCATATTTAATTCAGGTCATTTCAGATCGAACCGGATTCAGATCGGGTCTCAGGTCATGTTCAGATGATTCCTCTATCATAGTTCAGGTATAATTTTTGGATTCTTTTTATGAAGAAAGAGATTAGGCTAGGCCTAGTCACACCGGGAATTATCCTAGAGCATCCTTACGGATGAGGTCCCGGAGGACCGGATCAGAACAAAGTGGCAGAGAAGACGTGCGATAGAACGAAGGAGTGATATAGTCAACAACAACATTAGCTTCTCAACCAAAAATTGTCATGTTGTTGGTGACTATATCACTCCTTTGTTCTATCACACGTCTTCTCTGCCACTTTGTTCTGATCCGGTCCTCTGAAAACAACACAACAACCCCTATATGTCCATCCGAAGCATCTCAACCTCCCACGGGAAGCTCCAATCACCATGCTTAACTTGCAGATTGTCAACCTTGATACACAAGTGGGGAATGCCCCGGTTGATGGCCTCCGAAATCCCTTGGTGAAGAGCAAAGGCTTTCGAAAATAAAACAGATTGTCAACCTTGACCCAACAATGCTTTGAGCTGGCTTAAATATATGAAATCACATTGTCATGGCTGGGAGCCGAGTACGACCAAGCGACTCGATGGCCCTAGAGTAGTTACGGAGGATAAACCCAGCGTGGGTTATGCCATTGTTTAATTTAGAAGCATCAAAATTAAGTTTGGACCAGTGTGAGGGAGGTTTTTTCCAAGTAGTATTATTTTTCCTTTTGGGTCAATTGTTATATACTTTTCTGACAGGGTTGGTGATACTCTCCCATTCAAGCGCACTTGAACAGGCAAGTTGGAAGGGAGTTTTTTTTGGTTTGATCCTTGTTGGGTCAAATATTTTTGCGTTCCTATGGCCCCAGGTATACCACCAAAGGAAGCATAGTTGTGTGTCGTACTTCTTAGTCGATAATGTATTCTGAATATTATGTTGGAATGTATCTCCCGTAGATAAGGTGAAATGATGGTTTAGCAATCTCCCGTAGATAAGGGATCTAGAGCTTGTGTTTGGTAAGAGTAAGCGAAAGTGGTCTCGATCCCATCATAAGTCTCTAGCATCGAAGGTGAGTGAAAGCTCCCTCGGGTCGAGGTGTAGATTGGAGGGATTTGAGGCGAGCAACCTCGATCTCACTAGAATCAAACACTTATTGGTTGAATTGAGGTAGAATATCCAAGTCTAGTTGGGGGAGGAACCCAAAAAACCAAGACCGATCTACTATTTTGCTTAGACCGAGTTACCCAGAACCTCGGGCCCGACTTGCTCTACGTCGGTCCCGTGCAACTCAACCTCGATCCTACCTCGGACCGAAGTGACCCTGTGTCGGTCCGAGGAGATCTCTCTTGTTTTCCTTCGTTTGTCTTTATTTTCATCTCTTTTTTAGTCTTTTCGGGTACTCTCGACGCACGAACTCCCGTGTGTTAGACACCCTACCTCTTTACTACAAGTGAGGTTCGGTTTTATAAATTTAAATTGTGAGACCCTCCGATCCCGGAACTCATCAGAATTTTTGGCGCCGTTGCCGGGGAGTTCTACTTGTTCGAGGTACCCATCTTTGTTGAGTCTTTGATTTCGGTAGTGATTTGGGTGAGGGATTAGCCCAAACCCCTTGTTTGTTTTGATTTGGTTTTTGTTTGTGTCTTTGGTTGTAGGTGCATGCGAGCTAGTTCCGTCCGAGGAACTCTTGAGTTCGACTTTGTGTGTGACCCGGAGAGTATTCTAAGGCAAGCCCGAAAGAAGAAGAGGATGGCGGACCAAGCCCGAGATGAGGAGTTCGAAAGGATGAGAGCCGACATGGCTCGAATGCAAATTAAGATGGCAAATCGAGATGCCGAGGCCCGTAGAGAGAGGGAGCAAAGGATAAGGTTGGAGGCCCAAATCAACACTCAACCCCGGAATGCTAGACAATACATGCATCCGGAGTTGAAGGTCCCGGAGCCGGCCATTGTCTTGCCGGAGGTGTCGAGGAATTTTGAGATAAAAACTCAATTTATCTCACTCATCAAGAGAGAGCAATTCCAAGGGAGGCCGAATGAGTGTCCGATCGAGCATGTCAAGCAATTCAAGGACCTTTGTGAGACCATTTCCACGGATGATGAGACACTTGAGTACGTGCTACTCAAAGCCTTCAAGTGGTCTTTGGGAGGCAAGGCTATGCATTGGTTGGAGAGTCAAGCACCTCGATCCATCACATCATGGAGGGCCCTAAATGAAGCGTTCTTGATGAAGTTCTTCCCGCCCACCAAGACAACGGAGCTTAGAAGGAAGATTGCTAGTTTCCAACAAGGAGCTCATGAGCCACTTTTTCAGGCGTGGGATAGATTCAAGGAGATGTTGAGAGCGTGTCCGACACATGGCCAACAACCTTATGTCCTTCAAGACATATTCTTCCAAGGGATCAACACCGCCACGAAGGACAAATTGAACCTCCATACTGATTGTGGGTTCATAGATTTGCCGCCGGAGCAAGCATGGGAGTTGTTGGACAAACTCTCGAATTATGAGGCGATGTATGGTACTAGCAATGTGAGCAAGGAAGTTAGAGTCCATGGAGAAGGTCCGAAGAAGCTTTACGATCCCAAGAGTGAAGAAGTGGACAAAGATGTGAAGATCCAATTCTTGGAGGACGAGTTGAACAAGATGAGGAGGAAGATGAGTTATGCCCAACAAACCACAAGAGCATGTGAAGAGTGTGGATCCTTGAAGCATGAAGCCCAAGAGTGCCCAAATGAGCGCCAAGTCCGATTGGCGGAACAAATTGAGGAGGCTCATTATGTCCAAAGAAATTTCGGAGGGAGAACCAACTTCAACAACAATGGAGGAAGGTGGAATCAAGGGCAAGCAAGTGGCTACAACAACAACTTCAACCAAAACGAGCCAAGAGCCCAACAACCACCATACCGACCTCCGGGGTTCTATGAGCAAACTCCACAATGGGCACAAGAGATGAGAAGCGAGTTCAAGGACTTGAAGAATCAATTCACCAACGTTGAGAGAAGAGTTGATGAAATGGGTGCTCAATTCAAGGAGTTTGGTGTTTGGAGAAGGCAAGTGGACAACCAATTTGTTCACATGGCAAAACAACTTCCAAGAGAGGAAGGGAGACTCCCGGGCCGACCCGAGGAGAATCCCCGTGCCCCACAACAACAAAACGAAGTTCGAGCCATAGGATTAAGGAGTGGACGGAGTTTGCCCGAGCCACAAGTTTCAAAATCAAAAGAAGAGAGTCGGACCGAGGTTCCCAGCAACTCGGGCCCGACGTTGCCAGAAGTCGATCCTATAGACGGAGGAAGTCCCCTGGAGTGGACCGAGGTTGAACCCAACTCGGGCCCGACTTGCCCTGAAGTCGGCCCGACGTGCCCAGAAGATTTTTGCCATGGGACCGATGTCCCTAAAGTCGGTCCCGAGGTACTTCTAACGTCGGTCCAGGGTGAATTTGTTGAGAAAGATCGATCCAAGGAGGTTGATCCAAGCAAGAAGCAAAGTGGCACTACTCTTCCCTATCCTATGAAGAAGCCAAAGGAGATTGTTGAGGGCAAATTCAAGCGGTTCTTGAAGCTTTTGCAAGGCTTGAACATTATTATTCCTTTCACCGATGCTCTAAGCGAGATGCCATCTTATGCTAAGTTTTTGAGAGAAATCTTGAGCAAGAAAAGGTCAATTGTTGAGATGCAAGACGAGGTAAAGATATTGGAGCTACCTCAAAAGCTTGGAGATCCCGGAAGATTTGCCATCACCGTGGGTATCGGACCAAGGAAGTTTCAAGCATTGTGCGACCTCGGAGCAAGTACAAGTGTTATACCATACACTATATGGAAGTCCACCGCCATGGGACTCATTGCTCCGGTGAACATGAGATTGACCATAGCCGACGGAACTTCAATTGAGCCAATTGGAGTGGTGGAAGATTATCCATTGTGTATAGAGGGGCACTATGTACCTACGGACTTCGTTGTGGTGGATATGTTAGAAGTACCGGGAGAGCCTATCATCTTGGGGAGACCCTTCCTAGCTACGGTTGGAGCCGTCATAGATGTAAAGAAAGGTCACTTGTCCCTCGAATTTGGAGGAGTAGAGCTTGAATTCACTTTCAAGCCAACTTCAAGGGAAGCATTGCATAGAGAAGCCAAGATGGTTCAATTTCTTCCAAATGGTGTGCAATGGGAGGCTATATCCAACAAGCCAAGCACAAGGAAGCTAGAGTTGAAAGCCATCCCACCACCCTATGGAGTTGAAATGAAGAATGAAGGGGTGATTGCTCATCAAGAAGAAGACGAGAAGGTAGAGAGTGGGATGTCTTACTTGGAGGTGTTCAAAGCCAAAACGGAGGAAACCCAAGCACCACCGGAGCCTTCCCATGTGCTAAAGGAGCTTCCAAAGGACTTGAGGTATGCCTTCCTTGGCCCTAACTCTTCATTGCCCGTAATTGTGAATGCTAATTTGAATAATGAGGAAGAGTCCAAGTTATTAGCGGTCTTAAGAAAGCATAGGGGGGCCTTAGGGTATTCATTAGAGGAACTTAAAGGAATCTCACCATCAATTTGCATGCATAGGATTTACATGGAGGACAATCATAAACCCACTATTGAACCACAAAGAAGATTGAATCCTAATATGAAAGAAGTGGTTAAAAGTGAGATACTTAGGATGTTGGATGCGGGAATCATCTTCCCAATTTCGGATAGCAAATATGTTAGTCCCGTGCATGTAGTTCCTAAGAAAGGTGGATTGACCGTAGTGCAAAATGAGAAAGGAGAAATGATTCCTACAAGAACCACAACAAAATGGCGCAAGTGCATTGATTACCGAAAGTTGAATAGTGGTACTCGTAAGGATCATTTCCCCCTTCCTTTTATTGACCAAGTCCTTGAAAGATTAGCACAACATGAATACTTTTGCTACCTTGATGGGTATAGTGGATTTTGGCAAATCCCAATTCACCCCGATGATCAAGAGAAGACGACCTTTACATGTCCCTATGGAACGTTTGCTTATAGGCGCATGCCTTTTGGTTTATGTAATGCTCCGGCAACATTTCAAAGATGCATGATGTCTATTTTCTCCGATATGGTAGAGGAAATAGTAGAAGTATTCATGGATGATTTTTCGGTCTATGGTTCCTCTTTTGATGCTTGCTTGGCTAATTTGGATAGAGTGTTGGCTAGATGTGAAGAGACTAACCTTGTGCTTAATTGGGAAAAATGTCATTTCATGGTTAAGGAAGGAATAGTCCTAGGACATCTCATTTCTAGTAGAGGAATAGAAGTTGATAGGGCCAAGATTGAGATAATTGAGAGACTTCCCCCACCTACTTGTGTGCGTGATGTTAGGAGTTTCTTAAGTCATGCGGGCTTTTATAGACGCTTCATCAAAGATTTCTCTAAAATCTCAAAACCATTGTCTAACCTCTTAATGAAGGATGTTCCCTTCGAATTTTCCGAGGATTGCATGAGTGCTTTTTGTAGGTTGAGAGATGCTTTGGTTTCGGCACCCATCATGGCGTCACCCGATTGGAATCTTCCTTTCGAAGTGATGTGTGATGCAAGTGATTTTTCCGTGGGAGCCGTTCTTGGGCAAAGGAAGGAGGGAAAATTGCATGCCATCTACTATGCAAGTAAAACCTTGGATGAAACTCAATGTAAATACACAACTACGGAAAAGGAATTCCTAGCAGTGGTATTTGCATTTGAGAAATTCCGGTCATATCTTGTGGGGTCTAAGGTGGTGGTCTATACGGATCATGCGGCAATTAAGTACCTCATGAAGAAGAAGGATGCAAAACCAAGGCTTTTGAGATGGATGCTTCTTCTTCAAGAATTCGACCATGAGATCAAGGATAAAGTGGGCTCGGAGAATTTGGTGGCCGATCATCTATCCCGGTTGCCCATGGAGTACATGAAGGAGATGGGAGATGGTGTGGAAATAGATGACATGAGGGCGGATGAAGGGCTAATGAGTAGCAAGAAGGAACGAATGGATGGATCGACCAACCCAGAAAGTCGGGCCCGAAGTATGGAAAGTCAGACCGAGGTACCCAGTACCTCGGACCCGAGGTCTGCAACGTCGGTCCTAGGCGAGGATTGCACTTGTTCGACTCGATCGATGACTACGCATGTCGGGCTCAATACCTTGCAATGTCGGTCCATGAAATCAAGTAAGATCCTTCACTCGGTTTCAATCCCTTCTCACCCTAAGTTGATTAAATCTTCACCTCCTACTTGTCTATTATCTATTGAATCCACCAAACGAAGGGTCACCCCTTGGTTTGCGGATTTTGCTAACTTTGTTGTTGGGGGAGTGATCCCACCAAATTTGTCTTACTCGGCTAGGAAGAAATTCTTACATGATGCTAGGCAATATTATTGGGATGATCCGTACCTATACAAGGAAGGGAGCGATAGAATCTATAGACGCTGCATTCCAAGTGAGGAGGTTGAAAGTGTCATTCGCCATTGTCATTCTTTGCCAACCGGAGGGCATGCTAAGAGTTCAAAAACCACGGCCAAAATTCTTCATTGCGGGTTCTATTGGCCAACCATGTTCAAGGATGTTCATGAGTATGTGAAGAGGTGTGAGGAGTGCCAAAGAGAAGGGAACTTGTCGAGGAGAAATGAGACTCCGCAACCCGGAATTCTAGAGGTGGAGCTCTTTGATGTATGGGGGATCGACTTTATGGGACCTTTCCCGACGTCGGGCCCGTACAAGTATATTTTGGTGGCCGTTGATTATGTCTCTAAATGGGTGCAGGCCATTCCAACAAGGACCAATGATGCAAGAGTTGTGATGAAATTCTTGAAGAGCAATATCTTCTCTAGATTCGGTGTGCCAAGAGTTCTCATTAGTGATGGTGGCCCTCATTTCATTGAGAGATGCTTCGAGAATGTGTTGATCAAGTATGGGGTGTCTCACCGAGTTGCTACCCCTTACCATCCTCAAACGAGTGGTCTAGTGGAAGTCTCGAATCGTCAAATCAAGGCCATTTTGGAGAAGACGGTGTCTAAGTCAAGGAAAGATTGGTCATCTAAGCTTGATGATGCACTATGGGCTTATAGGACCGCCTACAAGACGCCTCTTGGGACTACACCATTCAACTTAGTGTATGGTAAGGCGTGCCATCTCCCGGTGGAATTAGAGCACAAATCCAAGTGGGCTTTAAGGGAGATGAATTGGGATGTGAACTTGGCCGGAGAAAAGCGGTTCTTAGACCTTCATGAGTTAGGGGAGTTGCGTTTGAAGGCTTACGAAAATGACAAGTTGTACAAAGAGAAGACTAAAAGGTGGCATGATAGGAAGTTGATCCCAAAAGCTTACCAAGTGGGAGACAAGGTGCTTCTCTTTAATGCACGACTTCGGTTCTTCCCGGGCAAGCTTCGGACGAGGTGGAGTGGACCGTTTGTAGTACATCGCATACATTCTCAAGGAGCGGTGGATTTGATGGGTGATGATGGAAGGACTTTTCGAGTAAATGGTCATCGAGTGAAGAAGTACTATGACAAGATCGACCCGAGCGAAGAAGTGAGAGCCTCTTGGGCCCTACTCTTATCCAACTAAGCCTCATCGAGCCATTCAAAAATAAGGAATTGTGAGTCTTCTTTACTCTTCTCTTTACTTTTGAGTTTTGATGGGGACATCAAAATTTTAAGTATGGGGTGGGTTAGTTGCTCATTAGTTCCATGTGTAGGTTGTTTGTTTCATGTTTAAAGGATGTTTCTTTTGGATTGTGGCATGAGATGTATGAGAATGATTGATTGATTTTAAAGGCATGTATGGATGAGTTTGTTTGAGCTTGTTTTTGTTTGAGAAAATTTTCGAAAAAAAAAATGCATAAAAATGTGAGAAATTTCATGTGAAAAAGAACAAAAAGATTTTGATTTTGGACTAGGAATTCTCATCTTAGATGTCATATGAAGGCTAATGATGATGTGAGCATGTAAAGTCCTTTGCATATTTTTGGATAGTTTAGCCTCTAAATGGATGTTGCTTTTGATGTGATGTGATATCTTGCATGTTTTTATTGAGCACATGAGTTCTTGGATAAGTTTTGATGCAACTAAGCTAGAGTGAACCTTGTGAGATTATTTTTGGCCATTTTAGGGATGCTTGTTCGATATTGCATATCCCTCGTTTTCTTGTGTGATTAGCTCATGCATGCTTAGTAAAACTTGCTATTGAGGTGTTTATCTATTTTCCAAGACCAATATGAGATTTGTTCTATGCATTGTCACAATGATTTGAACTTTGTTTCATTTAGTCACAAAATGTTCCATATCCTACCTTGAAGATAAACCGTTGTTTGTAGCCCCGTTTTAGCCTTAGACCTTTGTTTGAAACTCCTCAAAAATATGATTCCTAGCCTAAATGACTTGACCCTTATGGAATTGGACTTTAGTGAGAGGTTTTGGAAGAATATTTGGAGAGTTGAGATTCTCTTTGGTGAAGGGCGAAAAATGGTGTTATAAGCCAAGTGGGTAGTGCATCTTTGTTGAGAAGAAAGAAAGAAAAAGTTGGAAAAATATAGTGGATTGAAAGCAAAATGCTTAAGTGAGTAAAAAGGGCACCGACCGAGGATAAGTGCACTTCGGGCCCGAGTTTAGTGCAAGTCGATCCTAGTGGAAAAAGTTTGAAAAATCCAACAAAAAGTGTAGTGTAAAGATGAAATGGAATGTTAGTGAAGTGTGAGATGAAAAGAAAAGAAAAGAAAAATCAAAGTCTTTTGGAGAGTGAAAAAAGAAAGTGGAATAGTTTGGTGAAGTTTGGTGAGAGACTAGAAAGTTCAATCCCCATTGTAAGCACCACAAGACCAAAGTGATTTCTACCTTGAGAAATACCAAAAGCCCCATTACAACCCGGCCGAATGGAACCTCTTTGAGGATCTCCATTGAGCCAAGTTCATATTCTTTGTGTGCATTGTAATAGGCATCTCTAGGTGGAGGAATTGGTGATATTATCTTCAATGGTAAAGTCTTTACTTTTGCATGATTGTTGAGTTTGAGTGTTCATTTTCAAGCCTAAACACATGATGAGTGATACACATTTCTACATTCCTAAAGTGAGGCTTTGTTGCATTAGACTTTATTCCTTGAACACTTGATCATGTGTGATGATGTAATCTTGCTAGCATGTCTATCACTTGTGCTTACTTGTGTTTTCATAAGAGGCTTTACTTGAAGATTGTGCTTCGGTCTTGCTTACATTGTGATTGCTTGAGGACAAGCAAGTTTAAGTATGGGGTATTCTGATGTCTCTCATTTTGGAGGTGTTTTAGTAGTTAATTTCCCTTGTAAATATGTGCTTTTCATTCTCTTCTTTGTAGTTTCGTTTCCTTTTTAGCTTAGTTCCCGGTTTTCTTCAAGAGTCGGAAACTATGCGAGTTTGTGTGTCTTTGTAGGTAAAATGGCAAGAATGAGGACCATTTCGAGGAGCTAAGAAAGGAGCCAAGTCAAGGAGCGCAAGAGCCAAGACAAGAATGAAGTGGAACCAAAGGAAACCAAGGAAGAAAGCAAGGATCGAGGCCCAGGACCGAAGTACACTAAGTCGGGCCCGAGATCGAGCAACCAGAGCCAGGACCGACGTTCCCAACGTCGGGCCCGATGTCGACCCGTGTCGGTCCAAGTCGGCGATTGTGAGAATTGTTCCCCAAGGCATATTTTTAGCAACTTTCCACATTTGCCCCTTTCTAAATTGGGATTCCTTGGTCCCCAATCCTTAAGAGGCTATAAATAGAGGTGATTAGAGAGCATTAAAAAAGGGGGTTTGGATAGACCACAACCAAATCACTCTCAAAAGGCTCAAGGAAGACTTGGAGAGCAAGGAGAAGAAGGGAGAAGGAAGAGAAGGAGAGATCGGTGGAGAAGAGAGGGAGATTTGTGAGTTTTGTACTTTGTTTTGCTTTGATCTAGTGGAATTGAACATGGATTTTGTAGACACTTTGAGTTTGAATGCAATTGGAGTTTGATTTGATGTTGATGATTGAGATTTGCTTGATTTCCCTTTTGTTTATGCTTTTCTCTTACTTGATGGAGTAGATTCCATAGTCTTGGGCTATGGGGGAATCCCCCTAGCTAGATTTGGGTAGAAAACCCCAATTCCATAGCCTTGAGTGCTTGATTTGTGAATCCTCTCTACATTGAGCTTCAATTCTCTTGTGAAAGCAAGGGATCTAGAGCTTGTGTTTGGTAAGAGTAAGCGAAAGTGGTCTCGATCCCATCATAAGTCTCTAGCATCGAAGGTGAGTGAAAGCTCCCTCGGGTCGAGGTGTAGATTGGAGGGATTTGAGGCGAGCAACCTCGATCTCACTAGAATCAAACACTTATTGGTTGAATTGAGGTAGAATATCCAAGTCTAGTTGGGGGAGGAACCCAAAAAACCAAGACCGATCTACTATTTTGCTTAGACCGAGTTACCCAGAACCTCGGGCCCGACTTGCTCTACGTCGGTCCCGTGCAACTCAACCTCGATCCTACCTCGGACCGAAGTGACCCTGTGTCGGTCCGAGGAGATCTCTCTTGTTTTCCTTCGTTTGTCTTTATTTTCATCTCTTTTTTAGTCTTTTCGGGTACTCTCGACGCACGAACTCCCGTGTGTTCGACACCCTACCTCTTTACTACAAGTGAGGTTCGGTTTTATAAATTTAAATTGTGAGACCCTCCGATCCCGGAACTCATCACTGACGAGAGCAGCCGAAGTAGGTTGGGAAATATTAGCTAGGGTCTGGATTGAGTTTTTATGATAGTTAATAGGCAATCTAGAGATAGCAGTGAATTTACTAAGTGCATTTTAATGTAATCCATATTCTGGATAGTTGCATTTGCAAAAATTATAGTGTCATCAGTGAAACTAAGAAAGGGTATATTGGTTCCATTTTTAGTTAGCTGAATGCCAACATGATTAGAAGCAGATGATGATTCATTTTGCAGAGTTCTGGAAAGATATTCCATGCAGAGGACAAAGATGAAAGGTGCCATTGGGTCGCCTTGACGAATTCCACAACGAGGAAGAAATTCATCTCCTGGCTCATTATTTACGAGGACCGACGAGGAAGAGGAGGTATTACATGTCATCACAAGTTGGATCCATTTGGGATGAAACCCAAACTTTTGCAGAATAAGGTGAATAAACTCCTAGCTAATCTTGTCATAAGCCCTGTCAAGGTCAAGCTTAATAGCCATCCAACCAACGCGTCCTTTTTTCTTTTTATGGAAAAAGTGAAAGATTTCATGGGCTATAAGGATATTATCTTGAATTAGGCGACCTTTGACGAACACACTTTGCAGTGGGTGAATAATAGAGGGAAGAATATGCTAAATTTTATTGGAAAGTAATTTAGTAATAATTTTATAAATGGTATTACACAGACTGATAGGTCGGAAATGGTTTGTTGATACTGGAGTATCAATTTTTGGGATTAGGGTGATGAAGGTTTTATTCGCAGCTGTCAGCATCGATCCAGAATGGAAGAAAGCTGAAACAACGCGGATGACTGATTGACCAACAGAAGGCAGTAATGCTGAAATCATTCTGCAGTGAAACCATCTGGTCCTAGAGTTTTGTTTGAAGCTTGATCAAAAACATAAGCCTTTATTTCTGATGGAGTCGATGCTTTTGCTAGGGAGATGTTATCGAGGGAGCTAATAAGTGAAGGGATGACTTCCAAATCAATTGCTTGGATGCGCAACGAAGTAGTACTTTGAAATCTGGAAGCTAATTCAGCAGTAATGTTTGTAGTAATTGAGTTGTGGTCATTTAAAATGATCCCGTCATAGGTCTGGAAGGAAGAGATATTCTGTTTGAATCTCCTAATTTTAGAAATTGTTTGGAAGTATTTAGTGTTTTTATCAACATTAGTGAGATGGTTCGTTTTAGCTCGCTGCTGCCAGTACTTATGGTGAAAGTCCATTAAGGCGTTATATTTATTAAGATGTTGTTGTAGTTTAGTTATTATGACTGCATCCATTGGACGAAGCAGAAGTTCGTTTTGCAAGCGAAGAAGTTGTTGCTCTGAAACTTTTAACTATTCAAAATTATTGTTCATATGCTGCTTTGCCCAAGATTTAGAGTATTTTTTGAGAAGTTGCATTTTCATGGATATTTTGAACATATAAGAACCCGTAAGTTTATATTTCCAAACTTTTTCAACCAGTTTTGCATAGGCAGGATTAGTAGTCCATGCATTTTCAAACCGAAAAGGGTATTTAATGAATTTCTTTTTAGTATTTAGGTTGAACGAGATTAGGCAGTGATCAGACGTGGTGAAGGGGTGGTGATGAATTTGTAATTTAGGAAGGATAGGTGTTAGGTCTTGATGAATGAGTACCCGATCCAGGCGCTCAAAGGTGTTATCAAAAGACGTTGAACTTTTTCTCAAAGTAAAAGGAAAACCTGAGAATGTGGTGTTATCGGCTCCTTGGTTATTTTGAAAGTTCCGAAGACGATTAAATCTATTAGGTAGTGGAGGGGTACCCCCAAATTTATCAGCGTTGTAGTCAATTTCATTTAAATCTCCAATTAATAAAAATGGGAGCTGGTAAGTGTCAATCGTTTGTTCGAGCCAAATCCAAAATAGTGGTTTATTCTCCTCTCGAGCAGGTCCATACGTAAAAATTAACAAGTATGGGTGAAAAGGATCACAAACTTGCATAATAATGACATTAGTTGTTTGAAGAACAAGTTGGCATGATCTGGTAAACTCAGCTTGGTAAATAAACAGAGCAATACCACCTTTAGAGCCAATAGAGGGAGAAGTAATACATTGTTGGAAACCAATTTTCTTAATTAAAGCATCCGAATGATGCACATCAGATTTTGTTTCAGTTAAACAAAGAAATTGTAATTTGTGAAGTTTTCGTAGGAAGGCAATTTCATCCCAAAAGTTGACCCTCCTAATACCACGAACGTTCCAGTAGGCACAGGTCATGATAAAATTTTTATATACGGCCGGTCATATAAGATGATAAATTGAAATGGATTTATGTATAGAGGTATAATAAAGCACCAGTTCGTATAGAAGGAATAATGAAGGGAGAAAATGAGGCTCAACTTAGTTAAAATAGACTTTGCAAGGCTGATAACTATAAAATTAGAGGGCACACGAGTATAGAAACCAAGCGTGAGTATAAGCTGTAATGTCACTTGGTGCACGGCATTGATCACATAATAACAGTAAGTAATTGATTTTAGAAATGGGTATTAAACACAGACGAGTTATTTCTGTGACTTGAAAGCTTAGAGGTACATGAAGCTTTGTATCAAGACAATACAATAAAGGAATATCCAAAGGTCGATGAAGCTGAATATGGTAATGTTCAAAACTGAGAGTTACACAAGTTTGAACACACACGCAGAGATCATAGCTAAATGTTACAGAGCAGCAAAGTTTGTAGCAAGAAGAATGATACTGAGAAGGAATGGTGCCCATACAGAGATTTGCATAATGTGGAAGCAAACACCTGCAGTTAAGCAAGCAAGGGCAACTATAAGGGCAGACGTTTTGCATGGTGAATGAGATAAGAGTAATATTTAGCAGATCTGTGAAAAGGTGTAGTACACATACATACGAGTACAATTGGCAGCAAAGAGACCAAAATGATAACAGATGTTTTGCATGGTGATAAGTGTAGCAAAAGTCATATAAAGTGGTAATCCCGAGAGAAATAAGCAATGTAGAAGTTAAGTGAAAGATAATTAAGTTGAGTTGAGATAACAGTGAATCTAAAATAATATAGTTAAGTAAATATAAATAGTTTTCATGCTTGAGAAAAGTCATAATAAAATGTAGCAGGCAAAGATGTGAGGAGTGAGATTAAATCTGAAGAGAGCAGTGTAAGATGTTACCAAAACTTGTGTGATATATACCTTGATATTTGAATTGTGAACAAAGTTTGCAAGTGGTCACTAACAACAGAAGGAGCAAACCATGGTAACATTGGTGAGTTTGAGAAAAACAGCACACAAAGTAGAATAATTGATTTTGTAGTTTGATGTGCACTTTGTAAAAAGCATAGCATAAGAAATTTTTGATATAAATTGTGTTTAGAGACATCAAATCAGTAGTTGAGGATATATATCAAGATTGAGATTGAGTTGGTGAATTATGCGAAATGTTTGATATGTAGGCAATGATGTACATGTTGTGAGCACTGATAATAATTGACAAGTAAGTGGTAATCTTTGTATAACCTGGAATCAATCTGTGATAAAGTGTGAAAAATGGATTAAGATTATAGTAGTTGAAGTATCCGGTTACATAAGATGGTATTGACAATTCATAACAGAATGCCAGAGGTTTGATGAACACATAAGATGTCATAAGAAGTGGAAAGAGTTGGGTATTGGTGGATTTAAGTCTCAGAGGGTACCCTTGCACAAGCAAAGACACCCTATTTTCATCATCTGATTTGGGAGTAGGTTGGGTACAGCAAACCTGCACGGCTGCTACCAAAAAAGTCTTTCTTTTCACACTACCAAAAAAAGAAGGTAGAAAACAACACAATTTAATTGAGGGAAATTCTTTTTGGTACTCTCATGGTTTTGACAATTCTTTTTGGTGTCCTAGGAAAAATGTTATTCCTTTTGATACCTCTATGGTTTATACATTTTCCTTCTCATAGGCAAAACTCTATTTAAACCCATTTTTCATCCAAAAATAATATTTTTCATTTAAAATTTAAATAAAAACGAATTTACTTTTGCTTGCAAAATATACAATTTGTAGACTATATAATATACAATTGGATGAAAATTTTAAATGAAAATTTTCAACAACCTTAATTTTTTGGGATTAGTTTGGACCCTTCTCAATTTAATAAATTATAAAAAATACTACTAAGCAAAATTCACAAATCCCAAAACTCAATATATTTTTGGACCATTCTCAATATATTTTTGATAACGTGTATATGTGATATGAATAAATTACAAATCCCAAAAGTCATTAGTTTTAAATATTCAAAGTTCACAAGTTAGTTTTTTGATGGAAAATATTTTTATTTAAATTTTAAATATTCAAATATTTTCATAGCAAATCCGTTTTTATTTAAATTTTAAATGAAAAGTTATTTTTTTTGGATGAAAAATGGGTTTAAATAGAGATTTAGCTAGAAAAAGAAAAATGTATAAACCATAGGATTACCAAAAGGAATAACTTTTTTCCTAGGACATCAAAAGGAATTGTCAAAACCACAAGGGTACCAAAAGGAATTTCCCTTTAATTGACAGATGTGTAAATTTCGACAACCTTAGGTGTTGATATGTACAAGAATTTGAGACACAGGTGGTTGTCAATATTTACAAGGATCTGAGACACATTTAGATGTCTATATTTGCATGCATTTCAGTCACCAATGGTGTGTTATTTAACTTGATTAACGGTAAGAACCTACAATTGACATCATACGATGAAGGTTCAGCATCAACCGAATACAATGAACAATAAAAAGCACATTTCATATGGATAACATTTACACACTGAACTAAGTCGATACAAGATCATGCTAATTCAAGTCAAACTTTAATCTTGATTGATTACATTCCTAAACAAACAACATTTTGATTCAAAATGCTAATTCAAGTCATACCTGTTGAGCTTACTCTCACATCCATCATTCTTTCTCATCTATGAATTTGATCTTAAAGGCTCCCATTCAAAAGCTAAACTTTTCTACAACCAGACAAATAGTTTTTCTTAGCTATTGTAAATAATAAAAATATTATTAAGTGCATATCTTGGAAATATTTATCTATCCTAGAAGCTATCTTTAAAATAACAATTAAAAATCTCCCATGCATGATGCATTGCTAGTTGTTGTACGGAGTGAGTAAAATCTTATACTACGTGAAATTATAAAGCTTCCTTATTTCCTTTCTAAATTGCAAAATTTAAAGTAGGGGAAAAAGCATAAAACCACCCTTTATTTTTACTTATTTTCACAAAACCACCCTTTATAAAAACTTTTGCAAAAAACCACCCTTTATTACAAATTAGTTACACAAAACCACCCCTTATAAATATTCCTGCACAAAACCACCCACTGTTACTAATTAGTTGCACAAAACCACCCCTTAACTATGATTATTTGCGATTAACTACCAAAAATCATACTTTATTAAATTATTCATCAATTTTTTTTTGCCAAATTTATTTGAGCACTTCATAGAAATTAATGAAGATAATGACAAGATCTATTATCACCAAAAATCCCTAAATTTATTGATGATTGGTAATTGATTTTAATCTATTTGTAGTTGATTTCATATACAACGAAAAGTAATAATACAAGACATTTAAATCTATTGTCTGTTGGTTATAAGCATGGTTGATGCCAAGAACAAGACCTCTGCCGTGTGAATATGTATGTGTGTTAGACACAAGTTGGTTTATGTTTGTATGTTAGAAGTTTCAAATAGATTGTCTAGTTAATTAGTTAAAGTCATTTATATGTAAAACTGGCGCCATTGTTGCTAGCTTGGTAGTTAAGAAACTGTTAGCTAGTTGGTTATAAAACTGTCATGTTTGACAGTTGCTTATGTTGTTGTTTAGTGTGTTGTATATAAGCAACAAGAAGTTACTTGTGTCTTGTATCCAGACGATTGTACATTCATAAGTGAACTTGAATTCAATCAAACACAAAACAGTTACAACAATTCAGTTGGTGTTCTTTACAATCGTCAAAACAGAAACGTTTACGGAGTTGTAAACTAACATTTGGTATCAGAGCATTGAAAGATTTTGGCACGAAAAGAACAAAGATATCAAGAAGATCATGACATTCTCAGATCAAACATTAGAGAATCTCATCAACACAAATATGCAGGCCCTTGCAAATTTGAAGAACACGCCAGTTCCATCAAAGACACAGGGAGATAAAATCTTTTCCATCCAATACCCCATGTTAACAAAAACATATTATGCTGCGTGGCCAATTAAGATGGAAGTTTTTATGACAGCCCAAGGAATCTTTGATGCAGTGGAAGGCACAGGACCAATTGACAACAAACGAGACAAGATGGCTTTTGGCAGCAATTTACCAAGCCATTAGTGAAGAAGTTTTGTTACAATTGGGTCCCAAAAGGACTGCAAAGGAGGCGTGGTCTATGTTAAGAAATATGCATGAAGGGGCTGACAGAATTAAGGAAGTGAGAATCCAAACTCTCTTAAGGAAATTTGAGAGTTTGAAGATGAAGGAGACAAAATCTGTAGATGATTACACTGGGAAGATGACTGTTTTGGTCAATAAAATGAGAGGTCTGGGAAGTAACATCCAAGAAGAACATGCGGTGAAAAAATTACTAAGATCAACCTCTTCCAGGTTCATACAACTCACGTCTACAATTGAAGAATTTTGTGATCTTAAGGTAAAGACCATGGATGAAATAATAGGCAGTTTACAAGCACATGAAGAGAAATTGCTAGATATTGGTGGGAATCTCCCAGAGTCTGCTTTGTTGACACAAGCTGAATGGAAAGCCAGGCAAAAGAGAAAAGGAAAAGAAGGCTTTTCTCATGACAAGGCAAAGGGAGAATCTTCTTCAAAAGGAAAGGAAGGAGACGCCAGAAGCAAGGGTGATCAAAAGCCTAAGAAGAAATTTGACATGAGCAAAGTCAAATGTTATTCATGTGGCAGAATGGGCCATTATAAGGTTAATTGTGAATCGAAGGAAAAGGAGGAAAAGATAAATTTCATGAAAAGAGATCATGAAGATGAGGAGCCTACCCTTTTGATGATGAGAGGAACTATAGAGGATCAAGACTTGCTAATGAATGCAAGAGAGGGAGATGAAGCCTACTCCAAATGGTATTTGGATACTAGAGCTAGTAACCATATGTCAGGGGATGAAGAGATCTTTGCTTCACTAGATAGGAATTGTGGAGGCAGGATCAAATTTGGAGATGGATCTTATGTGAACATCAGTGGAAAAGGGTCTGTGTTGTTTCTCAGCAAAGAAGGTGAACATATTCCACTTACTAATGTTTATTTTATACCTAAGTTAAGGACAAATATCATTAGTCTCGGGCAACTAGATCAAAATGGAAGCAAATCAACCATTAAGGATGGAAGTTTGAGTCTCTATTCAAAAGAAGGCAAGTTATTGGCACGAGTAAGAAGGCAATCAAACAAGTTGTACACTCTGCGTTTGAAAGCAGTGAAACAGGTTGCACTTCTGTCAAAAATAGATGATACACATTGGCTTTGGCATTCCAGGTATGCACATCTGAACTTTAAGGCACTAAATCAGATGAGCAAGAAAGGAATGATGAAGGGAATGCTAGAGTTAACTCACATAAATCAGGTTTGTGATGGATGCACTATAGGAAAGCTTCATAGGACCAAGTTTCCTCATGAATCCAGTTATAGAGCAAAGAAGCCCCTAGAACTGGTGTATGTAGACCTATGTGGTCCAATTCAGCCTTCAACTTTTGGAGGTAAATCCTATTTCATGTTGATAGTAGATGATTTTTCAAGATATATGTGGGTGAGGCTCTTGAAAACAAAAGATGAAGCACTGGAAAACTTCATGAAGTTCAAGACCTGTGTAGAAGTGGAAAAGGAGAGCAAGATCAAAGGTTTTAGGACAGATAGGGGTGGTGAGTTTACTTTCACAGAGGTTCCATGATTTTTGTGAAAAAGAAGGCATAAAAAGGTTCCTCACAGCCACCTACTCGCCACAACAGAATGGTGTTGTAGAGAGGAGAAACTAGACTATTATGGAGTCTGTGAGATGCATGATGAAGACTAAAAACAGGCCATCAAAGTTTTAGGGAGAGGCAGTTCAGACTGCAGTGTACATCCTCAATAGATCTCCATCAAAGAGCTTGGAGAACATGACTCCATATGAGGCCTGGAATGGAAGGCCACCTACTGTCCACCACTTCAGAGTGTTTGGTTGTGTTGCACACGCCAAGAATGTCACTCCAAACCTGACCAAGCTTGCAGACAGAAGTAAGAAAATGATGCTAATAGGATATGAAGAAGGGTCCAAAGCTTATAGGCTATATGATCCAGAAACAGGTAGAGTTGTGATCAGCCGAGATGTGAAGTTTGAAGAGGGGGAAAAGATTGAATGGAAAGAGAATAACATTCAAGAAAGGCTTCCCTCTTTGACAGTATACACAAGGAGTGAGGGAGAGGAACCCTTTGCTCAGAAGCAATCACAAGCAAACCATGGTGAGCATTCTCAATCAAATATTGAGATGCATTTGGAGAATGATCATGTTGAGGAGAGTTCTGCTGAAAGGGACTCACCAAGATTGGAACCTAGTGAGTATGTGCAGGATACCTATGATGACACTCCAAAGAAGTTTAGATCCATCCGAGATATCTACAAAGAAACCATGGAAGATGAAGAAGAGGCAGGTTTGTGCTTTTTGGCAAGAGATGAGCCTTGCACTTACAAGGAAGCTGCAACAGACATGGCTTGAAGAAAGGCTATGAAACATGAGGTTGCCTCCATCACAAAGAATGAGACTTGGAGTCTCTGTGACTTACCAAAAGGTCACAAGGCAATTGGTTTGAGATGGATTTTCAAACTGAAGAAGGATCCATGTGGCAAAATAGTGAAGCACAAGGCAAGGCTTGTTGCAAAAGGGTATGTACAGAAGCAAGGGATTGATTATGAGGAAGAATTTGCCCCTGTTGCAAGAATGGAAACTGTGAGAAACCTCCTTGCCTTTGCTGCAACAAATAACTATGAAGTGCACCACATGGATGTAAAGACAATATTTCTGAATGGAGAATTGCTTGAGGAGGTGTATGTAAAGCAACCTGAAGGTTTTGAAGATAAGCATCATCCTAATCAGGTTCTAAAATTAGCTAAAGCTCTTTATGGATTGAAACAAGCCCCTCGGGCTTAGAATTCTAAGTTAGACAGAAGTTTAAAGAGGCTTGGCTTTGGTAGATGCAAGCAAGAGCATGCTTTATACACCAGATTTGAGAATGAAGAATGCATGATCCTAGGGGTGTATGTTGATGATTTGATCATCTTAGGATCAAGCATTGATGTGATTAAGTCTTTCAAAGCAGAAATGATGAGGACTTTTGAGATGAGTGATCTAGGATTACTATCTTATTACCTAGGCTTGGAAGTGAATCAAACTGAGAAGGAAATCAGTTTTTGCCAAGCAGGTTTAGCTAGAGTTTTAATTGAGAAGTTGGGTTTGACAGCATGTAATCCTTCCAACATTCCTATGGAGCCACGCATTAAGTTGAGCAAGCATGGCCAGGATGAAGAACTGGTGGATTCATCTGTCTACAGAAGCATAATCGGTAGTCTAAGATACCTTGTAAACTCAAGGCCAGACATTAGCTTCTCTGTTGGAGTTCTGAGTAGATTTATGGAAGCTCCAACAACTTCTCATATGGATGCTTTGAAGAGAATTATAAGGTATGTAAAGGGGACAGTGAAACATGGAGTAATGTACAAGAATAATCCATCCTATAAAGATTTAGTTGGATTTAGTGACAGTGATATGGCCGGGGATTTAGATGATAGAAAGAGCACCTTAGGGATCATTTATTTCCTTGGAAAGAACCCTATAACATGGGTCTCTAAGAAGCAAAAGGTGGTTGCTTTGTCTAGTTGTGAGGCAGAATACATGGCGGCTACAGCAGGAGCCTGTCAAGGTATTTGGTTAGGGAAAATCATGGAGGCCTTGGAAGGAAAGAAAGGGAAGATCCCAAGCCTATTTGTGGACAACAAATCTGCAATTACTTTGGCCAAGAATCCAGTGTTCCATGACCGAAGTAAACACATTGACACCAAGTACCATTTTATTAGAGACTGTGTTGAGAAGGAGAAGATCATTGTTGAATATGTGCACACCAATAATCAGTTGGCTGACTTGTTCACTAAGCCTCTTGCACGACAGAGATTCAATGAACTCAAGGAGAAGATTGGCATGAAGCTTATGAACCAAGCTTAAGGAGGTGAATGTTGGTTATAAGCATGGTTGATGCCAAGAACAAGACCTCTGCCGTGTGAATATGTATGTGTGTTAGACACAATTTGGTTTCTGTTTGTATATTAGAAGTTTCAAACAGATTGTCTTGTTAATTAGTTAAAGTCAGTTATATGTAAAACTGGCGCCATTGTTGCTAGCTTGGTAGTTAAGAAACTGTTAGCTAGTTGGTTATAAAACTGTCATGTTTGACAGTTGCTTATGTTGTTTAGTGTGTTGTATATAAGTAACAAGAAGTTACTTGTGTCTTGTATCCAGACGATTGTACATTCATAAGTGAACTTGAATTCAATCAAACACAAAACAGTTACAACAATTCAGTTGGTGTTCTTTACATTCGTCAAAACAGAAACGTTTACAGAGTTGTAAACTAACATTGTCTGATTCACAAATATTAACCTCTTCCATTTTCAAATATTCAATTGACACATTAGTTGTTCAATTAGGAGTTTTATTTTTTTACTGAATAATCTAATATAAATGTAATCATATTAATATATGTTACTTTAGTATTTTTCTTTTGAACTTAAAATTATTGATATAAGTGGTCCATAACAATTTTTTTTGTTTGAATAAGAGTACACCACAAATAATGAAACATATTATAAAAAATAAAGACATTTTTATTTTTGCTCTATATTTAATTTATTTAAAATTAATTAGCAATACAAGATATGAGTGGTTATTCGCAAACATTTGTGATTACAAGTGGTTTTATGCAAACTTTTTTATAATGGGTGGTTTAGTGCAAGCAAATATCAATAACGGGTGGTTTTGTGCAAAAAGAATTATAAAGGGTGGTTTTATATCTTTTTCTCTTTAAAGTAATATATTCATATAAGACTATAATCAGAGATTGATACATTGTTACCAAGAAAGCATATAACAATGCCAAGTTTAAGGATGTCTATTAAACTTACATCAATAAATGATGTCTCATCACCAACAACAAAATGTGTTGAGGCTTGAAATGCTTTTAGCTTCTCCTCCACTTCGTCTAAAGTTTATATTGCAATATGCATAAGTAACAAGGATATTTCAAATTTAAGACAAAATATAAGTTGTATGCTTGATTCCAATTGTATAGAAAACAAGTGATTCATTAAAGATCCAATCGGTAAAATCAAAAGAACGAACTCTGACAAAAGCCTTACGTAACAAATTCTATGTTGTAAATCCTATCTTGACTTCAACCAAACTATCATGACATACATTTTTGTTCATAATAAACTCTCCTTTCCTAGGCTGGTAATTTAATACTGAGAAAGAAATATGTTTAAGGTCAATTCTAAGACAATAGAAACTGAAACTAGATATTAAAAAATGAAGCATATTTTTTTTGAAAAAAACGGGTTAATTGTATTAAAACTACGAAACGAGTACAAAAACGCTAGCAAGCTAGCTATTTACATCAACTTCACTCTCAACTCTCTCCACAAATTTCCTTAGCTCACAAGAACTAGCTTTCCATCTAGCTTCGCAACTATCTCTAATATGTCTAGTGCACATAAGGACACACTCATCAATGCTGATATTTTGTTGGTTAAACACAGCTGAGTTTCTAGCTTTCCATATGTAGTAAATACATACACAATGGCAATGATTCCACAGATTAAACTTGAAGGTTGTTATTCCCTGGAATCTTGAGGTTGATTCCATCCATTCTTCAATGTTCTTGCTTCTTCTTCCAAAACCAGCCCAGATTAAAATGAAGCATATTTATTATCACAATACTATCCAAGTTTTGGTAAAGTCTTTGAAGTGGGAAGTAATAACAAAAATACAAAATTCTTCAATGAAATATTTCATCAAGATAAGACTCAAACATTATTGAAGGTATGAGAAATGATTTCTATAAGCGAAGTGCCAGTGACCCACGACTACTCTTCTTTGTTAACATCAAGCATATATATTTTCAATGATTAGAGTCTACCGATAGTGTATGTAAATGATCATGTACATAAATATAAAAACATGCATTTCAAAGAGTAACTAGTCCCCAATTAACAAAATCACTAGCTGCATGCATCATAGTAAACATCAAAGATTATATAATATTCAAATAAGGGGGAAAGAGTACAGTTGATTGCCTATCCAAAAAGAGGTGATAATAATGAAGTCACAAAAAGAAAACATTTCTTAGAGGTATGAACAGATACGCACCAAGTCACAAGAGAAGGCTAATTTTCACTTGCATATGCTTGATCTTTAAAACATAGCGTTGCAAGGTCATGGCACTCGAATCCATTTTTGCTTAACACTTGCATTGATTAGATCTGACACCATTATAACTAGATAACATAGCATGAAGTAAGAACTATTTGAAACTTGCCCGAAGTAGCGATTTAATAGAAAAATTATCTCTATTTGAAAACAAATCCTGCATTATTAATTAGCACTTGCAAAGACCCCATCTGTGAATTCTATGCTTTTGAAAAGCGAACAACCGAATCCAAGGGCAGCACATATAAATTCATTCCAATTGTTAGGACAAATAGATCTTAGAAACTCAACGTCGACGTCATGTCAAAACGATATTGTTAACAACTGATCAACGAAGCTAAAATTCGAAAGTCAACATTGGAATTTCATGTGCATCGTAGACAATTTAGCTCCAATAGAAACAAAGAACAATGAAATCGAGTAGAAAGGAGAGAATACCTAGCCGTCTAGAGACCGCTACTGCTTGCATTGCTTGATCATGCAATACAAATTGCATGTAAAATGTGTAAGTATACACTAACCATAGACTAGATTCGTATTTACATCATCGAAAACAAGTTGATGAAAAGATGTATTATCAGGTTTTACAATTCGGATGATACACTATAAAATCCGCCCGCCCAGTTTTATCAATTTGCAAATTCTTCCTCAGTTATAGTTAAAAGAATGAAATTGGCTGATATTATGACAATACTAGGTAGCATAGATATCATTATGGGAGAAATTGATCGTTGAAATGATAATTGAGACAACAGGAGTACAAGCTATCAATTCTTTTTCTATATTGGAATCCTTAAAAGAAGTCTATGGAACTATATGAATGCTTGGACCTATTTTGATTCTTGTTTTGAGGATAACAATAGGTGTACTAGTGGATGTGTGGTACTGTGGTTAGAAAGAGAAATATCTGCAGCAATATATATAACAACATATTGGACCTGAATATGCCGGCCCCCTAGGAATTCTTCAAGCTCTAGCAGATGGAACAAAACTACTTCTCAAAGAAACCCTTCTTCCAGCAAGAGGGGATAAGATTTTATTTAGTGTTGGGCCCTCCATAGCAGTCATATTGATTTTACTAAGTTATTCCGTAATTCCTTTTAGCAATCGGCTTATTTTAGTCGATCTCAGCAATGGCGTGTTCTTATGGATCGTCATTTCAAGTATTGCTCCCATTGGGCTTCTTATGTCAGTATATGGATCAAATAATAAATATTCCTTTTTAGGCGGTCTAGTGAATTCCGAATCGGGTAAGAGTAACTTTATAATGGTGCATTTTGAAAGTGATTGAGTAACTTGAAGAGATAACATGAGTTGGGAAGTTTGTAAGTTGGTTAATTTGTTTAGTAAATGATTATGCTTGGGTTTAATTTATTTAAAGCAAATTTGACAATGAGCGTTGAAATTTTATACTCGGTAAAGGCAAAAGAAAAGAGATATAAGGATAAGGGAAAACAAATTAGGAAGGATAGTTACATATCTAATATAAGAAGGTGCCAACTTTGCAAAAACACAAGCGTGTTCATAAAAATAGGTTGTTGAGTTTTGAAAAGCATTAACCGTTTGATAAATCGGATTAGGGGTCTATTCGACAATTTGGTGCTGATACTGATGCTGAAGCTTAGGCTTACTGCTGATGGTGCTGATGCTGATAATGCATGCTTATAATAGTGTTGAAGCTAAACACTTGATAAAACATGTGTTCGGGAATGTGTGTTGCTTACGTGATTAACATGATTTATTATTAAACCATAAAATAAAATACCCTTTTTCTTTCTTCTACCTTCTTCCTCCTTCCTCCTACCACAACTAACGAAGAGTGGATGACGTCGGAGGGTGGCCGACAGCATAGGGTGGCCGGCGACGAAGAGTGGTCGGCCGGGAAGGGTGGTCGAAGGCGGAGGGTGGCCGGCGACATGGGGTGGCCGGCAGTGGGGGGTAGCCGACGGTGGGGGGTGGCCAGCGGCGATGATAGGTGGTCGGCGACGGAGGGTGGCCGACAGTGGAGGGTGGTTGGAGGCGGAGGGTGCCCGACAACGGGGGTTGGTCTACGGCAAAGGGTCGTCGATGGAGGAGGGTGGCCGGTGACAGGGGGACGGCGGCGGTGATGGAAGGTCGTCGGCGGAGGCGTAGAGTGGCGGAAGGTGGAGGGTGGCTGACGGCATGGGGTGGTCGGCGGAAGAGGGTGGCCGACGACATGGGGTGGCCGGCGGCGGGGGGTGGTCTACGACGGAGAGTCGTCGACGGCGGAGGGTGGCCGGAGGTGGAGGGTGCCCGGCGGCATGGGGTGGCCGGCGGCTGAGGGTCGGCGGCGGTGGCGGGTCGTTGACGGCAGAGGGTGTCCGGCGACGGAGGGTGGCCTGAGGTGGTGGGTGGCCGGCGACGGAGGGTGGCCGGCGGTAGGGGCTCGGTGGCATGGAGTGGCCATCGGCAATGGGTGTTCGGCCGGGAAGGGTGGTCAGTCGGAAAAGGGTCGTCGACGGCGGTGGGTGGCCGGAGGCGCAGGGTGGCCGACGGCGGGGGGTGTCCGGAGGCGGGAGGTGGCCGACGACGGTGGTGGATGTCGACGGCGGGGGGTGGCCCACTGATACGTGATTGCCTGCGACGAGCGCTATGGTTGGGGTTGCGGAAGCTTTTCAGGATCTTTGGGAAGTTTCGCCTGCTGCCCTTGCTCAATCTTTTCGCTTCTTACAAACTGAAGGCTCGCCCTTGGATTGGAAGATCCAACAAGGGTTGAAACCTCAATGGTGTAGAGAAAGGGGCGATTAGAGAACTGACGCCCTATGGGCCACCTGCGATATTCACAACGACGAATACCGATATGAGTAGGATGAATTTCACGCAGGCTAACAAATTTATGCAAATTGGGATTCTTTTTAGTCATGCAAGTTGATGGATATTAAGAGAAGACGAGAGGGAGTAGAGAAGAGCGAGAGAAGGACGAGTAGGAATTGCGAGTGCAATTCTACTCGTTCGTTGATGGTGTTGACGAGTGATGATGATGAATGTTGTTGATGATGCTCAGCTGATTGCAAAGAACAAGGCTCGAATTCTCCAAGTAAAAGGTGCGAACTTGGTTGGATTTAATCCCGGGAAATCAACTTTTAACGCAAGTTAATTTCCAGGAAAACAAATCTGATTTTTATTGAATGCAAGGGTTCGAATATATAAAACAAAAGAAGCCAAAGATTCTATCAACTAACAACTTCCTAAGATAGATCTTTGCTGGAAAGAAAGCTAAAAAGTTACTAGTGAAATAAGAGTTTAACTAGTGAAAAATAACAACTTGTAACAACTTCCATCTATCTTTAAAGGGATGAATTGCGGCCCAAGTAAGGATGATTTCGGATGCTTCCATGTATAAGGCCGCGTCCTAGGCGTGTTCAACTCGTGTGTGAGCCGCGTCCAAGTGTGGTCCTTACTTGTGCCACAAGCTGTCCATAAAAATAGAGGAATAAAAGTGGCAAGTGCCAAAAAATAGCAAATCATTTCTAATCCTAAAAATAACTTCAAAGATAAGCATGCCCAAATATCAATTCGGGACATGAGAGATGAGGGTGGTCCATTGTGGCCCTTGTGAATCGAGCATAGCTGGGATGCGCACCAAAAGAACTCTTGTCGCTTTCTTTAGCTTCCGGGCTCGATCTCTAGTAATTGGTCCATCGAAGGGGACTCGGGCTAGGTCCTCGATCTCTTGCGGAGTCATTGGTGCATGGTCTGCATCACCCACGACGGTGGTGGGTGGTCGGCGTCGGGGTGGATGGCGGGGAGAAGAGAGGAGGAAGAATGGTAGAAAATTGAGGGGTTGATTCGGAAAAATAAAAATAATGGTGCTTATGGTAAGACATAAGTACGATAAGGTAGGGGTGACAACTTATCAAAATTAACTTATATAAGTATGATAAGTTACTTATCATTTAAAACAAATATTTTACCGAACAATGCTTATGTTACTTTTGATACTTACGATAAGTATGATAAGCACGATAATCAATTATTGCCGAATGGACCCTATATCAACAATTTGAATTGAGTAGAGTAGTGATAAGACCAAAACAACTTACGATTAGAAAGACAAGTCCACTTCCTCCATAGGTAAGTAGTATTTAAATGATATACATATTTTTCATATTTTATATACAAGTGAGTTCTATAGAAAACTTTAACCAATTAAATTGTTTTAATAAAGATGTTTAATGTGATTTAAAATAAAGTTGACATATCCAATTTTAAGTATTATTTAAACTTCAACTTTAGTATATCATTACGAGATTCATAAGGTACTCACTTCGATCGGGAATGATATTGGCTTATATGAATAAAAAAGCATACGACCTTTCTCTTAAGAGATTGATCGATGAGCTCAAAAAATAAAATAGATTGAGCGTAAAAATATTAAACTCGTAAATGAAAAAGAATAGATATATACAAGGATAAGGGAAAACAAATTAAGAAGGATAGTTACAAGCCTAATTTAAGAAGTTGCAAACTTTGCAAATATACAAGAGCGTTTACAAAAACAGGTTGTTATGCTCTGGAAAGCATTAACCGTGTGATCAATCGGATTAAATCAACAATTTGAACTTAGTAGAGTAGTGATAAGACCAAAACAACTTACGATTAGAAATGTAAGTCGACTTCATCAATAGGTAGACGGTATTTAAATGATATACATTTTTCATATTTTATATACAAGTGAATTGTATGGAAAATTTTAACCAATTGAATTATTATAATAAAGATGGTTAATGTGATTTAAAATGAAGTTCACATATCCGATTTTAATTATTATTTCAACTTCCACTTTAGTATATCGTTACGAGAATAATAAGGTATTCACTTCGGTCGGGAAGGATAGTGGCTTATATGAATAAAAAAACGTACAACCTTTGTCTTAAGATATTGAGCGCTGAGCTCAAAAAAAAAAATAGATTGAGCGTTGAAATTTTAAATTGGTAAATATAAAAGAAAAGAGATACAAGGATAAGGGAAAACTAATTAGGAAGGATAGTTACAAGGATAATTTAAGAAGGGGCCAACTTTGCAAAAATACAAGCGCGTTCACAAAAACAGGCTGTTAAGTTTTTGAATACATGAACCGTGTGATAAATTGGAGTATGTCAACAGGTTAAATTGAGTAGAGTAGTGATAAGACCAAAACAACTTACGATTAGAAAGGTAAATCCAGTTCATCCACAGGTAGGCAGTATTTAAATGATATACAATTTTCATATTTTATATACATGTGGGTTGTATAGTAAAATTTTAACCAATTAAATTATTTTAATAAAGATGAATAATGTGATTTAAAATGAATTGGACATATGTTGTTTTAAATATTGTTTCAACTTCCACTTTTGTATATCGTTAGGAGAATCATAAGATACTCACCTCGATCGGAAATGATAGTGGCTTATATGAATAAAAAAATTCATACGACCAATCTCTTCAGAGAATGAGTGTTGAAATTTTAAACTCCTAAAATGAAAAAGAAAAGAGATATAAGCATAAGGGAAAATAAATTAGGAAGGATAGTTACCGGGCTAATTTAAGAAGGGGCCAACTTTGCAAAAATAAAATGCCGTGCACAAAAACAGGCTGTTAACTTATGCGAAAGGATTACCAGTGTGATAAATTGAAGTGTATGAAGAGTTTGAATTGAGTAGAGTAGTGATAAGATCAAAAAAACTTATGATGAGTAAGGCAAGTCCACTTCATCCATAGCAGGCAGGCAGGCAGCTGCCCGCAAAGACGGGGCTGGATTTTCCTTATACGTCTGTCCATTTTCTCCGTCATCTCCTAAACCCCGAAAATTCCTTCCTCACCCCTCTATTTTATTTTTATTTTTTCTAAATTTTAATCGCATAACATTTTCTCCGGTTGTTTTAATTGTTTTTTTTTTGTTTTTCTGGGTTGAAATGTACAATTTGATTTGGGTGTGTAGGTCTCACCGTCTCGCGCTTTGTCGTTACTATTTGACATTCCCGCCCCCATATAAATATCAGCGTCACGCTTTCTTCTTCTACTGCCCTCTCTCACTCTCACAATTCACAAACCAAAGCCAAAAACCCAAGAAAAACAAAAAAAAAGGCAAAAAGGAAAAAAATATCTTCTTCTCTCTTCTCTGAGCACGGATAACAATGGCGGACTTGAGCGCAATGTTCTCTTCTCAAGAGGTAGGTCCCGCTATCATTCTGTTACACCTGCATTTGCATCGAAAATTGAATCCAAACTGCTCTTCTTTCTCTCAATAATGTGCTACCGATCGGATTTCTTTTCTGAATTCATTCATTCATTCATTCGTTCCAGTAGAGAATTGGAAAGATCTGGCTCTGTTACGATTTCTCTCACTTTGAAAACATTGTCCGGAGAGGAATTCTTGTTTTCGAATCGAATCGACGTTTCTCCAGAAGTCGGTTATTTTGTCATTTTGTGAAATTTTGCTTCCGATGATTTCTCCTCAACTTCGAGAGCCTAACTTCTCCGACCGATCGCAGCTCTAAATTAAATCTGAAAACCGAAACCGATAACGGATCTGTAAAAATGGATCATGTGTGTGCACTGCAGGGGGTGGAAGTCCTGAAACAGAGAGTGTTGACGATGACATACGAGCTGGAGATAATGCAGGCTCAGAAGGAGGAGGAAGTGAGGAAGCACAGAGAGAGCATGGAGGACATGAAGCAGCTCCTGGATCTTCTTCAACAGGCCCAGAAGGAGAGGGACGAGGCCCGACAGCAGCTCCGCAAGCTCCTCGGCAGCCTCCCTCCCGCCGCCCCGCCCGAGAGTCCCCTGCTGGTCAACTACGGCCGCACGAGCTCCGGCGCAGCCGATTCCAACAGCTTCTCCGACGCAGCGGAACCCTACACCGCGGCCAACAACAACAGCCTCTCCCAGGGTGGCGACTCCCTCTACGACATCATCTCCGCGCCCCCTCCTCGGAGGCCGGACACGGGGAAGGCGATCGCCGACGCTGAGTCTCGGGTGGTCAGCGACCTCGCCAAGAGGAAGCCCCTCCCGCAGAAGGGGAAGCTCATGGACGCCGTGCTGGAGGCGGGCCCCCTCCTCAAGGCCCTCATGGTGGCCGCCCCCCTCCCACGCTGGCGTGTCCCCCCACCTGCCCAGCCCCTTGAGGTTCAGGCCCTGCCTGTCGACTTCGATAACGACTCTGTGCCCCCCTCCCTCAGGAAGCCCTTCAACACTCTCGCCTCCGGCTTTGGCTCCTCCGATTTGCTCTTCAATTCCGCATTGACTTTGAGTGGCACTGGCACCGGCTTGACCAGCGCTAGAGGGATGGTGTCTCCGGCTCCTGCAACCGGATTGAGTCAGATTTTTGCAACGCCCAAGAGGCAGAGGATTCAGTGACAATGATAGATGATTATCCGTCTCCGGCGTGCCCCATTCGGGTTCATTACCATTAGGCTTTTTATTTCATGCTTCTTTTACAAACTAGAAATTTGGGTAAGTTTCCGAAAACGGTTTATTTGGCACGACATTTATTCTTACAACTTGGAGCGATATTTATTCTTATAAGTTAGTTGCGATAAATGATCCTAGCGTTCGAAAAACGGTTTATTTGGCGCGATCTTCTCATGGTTTTTATCGCGCGAAATGAACTTCAAATGCAGTTCAATTGGGCTTGGGTATAGGAAATTCTTGGTTTTCTGTTTTGTTAAAGAAAATGTTCTTCAATGATAACCACATACTAGGAGCGTAGGCGGTTATCTTTGAACTTCATACTCATACATGATTGATATGGAAAGTCATTTATCATTGTTCAGTTTTATGGTAGCAAATTTATCATTGTTCATTGAACAATCTAATCTTTCCGCTGGTGCTCCATAGGCCTTATCATTTGAATAATACAGAGTATTTATGTGAGTGGGTTATTTAAATGTTTCTAGATGACGGTGCAGTTCAATCCAGCAAGACTACAAACTTCTTGGTTGAGTTTGTCAAGTTAAAACAAGGGTATGTTGACATTTTCGCGTAAGACCGTAGATTAACTGCCGTTGACAAGGCTACTTACCTCGCTAAAATAGCGAGGATGTACCTCGCTTGTCTACGTGGATGGGCCCACTCATACTTTTTTTTTTTCTTAATTTTGTTTCTCTGAACCTAAAAAGAAGATTTTCCTCCGCCCTTCCCGTCGACCACCGCCATCCTTCAGCCGAGCCGCTGTCAACGGCCGCCGTCGCCGGGAAGTCCTCCTCGCCGGCCGCCTTCTCCACCAACCCTTCAGACCTCGTCGACCGCCTTCTCCACCAGCCCCCAACTACTGCCTTCTTCTTCTTCTGCTTCTGCTTCTACTTCAGTGCTCTGTTACCCACACCACAATCCCCAAATTGACAAAGCCCATCTCCCCAAAATCCTATTCGAGAATCCCAATTCCTCAGTCCTCACTCTCTTCCATCCATACCCACCTTTAAAGATCCCACCTTTAACACTCCCCCCCACTATATACCTCCTTCCACTCAACCCAGAGCTTGTTTATGTCCGTTCTCGAGGCCCTTCTTTAACTCCATTCCTCCCCAATCAAGCTCAGATTCAGCATTCTCTCAGTCTAATTGAAGCAATTGAAGCAATAGTGTAACCCTAAATTGTTTAAAAAGCCACAAAATCACCAAGTGGCGGTGGAGAAGGCGGTCGACGGGGGCTCCTCAAGTGGTGGTCGACGAGGTCTGAAGGGTTGGTGAAGAAGGCGGCTGGCGAGGAGGGCTTCCCGGCGACGGCGGCCGTTGACAGCGGCTCGGCTGATGGATGGCGGTGGTCGACGGGAAGGGCGGATGAAAACCTTCTTTTTAGGTTCAGAGAAACAAAATTAAGAAGAAAAAAAATGAGTGGGCCCGTCCACGTAGACAAGCGAGGTATATCCTCGCTAAAATAGCGAGGTAAGTAGCATTTTCCCCCCAAAATTTATGGGTTATACTACTCCACTCATTACACATCTCTTACTGTAATAAATAATATATATTGACGATAAACATTACAAATGATGCCAGCCCAAATGCAGGAAAGGGGGCCGGCCCAATTATGAGCCCATAACTAGTACACCGAAGCCTTCCAACGTCTGGCTGAGGAGATGGGGAGAAGTGCAATGTTGTGCTGTTTCACTGAACACTTTTGATACTATAGTACAGTATAGAGCTAAGAAGAACAAATGGTTTGTGTATCTACAGAGAAGAAAAAAACATGAACTCCTCTGGTATGTGTAAGAGAATCCGTCGTCTAAAATTTGTTCTCTTCTTCAGATTCATCAGTGTTGGAAAGTGAGTCAACGAACCCAGATAATGGGCCTTGAATATCAGAACCATAGACATGTCCCATCTTCAACCGCTTGGTCTCCAAGTACTTCCTGTTTTCATCTGTTATGGGTGTCAAAACAGGAACTCTACCCACAACCGCCAATCCATACCCCTTTAGTCCTACAAACTTTGCTGGATTGTTAGTCATCAAACGCATCGTTCGAACACCCACATCTCTCAGAATCTGCCCCATCAAAACAACAAACAAACGTTAACAGATTAAGTATGCGCATGTATCAATGTTCAAGTTTACTATTTTGGCCAACCTGTGCGCCGATTCCATATTCGCGTGCATCTGCAGCTAATCCAAGCTCAAGATTAGCTTCAACGGTATCATGCCCTTGATCTTGCAAATTATAGGCTTGGAGCTTGTGGCCTAAGCCGATTCCTCTGCCTTCATGGCCTCTTAGATAAAGCACAACTCCTCTTCCAGCTTGTTCAATCAACTGCATTGCCAGGTCCAGCTGGTTTCCACAATCGCATCGAGCTGATCCAAACACGTCACCAGTCAGACACTCTGAATGAACTCTCACAAGCACATCTTGGCCATCTCCAATGTCTCCCTACATAAGGGCAATTGTAACTTAAACAGCTTTACCAAGCTTCCTTTTTCTCAAGTCGAAGATAAGACTGAATCAAAACTTCCTCAACATTCATCATTGTCCTAACCTTTACAATTACCACATGTTCAATTCCATCCAGCTTTGATTTATAGCTGTACGCTTGAAACCGGCCCCATTTGGTAGGAAGACGTGAAACTGCTGTCCTCTCAACCAGTTTCTCCCTTTTCCTCCGGTACCTACAAGAGGATTGCACAATAAACAACTTGCATTTTTTGTATGATCACAGTGTTTGAGTGTTTCTTCTAAGAGTTCGTTTTCATTAGTGAATCAAACTCTATTATTCACTTTGTTCACTTTCGTCTAAAAGTTTGTTTTCATTAGTGAATCAAACTCTATTATTCACTTTGTTCACTTGTATTTTTCTTTTTATCCTTCTATGCTTGTTCAACAATGTTTTCCCTTTCAGGTTTTCTGTATGAGTGAATTATAGGAAATGTATTGAAATTTGCTCATGGGAAATGTATTGAAAATTTCCCTTTCAGGTTTTCCCATCCACCGCCTCTAAAGGGTGGTGAGCTAGTAATTATAAATATTTCAGAGCTTGAAAGATTTTTTCATCTATGTAATGAGTTTCTTTAAGATGTGTGAAATTGCAAAAACGACAATATAAGTGAACAGATGGAGCATTAACGAAGTATGGTCTAACTATCTAGCTTACCTTATCAAATCGGTGATAGAAACTATAGGAATGTTGTACTCTTGTGCAAGTTTTCTTAATGTGGGTAGAGAGGCCATTGAACCATTAGTTGGATCCATGACAGCTGATAGAACAGAAAGTGGGCGCAATCCTGCCATTGTTACCAAGTCAACAGAAGCTTCAGTGTGGCCCACTCTCCTTAGAACCCCACCATTCCGGTACATGAGGGGAAATACATGTCCAGGCCTTCTGAAGTCCTCTGGTTTGGACTCCATTGATGAAAGATCAAGAACAGTCTTTGCCCTGTCTGAAGCTGATACACCAGTTGTAGTGCCAAACTTAGAATCCTGAAAACAATAAAATCCCCATGTGATCTTATTTGTTTCATTCAGATAGATTGCATTTTGTTATAAGAAGAGTTTAAAACATAAGGCAATGCACAAGGACCCTAACTGTATTTGGATTCGGAATAGGAAATTGGTATGATAAGATAGAATTTTATTCTTGTTTAGATTTGGGGCTATATATATAGTGTGCTTCAGGGTTGCATTGATTGATCCACAAAATCAGTAAAGAGATATCCTACAAAGGAGGAAATTGGTCAACAAAATTCATTTTGTTCAAGTTCATCCTCGTTTGCAACACATTTGGTTCCTATAAGTACATGCTTTCAGTGCCTTGTAAAGTCCACCAGAACTAGAGCTAGTAGATTCAATACTATGATAGAAGCTATACCACTGTGATAGTGAAAGAAGGAGCTGAAGATCCCTTATCTGCATCATCTGGTGACATCAGTGGAAGATTCAATCTTTCAAGATCCTCCTCTGTCATGCCGACTGAGACAATACCAGACCCATGTTTTACCATGAAGGAAATAGCTTGAGAGTTTACTAATGATGCTGCCATGACAAGGTTTCCTTCGACCTGATCGTTCTCATCATCGACAGCAATCACAAACTGCACAGTACCACATTCATTTTAATCAGCAACTTTGATTTCACAATAAATCTTGAAATACGGCCAATACGATCCAAACCAGAATATTGCATAACATGATTGATAGAAAAGGGATGTATATTTCACCTTGCCAGAGCGTACGGTGATGAGAGCTTCATCAATGGAGGAATAACCCTTGGTGGGGCTATCAGGATCACCTTCTGCATCACTCACAAAGAAATTAATGGCCTCAGGAGTAATCTCTGCATTAAGTGTTCCATAGGGCACTGAAGAAGCCGCCTCTAAAGCACTACTAGATGAAAGCGATCCATTCTTGTTTTGCAACAGAGAATTCTCCTCCTCCCCATCAAAGAAGCTCCCACCACCATTAATTCCAGATTGATCACCTGCCCAACAGCTCAAATTCCAGCTGCTATGTTTGCATTCAACAAGCACCACACTTTGATGACCCAACAGGGACCGGTGAATCCTGAAGTTAACATCAATGAGCAACCATCAATGATCCCCTAGCATGTCTGAGTAAAAGGAAATATACACATCTGTATACCTTGAGGTGGAGAAGTTGTAAGGGAACAAAGGTCGAACACATGGTGTGCACCCCATTGTATGTACTTGTTAGGAAGAGAAACTCTCGTTGTTTCCGCCTTCTGTTGTGATCATAATTGGGACTAAACCGGTTGCGTGGGGATTCAACAAGAGAAGCCAACCTCTAATTTTGAAGATCATGTATCCCGTATGGTTCCACTTATCCAAATCCATTATCTGACTGACTGAGAAGACGTGTAATTCTAACTTCTACTACATGTTTGTCGTCTACATCCTGGCCGCTGTTACTGTCAGGTTTGCCCACAGGAACATATTACATATGTAATATGTTACCGGATGGAAACAAGGAAATTGGGCCAGGCTCCATCCTAGCCTTTCATGGTCTGAGGGCTGATGCCGAAGTTAAAACCAGGCCCCTAAACATAACCAAAATTTGGAAATTCTAAAACCATACGTCGTATTAGTACTCCTACCTTATAGTCACGATTTTGATTTCACGAAGAACTTAGTTTAAATTTTGTATAAAGTTATTCAAAATAATATTTTGATATAAAATCTTGCATCATTTAGTTTAATTTGCATAAGGATTGAATACTTGTTTTTATCAATAAGTTTCTTCATTTTATAATTTATTTTTTATTTTATATTTATTTTGGAAAAACAAAATTCAAATGTAAATCATATGCGTATATATAGAATCTACATTAAAACTTTAACCAATAAAAAAATAAGTCAATTTAATGTCAACCAATCTAATTGATTTAATAAAGGTTTATTATACCTTTTTATACTACTATAAATTTAATTATATACTTATTTAGAGTTGACATATGTTGTTTTATATTATTATTTTACTCTCTAATTTAGTATGTTGTAAAGTTGGAAACCTTATAGATATAATTTTAATAATATATTCTTTTATAGTTTAGAGCATTCTCAATGGTTAGCCAAACGACAGGGACTATTTTTTATTGTAAAATAACATAAAAAAGGTTGAACTGACTATCATCTTGGTCATCACTATGACCAAATGTAAATTTGGTCTTTGCACCACAATGTGACACTTATTAAATTGTTTCATTTTTTCCCTAGATTACAATTAATCAAATAAAATAATAAGATACAAATACATTATTATGATTTGATAACTAGAATTTTTGGTCTACCATTATGTGTACTCTTACGTACATATGGAGTTTGTTGGGGAAATTTGTGCGGAAGCCCCTGATCGTTCCTGCAAATCAATGGATAGTAAGCAAACCAAGACAAAGACACGAGCAATTGTTGACCCAGTTCGTCACAAGGACTACGTCTGGGGGCACTACCAGGCCAGGGATTCTCCACTACAAACTTTGAGGACTCAAGGATTACAAGGACACTGATCTTCAGATCTCCCCTGATCAAGATCTTCCTAACCTAACCTCTCAATCTCTCTTTACAGGATTTTCTCTCAATGGTAAAGCGCACCAATTACAATATCAAAGTTGAGTATAAATAGAGGACTAGAGCCATACAATATCTTTTTCCCCAAGGAAACAAAATATCCCGAAAAATATGGAAACCCCAGTCGAAATCTCGCGGACGTCTCGAAACTCGGTCACACCCTCCAAAAACGCGCCCGCGTTTTAAGGCTTCCTTCCCGCGTTTCTCCCGCCGAGCGCACACCATCCGCGAAAACCCTCCGACCCGCGGTCACGGGTCTCCACCACCGGTTGCGGGTTCCCTTCCCGCGATCGCGTGTCCTGGCGACTCCGCGAATCCTCTTCGCGATCGCCTGGTTCTCCGTTTTTGCGCCCTCTTTCGACTTCTCTACCTGGTCTTCTCCCGCCCAATCCGAATCAGGCTCCATACTCAACAGAGTTTACAATCAAGTTATAACCAATAGAATTATTTTAATAAAGATTGGTGATATGGCTCAATGTGAAGTTAACACGTGTCATGATAAATTACTATATTTAACCTCTCTTTTTAGTATATAGTTATGATATTAATGAAATAATTTACAAGTATAACTTATTATGAAACTTCTAGAAGTATCAAGAAAAGATTACTTGGTATGCAGACCCGGACGAATCAAATCGAAAAATCATGACATAGAAATTCATAATACAGGTCTGAACTCCCCCAATTCTATTCTCCCAACTCCACTCTGGTCCCGATCTGGTCTGGTTTTGGATCAGTTTTTATATTTATTATTTTAAAAAAATATTCTTATATGATTTAGTTAGAGAAACTACATGTGTTTTATGAAAAATATAATATTATTAAGTATATAATAAAAAGTATTACTTAAATATTATAACCTAAAAAATAATACTATTTTTTATATAAATATACAATTAATATTGTATTTTGAAAAAGTTGGTCCGAACCGGACCGGATCGGGGACCGACTTTCTAAAAACCATGGATCGAGGATCGAACCTGAACGCATTTTGCTCAGTCCTAAATATGGGTGACAATGACTTGAGCAGCGCTAGAGGGATGGTGTCTCTAGCTACTAGCGTTGGATTGAGCTAGACTTTTTCGACACCGTATTCAGTAAGAAGGATTATCAATCGATCATCGGCATGCAAGATTTGGGGTCCTTAGGATTTTATTCCATACTTCTTTTATAAACAGGAAATTTTGGTAAGTTTGAGAAAAAGGTTCAGTTGACGCGATATCTATTCTTATAAATTGGCGCGATATGTATTGTTTTAAATTAGTCACAATAAATGATTCTAGTGTTGGAAAAACGGTTTATTTGGCACGATGTTCTTGGGGGTCTATTGCGCTAAAGGAATCTAAAATTGGGTTTAAATTCCATTGGGTATAGAAAATTGCTGGCTTTTGGTTTTGTTCAGAAATACTCTTGGAGTGAAAGCCTTATATTAGTGGCTTAGGCAGTTATCTTTGAACATCATGCTCATACGTGATTCATATGGAGAAGACATTTATCATTGTTCATTGAACAATCTAATTTTTATGTTAGTGTTGCATAGCATTTGAATGATATTTATTAGTAAGGGTTAATTAAATGTATCTGGATGAGGGTGCAACTCAATCTAGCCAGACTACAAATTTGTTAGTTGAGTTTCTCAAGTGAAAACAAGGGTACAAATGCCCAAGACCGGATCATCTAGACCCTTGTCTTGGATGGGACCTTCTCAATAAAATTCGCTTCGCAGTTCTTGCACCAACAGGCGTCCCGTTGTACTTTTAATTGTTCTTGGATTTGGCGTCTTGAACTCCCGGCCAAAATCAAAACTTTCCTTTGAAAGGCCTATTAAAATGGCCTTCTGATGTTGGATCGTTAGTTCAAGAGGGACGTCCTTTACTTGGGTAAAGGCGTCCTTGAGTGAGGCGTCCTTACTAAGTATAAGGGCGTCCTTTAGTTATGCAGCGGAATTAAAGAACTAAACAGGTGAACTTACTAAGTAGAACTCAGCGATTTATAGAGGAACCACTCAAGACCAAGTAGTCCTTGAGTGTAAACCTCTACCTCCTTGGAGGATTTTTGAATAGATTTTCCTTTCTTATTAAACGTCCTTGTGTTGTGCTTGCAAGTCCTTTACACTTCTCTGGTACTTAGTAGCGTCCTAAGTCCACTAGTAAAGTTCTCCTGTAAGCCTACAACTCAAGCGAGTTTAATCTTCTAAAGGACTTCTAGCCCTACGTCCTACAGTACGTTGTAGGACTCTCTCTCTCTTTTTGGGTTTTCTGAATTACAAACAAATTGTGATTTGGGTTACAATTCTCACTCAATCTAACACAAGCCTAGAACGGTTCTTGAGTGTTCTTGAGCTTGTTCTTCGTGTTCTTGAGTGAGTCGCTTTCCTCTGATTCTCTCTGAATATACTCTGAAAAGCGTTAACGTCACAATAAATGCCTTGGGCTATTTATAGGACTTGGGGAAGGGCGTCTTTCGTCTTCGGACGATCATGCCCTTCGAGGACGTGGCTACAGGATCTTCCTCCACGTAGTATGGCAGTGATGAGGAAGCTTCTTGTATCCAGTTGTGTGTGATGGACTCTGCTACAGGATCTGCCGCCACGTGTTGATGAACTCTGCTACATGATCATCCGCCACGTAGTGTTGGACTCTGCTACAGGATCGGTCTCCACGTGTCCTTGATGATCAAACATTGTCGAGTGATGTCATCCTGTCGGCTGTTGAGTAAGGACACTCTGCTTGCGTTCCTACTTGCTTAGGACTCCGTCCTTGCTCAAGTAGTCTCTTGCTGCTCCTTACTTCCTGTTAGCTAGCGTCCCTAAGCCTAGGGGACGCCCACACACTTGTTGTCCTTTTTGTCACTAGCGTTCCTGAACACTTGCACAAATTTATTAGAATCAAAGTGAGTTTGTCATATCAAAACTAAGGGACGGTTGTGTGGTACACTAACAAGTACGCAAGCGTCCTTGATAGCGTCCCAACATCTGACAGCAGAAGGACTTAACAAACACTATCACAAGGGTCTAGTATAGGTTAACTCTTGTATTTTAGAGTGTTATTGAGAGTGTTTAGGTTAGATTTGAGCGTTATTGTAATACAAAGACCGAAGACACGAGATGTGAAGAATCAAGAGTTTTTAGAGCCAAATTGAGGACAAGTTCGCTACCGCATAGAATCCGCAGGCACGCTTCCTATGTCGCGGTCGCGGTGAAGTAAGGCGACGACATTCAAGACCCGTGAAGGCCGCGGTTGCGCCGCCATGATCGTGGTCGCGGTAGAAGCCGACTTGACCAACCCGAAGTTAGACCCGCCGCGGGAGCAGTGGGGGTGCCGCGGTCACTACAAAAAAAATTGATTTGGCGACCACTTATGTGGTCGCAAAATCATTTCATCTGGAAGCAGGACGCACTTAGCGACCAGATCTTGGATGCAGAATGTGTTCGCTAAAAGCTCGGTCGCGAATGCAATTTAGCGACCACTTGGTCGCTAAATTTCGCGACCAAAAATATGGCGACCATTTGGTCGCTACCATGGCTATCTTGCCAAGGACCTCATATGCTATATTATTGAGGGACTTTGCGACAATGATAAACGTCTTGTGAATGCATCATGTGGAGGCAGTTACGAGAACTTAACTCCAGTATAGGCGTTTGAGAAAGTTGAAATCTTAGCTGAGCAAGCTCGCAATCAACAAGCACGGACCAATGTGAGGTCCGTCAATGTGGTGAATGAGTCCCTGAATGTTGAAGTAAGGGAGCTCAAGGATCTCATGAAGCAGCTGCTCGTGAAGAAGGGTGCACAACAAGTCAATGCTTGCGGTCTATGCTATGATGCGAACCACCACACCGACCAACGCCCCACGATCTAAGAGACCGAGGCGTCGGTGAATACTGTCGGTAATTATGGTGTGTCCCGCCCCCGGAATGGTCCTTTTCCCAACACCTACAACCCGGGGTGGGCGAACCATCCTCACTTTCGGTGGAACAATCAACAGCATCCAGATCCATCACCGTAGCAACAGCAGCAGCATTTCGTTCCTCAGGGCCAGCAACAACAATTTCGCTCTAACAATTATGCCCCGAGAGTGCCTGCACCGTCTCAGAATGATGCTATTACCGCTCTCATTAAGGAGAACCAGGAGACGAGAGCTGCTATAAAGAATCTTGAGACTCAGCTGAGCCAACTCGCCACTATGATCAATAGGCTCGAGTCTAAGGATTCCGGAAAACTCCCTTCTCAACTTCTCAATCATAAGGAGAATGTGAGTTCCATGCAATTGAGGAGCGGAAGACCAGTGGCAAGTCGAGAGCCGCCCTCTGGCAAACTTCCGCGGTCGCGCTCTCCATGCCGCGCCCGCGCCGATCAACAAGAAGACAAGGGGCAAGCTTCTGTTGAAATTCGATGCGCCTGCGGAAATTCAACAGAAACACTGGAGCCATCTACGGACGAGGTGCCACGACCGCAGAGTCCCTGATGCGTCCGCGGAAATCCCAGAAAGGCGAACTTTGAGGCATTGCTCGATTACGCCTTCAAGAACTATCAGCCACCGCGCCCGCGCTCCCCTGGCCGCGACCGCGCCACCACTCCCGAGGAAGATGACGGGTATGTTGCACCACAACTTCCACTTCTTAGCTCTCTCAAGCCTTCTACTCCTTTCCCGGAAGCACCCCAAGACACGAGGAAACCGACACATGACAAGGAACTCTTCGATTACTTCGCCAATTGCAAGGTAAATGTTCCTCTTGTAAATCTCATTCAAGGTGTTCCTCAGTTTGCTAAATTCATGAAAGATCTTTGCACAATTAAAAGGAAAACTAGGTCTAAACCTAAAATTGAAAAGGTAGCTCTAGTGGAAAAAACTAAGGAAAGCAATATCGAGTCTTGTAATTCACTTCTCCAAAAACAACTACCTAAAAAATGTGGAGATCCAGGAAGATTCGCCGTCCCTGTCACGATAGGAGAAACCAAAATTGAGCATGTCATGCTAGATTTAGGTGCATCCATCAATGTCCTTCCCGCGTGCATATATGATAAGTTAGGCCTAGGTCCCTTGAAAAATTCAGATATTGTTATTGAATTGGCTGACCACTCTAACGTGCGCCCGAAAGGGTTAGTAGAGGATGTTTTAGTGCATGTCTTTGGTTTGATTTTCCCTACAGATTTCTATGTCATGGAGATTGGTGAAGGGCATTACGACCCGATTCTCTTGCTTGGTCGCCCATTCATGAAAACCTCCAGGACGGTTATTGATGTTGCCAACGATTCACTCTCCATATTTCATAGTGGCAACGAGGTCCGGATTCACATTGATGAGGACCCGTATTGAGCATATCCATATCGAGCCAACGACGTTAAACAAAAGCGCTGCTTGGGAGGCAACCCAATGATTAGTTAGATTGTTTTTTCCCATTCTTAGTTAGGTTTTTATTTGTTGTTTTCAAGGTAACATGTAGGTACTAGGTCTGAAAGGACATCCTGGTGTGATACCGCGACCGCGCCGCACTGCATAAAGTGTTATTGAGAGTGTTTAAGTATGGGGGAATATGATTCGGCCTATTTTGTATGGGTTAAATTTTGTATTTTAGAGTGTTATTGAGAGTGTTTAGGTTAGATTTGAGTGTTATTGTAATGCGAAGACCGAAGACACGAGATGTGAAGAATCAAGAGTCTTTAGATACAAATTGAGGACAAGCTCGCTACTGCATAGAATCCGCGGGCGCGCTGCCCATGTCGCGGTCCCGGTCGCGCCGCCATGGTCGCGGTAGAAACCGACTTGACCAACCCGAAGTTAGACCCGCCGCGGGCGCGGTGGGGGTGCCGCGGTCGCGGTTCATGCCGGATCCGTAGCGGGCCGAAATCTTTCTATCTTGTTTCCTTTCTTATCTTTCGCCTCTTTCCTTATCTATCTCGGGGAGCATGTTCCTTGGGCTATATAAGGAGGAGTCTGCCATAGGTTTTAGGTATCCCATTGTTATCCAATTGTTATTCTAAATAAAAGTATTTGCTTTCTTTGTAATGGAGAACTAATCTCCCTTGGAGTTTATTCAATCAAGGAAGCTTTATTATGAAGTTGTGAAAGTCTGGTAATTAACTTTTTTATCCCTAGGTCTTTATTGATACTCTTGTGCTTCAGATCATGATCTTTGTTTGATTATGTAAGCCTGATCAACTTGTTTAATTGGTTTAGATCTATTGTTTGAATTAGGATTGGTTAACAGTCTATGCATCTTTCCTATTCTCGAAACAACTCTATTGTAGGACCATGGACTAGGTTAGAGAAGAGTATTCAATGATTGTTTTGTGCATGAGACTCGTAGCTTGATTGCATATTTAGATTTCCTATTATCCTTGTGTGTAATGCAAGATTTGAATTAAGCGTCCTTGTTCATATCATAGTTTTGTTAGGACTGTGGACTAACGAATAATTAAGATAAGGATTGGAATTGACCTAGGAATATAAAGAAGTGCATGAATCATGATCAACGGATTAATAAAGTGGAATTGATTGAATGAACTCTGCTTGTTAAAATTGATTGAAATCTCTCTCAAAATCCCCCCTTTGGTTACTTTGCATGAAACGAACTTAAATCTAATTAAGAAACTGATTCTTTTGGGTTCGACCCCTTACTTGCTTACTATACTTGTGTTTGCTTGTTTGGGTTTTATCTTTGATTTTTGACATAACTACTTTAGCCGAGTCATCTATAGTACCTGCTACCCTTGTAATGATGTAGAAGAGGATACAAACCACCCATTTTTCCACTGCCCCTTTACCACCTTGCTTTTACAAATCATTGAGCAGAAGTTCTGAATATCAATCACCTTGATTTTATACAATGACTTCGTAGACAATTTGGAACACACCTGATCAAGAAGTGATGATTTTTATATCCTTTGCTTCCTTTAGTGGTAGGTTTGGACCCTTCGGAACTCCGTCATTTTTCGCAATGTGACCATGACAAGCCCTAAGTAATATCATTTTTCAAATTTACTCCACCTGGATAACCTCCCTATACCTGCAACAAAAGAAGAATGAAGATTTTCCTTCTAAACCTCTTTTTTGGCGCAGACCCCAACCTTGTTGGACGAAAATAAACTTTGATGCCTCCACTAAATTAAATGGAAGCTCCTTTACCTCCTTTGTGTTTTGTTCTACAGATGGTAGGGTGCTTTCTCTATTTATATAAATGTGTCATATTCAAAATGCTCTACAACTTGAGGCGCTTGCTCTTTTGACGGTTGTAAAGCAGGCAGCTTCGCTTAATCTCCAGAGAATTATCGTTGAAGGAGATAACTTAATAGTTATCAATAGTGTCAATCGTATCTGATAGATCCCCTGGGGGATTGAACCTATTATCTAGAACATCCAACTTGTTGGGATGATATTAAGGACGCCAGTCATTAATATCTAACCAATAATGATCGTCCCTAGTTTTGATAATGACAAACACAAAGGTATTTGATAAGTTGTCCAAGTGTTGATCTCAGGTAAGTCCAGTGGACGCACATGAGCGAAAAGGACAACAAGTGAACCAGAGTCCCTAACTCTGGAGGGACGCACTCCATCGGAACTTCCAAAGCTGAACGTAATTGGCGAAGTCCCTACGCAGATGGGACGCAGTCCTCATCAAGAAGGGACGCGCGCCAAAATACGGACGAAGTTCAAATTCAAATCAAGGCCGCCCCAACATGATTACATCACATTCGGCCGTAGTCCTCAAAAGGAAGCTTCCCTTGTCTGGGCACGTGTAGACAATTCCAAAGATGTCGCTTTCCCAGCAATGGTCCCCTATCCACACGGAGGCTTCCCAAGCGTCAACAGAGTTGACCTTCTTTGGACGCACATCGCACCGTTGATCAAAGATCAAGGATCCTGCCAAGTCTCAGAGGACGCTAGAGGATAAGAACCACTTCCGCTATAAATACCCCCCAAGGGGTATGCATAGCGGTGTGAACTTTGAAGACTTTCTCTTAAGCTCTCCCGAAGCATTCAAGTACAAGAACGAAGATCAAGAAGATCAAGTGAGCTTGAAGCAAGAGAAAGAAAATCCAACCACATCAAATCCGAAACAAACCACAAAATAGTTAGAGTTGTAGTTTGTCTCTCACAACGAACCGTGAGAGACGTGAGTGATAGCTTCCTTATAGCTAAGAGAGTTAGGTTACTTTTTAGGTGAAAAAGAGTGTTACTAATGAGGCTAAGGACGGACTCTTAGCTCAGTGAAGTGTAACGACTCGCCTAAGTTGTAAGGACTCTCTCTTAATAAGATAAGGACGGCTATTGAAAATCCTCCAAGCGGAGGTAGAGGTTTACCCATAAGACTAGTTGGTCTTAGTGGGGTTCCTCCATAAATACTTGTGTCCATTATCTTATCTCGTTTCCTGTTAAGTCTATTTTCCGCTGCACCTAAGGACGCCCTTAACCCAGTTAAGGACGCCCATTCTAACAGACTTACGATCCAACACAACTCACCCTTCAAAGCTTCGTGGAAGTGAAGGTTTTCCACTACTTTCGTGAATGTAACCAGGTAGCAGACTTCTTGGCTAGAAATCGTATCCCAGATTCTTTCATGGATTCCTACAACAACTTCACCAGCCCTAACCAAGGAAATATAAGTTTCATATTCCCGGAAAGCAGAAGTTCGGACACCTTTACCCTCCTATAGGATTTAGTACATTCATTCGAAAGGATGATCAAGGTTGGCCCTATTTTCGAAAGGGCACCTAATGTTTATCTTTTTCCAAAAAAATACGTGTACAAATGTTGACACTTTCGCGTAAGACCCTAGATTAAGGGTTGTATAATATATACTCCAATCATTAAAAAGCATTATAATAAACTAGTGTAATCCCCATACTTTGTACGAGATTTCAATAGAAACTTAAATTGAATATTTTAAATTATAAATAGTATATGACCTCGTATATAAATAAAATTTATAGATAACTAATAGTGCTAAAAAATACAATTAGATTTCTGTGAAATTAGGATTATAGTCATTTTTGAAAATGAAGATTACGATCATATAAAAAATTAAAGAGATAAACTATATACAATCAAATTTTTAATTAAGCAAGAAATGACTAATTAATATATTAATTAAGAAATGAAACATTTTGACTATTTAATAAGAGTATCTATTGACCAATATATAATTATCAAAATATTATATTTCTTAATTAATGTCTTATAGATCACATTTGTAAAACTACAAAAAATTAAAATCTTTTTTTATAAACAATTTGTATACTTACCTTCTTGGTAGAAACAAATTCAGATTTACCTAAATAGATATGATATGGTTTAATAAATGAATATAACATGACTTGATAGAATCTTATATAAACAAATAGATATGCCACTGATAAATAGATATGATATAGCTTAATTAAAAATTAAATAATATGTGACGTAGAACAACGATCCTAGATGGGGAAATTTGAGGACGAGACATAAAAGTAACTTACGTGGCGCAATGTGGTGGCTCTAAATAACTTATATATATATATATATATATAAGTAGATTGTAGGTTGACTCAAAACATTATAAATGTTGTCAATCCAATCTCAAGAATGGGCCGACCCATTGGACAACCATACCGAGCATTCAAAAGGTCTGGCTGAGAGGATGAGGAGAATTATAGGCTGTATTCGGTGCACCTAGATTTTTGTAAATTATTACTTTTTTTATGATCATGGTTTGTTGGTTTAAAAAAAAAGCCTTAAGCATAAAACGAATTATTGTTATAAGCAACATTGGGCTGCAACTTTCTTCCCTTCTTTTATTCCACTTCCTTCCCCTCCACCTCCCCTTCCCTTCTCTTATGGTTCGTTTAATACCGGCGCTTCGATGGTAGAGGAAGCAGAATTAGAGGAAATTCCCTATTAACTGTTGTGTTCGGCAGCGTAGCATATAGCCCAGTGGAAGGGTAGATCCGATGCTCTTATAATCGCCATTGACTCTCCTTCCAAGAACGACAAAACCAAGGTTATGGATGAGCATAGATCCAACGACGACTACATCATGGTGTGAAGGAAAAAACGCCTTTGGAGCACTAAAATTCTTGACCAATGATCTCCGATCTCCCATGTACCTACGTTTTGAATCGTCTTCTCTTGGTTTGTCCGCCTAAGTCTAATTTGTTTGTGCTGGCTTGTCAATATCCTCGGTTTCCTTTTTTTGTTGTCGTATGGTGAATTTGTGGTACATGTGGTGGAAAATGGGGCTGATTCGATGTGATAGTATGATTTTATGTGTGTTTTATGGCCGTACCTAGGTTGTTGATAATGCCTAATTTGCTAGCATGGCATCGTTATAAGGATTTGTATCTTTTCATTCAAATTACTTCTAATGTTTTGGATTAGAGATGAGAAGACACATTCGTAGGACTGTAAGAGGATGAATCAATAGAATTGCCCTATGAATTTCTGTTGGAAATATGCTTTTAATGATTTGAGAATGTATAGTTTGTTAAATGTAAGGCATTGTTTAATGGTATGAAAACATTTATTCTAACTTGATCTGAGTCTTTGTGTATTGTTTAATCACAACAAATATGGAGTATACACGTACAAGTAATGTAAGAAGCTTGTTACTTACATTTGAACTTCAAGCACAAGTAAATACTGTACAAGAGTATAGGATTGTATGAAAGTAATGAAAGCAGGGTGATTTGTGCATGATTGTTGTAGTTGTTAATATAATCTTATAACCAAAAAAGAGGAGTTAAGATGGAAAAGTTGAAGAAATCATACACAAAAGCATTCAAGGGAACCAAGTTCATATCCTGAAAGCAACATGTTAGATATGAAAGCAGGGTTTTCTTTCACTATGAATTATACATATATATGCTGATATATATATATATATAATTCATAGTGAAAGAAAACCCTGCTTTCATAGCGAAAGAAAACCCTAGAGTAATGCATATCAGCATATTGCTATAGGCATTGATTGATCAAAGCCTAAAAATGCATTTATAAAATTGTTAATATTTCTACTATATGCTATTTGTTTAACTTTGTACTAATCATTCATATCTAAGTATTTTCAAAACAACATAATAATGAATTCATGCAAGTTGCTATATATATTGTTGAACAAAAATGTACATAAAAATGCAAAACATATTAAAATTATTTTATTTTAGTTCGACCCTCTCTTTTGACTCTTTTAATTGAAAGCAATATCGATACAAAATATTTAATGGTTGTTATGATTTGGGTTGCACCCAATTTTATGGGTTGTCTACGTATCTCTTTTCTAGAGAATCAAGCCTTACGTAATTCAAAGTGATTTATTTATTTATTTATGTTTATTTTGTTGTTTATGTTTGGTTTTCATGCATGAGGGGAATAAACCCGAACCCACCTTCTAGGAAGGGTTGCTCGGAATACATTAACCAAATTAATGCCACATCAATCTCAATTTTTTTGTAGTGCCTGGATAATATTGACATCCACAATAACATTCAATTTAGTCCTAGTGAAAGAGCAACACTACAAGATTGAGATGTTGCTTTCACCAATGGGAGTGACAAAGAAGTTGATCCTGTGATGCAGAAGAAGAGTGATATATAGGTTTGTCAAATGAGATTCTTTGCTAATCTGTTCTGGAAAGAGTTTACATTTTTATCCACAAATATATTGTTTTCTTAAATGTCTACATTCTGTGTTCTTTTGTATACAACTTCCTCTTTGTGCTATGGCTTCTTTTGATAACTTCTATCTTTCTGCTACCAAAATTAGCCTTCATAACCTAAGTAGTCAATCTTATTTTGCTTGCTGGAATTTGCCCAAAGAAAGCTTATTACGTTCCTGATTTCTCGCACATTTTGGAAGATCTACTATCAACTCGGTATAACTGTAACTAACGTTATCGTCGATGAGGTATATTTTGCACATAATCATTGAGCTTACAACTTACAGTTTTCTATGTTTTGAAAACTTGTTAAGTATTTTCTACTAAGTTGTATGAACATATCAGAATGAACATATAGAGCTACTAAGTTGTCTGAAGTCTCACCTCTACACCGGGAAGGTCGAGAGTTGTCCCAAGTAGCCTTGTTGTTTTTTATGTGAGTGTGGAGTACATACCAAGCCTGGAAAATGATGAAGAATAGGATTCATATGCATTAAAACTCAACTTCTTACATGAAAGAATAAGAGGAAGAAATCACTTTTTTTCATTCTATGTATGCTATTCTGTAAGACACTAGGGAGATATTCAAGAGTTTATTGATAGCAATCAATGCGTTATTTGTCGGTTTATATAGATTCGAACAATAGTTTGCTTTACAAAGCAATATTTGAGATGGTTTACTATTACAAATAGGTAGAAAGTTGCTAACATGTTATAATTAGCGTAATCCAAGAATAAATACTAGTAAAACCTCAATTTTCCCTTGCCTACAATTTTTTATAAAAATGCTACCATATTTGAAATGATTTCATTGTTATTACACATGAAGTTTTACAATTTGGTTGATGCCTTACAGGATTACCTACGCCTCCAAGTATTCCATATCCGTTAATTTGATTACGGACATCTTTCATCATTCTACACTCCACCATTGGTGCTTGTAAGTCACGAGGCACCGGATCAGGGTCAACATCGTCAGGATCGTCTAGCACAACATCAGGGTAGGTTGTTGCGTAATGAAAATGTTGGTCACAAATTGTCGAAACCTTATGAAGTTGTGCAGTGCAAAACACGCTAAAGTTATATTGATTTGTGTTCCAATTTGATATGGTGGCATAGAGCTTAAAATGCGCCATTTTTGCTTCACGTTTAATACAAATCCTAAGAGATCAATGCCTCTTATTGAAAAGCTTGCGTACACTTTCAAGAGCGACTTCACTGAATTAGATCAAATGGTAATGATCCTTATGGAATGGAGTAAGGAACCTTTCTCGTTGTGCATATCCTTTATATGCAAGGTAGTATTTTCCTAGAATATAGACAAATCATGATTGCATAAAAGCCAACATGAGTAGAGTAAATAAATAATGTTGTTACCTCGCGGTGCGAAGGGGAAGAGATTGCTCTCCAGTGCATGCTTTAGCACCTTAGCATCATGGGTTGATCCTTCATAACCAGCTCCGTCAAAAGTAAACAACATATCAAAGTCGCATGTAGCTAACACATTAAATGAAAATTTCCCTTTCTTGTTACAATAGCGAACATGATCAGCAAGCGGGATGCATGCATCGATATGAGTCCCGTCAATTGCACCGATGCAATCCTACATTGTATCACATTTTCATTATCTTTGATATGCTTCAACATATGAGTATAATACTTTTAGTTAGGAACAAACCTCAAAATAAGGGTAATATCTTAGGTCATTTCTTATATGCGTTGGGATGTCAAAGAACGTTGGGTCGCGAGGTCGAAGTAAATGGTATGCCAAGCTCATGAATCTTGATTTTCTCCCAACAATGGCCTCAAGAACCTCGTGGAATGAACGACTAATTGTATGTCTAAAGTGACGAAATACAAGTTTGGCATCTCGGTTTGTCCTACCCTATCCAAGAATGTACAAGAATATACCTACTTTTGCAACAACAAAGACGTTTGCGTCGCAAAGGCCATAATTCATCTCCAACTCTTCACTAAGATCAATCAAAACATGCATGTGGCTCCATCCTAAAGGTAGATAAACATGAATCGTGGTCTTCATATAGTACATCTTGCATCCAATCTTCCCTTGACAATGTTGATCGGGATCTCATGCTTGACGAAAGCCTCATAGTATATAGCAACAACATATGAATATGTATACTGAAGTGAATTAAGCAAAATAAGAAGCTTCCTTTTCCTCTCTTCATCATAGTGATCCATTGAACAAATCTTGATAACAAAGTGTAGATTTCGTGTGGATAAAATACCTATGAACATAATGCAAAATATCAGTTTGATGAACACATAAATATGCATCTACTTGACATTTGAAAAACACAAGGTAGAATGAGTAGATAGACAAAAATGATCATAATAGCAAATGATCTGACTACAACACTTAAACTAATATATAAAGTTTGATTCTCACTGACACGAAGAACAAAATAATGACTAACGTAAGTTGATGAAATAAAATAAAAAGAAGTACTTATAGTCTAGATGCATCATATCTGTAAGAACAAGGAATACATCATGTTCCCTAACAGACTCAAACTCAAGCCACTTTTTTCGTTTTTTCGTTGTCGCATTTGAAGATCATGAACATTTTCCTAGTTTGTTCATTCCTCAGCTCGCTTGCAACAAAGTAGGATAGGTTGTCATCAAGATTAATCAACCCATTATTAACCATCTGTATAAAATTTCCATGGATTCTTCCATTAAATATAGGGTAGGAGAACTAAAGGGTGAACGTCCTTGGGTGACAGATTCAATTAACTTGGAAATTTGATCCCTTCTATCCATTAGACTTTGTAAGTGATCTGCAACCAGTGCATACTTTAACGGGGCCCTCTTTTGGCGCTCAGCTACTAATGTGGAATCTTGAGCTTGCATGGAATATGCTACCTGAGGGGAGAATTCATCTTGCCTGGCATGAGAAGCTGGTGCGGAATTTGGAGTGACATGTGATATCATTGTATCAATGTTTCGTTCATTATCATGCCCCGACTCTTCGGAGAGTTGTATGTCATTATCAGCAACAACTTCATCTACATGGTCCTCAACTTGTATAGGCGAATCACTAATTGGAGTAGACTGGCTTCCCATTATCCCCATTTCAAGGGCAAGAAAATGCTCCCCTAGTGCAGAGGTATCATTGAACAATTGGGAGCATAATTCGACAATTATATGAGGGAAACCTTTATTTCGAAACTTTTGGTACTCCTTTTTTCCTATGACATATATAACGTAAAATCAAGGAAAAAAACATGTTTGCAATCATATATGTAGTATATTGAATACTGCATTTTATGTACATTGATCATTTTTTCCCACCATAACGCATTTGCACAAATTTGGCATATTCTTCTATCATAACCAAGTCTTGATTCGGTCCCTCTCAAATATTTTCATTGACCATATTCCCTTTTTAATATATCAAGTTTGTTTCGCAAGATGTCTTTAGTTGCTACCTTACCAGTATGCTCCTCAAACTTCAAAATAATCTCAAGCCACTTATATGGATGGTTATGCTCATGCTTCTCTTGGAACGCTAGGCATATGTCTAGCAAAGCCAACTCTAACTAATTACTCTAAGAAAATGATGGCCCTTTCACCTTTTCCTCTCTTTCATGGTGATGCCAACTATGCACTAGATTTTTTTTGGTGACATATCTTTTATGGTGAGGCCATTTCACTATGAATGCATTTTCTCGATGACACTGCCTTTCCCTTTTTTATTCGGTGATGCCATTTCACTAACACATTATTATGGAAAGCATACAATCACACTACAGTAATCAATTTTTAAAAAGTTCAGGGAGAGACCTCTTGAACATGAACAGTAGAAGGAAATAGATTTTCAGGATCTCTAGCACACAAATCCATGGAAGCATTGAGCTCAATCAAACAAAAAAGAATAGGAAAGATGAATTATGCATCATGAAAGGTCCATGGACTCATTTAAAATATAAACAAGTAAAGAGCAATATATACTAATAACAAACATGTTGGATCCTATCCATGGAAAATTTACACTCTAATAAATTAGATAACGACTTAGTGATTTGACACATAGAACAACAAAGGAATCTTTGAGAAACTTATAAAAAAGAGACAATAAAATCTTTCAATTTAGTGTAAGTGGTTTCATTTAAGAACAAAGAGTAGAGCTTCACAAGGTAAAGCCTATTAGACTATTTAATACTCCAATATAGAGTGAATGGTATAACTCAAGAATTATTGGAAGTGCTATCCTAAATAAACTTTCATGAGTCAACTGAGGTAAAAATAGAATGCCCAATCAACATTTAAACAGATATTAGAGTTTTAGTAAGCTTAAGAAACCTATTTAGCATGTTGTTATGGTTCCTGAATGGAGACTTTACATTTAAAGAAGGGAAATGTATTATCTAATATATGGTAGGAAACCAGTAACCAAAGCCAAAAGGGAGTTGTTGAATCTCAACAACAAGCAAAATGGTAGGTCAACTTGGGAGTATTAGGGAGATGAACAGGAAGTTCACAAATGTCTAGACAATGAGAAAGGATCAGGGAGAAATTCGGTTATCATCAATTGGTTCCATCATTTACGACCGAGCACTAAATAAGGGAAAGTAACCCAATATAGATGAAAGAGAATAGTTGTGAACTGGACCAGGCTCAAGATCATAACACGCCTAGGGTGTTTCCTCAATTTGAAAAGGTCCATGGACTAACTTAAAATGTCGATCTAGTTGGAGTATGCACACCATGCCTCTAACAAGTTCGGATTAAACCCAAATTGATTAAGTAGAATAAGTTATCTTACCTAGGGTTTTTCCTCAATTTGAATGCGGCAATGATCCACCCATGAGAATGTCAGATCTAGCCTTTGTTGTTGCCGGCCTTTGTGATGTCACTCCAAGTTAGTGGATTTCAAGAGCAATAGTTAATTGAGTCATCTTAGTGAAAATGAGTGAAGAATGAAAGGATAGAAGGAAGATGAATGGGTAGAAGGAAGAACGATGAAATGAAAATGGGTAGAATAAAAAATGACTTTAAAAAATAATGAGGGTGCTAGCTAGAATGAGAAAAATAGCCGAAGAGGTATTATACAATTTAATATATTATAATAGTTTATTTATAATAATCCATGTGGCACTGAACGCGGCCATAATGTCTGGTTTAGGTGTCCGCAGAGAAGGTAAAACCCTGAAGTACCAGTCATGCAATTCAAGCATGGAAAAGTTCAGGAATCATTTCATGCAATTGCAAGAAATGATTGTTGTCATTGCATTCAAATAGATGCACTATTCTATCAAAGTACCAAACTCCAGATCCCAACTCCCCCAAGGAAAAGAAGAGAATGGGGAGCTTTGCAACAAGACTGACACAAGTCCAAGACTATGAGCATGAAAATAGATGGGACAACTATGCACTACCAGCAAAGAAAGAGGGAAAATAAATGGGTCCAAGAAGCCATTCACAGAAGAACTAAAACACCTTGGATCATAGTCGTAAATAGCAAAGGAGAACTAAAACAACTATCGATCAAAAATCAAAAGAAAGATAGAAATAAGATGGATGTACTCAGCAAATCAGTTCAGGTCTTTTTGGTATGTAATCACATAGTACATGTTTTCAAACACACGGTTCCACACAAATCACAAGGAGGCAAGGGAATTGACCACCCACATTTGACGTTGTTATAATCAAATATTCACAAACACCCAATGAACACATCTTTCAATCATTCGAGTAGAGAAAATAATTCTTCCAATTGGCTTTCTCTGACCACCAAACCAAATTTCTTGTCGTAGGCTTTATCTAGCAAACCAACTTCGAGATTCATTACCGCATCTTCATCCTTGATCTCCATGTACTCATTCAGATTATGAAAGGTTCCATCTGTATGACAAGGCTATACGTAAATAAAAGCTAACGTCTACTAATAAATAAGCGAGGACATCATTCCACCCGATTCAAAAAGAGTAATAGCAGAGCATAGATAGATGCCAGAAAAGGGAAGTTCCAACATAACCTCTCAGTATACAGCAGATGCTAACTGACATAAACCATAACACATAAATAAACCACCATCCGAGAAGCTGAGTTTCAAGAAAAGAGACCTTGAGCAACAATTGGATCACAAGGTGGAGGATCTTTTATCCAATTTCCTGCAGAATCCCTCATGTGCCTCCTATCTGATGCAAATGAGCGGAGGAAAATTGGAGCATGTACAACTCGAAATAACCTGCCGCCCATATGAAAAGATTCATCAAATTAATGCGGTAAATCTATTACACAATTAGCTCATATGTTTTTAACCACAACTCAATAGCCTTCCTAGTAAATTCAAATTTTCAATTTGCACACCCAAAACCAGAAATACAATTTCCTCTAATTGAGAGCTCCTGATATCCTATTCTTAGTTAAAGAAGGGAAAAATCTGACCCCACATGAAGTTCAGATGATCATACATTGTAAGACTATCACACCTTTGATACACAGAGAAGAGCTGGAAAGATGGACGAATTGTTTCTGCCACATAAACATCTAGTTGGCAAGGGAACGGAAGATCAGAATCCAAATCCCACACCAGATGCGAAGTTCCATCTTTTTTCCTCTGCAAATGTAGATATGAATTAACCCTTCAATTCATCTTATAACCTATCCAGTTATAAGCTTATACCAAGTACAGGTAAGCATCTCACCTGGATGCAGATCACATGATAATCCCATAGAACTGCCCCATCCGCACGGCAGCTAGCCTTCTGATGCCAAAGAGGGACCTACTGCACACATTTAGTTTCCAGTTACAAGATCACACCACCTAAGAAAATTTAGCTGCATGGTCTATGAATCTTTCTTCTCAATACCGTATTCTTTTCCTTTGAGCAAAAAGTTTCCACCATGCACTCATGAAATTTCGACATGCAAACTGAACAAACATAATATTGAATGCTAAATTGGTGCAAATGTACATGAAGCGTAATTTGTTAAATGAAGCTCTACAGAACACCGTAATAAGATCCAATTAAGAATTGATAAAACTAGGACACAATGCATGCCTGTTTCTTGTCATTTGAAATGAAAATGACAAACAGATCAGATCCTTGTGCATCCACTTTCCCAGTTGAGCACAATTTCTTGCAAAGCCAGTACACGTTCTCCTCACTGCATATAAACAAAGCATGTTGCACATGTATCATCACCGCATCCAGAATAGAACATAACTGCTACTGTATAAGAACAGAATAGCATCAGGATATCAAATTCCAGATTCTCTTGAATGTTCATACCACCAAATCCAATATAGCTTGGTCGTGCCAATAAAAGGAAAAACAATGAGAGGGGGAACAAAATCGAGAACTATGTTTACACCTCTCCAGATCCAAAATGCTACTAATATTAGATTAGGAAAGAAATGAAAATGTAGTGCTGGTTAAATTCATAATCCGATAACCCTTCAAACAAGCTAATCCCTTCAACTTGGCTCATGATTCCGAAGCTCTAAACTTCAATTCCGTACTTGAGACCAACTAACTTTAACAGTTGGTTTAGAATTCAAACAAATACTGAAACCGGTTCTGTGCAAAGAAAGAGATATTACCAGTAAAAAGGAGTGTGATGGAACTGCGAAATTTCAACCGAACTCAAGTTTGGTGTCGCTGTTTGAGTTTCCATGATCTTATTATCACTTGCTCAGCTTTGAATTTGAACCCAGGAATTCCACTCTTCTTCGTCTCCCTTCTTATTTTCAAACCCTAGATGCAAATCGAGATCGGCGGAACATAATTAGGACTAACATCAAAACACAGAAATCGTAGATGCAAATCGAGATCAGCGGAACATTATTGCAACACCATGACAACACAAGTTCGAACCCTGCATACCGATAACCCCTTCAAAACGTCTGAGAGCGGCTTTATTGCCGGGAGAGTGGAGCTCGAAGATCGCCCGCTACACCTCTACAATTTGACTACTAGAAACATCAAAGGACAACCTTTTGCTGTTATTTTTAAAACAAATCAAACGGTGCCGTTTTAGAAAAAGAATAGTTTTACTTTGGTTCCCGGGATCAAACGAGAAACGATCAGATCAAAAAAAATCAAACGAGAAACGATGAAGGCGTGGCCCCGATTAAGTCGTGATTTATCTTTAAAAAACTTTATTCCCTCCCGTCACAATTTGTTTGTCCATAAAGTACACTTGGCACAATGTTTAATAAAAAGTTAAAAAAATTGAATAATTAGGTAATATATGAGAATAAATGAGAATTAAAGTGATAAAGTTGATGTGATAGGTAGATAACTGGGGGTAATATGTAAGATTAGATAAGGGTAATTTTGTAATTTTGTAATTTTGGATAAGGGTAAATTTGCAATTGTAGAGGATTGATACACGATTCATTCAATTTACTCAAGGAATAAATCACACACAATCGGTATAAGATCTTTCATAAAACAAACATTAAGACACAATAAAATCATCTTGAAATGTCTTCAATATACCTTGATGATTTTCTCTGTTTTTCCACTTATTCTGGCCTTAAATAGACTCTTGGAACATCTCAACGCTTATCTTAATCAAATCATGATGCGTTGCCTTTTATAGAATTTCGCTCATTTCATTCTTGGAAAGCTAGCGGACAACCCTTGAAGCACTATCCATGTAGGGGTAGCAAATCCCGTCCTGACCCGAGAAAACCGCTTGACCCGCCCGACTTGTGACTTGCCCGATATTTGAGAAATAATTACAAAATTAAATCTGAAAAAGATCCGATTCGATCCGATTTGACCCGACATAGCAGTAACCCGATTAAGGAGTAACCCAACCCATCCATACCTGAAAAGACCAACCCAATAGCAACCGACACCTGAACAACTCGAACTCGATTACACCCGTTACCCATAAAAGCCCGAACCCGATTAAATCCAAACCTAAAACTACCCAACTTGATTATACCCGACATCTAAAAACACTCAACCCAATTATTGTAATACCTTTAGAAATGTTAATTGACGGCTTTCTTTAACTTTTAATTTCAAGAAAAGATCTTATAGGTATCAAATTTTTTATGTTTTTTCCTTTACACTTTAAAATATTTTATCTTACTTGGATCAATAAATTCTTATAGGTATCAAAATTGTTTATGTTTTTTCCTTTACACCTTAAAATATTTTATCTTACTTGGATCAATAAATTTTATTTGTATATTGTCGACAAAATACAATTATTATAACTATAGATCTCTAAACATCGTTTAAAAATGAACCCTAGACTCCTTATACAATCTTAGCCAAAAAATTATATCCACAAACTATAATCATAACCTCCTTCTAACTAGACCATGAATTCAAACTCATGAAACACAAGCATAGACAATTCAAATCTTCACTATCTTATATTAATTAAGAATCAAATAACTAACATCAATTGCAATTACACATGACAATACTATTATTAAGTAAGACAATAAGTCAAAGTATGAACTTCAAATATTCAAGCAAATAACAAAAAAAGTGTAATAGTGATAAATACTATAAACAATACTAAGAAACTACAAAAAACTCTAATAACAAGCATAAAATTTGCTCGACCGTCACCCTTGTTATTAGGCGTGGGCACGGACGGGAAACCGGAAGTTTGGTTAACATGATATCGGTTAACCGAATATTCGGTTACTAAATTATGATAACCATTACCGAATCGTTAAGTAACAATTAACCGATATCGGTTAACCATGAAAACCGGTATGGTTAATCGGTTAACCATTATTTAAAAGTGAAATTATTCACATACATGCATTTTGACCGATAAATATCGTAATATATAATCAATACATGTAGTCGATTAGTGCGGATTGGATCGATCGAACAGGGTGACTAGATGCGCCGTTTATGAGGGTTGTGCTTCTGTGCGGTTACGAAGCGAAGTATCCTAACTAGCTAGGTTAAAAGTAATTTTAGGCTGAAAAAAAAAAGATAGAATTTTAGGCTTATCAACCTTCTCAAAAAAAGAAAGATAGAATATCAGCAAACTAACGGAGGCAAGTGTGCAACTACAACCTATAAGTTAATAAGTTATAACTAGTTATTCATTTAAGAATTAAGACACTAACTATTTTGGAAGATATTAATATTACATAGTTGTAATTAACTGTATTTGAATTATAGAATAAATCTCTTATTAAAATAGCCTAATACTATCAAGTTAGCTTATTTATATTATTTTCTTTCTAAAAATATATATTATTTTTTTATTAGTCGATTTATCAAGTTGGCTTGCATTTAGCTCATACTTGGGATGCATTTTAGATCATGTTTGGTTATGTTTTGGTTTGCTTTTCTCTATTTTGGTTTAGTCTCTTGGTTTGGACTCTACGCCTTGTTTGTGCGTTTTCAGGATAAAATGGAGGAGAATTAGATGATGGACATCAAGATGAGAATCAAGGAGACATCCATGAAGTCCAAGAGCTCAAAGAAGGAGTCAAGAAGAAGCCCGAAGAAACGCCAAAAAAAAGCAAATATAAAGCTTAGCCAAGAGCGCAAGACGACGAAGCGAGAACGCAAGACCCGGGGCATCCAGGCCCTGATCCGGCCGGTCATGTGACCCGGGTAGGTCCTGGCCCGGGTCAGCTCTGTTTTCTCCCGTGTGAGCCGTTTGTGTTTCCAGCTTCTGACCCGGGCTGGTGACGGGCCGAGTCTCGCGACGGCGACCTGTTTCCCTCTTTTAGGTCTTTTCTTTTTGGGGTTTTTGTATAAATACCCTTTCCTTACTTATTAGAGAGATATTCTTTTCCCCCTTTTGGGGATTTTTCCCAACTTAGACCTAGACTTTTCCATTGAAGCTCTCTTTTGTGTTTGGAGAGTTGAAGAAAGTTGTTGGAGACTCTTACCCTTTTCGATCAATAGAATGAACTTTGATATGGATTTCCTTCTCTTTTCTTCATTTCTCTTGTTTTCCATGTCTTGCTAGAGTCCCAAATCCTAAGGTTTGGGGAAAACACCATGGGTTCTAGGTAGAAGTTGGATTGCTTGCATGAATTTAGATTTGATTGTGGTTTGTTTCAATCTTATGTGCTTAATGTCAAATTGGTTGTGATTTGAGCCTTATTGACCAAGAGGTTAGATTGTTAATAATACTACACACAACCCATACACTTGCGGTATAGGTGCATGTGGAACCTATCATTAGCCAATACTGAACCGTTAACCGTTTAAAAAACCGGTCGGTTAACCATAATCGATTTTCCCGTTTTTTCTGTCACGGTTAACCGTGAAAAGCTTTCGGATACTGGTTTAACGGTTCGGTTTAGCGGTTACGGTTTTTTTCCCAGCCCTACTTGTTATCATTTGATACCCGACTTAGTTAAAACCCGTCACAATCGAAATATGAAACAACTTACTTTCTTGGACCCGATAAATCGCTATACCTGACAATCAAATACTCGACCAGGTCAAAATCCAAAACAACTAACTTACTTGGCCTTGATAAATCATTATACCCGAAAATTAAAACCCGCCCCGACCCGACTTGTTAATTTCCGACTCTTGTTTACTCACTGTTGACTATATCATGAAACAACCTGAAACCCGAAGAATCCGCCTTCAACTCTCCTGGCCCGCCCATTTTCCACCCCCTATATCCAGGTCGACAACCTTGTTATGGTCGGCAACCTAATTGGAAGCATCAAAACATATTGACGTTTTCTAACATTTAACTTGATAAAATGAAGTAAAAATGATAATCATAATTCATACTTTTTTTTAATCTATCCATAGAGACTAAATTTATATATGTGTGGATTATTTTAAAAGTAAATTAATAGTTGTGGTTAGATTAGAGTAAACAAAAACACATTTAACCAATTTTAAATTAAATAGATCTCTTAACTTTAAAGGATTGCACAAAATTAGTAATTTTTATATAACTTAGTTTGCATGAATTTTGCATATATTTCTTTTATTTGTAACTACAAATAAAAGTTGTAATATAAATAAGTATTTAGATTAATAAATTAAGGAAGTAATAGTATTTGTGTATATAAAAATAAATGATTGTTGAGAATTGGAAAAGTGAGAAATGGGGTGATTCGGCCTATTTTGTATAGGTTAACTCTTATATTTTAGAGCTATATTGAGAGTGTTTAGGTTAGTTTTGAGAGTTATTGTAATATGAAGACCGAAGACACAAAGTATGAAGAATCAAGAGTTAAAGAGCCTAAAAGACGAAGATTTGTCACTGCATGGATATCGCGGTCGCGTTGTCTATGACGCGGGCGCGGTGGCGTGGAGGAGCGAGTCAACCAAGACCATGAAGGCCGCGGTCGCGTTGCCTTAGGCACGGTCGCGGTAGTAGCCGATTCAAGATTTGACCATTTGAAGGACGCCGCGGGCGCGGTTCTGGTGCCGCGGTCGCGGGCGTGACCGACTTCCAAGCGGACGAGATTTCACCGTTTCTATCTTGTTTCCTTTCTTATCTTTCGGTTTCCTATCTTATTTAGTCCGAAAAGGTTGATCCTTGGGGCTATATAAGGGGAACCTTTCTAGGTTTTTAGGATATCCAATACTTGTCAATCAATTGTCTTTCAATAAAGATTGGAGTTTTCTTTGTAATGGAGAACTAACTCTCCTCTGGTGTTTATTCAATCAAGGAAGCTTTATTATGAAGTTGTGAAATTCTGGTAACTTCTTTATCCTTAGGTCTTTATTGATACTGTTGTGCTTCATCCCATGATCTATGTTTGATTCTATGAGCCTGATCAACTTGTTTGATTGACTTAGATCTATTGTTTGAATTAGGATTGGTTGTTGTCTATGCATCTTTCCTATTCTCGAAACAACTCTATTCTAGGACCGTGGACTAGTTTAGGGAAGAGTATTCAATGGTTGAATTATGCATGAGACTCGTAGCTTGATTGCATGATTTGATTTCCTTTTATCCCTGTGCTCTATGCTAATTCTAGGTTAAGCGTCCTTGCCTAGGGTTATAGAATTGCTTGGACCGTGGACTTGCGATTTCTAATGATTGGGATTGGAATTGACTTAAGCATATAAAGAGGTGGATGAATTCATGATCAACGGATTAATAAAGTGGAATTGATTGGATAAACTCTACTTGATAACTTTGATTGAAACCAACTTTCAAAACCCCCTTTTGATTATTTGCATGAAAACCACTAAAATCTGAATAGAAACTGATTCCTTTGGGTTCGACCCCTTGCTTGCCTTCTATACTTTTGTTTGCATGTTTGGGATTTATTTTTGATAAGGGAACAACGACTTTGCCCGAGTCAAATTTTGGCGCCGTTGCCGGGGAATCCTTTTTCTTGTTCTGATTGTGTGCGTTTTCGTGTTCTGCGCTCAAACCGCGCCCGCGGCCCCCTCGGCGCGCCCGCGGTTCGTACGCAGAACCATCCTTTGGGTGCGGGCCTAACACATGGTCCGTACCCGGTCTACTAACACTTCCCCTGTTCGTTTTGATCCAGAAATTGACAGGACTCTTCGGAAGATCAGAAGTGCCCCCCGACCCTCTACATCCTACAACCTTCTTGAATCTCTCTCTCTCTCTGATTCTGAACCAGAAGACGCCATGGCGGAACAAACTATTCGCCAACTCACGGCGCCTGATCTCCAGCAACAGCAGCTCGCTGTTCAATTCCCCGAACTCGGGGAGGGTGTGAAGTTCGACACGTCCTATAGTAAGTACCAAGGTAGTACTTCTTGTTGGGACGTTGGATTTTGTTCTTTTTCATCTTTTGAGGGTCACAAACTTTTGAACCTTCTCCCTTAGCAATTTTCTTATAGATCCTATGACTAGTGGAGTTAGTGTAATAGTCCTTTTGACCTTTCTCTCCACTCTCTAGGACTCTAATTCTTTCAAGAAGGTTCTTGGTCTTTTCCTTTTCCAATTCAAGTTCTGAAGTTTTGCTTGCCTCAAAGTCGCTAGGGAGGGAGTTCCTGGAGTCAGACTCATAGCATAGTCCTCTCTTGGCTGGGACAAACATTATTGGTCTAACTTCCTCAACTACAGAACTCTTTCCTAACACTTTTACTTCTTCCCTGAGCTTGGCGTTCTCTAGTTTAAGGCACATCATTTCAGTTTTCAGAGACTTAGTTTCTTCACGTGAGGACTCTAGTTGCAAAGACACTGTAGCACAGTTCTCACATTCAACCAGAATATTTTCATTTTCAAGTTCAAGTTCATCCATTCTATGTTGCATGATCACACTTTCTTCCATGATCTTGCCAATGAGTTTAATAAGTTTGGACTTAGAACAATTTTCTAAAGAAGTCATCATGGATTCACGAGTTACCTCTTGTTCTTTTTCATAAGCGTCCTCTTCAATGACTGGAGCGTCCTCCACAGCCATGTACGCCACTTGCTCATCATCTGAGGCGTCCTCTACGGCTATGTACGCCACTGGTCCTTCGGGTTCTTCCTCATCAGAACTCACATTATCCCATGCGGCTTCACACGCTCCCAAGAGGGCTTTTATCTTCATATCTTTTGAGGTTAGTCCCGTAGTACACCTTTTGGCAAAGTGTCCTTTCTTGTTACACTTGTAGCAAGTCAGTTCCTTCATTTCTGCCTCTGTATACTTGGGACTCTCCTTTTTGTAAGGCATCTTGTATTTCTTGAAATCTCTGGTCCTTTTTCCCCATAATCGAACAACTTTGTGTAGAAGGGCAATCTCTTCCTCTTCTTCTAGCTGTTCCTTGGTCTTGCTTTCCTTTTCTTTCAAAGCTTGAGCACGCATCCTTTCACGATTCTCATTTTTATTTGCTTCCACCATTAAGGCAAGATCTCTTTGGTGGCGCAAATACTCAGCGTACTCTGGAGTTGATGTCATCAAGGCGAGATCTGTCTGGGGGTTTCTAGCCAATTCAGCCATATCGGCTTCCCTTCTCGCTTCATAGCCTCTCAGCTTCCCATAGATCTCTTCCATATCCAGGGTTTTGTTGGCTGTATTCTCCTTGAATGTAGTCCTATCAAAATTCCATTTCCCTGTAAGTCCATCAATGACTACTCCAACTCTGTTTCTCATTGAGACTTCAGCTTCTGGGATGCCTAGGTTTCGCATCTTGGTCACGAGAGCTTCAAAGCGGTATGAGTAGTCCTTGACAGATTCATTAGGAAGCATTCTGAAGGCATAGAACTCCCGTTTGATTTCAAGCTTAACATCTTCCTTCATCTCTGCCGTACCCACATGGTACTTCTCAAGAGCTTCCCATTGTAGTTTGGCTGTTGCCAAATTGCTAACTCGGGTGGCGTCCCTCTCACAAAGGGACGCTTGAAGGAAGCAAATTGCCTTGGCGTTTGTTTCCAAAAGCTTGAATTCGTCAGGACCCCACTCGTCCTCTTTGTCTTTCTTGTCATCAGGGATGGTAAGGTCACCTTTCATGATCACTTTCCAGCATTGATAATTCTGACTTCTGCAAAAGTTCTCGAAGCGGATCTTCCATCGGTTGAAGTTGCCGTCCGTCAGACGAGGAGGCTTTACAAATGAGATTCCAATAGGTTCCATGTCCATCTTGTACCTACAACTCAACAAAATCTAGAGCGCCTGCTCTGATACCAATTGTTGGATCGTAAGTCAGTTAATGAGGGCGTCCTTAACTGAGTTAAGGGCGTCCTTTAGTGCAGCGGAATATAGACTTAACAAAATACAAGATAAGTGGACACAAGTATTTATAGAGGAACCCCACTAAGACCAACTAGTCTTATGGGTAAACCTCTACCTCCGTTGGAGGATTTTCAATAGCCGTCCCTTATCTTATTAAGAGTGAGTCCTTACAACTTAGGCGAGTCGTTACACTTCTCTGAGCTAAGCGTCCGTCCTTAGCCTCACTAGTAACACTCCTTTCAACCTAACAAGTAACCTAACACTCTAGCTATAAGGAAGTTATCACTCACGTCTTCTCACGGTACGTTGTGAGAGACAAACTACAACTTTAACTCTTTTGTGGTTTGTATTGGATTTGATGTGGTTGGACTTTCTTTCTCTTGCTTCAAGCTCACTTGATCTTCTCGATCTTCGTTGATGTTCTTGAATGCTTCGGGAGAGCTTGAGAGAAAGTCTTCAAATTCCACCAACGCTATGCATACCCTTGGGAGGGTATTTATAGCGAAAGTGGTTCTTGTCCTCTAGCGTCCTCTGAGACTTGGCAGGATCCTTGGGCTTTGATCAACGGTGCGATGAGCCTCTTGAGGAAGTCAACTCTGTTGACGCTTGGGAAGCCTCCGCGTGGGCAGGGGACCATCGCTGGGAAAGCGACGTCTTTGGCATTGTCTACACGTGCCCAGACAAAGGAAGCTTCCTTCTGAGGACTAAGGCCGGACGATGATGTAATCATGTTGGGGCGGCCTTGATTTGAATTTGAACTTCGTCCGTATTTTGGCGCGCGTCCCTTCTTGATGAGGACTCCGTCCTATCTTGCGCAGGGACTCCGCCAATTACGTTTAGCCTTGGAAGTTCAGGTAACATGCGTCCCTACAGCTTAGGGACTGCTGTTCACTTGTTGTCCTTTTCGCTCATGTGCGTCCACTGGACTTACCTGAGATCAACACTTGGACAACTTATCAAATACATGTGAGTTTGTCATTATCAAAACAAGGGACGATTATTATGGGTTTAGATATTAACGACTGACGTCCTTAATATCGTCCCAACATTAATCCCACGTAAACGCTTTGATTGATGGTTCCTTTTTGATGATATTAGGACCGACAGTTTTCTTAAGTCTAGTCATGAGGCATGAAACAATTGGACTCAATTCTTTTATACTTGGATATTATTAGAAATAGCAAGAAAACACTCGGAAAAAAAAAACCCAAACCGAAATATATATTGGATAAGTGTTTGATCTCTTGTAGATAAACTCACCAAATTCAACAAACAAAAGGTTACAAGTGAAAAGGATAAACTCACCCAACCAAATCTAACCAAAACTGAAAAGGAATGGTATAAACGCACCCAATCCAATCTAACCTAGATCTCGATAAACTCATGAAAGCAAAACAAATTCGGATGATCACATCGAATTCTACAAGACCGAAGATGGAGGACTTATAGCTTCAAACTTATCTACCTAATAACATATAATTCGAGCTTATTTATAGGCTAAATTCCTTAGGGCACTAGGGCGGTTTGCTTGGGGCGCAAGTTCGAAAGGCTTCGCCATCAAGATACAACTTGGGCCGCAAGGACAATAAAGGTTACTTGGGGCGCAAGGCTGTCGTTTTCCCTCTTCCACTATCAAGACAAGATTTGGGCCGCAAGGACAATAAAACTCACTCTTAATTCTAAAACTTGAAGCCGCTTTAATCTTAGAATGTATAATCTTCTTAAAAGGAAGTGTTATGAGTGTTTTATATCTTTAGATTTGTAGGTCAAATATGAAAGATCTCTTTCTCAGTCATTGAGATTCATATGAGACCTTAGTAGCTTGGTAAATTTTTGAAATTTATTTGGTGGTTTTTGAGGGGTGAGGTATTGAATGCCTACGGATTTGATGACGAAACTAAAATTAGTTCCCTTTACAATAGCAATTGATATGAAGAACGGAAAACACTATTTTGACATGCTTTTTTATTTTACTAACTTAAAAACTTTTGCTTTCAGCTCACACATCAAGTTTATTGCTTGATTAAGTTAGTAATATAGTGTTTAAAGCATTTAGTAAGGGTAGGAAGAAAAGTAAATGATACACTCTAGCATACTTGGAGTTTTTTTTTTTCCTACCTCGTAATAGTGAGAGGTTTCTGATGAGGGTCCAAATCGGAGGGTCTCAAAATTACAATTTATAACCGAATCCCGTAGTAGTACAAGGTAGGGTGTCGAACACTCGGGAGTTCTGTCGTTGAGTGCACCTAAAAGACTTGAATAAGGGAAAGAAAAGCTAAAAACAAGGAAAATCAAGAGAAACCACTCGGGACCGGCATTAGTCACTTCGGGCCCGTGGTGGATCGACGTTGGAAAAGCCGGGACCGACACTAATCAAAGTCGGGTCCAAGGTACTGGGGATGTCGAACTTGCAAAAAATGGAGAGATAGATCTTGGGTTTTGGGGTTCCTCCTCTAGTAGATGTGGGCTATTCCAGCCCAATTCAACCAATAAGTGTTGATCCTCGTAGGATCGAGGTTGCTCGCCTCGGCCCCGCCACTTCTACACATCGAACCATAGGGAATTTGACCTCCTTTTCGATGCAAGGTCAAGTGATAGGCAATCGATCACTTCCGTTCACTCTTGCCAATCACAAGCCCTTGATCCCTTGCTTCCACAAGGAATTGTAGCTCTATGTAGAGTGGGTTCCTAGATCAATCACTCAAGGCTATGGAATTGGGGGTTCAAACCCAAACCTAGCTAGAGGTTTCCCCCATAGCCCAAGATCAATGAAATCTACTCCATATGGCTAGAGTAAAAAGCAATCAAATCACAAGGCAAACAAGTCTCAATCATCAAACTCAAAGCAAATCCAAATTTCTTTCACTAAACCAAAGGAAATCCACAAGATCCAAATCCAAATCCACAAAGTGCAAATAAAAACAAAGACAAACTCACAATTTCTCCCTAAATCTATCCTTTCCTCCACCGATTTCTCTTCCTTCTCCTCTCTTCTCCTTCTCCTTGCTCCCCAAGTCTTCCTAGAGCCTTTGAGAGGTGATTAGTGGTGTGTAATATGTTCCTCTTTTTTTCTTCTATTTATCTTCCTCCCTTTTAATTAAAAGCTAAGAATGCCCAAAATAGAAGAGGGGTAAAAGTGGTAGATCACATTTGTGTGCCTTGGAGCCCAATCCTCACTTCCGCCGACTTGGACCGACACGGGGGACCTCGGGCCCGACTTGCCACAACTCGGTCCTGGTCTCCATAAGTCGATCTCGGGCCCGAATTGCTGGGCAACTCGGTCTTGACCTCGGTCCACTCTTCTTCTTGGCTTTTCTTGTGCTTCTCTTCATGAATTGCTCGGCTCTTCCGCTCCTTAGACATATGCTTTGCTCCTCCTTCGGGTCTCCTTCCAAAGTCTCTTGAAATTATGCCAAAACACCTACAAAATGCACCAAATTCGCATAGTGTAATATTCGGTTCCATCAGGTTTCGTTTCTGGACCCGTAGTGACTCCGATTCTTACTATTCAGTCAAGTGGGACGTTTTTGAGGATAAAGTTGATTAATTATAGTTTTGGGCAAGATTTGCAATAAAGAGGAATTTGGGATAAGAAGTGGAATTTTCCATAAAGTGTTGGCGACTTTAGTTGCTTTTAATGAAAGGCTTTCGTTTGCTGATATGTATGTTAGCCCCCATCTTCATCCATAGAGATATATACGTAAGTTTGGATAAAATTTTATTTTCATTTCGGGGAAGTTCATTTCTTTCGTCTGTCTTCGATCTTTGAGGATGGGGTTTTGGTTTTGCGTCTGAGGAGTGGACTCCGGCGAAAGCAGAGAAAGGTGGTCGGTAGTAGGTCGGGGCGGTCTGGTGAATCGAGCGGGCGAGAGAGGGAGGGCAGGCTTGGGAACCCCCGGCGTCGAGGTCCGCAGATCCGGGCAGAGGAGGTGAGCGAGAAGTCGGGTCGGCGTTGGGTTACGATGTTGGAGCGGAAGCCTTAGCAGAGGCGTGATTGGTGGAGTGAGCCGGGGTGGCCGGCGGAAAGGTTTCAGATCTGGAGCAGAGGAGTTGTGGCGGGTTTGATGGGGGCTCGTCACCGGTAGTCGCCAGAAGCAGACGAGTGGCCGGCTAGAGCGAGTGGGCGAGAGGCGCCGGCTCTTATGGCAAATCAGAAACGGTTCAGACGACGGCTTCAAGTCGGGTGTTAGGGTCGAGGCTCTGGTCGAGCTTGGATGTTGAGGGTCGGGCGATGGGCTGTGCAGGAAGTGGGAAATAGAGAATTTGGGACAAATTGTAATTGGAGGGGATGGATACGTGGCTAGTCTCCCTTGTCAAATTGGGGAAAAGTGGGACTCAGTACTAGTCAAAAGATGATGAGAAATTAATTAAGGAGCTGCTAACTAGTAATTAGCATGAGTAATTTAGTCCACCGTGGACATGGAATTGAGGACGGGTTTGACCAAGAGTTTGGTCAGGTCACTGAGGATTTTGACTGTATTGGGTAAGTCGGGTTCGGTTCCAGGTTCGATTCAGGTTTTGGTTCAGGAATTGGGACTCAGGAGTGATTCTTGTGGATCTTCTCGGAAAGTATTTTGGACTCGTCGTTTTTCAGGTAAGTCGATTTTCGACTTGCTCAATTCTATTCTAGCTCGTTAGGCTGTGTGCTGTGATTGTAGGATTGGTTTTGGGAGCTCGTCCTGATCGGTCTTTTGAAATGTTTTAATTTTAATAATGTGTGCTTTGTGTGAAAGTATTTCTATATGGTAGGAATTTGAGTACAAGTGTTTTGATTGTGATATAATTATGCCTTGTTGAGTATGTGTGTTGCTTGTAAGTGGTTCTTGATGATTAAGGAAAAGCCGGATGCAATGATAGGAGAAGGGTTGCATTGACCGGTAGACGTACAATGATGGAGGCAGGGTTGTATCGTTAGACCGAGTGTAATAGATGGTGAAGGGTTGCACTAACGGTCAGGAGTGCAATGAGAGTGAAGGGTTGCAGCTCCGCCTCACTAAGACAGTGAGTGGTGGTATATGTTTGTGTGAGTATGGGTGTGTAAGTGAAGAAGAGTATTTCGTTGTGTGGAGATGGTCGTGTGTGAAAGAAGGATGGTGTGTGTGTGTGAAGGCGATGATCTGTGAAGGTATGAGTAAGTATGGTGCGTATGTGAAAATGTGTGACTCTGTGATTGTGTGCGTAAGAGGACTTGTAATTGTGATTATGCTTGTGAATTGTATGTGTGTGACTGACTGAACCTAGGACTGAATTTAGAGTTATGCGTGTGATTGTGGACTTTTGTTTGCGGACCTTAGAATCAAAAACTGTTTTGAAACGTCCTGTGGTTACTGTGCTTAGTCTAGCTTGTTAGGGTAGCAGCTGACCCTTCGGGTCGGGGACACTATTTTTTTTCAGTTCAGGTAATCTCAAGGTGTCGTGATCGAGCCTCGGCGAAGTGGTGGGCAGAGTGACAACGCGTGTCACAGTGGTTAGATTTTGGGGTTGTTCTTTAGCTAGTTCTTACTGTTTGTTTCTGGGGTTGTTAAGAGAGCATGATTTAGAGAGGCTATTGGGCTTGGAGTTGTTGTTAATTGAGTTGTTGTTATACGTTGTTTTGGTATTGTTCTTGGGATTCAGTTCATAATGTCTTCAGTTGTAAACTATAAACTTTATTTCTTTTCTTGTACGAGTTGGATGTTTTCTTGTTTTCTCGCCGTGCCCGCGTTGCTAGATCTAGTTGTTCAGTTGTCAAGCTAGCTTGGTAGTGCCTCGTGAGGTCTACGACCGAGTCACGCCTTGTCAGAAAGATTGGGCGTTACACATAGTCTCCGAATCTCATAGAAAATCGGAATCTAAGATAAAAAGGAACAAAACTCGCAAGAAAAGGAACAAAAGACACTTATTTACAAAGGAAAATAACCTATAAAACACCACCAAATTGAGAGACATCAGAATACCCCATACTTAAACTTGCTTGTCCTCAAGCAATAACAATGTAAGCAAGACCGAAACATAATCTTCAAGTAAAGCCTCGTATGAAAAACACATTTAAGAACAAGTGATAGATATTCAAGCAAGATTACATCATCACACATGATCAAGTGTGCAAAGGAATAGAGTCAAATGCAACTAAGCCTCACTTTAGGGGCATGTAGATGTGTATCACTTATCATGTGTTTAGGTATAGCAATGAACACTCATACTCAAAAATCATGCAAGTAAAGACTTTACTATTGAAGCTAATATCACCAATTCCTCCACCTAGAGATGCCTATTACAATGCACACAAAGAATATGAAGTTGGCTCAATGGAGGTCCTTAAAGAGGTTCCATTCGGCCAGGTTGTAATGAGGCTTTTGGTACTTCTCAAGGTGGGAATTATTTTGGACTTGTGGTGCTTACAATGGGGATTGAACTTCCTAATCTCTCACCAACTTCACCAAATTACTCCACAATCAACTTCACTCATCCAAAAGATTTTGAATTTTCTTTTCTCAACCCACAACTTCACTTAACATTCCACTTCATCTTTGCACTTAGGCTTTTTATTGGGTTTTTCACACTTTTGCATTGGGCCGACTTTCACACTAACTCGGGCCCGATGTCCTCTTGAACTCGGTCGGACCCATTTTTCTCACTTAAGCACTTTTCTTTCAATCCACTTCTTATTTCCAACATTTTCTTTCTTTTCTTTCTTCTTTTGCTTTTTGCACAACAAAGATGCACTACTCACTTTATTTATAACTCCATTCTTGCCCTTTCACCAAAGAGAATCTTAACTCTCCAAATATACTCTAAAACCTCTCACTAAAGTCCAATCCCATAAGGGTCAAGTCATATAAGGCTAGGAATAATTTTTCCGAGTTTCAAATAAAGGTCTAGGCTAGAACGGGGCTACAAACAAAGGATTTACTTCATGGTAGGATATGGAATATTTTTATGACTAAAAACATAAAGTTCAAAATCAATGTGACAATGCATAGACAAATCTCATGACGGTCTTGGAAAATAGATAAATACCGCAATAGCAATTTTTACTAAGCATGAATGAGCTAATCACACAAGAAACATGAGGGATATGCAAATATGAACAAGCATCCCTCCAAAAATTAATCTCACAAGGGTCACTCATACTTAGTTGCATAAGAACTCATCCTAGAACTCATGTGCTCATTAAAAACAAGCAAGATATCATAATCACATCAAAAGCGACATCATTCTTAAGAGGCTAAACTATCCAATAGTATGCAAAGGAATTTACATGCTCACATCATCATTAGCCTTCATTTGGACATCTAAGATGAGGATTCCTAGTCCAAAATCAAAATCTTTTTGTTATTTTCAACCGAAATTTTCAAATATTTATAGATTTTTGCAGAAAATTTCTCAAACACAAAACAAACTCATCCATTCAAACCAAATCAAGTTCAATCATTCTTGGTCTTTCATCAATCATACCACAATCCAAAGCAAACATCCCAAAACATAAACTAAGTACAAACATCTTCAAACAAACACAAACACATGAAACTATGAGCAACTAACCCCTACCCCATATTTAAAATTTCAATGTCCCCATCAAACAAGGAAACCAACACTAAAAATAAGAGAGAAGAGATTGAAAAGCTCACAATTTCTTATTCTTGAGTGACATGTCTAGATTTAGTCCGTGAATAGGAGAGCCCATGAGGCTATAACTTCTTCACTAGGATCGACTTTGTCGTAGAACTTCTTCAACCGATGATAATTCACTTGGAAGACTCGTCCATTTTCATCGACCACGTCTACCGCACCTTGAGTATGAATTCGGTGAACAACGAATGGTCCACTCCACCTAGTCCTTAGCTTTCCGGGGAAGAATCTAAGTCTTGCATTTAAGAGAAGAACCTTGTCACCAACTTGATAGGTCTTTGGAACCAATTTCCTATCATGCCACTTCTTGATCTTCTCCTTGTACAACTTAGAATTCTCATAAGCTTTCAACCTCAATTCTCCCAACTCATGGAGGTCTAGAAATGTCTTTTCACCGGCCAAGTTGACATCCCAATTCATCTCCTTGAGAGCCCACTTGGCTTTGTGCTCTAGCTCTACCGGAAGATGACATGCCTTGCCATAAACTAGATTGAAGGGTGTAGTCCCCAAAGGTGCCTTGTAAGCGGTTCTATAAGCCCAAAGTGCATCATGAAGCTTAGATGCCCAATCTTTCCTTGACCGAGACACCGTCTTCTCCAAGATGGCCTTGATTTGACGGTTAGGCACCTTGACTAGCCCACTTGTTTGATGATGATAAGGAGTAGCAACTCGGTGAGACACCCCATACTTAATCAACACATTCTCAAAGCGTCTTTCAATGAAATGAGGTCCACCATCACTAATGAGGACTCTAGGCACACCGAATCTTGCAAAAATGTTGCTTTTCATGAACTTCATCACCACCCTCGCATCATTAGTCCTAGTCGGAATGGCTTCCACCCATTTTATGACATAATCCACGGCCACTAAGATATACTTGTACGGCCCCGAGGTGGGAAATGGTCCCATGAAATCGATGCCCCATACATCTAATAGCTCCACTTCTAGCATTCCGGTTTGTGGTGTCTCATTTCTCCTTCATAAGTTCCCCTATCTTTGGCACTCCTCACATCGCTTCACATACTCATGCACATCCTTAAACATGGTTGGCCAATAGTAACCACATTGAAGAATCATTGTTGTGGTTTTGGAACTCTTGGCATGGCCTCCCGTTGGCAAGGAATGGCAATGACGAATGATGCTCTCCACCTCCTCACTTGGAACACACCGTCTATAGATTTGATCGCTCCCTTCCTTGTAGAGGTACGGATCATCCCAATAATATTGTCTAACATCATGTTAGAATTTCTTCCTAGCCGAATAAGACAAATTTGGTGGGATCACCCCCCCTACGGCATAGTTAGCAAAATCCGCAAACCAAGGGGTAATCCCTCGTTTCACGGCACCAATAGATAGGAGACAAGTGGGAGAGAAAGACTTAATCAATTGAGAACGAGATGGAATAGAGACCGAGTTGAGAATCTTACTTGCCCTCATGGATCGACATTGCAAAGTGCCGAGCCCGACATGGTTGGACATCGGTCTGGTTGCGCAGACGAACAAGTCCCTCGGGCCCGACTCCATCGACCTCGGTCCCGAGTTGCTGGAGCTTGCCCTGAGCTCGGTCCGAATTGTGGTACCTTGGACCCGATACACCTTTCTCGTCGATCCCTCCTTCTTTTTCTTCTTTCCACTCATGAGACCTTCATCTGCCCTTGTATCATCTATTGCCACACCATTCTCCATCTCCAACATGTACTCAATAGGCAATCGTGATTGATGGTCGGCTACCACATTTTCCAAACCAGTTTTATCCTTGATCTCATGGTCAAACTCTTGAAGGAGGAGCATCCACCTTAAAAGCCTTGGTTTGACATCTTTCTTTTTCATGAGGTACTTGATCGTCGCATGGTCCGTATAAACCACCACCTTAGACCCCACAAGGTATGATCGGAACTTTTCAAATGCAAATACCACTGTAAGGAATTATTTCTCCGTTGTTGTGTGCTTGCATTGAGTTTCATCCAAAGTTTTGCTTGCGTAGTAGATGCCATGCAACTTTCCCTCCTTTCTTTGCCCAAGAACGGCTCCCATGGCGAAATCACTTGCATCACACATCACTTCGAATGGAAGGTTCCAATCGGGTGACGCCATTATCGGAGCGAAAACTAAGGCATCTCTCAACCTACAAAAAGAACTCATACAATCCTCGGAAAATTCGAATGGGACATCCTTCATCAAAAGGTTAGACAATGGTTTTGCAATCTTAGAGAAATTCTTGATGAAGCGTCTATAAAAACCCGCATGACCTAGGAAACTCCTAACATCACGCACACAAGAAGGTGGGGGAAGTTTTTCAATTATTTCAACTTTAGCCTTATCAACTTCTATCCCCCTACTAGAGATGAGATGTCCTAGAACTATTCCTTCCTTAACCATGAAATGGCATTTCTCCCAATTAAGCACTAGGTTAGTCTCCTCACATCTTGCTAAGACCCTATCCAAATTAACTAAACAAGCATCAAAAGAGGAACCATAGACCGAATAATCATCCATGAATACTTCCACTATATCCTCAACCATGTCGGAGAAGATAGACATCATGCACCTTTGAAAAGTTGCCGGAGCATTGCACAAGCCAAAAGGCATGCGTCTATAGGCAAATGTTCCATAGGGACATGTAAAAGTCGTCTTCTCTTGATCATCGGGATGAATAGAGATTTGCCAAAATCCGCTATACCCGTCAAGGTAGCAAAAATATTCATGTTGTGCCAATCTTTCAAGAACTTGATATATGAATGGAAGGGGGAAATGATCCTTAGGTGTACCACTATTTAAGTTTCGGTAATCAATGCACATGCGCCATTTTGTAGTGGTTCTAGTAGGGATCAATTCCCCTTTCTCATTTTGCACAACGGTGAGTCCTCCCTTCTTAGGAACGACATGCACGAGACTCACATACTTACTATCCGAAATTGGGAAGATGATTCCCGCATCCAACATCCTAAGTATCTCACTTTTAACCACTTCTTTTACGTTAGGATTTAATCTTCTTTGTGGTTCAATAGTGGGTTTATGGTTGTCCTCCATGTAGATCCTATGCATGCAAATTGAAGGTGAGATTCCTCTTAATTCCTCTAATGAATACTCTAAAGCTCCTCTATGCTTCCTTAAGACTTCTAACAATTTAGACTCTTCCTCCTCATTCAAGTTAGCATTTATGATTATGGGCAATGAAGAGTTAGGCCCAAGGAACGCATACCTCAAGTCCTTCAGAAGCTCCTTGAGCTCATGAGATGGTTCCGGTGGTGCTTGAACTTCTTCCATTTCGGCTTTGAACATCTCCAAGTAAGACATTCCGTCCTCCACTTTCTCACTCTCCACTATGTTGACGGCTAAACCTTTGTTTGTTACTTCAACTCCATGAGGTGGTGGAATGGCTTTCAATTTTAGCTTTCTCGCCTTTGGCTTGTTAGATATAGCCTCCCATTGCACTCCACTTGGGAAAAGATTGGATCATCTTGGCTTCTCTATGCAAGGCTTCCTTCGAAGTTGGCTTAAAAGAGAACTCGAGCTCCACTCCTCCAAGATCAAGGGACAAATGACCTTTCTTGACGTGGATGATGGCTCCCACCGTAGCGAGGAAAGGTCTCCCGAGAATGATAGGTTCACCCGGCACCTCTAGCATGTCAACCACAACAAAGTCCGTCGGGACATAATGACCCTCTACACACACCGGGTAATCTTCTACAACTCCAATTGGCTAAATTGATGTTCCATCGGCTATGGTCAATCTCATGTTTACCGGAGCGATGAGTCCCATGGCGGTGGACTTCCATATTGTGTATGGTATGGCGCTAGTACTTGCTCCGAGATCAAACAAAGCTTGAAACTTCCGAGACCCTACGCCAATGGTTATAGCAAATCTTCCCGGGTCTCCCAACTTTTGAGGTAGCTCCAAAATCTTCACCTCATCTTGCATCTCCACTATGGACCTCTTCTTGCTCAAGATATCTCTAAAAAACTTAGCATAAGAAGGCATCTAATTCAAAGCATCGGTGAACGGGATTGTGATGTTCAAACCTTGCAAAAGCTTGAGGAATCTCTTGAACTTGCTTTCAACCACATCTTTCGGCTTCTTTGACGGGTAGGGAAGAGTTGTGCCACCTTGAATCATGTTAGGATCGACCTCCTTGGACTGGCTCGACTCATTCACTTCTTTCTCTACATGGACCGACATAGGCTTCACGTCGGGCCCGATGTCCTGGTCCTCGGTCTGGGGGTAGAGCAATGGCTGGGATGTCGGACCGACGTCTGGGAAAGTCGGGCCCGACACCCTCTCATCCTCGGTCCTAGGCTAGGGACCTACTTTGGTTCTTGGCTCGATGTCTTGGTAAGTCGGTCCCGAGTTGCTGGGTAACTCGGTCCGGCTTTCTTCTCTTGGCTTCGACACATGTGGCTCAGGTAGATTTCGACCACTCCTTAGCCCAATAGCTCGGACTTCATTTTGATTTTGTCGAGCACGGGGATTCTCCTTGGGTCGGCCCGGAAATATCCCATTCTCTCTCGGGATTTGAGTTGCAATATGGGCAAATTGGTTGTCAACTTGCCTCCTCCATACACAAAGATCATTGACTTGAGTCTTCACCTCATTGAGTTTAGTTTTCACCTCTTTGAACTCGCCTCTCAGCTCTTGCGCCCATTGTGGAGTTTGTTGATCATAAAACCCCGGAGGTCGGTATGGTGGTGGTTGGGCCCTTGGCTCGTTTTGGTTGTAGTTGTTGTTGTTACCATTGGCTTGGCCTTGATTCCACCGGTCATTACCTCCATTGTTGAAGTTGCCTCTTCCTCCATAATTCCCTCGGACAAAGTGCGCTTCCTCAATTTGCTCGGCTAAGCGAACTTGGCTCTCATTCGGGCACGCTTGTGTAAGGTGGCACACTCCTCACAAGCTCTAGCGGTTTGCTTGTAGTGGTGAACTTGCCTTCTCAACTTAGTCACCTCACTCTCTAGGAATTGAAGTCTCACATCTTTGTCAATCTCTTCACTCTTTGGATCATAGAGCTTCCTTGTGCCATCACCTTGGACTTTTGCTTCTTCACTCTTTGGATCATTTTGGTGGTGTTTTAGTAGTTAATTTCTCTTGTAAATATGTGTCTTTTGTTCCTTTTCTTGTTAGGTTGTCCCTTTTTAGCTTAGATTCCGATTTTCTATGAGATTCGGAGACTATGCGAATTTGTTGTGTTTTGTAGGTAAATTGGCGTGTTTTTGAGGAAGTTTGGAAGGAGTTTCTAAGGAGGAGCAAAGCTTGAGAGCAAAGGAGCGGAAGAGCCAAGCGATCAACGAAGAGGAGCTCAAGGAAAACCAAGAAGAGAAGAGGATCGAGGCCCGGATCGACGTGCCTAGCCCGAGATTGGCTTTTCCGAGGCTCGGACCGAGTTGTGGCGAGTCAAGCCCGAGGTGTACCGTGTCGGTCCATGTCGGCAAATTGAAGATTGGGCTCCAAGGCATACAATTGTGATCTACCACTTTAGCCCCTCTTCTATTTTTGGAGGTCCTTGGTCCCTAATTAAAAGGGGGGAGATAATTAGAGAGAAAGGGAGGCTAATCCACACATCTAATCACTCTCAAAGGCTCAAGGAAGACTTGGAGAGCAAGGAGGAAGATAGGAGAGGAGAGGAAGAGAGAAATCGGTGGAGAGTAGGAGATCTAGGAAGGAAATTGTGAGTTTGAACTTGTTTTGTTTTGCAATTTGTGGATTTGAGATTTGGATCTTCTGAATTCCTTTGATTTGAATGAGATTTGGCTTTGATTTGAGTTGGATGATTGAGACTTGTTTGCTTTGCTATTTGATTGCTTTTTACTCTTTCCACATGGAGTAGATTCCATAGTCTTGGGCTATGGGGGAAACCCCTAGCTAGGTTTGGGTGTGAACCCCCAATTCCATAGCCTTGAGTGCTTGATCTAAGAATCCTCTCTACATAGAGCTTCAAATCTCTTGTGAAAACAAGGGATTAAGGGCTTGTGATTGGTTAGAGTAAGCGAAAGCGATCTCGAGCCCATCACTTGACCTTGCATCGAAGGGAAGGTGAAAACCCCCTAGGGTCGATGTGTAGAGTGGAGGGATCGAAGGCAAACAACCTCGATCTCACAAGGATCAACACTTATTGGCTGAATTGGGGTGGAATTACCCACATCTAGTTAGGGAAGGAACCCAAAAACCAAAGACCAATCTACCATTTTACTAAGACCGAGTTACCCAAACATCGGGCTCGACTTCAAACAGTGTCGGTCCCGTGCAAACTCTCATCGATCCTTCTCGGACCGAAGTGACCAAAGTCTATCCCGAGAAGTTCCCTTTGATTTTCCTTGTTTTTTTCCTTTCTTTCCCTCTTTTAAGTCTTTTTGGTACACTCAACGCACGAACTCCCGTGTGTTCGACACCCTACCCTTGTACTACTACGGGGTTCGGTTTTTATTTGAATTTTGACCCTCCGATCCGGAACCGATCAGAATTTTGGCGCCGTTGCCGGGGAGTTCTACTTCTTTGAGGTACCACTTTTGTTGAGTCTTTGATTTTGTAGTGATTTGGGTGAGGGATTAGCCCAAGCCCCTTGTTTGTTTTGATTTGGTTTTGTTTGTGTCTTTGGTTATAGGTGTATGCGAGCTCGTTCCACCCGAGGAACACTTGAGTTCGACTTTGTGAGTGATCCGGAAAACATCATCAAAGAGGCTCGAAAGATGAAGAGAATGGAGAACCAAGCACAACAATGTGATGAGGTTGCAAGGATGAGGGCCGACATGGCTCGGATGCAACTTGAGATGAAGAACCGGAATGCTGAAATAAGGAGGGAGTGTGAGGAAAGGTTGAGATTGGAGGCTCAAATAAACCCCCAAACCCGGAATGCACGCCAATACATGCATCCGGAGTTGAAGGTGCCGGAGCCGGCCATTGTCTTACCGGAGGTTTCAAAGAACTTCGAGATCAAGACTCAATTCATATCACTTATCAAGAGGGACCAATTTGAGGGGCGACCGAATGAGTGCCCGATTGAGCATGTGAAGAGGTTCAAAGATATGTGTGAGACTATCTCGAAGGATGAAGAGACGCTAGAGTACGTGCTACCCAAAGCTTTCAAATGGTCGTTAGGAGGCAAGGCGGCACATTGGCTAGAGAGCCAAGCTCCTCGATCCATTACAACATGGCGGGCTCTCAATGAGGCATTTTTGATGAAGTTCTTTCCACCAACAAAAACTACGGAGCTTAGAAGGAAGATAGCGAGTTTCCAACAAGGGGCCCACGAGCCACTCTTTGAGGCTTAGGATCGGTTCAAGGAAATGTTAAGGCAATGTCCAACCCATGGGCAACAACCTTATGTTCTCCAAGACATATTTTTCCAAGGAATCAACCTCGCCACCACAAGTTGAACATTCACACCGATTGTGGGTTCATTGATTTGCCATCGGAGCAAGCATGGGAGTTACTTGACAAACTCTCCGATTACGAAGCCATGTACGGAGTGAGCCAAGTCAACAAGGAGGCAAGAGTCCAAGGAGATGGTACAAGGAGGCTCTATGACCCGAAGAGTGAAGAGGTTGATAAGGATGTGAAGATTCAATTCCTTGAGGATGAGTTGAACAAGATAAGGAGGCAAATGAATCATCTCAAGCAAACCACAAGGGCGTGTGAAGAATGTGGATCTTTCAAGCATGTTGCTCAAGAGTGTCCAAATGAACGCTAAGTTCGCTTGGCCGAGCAAATCGAGGAGGCACACTTTGTTCAAAGAAACTATGGAGGAAGAGCCAACTTCAACAATGGAGGCAATGGAGGAAATGGAAGGTGGAACCAAGGCCAAGCTAATGGCTACAACATCAACTACAACCAAAACGAGCCAAGGGCCCAACCACCACCATACCGACCTCCGGGGTTTTATGAGCAAACTCCACAATGGGCACAAGACTTGAAGAATCAATTCACTAATGTTGAGAGGTGAGTTGATGAGATGGGCACCCAATTCAAGGAGTTTGGTGTATGGAGAAGACAAGTGGACAACCAATTTGTTCATATGGCAAATCAACTTCCGAGAGAGGATGGGAGACTCCCGGGCCGACCCGAGGAGAATCCCCGTGCCCCACAACACCAAAATGAAGTCCGAGCTATAGGGTTGAGGAGTGTTCGGAGTTTGCCCGAACCACAAGTGCCAAGGACAAGGGAAGAGAGTCGGACCGAGTTACCCAGCAACTCGGGCCCGACATGCCAAGACATCGAGCCAGAAGTTGGAAGAGGTCCCCTGACTAGGACCGAGGAAGGGAGGAACTCGGGCCCGACATGCCCTGAAGTTGGACCGACTTCCCAAGCTTTACCCTGCCCTCAGATCGAGGACCCGCACATCGGTCCCGACGTCGAGCTAATGTCGATCCAAGCAGAAAATGGTGAGAGTGATCCAAGCCGGTCCAAGGAAGTTGATCCAAATAAGAATCAAGGTGGCACAACTCTTCCTTACCCATCAAAGAAGCCCAAGGAAGTTGTGGAGGGCAAGTTTAAGAGGTTCTTGAAGCTCTGCAAGGGTTGAACATCACAATACCGTTCACCGATGCTTTAAATGAGATTCCATCATATGCCAAGTTCTTGAAGGAAATTTTGAGCAAGAAGAGGTCGATTGTGGAAATTCAAGACGAGGTGAAAATCTTGGAGTTACCTCAAAAATTGGGTGATCCCGGGAGATTTGCAATTACCGTGGGAATTGGATCCCAAAACTTCAAGGCTCTTTGCGATTTAGGAGCGAGCATATCGGTTATGCCCATGAGCATATGGAGGAGGGATAACCTTGATGATATAAAACCGGTCGACAAGAGTCTTACAATGGCCGATGGTTCAACTACAAAGGCCACGGGAATTTTGGATGATGTCCCGGCTAGAGTTGGGAGGTACTTTGTCCCCGACGATTTCGTGATCCTTGATATGTAAGAAATGGAAAGGTGACTTTTGAGATTGGAGAAGACAAGGTGGAGTTTCACTTCAACAAGGCTCTAAATGAACCGGATGCCTTGGCGATTTTGAAGTTGGAAGAAAATGCCAAGAGGAAAAGGGAGGAAGTGGAAGCCACAAGAGAAGAAGAGACACCTTTGAGGAGTCATGAAAGGATCAATGCTCAAGTTCAAGAGAGAGAGTTGGTAGATCCATTTGAGCACCAAGAGGAGTCAAGAGGTGATGATAGTCCGAGAAGCCATGAAGAGTATCCTTCCTTGTATCCTTTTGACGTGGGAGACTCTTATATTTGTTTAAGTGACTTGAAAGAGGATCTAGGAGATAGTTATATGTGTTTGTGTGATTTGAAAGATGATTTGAGCTATAATGTTATTGAATCTCCTAGAAATTCTCTAGATGTTTTTGATGTAGGGGATAAAGGTCAAGATGAGAAGGTGCAAGAGGTCCAAGCAACTGCTCTAAAGGACAAGGGTGAAGGAGAATTTGAGTGCCATGCCTACATCAATCACAAGTGGTGGTTTTATGGCTATGAAGGGAAAGGCAATGAACATGACTACGGTGATCAATTCACCATTTTTCATCCTCCGTGAAGGTTGAGGTTAGAAGTCAAGCTAATGACTTAAAAGAAGCGCTCCTCGGGAGGCAACCCGAGCTTAGTAGGTTTATTTTTGTAGTTTTAGTTTGGTTTTCTTAGCTTAGCTTTGATTCTTTCTAATCTCTCTCCCTAGCATGTATTTTTGTGGAATTGTGTGTTATGTGAGCTTCATGATTGAGTAGTGGTAATGATGAAAATAATAAAAGGGATTTGTGGGAAAAGAAGTGGCATAGACGAGGGACTTTTAGGAGGTCGAACCAAGCCGGATCGAGGTACCCAGTACCTCGGGCCCTACTTAGGCGAAGTCGGTCCAACCCAGCCGGTCAACCTTGGTCATGATTTGAAGGAAATACCCATTATACCCCTCTCACCTAAACTTTGTTTCTTTCCCATTTAAAGCCTTCTTTCCCATACCTACCTCCCATCTCCTTCATAACCACCTTCCCAAAATACCAAGCTTCCCTTCAAAACCCCAAATCAGCTCCTTACCTCCATCAGACTCGATCCCATAGCTAGCCCCTCTACAATCTCGATCCAACACCCTAGTCATCCCCAGCATCGATCCTAAAAGAGAAAACCCAAACAAGTCCCATTGTTCTTCATCCCTCTCCTAGATCTAGGTAGAGAATTTGAGTTCTAAGGAGTTTGTTTGCTAAGAAGTCTAGATCCCTTCAAATTTGGTATGTGAATCTCAATTCTTCTCTAATTCCTTGTGAATTTCATGCTTTCATTGCTTGAATTGAGTTTTTCCATAATTGAGTGAGTTTAAATCTTGAGCATCCATGGTGTTTTGCATGAATAGGAGAATTTGTTCTTAATTGTTGATTATGCATGCTTGAACCTACTTGGAACTTCGATTGATGAAGATAAATGGTTGATATTGGATTTTAGGAGCATGATAGAGTGATTTTTGGGTGAATTTAGTTGAGAAGTCGAATTGAGGATCGGAACGAGATACCCAGATCTCGGGCCTGACATCGTAGAGTTGGTCCAAGACTCAGGACTGAGGTTGAGAGCACCTCGGTCCCGACGCCTTGAGTTGGTCGGTCCTTGCTCTATTTGTCTTTCTCTTGTGTTGGCATTAGGATTCATGAGTTTGATTGTTGGTTATGGCTTGATTATCATGATATATTTACTAGCTTGACCATTGTTGTGTGATCCTTTGTTCATACATGTTGGATTTTGTGAGTTAAGTGTCTAGCAAATAAGTATGGGGTCATTCTTGTGTGATAGGTTGTTAGTTGTAGAAGCATGTGATATTGTTGAGGTTGTATCGATCTTATCTTGTAGTTCTTTGCTTTGAATGTGTGTAGGTACCATGACAACCCGAGCACCGAAGATGGATGATGTGCAATTTGAGGATGATGATGTGGTTGCAAGTTATCAGCGGTACATGGGTCTAGCTCACCACACAAGGTGGCTAGATTGGGAGTCTATAAGGAGGATGGGGATGGATGTAGCTCTTCCCCGATGCTACTCTCACATTGGTCTTGATGTGATGTTGAGGTGGAACAACACTCACTACCCCGCCTTGACATCGGAATTATGGCCACCTTCAAGTGCACTTATGAAGGAGTAGAGGATAGTGAGGGCATGATCACCTTTCAATTGGGCAATGAGACACAAGAGCTCTCTCTTCGGAACTTGGCGGTCTACCTTGGACCGAGATGCAAGGCACCTCGGGCCCGACGTACATCAACGTCGGTCCAATACTTATTTTCCCGAGTCGGTCCCTAGCCACTTTGAGAGAGGAGAAGGAAGTGGAGCAAGGCAAGAGCAACCGCATTTTGGAGGGTACGAAGGTTATGCCCAATGGTATTGTTGGATCGTTAGTACTGAGGGACGTCCTTTATTTTAGTAAAGGCGTCCTTAGGTTAGGCGTCCCTACGAGGAGTAAGGGCGTCCTTGAGTAATGCAGCGGAAATTAAGTACTAAACAGATAATAGATGAACGCAATGAATTATAGAGGAACCACTCAAGACCAAGTAGTCCTTGAGTGTAAACCTCTACCTCCTTGGAGGATTTTTGAATAGTTCTTTCCTTTATATTAACCGTTCTTACAGTTGTACTGGCGAGTTCTTACAGTTCTCTGACACTTAGCTTTTCCTTAAGTTCACTTGTAAGGAACTCCTTTAAGCCTACAACTTAAGGTGGTTCAATCTACTAAAGGACTCTATTCCTACGTTCTGCAGTACTTCGCAGAACTCTCTCTCTCTCTTTTGGTTACAAACTGTTTTGTGGTTTGGGTACAAAATCTCACTCGATCTAACTCAGGTCTAAACACTGTTCTTGAGTTCTTGAGTTAGTTCTTCGTGTTCTTGAGTGAGTCGCTTTCCTCTGATTCTCTCTGAATATTCCTGAAAGCGTTGCCATCACAATAAATGCCTTGGGGCTATTTATAGGACTTGGGGAAGGGCGTCTTTTCTCTGGGACGATCATGCCCTTCATGGACGTGGCTACAGGATCTTCCTCCACGTAGTAGGGCGGTGATGAGGAAGCTTCCTGTATCCAGCTGTGTATGATGAACTCCGCTACAGGATCGGCCGCCACGTGTTGATGAACTCTGCAACAGGATCGTCCGCCACGTAGTGTTGGACTCCGCTACAGGATCGGTCTCCACGTGTCCTTGGATGATCAAACATTGTCGTGTGATGTCATCCTGTCGACTAGTGAGTAAGGACTCCTTTCTTGCGTTCCTACTTGCTTGGGACTCCGTCCTTGCTCAAGTAGTCTCTGGCTGATCCTTACTTCCTGTTAGCTAGCGTCCCTAAGCTTATGGGACGCCCATACACACTTGTTGTCCTTTTGGTCACTGGCGTTCCTGAACACTTGGACAACTTTATTAGAATCAAAGTGAGTTTGTCATATCAAAACTAAGGGACGGTTGTGTGGTACACTAACAAGTACGCAAGCGTCCTTGATAGCGTCCCAACAGGTATGGGCCCGGAATGGTCTTCCCCGAACCTCAACAACCGGTGGACATGAACTTTCTAGCCAACCAAATGGCTCACCTTCAACTCCAACAATCAAGCATGCTACAAGAAGCCCACCAACTTAATCTTCAACAACAACAAATGTATCTTCAACAACAACAACTCTCCCACGAACAAGAAGTCTTCCAAGCTCAATATGAAGAAGTGAACCGAAATCTTGCTTACACAAGGCGTGATGTGGATGATTTGAGGACGGTGGAGGACCAAAGGTGGCAAGTTTAAGAAAGTTTCAACGAGTGGATGGTCGAGAATTACCCCTCCCGAGAAGACCCTTGGACGCGCCCTTCACCTCAACTCCAAACACTAAGTCAAGATCCTTTCCGAGCCCAAGTGTATTAGCAAGAAAGGCCAGCACGGCTCCAAAGAGGACGCCGCCGAGAGCACCCTCCCAACTAAATCTAGACATGCCAATCAAGAATAAGAAATTGTGAGTTTTCCTAACTCTTTTCTCTTTTATTTTTGAATTTTGATTTCTTTGTTTTGATGTGGACATCAAAATTCTAAGTATGGGGTGGGGTTAGTTGCTCATAGTTTCATGTATAGGTTCCTTGTGTTTGTTCTTGTTTTGTTATGAGATGTTTCCTTTTTTGGATAGTGGCATGTTATGTTGCATGAATGATGATCGAATTTGATGGTTTGAATGGATGAGTTTGTTTTATTTTTTGAGAATTTTTTTTCAAAAAACCCATAAAATTTCGAAAATTGTATGAAAATGTCAGAAAAAGATTTTTGTTTTTGGACTAGGAATTCCCATCTTAGATGTCTAAATGAAGGCTAATGATGGTGTGAGCATATTAAGTCCTTTGCATATTTTTGGATGGTTTAGCCTCTAAATGGATGTTGCTTTTGATGTGATGTGATATCTTGCATGTTTTTATTGAGCACATGAGTTCTTGGATGAGTTTTGATGCAACTAAGCTAGAGTGAACCTTGTGAGATGATTGTTGGCCATTTTGGGGATGTTTGTTCATTATTGCTTATCCCTCATTTTCTTGTGTGAATTAGCTCATGCATGCTTAGTAAAACTTGCTATTGAGGGGTTTATCTATTTTCCAAGACCAATATGAGATTTGTTCTATGCTTTGTCTCATTGATTTGAACTTTATTTCATTTAGTCACAAAATGTTCCATATCCTACCTTGAAGATAAACCGTTGTTTGTAGCCCCGTTTTAGCCTTAGACCTTTCTTTGAAACTCCTCAAAAATATGATTCCTAGTCTATATGACTTGACCCTTATGGGATTGGACTTGTTAGTAAACGAAATATGCCGGTGTACAAGTCTCAATTCCTTCCTCAATGACCTTCTTCTCCAAGCCTCCTTGAATGACCTAGACCTGCAAAACAATGGACAAAGGGGGGCGGGGACCCCCCAATCCACCTCCGATGCCTAAGTCAGTAGAGTATTCGCAGGGTAACTGTAGAGAGAAAGGCGCAGGGTAGGGCTGAGACAAGCGATCATCAGCCCCTCTAGGGTAGTTTTTGTATATCCTTTCTACATGACCAAGCCATGTATTTATATTGGAGAGAGAGGGCTAGGGTTAGTTCCTTGGAGCCCAATTAATAATTCTATCTTCTTAAATAGGATAGAATCTTCCAACTACTGGATAACTACCAGGATTTAATAGGCTAATAAAGATATTTATGAGATATACTTACCTGGCTGGAAAATATTATCCTTAATTATGGCGGTAAATTTACCCACCTACAAATGCCCCACCTATGTCTTCGTTACGCAACTAAGACGTAGGTACTCTAGGATTGACTTGGAGTGACTTATGTGGATTAGGAGATGGGCACGTTTGCACGTTCATGAGCGAGTATCATGAGAACCCCCGTGAGCGAATATCACGGCCCCACCCCCCCATGAGCGAATATCATGGGGGCTCCGCGAGCGAATATCGCGGTCCGTGAGCGAGTATCACGGGAACATCCGTGAGCGAGTATCACGGGAACATCCGTGAGCGAGTATCATGGGAACTCTATGGTGGCCAGCCATAGTCCGTGAGCAAATGTCATGGGAACAACCGCCGTGACGAACGATCATGGGTAACGTCGTGAGTGTATACACGAGAACCACCGCGCGAGCGACGCGGGAACAAACTCCGTGAGCGAATACACGGGAACTGCCGCGAGCGAATACGCGGGAACCACCGCGAGCGAATACGCGGGAACCGCCGTGAGCGAATATCACGGGAACAAACTTCATGAGCGAATACACGGGAACCGCCGCGAGCGAATACGCGGGAACCGCCGCGAGTGAATACGCGGGAACCGCCGTGAGCGAATATCACGGGAACAAACTCCGTGAGTGAATACACGGGAACCGCCGCGAGCGAATACGCGGGAACTGACGCGAGCGAATACGCGGGAACCGCCGTGAGCGAATATCACGGGAACAAACTCCATGAGCGAATACGCGGGAACAACCTCCGTGAGCGAATACACGGGAACCGCCGCGAGCGAATACGCGGGAACCGCCGCGAGCGATTACGCGGGAACCGCCATGAGCGAATATCACGGGAACAACCTCCGTGAGCGAATATCACGGGAATCCGTTAGTATGATGAACTAACGTTGCGCTTATTATTATTATTTTTTTATGCAAGACTCTACTAATGCACAAACCGATAACAAAAAATAAACATGAATGACATGATCCTAAAAATTAAGCTAATGAAAGAAGAACAACCTAGGGGCCTCATCAAAAAACCACGTGGGAAAAAGAGTTCCCCTGCCTATATGAATCCTAATCCCGGGATCCCTGCGCATAGGGGTCCGGGCATCTGCGGTCGTGCCTGCTCAGGCCACGATGTACCCTCTTTGAGGTGAATCGGCTATTTGTCCTCTTTGAGGCGAATCGGCTGTTTGTCCTCTTCAGCGCGAATCGGCTATTTATCCTTTTCAAAGCGAAGTGCCCCTGCCATGATCCCGCGCTCGCGGAACGAACGTCGCGCCCGCGATTTTGCCCCAGAGAGGGGGTTCTACGTTCTGGACCGGAATCGCGGTCGCGGCCTGGGGACCCGCGGTCGCGGCCTGGGGACCCGCGGTCGCGGTTTGGGGACACGCGGTCGCGGTGCGTCGAACCACGGGTGCGGCTTTGATCTTGCGGGCGTGGTTGCTCGGCCCGCCGCCTTTCCTCGATTCGCCTTCGCGCCTGCACTTGGAAGCCCTTGACCCGCTTGCTCCCTTGATCCCATGATGAGCATTCTTCCATCATGGGACTCTCATGCTCGGGTGGGTCTTGAGGCGAGGAAGGCGACTTCCTTCTCGCCTCGCGATCAGCTTCTTCCAAGCGCACATGTCGACAGACGCACTCTCGCAGTCCATCGATGGTGGAAGGAGGATAGAGTATCAATTCCTCCCTCAACTTGCTTCCGAACGGGAGAGCTCTTTTGAAAGCGGCTAGCGCCACTTTCTCACCGCATCCCCCAATTTCGGCGTAGCATTCCATGAAACGATTCGAGAAGCTGCGCAAGCTCTCGTTTCGATTCATCTCGAGACCAAGGAGCGTGTCAAGGGACGCTGCGTCTCGGTGATTGGCGATGTAACGCTTGACGAACAAAGTGGCAAGTTGTTTCCATGTTCGTATCGACCCGGGTTCTAAGCCTTGGAACCACCTGAGAGATCCTTTGGCGAGGCTGCTCGGGAACATCTTACACATCATGGCTTCTTCGGAAGCCCACAGCGTCATCTTGTGCGAGAACAAGGCTATGTGGCTTAGGGGGTCCGAATGCCCATCGTAAAGATCGAAGGTTGGTGGAGAGAATTTCGCCGAGGGCCTAGCTCGCAAGATCTCTTTGCTGAATGGTGTCGATGTCACCATTGCCAACTTGCGCTCGGCCTGCTCTTGCGCTGATCGTAAGGTTCCTCTTTGCGATTCTAAGAGTTCGAGTAACCTCTTCTCAGCGCGCGTGAAAGCCCGATCCTCTCCCTCATGCTCACCCCTACTGCCCCAATCATGAGTCGAATTAGGGTTTTCGGGAGAGCCATGACCTTCGTCTTTAGGTTCGCCGACTGCGGCCCAAGACACCGCGGTCGCGGTGTCTTGGGCCGCAGTCGCGGTTGCCGCGCTGGCAATTTCCGCGATCGCTAGGGTCCGCCGAATCATCCGAGATCGAATCCTCGGGTCGAGGGTGGCTCACAGCCCGCGATCTCTTGGATGAGGGTGGCTTGCGACCCCTCTTCCATCCTCGGCCTTTAGGTGGCCGGCGATTGCCGTCGCAATCGAATCGCACCTCCTCTGGCTCTTTAGCACTGATGGGTTCAGATCTACTCCGTTTGTCCGCGGTTGTGATGATACTAGCGAGTTGCGTAGTAACCCTAGGTTCGTCGATAGGGCGCTCGCCCCGAACCTCCCCCAAAGTATGCTTCAGCCTTGCGATTTCTTCTAGGGCTTGGTCCAAGCGAGACCTAGCCTGTTCGCATTCCGACAACATCACCTCGTCCTCTCCTAGAGTACCGGCCAGGATATGGACGACCTCGTCATCCTGCTCGCTCCTGGTGGAGGATGATGCCTCAACCCTGCCGCTTGGGTTGGCGTAAATCGTTCGGCCTATCACGTACCGCGAATAAGGGTTTTCGCGATTGGGCTCAGGCCCGCGCCCTCGCGACTCGCGGTCACGGTTTGGCTCTACGATTGCGGTCGTGCTTTCAGGCCTACCGCGGATCTCTTGGCCTATATCTGCCTCGACTTCAGCGATGCGTATTATGGAATCCCTTGATCGACCAGGCAAAATCGGTTCGGACCATACGCGGCGATGACTCTCAATCCCGTCGCCTGACGCGAGTCCCCATAGGTCTGTGCGATGAACAGACGCGCTTGCGAGGGGGACCAAGTCACAGGTAGAGTCGGATCCGGGTAAGGCGCCTTGCACGGATCGCGATGTGGTCCGATCTCCCGAGCGAATATCGGGGTTGGCGCGTGTCGGGATCCGCTCCTCCGAGCGATTTTCGGAGTTCAACCGCTCGGGCGTCAATCCGCGGTCGCGGGTGGGTGACCCGCGGTCGCGGGCGGCGATCCGCGGTCGCGGGTGGTAAATCCGCGGTCGCGGGTCTGATCCTCCAGGCGAATTCGCAGTTCGCTGATCGCCCTCCAACCCGCGGTCGCGGGTGGGTGTCTCGCGGTCGCGGGCGGCGATCCGCGGTCGCGGGTTGTTAACCTGCGGTCGCGGGTCCGGGCTTGCCGTAAACGAATCGCGCGATTCGTCTGGCGCGATTGCCCCAGACCCGACCGAGATTGTATCCTCGTCGTTTGGGGTCGATTCCAGCACCATAATTATGGATCGACTGCTGTTCCCCACGGACGGCGCCAAATGTTAGTACACGAAATATGTCGGTGTACAAGTCTCAATTCCTTCCTCAATGACCTTCTTCTCCAAGCCTCCTTGAATGACCTATGCCTGCAAAACAATGGACAATGGGGGCGGGGACCCCCCAATCCACCTCCGATGCCTAAGTCAGTAGAGTATTCGCAGGGTAACTGTAGAGAGAAAGGCGCAGGGTAGGGCTGAGACAAGCGATCATCAGCCCCTCTAGGGTAGTTTTTGTATATCCTTTCTACATGACCAAGCCATGTATTTATAGTGGAGAGAGAGGGCTAGGGTTAGTTCCTTAGAGCCCAATTAATAATTCTATCTTCTTAAATAGGATAAAATCTTCCAACTATTGGATAACTTCCAGGATTTAATAGGCTAATAAAGATATTTATTAGATATACTTACCTGGCTGGAAAATATTATCCTTAATTATTGCGGTAAATTTACCCACCTATAGGACTTTAGTGAGAGGTTTTGGAAGGGTATTGGAGAGTTGAGATTCTCTTTGGTGAAGGGCAAAGAATGGAGTTATAAACCAAGTGGGTAATGTATCTTTGTGAAGTATAAAGTGAAAAAGAAAGAAGAAAAGTTGGAAAAAGTAGTGGATTGAAAGCAAAGTGCTTAAGTAAAGAGAAGGGTCCCGACCGGGTTACAAGCGACCTCGGGCCCGAGTTAAGGTGCAAGTCGGTCCTAAGTGAAAAAGTGAGAAAAAAAATCCAACGAAAAGTGTAAGTGCAAGGATGAAGTGGAATGTTAAGTGAAAAGAGTGGGTTGAAAGTTGAGAAGAAAGAAAATCAAAGTCTTTTGGAAGAGTGAAAGTTGAAAGTGGAATAATTGCTGAAGTTGGTGAGAGACTAGAAAGTTCAATCCCCATTGTAAGCACCACAAGACCAAAATGATTCCTACCTTGAGAAATACCAAAAGCCCCATTACAACTCGACCGAATGGAACCTCTTTGAGGATCTCCATTGAGCCAAGTTCATATTCTTTGTGTGCATTGTAATAGGCATCTCTAGGTGGAGGAATCAGTGATAGTAGCTTCAATAGTAAAGTCTTTACTTCCATGATTCTTGAGTATGAGTGTTCATTGCTAAACCTAAACACATGATGAGTGATACACATTTTCACATACCTAAAGTGAGGCTTGGTTGCATTAGACTTTATTTCCTTGAACACTTGATCATGTGTGATGACGTAATCTTGCCAGCATATCTATCACTTGTACTTAATTGATTTTTCATATGAGGCTTTACTTGAGGATTGTGCTTCGATCTTGTTTGCATTGTTATTGCTTGAGGACAAGCAAGTTTAAGTATGGGGTATTCTGATGTCTCTCATTTTGGTGGTGTTTTAGTGGTTAATTTCCCTTGTAAATATGTGTCTTTTGTTCCTTTTCTTGTTAGTTTTGTCCCTTTTTAGCTTAGATTCCGATTTTCTATGAGATTCGGAGACTATGCGAATTTGTTGTGTTTCGTAGGTAAATTGGCGTGTTTTTGAGGAAGTTTGGAAGGAGTTTTTAAGGAGGAGCAAAGCTTGAGAGCAAAGGAGCGGAAGAGCCAAGCGATCAACGAAGAGGAGCTCAAGGAAAACCAAGAAGACAAGAGGATCGAGGCTCAGATCGACGTGCCCAACAAGTCGGGCCCGAGATTGGCTTATGGAGGCTCGGACCGAGGTGTGGTGAGTCAGGCCCGAGGTGTTCCGTGTCGGTCCATGTCGGCAAAGTGAAGATTAGGCTCCAAGGCATATAATTGTGATCTACCACTTTTGCCCCTCTTCTATTTTTGGAGGTCCTTGGTCCCTAATTAAAGGGGGGAAGACAATTAGAGAGAAAGGGAAGCTAATCCACACATCTAATCACTCTCAAAGGCTCAAGGAAGACTTGGAGAGCAAGGAGGAAGATAGGAGAGGAGAGGAAGAGAGAAATCGGTGGAGAGTAAGAGATCTAGGAAGGAAATTGTGAGTTTGAACTTGTTTTGTTTTGCAATTTGTGGATTTGAGATTTGGATCTTCTGAATTCCTATTATTTGAATGAGATTTGGCTTTGATTTGAGTTGGATGATTGAGACTTGTTTGCTTTGCTATTTGATTGCTTTTTACTCTTTCCACATGGAGTAGATTCCAAAGTCTTGGGCTATGGGGGAAACCCCTAGCTAGGTTTGGGTGTGAACCCCCAATTCCATAGCCTTGAGTGCTTGATCTAAGAATCCTCTCTACATAGAGCTTCAAATCTCTTGTGAAAACAAGGGATCAAGGGCTTGTGATTGGTTAGAGTATGAGAAAGGGATCTCGAGCCCATCACTTGACTTTGCATCGAAGGGAAGGTGAAAACCTCTAGGGTCGATGTGTAGAGTGGAGGGATCGAAGGCAAACAACCTCGATCTCACAAGGATCAACACTTATTGGCTAAATTGGGGTGGAATTACCCACATCTAGTTAGGGAAGGAACCCAAAAACCCAAGACCGATCTACCATTTTGCTAAGACCGAGTTACCCAGACATCGGGCCCGACCTCAAACAGTGTCGGTCCCGTGCAAACTCTCATCGATTCTTCTCAGAGCCAAGTGACCAAAGTCGGTCCCAAGAAGTTCCCTTTGATTTTCCTTGTTTTTTGCCTTTCTTTCCCTCTTTTAAGTTTTTTGGTACACTCAACGCACGAACTCCCGTGTGTTCGACACCCTACCCTTGTACTACTATGGGGTTCGGTTTTTATTTGAATTTTGACCCTCCGATCCGGAATCGATCATATAGTTTATCAAGTAACTCCCAAGATTGCTCCGGGGTCAAGTCTATAAATCAACAATCGGTGTGGAGATTTAGCTTGTCCTTGGTGGCGGGGTTGATTCCTTGGAAAAAGATATCTTGGAGCACATATGGTTGTTACCCATTGCTTGGACATTGGCGCAACATCTCCTTGAATCGGTCCCAAGCCGCAAAGAGCGGCTCATTTGATCCTTGTTGAAAACTTGCAATCTTCCTCCGAAGCTCCGTTGTTTTTGTTGGTGGGAAGAACTTCATCAAGAACGCCTCATTGAGAGCTCGCCATGTCGTGATCGACCTAGGGGCTTGGCTCTCGTGCCAATGTGCCGCCTTACCCCCAAGCGACCATTTGAATGCTTTGAGTAGCACATACTCTAGCGTCTCTTCATTTGTTGAGATCGTCTCACACATGTCCTTGAAACGCTTGACATGCTCAATCGGACATTTTTGTGGGTGTCCCTCAAATTGATCCCACTTGATAAGAGATATGAATTGAGTTTTGATCTCGAAGTTCTTGGAAACCTCCGGTAAGACAATGGCCGGCTCGGGCACCTTCAACTCCGGATGCATGTATTGGCGTGTATTCCGGGGTTGAGTGTTGAGTTGAGCCTCTAGCCTCAATCTTTGCTCACGCTCTCTCCTTTCTTCGGCTTCTCGGTTTTCCGCCTCAATTTGCATTCGAGCCATGTCGGCCCTAAGCCGCACCAGCTCATCATTATGTTGTGCATGGTTCTCCATCCTCTTCTTCTTTCGGGCTTCTTTGATTATGCTCTCCGGATCACTCACAAGCTCAAACTCAAGTGTTCCTCGGGTGGAACGAGCTTGCATACACCTATAAGCAAAGACACAAACAAAACCAAATCAAAACAAACAAGGGGTTTGGGCTAATCCCTCACCCAAATCACTACAAGATCAAAGGACTCAACAAACTTGGTACCTCAAACAATTAGAACTCCCCGGCAACGGCGCCAATTCTGATGCGGGTCCGAATCGGAGGGTCTCAAAATTACAATTTATAACCGAACCACGTAGTAGTACAGGGTAGGGTGTCGATCACTCGGGAGTTCTATCGTTGAGTGCACCTAAAAGACATGAAAAAGGGAAAGAAAAGCTAAAAACAAGGAAAATCAAGAGAAACCACTCGGGTCCGACATTGGTCACTTCGGGCCCGATTTGGATCGACGTTGGAAAATCCGGGACCGACACTAATCAAAGTCGGGCCCGAGCTACTGGGATGTCAATCTTGAAAAAATGGATAAATACATCTTGGGTTATTTGGTTCCTCGTCTAGAAGATGTGGGCTATTCCACCCCAATTCAACCAATAAGTTTTGATCCTCGTAGGATCGAGGTTGTTCGCCTCGGCCCCGCCACTTCTACACATCGACCCATAGGGATTTTTTGACCTCCCTTTCGATCCAAGGTCAACTGATAGGCAATCGATCACTTCCGTTCACTCTTGCCAATCACAAACCATTGATCCCTTACTTCCACAAGGAATTGTAGCTCTGTGTAGAGTGGGTTCCTAGATCAATCACTCAAGGCTATGGAATTGGGGGTTCAAACCCAAACCTAGCTAGAGGTTTCCCCCATAGCCCAAGATCAATGGAATCTACTCCATATGGCTAGAGTAAAAAGCAATCAAATCACAAAGTAAACAAGTCTCAATCATCAAACTCAAAGCAAATCCAAATTTTATTCACTACAACAAAGGAAATCCACAAGATCCAAATCCACAAAGTGCAAATCAAAACAAAGACAAACTCACAATTTCTCCCTAGATCTATCCTTTCCTCCACCGATTTCTCTTCCTTCTCCTCTCTTCTCCTTCTCCTTACTCCCCAAGTCTTCCTAGAGCCTTTGAGAGGTGATTAGTGGTGTGTAATATGTTCTTCTTTTTTCTTCTAATTATCTTCCCCCCTTTTAATTAGAAGCTAAGAATGCCCAAAATAGAAGAGGGGTAAAAGTGGTAGATCACATTTGTGTGCCTTAGAGCCGAATCCTCACTTCCTCCGACTTGGACCGACACGGGGGACCTCAGGCCCGACTTGCCACAACTCTGTCCTGGTCTCCTTAAGTCGAACTCGGGCCCGAGTTGCTGGGCAACTCGGTCCTAGCCTCGGTCCACTCTTCTTCTTGGCTTTTCTTGTGCTTCTCTTCATGAATGGCTCGGCTCTTCCGCTCCTTAGACTTGTGCTTTGCTCCCCCTTCGGGTCTCCTTCCAAAGTCTCCTCAAATCATGCCAAAACACCTACAAAATGCACCAAATTCGCATAGTCTCCGAATCTCATAGAAAATCGGAATCTAAGCTAAAAGGGAACAAAACTCATAAGAAAAGGAACAAAAGACACTTATTTACAAGGGAAAATAACCTATAAAACACCACCAAATTGAGAGACATCAGTTTCTCTTCGGTATGTCATTCTAGCTCATAATGATAAAAAGGTTGTCACTCCAGATGCGCCCTCCAGTTCCCAGCTTTCCCGAGACGCATTCCAGTTCACAGACAGCGCATCCGGGTATTCGCAAGTACATGAACAAAATCCAGATCAGAAGTGGTGGTCGTGCCTATGGTTTGTGCAAAACCCTAAATTATCTCGATTTTTTGTATAATCTTCTCTTGTTGGGGAAACTCATGGATCGATAATATACTCCCATAGACGGCGCCAAAAAGGTTTTCATGAACGCCGACATTGAAGGTATGAACTTGACTTCACTCTTGTTACCTCGTCTAGGTTCTCCACCAAATGCTTTGAGGCTCTCCTAAGGCAAGTGGTATGGGGTTGGTCCTTGCTCGACCAATACGTTGGCTTCCAACTAAGTTACTTCATGCTCAACAAGTTGAGGAAACCATGAGGTGTTCGTTCTAGATATCGAGAGAAGAAGGGATGGATGATCTTCACCTCTGAATCTGAACGTGATCGTGATTTGGTGTTTAAGGGTGGTCCTTACTTCATCCATGGGTAGCCACAAATTCTCAAGCACATTCCCGACAAATTTGCCTTTAATAGAAAAGATATAACCACCATTCCTCTTTGGGTTTGAATTCATGGCTTGGCAATGGATTATTGGACCATTGATGTCCTAGACCAAATTGCTTCTCGTATGGGCAAGCTGATGGGTTCCGGATTGGAGGGTCAAATTTTAAATTTATAAACCGAACCCCAATTGTAGTATAAGGGTAGGGTGTCGAACACACAGGAGTTCGTGCGTTGAATGTACCAAGAAGACTAAAAAGGGGTAAAAGAAAGGCAAAAAAACAAGGAAAATCAAAGGGAACTACCCGGACTGACTTTGGTCACTTCGGTCCGAGGTTGGATCGATGCGAGTTTGGCCAGGGACCGACACTAGGGAAGTCGGGCCCGATGTACTGGGTAACTCGGTCTTGTCAAATAGTAGATCGGTCTTGGGTTTTTGGGTTCCTTCCCTAACTAGACTTGGGTGATTCCACCCCATTTCAGCCAATAAGTGCTGATCCTTATGAGATCGAGGTTGTTTGCCTTCGATTCCTCCACTCTACACTTCGACCTTAGGGAGTTTTCACTCTCCTTCGATGCTAGGCCAAGTGATGGGCTCGAGATCGCTTTCGCTTACTCTTACCTACCACAAGCCCTAGATCCCTTGTTCTCACAAGAGAATTGAAGCTCAATGTAGAGAGGATTCATAGATCAAGCACTCAAGGCTATGGAATTGGGGGTTCACAACTAATCCTAGCTAGGGGTTTCCCCCATAGCCCAAGACTATGGAATCTACTCCATCAAGTAAGAGTAAAAAGCAATCAAATAGCAAAGCAAGCAAATCTCAATCATCAAACTCAAATCAAAGCCAAATTGCATTCAAATCAAAGGGGCTCACAATATCCAAGTCTCAAATCCACTAAACAAAAGCAAAACAAGTTCAAACTCACTAATCTTCTCCTAGAACTCCACCGATTTCTCTCTTCTTCTCCTCTTCCTTTCTCCTCCTTGCTCTCCAAGTCTTCCTTTGAGCCCTTGAGAGTGATTAGATGTGGATCCCCCTTAAGCTCCTCTAAACTCTCTCTAATTATCCTCTCCTTTGATTGGGGACCAAGGAATTCCAAAATTAGAAGAAGGGCAAAAGTGGAAGATCACAATAATGTGCCTTGGAGCCCAATCCTCTTTTAGCCGACTTGGAACGACACGCATGGACCTCGGGCCCGACGTTACCAATGTCGGTCCGAGCCTCTAAAGCGCCAACTCGGGCCCGACTTGTTGGGTACGTCGTTCCGGGGCCTCGATCCTCTTCTTTTCTTGGTTTTCCTTGAGCTCCTCTTCGTTCTTTGCATGGCTTTTCCGCTCCTTTTCTCCCTAGCTTTGCTCCTCCTTGGAAACTCCTCCAAAACGTCCTCAAATGCGCCATTTTACCTACAAAACACAACAAACTCGCATAGTCTCCGAATCTCATAGAAAATCGGGAACTAAGCTAAAAAGGGACAAAACTAACAAAGAAAGGAATAAAAAACACATATTTACAAGGGAAATTAACCACTAAAACACCACCAAAATGAGAGACATCAGAATACCCCATACTTAAACTTGCTTGTCTTCAAGCAATAACAATGTAAACAAGACCGAAGCACAATCTTCAAGTAAAGCCTCATATGAAAAACACATGTAAGAACAAGTGATAGATATGCTAGCAAGATTACATCATCACACATGATCAAGTGTTCAAGGAATAAAGTCTAATGCAACAAAGCCTCACTTTAGGAATGTGAAAATGTGTATCACTCATCATGCGTTTAGGTTTAGCAATGAACACTCATACTCAAGAATCATGCAAGTAAAGACTTTACCATTGAAGCTAATATCACCAATTCCTCCACCTAGAGATGCCTATTACAATGCACACAAAGAACTTGAACTTGGCTCAATGGAGGTCCTCGAAGAGGTTCCATTCGGCCGGGTGGTAATGGGGCTTTTGGTATTTCTCAAGGTGGGAATCACTTTGGTCTTGTGGTGCTTACAATGGGGATTGAACTTTCTAGTCTCTCACCAAACTCACCAAATTTTTCCACTTTCAACTTCACTCATCCAAAAGACTTTGATTTTTCTCTTTTTCAACCCACTCTTTCACTTAACATTCCACTTCATCTTTGCACGAAACGTTTTGTTGGATTTTTCTCACTTTTTCCACTTTGGATCGACTTGCACTCTAACTCGGGCCCGATGTGCACTTTAACTTGGTCGGAACCCATTTTTCTTGACTTAAGCACTTTGCTTTCAATCCACTACGTTTTTCAACTTTTCTTTCTTTCTTCACGCCAAAGATGCACTACCCACTTGGTTTATAACACCATTCTTTGCCCTTCACCAAAGAGAATCTCAACTCTCCAAATACACTCCAAAACCTCTCTCTAAAGTCCAATCCCATAAGGGTCAAGTCATATAGGCTAGGAATCATATTTTTGAGGAGTTTCAAACAAAGGTCTAAGGCTAAAACGGGGCAACAAACAAAGGATTCACTTCAAGGTAGGATATGGAACATTTTGTGACTAAATGAAATAAAGTTCAAATCAATGTGACAAAGCATAGAACAAATCTCATATTGGTCTTGGAAAATAGATAAACACCGCAATAGCAAGTTTTACTAAGCATGCATGAGCTAATTCACACAAGAAAATGAGGGATATGCAAATATGAACAAGATCCCTAAAATGGCCAAAGAAAAATGATCTCACAAGGTTCACTCATACTTAGTTGCATCAAAACTCATCCAAGAACTCATGTGCACAATAAAAACATGCAAGATATCACATCACATCAAAAACAACATCACTTAGAGGCTAAACTATCCAAAAATATGCAAAGGAATTTACATTCTCACATCATCATTAGCCTTCTTGTGTACAGCTAAGATGGGAATTCCTAGTCCAAAAACAAAATCTTTTTGACATTTTTTAACACAATTTTCACATTTTTATGGATTTTTGCAAAAATTTTCTCAAAAACAAAACAAACTCATCCATTCATGCCATCAAATTCAATCATCATCCAAGGAACACAACATGCCACTATCCAAAAGAAAACATCCCTTAACAAAACAAGAACAAACACAAGAAACCTATACATGAAACTATGAGCAACTAACCCACCCAATACTTAGAATTTTGTTGTCCTCATCAAAACAAAGAAATCAAAACTCAAAAATAAAAGAGACAAGAGTTAAGAAAGCTCACAATTTCTTATTCTTGAATGGCATGTTGAGGCTTAGTTTGGACTTTGGAGGGTGTCCTCGGTGGCGTCCCCTTTGGAGCCGTGCTTGCCTCTCTCGCTCGTACACATGGGTATGGAAAGGATCATGACATGGCGGTTGAAGTTGAGGTGTGGGGCGCGTCCATGGGTCCTCTCGGGAAGAGTAGTTCCCGACCATCCATTCATTGAAGCTGTCTTGAACGCTCCATCTTTGGTCCTCGACCGCTCTCAAGTCATCCACATCACGCCTCGTATAAGCAATGTTGCGGTTCACTTCTTCAAATTGGGCTTGGAAGTCTTCTTGTTGGTAGGAGATTTGTTGTTGTTGGAAATTCAAGTGTTGTTGTTGAAGGTTGAGTTGGTGTGCTTCTTGTAGCATGCTTGATTGTTGGAGTTGAAGATGAGCCAATTGGTTGGCTAGGAAGTTCATATCCACTGATTGTTGGGGTTCGGGGAAGACCATTCCGGGCCCATACCATTGGGCATACCCTTCGTACCCTCCATAGCTTGGTTGCTCTTGCCTTGCTTCACTTCCCTCTCCTCTCTCATAACCACTAGGAACCGGATCGGGCAAGTAGGTGTCGGACCGACGTTGATGGACGTCGGGCCCGAGGTGGCTTGCATCTCGGTCAAGTAGTGTTGGAGCATGGTCGGTGAGAAAATTGCGGTATCCGCCATTTTCTTCTTCGAGAGGCGAGTCAACGTCCATGGCCTCTCTCCTTGCAAACTCAAATTGGTTGGGCTCTTCATCTTCGGTGTCCGGAGAAGATTGAGGGGTAGTGAAACGAATGTGTTGTGCTCGTCTTCTACACTCAAGTGTCCCCTCCGGCTCTCCATAAGGATTCTCTTTGCCCGCCCACAATTGGAACCAATTATAGTAGCTCGTGAGATCAAAGAGACGAGGCCCCAAGGGTATGTGCACCTTGTCAAAGTTGGAATGAGGCACAAGTTGGTCGAGGAAGCCGGGAACAACCTTTTCCTTGATGATGTTGGCTCTCTTGAAATACTTGAGATCCATGAACTCTACACCATTCGGGGCCGGCGTGTACTTGGACAAATCCACCTCGAGATGATGGGCCAAGTGAGCAATCATCCCTCCAAAGTAAATCCATGATGAGCTTTGGATGTCTTTCACCATTTTTACCCATTCCCACGTGAGGTTCATCGGCTTCTCATTTTGAAACAACATCTCATAGAGCAACATGGCTTCTTCCTTCATGGGCTTGCTTAGCTCGTGCCTAGCAAAGATGGCACACCCTAAAGCTCGGATCATGACTCGGAAGAGGGGACTTGCTATCTCATTGGTTGGGGCTCCCTTTCTCCTCTCACTCTTTCCGGCTACATATCTCCAAAGATAGTTAACCTTCTCATTGTCCACAAAAGCTTCATCCCTCGGTAAAGGTAATCCAAGGTAGACCGCCAAATTCCTAAGTGAGAGCTCTTGTAACTCATTGCCCAATTGGAAAGAGATCATGCCATCACTCTCAACTCCTTCATATGTGCATTTGAATGTTGCCATAAACTCGGACGTTAAGGCGGGGTAGTGAGTGCTGTTCTATTGTAGCATCACGTTAAGCCCAATATGAGAGTAGCACCGGGTAAGAGCCTCATCCATACTCATACGCCTTATAGCCTCCCAATCTAGCCACCGAGTGTGGTGAGATAGACCCATGAGTCGCTCATATTCTCGAGTCACATCATCATCCTCAAATTGCACATCATCCATCCTTTGCACTTTCTTTGACTTCTTGGACTTCTTTGATGGCCTCTCCATTCGTGAAGAAGATGCTCGGGTTGTCATGGTACCTACACACAATCAAAGCAAAGAACTACAAGATAAGATCTATACAACCACAACAAGATCACATGCTTTCACAACTAACAACTTATCACACAAGAAAATGACCCCATACTTGTCTTCTAGACACTCAATCCACAAAATCCAACATGCATGAACAAAGAATCACTCCACAATGGTCAAGCTAGATGATATATCATGATAAACAAGCCTTAACCAACAATCAAGCTCATGAATCCTAAAGCTCACACAAGAGAAAGCCAAATAGCACTAGGACCGACCAACACAAGACGTCGGTCCCGAGGTTCTCAACCTCAGTCCGAGTCTTGGACCGACTCTGCAACGTCGGACCCGAGATCTGGGTATCTCGGTCCGAGCATCAACTCGACTTCTCTACCTATTTCTCCCAAAAATCACTCTATCATGCTCCTAAAATCCAAAATCAACCATTTCTCTTCATCAATCGAAGTTCCAAGTAGGTTCTAGCATGCATAATCAACAATTAAGAACAAATTCCACTGTTCATGCAAGACACCATGGATGCTCAAGATCTAAGCTCATTCAATCATGGAAAATCTCAATTTAAACAATGAAAGCATGAAATTCACAAGGAATCAATTAGAGATTGAGACTCACATACCAAATTGGAAGAGACAAAGACTTGCTAGCAATCAAACTTCTTAGAACTCAAATTCTCCTCCTAGATCTAGAAGAGGGATGAAGAACTTTGGGACTTGTTGGAATTTTTGCCTTTGGATCGATGTTTGGGGATGGCTAGGGTGTTGGATCGAGATTGTTGAGAAGTTTGCTTGGGGATCGAGAGTGATGGAGGTGTGGATCGATTTGGGGGTTTTTGAGGGGAGCTTGGTATTTTGGGAAGGTGGTTATAAAGGTGATGGGTGGTAGGTATGGGAAAGAAGGCTTTAAAAGGGTAAGAGACAAAGTTAGGTCAGAGGGGTATAATGGGCATTTCCTCCAAATCAAGACCAATGTTGACCGGCGAAGTCGGACCGACGTTGCCAACGTCGGGCCCGAGGTACTGGGTACCTCGATCCGGCTCGGTTTGGCTTCCTAAAATTCCCTCTTCTTGGCAAATCTCTACCCACAAGTCCTTTTATTATTTTCACCACTACCATACACAATCATGAAGCTCTTTTAACACACAATTCCACAAAACACATGCTAAGGAGAGATTAGAAAGATTCTAAGCTAAGACAAAGAGACTAAACTAAAAACTACGAAAATGAAGCTACTAAGCTCGGGTTGCCTCCCGAGGAGCGCTTCTTTTAAGTCACTAGCTTCACTTCTAACCTCGACCTTCACGGTGGGTGAAAAATGGTGAATTGATCATTGTTGTCATGTCCGTCTCCACGCCCCTCATAGCCATAAAACCACCATTTGTGATTGATGAAAGTGTGGCCTCCAAATTCTCCTTCACTTTTCTCCTCCAAAGTGTAGGGTTGCATCTCTTGCTCCTTCTCAACTCGATCTTCATTCCCTACACCAAAAACATCTAGAGAATTTCTAGGAGATTCAATGACATTATAGCTCAAATGTTCTTTCAAATCACTCAAACATATGAAACTATCCTCTAGATCCTCTTTCAAGTCACTCAAACAAATATAAGAGTCTCCCACATCAAAAGGATACAAAGAAGGATACTCTTCATGGCTTCTCGGGCTATCTCCACCTCTTGACTCCTCATAGCGCTCAATTGGATTTAACAACTCTCTTTCTTGCTCTTAAACATTGACCATGTCCTGATTCCTCAAAGGTGCTTCTTCCTCTCTTGTGGGTTCCACCTCCTCTCTCTTACGCTTGACACTTTCCTCCAATTTCAAGATCGCCAAAGCTTCCGGTTCATTAAGAGCTTTGTTGAAATGGAACTCTACCTTATCCTCGCCAATCTCGAAAGTCACCTTTCCATTTCTTACATCAAATTTGGCACCCGCCGTGGCTAGAAACGGCCTTCCAAGAATAATGGGCACCAAAGGGTCTTCTTTCATGTCAAGGATCACAAAATCGCCGGGGACAAAATACCTCACAACTCTAACCGAGACGTTATCTAAGATTCCCGTGGCTTTCGTAGATGAACCATCGGCCATAGTAAGACTCATGTCAACCGGTTCCATACCTCCGAGGTTAGACCTTCTCCAAATGCTCATGGGCATAACCGATATGCTTGCTCCTAAATCACAAAGAGCCTTGAAGTTTTGGGATCCAATCCCCACGGTAATTGTAAATCTCCCGGGATCACCCAATTTTTGAGGTAGCTCCAAGATTTTCACCTCATCTTGCATCTCCACAATCGACCTCTTCTTGCTCAAAATTTCCTTCAAGAACTTTGCATAAGATGGCATCTCACTTAGAGCATCGGTGAATGGGATGGTGATGTTCAAACCTTGCAAGAGCTTCAAGAACCTCTTAAACTTGCCCTCCACAACTTCCTTGGGCTTCTTCAAAGGGGAAGGAAGAGTTGTGCCACCTTGTTTCTTGGTTGAATCCACTTCCTTGGACCGGCCTAGACCTCTCTCAACATTTTCAGCCTGGATCGACGTGGGATCAACATCGGGACCGATGTGTGGGACCTCGGTCCTAGGGCAGGGCAAATCAGGGAACGTCGGTCCGACTACAGGGCATGTCGGGCCCGAGTTCAACTCCTCCTCGGTCTGGGTCAGGGGACTTCCTCCATCTTCTGGATCGACTTCATGGCACGTCGGGCCCGAGGTGTTGTGCAACTCGGTCCGACTCTCTTCTCTTGTTCTTGGCACGTGTGGCTCGGGCAAACTCCTTCCACTCCTCAAACCTATGGCTCTAATTTCATTTTGTTGTTGTGGGGCATGGGGATTCTCCTCGGGTCGGCCCGGGAGTCTCCCTTCCTCTCTTGGAAGTTGATTCGCTATGTGAACAAATTGGTTGTCCACTTGTCTTCTCCATACACCAAACTCCTTGAATTGGGCACCCATTTCATCAACTCTTCTCTCCACATTGGTGAATTGATTCTTCAAGTCCTCGAACTCACCTCTCATCTCTTGTGCCCATTGTGGAGTTTGCTCATAGAACCCCGGAGGTCGGTATGGTGGTGGTTGGGCCCTTGGCTCATTTTGGTTGTAGTTGATGTTGTAGCCATTGGCTTGGCCTTGGTTCCACCTTCCATTCCCTCCATTGTTGAAGTTGGCTCTTCCTCCATAGTTTCTTTGAACATATTGTGCCTCCTCGATTTGCTCGGCCAAACGAAATTGATGTTCATTGGGACACTCTTGAGCTCCATGCTTCAAAGAACCACATTCTTCACATGCTCTTGTGGTTTGCTTGAGATGATTCATTTGCCTCCTCATCTTGTTCAACTCATCCTCAAGGAATTGGATCTTCACATCCTTATCCACCTCTTCTTTCTTTGGGTCGTAGAGCCTCTTTGCACCTTCTCCTTGGGCTCTTGCCTCCTTGTTGACTTGACTCACTCCGTACATGGCTTCGTAATCGGAGAGCTTGTCTAGCAACTCCCACGCTTGCTCCGGTGGCAAATCAATGAACCCACAATCGGTGTGAAGGTTCAATTTGTCCTTGGTAGCGGGGTTGATTCCTTGGAAGAATATGTCTTGAAGAACATAAGGTTGTTGCCCATGCGTTGGACATTGCCTCAACATTTCCTTGAACCGATCCCAAGCCTCAAAGAGTGGCTCGTGGACTCCTTGTTGAAAGCTTGCTATCTTCCTTCTAAGCTCCGTTGTCTTGGTTGGAGGAAAGAACTTCATCAAGAATGCTTCGTTGAGAGCCCTCCATAATGTGATGGATCGAGGCGCTTGGCTCTCCAACCAATGCAATGCCTTGCCTCCCAACGACCACTTAAAGGCCTTGAGTAGCACGTACTCAAGTGTCTCAGCATCCGTCGAGATGGTCTCACATAGATCCTTGAATTGCTTTACGTGCTCGATCGGGCACTCATTCGGTCTCCCTTGAAATTGGTCCCTCTTGATAAGTGAGATGAATTGAGTTTTGATCTCAAAGTTCTTTCACACCTCCGGCAAGACAATGGCCGGTTCCGGCACCTTCAACTCCGGATGCATATATTGTCTTGCACTCCGGCAAGACAATGGTCGGTCTCCCTTGAAATTGGTCCACTCTTCTTCTTGGCTTTTCTTGTGCTTCTCTTCATGAATTGCTCAGCTCTTCCGCTCCTTAGACTTGTGCTTTGCTCCTCCTTCGGGTCTCCTTCCAAAGTCTCCTCAAATCATGCCAAAACACCTACAAAATGCACCAAATTCGCATAGTCTCCGAATCTCATAGAAAATCGGAATCTAAGCTAAAAAGGAACAAAACTCATAAGAAAATGAATAAAAGACACTTATTTACAAGGGAAAATAACCTATAAAACACCACCAAATTGAGAGACATCAGTTTCTCATCTGTATGTCATTCTAGCTCATAATGATAAAAAGGTTGTCACTCCAGATGCGCCCTCCAGCTCCCAGCTTTCCCGAGGCGCATTCCAGTTCACAGACAGCGCATCCGGGTATTCGCAAGTACATGAACAAAATCCAGATCAAAAGTTGTGGTTGTGCCTATGGTTTGTGCAAAACCCTAAATTATCTCGATTTTTTGTATAATCTTCTCTTTTAGGGGAAACTCATGGATCGATAATCTACTCCCATAGACGGCGCCAAAAAGATTTTCATGAACGCCGACATTGAAGGTATGAACTTGACTTCACTCTTGTTACCTTGTCTAGGTTCTCCACCAAATGCTTTGAGGCTCTCCTAAGACAAGTGGTATGGGGTTGGTCCTTGCTCGACCAATACGTTGGCTTCTAACCAAGTTACTTCATGCTCAACAAGTTGAGGAAACCTTGAGGTGTTCGTTCTAGATATCGAGAGAAGAAGGGATGGATGATCTTCACCTCTGAATCTGAACGTGATCGTGATTTGGTGTTTAAGGGTGGTCCTTACTTCATCCATGGGAAGCCACAAATTCTCAAGCACATTCCCGACAAATTTGCCTTTAATAGAAAAGATATAGCCACCATTCCTCTTTGGATTTGAATTCATGGCTTGGCAATGGATTATTGGACCATTGATGTCCTAGACCAAATCGCTTCTCGTATGGGCAAGCTGATGGGTTCCGGATCGGAGGGACAAAAATTTAAATTTATAAACCGAACCCCGATTGTAGTATAAGGGTAGGGTGTCGAGCACACGGGAGTTCGTGCGTTGAGTGTACTAAGAAGACTAAAAAGGGGTAAAAGAAAGGCAAAAAAACAAGGAAAATCAAAGGGAACAACCCGGACCGACTTTGGTCACTTCGGTCCGAGGTTGGATCGATGCGCGTTTGGCCAGGACCGACACTGGGGAAGTCGGGCCCGATGTACTGGGTAACTCGGTCTTGTCAAATAGTAGATCGGTCTTGGATTTTTGGGTTCCTTCCCTAACTAGACTTGGGTGATTCCACCCCAATTCATCCAACAAGTGTTGATCCTTATGAGATCGAGGTTGTTTGCCTTCGATCCCTCCACTCTACACTTCGACCTTAGGGAGTTTTCACTCTCCTTCGATGATAGGCCAAGTGATGGGCTCGAGATCGCTTTCGCTTACTCTTACCAACCACAAGCCCTAGATCCCTTGTTCTCACAAGAGAATTGAAGCTCAATGTAGAGAGGATTCATAGATCCAGCACTCAAGGCTATGGAATTGGGGGCTCACACCCAATCCTAGCTATGGGTTTCCCCCATAGCCCAAGACTATGGAATCTACTCCATCAAGTAAGAGTAAAAAGCAATCAAATAGCAAAGCAAGCAAATCTCAATCATCAAACTCAAATCAAAGCCAAATTGCATTCAAATCAAAGGGGTTCACAATATCCAAGTCTCAAATCCACTAAACAAAAGCAAAACAAGTTCAAACTCACTAATCTTCTCCTAGAACTCCAACGATTTCTCTCTTCTTCTCCTCTTTCTTTCTCCTCCTTGCTCTCCAAGTCTTCCTTTGGGCCCTTGAGAGTGATTAGATGTGGATCCCCCTTAAGCTCCTCTAAACTCTCTCTAATTATCCTCTCCTTTGATTGGGGACCAAGGAATTCCAAAATTAGAAGAAGGGCAAAAGTGGAAGATCATAATAATCTGCCTTGGAGCCGAATCCTCTTTTAGCCGACTTGGACCGAAACGCATGGACCTCGGGCCCGACGTTGCCAATGTCAGTCCGAGCCTCTAAAGCGCCAACTCGGGCCCGACTTGCTGGGTACGTCGTTCCGGGGCCTCAATCCTCTTCTTTTCTTGGTTTTCCTTGAGCTCCTCTTCGTTCTTTGCATGGCTCTTCCGCTCCTTTTCTCCCTAGCTTTGCTCCTCCTTGGAAACTCCTCCAAAACGTCCTCAAATGCGCCATTTTACCTACAAAACACAACAAACTCGCATAGTCTCCGAATCTCATAGAAAATCGTGGCTAGCGGTGGTGGTAATGCAACCACCGATAGTTGCCCTTAGGTGCCTATCTAGTCATGGGTGGGAAGCCTTCGATTGGCCCCATCAACAAGGGTCCAAGGCCCAGGGCTACCGACTTGGCCAAACCTTCCGCCGAGGCTCCAAGTGGTGTGGAAACACCTGAGAAGATTGTTAAGGGTGTGCAAATTTATTATTAGGGCCTCGTTCTGACGTGAGTGTGGATGAGGCCCTCGGGTTGGATGTTGGCCATATGCCCTTGGATGGCCTAACCAATATTGATTATGAGGGATCCAAAAGAGAGGATTTATGAGTGTGATTCTTAAGTAATTCTAAGTCACTTTGGTGATTTTATTATTTACGTAATTTTTATTTGTATTATATTCTATTTTATCATAATTTAACTACTGAATTATAATTACCCATAAAGGATGTATTTTTATTTTATGAACATAAAAATGAAAACATTAATTCTTGATCCTTAAATTTTTATCATGACTAAGTGTTAATAAATTTAAAGGATAGATTTTCAAAAGTGTTTTTCCAAACCATATGTAAGATTAAAGAATTAAAATCAAGAATGAAATAATAATTGAAATACATTTATATCCCTTGTGAGGTTGGATTGTGATTGCCTAGCTTGAGATTTAAACATATGTGATGACGTTAAAGTTACTTGTCTATTTTTTCACTTGTGTTTAAAATGTTTGACAAGGGCTATGCTTGAAGATTGTGTTATTGGTCTTGATTTGCATGGTTATTGCTTGAGGACAAGCAAGTCTAAGTATGGGGTGTTTTGATGTCCGCGTTTTAGGTAGATTTTTAGGGTTTAGATAGGTTAGTTTAAGTTGATTTTCGTAGTTGAGTCTTGTGTTTTTGAGTCTTTTTGCATGAGTTTTCGTATTTCCTTGAGATTCGGAAACTACGCGCTTTTGTGTCGTTTTGTAGGTATTTTGAAGCTTGAAGACGAGTTTGGAGCGAGGCTAGGAGAGGATGGATGAGCTAAGAGGAAGATCTCAAGAGGACAAGCTATGAAGAGGAGCTAAAGAGAAGCAAAATTAATTAGAAAAGTGAAGAAGAGGGAATCAATGATGTTTTCCCTATAAGCCAAAAATTCTCACTAGGTAAAAATTTTGTTGGATTGCAACTATCTTCACTTAAAACACATATGCTCAATTTCATCACAATTCCTTTCACAATCAAAAGGAATTTTTCATAAACTTGGGCTAAACTATCCAACTATGCCAAAGGAATTACATGATAAGCATGAAAATTAATTTTCATCATAGGACATCTAAGATGGAATGTTTTTCTATCCTAAAACAAACACACAAACAAAGAAGCAAATATTTTTGGCTTTTTCGACATTTTGCAATTTTTTTTGGATTTTGACATTTTTCTCATTTTTTTGGATTTTTCAAGACTTTTCTTAACAAACAAATCTATCAAACAAACAAAGCAAAAGACTCAAAACACCCCTTACTTAGACTTGCTTGTCTTGATTTTGCTCCTTGGGCTCGATCTTGGGGTCGATCTTGGGGTCGATTTCTTAACTTTTCTCCTTGGGCTCGATCTTGGGGTCGATTTCTTCACTTTTCTTCTTGATTTTGCTTCTCTTTAGCTCCTCTTCATAGCTTGTCCTCTTGAGATCTTCCTCTTAGCTCATCCATCCTCTCCTAGCCTCGCTCCAAACTCGTCTTCAAGCTTCAAAATACCTACAAAACGACACAAAAGCGCGTAGTTTCCGAATCTCAAGGAAATACGAAAACTCATGCAAAAAGACTCAAAAACACAAGACTCAACTACGAAAATCAACTTAAACTAACCTATCTAAACCCTAAAAATCTACCTAAAACGCGGACATCAAAACACCCCATACTTAGACTTGCTTGTCCTCAAGCAATAACCATGCAAATCAAGACCAATAACACAATCTTCAAGCATAGCCCTTGTCAAACATTTTAAACACAAGTGAAAAAATAGACAAGTAACTTTAACGTCATCACATATGTTTAAATCTCAAGCTAGGCAATCACAATCCAACCTCACAAGGGATATAAATGTGTTTCTCTCAACTCTCATATGTTTAGGCTATCACATCAACTCTCATCTCAATCTTTATGCAACATCTACTTTATCATTGAGACTTATATCACCAATCTCTCTACCTAGAGAAGTCAAAACACATCAATCTTCATAAGAACTTAGGCTCAATGAAATCTTCATAGAAGACTTATTCGGCCGGGTTGTAATGGGGCTCGGTAATAACATAAGGTAGGGAGTTATTTGGCAATGTGGTGCTAAATCCGGGAATCAAACTCCTAAATACAACACTTCAAACCAAAACAACTCTCTTCTTCTCTTTTCAACTCATAACCAAACACTATACTACAACTTATAAACGCTAATAATTCTTGGCTTTGCACTTATAACACTTTTTTTTCTCTCACTTTTTTTTTCTTCTGCTCGAGCCTACTGGGGGTCGAGGTCGACCCCTGGGGGGGTCGAACTTGAGACCTTGTTTTCACTGGGGGCCGAGATCGACCCATTAGGGGGTCGATCCTGAGACTTTTGACTCGAGCTCTTCCTTCTTTTTCTCTTTTTTTTTTCAACAATGTGCATCCCAAGCCAAGAATCCTATTACATTACACTTCAACAAGTTGTTCTCTACCCTTTAACAATGTCACCTCTTTCAATCCTAACATAAATATCACTCAACAAAACTTATTCCCAACACAATCTAAGTCCAATTCCCGGAATAGGGTCAAGCTAATATGGGCTAGGGATAATTTTTGTGGAGCTTCAAACAAAAGGTTAAGGGTAGAACGGGGTTTCAAGCAAAGACAATTCAAGGTAGGAATGGAAGAATATGGGCTAAAAATATAAGTTCTTAATCACAATCAACATGCATGAACAATCTCATAGCGGTTTCAAGAAATAGATAACCATATCAATGACAAGAAACATATGCATAAAGAGAGCAAAATCACACAAACAAAGAAGAGGGAATCAATGATGTTCTCCCTTTAAGGCCAAAATTCTCACTAGGTAGAAATTTGTTGGATTGCAAATACACTCAAGACACATATGCTCAATTTCATCACAAGTCACATTCCACAATCAAGAGCAATTTCTCATAAACTTGGCTACACTATCCAACTATGCCAAAGGAATTACATGATAAGCATGAAAATTAATTTTCATCATAGGACATCTAATATGGAATGTTTTTCTATCCTAAAACAAACACACAAACAAAGAAGCAAATATTTTTGGCTTTTTCGACATTTTGCAATTTTTTTTGGATTTTGACATTTTTCTCATTTTTTTGGATTTTTCAAGACTTTTCTTAACAAACAAATCTATCAGACAAACAAAGCAAACAAACAAAGACTCAATTATGTACAACATGTGAGACTTCTTCTTCCCCACCCCATACTTAAATCATGCAATGTCCCCATGCATGAAAACATATGACAAAGTAAAGAGAAAAGAAGTAGAAGACTCACAAAAACTCTTAGAAGCTTGATTGGAGATGGAGTTCCTCATGGAGGAGGAGGTGGTCGACGTGGGCGGAATGGAGGTTGCTCCGGGGGAGCCCATGCATCACGATCGGGGAAGTTGCCTTGGTTCCATTGCATGTAGTCCTCCATTTGAGCCCACCGGTAATCATCCACATCTTGTTGAGCATAGAAGTAACCTTGAAATTGTTGGAATTGTTGGTGTTGTTGAGTCATCATCTCTCGGGTCTGAGTTTGGTACTCCATGAGGGCCGCTTGACCCCTCATAATCTCATCAAATTGCTCCTTTTGAGAGACGCGCATGGAGGCCATCTCGTTGGCTAAGTAAGCTATGTCATATGTCGGTGGGGCCTCATGATGCGATGGCTCAGCATAGGAAGGGCCGGAATGAGCTCCCGAAGACGCCCCAAACTCAAAGTACGGACCGGAAGAAGGAGGAAATGGTGGCGGGATCGACCTAGAGGGGTCGAGGTCGACCCCCATAGGGTCGATTCTGGGGCTAGTCGGAGGTGGGGCAAGGCAAGGAAGTTGGTGGCTTGTGGTTCGGGGCTTGGGTACCGACGTGGCCGGACTCTCAAAGTCGCATCTTGTGTAGGCCGAACTCTCAAAGGAAATTTGTCGGGAGACCATACCTCGTACCAATTAGGGACATGAAGCAAGTCGACCCGCTCCCGAGTAATAGCAACTTTCATCCCTTTGAATGTGGAGAAGAAGGTGGAATCGCCTTTAGAAGGTTTTTCGATTAACTTGGCGTTGGCGATATATGGAATATCCACAAAGATGGGCTTCTCCGCAGTGTACGCCCTCATGTTCACCCCAAGGCTCATTGCAAGACGGGCAATCATTCCACCAAAGTAACCCGAACCGCCCTTGAAATCCTCAATACTTTTCATCTGTTGGGGAAAAACCTGCGGAAGCCCCGGATCGTTCCTGCAATTAGACGGATAGTAAGAAAACCAAGACAAAGACACGAGCAATTGTTGACCCAGTTCGTCACAAGGACTACGTCTGGGGGAACTACCAAGCCAGGGATTCTCCACTAGATCAATCAGAGGACTCAAGGATTACAAGGACACTGATCTTCAGATCTACCCTGATCAAGATCTTCCTAACCTAACCTCTCAATCTCTCTTTTCAGGATTTTCTCTCAATGGTGAAGCACGCCAATTACAATATCAATGTCGAGTATAAATAGAGGACTAGAGCCATACAATATCTTTTTCCGAAAGGAAACAAAATATTCCGGAAGAATATGGAAACCCTAAACGCGTCGCGGAATACGGCCCGAAGCGCGGCCCAGATCTCCCGAAGCGCGGGCGTGCTTCCGCCCACCTGCCCGCGCTTTCCGTCCAGAGCCCTCAGCTCCCGAAGCGCGGTCACGACCACCGAAGCGCGGTCGCGCTTTGCGCGTGCCTGCCCGCGCTTCCGTCTCTGCTGCGGAGCGCGGCCTCTGCCGCTGAAGCGCGGCCGGATTCTCGTGCCTGCCCGCGCTTGCCTTCTCCTCCGCCTCGTTCTTCGACTCCCCTTCCCTTCCTTCGGTTCTTGACTCGTTCCGTCTTCTCCCGCCCGATCCGAATCAGGCTCCAATACTCAACAATCTCCCACCTGGAGACTGATTCCATGTAATTGAATCTTCCAACGCTCAACAAACTCCCACCTGAAGAATGCTTCAGAGCGCCCACATCGTCTTCCCGACGATCCTCCCTTCTGGTAGTGGTAGTGCCGGCCTTCAAGCTTACGTGCTCAGGCCAACAGAAGCCCCGCCTGGCTTCCATTCTTCCAGCCTATCAGCAAGGTTTTCTCCCACCATACTTGACACCTGTCGTACGGTCTTCTCCTTGCAAGCCTTCTCCTTCACCCTGTAAGCATTCTTGTCATGCGCAACCGAGCTCGTCTCCCTGTCTATGGCAACTCTCTTGCACATCTCCTGACTCTGAGACACTCCCGCATAACTCTCCGGCTTACTCAACGTCAGATAGGAATTTGAAGGTGAATACCTATCTCGTTCTTCAATGATCTCCTGATCATCGGTTCGTGGATCTTCCTCCAAGGCCGCCTGCCTAATAGGAACCACTCTCTTGCTCCCACCGGATCTCAAGACACCTGGATGATCGTCAAACCTCCACATCACATACTCTGTGACAGTATCTCCTGACTCATCCTCCGTCTTCTCTCTGATCGTGTGGTGCACAACGTCTCCGGACAACGATGCGCTCATCGTTACTCTGTCCAACGTCCTCCGCTCATTGTCCTCCATGTCTCCTTCTCTCCAAGACCCGAAATTCACACCTTTGAACTTCTCAATGGAGAACTTACTGACATCCATCTTTCAATTTCAGGAACCCTAAGCTCTGATACCAGTTGTTGGGGAAAAACCTGCGGAAGCCCCGGATCGTTCCTGCAATTAGACGGATAGTAAGAAAACCAAGACAAAGACACGAGCAATTGTTGACCCAGTTCGTCACAAGGACTACGTCTGGGGGAACTACCAAGCCAGGGATTCTCCACTAGATCAATCAGAGGACTCAAGGATTACAAGGACACTGATCTTCAGATCTACCCTGATCAAGATCTTCCTAACCTAACCTCTCAATCTCTCTTTTCAGGATTTTCTCTCAATGGTGAAGCGCGCCAATTACAATATCAATGTCGAGTATAAATAGAGGGCTAGAGCCATACAATATCTTTTTCCCAAAGGAAACAAAATATTCTGGAAGAATATGGAAACCCTAAACGCGTCGCGGAATACGGCCCGAAGCGCGGCCCAGATCTCCCGAAGCGCGGGCGCGCTTCCGCCCACCTGCCCGCGCTTTCCGTCCAGAGCCCTCAGCTCCCGAAGCGCGGTCACGACCACCGAAGCGCGGTCGCGCTTTGCGCGTGCCTGCCCGCGCTTCCGTCTCTGCTGCGGAGCGCGGCCTCTGCCGCTGAAGCGCGGCCGGATTCTCGTGCCTGCCCGCGCTTGCCTTCTCCTCCGCCTCGTTCTTCGACTCCCCTTCCCTTCCTTCGGTTCTTGACTCGTTCCGTCTTCTCCCGCCCGATCCGAATCAGGCTCCAATACTCAACATCATCCACTCGTAGCCAAGATTGATAGGAGCCGGAGAGGTAAAGAGCATGGTTCTTAGCACAATCATTTCCCTTCTAGAAGTACGATTGAGCTCGGTTCTCGGGAAGAGGACGCTCCCTAGAATGCGCAAGATGATCCGGAAGAGAGGACTGGCAAGATTGGAGACTTGCATGTTATGGCAAGATTACACTTCTTTCCCGGAAAGATAGCTCCAAGTGGTGAGGATCGGTATGGGGCTTGGGTCATCCTCCGTTGGATTGGGGAAGCCAAAGGCGTCATTGAGTTGCTTCAAAGTGAGCTTGAACCACTTGTTACCTAATTGAAACTCCATCTTCTTGTTGGAATCCGGGCTCTCTATGTCGGAGGAGAAGGTCGCCATGAACTCACAAGTGAGAATGGGGTAATGATGATTGTCCCACTCTAATATGTGCGTGGCTCCGATGTAAGAGAAAGCCTCCTTGACATCCTCATGAATGTGCAACCTTTGCCCATCCGCCTCATCATACCACCTCATCTTGTGTTTCATCTCGAGGTAGGTATTGAAGTCCTCAACATACTTGGAGTTAATGTGGTAATCGTCTAGTGCGGCCTTGTCACTCCTCTTTGCTCTCTTAGAAGGTTTGGAACTTGAGGCCGACATAGTGCCTACATCAATTCAAACACCAAAACCATATAATACACACCATCCACCCCATACTTAAACAATGGCAAGAATTGCAACCGAACACTTCATAACATGGATAGGAGAGGACGTGTAATAATGGAACATGAAGCACAAATTCATATCTCATCCTATCATGCAACCTAAGCCCAAAGAAACACACCCATCAAGAGCAAAAAGTACCTAGGCACGACCCAGGGAAGGTCGTGCTCGACCCCAAAGGGGTCGATCTTGTTATAGCATTAATGACCTCATTATATATGTAGGATGTATATATTGCTAGACTGCGCTAGAACTTGGACTTAGGTCTCGATGTTGTGGCCTTATGTGTTTCGTCTCCATTGAGACTTGACGTGGACTTAGCGTAGTATTAGGGGTGTGGGTTAGACCCTAGACGCATATTTAAAATATTTGCATTAGGATGGACCTATACCCTAGTGCCTGGTCATGAATGTGCCGCCTCATCCGAATATGAGGGGTGATTGCACCTAGCTAGTGCCTTTATTAGACTCTTGAGATCTCCTTCGTTTCGTTTCGACCATTGTCGAATCCGTTATTTTAAAATCTATCAGCCTGAATGTACCGTTTTGGAAGTAAGTAAGATAAGTGCCTATGCATATAATTAATGAACCAGGGCGGTTAGTACAACTTGGAAAACCGTTCTTACTCCCGATTGACCAAGTCTGCTTTCCAATCTGAATTCGTACAATTATTGTGCGGTGAGGTTGGTCGTAGACTGTTGGATCGAAGTCTGTTAGAATGGGCGTCCTTAACTGGGTTAAGGGCGTCCTTAGATGCATCGGAAAATAGACTTAACAAGAAACGAGATAAGATAATGGACACAAATATTTATAGAGGAACCCCACTAAGACCAACTTGTCTTATGGGTAAACCTCTACCTCCGCTTGTAGGATTTTCAATAGCCGTCCTTATCTTATTAAGAGAGAGTCCTTACAACTTAGGCGACTCGTTACACTTCACTGAGCTAAGCGTCTGTGCTTAGCCTCACTATATAGTAACACTCTTTTCCACCTAACAAAGTAATCTAACTCTCTTAGCTATAAGGAAGCTATCACACACATCTCTCACGGTCCGTTGTGAGAGACAAACTACAACTCTAACTATTTTGTGGTTTGTTTTGGATTTGATGTGGTTGGACTTTCTTTCTCTTGCTTCAAGCTCACTTGATCCTCTTGTTCTTCGTTCTTGAACTTGAATGCTTCGGGAGAGCTTGAGAGAAAGTCTTCAAAGTCCACACCGCTATGCATACCCCTTGAGGGGTATTTATAGTGGAAGTGGTTCTTGTCCTCTAGCGTCCTCTGAGACTTGGCAGGATCCTTGATCTTCCATCAACGGTGCGATGTGCATCTTGAGGAAGTCATCTTTGTTGACGCTTGGGAAGCCTCCGCGTGGGTAGGGGACCATCGCTGGGAAAGCGACATCTTTGGAGTTGTCTACACGTGCCCATACAAGGGAAGCTTCCTTCTGAGGACTACGGCTGAACGTGATGTAATCATGTTGGGGCGGCCTTGATTTGAATTTGAACTTCGTCCGTATTTTGGCGCGCGTCCCTTATTGATGAGGACGCCGTCCTATCTGCGCAGGTACTTCGCCAATTACGTTTAGCTTTTGAAGTTCTGATGATGTGCGTCCCTACAATTTAGGGACTGCTTTTCACTTGTTGTCCTTTTCGCTCATGTGCATCCTCTGGACTTTCCTGAGATCAACACTTGGACAACTTATTAGATACCATTGAGTTTGTCATTATCAAAACAAGGGACGATCATTATTGGTTTAGATATTAATGACTGGCGTCCTTAATATCGTCCTAACAATTTCCCCCTTTTTGATGATGACAAACTTCTTTAAACAAAGCACACAGAAGTAAAGCTTTTAGCATGAGAGACTACACTTTGATTTTCCTTTTAGCTTAGGTTGGCATGCAACACATTCTTTTAAGTGCGTCCTATCTTATTCTTTACTGGCGTCCTTTGGACTTGGCCGAAATTCCCCCTAAATACATGCTTTCTATGACAACTTAAAAACTATCGCATCTCTACAAAACTATACTTCCCCCTTTTGGCATCATCGAAAAGGAGAACAAGTTGAAAAGCATGCAAGCACAAAGTCATAACTAAAGAAAGGAACGCTTAGACAAAATGAATCACGAATGTAATGAACTGCATTCACAAAGAGAGAGTACAGTTATTACATAAAGACACACACAAATTGTTCCAAAAGGGGACTGCGTCCCAAAGTCTTGAAAACAAAACACAACAAAAGTTAAACTTTTTCAGGAGTTGGAAGGGGAGGAGTGATCATTTGCGGGGACACTTGCCGAGAGCCTTGAGATTTTGCTCCTGAAGGTAGTTATTCTGCGCAAGGAGCTCATTGTTGCGTTCAAGAAGTTTTGTGTGTTGATGGAGAGTGTCATGGACTTGTTGGATGAGATCGATCATCATGCACTGATTTTCAATCATCATTCCAAGCAGATACTTCTGTGAATGCTTCTCAGCCTCATGAGGGGCGCTCATGTCATCAAGATCATCTTCCTCAGCTTCAGCAACGGCGTCCTCAACTGGCGTCCCTATTACTTGCAAATTTTCAGCCTCAGGATCACCTTCCATAGTCTTAGCAGCAGCAGCAGTGGCCTTAGCTCTGCGTTCAGCTTCCTTCTTCTCTTTGGCCAGTTGCCTCTTCACTGACGGAAGCGGCTCATCAAACCTCATTTTGCCAATTGGAGGAGCTGTAATCTGCCTAACATCCCAATGGATTCCGAAAGACTGTTCTGTTTTGGGAACATAGAGGCCTTGTTGCTTCAGAATCTGTTTCACCAAACCCGCGAAGGGGAGTGAGTGACGTCGTCCTGTGCACTTGCCCATGTGCTCCAAGATAACCCGCGGCAAGTTGATGTGCTTGCGCTGTAAGAAGGCGTCCAAAATGATATTGTTGGTGATCTAGACAATGGACTTCTTCTCCTGGCGGGGGACGACCATGCGCACTATGAAGTGATGTGCAAGGACGCCTGTCTTGGAAAGACAATGGGCAACCCTATCCTTAGCAACTGGCTATGTCCCGTTGAAAATGTTGTTGAAGATCTCTTCCTGGGAGAAACGGCCAAAGTTCTTGTTGGGCAGGTCATGAAGAACATCCGGAGGAGAAGGACGCAAGCCGAGCATATTACGAACGGTACCCTCAACAATTGAGTACTCGTCCCCATCAATTTCGAACGTCCCTTGAGGCTTCCCTTTTACTTCAGATATTTCGAATTTTGAGTAAAAGTGGAGAACTTGTTCGGGGTCCACCTCGGCAGCTTCAGCACCCAAGTGCGTCCAACCCTGGAACTCCAGCAGTTCCAAAAACTCGGTGCGCTGGTTCTCTTCCAAGAATTGAGCGGTGAAAAGGAGCGGCGACATAATCTTTTTGAGCCTTTTCTGCTTGGAGGCGTTGCTCACGATCACCTCATCACCAGCGTCTTCTTCTTCACCGTCTCCCTCCTCGTCCTCATGATCCTCATCCTGGTGAGGAGCATCGTCTTCATCGGAGGCCTCGTCCCCTTGCTCATGGGACTCGACCATGTCTGTGTCCTCAGCAGTGGACGCCTGTGCTGGAGGAGGCACGTCCACAGCTGGAGTCCTTGCCAAGGACTCGATGGGGACTTCAACAAAAGCCATCCCCTTGGCTTGTGCAGTTTCCTCGACGGCCTGAGCTGGCGGAGGAGGGGGAGTTGAAGCTCTGGCAGGAGAGGGAGAGGGAGTTCTTAACTTCGCTTTTGTGGCGGGGGCAGATGATGTGCTGGGCGGAGCCACTGAGATGGGCTTGACCTTGAGCGGAGCAGGAGAGGAAGGAGGCTTCTTAGCAGGGGGATCCTCTAGAGTGATGACTGTTGGTACAACGTCCTTGGCCTGGACCTGTACTCGAGGAGCGTCCCCGTGGACCTTTTGCATAGGCTTTGCCAAGTCCGCCTCAAGTTCTGCTTCCAGTGAATCCTTAGCAGCCACAGAAGCAGGAGCCGCGTCCTCAACTCTTGGAGGAGGTGGAGGAAGTCGTGGGACTTCCTGCAGGCTCTTCTGGATCGCCTCAGCAATGGCGTCCTTTTTAGCTTGCTCTTGGCGCGCCTTCTCCTCTTTCTCTATTTGGAGCTCAGAGAGGCGGATGGCGGCCATTTGTTGTTCGGTGACGCCTTCCAGCTCAGTAGACGTCTTTAGCCTTCTCTTTTGGGCGGGAGGAGGGGAGGAAGGGACAGGTTTTGGCTGAGAAGAGGAAGGACCTTTAATTTGGAGCTGTTTGGATGGAAGGGGAGAGGATGGGCGCTTTCTCTTCTGAGATGGGACGGAGCCCGTAGGAGCCACTAAAAACTCCATTATATCTGGGAGAAGCTTAGCGAGCTCGTCCATGGTCCCGCCAAATGAATCAGAAATAATGCCTTGTCCCATGAAGGGAGGATTGGTATGGTTGGTTTCACGGAGGCGGGGCTGGACATAAGTGATCATGAAATAGTGAAGGAGGCGTTGGATCTTAGGAGGGTGGTTGTTGACGGACGCTCGTAGGCAAATGTTGGCGAGCGTCCGAGGCTCGGTTTATGATGTAGGTAGCTGTGGCCACAGTTTCTGCCCAAAAATGTTTGGGAACGCCGCTTGCCAGGAGCAACGTCCTTGCCATATCTTCCAGCGTCCTATTCTTTCGTTCAACAACGCCATTTTGCTGAGGAGTTCGTGGGTAAGAGAAGTTGTGGGAGACTCCTTGTTGGTCACAGAAGTCAAGGAACTCTGAATTTTTGAACTCCGTTCCATGATCTGACCTTAGGGCTTTCAAGCGCGTCACAAGAGCAGCTTCTACTTGCTTAATGAAGATTTTGAACATCCCGAAAGCATCTCCTTTTGACACCAAGAAAAGAACCCAAGTTAATCTAGAAAAATCATCTACAATAACGTACATGTACCTTTTTCCACCAAAGCTTTGGGTTTGCATGGGTCCACACAAATCCATGTGAAGGAGTTCTAAAGGCTTCTTTGTGCTCACTTCATTTTTGGATTTGAAGGACGATCTTGTCTGCTTCCCTTTGATGCATGCTTCACATTGCTCAGTTTGCTCAGGATTAATTCGGGGAAGTCCTCTTACAAGTTCCTTTTGATGAAGCTTGAAGATTGTGCTAGGTCCAGCATGTCCAAGACGTCGATGCCAGAGATCGGCGTCTACAGCAGAGACAGATAAGCACAACTTGGATGCAGGCTTGAACCTTTGATTGAAGACGTAGACATTGTTCTCGCGAGTCCCTTTGAGAATAACTTGATTTGTTTTCTTGTTGATGACCAGGCACTCCTTAGAGTCAAATGTGACTAGGTTTTCACCTTGATCACATATCTGGGAAACACTAACGAGATTGAAGCCTAGTCCCTCGACAAGACTGACTTTGGACGCACTGATGGATTGATTTAGCTTTGCGATGCCCGTCCCTTTGATTCTTTCTTTGCCCTTGTTGCCAAACGAGACAGTTCCTCCCGTGGCATTTGATTGGATAGAAGTGAGATGGATCTGGCTTCCAGTCATATGATTTGAAGCGCCGCTATCGATGATCCATGGGCTTCCTCTCACTTCCACCTGAAAAGAAGAGTTAGTTCTTTGCGACCTAGGCAAGGTGGCCCCTACCTGGTTCGTTACATGGGTACAACTTCTTCATAGGCAAATGATCATAAACGTTCACATCATTTGATCTTCTAGCATGCGTCCTAGGAGATCGAGTACTAGTTTTTGGCACACTAACATGCGTCCTATCCGCAAATTTAGGCTTAGCGTTCTTATTGCCATTTCTAGCCTTTCTTCCATTTTCAAGATCCTGTTTCAGCTTAAGACACTCATACTGGTAGTGGCCACCTTTGCCACAATGTCATCACGTCCTATAGTAGTTTCCAAGGTAGTACTTCTTGTTAGGACGTTGAATTCTATTTTCTTTCATTTTTTCAGGATCAACCACCTTGGAGCCATTTCCCTTAGCAATTTTCTTGTAGATTTTATGGCTAGTGGAATTTGTGTAGTAGTCCCTTTGGCCTTTCTCACCACTTTCGAGGAGTCTTATGCGTTCTTCTAGGTTCTTTGTCTTTTCCTTCTGAAGTTCTAGTTCAGTTGTTTTGCTAGCTTCGAAGTCGCTGGGAAGAGAGTTCCTTGAGCCTGATTCATACCCTAGTCCCTTCCTAGCTGGAACAAAGACTATAGGATTCACAGGTTCAGTCATGGGACTCTTTCCTAGAACTTTCACCTCGTCCCTAAGATTTGCATTTTCAAGCTTTAGGCACACAAGCTGACTCTTAAGGGACTTGACTTCTTCCTTAGAAGATTCTAGTTGAAAAGACATGGTATTGCAATTTTCACATTCCACAACAATATTCTCGGATTCAATTTCCTCAAAACTTTGTTTCATGGCATAGCTTTCTTGCATGATCTGAGTAATTAGTTTGATGAGCTTGGGCTTTGAGCATTTTTCAAGAGAGCTTAGCATAGATTCATGAGTTACCTCTTGTTCAGATTCAGAGACGTCCTCTGGGACGTCTTCCATAGCCATGTAGGCCACTTGATTCTCTGGTTCTTCATCACTTGAGTCAAGGTCGTCCCATGCACCCTCAAACGCACCGAACAAAGCCTTTTCCTTTATTTCTTTTGATGTTAACCCTGTGGTACATTTCTTGGTCATGTGTCCCTTCTTGTTGCATTTGTAGCAGACTATATCCTTCATTTCAGCATCTGAAAGTTTGCGACTTTCTTTCTTGTAAGGCATCTTCATTTTTGGGACTTTGCCTCTTTTGTACCATGCACGGACAGATTTGTGAAGCAGGGCTAACTCATCTTCTTCAGATATTTGTTCTTCGGTCTTCCCTTTGCGTTCTATCGAAGCCTGAAGATGGAGATTTTCTTGGTGCTCTTGAGTTTTGGCTTCTAGCATTGAGTTCAACTCTCTTTGTCTTTGATAGTATTGCTCATACTCTGGTGTTCTTGCCGCAACAGTTAAGGCCAGCTCATTTTGGGAACTCTTTCCCATTTCCAGCAGGTCTTGATTTCTCCGTTTCTTTGACACCCAAGTTTTTCAACTTGGTTAGTAGGGCCTCATAAAGTTTTGTCAATGTTACCTCGTGTGTACCCGTTGGACAGAAGAAAGGACGCAAACCTATCGTACCAGGCACGAGGGGCTTGCTTGAGTTCGTAGAGTGCTTTGTCCAAGAAGTACACATGATCAGGATGATCAGCGTCCTCAAAACCTGGAGGTTGAGCGACATACACTTCTTCCTTAAGCTTGCCGTTGAGGAAGGCTGTCTTGACGTCCATTTGAAAAAGCTTGAACCCCTTGTGAGCGGCATAGGCAATAAGGAGGCGAATGGCTTCAATTCTAGCGACAGGAGTGAAGGTCTCATCATAATCGATTTCTTCCTCTTGCCTATAGCCTTGAGCCACAAGCCTTGCTTTGTTTCTTGAAACACGGCCACTCTCATCAAGCTTATTCCTGTAGACCCACCTCGTCCCTATTATGTTTTTGTTTTTCGGACGAGGGACGAGGGTCCAAACTTTGTTTCTCTCGAATTGATTGAGTTCTTCTTGCATGGCTTGGATCCAATCAGCGTCCTGAAGTGCCTCCTTTATGTTCCTAGGTTCAACTAAGGACACAAAGGCGTTGAAAGCACAGAACGCTATGTTGGCGCTATGGGACTGATTCACAGCCGATCTTGTTTGGACTCCTTTTGAAATGTCTGAGATTATTTGATCTGTGGAATGAAGTCTTGAGAGGTTGGATCCCCTATGAGTAGTGAGTTTGATATGTCCCTCATAGGAGAACTCAACTTCTTCTTGGGACTTCAAATCACACAGCTCAAAGATGGGACGCGTATTCATCAACAGAAATACATACGTGAAATGTTTGAGAAGTATGGAATGAATACGTCCAAATCCATTGATACTCCCATCTTCCCCAACACTCGCCTTTATGTTGATGAAGAAGGCAAGAGTGTAGATCAAAAGCTCTGATACCAATTGTTGGATCGAAGTCTGTTAGAATGGGCGTCCTTAACTGGGTTAAGGGCGTCCTTAGATGCAGCGGAAAATAGACTTAGCAGGAAACGAGATAAGATAATGGACACAAATATTTATAGAGGAACCCCACTAAGACCAACTAGTCTTATGGGTAAACCTCTACCTCCTCTTGGAGGATTTTCAATAGCCGTCCTTATCTTATTAAGAGAGAGTCCTTACAACTTAGGCGAGTCGTTACACTTCACTGAGCTAAGCGTCCGTCCTTAGCCTCACTAGTAACACTCCTTTCCACCTAACAAAGTAATCTAACTCTCTTAGCTATAAGGAAGCTATCACACACGTCTCTCACGGTCCGTTGTGAGAGACAAACTACAACTCTAACTATTTTGTGGTTTGTTTTGGATTTGATGTGGTTGGACTTTCTTTCTCTTGCTTCAAGCTCACTTGATCCTCTTGTTCTTCGTTCTTGAACTTGAATGCTTCGGGAGAGCTTGAGAGAAAGTCTTCAAAGTCCACACCGCTATGCATACCCCTTGAGGGGTATTTATAGCGGAAGTGGTTCTTGTCCTCTAGCGTCCTTTGAGACTTGGCAGGATCCTTGATCTTCCATCAACGGTGCGATGTGCATCTTGAGGAAGTCAACTCTGTTGACGCTTGGGACGCCTCCGCGTGGGTAGGGGACCATCGCTGGGAAAGCGACATCTTTAGAGTTGTCTACACGTGCCCAGACAAGGGAAGCTTCCTTCTGAGGACTACGGCCGAACGTGATGTAATCATGTTGGGGCGGCCTTGATTTGAATTTGAACTTCGTCCGTATTTTGGCGCGCGTCCCTTCTTGATGAGGACGCCGTCCTATCTACGTAGGTACTTCGCCAATTACATTTAGCTTTGGAAGTTCTGATGACGTGCGTCCCTACAGCTTAGGGACTGCCGTTCACTTGTTGTCCTTTTCGCTCATGTGCGTCCTCTGGACTTTCCTGAGATCAACACTTGGACAACTTATTAGATACCATTGAGTTTGTCATTATGAAAACAAGGGACGAGCATTATTGGTTTAGATATTAATGACTGGCGTCCTTAATATCGTCCCAACATAGACCCAATCACTCGACGGAGGTTTTTCAAAAACTTGTGTGAATAATAAGCTCCCAACAATCGCATACTTCGCTTAAGGAACCACCTCGTGTGGCGTCCTATCTTTCTTCTTGAGCATATTTCTTACCTTCGATGGGGATACTTCATTATTAGATTATTGACCGGCTTTCATTCGGGATTCAATACTAATAGTGGAGTCTAACCATAAGAACCGTTTTTCTAAAACTCATTTGCTTAGTCTGTCACAAGACTAACCGTCCGTTTTCTTTCCTTGCATGGTCGGCTGGTGTCAACTGTATTTACGTCGCGGCACATCAGGATTCGAGTCGTTGGAGTCTCAAGAGGAGTGAGTTGAAGACTTGGAGTATTTCTTGCAAGGTTATTTTCCATTTGAATTTATTTGAGAATAAATGAGATACTTTTATTGTAAGGACCATTTATTACCACGCATTTCCGCAGTTTTGTTTTAATCGTTCACGATTACTATTTTGGATTGTAAGACAATATAAGTTTTTGAGATCTATTTATGATTTTTGGATATTATTCATTTTATTGTTGTGTTACTATATAAGCCTTTGGGTGACTTTGGGTGTGAAATCCAAGGTCACTGGCGTGTAGCATTCCCGAGATAATTTTGGGGTGTTACAGCCTCAAGTTTGCTCGAGGGTCACAATGAGCTCTTTGCATGTTAAGGTGTGAAGGGCATGATTTATGGTGCCTTGGGGTTGAATAGGTATTTGTTTATAGGTTCGTTGCTTGCTTTTGTACCCCTCGTTGTGTTTTGACCTTTTGAGGCTTCCGGTTATCTTGTATGCTTGTTAGCTTTGGATAGATGGCCTTCGTGCTATCCTTTTGTTTTGTTTCGCATCGTTTGGAAGGCTTGCATGCCTTTCCTTTTGATGTTCCTGGATCCTTGATTCTTATACACCCCTTTGTGGGCTCATTCTTTTATATGGAATTTACCCTTCAACCAAAAAATAAAATAAGGGTGATGTCACTAAGTTTTCAAAGTAAAGCGATGAATTCAACTAACTTAACTACACATGATGAAGACATGTGTAGGTAGAAGTGGAAGAGAGAGGATCGAAAATCTCTTCTTGAGCCAGCAGGGCTCATGTATCCCAAGCCTAAATAAGTCGATTACTTGCTACCCAATCCATTTAAATACTTTATCTTCGACTATGATAGATTATATCATAAAAATTTAAATATACACAACTATCATATTAAATAGTGTTAGTGTTATAGAGAGGAAACTAATGTTAGAGCCCATGTCTTGGGTACACGATATATTTTGATTTGATTAAAAAAATTATTTTAAATTTTATAAGAATTGCCTTAGAAATAATAGATAAATAATTAAATATACTTAAGACCTTGTATTATTTCCTTATACTTAATAATTATGGGATTTGAGCATTTATTTATAGTTATATTTAACTTATATTATTTTAACTATGTATGATTTTATTTATGGGTAGATAATTGAGTAAAAATTATGTTTCATATAACAATGTTTTTGGATATTTGGATACCCCAATTGAATAAGTTACGTTACTGTATTTTTGTGTAGAAATATACTAACGTTTAAAATTCAATCCATCTTCTTTTTTGAGCAAGATTAATTATATCATTATAAAATCTTAAATATAGACTTGTAATAATATATTCTTTCATATTTTATATACATGTGGGGTCTACAATAAAATTTCAACCAATTTAATTAAGAGGGTGATTCACAAGAAAACTCCTCTTAAGATGTAAACTATAAATAAATAACAGCCGTTAGATTCAAAGAATCTATGGTTGTGATTGAAAGAGGAAGTTAGATTGGAAAATTGAGATTTAAAAAAAACGGTGGCATTTTTGTAATTATACAAATATTTAAGGACAACATTGTCTTTGACATTCAAAATAGAAAACCCTCCGATTCTTTCTTCCTCGTTAATGGTGACAGCTCTCTCAACCTCTGCTTACCTTCCTCCTAATTCCTCCACCGTGGTTCCTCCTCCCACATCCGCCCTCTCGCCGTCGTCAAGGCGCCGGAGAAGATTGAGAAGCTCGGCTTTGAGATCTCCGCCATCACTCTCAAGGAAGCAAGGATCCTCGTGGACTTGCTCCAGGACAAGCTCGGGGTTTCCGCTGCGAAGACGGAATCCGATGTCGTCATCGAGGAGGTGCCTAGCAGCAACAAGATCGGGTCGATTAAGGCTGTTAGGGCTCTGACGAATCTTGTACCACAGCAGCTAACTCACCTTTGAAGATCTATGAAACATTATGGATCTATGAAAGAATGAATATGGAGATTCAGTTTATTTTTCTCCAGCCAATTAAGCTCTTAGGTGCTTGCTCACAGTTTTAGTTTCATAGTAGGATATGTGTTTTCTGAATGTCTCTGCATCTTGCTTCATCAAAAATCCCTCTATGACGATTTGTGGTGTTTAAGGTTGTTATAAAAAAAAGTAGTGCTAAAGGCATGGAGATTGGAGAATGGGATGGATGTATCCTTATCTCTTTACATAATACTACTTGTTTTGGCATTTGTAATCATAATAAATGCTTGTACATACTATGTACACAGATTGTGTGAATATATGTTACCTGTGTGAAGTTATCAAGTTAGATGAGCATTGGACATGGTTGCTAATGTATTATAACTTGTAGTTAATGGTGGTGTAAAGTATTTCTGATAATTAAGGTGGAAACTTATTGCCCCTCTATAAGAAGAAATGTATGTTATTAATTAGTAGCCTTGTGTATAACATTATATGTGTACATTGCATACCCTGTGTATCAATCTGCTATACTCATGTCTTAAATACACTTGCTACTCTTATGTCTTAATCCTCCTTAATTAACCTAAATGATTTATCATGGACTAATTAATTAAGTAAGCTCACGACACATGCATGTTGCTTGCAGGGCAGACGTTAACCTTTATAGCTAGCTTAGCTTATGTACACAGTCAAAATAAATAGTCATTTCCTTGCAACTTCTTCCTTCATGTTGTTTTAACTAATATAAATGTAAATAGAGAACAATTATAGTATTTGATTTAACAGGACGAGAAATAGGAAAATAAGTGGTTGATTTGTAGGGTTTATCTATAGCTTCAAATCATTTGCCTTCATTTGCCTGGATCGATTTTTATAGTATTTGAGTATCATGTTCCCATATTTTAGATGTACGTTCACATATAAAGTAGTTGTGTTCACATATTTGAGTGTCATGTTCACGTATTTTAGATGTACGTTCACATATGAAGTACTTGTGTTCACGTATTTTAGATGTACGTTCACATATTTGAGTATAATGTTCACGTATTTGAGTATCATGTTCACGTATTTTGAATGTACGTTCACGTATTTGAGTATCATGTTCACATATTTTAGATGTACGTTCACGTATTTGAGTATCATGTTCACGTCTTTGAGTGTCATGTTCACGTATTTTAGATGTACGTTCACATATGAAGTACTTGTGTTCACGTATTTTAGATGTACGTTCACATATTTGAGTATAATGTTCACGTATTTGAGTATCATGTTCACGTATTTTGAATGTACGTTCACGTATTTGAGTATCATGTTCACATATTTTAGATGTACGTTCACGTATTTGAGTATCATGTTCACATATTTGAGATGTACGTTCACATATTTGAGTATAATGTTCACATATTTGAGTATAATGTTCACGTATTTGAGTATCATGTTCACGTATTTTAGATGTATGTTCACATATGAAGTACTTGTGTTCACGTATTTTAGATGTACGTTCACATCTTTGAGTGTTCACATTTTTGACGTATTTTAGACGTATTTGATGTGGGTGTTCACATTTTAGATGAGGTTGTTCACGTATATTATGTGTTCACATATTAGTAAAGATGGTACTTGAAAGAAGAACTAGTTTATTAATCTTAGGGGTGTTCAACGGGTCGGGTCGGGTCAACCCACGACCCGGTCCGCTACCCAACCCGTGGGTTTGCGGGTTTTGCGGGCCAGGTCGACCCGTTGGCCCGTTTGACTTGGTTAAGACGATGTTTTATATGCAATATGAATATAAATTGTGGATCGACCACAAATACGGTGAATTTTTAAAAGATATACATTTTTTAATACTAATAAAATTATTAGAATGTATATATTTTCTTAAAAATACATTTTAATTCTAACAAACAATAAATATTAGTATTAAAAAATAATTTTTTTTCTTAAAGATACATTTTAATATTAGTAAAACAATAAAATATATATTTTTTAAATGTAACGGGTCGTGGGTCGACCCGCAAACCCGCGGGTTTAACCATACCCGACCGGCGACCCGCAAACTCAAAAAAATCGACTCGCGACCCGACCCGTTAAACACCCCTAATTAATCTTTTTTCATATTCACATGTTTTTCTTTGGGTGTTCACACGTTGATGAGGTTGTTCGCGTATTTTATGTCGTGGTTCAGATATAAGTAAAGATGGTATATGAATGTAGTATTAGTTTATTATGTCTATTTTCATGTTCATGTTTTTTCTGTGAGTGTTCATATATTTGATGAGGTTGTTCACATATTTTATGTCATGGTTCATATATTTGTAAAGATGGTACATGAATGTAAAAATAATTTATTATGTCTATTTTCATGTTCACATTTTTTCTTTAGATGTTCACATATTTGATGAAGTTGTTCACATATTTTATATCGAGGTTCACATATTAGTAAAGATGGTAAATATAATTAATTAATAGAAAGTTGTATTAGTACACTAGCCAAACATGTTCCCTGAGAATAAACATGTATGTATGATCCCCTTATAAGGCAACAAACATTCGCCAAACATGTTCTTAGGACTTATTATATTCCTTGAGAAAAAAGTGCAGTGATATGCAAGTACAAATGACAAAAGAACAACCATCACCAAGGAGCACCTCGTAGCATTGCATAGAAATGCATACTATAGTGCAATCATAAACTCTTACGCTACTTGCTAAAACTATATAAAAAGGCTTAAGCAAGCAAGTGGTTCCCTGAGAATAAACTTTGTTACTCTTCTTTATGTCATAATAACATGAATGCTAACAAGAGTAACGTACTTTTTTCTTTTGAGCACAAGAGTAACATACTTGAAAATAAGAATAATGGTGCAAAATTAAATCAAATATCATACCATATAACAATGTTTGAACGATCAATTGACTTAGATATTTGATCATTCAGCAAAGTGTAGGCTAGCTTACATTTGCAAGGTAGTACCCAGCTAGTTGTTACCAAGTACTTAAGAGCCTAGACAGCAAATGGGAAATCCAATGTGTGGATGCTCAACATTATGACAACAATGCTAGATAATGCCAAATGTACTTTATAGAATAACATTGTGAAATTTAAAGCAACTAAATCTCTGTGATAACAGAGCACCTTGGCATTCTCTGGATAAGACCTTCACCGAAATGGTTGTAAGCAATAGTAACCTGCATTACCTTATCCCTTACATAGGAGTCACTATGACCCAACAACATCACCTGCATTTTCCCATTCCTCAAGTTAGACCTTGAAAAGCATAATTTTCATCATTTTATGGTAGAGAGACGGCGAATCGAATACTACCTCATTGTGGTGAGTAAAGAAGTTATTAGAAATGGTGATTGTGGTGGAGCCAATGACAACATCAACGAGCCCACCCGTGCACTTAGAAAGCGAGTTATGATCAACCCACATATGACTAGATCTGAAGATCGAAATCCCATCGCCATCCGCCATGGATCTCCATTCATAATGACTAGGCGAGCTTCTCACCATGGCATTCCCAGCGGGGACACAATCATGTATATCAAGCCCATGGATGATCACATTGATGATAAACTGTATAGTAATGCAGGCGCCATTGACAATATGAACACTAACGCCACATCCATCAATAGTCTTGAAGTTGTTCATGATCAGCTCTTGTTTGAGCGTGATCACCATATCTCTCTTGAACACAATCCAGAGCCCTTTGATTGCAATTATATCTCCACATGCTCAATTCCTTGTTTAGACACGACCAAATCATCCTTTAGCTTTGATAATTGGCTCATTAACTTGTATTCTTGGCTGCTAACTAATATGAGCATTTCATCGAACACGTGGTCTGCGTCAAAAATGGGCACTTCACTCATCTTCAACTTTTCTGTTTTATCCTTCAGTGGATTCAAGCGTCCTACTTAAATCTTCCTTTTGGCCCTCTACCACCTTAGTATTGACTCTTAGAGCAATCATTCTTCTTAACCAAAAACTCTTTACAACTAAGCAAATTAAAGTTTGGTGCCAATACGGCAATACATATGAAAAAACCTAGAAATCGACAACCAAACGAACAGAGATGATAAGAGCGATTAATTTGAAGACGGAAAAGGTGAGAGGAGAGAAACTCACAAATCCGAGCGACATGATCGAACGAGCTCCCGACATTGAAGCTACTGATTCTGAAGGTAGGCGATTCCACAAACGATCGATTGAAGAAGGAAGGGAAACAGGGAGGATCGGGGGTTTTGTGCAGACACAAATAAAACGCCAGAAAGTCGATTTTGCCCCCGTATGAATTAAAATTAGAGGGGGGTCTGGTGTAATCCTGGCCATCCATTTAAATAATCTAATGGTTGTAAATCATTTACAATTTACATCTTAGTAGGAATTTGTATTTGAACCAATGCCTTTAATTAATTTAGTAAAGATGGGTGTTGTTGTTCAATATAGAGTTGACATATGTCATAGTGTATATATTTTTTTGCCAAGGATACTACTAATGAGAGTCGAAGAAGAGACCTTTATGTACTACCCTAGAGGCTTAGCTGATTCACTAAATGTCGGAGGACGATTCAATGTATATCTAAGATGTGATTAATTGCAAAATAAATTATAGAAGAAATAAAATCCAAGACCACGCCGAAGGAATTCGAAGACCTAGTTGGAATCTGTTGGAGAATATGGTTCTTCAGAAACAAACTAACATTCGATTCGGATAACCAGTCGAATATAACACCAATGGTAGTGTACGAATTCAACAAAAAAACAGAAAGCTGAATGTAGACAAACCAACCAATTAGAACAAGGAGAAAAACTCAAAGCACAGAAGAGGAGAAAAAACTTTGAAATGAAGCAAACCTTCTCCTAACCACATCAAACTCAATTTTGATAGGGTTGTTAATTCATATGGTGTTGCTTCATTTGGGTTTATTTTCATGGATGGGTCTGGAGCGTCCATCTTTCATGACGAAGGGTTCATTGGTAACCGCTCTGTGGTTTTCTTGGAGGCCTTCGCGTTCCGATAAGGGATCTTGGAGGCCATCAATTGTGTCATTTCCCGCTTGGTGATTGAAGGTGAGAATCTGCAAGTTGTTAATGTGGTACGGGAGAGCTGAAGTTGTCCGTGGGAAGTGGAAATGATTCGGACGGACATTCTTGGGCTGACAATCTCTCATGTTCCACGAGAAGCAAATGTTGCTGCTGACTTCATTGTTAATTCCTTCCATTGCGTCTTAACTTTGCCTGTTTGTCCTGATTTAGGTCTTCCGGACCTCATTCGTAAGGATGCTCTAGGATAGTGTCTCTTATTTTGTATTGGACATAACCTAATTCATTTTATTATTAAAAAAAATGATGTGATTGATTGTGTGTCGATGATTCTATGTACATAGATGTTGTGCTTTTTCGACAAAAAAAAAAAAAAAGAGATGTTGGGCTTTGGTTGAGTTTTCCCATTAATAATGGGCCCTTCACGTGATGGGTTTGGATTTAGAATGAACAGTCGAGTCATTCACATATATAAGCTTTGTGTTTGGTGCAATGTCATTGATAAGGTTATTTGTCTTTGTGTTGATAGAATAACTAGTTTAACCCCCGTACCATGTACGGGTAATGTGATTATAAATCCAATTTGATATAGATATATAATGTCACTGATCATGTTATATGATCATATATTTATCTTCGTGTTATGATTAGTGTTTTTTTACCAATTGTAAATAAACTCATATTATAAATAAGTTGGACTTGTTTATTTAAAAATTACTTTATGATAAATATCACATTTTATTAAATAGTAATATTTATGGGAAGATTATAACTAATTATTGGTAAGTGATAATTTTATACTTTTCAGGATAATTCATAATTTTTGATAAATTTTAATCAATTTTTACGGGATAAGATTATGTGAGATTCTAACTACCTAATTTGTATAAAGGAGGGCCCGATTGATCGGAGTTACATACACGTCAGTTTTTGCACTTAGTGCGTTGGCAACGTGCAACAGAATCAGTGAAGCTTGCTACGCACTCCAGTCACGAACCCCCGCGTCTCCGGCAACGCGGTGTCCCGAAGGGAGCCACAGGCCACGGCAACGGACCACGCTAGAGAGATAAGCGCGACAGTAGGAGGCCGGAAGAGCGCGGAGGCGGGCCGGTGAAGACACGGCAGAGGCTTGTTAGTTTATTCTCTTTTCGGAGGGTTGTTAGTTTATTCTATTTTCGGACATGTTATTATAGGGTCGCGGGCCAAGGACACAGGCCGTGATGGGGCCACGGGGCAAGGACGCGATGGGGCCACGAGCCAAGGCCGCGAGCCCAGGCCATGAGCCGCGATGGGGCCGCGGGCCAAAGCCGAGAGCCAAGGCCACGGCAACGCGATGGGGCCGCGCGTCCATCGCGATCCATGCTAATTAAAAATGCATACTAATTATATAAGCAAAAAACACACTAACCTGCGCGATTCTTAACCGACGACCCGAGAGCATGACAGTCCAAGGATGAGAAGATCCCCACAGATGGCGCCAATGTTGAAGTCCGAAAATCTCGAACTAACTACGGGACAAAATTATTAAACTCTCGAGCCTTTCGGCGCGCTAGAAACCAGCTCGTCTTGCTTCGAGCTCTCCCACCCCCCGCGTATTATTTTATTCTCTTTTCGGAGGCTTATAAGACTTTTTAAGGTCTTTCCCGTAAAATAGTGCGAGCTCCTCGGAGACTCAAACACGTCGGAGCCCGTCCTTCGAGAACACGTCTCGGGACTCGGCTTTTTTCCGATCCCTTATTACGTACCACCACCACCCTATATATAACGGAGGGAGCTGCCTGCTTACCCTCCGCTACTCCGATGTGGGACAAACGAAAGCAAATCAAAGCCACCGAATTTGCAAAGTTGCAAATGCTCGATATGGGACGCTACGAACATACATGTTATCATACGCGAATATTTATTTATTTTAGTTATTCACGTACTTAGCGCGTTAATCTTTTATGTCAATATTATTTATCTCGTGCACTAACGCGGTGAAAGTTACGGGTATCAACACAACCCCGTGACTCGGATGTCCTTAGTCTTTTTGAGGACAAACGAGGCACTCAGTTGATGCACATAATTTCGGTCAACGCGTTACTGTAACCGACTCAAGCACGCCGACGCGCATCGCGCGGGTCAAACCCCGAACCTAGCCCGACGATTTGTCTTATATAATAATTCGATGTTTGGATTTATCGCGACTACGAGCGATGAAGTCAACTCGAGCGCGCCCTCGCATTCAACGCGGGCCAAACCCCGAGCTCAGCTCGGCGGTTTGTTTTATAGAATTTGGATGTTTGGATTTATCGCGACTACGAGCGATGAAGTCAACTCGAGCGCGCCCTTGCGCTCAATGCGGGCCAAACCCCGAGCTCAGCTTGGCGATTTGCCTTATAGAATTTGGATTTTTGGGTTTATAGGGACTACGAGCGATGAAATCAACTCGAGCGCGCCCTTGCGCTCAACGCGGGCCAAACCCCGAGCTCAGCTCGGCGATTTGCCTTATAGAATTTGGATTTTTGGGTTTATCGCGACTACGAGCGATCAAGTCAACTCGAGTGCGCCCTTGCGTTCAACGCCGGCCAAACCACGAGCTCGGCTCGGCGATTTGTTTTATAGAATTTGGATATTTGGATTTATCGCGACTACGAGCGATGAAGTCAACTCGAGCGCGCCCTCGCATTCAACGCGGGCCAAACCCCGAGCTCAGCTCGGCGATTTGCCTTATAGAATTTGGATTTTTGGGTTTATCGCGACTACGAGCGATGAAGTCAACTCGAGCGCGCCCTCGCGTTCAACGCGGGCCAAACCTCGAGCTCAGCTCGGCGATTTGCCTTAACGATAATTGTGGAGTTTTGATGTTTTAAGGCTTTATGTGAAACTACGAGGGGCATAACCCAACTCGAGCGCGCCTATGCGCATCGCGCGAGTTAGCGGACAACCGCAAGCGAGGACGGCAACTTGGGTTTTCCCTAACGACTGTGGTGTTTTGATGTTTTAAGGCTTTAAGCAACTGCGAGAGGCGTAACCGTATCGAGTGCGTCTATGCGCATCGCGCGCGTTAGCGGACAACCCCAAGCGAGGACGGCAACTTGGGTTTTCCCTAACGACTGTGGTGTTTTGATGTTTTAAGGCTTTATGTGAAACTACGAGGGGCATAACCCAACTCGAGCGCGCCTATGCGCATCGCGCGCGTTAGCGGACAACCCCAAGCGAGGACGGCAACTTGGGTTTTCCCTAACGATTGTGGAGTTTTGATGTTTTAAGGCTTTATGCGAAACTACGAGGGGCATAACCCAACTCGACCGCCTATGCGCATCGCGCGCGTTAGCGGATAACCCAAAGCGAGGATGGCAACTTGGGTTTTCCCTAACGACTGTGGAGTTTTGATGTTTTAAGGCTTTAAGCAACTGCGAGAGGCGTAACTGTCTCGAGTGCGCCTATGCGCATCGCACGCGTTAGCGGACAACCCCAAGCGAGGACGGCAACTTGGGTTTGCCCTAACGATTGTGGAGTTTTAATGTTTTAAAGCTTTATGCGAAACTACGAGGGGCATAACCCAACTCGAGCGCGCCTATGCGCATCGCGCGCGTTAGCGGACAACCCCAAGCGAGGACGGCAACTTGGGTTTTCCCTAACGATTGTGGAGTTTTGATGTTTTAAGGCTTTATGCGAAACTACGAGGGGCATAAGCCAACTCGAGCGCGCCTATGCGGATCGCGCGCGTTAGCGGACAACCCCAAGCGAAGACGGCAACTTGGGTTTTCCCTAACGACTGTGGAGTTTTGATGTTTTAAGGCTTTAAGCAACTGCGAGAGGCGTAACCGTCTCGAGTGCGCCTATGCGCATCGCGCGCGTTTTGCTTTACAGAATGTGATTAGCATGTTGACGGTAACTGTGAGCAAATCTCAAAAACAACCGTCGTCTAAATGGGGTCGCGGGCCATATGAGGCTTATTTAGTTTATTCTCGTTTCGGAGGCATTATTTAGTTTGGTGTTAAACTTGTGTATAACAAACCTGTATTAGTCAATCGCTAATATCTCAAGGTTCATTATTGGCGTTCGCTGGGCGCTCGAATGCAAGAAACAAGAGCAGAGCGCGTAAGAAGACACAACACCATACACCAGAGGAAGAGCCGGGCAAACTAAAACCCCGAGCCTCTTCCCCCAAACCAAAAGAGAGATCTTTTCATTACCGTTCATGACATGCCAAGCAAGCGTACCACGAGAGATTTTACAAATTCACAAAACCTAAAAACAAAAAATCCTGACAACAAGAACAACACGAGCAACCCGAATTCGATCGGAGTTACATACACGTCAGTTTTTGCACTTAGCGCGTTGGCAACGTGCAACAGAATCAGTGAAGCTTGCTACGCAATCCAGTCACGAACCCCCGCGTCTCCGGCAACGCGATGTCCCGAAGGGAGCCACAGGCCACGGCAACGGACAACGCTAGAGAGATAAGGGCGACAGTAGGAGGCCGGAAGAGCGCGGAGGCGGGCCGGTGAAGACACGGCGGAGGCTTGTTAGTTTATTCTCTTTTCGGAGGGTTGTTAGTTTATTCTCTTTTCGGAGATGCTATTATGGGGTCGCGGGCCAAGGCCACGGGCCGTGATGGGGCCAAGGGGCAAGGCCGCGATGGGGCCACGAGCCAAGGCCGCGAGCCCAGGCCATGAGCCGCGATGGGGCCGCGGGCCAAGGCCGAGAGCCAAGGCCGAGAGCTAAGGCCACGGCAACGCGATGGGGCCGCGCGTCCATCGCGATCCATGCTAATTAAAAATGCATACTAATTATATAAGCAAAAAACACACTAACCTGCGCGATTCTTAACCGACGACCCGAGAGTATGACAGTCCAAAGATGAGAAGATCCCCACAGACGGCGCCAATGTTGAAGTCCGAAAATCTCGAACTAACTACGGGACAAAACTATTAAACTCTCGAGCCTTTCGGCGCGCTAGAAACCGGCTCGTCTTGCTTCGAGCTCTCCCACCCCCCGCGTATTATTTTATTCTCTTTTCGGAGGCTTATAAGACTTTTTAAGGTCTTTCCCGAAAAATAGTGCGAGCTCCTCAGAGACTCAAACACGTCGGAGCCCGTCCTTCGAGAACACGTCTCGGGACTCGGCTTTTTTCCGATCCCTTATTACGTACCACCACCACCCTATATAGAACGGAGGGAGCTGCCTGCTTACCCTCCGCTACTCCGATGTGGGACAAACGAAAGCAAACCAAAGCCACCGAATTTGCAAAGTTGCAAATGCTCTTGCATGGTGACATGGCAAAATTGCCCTCCGTATGCAACTTTGCCTCCGTATGATCGATATGGGACGCTACGAACATACATGTTATCATACGCGTATATTTTTTTATTTTAGTTATTCACTTACTTAGCGCGTTAATCTTTTATGTCAATATTATTTATCTCGTGCACCAACGCGGTGACAGATACGGGTATCAACAAATAGAGAATCATATAATATAGATATAGTCTAAATTATTTGTTTTAAAATATTCGAAATTGTATTTCAAAATTATATTATGTGTGTACAAACATAATTTGAAGATTATATTCCAGAGATTACTTTCCCACTTTATCTTGATTTTGTTCTTAAATGAAAAGATCATGTTTTGTTAAATTAGATAGAAAATGCTATTGTATACATATAGTCGAGATTGTTTTTTTAAATCCGAATTATGCTCCAAAATTATTTTAAAAAATGATTTATATTTTAAAAATATATTATATTTCAAAAAATAATTTTGTAATTATATTTTAGAAATTATTTTCCGATTTTATTTTGATTTTTACTTGAGTGAAAATAGTGTAGTTTATGAAATAATACTCCCTCCGTTACAAAATAGTTGCCCAAAACACCATTTTTTTCTTGTTTCACAATACTTGTCTATTTTACATTTTTTACCATCTTTTTCCATTTATACTCTTAATAATTATTGTATCATAATCATATACAATTTTCCATATTTCTTTTAACTAATAGTTAACTCTATATTAATAGGGGTAATATAGAAAAAAAAAAGTTTTTCTTAATATATGTGCAAATACTATTTGGACAACTATTTTGAAATGAAGGGAGTAATAGTTATTAGACTATATATCAAAGCTTATTATATAATGAAGAGCTCGATGAATTATTTTATTATAGACATGCCACGTGATACAATTTTTTATGAAGATATTGACTCCACTTTATACTATAATTATATTTAGATATAGAATAGTGTAACTTGTATATGCGTTATTAATATTGTGTATACAATAACGGAATAACACAATAAAACCCATCCAAAAATGAAATTCGAAAGAGAGATGGGATGTACGTAGTGTTACATTTTCCCTCCCTTCACTCTCCTTTTCCTCTGTGGGTGTTTTCTTTTGGAGCCATCCAGGATTGATCCGGTCAAGATAATAAAGCAAATTGATCGAAACCTAATACCGAAAGATAGACATGGAAAGGGAAAAAGAAGGAGAAGTTAAATAAAGGGAATTGAATTAATTGGAATTCCATTGAATAGTGGTGGTAGATAAAGACCCTTGCTTCTACATTCTCAAATCGATCAGTGGGAAAAGGGACATAAGCAAAAGCACAATTCAAACCCCGCACCCACCTTCCAAAACCTTTAAGTTTTTTTGAGATCACAAAATCCTTTCTTTGTTAATTTCATCTATCTTCTTCAGCGCTTCCATGTATGTTAAAGCATGTTTTTGTATTAGCTTGTTCTTTTTCCACGCCAATTAGTCCCCGCACATCTAGTCTTTTAACCCTGTGAAAACACTCAAACGATTGAGAATGATGACCTAACCTAGAGACTCTTAGAGGGAATAAAAGACTCTCATAACAGAAATGGTAAAATGGTGCAAGATTTTATTGATTGAAGTATCTGAATGATACTTATAGTTTGTTACAGCGTTTACAATCTGTTACAAAGCTGACATCAGCATACATCACTTAACCTGCTTCTGTTACACGCATACAAGCAACTACCTCACATCCCCCCTTCAAGTTGGACTTGGTAGGGAACATACAAGTCCTAACTTGGACGAAAGAAAGTGGTGTTGCAATTCTCCTAAGGTTTTAGTAAGCAGGTCTGCTAACTGTAAAGAAGTCCGAATATAACTTGGTTGTATGAAGCCAATCAATAATTGCTCACGCACATAATGGCAATCCAACTTCAAATGCTTGGTGCGTTCATGGAAGATTGGATTCTCTGCAATGTGCATGGCTGCCTTATTATCACAAAAGAGAGGAATAGGCAATGGCACAGTAATGCTGAACTCATTCATCAAACTGTTCAACCAAACTAACTCACTAGAAGCAGCAGAAAGAGCTCTGTATTCAGCTTCAACAGAGGACTTACTTACAGTCTTCTGTTTTTTTAGTTTTCCATGACACCAAGGAGGAACCAAGAAACATACAATACCCAGTCAAGGAACGTCCACTAAACATACAAGTACCCCAATCTGCATCACAAAATCCTGTAAATGCAAGTTGAGAGTGAGCTGTATAATGCAAACCTGTATTAATGGTCCCTCTTAGGTATCTAACATCATGCAAAGCTGCCTGGAAATGTGGAACTCGAGGCTCATGAAGAAACTGACTAAGATGCTGCACAGAATAAGAAATGTCTGGCCTTGACAAATTCAAATAAAGCAATCTTCCAACCAGTCTTCTATAGCTCTCAGGATCATCAAGCAGAACTCCAGCATCAGTTGACAGTTTAAGACCTCGTGGTAGAGGAAATTTAGCAGCTTTTGCATCCATCATATTCAAATCTTGCAAAATATCAAGAATATACTTTCTCTGATTGATCAACATTCCCTCATCAGACCTTGAAATTTCCAATCCTAGGAAATATCTAATTAATCCTAGATCTTTAATAGTGAAAGTAGCATGAAGAGAAGCCTTGACTCTTGCAATAACAGTCTCATCATCTCCAACAACTATCAAATCATCAACATATACTAACACTATGACAATTCCTTTGTCAACTTTCATAGTAAACAAAGAATAATCATAGGAGGACTTAACAAATCCTAAACTCACAAGATGCTTAGACAGTTCTAGATTCCATTGTCTAGAGGCTTGTTTAAGTCCATAAAGAGACTTGGTGAGTTTACATACCTGTCCAGGTAAAGCCTTATCATACCCTTGAGGAGGTTGCATATAGACCTCTTCATCCAAAAACCCATGCAAAAATGCATTGTTAATATCCAGCTGATGAACAGGCCAAGCTTTTATAGTGGCAAGAGCTAAGAACAAACGAGCTGTTGTAAACTTTGCAACAGGAGAGAAAGTAGCTTTATAATCCTTGCCATATACTTGATTGAAGCCTTTAGCAACCAACCTAGCCTTGAAACGTTCAACAGATCCATCTGGCTTGAATTTGATTTTGTAAACCCACTTATTTCCTATAGCCTTCTTCCCTTCAGGTAATTCAGTTAAAAACCATGTCTTATTTTTTTCCAAAGCTTCTAACTCTAAAGACATTGCTTTCACCCAACGTGGATCATCTTTGGCATGCTTATAAGTGTAAGGCTCCTTCTCTGTCATGACATTATGCAAAGAAGCTACATAATTTGCAGAATAAGCAGACAGATCTCCCACATGTGTAGCCATAAAAGAAACTGAAGTTGAGTGTTCTGTTTGCAGGGTTGGACAATGAAAATCTGCAAACTTGGCAGGCTTATTAACAACCCGAGTGGACTTCCTCACAGCAGGAATAGGAATAGGAAGCACCTCAGAAACTGATTCCTCAACAACAACATTCCCTAGCTCATCAAACACTGCATTACTTGGTTCTGAAGGCTGTGATATAACTGGATCATCCAAAGGCCTTTGAGCAACAACTGTAAGCTCATCATCTACTGTAGGATTGACCAATGGAAAACTTGATCCAGTCTTTACTAAACTTAAATCATTAATCCTGTATGGAAAAATATCTTCATGAAAGATAACTTCTCTAGAAACAAAAGACCAGTGTGATTCAAGATCAAACACCTTATATGCCTTCTGTCCTAGAGGATATCCTAGAAATATACATTTCCTGGATTTTGGAGCAAACTTACCAACAGATCCCCTTTGCTCCATAGCAAAACACTGACAACCAATCACCCTTAAACTTGAATAATCTGGCAACTTGTTATGCAGTTTTTCATAAGGTGTACACCATCCCAAAACAGAAGAAGGCATCAAATTTATCAAATGAGCTGCAGCCAAGACACAATCTCCCCAGAAATGTATAGGCAAATTAGCATGAAACCTAAGTGCTCGAGCAGTTTCTAGGAGATGTTTATGCTTCCTCTCAACTCGTCCATTTTGTTGAGGGGAATAAGGAGCTGACCTTTGATGACATATGCCTTTAGATGCTAAGAATTGTACACAACTGTCTTGTACAAATTCCATTCCATTATCACTCCTAACCGTCTTGACCTTACAAGAATACTAAGTCTCAACATATGTGATAAACTGCATCAAGATGCCAAGGACCTGTTGCTTATTGTTGAACAAATGAACCCAAGTAGCTCTGCTGAAATCATCAACAATGGTCACAAAATACCTAGCCCCTGAACTAGATGGTTTCCTATAAGGTCCCCACACATCAATATGTAAAAGCTCAAAGGCAGAAGTAGCAACAGAGACACTTCTAGGAAAAACATTCTTATGTTGTTTAGCTTGAACACAGGCTTCACAAATGAAATTGGTATCAAATGTTTTACAACCTTCAATATGCTGAATTTTTGAGCAAGATGCATGACCTATTCGAGCATGGAACAAGTCACTACTAACAGAAGGCAATACTGAATTACAAACTTTATTTAGTTCAGAACTAAAATTCAAAGTAGGTAAAACAGTAAGATGGGAGCTTCCCACAAACTGCTTGTACAATCCAGCACTCCTCTTTCCAGTGAAAAGTACACGACCATCCTTAGGGTCCTGAAAAGAACAAGCATCCTTGTCAAATTTAGCAATCAAACCTGTATCACCCAGAAATCTTCCTACAGATATCAGATTTTGTTGGAAACCAGGTACTAAAAGAACGTTCTTGAGAGCAAACTGTCCTCTCAAAGCTACATTTCCCATTTCAGTAACTAGTTTCCTGGAACCATCAGGTAGGCACACACTAATAGGCCTATCTAAAATCTTCTTAGAAACTAACAAGTGCTGATCACAAGTCATATGATCTGAAGCTCCTGTATCTATCACCCAATCAAGAGATTGCACATTCTGAGAAGAAGTAAACACAATAGATGTATGTTGGCCATTAGACATACCTGAGAAACCTTCAAACTGAGATGTAAGAGCTCCCTTTCCTTTGAAAACCTGCATCATCTGCTTCATTTCTTGATACATTTTCAACATCTCAGAATTATCAGGTTGAGTTCTGCCAGCAACATTCTCAAACTGATCAAAAGGACTATCAACCAATGCAGCCTGATTGGCAGAGGACTGAGCAGACTCTTTCCCTTTCTTACCTTTATACCACTCCGGATATCCCACAATCTTGAAACACTGCTCTACTGTGTGACCCTTAGTGTTGCAATAAGAACAAAAGAGCTTTTCCTTTTCCTCTGCTCTCTGCTTCTTATAATCTTTCTTATCTCCTGTGGAAGAAGATGATCCACCAGAATTTGCATGAATTTTAACTTGACTCTTTTGAGCTGCTAGTGCACTTGCTTCCTTAGTAAAATCACTATTAGTTGCAAGATTCTTTTGCACTTCAGCTTGCTGAACAAGACTATATGCCCTGTTCAAGTTTGGCAAAGGATCCGCAGCCAAAACATTGTTGACTACAGTGTCAAAACCAGAATTCAAACCAAGAAGGAATTGCATAACTCTATGCTTGGATTCCATCTCAGAAATTCTCTTCAAGAGCATACAAGTACACTTAGTGAAAACTCCACAAGTACAAGTAGGTATAGGTTCAAGGCAACTAATCTCATCCCAAATCCTCTTCAGTTTGCCGTAATACTCAACAATTGACATATTACCTTGTGCAAGCACTGTGAGATTCCTCTTGAGCTGGAAGAGAAGAGGTCCGTTCGCTTGTCCAAAGCGTTCCTTGATTTCGTCCCAAAGCTGTTTAGCCGAGGCAACATACATGAAATCATCTGAAAACTCTGGCGCCATGGAATGAGTAATCCAACAGCGAACCATAAAATCACAACGAATCCATCGTTGAAGATCCATTGAACCGGCTTCAGGAACAGTCAGAGTTCCATCTATGAAACCGAGCTTGTTTTGCGCACCTAGAGCCATACGAATGCCATGACTCCAAGTGAGAAAATTGTTGCCATTGAACAAACTAGTGGTGAGTTGAGCATTCGGTGACTCTGAATTGGCTAGATTTAGCAGATCATTGCTCATTTTGGACTGGATCTCTCCTCCGTCCGAGCTCTGTACTTCCACTCCTCCATTGCCAGAAGTCGCCATTGAAGCTGTAACTCGCCGATTTGCGTGAAATCACCACAAATTAAAGAAGAAAAACAAAGAAATTGGTGCGGAAGAACGTGAAATTGGAGCACGAAGCTCTGATACCATGTGAAAACACTCAAACGATTGAGAATGATGACCTAACCTAGAGACTCTCAGAGGGAATAAAAGACTCTCATAACAGAAATGGTAAAATGGTGCAAGATTTTATTGATTGAAGTATCTGAATGATACTTATAGTTTGTTACAGCGTTTACAATCTGTTACAAAGCTGACATCAGCATACATCTCTTAACCTGCTTCTGTTACACGCATACAAGCAACTAACTCACATACCCGTCTAGCTAGATGGCATCCGGGTGTCCACGTGGCAACCTTGACATCTGTATAGGCCGCTAGGTGCTAAGCACGCGGGCTTCTCTCCGTTTAGGGACTTTCTAGTTTTTTTTTTTTTTTATAAGAATGCAATGCAAGATTCCCATATACTACTCAATGTATAAGCAAGTCGTGAATTGTTAAGCTACCTTTTCAACAACTATGTACAACAAATTCTTCGTTCAGGTCAGTTCAATACATTGGGACATATATGCAACAAATGAAGATCTCCATTATGCATGTGATGAGTACTACTCCATGACAATGCAGATGTTTGGATGAACTGAAAAGGTCAAACTTTAAACTATTCACGCTTTGGTAACCATATAACAAGGACAGTAAGATTCAAATTTCACTTTACAAACTACTTTTTCCCCCTTTTCCATAAGTAGCGCATATGGTTGGCACGTACTGTCGATTTGGCAGTGTTACCCGGCGTTGATGTGTTCGAGTTGTGGTCCTTACGCGATTTGATTTATACAACACGTTCGTACTTGGGAGAGTTGGGATCATGGAGATAGTAATACTTACTATATGCTTACACATTTCCAGCATTCATTCCCCGCTTCTTAGTTGCATATTTTCCCGAGAATTAATAAGCAACTCTGCAAACACGTACTCCCTAAAGGTCATCGATTCGACTGTTATTGAGAGTGTTATCGACTAAAAAAAAGTAACTTGACCTACTCCCATATAAAGATGGATATAACATAAATGTAAGTTACAGTTCACACCACTGTAAAACAGGAGTTACAATAATTAACATACATGCTGCTAGCTACAAGTGGGTTCAGCTCGATCATGACCCGGCCGCATGCATCTTGCAAGGTCACAATCACGCAGTCTTTTTGGTTTATGTATATTTAGTAAAACAAACAAGCAGCAAAGCTAATTATAAATAAGACACGTCTGGATCGATCGTCTAGCTAACTCTAAATACTGTAAAGAGTAATCACATTGAGTTGAAGCCGGATCTTGACAGAACCGAAGACTTGGAGGAAGACGAAAACGAAGAGGGTGAGGTAGCCGGAGACGGCCAGAACTGTGCGTTCTTGACCTTGGAGATGCTTGTTAATACCTCTGAGGGGCTCACACTTCCCGTCACTGTAACCCTCTTGGTCTCCAAGTCTATGCTGAACGACGTCACTCCTGCTCAATTTATCAAAAAACAAAAACATATCTTATAATCCCTTATATCAATATACTGATAAGAAGATATTTAATTATACATCACATGTAAGAAAATAAATAAATAGAAAAATGACCGACCTTCCATTTTGGAGAGGTGTTTGCGAAGTTTGGCTACACAGCCCTTGCAGTGCAATGATACTCTGAGAACCACAACCTGCTAACCAACAAATATATTCATGCATCACTCCACATGGATGATGGACATGGCCTCTCTCTCTCTCATCAAATTCCGTTACTATTTTCATTTTCAATATTAAATGTACGTATTTTGACATAATAAATACAATATAAAACATTAAAATAAAATGTTGTAGGCGGGGGATTCGGAATCGGATCCGGTTACCTGATGATGATGCCCACCAGATGGAGCGGAGGAGGATGACCTCACAGCGGCAGGTTTGCTCAATCGCAGCCGTTGATTGCCCTCCTCCTCCTGATGAGCGTCCTTAGAAAGGGGGGGCAGCTGCATGACCAGCGCCCTGGATCTCTGGGGATCACGCCGGTATCCTGGAGCCGACCGCACCAAATCACCTCCAAGTCTCCCAGCAACAGCAACATCCCCATGAGAAGCATGAGCAGTGGGGCCCTCGTCGCTGGGGACCAACGCCAGATCCTGCCTCCTAAACGACGCCGTTTCGGTCATCAGGAGGTACCTGGACGACGACGACGCCGGCGGGCTCCGGCGGAGATCCGCCGACCTGCGCCGCCTGCTGAGAAACTCCCTTATCTCGGCGGAGGCGGGGGAACCGGAACCGGAGCCGCCTTTTCTGTACAAGGACGACAAGGCCGGGCGGGGGGTAATGGGGAGCTCGGAGATGCAAGGGGCGCCGGGGGAGCGGGAAGGGATGAGGTGGTTGTACTGGTCCTGGAGGTACGAGTTCAGGCGCTGGTGCCGGGGAGTTCCGCTCGTGCTGTGCCGGATCATCGCCCGGTGGTCGCTCGTGCTGCTGCAGATCGCTGTCGACGCCGGCGAGGCGCACCCTCTCATGTTTTTCAGGGATATCGGCATTTTCGGTTTTGTTTCCTTCGTGGTGAGTGCTAATCGATTTGATTCTATAGTAACTGGAGATCGATCAGCGTGTAGGTAGATACTAGCTCTGATTTGATAGGGAATAGGGATCGTGTGTTTTTGTTTTGTTTTGTTTTAGGAATCCGGAATTTTCTGGTTTGTGTAGAGAGGGGAGCAAGTGTGAAGAAGAAAGTAGGAGGTGGTTTTAAAGGGCGAAAACAAGAAGAAAAAAAAAGAAGAAATGACAAGTGTGTGGATGGATGATATATATGGGACCCTCTTGGATTGTTATTGTCATATTGCATTTACTAAATATACACTATTTTTTTAGGTAGATAATCGATTTTTTTTTTACAAATGTATAAAGTTTGGGAAGAATTCTTGATTTTGGTAAAAAGAAATGAAACTACAGGTTAGGTGCATGGCAATTCACTAATTAACAAGTTGTAGAAGAAGTGGATGTAATATACGTGTATTATGTGAAAGTCGACTAGGGAAGTGGGATAAATGGTTTACGTGAAAGTACTTTTAGGCCCGTTTTGGTACGTTGTTGGAATCGGATTGAAATTAGGAATCGGAATGAATCATTCCGCAGACATATTGTTTGGTATATTGCCGAAATGAACCATTCTCGATAATATTATGGTTTGAAATCCTTAAGGTTTAGAGTTCTTACTTATAATTTTAAGGGTTTATAGCTTTTAGAATGTTTAAAATATGGCTTATAAAAATTAGGATTAAAGATGAAGAATAACAATATTTAGAATGGGCGATACCCTCCAAGTTCTATTGGAATCAGATTAGCCTGCAGACTTAGAATGAGTCATTCCTAGGAATGAAATCGATTCTAGATATTTCTCTACCAAACAGGATATTGAGATTAGTCATTCCTGATTCTCATTCCTCATTTCGAGAGAATCGTACCAAACAAGGCCTTATAGTATTTTTGCTTCTTCTTTCTTAATAGGTTGTAAACAAATAGAAAACAGGTCTAACCAACTTCATATGCTACTAGCACTTTGTAATCGGTAAATGCATTCAATCACATCGGTTGGTTTCCTTCAATCAAACTTGCAAGGGGATGTCTTGATAGAAGACTCGAGAAACACACTATTATAACAATTGTTTTTTTTGAAGAGCTTCTAGCTCAAACAAGCCAAAATTAGGCCACCTATAAGTTATAAGGATAGCCTAAATTATCGCGACAGATGATCTTGAAAAAATCAAACAACGAGGGTTGTTGACTCAACAAACATATCGACTGAGTTACAGACAAATGGGAAAATGAAAAGGACGAGGATAGAAATGGAATGACTGCATTGAGACTTTGAAGATTAATGTGTCTTATTGCTAGGAAATCAGCAGCAGCATTTGATTCCCCGAAACAATGATAAGAAAAACAATAGGGATAACCAAACAGGGCATTTGTTGTTCGGTTTTAAGCCTAGACGCGTCAAAATTGAGTTTGGACCATTGAGGAGGACGTTTTTTCTAGGCCGTGTGATTTTTCACCTTTTTGGCCTATACGGTCTTTGTTTTATGGCAGTGTTACAGCAGTCCCATGCTAAAGCACATGAGAAGGCTAAGTCAGATAGAAATTTCTTAGGGTTAATTCTTTCAGGATAGAAAATATTTGCATTCCTATGTGCCCAAACGAACCACCATAGGAAAGCAAGGGGTGTAGTGTATTGGTTGTTTGTAAGTGTTTCTTTAATGTTTTGGTGAAAAGTGTATGAGGTAGTTATTTTGAAGGAGTAGTTTAATAATTTCTGCAGTCTAACAATCATAGTTTTCGTAAATGGACATTGAAAGAATAAATGATTAAGGTTTTCATCTTACAACTCACAGAGTGAACACAAGTGTGGAACTGAATTGTAAAATGATTAATGCTATTTGTCGTAGGAAGACAGTCAGAACAAGATTTTCATAAGAAGTTTTTAATTTTAGGAGGTAATTTTAATTCTAACAATGGTTGAAACAACACTTCGAACCATGCACCACAAATCAATATAACTTTACCTTAAAGTAAGTAAAAGATGAGAGTAATCCATTTAAGCTAATTAGCTAAACTAATCATCCATAAATAAAAAATAATGCAAAGTAAAAATTATAAGTTGTCACATCTGTCGAATAATTGATGTGATCCCTTCCCTTACTCCCAAGGAAAAGGAAGACGCCATGACAATGCGTTCGGACGGACCCATTACTCGAGCTCGTGCTAAGGCCATCGCTCAAGCAACGGCGTCCTTTGTATGGCGAGCCTCTCAGTCCTTTATCTTAGTCCCTGAAGAACCACCTACATGGGTGTTGAGCGTCCTTAAAGCCAATCCTGAGGAAGGGGCCCTGGCGTCCCTACCGGCACCCTAGAAGTCCCCATCTCTAGAGGACGCCTGCTGCCAAGGACAATCCTAGGGACTGCACTAGAGCGTCCCAACAATTCCAGCAGCTTCCCTTCCAGCGTCCTCAACATTAGGGTCCCTCAGCTCTTGAAGAGAGTCCTCAGCAGAGTCCCTAAGACTTGTTTGTTCTAGTCTTTGTCTTTCCTTTTCCTAGCTAGCTAATGGATAAGTATTACCTTTTGTAGTAGAGACAAGAATATTAGGTCAGATTAGTTGTCTGGCCATTTATAGTATGCATAGGGTATTGGGCCAAGACTTGCATGTTTTAGGCCCAGCCCATAAATGCTAGGGTTTCCTTTTGTTGCCTAAGAGCCTCCACTATATAAGGAGCTCTCCTCTCTTGTGATCTTTACGTTTGCAATCAATGAGTTTTGGCTTGAATCGAGTGATATCTCTTCCCCAAAACCGTGAACGTCAACCCTTCTATCCCTCTTCTCCGACGCCCTCATCTCCCCGACCTCCGGTCGCTTCCTCGTTCGACGGCGAGTTCTTCCGCCCGTCCAGTCCTTTCCACCGTCCCTATCTCCGCCACTAGCGTCCCTACCACATCCACCAGCGTCCCTACCATCGTCCCTCTACCAACGTCCCATCCACAGCTACCAGAGTCTCTACCGCAGCACAACTACCAGAGTCCCATCCACAGCTACCAAAGTCCCTACCGCAGCTACCAGAGTCCCTCCCTCAGCTATCAGCTTCCTTACCACCACTACCACCTTCCATAACTCAGCTTCCGCCTCCTTATGTTTCCCTCAATAGTCGGATAAGGCCCAACTCGTAACCTAGATCCTTGGCCAAGCGAGTTCTTCTTGGAGTCCCTAGAAGGCGAACGCATCAACTGGTATCAGAGCCAAGGTTATGTAAGCCTTTTTATTCGAACTATTACATATCACACTTGCTTCCCTTTGTGTTCCTTGAATCCGTCCTTATAAAAAAAATCCAAAATAATTTTTTTTAGCCTAACCTTGGTAGTAGAACAAGTTTTCACTACCATAGTCCTTACAAAAAAAAAAAAAATCACCCATTTACGATTGCAGTCTTTACATGCTTGGTGATTTCGATTCCTTGTTGCATATTGGTTTCAGTCGTGCTTAGGTTAGTAACCTATTTGTGCTACTTGCGTCCCTCAAAGGACTCTCCTTCGGTTAGTAACCGCATTCAAAAAAAAACACAAAAGAAGTCCAAATAGAAAGCCAAAATAAGGCAACTATTTTGGATTCAAGAGAGTCCCAAGACACACCCACCTTGAGGATGCCCTCCTCAACAAAGAAGCAGTCCTCAGCACTTAGCACGTCAATATTGTTGCTTGTAATTGCATTGATCCTTGCGTGTTTGAGTTGCATCGTGTAGCCTTTAGCCGCCTGTCGCACATAAAGCCTTCCTTGACCTTTGTGTGTGCATAGTCCGTCTAAAGAGCCGTTTCTAGTGCTTGTACTTGTTGACTCTTGTTCGACTTTTACTCGCCATGGATTCTAATGTTATAGTAGGTAACCCTTCCGACGAGGCTAACAATGGACGTGATCCACCCCAAGTCCTCAACCAAGAATTATCAAGCCAAGACCTCAACCCTCCCCAACTCACACAAGTACAACAAGAAAATGCAGAGTTAAGACGCCGGCTCGCTGAGGTCGAGTCCCTTCTCCAAGCTCAAGCGACAGCTCAGGTTCCTCTAGTGAACGCCCCACCTCAAGTCCTTCACTCCAGATCTCAAGGACTAGCCATAAGCCTCTCTGACCAAGCTGGACCAAGTTAGTCGAAAGGTCAAACATCTCACCAAGTGCTTCCCAACAGGACGTCCTCAAGGGACGCCCCTCAACCACACCGTCTTCACTCCATCATTGAGCCCCGCCGTCCTCAGGGCCAAATCTTGCGGAGTGACCCTCATGCCTACGATGCTTCCTCAGGCCATGAGTCCGAAGGCCCAGGTATGTCTCCTGCCTCTTTTCGCTTTAATGATCGTTATGACCCAAGGAGAGCTCATCACCAAGCACCGACCCCTCGGCGTCCTCAACCGCGTCCCCAAGACCAAGGTACCGAGGAACGGGAACGTCGGGTGTACACTAGGAGTGTACCAACGCTTTGATGAGCACCCCTTACGATGAACACAACGGCATGAAAGGTGCATGGCACAAGGAAGGGCGCCGTCCCTACCTCCAGCACAGGCGTCATTAGGCCACTCGTCCGATACTCCAGTTTGGGAAGACGAGTTCAATGACTTCGACGATGAAGAATATGAAGACTCGGGCTTACCCAATCCCCACAACTTCCCACCTTTAGGTGATCCGCCTGAATTGGACGAACGACCCGCGGACTGGATTCCCCCGGCTCCGCCTTTAGAACGTCGCCATGAAGAAGTCCCTAGGAGGGACGGACGTCATAATGCCAACCGGCACCAAGAGCGTCCCCGTCGACACCAAGGTGAACGGCGCGGTAATGGCCTTAGAGCGATACCACCAAGACCTTGGAGTCCCATTGATCGCGGTTTTGACCTACGAGAAGACCGTGTGGACTATGACCAACCAGCTACAAACCGCCATGAGGTCAAAGTCTGAATTGAACTATTTGAATGACATTACGATGCAGCTGTCTTCCTTGAGTGGATTGCCGCCACAGCGCACACTTTGCGCTATTGTCGGACGCCTCCCCATGAATGGGTCCATTTAGCTACGCTCCATTTTCGTGGTCAAGCACGAGTATGGTGGCAAAGCTTTGTGGATAACCGTTTAAGGCTAGACAAAACACCGGTAACCACTTGGGATCAACTTGTGTACGTCATGACCCAAAAGTATGTTCCTAAGGACTATAAGAACCAAATGAGGATGGACATTGCAACACTTCGCCAAGGAAGCATGACTCCCATTGAGTTCTTCTCTAAGTTGGAGGATATGTATTACAAGGCCGGCATTTCAATTGCCCCCTCCACCTTGAAAACTAGGTTTATCTCTGGATTGAATCAATCCCTTAGGCACCAGCTTGAGCCTTTGCCCATCACAGATTTGAACAACTTGATGCATACGGCCATGACCATCTATAAGAACCAACAAGAATTGCGTTCTTACCAATCTCGGCCAAATCGGTATGCTTCCTCTAACTCTCGTCCTTATGCTTCCACTAATTCATCTCCTAGTATGCAGGGACAGGGTTCTTCTTCAAAGTAGTCCCCATCCCAACCTCCTTCCCAACCACATGGAACGAACTCCACAAGCCGTCCTCAACAAGGGCGTCCTTCCCAACAAGGGACTCCCCTTGAGCGTTCCAAGAACATGGAGTGTTTCTCTTGTGGCGGATGAGGACACTATCAAAAGGACTGCCCCAACAAAAAGAAAGTGTTGTTCTCCACAACCACAGGGGGATATGAGTCCTTCGATGAGGAAGAAGTCCCACCAGAGCCATTATATGAGGACTCCTATGTTGTTCCCCAAGAAGAAGAGTTTGATTGTGCCCCAACAACAATGGACTCCGGCCACTGCCTTGGGTTGGTTGCTAGGAAGGCACTCATTTTGAAAGGCTCCTTACAGGACCAACGTGAAAATCTCTTCCATACTCGCGCTTTGGTTGGTTCCACCAGCCTTAGTGTGATTATTGACTCCGGGAGTTGCACCAACCTTGTCAATGAAAAGGTAGTCAAACACCTTAACTTGGAAACAACTCCTCACCCTGCCACTTATGGACTACAATGGTTGAACTCCACAGGTACCCAAATCACTCATCAATGCATGATCACCTTTTCCATTGGTCCTTACACGGACACATTACTTTGTCATGTCGTTGCTATGGACGTCACACACTTGTTGTTGGGACGCCCATGGGCTTTCGACCGGCGCGTCCTTCACGATGGATTCTTGAACACTTATGTGTTCACGTACCACGGGAAGCACGTCAAACTCTTACCCATGTTGCCTAGTGAAATATTGCAGGATCAGGTACAACGTGACCGCGCTAAGGCAATTGAAGAAGAACGGGCGTGCAAGAAACGCAACTCGGCCAACACCTCGGATGCAAAGTCGTCCCTATTTGATGGCCAACAACAGCGTCCCAAAGCCGTCCCCAAAAGGAGTCCCTCGGACCAAGCGTCCCTAACTCCCAAAACAAGCGCGTCCCTTCAAGGCACAGTTGAACCCCGTGGGTTGGTCACACGGCCGTCCCCATCTCAACCGCCACTTTCAGGACGTGCCCATTGCTTCTTGTTGGTGCCGATGTCCCTCACATCTTCTAGCACAGTCCCTAATGATCCGGCCGTCCCTAGCGTCGTGGCTTCCCTTCTAGAGGACTTTAAGGACGTCTTCCCTGACGACCTTCCCCCAGGACTTCCTCCACTACGTGGAATTGAGCATCAAATTGACTTGATGCCCGGGGCCTCTCTACCAAATAGAGCTCCTTACAAAGCTGGCCCAGATGAAACCAAGGAACTCCAAAAGCAAGTGCAAGAACTCCTTGAGCGTGGCTATGTAAGAGAGTCCCTAAGTCCTTGTGTCGTGCCCGTCATTCTAGTCCCTACAAAAGATGGCTCCTGGCGCATGTGTATGTACTGCCGTGCAATCAACAACATCAACATCAAATACCGGCATCCAATTCCTAGGCTCGATGATATGTTGGACGAGCTCCATGCTGCCACCTTGTTCACCAAAATCGACTTGAAGAGTGGCTACCACCAAATCCGCATGAAGGAAGGCGATGAATGGAAGACAGCCTTCAAGACAAAATTTGGTCTTTATGAGTGGCTCGTCATGCCCTTTGGTCTCACCAACGCCCCAAGCACCTTTATGAGACTCATGAACCATGTCCTTAGGGACTTCATTGGTAAGTTCCTTGTGATCTACTTTGATGATATCTTGATTTATTCAATGAATCTCAATGACCACACGGAACACATTAAGTTGGTATTGGCACGCTTACGCCGTGAAACACTCTTTGCCAACTTGGCTAAGTGTACCTTTTGCAAGCCTTCCACTGTCTTCCTTGGCTTTGTGGTCTCTAGTGTTGGGTTACAAGTGGACGAGGAAAAGATCAAGGCTATCAAGGACTGGCCTACTCCAAAGAGTGCAACGGAAGTCCGCTCCTTCTTAGGACTCGCCGGTTTCTACCGCCGTTTTGTCCATCACTTCAGCGTCCTTGCTGCCCCATTGCATGCCTTAACCAAGAAAGGCACAATCATAGAGTGGAAGCAGCATCATGAAAAGGCATTCCAAAGCCTAAAGGACTCCCTTTGTAATGCTCCACTCCTACAGCTCCCGGACTTCACTAAGCCCTTTGAGATCGAGTGTGATGCGTCAAATGTTGGCATAGGCGGCGTCCTCCACCAAGAACGCAAGCCAATTGCCTACTATAGTGAGAAGCTCACTGGAGCTCAGTTGAACTACCCCACATACGACAAAGAGCTGTACGCTCTTATTAGAGTCCTCAAGACTTGGCAACACTACTTGTGGCCACGGGAGTTCATCATCCACAGCGACCACGCGGCATTGTCTTACCTCAAGAGTCAAGCACACCTCAATAGAAGACACGCACGCTGGGTCGAGTTCTTGGAGACGTTCCCTTACGTCGTCCATCACAAGAAAGGTAAGGAGAATGTGGTTGTGGACGCCCTTTCTCGCAGGTACACCCTCCTTTCTTCCCTTCAAGTTCGCTTACTTGGCTTTTCCATGTTAAAGGAGCTTTATGCTTCGGACCCCTTCTTTGGTCCCATCATGGAAAAGGCCACGCCTTCTCATGCCATTGATGGCTACTTTCTCGATGAAGGGTACTTATTCAAGGCTGGGAAGTTATGCGTCCCTAAGTCTTCTATAAGGACTCTTTTGATAAAAGAAGCGCATGAGGGCCGTGGTCATTTTGGCGTTAATAAAACCCTTGCTGCTTTGCGTGAACACTTCTTTTGGCCTCACATGGCTCATCATATCACGAAGTATTGCAAGAGTTGTATCACTTGCCAAAAGGCCAAGTCCACTAGCCATAATCATGGACTTTACTCTCCCTTGCCTATTCCGCATGCTCCGTGGGAAGACCTTTCAATGGACTTCATCACGGGACTGCCTAGGTCCAAGAGGGGTAAGGACTCCATCTTTGTCGTAGTGTGTCGTTTTTCAAAAATGGCCCATTTCATTGCATGTACAACGACGAACAATGCAACGGACGTGGCTTGTTTGTTCTTTGAACACGTAGTGAAGTACCATGGCATCCCCCGCACAATCATAAGTGATAGGGACGCCAAGTCTGTGGGACATTTTTGGAGAACACTTTGGGGAAAGTTAGGCACCAAACTACTATTCTCTACTTCTTTCCATCCCCAAACCGATGGCCAGACGGAAGTCACCAATCGGACCTTAGGCTCACTCCTTCGAGTGATGCTTAAGAACAACCCACGCCGGTGGGAGGACTTACTCTCTACTGTAGAATTTTGCTATAACAGGTCCAAACACTCGGCGCACTCCATGAGTCCCTTCGAGGTCGTCTATGGGCGTAATCCGCTTACTCCCCTTGATCTCTCACCCCGTCCCTTGCAGCAAGGAGAACACTTCGATGCGGCCAACCGTGCTGAGTACATCAAGAAGCTGCATATGAAGACGCAGGAACGCCTTGAGCGCCGTGCTCAACAATATGCCAACCAACATTTCAAGGGACACCAACAGCTCATCTTTGAGCCTAGGGACTTGGTTTGGCTCCACTTGTGCATGAATCGCTTCCCTTCAGCCCGGAAGACAAAGCTCCACCACCGGGGGGACGGTCCCTTTCGTGTCCTTGAGCGGATTGGACCAAATGCTTACAAGCTTGAGCTACCATATTCCTATGGGGCTGTCCATGCCACTTTCAATGTCGCGGACTTGTCTCCATACATGGCACCTGCAGATGAACACCTTTTGGAGGAAGCGGGGACGCTTCCCACTCAAGGGGTTGTCCATGCCACTTTCAATGTCGCGGACTTGTCTCCATACGTGGCACCTGCAGATGAACACCTTTTGGAGGAAGCGGGGATGCTTCCCACTCAAGGGGGGGAGGATGATGCGATCCCTTCCCTTACTCCCAAGGAAGAAGAAGACGTCGTGACAATGCGTTCGGACGGACCCATTACTCGAGCTCCTGCTAAGGCCATCGCTCAAGCAACGGCGTCCTTTGTATGGCGAGCCTCTCAGTCCTTTAGCTTAGTCCCTGAAGAACCACCTACATGGGTGTTGAGCGTCCTTAAAGCCAATCCTGAGGAAGGGGCCCTGGCGTCCCTACCGGCACCCTAGAAGTCCCCATCTCTAGAGGACGCCTGCTGCCAAGGACAATCCTAGGGACTGCACTAGGGCGTCCCAACAATTCCAGCAGCTTCCCTTCCAGCGTCCTCAACATTAGGGTCCCTCAGCTCTTGAAGAGAGTCCTCAGCAGAGTCCCTAAGACTTGTTTGTTCTAGTCTTTGTCTTTCCTTTTCCTAGCTAGCTAATGGATAAGTATTACCTTTTGTAGTAGAGACAAGAATATTAGGTCAGATTAGTTGTCTGGCCATTTATAGTATGCATAGGGTATTGGGCCAAGACTTGCATGTTTTAGGCCCAGCCCATAAATGCTAGGGTTTCCTTTTGTTGCCTAAGAGCCTCCACTATATAAGGAGCTCTCCTCTCTTGTAATCTTTACGTTTGCAATCAATGAGTTTTGGCTTGAATCGAGTGATATCTCTTCCCCAAAACCGTGAACGTCAACCCTTCTATCCCTCTTCTCCGACGCCCTCATCTCCCCGACCTCCGGTCGCTTCCTCGTTCGACGGCGAGTTCTTCCACCCGTCCAGTCCTTTCCACCGTCCCTATCTCCGCCACCAGCGTCCCTACCACATCCACCAGCGTCCCTACCAGCGTCCCTCTACCAGCGTCCCATCCACAGCTACCAAAGTCCCTACCGCAGCACAGCTACCAGAGTCCCATCCACAGCTACCAAAGTCCCTACCGCAGCTACCAGAGTCCCTACCTCAGCTATCAGCTTCCTTACCACCACTACCACCTTCCATAATTCAGCTTCCGCCTCTTTATATTTCCCTCAATAGTCGGATAAGGCCCAACTCGTAACCTAGATCCTTGGCCAAGCGAGTCCTTCTTGGAGTTCCTAGAAGGCGAACGCATCAATAATGTAACCCAAAATTTTGATGGAAATTTATACCAAAATAGTAACAAACCATTACAATCAAAATTCAAGATGAGAGAACCAACTTATAAACTGAAATTTATACCATTTTGTTTTTATTTTAAAATATTTTGAATTAAAGAGAATTATTGTACCAATTACATTAAAATATGTACAAAACAGAAAAAAAAAATGAAAAATAGACTTTTCATACTTTTAACTACCTTTAAGAATTATTTACAAATTTCTAGATCAAAGGATTGCATTTTGTAATTTTGTTTGAAAAATAGAGTCAATAAGGGGTGGTTTTAACATTTGCACTACATTAAATTGATATAGATTGAAAACTTTATTACGTCCTAATTTCTACCTAAACCCATATTACCTTGCAAATTGCACAACGAAATTTGATTAAAATCTTATTTTTTCTTGACCCCGTGTAACATTGGTCTATTAGACTCTATTTCCTAGTATTTTCTTACACCTTTTTTACTACCCTATTTTAACTTCTTGTTCTTGGACCCCACATAATGGAAGCGGTTAAAACTTATGCATCAACTTTTTAACGGCGACATTATTTATTTAGTCATCGGGCATTACCGTAAGTCACAAACAAAGGCAAAGTAATCAAGTGATAAATATCAAGATATGGTTTGCTTGTTTCGACACAAACAAAAAAGATATGATTTGTCTGAATAGCAACTTAAAGAGTGTAGAGAAAAAGATATATTCCGAAGAAGTCTATTTTGTTGATTTTTAGATGGTTTTGGTTCACATGAGAATGAGCCAGAGAAATACAAATGAATATCGGCCACTAAATTATACGTATGGCGGTATGGGAGTCGCACGGCGCGTGAGTAAAACAATTTTTTTAATCATCGAAGTATATGTTTTGAAACATGAGTATGTATCTTTACATGATTTTGGTTCACATGATCCTCTTCGCTCAGTGAAAATACACTGTTATTTGTTACTTTGCATCGCGAAAAAAAAAATATTTGCATGCGAGTGATTTTAGCCTTTTATATAGTGCGATCAACCGGATGAGGTTTATTCTCATTTCTCTCCTTAGATATCATTCTCACATGATTCATTCCCTTTTTATATAAACAATAGTGGTAAATATTATACAAGGTTGAATTTAGTTTAGGCGGAAAGTTAGTGATAATAAATTTGAGGATATTTCGTTGGAGGTGAAGAAATACCATTTCAAAATACTTGTCAATTTGGACATTGTGCATATATTAAGAAAAAAAATGTTATTCTTATATTGCCCCATGATAGGTAGAGTTAATTATTTGTTTAAAGAAATATGAAAGAGTGTAATGATGATGATAAAGATAATTATTAGGGTTATACATGGTAAGAAATGGGGAAAAATGTGAAACGAACAAATATTATGAAACATCAAAAAGTGGTCATATGCACAAGTACTTTTTTGATAACAAACGAAATGCTCAACCAATTTGCCACTTTGTTAACAACCTTAATCAGCTGGATACAATCAGATTTGACAACAACTCTTTCAATCCCTAGTGTCAAGCAAATTTGGAGGCCCCAGCTAGCAGCTTCAGCCTCTATAGCAGCCACACTTCACCCTTCCTGAATTCTCTTCGAACCTATATATGAACACAATGTTGCCTTCCAAATCACGCCCAACAACATCGATTTCGCACACACCATCCTTGACAACAACTCATTATACACCTCAACAAAATGGTATAATTGAAAGGAAAAACCGAACAGTGAAAGAAATGATGAATGTTATGCTTATTAGTTCTGGTTTGCTTGACAATACGTGGTGGGAAGCTATTTTGTCTACTAATCATATCTTGAACAGAGTGTCTCATAAAAATTAGATGTAACCCCTTATGAATTATGGAGAGGCTTTGAGTCTAACTTGTCTTACTTGAAAGTGTGGGGTTGTTGTTCAACTAAGGTTGCATTTCCTGTGTTTAAACGTGAAACCGTTGGACATAGAACATTTAATTGTGTGTTCATAGGCTATCTTGACAATAGTTCAGCCTACAGATTCGTGAAATTAAATGATCGTTCTATTTGTGAGTATCGTAATACAAATTGTTTTGGCATGTTTATCCTTTGAAAAATCATGTTACTCCTATCGTTGAAATCCTACATCTACGTACTTCTATGTCCGCTTCTCGTAAAGAGTCAATTAGTTCCTATGTCTTCCTTTGGTTTAGACTATGTGACTTCATAGTAGAACTAAAAAATGTTGATATAAGAGATGAATTAATTGTTTGCATTCGTATGATTCAAGGTGACCCTAAGACATATTGTTGGGACAATATTAAGGACGCCAGTCATTAATATCTAAACCAATAATGATCGTCCCTAGTTTTGATAATGACAAACTCAAATGTATTTGATAAGTTGTCCAAGTGTTGATCTCAAGACACATATGAGCGAAAAGGACAACAAGTGAACGAGAGTCCCTAAGCTGTAGGGACGCACTTCATCAGAACTTCCAGTGCTGAACGAAAAGATTGAAGTCCCTGCGCAGATAGGACGGCGTCCTCATCAAGAAGGGACGCACGCCAAAATACGGACGAAATTCAAATTCAAACCAAGGCCGCCCCAACATGATTACATCACATTCGGCCGTAGTCCTCAAAAGGAAGCTTCCCTTGTCTGGGCACGTGTAAACAATTCCAAAGATGTCGCTTTTCCAACAATGGTCCCTTGACCACGCGGAGGCTTCCCAAGCGTCAACAGAGTTGACTTCCTCAAGATGCAAATCGCATCGTTGAAGGAGGACGACAGATCCTGCCCAAGCTTCAAAGGACGCTAGAGGACAAGAACTCATACCACTATAAATACCCTCCAAGGGGTATGCATAGCGGTGTGGACTTTGAAGACTTTCTCTCAAGTTCTCCAGAAGCATTCAAGTTCAAGAAAGAAGATCAAGTGAGCTTGAAGCAAGAGATAGAAAGTCCAACCACATCAAATCCAAACTAAACCACAAAATAGTTAGAGTAGTAGTTTGTCTCTCACAACGAACCGTGACAGACGTGAGTGATAGCTTCCTTATAAGCTAAGAGAGTTAGGTGACTTTGTTAGGCTGAAAGGAGTGTTACTCGTAAGGCTAAGGACGCACACTTAGCTCAGGGGATTGTAACAGCTCTCCTAAGTTGTAAGGACTCTCTCTTAATAAGATAAGGACGACTATTGAAAATCCTCCAACGGAGGTAGAGCTTTACCCATAAGACTAGTTGGTCTTAGTGGGGTTCCTCTATAAATACTCGTGTCCATTATCTTATTACGTTTTCCTGTTAAGTCTATTTTCCGTTGCATCTAAGGACGGACTTAACTCAATTAAGGACGCCCATTCTAACAGACTTACGATCCAACACATATGAAGAGACTATGAGTTCTGTAGATGCTAATTTCTAGAATGAAGCTATAGGCAGCAATTAGATTCGATCATGTCAAACGAAACATGGGAAATAATTGACTTGCTAAGAGGTAGTAAATTTATTGGTGGTAAATGGATTTTCAAAAAGAAGCTAAAAATTGATGGTTCGGTCAATAGATTTAAGGTAAAACTAGTGATTAAGGAATTCACTCAAAATTATGGAATAGATTATTTTGGCACGTACTCACCTATGACCAAAATCGCCACTGTACGTGCTTTGATTGCTCTAGCTTCCACTCATGCTTTAATTGTGCATCATATGGTTGTTAAGACAGCTTTTTTGAATGGCGATTTGGAGGAAGAAATGTACATGCAACAACCACCGGGTTTTGCATTAACTAGTCAGGAGCACAAGTTATGTAAGCACAAGAAATCGCTTTATGGTCTGAAATGTCGCCGAAGCAATGGTAATAAAACTATTTTAACCTTTGGTTTCTCTGTGAATGGTTCAGATGCAATGAACCATGGAAACCGTGTGATTATTTGCTTGTATGTTGATGACATGCTAATCATGGGTACAAACATTGATGTTGTTAATCAGACTAGAGATTTCTTATCGTCAAAACTCGAGATGAAAGACTTAAGTGAATTTGATGTGATTTTGGGTGTTATGGATTTACTCTATCACAATCTCTTTATGTAGAGAAAATACTTAAGAAGTTGAATTCACATGATGTCATGCTTCTATGAAGTACTTATGACTCTAGCATGCACTCAAAGAAAAACAAAGGGAATAGTGTTTCTCAAACTAAGTTTGCTAAGATAATAGGTACTTTAATGTTCTTGATCAACTATACTTGGTCTAATGTTTCATGTGTTGTTAGTAGATTAAGTAGATACAATCATATTCCCAATAAACGAACATTGGCTTATTTTAAAAAGACTTTTAAAGCACTTGAGAGGTATTGATTATCTGATAATGATGAAGTGAACTCTATTAGTGGTATGCATTTGTGGTATGTGGTGCAGCTATATCTTTGAAATCTACCAAGTAATCTATAATAGCTCGCTACATTATGGAGTTAGAGTTTGTAGCTCTTGATCTTGCAAGACAAGAAGTTGAATGGCTGACATTCCATTATAGAGGAGTGCCACACCTCCCAGTCTCTCTACATTGTGATTCTCAATCAGCTATATGCGTGCAAAGAGTAGTTCCTATAATGGGAAGAAAGGGCACATACGCATTAGATATGAGGCTGTGAGACATTGGATTTTGAATGGTGTGATTACATAAAGTGTATAAGGTCCAAAAGTAACCTTGTTGATCTCTTAACAAAAGGTTTAAACAGGAAAATAGTCATGGAATCATCGAGGGAAATGGGCTTGAGGCCTATATGAAAGTTCTAAACTTTCTTAATCATATGGCAAAGTGAGATGTAAAAAGAGAGGTTGAACTTCAAAGCTCTTAATGATCCCATAGCCCAAAAAGGTTGGTTTGTATTGAGACAAACTTGATGAGATCACCTACGTGGGCACTTTGTAATGAAAAGACATGAGAAGCCTTAAATAACACTTATGGGCATCCCAAGAGTGAGAGACTCACCGAATGAGAACTTTGTTGCGGGAATGGAAGACATGTTGGTGAGGTGTGTGCTCTTAGGTAACACTCTCACAAATGGTTAGAAGTTCAAGACTAGTTTCATTTCTTGATCGACTTTGAGCATTCCTGAGCTCACATGGAGGGAGGGGTGAGCTAGGCTGTGCTACAACCCATCCTAAAATAATACTCCCTCCATTTCAAAATACATGAACATTTGGACATTGCACATATATTAAGAAACAAATGTTATTCCTATATTACTCCTATCAAATGTAGAGTTAATCATTTGTTTAGAGAAATATGAAAAAGTGTAATGATTATGATAAAGATAATTATTAGGGGTATAAATGGAAAGAGATGAGAAAAAATGTGAAATGGACAAGTATTATGAAACAAGAAAAAATGTCTAAATGGTCATGTATTTTGAACCGGAGGGAGTAAAAACAAATAAATAGTATTAACCGACAAGAAAAATTTCTAGTCTAGATGGTCTAAAGTCACGACAAAAGAGTGAGCTTGAGGGTTCAATTCTCCTTTGCTACATTTTTTTTATTTTAGCCCACCCTGATTTCGAATTCTGCCTCCATCCCTAAGCCAAGAGATGAATGCTCCCTCACGCACGCCGCCAGTGTTGTTCGTCCGGTTTGGCTCGGCTCGGATCGTGCAGTCAAGATTTCTGCAAACAGTTTTTAATTTTAGCCCACCCTGATTTGGAATTCTGCCTCCATCCCTAAGCCAAGAGATGAATGCTCCCTCATGCACGCCGTCACTGTTGTTCGTCCGATTTGGCTCGGCTCGGATCGTGCAGTCAGGATTTCTACAAACGATATTCCTACTAGGCTACAAATCGCAGATATTGTGACAGAAGCTCTAACTCTAACCAGTTTGGCTTGTGCTTGGCTCCAACTTAAGGATGGGATATGGAGATTTTAATCATAGAATGGTCAAGTCAATAGAAGAAGGCGTAGGATTTGACCATTTGCAAAGTGAGGATTGGTTATTACTTTTGTCCGGTGTAGACAAGTTTTACTTTGTAATAAATGGTATTTGACTCTTATTAGATCGGTGATGAACTCTTGTTTTCGTGCTTCCCAAGTTAGAAGTGAGTAGTGTTTTCTTGAGATGATGCTAGACTGGCCTGGTAGAAATCTTCCAAATTATTTTGGCGCAAATGATTTTGTAAACTTGTTTGTAATTGATTGTTGTACGATTTAGGTTTAGGATTCTATGTAGAATACAAACAGTCAAATCAGAGGGCAAGCGTGGATGCAACGATTAGTCCAAATTCAGCTTTAATTTCTAGATATTCCCTGAAGCTCCGTGGGTTTCTGTAACTCTGTACGCCCTGTGCATGTGGTGTGGTGATATACAACCAAATACACTACTCGATCGATCATCAAAATACGGAGTATGTTATGTCGTCCTTTTGGATATAAATCAAATTATATATTCATCCCTCAGAGTCACGCGTTTAAAGGAGACGATTAAGAGGGCTCCATTCTTGAGAGTCGGGGCCCCTGTAATTATGACGCTCATCATTTTTTAATTACATCCTCTAATCAACTTTCTTGTACTCCCTAGTCACTAAAATGCCCGCCCTTCTTTTTCATCAATCTCAGGAGGAGCTAGGTTTTGATGAATTCATGATATCGTACTCAATTACATTTCCTTTCATCCTCCTTGAATGGATCAATTCTATGCTATGTTTCAGGTTTAAAAAGGATGTTCTGCAAAGTAACCTTAAAACTCGATATTGGTGCTCAATACAGTACAATTTCCTTTATTTTCTTAATTAATTTTGAGCAAGATCACAAAAAGTTTTCACATACAAAGAAATATATCATAATTCATTTTTTTAATTATGAAATATTATTTTGATGGAATTAACGCTATATTTCTTCTTTTACCAAAAAATACATATATACATATAGACCAGCTTGTTTCTCCGTAAGAGGTTGTTTCTCTATATTCTAATTATATACAGTATATAGGGTTTAATTTAGATTTTGGTTTAGTTTGGAGATAATGATCCTGAGCGTTGCCAATGAACTGGATTGGTGGGGAGTAAAGTACAACAACAAAAAAAAAGCCAACAGTTTAGGGATTTAATTAGGGAGAAAAGTGGAAGGCGACACATGATTACCTTTATGTTAGCAAAAGCCAAACCCATTTACTCGATTACATTTCACTAACTTGTGGGCATTAGCATTAATTAATTGCTCAATAATTTGGTCTTTGATTAGCTTTTCTAAACACATCTTTAATCTGCCATCTCACGATCCTCCCCTCCAACGCAAAAAGCAACAAAGTGTTTGTCACACAATATCCATTGTTCTTTGCTCTTTAGGGAGAGTGGTTTTTATTGGCAACCTAAGATCTTCCAAATTTACTAGAACAATCAATCGTAATTATTCAAGACTATGTGCTACTATTATTCAATAGCCAACTCACTATGCATTTCTTTGATTAATCATAGCGGTAATTTATTTCACCGGAATTAACTTTCCATGAATTGGAATTTTGAGAATGGGGTACATCTTGTTCAATAAATGAGTTTTAAAATATAGAAATATAAATCAAGAAGTTTAGGATACTATTAAAAGGGTGGAGTTTATTTTAAGTTCTACTTTTTACATTTTGTAAAATTCCTAAGAAAATACCTTTACGGGCTTCTTTTTTTTGTCAATTTTGGTTTAACAAACGCAAATAGTTGCTCTACACATTTCAATTCATGACAATTTAAACCCTAACATGATAGAGTTTTTCTCTTGCATGTGGTACAGAGCTATCAAAGCTCCATATGATTTGAAAAATAGACTCGAATTTACTTTGAATTTTAATATTGAAACGCGGCTTGACTCGAATCGATTAAAAATTTAGGCTTCAAATGCGACTCCAAATCAGTGGGTCAAGGAAAAAAGCCGAACCCAATTGTGTTGAAACTTGAATCTACCAAACCTATTAGTTTGAGTTGATTTACTATACATCCAAAATAGAATAGATAAAACTAAGTATTATAATATATTTTAGAAAAAATAACTTAAAATAATCCTAAATATAAACTTTCAACCAAAAATAATCTCAAGTTTGAAAAACATCATCAACAATACAAACCTATTAGTTTGAGTCTGATTTATGCATATAGTTATTGATCCGAATCAGCATTAAAACCGACTCCAACTGAAGTGACCCGTTCCAGGTCCAGATTTGAGGACAAGAAACCGTTTTTGTGCTATAAACTTGCGTTAAAGTATGCCGTATCCTTTTTTTCATCTACCACTTCTCATTTCCCTTTTTTTGGGTCGGTTTCTATGTGAGTTCCAAGCTATAATACAGTTTAGGAAGGTCCACGCTTGAAAATAAAAAAGGTCACCTTAGTGGTCTGTGCCGGTCAGTCTAGTCAGAACAAGCCAGCGCAAGTCACCACAAGTCAGCTTATCTAGTGAATTATTGTTGTCAATTGGGTTACCACTTGCAACTTTAAGGAGCCTAAAAAATGCCCCCCAAAGATATAAGATATTGTTTTGGGGTCTGATCTTGGTTCCACGGCCCATGTTTATCATTGGCCCAAACAAATTAGTATCCAAGCTCAAAGCCCACTTTTGGATTCGTCGTACTTTGAAACAAAATATGTGTGCATCATTTTCCACTGGGTTCGTTCATTTGCACCATGTATTCATATTTGCATATAAACGTCTGTTTTTACCGGATCCTTCACTAATAGTAAACCAAGTTATTAACAGTTGCATTTGTAATGAAGTACTCAAAGCTGGAGCTCTATTATTGTGGCTTTTAGGACTTTGCTGAGAAAAATCATACCAGCAATATTTCCAACTGGGTTGTATATATTGTGACTAACAGAATTGTACAAAGCTCCAATGCTTAATCGCCGACGCCCCAGTCTGTAAACTTATCCAACAGGCAGTCGTCTCCCGCCCCTTGGCTGGTTTAAACTATACACCAATGGCTCATCGAAAGATCCAAATCCTGTTTTCCTATAGAATCCGAAATGCCCTCTCAGGCCTCAGTTGATCGTCTTCTTGCAATCCGTTCTGGTTTGCGGATGGCTGTGGGCTGCGGCGAAAGCGACTTGTTGTGGAATCAAACTCGACCCAGCATATAAATGTATAACGGCATTACGGATGCTTTGGCAAAAAAGCGTCGTTCAGTTTATGGTATCAAAAGGATGGCTAAAAAAACAATGCTAGACAAATAAAAAAGGAAAAAGAATTACAACCGCGACCACAGTGGGAGTCGAACCCATGACCTTTTGATCCGAAGTCAAACGCGCTAATCCACTGCGCTATGCGGTCCTTATTGTCATATTGACAAACTATTTTATATTATTTTAGAATATTAAGAGTAACGCGAGCACACGAATGGATTACTGGAGTCTTCTCATTTGTTTGGTGGTTTCCTGCTGCCCTTTGTACTGCGTCTTCATGATCAACTCTTCATTCTTCATTTCTTCAATCGATGTCGAAATGAATACTGCAGACAAGGGCTGCCATCAGCCATCCCATATATGCCATGCGCCATGGACCACACCTTTAATTTGTCGTTCAATTAGGGGTTTACTCTCATTCATTTTGTAGTTGTATTGAGAGTTATGGTAACGGACATGGAAGGATACCCTCAATAGGCCATCTTACACATTATACGTTGCTTTCATTAACCACTAAAGCTGAGCAAATGAAGAAATTAATTTAAAACATTAATGAAAAAGGACAGCGATTGCTTTCAGACGAGTAGTAAAATGACGAAAATGAACACAGAAAAAAAAAAAAAAGGAAAAATTAAATGGAGATGCGGGGTATCGATCCCCGTACCTCTCGCATGCTAAGCGAGCGCTCTACCATCTGAGCTACATCCCCTTTCTGAATTATTATCTACGCTTATATTTAAAAAAACACATTTAACGCGAAAGTTTTGTGTTGACAACCGGAAATGTTTTTCGGTAAAAAAAGGGAGCTGACTCATGTCAGTTTCAAATTTATGGCTGACTTTGTGAAAAAAATATCTTTGTGATTTTATTATTTTATACATAAGAGTCCGATCGAAAATGAAACAAATACAAACAGATTAGCAAATAGTAATTAATACGATCTCAAAAAATAAGGACCGAAATGGTGATATCAAAAGTTGAAAACTATTTTTAAAATTGGAATATGTTGTCTAGCTCCTTATTCAATCACCAATAATATGTTTTCTCTATTCTATCTTTGTTTTTATAAAGAAAGGGATTATGACGGATTTTTTTGGCAAGCAAACATAATCTTAGAACATTCTTGAGACTTACGTTGTGTTGCTTCGTAATGAGCCATTGTTATTCTTGAGACTTTTTTTTTTTGGTTGAGGGCACGGCCCATGAGAGTCGAACCGGTGACCTCTGGGTACTACCCTTGGAGGCTTAACCGTTTTGACTAAATGCCCGAAGGCATTATTCTTGAGACTTTTACGTTTTGAACGAAATATGTATTGGTAGAATATTGACTTGATGAATAAGGTATTATGTGAGACAACATGGTGTAGAATGTTGGGAATATTAGCAAGTATTGGCATCGAATACAAAAAAAGGATGGAAACCGAGTATATAAGTGTGGATCATTTGTTTGCAATAACATTCCCGAAACGCTTCTCCTTCACCTTCAACCTCTACATCTTCTCTTCCAAAATATGAACGCAAAAAGTACTCCTAGAATATATAACAAAATATGAACGCAAAAGTACTCACCAATAAATCATTGTTATTTTCTAACCATTCATTTTTTAAATCATAACAAAACATGATCAAACCACCTAAAATAACAGATATCTACTGAATTCTGTACGTGTTTTCATTAATTCAGTCAACTAAAAAGTTTAACGAAAAAGACTGAACTTACAAATGTATCATATGAGCACTTTTATCCTCAAAAATCTGTATATACCAGCGAGGTGGCGACCTCTACAGCAAGGTAATCCCATGACATAGTAAGAGGATATGTGCATCATTACTCACAAATGAAGGCCTCTAAATAAACTAATGAAATCAACTAATCCTAGGAGTAAAAGGAAATTAAAGTGATAAAAAGATGTCTTACAAGATGAATGCATATATTGCTATGAGTGACCAGTGAAGCAGCTTTCAATTCCACATGTCCAGCCCATGTCCCATCTTTCCATCAATTGGTGTCGGCAAGCTCTAATTTTCGGCAAACATATGCAGTAGCTCAGGTGACGTTGAAGCTCATGAAAGGTTCAACAGAGTAATCATTTATATAAATTTTCTTTTTGATAAGCTTTGCACATCAAAAAGTCTGGGAGTAGATGAAGCTCATATGCAGAGCTAATGAGCATAGTTTGTTCCAATTCACACTGCTTTCAGTCAACTGACCCTAGAAATGAGTACATGAAGATAGCAATACAAGAAGATTGTTAAAACTAGGGAACCATGAGAATCTCTGCAGCTATGTAAAGGATTGCCGAGACAAATAAATAATTCGGAAATTTCATATGGTAACCCTGAGGTTTAGCGTTATTCATAAGGTCTACAAAAGTTTATCATATTTCACACGGTACCCTTGAGGTTTATATAAAATTCACGCAATAACCTTATGTTATGTACATAATTTATCATATGTCCAAAAAAGTCAATATTAATTTTAAATATTAAACTTGTGAAAAACGATTTTACAAAATATTTTTTTTTTAATATTGTACTCGCATATATAATTTAAATTTCTTATTTGAGTTATTATTTAAAATAAAAATTTATTGATCAAAATAATATAACCTCTTTATTTAACAAAGAATTATCAGAAATTTAAATTTACATTGAAAACTTTAATGATATAAGTAATTAAAATTCAAAATTCCTATTGTTTTAGTTAAGGAAAGTTTTGTACAAATAACTTATAATGTAAATATTTTAGTATTTTGATAGTTTACTTTATTTCCTTTATGAGGTAAATTAATTTTGGGTAATGTGAATAATTTAAACTATTTACTGGTCAACGTGATCGATGAAAATTCACGAAAACATGTAATGCATTTATTTAATTTAATAACATATATTTAAAAGGTTGTTTATAAATATTAGTTTAACAGGTTATAAGATTTTTGTAATATAGCCTTATCTATTACCTTAAGATTATATACTATATAATTAAATAAATATATTTAGTTTTATCATTATAGTTTAAACTTCTTTATTAATCTATTACAAAATAATAGGCAATACAACGCATTTATTGATAAATATTTTAAAGTTTTCATCAATGACCAATTGGCCATTGAAAATTTTTCATTATTTATATAATAAAAATTTTCTTTTCTCACAAAAGAAATAATGTAAAATATCAAAAATTGAAATTTATTTACAATCGAAATTATTTATGTAAAAACAATTAAGTTATAGGAAGAATTAGGGTTCTCGCTCTGGCATCCATTAGAGAGCGCCCTTTCACCGGTGTTGAACTTCTCGCCGCCAAAGAAGACGACGGAGAGGGCTTGGAAGATTTGGTGTTTCTTGTGTTGGCCATTGTTGTGAGGAATTTATAGGAAGAATTAGGGTTGAGGAAAGGTGATTTCGAGATTTGGAATGGAGATTTGAAGAGATTTGGCAAGATTTCCAAATTTGTGTAAACAATAGAGAAGGCAAAGAGGTTTCGCAGATGGCACATGAGCGTATTTATAGGAAGAAGACGAAGGGAAACGGTCAAGGGTAGCAGGGACATTTCCTATGGCTTCCTCCACCCGCATTCCCACACGTGGCATGCTTGTTCGTTAAGTAAACAACTGTTTTGCACCCGATACACAGATCCCGAGATATGCGTTCAACTTCTCCAGACGGTTCACCTTCCCATTTTCAAATTTCACAACTGCAAAGGACTCTGACTTGGCGTCCTTTCACCACACAACACTGCATCATTGAGAACCGTACAACTGCGTTCCAAAAACTGATCACAACCTCTGACTGTTAGAGCTCTGCCCTGACGTCCTTCAGACTTTAACAAGCGTCCCTTTGATCACTTAGCATCAGTTTTGAAAATCAAGCAAGTACGTCCCGTAAAGATGAAACAAAGAACGCTCATAGGACGCGTTTGCAAGATTCTCGGCTTAGGTAAGCTTAGAGTTCCCATCATTTCGGCTTATAATGAGGGTAGGGTGATCAGGGATACTCTTGAGATAAAAATAGAAATGAATAGCGTTCACAACACAAGCAAAACACATGTCTTAGACTAGCGTCCTTTCAAGATGACTTTAAATACATGACATACTTTAAAACAAGTTCTCAACAAGACATAGCCAATCATAGAGGGAATAATAGAACGGGACTTGATCATTTAAAAGTTATCATCCCTAAAAGCAACCTGAGGTGCTCGTAGGGACGTCTATCAAGTGAATTTGTGAAAATATCGGTCACTTGGTCCTCAGTCCTAACATGATCCACTCTTATTAATCCAAGTTCAACATTATCACGAAGGAAATAATGTCTTATATCAATATGCTTGGTTCTAGAATGATGAACAAGATTTTTGGCAATACTTATAGCACTAGTGTTGTCACATAAGATAGGGACAGTGTTGAGGAACGTACCATAGTCTTCAAGTTGGTACTTGATCCACAGGACTTGAGAGCAGAACGAAGCAACAACGTACTCAGCTTCCGCGGTTGAGAGGGCCACGGAATTTTGCTTTTTGGATCCCCATGAAACGAGGCAAGATCCTATGAATTGAGCCATTCTGGAGGTGCTCTTCCTATCCACCACATGGCCAGCGTAGTCTGCGTTAGAGTACGCTACTATGTTTAGGGACGTCCTTCTCGGATACCATAGGCATAGGTCGTCCCGTCCCTTGAGGTATTTGAAGATTCTTTTGACCTCTTGCATGTGGCACTCTTTTGGATTTGCTTGGAAGCGAGCACACAAGCACACAACGAACATGATGTCGGGACGGCTTGCCGTTAGATATAGCAAGGACCCTATCATTCCTCTATAGAGCTTTTGATCTACACTCTTGCCTTCTTCATCAACATAAAGGCGAGTGTTGGGAGAGATGGGAGTGTCAATGGATTTGGACGTATTCATCCATACTTCTCAAGCATTTCGCAAATGTACTTCTGTTGGTGAATGCGCGTCCCATGTTTGAGCTGTGTGATTTGGAGTCCCAAGAAAAAGTTGAGTTCTCCTATGAGGGACATCTCAAACTCACTACTCATCAAGTTCTTGAATTCCTCCACAAGCTTCATGTTAGTGCTTCCAAATACTATGTCATCGACATAGACTTGGACAATCAAAACCTCTTTAAGGGCTTTCTTTAAGAACAGGGTTTTGTCAATGTTACCTCGAGTGGATCCGTTGGACAAGAGAAATGGCGCAAACCTATCGTACCATGCACGAGGGGCTTGCTTGAGTCCATAGAGTGCCTTGTCCAGGTAGTACACATGGTCAGGATGATCAGCGTTCTCAAAACCTGGGGGTTGAGCAACGTACACCTCTTCCTTTAGCTTGCCATTTAGGAAGGCCGTCTTGACATCCATTTGAAAAAGCTTGAACCCTTTGTGAGTGGAGAAGGCAATGAGGAGGCGTACGGCTTCAATTCTAGCGACAGGAGTGAAGGTCTCATCATAATCGATCCCTTCCTCTTGCCTATAGCCTTGAGCCACAAGCCTTGCTTTGTTCCTTGATACTCTGCCACTTTCATCAAGCTTATTCCTGTAGACCCACCTTGTCCCTATGATGTTTTTGTTCTTGGGACGAGGGACGAGGGTCCAAACTTTATTCCTTTCAAATTTATTGAGTTCTTCTTACATAGCTTGAATCCAATATGCGTCCTGAAGTGCCTCCTTTATGTTCTTAGGTTCAGTTAAGGACACAAAGGCGTTGAATGCACAGAACACCATGTTTGCGCTATGGGACTGATTCACAGCTGATCTTGTTTGGACTCCTTTTGAAATGTCTGAGATGATCTGATCTGTTGAGTGAAGTCTAGAAAGGTTGGATTCCCTATGAGTAGCGTCCCTTGCAGGAGTACACCTAGGGTCCGTCCAATCAGAATCATCGGAGTCAAATCCATCTTCTTCATTGACAGGCTCAGTGTGTTCCCCCTTAGAATGAGCGTCCACACTGTGGCTTTCTTCTCCTTGTTGACTTGATTCAGCAGCATTCACTTGGTTTAGCAACCAAGTTTGAGAGGGCTCTTGCTGTTCACTAGGGACTCCCATTGAAACCTCATCATGAGTTTCAGGGATGTTCCTAGGAATGTAGTACTTGTCGGAGGAGCCTCTGGGTTCTTCTTCATCATCTTCATCATCGTCCTTTGGAGAGGGACGACGGTCTTTCTTACTTGGTTCTTTCTTGTGAGATGCGTTTTCTTTGAACACCACATGGATACTTTCCTCAAGCTTAAGAGTCCTTTTGTTGAAGACTCTATAGGCTTTGCTTGTGAGGGAGTATCCAAGGAATATTCCTTCATCACTCCTAGCATCAAATTTGCCGATGTTGTCTTTGCCATTGTTGTGAATGAAACATTTACACCCAAAGACTTTGAGATGAGAAATGTTTGGCTTCCTTCCATTGAGCAGCTCATATGACGTCTTTTTGAGCAAGGGACGAATCATGGCTCGATTGATGATGTAGGTTGCTGTGGCCACGGCTTCTGCCCAAAAGTGTTTGGGGACGCCGCTGGCCAGGAGCATCGTCCTTGCCATATCTCCCAGCGTCCTATTCTTTCTTTCAACAATGCCATTTTGCTGAGGAGTTCGGGGACAAGAGAAGTTGTGGGAGACTCCTTGTTGGTCACAAAAGTCAAGGAACTCTGAGTTTTTGAACTCCGTTCCATTATCTGACCTTAGGGCTTTCAAACTCGTACCAAGAGCAACTTCTACCTGTTTGATGAAGATCTTAAACATCTAGAAAGCTTTTGCTTTTGACACCAAGAAAAGAACCCAAGTGAATCTTGAAAAATCATCTACAATAACATACATGTACCTTTTTCCTCCATAGCTTAGAGTTTGCATGGGTCCACACAAATCCATGTGAAGGAGTTCCAAGGGCTTCTTTGTGCTCACTTCATTTTTGGATTTGAAAGACGATCTTGTTTGCTTCCCCTTGATGCAAGATTCGCATTGCTCAATTTGCTCAAGATCAATTCGGGGAAGTCCTCTTACAAGTTCTTGTTGATGAAGCTTAAAAATGTGCTAGGTCTGGCGTGCCCAAGACGTCGATGCCAGAGATCGGCGTCCACAACAGAGACGGATAGGCACAGCTTGGATGCAGGCTTGAATTTTTGGTTGAAGATGTAGACATTGTTCTCAAGAGTCCCTTTGAGAATGACTTGATTTGTTTTCTTGTTGATGACTAGGCATTCCTTAGAGTCAAATGTGACTAGGTTTTCACCTTGATCACAGATTTGAGAGACACTAAGGAGATTGAAACCAAGTCCCTCAACAAGACTAACATTGGACGCTTTGATGGACTGATTTAATTTTGCGGTGCCCGTCCCTTTGATTTTTCCCTTGCCCTTGTTGCCAAACGAGACAGTTCCTCCCGTGGCACTAGATTGGATAGAAGTGAGATGGATCTGGCTTCCAGTCATGTGATTTGAAGCGCCACTATCAATGATCCATGGGCTTCCTCTCACTTCCACCTAAAAATAAGAGTTAGTTCTTTGCGAACCAGGCAAGGTGGTCCTTACCTGGTTCGTTACACCGGTACAACTCCTTCATGGGCAAGTAATCATACACATTCACATCATTTGTTCTTCTAGCATGCTTCCTAGGAGATTGAGCTTTAGCATTAGACATACTAGCATGCGTCCTATCAACAGATTTAGGCTTAGCGTTCTTAGTACCACTTCTAGCCTTTCTCCCATTCTCAAGACCTTGTTTCAGCTTAAGACACTCATACTCGTAGTGACCACCTTTGCCACAATGCCAGCACGTCCTATAATAGTTTCCAAGATAGTACTTCTTGTTAGGACGTTGAATTCTATTCTCTTTCATTTTCTCAGGATCAACTACCTTAGATCCTTCTCCCTTTGCAATCTATTTGTAGATTTTATGGCTAGTGGAATTTGTATAGTAGTCCTGCTTTCCTCTCTCACCACTCTTAAGGACTCTGATGCGTTCTTCTAAGTTCTTTGTCTTTTCTCTCTCAAGTTCTAGCTTCGTGGTTTTGCAAGCTTCGAAATCACTAGGAAGAGAGTTCTTTGAGCCTGATTCATACCCTAGACCTTTCCTAGCAGGAACAAAGACAATAGGGTTCACAGTTTCGGTCATGAGACTCTTTTCTAGGACCTTCACTTCGTCCCTAAGGTTTGCGTTTTCAAGTTTTAAGCACACAATCTGACCTTTAAGGGACTTAATTTCTTCCTGAGAGGATTCTAATTTAATGGACATGGTGTTGCAATTTTCACATTCCACAATGATGTTTTCTGATTCAAGTTCATCAAAACTTTGTTTCATAGCATAGCTTTCTTGCATGATTTGAGTGATTAATTTGATGAGCTTGGGCTTAGAGCATTTGTCAAGAAAGCTAATCATGGATTCGTGAGTTACCTCTTGCTCAACTTCAGAGGCGTCCTCTGAAGCATCCTCCATGGCCATATAAGCCACTTGATTGGATGGTTCTTCATCACTTGAATAGAGGTCGTCCCATGCGGCCTCATAGGCTCCAATCAAGGCTTTCTTCTTGAGATCTTTTGCTGAAAGTCCTGTGTTGTAGTTCTTGGCGATGTGTCCCTTCCTGTTACATTTGTAACAAGTTATCTCCTTCATTTCAGCATCTGTCATTTTGGGGGTCTCCTTCTTGTAGGGCATCTTCATCCTTGGGACTTTGCCTCTTTTGGCTCATGCACGAAGGGTCTTGTGCAAGAGAGCTAGCTCGTCCTCTTCAGCAAGTTGTTCTTCCGTCTTCCCTTGACGTTCCACTAGGGTTTGTAGACGGAGGTTCTCTTGATGCTCTTGAGTTTTGCCTTCTAGCATCAAGGCCAGTTCCTCTTGCCTTTGGTGGTATTGTTCATACTCTGGCGTTCTTGCAGCAAGAGTTAGAGCTATTTCATTTTGAGAACTCTTTCCCATTTCCGGAAAATCCTGATTTCTCCTTGCTTCGTACCCTTTGAGCTTTCCATAGATCTCTTCCATGGACAATCCTTTGCTGGCTTGGTTTTCCTTGAACGTCATTCTATCGAAGTTCCATGGTCCCGTGAGTCCATCAATCAAGACTTGAACCTTCATTCTTTGGGTGATCTCCGTTTCTTTTACACCCAAGTTCTTTAATTTTGTTAAAAAGGCTTCAAAGCGGAAGGAATAGTCGGTGATGGTCTCATTTGGGAACATCTTGAATTTGTAGAAGTCCCTTTTTGCTTCTAGCTCGATGTCCTCTTTCATCTCGGGCGTCCCAACATGGTACTTTTCCAGAGCTTCCCATTAGAGCTTAGCAGTTGCAAGGTTGCTCACACGGGTGGCGTCCCTTTCGCAGAGGGACGTCTGTAGGAAACAGATAGCCTTGGCGTTCACTTCCATGAGTTTGAACTCGTCGGGACCCCATTCTCATTCTTTGTCCACCTTGGCAGCAGGGACTTTGAGATCACCGTTCTTTATCACCAGCCAGCATTGGTAGTTTTGACTTCGCACGAAGCACTCGAACCTTGTTTTCCATCGGTTGAAGTTTCCATCGGTGAGGTGGGGTGGCTTCGCACTCGGGATACCTATAAGTTCCATCTCCATGTTTCCTACAACTCAAACTTAATCTAGAGCGCCTGCTCTGATTCCAGTTGTTGGATCGTAAGTTTGTTAGAATGGGCGTCCTTTGATGCAGCGGAAAATAGACTTAACAGGAAACGTAATAAGATAGTGAACACGAGTAGTTATAGAGGAACCCCACTAAGACCAACTTGTCTTATGGGTAAACCTCTACCTCCGTTGGAGGATTTTCAATAGCCGTCCTTATCTTATTAAGAGAGAGTCCTTACAACTTAGGCGAGCTGTTACAATCCCTTGAGCTAAGCGTGCGTCCTTAGCTCTACTAGTAACACTCCTTTCAGCCTAACAAAGTAACCTAACTCTCTTAGCTTATAAGGAAGCTATCACTCACGTCTCTCATGGTTCGTTGTGAGAGACAAACTACTACACTAACTATTTTGTGGTTTGATTTGGATTTGATGTGGTTAGACTTTCTTTCTCTTGCTTCAAGCTCACTTGATCTTCTTGATCTTCGTTCTTGAACTTGAATGCTTCGGGAGAGCTTGAGAGAAAGTCTTCAAAGTCCACACCGCTATGCATACCCCTTGGAGGGTATTTATAGCGGTATGAGATCTTGTCCTCTAGCATCCTTTGAGACTTGAGCAGGATCTATCATCTTCCTTCAACGGTGCGATTTGCATCTTGAGGAAGTCAACTTTGTTGACGCTTGGGAAGCCTCCGCGTGGTCAGGGGACCATTGCTGGGAAAGCGACATCTTTTGAATTGTTTACACGTGCCCAGACATAGGAAGCTTCCTTCTGAGGACTACGGCCGAATGTGATGTAATCATGTTGGGGCGGCCTTGGTTTGAATTTGAACTTCGTCCGTATTTAGGCGCGCATCCCTTCTTGATGAGGACGCCGTCCTATCTGCGCAGGAACTTCCTTCTTTTTGTTCAGCTCTGGAAGTTCTGTTGAAGTGCGTCCCTACAGCTTAGGGACTACCGTGCACTTGTTGTCCTTTTCGCTCATGTGTGTCCTCTGGACTTACCCGAGGTCAACGTTTGGACAACTTTTCAAATACCTTTGAGTTTGTCATTATCAAAACTAGGGACGATCATTATTGGTTTAGATATTAATGACTGGCGTCCTTAATATCGTCCAAACAGAAATCCATTATAATTCAGCCTAATTGTGAGTACAATAATTCAAAACAAGGAACCTCCATTAAAGCCCAACCAACCTTCTAAACCTCCAAATCTAAAACAACGGCCACCTTCTTAGCCTTTTTCACACTTGACCTAATCGACGTTCTGCTTCGGCTTCCTCGCTAGCGCCAACTTCCTCATCCTCCTCCCTCCGGCCGCCTTCGCCTTCTCACTCGCCACGATCTGATGAACCGACTTCGACCTCGAGCTCTAGCGCCTCTTCGCGGAGCTCTCCTTTGGCTTCACGGCGTTGGCCCTCGCAGATTTCTCTGCCTCGATGTACTTCGTGATCGCGTATGGACTCGATTTGTGTTGAAGGGTTTATTCTTGAACAAATAAATTTGTCAAGACCCCATCGAGTATAGCGAAGTTAGGATCGTCCACGTGAGTTAGAAGAAACTATAGTCTAACAATCAAACTACGAAAACAAAACAAAATGATCGCTCGTGGATGCGAGGGTGTTGGGACGATATTAAGGACGCCAATCATTAATATCTAACCAATAATGATCGTCCTTAGTTTTGATAATGACAAAATCAAAGGTATTTAATGAATTGTCCAAGTGTTAATCTCAGGTAAGTCTAGAGACGCACATGAGCGAAAAGGACAACAAGTGAAAGGGAGTCCCTAAGCTGTAGGGACGTACTTCATCAAAACTCCCATAACAGAACGAAAAGAATGGAGTCCCTACGCAGATAGGACGGCGTCCTCATCAAGAAGGGACACGCGCCAAAATACGAACGAAGTTCAAATTCAAACCAAGGCCGCCCCAACATGATTACATCACATTCGGCCGTAGCCCTCAGAAGGAAGCTTCCCTTGTCTGGGCACGTGTAATCAATTCCAAAGATGTCGCTTTCCCAGAGATGGTCCCCTGACCACGCGGAGGCTTCCCAAGCGTCAACAGAGTTGACTTCCTCAAGATGCAAATCGCACTGTTGAAGGAAGACGACAGATCCTGCTCAAGCTTCAGAGGACGCTAGAGGACAATAACCACTCCCACTATAAATACCCTCCAAGGGGTATGCATAGCGGTGTGGACTTTGAAGACTTTCTCTCAAGCTCTCCCGAAGCATTCAAGTTCAAGAACGAAGATCAAGAAGATCAAGTGAGCTTGAAGCAAGAGAAACAAAAGTCCAACCACATTAAATCCAAACAAAACCACAATATAGTTAAAAAAGTAGTTTGTCTCTCATGACGTATAGTGAGAGACGTCAGTGTTAGCTTCCTTATAGCTAAGAGAGTTAGGTTACTTTGTTAGGCTCAAAGGAGTGTTACTAGTGAGGCTAAGGACGCACGCTTGGCTAAGTGAAGTGTAACGACTCGCCTAAGTTGTAAGGACTCTCTCTGAAAGATAAGGACGGCTATTGAAAACCCATATGACTAGTTGGTCTTAGTGGGGTTCATCTATAAATACTCGTGTCCATCATCGTATTCAGTTTCCTGTTAAGTCTTTTTCCGCTGCATCTAAGGACGCCCTTAACCCAGTTAAGGACGCCCATTCTAACAGACTTACGGTCAAAAAATTGGTATCAGAGCCGGCGCTCTAGATTAAGTTTGAATTGCAGGAAACATGGAGATGGAACCTATAGGTATCTCAAGTGCGAAGCCTCCCCGCTTCACAGATGGGAACTTCAACCGGTTGAAAACCTGGTTTGAGTGCTTCGTGGGAAGTCAAAACTACCAATGCTGGCTGGTGATAAAGAACGGTGACCTCAAAGTCCCTGCTGCCAAAGTGGACAAAGAATCAGAATGGGGTCCCGACGAGTTCAAACATGGAGGCGAATGCCAAAACTATCTGTTTCCTACAGACGTCCCTTTGTGAAAGGGATGCCACCTGTGTGAGCAACCTTCCAACTGCTAAGCTCCAATGGGAAGCTTTTGAAAAGTACCATGTTGGGACGCCCGAGATGAAAGAGGACGTCCAGCTAGAAGCAAAAAGGGACTTCTAAAAATTCAAGATGTTCCCAAATGAAACCATCACTGACTACTCCTTCCACTTTGAGGCCTTGCTAACAAAGTTGAAGAACTTGGGTGTCAAAGAAACGGAAATCACCCAAAGGATGAAGGTTCAAGTGTTGATTGATGGACTCACCGGACCATGGAACATCGATAGAATGACGTTCAAAGAAAACCAAGCCAACAAAGGATTGTCCATGGAAGAAATCTATGGAAAGCTTAAAGGATATGAAGCTAGGAGGAATCAAGATCTGCTAGAAATGAACTGGCTTTGACACTTGCGGCAATAACGCCAGAGTATGAACAATACCACCAAAAGCAAAAGGAATTGGCCTTGATGCTAGAAGCCAAAACTCAAGAGCACCAAGAGAATCTTCGTCTTCAGGCTTTGGTGGAACGACAAGGGAAGACGGAAGAACAAATTTCTGAAGAAGATGCGTTGGCTCTTCTGCACAAAACTCTTCGTGCATGGGCCAAAAGAGGCAAAGTCCCAAGGATGAAGATGCCTTACAAAAAGGAGACCCCCAAGCCATCAGATGCTGAAATGAGGGAAGTGACTTGCTTCAAATGCAACAAGAAGGGTCACTAAGCAAAAAATTGCAACACAGGACTTTCAGCAAAAGATTTCAAAAAGAAAGCCTTGATTGGAGCATATGAGGCCGCATGGGACAACATCGACTCAGACGATGAAGAACCATCAAATCAAGTGGCTTACATGGCCATGGAGGACGCTCCAGATTCTCCAAGGGATGCCTCTGAAGCTGAAAATGAGGTAACTCATGAGTCCATGATAAGCTTCCTAGACAAGTGCTCTAAGCCAAAGCTCATCATACTAATCACTCAAATCATGCAAGAAAGCTATGCTATGAAAGAAAGATTTGATGAACTGGATTCAGAAAACATTGTTGTGGAATGTGAAAATTGCAACACCATGTCTTTTCAACTAGAGTCCTCTCAAGAAGAGGTAATCTCCCTTAAGAGTCAGATTGTGTGCTTAAAACTTGAAAACGCAAATCTTAGGGATGAAGTGAAGGTCCTAGGAAAGAGTCCCATAACCGAAACGGTAAAAAATATTGTCTTTGTTCCTACTAGGAAAGGACTAGGGTATGAATCTAATTCTAATAACTCTCTTCCTAGTGACTTCGAAGCAAGCAAAACAAGGGAGCTAGAACTTGAGAGAGAAAAGACAAAGAACCTAGAAGAACGCATAAGAGTCCTTGAGAGTGGTGAGAAAGGAAAGAAGGACTATTACACAAACTCCACTAGCCATAAAATCTACAAGAAAATCGCTAAGGGAGAAGGGTCTAAGGTGGTTGATCCTGAAAAAATGAAAGAGAATAGAATCCAACGTCCTAACAAGAAATACTACCTGGGAAACTATTATAGGACGTGCTGGCATTGTGGCAAGGGTGGTCACTATTGGACCCGCTTTTTCTTCAAAGAGGTATCAAGACCTGATCAGTACTTCTTTACTACTTCTTCAGAGCATGGCGAGAAAGGGCGAAGAGAGAAGTCGGTTGAACAAGATAGGATCAAAGATATAAGATAGATTATGGCTGAGTTATACCGTTAAGATTAGGATCGGATAGAATCTTGTATTATCTTATCTTCTTCATAAGATAGATTGACCTTCTAGGGTACTATATAAATTAATTGTAAACCCTAGAGCAGGGTTACGCTCTTTTACACATCAACACATACGATCAATACAATTCGCAACTTTTAGCCTTTAGTTTGTTCTTTGCGATTCATCTCGATCATGCCCGATCTAGGCCAAAGTTCTTCCTTAGGTAAATTTTGGCTCAAACAATTGGCGCCCACAGTGGGGCCGTGATCGGTACAATCATAAGAGAACACACCATTCAAATCATCACCTCAACTCCACGATCACAATGTCAGGCGACGGAGACGGAACTCCTAAGACCCCCCTTGTTGATCACGGCAAGGATCCTGAGCTCCTTGGAAACAGGTCGCAAGACGAGGAGATGACCGACTTGCGGGAGCGAATGCAGCTCCTCCAGAAGGAACTAAGCGACCAAAAGAGCTTCTACGACGCCCATGTGGCGCGTCTCTCACGGGAGAACAGCCAGTTGAAGCAACAATACGAGGTCGTGGCTACAGGCCGCCGATCGCTTCGTGTGAACCGCCGCACGGAGGGCATAATCAGAAGACTTGATTTTGATAGTGGAGAGGGGACCTCGAAGGAAGGGGCAGCCCTAAACGCGCGAGACAAAACAACAGAGCTACAAGAGGACGCCCCTGACCCTTTCCATCAAGACCGCCGCGAAGAAGTCTTCCATAATGAGGATCCACGACGGAATCTCCGGTCAGAGGCTAGACGATGCCGAACACCACCTCGAGACACCTGGTTGGATGATGAAGAAACTGATGAAGAGGATCACGAGAGACGAAGGCCACTTAATCTCGATGCGGCCATACGAAGAAAGGTGACTGAACAGATTGGGGTCATCGCTGATTCGGGCTATTTTGTATAGTTTAACTCTTAGATTCTAGGGATATTATTGAGAGTGTTTAGGTTAGGTTTGTGCGTAATTGTAATATCTAGGCCGCAGACACAAGAATTCAAGATTCAAGAGTTTTAAGGCGTTTTGAGCTGTCTTCCCGACACCACTTGTTTGCAAAGGCTATATCTTGAGCTACAGAGGTCGGATTGAGCTGATTTTGGTGCCACTGGAAAGCTAACTTGAAGGGCTTCAATTCATCTTTGTACAACAAAGTGAGATTCCAAGCCGAAGAGGGTCAAAACAGCCTCCGAAGTGACGTTAGAGGTTCTGTCGCGATACCGTGACCGCGGCTTTTCCGGCGCGACCGCGGCGGCTGCTGAGACCGACTTGTTCTATTCTGTCGTGAAAGCGCGGGTGCGGTGAAGACGACGCGACCGCGGTGATGTCGGATCCAAAGCGGGCCGAAATCTTTCTTTCTTGTTTCCTTTTCTATATTTTGCCTCTTTCCTTATCTATCTCGTGGAACATGTTCCTTGGGCTTTATAAGGAGGAGTCTCTTTAGGTTTTGGATAATCTTTGACCTTTGTTTGAAGACTTGAGTTTTATGAAGATTATGGATAACTAAACCTCTCTAGGGTTTGTTCATCAATGAAGCTTTGATTGATTAGTTTGTGAGATTCTAAATCCTTTTCCTATTTCTTTGGTTATTATTGATTCTCTTGTGCTTAATTACATGATTATTGATTGTTTCCCTAGGAGTAATTAACCTATTGAATTGATTGATCTTCTATTGTTGGAACGGGTTTGGACCGTGGACAAACCTATTATGTGAAAACAACTTAAAACATAGATCTGTTGTCTATGCAACTAGGATTTAAGAAGAGAATTGATTGTTTGCTTGTGAAATTGACCCGTAGCTTGATTTCTCTTGCATGCATCCTATTTATCCTTGTTCTTAATGCTAATATTTATTTGATCGTCCTCTATCATTGATAAGTATTTCCTGGACCGTGGACAGGAAATTAGTCAATATTAGGATTGGAATTAACCATTGGATTGAAAGGAATTGTGTGTGAATCAATGATCAAACGACTCTTTTAAAGTGGATTTGTTGAATGAACCTGTCTTTAGTACTTTGATTGATCTTGTGAAACTGTCGATTTGTCTTCTTGCTTTGGTGATTGAAACTCTTGCATCAAACTCCCCCTTTGTTCTTAGTTGATATAAATATTAGGCTAGATACCTCAAGTTCTCTTGGGTTCGATCCCATACTTGCTCACTATACTTAGTTTGTGTGTTTGGGTTATCTTTGATTTTGGGTACAACGACTTTGCCTGAGTCAAAGTTTGGCGCCGTTGCCGGGGAACTTAGTTTCTATTTAGTGTGATATTTGTGTTGACTATTGTGTGGACCTATCTTACGGCCCGCACCTCTGCTACTGATTTCTTTGCAAGTGTTGTCGTTGATTTCAGGAGACATGATGGCTGATCAATCGATCAAGCAATTACGCGCTCCAGATCTCGAACAAGAGCACCAGACTGTTGAGTTACCCGCTCCAGCTAGAGGGGTAGACTTTGTGGTGAAACATGGGCTGATTGATCTTTTGCCTCGATTTGGTGGGCAACCTGCGGATGATGCAATTAAACATCTCAGGGAGTTTGAGTATGTCTGTCTAAGCATGAAGCCTGCTGAGGTGACTTTAGATCAAATCAATCTGCGAGCCTTTCCGTTCTCGCTAATTGACTCAGCCAAGGAGTGGTACATGCTCGTAACACACAATCCTTACTCACAGCGGATTACAACATGGGGTCAGATGAGGGTTGCATTCTTGGATAAATATTTCCCAGTTCCAGTAAGGACGGCACTGAAAAAAGAAATCTCCTATCTTAAACAGCAAAACAGGGAGAGCTTGTATGATTACCATGATCGCTACAACAAGCTCATTGCTAGTTGTCCATGCCATGGGTTTCCGGATCATGAGTTGGTGTGGTACTTCATAAGTGGTCTGTGTTGTGTAGACAAGGATTTGAGAATCGCATCATGTGGAGGCTCCTATCTAGACAAAGCTCCACAAGACGTCTTTAAGATAGTGAGGAATTTTGCTGAGGAAAAAAGACGCACAACACCCTCTTATCCTGATGAGCCATCAGCTGAAGAACATCTTTCTAGGAAACTGGAGGAGATGAATGAGCTATTTGATAGGAAACTCCGAGATATGAACTTGGCAATCGAGATGAGGATGAGGGAGATTTCTGAGAAGATCAACCTTACTCCTCAAGCACTGATGAATGTAAGTGCTATGTTGTTGGATCGTTAGTCTCAAATACAAGAGCGTCCTTAACTATGTTAAGGCCGTTCTTTACCGAGACGTCCTTAATAGAAATTAAGGGATTCCTTGGTTCGCAGCGGAAATCGAAAGACTAAACAAGTAAAGACAATAAGTAAGGAACGCTTTTGATTTATAGAGGAACCACTCAAGTACCAACTAGTCCTTGAGTGTAAACCTCTACCTCCTTGGAGGATTTTGCAATAGCTCTTTCCTTTCTTATTAAGTTTCCTTACAATACACTGGCGAGTAGTTACACTTCTCTGGTACTTAGAAGGCGTCCCTAAGTCCACTAGTAACAACTCCTTTAAGCCTGTAGAGTAACCTAACTTAATCTCCCCAAAGGATGCTATCACCTCTTCCTTACAGTTCGCCGTAAGGACTCTCTCACTATTTTTGTTCTTTTCTACGACAAACAGTTTGTGGTTTTGTGGTACGCTTCTCACTCGATCTAACACCTAAGTCTCAGTTGTTCTTGAGCTTGTTCTTGGTGTTCTTGAGCGACTGAAAAATTCCCTGAATATTCTCTGAAGCGTCACACTCACAATAAATGCTCTGGGGAGTATTTATAGTGACATTGGGAAGGGCGTCATTCTCTGACGATCATGCCCTTGAGGACGTTGCTACAGTAATCGGCTTCCACGTGTCACTTGTGATGATCAAGAAAGCTTTACTGGCAATTCCGTTAGACTTGACTTCTAGATCTTCCGCCACGTGGAGTTTATGATCAAAGCTTGTCTGGTGATGTCACTTTGTCGGCTAGCTTTGGAGGACTCCAGTGGAGTGATTAAGGACGGTGTCCTTATTTGTGGTTTTGCCAAGTCGTACTATCAGATGTATAGCGTCCTGCTTCCTGAGGACGGCTACTCTTGTAATCACTTGTTGTCCTTTTCAACATGCGTCCCTGAAACACTCGGACAACTTATTAGATCAAAGTGAGTTTGTCACATCAAAACTAAGGGATGTCAAGCACAATGTTAATTACTGAAGGCGTCCTTAACATTGTTCCAACAATTTCCCCCTTTTTGATGATGACAAACTCTAGGCAATAATAGATTTGAATTGGAAAGCTTCAGCATTTAAGAAAGCTTAAGAAATTGTTCCTTCAACACTTAGTGAGAATCTATAAGCACAAGTTTTCCACATATGATCTATTCTTTCTTTTGGATTTTAGGAAAGGGACGACTATACTGATTATCTTTCTCTAACTAGCGTCCCTAAAATTTATTCAGAAGCAATGCGGCGTCCTTAAGTCCTTTCACCAATAATTCTCCATTAGCACTTGCTTATTCTAGATAACTAATAAGAAGCGCATATCTGCAAAACTACACTTCCCCCTTTTGGCATCATCGAAAAGGATAACAAGTTAGCATAAGGACGATAGCATAAAATCACAACTAGAGACAAGACAACACTTAAACTTAGAAATGCACACAATCATAAGAACTGCCATTGAATGAAAGGAGCATATTACAGACATTCAAACAAGTGTTTTCAAAAAGAAAAGAAGCACAGGTAAAAGATAGGAGGGATAAATGATTTAGGAAGGTGGTGATCCCGCAGGACGACTGTGGTCATCAACAATAGCATCCGTCGCATGGTGTTCTTCCTCATCCTGAGTATCTCCCTCTGTGCTTTCTTTGTGAATCGACTGTATGAGCTTCTTGATCATGTCATTTTGATTCTGTACAGCTCGGAAATATTGGAAATTTTGTTGAAGTATAGCATTCCCTTGCTGCACTAGAACGTTCTGATTATGAATGATAAGAGCGTACAGTTGCTTGTCGGAGTGAGCTTCAGTGTTGGAAGGAGCAGGAGAAGCTTGAAAGTATGGCGGAGGTTGTTGGTGTTGGGAGGGAGAATAATTGAATTCCATAGGAGGCTGATTGAGGAAGGACGATAGTTGTTCAACCTCAGCATATCTGGCAGCACGTGCGTCCTCAGTTTCAACCAATTCAGGCTCAGTATCAACTACAACTGTCTTCCCTGTCTTAGCTGCTTCTTGCCTAGCTCGCTCATCCTCAGCAGCTTTCTTGGCAGCTTCTTGCCTTAGACGTTTTTCTTCTGCTTTGCGAGCTGCCTCTTCTTCCTTCTTCTTTTTCTCGGCTTCTTTTCGTTCTTTTTCAATCTGCTTTCGAATAGAGGGAAGCTCGAGACTGTGCTTGATTTCAATAAGGCCGTACTTTTGAACCCAAGGCATGCCAAGAGTAATTTCCTCACCAGGGTTGTAAGCATCATTTTCAATGAGAAGAGCTTTGACAAGTCCTGGATAGGGAAGGGCATGGCTTTTGCGAGTGCATTTGGCCATATGCTCAATCATGATGCGAGCAAGATTGATTTTGCGACCCTGAAGGAAGGCGTCCAGAAGCAAGCCGTCAGCAGTCTGAACTATGGACTTCTTCTCTTGGCGAGGGACTACTGTGCGGCAAATCATGTAGTGTGCTTGAGCACCAGTTCGAGTAAGCACAGAAGCCACCCTATCAAGGAAGTCCGGAGTCTTTCCATTGAACACTCGTTGAAGCAAGGCTTCCAACGCTGCGCCTTCTACACCAAAACCGTTCGCTGGAACTCTGTGCAACGCGTCATTTCCTGGACGCTGTTTATCAAGTCCCATCAAATGTCGAACAGTCTTCTCAGAAAAAGTTGCAAGTTCACCATTGGCCAAGAATGTCCCAGTGCCATTTTCTACATTGATAGAGAGAGAATCATAGAATTCTTGCACCAGCTTGGGGTCCATAGAGACGTTCTCTTCTGAAATTTTCATCCACCCTTGAACTTTGAGGAGGTCCACCAGCTCCTGAGCCTCAGAAAACTGGCTCAGGAAGGCTTCATCAAATATAAGAGGAGGCAGAATGTGGTCGCTCTTTTTGGCTTTCTTTTTAGAGGGACCAGAAGTGCCGTCCTCATGATCATCATCATCCTCTTTCTCAGCATCGTCCTCTTCTGGGAGATCTTCTTCTGTAGGTCCGTCAGATGGACCAGCGTCCTTGGACGCTTTGGTTTTCCTCTTTTTAGTGGGAGGACCACCTTTGCTCTTGGGAGCAGACTTGCCTCCCGCGTCTTCTGGGACGGTTTCCCATGGAGGGATTTCCTGAGCATCAACGTCGAGCTGTGCTTCAAGAGAAAGAACGTCCTCAGAGATGACATTATCGCACTGATTTGCAATTTGGCGACTAAGAGCTTCGTCCTCAGCAACTTGTTGACGAGTGATCTCATCAAGGACGGTTGTAGAGGTAATCTCCTCAGAATGGGCAGAGCCAAACTCTGCTTCAATGGAGTCATCAGGGACAATGACAGGAGATGGTGAGTGATCTCTTGAAGTTGGTGTGTGGGGAGCAGAAGGTTGGAAATTTTGAGGTGATGGGGAATTGGAGATGTTTACATCAAGGAAGGCCTGCTTTATTTGGAGAAGGGTGGGGTCAGGAATGGAAGGGTCAAGGATTTCTACTGGAGAGGGAGTAGAAGAGGGAGTGTCCAGGGAAATTAGGTTGGGTTTGGCCTTGGCGAGCTTGCGCCTTTTGAGGGGCTTTTTTGCGGGGTCATGTTTGTATTTGGTTCGCTCCTCTACCATGTGAGTAGGGAAGCGGTCAAAAATTTTAGTTGGGTTAGAAGAGGATGGGAGGGAGTTTTTGTTGAGTCTGGACGGGGTGGGAGTGGACCTTGAGGGAATGGGGTGAGGAGGAGAGGAAGGAGGAGGGGACGGCATTACTAACCTTTTCACACCCTTGGGAATAGGTGGGAGATCAGCAAAGCGGGCATTTGACAGATCTGGAATGGATTCAATCAAGGGAAGCCTCCAATCTTGACCTTGGAAAGCTTCTAGAAAGATATTAGTCCCCCCACAGAAAGGAGCGTCCTTTCCCCCTGTCTTCTGCAACACCGGCATGACAAACCACTGTAAGAACGTCCTCAGATTTCGGAAGCGTTCTTGGTTGTTGCAATGCTTCATGTAATGAGCCACAATGTCAAAGAGAGTCCGTGGCTTTGATTCAATGAAGTCTTGTAGGATCTCATCGATTCTGATTTCAGGCGGCCCTTCAACATAGAGACATTTACGAGAGCTTCCAGAAGAAAATCCAGATGATTTGCGAACACTTGCCATATCTGAGAAGGAGTGATCAGAAACTGGTCGGAGACTGGTCGGAGACTTAGAGAGAGACTGCCGGAAATCTAGAGAGAAGTCAGAGCGAACGCTGTTTTGAGAGAATAATGAGCGAAAGTTCTGACAGCCGTTGCAATAAGTGAATATATAGGAGGTTGGTGAGGGGCACGCTGGTAACTTCCTCAATTCAAAATTCAAACTGACAACGTTTCAACTTCCAAAAAGGCGCGTTCCGAAAGAACCTGTACTTAACAAGCGATCTGACTGTAATGGCAACTTGCGTCCTTGACAACCACACTGACGTCCTGAGATCACCTTTAGAACCATTTTGAAAACCATGCAAGTACGTCCCGTAAAAAAAATAAAAAAGCTCACAAGACGCTTTTGCAAGGTTCTCAGCAAGGGTAAGCTTAGAGTTCCCATCATTTTGGCTTATAATGAGGGTTTGGTGATCAGGGATACTCTTTTTCAAGACAAATAGAGATATTCAAAGGCGTTCATATGAAGTACACAAACCAGTTTTAGACTAGCGTCCTTGCAAATGTGAAATTAATGCATAAAGTACTTTAGCAGGAATGAAATCAATTTAACATAGCCAAGCATGGAGGGAATAGTAGAACGGGACTTGCTACTTAAAAGTTATCATCCCTAAGAGCAATCGGAGATGCTCAAAGGGACGTCTGTCAAGTGCCTTAGTGAAAATATCAGCTATTTGGTCCTCAGTCCTTACATGCTCCATATTAATAAGTCCTAACTCAACATTACCACGCAAGAAATGATGTCTTATATGAATATGCTTTGTGCGTGAATGAAAAACAGTATTCTTAGAAATTTCAATAGCACTTGTGTTATCACAGCGAATGGGAATAGTTTCAAGATTGATACCGTAGTCCTCAAGTTGATATTTGATCCAGATGACTTGTAAACAGCACGAGGCAGCAGCAACGTACTCAGCTTCCGCAGTTGAAAGCGCCACAGAGTTCTGTTTCTTAGATCCCCAAGAGACTAAGCATGAACTAAGGAACTGTGCCATTCCTGAAGTGCTTTTTCTATCAATCACATGACCAGCATAATCAGCGTCCGAGTAACCGACAAGCTTGAAGGACGTCTTCCTAGGGTACCAAAGACAAAGATCGTCGCGTCCTTTGAGGTAGCGAAGGATCCTCTTAACTTCTTGCATGTGGGACTCCTTTGGATTCGCCTGGAAGCGTGCACACAAGCAAACGGCAAACATGATGTCGGGACGGCTTGCGGTCAAATAGAGCAAAGAGCCGATCATTCCTCTGTAAAGCTTTTGGTCAACGTCCTTTCCCTTTTCATCAGCGTAAAGACGCGAGTTGGTAGAGCAAGGGTTGCAACAGGCTTGGACGTGTTCATCTCGTACTTCTCAAGCATTTCACGGACATATTTATGTTGGTGAATGCGCGTCCCTTCCTTGAGTTGATTGATTTGAAGTCCCAAAAAGAAATTGAGTTCTCCAATGAGGGACATCTCAAACTCACTACTCATTAAGGACTTGAACTCATCTACAAGTTTCATGTTAGTACTACCAAAGACTATATCATCAACATAGACTTGGGCAATTAAAATGTCCTTGTGAACTTTCTTAATGAACAAAGTTTTATCAATTGAACCTCTTGTGTATCCATGAGACAAAAGAAAGGACGCAAACCTGTCATACCATGCACGAGGGGCTTGCTTGAGTCCATAGAGTGCTTTGTCCAAGTAGTACACATGAGCCGGGTGAGAGGCATCCTCGAAGCCAGGCTTTTGAGCAACATACACTTCCTCCTTCAATTTTCCGTTGAGGAAGGCAGTCTTGACGTCCATCTGAAATAACTTGAATCCCTTGTGCGCGGTGAAGGCAATAAGTAGACGGACGGCTTCAATTCTAGCAACAGGAGCAAAGGTTTCATCGTAGTCTATGCCTTCCTCTTGCTTGAATCCTTGAGCCATCAGTCTTGCTTTGTTTCTTCACACACGCCCACTTTCATCAAGCTTATTTCTGAACACCCAGCGCGTCCCTATGATGTTTTTGCCTTTGGGACGAGGGACGAGGGTCCAAACTTTGTTCCTTTCAAACTAGTTGAGTTCTTCTTGCATTGCTTGAATCCAGTCAGCGTCCTGAAGTGCTTCCTTGATGTTCTTTGGTTCCACCATAGAGACAAAAGCATTGAACGCACAAAAAGCGAGATTTGCACTTTGGGACTTGCTTGCAGTTGACCTGGTTTGAACTCCTTGAGAAGAATCTGAGACAATTTGAGAAGTTGGGTGGTCCCTAGAGAAGCGGGACTCCCTGTGAAACAACTGAGCAAATCTTGGATCAATGTCTCCATCAGAATCATCACTATCATCTTGAGCATCGTTCTCAGTGTGTTCCCCCTCAGAGAGAGCGTCCACACCTTGACGTTGCTTGCCTTGTAAACTTGATTCAGCCATATCTTGTTGAACTGGGGATTCACTACGAGAAGAAACTCCCTGAATAACACTAGGAACGTCCACTGAGACTTCTTCAAGATTTGGAGTAGCGTCCTTAGGAACATAGTATTTCCCAGAGGACCAATCTTCAACGTCGTCTTCAGAGTCGTCCTGTTGTTGTGACGAGGAGCGTTCTTTCTTACTTTGTTTTTCTTTGAGAGAAGAGCTCTCTTTGAACACAACATGAATACTCTCCTCAAGCTTTAGAGTCCTTTTGTTGAAAACTCTATATGCTTTGCTGGTGAGAGAGTATCCAAGGAATATGGCTTCATCACTCCTTGCATCAAACTTTCCAAGTCTTTCTTTGTCGTTGTTGTGGACGAAACACTTGCACCCAAAAACTCTGAGATAATCAATGCGAGGCTTCCTTCCATTCAACAACTCATAGGACGTCTTCTTCAGCAGATGACGGATCATGGCACGATTGATGATGTAGCAAGCTGTAGCAATAGCTTCCGCCCAGAAGTACTTGGGGACGCTATTTGCCAAGAGCATAGTTCTTGCCATATCCTCCAACGTCCTGTTCTTTCTTTCCACAACTCCATTTTGTTGAGGAGTCCTTGGAGCTGAGAAGTTGTGAGAGACGCCATGTTGATCACAGTAGGCCAGGAACTCTGAGTTTTGGAACTCCGTCCCATGGTCTGATCGTATGGCTTTGAGAGGCGTCTCAAGAGCGACTTCCACTTGTTTGATGAAGACTTTGAATGCATTGAAACAATCTGCTTTTGACACCAAGAAAAGAACCCAAGTGAATCGAGAAAAATCATCTACGAGAACGTAAATGTACCTCTTTCCACCGTAGCTCAGCGTCTTCATTGGTCCACAAAGATCCATGTGAAGAAGTTCCAAGGGCTTCTTCGTACTGATTTCGTTCTTGGACTTAAAAGACGTTCTTGTTTGCTTCCCTTTGATATAGGCTTCACACTGTTCAACTTTCTCAGGATCAATTCGGGGAAGTCCTTTCACAAGATTTCTTTGGTGTAGCTTAAGGATTGTGCTTGGTCCAGCATGGTCAAGACGGCGATGCCAGAGGTCAGCGTCCTCCTTTGAAATAGATAGGCATAATTCTGATTTAGGCTTGAACTTCTGATTGAAGATGTAAACATTGTTTTGGCGTACTCCTTTGAGAACAACTTTGTTTGACTTCTTGTTGATGACTAGGCACTCCTTTGAGTCAAATGTGACTAGGTTTTCACCTTGGTCACACATTTGGGAGACGCTAAGAAGATTGAAGCCAAGTCCTTCAACAAGACTCACATTTGTTGCTTCGATGGACGGATTGAGAATGGCAGTTCCCGTCCCTTGGATCTTTCCTTTGCCCTTGTTGCCAAACGAGACAGTTCCTCCCGTGGCACTACTTTGTATAGAAGTGAGATGGATCTGGCTTCCTGTCATATGGTTTGAGGCGCCACTATCAATGATCCACGGGCGTCCCCTCACTTCCATAACAAAGTTAGTGTTTGGCGACCCAGGCAAGGTGTTCCTTACTTGTTTCGTTACAGTAATAGAACTCTAGTTCTGGCATGTAGTCATTTATATTCACATCATTTGAAATAGCATGCTTTCGGAAAGAGTTCCTAGAGCGTCTAGAATGCCTAGGATTAGCCTTAGGGACGGACTCAGCATTTTCATTGTTAGTCCTAGCAGCTTTTCCACTTTCAATGTCTTCCTTCAGTTTTAGACAGTCATATTTGAAGTGATCTCCTTGTCCACAGTACCAACACGTCCTATAGTAAGTACCAAGATAGTACTTCTTGTTGGGGCGTTGGATCTTGTTTTTCTTCATCTTTTGGGGATCACAAACTTTTGAACCTTCCCCTTTAGCAATTTTCTTATAGATCCTATTACTAGTGGAGTTAGTGTAGTAGTACTATTGACCTTTCTCTCCACTCTCTAGGACTCTAATTCTTTCAAGAAGATTCTTAGTTTTCTCTCTTTCAAGTTCAAGTTCTGAAGTTTTGCTTGCCTCAAAGTCGCTAGGGAGAGAGTTTCTAGTGTCAGACTCAAAGCCTAGTCCTCTTTTGGCTGGGACAAAACATTGGTCTAACTTCCTCAATGATAGGATTCTTTCCTAACACTTTCACTTTTTCCCTAAGCTTAGCGTTCTCTAGTTTAAGACACATCACTTCAGTTTTTAGAGATTTGCTTTCTTCACAAGAGGATTCTAGTTGCATAGATACTGTAGCACAGTTCTCACATTCAACCACAATATTTTCATTTTCAAGTTCAAGTTCATCCATTCTATGTTACATGATCACACTTTCTTCCATGATTTTACCAATAAGTTTAATAAGCTTGGATTTAGAACAATTCTCTAAGGAATTCATCATAGATTCACGAGTTACCTCATTTTCAGATTTCTGAGCGTCCTCCTCAACAACTATGGCGTCCTCCATAGCCATGTACGCTACTTGTTCATCATTAGAAGCATCCTCAATAGCTACGTACGCCGCTTGTTCAATGGGTTCTTCATCATCAGAACTGACATTATCCCATGCAGATGCGAACGCTCCAATGAGGGCCTTTGTCTTCATCTCCTTTGAGGACATTCCCGTCGTACATTTTTTAGCAAATTGTCCTTTCTTGTTACATTTGTAACAGGTAAGTTCTTTCATCTCTGCCTCGGTTTACTTGGGACTTTCTTTCTTGGGCATCTTGTGTTTGTTGAAATATTTGTTCCTTTTGCCATAAGAACGAAGAGATTTGTGAATAAGAGCAAGTTCTTCTTCTTCATCAAGCTGTTCCTTAGACTTTCTTTCTTTCTCCTTTAAAGCTTGAACACGCATCTTCTCACGGTTCTCATTTTTATTGGCTTCCACCATTAAAGCAAGTTCTCTTTGGCGACGCAAATATTCAGCGTACTCAGGTGTTGATGTTATCAAGGCTAGATCTGTCTGACGATTTCGTGCCAGCTCAGCCAAATCAGAGTCCCTTCTTGCTTCATATCCTCTCAGCTTCCCGTAGATCTCTTCCATATCCAAAGTCTTGTTAGCTGTATTTTCTTTGAACGTAGTTCTATCAAAGTTCCACTTTCCTGTAAGTCCATCAATGACCACTTGAACCCTATTCCTCATTGAAATCTCAGCTTCTGGGATTCCCAAGTTCCTCATTTTAGTAACAAGAGCTTCAAAACGATATGAGTAGTCCTTCACCGTTTCATTGGGCAGCATTTTGAAAGCATAGAATTCTCTTTTGATTTCGAGCTGAACATCCTCCTTCATTTCAGCAGTTCCTACGTGGAATTTTTCAAGAGCTTCCCACTGTTGTTTGGCAGTTGCCAAATTGCTAACTCTAGTGGCGTCCCTTTCACAAAGTGACGCTTGAAGAAAGCATATAGCCTTAGCATTTGTTTCCATCAGCTTGAATTCATCAGGACCCCACTCGTCCTCTTTGTCTTTCTTGTCAGCAGGAACGGTAAGGTCACCTTTCATGATCACTCTCCAGCATTGATAGTTCTGACTTCTACAGAAATTTTCGAATCTGATCTTCCATCGATTGAAGTTACCGTCCGTCAGGCGCGGAGGCTTCACGAAAGAGATTCCAATAGGTTCCATATCCATCTATACCTGCAACTCAATAAGAATCTAGAGCGCCTGCTCTGATACCAATTGTTGGATCGTTAGTCTCAAATACAAGAGCGTTCTTAACTATGTTAAGGTCGTTCTTTACCGAGATGTCCTTAATAGAAATTAAGGGCGTCCGTGGTTCGCAGCGGAAATCGAAAGACTAAACAAGTAAAGACAATAAGTAAGGAACGCTTTTGATTTATAGAGGAACCACTCAAGTACCAACTAGTCCTTGAGTGTAAACCTCTACCTCCTTGGAGGATTTTGCAATAGCTCTTTCCTTTCTTATTAAGTTTCCTTACAATACACTGGCGAGTAGTTACACTTCTCTGGTACTTAGAAGGCGTCCCTAAGTCCACTAGTAACAACTCCTTTAAGCTTGTAGAGTAACCTAACTTAATCTCTCCAAAGGATGCTATCACCTCTTCCTTACAGTTCGCCGTAAGGACTCTCTCACTATTTTTGTTCTTTTCTACTACAAACATTTTGTGGTTTTGTGGTACGCTTCTCACTCGATCTAACACCTAAGTCTCAGTTGTTCTTGAGCTTGTTCTTGGTGTTCTTGGTGTTCTTGAGGGACTGACAAATTCCCTGAATATTCTCTGAAGCGTCACACTCACAATAAATGCTCTGGGGAGTATTTACAGTGACATTGGGAAGGGCGTCATTCTCTGACGATCATGCCCTTGAGGACGTTGCTACAGTAATCGGCTTCCACGTGTCACTTGTGATGATCAAGAAAGCTTTACTAGCAATTCCGTTAGACTTGACTTCTGGATCTTCCGCCACGTGGAGTTTATGATCAAAGCTTGTCTGGTGATGTCACTTTGTCGGCTAGCTTTGGAGGACTCAAGTGGAGTGATTAAGGACGGTGTCCTTATTTGTGGTTTTGCCAAGTCGTACTATCAGATGTATAGCGTCCTGCTTCCTGAGGACGGCTACTCTTGTAATCACTTGTTGTCCTTTTCAACATACGTCGTTAAAACACTCGGACAACTTATTAGATCAAAGTGAGTTTGTCACATCAAAACTAAGGGACGTCAGGCACAATGTTAATTACTGAAGGCATCCTTAACATTGTCCCAACATATGTCATTAAGAAGTGGGCGAGAGCTGAGCATGAAGAATAACTCTCCGGCGGATACACCATGACCGCGTCACACTGACCGCGAGATCATTACAGAGGCTCATACTGATAAATCAGCGGATGATCAGCGACCGCGCCCATTAGACCGCGCCCGCGGAAATCCAACAGAGGATGAATTCGAGTCCTTGGAGTCCGACCGCGATCGTGCCTCCACCCACCGCGCTCGCGTCTACGGAGATCTCGGAAATTCCGAGACAGCTGATGCACCGCGACCGCGGTATTACTCCAGAGCCGGTGGATGACTATGTTCGGCCGTATTTTCCCCCTCTCAGTTCTTACAAGCCACTTCCACCATTTCCGGATGCTCTCAAGGATACAAGGAAGCTTGCCAACGACAAGGACATCTTCGAGACATTCTCAAATTGCGAGGTCAATATCCCTTTACTCAAACTTGTTAAAAGTGTTCCTCGTTATGCTCAATTTCTGAAAGAATTGTGCACCATTAAAAGGAACCAAAAATTGAAAGGGAAACCTAAGAAGTTTGTCAAAGAACCTGAACGTGTGTCTGTTGTGTTTCAAAAGCGCATGCCTATAAAGTGTAGTGATCCAGGAGTGTTTGCTATTCCTTGTTTTATTGTTGATACTAGAGTAGAAAATGCTATGCTTGACTTGGGTGCTTCCATCAATGTCATGTCTCATGCTGTGTATAAATCTTTAGGCTTAGGGCCTTTGCAGGAAACTGATATAGTAGTTCAATTAGCTGATAGGTCCACTATTCGTCATAGAGGTATGGTTGAAGATGTTCTTATCATGCTTGGTTCCTTGATCTTTCATGCTGATTTTTATGTGCTAGACATGAATCACGATTCACACACTACTCCATTATTGCTTGGTCGTCCTTTCATGAAAACTGCTAAAACATGCATTAATGTGAGTAAAGGCACGCTAACTATGGAATTTGAGGGAGAACAAGTTGAATTCAATGTCATTGAAGCCATGAAATTCCCTTCTGGTGATCCTTTGCTATGCTCTATTGATATTCTTGATCCTTTAGTGCAAAATTACTTTGAACACAATCATGATGATGCACTAAAATCTGCCTTAGAGTGTGATGAAGAATCTTCTAATGTGGAATTTGTCTTTTGTGCTAAGATGAATGATGTTGTTAGTAGCATGAATCGGGATGAGAATGATGTGTTGGCCGTTGGGCCCCCCGCTACTAACACCTCCCTTAAGCCTGAAATGTAACTTAACTTAAGAAGTAAGGACGCTACATCTCTCAGTGAACGACTTGGCAAAACCTCAAATAAGGACACCGTCCTTAATCACTACATTGGAGTCCTTCAAAGCTGACCGACAAAGTGACATCACTAGACAAGCTTTGATCATGAACTCCACGTGGCGGAAGATCCCGCAGTCAAGTCTAACGGAATTGCCAGTAAGCTTCCTTGATCATCACAGAGACACGTGGAAGCCGATTACCATAGTAACGTCCTCAAGGGCATGATCGTCAGAGAATGACGCCCTTCCCATGTCACTATAAATACTCTCCCATAGCATTTATTGTGATAGCGACGCTTCAGAGAATATTCAGGGAATTTGTCAGAACGCTCAAGAACACCAAGAACAAGCTCAAGAACAAGCTCAAGAATAAGTGAGAATTAGGTGTTAGATTGAGCGAGAAGCTTACCACAAAACAACAAACTGTTTGTAATAGAAAAGAACAAAAAGAAAGAGAGAGTCCTTACAAAGTACTGTAAGGACGAGATGATAGCATCCTTTAGAGAGATTAAGTTAGGTTATATTTCAGGCTTAAGGGAGTTGTTACTAGTGGACTTAGGGACGCCCTCTAAGTCCTAGAGAAGTGTAACTACTCGCCAGTGAATTGTAAGGAAACTTAATAAGAAAGGAAAGAAGCTATTACGAAATCCTCCAAGGAGGTAGAGGTTTACACTCAAGGATTAGTTGGTACTTGAGTGGTTCCTCTATAAATCAAAAGCGTTATTTACTTTCTGTCTTTACTTGTTTAGTCTTTTGTTTTTCCGCTGCCACTCAAAGATGTCGAGTCCTTAGTCTTTACTAAGAACGCCTGAGTTAAGGACACCCTTAACATTGTTAAGGACACCTTCTGTTTGAGACTAACTAAGAACGCCTGAGTTAAGGACGCCCTTAACATTGTTAAGGACGCCTTCTGTTTAAGATTAACGATTCAACAATTGGTATCAAAGCAGGCGCTCTAGATTCTTACTGAGTTGCAGGTAAAGATGGACATGGAACCTATTGGAATCTCTTTTGTGAAGCCTCCGCGCCTGACGGACGGCAACTTCAATCGCTGGAAGATAAGGTTTGAGAACTTCTGTAGAAGTCAGAATTATCAATACTGGAAAGTGATCATGAAGAGTGACCTCAAGGTCCCTGCTGACAAAGCTGACAAAGAGGACGAGTGGGGTCCCGATGAATTCAAATTCATGGAAACCAATGCTAAGGCAATTTGTTTTTTTCAAGCGTCCCTCTGCGAAAGGGATGCCACCAGAGTTAGAAATTTGGCAACAGCCAAGCTACAGTGGGAAGCTCTCGAGAAGTACCACGTAAGAACTGCTGAAATGAAGGAGGACGTTCAGCTCGAAATCAAGAGAGTTCTATGCTTTCAGAATGCTGCCCAATGAAACGGTTAAGGACTACTCATACCGTTTTGAAGCTCTTGTCACCAAGATGAAGAACTTGGGTATCCCAGAAGCTGAAGTCTCAATGAGGAACAGAGTTCAAGCTAAGTAGTCATTGATGGACTAACAGGAATTTGGAACTTTGATAGAACTACTTTCAAGGAGAACCAAGCCAACAAGACGCTTGATATGGAAGAGATCTATGGGAAGCTGAGGCAGTATGAAGCAAGAAGGAACTCTGACATGGCTGAGCTAGGACAGAACCCACAAACAGATCTTGCTTTGGCATCAACAATGCCAGAATACGATGAGTACCTACGTCGCCAAAGAGATCTAGCATTGATGGTGGACGCCAATAAGAGAGAAAATCGTGAGAAATTGCGCGTCCAAGCATTGAAGGAGAATGAAAGCAAGTCAAAGGAACTGCTTGCTGAAGAGGAAGAACTTGCTCTTCTGCACAAAGCTCTCCATTCCTGGGGTAAAAGGAACAAGGAATTTAAAAAACACAAGATGCCCTACAAAAAGGAGAGTCCCAAGTACACTGAGGCAGAAATGAAAGAACTCACTTGCTTCAAATGTAACAAGAAAGGACATTTTGCTAAGAAGTGTACCACGGGAATGTCCTCCAAGGAAATGAAGACAAAAACTCTCATTGGAGCGTACGCAGCTGCATGGGACGATCTTAGTTCTGATGATGAAGAACAAGAAGATCAATTCGCGTACACGGCAATGGAGGACGCCCCAAGTGTTGTAGAGAACGTCTTCGAAAAGGAACTAGAGGTAACCCATGATTCCATGATGAGTTCCTTAGAGAAATGTTCAAAATCAAAGCTTATTAAACTGATTGGTAAAATCATGGAAGAAAGTCTTGAAATGAAACATAGGATGGATAAACTTGAAGATGAAAACATAGTAGTTGAATGTGAGAATTGTGCTACAGTGTCTTTACAACTAGAGTCCTCCTGTGAAGAAAATAAATCTCTAAAAACTGAAGTGATGTGTCTTAAACTGGAAAACGCAAAGCTTAGGGAAGAAGTGAAAGTGTTAGGAAAGATTCCTATCATTGAGGAAGTCAAACCAATGGTTTATGTCCCAGCCAAAAGAGGACTAGGTTATGAGTCTGACACTAGGAACTCTCTCCCAAAAACGACTTTGAGGCAAGCAAAACTTCAGAACTTGAACTAGAAAGGGAGAAAACTAAGAACCTTCTTGAGCGCATTCGAGTCCTAGAGAGTGGAGAGAAAGGTCAAGAGGACTACTACACTAACTCCACAAGTCATAGGATCTATAAGAAAATTGCTAATGGGGAAGGTTCTAAAGTTTGCAATCCACAAAAAATGAAAGAGAACAAAATCCAACGTCCCAATAAGAAGTATTACCTTGGTACTTATTACAGGACGTGCTGGTACACCCTTGACCGTTTTCCTTCGTCTTCTTCCTATAAATAAGCCCATGTGTCCTCTGAAAAACCTCTTCGCCTTCTTGCTTGTTTGCCTACTGATTCAGGCTATTTTGTATGGGTTTAGTCTTGTATTTTAGGGCTATATTGAGAGTGTTTAGGTTAGATTTGAGCATTATTGTAATACGAAGACCGAAGACACAAGAAGTCAAGATTCAAGAGTTCTAAGGCGTTTTGAGCTGTCTTCCCGACACCACTTTCTTGCGAAGGCTATATCTCGAGCTACAGAGGTCGGATTGAGCTGATTCTGGTTCCATTGGAAAGATAACTTCAAGGGCTTCAATTCATGTGTTTACAACAAAGTCAGATTTCAAGCCGACGATGGTCAAAACAGCCTCCGAAGTGACGCTAGTGGTTTTGTCCCGATACCGCGACCGCGGCCTGGCCGACGCGACCGCGGTGACTGCCGAGACCGACTTGTTCTTCTCTGTTGTGAAAGCGCGGGCGCGGTGATGGCTGCACGACCGCGGTGATGCCGGATCCGAAGCGGACCGAAATCTTTCTATCTTGTTTCCGTTTCTATCTTTTGCCTCTTTCCTTATCTATCTCGTGGAGCTTATTCCTTGGGCTATATAAGGAGGAGCCAGCCTTAGGTTTTTAGTATCTTATTTCTCATAATTCAATTCTTCTTTAGTTAGTTATGGAGAGCTAGTCTCCTTGGGTTTGTTCAAGGGAGAAGCTCTGATGTATGAGCTCGTGAGGTTTTGGTAATTGATTTCTATCCTTTGGTTGATATTGATTCTCTTGTGCTTCATCTTATGAATGTTTATTGTTTCTCTAGGATTCGCGACCCTATTGAATTGATTAGCTTTCTACTGTTTGATTAGGTTTGGACCGTGGATAAAACTAATCTGTGAAAACAACTTAACCTAGACCTGTTGTCTATGCAACTAGGATTAAGAAGAGAATTGATTGTTTTATCTTGCAATTGACTCGTAGCTTGATTGTTTGATATTATATCCTGCATATCCTTGTTCTCTATGCTAATTCTAGGTTAAGCGTCCTTGCCTAGGGTTATAGAATTGCTTGGACCGTGGACTTGCGATTGTTAAGGATCAGGATAGGAATTAACCATAGGTGTGAATGAAATCAATGGATAAATCTATGATCGAGGGATTGTATCATGAGTGGATCTTTTGAATGAACTTGTCTCCTTATCAATTGTTTCCCCATATTTGCATGTTTGTTTATTTGTTTGTTCTTTGTTTCTTAGATTAGTTTAGTATAGATTTCTCTCCTAATCCCCTTTTCTATAGTTGATAAATATATTAATACTAGAAGCCATAGTTCTCTTGGGTTCGACCCCTTACTTGCATGCTATACTTAGTTTGTTTGTTTGGGTTATTTATCTTTGATCTTGGCACGACGACTTTAGCCGAGTCAAATTTTGATTCCTTTGTTTAGGCTTGTAGTTGCATATCATAATAGCATACATGATGATGGGAGGAGGACGTAGTGCCAACTCAAGTGGAGGAGGAGCAAACTCATGGCGAGTCTTATGAGGAGGAATTCGTCCAACCCGAAATGGAACAAGCCTATGCTTATGTCAATCAAAAGGACATCCTCACCCTTCAAGAAGCCCCTAGAACCGACCAAAGGGAGACCATTTTCCATACTAGGTGTACGGTACGCAATCAATGCATTAACATGATTATGATAGCGGTAGTAGTTGCAACTTGGTTAATGCTAGAGTGGTTCATGACTTGCAACTTCCGCTTCTCAACTCATTATTCATACATGTGATGTGCATATTACCATTGGCTCTTATAAGGATGTAATTACATGTGATGTCTCTCAAATGGAATGCACTCATATTCTCTTAGGTAGACCATGGTTGTTTGATAAGAAAGTGATATATGATGGATACCTTAATACCTATGCTTTTAACCATCTTGGGAGGAGATTCACTCTTCTACCCCTATCTCCCCATGAAGTTTTACAGGATCAAGTGAGGCGAAATAAAGCACGAGCCATTGATGAGGCTAGGCGTGCCTCCAAAAACAAGGAGAAAGAGGATGGTTTAGTGGAGGAGCGTCGAGGGAAGTCGTCCGGTGCCCCCAAAGCTTCAAATGTTCCAAAGGAGTCCCGAGAGAATGTCAAGAAACCAGGACCACATGGAAAAGTAGAGCACCGAGCTCTCACACTAGGCACGATGCTGAGAGTGCAAAATGGAATGAGGGTCGCACACGACCGCGTGGAGGTCGACCTCGACCAACAGGCCAAATCGGCCCTCTCAGGTCCGACCCGGAGGTGGGTCGATCTCGACCTACGGGCAAAAACGGTCCTCAGGAACGACCCATAGGGGGTCAAGCACGACCCTCATAGGGTCGAGCACGACCCATATGCCAAATTGGCCTTCTCAGGATCGACCCACAAGAAGGTCGTGCACAACCCTGCAGCGATGCGTCATTGTTACGTGTTGTTTCAAAAGGAGGTTTGCACACTTGAGCAACACCCCGAGGAGGTTCCGAAGTGTGTGCAAGACGTCCTAAAGGAATACAAGGATATCATGCCCGAAGAACTCCCCAAAGGATTACCACCAATCCGGGGAATTGAGCACCAAATTGACTTTGTCCTGGGAGCTTCATTACCTAACCGAGCGGCATATAGAGCAAGTCCCGAAGAGACAAAGGAGCTTCAAAGGCAGGTGCAAGAGCTCATGGACAAAGGCTATGTGCGAGAATCAATTAGCCCTTGTGCCGTGCCCGTCATCTTGGTGCCCAAGAAGGATGGAACTTGGCGGATGTGCGTCCATTCATGAACATCCCCTCAAACTTCAACGCCTCATTCACTACTTTATGGTGACATACGTCAAGCCCCGCCTCCAAGAGACCGACTACAAAAACCCTCCTTTCATGGGGCCAGCCATCATATCTGATATGTTTGGTGGGACGGTGGACGAGCTCGAGAAACTCCTACCTGATATAATGGAGTTCATTGTCGCTCCTGCCGGCTCCGTCCCCACCCAGAAGCGAAAAAGGCAATCTTCTCCCCCTCCCTCTCAAAAACCAAAGCTAAAAGGCCCCTCCTATTCCCAACCAAAACCAGTCCCATCCTCCCTTCCCCCCGCCCCCAAAAGAAGGCTCAAAACGTCCGCTGAACTAGAGGGCGTAACAGACGAGCAGATGGCTGCCATTCGCCTCTATGAGCTGCAAATAGAGAAAGAGCAAGAGGCGAGGTAGGCCCAAGAAGAGCAGGACGCCATCAATGCGGCGATCCAGAAAAGTATTGAGGACGTTGCTCTCCTCCCTCTTCCTCCACCAAGGGTAGAGGACGTCACTCCTGCCCCTACTGCTGCTGATCCGCTCGAGGCGGAGATTGAGGTGGACTTGGCCAAGCCCATGCCCAAGATTCAAAGGGACGCTCCTCCCGCTCAGGTCCAGGCCAAGGACGATGTGCCCGCTGTAATCCAAGTGGAGGACTCCCCCGTGAAGCAGCCTCCTCCCCCTTCTCCAACTCCGCGCGCCGCCAAACCCATATCTGTGGTCAAGCCTAGCTCCTCCCAGGCTCTTCCCCCCGCCAAGGCAAAACTAAGAACTCCCTCTCTCTCTCTCCTCCCAAAGCTAAAACTCGCCCTCCTCCGCCTGCTCCGGCTGTCGAGGAAACTGTACAAGTCCAGGGGACGGCTTCTTCTGAAGTCCCCACAGAGTCCTTGGCAAGGACTCCAGCTGCGGACGCGCCTCCTCAAATTCAGGCGTCCAATGCTGAGGACCAAGACATGGCTGAGTCCCATGAACAAGGGGACGGGGCCTCAGATGATGATAATGCTCCTCATCAGGACGAGGACAATGAGGACGAGGAGGGAGAAGGCGAAGAAGAAGATGTCGATGACGACGCAATAGTCATAGGGAACGGCAATAAGAAGAAGCGCCTCAAGAAGATTCTGGGGCCGCTCCTGTTTGATGCTCAGTTTTTGCAAGAGAACGGCCGCACAGAATTCTTAGAGCTCCTTGACTTCCAGGGTTGGACGCACCTGGGAGCAGAGGCCTCCGTCGTCGATCCCGAACAGGTTATCCGCTTTTACTCAAAATTTGAAGTATTTGAAGTAAAAGGGAATCCTCAAGGGACGTTTGAAATAGATGGGGACGAGTACTCTATAGCAGAGGGTACCGTCCGCAACATGCTTGGCCTGCGTCTCTCTCCTCAGGACGCTCTCCACGACTTACCCTGCAAGTCCTTTGGCCGCTTTTCCCAGGAGGACATCTTCAACAATATCTTCAATGGAAAGCAGCCTCTTGCTAAGGATAGAGTCGCCCACTGTCTGTCTAAGACGGGCGTCCTTGCGCACCACTTCATTGTGCGCATGGTCGTCCCACGACAAGAGAAGAAGTCTATTGTCCAGATCACAGACAATATTATATTGGACACTTTCTTGAACCGCCAGCCGATCAACTTGGCGTAGGTCATCTTAGAGCACATGGGCAAGTGCACAGGTGGACGCCACTCTCTTCCTTACCTGGTCCTGGTTAAAAAGATTCTAGAGCAGCAACACCTCTATGTCCCCAAAGAGGAGAAAACTTTCGGCATTCATTGGGACGTCAGGCAGATCACCGCTCCTCCAGTCGGAAAGATGAGGTATGGCGAGGAGCTTCCCTCAATAAGGAAGCGACTTGCTAAAGAAAAGAAAGAGGCTGAGAGAAGAGTTGCTTGGGTTGTTGCCGCCGCTGCTGAAGAACGTGAAGCTGAGGGAAATCTCCAAGTGGTAGGGACGCCAGTTGTTGATGATGCGGACGCCGATGAGGCCAACGCTGCGAACATCAATGCTGAGGCGGAAAAGTGCTCTAAGAAGACTTTGCTTGGGATGATAATTGATAATCAGTGTATGATGATAGATCTCATCCAGCAACTTCATGACACCGTCCATCAGCATACTGACCTTCTTGAGCGCAACAATGAGCTGCTTCTACAGAACAACGGTCTTCATGCGCAGACTCTAAAGGCTCTTGGCATGCGTCCTCGCCAGTGATCACTCCTCCCCTTCTGAAACCTGAAAAAGTTTATCTTTTGTTTGTGTTTTTGTTAAGACTTTGGGACGTTGTCCCCTTTGAACATCTTCTGTGAATGTTTGTAATGATCGTACTCTCATCGTTTGAATGGCGTTCATTACTTTGCAATTCATTGTGTCCAATTGATTCCTTTCCTTAGTTATGATTTTGTGTGTGCATGCTTTTAACTTGTTCTCCTTTTCGATGACGCCAAAAGGGGGAAGTATAGTTTTGCAGAGATCCGATCGTTTTAAGTTGTCATAGAAAGCATGTGTTTAGGGGGAATTTCGGCTAAGTCCAAAGGACGCTAGTAAAGAATAAAATAGGACGCACATTAAAGAATGAGTTACATGCCAACCTTAGCTAAAAGAAGATCAAAGTGCAGTCCCTAATGCTAAAAGCTTTACTTCTATGCGCATTGTTTAGAAGAGTTTGTCATCATCAAAAAGGGGGAAATTGTTGGGACGATATTAAGGACGCCAGTCATTAATATCTAAACCAATAATGATCGTCCCTAGTTTTGATAATGACAAATTCAAAGGTATTTGATAAGTTGTCCAAGTATCGATCTCAGGTAAGTCCAGTGGACGCACATGAGCAAAAAGGACAACAAGTGAATGAGAGTCCCTAACTCTTTAGGGACGCACTTCATCAGAACTTCCAAAGCTGAACGAAAAGAACGAATTCCCTGCGTAGATGGGACGGCGTCCTCATCAAGAAGGGACGCACGCCAAAATACGGACGAAGTTCAAATTCAACCCAAGGCCGCCCCAACATGATTACATCACATTCGGCCGTAGTCCTCAGAAGGAAGCTTCCCTTGTTTGGGCACGTGTGAACAATTCCAAAGATGTCGCTTTCCCAAAGATGGTCCCCTGACCACGCGGAGGCTTCCCAAGCGTCAACAGAGTTGACTTATCCAGATGCAAATCGCACCGTTGAAGGAAGACGACAGATCCTGCCCAAGCTTCAGAGGATGCTAGAGGACAAGAACTCATACCGCTATAAATTCCCTCCATGGGGTATGCATAGCGGTGTGGACTTTGAAGACTTTCTCTCAAGCTCTCCCGAAGCATTCAATTTTAAGAACGAAGATCAAGAAGATCAAGTGAGCTTGAAGCAAGAGAAAGAAAGTCCAACCACATCAAATACAAACTAAACCACAAAATAGTTAGAGTAGTAGTTTGTCTCCCATAACGGACCGTGAGAGACGTGAGTAATAGTTTCCTTATAAGCTAAGAGAGTTAGGTTACTTTGATAGGCTGAAAGGAGTGTTACTAGTGACGCTAAGGATGCACGCTTAACTCAGTGAAGTGTAACAACTCGCCTAAGTTGTAAGGACTCTCTCTGAATAAGATAAGGACGGCTATTGAAAATCCTCCAACGGAGGTAGAGGTTTACCCATAAGACTAGTTGGTCTTAGTGGGGTTCCTCTATAAATACTCGTGTTCATCGTCTTATTCTGTTTCCTGTTAAGTCTATTTTCCGCAGCATCTAAGAACGGCCTTAACCCAGTTAAGGACGCCCATTCTAACAGACTTACGATCCAACATTGGTGACGAAGAAAGAGGTCGGGACCGACGTGGAACAAGTCGGGCCCGATGTAGGTTGTAACGTCGAACTCAAGTTTTGAAAGATAGATCTCGGGTTTTTGGGTTCCTCCTCTAGTAGATATGGGCTTTTCCACCCCAATTCAAGCAATAAGTGATGATCCTCGTAGGATCGAGGTTGTTCATCCATTCCCACCACTTCTACACATTGATCCATAGGGATATTGACCTCCCCTTCGATGCAAGGTCTCGTGATGGGCAATTGCTCACTTTCGTTCACCCTCGCCAACCACAAGCCCTTGATCCCTTGCTTCCACAAGGAATTGTAGCTCTATCTAGAGTGGGTTCCTAGATCAAGCACTCAAGGCTTATGGAATTGGGGTTTCAAAACCCAACCGAGCTAGAGGTTTCCCCCATAGCCCAAGATCTACTCCATGTGGCAAAAGTAGAAAGCAAACAAAGCACAAAGCAAAGAAATCTCAATCATCAATCTCAAATTAACACCAAATCTCATTAATCAAGCAAAAGCAATCCACAAATCCCAATTCAAGGTTTCCAAATCCACAAAATCAAAACAAACAAAGCCAAACTCACTAGCAATTCCCTAGAAATCTCCTCCTTGGCCACCTATCTCTCCTCTTCTCCTTCTCGTCTCCTTTCTCCTTGCTCCCCAAGTCTCTCTAGAGACTTTTGGAGGTGATTGTTGTCTTGTGTGTGTCCTCCCCCAAAATTAGAAGATAAGATAGCCTTAATAGAAGCGGGGCAAAAGTGGTAGTTTGCATTTTCATGCCTTGGAGCCCAATCCATCATCCGACCGACTCGGACCAACACGGAAGCATGTCGGGCCCGAGGTACTGGGCACGTCGGTCCGACTTCGAAACTCGATCTCGGGTCCGCTATTGCTTGTACCTCGATCCGGTCCTCTGACCACCCCTTCTTCATAGCTTTTCTCTTGCTTCTCTTCATGGGTTGCTCCTCTCTTTCCCTCCTTGCCTCTTGCTTTGCTCCTTCCTCGAGTCTCCTTCGAAACAGCCTCGATCCATGCCAAAAACACCTACAAAATACACAAAACGCGCATAGACTCCGAATCTCGTAGAAATGCGGGAACTAAGCTAAAAAGGGACAAAACACACAAGAAAAGGGAAGAAAGAAACATATTTACAAAGGAAGATGACCTATAAAACACCACCAAATAGAGAGACATCACAAAACAAGGCAAACAAACACAAATAATACGTTGAGAGATGGGTCGCAGCCAACCTTTAACTAGGAACGAAATTGACTCGGAAAAATATGGGAAAAATATCTAGGGGCAAGGTTTCATCACAACATAATCATGCATTAAAACAATAGTCAATAATCAACTCAACCTATAATCTCATGATGACTTTCGCCACATATAAACACATCAAAATACCAACTTTCATAAAGATGTTGACATGCAATCCTACTTGTTTTCTAAAGTTTTTAACTTTTGTCTTTAAACCCGAATAATTATTCTAATTGACAATTTAATCTTTCAATTCAATTGCAAATAAGAACAAGCCTCAACTTTCATAAAGGAATTAAGCATACAAGTTGGACTTAAAGGATAGAGATTATAAGGTCAAATATAGATCAAAGATTCGAGTTTTATTATGCATTCTTATGTTGGGTTTCACCCCAACCCTACAAAAGGTGACTACTCACACTTCATCATGCAAACATTCAACATAAGGGAAGAGGAAGACATGATCAAAAGCAAACAACTTGAATTAACGAAGAGATCCAACTTACAAGCCTTGCAAATCCACAAATTCTTCCTAACAACCCTTGTCTTCTAAGTTTCTCCTAAGAAGAATAGAGCATCCCCCCCCCCCCTTTTCCTCATAGAAGAAAAGCCAACCCCCTAAAGAGACCACTAAGGCTCCTTATATAGAGGTACAAAAAGGTCCTACCTCGAAAACTACACCCATTCAAAATTTAAAACACCCAAAAAGACAATTACTTGGGCAGCAAGGACTTGTCCGCGCGGGCCGACCATGGGCAGCTCGCAGCCGACCCCTCCATTCACAGCTCAGGGTAGGTCGCGGCCGACCAAGGGGAGGTCGCATGCGACCCACAGCTGCTTCTTGTGTTTCTTCTCGCCTTTACTTGAACTTGCTCCAAATGATTGATCTTTTCTCGGTGTTTCTTTGTTCTTGTTCCTTGATTCCCTTAGTCTTCTTGCAACTCCTTCTAAGGCACCTTTCATTGCAGATCCGTCTCTTGAAATCTTCTAGAACTCCTCATGACTTGACACTTGAAAACCACAATAAAAATACACCTCCTAGAATGCTCCAAATAACTTGAAAACTTCTCCTAAACACTCCAAATACCTACAAAGCACAAAAATGACACACAAACGACTCCAACCCTTGGAAGAGAGTTGAAATCTCATGCAAAACACACAAATATATAGAAAAAGATGCAAAACAACCTAGAAAACAACCTATGAAATCTAACTAAAAAGCATGACATCAATCCATTCTTCTCGTCCAAAGCTGTAATCGCTTGCTTTATCATCTGCGCATCCAATCAAGATCAGAAAAAACTGAAATTGAACTCGGATCTAGCCAAATTGAACTCGAATTAGGTCAAATTGAACTCGGAAATTCGAATCGATCGTCAGCCAACTACTATAACTGGAAATAAGGAGGATGAGCGGCCGCCCTCGAAGTCGAAGCATAAACCGCCGTCAGCATCTTCCATCTTCACTGCGTATGTTGCGATGTGATCTACAAATTAGGGTTGCAGGGAACCATGGGAGGAGGGCAAGAGAGGAAAGCGGGGAAGGATGACTTTGGGATGGATCAAACAAATATTACACGATTGATTGGAAGGTAACCGCCGGTGGGAACAAGGATATTCGACTTCAATGAAGGAATGGTAACTGTAGGTGGAAGGTGACTGGACTGCGTCATTAATCGTGTAATTCATTCATCTGATTTGTGAGGAATGAGCAATATTTATTCAATTGTAGGAACTCTACTTTTCAAAAGATATAGATTAGAACTTTAAGAATTGGGTTAGACGCAATAGTGAGATAAGGGGCATGAAGATACACTTTGGCTATGAGTTCTTCAATTGAATTAGCCTTGTGAACATGTGAAAGTCTCTAGCTTCGGAACAAACCAAGCAAGCATTGGATATCAGTACGTACGAGCATGATCTCAAATAGCAGCTCCAATCACCTTGCATGATTGTGATCGGTTGAAGGTTGTCTCCTTCAAACAGGATGTGGTGGACACCAAGTTTTATAGGTTTAATGATCCTCTAGAGAAGCGTCATAGCCTTAGTCAAGATTACAACCTTCCGAAGTGTTCATTGTTCGGGACCATTGAGTTGCACCCCTCTTTCGGGTTCATTCTTCAGGATCATCTAGGTGGACCTATCCACTCTCTGAAAAGATGGGTGCACCTCGATGGTCCTAAAGAATGAACCACAATGATCGAAGACGCACCTTCCGAATTTACATCACCATCAAAATTAAGTTTCAAGTAGTTTTGTTGGTTTTTGTCCCCATTTGGTTATGATCCTTTCCGTTTCTTAGTGTCTGGGCCCTTTTCAGGGTCTGTTAGTGTTTACATCATTGGTCTTTCTCCAATCATCTGTTTGTCTATGTATCAAATTGCATATGCTGAGTGCGTGATTTTGGTTTGGATTGGTGCTGAAAATCTTTCCATTCCTATAGTACCTAATGCACTACCAAGAAAAGAATAGCGATTCCACTCACTTTTAAATATCTTTGATCTATTCTTTTAGGAAATCGAGTGGTTTATTGTGTTCAAGATTGATTTAGTCAATAATATGGGTTGTTTTGGGACTGATATTTTCCATGATTTTAATTGTGTCTAGGACTTTTAGTACAAGATGACACCCATCTTCATTTGTTTTATCACTGTGCTTGTTCATTTTGGTGGGATATTGAGATTCCAAATCTATCCGGTTTAATTGGGGTTCACCTTTGTCGTGAATCCTTTGAATTGTGGATTGTGTTGAGTACCAACAATTTTTACTAAGTTCCCTATCTAGCATTTTGTTGATCAGTTGTACAATTTTAATGATTTTATTCACATCCTCAAGGCTAAGGACTTGGTGAAGCTTTATTTCATCCAAAGAGTCGTCATTTCGAAGATAGTTCTTGATGGGTTTCCCAATAAATGTTTTGGGCATTGATGTCTTTTGGACTGAGTGCCCTTTGTCGAGCCAATTACCTTTTGAAAATCGGATGGCTTTCCCATCCCCTACTTGCCAGTGTATCCTTCACAGGAAAAGGTTGCGCAAGCTATGAGTTTAGACTATTGACAAGATGTATTTTTTTGTTATATTTAAATAACATGTTCTTTTTAAAGTATTTTCAGAGATTATTTTAACTTAGATGTTGTCATGTTCGACTAGGATTTTCCATAAGAGTTTCAATTTGGGGTATGTTACTCTCCTCTGCCTATGTTATACTGAGACCACCCTGATGAGTGGGTCTACATATAGAGCTCCATCCAATCAATGGCTTTCTTTGTTTCAAAAGAATTTTTTGTTTATTTTATCTAGTTCATTAAGGGTAGATTTAAGAAGGTAGAAGAATTGCATTAACTAGTTGGGTTGTGCTAACAAGTTTGCTTTAATTAGTGTTTAAATACCCTTCTTGTGATAAGGTGTTAACTATCCATGTGGTCGGCGAGTTGGTCCCTTGCCTGGAGCGTTAGTGGTTTAAAGGTGTTTTTTATGACTTTTCCATTGACGATGGGGCATCCTAGATATTTATTTGTTTTAGGACTTTCTAGAATTTAAATTAATTTTACGTCATTTTATTACATTCGGACCAATAATATACCAATATTTTCTTACAAAAACTTACAAGCATCCTATCCGGGTTTGGAGATTTGTTTAAACCAATAATGTGCCAACATTTTCTTCTATCATATGCCCTTAAAGTATCGATATTGGTTTGTCATTTTATTAATCATAGTAAAAATATATTTCTTCTCCTTTTGACTAATAATGTTTTTTTATCCTTCTATCTCAAGTGACACATGTCATCAAATCTATTGAAAGATAAATACACATTTTGGTCATTATGATGATTGAAAGATAAATAATTTTTTATTCTTCACATTTTTTACTTTTATATTACTTCTTTTTTCCCATGATAAAAAATTGGTCTACCATTAGATGTATTCTGCCTTGTCTCAACAGTTTCCGGTTAAACCGACTCGTTAAGCTATTTCTTCGGCATTGAGGCTTAACAGACAAAAGTTGACACTTTCTCTGTTAGTCCAAATGCATCCATGATCTTCTTAAACATGCTTAGATTGAGAATTCAAAGTCGCAAAGGGCTCCAATATCTTTCCTTTACCCAATCGGACATTGATATACTCTATTTAGGTTGTGATAACTCTTGTATTTTAGGACTTTATTGAGTATTTTAGGTTAGACTTTGTGCTTAATTGTAATATCAAGACCGAATACACAAAGGTTCAAGATTTGAGATTTTTTCATGACTTTTCACTAAAGAAGAGCTGATTTTGTACGGTGGTGACCTCATTGGTATTGGCACAAACAGAACTCGGTCTAGTTCAGTTTTATAAACTGAAGGCCGAGCCCTTAGAGAAAGAATTGTAGCAACAAAACAAAGAAGATTTTAAAAATTCTTAAAAGAGGGTGACAACCTAACAGTCATCAGAGTGACCCAAGAAGCTTGCCAGTCCCCTTGGAAATTGACATGTTGATCTCACACGTCTCAACTATGACTCAAGCACTTGAGTCTTTTCACGTATCGTATGTTGGTAGAGATCTCAATTCTGTGACTGATAAAATTGCAAATTTGGGACACCGTCTCCCTATCAATTACATTTTGAATCACTCAAAGTTAGCTACTCTCATGTGTCGGGATGCTCTAGGACAACCCTCTAAATAGGATCCTCCCAATCCTTACCTTTTAAAAATAAATAAATAAATTGTGCACAATAGCCACAATACCTTTGATTGGAACCAAATTTCAATTTTACCACACGTACAGATAATGTTTAACTGAAATCGAATTTCAATTCCCTAAGAATCTATAATTCAATTGATTAAACATTCTATTTCAATCTAACAACAAGTTATATATATATCAGTTTCATCTATTTGAATCAAAATTTACATCAAGAGCAAATAATCCAATGAAGATATATTTTAAGGCTCTAATACCACTGAATGGTTTTTAGCATGGATCTAAAACATTCTTGACTAGAGACAAATTTATGGTTACGAGAATACCTCTTGATGCATGATTAGGGTTTTCCGTTCGATATAAAAACCTCAATTGTGAATTCTCTAATCAGTCCACACAAGCACGGGATTAGGATCTCATTTGATTCCGATTGCTAGATCGAAGTGCCAAACACTAGAAGAAGAAAGCTTCTTCTTACGTTAAACTTATGAGAAACCCTAACTTTCTGTTTCCTTTTAAGGCTTTATATATTTGTTTCTCTAAATCAACATATCTCTTTTATTCTCAATAATATCCATTATATGTATTGATAATTATCTCTTTTTCTTATTGAGCTAAAATCCTATGTCAAACAAGGACTTTTAGTCTGTTAATCTAGTCAGCACTAGGCAACATCCGGTCTGGACCAGATTTTTGGACCGGACCAATACAAATCGGAACTGCACCGGGAGGATACTTGGTCCATGAAAATGGAAAAGGCAGTCCCGATCTAGACCGGATTTTTATAAAACTTAATTAAAATATAATTTAATTAAAAATTATATTAATTTTAATGTCATATAGTTTATTATTAACATTTAAATTTCAAATTCATATTATATTCTTAATAATATTATATTTTTTTATAAATCATATATAATTTCTCTAACTGTATTATAATTTTTTTATACAAAAAAATAAAAACCCGATCCAAAACTGGACCAAACCGGAGCGGATTTTAGGTCACCGGGCCATAAGATTGGGGCAATCCAATACCGGTCCACTCTAGTTTTTGACCGATTCCCATCCATAGATCCAACCAGTCAACTCAATGTGTTTGACCTCATAGGAACCGTTTATAATAGCTATAATCGTAGTTGAATAACCAAATTGAATCTTTTTTTTTTATCAATCATCCTATTTCATATTCGATAACCGTAACTTTTATTAATGGACACAATTCCTTCAACATTAACGTCTATAGTCTAAGAGCATGTGCAATGGTAAGGATTGCATAGCACTCTCTCTCCTCTATGAGAATATCCTCTTCATTGCAGAAATTGTATGAGGATCCTCGTTTGAAGGAGGAATGAAAGTAATCCTCCTTCTACCAAGGATTTCAAATTTTGGCTTTTGTGATAAACTTTCACTTTTACTCATTCACCATATGACATGTGTTATCTACTATTATAACTATTTTCATTCATTTAAGTTTATAACTAGTTAAGTTACTAGAAAAATAATAATAAAATGTAACATTTATATTAGAAAATAAATTAACTAATTTCCATCATTTATTTTCTTTATAAATTGAGTCCAATTTTACATCATTTCTACACGAATCATCTTTTATATCATCTTACTCTCTCACTATTCCATGGATAATCACACTCATCCTAACACTTCTAACTTACACAATCATCTAAACATTTAAAACCATCCAAATGTACTCCTTTTTTATCCAAATCTTTTTCATAATAATCCTCAATTTAAATCCATGTTTCACATGTTTAATCAACCAAGACCCATTAAATATAGTTTAGTTATTAATTGAGTTGATAAATCAATTTTTATCATACACTTGAGTATATAGAATATGGAGTGGGTATGATACGTGACAACCTTCGTAGTGAAGGCCGCCACGAGTTGAAGTGTCCAAGGATATGGATCTCGGGTTGATGTGCGTAGGATTGTAGATGAAGAACGATGGATGGATGATATTGATTGTTGATGATGTTGAATTCGGCTGAGCACAAGTAAAGATTCTTTTTTAGGAGTACAACAAGGAAGAGGAACCGCCAAACTTGCTTTCTTTGGATCCTATTGAAGATTCTTTTGCTTGGCCAACGTTGTCATCATCAACACCGATCCTTCCAGCTCCTAGATCAGCCCTAACATGGCTCAATGTGAATCCTAAGAAGGTACCAAAGGCAACCCCACTTGTGGCCATGGTTGAGAAGGAAGAAGTGATATCAATAAACAACACAACTATGGTATGTCCAAGCGTGCTTGAATTGGTGCCTATACAATTCAATGAAGACCTTCTTTTGGAGAGTTCATACCATTTCCTTCTGGTCTTTACCAACGTCACCTTGAGGACAAGTCGAATTCAAAAAGGGGAGAATGATACAAATCATCAAGGGAGGATCCAAGCGAATGATTCGTTGAAGACGAATGGAGGACAAAGACCAAGACCTTTACTAAGAAACCGATCATTTAAATTTAAGAAGGTGTTCATGGATCTGAAATTATCCTTTGGTTATGTTCATCAATGGCTTGCTAGGCCACCAAGGAAGAGGATGAAGTCATAAAAGTCTGGAAAGTTATGAAGCCCGTCAAATTAAAAACAGTGCTCAGTAAATTGGTCATAACTTGGGATAGAAACGTGATCTCAAGTCCGTTCAAATTGCGTTGAATAGATAATTAAAAGGTCTACAACTTTGTAGTTTACGTCGAATCTAGAATCCAATGGAAAAGAGGTGAGAATTGCGATTTACTGAGAACTAGTCAAGTCTTACGGGAAGCTTATCTTTAACCTTAATTCTATCTATAACTAGATAATGTTTATGATATTTTCGGCCATAGGAAGTTTGTTAGGGCTGAAATATATCTTGCTTCAACTATTGCTCATATCTTTTGAGTTTTTAGGTTTAGTTAATTAGATAGCTTCTTTTTCAAGCAAAAATCTATCTTAGAATCATTGTTAGAGATAGAATTTTGGCTTCCTAGTTTGTCTATTTAAATGCAATTTTTCCATTCAATAAAATCAGATTGGAACCTGGGAATTAACTTTTGATAAGTTGATTCCTTAGGTTTTTAAATCCCCAAAATCATCTTCTTGATTTAAGCAATTTGAGCAACTCAAAATCCGTTGCACTCGTGTTCTTCAACAACAAACTTCTGTTCCATCGATCATCAACTTCATCAACAACAATCCTGCGCACACCAACCCGAGATCCATATCCTTGGGCACTTCAACTTGTGGCGGCCTTCACTCCAAAGGTTGTCACGTATCAGGGTATATACAAATATAATGGGAGAGAAAATATAAGAGGATCCTCTCCATTGTAGAGAAAAATAAAGAAAAAGGATGAAGAGGAGGAAAGAAAAAGGAGAAAATGATGTGGATGAGAAAGAATATGAGGTGTCAAATGAAGGAAAAGAGAGAGAAAATTGAGAGATGATTTGTTATCTTCACCATTGCACATGCTCTAATAGACGGGATATGAGATAACATATAAGTGCACACTCATCGATAAACCCAGCCAGGATTCTAGCCTAAGAAAGTATTCGGGCAACTGAGGCGCACCGGGCAGCGTGTCAAAGCGCACCACTTTATTGATCGCGCCCGGTGCCACCGCGATCAGTATGAGTTGTAGAGCAATCATCACGCCCGGACCTACCGCGATCACGGTGAATTTATTGTTCACCGTCGCAGCAACCCTAGTTGAATACGTTATATAGTTGAGTTGGATGGTATAAAGAAGTGGAAATGGGAGACGGTAAAAAACGAGGCTTACTTCTTCCTCTCTCAAAAATTCCACTCTCCTCTTCTCTTCTCTTCCTCTCTCAAAGTCGGGCTTAATTTTTACTCCCCTCTTACTCTCTAAATAATTTAACATTTTTCAAGCTAATGGAAGATTGGTTATGAAATACGTTCTCGGTAAGTTATATTATTGTTTCATTATATAGTTGTTTTTTTATTGAGGTGAGCGGGTTATATGAGTTTTAATACTATACTTATGAAGTTTGGGTTTTTTGTTTTTGAATATTTGGAATATTTATAGTGTTTAGAAAGTGTAGAAAAATTAGATATTGAGAATAGGTACTATATTTTGGATTTGTTAGAATATTTCGGGGTTTTAATAATATTTAGAAATTTTAGATGATAATATTCAGTATTTGGAATATTTTCCACATTAAGATATTTAATATTTAGTATTTAGTATGTGGAATATTTAGATATTTAGAATAGTTAGATATTTAGAATATTTTGGATTTTGTAGAGTTTTTCATAATTTTATAATATTTAGAAAATTAAGGTATTTAGTATTTAATATTTAGATATTTAAAAATTAATATTTAATATTTCGGATTTTAGAATATTTCGATATTTAGAATGTTAGAATATTTAGATATTTAGAATAATTTGGATTTTTTAGATTACTTCATAATTTTTAGAATATTTAGAAAATTAAGATACTTAATATTTAATATCCTTGGAATATTTAGATTATTCTGGATATTTTAGAATATTATAAAATTTAGAAAACTTAAAATATTTAGAATATGATATTTATATTTAATATGATATTTATATTTACATTATGGTTACATTATGGTTATAGAGTATGGTTAAATTATTTAGAAAATTTAGAATGTTTAGAAAACTTAGAATGTTTAGAGACTTTTGAATATTTAGAAATTTTGGAATATGTTTTTTATATTGAATATGTTTTTTATTATGTAGTTACGGTTTATAATGCATGATGAAATTGTGTAGAAAGTTTTTAGTACTTAGTTCTTTTTTAGTCTTACAAATTAATTTGGAAGTATATATAATAATTTTTTTATCCTGCAATGAAAATCTCAATTTGCATTATAATATTGTTTGAAATGTTTGTATTTTGTATCCAGTCTTTCTTCGGTGGGGTGCCAAATACAAATTCCAATCTGTCTGTGGAAAACAATGAACCGCATTACAACAATGAATTCATAGACCAAGAAGCGTATCATGAACCACATTACGAGAATGTGAATCAATATATATATGCAAATGATCTTGTTCCTAACAATGTGTATCAATATGACTATATGAGGGAAGTCATGAAAATGTATATCAGAACCAAGCAGAGCAAGCACCGGTATGTCATATATAACTTCGTTAATTATACGTATTTTTTAGCAAATTTATGTAATTTCTTTTTAACAAAATTGATTCTTAGCGTTATGTTATTCAAATTTACATAAATTCATTCATATTATTGCATTTTACTTTCACCCGTTTGAATTTATTTACTTTAAATTATGCACTTTATATTTGTAAATTTGAAATATTCATGCTTAAAATAATGTATTTTCCCAAAGTGTGTAGTTTCCAGATTTTTCCAGTCACTTCGAAAATGATCATGAGTGGTTGGACAACAAAAGTGTGGAGTGATAGGCAAAGGATTTAGGATGGAGTTTGGACATGGCGTTGACAATTCAAAAGTCATGGACTACAAAGTTCCTATATAGGTGTGCGCTCTCAGGAACATACGAGCCAAAAAAGAAGGGCAAATATGGTCCTATTGTGCCAAACTTGCAAGCAGGTGACAATCTGAGAGAAAAGTCATGCTCTAGAAAGATCAGCTGGAAGACGGAGTAATGCGGTTTGGCATGTAACAGTAAAATCAGGTCACCGAAATCATGCACTGGAAACCCTAGAGGGGTATGCATATATGGGTCACATGACGGAGGAGAAAAAGGAGGATGTAAAACAATTAACTCTTGTTTATGTTGAACCGAAGTTTCTTATGACATATCTACGCAGGAAGTTTCTAGGGATTACAATATCGATGAATCAACTATACAATTTTCGACGTGAAGTGTTTAAGCAAGAGATGGGTGCGACGACGGTAACCCAATTTCCGCTGAGTTATTTGCAGAAGAATGATTACTATCTAGATTACTGTACTGTAGAGAGAGGTGATGAAATCGGCAAGTTTTTCTTTGCCAATCCGAAATCTCTAAGATTGTTGAGCTTGTTTCCATACGTCGTGATCATGGATTGCACGTACAAAAACAACATGTAAGTGAAGATTGAGAATATTATTCTTCAAAGATTATATATGTTTTGCTCACATTAAGTTTGTCCAATTTTTTAGAGGTATAACATGCCCTTGTGTGAGATGATGGGATTCACTTGCACCGGACATACATTCAACATTGTTTTTGCGTTTATGTGAGATACAGAACCACTACGAGTGGGTGTTGTACCAGTTGCGTGTGCTCTTCGACAAGGTTGGAAAAATGCTAGAGATTATAGTCACGGACAATGGCCGAGATAAACGCTGTTGATAAAACTTTCCCCGAGGTAACCCATTTGTTGTGTTGGGTTCATATTTAGTGTAATTGTGAAACTTTTGATCTCGCAAGGGGGTGTTCTGCCAATACAGCGCAATGGTTCGCCAATAGAGCAAGGGACTTGTTCGATTGCACCACCGTGGCAAAGTATGAGACATACAAAAAGCAATTGGAAAAAAAGATGAAGACTTCTTTTTTCAATTATCTTAAGGATAACTGGTTGTACGATAGATTCAGATTCCTCATTGTGAGAGCATTCTAAAGTCCAAAAAAGGAAGTTGACCAGGTTGAAACATGTTCAACAATAGAGGAATCCGGGGCCGAAAGTAGTTATAAAGGAGGGGGAGGATGAGGGGGAGGAGGCGGAGGAAGAAGAAGAGGATGGTGAAGGGGCAGAGGAGAGAGAGGGAAACTACACGGCTAGCTTCGCTCCCCCCGTACTGACTAGTCATGTCGAGGTTGAATTAGGTGATAATGTATCCGGTTTCATGCTTCCATTCATCAGAAACGCTTTTGACGTTCGAGGAGATGGTCATTGCGGATGCAGGTCACTCGTAGTGCTGATGGGGTGGGGAGAGGACGCGTGGACGAGGATGCAATAGGAAATGGTCCTTGAGTTGAAGAGTAACTATCAGATATATGATGCCGTGCAGCCAAAGTGGACTCCGATTGACGATTTGATCGACAACGTCAATTGGATGCAGGACTAGTTTCAGAGTGTACACTGGATGGAGACACCAATGATCGGATTGACATTTGCTACTAGATATCAGCGTACACTGGTTGTACTATCCGAGCGTGGTCCGCACACGTCTCCCGATGATCGTAACCAATGCAATCAGTTCCCCACTATGGGGATGAGTAGTGTGCATTGCTCATTTGTGAAACCACTATGTCCCGGTATGATTTTATTAAATTGAGTAATTGTTTTTGTTGCATTGATACGAGTTATGTTGTTATTGACGCCATTTAAATGGTAGGTCACGCTCCATGATGATGCCCCGATGCATTACGCTGCGTGGTATTGGAGTCATTTCCATCACAGGAGTGTTGACGGGTGGGATGAGCGATATCGTAAGAGGATGGAACTATACGAGAGTTACCGTGTCCACTATAAGTTACCTAGTAGCTACTTCTGAATTTGCATTATATGTATGTATGCAATGTTATCTCGTATGTTTGTGATAACGACATGGAATTTTATTAAAAAATGATTAGAAATGATTTTAAAAAATGAATTATTATTGATTTATATATATTTTTTCATTTTGAGTATATATGTAAACTGATTAATAAGCAATTAGATATGAAAAATGATTAAAAAATGAATTAATACTGTATAAATATGTAATATAGTAATCTTTTATGAAATTCGTTTAATAAGCAATTAGTTTAATTTTTTTCTTAAACATAAATTCTTTTATTTACATTTTCGATTTTAAAAGAAAAAACTACATTTTAATTTAACATTCGCCATATCCCTCGCCCGACGCCCTCGCCCTTGCCTAGATCCCGACGCCCAACTGCCGCCCTCGCCCGACGCCCAGATCCCGACCTCGCCCAGATCGGGGTTGTTGGAGTAGGGTCGGAGGGGCTGGCTCGGCAACCGGCCCATGGTAGTCGATAGGATGCGACAAGGAAGTAGGCCAGGGAAGAGGACGGAGTCCAGCCGGCGTGGTGGGTTCGGGTTCGGGTTTGGTTTTTGGGTTCAGATTTGGTTTTGAGTCCGGATTCGGGTTTGGTTTTTGGGTTCGGGTTTGTTTTTAAGTCCGGGTTTGGGTTTGGTTTTTGGGATCGGGTTTGGTTTTGAGTCCGGGTTCGGGTTTCGGGTTTGGTTTTGGTTTTTGGGTTCGGGTTTCGTTTTGAGTCCGAGTTCGGTTTCGGGCTTGGTTTTTCGATTCGGATTTGGTTTTGGATCGGGTTCGATTTGGGATGGTTTCGGTTCACCTTTAATTTGTTATCATTCATAATTTGAAAAAGAAATTGTTCTCGTTCATAAATCGAACCAAGAAAAATTGTTCTCATTCATAATTCGAATAAAATAAATTGTTCTCATTCATAAAAAAAAACAAATTCACAAACTACTGAACCTAAAAAAAACAAATCTATATTGGTTTTAATAAACAATTGGACGTCCGGTTTTGTGGTCTGATGGACGACGACCTGGACGCGAGTTGTGTTCAGCTGGAGGAAGAGGGTTGGTCAATCCCCTCTCAATATACCTCATAAAGTCGCATCCCCATCCACACAGGCGCACGAAATCCTGGTAGTGACGTACCATTCCTTGTATAAAGTTCATGCGCTACGTAAACACAAATAGTATTACAAGTCAGTATTCATATAAATACAAACAAATAATATTACAAGTCCGAGGGTTTAGGGTTTAGGGTTAGGGTTTAGGGTTCAACTCCATATTAATATAAATGCAAAAAAATTAAACGAATAGATATCAAGTTACTTACCGCATATATATCGGTGTCGGATGGTTGTGGTGGTGGTGGCTGGATTTCGATAGCTACAGCGGAGGTTGGCAATACGTACCGGTGGGACTGCTCCATAAACCAGGACAGATAACCGTCAGCCACTTGATATGGAAACATATACGGCTCTCCTTCGGGTACAAGGTGGTTACCGCGGCTTTCCCGATGGTCGTCGCTCTCAGAAAACGTCATTTTATATTGATGTCACTTCAAGTTATCTGTTCTCTTCACCTCCGGTGGCTTGATAACTTCGATGTTTGGAATTTTCTAGAGGTATCCCATTTGTCTGTAGCATCTCTCTAGCATATAAGACTCCTGAATATCAAGGTGTGTCAGCAAGCCCCTGTACCGTGTGAGTGCTACATCCCCATCGTCGAACCGCTTGCAGGTAGGCCACGTCATCCAATCCCCATGTACGAAATAAATATGTACGCCGGGTCACGTACGTAAAATATCAATTGAAACAAGTCACGTATTTATGTAGTCCATCTTAAATTACCTGGTTCATATTCATAAGATCTACGGCTGGTCTTATATCTGCGAGGTCATCAACATTCCGGTGTCGACTCCCATCTCTCTCGTATGCAACGGGGCCTACACCGACCCTTCATAAGATTTAGGGCTCGTTTGTGGGTGCCACCGTTCCTCAAATGCTGAAATTAATGATTCATCTGTTTTTCTGAATGTCCATTCTCTTAAGCCCAACAATCGACTTTGCTCCACTAGGGTTATGGCCAGTATTGCCCTTCAACATCTTAGGCGATCTCCTTCAGATGATCGTTTGCACCGCCACGAGCTTGGCACTTTAATATCTTCACATTCTTGTCAAGTTGCAAAAAACAAAATATTAGTTTTTCTCAACATAAAAATAAATAAGCAATGTTAAAACACACATGAGATAAATAAGAAATTATAAAAAACGTTCTTACATCTAGATCATCCCATATGTAATGAGCGATATGAGTGCCATAATGAACAAGTAAATCATTGTTGGCCGGGCTGCCACCAAATCTCTGTGGAGGAGGCTCAGGGGCTTTGGGTGGGTTCCCGTAGTATTGCCCACCCATGCCCTCGTATCCGTTGGGCCCAACGGTACCATAATATTGCCCACCGACGCTATAGCGGGCAGGGTCGAACCAACTGGAAGGCCCAGCGGTACCATAGAATGGCGGACCCACGCTATAGCGGGGTGGGTCGAACGAACTAGAAGACCCAACGGTATCATAGTATTGCCCGCTGGGCATGCTATAGCGAGGGGGCTCAAAGGAAGGTTTAGCGGCGAGCCTCTGAATCTCTTCAAGGTTTTCGAAATCTACATTGTTTAAATATATAAAATCTTTAATCTAATAATCTAACTATTTTTTATATTCTAAATATTCAAAAAATCTAAAATAATTTAAATCTACTAACTATTCAAATTAATTTCATCATACAGTGTAACCTTAATTTAAACATAATCTAAATAATTTCTACACAATTTCAGAATTTAAAAATTATGTACCTACTCCCTCTATGAGGGCGTTCAGGAGAGTGTAGCTCAATGTAGGGTTTGGAGGTGTTACGGTAGCTTCTTCTTGCCGAACGTTCTCGTATAAATTTGCCGGTTGAGCCGAGGAACTTGCTCCTTCGGAATTTCGGGAAGATTTTCTCCCAAATTATCTCTACAATTTTTTTTGTTAATTTAGTCAATTTTACTAGAATAAAAAATAATAGATTCATGATAAATTATAAAAAAAATACATACCCTAATGTTACCGCGGAGTCTTGCAAACGAATCCGACATTTTTTTGGTCTTAATAGTGAAACGGGCAAGCGAGCAAAAAATTAGAGGGGAGCCGGTATGAGAGTGAGGAAATTGAAAATGAGAGTGTGAGAAGAAGAGTGAGGAGGAGCTTGAAAATGGAGTATGAGAGCAATAGAAATGAGGGCTCCCAAGGTGTTATTTGGCCTCCAGGCGGAAGTCATGCGGGAGGGTTATCCCGGGCGAGCAGTAGGCACGAGGGAATCGCGACGTGTCAGCTCCCCATTCGCTCCTTTGGTGGCGTGCCTGCATGCGATGCCGACGTTGACTCGCCACACAACGTCTGCCACGTGGTCGTTCGCTCCACTTTTCAGATGCGTACTTATCTCAATGGATCCCGCCGGGATCAGTAAATGCGGTGGGTCCCTTCGGGAAGAAAAGCGGTGCGCCTCGATCGACTGACCGGCGCGCTTCCTCTTCGCCAAAATATTCTGCAAATCAACCTCAAACAAGAGGCTTTTAATTATCCCAACTTTTCATCTTGGACACGTTTTAGTCTCACACCTTGTTGTTGGATCGTAAGTCTGTTAGAATGGGTGTCCTTAACTGGGTTAAGGGCGTCCTTAGGTGCAGTGGAAAATAGACTTAACAGGAAACGAGATAAGATAATGGACACGAGTATTTATAGAGGAACCCCACTAAGACCAACCTGTCTTATGGGTAAACCTCTACCTCCGCTGGAGGACTTTCAATAGCCGTCCTTATCTTATTCAGAGAGAGTCCTTACAACTTAGGCGAGTCGTTACACTTCACTGAGCTAAGCGTTCGTCCTTAGCCTCACTAGTAACACTCCTTTCTACCTAACAAAGTAACCTAACTCTCTTAGCTTATAAGGAAGCTATGACTCACGTCTCTCATGGTCCGTTGTGAGAGACAAACTACAACTCTAACTATTTTGTGGTTTGTTTTGGATTTGATGTGGTTGGACTTTCTTTCTCTTGCTTCAAGCTCACTTGATCTCCTTGTTCTTCGTTCTTGAACTTGAATGCTTCGGGAGAGCTTGAGAGAAAGTCTTCAAAAGTCCACACCGCTATGCATACCCCTTGGAGGGTATTTATAGCGGAAGTGGTTCTTGTCCTCTAGCGTCCTCTAACACTTGGCAGGATCCTTGATCTTCCATCAACGGTGCGATGAGCATCTTGAGGAAGTCAACTCTGTTGACGCTTGGGAAGCCTCCGCGTGGATAGGGGACCATTGCTGGGAAAGCGACATCTTTGGAATTGTCTACACGTGCCCAGACAAGGGAAGCTTCCTTCTGAGGACTACGGCCGAATTTGATGTAATCATGTTGGGGCGGCCTTGATTTGAGTTTGAACTTCGTCCGTATTTTGGCGCGCGTCCCTTCTTGATGAGGACGCCGTTCTATCTGCGTTGAGACTTCGCCAATTACTTTCAGCTTTGGAAGTTATGATGGAATGCGTCCCTACAGAGTTAGGGACTCTCGTTCACTTGTTGTCCTTTTCGCTCATGTGCGTCCTCTGGACTTACCTGAGATAAACACTTGGACAACTTATCGAATACCTTTGAGTTTGTCATTATCAAAACTAGGGACGATCATTATTGGTTAGATATTAATGACTGGCGTCCTTAATATCGTCCCAACACTTGCCACCCCATCATTCACTATTTTTTGCTCGAAAACAGGGCAAGGCCCCTGCGGAATTTATTCAGAAGAGAGATTAAATCTAGGATAGACTTCATTGCAGACTCTTTTCGTCGTGCGTCTTCCTCTTCGTTGGACTTCGATCGGGTCCTCTAGGACCTCATCCGTTAGGATGCTCTAGGATAGGTTTTATTTCGATGAGTCTAGCCTAATCTCTTTCCTTTATAAAAAAAACAAAGAGAGATTAAATCTGCCCATTATGAGCTACAAAGTCTGCAGAGAGCAAAGGAATAACGAAAATATATGATTATTGATAATAATAATAGTACGTTAGAATGTTTGCATACCAAAATGTTTTCGTTCTTAGATTTTTTCATCTATCTACTATTATACAGTATTGAGAAAAAGTCAAGTCTGTGTAAAAATTTGCACCACGTCATTGAGTTTAAAAAAATAATAATTTTATTTTCTTACATTAGATTTTTTTAAAGTAACCTTCATATCTACTTGATATCTAATACAATTTCCATATACATGTACTTTATATCTTATCCAACTTCCTTATATCTACTTGATATCTATAATCTACTATAATACAGTATAAAGTAGAACCCAAGTCTTTGTTAAAATTTGCGCCAGTCATCGATCTTGAATAAAATAATGATTTTATTTATTAATTTTCTCAAAAAAAAACAAATATATCCCCTTGATATCTTATCCAATTTCCTTATATCTACTTAATATCTTACTCAATTTTTTATATCTTAAATACGACTTTTGAAAATTATATCCTTATATGATAAAAACAAATTCGAGTGATTATCTTTTATATCTTAAAAAATTTTCCATATTAATTAGTATACTTTTTTTAATTGTTAAATCTTGAAGAATAGTGAAAAAAATTCACATATGTTAATGGTATATTAAGTAATAATATAAATATGAAAATTTGAATAGAATTATTTAAAATTAACATTGTATTAATAAAAGTACATATATAGGTCAATAGGTTCGGACTTTGGCCTATCGGATTTGGATTATAAATTCTCGAGTTAAAAGCGGATTCGTTTCAAAATTCGATCTCGAATCGGTTAATTCCGTTTTATATTTATATTACCCGTACAGATTATGGGATTTGTACTAGTTAATTAATATATTTTATGCCGTCTAGGTTGACGGTGGATAAGTGAATTATTTCCAACTGTCCATATAGCTCGAATTTTTTAAGTGCTACTAGTATTGTCATTTAACACCTGCTTGTTTGATTTAAAATCGACGTGACACATGACAGAGGCCAGTGTCGAGAAGATCAATGATTTTCTGAAATGCTATAAAACTTGTTTAATACCTACTAGTAGAGGAGTCAAACCGATCGAGTCGGGTGGATTCGGGATCGGTTTTTTCGGGTTCGGGTTGAGTGCGGGTTCGGCTCAATCGGGTTACAGTTCAATCCATGGCGGGTCTTGACAAGTTATCAAGCGAGTTCGGGTCAACCTAATAGGTCAAGAATTTGAAAATTTAATGATTATTAAAATAATACTATGATTAATTAATAGTATTTAATAATAAAATATTTTGAAAAATATTTTTATGATAATATTTTATTTATAATAGGTTTTACGATAAAATATATTATAATATTTACAATATAACATATTTATTCTAATTATATATAATATATCAGTTCGGTCCGGTCGGTCTCGTGTTTCAACCTGATCGGGTTCGGGTTAATCGGGTTCCGTTTTTTTCTTTGTTCGCTACTATTCGGGTCGGGTTTCAAACCAAAAATTTTCGGTCGGTTTGGGTCGATTTTTCGGGACGGATCAGGTTTTGACAGCTCTACCTACTAGTATTCTCGATCTCGAGTTTGATTCAAGAACTGTAATTTTAGAAGAGCAAAATTAGGCCAACCTAAATTAGGCAACCTGAGTGTTACAAGGCCAACCTAAATCATCACAGCGAATGATCAAGGGTTGTTGACTCGACAACGATCTAAGCTAGTTTACAGACAATAAAGATAAATGACTAAATGAAGAAGAATAACTAGTAATAGTTGTAGTCAGACTAGAAGAGTCGACATGTCTTCTGGAAAGAAAATCCGGCGCTTGATTATACTCCCTAAAACAATGTAAAAAAATCACATTAGGAATTTCTGATAGAAAGTAGCGTATGTCATTTATGATAGAATCAATTTCCTATGGAACTCTCCAAAGACGTTTTAACCCTTCTTGTACCATGTAACCGATAAAACTTGTTTATATTTTCTTAATTTCTATCTAATATTTACTCTTCATTACACCATTCATTCTTCTTTTTTTACAAGGAAAGGTGTTAGGGTCGCCACAAGTATTACTTGGGCTCACCTAGATCACCCACAAGGGATGAGAACTGGTTACTAATCAACTCTAAAGATAATAGGGCAGCACTAGTGTAATGAACCCGAGACTTCATTACACCATTCATTCTCGTTACTACGGTGTATAGACCATAAATATATTTATCATATTTTTATATTTGTGTTATTATGTGTAGTTTTTTCTAAAATGAAGTCATTAAGATTGTTTAATTTTGAGGTGAAGAAACTTATATTCTCTATAACATTAGAAATCAAAATAAAAAGAGCATTTATTTAATTTTGAGGAAGAAATTTAAGTGCATAATTGTAATTATAGATAATAATTTTATTAGTAAATTATATTACGCTTATAAATGAATAGTTTTTTAAATAACATAGCATATTTCATATACAATTTTATTGTATACATTTAGACCAAATACAATTCAAGATTTTTGTTTAAATAACATAGCATATTACATAAGTTTACATGTTGTAAACCTAGTTATAAAAGAATTCATAATTATATATCACCATTTTGAATATACTTTTATTTTATAAATTACATATTTTATATATTGTTATTTACTATAATAAAATAATTTTTTATCATCTTAAATCAAGCCCTTCTTCTTTCATTTTTTGTGTCATGTATTAGTAAAATATTAAAAATGATATTTTAATATTTATTATTCTAAAGGAAGCATTTGAAATTTTGAATAGACACTGAAAAAACAACATAAACAAAACACACACAAAAAAGCAAAATAAAATATAAAATATATAGGAGGTAGTTTATTATATCTAGAGGGACAATTTTTCATGCATGTTGTTAAGATTACTAATATATTACAAACATCGATTTTTATATGATTATTAAAATAATAATATTTATTAGTAATATATACTCCCTCCGTTTCACAATAAGTGTCGTTTTAGCTCTTAACACGGTTTTTAAGAAAAACAATCATTCACTTTAAAACTTACAACTTTTTCTTAATCTTACCACTCATTACATTTTTTTGGCCAATGCATGAACAACTTTAGTCAACAAATACACATTCCAATAAAAATTATCATCATTCACCCCTATTAAATCACTTTGAAAACCAAAAACAACACATATTATGAAACAAATTTTAAGTGCTAAAACGACACTTATTATGAAACGGAGGGAGTATCACTTTGTAATACTTTTTTAATAAAAGTATGTTAAAATTTTCAAAATTCAATTTTTATACATATTTTAAATATACTATACCGGTTAACCCAACATGTTTAGACTTTGGACCAATGTGGTATGAGTCAAAGCGGGTTTGGTTCATTTGGAATTTCAGTAACACATTTTCGAGTTTCAATCCTAAAATGGTCAATTTGTTCTGGTCAGATTAACAGGTTTGGTGAAGTTATGAAAGCTCTATTCTTCATCCGTTTCCTTTTCTGTTAATTCTATATAGTGATTTAATCTTACTAGTTTATTCGCCATATTATTTACGAAAGTGAGTGATTTATACCTTCTTGTTCTTGCTTTAGGGTGAATCACTCATATGAGATTATACTAAGAAGGTATAAATCTTTATCGAGAATCATAATTGCTCTTGTTTTTTCTCCAAAGAAATTTGAAACATTTTTGTGATTTATGGCTTCATCTGCATTAATTCAGTTAAGGTAGTTGATAGTCTCTCATCGTCTTATTCCTCACCTAGCCAATCTCAAACCATTTTGAATCTCATTGATCAACGTGGTGGTTGCTTGCGCTTCTCGTCAATTTTCAGCCCATTGGTGCTTTTTCCTTCCGAGTTAAGAAAGAGTATGGAAAAAATGAAAGAAAAAAGTAAGAAACATTAATCTTTGTCTTGTAAGTAGAGGTGTCAAATAGGTTGGGTCAAAAACGCTACCGCTACCGCCAAGCACCATCCCCAACCGGATTTCTACCCACAAAAGAGATCTTCAACGGTCGTCACGGTCGAGAAGGCCCGCTGAAACCTCCGAACAAAAAGAAGTGAAGCAAATCAAGATCTATAGAAGCCCGCTTCAGGTAATTCCGGCCTCTCCTAGTCGCCCATGGCTTCTGCCCATTATGTTGCTGGTGTGCACCTTCAAAATCAAAGGACTTCATTCCGAATGCTAAACGAAAGGGCAGGGGGTTCTCATCTTCTCCGTATGGCGCCCTACGTTATTTGTGTGGTGGTTGAAGATCCAAGCCCTAATTGAATCCACTAAAACAATCGAAGGTCTTGTAGTCTGCTCGTCCGAGGCCGATCTCTCCACTCTCTGGTGGCGATTTAGACGGAAGCAACCGGTTCAGGGCCTTGTTCGGAGTCGCTCTCTGGCCGTTTCTTTGGAGGCGTCCCTAGGGCTTGATCAGTCTCATCGGATGGTGCGGAAGGGGTGGGCGTCCGGGTTGCGGTGTGGTTTCGGTTCGGGCCACTTCTCATGCCAGCGTTCTTATGGTGACTCACGAACAAAGTGTTGCTGGTGTACGTGAAGTCTACTTGTTGATGCCTCTTCTAAATCGTCCTTGTATGTCCATATGCAGTTCAGGTATGCATCACAACAGTTGGTGAAAATAGTCAAGTACAGGTTCTTAATTAAGGCTATTTCATTGGATTTATCAACCTTGATCCCCCTCTCATGCTTAATTGAGCTCCATACCGTGATTGGTGTTTATCCCAACTTTGTATTGCTTTGGCTTTGCAATAAAAAACAATTTTCTGCTTGTTGTGTAATATTGTCTATACCTTTCTGTTGCATAGTCAATATGTATATCTTAAAGGTGATATATACTATGTTGTAGTTGTAGTGCAACCTAGCCTTGGTTTCCAGTTGGTGAAAAGGTTGATTACTACTTTGCCTCAAATTCTAGCAAGTGATTTATGCTTGGTCCAAAATGCTTACTGTAACTTGATAAGAGACACTCTATTTGATTTATATCAAAGTTTCATATGCTTGGCTACGGCAATCAAAGGAAACACCTTTGAAGTGATTATAAACCAAACCAAGAGGATTTTAAACCTCGTTCGGCTCATTAAGTTGAACTGTGCATATCAAATATGCTTCTTAACATTGGCGGATATTACTCTTTTTAATTGGTTGATAGGAGATATCTTGCAAAAGATATTAAACCCGATTACGGTGTTGTTAATTTTTAAATATCCCAAAATGATAGAAAAACTAGCTATTGTGGTCTATAAGGGCCGTTTGCTTATGTCATGTTCTAAACAAATGGGTTCGAGCTCAACTAAAACCCAACAAAGAAGGATTCAGATCCAAAGCCAAATCATACACACAACACAAATGAAACCAATGGCCAAAAGCCGAAACAAAAATGGTTGTTTATGAAGATATGTTCATGGAATTGTCGCGAGTTGAAAAAACCTAACAGATGGACAGAAATCAATGCACTCTGCAAAATGGAACAATTTCAACTAATTGCGTTGTTCCAAATTAAATGCAAACAACTCCCATCCCTTCAAAAATGGACTTCGGCAGGTTTTGACGCCTTCGAGTTTATCCTGTTAGTTGGTATGTTGGGAGGATTGTTGATAGTCTGGAAAAACCATCAACTATTGAATGAATCAATCACAACTATCGATAGAGATGAGCGGTTCATAGCGTTGAAATACGTGAACTTAGAAAACTATAAGCAAATTACGATCATTTTTGCATATTCTCTCCCAAGGGAACAAGATAAAGACGCTTTTTTGGAGAAGCTTAAGGGCTTCGTAACCCAACTTACTACTCCTTACATTGTAATGGGAGACCTTAATGAGATCCAAAGTCCAAAAGAAAAACGTGGCGGGGTCATTCCTTCTGCATCAAGATTTGATCGATTACTTAATTTTAGAAGTGATTGCAACCTGATGGACATTCCATCGTTCGGGAACCTCTTCACACGAAGATGCTCTAAAGAACTAGACAACAATACATTAGAGAAACTTGATCGTGTTTTGGTTAGCAACCAAGTTCTACAATGGTTCCTAGCTATGTCCATCAAAAATCATAGTTTCTTCTCTTCAGACCATTGTCCAATCTCCCTAGATATTCCTACTAGAGAACCTGTCAAAGCTTGTCCATTCAAATTCGAATCAATGTGGACATCTCGGAATGACTTTAAAAACATTTTCAAACAAGCATGGAGGTATAACCCTCAAGGATCGCATATGTTTAGACTTCTTAAAAAGACACAATTGCTCAAAACAAAAGTCAAGTTGTGGAATAGAACAAAGTTTGGAAACATATTCGAGCAATTCAAAAAGGTTAATGAAGAATTATTGGATGTTCAAAAATAGATTATTGAGCACAACAATCACTCCCTCATTCAGAAGAATGAACGACTATCCAAGAAAAGGGAATGTCTGATCCAGTTCCAATTCACATATTGGAAGCAAAGAGGTAAAAACAACCATATTCAGCTAAACGACAGGAATACAAAATATTTCCATCGCATTGCAAGCGGGAGAAGAAACAAGACCAACACTCGAGAGATCACTACCACTGAAGGTAATTTCATAACTGGCCTAGCTAATATCAAACGCGAAATCCAGAAGGATTTTCAGGCCCGATACCAAGGCGGTTATATTAATAAAAACAAAATGTTGGAACTCACTCATAATTGGAATCCGGAAGTGTCTGTGGAAGACAATTCAGCTTTGAAGAAACTGGTCACAAACGCTGAGATTAAAACATCAATGTTTAGTATAGAGGAGGATAAGTCCCCTGGCCCCGACGGTATGACGGCTTGTTTCTACAAGAAATACTGGCGCATCGTTGGTCTGGATGTCACCAAAGCAGTGAAAAGTTTCTTTCACTCGGGCAAGCTGCTAAAACAGATTAACCACACTTTCATAACACTCCTCCCAAAATGTGAGAACCTGTCTTCAACGAACCATTACAGGTCAATCAGCCTTTGTAATACAATATACAAAGTCATCTAAAAATTCCTAACTTCTAGATTGAAAAAAGTTATGGGAAAGCCTATACACCCAATGCAATCCACTTTCATAGAGAATAGAAGCATTCATGACAATACTCTGATTGCCCATGAAATCGTACACTCGTTCAGGAAGAAAAAAGGACTTGGAGGTTGGGCTGCAATCAAACTTGACAACGTGAAAGCCTACGATCGCATCAGTTGGGAATTCCTAACCCACGTCTTAAAGACATTGGGATTCCACTCAAAATTCGTTGATTGGATTAGAGAGTGTGTTGATACTGTATCATTCTCTGTGTTAGTCAATAATGGTCCAACAGACCAGTTTAAACCAACTAAAGGTCTCCGTCAATGCGATCCGTTATCCCCATACCTTTTTGTCTTAGCAGCAGAAGTGTTGGCAAGACAATTACATCAGGCAAGTCTGAATCCAAAAAGCGGAATATTGGTATCCAAATCTCTAGAGGGGGTACCAAGATCCCCTTTCTAGCTTACGCAAACGATATCGTTATTTTTGCTAAAGCAACACACCAGACATGTCGATACATAATAAAGGACTACTACGCTGCATTTGGCCAGAAAGTCAACTTCCATAAATCGGCATTTCAAATAACTAGAAACATAACAAACCAATCCAAAAACCAAATCAAACAAACACTTCACATAACAAGTACAACTACTCTAGATAAATATCTGAGAGGCACTCTAAGTCTAATTAATGAACCAGTCATCAAGAACACTTTCAACACCTTACCTACAAGGACTAGAGACCACCTCGCCAAGTGGAAAGCGAACACCCTCTCCCAAGAAGGAAGAAAAACTCTTATCAAGGAAAATCTTTCAGCCCAACCAAACTACTTAATGCAATCATTCTACCTCCCAAAAGCAACTCACGATGAGCTAGATAAAATCAACCGGAATTTCTTCTACAACAAACAAAGTGGATATAAACCACTCATTAGTTGGAACTCTATTTGTATACCTACTAACCATGGCGGGCTTGGGATTGCGAAATCTGAAGAAATGAGCCAAGCACTCCAAATGAAGTTGTTGTGGAAACTCATTGCAGAACCGGGTAATTTGTGGGTCAAAATCGTCAGCGAAAAATACTTAAAATCCTCTAACCTTTGGAATTATAAAAAACAATGTAGCACATCATGACAATGGTCTAAACTTTTGAGTCTGTGGGAAGGTTTTCTAACCGGACTTTCATGGCAAGCAGGCGAGGGTAAAACCATACGTTTCTAGAAAGACACCTGGATAACCGAAGGGGCACTTAAACCCACGCCTAATAACTTGTCCATGTGGGACGAGGACGAAACTGTTAGCAACTATATTAAGGATGATAAATCATGGGACATTGATAAGTTAATACATCCTCAAGCCCGAAGAGGTGGACGAAGTCTGTAAAGTCATATTACCCCTTAACAATATTACCTATAGACTCTACTAGAGATCAAGTAGGAATGGTTGCTTTTCCACGAATGGCACCATGAAATGGATTCAGGATAAGAAAAGAAGTCCCAAAATCGATCTTAATTGGATATGGAAACTTAACATTCCCCCTAAACAAAAGAATTTCATTTGGAAAATGTGCTGCAATGGGCGGCCCACAAAGTCTAAGCTCGCTTCAAATCACATTGCAATCCCTCAAGGATGCACGTTTTGTAACAACACAAATGAATACGCCTTTCACCTTTTTTTGGAATGTAGCAACATGTAAACCAAGCGTATGACCTCCTTGACCAGGATCTCAAGCTAAATTTAGGAAGTATTGTTCATGATGATCGTCATCCTACAAGTTATATGGACAAAATTAGAGCCAAACTTTTGAAATCTCAACTTGAAACCGTCATAACCCTTTAGTGGAGTACTCCTCAAGAACAAAAGTGTTTTCGACCAAAGTAACAATGGCTAAACAAGCCCAATGACAACAGTGGAATATGCTAAGAAGCAGATAGATGATTGGATAAGTGCAATAACGTCAAAAAACAAGGATTATAAAAACCGGAGTGGGACCACACCTAAAAGAAGGGAAAGCTCCAAATGGACAAAACACACTTCAAACTTTTTCAAACTTAACTTTGTCGGAGTGGTTAATTCGGAAGGTATCTCGTCTTTTGCTTATTGATTCGGCCTATTTTGTATGGGTTAACTCTTGTATTTTAGGACTATATTGAGTGTGTTTAGGTTAGAGTTTGTGCTAATTGTAAAATCTAGGCCGAAGACACAAGAATGCAAGAATCAAGAGTTTTAAGGCGTTTTGAGCTTTCTTCCCGACACCTCTTGCTTGCAAAGGTTATATCTTGAGCTACAGAGGTCGGATTGAGCTGATTCTGGTGCCATTGGAAAGATAACTCGAAGAGCTTCAATTCATCTTTGCACACCGAAGTCAGACTCCAAGACGAAGATGGTCAAAACAGCCTCCGAAGTAACGCCAATGTTCTATCCCGATTCCGCGACCGCGGATTGTCCAACGTGACCGCGGTGGGTGCCCAGAGAAGAAGTTCTGTTCTGTCGCGAAAGCATGGGCGCGGTGGAGACGACGTGACCGCGGTGATGCCGGATCCGATGTGGGCCGAAGATCTATCTTCTTTTCTTCTTCTTATTTTTCCTCTTTCCTTTTTTATCTTTTCTCCTTTCCTAATTAAATTAGGGGAGCATGTTCCCTGGGTCTATATAAGGAGGAGTCTCCTTAGGTTTTAGGTATCTTCTACATTCTACCTTCTACCTTCTTCCTCAATTAATTCTTTTTAGTTTATTTATGGAGAGCTAGTCTCCTTGGGTTTGTTCAAGTGAGAAGCTCTGATGTATGAACTCGTGAGATTTTGATAATTGATTTCTATCCTTTGGTTGATATTGTTTCTCTCGTGCTTCATTATTATGAATGTTTATTGTTTCTCTAGGAGTCATGACCCTATTGAATTGATTTGTGTTCTACTGTTGGATTAGATTTGGACCGTGGACAAAACTAATATGTGAAAACAACTTAACCTAGACCTGTTGTCTATGCAACTAGGACTAAGAAGAGAATTGATTGTTTTATCTTGCAATTGACTCGTAGCTTGATTGTTTGATATTATATCCTGCATATCCTTGTTCTCTATGCTAATTCTAGGTTAAGCGTCCTTGCCTAGGTTTATAGAATTGCTTGGACCGTGGACTTGCGATTGTTAATGATGAGGATAGGAATTAGCCATAGGTGTGAATGAAGTCAATGGATGAATCTATGATCGAGTGGTTATATTAGAGTGGATCTTTTGAATGATCTTGTTTCCCATATTTGATTGTTTGTTTGTTTTGTTTGTTTTCTAGGTTAGTTTAATTAGTTTAGATCTTTCTCTTAAATCCCTCTTTCTTTGGTTGATAATCATATTGATACTAGAAGCCATAGTTCTCTTGGGTTCGACCCCTTACTTGCATGCTATACTAGTTTGTAGTTTGGGTTATTTATCTTTGATCTTGGCACGATGACTTTAGCCGAGCCACTTATGTTATCAGGAATTCGGAGGGAGTTCCCGTCCTGCTGGATGGTGGGTTTCTTGGTCGTCACTCCGGTGTTTTATAAAGCCTTTGCGCTTCGACAGGGGATTATGTAGGCTATTTGCCTTGGAATTCCCCATCTTCTTATTGAAGGTGACAACCTGCAGGTCGTTAATGCAGTGTTGGGCGATTGGAGCCGTCCGTGGGAGGTAGAGATTATGTGTGCGGACATTTGGTACCTACTGGGTTAGTTTCAGAGTTAGGGCATCAGACAAATTTTCAGGGAAGCCAACTCAGTGGCTGATTTTATTGTAGGCTCGTTTCGCCGTGTTCCATTGACTATATTGGGTTCCGATCCGGTCCTTCGGGACCTCATCCGCAAGAATACTATAGGATAGTTTTTTGTGTAAATCTAGCCTAATCTCTTTCTTGTATAAAAAACAGGTCGAGTCGGGTGGATTCGGGTTCAATCTTTTCAGGCTCGGGTTGAGTGCGAGTTCGGGTCAATCGGGTTACAGGTCAAACCGGGTCGGGTCTTAACAAGTTATTGTGCGGTTTCGGGTCGACCTAACATGTCATGAATTTGAATTTATAATGATTATTAAAATAATATTATGATTAAATAATAGTATTTAATATTAAAATAGAATTTTAAAATAGAATTTTATAATAATATTTTATTTATAATAGGTTTTATAATAAAATATATTATAATATTTACAAGAAAATATATTTATTCTACATATATATAAAAAAATCGGGTCGGTCGGGTCGGTTTCGGGTTGCAACCCAATCGGGTTCAGGTTTATCAAGTTCGGTTTTTTGCTTTGCTCGCTACTATTCGGGTTGGGTTTCAACCCTAAAATTTTCGGTCAGTTCGGGTCGGGTCAAATTTTGACAGCTCTACTTGCAAGACATTGAGAGATTGTTTAATGTTTTTTTCTTTCTCGCACCTTTCTATTTCAAGCACAGGGTAGGTTGAGATTTGGTTCATGGATTGAGATAATTGTTTGGATATAATCCATTGGGTGTGTTTTTTTGTTATTCAAGTGTATCATTGACCTTCTCAAGTTGGTTTTTTATTGTCTTGCTTTTCAAAGGTTCTATACACCTGTGTTAGATTTTCTTTTAACCAGTGAAATTACCTCTCAACGGAGGACTACAAATCTTTTTTCCCCCGCGGATCAGATATGGGTGTTATCTGGTTGACAAAAGACCTGAAACCCTTTTTTATATATAACTCACCTAAATAGTCTCCAACATAGGGGGGTTGTTGATACATGCTTGATTTGAAGCATATGTAAATTCTTGCAAAGATCCATAACTTTTTGTATAGAAGATTCAAAAACAAAATTGTACTATGAAGGGAGTCGAAAAGTCTTGATAGCCCTTCCACTTCTAATGGAATGGGATATTTACTGACTAAGCCTCGAATTTGATTGAATAACCAAAGGGGAGTCTAACTGTTAGTTAGCGTGGGAAAACAACTTTGGTCTACAAACTCATGCATTGTTAGATCGACATGTTAGAATACGTACGGACCTTGATCTCTAAGGATCAAAGAACAGGACAACGGAAGCAAACACGAACGGAGTAGCAAAACGAGTACTGATCCTTTATAGGGGACGGACTTTTACAAAACGAAAACACCACAAACAAAGGACACAATATATATTTAGAGAGAAAACTCAAAGCGAACAACTAGTCACTTTAGTAAAACCTCTACCTTTCTTGGAAATTCAGATACCAACGTAAATTAGACTCCTCCTAGAATACTCTCATAACTTTCTAGCCCTTAGAGCGTATAAAAATCTCAAAATATACCAATTTTTCCCTCAGATTTTTTGGATCGTTGATCCTTTGAACAACGACGATGAAACTCTCCTCTTTGAACTTCCATGGTTGGTTAAGAAGCTTCCAAAAACTCCTTAAATTCTCCGCTTTTCTTCTCCAAATGAAGTCTCAGTTTTTTTATTAAAGGGTAATTTTTATTCACAAAAGGCTGTTATAAAACTTTTGCTAGATAACTAGTTGATTACATCTTCACTAATCCCCAACATTTCAAACATTCTTCTAGCTTCTCTAATCTTCACTAATCCCCAACATTTCAAACATTTCAAACATTTTTGCTAGATAACTAGTTGATTTTTTTTTTTGAAACGGTGAGAATTAGGCCTCGCCTTACGGCGGAATACCAAGAGCATCCTTTCGGATGAGAGCTAAAAGCTCGTGATGGTTCCATATAGATTCCCATGAGAGACTGTGGCCCAAAACAGCAATTTTATCGGCCACAGAGTTACACTGTCTACTCCCATGATAAAAACGGACTGACTCGAACCCTCAAAGGGACACGAGAATGTCGGCAACCATTCTTTCAATTTCCCACGGGCAGCGAATTTTCCCTATTATTGCTTTGATAACTGTTATATTATCCCCTTCTATCTCTAACTTTCTACAATTCATCTGCTTTGCTTTTCTGACGCCATCCCATAATGCCAATGTTTCTGCCATTAGAACCGATACTTTGCCTTATGGTCTGACAAATCCATCAATTGGGTTTCCATCATCATCCCTTATTATTGAACCTCCGGAGGCATTACCGTTACTAAGCTTAGACCCATCAAAGTTTATTTTATACTTCCTTTGGCCGGTTTCTTCCAACTTTGCAATTTATTTCGCGTTCTACTTGTAGGGCCGACTCGCTTTCAAACTCTTTTCTTCATCCTCTTGTCATTATTTTGCTTGTCTCCATTGTGCTATTTGATTGCGGACATAAATGCTAAGATCTTGTATGATGTCAGTGGGTGTTTGCTGAAAGAGTACCTTATTTCTCTGATGCCAGATGCCCAACCATGTCACTGCTAGCTCAGTAAATTGTTCCTTCCTTAACTTACTGTTCAACAGGGATAAAACATTTCGCGGGTTCATTTGATTTGAGTCAAATTCTCTAATTACTCGTTCTGTTTTATCATTAATACTCTTCACTGTTGCGAGGGTATGGGGGCATTTAAGCATCAGATGGACCGAGTCTTCATGTGTAGCATTGCACATGAGGCATCCTTGAGGTACGGCAACATGTTTTTCAATAAGTCTTTGTTTAGTGGGCAACCCATTCATGTCAATTTTCCATAAGAAGTTCTTTACTTTTGGGTACTTATCCAGCTTCCAGATACATGCGTTTGGGTTCAAGGACATGGTTTCTCTTTTGGTAATTAGACTTATTGCTGATTCCGTGGAGTACCATTCATTTCTGCTTGGGTCCCAGATCAGTTTGTCCTTAATGTCATTTTCTGGGATGGGGATTCTTAAGATCTCTTCTATCACATCTTTGGAAATCACTTGTTGCAGTTCCTCTATTTTCAAACTTTTATCAGAAGAAATGAAGTGCTCAACTTTAGTTGCCAAGTTAACATCATTTGTTGTTGCCCACTCTATAAGTGGTTCATTTGTGACCCATCTATCCTTCCAAAAGCTCACTTCCCGTCCATTTCCTATTTGCCATCTCAGCCCTTTCTCAAATTCCGGCTTCAATTTCATCAACTGCTTCCATTGCCATGAACTATTTGCCTTTACTTTGTATTCCGAGAGCGAAATTCCCCTTAGATATTTTTCATTGACCACTTGAACCCAAACATTATCTTGCTTAGTAAGAATTTTCCACATAAGTTTCATTTGGAGCGCCTTGTTCATATATTCTGCTTTCCTAATGCCTAGACCCCCATTTGCCTTTGGTTTGCAAATTCGGTCCCACCCGATAAGCGGCTTGTGTTGTCTATCTTTATTCCAAAAGAACGTTCTATTAACGGAATCAATTTCTTCACTCACATGTTTTGGCAACATGAAACTTTGCATTAAATAGTTCGGTTTTGAGCACAAATTCGACCTGATCAGCACTGCTCTTCCCTCTTGAGATAACGCATTAGCTTTCCATTTTGCTAGTTGACGCTGGCCGTTTCCAATTACGTCTTGAAAGATTTCTTTGTTCACTTTACCATTGATGATCGGACACCCTAGGTATTTTTCTAGATTTTTCATCGTACTTATCCCCAACGTTTGTTTGATGCTTTGTTTCTGTTGGTTAGTCACTTTCTTAGAGGTGTGAAATGTTGATTTGTGATAGTTTACCTTTTGTCCAGATGTTGCGCAATATTCTTCAATAATCTTTTTCATCTGGTTACATGCATTCTGGTTTCCTTTCGCAAACATTATAATATCATCTGCAAATGCTAAAAACGGTACTCTCTTACCTCCTCTGGCTATCGGGAATCCTATTACTGGCTTTGGGCCTTCACTGACCTTTTGGAGCTTCCTAGCAAGGATTTCTGCACCAATTACGAATAAATAAGGTGATAATGGGTCACCTTGTCTAATTCCTCGTTCCGGCGCAAATGGCATGGTAGGACCACTGTTGACCAAAACTGAGAAAGACACGGTACATACACACTCTTGAATCCATCCTACGAATGTGTCGTCAAAGCCAAATTGATGGAGGACACGGAAGAGGAATCCCCAGTCAACCCTGTCGTATGCTTTTTCCATATCCAATTTTACCGTCATCCACCATTCTTTGGCTTGACTTCCTCTAAAGGAATGAAAGACTGATCATGTGCACATTATCTTGATCGAATTGCCCTACCTGCAACGAAAGCTCCTTAAAGCGGATGAATAATTTTAGGCATGACTCTCTTTAATCTCTCCGTTAAAATCTTCGCTATTACTTTATATGTGAATACCTGTGATTATTTTGATAGTCAGTAGCCTTATATTCTGCTACTAACGGTCGATCTAGGTAATTGACTCTGTAAGACAAAGCATGCAAATTGCATGCATGAACGACCAACCACCAAATTTAATTTTTGGACTCCGGAGTCAATACCGCAGTCCTCATACCAACTTCTGCAAAGATAAGACAAACAACTGGCGGCCAGTATTGCTGAATATGTGTTATTGAAAGGCACCACGTACTTGGTAAAGCTAATTGATTAATTGACCCTACCTTATCTTCATGGTTGACCTTTGATCGGCGTACAAAGTCGCATCGAATTGAAAGATAATTCCGTGTTACGTAATTTTCTAAGTTCTAAACCGCCCCGCAACAAGTGGGTCTTGTACTAATTAGCGACGCTACGCTCAACCAAAGAAACCAATTAGGCATGCTACTAGTTTTAAGTACATTAATATATGAATGAGAAAAGATCATGCATGGTTAGCGGTTAATAAGCGCATTAATGGACTTTCATGCATTGATTTTGATTTTTTGTACTTCGGTTAAATGAATGTGCATCAACTGTGTTATTTAAATGAACTTTCATCTAAATGACGATGCAAAATTGATCCTTGTCTATATTTTTGCTATGTGGGAAATTTTGTTCATGTGCATTTGTTGAAGGTGCATGGTATGAAGGTTTGAAACATCGCCCCTAGTTTTGCAATTAAGATCGATCTGAAAGCATACGACAGCTTTGATTAGGACTTAATATGGTTGGTGATGAAATCCCTAGGTGTGGCTTTGTGATTTCTCAATTGGATCAAAGAACGTACATCATGGCTTGGGAAAGGAGACTTAATGACCATATACCTCCTTATTGCTGTTGTGGAATACTTCAATATGCTATTGCTGAAGATGACTGGAATGACAGACTTCCAATTCCATCCTAGATGTACGTGCTTGCCTAAATATCTGTTTTGAATGTGCAAATCAAATACAAGCTTTGTCTCATCACTCTAGAGGACAATTGAAATTTTCTCCGAACAATTCGCCCTACATCTTAGGGTAAGACTAGCTATTTGGGATAAATTTAGCAGTCCACGTCACGGCTTCATAGCTTGGCTAGTGGGCAAAGAGCAAAAACTGACACGAACTCGACTATGAGACACGTGTTTTTACTACTCACGAATCCATGGGTATGCATGGTACCGAAATCAATCTTAGTTCATGGATTTTCCACTTTCTTTCACCTAGTTTGTTATACTTTTTAATTAGCGTGTGGTCGATCGATAAAGAACGTTTCACAAATACTAGTATACAACAACTTTTTCACAATGGAGATTAGATTGTTGAGGTTTTGGGTGGTTTATAATTCAAAGATTCTTCGTGATCACCTTCTTTAAAATGGAGAAGGATGAGGAAAAAAAAAAGAGAAGAAAACTTCCTCAAACATAGGGAATTCTCTATATAATTTGGTGATTCTTTAACTGTAATTGTTGGTACGCTGATTGATCACAATCTTGATGCCAACGTGTTTTGATGATGATGATTTAACACTTGTGAAGTATTTAATGTAGTTTGTTATATGTTTCAGGAACAAAAGCATGACCAATCGATGTTAATTGCTTAATTAGGGAACAAAGTATTAGTTCATATATTTTGAGGATCGGTTGAGAAAAATATGTATCATTGGGATTTCGAAGATATATTTTGTTTAGGATAGATTTTATCTTGTTACCCAAGATAAGATAAAATATTATTAGTTCATATATTTTATTTAGATAGAATTCTTGTTCTACCTAGTAGTATAACTATGGGTTATGTCCTAGGTTATTTTTAACACGCTTATAGTGATATAGAGAGTTTTGTGCGATCAAGAAGAACACACGGAGACTTTAATTTAGTTGTGTACGAAAATTAAAGGTGTGGATCGATCTTGTATTGTCGAGTTACAAGGATTGTTCGATGCTGAGGGATCGAAGTAAGATACCAAGAGTTGTGTACACCTAGAGGTTTGGCTCGCGTTTGTAAGTTCACACTTGGTAATAAGAATTGCAAATTTGATTTGGAATTGCTCGTGCTTTTGTTTGTTATTTTTTTATTCAATTTTCGCTACGCAGTTCGTTGATCCCTTTGAAGGATTAAAGTCTATATTCTAACTCACATAGATCCAACAGTAGTTCAAATCCCGTACCATGTATGGATAATGTGATTATATATAAGCCCGACTTAATCAACCTAAGATCGAATTTTGAGTGTACAACTCAAACTTGAAAGGCCCGTGCACAAACCTATTGACCTATAGATGTATTTTTTATTAATATATTAATAATGTCCATATTTATCTTATTTTTTTAGTAATTTAATAACATATATAAAATTTTGAAAATATTATTAACATGTTGGTTAAACCAAACTTTAAATGCTTGAACCCAAAACTAGTGAACCGATCCGATAGACACATCTAGTATCTTAGTAGATTAAATATTTTTGGAACTATCAATTTCATTAAAATAATTTACAAACTAATTTATAGAGACTTCTATTAATTTGATGATATATCTTTTTAAACTTTATCAACACATATATAAACTTAATCAATTTGATTAATATTATTATGTACGATTAGTTTCCTAAGTATTTTTTATTTAATTTTTAGCATTAATTTATTAAAATTCCCATTCACATAATAACTATTTGTATTTTATCAGCAAATCACTAAAATAAGATTACTTCAAATAAATTCCATTATTTTAATAAAGTAGCGTAATTGCCTATGCGACGCACGAAACAATTTTTTATTTTTCCTCTGTTGTAATTTATCATCAGTAATTTATAAACAACTTAGTAATTTGAACTAAATATTTTAAAATTATTTACATGAATGTTTGATTTGTATAATATACTTTCTTGGATGAATTTTGTTTTCCTAAACTGAACGACGGAACTGTTTCACCGCGCTCTGCTCGTTCGAAGTAGTTAACGAATGAAAATAAAAAAATACATGCACATAACATTTTCACAGTTAGGAGGGGAAAAGTTGAGGTTTGAACTCAAAACCTTGGAGTTATTAAAGGAAGAGATTATCACTACGCTATTGGTGTCATTTTGATTTTGATTACATATTATTAATTCGGTTTTTCTATTGTGTGCTCTAAGGGCACATGATAAGAATACCAAAAACAGAAACTAAAAGCCTAAAAAGAAAATGGCCTTAAACATATATAGACACCTGAACTTGTCACGATTAGTCACTTAGACACCTCACCTTTGAAACGGACCTATTGGACACCTATACTTGACAAACCTTACCTATTAAACACCTGTTGTCTGACGTGGCACTGTGCGTGTAATAGACGTGCCGGAGGGAGAGTGATGATGCTGACGTGGCACTGATGTGGAAATTAAAAAAAAAAGGAATATATATTACTAAAAATAAAATATTTTTAATAATAATTATTTTTTAATAATAAAAAAAGGAATATATAATATTTTTAATAATAAAATATTTTTTTCTATTTTTCTATTTTTATTTTATTTTTTCTTAAGCAAACCCCACCCGACCCGACACGGAAATATCTGGGTTTCAACCCGAAAATTCAAACCTGACCCGGTTCACCCGAATCTGAACGGGTTGAATTCTATTATTATAATAAAATATTATTTTAATAATTGTAAAAAATTTGATACTCTTGACCTGTGAGCCATTACGACCCGAACCCGACTCAACTCGAACCCGAAATAACCCAACCCGAACCTTTGATATTTTTATTTCTTTTTATATTTTGATTTTTTTTCTTTTTTTCTTAAGCAAACCCGACCCGACAACGCCCCCGTTGACCCGAGTCTGAACAGGTTGAAACCCAAAACCTAGTGGTTTCACCTGATTTGTTAGAAATTGTAATATATTTTATTATTAAATAATAAATTTAGTAATAAAATAATAATATTTATTATTAAATAATAAATTAATAATAATATAGGGTAATAAAACTTTATTATTAAATCATAAATAAAATAATACTCCCTCCGTCCCATAATATAAGGCTCATTTTCCTTATTTGGCGTCCCAAAATGATCTTCCCATTTCCATTTCTTTCCATTTTTGGTCAAATAAATTTACTATACTACCCTCACCAAAACTTCCAAATTACCTACTTTTTATCCCTCTTTCATCTCTTTTTACTATATTACCCTTATCAAAACATCTAAATTACCACCTTTTTATCCCCCTCTCTCCTCCCTTTACTATATTACCCTTACTTAATCATTCAAATTACACATTTTTTATCACTCTCTCCTATTCTTTTACCATATTATCCTTACCAAACTATCTAAGTTACTCACTTTTCAAACTTTTCTTAAAAATTGTGCAAATGCTCAAATGAGCCTTATATTATGGGACGGAGGGAGTAAAATTTTATTATTCAATAATAAATAAATTAATAAAATTATATTATTAAATATTTAAATAATAATATTTTATTATTAAATTTATTATTTAAATAAAATATTATTTTAGAATTTTATTTAAATAAAATGTATTATTAAAATATTATTTAAATAAAATATTATTTTATTATTAATAATATGACGTGGCACCATGTGTAAATGATGTGGCCCCATGTGTAAGTGACGTGGCGCGCGTGTAGTGCACAACACTAAAGTGTCAGACAACAAGTGTTTAAGAGGTAGAGTTTGTCAAGTATAGGTGCCCAATAGGTCCGTTTCAAAGGTGAGGTGTCTAAGTGACTAATCGTGACAAGTTCAAGTGTCTATATATGTTTAAGGCCAAAAGAAAATAGTGAAACCTTCACAAAAAAAATTAAAAAACCATGAAATTTAAGATTTACTAAATGTTGTTATTATTAGCCTGTTGTTATTATTAGCCTCCTAGGGAAAATGGTATAGAAAAATCCTTATTAATTATATAAGAAAGATTGCAATAAAAGCTAATTGATCATTAGATGAAGATACCTCCTAAGTTTATACTCTCTCCGTCTACTTCTATTTGGTCTTTTAGACTCAAATGTTTGTCTAATTCTATTTGACCTTTTAGTCTTTTTTGTCCAATAAGTTCCAAACTTGTCCCTATTTAATTTGGTTTTTGAAGTCTTAGAAATTGTAAAGTTCACAATATGTGAGGAGAATTAATTATATTAGTGATGATTTAATAAGGCTATTTTTGTAAAGATAAGATTGTCTTAATAATTGTGCAAATTGCTAAAAGGACAATTCGAAGTAGACGGATGGAGTATTATATATAGATAATCTAGAATCTTTATAAAAAAAGATTAAAAAAAAAATATTTTAATTATTTAAATGAAAATTATATTTTTCAAAAATACCAAAATTTGGTAAGATATTTACTTTGAGAATCTTTAAAAATTCTATCAATTTGATTAAGAAGATTAGTTTTCCAATTGTTTTTTTATTGAAATGATATGTTAGTATTAATTTATAAAATTCCCATTTGTATAATATAGCTATTTGTATTTATCTACAAATCAGTAAAATACAACCACTGTCAATATGGACCGTTATTTTATTTAATAATCCGAAATCTTTATAAAAAGATATTGTTGGTGCTCGATATAAACCAATAGCGAAAGATTATGATTATATCCAATGACAAATTGATCAAGTGCTACAAAGAGCACGGGGATGGAATTTGTGGCGTCAACCTATAGGGGTGCCGAGCAAGGTCATGGGCGTGGTGTGGTCCAACTATGTCCATGCTGGCCCATGCCGGCACCCGGCCAGGCCACGCCTCGATGCGCATTGTGGCCTAGGGTGATTGCGTGCTCTCTTCCTTGCGCCGTGGCCCCTTGTGCACCTTGGCCATGAGCGCGCTATCTCCACCCGGCCATTTGCGCGCCCTCCACCCTACTTTATCCCACATTGGACATTTGGTTTCAAGCTGGCACCTCCCTCGGCCTATATAAAGGGCGATATATTAGACTTAGAAGTGGACCAGAAGGGACAAGCCCGGGACAAGTTCTCGGAGGACGTGCACTGACGTGTTTGATTCTCCGATAAGATCACACTATTCACGGGTTTTCGGTGCCGAAAGGCTTGAGAGTTTGTATAGACATCGTCCTGTACATAGTGCACCCGATTTTCAAGTCTCAACAGATATAAATTAAAAAATCTTGTCTTCCTAAAATAACAAACTTTTTAATTATTTAAATGAAAATTGTATTTTTCAAAAATATCAAAATTAGGTAAGATATGAACTGGATATAAAAATTACTTCTCGATGATAGTATTGAAAAAATAAAATCATTATTTTAGTCAACTTGAATGACTTGTATACATTTTTACAAAAAATTAGCTAGGTTGTATTTTATATTGTATTAAGGTAGACGAAAAACATAGTGGCTTGAACTCTTTGATTCTTGGTTTTGAAGAAATTTATAGAGAATCCATTGAAAATGATCACAGGTCCTTAGTCCTTAGTTTGTTACATTAATTTCCCCCACTTGGATGTGGAAGCCACTTGGATCTCTTGCTGGCCAGCCCAACTAGTTGGCAAGTGCATTGTGTCAATTCGTCTGAGTCGGACTGATTTGAAACACCATGCATTAATGCAAATCCAACTGATCGAGTGTGACGAGAACAGCAGTACTTTGACTTTCTCAAAGTCAGGAGACAGTGTTTCATTTGAATGAATGATCTATATGGACCATATTCAAAGGACAATGATACACTTAACAACTTGAATAAAATAATATTAAGTGTAATTAAGTGGAGTAGAGTCCCAATAAAGGTGGTGTTTGTTTTATCTTTTCTTACTTAAATACAAATCTGAACCAATACCGAAGTTATAGGTTCGGATGGTCCCATATTTTAGCTTTGTGTTGAAATTGGACCGGGCCTTCTAATCGGGCCGATTTTTGAGCGGGTTTTTAATTTTATTTGGGCCTACCGTTTGGGCCTATTTTTTTATCTTATATGTTTCAATTTAAATAACCTAAGCCCAAGACTTACTAAAAAATGTTCCATTTAAATCTGACTTTTCTTTAATTAAACCACATTAACTCAATTTGAACGTTGCCTCTAAGCTCCCAAAATCCATTTGAACCTTGTTGTCTCTAAGCTCCCCAAAACACTGTTCATATTCCCTGTATAAAAGGATTCAAAACTCAACTAAGTGCATGTAACACTTCGATTTTCTTTGTGTATGAGTAAAATTGTTGTATTTTCCTAAGTAAATTAGTTATCAGAACACTGTTCACTCCATTTTGTCTTCTTCACCCTACTGAGTCAATTAGCTATCAGAATTCAGCAAAATTTGGTTCTCAATATCGCATAGGTTCAAAAATCAGAGCTTCGTCGTTGTCTTGTAAAAGTTATAGGTAACTTAACACAACGGACAACTCGGAAAGCGTTCGGGCTGAACCATTTTTATAGACTTGTAAACATTTTTATATAAAATAACAAAAAATATATATATGGACTTTTAAATAACCCCAAAAATAATCAGCTCTCTAGTTTCAAAAAAAAATAAGCAATCCCTCATACTCAATTTTTTCATCATTTACCTCTTCTTCGTTCTTCCATTCTAACGTTCAATGGCTTAATTAATTTTTGTTTGGTACAAAGTCTTCCTTCAAACGTGGTGAATTTCCCACTGAGACTTTTCACATGGACAATTAAGAAATAAGCCATAACACCCAATAAAGATTCCAGGACATTTCTTCATGCCAAAATCTAAAGAACAAATGCAGTTCCAAGAGTAGCTACAAAGCCGAAATTCGAACAGTAAGTACAAACTCACATATGTACCCGACCAAAAACTAAGTACAATTAAGGAATGTCCTGTCTACATTGTAAGAACACATCGCTGCCTGTTCATATTGAGCCCACACATGTGCATTGTCTAATCGCTGCCTGTTCATATTGAGCCCACACATGTGCATTGTCTAATCGTAGCCGGTGTCGCCGTTTGTCTGAGAGCTTTGCGTCGATCTCTTTCGAACAAAACCGCGCATTCTGAGCTCTTGATTCTTCAAATGCTGTCACTGGATTTTCTCTTCTGTCTTCTTTTAATCATCCTTGCTTTCTTCTTCATTACATTCATCGTGGTAGTTGAAAGGGAGTGGGACTGATCTAAAGGCCCTGTATTCTCCTACATTGTTCAGGTGCTCATTCTCCAACCTAACCCATTTAAGGACCATTTAGAGTGCTACTCTCTGAAGAACAACTAACAATGAAAAGAAGTTGCAACGATTGAGTACCTGAGGAAGCTCCACATGCCACGGCCAACGATTTCAAGACAACAAATGCTGGTGGAAATCGCGCTTTTCTGTAGTTTGTAGACCTTGAACTCCAAGACAAATTGTAACCAGGAAATCCTCAGGATAACATCTATAATTTGCACCAAGAGGAAGCCAAAGCCACAGACATTAATGGTTTTAGATTCTTCTGAAACAATAAGCACTATAGATTTAGAAATTTACCATGGCTATGAAGTACACACTCTTGTGAGACAAAACGAGTTTATCCGGAAGGAGGAAGTTCTTGGAACGCCATCGAAGGAGTCCCCAGTCAACTATAATGTCCCAACAAAAAAACCATTCAGAAGCCACGAAAACATAAAAATATAGTACAATATATAACTAGTATTTCACTGAAAAGGCTTTTTGGGTACACAACATCACCCTCTTCATCAAACTCTCCAGATTTTCTCTTTGCCTTTCCCTCACAAGTTGATGCCATTAACCCTGATCACACAAGAAACACTTGTCCTGCTGTCCAGGGGTGTATATAACCTACATTAGTCCAAATGCATATTAGAAGGTGAGATAATCATGCTATTAGAAAACACTCTTATACTTCCCACATGTAGGGTGAATAGAACACCCTAAATGCTGATCAAAAAAAAAATAGAACACCCTAAATCATGAAAGCAATACATGTAGAGAAATATTGAAAGTTGAATGCTCACACAAATGAACAAATTAGTAGAGCCATGATGATTAAATAAAAGCAGATGGAAGACAGGGTAAATTATGAACCTCTCTAAGAATGAAGAAGTGGACTTGATAAGTAGCCAAGTCCAACATGATTAAATTTGCATTGTGCACAATAGAATACAAAAGTAGACATCTATTAACATACTAAGTAAATGAACCATGATGATTCTCCTACAGCACAAGATGAGAATGTTCTACTATAAATCAACCAATATAGATTAAACCAGCCACCACACCACACGCTATATAAAATTTCCATAAGTGAAGTCTGGAGTGGCAAATAGGATTTGCAATCAACAGCAACAACTAAGGTAGCCCTAGGTTCCTAACTCGACTCTGAAATTAGACATATCACTTATTTAAGCAATTTGTAAGTAGACACATCATAAAACACCGACACAAGTATATTCATATTATGAAGCTAAAAATGCGCCAAAATCAACACATACAATTGCGCAAGTCTCTTGCACGATTGCTATACTAGAAATTAAGACATATGGTTTTCTTGGCCAAGTCAAATCAGCAACAACCTCAAAACGTAAGCAATCACATGCAAATACACCAGGACCCATCTCTTGTCTCCATGTGAAAATTTTATGAGAATTTTGAAGCAACGGTACATGAAAGCATAACAACTCAGGGTTCCAGAATTCAAACACGAAGTAGGAAACGAAGACTCTCAGAGCAAAACGTAGAAGTTGAAAGAATTAGGAAAAGAGACTGAGCAGGCGAATCAGTACCTCATCCGCTTTGACCGGAACAATGAAACACAAGGTCTCTTCTTTGTCGACTCACTGTTTCGAGCAATTGCATCCACCTTGTTCAAAACCCTTGCTTTGTTGCCCACCTTGTTCACTGGTTCGAGCAATTGCATCATCAGGAACCATGCTGAGCACAAGAATTACAATGACTTGATACAAATATGAAATGACCTCTCACTAACTTACAAAGAGGCGGCGGATGACTTACTTGAAGGACAGGCGGAGGAGAAGGACCGACCAGACCGGCGGAGAAGGACAGGCGGCGAACGAGGACGAGCTGGATGACAGCGACGAGATCTGATCGAGGATGAGCCACGAACGCCGGCGAGCGACGAGATCTCAACGCGAGAAGCGGAGATCTGAACGGAAACCCAACAGAGAAACGGCGAACGAGAGCGGCGGTCGAGCGGGGACGAGAAGCGGCGGCGAGCGAACGACCAGAAGCGGAGATCTGAAGCGGCGAGAGCGGAGACGAGTTGTGGTTCTTGTGGAGAATTGAGCGAAAACACTAAATTAGGGCTCAAAAGTTGGGAGGAATGAGCGGGGAGAGAAAACACGCTCAAAATTTGGGAAGAGGGTTCGTAACCCGCCAGGTTGAAATTTTTTGAAAATTAAGGGGCGGAAATCATTTAGCTCCACCAAATTTTGGGGAAATTAAATAATACAGTAATTCACATACAGAAGTTAGGACACTACCATTAAAATGCCTTTGTTTGTATAAGGTAATGCCCTAACAAAATTGAAACAAGGTCCAAAACCTTTAAAAAAAAAATTTCTTGAAAAACTTATATTTATCATTTCATTTTATTATTTCTTATTTAAAACATTATTATTTTAAAAAACAACTGAAACATTTAACATTTTCAAAATCAAATCTGTAAATAAAATAGATCTAAAATTTTCCATACCTCAATCAAATCTATAAAACTTTGATCTACCCGGCTTGACATGTAACCCGATTGACCCAAACCCGCACTCAACCTGAACTCGAAAAGGCCGAACCCGAATCCACCCGACCCGGCCCGTTTGACACCTCTACTTGTACCTAAAGTATTATACAATCGTCTCAAGTCATTAACCCTAAACCGTAAACCCTAAGCCCTAAACCCTATCCATCTTGATTCTTGAACCATAAACCCTAAACTGTAAACATATGAGTTAGATATATAACATAAGTTATTCATCAAGCTTGTGCAATGGTTAATTATATATAACATATGCCAAGTGCAACCCATCCCAAGTTAATGTGATCCATATGTTTTAATAATATACGTAGGAGTGTAAGACCTCTTCACTTTATGAATGTCAAATGTTCAGGGTTTGTATATAACATACGACAAGTTCAAACCATACTTAGGAGTGTAAAACCCTATATGTTAAAGTATGCTTTAAATTTAGAATATTACACGTTAAAGAGAACGTATAAAAACATATGTACATATGTTATGTAATATGTTAGGTGGGGTATCCTTGTAAGCAATATAGTGACAAAGTACTAGCATATTAATAAAAAAATGTTATAAGAGTACAAAGTTTTTGTCATTTTAGTATAATTCTATGAAAATAATTAAATTTACATGCAAAAATTACTAGCATATTAATAAAAAAATGTTATAATAGGTTAAAACTAGTTCTTTTTATTTATAATTAATAAAACTATACTGAAATTATATTTGGAAAAGAATCAAAAATCAAAATTGCAAATGCTTAATCACTTTATAAAATATTTTAAAATATTTTTTTTCATGAAAATAAGAGTTTTGTTTGTTGTAAAGCGTAATTGCATCACTCCATCATACCATATACAAGTGTTTTACAATGGATATAAATATTTGATGTTATTCGTTTGAAAAAACATACAATTCATAAGGTCTATAAAAAGAACGAGTTTGTCAGATTGCACTATTAGACAAACAATAAAAAACGCATTTCATTAAATATTTTTAGTTACAAGTAAATTTGGATAGATATTTAGATGAAATTTTTAAAATTTCATTTAATAATATGGAGCTAACTCCATTTGATAATTTTTAAATTAAACTTTAAATGAAAATTGAATATTAACTACGAAAGAAAAAATAATAATTTGAACTTAAATGAAAACATTGAATAAATTTCAGTTTTTGATATTAAAAAATACTTAAATGACCCATTTTCGTTTTTTTAAATACCCAAATGTCCAATTTTCACTTTTCTAATACTCAAATCTTCAACAGATATTTTTTAATACTCAAGTGTTCAAATAATTACTTTTTAATAGCAATTTGGTATTTTGCCCAAAACTCATTTCACAACCATTTAATAATATTTCCGTTTAAAAAGAAAAAAGACAAAAGACAAAAGAAAAATATATATATTTTTTTCTCAACAAAAAAACAATAAAATGGGTTGCTCTTCGATCGATTTTCCGGCAGATCTGCGTGGAAAGCAATTGGGTTGATACTTGACTCTTTCATATTCGAAATCTATGAGAATTCTGGGGGAATAGTGATGTCTCTCATTTTGGAGGTGTTTTAGTAGTTAATTTCCCTCGTAAATATGTGTTTTTCATTCTCTTCTTTGTTAGTTTCGTTCCCTTTTTAGCTTAGTTCCCGGTTTTCTTCAAGAGTCGGAGACTATGCGAGTTTGTGTGTTTTTGTAGGTAAATTGGCAAGAATGAGAGCGATTTCGAGGAGCCAAGTCAAGGAGTGTAAGAGCCAAGCCAAGAATGAAGTGGAACCAAAGGAAACCAAGGAAGAAAGCAAGGATCGAGGCCCAGGATCGAAGTCCACCACATCGGGCCCGAGATCGAGTGACTAGAGCCAGGACCGAGGTTGAGCAACGTCGGGCCCGAGGTCACCCGTGTCGGTCCTAAATGACGAAAGTGAAGATTGTTCCCCAAGGCATATTTTTAGCAACTTTCCACATTTACCCCTTTCTAAATTGGGATTCCTTGGTCCCCAATCCTTAAGAGGCTATAAATAGAGGTGATTAGGAAGGATTAAGGGGGAGTTTTGGAGAGACCACAACCAAATCACTCTCTCTCAAGGCTCAAGGAAGACTTGGAGGGCAAGGAGAAGAAGGAGGAAGGAAGAGAAGAGGAGATCGTGGGAGAAGAGAGGAGGATTTGTGAGTTTTGTACTTTGTTTTACCTTGATCTAGTAGAATTGAACTTGGATTTTGTAGAACCTTTTGAATTTGAATGAAATTGGAGCTTGGTTTGATGATGATGATTGAGATTAGTTTGATTTCCCTTTTGATTTCGTTTTTCTCTTACTTGATGGAGTAGATTCCATAGTCTTGGGCTATGGGGGAATCCCCTAGCTAGATTTGGGTAGAAAACCCCAATTCCATAGCCTTGAGTGATTGATTTGTGAATCCTCTCTACACTAAGCTTCAATTCTCTTGTGAAAACAAGGGGCTTAGGGCTTGTGATTGGTAAGAGCAAAGCGAAAGCAATCTCGAACCCAATCACTAGACCTAACATCGAAGGAGAGTGAAAGCTCCCTTGGGTCGAAGTGTAGATTGGAGAGATTAGGGGTGATCAACCTCGATCTCACTAAGATCAAGCTCTTATTGGTTGAATTGAGGAAGAATATCCAAGTCTAGTTAGAGGTGGAACCCAAAAACCCAAGACCGATCTACCATTTTTGCCAAATCGAAGTACCCAGTCATCGGGCCCGACTTGCATCAACGTCGGTCCCGTGCTTTTCGACCTCGATCCACCCTCGGACCGAAGTGACTCGTGTCGGTCCGAGGTGATCTCCCTTTGCTTTTCCTTTGTTTTGCCTTTCTTTCATCCCTTTTTAGTATTTTCCGGGTACACTCGACACACGAACTCCCGTGTGTTCGACGCCCTACCTCTTTACTACAATCTTGAGGTTCGGTTTTATAAATTTAAATTGTGAGACCTCCGATCCCGGACCGATCAGAATTTTGGCGCCGTTGCCGGGGAGTTCTACTTGTTCGAGGTACCCATCTTAGTTGAGTCTTTCATTTAGGTAGTGATTTGGGTGAGGGACTAGCCCAAACCCCTTGTTTGTTTTGATTTGGTTTTTGTTTGTGTCTTTGGTTGTAGGTCCATGCGAGCTAGTTCCGTCCGAGGAACCCTTGAGCTCGACTTTGTGTGTGATCCGGAGAGTATTCTAAGGCAAGCCCGCAAGAAGAAGAGGATGGCGGACCAAGCCCGAGATGAGGAGTTCGAGAGGATGAGAGCCGAAATGGCTCGAATGCAAATTGAGATGGCAAATCGAGATGCCGAGGCCCGTAGAGAGAGGGAGCAAAGGATAAGGTTGGAGGCCCAAATCAACACTCAACCCCGGAATGCTAGACCATACATGCATCCGGAGTTGAAGGTCCCGGAGCCGGCCATCGTCTTGCCGGAGGTGTCGAGGAATTTTGAGATAAAAACTCAATTTATCTCACTTATCAAGAGAGAGCAATTCCAAGGGAGGCCGAACGAGTGTCCGATCGAGCATGTCAAGCAATTCAAGGACCTTTGCGAGACCATTTCCACGGATGATGAGACACTTGAGTACGTGCTACTCAAAGCCTTCAAGTGGTCTTTGGGAGGCAAGGCTTTGCATTGGTTGGAGAGTCAAGCACCTCGATCCATCACATCATGGAGGGCCCTAAATGAAGCGTTCTTGATGAAGTTTTTCCCGCCCACCAAGACGACGGAGCTTAGACGGAAGATTGCTAGTTTCCAACAAGGAGCTCATGAGCCACTTTTCGAGGCGTGGGATCGGTTCAAAGAGATGTTGAGAGCGTGTCCGACACATGGCCAACAACCTTATGTCCTACAAGACATCTTTTTCCAAGGGATCAACACCGCCACGAAGGATAAATTGAACCTCCATACCGATTGTGGATTCATCGACTTGCCACCGGAGCAAGCGTGGGAGTTGTTGGACAAACTCTCGGATTATGAGGCGATGTACGGGGCGAGCAATGTGAGCAAGGAAGCTAGAGTCCATGGAGAAGGTCCGAAGAAGCTCTACGATCCCAAAGTTGAGGAGGTAGATAAAGATGTGAAGATCCAATTCTTGGAGGACGAGTTGAACAAGATGAGGAGGAAGATGAGTTATGCTCAACAAACCACAAGAGCATGTGAAGAGTGTGGTTCCTTGAAGCATGGAGCACAAGATTGCCCAAATGAGCGCCAAGTCCGATTGGCGGAACAAATTGAGGAGGCTCATTATGTCCAAAGAAATTTCGGAGGGAGAACCAACTTCAAAAACAATGGAGGAAGGTGGAATCAAGGGCAAGCAAGTGGCTACAACAACAACTTCAACCAAAACGAGCCAAGAGCCCAACAACCACCATACCGACCTCCGGGATTTTATGAGCAAACTCCACAATGGGCACAAGAGATGAGAGGCGAGTTCAAGGACTTGAAGAATCAATTCACCAACGTTGAGAGAAGAGTTGATGAAATGGGTGTCCAATTCAAAGAGTTTGGTGTGTGGAGAAGGCAAGTGGACAACCAATTTGTTCACATGGCGAATCAACTTCCAAGAGAGGAAGGGAGACTCCCGGGCAGACCCGAGGAGAATCCCCGTGCCCCACAACAACAAAATGAAGTTCGAGCCATAGGATTGAGGAGTGGACGGAGTTTGCCCGAGCCACACGAGCCAAAACCAAGAGAAGAAAGTCGGACCGAGGTTCCAAGCAACTCGGGCCCGATTTACCACAACATCGATCCAGAGGAAGAAGAGGAGCCAGCAACTCGGACCGAGTTACCCAGCAACTCGGGCCCGACTTGCCCTGAAGTTGGCCCGATGTTCCAAGAGGTCCCCTGCCCCAGGACCGAGGTACTTGACGTCGGTCCCGACGTTGATCCAAAGTCGGACCAAGCTGAAAATATGGGGAGAAGCCAAGATCGAGTTGAGGAGGTTGAACCAAGCAAGAAGCAAGGTGGCATTACTCTTCCCTATCCTATGAAGAAGCCCAAGGAGATTGTTGAGGGCAAGTTCAAGCGGTTCTTGAAACTTTTGCAAGGCTTGAACATCACTATTCCTTTCACCGATGCTCTAAGTGAGATGCCATCTTATGCAAAAATTTTGAGAGAAATCTTGAGCAAGAAAAGGTCAATTGTAGAGATGCAAGACGAGGTGAAGATATTGGAGTTACCTCAAAAACTTGGTGATCCCGGGAGATTTGCCATCACCATAGGAATTGGTTCTCAACAATTTAAAGCTCTTTGTGATCTAGGAGCGAGTATTTCGGTTATGCCCATGAGCATATGGAGAAAGGCTAACCTTGGAGATATGGAGCCGGTTGATATGAGTCTTACCATGGCCGATGGTTCTTCAACAAAGGCCACCGGAATTCTTGATGATGTCCCGGTTCGAGTTGGAAGGTATTTTGTACCCGACGACTTTGTGATTCTAGACATGAAAGAAGATCCAATGGTGCCCATCATTCTCGGAAGGCCGTTTCTAGCCACGGCGGGTGCCAAGTTTGATGTGAGGAATGGGAAAGTCACCTTCGAAATTGGAGAAGAGAAAGTTGAGTTCCATTTCAACAAGGCCCTCAATGAACCGGACGCATTGGCAATCTTGAAGCTTGAGGAAAGTGCCAAGTGCAAGAAGGAGAAGTTGGAGTCCACAAGAGAAGAAGCACCATTGAGAGACCATGATATGGTCGATGTTCAAATCCATGATGAGACAAGAGATGGAGATAGCCCACCAAACCATGAAGAGTATCCTAATCTATATCCTTTTGATGTGGGAGATTCTTTTATGTGCTTAGATGATTTGAAAGAGGATTTAGGATATGACTATCTTTGTTTAGATGATTTGCAAGATGATTTGAGTTATGACGTTATAGATTCTCCTAGAAATTCTTTAGACTTGTGTGATGTAGGTGAGAAGATGCAAGATGAGTTGATGCAAGAGATGCCAAGCTACACTTTGGAGGAGAAGGATGATGGAGGTTTCGGATGTCACACTTTCATCAAACATAAATGGTGGCATTTTGGCTATGAGGATTGTGGAGATGTCCATGACAAGGAGGACCAATTCACCGTTTTTCACCCTCCTTGAAGGGTAGAGGTTAGACATCAAGCTAATGACGTTAAAGAAGCGCTCCTCGGGAGGCAACCCGGGTTTGGTAGATTTGTTTTTGTAGTTTCTAGCTTGTTTCTTTTTGCCTTAGCTTAGATTAGTCCTAATCTCTTCTCTAGCTTGTATTTTGTGGCAATATGTGTTGTGTGAGATTCATTAGCATGTGTGGTATTTGTGGAAATGATGCAAACACTTGTGGATAGGAGTAACCAAAGTGTGGGATTTTTAGGAGCCAAAATCGGGTAGGACCGAGGTACCCAGTACCTCGGGCCCGAGGTGCCCAACGTCGGTCCAAGTTAGCCGATCCACCTTGCCTTTGATTTTGTGGAAATTCCTACTATACCCTCTTGACCCACCTTTGTCTTCTTCCCCATTTAAAGACCCATTTCCTTTACCTAACATCATCTTCCCCATAACTACTTTCCCAAAATACCCAATTCTCTCTCAAAGCCAAAATCGATCCAACCCCTTCCCCCATAGTCGAACCTCAAGCAACCTCACCACAAGATCTCGATCCATCCCCTAGCATACCAAAGCATTGAACCAAAAGCCAAAAATCCCACCCAAAACCCATAGATCTTCTTCCTTCTTCTATATCTAGAAGAGGAAAATTTGAGTTCTAAGGATTTGCTTGCTAGAAGTTCTTGTTTCCTTCATATTTGGTATGTGAATCTCATTCTCTACTTGATTCTTTATGAATTTCATGCTATCATTGCTAGATTTGAGATATGCCATGATTGAGTGAGCTTGAACTTTGAGCATCCATGGTGATTTGCATGTTTTGTGAAATTTGTGCTTAATTGTTGCTAAACCTCACTTAGAACTTCGATTGATGTTGATTGATGGTGGAATTTGGATTTTAGAGGCATGATAATGTGTTGCATAGTTGAATCTAGGGAGAGAAGTCGGAAAGGACTCGGTCCGAGGTACCCAGTACCTCGGGACCGACGTCTAACATCGGTCCAGTAAGTCGGACCGAGGTCCCCAACCTCGGTCCCGATGTCCTTTGCATGTCGGTCCGATGGCATTTCGAGCTTCTTTTGTGTTGATTTAAGATTTCTTGCTCTTGAATGTTGGTTATAGCATGCTATTCATGATATGATTTGAGGCTTGACCATTGATATGAGAATCTTAGTTCATGCATGATTGAATTTTGTGGATTGAGTGTGTCAAGTGCAAGTATGGGGTTATCTCTTTGCATGATGAGTTGTTCGTTGAGGAAGCTTGAGATTTTGTTGTGATTGTGTGGATTTTATCTTGTAGTTGTTTGGTTTTGATTGTGCGTAGGTACCATGTCTACTCGAGCATCTTCTTCAAGGATGAAGAAAGCCACCAAGAAGTCCAAGAAGTCGTCTAAGAGAGTCCAAAGGATGGACGATGTACGTATTGAGGATGAGGATGATGCTAGAGAGTATGAGCGCCTCATGGGTCTATCTCACCACACCCGGTGGTTAGATTGGGAGTCAATTCAAAAGATGAACATGGATGAGGCCCTCGCTCGGTGCTATAATCACATTGGGCTCAATGTCTTGCTAAGGTGCAACAACACGCATTATCCCGCCTTGACGTCCGAGTTCATGGCGACTTTCAAGTGCACATATGAGGGACCCGAGAGTGATGGCATGATTTCCTTCCAAGTAGGCAACGAGTTGCAAGAGCTCTCTCTCCGAAATTTGGCGGTCTACCTTGGATTTCCTTTTCCGAGAGAGGAAGCCTATGTGGACAATGAAAAGGTCGACTATCTTTGGAAGTTCATAGCCGGAAGAAGTGAGATGAGGAAGGGCGCAACAACAAATGAGATAGCAAGTCCGCTTTTCCGAGTCATGATCCGAGCTTTGGGTTGTTCTATCTTTGCAAGGCATGAATTGAGCAAGCCGATGAAGGAGGAGGCCATGATTCTTTATGAGATGTTGTTTGAGAATGAGAAGCCGATGAACCTCACATGGGAATGGGTGAAGATGGTAAGGGACTTCCAAAGTTCCTCATGGATTTACTTTGGAGGTATGATTGCCCGGCTAGCTCATCGTCTCGAGGTGGAATTGTCTACCTACACACCGGCCCCAAATGGTGTGGAGTTCATGGACCTTAAGTATTTTAAGAAGGCCAACATCATCAAAGAGAAAGTTGTTCCCGACTTCATCGACCGTCTTATGCCTCATTCCAACTTTAGCCAAGTACAAGTTCCTTTGGGACCTCGACTCTTCGACCTCACAAGCTACTACAATTGGTATCAAGTGTGGGCGGGGAATGTCAATCCTTATGGAGAGCCGGAGGGGACACTCGAGGTTAGGAAACGTGCACAACATATCCGTTTCACTACACCTCAAGCTTCCCCGGACACCGAAGAAGAGGAGGCCAATCAATACGAGTTTGCAAGGAGAAACGACATGGAGGTGGACGTGCCAAGAGGTGAAGATGAAGAAGAAGAAGGTGGCTACCAACACTTGCTCAATGACCACGCCCCAACACTCTTGGACCGAGGTGCAACCTATGTCGGGCCCGATGTCCATCAACGTCGGTCCGACACGTTCTTGCCCGATCCGGTCCCTAGCCACTTCGAGCGGGGTGAAGGAAGTGGAGCACATCAAGCACCACCTAGCTACGGAGGATATGAGGGGTATGCCCAATGGTATGGCCCTGGAATGATGTTCCCCGAGCCTAACCAATCGGTGGACATGAATTTCTTGGCAAACCAATTGTCGCATCTCCAACTTCAACAACAATCAATGCTCCAAGAAGCACACCATCTCAACGTCCAACAACAACAACTTTTCCAACACCAAGAGAACTTCCATGAGCGATTTGATGAGGTGAACCGCAACCTCGCCTACACAAGACGTGAGGTGGAGGATTTGAGGGCGTCCGAGGATCAAAGGTGGTCCATGCAAGCTAGTTTCAATGAGTGGATGTCCGGGAATTTCGCATCCCGTGAAGACCAATGGACACCTCCCGCGCCACCTCTACAACCACCAAGCCAAGATCCTTTCCAAGATCATGTGTATGAGCGAGAGCGGCACGCCCGGCTCCAAAGGAGGCAACGCCGTGGACATCCTCCCAACTAAGCCTCATCGAGCCATTTGCAAATAAGGAATTGTGAGTCTTCTTTACTCTTCTCTTTACTTTTGAGTTTTGATGGGGACATCAAAATTTTAAGTATGGGGTAGGTTAGGTGCTCATTAGTTCCATGTTTAGGTTGCTAGGTTGTTTGTTTCTTGTTAAAGGGATGTTTGCTTTTGGATTGTGGCATGATGAGAATGATTGATTGATTTTATGGCATGTATGGATGAGTTTGTTTGAGCTTGTTTTTGTTTGAGAAATTTTTTTCGAAAAACCCATAAAAATGTGAAAAATTGGTTGAAAAATGACAAAAAGATTTTGTTTTGGACTAGGAATTCCCATCTTAGATGTCCATATAAAGGCTAATGATGATGTGAGCATGTAAAGTCCTTTGCATATTTTTGGATAGTTTAGCCTCTACATGGATGTTGTTTTTGATGTGATATGATATCATGCATGTTTTTATTGAGCACATGAGATCTTGAATAAGTTTTGATGCAACTAAGCTTGAGTGAACCTTGTGAGATGATGTTTTTGGCCATTTTAAGGATGTTTGTTCATATTGCATATCCCTCATTTTCTTGTGTGATTAGCTCATGCATGCTTAGTAAAACTTGCTATTGAGGTGTTTATCTATTTTCCAAGACCAATATGAGAATTGTTCTATGCTTTGTCACATTGATTTGAACTTTATTTCATTTAGTCACAAAATATTCCATATCCTACCATGAAGATAAACCGTTGTTTGTAGCCCCGTTTTAGCCTTAGACCTTTGTTTGAAACTCCTCAAAAATATGATTCCTAGCCTATATGACTTGACCCTTATGGGATTGGACTTTAGTGAGAGTTTTGGAAAAATATTTGGAGAGTTGAGATTCTCTTTGGTGAAGGGCAAGAAAGGGTGTTATAAACCAAGTGGGTAGTGCATCTTTGTGTAAAGAAAAGATGAAAAAAAAAAAAATAGTGGATTGAAAGCAAAGTGCTTAAGTGAAAGAAAGGGTACCGACCGAGTTAAAGTGCACATCGGGCCCGAGTTATAGTGCAAGTCGATCCTAGTGGAAAAAGTGTGAAAAATCCAACAAAAAGCGTAGTGCAAAGATGAAGTGGAGTGTTAAGTGAAGTGTGGGTTGAGAAAAGAAAATTCAAAAGTCTTTTGGATGAGTGAAGTTGAAAGTGGAGTAATTTGGTGAAGTTTGGTGAGAGACTAGAAAGTTCAATCCCCATTGTAAGCACCACAAGACCAAAATGATTCCCACCTTGAGAAATACCAAAAGCCCCATTACAACCCGGCCGAATGGAACCTCTTTGAGGACCTCCATTGAGCCAAGTTCATATTCTTTGTGTGCATTGTAATAGGCATCTCTAGGTGGAGGAATTGGTGATATTAGCTTCAATTGTAAAGTCTTTACTTGCATGATTTTGAGTATGAGTGTTCATTATTAAGCCTAAACACATGATGAGTGATACACATTTTCACATACCTAAAGTGAGGCTTTGTTGCATTAGACTTTGTTTCCTTGAACACTTGATCATGTGTGATGATGTAATCTTGCTAGCATGTCTATCACTTGTGCTTATTTGATTTTTCATATGAGGCTTTACTTGAAGATTGTGCTTCGGTCTTGCTTACATTGTTATTGCTTGAGGACAAGCAAGTTTAAGTATGGGGTATTCTGATGTCTCTCATTTTGGAGGTGTTTTAGTAGTTAATTTCCCTCGTAAATATGTGTTTTTCATTCTCTTCTTTGTTAGTTTCGTTCCCTTTTTAGCTTAGTTCCCGGTTTTCTTCAAGAGTCGGAGACTATGCGAGTTTGTGTGTTTTTGTAGGTAAATTGGCAAGAATGAGAGCGATTTCGAGGAGCCAAGTCAAGGAGTGTAAGAGCCAAGCCAAGAATGAAGTGGAACCAAAGGAAACCAAGGAAGAAAGCAAGGATCGAGGCCCAGGATCGAAGTCCACCACATCGGGCCCGAGATCGAGTGACTAGAGCCAGGACCGAGGTTGAGCAACGTCGGGCCCGAGGTCACCCGTGTCGGTCCTAAATGACGAAAGTGAAGATTGTTCCCCAAGGCATATTTTTAGCAACTTTCCACATTTACCCCTTTCTAAATTGGGATTCCTTGGTCCCCAATCCTTAAGAGGCTATAAATAGAGGTGATTAGGAAGGATTAAGGGGGAGTTTTGGAGAGACCACAACCAAATCACTCTCTCTCAAGGCTCAAGGAAGACTTGGAGGGCAAGGAGAAGAAGGAGGAAGGAAGAGAAGAGGAGATCGTGGGAGAAGAGAGGAGGATTTGTGAGTTTTGTACTTTGTTTTACCTTGATCTAGTAGAATTGAACTTGGATTTTGTAGAACCTTTTGAATTTGAATGAAATTGGAGCTTGGTTTGATGATGATGATTGAGATTAGTTTGATTTCGTTTTTCTCTTACTTGATGGAGTAGATTCCATAGTCTTGGGCTATGGGGGAATCCCCTAGCTAGATTTGGGTAGAAAACCCCAATTCCATAGCCTTGAGTGATTGATTTGTGAATCCTCTCTACACTAAGCTTCAATTCTCTTGTGAAAACAAGGGGCTTAGGGCTTGTGATTGGTAAGAGCAAAGCGAAAGCAATCTCGAACCCAATCACTAGACCTAACATCGAAGGAGAGTGAAAGCTCCCTTGGGTCGAAGTGTAGATTGGAGAGATCAGGGGTGATCAACCTCGATCTCACTAAGATCAAGCTCTTATTGGTTGAATTGAGGAAGAATATCCAAGTCTAGTTAGAGGTGGAACCCAAAAACCCAAGACCGATCTACCATTTTTGCCAAATCGAAGTACCCAGTCATCGGGCCCGACTTGCATCAACGTCGGTCCCGTGCTTTTCGACCTCGATCCACCCTCGGACCGAAGTGACTCGTGTCGGTCCGAGGTGATCTCCCTTTGCTTTTCCTTTGTTTTGCCTTTCTTTCATCCCTTTTTAGTATTTTCCGGGTACACTCGACACACGAACTCCCGTGTGTTCGACACCCTACCTCTTTACTACAATCTTGAGGTTCGGTTTTATAAATTTAAATTGTGAGACCTCCGATCCCGGACCGATCAAATAGATCATAGTGCAATAGTACTCGGTGGTCTCAAACTTGAATGTGTTGATGATGATGATGGGCTTAATTAGCAATCTACCGTATTCCGTCTTCAACCAATGGCGCCGCTCCTCCACCGTCTCCTCCCAATGGCGCCGCCTCTGCCTCGACCACCTCAGCCAGACCGTCACCTTCGACTTCGGCGATGACTTCTCCCGCCAAGACGACTTATCCGCTGACCTTTAACCCCAACATCGCCTTCGACCTCAACTTCTGCTGCCAGATCCGCCACCACTTTCTCACCGGCGACTACGTTATCGGCCGAAGCATGGCCGTCGAACCCCCCGCCGCCGCTCGCGTCAAAACCCTAACTACCCTCAGGCCTTTGAACTCCCCAATTCCTCATGGTTTTAGTTTTTTTTTATTAAAATATAAAATAAATTTTAATTTCTTTTTTTTTTACCGGAAAAATGATTAAATGGATGTAAAATTAGGGGAAAACAGATGAAGGTCTTTGCCAGTTGCCAGCATGTATTATAAACTTAATTAATTAATAATGTAGTAATCTAAAATTAGGGAAAGAGTTTAAAGTGAAGTTGAGGAAGAATTAAGTAAGATGGGAGTTTGGAGCCGAGTAAATGGAGGTGGTAGAATTGGGAAGGACCATTTATTTCCTATTCACCTTAATAGAAATGTGTGGTAAGGATCTAATCTTTTTTTTTTAATGGACGGTTGTGATAGAAGGAGAGAAGGAGGTGTAGATCACCTTCTTAAATTTGATTGGTTTATGTTTATTTGACACGGATCACAATCTGGTCCATTGGATCGAACTTAAATCAATGATCCATATTGTATCTTGTTTGATATCTAGATTTAAATTTTTTCTATGACTAAATCCATCCTAATCTAAATAAGGAAAGATTATACCTAACTAAGAGATTTTATACGAAATACCCATCCTAATCTAAATATCTAATCCATTGAAATCACATTGTTACCAAACCTTACACAAAACTAGCGTTCAGGCCCGTGCATACGCACGGGTTCATGTTATACACAAATTTTATATGTAGAACTTTTGAATTATTTGTTTTATAAAACATAATTTAAGCATATTGAATTATTTCACATATTATTTAATTTGGTGTATTATTGAAGTATTTTTTAAACATAATGTTATTGAATTATTTTGTTTTAACAACCTCTCTTGTATTTAACTACACTTTATATTTAAATTAATTTAAAATGACAGTAAGTTGAAGGACAATTTCAAGAGGTTATTGAAATTTCAACAATCTCTCTCTTTTACCGTATAGTTTGTATAAAAACATATGAATTTTCGTTGTTATTTTTTCCTAGTCTATATGCCTATTTATTGATTTATAGATAGATATATGTATATATTTAATGTTTAAAATAATATTTTAGTGGATTGGTGTTATAATCTACCAATTGGAGTAATAAGTAATATATTAAAAGTAAAGTCAAATGATCTATAATATTAAAAGTGAACAAACAATATTGGTACTTTCCTACAATTTTGTAATTTTATGATATAAAAACAATATTTTAATATCTTTATACAATTAAAATGATGCACCAACTATAATTTAGATTAATGATTAATATTATATATATTTTCAAGGTAAAATGAAAATAATCTATAATATTCAACTTGAAAAATAATATTTGAATACCTTTGTACTACAACCTAACCTACCAATAATTCATGTTTGATATGTGAATAATTTCAAAGTTCTTAACTATTAAGGCTCCGTTCGGTACTTTTTTTGGAGCGGGTTCGAATATAGCGGAATCGACCAAAAAAACTACACCCTTGTACTCCCAAGGAGGCTGGTTTGCCGCTAGCGTCTCGCTCGTTTCGCTCATCGCTACCTATAGCGCCGAACGGACCCTAAGCTACATGTAAATTTTTAATTTTTTTTAATAATACGTATATAAAAAATTGTGACTAAATACATAATATTGATCACATTTTTATTCTCATTATTAATTTATATTTTATGTTCTTATAACAAAATCGTTTTCTTTATCATGTAATACTACTATTAAGATAAATGTGTCATAACAACAATTAAAATAAAAATGATCTATCATATTCAACTTGAAAAGTAATATTTGACTACCTTTGCATTACAACCTAGCTTACCAACTAATTTTTTAAAATTATCTATACAATAATTAAAAGGTGAAAAAATAATTCTCATGTGTGATAGGTTCATAATTTAGAAGCTTTGTAACCATTGAGTTATACATTAAATATATAAATAATTTGTAATTATAAGTGTATATAAAAATTTGTGACCAAGTACATCATATTGATTAATTTTTTCTTTCTCAATATTTTTCTATGTTTTACGGTCTCATGTAAAAATAGTTTTGTTTATTAGGTAATATTAATAGTAACATAAGTGTATTATGAAGACATTTAATATCCTCTCATGCATGTATACAACTTTATATATGTAGTATACATAAATATAGTTTTCAAATGATCTTTTTTTGTGTTAACTTTTTAGTTTCTATAGGAAACAAAATACTAATTTATACATTTCTAATACAATAGTTTGTTTGTTTTACAATTACCTTTTTTATTCACTTCTTAATGCTCATTAATGTGTCATGATGACATTAAATACCCCCTATTAAAACAAAATTATAAATGTAGTTTTATATTTTATATGAGATATAAAACACTAATTGTTATACATTTCTAATACAATAGTTTTATTAACATAAAATTTATGGTTTTCAATATCAATATAGTTTTCAAATGATCACTTTTTGTATTCACTTTTTAGTTTTCTATGTGAAACAAAATACTAATTTATACATTTCTAATACAATAATTTGTTCTTGCAAATGATAAGTTTTGACAAAAAAATATAGTTTTCAAATAATCACTTTTTGTGTTTAGTTTTTAGTTTTTTATATTAAACAATATATAAATGTTATAACTTCTAATACAATAGTTATTCTTTGAAATAATCATCTTTTCATTTACTTTTTATACTCATTAATGTGGCATGGGCATTAAATATCCCCATGTACACAAAATTATATATATAGTATAGATAAACTACGTACAATTTGATCGAAAAAAATAAACTACGTACAATACAATCATGAATAAAACTATCATGAATTAATTTCTTTTTTTGGGGGGAAATGTGGGTACAAATTAAGATATTTATATATACTCCAATATTTGAAGTTGATCTATTGATCCGTTCACAAAATACTTTTGGCAAGTTACTTACAAATCAACACGATTGTTTTGGTAATTTACTAGGATAGTTTATTTGATTGGTTCGTGTACAAAATATCCTAATCAACCAAATCATTTATATTAAGTTTATTTTGTGTAATTAAGTTTATTTTTTTGATTGGTTTGTGTAATTGGTTATGATATTTTGATAATTTACTTTTTAAATCATTTGTTTAATTGATTGATCGTAAATACAATATCTTTTCACCAAATCTTTCCAATCTGGCCTTAAATCAAATATTGTTATACCTGTAATCTTTTTCAATCTTTTTATCTAAAATATAACAATATGTTAAGATTTTAAAATATTAAATCTACTGGACAAAAATCTTAATTAAATTTCAAGTTCATAAACTTACATTTTGAAATTAAGTTACAATTTTATCTATATGCTATTACAAAATATAATCTCACTTTAAAATTATATGTTATTTGCTCCAATTGTTTCCGTAAAGAGTAATCAAAATTTAAACACATGTATCCATAATTTTTGTTTCCATTGAATACTCGTTGATGAATATTTGTAACTACGTTCAGTAGTATCCTGCTTTAGTTAGTGGTACATTATTCTCATGATTTATAACTAGGCCTGACTTTTAAAAGGGCAATAAATTATCAAAGTAAATGTTTATAAAAAGTTATAATTTAATATATTACAAACACACAATTAAGTTGATATTAAATCTGGACCCAAACAAAATATTTTAAAGTATATTTTTATTATACGAACAATAATAATTTTCAATATAATATATTTTTTAATTAGACTATAGTTATTATATTAGACTAGAGTAATCGATATATAACAATGTACATTCAAATTTAGTACACATATGTAATATGTTCAATCTACTAGCATGAATATGCATTAAATCGAGACATTAATTGATGTATTTTTTAATATCGTATCATTGATATGATATTTAAACAAAATTATAAAAAATAATCACTACACTAGTTAATACTAATCTAAAATTAGGGAAAGAGTTTAAAGTGAAGGCGAAGAAGAATTAAGGAAGATGAAAGTTTGGAGCCGAGTAAATGGAGGTGGTAGAATTGGAAAAAACCACTTATTTCCTATTCACCCAAATAGAAATGTGTGGTAAGGATCTAATCTTCTTTTTTTTAATGGGTGGCTGTGATAGAAGGAGAGAAGGAGGTGTGGATCACCTTCTTAAGTTTGATTGGTTCATGCTTATTTGACACGGATCACAATCTGGTCCATTGGATCGAACTTAAATCAACGATCCATATTGTATCTTGTTTGATATCTAGATTTAAATTTTTTCTATGACTAAATGCCAAAAATATTGTGTTCAATACTAAAAGTATTATGTTGAAAGTCGGTACTTGGTATTATTTTCGTTCAATTTTCCTTAAAACAATATATATGTAACGTTCTAAGTGACTTAGCTAATTGTTACTAGTTAGCTAGGAATTAAGAACAAATTTTAAAGCTCAAAAGCGTCAAAACAACGTGGTGAAAATAAGAAAATTTGGTTAATAAAAGAAAGTTATGTTCATATGTACATATATTAATCTAAACAAGTTTTTTTAATCAACTATGAAATATGGAACATATATTCTCTTTCTAATATATATATATATAGTATATATAATATTGGATATTTTTGGATATCCATTTTACTCAAAAACCCCTATCCGTATCCGATCCAAATATCCGGAAATTGCATGTATTATATTCAATCTAATATCATATTGTTATTATTAGTTTATCACCAACTTTGAAAACACTATATATAATGTCACTATTATAAGATTTTTTTCACAATATCATATTGCTATTATTAGTTTTGAATAACAATTTGATAATGCATGTTTGTCTCCTTATTAAGATGAAACATGCTAGGTTAAATCCATTTGTTTGATGAAATGCATGTTGCCCTAAGTCATATTCGACTTATTATTTCATATGTGAACCGGTCTTACCTATTTATGTTTTCACTTATGGATCACCATGATTTTGTCTGGGTTGAACTTGACATATTATATTCATAATGAATAACTTATGTTATATTCCTAATTCATATGTTATGGTTTTGTTATACATTTCATAATGGCTTAGCTTAAAGGTACGTTCTAGGGTTAAGGGCTTAGGGTTAATTTAGGGTTTAGGGTTAAATTATATTAGGGTTTGGGGTTTATGGTTAATTTAGGATTTAGAGTTTTGAGTATCTATATTAAATAGATTCATGTTGGTTATAAATAGACCTGACAATTCGGGTTGTTCGGATCAGTTTGGATCGGGTCCGTTCGGATCGGGTAATATTTTTTATATTCTAGAATTTTTTGAATGATGATTATAATAGTAATATTTTTTTAACAGTAGGACACAATAAAAAGTGATTCAATTCGAGCTCAAGCAAAATCAATTTACTTTTTTTGTAAAAAATTAAATCATAACTATATACTAAAGCGGATGTTAGAAATAATATTTAGTCCGACACGTGTTACCTTTTTATTGGTCCGCGTCACCATCTTTATTAAAACAATTCAATTTGTTTGATTGGTTGAAATTTCATTGTATACCCCACATTAGATTTCTTCTTATCTACTAATCCCAATTTTTTTAATTAATTAAATTTAATAAAATAAACTACCATATGCTATAGAATTTATCAAAAAAACAAATCCTAACTTACCAAATATATTAGGAGTAGTACGCATATCTAACCAAAATTTTAAAAAAATCTATCTAATATATTGCAAGAATAAAGTACGTATGGTATAGAATAATCTTATAAAAAAAACCAAACCTACGTGGGATAAACATACCAATTTTCAATCGGATCAAAAAAACATACCAATGTTCAAGGCTAAAATTACCACAAGATCACATTGTGATGGAAGTTTAACAGAGAAAATTCAAAGTGCAACGGTAACATTGAGAATGTGTATTGTAAAAGAAGACTTTCAGCATCAAAATATGAGAAACAAAGCTCTACAAACTTGATCATCAACTTAATAAAGCATATCACGGCAATATTGATTACTTCTAGAAGAAAAAGGACCAAGAGATATATAGTAACACAAACTGCCAAAAAATACACTAAATTTCAACATATCGAAAATTAGCTAATATAAACATAATTTTAACCAAAAAATGTATATACTAAATTTCAACATATATATAGACGAAAAAAATACTTAGATTTTATATATACAAAAAAATCGTGCCTTTCAAGGCACGGGTACTACCACTAGTTAACAACTAAATAAGGTTGATTTTATTTTTTTGGGTGAAGACTAGATAAGGTTAATTTAAAATTGCTAAAAGAAAAAGATACATAATAAAATAAAATCATACTAGGTAGAAAGAAAATTTGTTTTTAATTTAACATGAATTAGAGTGTAATCGGTGCTATAGAAAAGATAAATCAAAGGGACCACACAAATACTCGACAAAACTATGTCGTTTTGCATTGAAATGAGAAGAAACCATTTTATTTGCACAAAGAAAAAAAATGAAAAAATAACTACCCGTCTCCTTCAATCCCTTCCCTGTGTTACAGATCTACAAGTACAGTAAACCTTCGATCCTCCTCGATTTATCCCAGGACCCGCCATGGAAGTTTCCCTCGCCTCCGCCCTGCCCCGTCCCAATCGTCTAAAATCTCAAATCGCCCACCCCTTGAAGCAACGGAGGTGGAGGAGGCAGCGGGACTTGAGATCGAGGGCCGGTTTGTGGCTGGGCGAGTGAGTCAACATCGAGTCGAGGAGGCAGAGGGCTGAGTCAATGTCCGATTGGTCCTGATCAAATTGAATAGCATGAATTGAGTTTGGTTTCTTTCACGTATTTGTTCACACCCTGATCAAATTGAATAGCATGAATTGAAAATTATATCGAATTGTCAATTTGGAGTTTGCCAGAGGTGACACCTTTTGGGTGCTGAGTCACCTTTGTCGTTGAGACGGAGAGACGGAGAAGAAGCCATGGACAATGATGATGTTGATTTCTTCATGTGCGTTCTTTACTTAAAAATAATAATTATAAAAATTAGATAAAATCTCAGCCATTAAATTAAACCAAAGGCTAAAATTTAACCAACTATAGAGTTATTTTTCAAAATCTACCCTAACAAGATTCGGACTCCACACCACCTCAATAATCTAATAAGAAGGAAAAGACAAATTTAAGCACAAAATTGGCTCCACAAATTAATCTAAAAAGATTAATTTGCGCGCACTTGTAAACTTCAAATTTGGGCTTTTTTTATTATTTTGACCTTTTTTTATTCTGTTAACAAACGTTCGGATTGTAAGTTGATTTCTAGATTTGGGTATGGAGGTATAGATTTGGAAAATATGAGGGTACCAAAAGGAAACAAAAATAATTTTGGTCATCAAAAGAAATTGACAATATCTCAAGGTTACAAAAGGAAAATCTCATTATTTAATGGCCAACTTCATTTCTCTTCGGTAGAAACAAAGTTAATCATTCCACTGATATGATTACATTCTTGGAAACCTGCGTTAAATAAAGATTGTCAGGTCAATGCAATCAAATTTTTTGTCATTGTATTTTCAAAGAAAATAACACATTTCCCTTCCATGATACGGTAAAAAAATTACAAATTGCGAATGTTAGAACCGATTTAACTAGATCACATACCATATTTTATATTGCATTTTAAATATTTGTTCTTACATAAAAAATCTTTAATGTAGTGTGCATAGTTGGTACCTAAGCATACCAAATAAAAAAATATTGATATTTAAATAATGTACCAATAACCAGAATTTATAACGTATTTTAATTTGTACGTACATGTTATAAAAATACGTAATTCGTAACCATAATTTATAACGTATTTTGTACGTACATGTTAGAACATTGCATTAGTTTAATTATCACGGTTACGAATCAGGTAAGCGGGTTGAAGTCTCGAAGATATCGTCACCCGAAACTGAACTCGATCCCTCATTCAATTCTCCTAAGAAACCGTCTAAAAATAATTTATTAGAAACCGACCTATGTTTCTAAGAAATACATTGACATTATTACTAAAACAAGTATGTAACTTAAATTTAGCTTTTGGATATTACAATAAGGGTTAAATTTCGTATTAATAAAAAAAGACTATATTTACATCTAAATCTCTGTCATTAGTATGTAGTAACTATGTTTTTATTAAAAGACACATTAAAATACTCATTAAAGTACCCAAACTTTTTAACTCACACAAACAAATTACAAAAAAAAAAGACTAGTATTGCAAAATCTATCTTAATTTGCTAATGGTAAATTCCAAATTGGTTAATATGAATTAGGAATATGACTTAGGGCAACATGCATTTCATCAAATAGATGTATAACAAAACCGTAACATGTGAACATCCCCTTAAGCTAATCCCTTAACCCTAAACCCTAAACCCTAAATTAACCCTAATCCCTTAACCCTATAACATACCCTTAAGCTAAGCTATTATGAAATGTATAACAAAATCGTAACATATGAATTAGGAATATAACATATATAAGTCATTCATTATGAATATAGTATGTCAAGTTCAATTAATTTGAAATTATGGTGATCCATAAGTGAAAACATAAATACGTAGGACCGGTTCACTTATGAAATAATAGGTCGAATATGACTTAGGGCAACATGCATTTCATCAAATAAATGGATTTAACCTAGCATGTTTCACCTTAATAAGAAGACAAACATGCATTATCAAATTGTTATTCAAAAATAGAGCATACACGAAATTGTGAAAAGAATCTTATAATAGTGACATTATATATAGTGTTTTCATAGTTGGTGATAAACTAATAATAATAATACGATATTAGATTGAATATAATACAACTTCCGGATATTTGGATCGGATAAGAATAAGTTTTTTTGAGTAAAATAGATATCCAAAAGTATCCGATATTATATATACTATATATATTTTTTAAAAAGAGAATATATGTTTCATATATCATAGTTGACTAAAAAAAACTTTTTAAGATTAATATATGTACATATGAACATGACTTCCTTTTATTTACCAAATTTTCTTATTGGCGAGTTCGGGTCAATCGGGTTACAAGTCAAGCCGGGTCGGGTCTTGACAGTTTATTGTGCGGGCTCGGGTTGACCTAACAGGTCAAGAATTAGAGTTTTTAATGATTATTTAAATATTGTTTTTAATAGATTTTTATAATTATATTTATTCTGCACATATAAAATATCGGGTCGGTCGGGTTAGTGTCGGGTTTCAACCCAATCGGGTTCGGTTATGTTTCTTTGCTCACTACTATTTGGGTCGGGTTTCAACTATAAACTTTTCGGTTAGTTTCGGTCGAATTTTCGGGTCGGGTCAAATTTTGACATTTCTAGGTACAAGTATGTTTCAAGTTGTACTGATATATTGATATTGTCATCTTTCATCACTAGATTGCTTACTCTAAGACGTAAAATATGTACATATGTTATGTGTCCTTATAAACGTGTATGCACACATGTTGTAAATGAATTTATGTTGGTTGTAAACTCTATACCCTAAAGCAAAATCAAAAATACAATATTATTTATAAATAATCATGCTGCATTTAATCTCACTTTATGTGCTGACTCTGTTTTTTACAATATGAAATGCATTTTGACCTAAAAGTTCATAATTTATTATACTGTATAAAATATCGGGTTGATCGGGTGTCGGAAACGTTGTCTTCCACCTAACGAAATGTTCATCAAAAAATGAAAATTTTGTACACCCGCTAAAATACCCCGCCTAAACGAGTTAAAAAATACCCAAATCAAAAAGAATTCACAAGCCCTAAAAATAAAATTGATTCCGTCCCGCTGTCGTCTATGCTCCGCCCTTGAAGGCTGATCCATCTCTTGGCCGGTGATGAGGGATGCGCCGCTTCAGCCCAGCGGCGCGCCATGCCTAGAAGTCCGACAACACTTGCTTGAACGGACGGACGGACGGGCGGGCCCTGAGCGGGGAGGCCGAGGGCGGAGCTCGTGGAGGAAGAGGGCACCGTCCTTGTCTAGGTCCAGCTTCCGGAACTTCGTGTTCCACCAACATGCCTTTACCTTCAACTCCTCCCGCCTCTCATGCTCTGCTTTCTGGTTCAGAATTCAAACCCTACAATACAATCGCCCATCAAAGTCGGTATTAAACCCTAGCCTCTAATTTATGCACTTGCCCTTTAAATTGCTTTTGTTTATTTCCCTTCTTCGATCCTATGTGTTGATTTTGGTGCATTTTTAGCTTCATAATCTGAATATACTTGTGTCGGTGTTTGATCATGTGTCTACTTACAAATTGCTTAAATAAGTGATATGTCTAATTTCAGAGTTGAGTTAGGAACCTAGGAGCCTCACTTGATTTTCCCCTCCCATCTGCATTACATTATCTGTCTTTTAACTTTAAGCTTTAGGGTTGTAACAGGTTCATGTTCATGTTCATATGTTAGGTTGCCAAGATGACTTTAACGAGGCAGTACCGTTGTATACACTCTGCAAGCTGCATCTGCACCAAAGGACATTTATGTGAGGATGTAATTTTCCTGGTATTTCAACAAGCAAATTGGAAGCAAGGGTTTTGGACTTCCAATGTTGGCGAGGTTAATTAATTGAATCCTGAATTTAATCTTCTTCTGGATGCTGTATTGCCCAATTTGTGTGTGAATCTGTATGTTTCTTTTCTACCTCAACAATTGGTTCAGACTTCACACCAAACTCATCCATGGATTAGCTTGGGTAGGTGCTTGTATGTATTAATGGGTAGAGATTGAACTCATATACAACTAGGGAATTTAATATCAGTGGACATTCCTTTTAGAGCAATGTTTCTTGAAACCTTGAGTGAATCGATTGAGTCCTTATTGTTATTAATTCAACCTGTGAATTCCATCTTCTTATAAATGTCTTTGTTAATTGCCCAATTTATTTGTGAATCTGCTTCGTTTCTTGTCTGCTTGAACATTTGGTTAGACCAAACTCATTCATGGATTAGCTTGGCTAGCCTCTCAGTTGATATTCCTTGTAGGATAGTGTTTGCTGAAACTTCTGAGTAATGGTAGTATCAAGTTCGTAGCAATGATACTTTGATGCACGGATGATCACATTCTAGTTGCTTTGATTTTTGTATTTTTGTGTGGATGATCACTATCCTTGTTGGCAATTCCTTTGCAGTTTCCAAGAGTATTATATAGGCGAAAATGAGGGGAGGTACTAGCTCTGCCATCTAGTAGTATTCCTCCCACTACTAATTAAAACAATAGCTCTGGATGGATCACTGAATATATTTGTATATATGTTGAAGCTCATTTGTTAGCTGCTGATTTTTTGACAGAGAATTGATTGGTGAATATGCAATGGCGATAAGCAAGCTGTTGACCCGGCTCTTGAGCTTGATATCCCTTGGCCTTGGGCTAGACAAAGATTACTTTGAAAGGAGACATGGACAGAGTCCAAGGCGTAGAGCGCAGGCAAACTTCTACCCTCCATGCCCAGCTCCTGAAGTTGCCCTCGGCCTCGCCCCTCACACGGATCTCAACACTCTCACCATACTTCAGCAATCGGACCATGTTTCGGGCCTCCAAGTGATCAAGGACGGGACATGGGTGACCGTCGATCCCATTCCGGGGTCGTTTGTGGTCAACGTCGGGGATCAGTTGCAAGTGCTTAGCAACGGGGGGTACAAGAGCGTCCACCACATGTTCTTTGGGCCCGACGAGGAAACTAGGGTTGCCCAGTCGAGGAGTTGGTTAGTGAAGAGACAAGGACAACAAGGACTGAGTCTTGATATGATCATACCCTTCATGTTTCATGTTATAGCCACTACTTACTTTGAATCGGTTTGGTATATTCCTCTGTTATGTATGTTGCTTTGCTTGCTCCTTGCAATTCGGTTTTGTATTATTTTACTTTGCCAACTGTCATATTGACATTTTTACATGGTAGACTTATCGTACGTTGCACCGTATTTGTCTACAAAGTTGATATGCTAATACAATGCTTGTAAGAACAAATACACAATACTTAGACTTTGATATTTATCCTTCTTAGACCCTAATACATTATGGTACATGCGATAGGGTGTAAAACTGTAAATATGTTTGATCCATGTCATAAAGTAGGTTTTTGAAAAGTTCATAAAGTAGTTAAGATGTCAGATTTTACCGAGAACTCTTTTATCTTAAGAGATATATTATCAAAAAGAAGATGAAAGTATAGATGTGATGAAAGTATAGATGTCATACTATTAGAGAAAATACATGAAAAATATGCTACTTTAGAGAAAATATATCATTTCGGAAAAAATAAATGTCATATTATTACTTGCATATATTTTTTTTTGAATAAGATCACGTATCATGCATAAATCGAGAGACTTAAACACTTATAACGCTTAAAATCATAGGCAATATAATTCGTACTTAAACACTTATAATAGAGGTTAAAAACTCATAAAGTTTTAAATCAATTTTGTCGAAAAAAATTTCAAGTTATAAACCGCACTTAAACATTTGAGAGTTAAACACTCATAATGGAGGTTAAAAACTCAATTAAATCGCTGCCTTCAATCAACAATGAAATGTTCTAAGGGAGGAAAAATTGTTAAGTTAAAAATCACACTTAAATTGGTCTAGGGCTTAAAATTAACAGATTTGTTTATGGGCTAAAATAAATTAAAACCCAAAGTTAACAAAAAAAAATGTGAAGTTGATCCATAAAATTCTGTCCAAATTGAAGGCCCATTAAGTCTCTTGTACACAAACCTATGTGGGACCCGCCCGACCCTTTAGCTTCGGTTACCCACCAGAATTGTGAATTATTGTGATAAAGATAAATTCAAAAGCACTTTATAGAAGCTATCACCCACTATCTACACTTTATTATTATTTTAATAAGGTTGTCATGACACCGGCGTAAGACAAACATATTCCATATTCAAATATGAAATGGGTTCAGATTCATTGGGCAGATTTTTGATTGAGAACATTAAAATTAATTGGTTCTAATTATATTACGGAGTAGTTCTCACTGACTTCTTTCTCGATCATTAATTAATTATATTAGCTCGAATCGGCCGCCTCTGTATTGGCATTAAATACGACCGATCCACTTCCAGAACGTGTTGAAAGCAATTAAAAAAAGCTGGTAATTTTATGAATGCTAATTCTGGAAACTGGATGTCCTTTAGATGGTCAGCTAGCATTGAATCAGAAATCCGTTTTACCTAATTCCATGCAGCTGGCCATTACTCCCACCGCCACTTGCATCATCCTCCCTTCCTACTTACTTCGATCTGCACTTTCAAACCTGCTTTTCGTGCTTTCTATCATCACACTACGTAGACAGTAGACACACACACACACACACCAAGAGAGTGATACATCTGGAGTCGCTTTTTACCCTTTTGGTGGAGTAACAACTAACAACAGGGTGTCAAGAATCTCAAGTACGCACACAAACTTAATTATATCTTGCATTTTCAGACCGGACTTTGAAGAACCGGGTTGGTCTTCGTTCGGATTGAATACGAAATATTACTCTAATCTGAGCCGAATACATATAAGGCGTTATTTTTATTTTTTTACAATGTAACATCAATACCCATTTATGCACCAAACTATAACGATCAAAGATTTGAATGGCAAAATTATGGAGAAATTAAAATTACGTACGTACAAGGACGGCATGCAAGCGTATTATTTTTGGTCGACAGGCTAGTATAGAACTTACCCATGGAGAAAAATTAATTAATTAACGAAACCATATGCATGTTGAGAGATAAGAAATGATGATGAAAGACACCGAAAAAGACTTCAAGGTCAAAATGTTGGAATAAAAAATATATGGATCAACACGTACAGTTAAAAGAACAACTGTATACAACAACTACTTACTAAATTATGATAGAGGATCGAGTCAAATGGGGAAAACCTTGAATGATTTAGTGTCACAGAGTGCTTGTAGTTTTTTTTGATCATATATGCTGGGGCCAAGGCAGCAAAAGTGGGGGTTCGCCGACCCCACTAGTTGGGTGGGACCCACAATATTTTGATGCCCAAATTTTCAAATGGAACATATTTGAATAACGTCATTCTCACATGTTTTCAGGGATGGATTTACTTTGGATACAAATTATATGGTTTTAGTTGACCGAGTTAATTCTATTGGCTTAATTTGGTTAGTTTCATTGAATATAATATCTTAAAATATGGTTTTAGTTGACCATTTCCTTCAATACATGTAGAATTCAATCAACGAAAAAATAAACAAATGTAGAATTCAAATTTAGGGTGTGTTCGGTACTAGCGCCTCGGAGCTAATTGAAATTGGACGAAAATCATTCATCTTGGATGTGGGTGTTCGACTGGAGGGGAATGAATAACGTCTGGGACTCCCCTAGATGAAAAAAGTAGGAGATTCTACTAATTTAAGCACCCTAAGAGCATCTTTATCAATGGGATTCTAGCATCCCAACCATTTGACAAAATAATTTTATAATTCAAAAAGGGGAGGAGGATGGGAGCATAGATGCTCCATTTCTAGATCCAAGCATCGATGCTTGGCAAGTTTTAGTGTGTTTTTTATTATTTCCTTTTTTTTATGAATGTAGAAAAGTGGAGAAGTAGGATGATTAGGAGAGAGAAAGTAAAAAGTAGGGAAAAAGTGAGATGCTTAAGATCTATTGATAAAGATGCTCTAATATCACTAGGTTGATGAACCAAAATGAAGTGGATACTGAAACTTTTCAGACTTTGTCTGAACTTTTTATCTACCAGCTATGTTGCACTGAAATGTGAAACGCCGAAACACGAAACGCGAAACGTCGAAACGACAATCCTAAAATTTAGAAGAAACAAAACGCCGAGGAAATATATTATATGTTATTTTAAAGATCTAGATAAGAATAACATTAATACCACTAAAACAAGTAAATAACAATCTAAACAAACAAAATAATTAAGTTTAAAGTACACCGAACAACATTACATGATTTCAAAACAAGTTCAAATCAGTAAATGTTAAGTTCAAAACAACAAAATAAGGTCCAAGCAAAACCGGCGGCGTTGGTGGTGTCTCTCGAGATAGAGGTCGGGGGGTCGTCGTTGGTGAAGTCTCCCGAAGTACCAGCGGCCGCAACTGAGAGTGAGAGTCGAGAGAGAACGAGACAACAGAGAGACCGAGAAAGCGGGGCAGCGCATCGCATCTTCCATTAGGTTTTTTTTGTAGCTTTGAGTATTTGCAAAAAAACACCCGAAACTTTCTAAAAACTACCAGAAACGCAGCGTTTCAGAAATTACATGGTCAATGAAACTTTGACCGTTTCAGAAATTTAGAAATGCGTTTCAGACGCGTTTCGAGCACGTTTCAACGTTTTACAAGTTTCAGAAACGTGTTATACACATATTTACACATTTCAGTGCATCATATCTACCAGTTGTTCAAGTTTTTGAAGATTGAGCCCCAAGTCCGCCAACCTCCACAAGATCCCTTGGTTTGAGCTCAAATTAAGTTTGTGCTCACAAATTCAGTTTCAACTCCAATTACGTACGTATTCAACTCCAGCTCTAGCTTCATCTAAACGATTCCTTAGTATACTGAGTTAATTCTATGGGCTTAATTTGGTTAACTTCATTGAATATAATATCTTAGAATATCAAATTGTGTACGAAACTATTGTCTACAATGTCAAAATTCAAAGTGGAGAATTATGTCAACTATATGTATATATCAATTCAATTTTGTTTGTAACGATGAACCCTCTAATTTCTACTTTTGTTTACAATTCAATATACCATAAGCTCTTAAAGAACACCACTTTCATAATATAGTGGGCCATCCCTGCTGGTTGTTGCTTGTTGATCAAATAGCTCCAATACGCAGAATGAGCTGTTTCTACATTTTAAAACGAAATCTCTTAGTATTTCGCATTTAATGAATGTCTTGCCAATCACCTAATTCGCCCTCTCCACTCCTAATGTGTTCCCTTTAAATTCCTCCTCCCGCATTCAACAATCAACACCCAAAATAAAAAATAAAAAATAAACTCATTCTTTCATCTCCTCTTTACTCCAAAAGATCCAATGGATTTCTTGATTTTCTTTTTCATCACTCTCCTTCCCTTCCTTTACCTCCTCAAGCACGCATTCTCCACAAAACGCGGAAACTGTTACATTCTCGACTACGATTGCTTCAAGCCCACGGAAGATCGGATCGTCACAACCGGATTCTCCGGCGAGATCCTTAGGCGCAACAAATACCTGGGACTAAACGACTACAAGTTCTGCCTAAGAGCGGTCGTGAACGCGGGCTTAGGCGAACGCACCTACGCCCCGCGAAACATCCTCAACGCCCAAGAAGAATCCCCCTCCCTCCCCGACGCCATCACCGAGATGGACGAGTTCCTCCACGTCAGCATCGACAGCCTCCTCCGCAAAACCGGAGTGGCGGCCTCAGAAATCGACATCCTCGTCCTCAACGTCTCCATGCTAGCCACGGTCCCGTCGCTATCGTCACGGATTATAAACCATTACAAGATGAGGGAGGATGTCAAGGTTTATAACCTCTCTGGGATGGGGTGTAGCGCGAGCTTGATCTCGCTAGACGCGGCTCGGAGCGCACTCATGACGCGTGCGGACTCGTACGCCCTGGTCGTGGCGTCCGAGTCGTTAAGCCCGAATTGGTATTCGGGCAAGAACCGGTCCATGTTTCTTGCAAACGTTTTGTTCCGGTCCGGTGGTTGTGCGGTGTTGCTCACGAACAAAAGCGGGCTCGAGGCAAGGGCCAAGCTTAAGCTCAAATGCTTAGTCCGGACGCACCATGGCGCCAGGTAATAATACAGCCGAGCATATACTAGTATAGAAAAGCTGATGATGCGTCATACATAGCGCATAATTATATATATGGTCCCTAAACGGAAAAACCGTAAGAAAATCAAAGTTACATAACAAATTGACCATATCTACGATGCTTTAATTTATACAAGCTAGTGTATACTCGCTGGGCACAAGGGTCCCATGCATACATTTAATGAAACCTCTTCACTCCAGTTGTCACGTTAACAAGTTGCTAAGAAGATGTTCGATCAGATGAACTCGTGATGTACTGTACATATATAGTTATTATTGATTGATTGATAATGCATGTTACGTGCATTAATTGGTCGATGGTTTGGTGCGTATTACGCGCAGGGACGAGTCCTACGGGTGCTGCATCCAAACAAACGACGAAGAGGGCCGGGACGGGTTCCACCTCGGGAAAGAGCTCCCAAGAGCCGCCACCCGCTGCCTGGCCGACAACCTCCGCAAGATCGCCCCCAAAGTCCTCCCGATCACCGAGCTCCTCCGTTTCATCCTCCTCAAATCCATCACGAAGCTGACCGCCTCCAAATCACCCAAGACAAAGCCCACGACAATCAACTTCAAATCCGGGGTCGATCACTTCTGCATCCACACGGGTGGGAAGGCGGTTATAGATGGGATCGGCGAGAGCCTGAGCCTTAATGAGCAAGATCTGGAGGCGGCGCGAATGACGCTGCATAGGTTTGGGAACACCTCCGCGAGTAGTTTGTGGTACGTGTTGGGCTACATGGAGGCTAAGAAGAGGCTGAGGAGAGGAGACCGGGTTCTGATGTTGAGTTTCGGAGCCGGGTTCAAGTGCAATAGTTGCTTGTGGGAGGTGGTCAGGGATTTGGAGGATCCGAATGCTTGGGAGGATTGTATTGATCAGTATCCGGTGAGGAATATGACCAACCCCTTCATGGAGAAGTTTGGTTGGATTTATGGAGAAGATGAAGCTACCTTCAAGATGTCGGATCAATGGCCAAACCATGGGTAGTATCATACATATATATTTAAGTGCATATACATCAAGGATATACTTTCTTATGTAGCTTGCATGTTTCGTGTGTAATATTCTCAAGGCTTCTTCATACCTAGAAGGCTAGCACTCTAGAAGGATCATCGAACAAACAAACAAAAGAAAAATAAACCCTAGACATTGGATACATTTAATATACAATGCATATAGCGCTATATTGGCAGCCAAATGTAAAAAGTGGATGCATTGTCCATTTGTGTATTTTATAAGTTTATTTGTAATTTTCTGGATATTATATATTCAAATGTGTCAGATTATGTATGTATGATATTTATTGTTTAGAATATGAATATAACTATTTTAAAAAGTTTAAACATTAATTTGAGGTGTAAATATTAAAGTGAAGCATCCAGTGTCACATGGAACAATTTAGAAGATTCTAACGGGTGTGTTTTACTTAAGTTTCCTGCTATATCTTACTGTAGACTAAAGTCTAAAGGTGATTTTTTGTTGGACTTTAATTCATAATCCAAATATGAAGGTTTAATGAATTGGATTTGAAAGCCCAAACAATTTGGGTAAGTGTTAAAATGATGATGGATCAAAGGACCCATTATGTATACTAGAGAAGCATAGTGTCGTGAGAAGAATCCAGAATTTGGTAGAAAAGTGTAGTGATTAGCTAAGGCTAATTGCATAATTAGTAGCTCCTAGAATAATCTAGCATATTATCTTGGAAAGTGTGTAGGTCGGTGAGAGAAATGAGCCAATTAAGGCTTGAGGTAACCGACTTACTCATGTATAAATAGGAGGTGGAGTAGCTTAATTAGGCATCGATAAAAGTAGTCGATCAAGAGTGTTGTGTGTGTGAGAGCTAGAGTGAAGTGTCCCATACAATAAAGAGTCTCGAGTCACCCGTATAATTAGCCTTGTACATCTTCACTATACATAATACAAAGTCACTTTTGTAATACTGTTTCTTTGTGTCGGTTGAGTTTCGGTGGGTGTACAAGAGTCTTGGGAGGGGTCGATTTCCCAACATTTTTCTCATTGAATCAGATGATCATGTGTTTCTAATCATTTAAATGGGATTTAATTGATTTATAATTGGCTTAAATCTAATCATATATAAAAATATTATTTTTATTAGACATATGTATATTTATATATGAATATTCCATATGTATATTTACGGAACTGCTAAATGTACACTATTTTTTGGCTAAATGTACACTAAATGGTGCGCATAAATTAAGCGTGCAGTTTAGTGCGCTTAAATTAAGCGTGCAAGGGCAAAATAGGAAATACGGGAAAATAACGCTGGAAGGCCACGGTGCGCTTTAATTAAGCGCACACTGCGCTATAACCTTCCCGAAACCTAGCCGTCATCCCCATTATCGATTCGGCGAAAATCCGAAAAAACCCACAAAAAATCGGGAAGATGGAGAACGACGGTGATGGCGGGAGACTCGTCGGGCCGGTGGCGGTGCCGGGGGGAGAAGGATCGACGGATCTGGTGCAGGAGGGAGGAGCGGGTGCGACAGCGGTGCAGGAGGGAGGTGCGGAAGCGACGCCGGTGAATGCGGTTGGCGACGGGACCGGCAGTGGTGTGGACGGGGGTAACTGGGGCGGCGACGGCGGCGTTACCGCAGGGAGGAGCGGAAGCGGGGCCGCCAGTGTTGTGGACGGGGGTAACGGTGGCGGTGTTCTGCCACCGGTGACTGCGGGGGCGGAGATGGGCGGTGGCGTGGAAGGGAGTGACCGGGGCGGTGGTGGGGTTCTTCCGGCGTCGACAGACGTGAGGGAGGGAGATGGGCTGGCGGCGGCGGTGAATACGGGTGGTGGCGCCGGAGAAGGCAGTGGTGGCGGTGCCGGCGACGGCGACTTTTTGGGCGGAGGACGCTTACGGCCCCCGACCCGCTCGTTGTACACCTCCCCGGCGGTCGATCTTGCCGAGGTATGTTGTTGTTGAATTTAATTTTTTAAGTAAAAAAGTTTAATTTATTTAATTGAATTATTTCCTTTATTATATGTTAATTAGATTATATTAGTTTAATTTGTGAAGTTATGAAATTGTTGAATTAAATTCTTTTTATTGATGTATTGTTAATTAGAATAGATTAAATTGTAATGTTAATTAGAAAATTTTATTATATGTTAATTAGATTAGATTAGATTAGTACAAATTAGAAAATAATAATGACAATTAGTTGAATAGATATTCCAAGAATGTTGCTATGAATTTTGCAAAAAACAGATTAGATTGAAACAAGTTGTAGTTTCATCGACTAGCCCGGCAAAGATAGAACCGGCAAAACTAAAAACACGGTGCTCTAGGATAGTTGGTTCAATAAATATTTGTAATTGATATTAGTTTTTGTTAATTTCAATAAGTGGTATATTAAAATATTGAATATATTAATATTTAATAGAATTAAATAACATTTAGAATAAAATAACTAATTTAAATAACATTAAGAATAAACTAACTAACTAATTTAAATAACATTTAGAATAATTTTTTTTATTATATGTTAATTAGATTAGATTAGTTTAATTTGTGAAATTATGAAATTGTTGAATTAAATTCTTGTTATTGACATATTGTTAATTAGATTAGATTAGATTATAATGTTAATTAGAAAATTTTATTATATGTTAATTTGATTAGATTAGATAACATTTAAAATAAAATAACTGATTAAATATAAGTAAAGATAGAAAAATTATGTTTAAATAACTAAAAATAATAACGCGTTTAATATAAAACGAATAGGTGGTACGGGCTGAGATTAACTCTATGGCACGGGCACCGGCACGGGCACCGGTCATACGTGGCACTAAGGTCCGTCGAGTTGGCATTTCTGATTCGATCCGCCGGCGTACGACGGATCTTCGTAGTGATTTAGAGCATGCTGCTGATGACACATACGAGGTAGATACGGGGATTGAGGATGACGATTACACATCGGAGGAGGGAGATCAGGATAGAGATGATATGGTTGTAGATGAGCCTGATAGCTTAGTTTCACCGCCACCTGGGACGGACGAGACTCTGGGTGTGACTGGGCAGCTAGACGATCACTGGGTGGAGGATCTTCAGGTGGGTGATGATACGATGGAGGATCCCCCGGAGACTGTTGCGCACTCACCCGTCAGAGCTGAGGCAGACAGCGGTCGAGCACCGACTCCCGTCTCATCTGGTGCATTTCACGAGCATCCATCACCAGCACGTGAGGACATTCCTTCTGAGTCTGCTCCCCATCCACATTCCCCCGGAGCAAGTTCTGGTGCTCCTGAGTATTGGATGCCCGGAGGACCACGCGAGCGCATCCTCTTGGTCAGTTATGAGACACACATCGCGCGGTATATTTACCAGCTGACGCCGATGGAGCCCGTTGTTGTAGTGCCGGAGGCCGAGTTTCCTCCTCCTAGACGGCCTTCCAGGCGTAGGAGGCGTGGAGCTGATGCAGGGGATGAGGCGGCAGGTGATGCTCCACCAGCAGTCCCAGCTCCTGCCGCTGCTCCTGATGCTCCTCCACCTCCGCATATATCAGGACGTGCTAGACGCCAGATGGAGCAGGACTTGGTATGTTTAGAGTACAAATGTTTATAAAAGTTATGTATACACCGTAGGTTAGCGTTTTCTGATTTGTTTTGATTGTTTTTAAACCTTCAGTATCGTAAGATTCTGAGAGTTCACTTTCGCACTGCATACACTGCTGAGCTGGAGAGACATGTTAGCCGTGAGCCGGGTACTTGGTTCACGATTGCGGAGCGTAGTCGTCTTCTCGGACTTCGTACTGTAGGTGCCGCCAGAGCAGTTGACTCAGCTTTGATTTCTGCTTTCGTTGAGAGGTGGTACCCAGAGACAAACTCCTTCCATTTTCCGTGGGGTGAGATGACGATCACCCTTCATGATCTGCACATGATCCTTGGATTGCCTATACATGGGAGGAGTTGCATCTCCGCGATGACAGACATTGATATACGGGCGCGCATCGCCCAGGATCTTCAGGTTGACCTCTCTCAGGTGCAGCGATGGTACAAGACAGGTGGGGTTCCAGCGGCTTATCTTGAGGAGGCACTGTCGCGCATGGTGACGAGTGCGGATAGGGATCACGGCGTCATCGCGTCGTATTATTTGTTTTTGCTTCTTGGGTCGACTGTCCTTGTTGACAAGTCGACTTCGAGGCTAAAACATAAGTGGATGGCGCTTCTTTTTGATCACGAGACTACCGGACAGTATGCTTGGGGAGCTGGAGTTCTAGCGTACGTATACCGTAACCTTGGACAGGCGTCCCAATCCCGAGCACAGGGGATAGCTAGTTGTGGGATTCTGCTTCGGTTATATTTCGTTCATCATGAGTTCTAAGTAGATTCGATTGATTCACACTTGGTCAGCTATTTTACTTATAATGATTACTCTCGTGTTGCAGTCTTGGATTTGGGCATACTTCCCTCACTTTGTTGGTCATTATGTGACCGACCCCCTAGCTCTGGCTGATCCGCGAGCAGCTACTAGGTTTGAGAGTAGCGTGCCACATTCGATGGATCCTGGCCGGCTCGTCTCGATTAGGAGGATCTTGGATACGATGAGATTCGAGGAGGTACGATCTTTTCACCGTTTTCATAAACTGTCGTTCTTGTTATTTTATATGAACAGTTAGCGTTCATTCTGCACAGGTTGAGTGGCTTCCGTGGAGAGGGAGAGGGCTGGACTTTGATGCACCCGAGATTTCACCGACACGATTTCGGGGTGTTCTGCGTATTGTGGATATAGCTGAGGCGTACCATCCCGATCGTGTCCTTCGATAGTTCGGATTGGTCCAGGGCGTACCAGAGCCACCTATTGAGCCCGTCTACATATTGCGCGAGGATGAGTTGCGGGCTTACTCGGTCGTACACTCCGCCGAGCTGCTGGATAGATGGGATGCAGATCCGAGGCCATTGATCGAGCTGCAGGGCCGACAGGCCCAACACGGCTGGGATTTCAGTGACGACTACCTCGGCTTTTTAGATCGGGCCTCACATGTGCTAGTAGATCCCAGATCTGTTAGACGTGATTCACCGGTTCCACCTATTCCGATGACTCGAGGAGTAGACGCTCTCGCGGTAAGTTTGTTTATTGGTACTATATTTCTTTATTTAGTGTTATGTAGTACGTTACTAATACTTTATACTATCTTTGCAGCGCCTCAACTATCTTGCAGGTGTGGTCCGCACGATTGATGAGATGCCAGAGGATAGCCGACCACGTTGGACCCCTGATGAGGTTAGCAGATGGCTGGATGTTCTGGTCGGCGAGGCTAGAGCGATGACTCATCCCCCTCCTCGTGCAGCTTCTACACATTTCAGGGATTCGGTACACGAGCAGGGGGAAGGCAGTGGAGCTCATCGTACAGAGGCGAGCACCTCTCAGGCTGGTGGTGATGTCAGCACACAGCGGCTCGGGGATGATTCCAGTGCTCCTCAGACCGCGGAAGATAGCACGTTGTAGGACTTGATTGGTTGACCAACATTAGCGTTTATGCTATTTTGTAGACTTTATTGATTTGTATTTGAAATCACTATGTTTATGTATTGAGTTCTTTTGATTTTGAAACTATTTATGTACACAATATGCCTTTATTACAAAAGGAAGACGATAGCCTCGCCAATTGCAAGTCGATGAATAACGAAACGAAACTAAATTATCAAGCCGACTCTCAACGAAACAAACAAAATGTGCATTGTTGGTAGGCGCGGTAATGTGCGCCTAACAAAAGCGCACAGAAGACCAGATAGTGCGCCTATGTTAGGCGCACCAAAGACCAGTTTGTGCGCCTATCACAGGCGCACAATGGCAATTAAGCCTTAGGCCCAATAAGGCGAATCGAACTCTTGATCATCTTCGACTTTCATTGAAGAGTAAGAACATAAGCCGAAACAATAATCGAATGAGCTTTTACGCGGTGTTGGCCCATTAGGCCCAATAAGGCCCATTAGGCCTAATAAGGCGAATCGAACTCTCGATCATCTTCGACGTTCATTGAAGAGTAAGAACATAAGCCGAAACAATAATCGAACGAGCTTTTACGCGGTATTGGCCCATTAGGCCCAATAAGGCCCATTAGGCCCAATAAGGCCCATTAGGCCCAATAAGGCGAATCGAACTCTCGATCATCTTCGACGTTCATTGAAGAGTAAGAACATAAGCCGAAACAATAATCGAACGAGCTTTTACGCGGTATTGGCCCATTAGGCCCATTAGGCCCAATAAGGCGAATCGAACTCTCGATCATCTTCGACGTTCATTGAAGAGTAAGAACATAAGCCGAAACAATAATCGAACGAGCTTTTACGCGGTATTGGCCCATTAGGCCCAATAAGGCCCATTAGGCCCAATAAGGCCCATTAGGCCCAATAAGGCCCATTAGGCCCAATAAGGCGAATCGAACTCTCGATCATCTTCGACGTTCATTGAAGAGTAAGAACATAAGCCGAAACAATAATCGAACGAGCTTTTACGCGGTATTGGCCCATTAGGCCCATTAGGCCCAATAAGGCCCATTAGGCCCAATAAGGCCCATTAGGCCCAATAAGGCGAATCGAACTCTCGATCATCTTCGACGTTCATTGAAGAGTAAGAACATAAGCCGAAACAATAATCGAACGAGCTTTTACGCGGTATTGGCCCATTAGGCCCAATAAGGCCCATTAGGCCCAATAAGGCGAATCGAACTCTCGATCATCTTCGACGTTCATTGAAGAGTAAGAACATAAGCCGAAACAATAATCGAACGAGCTTTTACGCGGTATTGGCCCATTAGGCCCAATAAGGCCCATTAGGCCCAATAAGGCGAATCGAACTCTCGATCATCTTCGACGTTCATTGAAGAGTAAGAACATAATCCGAAACAATAATCGAACGAGCTTTTACGCGGTATTGGCCCAATAAAGCCCATTAGGCCCAATAAGCCCAATCAGGCCCATTAGGGGTAGGGTTTCCGTTTAGGTACAACTTATAGGGTTCAGGGTTACCAAGCCCTAAACCCCTACCGTGCGCCTAACTTAGGCGCCTAACTTCACTTCCGAAAACACTACGGTTTCCGTTAATTAGAGCAACTTCGCAATCTGCCATTATGGCCGTCGGCATCACTCCCAAATCTTCAAATAAGGTTCGAAGCTTCCTCATTATCCATGTGTAGTGGACGGTCTTTTCCGCTCTCGTAAATGCATACGCAATGTTGAACGTCCTGTGAGTGCATGTAAAACCAACAATCTCCACCAAGGGCATGTCATACCTACGTATAAAATTTTAAAACGCATAGTAGTTAGTATAAAATACAAAAACATTAAGTATGAAAGAAATAACCACAAAATTAATAATACTCACTTGTTCGTCCCATAAGTGGCGTCGATAATCACAACATACGGAAACTTCTTCAAAAGGCACAACGACTCCTTGTTAGCAAAAAATAGTATCTGCATCTCATTTGTGTTCTTGTCTCTAATAGGAGAGACTACATAGCCGTTGTCCACCAAATACTTGAGAGACCATTGCGTGACCGTCAGTTCGCCCCGATCCTCATATTCTATCTTGTACAAGAAGTTTGCAACCTGCTTCCTTGTTGTTATATTTCCCGGAAATGTAATTCTCATTTCGGCAACAATTTCTTTCGGGGTTCTCCTCCCATCGCCCCACCGCCTAGCCATCAACTGCTCCTCCGGTGTCATTCGCCCCATGAATGCATTCCCACCCAAGTCCCATGTAAGGGGATGATTGTGGCGACCTTCCACCACTCCGAATATCCACTTTGGATTAGGGTTCCTTGACTCTTTTGTCATATGACATCCTACGATCTCAAACTTACAATCACACTTCTTAGACTTCGATTTCCGGATTGGATTCGGTCTCCTTGGTCTACGTGGACCGAACTTTTCGCACCTAATACTAATATGGTACGGATTTGTTGTCTTTCTCATCAATGCCATCGACAACTCCTTCCCTCTAGCTTTCACCCATTCATATAACTCTTCTTTGCTATCCCACGTTTCATCGGTACTAAAATACTCTGAATAGTCTTTCCCCTAAAATTATGAAAGTATTCTTCTTAAGAAATGATTTAAGCTTTAACGAATATGCAATATCGAATGAATAATAAGCATTAACGAAATTATGATACACACTACATAAATAAAAGCTATTGATTACGCATTTTATAATACCAAATTGAAACGAAATTCTCCTATAAGTCTAATGCGAATGTCGAATTTTTGAACGAAACGAATAACGCTCAACTTCTCATACTAAATATTTTCTCCAATGAATATCAAAATTTCATACAAAATAATTCTATAACTAACCGTGAATTCGCCGTTTGGACACCAATCGCCAAACTCGACATCGAGACTTCGAACCAATTCGCATCCGTCTATCCAATTATCGTCTTCCTCCTCCTCTTCTTCTTCGTCTTCTTCACTTGGAACCCAATCATTTTCTTCTTCACTTTCCTCCCTATTTTGATACATTCTTGAATGAGTAGTGTGTGTGAGAGAGAGATGTATTTTTGATACATTCCTCGTATGTTATGATGTATTTATAGGGTTAAATTTGCCCGTTAGAAATATGACCGTTGGTGCGCCTATCTTAAGCGCACCGAAAACGGTAACTTTTTCAATGACTGGGCAACGGTAACTCTTGGGGGTTCGCATGTGCGCCTAAAACAGACGCAGTGTGCGCCTACCTTAGGCGCAAAAAAAAGTAACTTTTTCATACCTGAGCAACGGAAACTCTCGGAGCTCGTCCGTGCGCCTAACAAAGGCGCTTAATGGCAAGTTTGTGCGCCTTACATAGGCGCACTTTGCGCCTTCTTTAGGCGCACAGGCGACCCCGAGATTGGTTTTATTCCCATTTTACCGTTGTACGCTTATTGTAGGCGCACCACACCGCACTGCTAAGTTAGGCGCACCATTTAGTGTACATTTAGCCAAAAAAATAGTGTACAAATAGCCATTGCCTATATTTATATAAGAAGGCTCAAAACTCGGGTCGGTGATCGGGTATGAAGAAGATGCCACTTCCACTCAAAACAAATCCACATAGCATCATTTTATTTGATGCTGACCTAGTGTTGAGAATGCACTTGATCGATTCGTCGGTGCAAGATCAACTGGTTTGGCATTACTCTAAGGACGGTGAATTCACTGTACGATCGGCTTATCACCTTTTGAAGTTGCGGTTGGATGAATTTGAGAATGTTGGGGAGCCTTCGGAGGCTAGTAGCGGTAGGCGTTTCTGGAAAAACCTTTGGAAATTGCCTCTGCCGCCCCGGACCTTGAATTTTTTGTGGCGTGCTGCTAGAGATATATTGCCCTGTAGAGTCAACCTGGAGAGGAGGAAGGTTTCGACAGAGTCCCGATGTGATTGTGGTTTTGTTGAGACAGGCCTACATGCTCTTCTAACGTGTAAATGGGCAAAAGAGGTTTGGAAACTTGTCCCTGGCATCAGAGCAACTGATTTTGGGACTACCGATTTCAATTTTTGGGCAGAAAGAGTTTTTCAGACTTTGTCAGAGGATGAAATGCAGCTCTGGGTTGTCTTGTGTTCAAAGATCTAGAGGTGCAGGAATGTGCGTGTTTTCGAAGGAGTGGGGACGGCTCCTGCTTTGATCATGGAACGGGCTTTAGATCTTACTAAGGGGTTAACGAAGCAAGGCAAAAGACCGATTGGAGAGTTCAGCATCTGGATGCTCCAAACTGGTCAAATCAGCCTTCTAATGTGGTGAAGATTAATTGCGACGCTGCTGTCAAGGGCCACACGTGCTCTATTGGTGTGATTGGGAGAGATTTCAGGGGCGACATCCTGTTCTTTGGCTCAAAGGCAATTCAGCCTAACTCGGAGCTGGAAGTTGTTGAAGCGGAGGCGGTGCTGTGGGGGCTAATGCTGGCTGAAAAGCAACAGTTTTTGCAAGTCATCATTGAATCCGATTGTCTTTCTTTGATCTCTAAGCTGAGGAGGAAGTGCTCGCCTCGAAATGGTGTGGGGAGTTTGGTGTCAAAAGTCTTGGATTGCAGCCGCTGTTTTGCCGAGTGCAGCTGGTCGTATACTCGGAGGGACTCGAATGGTGTTGCGCATTGGCTTGCTGGACAATGTGATGTTGGTCCTGTTTTGTACTCTGATGTGTTTATTTTTCCTGCTGAATTGTTCTCTCTTTGTATGAACGATATTGGTCTGGAATGAAAGGTAGGTTTTTCGATCAAAAAAAAAAAAGACTCAGAAACATCTATGAAAAAAATTGATAGAAATTAAATAATTAAGTGATCAAGTTCTTGTTGGAAAAGAAGAATTATATGACTCTGAATTGCATATTTAATTAAGATGCAGAACAAGGCTTTCATAACCCAATACAAAAACTAGAAATTAGCTCAAGTTTACGCTAACATTAATTATATATGACCTAGAAACATGGCTTAAAGACTCAAAAGACTTGACTAACAAACTCAATTAAAGTAGCTAACTAATCTGACTAATTCAACTCCCTAAAATTCATAGATCAAAAACATAAATCAAAAATAAAAAATTCAGCCAAGACTCAAGAGAAATGGACTAATTTTGACAATAATGCAGAAAATGTAAATCAAAAATCAACTTATTGGCTTCAATGGCTACTTCTGACAGGGAATGCAAGCTTGATCACTTTCAACACCGCCTCTTGATCCAAGCTTCCACATGCCTATCTTCTCCATGAAATGCTAATGCTTGACTTGATTTAAGGCCTTGGTAAACGAGTCTGCATTCTGAAAAATTAGTACCACAAAATTGCAATACAAATCTTGCCTTCAGAGACAAGCTTTCTTATAAAATGATACTGAACTTCAATGTGTTTTGTCCTGGCGTGGAAAGCTGGATTTTTTTGTCATAGCAATGGTTGACTTATTGTCACACCATACTTCCAAAGCCTCTTGTTGCTCACAGCATAAATCGTTTAGAAGCTTTCTTAGCAAGAGAGCTTGTTTTACTACAGCTCCTGCAGCCACATACTCTACCTTAGATGATGAGAGTGCAGCCGTGTCTTGCTTCATAGAACTCCAAGTGATGACACTTGATCCTAGATCAAACACTTAGCCTGAAGTACTCTTCTTGTCATCCACACATCCAGCCCAGTCACTATCAATGTTGCCCCCTAAACTTGAAGCTTTTGACACTCTCATATCAAATGCCAAATTGAACAGAACCAAGAACATATCTCAGAACCCTCTTTGTTGCACCAAGGAGTTGTCTTGTACGTAGGACAATGCATATATTGATGTCGCTCTTTCAATTTAGGTTTTGTAGGTTATTTGAAAGGTAGATTGAGTCGGTTAAGGGTGTTTTGTGTCTTTTTACATTGATTTTGGTGATCTCTTAAGAGTCGGAATCTATGCGTGTGTTGTTTGCTCTTTTGTAGGTTTCTGAAGCGTTGAGGAGGTGTTTTAGAGTCTTTGAACTAGCAGATGACCCGTACCTTGTACGGGGTGTTATTTTTTTATTTTTTGCTTTGTGTATGAATGTACTATAACAATTACAAACATTATCACATGTATACTCTGCTTAAAAACGACGCTTATTTTTTGGATTATAAAATCACATAATTTTTATATATCATCATATATGTAAATAAACTTTATTTCTATATTTACTTTTTATACATGCATAAACATATATTTAAATAATTAAGGAAGAATGAAATAAGATAAGATGCATTATCAGGCATTTAAATTAATTACGTAAACTAACATATATAATAAAATCAATGAGTTTAAATAAAATTCGGATTAATATATTATATATTAAATATATAGATAATACTTAATAAGTTAAATAGAAAACCAAATTATCTCGTATATATGTTATTGTTTTCTGAAAAAATAGTTAAATAATAAATATGTAATGAAAATGTGAACGGATTATTATCTTAATTAAGAAATCTATCCTTATTCTTCTAAAGTGTAATCAATATGCAATATTAGTGATATATATGTTAAGTATAACATCTACTTTTTTATTGAGATTTTAATACGATATGATAATAAAAATGTATTTAATATATTATTTTAATAGAATGAATATTTGTCTTAAATATAGTGGTAGAAATTACTACCATTGATTATTTAAAAAATACCATATTAAAATTACGAAAATTTTTAAACTTAATATGACATTTAATTAAATGGGTAAAGTATTATGATTTATAGATTGTGACGAAAAAAATATTTTTTTTAAAATAAAAGGTTTATGATAGAGCATAGATCTATGTATTAATTAAGATAGAGATTTATATATTTGGATAGAATTATTAATTAAACAACACAAATTCTAATATAAAACTAACATTTTGATTCAGTATCTATAAGATTATGATAAAATCAAGATTTTAAAAGATAGATTTTTTATTAAAAAAGGATGATGTGGTGCAATATGGTGACAGAATTTGCTTCGGCTTTAGTATATAGTAATAGATATAGTAGCTTAAGGTGGTGGCAAAGCAAGTTCAAGAGGATGGTTCAAGTGTTTTACGTTCAAGATGGTTCATGATCAAGTTTCAAGAGTTTTTCAAGAGGAATTGAAGGTTTTAGAGGTGATCTCAAGAGTTTGGAGTATTGTTGGAGTGAAGAAGTTCAAGAGAAGCATTTCAAGGAAGGAAGGAAGAAGAAGATTCAAGCTTAGATGAAGATTCGAGCAAAGAAGAGAAGAAGATTCAAGTCCCAGACCGATCGGTATCGACCCGAGGGGGTTGTTGCCGAACGAGGCACCATGGAGCAAAAGATGCACAGTTGACCAGTCAAATCGACCCAAGGAGCCGATCGGTAGTGATTGCCAACGGGGCGGGCCGGGCCGGCCCAACTATCATGGGCCTAAAAAGCCCGTCCCGTCCCGGCCAGACCGAAGGCCAAGCCCGGATGGGCCATGGGCCGGGCCCGGGCCGGAGTTTTCCAGCCCAGCCCAGCCGGGCTGGTCAAGGGGCCAGGAGCCCGGTCCAGCCCGGCCCGGTGCATATTCATTTAAAAAAAATTATATAGTCTATTTTTGCAATAGTATTATAATAATTGTTTTGCAATAGAATTTTAGTATACTTTAATATTGTAATATTATAGTATTATACTATATAATATTCATTTTTTGTAAGTATACAGTATATTATATTATTATGTAAGTATATAGTATTGTAAAAATTATACTATAATGTTCAGCCAGGCCTGGCCAGCCCGCAACCAACTCCAAGCCCGGCCCGGCCCGCAACCTGGTCCTAGCCCGGTAAAACCGACATGGGCCTATGCGGACCGGCCCAGCCCGTGGCCTGAGCCGTACCAGCCCGGTTATTTGTTAGGCTGTGCCTGGGCCACGGTTCCTTGGCCCGGCCCAGCCCAACCTGACCTGGTTCCATCACTACCGATCGGTATGAGCTATTCTGTAGAGTGCAAGTTTGGCTTTTTAGGGTGTTTGATTTTAGGGTCTTTTGGATATTATCTTGTTTCCTTCCGTAGACTTCTCTATTACTATATAAGGTGGCATAGTGTGTCCCTTAAACCGATTCAGTCTCATCCATTATCATCCAAAACTCTTGGAATTAGTTGTAGATAGACAATCCATGAGAAAATTTGAAAGAGACGTAACTTGTGGTGCAAGGAATAGTCTTTTATGGAGGATATTTTGTAAGTGCTTCTCTTTTTAATTCAAGTTTGTTTCTTTGATGTGAATCATGTCTTCTTTTATTATTTTGATTGTGTTTTCCACGATGATGTGTGAGTAGTCTTCTTTTTCTACGGTTGGGGTAAAAACCTAACATTGTTATGCCTGCTAATTTATGAATTAATGATCAATTATTATCCTTAAAATCTCGCAATCCTTTGTATTGTAAAAGACAATAGCGGATCCAGGGGTGGGCGGTCGTCCCCCATCTCGTTGGACTATTAATTGTACTAATGTAAGAGTAGGGCGACAATATGGGGAGGATTGAGGCGAGAAAATGGATGAGACTGTAAGACGAGGGCGAGCGATATATAGTACGTTGCTGAAGGATTGAACTCTTTCCTTCCGGATCTGTAGCAATGGAGAAGGCCACAAAAATGATTACGGAAAGAGGACAACCCATTTCTTCTTTTTATTTTTTCAAATAGATCAACAAACGCAACGTTTTGATAAATGATAGAGCCACCTTAAAACAATAAAAAAAATTAAATCAAACAACATCCATAACATTAACACTAACATCTTTTATTTTTTGTGCTAATTAACTTTGTGTTTTATTACTTTCGATTGAACTAAAGCTAATTTTGCATAGAAATATTGCATTTGTGCATTGTTTTTTTATATCTAATGATTTTCTTAGGATTTTGAATAGTATAATATAATGATTAGAGGTATAAAATTAATGAAGTTTAGCAATTGACTTTTAAACTATCTTGGCTATATCTAGATATTAAATATAATATAAATCTAGGTGGATTGAGTCCACACAACTTATATTTTATTAAAATTGGTATGCATATTTTCAAAAAATTGAATTATTGTTCCTGATGGTACTCACAATTTTTTGCTTGCTACCAACTTAGGTAATGGTCTACATATTACAACGTTAGGCGTCCACGTGTCACCCTCCTATCGCGACATCTCTTAGCCAAACAACCATTACCGTATTTCGACACTTGGCATCAAACCCATATGACATTTGTCTCACATTTTCCACTTTTGTTACACATGCAAAAGAAGGCTAATAGCCTATAAATAGGGGATGTGGGCTGATTTTTGGTGGAATTCGGTTAAGAATTCAGGCTAGAGGGTTGATGGTTTTTCGGGTGGGCAGAACTTGAAGTAAGGCAGATCTCCATTAACCATGCCCTATGGAGAAACCAATACGAGTTTCTTGATGGAGGAACTTGAATAAATGCATTTTTAATATATTGTCGGTCACCCCTAATCCTAACCGAGAATGCAACAGTTGTAGAAAATGGAAAACCACTAGAAGAACTAAAAACAAGACTAACCGCACTTGGAGAGTTGTAAGCATCTATCAGCCTATGCAAAAGAAACAAATTTTACAAGGAATTATGGAAACATTTTACAAGGAATTATGCAAAGAAGCATTCACACCGAAGTCGCTATGGAGAAAATTAAAGATGTCATTGATTCAAACCTTCACGCCTTGGTTTAAAATCTCTAAAGATGTCATCGATTCTTTCCGGTCTCACTTGACATGCAAATCTTTGCTTTACCTCGTTTGTTTCACCATGAAATTCTGCAGAACGAAGAAATTAGGGTTTTTTCGCACGGAAGAGAGAGCTTTAGAGCAGGCGGAATTTGGGTTTGTTTCATAAGATACCACCAGGTTCACCACACTTATTTGATAAGAATATCTATAATATATGAGTCAATTGATTAATAACTCATAATTTTTGGGCTAATCATGTAATTTGGATAAAGTGGTTCTATGATCAGAGAGTATATGTAACTATAAAAACTAGTATAACTCTCGTGCCGTGCACGGGTTTGAGTAAAAGTTTATTGATTATTGAAGAGAGATGTTATACATCATACTAGTTTACTATATATCATACCATAAAATTACCTTAATATCTTAATAAAACAGTAAAAAAAAATTATAAAAGATAGTATATTAACTTAATATCCTTTTTTCTTAGAGTAACAAAAATTAGGAAAGATAGTATATTAGTGTTATAAGATTCTTAGTATTAATAAATATATTTATTAAAACTTCCCCATATCAATCATATTTGAAATATAGAAAAAAAAAACTAAATTTATTTATAAGATAACAATCCCAAGTAATTTAGTTAAATTGTTCTAACCATGTACTTTTAACTCTTTAACCATAAAAACAAAATAAAAGCACCTAACTTTGATGCTAATATTCAAAAATGTATAAAAAAAACAACCATCCTACATGAGATAGATCATTATCATTATCATCCTATATGAGAAAAAAAAATCTCATGGAGACAATTTAAAATTAAATTATTGAATCCACATAGTACTATCTCAAAGCACTCAATTCTTCAATGTAATTTCTTCGAAGCAAAATTTTAAAGCTTCAATATATAAGTGCTAATGTAATACCCGCTATTTTTAACAAATATTATGTAATATATTCTATTGGAAGTATAAGAACAATTCTAATGAATTCGTTTTCGTAACGACAAATTAAAGCTTTCAAGAAAGCATATTAATCGTTAAATATAAATTAAAAGTATAAAATAGAGATTTATAGTCTAAAGATAAAATTAAGTATTTTCACTCATAAATAATTTACAAGTCTATTGATTTTAAGAAGAAAATGAAATAATAATAAAAGATATGTAATTTGAGAAGATTAATATTATTAATTAGCAACAATTAATTAGATTGGATTAATTGTTATAAAATTTAATCAAGAGCTAATCTAATCATAATGGGCCGAAATTAAAAATAAAAGGACGGAGAAGGTGGGATTGGAACCCCTAACCTCTCCTACACACTTCCCTTCCTTCTACCAACTGGACTACAAGAACTTTCTTTCCAATAAGGGAACTGATTGAATTTAAAACCAAATACTCCCAAAAAACCGAACTCATGGGATGCACCCGGGACTTACGGTCGTACACGCTAATATCACTTCAGTCAAGCCTCATGGCAGCCGGAAATCCGGAGGAACAAGCTCCTTACCCCTACTCTGCCACTCTATCTCTGCATCCATTTCTCTTTGCGTAAAGAATTGGTGAAAACCGCCTATAAGATGGGGGCTCTGGCAACCTTCAACTCACCATCTTCAACTCCATCTTCATCCTCTCTTAAACCCCTGAATTCTCAATAGTTTTTCCCCCATCAATTTCGGCCAGGATTTTTTTTTCCGTTCTTGCTCCTCGCCGGAAGCCGGGACCACCGCCGCCTCCTAGTCGCCGGAAGCCGCTATCCGCCCCTGCTCGTCGTCGCCAGGAGCCGCGTCGCCGAGGTCGCCGGTGTGCTGCGTTGTACGGTCGTGTGTGCTGTTGTGTGCGTACAAAAGAGAAAGGAGGAAGGAGGCACAAAGTGTGGTGCGTAAAACACGTCTGAGGTGGGCTTTCCCCTTATTTTGTTTTTGTTAAGTTAATTAGGCCCACTAACCTATTTGTTAATTAAAAAGCCCATTAGTCCAATTAGTTAGAAGAAACATATTTAAGGGGGTCTAGTTATATTTTTAGGGTCCGGATCCGGTAGGAATGATTATTATGGTAGGAAATAGGAATGAATCATAGCCATTAGATGAGGAGAGATCAAGGGCTCAAGAAAAAAAAGGGAAAAAAACGGCACGGGCGTATTATTCGGAAAACAGCACGGGCGTCCAGATTTGTGCAACCGTATGGCCTATTTGTGCAACCGTATTTGTGCAACTCTATGGCCGATTTGTGCAACTCTATGGCCGATTTGTGCAACCATATTTGTGCAACTCTATTGCTTATTTGTGCAACTCTATGATCAATTTTGCATTCATGTTATATTTTATAGTAGTCAAAGTTCGTATAGTTTGTTTCGCTTTGGCAATGTGTTGAATTCTATGGTCAATTTATTCATCAATATTTGTGCAACTCAATGGTCAAATTTGTGCAACTCAATAGTCAAGTTTGTGCAACTCAATAGTCAATTTGTTCATTCATATTTGTTCAACTCTATTGCCAATGTGTTGAATTCTATGGTCAATTTGTTCATCAATATTTGTGCAACTCAATGGTCAAATTTGTGCAACTCAATGGTCAAGTTTGTGCAACTCAATGGTCAATTTGTTCATTCATATTTGTTCAACTCTATTGCCAATGTGTTGAATTCTATGGTCAATTTGTTCATCAATATTTGTGCAACTCAATGGTCAAATTTGTGCAACTCAATGGTCAAGTTTGTGCAACTCAATGGTCAATTTGTTCATTCATATCTGTTCAACTCTATTGCCAATGTGTTGAATTCTATGGTCAATTTGTTCATCAATATTTGTGCAACTCAATGGTCAAATTTGTGCAACTCAATGGTCAAGTTTGTGCAACTCAATGGTCAATTTGTTCATTCATATGTGTTCAACTCTATTGCCAATGTGTTGAATTCTATGGTCAATTTATTCATCAATACTTGTGCAACTCAATGATCAAATTTGTGCAACTCAATGGTCAAGTTTGTGCAACTCAATGGTCAATTTGTTTATTCATATTTGTTCAACTCTATTGCCAATGTGTTGAATTCTAATAAATTTTTCACATTGATTCTATCATTCCTAAAAACTTGCTCTATCATTAACTCAAGCTAAACCAACACATCTTAGAAACTAGAAAATGCCAGAAGAACTGTTCTCTTCTAAGTGCACAAATTTTTCACATCATCAACTCAAATTGAATAGCTAACATGATAATGAGAAAGAAAACCAAAGAACAATTATTCAAAACCAGAAACTTTATTACATGGATGAATGATCAACAAAAGTATCCATAATCTACAAACCAGTAGGTCGAGAAATGAGAATAGTCCTGCTCGCAGGTGAGAGATTGCGAGTGAGCTTGGAGATCTCAGCATGCTTCAAATGAACATATACAGCACTAGTCAACAAGGACTTTGTTTGCTCACTGTGAACAAAACAAAGAGACAGAGCGCTCGTCAGCAAGGAACAATTATAAAAAACAAAGGAATCAATTTCAATAGCTAAAATGGTAATGATTCACAATTTTTCACATCATGAACTCATCATTATCATCATCATTTCTAACAAAGAATTCTAGGAGAATTAGAAAATTCGGTCATCAAACTCCCGACTCCCTAGCGTCTCGTACACCTCCAACACCTTGAACAACCGCTCCGGCGACCGGCTACTGATCGCGACGGCGTCGGCAAAGTTCAGGAGCTGAATCGCCGAGCTGCTGATCGCGACGGCGTCGGCAAAAATCAGTCAGCTCCGGCGGACGGTCGAGATCTATCTTCCAAGTTCCCGTCGTCGTTCCTCGCCGCCTTTGCGACGCTGATGCTCGTTCTGTTCTTCGTTGTTCAAGAAGAGATGCGCTGTCGATGATTTTCGCTTCCGACGGGCCCGTGCTTCCGCCCTCGGATCTGATGCGCGAAGAAGGATCCGCTCTCCGAGAATCGGTTGCTTAGCTGCTCTGTAACAGGAGTTTGGATGCGAGCGAAGAAATCTGCCATGAGAAGAGTAGAGACCTGGTGTCGTACGTCAATGGCTGTATCAGATCAGGAACCGCGGTCAACGTCGGTCAACTGGCCTTCGACACGGCGCTCAATTCGTTGTCAAGAACCTTCTTCTCCATCGACATGGCCGATCCTGACTCCGATCTCGGCCGAGAGTTTAAGCGAACCATGTTCGAGCTCATGTTTAAAGCGGCGAGGCCGAACATGGCGGATCTATTTCCGGTGTTGAAGATCCTCGATCCTCAAGGAATCAGGCGCAGAATGGAGATCCATTTCAGGAAGTTGTTCGGCCTGTTTGACGGGATTCTGAGCAAGAGGCTGGCTGAGAGAGACCAAGGCCTGCCTGAGCGAGGCGATGTTGGATCGTTAGTACTAAGGAACGCCCTTTACTTGAGTAAAGGCGTCCTTTGGTCAGGCGTCCCTACAAGGAGTAGGGGCATCCTTGAGTAATGCAGCGGAATAAAGTACTAAACAGGTAAGTAATGAATGCAATGAATTATAGAGGAACCATTCAAGACCAAGTAGTCCTTGAGTGTAAACCTCTACCTCCTTGGAGGATTTTTGAATAGTTCTTTCCTTTATATTGAACGTTCTTACAGTTGTACTGGCGAGTCTTTACAGTTCTCTGACACTTAGCTTTTCCCTAAGTTCACTTGTAAAGAACTCCTCTAAGCCTACAACTTAAGCTGGTTCAATCTACTAAAGGACTCTATTCCTAAGTTCTGCAGTACTTCGCAGAACTCTCTCTCTCTTTTTGGTTTTTCTGATTACAAACTGTTTTGTGGTTTGGTTACAAAATCTCACTCGATCTAACTCAGGTCTAAACACTGTTCTTGAGTTCTTGAGTTAGTTCTTCGTGTTCTTGAGTAAGTCGCTTTCCTCTGATTCTCTCTGAATATTCTCTGAAAGCGTTAGCGTCACAATAAATGCCTTGGGGCTATTTATAGGACTTGGGAAGGGCGTCTTTCTCTTCTGACGATCATGCCCTTCAGGGACGTGGCTACAGGATCTTCCTCCACGTAGTATGGCGGTGATGAGGAAGCTTCCTGTATCCAGCTGTGTGATGAACTCCGCTACAGGATCGGCCGCCACGTGTTGATGAACTCTGCTACAGGATCGTCCGCCACGTAGTGTTGGACTCTGCTACAGGATCGGTCTCCACGTGTCCTTGGATGATTAAACATTGTCGAGTGATGTCATCCTGTCGGCTAGTGAGTAAGGACTCCTTTCTTGCGTTCCTACTTGCTTGGGACTCCGTCCTTGCTCAAGTAGTCTCTTGCTGGTCCTTACTTCCTGTTAGCTGGCGTTCCTAAGCCTAGGGAACGCTCACACACACTTGTTGTCCTTTTGTCACTGGCGTTCCTGAACACTTGGACAATTTCATTAGAATCAAAGTGAGTTTGTCATATCAAAACTAAGGGACGGTTTGTATGGGCACACTACCAAGTACGCAGGCGTCCTTGATAGCGTCCCAACAATTTCCCCCTTTTTGATGATGACAAACTCTTCAGCAAAATAGTTTTGGCGTTTGAACTTAGCATGCATGAACATTTAGAAGCGTCCTCTAACACTTAGAGAAAATTTTAGTAAGCACAAGTTTTCATTCTTTGGATTTTAAGGAGAGAGTAACGTCCTAGAATACTTTCTAAGCGTCCTCTTGTTTATTCTAGCATGGCGTTCCTTAGACCTTTCACTAATAGTTCCCCCTTAACACTTGCTTATTCTAGATAACTATTTTATAGCGCATCTCTGCAAAACTACACTTCCCCCTTTTGGCATCATCGAAAAGGATAACAAGTGATAAGGACGTTAACACAAACACACAACTAAAGGCAGTGGAACGCTTAAACAAACACATGCACACAAACATTGAATTGCCATTCAAACAAAAAGAGAGTACGGTTATTACAAACCAGAGTATAGTGTTTGAAAATTAAAAGAAGCAAAAGCAAAACAATAAGGGATTAAAGGGTGGGGGACGGCGATCACTGAGGACGGCTTTGGTCTTGATAGAACTTGAGAAGCTGCTCATGAAGTTCAGCCGAATTAGTGAATGCCGTGGACAAATCCTTGAGAGCCGAGAAGATAAGACACTGGTTGTCCATTATAGCGCCCATGAGTTCTGTAGGAGGATGCTGGGCAGGATTAGCAGGGGCAGAACGAGGCATTGGTCCTGAACTTGAAGAGGGAGCGTCCATAGGGGGTACTGGAGGAGGAGAAGGAGCCATTAGCATTTGATCAAGAGCGGCAAAGTCAACGTCTGGCTCTTCTTCATGAACGAACTCCTGAGACATAGAATTGAGACGTTCTTCTTCAGCTTCAGCTGCCAGGCGTTCTTCCTCAGCCTTCTTCCTGGCTTCCTCAGCCTCAACTTCTAACTGTTTTAGCACGGAAGGCAACTCTTCATTGTGCCTGATCTCTACCAGTCCCTTCTTAGCATTCCATTTCAGTCCAAGTTCTTCAGAAGGAGCGCTTTCATCGTAAGCATTTTGGGACTTAAGAATCAGCTTCACCAGACCCGGGTACGGCAAGGCGTGACGCTTCCTCCCACACTTAGCCATATGTTGCATAGCAATTCTGGCAAGATTTATGGGATGGCGTTCTAGAAGAGCGTCAATCAGAATGATGTCATGTGTCTGAACGATTGAACGCTTCTCTTGCCTGGGAAGGACGGCGCGACAGATAAAATAATGTGCAATGGCGCCGACCTTGCTCAACACATGAGCGACCCTGTCCAGTCCCATTGGCCTTTTGCCCTGAAACACGTGTTCAACCAAGGGCAGTTCTTCATCAGTTGTCTCAAATCCGCCTTCCGGAAGGGAGCTAATTGCGTTGGACGGCGGCTTTTGAGTGCTCAAACCCATGAAGGCTCGGACTTGGCGTTCAGTGACAGACGCTTTCTCATCATCTATCTTGAAATGCAGAGAGCCGTCCTTAGCCTTGTAGCGCAAATTCTTGTAGAACGCCTTGATATGCTCTTTATCAACAACTGTAGGCGCAGGCCCTACGTTCAACCAGCCTTGAAACCTTAGGAGCTCAAGGAACTCCTGAACTTTGTCATCCTCGAAGTTTGAGAGCCATTCTTCGGAATAGATTAAGGGGCTGAGAACTTTGACGGGCGCACCATCAGGCTTGCGTTTTCTTTTGCCTTTTGGGGACTCTGAGAACTCATCATCATCATCAGACTCATCATCGGCGTCCTCGGACTCATTTTCAGCAGCGTCCTTGGAGGGAGCGTCCTCTGTCCCTTGTTTATTTGCTTCATTGCCACCAGCTGTGGCTTGTTCATTTGCTTCATTGCCACCAGTTGTGGCTTGTTCGGATTCAGGGGGAGCTCTTCCTTGGGACGTTTCCTCTGCGTCCTGAACCTCTGATTGATTAGCAGTGGAGGGCTCAACGTCCGCTGGGACTTGGATTTCTGTTTGGATTTGAGGGGAGGGGTTTTCTTGTGTAGTTGGGAGGGGATTTAGGATTGGGAGAGATTGGTTGTAGGGAGAGACTTCTTGAGCATCACGCGCGAGCTCCTCAGATAAAGTAGGCTCGGCGTTCTCTGGAGCGACCTGGTGCTCACCAGCGTCCTCAGCAACTTGCTCTTTTTCAGCCTCTATACCCGCAGGAGCATTCTCGACTCCTTCCGCCTCGTCATCGGAGTCCCCAACCACATCAATGAATGGGGATGTGTGACCGGCAGGCGTTCCTCTTTGGCTTTCAGCAAAGCTAGAGGAGGAGGAGGAGATGTGCTCAGGCTCTGGAGCGTCCTTGGTTAGCAACACCTTAGGCTTTTCACCAGCTTGTCGTCGGCGAAAGGTGTGCTCAAGAGTTGAACGCTGCCCAGCTTCTTCCGGACCGCTTTCAGAAGAGGGACGGCGAGACCTGGGAGTCTCGGGGTCCTTTGGCGGTGAGATATGGGCCGGGGCGGATGGGAAGTTGGCAAGGTTAAGAGGTGAGACATGTGATTTAGGGGGGAAAGGAATGAGGGCATTGTTCTTTGAGGGCTTGGGGGACGGAGGAGGAGTTGGAAGTTGGACGATTTTTAGAGGTTGAGGAGGTGGAGTGGATTCCTTTGAAAGGTTAGAGAGGCGTTTGGTGGAGGACGGTCCTTTTGTGGTGCTTTTGGCCTTTTTGAGGGGCCTTGGGTCATGAATTTTCTTGGAGCGTCCCTCCTTAAGGTGAGGTGGAAACTTGTCCACAATTTGTGTGGGATTTGAGGAGGTGGATTTGGAAGATTTTGAGAGAGGGGAAGAGGGAGCTGGACGCTTGGAGGGTAGGAGATTTTTTGTGGTGACAGTTGGGACTTGAGGAGGTGGGGGAGAGGGACTTGGCACACGGGATTTAAGCATTTGGTAAGCCAAGGAGTCCCTAGGGTACATGGGGAAGTCTGGTAGGACGGCGTTATGCAGGTCTGGTATTAAATCAAGTAAGGGACCAAGGTTCTCACCACCAAACTGCGAGAAGAAAAGAACGTCGTCCATCCTCCCTGGTAAGTCCTTGTAGTTCGTCTTGTGGAGGCCTGGGATGACGAACCGTTCTATGAATTTCTCATAGTTCCTTGTCTTGACTGCGTCCTCCTTCATATCAGGTTTGTCCATGCGTTCCCTTATCAGATTGTACAGAGTCTTGGGCTTCCTGTTGATGAAGTCAACCAGAGATTCATTCAGGATGATAGGTTTGGGTTTCTCTATGTAGTGGGACTTTACCAACTTTCTTCTCTTCCCGCCGGTAGAAGATCCGGCCACGTTCAACTGTCTTTGAGACATAATCAGATGAGATTCTAGTGAGAGAAAGTTGCCGGAATGCTAGAGAGAAGGCAGAGCGAATTTGAGAGCAGGGAAGTAGTTGAGCGTAATAAATTCTGAGAGCGACTGTTCTGGCCTTATATAGAGGAAGCGGTGGCACAAACTGTAATTACCACTGTTTTACTGTGTGACACGTGGCAAAACTTCCCTCTTAAGATTTGAGCAAGTACAACGGTCACTGTTCAAACTTTCAAATGTTCAAATTTCTGACTCTTCAACTTCTTCTCAAAACTGAACTGACGTCCTCTCTTACAAACACTGAGTGTTCTCTCATACTTGGCAAAGATTTACCTCTTCAAGCAAACCAATAACCAATTTCACCATCCTTGTGATCACCTTGTGAACGATTTGAGAACAAAGCAAGTACGTCCCGTAAAAGAAAATATGAAGCTCATAGGACGCTTTTGCAAAGTTCTCGGCTAGGGTAAGCTTAGAGTTCCCATCATTTCGGCTTATAGTGAGGGTTGGGTGATCAGGGATACTCTTTTCAAGATAAAATAGAGAAATTTGAATGGCGTTCCAAAGTAGCAAACACATGAAGTTTTAGACTAGCGTTCTTGCAAATATGAATTTAATGCATAATAGTCCTTAAACACTTAGAATCTACAAAACATAGCCAAGCATCGAGGGAATAGTAGAACGGGACTTGCTACTTAAAAGTTATCATCCCCAAGAGCAGCCTTAGATGCTCATAGGGACGTCTATCAAGCGCCTTAATGAAAATATCAGTTATTTGGTCTTCAGTCCTTACATGCTCCATACTAATGAGTCCTAGTTCAACATTATCACGCAAAAAATGATGTCTTATATGAATATGCTTTGTGCGTGAATGAAAAACAGGATTCTTAGAAATTTCAATAGCACTTGTATTATCACAGCGAATGGGAATAGTTTCAAGATTGATACCGTAGTCCTCTAGTTGATATTTGATCCAGATGACTTGTGAACAGCACGAGGCAGCAACAACGTACTCAGCTTCCGCAGTTGAAAGCGCCACAGAGTTCTGTTTCTTAGATCCCCAAGAGACTTAAGCATGAACCAAGGAACTGTGCCATTCCTGAAGTGCTTTTTCTATCAATCACATGACCAGCATAATCAGCGTCCGAGTAGCCAACAAGCTTGAAGGACGTCTTCCTAGGGTACCAAAGACAAAGATCGTCGCGTCCTTTGAGGTAGCGAAAGATCCTCTTGACTTCTTGCATGTGGGACTCCTTTGGATTTGCCTGGAAGCGTGCACACAAGCAAACGGCAAACATGATGTCGGGACGGCTTGTGGTCAAATAGAGCAAAGAACCAATCATTCCTCTGTAGAGTTTCTGATCAACGTCCTTTCCTAGTTCATCTGCGTAAAGACGCGAATTTGGAGAACAAGGGGTTGCAACAGGCTTGGATGTGTTCATCCCGTACTTCTCAAGCATTTCACGGACATATTTTTGTTGGTGAATGCACATCCCTTCCTTGAGTTGGTTGATTTGAAGTCCCAAGAAGAAATTGAGTTCTCCAATGAGGGATATCTCAAACTCACTACTCATTAAGGACTTGAACTCATCTACAAGTTTCATGTTAGTACTACCAAAGACTATATCATCAACATAGACTTGGGCAATTAAAATGTCCTTGTGAACTTTCTTTATGAACAAAGTTTTATCAATTGAACCTTTTATGTACCCATGAGACAAAAGAAAGGACGCAAACCTGTCGTACCATGCACGAGGGGCATGCTTGAGTCCATAAAGCGCTTTGTCCAAGTAGTACACATGATCTGGGTGAGAGGCGTCCTCGAAACTAGGCGGTTGAGCAACGTACACTTCCTCCTTTAGCTTTCCATTGAGAAAGGCAGTCTTGACGTCCATCTGAAATAACTTGAATCCTTTGTGGGCGGCAAAAGCAATAAGAAGATGAACGGCCTCAATTCTGGCAACAGGAGCAAAGGTTTCATCATAATCTATGCCTTCCTCTTGCTTGAATCCTTGAGCCACCAGTCTTGCCTTGTTTCTTGACACACGTCCACTTTCATCAAGCTTATTTCTGAACACCCAGCGCGTCCCTATGATGTTTTTGCCTTTGGGACGAGGGACGAGGGTCCAAACTTTGTTCCTTTCAAACTGGTTGAGTTCTTCTTGCATCGCTTGAATCCAGTCAGCGTCATGGAGTGCTTCTTTGATGTTCTTTGGTTCCACCATAGAAACAAAAGCGTTGAACGCACAAAAAGCTAGATTTGCACTCTGGGACTTGCTTGCTACTGATCTAGTCTGAACTCCTTGAGAAATTTCCTGAGACAATCTGGGATGTTGGGTGGTCCCTAGAGAAACGGTACTCCCTTTGAAACAATTGAGCAAATCTTGGATCAATGTCTCCATCTGAATCATCACTATTACTTTGAGCATCTTCCTCAGTGTGTTCCCCCTCAGAGAGAGCGTCCACACCTTGGCGTTGCTCGCCTTGTTGACTTGATTCAGCTACATCTTGTTGAATTGGGGATTCACTACGAGATGGAACTCCCTGAACAACACTAGGAACGTCCACTGAGACTTCTTCAGGATTTGGAGTAGCGTCCTTAGGAACATAGTATTTTCCAGAGGACCAACCTTCAACTTCGTCTTCAGAATCGTCCTGCTGTTGTGAAGAAGAGCATTCTTTCTTACTTGGTTTTTCTTTGTGAGAAGAACTCTCTTTGAACACAATTTGAATACTCTCCTCAAGCTTTAGAGTCCTTTTGTATAAAACTCTATATGCTTTGCTGATGAGAGAGTACCCAAGGAATATGGCTTCATCACTCCTTGCATCAAACTTTCCAAGTTTTTCTTTATCATTGTTGTGGACGAAACACTTGCACCCAAAAACTCTGAGATAGTCAATGCGAGGCTTCCTTCCATTTAACAACTCATAGGACGTCTTCTTCAGCAGAGGACGGATCATGGCACGATTGATGATGTAACAAGCTGTAGCAATAGCTTCCGCCCAGAAGTACTAAGAAACGCTATTTGCCAAGAGCATCGTCCTTGCCATGTCCTCTAACGTCCTGTTCTTTCTTTCCACAACTCCATTTTGTTGAGAAGTCCTTGGAGCGGAGAAGTTGTGCGAGACACCATGTTGATCACAGTAGGCCAAGAACTCTGAGTTTTGGAACTCCGTCCCATGGTCTGATCTTATGGCTTTGAGAGGCGTCTCAAGGGCAACTTCAACTTGTTTGATGAAGACTTTGAACGCATTGAAACAGTCTGCTTTTGACACTAAGAAAAGAACCTAAGTGAATCGAGAAAAATCATCTACAAGAACGTAAATGTACCTCTTTCCACCGTAGCTCAGCGTCTTCATTGGTCCACAAAGATCCATATGGAGAAGTTCCAAAGGCTTCTTCGTACTGACTTCGTTCTTGGACTTGAAGGGCGTTCTTGTTTGCTTCCCTTTGATACAGGCTTCGCACTGTTCAACTTTCTCAGGATCAATTCGGGGAAGTCCTTTCACAAGATTTTTTTGGTGAAGCTTAAGGATTGTGCTTGGTCTAGCATGGCCAAGGCGGCGATGCCAGAGGTCAGCGTCCTCCTTTGAAGCAGATAGACACAATTCTGATTTAGGCTTGAACTCCTGGTTGAAGATGTAGACATTGTTCTGGCGTACTCCTTTGAGAACAACTTTGTTGGACTTCTTGTTGATGACGACGCATTCCTTTGAGTCAAATGTGACTAGATTTTCACCTTGGTCACACATTTGGGAGACGCTAAGAAGATTGAAGCCAAGTCCTTCAACAAGAGTGACATTTGTTGCTTTGATGGACGGATTGAGAATAGCAGTTCCCGTCCCCTTGATCTTTCCTTTGCCCTTGTTGCCAAACGAGACAGTTCCTCCCGTGGCACTGCTTTGGATAGAAGTGAGATGGATCTGGCTTCCTGTCATATGGTTTGAGGCGCCACTATCAATGATCCATGGGCGTCCCCTCACTTCCACCTGCCAAAACAAAGTTAGTTTTTGGCGACCCAGGCAAGGTGTTCCTTACCTGGCTCATTACAATAATAGAACTCTGGTTCTGGCATATAATCATTTATGTTAACATCATTAGAAATGGCATACTTGCGGAAAGAACTCCTAGAACGTCTAGGACGCCTAGGATTAGCTTTGGGAACGGACTTAGCATTCTCATTGTTAGTCCTAGTAGCTTTGCCATTTTCAACATCTTCTTTGAGCTTTAAGCAATCATATTAGAAGTGATCTCCTTATCCACAGTACCAACACGTCCTGGAATAAGTACCAAGGTAGTACTTCTTGTTGGGACGTTGGATTTTGTTTTGCTTCATCTTTTGGGGATCACAAACTTTCGAACCTTCCCCTTTTGCAATTTTCTTATAGATCCTATGACTAGTGGAGTTAGTGTAGTAGTCCTCTTGACCTTTCTCTCCACTCTCTAGGACTCTAATTCTTTCAAGAAGATTCTTGGTTTTCTCTTTTTCAAGTTCAAGTTCTGAAGTTTTGCTAGCCTCAAAGTCGCTAGGGAGAGAGTTCTTAGTGTCAGATTCATAGCCTAGACCTCTCTTAGCTGGGACGAAGACCATTGATCTAACTTCTTCAACTATGGGACTCTTTCCCAACACTTTCACTTCTTCCCTAAGCTTGGCATTCTCAAGTTTGAGACACATAAGTTCAGTTTTTAGGGACTTAGTTTCTTCACATGAGGACTCTAGTTGCATAGATACTGTAGCACAGTTCTCACATTCAACCACAATATTTTCATTTTCAAGTTCAAGTTCATCCATTCTATGTTGCATGACCACGCTTTCTTCCATGATTTTACCAATAAGTTTAATGAGCTTGGATTTAGAACAATTTTCTAAGGAACTCATCATGGATTCACGAGTTACCTCATTTTCAGATTTTGGAGCGTCCTCCTCAATAACTGTGGCGTCCTCCATAGCCATGAACGCTACTTGTTCGTTATCAGAAGCGTCCTCAATAGCTATGTACGCCGCTTGTTCATCGGGTTCTTCATCATCAGAACTGACATTATCCCATGCAGATGCGAACGCTCCAATGAGGGCCTTTGTCTTCATCTCCTTTGAGGACATTCCCGTCGTACATTTTTTAGCAAAGTGTCTTTTCTTGTTACATTTGTAACAGGTAAGTTCGTTCATCTCTGCCTCAGTGTACTTGGGACTTTCTTTCTTGGGCATCTTGTGTTTGTTGAAATATTTGTTCCTTTTGCCAAAAGAACGGAGAGCTTTGTGAATAAGAGCAAGTTCTTCTTCTTCATCAAGCTGTTCTTTAGACTTGCTTTCCTTCTCTTTCAAGGCTTGAACGCACATCCTTTCACGGTTCTCATTTTTATTGGCTTCCACCATTAAAGCAAGTTCTCTTTGGTGACGCAAATATTCAGCGTACTCTGGTGTTGATGTTATCAAGGCTAGATCTGTCTGAGGATTCCGTGCCAGCTCAGCCAAATCAGAGTCCCTTCTTGCTTCATATCCTCTCAGCTTCCCATAGATTTCTTCCATATCTAGAGTCTTGTTAGCTGTATTTTCCTTGAACGTGGTTCTATCAAAGTTCCACTTTCCAGTTAGTCCGTCAATGACCACTCGAACTCTGTTTCTCATTGAAATTTCAGCTTCTGGTATCCCCAAGTTCCTCATTTTAGTAACAAGAGCCTCAAAGCGATATGAGTAGTCCTTAACTGTTTCATTGGGCAACATTCTGAAAGCATAGAACTCTCTCTTGATTTCGAGCTGAACGTCTTCCTTCATCTCAGCAGTTCCTACGTGGAATTTTTCAAGAGCTTCCCACTGTAGTTTGGCAGTTGCCAAATTGCTAACTCTGGTGGCGTCCCTTTCACAGAGAGACGCTTGAAGGAAGCATATAGCCTTGGCATTTGTTTCCATTAGCTTGAATTCATCAGGACCCCACTCGTCCTCTTTGTCTTTCTTGTCAACAGGAACGGTAAGGTCACCTTTCATGATCACTCTCCAGCATTGAAAGTTCTGACTTCTAACGAAGTTTTCAAATCTGATCTTCCAGCGATTGAAGTTGCCGTCCGTCAGGCGCGGAGGCTTCACAAAGGAGATTCCAAAAGGTTCCATGTCCATCTTTGACCTGCAACTCAGTAAGAATCTAGAGCGCCTGCTCTGATACCAATTGTTGGATCGTTAGTACTAAGGAACGCCCCTTACTTGAGTAAAGGCGTCCTTTGGCCAGGCGTCCCTACGAGGAGTAGGGGCATCCTTGAGTAATGCAACGGAATAAAGTACTAAACAGGTAAGTAATGAACGCAATGAATTATAGAGGAACCATTCAAGACCAAGTAGTCCTTGAGTGTAAACCTCTACCTCCTTGGAGGATTTTTGATTAGTTATTTCCTTTATATTGAACGTTCTTATAGTTGTATTGGCGAGTCTTTACAGTTCTCTGACACTTAGCTTTTCCCTAAGTTCACTTGTAAAGAACTCCTCTAAGCCTACAACTTAAGCTGGTTCAATCTACTAAAGGACTCTATTCCTACGTTCTGCAGTACTTCGCAGAACTCTCTCTCTCTTTTTGGTTTTTCTGATTACAAACTGTTTTGTGGTTTGGTTACAAAATCTCACTCGATCTAACTCAGGTCTAAACACTGTTCTTGAGTTCTTGAGTTAGTTCTTCGTATTCTTGAGTGAGTCGCTTTCCTCTGATTCTCTCTGAATATTCTCTGAAAGCGTTAGCGACACAATAAATGCCTTGGGGCTATTTATAGGACTTGGGAAGGGCGTCTTTCTCTTCTGATGATCATGCCCTTCAGGGACGTGGCTACAGGATCTTCCTCCACGTAGTATGGCGGTGATGAGGAAGCTTCCTGTATCCAGCTGTGTGATGAACTCCGCTACAGGATCGGCCGCCACGTGTTGATGAACTCTGCTACAGGATCGTCCGCCACGTAGTGTTGGACTCTACTACAGGATCGGTCTCCACGTGTCCTTGGATGATCAAACATTGTCGAGTGATGTCATCCTGTCGGCTAGTGAGTAAGGACTCCTTTCTTGCGTTCCTACTTGCTTGGGACTCCGTCCTTGCTCAAGTAGTCTCTTGCTGGTCCTTACTTCCTGTTAGCTGGCGTTCCTAAGCCTAGGGAACGCTCACACACACTTGTTGTCCTTTTGTCACTGGCGTTCCTGAACACTTGGACAATTTCATTAGAAACAAAGTGAGTTTGTCATATCAAAACTAAGGGACGGTTTGCATGGGCACACTACCAAGTACGCAAGTGTCCTTGATAGCGTCCCAACAGGCGACGTCTTGGATGTGGTGGGAGGGGAGGCGGTGGGGGATCGGGAGGGGGCTTGAGCAAAACTGAACGCTTGGGGAGGAAGCGTGTAGAGGAAGGAGACTAGGGGAGGCGGTGGGGGATCGGGAGGGGGCTTGAGCGAAACTGGATTCGTTAGATCGGACGGTGGAGATCTATTCCTATTTCTCACCACAATAATCCTTCCTACATGACTCTTTCTCATATTTTTATACTAAGGAGTGATGGTAAATAAATTTAAAACCCATACGCATTAAAATAATTACTTTTATAAAGTGATAAAATTTATTAAGTTGACTAAAGGTATTTTTAACCCACGTAATTAAGTCAATCTCTGTATAAAATAAACTTGAACCCTTTTCTTAATTGAGATTTGTAATTATATAATATTATTTTATTATGAATAATAAATCTTAATTGAGTATTTATTTAATTTCCTTAAGAAGCGTTTTTATAAATAAATTTTATGAAGGATGTTCATAAACCGATGATTTTACAAAAAATTCTAAACTCGCTTCTAACATTCTTATAAGCCGAAAACGTAGATTTATAAACTAACAATTCGAGGAGTTCCTAGACTAAGAAATAAATTAAATGTTAATTTATTTCGTTATCATTCCGTGCCTCGAATTAGGTTAAGCTTCTAGGAGCGCTCGTTCACAGATTCCGTCTTCGTAAAGACTTAACGCTCGAAAATCGAAGGCAAGTGGATGGTTCTCCCTTCGTACTCTCCTTATAATTCATAATCGTTGATTCCTTTCGTTTATCCTGTTCAGTTTGTTGGGAACACCTTGTTTGCTGAATAAAATGAACATAGGGTTATTTATTGTTTAGAGATAACGACCCTGTTGTTATTTACATTATTGTACTGCACTAGCCCATGGACTTAGGACCGATGATTGTGGTCTCTGATTACTTCAAGTCTCTTTCGAGACTTTGTGTGGATTAGTGTAGGAATTAGGGATGCGAGTTTTGACTCTCAACATCTCTTTATAATTGTATTGGGTCGTATATTTATTATCGGCTCCCAGTACTGGGTCATGACTCTGCCCTCTCTACCGCTGGAGGGGTGAACTTTGCACTCTAGCTAAGTGCCATGGATCATTCCCTTTACTCTATAGGCATCGTCTCTCTACAGAGCGCGCTGCCATCTTAAAAGTCACGCACTGCATCTGTATTGCCTTACGACTTTAGACAAAGATAATTGCCTACGCACATTAGTGATAAAGAATGAATTTGAGTGCTCCTCGAAAATACTCGATGGTGTTCTCTCAAACTTGATGTGAATTAATAGTGTTCCCAACATACAAAGAACAATAATTTTCTTCCCAGGAAGTCACTTCCCTGTGATTTCCTATTCTTCAAAAGAAATCTCGTATTTCTTTTTCGCATCAGACTCCTTTCCTTTCATTGCCGGAATTGTATTCGAATAAAGTTAGCTCACTACTTTACCTCTCTCTCTCAATGCCAAAGAACCCGACTAGTCGTGCATCGTTCAGCTCCCTTTGGACTTAGATGCCGACATACTTAGCCTTTCTAAGAACCTATTTCGCATTCTACCATTTGCTTAGTCTCGCGTTAGACTAATACCACTTTCTTTTCTTCCCGACATTGGTAAGCTGGTATTTCTTGCTTCTATGGAAATATCAGGTAACAAGGGCAAGACCGCAACAGATTGAAGACAAAGACTCAAGGATCTGAAGGAAGGAAGGTTTCAAGTCTTTTGGACATTTTGGGTCCCCCATGCTACTTTGTATAATATTATTGTCTTAATTTCCGCTGTACTATTATCTAATGTCATTTCCATTTCAAACAATAGCGTTTCAGACTTTTGAACGCCTTTAAGTACGTGGCAAACGATGAACCACTTTAAATGTAGTATAACTATCATGTTTTATATTATTATGAACTGTGTTGTGTTACCTAAAGCCTCGGGTGGTCTTCGATGGTAAAATCTGAGATCACTGGCAGTAACACCCTTGGTTTAAAAATAGGGGTGTTACAGCTAAATCATATATAATAAAGATAATACACTAAATAAGATATATATATATATATGTATAATAATTATTCATAGATGATTTATTAGGCTAAGCTATAATTAGGAGATTTATAGGTAAAGATTTAAGTAAAATTCCCTATCTTCTCTTAGGTTAGGTACATTAAATGATTTTTTCTAAAATTAGATTAAGGGTTTTATGGTAAATAAAATATGATGTGAAATTTAGCAGCTATGTCCTTTAACATTACTACGATTATAAAAGTGAGAATTTAAAGTTAATCTAATAATTTAGCAGCTATGTACTTAAACATTAAATGATTTAATTTTTTATTACTTTAATTTTCCATTTGTCTGTATTATTTGGAATCACTAATCAATATTATTTGCGATATTGGTATGTTGAAATGCATGCCTAAAAAGTTGGAGTTTTATTTTGGTTAATTGGACTTCTCAAAAATAATTTTATGTTGTAAAGTTTCTAGAAATGTTTGGGGGTGATCATTTATGCTTCAATAGATATTTTGCAAAAATAAATATTCAAAATATGAAAGTATAAGGACATATCAATTAAATAACAATATTAATCGGCAAACTTGTTAAAGATATTAGTACAACTTCAAATGTAACTAATTTTTTTGGGAAATCAAATCAAATCAAAGCTAATTGTAGCTTAGATATGGAAGATCCAAATTGATTAAAAATACGGAATCAAACAAAAAGTTTTGTTGGTAAATTTTGACCATAAAAAGTATTGGATTTAATTTGAGCTAGGCCATATACTAAAGGAATCACAAAATAAAATAAAAAATTTACATTAAAATTTATATTTTATTTAGATTAAATATAAATTCGGTATATAACAATATTGAAATTAGGTCAAGATTCCCAAATAATTCATACATACTTATTCTAACCTAATATGATATCAAATTGTCTAGTAGTTAATCATAAAGATCTCACATTTATGGAAACTAATCTTCACTACACTTTTAAATTAATTTCAGAATGTAAATTTTATAGATAAAAAATAAGATTTGGTATTAAAATGGTAAGATGTAGTTTTACAAAATTATACAAATATGACATGGATTTAAAAAAAAATGATGAATATGATGTGTACAAATCTATATGACATGGCTTAATTAAAAAATAAAAAATAAATGATGTGACTTAATGATATGACGACACGTGGCGAAATCTTAGGTGGCATAACGTAGACACGACATGTGACCTAATCCTAGGTGTCACAATGAGAAGGCTTCAAATCTTAGTGGTTTTAAATATATATAATAGATTCCTAACTCATCCTAATGATTATATTTTTATCTTCTTCCCTAACTAAAGAGGATTTTTATCTTATTTTTAAACTCTAGTAGTTTAGCATGTCGTACCATGTACAACAATGATTCAAATATTAAAATTATTTTAAATATATTACATTATTTAATTTATGGACATTTAAATTCAATTACTAATAAAATATACACTGATAGTAATATTATGTTTTATTCAAATTAACTTATTTTTGCCATATAAAGTTTGGTAGTATTATATTTTCTAATTTATAAATTTCTCATAATATGTGATTTTTCTTATAAACCAACCTAAAGTATAAAATTATATATTCCATGTAGATAAATATAAAATAATTTTTATATTTATCTTTACCATATAACTTTAGTTTGATATTCCATCAAACTTTACACAAAAAAATTTAATATTGATGTCTTCGCAGATCAAGTTTTCTAAATATATAACTTTACCATGTAAATTGATATATTTCATGTAGATAAATCCATTGATGTGTTAATATTTATAGTTTCTATTAGGGAAAATCTAAATATTTTCTTAACTGATATGAATTGATAGATTGTATAGATATTATTTTGATAGATTATAACTATAGATAGTATTTTGATATATAGGGATTAGATAAAATCAATAAGGATATAGAATGGTTAAGATATAATTAATTTAATATGAAGTAGGGTGAGAAGTAATGTGAAGGTTTTGCAACTTCCAACAAGGCTGTCAAAGTTTCAGCCACCAGTGGCTCAAAAGCAGATCTGAGCTGCTCCGTCCCCGCCCGAGTCACCTCTCCTCTAGAGTCACGTACGCAAGCAGAAACCCAGACCAGTCCCTTTCCCCTCGAGCACTGCCGCATCCACATTCAGCTTTACCCAAATGGATTAATTGCTCCTCATAGTCGACTTCTAAAAACCAAAAAAATATCTTCGCAACATCAAAACGCCATGCCACAATGTGCCTGAGCACAATCAACAATTTTCGTTTAATTTGTTTGATTGTGACAACTAATAGCTACAGAATTATTCCACGATTTATCCCATAAGATTTTACAAAAATACGAAACAAACTTCGTATCCTTATTACAAAGTTTTATCTAGTCTAGATAATAACTATGCAATCTCACCACATGAACAACGAACAAATGAACAACATTAATTACAAGCATGATCCGTTTTATCACATGCCATAAAGTGGATCATCTCACTAAATTGATCAACAACCACAATAATGGAATCCCTCCATGTCATAGCCGTAGGCAGTCCATGCTAATATCTTCTCATGGAATATTAATTGGTGATAGGCAAACAAGATTTAGCTTTAGCTTTCCTACAAGGCAAACAAGAATCACAAAATTTGTAAGCCAAAATGCTATAAAAATGCTATTTTATTAGCATGCAACAAGTTTTCTCAATTCAAATATGTCTTAAATTTAAGGTTCAACCATGGCATGCAAGAGTTGTTATCTTTCTTGCTAATATTTTTTACATTTTTTTAGCTAATGTCGTGCAATGCACGAATGTTACAGTAAATACTCTGATTGAACGAATCTAGTTTGCATTGGCTATTAAAATTGGTAGGAAATAGGAAGGATTGAGAAGATTAAGGGGAAATAAAAACCAAATGGCTAAAGTCACTGAATCATTTTCTTCCTTTTTAGGACCCTAATGCCTGCATTCCGCTGGTGTTCACACCACACACATACATGTAATTTCCTTAAAAATTAAAGATTTGCAGTAATTGCTATGGTCTTCTACAGTCCATGTATAGAGGTTACATTCCAAGGCCTCTTCATTATCATCCGGGAAAAATGAAAGAATCTGGACTCTTATTTTCGTGTAATAGTCAAAATTTTCCTTTTCCCCTGCTCATGAATATGTCTCCTTTGATCTGCGTTTTTATAAATACTACTTGTTCATGCACCCGTTTTGATCATCGATCACAAAATGGCTACTTCAACCTCCTCCATCTTATTTTACTATCTCATTGCCTGCATTTGCTTGTCTCATTCATCATTAGCTGATGATGTCAGAAAGGCAAGTGCTCTTCATTTGTTTCTGTGAATTTGTGATGCATGTTTTGTTTCTTGTTATTGGTTATGTATGATGGTGATTCAGAGATTGCATTTATCATGCAGGCGTACGTTGTATATATGGGTACACTTCCTGAAGACACCGCCTACTTTCCGACATCCCACCATGTGAATATCCTACAAAGTGTTCTTGATGCAGGGTATATATATAATTCTTCATGAATGTAACTTTGTTTCTTGAGAAAACCCTTTTCATTTCTTGCACACTGATGATGTTCCATGGTTTGATGCGCTCAAAAATAGCGTCTCTGCCTCGGACTCTATCATCAGAAGCTACAAGCACAGCTTCAACGGCTTTGCCGCCAAGCTAACAGAGAAAGAGAAGGAAAAGATCCAAAGTAAACTCAATATATAGTTCTCTTTATGCAAGCCCTCCCTCCCCCAAAAATGACATTTTCATGCTCCAACTCAAAGGCCAACTGATCTTGCAGGTTTGGAGTATGTGGTATCCGTGTTTCCTGATGAGAAACTGAAACTCCAGACAACAAGATCTTGGGATTTCATTGGACTAACTGAGACCGTAAAACGCAACAAGGCCGTTGAGAGTGATGTTATCATAGGTGTTCTAGACACCGGGATCTGGCCAGAATCCGAAAGCTTCAGCGACGAAGGCTTCGGTCCCATTCCTGCAAAGTGGAAAGGCCAATGTCCCAATTCATTCCCTTGCAACAAGTAATCATTCATCACCATGCCATATAATCTTACAACTTGACCGACCTGTAGTTGTATTCAAAATGATGATTTTTTTGGGGGTGATTTACAGAAAACTGATTGGAGCTAAAGCTCTCGTGTCATCATCGGGAGACGACGGTCCAAGAGATGTTGATGGACATGGAACGCACACAGCCTCAACAGCAGCAGGAAGCAGCGTCCATGGTGCGAGTTTCTACGGTGTAGCCGAGGGAACAGCTAGAGGAGCAGTTCCCTCTTCTAGAATTGCTGCTTATCAAGTCTGTAGTCCCACTGGATGCATGGACTCCGATGTCCTAGCCGGGTTCGAAAACGCCATTAAGGATGGCGTCGACATTATTACCATTTCAATCGGGTCGGACTCTGCCAGAGAGATTGATACTGACTCAATAGCAATCGGTGCATTCCATGCTATCAAGAAGGGGATCATGACGGTTCAATCTGCTGGAAACAATGGTGACCAGTTGGGTATGACTTGTAGCGTCGCTCCTTGGCTCTTCTCCATCGCTGCAAGCTCCACGGATCGTCTTATCCACTCGAATACTCAGCTTGGGAGCGGGAAAACACTCACTGTGAGTATCCTAACCAATGTTTTTTTTTTTATCTTCTAGATTAATAGTAGATAATTTGAAGCCTTTCCAGCTTATAGAGATTTGTTATATTTGAAACAGGGTTTTGCTGTCAACTCTGAAACATTGAAACCAGGCAACCACCCTTTGGTTTATGGAAAAGATGCAACAAGCTCTTGTGATGCGTATTCAGCAATGTATTACTACTATGGAATTTGTCTCATGAACATTAATATTACTTTTCAATAATAAATTGGCAAGATGTATAATGTGTAATCTTGATTGTCAGTGGCTGCACAGGAGGCTGCCTTGATAGCAAGCTGGTGAAGGGGAAAATAGTGCTATGTGACGATCCGTTGGGAATCGATAATGTCGCCAAAGCAGGCGCGCTCGGGGCGATTGCACCAACGTCGTTGACGAACGTTTCCTTCGTCAACAGTTTGCCATCCTCCGGTTTAGAAGACGGTGACTATGATCTTGTCAAGTCCTATTATAATAGCACAAAGTAAGCACAAATCATAGGGATCAAATTTTGGAGCTTCCCTCAGCTTTCATTTCACTTCCTAACCAATTTCTTCTACTGTTTTGTAGATCACCTGTTGGTAACATCCAGAAAACCGTGACAGTAATCGATACGAGTGCTCCGACGGTTGCATCATTCTCTTCTAGGGGTCCAAATGGAATTGCATTTGATATCTTGAAGGTTACTTGCTGCCTGTTAATAGGTTCACCTTTGCTTTGTATATTGCACATTTTCTTGAGTGAAGCCTCTGATTTGTTAACCGATTGCAACCAATCTTTTCAGCCGGATATAAGTGCTCCAGGGGTTGACATTTTAGCCGCCTATTCGCCAAAAGCTCGCCCTTCAACTTACATCGACGACAAGAGATCCCTAAACTAAACCATTATATCCGGAACTTCCATGGCTTGTCCTCATGTCGCGGGTGCGTCGGCCTATGTCAAATCATTCAATCCCACTTGGTCTCCTTCAGCTATCAAATCTGCCCTCATAACAACCGGTACAAATGATAACTTCGTTGACCAAAAACGCTTTATTAGAGCTTATAAGGCTTTTAGCTTTGTAACTATTCTATTTGGCTTGTACAGCCAGGGTGATGAGCCCTGCAAGGAACCCAGAAGCTGAATTCGCCTATGGAGCTGGCCACATTGATCCTGTCAAGGCATCAAATCCCGGGCTAGTGTACGAAACCAACACCGACGACTACATCAACTTCCTCTGCAAACTAGGCTACACTGCAGGCAAGATAAGGCTGATAGCAGGAAGAAGCGCTGCGTGTAGTAGAAACGCAACCAAGAGCGCGGCGACTCCAGTAGATTTGAACTATCCATCCTTGTCAGCTCAAATCAGTAATTCTGACAAGCACTTCACCATCACTTTTAACAGGACTGTGACCAACGTGGGGAATGCGAGGTCTACTTATAAGGCGATGGTTGCCCCGAATCCGAAGCTTAAGGTTAGTGTTGAGCCAAGTGTTCTTCGTTTCCAGTCGGCGAACGAGAGATTGTCGTTCAGTGTGACAGTTGTTGGCGGAGGAGTTGAGGGTACATCTCCAGTGAGCTCAGCTCTTATTTGGTCTGATGGAGTTCATACTGTGAGAAGCCCTATTGTTATATATGCTTCACTTCTGTGAGAGGTTGCTTTTTCGATGGGTTTGTCAAGTGTTGGAGTTCATGCTGTCTTTAGCTGAATGTATCATAAATTTCCAATCTTGAAAAATTTATAAATAGCTTATTCCAATACCAAACTGAAGTTGATGCGGGGTTAGCCGCTGGATGCCCGATCTTCGACAAACAACAACTCAAAACATGAAGAGAAGGAGAGATGGTCAGAAATGGGAAACAAGACACAAAGAAGAACAACAACAAAGAACAAGAACAGATTTAAGAACAAGGATAAAGGAAGAAAAGAAGAACCACTTGAAAACAACTAGAAGACCCTTGGTATTATTTCAACCAAGAACCAAATAGAGATCAAGAGACCCGACCTTCTTGAACGGATAGGGAAGTAGAACCACTAAGCTGTGGTCGACACAAGAGGATTATTTCGCCCCGAGCACCGATGGACACGACACCTAGAGACCCTTCTTCATACAATCTCACACAATCAAGGACGGATCCTTGAAGCACGAGAAGGAGGCTTGTGGAAGCTGAAAAGCACCAACCTTTGATGAAGTCGACACAATCCAAGGCAAACCAAGCTGCGATTTAGAACACCAAAGGTTCAAAGAGCTCAAAACTCTCAAACTCTCTCTAAGGAGGAAATCAGTTTTTACACACTTGTAAAATGGGGAATGTCTTGTCTCTCCTGAAAAGAACTAACAAGGGGCTATTTATATGCCCTTACAATCCCAGAAAAGTAACACTAATAATAATAATAATAAGATAGGTGGCAGCCCACATAAGCAACAACCTAAACTAAGCAATGCACAGCCAAGCTTTGGAGATGTTGCTCGGATAGAGGCCGCTTAGCAATCTGCGCACATGGACGCGGCTGGGGCGTTTGTAACACCAATAAGGCATGTTGTGGATGGCGATGGTTCCTTGATGTGCACAGCCTCTTTAGCCATGGTGTACCCGATGAATCCATGCATCTCGCGTTGTAGCTTCTTGGTTCGAGCTCGGGTGAGTGGTCCATCGAAGAGTGTAGGCGCACTTGGGGGTGGCAGCCTAGATGTTCCCTCATCAGAAGTGATAATAGATCTAAATCTAAATCGTTTTGATGGTTTATAATTTAGACAATACTGAAATTTGTATAATGAATTTATGATTCCGACTCTCTATCCAGTTCGATCAAACTAGGTGCATGACTTGGTGACGGTGTATTCTGCACCTGGAGTGGTAGATTTTTTTGTAACATTTAAAATACACGTAAATAGGGTGTGCCCACAAGACTTTTTTTTGGTTTACATTATCCATTGATTACAAAGGAAACCCATTCACCCTACAAGCTGCAATTGCTAAGCGTGCACCCCATAATCTGTCTTCCTTTTCACATTTCACTTTTAGTACGTATGATGACCCCAAAGGGCAGCCATTCTGTGAAGTCCTGACTCATGATTTCAATAAAAGTCACTTTCTTAAGAACCCTACTTCGCTACTCAATCTCCATCAAAACATCTTTTAGAAAACAATTGCAAGGGCATTTTTGTAAAAAAGTACTTCATCTATCTTCAAACCATTGCCGACCAAAAACTCTAAGATTAAGAAAAAAGTGAAAAATAAAGTAAATTATGAAAATAAATAAGGGTACTTTTGTGATTTTGAAGAGAAAATAAAGAAAATAGTTATAAACTTGATAGAAAACTTAAGATGTAATATTAGACGATGGTACTTTTATAACTTTGTAGAGAAAGTCGATAAAGTTGATGAGAAAGTTGAAGGATCTTGCTAATATTTGAGATTGGATAGGGGTATTATTGTAAGAAAAATTGGATATATATAGTGTAGGTGGGTAATTTACCGCCATAAATAAGGATAATATTTCCGCCAGCCAGGTAAGCATATCTAATAAATATCTTTATTAGCCTATTAAATCTTGGTAGTTATCCAGTAGTTGGAAGATTCTATCCTATTTAAGAAGATAGAATTATTAATTGGGCTCCAAGGAAGAAACCCTAGCCCTCTCTCTCCACTATAAATACATGGCTTGGCCATGTAGAAAGGGGGAGGAAAACTGACCTAGAGGGGTTGATAATCGCTCGCCCTGACTCTAGAGGGGTTGATCATCGCTTGTGATCACCCTACCCTGCGCCTTTCTCTCTACAGTTTACCCTTGCGAATACTCTACTGACTTAGGCATCGGAGGTGGATTAGGGGGTCCCCGCCCCCTGTGTTCATTGTTTTGCAGGTATAGGTCATTGAAGGAGGCTTGGAGAAGGAGGTCATTGAAAAAGGAATTGAGACCTGTACACCGACATATTTCGTGTACTAACATTTGGCGCCGTCCGTGGGGAACAACAATCGATTCATAATTATGGTGCTGGAATCGACCCCAAACGACGAGGATACAATCTCGGTCGGGTCTGGGGCAATCGCGCCGGACGAATCGCGCGATTCGTTTTCGGCAGGCCAGGACCCGCGACCGCGGGTTGACAACCCGCGACCGCGGATCGCCGCCCGCGACCGCGAGACACCCACCCGCGACCGCGGGTTGGAGGGCGATCAGCGAACTCCGAATTCGCCTGGAGGATCAAACCCGCGACCGTGGATCGCCTCCCGCGACCGCGGATCGCCGCTAGAGCGATTGAACTCCGAAAATCGCTCGGAGGAGCGAATCCCGACACGCGCAAACCCCGATATTCGCTCGGGAGATCGGACCACATCGCGATCCGTGCAAGGCGCCTTGCCCGGATCCGACTCTACCTATGACTTGGTCCCCCTCGCAAGCGCGTCTGTTCATCGCACAGACCTGTGAGGACTCGAGTCAGGGAACGGAATCACGAGTCATAGCATTGCAAGGTCTGAATCAACTAATCAAGTACGGGATTCGGCGGTGCGCCTCGCTAAATCGGACCTTGGATTGTTGATCCAAGAGGTTGCCCTAATCAAGAATCATTGTTGATTATCGATCCAATGAAAACCCTAGATTGGGGGCAACTCCAATCACAATCGCGTGTACGTAACGCAGGGATATACGTATGAGCATACGGGACCGATCGCTAGAGCCCGGTGCGGGCGAGCGGTCGGTCCGATCCGTTACCCCAACCAATCTGGGTCACGCCGTCGACGAAACCCTAAACGATTGGACCTGCGGTGCGCGGTCCAGGGCCCTGCGAGCGCGGGACCACGTCAAGACGAACTCGGCGCGAGTTCGGAGGAGGGTTTCGGGATCGGATACCTAGGCCTGCAGTGCGCGGTCCAGGGCCCTGCGAGCGCGAGCCCACGTCAAGACGAACTCGGCGCGAGTTCGGAGGAGGGTTTCGGGATCGGATACCTGGACCTGCGGTGCGCGGTCCAGGGTCCCGCGAGCGCGGACCCACGTCGTAACAAACTCGGCGCAAGTTCGGAACAGGATTTCGGGATCGGACACCTGGACCTGCGGGCGCGGTCCAGGGTCCCGCGATCGCGTTCTGGGGCAGAACCGCGGGCGCGGTTTCGCTCCAAAGAACGTAACCTCTGTTCTGGGGCAAACCGCGACCGCGGGTCCCTCACCCGCGACCGCGGGTAACCGATTGACAAAATTACCGATCGTGCTTCCGACTCACTTTTCAGGAGCTACGCTTATCGGATTCGGACGATCCACATATCGCCGGAAAGAGGAGGAGATAAGCTACAAATTATCTTCAGAAGTCGAAGCGAGAATACTACTCGAAGTCAGTCAAAATTGGGCTCGAACTGCGCAGTCCAGAAATCAAGCCAAAGGGTTGGAGGATCAATCAATGTCCTTGACCATTGTGCAAATCATCAAGACACCGCTTCGAGATTTGGCAAGACCATTGACCTGCACTTCCGATCTTGAACTCGTATTGGTAGACCGCAACGTCTGCGCGGACGTTAGAGTGGTCAAGAGCAAGGTCCCTTCGCTAGGGCAAAGCGGCGACCGCGGTGCGCGGAGCCGTGACCGCACCCCTCAATCCGTGAGCACGGAATTGCAGACGGGGCAGTGCGAGACAAAGATGATGAATCATTACCGCGGCCCATGCGGGCACGATCGCGGTATCACTATTGCGCACTCTTCATGAGGCCCTCGCGTGGATGTTGAGTTGTTTGAAAACCTTCGCTTTTTTGTGCTCTTTCGTTTTCTTAAACAAAACCCCGTCCGGGAAACTTTTCGTTTTATTCATCACTTTGTTATCTCGAAATCTCAACAAGTGACGCGCTCAAGGGTAAACGCAACGTTAGTTCATCATACTAACGGACTCCTGCGTATGCTAGCTACGTAGGGGGTTCCCGCGATATTCGCTCGCGGATGTTCCCGTGATATTTGATCACGGACTATGGTTGGCCCCCATAGAGTTCCCGTGAGTTTCACTCATGGACCGTGAGCTTCGCTCACCGGAGTTTCCCGCGATATTCGCTCGTGGACCGTGGTTTCCCACGGAGATCCCCGTGAATTTCACTCATGGACCGTGAGCTTCGCTCACCGGAGTTTCCCGCAATATTCGCTCGCGGTGGTACCCGTGATCGCTCGTCACGGTGGTTTCCGTGTATTCGCTACAGAGTTTGTTCCCGCGTCGCTCGCGCGGTGGTTCCCGCGATATTCGCTCGCGGTGGTACCCGTGATCGCTCGTCACGGTGGTTCCCGTGTATTCGCCATGGAGTTTGTTCCCGCGTCGCTCGCGCGGTGTTTCCCGCGATATTCGCTCGCGGTGGTACCCGTGATCGCTCGTCACGGTGGTTCTCGTGTATTCGCCACGGAGTTTGTTCCCGCGTCGCTCGCGCGGTGTTTCCCGCGATATTCGCTCGCGGTGGTACCCGTGATCGCTCGTCACGGTGGTTCCCGTGTATTCGCCACGGAGTTTGTTCCCGCGTCGCTCGCACAGTGGTTCCCGTGATATTCGCTCGCGGTGGTACCCGTGATCGCTCGTCACGGTGGTTCCCGTGTATTCTCCACGGAGTTTGTTCCCGCGTCGCTCGCGCGGTGCTTCCCGCGATATTCGCTCGCGGTGGTACCCGTGATCGCTCGTCACGGTGGTTCCCATGTATTCGCCACGGAGTTTGTTCCCGCGTCGCTCGCGCGGTGGTTCCCGCGATATTCGCTCGCGGTGGTACCCGTGATCGCTCGTCACGGTGGTTCCCGTGTATTCGCCACGGAGTTTGTTCCCGCGTCGCTCGCGCGGTGGTTCCCGCGATATTCGCTCGCGGTGGTACCCGTGATCGCTCGTCACGGTGATTCCCGTGTATTCGCCACGGAGTTTGTTCCCGCGTCACTCGCGCGGTGGTTCCTGCGTCACTCGCGCGGTGGTTCCCGCGTCGCTCACACGGTGGTTCCCGTGATACTCGCTCACGGATGATCCCGTGATATTCGTTCACGGATGTTCCCGTGATATTCGCTCACAGATGATCCCGTGATACTCGCTCACGGATGTTCCCGTGATACTCGCTCACGGATGTTCCCGTGATACTCGCTCACGGACCGCGATATTCGCTCGCGGAGCCCCCATGATATTCGCTCATGGGGGGGGGGGGTGGGACCGTGATATTCGCTCACGGGGATTCTCATGATACTCGCTCATGAACGTGCAAACGTGCCCGTCTCCTAATCCATATAAGTCACGTCAAGTCAATCCTAGAGTACCTACGTCTTAGTTATGCAACTAAGACGTAGGTGGGGCAATTGTAGGTGGGTAATTTACCGCCATAAATAAGGATAATATTTCCGTCAGCCAGGTAAGCATATCTAATAAATATCTTTATTAGCCTATTAAATCCTGGTAGTTATCCAGTATTTGGAAGATTCTATCCTATTTAAGAAGATATAATTATTAATTGGGCTCCAAGGAAGAAACCCTAGCCCTCTCTCTCCACTATAAATACATGGCTTGGCCATGTAGAAAGGGGGAGGCAAACTGACCTAGAGGGGTTGATAATCGCTCGCCCTGACTCTAGAGGGGTTGATCATCGCTTGTGATCACCCTACCCTGCGCCTTTCTCTCTACAGTTTACCCTTGCGAATACTCTACTGACTTAGGCATCCGAGGTGGATTAGGGGGTCCCCGCCCCCTGTGTCCATTGTTTTGCAGGTATAGATCATTGAAGGAGGCTTGGAGAAGGAGGTCATTGAAAAAGGAATTGAGACCTGTAAACCGAAATATTTCGTGTACTAACATATAGAAAGATTAAGAGATGAACATTCTTATTAAAATATCGAAAAAGGATAGACGAATAAACTTTCAAAGACGGAGGGAGTAATTCATAGGTTGAATGGTTTCGAAGGAGCGGTAAAGAGGCATGTAATAGGATATAACTTGAGTAAGAGTATGGCGAGGAGAGAGTTATTGAATAGATGAAATGACTCTACAAGGTTTGGGTCGGATTTGAGGTTCAACCCGATCGGTGACCCATTTTTTTTTTCTGATCGGGAAAATTTCTTAACTAGATCAGATCGTCAAGTTTTGAAGCTAGTGCTTCAATAACATACTACTAGGCATATTGCATATTGTTGTGAATAAAAAGGTTAAAACGATATATCATTGTAAATTTGTAATACTATTTATTTATTTTTGAAAAAAGGTCAAAATGATGTAATTATAAGTACCAATCTTAACAACATGAAAAACAAGTGATCATGGCTCGTGCGTACACACATGGCAAATTATTTGCTTAAACGTACTAAGTATAATACAAATTATTCTTTTAAATATTTTACTCAAATGTAAATAGTTCGTGTAAATATAAAGACAAACACCTAATAAAATAAATTCTTTAGAAATTGAAATTGATTTATAAAGAGATTAAATGCTACTAATGTGAAAATATAAGAGAAAAAATATATGTTATAAATTCATTTTTGTGTCGTTTTAATTATCGGTTATCGGTTATGCCATTTTTAAGAGAAAAAGCTATGTCATATTTGATGTAGTCTAACATTTACATAAACGGAAACAATAGTTGAACGAGATGAAGTACCCAAACTAAGGAATTGAACTCGAATTGGGCCTATAGGCCCAATACAATACAAACCTAATAGAACTTTCGATCAACGGCAACGTTCATGAAAGAGTAAGAAAATAAATTGAAACGATAGTCGAACGTGATGAAGAACCGAAACTAAGAAATCGAACTCGAATTGAGCCTATGGGCCCATGAGGCCCAATATAATCCAAACCGATTAGAACTCTCGACCCAAGACAACGTTCATAAAAGAGTAAGAACATAAACCGAAACGATAGCCGAACGTGATGAACAACCAAAACTAAAGAATCAAACTCGCATTGGGTCAATGGGTCCATTAGGCCCAATACGGTCCAAACCGAATAAAACTCTTGATCTAAGCCAACATTCATGAAAGAGTAAGGACATAAACCGAAACGATAGTCGAACGTGATGTTGAACTGAAATTAAGGAATTGAACTCGAGTTAGGCCCCATTAGGCCCAATACGATCTAAACCGAATAGAACTTTCGATCCAAGGCAACGTTCATGAAAGAGTAAGAACATAAACCGAAACAATAGTCGAACGTGATGAAGTACTGAAACTAAGGAATCGAACTCGAACTGGGCCTATGGATCCAATACGATCTAAACCGAATGGAACTCTAGATCCAAGGCAACGTTCATGAAAGAGTAAGAACACAAACTGAAACGGTAGTCGGACGTGATGAAGTTCTGAAACTAACGAAACAAAATCGAATTGGGCCCATTAGGCCCAATACGATCCAATCCGAATTGACCCTCGATCCAAGGCAACTTTCCCGAACGAGTAAGAACATAAACCAAAACAATAGATGAACATGATGAAGAATCAAAACTAAGGAATCGAACTCGAATTGGGCCCATTAGGCCCAATACGATCCAAACCGAATCGAGCCCTTGATACAAGGCAACGTTCATGAACGAGTAAGAACATAAATCAAACCTATATTCGAACATAATGAATAACCGAAACTAAATAATCAAATTGGAATTGGGCCTATGTGCTCATTAGTCCCATTATGATCATATTGGAACTAATGGGCCGATTAGACCGAACAAAAGGAATCAAAGTCGTATTGGGCCAATACGACTTTGATGCATTATCCAATCTTTATAGCTTACTGCTTATTGTGCCTAAACAGAGCTACTTTGTGCATATCCTATCTCGATTTATGCAGTGTCCAAAAGATGTCCATTGGCATTCAACACTACATATTCTTCACTATATTAAGGCTCATCTTGGTAAAGGTCTGCTTCTTTCCAAAAGTAGTTCTTTATAGCTTACTACTTATTGTGATCGGTTCAAACTAGGTTGTTGACCAATTACTTGTCATTCGTTGATTAGCTATTTTGTTCTATACAACACTTCTCCTACCTCATAGAAGACAAAGAATCAACCTAGTGTTTCTTGATCCTTTGTTGAGGTTGAGTATCACTCTTTAGTTGTTGGTTGTTGTGAGCTCTTAAGGCTCAAAGCCCCCTCTCTTGGTTTCTATCATCGATCTCATTTGAAGTTTGTCTATGTGTTGAGCAAAAATGTACACAAAATTGCATAACATATAATAATTATTTTTATTTTAGTTCGACCCTCTCTTTTGACTCTTTTGATTAAAAGCAATATCGATACAAAATATTTAATGATTTTTATGATTTGGGTTGCACCCAATTTTACGGGTTGCCTACGTATCTCTTTTATAGAGAATCAAGCCTTATGATTCGCTCTATTTTGTATAGGTTAACTCTTGTATTTTAGGGTTATATTGAGTGTGTTTAGGTTAGAGTTGTGCGTAATTGTAATATCAAGACCGAAGACACAAGGATTCAAGAATCAAGAGTTTTAAGGCGTTTTGAGCTGTCTGCGCGACACCACTTGCTTGCAAAGGCCATATCTTGAGCTACAAAGGTCGGATTGAGCTGATTCCAGTGCCATTAAAAATCTAACTTCAAGGGATTCAATTCATCTTTTTACACCAAAGTCAAATTCTAAGCTGAAGATGGTCAAAACAGCCTCCGAAGTGACGCCAGAAGTTCTGTCGAGATACCGCGACCGCGGCCTGGGCGACGCGACCGCGGTGCTTCCCGAGACCGACCTATTCTTCTCTGTTGCGAAAGCGCGGGCGCGGTGATGGCGGCGCGACCGCGGTGATGCCGAATCCGAAGCAGGCCGAAATCTTTCTATCTTGTTTCCTTTTCTATCTTTTGCCTCTTTCCTTATCTATCTCGTGGAACTTGTTCCTTGGGCTATATAAGGAGGATCCAGTCTTAGGTTTTTAGTATCTTAAATATTCCAATTCATAATTCAATTTTTCTCTTTTAGTTTACTTATGGAGAGCTAGTCTCCTTGGGTTTGTTCCAGGGAGAAGCTCTGATGTATGAACTCGTGAGGTTTTGGTAATTGATTTCTATCCTTTGGTTAATATTGATTCTCTTGTGCTTCATCTTATGATTGTTGATTGTTTCTCTAGGAGTAATTAACCTATTGAATTGATTAGCTTTCTACTGTTTGATTAGGTTTGGACCGTGGACAAAACTAATCTGTGAAAACAACTTAACCTAGACCTGTTGTCTATGCAAATAGGATTAAGAAGAGAATTGATTGTTTTATCTTACAATTGACTCATAGCTTGATTGTTTGATATTATATCCTGCATATCCTTGTTCTCTATGCTAATTCTAGGTTAAGCGTCCTTGCCTAGGGTTATAGAATTGCTTGGACCGTGGACTTGCGATTGTTAATGATCAGGATAAGAATTAACCATAGGTGTGAATGAAATCAACGGATAAATCTATGATCGAGTGATTATTTCATGAGTGGATCTTTTGAATGAACCTATTTCCCATATTTGATTTGCTCACTTGTTTGTTTTGTTTCTAGGTTAGTTTAGTTTAGATCTTTCTCTTTAACCCCCCTTTTCTATAGTTGATAAATATATTAGTACTAGAAGCCTTTGTTCTCTTGGGTTCGACCCCTTACTTGCATGCTATACTTAGTTTGTTTGTTTGGGTTATTTATCTTTGATCTTGGCACGACGACTTTAGCCGAGTCAAATTTTGGCGCCGTTGCCGGGGAACCTTTGGTTTCTTTCTAGTATTAATATTTTTATTGACTTTGTGTGGACCTATCTTACGGTCCACACTTGTATATTCTGATGCCTTTCTATGAGTTTATGCAGTTGCAGGGTGAACCATTCTGTGACTATTTTGAGAGAGTTCTAGATGAGGCAACTGACCTAAGTGCTCGTGGAGTCTATGTTTGTGCATATGATCTTAGCGAAGAAATCCGTCGTGGCATGACATTGGAGATGCAGGATGAGGTGTATCGCAGGACTGAGAAAGGATATGCCAAATTGAGACCTGAGAAGGAACTATTTGAAATTTTCATGGCCATGTTCGACGAGAGTCGGTTGCTGCAGGACAAGCTTAATGTCGGACATCTTTCTGACCAAGAACCGCGACCGCGCCCCCTGGACCGCGCCCGCGGTTCGGATACAGACACGGAGGATCCCCCCTTGGAGGAGAACCGCGACCGCGGCCCACAAACCGCGCCCGCGGCCCCCGAGGAGATCGGTCCACCGGTTCTCCATGGCGATCCTGTCTTCACCGACAATGTTCCTTGTCCGGTTGTAAAGCTCGATTACCCTATCTCAATGCCTGAGGGGCTCCCCATGCTCGAGTTCATATGGCAGAAAGAGTCCACTCAGGATGACGAGACCACAGAAGAAGAGGATTGGGCAATATTTAGTGAATTCCTAGATGGTTTGGAGCAAGTGGAAGTTCGAGATATTGCATTGGAGGCTTCACCCCCGATTTTGATAGATCAAGCTTCCGAGCCTGAGCCTGAGGAGGAACGATATGTAATGACAGAAGAGGAGTATTTCCTTCAGTATGGTGACTCCTGGAGTGACAACGACGAGCCTGATGACTTGCCGAAGGAGCCAGATGCTGTTATAGAGATTTCTTCTTCACCGTCAGAAATTTTCGTATTCCCTTCCATGGAGATTCCTGAGAACTTTGCTGAGGATCACAGAAGATGGATGCCTCGCTGCCCTGACAAGCCACCAGCTGAAGAACAACCTTCTACGAAACTGGAGGAGTTGAATGAGCTATTTGATAGGAAACTCCGAGATATGCACTTGGCAATCGAGTTAAAAATGAGGGAGATTTCCGAGAAGATCAATGTTACTCCTCAAGCACTTGTGACTGTAAGTGCTGTGTCACTGAAGAGTGGACGAGAGTTGGGCATAACGAATGACGCTCCTGTTGTTATTCTGCGACCGCGTCAGGCAGACCGCGACCGCGGAATCCCTACAGAAACTCACGACGATCTCTCAGCGGATGATCCGCGACCGCGGCCACCATACCGCGACCGCGGTTCAGACGCAGGAACGGAGGAGCTGCCCCTGGACGAGTGCCGCGACCGCGGCCCACAAACCGCGCCCGCGGCCCCTGAAGAAGTTGTTCCGCCACCTTCCCTCCACGAGGGTTTTGTCAATGATGTCCCGAATTCCAACATTCAAGGTGTCGACTCCGAGATTCCGGAAATCAGTTTGGATGATCCCTATATCCTTTATTTTACTTCTTCTCTCTCCTTTGATCCTTGCTTTGTTCTGGCATGTCAATCTTTTGTTAAGGATTCAATTTTTGAGCATGATAGGGTAGTTGATGACTTCTCTTATTTTTTATTTGATAAAAGTGATAACCTAATTAGGAGATTTGCATGCTTTGATAAATACTTTGAAAAATCACATAAATCACCTAATTGGTTTCACTCTAGAAAATCTCACCCTAACTGCTCAAGCATGTTTTATAGGTTAAAAAGAAGTTTGAACTATTTCTTATTTCTTGATAATTTGTCAACATGTTACTTGTCCTGTTGTAAGATAGTTGTGCAGGACTTTGATTTGATGCTCAGGGCATTGACGATGTCCGATCATGAAGACGTCGAGCCATCGACGTTAAACAAAGGCGCTGCTTGGGAGGCAACCCAAGGATTAGATAGATTGTTTTTCCATTCCTAGCTTTGGATTTGCTTGTGTTTTTAGCTAACATGTAGGTACTAGGTCCGAAAGGACACGCCTGGCGTGAAACCGCGTCCGCGCCACCTTGGCCGCACCCGCGGTGGACCGTCAGCGCGCCCCGACGAACAGGTACTAGCCCGTGCTCGCGGCAACCATACTGCGTCTCGTTTTTAGCTTGTGTTTCTTTATGAAAAAAAAAGAAAAAAAAAGAGAAAAGAAAAAGAAAAAAAAAGAGGACCTCTTGGTCCCATTCTACCTCTTTATCTTCCATCCATCTATATCCATTCTTTTCCATCTTCGATCTTTCCACCATTCTATTTCTTCTTTCCCTTCATCTTTGTAATTCCATTCTTTGGCTATGTGTAAAGCCTAAGTATGGGGGAGCTTTGTTTCCCCGAGAGTTCTCTTCTCCATGGCTAGAGTTCAAGTATTTGTCCATCTTCCAAGAAGACGAGCCAAGATACGAAGGTCGCTTGCACATTACGTTTCTCAAGACGAAGTCAAAACCTCGTCCCTGCACGAGTACCGCGCCCGCGTCACATTAGCCGCGCCCGCAGTGACCAACCGAGGATGACTCCGCCCTCTGCACCGAAACCGCGCCCGCGCCCCTAGTGCCGCGCCCGCGGTTTGCCATCCGATTGGAACTACAAAGCTTTGTCTTCTACCACCTTTGAAGAGTTCTTCCATTCCACCTCTCTTCATCGTTTGTGAGTCTTCTGATATACCTTTCTCCTTGCTTCTATCCTTTCTCTTTGCTTCATTGAGGACAATGAAGGATTTAAGTATGGGGGAAGGAGTACTCGCATTCGCTTATCCTAGTTAGCTTAGTTAGATATTTGCTTCAGATTTTTGATTTTCTTCTTTTCATGGAGCACTTGCACCATATCTTTTTGCATAATAAAGAAAGAAAGAAAAAGAAAAAGATAGAAAAAGCCATAAATAATGAAAAAAGGCATATAAATCCTGGGATGAGTCGAAAACCCGAAAGGGCGGCTCAGGTAATAAGCAGGTAACCCGGACCAGCATTAGGCTGGGGTAATATGAGGTTCAGGAGAGTTGTGAGTATTTTGTGAGCACACCTATTTGAAAAATGAAAAGAGCGGTTAGGTGAAAACCCGAAAGGGCGCCTAAGCAGAATTGAGCGGTAAAATTCGAGTGATTAGGATTCATTCTTGCTTGGGGACTGTGGGGCTTACATGTTAGATTTGGGTAGATCCTAGGTTGCTCTCTTTCATCTTTTTAGAGCTTGAGTGTTATATCTTGTTGTGAGGTGTGTGTTTGAGCTTTATTGTTTTATGCTCATGATTTCTCTATATTTTTGGGTTCGGGTTGTGAGTTGAGTGTTTTTATCTTCCCTTGTATTTCCTGAGATCTTAGATGTGCTGCCTTGTTATATTTGTTTTGAGCTTACTCGAGGACGAGCAAGATCTAAGTATGGAGGAATTTGATTCGCTCTATTTTGTATAGGTTAACTCTTGTATTTTAGGGCTATATTGAGTGTGTTTAGGTTAGAGTTGTGCGTAATTGTAATATCAAGACCGAAGACACAAGGATTCAAGAATCAAGAGTTTTAAGGCGTTTTGAGCTGTCTGCGCGACACCACTTGCTTGCAAAGGCCATATCTTGAGTTACAAAGGTCGGATTGAGCTGATTCCAGTGCCATTAAAAATCTAACTTCAACGGCTTCAATTCATCTTTTTACACCAAAGTCAAATTCCAAGCCGAAGATGGTCAAAACAGCCTCCAAAGTGACGCCAGAAGTTCTGTCGAGATACCGCGACCGCGACCTGGGCGACGCGACCGCGGTGCTTCCCGAGACCGACCTATTCTTCTCTGTTGCGAAAGCGCGGGCGCGGTGATGGCGGCGCGACCGCGGTGATGCCGAATCCGAAGCAGGCCGAAATCTTTCTATCTTGTTTCCTTTTCTATCTTTTGCCTCTTTCCTTATCTATCTCGTGGAACTTGTTCCTTGGGCTATATAAGGAGGAGCCAGCCTTAGGTTTTTAGTATCTTCAATATTCCAATTCATAATTCAATTTTTCTCTTTTAGTTTACTTATGGAGAGCTAGTCTCCTTGGGTTTGTTCCAGGGAGAAGCTCTGATGTATGAACTCGTGAGGTTTTGGTAATTGATTTCTATCCTTTGGTTAATATTGATTCTCTTGTGCTTCATCTTATGATTGTTGATTGTTTCTCTAGGAGTAATTAACCTATTGAATTGATTAGCTTTCTACTGTTTGATTAGGTTTGGACCGTGGACAAAACTAATCTGTGAAAACAACTTAACCTAGACCTGTTGTCTATGCAAATAGGATTAAGAAGAGAATTGATTGTTTTATCTTACAATTGACTCATAGCTTGATTGTTTGATATTATATCCTGCATATCCTTGTTCTCTATGCTAATTCTAGGTTAAGCGTCCTTGCCTAGGGTTATAGAATTGCTTGGACCGTGGACTTGCGATTGTTAATGATCAGGATAGGAATTAACCATAGGTGTGAATGAAATCAACGGATAAATCTATGATCGAGTGATTATTTCATGAGTGGATCTTTTGAATGAACCTATTTCCCATATTTGATTTGCTCACTTGTTTGTTTTGTTTCTAGGTTAGTTTAGTTTAGATCTTTCTCTTTAACCCCCCTTTTCTATAGTTGATAAATATAATAGTACTAGAAGCCTTTGTTCTCTTGGGTTCGACCCCTTACTTGCATGCTATACTTAGTTTGTGTTTGGGTTATTTATCTTTGATCTTGGCACGACGACTTTAGCCGAGTCACCTTACGTAGTTCAGAGTGTTTTATTTATTATTTGTTTTGTTTTGTTTTGATGTGTGTTATATGTTTGGTATTCACACATCAGTGGAATGTGCCCAAACCCACCTTCTAGGAAGGGTTGTTCGGACTCAAACCAACTATCATTTGTGCGATGTGAATAAGATTAAACCCACCTTCTAGGAAGGGTTATATAATCTTTCCACAATCAAACATAAAGCTTAGAAGTTTATGTTTATATTTTTTTATTTGATTTAATTTAGTTTAATTTGATTTGCGACTGAATACGACACATTTATATTTTTTAGGTCGTATTTCCTACGTATCCATTTATATGATATGGAATCAAGTCAAACGTAGTTCTAGGATGGCATATAATTTATTGTATTTGAGATTTGCGACTGAACTTGATATCTATATGATCAATATTAAGTTTCCTACGTAGTTCATAAAAGAACATCAATTCTTTACGTAGTTCTTTAAGACATTGAATTTAAACTGGGGTGTGATTGAACTCGATTACACATTGTCATATATCGAGTTTCCTACGTAGCCTTTATTAGACATCAAATCAACACGTAGTTCTTTAGGACATTGAATTTTAATTTATGGTTGTGATTGAATTTAACGCGTACAAATTTCACGTTAAATTTCCTACGTACCCGTATGTAATGGGATCAAATCATACGTAGTTCTAATAGTTTAATTTTGATTTTGATTTCGGGTTGTGATTGAACTCAACGGACACATTGTCTTATATTGAGTTTCCTACGTAGCCTTTATTAGGCATCAAATCAATACGTAGTTCTTTTCGAATAACGATAATTTAATTTGAAGTGTGATTGAACTCAACGAGCCTTGATTAGCTTTATGTCAAGTGTCCTACATATCCTTTTTAGAAAGGGATCAAACCACTTGTAGTTCCTATTGAACTTAACTTTATTTTTGATCTTAATTTACGATCATGATCAATAATTTTGATCAATATTTTATGAGAGTGTTCCCTTACTGGGTCATCTTTTTAATTATCTTGTATTAGTGTTTTTTAGCAAACACATATATGCATATGTAATTTATATGACACATGCATATTTTACTTAAGAATTTTTATCACGTGTATGTTTTACGTATTTGAGCCTAAATTGGGCCCTAGTTAATTAAGCCCATCAATAGATCGGCTCTTTTTCAAAGTTAATCAAACAAACCCAAAATAGGTTTTGGATCATCACTTGGATAGACAACCAAATCAGCCGCCATGTAGGTTATATAAATTAACCTGATTTATTAGACTTTTCTTAACTTATGTAAATTTAGTACTACATAATATATATGAGTATCATTATATCTTTGGGGTTTTATTTATTTTATTTACCCCAGATTTTTGTAAACAAAACCTACACCTTCTCAAAATCAAATTTACGTAGGCGTTCTTTAAAATAAATCAACCAATTTACAGGCCTTAGTCTCATTGATTTTCTTCTTTCATTATCATGAATTCTTTTTGATCAACTTTTAATCCATGTATTGCTTTATTTGGAGGTTTATTTTCACACTCTAAATCCACCGTAACTCTTATCTAGGGCTGAGCATCGGTTCAAAACCGAACCGAACCGACAAAAACCGAACCGAACCGAAAACCGAAATTCAGAATATGTTGAATCGAAAACCGAACCGAAATATATCGGTTCGGTTCGGTTTGGTTTCGGTTTTGGTCGGTTCGGTTTAGGTTAAAACCGAAAAACCGAGAAGCGTTGGAAGGGGAAAGTCAGCGGGAGGTCGCCGGTCGCCGCTGGGCCGGAGTTGCGGGTAGAGGGAGAGAAGAAGGGAAGGTTGAGGGCGGAGAAGAAGGGAAGGTTTTGAGGCGGCGGAAACGGGACTCGAGGCTGGAGGTGTTGGGGGAGGACGGAATCGGAGGCGGCGGCGAGGTTGAGGGCGGAGATCTACTTGAGGGTGACGTGGTCGGCGGCTTCCGAGAGGATTTCGTCCACCGCCGAGTCGTCGCTGTCTGAGAGGTCGAGAAATCCGCCATTGAACACGCTGTAGCCTAGAGTGGGGAAGGGCGAAAGGAGGAAAAGGAAAAGTGCGGTCGTCGGTGAGGCCGATGAGGCTGAGCGAGTTCGGGCGGGTAGAGGGAGGCGAGTGCGGTCGTCGGAGGGGGCTCAAGGCTGGCTGCCGTCGGATTTGGCAGGGGAATGCTCAAATCTGTGGTCTCGGGTAAAGGAAGGAGACGGATGTTGTACAGTTGTGCCAATGGGCCTACTACCCATTTACCCTAAATCAGCCCACATCTACACCACTACTAATCAGCACACATTTTCTTTAAAAATAATTCGGTTTAACCGAACCGAACCGAAACCGAAACCGAAAATTTCAAAATCCTTGAACCGAAAACCGAACCGACTAGCATCGGTTTCGGTTTGGTTCGGTTCGGTTCGGTCGGTTCGGTGTCGGTTTTTTCGGTTTGATGCTCAGCCCTACTCTTATCATTGAAGATGACGATCCAATTTTTACATGTGCGTGGACATTTGGCCAAATTAAGTAATCATGTTGCATGTATCATGTGTCCACTTAATCATGAAACTCCATGCTTTTTTATTTATTTATTGCAGTATAGCCGATCAAGTACTGCAATTAATTAATTAAGCCGTCAGGTAATTACTTGGCACGACGATCGTCACATGATAAGAAAATTTCCGGAACAATTTTGACATTGTAACGGTTCGGAAAAATCCCGCATGATTCTTATAGTGCGAGGACTCAGGAGTAACTACTCCAAATCCGTTAATTGTCCCATATGGAGACTTAGAAGTAATTACTTCCAAGTCAACCACAAATTCCGCATAGAGATCCAAAAATAATTACTTTGAATCAACTATGATCATTCACATGATATAGGGGCGCGAAAGTAACTACTTTCGATTTCACCCAAGTCATGATAATTATTACATCAATGTTGGATCACGATCATTGTTTGGCCTCTTCCATGTACGAGTCCTTTGTGATCGTCTTCCCTCTCCCATATTGAACAGATGGGTTTTCTAAGTCAAAGGAAATAAAAGCGGTGAACTTTCCTCTCTGCATGGAAATTTTGTGAGATGAATCCCATTTGCCTTTCTTTTGATGTACCCATCCGATCACAAAAAAAAAGAAAACCATAATATGTAATTTGGAGGGGGAGAGAGTGCACAAAGATAGGTTCATTGGCTATCAAATTGTTTGTGCAATTTTGATCTCGTAGTGGTAGTTTTCTTGTTTGTGTATTGATTAACCCAAAAAAAAAAGGTCCCCGCCAACTGATTTTTTTAATCCTTAAATAGAGGATTGGATTGGAGGTTATCTAATTAACCGCTATTAACCACCGGTTCAAATTTTAATTAACTTAATTACTCTTTTTTATTGTTATTTGGGCTTATCTTGACCCATCAAACTAATTTTAATTTGGGCCTAATTAAATAAATGACATTAAGCCCAATTTTAATTTAGAAAGAGATATTAATATTTTTTTTGGTAGGAAGAGATATTTGTATTTAATCTAAGATAAACTAACCAATTTTATTATTTTGGTTATCTTTCACCATTTCATATAAAATCACGAATTGCATATATCCGTGAAATTTTGCCCGTCAACAGATACCCCCGAACTTTGGACGTGTGAGGAATTGAACACGTACGAAGTTCGAACTTAGGCGCTACATATTTTTTTATCAAAGCACCATATATTTCTTCTTGAAAATATTTTCAAGGAAGAGCTTAATTTTAATCATGGTCCAAAACATGGACGTGGAAGATGGCTTAAAGGCTTGATGCCCGGGTTTGAGCGTTTTCTTGTGATAGACAAGTGCTTATTTTGAGGCCTTAGGATCATAAGGTTTGTGTTTTGTAACTACCCTTAGGGTGACTTGGTGTCAAACCAAGAAATTTGGTGCTTATATATATATGAAGGTTTTGAATGACCAGACATATAAATGACGTGGGTCGATTAACCTTTTGTATCACTTTGATAAGAACAAAAGTGTTTATAGAGATATGAGCCTTTTTGCTCGAGAGAGAAGAAAATTTTGATTGCAATGTTATTGCAAATATTGTTAATCAAAGTTCAAGGCAATTTTTATAGGGCTCCATGGAAGGAACATTTGTTTAGAAGACCTATATGGACCGGTCACTAAATATGGACATGATGATCCAGGTCATGAAATTTTGGCATATTACTACCATTTGATTGTTGGTTTGTTTCTCTTTTTGAGAAAATTTTTCGTTAATGTATATAATTGATTCTTCTCTCCTTTTATTTTTCTTCTTTCACGGGTCAGCACAATAATATATGTGCAAATCTTCAGACCATATGAATAATGTATTTATGTAGTCAATATAATGATCAACTGACTACGAGATATGATAATAAGATTTTTCTTCTTCTATCCTTGTTGTATTTTTTAGGAAAGAAGATGTCTTGTTTGTTTATATGGCTGCATCTTGCATGTTGAATGACCAGATTGCCTACGTACCCCCTTTGTGAGGGATCAAGCCAATCGTAGTTCTTTATGAACCATTTTATCATATTTTTTGTTACGTGCATCAGAGAACAAAATCCAAACCCACCTTCGATGAAGGGTTGTGTGAATTACTCCAACTATCATTTGCACTTTTTTTACCTTCTCATGTACACATTATCGAGTAATTTGAACCCACCTTCTACGTAGAGTTGCTCGAATTGACCCAAGTATTATTTGTGTACATTGGGTTTCATTTCAACCTCAAATTATATCTTAAGGTTTGCCACTGAATCCAACGTATGCTAAACTTGACGCTGAATTTCCTACATACCCTTAGGGATCAAGTCTTGATGTAGTTCCATTAAAAACTTACTTTTGAACAAGCATTTTTGTAATGCTCGGATCTCAATAAGTCAAATATTGGCGTTCTCATTTAGATTAGAGGATTAACCATTTGAAGAAGTCTTCAAGCTTTGAACTCCCTCTTCAATTTTTAAATGAGATACATTGTCATCTAATTGACAGTACCCCCTGTCTTCTACCTTCAAGGTGTATCATCATTTGATGTTTTCTTAGAAGGTCAACATTTACTCGTTTGAGAAATATTTTTTTCTCTTCAAAGACCGTATTGCTATTTGAAGAAACATCTTGTCGGATATACCCGATTGGTCTAGATTTACTCTTCATTTAAATTAGTCATTCAGTGGTTTTCCTCCTTAGCACTCTTCTTTTGTGCTTATTGTAGGTTCAATCAACCTAGGAGGACTTAAACCCAACCAAAAACTGACGAGTGTTCTTTTACTCGTACAAGTTTTTCACTATAGGCTATTATTTATGTCGCGACCCTTATCACTATGTGGAGGGAAGCTTTTGATGTTTGAGTTTCTCCATAGACTCATATATTGTCATCTTATGACTTGACTCAATGTAAGGGCCTACCCATGTGGCTTGAACTTCATGATCCAACATGAGTTACACGGGTCTCGTCGATGGAGTAAATACAGGTTGTAGGCGGAGTAGCCCCTTGCTTAAACCCTTGGCAAGGTGTCGAGTGTTTTAGGAGACAATTAGAGTGGGGGTACTACCTTTGCAACATCTACCCTCAAAATTGGTATTTGACGATGTTTTTGATTTTGTGTTACCCCCTCGATATGATTCTCCCCTTTCTCATTACGTCCTCTTTTACATCTATAAGGACATAATCATCTTATGGTAGATGAATAATGAGTTGTCGATATGAAACGACGTTTTTTTAGTCTATCCTCCCACCTGTAACTCCCTAATTTTAGAAGTGTATGGTGGGTTTGACATGAATCAACCATACAAATATATATCCTTAATATATTTGTCCTCAATGATCATCTCTCTCTTTTTAATGAAGAGACAACCTTCTGGCCGATATTTTGGCTCTTCCTTTTTTTTCGAGCTTGGACATAGCTACTGATAAAGGTTTGCCATCAGATTTTATGAAAGTCATCATAGACTCTCTTGTTGTATATTTGTGGCTTCTTACCACCATCATTTCTCCCCTCATTAGCTTAAGGGCATTTGAATGATGCTTTATATCGAGCATATTATAAGCTCAGTAATATATACCTTTAATACCAAAGCCTTAAAAGTTATTGGCTTGGTAATACCAAGATGAACCATTCATTATAGAAGCAAAATGGCTTTTGACCTGTTTTGAGATGTACTTGTCCACTTAAACCTTTCAAAGTAGTTAATCATAGACTTTTCCATCTTGTGTTGAGGTCATTCTACTAGCTCGATTCAATGAATTTGCTAGGTGCTAGCAAAGTCCATGATGCAGACCTTTGCTTTTGATTTTAGCCGTTAGATAGGCTTTTTATCATTAAGGCATCCATATAGTGTAGTTTCATCATAAGTGGAATAGGTATGAGCAAGGTGCTCACATGGTGAACCACGAACGCCATTGAACTTGTCAAGATCATTTCTTTCATGATCTAGGGGACACCGGGACTGAACCACAATGTGTGGAGCTTGATCATTTACATCCGAAGATAGACAAATTCTTTGAAGCTTGAAATCCCATGAACCCTTGATTAATCATCTCCGTGATGTATTGGAGAGACATAAGTGAGTTACCCCTTGGTTTTCATCACTTGTACTTCATTTATATTTTAAAACACCCCTTATTTGTTTTGACTGATTGCTTCAGCTATAAGCGGCGTTATTTTGTGTCGCACTGCCTTATTTGAAGTTGCGACTTTGAGACTAGTTCCTTCAATGCCAAGTATGATTATAACTAACACTGGCATGTATTTTTGCATAGTCTTGAAAGATGAGAGTAATTTTCTCTCAAAAGGTTACGAGTGGAAATTCCTTACTTTGATAAAGGAAAGAGTGATCCTTATCTAATGGAGAACCATTTTTTTTACACCATTCATTGTAACCACGACATGGAAGAGGCCAATAGATAAGTGACCTTGGAACCATGCTTACACATTAAGTTTCTCTCTCGTTGAATCTCGTGAAGAGTCTAACATAGGTTTGGAACCTAGTATTTCGGGATATCGGACTTGTTGTCCTTAATGGGGCTCATTCTTAAATATGAACTTTGAGGAGCCCATACAATTGACTTAACCTCTTAAACCTTACTAGGTCTTCAAGGCATAAAATTTGTCAAACCTTAGACCATATGGTATGTATAAGGAGGTTTAAAATCTGGCTGTTTTGGATTTCGAACATTTTGTCCTGGACGAGTCTCCCTCGTAACTAGAAGTCGAGATGCTCGTAAAACCTACTTAACCTCATGAACCATTTTAGGTTTTGAAGGCTTAAATCTCTTTGACAAAGGGAACATTGAAATGAGTCCACTCCAAATGGAGGGTCATGTTGACTTATTTCAAGCTATCCCCTAACGATCGAAATAGACCCAATGTCGATTTGATTCTAAATTTTTGACAAAGGGAACTATTCTTGCCTTAACTCTGTTGTTTTGATATTGAATATCAACTAGAGAAAAGCTTATTGCTTTTTTTTTGTGATGTGGGATGATCGGATGTTTCCCGCCTAATTTAGCCAAATCTTAAGCTATAGAGAGTTTGGCCGATGAAGGCGATAAAAATCCTCTTGGATACATTCTTGAGCCCCTTATCCTCTCTAATCTTTCGACCTTGGTGGTCTTGGAGAGAAGTTGGGTAGAATGTTACATACCCCCTTTCATCATGATTACTTGGATGATGGGATCTTGAGAGCATCATCAAGATTCTCTTTGATTACTTGGACGATGAGTCTTAATAGCATTTAAGAGCGTCATACCAAGAGCTCACATATTAAGGGGCTTATTGCCCTAAGATGATTGATCTTATTGGACATTGATTTTATACCCCATGAGCATATTTTTTTTTATAATCCTCTCGACTCCATACTTGTTGGATCGTTAGTACTGAGGGACGGCCTTACCTTAGATAAAGGCGTCCTGTGGTTAGGCGTTCCTACGAGGTGTAGGAGCGTCCTTGAGTAATGCAGCGGAAATAGTACTAAACAGATAATAGATGAACGCAGAGAATTATAGAGGAACCACTCAAGACCAAGTAGTCCTTGAGTGTAAACCTCTACCTCCTTGGAGGATTTGTGAATAGTTCTTTCCTTTATATTAACCGTTCTTACAGTTGTACTGGCGAGTTCTTACAGTTCTCTGACACTTAGCTTTTCCCTAAGTTCACTTGTAAGGAACTCCTTTAAGCCTACAACTTAAGGTGGTTCAATCTGCTAAAGGACTCTATTCCTACGTTCTACAGTACTTCGCAGAACTCTCTCTTTCTCTTTTGGTTACAAACTTGTTTTGTGATTTGTTTACAAGTCTCACTCGATCTAACTCAGGTCTAAGCACTGTTCTTGAGTGAGTCGCTTTCCCGTGATTCTCTCTGAATATTCCTGAAAGCGTTAGCGTCACAATAAATGCCTTGGGGCTATTTATAGGACTTGGGGAAGGGCGTCTTTTCTCTAGGACGATCATGCCCTTCGTGGACGTGGCTACAGGATCTTCCTCCACGTAGTAGGGCGGTGATGAGGAAGCTTCTTGTATCCAGCTGTGTATGATGAACTTCGCTACAGGATCGGCCGCCACGTGTTGATGGACTCTGTAACAGGATCGTCCTCCACGTAGTGTTGGACTCCGCTACAGGATCGGTCTCCACGTGTCCTTGGATGATCAAACATTGTCGTGTGATGTCATCCTGTCGGCTAGTGAGTAAGGACTCCTTTCTTGCGTTCCTACTTGCTTAGGACTCCGTCCTTGCTCAAGTAGTCTCTGGCTGGTCCTTACTTCCTGTTAGCTAGCGTCCCTAAGCTTGTGGGACGCCCATACACACTTGTTGTCCTTTTGGTCACTGGCGTTCCTGAACAGTTGGACAACTTTATTAGAATCAAAGTGAGTTTGTCATATCAAAACTAAGGGACGATTGTGTGGAACAGTAACAAGTACACAGGCGTTCTTGATAGCGTCCTAACAATTTCCCCCTTTTTGATGATGACAAACTCTTCAGCAAAATAGTTTTGACATTGGAACTTAGCATGCATGAAAACTTAGAAGCGTCCTCTAACACTTAGAGAAATTTCAGTAAGCACAAGTTTTCATTCTTTGATTCTCTAACATTTGGATTTTAGGGAGAGAAAAGCGTCCTAGAATTTTCTAGGCGTCCTCTATTATATTAGCATGGCGTTCCTTAGACCTTTCACTTAATAGTTCCCCCTTAACACTTGCTTATTCTAGATAACTATTTCATAGCGCATCTCTGCAAAACTACACTTCCCCCTTTTGGCATCATCGAAAAGGATAACAAGTGATAAGGACGTTAGCACAAACACATAACTAAAAGCAGTGGAGCGCTTAAACACACATAATGCAAGCAAACAGTGTAATAGCCATTCAAACAAAAGTAGAATTATTACACAAATGTGATCACAAAAAAAATCAAGTGTTTTTAAAGAAAAGAAGCAAAGGCAAAATATTGAGGGATTAAGAGGTGGGGAACGGCGATCACTGAGAACGACTCTGGTCTTGAAAGAACTTTAGAAGTTGTGCTTGAAGTTCAGCCGACTTAGTGAGAGCCGCGGACAAGTCTTTGATAGCCGAGAAGACGTGGCATTGATTGTCCATAATGGCCCCCAAGAGTTCTGCAGGAGGATGCTCGGAGACATTTGCAGGAGCAGAACGGGGCCTTGGTCCTGAACTGGTTGAAGGAGCGTCCATTGGAGGATCTTGAGTAGGAGAAGGAGCCATAAGCATCTGATCAAGAACGTTAAGGTCTACGACTGGCTCTTCTTCTTGAGAGTACTCCTGTCCCATGGAAGCAAGGCGTTCTGCTTCAGCATCAGCAGCCATGCGTGCTTCCGCTTCTTTTAGTCTTGCTTCCTCAGCCTCAACCTCTAACTGTTTTATGACAAACGGCAGCTCTTCATTATGCCTTATCTCGACAAGTCCGTTCTTGGCATTCCATTTCAGACCGAGTTCTTCTTGAGGAGCGCTGTCATCGTAGGCGTTCTGAGATTTCAGAATTAGCTTTACCAGCCCCGGGTACGGCAGAGCATGTCGCTTCCTCCCACACTTAGCCATATGTTGCATTGCTATTCTTGCTAAGTTGATGGGGCGGCGTTCAAGAAAAGCGTCAATTAAGATAATGTCGTGTGTTTGCACGATTGAACGCTTCTCCTACCTTGGAAGGACGGCGCGACAGATGAAGTAGTGAGCTATGGCGCCAACCTTGCTCAGAACGTGAGCAACTCTGTCTAGTCCCAATGGCCTCTTGCCCTGAAAGACATGTTCGACCAGAGGCAGTTCTTCATCAATTGTCTCGAAACCGCCTTCAGGAAGAGAGCTTAGAGCGTCGGACGGGGGCTTCTGAGCAGCTAGTCCCATGAAAGCTCGAACCTGGCGTTCACTCACTGTGGCTTTCTCACCATCTATTTTGAAATGGAGAGAGCCATCTTTAGCTTTGTACCTTAAGTCTTTGTAGAACGCCTTAATCTGTTCCTTATCAACCACAGCGGGCGCAGGCCCAACGTTCAGCCATCCCTGAAATCGCAGAAGCTCAAGGAACTCCTGGACTTTGTCGTCTTGAGGGAAGGAGGCGAGCCACTCTTCAGAATAAACTAGAGGGATAAGAACTTTCACGGGCGCGCCATCATGCTTTCTTTTGCGCTTGCCCTTGGGGGACTCGGAGTCTTCGCCATCCGAAGAACTGTCCTTATCAGCAGAGTCCTCAGGGTCATTCTCATCGGCGTCCTGGCCAGCAGCGTGCTCTGTGCCTTGTTCTGTCTCAGCATTACCACCAGATGTGGTTTGATTAGCAGCAGATGAACCTTGACCGTGGGACGTGCCCTCGGCGTCCTGAGCCTCTGTTTGATTTTCTGTTTCTTGCTCAGCGTCCGCGGGGACTTGATGGGATTCTGTTTGGATTGTGGGGGAGGGGTTTTCTTGTGGAGATTGGGTGGGGTTTAGGATTGGGAGGGACTGGTCATAGGGAGGGATCTCCTGGGCATCACGCTCGAGCTCATCAGATAGAGTCGGCTCGGCGTTCTCCTGAGCGACCTGGTGCTGACCAGCATCCTCAATCTGTTTTGAAGGAGCGTTCACCTCTCCTTCCGCGTCATCATTCGAATCCCCAACAACATCAATGAAAGGGGAGTCCTGAGCGGGCGTACCTCTTTGACTCTCAGAAGAGCTAGAGGAGGAAGAGGAGGGAACGTGCTCTATCTGGGCAGGAACATCCCTTGCGAGCAAAACGTTGGGCTTTTCGCCAGTCTTCCTTCGGCGAAACGTATTCTCAAACGTTCGCTCAGTCTCATCTGGGCCACTCTCGGATGATGGACGGCGGGACTTTGGAGTCTCGGGGTCCTTAGGGGGCGAGATGTGTGCTGGGGCAGATGGGAAATTGGCCAGATTTAGAGGGGAATGAATGCGGGGAGGGAAGGGGATTAGGGCATTTGCTCTTGAAGGTTGGGGGGACGGAGGAGGGGTGGGGAGTTGAACGATGGAAATTTGTTGAGGGGGAGGAGTGGATTCTTTGGACAGGTTGGACGGCCTTTTTGTGGTACTAGGCCTTTTTGTGGAAGCTTTAGAGGATGGGACGCTCGAGGTCTTGGCCTTTTTGAGGGGCCTTGGGTCATGGACTTTCTTGGAGCGTCCCTCCTTTAAGTGAGGTGGAAACTTGTCCATGATTTCTGTTGGGTTGGAGGAGGAGAAGGGTTTAGAAGATTTTGAGAGGGGAGATGAAGGGGTTGGACGCTTGGATGGGAGGATTGATTTTGTGGTGATGGAAGGGACTTGAGGAGGTGGTGGAGAAGGACTGGGCACACGGTTTTTTATCATTTTGTATGCCAAAGAGTCCTTAGGGTACATGGGGAATTCAGGTAGGACGGCGTTGTGAAGGTCGGGGATTAGGTCAAGCAAAGGAGCAAGGTTCTCACCTCCGAACTGTGAAAAGAAAAGAACGTCGTCCATCCGTCCTGGCAAGTCTTTGTAGTTGGTGTTGTGAAGGCCTTGGATGACGAACCGTTCGATGAACCGCTCGTAGTTCTTTGTTTTGACTTCATCGTTTTTTACGTCCGATTTGTCCATGCGTTCCCTTATCAAGTTGTAAAGGGTTCGCGGCTTCCTGTTGATGAAGTCCACCAAAGACTCATTGAGAACGATAGGCTTTGGTTTCTCGATGAAGTGGGACTTCACCAGCTTTCTACGCTTCCCGCCGGTAGAAGATCCGGCCACGTTCTTTAATTGTTGAGACATTGTCAGATGAGATTTTAGTGAGAGAAAGCTGCCGGAGTTCTAGAGAGAAGTCAGAGCAAATTTGAGAGTGACAAAGTGGTTGAGCGTAATAAATTCTGAGAGCGACTGTTCTGGCCTTATATAGAGGAAGCGGTGGCACAAACGGTAATTACCACTGTTTTACTGTGCGACACTTGGCAAAACTTCCCCCTTAAGATTTGAGCAAAAGCAACGGTCACTGTTCACACTTTCAACGGTTCAAAATTCTGACTCTTCAACTGCTCCTTAACAACTGAACTGGCATTCTTACCAACTAGCACTGAGCGTCCTCTCATACTTAGCAAAATTTTACCTCTTCAAGCAAACTTGTTCAATCAAACCAACAACCAACTTACCGTTCTTGTGATCACCTTTCGAACCAGTTGAGAACAACGCAAGTACGTCCCGTAAAAGAAAATATGAAGCTCATAGGACGCTTTTGCGGAGTTCTCGGCTAGGGTAAGCTTAGAGTTCCCATCATTTCGGCTTATAATGAGGGTTGGGTGATCAGGGATACTCTTTGCAAGACAAAATAGAGAAAATTTGAATGGCGTTCCAAAGTAGCAAACACATGAAGTTTTAGACTAGCGTCCTTGCAAATATGAATTCAATGCAAAACAGTCCTTAAACACTTAGAATCTACAAAACATAGCCAATCATTGAGAGAATAGTAGAACGGGACTTGCTACTTAAAAGTTATCATCCCCAAGAGCAGTCTTAGATGCTCAAAGGGACGTCTATCAAGCGCCTTAGTGAAAATATCAGCTATTTGGTCTTCAGTCCTTACATGCTCCATACTAATGAGTCCTAGTTCAACATTATCACGCAAGAAATGATGTCTTATATGAATATGCTTTGTGCGTGAATGAAAAACAGGATTCTTAGAAATTTCAATAGCACTTGTGTTATCACAGCGAATGGGGATAGTTTCAAGATTGATACCGTAGTCCTCTAGTTGATATTTGATCCAGATGACTTGTGAACAGCACGAGGCAGCAGCAACGTACTCGGCTTCCGCAGTTGAAAGCGCCACAGAGTTCTGTTTCTTAGATCCCCAAGAGACTAAGCATGAACCAAGGAACTGTGCCATTCCTGAAGTGCTTTTTCTGTCAATCACATGACCAGCATAATCAGCGTCTGAGTAGCAACAAGCTTGAAGGACGTCTTCCTGGGGTACCAAAGGCAAAGATCGTCGCGTCCTTTGAGGTGGCGAAAGATCCTTTTGACTTCTTGCATGTGGGACTCCTTTGGATTTGCCTGAAAACGTGCACACAAGCAAACGGCAAACATAATGTCGGGACGGCTTGCGGTCAAGTAGAGCAAAGAACCAATCATCCCTCTGTAAAGCTTTTGATCAACGTCCTTTCCCTGTTCGTCTGCGTAAAGACGCGAGTTTGGAGAACAAGGGGTTGCAACAGGTTTGGACGTGTTCATCCCGTACTTCTCAAGCATTTCACGGACATATTTTTGTTGATGAATGCGCGTCCCTTCCTTGAGTTGATTAATTTGAAGTCCCAAGAAGAAATTGAGTTCACCAATGAGGGACATCTCAAACTCACTACTCATTAAGGACTTGAACTCATCTACAAGTTTCATGTTAGTACTACCAAAGACTATATCATCAACATAGACTTGGGCAATTAAAATGTCCTTGTGAACTTTCTTTATAAACAAAGTTTATCAATTGAACCTCTAGTGTACCCATGAGACAAAAGAAAGGACGCAAACCTGTCGTACCATGCACGAGGGGCTTGCTTGAGTCCATAGAGCGCTTTGTCCAAGTAGTACACATGATCTGGGTGAGAGGCGTCCTCGAAGCCAGGCGGATGAGCAACATACACTTCCTCCTTTAACTTTCCATTGAGAAAGGCAGTCTTGACGTCCATCTGAAATAACTTGAATCCTTTGTGAGCGGCGAAGGCAATAAGGAGACGAACGGCTTCAATTCTAGCAACAGGAGCAAAGGTCTCATCATAGTCTATGCCTTCCTCTTTCTTGAATCCTTGAGCCACCAGTCTTGCCTTATTTCTTGACACACGTCCACTCTCATCAAGCTTATTTCTGAACACCCATCGCGTCCCTATGATATTTTTGCCTTTGGGACGTGGGACGAGAGTCCAAACTTTGTTTCTTTCAAACTGATTGAGTTCTTCTTGCATTGCTTGAATCCAGTCAGCGTCCTGGAGTGCTTCTTTGATATTCTTTGGTTCCGCCATAGAGACAAAGACATTAAATGCACAAAAGGCTAAATTTGCACTCTGGGACTTGCTAGCAGCTGACCTGGTCTGAACTCCTTGAGACAGATCAGATACAATTTGAGAAGTTGGGTGGTCCCTAGAGAAGCGGGACTCCCTTTGAAACAGTTGAGCAAATCTTGGATCAATGTCTCCATCAGAATCATCACTATCACTTTGAGTATCGTCCACAGCGTGTTCCCCCTCAGAGAAAGCGTCCACACTTTGGCGTTGCTCGCCTTGTTGACTTGATTCTGCTATATCTTGTTGAACTGGAGATTCACTGCGAGAGGGAACTCCCTGAACAACACTAGGAGCGTCCACAGAGACTTCTTCAGGATTTGGAGACGCGTCCTTAGAGACATAGTATTTTCCTGAGGTCCAATCTTCAGCTTCATCTTCAGAGTCGTCCTGCTGATGCGATGAGGAGCGTTCTTTCTTACTTGATTTTTCTCTGTGAGAAGAACTCTCCTTGAACACAACATGAATACTCTCTTCAAGTTTTAGAGTCCTTTTGTTGAAAACCCTATATGCTTTGCTGGTGAGAGAGTACCCAAGGAATATGGCTTCATCACTCCTTGCATCAAACTTTCCAAGTTTTTCTTTATCATTGTTGTGAACGAAACACTTGCAACCAAAAACTCTGAGATAATCGATGCGAGGCTTCCTTCCATTCAACAACTCATAGGACGTCTTCTTCAGTAGAGGACGGATCATGGCACGATTGATAATGTAGCATGCTGTAGCAATAGCTTCCGCCCAGAAGTATTTGGGGACGCTATTAGCCAAAAGCATAGTTCTTGCCATATCCTCTAGCGTCCTATTCTTTCTTTCCACAACTCCATTTTGTTGAGGAGTCCTTGGAGCTGAGAAGTTGTGTGAGACGCCATGTTGATCACAGTAGGCCAGGAACTCCGAGTTTTGGAACTCCGTTCCACGGTCTGATCTTATGGCTTTGAGAGGCGTCTCAAGGGCAACTTCCACTTGTTTGATGAAGACTTTGAACGCATTGAAACAATCTGCTTTGGACGCTAAGAAAAGAACCCAAGTGAATCGAGAAAAATCATCTACAAGAACGTAAATGTACCTCTTTCCACCGTGGCTCAGCGTCTTCATTGGTCCACAAAGATCCATATGGAGGAGTTCCAGAGGCTTCTTTGTGCTGACTTCGTTCTTTGACTTGAAAGACGTTCTTGTTTGCTTCCCTTTGATACAGGCTTCACACTGTTCAACAGTCTCAGGATCAATTCGGGGAAGTCCCTTCACAAGATTTCTTTGGTGAAGCTTGAAGATCGTGCTTGGTCCAGCATGACCAAGTCGGCGATGCCAGAGATCCGCGTCCTTCTTTGAAGCAGATAGACATAATTCTGATTTAGGCTTGAACTCTTGATTGAAGATATAGATGTTGTTCTTGCGAACTCCTTTGAGAACAACTTTGTTGGACTTCTTGTTGATGACGAGGCACTCCTTTGAGTCAAATGTGACTAGGTTTTCACCTTGATCACACATTTGAGAGACGCTAAGAAGATTGAAGCCAAGTCCTTCAACAAGACTTACATTGGTTGCTTTGATGGACGGGTTAAGAATAGCAGTTCCCGTTCCCTTGATCTTTCCTTTGCCCTTGTTGCCAAACGAGACAGTTCCTCCCGTGGCACTACTTTGGATAGAAGTGAGATGGATCTGGCTTCCTGTCATGTGATTTGAGGCGCCACTATCAATGATCCATGGGCGTCCCCTCACTTCCACCTGCCAAAATAAGGTTAGTTCTTGGCGACCCAGGTAAGGTGTTCCTTACCTGGCTCTTTACAATAATAGAACGCTGGTTCTAGCATATAGTCATTTATGTTAACATCATTAGAAATGGCATGTTTGTGGAAAGAACTTCTAGAACGTCTAGGACGCCTAGAACTAGCTTTTGGAACGGACTTAGCATTTTCATTGTTAGTCCTAGCAACTTTCCCACTCTCAATGTCTTCCTTAAGTTTTACACAGTCATATTTGAAGTGGTCACCTTGTCCACAGTACCAGCACGTCCTATAGTAAGTACCAAGATAGTACTTCTTATTGGGACGTTGAATTTTGTTTTGCTTCATCTTTTGGGGATCGCACACCTTTGAGCCGTCCCCTTTAGCAATTTTCTTGTAAATTTTATGACTGGTGGAATTGGTGTAGTAGTTCTCTTGACCTATTTCTCCACTTTCTAGAACTCTAATTCTTTCAAGGAGATTTTTAGTTTTCTCTTTTTCAAGTTCTAGTTCAGAAGTTTTGCTTGCCTCAAAATCACTGAATAGAGAGTCCTTAGAGTCATCTTCATAACCTAGACCTCTCTTAGCTGGGACAAAAACTATAGGTCTCACTTCTTCAACTATGGGACTCTTACCCAACACCTTCACTTCTTCCCTCAGCTTGGCGTTCTCAAGTTTGAGACACATAATTTCAGTTTTCAGGGACTTGGATTCTTCATGAGAGGACTCTAGTTGAACGATCATGGAACTACAGTTTTCACATTCAACTACAGTATTCTCATTTTCAAACTTAAGTTCATCCATTCTATGTTGCATGACAACACTTTCTTCCATGATTTTTCCAATAAGTTTAATTAGCTTAGATTTGGAACAATTTTCTAAAGAACTCATCATAGATTCACGAGTTACCTCATTTTCAGATTTCGGAACGCTCCTCAACAACTGTGACGTCCTCCATAGCCATGTACGCCACATGCTCATCAGGCTCCTCATCATCATCATCCGAAGAGGAACTCCCATTATCCCATGCAGAGGCGAACGCCCCAATGAGGGCTTTTGTCTTAATGTCCTTTGCAGACATTCCTGTTGTACACCTTTTAGCAAAGTGTCCCTTCTTGTTACACTTGTAACATGTGAGTTCCTTCATTTCTGCATCAGTGTACTTACGACTCTCTTTCTTTGGCATCTTGTGCCTGTTGAAATATTTGTTATTTTTGCCAAAGGAACGGAGAGCTTTGTGGATGAAAGCAACTTCTTCTTCTTCATCAAGCTGTTCTTTAGACTTGCTTTCCTTTTCTCTCAACGCTTGAACGCGCATCCTTTCGCGATTTTCATTCTTGTTAGCTTCCACCATTAAGGAGATTTCTCTTTGACGACGAAGATACTCAGCGTACTCTGGTGTTGTGGACGCCAAAGCGAGATCAGTTTGAGGATTCTGTCCAAGTTTAGCCATGTCAGAGATCCTTCTTTCTTCGTACTGCCTGAGCTTCCCATAGATTTCTTCCATATCTAGAGTTTTGTTGGTTGTGTTCTCTTTGAACGTTGTTCTGTCAAAGTTCCAGACTCCGGTCAAACCATCAATGACCACTTGAACTCTATTCCTCATGGAGATTTCTGTTTCTGGGATGCCCAAGTTCCTCATCTTGGTGACAAGGGCCTCAAAACGGTATGAATAGTCATTCACCGTTTCATTTGGCAACATACTGAAGGCATAGAACTCCTTCTTGATCTTTAGTTGAACGTCCTCCTTCATTTCAGCTGTTCCTACATGAAACTTCTCAAGAGCTTCCCACTGTTGTTTAGTTGTTGGCAAGTTGCTAACTCGAGTGGCGTCCCATTCACATAGAGACGCTTGAAGGAAACAGATAGCTTTTGCGTTGGTTTCCATCAACTTGAACTCGTCAGGACCCCACTCGTCCTCCTTGTCAGCTTTGTCAGCGGGTACCTTGAGATCTCCCTTCATAATAACCTTCCAGCATTGATAATTTTGACTTCTGCAGAAATTTTCAAACCTCGTTTTCCAGCGGTTAAAGTTGCCGTCCGTCAGGCGCGGAGGCTTCACGAACGAGATTCCAATAGGTTCCATGTCCATCTTTACCTGCAACTCAGTAAGAATCTAGAGCGCCTGCTCTGATACCAATTGTTGGATCGTTAGTACTGAGGGACGGCCTTACCTTAGATAAAGGCGTCCTGTGGTTAGGCGTTCCTACGAGGTGTAGGAGCGTCCTTGAGTAATGCAGCGGAAATAGTACTAAACAGATAATAGATGAACGCAGAGAATTATAGAGGAACCACTCAAGACCAATAGTCCTTGAGTGTAAACCTCTACCTCCTTGGAGGATTTGTGAATAGTTCTTTCCTTTATATTAACCGTTCTTACAATTGTACTGGCGAGTTCTTACAGTTCTCTGACACTTAGCTTTTCCCTAAGTTCACTTGTAAGGAACTCCTTTAAGCCTACAACTTAAGGTGGTTCAATCTGCTAAAGGACTCTATTCCTACGTTCTGCAGTACTTCGCAGAACTCTCTCTTTCTCTTTTGGTTACAAACTTGTTTTATGATTTGTTTACAAGTCTCACTCGATCTAACTCAGGTCTAAGCACTGTTCTTGAGTTCTTGAGTTAGTTCTTCGTGTTCTTGAGTGAGTCGCTTTCCCATGATTCTCTCTGAATATTCCTGAAAGCGTTAGCGTCACAATAAATGCCTTGGGGCTATTTATAGGACTTGGGGAAGGGCGTCTTTTCTCTGGGACGATCATGCCCTTCGTGGACGTGGCTACAGGATCTTCCTCCACGTAGTAGGGCGGTGATGAGGAAACTTCCTGTATCCAGCTGTGTATGATGAACTTCGCTACAGGATCGGCCGCCACGTGTTGATGGACTCTGTAACAGGATCGTCCGCCACGTAGTGTTGGACTCCGCTACAGGATCGGTCTCCACGTGTCCTTGGATGATCAAACATTGTCGTGTGATGTCATCTTGTCGGCTAGTGAGTAAGGACTCCTTTCTTGCGTTCCTACTTGCTTAGGACTCCGTCCTTGCTCAAGTAGTCTCTGGCTGGTCCTTACTTCCTGTTAGCTAGCGTCCCTAAGCTTGTGGGACGCCCATACACACTTGTTGTCCTTTTGGTCACTGGCGTTCCTGAACACTTGGACAACTTTATTAGAATCAAAGTGAGTTTGTCATATCAAAACTAAGGGACGATTGTGTGGAACAGTAACAAGTACGCAGGCGTTCTTGATAGCGTCCCAACAATACTTGTAACCCTTTTGTTCTCTTTAGTTTGTTGACCTTGGTGGTCTTGAGGACAAGTTGGGTTAAATGTTGCGTATCCCTCTTTCGTTTTGGAGACTCGGATTGTGAGTTTGTGAGGATCTTTAGTGACGATATATACTTGGTGTCACTAATGCTTTGGAGCATCATTCAATGAACTCATTCAACATGGAGTTTGATGCCGCAGGATGACTGACTAGGTTTGGCCAAGAGTAGTATACCCCCTAATCATGTAGCCATTACAGACATCTTTTCACACCTCCTCTTACAATGTTCTCGAATGAGGCTCGAAGTTCCATATAGTAGTCTTAAAACGAGTCTCTAGAGTATATGAGCCCCTAATGAAATGAAGGAGTATCTCGACAATCTCTTCTTAATCCACGAACCTTCATATATTATGTAAGTCGTGGCGAGCTCGTTAAATTTTTTTTTGTTGCATTCAAAAATCTTTTTTTTATTTGCAACAAAATATATCAAATATTTGTATTGACATTGCTTTTAATCAAAAGAGTCAAAAGAGAGGGTCGAACTAAAATAAAAATAATTATTATATGTTATGCAATTTTGTGTACATTTTTGCTCAACATATTTTTGGCACGCCCAGTGGGACCCTTTCTACGGGTTGCCTACGTATCTCTTTTATAGAGAATCAAGCCTTACGTAGTTCAGAGTGTTTTATTTTTTATTTGTTTTGTTTTGTTTTGATGTGTGTTATATGTTTGGTATTTACACATCAGTGGAATATGCCCAAACCCACCTTCTAGGAAGGGTTGTTCGGACTCAAACCAACTATCATTTGTGCGATGTGAATAAGATTAAACCCACCTTCTAGGAAGGGTTGTATAATCTTTCCACAATCAAACATAAAGCTTAGAAGTTTATGTTTATATTTTTTTATTTTATTTAATTTAGTTTAATTTGATTTGCGACTGAATACGACACATTTATATTTTTTAGGTCGTATTTCCTACGTATCCATTTATATGATATGGAATCAAGTCAAACGTAGTTCTAGGATGGCATATAATTTATTGTATTTGAGATTTGCGACTGAACTTGATATCTATATGATCAATATCAAGTTTCCTACGTAGTTCATAAAAGAACATCAATTCTTTACGTAGTTCTTTAAGACATTGAATTTAAACTGGGGTGTGATTGAACTCGATGACACATTGTCATATATCGAGTTTCCTACGTAGCCTTTATTAGACATCAAATCAACACGTAGTTCTTTAGGACATTGAATTTTAATTTATGGTTGTGATTGAATTTAACGCGTACAAATTTCACGTTAAATTTCCTACGTACCCGTATGTAATGGGATCAAATCATACGTAGTTCTAATAGTTTAATTTTGATTTTGATTTCGGGTTGTGATTGAACTCAAGTGACACATTGTCTTATATTGAGTTTCCTACGTAGCCTTTATTAGGCATCAAATCAATACGTAGTTCTTTTCGAATAACGATAATTTAATTTGAAGTGTGATTGAACTCGACGAGCCTTGATTAGCTTTATGAAAAGTGTCCTACATACCCTTTTTAGAAAGGGATCAAACCACTTGTAGTTCCTATTGAACTTAACTTTATTTTTGATCTTAATTTACGATCATGATCAATAATTTCGATCAATATTTTATGAGAGTGTTCCCTTACTGGGTCATCTTTTTAATTATCTTGTATTAGTGTTTTTTAGCAAACACATATATGCATATGTAATTTATATGACACATGCATATTTTACTTAAGAATTTTTATCACGTGTATGTTTTACGTATTTGAGCCTAAATTGGGCCCTAGTTAATTAAGCCCATCAATAGCTCGGCTCTTTTTCAAAGTTAATCAAACAAACCCAAAATAGGTTTTGGATCATCACTTGGATAGACAACCAAATCAGCCGCCATGTAGGTTATATAAATTAACCTGATTTATTAGACTTTTCTTAACTTATGTAAATTTAGTACTACATAATATATATGAGTATCATTATATCTTTGGGGTTTTATTTATTTTATTTACCCCAGATTTTTGTAAACAAAACCTACACCTTCTCAAAATCAAATTTACGTAGGCTCTTGACTTGGTTCTTTAAAATAAATCAACCAATTTACAGGCCTTAGTCTCATTGATTTTCTTCTTTCATTATCATGAATTCTTTTTATCAACTTTTAATCCATGTATTGCTTTATTTGGAGGTTTATTTTCACACTCTAAATCCACCGTAACTCTTTTTTTTTTTTTTTTTTTGAGGCAGAACAAATCCTTCATTAATTAATTAAGATCGTCCTTACACAGAGAGAATAAACCTTCGGGAATCAAATTCATATCACAACAAATTAAAGGAGTAAGGGGCATAAGAGAAGCAAGAAAATGTGCAGGTCTATTGCCTGCCCGTGGAACATGGCTCCAGGAACAAACAGTAAACCTCACAGAGGAAGATCGAATCCTATCAAGCAGCACTCCAAGGTCGCCCCGCCATGGCTGATTACAGCGAAGTTTCGACACCAGGGATAGAGAGTCCGACTCGGCAATAATGTGAGACAAACCCATCTCGTGGCACTGTTCCAAAGCCCACTCAAAAGCCGCTGCCTCAGCCACCTCCGCATCCTCCGTAGCCTTGATACACGCAGCCCCGCAAGCCTCAACCTCCCCTGCAGTGTTCCTCACCACAAACCCCGCCCCGCACCGACCATCACGCCCGATGCTAGCATCACAATTTACCTTGAAAACCCCAGGCGTTGGCCTTTTCCACCCACTGCCACGAGCCTGCACTGAAAGGCTTCCCGAACCGCCAGAGTCCTGCATAATAGAAGCCCCATGCTGTGTCCTGATTTGCTCAGCAACTTCGCCAATATCCAACTCAATACCTTCAAACAGCCGTTTGTTTCGAAGCCTCCAAGAATTCCAAAGGATTAGGGCCCATAAATTCAGCCAGGAGGAATCCATCTCCCGTCTCACTTGCAAAAGAAAGTCACAGACAGACGACACAGATGACCCCAAAGGCGACAGCTCCGGGAAAGCACGCCACAAGTGGAAAGAATTTCTACACAGAACCAGGGCATGTAACGTTGATTCCCTAGCCCCACAGAATTCGCACCTGTCATCCTCAATTATACCTCTCTTGGCCAAATTCACCTTAGTTGGAAGAGCCTCCTTGCATGCTCTCCAAACCAAATTTTTGACCCTCGGCATCACCCGCAGCTGCCAAATATGCTTCCAGAAACCCTGCTGAAGCTGACCAGATGACATGCTCCCCTGCTTCTGATCCTCCTCAAATTGCATGAGCATGTGGTAAGCCGTTCTTGTGGAGAAAATTCCACTCTTTGACCAAAACCACACCACCTCATCTCTGACCTCGGGAGCGACAAGGCGAATTTTCAGAATTTCTTCCACATCACAAGGCCAGAATAACTCATGGAGGCGCTCAGAATCCCACGACCCCAGATTCCAATCGATGAGGTCGAGGACCCGCAAATCATCCTCGCCATTTGCATTGCTTGTGATCGGCCGGAAGCCATAAGGTCTAGGAACCCAAGCATCCTTCCAAACTCTGATATCGCTCCCATTCCCGATATGCCAATAAACACCCTTTTCCAGAGCCTGTCGACCGTGTAAGATACTCCTCCAAGCATAACTCGGATTCGAACCCAAACTCGCCTCCATGAAAGTGCATCGTGGAAAATACTTGGCCTTTAGCAATCTGGCAATCAACGAAGATGGATTCTGTAGTAACCGCCACCCTTGCCGAGCAAGCAAAGCGGTATTAAAACAGCTAAGATCTCTGAAACCCATTCCACCCCGCTCTTTGGGAAAACACATACGCTTCCAGCTAAGCCAGTGTGTTTTCCTTCTCCCCGAACCATCTCCCTACCAGAATCTGCACATAATCTGTTCAAGCTCATCACAGAGTTCTGTCGGAAGCCTAAAACAGCCCATGGCATACGTCGGTATGGCCTGCACAACAGACTTGATTAAAACTTCTTTCCCTGCCCTCGATAAACACCTCTCCTTCCAGTTTGCCAACTTTGACAGAACCCGATCCCTAATGGTACTGTAGATGACTTTCTTTGAACGCCCAACCATAGTCGGGAGTCCCAAATACTTCTCATGTTTCTCAACTTCTCGGACCCCTAAAATCTGCTGGATTTCCGCCCGCCTATCCGCACCCACATTCTTACTAAACGACAACTCCGACTTTGCAAAGTTTACTTGTTGACCCGACACCGCTCCATAATCATGGAGAATTTTCGCAATTTCTTGGCTTTGTTGACAAGTCGCCTTTGCAAACAAAACGCAGTCATCAGCAAAGAAAAGGTGGGAAATACGGGGTGCACCACCGTAACTCTTATCATTGAAGATGACGATCCAATTTTTACATATGCGTGGACATTTGGCCAAATTAAGTAATCATGTTGATGTATCATGTGTCCACTTAATCATGAAACTCCATGCTTTTTTATTTATTTATTGCAGTATAGCCGATCAAGTACTGCAATTAATTAATTAAGCCGTCAAGTAATTACTTGGCACGACGATCGTCACATGATAAGAAAATTTCCGGAACAATTTTGACATTATAACTACTCCAAATCCGTTAATTGTCCCATATGGAGACTTAGCAGTAATTACTTCCAAGTCAACCACAAATTCCGCCTAGAGATATCCAAAAGTAATTACTTTGAATCAACTATGATCATTCACATGATATAGGGGCGCGAAAGTAACTACTTTCGATTTCACCCAAGTCATGATAATTATTACATCAATGTTGGATCACGATCATTGTTTGGCCTCTTCCATGTACGAGTCCTTTGTGATCGTCTTCCCTCTCCCATATTGAACAGATGGGTTTTCTAAGTCAAAGGAAATAAAAGCGGTGAACTTTCCTCTCTGCATGGAAATTTTGTGAGATGAATCCCATTTGCCTTTCTTTTGATGTACCCATCCGATCACAAAAAAAAGAAAACCATAATATGTAATTTGGAGGGGGAGAGAGTGCACAAAGATAGGTTCATTGCCTATCAAATTGTTTGTGCAATTTTGATCTCGTAGTGGTAGTTTTCTTGTTTGTGTATTGATTACCCCAAAAAAAAAAGGTCCCCGCCAACTGATTTTTTTAATCCTTAAATAGAGCATTGGATTGGAGGTTATCTAATTAACCGCTATTAACCACCGGTTCAAATTTTAATTAACTTAATTACTCTTTTTTATTGTTATTTGGGCTTATCTTGACCTATCAAACTAATCTCAATTTGGGCCTAATTAAATAAATGACATCAAGCCCAATTTTAATTTAGAAAGAGATATTAATATTTTTTTTTGGTAGGAAGAGATATTTGTATTTAATCTAAGATAAACTAACCAATTTTATTATTTTGGTTAGCTTTCACCATTTCATATAAAATCACGAATTGCATATATCCGTGAAATTTTGCCCGTCAACACTATGACAGTCAGTTTGCTCTGCATATTGTGGTGAATCTTGTCTTTCATAAACTCACAAGATAAACTAAGATAGACTACCATTTTCTTCATGATCTTAATCAATCTAAGTGTGTTTCTAGCTCTTATGTTTGATATTCCAATCAACTAGCTAATATCTTCACGAAGCCTTTTGGGAAAAAACAACTCGATCACTTATCTTCTTTCTGTGTTGGACATTCTCGACTTAGATAACAAACAATTGTATCATTTTGTTAAAAGTAAAATGTATGTTTACCAAACACATAATGAGGCAAGATTCTCTTATCCTTTCAGGTTGCTTGACCTGAAAGGAACATTGACGATTGTTGGAGGTCTTATGAAGTTTGAGGTCTTATATTAAAAATTTGGCATTTGAGGTCTTATATTAAGCATTTCATGAAAAGGACCATTGATGAGAATTGTTCCTATGATGTACGTTTCAAAACTCGTAGAAAAAGGAAAACAAACAAAGAAGACTCAAAGGAATAATGAAAGGAATTGATAGTGCATTGTGACGAAATTTCACCCTTGAAAACAAAAGTGAAGAAACGCAATGTATAGAAGAAATTCTCAAAGGAACTAAGAATGGAACAACCAATACTGAGCATGTGGAACTATCTAGGTACAATACATAAGCTAGCTAGTAATAGTTTGTTTCTCTTAGAGGGAATTCTAGAAGTCAAGGGAAATCATAAACTAATCATATGCTTAGGGAAACATGAATACACATCTAGGAAATACATCTTTCCTCTTTTGGATTCAAGCATTGAAATACTTGTGATTATTGTATAATAGTTTAATTTGTCATCATCAAAAAGCGAGAGATTGTTGGAATAGTGTCAGGAACTATCAGTTCAAATACTAAACAACATTTTTTCTACTAGTATTGATGATAGCAAACTCAATCTGGAACTAACAAGTGCTATGCAAGTATTTTGTAAGGACCATCATGTTACAACAAGAATCTAGGCAAAGTTACATGTTCACCAAGTTAATTAAAGGCGCATGTCCTAGGAAGCGAACTCTAGAAACATTAAGAAGAGTTTCCGGAAAGTGACAACTCACAAGAACCGACAAACTTGGAGCATCGGTCAAGAAGAAGATTAGGAACATATTTGGGACAAAGCCAACAATAAAGGACATGTTCTTCAACATTGGAAATGACAAATAAGCTTGAAAGAGATAAGTCTCTCATCCTAGAAAGGGACATCTTAGAGAGAGATAAGACGGTCTTTCAAGGGAAATGTCAAGGATAAGATTGACCAAAAATACGGTGGAGCAAGGCTCTTCAACTATAAATATTGAGCAAGTGATAGGGAGAAACTCACCCCTTAAAAAAAACCAGAAAGGTAAGAGCATTGAAAGAAAGTGTGAAGGTGGTCGATGACGACTACTCGATCTCGACTATAGTGAAGAGTAGGAGATTCCTGGAGCTAAAGGAACGTACAACGAAACTGGTGAAGAAGAAAAGAAGTGACGATTCTGGAGCTAAATGGAAATGAACATAAATCATGAGGAAAGATTTGGTTTATTGTTTTGATTGAGTTGTTTGCTTAAGAACTAGTTTAATTGATATTACATAGAAGTTTGGCAATATCTAGGAATAGAGAAGTTTGAGTCTTGATTAATATTCCCGTGAGTATTTCTATAGCTTAGAGTCTAATAAGAACGGAGAAGTTCGAGTTCTTTCATTGTTTAATCTAAGAAAAGAAATATAGATTTACCCATGTAACTAATTGATTATCGTGGGAGTTCATGTAAAAAAAAAAAGTACGTCCCCAATTTTATCTATTACTTACAGGGTGATAAATTTCCAAAATAGTGCCTTTGACTCTTTAATGACGAATATCGATCCAATGTAATGAAGCTAAGGCCATCCGCAATGGTGAGCCCCAAAACGGGTTTTTAACCCCCTCAAATCAATTTTCTCACTCCTCCACCTCATTTAAAATCTCATTTCTACTTTATTCCCACAACCCAAATCCCCACTTCATTCTTTAAAACCCACAATCTTTATATTATTTTTATCTTTATTAATTTCATTTCATTATTTGATTATTACCATTATATAATAATGCGGTATAATATTTCATTTAAATAATCAATTTTATTGATTTGAAATATAATGAGTAATTTACTTAATTAAAGTATGACGTTTAAAATAAATAGAAACGACAAACGGCATATTTTATTTCACTTTAAATTAAAAACATGGGAATACATTGAAACGAAGGGATAAATATTGCGACAACAACATGTGAAACAAACAAACAAACAAACAAAAACTCACTGGGAAAAAACATAAAAAATAAAAACATCGAACAAGTACATATGAGATCAGAGGAAACTGGTTATCAAGATGAAAATGTCCAAATTTTTGCCACACATGCTCAACCAAATCAGCTTGTAGCTGTTTATGGGTACCCCTGTTTCGAAGTTCCATTCGAGCTTTTATGTATTCTGACATTAACCTTGGCCGATTTGTGGAAAATGTGCGGTCCATAGCTGGCGATACTTCATAACGAGATTCATCACAATACCCACTGTATGTATCCCGTTCATCCTCCACTATCATATTGTGTAAAATTATACAAGCCTTCATTATCTTCCCTATGTCATTGGGATCCCAAGCAAGGGCTGGATTTTTTACTATAGCAAATCGAGCTTGCAAGACCCCGAAAGCTCGTTCCACATCTTTCCGGTATGCCTCTTGATAATGAGAAAAACACTTCGCCTTTGACCCCTGTGGAAGTTTAATAGCAGGTATAAACGTAGCCCATGAAGGGTAAATACCGTCGGTCAGATAATAAGCCATGTTGTACTCATGACCGTTGACGGTAAAATTCATAGGCGGTGATCTTCCTTCCAAAACATCATCAAAGACAGGAGAACGATCAAGAACATTAATGTCATTACACGAACCTGGTGTTCCAAAGAATGCATGCCAGATCCACATATCGTGTGATGCAACCGCTTCTAATACAATTGTTGGCTTACCATGACCTCGTGCAAATTGTCCTTGCCATGCAGTTGGACAATTCTTCCATTCCCAGTGCATACAATCGATACTACAAACCATTCCAGGGAACCCGCGCCGTTCCGCATATTGAAGAAGTCGTTGCATATCTTCTGCGGTAGGTCTACGGAGATATGTATCACCATATAGAGAAATGATACCATCCACAAAGTGTTGTAAGCATGATCTCGCGGTACTTTCACCCATCCGAAGGTACTCATCCACCTGGTCTGCACACATGCCGTATGCTAACATGCGAATAGCTGCAGTGCATTTTTGGAGGGGAGATAGGCCTTGCCTACCCGTAGCATCCCTCCATTGATGGAAAAAAGGAAATGTGGATGAGAGTTGATCAACAATGCGTGAGAATAGAGGTCTTTGCATTCTGAATCGCCGACGAAATTGCTCGTCCATGTACACCGAAGGTGGGTCTTCAGAGAAATAATCTCTGATGAGTTGTTGATGTCCGCTTTCACGATTCCGCTCAATGTATCGTCACCTTCTCCTTGGTTGAGAACTTTCATCTCGAGATAGTTCTTCGTGTTGTTGTGTTGCTAGGGCCACCACTCTTTCCAATCGTTCATTAATGGCATCTTCAAACTCATCAGAAGATGAGCTAGATCCAAAATTGAAAAACGATCCTATGATGTTTTGAAATGGATCCATTTGTGATTGAAATGTGAAATGAGTACTATAACCAATTGAAGGGTAAATTGTAAGAGAATGATTTGAATGTGCAAAGATCTTGCATTGTAATTTTTACCTTGAAGAAGGGATTGTATATATAGAGAAAAATAGTGTGGTTCTTAGATAAGAGCAAAATTAATTGTCTCGAATAGAGCACTTCATTGATAAGAGTAAAGCTGATTGCCTCGAACAGAGCGGGTTATAGATAAGAGTGAATTGATTGCCTCGAACAGAACATTTCATAGATAAGAGCAAATTGATTACCTCGAACAGAACATTTCATAAATAAGAGTGAATTGACTGGCTCGAACAAAGCGGGTCATAGAAGAGTGAATTGATTGCCTCAAATAGAACATTTTATAGATAAGAGCAAATTGATTGCCTCGAATAGAACATTTCATAGATAAGAGCAAATTGATTACCTCGAACAGAACATTTCATAGATAAGAGTGAATTGATTGCCTCGAACAGAGCGGGTCATAGAAGAGTGAATTGATTGCCTCGAACAGAACATTTCATAGATAAGAGCGAATTGATTACCCCGAACAGAACATTTCATAGATAAGAGTGAATTGATTTCCTCGAACAGAGCGGGTCATAGAAGAGTGAATTGATTGCCTCGAACAGAGCGGGTCATAGAAGAGTGAATTGATTGCCTCGAACAGAGCGGGTCAAAGAAGAGTGAATTGATTGCCTCGAACAGAGCGGGTCATGAAGAGTGAAATGATTGCCTCGAACAGAACATTTCATAGATAAGAGCGAAATTGATTGCCTCGAACAGAGCAGGTCATAGATAAAAGTAAAATTGATTGACTCGAACAGAGTGATGCATAAACTAAAGTGAAAATTGATGGTTGTCGGGACCTCTTTTGGATGGTAAGATTGAATATGTTGTTCGCCTCCTATATATAGATGGTGTGTTACAAAGTGATTTTTCACTCTCCATACCAATTTCTGTCTCTCTCTCATTTGTAGAAAGTAATATTTCATCCTTCATTCAAAATGGATCCAAATTATCCCTACAACTTTCAAAATTCCTTCCATTTTGATCAAGATTTTTTGAATGCAACCGATGGAAGTCCAAACCCTCAATTCAATGCCTCTCAAGTTGAATACACTTCTCCTCAAACCCCTGATTCTTATGGAAGTGCTTCAGCATTTTCTCAACCTCAGATTCCACAACATCATGTCCAAGGCCTGGATGAGATAGAGCCTACGCCTCAACAAAACACGACTACACAAAAGGCCTCAAAAAAGTAGAAAAGTCGTGCTAACATATCTCATGATGAAGCAACTCCTACAAATGATGAAGCCCCTTCCAGAGCAAGATGGAGCCCAGAAGAGGAGTTATTGGTAGCCAGTGCATGGTTGAATACATCAATCGATCCGAAGACAGGCACCGGGCAAAAAAGGGAGCATTATTGGAACCGAGTGGCTACCTACTACAACAAACATAGGTTACCTATCATGCTTGCCAGGAGTGCGAGTGCATGTAAAAATAGGTGGAACCAAATGAATACATCATGCACAAGCTATGGGGCCAACATGCGTGCTGCTGAACGCCTTAGAGCTAGTGGTTGGAACGACGTTGATGTTGAAAACAAGGCAATGGAGTTGTACCGTCTCGATCACAAGAACACATCATTTAAGTTCATGCATGTATACAATGAAGTGAAGGATGAAGCAAGGTGGACTAATGCATGGATTGCAGAAGAAGGAGAAGGGTCAAAAAGGTCCAAGTTGGATGAAACCGGCAGTTACTCATCCAACTCCAATCCGAGTACTCAAGCTACTGCATCTGAGGAAGCAAGTGTCGGTGTTGAGGCATGTAGCAATGCTCCTATTCACCCCATTGGAAGGAACGCTGCAAAGAAGAAGGGGAGGCAAGGGTCCGGAAGCTCAAGTCATGAAATAGATACTAGTACAATGGAAGAAGTGTCTATATTCCAAGCATCCCAAGCCGAGGCGCATACGTGAAGGCGGGAGGCTAAACAAGAAATGTTGCGACAACAAAGAGAGATGCTTGATCAGTATGCTCGCATCCAGAGATAGAATGCTCGTGCTCAGAATGAAAACGCTCGTGCCTAGAAGTATACCGTTCTCAGTAACCTTATGGCGTTATCCACTCGAAGCCCAATGCAGGAGACGATGATGGAAAATTTAACCAGGGAGTTGTACTCTATTGGTGATGAATAATTTCGCATTATGTTTTTACATTGTCCAAGTGAAGAGTAGCTTCACATGTGTGTTTGTTTTTGTTTTTTAATTCGCTAAGTGAAGAGTAGCTTCACATGTGTGTTCATTTATGTTTTTTAATTCCCTAAGTGAAGAGTAGCTTCGCATTTGTGTTTATTTATGTTTTTTAATTCCCTAAGTGAAGACTAGCTTCGCATTTGTGTTTATTTATGTTTTTTGATTCCCTAAGTGAAGACTAGCTTCACATGTGTATTCGTTTATGTTTTTTAATTTCCTAAGTAAAGAGTGACTTCACGTTTGTGTTTGTTTATATTTTTTAAAGTACTTCAAATATGCTTATTTATTTTCATAATGATTTAAAAATGTTAATTTATTACTAAAATGTGTACAACTAATATCTTTTGTGTTTAAGTATATTAATTATCTTTGTATAATACATAAAGTTATATATATATGTATATTAGTTTTTTTTTTAACCAAAACATATATAAAATGGGTGTCTATGTATAGATAAAAAGAAAACAAAAATATAAAAAAATGTATTTTTGAAAAGATTAAAATGCCTTATTTTTAAAATAACCCTAAAGGAGTTTTTTAAACACCAAAAATGCAAAAATATTGACAGCCGTTTGATTGGATCGGAGGGATGGAAATCAGCCATGTGTCCATGAAAGTTGCTTTTTTGTACAATATTGGAGTTGTTTGTTCTGGAGCCTACGTGTACAGCATTTTGGCAATTTAAGAACCCATAAAAATGGGTCTTCTCCTTGAAGCCCACTTCATAGGTTTTTAAGTTTTTTACACTGTACATAAGATTTCTATTATTATTCTATGGTTTAAAACCCCCATTGTGGATGGTCAAGGTTGCCAAGGTGACGGCTTTGTTTGAATAAAGAATGAATAAAGCATAAACCAACACATTCTAGTAAAGAAAGCATAAACCAATACAAATTGAGGAAAATGGGCATGGGAAGGAATCTTAAAAGTTGAAGGTGGGCGGCCTGGCCTCTATGATTTCAGAGATTAGTGAATGGAAAGCTTACACAGCAACAGCTTTGACCCACTACTGCCCTTGCTAAGATGTCAAATGACTAGGCGTTGTATATTAATCCAAACCGCAATTATTATTTTTCTGAAAAATCAAATCTTCGTTCAATTAATCATAACCATGCATTCACCAAAAAATCAACCCCTCTCCATTGATTGATCACTCCCCATTTGAACCACAAAATATCAGATCGAACACAAAAAGCTGTGTATGTTTGAACTTTCGACGATCCAAATACATGTTATTTGAAAATGAAAATTTGATGTTTTCAAGTGGCATAATATTTTTCGTTTCCGGCAAATTTGATGTTTGTAATAAACTTGTTATAGAGTTGTAACTGTTAGCATCCAACTAATCGATCTCTACACTCAGCAGTTCTTCCTAGCTAGCTTTTTTGCAATCTATACAAATCTACCACAACTTAAAACACATCGTGAAGAGAAAAATATAAAATTCAAAACATGAAGCCGATGGAAGGTTATTCTTTATATATATATTTAAGTACCATCAGTGATCCTGTTACACATACACCGATCGGCGATTGAAAATAAATGAATCCTTGAGCAGATTGCGCATACATATATGATGTATATATAACAATCTACAACAAAGGACACAGTATATAGCATTCAAAAGCCTAATAGAGATCGATCAGGATCACCAAGCGCTCATGGAAAAGGTTCAATACGTATATCTTTCATGTACACCTAGGCACGGATCGTGTTAAGTACGTGATCGACACCGGCTGTTAATCGCGCGCGTAGACGTAGCCTAGCGATCCCCATGATCAACGGCATCAACCTTGGTGCTGCAAGAAAGCAGGCGACGAAGCACATCCCAAAGCGCCGCCGCCGAGCAAGACAAATCCACAGCCTTGGATTTGAGCATGGCAGCCCTCGAGTCCCAGAAAGCGCGCCCCGTATGGAAGCACTTAGTCTGCTCCCGCGTGAGCGTGTAGCTCCTCAGGTACTTGTGCCGCCGGCAGGAGACGCTGTCGACGACTCTCCTTGACGCCCCTCCACCGCCTGCGTCGGGATTGATGGATCGGACGAACTCGGCGTCGGATTCGGGCCACTTGTGGAGGCTGGCGTAGCTTGCGCTTGAGATGCAGGTCGAGGCCATTCAGGCTTTGCTTAGAGGATCGACCGAAAGCCCACCAGGATCCGATTGATTCGTTGATTGTTGAGGAAGAGATGGAGGAAGGAGGAGCCAGGGGTTTTGAGAGGGCAGATGTGTGAGTTCGGTACAAATCAAGTATCGGTAGGTATATATAGGCAGGCAAACTCTGCGTGTTCAATAATGTTTTTTGTTTGCGAAAAAGAAGTATATAAGTTGAGATGGATACGAGGGGCCGTGTGTAGTGGAGTCTGGAGAAAATGGAAGAGTAATGATGGAGGCGTTGTCAGGCTATGTAGTAGTGTACATATAACATATATATGCATGGTTGCTTATGCTTTGGACCTTGGATGGTACATTGTATGTCTGGTGCACCAAATTCCACGGTATTGCTCTTCAAGTTCAAGTTTTTTACCTCATGTTCATGGCTTCGGTTTCTACGGCTTGGATATTCGGGTGTGAGATGTTTGCAAAGTTCAAGATTTGCTTGATGCTGGGTTCGGTTTCTACTATGGATGCTCATGGGCTGTTGGCCCATAGTTTTGCTTGATGTTCATGTGTCTGGTTTCTACTAGGGATGCTCAATGGGCTGGGGCGGGGCATGGACGTAGGTCTCAGGTCGATTTGTCGGCCCATAAATTTTTAATTGACTAGCAACCAATCCGTAATTGGAGCCACAACCCACGAGTTAGATTAGGGGTTTTGTAGGTCTGGTTGTAGGTCTATCCGCAGACCCATTTTGAATGTCAACATTGGTGAAATGAGTTTCTTAGGCCATTCTAACCTGTTTGGTCCATTTGACTTGTTTGATGACTTGATACTATTTTACCACAATATGAATTTGTAAACCTCATTCCTAATATGTGTTTTATATTAAAAACGAATATTGATGATTATTAATAAAATTATAAAACATTATATTAGAAACATAACGAGTTGTGGATTGATCCATAAGCTCAACGGGTTTGAACCGACTCGACCCACAACCCGTTAATGAAAATCTTGACCCGCCATCCGACAGTGTAATCTGCGTCTGTGGTCGTCCGCAACGGATCAATTGAACATCCTTGGTTCTATGGCTCATAGCCTCTCATTGCATGTCTCTTTATATTACTTGTTAAATACTTGAATGTGGTCATAGCCTAGCCGGCTCAACACATAAGTTCGATGAGATTTCAACCTAAAATCAATTGAGAATATAAAGAGTAGTCCAGGAGACTTCTACTACGCATATTAGTGTCAAATCCAGGCATGGGAAGGTAATTATCTCAAATTGTTCAATTTTTCGATGGACCGTAATTAACCATCGAACGAGAGCTACTTTAGTAATTATCAATATTTGTAGTATAAGTTTTTTTTTATCCAAAAAATTTAAGGTGAGAGAATGGTGCCTCAGTCCAAGATTACTTCTCATGTCAAATGCGATTAGAGAGTTGGCAATTGTTCCACATGGAGTTGGCACCGTTTTGCCAGCGGCCATCTCCATGTGGAACAATTGCCAACTCTCAACATTACTTCTCATGCCAAATGCGATTAGAGATGGCCGCTGGCAAAACGGGTCGTTCGGATCAATTTGGATCTGGTCGTTCGGATTGGGTTCGTTCGGATCAAACTGTTATTTTGAGTCTTGTTCGGTTCGATCACCCAATTAGGATGTTGTTCGGATTCGGGTCCTTTCGGTTCGATCGTAATATTTTGGATTAGTTCGGATCGGATGTTGTTCGGTTTTGGGTCTAGTTCGGTTCGGGTCCTTTTCGGATTGCTTTTGTTGTTGTATTTTATCTGTCAAATTTTTTTATTTTATATTGTTGGTGTATATCAGGAAATTATTATTGAAAAGTCAGCAAATAATGTTTTCAAAAGAAGCAAATTGAATATGCATTTTGAAGATCCTACACTTGATGAAGATCAAAGTACACCCATCAATGTCCTTAAATTCTAGAAAGAAAATGAGATAAAATATGAGAAGCTTTCTCACTTTATTTAGAGATAGTTTGACCGTTCGTCTAACAAAGGTAGCTTCTAAATCAACTATTTAGTATCGGAGGTAGGGTTTTGAGCAAGTGGTGATGGTCTATCCTTCCTAAAAATGTGGAGGCTAGCTTTGATAGCTTCCTGGAGTTGCCTCTATGTCTATGACGGTATGTCATGTGTTCATTGAGCCATTTAGTTTTTTTTCCCTTAATTCTCATTATACGTGTAGTTATGTTTTCTTGATTCACAATATAAATTATTTATTTTATCCTTTTGTAACAATGGATGAAGAAGAAAACATCGGTTCTGAGGTGGATTGGAACAAATACGGTTGATAGCATGTTCACATATAGGATCAAAGATTACATAATGATAGCTTTGTGTTGAAGAAAGAAATGCTTGGTTTTCATTTTGTGTTTATTTTCTCTAAGACATGTAAAAAACAATGAGATGATTATTGTTTGTTTAATCATTAGAACTTGTTTTTGATAAGTGAAATGTTTGAGACACAATTTGGTTGCTATTAAAAAAGTAGACGTACTTGTTCGGTTTTTTGTTATACATTGTTTGTGTGCACTTTTAATATTTTGTACCATTACTTTTTCTTTCTTTTTTAATAGTATATCTACTCTTAAGATTTAGTTTGGATGTTTTTGGGTCATTTTGAATCGGGTCATTTCAGGTCAGAATCAGTTTAGGCCGTTTTGGATCGAGTCATTTCGGATCGGGTGATTTCGGGCCAGGTCGGTTCGGGTCAGTTTGGTTTGGATGGTTTCGGTTAATATTTTATTCGGTTCATTTCGGTTCGGGTCAAATTCAGCTCGGATCGGATTCAGATCGGGTCTGGATCATGTTCGGGTTGTTCATTTTTCGTTGTTCAGATCCAATTTCGGATTCGGTTTGGGTCGGTTTGGATTTCGGGTTCGGGTCGCTTTTTGTCGGGTCTAGCCGCTATTCATGATGAGTTAGACCGGCCCAAGCCAAATTTCAAACCTAGATGGTTACGAACTTAGTTTTCAATACATTCATGCAACTATAAGTGTCTAACTCAATCATAATCAGACTTACTCTAGCACCATAATCAAGTCTATGAAATTCAATCTACATTGTGAATTGGCGGTAGATTGAAGGTTGTACACGCTTATCAATCATCGTAGCAATATGCTAAAGCGGAGGTTAAAAATAATAATTATCACGACACGTGTCAACTCCTCATTTGATTGCATCATCTATCTTTATTAAAATAGTTCAATTGGTTAAGATTTGATTGTAGACCTCACGTATATATTTTTTTGGTAAAAAAAAACGAGGGTCTATCCTACTTATTTAATTAATATAAATAAGATTACATATTCTCGCTCATCCACTTATCAATTTCCATACAGGAAATCAGCCCATCGGGAGGATTCTCATACATAATTAAGCTCTCAAACAAGTCCTCACAAATCCTAGTCATCCAATCAACAGATTGGTTAGCATTTCTAGCAATGTGCTTAATCCTAGTACACCAATTACCACTAGACAGTAAATCCTACACTTAGATATGATCTCCCAGTAGCAATTCGGCACAGGGTCTTTAACAACAACTGCCTTGATCACTTCCATAGCATCAATTTCAATTTCCAGGTTGGTAATCCCCATCTCCAGCGCAATTTGGAGACCATGTAGCAGTCCCACAGATTCAGCCATAAAAGCGGAATCACCTCTGGCACAAGCAGTAAAGCCCTTTAGGAAATCACCATTATTATCACGGATCAGCCCGCCAGCATGGACATGAAAGTTGCCTTGAGAGTACGCACCATCCGTATTTAGCTTGTACCAGCCCAAGGAGGGACGTTTCCAGCAGGTTAGAACCGATGCACCAAAGAAACTCACATTCTTTCTGTTCTCGGAGAGGGTTAGGAACTCTTTAGCATGCTCGATGATGAACTGGTGGCGATCTCTTGGGAAGTCGACTTGAGAGTTGAAAATCTTCGCATTCCTCCACTTCCATAACCACTATAACCCATAAGCAAAGGTAGTAGGCCAGGAATCCGTGCGTGACAGGTCAGAGAGCAACCAATCACGCAGGTTTCCAGTGAAGAAGGAGGACCTCCTGTTATCCAGCAAAAATTCATCCCAAGTGCTCATTGCCGCAGGGCAATGAGCACTTGGAATATATAAAATAGGAAATAATATATATCATTAAAGTTATATCCATGAAGTTTTTTTTATATCTATAAGGTAACCTATAATTTTTTTTATTAAAAGAATATACTATAAATAAAATAATGCATCATTAAATAAATCTTATAAGAAATAAATTAAATAAAATATTCTAATATTTTCAAATCAAACTATTCTTTTGAATAAATTTATATAAAATTAAAGTAATTTTTTTGTTAAATCAAAATCGTGCCTTCAAGGCATGGGAACTAGAGTTGTCAAAACCTGACCTGGCCCGAAAAATCGACCCGAACCGACCGAAAAATTTTGGGTTCAAACCCGACCCGAATAGTAGTGAGCAAAGAAAAAAACCGAATCCGATTAACCCGAACCCAATTGGGTTGAAACCCGAGACCGACCTGACCGACCCGATATATTATATTTATGTAGAATTAGTATATTATATCATAAAACCTATTAGAAATTAAATAATATTTTACTATTAAATATTATTATTTAATCATAGTATTATTGTAATAATCATTAAAAACTCAAATTCTTGACATGTTAGGTCGACCCGAACCTGCACGATAACCTATCAAGACCCGACACGGCTTGACCTGTAACCCGGTTGACCCAAACCCGCACTCAACTCGAACCCGAAAAGACCAAACTAGAAGCCACCCGACCCGACCTGTTTGACACCTCTAACGGGAACTAATGCTAGTATATACTTCTAAACCTAAATCAATTAGAGCAGTTTTGGTATTAAACTTTTACATCCCACCCACCTTATTGTTTTATGGATATTTCATATAAATTTTCTATCCATAAATAATTTATCATCTTATTTAATCAATACAAATGTTTGTAACTAATCTAAAATAAAATCTTCTAAATAAAATATGATTTCAAACATTACTTATATAGTTATTAATTAATATTTCACCTATCCAGCAATAGATCTATAGTAACTAATATTTTAGTCATCTAAGTTGGAATACGAGTCTAGGTAAATTCATCATATATTTCTAAATCTGAAATAGTAAAGGAGAGTTTTATCATTAAGTTACTTATACCCTATCTACCCTATTTTTATCTATGAATTTTTTATATAACTTTTCTATTCATAAGTAATTATCACTTTTTCTAATTACATACAATATTTTATGTAGTCTAATCCAATTCTTAATAAAATATGATTTGTAACAACATTATTAATGAACATATTCTTAAAATAATATGATAGTTAAAATAATATTAAAAGTAAATAATATCATATAATAATATAATAATTTATTATACTATACTATAATAAAACTAGATTATAATATTCAAAAAAATTATTTATTTTGCAAATATTGTGTTTCAATCCAATTGAGCACGCGTCAATCAAGTTTAGTTTTTCCGTTGACTTACTAATTTAAGGATCGGGGTTCCAACTATAAAATTTTTGGTTGATTCCAATTGGTTTATCGCGCTGAGTTGAATTTTGACTACTCTAATATAAAATATATCATATGTATATACCATTGCTAAGCCAATTGTTAACCTATTAACTTTTTACTATTTAAGTTATAATACATATATGGTATATAAATCAATATTATCATTTTTATTTAAAAAGTTCTCTGGCAAGGCCCGAGGTATAACTAGTATTATACTATATATTATGCCCTACTTTAGTCAATCAACTATAATACATTATAAAGAAGACTCCACGTCTTTGTTAAAGTTTGTGCCACGTCATCCACCCTGAATAAAATAATGATTTTATTTTCATCATTGTATCCTTTAAAAATTGTCTCTATATCCACTTAATATCTTATCAAATGTTCGATATCTTTGATATATTACTTATTTTTGTTATTTTAAGATAATTTAGTTTTCATTTAAATTATTAAAGCATTGTCATTTTTTGTAAAAAGAGACTTTTAATCTTGTATTAAGATTCTGAATAAATAATTTAAATAATGGATTCCATAATTTAAATTGTAAGAACACAAAATACGGATATAGTTCAATAGGTTCATATATGGGTCCATCGCATTTGGGTTATACATACATTATCTAGGAAAAGACAGGCTCGAGTCAAAATGCGATCTCAAATCAATCAAGTCGGTTTTATATAATCATATTACCCGTACAAGGTACGGGATTTTGTACTAGTTAGACTTGCATTCTCAAACCAACCAATCCTTATATTAAGTATTACTAGTCTCATATTTCAATCCTTCAAATAGAAGCACTGGTGCTCCGAGATGGTATTTAGGAAGCGATAAACAAGAATATTCGAAAGCTATTTATTGAAGGCGATAATATCACGGTTATTCAGGCAACCTAGGGATCAAGACAATGTCCTTGAGAAATTGAAAGGATTATAAAACTTTGACCTTCTCTTATCCTTACAAGGATTTGAATTCGTTCACTTTTCTCACGTGGGTAGGCTTTGTAACATTGTGGCCGACAAAATTGCGAAAATGGATCATAGTCTCCTAAGAGAAGTTGTCAGTAACCATCAAGAACTCCACGTTCTCATCCAGTAGGATGCTCTAGGGCGCAGTGGCGGAGCCAAAGAAATCTCGGTGGGGGGTCACATTGTCCAATTACGGAACAAAGATTATTATTATTATTATTACGGTTTTTCTATTGTGTGATCTAAAAGCACACTCTAAACATACTAAATATAGAAACTAAAACCTAAAACGGAAATAGCGAACCCGTTATAAAGAATTTTAAAAATCCAAAATTCAAGATTTACCAAATCTTTCGATTAGTAATTTCTTATAGTGTTTCGTCAGGGTACATAATAGAAAAACTCTTATTACTATTATTATTAATTATTATTATTATTATTATTATTATTATTATTATTATTATTATTATTATTGTTGTTGTTGTTATTATTATTGTTATTATTATTATTATTATTATTATTATATGAGTCTACTAATTTAGAAAATAAAATTAATTATTTTAAATTTTCAATCCACTCACCAAACCTTATATATCACTTATATTACTTATTAACAAACCTTATTAACGAAACTTAATTACGTAAAAACAAAATGTAGTCTCACCAAAATAAGTATGCATACCTTCAATTATTGACTAAATTATCACATATATATTAATTAAACTAGAAAATAAGAACACAAAAAGTAGATCAAAATAAATACGCATACTTTAATTTAGATAAGTAAAATAAGAACAACAAAATTTACCAAAAAAAAAAAGAACAAAAGATGATGTAGCGGAGCAATAAGATTGAGCCGCGTGAAGGAAATGATGAATGTAGTAGAACATAAAATCAAAAAAAAAAAAGGCAAATCGGCATGTATGAGGTTCAAACACGGGGCCTCTTGGCAGAGAAGGGGCACAATACCGACTAGGCTAGTTAAACTTTATGTTTTATGTGTTATGGTATATTTAATATATATGAGAGGGTAGAAGGGTCACCGGACCCCACATGACCCCCTAGCTCCACCTCTGCTAGGGCGGCCTCCGTAATTGGAGGGAGTCCTAATTCTCACCGGTTCAAAAAAAAAAGTCTTACTAGTCTCAGCCGTCAATGTGGAATATAATATTATTCATAGTAAATATTCATGTATCCATAGTTTGGATACTATTATCCTTATAATGTTGTATAATTTTCTACACACTACATGCTTATATTTGTTAATGCTAACATAATAAGTAGGGATTTCACTTTGATGACCTTAAATGTAATTATAAGCTCGACTATAACAGAATTTCCACTCTTGTATTCACCCTTAGGCCTTAACTATAAAGGAATTTCCATAGACGAGAAGCCCAATCTAGAAGTTAAAGACCTCAAGGGGGGATCCAGAGACACAGTCTCAGCTTCGGCACTCATTGACAACAAAGTGATGAACAAATAAACAAATTCTCACTTATATTTTTCTAGTAGTATTTTATGTATTTGTATTCACTTTTCACCGATCAAATGAGGCAGACTAGTTAGATGGATTATAAAAAATGGAGCATAAATAAAGTTTTTACTCTTATTTTATTCAATTATTACCAACAACATTTATAACCAAGAGTGCCTTAAAATACCCAAAAGGGATTAGTTGCGTTGGTAAGGGACTTACTACCTGAGATTTGAAGTTTGAACCTTGAGAATGATCCAACTTATTCGAACATTTGAGGATGAAGCAACTTTAAAAGAGTGATTTACCCCATTCATAGAGCCTACCCGACACCAAATTGGCCCTACTAAATAAACAAAAAAGAAACGAATGCCTTAAAATACCACCACATTTCCCCTGTCCCTAGTTGCCCAAGTTTTGGTTATCACTATAAAAAATGAATAAACAATTATATTAAATTAGAAAGAGGGGTGAATAGTGGTATAGTTTGGTCATAGGTAAGGTCAAAACACACTTTGCTCTTTCAACTAGATAGTGACACTTGTAAGATTGTAATTTTTTCTTATTAGAATAATTCAACTTTTGCATTAGTGGGGCAAAGAAGAGAATATTATATTTGATGGCCAACTTGTTTTGGTCCACTGTTAAAATTGCTCTAAGGCCTCAACCTCTTTTAGTCAAACTAGTTGATTGTCTATGCCTTGTACGTCCACTGCGATAATTTTTTTTCAACGTTGAGTTCATTTGATAAAAAAGTATATGCATGATAATATTATTAATATTTTGATATTGATAATGTTTTCATTTAATTTGTGACCGAATTATGATCATGGCTTAATATTATAATTTTATATCTATAAATATAGTTGATATTAAATAAGGATTACAAATATTTTTTCATATAAATATAAAATATATATGGATATGGTAAAGATACTTAGATTTTTTATTATATGATGAATAAGAATAGTCTACCATCAAAAGATAATCAATGCAATGTGAAGTGGGGTCAAAGTTAATATGGAGGCTTGCAAAAGGAGAACTTTAATAGACAAGATTTGGTTAAATACAAATTGATATAAGTGATTTAATATTAATATTATTTAATATTTCAATATAGAATTGATATAAAAATATCATCAATAATATTTTGATAGTAACATATCTATATGGATAGGATAAAGGTACTAATATATTTATTTAATTATAAATAAGAATATAATGTTTTGATATGAAAATATATTTATAAATAAATTAAAAATACTTATATTTTTATAATCAAATAAATTAGAATTTTTATTGTCGAATCAAGTAGTTTAATCTAAAAAGGGGTCAAATTTTATATAAAATTATTCAAGAGAATAGTTTCATATAAAACCTTATATGAAACTTAAGTACGTCAGTTTCATTTTGGGAAATTCCTCTTGGTACCACCGAGGTTTCGACTTTTCCTTTTGGTGTCACACAATTTTTTTTTCCTTTTGGTACCCACGTAGTTTACAAATAGTTCTCTCCGTACCCAAAAGTTACTGTAAACCACTAATCCATCCAAAAAATACAATTTTCCGTTAAAAAAAAAGTTAAAAAAAAATTGTTTCTTCCATCTACTAATTTACCCAATATTCATGAAAAAGAAAAAAAATTAAAACAATAGCAGCTTAACAGACGAAGGAATAAGGAAGAAAGGAGAAGGAGGAACGACGGGGCGGCGAGGGCATCAACGGCGGCCGGAGACAACGGTGGCGGGTCGGGGACGACGACCGACAAACGGGCGGCGATCTGCAGGTAGGCGGGCGAAAAGCCCGACGGGGCGGCGAGCTGCAGGCAGCGACGATGGGCGTAGGATTTGTAGTCGGAGTCCTCGGAGTTCTCCTCCTCTCTCACACCGCTTACTCCACAATCAAGTGTAAGCTCTTCTTTAATCTTGTACCTTAGATTTCGCTATCTGATTTCGATTGGTTTGAAATTGGAGTCCGTTCTGTCTTGTAACTCTGCGTTGCGATTGCTCGGTTGTAGATCGAGGCCTGTTTGTTGGGACGCTATCAAGGACGCTTGCTTGCTTGGTAGTGTGCCCACAACCGTCCCTTAGTTTTGATATGACAAACTTACTTTGATTCTAATAAATTTGTCCAAGTGTTCAGGAACGCCAGTGATAAAAGGACAACAAGTGTGTGGAGCGTTCCCTAGGCTTAGGGACGCTAGCTAACAGGAAGTAAGGACCATTAAGAGACTACTTGAGCGAGGACGGAGTCCCAAACAAGTAGGAACGCAAGAAGAGCGTCCTTACTCACTAGCCGACAGGATGACATCACTCGACAATATTTGATCATCCAAGGACACGTGGAGACCGATCCTGTAGCACAGTCCAACACTACGTGGCGACAGATCCTGTAGCGGAGTCCATCACACACAGCTGGATACAGGAAGCTTCCTCATCACCGCCATACTGCGTGGAGGAAGATCTTGTAGCCACGTCCACGAAGGGCATGATCGTCCCAGAAGAATGACACCCTTCCCCAAGTCCTAAAAATAGCCCCAAGGCATTTATTGTGACGCTAACGCTTTAGAGAATATTCAGAGAGAATCAGAGGAAACCGACTCACTCAAGAACACGAAGAACTAGCTCAAGAACTCAAGAACAGTGCTAAGACTTTTGCTAGATCGAGTGAGATTTGTAACCAAAACCACAAAACAGTTTGTATTCAGAAAAACCCAAAAAGAGAAAGAGAGTCCTACGAAGTACTGTAGGACGTAGGGATAGAGTCCTTTAAGAGATTGAACTTGCTTAAGTTGTAGGCTTAGAGGAGTCCTTTACTAGTGGACTTAGGAAAAAGCTAAGTGCCAGAGAACTGTAAAGACTCGCCAGTACAACTGTAAGAACGTTCAATATAAAGGAAAAGCTATTCAAAAATCCTCCAAGGAGGTAGAGGTTTACACTCAAGGACTACCTGGTCTTGAGTGGTTCCTCTATAATCCACTGCGTTCATCTTTACTTGTTTAGTACTTTATTTCCGCTGCATTACTCAAGGACGCCCCTACTCCTCATAGGGACGCCTGACCAAAGGACGCCTTTACCAAAGTAAAGGGCGTTCCTCAGTACTAACGATCCAACACTGTTGACGATCATGGAGGAAGAGTTCTCCGGTCCTCCTCTGAATGTTAGTTTTTTTTCGTTCTTAGTTGTTCTGAAACCCTTATCTGGCTGAAATTGGAGGCCGATTTGCTTGATTTTGCTCAATTGGATCAGATTTGATGCTCTTTTAGCGTTGTTTTAGGTCGCGTTGGAGCTGATTGTGGGGTCTGTGCTCTGTATGTACGACGGTGGAGAGTTGCAGGCGAGGCTCTTCGCCGCCCGTGCGTCCGTCCCCGCCCCGCCGCCGTTGTCGCCGGCCGCCATGGATGCCCTCGCCGCCCCGTCGTTCTTCCTTCTCCTTCCTTCGTTATTCCTTCAATCATACCTTAAGCTGCTATTGGTTTAATTTATTTATTTTTCTATTTTTCATGAATATTAGGTAAATCAGTAGATGGAAGAAGAATTTTTTGTTTACCTTTTTAAAAAAAAAACAGAAATTTGTATTTTGTGGATGGAAAAGTGGTTTGTAGTAACTTTTGGGTACGGAAAGGACCATTTGTAAATTACGGGGGCAGCAAAAGGAAAAAAAAATTCGTGGGACACCAAAAGGAAAAGTCGAAACCTTGGGGGTACCAAGAGGAATTTCCCTTTAATTTTTATACACTAAAAGTTCAAATTGATGTACGTACAAAGTTTGTTTTATAAATACTATGAGTTCAATGTTTTTTACTATTAGCTCAATTTTTTGTTTTATAAGTTCAAAGTTTTATATCTTTCGAGTTCAATTTTCAATATTATCAACCTCCATTGTTGGGCCATTTTTTGGTCTTGATCCCCTCCCTTCTACTGATTTCAACTACCCTGATTGCTCCACAAAATGCATTCCTTTTTCTTACTGCTCCTCCTAACATATTTTCTTAATTCTCGTGTTTTATGCTTTATGGAAAAGTTTTAAAATACAACGGAATTAGTAAGATTAATTATTTATATCTTTAATGAAACTTTTTATATATAATTTCAATGATTTGTATTCTTTTATATTCTGGATAAATATCGGGGTCTATGATCAAATTTGAACAAATTAAATTATTTCAATCTCTACTTTAGTATAGTAAGATTAATTAACTATATATTTAAGGAAACCATATACATATAAATTCAATGATTTGTATTCTTTTATATTTTAGATAAATGTAGTGTATACAATCAAATTTGAAACAATTAAATTATTTTAATAAAGATGGGTGATCTGTTTAACGTGAAATTAACACGTGTCATGATAATTTTTATTTTTAACCTTTGTTTTATTATATAATTATGAATTATGATGATTATATAATTATGATTATGATAAATATCAATAGAAACATGAAATCTATTATGTTTTTTTTTATCAGAAAATCTATTATGTTTTTGCATTCAGAAGGGTGTGGGAATCCAGCTTGTTTCTAGACTCCCATCCAACTTTATGTAAACACTATTATCTATAATACAATAAAATAGAAAAATTTGGGGCAATAAATGCTCTTCATTTTATACATATACTAAAGTTTTCATAGCATTGTATGAATGAGGTCTTACCACGTGGCCATTAAGTGTATTGTGCAAAATGTCTCTGGGCAATTACACAATAATGCAATTTTGCAAATACATTGTCTTTGGTCAACGTCTATTTAAGGCGGTGGCATTTACAGTGCAATTTAAACCGGCAATTATACATATTCCCGTTACAGCACAATCACTAGGTTACCGCAATTTAAACAGGCAGTTACATCCTAATTGAATGGATAAGTGCAATTTGAGCAGTGGCCTCTGCCGTTACCACGTAATCATCTTAAGGGAAATAAATCTGCCCACGACCAAAAAAAAAAGTAACGCCCACAAGATTTATTGCCTATACTCCTCCTTGAATAAAAACCCCTCTCTTCTTAATATGTCTTCTCCGCAGCCGATCCTCCTCCTCAACACCTCTAATCCTTCTCCAACTCAACCGGCGAATTCATCTCCATGGCCGCGCCTGCCTTGAGCTCCGACACCGTCCCTAACTCGATTGGAGGCAACGCCTTGAACCTGTCGCTCGCGGCGCACAACCGAGCCGTTCAGATCCGCTTGAAGAAATTCGAAGATCCAGTTCATCTTCTGCGCGGTTTCGCAATTGTGCTAAAGTATCAATTCGATTATAATCTGTTGGTTGTAATATTAACTCAAAAATCGTTGAATTCTTGGGTTTTGATTTTTTAGATTTTGGATTATTAAAATTCAGTATTGGAATTCTGATGTGTGTCTTTGGCAGCTTTAGGTTGAAGTTGGGGAAGAGTATTTCGCAACAACGTCTCGGAGGAAGGATCGCGATGAAGATGATTCTTTTTAGCGAGATGCTAAGGTAGTTGACCTGCATCTCATCCTTTGTCAAACTTTTATATTCGTTCAATTGGTATCATGCTCAATTCAAGGCTATCATAATTGTCATGTTTAGCTGCCTTGGTTGCTCTGAATTGGTATTCGTAGTAATAATTTTGTAAGCAACAACTTAATAGTCTATTTTCTAATCACAGTAATAGTATTATTATGTAGAGTTTCGCATCTGTTGGCTGACAAATGTCTTATAAATTTCATTTCTAATGCCTAATAGATTTGGTCTGGCCGGGGCAGTGCTTTCCAAAGATCTTGCGACATGTGAAAGAGTGACTAAGGTTAGAGCTTGGAAGCTGGCTAATTTTGCCTAAGATGTTCTGAATTAGTTTGAACCTCATAGCTGAGTAAGATAGGCTCTTTAATCATTCTTGAACTCATTTCCCTGTGTTTGGAAGGAGTTTGCAAGTTGGTATGGTTTGGGTGAACTGCTCATAGCTGTGCTTTTGTCAAGTTCCCTGGGATACGGGCTTTGTTTACAACAATTCTCTTGAAGTATTGAAGTTGAGGTCACTCCAAATTTTGACCACCTTCGATAACTTCAATTGGGGCACGGGCTTGCTCATACAACTTCTCTTTCTCTCCAAATTTTTCCTATAATTTTGTGGACAGAATTTGCATTGGTGTACTTCACCAAAGGATTGTAATGAAGGTGCATGTATACAATAATATATAATTTTTTCAACCAAAGGAAGATATTAAGAGGAGCATGCAATGGGAATATATACAAGCGTTTTGCACATTTCGGAGAAAGAAGAATATTAAAAGTAATCTAAATCTTGCAAATTCATTGTTTCGCATTTTAATTTTTAATACTTCGAAATGGCCAAATTCCCAGGTCATGAATAAAATCCAACATTGTTTTGTTGTGATCAAATGTGTGACATAGATCAATAAAACTTGTGTGAAAAGAAATTACAAAAAAAGGTTACAAGAACATGGAGGAAAAACATTAAAGCTTTCTTATAGTGAGTAGAAATTAGTTAAAATACTATTCTAAGTTTTTTAGATTTACCAAAAATTCATTATGTGTACTATATCATATGTCACATGTGCTACGCTATCATATTATATTAGATACTAATACGTATTTTTTTACCAATGAATGTATTTTCTACTACAATTTTTAATTGTTGATTATATAATTTTTGAACTTGATTTAGATAAAAAAGAAACGTACTTATGATTTTTTTGGCAGTTTAGATACAAATCAAATAATAAATCTACATATTTCTCATTCTTTCAATATAAGTAGAAATTGAAAAATATCAAATAACAAAATTTCTTTGATTGATTTGTATAGTTAGATGGAAGCCAAGAAACAAGATCAGTCTCACACCCTTCTTGCACGAGCAGAGAGTGGAACATCATTAATACGTACATTTGGTATAAACTAAGTAGAAATCCAAATTCCATTATCTTATTATGTGGATTATTTATTGGTAGGATTGATTTACAATTCCTATGTTTAGATTTTAGTTAATTCTCATTATTCTAGAGAAAATATTTAGCATGTATTTTGTTAAATTTAATTATACAGATTTTAAGGATAGGAATACTTCCAATTAAATATTATCTTTTGTGACTAAATTAATTTATTAACTCAAAAATAATACCAGTTATTGTCATTGAACCAAAAATAATTCAGCTACAAAAATTGTACAAGAATAGACAAACTATAAACATTAACATGTTCACTAAAAATAATACACGGACAATTTTCCAGCCAAATTTTGTATGATTGCTATTATTGTACGCTACTTATATATAAGTTAGCGATATACTTCAAGTAGATTTAGGTTTTAAGAAAGAACAATCAACAATAAGATCATATTTTACTATATTCCGAAAGTTGCCTTAGTTATATTTATGTAAGTTTTCACATTATATTAATTTATACTTTTATTGAGACCTTATATTTCTATTGTGGATTTTCGATAATTTATTATCTTATCAAAAATCGTCAAATTTTACAACGACCTAAGTCGAGACCGAAGAAGAATATTAACTAACCGTGATTATTAATTTATGGAGATTTTACTATAATACGAAGTATCATAAGATGATGAAACTCCTTAATCTAACATCTACTACGCATATATCATGGATGGAAATGTTGTAAGCAATTAAGTCATTAAAACATGATCATACTTTCATGATACACGTACAATCGATAGCTTTGATTTCTTTTTGAAGCAACAATCATTCTGCTGTAAACAAAGCCCGTGCATCGCACGGGCACTAACTCTAGTCTATACTATCTATATAATTTTGTGTACATGGGGATATTTAATGCCCTCATGCCACATTAATGAGGATACAAAATAAATGAAAAAATGATTAAAGAATAAAAAGCGATGGAAACTGCCATTCTCAATCCGTCCATCAAAGCAACAAATGTCAGTCTTGTTGAAGGACTTGACTTCAATCTTCTTAACGTCTCTCAAATGTGTGATCAAGGTGAAAACCTAGTCACATTTGACTCAAAGGAGTGTCTTGTTATAAACAAGAAATCAAACAAAGTTGTTCTCAAAGGAGTACGCCAGAATAATGTCTACATCTTCAACCAAGAGTTCAAGCCTCAATCTGAGTTGTGTCTATCTGTTTCAAAGGAGGACGCTGACCTTTGGCATCGCGGCCTTGGCCATGCTCTGATACCAATTGTTGGATCGTTAGTAAACTGAGGGACGTCCTTTACTTAGGTAAAGGCGTCCTTGGTCAGGCGTCCTTACAAGGTGTAAGGGCGTCCTTTAGTTATGCAGCAGAATTGAAAACTAAACAGGTGAATAATGAACGCAGTGATTTATAGAGGAACCACTCAAGACCAAGTAGTCCTTGAGTGTAAACCTCTACCTCCTTGGAGGATTTTTTATTAGCTTCTTCCTTTATATTAAACGTCCTTACAATTGTACTGGCGAGTTTTTACCGTTCTCTAGTACTTAGCGTTCTTCCTAAGTGCACTAGTAAAGGACTCCTCTAAGCCTACAACTCAAGCGAGTTTAATCTACTAAAGGACTTCTATCCCCACGTCCTACAGTACGTCGTAGGACTCTCTCTCTTTCTTTTTGGGTTTTCTGAGTTACAAACAATTTGTGGTTTGGGTTACAATTCTCACTCGATCTATCACAAGCCTAGAACTATTCTTGAGTGTTCTTGAGCTTGTTCTTCGTGTTCTTGAGTGAGTCGCTTTCCTCTGATTCTCTCTAAATATTCTCTGAAAGCGTTAACGTCACAATAAATGCCTTGGGCTATTTATAGGACTTGGGGAAGGGCATCTTTCCTCTTCTGACGATCATGCCCTTCAGGGACGTGTCTACAGGATCTTCCTCCACGTAGTATGTCGGTGATGAGGAAGCTTCCTGTATCCAGCTGTGTGTGATGGACTCCGCTACAGGATCTGCCGGCACGTGTTGATGAACTCTGCTATAGGATCGTCCACCACGTAGTGTTGGACTCTGCTATAGGATCGGTCTCCACGTGTCCTTGGATGATTAAATGTTGTCGAGTGATGTCATCTTGTCGGCTAGTGAGTAAGGACGCTCTTCTTGTGTTCCTACTTGCTTGGGACTCCGTCCTTGCTTAAGTAGTCTCTTGCTGGTCCTTACTTCCTGTTAGCTAGCATCCCTAAGCCTAGGGAACGCTCCACACACTTGTTGTCCTTTTGTCACTGGCGTTCCTGAACACTTGGACAAATTTATTAGAATTAAAGTGAGTTTGTCATATCAAACCCAAGGGACGGTTGTGTGGTACACTAACAAGTACGCATGAGTCCTTGATAGCGTCCCAACACTGATCGAATTACACACATACAAATCAAGCATCCATGTACTACATAAGATGAGTAAGCGATCAGCAACAACAATCCATTTATATCTTATAACATAAACAACCCTTAACCAGGTCATAAATCTCCACTGAGTTTTCCAAGGATTCACACTAGGTAAATTGTCAAATAGATTGAGTATCCAAACCTTGAAAATGCTTGTGCACCGTTCTGAATGGAGGAATAGAAGGCCACCACATGAAGGTGGGGATGAGAAGAAGCTAGGGCCCAACCCTAGTAGCGACCCAGGCGCCAACCCCTTCCACGCCATCCAAGGAGACTGGACCAGCCCAAGCGCCTCCATCAAGAAAACGGCCAAAGAACGTCTTCGAGCAAGATCCACAGCCGGCTGCTTCTTTCGGAATCGCCACCGGAGGGAAGAGAGACCAATCACTGACGAACAGAGCATGGGACCTTCGATTCTTTCAATTGGCTCGGTTATGTCTTCGATCTGTAACAACAACTGCCCTTTCGTTTGACTTTCGACATGAACTCTTCTGATTTTGAGGGTGCACACCCACACCGTAATGTAGAGAAGCCATGAGCGACAAGGGAAGGACGGATTTGCCGGGCTTCTACAGATCTTGCTTTGATCCACTACTTTTTGTGTGGAGGTTTTAACGAGCCTTCTAGCCTTTGAGGAACATTGAATATCTCTTGAGCGGGTAGGGATCCGGTTGGGGATGGTCGTTGTCGACGGCGGCGGCTGGGCAAACACTAGGGTTTTTGGTGACTTGAAGGGAAGAGGCATAGCGCGTGCAATAGACGCGTTCTTTTTTTTTTGGTTTAGAAAACGTACTGACTCGGGCAAAATCGTTGTACCCAAAATCAAAGATAACCCAAACACACAAACTAAGTATAGTGAGCAAGTAAGGGATCGAACCCAAGAGAACTAGAGGTATCTAATCTAATATTTGTGTCAACCAAGAACAAAAAGGGGGGTTTCAATGAGAGAGTTTCAATCACCAAAGCAAGAAGACAAATCGACAGTTTCACAAGATCAATCAAAGTACTGAAGACAGGTTCATTCAACAAATCCACTTTAAAATAGTCGTTTGATCACTGATTCACACCAATTCCTTTTAATCCAATGGTTAATTCCAATCCTAATCTTGACTAATTTCATGTCCACGGTCCAGGAAATACTTAACAAAGATAGAGGACGCTCAAATCAATATTAGCATTAAGAGCAAGGATATATAGGATGCATGAAAGAGAAATCAAGCTACGAGTCAATTTCACAAGCAAACAATCAATTCTCTTCTTAAAGCCTAGTTGCATAGACAACAGATCTTGGTTTAAGTTGTTTTCACAAAATAGGTTTGTCCACGGTCCAACCCCGTCCCAACAATAGAAAATCAATCAATTCAATAGGTTAATTACTCCTAAAGAAACAATCAATAGTCATGTAATTAAGCACAAGAGAATCAATAATAACCAAAGGAATAGGAAAAGGATTTAGAATCTCACAAACTAATCAATCAAAGCTTCATTGATGAACAAACCCTAGAGAGGTTTAGTTCTCCATAATCTTCATAAAACTCAAGTCTTCAAACAAAGGTTGAATCATTCCAAAAACCTAAAGAAACTCCTCCTTATATAACCCAAGGAACATGCTCCACGAGATAGATAAGGAAAGAGGTAAAAAGATAGAAAAGGAAACAAGATAGAAAGATTTCGGCCCGCTTCGTATCCGGCATCGCCGTGGTCGCGTCGACACCGCCGCACCCGCGCTTTCACAGCAGAATAGAACAAGTCGTCTCTAGCTATCCACCGCGACCGCGTCGCTCCTTCCGCGCCCGCGGCGATCTCCGTTTGGCATATTGCTGAGTCGGCTTCTACCGCGACCGCGCCACAGACAGCGTGACCGCGGCCTTCATAGGTCTTTGTGGTTCGTCTCTCCACGCCACCGCGCCCGCGTCCTAGACAACGCGACCGCGATATCCATGCAGTGGCGAATCTTCGTCTTTAAGCTCTTTAACTCTTGATTCTTCATAACTTGTGTCTTCGGTCTTCATATTACAATATTGCTCAAAACTAACCTAAACACTCTCTAAATCATCTCAAAATACAAGAGTTATCCTATACAAAATAGCCCAAATCATATTCCCCCATACTTAGATCTTGCTCGTCCTCGAGTAAGCTCAAACAAATGCAACAAGGCAGCACATCTAAGATCTCAGGAAATACAAGGGAAGATAAAAACACTCAGCTCACAACCCGAACCCAAAAATATAGAGAAATCATGAGATAAAACAATGAAGCTCAAACACACACCTCACAACAAATATACAACACTCAAGCTCTAACATGAAAGAGAGCTCTAACAATGAAGCCCCAAAGTCCCCAAGCGAGAATGATCCTAAACACTCGAATTTTTCCGCTTAATTCTACTTAGGCGCCCTTTCGGGTTTTCACCTAACCGCCCTTTTCATTTTTCAAAAGGTGTGCTCACAAATACTCACAATCACTTATTAACCTCTTATTACCCCAGCCTAATGCTGGTCCGGGTTACCTGCTTATTACCTGAGCCGCCCTTTCGGGTTTTCGACTCATCCCAGGATTTATATGCCTTTTTTCAATATTTATGGCTTTTTCTATCCTTTTTTTCTTTCTTTCTTTATTATGCAAAAAGTATGGTGCAAGTGCTCCATAAAAAGAAGAAAATAAAAAATTTGAAGCAAATCTCTAACTAAGCTAACTAGGATAAGCGAATGCGAGTATTCCCTCCCCCATACTTAAATCCTTCATTGTCCTTAATGAAGCAAAGAGAAAGGATAGAAGCAAGGAAGAAGGGTATATCAGAAGACTCACAAACGAATGAAGAGTGGTGGAATGGAAGAACTCTTCATAAGTGGTAGAAGAATGGAAGAAAAGACTTTGGAATTCCGTTCCGATGGCTAACCGCGGGCGCGGGTGTACGGGCCGCGGGCGCGGATCCAACGCCATAAGCAACATCAACATCTAGGAGCCAACCGCGGGCGCGGCATGGGAAGCGCGGGCGCGGCCTTGAGCGAATGCGAACTCGGACGTCTCCTCGAACATGAATGCTCAATGTGGCTCTCGGATATGGGGTTCGTCTTCTCGGGACATGTATGGAATCTTGCACTCGAGCCTCAATGATGCTATTTGGGGAAACAAAGCTCCCCCATACTTAGGCTTTGAACATAGCCAAGAGAATGGAAATCTAAAGATGGATGAAAAGAATATATAGAAGGTGGTGGAAAGAGATAGATGGAAAGATATAGAGATAGAATGGGACCAAAAAGTCCTCTTTTTTTTTCTCTCTTTTTTTTTTCTATTTTTTTTCCTTTTTTTTTATAATCGAACCAGGGGCCCTCCGCGGGCGCGGCGCGAAGACTGCGACCGCGGGGGTCTAGTACCTGTACATCGGGGGTCTGGGCTTGGCCGCGACCGGGGTGTGGTTGCCGCGACCGCGGATTTGCACCAGAAACGTCCTTTCGGACCTAGTACCTGCACATTAGTCCGAATAAAGCAAAAATAACCTAAGCTAAGAATGAAAAACAATCGATCTAATCCTTGGGTTGCCTCCCAAGCAGCGCTGTTGTTTAACGTCGTTGGCTCGACGTGGATATGCTCATGAGGCCAGCTCTGGAGTTGGTTCACCAAGGTCTTGCTCATCCAATACTTCTTGGGGTACACTCTCGTGGTATGGTTTCAATCGATGACCATTGACCTTGAAAGGTTTGCCACTATGGTCAAAGAGCTCTACCGCACCATGTGAAAAGACTTGTGAGATCACATACGGACCAGCCCATCGAGAACGTAGCTTCCCTGGAAAAAGTGTAAGGCGGGATTGGTAGAGAAGCACTTTGTCGCCCGCCTTAAACTCCTTCCGAAGGATGTTCCTGTCATGCTTGGCTTTGGTCTTGTTCTTGAAACTCACAGCATCGTCATAAGCGTCCAACCGTAGTTCCTCCAACTCCTGGATCTGTAGCTTCTGAAAAGCACCGTCTTCATTTATGCGCATGTTGCACTTCTTGATAGCCCAGTACGCTTTGTGCTCAATTTCCACAGGAAGATGACAGGCTTTTCCATAGACTAATCGGAAAGGGGACATGCCAATGGGAGTTTTGTAAGCTGTTCGGTAGGCCCATAAAGCATCATTGAGCCTTAAGCTCCAATCCTTCCGGTTCGGGGCCACCGTTTTCTCCAAGATAGATTTGATCTCCCTATTAGACACTTCCGCCTGCCCATTCGTCTGAGGGTGGTAAGTTGTAGAGACCTTTTGAGTGAAGTGATACTTTTTCAAAAGAGCGTTGATGGTCTTGTTGCAAAAATGGGTACCCTTGTCACTTATCAAGGCCTTTGGAATGCCAAACCTGGAAAAGATGTTGTTCCTAAGGAAATCTGCAACCACTTTTGAATCATCAGTCCTGGTGGCTTTCGCTTCCACCCACTTGGAAACGTAGTCCACCGCAAGCAAAATATAGAGATTCCTAAAGGAGGATGGAAAAGGTCCCATGAAATCTATACCCCAAACATCAAAAATTTCACAAAAGATCATGCGAGATTGAGGCATTTCATGTCTCTTAGAAATATTTCCCACCCTTTGACATCTATCACAAGATCTACAGAAAGCATGAGCATCCCTAAAGATATGAGGCCAATAAAATCCAGCTTCTAAAATTTTCCTAGCAATTTTATCAACACCAAAGTGCCCCCCATATGCATAGGATTGACAAAAAGCAAGGATTGAATTCACCTCGTTATCCGGGATGCACCGTCGGATAACTCCATCTGCACAATGCTTCCATAAGTATGGCTCATCCAAGACATAAAACCGTGCTTCGCTACGAACCTTATCCTTCTGAGCGCGGGTGTAGTGAGGTGGAAATGCTCCCGAGACGAGGAAGTTCACTAAGTTGGCGTACCAAGGTTGGAAATCTTGAATCCCGAGCACGTACTCCTCGTTCCAAGTGTCATCTTCCGGGTCTGGGCGGTTACCGCGGTCGCGGTCTCGCTGGCGCGGTCGCGGTTCGCTGCGGGAATCAACATCTGCTTCTACATTAATTCCGCGGTCACGGCCCGGCTGGCGCGGTCGCGGTTCGGGTCCAGAATGCACTTCGAACAATGTATCGTCGGGGAACTCCCCTTTGATTTGTTCTTGGCTTTCCGGTTCCTCTCCCTTGTTCGGTGGCCTACTCAGGTTGTCAGCCACCACATTCTCAACACCTTTCTTGTCTCGCACCTCGATGTCAAATTCACTGAGAAGGAGGACCCCTCTGATCAACCGTGGCTTTCTTTCTTTCTTTGTCATTAGATAGCGAAGTGCCGCGTGATCCGTGTAGATGATCACCTTAGTGCCCAAGAGATATTGTCTGAATTGTTCCAAGGCGAACACAACTGCGAGCATTTCTTTCTCTGTCACGGTGTAGTTTCTCTGAGCCTCATTCAAAGTCATGGAAGCATAATATATAACAGAGGGGACTCTAGCTTCCCTTTGACCAAGAACGGCTCCCACAACACAGTCACTTGCATCACACATGATCTCAAAGGGTCGTGACCAATCAGGAGGCTGAATTATGGGTGCACTAGTGAGTGCTTCTCTTAGAGTATCAAACGCAGTCCTGCATTCGCTTGTGAAGGTGAAGGCTACGTCTTTCTTGAGAAGTTCAGAGAGAGGCGCTGCGATCTTGGAGAAACTTTCTATGAACCTGCGGTAGAACCCTGCATGTCCAAGAAAGGAACGCACTTCGCGGACATTAGTAGGATAAGGCAAAGATCGAACAACGTCAACCTTCGCCTTATCGACCTCAATACCATTGGATGAAACTACGTGCCCGAGTACGATCCCTCGCTCAACCATAAAGTGACACTTTTCCAAATTGAGAACCAAATTGGTCTCAATGCATCGTTTGAGCACAAGTGTCAAATGGTTTAAGCAGGAGTCAAAGTCATCCCCATGGACCGTAAAATCATCCATAAAGACCTCCATGAAATTCTCAATGTACTCAGAGAAGATACTAACCATACACCGTTGAAAGGTACCTGGGGCATTACATAATCCAAAAGGCATTCTGCGATATGCAAAAGTACCAAATGGACATGTAAATGTTGTCTTCTCCTGATCCTCTAGTGCAATGGCAATTTGAAAGTATCCCGAGTAGCCATCAAGGAAGCAGTAATATGAACGACCCGCTAGTCGCTCAAGCATCTGGTCTATGAATGGTAGAGGAAAGTGATCCTTGCGAGTTACTGCATTAAGCTTCCTGTAGTCGATGCAGACACGCCACCTTGTTTGCAATCTTTGAGGTACTTTCTCTCCATCCTTGTTCTCCACTACAGTGATCCCTCCTTTCTTAGGCACCACTTGGGTAGGGCTTACCCAAGTACTATCAGAGATAGGATAGATCATCCCTGCGTTGTATAGCTTGAGAACTTCCTTCTTTACAACCTCCATCATGGGCGGATTCAACCGTCGTTGTGGCTGTCTAGAGGGCTTTCCTCCGTCCTCCAGAAGGATCCGATGCATACATGTTGAGGGACTAATCCTTTTAATGTCTGCAATGGTCCATCCAAGTGCGGTTTTGTGCTCTTGAAGAACTTTCACCAATTTCTCTTCTTGCTCCTTAGAGAGTTTATTAGAAATTATCACAGGTAGTGTTTCGTTCTCTCCCAGAAAAGCATATTTGAGATGTTCAGGAAGTTGCTTCAATTCGATCGCAGGTGCCTGCACTACAGAAGGGACAAGCTCCTCTTTCTGAGGTGTTAGTAGCGGGGGCCCAATGGCCAACACATCATTTTCATTCCTATTCATGCTACTAACAACATCATTCATTTCAGCAGACAAGGCAAAATCCACATTAGAAAGTTTCACATCATACTCTATAACAGATTTTAATGTATCCTCATGATTGTGATCAAAGTGATTTTGCACTAAAGGATCAAAGATATCAACAGAGCATAGCAAAGGATCATCAGATGGGAATTTCATTGCTTCATTGACATTAAATTCAACTTTTTCTCCTTCAAATTCCATAGTTAGCGTGCCTTTACTCACATTAATGCATGTTTCAGCAGTTTTCATGAAAGGGCGACCAAGCAATAATGGAGTAGCATGCAAATCATGATTCATGTCAAGTATGTAAAAATCAGCAGGAAAAATCAAGGAACCAAACATGATAAGAACATCTTCAACCAAGCCTCTAGGACGAATAGTTGACCTTTCAGCTAATTGCACTATAATGTTGGTTTCTTGCAAAGGCCCTAGACCTAAAGATTTATACACCGCATGAGACATGACATTAATTGAAGCACCCAAGTCAAGCATAGCATTTTCTATCCTAGTATCACCAATAACACAAGGAATAGCAAACACTCCTGGATCACCACACTTTTTAGGCATGCGCTTTTGAAAAACAGCAGACACACATTCAGTTTCTTTGACAGACTCCTTAGGTTTCCCTTTCAATTTTTGGTTCCTTTTAATGGTGCACAATTCTTTTAGAAATTTAGCAAAGCGAGGAACACTTTTAACAAGTTTGAGTAAAGGGATATTGACCTCACATTTGGAGAACGTCTCGAAGACGTCCTTGTCACTTGCTAGCTTCCTTGTGTCTTTGAGAGCATCCGGGAATGGTGGAGGTGGCTTAAAAGAGTTGAGTGGTGGAAAATATGGCCTAACATAATCATCCACCGACTCTGGAGTAATACCGCGGTCGCGGTCCTCTGGGCGCGGTCGCCTCTCATCCACAGGCTTCTCAGCATGAGCTACTAGAGAAATTCCGCGGTCGCGGCCCGGCTGACGCGGGCGCGGGGCATCAATTTTCTCGGAATTTCCGGGGTCTCCGTAAGCGCGGGCGCGGATTGGTGCACCGCGGTCGCGCTCACATTCCAGGGAATCAAACTCGTGGGAATTCCGCGGGCGCGGCTTGATGGGCGCGGTCGCGGATCATCCGTTGAATCACCAGTTTGAGCTTTTGTAAGGATTTCGCGGCCGCGGGAGGGCTGGCGCGGTCGCGGTGATTCACCCGGGGAGTTATTTTCTGTGCCTAGCTCTCGTCCACTCCTCAATGAAATAGCACTTACATTCACTAGTGCCGGAGGAGAGTTGTTGGCTTTCTCCGACAACTCCTTTCTTATCATCTCGAGGGGCAGAGGTTAAGTCTTGGATTTGCCTTTCGAGAGCCTCATCCTTCTCTTGCAAAGTCTTGGCGAGAATCTCCTCAGATGATGGCATGTTAAGGCGAGGAGGTTCCCGACCTCGAGTACTTTCAGCAAAGTTCGCCACTATTTGAAAGAATTCACGGTGGGATTTGTCTAGGTAGGAACCTCCACATGTAGCGAGTATCAGATCTTCGACTTGACGATCAATGCCATTCATGAAGTACCATACGATCTCGGAATCTGGAAACCCATGGCATGGACACCTAGCAAGGAGCCTTTTGTAGCGCTCATGGCAATCGTACAAGCTTTCATCATCTTGTTGATTAAACTCGGAGATCTCTTTCTTCCGGGCTACCCTCATTGAAATAGGGAAGTACTTATCCAAGAATGCAGCCCTCAAATGACTCCATGTTGTGATTGGCTGGGAGTGTGGATTGTTTAATATTTAGGCATACCAGTCCCTGACTGATCCGGTCAGAGAAAACTGAAAAGCTCGCATATTGATCTGATCCATAGTGACCCCAACATGCTTCATGCTTAGACAAGCATACTCAAACTCCGTAAGGTGTTTGACTGCATCCTCATCAGACTGCCCACCAAACTGAGGCAACAGACCAATCAGACTGGGCTTCACCACAAAGTCTACCCCTTCAGCTAGTGCGGGGTACTCAACAGTCATGTGTTGTTGTTCGAGATTCGGAGCATGTTGTTGCCTGATCGATTGACCAGCCATCATGTCTCCTGAAATCAACGACAACACTTGCAAAGAAATCAGTAGCAAAGGTGTGGACCGTAAGATAGGTCCACACAACAGTCAACACAAATATCACACTAGAAAGAACCTAAGTTCCCCGGCAACGGCGCCAAAATTTGATTCGGGCAAAATCGTTGTACCCAAAATCAAAGATAACCCAAACACACAAACTAAGTATAGTGAGCAAGTAAGGGATAGAACCCAAGAGAACTAGAGGTATCTAAAGACAGGTTCATTCAACAAATCCACTTTAAAAGAGTCGTTTGATCACTGATTCACACCAATTCCTTTTAATCCAATGGTTAATTCCAATCCTAATCTTGACTAATTTCATGTCCACGGTCCAGGAAATACTTAACAAAGATAGAGGACGCTCAAATCAATATTAGCATTAAGAGCAAGGATATATAGGATGCATGCAAGAGAAATCAAGCTACGAGTCAATTTCACAAGCAAACAATCAATTATCTTCTTAAAGCCTAGTTGCATAGACAACAGATCTAGGTTTAAGTTGTTTTCACAGAATAGGTTTGTCAACGGTCCAAACCCGTCCCAACAATAGAAAATCAATCAATTCAATAGGTTAATTACTCCTAAAGAAACAATCAATAGTCATGTAATTAAGCACAAGAGAATCAATAATAACCAAAGGAATAGGAAAAGGATTTAGAATCTCACAAACTAATCAATCAAAGCTTCATTGATGAACAAACCCTAGAGAGGTTTAGTTCTCCATAATCTTCATAAAACTCAAGTCTTCAAACAAAGGTTGAATCATTCCAAAAACCTAAAGAAACTCCTTCTTATATAACCCAAGGAACATGCTCCACGAGATAGATAAGGAAAGAGGTAAAAAGATAGAAAAGGAAACAAGATAGAAAGATTTCGGCCCGCTTCGTATCCGGCATCGCCGCGGTCGCGTCAACACCGCCGCGCCCGCGCTTTCACAGCAGAATAGAACAAGTCGTCTCTAGCTATCCACCGCGACCGCGTCGCTCCTTCCGCGCCCGCGGCGATCTCCGTTTGGCATATTGTTGAGTCAGCTTCTACCGCGACCGCGCCACAGACAGCACGACCGCGGCCTTCATAGGTCTTCGTGGTTCGTCTCTTCACGCCACCGCGCCCGCGTCCTAGACAACGAGACCACGATATCCATGCAGTGACGAATCTTCGTCTTTAAGCTATTTAACTCTTGATTCTTCATAACTTGTGTCTTCGGTCTTCATATTACAATATTGCTCAAAACTAACCTAAACACTCTCTAAATCATCTCAAAATACAAGAGTTATCCTATACAAAATAGCCCGAATCACGTACCCCAAGTATTGATTGTTTATTGAGAAAATGGTTTAATTATGAATTGGATATTCGAATGCTAATTGTAATTTTTTTTGATCTTTACACTGAAGACCTCTGCCCAAGTACGCAGCCAGTCCAACCTATTTTGCACTTGTTTCCAGACTTATAGGTCGTTGATGTAGAATCGATGGGGTCTGCTTTTACAAGTTCGGAGGTTTGGGTGGTGCTTAAATTGATGGGCCCATATAAAGCCATGGAGTTTATGGTTTTCCAACAGTTCTTTTTTCAACATAACTGGCATATTGTCGGGAATCAAGTTATTGACATAATTCGGCAGTTGTTGAATGAGGTATCCATGCATAGTACTCTAAGTAACTTAAGGTTATGAGCAGATTGCAACAATCCTTGAGATTCCGTGCCCCATGAAGAAGGAGCCCGACCACGGCTATGAGGGTTCTCATTTTGTGGAAACCGTAGCTACAGTCAAGTTTTATAAGGGATTCATCATTCCCGATATGTCAAGTTACGATGACATTAACGATCATATCTCGATCTTCAAGCAAAAGATGATGACGGTTTCCGTACCTATAAAGGACCATGAAGCCATCATGTGGAGTTGTTTTGGGGCCACTTTTGAGGGGCCGACACTAAGATGATTCCGCGGTTTACCATGAGGATCCGTGGAATCATTTGCAAATCTCATTGATTTATTTAAAGTTCAATTCATAAGTAGTCGACATCTTGAGAAGCATTCTAATGATTTATATCAAACTAAGCAAGGGTATGACGAAACTCTTAGAGATTACTTGAAACGTTTCATTCACGAGAAAGTCAAGATTCCTAGTTGCAATGTTTCGACGTCCATCGAAGCATATCGCCAAGGCCTTCAAACAAGCAATGAAGTTTACGATGAATTGACCATGACCCAGTGTGCAACTTTCAAGGACGTCAAAGCAAAAGCAATGACCCAAATCTGCCTCGAAGAAGATAAGGCGATCGGAGGAAAGACGACGATGACCAGAGGATTCCGGAACATGACTCCCAAAAACTCAAATCTAGTGATCATACCGCGAAAGATAGTAAACTCTGTCTAGGAAAGCTCTAACGATAGCAGTGATCGTGTATATTTTAGGATCAGTGCGCCCGCGGTTCGACCCCAAAAGTTGACTAAGGTTATGTATGACCATACTTTCCTCCTCTCAGCTCGTACAAGCTGGTTCCACCCTTCCCTGAGGCATTGACAGACACAAGGAAGCCCGCCACGACAAGGAAATCTTCGAGACCTTTGTCAACTGTCAAGTAAACATCCCTCTCCTTAATATGATTAAAATCATTCCGAGGTTTAAAAAATTCTTGAAAGAGCTATGTATTATAAAGAGAAAGCAAAGTGAAAAAGGCAAAGTAAAGAAGGTAGCTCTAGTAGAGAACAAGACTATAACTAATAACACCTTAAAGACTAAAAATGCTAACTCCATACTTCAAAAGCAATTGCCTAAAAAGTGTGGAGATCCAGGGAGATTCACTATGCTTGTGTCAATAGGAGAAACTAAGATTGAGTGTTCCATGCTTGACTTAGGAGCTTCTATTAATGTCCTTCCCCTATGCATGTATGAGACGTTAGGTCTAGGTCCTTTACACGAAACGAACATAAGTATTAAGCTAGCTGACCACTCTAACGTGCACCCGAAAGGAATAGTAGAGGATGTGCTAGTGCAGGTAGATGGTTTGAATTTTCCTGTAGATTTCTTCGTCATGGAGATTGGAGAAGGGAGATATGACCTAGTTCTATTGTTGGGTTATCCGTTCATAAAAACCACAAGAGCGGTAATTGATTTTGCCAAAGGACTTATTTCAATGGCACATGCATGGTGATAAGAAGGTTCAATTCCACATTGACGAGGACCCTTTCTGAGCTTCCAAACGTCGAGCCACCGACGTTAAACAAAGGTGCTATTTGTGAGGCAACCCAAGTTTAGATAGAATCTTCTTCTTCATTTTCCTTTTATTAGCTTAGTTGGTTTTTGTTCTAGAGGCTAACGTGCAGGTACTAGGTCCGAAAGGACGATTCTAGTGCAAAACCGCGCCCATGGAAACCACACCGCTCTCGCAGTTGAGCCTTGATCCCGCCCGATGAACAGGTACTAACACCGCGCACGTGGTTTTATGCAGTTTGCTCTCATAAAAAAATTTAAAAAAAATCGATCTTTCAATCTTCTATCTTATCTTCTATTTTCCATCCCTCTATCTTTTCCACCTTCTATTTATTCTCTCCGGAGTTTTTTTTTGTTGGCTCTTGGTGATCTTTAAATTATGGGGGAGCCTTCTGATGTGATCTCCCTTCCAGGATCGGTCGAATTCGGGTTCGACTGAGCTTTTGTGGAGGTGTTCTTGAGTTGAATGCGTATGAAACACAATCTTGATTTTTGTATTGAAATAGGTGGCGAATTGTTGATGTTACAAACTGAAGTAAAGGCGTTTTGTGGGACATGGGAATGGAAATGGAAAACAAGATATTAAGCTAGGAGAAACGAGAGCTAGAAGCCAACGAGGTGTAAGTTCCCTCGGCCCTTTCTCCCTTGAGGAGAAGAGACCGAAAGAGTAAGGGCTAAAAGCTCTCTTTACTCAATTTCAATCTAAGACAAAATGAAGGCCCTAGGCGTCCTTATATAGGCTGAGGTAAGGGGGAGAGGGCGGCTGCTTGGAGTGGGCGCCAAGCTTCGTATGGAGGTGGAGAGAAGTGGTGGCCAAGGCAAGCTCCTTGGTGTGGGCGCCAAGTTTCCGAGAGGAGGTGTGAGAAGAGTGGGCGCCAAGCATCATTAAGGTGTGAGGAGGTGATGTGGATTGGTGGCCAAGGCAAGCACAAATCAGCCGGCCTTTAATGATGTAGATTGGCGGCCAAGTAACACATATCTTCTGTGATGATCCAAACTTGGCGGCCAGGGATTTGCGTTGGGTGTTGAGGAGTGGCGACCAAGCAACCTCCCAAGTGGGCTTTGGATATTTCTCTTGATGTTGGGCTTCGGGCCTATCAAGGCTCTCATTCGGGCCAAGCGCTTGGAGGCACACTAACACTTGACTAGGTGGGTTGTGTGGGGCGTGGGCCAAATGGGCCCGAATTTGTTCTTGCAACATTCTAGCGCGTCGCCTAGTCAAGGCCCCGGGAGGGTGGTTTAGTTCCATAGCCATGGTCGACCGTGTGGCGGGTCGTGCCCGACCTATGTGCGGGTGGCCTCGGGAGTGCCTCGGAGAGGCACCGGCCTGCGCCTCGGGCCGCGCCTTAACGCCGTCCGCGGGGTGCCTTGTGGAGGCACCGGGCGCACCGGTGCCGCTTGCGGGGTGAGGCCCCAAAGGGGCACCGGGAGGCACCGGGGCGCCGGTGCCTTGATGTGGGCCGGGAGTCACCGTGGCGTCGGTGCCTTGTGGTGAGCCGAGAGGCACCATGGCGTCGGTGCCTTGATGTGAACCGGGCGCGATCACATCATCCTCCCCCAGTTGAGAAGGATTCGTCCTCGAATCTTCTTTGTCGAGCGCAATGCCCACGCACACAATCGCGATTGGTGTCCTCCGCGTGGCTCGATGGACGGATTTATTGTAGGCGAACTCTGTGAAAGCTAGGCATTTTTCCCACATGCGCAAGTTAGTACGCAAAAAATAATGAAGTAAGGCACCCAAGGTTCTATTAAGAACCTCGGTTTGTCCATTCGTGAGTTTAGTGTCGACAAGGAGTGACCGTCCATCAAGGGGAATTAGGCACGTCCGCCTCTCTTGGATAGCTCGGTTCACCTCCTTACCCCAGGCTATCATAAGATGTTTGGAAATGCCTTCACAGGCCTTAAGCTCCATTTTCTTTTTGGCTCTCTTCTTTCTTAGCTCCCTCGCCTCTTGGTCGGCGATTACTTCATGAGGAGCTAAGGGGTGCAAGGTGAACTTCTTACCGTCCCTATGGAAGATGTACTCGTTGGTAACCCCTTGGTGAATAACAGCTCGGTCATATTGCCAGGGTCGGCCCAAGAGTAAATGGCAGACAGTCATAGAGACGACATCACACAGGACCTCATCCTCATAAGGCCCGATGGAAAACGTAATTCTCGCTTGCTCCTTGACCATCACCGGTGCGTCGGAGTTAAGCCAATGTAGAGAGTAGTGGATCTTGCGGGGTGTCGTTTCGAGGTTGAAGCGAGAGACCACCTCAGTGTCGATTAAGTTGCTACAAGATCCACCATCTATGATAACACTACACACTTTGCCTTGGATAAAGCATCTTGTGTGAAAGATGTGTTCCCGCTGGGAAGGCACCGAGGGCCGTTCATTAGTGAAGAGAGCTCGTTGAACAACAAAGCACTCACCATTAACGGCGGGTACATCTATTTCCTCCTCGCTTTCGCTTTGCTCCAACTCCTCTTCGGACTCATAGTCACCAGCTTGGTTGAGGAGCACTTGTTTTTGGTTAGGGCAATCGCGAGCAAAATGGCCCCGCCCTAAGCATTTAAAACACGGGAGGTCGCGCGTTCGAGAGCTAGCGCCATCCTTCGGCGCGGTGGGGGTTGGCGGGGTTTCCCGCCTAACCAGAGGAGCACTAGCTTCGGGTTTAGGCTCCTTAGCCTCACTCCTCTTAGGTGGGGGATTAGAGCTCGAAGAACCCGAGCTCCATGTGCGGTTATTCCCACCACTACGCCGTCTTTGCAAGTTTTGGTATACTTGATTAGTGTAGTGGAGAACGTCGGCAATGGAAGCTTCCGTGCCAAAACGTTGCATTTCCACATAAGCGGCCACTTCAGAGTTTAGGCCCCCGATGAATTTAGAGATAATATATCTCTCCGGAAATCGAACTCGGGACCAGAAAACAAGTTGTCGTAGCTCCTTGTAGTATTCGTCGGGACTTCGGGCGCCCTGCTTGATCCGTTCTAGTTTGACTTGAACGCGATCAAGGTAATCCTCGGGTACAAACCGTTCACGCATGGCCCGCTTAAGCTGGCCCCACGTGGGAATGGGGTCCTCGCCTTGGTACGCCTGATCTTCCTTCTCCTCTTTCCACCATGAATAGGCAAAGTCGGTGAAGCGGATGGTGGCAATCGCCACTCGTTGGCGATCCGGGTAATCATAGTATTCAAAAACCGCCTCGGTCTTAGCCTCCCAATCAAGATAGGCCTCTACGTCCGAGGTTCCGGCAAAGGGTTCCACCGTGAGTTTAATTCCGTGGTAGTGGTCCCTTTGTTGATCCAATGGGTGATTACGACCGTGCTCACGTGGCCGATCTCGGACCCGGATTTCATTCTGAGGCGCAAAAGGGTCCGGAAGATGGCGCCGGGGTCCGAGGGGAGCCGTGAGCGGCCCTTGAGGTTGTCGGTGCCGGGGCTGCCGCTCCTCGTGGTCTGGAAGGACAGCCAGTGGCCTCCGAGGGGGAGGGAGGATAGCCTCCAATCTAAGAAACTCGCCCTTCGGAGGGACGGGCTTCTTTTGCTCCAGGGCCTCATGGTGAGTCCCCGAATATTGACCCTCCTCGAACTGAGGGCTCGGCGAACGCTCATGCTGTGGAGACATGCTGAGGCGTTGCTCGATCTTATCATCCATGGCCCGGAGCAGCTCGTCACGGGACTTCTCATAGGTCTCCCGAACGTCCGCTCGGGCATCATCTCGGACCTCTTGTAGGAGGCCGCGGAGCACCTTCCAAGAGAAAGTGTTATCCGCTTCCTCCGTGTCGTCGGGGAGATTCTTGTTCTTCGGCGGGTCCTGAGACATGGTTAAATAGACAAACACGGAACATGGTAATGGTTAGATAAATTCAATGACCCACTCGTGTTTGGACTCGAAAAAGAATTATTTTTTTGAACTAAAGAAACGATCAAATGGGGAGGACTGACTCGTGTTTGGACTCGATTTTATGTGGCTCTCGAACTCACACACTCGACTTTAGGATTGTTTATTTCGCCACCGAAAGTCCTTAACACAACTCCTTCCTCCACTCGCTCATGTGAGAGCGACAACAACCAGAAATCAAAGCAAGCGACCGGAGCTTGTGGGCGAGTGTTTACTAGCCCCACAAGTCGGGAATCCCGTTGCTCGGGGTTAGGATTAAATCGAGGCAAGAGAAAGGCCAATAAATATCACGTCTTGGCTGGCCCCTCTCGAACTTTGCTTGTTCGACCTTCTTCGCAATTTTTTTTTTTTTTTGCGAAATGAGAGATACTATCTCTCTTTTGTGGTTTTTTTATTTTGCTAGGAGAAGTACTACTCCTCCCTGATTTGTTTTTTGAACAAGAGTTACTAACTTGATGTCCGCGTTTTAGGTAGATTTTTAGGGTCTAGATAGGTTGGTTTAAGTTGATTTTCGTAGTTGAGTCTTGTGTTTTTGAGTCTTTTTGCATAAGTTTTCGTATTTCCTTGAGATTCGGAAACTACGCGCTTTTGTGTCGTTTTGTAGGTGTTTTGGAGCTTGAAGAAGCATTTGGAGCAAGACTTGGAGAGGATGGATGAGCTAGGAGGAAGATATCAAGATGAAGAACCAAGGAGAAGAGCTTAAGAGAAGCAAAATCAAGAAAACAAGTGAAGAAATCGACCCCAAGATCGAGCCCAAGGAGGTCGACCTCGAGCCACATTGTCAAACTTGGAATGCAAGGAACAAAAGTCCCAGGATCGACCCTGAAGGGGTCGATATCGACCCTATGGGGGTCGAACCTTGCGCCGACCTTCACCTATCCGGATTACTTGTGCAAGTTTCCTAGTTTGTATTTTAGGAAGGTTGTTTCTTTGTGTTTCCTAGTTAGATTAGGACTCCTTTTCTTCTATAAAAGGAGGTTGAACCTTTAGTTTTAGTTCATGCTTTGGGGGAGGGATTCAATCATTGAATCAATTAATCATTCAAGACTTGGAGAGTAGGGAGAAGACTTGGAGAACAAGTTTGAGGTTTGTAAGATTTGTTCTTTGTTTAATTTGAATTCTAGTTTGGCTTTGATCATGTCTTCTTCTTCTTCTTCCTTGTTTCTCTTTGCTATGTGTGATTAGTCCTCTTAAAATTCTAGGGTTGGGCAAAAACCCAACACAATCATGCATGTTTAAAACTTGAATTCATGACTTGAATGCTTGATGATCATATCTAACCTATCTTGTGCTTAATCCTTTGCGAAAGTTGAGGCATGTCTTGTGATTGACCATAGCGAAAGTAAAAAGTTGATTACTTGATTAGTTCTAATAGGATTATTTGTGAAAGTTGATATTCCTAGGTTGAAGGATAGGTAGAAAGTTGTTTGATTTGCGAAAGTTGATTGAATAACTTGAATTGTTTGCGAAAGTTAACTTTTCTATGATCTAGATTGCATGATAGTTGTGAATTCTTGTTGAAAGCATGTATGGTTGTTGTTGTGGTAGCCCTAGCCCTAGGATTTGCCCTTTTTATTGATTGAAACTCGTGATTTTGCCTTGATCTCGACCTCCCCTAGGATGTGTTCGAGCCGTTGTTCGTGTTTCGTGTGTGTTTGCGTGTGTTGTGTCTCAGGATCGACTCCCCTAGGGTCGAGATCGACCCTCTTTGGGTCGAGCTTGAGCTGCTTTGCTCTCGTTTTCTTTGCTTTTCGTAGTTTGTTCGACTAAACTTAGCGCTACTCTCACTCCCGTGGACGATCCTGACTTCGCTATACTCAGCGGGGTCTTGAATACAAATTTATTTGTTCGAGAAACCCTTCAACAAATTGTCTCCGTTGCCGGGGAGTGTGCAATAGTGCCGAGTTTAGTTGATATTTGGGTTTGGGAATAGCCCATACCCCTTGTGTTACTGATTCGTTTTCTTGTGTTTGTGATTGCAGGTGTATGTCCTCTAGTTCACGAAGGAAAATCGACTATTTTCCCTTTGATCCTGAAATAGAGAGAACCCTTCATCGCAGGCTACGAGAACGACGAGCAATGGCCGACACTGAGGCTCTTGCTCAATAGATGGAACAACTCCGCGATCAGATCGAGCACATGCAAATGGAGCGTGCTGCTCAAGATGCTGCTTTGCATCGAGAGAGAGAGGCTGCTGCTCGTCTCCAACAACAACTTGATGCTATTCCGAGGAACGCTAAGCAATACATGCATCCGGAGCTTAGAGTTCCCGAGTCCGCTATAATGCTCCCGGCGATTGAGCGTGCCTTTGAGATCAAGTCCCACTTCATCACTCTCATCAAAAGGTCTCAATATGAAGGCAAGACATCCGAATGCCCTATGGAGCACATCAAAAATTTCACCGATCTTTGTGACACCATCGCCGCCGATGGCGTGTCACTTGAATATGTGCTCCTCAAGGCGTTCAAGTGGTCTGTAACCGGGAAGGCACTTCATTGGCTAGAAAGTCTACCCGCTCGGTCCATCACTACATGGAAGGCTTTAAACGACTTGTTCATGACGAACTTCTTTCCACCGGCCAAGACTACCGAGCTAAGGAAGCGCATCACTTCTTATCATCAACTTCCTAACGAGACTTTTGTTGAGACTTGGGAGAGATTCAAGGAGCTTCTTCGGCAATGTCCTACTCATGGACAACCTCCTTATGTTCTTCAAGAGATATTCTTCCAAGGGATCAATGCCGCCACCAAGGACCGCATCAATCTTCACACCGATTGCGGATTCATTGAGATGGATCCCGATGAGGCATGGGCTCTATTGGACAAACTCACCAACTATGATGCCATGTACGGGACCCAACAACCCATCCGGATTCAATCAAAGAAGCTTTATGATCTGAATAGCGAGTCAATTGATCAAGATGTGAAGTTCCAATTCATGCAAGATAAGATCAACCGGCTCGAGAAGCAAGTGAGTTACTACAAGTCCGTTGCTCCCACTTGTCAAGAATGTGGTTCTCAATCTCATACCACCGCTTCTTGCACAAATGTGGAGCAAGTTCGGGATGCCGAGGCATATGCGGAGGCCAACTATATGCGAGGACCCTACCGAGGCCAAAACAATGCTTATACGGGGAGGAACAACAACAACTATTCTCAATGGAATAACAATGGCCAAGGTCAAAGTTATCCACCTATTCCACAAGAGCAAAGGGCCCCTCCTTATAGACCTCCCGGGTATCAAGCGGAGCCATCATGGATGCAAGAGTTGCAAGAAGGACTCATGCGAGGAATGCGGACCGAGCTGGATACAAGGTTGGGAGACCTTGACTCATGGAAAAAGAATATTGATTCCCAACTTGGTCATCTAGCGGCTCAAATCCCACGACCTCAAGGACAACTTCCGGGCCGACCCGAGGAGAATCCTAGAGGCCGAGCAAGCAATGGTGAAATCCGAGCCATGAACCTTCGGAGTGGCAAAGCATTACCCGACCCACCGAAGCAAACGGCAAAAGAGGCAGTCTCAGGATCGACCCTACCTAGGTCGATATCGACCCCCTCCATGGTCGAGCCTGAGACCGCCCAAGATGGGAATGAAGAGGCGATCGACCCCGAGGTGGTCGAGCTCGCCCACCCTGCACCCGGGACGTCTTCCAACCCTTCTCTGCCAATCATTCCGGATCCCACTCCTTCCTCTTCTAAGGTACTTCCTTACCCTTCGAAGAAGCCCAAGGACGCGACGGAAGGAAAGTTTAAGCACTTTGTTAAGTTGCTTCAAGGCTTGAATCTTTCTATTCCTTTCGCCGAGGCCTTGAATGAAATGCCCGCTTACACCAAATTCTTGAAGGAGATTCTATCTAGGAAGCGGTCAATGTCGGAACTCACAGATGAGGTGAGGTCGTTGGACCTTCCCGAGAAGCTAGGTGATCCCGGGAAGTTTGCTATTACAATCGGTATTGGAGCTTATCGCTTCAAGGCATTGTGTGATCTTGGTGCTAGTGCTAGCTTGCTCCCACTCTCAATTTGGTCCAAGACCAACATGGGACCCTTAGTACCGGTGAACATGAGGTTATATATGGCGGATGGTTCTTGTGTTCAGCCCACGGGTGTAGTTGATGATTTTCCCGTTCAAGTGGGGAAGTTCTTTGTGCCTAATGATTTCATAGTCATGGAGATGCCCGAGGATCCGGTCGTTCCCATCAAACTCGGACGACCCTTCTTAGCCACCGCGGGCGCGGTCATTGATGTCAAGAGTGGACTTCTTACTTTCAAGATTGGTGAAGAAGTGAGCGAGTTCCGGTTCAATCCAACATTGAAGGAATCAAGTCATGAGCAGGTCAAGATGCTCTACACACACTCCGACTACATCGAGTGCAACAACCCGACGGGACGACTCTTGACATGGGAACCTCTACCACCAAGTCCGAGGCTCTCAGGATCGACCCTCATGGGGTCGAGATCGACCTCCCTGGATGATGGCGAGGAGTCCTTCCTTGTCTTGGATGCACTCAAGGCGGAGCACGAGGATGAAGTTAGCTTGCCCGAGCCCACTCCCGAGCTCAAGGAGCTTCCCGATTCTTTGAGGTACACTTTTCTTGGTCCAAATTCTTCTCTCCCCGTCATTATTAACGCTAATTTGAGTGAGGACGAGGAGACCAAATTGCTTGATGTGCTTAGGACCCATAGGAAAGCCATAGGATATTCTCTAGAGGAACTTAGTGGTATTTCACCATCATTGTGCATGCATAGGATATATATGGAGGATGACTATAAACCCACTATTGAGCACCAACGTAGGCTAAACCCTAACATGAAAGAGGTAGTGAAAAAGGAAATCCTTAGAATGCTAGATGCCGGTATCATATTTCCTATCTCCGATAGCAAGTGGGTTAGCCCCGTACATGTGGTTCCTAAGAAAGGGGGGATGACGGTTGTAGAGGATGAGAAGGGAGAGTTGATTCCTACTAGGACTACCACCAAGTGGAGGATGTGCATAGACTATAGGAAACTTAATAGTGCCACTAGGAAGGATCACTTCCCACTCCCCTTCATTGACCAAGTTTTGGAACGTTTAGCTCAACATGATTACTTTTGCTATTTGGATGGCTATAGTGGTTTTTGGCAGATTCCCATTCACCCCGATGATCAAGAGAAGACCACATTCACTTGTCCTTATGGGACATTCGCTTACAAGAGAATGCCGTTTGGGCTTTGCAACGCCCCGGCCACTTTTCAAAGGTGTATGATGGCCATCTTCTCCGACATGATTGAGGAGATAGTGGAGGTGTTTATTGATGATTTCTCGGTTTATGGTTCCTCTTTTGATTCATGTCTTGTTAATCTTTCTAGGGTCCTTAAAAGATGTGAAGAAACGAACCTTGTGCTTAATTGGGAAAAGTGTCATTTCATGGTTAGAGAAGGAATTGTCTTAGGTCATCTAGTGTCTAAACGTGGGATTGAGGTGGACAAAGCAAAAATTGAGCTTATTGAAAAATTGCCCCCTCCATCTTCCGTGAAAGACGTTAGGAGTTTCTTGGGGCATGCGGGGTTCTATAGGCGCTTCATTCAAGACTTTTCTAAAATTGCTAAGCCTTTGACTCACTTACTAGTGAAAGATGTAGAGTTTAGCATGTCTTCGGAGTGTCTTGAAGCATTTTTTAGGTTGAGAAGAGCTCTTGTGACAGCCCCCATCATGCAATCACCGGATTGGACACTTCCCTTTGAAATCATGTGTGATGCTAGTGACTATGTCATTGGTGCGGTTCTTGGGCAACGGAAGGACAAGAAGCTTCATGCCATCTACTATGCAAGTAAGACTCTTGATGAAGCTCAAAGTAAGTACACTACCACCGAGAAAGAGTTTCTTGCCGTAGTATTTGCATTCGAAAAATTCCGTTCCTATCTAGTGGGTTCTAAGGTGATTGTTTATACCGATCATGCCGCGATAAGATTTCTAATGGCAAAAAAGGACACAAGCCTAGATTGCTTCGTTGGATGCTTTTGTTGCAGGAATTTGATCATGAAATCCGAGACAAGAAGGGAGCAGAGAATCTAGTGGCGGATCACCTATCTAGACTACCCCTTGAGCACATCATGGAGTCCGGCGGATCGATTCCCATCGATGATACACGCCCGGATGAGACCCTCATGCTAGGCAACAAAGACCACCATGAAGACATTGGAGGAGGAGCTGCGGAGGTCTCAGGATCGACCCTCCCAGGGTCGAGATCGACCCCCATCGGCGAAGAGGAGCTCTCAGGATCGACCCCCATGGGGCCGATCACGACCCATCCTATGGGTCGATCTAGCACTTCTATACTTGCTATGCATGGGTCGAAGGCCCCTTGGTTTGCGGATTTTGCTAACTATGTTGTCGGCGACATTATTCCGGAAGGATTGACGTCCCAAGCTAAGAAGAAGTTCCTCCACGACGTCAAGCGCTATTATTGGGATGATCCTTATTTGTTCAAGCAAGGGAGTGATCACATCTTCCGACGTTGTGTGCCGGACGATGAGATAGAGGGAGTCATCCGACATTGTCATACTCTACCCACGGGAGGCCATGCTAAGGGCTTCAAGACAACCGCTAAGATCCTTCAAAGCGGACTCTATTGGCCAACTCTCTTTAAAGATGTGCAAGCATATGTGACCACTTGTGATGAGTGTCAACGGTCGGGGAACATTACATGGAGGAACGAGAACCCACTCACCGGTATCTTGGAAGTTGAGCTTTTTTGATGTTTGGGCTATTGATTTCATGGGAACCTTCCCCTCTTCGGGTCCCTACAAGTACATACTCGTGGCGGTTGACTATGTTTCCAAGTGGGTTGAGGCCATAGCTACAAGGACGAATGATGCTCGAGTAGTGGCCAAGTTCATGAAGACCAACATCTTTCCCCGTTTTGGTGTCCCTCGTGTTCTCATTAGTGATGGAGGCTCTCATTTCATTGAGCGGAGCTTTGAGGCGCTTTTGACCAAGTATGGGGTGTCTCACAAGGTGGCCACACCTTATCATTCTCAAACTAGCGGTCAAGTAGAAGTTTCAAACCGGCAAATCAAGAGCATTCTAGAGAAGACGGTGTCCCTCTCAAGAAAAGATTGGTCTTCCAAGCTTGATGCTCTATGGGCCTACCGCACCGCCTACAAAACACCACTCCGCACCACTCCTTTCAATCTAGTGTATGGCAAGTCTTGTCATTTGCCCGTTGAGCTCGAACACAAGGCTTTATGGGCTCTCAAGAAGCTCAACATGGATCTCGATGCGGCCGGGGAGAAGCGGCTCATGGAATTGCAAGAACTTGAGGAGTTGAGGCTCAAGGCATATGAGAACTCAAAAATTTACAAGGAGAGGACCAAGAAGTGGCATGATAGCAAGCTTGTGCCAAAAACCATCAAGGCCGGTGATCAAGTGCTCTTATTCAACTCAAGACTCCGACTCTTCCCCGGAAAGCTACGGACCCGATGGAGCGGACCATTCACGGTTCACCATATTTACTTGCACGGGGCGGCCGATCTTATAGATGAGAATGGTGGGATTTTCAAAGTCAATGGGCATCGTTTGAAGAAGTATTATGCTAGGAAGGAACCCGACGAAGAGATCCGAGCCACCTGGTCTCTCACCACCTCGGACTAAGCTACAACACCCATCGTCAAGCTCATGACGTTAAAAAAGCGATTACGGGAGGCAACCCGGTTTTTAGATTAGATTTTTCTTTTTTTCATTCTTTTTGATTTTTCCAAATATAGGCTAGATTTTGTTTTTATTTTCTAACCTTCCTTAGATTAGACTAGGAAATATTTTGCTTGGGATAGGATTTGTTTTGATGTTTTTGCAGGTCTCTTAATTGCAAAACACGAGCTCAAAAAGACGGGATAAGACGATCTTGCACAAGGACCAAAACGAGGGAAAATCAACCCAGATGGGTCGTGATCGACCCCCAGGGGGTCGTGATCGACCCTAGCGCGAAATTCCGATATTGCCCCTTGGTGTAAGGTATGTCTTTTTACCCAAAATTAATTCAAAACTCCTCTTCCCCCTCTTCTACATCAGTCCGACCCCCCCCCCCCCTCTCTTGCCTTCCCCCTCTTTGTTCGACCCTCATCTCTCTCACCCCTCCTTCCACGAGCTCGCCGGAAAACGCCACACCACCGCCACTCCGGCCACCACCACTCCTCAGCCGCACCACCACCCTCCCCATAGCTGCATAGGCTGCTCGAAAACCGCCCCCCCCATAGCCCCAAAAATTCAGCCTCGTCTCCTCCTAGATCTAGCTCGATATCGACCCAAATTTCTACTTCTTTCACCTCTTGCAAGGCAATTTCGGTATGATTTCTCACCCTCTACTCTCAATTTTGCTTAAACTTGAGTGAAATTGGATTTTTGGGTTGAATGTGCATATTTGGGGGTTTTTGACCTAGATTGATGAATTTGCAAATTGCTTGCTTGATTGTGTTGTTGTTGAAGTTTGCATGCTTGAGTATGTTTAGACTTGATCTTCATGAGCTAATTTTGGTAGAAATTTGTGAATGGGTGCCTATGGGTTCCATACCCAAAATTTCGGTTGAAACTAGAGGTAGAAGACGACTTGGATGTTCAGGATCGACCCCCCCTGGTCGATATCGACCCCCCAGGGTCGAACCTGAACTTGTGTGTTATGGCCGATTTTGTGAGTGCTCAGGATCGACCCCTATGGGGTCGAGGACGACCCTCCCTGGGTCGTTCCTAGGTACTTTTTGCTCTTGATTGGGTATGTTTCTTTGGGCTTAGGTTGCATGATAGGATGAGCTATGGATTTGTGCTTCATGTTTCATTATTATAAATCCTCTCCTATCCATGTTATGAAGTGTTTTGGTTGAGATTCTTGCCTTTGTTTAAGTATGGGGTGAATGGTGTGTATTATGTGGTTTTGGTGTTTGAATTGATGTAGGTACTATGTCGGCTTCGGGTTCCAAACCTTCAAAGAGAGCAAAGAGGAGTGACAAGGCCAAGCTCGATGATTATCACATTCACTCCAAGTATCTTGACGACTTCAATACCTTCCTTGAGATGAAACACAAGACAAGGTGGTATGATGAGGCGGATGGGCAAAGATTGCATATTCATGAGGATGTCAAGGAGGCTTTTTCCTACATCGGAGCCGATCACATATTAGAGTGGGGCAATCATCACTACCCCATTCTAACTTGTGAGTTCATGGCGACCTTCTCCTCCGACATAACGAGCCCGGATTCCAACAAGAAGATGGAGTTTCAATTAGGCAACAAATGGTTCAAGCTCACTTTGAAGCAACTCAATGACGCCTTTGGCTTCCTCAATCCGACGGAAGACGACCCGAGCCCCATTCCTATCTTCAACACTTGGAGCTATCTTACCGGGAAGGAGGTGTCCTCATGCCACAACATGCAAGTCTCCAATCTTGCTAGCCCTCTCTTCCGGATCATCCTACGCATTCTAGGAAGTGTCCTCTTCCCAAGAACCGAGCTCAATCGTACTTCTAGAAGAGAGATGATTGTGCTAAGGACTATGCTCTTCACCTCTCCGGCTCCCGTCAATCTTGGCTACGAGTGGATCAAGAGTATTGAGGACTTCAAGGGCGGCTCGGGTGCCATCTACTTTGGAGGAATGATAGCCCGGCTAGCGATGAGTCTTGGGGTGAACTTGAGGGCATACTCTGCAGAGAAGCCCATCTTTGTGGACATTCCCTACATCGCCAACGCTAGGCTAATTGACAAGCCTTCCAAAGGCGACACCACATTCTACTCCACCTACAATGAGAACCAAGTTGCTATTACTCGGGAGCGAGTTGACTTGCTCCATCTCCCGAATTGGTATGAGGTATGGGCTCCCGCAAGGTTTCCTTTGAGAATTCGGCCTACACAAGATGCATCTTTGAGGGTCCGGCCACGTCGGTACCCAAGCCCCGCACCTCAAGATACCCATTACCTTGCCTTGCCCCCACCCACGAGCAGCCCCAGGATCGACCCTATGGGGGTCGACCTCGACCCCTCTGGGTCGATCCCGCCATCCTTTCCCTCCTCTACCGGTCCACACTTCGAGTTTGGGGCGTCTTCGGGAGCTTACTCCGGCCCTTCCTACACCGAGCCACCACCTCATGAGGCCCCACAGACATATGACATGGCTTACTTAGCCAATGACATGGCCTCCATGCGCGTCTCTCAAAAGGAGCAATATGATGAGATTATGAGGGGTCAAGCAGCCCTCATGGAGTACCAAACCCAAACCCGAGAGATGATGACCCAACAACACCAACAATTTCAACAATTCCAAGGGTACTTCTATGCTCAACAAGATGTGGATGATTACCGATGGGCTCGAATGGAGGATTACATGCAATGGAACCAAGGCAACTTCCCCGATAGAGATGCATGGGCTCCCCCGGAGCAACCTCCTTTCCGCCCGCGCCGTCCTCCTCCTCCTCCATGAGGACCTCCACCTACAATTCAAGCTTCAAAGAGTTTTTGTGAGTCTTCTTCTTCTTTTCTCTTTACTTTGTCATATGTTTTCATGCATGGGGACATTGCATGATTTAAGTATGGGGTGGGGAAGAAGAAATCTCACATATTGTACATAATTGAGTCTTTGAGTGGTTTGCTTGCTTTGTTTGATTGGTAGTTTGCTTGTTATGAAAAATCTTGAAAAATTCAAAAAAAATTGAGAAAATGTCAAAAATCCAAAAAAATTGCAAAATGTCGAAAAAATCAAAAAAATATTTGCTTGTTTGTTTTATTTTAGGATAGAAGAATGTTCCATCTTAGATGTCCCATGATGAAAACTAATTTTCATGTTTGTCATGTAATTCCTTTGGCATGATTGGATAGTGTAGCCCAAGTTTATGAGAAATTGCTTTTGATTGTGAAATTGACTTGTGATGAAATTGAGCATATGTGTCTAGAGTGAAAGTAATTGTAATCCAACAAATTTTTACCTAGTGAGAATTTTGGCCTTATAGGGAGAACATCATTGATTCCCTCTTCTTTATGTGTGATTTTGCTCTCTTCGATCATGCATATGTTTCTTGTCATTGATATGGTTATCTATTTCTTGAAGCCGTTATGAGATTGTTCATGCATGTTGATTGTGATTAAGAACTTATTTATTTTTAGCCCATATTTTTCCATGCCTACCTTGAATTATCCTTGATTGAAACCCCGTTCTAGCCTTAGCCTTTTGTTTGAAGCTCCACAAAAGTTATCCCTAACCTATATTAGCTTGACCCTCTTCCGGGAATTGAACTTAGATATGTTGGGAACAATTTTTGTTGAGTAACATTTGTGTTGGGTTTGGAAGTGGTGATATTGTTAAAGGGTAGAAAACAACTTGTTGAAGTCTAATGTAAAAGGATTCTTGGCTTGGAAAGCACATTGTTGAAAAATTGATGAAAAAAAAAGGGAAAGAGAAGAAAAAAAAGTGTTATAAGTGCAAAGCCAAGAATTCCTAGTGTTTATAAGTTGTAGTATGGAAGTTTGTGTTAGAAATTGATGGGTTTGAGTTTCATTGAAGTGCTGGGTTATGAGTTGAAAAGAGAAGAAGTGAGTTGTTTTGGTTTGAAGTGTTGTATTTAGGAGTTTGATTCCCGGATATAGCACCACATGGCCAAAGAACTCCCTACCTATTGTTATTACCGAGCCCCATTACAACCCGGCCGAATTAGTCTTCTATGAAGATTTCATTGAGCCTAAGTTCTTATGAAGATTGATGTGTTTTGACTTCTCTAGGTAGAGAGATTGGTGATATACGTCTCAATGATAAAGTAGATGTTGCATAAAGATTGAGATGAGAGTTGATTTGTTAAGCCTAAACACATGAGAGTTGAGAGAAACACATTTATATCCCTTGTGAGGCTGGATTGTGATTGCCTAGCTTGAGACCTATACATATGTGATGACGTTAAAATTACTTGTCTTCTTTTTCACTTGTGTTTGATATGTTTTGACAAGGGCTATGCTTAAAGATTATGTTATTGGTCTTGATTTGCATGATTATTGCTTGAGGACAAGCAAGTCTAAGTACGGGGTGTTTTGATGTCCGCGTTTTAGGTAGATTTTTAGGGTCTAGATAGGTTGGTTTAAGTTGATTTTCGTAGTTGAGTCTTGTGTTTTTGAGTCTTTTTGCATAAGTTTTCGTATTTCCTTGAGATTCGGAAACTACGCGCTTTTGTGTCGTTTTGTAGGTGTTTTGGAGCTTGAAGAAGCATTTGGAGCAAGACTTGGAGAGGATGGACGAGCTAGGAGGAAGATATCAAGATGAAGAACCAAGGAGAAGAGCTTAAGAGAAGCAAAATCAAGAAAAGAAGTGAAGAAATCGACCCCAAGATCGAGCCCAAGGAGGTCGACCTCGAGCCACATTGTCAAACTTGGAATGCAAGGAACAAAAGTCCCAGGATCGACCCTGAAGGGGTCGATATCGACCCTATGGAGGTCGAACCTTGCGCCGACCTTCACCTATCCGGATTACTTGTGCAAGTTTCCTAGTTTGTATTTTAGGAAGGTTGTTTCTTTGTGTTTCCTAGTTAGATTAGGACTCCTTTTCTTCTATAAAAGGAGGTTGAACCTTTAGTTTTAATTCATGCTTTGGGGGAGGGATTCAATCATTGAATCAATTAATCATTCAAGACTTGGAGAGTAGGGAGAAGACTTGGAGAACAAGTTTGAGGTTTGTAAGATTTGTTCTTTGTTTAATTTGAATTCTAGTTTGGCTTTGATCATGTCTTCTTCTTATTCTTCCTTGTTTCTCTTTGCTATGTGTGAGTAGTCCTCTTAAAATTCTAGGGTTGGGCAAAAACCCAACACAATCATGCATGTTTAAAACTTGAATTCATGACTTGAATGCTTGATGATCATATCTAACCTATCTTGTGCTTAATCCTTTGCGAAAGTTGAGGCATGTCTTGTGATTGACCATAGCGAAAGTAAAAAGTTGATTACTTGATTAGTTCTAATAGGATTATTTGCGAAAGTTGATATTCCTAGGTTGAAGGATAGGTAGAAAGTTGTTTGATTTGCGAAAGTTGATTGAATAACTTGAATTGTTTGCGAAAGTTAACTTTTCTATGATCTAGATTGCATGATAGTTGTGAATTCTTGTTGAAAGCATGTATGGTTGTTGTTGTGGTAGCCCTAGCCCTAGGATTTGCCCTTTTTATTGATTGAAACTCGTGATTTTGCCTTGATCTCGACCTCCCCTAGGACGTGTTCGAGCCGTTGTTCGTGTTTCGTGTGTGTTTGCGTGTGTTGTGTCTCAGGATCGACCCCCCTAGGGTCAAGATCGACCCTCTTTGGGTCGAGCCTGAGCTGATTTGCACTCGTTTTCTTTGCTTTTCGTAGTTTGTTCGACTAAACTTAGCACTACTCTCACTCCCGTGGACGATCCTGACTTCGCTATACTCAGCGGGGTCTTGAATACAAATTTATTTGTTCGAGAAACCCTTCAACATAACTCTTCTTGGACGAGGGAAGTACTACTTCCTTTGAATCGTCCTTTTTTTTTTGGCACAAGACGAGCACACTTACAATTTAGACTTGTCAAACCGTTGCCTTCGAAGGTCGAAAAGAAGAGGGGTCGGCCAAGATGAAGGGCTCGACACGAGGGTGGTAACAAAAGGGATAGGCTCGTGTTTTTTTTTTGAAGAGTTTGAAATCGGTCTAGACAAAGGAAGGAAAAACGAGGCTAGATTGGGGAAAGTAGAAAAGGGATTCGAGCAATTGAAAACCTGACTCTTAGGGTAGTAATTCATACCCCCACAACTTGAGAAACTCAAGCCGACAGGCTCTGATACCAGATGATGTGATCTCCCTTCCAGGATCGGTCGAATTCGGGTTCGACTGAGCTTTTGTGGAGGTGTTCTTGAGTTGAATGCGTATGAAACACAATCTTGATTTTTGTATTGAAATAGGTGGCGAATTGTTGATGTTACAAACTGAAGTAAAGGCGTTTTGTGGGACAAGGGAATGGAAATGGAAAACAAGATACTAAGCTAGGAGAAACGAGAGCTAGAAGCCAACGAGGTGTAAGTTCCCTCGGCCCTTTCTCCCTTGAGGAGAAGAGACCGAAAGAGTAAGGGCTAAAAGCTCTCTTTACTCAATTTCAATCTAAGACCAAATGAAGGCCCTAGGCATCCTTATATAGGCTGAGGTAAGGGGGAGAGGGCGGCTGCTTGGAGTGGGCGCCAAGCTTCGTATGGAGGTGGAGAGAAGTGGTGGCCAAGGCAAGCTCCTTGGTGTGGGCGCCAAGTTTCCGAGAGGAGGTGTGAGAAGAGTGGGCGCCAAGCATCATTAAGGTGTGAGGAGGTGATGTGGATTGGTGGCCAAGGCAAGCACAAATCAGCCGGCCTTTAATGATGTAGATTGGCGGCCAAGTAACACATATCTTCTTTGATGATCCAAACTTGGCGGCCAAGGATTTGCGTTGGGTGTTGAGGAGTGGCGGCCAAGCAACCTCCTAAGTGGGCTTTGGATATTTCTCTTGATGTTGGGCTTCGGGCCTATCAAGGTTCTCATTCGGGCCAAGCGCTTGGAGGCACACTAACACTTGACTAGGTGGGTTGTGTGGGGCGTGGGCCAAATGGGCCTGAATTTGTTCTTGCAACATTCTAGCGCGTCGCCTAGTGAAGGCCCCGGGAGGGTGGTTTTGTTCCATAGCCATGGTCGACCGTGTGGCGGGTCGTGCCCGACCTATGTGCGGGTGGCCTCGGGAGTGCCTCGGAGAGGCACCGGCCTGCGCCTCGGGCCGCGCCTTAACGCCGTCCGCGGGGTGCCTTGTGGAGGCACCGGGCGCACCGGTGCCGCTTGCGGGGTGAGGCCCCAAAGGGGCACCGGGAGGCACCGGGGCGCCGGTGCCTTGATGTGGGCCGGGAGGCACCGTGGCGTCGGTGCCTTGTGGTGAGCCGAGAGGGACCATGGCGTCGGTGCCTTGATGTGAACAGGGCGCGATCACATCACCTTCTCCTCCAAAGTTTTGTGCTACATTGGTCCACATGATTGAGGCTCAAGTTCGAGAGTTCAAGAGTATCAAGAGTCGAGACGAGCTCCAAGTTCGAGAGTTTATTATTCAAGAGTTCGTGTTCATGGTTGAAGTTCATGTTCGCTATCACACTAGACCGCGCACGCCCCCTTCACCGCGCTCACGGTATACACTCAAAAGCAACCAGTTCCTCTCGGTTGAAGATCCGCGCCTGTGCCTCCACTACTGTGCGCGCGGTTTGTCTACAGAATGGTATTCTGAAGCTTTTCATCCATTTTGTCTACACCTTTAAAGAGATCTTTCATTCCATCTCTCTTCTTCGTATGTGAGTCTTCTGATATACCTTTATCTCTGCTTAATTCCTTACTCTTAGCTTCATTGAGGACAATAAGTGTTTTAAGTATGGGGGAAGGAGTACTCGCTACGTTTATCCTAGTTAGTGCATTTAGTTGTACGTTTTTTCTTCTAGATGTTTCAATCTTTTTGTTTTCTTCTTTTCATGGAGAACTTTCTTTTTTTGCAAATGGTAAATTTCATTGAAGAGAAAAAGAAAATAATCAAGGAACAACATCACCAAACACACAACTCGAAAACCACCAAAACAAAAAACATGGCAAACCTATGAACTGCTTGAACTTCCTACAAGGATTGCAAGTATTAGGTCCACATGAAAGATCACTCACTACTACTTGAATCTCGATGCCCATGATGAACAAACCATTAACTGCATCCTCATGAGCGCGCCTCTGCAGCACTCACTCCATAGCTAAAAAAGAAGAAGAAAAAGAACAATATAGAAAAAGCCATAAAAATTGAAAAAAGCATATAAATCATAGGATGAGTCGAAAACCTGAAAGCGTGTCTCACGTAATAAGCAGGTAACCCGGATCAGTATTAGGCCAGGGTAATATGAGGTTCATGAGTGATTGTGAGTTTTTGTAAGCACATCTATAAAAAATGGAATGAGTGGTTAAGTGAAAACCCAAAAGGACACCTAAGTAGAATTGAGCAGAAAAATTTGAGTGATTTAGGACATGATTCTTGGTTAAGGATTTGGGGGTTTACATTGTAGATTGGGTAGATCACCTAGGTGGCTCTTTCGCTTTTGAGTGTCATTATCATGTTGTGAGGTGTGTGGTTGTGCTTTATTGTGTTTGCTCACTATTACTCTACTTTGGGTTCGGGTTAAGTTGAGTGTTTTTGTCTTCCCTTGTATTTCCTAAGATCTTTGATATGCTGATTTGTTATATTTAGTTTGAGCATACTCGATTGAGGACGAGCAAGATCTAAGTATGGGAAAATTTGATATACTCTATTTAGTATAGGTTAACTCTTGTATTTTAGGGCTATATTGAGTGTGTTTAGGTTAGTGTTTGTGCTTAATTGTAATTTGAAGACCGAAGACGTAAAGATTCAAGATACGAGAGTTTTCGATACAAGATACCGAAGTGAAGATTTGCTACTACTGAAGAACCGCGAGTGCGATATGTGAGCCGCGGGCGCGGATGAAGCCCAGAAACCAGGATTTGATCAGTTGATCGATGAACCGCGTGCGCGGGGCCCTTGGCGTGGGCGCGGTGCGAGGCGATTTAGCGAAGAGCGAAGGATTTCTCAAAGGCCAAGACCGAGAGCGCGGTGATTATGGCGCGCGCGCGATGGTTCACAGATCAGATCTATCTTCTTGTATTTTTTTTATCTTCTTGTATTTTTCTTATCTTTTCTCTATCTTATAGTTTCGGATTGATATGTCTTCCTACTACTATTTAAGTAGAGGTTGTCCATAGTTTTCAGCACCTTTGACCTTCGATCTACCTTAGATCCAATTAATTCTTAGTTTGTAATATGGAGAACTAAATCCCAATTGAGGGATTATTTATGAAGTGAAGCATTATTGATGAATTCGTGAATTTCTGGTATAATTTCTTACCTTGATTAATATCTTTTCTCTTTGTGTTTAATTCCATGAGCATTGCATGATTCTTTGAGCCTGATCAACTAATTGAATTGTCATTGTTCTATCGTTTGGATTGATTTGTTTCATTGTCTGTGTAAACTTATCTTTTCTATGAAGACAACTTGACTCTAGGACCATGGAGTAGGATTAAGAAAGAGAATGAATTGTTTTATCTTGCCATTGACTCGTAGCTTGATTACTTGAATTGATATCTTTCATATTCTTTTTCTTTATGCTAGATCTAGGTTAAACGTCATTGCCTAGGTTTAAGTATTGCTTAGACCGCAGAATGGTGATTATCTATGATCAAAATTGGAATTACTCAAGAAAGTCTAAAAAATTGATTAAATATCCTCTGCTTTTCTAATTATTAAAATCAAAACCTTCTTCAAAACTCTTGTCTTTCTCTTGATTGAGCTGAATTGCTCGAGAGCAACTGATTTCTCTGGGTTCGACCCCTTACTTGCATGCTATACTTGTCTGATAGTTTAAGGTTATTAATTTGATTGCTTACATAACGACCACTACAACCTAGTCACGATGACAAAGAAAGTCACGGTCCTAGTCCAATCACTCGTGATCACAAGGAATGCATGTTTCATCTGTATCATCTCTAAGGATCCTATATTAATTATTTCACATTATACATTGTCTTTAAAATTTCTTAAGAATAAATTACTAACTTGAGAATCGAAAGGTCATTGGAGAAACCCACGACCAACCCTTCTAGCTCCTTATCCTGTCCTGTAGAAGCACATGAGGCATTAGTCGCCAATTACGATCACGGTCTGATCACGATCATTTGGCAATACTCGCCAGAAGCCATCATAAGCCCTTTCTGCAAGGGTTTCATTATCCATCCAAGCCTCCAGTTTTTGAAGCACAAAACCTTAGATTTCGAGACATAGACTCTCAATTTCCGAGATGAAACCTCTGTTTCGAGACATAGACTTTCAGTTTCCAAAACGTATACCTTTAGTTTTTGAGACGAAGAAAAATCAAAAACCTCGATTTTCGAGATGAAACCTAAGTTTTCGAGACCTAGACTCTCAGTTTCCGAGGCACCACCCTCACATGACGACAAGACTAAGCCCTTGGCTAGTGGCTACAATTGAGTCTAAGTTATAAGATAGCGACTTTGGTCAAATTAACGCCCAATGCTAACGGTTTTCGTCAAGTTAAACGCCCGAGGACACAACTTCAATTAAACCGACACTAGCGGTTAACAACTTCGGTTAGGTCCACGCCTTTAGCTAACGACTCTAATCGAGTCCATGCCCTTGGTTAACGACTTCCATCATAAAGACGCCGATTGGCCAATAACTCCATTGATTCCATCAACGGGTTACTCTTGCAAACAACGAAGCATCTGACGAAAGGCATGAAATTCATCTTTCCTGTCTCATCACCTCGACAACCAAGATGAATTTGCGGTATTATTGGACCCGAAATATTCAACTATTCCCCCCCCCCCCTTGATTCTAGTCTATCTCATGAGAATCTTGGTGAAAACCAAGATTTCTAAGGCTATCGCTGCAAAATATAGTCATGGAAAGCTCTGGTAGAAATTGCCAACAAAAAGCTCTGATAGAAGCCGACGCTTAACGCTTCCAATAGTTCAAACGAGATCCCGAGATGTCCGGACATTACTTCACCAGCTTTGACCATGTTTTTCTCAACCTTCAAAGCTATTTTTCGAGAAGAATAAGTCAAAACCCTATACAAAAGGGTGACTATTATCATGCCTATTTTTTATAGGGCGTTTATTCTCATTCCCTCTCTTTGGCAACTATATAAATAAGCTCTTTTAGCCATCAAAACGAAGAAGAACACACAAGAACACAACAACCACGACTTGTAATTGTATTTCTCTCTATCGTTTGTAATTTATAGCCCTCGTACCTAAGATCGTCATTGTCGATCGCCGCCGTCTGACAGGTTTTGGAGTAGCAGCCCGAAGGTTTTCGGATATGAGATCCAATGTTGTCGATTGTAATTTGTCGATCATATATAATAAAAAGGAGATAAACAATTTTCCTTATTTGCATTGTTGTTTCATTTGATTTATATTAAGTTTTTGTTGCTTTCGATTGTTATTTTCTATCTGATCTTCCGACAACCTAATTCGATCGTAAATCTTTGGCTATTGACCTCTATCAATGGACCTTTGAATTCTTTGTGTATTTTTCGTCCAAAACACATACTCGTCGCAATTCTCCATACAACAACATCTTATCTATCTTCCCCGATCAACCTCGACGTGATGAACGCTCGCTCGACTCACGACTCCAACCCTCCTACTCCTTCACCCAACTACTGAACCAGAGATGAGAGGGATAAAAAAACGATACTCACCGGCTATCGTCAAAAGCAGTACAACGACGACATCAAGAGTGGAAGCGACGATCTAACAGCGTCAGAGTGCCTAAGTCTCATATAGAACTCGGGAAACAAAGACTTCGGCGATGAGATAATGCTCCTCCTCTACAAACGGGGACAACGATCTGACAAAGTACAACTGGTAACGACGCTTATATACCCACGTGGGTGCTTTATTCTAGGTTAATTGGGTTTGATTAATAATAATATTATGGTTAATATTTCTCAACATTATAATTATTTGATTCCTTGACTATCAAGAACCGATGGGACTTGCAACCATGATCCCTAGCTAGAAAATAAAATAAAATGGGATCAGATGTTACACAAAACTCCGATATACCGACCGTGTTCACCCCTATATTAATATCATACTGATCGGTCCGGGATCGGAGGGTCTCACAATTTAAATTTATAAAACCGAACCTCAAATTGTAGTAAAGAGGTAGGGTGTCGAACACACGGGAGTTCGTGCGTCGAGAGTACCCGAAAAGACTAAAAAGAGGAGAAAATAAAGACAAACGAAGGAAAACAAGAGAGATCTCCTCGGACCGACACAGGGTCACTTCGGTCCGAGGTAGGATCGAGGTTGAGTTGCACGGGACCGACGTGGTGCAAGTCGGGCCCGATGTTCTGGGTAACTCGGTCTTGAACAATTAGTAGATCGGTCTTGGGTTTTTGGGTTCCTCCCCCAACTAGACTTGGATATTCTACCTCAATTCAACCAATAAGTGTTTGATTCTAATGAGATCGAGGTTGCTCACCTCAAATCCGTCCAATCTACACCTCGACCCAAGGGAGCTTTCACTCACCTTCGATGCTAGAGACTTGTGATGGGATCGAGACCACTTTCGCTTACTCTTACCAAACACAAGCTCTAGATCCCTTGCTTTCACAAGAGATTTGAAGCTCAATGTAGAGAGGATTCACAAATCAAGCACTCAAGGCTATGGAATTGGGGTTTTCTACCCAAATCTAGCTAGGGGGATTCCCCCATAGCCCAAGACTATGGAATCTACTCCATGTGGTAAGAGAAAAGCATAAACAAAATGGAAATCAAGCAAATCTCAATCATCATCATCAAATCAAACTTCAATTGCATTCAAACTCAAAGTGTCTACAAAATCCAAGTTCAAATCTACTTGATCAAAGCAAAACAAAGTTCAAAACTCACAAATCTTCCTCTCTTCTCCACCGATCTCTCCTTCTCTTCCTTCTTCTCCTTGCTCTCCAAGCCTTCCTTGAGCCTTTGGAGAGTGATTTGAGTGTGGTCTATCAAAAACATTTTCTTAATGCTCTCTAATCACCTTTATTTATAGCCTCGCATGGATTGGGGACCAAGGAATCCCAATTTAGGAAGGGGGGAATGTGGAAATTTGCTAAAAATATGTCTTGGGGAACAATTTTCTCACACGCCAACTTGGACCGACATGGGATGACATCGGGCCCGACGTTGGGAACGTCGGTCCGGTTCATTGAGTACTCGATTTCGGGCCCGACTTGATGTAACTCGGTCCACGGCCTCGATCCTTGCCTTCTTCCTTGGTTTCCTTTGGTTCCACTTCATTCTTAGCTTGGCTCTTGTACTCCTTGACTTAGCTCCTCGAAATCATCCTCATTCTTGCCATTTTACCTACAAAAACAAACAAACTCGCATAGTTTCCGACTCTTGAAGAAAACCGGGAACTAAGCTAAAAAGGAAACGAAACTAACAAAGAAGAGAATGAAAAACACATATTTACAAGGGAAATCAACTACTAAAACACCTCCAAAATGAGAGACATCACATACCTTTTTCTAATTGCTTAGATCTGATATTTTAATAATATATATAAATGAAAATAAAAATAATATAGATATGATTATGTAAAATAGATAACTTAATTGGTAGTTTGTTAGGATATAAAAACAAATAGAGACTATGAGATTGTGTTTTTTATTTTGGAGAAAATTTTAAAAATATATTGGAGATAATCTTAGAGATGTCAAAGAAAATAGGGGTTGGAGGATTCAATTAACCTCAAAATTGGTTTGAGTGGATTAATTCAGCGTACTTTGGCTATCTTAAGCATCTCCAAGAACTTCCCCATATTCTTGAAATGTGTGAATATGGAGAATATGGTACAGATTTTCACTCCAACAATTTCTCCATCACAATCTCCATTATAGAGATTTCTCCAAAAAAAATGAGTTCATTTCCCAATATTTGGAGAATTCTCCAAAATAATTTGGGGAAGACATTAATTGCAAGTTCAATCATGGCAAGTTTTGATTGGTTGATTTATCTTTTATAATTTTTTCTAGAATATTTTTGTATATAATCAATATAAAAATATTTAAGATAGGAAAACTGTTGAAGTTAGACTAAAATAATTTTGGAGAATATATTTTTTGATTCTCCATTTTAAAGTAAATTATGGAGAAGCTCTTTGAGATGCCTGCATTAAGTCAAGGAGTTACTGACGATATGTGATGAAGGTAGGAAGCAAGCATGCAACTTCTTCCAAATTCGTTTTTTTAATCAACGACGGGGAGATCCCTGCATATTATTAGCTAGAAAAACTTCTTCCAACTTTGACAGAAGGCTAAGGCGTGCAGCTATCGGCAGTCGTGACACTCCTTTTCGAAACAGGTGGGTTGTAATTTTCCATCAATAGTACCCCTCCTTTCTTTTTAATTTTCAATGATAATATTTGTTTTGTTAGAGTATCTGAAATCATTCGTAAAAAATTTGGCCATGGAATAAAAAGGGATAAACATAATCTACTATAATAATATAGTATAAAGTAGAATCCATATCTGTGTCAAAAATTGTGCCACCTCGTCAACACTGAATTAAAAAGGCCGTTCCGTTGCACACACCGGGTTTAACATGTGCGGATCGCGGATCCGCACATGTTAAACCCGGTTTAATGTGCGGATGGACAAGCCGCACATGTAAGGATGAGCACTTCGGAAAAAAACCGGCCCATTTGTGCGGATCTTGGATCCGCACAAGTTGACCACCCAATACCGCCCAGAAAACATTTGTGCGGATCCTGGATCCGCACAAGAGAAGCTGAGCTTGTCGTTGTGCGGACTCGCTCTTGTGCGGATTCAGGATCCGCACAAGAGCAGCTGAGCTCGTCGTTGTGCGGACTCGCTCTTGTGCGGATCCAGGATCCGCACATATGTGAGATCGAATCTTCTTCCTGTTTAACCATGTGCATTCACGAATTTCATAATTTTCAATACTATATCTATATCGAAAGTTAATGTTTATGTATCATCCTTTTGTGCGGAGTCGTTCTTGTAAGGCTTCATGATCCACACATATGTTAGATCGAATCATCGTAATGTTCAACCATGTGCATTCACGAATTTCATGATTTACAATACTAGATCTATATCGAAAGTTTATGTCTATGTATCATCCTGTTATACGTGATATGTTTCTCGAGTCCAAATCTTTTAGATTCAAACCTCAAGTAAGCTCGAGTCCAACTCATAAAGATAAAGATTAGCATACTTGATATGTTTCTCGAAGAGTTAGTCTATAGTTATATATGTAGCGTACGAGAATTGCATGTGCGATGTAGAACAACTCATTGATCGATCCTTATTAAATGTTTTTCAAAAGAAAACGCCTAAACCCTAAACCGTACCCTAAACCCTATGTGCTCAGCCTGGATCCGCACATAGGGTTTTAGTTCCAACCCTAAACCCAATGTGCTCATTCTGGATCCGCATATAGGGTTTTAGTTTTGACTCTATGTGTGCATCACCAAACCCTTCCTATGCCGCTAAACCCTAATAAACTCTAAACCCTCGTCCGTATTAAATGTTTTGGATTATGCTGTAAACTGTGTAATACTAGATTTATATTTTATTTTATTTTTTCATATAATATTGAATAACTAACTTAATTGTTAAACTACCATACACATGTACAACTCTTAAATTATAATATTATTATTTAAAAAAAATCATATTATATATATTTTATTTGGGGTTAAGAAAGAAATATCATATTCTGCTTTGATAAATTTTTGGGAAATTCCTTTTGGTACCCCTCTATTCTTGACAATTCATTTTGGTACCCTATGAAAAAAGTTTTTCCTTTTGGTACCCTTGTGGTTCATACATTATCCTTTTTTAGTCAAAATTCTATTTAAACCCATCTTTCATCCCAAAAAAATACAATTTTCGTTTAAAATCTAAATAACTACTAATTTGAAAAATAAAATTATGAATTTTTATCACACTTGATTTTTTTCAAATTTTAAACGGAAATTGTATTGAATAAATCTAGCCATCTAGCTTTCTCCACTCAATTTTTTTAATGGTTGGTCAAACTTTTTTTTTAACAAAATTTTTTCCTAAGTTTTTTTTTTCTCTTTAATTTTCTGAATTAGTTTTATTTAAACAAAAATTTAAATGATATTATATTTGTTTGGGATGAAAAATGGGTTTAAATAGAGTTTTGGTTACAAAAATACAATTTTCGTTTAAAATTTAAAATTTAAATAACTACTAATTTGAAAAATAAAATTATGAATTTTTATCCCACTTGATTTTTGTCATATTTTAAACGGAAATAGTATTGAATAAATCTAGCCATCTAGCTTGCTCCACTTAATTTTTTTAATGGTTGGTCAAACTTTTTTTTTAACAAATTTTTTTCCTAAGTTTTTTTTCTCTTTAATTTTCTTAATTAGTTTTATTTAAACAAAATTTAAATGATATTTTATTTTTTTAGGATGAAGAATGGGTTTAAATAGAGTTTTGGTTACAAAAAAGAAAATATATACAGCAAAAGGGTACCAAAAGGAAAAACTTTTTTCATAGGGCACCTAAAGGAATTGTCAAGAACACAAGGGTACCAAAAGGAATTTCCCTTAATTTTTTCTTGATTCGAAATATTGTTCCAAATAAATATACATGTATAAGATATTTGAATATATCATAGGTATGTTTTTCACATAATTATTCATTTTCCTTTTAATGTAGAAAATTATATAGCTTCATGTTCAATTGTTCATCCATCTTATTTTTCATTGTATCATTTTTAGACAATGTTATAAGATATTTGAATATTCTTTAATGTACAAACTATAATTTATAACACAAAAGTTTAATATGAGTAAATTTTAATTTATTATAAGATGAGAATTTTGGTGGACTAGGTTTTTCACATAATTATGAGTGAATTCTACGTGGCTTAAAACATATCCAGACACCCGAACTTGTCCATGGTTGTTGACGCGAAGAAACGGTGGAGTTAGCTGTTCAAGTGCGAGCACGAGTGGGACGATCCCTTGAGCTTGCCCGCCATCTTGATTTGTCTCGAGTCTTTGACGGGCCTCTTCCTCCATCCATGGCAATATGGCATTACCCGACCTGATTTGGTGGTTAATTAAATGAAGAGGCTAAAAATGACATTACGTGGCATTTATGTTATTTAATCACTAACACATAATTACACGTGTGTGTTACAGAACTGTGTAATCACGCTCGGGGTATTCAATAGGTAGGTTTGGACAAGTTAAGGTGTTTGATAGGTCCGTTTCTGTAGGTGGGTAATTTACCGCCATAAATAAGGATAATATTTCCGCCAGCCAGGTAAGCATATCTAATAAATATCTTTATTAGCCTATTAAATCCTGGTAGTTATCAAGTAGTTGGAAGATTCTATCCTATTTAAGAAGATAGAATTATTGATTGGGCTCCAAGGAATTAACCCTAGCCTTCTCTCTCCACTATAAATACATGACATGGCCATGTAGAAAGGAGAGACAAGAGCTACCCTAGAAGAACTACCCTAGAGGGGCTGATAATCGCTCGCCCTGACTCTAGAGGGGTTGGTCATCGCTTGTGACAGCCCTAGCCCTGCGCCTTTCTCTCTACGGTTTACCCTTGCGAATACTCTACTGACTTAGGCATCGGAGGTGGATTAGGGGGTCCCCGCCCCCTTTGTCCATTGTTTTGCAGGTCTAGGTCATTGAAGGAGGCTTGGAGAAGAAGGTCATTGAACAAGGAATTGAGACTTGTACACCGAAATATTTTGTGTACTAACAGTTTCAAAAGTCAAGTGTCTAAGTGACCAAAATGGACAAGTTCGGGTGTCTAGATATGTTTTAAGCCAATTCTACATTAAAAGGAAAATTAATAATTATAAGATGAAAAATAATATGTTTTAATGTACAAGGGTATGTTTTTCACCGAATTATTCATTTTCCTTTTAATGTAGAAAATTATTTAGCTTCATGTTGTCATCCATGTTATTTTTCATTGTATCATTTTTAGACAATGTTATAAGATATTTGAATATGTTTTAATGTACAAACTATAATTTATAACACAAAAGTTTATTATGAGTGAATTTTAATTTATTATAGATGAGACCGCTCGCCCGACCTCGGTGGAGATCGAACGCCCGACCCCTCGCCCGACGAAATTATCAGTTCTTAAGCGGAACCCGAAGTCGTCGACAAATCTAGTTTGTTGGAATCCATATTAGGCGAGAATAAATTGGTATTTGGCTTGTGAATGGAAGAATTGGAAGACAAAAAACCGAAATCGGATTTTGGGTGGATATCGGTCGACGGCGGCCAGGTTTATATCTAGGTTAGGTTGAAGACGAAGACTTTGATTTTGGGGGCTCTTTTGCGGATCCCGGATCCGCAAAATGAGGGGCCACCTTTTTTCCGTATCGTTTTATTTTTCAAACTTCTGGTTAGGCCGCTGGCTTCGGTCGAAGATGGGCTTCTTGTGCGGATTAGCCATCCGCACAAGAGGGGGTTATTTTACACACCATGCTATTTTTTAGTAATTTCTTAGAATTTGTGCGGATCCGGGATCCGCACAAGATTACACCGGCTCAAAAAGAAAACCGGGTTTTTTGAAAAACTTTGTGCGGATCCCGCATCCGCACAAGAAAAACCCGGTTTTAAAAAAAAATCTTGTGCGGATTGTGGATCCGCACAAGTCGGTGTGCGAAAATGAAAAAACTGAGTGCGCAAATCTTGCCCGATTAAAAAATGCTATCATTTCCACGTAATCTAGGCTGAATAAAAAAATAATTACAAATATGATTTATCTCGAAAATATGTTTGTAGGCAAAAATTAGACAGTTAGAATCTCATCTTATCTCATAAAAGAATGTTTAAAAATTACTGAAATTATGAAAGATCCCATAAGTTATCCCTTACCAAGAATTATCTCACAAATTGAATAGTTAGATACTCATATAATCTTATCCCATAATAAAATGCTTAAAAATTACCGAAAATTATGAAGTAATCCTTGAAATTTCACCTTTTACAAGTTCCCTCTTACTTCTCTCTTTCTGTTTTGGAGACATTGCCTAAGTAGTCGTATATCCAAAGAAACACAAAAACAAATAAGCATACGTACAACTATTATACCATCACATTAAAATCATAACTCAAAGATGTCAACATAATACAAATTTGCATATAATCCATGTCTCTATGTCCTATTTTGATCTAATACGAAACCTTGCAATACAAATTCGAAAACTCGCAACACAAATTCAATGTAACAATTGAGACATCTACAATAAACCCTAGATTCGGATATTAACTACCAACAAGTACGAATACATTCATTATTTATTCATATATATGCAACTGTTTATACTGCATATTCATAGTCTCGAAGTGAGTTTATTCTATTTAATTTTGTTTGAAAATTTCAAATTTGGTAGTTCACATATACATTCAAAAAATCGAAAGTATGAATATGTTATGCTCTAAATCGATATCAAACATACCAAATCGGAGATGCACAAGACGAGGAAGACGACAATGATGATGGAGAAGGATGGAGCCGAAGATGATGGAGAAGGATGCTCGATAATAGTGATATGAAGATGGAGAAGGGGCTCTCGTGGATGAAAGAAAACGATGACGGCGTTTAAGGAGTAACAATGAATAATACGATGGAGAGAGTAATAGGGGTTACAACTAATGCCGAGAGAGGAAAGAGTGATTTGATTTAGAGAGAGACAATTTAGTTATAAATGGTAAAAATCTTAGAAGATTAAATTTACATATTTTTTTTACTAAATCTTATCCATTCATCTATAATACAATAAAGAAAGAAAATTTGTGGCAATAAATGCCCGTCATTCTATACATATACTAATGTTTTTATATTATTTTTGGGTCCTGATCAGTTCTCCCGTTGAAGATACACATACTAATATTTTTATATTATTTTTGGGTCCTGATTAGTTCTCCCGTTGAAGATACCATTAATTACAAGGCAATTTATTACTCCATGTATTTACAGGGGAAATAAAACGCATGAGATGGGGATTTCAATACTTCATTGTCAATAATAACCGTTACACTTTCATAAGGGTCATCGGTGGTCTGCTTGATTAATTGTAGTAAAAAAAAACAGTATTTACTGATGATTTCAAACACTCTCCAAAAACCCTATACTTTCTTTTGCCCGTAGGTTACAAGAAAGGCTCTTCAACTTTGATATTTCATCATCAAAAAACAGAAGGAAGAAGAAGAGAGTGATGCAGATTGATGGTGGTGTGGTGTCGGGATCTAGATCGATCATCTCGCTGGTATGTATCTCCGATCTGCTCTAATTTTCAATTTCTTTGTCTGATTTTCTTTTTCCTCTTTGTTTTTTTGATTGTCTGATCTCTTCTTGATTTTAGGTTTCTATTTTGAGTGCGTTCTCTTCCAACCATGCCACCGCGTTTTTCGTCGTCGGAAAGCCGTCGACGGAGAGAAGTCCGGGCGAGGCTCCAAATCCAGAAGCCAATTTATGGCTTTGGGTTTACCATACTAATAGGATCGACAGGTCTGAATCGGATTAAGACTGGTAGGGAGCCAATTTACCATCGTCTGAGCTCCAAATCCGTTGAATCAGTAAAGCCGTCGGTTTCGTCGGCTCCGGCGAGGGAGAGAAGTCCAAGCTTGCGGAATGGTTTTATGAAGTCGAAGCCATTCGGAGGAAGAGAATTTGCAAGGTATTAGGTTTTCCCTTGGTTTTTCCCCTCTTTGAGATTTTGGTTGTGTTTTCCCCTTTGTAATGTGTGTTTTGAGATTCTGATTTTCATGAATGTTGACTGTTCTTGGCGCCTGGTATATAAATCGAAATTGAAGGGAGAACCTCAATTCCTTATCAAATGGTACGTTGTGAGTCTGTGAATAGTTGTCTTGGAGTGGATTTTGAGTTTTCAGAGAATTCTCTTGGTGTTGATGTTTGTGCCTGTAATTGATGTTTAGGCGTGGTTGGCCAGAAAGCTCATACCTGGGAGCCCTTGGAGCACCTTCAGCTGTGTCCTGATGTTGGTTAGGATTATGAACAGAGGTGTGGATTCTTATTTGGTGATACTCCTCTAATATACCATTGCCCTCATTCCCCTGAAGGATTTTATTAACTTGCATCAACTCTACATTGATGATCGGGCCTTTAGCTTAAGTAGCCTTTTCAGTGTATCTTTAGTTATCTTTTTTCATCTGTTTCCTTTAATCTCACAGGACATGACTCCTAAACTCAACTTCTATTATAACATAGGCTTGGCCTTGGTTAGGGCTGGGATGTATTGATATGGATAAAAACCAAGCCTATTGAAAGTCATCACATATTATATTGAAGACATAATCATATATGTGCCTTATAACAGAAACAATCTTTCTTTTTGTTTATTAATCCCGCATCTATATTAAAGTCAAGTGATGGGTGTTATATCCCGCAGCTATATGTTTTTCTTCTACTCAACAGAAAACAAATTGCAAAAGAGGTCTTAAAATTAATCTCCAAAACAAGAAAAAGAAAGCACATTTGAAGAAAATCACAAGCTTTCAGGTCAGATGTAGCTCTTTGCTGAAAAGTATGTCTGATTATTGAATATCCATGGAAGTGATATTTGCAAAAATCTTCCCTTGTGGGTCACACTACCTGTATAAATTTTAATGCTAAGAGAAATACATGAGACTTGCATTGCTAGAACAAGCAACTTCATTATAGATGAGTAGTTGTACTGATGCAAATAAGACTGTTCTCCTTGTCAAGTTGGGGTATTTGTATGGTAGATAATTTGTGACCATTTTTCGGCTTCTACTTTTTCTTATAGTGTTTTTTCAATGATTTGTGATATAAGCCTAATTTAAATTCTTTCTTGGCCAGCCTCAACTTAGGCTGCAACTATAAGCTGTGGAAATTGTCGCATCACACTCATGTATCCAATGGAGCACCCTAAGTGTAGTGTGCAGTTTGTCAATACATAACACACACTGGCGTAAGTAATCAATCCTCTTAAATTCTGTACATTTATATCCACAATGCATGGCATTGCTTTTTGTGTTTGTTTCACCATATAAATTAAATTTAACATAGATAGATGACTGACTTCTGCATTTGAAAATGCTATTTAAAATGAAAGTTTTGTTGTTGATGTGGTGGTTCAATTTAAAATGAAATTTTGAACCACCACATCTGTGTTTGTTTCTCAAATCTTCTGCATTTGATTTATTACTTCAGTGTTTGTTGTCTTTCTGTATTTCCTGAAGTTTTTTAAATAAATTTGCTCTCTCTGCATACTACAAACCCTCAGTTCCCTGTTCAGAGGCCGTATGGATCATCTGACATTAGACCCATGCCCTCAACTTCCACTGTGAGTTTGAATAATCTCGCATCAACTAAACAATTTGTTCTTCAATACATTTCAAGCTAGTGATGAAATATGTAAACTGATGACAATTCCCATCTCTTGCAGCCGCCATCCAATGCCCCAACTCAAACTATTGTCATAGAAAACCTGATGTCTAGGGATGAGAGTGGCAAACTGGTAAGTTCCACACCCTTTTATGAATGAAATCAATTCAGTTAGTTGGTTATCATTATGCATTGACATGAAACACCCAAAATGGACCGAGTCATTTTGTGTTCCATTCCCATTTTCAGTTAGTTGGGGCCTAGAAATTTCGTCCTCAATTGTTAAACCATTCCTATATCACATGCCATGAGAATGACAAAATAGACCGCAGACAAGGTAGGTCGCGGAGCTGAACGAGGCGAGGTCGAGCAAGGTAGGTCGCGGAGCCGAGGAGGCGGACTGGCGACGACTAGGCCCGTCCATGGGCATGTGCAAACAGCCCGATCGAACTGGGCCTCCAAATTCAAAGGGCCCCCAAATTTTTTAAAAGAGTATATAGTAAAAAAAAAGTGTAATATTTAAAGTCTTGCTTAAATTGCACAGATGGTCAAGCCGTGCCGTATCTACAAATCGGAACGGGCGTTCGAGTCCCATTGTATGCGTTTTTTTCATTCATTTTTTCAGTCTTTTTAAGTTTGTGGGGCCAGTGTGTGTGCTGTAAGTTTTTTTTCTCATCCGGTGTGGGCAATGTATACAGTATACATTTTCAATTTTCCATTTTTTTTGTCTAAGCCCATTAATTTATTATTCTTAATTCCTCTCCATTAAATTTTTAATATCATGTCACCTACTGGCTAGTGGCTACTCCCCTCCCTCACTTTAACAATTTACATTTTTTTTTCTGGTAATTCTTACACTCCTAGTTTAATTATTTTTTTCCCAATAAGCCGTGAATGAGGGGTTTATTTAGTCTAACTAGCTTATCAATGATAATTTCGACTCAAAAAAGGTTTATCAATGATACTAAAATTATGTATACTTTCTTTGTTTGATTATAAAGCAAGAAGACAAATATAATTACTATTAAATAGTATTTATTAGTTGATTGTTGATAGTACAGTCTAATTAATTACTTCATAGTTTAATTTTTATTTCTCAATGGCTTCTAGTGTGACTATTTCTTATTTATAGAGATTAAATATAAATATTATTATTGATTTATATTTCTATCAGTTATACAACTTATACTTCATTCTTTACTTATAATTATACTCATCCTCATCTAAAACTAAATTATATTACCTAAACAACCATAATTTATCAACTAAATTATCTATTACTATATACTAAAGCGGAAGCAAATTCTGCCACCATATTGCGCCACATCACCCCCTTATTGAAAAAATCTATCTTATTAAATTTTGATTTTATCATATTCTTATACATATTTAATTAAGATATTAGTTCTATCTTAGAACTTGAGTTGTTTAATTAATAATTCTATCCAAATATATAAATCTCTATCTTATCATTATACTCACTTAATTAATACATATACCTATCATAAACCTTTTATTTAAAAAAATATTTCTTTTCATCATAATCTATAAATCGTAATCATAATATTTTACCCATTTAATTAAATATCATATTAACTTTAACTAATTTTTCGTAATTCTATTATGCTATTTTTAAAAATCATCAATGGTAGCAAATTTTACCACTATATTTAAGAAAAATATTCATTCTATTAAAATAATATATTAAATATAATTTTACTATCATATCATATTAAAATATCAATAAAAAAGTATATGTTATATTTATCATATATATATATATATATCAATAGTATTTCATATTGATTACACTTTAGAAAAAAAAGATAGATTTCTTGATTAAGATAATAATTTGTTAACATTTTCATTACATATTTATATATTTGTTATTTAATTATTTTTTCAAAAACAATAACATATATACGAGATAATTTGATTTTCTATTTAACTTACTAAATATTATCTATATCTTTAATATTATAATATATTAATCCGAGTTTTTATTTAAACTTATTGATCTTATTATATAAGTTAGTTTACGTAATTTAATTTAAATGCCAAAAGATTTGTATCAATTGTTAATAAAATGTGATAATGCATCTTATCTTATGTCATTCTTCCTCAATTATTTAAATATATGTTTATGTATGTATAAAAAATAAATATATAAATAAAATTTATTTATATATAATGATATACAAGAATTATGTCATTTTATAATTCAAAAAATAAGCGTCATTTAAAAAAAGTACACATATGAAATATTTGTAATTGTTATAGTAAATTCATACACAATGCAATAAATAAATAAATAAATAACATCCCCGTACAAGGTACGGGTCATCTGCTAGTATCACCTAAACCGCCACAATTTAGCAATATGTCTATCGTTGAATAATTCTATTTATTATAAATATTATTTTTCCATCCAAAATTTTCAAAATCAAATCAATTTTAAATAATAATTAGATTTTTTGCAAAGGGCCCCCAAAATTCATTGGACGACGCCGACGACTACGGCAAGGACGGAGGGTCGCGGCTAGGGATGAGAGAGTTTCATTCACAATCCAAAAAGTAGGATGACTAATACCATAAAAGAATCCAAGGAATCACATACGGCTTTGTATCATTCATAATCCAAAATAATGTTTATGTGTACTAAACAGAGTTTATGACCATGATTTTACTACTTAATACTAATGGATATTTGTTATAGTTATTTTCTGAATTCAAATTCAATTACACTAAATACTTAGTGTCAAAGTTACAAAAAAGAATTCTTATCATCTTGATAGATTTCTATCCCGTCTCTGAAATTTGGATATGTTAGTTTGTTGACGGAGGGTATGTTGTTGAACTTGATAACTTGGATTTGCCAGTGTGTGCTGTGTTATTGGCGTTTTAATATGAAATCTATACGTTAGGGCAAAAAGAATTTGTGGCTTTTAGTTTTACCTAGAAATGCTAGAGGATGGAAGTCAGCCAAACCAGTTTTTAGATCAAACACGATTTGATGAGTAGGTAGGTAAGCTGATGATGTCTTGTGAAAACAACAATGAAGTGTAAATAGTGACAGTATATACTGTAGGAAACCAATGGAACTCTGGATTTACCAGGATGTAACGATGTTGCTCTAAAGGTACAACCTAAAGCTAGCAAGTTGAAGAAAAGAGTTGTTTCTGGACTAGCAATCGGAATTTCACATGGTGGCGTCGTACTCGCTGGTGGTTGGCTTTTCACATTTAGCCGGGCTGCTGTCTTAAAAAAGTGGAGCATAACAAATACCAATGATTTTGTATGTCATATTGTTTCATACAATTAATAATAATTTTTATTCATACAATATGTTTTATTGGATAATTTTGTTGCTATATAATCTATATTTATAAAGTGAACATATGATTAATATTTTCTACTGTACAAACAAAAACTTTGTCGATATTTCATATGATTTATATCTACAATGTTATTTTAGGATCGTTTGACCAATTTTGTTATTTTTTCATTTAGATGAGATCAATTGTGCTAATGTTTGCACAAAATAAATAAGGAAAATTAATATACAATTTATTTACGTTAAATCTCTCACATCTTCTTTCAAACGGTGAAGATTCAAAGGGACTAAGGTAATTAATTGAAAGAATTGAGTGTCCTTAAATCAATTTTGACTAACCAAGAAACGTGTTATCTCACAAATTAATTTGTAAAATCCTTTATTGATTTCAGCTACGATCAAATCAATTGATCACTCAAAAAAAGTCCATAATAATGTATTTTAATTTGCTTTGCCATATACAGTTCTACCGCATGACCTTATAATTTTCTTTTCTTTGTTTTCGTAAAGCTCCTTTCAATATAGTGAGAATGAACACTATCATCTTAGGAAAGTTACAAAAAGATGAAAAAGTTGGAGAGAGATCACATTATAACCAAAGAGAAATCGATTTGATTTATTCCTCAACCGAGAGTCCGAGACTTAATAGGAGCAGATTTTGTCCATTTTTCTTTTTCCCTAATCAAAATCTATAAACACATAAACTTATAAGAAAGTTGACAATGAATGCACATTATTAAAGCTTTGAAAACAAACATTTAAGATGAATGGGTTGAGAATGAATTTATTTCATAAATAATTTATTAGGTCGGTTATAAATTATTTATGTACATTTACTTTATTTTCATCTTTTGATATTCCTATTCTTTTACTACATACTAACATAAACTCTATATTTATTACATTATTAGTCAACATAATAGTACAAAAAAAGTATATCAGTCTTTTGACCAAAAAAAGTATATTAGTCTAATTGTATTCAAAGTTTCGGACTACACAAGTATATTAGTCTTTTGACCACGGTTAATTGGTGGTAACTGGTAACCGATGGACAAAAGAAACGGTAGGTTTTTTTAGAGTGTTCAAAGGCTCATTCAAGTGCCTATTAGTTGGTATAAATTTGCATCAATTTATTATAGGCGTTTAGGATTGAATGAAACAATGGACCTTAATAATAATGAAAACGGTGATTAATTAGGCTGAAATTGAAATATCATGAAAACATAGGATTTTGTATAAAATGTAGGTCATTTATTGCGACAGGGAACTCTTCTTTATAGTATTACTAGTATTCCGGCTCCTGCCTACGGCAGGGGGCAGTGTTCTTTTTATATGTCCTTCATGTAATTTGATTTAAATGTAGAAACACATTTGATAGAGTTATAGTGCATCTTAAACCTTTCTAATTACAATACATTATATGTATGTATGGAAGCCACTCAGAAATAATAACTAACGGGTCAACGGGTACCTTGCATGTACTAATTATTTTACTGGGAATTTGTTTGGATATAAGTAAGAAAGTATGTTGCACTTTAAGTAATTTTCGGAAAGGAAGAATTTTCACTTCGTATGTGTGTATGAATATTTGTGACCCCTTCTAAGCCGGTTATATTTATAGTATGCTAGTTGTGCGTACCACACGGGGCAATGTGTTTTTTATACGAACTTTGTGTTGTTTAATTTAAAAATAGAGACATAGTGCATAGAGTTATATTGCGTTGTAATCGTTTTTATTACGTCACTTCGTATGTGTGTATGAAGTCACCTCGAAATGATAATTAACGGGTTAACGGGCCCGTGTTGTACGTCTATAGATTCATATTCATATAATTTTATACCACTATTAATATGTTGCATTATGATTACTTATGCTACAAAGATATAGGAAGTTTAGGATGTGTAATTATGAATGGGTATAGACTCATGCATCTTATGGACTTATAAGTTATAACTAATGAATTAAGGTGATCGACTTGTATTAAGATATATTGATATGTGCATGTTATGCACCATGCAGAACTCCATTATGTATTCTTCTCTTATATATACACAGAGTATTTAATTTATAACTTTCTAATTTCACCATTTACTCCATCTTAGTTAATTAAGATGCACGCATTTGCCATAATCTACACTAATTAATTTAGTTCTCAAAAAGGTTTCCTTCTCTTGCGAAATTCATCTCGTCAAGACGAACATCATTGTAAATTGACCAAAACCATAAACAAACGGAAAACGCTACTCTTATCACAATTGGCATGGTAAAATCAAATATGCCTTTGATCTATGCTTCTATCATTAGTAACACTAATGTATCTCAAAAAAAACATTTGCAAACCCAAGCAGACTCAAAAGGAAGTTTAGTTTACTTCAATTCTCCATCATAGGAGAACCAGAGTGTCCAATTCCGCTTCTAGGGAGAAGCCCTTGATGGGCTTGACTGGATTCGGAGTAGCTTCAGTTCCGTTTCTTTGAAATGCCAAACTGGAATCTTGAAAGATTTCAAAGAACCAAAATACAATTACAGAGGGAAAATGTCAAAGCAGTTTTGCTTGTTGACTACCAGAAATGCTTGGTCACCATTCCCATATGGAGTTTAGTATCTCTAATCCAAACTTAAATGTCAGAACTTCACAAAGCAGCCGTTTCATATTTCTTAAGCAACTCCAAAGATTGCCTATGACTCATATGCAATGTAAAACCATTAAAGAGTAAAGCTACTTCAAATTTAGGGTAAGTAGAACAATACATAACACATACAAAATTATCAGACACTAAATGCACTGAAGGATGGGATAAATTTTTAGCTTCCAAAACTAAATGCACAGAAGGATGGAATTAATTTTTAGCTTCTAATGCTAAGCGTTACATAGACCCCAAGAAGTGTTTTACTTGCCTTCAAGTTCAATATCATTTTTATGAGCTGCTTCTAGCATAGACATGCCAACTGGAACCTTGACTTGCTGCTCCTCTCCATCTTTGTCAGCAAAAGTCACATTTATCCTGCAATATTGAACAAATATGGGAAAAAATGAGAGCTATCTAATTGGAATGGGACCAAAACATGCCGGGTGCAATAAAGCAAGGAGAATGGGGATCAAAGAAATCTGACTTTCTTTCACACGTTGTTGTAGATGTCATAAATATGGTTCTTTAATTGAATTGGATAATTTTTTTCTTATTTATTTTATAAAGAATCCCATGTGTATTTATTACACTTTGTTATGAAATGAAAACTATACAAATTTGTATAAAATGTTTAGCATTCATTACACCCCAAATCCTTTCTTTATAGGTTTATTGATTGATTGATTGATTGATGATTATAGATATAGATATTATTTGTTTATTTTTATCTTTTGATGTCGTATATGATATTATTCTTATAATTGATGTATTGTATTAATTTCTATTTTCTTTACAACGAAAAAAAAACAATTGTGGATTTCAAAAATTACCTAAAGGATTTTTAATATAGTTATTTTGTTATGTATTTTCCAAATTTAATTATGTGAATTAATTAATATATGTTAAACTAATATTATGATACATTATTAGAAATTTTTAAAGTTTAGCACTTACAATGTGACTAAATTAAATTTATTTAACTTAAAATAATTCCAACTGCAAAAATCGTAAAAGCATAGGCAAACTATTAAAATTAACATGTTCACTAAAAATAAAACACGGACAATTTTCCTACCAAATTTTTGATTATTGGTATTATTGTACGTTCCTTACATATAGGTTAGAGATATACTTCAAGTAGATTTAAGTTGTAAGAAAAAACGATCAACAATAGGATCATATTTTACTAAGTTTTGAAAGTTCTCTTAGGTATATTTATGCAAATTTTCACATTATATTAATTTATACTTTTATTGGGACCTTATATATCTATAGTGTTTTTTTTATAATTTATTATCTTATTATCTTATCGAAAATTGTCAAATTTCATAGGCTCAAGTCAAGACCGGAGAAGAATATTAACTTACCGTGTTTATTAATTTATCGCGTATTAATTTATGGAGGTTCTACTGTAATATCATAAGATGATGAAACTCCTTGATCTAACTTCTACTACGCATATATCATGGATCAAAATTTTATAAACAATTCGATCAGTAAAACATCATCATATTTTTATGATATACGCAAACGCAATCAATATCTTTGATTTATTTCAAAAGCAATAATCATACTGCTACAAACAAAGTCCGTGCATCGCACGGGCACTGACACTAGTTTAATATAAACCAACTGTTGGACCCGGCCTAAAGGCCCAAATAAGGCCTATTTGACCAGCCCACCATCAAAGGCCCATGTGTTGCCCGTGGAAACAAAGTTGCCGGCAAATCCAATTGTAAGGAGTTGAAAAGATTTGCACGTGATGATGAAATCAAGAGCCCCACTTGTAACGGTTAATTAGCATAATTATCTAGGATAATTACCAATTTTAATGAGCTCAGTTGTAACGATCCTAATGATGGAGGAGAAGAATTGTAACGGAGGGAGGGGGAAACTAGGATAAAAAGAGGGCTTCTACACAATCTAAGGGGGAGAAGCCTTGTAATCATAAAAAACACTCTCTTTTGTACAAAAATCTCAATCAAATTACGTTCAAGCAATACTTTCGTTTCAGCCCGATCTTGGCTAGAGCTTGCTAGATTAATAAGCAAATTTTGGCTAAAACAGTTTGGCGCCCACCGTGGGGCTGAAATCGAAGGTTTTCGCTTGAATCAATCAATCCACTCTCAACTCAAGATGAGCGTAACCAACTCGGACATCCCGGCTGCCCAGCAAGACGGGGAACTAAACCCTCTACCGGCGACGGAGTCCTCTGACTACACCCAGGCGGACGAGATGGCTGATTTCCGCCGGTGGTTAGATGGCCTAGAGAAGGAACTTAGTGACCGAAGGAGTTTCTATGAGCCTCATGCAGAGCGCTTGACCCAAGAGAACGACCAACTAAGGTCTCGGAATCGACGGTTGGCCAGGGGGTGCTAGTCGGCCGAAGTCGCCAGAGAGACTGGCAGCCTAAGGCGAAGGCTGGATCTAGACGGCGGGGCAGGAGTTTCAAACACACGCAATGGCCATGACGCTAGAACTGACTGCATCACACCACCAACAACCCTTCTTGGAGCCTCGACGCTCAAGCAACGGGAAGGGCCTAGCCGGACCACAACCCCGCTAGTGGTTATCCGCTCGGCTAGCAACCGCCCACCTTTCCATCACCAAGGCGTAAGACTCGCTAGGGAGGACCGGGAGGAAGATTTAAATCAGAGGCTACCATTGGATTTGGATGCGATCGTCCAGCGAAAGGTCAGGGAGCAAGTCAACCGGTTCGCCGACCAGATTGCTCGGACTGAGGTATCTCACCCGATGGAGCGGGAAGCGCCAGATAGTTATGACGAGTCTCCTTTCGTAGCTCGTATTGCTCGTGTAGAAATCCCAAAGAAGTTCTTGGTGCCAACCATGGATGCCTACGATGGGGCGAGTGACCCTAACGACCATGTATCCATGTACAAACAAAAGATGACGACTAGCGGGATGCCCCACCAATCAAAAGAGGCTCTAATGTGCAAGGGTTTTGGGACCACGCTAGCCGGACCAGCATTAACCCGGTTCATCAACCTTCCTCGGAGCAGTGTGTCCTTCTTTGCTAACTTGGTGGATTCCTTCCGCACCCAGTTTGCTAGCAGCCGACGGTTTGAGAAACGATCTAGCGATCTCTATAGGATCGTCCAGAGATCTCATGAGTCGACTAGAGACTACCTCGATCGCTTCAACCAGGAAAAGATCTCCATCACATGTTGTGACGTTGTTACCGCCATGGAGGCCTTCCGGCAGGGGGTAACCCCAGATGGCAAGTTGTATAAAGAGCTGACTAAATATCCATGTGCTAGATTTGAAGATGTAGAAGCCAAGTGATGCGATCCAGTCCCGGAAGATCGGCTCAAGGGACTCTTAGTCAACCAAGACCTTGGCGTCCTCCTTGGACCAAGAACTTAAGCAGGGAACAACTATTAAAGGAAGCAAGGATGCTTCCCACTCAAGGAGGGGAGGATGATGTGATCTATTCCCTAGCTCCCCAAGAAGAAGAGGACTTCCGAAGAAGAGGACTCCTTTCCCCAAGAAGAAGAGGACTCTAGCAGAACAACACATGGGCGTCCCTAGTAGCGTCCCTAAGAGTATTGGCGTCCCTTTCATAGTCCCTATCCATGGAGGAAGCTTGCTGCCAAGGACAATCCTAGGGACTGCACCAGGGCGTCCCAGCAACTCCGGCAGCTTCTTTTCCAGCGTCCTCCTTCAGCAGAGTCCTTAGCAAAGTCCTCAGTAGAGTCCTCAGCAAAGTCCTCAGCAGAGTCCTCAGCAGCCTCAACTCTTGAAGAGAGTCCTCAGCAGAGTCCCTAAGACTTGTTTGTTCTAGTCTTTGTCTTTCCTTTTCCTAGCTAGCTAATGGATAAGTATTACCTTTTGTAGTAGAGACAAGAATATTAGGTCAGATTAGTTGTCTTGCCATTTATAGTATGCATAGGGTATTGGGCCAAGACTTGCATGTTTTAGGCCCAGCCCATAAATGCTAGGGTTTCCTTTTGTTGCCTAAGAGCCTCCACTATATAAGGAGCTCTCCTCTCTTGTATTTTTCACGTTTGCAATCAATGAGTTTTGGCTTGAATCGAGTGATATCTCTTCCCCAAAACCGTGAACGTCAACCCTTCTATCCCTCTTCTCCGACGCCCTCATTTCCCCGACCTCCGGTCGCCTCCTCGTTCGACGGCGAGTTCTTCCACCCGTCGAGTCCTTACCACCGTCCCTTCCACAGCTACCAGAGTCCCTACCACAGTTACCAGAGTCCCTACCTCAGCTTCCAGCTTCCTTACCACCACTACCACCTTCCCTAACTCAGCTTCCGCTTCTCTATGCTTCCCTCAATAGTCGGATAAGGCCCAACTCGTAACCTAGATCCTTGGCCAAGCGAGTCCTTCTTGGAGTCCCTAGAAGGCGAACGCATCACCAAGGCATTAGCTCAAGTGCGCCTAGAGGAGGACCGTGAATTACGAAAGCCTATCCGAGAGCATGATGCCCAAACGCCAAAATCCGATCACCAGACCGCTATGGAGAGCCCGCCTGAACAAGAGTCTGCTAGCGAAGACGATGAACACAACCATTATCCAGTCATCCACAATCACGAGGAACACAGGTATCATCCATACCACTATTAAACATCTTGTTTTACGATTATGCTATTTAGAGGTTTAGTCTCTCAATAATATCTAGAGGCGTAGTCCCTCCGTTACCTAGAGACAGAGCCCCTCGACTATCAAAGTAGTCCAGTCCTAGCTCCGGCTAGTTGAAATCAATTTCGCCTTTGTCGCGAGTCCTAGCTCGGGCTAGCTGAAATCAATTTCGCCTCTGTTGCGAGTCCTAGCTCAGGCTAGTTGAAATCAATTTCGCCTCTGTCGCGAGTCTTAGCTCAGGCTAGCCGAAATCGATTTTGCCATTTATCATAAGCTTCATGCTAGCACCCGCTAGCCAATACATCGCTTGCTACTAGTCAATCGAAAATGCTAGCACCTGTTAGCTAGTCAATCACTTGCTGCTAAACGCAGGAAAAAACTAACACCCACTAGCTGGTCTACCATTAGACATTGATCGCAAGAGACCGCTAATAAACTCATAAAGTGCTAGGACTGTCTAGCTCTCCCACCACTTGCTAGCTCACGCTAGCTACAACCGACTTCGTCTGTTGTCACAAGTTCATTGCTAGCTGACGCTAGCTTAAGTCACTCGCTAGCTGTCGCAAGCCTAATGCTAGATCTCGCTAGCTACAGTTTATTCCCCGGATTGTCATAGGTTACCTGCTAGTTACCACAAGTTTGATACTAGCTCTGGCTAGCCACAGTCATTCACCAACATTCACCAACTATCGCCAACTATTGATAGTCAGACGCCACATGCCGGACACCACCAATAATTGCAAGAGACAACGCAAACAATCTCAAGGGCTAGAACCCGCTAGAGACGCGAATGATCGCTAGTGCACTCCAGTTGCATCCAGAAATCCAAGCGGCAAAGAGTTCAATAGCAACTAAGTTGCCGAGTGATTCGCAACTCTAGACTCTATAGTTGAATGCATCTCTTTGATCCTAGCAGGCTAGGGTCCCTGATCGAAGTGTCAACGAATCAGATTCCGTCCAACTTGCCTAACAGATCCGAGATCTGATTCGGGGGTATTGTTGGACCCGGCCTAAAGGACCAAATAAGGCCTATTTGACCAGCCCACCATCAAAGGCCCATGTGTTGCCCGTGGAAACAAAGTTGCCGGCAAATCCAATTGTAAGGAGTTGAAAAGATTTGCACGTGATGAAGAAATCAAGAGCCCCACTTGTAACGGTTAATTAGCATAATTATCTAGGATAATTACCAATTTTAATGAGCTCATTTGTAACGATCCTAATGATGGAGGAGAAGAATTGTAACGGAGGGAGGGGGAAACTAGGATAAAAAGAGGGCTTCTACACAATCTAAGGGGGAGAAGCCTTGTAATCATAAAAAACACTCTCTTTTGTACAAAAATCTCAATCAAATTACGTTCAAGCAATACTTTCGTTTCAGCCCGATCTTGGCTAGAGCTTGCTAGATTAATAAGCAAATTTTGGCTAAAACACCAACACTTCATATTACTGCTTCCGTTTCTCCTTAACAGCTTGTTTCTCTGGATCCTAATTCATTCCTTTTATTGTTGATTGATTTGAAGAAGTGTCTCACATTATAAGACTGAATGGAACTTATTTAGTAGTTGCATTCTATAGTTGAAATTCAAAACTTAATTTGGTGCATAATTTTGTTAAGGGTTCGATTTACTAGATTGTAGTTGATATTAAATAATTTTTTTTTTTTATGGTGTATTAGGTGTTACGGTGGAAACTACGGTGAGGGCCGATCTATTGGTATTTGGTGGTATTTACAAGTGACGACAACCATAATTAAGAGTTGTAGAAGCATGCACTGAGTACGTCTCTGTATGGAGTGACTATATATAGACCACTCAATTTGGCAATTTGCACCCACAACAAGAGTCAAAAAGTGGTGTTGAATTTGTGGGGTTCGTATCATATCATAACATATCACATCACACAACGCATCATAGTCCTTTTCACTCAATTGTCTCTTAGTTTTAGTTCTTGTAGAAAAGATCCCTTCCGTTTCCATTTAACCAGCCCTTACTTTCATACTTTTCACTAAACTACCCTTTTTCTCCCATTTTTGTAAGAAATTGCCCCTTCCTCGTACAAACAAACAAGAAAAGCTATTGCTCTCAACTCTTACAGCTTATAGGCAGGCTATGTGATCGGTAGATAAGGGGAATATATGCAAAGCTTATGAATTAAAGAATGGTCAATTAGAATGGATCCTAAGAGTCTTCGAGCATCCACAATGGAGACTACCTACATTTCTTAACCCTTAAAAATAAATAAAATGTCAGGAAAAATCAAATTTGTGTCAGAGAGAAATTTCTTATTTGTGAGAGAACTCTCTTGCAACAGAAATGTGTCCTGATACATTTCTCTGTCATTTTTTTTTCCCAACAAATTGCAAAAAGAGAAAAGAAAAAGGTAGCTTAAGAAATTTTGGGTTTTAGAGCATCCACTCTAGAGAAATTGTAGGGATTTCTTAACCAAATAAGAAAAACGAAAAATAAAAGAATTCTGACTTTTTCTGACAAAATCAGAGAATAGCACAGAAGAAATTTCTTCTGCAAGAAATAAAGTGGAACAAAAGAGAAACATTTCTCTGAATTTTTCTGACAAAACCCATTTTATCTTTTTTGAAATTAATAAGAAATCTTTCATCCAAGTCTCCATTGTGGATACTCTTATTGTCCATAGTGGATGGTCTTAGCTCAAATGCCAAAATATAGGATGTCAACTGTCAAGTCTGGTGCAGGCCGCCCATGGTTGGCCACTTGTCAGGTTCTTTTTAACTGCAAAAAATGCGGTAAAAATATAAACCAACACAGCCAAGTATGTACTGTGCAATTTTTTAATTAAAACGGCCCATCGGAAAAGCAAATAGACCCATTAGAAAGATGCTAATTCAACAATTTGGTCCATTATAAGGTGGGCCTATCAGATCAGTGGAAATGGCCGAGGTTAGGAGCAGGCCGCAATGCTACAACTTAGCTGAAAGTAATTGCATTCAGATTTCATGTTTCTATTTTCTTAAAAACACTAGCCGACAGGCCCGTGCATACGCACGGGTTCATATTATAAACAAATTTTATATATAGAATTTTTGAATTATTTATTTTATTAAACATAATTTAAGCATACTAAATTATTTTACATATAATTTAGTTTAGTGTATTATTGAATTATTTTTTTAAACATATTTTTATTAAATTATTTTGTTTTAACAACCTCTCTTGTATTTAACTGCACTTTATGTTTAAATTAATTGAAAAAGATAGTAGGTTGAAGGACAATTTCAAGAGGTTACTGAAATTTTAATAATCTCTTTCTTTTATCGTATACTTTGTATAAATATATATATATGAACATTAATTGTTTTTTTTCCTAATCTATATGCGTATTTATTGATTTATAGATAGATATATGTATATATATTTAATGTTTAAAATAATACTTTAGTAGATTTGTGTTCTAATTTGTCAGTTGGAGTAAAAAGTAATACATGAAAAGTAAATTCTAATGATCTATAACATTGAAAGTGAACAACAAATATTGGTACCTTCCTACAATTTTGTAATATTATAATATAAAAACAATGTTTGAATATCTTTATACAACTAAAATGATGTACCAACTATAATTTAGATGAATGATTAATATTATATATTCAAGGTAAAATGAAAATGATCTATAATATTCAACGTGAAAATAATATTTGAATACCTTTACATTACAACTTAACATACCAATAATTCAGGTTTGATATGTACATAAAAATTTGTGACTAAAGGCATAATATTGATTACTTTTTTATTCTCATTATTTTTTTATGACTTATGTTCTTATATAAAAATCATTTTCTTTATTATGTAATACTACTACTAAGATAAATGTGTCATAATAGCTTTTAAAATAAAAATGATCTATCATATTCAACTTGAAAAATAACATTTGACTACATTTGCATTACAGCCTAGCTTACCAACTAAAATTTTTAAATTATCTATAAAATAATTAAAAGATGGAAAAATAATTCTCATGTGTGATAGGTTCATAAATTATAAGCTTTTTAACCATTAAGTTATACATAAATATATAAATAATTTCTAATTATAAGTGTATGTAACAATTTGTGACCAAATGCATCATATTTATTACTTTTTTCATTTTCAATATTCTTTCCATGTTTTATGTTTTCATGTAAAAATATTTTTCTTTATTAAGTAATATTAGCATTAACATTAATGTATCATGAAGACATTTAATATCCCCTCATGTATACAACTTTATATATGTAGTATACATAAATATAGTTTCAAATGATCACTTTTTGTATTCATTTTTTAGTTTTCTATAGGAAACAAAATATTAATTTATACATTTCTAATAGAATAGATTGTTTTTTAAAGCAATTACTTTTTTTATTCACTTCTTTATGTTCATTAATGTGTTATGATGGCATAAAATACCTCCTATTTACACAAAAGTATAAATGTAGTTTTATATTTTATATGAGATATAAAAACTAATTGTTATACATTTCTAATACAATAGTTTTTTCTAAGATAAAATTTATAGTTTTTAAAATCAATATAGTTTTCAAATGATCACTTTTTGTATTCACTTTTTAGTTTTCTACGTGAAACAACATACTAATTGTTATACATTTCTAATACAATAATGTGTTCTTTCAAATGATGACTTTTTGACATAAAATATAGTTTTCAATATAAATATAGTTTTCTTTTTGGATTTTCTATTTACTTTTCTATATTAAACAAAATACTAATTGTTATGCAATTCTAATACAATAGTTGATCTTTCCCTTGCCCTTGTTGCCAAACGAGACAGTTCCTCCCGTGGCACTACTTTTGATAGAAGTGAGATGGATCTGGCTTCCTGTCATATGATTTGAGGCGCCGCTATCAATGATCCATGGGCGTCCCCTCACTTCTACCTGTCATAACAAAGCTAGTGTTTGGCGACCCAAGCAAGGTGTTCCTTACTTGGTTCGTTACAGTAATAAAACTCTGGTTCTAGCATGTAGTCATTTATATTAACATCAATTGAAATAGCATGCTTTCGGAAAGAACTCCTAGAACATCTAGGACGCCTAGGGTTAGCCTTAGGGACGGACTTATCATTTTCAATGTTAGTCCTAGCCGCTTTTCCACTTTCAATATCTTAAGGGGGAAGTTATGCCACGTGTCGCACAGGATATCAGTGTTAATTACAATTTGTGCCACCGCTTCCTCTATATAAGGCTCAACAAGCACCATCATTCATTTACTCCGCTCAACTACTTTCCTGCTCTCAAAACATCTCTAACTTCTCTCTAGCATTCCGACGAGTTTCTCTCACTAGAAAGTCATCAGAAAATGTCTCAACTACTAGGAAACGTCGCCGGATCTTCTACCGGAGGAAAGAGAAGGAAGCTTGTAAAGTCCCACACCATTGAGAAACCAAGGCAGATAGTTCTCAATGAATCTCTTGTGGACTTCATCAACAGGAAGCCCAAGACGCTCTACATGCTTATAAGGGAACGGATGGACAGACCAGACGTCAAGCAGGACGCTGTCAAGACAAGGAATTATGAGAGGTTCCTGGAACGCTTCATCATTCATGGTCTTCACAAGACCAACTACCAGGACTTGCCAGGGAGAATGGAGGACGTGCTCTTTTTCTCGCAGTACGGTGGTGAGAATCTTGCTCCTTTACTTGATCTCATCCCTGATCTGCATAACGCCGTCCTTCCCGATTTTCCCATGTACCCAAAGGACTCCGCTGCTTTCCAAATGTTAAAGAACCGCTTGCCGAGTCCTTCTCCCCCACCTCCTCAAATTCCCACTATCACCACAAAGAAGCTCTTGCCTTCCAAACGCCCAACTCCATCGTCCCCTCTCTCAAAATCCACAAAACCAACCTCCTCCAAACCAACAGAATTAGTGGACAAGTTCCCTAAACACTTTTCGGAGGGACGCTCCAAACGAAAACATGACCCAAGGCCTCTCAAAAAGCCTAAGTCATCCAACGTCCCCTCCACCAAGCCCTGCTCCACTAAAAGGCCTATCTCCTCAAAAGGCCCCTCCAAGAAATCAAATCTTGCCCCTTCCCCAGCTCTGAAAATCGTCCAACTCCCAACTCCTCCTCCGTCCCCTAAACCTTCAAAAGCAAATGGTCTTATTCCTTTTTGTCCCTCACCTCTCAACTTTGCCAACTTCCCTTCCGCCCCTGCTCACATCTCCCCACCAAAGGACCCCATTTGAGAATGCTCCTATTGCAAAAGAGGATGATGAGGTTCAAGTAATTGAGGACGCTGGTGTGCACCAGGTCACTCGATCAACAAAAGGACGCTGAGCTCAGTCTGGACGATGAGTGATGTCTTTCATTTTAGTAGTGTTTTATAGGTGATTTTCCCTTGTAAATATGTGTCTTTCTTTCCTTTTCTTGTGTGTTTAGTCCCTTTTTAGCTTAGATTCCCATTTTCTATGAGATTCGGAGACTATGCGCGTTTTGTGTGTTTTTAGGCATTTCGGAGCAAGAATCATGGAGATTGGAGCATGGAATCATGGAGGAATTCAAGGATGAAAAAGGAGCCAAAATGGAGCTAACATTGCATGGAAAGAAGCCTCAAGTGAAGACGAAGAGAATGGCGAAAGAATCGAGTCAATCGGAGCTAAAATGAGAGAGAATGGAGCGAAACAAGCTGAAAAATGCCTTAGGACCGAGGTACCCAGCATGTCGGGCCCGAGGTTCTCCGTGTCGATCCATGTCGGTCGTGGCTCCGGATTCCTTTCTTTTTAGGATTTTCTTGTTTATTCCCATAATTATATTTGCTTCCTTGGAGATCAAGGAGTCTAGAAGCCTTGGGGATCAAGGAGTTCTAGAAGCCTTGGAGGTCAAGGACAAACCTTGGAGCCCAAGGACAAACCTTGGAGCCCAAGGAGTTTAGAAGGGAAATCTCTATTTAAACTCTTGTGATCATCATCATCTATCATCTAGAGACACTTGAGGGGGTGGACTCTTCTCCAAGGGAGGGAAGGAACCCAAGATCTAGAGGAGGATTTGGGTGAATTCCTTTCCTTGGAGAGGAGAGAAACCCTTGGCTAGGAGAAAAGAGGGGGATCCCACACAAAATCACTCTCAAAGGCTCAAGGAAGACTTGGAGAGCAAGGAGAAGAGAGGAGAGGAGAAGAGGAGGAAATCGGTGGAGCTAGAGAGGAGGATTAGTGAGTTTGTACTTGTTTTGCTTTGGTTTTAGTAGAATTAAGACTTGGATCTTGTGAACCCCTTTGGTTTTGAATGCAATTTGAGTTTGATTTGAGATTGATGATTGAGATTTGCTTGCTTTTCCATTTGATTGCTTTTTACTCTTACTTTATGGAGTAGATTCCATAGTCTTGGGCTATGGGGGAAACCCCTAGCTAGGATTGGGTAGGTTACCCCAATTCCATAGCCTTGAGTGCTTGATCTAGGAATCCTCTCTACATTGAACTTCAATTCTCTTGTGGAAACAAGGGACCTAGGGCTTGTGATTGGTAAGAGTAAGCGAAAGTGATCTCTAGCCCGTCACTAGACCTAACATCGAAGGAGAGTGAAAACTCCCTTGGGTCGAAGTGTAGAGTGGATAGATCGAAGGCTAGCAACCTCGATCTCACAAGGATCAACACTTATTGGTTGAATTGGGGTGGAACTACCCAAGTCTAGTTAGGGAAGGAACCCAAAAACCCAAGACCGATCTACTATTTGTGCAAGACCGAGTTCCCCAGTCATCGGGCCCGACGTTGTGTGAAGTCGGTCCCGGCCAATCAACCTCGATCCACCCTCGGACCGAAGTGACCTGTGAAGGTCCGAGGTGATTTCTCTTGTTTTTCCTCGTTTTGCCTTTCTTTTATCTCTTTTTAGTCTTTCGGGTACTCTCAACGCACGAACTCCCGTGTGTTCGACACCCTACCTCTTTACTACAAGTGAGGTTCGGTTTATAAATTTAGATTTTGAGACCCTCCGATCCCGGACCGATCAATGAGCTTGAGCGTGATGCTGCTGAGATCCCACCTTATGACCAATCTCTCCCAATCCTCAACCCCCAACCAACCCCACAAGAAAACCCCTCCCCCACAATCCAAACAGAATCCCAAGTACCTGCGGACGCTGAGCCCTCCACTGAAAAACAAATAGCGGCTCAGGACGCAGAAGAGACGTCCCAAGGCAGAGCTCCTTCTGAAACTAAACAGGCCGCAACTGGTGGCACCGATGAAACAGCTAAAGGCACAGAGGACGCTCCCGCCAAGGACGATGCCGAAAATGATTCTGAGAACGCTAGTAATGATGAGGACAGTTCTGATGATGAGGATTCTGAGTCCCCAAAGCGTTCTAAGAAAAAGAAGAAGAATGATGGTGAGCCAGCAAATGTTATAGGCCGCTTGGTCTACTCTGAAGAATGGCTTGCTTCGTTCGAAGACGAGGACGTCAAAGAATTCCTTGAGCTACTCCGATTTCAGGGATGGCTACAAGTTGGTCCTACGCCCGCCGATGTAGATTCTGGTCATATTCGGGCATTCTTCAAGAGTCTCCGTTATAAGTCCAAGTCTGGGACGCTGCACTTCAAAATTGATGATGAGCCGACTTCTGTGAATGAACGTCAAGTCCGTTCCATTATGGGACTTAGTACTCAGAAGCCGCCATCAAATGCTCTTAGCTCCCTTCCTGAGAATGGATTTGAGATGACGGATGAAGAAGAGGTTGCTCTACTTGAACGACCCTATGGGACGGACAGAGTGGCTCACGTCTTGTCAAAGGTTGGCGTTGTTGCTCACTATTTCATCTGTCGCGCCGTCCTTCCTAAGCAAGAGAAGCGTTCCGTGGTTCAAACTCACGACTGCATATTACTAGACGCATTTCTCGACCGCCGCCCCATCAACCTTGCTATGCAACATATGGCTAAGTGTGGGAGGAAGCGGCACGCCTTACCGTACCCTGGTCTAGTCAAGCTGATTCTCAAATCTCAAAATGCTTACGATGACTCTGCCCCCTCTGAGGAACTGGGACTTTCCTGGAACAAGAAGAAGGGACTGCTGGAAATCAGGAACAGTGAGGAACTGCCCTCAATCAAGAAGCAGTTAGAGGCTGAAGCAGAGGAAGCCAGGAAGAAAGCTGAGCAAGAACGCCTCGCTCTAGAAGCTGAACAAGAGTGTCTTGCCACAATGCATCAAAAGTCAGCTTTTGAAGAAGAGCCCGTTGTCAATTTTGCCGCTCTTGATCAAATGCTGATGGCTTCGTCTCCTCCTTCCTCCTTGCCTCCTATGGACGCTCAATCTTCAAGCTCTGGTCCCACGCCTATTCCTGCTCCAACTCATCCTGAACAACACCCTCCCTCAGAACTCATGGCTGTTATTCTTAACAATCAATGCCTCATTCTATCTTCTCTCAAGGACTTATCAACGGCATTCACTCAGTCGGCGGAACTTCATGAGAAGCTTCTAAAGTTCTATCAAGACCAAAGCCGCCGTCCCCAGTGATCGCCATCCTCACCCCTTTAATCCCTCATTGTTTATTGCCTTTGCTTCTTTTATTTTGCAAACACTTGATCATTTTGATCGTTGGTCTGTAATGACATTTTTTGCTGCTCTCCATTGAATGGCTATTACACTGTTTGCTTGCATGTGTTTGTTTAAGCGTTCCACTGCTTATAATTGTGTGTTTGTGCTAACGTCCTTATCACTTGTTATCCTTTTCGATGATGCCAAAAGGGGGAAGTGTAGTTCTGCAGAGATGCGCTATAAAATAGTTATCTAGAATAAGCAAGTGTTAAGGGGGAACTATTAAGTGAAAAGTCTAAGGAACGCCATGCTAGAATAAAAGAGGACGCTTAGATAATATTCTAGGACGCTACTCTCTCCTTAAAATCCAAAAGTTAGAGAATCAAAGAATGAAAACTTTTGTTTACTGAAATTTCTCTAAGTGTTAGAGGACGCTTCTAAGTTTTCATGCATGCTAAGTTCCAATGCCAAAGCTATTTTGCTGAAGAGTTTGTCATCATCAAAAAGGGGGAAATTGTTGGGACGCTATCAAGGACGCTTGCGTACTTGTTAGTGTACCACACAACCGTCCCTTGGTTTTGATATGACAAACTCACTTTGATTCTAATAAATTTGTCCAAGTGTTCAGGAACGCCAGTGACAAAAGAACAACAAGTGTGTGGAGTGTTCCCTAGGCTTAGGGACGCTAGCTAACAGGAAGTAAGGACCAGCAAGAGACTACTTGAGCAAGGACGGAGTCCCAAGCAAGTAGGAACGCAAGAAGAGCGTCCTTACTCACTAGCCGACACGATGACATCACTCGACAACATTTAATCATCCAAGGACACGTGGAGACCGATCCTGTAGCACAGTCCAACACTACGTGGCGGATGATCCTGTAGCAGAGTTCATCAACACGTGCCGGCAGATCCTGTAGCGGAGTCCATCACACACAGCTGGATACAAGAAACTTCCTCATCACCGCCATACTATGTGGAGGAAGATCCTGTAGCCACGTCCCTGAAGGGCATGATCGTCAAAAGAGGAAAGACGCCCTTCCCCAAGTCCTATAAATAGCCCAAGGCATTTATTGTGACGTTAACGCTTTCAGAGAATATTTAGAGAGAATCAGAGGAAAGCGACTCACTCAAGAACACGAAGAACAAGCTCAAGAACACTCAAGAACGGTTCTAGGCTTGTGATAGATCGAGTGAGAATTGTAACCCAAACCACAAATTGTTTGTAACTCAGAAAACCCAAAAAGAAAGAGAGAGAGAGTCCTACGACGTACTGTAGGACGTGGGGATAGAGGTCCTTTAGTAGATTAAATTCGCTTGAGTTGTAGGCTTAGAGGAGTCCTTTACTAGTGGACTTAGGAAGAACGCTAAGTACCAGAGAACTGTAAATACTCGCCAGTACAACTGTATGGACGTTTAATATAAAGGAAGCTGCTATTCAAAAATCCTCCAAGGAGGTAGAGGTTTACACTCAAGGACTACTTGGTCTTGAGTGGTTCGTCTATAAATCACTGCGTTCATTATTCACCTGTTTAGTTTTCAATTCCGCTGCATAACTAAAGGACGCCCTTACACCTTGTAAGGACGCCTGACCAAGGACGCCTTTACCTAAGTAAAGGACGTCCCTCAGTTTACTAACGATCCAACAATCAGGTTGACAGTGATTGAACATTCCCAAATTAATTCATGCATTGATAAAAATCGTGTCTGGAGGATTATAAAACCCAACTTTCTCAAAAAGATGACTTACCCGTTCCAATTGGGTTTCTTAGTAAAGGTCGAATTATTTCAAGCAGTGTATGATCCATTGCAAGGCCTCCAACCCTTGTTTATGCCCCTGGATTCCCACAAAAATAATCCTGATTTATTAAAATTACACAGCCACTGTATAGATATGTTGGTGGCACCTTTTGTCAATTCTATTATATGGCATTGTTCTTTCACTTTTCTACTGAGTCTAAATGGTGTTAAAGCACCCAGTTTGCAGATCACTACTGGTTCACACAAGCATTTATGTCTAAATATATGCCGCTTTTTAAGTAAGGAAGGTGGTGGATATAACATGACTATTAGCAAACACGGCCACCGTGGGACTTTAAACCCTTGGAAATTAAGTGTGTGGAAGTATGTGGTTTCACATGTACTTTTTGAAACACATTCCTACTCAAAGGAAACTTATAAAAATCAGCAAAGAAGCAGTAAAACTAGCCTGGAAAACTGTGAGAATAAGAAGCTGCAGTGGGGAGATACCGGTTCAACTCGCCCTTGCTGGGTCCTGCTGAGTTGGTGCTTGTTTGAAGCCACTACTTGGCCTCTCTTGTTCATCGGTATGCTGATGTGGTATGACCTTCCTATCTTCTCTTTGGAATTTGAATTGAATTGTGTTGTTTTGGCTCAAGTTCTGGTGAAGATAGGTGTTAAGGCGCTATATAGTACCATTGTCTCACAACTTTTGGTGGAATTAAAGTCCTGTAGTACTTATATTAGGTGTTGCTTTTATTTAAGCTTGCACTGTTGTGCGTTTTGGATGGTGTACATGACAAAGGCAGAGGCTCAACAGCCCATTATTGATATTGATGACCCTTACTATATATATGGTGAAATGGCCAGCCAAAGGCTACTGGTGCTCGACCGCATCACAACTCGTTGCATAAACAACCTTACGTGTGGATGGATCATTCCTAAGAAATGTAAAGCACAACATGGGGATAAAAACACCGGAAAAAAAATAGTTTGGAGGGCCTCAAGCATCCACGAAAAAAAATGTGGAAACAAGCTCAGATCCAATCATCACACTATGAAAAAATGGTAAAACGGGATATAAACCCGATCAAACAAGGGTTTAAATGAAGATTTGCCTATGGAATTGTAAAGGGCTGAAAAAGCAAACTAGATGGACCGAAATCAACGCCTTATGTAAAACAGAACACTTCCAAATGATTGCTCTTGTGGAAATAAAGTGTCCACAGTTGCCAATCCTTAAAAATTGGACCAACGCGGGTTTTGACTCCCATGAGTTTGTTCCATCACTTGGCATGTCAGGTGGTCTTCTAATCGTTTGGAAAAACCATCAACTTATGAACGAATCGATTAAAACTATTCATAAAGAGGATAGATTTGTTGCTTTTAAGTATACAAATCTTGATAACCATAACGAACTTGTTATTATTATAGCTTACGCCCCTCCGAAAGCTCAAGACAAAAATCTCTTTTGGAGAAAGTTAAAGTTGTTCATTAACCAAGCACAGTTCCCCTGTGTAGTAATTGGGGATTTGAATGAAATTCTAGGACCAGATGAGAAACTTGGAGGGGCAATACCTTCCGCGTCTAGATTTGAAAGACTACACAATTTCAAAAACGATTGCAGTCTAAATGACATTCCTACATTTGGGAACAAATTCACTTGGAGAAGATCCAAAGAAATGGATAACAACAATACCTTTGAAAAACTTGACCGAGTTTTGGTTAGTGATCAAATCATTCAATGGTTCCCATCAATTTCAACCAAGAACCACAACTTCTCCTCATCAGATCATTGCCCGATATCGTGCGAGATACCAGTGGATGGCATCCCACAAGCGCGTCCGTGCAAGTATGAATCTATGTGGACATCTAGAAAGGATTTCCAGAACATTGTTAAACAAGCATGGAGACATAACCCGGAAGGTTCCCACATGTTTAAATTGGTAAAAACTTCTCAAAGCAAAAGCTAAAGCTTGGAACAAAACAACATTTGGAAACATATTCGAACAATTTAAGAAAGTGAATGACGAATTGCTAAAAGTTCAGAAAGATATCATAGAACAAAGGAACCATTCACTCACACTTAAGCAGGCACGTTTAAGTAAGAAGCGGGAATGCTTGATTCAATTCCAACACTCGTATTGGAAACAAAGGGGAAAGAATACCCATTTAAATCTCAATGATAGGAACACCAAATAATTTCACCGCATTGCGAGCGGGCGAAGAAATAGGACTAACATTCGCGAGTTAATTAATAATGATGGGATCCATATCACTGGAATGAGAAACATTAAATAGGCAATTTCGAAAGAATTCCAGAGTCGGATCCAACGCAACGATATTAACAAGAGGAAAATGATAGAGTTAACTCAAAACATTCATAGCGAAATCACAGAGGAAGAAAACAATAGTATTATTAAACCTGTGACTAACACTGAAATTAAACAGTCGTTTTTGATATTGAAGAAAATAAATCACCAGGACCGGATGGAATGACATCCTGCTTTTACAAAAAATACTGGCATATTGTAGGACCAGATGTTATAAGAGCTGTGAAAAGCTTCTTTCACTCAGGGAAATTGCTCAAGCAGATCAATCATACTTTCATCACGTTGCTTCCTAAATGTGATAACCCTAGCACCACCAATCATTACAGACCCATTAGCCTGTATAACGCGATTTACAAAATCATATCCAAAATCCTAACAACAAGACTCAAGAAAGTCATGGGAAAGCTAATTCACCAAATGCAATCAGCGTTTTTAGAAAACCGAAGCATTCATGATAACACCCTTATTGCTCATGAAACCCTTCACTCATTCCGGAATAAAAAAGGAATGGGTGAGTGGGATGCAATCAAACTTGACATGGAGAGAGCTTGTGACCGAATTAGTTTGGAATTCATGGCTCATGTCCTAGAAAAATTCGGTTTCCAAAAAAAATTCATATCTTGGATCAAAGAGTGTGTTGAAACCGTTACATTCTCTGTCCTTGTAAACAACGGCCCTACAGAACAATTCAAACCTCACAAAGGTCTGCATCAAGGTGACCCCCTCTCTCCAAATCTGTTCATATTGGCAGCTGAAGTTCTAGCTAGACAACTTCAGCAGGCAAATATGGACCCAAAGAGTGGGATTGGAATTCAGATCACAAGGAGAGGGACCAAAATCCCTTTTCTTGCGTATGCAAATGATATTATCATTTTCACAAAAGCAAGCAGTCACGCTTTCCAGAATGTTAAGAATATTCTTGAGGATTATTGCCAAGCATCTGGCCAAAAAGTCAATCTCCACAAATCAGCATTTCAAGCCACAAAAAACACAACCAACTCAACTAAAAATCAGTTGAAATAAACCCTCCATATAACTAATACCTCAGCTTTGGATAAATACCTGGGGTGCCCCCTCATCAACGAAAGGGTGACCAAGAACACTTTCAACGTCTTCACTGCTAGAACAAGGAACCAGCTTACGAAATGGAAAGCCAACACACTTTCTCAAGAAGGCAGGACAACCCTGATTAAGGCTAACCTTTCAGCACAACCAAACTATCTAATGCAGTCTTTCTACTTAGCCAAAGCTACCCACGATGAGCTTGACAAGATCAATCGCAACTTTTTCTGGAATAAAGCTAGCGGCTACAAACCATTAATAAGTTGGAACTCGATCTGCAGGCCTACATATCACGGTCGCCTTGGTATCGCCAAAGCGGAAGAAATGAATCAAGCATTGCAAATGAAACTACTTTGGAAACTTATTACGGATCCGGGGAACTTATGGGTCAGAATAGTTAATGAAAAATATCTCAAAACTAAAAACTTTTGGAACTACAACAAACAACACAATACTTCTTGGCAATGGTCCAAACTGATGAGCCTTAAGGACCTTTTCCTCTCGGGGTTATCTTGGCAAGTTGGGGATGGGAAAACCATCCGGTTCTAGAAAGATTGTTGGGTTCCCAACACCAACATCAAACCAAGAGCAGATGCTCAACAAGTGATTAATGAGGAAGAACTCGTGTGTTCTTACATAAGGGACGATAAAACCTGGAATAAAACTAAACTAAGTCAACATCTGAACCCTGCTGATGTTTCTGAAATCACCAAGATTATCCTACCGGTTAATAGTCTGACAGACCGGTTGTATTGAAAAGCAAGTAAAAACGGGTGGTACTCCACCAATGCTACTATGAAATGGATCCAAGATAATAAGAGAAGTCCTAAAGTTGACCTCAAGTGGATGAGGAAGCTAGATATTCCACCAAAGCAAAAAAACTTCATATGGAAAATATGTCGTAATGGCCTACCCACTAAATCCAGATTAGCTGCAAACCATATTGCAGTGCCGCAGGGATGTGGGTTCTGTACGTCACAAAATGAAGATGCCTTTCATCTGTTCATTGACTGTAGCCATGCTCATCATGCTCTATTTGCACTCAGCCCCGTGATTGATAGAGTGATGAGACAATTAAATACTCAATAACGCTACCCGCTGGAATTTATTGAAGAGATGCGAGCTAGACTCACTACAACCCAACTCGAATCAGTGTTCAACCTCTGGTGGTGCATTTGGTTTCTCAGGAACAAAATTATTTTTGATGGGAATCACCAACTGCATTCAAACCCCAATGAAACAATAGAATTTGCATCTAAGCAAATGGCAGATTGGAAGAGAGCTTTGGTCTCGAAGCAAAATGACAAAGACAGTTTTGGTGACAAGTCGGACAATGTTCACCAACCCAACAAGAGAGAGAATGCTAAATGGGTTAAACCCCCAAATACATTTTTCAAACTTAACTTTGATGGTGCGATTAATTCCTTTGGAATTGCCTCATATGGTTTTGTTATTAGGAACTCTGCAGGAGGCGTCGTTGCCCTTGATGGCGGGTTTCTCGGAAGTCATTCCGTGGTGTTTTCCGAAGCTTTTGCGCTTCGGCAGGGGATTCTTGAAGCCATCCGATGTGGTGCTCCCCGTCTGGTGATTGAAGGTGACAACCTGCAGGTGGTTAATGCAGTGTTGGGGGATTGGAGCTGTCCGTGGGAGGTGGAGCTCATTCGGGCGGACGTTCAGCTGTTGCTCGATAGGCTTCTGAGTTGGGGTATCCGGCATGTCTTCAGAGAGGCCAACTCGGTTGCAAATCGCATCGCTACTTCTTTCTGTCGTGTGTCGACTAGCTCCCTTAGTTCCGATCCGGTCCTTAGGGACCTCACCCATCTGGATGCTATAGGATAGTTTCTCGTGTTGTAGGAACTAGCCTAATGTCTTTCCTGTATCAAAAAATAAAAAATTAAACCATTTTCTCGTCAAGTTTTGTAAAGTGATGATTCTATTAGCTCTCCTACGAAGCATCAATCTTTTTCACGACTAACAAGGTTCTAAGAAAGGTGGGTAACTAGATGTTGGTGAGTACCATCGAGTCTTGTCTGAAGTTTTCTCTTTTTCTAAAAGATGTTACCAAAGACATTGTTGTCCTCGCGACGGTTCACCTTCCCGTTTTCAAATTTTAAACTTCCACAAATCTGCAAAGGACTCTGACTTGGTGTCCTTTCAAAACCACAAACCTTTTTCTGAGAATTGTACCATTGTGTCCCAAAACTGATCTCAACAAGCTGACTCTTAGAACTCTGCACAAACGTCCTTTAAACTTCGGCAATCTTCCATTCAATCACTTAGAACCATTTTTGAAAATCAAACAAGTACGTCCCGTAAAGTGAAAACAAAGAAGGCTCATAGGACGCGTTTGCAAGATTCTCGGCTTAGGTAAGCGTAGAGTTCTCATCATTTCGGCTTATAATGAGGGTTGGGTGATCAGGGATACTCTTGAGATCAAAAGAGAAATGAAAGACGTTCAAAACAACAACAAAACACATGTCTTAGACTAGCGTCCCTTCAAGATGACTTTAAATGCATACAGTCTTTAAAACAAGTTCTCAACAAAACATAGCCAATCATTGAGGGAATAATAGAATGGGACTTGATTATTTAAAAGTTATCATCCCCAAGAGCAGCCTAAGGTGCTCAAAGGGACGTCTATCAAGTGCTTTAGTGAAAATATCGGCCACTTGGTCCTCAGTCCTAACATGATCCACTCTAATCAATCCTAATTCAACATTATCACAAAGAAAGTGATGTCTAATATGAATATGCTTGGTTTCAAGAGTGATGAACAAGATATTTGCCAATGCTTATAGCACTAGTGTTATCACACAAAATAGGGACTGTATCAAGGAACGTACCATAGTCTTCTAATTGATACTTGATCCAAAGGACTTGTGAGCAGCACGAAGCAGCAGTAACATACTCAGCTTCTGCGGTTGAAAGTGCCACGGAGTTTTGCTTCTTGGACCCCCATGATACAAGGCAAGAGCCTACGAATTGAGCCATTCCAGAGGTGCTCTTCCTATCCACCACATGGCCAGCGTAGTTTGCGTCAGAGTACGCTACAAGGTTGAGGGACGTCCTTTTGGGATACCAAAGACAGAGATCGTCCCGTCCCTTGAGATATCTGAAGATTCTTTTGACCTCTTCCATGTGGGACTCTTTTGGATTGGCTTGAAAGCGAGCACATAAGCATACATCGAACATGATGTCGGGACGGCTCGCGGTCAAGTACAATAGAGATCCTATCATTCCTCTGTAGAGTTTTTGATCCACACTCTTCCCTTCTTCATCAGCATAAAGACGAGTGTTTGGAGAGATGGGAGTGTCTATGGGTTTGGACGTGTTCATCCCATACTTCTCAAGCATTTCAAGAATGTACTTCTGTTGGTGAATGCGCGTCCCATCTTTGAGTTGAGTAATTTGGAGTCCCAAGAAGAAGTTGAGTTCTCCTATGAGGGACATCTCAAATTCACTACTCATCAAGTACTTGAATTTCTCTACAAGTTTCATGTTAGTGCTTCCAAATACTATGTCATCGACATATATTTGACCAATCAAAACATCTTTAACAACTGTCTTCTAAAACAAGGTTTGTCATTGTTACCTCGAGTGTACCCATTGGACAAGAAAAAGGACGCAAACCTATCGTACCAAGCACGAGGGCTTGCTTGAGTCCATAGAGCGCCTTGTCAAGGAAGTACACATGGTCGGGATAGTTAGCGTTCTCAAAACCAGGGGGTTGAGCAACGTACACCTCTTCCTTAAGTTTACCGTTGAGGAAGGTCGTCTTCACATCCATTTGATCAAATAGCTTGAACCCCTTGTGAGCGGCGAATGCAATGAGAAGGCGTATAGCCTCAATTCTAGCGACAGGAGCGAAGGTTGCATCATAATCGATCCCTTCCTCTTGCCTATAGCCTTGAGCCACAAGCCTTGCTTTGTTTCTTGAAACTTTGTCACTCTCATCAAGCTTATTTCTATAGACCCACCTCGTCCCTATAATGTTTTTGTTTTTAGGACGAGGGTCCAAACTTTGTTTCTCTCAAATTGATTCAGCTCTTCTTGCATGGCTTGGATCCAGTCAACATCCTGAAGTGCTTCCTTTATGTTTTTAGGTTCAATTAAGGGCACAAAGGTGTTGAATGCACAGAACGCAATGTTGGCACTTTGGAACTGGTTAGCAGTTGATCTGGTCTGGACTCCCTTTGAAGTATCCGAGATGATTTGATTTGATGGATGATATCTTGAAAGGTTGGATCCTCTATGGGTGGCGTCCCTTCCAGGAGTACACCTTGGATCCGTCCAATCAGAATAATCAGAGTCAAAGCCGTCTTCTTCATCAATAAGCTCAGTGTCTTCCCCCTCAGAATGAGCGTCCACACTTTGCCTTTGTTCTCCTTGTTGACTGGACTCAACGACGTCCACTTGGTTTAGCGACCAAGTTTGAGAGGGCTCTTGTTGTTCACTAGGGACTCCCATAGAAACTTCATCACAGTTTTCAAGGGCGTTCCTAGGAACATAGTACTTTCCAACAGACCAGCTCGGTTCTTCTTCATCATCTTCATCATCGTCCTTAGGAGAGGAACGACATTCTTTCTTACTTGATTCTTTCTTATGAGATGAGATCTCCTTGAATACCACATGAATACTTTCCTCAAGCTTAAGAGTCCTTTTGTTTAAGACTCTATAGGCTTTGCTTGTGAGGGAGTATCCAAGGAATATTCTTTCATCACTCCTAGCATCGAACTTGCCGATGTTGTCTTTGTCGTTGTTGTGGACAAAAATTTACACCCAAAGACTTTGAGGTGAGAAATTGATGTCTTCGTATTTGGTGGTGTTTTAGTGTATGTTTTCCTATATAGTTTTGTCTCTTTCCCCCTCTTTTCTTGTGTGTTTTGTTCCTTTTTAGCTTAGTAACCGTATTTCTATGAGATTCGGGAACTATGCGAGTTTTGTTTGTGTTTTGAAGGATTTTGGCAAAGGATCAAAGATCTTCTTGGAGGTGGATTGAAGCTTGGAGCAAGCCATGAGTTAAAGGAGGAAGAGAAGGACTTCGCCATGAAGAAACAAGAGGAAAAGCAAAGAAGAAGAGGTGGCACGAGGTGTGGACCGAGTTGGAGCCAAGTCGAGCAAGCAAATGAGAGGGTCAGCCTTAGACCGACTTACCCAGTACGTCAGGCCCGAGGTGTGTTCCGTGTCGGTCCGAGTCGGTTTGTGGCTTGGGCACCAAGGCAATAATGATCACTCTTCCACATTTTCCCGTTATCTATAAAACCCTTTTATTCTCTTAATTGGGGCCCCTTGGCTACTAAACACACAATCTTCTCAAGACAACACTTGGGGAGCAAGGAGAGAAAAGGAGAGAAGAGGAGAAGAAGAGAAGAGAGAAGAGGAAGATCGGCCAAGGAGGAAGAGGAATTCTAGGTTTGATTGTCTAGTTTTAGCTTGATTTTGGTTTGTTCTCTTTGGATTTGACAATTTGGCCTTGTGATTGAGGATTGATCTTGTGATTGTTGATGAAACCTGCTTTGGATTTGAGTTTGATGATGATGATTGTGATGATTTGCGATCTTGTTGCTTTTGTTGCTTGCCAAATGGAGTAGATCTCCTTGATCTTGGGTAATGGGGGAATAATCTTGTTAGATTGAGCTAGAAACCCCAATTTCATAAGCTTTGAGTGCTTGATCTAGGAACTCTTTCTACATAGAGCTACAATCCCTTGCGAATGTTCGGGATCAAGGCTTGTGATTGGCGAAGTAATGAAAGTGAAAAGCATCCATCACGAGACCTTGCATCGAAGGGGAGAAGCGAAAGCCAATCGACCTCATGTTCGATGTGTAGAGTGGTTTGGACGAAGTGAAAACCTCTCGATCTAACCTAGATTATCACTTGTTACTTGAACTAGATTACTACCCGTACCCTGTACGGGACACGATTAATAATAATTTTTCAATGTACATGAGATTTCAACGTATAAGACAAAAATAACCGTACCCTAATGAAAGGAAAAAAAACAAATCCAATGTACATGGTATTTGATGAATAAGGTACATGGTATTTAATTGTGTGCTCAATCAATATTGTTGTTAATTGTGTTAATTTTTTTGATATTATTCTGATAGATATAAACAAATTATTTTGATAGATTATGGATATAGATTATCAAAAATATTTGCTCTCTAATATTATCTATTAGAGGGCACGATGGGCATGATATAATGATAAAATCTATTAATAATCTCTTTATGACTTATGAGCCCGTACACATAATAGAATATCCAAAAATAAATTTTAAAGATAGATAATATTGTTTCAAAGATAGATATTAGATGAGTGAAAATAAAGATAAAATTTAAAATTAGATAATTAAGAAAATTTTAAAGATAAATAGTATGCCTTCAAAGATATATATTAGATGGGTAAGAAAATAAAATAAAATTTAAGAAAAATAAAACATTAAAAATTGTTAAATAAAGTGGGGCCAGAATTAACGTGGATATTCGAAATTCCTCGGCTTTAATATAAAGTACATGACGGCTTGATCGCGACGGGCATGGTATATAACACGACGGCTTGATCAAAATCATGTGCACGTTAATTCCTGAATTTGAACGAAAGATTACATAAACAGTGTCCCACATGTTTAATTAACTTATCAAAATAATGTAAACAACGGTATTTGATGAATAACGTACATGTTATTTAATTGTGCTCAATCAATATTATTGTTAATTGTGTTAATTCTTTTGATATTATTCCGATAGATATAAAAAATTATTTTGATAGATTATGGATATAGATATTATTCTGATATGTCAATATATGGTAAATAGATAGATACATATGAGAATAGATAATTGATTTATAATGAATTTAACATGTGGTGGGACCAGAATTAACGTGGAGGCTCGAAATTCTCCGGCTTTAATATATAGTATAGATTGGGGTGGAAAGGGCTCAATCTACTAGAGAAGGAACCATAGGCCCAAGATCTAATCCCGATCATTTGAGTTCGACTTTCCCAGGAGCCTCGGTCTTGACGTCCAGTGTGTCGGTCCCGACTTCTAATTCCCAGCTAACTCGGGCCCGACGTGACATTAAGTCGGTCCCGGTTGCTTCTCTCGTTTTCTTTTGTTCTTGTTCTCTTTTCTCGTTTTCTTAGTGTTGTGGCACATCAATCGAATAGATTTCCCCAGTGTTCGACACCCACCACGTACTACATCAGGGTCGGGTTCAAATTTATCTCTAGACCCTCGCACTTGAGAGCGATCAAAAGATTGGTGCCGTTGTCGGGGATGTCTAAGTGCATTGAGTGCTAATTAGTTGAGTCTTTTGTGTTTTGGTAGTGTTTTGGGTGAGGGAATAGCCCAACCCCTTTGTTTGTTTTTGATTTGTTTGTTTAGTGTCTTTGCTTCGTAGGTGCATGCGAGCTCGTTCCTCCCGAGGAACCTTTGAGCTAGAGTTTGTAGGTGATCCCGAGAGTATCATCAAGCAAGCACGAAGAAGAAGAAGGATGGAGAATCAAGCTCTCCATGGTGTTAATCAAGCTCTTCCCCATGATGATGAGTTGGCCCGTCTTAGAGCCGAGACGGCAAGGTTGCAAATGGAGCGGGATAACCAAGAGACGATGATGAGGAGAGAAAGGGAACAAAGGATGAGGGACGAAGCTCAACTAAATACCCTACCCCGGAATGCACGTCAATATATGCATCCGGAGTTGAGGGTCCCTGATGTGATCATACCACAGCCCACGAAGGTCGTGTACGAGCCCGAGGGGTCGTGTCCGAGTGGCACGCCCGAGCGGCCCTCGGCACCGGTGCCTCATTTTGGCACCGCGTCCGTGGCGTCGGTGCCTCCCGTGGGCGTGCACGCCTACGGGTGGGTGCCGATGATGGGCCTTCTGCTAGGCCACGACTCGGGCTTTGAAGACAGGTCATCCAAGTGGACAAGCCCACAAGTTTCAATTACAAGTCAAGACGGGCTTGTTCGCGTCAACAAAAACAAGTTCGGGCCCAACCCCACTCGTTCACCTCCTCTCACAAAAAGCCCATGCCATCTCTCCCACCTCCTCAAGCAGACTTGGCGGCCAAGTACGAGCCATGCAGGACGGCTGCCTTCCGCTCCAAGCAAAACTTCATCAATCACCGCCTTGGAGCCGAAGACGTTAGCTAGAATTTCCTCAATTTTCCCCTATAAATAAAGAGGGAATGTAATCTATTTTAGAATGTTGTTTTTGAAGCTTGAACCTTAACTTGAGACTTTTGTCCTAGTTTTTAGATTTGGGTTGTCCCGGCTTGTGGGACTCAAGCCGTAGGGCTCTCGTGAGACTCGAGAGCCGGGCGGCGGGCTACAGTTCGTGAGACTCGAACCATGGCCTTGTCGTTCTTATTTTTCTATCAAACCACGGTCTTCGGGTAACCGAGGGCTTGGAGGGCGGCTTGGCTCGTGAGACTCGAGCCTCGCCTCACTCTCCTTAGGCGTCCATGCTTGGCTTACACCGAGTGTGTTCGCCTACTTATCCGTTAGGGATTAATGGGTTGTTAGGGCTCGTTCCGCACCTTTGTATCCCTTAGTTGTGCCCTCTCGGTGAGTCGACCGAATGAGGGGGTCCGACTACTTATCTTATAAATACAAACACCCCACAAAATCATACAAAAAGAAGAGTTTCCTTCACTTAACGCCCACGTGTTCCAAACGTCCCATGTGTCACGTGTTTGGTACGAAAATCCGCAAGATTAAGCAAGAGCTTCTCGTTCAAGATGAACCCAAGACGCAACTTGAACTCCCTCGAGCCAGAATCGAGTCCGATCCTAAGGCGATTCACATCATGTGGTATCAGAGCCTTTCGAGGCGGGTTCCGTAAGTTTTGGATACGTAAATTACATTTTCATGATTACTTTCATATGTGCTCAAAACCCCTTCTAAAACTTTTCGCCGTCTGAGACCCAACCAACCTTAAAATCCCACCGTTCCCGAGTCTAACCTTAAAACATCCGAGGCAAAACAAAAAAAAATGTAGCCAAAGCTAAGAAGCTAAGGGAGGGATTTGTGTGAGGCAAAATTTGGTAACCCTTCGAAACATGGAGCCCAAAGAAGCCAAGGGGGGGCGAGCCACTTCCATGCACGAAATGGAGCTAGCAAAAGAGAAGTAAATGGTGTTACTCTCATTCCATGCCCACCGAATTTACCAAAGGCCTCATGAAGAAACTTGGCGCCATTCACCGAGCATCCTTTCGGTTCCAACAAGTTTCAAGTGTGGGAGCTACTTAATGGACAATAAAACCAACTCCTACTTCATTACATCTCTATCACCTCCTCACTTGAGCTTGGTGTGCAAGCAATGTCGATGTCATTAAGGAGGGAGTGTTGATGAGTTGCTTGCAACTCTTCCCCTTGCCTCCATAACTTCGGCCACCTCTTCACCCACCCAAGGCCAGCTGACTCCTCCTAGCTTCCTCACCTCCCACACCCTATAAATTGGAGCCTCTTGTCCTCACTTTGTTCATCCAAAAACCAAGAAGAAAAACCGAGAGCTTTGCCCAAGAGAGATCCAAAGCTGAGAGTTACCCTCCAATTTCTAAATTTTCGTGTGAAAGAGTGTGTGATATCCATCTTCCATTCTTGAGGGACGTTGGTGGCAGATTCGAGCCTTCAAATCTAAGTTGTTTCGTCCATCTTCTCGTTTTCTAACTCAAGTAAGTGTCAACGACTTCTAAACCTTGTGATTCCATTCGTTGGTGGGTAGAAGTCACCTTTGTTAGGTTGAGTTTCCATCTAATCCGAGGGGCTTCACAGCTCCCAAGGATTACGACCTTGCCCTAGCCAAAACCGGACTCCAAAACTTGCTCGAAACCGAGACCTTTTGACTCTAAATCCGAGAATCACCAAGCCAAAACCCATGAGCATCGAAAGTATGTTGTGAAATGTGATTTATGTGTTTCTAAACTTAAAAGTTGCTTGTAATATTCATTTGAGCCAACGACAAGAGACACGAAACGTGTTACTCAAGTCTAAAACCGAGGTGGCGCTCATAAGCTACAAACGCAAGAGAGGGGTCGAATGTTGACTTCAAAAAAAAAATAGTCCTCGAGCTTGGATGCAAGCTCGGCCGACCCTCAGTCAAGAAGAAAGAGCCGAGAGCATGTTTGGAAAAAAAACGAGAGCAAAATCGAGCCCAAGTCTATGCCCGGTTGAATGTGTGTCTTACGAAGGCCTTGTGTGTGTGTTTTGCGAAATTTTTCAAGAATTAATCATTGCCTCGAAGATGATGTGTGTTAAGAAGAGCACCTCGAGCAAAAATTCGGCCGGCCCTCGTCGGGTATGCGGCATGGTGCCCCGTAAGGAGGACGTTGTCTTCATCGACCTCGTGAGCGACGATGAGCTTGAGGTGCCGACCAAAGCTGCGAGTCAGCCGAGCGTGAACCAAAAGCTTGCTCGGGACCAGGAAGAGAAGGATGATGCATGCTCCAGAGAAGAGACAAACCCGAGTATCAACACCGACAACGGGTCGGACGACTCTAGCTCGGGCAACACAAGCTCGGGCGACGGGTCGAGCGACCGCGAGTCGGGTCCGTACATGACCACCGATGGGGAAGATGAGTATGTGGAAATCATGGATTTTGATGCTTCCCTCGGAGGATTCGAGGCGCCAACTGGAGAACACATGGAGCCGCTTCAAGTGGTTTATCCGGAGGAGGAAGTGGTCGGTGTCGAGAACTTGAATGAGGGCTTTCCCGAGTGGGAGGCCAACGAGTGGTTTGAACTTGATGAGCTTCTCAACTAACTAGATGAGCCCATGAATGAGGAGGAGGTCATCGATGAGGTGGAAAATGTGGGAGACATCCTCATGAGTGAAGACGAGGCCGATTTTGATGGTCAAAACTATACCTTGTTCTATTGCCGCGCACTTATGCTAGGCGTGGATTGCCTTGTTAACATCGACGGGGGAAGTGCGTCCAACCTTGTTTCTGAGGACGTGCAAAAACAAGCCGGGCTTCGGCTACAACGGCGCATTAAGCCCATAGTAGTCCTTCTTTCCCAATTCACCACTCTCAAGGACTCTTATATGTTCTTCTAGGTTCTTTGTCTTCTCTCTCTCAAGTTCTAGATCTGTTGTTTTACTAGCTTCAAAATCACTAGCAAGGGAGTTCTTTGAGCTAGACTCATACCCTAGTCCTTTCTTGGCCGGGACAAAAACAATAGGTTTAAAGGTTTCGGTCATAGGACTCTTTCTTAGAACTTTAACTTCATCCCTAAGATTGGCGTTCTCTAGCTTGCGACACACAATTTGAGTTTCAAGGGATTTTGCTTCTTCCAAAGAGGATTCTAGTTGAAAAGACACTGTGTTGGAGTTCTCACATTCAACAACAATATTTTCAGATTCGAGTTCATCAAGCCTTTCCTTCATGGCATAGCTTTCTTGCATGATTTGAGTGATGAGTTTAATAAGCTTAGGCTTCGAACATTTGTCCAAAGAACTTATCATGGAGTCGTGAGTTATCTCTTGGTCAGCTTCAGAGGCGTCCTTGGGAGAGTCTGAAGCGTCCTCTATTGTCATGTAAGCAACTTGGTTGGACGGCTCTTCATCATCTGAATCGATGTCGTCCCATGCCGCTTCATAAGAACCAATCAGGGCTTTCTTTTTTATTTCTTTTGTTGAAAGTCCTGTATTGCAGTTCTTGGCGAAGTGACCCTTCCTGTTACACTTATAACATGTCACTTCCTTCATTTCAGCATCTGAAAGCTTGAGACTCTCCTTCTTGTAAGGCATATTCATCATTGGGACTTTTTCTCTTTTAGCCCATGAGCGAAGAGTTTTGTGCAAAAGTGCTAGCTCATCTTCTTCAGCAATTTGTTCTTCCGACTTCCCTTGTCGTTCTATCAAAACTTGAAGGCGAAGATTTTCTTGATGCTCTTGAGTTTTGGCTTCAAGCATCAAGGCTAGTTCCTTTTGCCTTTGGTGAAACTTTTCTTACTCTAGCGTCCTCACTCCAAGAGTCAAAGGTAGTTCATTTTGAGAACTCTTTCCCATCTCAAGCAAGTCTTGATTTCTTCTAGCCTCGTACCCTTTCAGCTTTCCATAAATTTCTTCCATAGACAGTCCTTTGTTAGCTTGGTTTTCCTTGAAGGTCGTCCTATCAAATTTCCATACTCCCGTGAGACCATCGATCAACACTTGAACCTTTATTCTTAAAGTGATCTCCGTTTCGGTGACACCCAAATTCTTCAACTTGGTCAGCATTTCTTCAAAGCGGAATGAGTAGTCAGTGATGGAATCATTCGGAAACATCTTGAATTTGTAGAAGTCCCTTTTAGCTTCTAGTTGGACGTCCTCTTTCATCTCAGGCGTCCCAACATCGCATTTCTCAAGAGCTTCCCACTGGAGCTTAGCGGTTGATAGGTTGCTCACATGAGTAGTGTCCCTTTCGTAGAGGGACGTTTGTAGAAAACATATAGCTTTGGCGTTTGTTTCCATGAGCTTGAACACCTCGGCACCCCATTCATCCTCTTTGCCTACCTTGGCAGCAGGGACTTTGAGCTCTCCGTTCCTTATCACCAGCCAACATTGGAAATTTTGACTCCGTACGAAGTTCTCAAATCTGAGTTTCCAACGGTTGAAGTTCCCGTCCGTGAGACGAGGAGGCTTCACACTTGAGATACCTATAGGTTCCATATCAATGTTTTCCTGCAACTCAAACACAATCTAGAGCGCCTGCTCTGATACCAATTGTTGGATCGTAAGTCAATAGAGTGGGCGTCCTTAACAGAGTTAAGGGCGTCTCTAAATGCAGTGGAATAAAATGACTTAAACAGGAAAACGAATAAGATATTGGACACAAGGATATATAGAGGAACCCCACTAAGACCAATTAGTCTTACTTGTAAACCTCTACCTCCGTTGGAGGATTTTCGAATAGCCGTCCTTATCTTATTCAAAGATAGTCCTTACAACTTATAGGCGAGCCGTTATAATTCTTTGAGCTAAGCGTGCGTCCTTAGTCTCACTAGTAACTCTCCTTTCAACTTAACATGTAACCTAACTCTCTTAGCTATAAGGTAGCTAAACACTCACATCTCTCACAATACGTCATGAGAGACAAACTAACTTCCTAACACTTTGTGATTTGTTTTGGATTTGATGTGGTTGGACTTTTCTTCTCTCGCTTCAAGCTCACTTGATCTTCTTGATCTTCGTTCTTGAACTTGAATGCTTCGGGAGTGAGCTCGAGAGAAAACCTTCAAAGTCCACACCGCTATACATAACCCTTGGGGGGTATTTATAGCGGTAGTGACTTTTGTCCTATAGCGTCCTCTGAAGCTTCTACAAGATCCGTCGTCTTCCTTCAACGGTGTGATTTGCATCTTGAGGAAGTCAACTCTGTTGGCGCTTGGGAAGCCTCTGCGTGGTCAGGGGACCATCTTCTAGAAAGCGACATCTTTGGAAGTGTTCGCACGTGCCCAGACATAGGAAGCTTCCTTCTGAGGACTACGGCCGATTGTGATGTAATCATGTTGGGGCGGCCGTGGTTTGAATTTTGAACTTCTGCCGTATTTTGGCGCGCGTCCCTACTCGATGAGGACGTCGTCCTATCTCGCAGGGACTTCATTCTTTTGTTCAGCTTTGGAAGTTCTGATGGAGTGAGTTCCTCCTGCTTAGGGACTCTCGTTCACTTGTTGTCCTTTTTCGCTCATGTGCGTCCTCAAGATTTACCTGAGATCAACACTTGGACAACTATCAAATACCATTAAGTTTGTCATTATCAAAACTAGGGACGATCATTATTGATTAGATATTAATGACTAGCGTCATTAATATTGTCCCAACAGAAGGGGATAGCATCATACTTATCAAAGCTATCATAGGACAAATTTGTTGCCTATTGGAAATAGAAAGGATTATTGCAAACATTCTCGTATCCTTGCAAGGCTTCAAGCTAGTGCGTATTTATCATGGAAGTAGGTAGTGTAACACTGTGGCTGATAAAATAGCATTTAGAGCATGGTCATTGGTAGGCCAAAGTTTGGTCATAAGAAGGAAATGAGAATAAAAGTTTTAAAAATGTGGAGAAAGAGAAGAAAAGTGAGGTATGTTTGTTCATCAGGAAAACCAAAATGGAGGTTTGGTCTTTCATTCTTAGAGTGACACATGTCACTTGAGAGAGATGAAAGAAAAAAAAAATTATTTTGTAAAAAAGAGACTAAACTAACTATAATTTTATAATATGAAGACAAAAAAATGGTCAACCACTAAATATACTCTTATGGCCCACAATCTCTCACTGGAAATCATCTAGAACCATCACAAGCTATTAAGTCTAATCCGAAAGGATACCCTACGAATCCGCCCTAAGGCGAGATCCTAATTCTCACTGTTTTAAAAAAAAATCAAACAAAAATTCCAGCCAAAATTCTAAAACCATTCACCCTTGTTTAGGTGCAAGTGTCCAATACTCTAAGAAGAAATAAAGTAATACAAAATAATCTCAAAACCATTCAGTCATATAAAATTCCGTTTATCATGAACTACCGAACCAGAAATTCAGTTATTGAATCGCTATAATCGTAACCGTACCAGTTGTTCCTGGACACCCACCCGAAAATTTTGGCATGATTTTTCGGTTAACCAATAACCATATCTTCAAAAAAAAGCTTTTAAATTGAACTATTTATTGGATCATTAACACCTTGTATAATACATATTACACATCTTTAATAGATACCAAAATACAAAATTTTAATGCATACTCTTAATATTATGTTAGAATAGAGTGTTTAAAGAATCAAAATATGTCTAGTATCATTAGATTAGCTTAGTTATGGTACTCTCTTTTTTAAAATATTTATATTATATATTCGGTTAAACAACCATTAAAAAACTAGTAACCGTAACCTAACCGTTTAACCGGAAAATATTTTGGTCGGTTAATCGTATCGTTTTTCTGTTTTTTCCGACACGATTAACCGGAAAAAGTGATATGGTATCGTTTATTCGGTTACGGTTTTTTTTGCCCAACCCTAATGAAAATCATCACCAATTTTTTTGGGTAACCAATTATGTATGGATTTCATGACCAATTCAGACTTCGGATCCAATTATTCATCAAATTTGTCAATTCATCTAATTGTTAATCAATTTCACCGATAGTTTCATCAATTCATCAAATTAGGGTTCAATAATGATCGTTGCATTACCAATGTTTTAGCATGGTGTAGGGATTTAAGGTCGAAACAACAAATCGAAAGATGAAGTGACCAAAGCATTGAGAAGAGTTAGATCCAAAGAGAATGTCGATAACAGACTGAGAGAGAAATCCGCCTCTACTGCAAATCGCTGTTGAGAGAAAATGAAGAGTTGAAGAAATTATAAAAAAGAAAAGAATTAATAAGTGTCGAAAGGACCAAAATATCCCCATTTTTTAAAAAAAGGTTAAAATATGAGCTTTTGAATAGCCTGATAGAATGAGTGAGGATGTTGCTCATATAACACCTTATAAACTCTGCGGACAAGAACCGAAGTCATATGGATAGCTATATATTTATAATCTTCCATTTAATAATTCTATTAATTCAAAATATCTATTTTTACTAAATGAATAAAGGGAAAATTCCGCTTAGTAACCACGAGGTTTTGCAAATTACGTGTGGTACACAAAGCTTTTCGGTATTCCATAAGGTAACCACGAGGTTTTACAAATTCCGCGTGGTAACCTTGACCTATTATAAAAATGTTAAATTTATAAAAACCTACCCATACTTTTTAATTAATTACACAAATACCCATATCTTTAGTTTTTTAACCATATAATCTATTTTTATAAAACACCTAATTTATAATTTTAGTATTATATATATTTTTTTATTTAATATTTTTTCATGAAACAATATATTACTATTTTACTAAATCTTTTTTATTATTAAAAAAAGAAACACCTTTTTCAATTTTGCATTAAAAAAATTAAAATAGATTTGATAGGTTTGTTGAAAATTAAAAAACAAATTAATTTATTATACTTAATAAGAAGTATCATTCAAATAGATTTTTTCAACAAAACTATCAAATCTATTTTCTTAAAATACCTAATGAGAAGTATTACTTAATACATAATCTTTACTATATTTTAATGTTAATTTATTATAAATACAAAAAATTACCTATGCATGTCATAGAAGAGCTATAATTTTTACACATTTTCAATGTCATGATATATGTACATTATGTTTAGAAAACAATTATTTTATTTTTAAAAGCATATTACTTGAACTAGTACACCCACTTTTATAGAACATCCCCTTAAAAGATCAACTATTAATAAAATTCAAGATTTTATTCTATTAATAAGAAATGGTAGTTGTTTTTAAAATTAGGTCTGCTTTTGTTAATTTGAAAAAGGAACTATGTTAGTATACAAATTTGAAAAATGTGGTTCTTTTTATAATAATAAAAAATATAAGAATTTGTAAAATAATAATATATAGTGTCATGGAAAAAAGAGAAAATAAAAAAATATAATGCTAAAATTATAAATTTAGGGGTTTCATAAAAATGAGGGTGGTTAACGTGCATACGGGTCTTTAAGAGAGACCTAAGACCAAATAAAAACCATTGGATCTTCCAGATCCAACGGCGCTAGCGCGCGTGGAACCGCCCTCATTCCTATAAAAGCTCGCAAGAGCTTATTAAAATTGCGCAGCGATTTTGATTAGCTCTTCCTCCAAAAAAACAACTACTTAGCTCTCTTCTCTGTTTTCAGCGAAAAGCGAGGGTTTCGTGCGCGACAATCAATTCAAATTTCAAACTCGATCTCCCATGGAAGACAATCAAATTGTACTACGATCTAATGAAACAGGTGATGCATATGATGAATATCGCTGTGTACTTTCGATTTCATTCGTTGTTTTTGATCTCGCATGGTGAATTCCAATTTCCGTTTTTAAGATCGAGAAGCAATTCACTACACAGACATACTCGATCGATCGTCATTGTTTTACAATCGAAATTTGAATTTCAAAACATAAGATCATATCTACAAAAAGAGTTTATTCCGATCAATGTTCATGCTCCCTTTCTCTCGCAATAAATCTCTTGCTCAATTCCTCTTACTTTCTATCACTTTTAATATGAACTATACGTGACATTAGTTTGTCCGCTCATGATCGTGCTAACTTTTTCGATCAAGTTTAACTTCTTAACAAGTGTAAAATCATGTTTTTGGTTCGGAACAATAAGAGTAAATGTGTGTTAGATTGTTACTTGAATGTGTTTTGTAATAGCATATGACTATGTTGTATATTACATTTGAGTGTGTGCTTTAATTTTAATGTGAAATACATGATTGTGCATAGCATTAGTTTCTGACTGTGTAAGTATTTTAACATGACTGTGTGTTACTGGTGTGCATGAATGTGTAGTAGATTACACATGTGTCTGTGTTGTTTTATTTGAGAGTTATATTATGGATGTATATCAAAAATAATTATGAGTGTCTAACATATATTCACTTGACTGTGTGTTGTATGTTAAATTGACTGTGTATAACGTTTGCGTATGTCTTTGCCTTCCCTTTTTATCTAGGTGATCATAATAAGCTGTTGGGACGCTATCAAGGACGCCTGCGTACTTGGTAGTGTGCTCATACAAACCGTCCTTTAGTTTTGATATGACAAACTCACTTTGATTCTAATAAAATTGTCCAAGTGTTCAGGAACGCCAGTGACAAAAGGACAACAAGTGTGTATGGGCGTCCCCTAGGCTTTGGGACGCTAGCTAAACAGGAAGTAAGGACCAGCTAGAGACTACTTGACCAAGGACACTGTCCCAAGCAAGTAGGAACGCAAGAAAGGAGTCCTTACTCACTAGCCGACAGGATGACATCACTCGACAACATTTGATCATCCAAGGACACGTGGAGACCGATCCTGTAGCGGAGTCCAACACTACGTGGCGGACGATCCTGTTGCAGAGTCCATCAACACGTGGCGACCGATCCTGTAGCAGAGTTCATCATACACAGCTGGATACAGGAAGCTTCCTCATCACCGCCCTACTACGTGGAGGAAGATCCTGTAGCCACGTCCATGAAGGGCATGATCGTCCCAAAGAAATGACGCCCTTCCCCAAGTCCTATAAATAGCCCAAAGGCATTTATTGTGACGCTAACGCTTTCAGGAATATTCAGAGAGAATCAGAGGAAAGCGACTCACTCAAGAACACGAAGAACTAACTCAAGAACAGTGTTTAGACCTGAGTTAGATCGGGTGAGATTTTGTACCCAAACCACAAAACAGTTTGTAACCAAAAGAGAGAAGAGAGAGTTCTGCGAAGTACTGCAGAACGTAGGAATAGAGTCCTTTAATAGATTGAACTAGCTTGAGTTGTAGGCTTAAAGGAGTTCTTTACAAGTGAACTTAGGGAAAAGCTAAGTGTCAGAGAACTGTAAAAACTCGTCAGTACAACTGTAAGAACGTCCAATATAAAGGAAAGAACTATTCAAAAATCCTCCAAGGAGGTAGAGGTTTACACTCAAGGACTACTTGGTCTTGAGTGGTTCCTCTATAATTCATTGCGTTCATTGCTTACCTGTTTAGTACTATTTCCGCTGCATTACTTAAGGACGCTCCTACACCTCGTAGGAACGCCTAACCAAAGGACGTCCCTCAGTACTAACGATCCAACAATTGGTATCAAACCAGGCGCTCTAGATTCTTACTGAGTTGCTGGTAAAAATGGACATGGAACCTATTGGAATTTCTTTTGTGAAGCCTCCGCGTCTGACGGACGGCAACTTCAACCACTGGAAGACTAGATTTGAGAACTTCTGTAGAAGCACAAATTATCAATGCTGGAACGTGATCAGAAAAGGTGATCTCAAAGTTCTCGATGACAAGAAAGACAAAGAGGACGAGTGGGGTCCTGATAAATTCAAGCTAATGGAAACAAATGCTAAAGCAGTGTGCTTTCTTCAAGCGTCCCTCTGTGAAAGGGATGCCACAAGAGTGAGCAATCTCCCTACAGCAAAACAACAGTGGAAAGCTCTTGAGAAATTTCATGTGGGAACTGCAGAAATGAAAGAGGACGTCCAGCTGAAAATCAAGAAGGAGTTCTATGCTTTTAGTATGTTGCCCAATGAAACGGTCAACGACTACTCGTACCGTTTTGAAGGTCTTGTCACCAAGATGAAGAACTTGGGTATTCTAGAATCAGAGATCTCCATGAGGAACAGAGTTCAAGTAGTTATTGATGGGTTGACTGGTGTCTGGAACTTTGATAGGACGACTTTCAAAGAAAACACAGCCAACAAAACTCTAGATATGGAAGAGATCTATGGGAAGCTCAGGCAGTATGAAGAAAGAAGAATCTCCGACATGGCTCAGCTAGGAAAGAATCCTCAAACTGATCTTGCTTTGGCGTCCACAACACCAGAGTACGCTGAGTACCTACGCAGCCAAAGAGATCTAGCATTGATGATGCAAAGCAAATCAAAAGAAAAGCTTGAGAACTTGCGTTCCAAAGAGAAAGAAAGCAAGTCAAAGGAAGAGATTGATTCAGATGAGGAACTGTCTCTTATTCACAAAGCTCTCAAGTACTATAACAAGAAGAACAAGCATAGCAACAAGAGCAAGTCTTACAAAAAGGAGAGTCCCAAGTACATAGAGGCTGAAATGAAGGAACTCACATGTTACAAATGCAACAAGAAAGGACATTTTGCCAAAAAGTGTACTATGGGAACGTCCTCCAAGGATAAGAAGAAAGCTCTTATTGGAGCATGCACAGCTGCATGGGATGATCTCAGTTCAAGTAATGATGAACGTGAAGATCAAGTTGCATACATGGCAGTGGAGGACGCCCCATTTGTTGAAGAGAACGCCTCCGACAATGAACAAGAGGTAACTCACGATTCCATGATGCGTTCCTTAGAAAAATGTTCAAAACCAAAACTCCTTAAACTCATTGGTAAAATCATGGAGGAAAGTCTTGCTATGAAAAGAAGAATGGATGAACTTGAAGATGAAAATATTGTAGTTGAATGTGAAAACTGTAATTCAATGACTGTTCAACTAGAGTCCTCATGTGAAGAAACTAAGTCCCTAAAAACTGAACTCATGTGTCTCAAACTTGAGAACGCCGAGCTTAGGGAAGAAGTGAAAGTTTTGGGAAAGAGTCCCATAGTTGAGGAAGTGAAACCAATAGTCTTTGTCCCAGCTAAACGTGGACTAGGTTATGAATCTGATACTAGGAATTCTCTCCCTAGCGACTTTGAGGCTAGCAAAACTTCAAAACTTGAACTTGAAAGGGAGAAAACCAAGAATCTTCTTGAAAGAATTAGAGTCCTAGACAGTGGAGAAAAAGGGCAAGAGGACTACTATACCAATTCCACCAGTCATAAAATTTACAAGAAAATTGCTAAAGGGGACGGTTCAAAAGTGTGTGATCCCCAAAAGATGAAGCAAAACAAAATACAACGTCCCAACAAGAAGTACTACCTCGGTACTTACTATAGGACGTGCTGGTACTGTGGACAAGGTGACCACTTCAAATATGACTGTGTGAAACTGAAAGAAGATATTGCAAGTGGCAAAACTGCTAGGACTAACAATGAAAATACTAAGTCCGTTCCAACAGCTAATTCTAGGCGTCCTAGACGTTCTAGAAGTTCTTTCCGCAAGAATGTCATTTCTAATGATGTTAATATAAATGACTATATGCCAAAACCAGAGTTCTATTATTGTAATGAGCCAGGTAAGGAACACCTTGCCTGGGTCGCCAAGAACTAACCGTGTTTTGGCAGGTGGAAGTGAGGGGACGCCCATGGATCATTGATAGTGGCGCCTCAAATCATATGACATGAAGCCAGATCCATCTCACTTCTATCCAAAATAGTGCCACGGGAGAAACTGTCTCGCTTGGCAACAAGGGCAAGGGAAAGATCAAAGGAACGGGAACTGCTATTCTCAATCCGTCCATCAAAGCAACAAATGTGAGTATTGTTGAAGGACTTGGCTTCAACCTTCTTAGCGTCTCTCAAATGTGTGATCAAGGTGAAAACCTAGTCACATTTGACTCAAAGGAGTGCCTTGTTATCAACAAGAAGTCCAACAAAGTTGTTCTCAAAGGAGTTCGCAAGAACAACATCTATATCTTCAATCAAAAGTTCAAGCCTAAATCAGAACTGTGCTTATCTGCTTCAAAGAAGGACGCTGATCTCTGGCATCGCCGACTTGGCCATGCTGGACCTAGCACGATCCTCAAGCTACACCAAAGAAATCTTGTGAGGACTTCCTCGAATTGATCCTGAGACTGTTGAACAGTGTGAAGCCTGTATCAAAGGGAAGCAAACAATAACGTCCTTCAAATCCAAAAACGAAATCAGCACAAAGAAGCCTTTGGAACTTCTCCACATGGATCTTTGTGGACCAATGAAGACGTTGAGCTACGGTGGAAAGAGGTACATTTACGTTCTTGTAGATGATTTTTCTCGATTCACTTGGGTTCTTTTCTTAGTGTCAAAAGCAGATTGTTTCAATGCGTTCAAAGTCTTCATCAAACAAGTGGAAGTTGCCCTTGAGACGCCTCTCAAAGCCATAAGATCAGACCATGGGACGGAGTTCCAAAACTCAGAGTTCCTGGCCTACTGTGATCAACATGGCGTCTCGCATAACTTCTCAGCTCCAAGGACTTCTCAACAAAATGGAGTTGTGGAAAGAAAGAACAGGACGTTGGAGGATATGGCAAGAATTATGCTCTTAGCAAATAGCGTTCCCAAGTACTTCTGGGCGGAAGCTATTACCACAGCATGCTACATTATCAATCGTGCTATGATCCGTCCTCTCTTGAAAATGACATCCTATGAGTTGTTAAATGGAAGGAAGCCTCGCATTGACTATCTCAGAGTCGTTGGTTGCAAGTGATTCGTTCACAACAATGATAAAGAAAAACTTGGAAAGTTTGATGCAAGGAGTGATGAAGCCATATTTCTTGGGTACTCTCTCACCAGCAAAGCATATAGAGTTTTCAACAAAAGGAATCTAAAGCTTGAGGAGAGTATTCATGTTGTGTTCAAGGAAAGCTCTTCTCACAAAGAAAAATCAAGTAAGAAAGAACGCTCCTCGTCACAACAGCAGGACGACTCTGAAGACGAAGCTGAAGATTGGTCCTCTGGAAAATACTATGTTCCTAAGGACGCTGCTCCAAATCCTGAAGAAGTCTCAGTAGACGTTCCCAGTATCATCCAGGGAGTTCCATCTCGTAGTGAATCTCCAGTTCAACAGGATGTGGCTGAATCAAGTCAACAAGGTGAGCAACGTCAAGGTGTGGACGCTTTCACTGAGGGAGAACGCTCCGAAGATGATGCTCAAGGTGATAGTGATGAATCTGATGAAGAGGTTGATCCAAGATTTGCTCAATTATTTCAAAGGGAGTCCCGCTTCTCTAGGGACCACCCAACATCCCAGATTGTCTCAGATCCTTCTCAAGGAGTTCAAACAAGGTCAGCTGCAAGCAAGTCCCAGAGTGCAAATCTAGCTTTCTGTGCGTTCAACGCTTTTGTTTCTATGGTGGAACCAAAGAATATCAAAGAAGCACTCCAGGACGCTGACTGGATTCAAGCGATGCAAGAAGAACTCAACCAGTTTGAAAGAAACAAAGTATGGACCCTCGTTCCTCGTCCCAAAGGCAAAAACATCATAGGGACGCGCTGGGTGTTCAGAAATAAGCTTGATGAAAGTGGACGTGTGTCAAGAAACAAGGCAAGACTGGTGGCTCAAGGATTCAAGCAAGAGGAAGGAATAGACTATGATGAAACCTTTGCTCCTGTTGCTAGAATTGAGGCCGTTCGTCTTCTTATTGCCTTTGCCGCGCACAAAGGATTCAAGTTATTTCAGATGGACGTCAAGACTGCCTTTCTCAATGGAAAGTTGAAGGAGGAAGTGTATGTTGCTCAACCGCCTGGTTTCGAGGACGCCTCTCACCCAGATCATGTGTACTACTTGGACAAAGCGCTTTATGGACTCAAGCAAGCCCCTCGTGCATGGTACGACAAGTTTGCGTCCTTTCTTTTGTCTCATGGGTACATAAGAGGTTCAATTGATAAAACTTTGTTCATAAAGAAAGTTCACAAGGACATTTTAACTGCCCAAGTCTATGTTGATGATATATTCTTTGGTAGTACTAACATGAAACTTGTAGATGAGTTCAAGTCCTTAATGAGTAGTGAGTTTGAAATGTCCCTCATTGGAGAACTCAATTTCTTCTTGGGACTTCAAATAAACCAACTCAAAGAAGGGACACGTATTCACCAACAAAAATATGTCCGTGAAATGCTTGAGAAGTACGGGATGAACACGTCCAAGCCTGTTCAACCCCCTGTTCTACCAACCCGCGTCTCAACGCTGATGAAAAGGGAAAGGACGTTGATCAAAAGCTCTACAAAGGAATGATTGGTTCTTTACTCTATTTGACCGCAAGCCATCCCGACATCATGTTTGCCGTTTGCTTGTGTGCACGCTTCCAGGCAAATCCAAAGGAGTCCCACATGCAAGAAGTTAAAAGGATCTTTCGTTACCTCAAAGGACGCGACGATCTTTGTCTTTGGTACCCTAGGAAGACGTCCTTCAAGCTTATTGGCTACTCGGACGCTGATTATGCTGGTCATGTGATTGATAGAAAAAGCACTTCAGGAATGGCACAGTTCCTTGGTTCATGCCTAGTCTCTTGGGGATCTAAGAAACAGAACTCTGTGGCGCTTTCAACTGCGGAAGCTGAGTACGTTGCTGCTGCCTCATGCTGTTCACAAGTTATCTGGATCAAATATCAACTTGAGGACTACGGTATCAATCTTGAAACTATTCCCATTCGTTGTGACAACACTAGTGCTATTGAAATTTCTAAGAATCCTGTTTTTCATTCACGCACAAACCATATTCATATAAGGCATCATTTCTTGCGTGATAATGTTGAACTAGGACTCATTAGTATGGAGCATGTAAGGACTGAAGACCAAATAGCTGATATTTTCACTAAGGCGCTTGATAGACGTCCCTATGAGCATCTAAGGTTGCTCTTGGGGATGATAACTTTTAAGTAGCAAGTCCCGTTCTACTATTCTCTCAATGATTGGCTATGTTTTGTAGATTCTAAGTGTTTAAGGATTGTTCTGCATTGAATTTATATTTGCAAGGACGCTAGTCTAAAACTTCATATGTTTGCTACTTTGGAATGCCATTCAAATTTCTCTATTTGTCTTGAAAAGAGTATCCCTGATCACCCAACCCTCATTATAAGCCGAAATGATGGGAACTCTAAGCTTACCCCAGCCGAGAACTCTGCAAAAGCGCCCTATGAGCTTCATATTTTTCTTTACGGGACGTACTTGCTTTGTTCTCAAATGGTTCGCAAGGTGATCACAAGGACGGTGAATTTGGTTATTGGTTTACTTGAAGTGGTAAATTTTTGCTAAGTCTGAGAGAACGCCATTGGTTTGAAAGAGAGAACGCCAGTTCAGTCTTGAAAGGAAGTTGAAGAGTCAGAAATTTGAATATTTGAAAGTTTGAACAGTGACCGTTGCTTTTGCTCAATGCTTAAGGGGGAAGTTTTGCCACGTGTCGCACAGTAAAACAGTGATAATTACAGTTTGTGTCACCACTTCCTCTATATAAGGCCAGAACAGTCGCTCTCGTTCATTTATTATTCTCAACCACTTCCTGCTTGAATCAGTGCTCTGATCTCTCTCTAGAACTCCGGCAGCTTTCTCTCACTAAAACTTCATCTGAAAATGTCTCAACAGCTAAAGAACGTGGCCGGATCATCTACCGGCGGGAAGCGTCGAAAGTTGGTGAAGTCCCACTCTATCGAGAAACCTCAACCCATCGTCCTAAATGAATCGTTGGTGGACTTCATCAACAGGAAGCCCAAGACGTTGTACAACTTGATAAGGGAACGGATGGATAGTCCCGAGGTGAAGACGGACGACATAAAGACGAGAAACTACGAGAAGTTCATTGAACGGTTCGTTGTTCCAAGCCTCCACAACACAAATTACAAAGACTTGCCGGGAAGGATGGACGGCGTTCTCTTCTTCTCACAGTTTGGAGGTGAGAATCTGGATCCTTTACTTGAACTTATCCCAGATCTCCACAACGCCGTCCTACCGGACTTTCCAATGTACCCAAGGGACTCTTTGGTGTACAAAATGCTAAAGTCCCGAGTGCCCAGTCCCTCTCCACCTCCTCAAATCCCCACCATCACCACCAAATCTATCCTCCCATCCAAGCGTCCAACTCCTTCATCTCCCCTCTCAAAAACATTCAAATCTACTTCCTCAAAACCAACCCAAATTGTGGATAAATTTCCACCACACTTAAAGGAGGGACGCTCAAAGAAAACCCACGATCCAAGGCCCCTCAAAAAGGCCAAAACCTCAAGCGTCCCCTCCTCAAAAACCCCCCACAAAAAGGCCCAACTCCTCAAAACGGCCTTCCAACCTTTCTAAAGAATCAACTCCACCTCCACAACCACTCACTCTCGTCCAACTACCCACTCCTCCTCCGTCCCCTCAACCATCAAAGAAAAATGCCCTCATTCCTTTTCCTCCCAAACCCTACTCTCCCCTCAATTTCGCAAACTTCCCATCCTCCCCGGCTCATATCTCGCCACCCAAGGACCCCGAGACCCCCAGATCTCGCCGTCCCTCATCCGAGAGTGGACCAGAGGACATTGAGCAGCGTCCCGCACTTGAGCACACATTCAAACGCCGCAAAGATGGTGAAACTCCAAAAGTGCTCCTGGTCCACACTGCTCCAGAGCCCGAGCACATCTCCTCCTCCTCCTCTAGCTCATCTGAGAGCCAACGAGGAACGCCTGCTGGTCAACCCTCCCCTTTCATAGATGTTGTTGGGGATTCAAATGACGAGGCGGAAGGAGTTGAGAATGCTCCTGTTGAGAAACAAGTAGTTGAGGACGCTGGCGAGCACCAGGTCCCTCACAAGGACGCCGAGCCAACTCTTTCTGAAGAGCTCGAGCGTGATGCTAAAGAGGTCCCTCCCTACAACCAAACCCTCCCTCTACTTAATCCCCTCCCAACTCCTCAAGAAAACCCATCACCCTCAATCCAAACAGAATCCAACCAAGTCCCTACGGACGCTGAGCCACAAACAGAACATCCATTAGAGGCTCAGGACGCCGAGGGTACGTCCCAAGGTCAAGCTACCTCTGATGCTAATCAAGCCACTACTGGTGGCAATGCTGAAAATGAACAAGACACAGAGGACGCTCCATCCAAGGACGCTGCTGAAAATAACTCTGACAACGCTGATGATGAGTCAGATGATGATGAGGATTCTGAGTCTCCAAAGGGAAAGCGCAAAAGAAAAAATGAAGGCGCGCCCGTCAACGTTCTTAGCCCTCTAATTTACTCAGAAGAGTGGCTTGCCTAGTTGCCTCCTTTGATGATGAAGCCGTTCAGGAGTTCCTCAAGCTTCTGAGATTCCAAGGATGGTTGAACGTTGGGCCTGCGCCGACTACTGTCGACAAAGAACAGGTGAAGGCGTTCTACAAGGATTTGCGTTTCAAACCAAAAGATGGTTCACTCCACTTCAAAATTGAAGGAGAGAAAGCCTCAGTTACAGAACGCCAAATCCGATCCTTCTTGGGTCTAAGTCCTCGCAAGCCTCCGTCCGATGCTCTAAACTCACTTCCAGAAGGCGGATTTGAGACAACAGATCAAGAACTGCCTCTCGTGGAGCACATCTTTCAGGGCAAAAGGCCAATGGGACTTGACAGGGTAGCTCATGTGCTGAGCAAGGTTGGCACCATCGCTCACTACTTCATATGTCGCGCCATCCTTCCAAGGCAGGAGAAGCGTTCAATATTGCAAACACATGACATCATTCTCATTGACGCTTTTCTAGAACGCCGTCCAATCAACCTAGCCAGAATTGCTATGCAACACATGGCTAAGTGTGGAAGAAAGAGGCATGCCTTGCCGTACCCTGGACTGGTTAAGCTCATTCTGCAGTCCCAGGATGCTTATGATGAGAACGCTCCATCTGAGGAACTCGGCTTGAAATGGAACGCTAAAAAGGGACTGGTAGAAATTAGGCACAATGAAGAGTTACCGTCCGTGCTGAAACAGTTAGAAGCTGAGGCTGAGGAAGCTAGAAAGAAGGTTGAGGAAGAACGCTTGGCCGCTGAAGCAGAAGAAGAAAGGCTCGCCTCCTTGTCTCAGGAGTTCACTCAAGAAGAAGAGCCAGCCCTCAACTTTGCCGCTCTTGATCAAGCTCTTATGGCCTCTTCTCCTCCTCCAGCTACTCCTATGGATGCTCCCTCTTCTAGTTCAGGTCCTCTACCCCGTTCTGCCCTCGCGAATATTGCTCAGCATCCTCCTGTAGAACTCATGGGTGCGATCTTGGACAACCAGTGCCTCATCTACTCAGCTCTCAAGGATTTGTCCTCTGCGTTCACCAAGGCTGCTGAACTTAATGAACAACTGCTCAAGTTTTATCAAGACCAGAGTCGTTCCCAGTGATCGCCGTCTCCCAACCCTTATTCCCTCAATCTTTTTGCTAATGCTTCTTTTGTTTTAAACACTATGATATTGGTTTGTAATAACCGTACTCTTATTTCCATTTGAATGGCAATCAACTGTTTGTGTGCATGTGTTTCTTCAAGCGTTCCACTGCTTTTAGTTATGTGTTTGTGCTAACGTCCTTATCACTTGTTATCCTTTTCGATGATGTCAAAAGGGGGGAAGTGTAGTTTTGCAGAGATGCGTTAAAATAGTTATCTAGAATAAGCAAGTGTTAAGGGGGGACTATTAAGTAAAAGGTCTCAGGAACGCCATGCTAGAATAAACTAGAGGACGTCTAGAAAATTCTAGGACGCTTTTCTCTCCTTAAAATCCAAATGTTAGAGAATCAAAGAATGAAAATTTGTGCTTACTGAAATTTCTCGAAGTGTTAGAGAACGCTTCTAAGTTTTCTTGCATGCTAAATTCAAACGTCAAAACTATTTTGCTGAAGAGTTTGTCATCATCAAAAAGGGGGAAATTCTTGGGACGCTATCAAGGGCGACTGCGTACTTGGTAGTGTGCCCATACGAACCGTCCCTTAGTTTTGATATGACAAACTCACTTTGATTCTAATAAAATTGTCCAAGTGTTCAGGAACGCCAGTGACAAAAGGACAACAAGTGTGTATGGGCGTCCCCTAGGCTTTGGGACGCTAGCTAAACAGGAAGTAAGGACCAGCTAGAGACTACTTGACCAAGGACACTGTCCCAAGCAAGTAGGAACGCAAGAAAGGAGTCCTTACTCACTAGCCGACAGGATGACATCACTCGACAACATTTGATCATCCAAGGACACGTGGAGACCGATCCTGTAGCGGAGTCCAACACTACGTGGCGGACGATCCTGTTGCAGAGTCCATCAACACGTGGCGACCGATCCTATAGCAGAGTTCATCATACACAGCTGGATACAGGAAGCTTCCTCATCATCGCCCTACTACGTGGAGAAAGATCCTGTAGCCACGTCCATGAAGGGCATGATCGTCCCAGAGAAATGACGCCCTTCCCCAAGTCCTATAAATAGCCCAAAGGCATTTATTGTGACGCTAACGCTTTCAGGAATATTTAGAGAGAATCAGAGGAAAGCGACTCACTCAAGAACACGAAGAACTAACTCAAGAACTCAAGAACAGTGTTTAGACCTGAGTTAGATCGAGTGAGATTTTGTACCCAAACCACAAAACAGTTTGTAACCAAGAGAGAGAAGAGAGAGTTCTGCGAAGTACTGCAGAACGTAGGAATAGAGTCCTTTAATAGATTGAACTAGCTTGAGTTGTAGGCTTAAAGGAGTTCTTTACAAGTGAACTTAGGGAAAAGCTAAGTGTCAGAGAACTGTAAAAACTCGTCAGTACAACTGTAAGAACGTTCAATATAAAGGAAAGAACTATTCAAAAATCCTCCAAGGAGGTAGAGGTTTACACTCAAGGACTACTTGGTCTTGAGTGGTTCCTCTATAATTCATTGCGTTCATTGCTTACCTGTTTAGTACTATTTCCGCTGCATTACTTAAGGACGCTCCTACACCTCGTAGGAACGCTTAACCAAAGGACGCCTTTACCTAAGTAAAGGACGTCCCTCAGTACTAACGATCCAACATAAGTTTCAATGCCATGAACAAGGAGAGAACAACTTTGTGATGAGTATTTCTCTTGGAAATATAGAGTATTATATTCCAAGATGTGTCCTTGAATTTAAACCTTATATAGGGCAAAAATTCCAAACCCTTGTTGATGTTGTTGAATTTTATAAGAGATATGCTACAATGTGTGGCTTCATTGCAAGGGAGAGCACAACCAAAAGAAATGAAAAAAATCCTAACCTCATCATCTGGAAATACCTTGTTTGTAATCGAGAGGGATTTAAAAATGTGGTTCCAAAGGTTGAAACAGAGCCTGGTGACCAAGAATCATCAACAAAGAGGCAAAGAAGAACAATCTCCAACAGGTGTGGTTGTGATGCAAGACTAAGTGTTCGATATTCAGGGTGTGAAGGATACGTTGTAAGGAGATTTGAAGAGAGACACACACACCCATTGCTACATGATGTTGTTTGGTGACTCGGCTAAAGTCGTCGTGCCAAGATCAAAGATAAATAACCCAAACACACAAACTAAGTACAGTATGCAAGTAAGGGATCGAACTCAAGAGAACAAAGGCTTCTAGCGTTAATATATTTATCAACTACAAAAAAGGGGTTTTAGGAGAGAAATCTAACTAAACTAATCTAAGAAACAAAGAACAAACACATAAACAAACATACAAATATGGGAAACAAGTGATAAAGAGACAAGTTCATTCAAAAGATCCACTCATGATATAATTCATAGATTTATCCATTGATTTCATTCAGGTTAATTCTTATCTTGATCATTAACAATCGCAAGTCCACGGTCCAAGCAATTCTATAACTCTAGGCAAGGACGCTTAAACCTAGAATTAGCATATATGCAGGATATAATATCAAACAATCAAGCTACGAGTCAATTGTAAGATAAAACAATCAATTCTCTTCTTAATCCTAGTTGCATAGACAACAGGTCTAGGTTAAGTTGTTTTCACAGATTTGTTTTGTCCACGGTCCAAACCTAATCAAACAATAGAAAGCTAATCAATTCAATAGGGTCGCGAATCCTAGAGAAACAATCAACAATCATAAGATGAAGCACAAGAGAATCAATATTAACCAAAGGATAGAAATCAATTACCAAAATCTCACGAGTTCATACATCAGAGCTTCTCCCTTGAACAAACCCAAGGAGACTAGTTCTCCATAACTAAAGAAGAATTGAAAACCTAACTATGAATTATGAGTTATGAGTTCTGAATTACCCTCAAAATCCAACCTAAAAACACTATAAATAGTCTCGGAAAACAACTATCCGAAAATACTAAAAAGATATAAAAGATAAAAGGAAACAAGATAAACGGTGGAAATTCCGTTGGACGCCACCCGCGATGGTGGGTCACCAACCCGCGGTCGGGGGTCAAGGCGATTTTCATCCTTCGACTTCGCTGCTTCTACCGCGCCCGCGGCTGATCGCCCGCGGTCGTGGCCTTCACTTCAAGTCTTCTCCAAGCCTCTGTTGCTATTCCGCGGTCTCGCCCTAGACTCCGCACCCGCGGTTCTTCTACAGACGACTCTAATCTTCACAAAATCTTTACTTTACCAACTTCTGTGTCTTCGGCCTTGCTCTATCAAAAATGCCTAAAAGCTAGCCTAAAACACTCAAAAACATCCTAAAAACTACCAATATAAGGCATACAAAAGATGGCGAATCAAATTCCCCCATACTTAGATCTTGCTCGTCCTCGAGTAAGCTCCAAGCAAATATACAAATCAACACATCAAAAGATCTCAGGAAGTAAGGGGAAACAAGACAACCATAAACTCTCAGCTCACAACCCGAACCCAAGTAGAGAAATAATGAGCAAAACATAAAAGCTCAACACACACCTCACAACAATACATCAAATCACTCAAAGCTCCAAATCATGAAAGAGCAATCCTAAGGATCTACCCAACATCTACAATGTATCCCCAAACCCCAAAGTAGAATGAAATCCTAGACACTCCAATTTTTCCGCTCAATTCTACTTAGGCGCCCTTTCATGTTTTCACCTAATCACTCATTTCATTTTTCAAAGGTGTGCTCACCAAACTCACATCTCTCTTTAACCTCTTTTTACCCCAGCCTAATGTTGGTCCGGGTTACCTGCTTATTACTTGAGCCGCCCTTTCGGGTTTTCGACTCATCCCATGATTTATATGCCTTTTTTTCATTTTTTGGCTCTTTTTTTAATTCTTTTTCATTTTTTTCTTTTCAGGACCAAAATTGTGCATAAACACAGCAATGAATCCCCTCCCCCATACTTAAACTCTTCATTGTCCCCAATGAAGCTAAGAACAAAGAAGTAAAGTAAAGAGAAGGGAATCAGAAGACTCACTGCTGATCAGGAGGTGGAGGCGATGGCCTGAAATAATAAGAAGGATAATCTGGCCACATACCCTAAAAGTACTACTCATGCCTCCTTTGAAACTCAACCATCCCAGCTACAACCTTGGACATCTCATCAACTCTAGACTCAAGGCGCTGCATCCGAATCTCCTGACTCTAATCATAGGATCCAAAATCACGAGCAGAAGAACTAGCACCAGCAGAAGAACCCCAGCCAGAACCAAAAGCATAGGCAATAGCATAAGCATCCCATGTAGGATCTCCACCAACTAGCGGTGCGTCAGAAATAGGAACATCATCAACAGCAACCTCATCAAAAGCATCAGGAGCAATAAAGAACTCATGGTTATGCTGACCATAGAGAAATGGATGGGGGAGACGCAAATAACGAGCAACAAGAGAACCGAACATCCAAAATCACCCCGACTCAGCGGAACCACTCAAACATCTCGCCTTCTTTAGCTGAGCGACATCATACTCATGATCATCAGTCAAAGGCAGACCATGATACATCTGGATCTCATCCCTAGTCACATGAGGTAATGCCAAAAGAGTAATCAGACCGCCAAAACCAATCCGCCCAGCCTTCTTGGGATATTTCTTCAAAGTCTCTATGAAAAGCTCCACCCAATCAAGCACTACTAGCTGCGTAGGCATCAGACACCACAACAAGCGCGCATCATGAAGAGGAATCTTGTTCACCTCACCCTTACCCAGAAACGTCATAGCAAGCACCTTGTGCCAAAGGCGAATATAAGGGTGCGGGATCTTGTAGTTGTACTCTCCACTGAGGTTGTTAAAATGGCATCTAGTAATAGCAAACCAGAAATCAAAGAAATCCTGACTCGCCGGCAAAGAATCCCACCCCTCAGTAGGCGGGGCGGTGACACCAAACAACCCTCTAATCTACTCCTTAGTCACAGTACAGGGCTTACCACAAGCCCGGAAAGAAAGCACATCGCCACTAATAAGCAATGTAGACAGAAACTCAAGCACAAGACCTCGGTAAGTCACCTCAGATAGCTGCATCAATCCCCCTAGACCACCCTGCACAAGCATCCTCTAAGTGCAGGCTAACATCCCGAGCGCACTCAAAGTCGAAGCATGGAAGAACTTGGTAGAAATAATATCCCTGTCTTTCAAAGCATCCCAAATCTTCTTCTGCCCCTTAGTAAGATCCCTCACTCGATGCGGCATCATGCAATGGAAATAATCGAGTACAGAAGAGGAAGTTACCGATTGAAGAACCTCGGAGAGCTCTCTCTCGATGAACCGCGGGCGCGGGTGTACGGGCCGCGGTTGCGGCAGCGAGCAGAGGTCGAAATATGATCACGGATCACCCGCGGGGGCGGGTCAGAGTTTCGCGGTCGCGGGTCTGAAGAATTCGCAGATCTGCGAATTTCACGAACTGTGGCGGTGACGACTCTCGAGTGGCACCGGGGTGGTGGTGATGGCGACACAAGAGAGACCGTTGAAGGAGCCGACGGCAACAGCAGAGCGGTGGTGCGGAGCGTCAACTGCGAACGAGCCGGTGGTGCGTCGCACAGATCTGGATCTGTGGTGACCGAGATCGAGCGGCCGGAACGAAAGAGATGGGGCCGGCGGTCATGGAAGAATGAAGATGATGGGTAGAAGGAGGCCTTCCGCGACTTTTAGGTCGCGGGATGGTGATTTTTTTTTCTGAGCAACACACCCGTGATCGCGGGCGTGAACCCGCGGTCGCGGTTCTAGTACCTGTACGTCTGGGTCTTCTGTATTCGAAACGCGACCGTAGTTGCGCACCCCGCGGGCGCGATTCTACCACGGAATGTTCTTTCGAACCTAGTACCTGCATGTTAGCCCGGAAAAAAATTTATTTTCACTTTCAACTAGAATCTCCAATTCGGGTTGCCTCTCAAGAAGCGCCTTTGGTTAACGTCGATGGCTCGACGAACTCAGCTAACTCATGATCGGACATCGTCAATGCCTTGAACAATCTATCAAATACCTGCGAACAACTCTCATGCAAGCACACATAGCACAAAGATGAATTGAAAGTGAATAATATATCATTAAGGCACCGTTTCAATTTATCAAATTAGCTACAGAAGTTATGATCGGATTGATTATGATGGAACCAGTTTGGAGTATTAGGTGGTTTTTCATAGTATTCATCAAAAGAGACAAATTCAATTTTAGCACTATCACCTATTTTAGGACTAAAAAGTGAGATCTCATTAGGCAATCTAGCATACTCAAGACCTATGTCAGCAATCAAAGGACAATCAATGGAAAATAAGGGAGAAGAAGGAAGGATACAGGATCGTGATTGATCACCACCGAGGGCTCCGCCGTAGGAGACATAGACATCTCTTCAGGCGGAAGGGAAACCTCCAAAACATCATCAGGCTCCTCCGTCGTGACACAATCAGGATCATCCATCTTGTCATCCCATATCGAGTATTTGAGTGCTTCTGGAAGACGTGGACTTGGCTCCTGGGAAACCAGAGGAAGACTGTTTGGCTGCTCATGTGAATCATCGTCGACAACAAAAGATCCACGCTCGCGGATAGTGGACCGCGGTCGCGGATCGTCGACAGGAACTGAGGGCTCTGTCTCCACACACCCGCGGTCGCGGGAATGGAGCCCGCGGTCACGGGTCATCTCTTCTTGGAGTTCCATCGCTTCTACATAAAACACGCGGGCGCGGCATGGAGAGGCGTGGTCGCGTTCTGACTCCAGGGAATGGATATGAGCCTCTATAAGGATTTCGCGGGCGCGGTCTGCCTGACGCGGTCGCGGAATAGCAACAGGAGCGTCATTCGTTATGCCCAACTCTCGTCCACTCCTTAATGACATAGCACTTACATTCACCAGTGCTTGAGGAGAAATATTGATCTTCTCGGAAATCTCCTTCATTCCTATCTCGATTGCCAAGTTCATCTCTCGGAGTTTCCTATCAAATAGCTCATTCATCTCCTCCAGTTTTCTAGAAAGATGTTCTTCAACTGATGGCTCGTCAGGGTAGGGAGGCGTCCGGCTTCTATGATCCTCAGCAAAGTTCTCCACTATCCTGAAGACTTCCTGGGGGGGCTTTGTCTAGATAAGAGCCTCCACATGAAGCGTTCACTAATTTGCTGTGCTCAAAGCACATGATGTACTCAATAAGATCGTGATATGTGAACCCATGGCCTGGATAACTAGAAACGAGCCTTTTGTAGCGATCAAGATAATCGTACAGGCTCTCCCCGTCATGTTGTTGAAGATGAGTGATGTTCCTCTTAATAACTACCCTTACTGGAATAGGGAAGTACTTGTCCATGAATGCAACCCTCAACTGGCTCCATGTTGTGATCCGTTGGGAGTGAGGATTGTTTAATATTGAGAAAAATTATTCCTTAGTTGATCCGGTCAGAGAGAACGGAAAATCTCGCATCTTGATTTGATCCTCAGTGACCTTAGCAGGCTTTATGCACAGATATACATGATCAAACTCTATAAGGTGTTTAATTACATCGTCATCAGGTTGCCCGCTGAATCGAGGTAAAAGACCAATCAGACTGGGTTTTAACACAAAGTCCACCCCTTCAGCTAGTGTGGGGTACTCAACAACCATCCTGTCTCCTAAAACCAACGACAGCACTTGGGAAATAATTAGTAGTAAGGGTGTGGACCGTAAGATAGGTCCACACAATAGTCAATAAAAATACTAATACTAGAAAGAAACCTAAGTTCCCCGGCAACGGCGCCAAAATTTGACTCAGCTAAAGTCGTCGTGCCAAGATCAAAGATAAATAACCCAAACACACAAACGAAGTATAGTATGCAAGTAAGGGATCGAACCCAAGAGAACAAAGGCTTCTAGCGTTAATATATTTATCAACTACAAAAAAGGGGGTTTTAGGAGAGAAATCTAACTAAACTAATCTAAGAAACAAAGAACAAACACATAAACAAACATACAAATATGGGAAACAAGTGATAAAGAGGCAAGTTCATTCATAAGATCCACTCATGATATAATCCCTCGATCATAGATTTATCCATTGATTTCATTCACACCTATGGTTAATTCCTATCCTGATCATTAACAATCACAAGTCCACGGTCCAAGCAATTCTATAACTCTAGGCAAGGACGCTTAAACCTAGAATTAGCATAGAGAACAAGGATATGCAGGATATAATATCAAACAATCAAGCTACGGGTCAATTGTAAGATAAAACAATCAATTCTCTTCTTAATCCTAGTTGCATAGAAAATAGGTCTAGGTTAAGTTGTTTTCACATATTAGTTTTGTCCACGGTCCAAACCTAATCAAACAATAGAAAGCTAATCAATTCAATAGGGTCGCGAATCCTAGAGAAACAATCAACAATCATAAGATGAAGCACAAGAGAATCAATATTAACCAAAGGATAGAAATCAATTACCAAAATCTCACGAGTTCATACATCAGAGCTTCTCCCTTGAACAAACCTAAAGAGACTAGCTCTCCATAACTAAAGAAGAATTGAAAACCTAACTATGAATTATGAGTTATGAGTTCTGAATTACCCTCAAAATCAAACCTAAAAACACTATAAATAGTCTCGGAAAACAACTATCCGAAAATACTAAAAAGATAAAAGGAAACAAGATAAACGGTGGAAATTCCGCTGGACGCCACCCGCGATGGTGGGTCACCAACCCACGGTCGGGGGTCAAGGCGATTTTCATCCTTCGACTTCGCTGCTTCTACCGCGCCCGCGGCTGATCGCCCGCGGTCGCGGCCTTCACTTCAAGTCTTCTCCGAGCCTCTGTTGCTATTCAGCAGTCGCGCCCTGGACTCTGCACCCGCAGTTCTTCTGCGGACGACTCTAATCTTCACAAAATCTTCACTTTACCAACTTCTGTGTCTTCAGTTTTGATCTATCAAAAATGCCTAAAAGCTAGCCTAAAACACTCAAAAACATCCTAAAAACTACCAATATAAGGCATACAAAAGATGGCGAATCATTAGGCATTTTGCAAAGAGCAATAAGAAAGTGTCCAACTTTTAAAAGGATTTCGTAATAAACTGCATGAGGTAAATATTGGTTTGAGCTCCTCTTACAAGGTGTAAAGGAGCTAGTTGGATCTTATTCCAGAATTGGTGCAATGCTTGTTGATTTCAAAAACTTCAAATGCGATTTGAATCCCTTTATGGATGGTTGTGATGCTTAAATGATTATTGATGACTTCTACAAGAAGAAGCAGGTGGGCCTTTCAATTTGATTATGAAGTTGATCAAGAGCAGAAACTATGTCGTCTATTTTGGTGTGATCCTATTGGTCGAAAGAGCTTCTCATATTTTGGAGATGTTCTGACAGCAGATGCTACATACAGAATGAACAAGTACACATTCATATGTTAAAACATCACATAATCATGCTTATCCGAATTGCACATTATGTTACAACATCACACAGTCATGCTTATCCCATTACACAGTCATTGTTATCCTAGGTACACATTCCATATACTACGTAATACACATTTCCATATCCCATTATAGAGTCGTTGTTATCCTAGGTACACACCCGTGCTTGCCCATGGTACACATTCATTTTGTTTAACATCACACAGTCATGCTTATTCTAAGTACACGTTCCATATACTACGTAATACACAAACATATAGTGTATATGCACACAATCATGCCTATTACGTTTACACATTCATATATAATAACATCACACAGTCATCCTTATAAAAAAAATGTTGATTTCCAGGTACAATATGGTGTTTATACCTTTTACTAGAGTTGACAACCATAAAAGATCGATTACTTTTGTTGCTCGATTGTTGCTAAAAGAGGATATTGAAGCTTATGTTTGGTTGTTCGAAAAATTCAAGAATGCAATGGGGAATCAACCGTATGTGTTTCTCACAGATCAGGACCGGGCTGTTAAAGTCGTTGTTGAACAAGTATTTGACAGATCCATGCATCACTTTTGCATGTGGCATATAATGTACAAGATACCCCGCAAGATTACAACAGAGAACAATGCACAATTCTCGAAGAAGTTTGGTTCAATTGTTTGGAGTAAGGAACTGACACCCCAAGAGTTTGAAGAAGGATGACATTCGATCGTAATCGAGTTCGGACAGGAGGATAATCCTTGGCTTCCTCTGTTGTTTGAGTTACGACATTATTGGATCCCTTCATTCTTCCAAGATGTCAGAATAGGTGGACTTCTTCGAACAACGTCAAGGTCGGAAAGTCAGAATAGTTTTTTGGCCATTTCATTGGACAGAACGCAACGCTTGTTGAGTTTATGATGTAGTATAACAGTGTAATAGATAGCTAGAGACATGCTCAGTAAAAGTTGGATTTAGATTCAACCACTTGCTTCCCGACTTTGAAAACACCTTTAGGGTTGGAGGAACATTGATCGTCAATTTATACGACCAATGTCTTCTACGAGTTGCAAGAGTCGATATCTGAAGCATTATATAACTGTGTGATAGAAAAGTTTAAGAAAGAGGGTGATGTTAACCATTACCATATTAGGTGTTCACTCAACAAGAAGGTGTGTATTGTCAAACATTTAGTACAAACAGAGAAGTTGCATTGCTCTTACAACAAGTTCTTGACTATTGGATTGCCTTGCTCTCATCTGTTTTTGGTATTCAAAAACATTGGATTCCAGAAGCTACCAAGCCGGTTCATAAATCTTCGGTGGACAAAGAACACGATACTGAAGCCTATATTTGAGATTGATGGTTCCGTCTATGATGCAAGCAAAGTGCATGATGAGAAGAAGGTGTTTCTCTTGGACGTGTTTACAGAAATGCATGGTTGCATTAATATCGTGCATGAAAATGTCGATATGATGAAGGAATTAATAAATGTGATGAAGGAGCAAAGGGAAAAGTTTGCAGCAATGCTACCGCCATCGACGTCCGAATCTACTTTTGAAAGGTTTGTTGGTGACCGCCCAAGTACAGTTACCGTGTATCCACCACCACAGGCAAAAACCAAAGGGAGGGAGAAACGTCGTATTATAGGGGGGAAAGAGGTTGGAATGGAAAAGTACACAACTGAGACAAGGACATGCCAGGTTTGCTTCAAACCGGGACACAACGAGAGGACATGCTCGCGGAAACAACAACTGGACGAGAATATGAGCGCTTAATACACATACAAATGATATCTCTTGTTACACAGTCATTTGATGTAGTTATTACATAGTCATATTAGTAGTTAATACACATTCATATTTGATCTTGATACACAGTCATGTTGATAGTTAGTACACATTCATAACTAATCTTGATACACAATCATTGCAATAGTTAATACACAATCATATTTGGTCCTGATTCTTATTACTTAGTCATTTATGTACTCAATGCACATTCTTACTTCCCTTGATAGATAGTCATGGTTGCGCATAATGCACATTCATACTAAAAAGTGAAACACACACATTGTTGTACATAATGCACATTCATCCACATACAGTTTTAAAACATAAAAGTTCGACAACAACCACACACAAGTTTGTTTAAACACACAGCCCAAAAGTTTGTTCAAAAACTACCCCAGAAAGTTTTTAAAACCCACATACATTATCATTTCAATCTAAATCTCTTCGGTCTACTTTCCTTCTTCTTCACTTCATCAGTTTTCCTCTTCAATTGAGGTCCTTCCTTCTTCTTCTTCATGTCTTCAATAAAAGACTTGTTAACATTGTCCTTGACTTCATTGAAATTACTGGTGAGTAAACGTTGATAGTATAGTTGCCTCAACCAAAACATTTGTGTGTTGAACTCCTCTCTCTTTAACCCCGATTTTCCAATCAATCAGATCTTCTCCCCTAAAGGATTCCATGTGCCTCTTGGCATATACACCACAATCCGAGAAATTCTTACTGCTCCTCCATGGCATCATCATTCTTATAGTAGGAGTCTGCGTTGGATCTCTGAATGCTTTAGCCAACATGGACATCTTTAAAGGCACAAGGAATTCCACAAACACTTCTCTTCATAAAAAACAAAACACACGGTCATCATTATGCATAACACACAAACACTTACAAGTAAATACACAGTCATGTTAAAAGAGACATAAAGAGATATAGTTCTAAACTACACAGACATAACTCTATATAGAACACACACATGGTTATAAACAACACACATACATGTTTTTAAAAGAAACACAGTCAATGAACATTTGGAACACATAAGTATTAAACAAAACACAAACATAATTTGAAACAGTACACATTCGTGCTTATAAATAACATACATGCATGTTTAACAAGCAACACAAACACAAGAACATTGGTGAAAACAAAAATTTAAACTTACCAACCGATTTGGAATTCCACCATATTTGTCTTGGACAATAATCTTGGCATCAGAATTGTCAATGATATGGAACTTTAATTTAACCACATCAATGACAATGATGAACCAATGTTCTGAATGGACGATTAGGAAGAAATACTGCATTCATACATATAAACAAAAACACACACTTAATAAATAGAGGGTATACATTCATGATTGAAAGCAGATCACAATCAAAAATTGATACCACGTTCACATCAGAAATCTTTTTCTTAGACTTCTTGAAAAGGCAAAGGAATTGAAATTTTCAACCAAACCCTCGCTGAAGAGCATGCTTCTTTCTTTCAAATCACCAAAGTTATAAAGTACAGAGAGAGTCTGCAAGTATTAAAAGGAAAAAAATTACATATCCAAAAAATGTCAGCAAAAACAAACACAATAAAAAAATAAGATGATGTGACATATCAAAGGATTGGTTGATGTGAAAAACCTCATAGGGGATGAGGAACTTCTATTTTCTTCATTCTCATTCAGAAAAGCACTCCATGCATCAATCATGTTCGTATCAATATAAACATGATCCTTCATCACTACCATATCATTCCTTGATAGCTTCATTGAACCCATCTTGAAAAGCAAATCCCTAATAAACAAAAGCAAAAGACGTATTACACATCCAAATATAAGATCAATCAACACAACAAAATATAAAAACTTACTCTTTCAACCCATTATCTCCAATGATCCAGTTGTAGAAAACAACTTGGGATTCAGTTGGAGATTTGATTACTCCTTCGTCATCAATAGTACGCACTAGTACAAACTAGGGACATGCACCACACAATTTGTACCGCGTTTTAAGATAAATGTGGTGCATATGATAATCGGTCCACATTATTACTAAAAAACGAGGTGTTGAGTCATTTTTTTAAAACGAAATAGTAATGTCGGACCACGCTAATTTAAAAAAAATGCAGTGTGAGTTAATAAATTTTTGCCGGACCACGATTGAATCAATGGAACGCGGTATGAGTACCACATTAATTTTAATTTAGGGATCTAGCTAGGTTAACAAAGTAAAAATCGGAGCCTTCAGCCGGCTCTGGCCTCCTTTAATCGATGTACGCCCATCTCAAAAACCGTTTTTCACGAATTGGCCTCATCCTTCGATTGAGATTATCGAACGATCTTCAATTCCTCGCCCCCTCCTTCAATTCCATCGATGGTACTCCCAACTCCGAATTTGGCCAAGAGGAAGCTCTACGTGGTCAATTTGCCATGGACGTATCCTTCCACCAGTATTAGGGATTTGTTCGCCGAATGCGGACCTGTTACTCAGATTGAGGTTCGTCACTGTGTCTAGTTGGACTCGTTTCCGCTTGTTTTAGGTTGATTCTGGCTCTGATTAGGTTTTAATTGTTGTTTGTAGATGATAAAGGATAATAGAGGGAGATTTAAAGGCTATGCTTTTGTGACAATGGAGATTCCGGAGGCCGCCTTGGCTGCCATTGACTCCCCTTATTCGCGATCTGTTATTCTAGTGGAGGAGTTGGCCAAGTAACCAGGCACAGACAACCCTCCGCCTTCCTCCATGCGCAGAGGAGGGGTAAGATCGTGGTTCACCACATTAATGGCGAATCCCAGGCTCCGGGCTCCCACCACGCGCTGTAACAACTTCACCCGAAAGGAAGTTGCACCATGCATTTAAGAGGATGAGTACCTCCATCAGCATATATCTCTGTTGAGTACGTCTTCTGAAGATGGATTAGTTGTGTACGTGAATCACAAATGCATAATCTCGGCGCTTATAATTTTCTCAACTAAAATTGCCATGGCATTCCAGAACTCTTCATCGTGTTTCTCAGCTCTTCCACCTCAAGTTACATCCCGCAACATATATGTACTTGGTAATGTCAAAAACTAACTCTGCTTTAAGTTATTAAGGAAAAAGTAATACTCCTATATTTTTTTATTATATGACAGGAGAAATTAAGAAGATGATTCCACAGGCTGAGAGGATAGATACCAGTAGTCTTGGTGGTGTTGAGAGCTGTAAAACTGTCTTACGAATCTCTCCCAGGATTCCGATATCTCCACTTTCCAAGTCCTTGTTGAGCATTTTTATCTCCAGAGGTTGAGAGGATATATTTGACACCCAAATGCAGAGCATCATTGAAACAAATATATATACATATATAGTCCAGGAATTTTCTGGGGTTGCTTGCCTTAAATAAGTAAACACATATGAGGTTCAAAACATAAAACCACTATATGGAGCATGTGGTTTGGTATGTCACAATCATGGCTTGAGCTCAAAATTGCTGGATCAAATGGAACGATGTTTACAAGAAGATCTCCTTCAAGGAGGACCCCGAAGTTGTGACTTCAGCTGTACTGAACCAGTGTGAGAGCCAAGGCAAAACCTTCGTCAAATGGGAGCTCTGTAGGATTGTTAGAGAGCTCAGGAAGTTTCGCAAGTATACGCTTGCTCTTGAGGTAAGAATAAAATTAGAGCACGTCTGTTCGGATTTCAATTGCTTTTTTGTGTTGAATCATTTGAATCTCTTCACAATTTTGTAGCAGTGATTGTTCTATTGGAGCTCTAGTTTTTTAATTCCTTTTTTTCTTTTTGTACTCATTTGCTGTTAAGAGGATGTATACAGCAGAGGCTTCCTTATCCAGCAATTTTTAGTTGTTCGTTAATTTTAACTTGTTAGGAACTTTTGCTCAACAAGCTAATCCTACATTCTGCAGGTATACCAATGGATGAACAACAGAAGGGAGAGATTTCAATTATTCAGTAGTGATATGGCAATTCAACTGGATTTAATTGCTAAGGCCCATGGAACTTCTAGTGTAGAAGATTTCTTCATCAGAATACCCGAGATTCACTAATCGCTTTGATACTGTAAGTTTGCTGCATTTTTTTCTACATCCGTTCTGATTTTTGAACATCTAAGACATTGAGATCTTACCTTCATCTTAATCCCAATATATCATGATAAATATCTTATTAGTACAATTGTTGAGAAATGTAGGAAAACTACACTGCTCCCAGGATGGTATTTGGCTGCTTCTGGTGTGGAGCATGAAGAGCTAATGACCATTGTTGAACCACTTTTGTATGATTTACCTGGTGGTTCTCGCCCTGAGGAACAATAATCTGTTTACATTGGTTGTAATTACCGTTGTCAAGCTGATTCAGGGGTGTGTACAGTATCATTGCTTTAGTCTCATCTTAATTAATTATTCCAATTTGAAGTTCCTGTTGATTTGTTTACGCTTTTGACAAATCGGATTCCTAAGGGCCTTTCGTCTTTTACTTCTTGAACCGGCTCCTCAAGCAAGCTCAAAAAGTTAAGATGAATCCAAATTAAGAATTAGTTGATGTGGGCAGAAAATTGTATTCAATCGTGATGAATCCAAATTTTGATTACATATAATTCTTAGAAAATCGTGATAAAAAAATTGTATTTTTTTTGAAAAATCAGATATTGGGACCACGTTTTGTTCTATAAACTGCGGTCCCAGTTTATTTAATTTTTTTAAAAAAAATACCAGATTCGGACCGCATTTTTTAAAAGAAACGTGGTCCCAAATTACTCTCCGCGGATCACTAAAACGCGGTCCGAGGTTCGGACCACACCCGAGGTACACCACGTTTTTTAATACGCGGTCCGTAGTAAAAAATAACCGCGGTCCGTCCCCCCCCTTTGTACTAGTGAGTTACTACAACATTGAACGTTTATGAAAACACATAGACAATATAAAATGTATGAATTACACATTTACCTAGACACAAAGACATGTATTCATACTCTAGACCTAAGACACACAGACACTTATTTAAAAAACACACAAACACATGATCTGGAATACACAAACATAAATTTCGAAAAAGCACACTTAGATCTACTATGTAGAACTTAGAAAAACACAATACACAAACACATTATATGGAACACACAAACAATGGTAATAAAAGACACAGACATTTCATAAGGAACCCACATAAACTTAACACAAAACTATATAATATGTACACCAAGGAAAAACACAATACACAAACACATTACAAATAATACACAGTCACTTGATCTGGAATGCACAAACATTCAAACTCGAATACACAGACATGAGTTTCGATCACTTGAGTTCAATACCAGGTTCAGTATAATACAACACAAAATATTCGACATGCAACACATTGTACAACACAACACCATACAACAAAAAACACAAAAATCAATACCAGGTTCAGTATGCAACCGACGATCTTCTCTCCTCTTGGCTCGTTTTTCTCTATCCGACAAAACACCGCTCGATTCAGCAGCATCGGCTTCATAACATAAGAGAAAAATGAACATCTACAACATTAGATTATCTAAAACCCTAATTTCGAACATCTACTTCAACTCTTAATCGAATGTAGTAAGAGAACGATGAAGAACAAATTCAAAACGAATTAAACTCTAGCAAGGAACTCGATATCACCTTTGCTTGAACTCCGAGACGAAGACATGTCGAAATCGAAGGTAGTGAGATATGAAGAACGAAGCAAAAATCGCCGGAAGAAGAAAGTGAATCGCCACAGAGAAAAAGCAGAGAGAGAGAGAGAAACGAAAAAAGCAAAACTAATTTGATTGTTGGTTGTTTTACGAGGGAAATATAAAAGCGCGTGTAATGTAAACGAGAAGGATAGCGCGTTCCCACTAAAACCGTTCCACGCGCATCAGATTTCTCACTGTTAGATTGAAACACATCGCCGGCTGGGGAGCATTGTCAATTCTTTCTCTATTAACCGTACGCACGTGATGCGTTTAACTTAAAATAAATTAGATAATTTTAAAAAATTAAAAATAGGGCAATTTGTCTAATTAAGTAGAAAGTATAGATAAGTTAAATATACTTTCAACTTTTTATAATAGGGTAAGGGTATTACGCGGAAATTACAAAACCTCATGGTTACCGGAACGAATCTCCTAAATAAAGTGTTTGTTATAAATGAATTTCTCTTCTTTTTTTCTTGGTTTGAAAATTGAAGATTTCCTTTTGTGGGTTGAAAACTGAGGATTTGGTTTTCTTGGGTGAAATAAATGAGGATTTCCTTGCATACACGCTATCGGCTCTCGGGGAACCTTGCCTGCACCATCCAATCACCGGTAGCCACGTCAAGAAAAAGGCCCTAAATCAGTACGTGGCGGAAGATTATTGGATACTGGGAATGGAGCTTATTCTTTTTCTTTTTTCCTCGCTTTCTCCTAATCTTATTATTTGATTTTCCCTATCAGTTCAAAAATTAATAATTAATCCATGATTTAAAAATTAATTTTGGTATGAGCCATCTTTCTTTGTGTATATAAAGAGAGGTAGGAAGACGCGAAGAAAAGAACTTTCCGACTAGTCGCGGAGTATAGCATACAACCGGATCTGATATAAGGTTTCGTCAGGTCTCGCGTGCTTTCTTCGATTCCTTCCCGTTCTTCCTGTCGATTATAATCTCACAGATCAGAGATTGCATCTGATCCGTAGTTGCCGTCTAATCGAAACGAAGTTCTGGTGAACGAATCTGGTAATCTTACGAAACCCTAACGGTTGTTCTTCTTCTCATCTGGTCCTCTGTTGAATTATAGTGATTAATCTGTTAGGCTATGCTTTGACAGCCATCAGTTTTCTAGAATCCTTTATTTTCTAGTGCCTGGAAGCCAGGAAATACGGAATTGTTTAGTTGGATTTATTGGAATTGGTCCTTTTGTTTTTGCAGGAAATCGTAGTGGGATTAGTGTCTGTTCGAGTTCGATATATGTGAAGAGTTTACTCATATTTCATAGGTATCGAGTCGAATAGTCTAATTTAATGGGTAAAGGAGGGCAGGATTACGGAAAGAGTGAGAAGCTGAATTCTAAGCCGGCGAAGAAGGGGGATTCCTTTCCAGCCTGGGCCAAGGATGTGAAGGAGTGCGAGGAGAAGTTCGGGGTCAGCCGTGATCGTGGTCTATCCATGGAGGAGGTGGAGAAGCAGCGTAAGATTTATGGATTGAATGAATTGGAGAAGCACGAGGGTCCCTCAATTTTTAGGCTGGTTTTAGACCAGTTCAATGATACTTTGGTTAGGATTCTCTTGGGTGCTGCAGTGATATCCTTTGTGCTTGCTTTGTATGATGGGGAAGAAGGAGGGGAGAAGGAGATTACAGCTTTTGTGGAGCCATTAGTTATATTCTTGATATTGATTGTGAATGCCATTGTGGGGGTTTGGCAAGAGAACAATGCTGAGAAAGCATTGGAGGCCTTGAAAGAAATCCAGTCTGAAAATGCTACTGTGATTCGGGATGGGAAAAAGGTTTCAGCATTGCCGGCCAAGGAACTCGTGCCAGGTGACATTGTTGAGCTTAGGGTGGGTGATAAGGTGCCGGCTGACATGAGAGTTGTCAGTTTGATTAGCTCAACTCTGAGGGTAGAGCAGGGTTCCTTAACTGGTGAGAGTGAAGCTGTCAGTAAGACCACCAGGCCTGTTCCTGAAGATTCAGAAATTCAGTCAAAGAAGTGTATGGTGTTTGCTGGAACTACTGTTGTGAATGGGAATTGCCTTTGCTTGGTTACACAGATAGGGATGGAAACTGAGATTGGGCAGGTCCATTCACAGATTCAGGAGGCCTCTCAAAATGAGGAGGACACGCCACTGAAAAAGAAGTTGAATGAATTCGGGGAAGCTTTGACTGCTATCATTGGGGTGGTTTGCATATTAGTGTGGCTTATCAATGTGAAATATTTTCTTACTTGGGAGTATGCTAATGGGTGGCCCACAAATTTTAAGTTCTCATTTGAGAAGTGCACGTACTATTTTGAGATCGCTGTTGCATTGGCTGTTGCTGCAATTCCTGAGGGTTTGCCTGCAGTAATCACAACATGTTTGGCGCTGGGAACACGCAAGATGGCTCAGAAGAATGCACTTGTGCGGAAGTTGCCAAGTGTTGAGACTCTTGGCTGCACAACTGTGATTTGTTCTGATAAGACTGGTACTTTGACTACCAACCAGATGGCTGTGGCCAAGCTTGTTGCTATGGGCTCCAGTGGTAACTGTGTTAGGACCTTTAATGTGGAAGGCACAACATACAATCCTTTAGATGGCCGGATCCAAGACTGGCCAGCAGGTAGTATGGATGCAAATCTGAAAACAATTGCAAAAATTTCCGCTGTTTGCAATGATGCTGGGATAGAACAATCTGGGAATCACTTTGTTGCAAGTGGCATGCCTACTGAGGCTGCATTGAAGGTGAGAATCTTCTTCTTCCAATAAACTGATGCCTTTTGGCTGTTTCTTTTCAGTTGTGCATGTTCCCCTTCCTCCCACTGCTAGAGATTAGACTTCATAATATGCTGTTTTGTTATACTACTATAAATATGTAATCATACGTTTTTTGTTCTTTGTTTCCTTCAGGTGATGGTTGAGAAAATGGGTCTTCCTAGAGAATCAGATGATGGTGCTTCTTCAGATTCTCATGTTTTACGTATGTGACTGCTGACTTATAGATATGTTTGAACTTTTCGTGTGTGCATGTTCTATCCTGACTTGTTTTTGGTTTGTTCTTATTGTCTCATGGAAGGCTGCTGTCAGTATTGGAGCAAATTGGAGCACCGCATAGCCACTCTGGAATTCGATCGTGATAGGAAATCAATGGGAGTTATAGCCTCAACTAGATCTGGAAGAAAATCTTTACTAGTAAAGGTAATTACAAATGTTAAATTTCCGTGGCTTGGGTTACAGGGGGTTTTGACTGTTTTCATCTTTGGCTTCATTTTAAGTGCTGATAATATTTGGTTTTGGCTTTCTCTGCTTTGCGACTAACTAACAAGTTGAAATTTTGTAGGGTGCTGTGGAGAATTTACTAGAAAGGAGCTCCTTCGTACAACTGCTGGATGGTTCAGTTGTTGAACTAGATCAAAATAGGAGGAACGCCATTTCAGAGAGTCTTCATGAGATGTCCACCAGTGCTCTACGTTGCCTAGGCTTTGCATACAAAGAGGATCTTCCAGAATTTGACACATATGATGGTGATGAAGATCACCCAGCTCATGCATTGTTGCTGGATCCGTCTAAATATTCTTCAATAGAGAGCAAACTTATTTTTGCTGGCATGGCTGGTTTACGAGTAAGTTTTGACCCATGGTTCATTGGCTCTGAACATCTGTTGAAAACAAAGTTATTGACAATTCTTATCCGTAAAATTCTGATGGTTTTTGCTTTTGCCTTGCATTGCTAAAGGATCCTCCTCGAACAGAGGTTCGTCAAGCTATTGAGGACTGCAGAGCTGCTGGTATTAGAGTCATGGTTATCACCGGGGATAACAAAAATACAGCAGAGGCTATTTGCCGTGAAATAGGTGTTTTCGATCAGCATGAAGACATAAGATCCAGAAGCTTGACGGGAAGGGAGTTTATGGAAGTTCGTGATCAGAAAGCACATTTGAGGCAAAGTGGAGGACTCTTGTTTTCCAGGGCTGAGCCAAGGCACAAGCAAGATATAGTGAGGTTGCTTAAAGACGATGGAGAAGTTGTGGCGATGACCGGTGATGGAGTTAATGATGCTCCTGCCCTTAAGTTAGCTGATATTGGAATTGCAATGGGTATTGCAGGAACAGAGGTAATTTTCTGATCTATTACATAAGTCTTTTGTCTATGGCGCTACCCTCGCAAATCCTGTGCCTTTGGAATTGCATATATATCTTTCTTTTTTCCTAAACCTGAAAGCATTATGAAACCTAGAGATATGTGAAGCTTTAATGAAAGGTTGTGAACCCGGAACTGTGAAATTACTTTTTATCACCTATGTCTTACAGATCTTAGTGTTTCAGTTCCTGCTGTTCCATTTTGGGAAACCTTGATTATGTTATATGCCCAATCAGGAACAAAATATAAACTAGGCTGCATATTTTATCTATTGGTGTCAAAATAAATTGCAAGACTTGTCATATTATTCTTGCAGCTGCTTTCTTTTATTTTTACGGTTTAAATTTGACACAAAACTTGAAGCAGGTTTATATGTGATGCTGTAATTTGTGTTTCAATATCCCACATATATGCTAAATGGAGGCTTATAGAGTGACATTTGCTTTTGAATCGTTGAAGTATCGAGCCTACCATAATATGTCAACGTAAAAATCCCATTTTCCATCATTTAGTTTGTCTACCTTTGATATAAGTCAACGTAAAATCCCATTTCTTAACTATAATGTAAGTACGTCACCACTTTGGTGACTGTTCTGTACCGGATTCTAGCACTACTTTATAAGGTTCTAGTTTATGATCGTTAATCATTTTACCAGGTTGCAAAGGAAGCCTCTGACATGGTTCTAGCTGATGACAATTTCAGCACTATTGTGGCTGCTGTTTCAGAAGGTCGATCAATCTACAACAACATGAAGGCATTTATCAGGTTTCTGCCCCTATCTCACTGCTCATTAGCAAATACACAGTGGTGTTTCCTTGTTTACCCCTGTATTTCTTATTTATCTTTGTTTAGTTGTATCATTAGTCAAGAATGTTTATTTGCAATTTTGATGTATCATTATTCAAGGACTCTGGTTTGTAAATCTTGCTGCCTTATTTTTTTTTTCCTATCAACTATGTTTAGATTACGGACCTCAAAGTTATTTTTTGTTAACTTGTCACCTTACTGTCCCTACTTTTGTGTGTGCATAGAGGATTAGGGGTTCTATAATGAAGTTTTCTGATTTCCATTGGATATTGATTTACTTCGATTGGATTTGGCTTTTTCTAATTCCCATATATAATCTAGGTACATGATTTCCTCCAATATTGGTGAGGTTGCTTGCATCTTCCTCACAGCTGCGCTAGGCATTCCAGAAGGCCTTATTCCTGTTCAGCTTTTGTGGGTCAATTTGGTCACTGATGGTCCCCCAGCAACTGCTTTGGGTTTCAATCCTCCAGACAAGGACATAATGAAAAAGCCTCCTCGCAGGAGCGATGACTCATTGATCAGTGCTTGGATTTTGTTCCGTTACCTGGTAAGATAAATCTCTTGTTCCCAGTGTTAGCACCTTAAGGGCAACCATCTTACTTTTAAACCAATATTTAGGAAACCCCAATTGCAATCGATATCATTCATTGGGCCTGTATAAGAACGATCTGTGCATCCTCCTTGTATAACTTATACAAGGAGGATGAAAGATGAACACTAACTGGAAGTGGTGAAAATGCCTCTGAAGCAGGATTTGATACCATGAGAAACTAAAGACACTAACTAGAAAATGGTAGATGAACTAACAAAAATTTGATCAGCATTGAGGAAGGAAGAGGTATCCCAACGAGGTAATTTACTGATTTGTTTTGTAACAATTTTCTCTGAATGTAGGTAATTGGGATGTATGTTGGCATAGCAACAGTTGGGATCTTCATCATATGGTACACAAACAGCTCATTCCTGGGCATTGATCTAAGCCAAGATGGTCACTCACTCATCACCTACTCCCAACTAGCAAACTGGGGCCAATGCTCTACATGGCAAAACTTCACAGTCTCGCCTTTCACGGCTGGAGCCCAGGTATTCAACTTTGATGCAAACCCTTGCGACTACTTCCAGACAGGCAAGATCAAGGCTATGACCCTCTCGCTCTCAGTCTTAGTCGCCATTGAAATGTTCAATTCCCTAAATGCCCTCTCAGAAGACGGTAGCCTTTTGTCAATGCCCCCATGGGTGAACCCTTGGCTGCTTCTGGCCATGTCCATCTCATTCGGGCTGCATTTCTTGATCCTGTACGTGCCGTTCCTTGCTCAAGTGTTTGGCATCGTTCCTTTGAGTTTGAATGAGTGGCTCTTGGTTCTCCTCGTGGCGTTGCCTGTAATCTTGATAGATGAAGTTCTCAAGTTCGTTGGAAGACGTACTTCAACTAAGGTGGAAGAGAGAGTTGTTGCAAGGCCCAAGGCAGAGTAAGAAAGCAGAAGATGGCTATGTGTTGCGGAGGTGGTTTCTTCTGGTAACTGAAATATTTTTGACGTTTGAACTACTCAGAAAGAAAGAATTGTATTATCGGACAAATATTATTCAGTTTAGTCCGTGGATAATGCCAACCATGCTTGATAAATTAGCACTGGAAGTTAGATTGTGGTAGGCTTTAATCTGCTTGTCTTAACATTTAGACATAACTCGATATTGTTTTCTAGCATTCATTCATTTGCTCCTCGATTGCATGATGTGGCATACTCATATTTCCTGTGTTTATGACTCAATCCTCAAGAGCATTGACAAAAAGTCGTCAGAAAATTGTTGATGGCTTTCGAATTATTCAGGTGTCATGTCATCTATTCTGCACAGTCTTCGTACAGATTAATACTTGGGAATGAGATGAGTAATCCAGGAGATTGATCCAGCTATCCTCTTCACCTTCATTATATTGATCCTTCAACAGATTGTTGTCATGGCTACTTGTGCCTTCCATTGTTGACATATCCTCATTCCTCAAGGATTGTGCTTCCACTATCGATATCTCCTCGTTCTTCTTGAAGCTCCTGAGATTCCTCTTGCTTCTGTACCTCTCTATCTTCTTCCTCTTTTCCTCCGGACAATACCTACTAATCTTCCTCATCCCTTCAACTATCATGCTGTTTTCCTTACAGCAAAAATGGTATCAAATGGAGCTATGAAAATCTGAACTACTTGATCATAACCCATCTATACACTAAAGGAAAATCTAGAATATAGTGGGCAAAGGACTTTTGTCACAAGCGCTATGGACTCTCCGAACAACACCATCTTCAGACCTTCCTTTGTAAAGAGAGGGGCTCCGGAATGATTGTTTGAAACTGTTGTTGCTGTAATTTGCCATGGAATTACTGCAAGGAGATCGAACATACCTAGCAGACCCACTTCCGCAATTGTGGTAAGTTCCACTTCCCATCATATTTGAGGCTTCAGTCTTTGTGTTCATGGCATTGGATCAGAGGCAGGCTAATACAAGGAGTTGCCGAAAACCAAACCAAAATTTGATCAGAATTATCCTAGAGGATTGGATATCTTAATTGGGCCTCTTCTTATCATGTGTGGCCCAAGTGGTCATGTTCATCGGCCTTTAGTGTTGCTTTTGGTATAAATCCAGAGTGCCCACCATCCATTACAAGTTTATAAGGATTCTGATTGATACAAGCTTATAAGGATTGATGTGATTTGATGAGCATCTCAACTTACAAAAAGATATACTAAAGGTTCACCAAGTGCATGGTGCAACTCAGCTTATAACTAACCCCCACAAAAGAAGAGCAGACAAAAAAGATTTTGTAGCTTCAAATGTTCTGAATTGCAGAAGAAACCAAATGCCTTTGTTTGCCCTCTTATCCTTCCATAAAATGGTAAATGATTGAAAAAGATAGTGAAGCTACGAGATTTCCATTAACCAGAACTAGGGTGGTCCAGATTTTATCTATTTGTTGGTTTATGAGTTTGCTTCAAATCTGATACCTTAGGAATTTGGTAGTGCCAGCTTTGTGGGAGGTCTTAAGTCACTTCAGTGTTCCACAATTGTAGCTATAGCTAGCTGTACACAATTGTATTTGGAGCTTGTAAGATCAATCTCCATGGAAACTCATAGGGGTTTCAATTTGTAAACAGGGACAAACTCAGCTCAATGCCATCAATGATCATACATTCTGTGTTGATTTTGACTTGAGGGATCATTTTCTTAATGACATCACATCAGAAATTGCAGAATACATGCAGACAGATGGATTAGTAGTTCATTTCCAAGATTGACTTTTTGATGAAGTTGACAAATTATACACGCTTTGTTTTGATGTAAACATATCTCACTCTATAACTTAATCCTTTTTTTTTCCCTAATTCAAAACCCAAGTGTTGAGATTTAACATAGGAAGGTACCAGTTCATTTGCATATCTGAACTGTTCATGAAACATGGATTTAGATTGACTGAAGAATTGGTGTTTGCTATGATCGACCAGGCTCCGTATAGGCCCACCTAGATGGTGCTTAGGTGTCCGTCTGGATCGCTTAGACAACCGTTTAGGCTGCATATGCGCTAGACAGCCCCTCGCTGCCTAGAAGCCGCCTAGCGCTTTAAGAACATTGACCATTTCATAATGTACGAATCCAAAAACTTAAAGAGCATTATTTATTTATTTTTGCAACTTTGCTCCTATGTATGTATGAATAAATTAGTGGTGTAAATGACTAATTATTACACATGAAAATGATAGATAGCTAAGAGGGTACTATAAGATGTGACAAGAACATGATGTTGTGCCCATAAAATTCTATGTATTTATATCACCATAGCTCATCATACAACTGTGTACGTGTAGTGTTATTATACTTGGCCTCAAGTTTGGGTTATTAGTTATGAGTTATGACCAAGCAGAAGAAGTCAAAAGCTTGAACTAAAGAAAGGGGAATGTAGCAGTGAAAATGTGGTTGCTTTGGCTTGAATAAGCATTTTACTACCAAAAGCTCTGAAAGAGGAGGAGCTAGCTCATGCTCATGCTTTTTCGATTGGGTGCAGTTATCATGTGAAACCCAGATAGGCTTCTCTGACCAGCAATCAATTTCTACCCTTTTTTTCCCCCTTTTTCTCTTTAACAAACAATTAATAGCTTGAGCAACACAAGTATGATTAGCTACGGATGGTCTTAATTTGATCTTAAGAAATGATTGTGCATTTAAGAATAATTTGAACAATAAACTGAAGACCCACTTTCTTCCGGATGGTTTGTGCACATATCCAATTGGAGAAGACAAATTTGGGTAACCAACTTGTTTTATACATATATTTATGATCATATCATCTAAGAGATATTTGGAGGGATTACACTCGATGATTGGAGGGGTAATTAAATAACGGTAACATGGGCTTAGCAGAGTGATCATAAGGATCTTGTATTGCTCACCAAAAAAAAAAGGATCTTGTATTGTAGGAGTAGGTATCCATTACACATGGGTGATGGGCCCCATCTACTTTTACCTCATTGTGAAGCAATCTCATAGAACAAGTGATAAGTAAGTAGAGAGCCCCAGATGGCAAGCTTCCTTTGGGAGTCATCCTACACTATCCAAACAATTTGCCTAAATTAAATTAAGTAGGCGCAATTGCTGGCTGATTAATTAGGCGCAATTGTTCTTGTCGCATTAGCTCACTGGTTGAGCACTTATGGTAGTACCATGAGGTCTCGGGTTCAAGACTTAAGGGTGGCGGTTTGCCCCATTTCCTTTTGAGCTGGTTAGTAATCAGTTCTCATCCATTGTGGATGCTCTAGGCGAGGTTCATTATTAGCCCTCCAACACACTCCTCTACGTTAAAAGTACATTCTAGAGTGTTAAAATGCATTCAAATTAGGAATGCATTTTTTATGTTATATAATACACTTTTAATGTTATACAATAGATCTTAATAATGTCATTTAGAAATACATTTTTAATCTTTTACGATGCATTTTTGATGTTTTATTATACACTTTTACTTATCGCATATTCAAATATAACTTTTATTCACGATGCAATCCAACTCTATTGCATCATCTATTTAGCTAGAGATTATTGGTGCAAAAAGTGTTCCTTCATTAACAATTTTAGTTGTTTCATGCGCTTTTAAAGTACAACTGCTCTTGTTTTATACAAATGTCACCGATACTTTAATCTCGACAAACAAAAGAGCCTTCATTTTATGTGGCCGAAACCAGTGACGAACGCAGAACGGATTTAAAGGGGGGCACAGCCGCCCAACTCGTGTACGAGATCCAATGATTCAAGAATAATCGATAAATTTAGCTACTCAATACTCTTAAATAGTAATAAAATAGGTACTTGTTTTTCAAAAAAAAATTACGATATGTATGAAATCTAATTTATGCAGTAAATAGCTAGTTTATAAACAAAATTTTGAGAGAAATGCATTAAATTTGAATAAAAAAGCTCTTATACCAAAAAAATTTGAATAAAAAAGCAAAATGGTGCTATGGGGATTTGAACCTTGGTGGAGTTAAACCAAAATTAAGCAAGAAACCATTTAGACTAGTTGATTTTCATGTCATATTAATACAAATTTAATTAAAATATATTAATATTTAATCAAAATTACATATATATACCGAAAATTAACCCGACGGGTGGGGGGGGCACGGGCCCCCTCATGCCCCCCCTAGATTCGTCACTGGCCGAAACACAATGTGAAAATGTTTTAGAATTTCCGAATTTACAGCAAGAAAATTATATCAAGTTTGATATATATATCCTCAAGAGATTAATGTAAAAGCTTTTGGAATATATTCAAACAAGGTTTCCCTTTTAATTTTGATAATAATTATAAACTCAATATGTTTATCGATTTATTTTTTGAGCCAATTTACCGATTTTGTAATCCTATAATTAGTCATCCCCACGGTATGCCAACTGACTCGGCTAAAGTCGCCGTGCCAAGATCAAAGATAAATAACCCAAACTACAAACTAGTATAGCATGCAAGTAAGGGGTCGAACCCAAGAGAACACAAGGCTTCCAGTATTAATATAATTTATACTGTCTATAGTATAAAGTGAGACAAAGTCTTCACAAAAAATTGCACCACGTGTTATATCTTTAATAAAATAATCAACCGGGCCCTTGCGTATATAAAAAAACACTAATCACAATAGAAAGATAAATATATATGATTTGATAAAAATAATCAGATGGGCCCTCCTCTATATAAATTAGGTAGTTAGAATCTCATATAATCTTATCCCGTAAAAACTGGTGAAAATTATGAATTATCCCGAAAATTATGAATTATCCATTACCAAGAATTAGTTGTAATCTTCAGATAAATATTATTAATTAATAAAACGTGATATTTATCATAAAATAATTTTTGAAAAAATTCAACTTATTTATATTATGAGTTGATTTACTATTGGTAAAAAACACTAATCATAATACGAAGATACATATATATGATCCTATATTTTTAAAGTGATCATTGACGTATCTAATTAAATTGGGTTTATAATTGCATTACCCGTACATGGTATGGGGGCTAAACTAGTTATCAACTAAAGATAGGGGGAAATCAAAGCGATATCTAAACTAAACTAACCTAGGAAACAAATAACAAACAAATAAACAAATATATAAGAGGCAGGTTCATTCAAAAGATCCACTCAAATATAATCACTCGATCATAGATTCATCCATTGATTTCATTTACACCTATTTTGATGGACAACGAATTTTGATGGAGTACTTATTTAATCCCTTTAGGGAACGTTTTTATAAATAAATTTATGAAGGATGTCCGTAAACCGATGATTTTACAAAAATCCTAAACTCGCTTCTAACATTTTAATAAGTTGAAAGCTTAGAGTTATAAATTAATAAAGTTATAATAATTTATGATAACCTTACAAATCATTATACGAGGATAATAATTCGAGAAGTTCCTAGACTAAGAAATAAATTAAATATTAATTTATTTCGTTATCATTCCCGTGCTCGAATTAGGCCAAGCTTCTAGGAGAGATCGTTCACAAATTCCGTCTTCGTAAAGACTTAACTCTCGGAAATCGAAGGTAAATGGATGGTTCTTTCTCCCTATTCTCTTGATATTCGATAAATCGTAAATTCCTTTCTTGCTATCCTATCCATTTTGTTGGGAACGCCTTGGTTGTTAAATAAAATGAACCTAGGATTTATTTACTATTTAGATATAATGACCCTATTGTTAATTACATTATCGTACTGCGCTAGCCCATGGACTTAGGACCGATGAATATTGGCCTCTGACTGTGTCAAGTCTCTTTTTGAGACTTTGTTGTGGACTAGTGTAGAAATCAGGGATGCGAGTTTTGACTCTCAACATCTCTTCATAACTGTATTGGGAGGTATATTTATTATCGTTTCCCGATACTGGGTCATGACTCTACCTGCTCTACAAGTGTAGAGGGGTGTTGCACTCTAGCTAAGTGCTGGGACACAGTCCCTTAATGCCACGTCTCATCCTTTGAGCTGCCACATTAAGTAAAAGTCATCACTGAAATGCTATGTGTTATGACTTAAGAAAGATAAGTGCCCAACGCACATTAATTAATTAATGGGATAAGGATGGTTAGTACTAGTTTGGACAAATCATCCGGACTCCCGACTTTGAATAACTCTAGCTAATAGAGACTTTTGTTGTTACTTGATGTGAATTGATAATGTTCCCAACAAAAACTTAATCACCTTTCGTTCCTAGGAAATCACAATTCCTATTCCCAAAAGAAATCTCGTATTTCTTTTCTCACCAAGATTCTTCTTCATTCCATCATCGTCTGAGTTACATTCAAATAAAGCTCGTTTGTCCGAGTTACATTCAAATAAAGCCTGTTCACTACTTTTACCTCTTTCTCTCACCGCCAAAAAACTCGACTTGTCGTGCGTCGTTCAGTTTCCTTTTGGACTTTGATGCCGAAAGACTTAGCCTTTTTAAGAACCTAGTCGTATTCTACCACTTGCTTAGTCTCGCGTTAGACTAATACCACTTTCTTTTCTTCCCGACATTGGTCAACTGGTATTTCTTGCTTCTATGGAAATATCAGGTAAAAAGGGCAAGACCATAGCAGATTAAAGACGAAGGCTCGAGGATCTGAAGGAAGGAAGGTTTCAAGTCTTTTGGACATTTTGGGTCCCCCATGCTACTTTGTATAATAGTATGGTCTTAAATTCCACTGCACTATTATCTAATGTCATTTCCATTTCAAACAATAGCGTTTCAGACCTTTGAACGCCTTTATCAAGTATGTGGCAAACGATGAACCACTTTAAATGTAATATAACTATCATGTTTTATATTACTTTGAACTGTGTTGTGTTACCTACAGCCTCGGGTGGTAAAATCTGAGATCACTGGCGGTAATACCCTTGGTTTAAAAATAGGGGTGTTACAAACAAGGTGATCTTGCACTGTCTTCCCCGATTCGATCCTTATCATGATTACAATAAATTGTTCTACCCCAGATGATGGTTGAATTGGAACAAAAATAATTGGAACCAACTATTAGGCATTACATGTACATCAATACCATTTGGGCAAAGATTCTATTAGCAAACAGTTATTCGACATAGTGTTAGTCAACAAGTCAAATGGAAAGTGTAGGATATGTTTCTACTTCAAATATACTGATAGATCAAGATGAACCCGTTGGATGAGGAGAAGACAACATTAATTACAAATAACGACATTCACTTTTATAAGGTCATGCCTTTCAGGTTGATGAGGGAGACACTTTCTAAAGGTTAGTAAATCAAGGTATTAAAACACAAAGATTGCCCAAAACATCATTAAATACAAAAGCGACATAGTGGTGAAACACAAGACCGATGAATCGTACTTTCAAGATCTTTATTAGGTGTTTAAAACTAGTAGGGAGTTTGGCATTAGCTTGAATCTGGAGGAGTGTGTATGTAGAGTCAAATCAAGCAATTTTTTGGGGTTCATGATCATAGGGCATTGTTGTTAACCCGAGTCTTGAGCGCCACCATCCCAAGAAAATGTGTGTCATGCCAAGCCAAGGCATGAATCGGCCCTGATGCCCGAGGACTATGACATCGACACCTTGTGCCGTGAGTTACATGAGTTCCATGCCTTGCATATTGTCGAGGCTTCAATACACATATTGTAGCCACCGATGCTAGCCCCACCACCGACCCTAATTGTGCTAGCCCCGTCATTGGCCTCAATGGTGCCAACCGAGATAACCTCAGCACCGCCTAAGCCATCTGACACTTCTTTGGCTCATGAGTGCACCCTTATTTCCTTTCCTTAGCTTGTAATGTCAAATTTGGAGGGTGGTGTCAAGCTCGAGATCAAAGATATGCTCGACGTCAACCCTCAGCGCACATCCGCGCTTATTATTGTGCCAACATCGGAGCCCAACCTTGTCTTGCCTATCATCGAGGTTCTAGAGGGCGTCACCGAGACCAACAATATTTTTACGTTTCCTATGGACGTACCATCGCCTCTCTCTCCGACCATCCGAGCTCGAACCAAGGACACTTAGAAGCTAGGGGAGAGGATGATGTGACCCGGTCTTTGACCAAAGTTGATTATGCCTAGTCCAATTATATGGCATCATACATTTTAAAAAAAAAATTCTAATTTGAAACTTTAATACTTATATGTCTAGGGGAGGTGTAATGAGGATGATTATACCACTTTGTTATCCCACTCTTTGATTAGAGAAAGAAATACATTAATTTAAGGGGACTTTTTGTGATTTTTATAGGAATGGTGACTCAAGCTTTGTGGTTTATGAGTCATATGCATAATGTTAATATAGACTAAGTTTGATTTTATTTTGGTTATATTTCCGTTGTTCAAAACCAAACGAATCCTAAAACCCTAAAAAAAGTGTACAAACCAATCAAAAAATAATTTAAATGACTAAATAAATTAAAATGATAAATCTTTCTAAATTAAATTGCTTATCCTATGCTATTAGTACATATGTAAGCAAGGAGCCCAATCTAGCAATGAAGAGCATCTTTATCAATAGCACCTCTACCATCCCACTTTTTCTCCATTTTTCCATTTTCTCTCTCTGCCACATTATCCAAGCATCCCATACCATTTTACCATTTTATCAATAACATCTCTAGCACTCCAAAATTTACTTTGTTTTCATTTTATATTCAACTATAAATAATGCTTCTTCATTTTATATTAAACTTTTACTTTATTTAATTTATATACATAACTTGTACTTTTAATTACCAAAGTACTCGAAAATAATAATTTACATATTTTTGATTTCTTATATTGTAAATATAAATTAATGATTTATGATTCAAAGTCACAAATTTTATAATTTTTAATTTTTAAAGCAAAAGACAACAAAATATACAAATATTTTTGGAGGTAAATACACCCAAAATATACAAATATTTTTGAAATAAGTCAAATATAGTCAAAAATTGATATCCACATGTAGTATAAAAAGAATCTAGACTTATGGAAAAAATATTTTTTTTTTAATTAAATGTATGCACACAAAATTACATTTTGTTAATACTAGTTAACCCGATTATTTATACCCAAAAAATTAAATTTTAAGGAGCCCAATTATATATTGACACGTGTCAAGGGAATCTCAAATCTTGAAGCTTAGCACCGATGCTGTAAAATGAAGCATCGGTGCTCATGTGATGCTGCAACAATTTGAATTAAAATAATGATATTTAGTAGCATCGGTGCTACTATGGGCACCGATAAAGGTGTCTAAGACCTCATGGAGAACACAAATGTATTTGCCTCTACACTCCGAAAGATACTCTAGGCTATTAATTTCACTATTTAGAGTTGTATTCAACTCTTAAAGGATACTTTAGGCTTTCCTAAATCTTAGTAAAAATTAGTACATAGGCAAGACAATGTGAATCTCTAAAAATAATGTATTTTGTATATACTTGTTTTTGAAATTCAAATTAGATTAGATATATTTTGAAAAAACAAGGAACACGGCATGCCAAATTTATTTCGCCTCAATTGAAGGGAGTGGGGAGAGTGGTTTTTTGTCTAATTGCAAAAACATTGTTGTGTGAATTCCCAAAGTTTGAAACTTGACAATTTCCGCTTTCTATATTTTTATTAAGAATTGTTACTAGGTTAAGAATGGTGGTTAGGGAATTGTGGAGCCCATTAAACCCTGCAAACAAAATGGTGATCATGCTCTCTCATCAAATAAAATGTTGACCACTCACTCTCATTAATGGTTTGTTTCTTATCGTCGTTTTAGCTTGGACTGCTTAAACATTAACTACTCAGATATTAAATCCCCTTATTTATTTGAATATTCGTACTAGTTAATTCTCTGTACTACCATAATTATGTAGTTCAAGAGAACTCTGGGGACACATTCGTAATTTGAATCCACCTAGGGACCAACGTGTCATGTGACCAATTATTTTTCTTTTCTGTTGTCGCTCACCATTTTCTGGAAAAAACTTTATTGGTCACACCGATATTTATAACGGTCACAATTTGAAACGTTATCGAGATCCCTTAACGCCGTGTGTCAGTAGACGTTCAAACTTGCCGTTTATTATGCTCCTCTCCTTTATCCTCCTCCTGACGCCGTGTATTTCAAGCTTCCGCTCTCGTTTCCTCTGGAAAATCCAACGAAGAAAACAAAAAGAAAAAAAAGAAAAAGAAAAATTCACCTACTAATCGTTTTCTCTTGCTCTGGTTTCTCTCCGCCTATCTTTACACACACTCCCACGCGCACACTCTCTCTGTATCTCCTTCTCTCTCTCTCTCCAAACACCACATTGTTTGAAATCGTCTTCTTCTTCTTCTTGCTCATTGGATTGTCTTCGAAGCATCTGAGCTCTCACGCTGCCAGCAATTTGCTTTCTCCGTAAGTTGATTGATTCTATTGTCTTGCTCATTATTAGTTTTATTTTCCGTGATCGATCGTTTTCGATCCAACCACAACCTCAAACCGATATCATCTCATTCATTAAAGTCTTACTGTTTATTTGCTAATCACATCCAATCGATCGGATCGCAACCTTTTTGCCCCCAAATTCCACGGATTTTGCTTTACTGCGTGATTGATTTTGGATCGTGTTCGATTGGTTGGGGGTTTATGAATGTGATTTTTTCAAGATTTGAGTCTCTTTTGGGCGTCTGAAGAGGGTTTATGGCTCTAACATTGCCTAATTTGCGTTTCAAATAGGAGGTAGTTGTAATAGGAAAGACCACAGGCGATGGATTCCCAGAGAAGAGGCGGAGGAGGAATGTCAGCGGTTTCGCCGACTCACACTCCGAGGTCAACTGATAAGTCAACGAGGGATCTGAGGTCTGGCGGAGATTCCAACTCCAACAGGGGCGATAGGGAGAAGGGAGTCAATGTTCAAGTTCTTGTGCGTTGCAGGTAATAAGCGAGTTTCAAATCTGATTGCTTACCGTAGCTCTTACATTGTGGATTCAAATCTGAGAAACTCTAAAATGCGGTTTGCTTTTCAGGCCTTTGAATGACGATGAGCGTAGACTTCAGACGCCCGTGGCTATCACTTGTAACGAGATTAGAAGAGAAGTCGCTGCTGCTCAGTTCATAGCCAACAAGCAGATCGACAAAACCTTTGTATTTGATCGGGTTTGTCTTTTCCTTCTTTTATACATTCACTTGCACCTTCATCATTCCCTGTCCAAATTTGTGCCTTCATTATTTACTGTCTAAATCTGCGCTTCAGCAGATAATAAAACACACCAGTTTCAGGGTTTTGTCTTATTCCAGAAAAAAAATAGATGGTTGTAAAAAACTTAAAATATCTGTGCAGGTTTTTGGTCCTACTTCTAAACAGAAGGAGTTGTTTGATACAGCTGTTGCACCCATCGTGCATGAGGTTCTTGAAGGCTATAATTGCACAATCTTTGCATATGGTCAGACGGGAACTGGCAAAACTTACACCATGGAAGGTGGTGCAAGGAAAAAGGTTGAAGATTTTTCCACATTCCTATCCTGTCAATTAACTACTAAGACTTTCATTGCTTATTTTTCTCTGGTGGTTTATTCTTACTAGTTGATTTTGTTCTTTTTTTTTTTTTGTAGAATGGAGAATTTCCAAGTGATGCAGGAGTTATTCCTAGATCAGTTCAGAGAATTTTCAACATACTGGAGTCTCAAAGTGCAGAGTACAACATGAAAGTTTCCTTTCTTGAGCTATACAATGAAGAATTGACTGATCTTTTGGCACCAGAAGAGACCCCCAAGTTCGTTGAAGACAAAACTAAGAAACCCCTTGCCCTCATGGAAGATGGAAAAGGTGGTGTATTTGTTAGAGGTCAAGAAGAAGAGATAGTGTGTACTGCAAATGAGATTTATAAAATCTTGGAGAAGGGCTCTGCTAAAAGACGTACTGCAGAAACACTGCTGAACAAGCAAAGTAGTCGTTCTCACTCAATCTTTTCTATTACAATTCACATGAAGGAATATACTACAGAGGGTGAGGAAATGATCAGATGCGGTAAGCTTAATCTTGTAGACCTTGCTGGTTCAGAGAACATTTCACGTTCTGGTGCTAGGGAGGTAAGAAGCCCCATTGAAGCTTTTCATTACTTGCCTCAGTGATCAGTTTGGTTCAGTGCACAATAGGTGTACTTTTAACACACTACTTGAACTAAATTTCAGGGAAGAGCTAGGGAAGCTGGGGAAATAAACAAAAGTTTACTTACTTTAGGCCGTGTGATCAATTCACTAGTTGATCACTCTGGTCATGTTCCCTACAGGTGTGAATATTTTGCATATAAAAGTTTTTCCTGGGTTCATGTCATTCTGGAATGCAAGTAAAACCCATGCTGTTTTTTTATATTTCTTTGCCAGGGAAAGTAAACTGACAAGGATACTAAGGGATTCCTTGGGAGGTAAAACAAAGACTTGCATTATTGCTACCATAGCCCCGTCCATTCATTGTCTGGAAGAATCACTTAACACTCTAGATTATGCACACCGTGCAAAAAATATTAGAAACAAGCCAGAGGTAAGTGCAGAGCGACTTTATAAGGCATCCTCTGGGTTTGTGTTAAAGGTGATGTTGATATTTCCCGCTAATGATTTGCTTTTATGTCTGATATACTTTGCAGGTCAACCAAAAGATGATGAAGATTGCACTGATGAAAGATTTATACTCAGAGATTGATCGCTTGAAGCAAGGTTATTGGCCAGTTTCAAACCTCCTTTAGTACTTTTATTATACAAGTGTTTCTGGCAAACAGTTTGAATGTCGAACTTATACACTATTTTCCTCTCTGTTGGTTGAATACTTTTTAACATCTTTCATGCTTCAACAATCAGAGGTTTATGCTGCTAGAGAGAAAAATGGAATTTATATTCCACGTGATCGCTATCTACAAGAAGAAGCAGAGAAAAAGGTATGTCTTGCTGCTACTTTGCTGCTATGCACATTCGGACTTCCATGATGCATCAGATGTGACATAAATTCTTTGTTGATTCGTGTGCTGTAGGCCCTGACAGAAAAAGTTGAAAAAATGGAACTTGAAATGGAATCCAAGGACAAGGTAAGCATTCTATACCATAATACAAAAAAGTACCTAGAGGTTTTATTGATAATAAAACTTAGCATTGTACAATTTTCTTGTTTTCAGCAACTCGTGGGAATTCAGGACCTCCATAATTCTCAGCAGCAGTTGACAGCAGAATTGAGCAACAAGCTTGAGAGGACTGAGGTAATTTCCATTATCTATGATTTTCAGTTGTCTATCTATCAAATGCACCTGCTCTGAGTCACTCTTGTTTACATTCGAATGGTACATGATCTTTTCTTGCTATTGTGCTTCCAGAAAAAGCTTGCTGAAACCGAGCATGCCTTGTTCGAACTTGAGGAGAAACATAGACAGGCAAATGCAACAATTAAAGAGAAAGAATACATAATATCAAATCTTCTGCGATCTGGTGAGTGCTGTTCTGCTTCATATACTTTCCTAGGCTATTTAATAAAAGTGATCATCAGAATCTTCAATCTAGGTGTTTGTTTTCTTGCAAGAGTTGAAAGCTTTATCTATTGTAGAAGCAGTTTGCTGCCTTGAATATAACAGTAAAATAATCAGATGTGGTTTAATCCTTCAGAGAAAGCTCTTGTTGAGCGTGCAATTGAGCTTCGAGCAGAGTTGGAGAATGCTTCCTCAGACATTTCAAGCTTATATGCAAAGATAGGTTTGTATTTTTGACACACTGAATTTTCTTCTTGCTTGAAGATGAAATTCGCTGTTATATCATTTTGGTATTATTTCAGAGAGAAAGGACAAAATTGAGGACAGCAATAGAGTCCTTATTCAGAAATTCCAATCTCAGTTGACTCAGCAACTCGAAATTTTGCACAAGACACTGACAACTTCTGTGACACAACAAGAGCAACAGCTAAAGCATATGGAAGAAGATATGCAGTCATTTGTGTCAACCAAAGCTGAGGTAAGAACCTTTGATATGTCTGTTTGATCCTGTTGCAGCTGAATTAGGCTCACATCCTTGAAATTGGCTTATTCTCAGGCTGCTGAAGAACTACGTAAACAATTGGGTAAACTGACAATAATGTATGGTTCCGGGATCAAAACTTTGGATGATGTCGCTGCAGAGCTTGATGGCGACTCAAAGTCAACTTTTTGTGATTTGAATTCTGAAGTATCTAACCATTCATCTTCTATCGAGAATGTAAGCAATTATCTTAACATTATCAATCCCTTTGAATTGAGATAAGTTCATATGTACACTGTAATTGAATTCATCTGGTTACAGCTTTTCAAGCAAATTGCTTCAGAGGCTGATGCGCTACTGGACGATTTGCAAAGTGGTCTTCATGTTCAGGAGGAAAAGCTACTGTCCTATGCACAGAAGCAGCATGAGGTATGGTTCAATCAATGTCCTTGCACTTTATTTATATTATGGCTTGAACATGAAGACGATTTGGTTTAAGTCTTTTTCACAAGCGTTTATTACATTCTTGCAATTAATTACAGGCGCATTCCAGAACAGTGGAAACTACTCGGTCAATTTCTAACATCACTGTGGACTTCTATAAAACTTTGGACTTGCATGCATCCAAACTGAGCGTTATAGTTGAAGAAGCACAAACAGTACATGAGCAGAAACTGTCCAACTTTGAACAGAAATTTGAGGTAGCACCACTTTTTCACAAGTTATGTGCAAGGCAAATATTGATTCTTAATTTGACTATTGTTGATTCCTAATTTGATATGTTCTCATTGTAGGAATGTGCTGCAAAGGAAGAAAGACAACTACTAGAAAAAGTTGCAGAGTTGCTGGCAAGTTCAAATGCTAGGAAAAAGGAACTGGTATGATTTGGTCTTATCATTCTTTGAATCAATAAAAAAAACTTTTGATTTGTATTAGTTTACAAAATTTGCCACTATACCAAATCATACTCAAAGATGCGAAGTAATTATCCACTTTTGAATCAAGCCAACTTGCAGATATAAATTGCAGAAAAGTTTTTATAGCTACTGTAGATAAGTATGACCAAATAACTTATTTGCATTTCCAGGTTCAAGTGGCTGTTAGTGGTCTCCGGGAGAGCACTGCAGCAAGAACCAGCCAATTTCAGCAAGAAATGTCAACCATGCAAAAAGATGCAGCTTCCATCAAAGCTGACTGGTCAGTTTATGTGGATAAAACTGAGAGCCAATATCTCGAAGATACTTCTGCAGTAGAAAATGGAAAGAAAGGCCTCCAGGAGGTTCTGCAGAACTGGTACAAATCTCTTCTTATCATTTAGCTAGTGCCTTGAGAACATGTTAAATCGGCAGCATTGTATCTCTTGTTTCCGCAATATACAATCATAACCTTTGTGTATGCAGCTTGGACAAGGCAAAAATGGGTGCACAACAATGGAGGAATGCTGAAGAATCGTTACTTAGCCTGGAAAAGAACAATGTTGCTTCTGTGAATACCATTGTGGGGTATGCACCCACATTCACATTCTAGCTATTGTCTATTGAAATTTGCTCATCATGCTAACACTTACATTTTCTTCATTTGTTTTGCAGGAGAGGAATGGAAGCAAATCAGAAATTACGCACTCAATTTTCTTCATCTGCATCATCTGCTCTTAAAGATGCAGATGTTGCCAACAAGGATCTGCTCGCTTCTGTTGACTGTAAGTTCGAATTATTGAAAATCACTGCATTCGTTACTGTATTTTCCTTACTCTTCTTCTAAGTTTTCCTAACCCATGAAAAAAAAAACTCTCAGATTCTCTACAACTTGACAATGCTGCACGTGGAAATCTTGACTCCATGATTGTGCCTTGCTGTGGTGACTTAAGAGAGCTGGGAAGTGGCCACCATAAAAAGATTGTGGAAATTACAGAAGATGCTGGAAAATGCCTCCTGGATGAATATAGGGTAAGAAGAATAAATAAATATATTTCCAACTCATATATTGCACTGTTAAGAATTCTGTTTATAGAAAATCTATAAAGAAATCCAATAGAAATCAAATGTTAACCATCTTTCTAAAACTGGATAGAAAACTGTTATTGCTCCACATATGATTGTTGTCTGATTATTCTTCTTCCTTCTAGGTGGATGAACCAACTTGTTCAACCCCAAGGAAGAGGCCAATTAACCTGCCAAGTATGGCATCCATTGAAGAACTTAGAACACCAGCTTTTGATGAACTTTTGAAGTTCTTTTGGGACTCGAAATCTGGGAAGCACACAAATGGAGACGCCAAGCAGTTCTTAGGATCAACGGATGGGCCCCGTGACTCCCGGCTTCCTCTCACCGCTATTAACTGAAGCTTGAGCAGGAGAGATGTTTTGGCTAGTAAAGCATATATAGTAAACTAGTGAGAGATGGTTGTACAGTAGAAATGGGGTGTGTACTTCTGTTTATGTCATTCTTTAATTATTTGTTGGAGAAATCTCTTTGTGAGGTTTGAGTAGATATTTTTCATTTATTATTATTTTTCATGGGCATTTCTTCTTGTATGGACATGCTCTAAGATGTTGCTTCTGGAGTGTTGAATTATGTATTGAGTTTCGGTTCTCAATCAAAAATGCAATGTAGGATTTTTTTTCTATGCGTTTGTTCTCTCTTGCCTTTATCTGTGTGAATGCAACTACAAAACCGAGAGAATATACACTAAAAACACCCCTTATTGATTGGCAAAGAAATTTTTGAGATGAGCTGATCCTTGTGCCAGTATTTAACAAGGAATTACCTCTGTTGAGCAATGATTTTTCATGAAAGAACAAATACATTTTCCGTAATGTGATATCTGTTCCGTATCTATCCGTTTCTTTTTCCATTGTGTATTAAAATTTCTAGTTTTAGCTATATCTACAAAAACAAAATTAGCCAAAAGGCGTTCAGCATAGCTCTGTTTCAGTTGAGAATCAAGAATCAGGAAAAACGAGGGTATTTATTTTTTTAAAAAGACAAAAAAAAAAGAAAATCTTGGAAAAAGTGGCAACTGAATTTGTTGGTAAGAAACTGAAACTGAAACCGAGCTCGCGCTCGCAATCTTCCCCCCGTCCTCAGTGTGCCTATAAGTAGACAAACACTAGGGATTTCTTCCCCACTCCCCAAATCCAAAGCTAACAAACAGAAACAAGAAACAAGAAAAACTTTGTCCGCCATGGAAGGAAGCTCTGGGTCCGGCTCCAACCCCCCCGAGAAAGAAGAAAGAGCTAAGCTTGACCCCGCGGAATTACTACCAAGGTTAATAGCCCCAATTTACCCTTCCGATTTCACATCATACTGTTTCGCTCCCTCTAGAACCATTCCCGAACTGGAGAAGTACATCTACACCCACCACGTCCAAATCTCCGTTCTTGATTTCCCACAGCGAGGTTCAGCTGATCCGCCGGTAACGTCGGCCACGATCGTCCGCCCGAATCGGGAGACCGATTGGACTTACTGCACCTACGCCGGCCAAGCTCAGCAACTCCTAGCCTTGCCATGGCAGACTTCCAGGTTCATCTTGGTCGGAAACAGTCCTGTCAACAGGGAATGTGGGCCCTACGAGCGGCGCCCCGAGGACGAAACCGATCTTGAGTCCCTCATCAAGTCGCCGGCCTTGTACTATTACTTGGCTAGGTTCTTGCCCAGGAGGAGTGTGGAAATGGGGGAGCTCCGCATCAACACCTTCCTCTTTCACGACGGCCTGCTGCGCTCTGTGGTTCTGCACAGGTGCTTTGGGGATTTTGCCGGTGAGATGATCGTCGAAGACACCGAGATCGACAGAGGTCCTGAAACAGGGTTCAGGAGGCGCTTGCGGTTTAAGCGAATGCCTGATTTGACTCAAACAGAGATCAGGATCGTCCCCCAGAGCGCTTCCGGTTCGTCGTCTCTCCTGGACATGAAATTCCAGCCTGATTTGAGCTATTTGGCTCAACATTACTTGGCTCCAATGGTGGCTGGTCTGGCCTTGGGGGGCGCCACATTCCAAGCCTGTTTCGACTCCGGTGATCGGCGGCCAAGTGTTCTCTGTGTTGGCCTTGGAGGTGGATTGTTGGCCGGGTTTCTGGCTACACAGTTGGATTTTGATGTTTCTGCCCTGGAGAACGATAGAATGGTGGTGGATATGGCGACCCAGTATTTTGGATTAGGAGAGGCCGTTCGAGTTGTATTCGACGATGCGATCGAGATGTTCAAGCGCCAGAGGAATGCTATGGTCGATACAGACGCCAGTTTCAAGGAGGAGCAAGAGAGTGGGAAGGTTGATGTGATCATGGTGGATTTGGATCCTCCTGACGTTTTCAATTCATGTACGCCCCCACCCAAGTTCCATGATGAGCGAGTCATTGCGGGAGCCAGGTACACTCTTCGCCGTGCTGGGCTTTTGATCTTGACCGTGCACTGCAGACCGAGGCTTTTCCAGGCCTTGGTACTCAAATTGCAAGCTGAGTTTGCTGAGGTCTACAAGATTGGTCCTGGAAGTGGTCCGAGAAGCGTTGTCATTGCTACCACGGATGCTGTTGATCTTTCTGATGGATTTCCTGAGAATGCGTTCATGGCCAAGCTCAAATCGCTCCAGGGGCCTGCAGGATTCTTGGACAAGATTGAGAAGATATGAGGCGTGTTGATCCTCTGGCTCTGGTGGTAGTTTCAGATTTTGATTTGTATAGACTGATTTTTGAGGAGTTCTTGAAATGTGCTCTATCTCAGCGCTGAATTCATATGATTCTTCATTGATAGTATAATAATCATTGTATAGAGATGATTTTACGCAAGTTAAGTGAATCTCCATTGTAGGTAGCCATTCTGAGTTGTGCATTCATGAGATGATAATGATACGAATGGTGATGTTCTTTTTTGGTAGAAGCTTGTGTTAATTGTTCTAGCATCAAAGTTTCAGCTCCAAATCCACACATACAAAATGAAAAGACAATAACATCTCAGAGCCTAGGGCTAAATCTTGCTCCATTTTTCAAACTCCTGAATGCTTAGCATAAAGGAGCTAGCGTTCCGATGGCCACCGCCGCCGAACTTCTCGGAGAAGGGCGTGGTGTCGACCTCGCCGTCGCTACGGAGGCTGATCTTGATCCTGCCGTCGTCCGCCATCTCCGCCACCTTGTAAACCACCGCTCCCATCCTCAGAAGCCCCGTCTCGCTGCTCTTACAAGCCAGTTGGTGGCCGAGATAATGGAGGATTTTGCAAAATTCACAAGAGAAGTGAAAGATGATGGAGGGTTTTCATGATCGGCTATAATCTAACGTAGTAATAAGCAAAAATCTCAGCAAAACAGAATCGCATCGCTGTATATTCACGCAGCATAAAGCATTACAATATGAACCCAGTAAAAATCTTTACATGCAGATTTCAAGAGATTCAAGGATCACCCAGGTCTCTTCTCTTGGTGTAGAAAGGCAGTGATAATTCAAGCAAAAACCCCAGTTGTATATTCATTCAGCTATTAACCAAAAACGGAAGTAGGAAGATAATTCCCTGTATAAACCTTGACCGTTCCGTTACTCCATTTTGATGCTGAATACTGAATAGCATTGCTGTTTAGGTTTACCCCTTCCAATTTCGGTTAAACCGTCATAAACCTAGCTTAAGGGTCATCATGAGTTCTCAATCAAGCCTGTTGATCAATCGAGTTGGATGGGAACTTAAGCAATAACAAAAAGCCTTCAATCTAGAGCTTCCTCTTTCATAACTTTGCAATCTTGAACAGCAAGATCTTTTAGAAAAGTCTAGTTTACTTCTACTGAATGAACACACTTGAAAACCATCAATCAACTGTTTCTAAACGCTCTTGGTAAGGCTTACCTAGGATAATCACACACAGTTATCTGCAACTCAGAATCATCCTGCTCAGCCACATACTGCCTGACAAAAGCTCTTCTCCACCAAATCTCAAAGGCTCTCTGAATATTAGGACAGTCATCCCCCTTGTTAAGAAACCGATCAAACCAGCCCAACAAAATTGCCTGCTGCTGCTTCAATGGCAGAGTGAGAATTGTCTGGCTTAGCCCATCTTCCACCAACTTCTTATCCAGTGATCTACAAGCCCTCCTCATCCATCCGAAATCCTCGTACAGAGGATCCATCCACGTCAAAAGAAGCGAATACCTCGTCTCCTTTGGCACCAGTAGTTGACCCCTTCCAATCCCGATACAAATCTGTGCTGTAATCCTGCTAATCTCATGCCTATACATAACAGGGATCTTAGAATGAAGCGTAGCGAGCTCATTCTGCTCTGCCCATAACTTGACAAACTCATCTGCCATCTTTTTCTCAATAAGAATATCCACAATCCACTGCAGATTGTCCGCCTCGCGTGCTATTTCGCCCATTATAGCAACTCTGTCGTGCTTCTTCTCTTCTTCTATGCATGTTGCTTCCGATAAGCACAAGATGAGGGAGCTTAGACATCTATGGCAGAGATTATACAAAGTAGCCTTAGAAATATCAATCCTCTCTCCATAGTTGCTGCTGTCGTCAGATGCGTCTTCTCTGAGCAATTTAGAAATGAGGGCTTTCATATCTCTACGAGACTTGTCATCCTTGGCTTGAAGGACACTCGTGAGCATTCTCAAGAAGATGTCATCCGCCATGGAAGTTGCAGACGGCTCACTTGCCACTCTCTGCAACACTTGATCGCTCATGGAGCTCTGCAGGTCGAGCTGAGTCAGACAGCACACAACTTTCTCCTCCTCTTCCTCAGACCATGGCACAGCTTCCAGATACTCTAAACAAGACAGTATTCCGGATTCGAAGATGAGCGCCGACGACACCTGAACAAACAAGGGGAGAATCAACATGAGAAAAGAGTGAAGTCTAGCAAAACACTACGACTCCTAAAATAAAATAGCCGGATTGAATCTGTCTATCAATCGACCTATTCCATGCTGAGTAATTGCAACTTTTATCAAAAAGGACACAATTCCTTGAATACCTTGAGCAGAGCAAGCACCTTGGAGACGTCCTCGCCAATGAGCTTGTGCTTGGGATCATGGGAGTACATGAGGACCAGCGTCTCCACATAGATTTCGACGTCATCGCAATCGCAGATGTCGACGGAATGCGAGAGCGCCCCGTCGGCGGTGAGCTTGTCGGCGAAGAAGCGGCTCTTCTCGACCAAAACTCGGCGATGGACATCCAGAGAGATCTTGAAGCCGTCGCGAGCGGTGACGGTGAGCTTGACGTCTCCAGGCCCGAATCCGAACCCTAGCCCCCCCAAATTGTTGCTGCTGCTGCCGTTATTGGTGTCGATCAAGTTAGGGTTTCGGGAGAGAACCCTAGCGAGCTTGTCCTGGAGCCTCCGGCGGTTGCTGTCGTTGGATTGTTTGACCTCGCGGAGCTGTTCTTCGGACATCATTTCGAAGAGAGTGGGGCGGGGTTGAGATTGAGGGGATTGGGAGGAGGGGGAAGGGGAAGGGGGAGGGGAGAGGTTGAGGAGCGTTTTGGAGGGGGAAGAAGAAGGGGAGACCCTGGGGGGATGGGTGGACTTGTGAGGAGAGAGGGTGAATGAAGAGTCGGAGATGAAGCCTTGCTTAATCATGGCGGAGACTTCTCTGGACGCCATGGAAGCTCTGAGAGAATGTGGGAGGAAGAAGAGGAGGGGAAGAGAGGGTGGGCAAGGTCTGTCTGGGGGTGTGACAGTGAGAGCACTGTCTGTCTGTGGCAGGATTAGGGGCAGGAGAGTGAAGAAGACAAGGGTATTCAGGAATGAGGTTTAGGGCGCGTTTGGGTCCAATTTTAATTGACCCAAATGCCTACAAAAATGTTGCCTTTTTTCAAGTTGCAAATCTAGCTTGAAATCCCTTCTTTCCGGCCTTGAGATTAAGATCCCAAATGTTGCAAATCTAGCTTTGGATTGTTGTGGTTGGCCAGTTTTTAAGTAATCATGTGAACAAATTGCATGCAATCTCCTGTCTATGTTAAGGGCCATCGCACGTGTAGAATCTAACATAAAATCAATTTCAAAACATACACTTATTTGAATACAGTTATTTGCAGCAACATGGTGAATGTCCGCCTTGTCAAGTGTTTCAAACATTTTGTGGATACAATGGGGGCTATCGTCATTCTACACTTTCTAGTTGCTCGCTAGTCAAGTGTGCTTATATCAATACAGTTAATGCCCTGCTTATTTGTATAATATCCTACATGCTGATAGTGATCCTGCTTATTATTTATTAACATTAGGGCTGGGCAAAAATAACCGGATACCGGTTAACCGAACCGTTTAACCGGTATCGGAAAGCTTTTTCCGGTTAACCGTGACGAGAATAACCGGAAAACCGGTTATGGTTAACTGACCGGTTTTTTAAACGGGTTAACGGTTCGGTAATGGTTAGTCATATATTTTCAACCGGTTAACCGTTAAACCGTTTAATAAAATATTAATCTATATATTTTTTAAAAATAATATAAATAAGTTAATTTGATAGTATATTAGGCTTTTTTAATAAAAGATATATTCTACATTCCACATTTTTTTAATAAAAAATAATGTAAATAAGTTAATTTGATAGTATTAGGCTTTTTTAATAAAAGATATATTTCACATTCAAAAAAATAATATAAATAAGTTAATTTGATAGTATTAGGCTTTTTTTACTCATATATTTTCTAACTCACTATTTTGTTGTGTTACTGTTTATAACTTTTATGCATGAGAAAGCTGATGTTAAAGCAACCGTTAATTGAAATCGATGAGGCTATGGAAGAATTAACCGTCAATTGAAATCGGTGAGGCTATGGAAGAATGAAGAAATATGTATTAGTGTTTTGGGATTGAGTTATGTATTTTGATCTTAGTGATTCTACTGAAAAAGGTTGTTTTTTTTTTAATTTGTGAAACTCTATGTAATTCGATCGATGCTTTGATATGTAATCCAATTATGTATTTCACCAATGTATTCGACTACGTGTTTTGATTATATATTTCGATATTTATCGATTAAAATGCATGTATTTAAAATGGATAATTTCACTTTCAAATAGTGGTTAACCGACTAACCGACCGGTTTTCATGGTTAACCTGCTCTTAACGGTTCCGTAATGGTTATCATAATTTAGTAACCGAATATCCGATTAACCGATACTTGGTTAACTGATTCGCTCTATTTTGTATAGGTTAACTCTTGTATTTTAGGGATATATTGAGAGTGTTTAGGTTAGATTTGAGTATTATTGTAATACGAAGACCGAAGACACAAGGATTCAAGAATCAAGAGTTTTTAGGCGTTTTGAGCTGTCTGCGCGACATCACTTACTTGTGAAGGCTATATCTTGAGCTACAGAGGTCGGATTGAGCTGATTCCGGTGCCATTGGAAAGCTAACTTCAAGGGCTTCGATTCATCTTTTTACACCGAAGTCATATTCCAAGCTGAAGAGGGTCAAAACAGCCTCCTAAGTGACACCAGCGATTCTGTCGAGATACCGCAACCGCGGTCAAGGCGACGCGACCGCGGTGGCTGCCGAGATGACCTTTTCCATTCTGCCGTGAAAGCGCGGGCGCGGTGGGAGTGACACGACCGCGGTGATGCCGGATCCGAAGCGGGCCGAAATCTTTCTATCTTGTTTCCTTTTCTATCTTTTGCCTCTTTCCTTATCTATCTCGTGGAGCTTGTTCCTTTGGGCTATATAAGGAGGAGCCAGCCTTAGGTTTTTAGTATCTTCTACATTCTATCTTGTTTCTCATAATTCAATTCTGTAGTTTAGTTTTGGAGAGCTAGTCTCCTTGGGTTTGCTCAAAGGAGAAGCTCTGATGTATGAACTCATGAGATTTCGGTAATTGATTTCTATCCTTTGGTTAATATTGATACTCTTGTGCTTCATCCCATGATCTATGTTTGATTTTATGAGTCTGGCCAACTTGTTTGATTGACTTAGATCTATTGTTTGATTTAGGATTGGTTGTTGTATATGCATCTTTCCTATTTCTCGAAACAACTCTATTCTAGGACCGTGGACTAGTTTAGAGAAGAGTATTCAATGGTTAAATTGTGCATGAGACTTGTAGCTTGATTGCATGATTTGGTTTCCTAATATCCTTATTCTCTATGCTAATTCTAGGTTAAGCGTCCTTGCCTAGGGTTATAGAATTGCTTGGACCGTGGACTTGCGATTGTTAATGATCAGGATAGGAATTAACCATAGGTGTGAATGAAATCAATGGATAAATCTATGATCGAGGGATTATATCATGAGTGGATCTTTTGAATGAACTTGTCTCCTTATCAATTGGTTCCCCATATTTGCATGTTTGTTTATTTGTTTGTTTTGTTTTCTAGTTTAGATTAGTTTAGATCTCTTCTCTAAATCCCCTTTCTTTGGTTGATAATTATATTAATACTAGAAGTCTTTGTTCTCTTGGGTTCGACCCCTTACTTACATGCTATACTTAGTTTGTAGTTTGGGTTATTTATCTTTGATCTTGGCACGACGACTTTAGCCGAGTCATTAACCGAACTTTCGGTTACCCGTCCGTGCCCACCCCAAATTAACATCTCCTTCACTTGCTACATTTGTTCAATAGTCTTTGTGCTCTAATACTGTGGCCGTTTTGAAGTATTTGTGTTGTTCAAAGGGAAAAAGGCCATCGGGCAACCGGATCGAATTTAAAATGGATTTCGGTTTGAGAAACAGATTCGAACATGTTCATCTATATAATTTCAGATTCGATTTTAAGGATGCAAACACGAATTTAAACGAAAGCAAACAGAACACGAAGGACTTGGTGACCTAGATCGGGATAACCCTACGTCTGGGGAGTCTCAGTACTGGAGACTCATCGGAATCTACTAATAATCTCAAGTACAGTTCAAGATCGGCTACAAGACAGAACCTAAAGCATGGAACTAGTACAAAACGAGAGTAAGAAACGCCATTAACAAAGAAGTTGAGAACAGTAGAAGCAATGGGAAGAATGGATCTCAGATCGGGTTTGAAGCCCCCAATCAAGGCGTCTGAAGAGATCGGGTTTAAGCTCTTGTCGTCGTCATCTTCTGATCTCAACGATAAAGGAACGCTGGCGTCGTCGTCGTTCTCTCCACCGAAGTCGCCGGAAATCTCCTTCTTTCTCCCAACTCTCTCTTTTCTTTCTCTCTCTTTCTCTATGTCTGAAACGGCGCTGGACTGAAGTTGTGATGTTGAGGAGCTGATGTGGAGATGTGGAGCTTTTATACTTAGGGTTGAAATGGCTCCTTGAAACTCATCGTTTCACTATGTGTACGTAGCATGAGCAGCTTTCCATTTGGGCTTCTTTCTTTAGCCTTCATCCAAGCCCACGAATCAGGCCCAATTCAAGTCTTTTCTTTTAAATAAGCTGCTACTTCCACACTAGTTAACCAAACCAGGGAAGTCATATACTTCGTTACCGAGTAGAAGATCAAACCCGGTTCTATGGACTTCGACTCTGGTTCTTGATCGTACATAAATTCCTCAGCCTAGGTTACAATCTTGATAGGCCACTATCTATGTCTTAGTTAGTGTAATAGACTTAGTTACAACAATTTGCCCTCCTAAGTCTAATACAAAGCTAAAGAACTAATACAAGAAATTACTAAGGACTCCAACGAGAGTCTTGCTCTTCATTGACTCGATTCTCACACCTCAAGGTCTATCATTGATGTGAAGAAAGTTCCTGCAATAGACAAACTTGTTAGAAGGCACAGTTTTTGTCCCAAAGTCAGCAGGATTTTCATCTCCAAGTATTTTCTTCACATTTACTTCCTGGGATTCGACTTTCAGTCTAATATAACGATATCTCACTTGCGATAATTAAACTTGAATAAATTACACAATCATGGAACACCCATAAATGAAGTCATGAAAGATTGGCACACTAAATTAAAAAAAAACACCAAAAAAAATAGAAAGAAGACGTAACAACATCAAGCAAATTCACCAAAGCCTAAAAATACAACAAACGGAATATCAAGGATTGAATGATACAAGATCCCGTTCTTCAAATCGGTGAATCAGATGGAAGTTGATTATCAGCATCACCGTGTCGTACGTGCAAAAACCAATAATCGCAAGCTCCAAACGTGAGTTTGATGGACTGCAATTTTCTAGGTACATTCAGAAGATGTTGTTCTGCAGCTCAAGCATTTCTGGGTCTACAAAATTATCTTCATCCCCATTTTCCTTCTTGCTGAACAAGGGAGAGTCTAGCTCAGGAGGCTTCTGAAGAATTCAAAACAAGTTTCAGACATCCACAAAACATGAAGAAACGAAAGGAATGGCTATGAGCCTATGAGCTTACCATGCATCGTACAAGAGCCCAGTTCACTCCCCGGAAAAAGGGATGGCGCTTAATCTCATTAGCTCCTTCACAAGATCCAAGTCTGTCTTTCGGATCCTTCTGCAAGAGCTGGTACATCAGCTGCTTTAATTGAAGACTCACCTGCATTTTACTGAGGATGATTAACATGTGTGCTGAACAGTATGTATTCTAGAAGACAGTGAGCTTAATTGAACTAAGAAGGTTTAGAAGATATATATAGCTGAAGGTACAGAAGGTTTTCTAACCTCTTTGCTTTTAGGGAACTTGAGATCCTTTTGAAGTATGTTGGTGAAAGTCTTTTGTCTCGTCTTGCCACGAAAAGGGGTGTATCCATATAGCATTTCATATAGAAGGATTCCTAGAACAATGTGACGTATATTAGTATTGACAGAAATTGAGGAAGTGTTTGTACCATTTTGCGAAGTTTAGATGATGATATCTTAGAGAACCATAATAATCCAATGAATTACCTAAAGCCCACCAGTCCACTGCACTAGTATGACCCGCCCCACTGATAATCTCCTGCAAATTGAAGAAGCATTCAAACAGGTTTATGCACTTAAAATTGTATATTGAAGATCTTCAAAAAAATAAACCAGGTGAATTTATGCGTCTAAATCTATATATAAGATGATCAAAAATGGACAAACAAAGCCATGAAGTTCTTGCTCGTGAAAAAAATGTTAAACTATACTATACTCCGTAATAGATATGGGTTTAGTTCTAAAATTATTAGTTTACAATAAGTATATAGCAAATCATAACCTCATAATTCATGAAAGCATTGTTAGATATAGACGAACCGGAGCTATGTATTCCTCAGTACCAACAAAGGAATTTGAGGCCCGCATCGGTTCAGCCAAAAATATAGGAGTTTGTCTATGTTGACCACTGTTTCGGCGCTTCTTGTCTAAGGGGTCAGGAATTAAGATCTGCAACGTTGCTGATAGATCAGTTTCCTTGTATATTTCAATACAACGGGACCAAACAAAATGAAAATGACAGCTAAAAATTCGTCAGATAGATAAAACCAACCTGAGGTTTGCAGGATGTCAAACATGAAAGATCGAAGTCAGTCAAGGCCATGTGGCCATCGCTTTGGAGCAAAATGTTCTCGGGCTTCAAGTCTCTATAAATTATACCTGAGAGATGTTTAACGTTGAATGAGATTTGAAAGAGTCATACACGCTAAAAAGGAAAGGTACATGATCTTTGACTTTTAGTTATGATTTATTCTTTACTTCCTAAAAACAGGAGTTTTTTTTGACAGAAACCTAAAGACTAGAGTTGATAGAATATGGAAATGCACATGTAACTAGAATCAATTTAGATCAATGAAAAGCATTATACAGGTTTCTAAGACTTCAACAAAAACCTGTAAATATTAGAGCGCTGCATAATATAGGATTGGAGCAACCAGAATAGAAAAAAGAAGGAAGCCTACATGAAAAAGAAGCTTAACGTTCTAGTGCATCTAGGAGGCTCAAATTCATGCACATATACTGTTTATCAGCAAAATAGATATACTTCCATCATCATTTAGTTGATTCACTCCCCATACCTTGACAGTGAAGGTATTCCAATGCAATAAGAACCTCTGCTGCATAAAACCTGCAACGATGATAATTAGCTATAGTTTTGCTAGAAAAGTATACTTGGATCGCCTGTTGGCTTGCTTTACTTGAGATTTTAGTAAGTACATTTTTTTTCTTTGCATGGTAAGGCCACAAGGGGAAAAAGAAAAGGAAAGCATGTTCTTTCAGAACGCTTTCTTAGGTTCACGTGACTACATGAGGGCGAAAATAGATAGCTTGGATGAGAGAAATTAGTATATGTCCTATTAGTCGGTGCCAATAACATCTCTGATCGACAGTAATTGCTCCAAGGGTTTTTTTATGGCATTTTTTAGCAAGTAAACAGCTCAAAGTATAGTTATTAGTATAGACTTCAATTCCAATAGGGTTTGCACATCAAGACTTCCCATTTAGATAACATGACATTATGACAACTCAAATCAGAATTTACCTGACTGCGTCTTCCTTCAGCACTTTCAGTGGTTGTCTATCCAGAAGCATAAATAGCTCGCCACCAGCGTAGTAATCGGTTATCAAACAGATGTGTGTTTTTGTCTGCAAAAAATCCAAAAACCTTAGATCCGACAAGCACAGGTATAACATGACATCCAGAAAAGCAATAATCAAGATTTATTAATATCTTTCGCAAGAGATGTAGACATGGTAGATTTATATGGTGTAGAAGTAGTTGCATTTAATGGGGGGAAATGTTCTAGGATTTTAGGCCAATGCACAATCTCTAGCTGAGGAATCATTCAGACATACAACATTTCTCAAAATCCCACAACATAGGGTTTTTTCTTTTCTCAAAACCTTCATTTTCAGGACACTGACCTGAAATGAAGCATATAATGCAGGAAGAAAGGGGTGATCCAGCATGTCTAGAATCTCCCTTTCTGCACAAGCTCTATGTACCTGCGAGGATATCAAATATGGAGAGTTGGGTTGAGCACATCCTTAATCCACAACAATTAAATTAGAAAGTTGACTACTTCAGCCACCCGACAACTGATAATAGGAACATTGAAGTCTTCTATTTCCTAAAGATGCATGCTAAACTGAAAACCAGTGTTTGAAAATGCAAAAATCAGCAAGAATAAGAAAAAAAGAACACTTTTGTTTCAACCACCTTGTTACGATTTAGCATGACAGACTTATCCATTGCCTTCATGGCAAAGTGCTCGCCTGTATTACATAATTCAACCAAATGCACACTGCAACATATATTAAGAGGTCAGGGAACTGCTTTAGGGCATCTTAATTGCATATAAAACTAAATAAATAATATTCACAATGTATTTTGTAGTATATTAGGAAAAAGAAGGACTGAAATGGAGACCTGCCAGTATCACCAGATCCCAGTGGTTTTACTGGCTTGAAATGCTTCAAGCCTATTTCTTCTCCATTATCAATAATCTGTCAATCACATAAAAAATCTTATATTGACAACGAATTAATAATCAGAAAAGTTGGTAATGCTATGCGCTATACAATGCCTGACTTCCTGGTCTCAATGCTTTTCTTCAACCAATAAAATGGAGAACGCAATGGAAACATGAGAATTACGGAACCTAATATAACACTCATATGATAAGCTGCACCTTTTGGATTGCTTTCCAAGATGAACTGTCTCTCCTGTGAGGCTTTGGTAGCACTACCTTGGAGTGGTTAGCCCACAAGTCTTCTGGTTTCTGTGCAAATCAGTACACTAATTCAATAGACCCATATATGCATACCAAATCATTGAATAAATACAAAATTCTTGCACAAAAAAAAAAATGAAACACAACTTCTAGATTGTAACCTTATTGGCATCTGGAAGTTCTCTAACTGCTACATCAACATTTTCTGCAGTTTCTTTCACCTGAGAAAAAACAAGGAATAAACAATGAAAAATGAAAACAAAGCACAAGACTAAAACTTTTCCAGTTTCAAAAGCCTTACCACCTGAATGAAAGGAAAAGGTATACATAGATATAAGCCTCAAACCAGTAAGATGCCAATTCCATGAGGGAAAAAAGGGAATTAATGAATTTGAAGATAGAACTCATACCACTTTCTCCTTCTGTGTTGCGACTTCCACAGGAATACTATTTTGAAGAGGCCCAACATGCTGTGTACCATCTAGTTGTACTCCGATGAAGTACTGGACTTCTCCCTGTTCGTTAAAAGGTAACTAGTTTATAAAATCCTGAACCATACATCCATTTGCAAGGATTCAAAATGAAGTTCCAGCATATATACCTTATGATCACGCATGGGTTGCAGATGGAATACATTCCAGAATTTCTTTCCTGTGAGTTTGAAAAGTTGTTAATATCATAAATCATAAAGGGAAAGATAAGGAAATTGTCTTGCAATAGAGTGAGACTTGAAATTCAAACAACTGCCACAATTAAGTAAAAGTGAAATAACATTAACATATGGATTATAATTCACTCACCATAATGGCCTTGCTTAAAAGAAAAAGAAAGCAGGCAAAAAAAAAAAAAAAAACTATTGGTAGCGCAATAAGTATTCGGCTATTCTTTTTTTTTTTGGTGAAAAACCGTATTCGGCTATTCTTGATGGGGAAAAAAAAGCTAAAGCTAATGCAACAAGCAACCATTGCACGGTAGTTTGTTGGTTACAATGTCTATCCAGGAGTTCATCTGTTACCAGGCACATCACCCCACCCCCACCCTCACCTCAAACAAACAAACATAAAAGGAACCATCAGGGAAAAGAATAAAAACAAAAGGAGAAAAAAAAAACAGTATAAACACATCATTTGTAGAAGGCAAGATTGATGGAGATAATGTTACCAGATTTTGTGTAGTTTATGAGCTGCATAGTGACTTCAGTTTCAGTATCAATTGCATGTCTGATTTTACGTACATGTTCTGGATCAGTTTCCGGCCCTTGAAGAAACCTACATCATCTCCTTCAAATAGTTAAGATGAGAGATTTCAAAATAAAAAAATGGTCCTATTTCTTAGGAAAGTAAATGGCATTAGTTTTGTGGTTTATACATTTAAGTCAGCATTACAGTAAACATGCAGCCAACTCTGGGCAACAATTGCATCAAAAAATCAATAATTAAAATGTCAACTTAGACACAGAGAATTTACCTGCAATTTCTTCCCAAAATTTCCTCACGACTGTACTCTGTCAGCTCCAAGAAGCTATCAGAGGCAAAAATCTGGTGATCCCATATCGATAAAGCATTAGCAAACTTCTACCCAATGAACTGCTAAAAAGAATAAATCTACCTAATGAAGTACAAAGTGGTGGAAGAGTGTTACAATGGGATTATCAGGAAGGCGAGGATCTGTAATGACAAAGTTTTTCTCGATACGTTCTAGCGTGGTGGCAAGATCAATACCCTTTCTCTTCTCCTTGCGTCTTATTTTCTCATCCATACTGTCAGGCCTCAAGTCACCATCATCGACATCATCATCACTACTTTCATAATTAAAAAAGCCATCTTCATTCTCTGGCTCTTCAGTCTTGGTTTGGCTTTTCTTCAAAATCCTGTGGTATAATACAAGCACCATAGCATTGATGAGATGCTATTACATATAATATAAAGTATAAGGTTGAAATGGAAATTTTGAGCTATGAAAAACAATACTATTCTTGAAGTTTCTATACTAAGTATGCAATAGGAAGAAAAATATACCCCATGAATGAACGGCGTCCTTGTTTTTTCAGTTTCTTTTCAGGTATCTCACTGATTTGTTGCATTGAGGGTCTCGAACCACCATGTGAGTTACGCCTAGTAGTTGCAGCAACAGTATCCGACTTTCTCCTTGTCTTAGAATCTGTTCCTCGCTTTTCGCCGCCGCCATCTGATTTCCTTCTGAAAGGTAAATTTGTAGACTCACTAAGAGCACGGGGCCTCCTTACAGCCTGGATGAGCTCATTAACAGAATTAGTTGACACGTCCTTCTGGCGGGCTGCAAAATTTCAGAAGGGCAATATCAATATCGATTAAGCTGAACCTTATATGGATAAGCTTGACGTTGAAATGATATATTTGTAACAGAAATTGCTTTCATCAGTTATCATTTCATGAAATGTCAAATGACAACCATTAGTTTTGCACTGGAAGCTTATTACTATAGATATGGAGATCCATCTTGTAGTTCAAATATTTAACGAGTGCACGCTGACCAACTTTCTGTCTCCCATAAAATACCAGCAGATATCAAACCCTCAGTCAACTATTGCACAAGCATGAGGAATCCATATTTTATAGTTGGTGCTCTTCCTCTCTTTTAATCTTCCATCCTAAACCCACCATTTTGCTTAATGTCAAGTCCAACCCAACTGCTAACCCCAAAAGTTTTCTCACAAAAAGCCAGCAGCTATATATATGTATATATTACTGTATCTACTCTGTTTCTTGTAAGGCAACCAATTGGAAGAGTAATTTCATCGAACACCTTGTAAGCAAAAGCCTGGATGCATGAATTATTTATTTACAGGTACATACCGTCGTAGCGAATGAGGCCCTCGGGAAGTCCATTGGGGCGGACCGTCTTATCCCTGGAGCCCTCTGTGTGCTTGCTGACCTCCACTTGCATCCTGCCATTTCCAGTCCCCACAAATTACACAAAATACCATCATCCAAACACGAGTAAAATCCATAATCTGGCTTGGATTGATTCGTCCATATATGGATGTCGACTCCGCAGACAACAATTGCGTCCACGAACTCGACAGTGCCCAATCCTAACAGTAAAGTTAAGGTCCACATGCTATCGATCGATCGATCGCTATCAATCATGAAATTGGTTGGAAATGATCCAAAAGCTGGCGATGAGGACGACTATTTGTTATTTGAAATTGGTTTGAACGCAGTCTTTTGTAATGCAATTAGCGTTAATCGTGGGAAAACAAAGATATTAATGACATAAGAATATGGTTGTGTTTGTTAGGCATTATTTAATCTTTGCACGAGGGTGGTCCTAATTTAATAGACTTGTCCTGAAAAAGGCAATCTTTAAAGTAAGAAAAGGAAGGCACAAAAACGGAAACTAGTGGTGTGCGTAGGGAAGGAAAGTTACCCAATGAACTTGAGGACCTTGCCGGATTCATCCTTGATGGGTGCAACCGTGAGAAGGTTCCAAAAGGGCGTGCCGTCTTTCTTGTAGTTGAGGAGGCGTCCACAGTAATTACCCCCCTTCCCCAACGACTCCCTGATCTTCTCCAGCTCTTCCGGGTCCGTATCCTTACCCTGCAGAAACCGACTATAATAACAACCCCCCACGGCGAGATCAATTAATGTTCCGATCAACACGTACCCACACACACAGACACAGAAGCAAAGTAATTTGAAGCGGGGCAGTTGGTTACCAGTTGCGGCCGATGACCTCCCGGGAGGTGTAGCCGGTCATCTTGAAGAAGCCCTCGCTGGCGTACAGGATCGGGTAATCGGGTCTGGTGGCGTCCGACACCACGAACGTCTGCTGGAAGGCCGAGAGCGCGTCCTTGAGGTCCTCCGACATCCTGGGCACCTTCCCCCCCGACCCCTCGTCGGAGGAGTCGCCGGAGTTCCGGAGCCGAGTGTTGGCAGGGGGCGGCCTCCCCGTCTCGGTGTCCGTTTTCAGCACCAGCCCCCACTCCGCCGCCCTCTTCTCCGCCGATGTCGGGGGCGCCTGCTTCTTGCTGTTGTTGTCTCCGAGGGCCATCCATGAGGTGATCTCTTCACCCGGAGGATTGCTTGGCTTCGGGTTCGGGTCTTCTTCCTCCCGCCGTTCGGGTATGCCACGTGTGTGCGCCCAGGGCTGCCACGTGGGGGTGGGCCGGAACACCGGATTGGCTCCTGCTGCTGCTGATCTGTTCCCCGGGGTGAACACTTCCAGGGAGCCACGGGGGTCTCTCGGCAGACCCGGGCCTTTATTTGAGCCGTCCGATGAGTCCATGATCAGTTTGGAGATTATTGATGGACGGCGCTGATCCGAACTGAGCTCATTAATTGACAACAGAGTTATACTAGTAAGGCAGAAAAATGCAGAGTTGTGATGACAGGAATAATGTGATTCTCAGTGACAGAGAGCAGCAGCCCAAAAGATAGTTTTGAGGAATGCAGTTGAGCTAGTGTACAAGATGAGCTCATTTCAATGAGAGGATTAGCTATCATTGGTGTTGGTGGGGTTCTCTTCTGTCATTAAGATAAGAGTGGATTCTGAGTTGTGACGGAGATGGGTTTGGTTTTTTAGACCAATTGCAAATCTTCAATCCTACGGTACTAATTAATTTTAAAAAAATGTCTGACTTTTAATTGACCATATTCAGGAGGATAGGATGTTGTTCAAGATTCTTTATAGCTATTCAAGAGCACAGAGGGAGTACACAAAACACTCGGAGATAATACAGTTGCAGATTTATTATTGCTGTTGGGAAACTTAGAGAAAATAAATAAATATCGGATCAGAAACTCACAAGTATAGAGATGATAGACGAGTGAATTGAGTAATGCCTGGACCTAACTAAAGCTGAAAAGGATTAGACAATGGAGAAATAAATGTTGATGGGGGGACAAATTCAGAGAAGGAACACAAGCACTTCATCCTGAATGAATTGTTGATTCCTGCAAATGGGTATTTAAGAGGGAAGAAAATGGGGGATGATTTTGCAGAGGAATGTAACATCCAAGGGAAAGGAACACACAACAGTGTTCCCATACCTCACAAGTGCTGCTCTTCATATGCTCTTCTACTTCTCTGTCTCTCATCATTCCTCCTTTACAATAATTCAGCAGACATTTTTTACCCCCACATTAACAAAGTTAGTTCATTTCCCCCATCTCCAGCCTACTAGATACTGTACAAGTATGAAGATGGCAGCTTTAGTTATGCTTTTGTTTCAGGGTTTTTATTCATCTTCTAGGGTGTGTTTGTAGTGTGGTGTGTTTGTACAGACTACAGACTGGAAATTGGGAATGTGAAATGATGTGCAACAGTACAAGGGAAAGAGATGCAAACAAATTAAGAGAAGGTGGCCTTATGTTTTTTTCCCCTTTCATTTTAAATGCAGAAAGTTGGAAGTTGTGGGCTTTAGTATGGGGTTAACATGTAGTAGTATTATTAGATTTGTTGTAGTTTGGTGAATTTGATCATCAGTCTGTTAATGCCGCTAACCCACGTCTTGTTTGTCACTAAAATAGCAAAATGTCATCTCTTGCTGCCCTCTTTCACTTCCTCTCTTCTTTGCACACATAATTGTCACCACCCATTGTCACTGCAAGCCCGTTAGTTACCCTTCTAAGTCGTCATCCTTGCCATAGAAAATAAGACTCTCATTGGGAACTCGACAAGATGGCAACCTTTCCGCTAGTAAATGTCATTAATCGTGGTTGGAGTTGTCCGTGGGAAATAGCGATGATTGTGGTTGATTTACATTGCAAAAGCTTGTCACGTAACAAACATTCCGCACTTAGTGATCGACTCTAGATCTCGAATCTGTGTGAATGGATGTCATAGTACGATTAATCTCTACATGAGTTGGCTCCCTAATTCTTTGAAATGAAGGGTAGTTTTTGTTTGGAATCTTGAATCTGAAATCACATAGATAGGGTAACAAAACAGTGGGTATTCCCTGAACATTATAAAAACACAAATGCAATCAGTTAAGAGAGAGAGTGAGAGTGAAGTGGGCCCTGACCCATGTGATGCGTCTCTACTCACCGTAATCCATCATCACTATTCACATGTTCACCAAAAAATCATCACTATTACCATCATCCTTATCCCTCCTACTCCACCAATTCAACAATCCTTCATTTTTTTTCGATCAAGATTCAACAATCCTTCATTTACTTCCTCTCAAACTCAGTTTTCAATTAAGACGTCAACCATTCGGCCTCACTATTCAACAAGTACGATCTTTGGCCCAAGGCCCAGCCCATACATTTGCCCATATAAGATTAGCACATCATCAAGTGTCTCTGAGGGAACCAACAACCCAAAACAGGTGCATACTACTGTAATTGGCCTATTTTCTTGACCTTCCTCGTGTATCAAACATTCAAACAAGAGCAATAACTTGACTGTTATCCGACTCCAACACACAGAAATTTAAATGTTGCACTTATTCCCCTGTAACAGGGATACCCGATCCATATGTAATTTGTGGAAAATGGAATTCAGCTAAGAGCTTCAAAAGCTGCTGAAGTTGGTCTTACCATCACACCAGTTGTTGGGCTCCGGCTGAGGTTGTCTGCAACCTCAAAACACCCCTCAGATAATACATGCCTTGTTTTAGACACTTCAAACGCGCACTAAACGATCAAAGAGCAGTGCTTCATATATTCAACCACATACAATCACCCAGATCGATTAACAATGCTGCTGTCAAAAGCAGTTAGCCAAACATAACACATTTTACGCGATGAAGCCTGCCACTACAATATACACACGGCTAGTGCCCAGTAGGATCGCCCAAGCGCGAACAGATGGGAAAAAATAAACATATTCTCCTTTTCATAACCAAGCACAAAACCAGAAGAACTTCAGACAATAGATACAGGAATTTGCCATGTTTCCCATTAATGAAGAAAGAGCGATTAATCTCATGGAAATTCCTGAGCTCAATCAATTTCAAAACTAGAAACAAATCCTGACACCTTACCTGCATACACTAACCATACACATCATTACAACAATCAATTTCACAATCAACAGTTTACATTCACAAATAGAAAAACAAAAACCCCCTTAATTAGCATCAGTTTCATTGCCTCCCGCCCTGAAACAGCTCATTGTTGATCCGGTCATTAACATCCTCAACGCTATACCTTACATACCTGTCGGGGTTCCTACCGACTTCAGCTGCGTTCCGGAATCGCCCAAGGAAGTTCCTGTAAGCAGGGATCAAGGTCCCGGTGGCAGCTGCCTTGAGCTCCTCTTTCAACTGAGGATCAGATATGACCCATAAAGATTGAGCTCTGCACACCTCATCAAAGGAAGTATTGAACAAATTGATCCTCTCTCTAAGAGGCATGCTAGCCATGTCAGAACCAGCTGGACCGCCATCAAGCTTCAGTGCTCCAAGCACCTTATTCCACGAGCTTCTCTGATAGTTTATTTGAAGTTGTCGCTCCTTCGCGTTATGCTTCTTGATCCAATCATCACCAAGAATATCCCTGACTTCACTGTCTTTGACCTTCTGGATAATGTACCTTCCGTTATTCAACATGAACACCGAGCTCAGAGCCACATCCTTGTAGATCCTAGCCTTCGCCTCCAGATTGCTCTCCAGGAGCTCAGTAATCCAGACGATTTGCACAGACAGAGAAGTCGTTGAAACCCTACCGTCCATGTTTCTGTAGCCTCCTCCAGAGACAACGCCTTCTTCAAACAGCTGCTCCAGGGTTTGCCTGGATTTACAGGCAGCACGGACATAATTCATCACGTATCGAGTAATCGGATGAACTCCTCCGCCGTTTGAAGCCTGTTTAGGAGGATCTCGACGAATTAGGTTTTCCAATTCCATGAAGATGCCCCTAATCGACTCTCCCAATCTCTTACAGATGGAGACCGCTTCCGTCCGCAAGATCGCACAGTACTGATTCGAAAACAGGAGCTCGAACTCGGAGAGCAGATCCCTGAGCGTCTCGTACATGTCGAGCACCTTGAAGAGGCGCTCCGGCGCCCGGCTGTTGATGGCGACAGCGTCGGCGAAGTTGAGCAGCTGGATCGCGGAGCCTCTGCAGACCTCCATGAAGGAGAGATCCGAGGCGGAGGGATGGCCGAAGAAGACGCGCTCGCAGATCCGGCGCTCGCTGGGGAAGAGGATCCGGAGGGAGACGTTGGCGGCCTTGGTCCACCGCTCGATCTCGTCCTCGAGCTCGCTCCACGGCATCTTCTGCACCTCGTCGACGCTGAGCTTCTTGAGCCCTAGCCTCGAGAGGCTCTCCTCCAGGAACTCCCTCCGGCAGGCGCTGTAGGCGCGAGAGCACTCCTTCTCGTAGCCGACCACCACCATCCGCTTGGCGATCTCGTTCAGATCGCCTATGGTCCCCGGCGGGAGCGCCTCGATCAGGATGTTGTAGTCGGTGACCGGGCGCGCCACCGGGATGGCCTCGCCGTCGACGTTAGCGTCGTCTTCGTCGTCGTCTTCCTCGGAGTAGTATCCGTAGCCGTAGTCGCCGGCGGCGGGAGTTGACTCGCCGTTGCGCGCGAGGTCGAAGGAGTCGCCGCCTTGCTCGAGGACGACCTTGAACTCGGCCTCGAGGCGGAACATGGACTTCTGGAGCAGATCGTCGGCGTGGTCGAGGGAGAGGGCGACGGGCTTGTCGTCGGCCATGGGAGACCACTCGAGGATGAAGGAGCGGAGGTCGTCGAGGGCTTCGAGGAAGGCGATGGCGTCGCCGGGGTCGGACCAGAGGGAGTGGTCGGCGGAGGCGAGGCGGGAGAGGCGGCGGTCGAGGGAGCGGATGGCGTCGTCGAAGGGGGAGACGACGGAGGCGTGGGACATCTTCTCGGAGAGCTTCTCCCGGGAGAGGCGGCCGTCGATGGTGGAGAAGGTTTGGATGAGGTCGTCGGTGATGGAATCGGAGTGGCCGAGGGTCTTCACGATTTGGGCGACTACTGAGATTAGCTTGTCGTCTTGGTTATCCCTGTCAGCCATGAGCCATCCAACTCAACGCACGCCAGTCTAGGTTGAATTTTCTCTTCTCTTTTATCTTTTGTTTTTTATTTATTTGGAATTTTGTTCTGAATGGGAAATTTTTTGTGGGAAATTTCAATTTTGTTGGAGTGGGGAAACGGGACGCGGTTGTCTGAAAAATCGGACGGCGAACGTGCACCACTTGGTGGGGGTGGTTGGGTCTTCGTCAAGGAATTTCTTAATAATCAACATGTTATACTATGTATCTATCTATCTTCTATATCTATATATATATATATAATATCATAAAACCTATAAAGAAAGGAATTGGAGAGTAATGAATGCTAAGCATTTTATACAAATTTGTATAGTTTTCATTTCATAATAAAGTGTAATAAATACACATGGGATTCTTAGTAAGATTAATAATTAAAAAAACCGTTACCTTTTATAAGCCCATTCAATTTCCATATGCTACATTAAAATTAAAAGAGCCCATTTAAATCATATCTCTTACCCAAAAAAAAACCGAAGGACGTTTAATATGATTGATGACAATAGAAACGGCTAATCCCAAAAAATAACCGAAGCCCAATTAAATTTTTGGGTTGAAGAAGCCCATTTAAATGCCTGAATGTATTCTTGAGCAACCTGCTCCCGATAAATCCCCAGCCGGCCAAAACCTAGCTCCTCCCCTCGAATTTCAATCGGGAGAAATATGGCGAACGGGCACGGGAACGGAGCTGACGAAGCCGTGCGCAGGCCTGGTGGAGCTGACGAAGCCGCTGTTTTCCGGCGTCACCAACACGCATAGCAAGGTGACGAGGACCAATCGGGCGGTGAGGAGGAGACCATGAGCAAGAGGAAGAGGGTGGGATCCGCCGTCCAAGTCGGACAACAAGGATGGCGGCGATGGCAGCGGGGCCGGTGGGAGGAAGAGGAAGTCTCGGTGGGCCAACGATGAGCCCACGCCTGGAAGCCGTCTGATGTCTGATGTCCTCCATGAGAGAGACCGGGTACCAGTGATCCCGCCATGTGAACTTGGTGGATTCGTCGGCGGTGTCTTCCTCCGACAAGGGTTCGTCGTCTTTGGAGGAGGTGAGAGATGGAGAGGTGGGAGGCGCTGAGACCCGGACAGGAGAGACCGACCGCTTGGCGGATCGGGGGCTCTGAGGTTTGGGGGAAAGAGAGGGAACACAGGAGTTAGAGTTGGGTTTGTAGATGGAGTCGCAAGAAGAGGCTTTGAATGGTTTGAATGGTTGCCAATTTGGTTTAATTGCCTATCATTGACAATTTCCCACGCCTGAATTACTTGCTACATACCAAAGATACACAATTGCTGCCTTTTCTTATAGAGATTGCACCTTTCCCCTCCTTTTTGCTTTTATCCAGGTTATTTGTACACAATGCAATCAAGTTTCAAACCAATATGAAAATTTTATGGATTTTAGATAATCTTGGCTGCTCAGCTGGTCTTGCTCGGAGATTCTGGTGTTGGAAAGAGCTGCATTGTTTTGGGTGAATTAGTGGTTTTATAAAGGTAATTAGTTTTTTTACATATTCTCTTAAATACTAATGCAAGCGTTCATAATGTTTTTGAATATATCTCTTTGATTATATATTGTTACGTTTGGAATCCTACTTTTAGGTTCTCCTTCTTCTTTGATTTGTGGATGCCCTTTTCAATCTAATTTTTTTTTTCAAGCAGACTTTTGATGAGCTCGATCTAATATAAGGATAAAGTCAAGTTTATCTTGATGATTATATTAGTTTGGGTTTAGGTTTGAGGAAGTGTTTGATTGTGATGGCTATTTTTTTTTCGTTTTCTTTTTCCTTTCTATTGCAGGCCACATGGAAATAGCGAGAACCAAACCAAGGGAGATCGAAGAAAGTTCGTCAGCGGCGAGGGGTGGTGTTTGTAGGCGAAGAAGGATGAAGACGTCGATAGAGGTGGTGTTTGTAGGCGAACAAGGATGAAGACGTCGATAGAGGTGGCGTTTGTGCTGTCTGCGGGTCTCGAATGTAAGTTTATCTTATTAATATGTCATGGGATAAAAACTACTTATTCAGATTTTTCTTTGTTTTGTTTGTGTTATAGGCCCACGTTTGAGGGAGATGCGAACTATGAAAGCCTATAGATCATCCTACCATTGTCTAGGATACACAAGGTAATTAACTTCAGCAAGATCTTTTCTTTTGTTACTTCTAAAGCTAATTTGAATTGACTAAAGTTATATTGGTTGTTATAGGTTCATCTTCGTTTCGTCCGGGGCCAATTCGATCCTATTTTCAAGGTAGAGAATTTTGTAATTCATATTTTCAACTCCTATTATGTGCCCCTAAATATGAGATATGTGGCAAGTTTTAGCTCCTATGGTGTGACTGAATGAACTTAATCGAGTCTGTTCATATTTTGGCAGGTGACTATTGGAGCTTCTTTCCTCTCACAGACATAGCCTTGCAGGATTCTACAACGGAAACATACCAGGATGATTTCTAAACAACATGGTTTGATAAGACCGCCTACAATCAATTTAGACTATCTTTTCATGTTTCAGTTTTTTCCTGTGCGTACTTCATTCTATGCAGTGAATGTACTGGCTTCATATATGCACTTTACTTGCTTCATGATTTCTGATGAAAGTTATTTTCAGTAATTTACTCAAGTCATGCACTAATTTGCTCAAGTCATGCACTTTACTTGGTCTCATTATCTGTACTATCATCTAAATCTTAAATTGAACTTTCATAACTACTCAGTTGATCTCAGGGTATAGAAAGGATATGAAAACAAGTTCTTGAAATTAGTTGAAGATTCTAGACCTTTAATTTTGTCTCTTTGGAGGCTCATCTGGGAAAAAAAAACAGATTGTAAACTGATGTACGAGAGGACTTTTAATTAGTAGGTTGATTCTGGAAAAATGGAAATCATTCAAGAGCTGAATCCATTTCTTTTTCATGCACTTTAGTGTCCCTTAATTTTTAGTTTGCTTTTCCATTGTAGTAAATCTTTTACCTTCTTTTTCCTAAATGAACTTCTGTTTTTCTGCATAAAAATTGTTGTTAGCTTGATCTGCATCTTTAATATGCTATCTATTTAGCCAATTGATATTTAGTTTGCCCTCCTAGACAGGTGGAGAAAAGCTTGCCAGGGAAACAGAGGGTATGATTAAGTGTTTGAGATCCTCATTTGTAATGGTCTTACCAATGTTCAAAACACCTACATTACCTTTTCTCTATTGTATTTTTTTATAATCCTCAGGATACTTTGGGAGTGACTTACAAGCACTATACGAGGAAGCTGCCATGATGCCGATTCGGGAGCTTGGTTCCAACATACTTACTGTCAAGGCAAACCAGGTAGGTTGATGTTCTTGAAGGCTTTTCATTCATAATTTGCTTACTACTCAAGCTTTCTGATATGCAATCACCGCTCGCCTTATCATAAAAACAGGTGAGGGCGCTTAGATATGATGATTTCTGGGTTGATGAGGCTCCAAGGATAGACCCAACACTTTGTGCCCGTCAAAGCAAATTACACAATTGCTACCATACGACACGAGACGAGATCCTGAAATATGTTGGGCAGGTGTTTGAAAAGCTTGAGTCCGGTGTCTTACAAGTTCGGGTGAATCACAAGTATCCTTTGTCTGAAGCTGCCTAGGCTGACACGGAACTCCAAAACAGGAAATTTCTGGCTCTGTTGTGCTTATTCCTGATGCCTAAAACTTAAGCATCTTTTCCCATAAGAAATTATGTAAAAACAAGTTTGGCAATCAAAATAAACTTGGCGTGAAGTATAGTGACATATTGTGCTAATGTTTGGGTGTGTGTTATGATGGATAGCTTCTGTGGTTTTTGCAGTCTCTACACATGCAATTAACATGAAGACGGTCTTTGAAAGTTAACCATATTGTCACATAATTCTTAAACAATACATGTTAAAATCTAACTATGAAATTTAGTTCTCAATAACAAAACTTATCGATGTTACTGATTTTAGCTCTATCAGTCTCTTTCCAAATTCATAATTTCTATTAAGATCATGCATTGACATGTAGTATGTTAGAACGTGGTTCACGTGCTAACTTTGCAGCCCATAAATTGCACCCAAAAGAAACTGATAGTCGAATATTCATAAAACACCAGTTGAATGATAGCAAATAATGGTTGAAGTTTTACAGCATATGGAGCAAAGATGTGAGACTACAATGATGAGAAATAGGCATTGACAAGTAGCATGGGCTATAAAAAATATTGCTCCCAAGCCAAAAAATTAAGGGGAATTAGTACCAAATGCCCCTATTTGATAATCCGTTTGCAAATATGACCTTTTTTTTTCGATTGCAAAAATGCCTAAAAATATTGCGATTATGCCTAAAAATATTACATTCATGCCCAAAATGACTAATTTTTATAAAATAAAATAAAAAACGAAATATTTTTAAAAAATCGAAAATCATTATTTTTATTAATATTTTATTTGAGAAATAAAATATTTTAACAAACTTTATTTTTTATCCAAATTTGAAAAAATATATAAATAATAAGGTTTTATTAATATTTAATGTTAAAAAAGATTTTGTTTTTTATCTATCCTTTTTTAAAAATTAAAGGAAAATTAAAAAATTAAAGGAAAAATTAAAAATTTACCGAAATCCTATCGATGGGCCGAACAAAAAATCTTACTTAGAGAAGAAAATCTTACCTAAAAAAAAAAAACAAAAAACAAAATCAACCAAATTTCTCTCACTCGCCGAAAAAAATCTTTTTATTGTGACAGGATATTTCGTTGTATTTGACAAGATGTTTACTCAGGGTGACACGATAAATTTTACCCTACTTTGTGATGAAACGAAGATAATCACGAAGAAGGTTGAAACGAAGATAATCTTCAACAAAAAAAATCTTCCATGTTTATTTACGTTTTATATTTTCAAAAAATATCTCCAACAATATCTTCCACCATATATTTTACAATATCTCATTGCTTCCAAAAAATCTTATTGTTCTAAAACTATTTCCTTATTTTATATTTTCTTTTTCTTTTTCTATTTTTTTTATTTTGTATTTAAAAAGAATTTCCAGAATTTATGGCTAAATATTTTTATTGTAATTATAATGATTTTTGAATAAACTTCTATTTAAAAGAAAATACAAAATTATGTATATTTTATTGCAAAAATGCCCAAAACAGTATGCTTCGCTATTTTTTTGTTTTAAGGGGCGTTTTTGCAAACCGTTTTTCTGGGTGGGGCATTTTCGCGAATTGCCCAAAAATTATCAGCAAAAGTTGCTACACATTATAAATAGAGACAAAGATGCTTCATCCTCTTAAGGAGTTAGTGATCTAAGAGAGTTGGGGTCAACTTAAATGACACGAAAATTTCCATCCAGACATTTTGTACATAGGTTTGTGAGGATCACACTTGGTTTGTTAAACCGATCTAATCTAGCCAAAGATTTAGGTCTTACGTATTGACATGATTGTGTCATCTAATTTGAAACAAATCTCAAGCTTCATGCTAATTAAATGATTGCACATACCTAAAATAATTGATGCAAAGCTTCAATGCACTTTCTTCCCATAGACGTTACAAAACTCTTCAAAATTATTTGATACAATTAGTATTCAAAATGCTCAAATTTGTTTTGATATTTCACAAAAAAGATTATTAGTCTTCTATTATATATTGATATTCACACATCCATAGTATGTATAAAAAAAACTAGATTCCCCGTACCCTGTATGGGACACGATCGGTAATATTTTTTCAATGTATTATTCAATTGATAAAGGAATGTATAATAGTAGTATTAGGAATTAGACATCGATATCGTCTTTTTTATTCAAAATCATTACAATATTTTGTTAATACAAAATCGTGATTTGATGTTAAAAATAAATTAGAATTAAAATTTTGTATAATATAACTTAAATAAATTTTTTAGATAAAATACTATCATTTTATTTCACAATATATTTGATCAAATAAAAAATCATATGTGATACTACATGAAATCTCAAGTGAAATATTTTATCATCATCGAAAATTACTTACGATGCTACATACTTTCTTACTTATATATTCAAACAAATTCTCAGTAAAATAATTAGTACATGCAAGGTACCCGTTGACCCGTTAGTTATTATTTCTGAATGGCTTCCATACATACATATAATGTACCGTAATAAGAAAGGCTTAAGAGTTAAGACGCACTATAACTCTATCAAATGTGTTTCTACATTTAAATCAAATTACATAAAGGTCGTATAAAAAGAGCGTTGCCCCCTGCCTACGGCAGGGGCCGGAAATACTAGTAAACCTATAAAGTAAGGTTTTTAGAGTAATTAATGACCCACATTTTATACACTAAACCTATAGTTTTTCATGTCCCATTAATGCTTCAAAATCTCTTCGGGAATCAAAACCCTATAGTTTACTTATTTAAACCGACAATGAACTTTTGGTTTTCTCTGCAGTGAATGGCCATTAAATGTTGGTTTTCAATGTACAGAATTGAAGGTTATATAGTATATGTCAATTTATTAGCCAAATAAAAAACGCTTGCACAATCAAGATGGTAATGCCTTTTGAAAAAAGGCTCGGGTAATGCTTCAAGAAAAAAAACGCTCAGGTACTAATGCCTCAAAAAACCGCTTTCGACCCCTCTCCTCCCCAAAACCTAAGGTTGGGGCATAAATAAGAATCCAACGCTCACTCTCCTCCGTTCCTCTCTTGACGCCCCCTTTCTCCCTAATCCCCAAATCACAAGACCATGGACACCCCCTTTCTCTCCATCGATGACCACGACCCCCTGCCGACCACGACCGCCCAATGTTCACCCTCCGCCGCTCCCGCCTCCTCCACAAATGGATGGACAAGCCCAACTCCCGCTCCTTCACCCTTGTCGTCCCCCCGCCCCCTCCTCGCCGTCGTCCATCCCCGTCCCCTTCTCCGCCCCCGGTCGTCTCTCCGTCGGCCGACGAGGCCCCCGACAGCTTCTTCAGCACGACCTCGGTGAGCTCCTCCGACTCCAGCTCCGGAGGCCTGTCATCCTCCTTCGAAACGCCGTCGTTCGACCCCTCCTCCAAGCCCAAGACCTCCTGTTTCGGGCCTCTCCGGGCCCCTAGGCCTGTGAAGACCAAGCCCCCCAAAGCCGACGACCCCTCCGAAGACGATAACAATTGCTCCACCAACCGATCCTCTGCCTCCTCCAGAGCGGCGCCCAATTGAAGAGCCTCCGAAGACGGTGGAAGTGGAACGGATGTCTCAAAACTCCAATCGACGCCTATCATTCAATCCATTTGGCCGGATTCATCTTCAAGTATTATCCATAATTCAATATTACTTCTCCAAGATCCTCGATGGTCGCTGCCCAGCTCCCCAAGCCTTCCTCGCCGAGCGCTATCTCCATCGCTCCGCTGCTTGCCAATTCGCTGGAAGAATCGCCGACGTTCTCTGCAACTTCCAGGTATGTATACCTCTCAATTAGACCTCTCGACGAATCGTTAGTGGCTATCATTGGGAAAATTTGTTGGTTAATCGAACCTATTGTTCTTGTATTCAGTAATCTGTTGCAATTTGATCGGAGTAACTGTATTTCTGGCAGCATTTGAGTTGGAATTATTTGTTGTATTGTTTTAATTGTTGAATTTTGTTGCTTTGCTACATATCAATTGCACCGATGAGTTGCAGAACTGTAAACGAACGGACTTGAATATACTTATGGTACAAAATAGATTGGTTTGACCAGGATTTCGTTTGAAATTTAGTGCAATCTGAATTTTCTGTGTTGTTTGAATCCCAAAACTGGTTTTAAGATGCCATTTCTGAACGAGAACATTTGCTGATCATGATTTTGGATGCAATTGGTGCAGTCTCATGCATATGTAGTGTACATGTACAAGGAGACATTTGTTGCATCTTCGAAGGTACTTCCATTAAGAAAACCCCAGATTTGAAGGCAGGTTTCTACGACTCCGAGCACACCAAGAACGTCCGCGATCCGAAGCAGGTTTTCGATTTCAATGCCGTCGATCCCGTTCTCCTGCCCACGTCTGTCAATACGCGTTCGGAAGAGGTATGTCTCCCTCCATCCACCATAATCTAATTTGTTCAATTTAGGGTTTTTTAAGCTGTCAATTGTTCTTTGTAAATTGTTATAGGTATTTGTGTCTGGTTTGAGATTCTATATGCTTGAACTTCTGTCTTTTGAGTTTGTTTATGGATTGATTGATCTGAATAGGCAAATTGATTTCTCAAGTCGGTAAGTTTAGAGCTACCCTTATGGATTGATTGATCTGAATAGGTTCAGTGTCAATGTTCCTTTCATGTAAAATTTTAGAGCTTCTGCTCTTTTTTGCATCTACTTTTGTATCTAAATCTTATCCTTCTTGAACACGAACAGGGAAAACCCCAAGAAAAATTATCCATCATGATTTGAGTGCTGAAAACATACCTCTATTTCAACTTTGAAATAGCTAAATGAAGCCCCTGCAAGCATCCACATCCACTTTGAAATAGCTAAATCAACTTTGAAACAGCTAATTCAGTAACATGCTTCTTGGTACAGAAATTGAATCGTGCTTTGATTATTCATGCATGAGGCTGTCGTTTTTGCTTCATCTCCAATTTTGCCATCACGGACACCGTCACCAACCTCTAGCTCTTCCTGGATTGGTAGAACTTCTTCACCTGAATTCAAATTGAGTTTCGATGATGGATGCTTCAGAGAATATATTTATACTCACATGCAAGGTTATGCTTACATTTTGGGTATTAGGGAAGCTGATAAGAAACCTATTTTTCATTTTTTTTATTGATGAGTTATGAACAATTTGGCTTCCGACATGAAGTAAGAACATTTCAGTTTTTTCAGCACTTATGGGTTTCGTTATTTCATTCATGTGCCAGTTTGAGGGAGGACTTTACCTTCTAACTACTGATCAAGGATATGTGAATCAACATGGTATAGTGTGGGAAAAGCTCAATGAGGTAAGAACCTGTTTTTCAATATGTTCCCTTATGCACATTAGTAGTGTTTGTTATTTGCAATAAATACGATATTATAGTTCATATTTTTATTACCCTGTCAACATCTTAATTCTGTAAATTTTGAAGTTTTGACATGGAGCAATTGTGTATTGTCATATTGTAAAGTTTTGAAGGCAATTATATGCTTTGCAGGTTAATGGAGATTCTGTGTTTTATGATAGTGATTTCAAAGAATTTAGGCCAGAAACTCAAGCTAATGGGGGCTCATGGGATGAACAGAATGTTGTTGCAAATGCAACGGTATGTTCATCATACTGCACTTTGACATATGGAAAGCTGAATCTTTAAGGACACATTTTCTTGAGCATTTGATTGCTGTCATGAGTTTTATAATTTGTCAGAATAATTAATTTCTCACAAAATTATGTTGTAGGCTTATTAAGCTAGCATTGGAAACAATGGACAGGATGGTTCAAATATAAAGTGGCCTTTCCATATTTTGCTAGGAAATCAATCTTCCTGCTATGTCTCTATATCCTTACTAAGCTTGACACCTGTTATGTCTAGCTATGTTGCTTCCTGAATTTAGGATGTGTTGTGTTGGTGTGTTTTGTTCCTAAATAAGAATAAAGAGGGTTTTATAGTTACAACTTTCAGGCTCAAACACTGTAGAAATGGTACTATTTGTTTGATGTGTTTAGTTTAAAAAGAGTGTGCAATGTCGAACTATTATTGTTTTTTCATTAGTGTTGGTGTTTTTCTCAACCAAGAACATGACAAAAAATTAGGAAAACCCTCTGTTTTGCCAAATGGATCTCTTAAAATTCTTTTTATAAGTAATGATAATTCTACCTTAATATTGACGAATGTTATGGTAGAAAAGAGAAATCAGAGTTCGATTGGGGGCAAAGATATAAAGTACTAGGAAAAGAACAATGCAGAGATTATTGTAACAATGTTTAAAGTTCTAAAATGCACATTATCATTTAAATTCTTGAATTTGGTCTGTGAATTGTGATCTATTTTCTGTTGATCTTGGTTGAGAGGAATTTTAACAATCACCAAATATTGTGAACCTCTATGAAGTCATGGCCACCAAGACTAAGATTTACTTTGTCATTGAATATGCTAATGGTGGAGAACTCTTTGACAAGGTGGCTAAAGGCAAGCTGAACGATTTTTCAGGTTCATTTGAGGAGACTGATGTAAAAGAAGAGAGATTTACTTCAAGAGAACCGGGTTCTGTCACCATATCTCGGCTGATAGAAACTGCCAAGTGCATGAGATTTAGAATAAAACAGATTGACCATGGTCAACTGAATTTTGAAGCGCACAAGGTGGGCAAAATGGGACCAGTCTCCATTGATGTGGAGATATTTGAAGTTACACCAACACTCCATTTGGTGGAGATTAGAAAATCCAGTGGGGATACTGTAAAGAATACTACACTAACAGTTGATGAAAGAAGACATAAGGCCTACTCTCAAAGACATTGTTTGGGCTTGGCAAGGCGAGCAACAACATGTAAAGAATACTACACTAACAGATGTTGTTGCGCAAACAACAACACGTACAGGAGCAACAATTAGCAATTGAAGTGATCATGGTGGTATTTTTAGGGAACCCTCCCCTCATTGTTTTATCCTGATACAATTTTGATTAGACTTGCATAATATTTTTGAGGATTTTTTTTGTGTATCTATTTTTGCATTGTTAAATTGAGATTCATAACTGGCATAGCTGAATTACGAAGCCCTCCCATAACTCTATATAAAGATTCAATATTTACTGCCTTGCACTGCTGTTTTGATTTCTTACTGGTATTGATGAATCTGGGAATGTTCAGTATAATAAAGTAAGAGAGAGGAAGACAGAAGTCACATAACGTGCTCACTTCTGATAGTCAAACAAGTTACCAGTTGTTATCAAAAAAACAAGTTACCAGTTTTCCACCACCGGGCACTTGCCATAAGAGAGAGGAAGACGGAAGTAGCTATATGATTTCTCAGAAGCAGCTATATGATTTCTCATCCCAAATGCAAATTACCAGCTTTCCACCACTGGGCACTTGCCATAAGAAATAGTCAAATAAGAAAAGCAACTCACCACTTTTGGGAGCTTTTTGTGGGTATGGATGTGCAACTTTTCTCTTTGGACGGGGAGGAGGTAGATGTTCATTGCTTCCACTCTTTTGAACCTTCAAAAAATACTTCTGTGCATGACTACGTATCTGCAAAAACCATTCTCAGTTCCTTTTTGTGCTTATACAATACCCCTTCATATGCAAACAAAAGACACGAGCAACAAGGATGATAGCAGTTAGATTAAGAGAGCACAAGAGGACTACGTTGCTTATAGACACATTGAAAAAGGTAAAAGGTGATTGATAGAAAAGACCATATTAGCAGTTCCAGCACAACCTGACCCCATTCCTGCCTACCTATGTCAGAGCTAAGCTATTTTTATGGGACATATGTTTTACAACTGTTAAACTCTTATACCCTCGAGCATATGACAACTCCAAATATTTTATAGAGGAGTTACCATCAAGTAAAATTTTAGTGAAATGCTTTGAGCTAATAGAGTGCACTGAAAGTGATTGTGCGATGACCAAAAATGCAACATAAATAGGCGTATGTACCTCTGATCATTATAATTACAAATAAAATATTTTTATAATGAGATTGGGGAACACCCTAAATAGGGATTTGCTCATTGCTAAATACTGTTAACTGGGAAAACTTCTATTCAAATTTCCAAGACAAAATGAACCAAATAAACATGATCACGATGATCAAGTCATGGCAGGTGCATGAAGCAAATGCTCAGTCAATAATTATACACATAAAGTTCAAAAGCACACCAGAAATAATTATACACATAGTAAGATCACCTGAATAACAGTTTTTGATCCTATAAAAGCTTCGATCTTTTTCCAAACACAGTCAAACCTAGACAAAAGAAATTCGTATCAGTATATGATCAAGCTTCTTTATTGGAATCAATGTAATTGTTATACACACCGATATAGTACATTGTAAAATAACAATATATCAAACACAAAGCAGAGTGGCTTTAGCAAAGACTACGAAAGAATGATTAGAGGAATAGGTCACCCTTTTTTTAAGTTACAACAAGCATTAATCTTAATACACAACCAAGTTCCAAGGATCCGATTACTCCACTAAAAAACTATCCATGTGATAGGGTAGAAAAAGATCACCAAATTTCTACAAAGACGATACACATCCATGATCTCTATAACTTGAATGGGGAAGCCACCGTGTAAAGTTAGTCTAAAACTAGATACAGTGTGCATTCAGACAACATCACCAACCAGGAAAGATACTTCAAATGTGCATTGCCCACCAACGGGCAAAAAATATCCAGCATGTACATGAACAGTGTAATTTGCATCATGAAGGCAATCGACTAGCATGCATGTGAAGAGAAAAAGCTCTCTATTGTTTGTAGAGGTATGGAAAAGGTAAGACAAAATTATAAGTCTGTCTTTATGATCCCACCCATTGTTAGGATTCCTATTAGTTTCGCTTCCCTACGCCCGGGTATTTATTTCAGCATAAACTTGATTTTAGGTACTGTGTTTTTCAGGCAAAAACAGTCCGTATTACTTCTTAACAAACCTGGATAATCATCCTTCAATTCATAAAAATAAATAAATTAGTAGATTGGTCATAATTATGAATACTTGATTTTAACAAGTTGGCTAATATGGATTAAGACAGTAATTTATCTTATCTAACTTTAAGATTTTGATGTGAAAACCATTTTAATAAGAAATTCAAAAGTTATATGAGTTTGATGAAAATTACAGATTCAAAAAAAGGAGATAGTTAAATAGCATTTAAGTTTAAATTTATCCTGAAAAATAAGAATAATATTAACTAGGATATGCTCAACCTTGACTTGCTTATACCGTTGAAGCTACTGATAGTATTCATTCTTACGTTATTTAAGTGATATAATTTAGATGTCTATGCAATTCCAACTTAGAGCATCAGGATTTGAGAATCTATTGTTAATAAAATTTCTCTGCAAGCAAGGTGGAACATACTCTATGCTAATTCTATATGAAAGAAGCATGTTTAGTTCATTGAGAAATTACAAATAAATAGTCAAAATTTCTTCCTCTTTTTTCCATTTAAATTTGTTGATGTATATATCATCTTTGTATAAAAACACGACGTGTTTGATGTTCTCTCCTGCAAGGAGATCCGCTTTCATGTATGATGGCAGCTAACCTCTACTTCTCTCAAATAGAGGTGGGACCTAATGTTTGAGGTATGAAAAGTTTAACTTTTATAACATTGGACCGCTATATCTTAGTGCAATGTTTCTTAGATTCTTTTGTTGCTAACATTGGTCTTCTTTGATAGGTGTCTATGTGAAGGTGCAATCTTTCTATAAACCTTTTCTTGCAAGAAAAAGTTTTTGACCTTGAAATGTATAGTTGTAGGACGTGTACAGATCATGCATGTATATATATATATCGGGTGACCTCCGCCCGCATTGTCGGTCCTTACAACGCATGTTGCAGCCCACCGTTTGGATGCAGCTGTTCCGTGCCCTCATATGGCATTTGATGAACGAACCCATCGATCTTGGCCAGGAACTCGCCACGTACGTCATCTTAGTTTTTTTACAACCAAATTAAGCACTGGTGTTATATTTGATTTGCACAAACCAATACTTTAAAAATTAAATGCTTGTGGTTTAGCCATTTTACATGTAAGTTGAGAACACTACAACTTTAAAATAATGTAGTAGTAAAAAATCTTAAAAAAATATTAAAGCTACTTTTTGGCATTAATTTTCAAATTCAAACGCGGTTTGAAATTACACAGGCACGATTCTTTCATTTAAAAGTATTTTTTGCATTATTGTTTGAATAAGAAGATGGTTTAAATTACAATAGATAATGATTAGAACGACAGTAATCGAGCATTTGGGTATATAAAGTGCTGAATATGTAGTTTATTGTTTGGGTATTTAAAGTGTTGAATACGTCATCATTTTATTGTGAGTAATGATTGATTATTGGTTGGATTATGTATATTATGATGAACATCAATACAAAAAAAATTGAACCATATACAAATATTGAATAGTAATCACACAAGCATTGGTATAATGGATAATAATCACAGTACAATATGGTGCGCAATGGCTAAACTGATACACACAAGCAATTTGATGGTGAAGTTCATATAGATGAGATAGTTGGTTACTAATATATTATATATAAATATACATAATTTATTTCTAAAAACTTATAAAAAATAATTTATTAGTGAAGTCCATGATATTATGAAATTTCATATAATACAAATAATTCAAATGAAAACAACAATAAGGGCCCGTGCATCGCACGGGCCTCTCCATCAAATACTAGTTTAGAGTATAAAGAGGAGACAAAGTCTTCATAGAAAATTGCGTCATGTGTCATATCTTTAATAAAATAATCAACCGGGCTCTTGCGTATATGAAAAACACTAATCATAATAGAAAGATAAATATATATGTTTGATAAAAATAATCAGCTGGGCCCTCCTTTATATAACTTAGGTACGTAGTTAGAATCTCACAATAGAAAGATAAATATATATGATTTGAGTATTACAAGTTCACCCTAAATTATCACAGCGGGTGATCTTAAGGTCAAACTAAATACGGCGGAATGGCAAAAATGCCCCAAGACAAGTTCATAAAATAGAATTTACCCTAATTTATGGTAAATGGCAAACAATGCCCTTTTGGGCCTTTTTGACTATAACAATCTATATATTTTTTTTGTTTTCTTTTAAATTAACAAAAATGGTACATTAGAAATTAATTTTTAAAAAATAAATGTAATATTAAAAAGCATTAAATTAAAGGCCCTTAAGAAAATAAACAATGAATTATTAGATTATGATGTGCGCCTTGCGCAGAGGTTTTTATTAGAGAAAAACTTTTTAAAATTAATATGTATTATTGCTCTAAATAATAGGTAGGTCATTCAAATGAGATAATAAATTAGTTTATTACATTATTTAAACTTAAGTATGAAGAACTAAATATATTATATATAGTATTTAATACATGATGGGTTAATCCAAACCATTCGAATGTGGATTATGGTTTAGTATATATCTACTCACGATTAATTCGTTTCATCTTGAATCTAGAGTGACCTTATTTAAATCTGATCAGACAAACTTGTTTGTCAAGTCTAGTTTGTATAATAATACTTTCGATATTTCATAGTATTAATATATATTTTTAATCGTATTGAAATTTTTTACGATTGGGATATTAAATTTAAACTCCTATGTCTTGAATATTAAAATACTATTTAATATAAATATTATAAATTGATACATACATACACATATATATATCACTTATCTTGACTATAGATCAATTTTTTTCTACGTCTATATATGGTAAGATTAATATATTTTATTTAGAATATTAGTATAGAAACTATGTGATCAAGTTGAGTACCTAATTGTAATCTATTAAATCTATTATATATAAATAGATAGATAATCTTCATAATAAATCACTTAATTAGAAACAGGGTGGGTGGTTTAAAAATACTTATTGACGAAACTGTCCTTAATTGCATCAGGTTTAGAAGTATACTAGCAAGTGACCCGTACATTGTACGGTGGAGTTATTTATTTATTAACTAATTTGTATATGAGTTTACTATAGCAATTATAATTATTATCCTATGCATACTTTGTTCTAAAATAACATTTATCTTTTGGATTATAATATGATATAATTTTTGTATTGATTAAATATTTATATAAAATAATTTTTATTTGTATATTAACTTTTTATACATACATAAACATCTTTTTAAATAATCGAGGAAATAATGCCATAAGATAAAATGCATTATCACATTTTATTAAAAAATGATAAAAATCATTTGGCATTTAAACTAAATTGCGTAAACTAACTTATATACCAAAATCAATAATTTTAAATAAAAACTCGGATTAATACAATACTATATTAAAGATATAGATAATATTTAATAAGATAAAATAGAAAACCAAATTATCTTGTATATATATATGTTGTTATGTTGTAAAAAATAATTATATAATACATATATAAATATTTTATAAAAATTAACGAATCATTATCTTAATTAAGAAATCTTTTTTTTTTTATCAAAAATGTAATCAATATGTAATATTAGAGATATATTTATGGTGAATATAAAATGTAATCTTTTTTTTGAGATTTACATATGATATGATAATAAAATATCTGTTTAATATATTATTTTAATATAATGAATATTTGGCTTAAATATAGTGGTAGAATATGCTACCATTGGATGATTTTCAAAAAATATCATAATTAAATTATGAAAAATAACAACAACAACAACATGTACCCAGGGAAATCGAGCCAAGGCAGGATCTGGGGGGTCTGGATGAGGGCATTCCAGACCTAGATGGAATGCGCCCAATTTGACCCAAAAGAAAGAAACAAAAAACTTAACATGGTTTGAAACCAAAAATATACAACACAAAGGATAGAAATTAAAAACAACCCAAAGGAAAAGACCAAAAGCCGACTAGTTATCTAGCACCCTAATCTTCTCCCTCCACACTTCCCTACACTGAGCCAAACTCTCTGAAATCCCTAACAAAGCGATATCCTGCTTTATGCTGTCCATCCACCGCTTCTTCGGGCGACCCCTCTCCCTCCGGAAAGCCCCTAAATCCAAAAGTTCGCACCTCCTAACCGTAGCATCAGGGCTCCGTCTCTGAACATGCCCAAACCAACGCAATCTAGCTTCTCTCAACTTGTCTCCAATGGTAGCCACCCCGAGCTTGCCTCTGATCTCTTCATTTTTAATCTTATCCATCCTTGTGTGCCCACACATCCACCTGAGCATCCTCATCTCTGCAACTGCGAGTTTCTGTTCCTGAGCCTTCGTCGTTGGCCAACATTCTGCACCATAGAGGATTGCCGGCCTTACAACAGTCCTGTAGAACTTACCCTTGAGCTTAAGAGGAACCTTCTTGTCGCACAGAACACCTGAGGCCGCCCTCCACTTCTGCCAACCTCTCTGAATACGAGACCTAACGTCTTCATCAATACACCCATCGGACTGCATAATAGAACCCAGATATTTGAAGTAATCCTTCTTCGCAATGTGAACACCGCCCAACTGCACCTCACCTCTAAGCTCAACCTCCTGACCGAAACTGAACTCCACATATTCCGTCTTAGTCCTACTCAACCTAAACCCTTTACCTTCCAATCTCTCCCTCCACACTTCCAGTTTGCTGCTCACCCTTTCTCTGCAATCCTCCACTAAAACTATGTCATCTGCGAACAACATGCAACCCGGAACCTCTCCCTGAATGTCCCTAGTCAGCACATCCAACACCAGCGTGAACAAGAAGGGGCTCAGAGCTGAACCCTGATGGAGACCCACTCCCACTTCAAAGAAATCTGTATCCCCTCCTGGCGTGTAGACACTCGTCCTCGACTGCTCATACATGTCCCGAATGATCCTGATGAAAGAACCCGACACCTCTTTGGCTTCCAAACACTCCCAAATCAACTCTCTCGGTACCCTGTCATAAGCCTTCTCTAGGTCTACGAACACCATATGCAAATTTTTCTTTCTCTCCCTGTGGGCTTCAATCAGTCTCCTCAACAAATGGATCGCCTCTATGGACGACCGCCCTGGCATAAAGCCGAATTGGTTTTCCGACACTTGCACTAGCCGCCTCAGTCTCAGCTCAATTGCCTTCTCCCACACTTTCATTGTATGGCTTAGGAGTTTAATACCCCTATAGTTGTTACAATGCTGAATATCTCCTTTGTTCTTGTATAACGGGATTAACTTGCTGAGTTTCCACTCCTCCGGCATCTTGGCGTTCTTGAAAATAGCATTGAAAAGCGCCGCTAGCCAATCAAAGCCTCTCGCACCCAAGCATTTCCAAACCTCTACTGGGATCTCATCCGAACCCACTGCCTTTTTTCTACCCATTTTGCGGATCACTTCACTGACTTCTTCCCTAGAAAACCTCCTGTAGACGATACAACTGCCCTGACTCCCTGCGACTCGGTGCCCCTCTAACGACTCACAACCCTCATTAAGAAGACCGCAGAAGTACCTCTCCCACCGCTGTCGGATCTCTACGTCATCCACTAGCACGTTCCCATCTTCGTCTTTGATGCAACGAACCTTGCCCAAATCCGAGCTCATCCTATCCCTCTCTCTTGCGAGCCTATACAAAACTCGCTCTCCACCTTTTTCGTCGAGTGCCTTATAAAGGCTCTCATAAGCTTTATCCTTTGCACTCGCCACTGCTTTCTTCGCTTCCTTCTTCGCTGCTTTGTACTCTACCGATCTCACCTCTCTGTCTGAGTCACTGCTCCTCATCCAAGCTCTGAAAGCCAGCTGCTTGATCTTCACTTTCTCCTGCACCTCTTCGCTCCACCACGAGACCGACCTCCTATGCCCAGAAGCGCCTCTAGACATTCCCAACACTCCACACGCTGCTCTACGAATGCACTCTGCCATCTTATCCCACATCTCGTTTGCATCACTCCTTTCCTGCCATGCCCCTTTTGCGTCGGCTTCCTCGCAAATCTTATCTTTCAAACTCTGCCCATTCTCTTCCGAAAGACGCCACCATCTGATTCTCGGTTGCGGCCTACTAGACATCTTTCTCAGCCTGCCCAGAACCTTAAAATCCAAAACCAACAAATTATGCTGCGTCGAAAGACCGTCATATGGGATCACCTTACAATCCCTACACCCTCCTCTGTCCGCCCTCCTAACCATAAAGAAATCAATCTGTGTTTTACACGATGCGCTCTGAAAAGTTACCAACTGATCTTCCCTCTTCCTGAACCAAGAGTTTACCACTATGCAACTGAAAGCATCCGCAAAGTCCAACAAAGCCCGACCGCCCTCGTTTCTGACACCAAACCCGAAACCTCCATGCACCACATCGAAACCGTCGCTCGCTCTACCAATGTGCCCATTGAAATCCCCTCCAACAACTAACTGCTCTGAGCTCGGGATGCTCCTCATCAAGCCATCTAAGTCATCCCAAAACCTTCGCTTTTCCTCTGAACTCAAGCCCCCATGCGGAGCATAAGCACTGATAATGCTCAATATCTTCTCCCCCAAAGCAATCTTCAGCAACATTAAACGATCACTTGTGCGGACCACTTGCACCACTTGCTCCCTTAACTTTCTGTCAACCAGAATACCAACTCCGTTCTTACCGCAATCACCCCCAGAGTACCACAATTTCCAACCATCAACCTCACGAGCCTTCCTACCCTTCCACTTAGTCTCCTGCAGACAAGCAATCGCTACTCTCCGCCCTTGGAGAATCTTAACCAACTCGATAGACTTTCCTGTAAGGGTACCGACATTCCACGACCCTATCCTCACATCACTAACGGCCCGGATGGCCACTCCACTACTCCGGGGCTGAACCATGAATGGAACTGAAACCTACCACGCCTGAACAAAACGAGACTTCCTGCAAGAACCACCAGCAAAAACCACAACGCAACAAAACTAGCAAGGGAAAAAAAAACCACTAGGCCACCCAAAAGCTATGCACTCGAACGCAACTAACAAATAAAGGGTTAGAGAAACTAACAAAACCCAGCCAATAACAAACCAGCGAAAAACACAACGCAACAAAACAAAACTAGCAGGGGGCAGGCAATCGGAAACAGCAGCACCACAACTAAACACCAGCAAGAACAACAACAAAACCCCTGCAAACACTAAGGCCACTAAAGGAGGTAACAAGGCAGCAGGACAAAGACAAGATCAAGAGCAGAAACTGAAACCAAAAACAGAGGACAGCACAGACAAAAACAACAACTAAAGGAGGCAAATAAAAACAGCCCAATCAATCAAACAACTTGGAGACAAACGATGGCCAGAATCAAAACCAAAGAAACGGACCCAAGCGGAAAAAAAACTGAGGAAAGGGCACCCAATCAACAAACCAACCCAAACAACAAAAATCCACACAAAATCTGCAACGAATACAAGCTAGAAGAAGCAGGGATAAGAGGGGTACAACCGATAGGGCGGTGCGCCGCCGAGCGCGGACGCCGATGGGTGCGGGAACGGGTAGCCGGCCGAACACCTCTGGCCGGCCCAGGAAATGGATGACACCTAGCCGCGGTGGCTAGGGAGATGGGGAGCCCGCTGAGGATACACCACCGTCGGCAGGGGTTCCGGGGTGCGATGCGCTGACACGGCTGGGGGCAGGAGTGGTCGTGATACTCCACCGTCGCCAGGGAGAAGGGCCGCGAGTGGTCGGGATTGGCGGGTGCGCCGTGGACCGTCGTGGGAACGACGATGGCCGGCGAGGAACGAGGAGGGCTTGTCGAGGAGACACCAGCGGGAGAGAGGGTGGGGGTGGGGAGAGAACCGGATCTGAGAGTGGGGGAGAGGGGCGGATCTGGAGGTCGACGGAGATGGGGCTGGGTCTTGAGGCGGGACCAGGGCAGGGAGGGGCGATAGGCGAGGGGCGACGGGCGGTCGCCGGAACCGTGCCGGAGGAAAGCTAGGGGACGGCGAGCGCAACGGGCGAAATGTCAGACGAGCGAAATGTCAGACGGGTGAACGTATAGATGAGCGAGACCTACATGTGATTATAGTTATGAAAAATAACTATAATCAAATTTGTTATTTAACTAAATGGGTAAATTATTCAGTTGATGGATTACAACTTACAAGTTATGACCAAATAAAAATATTATTTTAAATAAAATAAAAAGTTTATAATAACTCTATGTATTAATTAAATGGTGTAATGATGTAATTGGGATTTGTATACTTGGATATAATTATTAATTAAACAACTCAAATTCTAAGATAGAATTAATATCTTAATCAAGTATGTATAAGATTCTGATAACATTTAGATTTAGTAAGATAACTTTTTTAAAATAAGGGGGCGATGTGGCGCAATATGGTTGCAGAATTTGTTTCTGCTTTAGTATATAGTAATAGACATTGATCACTCAAAAGTAAACTTAATTAGAATAAACAACATTACAAAAATCCAACTACTTCTAATTTATGAACCCACATCTTGTATCTAATTGTTCTCCTCTCAACCATTGCATCAATGATGCGATCCCTTCTCTTACTCCCAAGGAAGAGGAAGACGCCATGACAATGCGTTCGGACGGACCCATTACTCGAGCTCGTGCTAAGGCCATCACCCGAGCAACGACGTCCTTTGTATGGTGAGCCTCTCAGTCCATGTAACACCCCTATTTTGTAACCATGGGTATTACATGCTAGTGACCTCGGATTTTCCCATCCAAAGTCACCCAAGGTGATAGGTAACACAACTTGATTCATAAAAACGAAATATTGAACTTATATTACATCAAAAGTGATCCAATGTTTGATACATGATTAGAAATCGATGATCAATGATACAAAATTGCAATGTTTGAGTGAAGAAGATATTTAAATCATTTTGCAGCGGAAATAAGGCGACAACTAAAAGATCCTTCGTAAAAACAACATAGGAAACTCCAGTATATAAAGTAATTTAAACCTCTTGAAAATCTTCGAGTCTTCGTCTTTGGTCTTCGGCAAACCTGTCTCTATTCCCTGATATTTCCATAAAAGCAAGAAATACCAGCTGACCAATGTCGGGAAGAAAAGAAAGTGGTATTAGTCTAACGCTAGACTAAGCAAGTGGTAGAATGTGACTAGGTTCTTAAAAGGCTAAGTATGTCGGCGTCAAGGTCCAAAGGGAACTGAGCGATGCACGACAAATCGGGTTTTTTTTCAGATGAGAGTGTGATATAATTTAGAGGATGAGGCTTCATTCGAATATAACTCAGATAAAAGGAACGAATCCGAATGGAGGTGAATAACGAGCTTTCTTGTGAGGATAGGAAATCACAAAGAGGTGATTCCTAGGGATGAAAGGTGGTTAAGATTTTTTTTGTTGGGAACTTATTAATGCATATCAAGATTTACGAAGAACAATCAATTTAAACAATACACTTTATTCTAACGGCTTTCGGATGTGGCAACTCATAAGAGTCAAGGGCCACTCCCAATACATCCTTCGTTCATTAATTGTCGTGCATAGGGCACTTATCTTTCATTAATGACAAAACAGTGCATTCAGTTATTGATTTTTAGATGCAACAACCCAGGACGGGTCAAGGGCTACATCGGAGAAGGACGGAGTCCTTAACACCTAGCTAGGGTGTTGTCACCTCTCTACGCTTGTAGAGCAGGAAGAGTCATGACCCGGTATTAGGGTATATGTACATCCTAATACAACTTCTTAAGAGTTGTAGCAGAGACGAGTCTCTCACCCCTAATCCCTATTCTAGTCCATAACAAAGTGTCAAAAAGAGACTTGAAACAATCAGAGACCACAATCATCGGTCCTAAGTCCATGGGCTAGCGCAGTGCAATAATATAAATAACAATGGGGTCATTATTTCTAAACAGAAATAACCCTATATTCATTTTATTTAGCAACCAAGGTGTTCCCAACAATTATATGGATATTAAACGGAATGGAAGGAAATTCACGTTTAATCGTAAAGAGCAAGAGAACCATCCACTTGCCTTCGATTTTCGAGAGTTAAGTCGTTACAAAGACAGAAGCTGTAAACGAGCTCTCCTAGAAACTTGACCTAATCCGAGACATGGGAATGATAACGAAATAAATTAATATTTAATTTATTTCTTAGTCTAGGAACTCCTCGAACTGTTATCTTCGTATATTCATTTGGGAGACTAGTATAAATTATTATCCTTTAATAATTTATAACTTTAACCTTTCAATTTATTAAAATGTTAGAACGGGTTTAGGACTTTTGTAGGATCATCGGTTTACAAACATCCTTCATAAAATTTATTTATAAAAACGCTTCTTAAGGAAATTAAATAAGTACTTAACTAAGCTTCATTATTCGTAATAAAATTATATTTTAGCATTATAAGTCCCAATTAAGAAAAGGGTTCAAGTCTATTTTTATGAGAAGGTTAGCTTACTTACATGGGCTAAAGATAATATTTTATTTATTTATTTATTATCATACTCATAAATAAATTTAGGACTTCTAATGGACTTATTAATATTATCTTAATGAGTAGAGATTTTAATTTTATTGTCATCCATTAGAATAAACAATTACCTATTGGACTTATTTTATAACCAAGTCTCTTTAAGTTAGGCTTATGGGCTTTTAATTAACAAATTAGCTAGTGGGCCTATTTAACTTAACCCAAAAAGTTTTCAGGAGAGACTCACCTTCTTTTCAAATGTGTTTTACGCCCCTCCCCTTGTTGTGCCTGCCTCCTTTCTTTTTCCTTTGCACAGCAACACAACCACGACAAAATTTCAACACCCCGCACAACGACAACCCTACAACCGGCGATCGACGGCGACAACAGGAGGGCGGCACCAACGGTTTCCAGCGACGGCGACGAAGGCGGCGGCCAGACTCGGCTCCCAGGCGTAATTAAATATTCTCTACAAGGCAAAAAATAAACGATCAATATGTTCAACGAATTTAGGCCAAAGAATTTGATGTGTTACTGCACTGTGTCGTGGACGGATCCACTGCCTTAGAAACAATACGCCCGGACACTGGTACAGATCCAAACGAGCGCTGGCTCCCCAAGGATTGGGCGCAACTTCCCTCGAATCCGTGCACTCGGATAAGAAGAAATGGGAACGGATGATCCAGAACAAGTGAGAAGAGAGGTACGGGATGAGTTTTGAGAAAGCAGAAGAGAAGACTTTGATGATCTGAGAAGAGACGCTGATGGGGTTAAATAGATCTGAACACACCCACCATCCCACGATTCTCTCTCAACCACCCACGAAATCCTCTTCAGTTAAAACAAAGTGATAAACTCGTTTGACCAATTCAAATAATTAGTCCCCAAGTATCGGAAACAGAAAACACGTTGAAAACGGAGATTTGCGGAAGAGTTATCGGCAAACTAATCCGCAAATCTCGGAGGCCCAAGTTTAATAAAATAGTTGAAAATTCCCGAAAAAAGATACGCCCCAGCACCACACCGCGCTCGTGTCACGAACACGAACACGAATACAATCCGAGCCGGACGGTGGCGGCGGCGCGCACACGAGGGAGCATTCCTCTCTTGACTCACTAACCCATGATATACCAATGCATAATATATAGTGGGCATTTTACCCACCCACATGTACCGATGTGGGAAGCAAAAAGAGCTTTCAGCTCATTTGCTTTTGCTCACGTGTAAATGCATGTGCAACATTACACTTGGAGCCATAAAAGCTCCAACAATCCCCCACTAATCCTGTACATCAATCAGGTTATTTTCTGAATAGGATTTTATGACTTAGTGCTTAAGCAGATGGTATCTTTCGATCTGAACCAACTGCTTTAGTGAACTAAGGGATGCTCTCAAGTCAAGAAGTGAACAAGTCTTGAACTTCTGACTTTCGTTGAGAGTGTTACCTTAGAACACACACTTTGTCAATTGTCCTTCCATTCCCGCGATGGAGATTTCACTTAGTGAATCTCGGTTTCTTGGGATTCTCATGGGTGCCCTCAAAGGTCTTCAGCCTTTTGGATTTTAACCAAATGCACTCACGTAGGTGACCTCATCAAGTTTGTCTCATTACAAACCACCCAAATTCGGGCTATGAAGTCATTAAGAGCTCGAAGCTGATCCTCTCAATTTCTTATTCATTTTGCCATAGGATTAAGAAAGCTTAAGCTTTCGTATGGGTCTCAATCCCATTCCCCTCGACGATTCCAGGACCATTTTCCTGTTTAACCCTTTTGTTAAGGGATCTGCTAGATTTCTTTCTGACCTTATTTACTCCATTGTGAGTACCCCATTCAGGATCAGGTGTCTCACAAACTCATGCCTGATTCGTATATGTCTCTTCTTTTCGTTATAGACACTACTCTTAGCAACCCCCATGGCTGCTTGAGAGGCACAGTGTAGAGATACGGGAGGTGTTGGCCTCCCCCACAATGGGATGTCAGCCATTAGGCTTCTCAGCCACTCGGCCTCTTGCCTTGCCAAGTCGCTAGCTACAAACTCTGACTCCATAGTAGATCTTGCTATAACCGTCTGCTTTGCAGACTTCCAAGATATAGCTGCACCACATAAAGTAAATACATAACCACTGGTAGAACTTACTTCATCATTGTCAGATACCCAGTTTGCATCACAATAGCCCTCTAACACATTAGGGAATCTCTTATAATGTAAACCCCAATCAAAAGTACCTTTTAGATACTTCAATAATCTTTTTAGGGCATTCCAATGATCATTGCAAGGGTTATGAGTATATCTACTTAATCTACTTACAGCATAGGCAATATCAGGTCGAGTATAATTCATTAAGAACATCAAACTACCAATTATCTTAGCATATTCAGATTGGGAGACACTTTTCCCTTTATTTTTCTTCAAGTGTATGCTAGAATCATAAGGTGTTCTTACAAGCGAGACATCAAAAGAATCAAATTTCCTTAGTATGTTCTCTACATAATGAGACTGACATAGAGTGAAGCCATCTTGTGTTTTTGTAACTTTCACACCCAAAATTACATCAACTTCACCTAAGTCCTTCATTTCAAATTTTGATGATAAGAACTCTTTGGTCTCATTAATTACATCTAAATGTGTTCCCATTATTAACATGTCATCAACATATAGACATATAATCACACATTTAGCATGCATCATTTTAGTATATACACAGGCATCAGAACTGTTGACTACAAAACCGAAGCTCATAATAGTCTTATGAAATTTTTCATACCATTGTTTTGGAGCTTGTTTTAGACCATATAAGGATTTCTTCAACTTACACACCCTTTTCTCTTGACCCGGGATCTCGAATCCAAGAGGTTGGTGCATATAGATTTCCTCCTCTAGATCGCCATTCAAAAAAGCTATCTTAACATCCATCTGATGTACAAACAAATTATGAGTAGATGCTAATGCAATCAATACACGAATAGTGGCGATCTTAGTAACAGGTGAATACGTGTCAAAATAATCAATGCCGTATTTTTGAGTAAATCCTTTGATTACCAATCTTGCCTTGTACCTATCTATGGTACCATCGGTTTTTAGTTTTTCTTGAAAATCCATTTACATCCAATGGCTTTACTACCTCTAGGCAAGTCTACAATTTCCCACGTCCCATTTGACACAATGGAATCTACCTCACTGTTAATGGCATCTTTCCAGAAACTCGCATCTATAGAACTCATAGCTTCTTCATAAGTTTTTGAGAAATTTGCCGGAAACCACCCGTATGATAGGCCATATTTCGCTAAACCACCCTTTTGCTTCGATATTATTTTGAGCCACCTGTATGATACCCTCCGTTAACAAATAACCACCTCCGCCCAATTTCCGTCAAAATTCCATCCATACCGCGTGGCCACGTGGATTATAATTTCTTTCCCCTTTTTTTTCACCCTTTTACACATTAAAACCCATTTACTCATTATTTCCCCCAAAAAAACCTTTTACTCATTTTAAAAAACCTTATTAAATGAAATCCCCACCCAAAAAACTCATTTCACACAAAATAACCCCAAACCCGCGGATGAACCCTAATTTCCCAAAACCCCCAATTGGAGCCCGATTCTGCGATGGCTAAGAGGTGCGATTGAGGTGCGATTGAGATCCAATCCAAGGGCAACATCATCGAAGGAGGAGACTGAGGTGCGATTGAGCTGCTTAGCTGTGCGATTCGATTCCAAAGAGGTACCTCACACATTCACTAAATACGATTCTTATCCCTAATTTTGAGTGATGAATTTCGAGAGAGGGATATGTGTTATGAATTTGGTTTCATGTGGGATAGGTTTTATGAATTTAGAGAGAGGGATATCAGTGGGGTACGGGTTAATAGGATTGAAATTGTGTGGAGATTGAAATTCTGGGTTCAATTTCTGACATTGAAATTGTGTGGAGATTGAAATTCTGGGTTTAATTTCTGCTTAATAGGATGTCAAGCTCAAGCTATACATCAACCAATTCACATGGAAGGTCTTGTTTCTGTGGGCTTCAAGCAAGGGAATCCACTGCACAAACTGACAGGAACTATGGAAGGAGATTTTATGGTTGTGCTCAATACGGATCTGTCAACAAATGCAATTACTTTGAATGGAGGGATGAGCCATACAATGCAAGAGCTGTGTGCGTGATAAACAAATTGATGAATGAGAAGCAAAAGCTGAAACAGAGTCATAATGCATTGTTGGATTCAAACAAAGAGCAACAAGCTGAAATTGCTGCCATGAAGATCCAATTGGAAAAGTTGATGGTGGAGAAAGAGGCAAACAAAGTTCAATGTCAGGCTTGCACCAAAATGAAGATTCTTGATTCAAGTGGTATAATTGTCTTGGTTGTTTGTATGTTTGCGCTTATGTGCTTGAATGTTGTACTAGTTAAATGGTCTATGTAATGATATGGTCAAGAAACTCAAGTTCCAGAATTGTCACTTTTGTTGACATCAATTCCAGGTTTATGTAATGCATGATGTTGTGGCCTTATTTCTTTGTGACTTTCTTTGACTAAAGTTCCAAGATGAGCTCAACTCAACACAGACACCATAAATGAGTTCAGAATTTGACAGCAACAAATGTGTGAATTGAGCACATAACAGATGAATTGGCACCAAGCTTCAAACACACAAATCCACCAAAAAAGTGTTCAGAATTTGACACCAAAAATAATTCAAGCACACAGAGTCACCAAAACTGTGTCACCAAACCTGACTCCTAAAACAACAACAATTCACACCTAAATTCTGGTGTCAATTCATTAAGCCTGTCATACATTAAGATGATAGAACATGATAATTGCCAAAAGATGCATTAAGACTGTCATACATTAAGCTGGAGTTTACAACTGCTTGCTAATTGCCAAAAGATCATCCATCAGCCACACAAATTGTACCAAAACACTAAGAAGCTGAGTTTGAAAACAACATCGAAACTGAGTCTGACAACAACATAGAAACTGAGTTCATAACAACACACTGAAACTGAGTGTTCAAATGCATAGCCACTAAAACAGCACATCCACTTGGGATGAGTGGCTCCACTGAGGTGCTTCCTTGGTGAACGCCTTAAATTCAGAGCAAGTGAACCCCTTGTTGCAATAACCTTGACTTTCTTGGTCTTTGTAACAGGATAGACTTTTTGGGTCTCATTCCTTTGAGTAGTGTTGTCCTGCATAATTCAAGCAACACACTAATTCACATATTCTGCTTAACTTCACTAAATTAAGAATCCAACTAAAGGCATGAAATGTGGTTTACCTGGCTTGTAGGAGGCATAGAAGGTTGTGCTGGCACCTGGCCTGTAGGAGGCATAGAAGCTTGTGTTGGAACCTGGTCTGTAGGAGCCATGGAACACTGTGTTGGCATAGAAGACTGTGTCCCAAAGCCTTCAACCGAATCAGCTGTCTGTTATTAAGCCAACAAATATGAGTTAGTGACAAAAAAGTACATCAAAATTGACCAACTTGCTTCTGAGAACTAGTGTGCACTTACAAAATCATATGAAGCTTGTGTACTAGCTTGTCCAGGCTCGGGGTGATTTGGTTTGGACTTTGTATACACATTGAAAATTAATACAAATGCTAAGTTAGAACTTCATCTAAATAATAGAAATAGATAAGTACAGGGTGAAGCACTCAAACCTTTTTATTGTACTGCCTCTTCTTGTGTCCAAAATCCACAGTTTGAGAGTTTGAAGGCCTCCCACCTGTATTCCTAGGATTAGGTTGCTCAGGTCCTTTTGGTGGCTTGCTACACTTCCTCTTGTAGTGTCCCTTTTCCCCACAGTTGGAACACTTGAACTCTCCAGCAACTCTAATTCTCTTACTTGGCTTACTTCCTTCTCCAGCCTCTCTTTTCCTTGACTTTCTTGGTCTCCCAGGTTGCACAACATACTTGGGTGGCTCAGGGGCTTGGTTGGTGGTCTTCTCCCATTGATGTTCACCAGGAATTGGACTAATGCAGCCATGGTAAGCCTTGAGGTACAACTCCTTGGTGAAAAAGGGATGAATGAAGCCATCTAGGTTCCTCCTATCCTTCAGAATGCATGACATAGCATGTGGGCATGGAATGCCACACAGATCCCACTTACCACATCCACAACTCTTCTCAGCCAGATCCACTACATATGTGCTTCCATAACTGTCGACCTCAAATTTATCCCCTCCTCCATACACAGGTATGCAGCCCCTGAAACATTCCCTCTTTGAGTTCTCAATCCTCTTCATAGCATTTGGTGTGAAGACACCCTCATACTTCAGCATTCCCTCTCTTTTAGCAACAAATCTCTTCATCATCCATCTTCTGATCCATTCACACATAGAAAGTATTGGAAGTTCTCTTGCAGGCAAAATAACAGAGTTGAAGCACTCACACACATTGTTTAGCAGCATATCACTCTTGGTGTCATGTTTGAAGGCATGTCTTGACCATGTGACAGGATTTGCATCAATCAAATACCTGTGGGCATTGGGATCCAGCTTTCTGATCTCTTCCATTGCAGAGTTGAAGTCACAGAGGTTCCATGCCCTAGCAGCAGCCCATACAGCATCCTTGTAGGTCTTGCCAGGCCATTTGACCTTGAAATTGTTGTGTAGATGTCTAACACATACCCTTGTTGGAGCCATGGGAGCAACATCACTCAATGCCTCTATCAACCTGTTGGGACGCTATCAAGGACGCCTGCGTACTTGTTAGTGTACCACACAACCGTCCCTTAGTTTTGATATGACAAACTCACTTTGATTCTAATAAAGTTGTCCAAGTGTTCAGGAACGCCAGTGACCAAAAGGACAACAAGTGTGTATGGGTGTCCCATAAGCTTAGGGACGCTAGCTAACAGGAAGTAAGGACCAGCCAGAGACTACTTGAGCAAGGACGGAGTCCCAAGCAAGTAGGAACGCAAGAAAGGAGTCCTTACTCACTAGCCGACAGGATGACATCACACGACAATGTTTTATCATCCAAGGACACGTGGAGACCGATCCTGTAGCGGAGTCCAACACTACGTGGCGGACGATCCTGTTACAGAGTCCATCAACACGTGGCGGCCGATCCTGTAGCGAAGTTCATCATACACAGCTGGATACAGGAAGCTTCCTCATCACCGCCCTACTACATGGAGGAAGATCCTGTAGCCACGTCCATGAAGGGCATGATCATCCCAGTGAAAAGACGCCCTTCCCCAAGTCCTATAAATAACCCCAAGGCATTTATTGTGACGGCAACGCTTTCAAGAATATTCAGAGAGAATCATAGGAAAGCGGCTCACTCAAGAACACAAAGAACAAACTCAAGAACTCAAGAACAGTGTTTAGACCTGAGTTAGATCGAGTGAGACTTGTAACCAAATCACAAAAGCTGTTTGTAACAGAAAACACAAAAAGAGAGAAAGAGAGTTCTGCGAAGTACAGCAGAACGCAGGGATAGGAGTCCTTTAGTAGATTGAACTTGCTTAAGTTGTAGGCTTAGAGGAGTCCTTTACTAGTGGACTTAGGGAAAAGCTAAGTGCCAGAGAACTGTAAAGACTCGCCAGTACAACTGTAAGAACGTTCAATATAAAGGAAGAACTATTCAAGAATCCTCCAAGGAGGTAGAGGTTTACACTCAAGGACTACTTGGTCTTGAGTGGTTCCTCTATAAATCTTTGCGTTCATTACTTACCTGTTTAGTACTATTTCCGCTGCATTACTCAAGGACGCCCCTACTCCTCGTAGGGACGCCTAATCTAAGGACGCCTTTACCTAAGTAAAGGCAGTCCCTCAGTACTAACGATCCAACAATTGGTATCAGAGCAGGCGCTCTAGATTCTTACTGAGTTGCAGGTAAAGATGGACATGGAACCTATTGGAATCTCTTTTGTGAAGCCTCCGCGTCTAACGGACGGAAACTTCAACCGATGGAAAATCAGATTTGAGAACTTCTGTAGAAGCACCAACTATCAGTGCTGGAACGTTATCAGAAAAGGTGATCTCAAAGTTCCCGATGACAGGAAAGACAAAGAGGACGAGTGGGGTCCTGACGAATTCAAGCTAATGGAAACAAATGCTAAAGCAGTGTGCTTCCTTCAAGCGTCCCTCTGCGAAAGGGACGCCACAAGAGTGAGCAATCTCCCCACGGGCACGTCGAAGGCAGAAAGAGAATTCGTCCCAAGCCGAAATATCACAAGTACCGCCCAGTGGGAAGCTCTTGAGAAATTTCATGTGGGAACTGCAGAAATGAAAGAGGACGTTCAGCTAAAGATCAAAAAGGAGTTCTATGCTTTCAGTATGTTGCCAAATGAAACGGTAAATGACTACTCGTACCGTTTTGAAGGTCTTGTCACCAAAATGAGGAACTTGGGCATTCCAGAATCAGAAATCTCCATGAGGAATAGAGTTCAAGTAGTCATTGATGGGTTGACTGGAGTTTGGAACTTTGATAGGACGACTTTCAAAGAAAACACAACCAACAAAACTCTAGATATGGAAGAGATCTATGGGAAGCTCAGGCAGTACGAAGAAAGAAGAATCTCTGACATGGCTCAGCTAGGAAAGAATCCTCAAACTGATCTTGCTTTGGCGTCCACAACACCAGAGTACGCCGAGTACCTACGTGGCCAAAGGGATCTAGCATTGATGATGCAAAACAAAGAAAAACTTGAGAACTTGCGTCCCAAAGAGAAAGAAAGAAAGCCAAAGGAAGAGATTGACTCAGATGAGGAACTCTCTCTTATTCACAAGGCTCTCAAGTACTATAACAAGAAGAACAAGCATAGTAGCAAGAGCAAGTCCTACAAAAAGGAGAGTCCCAAGTACACAGAGGCTGAGATGAAGGAACTCACATGCTACAAATGCAACAAGAAAGGACATTTTGCCAAAAAATGTACTGCGGGAACGTCCTCCAAGGACAAGAAGAAAGCTCTCATTGGAGCATGTACAGCTGCCTGGGATGATCTTAGTTCAAGTGATGATGAACGTGACGATTAAGTTGCATACATGGCAGTGGAGGACGCCCCAACTGTTGAAGAGAACGCCTCCGACAACGAACAAGAGGTAACTCATGATTCCATGATGCGTTCTTTAGAAAAGTGTTCAAAACCAAAATTGCTTAAACTCATTGGTAAAATCATGGAAGAAAGTCTTGTTATGAAAAGAAGAATGGATGAACTCGAAGATGAAAATATTGTATTTGAATGTGAAAATTGTAATTCAATGACTATTCAACTAGAGTTCTCATGTGAAGAAACTAAGTCCCTAAAAACTGAACTTGTGTGTCTTAAACTTGAGAACGCCAAGCTTAGGGAAGAAGTGAAAGTTTTGGGAAAGAGTCCCATAGTTGAGGAAGTGAAACCAATAGTCTTTGTCCCAGCTAAGCGTGGACTAGGTTATGAATCTGACTCTAGGAACTCTCTCCCTAGCGACTTTGAGGCCAGCAAAACTTCAGAACTTGAACTAGAAAGAGAGAAAACCAAGAATCTCCTTGAAAGAATTAGAGTCCTAGAGAGTGGAGAAAAAGGTCAAGAGGACTACTACACTAACTCTATCAGTCATAAAATTTACAAGAAAATTGCTAAGGGGGACGGTTCAAAAGTGTGTGATCCCCAAAAGATGAAGCAAAACAAAATCCAACGTCCCAACAAAAAGTACTACCTCGGTACTTACTATAGGACGTGTTGGTACTGTGGACAAGGTGACCACTTCAAATATGACTGTGTAAAACTTAAGGAAGACATTGAGAGTGGCAAAGCTGCTAGGACTAACAATGAAAATGCTAAGTCCGTTCCTAAAGCTAGTTCTAGGCGTCCTAGACGTTCTAGAAGTTCTTTCCGCAAACATGCCATTTCTAATGATGTTAACTTAAATGATTATATGCCAGAACCAGAGTTCTATTATTATAATGAGCCAGGTAAGGAACACCTTGCCTGGGTCGCCAAGAACTAACCTTGTTTTGGCAGGTGGAAGTGAGGGGACGCCCATGGATCATTGATAGTGGCGCCTCAAATCATATGACAGGAAGCCAGATCCATCTCACTTCTATCCAAAGTAGTGCCACGGGAGGAACTGTCTCGTTTGGCAACAAGGGCAAAGGAAAGATCAAAGGAACGGGAACTGCTATTCTCAACCCGTCCATTAAAGCAACAAATGTCAGTCTTGTTGAAGGACTTGGCTTCAATCTTCTTAGCGTCTCTCAGATGTGTGATCAAGGTGAAAATCTAGTCACATTTGACTCAAAGGAGTGCCTAGTTATTAACAAGAAGTCCAACAAAGTTGTTCTCAAAGTAGTTCGCAAGAACAATATCTACATCTTCAATCAAGAGTTCAAACCGAAATCAGAGTGGTGTCTATCTGCTTCAAAGGAGGACGCTGATCTCTGGCATCGCCGCCTTGGCCATGCTGGACCAAGCACAATCCTCAAGTTACACCAGCGAAATCTTGTGAAAGGACTTCCCCGAATTGATCCTGAGACTGTTGAACAATGCGAAGCCTGTATCAAAGGGAAGCAAACAAGAACGTCTTTCAAGTCCAAGAACGAAGTCAGTACAAAGAAGCCTTTGGAACTCCTCCATATGGATCTTTGTGGACCAATGAAGACGTTGAGCCACGGTGGAAAGAGGTACATTTACGTTCTTGTAGATGATTTTTCTCGATTCACTTGGGTTCTTTTCTTAGCGTCCAAAGCAGATTGTTTCAATGCGTTCAAAGTCTTCACCAAACAAGTGGAAGTTGCCCTTGAGACGCCTCTCAAAGCCATAAGATCATACCATGGAACGGAGTTCCAAAACTCAGAGTTCCTGGCCTACTGTGATCAACATGGCGTCCCACACAACTTCTCAGCTCCAAGGACTCCTCAACAAAATGGAGTTGTGGAACGAAAGAATAGGACGCTAGAGGATATGGCAAGAACTATGCTCTTGGCAAATAGCGTCCCCAAGTACTTCTGGGCGGAAGCTATTGCTACAGCATGCTACATCATCAATCGTGCCATGATCCGTCCTCTACTAAAGAAGACGTCTTATGAGTTGTTGAATGGAAAGAAGCCTCGCATCGATTATCTCAGAGTCTTTGGTTGCAAATGTTTCGTTCACAACAATGATAAAGAAAAACTTGGAAAGTTTGATGCAAGGAGTGATGAAGCCATATTCCTTGGGTACTCTCTTACCAGCAAAGCATATAGAGTTTTCAACAAAAGGACTCTAAAGCTTGAGGAGAGTATTCATGTTGTGTTCAAAGAACGTTCATCTCACAAAGAAAAATCAAGCAAGAAAGAACGCTCTTCTTCACAACAACAGGACGACTCTGAAGATGAAGCTGAAGATTGGACCTCAGGAAAATACTATGTCTCTAAGGACGCGTCTCCAAATCCTGAAGAAGTCTCAGTGGACGCTCCCAGTGTTGTTCAGGGAGTTCTCTCTCGTAGTGAATCTCCAGTTCAACAAGATGTGGCTGAATCAAGTCAACAAGGCGAGCAACGCCAAAGTGTGGACGCTCTCTCTGAGGGGGAACACACTGAGGACGATGCTCAAAGTGACAGTGATAATTCTGATGGAGACATTGATCCAAGATTTGCTCATTTGTTTCAAAGGGAGTCCCGCTTCTCTAGGGACCATCCAACTTCTCAAATTGTATCTGATCCGTCTCAAGGAGTTCAAACCAGGTCAGCTGCAAGCAAGTCCCAGAGTGCAAATTTAGTTTTTTGTGCATTCAATGCCTTTGTCTCTATGGTGGAACCAAATAATATCAAAGAAGCACTCCAGGACGCTGACTGGATTCAAGCAATGCAAGAAGAACTCAATCAATTTGAAAGAAACAAAGTTTGGACTCTCGTCCCACGTCCCAAAGGCAAAAATATCATAGGGACGCGATGGGTGTTCAGAAATAAGCTTGATGAGAGTGGACGTGTGTCAAGAAATAAGGCAAGACTGGTGGCTCAAGGATTCAAGCAAGAGGAAGGCATAGACTATGATGAGACCTTTGCTCCTGTTGCTAGAATTGAAGCCGTTCGTCTCCTTATTGCCTTCGCCGCTCACAAAGGATTCAAGTTATTTCAGATGGACGTCAAGACTGCCTTTCTCAATGGAAAGTTAAAGGAGGAAGTGTATGTTGCTCAGCCGCCTGGCTTCGAGGACGCCTCTCACCCAGATCATGTGTACTACTTGGACAAAGCGCTCTATGGACTCAAGCAAGCCCCTCGTGCATGGTACGACAGGTTTGCGTCCTTTCTTTTGTCTCATGGGTACACTAGAGGTTCAATTGATAAAAATTTGTTTATAAAGAAAGTTCACAAGGACATTTTAATTGCCCAAGTTTACGTTGATGATATAGTCTTTGGTAGTACTAACATGGAACTTGTAGATGAGTTCAAGTCCTTAATGAGTAGTGAGTTTGAGATGTCCCTCATTGGAGAACTCAATTTCTTCTTGGGACTTCAAATTAATCAACTCAAGGAAGGGACGCGCATTCACCAACAAAAATATGTCCGTGAAATGCTTGAGAAGTACGGGATGAACACGTCCAAACCTGTTGCCACCCCTTGTTCTCCAAACTCGCGTCTTTATGCAGACGAACAGGGAAAGGACGTTGATCAAAAGCTTTACAGAGGGATGATTGGTTCTCTACTCTACTTGACCGCAAGCCGTCCCGACATTATGTTTGTCGTTTGCTTGTGTGCACGCTTCCAGGCGAATCCAAAGGAGTCCCACATGCAAGAAGTCAAGAGGATCTTTCGCTACCTCAAAGGACGCGATGATCTTTGCCTTTGGTACCCCAGGAAGACGTCCTTCAAGCTTGTTGGCTACTCGGACGCTGATTATGCTGGTCATGTGATTGACAGAAAAAGCACTTCAGGAATGGCACAGTTCCTTGGTTCATGCTTAGTCTCTTGGGGATCTAAGAAACAGAACTCTGTGGCGCTTTCAACTGCGGAAGCCGAGTACGTTGCTGCTGCCTCGTGATGTTCACAAGTCATCTAGATCAAATATCAACTAGAGGACTACGGTATCAATCTTGAAACTATTCCCATTCGTTGTGATAACACAAGTGCTATTGAAATTTCTAAGAATCCAGTTTTTAATTCACGTACAAAGCATATTCATATAAGGCATCATTTCTTGCGTGATAATGTTGAACTAGGACTCATTAGTATGGAGCATGTAAGGACTGAAGACCAAATAGATGATATTTTCACTAAGGCGCTTGATAGACGTCCCTTTGAGCATCTAAGGTTGCTTTTGGGGATGATAACCTTTAAGTAGCAAGTCCCGTTGTACTATTCTCTCAATGATTGGCTATGTCTTGTAGGTTCTAAGTGTTTAAGGACTGTTATGCATTGAATTCATATGTGCAAGGACGCTAGTCTAAAACTTCATGTGTTTGCTACTTTGGAACGCCATTCAAATTTTCTCTATTTTGTCTTGAAAAGAGTATCCCTGATCACCCAACCCTCATTATAAGCCGAAATGATGGGAACTCTAAGCTTACCTTAGCCGAGAACTCCGCAAAAGCGTCCTATGAGCTTCATATTTTCTTTTACGGGACGTACTTGCGTTGTTCTCAACTGGTTCGAAAGGTGATCACAGGAACGGTAAGTTGGTCATTGGTTTGCTTGAAAAGGTAAATTTTTTGCTAAGTATGAGAGAACGCTCAGTGTTGATTGAGAAGAACGCCAGTTCAGTATTTGAGGAGCAGTTGAAGAGTCAGAAATTTGAACTTTTGAAAGTGTGAACAGTGACCGTTGCTTTTGCTCATATCTTAAGGGGGAAGTTTTGCCACGTGTCGCACAGTAAAACAGTGGTAATTACTAGTTGTGCCACCGCTTCCTCTATATAAGGCCAGAACAGTCGCTCTTAGAATTTATTACGCTCAACCACTTTCTCACTCTCAAAATTGCTCTGACATCTCTCTAGAACTCCGGCAACTTTCTCTCACTAAATTCTCACCTGAATGATGTCTCAACAACAAAAGAACGTGGCCGGATCTTCTACCGGCGGGAAGAGACGCAGGTTGGTAAAGTCCCACTACATTGAAAAGCCTCAACCCATCGTCCTTAACGAGTCGTTAGTGGACTTCATCAATAGGAAGCCCAAGACCCTGTACAACTTGATAAGGGAACGGATGAGCCTTCCTGATGTGAAGAGGGACGCAATAAAGACCAGGAACTACGAAAAGTTCATCGAACGATTCGTCATTCCCGGCCTTCACAAGACCAACTTCAAAGATCTACCAGGGAGGATGGACGACGTGCTTTTCTTTTCTCAGTTTGGAGGTGAGAACCTTGCTCCCTTGCTTGATCTAATCCCCGACCTCCACAACGCCGTCCTACCTGACTTTCCTATGTACCCTGAGGACTCCTTAGCCTACAAAATGCTAAAGTCCCGAGTACCAAGTCCTTCTCCACCACCACCTCAAGTCCCCTCCATCACCACCAAATCAATCCTCCCATCCAAGCGTCCAACCCCTTTATCTCCCCTCTCAAAAACATCCAAACCCACCTCCTCAAATCCAACACAAATCGTGGACAAGTTTCCACCTCACTTAAAGGAGGGCCGTTCCAAGAAAGTCCACGACCCAAGGCCCCTCAAAAAGGCCAAGACCTCGAGCGTCCCATCCTCCAAGCCCTCCACAAAACGGCCGAGCACCTCAAAACGGCCATCCAATCTCTCCAAAGAATCCACTCCTCCCCCTCAACAAATTTCAATCGTTCAACTTCCCACCCCTCCTCCGTCCCCCCAACCTTCCAAGAAAAACGCCCTCATTCTCTTTCCTCCAAAACCCCTTTCTCCCCTAAATCTTGCCAACTTCCCAACTGCTCCAGCCCACATCTCACCGCCTAAGGACCCCGAGACCCCCAGATCTCGCCGTCCCTCATCTGAGAGCGGACCTGAGGAAGTTGAGAAGCGTCCCGCCCTTGAGCATACCTTCAAACGCCGCAAAGCTGGCGAATCACCTAAGGTGCTCTTGGCCCAGGCCGCTCCAGAGCCCGAGCACATCTCCTCCTCCTCCTCTAGCTCATCTGAGAGCCAAAGAGGAACGCCTGCGGCCCAAGCCTCCCCGTTCATAGATGTTGTTGGGGACTCCGACGACGAGGCTGAAGGAGTTGAGAATGCTCCCGCTGAAACACAAGTAGCTGAGGACGCTGGCGAGCACCAGGTACCTCAAAAGGACGCCGAGCCAACCCTTTCTGAAGAGCTCGAGCGTGATGCTCAAGAAATCCCACCCTACAACCAATCCCTCCCAATCCTCAACCCTTCCCAAGCTCCACAAGATAACCCCTCCCCCACAATCCACAAAGAATCCCACGTCCCAGCGGACGCTGAGCCACAAACAGAAATACAATCAGAAGCTCAGGACGCTGAGGGCACGTCCCACGGTCAGGGTTCATCTGCTGCCAATCAAACCACATCTGGTGGTAATGCTGAGACAGAACAAGGCACAGAGAACGCTGCTGGCCAGGACGCCAGTGAGAATGAGTCTGAGGACTCTGCTGATGAGGACAGTTCTTCGGATGGCGAAGACTCCGAGTCCCCCAAGGGCAAGCGCAAAAGAAAGCATGATGGCGCGCCCGTGAAAGTTCTTAGCCCTCCAGTTTATTCTGAAGAGTGGCTCGCCTCCTTCCATCAAGATGACAAAGTCTAGGAGTTCCTTGAGCTTCTGCGATTTCAGGGATGGTTGAATGTTGGGCCTGCGCCCGCTGTGGTTGACAAAGAGCAGATCAAGGCGTTCTACAGGGATCTGCGTTACAAGCCCAAAGATGGCTCTCTCCATTTCAAAATAGATGGTGAGAAAGCCACAGTTAGTGAACGCCAGGTTCGAGCTTTCATGGGACTCGGTGCTCAGAAGCCCCCGTCCGACGCTCTAAGCTCTCTTCCAGAAGGCGGTTTCGAGACAACTGATGAAGAACTGCCCCTGGTTGAACATGTTTTTCAGGGCAAGAGGCCATTGGGACTGGACAGAGTTGCTCACGTTCTGAGCAAGGTAGGCGCCATAGCTCACTACTTCATCTGTCGCGCCGTCCTTCCAAGGCAGGAGAAGCGTTCAATCGTGCAAACACACGACATTATCTTAATTGACGCTTTTCTTGAACGCCGCCCCATCAACTTAGCAAGAATAGCAATGCAACATATGGCTAAGTGTGGGAGGAAGCGACATGCTCTGCCGTACCCGGGGCTGGTAAAGCTGATTCTGAAATCTCATAACGCCTATGATGACAACGCTCCTCAAGAAGAACTCGGTCTGAAATGGAATGCCAAGAACGGACTTGTCGAGATAAGGCATAATGAAGAGCTACCGTCCGTGATAAAACAGTTAGAGGCTGAGGCTGAGGAAGCCACACTGAAAGAAGCGGAAGAACGCATGGCAGCTGATGCTGAAGCAGAACGCCTTGCTTCCATGAGTCAAGCGTTCCATCAGGAAGAAGAGCCAGCAGTAGACCTTCACGTTCTTGATCAGATGCTCATGGCTCCTTCTCCTACTCAAGAACCTCCAATGGACGCTCCTTCAACCAGTTCCGGACGAAGGCCTCGTTCTGCACCTGCAAATCTGTCTGAGCATCCTCCTGCAGAACTCTTGGGTGCCATTATGGACAATCAATGCCATGTCTTCTCTGCTATCAAAGATTTGTCCGCGGCTCTCACTAAGTCGGCTGAACTTCAAGCACAACTTCTAAAGTTCTTTCAAGACCAGAGCCGTTCCCAGTGATCGCCGTTCCCCAACTCTTAATCCCTCAATTATTTGCCTTTGCTTCTTTTGGTTAAAAACACTTGATCTTTTTGTGATCACGTTTGTGTAATAATTCTACTTTCGTTTGAATGGCTATTACACTGTTTGCTTGCATTATGTGTGTTTAAGCGTTCCACTGCCTTTAGTTATGTGTTTGTGCTAACGTTCTTATCACTTGTTATCCTTTTCGATGATGCCAAAAGGGGGAAGTGTAGTTTTGCAGAGATGCGCTATAAAATAGTTATCTAGAATAAGCAAGTGTTAAGGGGGAACTATTAAGTGAAAAGTCTAAGGAACGCTGCTCATTCTAGAATAAAAGAGAACGCTTAGAAACTTTTCTAGGACGTGACTCTTTCCTTAAAATCCAAAAGCTAGAAAATCAAAGATTGAAAACTTGTGCTTACCGAAATTTCTCTAAGTGTTAGAGGACGCTTCTAAGTTTTCATGCATGCTAAATTCCAATGTTAAAACTATTTTGCTAAAGAGTTTGTCATCATCAAAAAGGGGGAAATTGTTGGGACGCTATCAAGGACGCCTGCGTACTTGTTAGTGTACCACACAACCGTCCCTTAGTTTTGATATGACAAACTCACTTTGATTCTAATAAAGTTGTCCAAGTGTTCAGGAACGCCAGTGACCAAAAGGACAACAAGTGTGTATGGGCGTCCCATAAGCTTAGGGACGCTAGCTAACAGGAAGTAAGGACCAGCCAGAGACTACTTGAGCAAGGACGGAGTCCCAAGCAAGTAGGAACGCAAGAAAGGAGTCCTTACTCACTAGCCGACAAGATGACATCACACGACAATGTTTTATCATCCAAGGACACGTGGAGACCGATCCTGTAGCGGAGTCCAACACTACGTGGCGTACGATCCTGTTACAGATTCCATCAACACGTGGCGGCCAATCCTGTAGCGAAGTTCATCATACACAGCTGGATACAGGAAGCTTCCTCATCACCGCCCTACTACGTGGAGGAAGATCCTGTAGCCACGTCCATGAAGGGCATGATCGTCCCAGTGAAAAGACGCCCTTCCCCAAGTCCTATAAATAACCCCAAGGCATTTATTGTGACGGCAACGCTTTCAAGAATATTCAGAGAGAATCATAGGAAAGCGGCTCACTCAAGAACACAAAGAACAAACTCAAGAACTCAAGAACAGTGTTTAGACCTGAGTTAGATTGAGTGAGACTTGTAACCAAATCACAAAAACAGTTTGTAACAGAAAACACAAAAAGAGAGAAAGAGAGTTCTGCGAAGTACAGCAGAACGCAGGGATAGGAGTCCTTTAGTAGATTGAACTTGCTTAAGTTGTAGGCTTAGAGGAGTCCTTTACTAGTGGACTTAGGGAAAAGCTAAGTGCCAGAGAACTGTAAAGACTCGCCAGTACAACTGTAAGAACGTTCAATATAAAGGAAGAACTATTCAAAAATCCTCCAAGGAGGTAGAGGTTTACACTCAAGGACTACTTGGTCTTGAGTGGTTCCTCTATAAATCTTTGCGTTCATTACTTACCTGTTTAGTACTATTTCCGCTGCATTACTCAAGGACGCCCCTACTCCTCGTAGGGACGCCTAATCTAAGGACGCCTTTACCTAAGTAAAGGCAGTCCCTCAGTACTAACGATCCAACACAACCCCTGCAAAAACAAAAAAAATGATTAAGCAACAGAAGCAAGTTTGGTACAATTGAAAGTAGGAAAAGAGAGTGAGAAAACAACCTTCTGCCTATCAGACATGAAGGTAGGCATGGCTTCTCCAATATCATTCATTAATATCTCAAGGAACCATCCCCAGGTTTCCTTCCTCTCAGCCTCAACAACTGCAAATGCAATGGGGTAGATGTTGTCATTCCCATATTTTCCAATAGCAACCAAAACCTGCCCAGTGTATGCACCTTTCAAGTGGCACCCATCTAGTCCTATTATTGGCCTACATCCAACCATGAAGCCTCTTTTGCAAGCCTCAAAACTGATATACATCCTTTGGAACAAGGGTTTCTCTGGATTGCTTAGACAAACATGAACATATGCTGAGCTCTTGTCATTCCATTTCTTTAAGGTTGCTACATAGTCCCAGACCTTGCCATATTGTACCCTAGCATCACCTTGTGTCTTCAGCATTGCCCTAAACCTTGCTTTCCATGCTTGGTGGTATGAGATATCTACATTGTAGTCTCTCCTAACAGAGTTGATGAAGCCTGTCAATTTCCATTGAGGATCATCCCTGTAATGCTCCAGGTACTTATCAGTCAGCCACATTGATGTCATCTTAGTGTTTAAATGTTGCCACCCACAATCATGCTTTGCAACCACTGTCTTCAACTGAAAGCTACCATCCTTCCCATACTTCCTAGCACATGCTCTAAAATTACAGTGTACTTTCTTGCACTTACACTTCTTCCTAGCATGCTTCATCCCACAGTCACACTTAAACTTGCAATACACAGAAATTCTAGTCTTGTCATTGTGTAGGTAGTAGTAATCTCCACCATTTTCAATTGACCACTGTCTCAAAGCTTGCCTAAAGATTTCATTTGACCCAAAAATCAATCCAGACTTGAGATTTATTTTCTTTTTGAAATCTACTAATGGATTGAACTGTGGATACCTCACACGTGTGTCCCCATCTGAGCCACTCACACTCCTCAAGTCTTCAGGCTCATCCAGTGGCATCTCATTGTCAACATAAGGTGCTTCTCCATCACTTGTTTCATTAATAGCACCACCAGATGTGAACAAACCTACACCATCATCAACATTCTGCACAAATAGATCATCATCCTCACCTTCACTCTCTATGAACTCAAAATCTTTGTCTGAATCAGAGCTTTCAGATCCTACCACCTCTTCATTATCTGAGGCTTCATCACCATCTGCCTCCTCCAATTCTTCCTCTATTTCTGCCTCTCTGAGATCTGGGATGGTGTTTGCAGGTTGGTTGTTTAGGTTTTGGCTTAGGGTTTGTTGTGAAGCACTCACACCACTTATACTAGATAGAGGTTGTGCAGTTGGGCTTTGGCTTCTCAGAGTTGTTGGACTGGTCTCATTTCCTTGGACCAAATACAAGTGGACTAGTCCATCTTTTCCAACATAACTATGGACCATTTCCATTACATCTTTATCTCCTCTAATCTCTCTCAATCCAGTGTGAAGCTTTTTACCAGGTTCTGACCACCAAATCTCTCTCACATTCATCAAGCTGAAATCTTCCTTTAATATAGATTCAATAACCACTTTGGAGATCATATCTGGGTCAACACCTTTATAGAGTTCAACTTTGCCCTTTCTATACCATATTTCATTTGAGGGAGACATATAAAAGCGGCCATCAAACTGAAACTAAATGTTATACTCATCTGCACACAACAATAATAAATACACTTGAGGCCACTACCTAATTGTTATACTCATCTGCACACAGTTCAACCAATAAATACATTTAGGTGCACACTACCTAGATGTTCAACTAATCTGGATAAGCAACAGATGGCCACAATACAATACTGTTTTGGTGGGGAAAGTGACTTGTGTGGACAAAAAAGACAGCATTGATGACCACACCAACATATGGAATCTTCCACTAAAAAGCATATAAATATCATACTTTTTCATGCCAGGAAAACACTAAATAATGGTCACATGCACAACAATGTAAAAACGTGTCCACAACTATGGAGTACTTATGCTCACATGGTGATTTTACACTGAAAAGCTATTGTGGTGCAGAGTTCCTACTTTACCAAGCTATTCACATGGTGATTTTGCACTGTAGTTAATAGTGAGAGCATCCAATGTCAGAGATATGCGTACCTTAGCAGAGCAATGGCGCCTTCTTCACTTGCTTGCGCCTTCTTCAGCTCCTGCTTTACCAATGCCGCCTTCTTCACTTCTCCCCTTACGTGCTTCTCCCCTTTAGAACCTCAATCGTCTTCTCCCAACCCAATCGCCTTTCCAGAAGCTTGCCACAACTCCAATTTGTTGTTGATGTTGTTGTTGTAGCACGAACGAAGCTCAAGCAACGCTCCTCGCCATCGCCATCGCTATCGCAGAGTCGGGATTGGGAATTTGGGTAGTTGGGAAATTAGGGCTAGCATTTGGGAATTGGGGGGTTTTATGAATTTCGGTTTTTTATTTCTCCTTCTTTTTTCTCAATCAGATTATTAAAGCTGAGTTAATTGGTTATTAAATGTAAATTTGTTTTTTGGGGAAAAGCTGAGTTAAATGGGTTTTAATGTGTAAAAGGGTGAAAAAAAAGGGGAAAGAAATTATAATCCACGTGGCCACGCGCTATGGATGGAATTTTGACGGAAATTGGGCGGAGGTGGTTATTTGTTAACGGAGGGTATCATACAGGTGGCTCAAAATAATATCGAAACAAAAGGGTGGTTTAGCGAAATATGGCCTATCATACGGGTGGTTTCCGGCAAATTTCTCTAAGTTTTTGGATCATTCTCTATCATATGAAGGCTAATCACAGATTCATCTATTCTATCTATGTCTTTGAGTTCTAGAAGAAAAGTGGTCACGAAGTCAGGACCAAAATCAGTTTCTATTCTACGCCATTTACTTTTTCTAGGTTGAATATCATCAACTAGTTTTCTAGGCTCAGACGTAGGTAGCACATTTACAGGAGTAGTAACTTGCATGGATTTCAAAGGATAAATATGCTCAAAGAATTCAGCATCACGATATTCACAAATGGATTTATCATTCAATTTCATGAATCTATATGCAACATTGCAATCAGCATAGCCAACAAACACACAATCAAAGGTCCTCGGACCAATAGTTTCACGTGTAAAAGAAGGAAAAGCCACTTTAGCTAAGCAGCCCCACACTTTCAAATACGATAAATTTGGTGCATAGCCTTTCCAAAGTTCATAAGGGGTCTGTTCTAATTTCTTATGGGGAGTGGCGGCCCACGTAGGAGTGGGAGTGGGGAGGGGACCCCATGGGGCTGATCACCGGGGTGGAGTGGAACGAGGTCGCCGTCTTCTCACCGTCGTGGGAGTCGCAGGAGGGGCTCTGCATGTAGTACTCCGGGCGCCAGGGCGGCGAGCGCGTGGGGGAGGACGCCGCCAGGCTCATCATCTCAGAGTCCATCTTGGCGTGCATTTTGGGTTGGGTTGGGTTAGGGTTTTGTTCTGTCTCAAGGCGGGGATGGCGGAAGGGGTGTGTGGGAGACTGGCGACTGTTTAATGTGGGTGCTTTGCTTGAGAATTGGGGTTGGATTTATTTTATTTTATTTGGTTTTGGAAATGAGAAACCAATTAAAGTGTGGCAAATTAAACAATGGAAAGTAGAGGAAAATGGGAGGAAATGGATGTGTGAATTATTTTATTTGGGGAAAAAGGTTAATTGTGGCACAGTCCATTACAATTGGTAGAGGAGGAAGCTGCTGTTTTCGACAGCGACAACAGGAGGGCGGCACCAACCGTTTCCGGCGACGGCGACGAAGGCGGCAGCCAGCCTCGGCTCCCAAGCGGTGCGGAGGGCCGTCGGGGAAAAAGAACGGAAAAAAACGGATTATAGTGGCTGTTTTCGGGCGTTTTGTTGGCTGGTTTTTCGGACGAAAATGGTGGATGAAAAAGGTTAAATTTCCTAGTAATTGAAGAGAGGATGATGATGACTTGAGGGTTGAATTGATTCGTGCCAAAAACCCCCAATTTATAAGCAAACTTTCACCAATTTCTTACGCCAATGTGAAAGGGGAGTAGAGATAAGGTGGCAAGAGTAGGGTTGAGGGGCTTGCCCGGATTTTCGGCTGCCACAAGGCTTGACTGAAATGATATTGGCGTGACGGATTGGAGAACGCATGCGGACAGTGACAAGAATCGGGCATTGTCCACACAGTCCGAAGGGAGAATATTTCGGGTTAGAAAAATTTCGTTTCTTTAAACTAATAGAAAGTCTTTGTAGCTCAGCTGGTAAGGGAAAGGAAGAGGTCGGAAAGGTCTCGGGTTCAAATCTGGGCTCTTACCCTCTTTTATTTTATTTTGTTTCAAAGGTTAGGGTGTTGGGCTTAGCTGGATTTCGGACCTAACGGAGACTAAGCCTAAATCTCTTGTTTAAATTATACACAATTAATAATTAACCCAACTTGGTTCATCTTTGTTAATTGATAATGTTGATCTTCTTAAATTACTTTTTTAATTTATCCACTTTATAATAACTTAGACTCGTAAATTACTTATAAGTGAACATACTTATTTTTATTTTTAGATTATAAACTTATATTTTATAATTTAAATTATATTTTAATAGATACTATTACTTCTTAAAAGTTTTCAGTTTATCGTTAAGAAAATAATTCATAAGAACATACTTTCACCTTTCAATATATTTTTAGCCTATATTGAAAGGTTAGAAAATTGATATTTCTAACCTTTGGGTTGATTTTCTACCATGGGCGGAATTGGCCGACGGAGTAATATCTATTGAAGGGTTTCTTGAACAAATAAATTTGTAGTCAAGACCCCTTTGCGTATAGCGAAGTCAGGATCGTCCACGGGAGTGAGAATAGTGCTAAGATTAATTAATAAACTACGAAAAGAGCAAACAAAACGAGAACAGAACAGCTCAGGCTCGACCTGAATAGGGTCGATCTCGACCCTAGGGGGGTCGATCCTGAGAGTAAAAAGGGACGAACGCACACAAAACGCACTCAACCACAAGCAAGAGCACGAACACGACTTAGGGAGTCGGGATCAAAGCAGAAACGCGAATTTCAATCAATAAAAAGGGCAAATCCTAGGGCTAAGGCTACCACAACAACAACCATACATGCTTTTGACAAGAATTCACAACTATCATGCCATCTAGAACATAGAAAATTTAACTTTCGCAACAATTCAAGTTATTCAATCAACTTTCGCAAATCAAACAACTTTCTATCTATCCTTCAACCTAGGAATATCAACTTTCGCAAATAATCCTATTAGATGTAATCAAGCAACTAACTTTTCACTTTCGCTAGGGTTAATTACAAGACATGCCTCAATTTTCACCAAGGATTAAGCACAAGATAGGTTAGATATGATGATCAAACATTCAAGTCATGAATTCAAGTTTTAAACATGCATGATTGTGTTGGGTTCTTGCCCAACCCTAGAATTTAAGAGGACTACTCACACATAGCAAGGAAGAACAAGGAAGAAGAAGAAGAAGACATGATTAAACCAAACTAAAATTCAACTAAAAGTCAAAGAACAAATCTTACAAACCTCAAACTTGTTCTCCAAGTCTTCTCCCTAGCAAAGCATCCAAAACATCCCAAGTATGAATTCTCTCAAAACTATAGGTTCAACCTCCTTTTATAGACAAAAAGGAGTCCTAATCTAGCTAGGAAACACAAACAAAACACCTTCCTAAAATACAGATTTGGAAACTTCAACATGTAATCCGGATAGAAGGAGAGTCGGCAACGAGGTTCGACCCCCCTCAGGGTCGATATCGACCCCCTCAGGATCGATCCTGAGCATCTCTTTCCTTGCGCTCCAAGTTTGGTCAAATGGCTCGAGTTCGACCCTTCTTGGATCGATCCCGGGGTCGATTTCTTCACTTCTCTTCTTGATTTTGCTTCTCTTTAGCTCCTCTTCATGGCTCTTCCACTTGAAATCTTCCTCTTAGCTCGTCCATCCTCTCCTAGCCTCGCTCCAAACTCGTCTTCAAGCTCCAAAATACCTACAAAACGACACAAATATGCGTAGTTTCCGAATCTCAAGGAAATACGAAAACTTATGCAAAAAGACTCAAAAACACAAGACTCAACTACGAAAAACAACTTAAACTAACCTATCTAGACCCTAAAAATCTACCTAAAATGCGGACATCAAATATATTATATAATACTTTATAAAAATAGCGATTATTACAGTCCATTAGCTCAGTCCCTGAAGAACCAGCTACTTGGGTGCCGAGCGTCCTTAAGGCCAGTCCTGATGAAGAGGCCTTGGCGTCCCCATCCGGGAAAGGTTTCCTTCTGCCAAGGCCAACTCTGGGGACGATACAAGAGAGTCACCATCCGGGGAAGGCTTCCTCCTGCCTTGGCGTCCCCATTTGGGGAAGGCTTCCTCTTGCCTTGGCGTCCCAATCCGGGGAAGGCTTCCTTCTGCCAAGGCCAACTCTATGGACGATACAAGAGAGTCCCCATCCGGGGAAGGCTTCCTCCTGCCTTGGCATCCCCATCAGCAGCTTCCTTAACCAGCGTCATTAGCTCTGCACCAGTGTCCTTAAGCAGCGTCCTTAGCTCTGCACCAGCGTCCTTAAGCAGCGTCCTTAGCTCTACACCAGCGTCCTTAGCTCTGCACTAGCGTCCTTAAGCAGAGTCCCTCAGCTCTTGAGCAGAGTCCTTCAATAGAGTCTCTCAGCTCATTAGGAGAGTTCTTAGCAGAGTCCCCCGACTCCTTTGCTATTTTTTAGTCCTTGTCTTTCCTTTCTCCTAGCTAGCTTATGGATAAGTATTACCTTTTGTAGTAAGGACAAGAATGTTAGGTCAGATTAGTTGTCTGGCCATTTATAGTATGTTTAGGGATTTGGGTCAAGACTTGCATGTTTTTAGGCCCAACCCATAAATGCTAGGTTTTCATCTTTTGTGTTAAGAGCCTCCACTATATAAGAAGCTCTCCTCTTTTGCAATCCTTACGTTTTCATTAAATGAGTTTTGACTGAATCGAGATTGTCTCTTCCCTAAAACCGCCGACGTCAACCCTTCTAACCCTCTTCTCCGACGCCCTCCTTTTCTCCGGCCAACGCCGACCTTCCTCGACCTTCGGCGAGTTCTTCCGTCTGTTGGAACTATTCACCCGTCACTTACTCAGCTTCCGCCCTGTTTACACCATAGTCCCTTCAATAGTAGAACAAAGGCACAACTCGTAACCTAGATCCTTGGCCCAAAGCGAGTCCTTATCGAGAGTCTCGAGAAGGCGATCGCATCAACTAGTATCAGAGCCCAGGTTACGTAAGCCTTTTTATTCGGACTATTGCATATCACACTTGCTTCCTTTTGGTATTGATGCATGAGAGGTATTGCTTGAGGACAAGCAAGTCTAAGTATGGGGTATTTTGATGTCGTGCTTTTTAGTTAGACTTCATAAGTTGTTTTCTAGTTCGATTTGCATATTTTCCTATGTGTTTGTGTGTTTTGCATGAGATTTCCACTCTCTTTCGGGAGTTGGAGTCGTTCGTGTGTTCTTTTGTGTTTTGTAGGCATTTGGAGCATTTTAGGAGAAGTTTTTGAGCTATTTGGAGCATTCTAGGAGGTGGTGTTTTGTGGTGGTTTTCAAGTGTCAAGTAGTGAAGTCAAGTGGAGCTTTTCAAGGATTCCAAGGATGAATCTTAAAGCCAAAGAGTGTCTCAAATGAAGCTACAAGAAGTCTAAAAGGAACCCAAGAATCATCGAAAAAGAAACCCCAAAAGAAGGTTAAGCAATGGAGCAAGTTCGAGCGAAACGCGAAGAAAACAAGGTGCTGTCAAAGGTCGGCCCCGACCCCCCTTTGGTCGGCCACGACCCCTCTCAGCACGACCTCCCCGAGGTCGGCCCGTGTAATCCTTGCCGCCCAAGTAATGCTTTTTGCGGGATTTTTGAAATTCGAAAAGGGTGACAAAGTGGCAGACTTGGCAGCCTTTAAAGTTGACTTTTTTTTGCTTCTATTTAAGGGGCTTTTGGGCTCCTTTTCTAAGTAGCTTTTGATAGAGGAGAGAGGAGGCTTGTGTGGGAAGCTGAGGTTAGAGAGAGGGGCTCTCTCACACTCTCCCTCTTGGAGAGGGGGAGGGGTAGAGTTGGCTGGGAAGAGGAAGAAGAAGGTGGGTTGTGGGGGAAGAAGAAGAAAACGGGTGAGAGAGAGAGAGATTTCTTGGAAGGGAAGAAGGTGGAGGAAGATGGAAGACGATGGTGTGTAGGAAGAATTTGTGGGTGTGTCAAGTTTGTAAGTTTGGATCTTTTGTTTAATTGAAGTTGTTTGCTTTGGATGATGTCTTTCTCGCCTCTCTACTTGTTTGTGTGTGTGATGATGTGTGAGTAGATAGCTTGCTAGGTGTGGGGTGAAATCCACCATGAAAGTGCATTTGAGACCTTGAGACCTAGATCATGCTTGATTTGTAATCTCTACCCATAAATCCCTCTTGCATGCTTAAACCCTTGACGAAAGTTGGGGAATGTTCTTGTTTGCAAGCTAATTGAAAGATTGTCTTGCTAATTAGGGACTATCCGGGTTAGGACGAAAGTTAGAGCCCTAGAAAACAAGTTGGATTGCATGTTAATTTCTTTATGAAAGTTGTGATTTTAATGTGTTCTTTTGTGACGAAAGTCACCCATGAGATTATGAGTTGAGTTGGTCTTCTATCATTGTTCGAATGCATGCTCGTGGTGAGTGAATCCCTACCCCTAGTTGTTTTCCCCTGTTTTTCCGAACCAATTTTCGTGCCCAGAAAAAGGTCGGCCTCGACCTGCAACTGGTCGGACGCGACCCCTTTCAGTAGGTGATTTTAGTGTGTTTTATTGTCCTGTATTAGGTCGGCCACGACCTCCCTAGGGTCGTCTTCGACCTCTTCCTGAGACGTGTGTTTTGTGTTTGTTTGCTCGTTTCGCTTTGTTTTGTTTTGCCTTTGTAGTTTGATTGCTATACTATAGATCTACTAACTCCCGTGGACGATCCTGATTTCGCTATACTCAGCGGGGTCTTGACAAATTTATTTGTGAGACTTACTCAACAAATTGGCGCCGTTGCCGGGGAGTTAGTTTAGTTTCTTTGTCTAGCATTCTTTCGGGTGAGGGAATAGCCTAAGCTCTTTTTGTGTTTTTGATTTGTTTTGTTTTGTTTTTGTTTTTCGGTTTGATATAGCCATGACGACTTATGAGGATCTTGCTAGAGAATTGGGAGATCTTCGTCTCGAAATGCTAAACCTCCAAAGTGAAAGAGATGTCGAGGCTTATGCATGTTAAAGATAATGGGAAGCCCGAGCCTACCTCCAAGCACAGCCAAGCGGCTTCCAAGAGGATGTTGTACCTCAACCTCAATTTCAAGAGCCGTTAGCCACACATTATGCTTGGGATGCCTATTGGACAAGTGATGATTATCCCAACTAGGGTTATTATGAACCTCCTAGCTATGAAGAGCCACCATCATGGGTGCAAGAGCTGAAAGAAGAACTCATTCAAGGAATCAATGAGATGTGCACCGACCTTATAGGAGTTCAAAACCAGGGAGGAGATTTTGAAGCGGCTCAAATTCCACAACCCCAAGGCCGATTACCGGGCCACCCCGAGGAGAGCCCGAGAGGTCACATTGATGCGGTTCACCTAAGGAGCGAAAAGAAGTTGCCGGAACACGTTCCTTCTTCTTTGACAACAAAGGTGCGTCCTTTCCCACCCAAGAAGGCCGAGGAACCTTCCGTTGAGCATATTGATCCCTTATCCGAGTCATGTCCTCCACTCATTCTAAGCCAATCATTCCTCATCACGATCGGAGCTATCATTGATGTCAAGAAGGGACTCGTATCATGTTATGATGGTGAAGAGAAAGTAGAGTTCCGCTTAGACAATGCTTTGAAAGAGAACCGTGAAGAGGAGATGAAGAACTTAGAGGATGATCCGGAAGAGAGTTTCTTGCTAGATGAGGCCGAGGAAAGCAAAGTTGAGACCCAAGTTGAGGATGGAAGTCTCTTGCTAAGTAAAACCGATATTGAGGAGGTTAAGGCCCAAGAGGATGAAGGATGGACGGGGTCTTTGTTACCAATGTGGAAACCAAATCCACTCGTGAAGGAAAGTGAAGAAAATGTGGTCGGGTTTGGACCTTCATTGACCCCGGATGCTAGCAAAGAGCGGGCCAAGCATGAAGAGATGAAGATCGTCACCCTAGGATGCAAGGAGCTATGGACCTACAAGGACGACTTTGATGAGTATTGTGAGGCGCCACCACAACCACCAAATTGGTTTTATCCTAATCCCTCTTATGAAAATTTTTCTTGCGCTTTTGATAAGTTGAAACGATCCTTGAGTGGTATATTATTTGTTCTCAATTTATCAATATGCTACTTATGCTTTCATGAGGTGCTTTCACAAGACTTTGATAGGTTACTTAGAGCTTTGACGATGTCCGATCATAAATCTTGAGCGCGGATGCTTCTCTCGCCACACCTTCTTCCACCCTCTCTTCTCATTCTAAGTATGGGGTAGCGATGAGGAGATTCGAGCCACATGGTCTCCCACCACCCCCTAGCCAAGGTACTTCTTGTCTAGCTCAAAGACGTTAAAGAAAGCGCTTTTCGGGAGGCAACCCGTTCTTTCCCTTTTCTTTTCTTTTTATTTTGGGCTTTTTAGCTTTGGTTAATTTATTTTTCTTAGTCTAGACTAGATAGGTACCTTGTCTTGCATATCCACTAACCTTTTGTGGAAACCCAAGACAACGGAAGGGCATAAGAGGACCGGAACGAAAGACAATGCAAAGAAGGCGCTCTTAGAGAAGGGTCGGCCCCTAACTTCATATGGTCGGCCCCTACCCACTCCAGGTCGTGCCCTACCCTCCCCTGCAGCCCAAAAACTCGAGCATTGATGAGAACGACACTTCTTTGCCGCCTCACCTCAAAGATGAATCTTCTCCAATTAAACGCTCCAAGTCCAAGTTAGTTTCTCTTTTCTCTCTCTTTACTTTTTAATCAATGGGGACATTGATGTTTTAAGTATGGGGTGGTTTCGGGAAATTGCTTTATTGTGTCACTTGCATGCTTGTTTGTGTCATGTGTTCGTTTGCATATGTGTTTGTGTGTGTGTTTGCATGATTGTTTGTGTCTAAGCATGATTGAGTCTTTTTGTTTTGATTTTTATGATGGAAAAATACCTTCGCTAAGATGTCCTATGATAGTAATTATTTGCATCATCATGTAATTCCTTATAATTTGCTTTGAAAGATTGCCTACCATGACTTTGATTTTCAAAATTTGAGCATATAATGGACATTGAGCATGCATGATTCTAAGTGAAAAGCAATCCAACAAATTTGAACCTAAGTGAGAAATCTTTTGGCCACAAGGAATGTATGTTTTATTCCTTGGTTTTTCATGTGTGATTTTTACTCTTTCAAATGCATTTATCACTTGACAATGGCATGCTTATTCTTGATTTGAAACCAATGGAGATACATTCATTACTTGTTAGATCAAATGATATTGAACTTATTTTCATTTTCCCCTCTTTCTCTCCTTTTCATCCTACCTATGCACGATCCCTTGATTTGAAGCCCCTTGTTTGAGCCTTAAGCCTTATTTCTAGCCCCACTAAAATACCCTAGCCATTATCAGCTTGACCCCATTAATCCGGGAATTAGGACTTAGAGTGGATTGTGTTGTTGTTGTGGACGAGGTGTGAAGATGAAGAGATTGTGAAGGTGGAGAATAGAGGAGTTGTCTTAATTAGAAAAGAATGAAAAAAAGATGAAGTTGTGGCTCGGGTAGCACGTGTGTAGTGAGCTAGAGAGTTCCCTGCAATAGGTCGGTGCCGACCAACACAAGGTCGCGGCCGACCTCCTCTAGTGTAAAAAAAAAAAGGGAAGAAAAATCAAAAAGAGAGGTTGTGTGAATAAGTGCAAGAGCCAAGGCTTCCTTTTAAGAAGAAAGACAAAGCGATGGGTGAAGTGAAGTGTGCCTTAAAGATTAAGTGTTTGGTGTTTGGAGGAAGAAAGAAGAGTTGGTTGAGTGTAGTTGACTTTTGAAGTCTAGGAGTCTAGGTTCCCGGATTCATTAGCACCACAAGACCAAATTATTTCGCACCCTTTGAAATACCGAGCCCCATTACAACCCGGCCGAATGAAACTTCTTTGAAGTTTTCGTTGAGCCACACTAAGTTCTTTTGATGATTTAACTTGTCTTGATTTCTTCGGTAGAGAATTTTGGATATAAGTTCCATTGTCTATGAGGTTTTGCATTTGGATTTGAGATTGAGTGCTCATTGCTATATCCTAAACCCATGAGAGTGAGTGAAACACATTTCCCTTATGAGGTTGGATTGTTATTGCTTAGAATTTATACATGTGTGCTATGATATCGAAGTTGTTTGCTCATTATTATAATTTGTGCTTATTTTTCCTTAAAGACATTCTTTGGGCTTGTTATTTGGTATTGATGCATGAGAGGTATTGCTTGAGGACAAGCAAGTCTAAGTATGGGGTATTTTGATGTCGTGCTTTTTAGTTAGATTTCATAAGTTGTTTTCTAGTTCGATTTGCATATTTTCCTATGTGTTTGTGTGTTTTGCATGAGATTTTCACTATCTTTCGGGAATTGGAGTCGTTTGTGTGTTCTTTTGTGTTTTGTAGGCATTTGGAGCATTTTAGGAGAAGTTTTCGAGCTATTTGGAGCATTCTAGGAGGTGGTGTTTTGTGGTGGTTTTCAAGTGTCAAGTAGTGAAGTCAAGTGGAGCTTTTCAAGGATTTCAAGGATGGATCTTAAAGCCAATGAGTGTCTCAAAAGAAGCTACAAGAAGTCTAAAAGGAACCCAAGAATCATCGAAAAAGAAACCCCAAAAGAAGGTTAAGTAATGGAGCAAGTTCGAGCGAAACGCGAAGAAAACAAGGTGCTGTCAGAGGTCGGCCCCGACCCCCCTTTGGTCGGCCACAACCCCTCTCAGCACGACCTCCCCGAGGTCGGCCCGTGTAATCCTTGCCGCCCAAGTAATGCTTTTTGCGGGATTTTTGAAACTCGAAAAGGGGGACAAAGTGGCAGACTTGACAGCCTTTAAAGTTGACTTTTTTTACTTCTATTTAAGGGGCTTTTGGGGCTCCTTTTCTAAGTAGCTTTTGATAGAGGAGAGAGGAGGCTTGTGTGGGAAGCTGAGGTTAGAGAGAGGGGCTCTCTCACACTCTCCCTCTTGGAGAAGGGGAGGGGTAGAGTTGGCTGGGAAGAGGAAGAAGAAGGTGGGTTGTGGGGGAAGAAGAAGAAAACGGGTGAGAGAGAGAGATTTCTTGGAAGGGAAGAAGGTGGAGGAAGATGGAAGACAATGGTGTGTAGGAAGAATTTGTGGGTTTGTCAAGTTTGTAAGTTTGAATCTTTTGTTTAATTGAAGTTGTTTGCTTTGGATGATGTCTTTCTCGCCTCTCTACTTGTTTGTGTGTGTGATGATGTGTGAGTAGATAGCTTGCTAGGTGTGGGGTGAAATCCACCATGAAAGTGCATTTGAGACCTTGAGACCTAGATCATGCTTGATTTGTAATCTCTACCCATAAATCCCTCTTGCATGCTTAAACCCTTGACGAAAGTTGGGGAATGTTCTTGTTTGCAAGCTAATTGAAAGATTGTCTTGCTAATTAGGGACTATCCGGGTTAGGACGAAAGTTAGAGCCCTAGAAAACAAGTTGGATTGCATGTTAATTTCTTTATGAAAGTTGTGATTTTAATGTGTTCTTTTGTGACGAAAGTCACCCATGAGATTATGAGTTGAGTTGGTCTTCTATCATTGTTCGAATGCATGCTCGTGGTGAGTGAATCCCTACCCCTAGTTGTTTTCCCCTGTTTTTCCGAACCAATCTTCGTGCCCAGAAAAAGGTCGGCCTCGACCTGCAACTGGTCGGCCGCGGCCCCTTTCAGTAGGTGATTTTAGTGTGTTTTATTGTCCTGTCTTAGGTCGGCCACGACCTCCCTAGGGTCGGCTTCGACCTCTTCCTGAGACGTGTGTTTTGTGTTTGTTTGCTCGTTTCGCTTTGTTTTGTTTTGTTTTGCCTTTGTATTTTGATTGCTAGACTATAGATCTACTAACTCCCGTCGACGATCCTGACTTCGCTATACTCAGCGGGGTCTTGACAAATTTATTTGTGAGACTTACTCAACAGTGATTTCGATTACTTGTTGCATATTGGTTTCAGTCGTGCTTAGGTTAGTAACCTATTTGTGCTACTTGCATCCCTCAAAGGACTCTCTTTCGGTTAGTAACCGCATTCAAAAAAAAAAGCAGTCCAAATTGTTGGGACGATATTAAGGATGTCAGTCATTAATATCTAAACCAATAATGATCGTCCCTTTTTTTGATAATGACAAACTCAAAGGTATTTGATAAGTTGTCCAAGTGTTGGTTTTAAATTTCCAGAAACCGCACGATTATATAGTGTTCAGGTAAGTTCAGTGGACGCACATGAGCGAAAAGGAAAACAATTGAACGAGAGTCCCTAACTCTGTAGGGACGCATTTCATCAGAACTTCCAAAGCTGAACGCAATTGGCGAAGTCCCTGCGCAGATAGGACGGCATCCTCATCAAGAAGGGACGCGCGCCAAAATACGGACGAAGTTCAAATTCAAATCAAGGCCGACCCAACATGATTACATCATATTCGGCCGTAGTCCTCAGAAGGAAGCTTCCCTTGTCTGGGCACGTGTAGACAACTCCAAAGATGTCGCTTTCCCAGCAATGGTCCCCTATCCACGCGGAGGCTTCCCAAGCGTCAACAGAGTTGACTTCCTCAAGATGCTCATCGCACCGTTGATGGAAGATCAAGGATCCTGCCAAGTCTCAGAGGACGGTAGAGGACAAGAACCACTTCCACTATAAATACCCTCCAAGGGGTATGCATAGCGGTGTGGACTTTGAAGACTTTCTCTCAAGCTCTCCCGAAGCATTCAAGTTCAAGAAAGAAGAACAAGGAGATCAAGTGAGCTTGAAGCAAGAGAAAGAAAGTTCAACCAAATCAAATCCAAATCAAACCACAAAATAGCTAGAGTTGTAGTTTGTCTCTCACAACGGACCGTGATAGACGTGAGTGATAGCTTCCTTATAAGCTAAGAGAGTTAGGTTACCTTGTTAGGCGGAAAGGAGTGTTACTAGTGAGGCTAAGGAGGGACGCTTTAGCTCAGTGAAGTGTAACGACTCGCCTAAGTTGTAAGGACTCTCTCTTAATAAGATAAGGACGGCTATTGAAAATCCTCCAGCGGAGGTAGAGGTTTACACATAAGACTAGTTGGTCTTAGTGGGGTTCCTCTATAAATACTCGTGTCATTATCTTATCTCGTTTCCTGTTAAGTCTATTTTTCGTTGCACCTAAGGACGCCCTTAACCCAGTTAAGGACGCCCATTCTAACAGACTTACGATCCAACACAAATAGAAAGCCAAAATAAGGCAACTACTTTGGATTCAAGAGAGTCCCGAACAAACTCATTAGGAAGCAGTCCTCAGACCAGAGGCGCGTCCTCAACAAAGCAGTCCTTAGCACTTAGCACGTCAATATTGTTGCTTGTACGTAATTGCATTGATCCTTGCGTGTTTGAGTTGCCTTGTGTAGCCTTTAGCCGCCTCTCGCACATAAAGCCTTCCTTGACCTTTGTGTGTACATAGTCCATCTAAACTGTTTCTAGTGCTTGTACTTGTTGACTCTTGTCCCACTTTTACTCGCCATGGACTCCAATGTTATGTTAGGTATCCAATCCGACGAGGTTCACAACGGAAATGACCCACTATTGGGACAATATTAAGGACGCCAATCATTAATATCTAACCAATAATGATCGTCCCTAGTTTTGATAATGACAAACTCAAAGGTATTTGATAAGTTATCCAAGTGTTGTTCTCAGGTAAGTCCAGAGGACGCACATGAGTGAAAAGGACAACAAGTGAACGGGAGTCCCTAAGCTGTAGGGACGCACTCCATCAAAACTTCCAGAGCTGAACGAAAAGGATGGAGTCCCTACGAAGATAGGACGACGTCCTCATCAAGAACGGACGCGCGCCAAAATACGGAAGAAGTTCAAAATTCAAACAAGGCCGCCCCAACATGATTACATCATAATCGGCCGTAGTCCTCAGAAGGAAGCTTCCTATGTATGGGCACGTGTGAACAATTCCAAAGATGTCGCTTTCACAGAGATGGTCCCTTGACCACGCGGAGGCTTCCCAAGCGTCAACAGAGTTGACTTCCTCAAGATGCAAATCGCACCGTTGAAGGAAGATGACAGATTCTGCCCAAGCTTCAGAGGACGCTAAAGGACAAGAACCACTACTGCTATAAATACCCTCCAAGGGGTATGCATAGCAGTGTGGACTTTAAAGACTTTCTCTCAAGCTCCTCCCAAGACATTCAAGTTGAAGAATGAAGATCAAGAACATCAAGTGAGCTTGAAGCAAGAGAAAGAAAGTCCAACCACATTAAATCCAAACCAAATCACAAAATAGTTAGAAAAGTAGTTTGTCTCTCACAACGGACTGTGAGAGACGTGAGTGTTAGCTTCCTTATAGCTAGGAGAGTTAGGTTGCTTGTTAGGCTGAAAGGAGTGTTACTAGTGAAGCTAAGGACGCACACTTAGCTCAGTAAAGTGTAACGACTCGCCTAACTTATAAGGACTCTCTCTGAATAAGATAAGGACGGCTATTGAAAATCCTCCAATGGAGGTAGAGATTTACTCATAAGACTAGTTGGTCTTAGTGGGGTTCCTTTATAAATACTTGTGTCCATTATCGTTTTTCAGTTTCCTATTAAGTCTATTTTCCGCTGCATCTAAGGACGCCCTTAACCCAGTTAAGGACGCCCATTCTAACAGACTTACGATCCAACACCCACCCTAAGTCCTCAGCCAACAACTCTCAAACGAGGACCTCAACCCTCCCCAACTCACACAAGAACAACAAGAAATAGCAGAGTTGAAACGTCAGGTGGCGTCCCTTCTCCAAGCCCAAGCGGCAGCTCGAGTTCCTCCTATGAATGCCCAACCTCAAGTCCTTCCTTCCAGGTCTCAAGGACTACCCATCAGTCTCTCCGACCAAGCTGGCCCAAGTCAGCCGAATGGTCAAACATCTCACCATGTTCTTCCCAACAGGACGTCCTCACGGGACGCCCCTCAACAACGCCGTCCCCAGTCCACCATTGAGCCCCGCCGTCCTCAAGGCCAAGTCTTGCGGAGTGATCCGCATGCCTACAATGCTTCCTCAGGCCATGAGTCCGAAGGCCCAGGTATGTCCCCTGCCTCTTTCCATTTCAATGATCGCTATGACCCAGGGAGAAATCGTCGTCAGGCCACGTCCCCTCCACATTATCAAAGGCGTCCCCAAGACCCAGGTACCGGGGAACGGGAACACCGGTTGAACAATAGGCGTGACCAACGCTTTGTTGAGCACCCCTTACGATGAACATAACGGCATGAAAGGCGCATGGCACAAGGAAGGGCGCCGTCCCTACCTCCAGCACAGGCGTCCTTAGGCAAATCGTCCGATACTCCAATTTGGGAAGACGAGTTTGATGACTTCGACGATGAAGAATATGAAGACTCGGGCAACCCTCACAACTTCCCACCTTTGGGTGATCCACCTAAACTGGACGACCGTCCTGCGGACTGGATTCCCCCGGCTCCGCCTTTACAACGTCGCTATGAAGAAGTCCCTAGGAGGAACAGACTCCATAATGCCAACCGGCACCAAGAGCGTCCCCGTCGACACCAACGTGAACGGCGTGGTAATGCCCCTAGAGCGATACCACCAAGACCTTGGAGTCCCATTGATCGCGGTTTGGATTTGCGTGAAGACCGTGGGGACTATGACCTCCCAGCTCCAAACCGTCATGAGGTCAAAGTCCGAATTGAACTATTTGAAGGACATTACGATGCAGCTGCCTTCCTTGAGTGGATTGCCGCCACATCGTACACTTTGCGCTATTGTTGGACTCCTTCCTATGAATGGGTCCATTTAGCTACGCTCCATTTTCGTGGTCAAGCACGAGTGTGGTGGCAACGCTTTGTGGACAACCGTTTAAGGATAGACAAGACACCGGTAACCACTTGGGATCAACTTGTGTACGTTATGACCCAAGAGTATGTTCCTAAGGGTTATAAGAACCAGATGAGGATGGATATTGCAACACTTCGCCAAGGAAGCATGACTCCCATATAGTTCTTCTCTAAGTTGGACGATATGTATTACAAGGCCGACATTTCAGTTGCCCCCTCAACCTTGAAAACTAGGTTTATCTCTGGATTGAAACAGTCCCTTAGGCACCAGCTTGAGATCTTGCCCATCACAGATTTCAACAAACTGATGCATACGGCTATGACCATCTATAAGAACCAACAAGAATTGCGCTCTAACCAATCTCGGACAAATAGGTATGCTTCCTCTAACTCTTGTCCTTATGCTTCCACTAATTCATCTCCTAGTATGTAGGGACAGGGTTCTTCTTCAAAGCAGTCCCCATCCCAACGTCCTTCCCAACCACATGGAACGAACTCCATAAGCCGTTGATCGGTCCGGATTGGGTGGTCAAAATTCAAATAAAAACCGAACCCCATAGTAGTACAAGGTAGGGTGCCGAACGCTCGGGAGTTCGTTCGTTGAGTGCATCAAAAAGACTTAAAAAAAAGGAAAGAAAGGTTAAAAACAAGAAAAATCAATGGAAGCTTCTCGGGACCGACATAGGTCACCTCGGTCCGAGAAAGATCGACATAGGATTGCACGGGACCGACACAGATTGAAGTCGGGCCCGAGGTCTGGGTAAGTCGGACTAGGCAATAGGAGAGATCGGTCTTGGGTTTTTGGGTTCCTTCCCTAACTAGATGTGGGTAATTCCACCCCAATTCAGCCAATAAGTGTTGATCCTCGTAGAATCGAGGTTGTTCGCCTTCGATCCCGCCACTCTGCACATCGACACTAGGGAATTTTACCTCCCTTTCGATGCAAGGTCAAGTGATAGGCAAAAGATCTCTTCCGTTCACTCTTGCCAATCACAAGCCCTTGCTCCCTTGCTTCCACAAGAGATTGTAGCTCTATGTAGAGTGGATTCCTAGATCAAGCACCCAAGGCTATGGAATTGGGGGTTCAAACCCAACCTAGCTAGGGGATTCCCTCATAGCCCAAGACTATGGAATCTACTCCATAAGGCTAGAGTAACAAGCAATCAAATCACAAGGCAAACAAATCTCAATCATCCAAGTCAAATCAAAGCCAAATCTCATTCAAATCAAAGGGAATTCACAAGATCCAAACTCAAATCCACAAATTGTAAATCAAAACAAGTTTAAACTCATAATCCTTCCTAGATCTAGCAATCCTCCACCGAATTCTCCTCCTCTTCTCCTCTCCTTTCGTCCTCCTTGCTCTCCAAGTCTTCCTTGAGCCTTTGAGAGTTGTTAGATGTGTGTGAGCCTCCTTCTTCTCTAATTGTCTTCTCTCCTTTTAATTAGGGGCCAAGAATACCCAAATTAGAAGAGGGGCAAAAGTGGTCGATCATAATTGTATGCCTTGGTTCCCAATCTTCACTTCGCCGACTTGGACCGACACGGAGCAACCTCGGGCCCGAGTTGCCACACCTCGGTCCGGGTCTTCATGAGTCGATCCCGGGCCCGAGTTACTGGGCACCTCGATCTTGGCATCGGTCCTCTTCTTTCCTTGGCTTTTCTTGAGCTCCTCTTTGTTGATCGCCCGGCTCTTCCGCTCCTTTGTGCTCATGCCTTGCTCCTCCTTAGGACTCCTTCCGAAACTTCTTCAAATCATGCCAAAATACCTACAAAATGCAACAAATTCGCATAGTCTCCGAATCTCATAGAAGATCGGAATCTAAGCTAAAAAGGAACAAAACTAGCAAAGAAAGGAACAAAAGAGACATATTTACAAGGGAAAATGACTACGTAAACACCACCAAAATTAGAGACATCAGCCGTCCTCAACATGGGCGTCCTCCCAGCAAGGGACTCCACCTGAGCGTTCCCGGGACTGAGTGTTTCTCTTATGGCGAACGAGGAGGAGCGCTTCCCGAGGAGTGCTTCTTTTAATTCATTAGCTTGACTTCTAACCTCAACCTTCATGGTGGATGAAAGATGGTGAATTTATCACCATAGTCATGTCCATTGCCATTCCCTTCATAGCCGTAGAGCCACCACTTGTGATTGATGTAAGCATGGCCCTCAAACACTCCTTCACCTTTCTCCTCTAAAGCATAGGCTTGCACCTCTTGCATTGCTCCCTCTTGATCTTCCTTCCCTACATCAAATACTTCCAAAGAATTTCTAGGAGATTAAATAACATTATAGCTCACATCATCTTTCAAATCACTTAAGCACAAATAACTATCTCCTAAATCCTCTTTTAAGTCACTCAAACAAATATAAGAGTCTCCCATATCAAAAGGATATAAGGAAGGATACTCTTCTTTGCTCCTTGAATCTTCATTGTTCCTTAACTCTTCTTGATGCTCAAATGGATCCTCTAACTCTCTCTTTTGAACTTGAGCATTGATCCTTTCATTGCTCCTTAAGGGTATCCCCTCTTTTGTAGCTTCCACTTCCTCTCTTTTCCTCTTGGCATTTTCTTCCAATTTCAAAATTGCCAAGGCATCCGGCTCATTTAAGGCCTTGTTAAAGTGAAACTCTACCTTGTCTTCTCCAATTTCAAAGGTCACCTTTCCATTCTTCACATCAAATTTCGCTCCCCCCGTGGCTAGAAACGGCCTTCCTAGAATGATAGGAACCAAAGGATCTTCCTTCATATCAAGGATCACAAAATCGTCGGGGACGAAGTACTTCCCTACTCTAACCGGGACATCATCCAAAATTCCCGTGGCTTTTGTAGTAGAACCATCGGCCATTGTGAGAGTCATGTCAACCGGCTCAATATCACCAAGGTTAGCCCTCTTCCAAATGCTCATGGGCATAACCGACACGCTTGCTCCTAAGTCACATAGGGCTTGGAAACTTTGGGACCCTACTCCAACGGTCGTTGCAAATCTCCCCGGGTCTCCCAATTTTTGAGGTAACTCCAAAATTTTTACCTCGTCTTGCATTTCCACTATCGACCTATTCTTGCTCAAAATTTCTCTCAAGAACTTGGCATATGAAGGCATCTCATTTAGGGCATCGGTGAATGGAATCGTTATGTTTAACCCTCGCAAAAGCTTCAAGAATTTCTTGAACTTGCCCTCTACAACTTCCTTGGGCTTCTTTGATGGGTAAGGAAGAGTTGTGCCGCCTTGATTCATGTTGGGATCGAATTCCTTGGACCGGTTTGGCTCACTCTCATCATTCTCTACCCGGACCGATGTAGGCTCCACGTCGGGCCCGATGTTCCGGTCCTCGGTCTGGGGGCAGAGCAATGACTGGGGTGTCGGACCGACTTCAGGGCATGTCGGGCCCGACTTCCTCTCTTCCTCGGTCCTAGGCAGGGGACCTCCTCCAACTCCTGGATCGATATCCTAGTACGTCGGGCCCGAGTTGCTGGGTAACTTGGTCCAACTCTCTTTCCTTGCTCTTGGCACATGTGGCTCGGGTAGACTCCGACCACTCCTCAACCCTATCGCTCGGACTTCATTTTGGTTTTGTGGGGCACGGGGATTCTCCTCGGGTCGGCCCGGGAGTCTCCCATTCTCTCTTGGAAGTTGAGTTGCAATTTGAACAAATTGGTTGTCAACTTGTCTTCTCCATACACCAAACTCCTTGAATTGGGTGCTCACCTCAAAAACTCGCCTCTCAACATTGTTGAATTGATTTTTCAAGTCTTGCGCCCATTGTGGAGTTTGTTCATAAAACCCCGGAGGTCAGTATGGTGGTGGTTGGGCGCTTGGCTCGTTTTGGTTGTAGTTGTTTCCACCGTCCATTTCCTCCATTGCCTCCATTGTTGAAGTTGGCTCTCCCTCCATAGTTTCTTTGAACAAAGTGTGTCTCCTCAATTTGCTCGGCCAACCGAACTTGGCGTTCGTTGGGACACTCTTGAGCAACATGCTTGAAAGATCCACATTCTTCACACGCCCTTGAGGTTTGCTTGAAATGAGACACTTGCCTCCTCAACTTAGTCAACTCATCCTCAAGAAATTGGAGCCTCACATCCTTATCAACCTCCTCACTTTTCGGTTCATAGAGCCTCCTTGTACCATCTCCTTGGACTCTTGCCTCCTTGTTGACTTGGCTCACCCCGTACATGGCTTCATAGTCAGAGAGTTTATCAAGTAACTCCCATGCTTGCTCCGGAGACAAATCAATGAACCCACAATCGGTGTGGAGGTTCAACTTGTCCTTAGTGGCGGGGTTGATTCCTTGGAAAAATATGTCTTGGAGAACATAAGGTTGTTGCCCATGGGTTGGACATTGCCTCAACATTTCCTTGAACCGATCCCAAGCCTCAAATAGTGGCTCATTTGCTCCTTGTTGGAAACTTGCTATCTTTCTCCTAAGCTCCGTTGTTTTTGTTGGTGGGAAGAACTTCATCAAGAATGCCTCATTGAGAGCCCGCCATGTTGTGATGGATCTAGGAGCTTGGCTCTCGAGCCAATGTGCCGTCTTACCTCCTAGAGACCATGTGAAAGCTTTGAGTAGCACATACTCTAGCGTCTCTTCATCCGTCGAGATAGTCTCACACATATCCTTGAACCTCTTCACGTGCTCAATCGGACACTCATTCGGTCGTCCCTCAAATTGGTCCCTCTTGATAAGTGATATGAATTGAGTCTTGATCTCGAAGTTCTTTGAGACCTCCGGTAAGACAATGGCTGGCTCCGGCACCTTCAACTCCGGATGCATGTATTGGCGTGCATTCCAGGGTTGAGTGTTGAGTTGTGCCTCCAATCTCAACCTTTCCTCATGCTCTCTCCTCACTTCGGCATTCCGGTTTTCCATCTCAAGTTGCATCCGAGCCATGTCGGCCCTCATCCTAGCAATCTCATCATCATGTTGGGCTTGGTTCTCCATTCTCTTCTTCTTTCGGGCTTGTTTGATGATGCTTTCCGGGTCACTCACAAAGTCGAACTCAAGTGTTCCTCGGGCAGAACGAGCTCGCATATACCTATAACCAAAGACACAAACAAAACCAAATCAAAACAAACAAGGGGCTCAGTCTAATCCCTCACCCAAATCACTACAAAATCAAAGACTCAACAAAAGAGGTACCTCAAGCAAGTAGAACTCCCCGGCAACAGCACCAAAATTCTGATCGGTCCGGATTGGGTGGTCAAAATTCAAATCAAAACCGAATCCCGTAGTAGTACAAGGTAGGGTGTCGAACGCTCGGGAGTTCGTTCGTTGAGTGCACCAAAAAGACTTAAAAAAAAGGAAAGAAAGGTTAAAAACAAGGAAAATCAATGGAAGCTTCTCGGGACCGACATAGGTCACCTCGGTCCGAGAAAGATCGACATAGGATTGCACGGGACCGACACAGATTGAAGTCGGGCCCGAGGTCTGGGTAAGTCGGACTAGGCAATAGGAGAGATCGGTCTTGGGTTTTTGGGTTCCTTCCCTAACTAGATGTGGGTAATTCCACCCCAATTCAGCCAATAAGTGTTGATCCTCGTAGAATCGAGGTTGTTCGCCTTCGATCCCGCCACTCTGCACATCGACACTAGGGAATTTTACCTCCCTTTCGATGCAAGGTCAAGTGATAGGCAAAAGATCGCTTCCGTTCACTCTTGCCAATCACAAGCCCTTGATCCCTTGCTTCCACAAGAGATTGTAGCTCTATGTAGAGTGGATTCCTAGATCAAGCACCCAAGGCTATGGAATTGGGGGTTCAAACCCAACCTAGCTAGGGGATTCCCTCATAACCCAAGACTATGGAATCTACTCCATAAGGCTAGAGTAACAAGCAATCAAATCACAAGGCAAACAAATCTCAATCATCCAAGTCAAATCAAAGCCAAATCTCATTCAAATCAAAGGGAATTCACAAGATCCAAACTCAAATCCACAAATTGTAAATCAAAACAAGTTCAAACTCACAATCCTTCCTAGATCTAGCAATCCTCCACCGAATTCTCCTCCTCTTCTCCTCTCCTTTCGTCCTCCTTGCTCTCCAAGTCTTCCTTGAGCCTTTGAGAGTTGTTAGATGTGTGTGAGCCTCCTTCTTCTCTAATTGTCTTCTCTCCTTTTAATTAGGGGCCAAGAATACCCAAATTAGAAGAGGGGCAAAAGTGGTCGATCACAATTGTATGCCTTGGTTCCCAATCTTCACTTCTCCGACTTGGACCGACACGGAGCAACCTCGGGCCCGAGTTGCCACACCTCGGTCCGGGTCTCCATGAGTCGATCCTGGGCCCGAGTTACTGGGCACCTCGATCTTGGCCTCGGTCCTCTTCTTTCCTTGGCGTTTCTTGAGCTCCTCTTTGTTGATCGCCCGGCTCTTCCGCTCCTTTGTGCTCATGCCTTGCTCCTCCTTAGGACTCCTTCCGAAACTTCTTCAAATCATGCCAAAATACCTACAAAATGCAACAAATTCGCATAGTCTCCGAATCTCATAGAAGATCGGAATCTAAGCTAAAAAGGAACAAAACTAGCAAAGAAAGGAACAAAAGAGACATATTTACAAGGGAAAATGACTACTTAAACACCACCAAAATGAGAGGCATCATCCGTCCTCAACATGGGCGTCCTCCCAGCAAGGGACTCCACCTGAGCGTTCCCGGGACTGAGTGTTTCTCTTGTGGCGAACGAGGACACTATCAAAAGGACTGCCCTAACAAGAAGAAAGTGTTGTTCTCCATAACCACATGGGGTTATGAGTCCTTCGATGAGGAAGAAGTCCCACCAGAGCCATTATATGAGGACTCCTATGCTGTTTCCCAAGAGGAAGAATTTGATTGTGCCCCAACACCAGCGGACTCCGGTCACTGCCTTGGGTTGGTTGTTAGGAAGGCACTCATTTTGAAAGGATCCTTACAGGACCAACGTGAAAATCTCTTCCACACTCGTGCTTTGGTTGGTTCTACCAGCCTTAGTGTGATTATTGACATAGGGAGTTGCACTAACCTTGTCAATGAAAAGGTAATCAAAAACCTTAACTTGGAAACAACTCCCCACCCTGCAACTTATAAACTACTGATTCGGGCTATTTTGTATGGGTTTAACTCTTTTATTTTAGGATTATTATTGTGAGTATTGAGGTTAGATTTGAGTGTTATTGTAATACGAAGACCGAAGACACGCATGTGAAGAATCAAGAGTTCTTAGAGCATAATTGAAGACAAGTTCGCCACTGCATAGATTGTGCGGTCGCGTTGTCTATGACGCGGTCGCGGTGGAGCCAGGCGACGATGATGAAGACCCTTGAAGGCCGCGGTCGCGCTGTCGATGGCGCGGTCGCGGTAGAAGCCGACTCAGCATTTGACCAAGTGGAGACCGCCGCGGGCGCGGCCATGGCGGCGCGGTCGCGGTGGTGCCGGATTCCGAGACGGACGAAATCTTTTCTTTTCTATCTTATTTCTTTTTCTATCTTTTGCCTCTTACCTTATCTATCTCGAGGAGCATGTTCCTTGGTCTATATAAGGAGGAGCCAGCCTTAGGTTTGAGGCACTTCCAATTCTTAATTCAATTCTTCTCTTTTAGTTTAGTTATGGAGAGCTAGTCTTCTTGGGTTTGTTCAAGGGAGAAGCTCTGATGTATGAACTCGTGAGGTTTTGGTAATTGATTTCTATCCTTTAGTTAATATTGATTCTCTTGTGCTTTATCTTATGAATGTTTATTGTTTCTCTAGGAGTCATGAACCTATTGAATTGTTTGATGTTCTACTGTTTGATTAGGTTTGGACCGTGGACAAAACTAATCTGTGAAAACAACTTAACCTAGACCTGTTGTCTATGCAACTAGGATTAAGATGAGAATTGATTGTTTTATCTTGCAATTGACTCGTAGCTTGATTGTTTGATATTATATCCTACATATCCTTGATCTATATGCTAATTCTAGGTTAAGCGTCCTTGCCTAGGGTTATAGAATTGCTTGGACCGTGGACTTGCGATTGTTAATTATCAAGATAGGAATTAACCATAGGTGTGAATGAAATCAATGGATGAATCTATGATCGAGTGATTATTTCATGAGTCGATCTTTTGAATTAACATGCTTTCCTTATTTGTTTTGTTTGTTTGTTTGTTTGTTTGTTTGTTTGTTTCTTAGATTAGATTAGTTTAGATTCTTCTCTTCAATCTCCATACCTTTAGTTGATAATTATATTAGTACTAGAAGCCATAGTTCTCTTGGGTTCGACCCCTTACTTACATGCTATACTAGTTTGTAGTTTGGGTTATTTATCTTTGATCTTGGCACGACGACTTTAGCCGAGTCAAATTTTGGCGCCGTTGCCGGGGAACTTAGGTTTCCTTCTAGTGTTAATATTTTTATTGGCTTTGTGTGGACCTATCTTACGGTCCACACATGCATATTCTAATAGCTTCCTATGAGTTTAAGCAGTTTCAGGGTGAACCATTCTGTGACTATTTCATGAGAGTTCGAGATGAGACAACTAGCTTGATTGCTCGTGGAGTCTATGTCTGTGGATTTGATCTTGGTAGAGAAATCTACTATGGAATGACATCAAAGACGCAGCTTGAGGTGGACCGTAGGACTATGGAAGGCATTTTTTGGTTGACACCGGAGGAACAGGTGGATATTTACAAAACTATGTGCACGGAAAGTCGGTTGTTGCAGGACAAACTAAAGGCCAAAACGCGTTCTGACCAAGAACCGCGCCCGCGGGATGCATACCGCACCCGCGGTTCCGATGCAAAAACGAAGGATCCCTTGGAGGAGAGCCGCGACCGCGGCCAGCAAACCGCACTCGCGGCCTTTGACGAGGATCATCCACCGGTGCTGCTAGACCAAGCTTCCGAGCCTGCGCCTGAGGAGGAACGATATGTAATGACAGAAGAGGAGTATTTCCTTCAGTATGGTGACCCTTGGAGTGTCAAGGACGAGCCTGATGACTCGTCGAAGGAGCCAGATGCTGTTATGGAGATTTCTTCTTCACCGTCAGAAACTTTCGTATCCCCTTTCATGGAGATTCCTGAGGTCAGCCTTGAAGATCCATATATCCTTTATTCCACCTCTTCTCTCTCTCTTGATCCTTGTTTTGTTCTTTCCTGTCAATCTTTTGTCATGGATTCCATCTTCGAGCATGATAGGGTAGTTGGTGACTTCTCGTAGTTTTTATTTCATGATAGTGATAATTCAAATAGGAGATTTGCATGCTTTGCCGAATACTTTGAAAAATCACATAAATCACCTAATTGGTTTCACTCTATAAAATCTCACCCTAATTGCTAAAACATGTTTGATAGGTAAGGAGTTTGAACTATTTCTTATTTCTTTTTAATTTGTCAACATGTTACTTATCCTGTTGTAAGATAGCTGTGCACGGCTTTGATTTGATGCTTAGGGCATTGACGATGTCCGATCATGAAGACGTCGAGCTAACAACGTTAAACAACAGCGCTGCTTGGGAGGCAACCCAAGGATTAGATAGACTATTTTCCTTTCGTAGCTTAGGTTATTTTTTCTTTATTCGGACTAACGTGTAGGTACTAGGTCTAAAAGGACATTCTGTTGCAAAACCGTGCTCGCGGCAGCCATACCGCGACCGCAGTGGGGCACCAAAACCCACCCGGTGTACAGGTACTAGACCCCCGCGGTCGCAGTCATCATGCCGCGCCCGTGAGAGGCCCCTGGTTCGAGAAAGAAAAAAAATGGAAAGAAAAAAGAAAAAAAAATCGACAAAAAAAAGAGGACGTTTTGGTCCCATTCTACCTCTATATATTCCATCTATCTATATCCATTATTTTCCATCTTCTATCTTTCCATCCCTTCTATTTATTCTTTTCATCCACCTTTGTAACTCCATTCTTTTGGCTATGTGTAAAAGCCTAAGTACGGGGGAGCTTTGTTTCCCCGGGATTTCTTCTTCATGGCTCGAGTTCATGTATTGATCCATCTTCCAAGAGACGGGCCAAGATACGAAGGTTGTTTGCACATTCCGTTGTTCAAGACGAAGTCAAGACATTGTCCCTACACGAGTGCCGCGACCGCGCTTCATCAGCCGCGCCCGCGGTGATCAACCGATGAAGACTTTGCTCTCAGCTGACATGATTCCGCACCCGCGCCCATAGTGTCGCGCCCGCGGTTAGCCACCAGACCTGGATTACGGAGTGTTCCATTCTACTACATATGAAGAGTTCTTCCATTCTTCCTCTCTTCATTCGTTTGTGAGTCTTCTGATTTCCTTCTTCCTTGCTTCTATCCTTTCTCTTTGCTCCATTGAGGACAATGAAGGATTTAAGTATGGGGGAGGGAGTACTCGCATTCGCTTATCCTAGTTAGCTTAGTTTGAGATTTACTTCAGGTTTTTGATTTTCTTCTTTTCATGGAGCGCTTGCACCATATTTTTTGCATAATAAAGAAAGAAATAAAAAGAAAAAAGATAGAAAAAAGCCAAAAATTGAAAAAAGACATAGAAAAATCCTGGGATGAGTTGAAAACCCGAAAGGGCGGCTCAGGTAATAAGCAGATAACCCGGACCAGCATTAGGTTGGGGTAATAAGAGGTTCATGAGTGATTGTGAGTATTTGTGAGAACACCTTGAGAAAAATGAAAAGAGCGGTTAGGTGAAAACCCAAAAGGGCGCCTAAGTAGAATTGAGCGGAAAAATTCGAGTGTTTTAGGATAATTCTTGCTTGGGGACTTTGGGGCTTACATGATAGATTTGGGTAGATCCTAGGTTGCTCTTTCATGTTTTTAGAACTTGAGTGTTATATTTAAGTTGTGAGGTGTGTGTTTGAGCTTCATTGTTTTATGCTCATGATTTCTCTATTTTTGGGTTCGGGTTGTGAGCTGAGTGTTTTCTTTTCCCTTGTATATCCTGAGATCTTAGATGTGCTACCTTGTTATATTTGTTTTGAGCTTATTCGAGGACGAGCAAGATCTAAGTATGGGGGAATGTGATTCGGGCTATTTTATATGGGTTAACTCCTATATTTTAGGAGCATTATTGTGAGTATTTAGGTTAGATTTGAGTGTTATTGTAATACGAAGACCGAAGACACGCATGTGAAGAATTAAGAGTTCTTAGAGCATAATTGAAGACAAGTTCGCCACTGCATGGATTGCGCGGTCGCGTTGTCTATGACGCGGTCGCGGTGGAGCCAGGCGACGATGATGAAGACCTTTGAAGGCCGCAGTCGCGCTGTCGATGGCGCGGTCGCGGTAGAAGCCGACTCAGCATTTGACCAAGTGGAGACCGCCGCGGGCGCGGCCATGGCGGTGCGGTCGCAGTGGTGCCGGATTCCGAGACGGACGAAATCTTTTATTTTCTATGTTATTTTCTTTTCTATCTTTTGCCTCTTACCTTTCTATCTCGAGGAGCATGTTCCTTGGTCTATATAAGGAGGAGCCAGCCTTAGGTTTGAGGCACTTCCAATTCATAATTCAATTCTTCTCTTTTAGTTTAGTTATGGAGAGCTAGTCTTCTTGGGTTTGTTCAAGGGAGAAGCTCTGATGTATGAACTCGTGAGGTTTTGGTAATTGATTTCTATCCTTTGGTTAATATTGATTCTCTTGTGCTTTATCTTATGAATGTTTATTATTTCTCTAGAAGTCATGAACCTATTGAATTGATTGATGTTCTACTGTTTGATTAGGTTTGGACCATGGACAAAACTAATCTGTGAAAACAACTTAACTTAGACTTGCTGTCTATGCAACTACGATTAAGAAGAGAATTGATTGTTTTATCTTGCAATTGACTCGTAGCTTGATTGTTTGATATTATATCCTGCATATCCTTGTTCTCTATGCTAGTTCTAGGTTAAGCGTCCTTGACTAGGGTTATAGAATTGCTTGGACCGTGGACTTGCGATTGTTAATGATCAGGATAGGAATTAACCATAGGTGTGAATGAAATCAATGGATGAACCTATGATCGAGTGATTATTTCATGAGTGGATCTTTTGAATGAACCTGCTTTCCTTATTTGTTTTGTTTGATTGTTTGTTTGTTTGTTTCTTAGATTAGATTAGTTTAGATTCTTCTCTTCAATCCCCATATCTTTAGTTGATAATTATCTTAGTACTAGAAACCATAGTTCTCTTGGGTTCGACCCCTTACTTACATGCTATACTAGTTTGTAGTTTGGGTTATTTATCTTTGATCTTGGCACGACGACTTTAGCCGAGTCAACTACAATGGTTGAACTCCACAGGTACCCAAATCACTCACCAATGCATGATCACCTTTTCCATTGGTCCTTATACGGACACCTTACTTTGTGATGTCGTTGCTATGGACGTCACACACTTGTTGTTGGGACGCCCATGGGCTTTCGACCGGCGCGTCCTTCACGATGATTTCTTGAACACTTATGTGTTCACGTACCATGGGAAGCGCGTCAAACTCTTACCTATGTTGCCTAGTGAAATATTACAGGATCAGGTACAACGCGACCGCGCTAAGGTAATTGAAGAAGAACGGGCACACAAGGAACGCCACTCGGATGCCAAGCCATCCCTATTTGATGGCCAACAATAGCGTCCCAAAGTCGTCCCCAAAAGGAGTCCCTCAGACCAAGCGTCCCTAACACCCAAAACAAGCACGTCCCTTCAAGGCACGGTTAAGCCTCGTGGGTTGGTAACAAGGCCGTCCCCATCTCAGCCGCCACCCTCGGGACGTACCCATTGCTTCTTGATGGTGCTGATATCCCTCACATCTTCTAGCACAGTCCCTAATGATTCGGCCGTCCCTAGCGCCGTGGCTTCCCTTCTAGAGGCTTTCAAGGACATCTTCCGTGACGACCTTCCCCCAAGACTTCCTCCACTACGTGGAATTGAGCATCAAATTGACTTGATGCCCGGGGCCTCTCTACCAAATAGAGCTCCTTACAAAGTTGGCCCAGATGAAATCAAGGAACTCCAAAAGCAAGTGCAAGAACTCCTTCAACGTGGCTATGTAAGAGAGTCCCTAAGTCCTTGTGCCATGCCTGTCATTCTAGTCCCTAAAAACGATGGCTCTGGGCGCATGTGTATGGACTGCCGTCACTATTCTAAAAATCCCTTCTAGGCCCCGCCTAGGCCCCGTCTAGGCGCTAGGTGGTCCCCGTCCACCTAGCCTTATAACCCGCCTAGGCGGCGTCTAGGTATCCGTTTAGGCCGCTTAGGCAACCGTTTAGACCGCCTAGGCGCTAGGCGGTCCCTCTCCGTCTAGGATCCGCCTAGCGTTTTTTAGAACACTAGTCTGCCGTGCAATCAACAACACCACCATCAAATACCGGCATCCAATTCCTAGGCTCGATGATATGCTGGACGAGCTCCATGGTGCCACCTTGTTCACCAAAATAGACTTGAAGAGTGGTTACCACCAAGTCCACATGAAGGAAGGCGATGAATGGAACCTTCAAGACCAAATTTGGTCTCTATGAGTGGCTCGTCAAGCCCTTTGGTCTCACCAACGCCCCAAGTACCTTCATGAGACTGATGAACCATGTCCTTAGGGACTTCATTGGTAAGTTCCTTGTGGTCTACTTTGATGATATCTTGATTTATTCAATGAATCTCACTAACCACACGGAACACATTAAGTTGGTATTGGCACGCTTACGCCGTGAAACACTCTTTCCCAACTTGGCAAAGTGTACTTTTTGCAAACCGTCCACTGTCTTCCTTGGCTTTGTGGTCTCTAGTGTTGGTTTACAAGTGGACGAGGAAAAGATCAAGGCTATCAAGGACTGGCCTACTCCCAAGAGTGCAACGGAAATCCGCTCCTTCTTAGGACTCGCCGGTTTCTACCGCCGTTTTGTCCATCACTTCAGCGTCCTTGCTGCCCCATTGCATGCCTTAACCAAGAAAGGCACAATAATAGAATGGAAGCATCATCATGAACAGGCGTTCCAAAGCCTTAAGGACTCCCTTTGTAATGCTCCACTCCTCCAGCTCCCGGACTTCACTAAGCCCTTTGAGATCGAGTGTGATGCATCAAATGTTGGCATAGGCGGCGTCCTCCATCAAGAACGCAAGCCAATTGCCTACTATAGTGAGAAGCTCACTAGAGCACAGTTGAACTACCCCACATGCGACAAAGAGTTGTATGCTCTTATTAGAGTCCTCAAGACTTGGCAACACTACTTGTGGCCATGGGAGTTCATCATCCATAGCGATCACGCGGCATTGTCTTACCTCAAGAGCCAAGCCCACCTCAATAGAAGACACGCCCGCTAGGTCGAGTTCTTGGAGACATTCCCTTAAGTCGTCCATCACAAGAAAGGTAAGGAGAATGTGGTTACGGACGCCCTTTCTCGCAGGTACACCCTCCTTTCTTCCCTTGAAGTTCGCTTACTTGGCTTTTCCATGTTAAAGGAGCTTTATGCTTTGGACTCCTTCTTTGGTCCCATCATGGAAAAGGCCACGCCTTCTCATGCCATTGATGGCTACTTTCTAGATGAAGGGTATTTATTCAAGGCTGGGAAGCTATGCGTCCCTAAGTCTTCCATAAGGACTCTTTTGATAAAAGAAGCGCATGAGGGCCGTAGTCATTTTGGCATTAATAAAACCCTTTCTGCTTTGCGTGGACACTTCTTTTGGCCTCACATGGCTCATCATGTCACGAAGTATTGCAAGAGTTGTATCACTTGCCAAAAGGCCAAGTCCACTAGCCATAATCATGGACTTTACTCTCCTTTGCCTATTCCGCATGCTCCGTGGGAAGACCTTTCAATGGACTTCATTATGGGACTACCTAGGTCCAAGAGGGGTAAGGACTCCATCTTTGTAGTAGTGTGTCGCTTCTAAAAAATGGCCCATTTCATTGCGTGTACTACGACGAACAATGCTACGGACGTGGCTTGTCTCTTCTTTGAACACGTAGTGAAGTACCATGACATTCCCCGCACAATCATAAGTGATAGGGACGCCAAGTTTGTGGGGCATTTTTGGAGAACACTTTGGGGAAAGTTAGGTACCAAACTACTATTCTCTACTTCCTTCCATCCCCAAACCGATAGCCAGACGGAAGTCACCAATCGGACCTTAGGCTAACTCCTTTGAGTGATGCTTAAGAATAACCCACGCCGGTGGGAGGACTTACTCTCTACTGTAGAATTTTGCTATAACAGGTCCAAACACTCGGCGCACAACATGAGTCCCTTCGAGGTCGTCTATGGGCGTAATCCGCTTACTCCCATGGATCTCTCACCCCGTCCCTTGCAGCAAGGAGAGGTGCAGCCAACCGCGCGGACTACATCAAGAAGCTGAACATAAGGACGAGGGACTGCCTTGAGCGTCGTGCCCAACAATATGCCAACCAACATAACCAGGGACGCCAACAGCTCATCTTCGAGCATGGGGACTTGGTTTGGCTCCATTTGCGCAACAGTCGCTTCCCTTCAGCCCGGAAGACTTTCTCCATCACCGGGGAGACGGTCCCTTTCGCGTCCTTGAACGAATTTGGACCAAACGCTTACAAGCTTGAGTTTCTGGACTCCTATGGGGCCGTCCATGCCACATTCAATGTAGCGGACTTGACTCCATACGTGGAACCGGAAGATGAACACCTTTTGGAGGAAGCGGGGACGCTTCCCACTCAAGGGGGGTGGGGGGAGGATGATGCGATCCCTTCTCTTACTCCCAAGGAAGAGAAAGACGCCATGACAATGCGTTCGGACGGACCCATTACTCGAGCTCGTGCTAAGGCCATCGCCCGAGCAACGGCGTCCTTTGTATGACGAGCCTCTCAGTCCATTAGCTTAGTCCCTGAAGAACCAGCTACTTGAGCGTCCTTAAGGTCACTCCTGATGAAGAGGCCTTGGCGTCCCCATCCCGGGAAGGCTTCCTTCTACCAAGGCCAACTCTAGGGACGATCAAGAGAGTCCCCATTCGGGGAAGGCTTCCTCCTGCCTTGGCGTCCCCATCCGGGGAAGGCTTACTCCTGCCTTGGCGTCCCCATCCGGGGAAGGCTTCCTTCTGCCAAGGCCAACTCTAGGGATGATACAAGAGAGTCCCCATCCGGGGAAGGCTTCCTCCTGCCTTGGCGTCCCCATCAGCAGCGTCCTTAGCTCTGCACCAGCGTCCTTAAGCAACGTCCTTAACTTTGCACCAGTGTCCTTAAGTAGCGTCCTTAGCTCTACATCAGCGTCCTTAACCAGTGTCCTTAGCTCTGCACCAACGTCCTTAAGCAGAGTCCCTCAGCTCATTAGCAGAGTTCTCAGCAGAGTCCCCAAGAATCCTTTGCTATTTTTTAGTCCTTGTCTTTCCTTTCTCCTAGCTAGCTTATGGATAAGTATTACCTTTTGTAGTAAGGACAAGAATGTTAGGTCAAATTAGTTGTCTGTCTATTTATAGTATGTTTAGGGATTTGGGCCAAGACTTGCATGTTTTTAGGCCCAACCCATAAATGCTAGGTTTTCCTCTTTTGTGTTAAGAGCCTCCACAATATAAGGAGCTCTCCTCTTTTGTAATCCTTACGTTTGCATTAAATGAGTATTGGCTGAATCGAGATTGTCTCTTCCCCAAAACCACCGACGTCAACCCTTCTAACCCTCTTCTCCGACGCCCTCCTTTTCTCCGGCCAACGCCGACCTTCCTCGACCTTCGGCGAGTTCTTTCGTCCGTTGGAACTATCCACCCGTCCCTTACTCAGCTTCCGCCCCGTTTACACCATAGTCCCTTCAATAGTAGAACAAAGGCACAACTCGTAACCTAGGTCTTTGGCCCAAAGCGAGTCCTTATCGGGAGTCCCGAGAAGGCGATCGCATCAATCAACTTGCCTTTCGAGCACAACATCACAAAAACATGGTTGGACTCCGGCAACCAGACCTACCCAATTACCAAACTACCCCTCCTAGAACACCCTATTCTCATCCCCAACCACGCCACTCAGAGCCTCATCTCCAACTTCACCCGGTCCCCTCCCAACCCAAACCTCAAAGGCGTCAACATCATCCGGATCTAGCCCAAACCCCGATCTCTGCCCTCACCTCCCCTTTCTCATCTTCATCCTCGAAGCTCAACTCCCTTTCCTACTTCAATCGCATCCTCAAATCCGACCCCACCCGCTCCCACCGGAGACTCGCCGAATCGGGCGCTGTCCTCCGCTCCGTCCACTCCGATGATCCCCGCCTCGATGAGAAGGCCCTCTCCCTCCTTTAAGAGAAAACATCAATTCGAAACATCTCTCATCTCCTTCTTCATCGGTAGAAAACACTACCATTCGGTTGGTTCCAATTGAAGAAGAAGTGAGGCCATTGACTATCAAATTGTCCACCGCTACATCATAAAACCATCATTTTTGTTCATCTTTTTTAATTATATTTATCTTTGTAGTGGAATAATTTTTAAAGAAAATTAATTTTGTTATTAAAAGTCTATATATGAGAAGTGGGTAGTCTTGAGATTAAATTGGGCCCGTAGTCTTTATTTTTGGGCATTGATGTAAATAGAAAAAAAAGGAGGTATTTTTATTATTTTAAACTTATTTGGGGTATGTATTGCTATAACACATTAAATACTTAAGTGCTTTAAAATGCTCATGTATATTTTTGTTACGAGTGATTGTAACGCTGGTGATGAGTCAAGTCTACTGGTCAAGACTTTAGGGAAAACTTAAACCTCTTCGCTTGGACACTTATCGACATTTCATGTATATTGCTTGTCATAAGTTGTACATCAGTAGGACTGGTCACTATTATGTCATTTTACGTCCATTATGAGAATTTTATTTGCATTTGTTTCAAAATTGGTTGTTATTGACTTTATTTCTTGCAAATGTAAGTATAGCTTTCTTGCATTGTAAATATGGTTTACTTCCAGTGCAAGCTTCAATTTTTTGTCTTGTTCTTTTTTTTTTCCTTTTTTTTGGCATGATGACTCATACATAATTTGTGTATAAACCTTTCGAAAAGCAATGCAAACAATCCTCTTTCTTAATAGTTATTCTAGACGTTCTATAATATCAAGTTTGTTGCAAAGATAAAGTTTTTCAACAAGATAACCTAAATCTAGTTATAGAATATTGTCAATCTCAATAAGTTGATCCCCCATTCTTAGACCTTGCTCATCCTCGTGTAACCTCAATACAAAATCTAACTATTAAGTACATCAAAAGGCCCACAGGAAGTACAAAGGGAATATGACCTAAGACTCAAGCAATCTAAAAACCTCACAACCTGAACCCAAATAGAATGGAAGAAAGAACAATAAGATCAAATCATACTCAACCTCACATTCATGCATATAACTCAACCACAAATATAAGGTGCAAAGCTCCTCTAACGTGCACTCTAAATCCTAGCAAAATGTGATCCTACTCACTCTTTTCTTTTTTTTTCACTCAAATCTGTTTAGGCATTCTTTTAGGTGTTCACCTAACCACTCATTTCATTATTTTGTATATGTGCTCATAAAAAAACTCACTTCCACTCATTAGCCTCTTATTACCCTAGTCCAATAGTGGTTCAGGCCCTTGGATTTTACATGAGTCACCCTTTTGGGTTTTTAGGTGACATGCCATCAGAGATTGGGGTCGTCTTTGTTATGAACGAGGATGTAATGCCACCAAAGATGCCTCCTTACTAGTCTCATTATTGTGACATTGATCATCGAATTGAGGTGAAGCCAGGCATGGATCCGCCAACGAAGGTGCCCTACAAAATGGATCTTCTCAAGCTCGAGGAGCTTCAAAAGCAATTAGATGGGCTTTTGAGTGTTGGATAGGTGCAACCTTCCAATGCACCCTAAGGTAATTCAGTTATTTTTCAAAAGATACACGATGGGTCCTTAAGGCATTGCATACACTATCGAGCCCTCAACAAGGTATGCATGAAAAATAAGTAGATAATCTATTTGATAGGATAGGATAGGCTCGGTTGTTCTCCAAAATGGATATTTGATCCAGCTACCGTCAACTTCACATTGTCGGTGAAGATGAGCCAAAGACAACATGTGTGACTCGGTATAAGGCGTTTTAGTGGCTTGTGATCCCATTAGGACTAACCAATCCTCCATCAACATTTTATACCTTGATGAACCAGATTTTATATCCTCATTTGTACAAGTTCATTGTGGTGTAGTTAGATATGGTTTACATCGACTCCTTTGCCGAGCATGTTGAGCACTTATAGACAATATTGAAGGTGCTAAGAGACAATCAATTGTTTATCAAGAAAGAGAAATTTTGTTTTGATCAATTAGAGGTGCACTTTCTAGGGTACATCATCAACAATAGTAGTCTACGTATGAATGTAGGGAAAAGTTTGAGCCATTGTTGAATGGGTTACACCATGCAATGTGTCCGAGTATAGGTTATTTATGGCCTTAGTCAACTACTATCAGAAGTTTATCAAAAGCTACTTGACAAAATCTGCTCCTTTGATAGATTTGTTGAAGAAGGAGACCACTTGAGAATGGTCTGACTTGTGCCGAGCGACGTTCGAAGCCTTGAAGCACGTTGTAACTAAGGAACCAACTTTGATGTTGCTTGATTTCACTAAAGTCTTTGAGATTTACACTGATGCCTCAAACCTTGCCATAGGCAGGATCATGATGTAGGACTGTCATCTGATTGCTTTTTGAGATCCGTAAGTTTGATGCGGTCAAGAAACACTACCCAGTACAAGATAAGAGATGATTGTATTGGTGTATTGTCTTTGTGTGTGGAGGAATTATCTACTTGGTGTCTGCTTCATTGTCCACACTGACAATGTTGCCACTAGCTACTTTCAAAGTCAAAAGAATTCGAGTCCAAAGCAAGCTAGGTGAAAAGATTTCCTAGCAGAGTTATCATTTGAGTTGGGGTATAAGATGGGACACTCGAATGTGGTGGTCCAGCTTGCGGCCATCACGATGGCTCAAATGGATCACCTATAAGGATCTGGGAGGGTCTAGACATGGATCTTGTGTGGAGAGGTTTGAAGAAACTCATTGAGGAAGGCACAACCATGAAGTTCTAGGTCGACGATGACATACTCTACATTAGAGGCTAGCATGTCATTACGTCCAAGGCCAATGACCTTCACAAGTCCCTTATTCATGAATGCCTTGCCACGCGTTGGGCATGTCATCCTGACAGAGATGCACTCGGGTGCTAATTAAGGCAAAGTATTACTGACCCAAGATGCGGGAAGAGATTAACCACTATGTCTTGACTTGCTTGGTGTGCCAACATGATAAGATTAAGCATCGGTTATCAATCGGTGATGTCTTCTTATTTGGTGGTGTTTTAAGTGTGTTTTCCTTAGTAGTTTTAGTCCTTTTCCCTTATTTTCTTGAGTGTTTCGTTCCCTTTTAGCTTAGTTCCCGCAATTCTATGAGATTCGGAGACTATGCGTGTTTTTTGTGTTTTTTAGGCATTTCGGAGCAAGAATCGTGGAGATTGAAGCATCATGACATTATGGAGGAATTCAAGGATGAAAAAGGAGTCAAAATGGAGCTAAAGATGCATGGAAAGAAGCCTCAAGTGAAGACCAAGTGAAGGGAGAAAGAATCGAGCCAAACCGAGCCAAAACGAGAGAGAACGGAGCGAAGAAAGCTGAAATTTGCCTTAGGCCCGAGGTGTGGCAAGTCGGGCCCAAGGAACCTGGAACATGTGCCTTTGGACCGAGGTAGACACTATGTCGGGCCCGAGGTCTCTCGGTGTCGATCCAGCTCGCCGAGCTTTTGATTCCTTTCTTTTTGGGATTTTTTAATTAATTCCCAAAATTATATTTGCTTCCTTGGAGATCAAGGAGTTTAAAAGCCTTGGGGATCAAGGAGTTTAGAAGCCTTAGAGCTCAAGGAGTTTAGAAGGGTGATCTAGTCTTTGTAATAGAGGGAAAAACTCTATTTAACCCTTGTAATCTCTCATTTAAGGAGGGCAGCAAGAGGAGAGAAAGAGGTAGAGGGAATTGAGAGTGAGGTTTGAGGGAGTAGAAGGAGAAAGAAGGGGGTGGACTCTTCTCCAAGGGAGGGAAGAAACCCAAGATCTAGAGGATTTGGGTGAATTCCTTTCCTTGGTGAGGAAGGAAACCCTTGGCTTGGAGGATTGAAGTAGAGATTTATAGATATAGCCTTTGGATGTAAGAATTCTTCTTCCCTAGTTTAATTCAAGTTTGCTTTGTCTTTGATTTTGTGTTGTTGATTGTGGATTTGACTTGCATGAATCATGATTTGTCTATGGTCTTTGATGATTGCGCTTAAATTCCATGATTAGTGAGTAGTTAGCTTGATCTTGGGATTGGGGGCGAAAACCCCAACTCAATTGCATGTGCTTGAACCAATTTCATGATTTGATTGCCTAGATCCATGTCTATTTACCTTATGAGCATGATTCCTTTGTGAAAGCTGAGGAACAACCTTGTAGAGATAGACAAAGTAGCGAATTTGAAAAGGTGATTAATGGCATGATTTGATTGGATTTGTTGATCTATGTGATAGCATGTGAAGTTGATGTTGGCATGAACCCCTAGCCCGAAGAGATTTCGAAGGGAGAGAAGAGAGATTTGTGTGAGTTTTGCCCTCACCCACACACCTTTATTTATAGTTTTCGCAAGATGACTTTTGATCCAAAAATGATGATGATGATCTTGGGCGTAATGATGTCAAACATTGATGGTGAGGTGAGTTAAAGGCAATGAGAAGTGACCCAAAGCAATACCCTTGCAGAGATCAAAACCATGGTGCCCACAAAGATTGTGTCCCATCGAGCCACTTGCGCCTGCCGCAAGGCGTCGCCCGCTGCCCGGCGGCGGTCACTGCCCTTGTGGCGGCGGTGGCTGCCCTCTAGGGACTGGGCAATGTTTTGGTAAAATTGTCATAACTTTCTAGATACTTATCGGAATGGCCTCAAAATTTGAGGGATGAAACTAGACTCCTTTATCTACCATTAGGATTTGGAATCACTTGATTACGAGATCTAACAAAGGTTTTATGAATTTTTGAAGTTAAGGGTTCCGTTTAGCGTTATCCAACGTTATACGGTTAATCGGGTGACCTTTGCCCTTTCTCATGTCGTTCCAAAGACAAAGTTGAGTCATAAAACTAAGGAGAATTTCATAATCCATTTTATAAAATTTGCGGATATTAGATATTTCTCTACTTGAAGTTGACCGCAAATCGGAAAACAAAGTTGTCCTTCGTCATCGGCATACCGGTGTTCAAGGGCATGCAACGAACTAGCGAGCAAGACGTGGAATGGGATTGTCGGCCACAACCTAGAGCGATATCAACGATGACGTATGTGTGAATTCAATTGGTTGTATTGGGGATGTACATTTGGGCACGAAGACACACGTGAATCTCATGTTCAGTGGAATATGTGAATTAGTTTTCTATTGGATCCGAGGGTATTTTGGTCTTTTGATACTAGAGTTTTCGGGATTCAACTAGTTATCTTCCTTAACACTCATTTCATTTTTCCTTACTTTCAACTACCAAATTCAACTCCAATTACTTTCCAAATTCCAGCTTTAGTTTCAGCTTTCACTATGAAATCCACTTAAACTTCAAGCTTAGCTACGCTTCTTGAACCGAACCTTAATTGGGTCGGTGGAAGTTGAGTTTCTCCCCCAAGTAGCAAATGTGTTGATGGGAATTCTTAGGGTTGAGCATGAACCGACCGAAACCAAAAATTTCAACCGAACCGACTCGAACTAAATCGAAATCGAAAATATTTGGTTCGATTATCGGTTCAAGTAATTTGTGAAAATCGATTCGGTTCGGTTCGGTTAAACTGAAATAGATATAAAAAATGTTTTAATTTGTGAAAATCGACAGGGCACACCATCGAGTGTAGTTGTCTATTTTTTATATTTTTTTGTTCGGAAGTGTATTTGGCCTTGGTTTTACTGTGGGGTGAAAGATATATTTGATGAGAAAGTATGAGTTTGGGTGAAATTTTTTTGTTAGAAAACGCAAAAATTAGAGATAAAATGTGTATTAACAAAAAAGAACTTTTGAATTAAAAAAAATTGGTTTGCCAAAGAGTAGAACAAGGCCAAACTGCCAAAGCCTTGTCTACTCGAATCGAAAGCGCGGTACACCACCTAGGTTTTCCTTCTCTTTCTTTTATCTCAGTTGTCACACTAAACGCCGTCGAAGCTCCAACAGAAGCCATCGCCCCAAACCTCAAGTGCACAAACTGATATACTGTATCAGTGAGGAAAAAACCCTAATCGCTCGCCGGATTCAATGGCGTCCAAATTCGGTCTCGCCGGTGGCATTCCGGAGCGCAGAGTCCGTCAGATTTGGGATGCCATAGATTCTCGCCAGTACAAGAACGCTCTCAAGCTCTCCTCTGCTCTCCTCACCAAATATCCCAACTCTCCCTATGCTCTCGTAATTTTTCGTCTCCACTTCTACTACTTTGCTCGCTCTCAATCCGGATCGTTGTTTAAGTTTGCTTCCAGTTCTCTGTTCTTTGTCATCCGCTACTAATCTGTTCTTGATCATCGAGATTGTAATGGATTTTTGTTATGGAAACGTTCTCAGGCGTTGAAGGCTGTGATACTGGAGAGGATGGGGAAGCCTGAGGAGGCCTTGTCCATTTGCTTGAGCGCGAAAGAACTGTTGAGCAAGAATGACGCGTTCCTGATGGATGACCTTATCCTCAGCACATTGCAGATCGTCTTTCAAAGGCTTGACCGATGTCAGTTTGATGTTCCCTTTCCTGTCTATTGTTTACGATCACATTCCTCCCTGTAGTCATGGTTGCGTTTTCTCTTTCATTGTTGCAGTGGACTTGGCTACGAGCTGTTATGAGTATGCCTGTGGGAAGCTTTCTAGTAATCCTGAGTTAATGATGGGTCTGTTTAATTGCTATGTTCGAGAGTACTCCTACGTTAAACAGCAGCAGGTTGCTGATTATACTTCTCTCTCACATTTGGTTGAATAAACAACGTGAGTTTTTCCTTTTTTTTCCCTCAAACAAACTTGTTAATTTTTTTTCTTATTCTACTTTTTCTGGCAGACAGCTCTAAAATTGTACAAAGGTGTTGGCGAAGAAAGATTCTTGCTATGGGCAATTTGTAGCATTCTGTTGCAGGTATTGTACGTCTACCTACTCACTGTTATTGCTTAAACGCCTTTTCTGCTAAGACATGATGTCTGTCTTCTGCATCTTTCTACCTCACGTTACCTCACGTTTGCTTTAATATTCATTCATTGTAATAATCTTTTCCAAGCTTTTCCGTATTGGAGGAGTATTATTTCTTATTGGTGTGATGTAGTCTATATGGTAAGTCTCAAGTTGCCTCTGAACGCAATTCTTTTTTGTAACTGTTGGAAGTCAATTGACTCGAGCTAAGTTCTTGATGTGAAGTTTGTTATGTTAGGAGTATAATTAGCCATTTTATTGTCTTGTTTCTTTCTGTGTAATAATTTCATGTCAAAATCATGTAGTCATGGCAGCGCCGTTGCCAGTGATAATGTAGTGTTTTGGAGCCTATTTTCATGCCAGTGATTTTGGAGGCCTTTTGTCTGAACATTTCTTGTTCCCTTGATGTTCTTCCAGGTGTATCATGGCCAAAGTGGAGAAAAGTTGTTAGTTCTTGCTGAAGGGTTGATTAAGAAGCATATTAAGTCTCACAGCTTACATGAGCCAGAAGGTAAAATTTTGATATTGATGATTTCATCCTTTTTAATTTTCCTCATTGATCTGACCATTAAACATGTGTTGCAGCTCTTATTATATACCTTTCCATATTGGAACAACAAGGGAAATACAGGGATGCCTTAGAGGTCCTTTCAGGAAATTTAGGATCGCTGTTGTCAATGGAAGTTGATCAGCTACGATTGCAGGTAGTTTCTGGAGCTTTTATTTTGAGATCTATCTGACATCATTTTTTATAAGATATTTTAAAATGCAAAAACATACCATTATTGGTGATATTGTTATGATTTCTTATGGACTTCTACTCATTGACCTTAAGCTGGCAGGGTAGGCTTCTAGCTCGGGCAGGTGATACTGCTGGTGCTGCAAGTACATTCCGAAAAATATTGGAATTACGGTATGGAAGATCTTGAACTAGCAAGTACAAAACCATGAAAGCTTTTTAACTGACCTGTCTTGCTTTGCAACAGCTGATTCAGCTTGTCAACAGAACGGAACATTGAAATATATAAACCTTTAGGACCTATCATTGCATTTTTGTAAAGTATGTTGAAAAATTGATCATGATAACTTTTTACTGTTCATGTTACTCAGTGTACCATTCCCTGCAGGATGGGGATAGGGGAATTTCTAGGTTCTAGTGCCACGTGAGCAATAAGATTGAACTAATTTAGTAAGATTAAAGTAATTATGAGAAGAGCGGCTCACTTGAGTGGGTAGTGAATAGGGAGTTTAGTTCATTGGATTTTGAATACATCTAGCCAGTCTCAAGTGGCCAAGGTGCTATTTATGTCAAGACTCTTAAAGTGGCATCGTTCTGGGTATTAGTAACCTTTTGTAAAGTCACATGCTATTTGTACTACACAGATCTATGTCTAGTTGTTAGAGATTGTTGGTTGTCATTGGATTTCATTAACTTTTAAACATTTAACAATCTTATCACTTTTAATGGATTAGAAGTTGGGTATTTTTGATTATAAACTTGTTCTATTTATTACGATATCTTAACTTTTCCCTCTCTGTGGTGAAGTATAAGACATGACCCTTTATACCATGCCATTGGTTGCATTAATTAATACCATCAACATATTTCTTCTGGCAGCCCTGATGACTGGGAGTGCTTCCTACAATACCTTGGCTGTTTACTTGAGGATGATCAAAGCTGGTTCAGTAGCGTGGCTGGGGAACCCGTTCACCCACCAAAATCTGATAACTTGTCACACATTGCAGCTGATATGGTACATTCAATGAGTCTTATCCTTCCCCTTTTTTCCTTGAGGAGGAGAGGCCAGGGGTATAAAATGTTAGGATGATAGGCTATTGTGTTGCTCTTCTCACGGTTTCTGTATTTTTTACGCTTATCATGGAATTTGCAGTTCGATAATCGCATTTCGGATGCAACAGACTTTGTACAGAAGCTGCTAGCAGAGACCAGCAAAGATCCTATCAGGGGGCCATACTTGGCAAACCTTGAAATTGAGAGGAGGAGACATTTGCATGGAAAGAGCGACAAGGCAAAGATCTTTGATGCCCTGGTCCATTACTTTTCCAGGTTAATTTGGTTCTTTTTATCACTTCTGAATCTTCATCAACATTATCATATGCTAACCTGCTTATGTTCTATTGGAATATTTCAATCATGCTTTGTTATGAATCCCTTGTGAAGGATTGGTCTGATTTGGGGAGCATGTTTTTTGGCATTTAAACATGATGCCTAAGAAATAAGAAATATACACTTCCATTTAGGAACAAAACATTGCATTGAGTCTCAATCCATTTATGGGCTTTGACTCTTTACTCGTCACAAATTATGCTACATCTCTGGTACCAAATATGTTGCATTATGCTCAGTATGAATTGATAGAAATATTGTGGAGATGTATCTTTCATAGTTGTATGTTGCAGTCTATTAGTGATACACAATACTTTGTTTTATCTTGTAAGATGGCTGTGGCAGTGTTTATTCTCTGACATCGAATGATTACTAACTTGGTTTAATGGTTTCAAATGCTACTAAATAGAAGTTTTGATAGATGGTAAAGTTATCTCATCATCTGCTTGTGCTTGTGCAGATTTGGCCATTTGTCTTGCTTTTGTTCTGATGTTGAGGTGTTTCTTGAAGTGTTGAATCCTGATGAGAGGACACATTTGCTCCAAATGTTGACGCAGAGCTCTAAATCCTTATCGATAGCAGCAACAAAGAGCATTGGTCAATCAATAACACTGCAGAAGATACAAGAGCTAATTGGTGATAATTACAAGCTCTCAGATAGTGGTATGTGGAAATTTTCTTTTCAAATATAATTTACAGTTTGCTATTTGTAGGATAATATTGTTTCCTTACATTAGTTGATCATAGGCTGTATTATTTACTAAACCAATGGTTTTCCTGCCTATTGATCACCAGAGCTTGTGAAGTCTGCTGTGAAGCTACTAGATATATACTGCCAAAATCTAGCACTTTCAAAGGACCTGGATCCACAAGAGAGCATGCATGGTGAAGAACTCCTATCCACAGCGTCAAATTTGTTGGTTCAGGTATGTCTTTATGAGATTGAAATTGTACAAGTCATAGAAGTGGAATTGCTACATTGTTTATATATCTTGTTATACAGTTTTTGCTTCTTCTCAATAGAGTATGTAGTGAAATGACTGTAAGACGCCTGTGAATGGATTTTGGTGATGCTTATCAAGGCACTTTGTATTGGGTATGAAGATCCACAATGTTCTTATATAAACAAAATGTTAATTTTATATCTTCACAACATCAGTGGATGATGGCTGTCTTGTTTGGGTTTTTGAGAACCTTTAAGGAACTGTCTGGTAATTATGTTCAATAGGGCTCACAATTTCAACTTTGGAATAAATACTTGGAGGATGGATTGAATCATTGATGGGCACATGCAGATGCATGTCTCTTTCTTAGCAGACTGCTTAGTTTCTTATATATATTACATATTAGGTCATATCCTAATAAATGATATCATTTTTATATAGTATTTAGATGACAATCTTTTTTGTTTTGTTATTATTTCTGATTTTGCTTTTTGTATTGTTTTCTCTTTCACCTTGTAGTTATTCTGGCGTACCAGTCATCTTGGTTATTTGCTGGAGGCTTTTATGATACTGGAGTTTGGTTTGACAATCAGGAGGTCATGCTTTTCTCTTCAACTATAAACTGGGAATCTCCTTTTTGTTTTTATGATATTTCGTTAAATATGATTTAGTTAAATCATGATCTCTCATGATATATTCATTTTTTAAATTTCATCACCAGGCTTGACCTGAAGGCAAATTCTGTGTAAATGTTTATGTGGTTGCAGATATGTGTCCACTTACAAGATACAATTGATACACTTGTATTCTCATTTGGGTGCTCTCCCTATGGCTTATGATTGGTAAGTAGCTTAATCACTACGATTTTCTGTCGGCTCTTTAAGTTTCTTGCATCATCACAACACACGTTTTCTTGTTCTGCATGTCTATTTAGTGAGTTATATTTTAGAAGCAATTATCTCTTTCTTAGCTGCATTCTGTTTTCTCCCTTCTATTTAGACATACCTTCATGAAAATGTTTTTTTCCCCATGCAGGTATAGGACTTTGGATGTGAAGAATATATTATTGGAGACTGTCTCACATCACATTCTACCACAAATGGTGATATCTCCACTCTTTGTGGATTCACATGACATCTTGAAAAACTATCTCAAGTTCATGGATGATCACATTCGAGAATCTGCAGACCTTACATTTCTAGCTTACCGGCATCGGAATTATTCAAAAGTATGTATTCTTCTACCTCTAGCTCCATCGTGTTGTTCTGTGTTGTGTTGCTTTTATCCATGGAAGCATCTGTCTATTTGAAATTGAATTGAGATTGATGGAAGAACCCCATGCTTCCATTTAATAGCATCTTGTTATATATAGTTGACTGTAGACATTATAATGGCTGCCTATTTGAGCGCCCATGTGGAGAGGAATGTTACAAGGTGTAAAGGGTCCTGCTTAATGCATAAATATAATGCTTCAAGTCTTTGAACCAAAACTGTATGGGTTGGCTTTTGGCTGTTTATGCTATATTTTATTGCACCTTTTTAAGAAACTACTTGGAGTAGGGCTGTCCACCCTGGTTCTCTGACTTGGTTTCTCTTGAATTCACAAGAGGGAAGTTGGTTTTCCTTCTGCAACTAAAATATCGCCTCATTTGTTTTATTTTGCTTTATTAGGTTTAGATTATCTTGATTCATTACTAGGGCTACTGGGTTGCTTTTAAGATATTCATTTTAGTAGCCATTATCAATTAGGTTTATCTTAATATCAGAGAACAGAGTGCAACAGATGATTTGACGTCTTTCGTTGATTTTTCTGAACCCTTGAATATAGTAGAATGTGCTTCTGTTTAAGAATATTTAGGGGCACTTTTAATATTAGTTCCCATCTTCCCTGCATCTTTTTGGTTGAATTCCTAGCAGATTTTCTTAATATCAGCGGATCTTAATTCACAGGTGATTGACTTTGTTCAATTTAAAGAAAGACTGCAACACTCTAATCAGTATTTGGTAGCAAGGGTTGAATCCTCCCTTCTTCAACTGAAGGAGAAAGCAGATAACATTGTGGATGAAGAGGTATTAATGCTTCGAGTTTCATGTTTGATGCTTGTTTTTTACTATATATATGGTTCAAGAATCCGTTGACGCATTTATGCTATATACTCATGACACTATCATTCATTTTCTTCCAGTCTGTTTTTGAAAGCTTGAACCATGGATCCCAAATTCTTGAACACGCCAGTGAAGATGTATCCAGGTCTTTGACATTTAATGAAGATTTGCACACTAGGCCTTGGTGGACACCCACCCCATGCAAGAACTATCTTTTAGGTATATGAAAATATAATTTGAGGTTCAATAATGAAAATATTCAGCGTTGTGTATAAGAGTGTTGCTGTCTAAATTATATATTTCTCATTGGCAAAAATCCTATATCAGATTGAATAATTGTAATTGCGTTTCAGAGCAATAGTGTTATTCATGTCTTTTCTGCAAGAGCCTGTCTTGTATTTTGGAATTTCTGGAAGTTCCTTATTGTAGATTCTACAGTGTTTCACATGTAATACTCGCTTTGCACTTCTTCCCTTCTGCTTAGCAAAATAAGAATCTCTGCGTTTTCTGCTTCGTTTCAAGGGATCGTATTATTCTTTCTCAAATTATGTGTGGTACAACTTCCAGTTATTGTATACCTACTTTACTGATTGAAAACAAATATTTTTACCACAGGACCATTTGAGCATCTTCCTGGTTTTCATGGAGAAAGAATGGTATGCACTAAATGATGCTCTTGAGTTACAATAATGTGCTTTCATTGATGTAACTTGCGTAAATTTTCATGTTTCACTAGTTGTCTTGTTCTTAAATTTTGAACCTTGAATTGTTTGCAGCAACAGTATAAGAGCGACTGGGAAATGAATACAAAATATACTCTCACTAAAAGAGCTCTTCTTCCCCGGATAGTTTATTTGTCCATTCAGTGTGCTTCTGCATCTCTTAAAGAAAATGTTGAAACCAGTGGCTCAGCATCTGGTCATAATGTCTCTTTGGAATTGAGATCTTTACTTGAACAGTACACAAAGCTTTTGGGAGTATCTCTAGACAAAGCAGTAGAGGTCTTGGTTGACGTATCCAAAGACCAGCAGACTTCAGAGGTATGCTATTACCTTTCGCTTCATTTCTCAGTATATTTATGATGAATTTAGTCTTTGCTACTTCATAATATAGTGGTTTGTGACATGTTACTTGCACTTGGAATTCCCTAATCTTCTAATTCCTAAATTTTTGGTTTCAGTTTTTACTACACGATAGTTTGTATTTCATCTGATATAATAACATTTTAGCAAAAGAATGATTAATCTCGTTTTCTTTTGTTTTTTCATTGTAAAGGGCTCTTAGAGTTCATATTTCGTCTGATATAATATCATTTTAGCAAAAGAATGATTAATCTTTTATTCTTTTGGTCAAATAATCAAATCTGTTATTGTGGTGCAGGTTTTTGGTTCAGACATAGTAGATTGGGTAAACATAGCTGTGTTTGTTAATGCACTAACCTTGAGTCGTGGTGAGCATTGCTTGCCAGGAGAACTAAGTCAGCCAGCTTGGCATATGGCGAACTCCGTTCTCAACATTTGTATTACACAAAAGGTTAAAGAATCAGCTCCTCTCAACTGTACTCCAGGTGCCAATTTTCCAATTGTAGTGCAACTAATCACGGAGTCATTAGCTTGGCATATGCTTGTTCTTCAGTCCTGCGTTCACTCATCTCCCCCATCCGGGAAAAAGAAAAAGAAAAGCGCGTCTACAGATCAATCAAATTCTTTAATGTCAACTTCAGTTCGGGATACAATCCAGTCTCTGTGTGGAACTCTAGAAACAGTTACAAAATGGATGAAGGGAAAGATTGAAGGAACTGAAGAGCAACAAATGGATGTCTTGCTTTCTAACGTAACGTCCGGGGAGAAGGAAGGGCCTGGCCAGATATTTCAGATTCTCAAGAATATGGCCTCTAATGCAAACGAGGCTGAATTGGGTAACCGAATTGGACTAGCATTGAAATCTTGGGATCCTGCAGAAGTAGCCAGGAAGGTGGTAAATGGACAAGACCGGACGATATCAGCGCTCCTCCGCATCTGCAACTCAAAAGTGAAGGTTTTAGAGTCATTAAAGCAACAGATGTAGCTTCATTGACAATCCAATCAAGTCCATGCTAGTTTGACCTTTTTGACTTCATTCTTAGACCAGGCATGTCACATTTTTTCTCCTGAATCTTTTCAAATTTTCCTCTTGTCCGATGTGTTTTACTTGCAAGGTTTCATTTGTACATTTAACATAAAACAAGGGTGGATGTGTTGAGTTCCAAACTCTTGGTATACAGTGCCTTTTTTTTTGTGGGTTTTGAATCTCACGTCTTACTGTCTCTTCAGTTTTGGGCTATGTCATATTATGATCATCTATAATCGTGACATTAGTTACTAGTGAATGTTAATGTAAATTGTTTGAACTAGCTAGGGCGGCCACCTAATTTTGTTCTCCATGGCATGCAAAGTCAAGGTTTGGAAGGTGTTACTGGTAAAGTATGATTAGAGAATGCAAGATTGATTGGGTTTACGGTTTACCAATTGTTGCTCAGCAATCAGTGCAGGTTTAGGATCAGTATGATTAATGCATGACGTTGAAAGATTAAACGCGGACTTAATCAAGGGCAAGTGTTGAATTCCACAATCAACGCAGAGCAAAATGGTTAATATTAAAAAAAACGAGGACGTGGAGTATAGAGTTATCTTTCTTTCTTTCTTTTTATTTTTTTATCAACCTGCTCTTTGGTTTGTTTTGTTTTTGCATTACACTTGAGCATTGACTTGCACATTTTTTTCTTGAGAAGGGCAAGCGTTGAAGTCCACAATCTTGGCTGTGTGATGAATCGTATACGATAAACATAAACATTCCAAAAACTGTTATATAATAAAGAATTAGGAGAAGATCATTGAATCTTTACTTAAGAACTTTTACTTAAGAAAGCCACTTTATAATGATAATGACATTAGAAGAGAGGGAGAAAGAGTAAGCACCTTATAGGTTGTATTATTACTCTTTGTTGGTGCAAGTTTTACAATGGGTGATGCCTCTATTTATAGGATCAAAGTTAGGCAAGAGTTACCACAAAGTCAAGATTAGGAGGTGAATAATTCACACCTTTCTATCTAGGGTAATTAGCCAAACACATGTGTTTCTTATGCATCTTCTAGATGAATAATAAATGTGTTCATAACATATGTCAATGTGTTCATAACACATCTTCTAGGCTTAATGTGTATTCATAACACTCCCCCTTGAATATTCACCTTCGTTCTTGCTTTGGGACACAAATGTATGTTGCCTCGTTGAACCCATTATACGCTTTGATGCTGCCTCATTAAAAACCTTGCCAGGAAAAACCCAGTGGGATAAAAACCTGGTCGAAGGGAAAAAGAGTGCAACGCGTATGATGCTCCCCCTGACTTCAACGTAGCTCTCGGAGCTTACACATTCCAATCCTGTGCACTAGTTCTCCAAATTTCTTAGGAATCAAAGACTTCGTGAACAGGTCGGCCAAGTTGTCATTCGACCGAATTTGTTGGATATCCGCTTCACCGGTTTCTTCGAGATCTCGAGTAGAAAAGAATTTTGGAGATATGTGCTTTGTGCGGTCTCCTCTGATGTAGCCTTTCTTCATCTGAGCAACGCACGCTGAGTTGTCTTCATATAGTATCGTTGGATTGTCAGTGATCGGCTTCATTCCACTTTCCTTTTGGATGAATTGAATAATTGATCGTAGAGACACACATTCTCTTCCAGCTTCATACAAAGCGATTAATTCTGCTTGATTTGATGATGTGGCAGTTACGGTCTGCTTTGTTGATCTCCATGAAATGGTTGTGCCTCCATATGTAAATACATAGCCATTTTGTGATTTGGCTTTGTGTGGGTCGGACAAGTATCCTGCATCTGCATATCCGACTAGAGTTGCATTGCTTTGGTTGCGGTAGAATAACCCCAAATCATGTGTTCCGCGGAGGTAGCGAAATACATGTTTGATCGCATTCCAATGCCTCCTTGTAGGAGCAGTGCTGTACCTGGATAACAAGTTTACTACAAAAGCAATATCTGGTCTTGTATTGTTAGTCAAGTACATTAGAGCACCGATTGCACTTAAATATGGAATATCAGGTCCTAGAACCTCCTCGTCCTCTTCTCGAGGGCGAAATTGATCCTTTTCAATATTGAGGGAACGAACTTCCATAGGAGAAGTCAGGGGATGAGCTTTGTCCATATAAAATCTCTTTAAAACTTTCTCAGTATAGTTGGACTGATGGATAAATATCCCATCCTTTAGATGCTCAATTTGTAAGCCAAGACAAAGCTTTGTTTTCCCCAAATCTTTCATCTCAAATTCTTTCATCAAGTATTTCGCAGTATCTTCCACCTCATAGGGAGTTCCAACTATGTTTAAATCATCAACATAGACTGCGATAATAGCAAATCCCTCATTGGACCTTTTGATAAAAACACATGGGCAAACAGTGTCGTTTTTTTTTATATCCTCTTTTCATAAGGTATTCACTCAGACGGTTATACCACATCCGTCCTGATTGTTTTAACCCATACAACGACCTTCTCAATTTTATTGAGAACATTTCTCGAGGTCCGTTGTTTTCAGCCTTAGGCAATTTTAGTCCTTCTGGGACTTTCATATATATGTCTGTATCTAGTGACCCATATAAGTATGCGGTCACGACATCCATAAGGCGCATTTGCAGTTTTTCAAATACTGTCATGCCAATTAGGAATCTCAGTGTAGTTGCATCGACTACAGGAGAGTATGTCTCATCATAATCAATTCCTTGAATTTGAGAAAAACCTTGGGCTGCTAGCCTTGCCTTATATCTAACGATTTCATTTTTCTCATTTCGTTTTCGTACAAACACCCATTTGAAGCCAACTGGCCTTACATTCTTTGGTGTACGAACAACGGGTCCAAAGACCTCTCGCTTTTCAAGCGATTGTAATTCTGTTTGAATGGCATCTCTCCATTTTGGCCAATCCTTTCTTTGACGACATTCGTCCACGGATTTTGGCTCAAAATCATCATCTTCAGTCACAATATCAATAGCCACTGAGTAGGCAAATATATCATCAGTAATGATATCCTTTCTATTCCATTGTATGCCTGTGCATATTGATACCTCAAGATTATCAATATTCTCATTATCATTGAGTGTATCAACTTCTCTTAGGATATTTTCATTTTCCATCTCATTGCCTTGGTCATTATTCTCATGACTCAATTTGGCTTCTTTTGTCATACCCTTTTGGTTCTTTGGTTTCCTTGGTTTCAAGTCTTTTGAACCTAGAGGCCTACCACGTTTTCGACGTGTCGTAGACTCATTTGCAATGGACGTATTAGGTTGTCCAATGGGTATATCAATCCTAGCAGGAGCATTCGCTGCAGGAATATGTGACTTTGTTACCTTCTTTGCATCAGTGAATGCATCAGGTAACTGATTTGCAACATTTTGCAAATGTATGATCCGTTGAACTTCTTGTTCACACATTTTTGTTTTCGGATCAAGATGAGATAATGATATTGCATTCCATGTAATCTCTTTTACATGTGGGTCCATCTTTTTCTTATCTCCCCCTAAGTTTGGGAATGTATTTTCATCAAAGTGACAATCAGCAAATCTTGCTGTGAATAAGTCACCCGTTGTTGGTTCGAGATATCGAATGATTGAGGGAGATTCGAAACCAACATAGATTCCCATTCTCCTTTGTGGACCCATCTTTGTACGTTGTGGCGGAGCAATGGGTACATAAACTGCACATCCAAATATTTTTAGATGTGAGATATTTGGCTCCTTGCCAGATACTAATTGCATTGGAGAATGCTCATTGTTTGCACTTGGCCTCAATCGAATCAAAGCTGCAGCTTGTAATATAGCATGTCCCCATGCAGATGATGGCAACTTTGAGTTCATCAACAATGGTCTAGCGATTAATTGTAATCGCTTTATTAATGATTCAGCAAGACCATTTTGTGTGTGAACATGAGGCACTGGATGCTCTATATCAATCCCTAATGACATGCAATAATCATTGAAGGTTTGGGATGTAAATTCTCCGGCATTATCAAGTCGGATTTTCTTGATTGCATAATCCGGGAATTGAGCTCTCAGCCTTATTATTTGAGCAAGAAGTTTGGCAAAGGCTGCATTCCTGGTCGACAGCAAACTTACATGTGACCAACGTGTAGATGCATCAATTAGGACCATAAAATATCGAAATGGTCCACATGGTGGAGCAATTGGTCCGCACATATCTCCTTGTATCCTTTCTAGGAATGTAGGATTTTCACTTGCAATTTTATTCTTAGAAGGCCTGATAATTATCTTTCCAAGTGAACATGCAGTGCAATGGAGATCACTGGACGGGAGAACCTTAACGTTCTTCAATGGATGTCCAAGTGAGTTCTTTATGATTTTGTGCATCATTATTGATCCTGGGTGACCCAAGCGATCATGCCACAATGTGTATGCAGTTCGGTCAATTGACCCTTTACTAGATGTCGCATTGGCCTCAAACGGACAAATGTATGTATGATATAGTCCGGAGGCTTGCGTGGGCATCTTCTCAAGAATCTTTCTACGACCAGATTCATATTTTATGATGCATAGATACTCACTGCCATTTTCATTCAAGGTTTCCATGTGAAACCCATTGTGGCGCACATCTTTGAAACTCAGTAAATTTCTTCGTGATTTACTTGAGTAGAGTGCTTCTTTTATTATTAACTTTGTTCCTCTTGGGAGTAGAACAAGTTCTCTTCCAGAGCCTTTGATCAGTTTCGACACACCAGATATCGTATTGACATTTCCTTCAAGAGGTCTTAATTCTGTGAAGAATTCTTTGTTTCTTAAGATGGTGTGTGTTGTTGGACTGTCTAGAAGACATTGCTCCTTCCCATCGAGTTTCACATTAGATGATTCCATGTTTCTTATAGGTTGTAGTTTTTCATGAAAAGCTCATTGTTCTTTTCAGCAACCAACAACACTTTCAACAAGTCAGAATACCTCTCAAAGCCTCTTTCTCTATACTGTTGTAACAACACATTAGAGGCATGCATTGTGGAGAAAGGTTTCTCCGACATTTTTTCTTGGGTAAGTGGGTACCCATGTGCCCACATAGTCTCAATTGAGAGGTGATTCTATGAATAACACTGTTGTATTCAGTGATAGACTTGAAGTCTTGGAACCTTATATTGTTCCATTCATGTCATACTTGTGGGAACAAGATTTCATTTTGATGGCCATAACGCTCATTCAAGCTTTCCCACAGTTCAACTAGATCATCCACAAACATGTATTCGATCTTTAGACTTTCATGAATGTAGTGACGTAGGAATACAATGACTTTTGCCTTCTCTTGTGGGGTGGCATTATTTCCGCCTCTATTGTTCTTTCAAGGTCATTTGCCTTTAGGCTAGTCAAAACATCAACCCTCCATTTGAGGTATTTATGGCCCGACAAGTCAAGGATTTCAACTCCCTTTTGGTAATGCTTGCCATTTTAGTTACTTACAAGGAAATTATAAATTAACAAAATAAAAGCAATTAGGAATGCATATGTAACTCATAAACATATATAGTATGATGAGATTAAATAATTTAGTCATGGTGAATGTTATTATTATGTCAACATATATAAGCATGTAATTAGTATGTGTATAACATATGAATGATAACTTTATATAAAGAATGCTTATAAGATGTAAATAAATAACAAGAATTAAATAAGTAAATAAATGATAAAGATTAAGGAACTAAACAAATAGAATAAGCATCAAAGCGGTAAATAAATAATGTATGCATGAGATATATAAGATAAATGCGAAAGTATACGAAACGTAAAATTAGCGGGAACAGTTGTAAATCCGGTTTCCTTTTAATCCTTTTATCCTCATCCATCCATTTTCACTTTTAACACTTCCACCTTATCTCCTCCATCTCGTCTTCCTCCTCTCCATTTTCCATTTTCATGTCCATGGCCGACGACGACATTTTGCGTCGTATTAAGGCCGGTAATGATCGGTTTTTAACCGAGCTTTTCATTTGTCTTGTTCTTATCGTGATTATCTATCTTGCGATCATAATTATTTGGGTAAGAAATTTCTCACAATCCACTTGGTGAAGTTAAGCATTTCCGAAAGAGGATTCAAGTACAAACGCCAAATAAGGTAAGTAAATCTTATATTTTGTTTGTATCTTAGTAGATCTATATAAACATGCTTCCATATTTAGTTAATAGCATTTTAGATCTAGAATTTTGAAAATGAGTTTCTGATGTAGAAGATCCTAAATTAGGCGACTACAGAGCATACTCCTCAAAACGATTTTATAAACTCTTTGCATAAATTTAGTTAATTAGAAGTAAATTTGTAGATTTAAGGAGGTAGAAGTGATTAAGTATAGTGAAGAAGAATTTACCAAATTCATTTAGTAAAACCTACGAACTTATACATAAAGCTCAAATCAAAATATATATAGAAGTCACGTACAAGATCTTATAGTTAAGGGAAAATTTTAGAACTTTAGTTTAGTGGGAAAATATCTTTAACCAAAGCTACGTATAAGATAATTATATATAATTAGAAATTAAAAGAAAGATCAGTTGGTAATTAGAGACTCATGCTGATAACGTGTTATATAATAAAGAATTAGGAGAAGATCATTGAATCTTTATTTAAGAACTTTTACTTAAGAAAGCCACTTTAGAATGATAATGACATTAGAAGAGAGGGAGAAAGAGTAAGCACCTTATAGGTTGTATTCTTACTCTTTGTTGGTGCAAGTTTTACAATGGGTGATGCCTCTATTTATAGGATCAAAGTTAGGCAAGAGTTACCACAAAGTCAAGATTAGGAGGTGAATAATTCACACCTTTCTATCTAGGGTAATTAGCCAAACACATGTGTTTCTTATGCATCTTCTAGATGAATAATAAATGTGTTCATAACATATGTCAATGTGTTCATAACACATCTTCTAGGCTTAATGTGTATTCATAACAAAAACCACCTTTTGTTTGTGTGTTATTTGTACAAAATCGCACGACCATGCCCTCCTGCGGTATCTTGGTGTTTGGACCGTATTTTTTTGCACAAAGTCATTACTCATTACTCATGGTCGTGTGGTTCTTGTGATAGGGCTATTTGTAAGGGTTTTGTCGCACATACTTAGAGATAGCATAGCAGTATTTTATATTTTATACAATTATCCAAAATTATTTGTATAAATATCTTATTTATTTCAATATTTTATTCTTGAAGGATAAAATTTTATACTTTCATATACTACAAGTGCTCTTAATTTCGTATCCCCTTCATAAGACCCTTTATCTCCAAACATCTTTCAAGTAATCATCGGTAGTGAACGTGGGCAATGAATTTGTTTCGGCCTCAAAATTGCAAAAAGGATGACATGATTTAGTTTAGGTTGATATAACCCGTGATAGAAAACTTCAATGAACGATGAAATATTCGACAATGAACACATAGAGCAAATACTTTGTGATTAACGCTAATCCATATCAAATATGATAATCGATATCTTCCCTTTTTATAATATATCAATATTTACTGAAAAAATCTTTGATAATATCGTTGATTTTTGGGAAAATATCTTCACTTTCTATTATTTCCTCATCTTATAATTTTTTATTTCGATTTTGTATTTAGATATAAATTGTTAAAATTATTAATGTTTTACGTTAGCATGATTAGAATATGCTATAAATAATTTTCTATTTAAAATAAAATATAAATCAACGAAATTTTATGGTACTTTACAATTTAGTGGCTTATGAGATAAAATTACAAGATTTTTTAAGGGTGGATTACTCCACACAAATTCTCATAATAGTAATAATAATTTAAAACTTATGCTGGATTTTGTTCAAAATGAATAAATGGCTGTATAATGAAGTAGCTTAACCTACAAGGTGATGCATAACATAATTTATCCAAAGGATTCTTTCAAAAGAGAAGGTCCAAAAAGGAACTAGGTCAACTATGGAGGAACAAAGAGACTACCAAACTAGTTTGTAATTCTACACCCACCAAATCTCCATAGCCCGGTGTTATATGTCTTTAGTCATCGAAAAAGGATTCATCTCTTGATTTAATCAATGGTAAAAGTTGACAAATTCAACCCTCTATGTATACAAAATGAAACCCTGAGGGTCTAATATTCCCCCGCTCAAGGTCATTTTGTGTTCACTTCACTTATTTTTTTTCAATAAAGAAAAAAATTCGATGTACTAGGCATGTTTGGAAGATCAAGATGACGAAACATTCGGTAATTGGAAGCCAACAAGTGAAAACAAACATGAAAACTCTTAATTAGCAAAGGAGACACCTAAAAGACAATTAAAAGCTATCACTGAGGACATGATGGGAAGACAAGCACTACATAACGCAACATTACCGGTACGGAAAAAAACGGGTTATGTCCACTTGGGAGTGCATAATAAACCTCCTCGACGTGACCCCCATCAAGATGAGGGATCTTTAAGAGGAAAAGTCGACCACGACCTCAACCAGACACGACTCGATCCTATCTAAAGCAACTCCTAGTTGACATTAAGGGCACTGGAGTTGGCTCGTTGTTTTTGTTTGTCTTTGGCCTTGAGATTTGCTGCATTAATTATCAATACCATTTCATGTTCTGACATCATTTCATACATGAATGCAACTCTCATACTTTCTTGACATTGGTTTTAATTTTCAAATGTTTACTTCGTTCTAATGAATAAAAAACGTAGCGGCCAGTTTCTTATTAATGCTGAGTTGATTTGGGCTTAGTGGATGTACTTTCTTGATGCATATTTTATAGACTCTTACTATTATTTAGCAATTGGTCCACTAAGGTTGATTTGGACTTGGTAATGTCACCAAATACCTTTTGGAAAGACCAAAATGTCGTAGGTTAACTAAATCTGCACAGTTGGCGACTGAAGAGAGACATGTATATTATAATACCACAACAAAAAGTGGTGAGAAAATTTGACAGGGTATCAAGTGGGTGCACCAAAACCTCTCATCTGTTGGACTAAGCTGCTCTCATTAACGACTGATAAACCTAATCCGCCAATATTTTCTTCAATCTGCACTTGCATGAAAGCATATTTGTTAATTTTTTTTGTTATTCCCATAATTAGTCAAACAGCTCCTTTGTCCAGCAAAAAGTACCTGCTACATCGCCTTCTCACACTATATATATCGATACTCATAGTACTTTGATCTCCACAACAGAAAAAAAAAAACATCAGTTGCAGCAATGAAGTTGATGAAAGCCAATGTTTGCTGGACACTCTGCTCATTGCTGGTTATTGGGTTCATAGCTTCTTTGGCAAATGCTGAAATCCAGTATCATGACTTTGTTGTAAGTTCTTCTGCTTTCCTCCGCTCTCTCTTTCCAAAATCTATTCCAAAAACCAACCATAAGTTTACCTCATTTTCATTGACTTGACTGTTTACAGGTTCAACAAACACCAGTGAAGAGGCTATGCAAAACCGTAAATGTCATGACAGTGAACGGTCAGTTTCCGGGACCAAACATAGAAGTTAGGGAAGGTGACACTCTCGTCGTCAAAGTAACCAACCGTGGCAAATACAATGTGACTATTCACTGGTAAGACTGCAGATTAATATGCAAAACTTACTTTGACAGTTGGTCCAAATATCAACTTCATGCTGGCATGCATGTGTATCTGACTTCGTTGTGTGGATTAAATAGGCATGGAATTCGACAAATGCGTACTCCATGGGCAGATGGACCTGAGTATGTGACACAGTGCCCAATAAGACCAGGACAAAGCTACACGTACAGATTCACCATTGAACAACAAGAAGGGACTCTCTGGTGGCATGCACACAGTAAATGGTTGAGGGCCACAGTTTACGGTGCTCTGATTATCTACCCAAGGCTGGGTGCTTCATACCCTTTTCCGAAGCCTGCAAAGGAGTTTCCTGTCCTTCTAGGTAAACCAAACTCAATACTGGAAAAAAATGAAAGATTGATGCATGAAAGTACATACTTTAGGTCTTGATGACGGTAAAAATGTTAAATTGACAGGTGAGTGGTGGAACAGAGACCCAATGAATGTTTTGAGACAGGCAACTATAACTGGAGCAGCTCCAAATGTGTCGGATACATTTACCATAAACGGGCAGCCTGGTGACTTGCTTAAATGTTCCAGCCAAGGTATTTTTCTTACCAATGCAGTTTGTGCTCCAAATCCTAAGTTGATGACAACAATTAATAAGTATGGGTTTGGAAAAATGCAGAAACAGTAGCGTTCCCAGTCCCAGCAGGAGAGACGGTTCTTCTGAGAGTTATCAACGCTGCACTCAATCAACAACTCTTTTTTGCAATAGGCAACCACAGGATGACAGTGGTTGGAGCTGATGCTGCCTACACAAAGCAATTTACAACCAATTACATAATGGTTGCACCTGGTCAGACTACAGATGTCCTTGTCTCTGCAAATCAGCCAGCAGGTCGGTACTACATAGCAGCACATGCATATGCAAGTGCCCCTGGCCTACCCTTTGACAATACTACGACCACAGCCATCTTTGAGTATCAATCTATAGGCTGTAAAGGAAAAGGCCAGGGAAATCTACCAAGACCTGTGCTCCCCCAGTTACCATTTTTTAATGATACAAATTCTGTAACTGCATTCCTTCGCCAGTTGAAAAGTCCTTCCAGGGTGCCCGTCCCAATTCAGATTGATGAGAATTTATTCTTCACAGTTGGGTTAGGGCTGATCAACTGCTCACGCCCGAGTTTCAATTGCCAAGGTCCTAATAATACTAGGTTCACTGCCAGTATGAACAACATATCATTTGTGTTCCCAAGAAGGACTTCTCTACTACAGGCCTACTACCAAGGTGTTAATGGTGTGTACACAACAGATTTCCCAGCTTTCCCACCTTTACAATTTGACTACACAGGTAACGTGAGCCGGGGACTGTGGCAACCAGTGACAGGGACTAAACTCTACAGACTGAAGTATGGATCAACAGTACAATTGGTCTTACAAGGCACAAGTATCTTTAGGATAGAGGAGCACCCAATGCATCTCCATGGGTATCATTTTTACGTTGTTGGCACAGGAAATGGAAACTTCAATCCAAGAACAGACCCAGCTAACTTCAATCTTGTTGATCCACCCTACAGAAACACAGTTGGGTCACCTCCAGGTGGGTGGACTGCCATCCGATTCGTGGCTGATAATCCAGGTAATCCACATAATAACAATACCACATATGTATACTGATATGCATGCCACGTGAATGCTAAAATGATTTTACTGTGTACATCCTAAGTTTTAATGTTCAAACCATTTTTTTTCCGGTGTGAACAGGGATTTGGCTAATGCACTGTCACTTGGATGTTCATATCAACTGGGGCTTGGCAATGGCCTTCCAAGTCGATAATGGTGTTGGAGAAAATGAGACTATAGAGCCTCCACCAAATGATCTGCCTCAGTGCTAAGTGCAGCAAGACACCGTTGAAGGTTGGAGCAATCATATATTGCCCTGCACTGAAACCAAAATGAACCTTGCCATGCAAAAATCCCGTCATAGATTCTTGTGCTTTGCTTGTTAGTTACTACTGTAATCAGTGTGTCAAAGATCACTCTCCATTTAACAGTGATTGGGTTGGTTTTGTTACTCTTTCTTTATCAAGCTTCTCATGTAAATTGCACTTTCATAATGAAACAACTAGAGCTTTCATATACAAAAACTTGTTCATGTTTACATTATTGCTTTCCCTACAATCAACCAGTTGAAAAAACCATTAAACAGAAATTAGACTCAAGAAGACCTAAGCAATGCTACTACATCATAATTCCTATATCATAAATGAGATTAGAGCAAGCATTCAATTATCTCAAACTTACATGTCTTACACAGTTCTGACCCCTCCAAATGCTCCACAAAATCAAGCAACAAACTTGAGACAACGGGTATCATTGTGTACATTCTGGCACCGGATAGAACAAAACCGCACCCCACATCGGGTGCATGTATAATTAGCAGTGAATCCACAGACTGTACAGAAGTTGCGGCGGGATGTGGAGCTAGGAGGCCCAACTGCAGCTCGCAAGTAACTTGGGACATGAGGGGGCAAGGACTCCAAATTTGCCTGTATTAGAAGAAACAGCAAACACAGATTCAAATGAGATAGCTTAAAAACTGAAATATTTGAAAACCCGGAAGTTGAATGGACAGCGAAAAGCTTCACTTCTCACCTCCTGTAAGAGCTCATGAAATGTCTTTGGAGCCTTCTTTGCAATCTCACGGGCCTTTCCCTGCCGGGTTTTCCTCTTCATGTTAGATGATTGCTTCTTCTGTATATACACTAAGTAAATCAAGAAGTCAATCTTTCAGCATTATGCATTAGCTTGGAGCTTTATGCACGCAGTTTCTGTCAGCACAAAAATGATAATTCCCAATCTGAAATGAGAAATCCCATCCTCATAAAGGCAGAATTGCATTTCTAGCCAATGTAAGAAAACATACTCCGGAAACAATTCAAGAACAACATGAGAAGAAGAAGAAGGGAAACCTTGATCATCATCATCAAGGGAAGCCTCATCATCGTCGTCAATTTCAATAGCTTCGGCAGCGGCATTGTCGTTCTCCAAAGCTTCCAGCCGAGCCAGAGCAGCCTACCGTAAGATTTCGAGCTTAGACAATCAATTCGAATTCTTATGATGTCATAAACCCCTAATAAGAAAGCAGCACTAATTTACCTGATTCCGATTGTCGGCACTGGAAAGAGCAGCCACCATTTTAGAGGCGACCTTGCGTGTTCGGCTTGACGTGCGCCGGGCCGAGCCATTGGGATCCTCCTCCATAGCTGAAATCCTTTGAAGCTGTTATCAGGACACAGAAAACCCTAATTCTAATTCCCCTTCCTCCAGGAGAGTTCGAACGTAATAGTCCGTCTAAAATGTTGTGGTGGGAGTGGCAATGGGATCGACTGAGAAAAGGGAGGTAGAAGAAGGAGCTCCTGTAACGGGTACAATTGGATTAAACCAGCCCATTAGCCAGCCCATATAAGATATAGGTGGGAGCCTAACCCATCATACTACGTGTGTTGGGAGTAGACCCGGCAAAAACTGACCCGAATCCGAAATTGGACCCGAACAACGAAAAATGAACAATCCGAACATGTCCCGATCTGAATCCGATCTGATATGGAAATGACCCGAAACCGAAATGACCCGAATAAAATATAATCTGAAACCATCCGAACCGAAATAATCCGAACCGAACTGACCCGGTCCAAAATGACCCGAACTAAATCTGACCCAAATGACCCGATCCAAAACGATCCGAACTAAATCTGACCTGAAATGACCCAAAATCACCCGAACTAAATCTTAAGATTAGATATACCGTTAAAAATAAACATTAAAATTAAAAAGTAATGGTACAAAATATTAGAATGGTGCACACAAGCAATGTATAACAAAATACCGAACAAGTACGTCTACATTTTTAATAGCAAACAAATTGTGTCTCAAACATTTCATTTATCAAAAACAAGTTCTAATGATTAAATAAACAATAATCATCTCATTATATTTTGCATGTCTTAGAGAAAATAAACACAAAATCAAAATCGAGCATTATTTCCTTCAACAATAAGCTATCATTATGTAATCTTTGATACCAAATGCGAACATGGTATCAACCGTATTTGTTCCAATCCACCTCATAACCGATCTTCTTCATCCACTATTACAAAAGAATAAAATAAATAATTTATACTGTGAATCAAGAAAACATAACTACACATATAATGAGAATTAGAGGGAAAAAAAATTAAATGGCTCAATGAACATATTTACATTTATCAAAAGATATTGAAGTATACACATACACTTAAATAAGGGTGTATTCATGAATGATAAATATGAACATTAAGTATGAATATTGTTGGATCGTTAGTCACAAATACAAGGGCGTCCTTAACAACGTTAAGGTCGTCCTTTACCGAAGCGTCCTTAATAGATATTAAGGACGTCCTTGGTTCGCAGCGGAAATCAAAAGACTAAACAAGTAAAGACAATAAGTAAGGAATGCTTTTGATTTATAGAGGAACCACTCAAGTACCAACTAGTCTTTGAGTGTAAACCTCTACCTCCTTGGAGGATTTTGTAATAGCTTCTTTCCTTTCTTATTAAGTTTCCTTACAATACACTGGCGAGTAGTTACACTTCTCTAGCACTTAGAAGGCGTTCCTAAGTCCCCTAGTAACAACTCCTTTAAGCCTGTAGAGTAACCTAACTTAATCTCTCTAAAGGATGCTATCACCTCTTCCTTATAGTTCGTCGTAAGGACTCTCTCACTATTTTTGTTCTTTTCTATTACAAACAGTTTGTGGTTTTGTGGTACGCTTCTCGCTCGATCTAACACCTAAGTCTCACTTGTTCTTGAGCTTGTTCTTGGTGTTCTTGGTGTTCTTGAGCGACTGACAAATTCCCTGAATATTCTCTGAAGCGTCACTTCACAATAAATGCTCTGGAAGAATATTTATAGTGACATTGGGAAAAGGGCGTCATTCTCTGACGATCATGCCCTTTGGGGACGTTGCAACAGTAATCGGCTTCCACGTGTCTCTGTGATGATCAAGGAAGCTTATTGGCAATTCCGTTAGGCTTGGTTGCGGGATCTTCTTCCACGTGGAGATCATGATCAAAGCTTGTCTGGTGATGTCACTTAGTCGGCCAGCTTTGAAGGACTCTAGTGTATAGATTAAGGACGGTGTCCTTGTTTGTGATTTTGCCAAGTCGTTCATTGAATGATGTAGCGTCCTTACTCCTTAAGGACGGCTACATATAAAACCACTTGTTGTCCTTTTCAACATGCGTCCCTGAAACACTTGGACAACTTATTAGATCAAGGCGAGTTTGTCATATCAAAACTAAGGGACGCCAGGCACAATGTTAATTACTGAAGGCGTCCTTAACATTGTCCCAACAATTTCCCCCTTTTTGATGATGACAAACTCTAGGCAATAAAAGTTTTGAGCTTAAGCTTTAGCATGCTCGACAACTTAAAGAACGTCCCTTCAACACTAATCGAAATTCTATAAGCATAAGTTTTCAACACTTGATCTATTCTGTCTTTTGGATTTTAGGGAGGGGACGGCTATACTGATCAAATTTTCTTTCTTAACTAGCGTCCCTAAGTTTTATTCAGAGGCAATGCGGCGTCCTTAGGTCCTTTCACTAAAATTCCCCCTTAGCACTTGCTTATTCTAGATAACTAATAAAAAGCGCATCTCTGCAAAACTACACTTCCCCCTTTTGGCATCATCGAAAAGGATAACAAGTTAGCTTAAGGACGATAGCACAAAATCAAAACTAGAGGCAAATAAACGCTTAAACATAAAAATGCACACAAGCATAAGAACTGCCATTGAAATAAAATATAGTCATTACAGACATTCAGACAAGTGTTTAAGAATAAAAAGAAGCACAAGCAAAAAAGATGAGGGAATAAAGGGTTAGGAGGAAGGTGATCCAGTAGGACGGCTTTGATCATTGACGTTGGTGTCCGTTGCAGGAGGTTCTTCTTCCTCTTGAGTATCACCTTCTGTACTGTCCTTGTGAATCGACTGAATTAGCAGCTTGATCATGTCATTCTGGTTCTTAACAGCTTGAAAATAGTGATAATTCTGATGCATGGCAGCATTTGATTGCTGAATAAGAACATTCCCTTGTTGCGCGAGAACATTCTGGTTGTTGAGAATAAGCGCGTACAGCTGCTTCTCAGAATAGGCTTTAGTGTTAGACGGAGCAGGAGAGCACTGAAAGTAGGACGGCTGTTGTTGAGGAGGAACATGAGAAGGAGAGAAGTTGAAGTCCATTGGCTCCGTATGAATGAAGGACGATAGATTATTAACCTCTGCATAGCGTGCAATACGATCTTCCTCAGTTTCAGCAATCAAGGGAGGGTCAGAGACAACTGTCTTCCCTTTCTTAGCAACCTCTTGTCGTGCGCGCTCGTCCTCAGCAGCTTCTTGCCTTAGCCATTTTTCCTCTGCTTTCTTGGCAGCCTCTTCCTCTTTCTTTTTTGTCTCAGCCTCTTTCCTCTCCTTTTCAAGTTGCTTTCTGATGGAGGGGAGCTCTTTGTTGTGCTTGATTTCTTGGATGCCGTACTTCTGATCCCATGGCAATCCCAAAGTGATTTCCTCTCCAGGAGTATAAGCATCATTCTCAATCAGTAGAGCTTTCACCAAGCCTGGGTAAGGAAGTGCATGGTTTTTCTTTGTGCACTTAGCCATGTGCTCAATCATGATCCTGGCTAAGTTGACTTTACGGCCCTGAAGGAAAGCGTCCAGCAGCAAGCAGTTAATGGTTTGGACTATGGATTTCTTTTCTTGCCTGGGTACAATCGTCCGGCAAATCATATAGTGTGCTTGAGCACCAGTGAGAGAGAGGAGGGATGCAACCCTGTCATGGAAATCCGGAGTCTTCCCATTGAAAATTCTTTTGAACAAGTCTTTCAGTTCTTTGCCTTCTATTCCAAAACCAGAGGCGGGCACCCTGTGCAAAGCTTCATTTCCCAGGCGCTGTTTGTCAAGTCCCATCAGCTGGAGGACTGTCCTTTCAGAGAAAGTGGCAGGTTCACCATTTGCCATGAACGTCCCTATACCATTCTCTATATTGATGTTGAGAGAATCATAGAAAACCTGCACCAGCTTAGGATCAACTTTGACGTTTTCCTCAGAAATCTTCAGCCACCCTTGAATTTTAAGAAGCTCCACAAGGTCTTTTGCCTCAGAAAACTGGCTCAGGAAAACTTCATCAAAGATTAGGGGGGCCAGAATGTGCTCAGTCTTCTTGTTCTTCTTTTTGGGCGGACCAGAAGTGTCGTCCTCATTATCTTCCTCCTCATCATCATCTTCTTCCTCTTCATTATCTCCTTCTTGGAGATTCTCATCAGTCTGTCCCTCAGATGGACCAGCAACGTCCTTAGACGCTTTTGTTTTCCTTGGACGCTTTTGTCCACCTTTTCCTTTGGGAGTAGATTTACCTCCCGTGTCCTCTGGGACGGCTTCCCAAGGAGGGATCTCGAGAGCACCAACATCAATTTGCTCATCGAGAGAGAGAGAGCGTCCTCTTGTACCACATTGTCGCTTTGATTGGCAATGCGGCGACTCAACTCCTCGTCCTCAGCAATTTGCTGTTTGGTGATTTCATCAAAGACAGTAGTAGATTCAATCTCCTCAGAGGTAGCAGAGCCAAACTCTGCTTCGATTGAGTTGTCAGGGACGACAACAGGGGATGGAGGCATATCTCTTTCAACAGATGGTCCCCTTGATTTAGGAGTGAGAGGAGATGAGGGAGGGAAATTTTGAGGAGATGGGGAGTTTGAGAGGTTGGCCTCTGGGAAGGCTTGTTTAATTTGGAGCAGGGTGGGATCAGGCATGGAAGGGTCAAGAATTTCCAGGGGGAGGGAGTGGAGGATGGAGAGTCAAGAGGGATGGGGTTGGGTTTGGCCTTAGCAAGCTTTAGCCTTTTGAGGGACTGTTGGGACGATATTAAGGACGCCAATCATTAATATCTAAACCAATAATGATCGTCCCTTGTTTTGATAATGACAAACTCAAAGGTATTTAATAAGTTGTCCAAGTGTTGATCTCAGGTAAGTCCGGAGGACGCACATGAGCGAAAAGGACAACAAGTGAACGGCAGTCCCTAAGCTGTAGGGACGCACGTCATCAGAACTTCCAAAGCTAAACGTAATTGGCGAAGTTCCTGCACAGATAGGACGGCGTCCTCATCAAGAAGGGACGCGCGCCAAAATACGGACGAAGTTCAAATTCAAATCAAGGCCGCCCCAACATGATTACATCACGTTCGGCCGTAGTCCTAAGAAGGAAGCTTCCCTTGTCTAGGCACGTGTAGACAACTCCAAAGATGTCGCTTTCCCAGCAATGGTCCCCTACCCATGCGGAGGCTTCCCAAGCATCAACAGAGTTGACTTCCTCAAGATGCACATCGCACCGTTGATGGAAGATCAAGGATCCTGCCAAGTCTCAGAGGACGCTAGAGGACAAGAACCACTTCCGCTATAAATACCCTCCAAGGGGTATGCATAGCGGTGTGGACTTTGAAGACTTTCTCTCAAGCTCTCCCGAAGCATTCAAGTGCAAGAACGAAGATCCAGAAGATCAAGTGAGCTTGAAGCAAGAGAAAGAAAGTCCAACCACATCAAATCCAAAACAAACCACAAAATAGTTAGAGTTGTAGTTTGTCTCTCACAACGGACCGTGAGAGACGTGAGTGATAGCTTCCTTATAGCTAAGAGAGTTAGGTTACTTGTTAGGTGGAAAGGAGTGTTACTAGTGAGGCTAAGGACGGACGCTTAGCTCAGAGAATTGTAACAGCTCGCCTAAGCTGTAAGGACTCTCTCTGAATAAGATAAGGACAACTATTGAAAATCCTCCAGCGGAGGTAGAGGTTTACCCATAAGACTAGTTGGTCTTAGTGGGGTTCCTCTATAAATACTCGTGTCATTATCTTATCTCGTTTCCTGTTAAGTCTAAATTCCGCTGCACCTAAGGACGCCCTTAACTTTGTTAAGGGCGCCCATTCTAACAGACTTACGATCCAACAGGGGCTTTTTGGCGTTGGAGGCGGGGTCATGTTTGAATTTGGTTCGCTCCTCTACCATGTGTGTAGGGAAGCGATCAAAGATCTTTGTGGGATGGGAGGAGGAAGCTCTTTGTGGAGGAAGGGAATTCTTTGCAAGGCGAGATGGTGGAGGAGTAGGTCTTGTGGTAATGACTCTGGGAGGTGAAGGAGGAGGAGGGGACGGTAATACTGACCTTTTTACACCCTTAGAGATAGGTGGAAGATCAACAAACCTTGCGTTGGAAAGGTCGGGGATGGATTCAATCAAGGGGATCCTCCAGTCCTGACCTTGGAACGCCTCCAGGAAGATGTTTATGCCTCCACAGAAAGGAGCGTCCATTCCCCATGTCTTGCGCAGAACCGGCACCACAAAGCGATCTAACAACGTCCTCAGATTACGAAGACGTACTTCATCTCTGCACTGCTTCATGTAGTTAGCCACTGCAATGTAGAGAGTCCGTGGCTTTGAGTCGATAAAGTCCTTCAGGATCTCATCAATCTGGATTTCAGGAGGTCCCTCCACATAGAAGTTCCTTTTGGCAAGATGTTGAAGGGTTTCTTGAACAAATAAATTTGTATTCAAGACCCCGTTGAGTATAGCGAAGTCAGGATCGTCCACGGGAGTGAGAATAGTGCTAAGAATAGTCGAAAACTACTAAAAAGCAATACAAACACAAACAAACCAACTCAGGATCGACCTGAGGAGGGTCGATCTCGACCCTAGGGGGGTCGGTCCTGAGCACTAGCAAACACGAATCAAACACACAAACAAGCAACGGTTCGAGCACGACTATGGGGGTCGAGATCGAAACAAAGACACGAATTTCAATCAATATAAAAGGCAAATTCCAGGGTTAGGGCTACCACAACAACAACCATAAATGCTTTCAACAAGAATTCACAACTATCATGCAATCTAGATCATATAAAAGTTAACTTTCGCAAACAACTCAAGCCATTCAATCAACTTTCGCAAATCAAACAACTTTCTACCTATCCTTCAACCTAGGAAAATCAACTTTCGCAAATAATCCTATTAGATGTACTCAAGCAACTAACTTTTCACTTTCGCTATAGTCAATTACAAGATTTGCCTCAACTTTCATCAAGGATTAAGCGTAAGATAGATAAATATGATCCTATTAGATGTACTCAAACAACCTTCCTTAAATACAAACTAGGAAACTCTACAATAAATCCGGATAAAGGAGAGTCGGTCGCCTAGCTCGACCCAAATGGGTCGATCTCGACCCCATAAGGGTCGATCTCGACCCCATAAGGGTCGATCCTGAGAGAGCAATTCCTTGGTCTTCAAGTTTGTTGATTTGGCTCGAGCTCGACCCAACTTGGCTCGATCCTGGGGTTGATTCCTTCACTTTTCCTCTTGATTTAGCTCCTCTTAGCTCTTCTCCTTAGCTTGTCCATCCTCTCTTAGCATTACTCCAAACTCTTCTTCGAGCTTCAAAAGACCTACAAAATGACACAAATATGCGTAGTTTCCGAATCTCAAGGAAATACGAAAACTCATGCAAAAAGACTCAAAAACACAAGACTCCAGCACAAAACACAACTCAAACTAACCTATCTAAACCCTAAAAATCTACCTAAAACGCGGACATCAAAACACCCCATACTTAGACTTGCTTGTCCTCAAGCAATAATCATGCAAATCAAGACCAATAACACAATCTTCAAGCATAACCCTTATCAAAACATTTTAAACACAAGTGAAAAAAGAAGACAAGTAATTTTAACTTCATCACATATGTATAAGTCTCAAGCTAGGCAATCACAATCCAACCTCAGAAGGGATATAAATGTGTTTCTCTCAACTCTCACGTGTTTAGGCTTTTCAAATCAACTCTCATCTCAATCTTTATGCAACATCTACTTTATCATTGAGACTTATATCACCAATCTCTCTACCTAGAGAAGTCAAAACACATCAATCTTCATAAGAACTTAGGCTCAATGAAATCTTCATAGAAGACTCCATTCGGCCGGGTTGCAATGGGGCTTGGTAATAACAAAAGGTAGGGAGTTCTTTGGCCATGTGGTGCTAAATCCGGGAATCAAACTCCTAAACACAACACTTTAGAACCAAAACAACTCACTTCTTCTCTTTTCAACTCATAACCAAACACTTCAATGAAACTCACACCCTTCAATTTCTAACCCAAACTCCCATAATACAACTTAGAAATACTAGGAATTCTTGGCTTTGCACTTATAACATTTTTCTTTTCTTTTCTTTCTCTTTTTTTTTCCTCTGCTCGAGCCTATTGGGGTCGTGACCGACCCTCATATGGGTCGGTCCTGAGGGCTTGTTTCTTTTGGTTTTGGGTCGAGATCGACCTACTTGGGGTCGATCCTGAGGCCTAAGCTCGAGCTCTTGCTTACTCTCTCTTTTCTTTTCATCAATTTTTCAACAATGTGCTATCCAAGCCAAGAATCCTCTTTCATTACACTTCAACAAGTTGTTTTCTACCCTTTAACAATGTCACCACTTTCAAACCCAACACAAATGTTACTCAACAAAACTTATTCCCAACACATCTAAGTTCAATTCCCGGAATAGGGTCAAGCTGATATAGGCTAGGGATAATTTTTGTGGAGCTTCAAACAAAAGGCTAAGGCTAGAACGGGGTTTCAAGCAAAGACAATTCAAGGTAGGCATGGAAGAATATGGGCTAAAAATATAAGTTCTTAATCACAATCAACATGCATGAACAATCTCATAGCGGTTTCAAGAAATAGATAACCATATCAATGACAAGAGACATATGCATAAAGAGAGCAAAATCACACAAACAAAGAAGAGGGAATCAATGATGATCTCCCTATAAGGCCCAAAATTCTCACTAGGTAACAATTTTGTTGGATTGCAACTACTTCACTCAAGACACATATGCTCAATTTCATCAGAAGTCAATTTTCACAATCAAGAGCAATTTCTCAAAAACTTGGGCTACACTATCCAATTATGCCAAAGGAATTACATGACAAGCATGAAAATTAGTTTTCATCATAGGACACCTAAGATGGAGTGCTCTTCTATCCTAAAACAAAACACACAAATATTTTTGGTTTTTTTATCGACATTTTTCAATTTTTTGGGATTTTTGACATTTTCTCAAATTTTTAATGATTTTTTCAAGATTTTTCTCAACAAGGTAAACTACCAAACAAACAAACAAGGCAAGCAAAGACTCAATTATATACAACATGTGAGATTTCTTCTTCCCCACCCCATACTTAAATCATGCAATGTCCCCATTCATGAAAACACATGAAAGAGTAAAGAGAAAATAAGAAAAAAAACTCACAATGAACTTATTGAAGCTTGATTGGAGAAGGAGGTCCTCATGGAGAAGGAGGTGGTTGACGTTGACGGAAAGGAGGATGCTCCGGGGGAGCCCATGCATCTCTATCCGGGTAGTTTCCTTGGTTCCACCGCATGTATTCCTCCAAATGAGCCCATCGGTAGTCGTCCACCTCTTGTTGAGCATGATAGTATCCTTGAAATTGTTGGAATTGTTGGTGGTGCTGCATCATCATCTCCCGAGTCTGCCTTTGATGCTCTAAAAGGGCCGCTTGGCCTCGCATGATCTCATCATAATGCTCCTTTTGAGAGACTCTCATAGCCGCCATCTCATTAGCTAAGTTAGCCATATCATACGTTGGAGGTGCCTCTTGAGGTGGCGGCTCGGCATATGAAGGCCCGGCATGAGCACCCGAGGAAGCCCCGAACTCAAAGTGAGCCCCAAAGTAGAGGGAAAGGATGGCATGGATGGCGGGATCGATCCAGATGGGTCGAGATCGACCCCCATAGGGTCGGTCTTGAGGCTCAATGGAGGTGGTGGTAGGGCGAGGAACTCGGTTGCTTGAGGCTCGGGACTTGGATACCGACGCGGGCGGACTCTCAAAAACTCTTCGTGTTCAGGCCGATCTTGCAAAGGAAATTTCTTTGGGGACCACACTTCATACCAATTAGGAAGGTGAAGTAAATCCGCTCGCTCTCGAGTAAGAGCTACCTTCTTCCCCTTGAAAGAGGAATAGTAGTTGGTATCGTTGCGGGAAGGCTTGTCAATCAACTTGGCATTGACGAGGAATGGAATATCCACAAAGATAGGCTTCTCCGCAGTATACGCCTTCATATTCACTCCAAGACTCATTGCAAGGCGGGCAATCATTCCACCAAAGAAAATTGCACCCGAACCACCCTTGAAATCTTCTACACTTTTCATCCACTCAAAGCCAAGATTCAGAGGAGCCGGAGAGGTAAAAAGCATGGTCCTTAACACAATGACTTCCCTTCTAGTAGGACGAGATAGCTCGGTTCTCGGGAAGAGTATGCTCCCAAGAATACGCAGGATGATCCGGAAAAGAGGATTGGCAATATTCGAGCTTTGCAAGTTATGGCAAGTTCGCTCCTCTTTTCCGGAAAGATAGCCCCATGTTGTTAGGACCGATATTGGGCTCGGATCGTCCTCCATCGGATTGGGGAAGCCGAAAGCGTCATTGAGCTGTTGCAAACTGAGCTTGAACCATTTGTTACCCAATTGAAACTCTATCTTCCCACCGGTATCCGGGCTTTTGATGTTGGTGGAGAAAGTGGCCATGAACTCACAAGTGAGGATTGGGTAGTGGTGATTGTCTCATTTCAGCATGTGTGCAGCTCCGATGTAAGAGAAGACTTCCGTCACATCCTCGTGAATGTGCAACCGTTGCCCATCCACCTCATCATACCACCTTGTCTTGTGTTTCAACTTGAGGTAGGTATTGAATGCTTTAGCACACTCGGAAGGAATTTGGAAATCATTTAGCCCGGATTTATCACCCTTCCTTGCTCTCTTTGGGGGTTTAGAACTTGAAGCCGACATAGTACCTATATCAATTCAAACACCAACACCACATAATACACAAAATCCACCCCACACTTAAACAAAGGCAAGTATGGCAAGAATCTCAACCAACCACTTCATAACATGGATAAGAGAGGATCTATAATAATGAAACATGAAGCACAAATCCGTATCTCATCCTAACATGCAACCTATGCCCTTGGAAACACACCCACAAAGAACAAAATGCACACAGGCACGACCCAAGGAGGGTCGTGCTCGACCCAATGAGGGTCGATCCTGAGAAAACCCAACTCGTCTTCTTACCTAAGTTCACACAAAAATCGGGTATGGAACCCATTGGCACCAATCCACAAGTTACTACCAAAATTAGCTCATGAAGATCAAATCTAGACATACCCAAGCATGCAAACTCAACAACAACACACCCAAGCAAGCAATTTTCAATTTCTCCAACCTAGGTAAAAAATCCCCAAATATGCACATTCAACCCAAAAATCCAATTTCACTCAAGCTTAAGCAAACTTGAGAGTGGAGGGTTAGAAATCATACCGAAATTCCTTGTTAGGAGTGAAAGAAGTAGAAAATCGGGTCGGTCTCGAGCTAGATCTAGAAGGGCTGTTTTGGGTCGATTTTGGGGCTGTGGGTGGGCTGTTTTTGTGTAGGAAAATCAGTGGGTGGGTGGTGTTGGCGCAGCTGTGAGGTGGTGGTGATCGGAGCGGCGGTGGGGCGGTGGTTTCCGGCGGCGACGCGAGTAGGAGAGGAGGAGGGACAAGGTCGAGCGCAAGGGGGGCGTGTGAATGGGGGGGGGTCGGGCTGCTTATGGGAGGTGGGAGAGGAATTTTGAATTAAATTGGGGAAAAAGACATACCTTACACCAAGGGGGGTAGATTCGGAATTTCGCACATGGGTCGATCTCGACCTACATAGGGTCGATCTCGACCCTCCTGTAGCCTTTTGGAAAATTCCGACATCTTGTACCTCGTTGAAGATCATCTTGTCCCGTCTTTTGAGCTCGTGTTATCCAATTTAGAGTCTTGCAAAAACATCACAAAAATCCTATCCCAAGCAAAATATAACCTAGTCTAATCTAAGGAAGGTTAGAAGAAACAAAAATCTAGTCTAGCAATTTGAAAATCAAAAATAAAGAAAATAAAAAGGAAAATCTAATCTAGAGACCTGGTTGCCTCCCGTAAGTGCTTTTTTAACGTCGTTAGCTTGACGAGAGATACCTTAGCTTAGTCCGAGGTGGTGAGAGCCCAAGTGGCTCGGATCTCTTCATCGGGTTCCATTCTAGCATAGTACTTCTTCAAGCAATGCCCATTGACTTTGAAAATCCCACCATTCTCATCTATAAGATCGGCTGCCCCGTGCAAGTAAATATGATGAACCGTGAATGGTCCACTCCATCGGGTCCGTAACTTTCCGGGGAAGAGTCGAAGCCTTGAGTTGAAGAGGAGCACTTGGTCACCGACTTTGATGGTTTTTGGCACAAGCTTGCTATCATGCCACTTCTTGGTCCTCTCCTTGTAGATTTTGGAGTTCTCATATGCCTTGAGCCTCAATTCTTCTAGTTCTTGCAAGTCCATGAAACGCTTCTCTCCGGCCGCATCGAGGTCCATGTTGAGCTTCTTGAGAGCCCATAAAGCCTTGTGTTCGAGCTCGACGGGCAAATGGCATGACTTGCCATGCACTAGATTGAAAGGAGTGGTGCGAAGTGGTGTTTTGTAGGCGGTGCGGTATGCCCATAGGGCATCATCAAGCTTGGAAGACCAATCTTTTCTTGAGCGGGACACCGTCTTCTCTAGAATGCTCTTGATTTGCCAGTTTGAAACTTCTACTTGACCGCTAGTTTGAGGATGATAAGGTGTGGCCACCTTGTGAGACACCCCATACTTAGTCAAAAGCGCCTCAAAGCTCCGCTCAATGAAATGAGATCCGCCATCACTAATGAGGACTCGAGGGACTCCAAAGCGGGGAAAGGTGTTGGTCTTCATGAACTTGGCCACCACTCGAGCATCATTTGTCCTTGTGGCTATGGCCCTGACCCACTTCGAAACATAGTCAACCGCCACGAGTATGTACTTGTAGGGACCCGAAGAGAGGAAGGGTCCCATGAAGTCAATACCCCACACATCAAAAAGCTCGACCTCCAAGATACGGGTGAGTGGGATCTCGTTCCTCCATGTAAGGTTCCCCGACCGTTGACACTCATCACATGTTGTCACATATGCTTGCACATCTTTGAAGAGAGTTGGCCAATAGAGTCCGCTTTGGACGATCTTTGCGGTTGTTTTGAATCCCTTAGCATGGCCACCCGTGGGTAGAGTATGACAATGTCGGATGACTCCCTCTATCTCATCGTTCGGCACACAATGTCGAAAGATGTGATCACTCCCTTGCTTGAACAAGTAGGGATCATCCCAATAATAGCGCTTGATGTCGTGGAGGAACTTCTTTTTAGCTTGGGACGTCAATCCATCCGGGACAATGCCTCCTACAACATAGTTGGCAAAATCCGCAAACCAAGGGGTCTTCGACCCACGTATAGCAAGAATAGAAGGGGGAGGAGAAGAAGATGGAGATGGGAGAACATTAGAACTTGAAAGAACCGAAGAAGAAGAAGAGGACGTACATGTTCGACCTAAGGGTAGGGTCGTGCTCGACCTAGCGAGGGTCGGTCCTGAGAGTTCGTCTTCTCTTGTGTGGGTCGATCGCGACCTTGGGAGGGTCGGTCCTGAGAGCTTGGATTCCTCTGCTTCAATGGCTCCATGGTGAGGTTTGTTGCCGAGCATAAGAGTCTCATCCGGGCGTGTATCATTGATGGGGATCGATCTGCCAGACTCCATGATGTGATCAAGGGGTAGTCTAGATAGGTTATCCGCCACTAAGTTCTCCGCTCCCTTCTTGTCTCGGATTTCGTGATCGAATTCCTGCAACAAAAGCATCCAACGAAGCAACCTAGGCTTGACGTCTTTCTTTGCCATTAGAAATCTAATCGCGGCATGGTCGGTATACACAATCACCTTAGAACCCACTAGATAGGAGAGGAATTTTTCAAATGCAAATACTACGGCAAGAAACTCCTTCTCGGTGGTAGTGTACTTACTTTGAGCTTCATCAAGAGTCTTACTTGCATAGTAAATGGCATGAAGTTTCTTGTCTTTCCGCTGCCCAAGAACCGCACCAATGGCATAGTCACTAGCATCACACATAATTTCAAAAGGAAGTGTCCAATCCGGTGATTGCATGATGGGGGCCGTCACAAGAGCTCTTCCCAACCTGTAAAACGCTTCAAGACAATCCGAAGACATGCTAAACTCTACATCTTTCACTAGTAAGTGGGTCAAAGGTTTAGCAATTTTAGAAAAGTCTTGAATGAAGCGCCTATAGAACCCCGCATGCCCCAAGAAACTCCTAACGTCTTTCACGGAAGATGGAGGGGGCCATTTCTCAATAAGCTCAATTTTTGCCTTGTCCACCTCAATCCCTCGCTTAGACACTAGATGACCTAAGACAATTCCTTCTCTAACCATGAAATGACACTTCTCCCAATTAAGCACAAAGTTCGTTTCCTCACATCTTTTAAGGACCCTAGAGAGGTTAGCAAGAAATGAATCAAAAGAGGAACCATAAACCGAGAAATCATCCATGTACACCTCCACTATTTCCTCAATCATGTCGGAGAAGATGGCCATCATACACCTTTGAAATGTAGCCGGGGCGTTGCAAAGCCCAAACCCCATTCTCTTGTAAGCAAACGTCCCATATGGACAAGTGAATGTGGTCTTCTCTTGATCATCGGGGTGAATGGGAATCTGCCAAAAACCACTATAGCCATCCAAATAGCAAAAGTAATCATGTTGAGCTAAACGTTCCAAAACTTGGTCAATGAAGGGGAGTGGAAAGTGATCCTTCCTAGTGGCACTATTACGTTTCCTATAGTCTATGCACATCCTCCACTTGGTGGTAGTCCTAGTAGGAATCAACTCCCCCTTCTCATTCTCTACAACCGTCACCCCCCCTTTCTTAGGAACCACATGTACGGGGCTAACCCACTTACTATCGGAGATAGGAAATATGATACCGGCATCTAGCATTCTAAGGATTTCCTTCTTCACTACCTCTTTCATGTTAGGGTTTAGCCTACGTTGGTGCTCAATAGTGGGTTTATAATCATCCTCCATATATATCCTATGCATGCACAATGATGGTGAAATACCACTAAGTTCCTCTAGAGAATATCCTATAGCTTTCCTATGGGTCCTAAGCACATCAAGCAATTTTCTTTCCTCTTCCTCACTCAAATTAGCATTAATAATGACGGGAAGAGAAGAATTTAGACCAAGAAAAGCGTACCTCAAAGAATCGGGAAGCTCCTTTAGCTCGGGAGTAGGCTCGGGCAAGCTAACTTCATCCTCGTGCTCCGCCTTGAGTGCATCCATGACAAGGAAGGACTCCTCGCCACCATCCAGGGGGGTCGTGCTCGACCCAATGAGGGTCGATCCTGAGACCCTCGAGTTTCGCGGTAGAGGTTCCCATGTCAAAACTCGTCCCGTCGGGTTGTTGCATTTGATGTAGTCGGAGTGTGTGTAGAGCATCTTGACATCCTCATGACTTGATTCCTTCAATGTTGGGGTTGAATCGGAACTCGACCACTTCTTCACCAATTTTGAAAGTAAGAAGTCCACTCTTGACATCAATGACCGCGCCCGCGGTGGCTAAGAAGGGTCATCCGAGTATGATGGGTACAACCGGGTCCTCGGGCATCTCCATGACTATGAAATCATTAGGCACAAAGAACTTCCCCACTTGAACGGGGAAATCATCTACTACACCCGTGGGCTGAACGCATGACCCATCCGCCATGTATAACCTCATATTCACCGGTACTAAGGGCCCCATGTTGGTCTTGGACCAAATTGAAAGTGGGAGCAAGCTAGCACTAGCACCAAGATCACACAATGCTTTGAAACGATAAGCTCCAATACCGATAGTAATAGCAAACTTCCCGGGATCACCGAGCTTCTCGGGAAGGTCCAATGACCTCACCTCATCCGTTAGTACCGACATTGATCGCTTCCTAGAGAGAATCTCCTTCAAGAATTTAGTGTAAGCGGGCATTTCATTCAAGGCCTCGGCGAAAGGAATAGGAAGATTCAAGCCTTGAAGCAACTTAACAAAGCGCTTAAACTTTCCTTCCGTCGAGTCCTTAGGCTTCTTAGAAGGGAAAGGACTCCCAACCTTGTATCTAGCTCGGTGCAGAGTGGTCGAGCTCGACCTCAGCGGGGTCGATCGCCCCTTCGCCCTCATCATCAGCAGCCTCAGGATCGACCATTGAGGGGGTCGAGATCGACCCAGATGGGGTCGGTCTTGAGACAACATCCTTCGCCGTTTGCCTTGGTGGATCGGGCAATGCCTTGCCATTCCGTAGATTCATGGCTCGGATCTCGCCATTACTTGCTCGGCCTCTAGAATTCTCTTCGGGACGGCCCGGGAGTTGCCCTTGAGGTCGTGGGATTTGAGCCGCTAGATGACCAAGTTGGGAATCAATATTTTTTTTCCATGAGTCGAGGTCTCCCAACCTTGTATCTAGCTCGGTCCGCATCCCTCGCATGAGTCCTTCTTGTAGCTCTTGCATCCATGATGGTTCTGCTGGATACCCGGGAGGTCTATAAGGAGGGGCCCTTTGCTCTTATGGAGGAGGTGGATAACCTTGGCCTTGGCCATTGTTATTCCATTGAGAATAGTTGTTGTTGTTCCTCCCCACATAAGCATTGTTTTGGCCTCGGTAGGGTCCTCGCATATAGTTGGCCTCCGCATATGCCTCGGCAACCCGCACTTGCTCCACAGTTGTACAAGAAGCGGTGGTATGAGATTGAGAACCACATTCTTGACAAGTTGGGGCAATGGACTTGTAGTAACTCACTTGCTTCTCGAGCTGGTTGATCTTATCTTGCATGAAATGAAACTTCACATCTTGATCAATTGGCTCGCTATTGGGATCATAGAGCTTCTTTGTTTGAATCCGGATGGGTTGTTGGGTCCCATACATAGCATCATAGTTGGTGAGTTTGTCCAATAGGGCCCATGCCTCATCGAGATCCATCTCAATGAAACCGTAATCGGTGTGAAGATTGATGCGGTCCTTTGTGGCGGCATTGATCCCTTGGAAGAATATCTCTTGAAGAACATAAGGAGGTTGTCCATGAGTAGGACATTGCCGAAGAATCTCTTTGAATCTCTCCCAAGTCTCAACAAAAGTCTCGTTGGGAAGTTGATGATAAGAAGTGATGCGCTTCCTTAGCTCAGTAGTCTTGGCCGGTGGAAAGAACTTCATCATGAACAAGTCGTGCAAAGCTTTCCATGTAGTGATCGACCTAGCGGGCAAACTCTCGAGCCAATGAAGTGCCTTTCTAGTTAGAGACCACTTGAACGCCTTTAGGAGCACATTTTCAAATGACACACCATCGGCGGCGATGGTGTCACAAAGATCGGTGAAGTTTTTGATGTGCTCCATAGGGCATTCGGATGTCTTGCCTTCATATTAAGACCTCTTGATGAGAGTGATGAAGTGGGACTTGATCTCAAAGGCACGCTCAATCGCCGGGAGCACAATAGCGGATTCAGGAACTCTATGCTCCGGATGCATGTATTGCTTAGTGTTCCTCGGAATAGCATCTAGTTGTTGTTGGAGACGGGCAGCAGCCTCTCTCTCTCGGTGCAAAGCAGCCTCTTGAGCATTACGCTCCATTTGCATGTGCTCCATCTGAGCGCGGAGTTGTTCCATTTGTTGAGCAAGAGCCTCAGCGTCGGCCATTGCTCGTCGTTCTCGGAGCCTGCGATGAAGGGTTCTCTCGATTTCAGGATCAAAGGGAAAATAGTCGATTTTCCTTCGTGAACTAGAGGGCATACACCTGCAATCACAAACACGAGAAAACGAATTAGTAACACACCAGGGGTATGGGCTATTCCCAAACCCAAATATCAACTAAACTCGGCACTATTGCACACTCCCCGACAACGGCGCCAATTTGTTGAAGGGTGTCTTGAACAAATAAACTTGTATTCAAGACCCCGTTGAGTATAGCGAAGTCAGGATCGTCCACGGGAGTGAGAATAGTGCTAAGAATAGTCGAAAACTACGAAAAAGCAATAAAAACGCAAACAAACCAACTCAGGATCGACCTGAGGAGGGTCGATCTCGACCCTAGGGGGGTCGGTCCTGAGCACTAGCAAACACGAATCAAACACACACACAAGCAACGGTTCGAGCACGACTATGGGGGTCGAGATCGAAACAAAGACACGAATTTCAATCAATATAAAAGGCAAATTCCAGGGTTAGGGCTACCACAACAACAACCATACATGCTTTCAACAAGAATTCACAACTATCATGCAATCTAGATCATATAAAAGTTAACTTTCGCAAACAACTCAAGCCATTCAATCAACTTTCGCAAATCAAACAACTTTCTACCTATCCTTCAACCTAGGAAAATCAACTTTCGCAAATAATCCTATTAGATGTACTCAAGCAACTAACTTTTCACTTTCGCTATAGTCAATTACAAGATTTGCCTCAACTTTCATCAAGGATTAAGCATAAGATAGATAAATATGATCATCAAGCATTCAAGTCATGAATTCAAGTTTTAAGCATGCATGATTGTGTTGGGTTTTCACCCAACCCTAGAAATTAAGAGAACTACTCACACATGGCAAAGAGAAACAAGGAAGAAGAAGAGGAAGACATCATCAAAACCAAACTAGAATTCAAATTAAACAAAAGATCAATCTTACAAAGTCTCAAACTTGTTCTCCAAGTCTTCTTCCTAGCTCTCCAAGTCTTGATTGATTAATTGATGATAAAAACTAAAGGTTCAACCTCCTTTTATAGAAGAAAAGGAGTCCTAATTTAACTAGGAAACACAAAGAAACAACCTTCCTTAAATAAAAACTAGGAAACTCTACAATAAATCTAGATAAAGGAGAGTCGGTCGCCTAGCTCGACCCAAATGGGTCGATCTCGACCCCATAAAGGTCGATCCTGAGAGAGCAATTCCTTGGTCTTCAAGTTTCTTGATTTGGCTCGAGCTCGACCCAACTTGGCTCGATCCTAGGGTTGATTCCCTCACTTTTCCTCTTGATTTAGCTCCTCTTAGCTCTTCTCCTTAGCTTGTCTATCCTCTCTTAGCATTACTCCAAACTCTTCTTCGAGCTTCAAAACACCTACAAAACGACACAAATATGCGTAGTTTCCGAATCTCAAGGAAATACAAAAACTCATGCAAAAAGACTCAAAAACACAAGACTCCAGCACAAAACACAACTCAAACTAACCTATCTAAACCCTAAAAATCTACCTAAAACGCGGACATCACAAGACGCTTTCGCTTTCCTCCTATTGACAAACCAGAGACATTCTGAACTCTTGACATCTTTGAAGTTTGAGATTGATCGGACAAAAGAGATTGGAGACTAGCCGGAAACTTAGAGAGAGACAGCCGGAGTTCTAGAGAGAAGTCAGAGCAAACGGAGTTTGAGATTTTAGAGAGCGAAAGATCTGACAGCCGTTGCAATCAATGTATATATAGGAGGTTGGTGAAGGGCACGCTGGTAACTTCCTCAATTCAAAATTCAAACTGACAACGTTTCAACTTCCAAAAAAGGCGCGTTCCAAATGAACCTGTACTGACGTCCTGTCTCAGAAAATAACTGACTTCCACACAATTAACACACTCGTCCTGGAATCACCTTAAGAACCATTTTGAAAACCATGCAAGTACGTCCTGTAAAGAAAAAATTGAAGATCATAGGACGCTTTTGCAGGGTTCTCAGCTAGGGTAAGCTTAGAGTTCCCATCATTTCGGCTTATAATGAGGGTTGGGTGATCAGGGATACTCTTTCTCAAGACAATAGAGATATTCAAAGGCGTTCTCATGATATGCACACAGCAGATTTAGACTAGCGTCCTTGCAAATGTGAAATTAATGCATAAAGTACCTTGCAAGTATGAAATCAACTAAACATAGCCAAGCATTGAGGGAATAGTAGAACGGGACTTGCTACTTAAAAGTTATCATCCCTTAGAGTACCCTGAGATGCTCAAAGGGACGTCTATCAAGTGCTTTAGTGAAAATATCAGCTACTTGGTCCTCAATCCTTACATGCCCCATACTAATAAGTCCTAGTTCAACATTATCACGCAAGAAATGATGCCTTATATGAATATGCTTTGTGCGTGAGTGAAAAACAAGATTCTTAGCATTTTCAATAACACTGGTATTATCACACAGAATAGGAATAGTTTCAAGAGTTATACCATAGTCCTCAAGTTGATATTTGATCCAAATAACCTGTGAACAACACGAGGCAGCAACAACGTACTCCGCTTCCGCAGTGGAGAGCGCCACAGAGTTTTGTTTCTTTGATCCCCAAGAGACTAGGCACGAGCCAAGAAAGTGAGCCATTCCCGAAGTGCTTTTCCTATCTATCATATGACCTGCATAATCAGCGTCCGAATAGCCAACAAGCTTAAGGGACGACTTCTTTGGATACCAAAGGCAGAGATCGTCGCGTCCCTTGAGATAGCGAAAGATCCTCTTGACTTCTTGCATGTGAGACTCCTTTGGACTGGCTTGGAAGCGTGCACACAAGCAAACGGCAAACATGATGTCGGGACGGCTTGTAGTCAGATAGAGTAAAGAGCCAATCATTCCTCTGTAAAGCTTTTGATCAACGTCCTTCCCTTGTTCATCTGCGTAAAGACGCGAATTTGGAGAACAAGGTGTAGCCATCGGCTTGGACGTGTTCATCCCATATTTCTCAAGCATTTCACGGACATACTTCTGTTGATGAATGCGCGTCCCTTCTTTGAGTTGGTTGATTTGAAGTCCCAGGAAGAAATTGAGTTCTCCAATGAGGGACATCTCAAACTCACTACTCATTAAGGACTTGAACTCATCTATAAGTTTTATGTTAGTACTACCAAAGACTATATCATCAACATAGACTTGGGTAATTAAAATGTCCTTGTGAAATTTCTTGATGAACAAAGTTTTATCAATTGAACCTCTTGTATAACCATTAGACAAAAGAAAGGACGCAAACCTGTCGTACCATGCACGAGGAGCTTGCTTGAGTCCATAGAGAGCTTTGTCTAAGTAGTACACATGATCTGGGTGAGAGGCGTCCTCGAAGCCAGGGGGTTGAGCAACATAAACTTCCTCTTTGAGTTTTCCATTGAGAAAGGCAGTCTTGACGTCCATCTGAAATAACTTGAATCCCTTGTGTGCGGCAAAGGCAATAAGGAGACGAACGACCTCAATTCTAGCAACAGGTGCAAAGGTCTCATCATAGTCTATGCCTTCCTCTTACTTAAATCCTTGAGCCACCAGTCTTGCCTTGTTCCTTGACACACGTCCACTTTCATCAAGCTTATTTCTGAACACCCAGCGCGTCCCTATGATGTTTTTGCATTTGGGACGAGGGACGCGAGTCCAAACTTTGTTTCTTTCAAACTGGTTGAGTTCTTCTTGCATTGCTTGAATCCAGTCAGCGTCCTGAAGTGCTTCCTTGATGTTCTTTGGCTCCACCATAGACACAAAGGCATTGAACGCACAAAAAGCTAAGTTTGCATTTTGGGACTTACTAGCAGCTGACCTTGTTTGAACTCCTTAAGAGATATCTGAGACAATCTGGGATGATGGGTGGTCCCTAGAGAAGCGGGACTCCCTTTGAAATAATTGAGCAAACCATGGATCAATTTCACCATCTGAATCATCAATGTTATCTTGAGCAGCGTCCTCAGTGTGTTCCCCCTCAGAAAGAGCGTCCACATCTTGTTGAACTGGGGATTCACTACGAGAAGTGTTGGATCGTAAGTCTGTTAATGAAGGCGTCCTTAACTGGGTTAAGGGCGTCCTTAGGTGCAACGGAAATTAGACTTAACAGGAAACGCAATGAGATAATGGACACAAGTATTTATAGAGGAACCCCACTAAGACCAACTAGTCTTATGGGTAAACCTCTACCTCCGCTTGGAGGATTTTCAATAGTTGTCCTTATCTTATTAAGAGAGAGTCCTTACAACTTAGGCGAGTCGTTACACTTCTCTGAGCTAAGCATCCGTCCTTAGCCTCACTAGTAACACTCCTTTCCACCTAACAAAGTAACCTAACTCTCTTAGCTATAAGGAAGCTATCACACACGTCTCTCACGGTTCGTTGTGAGAGACAAACTACAACTCTAACTGTTTTGTGGTTTGTTTTGGATTTGATGTGGTTGGACTTTCTTTCTCTTGCTTCAAGCTCACTTGATCTTCTTGATCTTCGTTCGTGTTCTTGAATGCTTCGGGAGAGCTTGAGAGAAAGTCTTCAAAGTCCACACCGCTATGAATACCCTTGGGGGGGTATTTATAGCGGAAGTGGTTCTTGTCCTCTAGCGTCCTCTGAGGCTTTGCAGGATCCTTGATCTTTCATCAACGGTGCGATGAGCCTCTTGAGGAAGTCAACTCTATTGACGCTTGGGAAGCCTCCGCGCGGATAGGGGACCATTGCTGGGAAAGCGACATCTTTGGAATTGTCTACACGTGCCCAGACAAGGGAAGCTTCCTTCTGAGGACTGCGGCCGAGTATGATGTAATCATGTTGGGGCGGCCTTGATTTGAATTTGAACTTCGTCCGTATTTTGGCGCGCGTCCCTTCTTGATGAGGACGCCGTCCTATCTGCGCAGGGACTTTGCCAACTACGTTTAGTTCTGGAAGTTCTGATGATGTGCGTCCCTACAGAGTTAGGGACTGCCGTTCACTTGTTGTCCTTTTCGCTCATTTGCGTCCAATGGACTTACCTGAGATCAACACTCGGACAACTTATTAAATACATTTGAGTTTGTCATTATCAAAACAAGGGACGATCATTATTGGTTTAGATACTAATGACTGGCGTCCTTAATATCGTCCTAACAATTTCCCCCTTTTTGATGATGACAAACTCTTTCAAATAATACGCACAGAGGTAAAGCTTTTAGCATGAGAGACTACACTTGATTTTCTTTTCAGCTTAGGTTGTCATGCAACACATTCTTTTAAGTGCGTTCTATCTTATTCTTAACTAGCGTCCTTTGGACTTTGGCCGAAATTCCCCCTAAACACATGCTTTCTATGACAACTTAAAGGCAATCGCATCTCTGCAAAACTATACTTCCCCCATTTGGCATCATCGAAAAGGAGAACAAGTTGAAAAGCATGTAAGCACAAAGTCATAATTAAAGAAAGGAACGCTTATACACAATGGATCACAAACGTAATGAACTACATACATAAGAAGAGTACGATCATTACACAGAAAAGTTCCAAAAGGGGACATCGTCCCAAAGTCTTAACAAACACAACAAAAAAACAATAAACTTTTTCAAGATAGAGAAAGGGAGAGTGATCATTTTCGGGGACGCTTGCCAAGGGCCTTGAGGTGTTGCTCCTGAAGATAGTTGTTCTGCGCAAGGAGCTCGTTGTTGCGTTCCAGAAGTTCTTTGTGGGTATGGAGAGTGTCGTGAACCTGTTGGATTAGATCAATCATCATACACTGGTTCTCGATCATCATGCCCAGCAGATACTTCTGAGAGTGCTTCTCGGCCTCATCAGGGACGCTCATACCATCAAGCTCATCCTCTTCCTCTGCAGCGTTCTCAACTGGCGTCCCAACTACTTGAAGATTTTCAACTTCTAGATCACTTTCAACTCTTTTAGCAGCAGCAACAATGGCCTTAGCTTTTCTCTCGGCTTCCTTTTTCTCTTTGGCCAGCTGCCTCTTCACCGACGAGAGCGGCTCATCACACCTCAATTTTCCAACTGGAGGGAGTGTGATTTGCCTGACGTCCCAATGAATCCCGAAGGTCTGTTCTGTTTTGGGGACGTAGAGGCCTTGCTGCTTCATGATCTGCTTAACCAGGCCGGGGAAGGGGAGCGAGTGTCTTCCACCTGTGCACTTGCCCATGTGCTCCAAGATAACCCGCGGCAAATTGATGGGCTTGCGTTCCAAGAAGGCGTCCAGTAAGATACTATCAGTGATCTGGACTATCGACTTCTTTTCTTGGCGGGGGATGAACATGCGCACGATGAAGTGATGCGCAAGGACGCCCGTTTTGGAGAGACTGTGAGCGACCCTATCCTTAGCAACTGGCTGTCTCCCGTTGAAAATTCGGTTGAAGATCTCTTCCAGGGAGAAACGACCAAAGTTCTTGTTGGGAAGGTCGTGCAGCGCATCGGGCGGAGAGGGACGCAGGCCTAGCATATTTCTGACAGTACCCTCAACAATTGAGTACTCGTCCCCATCAATCTCGAACGTCCCTTGAGGCTTCCCTTTTACTTCAGATATCTCAAATTTTGAGTAAAAGCGGAGAACCTGTTCGGGGTCGACTTCAGCGTCCTCAGCGCCTAGGTGCGTCCGTCCCTGGAACTCAAGCAGTTCCAAGAACTCTTGGCGCTGGTTCTCTTCCAAGAATTGGGCGGTGAAGAGGAGCGGCGACAGAATCTTCTTCAATCGTTTTTGCTTACTACCATTGCTCACAATCACCTCATCACCAACGTCTTCTTCGTCACCGTCTCCCTCCTCGTCCTCAGGCTCCTCATCCTGGTGAGGGGCATCCTCTTCATTTGAGGCCTCGTCCCCTTGTTCATGGGACTCGACCATCTCGGTGTCCTCAGCAACGGACGCCTGTGCTGGAGGAGGCGCTTCCACAGCTGGAGTCCTTGCCAAGGACTCTGTAGGGACAGTTGAAGGAGGCGTCCCTTGGACTTGTGTACTTTCCTCAACAACCGGAGCAGGCGGAGGAGGAGGAGGAGGAGTAGAAGCTTTAAGAGGAGAGGGAGAGGGAGTTCTTATTTTGGCCTTGGTGGCGGGGGCAGAGGGGCGAGGCGGAGCCACTGAAATGGGTGTGACCTTGAGCGGAGCTGGAGGGGGAGGAGGTGCCTTGGCAGGGGAGTCCTCTAGAGTGATAACTTTTGGAATAGCGTCCTTGGCCGGGACCTGTTCTTGAGGAGCTGCCCTTTGGACCTTTGGCATAGGCTTAGCCAGGTCTGCCTCTATTTCCGCATCCAGCGGGTCCACAGCAGCCACAGAAGCAGGAGTGGCGTCCTCTACCCTGGGTGAAGGAGGAGGGAGTCGTGGGACTTCCTGCAGACTTTTCTGGATCGCCGCAGCAATGGCGTCCTTTTCTGCTTGCTCCTGCCGCGCCTTCTCTTCTTTCTCAATTTGCAGCTCAGAGAGGTGGATAGCTGCCATTTGCTGTTCAGTGACGCCCTCAAGTTGAGCAGACGTCTTTAGCCTTCTCTTTGGGACGGGAGGCGGGGAGGAAGGGACTGGTTGAGGGTGAGAGGAGGAAGGGCCTTTAATTTGGAGCTGTTTGGAAGGAGGAGGAGAGGACGGGCGCTTTCTTTTCTGAGATGGGACGGAGCCCGCAAGAGCCACCAAGAACTCCATGATATTTGGGAGGAGCTTAGCAAGCTCATCCACCGTCCCACCAAAGGTGTCGGAAATTATGCCGGGTCCCATAAATGGAGGATTGGTATGGTTGGTTTCCTCAAGGCGTGGCTTGACATAGGTAATCATGAAATAGTGAAGGAGGCGTTGGATCTTCGGGGGATGGTCATGAGCGGACGCCCGTAGGAAAATGTTGGCGAGCGTCCTTGGCTCTTTTTCTAGCCAGTCCTCTATGAGTGGGTCGAGAGGAGGACGGCGCTTTGGTTGGGCAGGAAGCCTAAGGACGGAGCCTTTGGCGATGTTGTCTGGTTCAGGCTCGGGTTTGAAAGGCTTCTCAAGGAATTGGAAGCGTTTTTGAGCGGGTTTAGATTGGGATCGGGAAGACTGGGGGTTTTGTGGAGGAGGTTGGGAGCGTTGTGGCTGGGGAGGGGTGGTGGAGTGGCGGCATTGGGTGATTTGTGAAGAGGAATGGTGGCGAGGGGGGTCTTGGCGCCCAGTAGGTCGCCCTCTCGAGTCCATGAGTGACCGGCCTTCCACCGGAGGAGACTTCGAGGAGCTAGGGTTTTTTGTCGCCGAAGATGGAGATGGGTTCTTGGTTGCTCTTGTCTTGGCCATTTGAGAAGATGGTTTTTATAGATGAAGATTAGGGTTGAGAAGGTGATTTCGGGATCTGGGTTTGAAGATTTGAGAGTTTGCTAAAATTGTGAAAACAGTAGAGGAGCGAAGAAGGTTTTTCAGGTTGTGCAGGGGCATATATATAGGAAGAAGACAAAGATGAACGGTCAGGGGTAATAGGGTATTTTCCTTTGGCTTCTCCCACCCGCAATCCCGCACGTGGCTTACTTCTTTGCTAAGAAACAAAGCTGTTTCGCACCCGGTACACATATCCCGAGATCCGCGTTCAACTTCTCCAAGACGTTTAAACTTCCCATTTTCAAAATTCAAACTTTTCACAACTGCAAAGGACTCTGTCTTGGCGTCCTTTCAACACACAACCCTTCTTTACTCAGAACTGAACCTCGGCGTCCCAGACACTAATCTCGGCCTCTGAACTTAGAACTCTGTACAGACAACTCTCAGCTCTTAACACGCGTCCCTTTGATCACTTAGAACCATTTTTGAAAATCAAGCAAGTATGTCCCGTAAAGATAAGACAAAGAACGCTCATAGGACGCGTTTGCAAGATTCTCGGCTTAGGTAAGCTTAGAGTTCCCATCATTTCGGCTTATAGTGAGGGTAGTTTGATCAGGGATACTCTTGAGATGAAAAGCGAAATGAATGACATTTAAAACACAAGCAAAACATATGTCTTAGACTAGCGTCCTTTAAAGATGACTTTAAATGAATACCTTACTTTAAAACAAGTGTTGGATCGTAAGTCTGTTAGTGAAGGTGTCCTTAACTGGGTTAAGGGCATCCGTATATGCAGCGGAAATTAGACTTAACAGGAAATACAGTGAGATATTGGACACGAGTATTTATAGAGGAACCCCACTAAGACCAACTAGTCTTATGGGTAAACCTCTACCTCCGCCTGGAGGATTTTCAATAGCCGTCCCTTATCTTATTAAGAGAGTCCTTACAACTTAGGCGAGTCGTTACACTTCTCTGAGCTAAGCGTCCGTCCTTAGTCTCACTAGTAACGCTCCTTTCCACCTAACAGGTAACCTAACTCTCTTAGCTTATAAGGAAGCTATCACTCACGTCTCTCTCGGTCCGTTGAGAGAGACAAACTACAACTCTAACTATTTTGTGGTTTGTTTTGGATTTGATGTGGTTGGACTTTCTTTGTCTTGCTTCAAGCTCACTTGATCTTCTTGATCTTCGTTCTTGTTCTTGAATGCTTCGGGAGAGCTTGAGAGAAAGTCTTCAAAGTCCACACCGCTATGCATACCCTTGAGGGGGTATTTATAGCGGAAGTGGTTCTTGTCCTCTAGCGTCCTCTGAGGCTTTGCAGGATCCTTGATCTTCCATCAACGGTGTGATGAGCCTCTTGAGGAAGTCAACTCTGTTGACGCTTGGGAAGCCTCTGCGTGGATAGGGGACCATTGCTGGGAAAACGACATCTTTGGAGTTGTCTACACGTGCCCAGACAAGGGAAGCTTCCTTCTGAGGACTACGGCCGAACGTGATGTAATCATGTTGGGGCGGCCTTGATTTGAATTTGAACTTCGTCCGTATTTTGGCGCGCGTCCCTTCTTGATGAGGACGCCGTCCTATCTGCGCAGGAACTTCGCCAATTACGCTCAGGTTTGGAAGTTCTGAAGACGTGCGTCCCTACAGCTTAGGGACTGCCGTTCACTTGTTGTCCTTTTTGCTCATTTGCGTCCGTTGGACTTACCTGAGATCAACACTTGGACAACTTATCAAATACCTTGAGTTTGTCATTATCGAAACAAGGGACGATTATTATTGGTTTAGATATTAATGACTTGCGTCCTTAGTATCGTCCAAACAATTTCCCCCTTTTTGATGATGACAAACTCTTTTCAAAGTAATGCGCACAGAAGTAAAGCTTTTAGCATGAGAGACTACACTTGAATTTCTTTTCAGCTTAGGTTGACATGCAACACATTCTTTTAAGTGCGTCCTATCTTATTCTTTACTAGCGTCCTTTGGACTTGGCCGAAATTTCCCCTAAACACATGCTTTCTATGACAACTTAATAATAATCGCATCTTTGCAAAACTATACTTCCCCCTTTTGGCATCATCGAAAAGGAGAACAAGTTGAAAAGTATGCAAGCACAAAGTCATAACTAAAGAAAGGAACGCTTAGACAAAAATGAAGCACGAATGTAATGAACGGCATTCATAAAGCAATAAAAGTACGATCATTACAGACATTCAAACACATAGTGCAAAGCGGGGACAGCGTCCCAATGTCTTAGCAAAAAACAAAGAAAAGATAAATTGTTTCAAGGGTTGGAAGAAGGAGAGTGATCATTTGCGTGGACGCTTGCCAAAGGCCTTGAGGTGCTGCTCCTGAAGATGGTTGTTCTGGGCAAGAAGCTCGTTGTTGCGCTCAAGAAGTTCTGTGTGGATGTGGAGAGTGTCGTGAACCTGCTGAATTAGATCAATCATCATGCACTGGTTCTCTATCATCATACCCATCAGATACTTCGTAAAGTGTTTCTCGGCCTCATCACGGACGCTCATACCATGGAGCTCGTCCTCTTCATCTGCATCGTCCTCAACCGGCGTCCCAACGACTTGCAGATTCTCAGCCTCTGGATCACCTTGTGCTTCTTGAGCAGCAGCGGCGGCAGCAGCCTTAGCTTTCCTCTGCGCCTCTTTCCTTTCCTTTTCCATTTGGCGTTTTACGGATGGAAGCGGCTCATCACAACGGAGTTTGCCAACGGGGGGCAAGGTGATTTGCCTAACGTCCCAGTGGATGCCAAAGGACTGTTCTTGTTTCGGAGCATAGAGGCCCTGCTGCTTAAGAATCTGCTTGACCAAGCCAGGGAAGGGAAGAGAGTGCCTGCCTCCTGTGCACTTGCCCATGTGCTCCAAGATTACCCGCGGCAAGTTGATTGGCTTGCGTTCCAAGAAGGCGTCCAGCAAGATACTGTCAGTGATCTGGACTATCGACTTCTTTTCTTGGCGGGGGACAACCATGCGCACAATGAAGTGATGCGCAAGGACGCCCGTCTTGGAGAGACAGTGAGCGACCCTGTCCTTAGCAATTGGTTGTCTCCCGTTGAATATTCTGTTGAAGATCTCTTCTTGGGAGAAACGACCAAAATTCTTGTTGGGAAGGTCGTGCATGGCATCTGGCGGAGAGGGACGCAAACCAAGCATATTGCGGACGGTACCCTCTGCGACTGAATACTCGTCCCCATCGATTTCGAACGTCCCTTGAGGCTTCCCTTTTACTTCTGATATTTCAAATTTGGAGTAAAAGCGGAGAACCTGTTCGGGGTCTACTTCGGCGGCCTCGGCGCCTAGGTGCGTCCATCCCTGGAACTCAAGCAGTTCCAAAAACTCTTGTCGTTGATTCTCTTCTAGGAACTGGGCGGTGAACAGGAGCGGCGACAGAATTTTCTTCAAACGTTTATGCTTACTGCCGTTGCTCACTATCACTTCATCACCGGCGTCTTCTTCATCGCCGTCTCCCTCCTCGTCCTCAGGATCCTCATCCTGGTGAGGAGCGTCCTCTTCGTCTGAGGCCTCGTCCCCTTGCGCATGGGACTCGACCATTTCCGTATCCTCGGCAGCGAACGCCTGTTCTGTAGGAGGCGCGTCCACTACTGGAGTCCTTGCCAAGGACTCTGTAGGGACGGTTGAAGGGGGCGTCCCTTGGACTTGAGCAGTTTCCTCGACAGCCTGAGCGGGCGGAGGAGGAGGAGGAGTTGAAGCTCTGGGAGGAGAGGGAGTGGGAGTTCTGATCTTAGCTTTGGTGGGGGCAGATGAGGAGCTTGGCGGAGCCATAGAGATGGGCTTCACTTTGAGCGGAGCAGGGGGAGGAGGGGGCTGCTTGGCAGGAGAGTCCTCAAGAGAAATAACTTTTGGTACAGCGTCCTTGGCCGGGACCTGTACTTGAGGAGCGTCCTTTATGACCTTTGGCATGGGCTTGGCCAGGTCCGCCTTTATCTCCGCGGCCAGCGGATCCTCAGCAGCCACAAACGCAGGAGTGGCGTCCTCTACCCTTGGAGGAGGAGGAGGGAGTCGTGGGACTTCCTTCAGGCTCTGTTGGATCGCCGCAGCAATGGCGTCCTTTTCTGCCTGCTCTTGTCTGGCCTTCTCCTCTTTTTCTATTTGTAGCTCGGAGAGGCGTATGGCTTCCATTTGTTGATCTGTGACGCCTTCGAGCTCAGCCGACGTCTTTAACCTTCGTTTTGGGGCGGGAGGAGGGGAGGAAGGGATTGGTTTTGGTGGTGAGGAGGAAGGGCCTTTGATTTGTAGCTGTTGGGAAGGAGGGGGAGAGGACGGCCTTTTTCTTTTCTGGGATGGGATGGAACCCTCAGGAGCTACCAAAAACTCCATGATATCTGGGAGGAGTTTGGCGAGCTCGTCGACCGTCCCTTTAAACATTTCGGAGATGATCGCCGGTCCCATGAAAGGGGGGTTTTATGGTTGGTTTCTTGAAGGCGTGGCTTGACATAGGTCATCATGAAGTAATGCATAAGCCTTTGGATTTTGGGAGGGTAGTCCTGGATGGACGCCCTATGGCAAATGTTGGAGAGGGTTTTAGGTTCCCGTTCGAGCCAGTCCTCAATCAGAGGGTCAAGGGGAGGACGGCGTTAAGGTTGAGACGGAAGTCTAAAAACGGCGCCTTTGCCAGCGGTCCCTTGATCTGGCTCCGGGACGAATGGTTTCTCAAAGAACTGAAAGCGTTTGGGAGCGGGTTTGGATCGGGAAGATTGGGCTTTTTGAGGAGGAGGTTGGGAGCGATGTTGCTGGGGAGGGGTGGTGGAGTGGCGGCGCTGGGTGGATTGGGAAGAAGAATGGTGGCGAGGGGGTTCTTGGCGCCCAGTAGGTCGCCCTCGCGAGTCCATGAGCGACCGGCCTTTTACCGGAGGAGACCGCGAGGAACTAGGGTTCTTTGCCGCCGACGAGGGAGAAGGGTTTTTGGTTGCTCTGGTGTTGGCCATTTGAGATTGAGGTTTATATAGAGGAAGATTAGGGTTGAGAGGTTGATTTCGGGAAGAGCGAATGAAGATTTTGCGAGATCTTGAGAGTTTGCTAAGTTGGTGTAAATGGCAGGGGAGCAAAGAAGGTTTCTTAGAAGGATACAGGGGCCTATTTATAGGAAGAAGACGAAGCGGAACGGTCAAGGGTAAAAGGGTAGTTTCACATGGCTTCCTCCATCCGCAATCCCGCACATGGCTTCCTTCTTTGCTAAGAAACACAGCTGTTTTGCACCCGTTACACATATCCCGAGATCCGCGTTCAACTTCTCTGAAACGGTTCAACTTCCTTCTTTCAAATTTCAAAATCTCACAACTGTAAAGGACTCTGACTTGGCGTCCTTTAGGTACACAACACTGCAATACTCAGAACTGAACCACGGCGTCCCAGACACTGATCTCAACCTCTGAACTTAGAACTTTGTACGGACAACTCTCAGCTCTTAACATGCGTCCCTTTGATCACTTAGAACCATTTTTGAAAATCAAGCAAGTACGTCCCGTAAAGATAAAACAATGAACGCTCATAGGACGCGTTTGCAAGATTCTCGGCTTCGGTAAGCTTAGACTTCCCATCATTTCGGCTTATAATGAGGGTAGATTGATCAGGGATACTCTTGAGATGAAAAGCGAATTGAATACCGTTCAAAAACATAAGCAAAACATATGTCTTAGACTAGCGTCCTTTAAAGATGACTTTAAATGAACACATTACTCTAAAACGAGTTCTCAACAAAACATAGCCAATCATAGAGGGAATAATAGAACGAGACTTGATTATTTAAAAGTTATCATCCCTAAGAGCAACCTGAGATGCTCGAAGGGACGTCTATCAAGTGCTTTTGTGAAAATATCGGCCACTTGGTCCTCAGTCCTAACATGATCCACTTTAATTAATCCAAGTTCAACATTATCACGAAGAAAGTGATGTCTTATGTGAATATGCTTTGTCCTAGAATGGTGAACAAGATTCTTTGCAATACTTATAGCACTGGTGTTATCACACAAGATAGGGACTGTGTTGAGGAACGTACCATAATCTTCAAGTTGGTACTTGATCCATAGGACTTGTGAGCAGCACGAAGCAGCAGCAACGTGCTCAGCTTCCGCGGTTGAGAGTGCCACGGAGTTTTGCTTTTTAGATCCCTAAGAGACAAGGCACGAGCCAAGGAACTGTGCCATGCCTGATGTGCTTTTCCTATCCACTACATGGCCAACGTAGTCTGCGTCAGAGTACGCTATCAAGTTTAGGGACGTTTTTCTGGGATACCATAGGCATAGGTCGTCCCGTCCTTTGAGGTATCTGAAGATTCTCTTGACCTCTTGCATGTGGGACTCCTTTGGATTTGCTTGGAAACGAGCACATAAGCATACAACGAACATGATGTCGGGACGACTTGCCGTCAGGTATAACAAGGACCCTATCATTCCTCTATAGAGCTTTTGATCTACACTCTTGCCTTCTTCATCAGCATAAAGGCGAGTGTTGGGGGAGATGGGAGTATCAATGGATTTTGAAGAGTTCATCCCATACTTCTCAAGCATTTCACGAATGTACTTCTGTTGGTGAATGCGCGTCCCATCTTTGAGTTGGGTGATTTGGAGTCCCAAGAAGAAGTTGAGTTCTCCTATGAGGGACATCTCAAACTCACTACTCATCAAATTCTTGAATTCCTCTACAAGTTTCATGCTAGTGCTTCCAAAGACTATGTCATCGACATAGACTTGGACAATCAAAACATCTTTAAGGACTTTCTTTAAGAATAGTGTTTTATCAATGTTACCTCGTGTGTACCCGTTGGACAAGAGAAAGGACGCAAACCTATCGTACCATGCACGAGGGGCTTGCTTGAGTCCATAGAGTGCCTTGTCCAAGAAGTACACATGATCAGGATGATCAGCGTCCTCAAATCCTGGAGGCTGAGCGACATACACTTCTTCTTTAAGCTTGCCATTGAGGAAGGCCGTCTTGACGTCCATTTGAAAAAGTTTGAATCCCTTGTGAGCGGCGTAGGCAATGAGGAGGCGAATGGCTTCAATTCTAGCAACAGGAGCGAAGGTCTCATCATAGTCGATCCCTTCCTCTTGCCTATAGCCTTGAGCCACGAGCCTTGCTTTGTTTTTTGATACGCGTCCATTCTCATCAAGCTTGTTCCTATAGACCCACCTCGTCCCTATTATATTTTTGTTTCTAGGACGAGGGACGAGGGTCCACACCTTGTTCCTTTCAAACTGATTGAGTTCTTCTTGCATGGCTTGAATCCAGTCGGCATCTTGGAGAGCTTCCTTTATGTTCTTAGGTTCAACTAAGGACACGAAGGTGTTAAAGACACAGAATGCTATGTTGGCGTTAAGGGATTGATTCACAGCTGATCTTGTTTGAACTCCTTTTGACATATCTGAGATTATTTGATCTGTGGAATGAAGTCTTGAAAGGTTGGATCCCCTATGCGTAGCGTCTCTTGAAGGAGTACACCTAGGGTCCGTCCAATCGGACTCATCAGAGTCAAAGCCGTCATCTTCATTGGTTGACTCAGTGTGTTCCCCCTCAGCTAGAGCGTCCACACTATGCATTTCTCCTTGTTGACTTGACTCACCGGCTTCCACTTGGTTTAACGACCAAGTTTGAGAAGGCTCTTGTTGTTCACTAGGGACTCCCATTGAAACCTCATCGCGAGATTCAGGGGCGTTCCTAGGAACGTAATATTTGTCGGAGGAGCCTCTTGGTTCTTCCTCATCATCTTCATCATTGTCCCTTAGACAGGAGCGACGTGCCTTCTTACTTGCTTCTTTCTTGTGAGAAGCATTTTCTTTGAACACCACATGGATACTTTCTTCAAGCTTAAGAGTCCGTTTGTTGAACACTCTATAGGCTTTGGTTGTGAGAGAGTATCCAAGGAATATTCCTTCATCACTCCTAGCATCAAATTTGCCGATGTTGTCTTTGCCGTTGTTGTGAATGAAACATTTACACCCAAAGACTTTGAGGTGTGAAATGTTTGGCTTTCTTCCATTTAAGAGCTCATAGGACGTCTTTTTGAGCAAAGGACGAATCATAGCTCGATTGACGATGTAGGTTGCGGTGGCAACGGCTTCTGCCCAGAAGTGTTTGGGAACGCCGCTAGCCAAGAGCATCGTCCTTGCCATGTCTTCCAACGTCCTATTCTTCCTTTCAATAACACCGTTTTGCTGAGGAGTACGCGGAGAAGAGAAGTTGTGAGATACTCCTTGTTGGTCACAGAAGTCAAGGAACTCTGAGTTTTTGAACTCCGTTCCATGATCTGACCTTAGGCCTTTCAAGCTCGTCCCAAGAGCAACTTCTACTTGCTTGATGAAGATTTTGAACATTCCGAAAGCATCTGCTTTTGACACCAAGAAGAGAACCCAAGTGAATCTTGAAAAATCATCAACAATGACATACATATACCTTTTTCCACCATAGCTTTGGGTTTGCATGGGTCCATATAGATCCATGTGAAGCAGTTCCAATGGCTTCTTTGTGCTCACTTCATTTTTGGATTTAAAGGACGATCTTGTCTGCTTCCCTTTGATGCAAGCTTCACATTGTTCAATTTGCTCAGGATTAATTCGGGGAAGACCTCTTACAAGATCCTTTTGATGAAGCTTGAAGATTGTGCTAGGTCCTGCGTGTCCTAGACGTCGATGCCAGAGATCGGCGTCCACAGCAGAGACGGATAAGCACAATTTGGATGCAGGCTTGAACCTTTGATTGAAGATATAGACATTGTTTTCACGAGTCCCTTTGAGAATGACTTGATTTGTTTTCTTGTTGATGACTAGGCATTCCTTAGAGTCAAATGTGACTAGGTTTTCACCTTGATCACACATTTGGGAGACACTAAGGAGGTTGAAGCCTAGGCCTTTCGACAAGACTAACTTTGGACGCACTGATGGATTGATTCAGCTTAGCGGTGCCCGTCCCTTTGATCTTTCCTTTGCCCTTGTTGCCTGATTCGGCCTATTTTGTATAGGTTAACTCTTGTATTTTAGGGCTATATTGAGTGTGTTTAGGTTAGAGTTGTGCGTAATTGTAATATCTAGGCCGAAGACACAAGAATGCAAGAATCAAGAGTTTTAAGGCGTTTTGAGCTGTCTGCGCGACACCACTTGCTTGCGAAGGCCATATCTTGAGCTACAGAGGTCGGATTGACTTGATTCCGGTGCCATTGGAAAGCTAACTTCAAGGGCTTCAATTCATCGTTTTACACCGAAGTCATATTCCAAGCCGAAGATGGTCAAAACAGCCTCCGAAGTGACGCCAGAGGTTCTGTCGAGATTCCGCGTCCGCGGAGCTCCCGACGCGACCGCGGTGGCCGCCAAGGCAAGTTGTTCTTCTCTGTCGTGATAGCGCGGGCGCGGCCTAGGAGACGCGGCCGCGGCGATGCCGATTCCGAAGCGGGCCGAAATCTTTCTATCTTGTTTCCTTTTCTATCTTTTGCCTCTTTCCTTATCTATCTCGTGGAGCATGTTCCTTGGGTTATTTAAGGAGGAGTCTCTTTAGGTTTTAATGATTCTGGAACCTTTGTTTGAAGACTTGAGTTTTATGAAGATTATGGAGAACTAAACCTCTTTAGGGTTTGTTCATCAATGAAGCTTTAATTGATTAGTTTGTGAGATTCTAAATCCTTTTCCTATTCCTTTGGTTATTATTGATTCTCTTGTGCTTAATTACATGATTATTGATTGTTTCTCTAGGAGTAATTAACCTATTGAATTGATTGATCTTCTACTGTTGGGACGGGTTTGGACCGTGGACAAACCTATTCTGTGAAAACAACTTAAACCTAGATCTGTTGTCTATGCAACTAGGATTTAAGAAGAGAATTGATTGTTTGCTTGTGAAATTGACTCGTAGCTTGATTTCTCTTGCATGCATCCTATATATCCTTGTTCTTAATGCTAATATTGATTTGAGCGTCCTCTTTCATTGTTAAGTATCTCCTGGACCGTGGACAGGAGATTAGTCAAGATTAGGATTGGAATTAACCATTGGATTAAAAGGAATTGGTGTGAATCAATGATCAAACGACTCTTTTAAAGTGGATTTGTTGAATGAACCTGTCTTTAGTACTTTGATTGATCTTGTGAAACTGTCGATTTGTCTTCTTGCTTTGGTGATTGAAACTCTTGCATAAAATCCCCCTCTTTGTTCTTAGTTGATACAAATATTAGGCTAGATACCTCAAGTTCTTTAGGGTTCGATCCCATACTTGCTCACTATACTTGGTTTGTGTGTTTGGGTTTATTTTTGATAAGGGAACAACGATTTTACCCGAGTCATTGCCAAACGAGACAGTTCCTCCCGTGGCATTTGTTTGGATAGAAGTGAGATGGATCTGGCTTCCAGTCATATGATTTGAAGCGCCACTATCGATGATCCACGGGCTTCCTCTCACTTCCACCTGAAACGAAGAGTTAGTTCTTTGCGACCCAGGCAAGGTGACCCCTACCTGGTTCGTTACATGGGTAAAACTTCTTCATAGGCAAATGATCATGAACATTCACATCATTTGATCTTCTAGCATGCGTCCTAGGAGATCGAGTTTTCGCATTTGGCACACTAGCATGCGTCCTATCAGCAGATTTAGGCCTGGCATTATCACGGCCATTCCTAGCCTTCTTTCCATTTTTAAGATCTTGTTTCAGCTTAAGACATTCATACTGGTAGTGACCGCCTTTGCCATAATGCCAGCACGTCCTATAATAGTTTCCAAGGTAGTACTTTTTGTTAGGACGCTGAATTCTATTCTCCTTCATTTTCTCAGCGTCCACTACCTTAGATCCTTTTCCCTTAGCAATATTCTTGTAGATTTTGTGACTGACAGAATTTGTGTAGTAGTCTTTTTGCCCTTTCTCACCACTCTCAAGAACTCTTATGCGTTCTTCTAGATTTTTTGTCTTTTCCCTCTCAAGCTCTAGTTCAGTCGTCTTGCTAGCCTCAAAGTCACTTGGGAGAGAGTTATTTGATCCTGATTCATACCCTAGTCCTTTCCTGGCTGGAACAAAGACTATTGGATTCACAATTTCAGTTATTGGACTCTTTCCTAGTACTTTGACCTCATCCCTAAGACTTGCGTTTTCTAGTTTTAAGCACACAGTCTGACTTTTAAGGGACTTGACTTCTTCCTGAGAGGACTCCAATTGAAGAGACATGGTACTACAATTTTCACATTCCACAATAATATTTTCATATTCAATTTCCTCAAAACTTTGTTTCATGGCATAACTTTCTTGCATGATTTGAGTGATCAACTTAATGAGCTTTGGTTTTGGGCATTTTTCAAGAGAATTTAGCATGGATTCATGGGTTACCTCTTGCTCAGTTTCAGAGACGTCCTCTGGGGCGTCTTCCATAGCCATATAAGCCACTTGATTTTCTGGCTCTTCATCACTTGAGTCAAGATCGTCCCATGCGCCATCAAATGCACCAACCAGCGCCTTTTCCTTCATTTCCTTTGAAGATAGTCCTGTGGTACACTTCTTGGCCATATGTCCCTTTCTGTTGCATTTGTAGCACACTATCTCCTTCATTTCTGCCTCTGAAGGCTTGCGAGTTTCCTTTTTGTAGGGCATCTTCATCCTTGGGACTTTGCCTCTTTTGTACCAAGCACGAAGAGTTTTGTGCAACAATGCTAGCTCATCTTCCTCAGAGATTTGTTCTTCCGTCTTTCCCTTGCGTTCCATTGAAGCCTGAAGACGAAGATTCTCTTGGTGCTCTTGAGTTTTGGCTTCTAGCATAGAGTTCAACTCTCTTTGCCTCTGGTAGTATTGCTCATACTCTGGCGTCCTAGCCACAAGAGTTAGCGCCAGCTCATTTGGAGAACTCTTTCCCATCTCTGCCAAATCTTGGTTTCTTCTTGCTTCGTACCCCTTGAGTTTTTCATAGATTTCCTCCATGGATAGTCCTTTGTTGGCCTGATTCTCCTTGAACGTCAACCTATCAAAGTTCCATGGTCCCGTGAGACCATCTATTAGGACTTGAACCTTCGACCTTTGAGTAATTTCCGTTTCTTTGACACCCAATTTTTTCAACTTTGTTACAAGAGCCTCGAAACGGAAGGAATAGTCGGTGATGGTCTCATTTGGGAACATCTTGAATTTATAGAAATCCCTTTTTGCTTCCAGCTGGACATCTTCTTTCATCTCAAGCGTCCCAACATGATACTTCTCCATGGCTTCCCATTGAAGCTTAGCAGTTGGGAGATTGCTCACACGTGTGGCGTCCCTTTCACATAGGGACGTCTGTAAGAAACAGATGGCCTTTGCATTTGCTTCCATAAGCTTGAACTCCTCAGGACCCCAATCTGCTTCCTTGTCCTTCTTTGCAGCAGGGACTTCGAGGTCACCATTCTTGATCACTAGCCAGCACTGGTAGTTTTGACTACGCACGAAGCATTCGAACCTTGTCTTCCACCGATTGAAGTTTCCATCGGTGAGGCGAGGAGGTTTTGCACTCGAGATACCTATGGGTTCCATCTCCATGATTCCTGCAACTCAAACTTAATCTAGAGCGCCTGCTCTGATACCAATTGTTGGATCGTAAGTCTGTTAGTGAAGGCGTCCTTAACTGGGTTAAGGGCGTCCTTATATGTAGCGGAAATTAGACTTAACAGGAAATACAGTGAGATATTGGACACGAGTATTTATAGAGGAACCCCACTAAGACCAACTAGTCTTATGGGTAAACCTCTACCTCCGCCTGGAGGATTTTCAATAGCCGTCCCTTATCTTATTAAGAGAGAGTCCTTACAACTTAGGCGAGTCGTTACACTTCTCTGAGCTAAGCGTCCGTCCTTAGTCTCACTAGTAACGCTCCTTTCCACCTAACAGGTAACCTAACTCTCTTAGCTTATAAGGAAGCTATCACTCACGTCTCTCTCGGTCCGTTGAGAGAGACAAACTACAACTCTAACTATTTTGTGGTTTGTTTTGGATTTGATGTGGTTGGACTTTCTTTCTCTTGCTTCAAGCTCACTTGATCTTCTTGATCTTCGTTCTTGTTCTTGAATGCTTCGGGAGAGCTTGAGAGAAAGTCTTCAAAGTCCACACCGCTATGCATACCCTTGAGGGGGTGTTTATAGCGGAAGTGGTTCTTGTCTTCTAGCGTCCTCTGAGGCTTTGCAGGATCCTTGATCTTCCATCAACGGTGTGATGAGCCTCTTGAGGAAGTCAACTCGGTTGATGCTTGGGAAGCCTCCGCGTGGATAGGGGACCATTGCTGGGAAAGCGACATCTTTGGAGTTGTCTACACGTGCGCAGACAAGGGAAGCTTCCTTTTGAGGACTACGGCCTAACGTGATGTAATCATGTTGGGGCGGCCTTGATTTGAATTTGAACTTCGTCCGTATTTTGGCGCGCGTCCCTTCTTGATGAGGACGCCGTCCTATCTGCGCAGGAACTTCGCCAATTACGCTCAGCTTTGGAAGTTCTGAAGACGTGCGTCCCTACAGCTTAGGGACTGTCGTTCACTTGTTGTCCTTTTCGCTCATTTGCGTCCGTTGGACTTACCTGAGATCAACACTTGGACAACTTATCAAATACCTTGAGTTTGTCATTATCAAAACAAGGGACGATTATTATTGGTTTAGATATTAATGACTTGCGTCCTTAGTATCGTCCCAACAACAAGTTCTCAACAAAACATAGCCAATCATGGAGGGAATAATAGAACGGGACTTGATCATTTAAAAGTTATCATCCCTAAAAGCAACCTAAGGTTCTCGTAGGGACGTCTATCAAGTGCTTTTGTGAAAATATCGGCCACTTGGTCCTCAGTCCTAACATGATCCACTCTAATTAATCCAAGTTCAACATTGTCACTAAGAAAGTGGTGTCTTATATGAATATGCTTCGTCCTAGAATGATGAACAGGATTCTTGGCAATACTTATAGCACTGGTGTTATCACACAAAATAGGGACTGTGTTGAGGAACGTACCATAGTCTTCAAGTTAGTACTTGATCCATATGACTTGTGAGCAGCACGAAGCAGTAGCAACGTACTCAGCTTCCGCGGTTGAGAGTGCCACAGAGTTTTGCTTTTTGGATCCCCAAGATACAAGGCATGAGCCAAGGAATTGTGCCATGCCGGATGTGCTCTTCCTATCCACCACATGGCCAGCGTAGTCTGCGTCAGAGTACGCTACCAGGTTTAGGGACGTCCTTCCGGGATACCATAGGCATAGGTCATCCCGTCCCTTGAGGTATCTGAAGATTCTCTTGACCTCTTGCATGTGGGACTCCTTTGGATTTGCTTGGAAGCGAGCACACAAGCATACATCGAACATGATGTCGGGACGACTTGCCGTTAGGTATAGCAGGGACCCTATCATTCCTCTGTAGAGCTTTTGATCTACACTCTTGCCTTCTTCATCAACATAAAGGCGAGTGTTGGGGGAGATGGGAGTATCGATGGATTTTGAAGAGTTCATTCCATACTTCTCGAGTATTTCACGAATGTACTTTTGTTGGTGAATGCGCATCCCATCTTTGAGCTGGGTGATTTGGAGTCCCAAGAAGAAGTTGAGTTCTCCTATGAGGGACATCTCAAACTCACTACTCATCAAGTTCTTGAATTCCTCTACAAGTTTCATGTTAGTGCTTCCAAAGACTATGTCATCGACATAGACTTGGACAATCAAAACATCTTTAAGGACTTTCTTTAAGAATAGTGTTTTATCAATGTTACCTCGTGTGTACCCGTTGGACAAGAGAAAGGACGCAAACCTATCGTACCATGCACGAGGGGCTTGCTTGAGTCCATAGAGTGCCTTGTCCAAGAAGTACATGCACATGATCAGGGTGATCAGCGTCCTCAAATCCTGGAGGTTGAGCGACGTACACTTCTTCTTTAAGCTTGCCATTGAGGAAGGTTGTCTTGACATCCATTTGAAAGAGCTTGAACCCTTTGTGAGCAGCGTAGGCAATGAGGAGGCGAATGGCTTCAATTCTAGCGACAGGGGCAAAGGTCTCATCATAATCGATCCCTTCCTCTTGCCTATAGCCTTGAGCCACAAGCCTTGCTTTGTTCTTTGATACGCGGCCACTTTCATCAAGCTTGTTTCTATAGACCCACCTCGTCCCTATTATGTTTTTGTTTCTCGGACGACGGACGAGGGTCCAAACTTTGTTCCTCTCAAATTGATTGAGTTCTTCTTGCATGGCTTGAATCCAATCAGCGTCCTGGAGTGCTTCCTTTATGTTCTTAGGCTCAACTAAGAACACGAAGGCGTTGAAGGCACATGACGCTATGTTGGCGTTGAGGGACTGATTCACAGCTGATCTTGTTTGAACTCCTTTTGACATGTCTGAGATGATTTGATCTGTGGAATGAAGTCTTGAAAGGTTGGATTCCCTATGAGACTCATCGGAGTACACCTAGGGTCCGTCCAATCAGACTCATCGGAGTCAAATCCGTCATCTTCATTGGTTGGCTTAGTATGTTCCCCCTCAGCTGGAGCGTCCACACTGTGCGTTTCTCCTTGTTGACTTGATTCGCCGGCCTCTACTTGGTTTAGCGACCAAGTTTGAGAAGGCTCTTGTTGTTCACTAGGAACTCCCATTGAAACCTCATTGCGAGACTCAGGGGCGTTCCTAGGAACATAATATTTGTCGGAGGAGCCTCTTGGTTCTTCTTCATCATCTTCATCATCGTCCCTAGGAGAGGAGCGACGTTCCTTCTTACTTGGTTCTTTCTTGAGAGAAGCATTTTCTTTGAATACCACATGAATACTTTCCTCAAGCTTAAGAGTCCGTTTGTTGAAGACTCTATAGGCTTTGCTTGTGAGGGAGTACCCAAGAAATATTCCCTCATCACTTCTAGTATCAAATCTGCCGATGTTGTCTTTGCCGTTGTTGTGAATGAAGCATTTACACCCAAAGACTTTCAAGTGTGAAATGTTTGGCTTTCTTCCATTTAGGAGCTCGTAGGACGTCTTTTTGAGCAATGGACGAATCATAGCTCGATTGATGATATAGGTTGTGGTGGCAACAACTTCTGCCCAAAAGTGTTTGGGGACGCCACTAGCCAAAAGCATCGTCCTTGCCATGTCTTCCAGCGTCCTATTCTTTCTTTCAACAACACCATTTTGCTGAGGAGTTCGAGGAGAAGAGAAGTTGTGGGAGACTCCTTATTGGTCACAGAAGTCAAGAAACTCTGAGTTTTTAAACTCCGTTCCATGATTTGAACTTAGAGCTTTCAAGCTCGTCCCAAGAGCAACTTCTACTTACTTGATGAAGATTTTGAACATCCCGAAAGCATCTGCTTTTGACACCAAGAAAAGAACCCAAGTGAATCTTGAAAAATCATCTACAATGACATACATGTACCTTTTTCCACCATAGCTTTGGGTTTGCATAGGTCCACACAAATCCATGTGAAGGAGTTCCAATGGCTGCCTTGTGCTCACTTCATTCTTGGATTTGAAGGACGATCTTGTCTGCTTCCCTTTGATGCATGCTTCACATTGCTCAATTTGATCAGGATCAATTCGGGGTAGACCTCTTACAAGATCCTTTTGATGAAGCTTGAAGATTGTGCTAGGGCCAGCATGTCCAAGACGTCGATGCCAGAGATCGGCGTCCACAGCTGAGACGGATAAGCACAACTTGGATGCAGGCTTGAACCTTTGATTGAAGACGTAGACATTGTTCTCGCGAGTCCCTTTGAGAATAACTTGATTTTTTTTCTTGTTGATGATCAGGCACTCCTTAGAGTCAAATGTGACTAGGTTTTCACCTTGATTACATATTTGGGAAACACTAAGGAGATTGAAGCCTAGTCCCTCGACAAGACTGACTTTGGACGCACTGATGGATTGATTTAGCTTTGCGACGCCCGTCCCTTTGATTCTTCCTTTGCCCTTGTTGCCAAACGAGACAGTTCCTCCCGTGGCATTTGATTGGATAGAAGTGAGATGGATCTGGCTTCCAGTCATATGATTTGAGGCGCCACTATCAATGATCCACGGGCTTCCTCTCACTTCCACTTGAAAAGAAGAGTTAGTTCTTTGCGACCCAGGCAAGGTGGCCCCTACCTGGTTCGTTACATGGGTACAACTTCTTCATAGGTGTTGGGACGATATTAAGGACGCCAGTCGTTAATATCTAAACCAATAATGATCGTCCCTTGTTTTGATAATGACAAACTCAAAGGTATTTGATAAGTTGTCCAAGTGTTGATCTCAGATAAGTCCAGTGGACGCACATGAGCGAAAAGGAAAACAAGTGAACGACAGTTCCTAAGCTGTAGGGACGCACGTCACCAGAACTTCCAAGGCTAAACGTAATTGGCGAAGTTCCTGCGCAGATAGGACGGCGTCCTCATCAAGAAGGGACGCGCGCCAAAATACGGACGAAGTTCAAATTCAAATCAAGGCCGCCCCAACATGATTACATCACGTCCGGCCGTAGTCCTCAGAAGGAAGCTTCCCTTGTCTGGGCACGTGTAGACAATTCCAAAGATGTCGCTTTCCCAGCAATGGTCCCCTACCGACGCGGAGGCTTCCCAAGCGTCAACAGAGTTGACTTCCTCAAGAGGCTCATCGCACCGTTGATCAAAGATCAAGGATCCTGCCAAGTCCCAGAGGACGCTAGAGGACAAGAACCACTTCTGCTATAAATACCCTCCCAAGGGTATGCATAGCTGTGTGGACTTTTGAAGACTTTCTCTCAAGCTCTCCCGAAGCATTCAAGAACATCAACGAAGATCAAGAAGATCAAGTGAGCTTGAAGCAAGAGAAAGAAAGTCCAACCACATCAAATCCAATACAAACCACAAAACAGTTAGAGTTGTAGTTTGTCTCTCACAACAAACCGTGAGAGATGTGAGTGATAGCTTCCTTATAGCTAAGAGTGTTAGGTTACTTGTTAGGTTGAAAGGAGTGTTACTAGTGAGACTAAGGACGGACGCTTAGCTCAGAGAAGTGTAACGACTCGCCTAAGTTGTAAGGACTCACTCTCAATAAGATAAGGGACGGCTATTGAAAATCCTCCAACGGAGGTAGAGGTTTACCCATAAGACTAGTTGGTCTTAGTGGGGTTCCTCTATAAATACTCGTGTCTATTCTCTAATCTTGTTTCCTGTTAAGTCTATTTTCCGCTGCACTAAAGGACGTCCTTAACCCAGTCAAGGACGCCTTCATTAACGACTTACGATCCAACAATAGGCAAATGATCATAAACATTCACATCATTTGATCTTCTAGCATGCGTCCTAGGATATCGAGTTCTAGCATTTGGCACACTAGCATGCGTCCTATCAGCAAACTTAGGTTTAGCGTTTTGACTGCCATTTCTAGCCTTTCTTCCATTTTCAAGATCCTGTTTCAGCTTAAGACATTCATACTGGTAGTGGCCACCTTTGCCACAATGCTAGCACGTTCTATAGTAGTTTCCAAGGTAGTACTTCTTGTTAGGACGTTGAATTTTATTTTCTTTCATTTTTTCAAGATCAACCACCTTGGAGCCATTTCCCTTAGCAATTTTCTTGTAGATTTTATGGCTAGTGGAATTTGTGTAGTAGTCCCTTTGGCCTTTCTCACCACTTTCAAGGACTCTTATGCGTTCTTCTAAGTTCTTTGTCTTTTCCTTCTCAAGTTCTAGTTCAGTTGTTTTGCTAGCTTCGAAGTCGCTGGGAAGAGAGTTCCTTGAGCCTGATTCATACCCTAGTCCCTTCCTAGCTGGAATAAAGACTATAGGATTCATAGGTTCAGTCATGGGACTCTTTCCTAGAACTTTTACCTCGTCCCTAAGATTTGCATTTTCAAGCTTTAGGCACACAAGCTGGCTATTAAGGGACTTGACTTCTTCCTTAGAAGATTCTAGTTGAAAAGACATGGTATTGCAATTTTCACATTCCACAACAATATTCTCGGATTCAATTTCCTCAAAACTTTTTTTCATGGCATAGCTTTCTTGCATGATCTGAGTGATTAGTTTGATGAGCTTGGGCTTTGAGCATTTTTCAAGAGAGCTTAGCATAGATTCATGAGTTACCTCTTGCTCAGTTTCAGAGACGTCCTCTGGGGCGTCTTCCATAGCCATGTAGGCCACTTGATTTTCTAGTTCATCATCACTTGAGTCGAGGTCGTCCCATGCGCCCTCAAACGCACCAAACAAAGCCTTTTCCTTTATTTCTTTTGATGTTAACCCTGTGGTACACTTCTTTTCCATGTGTACCTTCTTGTTACATTTGTAACATATAATCTCCTTCATTTCAGCATTTGTAGGTTTGCGACCTTCTTTCTTGAAGGGCATCTTCATTCTTGGGACTTTGCCTCTTTTGTACCATGCACGGAGAGACTTGTGAAGCAGGGCTAACTCATCTTCTTCAGAAATTTGTTCTTCGGTCTTCCCTTTGCGTTCTATCGAAGCCTGAAGACGGAGATTTTCTTGGTGCTCTTGAGTTTTGACTTCTAGCATTGAGTTCAACTCTCTTTGTCTTTGATAGTATTGCTCATACTCTGGCGTTCTTGCCGCAAGAGTAAAGGCTAGCTCATTTTGGGAACTCTTTCCCATTTCCAGTAGGTCTTGATTTCTCCTTGCTTCGTACCCCTTAAGCTTTCCATAAATTTTTTCCATGGACAGTCCTTTGTTAGCTTGGTTTTCCTTGAACGTCATTCTATCGAAGTTCCATGGTCCCGTGAGTCCATCGATTAAGACTTGAACCTTCATCCTTTGAGTGATCTCCGTTTCTTTAACACCCAAGTTTTTCAACTTGGTCAGTAGGGCCTCAAAACCGAAGGAGTAGTCGGTGATGGTCTCATTTGTGAACATTTTGAACTTGTAGAAGTCCCTTTTAGCTTCAAGCTGGACGTCCTCTTTCATCTCGGGCGTCCCAACCTGGTACTTCTCCAGAGCTTCCCATTGGAGCTTGGCAATTGGAAGATTCCTCACACGGGTGGCGTCCCTTTCACAGAGGGACGTCTGTAGAAAACAGATGGCTTTGGCGTTTGCCTCCATGAGTTTGAATTCTTCGGGACCCCAATCTGCTTCCTTGTCCCTCTTAGCAACAGGGACTTCGAGATCGTCGTTCTTTATTAACAGCCAGCATTGGTAGTTTTGACTTCGCACGAAGCATTCGAACCTTGTTTTCCACCGGTTGAAGTTGTCGTCCGTTAGGCGGGGTGGCTTCGCACTCGAGATACCTATAGGTTCCATCTCCATGTTTCCTGCAACTCAAACTTAATATAAAGCGCCTGCTCTGATACCAATTGTTGGATCGTAAGTCTGTTAATGAAGGCGTCCTTAACTGGGTTAAGGGCGTCCTTAGGTGCAGCGGAAATTAGACTTAACAGGAAACGCAATGAGATAATGGACACAAGTATTTATAGAGGAACCCCGCTAAGACCAACTAGTCTTATGGGTAAACCTCTACCTCCGCTTGGAGGATTTTCAATAGCCGTCCTTATCTTATGAAGGGAGAGTCCTTACAACTTAGGCGAGTCGTTACACTTCTCTGAGCTAAGCGTCTGTCCTTAGCCTCACTAGTAACACTCCTTTCCACCTAACAAAGTAACCTAACTCTCTTAGCTATAAGGAAGCTATCACACACGTCGCTCACGGTTCGTTGTGAGAGACAAACTACAAGTCTAACTGTTTTGTGGTTTGTTTTGGATTTGATGTGGTTAGACTTTCTTTCTCTTGCTTCAAGCTCACTTGATCTTCTTGATCTTCATTCGTGTTCTTGAATGCTTCAGGAGAGCTTGAGAGAAAGTCTTCAAATTCCACACCGCTATGCATACCCTTGGGGGGATTTTTATAGCGGAAGTGGTTCTTGTCCTCTAGCGTCCTCTGAGGCTTTGCAGGATCCTTGATCTTTCATCAACGGTGCGATGAGCCTCTTGAGGAAGTCAACTCTGTTGACGCTTGGGAAGCCTCCGCGTGGATAGGGGACCATTGCTGGGAAAGCGACATCTTTGGAATTGTCTACACGTGCCCAGACAAGGGAAGCTTCCTTCTGAGGACTGTGGCCGAGTATGATGTAATCATGTTGGGGCGGCCTTGATTTGAATTTGAACTTCGTCCGTATTTTGGCGCGCGTCCCTTCTTGAGGAGGACGCCGTCCTATCTACGCAGGGACTTTGCCAACTACGTTTAGTTCTGGAAGTTCTGATGATGTGCGTCCCTACAGAGTTAGGGACTGCCGTTCACTTGTTGTCCTTTTCGCTCATTTGCGTCCAATGGACTTACCTGAGATCAACACTCGGACAACTTATTAAATACATTTGAGTTTGTCATTATCAAAACAAGGGACGATCATTATTGGTTTAGATATTAATGACTGGTGTCCTTAATATCGTCCCAACAAGAAGGAACTCCATGAGCAACACTTGGAGCGTCCACTGAGACTTCTTCTGGATTTGGATTAGCGTCCTTAGGAACATAGTACTTTCCAGAGGACCAACCATCAACTTCGTCTTCAGAGTCGTCCTGTTGTTGTGAGGAAGAGCGTTCTTTCTTACTTGGCTTGTCTTTGTGAGAAGAACTCTCTTTGAACACAACATGAATACTCTCCTCAAGTTTAAGAGTCCTTTTGTTGAAAACTCTATAAGCTTTGCTTGTGAGGGAGTAACCAAGGAATATGGCTTCATCACTTCTAGCATCAAACTTTCCAAGTCTTTCTTTGTCATTGTTGTGGACGAAGCACTTGCACCCAAAAACTCTGAGATAATCCATGCGAGGCTTCTTTCCATTCAACAGCTCATAGGACGTCTTCTTCAGCCGAGGACGGATCATGGCACGATTGATAATGTAGCAAGCTGTAGCAATAGCTTCCTCCCAGAAGTACTTGAGGACGCTATTAGCTAAGAGCATAGTCCTTGCCATATCCTCCAGCGTCCTATTCTTTCTTTCCACAACACCATTTTGTTGAGGAGTCCTTGGAGCTGAGAAGTTGTGGGAGATGCCGTGTTAATCACAGTAGGCCAGGAACTCTGAGTTTTGGAACTCCGTCCCATGGTCTGATCGTATGGCTTTTAGAGGCGTTCCAAGGGCAACTTCTACTTGTTTGATGAAGACTTTGAAGGCGTTGAAGCAATCTGTTTTTGATGCTAAGAAAAGAACCCAAGTGAATCGAGAAAAATCATCTACAAGAACGTAAATGTACCTCTTTCCACCGCAGCTCAGCGTCTTCATTGGTCCACATAGATCCATATGGAGAAGTTCCAAAGGCTTCTTTGTGCTGACTTCATTCTTGGACTTGAAAGACGTTCTTGTTTGCTTCCCTTTGATACAGGCTTCGCACTGCTCAACCTTCTCAGGATCAATTCGAGGAAGTCCTTTCACAAGATTTCTTTGATGTAGCTTAACGATTGTACTTAGTCCAGCATGGCCAAGGCGGCGATGCCAGAGGTCAGCGTCCTCCTTTGAAACAGATAAGCACAACTCAGATTTGGGCTTGAACTCTTGGTTGAAGATGTAGACGTTATTCTGGCTTACTCCTTTGAGAACAACTTTGTTTAGATTTCTTGTTGATGACAAGGCATTCCTAAGAGTCAAATGTGACCAGGTTTTCACCTTGATCACACATTTGGGAGACACTAAGGAGATTGAAGCCAAGTCCCTCAACAAGACTGACATTTGATGCTTTGATGGACGAATTGAGAATAGCAGTTCCCGTCCCTTTGATCTTTCCTTTGCCCTTGTTGCCAAACGAGACAGTACCTCCCGTGGCACTATTATGGATAGAAGTGAGAATGTGAGATGGATCTGGCTTCCTGTCATATGATTTGAGGCGCCACTATCAATGATCCACGGGAGTCCCCTCACTTCCACCTGCCAAAACAAAGTTAGTTTTTGGCGACCCAGGCAAGGTGTTCCTTACCAGGTTCGTTACAGAAATAGAACTCTGGTTCTGGCAAATAGTCATTCAAATTAACATCATTTGAAATAGCATGCTTTCTAAAAGAACTTCTAGAGCGTCTGGGACGCCTAACATTAGTCTTAGGGACGGACTCATCATTTTCAATGTTAGTCCTAGCAGCTTTTCCCTTTTCAATGTCTTTCTTCAGTTTTAAACAATCATATTTGTAGTGGTCTCCTTGTCCACAATACCAGCACGTCCTATAGTAAGTACCGAGGTAGTACTTCTTGTTGGGACGTTGGATTTTGTTCTCTTTCATTTTTTGAGGGTTACAAACTTTAGAACCTCCCCCCTTAGCAATTTTCTTATAGATCCTATGACTAGTGGAGTTAGTGTAGTAGTCCTCTTGACCATTCTCTCCACTTTCTAGGACTCTAATTCGCTCAAGAAGATTCTTTGTTTTCTCCCTCTCTAGTTCAAGTTTTGAAGTTTTACTTGCCTCAAAGTCGCTTGGGAGAGAGTTCCTAGAGTCCGACTCATAACCTAGTCCTCTTTTGGCGGGGACAAACATCATGGGTCTTACTTCTTCAATGACAGGACTCTTTCCTAGCACTTTGACTTCTTCCCTAAGTTTTGCGTTCTCAAGCTTAAGACACATCACTTCAGTTTTCAGGGATTTACTTTCCTCACAGGAAGACTCTAATTGCAAAGATACTGTAGCACAGTTCTCACATTCAACGATTATGTTTTCATCTTCAAGTTCATCCATTCTATGTTTCATACCTACGCTTTCTTCCATGATTTTACCAATGAGTTTAATAAGCTTGGATTTAGAACAATTCTCTAACGAACTCATCATAGACTCACGAGTTACCTCTTTTTCAGATATGGGAGCGTCCTCCTGAAGAATTGGAGCGTCCTCAATGGCCATGAATGCCACCTCATCATTATCAGAATCATCAGCTTCATCTGAGTCATTATCGTCCCAGGCACTGATTGAAACAGCCTCAAAAGCACTCATCAAGGCCTTCTTTTTTATGTCCTTTGAGGACATTCCTGTAGTACATTTCTTGGCGAAATGTCCTTTCTTGTTACATTTAAAGCAAGTAAGTTCCTTCATTTCAGCTTCAGTGTACTTGGGACGCTCCTTTTTGTAGGGCATTTTGTTCTTTTGAAAAGCTTTGTTCCTTTTGCTCCAAGAACGTAGAGCGTTGTGCAAGAGAGCAACTTGTTCATCTTCCTCAAGTTGTTCCTTTGACTTCTTTTGTTTATGCTTTACAGCTTGGACGCATATCTTCTCTTTATTTTCTCTCTTATTAGCGTCCACCATCAATGCTAGATCTCTTTGGCGACGAAGGTACTCAGCGCACTCTGGTGTGGTTGATGCCAAAGCAAGGTCTGTTTGTGGGTTCCGTCCTAGCTCAGCCATGTCAGAGTTCCTCCTTGCTTCATACTGCCTCAGCTTCCCATAGATCTCTTCCATATCAAGAGTCTTGTTGGTTGTATTCTCTTTGAAGGTTGTTCTATCAAAGTTCTAGATTCCAGTCAACCCATCAATGACTACTTGAACTCTGTTCCTCATTGAGACTTCAGCTTCTGGGACGCCCAAGTTCTTAGTCTTGGTGACAAGAGCTTCAAAACGGTAGGAATAGTCATTGACCGTTTCATTTGGCAGCATTCTAAAGGCATAGAACTCTCTTTTGATCTGCAGCTGGACGTCCTCCTTCATATCAGCGGTTCCTACATGAAATTTTTCAAGAGCTTCCCACTGTAGCTTTGCTGTTACCAAATTGCTAACTCTGATGGCGTCCCTTTCACAGAGGGACGCTTGTAGAAAGCAAATTGCCTTAGCATTTGTTTCCATTAGTTTGAATTCATCCGGACCCCATTCGTCCTCTTTGTCGGCCTTGTCAGCAGGGACTTTGAGGTCACCCTTCATGATTACCTTCCAACATTGATAGTTCTGACTCCTACAAAAGTTTCAAATCTTATCTTCCAGCGATTGAAGTTGCCGTCCGTCAGATACGGAGGCTTGACGAAAGAGATTCCAATAGGTTCCATGTCCATCTTTACCTGCAGCTCAACACAATCTTGAGCGCCTGCTCTGATACCAATTGTTGGATCGTTAGTCACAAATACAAGGGTGTTGGATCGTAAGTCGTTAATGAAGGCGTCCTTAACTGGGTTAAGGACGTCCTTTAGTGCAGCGGAAAATAGACTTAACAGGAAACAAGATAAGAGAATAGACACGAGTATTTATAGAGGAACCCCACTAAGACCAACTAGTCTTATGGGTAAACCTCTACCTCCGTTGGAGGATTTTCAATAGCCGTCCCTTATCTTATTGAGAGTGAGTCCTTACAACTTAGGCGAGTCGTTACACTTCTCTGAGCTAAGCGTCCGTCCTTAGTCTCACTAGTAACACTCCTTTCAACCTAACAAGTAACCTAACACTCTTAGCTATAAGGAAGCTATCACTCACGTCTCTCACGGTTCGTTGTGAGAGACAAACTACAACTCTAATTGATTTGTGGTTTGAATTGGATTTGATGTGGTTGGACTTTCTTTCTCTTGCTTCAAGCTCATTTGATCTTCTCGATCTTCGTTGATGTTCTTGAATGCTTCGGTAGAGCTTGAGAGAAAGTCTTCAAAGTCCACCGACGCTATGCATACCCTTGGGAGGGTATTTATAGCGAAAGTGGTTCTTGTCCTCTAGCGTCCTCTGAGACTTGGCAGGATCCTTGGGCTTTGATCAACGGTGCGATGAGCCTCTTGAGGAAGTGAACTTTGTTGACGCTTGGGAAGCCTCCGCGTGGGCAGGGGACCATCGCTGGGAAAGCGACGTCTTTGGCATTGTCTACACGTGCCCAGACAAAGGAAACTTCCTTCTGAGGACTAAGGCCGGACGATGATGTAATCATGTTGGGGCGGCCTTGATTTGAATTTGAACCTCGTCCGTATTTTGGCGCGCGTCCCTTCTTGATGAGGACGCCGTCCTATCTTCGCAGGAACTTCGCCAATTACATTCAGCTTTGGAGGTTCTGATGACGTGCGTCCCTAGAGCTTAGGGACTGCCGTTCACTTGTTGTCCTTTTCGCTCATGTGCGTCCACTGGACTTACCTGAGATCAACACTTGGACAACTTATCAAATACTTTTGAGTTTGTCATTATCAAAACAAGGGACGATCATTATTGGTTTAAATATTAATGACTGCCGTCCTTAATATCGTCCCAACAATTTCCCCCTTTTTGATGATGACAAACTCTTTCAAATAATGCGCACAGAAGTAAAGCTTTTAGCATGAGAAACTACACTTGATTTGCTTTTCAGCTTAGGTTGACATGCAACACATTCTTTTAAGTGCGTTCTAATTTATTCCTAACTAGCGTCCTTTGGACTTGGCCGAAATTCACCCTAAGCACATGCTTTCTATGAAAACTTAAAGCTAATCGCATCTCTGCAAAACTATACTTCCCCCTTTTGGCATCATCGAAAAGGAGAACAAGTTGAAAAGCATGTAAGCACAAAGTCATAACTAAAGTAAAGAACGCTTAGACAAAATGAAGCACAAATGTAGTGAATGGAATTCAGAATGAGAAAAGAGTACGTTCATTACAGACATTCACAAATGGTGTTCAAAACGGGGACAGCGTCCCATTTTCTTAACAAAAACTCAAGAAATGATAAATTGTTTCAGGGTTAGAGAAGGGGGAGGTGATCATTTGCGTGGACGCTTGCCAAGGGCCTTGAGGTGTTGCTCCTGAAGATGGTTGTTTTGTGCAAGGAGCTCGTTGTTGCGCTCAAGAAGTTCTGTGTGGACGTGAAGGGTGTCGTGAACCTGTTGAATCAGATCTATCATCATGCACTGGTTCTCGATCATCATGCCCATCAGAGACTTTGTAGAGTGCTTCTCGGCCTCATCAGGGACACTCATACGATCGAGCTCGTCCTCTTCATCAGCAGCGTCCTCAGCTGGCGTCCCAACTACTTGAACAGTTTCAGCTTCAGGATCGCCTTCCCCAGTTTCAGCAGCAGCAGCAGCTTGAGCTCTCCTCTCAACTTTGGCTTTCCGCTCAGCCTCTTTCCGTTCCTTTTCCATTTGGCGCTTGACGGACGGGAGGGGCTCATCACACCTGAGTTTTCCAACGGGAGGGAGTGTGATTTGCCTGACGTCCCAATGAATGCCAAAGGAACGCTCTTGTTTAGGAGCATAGAGTCCTTGCTGCTTCAGAATTTGCTTGACCAGGCCGGGGAAGGGAAGAGAGTGCCTGCCTCCTGTGCACTTGCCCATATGTTCCAAGATTACCCGGGGCAAGTTTATCGGCTTGCGTTCCAAGAAGGCGTCCAAGAGAATGCTATCAGTGATTTGAACAATGGACTTCTTCTCTTGGCGGGGGACGACCATGCGTACAATAAAGTGGTGCGCAAGGACGCCCGTCTTGGTGAGGCAATGAGCGACTCTGTCCTTAGCAGCTGGCTGTCTCCCATTGAATATTCTGTTGAGGATTTCGTCCTGGGAGAAGCGGGCAAAGTTCTTGCAAGGCAGATCATGCAGCGAATCCGGAGGAGAAGGACGCAGGCCTAGCATTTTGCGGACGGTGCTTTCAGCAACGGAATACTCGTCCCCATCTATTTCAAAAGTCCCCTGAGGCTTCCCGTTTACTTCTGTGATTTCGAACTTGGAGTAGAAACGGAGAACCTCATCAGGGTCAACATCAGCGGCCTCAGCGCCCAAGTGCGTCCATCCCTGGAACTCCAGAAGGTCCAAGAACTCTTGGCGCTGGTTCTCTGCCAGAAACTGGGCTGTGAAGAGAAGCGGTGAGAGGATTTTCTTGAAGCGTTTCTGCTTGGAGCCATTGCTCACGATCACTTCATCACCCGCGTCTTCTTCATCTCCATCTCCCTCCTCGTCCTCAGGTTCATCATCCTGGGGAGGGGCGTCCTCTTCATCGGAGGCTTCGTTCCTTTGTTCTTGGAACTCAACCATTGCCGTGTCCTCAGCAGTGGACACCTGTTCAGTGGGAGGCGCGTCCACCGCTGGAGTCCTTGCCAAGGACTCTGTAGGGACGGTTGGAGGAGGCGTCCCTTTAACTTGAGCAGCTTCCTCGACGGCCGGAGCAGGCGGAGGAGGAGGAGTTGAAGCTCTAGGAGGAGAGGGAGTAGGAGTGCGGATCTTAGCTTTAGTGGGGGGAGCGGATGAAGTGCTGGGCGGAACCACTGAGATTGGCTTCACCTTGAGCGGAGCAGAGGGAGGAGGCGGCAGCGTAGCAGGGGTTGCGTCCTCGGCCTGGACCTGTACTGGAGGAACGTCCTTGGCCTGGACCTGAGGAGCGTCCTCTACCCTTGGAGGAGGTGGAGGGAGTTGACGAAGGTCCTGCATACTCGCTTGGATCGCCTTCTCAACGGCTTCCTTTTCTGCTAGCTCTTGCTCTTGGCGCGCCTTCTCCTCTTTTTCCAGTTGAATTTCGGAGAGGCGAATGGCGGCCATTTCTTCATCTGTGACGCCCTCAAGTTGAGCAGAGGACTTGAGTCGTCGCTTTGGGGCGGGAGGAGGGGAGGAAGGGACTGGCTTTGGTGGAGAGGAAGAAGGGCCTTTAATTTGGAGCGATTTGGACGGAGGGGGAGAGGAAGGCCTTTTGCGTTTCTGGGAAGGGACGGAGCCCGCAGGAGCCACAACAAACTCCATTATATCCGGGAGCAGTTTGGCGAGCTCGTCCACGGTTCCACCAAAGGAGTCAGAAATGATTCCTGGCCCCATGAACGGTGGGTTGGTGTGATTGGTTTCTTTGAGGCGGGGTTGGACGTAGGTGACCATGAAGTAGTGGAGGAGTCTTTGGATTTTGGGAGGATGTTCATGAGTGGACGCCCTCAGACAGATGTTGGCGAGCGTCCTTGGCTCTTTTTCAAGCCAGTCCTCAATGAGAGGGTCAAGGGGAGGACGGCGTTTGCGTTGGGAAGGAAGTTTAAAAACGGCGCCTTTACCGGCGTTCCCTTGGTCTGGCTCAGGCTCGCGTTTGAAGGGCTTCTCCAGAAATGAGAACCTCTTTTGCTGGGACTTGGATTGAGAGCGGGGTTGTTGTCGTTGTGGTGGAGGTTGGGAGCGAAGGGGCTGGGGAGGGGTGTTGGAGTGGCGGCGTTGGGTGGACTGGGATGAAGAATGGTGGCGAGGGGGTTCTTGGCGGCCGGAGGGTCTGCCTCTGGACTTCATTAAGGACCGACCTTTCACCGGAGGAGATTTTGAGGAGGAGGGGTTTTTCGCCGCCGACGATGGTGAGGGGTTTTTTGAAGCTCTTGTGTTGGCCATTTTTGAGATGGTTTAAATAGAGGAGGATTAGGGTTTGGAGAGAGATTTCGGGATGCGTTTGAAGATTGTGAAGATCTTTGAGAGATTTCTATAAGTGTGCAAACAACAGATGAGCGAAGAAAGGTTTTCGGAATGCACAGGTGGGTATTTATAGGAAGAAGACGAAGTTGGACGGTCAAGGGTAACAGGGTCTTTACACTCGGCTTCCTCCACCCACCTTCCCACACGTGGCTTTCTTCTTTACTAAGAAACACAACTGTTGAGCACTGTTCGCGCGTATCCCGAGATCTTCGCTGAAGCTTCTCGAAGACGGTTCATCTTCCCAAATTCAAACATTCAAACTTCTCACAACTGCAAAGGACTCCAAGTTGGCGTCCTATCAACACAACACTACACACCACTGAACTGAACCACGGCGTCCCAAACACTGTTCTCAACCTCTGAACTTAGAACTCTGTACGGACAACTCTCAGCTCTTAACATTCGTCCCTTTGATCACTTAGAACCATTTTTGAAAATCAAGCAAGTACGTCCCGTAAAGATAAAACAAAGAACGCTCATAAGACGCGTTTGCAAGATTCTCGGGCTGGGTAAGCTTAGAGTTCCCATCATTTCGGCTTGTAATGAGGGTAGGGTGATCAGGGATACTCTTGAGATGAAAAGCGAAATGAATACCATTCAAAAACACAAGTGAAAACACATATCTTAGACTAGCGTCCTTTAAAGATGACTTTAAATGCATGACACACTTTAAGACAAGATCTCAACAAAACATAGCCAATCATAGAGGGAATAATAGAACGGGACTTGATCATTTAAAAGTTATCATCCCCAAAAGCAACCGGAGGTGCTCGAAGGGACGTCTATCAAGTGCTTTTGTGAAAATATCGGCCACTTGGTCCTCAGTCCTAACATGATCCACTCTAATTAATCCAAGTTCAACATTATCACGAAGAAAGTGATGTCTTATATGAATATGCTTCGTCCTAGAATGATGAACAGGATTTTTGGCAATACTTATAGCGCTAGTGTTATCACACAAGATAGGGACTGTGTTGAGGAACGTACCATAATCTTCAAGTTGGTACTTGATCCATAGGACTTGCGAGCAGCACGAAGCAGCAGCAACGTACTCAGCTTCTGCGGTTGAGAGTGCCACGGAGTTTTGCTTTTTTGGATCCCCAAGATACAAGGCACGAGCCCAGGAATTGAGCCATTCCTGAGGTGCTCTTCCTATCCACCACATGGCCAGCGTAATCTGCGTCAGAGTACGCTACCAGGTTTAGGGACGTCTTTCTGGGATACCATAGGCATAGGTCATCCCGTCCTTTGAGGTATCTGAAGATTCTCTTCACTTCTTGCATGTGGGACTCCTTTGGATTTGCTTGGAAGCGAGCACATAAGCACACAGCGAACATGATGTCGTGACGACTTGCCGTTAGGTATAGCAAGGATCCTATCATTCCTCTGTAGAGCTTTTGATCTACACTCTTGCCTTCTTCATCAGCATAAAGGCGAGTGTTGGGGGAGATGGGAGTATCAATGGGTTTCGATGAGTTCATCCCATATTTCTCGAGCATTTCACAAATGTATTTTTGTTGATGAATGCGCGTCCCATCTTTAAGCTGAGTGATTTGGAGTCCCAAGAAGAAGTTGAGTTCTCCTATGAGGGACATCTCAAACTCACTACTCATCAAGTTCTTGAATTCCTCTACAAGTTTCATGTTAGTGCTTCCAAAGACTATGTCATCGACATAGACTTGGACAATCAAGACATCTCTAAGGACTTTCTTTAAGAAGAGTGTTTTATCAATGTTACCTCGTGTGTACCCGTTGGACAAGAGGAAGGACGCAAACCTATCGTACCATGTACGAGGGGCTTGCTTGAGTCCATAGAGTGCCTTGTCCAAGAAGTACACATGATCAGGGTGATCAGCGTCCTCAAATCCTGGTGGTTGAGCGACGTACACTTCTTCTTTGAGCTTGTCGTTGAGGAAGGCTATTTTGACATCCATTTGAAAAAGCTTGAACCCTTTGTGAGCGGCATAGGCGATAAGGAGGCGAATGGCTTCAATTCTGGCAACAGGAGCGAAGGTCTCATCATAGTCGATTCCTTCCTCTTGTCTATAGCCTTGAGCCACGAGCCTTGCTTTATTTCTTGATACACGACCACTCTCATCAAGCTTGTTCCTGTAGACCCACCTCGTCCCTATTATGTTTTTGTTTCTTGGACGAGGGACGAGGGTCCAAACCTTGTTCCTTTCAAACTGATTAAGTTCTTCTTGCATGGCTTGAATCCAATCAGCGTCCTGAAGTGCCTCCTTTATGTTCTTAGGTTCAATTAAGGACACAAAGGCGTTGAAGGCACAGAACGCTATGTTGGCATTATGGGACTGATTCACAGCTGATCTTGTTTGAACTCCTTTTGACATGTCTGAGATGATTTGATCTGTTGAATGAAGTCTTGAAAGAATGGATCCCTTATGAATATCGTCCTTTGCAGGAGTACATCTAGGGTCCGTCCAGTCAGATTCATCGGAGTCAAACCCGTCGTCTTCATTGAAAGGCTCAGAGTGTTCCCCCTCAGGTTGAGCGTCCACTTCTTGACGCTGTTCACCTTGAAGACTTGATTCAGCACCATCAAGTTGACCTGGTGATTCACTCCGAGAGAGAATTTCCTGAGCAACACTAGGGACTTCCACTGAGACTTCTTCAGGGTTTTGAAAAGCGTCCTTAGGAACATAGTATTTTCCAGAGGACCGAAGGTCAACTTCATCGTCGGAGTCATCCTGCTGATTAGAGTATGAGCGATCTTTCCCACTTGATTTTTCTTTGTGAGAGGCACTTTCTTTGAACACAACATGAATACTCTCCTCAAGCTTTAGAGTCCTTTTGTTGAAAACTCTATATGCTTTGCTGGTGAGAGAGTACCCAAGGAATATAGCTTCGTCACTTCTTGCATCAAACTTTCCAAGTCTCTCTTTATCATTGTTGTGAACAAAGCATTTGCATCCAAAGACTTTGAGATAGTCGATGCGAGGCTTTCTTCCGTTCAACAACTCATAGGACGTCTTTTTCAGTAAAGGACGGATCATGGCTCGATTGACAATGTAGCACGCTGTAGCAATAGCTTCCGCCCAGAAGTACTTGGGGACGCTATTCGCTAAAAGCATTATTCTTGCCATATCCTCCAGCGTCCTATTCTTTCTTTCCACCACTCCATTTTGTTGAAGAGTCCTTGGAGCTGAGAAGTTGTGAGAGACTCCATGTTGATCACAGTAGGCCACGAACTCTGAGTTTTGAAACTCCGTCCCATGATCTGATCTTATGGATTTGAGAGGCGTCTCAAGCGCAACTTCCACTTGTTTGATGAAGACTTTGAATGCGTTGAAGCAATCTGTTTTTGAAGCTAAGAAAAGAACCCAGGTGAATCGAGAATAATCATCTACAAGAACGTAAATGTACCTCTTTCCACCATAGCTCAGCGTCTTCATTGGTCCACAAAGATCCATATGGAGAAGTTCCAAAGGTTTCTTTGTGCTGACCTCGTTCTTTGACTTAAAGAACGTTCTTGTTTGCTTTCCTTTGATACAGGCTTCACACTGTTCAATTTTCTCAGGATCAATTTGGGGAAGACCTTTCACAAGATTTCTTTGATGAAGCTTGAGGATTGTGCTTGGTCCAGCATGGCCAAGTCGGCGATGCCAGAGGTCAGCGTCCTCCTTTGACACAGATAAGCACAACTCAGATTTTGGCTTGAACTCCTGATTGAAGATGTAGACATTGTTCTTTCGGACTCCTTTGAGGACGACTTTGTTTGATTTCTTGTTGATGACGAGGCACTCCTTTGAGTCAAATGTGACTAGGTTATCACCTTGATCACACATTTGAGAGACGCTCAGGAGGTTGAAGCCAAGTCCTTCAACAAGGCTAACATTTGTCGCTTTGATGGACGGATTGAGAATAGCAGTTCCCGTCCCTTTGATCTTTCCCTTGCCCTTATTGCCAAACGAGACAGTTCCTCCCGCGGCGCTACTTTGGATAGAAGTGAGATGGATCTGGCTTCCTGTCATATGATTCGAGGCGCCACTATCGATGATCCATGGGCGTCCCCTCACTTCCACCTGCCAAACCAAAGTTAGTGTTTGGCGACCCAGGCAAGGTGTTCCTTACCTGGTTCGTTACAAAAATAGAACATTGGTTCTGGCATGTAGTCACTTATATTCACATCATTTGAAATAGCATGCTTTCGGAAAGAAATCTTAGAACGTCTAGGACGTCTAGGGTTAGCCTTAGGGACGGACTTTTTATTTTCAATGTTAGTCCTAGCAGCTTTACCATTTTCAATGTCGTTCTTCAGTTTTAAACATTCATATTTAAAGTGATCTCCTTGTCCACAATACCAACACGTCCTGTAGTAAGTACCAAGGTAGTACTTTTTGTTAGGACGTTGGATTTTGTTCTTTTTCATCTTTTGAGGGTCACAGACTTTTGAACCTTCCCCCTTTGCAATTTTCTTATAGATCCTATGACTGGTGGAGTTAGTGTAGTAGTCCTTTTGACCTTTCTCTCCACTTTCTAGGACTCTAATTCTTTCAAGGAGATTCTTGGTCTTTTCCTTTTCCAATTCAAGTTCTGAAGTTTTGCTTGCCTCAACGTCGCTAGGGAGGGAGTTCCTGGAGTCAGACTCATAGCCTAGTCCTCTCTTGGCTGGGACAAACACTATTGGTCTAACTTCCTCAACTACTGGACTCTTTCCTAACACTTTTACTTCTTCCCTAAGCTTGGCGTTCTCTAGTTTAAGACACATCACTTCAGCTTTCAGAGACTTAGTTTCTTCACGTGAGGACTCTAGTTGCAAAGACACTGTAGCACAGTTCTCACATTCAACCAGAATATTTTCATTTTCAAGTTCAAGTTCATCCATTCTATGTTGCATGATCACACTTTCTTCCATGATCTTGCCAATGAGTTTAATAAGTTTGGACTTAGAACAATTTTCTAAAGAAGTCATCATGGATTCACGAGTTACCTCTTGTTCCCTTTCAGGAGCGTCCTCTTCAAGAACTGGGGCGTCCTCCACAGCCATGTACGCCACTTGTTCATTATCTGAGGCGTCCTCGATGGCTATGTACGCCGCTGGTCCTTCAGGTTCTTCATCATCCGAACTCACATTATCCCATGTGGCGTCGCACGCTCCCAAGAGGGCCTTCATCTTCATTTCTTTTAAGTTTAGTCTTGTAGTACACTTTTTGGCAAAGTGTCCTTTCTTGTTACACTTGTAGCAAGTAAGTTCCTTCATTTCTGCCTCTGTATACTTGGGACTCTCCTTTTTGTAAGGCATCTTGTATTTCTTGAAATCTCTGGTCCTTTTACCCCATAAGCGGGCAACCTTGTGTAGAAGGGCAAGCTCTTCCTCTTCTTCGAGTTGTTCCTTAGTTTTGCTTTCCTTTTCTCTTAGAGCTTGTGCACGCATCCTTTCACGATTCTCATTTTTGTTTGCTTCCACCATTAAAGCAAGTTCTCTTTGGTGACGCAGATACTCAGCGTACTCTGGGGTTGATGACATCAAGGCGAGATCTGTCTGAGGGTTCCTAGCTAATTCAGCCATATCAGCTTCCCTTCTTGCTTCATAGCCTCTCAGCTTCCCATAGATCTCTTCCATATCCAGGGTCTTGTTGGCTGTATTCTCCTTGAACGTAGTCCTATCAAAATTCCATTTCCCTGTAAGACCATCAATGACTACTCCAACTCTGTTCCTCATTGAGATTTCAGCTTCTGGGATGCCCAAATTTCGCATCTTGGTCACAAGAGCTTCAAAGCGGTATGAATAGTCCTTGACAGTTTCATTAGGCAGCATTCTGAAGGCATAGAACTCTCGTTTGATCTCAAGCTTAACGTCTTCCTTCATCTCCGCCGTACCCACATGGTACTTCTCAAGAGCTTCCCATTGTAGTTTGGCCGTTGCCAAATTGCTAACTCGGGTGGCGTCCCTCTCGCAAAGGGACGCTTGAAGGAAGCATATTGCCTTAGCGTTTGTTTCCAAAAGCTTGAACTCGTCAGGACCCCACTCATCCTCTTTATCTTTCTTGTCATCAGTGACGACAAGGTCACCTTTCATGATCACTCTCCAACATTGATAATTTTGACTTCTGCAAAAGTTCTCGAAGCGGATCTTCCAGCGGTTGAAGTTGCCGTCCGTCAGGCGAGGAGGCTTCACAAAGGAGATTCCAATAGGTTCCATGTCCATCTTGTACCTGCAACTCAACAAAATCTAGAGCGCCTGCTCTGATACCAATTGTTGGATCGTAAGTCGTTAATGAAGGCGTCCTTAACTGGGTTAAGGACGTCCTTTAGTGCAGCGGAAAATAGACTTAACAGGAAACAAGATAAGAGAATAGACACGAGTATTTATAGAGGAACCCCACTAAGACCAACTAGTCTTATGGGTAAACCTCTACCTCCGTTGGAGGATTTTCAATAGCCGTCCCTTATCTTATTGAGAGTGAGTCCTTACAACTTAGGCGAGTTGTTACACTTCTCTGAGCTAAGCGTCCGTCCTTAGTCTCACTAGTAACACTCCTTTCAACCTAACAAGTAACCTAACACTCTTAGCTATAAGGAAGCTATCACTCACGTCTCTCACGGTTCGTTGTGAGAGACAAACTACAACTCTAATTGATTTGTGGTTTGAATTGGATTTGATGTGGTTGGACTTTCTTTCTCTTGCTTCAAGCTCACTTGATCTTCTCGATCTTCGTTGATGTTCTTGAATGCTTCGGTAGAGCTTGAGAGAAAGTCTTCAAAGTCCAACGACGCTATGCATACCCTTGGGAGGGTATTTATAGCGAAAGTGGTTCTTGTCCTCTAGCGTCCTCTGAGACTTGGCAGGATCCTTGGGCTTTGATCAACGGTGGATGACCCTCTTGAGGAAGTCAACTCTGTTGACGCTTGGGAAGCCTCCGCGTGGGCAGGGGACCATCGCTGGGAAAGCGACGTCTTTGGCATTGTCTACACGTGCCCAGACAAAGGAAACTTCCTTCTGAGGACTAAGGCCGGACGATGATGTAATCATGTTGGGGCGGCCTTGATTTGAATTTGAACCTCGTCCGTATTTTGGCGCGCGTCCCTTCTTGATGAGGACGCCGTCCTATCTTCGCAGGAACTTCGCCAATTACGTTCAGCTTTGGAGGTTCTGATGACGTGCGTCCCTACAGCTTAGGGACTGCCGTTCACTTGTTGTCCTTTTCGCTCATGTGCGTCCACTGGACTTACCTGAGATCAACACTTGGACAACTTATCAAATACTTTTGAGTTTGTCATTATCAAAACAAGGGACGATCATTATTTGTTTAAATATTAATGACTGCCGTCCTTAATATCGTCCCAACAAAGGGCGTCCTTAACAACGTTAAGGTCGTCCTTTACCGAAACGTCCTTAATAGATATTAAGGACTTCCTTGGTTCGCAGCGGAAATCAAAAGCCTAAACAAGTAAAGACAATAAGTAAGGAACGCTTTTGATTTATAGAGGAACCCTTGAGTGTAAACCTTTACTTCCTTGAAGGATTTTGTAATAGCTTCTTTCCTTTCTTATTAAGTTTCCTTACAATACACTGGCGAGTAGTTACACTTCTCTGGCACTTAGAAGGCGTCCCTAAGTCCACTAGTAACAACTCATTTAAGCCTGTAGAGTAACCTAACTTAATCTCTCCAAAGGATGTTATCACCTCTTCCTTACAGTTCGTCGTAAGGACTCTCTCACTATTTTTGTTCTTTTCTATTACAAACAGTTTGTGGTTTTGTGGTACGCTTCTCGCTCGATCTAACACCTAAGTCTCACTTGTTCTTGAGCTTGTTCTTGGTGTTCTTGGTGTTCTTGAGCGATTGACAAATTCCCTGAATATTCTCTGAAGCGTCACGTCACAATAAATGCTCTGGAAGAGTATTTATAGTGACATTGGGAAAAGGGCGTCATTCTCTGACGATCATGCCCTTTGGGGACGTTGCAACAGTAATCGGCTTCCACGTGTCTCTGTGATGATCAAGGAAGCTTACTGGCAATTCCGTTAGGCTTGGTTGCGGGATCTTCTTCCACGTGGAGATCATGATCAAAGCTTGTCTGGTGATGTCACTTTGTCGGCCAGCTTTGAAGGACTCCAGTGTATAGATTAAGGACGGTGTCCTTGTTTGTGATTTTGCCAAGCCGTTCATTGAATGATGTAGCGTCCTTACTCCTTAAGGACGGCTACATATAAAACCACTTGTTGTCCTTTTCAACATGCATCCCTCAAACACTTGAACAACTTATTAGATTAAGACAAGTTTGTCATATCAAAACTACTGAAGGCGTCCTTAACATTGTCCCAACAAATACGAGCATTCTAAGAATACCCTTGTGTGTCGTATAAGTGTAAGTCATCATCATATTATATATTAATTATATTTTATATATACTAAAAACGAAATTAGTTATATATGATGCTCATCCCGAGACTTAAATTATAAAACTTTGCAATACATTTTATTGTAAATTATATATTCAAATATGCATAGATATATAGATTGAGAATAAATTATTATTTTAATCCTTAAAAAGATTAAAGATTATTACTATATACATTATTTAATGAACTTAATATTATATTTCTGAATATACTTCTACAAGTACTTGGTTCAAATTCAAACCAGAAAAAATGGTCTTAATACATCTCGTGAGATTTGAACCTTAAAAAACTCACTATTACTATCTAATCACTTTAACCATTGTGCTATGAGATTAATATTACTTCTTATTGAAAAATCTATATCTATATTATATATATATATATGTAATGTATATAATTTTGTGTACATGGGGGATATTTAATGCCCCTGCCACATTAATGAGCATAAAGAGTAAATAAAAATATGGTTATTTGAAAGACTACATATTGTATTAGAAGTATATAATAATTAGTATTTTGTTTAGTATAGAAAAGTAAAAAGTAAGTACAAAAAGTGATTATTTGAAAACTATATTTATATTGGAAACTATATTTTTTGTCAAAAAGTTATCATTTGAAAGAACACATTATTGTATTAGAAATGTATAAAATAACATTGTGCTTCACGTAGAAAACTAAAAAGTGAATACAAAAAGTGAGCATTTGAAAATTATATCGATATTTAAAACTATAAATTTTTTCTTAGAAAAACTATTGTATTAGAAATGTATAACAATTAGTGTTTTACATTTCATATAAAATATAAAATATAGTTAAAATTTTGTGCTAATAGGGGGTATTTAATGTCATCATGACACATTAATGAGCATAAAGAAGTGAATAAAATTAGTAATTATTTTAAAAAAAAAAACTATTGTATTAGAAATGTATAAATTAGTATTTTTTTTTGCTTTCGCGTTTGGTTCGGCTCGTCCCAATGGTTCGAGGCCCAAGGGTCAGACTTCTAGCATCGCTAGCGCAACGGGCCTAAGTCCAAACCGGGGGTGTGAGTGGAATTACGGTAGCCCCCTCCCAACGACGTTGCGGGGAATCGAACCCTGCACAAGGCCGTCCTACCAAGCGTAGCTCCATGCCACTGCGCCAACGCACCGTTGGTATAAATTAGTATTTTGTTTCCTATAGAAAACTAAAAAGTGAACACAAAAAGTGATCATTTGAAAACTATATTTATGTATACTACATATATAAAGTTGTATACATGAGGGGATATTAAATGTCTTCATGGTATATTAATGTTAATATTAATATTACTTCATAAAGAAAACTATTTTTACATGAGCACATAAAACATAGAAAAATATTGATAATGAAAAACGTTATCAATATGATGTATTTGAACACAAATGTTTTATACACTTATAATTAGAAATTATTTATATATTTGTGTATAACTTAATGGTTAAAAAGCTTCTAAATTATGAACCTATCATAAATGAGAATTATTTTTCCACCTTTTAATTATCTTATAGATAATTTATAAATTTTAGTTGGTAAGCTAGGTTGTAATGCAAAGGTAGTCAAATATTATTTTTCAAGTTGAATATGATAGATAATTTTTATTTAAAATGCTATTATGACACATTTATCTTAATAGTAGTATTACATAATAAAGAAAATGATTTTTGTATAAAAACATTAAATATAGAAAAATAATATGAATAAAAAAAGTAATAAATATTATGCATTTAGTCACAAATTCTTATATATAAGTATTATTAAAAAACAATTTAAAAATTTATGTGTAGCTTAGGGTCCGTTCGGCGATGTAGGTAGCGGGGAGCGGAATGAAGAGACGCTAGTGGAAAGCCAGCCCCTTTGGGGGTACAAGGGTGCAATTTTTTGTTCGATTCTTCTACATCTAGCTAGACCCGCTCCAAAAAAAAAACAAGTACCGAACATAGCCTTAATGGTTAAAAACTTTGAAATTATGTACATATCAAACCTGAATTATTGGTAGACTAGGTTGTAATGCAAAGGTATTCATCATTCAAATATAATTTTTCACGTTGAATATTATAGATCATTTTCATTTTACCATGAATATATATATAATATTAATCATTAATCTAAATTATAGTTGGTGCATCATTTTAGTTGTATAAAGATATTCAAGTATTATTTTTACTAGATTATTGCCCGTACCCTGCACGGGAAACGATCATTAACTTTTTTTTAATGTATTATTTATTTAATAAAATAATGCATGATAATATTATTAGGAATTAAATATTGATATCATTTTTTTAATCTTAAATCGTTACAATATTTTATAAATAAAATGCTATCATTCTATTCAAGATATATTTGATGAATTAAAAAATTCATATGTGATATGATATGGAATCTCAATTGAAATATTTTATGAACATATATAAATTCATAATTAATAAGATTGTTATTTGATGATAGAATATAGAAGAATAGATTTTTATCAATAATAATATTTATTAAACAAAATGAATATTTTATTAGATCTTATAAACTTGATAATAGTAGATTTATAGATCAATACAATTTATTTATATATGAATATTATGACACAAATTTAGTTTATATTTAATTTAGATATTTCTCAAATATTTTTTTAGATACTTTTTACTTCAATTATAAATTTGTGGGATAAAAAAGATTGTTAAAAACGTAGGGCAAATATATATATATATATATATATATATTATTACAAAAAGGAATGTCTAAGCAAAATAGTTGCAAAATATGGATATTAGGTGGAAAAAAAATAAAAATTATAAAAAAAGAAGAAGACTTAATAAAATATCAAAAAAGACTTAATTATCACACCGTATACGATACATTAGTTGCAAAGCGTCCGGAAGAAAGACTTTGAAAAAAACAAAAGATAGATATTAGTTATTTGGTTTATAAGATAGATATTAGTTGCGAAAGATAGATATTATGGGATAAAAAAGACTTTAAAAATTATTTTTCTAGAATTAACGTGGAGGCTCGAAATTCTCCGGCTTTAATATATAGTATAGGTATTATAATATTATAAAATTGTAGAAAGGTACCAATATTTGTTGTTCATTTTCAATATTATAGATCATTTGAATTTACTTTTAAAATATTACTTATTACTCCAATTGGCAGATTATAATACAAATCTATTAAAATACTATTTAAACATTAAATATATACATATATCTATCTATAAATCAATAAATAGGCATATAGACTAGGAAAAAAAACAATGAATATTCATATGTTTTTATACAAATTATACGATAAAAGAAAGAGATTGTTGAAATTTCAGTAACCTCTTGAATTTGTCCTTCAACTCACTGTCTTTTTCAATTAATTTAAACATAAAGTGTAGTTAAATACAAGAGAGGTTGTTAAAATAAAATAATTCAATAAAATTAGGTGTAAAAAAATAATTCAATAATACACTAAATTAAATTATATGTAAAATAAATCAATATGCTTAAATTATGCTTAATAAAACAAATAATCAAAAATTCTATATATAAAATTTGTTTATAATATGTGCGTATGCACGGGCCTGACCGCTAGTTAGAATAATTAAGATTGTGTGCATTTATTTAATATGTGTAATAAATGGACCTTGTACACAACTTTTTAATAATATAAGAGATTTAAAATCCGATAATAAGAGATTATGAGTCATGTTTATCATCCAAAAACCTGAAGAAAGGTCAATCCGAAATAACTGAAATAACATGAAACATTATAATTCTAAAAAAATTGAATCCAAATAACACTCGAATCCGAATTGACCCGATCCGAAATGATCCGATTCGAAGCAATCCGAAGAGGACTCGAACCGAACAACATCCGATCCATATTTATCTGATCCGAACTAATCCGAAAACGAACCGAATCCGTACTAGACCCAAACCCGAACAAAATCTGAACCCAAACCGAACCGAACAAGACCCGAATTGAAATAATTATTTGACCCGAATGACCTGATCCAAACCCGATGCGAATGACCCGTTTTTTCGGTGGAACATAAACACATACACCCATCATCAATTGTTTATTTAGGAATTCATTAACATATTAAATAATAAGGGGTGTATTTCAAGTAATAATGATCATCTTATATATTTAAAGATCTCAAAATACCATATGAAGTAAAAATTTGATAAATACATTTAGTAATGTGATTAATGAGTTTAGTATCTTTTTCTACCAAATTACCACATGTTATAAAGTAAGAGAAAGCCATGAACAAATAGAGAGAATTGAGGGAGGAAGAGAGATGAGATGTATCTTATTATTTCACCCATATGAGTCTTTATATAGAGAGTACACAAGTATGATTCCATGTACATCCATAAATATAATATTATTATTATAACAATCCCCCTTGGATGAACATCTCTAATTGCCTCGTCAAAAACCTTGTCTGGAAAACCCAATGGGACAAAACCAAAACGAAGGGAAAAAAAGTGCAATGAAATGCTCTCTCTTGACTTGATCGAATTGAGCATATCTTCCATGCTTAATCGAATTGAGCATCCATCCAACCTTTCAGTTGAATCTTGCAATTGGAGAAACTTATCAATCACTTATGTTATGTAATATCGTCTTTAATGATCATCTGTTGATTTGAGCGACACATGCTTCATTATCTTCATATACCTTTATTGGATCTACTTCAACTTGATTTGATAGCACATAAAATCTCATTCTTTCGCATATCTCAAACTTTAGGCCGACATTATTTCATTATGGACCTTGCATGACGAACTGCCTCGTTAAAATCCTTGTTTGGAAAAACCCAGTGCGATAAAAACCAAAGTCAAGGGAAAAAGAGTATAATTGTATAATAATACTCCCCCTCAATTAAACATACACTCTTCACATGACACATATATGCCCTCATGTGTCTTCATGGAAGATTTGGTACTTCTGAACCAACAATCTTTATTGTATGTTTAGGGAGACAAATAACTCACTGCCACATCCAATGACGTTACTACGACAATAGAACATGATACATTAATGTATCTATTGCATTGAGATAAGGTACTTTAAAACTCAATATCTCTTCATTTTCTAATAACAAAAGAAGATAATCTTTTTTCACATTTTGTGATCTTGCTACTATAAGTGGAATCAGACCTCTTTGGAAGATCTAATAATAATTAAGTCATCAACATTAACAAAAATGATTACATGAACATAGGGACTCATTTGACCACTCATAAATCCTTTCCTTAGTGGATATTTACTAACACGGTTTATACCACATTGTGTTTGATTGCTTCAATCCATACAAGGATCATTTGAGCTTAATGGAATGTACATCATGTGGATCTGATTCAAATGCTTCAGCCATTTTTAATCCTTCTTGGATTTTTCATGTATATGTCAGTATCTAATGATCCAAATAAGTCATTACCACATCCATAAGTGGCATCTATCAACAAATAAAACAACCAGAAATCTTACTGTTCTTGTATCCACCGCATGTAGATACATTTCAATGTAATTCACTGCGGACATTATAAATCTCATGCAATCAGTCAAGCATTGAATCTGAACACTTCATTATGTTCCTTTCATTTTCTTATGAACCACCACCTATAGTTAACTGATTTTACACTTTATGGTGTTGGAACTTTAGGCTCAAAAACACCTTGTTTATTGATAACGGTATTTTAGTCGCCTTAATACCTATCAAAATTATCCAAACAACCCAACTAATGTAGTAGGGAAGTAAGGGTCGATCCCACAGAGACTTGTGTATTTGTATATTGAATTTGTATACTAATATGAATGTGAAAGGGGGGTTTTTGAATGTAAATCTATTAACTAACTAATTAAACATGCAAACTAAGAGTGATTTATAGAATATGAGAGAAGTATGCTCAACTAGTTAATATCCATTGTGAACTTGATTATTGATCATTGATTATTGATTATCAAAATTCTCTTTTTATCCTGACTAATCTATTGCGGAATGCTAATAACCCAACTTCATGGCATTATTAATCCTACTTCAACTCTAGTTATTGGCCCGACCGGTACTAACAACCCTAATTATCAAATAACCTAAGAGACCTCCTAGACTCAACTTGACAACAGCTTTAAGACCCAAGCATCAATAGAAACATGAATTCAGAGCAACCAGACATCCAAATAACATGCAATTGAATTCTCTTCTTTAATCAATTAGTCCTACCAGTCCTAAATTGATTAAAGGTTCTACTTATGATCTAATTAATTCCAACTGGTACTTAGAAAGATCTAGTTGTAATTCAACTTAGAGATTCAATTAGATGGCCAATCTAACAAAATCCTAAATCAAATTTATTCAATTAAGCATAGAGAAAACAATCTAGTCAAGGAAAATTAAGAACAATCAAATCTCACAATAATGCTTCATTCACAACTTTAGTTAACTAGTTAAGCAAAAAGGGTTTAGTTGTTGAAAGACATTGAAAAGCTTACAAGTTTTCTCCAAAGAGGTTCTTTCTTCTCAAAGCTCCAACAATAATCCAAGTCAAGAATCAAAGAGATAATAAAACCTAGAAACTAATATCTAAAAGTATATCTTAGAGGTTTCTAAAAATACTAACTAAAGCATGTTTTAACCCAAAAGCCCAAAGCCCGTACAAAATCTCGTCTATTGCTGACACGGGTGAAAACTCGGGCATGCATCATGGAAACTCGGGTGAGTTTCTGCAGCTTTGCCCGAGTTTTCAATGCAGAGGCTCTGGTGTCGAAACTCGGTTTATCCTCCAAAACTCGGGTGCGTTTCTGCCGCTTTGCCCGAGTTTCTAAGCTTTTCCACCGAATCTTTCAAAGCTTCGAGCACTTGATTTCTTCTTAAAGATCCATCCTTGCACACTTCTTTGGGACCTTGAAGCTCACTTCCAAGACCACCATCACCATGGATCTGGCACTCGATCAACACATCTACAAAAATCAACCAAACGATTGTAGATTCCGAATCTTCCAAGACTAAAGCTAAACTACAAAATAAAGGAAAATCTACCTAAAAATGCAAGAAAAACTAATCAAAACATGTCCTAAATACTACAACCTATATGCTCTATTATTTATTTAATAAATGTAGCTAGCATTCGTCACCATTTCAATGTCGGCATTCCTCCCTTATTTGAGGAACATTATCGCCTTATTTCACGACTTTCTTTCCAACTGATCTAGCAAAGATATCATCAATGATTACATCTTCTCGGTACCATCCTATATCAGTACTTGCATTACTCACCAACAATCCCAAATTGTCACCAATGTTATTCTCTTTGCTTTCAGAGTCGTTAGATAGAATTTCTCCAGGAAATCGATCTTCATGTTTGCGTAAAATCGACATTGGATCACCCCTTTTGTGATGTTAATCGGATGCATCCTATGCCATCTTTTTACTTTTAGTCTCATTTATCTTCTCCCCCTAAAGTTGGGATTTTCACCTCGCCATAGTGATATTCTTATAATTGAGCAATGTATGGATCACGGCTTATAAGCTCAAAGTATTCTTTAAATGACAAGTATCCAATTCTCTCGTTTAATCCCAACTTTCTTTTGTGTGTCATTACTTCAAAATTATCTTGGGAGATGGAGGACATATGAAGCATTTAATCTTTTCAAGCTAGCTTCAATTAAGAGAATTTGCTATAAGTGGTCAATCCAAGTCGACCTAAACTATCGGCATTCTTAATTTATGACCTTAATTGATCAATGACCCTTCTAGGTCGTGTATGTCAAGTATCACACTTGCCTAGCTATCAATTATGACCACATTACTGACAAATCTACTTGGTCGTTTGTAAATGTGTGCGGGAGCTACCCGATGCTCAACCACTACACAAATTGATTTATTCCATTCTCCTCCTTCTCTTCGTGGCACCAATGGGTTGATGCATTTTTCAATATTAAATGATAATCCATAATGGTCCACGTGACGTACGATGTAATTGGTCCTTACATGTCACTTGAACCTAGTCAAGCTGCATATGAGACTTTATATTCACTTATTTATACTGGCTTTGCTACTAATTTACCAAGAGCACAAGCCTTTCATAGGTACAAGGTCACTTTTGAAGAGATTTTAGGTCTCAGTTCTTTTAGTCCTACACCAATCATGCGCATTATTATTTTCTTTCAAACAAAGTAGACATATGATAATATTTATAATTATTATAATGAACTAATATACAAAGTAATAAATATATAAATAGCACCCAGACAAGATAAGAAGATTTGACTAGATGCTCTTATTGACCTTACTTTCATATTTATAATGTCCGGAGAGTAAATGGTGAGATCAAGATAAGAAGATTTACTTGATCTGACCAGTTACTCTCGCGACTTTTTTTCAACGGAATAGTAAGCAAAATATGAGATCAAATTTTATAATTAATTATATCGAGTTTTCTCACCAGTTTATCATAAGGTGGACCGACAACAACCAATATAACTTTAGTCAATTCAAATTAACTTTAGAAGTAACAAAAGAAAAGAACTTGCTTAAGTTTATTACCTTGTGGATCCCAACCAATGCTAGGATGATTTGAAAACTTTCATAGTTCTCATCTCTCTCATAACCGGGACCCATAACAGGATCAAAACAAAGAAAAATCAAAATAAGGAGTTTTTATCCTTGAAATAACTAACAAATGAATTCAACTGAAAACCAATTAATATGTTTGCCTAATTTATGAGGTTTTGCTAGATGACCATGATCTTATGTACGATCTTAACAACCATTGAATTCTTAAGGAGAATGCAGTAGCCATGAAAACCATAAAAAATTATGAGGTCTCAATGGTCCAACCTTAACAAAAGTAGAGCAAGGGGGAGATGTTTAAAATGTTCATATCAAGAAATCTAAAATGTCCAGTGAATCCAGGGTTCGTGATGAGGAATGCTGTATGCTCAATATAGATTCTTAAACATATGTACTACACTACCAAAGTTTTATAGTAGGCAGCAATTTTAACTTTTTAATTAATGATAACAATCTTTTAATATGAAGCAACTATGATCAAATAAAGGAGGCCAAAAAAGTTGATCCATTTTTTACTTAAAACATTTAAGATAAACTACATAATGCTTGAGATTTCCAAAATGAAACACACAACATACCTGAATTGAAGTTGAACCCTCTTGAGTATGAGCTGCATTTAACAGATGCAAGTCCATATTTAGTATCACTTCTCCTATCAAAACACATTAGATTGAGGAAGGCAAGACTAAAAAAAAAGTAGTATGTTACAAGCGTAAAATTGGAACCGCTCAAGCTTCCATCCTCTGATATGAAAGGCCTTGGCCAAGAACCTTCATTTGACAATTCTAGCAAAGGTGATGGTGGTCATCCGATACAAAAAAACACTTTCAAATTGACCCTTGCAACAATTTTTCCTAAGTCCTTCCTAAATTGCTATACAGGAAACCAACATGATTTCAAGATTGTGAAAAGTGTACATCTATAAATAAATAAAAAGTGTGAAAAGTGTACATCTATACGGATTTATGGTTAGCAATCCATGAGTTAAGATAGGGAGCAAGTGATTATGTTCATATGAAAAATGAAGGCTACATGGATTTGTAACATCAAAATAACTCAAGTGTAAATCTTCATTAAAAAGTCATTTGATCAGGTTAAACAAGAGAAGTATATAGTTCCCAATCTAAAGAGAAGCGTGTACAACATCCATGAGTTATGAACAAGCACAATGCGCAATCAGTCAAATAAGAAAAAAATACTTGGAGGGTACAACCGAAATTTCCCCTCCTTTTCAATTTTATACTTTTTATAAAACTTTCTAGTTTAGTTTCAAGGACACCGGCCGCTGTCGACCTAAATCGTACTCAAAGCTCCAAATCAATCCCACCGTAATGCCATCAATCTGACCGTTGCAAGAGATGAAATCCGATCAGCCGAGTTTAAATTTGAAACCCACATCGCTCCGTTGCCTCTCTTCAGTCGCCAATTCCTTTCTCTTCTCCATTGCCTCTCTCCTGTCTCTAATTCCCTTCTCCTCTCACAAGCCTCCCAGGTCTCAATTCGTTTCTCATCTCCTTGATCTCTCGAAAACCTAATGGATCAAGATAATAAGGAAGGCATGGATCTCGACTACGAAGGGGAGTTTGAATTAAACGATGAGAAGGCTTTTTCAACCGACGAGCCGGCGGTGGACGACACCAGGCCTCCCGTTTTTGACGAATTGGATGTTCCCGTAAATGTAGGAGGAACAGGAGGAAAAAAATAGAGCGCAAATTATTAAAGGAAAATGGGAGAGTAGAGAAAAGCATCAGCTTATGTAGGAGTTCCACTAAAAGCAAGTGAAATCACTAGTGAGGAGTTACACTAAGTGCAATGATGGGAGACAAATTAGACCAAATTGATAAATATGCTACTATATACCACTTAAAAAAATCCAAGTAATAGGGCACACCAAAAAAATGAAAATGCTACTACATACCATTAAAAAAAAAGCAAAAAGCAAGGTACATGAGCTAGAGGTGTTATAGGTGTTATGGGAGACAAATTAGACCAAATTGATAAATATTGAGGATGAGCAAGACATTAGTAGTAAAACAGTTTCAAATGTAATTAGTTAAGAAAGGATAAAACCAAAACTTTGATGTCATCCACGGTAACAAAGAATGGATTCAAAAGCATCGCAGTATCAATGTAATCTGAATCTGCCAATTGCACAACCACCGTAGTTGAAAAGAGTGACATGGAATTTAGCAGCATGCACTAAGCAGAAATAGAAGTTTGCAAAAAATACTAATTTTGAACTGACTATAGGATTCTTATTACAGATGAAAACTGGACTTCTCTTAGGCATTCCTGTTTCAGATTAAAGGTTTAGAGCCAGGAAAAACCGAAAGTTACCACCACACCAAAATCCCGTCGCTCCTATCTTTGATGCTCCCTTCTCTTTTAAAGCTTGAATAACAGGTTTTGCTTCTTGAAATCATCTAGCCTACAAGATTATGCATATAATCACCACATAGAGATAAAGGTAGAAGGATGCAATGAGAACACAATAGGATTCTTGAGAAGCCTAGTTTTGACATTTGATCAGATGATAATTGAGTTGAAGTACTAAAACGTGTTTTTTGATAGCATGTTGTGTCTGGTAACTTCCAATCTTACCTGTTAAGATAGTTTGGGGATGTAGGTAGATGCTTTACTAGGAAAATATTGGGCTAAAAATCATGGAGATAATCAAGATTTACATCCTTCTAAGAGATGTACATGTAAAAGCAATTGCTATTGACATCCTTACACCAGGAAATGAATTGAAAAGGTATTATCATATTGTTTTCTTGCAAAACAGTTGTGGTAAGTACATGTAATTAAGCAATGGTAGACAACATTATTTTCGTTAGGACTAATGTTACCTTCATTACATTGTTGTTTTGACCTCTTGTTCGCACGATAGTCATTGTAGTTACTTACAACATCTTTGAGAATCAACAAGTGAGACGTCCTACATAGTAGACCTTTCATCACTTGGACCAAACTCCGCATGGAGTAAGGCAATTCAAATAGATTTGACGTTTTAAGGCAATGAACTTAGTATTATGTACTCGTAGATTATATAATGGTAAAAAGAAAATGGCAAATTCAGTAAATTTTGTCAAAAAATCGAAAAAAACACCGACCCTTTTAACAAGGTGTTAAGAAAAAAGGTTTTTCGACAACAACCATTACAATCTAGGAAATTTAAAGAACACATTGCCTTCACAAGTACACTCACCAACATTGGCAAAAACAGGGAAACCACCTGACCAAAGATGCAACCAAGATTCAATCGCTGCTTTCCACAAAGTAGAAAGTGATTCTAAAAAATATGACCAAACATTTATTGAAAACATGAACATGGTCAGTAAATTACTCTATATCTTGAATGATCTGAATGAAATATGAACTCATGAGGTGTGATTCATGGTATTAGCTTCTTACTGATACAAGTAGATAGATAATTATACAAAAAAAGGACAAAGATAATAAGAAAAATAAGGGTTTTTACTGGAAACCACCAATTCAATAGGTTATATTCCTCTAAACCACCCTTTCAATGGCTACTTACCCCAAACCCCCAGTACAATATATTCCTTTACCTCTATACCACCCAAATTTAAGTTTTCCATACTTATACGAGCAGGAGGTATAGAAGTCGATGGTAAGGGTGTGGCCAGTTCCGAGGGATCCGATTCTGTTTCCATTCTGCTAATCCAAACTAAAAATAAATCACGAATAAGAAAAAAAGGATCAGATTATAAACAATTCAGACTTGGATCAATTAGTTGAGATGGGAAATCTAGGGTTTGGGCAAAGTGAGAGGTTTGGGGATTAGGGTTTTGAAGGTTGTGAGGAAGGTGGTGGTGGCCGGTCGTCGACGTCAGGCTTAGGCGAAGGGCCACAAGGAAGCGAGAACGTGGAGGATATGAGATTGGGATGAGATTGGGGAGATAAAGACCACAAGGAAGCAAGACGTGGAGGGAGAGATGCATGCATTTCAACCAAGAGGTGGAGGAGTAGGAGCAATCAAAGAGGCAGCGGAAACATGCAAGGTATCAAGAGGAGGTGGAGAGTAAAAAAGCAGATAGAAGAGGAAGAAGAAGGTGGAACAGAAGCAAGGAGGATGTAGATTCAAGGAAGGAGGAGGTGGAGCACCCAAAAGAAGGAACGATACAGATGTACGAGGTCACTATTCTATATAAACGTACGGACAAGATGTAATAAGTGTGAGCCTTTTATATAGTAGTTGATAGGAAAAAAAAGTCAAGGTACGATACATTATGCAACACGAGGCTTATACCCAGATAAGGAAAAAATGCTATGACGCCAAAAGATAAAAAGTAGGTGGTGTAAAATGGGACCCGATTGCTTATTAATCTTCGTTAAAAAATTTTAGTATAAATCTCATACCATGTGCGGGTAATCTGAATATAAATCTGACTTAATCGATTCGAGATTGAATTTTGACCAGAACCGATTGGATCGACACAATTGACATGTCTAATATCTTCATAAATTAAATATTTTCAAAACTATGAATTTTATTAAAATAATTTATAAAGTTAATTTATGAAGAATCTATCCTCATTTGATAATATACTTTTTTATGTTTTATCTATAAATAAATAAATTCAATCGATTTGATTAAGATTATTACATAAAATTGTTCCCAAGTACTCCCTCTGTCCCATGTTGTTTGTCCACAAAGTGGCACGGTAATTAATACAAAGTCGAAAAGTTGAATGAGTAGGGCAATATTTTAGAATATATGAGTGTAGTTTTGTAATTTTATAGAGGTAAACAAATAAGAAGTGATAAAGTTGATGAAAATTTTGGGTAATAAAGATAATATATGAGATTGAAATAAGGGTAAAAGTGTAAGAACTTATAGATACAAATGAAAACATTTGAGAAATGGACAAACTGTTTGGGACACTCGAAATGGAAAGACGGACAAACTTAATGGGGCAGGGGGAGTATTAATTTATTAAGATGTTCGTTTATATTTAATAATAATATGTCTATTTGTATTTTCTTTATAAATAACTAAAATACAATCACTTCAATTATGGAATCCATTGATTAAATTAATTATCTAAAATCTTCGTAAAAATGTCAAAAAAATATCTTATATCTACAATAAAAAAAATTAATTATTTAATGAAAATGTGAGTTACTTAAGATATCAAAGATATCAAAATTTTGGAAAAATATCAAGTGGATGTAAGGTTTAATATTAGAAGATACAATTTAAAGAATGAAATTATTGTTTAATTCAGTCATGATGATGTGGCGCAAATTTCAACCAGGACCGAATTCCTCTTTATATAGTATTATAGTAGATTAGGACTTAGGATCACATGAGCGAGGTTCTCAAGGTGCAAAATAAGGGAAGATCCTGACTATCCGATGGGATGAATGCGCGACTCAAATAAGAAGGGGAGAAAAGGCACGCGATGATAATCTTGTAAATAAGCGGAAGTTTTGTCGATGCAAAAGCACATTGCTAAGTCGAAAAAGTGCATCGCGAAGCGGAAAACTTTCGAGCAAAAATTGAATAACGATGCATTTTCAGAGTTAGCGCTCCTTTTTACTTTTCATGGTGCATTTTTTCAAGTTACCAATGTGCTTTTTTGAGTTATCCGTACATTTTTTCACGTAACAATTCACTTTATATGAAATTAACACCGCATGATCTAGGGCACCCATTTCTCTCCCTCGAATAGCCCCCCGCATGTCATCTTGAGTTAGGGTTGTGAATTCGGATATATCCGATCCAATCCGATTTCTGGGATATCCAAAAAAATTTGCCTAAAAGGCTAAAAATGTGATCTTTATCCGATCCATTTTTACTTGGATATCCGAGAAAATATATCCGTTTGGATCGGATAGCCAATGTTGGGTATCGCTGATATCCGAACTATCCTTGTTGATAAAACAATAAATTAATTTAAGCCAAAACTAGAAGCGGATCAACGGGAATTCGGTTTGGATTCCAATTAAACTTGTGCCTACTAGTTACAAAAGTTAATTTAAACCTACTTAAAGTTCAAATTACAATATTACTTATAAACTAGAATCAAATTCATTATGTTATTTAAATTATACAATCAAATTTTAAAAGATATATTTTAATATATATATACTAGATATTTTCCGTTTATCTGAAACCTCGATCCGTATCCGATTCAAATATCCGGAAAAAACAGCGTGGATCGGATCGGATACGGATCAATTTGAAACGTATTACCCTATAGAGTTGGAACAGGGGAGAAAAGGGTAAAAAGTGGGGACAAGGCTAAGAGGCTAAGAAAATCCAAATACATGGCTGGAATTGATTTGGAAAAAAAGAGGACCTTATTACAAAAATAAAGCAAACTAACTGGAGGAGGAGAAAAGAAGACAAGTTTGGTGGGAATCTGTAACCGCTACACAATGAAAAAGCATTTGATATCCTGATATGTGGTGGTGGTGGCGCCTACGAAGGCCGAACGTAAGAGCAGCATGGGTTCATCAGTTTGGATGAATTCGCTTTCTCTGCCACCCAATTCGCAGCCCCCGATTCCGAAGCAGATTGTCCCGGACGCATTCAACAACCACACCCACCATTCCTCTGACGGGTTGAAGCCGATTGTGGTCAGCGGCAACCCGCCTACTTTGGTCTCTGCTCCTGGTCGTCGCATTGTCGCCGGTTCGTCATCTCTCTTCTACAATACAAATATACAATGGCTTTCTTGTTTTGATTTTAGGTCATGCTCTTTGCTCAAATATCTCGTTTAGTTTAACCCGAAATTCTGCGTGGACTGTGTTTGATTGTGGCGGTTTTCGATTTGAAACGCTAGTTGCTGTTCTTAGAATTTTGTGCAATTCTGCCCGTGTCGTCTTCTTTTGGTTGTCAAATACTCACGCTTATATTATATGTATGCTTGGTAGAGTACTTTTGGTGCACAATGCACACTGTTGGATTTGAGATTGGATGAATTTAGGTGGTTATAGACTTGCTTATTCTGTGAAGTGAAAATCAATGGACAGTGGGGGATTTGCATGGAGATCTTTCCAAGGCGAGGCTTGCACTTAACATGGCTGGTGTCCTCAGCTCTGATGGTGAAGACTTGTGGACGGGCGGAGAGACGGTATTGCCGCGATTCCTCAAATCTTGCATCAATATTCTGCATTGGCTGCAATAAAAAGTTTCAGAGTGTTTGCTTACTTTTATGAGCTTCAAAATAGGTGCTGGTGCAGCTAGGAGATATACTTGATCGGGGCGAGGATGAAATTGCCATCTTGTCCCTTCTGAGGTCTTTGGACCTTCAAGCAAAAGCTGAAGGTGGAGCTGTCTTCCAGGTGTGTGTGTGTGCGCGCCTCTTTACGCTGGTCTTTTGCCTTGTGCTATATAAAGGTTTAGTGATGATTTTAGGCACCGGTTTGTGTACAGAATATGATCTTAACTCATGGGATCTTCTTAGATATATAATCTTCTTTACCTATTGTTTTGATAAGTTGCTAGAGTTAACTATAAAGCACACTCCCTGAAACAGGTTAACGGGAATCACGAGACTATGAATGTTGAAGGGGATTTTAGGTATGTAGATTCTGGGGCTTTTGATGAGTGTGCAGACTTCTTGGACTACATTGGCGATGCACACAACTGGGAGGAAGCCCTTGTTGACTGGGTTGATATCTCAACTAAGTTGAAGGAAGATAGGAAAATGTCTCAGAATCCATGGGGTCCTTGGAATCTAGTCAAGGTATTGAAAAATTGTGTTTCAATATCACGTCTTTCTCTGAAATGTTTTAATGTTAAACTCCTCCTCTTGTATCCTATATCGACCTTGATCCATGTACGGTAGCTCTTATGATGCTTGGCTACATATTAGGACAGAAGCAAAAGGGAGTATTCGCCAGATCAATCCTCCTAAGACCAGGAGGTCCACTTGCTTGTGAATTGGCACAACACGGTGTTGTTCTTAAAGTTAATGACTGGATCTTCTGTCATGGTGGCCTTCTTCCTCATCATGGTACCTTTAAACTCCTTCAGTGGATCATCAACCTCTTTTTCCATGTCAAAACCTGTCAGAATAAATGTTGTCTAATATGAGCTTTTGGATGCTTCGTCAGTTGCATATGGGATTGAAAGGATGAACAAAGAAGTATCTGAGTGGATGAAAGGGCTACATGACGATGATGATACTATGCCTCATTTTCCATTCATTGCAACCAGGGGTTATGATAGTGTTGTTTGGAGCCGTCTATACTCTAGAGATACTTCAGATTTAGAAGACTACCAGATTGATCAGATAAATTCGATACTCTATGAAACACTACAGGCGGTCGGTGCTAAACGAATGGTGGTGGGCCATACCCCTCAGCTCCGGGGGGTGAACTGGTAAAATCTGAACACTCATTAACATCACAGGCCATGCTGTGCATCTTCTTGCACATTTATTCATAACTTGTGCTTCTACTATGCAGTGAATATGGTTGTAGCATATGGCGAGTTGACGTAGGGATGTCTAAAGGCGTTCTTGATTCACCACCAGAGGTGAATTCTTGAATCTGAGACTATATGTGTTGAAAATTCCGATAGATCTTCATCTCCTACATTTGCAAGATAACATTGGTCCGATCCTGTCTATTGTTAACATTTTGTAATTATCCCTAACCAGGTTCTGGAAATAAAGGGTGATACAGCAAGACCGATAAGAATTGAAGATGACTGGTCTCGTGAACTTCAGGTTGTCAGCTACATTTAGACACTAGCTTCAAGGAACAACCTGGTAATAACCCTGTATTTTGCCATGCCATTACTTCTTCTCCCTGTCATATTGTTGTTCGACTCGTATGTAGCTATAACGCTTTTGTTTTAGTAATCAGATTTCTGTTCTTTCTTCATTGAGCAGCCGTCTGCTTTTGGGAGATCAAAGTTACTACTAGTTTCAATGGTAACTTTCCCTAGTGGAATCGGCACCAACGATGCAGAATTCTCGGCTGGAGATATAACTTAATCATATGGGGGCGAATGGGCAGTCGTAATCCCCAGCTATGCATATAACACGTCAGGAATTCGTCAAAATAAGTTGATTTGCTTGGATAAGCAGAGCTTGTTATGTAAAATCTGTACATATATTATGGTAGCCGTTTAAATGTAGTGAATATAAGTGTTGTAATGGGTTTTGCCTAGACGTCTTTGAAGACTATGCAGGTTGTAATGTCATGTAGAGCATGTACAATGCAGGCAAATTCCTTCCTCACCAAAACAACCAACATCTGCCCATAAGTGGTTTATTAACATCTTCACCAATTTACCATAAAAGCATGAAACAAAATACAAAGGTCTTCACACCTCACATTATTGGCCGTAGGCACTGCTAATTCAACAATACAACTGTTTTACACAACATATATAACTTATTGAACATATGTGAAAACGAATCCAAATTCACAATGTCAAATGTACCAGGATCACAAAGCTTACTCCCACTTTACGGTAACTCCAACGTTTCTTTCTGATTTGCGCTCCAAACAAATGAAGGCATGTCCAACCTAGGACCAGCAACTGTCCTATAAACATAGACGTTCTCAATAAGGCCCTCATCTGACATACAATGCACAGGCCCTTTCTCATTAATAACCTCAACATTCAGCCTCGGATTCTTCTTCACGAGCATCTTACACTCGGAATAACTAACAGGGCAAGCTGACATCCAAATGGACTGCATCTTCTCCAGGCTACTAGAATTTTCCAATAGCACTTGGCCACTAAATGGGCAATCCCTCATCATCAACTTTTTAATCTTATTGCATCCCAAGAGTACATGATTAAGCCCCTGATCACTGTTCCCGCCAAAAGCAAGGCAAAGCATCTCAAGATTCTTGCCATGGGTCCCAATTTGCTCAAACAATCTATCAGTGACAAGACCAGTAACAAGGAGGCGTTTTAGGTTCTTGCAACCTTCAAGAATTGCGCTAAAGCCTTCATCAAGTGGCTGGTGGGTTATGTAGTCAGGAAGTTGTGGTTCGAGGATGCATACACGAAAGCAGCTAAGATTTGGCTTGCTTTTTGCCACAGTAATTAGAGCTTCATTCGTCATTCGGGTGCAGAAGTATCGAATGGAATGAAGCTTAGGACAGCCTAGCGAAACAGAGATGAGACCTCGCTCGGTTAGATTGATGGTTGGGTCAGCATTGTACGGGTCAGAAAGAACCAACCTCAACTTCTGCAATTCCTTGCACGATTTAGCTAGCTCCTCAAGGCCATAATCTTCAATGTGATCTAGTACCTGTCAAGTTTTGTAAAGTTCAGTTTTGATTGCTTATTCAGTAGCTCAAGTGTATATTTAGATAAGTCCAATGCATTATAAAGAGAACAAGTTTTAGTTTGTTCGGAAAGCCTGAAATGTAATGCTTTACGATACACTGATGTACTACATTTTGGGTCATAAGACTCCAAGCATGTTAAGCCATATATTGCATTCATAACTTTTATGGCGAATATGCATGAGATATTTATGTTGTGTAACATCCGATTATCCAAACATACCCTAGGCTGACTTTCCAACAACAGAGATCATTAAAGAGGCCAAGATTTTGATAGTAATCCACTAAAGTCATAAAGCAGAAGAGTTCAAAAGATGCAGCATACCTGAAGGCGCTGAAGATTTGGACAGCTACACAGTAGTTTAACAAGATCAGCGGAACGTAGGTTGGTGTGCCTCAAGTTCAAATATGTGAGTCCCGAACATACAGGATAGATGGCCCGTAAGTAATACGGGCTTGCATCCCATAATCCAGAGACACTCTTGAGTCCCACGCAATCTGCAAAAGCACCAGCAAGCTTTGAAGAGGATTCAAGGGAAGGCTCCATAGAGAACGAGCCAATGCCGACATCAACGAGCTGAGGCGCCTTGTGTAACAGCTTTTGAAGATTCTCCAGAGACAAGGCACGATTTGCACGAAACGTCTTAAGATTAGGACATCTGTCCATTAAGTGTGCCAGACTGGAGAAGTTCAGCTCAGATTTCAGGCAGTCGACGTTAAGGAACTCGAGGGCGGTGTAGGAATCTGGAAAACTGGAGATCCAATCTCCTCCTAGATCATCTACTTCACTCTCGCGCAAGTCGAGCGTTGTTAACTTCCTACAGTATTGGGAAACATGAAAATTGATGCCATATTACAAACCCATTCATTTATCGTCAAAGTTGTATGCCATATTTTGCATGTCGGGAACTCGAATTCAAGATCTCCAGCTGACATGAGCGAACAACACATAACAAGGGAAAAATAATCTCATTGACTCGATCCAAAGTTGGGCAAATAGCAGTTTTAACGACCCCATGTTGTAAAAAATTTTGACTTGAAAACCATTTATGTTTTCAGTCAAAGAAAAACACCCCTTTCTGAGACAGCACATACAAAAAAGCATTGGTATATCATATTGACAGTACTCCAAAAGCAACATCACACACTGAGGTGTAACACTGATACCTGCAATTGGCAGCAATGGAGGCCAATCCACGAGTAGAAAAGCCTTCACACTTGTGCAGCTCCAAAACCCTAAAATCCCTGAACTTGTCGGCAATCAACTCCAGCCCATCATCGGTGAGCACCATCCTCCTCATCCGGATCTCCTGGAGCGCCGGATAGGAGGCGGCCAAGGCGTGGATCCAGGGGAGGGCGTGGGCCCCCCAGCCCTCGGGGACGAAATCGTAATTGGCCAGAAAGTGCTTGCCCTTGAGGGTCAGGCATCGGACGTCGGTGAAGCGCCGGGTCAGGATGGCAGGGCTCACGGCGTAGCAATTGGGGATGAACACGTGGCGCCGGCACCACCGCTCGATGTCGTACCAGGACTTGGAGACCAAGGACACCGAGTTGCGATCGGCGCTCGAGGGGATGAAGGAGAGCACGTGCTGCAGCGCCTCCTCCGGGAACCCACACGACGTCGTTTGTGTTTCCGCTTCCATCGAGCGAGCGAGGGTTTCACTTTTCAGAATGATGAGAGGAATGGGAGATAGACTAGTATTTTATATAGTGGATCATGTGAGTAACGGTTGACCCCCTTATATAGTGGAGTACTGTATTCCTTAGTCCTTACACCAACAGAAGGTGATAAAAAAATTTGTGACGTACGTAGTTACGACTTTAGGTTTGGGGTGGCAAATTTGACAATCCTTTCAAAGGAAAAATGGTCAAGGCACCTGAATTGAGTATTTAAATGCATATTGTAATCCAAGTCTTCAGAAAGCTAACCATGCAATCTAGTCATATTATTCTCACTTGATCAAATTGTCAAATTATTCTCACTTGATCAATATAGTAGTCTTGGACTTATAAATAATATGCTGAATTGAAGACGAAATAGGGTCAGCTTGGATAGGCTGTTTATAATTATGATTTATAGTAGTAAAATACTCCGTATCATTTATGCTTTTGAATCTTTTATACAGGTCAAGATCTATAAATGCTGTGTTTTTTAATTGTTGAAGATGAAGCATAAATTGTTGAAGATGAATCTTTTATACAGTAGAATGAGTAGAGCATTCTTTCATTTGACCTGATTTGTCACAAACCAACCACCATAGGTTAAAACCTTAATAAGGCAAGTGTGGTCTTTCTACAAAAACAAAACAAGTACAGAAGGAGCTTGAAAAATTATACTGTAGAAGGACGATGACAATGTATATTTGTGAAAGAAAGAACACTGCAACAGATGCATGCAGGAGAATACTGTAAAAAGCGGTTGCAGGCAAGTAGGATCGAAGGTAACAAGAGGTTGAATCAAGACCCTGACGAGATGATGAGATCAAGACCTGTTTCAGAATTACCAAACCAGCTTCGATCATACAACATCAAAGGGTACCTTTTTTGGAGCTCACAATGACTAGAGTAGAAGCCAACTCGGACCCAAGTTGAGCAATTCGACGATCAATTCTGGCTGGATCGGTATCATCAATGACTCCATCTACCTGCAAAGACTTGGAGAAAAATAAGGATGTGATGTCCTCATATCTGATATCATATCAGAATGCACTAAGAAAAGCACATGGATTTATTCGTTTACAGGAAGGAGCTCCGATCTGCAAGAATCCTGATGTCAACTGCACTAGGATCTAGTGATTATATGGACTGCATATGCAATTACATTTTGCCCCTTTTCCATAGAAGGTGATCTTTGTCATGTCATGCTTCTTCATCAATTGTTCGTTCAGTCTTAAATTTGTTCAGCTCCACGCATAAATCTCTGTTTTTGCTACCAAGTAGTTCCACCAATCCATCAATCTCCCCCTCACTTTATTTCTCACAAAAAGAAAGACCATTTTAGAGCATATAAGAGCGTCATTTTTCAGCCTTCCAATAGAACATTTCCAGGCTGAAATGACCAACCAATATTCTGCAAACTAAAATCCCTAGATTCCAAGTTAGGTCCTTTTTGACATATTATCCTGTAAGCTTAGAATGACAATGACAATGCCAAGGCAAGTTAATTTCTCATTGGCAATCATTTCTGCTATGCTGAAACAAAGCATTCAACTCAACTGAGATTCATGATAAACAAAGCATTGAATTACACTGCTTGCAAGGAAGCTTTTGATGAATACATGTGAATTGTTAGCCTGATTTGACACAGGTACATAAACACGGTTAATTCATTCCAGCGCACAATGGAACCGAACCTGATTGCCAGAAAGCAGAAACACTACGAGTATGTATATCTCTAAGCAGCGGAATGAGGCGGACGGCGCAAATGCCGGATCTGATGGAGCAATTGCTCCTCGGGCACACTGCTGGCCCAATCAGGAGCGAAGCCGGCCAACGAAACCCCGCGCATCGCCTCCCTAACCCTAGACGCGTTCTCCGCCGTCAACGGAGCGTTTCTCCTGCTCTCGTCCTCCCGAAACGCCCTCGCTATCGCTGATTCCGCTCTCATCCTCATCGCCTCCTCTTCTTCCTGCTCCCCCTCGCTTAGATTCAGCGATCTCATGCCGTCCTCCGCCCGAAGATCGTGACCGTTGGACAGAATCCGACGCTCCAGACTCCGGTCATCGTCTGAATCTTCGTCGCCGTTTGGATCATCGGTTGAGGTTATCGGCTCGTAGAACTCCGGGACTCCGTCCGAGTGAGCGTCGGAGTCGCTGTCACTGCCGCTTTCTGTTAAAAGTCAAAAGCAATTGGACGAAGAATGAAATTTCCAGATCTTGGAGATGAATGAACAATGGATTTAGGATGAATTGTCGTAATTACCTTCGATGACATCGTTCCGGGAGATTGAGGTAGCGTTCATGGCATCAATCCTGAGATCCAGAGAGTCTCCCGAGCGCAGGAAAACCAAAACGGTGCCAAAATGAATTAGGCGACTGGTGCCGAGTGTTTATTTTTCACAGCTAAAATTAACTAGTGTAGAGCCGGAGCCTTGCTTTGCTCTACGTATTAATAGTGTACTATTGTTTAGTTTGATCAGTTTTGTCTTCGTTTTTTTGGGTTAACAATAACACTGTTTAAATTTTCTACCAAAAAAAAATAACAATGTTTAAATTTTATTGTTATATTTATTAAACAATAATACTTTTTAAATTAAATAATAAACTAAAAAAGTCATATTTATGACTCTATCGGGTCATAGTCTATTATTATGAGGTTTGGTTAGAATTGTGTTTTAGGTGATTTGGATAGAGTAAATGTGGTTCTCCGAGTTGGGTTTTTTGATTCAATCACTTTATGGTAACTCTATGTATATAAGTCGATTAATTGGTATATGATATATGAAGAATATGTCATGGATTAAATGACATACATAATATTATAAAAATTATGTCGTCTGAAGGGAGTTGCCAGAAAGAGCACGTGACACAATGGGCGTCATCTGTTGAAACATACTTGAAAAGTCTATAAAAATAGAAAATCAAAACCTTGAAACCATGGAAGATCTAGAAGAAGATCTAGCATGAAGAGAACAAAACTATCCCCGTACCTTGTACAGGTTTATCCATTCCATTACTATATACGTCTGTTAGGTCTTATATATTTGATAATGGTAATTTGATTCAACATCGAATGCATACTGGTACTATAATAACGTGTAAAACTCTTTAAATAAAAAGTTTCAAAGATGGAAGAGAGACTGGCAATGATCAACCACTTGACCCATACATACAATCCAATCCAATGCAACACAACAAAATGTCAAAATGAAGGAAGATGCACCCACTTAAACATTCACATACTTCGCATGATTTCTTATGTGTATGCACTGCCCATTAGAGTTGAACAGGGGACCTCTGAGTACTACTCTTGAGGTTAACCGTTTTGTCTTAATACCCAAATACCATAAACGATGAAGGACCTTTTTTTTATTGATATAAACCGATAATATTCCTACTATCTCTTCCTCTTTACAATTGTTGTATCCCGATGGCCGCCACCTTATCCTATTACACCATGATCACCACATTATCGTATTCCGGCCACCGTGCTCATCTCCCGCTTTCCTACCGTCTTCGTCGTCGAGATTGAGGCGTCTGCAATTTAACAACCACTTCGAGTTAACACGAAGACAATAGTGAGTGAGATAGCGTACATGACGGCACTGTTTCTCCCGGCTTTGACCACCCATTGAAGATTTGTGTTCAGCCTTATAAAAATACCATTATGCATCAATGCATCATCATCCACCATGATAAAAAATCCCAGAATTTGTGCAAAAATAGTTTCATCTTGAGATTTTTTTATCCAAATTATCGGAATATTTGATTTCTCATTCCAAAATCTTTCCAAGTTGGATAAAAAAAATCTTCGGTGTTTAGGTAGGGATTTTAACATAATCCAGTATGTAATCTTCCCCATTTGGAAACAAAAAAATTGCAAAAAAATTCTAACATGACGGGTTGATGCTAGTTGCACACGTGAACAGTAGCTAACCGCACGCGCGCAACAATGTTCCACAAAGCCCCACGGAACACCATTCCGCAAAGACACGTGGTAAATGAGAGGCTGTCACGACTTACACAAATCCCATTCCGTGATATCTTCACGGAACAGTGTTTCGTGACACTGTTCATATGTTTCCGGGTACAAGTTTAATCTCGCACAACTGGTTGAGTAAGACCTGCGGAACCTGGTTCCGTGGGAAATAATTTGAAAATCCGACCGTTGGCAACGACTACAATTTGAAAAGCAATGATAATAATTTTTCAGAACTTCTGTATATATATAAGAGCGAGGTTGAGACGTTGCATTTATCATTCTCCATATAGAGCTTTCACAAAAAAATCTTGTAAAATGTCTTACTTTGGTTTGGATGATATTGGAAACTCGTTGGGATCGGAAGAAGAGGAGGACGTGTATGATAATGGAAATTTGTCCGGAGAAGAGGATGACGAGTATGATCCCGGATTTTGGCTAGAGGTACGTATTACTCGACGAATTGTTTTTGTTTTAGTAATGTACAATAATATAGTATTATTTAATTTAAAAGCATAAATAGGATGTGAAAATAATAAAATGGGATGTGAATTGTATTATTTCTTTAATGTATAATGTTTTAATTTGTCTAATATGTTAAAATATGTAAACATTATTTAATTTGGAAGAATAGTTAGAATTATTGTTTTTCAACCACGATGTTAATACATGTAAAAAATATTAGTATTGTAGGGTAATATTAGTAAAATAGGTAAATATAATTTAATTTGAAAAAAAGACAAGGCCTAAGGAGGATGCATACTTATGTCATTAACATAATTTATTATTGTTTTTGTTGAACTAGGATGTAGGTATGGATTATACAAAATTATTTGAGAATGATTTGGAGTGGGATAGCAAAGCTGAGGCCGTAGCTTGGGCTAAGGAGGTTGGTCGCTCGTATTGGATGACCTTCACCACTATGAATTCGAATCAGAGAATGCTGAAATTGGGTTGCGATCAAACCGGCTTCTCTAGATCCGAGACAAATGCACGTAATTCAAAGAAGTGTAATTGCAAATTCATATTCATGGGTCAACGAGATATTATCACAGGGAAGTGGAGATTGAGGTTAATGCATGGGTTCCACAACCATGACCCCACTAGTAGTTACCTTGGGCATCCATTTTCAAGTAGACCGACACCGTCACAAGTGGATGATATAGCCACTGGTACGACTATATTCTTGGGCCTGACACGCATATCGCACATGTTGGTTCACAAGAACCCCCAAAACACCACATCGACGAAGCAAATTTCGAATTTGAAGCAAAAATTAACCAAATTTGATCGCGGCAAGTTGACCGTGTGCCAATAGACACTAATTCTTGGCCGAGCAGAGGATAGAGCATATAGGTTGTAGTATAAAGGGCATGTTTTGATTAGTTTTTCATGCATTTTTAGGTAGATTTTCCTTTATTTTGTAGTTTAGTTTTAGTGTTGGAAGATTCGGAATCTACACTCGTTCAGTTGTTATTTGCAAATATATTGATCGAGTACCGGATCCATGGTGATGGTGGTCTTGGAGGTGAGCTTGAAGGTGACGAAGAGTGTGCAAAGTTGGATCTTAAAGAAGAAATCAAGTGCAAGAAGTTATGAAGAGTTCGGTGGAAAACGTCTAAAACTCGGGCAAAGCAGTGAAAACTCCCCCGAGTTTTGGAGGACGTCCTGCGTTTCGAGACTTTAGGCTCGGCCTTGAACACTCGGGGTGTGTAGCAGAAACTCCCCCGAGTTTCTGGGTGTCATCCCGAGTTTTCACCCGTGACAGCTTTAGACGATATTTTTGTACAGGCCTTTGGGCATTTGGGTTAAAACATCTTTTAGGTAGTATTTTTAGAAACTATAAGATATATAGTTAGATATTATTTTCTAGGTTTTATTATTTCATTATTCTTGACTTTGAGATTATTGTTGGAGTTTTGAGAAGAAGAAAACCTCTTTGGAAAACTTGTAAGCTTTTCAATGTCTTTCAACAACTAAACCCTTTTTGCTTAACTAATAAATTGAAGTTGTGAATGAAACATTATTGTGAGGTTTGATTGTTCTTAATTTTCCTTGACTAGATTTTTTTCTCCGTTCTTAATTGAATAGATTTGATTTAGGGTATTGTTAGATTGACCATCTAATTGAATCTCTAGGTTGAATTATAACTAAATCTTTCTAATTACCGGTAGATGTTAATTAGATCTTAGGTAGAACCTTTTATCAATTTAGGACTAGTAGGACTAATTGATTAGAGAAGAGAAGTCAATCGCATGTTATTTGGATGTCTGGTTGTTCTGAATGCATGTTTCTATTGATGCTTGGATCTTGACTTTGCTTTTGTGGATTTGGAACCCTTTGAATTGGAATTTGTTGATTTCTTTTGCTCAGTTAATGAGATTTGGTTTTGATTTGAGATTGATGATTGAGATTGCTTTGCTTTGTGTTTTGTTTGCTTTTTACTCTAGCCATATGGAGTAGATTCCATTGATCTTGGGCTATGGGGGAAACCTCTAGCTAGGTTGGGTTTGAAACCCCAAATCCATAGCCTTGAGTGATTGATCTAGGAACCCACTCTACATAGAGCTACAATTCCTTATAGAAGCAAGGGATAAAGGGCTTGTGGTTGGCAAGAGTGAACGAAAGTGAGCAATTGCCCATCACGAGACCTTGCATCGAAAGGGAGGTCAAATTCCCTATGGGTCGATGTGTAGAAGTGGCGGGAACGAGGCGAACAACCTCGATCCTATGAGGATCAACACTTATTGCTTGAACTGGGGTGGAAAAGCCCATGCCTACTAGAGGAGGAACCCAAAAACCCGAGATCTATCTCTCCAAATTTGAGCTCGACATCCCCAGCTACATCGGGCCCGACTTGCTGAACGTCGGTCCCGACTCTCTTTCTTTTCGATCAACCTTGGGCCCGACGTGACCTTAGTGTCGGTCCCGAGCGTTCGACACCCACCACGTGCTATAACGGGGTCGAGTTAATTTGTATTCGCGAGACCCTCACGATTGAGAGCGATCAGAATTTTGCGCCGTTGCCGGGGAGTTCTACTTGCTTTGAGTACCAATTGGTTGAGTCTTTTGTGCTTTGGTAGTGATTTGGGTGATGGAATAGCCCAAACCCTTTGTTTGTTTTTGATTGGTTTTGGTTTGTGTCTTTGCTTTGTAGGTGTATGCAAGCTCGTTCCGCCCGAGGAACACTTGAGTTTGAGCTTGTGAGTGATCCGGAAAGTATTCTCAAAGCAGCCCGAAGGAAGAAAAGGATGGAGAACCAAGCACTCCATGGTGATGATGAGATGGCTCGACTTAGGGCCGAGATGGCTAGATTGCAACTTGAGGGGGGCAACCGAGAGGCGGAAGTTAGGAGAGAACGCGAGCAACGAATGAGGATAGAGGCTTAACTCAACGCTCTACCCCAGAATGCACGCCAATACATGCATCCGGAGTTGAGGGTGCCCGAGCCGGATATTGTGTTACCGGAGGTTGCCAAGAATTTCGAGATAAAGACGCAATTCATTTCTCTCATCAAGCGGGATCAATTTGAGGGTCGACCGCAAGAATGTCCAATTGAGCACGTCAAACGCTTTGTGGACATGTGCGTGACGATCTCAACGGATGAGGAGACTTTGGAGTATGTGCTTCTTAAGGCGTTCAAGTGGTCACTTGGGGGTAAGGCCGCACATTGGCTTGAGAGCCAAGCCCCTAGGTCAATCACCACATGGCGAGTTGTTCATGATGCGTTCTTGATGAAGTTCTCCCCACCTTCAAAGACAACCGAGCTCCGGAGAAAAATTGCAAGCTTTCAACAAGGATCGAATGAACCTCTCTTCGAGGCATGGGACCGATTCAAGCAGATGTTGCGCCAATGTCCAACTCATGGGCAACAACCATACGTTGATACGTGCTTCAAGATATCTTTTTCCAAGGCATCAATTCGGCCACTAAAGACAAGCTAAATCTCCACACCGATTGTGGATTTATAGACTTGACTCCGGAGCAAGCTTGGGAATTACTTGACAAGCTTTCCGATTACGAGGCCATGTATGGGGTGAGCCAAGCTAGCAAAGAAGTGAGAGTTCAAGGTGATGGCACAAGGAAGCTATATGATCCAAGGAGAGTAGACATTGACAAAGAAATGAGGCTCCAATTCCTAGAGAGTGAAGTGACCAAGTTGAGAAGGCAAGTCCATCATTACAAGCAAACCGCTAGAGCTTGTGAGGAGTGTGGATCCATTGCCCATGCTACACAAGTGTGTCCAAATGACAACCAAGTTCGCTTGGCCGAGCAAATTGAGGAGGCACACTATGTTCGAGGGAATTATGGAGGAAGAGGCAATTTCAACAATGGAGGTAATGGCCGGTGGAATCAATGTCAAGCCAATGGCTACAATAACAACTTCAACCAAAACGAGCCAAGGGCACAACCACCGACATATAGACCACCGGGATTTAATGAGCAACAACAATCAAAATGGGTGCAAGAGTTGAAAGATGGATTCAAGGAGATAAAAACTCAATTCAATGAGTTTGGTGCATGAGGAGGCATGTCTGTAATAGTCGGGATTTTTCCGAACAAATATCTAATAACCCCGACGGTCAGATGCTACTTAAAAATAACAATAATAAATAAATAAATAAAAATTAAATGTTTCCGAGTATTCATCCGGGTAAATTTTAGGCCAAATCAATACGCGATAACTTTTCCCTCCGTGTCATGTAATTTCCTTGCTGTGATCACTGTGGGTTGCCACGTTTCTTTACACCTTGTACAAGTTGTCTCCAGCTCTCATTTTCTATCTTATCTCTCCCTTTTTGTTTTAACTCTCCCGATAAGTTCTCTTGCTTCTATCCTATTAGCTTCCTCTGTAGTCCGTATTCCTTTCCTCTCTCGTTACTTCTTCTTTTCATTTCCCTTGCTTCCTCCTTAATTCTGTCTTTCTTATCTATTCCGTTCTCGGAGGCGTTTGTCTTCTTTCACCTCTTTTCTCCCCGCCAGCAACCCTCGCATCTTTTCTCCGGTCACTGTCGCCAGCTGCCTTGACCACCACCAAACGGGCATCATTGGAGTTGTTGTCTTCCCTGACTGAGCCTCCTAAAACCGAGCCGTATTCCGATCGAAAATCGACCCAAGGGTGTATTTACAATCTCATATCTCGTACTTTTGTGCATATAAGCTATAAATTTATACTTTGAAGTTGTTAACTGTAGATCGTGGGATTTGGGATCAAGGATTGGGGCTGGTAAGGCAAAGCACACGAGGCTGTAAATGGTGGTTAAGTGACTAAATCTATATAATTTTTATGGGTAAAAGAGAGGTGATTATAAGTTAAAATAATATTATAGTTTAAATACAATAATCATAGAAGTCGTATAGTGGGGTAAAGTTAACCAACTTTAGTGTTCGATCAAAGACTTGATTAACTAATTTTGCTCCACCTTTGTTGTTGGCACTAGCTAGTGGAGTATGTACTATGTTTTAGCAAAACCTGTATTCGCACAACCTTGTTCTATTTAATTAAAGTAATTCTTGTGGAGCAAGGGGTTCAGCGGACTCAGAAGTGTTTCGATGGATTTACTTAATTTATTTTCTTGAATTAGAAAATGAATAATTTTATTATAGATCAGGATGATTTTAATATAAAATAAAATAGAATAAAATTAAAAGAATTATTATAAGTTCGTAACCTTTCATGTGAGAAGTCCCGGGTTGCATTCGTATCCTATAAATACTAGGAATTCCTATTTTTTATAATCAAATCGATATCTTCTATATAAGATTCTGCTAGCTAAGGCTTATTAGTGTTCCTTTCTGATTTCCGGTACCAATCTATCGTTGGACACAGAAGTCCGTCCGAGATCCAATAGCTAATCTTTCAGCGTTTGAGTATACCTGTACTCCTACGCTCGCTATAGTAAGGCAAGTGGACGTTTCTCTCCCTTGTTCCATTAAACGAGATACTTAGTTCCATGTGATCCAATTGGTTGGGATTGATTTATGTGCAAATAAAAAGAACTAGGTTGTTAGAATTAATGACCTTGTTGTTATTTTCAGTATTGCGATAGAACTGGATTTTAGGTCCGCTATGTGAGAACTTGTGTGTAAATATGTCTCGTTTGAGACATTGTTATGGATTAGAATAGGAGAAATTTGCACTAAACCACCCGTTAAATAGGCGAATTTACACTTAACCACCCGTTATACAAAAATTTGATTTAAACCACCCAAAACTTCAATTCCGTTAACAAATAGCCACCCAAGGCCCCATTCCGTCAAAAAATCGGTTAAAATGTGTAAGTTTGACAATTTTGCCCTTAATTTGGTCAACTTTGACCACTTTGGACCCCACTCCCTTTCTTTCCTCTCTTCCTCACTACGTCTTCTTCGACCTCCCTGCTTCTTTCTCTGGGATTTGGAACGCCGACGGTCTCCTCTCGCCAACCCCTCTCAGTCCCCACTCTGGTTTTTGCGCGGCTTCAAACCACCGCTGCTCCCAGTCGGATGGAGCTCTCATCGACTTCTCTGCTCCCGATCTAAGCCCCACGCTTTGCCGCTCATTCTCGACGGTCGGCCGGCCTCATCGCTCACCAGCGACTCACCCCGACGACCTCGCTTCCCCACACGAAACGCCAGATCTGGGACTACAGCCCTCCGGCCGAACCCGACCTCCGCCAGATCTTAACTCTCGACGGCCTCTCTACTCGAGTGTCCGGTTGTCCAGCCCTACCCCGCCAACGTTCGTCACTCCTCTCTGTCCCTGTTCAGATCTGGTCGCCACTAGCCGAGCCCGACTCCTCGCCCCGATATCCAGACTCGCGACCACCGGATTTGGGTTAAGTGTTTGAGAATTCCGGCTCGCCGATGTCAGATTCCGGCGTCGTGGATTTCTGCTCACAGACTAGCGTGTACCGGCCAGGGATGGATGTGACGAAGGCGGAGCTGGTGAGCCGGACGAATTGGCGCCGCCAGGAGAAGACGGAGATGGTTGGGGCGCCGACGGGGTCTTCGAGGGCATCGCCGGAGTGATGTGCAGCGGTGGAAGAGGAGGATGAGGAAGAGGGTGGGTTTTTTGAGGGCAAAGTAGTCAAATCACGGGATTTAACGGATTTTTTGACGGAATAACGCCATGGGTGGCTATTTGTTAACGAAATCGAAGTTTTGGGTGGTTTAAAACAAATTTTTGTATAACGAGTGGTTAAGTGTAAATTCACCTATTTAACGGGTGGTTTAGTGCAAGATGTCCCTATACCTTGGTACTCGAGTCATGACTCAGCCCACTCTGTCCTTGAGGGGTGACGCACTCTAGCTAAGTGCATAAGCGCTACGCGCTCGGAAAATTGATCAAGGATCCAATATCCTTGTGACCTCGGCAATGGAGGGCCGAGTTGATTAAAATTTGTCAAACTGAATGCTTTGGTTGAAAGTAATTCAAGATAAGTGCGTTATGCACATTATTAAAATACTAGGTTGATGAGTTTGAGCTGATTGCTCAGTGGATCTCTTTCAGTGTATTGATGTGAATAAGGAATCCCAACCAATTCTCTTATGTCTTCCTAAGGCTGCTCAACGACATTCTGTCGTTGAGATTATCTATATTATCGTCTCTTTTAGGAAGAGGTGCTACTGATGAAGTTCGATACTAACTCTTGGGTTATAGCGTTGTGAATTTTAGTTGCGTTCCACTTGCTTAGTCTTCATTAGACTAACTCGTCCGCTTTCTTCTTTTTTCTTCCCATGAACCGGTTGCGGCTAGCAGAATTCCAAGGTGTTGAGCTAAAGGACTAACTTGTTAGAAGACGAAGATAATCAACAACCTGGTCTGTGTAAATTTTCTTTTGGATGACTGTAATAGTCTAGCTTGTCTTTTCTTAAAAGTCCTCTGCGAGGCACTGGTCTGTATATATTTCCTTTCCATCGTCGCTTTCTAAGTTAATCCTTTTACTTATGCTCGTAAAGTAGCAACTTGCGTTTCCATAATCGTGGTGATTTCGTTTTTAAAAGCCTGAGTAGTTTTGGATTAGGGTAATCTGAAGTTACTGGCGGTAACGCTCTCGTGGTAGGTAGAGGGTGTTACAATGTCGACAATCAATTTGCCCAAATTGCAACTCAAATCCCGATAGAGAATGGGAGACTTCCAGGCTAACCCGAGGAGAATCCCCGTGCCCCACATAATCAAAATGAAGTTCGGGCTATTGGATTGAGGAGTGGTCGAAATCTACCCGAGCCACATGTGCCCAAGTCAAGAGAAGAGAACCGGACCGACTTGACAGGTGAGTCGAGACCGACGTTCCAAGAAGTCGATCTAGCAACCAGATCAACTCCCTTGTCCAGGACCGATATTGAGAGGGAGTTGGGCCCGACTTGCCTAGATGTTGGCCCGACTACTCGGCCAATGCTCTGCCCCCAGAGGTGCATGACATCAGGCCCAACGTGGTGCCCAAGTCGGTCCAGCCAGAGGAAGGTACAAACGAGTCGAGCAAGGCTAAGGAGGTTGATCCGAGCAAGATTCAAGGTGCTACAACTCTTCCTTACCCTTCGAAGAAGCCGAAAGATGTGGTTGAAAGCAAGTTCAAAAGGTTCCTCAAGCTTTTGCAAGGATTGAACATCATGATCCCATTCACCGATGCTTTGAACGAGATGCCATCCTATGCTAAGTTTTTGAGGGAGATTTTGAGCAAGAAGAGATCCATAGTTGATATGCAAGATGAGGTGAAGATTTTGGAGCTACCTCAAAAGTTGGGAGATCCGGGAAGGTTTGCTATCACTGTTGGTGTAGGGTCTAAAAGCTTTAAAGCCCTATGTGATCTTGGGGCGAGTGTTTCGGTTATGCCTACTAGCATTTGGAAAAGGGCTAAACTTGGAGAAATTGAACCGGCCGATATGTCCCTTACTATGGCCGACGGCTCCATCATCAAGGCTAAGGGAATATTGGACGATGTACCGGTTCGAGTTGGAAAGTACTTCGTTCCTGAAGACTTTGTGATCCTAGACATGAAGGAGGACCCCTTGGTCCCTATTATCTTAGGAAGACCGTTCTGAGCAACGGCGGGGGCCAAGTTTGATGTCAAAAACGGGAAGATATCCTTTGAGATTGGAGAAGAAAAAGTTGAGTTTCACTTCAACAAGGCTTTGAATGAACCGGATGCTTTGGCTATCCTAAAGCTAGAAGAGAATGCCAAGAGAAAGAGAGAAGAAGTGGAAGTTGAAAAAGAAGTAGTACCTTTGAGGAGTGACATGAGATTCAAGGAGCAAATTCAAGCGAGAGAGTTATTGGAACAAGTTGAGCAACAAGATGAGTCAAGGGTCAATGCTAGCCCAAGGAGCAAAGAAGAATATCATTATTCATATCCTTTTGATGTTGGTGATGACCACAATTCTTTCAAAACATGTGATTCTTATATTTGCTTAAGTGACTTAAAAGATGACTTAGGAGATAGCTATATTTGCCTAAGTGACTTGAAAGATGAACTGATAGAGTCTCCTAGGAAATCTTTGAGTGCTTTTGATGTAGGAAAGGAGGATCATGATGAGGCAAATCAAGAGGTGCAAGCTTATTCAATAGAGGAGTATGACGAGAGAGGCCCTAGATCGGAGAGCCATGCCTACATAGACCATCGCTGGTGGTTTTACGGGTACGAGGGCAACGGGAATGAGCACAACAATGGCGATCAATTCATCATATTTCACCCGCCATGAGGTAGAGGTTAGGAAGTCGAGCTATTGACTCTAAACGAGCGCTTCTCGGGAGGCAACCCGAGCTAGTAGTTTTCTTTTCGTAGTTTCAGTTTTATTTTTCCTAGCTTAGCTTAGCTTTTTTCTAATCTTTCCCTATCAAGTATTTTGTGGATTTGTGGTGTTATTAGTTCTTCAAGATTGTGTAGGAGTTATGGTGAAAAATAAATGGAATAATGGAGAAAGATGTTGCAACGAGATGGAGTAATTTTGGTGACCCAATCAACCCGCATCGAGCCCAGGTAAGTCTGGCCCGACTTGGGTATGTCGGTCCATGACATCGGTCCACGTCGGTCGAGTGTTGTGGAGTACCAATTTTACCCTTTGACCTAAGAATTGTCTCTTTCCAATTAAAATCCCCCTTCCCTTACCTACCTACCACCCTCATAATAACCACCACACCCAAAATACCTCTCCCCTCAAAAGCTCTCAAAATCGGCCCCCTCTCACCATACTCGATCCATCCTACTTCCCTTTCTTCATCTCGATCCAATCACAACAAACCCTCACTAACCCAAAACCAAAGAGAAATTACAAGATCAACATTGTTCTTCATCCTCCGTCTTGACCTAAGTTGAGATAATTTGAGTTCTAGTTGATTTCTTGCTTAAAGGTTGAAATCTCTTCAATTTCGGTATGTGCAACTCGATCTCTACCTATTTCTTTGAGTATTGTGTGCTTCCTTTGCATAGATTGAGTATTACTATGTTTGATTGAGATTGAAGCTTGAGCATCAATGGTGAATTTGCATGAATAGTGAAATTGCTCTTCAATGTTGTTTATGCATGCTTTAATCCCTTTAGAACTTCGATTAGGGATGATTGATTGTTGAAATTAGACTTTAGGTGCATGATAGAGTGAATTGGGTTGATTTGTTGAAGGAGACGAAGCATGAACTAGGTCGAGTTACCCAGGTACCTCGGGCCCGACTTGTGGAAGTCGGTCCGACTCAGTGGACCGAGGTTGGAAGTATATCGGGTCCGACGTCATGTGCAAGTCGATCCTGTTGTTTTTGCTTTCTTCTTGTGATGTCATGTGGATTCATGTGTTTGATTGTTGGTTCTAGCTTGATCATGATATGATATATTCATTAGCTTAGCCATTGTTTGGGAATTCCATGATAATTCATGTTGGATCTTGTGAGATGTGTGTTAGGAACTTAAGTATGGGGTAATCCTTGTGTGTTGTGTGTGTGTGTTGTGTTTGTGTGTGATGTTGTTGAGATTGTATGGATCTTATCTTGTGTCTTTTCGCTTGATTGAGTGTGTGTAGGTACGATGGAGACCCGTGCATCCTCATCTCATTCAGAAAGGCCCGCTAAGAAATCTAAGAAGTCAAGGAAGGAACCTAAGTTGGATGATGTACGGTTTGATAATGAGGAAGCCGCTGAGAGCTATGCAAGGTACAAGGAGCTCGCACACCACTAGGTGGCTTGATTGGGAGTCCGTTAGGAAGACGGGAATGGAACAAGCTCTTCCAAGATGCTCTGCCCACATCGGTCTCAATGGAATGTTGAGGTGGGATAACCCACATTACCACGCCTTGACATCGGAGTTTATGGCCACCTTTGAGTGCACTTATGACAACATGGAAGACGAGGAAGGCTCCATCACTTTCCAATTGGGCAACGAGGATTACGAGCTAACTCTCAGGGATTTGGCAACCTACTTTGGGTTCCCTTTTCCAAGAGAGGAGGCCGGAGTGGACAATGAGAAAGTGAACCAAGTTTGGAGTTAAGTGGCCGGGAAGAGTGAAATGAGGAATGGAGCTTCAACAACCGAGATTGCTAGCCCCCTTTTCCGAGTTATGGTGCGTGTCTTAGGGTGTGCCATCTATGCACGCCATGAGTTGAGCAAGCCCATGAAGGAAGAGGTGATGTTGCTCCACGAGATGCTCTTCCACACCGACAAGCCCTTGAACCTTACTTGGGAGTGGGTCAAGATGGTGTGAGACTTCCAAAGCACCTCTTGGATCTACTTTGGCGGAATGATTGCTCGTCTTGCCATACGTCTAGAGATCGACCTCACTAAGTACACTCCGGCTCCCAATGGTGTTGCGTACATGAAGATCAAGTACTTCAAGAAGGCTAACATTATCAAGGAGAAGCCATACATGCATTTCTTAGCTCCTCATTCAAACTTCAATGGTGTTTCTATCCGGTTGGCCCCCAACCTCTACGATCTATCAAGGTATCACAATTGGTACCAAGTGTGGACCGGAAAGCATCATTCATTTGGTGAACCGGTTGGGGCTAGGGAGATTCGTCAAACACCTCAACACATTCGTTTCACGTCTCCCTCGACTACTCTGGATTCCGAACAAGACAACTTTGAATTTGCCCGAAGAAGAGATGCAATGGACATTGATACCCCTCCGAAAGAAGATTAAGGCTTCCAAAACTTGTTGGCTAACCTCCGAGCCACGCAAAAAGCTCCCACATTGGACCGAGATGCACCATACGTCGGGCCCGACTTCCATCAAAGTCGGTCCGATGCCTATCTTGGCGACCCGGTCCCGAGGTACTATGAACAAGGTGAAGGGAGTGGTGCGAGGCAAGAGCAACCTCAATATGGTGGTTTTGAAGGCTACGCTCAATGGTACGGCCCCGGCATGGTCTTCCCCGAGCGGCAACAACCGGTGGACATGTCGTTCTTGGCCAATCAAATGGCCCACCTTCAACTCCAACAAGAGAGTGTGCTCCAAGAGGTCCATCAAGTCAATCTCCAACAACAACTCATGTACCAACAACAACAACAATTGCTCCAACAACAAGGAGACTTCCAAGCTCAACAAGAAAAGATGAACCAGAACCTCGGCTACACTAGGCGCGAGGTGGATGAACTTAGGACGGTGGAGGATCAAAGGTGGCAAGTCCAAGAAAGTTTCAACAATTGGATGAGCAGGAATTATCCTTCCCGAGAGGATCAATGGACACGCCCGGAGCCTCAACTTCAACCACCAACTCAAGATTTCTACCAAGAGCACGTGTATGAGAGGGAGCGACAAGCAAGGCTCCAAAGAGGAAATCGGCGGGAGTGCTCCTTTGATTAATCTAGACATGCCATTGAAGAATAAGAAAGTGTGAGCTCTTCAAACTCTTTTCTCTCTTAGTTTGAGTTTTGGTTTCCTTATTTGATGGGGACATCAAAATCTTAAGTATGGGGTGGGGGTAATTTCTCATGGTTTCATTTGTTTGCTTGTGTGTTTGTTTTGAAGATGTTTGTCTTAAGTTTGTGTTTGGAATGTTTGCTTTTGGAAAGTGGTTTGATGATGAAAGACAAGAACGATTGAGTTTGATTTGGTTTGAATGGATGAGTTTTTGGCTTTTGTGTGAGAAATGTTTTGCAAAAATCCATAAAAATTTGAAAATTTCGTGTGAAAATAGCAAAAAGATTTTGTGTTTTGTAGTTTTGGCCTAGGAATCCCCATCTTAGATGTCCAAATGAAGGCTAATGATGATGTGAGCATGTAAATTCCTTTGCATATATTTGGATAGTTTATCCTCTAGAAATTGATGTTGCTTTTGATGTGATCATGATATTTTGCTTGTTTTTATTGAGCATATGAGTTCAAAGATGAGTCTTTATGCAACTAAGTATGTGTGACCCTTGTTAGATTGATTTTTTGCCATTTTAGGGATGCTTGTTCACATTTGCATACCCCTCATTTTTCTTGTGTGATCAGCTTATGCATGCTTAGTAAAACTTGCTATTGAGGTGTTTATCTATTTTCCAAGACCGTCATGAGATTGCACTAGCATTGTCACATTGATTTTGAACTTTATTCTTTTAGTCACAAAAATGTTCCATATCCTACCTTGAAGTGAATCCTTTGTTTGTAGCCCCATTCTAGCCTAGACCTTTATTTGAAACTCCTCAAAAATATTATTCCTAGCCTTATATGACTTGACCCTTATGGGATTGGACTTTAAAAGAGAGGTTTGGAGTGTATTTGAAGAGTTGAGATTCTCTTGGGTTTAAGGGCAAAGAGTGGTATTATGAATCTTGTGGGTAGTGCATCTTTGTTGTGCATAAAAGAAAATGAGAGAAAGAAAAGAAAGAAAATGTTGGAATGGGAAGTGGATTGAAAGTTGTGAAGAGCTTAAGTGAAGAAAAGGGTCCGACCGAGTACAAAGTGACATCGGGCCCGAGGTATAGTCAAAGTCGATCCAGTGCAAAAGTTGTTAAAAATCCAACAAAAAGCCTAAGTGCAAAGATGAAGTGGAATGTTAAGTGAAAGTGTGGGTTGAGAGGAAAAATGTTAAGTCTTTTGGATGAGTGTAAAGTTGATTGTGGAATTTTGGTGAAGTTGATGAGAGATTAGGAAGTTCAATCCCCATTGTAAGCACCACAAGACCAAAATGATTCTCACCTTGAGAAATACCAAAAGCCCCATTACAACCCGGCCGAATGGAAACTCTTTGAGGACCTCCATTGAGCCAAGTTCGAATTCTTTGTGTACTTTGTAATAGGCATCTCTAGGTGGAGGATTTGGTGATATTAGCTTCAATAATAAAGTTCTTACTTGCATGATATTTGGCTTTGAGTGTTCATTGCTATACCTATGCACATTATGAGTGATACACATTTTCACATCCCTAAAGTGAGGCTTAGTTGCATAGACTCTATTCCTTTGAACACTTGATCATGTGTGATGATGTAATCTTGCTTGAATATCTATCACTTGTGCTTAATTGTGTTTTTCATATGAGGCTTTACTTGAAGATTATGTTTTGGTCTTGCTTACATTGTTATTGCTTGAGGACAAGCAAGTTTAAGTATGGGGTATTCTGATGTCTCTCAAATTGGTGGTGTTTTATAGGTCATTTTCTCTTATAAATATGTGTCTTTCGTTCATTTTCTTGTGTGTTTTGTCCCTTTTTAGTGTAGTTCTCACATTTCTATGAGATTCGGAGACTATGCGAATTTTGTGTATTTTGTAGGTGTTTTTGACATGGTTCGAGACTATTTTGAAGGAGACCCGAGGCAAGGAGCGGAAGAGTGGAGCAACCTATGAAGAGAAGCAAGAGAAGAGCCAAGAAGAAGAGGTGGCCAGAGGACAAGACCGAGTTCCAGGCAACATCGGGACCGAGATCGAGTTTCAACCTCAGACCGACGTGCCCAACACCTCGGGCCCGACATGCCCCCGTGTCGGTCCAAGTCGGTCGAAGGAAGGATTGGGCTCCAAGGCATATAATTGTGAACTACCTCTTTTACCCTTCTTCTATTTTAGGCCTTCTTATCTTCTAATTAGAGGGAGGAGGATAATTATCCACACACACAACACTAATCACCTCTCAAAGGCTTTAGGGAGACTTGGAGAGCAAGAAGAAAGGAGAGGAGAGGGAGAAGCAGAGAAATCGGTGGAGGAGAAGGAGAGATCTAGGGATAGCTAGTGAGTTTAGCTTTGCTTCGCTTTGCTTTTGTGGATTTGAAACCCTTTGAATTGGAATTTAGGGATTTCCTTTGCTTAGTTAATGAGATTTGGTTTTGATTTGAGATTGATGATTGAGATTGCTTTGCTTTGTGTTTTGTTTTCTTTTTACTCTAGCCATATGGAGTAGATTCCATTGATCTTGGACTATGGGAGAAACCTCTAGCTAGGTTGGGTTTGAAACCCCAATTCCATAGTCTTGAGTGATTGATCTAGGAACCCACTCTACATAGAGCTACAATTCCTTGTGGAAGCAAGGGATCAAGGGCTTGTGGTTGGCAAGAGTGAACGAAAGTGAGCAATTGCCCATCACGAGACCTTGCATCGAAAGGGAGGTCAAATTCCCTATGGGTCGATGTGTAGAAGTGGCCAGAACGAGGCGAACAACCTCAATCCTACGAGGATCAACACTTATTGCTTGAATTGGGGTGTAAAAGCCCATACCTACTAGAGGAGGAACCCAAAAACCCGAGATCTATCTCTCCAATTTTGAGCTCGACATCCCCAGCTACATCAGGCCCGACTTGCTGAACGTCGGTCCCGACTCTCTTTCTTGTCGATCAGCCTTGGGCCCGACGTTACCTTAGTGTCGGTCCCGAGCATTTCTTTTGTTTTCTTTCATTTTTTTCTTCTCTTTTCCGGTTTTCAAGTCTTTAGGTACATCAAACGACAGAATTCTCGAGCATTCGACACCCACCACGTGCTACAATGGGGTCGGGTTAATTTGTATTCTCGAGACCCTCGCGATTGAGAGCGATCAGTTACCCCCCATCTAAGTCCAATCAATGTGGAAACATTGGATTAGTACGGGAAGGGGAAAGCTATAACAAATATAACCCGAGGCCACATTCACGGGACGCGGCGAGGACAATATATCCTAAGGACAAAACTTATGGATCCAATGGGCGCCTAATCGTAAAGCAACTGCGTACGGACCTTTGCAGAATACAAAGCGCAAAGACCTGAGAGAGGGTCACATAACACCTTCCCCGGATGCTGATCTTCTAACGCATCCATAACACATATAGGCGCGACCTTGGATAATATCCAAGACCATCGTCGCCCTCTAAAATTACCAAACAAAAGCAAACAAGAAACAGAAAAAGCATCACAACAAACCAGCAAAAAATGCCAAAAGCGCCATACATGGGGCGTCAAAACAATTACATTAACGATGTCATAGGGTCTTTTTGGCCCGCAGCCAAAAAAGAAGTAAAAGTCACGGCCCATCGACCATAGACTTACCAATAAAGTCTTAAGGCCCTCAGGGCAAGAAACCATCAAAACAAACATAGCAAGCATGCACATAGAGTTTTTTTTAAAAAAGAAAAGGACACAGGGGTTACTGGTCTTCCTCGGGGTTCACCTCCTCCTCGCCCTTGGAATCACCGCCGTCGCCCTTGACTTCACCGTCACCCTCGACACCGGCAGTGTCGGCAGCCTCCTCAGGGGTCCCGGCCTCCTTGTTCTCCTCCGGCGTATCTTCCTCACCCGCCTGCTCTGCCGCCTCCAGGAATTCCTGACCAGGTGGAGGGTTGTACGCCGGAAAGTACTCCTCTAGAGCGTCTTGCTGGGCCGAGAGCTCCGAGTTGGCACCTTTACCATCCGCCATGTCTTGAAGAAGCTCCACCCGGGCCTTGAGCGTATAGTACCCCGCCAACTGCGTCATCACCTGGGAGAAATGTTTGGCTGACCGCTTCGCCTCCTGGATCCAAGACTCCAACGACGCTTTCTCGGCTTGGAAGTCCTCCACTTGAAACGACAAAGCGTCAACGGAGGATTGAAGCTTGCGGACTTTTCTCTCAGACGCGGCGGCCGCTTCTCCAACACTCTTGGCCTGGTCTTCTGATTCTCTCTATTTTGTATAGGTTAACTCTTGTATTTTAGAGCTATATTAAGAGTGTTTAGGTTAGTTTTGAGCGTTATTGTAATATCTAGACCGAAGACACAGAGTATGAAGAATCAAGAGTTAAAGAGCTTAAAGGCGAAGATTCGCCACTGCATGGATATCGCGGTCGCGTTGTCTAGGACGCGGGCGCTGTGGCGTGAAGGAGCGAGCCAACCAAGACCATGAAGGCCGCGGTCGCGTTGTCTGTGGCGCGGTCGCGGTAGAAGCTGACCCGGATTTGACCATTTGGAGGCCGCCGCGGGCGCGGTTCTGGTGCCGCGGTCGCGGTGGTGGCCGACCTTGGAGCGGACGAAATCTTGGCGTTTCTATCTTGTTTCCTTTCTTATCTTTCGGTTTCCTATCTTATTTAGTCCGAAAAGGTTGATCCTTGGGGCTATATAAGGGGAACCTTTCTAGGTTTTTATAATATAATTGAAGACTTGACAATCAATTGTCTTTAAAATAAAGATTAGAGTTTTCTTTGTAATGGAGAACTAACTCTCCTTTGGAGTTTATTCAATCAAGGAAGCTTTATTATGAAGTTGTGAAATTCTGGTAATCTCTTTATCCTTAGGTCTTTATTGATACTCTTGTGCTTAATCCCATGATCTATGTTTGATTTTATGAGCCTGATCAACTTGTTTGATTGACTTAGATCTATTGTTTGAATTAGGATTGGTTGTTGTCTATGCATCTTTCCTATTTCTCGAAACAACTCTATTCTAGGACCGTGGACTAGTTTAGGGAAGAGTATTCAATGGTTAAGTTATGCATGAGACTCGTAGCTTGATTGCATGATTTGATTTCCTATTATCCCTGTGCTCTAAGCTAATTCTAGGTTAAGCGTCCTTGCCTAGGGTTATAGAATTGCTTGGACCGTGGACTTGCGATTTCTAATGATTGGGATTGGAATTGACCTAGGCATATAAAGAGGTGGATGAATTCATGATCAACGGATTAATAAAGTGGAATTGATTGGATAAACTCTGCTTGATAACTTTGATTGAAACCAACTTTCAAAACCCCCCTTTTTGATTACTTGCATGAAAACCACTAAAATCTGAATAAAAACTGATTCCTTTGGGTTCGACCCCTTGCTTGCCTACTATACTTTTGTTTGCATGTTTGGGATTTATTTTTGATAAAGGAACAACGACTTTGCCCGAGTCAAATTTTGGCGCCGTTGCCAGGGAATCCTTTTTCTTGTTCTGGTTGTGTGCGTTTTCGTGTTCTGCGCTCAAACCGCGCCCGCGGCCACCTCGGCGCGCCCGCGGTTCGTGCGCAGAACCATCCTTTGGGTGCGGGCCTAACACATGGTCCGTACCCGGTCTACTAATACTTCTCCTGTTCGTTTTGATCCAGAAATTGACAGGACTCTTCGGAAGATAAGAAGTGCCCCCAGACCCTCTACATCTTACAACTTTCTTGAATCTCTCTCTCTCTCTCTCTCTCTCTCTCTCTCTCTTATTCTGAACCAGAAGACGCCATGGCGGAACAAACTATTCGCCAACTCACGGCGCCTGATCTCCAGCAACAGCAGCTCGCTGTTCAATTCCCCGAACTCGGGGAGGGTGTGAAGTTCGAACTTAAGTCTGGCCTCATCCACCACTTGCCCAAATTTCACGGGTTGAGCGGTGAAGACCCGAACAAGCATCTCACTGAATTCCATGCGGTGTGCGTGAGTATGAAGCCTACTGATGTTACGGAGGATCAAATCAAGCTCCGGGCTTTTCCCTTCTCTCTTGAAGACACCGCCAAGGATTGGCTCCTTTATTTGGTGTCGGGCTCTATCACTACTTGGGCGGCCATGAAGAAGGCGTTTCTTGAAAAGTACTTCCCCGCTTCCAAACAAACATCTATTAAGAAGCAACTCAGCAGTTTGGAGCAAGGGGAAGACGAGAACCTCTATGACTATTATGAGCGCTACAAGAGGCTCATCGCGAGTTGCCCATTCCATGGCTATCAAGCCAAGGATCTTATTTGCTACATCATTGAGGGACTCTGCGACAATGACAAGAGGCTCGTGAATGCATCTTGTGGGGGTAGTTACGAGAACTTGACCCCCGCTGCAGCTTTTTAGAAAGTTGAGATCTTGGCGGAACAAGCCCGCAATCAAAAATCGAGAACCAATGTGAGGTTTGTTAATGTGGTGAATGAGTCCCTGAATGCTGAAGTACGGGAGCTCAAGGATCTTATGAAGCAGTTCCTCACGAAGAGGACGTCCTAGCAAGTCAACGCTTGCGGTCTTTGCTATGATGCGAGCCACCACACAGATCAGTGCCCTACTATTCAAGAGACCGAGGAGTCGGTCAACGCTATTGGAAACTATGGTGCGCCCCGGCCCCGGAATGATCCTTACTCTAACACCTACAATCCGGGGTGGGCGAACCATCCTCATCTAAGGTGGAACAACCAGCAGCAGCAGGATCCACCATAACAGCAGCAGCAATATGCTCCTCAGGGCCAGCAACAACAATTCCGGTCCAACAAATATGCCCCGAGAGCGCCTGCTCCGTCTCAGAATGATGCTATTACCGCCCTCTTGAAGGAGAACCAAGAGACAAGAGCTGTTGTAAAGAATCTTGAGACTCAACTGAGCCAACTTGCCACCATGATCAATCGGCTCGAGTCTAAGGATTCCGGGAAACTTCCCTCTCAACCGCTCAATCACAAGGAGAATGTGAGCGCCATGAATCTGAGGAGCGGTAGAACATTGGCAAGTCGCGAATCACCCACTGGTGACGAACCGCGCCCGCGCTCCCCTGGCCGCGACCGCGCCGGGGCGACAGCACATGAAGGCCAAGCTTCTGTGGGATTTCCGCGCCCGCGCTCTCCCCTCCGCGCCCGCGAAATTCCAGCAGAGCACATGGACCACGAGAGGCGTAGCGACCCGCGCCCGCGGTAAGGAGGCCGAGCGTAATTTCGAGGCTTTACTCGATTATGCCTTCAAGAATTACTCGCCCCCTCGCCCGAGCTCTCCTAGAAGGAACCGAGCTCCAGCAGCAGACGAGGACGATGGTTATGTGGCTCAACCTTTTCCACCATTGGATTCTTTCAAGCCCTCTCCTCCATTCCCCGATGCTCTCAAGGACACAAGGAAGCCGGCACATGACAAGGAACTCTTCGAGACCTTTGCCAATTGTCGGGTAAATGTTCCTCTCCTCAATCTTATCCAAAGTGTCCCTCGTTTTGCTAAGTTTATGAAAGAGCTATGAACCATAAAACGAAAGAATAGGACTAGTCCTAAAATTGAAAAGGTAGCTCTAGTTGAAAAAACGCAGGATAGCAAAATTGAGACTTGTAATTCCCTACTCCAAAAGCAACTACCAAAAAAATGCTCAGACCCAGGAAGATTCACCGTCCCTGTCACTATTGGAGAAACAAAAATTGAGCGTGCTATGCTAGATTTAGTTGCCTCCATTAATGTTCTTCCAGCTTGCATGTATGATAGGTTAGGCCTTGGTCCTTTAAAGGGAATCAGATATTGTTATTGAGTTGGCTGACCATTCTAATGTGCGCCCGAAAGGGTTAGTTGAGGATGTTCTAGTGCAGGTGCGGGGTTTGATCTTTCCTGCAGATTTTTATGTGATGGAGATAGGTGAAGGGCGGTACGATCCGGTTCTCTTACTAGGTCGCCCTTTCCTGAAAACCGCCAACACGGTCATCGACGTTGCCAATGGATCTCTTTCCATATCTCATGGCGGCAACACGGTCCGCATTGATGTTAATGAGGACCCCTATTGATCGTATCCACGTCGAGCCAACGATGTTAAACAAAAGCGTTGCTTGGGAGGCAACCCAAGGATTAGATAGATTGTTTTTCCATTCCTAGCTTAGGATTTGCTTGTTTTTCTAGCTAACTTGCAGGTACTAGGTCCGAAAGGACACGCCTGGCGTGAAACCGCGCCCGCGCCGCCTTGGCCGCGCCCGCGGTGGATCACCAGTGCGCCCCGACGAACAGGTACTAGCCCGTGTTCGCGGCAACCATACTGCGTCTCGGTTTTAGCTCGTTTTTATTATGAAAAAAAAACATGGAAAAAAAAGAAAAAGACAAAAAGAGGACTTTTTGGTCCCATTTTACCTCTATATCTCTATCGTCTATCTACACCATTCTATCCATCTTCTATCTTTCCATCTTCTATCTCTTCTTTTCATTCACCTTTGTACTTTCCATTCTTTGGCTATGTGTAAAAGCCTAAGTATGGGGGAGCTTTGTTCCCCCGAGAGTTCTCTTATCCACGGCTCGAGTTCAAGTATTCATCCATCTTTCTAGAGACGAGCCAAGATACGATGGTTGTTTACACATCACGCTTTTCGAGACGAAGTCAAGACATTACGCCTGCACATGTGCCGCGCCCGCGCTTCATCAGCCGCGCCCGAGGTGCACATCCGAGGTCGACTTCTCTCTCTGCATTGATTCCGCGCCCGCGCCCCTAGTGCCGCGCCCGCGGTGAGCCACCAGATTGGAAGTACGGCGTTGTCTATTCTACCACTTATGAAGAGTTCTTCCATTCCACCTCTCTTCATCGTTTGTGAGTCTTCTGATATACCTTTCTCCTTTATTCTATCCTTTCTCTTTGCTTCATTGAGGACAATGAAGGATTTAAGTATGGGGGAAGGAGTACTCGCATTCGCTTATCCTAGTTAGTTTAGTTAGATATTTGCTTCAGATTTTTGATTTTCTTCTTTTCATGGACCACTTGCACCATATTTTTGCATAATAAAGAAAGAAAAGAAAAGAAAAAGATAGAAAAAGCCATAAGAAAATGAAAAAAGGCATATAAATCCTAGGATGAGTCGAAAACCCGAAAGGGTGGCTCAGGTAATAAGCAGGTAACCCGGACCAGCATTAGGCTGGGATAATATGAGGTTTATGAGTGATTGTGAGTATTTGTGAGCACACCTATTGAAAAATGAAAAGAGCGGTTAGGTGAAAACCCGAAAGGGCGCCTAAGCAGAATTGAGCGGAGAAATATGAGTGTTTAGGATCATTCTTGCTTGGGGACTTTGGGGCTTACATGTTAGATTTGGGTAGATCCTAGGTTGCTCTCTTTCATGTTTTTAGAGCTTGAGTGTTATATCTTGTTGTGAGGTGTGTTTGAGCTTCATTGTTTTATGCTCATGATTTCTCTATATTCTTTGGGTTCGGGTTGTGAGTTGAGTGTTTTTATCTTCCCTTGTATTTCCTGAGATCTTAGATGTGCTTACTTGTTATATTTGTTTTGAGCTTACTCGAGGACGAGCAAGATCTAAGTATGGGGGAATTTGATTCGCTCTATTTTGTATAGGTTAACTCTTGTATTTTAGAGCTATATTGAGAGTGTTTAGGTTAGTTTTGAGCGTTATTGTAATATCTAGACCGAAGACACAGAGTATGAAGAATCAAGAGTTAAAGAGCTTAAAGGCGAAGATTCGCCACTGCATGGATATCGCGGTCGCGTTGTCTAGGACGCGGGCGCTGTGGCGTGAAGGAGCGAGCCAACCAAGACCATGAAGGCCGCGGTCGCGCTGTCTGTGGCGCGGTCGCGGTAGAAGCTGACCCGGATTTGACCATTTGGAGGCCGCCGCGGGCGCGGTTCTGGTGCCGCGGTCGCGGTGGTGGCCGACCTTGGAGCGGACGAAATCTTGGCGTTTTTATCTTGTTTCCTTTCTTATCTTTGGGTTTCCTATCTTATTTAGTCCGAAAAGGTTGATCCTTGGGGCTATATAAGGGGAACCTTTCTAGGTTTTTATAATATAATTGAAGACTTGACAATCAATTGTCTTTAAAATAAAGATTAAAGTTTTCTTTGTAATGGAGAACTAACTCTCCTTTGGAGTTTATTCAATCAAGGAAGCTTTATTATGAAGTTGTGAAATTCTGGTAATCTCTTTATCCTTAGGTCTTTATTGATACTCTTGTGCTTAATCCCATGATCTATGTTTGATTTTATGAGCCTGATCAACTTGTTTGATTGACTTAGATCTATTGTTTGAATTAGGATTGGTTGTTGTCTATGCATCTTTCCTATTTCTCGAAACAACTCTATTCTAGGACCGTGGACTAGTTTAGGGAAGAGTATTCAATGGTTAAGTTATGCATGAGACTCGTAGCTTGATTGCATGATTTGATTTCCTATTATCCCTGTGCTCTAAGCTAATTCTAGGTTAAGCGTCCTTGCCTAGGGTTATAGAATTGCTTGGACCGTGGACTTGCGATTTCTAATGATTGGGATTGGAATTGACCTAGGCATATAAAGAGGTGGATGAATTCATGATCAACGGATTAATAAAGTGGAATTGATTGGATAAACTCTGCTTGATAACTTTGATTGAAACCAACTTTCAAAACCCCCCTTTTTGATTACTTGCATGAAAACCACTAAAATCTGAATAAAAACTGATTCCTTTGGGTTCGACCCCTTGCTTGCCTACTATACTTTTGTTTGCATGTTTGGGATTTATTTTTGATAAGGGAACAACGACTTTGCCCGAGTCAAATTTTGGCGCCGTTGCCGGGGAATCCTTTTTCTTGTTCTGGTTGTGTGCGTTTTCGTGTTCTGCGCTCAAACCGCGCCCGCGGCCACCTCGGCGCGCCCGCGGTTCGTGCGCAGAACCATCCTTTGGGTGCGGGCCTAACACATGGTCCGTACCCGGTCTACTAATACTTCTCCTGTTCGTTTTGATCCAGAAATTGACAGGACTCTTCGGAAGATAAGAAGTGCCCCCAGACCCTCTACATCTTACAACTTTCTTGAATCTCTCTCTCTCTCTCTCTCTCTCTCTCTCTCTCTCTCTCTCTCTCTCTCTCTTATTCTGAACCAGAAGACGCCATGGCGGAACAAACTATTCGCCAACTCACGGCGCCTGATCTCCAGCAACAGCAGCTCGCTGTTCAATTCCCCGAACTCGGGGAGGGTGTGAAGTTCGAACTTAAGTCTGGCCTCATCCACCACTTGCCCAAATTTCACGGGTTGAGCGGTGAAGACCCGAACAAGCATCTCACTGAATTCCATGCGGTGTGCGTGAGTATGAAGCCTACTGATGTTACGGAGGATCAAATCAAGCTCCGGGCTTTTCCCTTCTCTCTTGAAGACACCGCCAAGGATTGGCTCCTTTATTTGGTGCCGGGCTCTATCACTACTTGGGCGGCCATGAAGAAGGCGTTTCTTGAAAAGTACTTCCCCGCTTCCAAACAAACATCTATTAAGAAGCAACTCAGCAGTTTGGAGCAAGGGGAAGACGAGAACCTCTATGACTATTATGAGCGCTACAAGAGGCTCATCGCGAGTTGCCCATTCCATGGCTATCAAGCCAAGGATCTTATTTGCTACATCATTGAGGGACTCTGCGACAATGACAAGAGGCTCGTGAATGCATCTTGTGGGGGTAGTTACGAGAACTTGACCCCCGCTGCAGCTTTTTAGAAAGTTGAGATCTTGGCGGAACAAGCCCGCAATCAAAAATCGAGAACCAATGTGAGGTTTGTTAATGTGGTGAATGAGTCCCTGAATGCTGAAGTACGGGAGCTCAAGGATCTTATGAAGCAGTTCCTCACGAAGAGGACGTCCTAGCAAGTCAACGCTTGCGGTCTTTGCTATGATGCGAGCCACCACACAGATCAGTGCCCTACTATTCAAGAGACCGAGGAGTCGGTCAACGCTATTGGCAACTATGGTGCGCCCCGGCCCCGGAATGATCCTTACTCTAACACCTACAATCCGGGGTGGGCGAACCATCCTCATCTAAGGTGGAACAACCAGCAACAGCAAGATCCACCACAACAGCAGCAGCAATATGCTCCTCAGGGCCAGCAACAACAATTCCGGTCCAACAACTATGCCCCGAGAGCGCCTGCTCCGTCTCAGAATGATGCTATTACCGTCCTCTTGAAGGAGAACCAAGAGTGCCCACATGGCTGAACGCAGCATCAATGGACAAAGTTTGGAAATCGGATTTGACGGTAGGCAGCAGGGTGTCGCCGAAAACACCCAGGAGATCTTTTGGCTCTTTTCTTTTGAAGACAGGGGTTGGGAATCTTCGGTCCTTTTTCGCTTCGAGGATTGAATCTTCTTCGAGTCCAAAGAAGGGATCGGAGAGGTTAGGGCTTTGACGCCGCTGGACCTCAACCTATTGACCATCGCGTTGGCAGAGGTGTCAATCTTGGAGCCTACGCACAACCAATATCAGCAAAGGGGTCAAAAGCAAGACCAAAAACGAACCAGGACAGGGCAAAGCAGAACATAGGTGTCAGAGATTTCGCAAACCTGTTTTCTTCTTGGAAGAGCTAGCCATGTCAGAGGATAGCGGGGTCACGTCCGTTTCGGTCTCGTCCTCGTCTGATGCAAGAGCCTCTTCTTCTTCAGAACCTTCGGGTTCAGGGCGGATCTTCTTGGGCTTGCATTTCTCGGCTTTGATTTCTAACAATCTTCGACAGACACCAGTATCGGTATGCCTTGAGTTATCCCCACCGGAATTGCACAAATGAAAACAAGATTTCAGCACAAATCAAAACATAAATCAAGGAAAGCAGTGAGAAAAGCGTAGAGTCTTACGAAATGTATTCCACCCATCTCGAAAGACCGCTTTCACATCATCGTCTATGCCTCTTAGAGATGCTAATTCAATAAAAAAGAATCGGGCTTGCCAACGCCGAGAGGGCATTTTCATCTTGGGAATTAAAGGGTTCTTGACATTTCAGGCGTGAAGGGTAATACGGCCAGCCCTTTGGGGAACGATTTTGTAAGCGAGAAGAAGCTCACCCATAGTCATTTTGAGCCCCCGTTTCACAACAAGCTCATCAACACGAGCAATTGCGCGCCAAGTTGTGGGAAGGATTTGACAGGGTGACACTTTCAGGGTACCGATAAAGTCTCGGATAAAATCGGAAAAAGGGAACTTTAAACCTAGAGTAAAGGGGTAATCGAGAAAGCAAACCCATCCCTTGCGAACCCAATCAACCTTTTCGATCGTCGGGGCATGAAATCGAGTTCCCTCTAGGAAACGCCCAAAGGAGATCCACTCGGCGATTTCGTCCCGAGTCATCTCGCAAGGTTGAAGATCAACTTCACTCAGAGATTGCGAAGAAGTAAAAGGAGATCGAGGGGCCATGGAAGAGAATGAGCATAAAAGAAGCAAAAGAAAAAAGACGAAGACGAAGAGAGGGTTACCTGAAGGAAACCGAGAGCGGAAAACGGAAGGAGAGAAGACGGAGCAAGAGTAATGATGGAGGAGAGGAAGAATTAAGCAGAGTTTTTGCAGAGAAAAATCCCGAGAATCGAGGCTTCTCCAACGTCCCATCACTTAAATGCACCGTACAAAATTTGAAAATCAAATTTCGGACGCTACATTTAGGGGTATTGTTGGACCCGCTTTTTAGACCAAGAAGTATCAAGACCTAATTGGCGATTCTTTGGCACTTCTTCAGAATAAGACGAGAACTGCGGCGAAGGAGAGTCGGTTGAAGAAAATAGATCCGAAGCAATAAGATAGAGTATTTTCCACATTGCGCCGTTAGGATTAGGATTAGATAGAATCTTGTAAAATCATATCTTTTGTACAAGATAGATCGTCCTTCAAGGGAGCTATATAAGCAAATTGTAACCCTAAACAAGGATATGTTTACACACGCACACATTCATACATTCAATACAATACTCAGCTTACAATTCTTTGTTAGTTCTTCGTGGTTTACATTAATCAGGCCCGATTTAGGTCAAAGTTCATCCTAGGGAGAATTTTGGCTCAAATAATTTGTATTACTAAGACAAAATTTCTATAAAAATCATCGACAAAAAAAATATAAAAAATAAAATACTCTTAGTTAAACAAATCTTGCCAAAACCTAATTGTACACATGAAAACTGGTTTTTCATCTATTTTCAAAATAAATAAAAAGATATTACATGATATAATCAATTGTTTCCAAATTTAAATAATTTAAAAGACTTTCACAGCTAAATAATTTTAGAAGAATTTTTAACTACGATTTTAAACATTATCAGTAAAACTTATGTTGTATGAATATTTTTCAAACTTTAAAATTTAAGAATGCACCAACCACGGCTCATCTTTTTGTTCAACTAAATATGAATCGTCCTTCTTATATGTCATTCTACTTGTTAGCATATTCGTTCTAGCTACTTTATATTACAAACTCTTTCCATTTTATATTCCTTTGATGTGTATGTTAAATGTTACTTTAAGTCCACCAATTCTTCAATCTAACAAATGTACAATTTGTAAAATGGATTTTATAACAAAGATGTTATTTTGAGTTGAAACATGTATAAGAAGTTCGTGTAATCCGTATGTGGAAGTCTAAGAAGAAAGATAATCCAAACACTCATTTTACGCGTAGAAGATCTATTCATTTACTATTTAATTCATTAATGTATCCTACTTTCAAAGAAAAAACAAATTCGTAATGTATTATATAGTTTTTAAAGAAAAATGATCCAAATAACCAATTACTACGGAACTAATACATGTCAAAAAAAGAAGAAGAATAATTTACTTAAAAATGTTAACAAAATCTGTGCAAGGCACGGGAAACTTCACTAGTATACACTAGAAGTCATTTCCCGTGCAACGCAGGGGTTTAAAAGTTATTTTTAAGTTTTATTAATCAATTTTAATTAAAAAGTCTCTTAAATATAGCTTTAAATTATAACTCAGATCATTTTCTCAATATACATATACATATGTATATGTATATGTATATGTATATGTAGAATAAACAAATATCTCCTCCTTAATTTAAGGATCTGATTTGTTTCTCTCTCCCCGTATCTCTTAATTTAAGGATCTGATTTGAAAAAATATAACCTCCATAATTACCATCTCCTACGTAAGGTCCTCTCCGGCCCTCTACGCCCAAATCTACTCCTTTCCCCTCCATCAGCGCTAAGCGTCGAGCCTCGCCTCCCTCCAGCCCGTGTCTTCCGCCGGAACGCGTCAGACCGTCATCCCTCGAGTCCCCTGTGGTGCGGGCCGTCCTAGCGGAGCTCTTCGTGGTCCCTTCGATCCCCCCTGTGTCAGCCTTCAACGGGCCTCTTCCCAGCGGACCTCGTCGCCGTCGGCCTTCCCAGACCGACCCCCACCTCTCCGGCAATCTGTGGTGCGGGCCTCCGTCTCTCCGATTCCAGCGACGTCCAGGATCGTGGGCGACTATCTTTCCCCTTTCTAGTTTCCTTTGCCTGTTTTGTGGGTAATTGTGGTGCGGGCTTTCATTTAATTAATTATTTAATTTCCTTTAGGTGTTCTTATGCAACTGATTGTGTTTTTCCTCCGTTGTTGTTGTGTGCGGGTATGTATATTGTTGTTGAGCATCTTGATAGGTTTGCAAAGGGTCAAAGATACGTATCCGGATGTCCATGATTATCTTTCCACTTTTGACTAGTTTGTTTGAAGGCTCAAATAGTCAAATTGCTCAACAACGTGATGAAGGAGGTAGCTTTCTTCCAATTCTTGTTCTTTTCGCTCTTTTATATTCTCATAATATTAACGTTCCATTCTGGAGATTTCATCAGTGAAGCATTGGTTTTTGCTCTTAATTGGCTAGCTAGTCCCTGTGTATGTTTTCTAATTAACAAGAGTCATCGTGCAAATTTTTTGTTTCCAACCCTTGATCTGTTTTCTTCATGCAATTCGTGCATGGTTAGTTACTGAAATTGGGATTTTTCATATATAACAATTTCTTATATTCAGAGGAAAAACCAACTGGTCGTTGATTGGCTGTTTTGTTACATATTTGAAAAAAATGGTTACGATGCTACTACTATTAATTTCTTATGCATTATACCTTGTAATATTATGCAATATAGACTGAATTTTTTTGACAACCTCCTGTACTATTATGCAACTTGTTTAGTAAACTTATTAAAGGATACATAAATACACGTTTTTTAGGTTAATTTCTTATGCATTATACCTTGTAATATTATGTAACACTGAGTATGTTAATTTCTTATGCATTATACCTTGTAATATTATGCAATATAGACTGAATTTTTTTGACAACCCCCTATATTTAGTTATGCAACCTGTTTAGTAAACTTATTAAATGGTACATAAATACACGTTTAAACAAGCTTACTATTACAGGGTACATGCCTTTTGAAGACCCCCTATACTGTTATGCAACTTGTTTAATAAACTTTTGACAACCCCTTATACTGAGTATGTTAATTTCTTATGCATTATACCTTGTAATATTATGCAACATTGAGTATGTTAATTTCTTATGCATTATACCTTGTAATATTATGTAACACTCAGTATGTTAATTTCTTATGCATTATACCTTATGCATTATACCTTGTAATGTTATGCAATATAAACTAAAAACTTTTGACAACCCCCTATACTGTTATGCAACTTGTTACTCATGCACTTTCGTTTCTGTTATGCAGTTATTCAAGAATGACACGATCAAAGATGTATAGATAGACGGAGGTTGAAGACCATGACAATGATCAATTTATTTCCATTTATGTGTACTTATGCAAATAGATGAACGTAGTTATTCACATTCATTGTAGTATGTACTTGAGATCTAAGTATCCTCATTTTTTTCTTATGCAATGTTTATATAAGAAATTATCTTCCTATTCATCGCCATCTTAATGTGTAATTATGCAACTAATGACCAAACGTTATGCACATGAAAATGAAGAACTACGACGTTATAAATTTTCAAATCAGCATATACGTGTTATTATGCAAACCATTATACACACTTATGCAAATTGTCATACGTTCTTATTAAAATCGGAAAGCACGTATTAAAAAAATCTGTCGGTTAAAATTTAAATTTTGAATTTGAATTTGAAATTATAACCAATCAGATTTCACCCTCCATATTTATCTCTTATTTTATTTTAATTATTAATAATTAACACATCCTTAAAAATAGGGACTTCCAAATTTAGTTTCAATTTGAAATTATAGGATGGTCCACCCCAATTTTCCTTATTATAGACCCTCATTATCATCCATTGATTTGTTTTGATCTAACGATCAATATTAAGGCTCTCTAGTACTCCTCTATATCTAGTTCTCCTGAGCGCGCCTCTGTATATGTATATGTATATATATATATGTAACCAATGTCTCAATATCTTGTCATGTATAATACAAAATCATTTAATTTATCATGTCATTGCGAATGTTTACATAATTATTAAAATCATTATTTTCTAATTTAGTGCTGATTCTAGAATAAATTTTCAATGCAATCAAATTTTTTAGATAATTATTCTATTTATACATAGAAAGAAAAATATAGATACTATATAATAAAAAAAATCACACTTTAGATCCTACAGTAACTATTTAAAATAGCATAAGTGATTATAAACAATGGATATTTGAAAGAAATTTATTTATAATAGAGATTACACATTCTCATCTTCTATTCTATTAATTATTATTATTGTTCTGATTTTTGTTAACTATATGGAAAGGGATCATAAAATCTTCAATCATACAAAAAAGAGAGAATGAATGATTAAAAATTATTACACAAACATTACTTACTTTTCAAGTACCCAAAATAATAAAAAAATTGTAGATTTATTAGTAGTTTGCGCAATTATTGAAGAAAAGAATTTGTGTACCAAAGCCCAAATATTGGAATAATTTCTTTCACCTTTTTAAGTTTCTTTGTCATGGAAGAACTACAAATAATAAAGGGATCATGCAGTTTATTTTGTCCAAAAAAAAGGGATCATGCTTACACAATAAATAAAGAAAACTTTATTTATAAATCAATTTTAATTTTAAAAGAACTTATTTTATTTAAGTAATATATTTAAATAAAAAATTTGCGTTATACTAATATGTTTAAATAAATAATTTGCCTAGTGTGTACGCACGGCCATCATCACTAGTTTAGATACAAGAATGACTTAATGTAAAGAATTGAGTCACCATTTAATTTGATGTACATGAGTCTTCAAGTTAGGCACTCATACTTAAAAATCATATGTTTAGTAAATTGGGGTGGAATTTGTAAGCCGATATTGATAATTTGATCTTCATTCACGTTAAGAAATGCCCTGTTTAATTATGACTCTAGCTTGCAAGCTTAGAGTCCCTCACCACATGAGTATATTCAACGAAAATTAAGATTTTTCCACCAAAAATCCCAACAATAGGGGAAAATTTTCATTTTTAATCTCCTAAAGATCGATTGATATTGAGTGTGCGTGAGTTAAAGATGATGTATACGAATGAGATCCAAACCCAAGCCTAGAGTAGGTATGAGAAATTTATGCCTAGAGGTAGGTATGAGAAATTTATGCCTAGATAACATAAAGTATAGGACACATGGGATTTGATACCACCGCAAATTTGGCATACAAACTTAATAATATACGATTGGTTAAAGTATTTTCAATCTTTATGTCATTGATTCCATTAAAACGCTTGACGAAAAATGATTTCAAATCGTTTTGGTTAATATTGTGATAGTTTGTAACATTGATGAAAATTTCAAACTTTCAGATTATTTTGGATTATTGTGATCGTATATTTTAAAACTTCATATTTAAAATAATTGTTAATTTCCTTGAAATAAAGATGTCTCACTAGTCAATTCTTTTAAATTCTTTTAAACTATACGATCGGTATTCTTTTTGAAATTCCATTGTAACATTGTAGATAATTGTTATTACATTGCCTTGACAAACTCACAATTCGATCAAGTTTCTTGACAGATCCTCATTACATATATATGCTCTCAAATGCTCAAGACGTACGTACAAATGAACAAAAGATTCCAAGCAAAAATCTTGTCTTGGTAATCAAATCATTAAAATGGAAGAAGGGAAAAGAAATAACATTTGAAGTTAGATAGTATGATCTTATTAAAGACCTTATTCGTTATATTATACTTACGATCTTATGATCATAAGTTGACCTCTTGTAATTACTTAGCTGAGGAACTTCTCAAACCCCTTGAAACCCAAAGTAAGCAAATCGTTATCATCCTCATGACTAACTTTAACAAACCTATTGGCCTTGCAATCGGTAGCAAACAATCCGGTGGTCTCGTACTCACTCTCGCCACCCAAGACCGGCATTTTTGCTCCAACATTCACCTTGCTCACATAATCATTCCTATAAGTCTTACCAAGCACACCCTCCACGTCGCTACTTAGCGAGTGAAACTTGAAGCCCAAGTCAAGATGTGCGAAGCAATCATCGCTCGTGATCCCATAGTTGTGGACTTGGGAATCCTTCTTCGTGATGGGAACGACCTTTGCATTGATCTTGAACCTCCCTTCCACCTCAACCACAATGTTATTGGTGTCACTCACCGTTCTTGTTATGGTCAATCTCGGTGTTGTGGTGGACTGCCATGTGGCTCCCTCGACTTGTTGGAGGAAGATGGGCTCATTGTCGAAGGCAAGTGCTAATCGGTCGACTGAGTCATCCCACTTTGCGGTCTTTTCGGCACCCACAAAGAGACGGTGGTTGTCAAAGAGAATGCCGGTTGATTGGACCCAGGTGAAATCCCTTTTCATTGCGGGGCTTCGTTTACCGATGAAGTGTCCGTTGATGTGGATGTTTTGGTCAGTTAAGAGACAAAAGTTCTTGTCTTTCATGCCATGGAAATAGAAGGTGATTCCGTCGCCTCCGATGAAACGTGGATCTTGGCAAACTGCTCCTGGGTAGTCACACCCTACAAGCACATGAACACATGGTTTTTGACTTAGTATTTGATTCAATCATTTGAGATATTGTAGAGGACACTACTCGTATAGTTTCTAATGATTTTATCATATTGATTAAGTTGTATCTTATATTGTAAACCTAACCATGTAAGTAAATTGAAGGCCTAATTCATTATAAGCACGTGAAATTTATGGTGGCCAATTATGTAAATGAAAAGAGGAAACTTACGACAAACAGGCTTGCAGGTGACACAATCAACTTCACATGTGTTTGGGCAATTAGCTGGGCAAACATGTTCTTGGCCATAGCAATTATAGTTCTTGTTCTTGCACCTAACTTTCTTTCTTCCGGAGGTAGGCGAATGGGTAGACGGATAGGGTTTTGAAGAAGATGACGACGAGGAAGAAGAAGGAGATGATGTAGAGGAAGAAGAAGATGTTGTTCCGGGAGAAGAAGAAGATGAGGAGGCTGATGACGAAGGTGACTTTGAAGAAGATGACGATGACGAAGGTGATTTTGAAGAAGTTGATGAAGAAGATGGTGAAGTGGATGAAGAAGAAGATGGTGGTGTTCCGGGAGAAGAGGAAGATGACGCCGATGCTGATGAAGGTGATTTCGAAGAAGTTGATGACGAAGAAGGTGATGATGAAGATGGTGTTGTTGAAGCAGCAGCACCGGAACCCGATGATGATGAAGTTGAGGACGATGGCGATGGAGGTGGCTTTGAAGAAGAAGAAGAAGAAGCTGCAGAAGATGATGACGATGACGAAGATGTCGATGATGAGGGAGGAGGTGTTGAAGAAGAAGCGGATGCAGATGAGGACGATGAAGAAGAAGAAGATGATGATGAAGGCGAAGGAGGTGTTGAAGAAGTAGCGGCAGCAGCAGATGATGATGATGATGATGATGATGATGATGATGGTGAAGGAGTAGGTTTTGAGGAAGCAGCAGCAGCCGATGATGATGACGACGACGATGACGATGATGATGGTGAAGGAGGTTGCGCTTTTGAAGAAGCAGCGGCAGCGGCAGATGATGATGACGAGGATGAAGATCCTGATGATGGAGGCGGTGTTGAAGAGGCAGCCGCACCCGATGAAGACGATGAGGATGAGCTAGAACCCGCCCCACAAATAGGCTTGCATGAAACGCAATCGACAGTGCAAGTATCAGGGCAAAACTTAGGGCACACATGCTCTAAATTATTGCAATACTTAAACTTGGTATTCATGCACTTAACACGCGTAGGCTCCTTGGCTATTCCGGGTGGGGTCGTTGCTTCCACTATTGCTAATAACAAGAGGAAAAACCCAAGACATAACATCTTGGGCATAGGTGAAGCCATCTTATTACCTAGTCTTAAAGAGTAAGAGTTCTTTGAGGCTCAAACTGAAAAAAGTGGAATGAGATGAGATAGTTTGTGTTGTTAATTGTTTGGATGAAATGGAATTGGATACTATGAGCACTATATATAGTGCTATACTAAGTGTGTGTGGAGAATGTTGCTTGCCTAACAATACGGATCAACATATAGCTCCCGTCGGTAAAGTGAATTTGTATGTAGCTTAGCAAAGCTAAAGGCATTCACAAACCCACATGGGGTTCACTAGCTTGGTTACACTTCCATAGGGTCATTCCTTACGTACATAATTAGCATTAGTTTATTAAAAATGATTGGGCATCACTTTATTAATAAGACTAGTGCACACTTTTCAGTAATATGATTTCCTTCTTTTCAACCCTTTCTAAAATTGCCTGGCCTCCTAGCTAGCTTTGACTTTGTATTAACGGCATGCAGACTAATTTAATACGAGTATGATTTATTAAGGTCAATTTGCTTGTTGCCCGATAAACTCAGGAAAAGCAAGTTAGTACCATTTGTCCAAATTTTAAAGTCGTCAAACCTGGCTTTGAAAACTTTGAAGAAAATGCTCGGAATGTCTAGCTTAGGATTATTAATTAATTACGTTAGCTAGCTAGTGATTAGGTTAATTACTTTCGTAAACAAACTGTGTTTGACAATTTAATTACATGTAGCACATTTTTATACTTGAGGAACTAGCGGTCAGGCCCGTGCATACGCACGGTAACATATTATAAACAAATTTTATATATAGAATTTTGAATTATTTATTTTGTTAAACATAATTTAATCATATTGAATTATTTTACATATAATTTAATTTAATATATTATTGAATTATTTTTTAAAACATATTTATATTGAATTATTTTGTTTTAACAACCTCTCTTGTATTTAACTACACTTTATGTTTACGTTAATAGAAAAGGACAGTAAGTTGAAGGAGGTTAATGCAATTTTAACAATCTCTTTCTTTTATTGTATAGTTTGTATAAAAACATATGAATATTACTTGTTATTAGATGTTTTATAGCATTTAAATATCATAAAATGCTAAAATTATTTCATTATAAATTAGTCATACTTTATTATTGGTAAGCTAATTTGAGAGCATTTTAAGATATTAAGTGAGATTTTCTATAGTCGGAAAAAAAATCAAAACAAATTGTGTCAAGGAGAGTTGAACCCATGACCTATGCATTCAGTGACGGACGCAGAACGAATTTAAAGGGGGGGCACAATTTCCATAGGAGATTCGATGAATCAAGAATAACCGATAAATTGAATTATGCAATACTCTTAAATAATAGAAAATAGTTACTTATTTATCAAAAAAAAATTATTATGTATGAGATCTGATTTGTGCAAAAACAAATAACTAGTTTGTAGAAAAAAAATCGGAGAGAAATACATTAAATGTGATTGAAAAAGCTTAATAATGATACTAGGAATTGAATAGGAGATTCGATAAATCAAGAATAGCCGATAAATTTAATTATGCAATACTCTTAAATAGTAAAAATTAGTTACTTATTTATCAAAAAAAATTATTATGTATGAGATCTAATTTATGCAAAAATAAATAGCTAGTTTGTAGAAAACAATTAGAGAGAAATACATTAAATGTGAATAAAAAAGTAAGATGATGCTATTGGGAATTGAACCTTGGTGGGATGAAAACAAAATTGAACAAAATACCATCTAGACTAGTTGAGTTTCATGTCACATTAAGACAAATTTGTTTAAAATATATTCGTATTTAACCTAAAACTTAGTATATATACTGATATTACCACTATTCTATATTAGAGATTTTATCATTATTTTTCATAATGTAAATTATATAAGTAATACGACAACCATAATTAATGAAGACAATAAATGAAGATATCACCTGAGTTTATAATATATCTATATATATAGATGGGTCACGAATGTATGCTCAAAACATAGTGAAAATTAACTTTCTAAATATTATAAGTTCAACCCAAATCATCGTTACGGGTCTTGTAATAACAAATGTTATTAACTCAACACGGATTACAATGAATTATAAGTGAATGATTATTCCTAACATCTTTCAAATTAACGTGTAATTCGGCTTTCCCAAAAGACATTTCAATTCTATTCTTAATCAATGAATTTTAAAGTTCCATACTTCTTCAACTCGACCCAAGCCATGATTCGAATGGATTCGGAAGCGTTGAAGATTGATTTGTCATGTTTGTCGTGAGGACTTTCAGAATTTTTGTGTTCGATCTAGAATCATATTGAAGCGACTAATACCATATAGAAGACTTGTGTTGACTGGAATTGTCGTTATCTATTATAATCAATATCTATACTATATATTAAAGCCGGAGAATTTCGAGCCTCCACGTTAATTCTGGTCCCACTTGATTAACAATTTTATATGTTTTATTTTTCCTAATTATCTAATCTTTAACTTTATCTTTTTTTTTACTCATCAAATATCTATCTTTAAAAGCATACTTATTTATCTTTAAAATTTCTTTAATTATCTAACCTTTATTTTATTCTTTTTCTTACTCATCTAATAGATCTTTGAAACAATATTATCTATCTTTAAAATTTCCTTCTATAAAAGATACATATTCATTAACTTAACTTTTCAATTCCCATTTTAATCTATTTATATATAAGAACTAATATATAGTATAGATTATAGTAGATACAGAAATTAAGGAAAAAAATGATTATTACCCGTACATGGTACGGGTCTTCAACTAGTATACTATAAAAGCCGACCGTTTTCGAGCCACCACGTTGATTCTGGCCCCACTTGATTTTAATTTTTTAAACTCAAATAGATAATAACAACTTTGTATCTTTTGTTTTCCTTAATTATCTAATCCTCAATTTTATCTTTAAAGTCATACTATCTATCTTTAATTTTATCTTTCTTAAATAGTTTTATCATCTTCTTTAATTGTTTGATTTTTTGATTTTCTTTAATTTGATGTTATTTAGCCCGAACCTATGAAAAATCAAACGAAAAAATGAACAACACCTTTTGAACATCGGTTTAAAAGCGAATTGAATTGATTAAAATCAAATTGAACCCGCAACTAGAATTTAATTGGTTGATTCTAGCCATGTACGACTATGAAATTGACCCATGATGTGGTAAGACACTAAGACATGTTCAAATCGGCCCCGATTGATTGGTTTAAAGTCGACCGTTTTTGAGCCACCACGTTGATTCTGACCCCACTGTATATTTGATAAAAAAAAAACTTTTATTTATGTTATTTCAATTAATCGAATTATATTTCTTATTATCTATTCATGTAAAAGATATGAATAAATTTTCAAATTTTGGCATACATCCATTAATTTCTTATTATATTTCAATTAATTTGATAAAAATTATATTATCTATATATGTAAAAGATATATTCAAAATTTCGAATTTTGGTAAGATATTCTATCTTTTTTTAATATATCACTTAAGTGAAAAACATGATTCTAATATACATCTTGAATTTTTGAAATTTAGCTACTATGAGCTAATTATATTTGAAATTTTGAAATTTAGCTAATATATATCTTTAAGATAAAATTTTAAATTTGTTTTTAATAGAAAGACTAATTTTTTTACTTTATTATTTGATTTACTTGAATAAATTTAGCATTTTAAAGCTTAAGTTTATTACTTTCTATATTTATATGATCTAACATTTTTTTACCCATTATATTTGATTTTTTCTATCTTGATAACAAATTTGATTTTTTAGCCAAATAATAATTTCGATTTATATCTTGATAACGTACATCTTTTTCATAATTTTAAATTATTTACAAAATAATCCCACATTTTTTCTCAAATTATACAAACGCTTTATTTTTCTAATACAAACATACAAGTGGTCGTTTTTGAACCACCGCAATTTTGACCCTACCTCATATATAAAAAAAACTAATTTGCATTATTTGCATTATATAGGGTTTTCCTATTAAATTGATTCTTATCTACTTATAAGAAAAAGTTTTTGTCAATTATTCATTCTTAAAGCATTACAAGGAAAAATCTTTCACAAACAAATTAAGAAAAATCTATGAATATTGAATTGAACTTATTTCTTTAATACAAGTAAATTTGTGGTTTTCGACAATTTCTATTAAATTTTAATAAACTTTATCAATTTATCATTTGATGAATTTTTTTAATTATGTTTACATTTATGATAGTCGTTATTAATATATGATAAAAATTGTAAGTAAAATATTTTATATATATTTTTTGGGTTCTATGAACTTCAAAAAGAATATCACTCTTTTTAAAAGATAAAAGACATCAACATATAATAAAACTTACATAATATTTTTCATATAAATATATAACTTTATTTTAATATTTTTAAGTGAAATAGTCGTGCATGGCACGACAGGTTAAGCTAGTACAGTATAAAGTGAGAACCCATGTATGTGTAAAATTTTGCGCCACGTCATCAAACTTGAATAAAACAGTAATTTTATTTTTTTACATTATATTTTTTAAATTAACTCTTATATCTATTTGATATTTATCGAATTTCCTTATATCTCTACTTGATATCATATACAACTTTTTTATATATACCTGATATTTTATCCCATTTTTTATATATTAACATTTTTTCCTTACATGATTTTTATTAACGTCTTATCCTTATACGAATAAAAAAATCATTATTTTTGTTATATCTTCACAATTTTTCCTTATTGATTAGTATACGGTTTATCATTCTTAAATCTTGAAGAATAGTGAAAAAACTTTATCATATCATCATATGTCAAAAGTATATTAAATGATAATATAAACATTGAAAAATAAATAGAATATATTGTAGGGTTTGGTCTAATGGGTCCATAGGTTCGGACTGTAAATTCTCGAGTAAAAAACGGATTCGTGTCAAAATTTGATCTCAAATTAGTTAATTCGGATTCATATTTACATTAATCATACGTGGTACGGGATTTGTAGTAGTTTTATTGAAGAGTAAAGCAAAACTTTATACGGAGTACAAATAGCCTTGGAAGGCAACGATCTTGTAGTGTCTAAAAAATGAGAAGAGAAGATAAAGGCCTAACATTAGGCGATAATAAAAATGAGACTATAACCTATTTAGGGTATTCACGTGTAGCAAAAATCAAGCTTTATACACTTTGTAAGGGTAATCACATTTATGTAACTATCTACACCACTCAATATGATAGTGCAGATTTTCTACACAGTTTTAGTTGTGTTACGTGAGCCAAAGTCCGTACGTGTATGGACGTCCACACCACCATGTTACACCGTCATGTTAAGTGAAAGTAAAATTTATAATGTATACACCGTCATGTTACATAAACGTCCACCCTAACGACCCTTGCACATTGACTTGACGTCCATATATACTCCACGCCATCACATTGACTAGTACAAATAGATGATAAAAAATCACGTGCAAATAGAATCTAGCATGATACAGTATATATCTTTGGGTGAATACAAATAGTGGTACAACTAAGCAAGACCAGTCAGCAAAAAGTTCAAAACACACAAGATATTTTCCCAAGATATTTTAACAAGTTGGAGCTTGATGACTGATGATTTGTCAACTCCCTTTTTGCATCTTATCACCATGTCTCTTCACGAACCGTCCCTACAACACCACCAAAAACACAATTCAATACACCAAATTAAGTTATATTCAACACAAATCAATCCTTCATGAAAGCTAAAAAGTATGACCTTGATTCTAGGCCTCTTATCTGCATTGAGCTTCCGAACTTGGTATCTAATCTTCTTGGAGAACAATCTGCTCTGTCTCTTTTCCTTGTACCTCATCACACTAGCTTGTCTCCTGCTGTAAATCCTTTGCTCCTGCTCCATAACAGGCACTTGGCCCATCTGCACACAAACATAACATCTCAAGTCAATTCTTTACTAAGAAAAACTATTGGAACAGTTAAAAATGTAGCCAGCCAGGAGAACTGAATTGAAGGTGACGAACATAGCTATTGGAAGGAGCCCAAAGAGGACCGCGATTAGACCAAGCTTCAAGAACCTCCTGATAATTGAGACTGAGATTAAGCGATGTCTTCTTGTCATCAAAATCCATATACCCACAACAACTGTTTTCGGGTTTGAAATCCCAGAATTCCTCGTCTTGGAAGAACTGGAGTTCACTGCGCAAGCTTTCGTCTTCTTCAATGCCCAAAATGCCCTCGAGTGCATCGGTGGTTACCTCGTCTTCGTTAGAGTGAGGCTCTATATTGTAGGCAGAGGTGTGGGCATTCATGATGATATTTGGTACTTGGACTTCCTTTTCCTCTTCATGCTCTGCTTCTGCTTGTTCATTCTTTGGAGGCTTCAAGAAAGTGTTGTGCCCCATGTTTGAATCCCTTTGTCTTGCTCTACTTCTGCTAGTTTCTTCTCTCTCTTGGAGTTCGAGTTGGGAGTGGGAAATGGTATAGGAATGTTGCTAATGCAAACTCATTCAGAAAGAAAATATTATTTTTTTTGGTTCGCGTTTTGCTGTGAAGTATTGGTAAGTGAGTGAATGGGACTGTGGGAGCGTATGTGGCACCTTATCTTATAGATATTGGGTGATAAATTTTCGTGGTCATCAAAAGCGTTACCAGCATGGCAATTGCTGTTGGGCCTGACTGAGCAAGTTATTTGCAGGCCCAAATCAATGTCATAGCCCATTTACTCCAATTGTCATCCGTGGCCGTGGGTCTACGCACATGTGCCTGGAGCTTGACAAGAAGCAAGCAGTCACATATGGAGAACCCGGCCCGTGGGCGCGACAAGGTACGCTGCAGCGGCGTATTCTAGACCAACTTTGCCTCTCCCTATTGCAATGACCACGTGCAAGGGGTCGACTGATTCTTCTGTATGCTGGAATTTCCCAATGCACTTTCCGAATCCACATGTCAGAAGTTCCACAACATGGCCTAAGCAGAAGACATGATAAGGCTATAAGGATATCCATGCAACTCCCATGATCTGTGACTTATGGAGTGTGGAGCTCGATTTCAAATCTACCTCGATTACTCGTTTGGAAATTCAACAAAGAACAAAAGAAAACGAAAACAAGAGATTGGTAACGCAGTTCGGGTAAACCCTACTCTGCGGAGCCTCAGTCGGGAGACTCAGCCAAAATCCACTAAAGGTGAACAACAAGAACACAAGCAAGCAAGCAAGCACACACAAAGACGGCAGTAGCAAGACAGAAGGGAGAAATGGAAGAACAGAGAAGGCACAAAGCCTCAGAGTAGCTCAAGCTCAGGTCGCTCACAGAGAACGCCGAGTCCTACTCGTTACCGTTATCCTTTTCTCTGTCCAAAAACCTAACTCCGGCGAGCAAGCGGTGAGCTCAAGGGGGCAACTCGGAGAAGCTACCAAACCCTGGAAATCAAAGCTGCGCGAGAAAGGATCTCAGACATGTGAATAGGAACCCTAGAAAAAGCTTTTATATGGGTTCCAAGTTCACACGACGTCGTTTGGCAACTCAGAAGACGCTCCTCCTAATTTGGGTTGCGAGTCACGTTTGGGCTGGAAGCCCATGTTTAGAGACGCGGCCCAAATCTTGCAAACTCTCGGAAACAGGCCCAAGCATTCCTCAAACTCAAACACACATTTAACCGGTTTGCTCAAGTGTTGATCAAGCCAGCTCATGGCTCAATCTCATGAGCCATACCATGGTCAAATGTGTGTTCAAGCAAGCTGCTTGTTACCTTCATTCTCCCTAAGTCATTCAACCACCTAGCCTAGTGTGTGCTTTGCTTTACTATAGTGTTCAAGTGTTTACATGTTACATCATAAGATTAAAACAACAATTGCCCTCCTAATCTATGCTGTTACATGTGTTCACACAATTAATTAGTGGATTAAGGTCGCCATCTCCCTAAATCATCGGCCCATGAGCTCCAGAGGCTCATTTGGAGTCCCAGATATGCAGGAAATTCCTGCAGAAATGGAACTTGTCAGCTGTCACAATCTTGGTGCCAAAGTCTGATGGATTCAGCTCTCCCTTGATCTTCTTCATTTCTAGCACCTTCTCTTCAACTTTAGTTCTCACAAAGTGGTGTCTCACATCAATGTGCTTGGACCTTTCATGTAGCATAGGGTCCTTGCACAGATAGAGAGCACTTTGACTATCCATGTAGATAATGGGAAGAAGAGGTGTAGGCTGTATCTCCTTGACAATTCCAGACAACCAAATAGCTTCTTTCGCTGCCTCTGTGGCAGCTATGTACTCTGCCTCAGTTGATGAAAGTGCAACAACAGATTGTTGTTGTGATTTCCAAGATATACAGTATGCAGAAGTAGACTTCCTATTATCCTTGTTACTTGCATAATCAGAATCACAATATCCAAATAGTTCATTCCTAGCATTATGCTCAGAGTAAACAAGGCAATAATCTTTAGTCCCACAAATGTACTTCAGACAAAACTTCATAGCAATCCAATGACACTCAGCAGGATTAGACATGAATCTACTAAGCACACTAATTGCAAAAGCTAAGTCAGGTCTAGTACAAAGCATAGCATACATGACAGAACCCACTGCAACATCATAAGGCACATCTTTCATTTTTTCTTTTTCATCTGGGGTTGAAGGGCAAAACTTCTTTGATAATTCTAAATGGCCTCCTAAAGGTACAGAGGTAGGTTTAGAATTAGTCATGTTGAACCTTTCTAAGACTTTAAGCAAGTAATCAGATTGAGACAACCACATCATTTTCTTTTTCCTATCTCTTCTAATTCTTATGCCTAGAATCTTTTTAGCAACTCCTAAGTCCTTCATGTCAAAATTCTGCTTTAAATCTCTTTTAACAGCAGCAATCATAACCTTAGAATCACACATCAAAAGTATGTCATCCACATAGAGAAGCACAAACAGAGGAGTCTTGGTTCTTATGCCCTTAAAGTATAAACGAGTGTCATAACTGCTCCTAGTGAAACCTAAGTTTTTCATGCAAGAATCAAATTTAATGTTCCACTGCCTAGGGGACTGCTTTAAACCATATATAGACTTCTTAAGCAAGCACACATGATCAGGTTTAGCAGAATCCACAAAGCCCTTAGGCTGTTTCATATAAATTGTTTCAAGCAAATCACCATGCAGGAAAGTAGTCTTAACATCCATTTGTTGAAGTTCCCAGTCAAACACAGCAGTCATGGCAAGCAATAATCTCAGAGTTTTATACTTAACCACAAGAGCAAAGATTTCATTGTAATCTATGCCCTCCTTTTGAGTAAACACTTTAGCTACCAACCTAGCTTTGTATCTAGGGGGATCACCTATATGAGCACCATCTTTGATTTTAAAAATCCATTTGCAATCAATCAGTCTAGCATTGGCTGGGTTGGGAGTAAGAACCCAAGTATTGTTAGCATACATAGACATGATTTCCTCTTGCATAGCTTTAGTCCAATCTTTAGCATGCACACATCTCATAGCACATTCATAAGTTTCAGGTGTAAAGCTATCAACAACATGCTCAGCAGCAAGGAAAGCATACTCAATCAAGTTATCATGTTTGGCAATTTCACAGAATTCAGCAAACATCATGAATCTTCTAGCCGGAATTTTAATCCTAGGTTCTCTATCCCTAGCAAGTTGATAATCATGCAAAGGATGCTGGATTTCTACATGTTCATCACCCATATCATGTTCAGAAATTACCTCCCCACCAGTTTGGTGGGGCAACTGGTCTTCAGTACTTGAATCAACACCCACATTGGTGGGTGGAGTTGCTCCCTCAGCTTCCTGGTGATCCATTACAGCATCATCTGGATTTTCTCCTCCATCATCATTGTTTTCCTCCTCATTTTGAGGCAAAGCACTGTCAAACTCATCCTCAGTTTCAGTCTCTGCTTCATGAGGAAGGAAGAACCTCACATTTTCCCTTTCTTTGCTAGTACCTGCACACTCAGTAGAGGCATTAGACTTCACTTTGAAATAAAATTCTGACTCATTAAAGGTTACACTTCTAGATGTGATAACCTTATAGCCATGAGGTTGACACACTAGAAGCTTATAACCCTTAATTCCCTCAGGATAGCCAAGCATAACACACTTGAGAGCCCTAGGTTGCAGCTTGCCCTGGGAAATTTGAGCATAAGCTGTGCACCCAAAGGGTTTCAAGTGTGCTAGGGAGGGCTTCCTTCCTGTCCACATCTCCTGTGGGGTTTTGAAATCAATCACAGAAGATGGAGACAGGTTTATGAGATATGAGGCTGTTGTGACAGCCTCACCCTATAAAGAGGGTTTCATCCCTGCACTTATGAGCAGGCACCTTGCCTTTTCAAGCAAGGTCCTATTCATTCTCTCAGCAGTTCCATTTTGCTGAGGTGTGCCAGGGACAGTCAGATGTCTCTTTATCCCATTTTCCCTACAAAATTCATCAAAAGCATGGTTACAGAATTCTAGACCATTATCTGTTCTAAGGCATTTAAGTTTCAAATCAGTTTCATTTTCAGCAAGCAATTTCCAAGTTTTAAAAGCATCAAAAGCCTCATCCTTAGATCTCAGCAAGTAAATCCACACTTTCCTAGAACAATGATCAATCAGACTCATGAAATATTTTCTCCCACCCACAGTAGCAACTTGAGCAGGACCCCACAAATCAGAATGAACATATTCAAGAGCATGCTTAGCAACATATGCAGACTTGCCATAACTATGCTTAGCTTTCTTTCCTAGCACACAGCTTTCACAGAAACTCAAATCCACAGGTTTTTTATCAATTAAACCAGTTTTAAACAGATAATTTAGGCCTTTCATTCCTATGTGTCCAAGCTTAACATGCCACAGTTTGGTCAGATCTGGAGTCATAACATTACACATTTTTGAGAAATTTAATTCAGGAGAAGCAATAACTTTGTATAACCCTCCCTCCTTAACACTCTTGATAAGAGTAGCACCATTTTTAATTACTTCCCTTATACCAGAATGAGTAATAATATGACAACCAAGATCATCAAACACAGATTCAGACATTAGGTTTCTTCTTAAATCAGGCACACATCTAACCTTCTGAAGGACCCTAATTTTCCCATCATACATCCTAAGAGGAACATTCCCAACCCCTCTAATAGGCAAAGCAGTATGATCTCCCAGAAGAACCTCACCACCATCATATTCATGCAGAGAATCAAACAAGGATTTATCAAAAGTAGCATGCAGAGTGCAACCAGAATCAAGAATCCAAGCATGTTTATCTCCAGAAGAAGAGCAGACTAGCAATTCAAAAGGATAATTAGGAGCAGACTCAAACAAGGCAACAGAATCATTAGAATTCTTTTCTTTTTCTCCCTGTTGTTTCTTTTTGCAGTCTTTAATAAAGTGTCCAGTTTTTCCACAGTGATAACACTTCCTATTGTCCTTTTTCTCCTTTTCATTCTTATCATTTTTCTCATTCTTCTTGTTAGCACTTTTCTTGTTATTCTTAATTTTGCCTTTAGTCATTAACACCTCAGTTTTAGACTCAGTTTTCTTCTCACCCTTAGTTTTAAACACTTTCAGAACTTCATTCTTTTCAATAATGGCTTCCATGATCTTAGCTTTAGTCAGTTTATCATTGCCATATTGAATCACATCCTTTAAAGTGTCAAACTGGGAAGGCAGGGAACTAAGCAATAACACAGCTTGATGGTCATCTTTTATCTTATCATTGCATCTTTCAAGTTCAAGAGTCATCCTAAGAAATCTATCCAGATTATCATTCAAAGGCATATTGACATCCATTTTGAAAGAAAACAAATGACACAGAAGAGAGATTTTGCTAGGCAGAGATGTTTTCAAGTATTGAGTTTCAAGAGCTTTCCATAGAGTCTTAGCTTCAGTATAGCTTAATACCTGTCTAGCAACATCATCTGTCAATCTCATCATGATTTCAGCATGAGCCATTTCAGAGGCCTCAGTCTTAGTTTCTGCCTTAGTGTTTGGTGGCCAAACACCCTCTATAGCTTTCCAACATTTTTCCTTTATCAACAGAGCCTTCATTTTAACCTGCCACATAGAGAAATCTGAAACACCATCATAAGGTTTGACCTTAGGAGTGTTCTCAGACATCTTTGACTACAGATTAGTGAACAACAAGAGTAAAAAAGGAAAACCTTCAATCTAAGATATTAATCTTAGATAGAAGAAGCAGAGAATCCCTTTTGCAAGGGTAGACAGTTTCTAAAAGCACAAACAACCCTTTGCTCTGAGCTATTGATGCCACAGAGTAAGAGCACCAAGCAAATCTCTTTGCAGAGATTATGTATGATCTGCCAAGGATAGAGATAGCAAAAGCTACTCACCACTAGATGGGCATGGATCACCAGCCAAGTCACAAAGACTCCACTGTCAGTATGTGTTCAACCAAGTAGGTGAGAGAGCTATAACTTGAACTTCTCACACTTAGGTTTGAAATCCAAACGGGTAAGAGCGAATTGAAAAGCAAGCAACTTAACAAAAACGTTGTGAAGATCACAGAGTCACCAGAGTAAAGCTTTCTCTCCTCAGATCTATAATCCCGGCATCAGACTTAGGCTTTTCAACCCAAGTAGTCACCCTGAAGACCAGAAAGTAAGAAAGAAGTGGAAACCCTAGACTCAAGAACACAACAAGCAGCGGAAGAACAGATCAGAGTCACAACCTGGCTCTGATACCAATTGTGGAGCTCGATTTCAAATCTACCTCGATTACTCGTTTGGAAATTCAACAAAGAACAAAAGAAAACGAAAACAAGTTGAACACAAGAGATTGGTAACGTAGTTCGGGTAAACCCTACTCTGCGGAGCCTCAGTCGGGAGACTCATCCAAAATCCACTAAAGGTGAACAACAAGAACACAAGCAAGCAAACAAGCACACACAAAGACGGCAGTAGCAAGACAGAAGGGAGAAATGGAAGAACGGAGAAGGCACAAAGCCTCAGAGTAGCTCAAGCTCAGGCCGCTCACAGAGAACGCCAAGTCCTACTCGTTACCGTTATCCTTTTCTCTGTCCAAAACCCTAACTCCGGCGAGCAAGCGGTGAGCTCAAGGGGGCAACTCGGAGAAGCTACCAAACCCTGGAAATCAAAGCTTCGCGAGAAAGGATCTCAGACATGTGAATAGGAACCCTAGAAAAAGCTTTTATATGGGTTCCAAGTTCACACGACGTCGTTTGGCAACTCAGAAGACGCTCCTCCTAATTTGGGTTGCGAGTCACGTTTGGGCTGGAAGCCCATGTTTAGAGACGCGGCCCAAATCTTGCAAACTCTCGGAAACAGGCCCAAGCATTCCTCAAACTCAAACACACATAACCGGTTTGCTCAAGTGTTGATCAAGCCAGCTCATGGCTCAATCTCATGAGCCATAGCATGGTCAAATGTTTGTTCAAGCAAGCTGCTTGTTACCTGCATTCTCCCTAAGTCATTCAACCACCTAGCCTAGTGTGTGCTTTGCTTTACTATAGTGTTCAAGTGTTTACATGTTACATCATAAGATTAAAACAACATGGAGGAGTCGGAAACCCCGAAATATTCCTTTGAAATACGTTTATCATACATTCTGTCAGCCACTGTGATGTGGTGGCATGGAAGGCACCTTGGGCTGAGAGTACGAATATGCCTGGCCGGAGGGAACGATTCGAGCTCACTTATTTAGCTCCAAATCGTTTTGGGTGCAAGGTAGAAGTTGGGCTATTTCGGCAGCTTGATGTTGTTGTTGGTGTCACATTCCAGCTTAAGGTTCGACAAGGAGCCTTTGAATGGGTCACCAGCATACAAGAAACATCATCACCATCATCATCATCATCATGTTTTGAAAGATCAGGATCCTTGTCATTAGAGGGATTTTGGGGAGGGGCTGTAGGTCATCAGAACATAACTCATTCAACCCAGCCTTAAAATCCAAGCATGTGAAGAAGCTGAAGGACTTGAAAGATAGTAGTACTAGGATTAGAGGAAGAAGCTTTGTGTTGGTCGACCTCGTTGTGGGTTTGGCCTTGTGAAACTTGAATAATGCATGTGAGCTGTAGAGGGTCAGGGGTCATGCTAATCAATGAATAAGGGGGATAATGGATGGGCGTGCAACCAGTTTTTGATCTTACAAATTGTAAAGACAATTGTTGTTTTGGGAATGATAATTTGGAGTATATATACATAGACATTGTTGTTGTTCTAAAATTGAAAATTATTACTATTCGCCGTATTTGAAAATTACAACGCAAGGACATTCAAAGAAAGTGGTGTTGAATGAATGGTCATTTTGTAATAAAGGCCACCCTTTTTTAAGAGCCAATCAAGTATGCTTATGCGAGTGTAGTAAGGAGATTTATTTGAGCGATCAGAGAGCACTAGCCCCCTCTAGTTTAATAGTTATGAACAAGCAAGGCTAACCATTTACAACATCTCCCCCCCCCCCCCCCCCACAATTCTAGCACAGACTTGTATATGCGCGTATAGCAATAGCATTACATCATCAAAGCACCAAAATTAGGCTTGAAGAAGGTAAGCATCATTAATAGGTACAAAAACTTCTTTTCTTGTATTCTATGCAAATCTCTATAACACAATTATTTTGAATTCACCACAACAGGACATCGACCAAATATTGAAATCCTTGGATCACTTGCTACTACAAAAGTTTGCTTTTCTTTCCGGCCAAATGGAGCTCTATTCTAGCCAAATATGCTGCCAAACTTGGTGTTTTACCCACAAAATAAGATCAATTGCTTTCAAAACATATAGAATAAAGGGTAAAAAAAGATGCAGTTCAAAAGGACACTCACCTGAAACACTCAGCCTACTTTAGCAGCAATTTGGAGAATTTATCTTTTTGGGTACATCTGAGAAGCCATTTAGAGAATATCAACTTGACTAAAACATCCACACAGTTCAATATCAATCTGAAATTCAAAATCCCTAAAGAGCTGTGAACTGAAGGAAAGCTAAAAGGAGTAAAGAGGTATTATTGCTCTAAGTGAAATGAACAACCTACCTCCTTATCTCCTTCCATGGATAACCACCAACAGGTGAAATTACAACTCAATTCCTTGTGACAACATTTTTTAGCACTAAGCTCACAGCATGACAACATGCGTATTTCCTAATAAGGGCGTGAGCGGTTGCCACCGTGACTATGCCTATCCGGACCAGACCCGCCGTCTCTGAAACCACGCCTGTCTCCACCGCCTCCATAACCACCTCGGCCACCACCACCACCACCACCACCTCTGTTTCACAGACAATAGCACAATAATCAGACAAGGTCTAGTAGATAGCCAACCAAAATAATCATACTTCACAACAGCACATCAGAGACATTTTCTTCTCTTACGAAGTCAGTCATGGCAAAATCTTGAAAAGAAAAATATCCACAGCAATCAAAATGATACACGAGCAATATAGAACAGGGGAGTGGTCACATGGCTTTCACCAGACTGCACATGAGCATGATTATACAATACCCTGAATCATGATTAATCTGTGCATATATTCCTCAGCTGTCTATTTGAGACACTAAACAGAAGAAATATCTATCGTTTACAGATCCTCCGAGAAACAAACCCAAACCAATAATACATTTTTCTGACTGAAAGACTTCAATAGCAATTAAATAAAATATACTGCTCTACATCCTCTAGGAAACATAATTTAATCACATATATTTTTTTACTTGGAAGATTAAATCAATTCTACATCATCTCCCTCTGTAAAAGCTGTGGAAGAGCATACAACAATATCTTAGACAGAAATAATAAGGCATGTCATCGCCTAATGTTTCAAGAGAACAAAGGATAACCCTCGATATTCACAACACGCCCTCTTCTAACTACAAAACAGAAGAAATATTGATAGCATAGCAATGGGAAAGAAACATAGTTACCCAAATGAAGGCTTCGGCGCAGACTTCTCAGCCATAACAACACTGATCTTACTGCCTCTCAAATCATAATCTGAAAAATAGGATTTCTTGTTAGCCAAAGTTCATACTAGGCACAAGAAATGTGTAGACATGTCAAAGCCAAATCATTCACTGATAACATACTGTTATAGAAGCCACCAGCAGAGTGTGCTGCAGAAGGATCCTCATAAGCCAAACATGCATCTCCTTTATTCTTCCCACTTTCATCGGTGTATATCTTAATGTTATACGGCCACTGATCCTTGTAGCCCCGCTTTTGCTTGATTCTTGCAACCTGCACAGCATATTAATTGAAGCATCACAAAAAATCAACTAATTTATATAAATCCTATATGTCAACATACATATACAAAGTCACTTCATTCAACACAAGATTCCTAGAATATGGTCCAAAGTTTAATGAAATTGTTACTAATGTTTCCATAACTTTAACAGAGTTAATCATTACCAAAAGAGTCCAACTAGGAACTGGAAAAGAAACTTCTTTAAACAGTTGATCAATTTGACAAATTCTGAGCGAGTGAAAATCCAAAAGTTCTGGCAATAATCAGACTTCACAATTTTGCTATTATAGTAGGAGCTCATCATTTTTAATCAGCAAAATCAATCTACCTATTCCTTTTTTTTGCCTAGGCATGAAAAAAAATACCCTCCAATTGACTATCCACCTATACCAAGATCTCCACATTCCCTTGATTTTCAGAATCATTAGCATCTCCAAAAATTACAATATTCTGCACTTATTGAGCAAGAGATAACAAATGTACTACATCCTATACCAATCAGATGAAGCCTCCAAAGTTCATTGAGCTGGGGCCTTACTATCACATTAACCAAAAACACTAACAAGATATAAGATTATTCTAGTAACAAATAATGATATACAGCTCAGCATTATGTTGAATCAACCAGAAGCTACAACTGCAACTGACTAGACAACAGGATTTGCAACCCGTCTCTAGACACCTTACGGTTTAAAACTTTCAAGGATCAGTCGATATACATTCAACAAAGCAAATAATCAAGTCAAAGATACCACAACTAAGGTCTACCAAATACAGGCACAATAATCTTAAAAGGAAAGGACAATACTGTTAAAAGGAAACATATCATAGATTGCTTTGCAAAAAGGATCAAAAGAAGATAAATGAGTATTACTGTTCCAATGCCTCCAAAAAGCTCTCTGAGTTCATCAGTGGTCACATCAGGTGGCAAATTCGATATGTAAATTCTTGCATTGTCGCATGAATCATCACAGTTTTCATCACATTGCTTCACCTTCACTGGGACATCACTAGCAGCAGGGGTTGCACTATAACCACCACCTCCTCCTCCTCCTCCCTGTCGAGGACCACCATACCCACCAGAAGGACCCCCACCACGGCTACCTCTACCATCACCTGAACCACCATAAGAAGGTGGATATGATCCAGGACCGCCTGTGTAGCTAGTTGGTGGAGGAACAGCATCGGTTTCATATTCAGGATTTCCACCATACGAAGGCGGTGGATAATTGCCTCCAGAACCTCCATAGGAAGGGACAGGTGGAGGAGCCTGACCATAAGAACCAGAACTATCTCTACCATGACGATCTCCATAAGAGCCACCTCGGCTACCTCCTCCAGCCCTTCCTCCATCATAACTGCTTCCCCTACCACCTCCATCCCCACCGTATCCTCCACCACCACTGCCTCTGCTGTAGCCACCTCCACCACCACCTCCACCACCCCTATCACCAGCACCATTAGCAGGTGAGGGTGCACCACATTTGTTACACTCAGTTCGTCGTGCGAAATTCATGTTGCCACAACTACACCACGTACAGAGTTTCAATGTAACTTTCAAGAATTATGTGTAACCACCAGTGTAACGAACATCCAAGAAATCATTCATTTATAACAGAGATCATAGCTTGCTTATGGGCAGATAATCATTAGAATATATAACAAATCCAATTAGTCTAGAATAACTAAGCATGTCAATATTCAAAACATAGAACCTTTATACCTCGCGTTAGGGCAACGCCAATCACCATCTCTTCCACTTCCACCACGTCCACCTCCGCGCCCGCCTCCACCACGGCCACCCCTATCTCCGCCCCGATCGCTTCCTTGATATCCGCCACCTTAAACAAGACAAGGCGTCAGGCATATGCAAGATTCCGAAATCACAAGAGAGCATCGAGCATAAACACTACGCCAGATCAAAAACAATCACACGAAAACTATAGATTCCTGAAAAAGACATACCGCGACTTTGTGAATTGCCTCCATATCCGCCGCCACCACCACCTCCCCTATCACCATAGCTTCCGCCTCGGCCTCCGCCACCGTAGCCACCTCCTCCACCGCCACCGCCGTATCCGCCTCCTCCTTTGCCACCATAATCACCGGCGCTGTCACCTCCATAACCACCAGCACCGCCACCGCCATAGCCAGTGTTGCCAGTCCCTCCATAGGCGCCACCAGCGTAGCCTCCCCCGCCGCCGCTGGCTCCGTAGCCACCAGCATAGCCTGCTCCTCCGTATCCTCCAGCGGACGGAGGAGGAGCAGATCCATCGCCACCACCGTACATCCTCAATAAGATCTAGGGTTTCTTTTGGGAGTAAAGCTTCAGCCTTTAGCAAAAGAAGAGGCTCGAAGAGCGATACGCGGACTTATATAACTTTGAGTATTGACCGACGTGGGGAAGGATTAGGTTTTCGCCTTTCGGACTTGAGATCGCCAAATGTCGATGTTTGCATATAGAGGATAAATGAAATATAGAATAAATTTTTCTTATGAATAGAAAATAAAAATCACATACTAAAAAAATAACGGTGGATACAAAATAAAAAAATCTAGAATAGTTTCATCCTCCAGTAATATACAATAAAGTTTTGAAGTTTTTGGACCGGGCGGCGTGTTTTTGGGCCCATTTTTCATTTGCGGGCCGTTTCTCCCAAATTTGCAGCTATGGCATAACAAAATTTAAAAAAAAAAACCACCCGCGTCCCCCGTTTCTCTTGTTGTTTTCGCGTTCGCTATTCCCTCTCAACTCCAACTCCAACTCCCACGACCTCACACAAAATCCCGATTTCTCCTCTTGTTCTGCCGATTAACCGTCGATCCACCTCACACGAAGTCGAAATCGTGCTCAATCATCTTCTCCAAGTCGCATGCATTGAAGTTGACATTGAAGATTTTTGAGTTCTTGTGTGCCGTTTGTCTCCTTCTGTCACCTCTGCTCAATTTTTGATTTCTGAAACTCGTGAGTAAGTTTATTTTCGTTTCAGATTTGTGTTTATGTCGTTTGAATCATATTTGTGCTCTTCTATTGTTGTTGTTTTAGTAGATCTCGTTTTCCTAGTATGTGTTAGGTTTTATAGTTTTGTTTTTGAATTTTTGGTTCTATGTTTTCGTTTTTGGTTTTTGTGTTGATGATTCTTCATAATGTGAATCATTTCTGGTTTAGTGATGGCTTAACATACTCTGAGTTTGAGTTTTCGTGCATGTTCTAGGGTTTTGTGATGATGTGTTTTTGTGGTGACAATTTTATAACCTCTTCAGCCGGAGGAGACCAAGTCGAAACCCCTGCTTGAACGTGCATCACGGGAACGGCAGGACCCACAACCTCCTTAAACTCTTTCGACAACAGCCGAGCTTCTTCAACAACACCAGCGGCGAAAAATTCAGTTCTCTCAAAAATCTGCGATTTCTAGCTTGCCAAAGACCCCACGTAACCGCCGCCCATAAAGCGAACTCATCTTTATCAACAGATTTCAGGACCAGTTCCATGAGCTCAACCAATAGCAATCGCTGGTTAGAAAAGTTTTTAAACTCCGGCAAAAGTTTCCAAACCGCCTTGGCTTCAAGGCATCTAAACAAAACATGTTCAACCGTTTCTTCCAAGCCACAAAACTCACAAGCATTATCAGCGATAATGTGTCGTTTCAACAGATTGGCTTTAACAGGGAGAACACCTTTGCAGGCACGCCACAGGAAATTCCTAACCTTTGGGAGAGAGTTGATTTTCCAAATTTTGTCCCAAATAGAGATTTTTTGATGCAGATTGCTAGCATACCCACCTTGCAAGATCTCAATGTCCTCCTGCAGCAAAGCATGATAAGCTGATCGAACTGGAAAAAAACCCATCAGAGGAAAGAAACCAAGTCCACTCATCAGGCAGAGAAGAATCAATCAATCTCAGATTAAGAATTTGTTCAGCATCGCATGGGAGAAACATGCTTTCGATCAACTGGTTTCGCCATTTCCCACTCTCCCAATCAATCAAATCTAAGACACGCAGATCAGGGTCATAAGCACCAATAGGAGAGATCACCCGGAAATCAAATGGCCTCGGAATCCACCGATCCTTCCAAACCTTCAGACTAGCTCCATTCCCAACAGACCTGAAACAACCTTTCAAGAGAGCTTCCCTTCCCATCAGAATAGAGCGCCAAATAAAACTCGGTCTATACCCCAAACTAGTTTCAAGGAATTCAGATCTAGGAAAATATTTGGCTTTTAAAAGTCTGGCGAGCAAAGAGCTTGGGTTCTGCAGAATGCGCCACCCTTGTTTAGCCAATAAAGCCTTGTTAAAATTTCTGAGATCTCTAAATCCCAATCCCCCTTTGTTTTTTGGAAGACACAATTTCTTCCAGCTGACCCAATGCATCTTTGGCTTGTTCTCATTGAAGCCCCACCAAAAATCACATAGCAATTTCTCAATTTCATCACACATCTCAGCAGGGAAAGCAAAGCACGACATAGCATACGTAGGAATTGCTTGAGCAATCGATTTAATCAAAACCTCCTTTCCAGCCCGAGACAAAGATTTCTCCTTCCAGCCCCCAATCTTTTTCAACACTCTCTCTTTAACATGGCTAAAGATGACCTTCTTTTACCTCCCAACCATGGTTGGCAAGCCCAGGTATTTCTCATGACGTTCCACCTCCCTCACACCCAACAGACGATGATTCTCATCCCGTCTTCAATGCTGGACATTCCTGCTAAACGAAAGTTCAGATTTCGCAAAATTTACTTGTTGACCGGTCGCTTCTCCATAGGCACGGAGTATGTTGACAATTTCATTGCTCTGTTCACAAGTCGCTTTTGCGAAGAGGACACTATCATCAGCAAAAAACAAGTGCGAGATAGTCGGAGCTCCACGAGCAATAGTGATCCCTCTAAGCCTGCCAGCAACCTCGCTTGAACGCAGCAAACCAGAGAGGCCCTCAGCACAAAAAAGGAATAAGAAGGGCGACAACGGATCACCCTGTCATAAACCACGCTCATGAACAAAGGATCTAGTAGGGAGGCCATCCATAAGAACCGATAATATCAAAGCGCGTTCGTGCCGGGCAGATTGATAACTGATAATGTTCTGGCTGCTTTCGAGATCTTTCACTATATGAAAACTTGTCATGGTGGACGAAATGGTTATTTGGCTGTAAAGCTTGACATGGCTAAAGCTTACGATCGCGTTGAATGGGGCTATTTAGAGCACTGTATGAAGCATCTCGGATTCGCTGAGGAGTGGGTGTCGTTGATTATGCGTTATGTGAAGTCTGTCTCGTTCTCGGGCCTTTCGGACTTGATATCGCCAAATGTCGATGTTTGCATATAGAGGATAAATGAAATATAGAATAAAGTTTTCTTATGAATAGAAAATAAAAATCACATACTAAAAAAATAACGGTGGATAGAGAATAAAAAAATCTAGAATAGTTTCATCCTCCAGTAATATAGAATAAAGTTTTGAAGTTTTTGGGCCGGGCGGCGTGTTTTTGGGCCCATTTTTCATTTGCGGGCCGTTTCTCACAAATTTTCAGCTATGGCATAACAAAATTAAAAAAAAAATCGCCCGCGTCCCCCGTTTCTCTTGTTGTTTTCGCGTTCGCTATTCCCTCTCAACTCCAACTCCCACGACCTCACACAAAATCCCGATTTCTCCTCTTGTTCTGCCGATTAACCGTCGATCCACCTCACACAAAGTCGAAATCATGCTCAATCATCTTCTCCAAGTCGCATGCATTGAAGTTGACATTGAAGATTTTTGAGTTCTTGTGTGCCGATTGTCTCCTTCTGTCACCTCTCACTAGTACAATAAAGGGTTTATACATCGTTTAAAAAAGGTCATAGACTACGGTTTTTGAACCGTTGTCGTATCCAGCGTTGTCTATTCGAAGACAACGGTTAAGTGATAGACAACGGTTCTCATAGACAACGGTTGTGTACATTGTCTAAGAAATTGTTTCGACCGTTGTCAATGCGTATTTAGACAGCGGGTGTGCACATTGTCTAAAGGTGTGTATAATCGTTGTCTTATGCTCGTAATAAATAATAATTGAAATTTGTTTATATTGTTAACCGTTGTCATTGTTCAATATGACCGTTGTGGTATTAAACTTTGACATCTCCAACCGTTGTCTATAACTATAATTGTAACTATTGTCTATGCCATTTAATTTTGGAAAAAATTATATATATTGCATATGAATGACCTGTCAATCGGGTCGGGCGGGCGGGTTCGGGTTCGGGTCGTCCGGGTTCGGGTCATTTCGGGTTCGGGTTGAGATCGGGTTCGGGTCCACCTGGGTCGGGTCTTGACGGGTTATCGGGCGGGTCGGGTTGACCGTTGGGTCAATTTTTTTTGAAACTCTACAAACTAAAAATTTAAAACTTTAAAGAAACCACGAAAACATACATGTTAAAACCTTATACTATATATATCCAGAATTTTGTCAATCTCAATACCACACTATTAAGGTTATAGGTTTGTTTAACGAGCCAAGTAGTGACTAAAAAATATAAATTATATTTTTCAAGGTAAAATCAATTTGTTATTAGTTGATTAACTAGTTAGGTAGTTATTTTAGAGTTGTTTTGAATAAATAAATCATAATGGAACGGGCTGGAGAGGTGATCGAAGAAAGATAAGACAAATTTAGGTTTTAACTTTTGATAATTTACTATGGTTTTGGACCGGGCCAGCAGGTCCAACCCGCCATTTTCATTTTATCAAAAAAAAAACCCACCATTTTCATTTTATCAAAAAAAAACCCACCATTTTAAAAATTTTAGGATAAAATTTAAAATAAATTTACCGCCCTAAAATTTCTCGACCCACGGGTTGGACCCGACCCTAACCCAAAAATTTCCGGGTTTACCGGGTCGGGTTGAAACTGGGTTTCGGGTTCAAATTACCGGGTTGAAACCCTGAAATTTTCGACCGGGTCGGGTCGGGTCTATGGGTCGGGTCATGTTTTGACAGGGTGCTCGAAGAGTCTCTATTTGTCCACGTACACACACAATATATATAGTACTCGATCATGTTTAACAATTCATATATTTTATATATGAAACCAATCACAATATTCTCATATAACAAGATGATCCAAGAAGAGTTCAATCCAAGATCTACCTACTTAATGGAAATTGAGATAGTGTAAAACACCTAAGTTATGTTTTTATCCTAAAACACTCCAAATTAAGAATAGTAAATAATCTATCCTATACCTTTGTAATCCTTCATAACCAATATGCATATATATGGTACGGTGCAACTTTGCTAAGTCATCGGCCTACTTTACTTTAGCTGCAATATCAACTACCTGCATGAAACAAAACAAATACACTGATTTTATAATCTCTCATCAAACTCAATTCAATATCAGGTCAACAAATACATGTCTATTTCAATCATCAAGAGTTACCAGTCACATACATTTCTGTAGACAAACTGACAAAGCTATGTTTTCAGGCTAAGAACAACTACGTAATTGACTCAAGATAGCAAGACAAGCCAGTGCTAAAATGGCATGGAGTTGTTCCTTATCTAAAGGAGATTTTCAGTATAAGAGTTCCACCTCTCCAAATGATCCAAATTTACTTGTGGCTTCAAGGAAGCATAAGCCGGACTAAAAGCCTTAGGAGAGACAACCAGACATGACTGTTCTTTATGCAAAATAATTCATTAACTCATTTACCATATGTTGAAATAGCTGTCAAGAAGGGCAGTTATGAAAACAGAACTTGTAAAATTCTACTCATTGGCCTGTAGATTGACATAAGTTCCTATGACTTTCGAAATTCCGGTCATCAGCATTACCCAACTAACTATACACACAATGATATCAAATGGCCACATTTATGATAAAAATCTAAGCATCTATAAACACAATCAGGAGCTGAATTTGTATGCTCAAGCTGGTGTATGTCGCTTGAAGAGCTTGAATACTTTTGAACTAGGCCAAGAGGAAACACAATATTCACCATTTCAAGCCGTGTTTTCTAATTGCCAATCACATTCTACATCGACACATACTACCACCGGTGAGGTGCAGAATTGATGGAATTCAACAAAACTATGAGCTCGTCCACATAAACAAACCAGCACATTTCATCAAGGAAAAGGAAAAGCAGACAAGAAACTTACTGTAGAGAAATTTGTCAAGACTCTCGTTGAGGATATACTCGTAGACAAGAAGCTTATCCTCACCACGAGCGCAATACCCGAACAGATTGACAACAACTGCTAAGTCTTATGGTTTTATCTCTCCTATAATCTGAATTACCTATTCAAAACCAGGAAGAAGGCATCACAACATACAAGCACTCCAACACCCTAATTTTATTGTGAGCCTTAGATAATTCAAAACATAAACCCTATGCTTTTCCACGTCCCTGTATTATGCAGCTCTTTACATCCAGCCAAACATGGCTGACTTATTCACGAAACTCAAACCATAGAGATTTAGCTTCTTTTTAATTCCTTCCACTCACTAATTAAGCCTCTCATACCACACAAAATATAGCAAAATATCTGGGATTCATTCCTATGTTCTTATATATTACATTCGTTCCATTTATCTCATATATGTATTCAACCAAGCACTATATTAGACATCAAGCTACAAAATGAGGAGAATTCTTCACCAAGCATGCAAATATTTAGAGAATCTTCATGTATGTATAGAATAGCAAATAGGAGTTACGTTGATTAGTAGGTCGCGGGAGTCGAAGAGGACGTTCTCCGGATTCAGATCCCGGTGCGCTACGCCGTGGCGGTGGCAGTGAGCGACGGCGGAGACGAGTTGAGAGAAGACGGAGCAGGCGGCGGACTCCGAGAAGGCGGAGGCTACTAGGCGGTCGAAGAGCGTGACAAGGTTGCAGAGGTCGGTGACGATGAGGAGGTGAGAGTCGGAGTTGTACAGATTGTGGATCTGTAGGATGTTCGGCTCGGCGTCGAGGCAGCTTCTCTGGTGGCTGAGACCTCGTCGGAGGAGGTGAGCCGGATGATGTCGGAGATGGATAAGGACGGCGTCGGATTCATCGATTTGAAGGAGTTCGCCGAGTTCCACCGCGGATCGTCAAGGACTCCTCCGGCAGCGGGAACCGCAAGTTGAGAGAGGCGTTCGACATGTACGACAAGGACAAGAACAAACTCATCTCCGCCCGCGAGCTCCACACCGTCCTCAAGAGCCTCGGCGAGAAGGTCTCCGTCAAGGACTGCTCCAGGATGATTAGCTTTGTCGACGGCGACGGCGACGGCCATGTCAATTTCGAGGAGTTCAAGAAGATGATGCGTTGAGGATGCGGAGGATGGAGGTTAGCGATTCGAAAGAGTCGGTTTTTGGAGAGATCTGGATTTTTCCTTCCTTTTTACTCCGTAGTTAGTATTCGGTTTTCAATTCCGCATTAGGGGCCATCACTTTGTTTACATCTGACAAAAAAACTGCTATAATGGAGCCAATATTAAAATTATACACAATATTTACGTGCTTACGGTTCGTGCCAGCGTGAAGATACGAGTTATTATATATTACGGGTTATATAAACCATTGTCTAAAGTAAGGTAAATCTTACATACTCCCTCCGTCCCATTTTGTTTGTCCTAAAGCATGTATTTTGTGGTTATTAAGGAAGTGGTAAAGTAGTATTGGGAGAAGAGAAAGTGGGTAAAAGTTGAAATTAAATGAGGGTAGCGTTGTAATTTTATAGGAGTGAAAAGTGATAAAGTGATAAAGTAGAAGAAAAGGTTGGATAATGGGGGTAAAAAGTGAGATGAAATGAGGGTAATATTGTAAGAAATTATTGATATAAAAGGAAAGAGGACAAACAAAATGGGACGGAGGGAGTATTAGACAACGGTGTCCGAAACCGTTGACCAAAAAATTTAATGTGCCACATAGATCACGGTGACTAATAACCATTTTATATAGTATGAATATGACCAAAAAAAATTATATAGTACGAATGATAGACAATGGTTATGTAAACAACCGTTGTCCTTGTATATATATGAGTTGAATGCACAACGTATTTTCATAAACCGTTGTTTATGCTTCTATCATAGACAATGGGCATTATAAAAACCGTTATCCGCATTAAACCTTAAGTAAAATACTAAGTATAGACAACATACTTTGATCAAGCATTGTCTATATATGCGTCTTTTAATCTCATTTGTGTACTAGTGTCTGGTCAATTTTTGATTTCTGAAACTCGTGAGTAAGTTTATTTTCGTTTTAGATTGTGTTTATGTCGTGTGAATCATATTTGTGCTCTTTTATTGTTGTTGGTTTAATAGATCTCGTTATCCTAGTATGTGTTAGGTTTTACAGTTTTGTTTTTGAATTTTTGGTTCTATGTTTTTCTTTTTGGTTTTTGTGTTGATGATTCTTCATAATGTGAATCATTTCTGGTTTAGTGAGGGCTTAACATACTCTGAGTTTGAGTTTTCGTGCATGTTCTAGGGTTTTGTGATGATGTGTTTTTGTGGTGACAATTTTCATAACACTGTTTAGTGTTAATTGGTGACAATCGGTGATTGTTCATGTTAAGTGGTGTCAGTGTTATAAGTGTGTGCATGTTTGAGGTTTGTGATGACAATTTCGTGATGTTTATGTTAAGTGGTGATTGTTTTTTGTTAAGTGGTGACAATTAAGTATCCATTTGCGTTTTGTGTTAAGTGGTGACATTTTGGTGGTTGTTCATGTTAAGTGGTGTCACTGTTACATTTGCATGCATGTTTGAGGTTTGTGGTGACAATTAAGTGGTCATTTGTGCTTACTTTGTGTTTTCTGGTGACAATTATCTAGATATGTGTCATTTTTGTGTTTTGAGCTGATGATTTGCTTACTGTGTTGACAATTTGAATGTTTTGTGATGATAATTGCACTAAAAGCCATGGAAAAGAAGAACCTAAAATACATTGTGCATGAATCAAAGCGGTACAATGCAAGAGCAAATATCTTTCAGGATTTTGGCGTTGTTGATTTTGTGAAGAAGCATATATCCCAAGAGGATTGGGAGCTTTTATGCAAAGGCTGTTTTGGTTACATCATTTAATTCAAAGAGAAAGTGTCACTTCATTACCAGCTCATTGACTATGCTTTGATGCATGAGCTGGAAACGAAATATACTCACGAGATGTGGTTCAGGATTGGTAAACAAGTTTGTAGGTTTTCGTTAATGGATTTCACAGCAATTACTGGTTTGAAGTGTGACAATGTACCTCAGGTTGATGCCCCCGCTGATGATGAAGTCTTTTTTGCACGTCCGAGGTTGACATATGATGACTTGTCTGCTGAGCTGGCTCGTACACATAATGCAGATGTCAAGCTTAGGCTTGCCCATTTGCTGATTTTGCATGGTTTTCTTATGCCTAGATGTCCTAAAGTTCACCTATATCCCACTGTCATTGCAATGTCATCTGATTTGGAAATTTTTAATGAGTTTTCTTGGGGAAGGGCTGCTTATGATGAATTGATTTCAAGTTTAAGACAGCTTAATCGTACTTCTCGTGACCCAAAAAAGGTCAAAAATCCAAACTATAGATTTGGTTGCAGTATCTTTGGATACCCCTATGCATTTATGGTGATATATGTTCTCACAAATTTGTTTAATGTAATTGCTTTGTTTGTATGTTGTTCTGTCTAACTTTTTCTTTGCTTTTATGTGTGCAGATTTGGATTGTGGAGAGGTTTTCAGGCTTAAGAGAAGTGTGTGGTCTTTATACTGAAGGTGAAAAACAAGTCCCTCATATGCTGAGGTGGTGCAGCACTGGAATCCATCTTGTGAGATATCAATCAATCTATGCAGTTGGAAGAAAGAAACTGGTTAGCCCTGTTTTAGTTTGGATAAGTGACAGTTTTCTTAATACAAGTGACAATTATTTATGTGTCTCTAGTGTCACTTTTGACAAGTGACAAGTGACAATTATTTATGTATCTTAATACAAGTCTTGTTTTTACCTTTGACAAGTGACAATTTTCTTACAAGTGACAGTTTGCTTATAAGTGACAATTTTTTTATAAGTGACAATTATTGTTCTGTCTCTAGTGACACTTTTGTATTTGTTTTGTGTTTTCTGCAGGAGTGTCTACATCCCTCCTACTCTGAGTTTTCAGAGTTTATCTACTGTGATTACCCTGATGAGGCTGAAGATCCTGTTTTTGATGAACTCATTACAAGGATCATTTCAAGCCAGAAAATGAAGAGCATTCATGAAGAAGACTCAGATTCTGCCACTGACGACGATCTGGCTGACTTTGTTATTGCTCCCCGGGTTCCAACTGTTGACAAAGGGAAGGCAAAGCAAAGTGACAAAGTCAAGGCTGGTGTGAAGAGGAAAGCGCAGCCTTCTAAAAGTGATGTCAAAGTTTCTGCTCCTTCGAAGAAGAAGAAAAAAGTTGTTGAATCTCCCAGGAGACAGAGTAAGAGGTTGCAGCTGCCAAGGAGCCCTATGTAACCAAAGTCTTCAGCCAATCCTCTGCCAGCTATTCTTGAAAAGTTCAAGAGGCCAGTTCCAGTGACAGAAGCAGCTCCAAAACTAGTTCGAGAAGATGTTCATGGTGATGATCAAGTCGAAGTTGCTCAGATTCTGAGTCATGTCAAGGATGTTCCTATTGCAAAGGGTGATGAAGAGGCTTGTTTCCAATGTCGAGGACTTGTGCAATGATATGTTGAGGTCAATGAAAAATCTAGAGAACAAGGTTGCACGGAATGACATGACACTATCAAGGTTGTGGAATAAGGTGGATTCGTTTCAAAGGAGAATGGGGGCCGATTCAGATTCAGATGATAAAGATGATGTTGTTGTGACAGTGCAGCCCCTAACTCCAATCAATTTGAGTGATTGCAAAGGGATTGAGTCGATGAAGCTCTCTAGTGATGATGCTGTTATGAAGGGTGGTGATGAAACAGGAAAGGTGAATGAAGTTTTGATGAAGGAAGATGAGAGAACAAACGATTCTGTTGTGTTTCGAAAGGTGTCTTCAGGTGAGTCAGGTTCCACTTTTTTAGCTCTATTACGTGCTGAATTAGATTTTGAGTTTGGCGATGTTTTAAGAGACATTAAGGATAATTGTTCTCAAATGAATGAACATGGTCATTTATTTGCGTATTTGGATGAAGTTGAAAATGATGATGTTGGATGTGTTGAAGATGGTGATCCTATTGAGGAGGGAGACAAAGAAGACGAATATTTGACTGTGGATGATGCTGGTGGAACAAAAGCTACTACCCAAGGCCAAGGCATTGAAGAAGGTAGGACAGAAGAAGGTGAAACAGAGGAGGGTACTCAGGGCATTGGAGAAAGTGACAGAGGTGACAAAGAAGAGGCTGGAAAAGAAGAAGATGGAGGAGAAGCCAATGATGAAGGGACTGTGGAGTTTGACATGCACAACCGTACTCTGGAGATGGGTGTTCCAGATCTCGGTTGTGTAAGGAAATCTGATAGGCTGAAGAAGGGAGGCCCTTTGACTCACACGCCATACACCGTTGGGAAGAAGAAGCAAAAGAAGCAGAAGAAGTTGAAGCCTCCCAAAATGCCTGTTCGTCCAAAGTACTCCTTTTATAGTGATGAAGACCGTATGACCTTCTACCGATGGTTCAACAAACGGTATGTCAGTTGACTAGTTGTTTTTAGTTTCCAATTTGATATTAACTATTTTATACAAGTGACAGTTTTATGTTTGTAAGTGTCATTGTTCTTATATTTTGATTATGAGTGACAGTTATACAATTTTCCTGGTTTTGTAGAAAATCAGATGATAGTATTCAAGGGTCTGATCAACTACTTAATAGGACTTTCTTTAGATTACTTAAAACAACCAGTCTTTGGCTTGGGGATGAGGTAAGTGACAGTGTTCCAAATGTTTTGATATTAAGTGTTTTATTCAAGTGTCAGTTTTATGTTTTTAAGTTTCATTGTTCTTATATTCTTTGTGCAGCACATTTGTGAGGCTTTGTAACACATGAGGATGCTTATAAATGAGAAACCCGACGTGTACATCGATGTAGTTGTCATGGACTAGGTGTGGTACAAAGAATTTGATGTTGAAAGTGTCCAACGTTACATTATGGACAAAGAAGAGGTGCCAAGCGTAAAGTTTGATTACTTCCATGGATATAATCCTGAGCTGTTTGGTAAGTCTTGGTACCGTACAAATGTAACGAAGGTGTTCACTCCAGTGAACACTGATATTACACACTGGATTGACAGTGTTGTAAGTCCTTTTTGCAAAGTGCTTCCCTTGTGGATGAAGGCATCTGGATTGTTTGAGAGATTGGGCAACTTAGATGCTGATTTCACATGGTCTAGGGATGGCAATATTTGTCAAGATGAAAAGGAGAGAGGTATGTATTGTTACACTGCTATGCTTTGTTTTGTCAAGATGCAGATTTCACTCCTGACTTTTTGATTGTTACTTGTTTTGCAGAGGTGGTAATTGTGGAGTGTATGTTATCAAGTACATTGAGGCATTTACATTAGGTGACACCTTGGATGATTTGGATTATGAGCACATGGCTACATATAGGGAGAAAATGACAATTGATCTTTTTAATGACACTTGGATCTGGGAGCCTTTGCCTAATTCCAAATGAATGTTATGTTCTTTGATTTTTCTTGTTAAACTTAGTAGTCATGAAAGTGTAATGACATGTTGAACTAATTAGTGTCAGTTTAGGGCACTTGGATCTGGGACCCTTGAATCGTATGGATGTATTTTGTAGTGACAGTTTAAGGCATTATGTTAAACAAAATGTCCAACAAATTTGATTTGGTGACAATTGGTGGATAACAATGTTGATAGTTTAAGGCATTATGTTACAACTATGGTGTGTTCCAATTGATATATCAATCAACAAACAATTAAGTGAACACAGTCCCAATTGTAGTGACAGTTTGAAAGCAACATGATCAAGTGACGATTTATCCAAAAAGTGATCAAGTGAACACAGTCCCAATAAATGACATACGTTGTACAAAATATAACAAAAAGTGATGGCATATCTCTTAACAAACAATCGAAGCTGCTATTTCGAAGTGACATTGTTCTTAGAAGTGACAATTTTCATATATTGCGAACTAAGTGGTGACATTGATATAGCAATACGTACAAGTTATGATATATCAAGAATCAATGATAGTGCTGAAATTGATGATATATGTTCAACAAGTGACATATGAAAACTGACTTGGCATAGCAATAAACCAAAAAGTGACAGTTTTAACAATCAAGTTCAACAAGTGACAATATTTGGCAGTTTTGACAATCAAGTGCAACAAGTGACAATGATGATATATGAATCCTATTTCATGACGATTGCAGTGCTGCTTGATGCTCCTTCTGACATTTCATCATCTTCTTCTTCTTCTTCCCTCTAAACTCGCCTATGGAGGGAATTCTATTCTTCTTTAATTTGGTCTTCCAACCTTCCTTCTCACATTTGGTGGATTACACACTATCATGTTTATATGGTCTGGCACATTCCACTCAGATTTGTTTGGTAATGGATAAATTGTCTCTTCATAAGCTAAGCACCAAGCTTGGAATTGGTAGTAGTCACTGATGAAGCTTCTCACAGGGTACTTCATTTGTTGAATTGTAGCCATTGCATGAACACATGGCATCTTGTCCAGATCAAACATTCTGCAAGTGCATTTCCTTTGTGCTAGATCAACCACAACACAAAACCCACCACTAAACACCTCAAACTCAGTTTTGTTCTACACTCTAACACCATAAGCGTTGGATTTTTTGCACCTTTCCTCCAAAATGCTATTGATGCTAGGTGGTATCTGATTTAGGTGTTCTTCTATCACCGCTTTTCTCTCACCAAACCATCTGGACAACAGACTCCTTATGAACTCCAATAGAGCAGCAATAGGGAATTGTCTTGCTTCCTTCAAAACACCATTCACGCTTACTAAGTTGTTTGAAGTCATGATGTATCTATCACCATTGAAGCATGCTCTTGACCACTTTTCAAGTGACACTTCTCTTAGATATTCACTTATTTATGCATTTGCAGTACAAATGTCTGTGAAGTACTTGTTGAAATCTGAAATTGTGTAGGAGTCTGCAGCTTGGCTAAACAACCTCACAATTCCTTTTTGCTTGAATCTGTTCTTCAAATTTCCTTTCAAATGCCTTGTGCAAATTACATGCTTTGCACAGGAAAAGACAGACTCAACAGATTTTCCTATGCTCAAGTGACGGTTTGAGACAAATACTAAATCACTAGAGCATGGAATAACAACAAGCAGTTGCTCAAAAAACCATTTCCAAGATCTGTCATTTTCAGAGTCTACAACAGCATATGCAAGAGGATAGATTTGATGATTTGCATCTTGTGCTGAGGCGGTGATTAAAACACCCATATACCTATTATGTAGATGAGTGTCATCTACTTGTATGACTTGTTAAAAACGTGACAATATATAAACTAATTGTAACACCCCAATTTTTACGTAGGGATATTACCACCAGTGACCTTGAGACTAATGCCCAAAGTCACCCTAGGCTTTATAGTATTAACGGAACAAACAAGAACTTTAAATGCGGAATCAAAAACTTTATTACATTTGTCAAATTGACAGAAGTGTCATTACATAATTGAAATTGAGATGAGCTGGATTGGTCCTTACATGACAAGGGACTCAACCCAATACAACTTAAAACTAGAAGTGCGGAATTAAAGATAAGCAAGATCCTCAATGTGTCCTTGTCCTCAGTCTTTGATGTCAACTCCACCACCTGATGCGCCGCGACGAAAATACGGTTGACACCAGCCGACCATGCAAAGAAAAAGGGTGGTCGGGTTAGTCTTGCGAAAGACTAAGCAAGTGGGGTTTTGAAAGGTGGTTCGGGTTGGTGAGAGGAAGTAGAGACGGATATCGACGCCGAATGAAAACCGGACGATAGCCTAACCCTCTACTACCTTCCACGAGAAAACGAGCATGACTTTTAAGAGAGTTATGAGAAGAACTCCGGAAAAGGTTCCGAAAGGTTTAATACGAATATGTTGGGAACTTCTTTCACACAAATAATGCTGGTTATTACAACCCTCGTTGACTACGTGAACCTCAACCAACCTCATCTTACTCGTAAGTGCCGACGGGGAGGTGGCCGCTAGGGCGCTCAAGTACCAAGCCCATCTTCCCATTTTATAGGCGTTTTAACAAGTCGAGCAAGCATTCAGATTGGAACCAGATTCAACGAAATCCGAGAGCGAGGACGGTATTCCATTTTGTACTAACCATCCTGTCAAGTTACCTAGGTGCACAAGTGCTTATCTATCTTGAGATCATGCTTTTTACACATTAATATTCCACTTGAATAATTAAGATGCGTTGAAGGCTTTATCAAATGATTACAAGATGCGGGCACCTATGTCCCTTGGCACGTTACTAGTGCGAACACCCCTCGGCGGTTGAGCGGGCATGGGTCATGACCTTACGCTAGGGAAATTAGACTTTACGACCTAGCGATACTTAATTAATTTATTAAATTGGTCTTACGACCTTAGTCTCTAGATCACTACGCTAGTAATTAATTTCAAGCAAGATAACACACATACATAAGTCCACAAGCATCGAGACCTATGTCCATCTAGCGCAGCCTAATATCATCTAGAAATAATAGTCGTTAAATCTATGCAATAAAACAACCTATGTTCTTTTTATTCAAACAATAGTCCCTAACATATTAAAATCATGATTTGATAAAATCATGCGAGTACGAAATCATGGAAAAGGGAACCGAAACCACTTGCCTTGAAATCGAAGCTTGAAGAAAATAACTCGACGGAATGGGGAACGACGAAGACTTAGATATTCGGTAACGAACTAACTGGAAAGACAAGGTAATTCAAAATAAATCATTACAATTTATTTTGGAGAAGAATGTTAGAGTTTATATCCTTCATAAACCCTAACTCGATAATAACCCTTTAATAGTTTATGTTATATTATTTTAAATCTTGATTCTTAACATATTACTTTTATTAAGAACTTTCTTTAATTGCCAATATATATTTCCTTATATCTTTTATAACCATTTTCCTTTAACTATATTAATAATGCAATACTTAATATAATATCTAATCCACTTATTATATTTAGTGCATAAGGAACCCTCATTATATAATACCTAACACTATAATCCATCTTAATGTTATTATCATGTTCTAAGGATATCATATTCTTACAATTTTATACTTATACATACACATCATTAGGTCAATGTATTAAAACACATACTATATGAATTTTACAAAAGTTCCCTAAGTAAGATTTGCTATCCCATGCATAACATATCATCTTATATATATCCTCATATTATATAGTCAAGTAATAAAAATTAGTAATAATAGATTAATCTTATACCTAAGTATATAAGAACTACATTTTTACATAAAGTACAATATATAACATATGACAACATTCTACTATTTTCTAACGCAATTTTATTAACTTTAGTACCTTACTAATATAACGAATATCAAAATTATTAATTTAATTTATATAGTTATATAAGTGATTATAATTAAATAATTTATTATTATTATTTTAATAGGGTAACCGAGCAGGTCGACTGGGCCGGGTCGGGCCCGACCGGTGCTCGGGCTCATGCCAAAACAACCCAGATTTTCCAAAAAAAAAACAGAGGCCAAACAGCCCACTATACCGGATTCTAGAGGCGGCGTCCGTCGACGGTTAGCGGCGGCGCGAACGGATCCTGGAAGAGGGTAACGTCGCGAACACTCAGGAGGTGACGGAGTCCGATTTGGTGGCCGGACGATGGAGAACGACGGCGACAAAGTGGACTGCGCGAAAACAGGGCTGATGCGAGGCGTGTGTGACAGGAATTCACCTCAGCTTAAATTCAATAAATTAGCATTTCTCTTTTGTTGATGTAATCCGGTCTAATCCGGTCTAGTATTTCTATTTCTATCTACCCGGTTTGTTCCGGTTGAGTAACATATATAATCGGTGTTTCCCATTTTGAGATTCAATCAATTACAGAATTCTTCTCTTATCAAATCTCTCATCAAATCTCTCAGCTCTAACAACTTCTACAGGATTCCAGATCTTCGAATTGGCTTCTCCCTTTCTTCAAGCCAATTTCTAGGTTGGTAATTCGCCTGATTTCGAGTTCCTGGTTGAACTTCTAATTGGGAACTTATCTACTGTCTCATTGGTATCAGAGCAATCCGGGGACCATGGTGGAAACTCGTCACCAGGAATCACTCCAAGAGCTAGCTAGCCGATCTCATCACCACGATGCCATCCTGGAAAAACTCATGTCATCGCACGATGTTCTCATGTCCACTCAAGAGGCGAATCAGTCCAAATTTGAAGAGATGCAGACCACAATGAGGGAGATGAAGGAGCTCATGGCGCTCCTAGACCAGAAGAACAGCGCTCCTTCGATCCCGCTCAGATCTCAGGAGGTTGGAGCTTCATCGGCGTCGGGGTCCGATCTCCATCTACGACCTCCCGATCCGCCAGATCTAGCTCGACAGCCACCTATCCGACCACAACCGATCGTGCATCATGGTGGTCCGATGTATCCCGGAGGTCTCTCGTCGAGGATCGCTAAGGTTGATTTTCCCAAATTCGACGGATCATTGTTGAAAGAGTGGGTCTACAGATGCGAGCAATTTTTCATGATCGACAACACTGCACCAGAGATGAAAGTTCGTCTTGCTTCTCCTCATCTCGAGGGTAGAGCACTACAGTGGCACCACAATTACATTCGTAGCAGGTATGATCAATATCCTCTTTGGCCCGATTACGTTACCGCTATTACAGCTCGATTTGGTATGTTATTTGACGATCCACTTGCTGAATTGGTGAGTTTGAAACAAGGCACTGATTCTGTGGAAGAATTTCTGGAGAAATTTGAATGTGCTTTGACTAGGCTCGATCTTCCCGTGGGTCATGCTCTGAGTATATTCCTTGCAAATCTGAACCCCCACCTCCAGCTACATGTCCGACAGTTTAACCCTCCTAGTTTGGAAGAAGCAGCCCGGATCGCCAAGTTACATGAGTCATCACTAGCCTCAGCTCCACAAAAATCCTTCAAACCATAGTTTTCTGCTCCAAACCTAACAAAACACCCATCACAAAACCCAACCTCCAAAACCCCCTTATTGCCTACCCCAAATACACCTAAACTTCACTCCAATCGCCTCACATTACCCATGCCAATGATCAACTCCTCCACTGAAAAGGGACCAAAGAAATATTCCTATGAGGAGATGCAAGAGCGACGAAACAAAGGGTTATGCATGTTTTGCGACGATAAATATGTGCCAGGGCATAATTGTCGACACGCAAACAATGGGAAACGGTCTCAGTTTTACATGCTGGAATATGAGGAGGATTGCTCTGATGAGGTTGACGATGCTAACGACGATACTGTGATAGAAGAACTAGTAGAAACTGATGAGAACACTTGTCCTCAAATTTCAGTGAATGCTATTAATGGGGCTGCCACTTTCAATTGTATGCGGGTGGTAGGCCAATATGGCAAAAGGAAGATACACATTCTTATTGATCCGGGAAGCACACACAACTTCATTGATTTATCAATTGCTAAAGAGTTGGGGTGCAGGCTGGAATCAATCAAAACAATGTGGGTTTCTGTAGCTAATGGACAGAAGTTGGCTTCAAGCTATAAGTGCACTGCTTTTGGCTGGAAATTACAGGGGTATAGCTTCAATATAGAGGTCAGAACTTTGCCGTTGGACTGCTGTGATTTAGTGCTGGGAATTCAGTGGTTGACTACTTTGGGTCCAATAGTGTGGGATTTTGTTCAGATGAGGATGGAATTCACACTCCAAGGACTTAAGCATGTTATAAGAGGGGTAAGCAACTCCAAGTGCAAAGTAGTGAAGGGGAGTCGCTTGAAAAAAATCATGATTGGAAAGCCACAAATAGCTTTGTTGCAGGCATGTGAAACTCATGAGGATTCACTAGAAGCGCAGGTCTTCCATATTCAGGCTAGCGGGGGTGACTCAGGTATTGATGCTGATCTGCAGCAACTTCTCTCTTCATTTGCTGATATTTTTGAAGAGCCATCAGAATTACCCCCTTTCAGACCAGGCTTCAACCATAAAATCCCTCTATTACCTGATTATATGCCTATTAATAAGAGGCCTTACCGTTACGCTGCCTTCCAGAAAGATATTATAGAGAAAATGGTGCAGGACATGCTAAATCAGGGGATAATTCAGGACAACACAAGCCCTTATGCCTCACCAGTGGTTTTAGTCAAGAAGAAAGATGATAGTTGGCGCCTCTGTGTGGATTATAGAGGGTTAAACACACAAACCATCAAGGATAAGTACCCTATACACTTGCTTGACGACTTACTGGATGAATTAGGTGGATCAAGGTACTTCTCCAAGCTGGATTTAAGGGCTGGATTTCATCAATTGAGGATGGACAGTGAGGATATTTATAAAACGGCTTTCAAGACTCACTCGGGTCATTATGAGTATTTAGTGATGCCGTTTGGCCTTACCAATGCACCCTGTGTTGGATCGTTAGTACTGAGGGACGTCCTTTACTTTGGTAAAGGCGTCCTTAGGTTAGGCGTCCCTACGAGGAGTAAGGGCGTCCTTGAGTAATGCAGCGGAAATTAAGTACTAAACAGATAATAGATGAACGCAGTGAATTATAGAGGAACCACTCAAGACCAAGTAGTCCTTGAGTGTAAACCTCTACCTCCTTGGAGGATTTTTGAATAGTTCTTTCCTTTCTATTGAACGATCTTACAGTTGTACTGGCGAGCCTTTACAGTTCTCTGACACTTAGCTTTTCCCTAAGTTCACTTGTAAAGAACTCCTTTAAGCTTACAACTTAAGCTAGTTCAATCTACCAAAGGACTCTATTCCTACGTTCTGCAGTACTTCGCAGAACTCTCTCTCTCTCTTTTGGGTTTTCTGTTACAAACTGATTTTGTGATTTGGTTACAAGTCTCACTCGATCTAACACAAGTTCTAGCACTGTTCTTGAGTTCTTGAGTTAGTTCTTCGTGTTCTTGAGTGAGTCGCTTTCCTCTGATTCTCTCTGAATATTCCTGAAAGCGTTAACGTCACAATAAATGCCTTGGGGCTATTTATAGGACTTGGGGAAGGGTCTCTTTTCTCTGGGACGATCATGCCCTTCATGGACGTGGCTACATGATCTTCCTCCACGTAGTAGGGCGGTGATGAGGAAGCTTCCTGTATCCAGCTGTGTATGATGAACTCCGCTACAAGATCGGCCGCCACGTGTTGATGAACTCTGCAACAGGATCGTCCGCCACGTAGTGTTGGACTCCGCTACAGGATCGGTCTCCACGTGTCCTTGGATGATCAAACATTGTCGAGTGATGTCATCCTGTCGGCTAGTGAGTAAGGACTCCTTTCTTGCGTTCCTACTTGCTTGTGACTCCGTCCTTGCTCAAGTAGTCTCTGACTGGTCCTTACTTCCTGTTAGCTAGCGTCCCTAAACTTATGGGACGCCCATACACACCTGTTGTCCTTTTGGTCACTGGCGTTCCTGAACACTTGGACAACTTTATTAGAATCAAAGTGAGTTTGTCATATCAAAACTAAGGGACGGTTGTGTGGAACACTAACAAGTACGCAAGCGTTCTTGATAGCGTCCTAACACCCTGCACATTCCAGAGCCTCATGAATGAAGTGTTTAGGGCAGTGGCGAGGAAATTTGTCCTGGTATTCTTCGACGACATACTTGTTTACAACAAAACGTGGTCAGATCACTTGATTCATCTACGACATGTCTTCCAACTTCTGAGACAACACAAGTTGTATTTGAAACCATCTAAGTGCACTTTTGGTGCCACACGGGTTAAATACCTTGGCCACTTCATCTCTGCAGAGGGGGTTAGCACAGACCCGACAAAAATCCAAGCAGTACAGAACTGGCTGGTTCCATCTAATCAGAAGCAACTGAGAAGTTTCTTGGGGCTTGCCAATTACTACAGGCGATTCATCAGAGGATATAGTGTCATAGCCAGACCGTTAACAGACTTACTCAAGAAAGACAGTTTTGTTTAGTGTGAGGACGCTTCTAAGGCATTTACTGAGTTGAAAAATGCCCTCACTTCAGCACCAGTGCTAGCACTTCCAGATTTCAGTAAGGGTTTTATTGTAGAGACTGATGCGTCGAATAGGGGAATCGGAGCCGTACTCATGCAGGATAAACATCCCATTTGTTTCATCAGCAGAGCCCTAGGACCAAGACACCAATCTTTGTCTGTGTACGAGAAGGAACTCATGGTTGTGGTACATGCTGTGCAATCATGGGGTTCTTACCTTGCACATCGGCCTTTTAAGATCAAGACGGATCAAAAGAGTCTGAAATATTTGTTGGAACAACGGATCTCTACACCTTTCCAACAAATGTGGCTTTCCAAGTTGATGGGATATGACTTTGAAATTGAATACAAGAAGGGCAAGGAGAATATTGCAGCAGATGCATTATCTAGAGTTTCAGAGTCTGAGTTGCTGCACATAACGCTGAATCAAGCCCATCAAGATTTCTTTGACAGCATCCAGAAATTGTGGAGAACTGATCTTGTACTACAGCAGCTGATAGTTGAGTTACAACAACAAAAAAATTCTCATCCTCAATTCTCTTTCACTAACGGGGAACTAAGGCGCAAAGGAAAGCTAGTTATTGGGAATGATCCAACAGTAAAGCAGCAAATATTTCAGTGGTTGCACGATTCAGTTGTTGGAGGCCACTCGGGTAGGGATAAAACTCTTCACAGAGTAAAGTCACTCTTCTACTGGAAGGGTATGAGCAAGGAAATCCAGAACTATATTCGCAACTGTGATGTCTGCCAGAAGAACAAATATGACCAAGCTGCCAGCCCGGGTCTCTTGCAGCCTTTACCGATTCCAAATGGTATTTGGCAAGACATCAGTATGGATTTCATAGAGGGGCTGCCCCCATCCAACCACAAGCATGCTATCCTTGTTGTTGTCGATCGACTTAGCAAGTATGCTCACTTTATAGCCCTATCTCATCCTTATACAGCTGCTACCATTGCTCAGACATTCCTTGACAACATCTTCAAACTACACGACATGCCTCAGTCGATTGTGAGCGATAGAGATCCGATCTTCGTTAGTGAAATTTGGAGGGAGATTTTCAGAGTACATGGGGTCGAGCTATCACTCTCCACGGCATACCATCCTCAAACTGATGGTCAGACAGAGATAACTAATAAAACCCTTGAGACGTATCTCCGGTGCATGATGTTGGATCGTTAGTCAGAAATACAAGGGCGTCCTTAACAGAGTTAAGGTCGTCCTTCACCAGGATGTCCTTAATAAAATCAAGGACTTCCTTGGTTCGCAGCGGAAATCAAAAGACTAAACAGGTTAAGGCAATAAGTAAGGAACGCTTTTGATTTATAGAGGAACCACTCAAGTACCAACTAGTCCTTGAGTGTAAACCTCTACCTCCTTGGAGGATTTTGTAATAGCTTTTTCCTTTCTTATTAAGTTTCCTTACAATACACTGGCGAGTGGTTACACTTCTCTGGCACTTAGACTGGCGTCCCTAAGTCCACTAGTAACAACTCCTTTAAGCCGGTAGAGTAACCTAACTTAATCTCTAAAGGAAACTATCACCTCGTCCTTACAGTTCGTCGTAAGGACTCTCTCACTCTTTTTGTTCTTTTCTATTACAAACAGTTTGTGGTTTTGTTGAACGCTTCTCGCTCGATCTAACACCTAAGTCTCACTTGTTCTTGAGTTTGTTCTTGGTGTTCTTGGTGTTCTTGAGCGACTTGATAAATTCTCTGAATATTCTCTGAAGCGTCACATCACAATAAATACTCTAGGGAGTATTTATAGTGGCATTGGGAAAGGGCAACTTTAACTCTGACGATCATGCCCTTGGGGACGTTGCAACAGTAATCGGCTTCCACGTGTTGTTCTGATGATCAAGGAAGCCTACTGGCAATTCCGTTAGGCTTGGATGCGGGATCTTCTTCCACGTGGAGATCATGATCAAAGCTTGTCTGGTGATGTCACTTTGTCGGCCAGCTTTGAAGGACTCCAGTGTAATGATTAAGGACGGTGTCCTTGTTTGTATTTTACCAAGCCGTTCACTGAAGGATGTAGCGTCCTCACTTCCTGAGGACGGCTACCTAATCCTCAACTTGTTGTCCTTTTCAACGTGCGTTCCTGAAACACTTGGACAACTTTATTAGATCAAGACGAGTTTGTCATATCAAAACTAAGGGACGCTAGGCACAATGTTAATTACTGAAGGCGTCCTTAACATTGTCCCAACAGTTTCCCCCTTTTTGATGATGACAAACTCTGGGCAATAAACATTTTGCACTTAAGCTCTAGCATGCTCATTGTAATTGTCATCTACCATCACAATTTACAGTGACTATTAGATTTTTAAGGAAAAACTGTCACCTTTTGCTCGAATCCTCTACTTTTCGGTAGAAATCACAAGTGACAATTTGGAGGATTGTGTCTATTAGATTTTGAAGGACAAAAATATCACCTTTTGCTCGAAATCGAAAGTGACAATCTGGAGGATGGAGGCTCGATCGCGCGCAGAGATTTTACAGTGACAATCCTCTGCTCGATCACGCGTAGTCGACAAAATTGCAGCCGACAGTGACAATGCAATTGAGGCGCGATCACGCGTAGGAAATCGCAGGTGACAGTCGCTCTCGATCGATCACGCGCACGAAATCGCAGGTGACAATTGAGCCGTGTTTGCAGCTTTGGAATCACGCAGGAAAACGCCGGAAATTCGTTGGAAATCGCGCCGGAAATCGCCAGATTTCTCTCGCCGGGAGCGCGCGGAAATCGGTTGGGATAATGGAGGTGCACGTCGCGTTTTATTTCACAACTTCCATGCCAGCCGTGCAAAATTAGAGGAGCGTTGCTTCTATAGGCTATATGGCATTTTCCAAATGTCATATACCCTAATCCTTCTAAAGTTTTCCTATGCGTCGAAAATGAAAATCTCATATTGAAAAATATAATTGCGGATAAAGAATAAAAAATCTTTTATAGTTTCATCCTATTACGTAGGGTTGGTCATGGGTTGGTTTTGAGTTGGGTGGAGTTCTTCCACCACCCGACTCGTCGATGAAAATGATTCACTCGTCTCACTCATCACCTACAAAGCCCTATACCCATCTCACCCAACACCCGCGGGTTGGGCGGGTGACTCACCGCTCACAAATTTCTATGAACTATAATTACAATATATCAAATAAATTACTTTACAATTATAGTATAATTATCTAAAAGTCAATTGAATCCGAGAGTTAAAATAGCAAATTGGTTTAAAAATTCAAATATGATTAATGATAAAGGAAATATTTCCAAATATAAACTAATCAAAATCAATACATTGCGTTATTTAAAAGCTAGAAATTGGAAATGTTCCTTCAAGCAATAAAAATAAGAATATATTCTTGGTAAATTGATGAGTGGAATGAGTGGTACGTAAATGCTTGATGAGTGATGGGTCGGGTGAAATGGCTGCTAAATATAACTCATATCCGACCCATAAACCATTTTATCCGTCAACTTCCTCACCCATCAACCGTCTTTTCATGGGTTTTCACCCATATAAAATGAGTGGCGGGTGAGGCGGTCACCCATTGATAATGTATAACCCTACCTTATGTCTTTAAAGCAAAACTCTTTAAAGTCTTATCTTCAAGCCACATGTATTTTAATTCAACCAAATTTTTCTAAAAACAAAATTTTAAATCTATTCACTAATCCCAACTTTCACGTAAAAAAAAACACTTTTTTTTTCCTCTCACACATCCACCTCACTTCTCTTCCACAATCTTTAAAATTCAATTTCTCCTCTTATCATATAAAGAGTATGAGTTTAGGATAAAATCTTTTTTTCCTCACAATTAAAATACTCTTTCATTTGCACTCAAATTCTAAAAATTGATTTCTCTCTCTCGCTATAATTCTTTTGGATTCATCACGGTTTTTGATTTCAACTATATCTCGTGCTAAGTATAGGGCTAACATAGCTAGTTAGTTAACACGCAAAAAGACCTTGTGTGGTATTTTTCTTGGTAGAAAAAAAAATCTTGTGTACTATCTAAAGATCCTCGTTCAAGTTTTATTACAGACGGATACCACATAATTACCCAATGAGAGATTCCATTTATTCAATGACATCATGAGCAAATACAACATGTTTAGCCTTCATTTTACATTTTTCTTTAATTGGAAAAGAAAGATCTTTGATAGAAAGAAAATAAAAAGATCTCATATTATAACAAGCAAATACAATGTTGGATAAGTCTAACGAATTTACCTCGAGTATTAGAGACCAGACTCTAAGCACTCAAGATAGTGATAATTTTTTTTAACAAAATAGATGTATGTTGGATCCGGCCCAAAGAAGGCCCATTAAGGCACAAGACTCTTGAAGGACACTGAGAACTCACTAGCTCAAGACCCCTCCATTTCGGCAATCTAAAAGCCCCATAAATGAGCCTTCACGTGTGGGAATACAAGCAGCCTGGTGAATGGTTGACTAAGCATTTGATTAGGCTAATTAAGTAGCCTTAATAATGGGGTTGAAAAATTGTAACGTACGGGAGAAATTAGGTCAAAATGGGGTTTCCAAAGTTGTAAGAACACACAACCCAAGAGGAAAGCTTTGTAAACATCAAAATTTTTTTTTTTTCAATCTCAATTAAACTACCTTTAAGAAACACTTTTGTTTCAACCTGATCTTGGTTAAAACTTGCTAGATCTATAAGCAAATTTTGGCTAAAACAATGTATAAGTGTGATAATGTTTCCTTCAACAAATCTTTTCAAATGATTTGTCTTCTATTAAACTTTTTATAATGCAATGCTTTTTGAAGAAAGAATGGAGGTCTCCACTTCAATGGAGATGGAAGCCCTAGTACGGTCTCAAGTCGAGAAAGCCATAATAGGTAGCTTCCCTAAATGGCGACTTGAAACTATTAATATTCAATCTGTGATAATCTGGTGTTTCATAGTAGAAATGAACTTATGTATTGTTCAAAATACTACGATTATATCAATATTATTGTGGATTTCATAAAATCCCATACACCTTCTGCGAATAGAAAGGGTTAAAAAAACCTAAGTGTCAAACCACTAGTTTTGCCATTAGAAGTATTAGAGCACTTCCACCGTTAGTTTTGCCATTGAGAATTAAAGCAGTATAATTCATTGTATCATTGTTGTAATCCTTAATTCACTCCATAATCTGTAGAGAGCTAATAAATTTGCTACATCTCATTGATTAAGGAATCTGCTAACCTTAGGAGCTTTCACTCACTAACTCACTTAATCAACGGCAGAAGGAGTTCAATGTTCTTTCTCAACTGTGATTTTACAAATACTTGTTTAACCTCTCTTCTGACCAAAATTTGCCCATTTCAACCAACAAAAAACTACCTATGAATCAGCTGGCTTTGCAATCGGACACACATAAACCATAACCTAAAGAATGAAGCAACAGCTCAGAGCTTTGAGCAGCGACTACATGATACACGTCCAATGAGATTCAGCTTCTGCACAATTTACCCAGCAAATTCCCACCTTAAGCACAAGAAAACTAGAGCCGAGAACAAAAGAGTACGCATTATCAAAACCGAGCCTTGCAAGCGAGATTCACCAGAAGTCTGCAGCTGGACTGAAAACCTACAATTACCTACAGACGGATCGACGATAGTAACCAAACCCAACCCACCAAAGTCACAGCTCTCGGGACTCTGATCATGCTCCTGGTAATAGCGGTTAAAAGCATAAGATATGTTACCAGGCCAGCTTAGGTTATAACACGACCCACCAGGAGACAAGGCAGTACAATCAGCTGATGAACACGCTTCCAAACCGCTTGCAGTCGCATTGCTCATGTCTTTGTTATTGTTAACCACACACCATTTAGCAGAAAGATACTCCACATTTTCGGCATTCACAAGATTTCCAGAGCCTTCGCCTAAATTGATGCTATACTTTGCTTGGCCGTCAAATGTGAAAATACCCCAGTGTCTCTCAAATCCACCGTCATCTATGTTTCTCTGATCCTCGTCTAAAAGGCTGAGGATATAGGTTTCTTTGGGCGGGAAGTGAGTTCCTGACTTGCTCCGGAGATGGTTGAGTAGATTTTTCATGAATGTTCCAGCAATCGATGAGTTTGCATTGATGGCTCCGTCGGTGGGCCAACCTATCTGCCCAATGACAATCTCCATGTCAGGGAAGCTGGCATTTGAGAGCGCGGTTACAATCGCATCATAGCTCAAGTCAAAGGTGTTGTTGTAGCGCTTGTGTCCGTCTATGAGAGGATGCTTGGTTGGTTTGAACAGAGCGAAATCCAAAGATAGGTTTTTGTTCTGTTGGAGGAGGTCAAAGGGAGAAATGCTGACAACAAATGGGGAATCATGCTTTGTCAGGAATGTAAGGAGTTGGAGCATTGTGTTGTTGATTTCGGGCCTGAAGTGTGCTTTTGATGGCAAAGAATCAAACTGGAAGGCATCAAAACTGCATGGAACCACAACCTTGACCTTGCCTGCAAGATTTGCTTTGGTTAGAGCGGTTTGAATATTTGTTGCAGCTCCTACAACAAATGGAGCATACTCCATCCCATAACTCAGGGAAAAGGGCTCATCTCCAACAGCAATGTACCTGTGGAACATCAAATAGCAAATTTGTACTACATTACATTCACCCTGCAACATTGATATGAAACCCTAGACCAGAAGTAAACTGATGAGACTAGAGGGAGAGAGAGGGAGGTGTATACTAACTGAATGCGAGGCTTGGAGGTGTCAGCGGAGACGTAGCGAGTGAGGTTATCATGGACCCAGCTGCGGGCGGCCTTGAGGGAAGAGTTGAGGGGTCGGAGGAAGGAATTCGGGATGCCGACGGTGACGGCGATGTTGGTGCCGGAGAGGGACTGGAGAGCCACGGGATCGGCGTCGGAGAGCTTCACTCTGGTGACATTGTTGGCCCTGAGGAGCTCCACCACCTTGGCAGGCGGGAGCGGGTGGGAGGAGTTCCGGCCCCAATTCACCCCCACCGCCTGAACCCTAGAGGTTGTTGCCACCCAGCTCGGAAGGGAGAGTGTAATGGCGGTGGCTAGAACCAGTAATGAGACTCGGATTCGAGGGGGATTAGGAGCCATGGATTTTGATTTTGGATGGAGGCTCTGCTATGGTACCACTTGATTTGCATTCAGGTTGTTATGCAGGGAGGAGGCGGCTGTGAACCATCGGTGTGAAACTTTATGTCGCATGCCATATTGGAGACTCGTGAATGACCAAGTTATGTCTTTAATCTTTGCCCTTGATTAAATGCGATGGCAATGTAAAATTTAAAAGTGATCTTTGCATTGCAACTTGAGTGGGATTTTGGTCATTATACTTGGTGTACACTGTTTTTCTTTTTTTTAGAGTGGCAGATTATGGGTAAGTTGGGAATTTAGATCTTGTATTTGAAGTTGGGTACACTGAAAGTATTACGCCAAAGGGTAGAAGCTTATAAACATGCAAAGTAGCAGCCATGACCACAAGTCACGATGTCGACTTGATAAGCATGAGTTTAGATATCATGATCTAGGTGACACTAGTGCAGATGAGGCAGAAAAGAGCAAGCCAAGAGAAGCAGAACTTGGCTTAAAATCTGCCAGCAATGTAGCTATCTTTGAGGTTCTGGAGTGCTTCTCGAATTGAATCGTGATCTTGGTTGGAGTATTTCAAGCATAACAACCTTTGACCTACACGGTAAACTGTGTGCATTTGTTGGTATTTCTGCTGGTTCAATTCCATCCTCTCCGTTTCCTGAACGTAACACACAGCATGATGAAATAGCTGATTAATGTTTCAAGTGCCATAAAAAATGCAGATTCCTTTGTTTTGGTACTAGGTAGGAATTCATGTACTAGTACATATGGTAAATCGACATAAATGGAAAAAAAATGCCCAAGATTGGTTTTATTAGCAGAAAAGTAACTATCATGAGCTTTCACTTCTGGGTGCTGACAAAGTTCATGCTGACTAGAGGCAGATATAGCAGAAACATTTATATGTTCGTTCTCAGTGTGTTTTCTTTTAAACCGTACATTAGCCTTGCTGCAACCTAAATTCACGATTACCTGTAGTACTCTAAATGTATATGTATAATAACTTTGGAATATAAACTCAATAACAATGGCGAGGAATTTTTTTTATCATTACCTTCTCTGCTATTTTTGATGTGATGGTTTTAGCTGTTTAATCACAGAGCTTGGGAGTCCTGCAACTCCAGCGAGTAGAATCCCATAGTGGGAAACATGGCGGAGTCCATCTTTGAGTCCAAACTGATAAAAAAGATTGAGAAATTAACTGAAGAAAACGAGAAACAATAAATTTCTCCAACAAGGCTAGATTACCACCTTGAAATCCAAACGATTGTTTTTGACGTCAACATCAAAATGGAGAACTTTCACATTTGGGTATAGGACTGCTAGCTGTGATAGGTTCTCCATGTGTGTAGCGAAAATGGTATACCTGGAAGAATAGTTGAGTTTCTATCAGCAATGATGTAAAGCATAAGAAGATCACAAATATTGAATGCGTCATTAGAGCCATGAACAAGAAAAATATCATGCAAAAAGCAACATGACTTCCCAACTATATCAGCTTGGATAGTGTGATCACTGCCCTCAAAAAAAAAAAGGTTGGATAGTATCATGAAGAATTCACATGATGTCTAATGAAATCATGATTCTATAGTATGATTTCACAGCAAAACTTGGTATGATTGTATCAAAATAATTTGCAGCAGAAACAGTGTAGAGCAGCACAAGCTTGCAGTTATAATAGGGAGACAAGTCACACATACTTGCAACAGTAGTGACAACTGACAATGCTGCAACAGCAAATTAAACAGGAAAATGCCAAATAACATGAAAGTATGTTTTTTAACGCGGATCCGTGTTGGCTAAGCATGCCTTTCTTTCTTTACCATGTACTCAGGAAAGTGGACCAGATGTTCTACTCCCGTTTAAATTTTCAGACTGCGTTTTAGGCATACAAGTAATACAACTGAATTTGTAAATGACTGCTTGAACCCAAGCACCGAATAAGCTTAGGCATAAATATCCAAACAAGCCATACAATCCTTGAACAATGCTCAAAGAGTCCGTTACAATCAAGCTCATTATATATAGGTCTGTTTCTTTGAAATGTGGGACGTTCCTTCTGATTTTAAAACATGGAAACATTCATATAAGATCAGTATGTACGATGATTTTCACTCACCTGAAGCATTTCCAAGGGATAAAAAACATGTGCAAGAAGAGAATGAAAAATTCAAGCCAACTGGAAGGAGCCATACGCTTTTGATGATAATACATGCTCACAGCAGCTCCATGCAATTGCAAATCCATCAGATGTAGAAGTAGCCCTCCCAAGTTCATCCATCACAACCAAACTTCTGCTTTTCAGACAAAATATCACTTGTAAGTATAGTGCATAGTCTTCCTCACACAAAGTATTATTGAACATTTGATGTACCTTTGAGAAATATTCTGTAAAATAAAAGCAGTTTCTCGCATCTCTGTCATGAACTATAGCACCAATAATACTTCAGAAAATAATCAAATTGTAATTTAAGTACGCAGTTTAGATCTGAAATCTTACCGTGCTAGAGTTAGACTCAAGATTATCAACTGCTCCCATCCGTGTAAATATTCTATCCACCACCCTTATGGTTGAAAATCGAGCAGGAACATAGCAACCAATTTGAGCAAGGATGACGATGAGGCACACTTGTTGAAGGTACGTGCTCTTGCCACTCCTAAATAGAAAACAATACATTATTGAAATAAACAACTAAAATCAGCATCCTATATTCCAAAAAATAAGAATCGTATACAACAGGTAAATCAAAGGAGAAACTTATTTTTTGAAAATTGTATAAATGAGTTTCTTGAAGAGGAAGCTCTAGCCCAAACTCAAGATATGAAGGCTATGGAGATATGATTAAGCTTAACAGTCGTCAAATTCAGGGAAAATAAAGTGAAGGCTTATCATGGTCATCTTTAGTATAGAATATTGTTGGAAACTATGTCAACACAATGATGTATTTGTAATAATATCTATGACTTGGTTGGACATGATGTAGTATCACACAACTAAACTACAGATACACTGAACATAATAATAAAGCATATCAGAGTATGCTTTCAAAACAAAATTAATTTCAAAATAAATAGAAGACATAACGCACATATTAGGACCAGTCACAATAAGCATATTTGAGGCCTCAGAAAGAAAAATATTGTTGGCCTGCAAAACAAGGATCATATTAAGTTCTGTGAATAGAAGTATACGAATGTGATAAATCCACATCTACACACTTTTTTTTTTGAGGCCATCTACACACATATTATAAGTAAATGATTGACAAACAAGTGTTTTGCGTACAATGAAGTCACTGTGTATGCTCTCTAGAATAGGGTGCCTCCCAGCATCAATTGCTAAAGGACCGCTATCTGTTAGACACATGGCAATATCAGTAGGGATGCATACCTCTCTGCAAGCTCTGTGAAAAAAATGACAAAAACATCTTACTTGTAAATTCCGGTCTACTATATCGATCCACTGGTCTGGTGGATATCATGTGAGCGAAAGAATTGACAATCATATCTAGAAGACACAAAACCTCAGCAAGCAGTGTGAGCACTGAAACATGTTCTCTTACAGCGTCACTAAGTGCTGCATGTCATACAAGCATGAGAAAGTAGTCAGGTTCCAAAATCTGCCATGTGTGGAACATTAATAATCTTGAATCAGCTATGCTACAATGATATGAATTGAAGACGAGGTACAAACACTTGGGAGATATAATACTTTCTCAAGCTTGAAGGTGTATGTGCACAAATTTGATTGCATACCCTACATGCTAATGATGTCTGAAGGTGTATGGGCCTTCTTATCTTTGACTATGTTCATAGCTAGTCTATGCAACACATTTTGATGCTGACAACAAGGATTCTGAGTTGTCCGCAACCCAGGTCTTTGAATAATCAATTCAAATTTGCCATTTCACCAAGTCCCTAGGCTTGGTGTTTACAGAAATTAATCAAGATTTTAGCCATTCAAAACACTCATATCACTTGTCCACTTCACTTTATAAGAAACGCAAAGCTTGAGCATTATGTTCCCTTTCTAAGGCCCCGAGGCCTGGCTTCTGAATTCTTCCTATGTATGGTGAAATAAATAAAGTAATTCTAGCTAAAACATCCTCTCCACTGTGAGAAAAAAGAAGAAGGAGATTTCATGAGACTCTTACAGTTCAAGTATGATGTTTCTGTGCAGGATTTATCATGGGAACAAATGAAGTCTAATAAACAGATTTCGTCAAATTTTATAGTTCGATATTTCACAACCAACTAAGGAATCCAAGAACAAAATATAAAAGATTATTATAATGCAAAATAACACTTTCATCGACTTACTACAACCTTCTAGGCAGAGTTCCGTACGCATGTAGCATTCTGCAGCTGCAGACCTATTCCTCACATTCAGCTGAATACAAGAAAAAACATACAAACTGAGATTGTTTGAAGAATTACAATCACCTATCAAAGAAAAATGTTAAATAGGGAATTTACAAATATGATTGAAATCCTGAAGCTGCTTTATATTACTCTATGATCTGTATAGTGCCTTAAAGTTTTACATAGAGAAGCATAAAGAGGGATTCGAAACATACACGTTGGCTTAAGTTGTATGAAGAGGTTAGCAATGGCATATGAACAATAATTTCATTCAGTTCAACAATTCATATTAAATTAGAGCCCATATAATAGGTTATTTTATTATGAGATCTTGAGTGCTAAGATAAAAATTTAATCAAAAGTGAGGAATTGAACTAGTTCATTACTCACTGAAGCCAGCTCCAGCGTAGAGCAGTGAATGTTGTTTCCATGCTTTACAACCTGGAAATATGTACACCATTTTCAGATTTGTAAAAACATTTCCCAGGTTATGCTACTGTGGATGTCATTAGCTCCAAGGATCAACCTGAATAAATTTGTCAGGAAGCTTTCCTTGTGCATCTTTCAGTGGAATGCTGAAATAAAATCCTTGTCTGTTGTTAAAAGGAAGTTTCAGATTTGGCAGTCCATAATCCCCACGATATTTGCTTGCAAGGTTATGTATAGCTGTGAGAAACATGATAGATCAGTACAAAAATGAAGGCATCTCTTAGCATATTAGAAGATTTCTGCATGAACAGCAAACAAAATACCTTCACTCGTATCACAAAATGTCCTCCGTGCAATGTCTAGGAGTCCATCTATTCCAGTCTTAACAGCAAAGCACTGCTGTGTCCTCGCAATGAAAGGGACTCGTGCATGTGCCACATCGTCATCTATGACTTCTCCAATTCTGCAAGATAGGTCTCCAAAAAAGAGATTATAAGTTGAGCAAAGTAGTAATTAAATCTCCAAAAACCTCATATAAAAATTCAAATTTAGGTTTGTTCCATATCTTGAAAATTGATTAAGAGATAGTAGTCTGTGAATTTCAGCCTTTCTAGTAGTTGCAGTTTCCAAGTTCAAGTCAAGCAGGTGATTTTACAATGTTTAGCCTTTTACCAGTAGCGATTTGGTTTCGCTTATGGGTTATTTAGTTTATTGTCAATTAAGCAAGTACACATCCCATAATTTAGTTGTATATGTTCAATTAAAAATCAACTTCCAGCCATATATGTTTGAAAAGAATGTCATAGTCATTTAATAAAGGTTTGAAACAGAAGGAGGAATATATCAAAAGTGAGGCTAATACTAATTTGGTTGCTAGGATCCAAGATTTTTTCTTTTCTATCAAGTTTTTGTTTATGTTTTCATAGTTAGCTAGCTTCCAAATAAGACACTTCCACGTCATGAAAAGGGGAAATTCCCACGTATAAATTCCCCTTTTGTTTATGGATATATTTGAGCCGCAACCCTTGAGTATTAGTAAAAATATTGTAATAACATTAATTTATAATCGCAATTACGTGTAAAACATCTTTAGCTTAATGAAGCTTCCTCTTTTAAAACAGATCAAATGTAAATTTACCCAATCTTTCAAATGCTCAATATGGTTTTATTGGAAAGAATACTAACAAGAGTGAGAGTGAAGTAATCTATTAGGCCATGATCTTTACCTTTTTCTGATTAAACCATAAGTTTCATTTTCACATACTGAGTTGTAGATGTTTCTTAGAAGAAAACTTCTGGCATCTTTAAGAACCTGAGTAAAAATAGCTAGAACAGTTTCAATTTTCTGATGATTGCTTCAAAACTAATACAAACTGCAGAAGAACAATATAATTTACCTTGGAAAGTGAAGGCAAGACATCTAAGGCAGTCTTGAGAAGAATAATACTTGATACCAATATTTGGCTTTTCTTAGCAGTGTTGCCACCCAAGGCCTCGTTTGTAACTTTCTTTGGCTTGTAACAGAAGTGACAAAGTACCCTATCTAAGAAAAATAAACACAAAGGCAATTAATTTTTCATTAAAACCAAGGTGGTCAACCGGTCATGTTATAGTTTCATATGGGTGAAATTGCTTATGAACTATCAATCCAGATACCTGCTACAAGCCTAGACAGTTCTCGTACACTCTGCATACCGTTGGAGCCCATGTTGCATGCAATCAGTTTCCATTACTACCAAAAGTCTAAAATTATAAGCAATACTCCTGTACAACCCCATAAGTTTGCTTCCACAATTTAATTTTCCTAGCAAATTAAATTAGACTTTCCAATGATGTTGTTTGCTTCTTACAGTTCAAGCTAGTACCAGCGTTTTATTAGTGCCAAGTCTCACCACACATATATGATAGACATTCTAAGTCATAATTATTATATTTATACAGGAAAAGATATACAACAGGGTATGATACAGACAGATCCTATCCCAATATGAAATCCAATACATTTTCAAATTTCCCTTCCACTAAAAACTGATTTTGCATTAGTCTATGTCCAAAAACACTAGAGAAATTGATCTTGAAGTTACATATTGGGTGGAATAAGAAGATTGTTTACAGAAAAAAAAACAGTATAGCTAGCCATCCATATCAATTGTCAAATAAGTATTCTGGCCACCCTAGAAGTATGATGGTATGCCATTTTCTTCTATGGAAAATCTTATAAATGTGTATGAGAAATTATGTTTATTAAATATTTGAACGAAATCCTCCCAGTTAGAGATCTCTTGTAATAAAAGGCAAAGCAAATAGCACAAGGGAGCTGTAGAGATCACCAGGTTTGGTTGAGGAGGAATTTAGAGAAAATACAGAGCTATAGACATGCATGTAGTATGATTTTCACAAGAGCATCAGCTAGTTATGGCCAATGTGTGTAAAATACAAGTAATATGTAGAATAAGTTGATTGTAATAGATAGGAATGGATGTATAAATGACTGAATCGGAAATGAAAATGATAATGGAAACAAAAAGTGGAGGCCATTTCTATAAAATAATCACGAGATACTAATACCTCCGTGTAATACATAGCTCTAATTTCTTTTCCGTATTCCAATAACTCATATCTCACCAAAGGACCTCTTATGCAATTTTCTCAATATAAAATGAACTATACACAAGAAAGTCGTGCCCACCATCCTCCCTTATATGCCATGCTATAAATACAAGGCTTTAGGCCATGAACATAATTCCAAATATAGTATTAAAGCTTACTAGGAGTTTCCAGATCTATACACACCAGTTTCCTTGGGGAATTTGCACAAAACTTGAGAAAGTCCAAAGAACAGCTGCTCATTGCTCATTAGTTCATCCTAAATTTGCAAAAAACACAACAAATAAGTCAAACTAACACTTCCAGAATAAGGATAAATGACTTGAAGAAAGATCAGTGAGGAATCCTCCTAAAGGGGAAGCTTGAATTAGAAATCTTGGAGTTTAGAACATGATTCTTAGAAAAGAATTTACAACAATATTTACCCAGTGAATCCTGCACATGCAGGGTCTGAGGGTGAATTGTATGCACCTACTACGAGACAATTTGAAGATAATAAAATGGTTGAAATCTCTTTGGTAGTTAGAGACAAGTATATACCAACCATTGCCAACATGAGATCCATCCAACTAATTCAACATCAAGAAACAATCTTTGAAGCTTAATGTTCTGGAATTATCCTTGCCATTCTTTGAGACTCTATTCATTCATGTTTCCCCTAACTTTGAAAATATCTATTGAAGACTTATAATCTCATTACATTGATCTTTTTTTGATGAGTTCTACAAAATATGTTTCCATAAGAAAATCAAATTGCAAGATATATGTGCAATTTAATAATTTGATGAAGCCAAACTATTATTATCTGGATCAGTTACGGCTTTGAGAACTGACCAGACAATCAAGGCGTGCATTAATAGTCTCAATGTCTTTCAGTGGCTGCAAAAGGTTGGCTCGGAGAAGTCTGGTCCTGCACAGAGAGGGAAAAAGGTCACACTCCCGCATATATTAATAACACCAGAAAACCATCAATTTATGGATCTAATGCCATTTCACGTCGAAGTACTATTTTTATGATAATGTATATTCTGAAACTATTTACAGAAAGTTGAGCACAGGCAAAGAGTAAGAAATATTGTGAAAAGGCGAACGTGAAAAAGTGGAGTCTGGCCACAGCCAAACTAGCAGCCATTTTAAAATGGACATACCCTCCAATGGTTCTTGTAGTCCTAAGCATATGGAAAAGACTTCTCTTTTTATTACTGGTACCCAGAAGATCTGAACGTAATGGCTCTATTAGTTCCAGGTTTTGGACACTGCTATCAGATTATACAAGGCAATATTTTCAGTATATCAGAAAGAGAAAGCAATAATACTTTAACAAAATCATAATAAGAATGCGTTATCAAGTTTCATTTGCAATCTACTCACAGTAACCATTAAGTATTCATAAGGTATAAACACGATGTAGCATTGCATGATATTCAAAAGAGCACCTGGTGGCATCAATATTGACATGGTCGAATGATCCATTAAAAGTGACCTGAAAATTTTGGGTACAAGTCATCATTACACAAGAACATAAAAAACTTAGAGAATAGAGACTATAACCTACAACCAAGTGATTGAAAATTATAGCATTCTTCCAGTAGTACATTCAAATGCATCTAATACCCTAGTCCCAGGATCAGGATAGTGACATCCAAAGCACTTTAGGTTCTGACCATCTACAAACACCTCACCATAAGCTCTAATCAGAAGAGAATTTGAGAAACAAGGGAAAGAGGATATAATACCGATAAAGAGTGATTTGTTATTATAACTCCTTTATCTCCCTCTATCCTGCAAAATGTTAAGTTGATTTCAGTGTGAACAGTATAAATCACCAATTCAAATATTTTGAACACACACACACACACACACACACACACACACACACACACACACACACACACACACACACAGACATGCAAATAGGGTAATGGATTCTTCATGGATCTTTTTCTCTCACTCTTGCAGGAAGAAGACTTCAAACCGATTCTAAATTTAATTACATGGTGCATTGACTCTGCATCTCATGACAGCAATTGAGGTGCCCAGTACATATTCAGGTCTATTGTATCTACTCAATTCAAAGTAGTAACAACCCAGGAAAATTCTCCTTGCCTTGAGAATAAAGTGTTTCCTTTCAAACGTATACTCGCATGATTCCAAATATCTTCACGGAGACACTATGAGATCACAATGCCTTCTTTGAGTTCAACCAAGTAGAAATCTATAGTTAGTTTCTTTTTTACTAATATAACTCTTACATTATTTTGGAATTTGCTTTAGTTTCTAGCAAATGGTATAGCATTCCCGATAGCAAGATGCCATGACAATGGCATACTGTCATCTTCCAGAATATCTTGATGCCTATTCTTAGAAGCTGTAGTTTGACTTTGAATATATTGATAGAAAAAAAAATCAAGCAGTAGGAATGCATTTTGCTCAGAGTAGTCAACCTCCAAAAAGACTATTAACTCTGTCAGAAAATTTTCACATCTAGACCCTCCCTTCCATTTTGGTATAGGAGATTTCACTAATGCTTCTTACTTATTTATCAATCCACTGTAGTACCGCGTCGATATATGCACATCCTTACCCTGAGAAACTCAAGAGGATCTTTCCAAAAGGACCAGAGATCTCACTAATGATCTACAGAATTTCCTACTCATTTGAACTGATTAAAATGTCATTTAAGATGCACACTAATCACAGAAATATCTTCTACAACTAATCCCATTGAAAACATAACTACAGTTGAGTGATTTCTCATTTCTTTTTATGCAATAATAAACTAGTCATAACCAATCTGCCCAGCTCAGCATGCCAAACTTCATAGCAACCATCATCACATGTTTAAACTCCCAACACCTCACTTCTCTTAAGTACTATGCCTAACCATTCCATATTCATTTCTCAACAACTGCAACGAATATCAGAAAATCTCTCCTTCAATGCAATATGTTCTCAAAAACTTAAGTTCTTATGTATGCTAAGATTCTTTACACTGCCCTTTCATCCACATTACTAATACATGGAACACCAAGTTGTGATTCAATGATCATTAATGTGTAATAAAGCCATAGAACTATCAACCCTTGTAACCTGGACTGCAAGTTCAAAGGAGGATATGCTAACATTGTAAAAGGACTGACTAAAGAAAGGATTCTGCATCTAATTAATATAAATTTGGTGCATCCCATGAAGCCCTATTCCTCACTTAGCCATAAATTATAGTTTACCTAGGAAAAGGACTTTTAAGCCTATCTATAGCCTCCTGGAGAACAAATCATGCTTAACTATGATTCTAGATCACTGGAAAGAGAAAAGAAAAAAAGAGTAAACAATCAGAAATAAGAATTTAATGGTCATAATATTAACATGTATCAGTTAATAGAGAGATAATACTATGAAGCTTGAACAATATGGAACATATTATTCAGTCATAAAACAAGGGCCTTGATTTTGACAAAGAGCAACTTTCAAGTACTTCAAGTATTCAGTATTTTATATCATACACAAATGGAGGTGCCGATGGTCATTTCAACGCTCATATAGTACTCGAATATTAATTTCAAAAGTCAATATTATAAAACCTGAAACCTCATGTAAAGCCAAGCTACATATACCATTTAATAGTAGCAGCTGCTGCAGCTAAGCAAAGGTAATATTGTTTGTAGTAAGTATCCAGACCAAGCGCCGATGGCTCAGTGGAGGCCAAACTTCTAACCAAAACAGCACCCTGCAGGTGTTAAAAATATTGACATCATCAGAAGAGAAGTTATTATGAAGGACACACGTATTGCTTAGAGTAAAACTTGAGGTGGTCTAACACAACCTTAGTATCATCAAAGCAGCCACGAGGAACTATAACCTGAACATGTTTAAAAGTACAAATCATTTGATGTTGTGCAAGTACTACAAATGTCAGCAACAAATGAGTGCTTTAGCTATTTAATTAAGGAATAACACCTTCTTAGTTGCAGAATAATATTTATCAACTAGTGTAGATGCTCCAGTCATAGTTTCAGGTGCTAGCTTGCTAGGAGGAACAATTATCACCAGTGGATCATAGAAATGCAGTAAAGTCTTTGTGTTCTGATAAGAACTGCCAGTTTCTATGTACTGTGAAAGATGAAGTGATGCAGATCGCAAGTCAAAAGCTGCAACTCCAACCTGTTCAATAAATGGATTAATCTTTCATCAGCAATAAAGATTTAAATGTATCACCATTCTTCTTCCTATTAGTCCTTGTAGAAGAGCTGATGCATTATTGCAGATAAGAAATTTATTTATCTGCTAGGAACTGATATCAATACTATCCCAAACAAAAAAAACTTCAAGGTGTAAAATGTAACACCAATATTTAGCGGTCTCGCTACCTAATCCGAACTCAAGTTCTCAGCATCATTTGCATGTTTTGCATCATAACTTCAAATACAGAAAGCAGAGGTCTGAACAGTGATGATGTCTCTCTTACTGATGTGTGAATATTGATTTAGCAAAAGAGGAACATAGATATGCACTATCACAAATCAGACAATCTATGTATAACAAATATTTGTCAACGACAAAAATGTCCAGAAGTAGGTGAAGAGCGCATTGCATTTTGTTGTTCCTAGTCATTCAGATTGAAAATGTGAGGGGATCATCAGTTTGGTAGTTTTCTTTTTTTGGCTTCCATTATAAAACAAAACAGCAAAATGCTAGCTTCAAGGCATTCAAAAATATGAGAACAAGATCTAGCACCACCAGTGGTCCAATCTCTAAATCTGTTAGAGCTCTTCAACATCTCTTTGTACGTATCTTTGAACTTTAGTGGTCTAACCAACGCCAAACCTTTTTGAAACTGCTTAGAATAAATGACTAATGCATCCATAAACTGGCCATCCTCAAATCGCTCAGAATAAATTACATCTGCATCCATAAACTTGCCATCTCACAACTGATTTGATTTTGTTTTACACAGGCAAACCAAAGACAAACTAACGGCTAGGAAGAATGCTCGTCATGCATCAAAATTACTCAAGATAGCAAATGCCTTGACCTCGAATTTTGGTGCGTGCCATTCTGTGCTAATGTTGCTACGGAAAAATAAACTAACAAATAGACACTATAGAGATAAAGCACTCATGTCACTCTTTACTAAACGAATTTGAACTTCAAACATAGACCTCAATTTGTCAGGCGAAGGCTATTCAACTCCAGACGAATATTGTATGTTTAACTAGATGATAAAGAGCGTTTGATTTCAAAATTTTCAGTTCGATTTTTGATAAATACAGCCAGCTAGGTTATCTAGATAATCAAAGAGCATTCGGAGCAAAAATTACATAGCATGTGACCGCTTTTAAGCTTGGACAATTCGGATCGCAAAAGCAAACGACGATTTCAAATTGAATACGAACAAGATTTGGGAAAAGCAAAGATTACATCGAGAAAAAAGAAGGCGAAGAACAAAGCAAGAGATAGATAACCTCTTTAGCTCTGTTCTCGATCATGCCGATGATGAAACTCGACTTCTCTCCATCGTCTTCCATCGCCCTTTTGGTGTACTTTTTGGGCTTTGGGAGAGCTTAAACGATCCTCAGTTAAAAGCAAATGCGCGCGAGCAATTTTGAGGTGAGAAAACATTAATTAACATCAAAGACATTTTTCCAAAGGCCTTAGATGACTTTTGGGTGATGGTACAACAATTAAATTTTGGACTGATCCTTGGATCGAAAATTTGGACTTATTGCCTTTCATAGCTAATTCAGATCCAAACTTCAAGGTTTCCGACCTTATTTTACCTTCTAGGTCTTGGAACTTAGCTCTCCATCGACAACTTTTGCCGCCTCATGTAGTCGATATCATCATTAATATTAGAATACCAATTACAGAGTCTATTGACAGACTCATCTGGTTGCCTGCAACAGATGGTGTCTTCTCGGTTCAGTCTGCAACGTCACTCTTAACTGCTCCAATTAACCATGGCAACAACAATTTTGGTTGGATTTGGAGGTCAAAACTCCCACCAAAAATTAAGAACTTCTTATGGAAATCATGTGCTGACTGTCTTCCCACAACGGATAGAATCAACCGCTTTTATAACTCCGTACCTAATTTGTGTTCCCTTTGCGAGCTACAGGATGAAAACCTAAATCACTTATTCTTCCATTGTCCGTTTACGAAAGCCATGATTGTCCGACTGCAAAAATTAATAAACAACTCCTTCCAGTTAACTACCTCTTATACTTTCCACCAAAACATTCAAGAGACACTGACAAAAAATAAAGACACAACACCGCTTGCGTTCCTATGGTGGTTTGTTTGGGCTCATATGAATGCTAAAAATTTTGACCCAAGTAGAATTAACCCTCATAAATTCCCATCTGATTTGGCTTTCTCAAGTGCTTTAGCTTGGGAGGGCATTAATAATACCAAGAAACAGTTACCAAAGAGACCTAAAAGGAAAAATCATACGACTTGGAAAAAACCTCCTACTCAATGGTATAAACTAAAATTTGATGCATCTAGACTTAAAACTGGAACAACGCATGCTGGTTTCATTCTAAGGGACCACAATGGATTTATAAGAGTTGTTGGTCGCCAACAACTACCTAAAATGACAATAGTCAAAGCAGAAGCGTCTGCCTTATTGTTTTCTTTAAAGAGCATTGACTATTCTCAAATTCAACATTTGATAATTGAAGAAGATAATCTTATAGTTATTAATTCTTTAAAACGCCTATGGAAAGTTCCCTGGGAACTACACTCTATTATGGAGGACATTAGAAATCTTATTTCGGTTATCCCTTCTGTTGTTTTTTTATCATTGTTTCAGGGAGTCTAATGCTGCTGCTGATTTCCTGGCAAGAAGACAAGTTGATCTTCAAAGTCTCAATGCAGCCATTCCATTTCAATCTTCGTCTTTTCCATATTCGCATTTGTTTGTAACTCAGTCGAGGTTCTTGTTGAGTCAACATCCCTCGCTATTTGATTTTTTAAAGATCATCCGTCGCGATGATTTAGGTTATCCTTGTAACTAAAATGTAGCCTAATTTTGGCTTGTTCGAGCTAGTAGCTCCGCAATCAAAAAAAAATAGGTAGAGGTTTTTTTTAATTACCAAAAATATTATTCATTAAAACAATAAACAAAAAAATTTAGTTAAAATTTTTTGGAAACCTCCTAAAACCTATCTTTATCCACGTTTCTATTCTATCCTTTCTGACCTCATCAAAAACCCTACTAAAACCTCAACCTCCTAAAAAACCTTGTCTTACCAAATATTTATTTAAGTAAGTTTTAAATTGTACAAACCTTCAAAACCCTTTGTAAACCTATGCTGAACAGGGCCATAGTGAGCCAAAACTTCAATTAACGGTGACTGTGGGCCGATTCTGTTTGCCACTCACGAAATGAGAATTCGTGGGATCTCATGAAATGCAAGATTTATCGGGTGTTGTACTAATAATCCATATATGTATTTTATATAGTTCAAGTACAAGTGATTGTAATATATAACTAGGTAGATCTAGTGGTCAAGTGCAAAGATAAGCTTTTATGCAACCTCAGCTCAGTTGATGTGGAAGGCAAAAACTGACATCTTGGGTTGGTGATCTTGGGTTGGTGAGTTTGTGTTGGGCTTATCAGAGAAAGGCCCGTAAAGGAGGTGATGCCCAAATGAGCTAAAATAGCTTCAGCTAATCACGTGCCTTTGTGGGAATATATTAGCTTGCAATGGGTTCTTTTTTAGCTCATTCATTATACTGAAAAGCGGCGCAATCCATAGTTCTTCAAGAGAGATAAAGAGAGCGAACAAGAGATAACCAGAGAGATCGAAGGGCGTTCAAGGGAGGAGGAATCTCGGTCACCGGCTAGGCGTGTTGGTGGTTAATTCAAGGCGGTCAAGAGAGCTTTCGAGTGCATGCTTGGGTTGCATCTCCCCGTTTGAGATCCCACGGATGTAGAGTTTTCAACTCGAACCGGGTTACCAATTCCTTGTGTTCGTTACTGTTTTCATTCGGTTTGTTCTTGTACATGTTAGATTCGTATGCTTGGACTATTATTAGGTTTGAATCGTGATTAATAGTTGGGTAATCGAAAAACGCGTTTGGCTGGAGATGGATTTTCACACAACACGGTTTAGTGAAATTTCACTAAACCGAGATTAGTGAGAATAGTTTAGTTAGATTGGGTAATAAGAAGACATGGGCTGGATGTTATTTACTGGCGATAGCCTCACTTTTGTGATATATCACTAAACGACGTTTAGTGATATTTTTACCCAAACTGAAACCTTCCTTCAATTTACCTTACACCACCATGTTTCGTGAGATTTTGAATTGACTATAACGGTAACTTTGGATGACTAGGAACAATCAAGATTTCACATTGTCAAAAATCTATAAATATGTGGAAAAGTGATATTTGAATGCTCACAATTGGCCTCTTTCACTCTAAACCACTTACAAATGTCTTATTATGAGTGGGATGATAATTGAGATTCATGGCTTCAAGAGAAGAATATGCTTCATTCGACCCGAGCCCTTTTTTTTATCGCGGAAAGAATTAGGCTAGTCCCGAAACAAAGAAACTACCTTGGGGCATCCTTACAGATGAGGTCCCTCAGGACCGGATCAACAACTAACATGGTCAACGACACACAACGGAATGATTGAGCAACATAGTCTGCAACCGAGTTGGCTTCCCTGAAGATGTGCCTAATGCTCCAACTCTAAAATTGACCCAACAAGGACTTGATATCCGTACGCATGAGCTCCACCTCCCACGGACAACTTCAATCACCCAACACTGTTTTGACGATCTGTAGGTTGTCACCTTCAATTAGAAGACAAGGAATACCATGACGAATGGCCTCAACAATCCCTTACTGTAGGATCTGTGTTAGTACCAGAGGTCGCCGACACCTACGATGTCGTCGACTAGAGTTAACAACCTTAGGTTGTGCAGCGGAAATTCAAACACAAGAAAGACTTTAAGTTACCAGATTAGAACACAGGTATTTAGAGTGGAAACCCTCCACAAACCAACTAGTTTGTCTCGGGAAAAACCACTTGCCTCCTAAGCTTCTCACTTGGTAGGACTTGAAGAGTACTTCGACTCGTTATATTGATTTCTCGGGCTTACAAAGGTGCTCCTACTCCAAGATGCGAATCTCACGCTAGGCGAATCCCACGCCCTCTTGCAAGTACTCTTGCCTATGTACTCAACCCTCACCCAATACAACTCTTCTCGTACCCTCTCGTCCACAGACTCGAATCACACGAACCTGTCTTCTACCCTCTCAGCAACACTCGCACACAGTACAGAAAAACTCTCAGAAACCCGCACTCACAAAAAACTCTTCCTTAGTTCTGCGCGTTCTCCTCTAGTTTCCTAACTCTCCTCGTTCAACCCCAACTCTCTCAGGACACCGAACTGAATATATAAACTACGGAGATTGTGGTATAATTCATCCTTTTTGCATAAGGAATGAATTAGATACAATCCTTACAAATCTTTCCTAATCAGCTCCTTAAGACACAATAAAATCTTCCTTAATTATCTCGGAATAATCCATGAAGATTTTCGGCATGTTTGAACTTCTTCTTGCCTTAAAAGAACTTCCAGAATCCTTCTACCGCGCTTTCCTTAAATCTGCTACGCGCTTTGCCTTTTATAGATCAGTTTCGCTCGGCTTCGAATTTTTGGGCAACCAGGTTGTCAAGGTGGTCGGCGACTTCTGACTTTATCTTTTTGATGTCGGCGACTTCATGTCAGCAACCTGTTTGGAACCATCAAAACACACACACAAATTTTCTAACAAATTCCCCCTTTTTGATGGTGACAAACACCGATTTGTTTTCTGCACTGGAAGGGGTCTTCTGCAATTTGTCCAAACATCTCAAAAGGCAATCTATTGCATCAGAGCATCTCAAGAAATCATCTCAAACAATTTCCCCCTTAACTTTTCAAAAGTTCCCCCTAAGTTCAACATTCACTTGAAACTCAGCATATCCCATCAATTAAGCATGCAACCCTCAGCTATTTCCCCCTTTTGGCATCATCAAAAAGATCATAAATCATGGAGAAATAAGCAAGGCAAACATATTAGTTAATATAAGCAAAAGCATGCAGAGAACAAGTCAGCGACCATGCAAGCATGGCAATGTCAAACAGAACACACACAGCAGGGGTATTAATATCTTACAACCATATCGAACTTAAGAAAAGCTTTAGTGGAAGGAATAATGCGGTAGGTGATGTCTCTCATTTTGGAGGTGTTTTAGTGGTTAATTTCCCTTGTAAATATGTGTTTTTCATTCTCTTCTTTGTTAGTTTCGTTTCCTTTTTAGCTTAGTTCCCGGTTTTCTTCAAGAGTCGGAAACTATGCGAGTTTGTTTGTTTTTGTAGGTAAAATGGCAAGAATGAGGATGATTTCGAGGAGCTAAGTCAAGGAGTACAAGAGCCAAGCTAAGAATGAAGTGGAACCAAAGGAAACCAAGGAAGAAGGCAAGGATCGAGGCCTTGGACCGAGTTACATCAAGTCGGGCCCGAGATCGAGTACTCAGTGAACCGGACCGACGTTCCCAACGTCGGGCCCGATGTCATTCCGTGTCGGTCCAAGTTGGCGAGTGAGAAGATTGTTCCCCAAGGCATATTTTTAGCAACTTTCCACATTTGCCCCTTTCTAAATTGGGATTCTTTGGTCCCCAATCCATGAGAGGCTATAAATAGAGGTGATTAGAGAGCATTAAGGGCATGTTTGGATAGACCACACTCAAATCACTCTCTAAAGGCTCAAGGAAGGCTTGGAGAGCAAGGAGAAGAAGGAAGAAGGAAGAGAAGGAGAGATCGGTGGAGAAGAGAGGAAGATTCGTGAGTTTTGAACTTTGTTTTGCTTTGATCAAGTAGATTTGAACTTGGATTTTGTAGACACTTTGAGTTTGAATGCAATTGAAGTTTGATTGGATGATGTTGATTGAGATTTGCTTGATTTCCATTTTGTTTATGCTTTTCTCTTACCATATGGAGTAGATTCCATAGTCTTGGGCTATGGGGGAATCCCCCTAGCTAGATTTGGGTAGAAAACCCCAATTCCATAGCCTTGAGTGCTTGATTTGTGAATCCTCTCTACATTGAGCTTCAAATCTCTTGTGAAAGCAAGGGATCTAGAGCTTGTGTTTGGTAAGAGTAAGCGAAAGTGGTCTCGATCCCATCACAAGTCTCTAGCATCGAAGGTGAGTGAAAGCTCCCTTGGGTCGAGGTGTAGATTGGAGGGATTTGATGTGAGCAACCTCGATCTCATTAGAATCAAAAACTTATTGGTTGAATTGAGGTAGAATATCCAAGTCTAGTTGGGGGAGGAACCCAAAAACCCAAGACCGATCTACTAATTGTTCAAGACCGAGTTACCCAGAACCTCGGGCCCGACTTGCTCTACGTCGGTCCCGTGCAACTCAACCTCGATCCTACCTCGGACCGAAGTGACCCTGTGTCGGTCCGAGGAGATCTCTCTTGTTTTCCTTCGTTTGTCTTTATTTTCTCCTATTTTTAGTCTTTTCGGGTACTCTCGACGCACGAACTCCCGTGTGTTCGACACCCTACCTCTTTACTACAAGTGAGGTTCGGTTTTATAAATTTAAATTGTGAGACCCTCCGATTCCCGGACCGATCAGAATTTTTGGCGCCGTTGCCGGGGAGTTCTACTTGTTCGAGGTACCCATCTTTGTTGAGTCTTTGATTTTGGTAGTGATTTGGGTGAGGGACTAGCCCAAACCCCTTGTTTGTTTTGATTTGGTTTTTGTTTGTGTCTTTGGTTGTAGGTGCATGCGAGCTAGTTCCGTCCGAGGGACCCTTGAGCTCGACTTTTTGTGTGACCCGGAGAGTATTCTAAGGCAAGCCCGTAAGAAGAAGAGGATGGCGGACCAAGCACGAGATGAGGAGTTCGAGAGGATGAGAGCCGACATGGCTCGAATGCAAATTGAGATGGCAAACCGAGATGCCGAGGCCCGTAGAGAGAGGGAGCAAAGGATAAGGTTGGAGGCCCAAATCAACACTCAACCCCGGAATGCTAGACAATACATGCATCCGGAGTTGAAGGTCCCGGAGCCGGCCATCGTCTTGCCGGAGGTGTCAAGGAATTTTGAGATAAAAACTCAATTTATCTCGCTCATCAAGAGAGAGCAATTCCAAGGGAGGCCGAATGAGTGTCCGATCGAGCATGTGAAGCAATTCAAGGACCTTTGTGAGACCATTTCCACGGATGATGAGACACTTGAGTACGTGCTACTCAAAGCCTTCAAGTGGTCTTTGGGAGGCAAGGCTTTGCATTGGTTGGAGAGTCAAGCACCTCGATCTATCACATCATGGAGGGCCCTAAATGAAGCGTTCTTGATGAAGTTCTTCCCGCCCACCAAGACGACGGAGCTTAGAAGGAAGATTGCTAGTTTCCAACAAGGAGCTCATGATCCACTTTTCGAGGCGTGGGATAGATTCAAAGAGATGTTGAGGGCGTGTCCGACACATGGTCAACAACCCTATGTCCTTCAAGACATCTTCTTCCAAGGGATCAACACCGCCACGAAGGATAAATTGAACCTCCATACCGATTGTGGGTTCATTGACTTGCCGCCGGAGCAAGCATGGGAGTTGTTGGACAAACTCTCGGATTATGAGGCGATGTACGGGGTGAGCAATGTGAGCAAGGAAGCTAGAGTCCATGGAGAAGGTCCGAAGAAGCTCTACGATCCCAAAAGTGAAGAGGTGGACAAAGATGTGAAGATCCAATTCTTGGAGGATGAATTGAACAAAATGAGGAGGAAGATGAGTTATGCCCAACAAACCACAAGAGCATGTGAAGAGTGTGGTTCCTTGAAGCATGGAGCACAAGAGTGCCCAAATGAGCGCCAAGTTCGGTTGGCGGAACAAATTGAGGAGGCTCATTATCTCCAAAGAAATTTTGGAGGAAGATCCAATTTCAACAATGGAGGAAGGTGGAATCAAGGGCAAGCTAGTGGCTACAACAACAACTTCAACAACAACGAGCCAAGAGCCCAACAACCACCATACCGACCTCCGGGATTCTATGAGCAAACTCCACAATGGGCACAAGAGATGAGAGGCGAGTTCAAGGAGTTGGCTTCACAACTCAAGGAGTTTGGTGTGTGGAGAAGGCAAGTGGACAACCAAATTGTTCACATGGCGAATCAACTTCCAAGAGAGGATGGGAGACTCCCGGGCCGACCCGAGGAGAATCCCCGTGCCCCACAACAACAAAACGAAGTTCGAGCCATAGGATTAAGGAGTGGGCGGAGTTTGCCCGAGCCACAAGTCCCAAGATCAAGAGAAGAGAGTCGGACCGAGGTTCCCAGCAACTCGGGCCCGACGTCCCCAGATGTCGATCCTATAGACGGAGGAAGTCCCCTGGAGTGGACCGAGGTGGAACCCAACTCGGGCCCGACTTGCCCTGAAGTCGGCCCGACGTACCCAGATGGTCTTTGCCCTGGGACCGATGTCCCTGAAGTCGGTCCCGAGGTACTTCCAACGTCGGTCCAAGGTGGAAATGTTGAGAAAGATCGATCCAAGGAGGTTGATCCAAGCAAGAAGCAAAGTGGCACTACTCTTCCATATCCTATGAAGAAGCCCAAGGAGATTGTTGAGGGCAAGTTCAAGCGGTTCTTGAAGCTTTTGCAAGGCTTGAACATTACCATTCCTTTCACCGACGCTCTAAGTGAGATGCCATCTTATGCTAAGTTTTTGAAAGAAATCTTGAGCAAGAAGAGGTCAATTGTTGAGATGCAAGACGAGGTGAAGATCTTGGAGCTACCTCAAAAGCTTGGTGATCCCAGAAGATTTGCCATTACCATAGGGATTGGATCCCAAAACTTCAAAGCTCTTTGTGATCTAGGAGCAAGTATTTCGGTTATGCCCATGAGCATATGGAGAAGGGCTAACCTTGGAGATATGGAGCTGGTTGATATGAGTCTTACCATGGCCGATGGTTCTTCAACAAAGGCCACCGGAATTCTTGATGACGTCCCGGTTCGAGTAGGAAGGTATTTTGTACCCGACGACTTTGTGATTCTAGACATGAAAGAGGATCCAATGGTGCCCATTATTCTCGGAAGGCCGTTTCTAGCTACGGCGGGTGCCAAGTTTGACGTAAAGAATGGGAAAGTCACCTTCGAGATTGGCGAGGAGAAAGTGGAGTTCCATTTCAACAAGGCCCTTAATGAACCGGACGCATTGGCAATCTTGAAGCTAGAGGAAAATGCCAAATGCAAGAGGGAGAAGTTGGAGTCCACAAGAGAGGAAGCGCCATTGAGAGACCATGATATGGTCGATGTTCAAATCCATGATGAGGCATGAGATGGAGATAACCCACCAAATCATGAAGAGTATCCTAATCTATATCCTTTTGATGTGGGAGATTCTTTCATGAGTTTAGATGATTTGAAAAAGGATTTAGGAGATGATTATCTTTGCTTAGATGATTTGCAAGATGAGTTGAGTTATGATGTCATAGAGTCTCCTAGAAATTCTTTAGACTTTTGTGTTGTAGGTGATAATATGCAAGATGAGAAGATGCAAGAGATGCCAAGCTACACTTTGGAGGATGATGGAGATTTTGGATGCCACACTTTCATCAAGCACAAATGGTGGCATTTTGGTTATGAGGATTGGGGAGATGTCCATGGCAAGGAGGATCAATTCACCGTTTTGCACCCTCCTTGAAGGGTAGAGGTTAGACGTCAAGCTAATGACGTTAAAAGAGCGCTCCTCGGGAGGCAACCCGGGTTTGGTAGATTCATTTTCGTAGTTTCTAGCTTGTTTCTTTTTGCTTTAGCTTAGATTAGTCCTAATCTCTTCTCTAGCTTGTATTTTGTGGAAATGTGTGTTGTGTGAGCTTCATTAGCATGTGTGGTATTTTGTGGAAATGATGCAAACACTTGTGGATAGAAGTAACCAAGGTGTGGAATTTTTAGGAACCAAAATCGGGTAGGACCGAGGTACCCAGCACCTCGGGCCCGACGTGCCCAACGTCGGTCCAAGTGAGCCGACTCATGTTGGACCTTGACTTTGTGGAAATTCCTACTATACTCTCTTGACCCACCTTTGTCTTCTTCCCCATTTAAGAGTCTTTTCCCTTACCTAACATCACCATCCCCATAACTACTTTCCCAAAATACCCAATTCTCTCTCAAAAACCCAAAATCGATCCTTCTCCCCCACCATACTCGATCCTCAAGCTACCTCACCACAAGATCTCGATCCATTCCCTAGCATACCCAAACATTGAACCAAAAGCCAAAAATCCCACCCAAATCCCATAGATCTACATTCTTCTTCTAGATCTAGAAGAGGAAAATTTGAGTTCTAAAAGTTGCTTGCTAGAAGTTCTTGTTTTCTTCATATTTGGTATGTAAATCTCAATCTCTACTTGATTCTTTATGGATTTCATGCTTTCATTGCTAGATTTGAGATATGCCATGATTGAGTGAGCTTGAATTTTGAGCATCCATGGTGATTTGCATGCATTGTGAAATTTGTGCTTAATTGTTGCTAAATCCCACTTAGAACTTCGATTGATGTTGATTGATGGTAGAATTTGGATTTTAGGGGCATGATTATGTGTTTTGTAGATAGATCTAGGAAGAGAAGTCGGAATGGACTCGGTCCGAGGTACCCAGTACCTCGGGACCGATGTTCGAAGTCGGTCCAGCAACTCGGACCGAGGTCCCCAACCTCGGGCCCGTTGTCATTTGCATATCGGTCCGACATTTTTCGAGCTTCTTTTGTGTGATTTTAAGATTTCTTGCTCTTGAATGTTGGTTATAGCATGCTATTCATGATATGATTTGAGGCTTGACCATTGATATGAGAATCTTAGTTCATGCATGATTGAATTTTGTGGGTTGAGTGTGTTAAGTTCAAGTATGGGGTTATCTCTTTGCATGATGAGTTGTTTGTGATGGAAGCTTGTGATGTCGTTGTGGTTGTATAGATTTTACCTTGTAGTTTCTTGGTTTTGATTGTGTGTAGGTATCATGTCTACCCGAGCATCTTCTTCTAGGATGGAGAAAGCCACCAAGAAGTCCAAGAAGTCGTCCAAGAGAGTCCAAAGGATGGATGATGTGCGTATTGAGGATGAGGATGATGCTAGAGAGTATGAGCGTCTTATGGGACTATCTCACCACACTCGGTGGTTGGATTGGGAGTCCATTCGAAAGATGTGCATGGATGAAGCTCTTACTCGGTGCTATGCCAACATTGGACTCAATGTGTTGCTAAGGTGGAACAACACTCATTACCCCGCCTTGACGTCCGAGTTCATGGCGACATTCAAGTGCACATATGAGGGACCCGAGAGTGAAGGCATGATCTCCTTCCAAATGGGCAACGAGTTGCAAGAGCTCTCTCTCCGGAACTTAGCGCATTACTTTGGGTTCCCATTTCCGAGAGATGAGGCCTATGTTGACAATGAGAAGGTGGACTACCTTTGGAAGTTTGTAGCCGGAAGAAGTGAGATGAGGAAGGGCGCAACAACAAATGAGATTGTAAGCCCACTCTTCCGTGTCATGATCCGAGCCTTGGGTTGTTCTATCTTTGCAAGGCATGAATTGAGCAAACCGATGAAGGAGGAGGCCATGATTCTCTATGAGATGTTGTTTGAGAATGAGAAGCCGATGAACCTCACATGGGAATGGGTGAAGATGGTGAGGGATTTCCAAAGTTCTTCATGGATCTATTTCGGAGGCATGATTGCCCGACTAGCTCACCGTCTTGAGGTGGACTTGTCTACCTTCACACCGGCCCCAAATGCCGTGGAGTTCATGGACTTGAAATATTTCAAGAAGGCTAATATCATCAAGGAGAAAGTTGTTCCCGGCTTCATCGACCGTCTTATGCCTCATTCCAACTTTGGCCAAGTACAAGTTCCTTTGGGACCTCGACTCTTCGACCTCACTTCTTACTACAATTGGTATCAAGTGTGGGCGGGGAATGTCAATCCTTATGGAGAGCCGGAGGGGACACTCGAGGTAAGGAGACGAGCACAACACATCCGTTTCACTACACCTCAAGCTTCCCCGGACACCGAAGAGGAAGAGCCCAACCGTTATGAGTTCGTGAGGAGAGACGACATGGATGTGGACGCGCCAAGAGGTGAAGAAGAAGAAGAAGAAGGTGGTTACCAACATTTGCTCAACGACCACGCCCCAACTCTCTTGGATCGAGGAGCATCCTATGTCGGGCCCGATGTCCATCAACGTCGGTCCGACGTGTTCTTGCCCGATCCGGTCCCTAGCCACTTCGAGCGGGGTGAGGGAAGTGGAGCACATCAAGCACCACCTAGCTATGGAGGATATGAGGGGTATGCCCAATGGTTTGGGCCCGGAATGGTGTTCCCCGAGCCTAACCAATCGGTGGACATGAATTTCTTGGCGAACCAATTGTCGCATCTCCAACTTCAACAACAATCAATGCTCCAAGAAGCGCACCAACTCAACTTCCAACAACAACAACTTTTCCAACACCAAGAGAACTTCCAAGTGCGATTTGATGAGGTGAACCGCAACCTCGCCTACACGAGACGTGAAGTGGAGGACTTGAGGGCGGCCGAGGATCAAAGGTGGTCCATGCAAGCTAGTTTCAACGAGTGGATGTCCGGGAATTTCTCATCCCGTGAAGACCAATGGACACCCCCCGCCCCACCGCTACAACCGCCAAGCCAAGATCCCTTCAATGACCAAGTGTACGAGCGAGAGCGGCACGCCCGGCTCCAAAGGAGACAACGCCGTGGCCACCCTCCGAACTAAGCCTCAACAATGCCATTCAAGAATAAGGAATTGTGAGTTTCCTCTACTCTTCTCTTTACTTTTGAGTTTTGGTCTCTTTTGATGGGGACATCAAAATTTTAAGTATGGGGTGGGTTAGTAGCTCATTAGTTCCATGTGTAGGTTGTTTGTGTTTTTTCTTGTTTAAGGGATGCTTCATTTTGGATTGTGGCATGAGATGTATGAGAATGATGATTGATTTTATGGCATGTATGGATAAGTTTGTTTGAAGTTTGTTTTTTGAAAAATGTTTGCAAAAAAATCATAAAAATTCGAAAATTGTGTGAAAAACGACAAAAAGATTTTGTTTTTGGACTAGGAACTCCCATCTTAGATGTCCAAATGAAGGCTAATGATGATGTGAGCATGTAAAATCCTTTGCATATTTTTGGATAGTTTAGCCTCTAAATGGATGTTGCTTTTAATGTGATATGATGTCTTGCATGTTTTTATTGAGCACATGAGTTCTTGGATGAGTTTTGATGCAACTAAGCTAGAGTGAACCTTGTGAGATTATTTTTGGCCATTTTAGGGATGCTCGTTCATATTGCATATCCCTCATTTTCTTGTATGATTAGCTCATGCATGCTAAGTAATACTTGCTATTGAGGTGTTTATCTATTTTCCAAGACCAATATGAGATTTGTTCTATGCTTTGTCACATTGATTTGAACTTTATTTCATTTAGTCACAAAATGTTCCATATCCTACCTTGAAGATAAACCGTTGTTTGTAGCCCCGTTTTAGCCTTAGACCTTTGTTTGAAACTCCTCAAAAATATGATTCCTAGCCTATATGACTTGACCCTTATGGGATTGGACTTTAGTGAGAGTTTTGGAGTCTATTTGGAGAGTTGAGATTCTCTTTGGTGAAGGGCAAAAAAATAAAAATAAAAAAAATAAAAAATGGAGTTATAAACCAAGTGGGTAGTGCATCTTTGTGAAGTTTAAAGTGAAAAGAAAGAAAAGAAAAGTTGGAAAAAGTAGTGGATTGAAAGCAAAGTGCTTAAGTGAAAGAAAAGGGCACCGACCGAGTTAAAGTGACCTCGGGCCCGACGTGTGTTGCAAGTCGATCCAAAGTGAAAAGTGTGAAAAATCCAACAAAAAGGTGTAGTGCAAAGATGAAGTGGAATGATTAGTGAAAAGTGGGTTGAAAGAAGAGAGAAAAAAGAAAAGAAAAAAAATTCAAAGTCTTTTGGATGAGAGAAGTTGAAAGTGGAATGATTTGGTGAAGTTGGTGAGAGACTAGAAAGTTCAATCCCCATTGTAAGCACCACAAGACCAAAGCAATTCCCACCTTGAGAAACACCAAAAGCCCCATTACAACCCGGCCGAATGGAACCTCTTTGAGGACCTCCATTGAGCCAAGTTCATATTCTTTGTGTGCATTGTAATAGGCATCTCTAGGTGGAGGAATTGGTGATATTAGCTTCAATAGTAAAGTCTTTACTTGCATGAATCTTGAGTATGAGTGTTCATTTTCAAGCCTAAACACATGATGAGTGATACACATTTTCATATCCCTAAAGAGAGGCTTTGTTGTATAAGACTTTATTCCTTGAACATTTGATCATGTGTGATGATATAATCTTGCTAGTATGTCTATCACTTGTTCTTATTTGAATTTTTCATATGAGGCTTTACTTGAAGATTGTGCTTCGGTCTTGCTTACATTGTGATTGCTTGAGGACAAGCAAGTTTAAGTATGGGGTATTCTGATGTCTCTCATTTTGGAGGTGTTTTAGTGGTTAATTTCCCTTGTAAATATGTGTTTTTCATTCTCTTCTTTGTTAGTTTCGTTTCCTTTTTAGCTTAGTTCCCGGTTTTCTTCAAGAGTCGGAAACTATGCGAGTTTGTTTGTTTTTGTAGGTAAAATGGCAAGAATGAGGATGATTTCGAGGAGCTAAGTCAAGGAGTACAAGAGCCAAGCTAATAATGAAGTGGAACCAAAGGAAACCAAGGAAGAAGGCAAGGATCGAGGCCCTGGACCGAGTTACATCAAGTCGGGCCCGAGATCGAGTACTCAGTGAACCGGACCGACGTTCCCAACGTCGGGCCCGATGTCATTCCGTGTCGGTCCAAGTTGGCGAGTGAGAAGATTGTTCCCCAAGGCATATTTTTAGCAACTTTCCACATTTGCCCCTTTCTAAATTGGGATTCCTTGGTCCCCAATCCATGAGAGGCTATAAATAGAGGTGATTAGAGAGCATTAAGGGCATGTTTGGATAGACCACACTCAAATCACTCTCTAAAGGCTCAAGGAAGGCTTGGAGAGCAAGGAGAAGAAGGAAGAAGGAAGAGAAGGAGAGATCGGTGGAGAAGAGAGGAAGATTCGTGAGTTTTGAACTTTGTTTTGCTTTGATCAAGTAGATTTGAACTTGGATTTTGTAGACACTTTGAGTTTGAATGCAATTGAAGTTTGATTGGATGATGTTGATTGAGATTTGCTTGATTTCCATTTTGTTTATGCTTTTCTCTTACCATATGGAGTAGATTCCATAGTCTTGGGCTATGGGGGAATCCCCCTAGCTAGATTTGGGTAGAAAACCCCAATTCCATAGCCTTGAGTGCTTGATTTGTGAATCCTCTCTACATTGAGCTTCAAATCTCTTGTGAAAGCAAGGGATCTAGAGCTTGTGTTTGGTAAGAGTAAGCGAAAGTGGTCTCGATCCCATCACAAGTCTCTAGCATCGAAGGTGAGTGAAAGCTCCCTTGGGTCGAGGTGTAGATTGGAGGGATTTGAGGTGAGCAACCTCGATCTCATTAGAATCAAAAACTTATTGGTTGAATTGAGGTAGAATATCCAAGTCTAGTTGGGGGAGGAACCCAAAAACCCAAGACCGATCTACTAATTGTTCAAGACCGAGTTACCCAGAACCTCGGGCCCGACTTGCTCTACGTCGGTCCCGTGCAACTCAACCTCGATCCTACCTCGGACCGAAGTGACCCTGTGTCGGTCCGAGGAGATCTCTCTTGTTTTCCTTCGTTTGTCTTTATTTTCTCCTATTTTTAGTCTTTTCGGGTACTCTCGACGCACGAACTCCCGTGTGTTCGACACCCTACCTCTTTACTACAAGTGAGGTTCGGTTTTATAAATTTAAATTGTGAGACCCTCCGATTCCCGGACCGATCAGTAGGGATAGAAAGCATGATAGTGATAAAGTCAAAGGTGCACTAGTCGACGACTAGTTCATAGCTTTCAATATTTCCTTGATGTCGTCAACATCTTCACTAACCTTTGCCATCCTCTTAAGCATCTGAGCTATTCCCTTAGCTAATTCAAGATTCTGATTCTCCAGTTCATCCAACTTAGCATTCAGAGTTACCAACTGTACTCTAGAACTTCCTGTCTTAGCAAAATCACTCTTAGCTTCCCTACTTACCCTTTTTTTTAAAAACATTTTTTTTTAATTTTTCTTTTCTCCTCCTTTTTTTTCAACATCTTCAAACGAGTCCAACAACTTCTGGACTTCACCCTCTTTCGACAAAGCAACTGCAATCCACTCAAGTGCACTCCAAAGATTTCAAACTGAAATACCTGACAGAGATTCCGTCCAAAAATAACACGTGCGTGTCCGCACAGAAAAGTCGGCGACAACAGCGATGTCGTTGGCTTCACAACAACTTTCTCCATTTCTTCTCAACACTTCACCTTTTTCTGAGATCAACCTTGAGATAACATGATAAGTCGTCGACCTCAACTGACACACATGAGAATTTGTCGACCTGTATCTGTCTTACACTTCTGAACATAATCATCAGACTGAATGCACTATGACAATTACCACCTGGAGTAGCTTGGGGGTTGGGTCACACCGGGTGGTGTCAAAGATGTTCTCAACATGGATACCATGCCTTTCTTCACACGTCGTCAACCTAGTCTGGGTTGGCGACATCCTTGAATCTTGGAGACTTTATTGTCAGATTGAACGTCAACGATGTTCTCAACAACCTCTTCAGCTTTCTCAAAGTCGTTGACTTCCTCAACTTTCTCATCAACTTCTCCAGCCCTTTCACCTTGACCTTCCTGACTTGAAACTCTTTCTGAATTAGCCTCAGAATCACCTTGATTCTGAACATCCTCTGCATTCTTATCTGAGTCAGCGACACTGTCACTGTTCTTGTCATTAACATCTTCAAGACATAGGAAACTACTAACTCCTCTTTGTGCAACTTGATCAACAATTGCAGGCTAGCATGACAAAACCGACTGTACCAGAGGTCGGCGATCTCTGTACCAGACTTCAAGCACAAACTCTCTTCAGATTGGAAGTTGGGATCAACTTTGTAGACATTGTTTCTGCATAATCCCTTCAGCAGCGTCCTACCTGTACTGATTTCAATCACTTGGCACTACTTATGATCAAAAACAACTTGATTTTTCCCGTTAGCACACAGTTGAGCTACACTCAATAAAATTAAAACCAAGGTTGTTGACCAAGCTAACATCAGAAACTGAAACCTTACTTGAGATCTTCACCTTTCCAATACCAGAAACCACACCTTTGTTATTGTTTTTGAAGGTAATGCTACCTCCCTTGTGTTGTTGAAATGAGACAAAATCCTCAGATTTTCCAGTCATATGAGCTGAGCACGCACTGTCGATGAACCAGGGGTTGTTGACACTTACTTCAACCTGCACAAACAAGATTAGTTTTTACGAACCCAGAGTTGTTTCACAACTCCTCTGGGTCGAGCAACATATTTCACATCATGGGCAGAAACATCAACATTAGCAGGTTTTGGGTTCTTGACAGAGTTGGTGACATTAGGCTTCCTCCTAGTAGTCCTCGACTTCCTAGACTTTTCAGAATCTCTAACCCTTTTGAAACACTCATGTTGGTAATGACCTCCTTTGCCACAATACCAGCATGTGATGTGAGATTTTAAGCCTACATACTTACTATATCCTAGGTAGACGGGGTTGTTGTCGACCCGGGCCTGGAAACCAATTCGCGAGGGGCCAGCGTTCTGGACTTGGTTTTCCCACATGGTACGAACCTTTTAATTTGGGTACCACTTCTGCTTCCCTTTACTCTTGGGGTCCGCCACATGCGATGAACAACTTGCGCTGTGACCATGCATAGGGGATTTTCCTTTGGATGTCTGAGAGTTAGAAGTGTTTCCCTTTTCATTCTGGATTTTCCCATAACCGAGACCAAGTCGCTCGATAACCTTCACAAATCTCCTTCCGAAGTCTCCCCTGACTTCTTGGACCTTGTCGGCGACAAACTCATCTTTCCACTTCTGTTTCTTAGCCTCATCGTCTATCTTCAAATTTTCAAGATCACTAGACAACTTAGCATTTCCAAGTTTCAGCATGAGTTTCTCTCCTTCAAGACTAGACACCTGTTTTTCAAGGTTGTCAACCTGTTCCCTACAGTCAACAACCTGAGACTCAAGGTTAGAACATTTAGTGCAAACAATAGGTTTAGATTCAGTTTTCTTTTCTAGATCAATAGCCTTAGAAGACCAAACTTTGTTATGATCAATCAGATTAGCAAATTTTTCATCTTTTTCATCAATTTCTTCACTTAGCTCCGAAACTTGAAGACCAAGTTTTTCAATGATAGCACAAAGTTGTTCTCTAGATTTTTTAGCCAATAAAGATGAGAGAACAGAATTACTTAGCTCACTTGAAGAGTCATCTCCCAAAGCCATGAAACATGCTCCTTTGGTTGGCGGCCTGTCTTCTTCATCATCTGACATGTCCCAGGTCGCGAACAAGCTCTTTCCAACCTCCTTCTTTGGACATTCTTTGGCAAAGTGTCCCTTTTCTTTGCAGTGATAACATATCACTTCTCTACTTGGTTCGGGGGCTTTAGATTGAGCCTCGTTGCGACTCCAAAGTCTCTTCATAGCTCTAAAGATAAGAGCAACGTCGTCGTCGACATCCTCCATGTCTTCATGTCCTTGAGCAAGATTGAAAGCCTTTTCGACCTTAAAAGCAATGCCCCTGGCTCTCTCAGAGTCAAGTCTATCTTCCCTCCTTTCTTGGATTCCTCCATACATGGTGAGTTGGCCAACCAGATCTTCCAAGGTCAGCGACTTCGTCTCCTTTTGAGTAAGGAGAGAAGTTGCCATACTATCCCACTTCTTGTTGAGGCCAGAAATCAACTTGTTGGTTTGCTTCCATTGTGGAAGCTTTTCTCCCAAAGACTCCAGTTGATTGACCACCGATTGAAATCTTGAGTAGTAGTCGTGGATGGACTCACCCTTTTCTTGGAACAAGTTCTCATATTCTCGCTCAAGGGTTATGATTCTGTCCTTTTTGACATCGTCATTTCCTTGATGGAGACGTTTGAGAGAATCCCAGATTTCTTTGGCGGTGTCATAGCCAATGACCTTCTTGATGTCACTACTAGAGAGAGCATGGTGGAGAACCTTCTTGGCACGCTCATTCTTCTCCAACTTCTTGAAGTCAGCGTCATTGTACTCTGTGACGTCTTTCTCCTTGCCATCCGCCTTGAGGAACTTCTCAAGGCCAATAGAAATCACTTTCCACAGTTGACCATCAAGAGAGCATATGTGGGTACGCATCTGCTTAGCCCACCAGTCGTACTCTCCAGCCTTGAGAATTGGAGGTTTCCAGAAGGAGTCATTCACAGCCCTTTTTTTTATCGCGGAAAGAATTAGGCTAGTCCCGAAACAAAGAAACTACCTTGGGGCATCCTTACAGATGAGGTCCCTCAGGACCGGATCAACAACTAACATGGTCAACGACACACAACGGAATGATTGAGCAACATAGTCTGCAACCGAGTTGGCTTCCCTGAAGATGTGCCTAATGCTCCAACTCTAAAATTGACCCAACAAGGACTTGATATCCGTACGCATGAGCTCCACCTCCCACGGACAACTTCAATCACCCAACACTGTTTTGACGATCTGTAGGTTGTCACCTTCAATTAGAAGACAAGGAATACCATGACGAATGGCCTCAACAATCCCTTACTGTAGGATCTGTGTTAGTACCAGAGGTCGCCGACACCTACGATGTCGTCGACCAAAGTTAACAACCTTAGGTTGTGCAGCGGAAATTCAAACACAAGAAAGACTTTAAGTTACCAGATTAGAACACATGTATTTAGAGTGGAAACCCTCCACAAACCAACTAGTTTGTCTCGGGAAAAACCACTTGCCTCCCAAGCTTCTCACTTGGTAGGACTTGAAGAGTACATCGACTCGTTATATTGATTTCTCGGGCTTACAAAGGTGCTCCTACTCCAAGATGCGAATCCCACGCTAGGCGAATCCCATGCCCTCTTGCAAGTACTCTTGCCTATGTACTCAACCCTCGCCCAATACAACTCTTCTCGTACCCTCTCGTCCACAGACTCGAATCACACGAACCTGTCTTCTACCCTCTCAGCAACACTCGCACACAGTACAGAAAAACTCTCAGAAACCCGCACTCACAGAAAACTCTTCCTTAGTTCTACGCCGTTCTCCTCTAGTTTCCGAACTTTGCTCGTTCAACCCCAACTCTCGCAGGACACCGAACTGAGGCCTCGTTTGGTATGCTGTTGGAATCGGATTGGAATCAGGAACCGGAATGGAATCAGGAATCGGAATGAACCATTCCTTAGGCATGTTGTTTGGTATACTGTCGGAATGAACCATTCCAGATAATTTCGGTTTGAAATTCTTAAGGTTTAGAGTCCGTACTTATGATTTTAAAAGTTTATAGTTATTAGAACTTATAAAATAAGGTTTATAAACTTTAAGATTCAAGATGAAGAATTGCAATGTCTGGAATGGACGATACCCTCCAATTTCTGCTGGAATCAAATTAGCCTGCAGACTTGGAATGAGTCATTCCTGGGAATGAAAACGATTCCAGATATTTCTCTACCAAACAGGATATTGGAATCAGTCATTCCTGATTCCCATTCCTCATTCCCAGGGAATCGTACCAAACGGGGCCTGAATATATAAACTAGGGAGATTGTGGTATAATTCATCCTTTTTGCATAAGGAATGAATTAGATACAATCCTTACAAATCTTTCCTAATCAGCTCCTTAAGACATAATAAAATCTTCCTTAATTATCTCGGAATAATCCATGAAGATTTTCGGCATGTTTGAACTTCTTCTTGCCTTAAAAGAACTTCCAGAATCCTTCTGCCGCGCTTTCCTTAAATCTGCTACGCGCTTTGCCTTTTATAAGGTTCCGCTCGGCTTCGGATTTCTGGGCAACCAGGTTATCGAGGTGGTCGGCGACTTCTGACTTTATCTTTTTGATGTCGGCGACTTCATGTCAGCAACCTGTTTGGAACCATCAAAACACACACACAGATTTTCTAACACTTACCGAAGTGCAAACGCTTTGGAGAAAATCACGGAACAATGGCCGAGAAAACCACCGTCCATAACAACAGGAACTCCCAGCGAATTCCTAATAGCAAAACCATAAGAAGAAATACCATTCGTGTTAACAACACCATCAAATTTTAGCTTGAAATGGTTTCTCGAGGGTTTTGTCCATTTGGAATCTTCCCTTCTTTTGTGGTTGTTCAGCAATCGGGTTATACTATCTTGGTTTGTGGACTTTAAGGCCTCTTTGCAATAAGCGAATTGGTTAGAGGTACTTATTACTACTCATAACTTTTATTTTCAAGTAATTTTTAATTGAAATAAATTTAGTAGCGATATAAATGACTTAGTAATTGAAATTCATAATTGTTGTTTGGCATTATGATCTATAGTAGTTATAATTCACATTACACTTTAATTAATATTTATTAATCGTCAATTAATTAATGAAAGTGATTCAAATGAAGACGGTATTATGAAGCATCATTGTATTATAAAAGATGAGTTCAAACAAGATGAGTGATTAAGGTATAAGTAAAACTAGTATGTTAACTTAATGAAGATGGGTTAAATCAAGATTAGTCTTTGACTAATTAATACGTTCTCAAATATAATTTTCATCGGTTGGACTACATTAGAGTTGGAGAAAAAATGCTCACTATTTTAATTAATGACCTAAATTTGTCTAACTATTAAAATTTAGAATTAGAGATTATGCATGAGTAATTCAAAGGATAATGAATGCAAGTGATAAAATTTGAATTAAATCTAATAAATTATTGTATATGCCTATTTTAGTTTGTATGTTATTTCTCTCGTACATGTTCTTTGTTTTGGTCTTAACTTCTATTTAATTACCATGAATGAGGAAATTATAATATTATGTTAATTTTAATAAACTTGTGTGTTTTTTATTACATTTAGTTCAATTATGTAATACGTCCATAAAGATAGTAAGAATGAAAAAATAGTAAGTTTATCTTAAACCTAAACCCTACACCCTATAACCTAGCAATTACACATATTAAATGTTTAAGTCGATTTTGTTTCATATGCCTTTGTGATTTGTGTATTGACGGTACCGAGGTATAGATCTCACACAATTTTTTGAGAACAATTATGAGTGGGATAGTAAAGAAGAGGTGGTTCAATGGGCAAGAGACTTGGCTGGACCATATAAAATTGATTTGTCCGTCATGAAATCAAATAATGGTGAAACTAGGTTGCGACCAATTAAGCTGGAAAATCTAGATACAATTCGGAAGCGGGACATTCAAAAAAGTGTCGTTGTAAATTTGTGTTTATGGGTCGAAGAGATAAGTTTACAAGTAAGTGGACGTTGAAGTTGAAGCATGGCTTGCACAACCATGATCCTTCGACTAGTATGCTTGGGCGTGCATTTCGTGGGCGGATGACCAAGGATGAAGAGGAGATGATATGCACAAGATCACAAATCTTTGCGACTTCAAGGTCCATCTCGAAGTGGATGGTAGATGTGAGCCCGAATAATGTAACGTCGATGAAGAAAATTTCAAACTACAAGCAGAAACTGTTCTTGGCTGACCGAGATAAGTTGAACGTATGTCACTTGACGCTACAGTTTATGAAGAAAGAGAATTACATTGTACGCAAGAGGACACCACACCATTCTGATTATTGATATCATTTTTTCATCCACTCAAAATCGTTGCACTTGATGAAGTTATTCCCATATCTTGTAATTATGGACTGCACCTACTATACGAAAAAATAAGTTTTCATTATCTATTCAAGTAATCATTGAAGCATTTATTATGGTTTTAGTTTAGGCTTTATTGATCATCATACATTATATATTATTTGTAGAGGTATAATATGTACTTGTTGGAGATTGTAGGTATGACTTGTATGAACAAGACATTCAACATCGGTTTTGCATACCTGTGTAAAGCAAAAAACATGATTATTTATGGGTAATGCAATGGTTGAGGGATATCTACATGGATTTAGATGTAATGCCAACTACTATCATGACGGATCGAGAACTAGCCCTCATAAATACTATCCGTCAGGTTTTCCCCGAAGAGCAAGTACAACATCTCTTGTGTTGGGTGCACGTTAGGAAAAACACCGAAGCACATGCAAGCACTATTCTCGACAAAGATACTGGTGAACAATTTTCCAACATGTGTTGGGGATTATTTATGTCTAGGACTGAAGCCTCATATGAAGAGAGACTATCAAAGCTTACCAATAGTTGGCATAGTGGGCTCGTAGGATATGTCCAAAGGACTTGGATCCAGCCGTATAAGAGAAATACAGTTCGAGCTTGGACGGACCATTGACATCACTTTTATACAAGGACATCAAACAGATAAGACTTTGTCCCTTGTACTACTCATCAATCCCTCTCATATGTGTTTTTATAACGGTTTCATATGACTCTAGGGTTTAGGGGATGCATTCGGTGTTGAAGGATCTATTGGCCTCGTTCGTATTAGCTAGGCTTCAACATGATGATCATGAAGATTCACCATCAGTTAGAATTCCAAATAAGAAGTGTACGTGAGGGGTGCAATGGAAGTCTCTCGAACCAAGTGGCCGAGTAAAATGAAACTTGTTCATCCATCATGAAGGTCGGTGTTCGGTAACCTCTTAAAACGTGTTTCTCTTCATTGTTTCCATCTTTTATTAGAGATGTATGATGATATGATCGTAGATAACTATGAAGAAGAATGTGTTGATCATTGGTGGAGAGACTCCTACGGGGTTCCTTGCATCCACAAAATTGCCCAAGCCATGACTACCGATGATGCCATTAGGCTTGATGAGATACACCTTGTTTGGAGGCAAGTTGTGTGGGAAGGGGTTGACGGCGAAGATGCCGAGGAGGGTTGTGAAGTTCCCCCTATCAGATGGTGAATCCGATTGGCGTATTATGAGCGAGGCAAAAGTTAGGGGTGAAGTAACCCATGATGTTGTTTTTCAGATCACCTTGACCTTTAAAGATACTCAAAACCCAAGCGGGTTTAGGGTCGTTGAGCCTTATTGTAAGAAAAAAGGAGGAAAGCCTAAGGGGTCCACAAACTTCGCTAAACCGAGGCAAAGAACCCACCTTAAGCATGTTCATGAGCATATGAGAGTTGAACAAGAGGTTGAGGACAACAACGCCAACCCCATACCTGCTCTAGCACCTCCTCATCCTCAAAGAAGAAGAAGAACGGCCAACACACCAAGGGTTACGACAATGCCCGTCGCTCCGCCAATGGCTGCAACTCCGTCTTCCCCGTTTGTAGGTTATTCTACATAGTTTGGCGATTTGGGAGCCGCATGGATGGGCGCGCATCTGGGACGATGCAAGACCATCATGACAAGGACCATCAAATAGGCTCTTGCTACATGCAAACTACTAGCTCCGGCCTCAATCATGCGTTGAAAATATCTTGTAACCCATACTCGGTCGCCTGCATCGCCCCCTCGACCCTAACGTAATGCCCTTTGATATCATCTGTGTGCAACCCACCAGCCTTCCTCACAGCAATAGGATCCTCTAAAGGGATACCCCAAACATCAGATATCATCTCATAATACGCGAAATCGGTCAATCCTCTCGAAATGTGTGCCCTGTCGATAGGAATCCTCAATATCTGCTCGACATCATGGAGCGTAATGCTCAACTCTCCCAAGGAAAATGGAAAGAGTTAGTCTTTGGCATGCAACACTTAATGAAAGCTGAGATGAGCGCATGATCAATCCCCTCCAAATCTCAGCTCTACCAACGACCATAGTCCATTACGGCCTGCCAAATCCCACCAACCACCTACAACATCATCATGATGGTTGTACGACTCCTCAAAATGGTGTGTAGGACGGCTATATGCCATAATCACCTTGGCTTGAATACAACCCTCCCTAACCGATGGATCTATCATTGTCACATTGCTACAAACTCTCATAGTGTTATGCCAAATCTTGGAAGCAACATAAGTGTCATAGGTATAAAAAATGTCAGATAAGCGTGGCCCACCCAGAAACCTAGGGCCATAATATAAGGCATGTCAATCATCCTCACCCTCAACACGTGGAACTATCGGTGACGGATTCGTAGCCGTCGTAGGAGCTGCCATTGGCGGATCTATAGTCGTTGCAAGAGTTTCCGTTGATGGATCTGTAGTCATCGCTGGAACTACCGTTGACAAATCTATATTCGTTATTGGAGTTACCATTGGCGGATCTATAGTCGTCGCTAGAACTCCCTCGGGTAAGATGGTGTTCATCTCATCAATACGCAGAACATCCGTCATCGGAGAAATAGTCGATGTAGTAGCAACATCAGTGCTCATGCCCAAGTAGGCCAAGCTAGTCTCCTCACCAATCGTCGCAGTGGGTGACATAGCAATAGGTGACAGAGCAACAACATCACTCGGGGTGCTCGTGGTGTGATCGGTCTGATCGTCCCTCAATCCTTGCACAACTGATCCTAGAGTAGGAGAAAAATCTACATCTATGTGCGTAATATCCTCGATTATCTCACCAACTCCAAAGTCAAATACAGTAGGGAACGACCAGGGAGAGCGAACTGATCCAACATCTATCGACGAAGTCGAACCCATGTCAATCCCCTCAGATAAAGCAACATGCCCCGGTTGAACCGAAGATGTACCATCATTCCGTTGAGAATCCAAGTCAATGAAACCACCTTCGCCTCCTCATGTGCATCCGAACCATTATCACCAATTGTGGCCAACCTACACTTCTTTTCCGCAGTCGAACGATCATCTCTAAGAACTATACGACCCTCAACCCTAGCACGTCCTCCCACATCTGTCCTCAAGTCAGCTATCTAAGTACCATATCTATAAGTGCTCTAGTATCCTGATTTTGTGTCCAAGTCAGTTGTTAGCTACGAAAAGTACATATCTGTATTCCATGTATTTATAACTATATTATTTCTTAGTAGTTATAAATTCTATTTTGCGTCAATCATTTAATTCTATCATGTATACATTTTTTGAGTTTGGTTTTTTGATGTACTAATTTTTGAGTTGAGGTTAAATCGTAATTTTTTTTTATCAATTGTGATCGATTAATAAGTGAGTTTTGACAAGTCTAAAAACAAATAGGCACTCAAGCTTAGGGAAACAAGTAGATCAAGATGTGCATAGACCTTGGTCCAGGTCCCTTTGAATCGGGCCAAAATCGAAACCAGACCGGCGATTTCGAGGACGGTTCTAATTCCAGTTCCCCTCCCCTGAAAGCGGGCAACCGGTGGTTCCTTGTAGTTTTGAACCAACCTAATCTGTCGATTTTTCCTCTTTTCTTCAAAAAATATACATAAATTATACCTATTTTTTTAAAAAAATACAAATCAATCTCTAAATATTTATATATAACAATCGAAACCAATTTACTTGTCACAAAAGGTCAAATATGCCCGAACTTAATAAATGAATAAATAGCATACAAATTTGTAATTATTTTAGTTTTTTTTTCCGATTCCGGAATCGGGTGAAACTAGTCGAAACCAAAAACGGGACTAGAATCAAGGAACCGGCCAAGGAACGGTTCCGGTCCAATTTTACAAAACTGAAACCAAAAATCGTCAGTTCCGTAACCCGAACCAGGTTTACAAATACATTATTTCATGAGGTAGCTAAGCCATTCAAACCCAAAATTGATTAGGATATATAATACCCTAAATAACAAATATATGTGTAATGAAGTAATTAACGTGCGTGGATGGTTGATTTCACTTTACAGTGCCGGTGTCCGTATACGGAACACTTTTTTCTCAATTTTTTTTAAATGGTCCGAAGTGTAAGACCGGGACGCCTTGTACACGGGATCGGAGAGCCTCAGGGAGTCGCATAGAAAAACTGTTTACATAAAGGGTGGTTTTTTGGCGCGTGCCTGAGGCACCCTGTACAGGCTTTTCGGGCAGCCCGGTTTTTGTGTTCCGAACTAACAGCTGGAACAGATTTGAATTTTTTCGTTCCCGAAGTGTTCCGTTGCCCACAGCCGGAACCGGAATCGTAGTAGGTAAGCCTTCCGGAACCGAAAGACGGAACCGGACAGTGGTAGGTACACCAAACCAATTTTCACCCGTTACATCCTCACTATATATACCAAGCTATCGGAGTTTTTTACTGTTCAAATCTACCTTCCTCTAAACGCAAATTTACCAAGCTATCAACCGGCTTGTATGGTGTATTTGTCTTCTCTAAACTCGTTTGAATGGATGATTTCTACTCAAATCCGATGGTACGTTATATACTGTAATATTTTTTATTAATTATGTTTTATATCATTTTATCGTATCTTGACATTATTCGATATTATAATCAGTCTTTATGGAGTAGGTTGCCAAATTCAAATCCGAATGTCATTGATTTAAACAAGGAATATGTGTACGAGAATGTTGGTGGGGAACCATATCATGAAGTTGTCTATCAAAATGATTCAATTTCCCAACAGAATCCTGAAAATGTACAGGTATGGAATTTATATTATTTCATAGTAAATATAATTGTCTCGCTCAATATATAATTTCACAGTTCTAATTTATTCCGCTTGTAATCATATATCCCATAGATTTATTCAATCGAATAATGTAATGGTTTTAATTTATATTATTTTATAGTGAAAATATTATTGTCGTTCAGTATAATTTAATTGTGTCATTGAAGCGAATCTTTATTTGATGTTATTAATATAGGTCCTTGAGTTTCCCGATTTTTCTAGTCACTTTCAAACTGATCATGAGTGGCCGGATAGAGATGTTAAGGAGGATTGGGCAAAACAATTAGGTAAGACTTTGAACATGGCGCTCACTATGAAAACGCTTGGAAAACGAAATTTTATTTGGGGTGTGCGCTCTCTGGTTCGTACAAGCCCAAGAAGAAAGGCAAATCTGGTATCATTGTGCCCAATGTACAAAGCGGTGATTGTTTAAAGGCAAAACCACGTACAAGAAAGATTGGTTGCCCATTTGAGTTGATGGGGAGACGAGAACAAAAAAGTTAGGTTTGGAAGCTAACTGTAATGCATGGTTGTCATAATCATCCACTAGATACTTTGAAAGGGTATGCTTTTGTTGGCCGCATGACCGATGAACAAAACGAGGATGCAAAGCGATTGACTCTTGCCAACATAGAGCCAAAGAAACTCATGATATACTTACGCGACAAGTGGCCGGATATTAGAACTTCTATGAAACAGCTATATGAGGTTTATAAGGCAGAGATGGGCACAATGACCGTAACCCAATTCACATATATTTACTTGAAGAAAAACGACTACTATCTCGATTATTGTACTTTGCACGGATGTGATGAGATTGGGGATTTTTTTTCTTTTGCCTATCCGAAGTCATTGAAGCTGTTGAAATTGTTTCCATATGTTGTGATTATTGACGCGACGTACACCTTAATCCTCACCAGGTCCTTGCATGCATCATGGAACGCAGACCTTTTGAGCTCTCGATGATCCATGACTTTTGGAAGCAACTTGCCTGGGATGGCCTTATTGGGACCGATGAACCAGGAGATTATATACCCGATAGGGGGGATGACGCAATTTGGGAGAAGATTATTGCAAATTACTATGAAGGCAAGATGAACAAGGATGTTTCCCACTAGATGACTAGTAGATACACTACCTTGACTGATCCCAATCAATCTAGTGTGAAGCCACCGAAACATAAAAAAAAAAGGTTAGGCCGACGAAGAATTCAAAACTCCAACCAAGGAAGTTGACTCGACTCGGGCATTTGCAAAAAAGTCAAGCCAAGGGTTCAAGTGTGCTAGGAGAACTCGCTGCACACCGGGGCAATCTTTAGTCGCAATTTCAGAGGACGAGGATGAGGACGAGGAAACGGAAGATGATGCGGATTTAACAAGCCCCCACACCCACTAGTCATATTGGAGTGGAGTTTGGCGTTCACGTTCCTCAGTTCATGATTCCATACATCAGCAACGCTTCTGACATCATTGGCGATGGTCATTGTGGGTATAGGTCACTGGCTCAAATTATTGGTTGGGGACAAGATGAATGGGCAAGAATGCGACAAGAATTGGTTATTGAGTTGAAGATGCATTATCAGATATATGGTGTTGTGTACCCATTTATTACTCCTATTAATGATTTGATCGCTAATGTCAATTGGACTGCCCCATGATGCGGCGAAGCGCATTGGATGGAGACGCCGATGGTCGGCTTGGCGTTCACTACTAGATTTCAGCGTGCATTCGTTGTACTATCACATCGCGGTCCACATACATGCCTCCCGATGATCCAAATCATCCGGCCACTCAGCCTCGTATGGTCTTCCGTAGTTTGCATTGCACATCTAGGAAATCACTACGTCCCGGTGTGTGTATTAACTATGGTGGGTTTTATTCTGATTTTTATGTACTCTATTGATGGCTTTTTTTTATAATGACGAAATCGGGATTTTAGGTGACGTTACAGGTTGATGCTCTGATACCATTTGCGGCGAAGATCTGGACCATTTATCATGACGCTAACGTTCACGGGGTGGATATGCAATATCACGAGCGTATGACAAGTGTATGGGATACCGCCGAGTTATTTTTAGAGCATTATTACTTTTTACTTTGAGTTAGGGAGAAGTTTGAGAAACTTTTAATGTAGATCCGTGGTGATCTTATATAAGTTTTACAAAAAAGCAAATTAGAAACACTATCTATAATGACCAACATCACTATGTCGTCCCGGCTGGAATGTAGATCGGGGTCGTTCAGGCTCAGTGGGGAGCCAATTTGCTTGAACTTCTGAGAGTTGGCCAAACACGGTTTCTTCAACGGCCTCAAAAAAGGTTGGCCCCAAAGGCCCATTTGGTCTTTGTACTTTGAGAAATACCGAACAATTCCTTGAAGACGAGCTTGACGTTGTATACAATTGAACAAAAATTCACGTTAGATTGATTAAAAGAAATAATGAAACCATTATTATAAAGAAAACACATACACGTCCACCTCGGGGACCTCTGGCGCTGGGTTGCCCACGGTCTCGATAGATGAATGTAGTAGATATGGATGAGAACGTGTCGTGAACCACTGCAAATAGTTCGCATCAGCTTCGTAAGGACACATGGGCATGTCTCCTTCTGTCACCAAGGAATACTAGCGTTGATCCCAACGATCATTGGCCACATCGAACTCCACCTCATTTTGATATCGATTAAGAGTGTCCTTTCTTTTGACTTTGGTGGGTTTGATGACGGGAAGAATTGGGATCGTCTGACGATAGCCGTGTTGTCGGGAACATCTGTTAGGCATGTATGGCTCTTTGATATCGAAGTACGTCAGTAGACCCCTATATCGGGACATCACACGATCACTAGTGGAGAAGTCCAAGCCCTATCCCCACAGCATCCATGTTACCTGCAAGTCAAAGTGACATTTAAAATCGTAATTTCTTTATTAATTATTAATATTTATTTAGTTTTAGCTAGATTACCCTGTCACCTCTGATCTCATCTAGGTGCTTTCGTATCCCAAATAAGTCCTTTGCGGACCTGCCTCGACCCGGGTCGGTATGGCACTCGCTAGGACTCTCATTAACATTTCTACTCAATCGACCCTTGAATCTTGGGAAATACCTCCAGATCCATTGCTGCAAAAATAACAAGTATTAGACAAAAAAAATACAAACAAATTTTGAGAATATATTCAATGACGACAATACTAACGTGCACGATGTACATGCACCCGCTAATTTGTGCCGCCTTCACACGTGATGCACAACCGAACTGTTTATACAAGTACGCCAAGGCACCCGCAGCCCGTGCATATGTGGAGGTCACTCTGTGGTCCATAAGCAAGTGCATGAGTCGGTGTGGCACTTCGTTTCCGGACTTGCCCGGAAATAAAGTGCACCCGACCAATAAGAGCAAGTACAGTGATGCGATATGATGTGAGTCACCTCCGTGGGCTAGCATATAATGCAGTCTTTCCTTGAGGGTCACAATGTTAATGCCGCCTTTTCTTATCTGTTGGATCGTAAGTCAGTTGAATGGGCATCCTTAACAGAGTTAAGGACGTCCTTAAGTGCAGCGGAAATAAAAGATTTAAGCAGGAAAACATATAAGATAAGGGACTCTGGGATTTATAGAGGAACCCCACTAAGACCAACTAGTCTTATGGGTAAACCTCTACCTCCGAGGAGGATTTTCGAATAGCCGTCCTTATATTATTAGAGTGAGTCCTTACAGAGTACAGGCAAGCAGTTACAATTCTCTAAGTCTAAGTATGCGTCCTTAGCCTCACTAGTAACTCTTCTTTTAGCCCAACATCGTAACCTAACTCTCTTTCCTATAAGGTAGCTAAACACTCACGTCTCTCACAATACTTCGTGAGAGACAAACTTTCTTTCTAACTCTTGTAATTTGTTTTGGGATTTGATGTGGTTGGACTTCTTCTTCTCTCGATATAAGCTCACTTGATCTTCTTAATCTTCGTTCTTGAGCTTGAATGCTTCAGGAGTGAGCTCGGGAGAAATCTTCTAAGTCCACACTGCTATGCATAACCCTTGAGGGGTATTTATACTGGTAATGGCTTTTGTCTTGTAGCGTTCTCAATTATCACTGCAGGATCTGTCGTCTTCCTTCAACGGTGCGATTTGCATCTTGAGTAAGTCAACTATGTCACCGCTTAGGAAGCCTCCGCGTGGTTAGGGGACCATCTTCTGGAAAGCGAATTCTTTGGAAATGTGCGCACGTGCCCAGACATAGGAAGCTTCCTTTTGAGGACTATGGCCGATTATGATGTAATCATTTTGGGGCAGCCTTGGTTTGAATCTGAAGTTCCGCACAGTTTTGGCGCGCATCCCTTCTCGATGAGAACGCCGTCCTAATCTCGTAGGGACTCCAATCTTGTTCAACTTTGGATATTCTGATGGAGTGCGTCCCTATTGCTTAGGGACTCTCGTTCACTTGTTGTCCTTTTTCACTCATGGGCGTCCATGGGACTTACCTGAGATAAGCACTTGGACAAACACTAAATACCATTGAGTTTGTCATTATCAAAACTAGGTACTTTCGTTATTGGTCAGATATTACAAACTGGCGTCCTTAATATTGTCCTAACATTATATGCTGGTTCAACAACGCAAGCTTAATGTCGAACATCCACGAGATCCGCACATGTAAGGTATGATCATCTAGCGTGTTCATTCCCGTGGTCATCTTAACCCCACCAATCGGCAATTGTAATATCTTATGGACATCATACAGAGTGATGGTCATCTCCCCCTAAGGCAAATGGAAACTATTAGTTTCCGGATGCCAACGCTTAACAAATGCAGTAATCAGCGTCTCATCAATCTCTTTGAACGTCCAATCTTTTAGCACCCTCAAGCCGCTTTGGTTCACAAGGACCATCCACGGTGCCTCTGGAGCTGACCTAGCAATGTTCGCCAACTCATCTACTATGCAATCATGGTCGTGGCATTTCAAAGGCATCATTCTCGGAATAGTTATGGCCGGTAGAATGCATAAATCTCGGAATTAATCCGAGTTCTTCCGGAACTACAATTATTTGTATGTTATCATCAGATGAAGAACTAAAGTGTACATGATAAAATGCATGAAATTAGTTGAATTTATCTCTATTCTATTTGGAAGCAGTGTTTTTTCATATATTTTTTCCAAGCAAATATTAAAAGTTATATATTTAGAAATTCTTTTATTTTCTTACGTGCAAGTTTAATCACCAAAATCAATCTACCATCCAAGTTTTCTAACATAAATATTATATATTAACAAATTTTCTTATTTTGCGACATGCACATCTTATCAAATATGTCAATCTAACATACAAGTTTTCTAACATAAAATATAGGAGTATATATTAACAAAGCTTGGTATTTTTAAAAGTCTTATCCTAATTTGCATGCTTCTAGCCTAATATCAATCAAAATGTTGTTTGCATCACTAAAACGTAAACTTATTTTCTATAATATAAAAGTAATTTCATATTTTTTGCTGTTTCCAAAATTAATCATTTTGTCCATAATTTTTCCTTTTTTTTCCCATAATAATAAATTAAAGATGACATACCCGTATTAGGGGCGACGAAAATATGCGGATTGTAGCTCATCATGTTGTCTGGGTTTGTAATCTGGAATTCTTCTTGAGCTTGTGACCCTTCAACATTCTTCCGCGGTTGCTCCACATTCAAGTACAACGGCAAGGATGAAGATTGTGGGCTACGTGGACTACTCGGAGATCCTACCAAACTCCGAACGTTGGTCTGATACAATTCAACCGGGTCGTGTTAATTTGTCAAATGCTACAAAATCCCACAACTTTAACTTAATAATATAATAAATAAATTATTTATCAAATAGAATATCAATTACTATAAAAGCTTTGAATGATGAAATTGTAATATCTTAACTTCCTAATGTTAAATCTCGTAATATGTACGTACAATCTTAATTATATAACTAATTTATCAAAATTAGTACCTAATATTAATATAAAAATTTTAACTAAATTGAAATTTAACAAGTATTTATTTCAACGTACTCATACTAAATCTCTTAATTTTAACATCAAGTCCTAACAACAATAATTAAGTTGTCCAAACTTATATCCAAAAACAATAATTAATATAAAATTCCCTAAAAAAATTAGACGTTACATATGTATACTTCAACTTCCTCGTGCTAAATCTCTTCACTTCAAGGTTAAATCCTAAAAGCAATAACTAATTTGTCAAATTCTACATCTAATACTATAAAACATTATCTTACTAAATTAAACATGTAAATTGGGGTAAACAATTATAACCTTAACACATAATAAGTATTTTTCAAAATTAGCATCCAATACTATAACAAAATTGCGTAATTAAATTTTGGAACATAATTTCTAAATTTTAACTTACCGTAATATTTCCGAGTGCATTTATAAAACTGCTACTTTTTGAAGACGAGCTTCTTGAAGATGAGCTTCTTGAATTTGGCATGTTTTTACAAGTGATGTTGTGGGATTTAGAGGAAGGATGGATGAGTAGAATAACGAAGAGGAGTGAATTTTTTTTTTTGAGGAGAGAGCAATGAAATGAAGCGAGCGGTGAAAACGAGTCTTCGTTATGAAGAAGGATGGATGAGTAGCAACTCATTTTTATTGCGAAAATGGGGAATTGTAGCCGGTATATAGGGCCAGTTAGACCTGTCAACCCGACCCGAAATTTCTGGGTTTCAACCTGAAAATTTGAACCCGAAACCCAGTTTGAACCCGAACCCGGTAAACCCGAAGATTTCAGGGTTAGGGTTGGGTCAAACCCGCTGGGTCAAGAAATCTATAAGGCAGAAAACGTATTTTCGAATACACTTTAATATAATGAAATGACAAATTGACGGATAATTGTGCACCCAAAGGTTTTATGTATATTACAATATATAAAATTTATTTTAGAAAGGTATGATATATTTTATTATTAAAATATTTAAAATAATATTTTGTTATTATATTTTATTATTTAAATAATATTTTATTTAAATTTTAGTCAAACATTGATACTCTTGACCCGTTGGGTTGATCCGACCAGACCCGAAAACCCGAAGCGACCCGACCCAGTTTGACCCGTAACCCGATTGACCCGAACCCGAACTCGACCCGAACCCAAAACGACCCGACCCGACCCGAACCCGCCCGACCCGACCCGATTAACAATCTTGGTTATCGCAATATAATGGATGTTAATATAATAGCTTATTGGTTTATTAAAATGGTACCTTTTTAAAGGTTAAAAGCTTAGAAGAAATTAAATCTTTGAATTTAATAAAATAAATTAGAGACAAACTCCAATTAGACATAACACACCAATTCTTTTGTTTACTTTCTTACAACAACCGACACAATTTATATGCAAAACTACAAGGCCATGCGACAACACGAAACAACTTCAGTAAAAGAGAAATCTTCATTGGGCAAAGATTTTTTGGACCATTTATGAGCCCTAAGGTCAAGAACGTACACATCATGTTGCACAACACTTGAAGAGTAAGCCCCCCTATCACCACCACTTTACCCTTCCAAGTCATCAAACAAGATATCTTCCAAATCTCCGACGGCAGGTGGGCCACTACCCGCCACTCCACGTCATCGCCACGGTGTACTTCCACCACGTTATCCCCCGAACTCAAACGAACGCGATACACGTGACCCTCCTCATCCTCCATCGTCCAACAGCTCTCGTAAACATCCGAGCTCGGGATGTCGAGGAACCACTCCTCCCCCGGGCCCCACCGCCCCGTGTCGGGGTCCAAGGACTCCGCGCACGGGGAAAGCATGTAGTTCGAGCCGATCATGTTGATCACGTGGAACCTTCCACCGTGGAACACAACGTCACACTCGCTCCTCGCCCTTGCCATGTCACCCATGGGCGTCCATGTGTCATTCGCCACGTCGTATAATAGCGAGGACTTCGTTGGCTTATTAACATAGCCGTTCCAATATAAAGGCGTGCACCTTTCCGTAACTTCACCGCCCGCTACCAACACCGTCGGGCCCACCGGGTCCCCGGAGAGCCCAAACCTTACCCGGCCCGGCCCAGGCATCTCGGCCCATTGTCTCCATTGACCGGTCAGCAAGTCAAACACTTGGACGACGTTAGTAACTCTACAGTCGTCCAATCTCTCTCTCCTGCAATCATACTTGCACTAGTGCACCGGATCCCACCCGTTATGACGACAATATTCGACCCTACTCTAGCAACCTGACAAGACTTAATTGATGGAAAGGGCAAACGGGGTGCGGGGGGCAACCGAGTCCATAACTCCGAGTCTGGGTCGAAGGCCATGAGCCAGTAGGAGGGACCGGATTCGTTGCGTGAAGAAGGTTTGGGGTCCGGATAGGACATTAGAGCCAGGACAAAATGGGGTCGGGTAAGACCGGAGAGCCGACGGCGGTGGTGGAAGTCTCGACGACGGATCCTCGTGTTCCAAGCTTTGCTGACGCGTAAGAGCGAACCGAAGGATCCGAAAGGGACCCGGGCTAGACATTCGAGGGCGACATCGTCTTTTAAACGTGGAATAAGCTCCATATATATATATATGTGTGTGTGTGTGGTCTCTCAAAGAAAATGTGGAGATTGTGGGTTTGAGATTGCAGATTGAAGAGGATCGATTTGGCTCTCTAAATACATTGTCCCACATCTCATGGTAACAAAAACAAAACTGTGTCCTTCAATTCATGAGTTATGTAATTAAGTTTAATTAATTAATTGATTTCATGTATGCAAGCTCCTCTAAAGTAGTCTTATCGATCTTTTCTCACACTATCAGACGTGCCAAGTTGAGAATTTTATACCATGGAGAAAATAGAGATGTCAATTTCATATTATATATACATTAATCTTTTTTAACCTGGTCGAAAATTGAATATACATTCTTCTTACGATGTCAATTTCAGCAGATTGTCAAAGGGATTGCTTACCGCTTCAAGATGTTACATATTTATTCTATATTCAAAATTATTGTACATACTTCAATTCATAACATTAGACATACGCTTTTCTTGAAATTTGATTAACTTTTTCCTTCTATGTTTATCTTTACTATATAGATTTAAAAAAGAAGCTCAATTGCGAGTTTTGAATATTGGCTTTTTGTCTACTCTATCAACGCAACAAAAACAGAAGATTTGACAACAATGTGTTGATGAAATTAATTTGATCTATTTAAACAATTCAGAGCAAGTATAACAGTGTAACTACGTCTATTTAAAAAAAAAACAGATTCTATCAAAAAAAAAAGAAAGAAAGAAGGAAAAAGACAAAACATATATTCTTAATCAGCAAACTTAAACTAGACCATGATCTATATTTTTGAATTTTAAGCATAGGCTGGAGCTTGAAAATCTCGAACCGTCACGAAAACAATCGAGTGAGGTGCGATGAGGAGTGGGTTGGATGCCTTGACGAGCTTCGGCTTCATCTCGGGGATGTCGTTGCTTTCGGTTAGCCTCAACGGAGTCCCGTTCAAGAGCAACACATCGCTCTGAATGTTTCCATCTTTTGGTGTCAAATGGTACTCTTCTCTGTCCTTAAATCCCTTCACCTTTGTGAGCATGTCTCCTAGCCCTTGGATTATGTTTAGGTCGTTCACCAACGACACGTTGAATGCCGTCGACTTGTCCATGCATGTTGATGAACAAAAAGATCACTCCGGGCTAGAATACATGTAAACCATGTCAAAGACTCAATCTTTAATTAATATAAACAAAACAAGAGAAAAAGGTTGTTTATAAGATTAATTAGGTTACTTTACCTTGGTCTTAGAGCAATGAGAGTAGGTCCTTAGCTTAGGAGATTTGTTGTGAGAAATTGAAAGGACTTTGTTTCCCATCAACTTATGCCACAAAAGAGCCCTGCAAAAGAGAAGCAAAAGTTTAAGACGTACTCAAAAGTTTGTCCAAGAAAAAAGAATCAAAAAAGGGTAAGTTATTGAAGTTTAAGGTTGAAAGACAAACCCATAGTAGTCAGGATTAGGGACGAAAGAGGTGGTGTTAAGGAGACCATAGTGGCCTCCAATCAAGGCTTGGCGACAAAAGACCTTGTGGTTATACGTTGAAGTCATGCCAAGTTAGTCCAAGTACCAATATCCGTCAACAAAAGTGTGGGAGACATCTTTGCCACCGTTGTTGAACGCGACGCCTGACTCAACGACCTAGGCTCCGGTCCATGGCCCGAACCTCTTAATAGTTTCCGAGACGTCCCTGTATGATTCGGCCACAATGTCAAGGAAATAAGGGTCTTGGATCTTGTTGATCAGTTTCGGGTCCACTCCTACGAAATGTAAGAAACAAAAGCTAAATTTTATGCACGACAATTAAGATTTGAAAAAAGTGTTTCCAAAACTTCGTTTAGTATTCTTTTTTTACCTACGCCCAAGTTGTAGATATGGTGAGTTAAGCCATCGACGACATTGGGTCTAGAGACTTGGAGGAATGTCTTGAACCACTCGTCGTCGTAGAACCCAACGGGGCCCAACACCTTTGGCTGGTTGCTTGGGTTAGGATAGAGTTGCAAGACAAGTTGCTTTAAAACTTGCATGTCCTTTGCATATGAAACTGCATCAATCCTTCCTGATACTCCTTCTCCACATAGCTCATTTCCTACATCATACAATTAATATATTGTCAAACTTTACTAGTTATTTTTCTAGTTCAAGACAATGCAAATTCTAGTTAAGACTTCAAAAGAAGTGTACCTAATTCGTATGAGTCGATCTTGTAGCCCTTAGAGATTGTGTAGTTCATTAATTCGCGCGCGCTTCGTGAGTTCCAGTTTCCGACGTAGTCATCTTCCCCATTGAGCCTTACTTTCCCAATGAGGGTATTAAGACTAAAGGTTGTCAAAGCACTGAAACCATCATTTTTACAAGATCAGTTTCCATCTCTTAAAAACATTCAAACTATATTGCTACAATTTTTTCTATCAAGGACCAAAATAACACAAACCAAAAAACTTATGATTTTTTTTATCAAAAATATCTAAATCAACAAATCTAGAAAATATATTGTTGGGACGCTATCAAGAACGCTTGCGTACTTGGTAGTGTGCCCACACAACCGTCCCTTAGTTTTGATATGACAAACTCACTTTGATTCTAATAAAATTGTCCAAGTGTTCAGGAACGCCAGTGACAAAAGGACAACAAGTGTGTATGGGCGTCCCCTAGGCTTAGGGACGCTAGCTAACAGGGAGTAAGAACCAGCTAGAGAATACTTGACCAAGGACGCAGTCCCAAGCAAGTAGGAACGCAAGAAAGGAGTCCTTACTCACTAGCCGACAGGATGACATCACTCGACAACATTTTATCATCCAAGGACACGTGGAGACCGATCCTGTAGTGGAGTCCAACACTACGTGGCGGACGATCCTGTTGCAGAGTCCATCAACACGTGGCGGCCGATCCTGTAGCGGAGTTCATCATGCACAGCTGGATACGGGAAGCTTCCTCATCACCGCCCTACTACGTGGAGGAAGATCCTGTAGCCACGTCCATGAAGGGCATGATCGTCCCAGAGAATTGACGCCCTTCCCCAAGTCCTATAAATAGCCCCAAGGCATTTATTGTGACGCTAACGCTTTCAGGAATATTCAGAGAGAATCAGAGGAAAGCGACTCACTCAAGAACACGAAGAACTAACTCAAGAACTCAAGAACAGTGTTTAGACCTGAGTTAGATCGAGTGAGATTTTGTACCCAAACCACAAAACAGTTTGTAACCAAAAGAGAGAGAGAGAGTTCTGCGAAGTACTACAGAACGTAGGAATAGAGTCCTTTAGTAGATTGAACCACCTTAAGTTGTAGGCTTAAAGGAGTTCCTTACAAGTGAACTTAGGGAAAAGCTAAGTGTCAGGGAACTGTAAGAACTCGCCAGTACAACTATAAGAACGGTCAATATAAAGGAAAGAACTATTCAAAAATCCTCCGAGGAGGTAGAGGTTTACACTCAAGGACTACTTGGTCTTGAGTGGTTCCTCTATAAGTCATTGCGTTCATTACTTACCTGTTTAGTACTATTTCCGCTGCACTACTCAAGGACGCTCCTACTGCTCGTAGGAACGCCTAACCAAAGGACACCTTTACCTAAGTAAAGGTCGTCCCTCAGTACTAACGATCCAACATATATTATAAATTTGTTTTCTTATCCAAAAATCAAAATATATTACCGGGTTTCATGAAGGAACTTGTAGATCTCGTCCCATCGCAACATCTCGAGACAGCCTTGGCTGAAGCCAAATCTTTCATTGGGTTGCAATTTCATCTTTGGGCAGCTTTGCACTGCTTTCCCCACATTGTAAGTAATTTGGTTCCCCAGTGAGCCTCCTATTCTTAGTCTCAGAGGGCTGAATGTTGTTTTTGATTTACCAAATCATCAAATCAATTTATTAAAGACTGATACTATCAACCAAATTCAATTTTAATTAACTAAGATAGGCACAACAAATTATATATCTCCAGCAGCTTACCCTTTACAGCCTTGTAGAGAATCTCATTCTTAAGATCCTACAACATGATTAACAAAAAAATTTACAAGCCAATCTAAGCCAAGATTATATTTTGATAAGATTAATTACGTTCCTAATTTTTTTGTTAATTTATAAAAATGAAAAGTATTAATTCTAAATGGGCGAAACATTTATAACGAAATTTGAATACTTTAAGGACGTAAGTTAAATATTTTTGTTAGTTTATAAAACGAATGGACGAAACATTTATAACGAAGTTTGGATACTTTAAGGACAAAAGTTAAATACTTTTGTTAATTTATAAAACGAAAAGTATTAATTCTGAATGGACGAAACATTATGACGAAATTTGGATACTTTAAGGACATAAGTTAAGGGGGGGAAAAAAGTAAAAAACGAGTATTTATGCGTCTCACGAGATTGAAGAGGCCAGCTTTGCCCCACGGGCACGAGCCGTAGTCACACTTTTCCGGAGGCCACCAATCGAGCGTGGCGCAAATGAAGTTGTCGTCGGTCTTGGCTATGGAAGTCGCGCCCCTTAGGGTGACCTGCACGTCTTCGTTTTTCTCACACAATGCATATGAGAAGAAACATGAAGCAAGAACAATGGTAAACACAACCCTAAACCCCATATTGATGTACTTCGTCTTTAATGGGTGGTCTGCGTACTATCCCGTTAAGACTCCGCCGATTATTTTCCTCCCCTTAGAAAAAAATAACGGGGGGAGGTTTTTCATAATCGAATTATGCTTTTAAGCAAAAAAAAAAGTCATATAGCACAAAGCCCCCAACAAATATAAGGGCTTATATATGCTATAAATTAGAAAACCATAATAAAATATGATCCCTAAATTTTTTGCAAAGTGTGCAAAAAGTTTACTTTTTTCTTAGCATAAGGACTCTAAGAAAAATTGAGCAAGGCCCCCAAATCTTTAAGATGCCCTAAACATTAAACTAGTTTAATGAGCACAAAAAAAAAATTGATCGAAAAGGTAAGTTGTTTTTTATAAAGAAAGGAATTATGGTCGTCGAGTCTAGAGTATCTACAAGGGATGAGAGTTCAAACTTCAAAACACTCATAATACACTCATAATTGATTAATCAGTAAGCTGATGCATCAAGCACTACAAAATACAAAAAAGATAATTGATCACCGGAAATAACCTCTCATGTCATGTACAAACACAATGGTTTAAACAATTTTGTTTTAACTTACATCATTAACTTTTCCAATTACCTTTTTTACATTCCAAACCGGTCAATCAACCAAATCACACGTGCTTCCAAAATCAGCCCAATTTTCACCACTTAATTACAAATCCATACCACAACCGACATACAAGCTATCATAAGGTAACTCGTGCTCAGTCCATTCACGACTGTTGAGGTCCAACACATAAGCTTGCCTGCGCCTCCCTATTACCAACATTTTATCCCGCCACGTCATCGCACACGTCATGTGCTCTTGTAGCCTATTTGGCACCTCCGCCACCAAATCCCACACTCCTCCACTGCCACGCCGAAACGTTACGTTTTGGCCTAATTGATACACATCTCCTTCCTCGTTTCCCATCACCCAGTGGTAGTCACTCGCCGAAGCTTCTAGAAACTCGCTGTCGATTGGGCCCCATTGTAGTGTGACTGGATCCAGTGACTCAGCACACGTCATTCGGTTGAATGGGTGTTCTTGTGATGTAGACCTCCTGCATTAGTTAATGAAATGATAATACTATAATGGTCACAACATATGTTAGGCTCGTCCTTTTGACAAAAACGTAATGTTTTAAATGTAATTCGTTTATCATCAAACATGTTGATACTTCCAAACTTATGGATCAACCAAAACGCATACAAAATCACAAAGCTATTGATAAAATGTAATTCGTGTATCATCAAACATAGTTGATACTTCTAAATAAAAAATAGATAAACATGATATGGGGTGTTTGGATGATGGAGCAGAGAGAGAAATTAAAAAAGATGAGAAAAAGTGATATGATTGGAGTATTATTGATAAACATGCTCAAACGATTTGAACACTTTCTCAACCGAAAGATGACTGACTCAAACCCGATTGAATTCCGATTAAAGGAGATGACAAAATTGTACCCACTAATGACATGGAACTTTCCACCATGAAACACCACGCTAGACTCAAATCTGACCCTTTCCATGTCAGCTAGGCGTGCCCACTCATCTTTTTCCACATCATACAAGAAAGCCGATCTCAATCTTTCACCACGGTCACCGTAACCGCCAGCAACAAGAATTTTCTGGCGAACCGGATCACAAGCAAGCCCAAGTATGCTCCGACCCGGTCCAGGAAGGTCAGTGCCTCGATGCCATTGACCGGTCAAGAAATCAAACACGTAGACCCAATTTACGATCATCTCATCAGCACTTGTAGGTCTTATAATGAAAAGTATAATGACAATCTTTGTCTCAAATCCAACGATCCCAGAAATTTTATACCCCGAGACTTCCTCCTCTGGAAAAGAGGGCGCTCGGGGCAAGTATTTAAAGGATCCGGATTCGGATTCGTGGTCAAAGATACCTAGCTCGAAGGATAGTTTGGGCCGTTTGGGTGAACCATTTTCGTTATCGGGTCTCAAATGGCGTCCACTTGTATCACCAAGGATGAAAATGGGTCGGGTGAGGCCCGCGAGCATGCGGGCCCGATGGAAGTCGGGGCTCAAGATCTCTCGGTTCCAAGCTTTGGAAACGGGCCGGATAGAGTGAAAGAATTTAAAAGGAACCCGGTTCAGACATTGGCGAGCGATGTCATCGGGTAAACCCGGTATAAAATCCATTTTGGGGCGGATCGGGGATGTGGGATTTTGTTTCTTATGAGGAAATGAGACTTTTGTTTTATAGTGTGGAATTTCGGTTGCTTTCGTCTCTACTTTATCCAAATACAAAGAAGTTTTCTTTTTTCTTTTAAGCCCACAAAGAAGTTTTCTAAAGATTATCCAGTGTTATACTAAAAATATTGTATGTACGTTAATTAAGACCTCTTAAGAGTTAGTTGATCGGTCTTTGTTAATACATTTTCTTATTGAAACTGATCATGTACATTTCCCGGGTTTGACTAGCCGACTAGGTATAATTGGTTGCAAATTTGCAATTATCAAATAAAAAGACCACCGGCCAAATGATTTAAATCTTAGGAAAATGGGTAATAACACTAGCATAAAATAGTTAGATATATGTTTATAATAATGATCTTTTTAATTTCGACCAAAAAAATGATCTTTTTAATCTAAGTCTTAAGGACATAAGATAAGTAATACAGATTTAGAAATTGAAACCTTAAAAAAAATGTATTTACTCATCATAAAAAAATTAAATTACTTTATAAATATAAAATAAACAAAATCTTCTAAAACAGGATTTTATCTTACTCCGTATGACTTAAAGGTATAAGCTAGAAAATCCTATATAATACTTTATCTATGCCCATGAATAGATGATTAAAATTGCATAAATTAAGGAATGGTTTTGAATTCATAAACCTTGATGTACATGTACGTATGGTGATCGGTTTTACAAACTTGTAAGGCAACTAATTTCGTCTTGTTTTTTTTCCGTTGAAAGGCAAGTAATTGCATCTATATATAGGAGAATTCTGGTTTTGTATAAAATAAGGTACTCCGTAATCCGTATTTCTAAATTCCAATTATAGAAAGGAAAAAGACCTTTTCCAACAAAGGTGTTTGAATTTATGAATTGATTGATTGACTTAATAAAAAAATCTATACTGTCTATAGTATAAAGCGGAGACAAAGTCTTCACAAAAAATTGCGCCACGTGTCATTTCTTTAATAAAATAATTAACCGGGCCCTTGCGTATTTAAAAAACCACTAATCATAATAGGAAGATATTTAGAAAGATATATTTTATAAAAAAATCTATATCTACAAAGGAAGGGTTAAAAATTCTATACTTTTAAGGAATGTTTGATCACGAATATGTATCACACGTACAAAAAACAATTCTCTAGATCACAAATATCTACAAAGGAAGGGTTAAAAGTTCTATACTTTTAAGGAATGGTTGATCACAAATATGTATCATACGTACAAAAAAATACTCAAGATCACAAATTTCTTTATCTTTGAAGTAAATATTATTATTTAATTTTAAAAGATATAACACTAGAAAGATCTTTTATGTTCTATATAAACCTATAGGGTGTGCACAAATTTTTTCCTACGGTGAACAAAGAAGAGATCTGCACAGTTTACAGTTAGGGTGAACAAAGAACGTGACTTTTAAGGTTTGTTTTTAGCCTATTTGAACGTGGTCTTTATCTCCTCTATTCTATTCTGATATCTTCTAATTAAACATGATAGCATTCTTAGTTTTATAGAGCATAAACATAGATTGTTGATCATGTTTTAACATGATATTGAATCCATTATGTTTGTATTATATTTTTAGCCTATTTGAACATGGTCTTTATCTCCTCTATTCTATTCTGATATCTTCTAATTAAACATGATAGCATTCTTAGTTTTATAGAGCATAAACGTAGATTGTTGATCATGTTTTAACATGATATTGAATCCATTATGTTTGTATTATATTTGTTTTTTGATCGGAATGTTTGTATTATATATTGTACGTATGTACGATAGCATTCTTAATTTTATGGAACATAAACGTAGAAATTGGCGTTAATTATCGTTTAGCTCATCTTAATTACCGTTTCTTAATTATCGTTTGTTATTTTTATTTTTATTTTCGATAACCTAAAATAATTTTATTTTTGACACAAATTGGCGTTATGGCATCCAAATTTGATACTATTGGTTCGATTGATGCAAGCAAACAAATGTGGAAGATTCGGTGTCGAATTATTCGTCAATGCAACAAATCATTCTACTCTACTGGAATAGATGAAATCCAATTAATCATGTTTGTATCTATACTACCTATAGTATAAAGAGGAGACAATGTCTTCACAAAAATTTACGCCACGTGTCATTTCTATAATAAACTAGAATTCATGACCTGTGCTACGCACGGGTTTAAAAATTATTTTGAAGCTTTATCAGTCAATTTTATTTGAAAAATTGCATAAAATTGCATGAATGTGAAAAATGGACCAAGATATAATAATATAAAATGTAATAGATTATATTAAGTATGAAATATAATTCACTTGCGAGAGAAGCACTCCTTATTTGCATCTAAATGCAATTACGTACATATGAAAGATATAGAAAACTATAGAAAGCATATGAAAGATTAAAATAATATTGTTGGCTATTCAAAATATTTTTATATACATGAAAATTATAGAAGTTTAAAGAAAAAATACCCACATTTTATGATTTAGGATATAAATACATTTTGTGATTTTCTTTAAAAAATACAAATATTTTATGATTTATGGTATTCACATATTTTGTTATTTACGTGAAAAAATACACGTTAAGAAAACATTCATATACACACATAATACAACAAATACCCACAGAACACATTTAAAAAAATACACATATTTTATGATTTAGGGTATAAACATATTTTGTGATTTATGTTAAAGACAATTATTGATTTATTTATATACTTGAATCATATATACAAATAATACAACAAATACACACACAACACGTTTTAAAAAAATACACATATTTTATGATTTAGGGTATAAACATATTTTGTGATTTATGTTAAAGACAATTATTGATTTATTTATATACTTGAATCATATATACAAATAATACAACAAATACACACACAACACGTTTTAAAAAAATACACATATTTTATGATTTAGGGTATAAATATATTTTGTGATTTACGTTAAAAAAATACACATAGTTTATGATTTACGGTATTCACATATTTTGTGATTTGCATTAAAAAAATACATATTAAGAAAATATGCAAACAACACAAAATGTTGCTGGAGAGGTTTGTACCCCAAACCTTATGGTAACAAATACATGAAAGTCTTTTTGCAATTTAAAAATCAAAACAAATTAGTCGTCTTCATCACCATCGTGTGGAGAGAACACAAAATGAAGGCAGTGACGAAAAACTAGAATTGAAAGCGTTGATGAAAGACAAACTGTCATACAAAAAAACAAGAATTGCATTCGGTAAAGAAATCATCATCGGCCATGGAAGCAAAACAAGGATATGTCAAGTGGATATTCATGAACGGCAATTGTGAAAATTGAAACTCTAACTATTCAATGATGAATCTGATTTGTTGTAGTTTTTATCATAACTAGGTGTACCCGTCGTGCCATGCACGACAATGACTCATATTTCATATTTTAAAATTATATTAATTATAAATAAGATATTAATAAGTAAAATCATATAATGGAAATTTTAGAATGTGAAAATGTTATTTTTTTCTAAACAAAAAAGATTATTTTTCAGATTTGTAGTACCACATGTATCACGTATGAGATTATAAAAATATAAAACGTATTCAAATTATAGAACACTCTATGTAAATAAAAGTTTACTTATTGAATATAAGCTAAGTTATTATGAAAATGATAATATATAAGTTAAGTAAAATATAGTAAATATAAACTTATTTAATATTAAAGATAGGAATAATAATTTGATTATAAAAGAGGGGTTCTATTTTTAAATTATTTTAAATTCAAAAATGTTTAATTACTTCTTACATAGTTAAAATAACATGATTTTTTCAATTGTTTAATTATGAGAGATAAAATCAGACTTAATAGGAACATGATAATACATACTTAAGTAAAATTTAATAAATATAAATTGATTTAGTATAAAAGATAAAGATATAATTTATTTAGGAAAAGGGGCTTCCATTTTAAATTCGAATTTTTTAAATTATTTCGTACATAAATAGATTAAAAAGGTAATTGAAAAGATAAGTTAATTAATATGTAAGTATCTTTTATAGAGGGAAATTTTAAAGATAGATCATATTGCTTTAAAGATAGATATTCGATGAATAGAAAAAAGATAAAATTAAAGATTAGATCATTAAGGAAATTTTAAAGACAAATATTATGTCTTCAAAGATAGATATTAGATGGGTAAGAAAAAAGATAAAATTAAAGATTGGATAAATAAGAAAAATAAAACATATAAAAATTGTTAATGAAGTGGGGCCAGAATTAATGTGGAGGCTCGAAATTCTTCGGCTTTAATATATAGTATAGATTTTTAGTTGATATAGTATAATATGGCCGGAACATAATTCAAAAAATTAGGATAGGATCCTATCTAAATTAATTTTGAAAATTAAATATAAATCGTAATTATAATTGGAAATTAAAGATTTGGTGAAAAAATGGATTTGATCCTATCTAAATTTATAATGGGAAATTATAATTTGCAAAAAAAGGATAGGATTAAAAGGGGATAAACTTAGTAGGATTTGATTAGATATATAGATATGATCAAAACAAACCCAAAAATAAAAACTGAAATTATAATCTGCAAAAACTTAATTTGTTTTTTTAAATTTTTTTTTTTAATCCTATTCAAACAAAACATTTTCGATAGTATCCACGTACATTACTTTGGATAACCTAAATACATTAATATGGATAAAGCTTGTGGTTCTAACCTCCTCCTAATTCTAAGCATGATTATAGTAACAAAATCTTAAAAAATAAGTTTCTATGATTGATTTTGTACGTGAATCAATTTGATTTTCATACATAAATATGAGGTGTCATTTTTAAAAATTATATATGTGACTTGTATATTAGGTGGACAAAGTGTAAATGAGGTGGCTTAATTAGAAAGGTAAATACTAATGATGTGGCTTATTAAGAAAATGACACGTGTACAAATCCGAGGTGGCCTAAAGTAGGAGCGCCATGTGGCGAAATCCTACGTGGCGCAATGAGAAGGCTTTATTTCTTAGTGGTTTTAAATATATATAATAGATTTATTAGGGTTTGTTTGCCGATTAGTTGATGAACTTTAGATTTGCTACATTATTAAGATCGATCATACTTTTGTTACAATTCGAAATGGCCGATGCACGTCTCTTGTGGTCAAGAGCAACAAGAGATGCAAGATCGAAAAAGGTGTGTTATTGATACAATAACTCATATTGTTCAATGTTTTTATGTTTGTTTGTCATGAATATGGAATTGCATACATAGGAGTAGAGTTGTCAAAACCTGATCCGATCCAAAAAATCGACCCGTACTGACCGAAAATTTTAGGGTTGAAACCCGACCTAAATAATAGCGAGGAAAGAAAAAAAACGAGCCTGATTAACCCGAACCCGATTAGGTTGAAACCCGAAATCGACCCAATTTTCTATATATATATGTAGAATAAATATATTTTCTTGTAAATATTATAATATATTCTATTGTAAAACCTATTATAAATAAAATATTATTATAAAAATTCTATTAAAAATAATATTTTAATATTAAGTATTATTATTTAATCATAATATTACATCAATAATCGTTAAAAATTCAAATTGTTGACATGTTAGGTCGACCCGAACCCGCACAATAACCTGTCAAGACCCGCCCCGACTTGACATGTAACCCGATTGACCCGAACCCGCATTCAACCCAAACCCGAAAAGACCGAACCCGAATCCACCCAACCCAACATGTTTGACACCTCTACATAGGAGTAGTATAAATTATGGATTATTCAGCATGAAACATGCAATTGTTCATTGGTGATGATACATATATGGATGGTAAGGAGTTGAACAAGTCGGGAGTAATTTTATATTTCATTGTTCAGTTGATTGGTCTATGTTATTCAATGCATACATTTATTCGATCATTTATTCATAAATGAAATGAATTGTATATCTTTGAATAAGTATGTCAAACCGACAAGAACAATTGATTATTATACATAGAAAAAGTATACTCAATGATAAGAATAAGAATTTGTCAAGACTTGAAATGAACTATGCCATTTTTTTTTTATCATCATATAGGTGTTGAAGAATATCAAAGCGAGCAAAGTTCATATTTAAGAGACGTCGCATGCTGGAACATGTTCACAATGATGAGCATCATGACATATTTGATATTGCACCGGAAAGAAACAACTACGCTAGTGTTAGACGTGTCGATTATAGACCATTATGTAATCATAATCGTGAAAAACTACGTTGGTGTTGTTGAATATCATCATACACATACCTGGAAATTCTCTCCGTGATATATACCATACACAAATCTAAATTTGAATTTTGAGATATTTGTTATAATGTCTTACAATAGATAATGCGTATGAACCACCGTGCTTTGAACCCAAATGAATCAAAGAACCAATTCGGCTTTTAGAAGAAAAATATGGAAATTTGGAATGAATAAGTCAATGCATACAATTGAATAACAGGTGATCTATTATCGAATAATTTCAGATAAATTAGTCAATTCCTACAATCGAATAGCGACGTGATTTCAGAACTTGATAACATAAGTTTAGGATAACATAGAATTTGTACAAGAACAAAAACTAGGTATATTGAATAACATTTTATCCGTTCTGGGAAAGCTACATTAGTATTTTTGAGTAAGTCTTGTGTACTATACGTTTGAATGAAAATGTATTCGTTTTCTAATAATTTCAGATTAAATAGTAAATACCTACAATTGAAAGACAACGTTATGCCATAAGCACTTATTAACGAACATAAAATCTCGATAGCATAGACTTGGTGGAACAATAAAAAAAACTATTTATATTGCATCTCTGGGCTTAAAACATATGCGGCCCCCTAAACTTGCACACATTAGTCATTTTAGCACCTCAATTCATCGGGTATTCATTTTGACACCTGAACTCAACGTTTTGTGTCCGATCAGACACCTGATCGCTGATGTGGCAAAAAAAATTGCCATTAGACTGCCACATCACATGCCATGTCATTAGTTTAATAAATAAAAAATCAATAAACCCTCTAATTAAAAGAAAAAAAGAAAAAAGAAACAAACAAAAATCCCAAATTAAACTAAAAACAAAAAAAAGAAACAAAAAGCCCCAATTTCCCCTACATCTTCTTCATCCAACCCTAAATTTCCTCCACCCAAATCCACCCAATTCTTCCTCCTCCACCAGCAGCGAGAGTGTCAACGGGCTTGACAACGTAGCTGAGGTAGACGGCGAGGAGGCCGTTGTCGGAGCCATTGAAGCAGGTGCAGGGGAGGGGGACGGAGAGGGTGAGGCCGACGTCGAGGGCGGAGGGGTCGGGGACGGAGGCGGAGTTGGCCTCGAGGAGCTGGTCGGAGGAGACGAGGCCGGCGTGACGGAGTCGGCGACGGAGGAGAGGATGCCGGAGGGGCGTGTACCCCACCATCGCATTGCACGCGTACGAGTTCGAGCACGGCTCGATTGTTGACTTCGAGCAAACTAGCCTAGCGGACGACACCGCCAGTGCCACCGCCACCAGACACCACCACTAGCTCTTCATCTTATTCAAATATGTTTGGATTGGATTGAAGAAAGGTGGGTGGCGGGCTTCACGGCGGCAACAAGGGCGCCGGAGTCGAGGATGGCGGAGTCCACATCGGAGAAGGGGAAGCGGAGGAGGCGGGCCGGGGAAGTTGCATTTGAAGTTGTGGGGTTCAAAGGTGGGATGGAAGTAGTTGCATATGCAACAAATTGGGGGTATTGGGGCTGCCGAAGGAAGAAGAAGAGGGGGGAATTAGGGAGTTTTGTTTTTGTTTTTTTTTTGGGTTAAAATATCATTTTTTTTATTATTGTTGATGCCTAGGTGGCATTAAATTTGAACATGTCATTAAATTGAACGCCTAGGTGGCATTTTCTTAGCAATTTTTTTTGCCACATCAGCGTTCAGGTGTCTAATCGGTTACAAAACGTTGAGTTCAAGTGTCAAAGTGAATACCCGATGAATTGAGGTGTTAAAATGACTAATGTGTGCAAGTTCAGGGGACCGCATATGTTTTAGGCCTATAATTCTGGTTGTCATGAAACGTCAATTTTTTTTCATAATTATAGTCAAAATTCACATAAAACAATAGTAATTGTCCTACATCAAAGGGGTGTAACGGCTGGAATTAAATAATAGAGTAATTGTCCTATACTAAATGGCTGTAATATCTCCATATTAAGTAAAATTTTTAATTATTATTTTAACTTAATGACATATATATATATATATATATGTGTGTGTGTGTGTGTGTGGTGCAGCTATGATCGGTGTAATAATTAGACATTTCAATTTAGCAATTAGTTACATATTAAACCCTTTATGTATAATTCTCTTAAACGTGCCTCTTCCAGAGACGATGAATGAATAAAATCTCACTCTCATGGTTACTTTTTTTCCCCCTTTTTTCAATATTAATCTCAATCTCAATCATGGCTTCATTAGCTTTATACGTTGATTTTGTTTTTTATTTTTTAAAATTTATTTCTAAATTGTTTATAGTTTAAGATATTGATTTGTGTATGATCTTGTATGATTTAAGGTATGAATTTGATCCTAATTACTATTTTTTTTCGTGTACTATGGTAAACAGGATATAAAGAGTACTCTAAATGATCTGCTATGAGAGGTAATTTTGAAAAAAATCCAAATTTTATGTTCATTTTTTCCCCTCAGTGTTAAGTTGATATGTTAGATTTTATTTGAAAATCTATTGTTTTTGAATAAAAGTTCTACTTTAAACTATGGTTTATAGTTTAGGATATTGATTTGTGTATATTGCTTTATGTTTTAAGGAGTGAGTTTGATCCTAATTATTATTTTCGTGTCGTAGGGTATTTTGGAGGAAATAAAAAGTTAGAGCTACTTTTTAAGTTTAGATAATTGCAATTTCTTACATTTGATATCAAGATATGCTTTTTACTAATTTTATGTCCTTTTTCCTTTACTTATTTACTTATGTATTGTAATTGTTGCAATCAATTGTCTCATTAGTCATTTTCAAATATATTTGTGTAGTTGTTGTGACTTGAAATTTTGTCTTTTGACATGTAAGTTTGGCATTTTTCGCGTATTATGGTAAATAGGAGGTAAAAAGTACTCTAATCATATGATCTTAGCAATGAGAGGTAATTTTGGAAAAGTTCCAAATTTTATGTTCATTTTTTTTTCTATATGCTAAGTTGATATGTTCATTTTATTTGTAAATCTATTGTTTTTTGAAATTTAGGTCTACTTTAAACTATGGTTTATAGTTTAGAATATTGATTTGTGTATATTGCTTTATGTTTTAAGGGGTGAGTTTGATCCTAATTATTATTTTCGTGTTGTAGCCTTGTAGGGTATTTAGGAGGAAACAAAAGTTAGAGGTATTGAGATATATTAAAAAAAACATACAAATCAAATTATTTTTACCGAGTACTATTTTAGGTTCATTTTTATTTAACTTAAAATTTACTAATACCCGGTCAATGAAATTCGGTCAAGGTTCAAACTATTCCAAAAACGATGCAGTCGGAACAGTCTGTCTGCTTTATGCAGACAACTTTGACCGCTTTTTTTTTCTTAAAAAAATCTGTTCCGAAGAACCTAGCCCGTACACTCATTTTCGATAGGACCCGCCCGAACCAAAATGGGGGCGCCTTGAGGTTTTGTACGGGGCGCGTCTGATTAATTCGCATAGAGTCTATCCTTCCGCTGTACGGAACTGAACAGGATATGCTCATATGCTTCTTTCGATTCTCTCACCAACTTGATCCCGAGAGCAACATGGCAAAATAAAATACGGATGAAATTCAGTATAAATCAAAGTATACAAAGGCAGAATCAATTTTGTGTGTGTAAACAAACCCGGGGCCATCATCATTTCATTTGTAATAAGCAGTAATCCATCGATCGTCTCACCAAACATTTAGACACATTCCCGCCGACAATCAGAATGAAGGCGCAATCGAAGGGCAGGCTCGACCCGGACCGCGCAGGGACGGTCGACGTCCAGACGTCCTCCCCGCGCTACTCCCTGCCTCCGAAGAAGTCGTCGGAGGCCTCCTCCGGCCGTAAAATAGCGATAGCCGTGGACCTGAGCGAGGAGAGCGCATTCGCCGTGGAGTGGGCCGTCGAGAACTACCTGCGGGCGGGGGACGCCGTGACGATGCGGCCCACGACGGCGCCGACTGGGGGTCCACCCACTTCTCCGAGGAGGACGACTTCGACAGGCTGACCGCCGCCAAGGTGGGCGAGCTGGCCCGCCCGCTGGCCGACGCTAGGGTTCCGTTCAGGGTGCAGATCGTCAAGGACCATGACATGAAGGAGCGGCTCTGCCTGGAGATCGAGAGGCTGGGGCTCAGCGCTGTCGTCATGGGCAGCCGGGGCTTCGGCGCCTCCAGGAGGCCTTCCAAGACCAGGCGGCTCGGCAGCGTCAGCGACTACTGTGTCCGTCGCTGCGTCTGCCCCGTCGTCGTTGTCCGCCACGACGCCGCACCCGCTCCCGCTCAGGCTCATCATCTACGGGAGGACCCAGAGTATCATGATGCTGTTGCTGACGGGGACCTACACGAAGGTTACTACTACTTGCTGTCTATAACTCCAATTTTGATTGCCTTTGGTGTATATGGATGCGGAATGGTTGTCAATTACTTATTACTACATTTTAGTCACCTAAGAAGTATGGGATTTAGCAAGTATATAGAGGCAGCTATTATACATGATTGGGGGCGTTTTCCTAGCTCCTTTACTTCTTCTCCCACCTGCTGTCTTTGCTGTTGCTTACTGATATTTCTGTTTGCATATAATTGTGGTTGGGTTGTGGAAAGAAACCAATGTTGATCATTTGAAACATCCTGCATAACCTCATAACAATGTGTGTTTTAGATCATATGAAGATAACCAATCCTGATCACTTGAACCATCCTGCAGAACCTCATTATGATTGATTCTTCTGAAAATTTGGATATATATGGTAGTACCAACTATACATTTTCTTTGGTTTTGTTTTAGTGGAGTCTATAGGCACCTTGAAGGTGGATTTGATTGGTATTTTTCACTAGACAAGGCATGCAAGCATCAGTAAATGGACGAAACTCAAAGTGGTTGCAGTTGATGATAGAAATGTGATGAGTCATGAATACAAAAGGAGGTCAAATGTTGAGGTCAATGCCAAATGCTAGCAAACTAGCATTCTGATGAATGAGCTCTTTGCCTCTTCAATGTCGTTAGCTGTGAAGAGCTCAAATTACATCATACTAGAATGGTTTTAACCCTTTTAGGGTGGTTGAAGGACTAAGACTTATTTGTTTCTTGAGGGAAGGTGATCTTTAGTAAGATGGGTCATCACGGGGCAACAACTTCAGAGAACAAGTGCCACAGATGTTACAGTCCTTGTTTATAGCAATTGTTGCTCGCAACCAGGATACATCTAGGTAGATGCTCTCAGTGAGTTTATGAGTAATACTCAATTATTTATGATAAAACCATGTTTCAAGCTAGCAGCTTGAGTTGGTTGTAGAAGTCTACATCATCAGTTTTTTTGGTTCTTATAATAAATCAATGGAAGTAACTGCTTCCTTGTTTTCTTTACTGTCTCTGACTTCATTTTGGCTGACACTGTCTCTCTTGTTACCGTGAGGATGTGATTGCATTTGTTCCCAAACTACTAGTGATCTTAGCTTGGAGCTAGTAAACAAGCATCCTGATATCACTATTATCTAAAAGTTGAGTTGCCTATTATGCGACAGCTGACATCTATGTCCTTTTGATTATGTGTATATATGCAAGATTAAGGAAGACATAAACAAGAATCAGAGCCTCTGGAAATGAGGTGAGAGTGAAGTGAACATGTCCTTGTTTCAATCTCTGCCGTGTGTATCAATCTCCGGTGAGCAAAGGACATCCATTTTCCCTGTTTATGAGTTGTGAAGTGAACGACTTTTGTATAAAGTTGAATGTATGTTTGTTAAATTAGCACTCCCTTTCTGTATCCGAATATTGAAGAGTCAGAAACTAATGCTGGTGGACAGTATAAGTTTGTATATTCCCTTCTCATCTGTTCATTAAATTTCTTGAATGAGTTGAATACCATGTATGACCATCTTATTCGGTGTTAATATTTTTTGGCTTAATCAAAGTCTGTCGCTGCTTTCCAAGAGTCTGAACTTAAGATTGTTTTGTTACGTGCTTAGTTACTCTTCCTTCCCTACCTATCATCTCAGATCCCAAATTTCATCTATTATTTCGAGCAAAATTTAGGGTTAGTTTGATAAACAAAATATCATTTCAAAGACATTCATCAAACTAGTCATTATTTTTCAAGAAAATCATCCCGTGCTATATGTAACGTGTTAAAATGTAAGTTATATAACCCGACTGCCCTGTAGCAACTGAAAACCTTGGTAAAAGTGTAAAACATTTCACCCTCGAAACAAGAAAAATGTGGTTGCACTCTTATTTGAAAAACAACCAAAAGTTGTACATTCTCCCGATCTTCCATCCAACGAAGTGGGATTAATCACGATTCACGCGAAGACATCACGCAGATTATTTCCTCATCAATCCTCCTAATTCCCCTTCAAGGGAAATTTGCGGAAATGCCCCACCCAGAAAAACGGTTTGCAAAAACGCCCCTTAAAACAAAAAAATAGCGTAGCATGCTGTTTTGGGCGTTTTTGCAATAAAATTTACATTATTTTGTATTTTCTTTTAAATAGAAGCTTGTTTAAAAAATCATTATAATTACAATAAAAATATTTATCCATAATTTCTGGAAATTCTTTTTAAATACAGAATTAAAAAAAAGAAAAAGAAAAAATATATATATAAAATAAGAAAATAGTTTTGAAACATTATGATTTTTTGGAAGCAATGAGATATTTTAGAAGATATGGTGGAAGATATTGTTGAAGATATTTTTTGAAAATATAAAACGTAAATAAATGTGGATCATTATTATCTTCGTTTCAACATTCTTCGTGATTATCTTCGTGATTATCTTCGTTATTAACTTCGTTTCATCACAAAGTAGGGTAAAATTCATCCTGTCACCCTCAGTAAACATCTTGTCATACACAACGAAATATCCTGTCACTCTTTTGAAACATTAAGAATTTTTGGAAACAATGACATATTGTAGAAGACATGGTGGAAGATATTTTTGGAAAATATAAAACATAAATAAATGTGGATCATTATTATCTTCGTTTCAACATTGAACGTTATTATCTTCGTGATTATCTTCGTTATTATCTTCGTTTCATCACAAAGTAGGGGGAGATTCATCCTGTCACCCTCAGTAAACATCTTGTCATACACAACGAAATATCATGTCACCCTTTTGTAAAATAACATCATATCATTTTTTTTCGTGTTAAAAACATGTGTTTCTTCTAAAAAACATTGCTTTTTTCTTCTTTCACTAAATCTTATTTCTAAATACAGAATTGAAAAATACAAAAGAAAAAGAAAATATAAAACAAGAAAATAGTTTTGAAACATTAAGATTATTTAGAAACAATGACATATGGTGGAAGATATTGTTGAATATAATTTTTGAAAATATAAAACATAACTACATGTGGATCATTATTATCTTCGTTTCAACATTGATCGTTATTATCTTCGTGATTATCTTCGTTTCATCACAAAGTAGGGTGAGATTCATCTTGTCATCCTCAATAAACATCTTGTCATACACAACGAAATATCCTGTCACCCTTTTCTAAAGAGACGATGGTAAATCTATATCCGGAGAGATTATTTGCCCTCTTTTGTAAGATTTCCAATTTTTCTTTTATTTTTAAAAAAGGATAGATCAAAAAACGAAATCTTGTTTTAACATTAAAATATTTATAAAATCTTTTTATTTATATATATTTTCAAATTTGGATAAAAAATAAAGTTTGTTAAAATATTTTATTTCTCAAATAAAACATTAATAAAAATAATAATTTTCGATTTTTTAAAAGTATTTCGTTTTTTATTTTATTTGATAAAAATTAGTCATTTTGGGCATGAATGTAATATTTTTAGGCATAATCGCAATATTTTTAGGCATTTTTGCAAATCGAAAGAAAAAAGGTTATATTTGCAAACGGATTATCAAATAGGGGCATTTGGTACTAATTCCCCTTCAAAGAAAGGCATAAAGAAAAAAGGAAAGTCATTTATCAAACTTGTCATAAAAACAATTCACACCGTGACCACTTCAAACTCCAGTTGGTGACACACCTTATTAATAATACAAGTAGGAAAAAGGCATCCTCTCACAAAGCAAGCATTGAAGATAAAGAATCTTAAACAACTGATGAAATGAAAATGCAGGTTGGTATAAACACACCAGTATATTATATATACCTACCTGTCTTTTTAAAGTGCAGTCAGAGCTCCCATACTCTGGCTCTTCTTCATATTGAAATCAGGAATCACAAGCGGTTTCATATTAAGCTCCAAAGGCGGCCCTTGACGGTGATGGCGGTGGCTTGTTCTACTTCCTGTAGGAGGAATGTTCCCTTGTTTACTCCTTGACCGCTTTGGCGGGTCCCCAGATTGACCCTTGTGGGGCCTCCTGACGGTTGACTTATGACCCCGGTCAAACTGATGAGCTGCCATCCCCAGCCGAACTGACCGGTCAGACGAGTCCTTCAATGACGAGCTGCTCTTGATGCTTTGGCGGTTGTAGTAGTTCAAATTAGGAAGTAAACCTTGGAGATGTTTCTTCAGCTGCTCGTCTCCTACGTTCTTCTGGGCTGGATTTCCTTCTACGCTTATGGCTTGCAAGGAGTTGTAGTTTGCAGCAAGTTGTCCAAGGCCTTTGGAGGTTGATATTTTGTTGAACCGCAAGTCTAGGATGGTGAGTTTCAAGAGCCTGTGAAGACCTTCTACTTCACTGATTTTGTTTCCAGCTATGTACAGTTCCTTTAGGGAGGAGCATGATGCAAGACCTTTTCATATCAAACACGTATAAACTATTTTAGTTAAAGAGGATATCAATTAAAAGCTGATGAGGGCTTGGTTTCGTTTAGCTTTTGAGTGTCCAGCTTTCGTGTATCAATATAACCTTTGGACATAAGGGTATCCTAATTACCGTAATTCTTACAACTGCCAAGTAAAACTGGAAAACCAGCTTAAAGGAGTTTCCAAATAGAAGTTATTACTGGATGCTTCAAGATGAACCAGGTCCACCAACCATGAAGTCAATCAATAGAATTAACATCATCATCCTTCGAATTAAACTAGAGCAGAATTGATGTTGAATATAAACTATGGCTAAAGGCTATATAACCAACCTTGATAAGGAAATTTACTGGGTATAAGACAGTCATCTAAGAATGAAATGACGAGATCAGTCAAGAAATGAAAAAGGAGCTTGTGCACTTACCATGTCCAATTCTTGTAGTTCTATTGTAGCTGAGGTCCAATATGCGGAGTCGTGCAAGCTCTCGTAAACCCTCGATTGTAGAAATTTTGTTCTTTGACAAATTCAACATGTGAAGTCCCCGTGGAAGAGAACCAGCAGTGATTTTCACTTCATCAAAATTCATGAAGAAATTAGCATACTAGTTGCAGAAATAAACAAAACCACAAACTTGTCAATTGACATACCTATGGAATTCCCGGATAGGTTGACAACCTTCAAGCTAACAAAAGCACTGAGAAATGGGATAACAACTAAACCATGATTCATCAGTTGAGCTGCAGTAGCACTTGCACTCAATGAAGAGATGTATTTCTTTGCAACTTGCATGTTCAGATTCATGTTTGCCTCCTCTTTTACACTTGAAATTGCATGGACTTGCTCACACGGATCATGTATTTCCTCCACCTCTTCTACTGGACCACATTCTTGAAGATCAATGACCCAATTTTCTATCCGCTTAATCTTGAAGTTATCACTAGGAAGCTGATCAAGCTGGTGGGATGAAGATTCACCCCGGGAATTCTGTACCCCAAACATCTCGTCATCTGATACTGGTATTACCCAGTCTTTGTTTGAAGCAGTATAATTGTAAGAATTATCATAACCATCAGGAACTACGTTTTTCCCATCAACTTTATCAGGTTTAAACAAGGAGTAATCTTCACTCCGTCCACATTTTTCTTTCTTCATCACTCCCAACACTTTTAAGTCCTCAGAAGATCTGCTACGGTAACCTGAAAAGTCACCATGAGTGTATCCTCCAGATCTAACAAACATGGAGAGTAAGTTGGGCAAAGAATTAGATTTGGTAATCATGGACGGGCTCCTAAGTGCAAGGATTCCAAAATCAATAGCACCAGCATCTTCCAACTGGATGTTGTCATTTTCATGGCATTCCTTTTCTAGGTATTGTTGATCACCGACAGAGAAAATACAATCATTGTTTATCTCACCACAACTTATGTTAAGAGGTTCAACACTCGCATAGTCTTGATCTTGATCCTGAGTCCTACTAGAAGCATGATGCAGCTGGTCATGAGATCTATCACGTGGAAATCCGAGACCAAAATTCTCATCTGAGTTATTCTCCTCAAATAACATTCCTTCATCTTGAAGGTTACATCCCAAAGATAAAGACCTCCTCATATCTCGCACTGGAGAAAGCCTAGTTTTATTCATGTAAGCGTTTATTTCTCCTAGTTTTGAGCCATTTTCAACCAACAAACTGATCTGAGAATCTTTCACATCATTTCTTGACTCACAATCACTCTTGTCCAAAAACTGAGATCTCTGTAAGCTTCCAAGATCCTTGGAGCTCAAAAGCTGACCATTAATCATTGTTTCAAACGGAGATTGAGCCTGTTTCTGCAAACAGAGTAGAGATTCAGCGCAGATTGCTCCAATTACCAAACTTGAAAAAGTAGAGAAAAACATGAGGCAGACTTACTTTTGTTTTCTGACCATGAATATGCGAGTAGAAGCACGAGAAACGCACCATTCCAGAAGACTGATAGTACCAAGCGTTTCTTCATTCAAATAGCCCAATCTATTTTTAATTTATATTTAGAGCTGATTATCCTAAACTAAATTTGCATATAACCAAAATCAAACCGAGTTACATCACTGGTAGGTGTTTAAAGAGGTGTAGAATTAGCCATAATCAAGCGACAACCCCACTGAAACCCGGCATCGTCTCCACACATGTGAGGATCTTGCCCTTTTTAAGACACAAAGTAAAATTACCCAGTCATTATTAGCACACACCCGCTTAGAGGTGCGAAAAGGCTTCAACAGTGTTGCAGCTGCCAGAGTGATGTCAATCTTTTGACAGCAACGAAGCTATATAAAGCTGAAGGTAAAAATATTGTTACCTGAAAATTTAGAGAAGAATAGGAGATGTGAAATGAGAAGCTTCATAAGAAACAGACACATGCCAATATCACTTCAAGGAGATAACTCAAGTACAAGGACAATAGCTACAAGTCAGATCAGAAAGAATATATTCATCAGCATAAGAGTTTGTGATCAGCAGATATGCTCTAGATGAAGCAGTGGGCTCCCAAGTATTATAAAAATCACAGTTTTTATGGCAAAAAAAAATTAAAAGAAAAAAGATCTTCGGTTTCAAGTAAATATAAAGGGAAGGACCATGATAATATAAAATTGCTAACAATTCTAATATCTCAAGACCATGTGACCCATATCATAAAAGTAGGAAAAGTGTCAACCTTATTACAAAGTAGCATCCAAGCCTACTAATCTGTGATATCACTATTTTGTACCCATTTGTAAATCAATAAAAACCACCTAGCTAACAGTCAACAATTATGCTAAAAAAAACTATGAATGAGCTAGCTTTCTACAGGCCGTATGAGCCCTATATTTTTCTGCAACCCCCATATCCTCATATGCATATCATAGTTTTGAGTATAAATCCCCTATATGTTTGATTCCCCTTTCATATTTTGAATTCATTATTGCTGAATTCAAAACAACTATAGTCTACATTATCAACTCCAAAGGGAGGTAGAAGTGGAAAGAAGGGCTATTAGTACATATCCCAAAGTACCTAAGTTCAAAATTCTTGCAGTAAAATTTAACCTTGTGATGCAGAGCAATAAGGCTATCTCCTAGTCCTTAGATTCTACTTGCACTCAGATTTTTCTCCTATTATGAAACCGAAACATTGACATCAAGAAGTATCTCCCTCACCCCCTTGGTGGTGGTCTACTTATAATCCACACCTATGCCGTTATTTCTAAAGATAAGATCTTGCATACAGCTGCAAATTTTTCTCAGGTAAATGACACCACCCTAAACCCAATTCATCAATAAACTTACATTAGATCAGAAGCCAAAGAAGTATATCCCAAATCATCCAAATTTCCAAGGAATAATGACAAAATCATATTAGGAAAACTGCATAGCGTAAACATAAATCACGGATCTAAAAACGATCATAAGAGCAATCTAAATTCTGAATATGATGATATTACGAACCCTAACCAAAATCATAAAGCTCTAGTACAAATTACGGCAAATTATAGGACCCATTCGCAGATAACTAAGCAGCAGAACAGCTATTCATTGATTCAAAAGGATAAGAATCCCAAATTCAAACCTGACCTAGGCCGAATCGTAATAGAAGTACAGGCAGGGGGAAGGCAAATCAATATGGAAGCGACTTGTCTACCTTATTCAACAAGAAGAAGAACAAAAACCTAATTCCTGGGGGGGGGGGCTGGTCATGGGGCGGTTTATGGGTGGGTGGAGCACTTCCATCACCCGACCCGTTAATAAAAATGATCCACCCGCCTCACCCATCACCCGCTAAGACTTGTACCCATACCCGCCTCGCCCATCACCCGCGGGTGAGGTGGGTGACCCACCACCCACGGATTACTATGAAATATAATTATAATATATCACAAATAAATTATTTTATAATATAATTATTTAAAACTCGATTGACCCCGAGAATTAAAAAATAATTAGTTTTAAAATTCAAATACATTAATGATAAATGAAATATTTCCAAACATAAGCTAACTAAAATCACCACAATGCATTATTTAAAAGCTAGAAATTGAAAATGTTTCTTAAAGCAATAAAAATAAGAATATATTCTTGGTAAATTGGTGGGTGAAATGGGTGGTAAATGGTTGATGGGTGATGGGTCGGGTGATGGGTCGGTTGATGGGTCGGGTGAAATGGTTGCTAAATATAACCCATATTTGACCCGTAAACCATTTCACCCGTCAACCGCCTCACCCATCAACCGTCTTTTCATGGGTTTCCACCCATAAAAATGGGTGGGTTTAGCGGGTGAGGCGGTCACCCGCGGATAATGTCCAGCCCTGGCAAACAACTAGCGTGTTTTCCCACGGAAATAGCATCTACACAACAAGATAGGAAACGTAAGCCCAACGTCGAAAACAGAGGCTCTTTTTATTTATAACCACACGTTCTAATTTCAAGCAAAGACAGCAACCCCTTGGGCTTTTGCCAGAGAGCCGATTGGGCCTCAATTAGTTCATCAAACTAATTAAGGGCTCCGTTTGATTAGCTGGAAATCAAATCCAATTATGTATCGTTAATTCGTCATACATTCATAAATAAAAAAGAAAAAAGAAATATTAAGCCTGAGACATAAATATCTGTGTGTCATTTTGAGTGATTACACCAATTTGTTAACTCATCCTTCAATTATGTAAACAAATAGGGAGCTTGCTGTGATTTTTGTACGAAATTGCTCATATAAGCTAGGTTCGTCTTCATTCTACTTAAGCCATGAATATCAATGATACCCTAATACCCAAAAATCTACCACTTTTATCATTTCTCTCTCCTTCACATCATCTCATATTCCTCCCATTTGATTTTGTGATACCCATTTAAGTATCAATGAACCCCTAAAATCCACTTTTCCACTTTCCCACTTTCCAACCCTTATTTATTAACCTATATAAAATTTCAATTATACCCTTGATTAATCAATTCATAATGTTTCTTTATGTAATTAAACATCATTAATTAAGTCTAATTTTTTTACCTAATTAAACATCACTAATTAATTGTAGTTAGTTTCACTAATAAAATATGTTATATTAATCTTAAAAAATTACTATTTTACTTAATATATTTAAAGTAAGATACACTTAAGTTTTAAAGTACTTAACGTATTTGAAGTAAGATAGATGTAACTTAATAATTAGTTAATAACATGTAGTAGATTTAAAGTATATAAAAACATGATAATTTTTTATGTTCAAATCAAGTTATTTTAAGAGGGTCAATTATGTATTTGTTTAATTCAATACATATTAATAACTAACATTTTGTACAAGAATAGAAAAATATATACAAAATTGGTGTTTATGGATAGATAAAAAAAATTATGAATCATGGTATATTTAAAACATTTTTATTTTAATTAAAAGTTTAGTCAAAATTAAAATAACACACACTTAATACCCAAAAATCAAATAAAACCTTCTACATATAAATGGGCACCACAATATTGTGTTTTAAATGCAATCAGAATAGTTAAAGGTGGATGGGGCCCCACATTTGAACCGTAAATTTGTGTGATGATGCGTATCGATGGGTGCTACTTTCCCCTGCGTATCGTGCAATTTCCTTTTTCTTTAATTACGTGATACCCTGTGATCCACATGACGATACTGCCGATATTCATGCTCTTAGGTTTCCGTTGTTGGAAACCAAACAGGCCTTAAATAATTAGGGTATAGTTCACATGAGAATGATATTTAAAAAAAAAATGTGAATCAATCTTAGTCACTCATCACATGTATGAGCACGTGCGATTTTGTAGTCTCATGTAATGATACGGGGTTAACCGTGATTGGCCCGATCTTCGACAATTAACGACTCAACAAACAAGGAAACAACAAAATGGTCAGAAATGCAATCGAAATGGAAATAAATGGCAGGAAATGAAATGGAAATGACACGACTCGATGAAAACGATAGGGAAATGAGATCAACCAAATGAAACAACAATAGACCCTCGTTGCTTTAAAACTAAGAACCAAACTGAATGATCAAGTGATCAACCTTGTACGACTTCACACAATCAAGGATCCAGCCTTGAAAGCACGAAGAAGATGCTCGTATTCGACTAGCACACCAACTATGATCGATAGTTGATGCAATCAAGACAAACCAAGCTGAAACTGCAATACTTTGAAAAACAAGGCTTCGATTCTCACTATGAAGAGAAAACACTCAGTTTTATGATTAAAGGTTTCTAATCTGAAAATGACCCACCTAAAAGCTATTTTTATGTCTTCTTAATAATTAGAAATAGCAAGAAAATGTCTCAATAAAACAAATAGAAGGGGCGGCCCAAAATGGCCTAACAAGCCCAAGCTAACGCACACATGTGTGTGTCTTCGACTGTGCGCGCGCTTGTGCCCGCTTGTGCCGCAGCCAAGGCACCGGCGCCGCGGTGCCCCAAATCTGGCACTTCGTTGCTTGAATCCTTGGCTACGAGGCTCATATGATACGGGGGTTAGCCGTGTGGATGCCCGATCTTCGACGTTCACGACTCAACAAATAAAACACAAGGAAGCAATGGTCAGAATTGATTGGAAACAAAACTGAAATGAAGGAATGCGACTCAACAAAAGGGAAAAACGATGCAACAAGGAAACAAACTGAAATGAAGACTCGATGAAGGAAAACGATTGAAGATATTAGAAGGATAACCCTCCGAGACAACTATTAAACCCCTGGTATGTATTTCAACCAGAATCCTAATAGAATGGACAAAGAACCAACCTTGTACAATCCTACACAACATGGCGACACCTTGAAGCACAGGAAGGGGGCTCAAGATTTTTGATAGGCACCAAGCTTCGAAGAGGATTGACACAAATCAAACAAACCAAGCTGCGAATAACACACACAATGAAGCCAAAGCTTCGAACTCTCTCTTTTCAAAGGGAGAAACGATTTTCAATAATCAGAATTGTCTAAGTGTTCCAAAAACAACAAAACACTACTTATATGTTCTAATATCTGGAAAATAAAAGAAATACTTAATAATCTAATTAAGTGTAAGATAGATAGGCCCAAAACAGCATAATAGACCCAAAATGAAGCAAACACACTCAGGAGCCTAAAATAGGCGTCGGTGCCCCAAACAGGCGCGCCGGTGCCCAAACGAGGCACACCCGCGGCGCCGGTGCCCGAACGCGGCACTCATGTGATGTCGCTTGTGCCTTGGCTCTCTTCATGGATGGCGCCCACACTTGCTAGGTGTTGATACCCGGATCTGTCACCGCGTTGGCTTACTAGAGGAATGATAGTACAGAAATAACGAGAAGTATGTAAATCGACAATATCGTAATAAAGCCCTTTTGGAGGGCTCATATCGCGATTATTTCCCTTTAGAGGGCCAACGGCGTAATTAGTGATAGTAAGGACATATATGAACGCTTGTATGCATGTATGTGTGGGTGAAGGCGTTGACCGCATGGATCATTTATTTGCCCATGCAAATATCACTTCGTGCATGTAACGTGAAATTGTGCCTAAAATACACAATTTCACTTCCCACATCGGAACTATGGAGGAAAGGGACTCTCTCCGTTTGCTATATATAGTAGGTAGAAGGCATAAAGTAAGAGATCGGAAAAGGCCTCTCCCGAGACGTGTTCTCGAAGGACGGACCCCGACGTGTTTGAGTCTCCGAGGAGCTCGCACTATTTTATGGGAAAGACCTTAAAAAGTCTTATAAGCCTCCGAAAAGAGAATAAAATAATACGCGGGGGGTGGGAGAACTCGAAGCAAGACGAGCCGGTTTTTAGCGCGCCGAAAGGCCCGAGAGTTTAATAATTTTGTCCCGTATCTAGTTCGAGATTTTCGGACTTCAACACTAGGCACACAACCTTGGCACATGGCTCCATGCTCGCTCTCGCCTCCTTAGCACAAATGTAACACACAAAGGCATGCATTCCACTTTGTAGCTTCTTAGCTCGGGATCTAGTGATTGGCCCCTCAAAGAGTGTTGGGGCGCTTGGAGGTGGCTGACTAGATGATCCTTCATCAACCTCCCCTTCTTGGAAAGGATTCGACCCCGAATCCAAGTCGTCATCAAGAGCAAGGTATGGCGTGAGATCAGCGACGTTGAAAGTTGCGCTTACACCATGTTCACCGGGCAGTTCCAACTTGTATGCATTGTCCCCGATCCTTTTCAGCATCTTGAATGGTCCATCTCCTCGAGGGGACAACTTGCTCTTCCTTTGCTCCGGGAATCTCTCTTTCCTCAAATGAACCCACACCAAGTCTCCAGGCTAGAAGACAATGTGGCGTCTCCCATGGTTAGCTCTCCTTGCATTGTACTCGGCCTTTTGCTCCAACTTCAGTTTGGTGCGAGCATGCAATTCCCTAATAAACTCCACATGTTTCTCTGCATCAAAGTGCTCATGTTCCCTCATTGGCAATGGGGTAAGATCTAGTGGGGTTAGAGGGTTAGTACCATAAACACATTCAAATGGAGTCAGTTTAGTAGAAGAATGAACAATCCTGTTATATGCAAACTCTACATGAGGTAAGTCCTCTTCCCACATCTTCAAGTTCTTTCTAATTATGGCCCTAAGAATCGTAGCTAGTTTCCTATTTGTGACCTCGGTTTGCCCATCAGTTTGAGGGTGACTAGAGGTAGAAAACAGCAACTTAGTTCCTAGCTTACTCCATAAGGTTCTCCAAAAGTGGCTAAGGAACTTAGTATCTCGGTCACTAACTATGGTTTTAGGAACCCCATGCAATCTAACTATCTCCCTAAAGAATAATCCAACCACATTAGTAGCGTCATCGGTCTTATGACATGCTATAAATGCGCCATCTTACTAAACCTATCCACTACAACCATGATTGAATCCCTCCCCTTCTTAGTCCTAGGCAACCCAACTATAAAGTCCATAGATAGGTCCTCCCAAGGGGTTGTAGGCGTGGGCAATGGTGTGTAAAGTCCATGTGGCATAAGTCTAGATTTATCCCTAAGACAGTCCATGCATCTTTTAACTACATTCTTAACATCCCTAAGCATGTGTGGCCAGTAGAAATGAGTCCTAAGAGTGTGATAAGTTTTGTCCCTCCCAAAATGCCCCATTAGGCCGCCCTTATGGGCTTCCTCAACAAGCAGCAAACGTAATGAACAACGAGGTATGTAAACTTTATCAACTCGAAAAAGAAAGGCATCATGCAAGTAGTATTTTTCAGCACAATTCTTTTCAAGACAAGCCTTAAGCGCATCACCAAAATCAAGATCAGTTTCATACAACTCACGAATATAAGTGAATCCTAATACTCTAGAGTCTAATGAAACAAGCAAAGTATGGCGTCTAGACAAGGCATCAGCTACAACACTATCTTTTCCTCTTTTAAACTTAATCACATAAGGGAATGTTTCAATGAACTCCATCCATCTACCATGCCTCCTATCCATTTTATCTTGACTTTTGAAGTGTTTCAAGGATTCATGGTCAGTTTTAAGCACAAACTCCCTAGGCCAAAGATAATGCTGCCATGTTTTAAGCATTCGATACAAAGCATATAACTCTTTATCATAGGTCGAGTAGTTTAAACATGCACCTTTTAATTTCTCAGAAAAGAAGGCGATAGGTTTACCTTCTTGCATAAGCACGCCCCCTATGCCGACTCCACTTGCATCACACTCCACCTCAAACGGTCGTGTGAAGTCAGGCAACACCAATAGCGGGGCTTGCGTCAACTTCAGCTTGAGAGTCTCGAAGGCTCTCTCCTGGGCATGCCCCCACTTGAACTCACTTCTCTTCTTTGTTATTTCCGTCAATGGGGCTGCAATGGTGCTAAAATCCTTGACAAACCTCCTATAGAAGCTCGCCAGCCCATGGAAACTCCGCACCTGGCCAATAGTAGTTGGCGTGGGCCACTCGTTTATGGCCTTGATCTTGGCCTCGTCCACTTGCAATCCCTGCGAACTAACCACAAAACCAAGAAAGGTGACAGTAGTAGTACATAGCTCACACTTTTTCAAATTTGCAAACAAGTGTTCAAGACGCAAGGTACTAAGCACATCTCTCAAATGACACTCATGCTCCTCTAGGGACTTACTATACACTAATATGTCATCAAAATAGACCACTATAGATTTCCCTATATAATGTCTCAATACATGGTTCATGAGACGCATGAATGTACTAGGGGCGTTCGTGAGCCCGAATGGCATAACGAGCCATTCATAGAGACCAAACTTGGTCTTGAAGGCTGTTTTCCACTCGTCCCCCTCCCTCATACGAATCTAGTGGTATCCACTTTTTAAATCAATTTTTGAAAAGATGGTGGATCCATGTAGTTCGTCCACCATGTCGTCGAGACGAGGAATGGGGTGCCTATACTTTACCGTTATGTTATTAATGACCCTGCAATCACATTCTCCATGTGTTGTCTTTCTTGGGTACTAATAACACTGGTACAGCACAAGGGCTCATACTCTCCCTAATGTATCCCTTATCCAAGAGCTCTTGGAATTGGGATTGGACCTCTTGGGTCTCCTGGGAGTTCATACGGTAAGTTGGCCTGTTTGGCAAAGACGTGCCGGGAATGAGATCAATTTGATGCTCGATTCCTCTAATTGGGGGTAGGCCAGCCGGTATCTCGTCAGGGAATACGTCCTTGTACTCCTCGATGAGCCCCAAAATGCGTGGGGGCAGTGAAACTCGAAGCTCTTCACTTAACAAGCTCAACTCCTTGCATAAGAGCATAAGCGTAGTTTCCCCATCCAAAAACTCGTCTTCCAGCTCCCTCTTGGAAGCCAAAAGAGCGGAGGGAGGTGTAGGGCTGAGAGGTTGGCTCGTCTTACCCCGAGCTTTCCCTTCCTTCCCATTCTCTCCCTCAAGGTCAAAACATACCTTCTTACCTTGACGCTTCCGATCCCACTCCTCTGAGACCTGCGTAGGCGTTATGGGCTTAAGGACTATGGTCTGGCCATTGTAGGTGAAGGTGTTTCGGTTGGTGAAGCCATCATGCACAACCTTCCTGTCGTATTGCCATGGACGACCTAATAGAATATGACAAGCCTGCATAGGTTTTACATCACAAAGAACATTATCTTCATAACGCCCTAGTTTAATAGGAACCTTTACTTGCTTATGCACCTTCAATTCACCACAGTCAGATTCATATTCATAGATAATTGCAGCTTGTTAACCATTTCTAAACTAGCAATGTTACAACAACTACCACTATCTATGATCATGTTACAAACCTTCCCTTTAATCAAGCACCTAGTATGAAACAAGTTTTCTCTTGATTATCATCACATGCTTGTGGCTTAATATGCAATGTCCTTCTAGCAATAAGAGATTCACCAAATTCATACTCAATTTCATCTTCCACATTATCATTTTCATGCAAATCATCATTAGGCTCGTTTTCATGCTCATGCTCACTTTCAAATTCATATTCACCTAAATGATTGATTAAAAGCGTTTTCTTATTAGGGAAATCTCTTGCTTAATGTCCTCTACCCTAACACTTAAAGCACACAGTATCTCTAGTCGTAGATGAAGAGTTAGAGGTAGGATTACTCCCCTTTGGAGCTGCTGAAACTCCACTAGAATTGCCCTTGTTATGTGGCGAAGGCGTGGAGCTTGTGGGCTATTTGGCTCGTCCAGCTTGGTCTCCTTGGCCGCTGGCTTCTTTGCTCCTCTCCTTTTGGTGCGTGGCCTCCTTCCCATAGGATCCTCCTTGCTGGCCACGGCTCCCCCTCCATGATTGGGGTTGAGTGCTCGCGCTCCTTCCTCCCGAGTACCTAGACTTGAATTTCCTTTCTACTTTCAAAGCTAGATGGAAAAGTTCAGTCATAGTAGTGTAGGGATATTAATCAATCTCATTACCTAATAAGGATGCAAGATACGAAGATACTTGGCCATGGTGGTTTCTTCATCCTCAACCACATCAGCCCTTACCATCGCCACTTGCATGGCATTGTAGCACTCCTCGGCACTCATGGAGCCTTGTTTCAAATTTTCCAGCCGCTGTCTTAGCTCCCGGGCGTAATGTTGGGGAATGAAACGCCCTCGCATCAACGCCTTCATTTGATCACAACTGGCTATGGGTGCGTCCAGATTGCGCCTCCTTTCCTTCACCAAGTTATCCCACCATATGAGGGCATAACCAGAGAACTCAAGGACAGCGAGCTGCACCTTCTTGGTCTCGGCAAACTTGTGGCAGTTCCACACTTGCTCGATCTTGGTCTCCCACTCCATATAGACATCCGGATCACACTTGCCTTCGAAGGCAGGGATCCTCACCTTTATCTCGCCAACTCCGTCTTGCTCCTGCTCACGAGGTCTCATGGGATGCCTATCTCGACCTTCTCGGCGCTCCCTACCTCCCCTTCCTGAGAAACGCTCCCAATTATCCTCCTCCTCGCCCTCATACTCATCATCATAAAGGTCCATATCACTTGGCGATCCTCTTTGGTCCTGAAATCCTTGAAAACTATTAGCACGATTATGCTCATCCCGAAGGGGAGTGAGCTGGGGACCAATAGGCACTCTTTTAGGAAGATTGCCTGAGGAATTACGCAATGGATTAGATTTATGAGGCACTTCCCTGGTTTGGTTTTGAAAACCATGCTGCTGTGATGTGGACGCCAAGTTAGGGTCCGTGTTGTTGCCGTTTTGGTCCTGGCCATCGCCCGCAGCTTGGGTGTGTGCGTCAACGCCGGACGGCACACTGGGGGCTGGCAACGCAAGGGCTCACGTCTCCAATGCTGTCATCCTAGAGTTGAGGCGTGTGATGTTGCTGTTGAGTGAGGTCAACAACTTAAACACCTCAGGATGGATTGGCTCTGGGCTCTTGGGTGTGTTTTTGTTGTCACTACTTTCGTTAGACATCCTGCACAATCAAGAAAAACACTTCGCAAGCAAACTTGTCAAGTTAGTTTAATCCAAAGCAGCCTCTCAAGTGTTTCACTCACTCTCACTCTCGGTGTGTGATCGAGCTCGTTGTTTTAATCTGCTTGAAATGATCAACAACATAATTCAAAGATTAGTAAACAACAATTCACGAGAAGATGAAGGTTGGGGAAGAAACGTCCAAGAAAAGAAGACTCAAATGTGTTTAAGAATGGAGATGAATAGAGAAAGAGAACAAACCTCGATTAAGCTTCTCTCACCTTGAGTTCCGTAACCAAATATTAACTTGGAGTGGTTTGTTTAGGTGAGGGTAGGCTGAAAGTGTAAGGTTCGAAAGCTTCTCCAATGGGATCGTTCAATTCAAGAGATGAAGAGGGAAGATGATAATACTTGCACCCTTTAATTACACTATGCACTAAAATAAAATGCAATGGTATACTATGAATGAAATAGAAGAATAAAATCTGATTTCTGATTTTCGTTTTTTTTGACTTTTTTTTTTTTGATTTTTTTTGATTTTCTTTTTTTTTTAATCAGAAATAATCAGAAAATACAAATAATTTCGAAATTGAAATAAAATGCTATTCTAAGGTGCAAAATAATGTGCTAGATATGAGGAGAGGTGGCGATTTGAGTTTGAAATGTTGGTGGCTGAAATCCCTTGATTTTAGGAGAAGGAATAGGCTGGAGGATGGTGGTTGGACGTGTCTTTTGAATTCAAAAGAGCTAAATGGGTTCTCCTTGATATTAGGAGGTGGGTGTGGGATTTGGTGGCTGGGATATGGTTTGTTGTTGGTCAACCTTAAAAATAGGAATCAACTTAGGATTAATTCAAATTTGAATTAATTAAATCAAATTATGATTCTAATTTAATTAAAACAAATTGGCTGACTAAAAACAAGGTGGTGGTCGATTTTGCGGAGGTAGTGGACGTTTGGTGGTTATGGTGGCTGAAGGTGGCGGCTTTCTTGGGTAAAAGGTGTGTTTGGCTAGGCGGAAACAAACCACTACGCAAGAACAAACCGATTAGTACTTTCAAGTTCAGATTAAAGAGAGTTGATTAATCGAACCTGATCTCCGAAGAACTCTTTTTGGTATTTTTGAAGACTCTTTTTGGTGGAAACGAAAGAACGTCGTCAACGCAGCTCTGATACCACTTTGATAAGGGGGTTAGCCGTGTGGATGCCCGATCTTCGACGTTCGCGACTCAACAAATAAAACACAAGGAAGCAATGGTCAGAATTGATTGGAAATGAATCTGAAATGAAGGAATGCGACTCAACAAAAGGGAAAAACGATGCAACAAGGAAACAAACTGAAATGAAGACTCGATGAAGGAAACCGATTGAAGATATTAGAAGGATAACCCTCCGAGACAACTATTAAACCCCTGGTATGTATTTCAACCCGAATCCTAATAGAATGGACGAAGAACCAACCTTGTACAATCCTACACAATAAGGCGACACCTTGAAGCACAGGAAGGGGGCTCGTGATTGTTGATAGGCACCAAGCTTCGAAGAGGATTGACACAAATCAAACAAACCAAGCTGCGAATAATACACACAATGAAGCCAAAGCTTCGAACTCTCTCTTTTCAAAGGGAGAAACGATTTTCAATAATCAGAATTGTCTAAGTGTTCCAAAAACAACAAAACACTACTTATATGTTCTAATATTTGGAAAATAAAAGAAATACTTAATAATCCAATTAAGTCTAAGATAGATAGACCCAAAACAGCATAATAGGCCCAAAATGAAGCAAACACACTCAGGTGCCTAAAATAGGCGTCGGTGCCCCAAACAGGCGCGCCGGTGCCCAAACGAGGCACACCCGCGGCACTGGTGCCCTTACACGGCACTCATGCGATGTCGTTTGTGCCTTGGCTCTCTTCATGGATGGCGCCCACACTTGTTAGGCACACAACCTTGGCACATGGCTCCATGCTCGCTCTTGCATCCTTAGCACAAATGTAACACACGAAGGCATGCATTCCACTTTGTAGCTTCTTAGCTCGGGATCTAGTGATTGGCCCCTCAAAGAGTGTTGGGGCGCTTGGAGGTGGCTGACTAGATGATCCTTCATTCAACTTGCAGCCCATTCTCTCTTGCGCCTTTCCCCACTTGTAGTTTCAATCTGTCCTTTAGGGCCTGGAATGCGCTCTCTTGCGCCTTTCCCCACTTGAACTAGCTCCTCTTCTTGGTAATCTCGGTTAATGGCGCGGAAATAGTGCTAAAGTCCCTCGCAAACGGCCGATAGAAACTGGCCAGTCCATGAAAACTCCTCACTTGTCCAATTGACGTAGGCGTAGGCCAATCCTGGATCGCCTTCACCTTAGCCTCATTCAACTTGCAGCCCATTCTCATTCACTACAAAACCAAGGAAAGTAACGGAAGTAGTGCACAATTCACATTTTTTCAAGTTAGCATATAAGTGCTCTAGACGTAATGTGTTAAGCACATTTCGCAAATGATCTTCATGCTCAGCTAAGGACTTACTATACACTAGGATATCATCAAAATACACCAGCAAAATACATATACGCCCCCCCGTACTTATCATTTTTTTGCAAACGGCCCCCTCTACTTTGAAATATTCGATTGAATACCTGTACTAATGTAATCCTTTGATTTTATTCTTAAAAAAAATCCCATTTTTTTGCCAGGCAGGAGAATCCATTTTCTTGTACTGTTTAATGTGATTGTAGTGCTTGAAATCGATTGATTAATTCCTCGTCACCTCAACCGCCTTCAACCACGCCGAACTCAACCTCTCCCTCCTCGACGACGGCTCGACCTCAACGTCCGTGCCAGACCACTCTCGTGCTCGCTTGCCTCGGCGTTGTCTCCTACTCCGACATCACCTCCATGGTTGGTGGCCGCTTCTTCCCCGTCGTTTTCGACCTTTCCCTCTACCGGTCTCGACGCCTCCGCCCCTTAAATCCCTCGACCTAAAGAAGCTCATCCTTGCTGTTGGATCGTTAGTCAGAAATACAAGGGCGTCCTTAACAGAGTTAAGGTCGTCCTTCACCAGGATGTCCTTAATAGAGATCAAGGACTTCCTTGGTTCGCAGCGGAAATCAAAAGACTAAACAGGTTAAGACAATAAGTAAGGAACGCTTTTGATTTATAGAGGAACCACTCAAGTACCAACTAGTCCTTGAGTGTAAACCTCTACCTCCTTTGAGGATTTTGTAATAGCTTTTTCCTTTCTTATTAAGTTTCCTTACAATACACTGGCGAGCAGTTACACTTCTCTGGCACTTAGACTGGCGTCCCTAAGTCCACTAGTAACAACCCCTTTAAGCCTGTAGAGTAACCTAACTTAATTTCTCTAAAGGAAACTATCACCTCGTCCTTACAGTTCGTCGTAAGGACTCTCTCACTCTTTTTGTTCTTTTCTTTTACAAACAGTTTGTGATTTTGTTGAACGCTTCTCGCTCGATCTAACACCTAAGTCTCACTTGTTCTTGAGCTTGTTCTTGGTGTTCTTGGTGTTCTTGAGCGACTTGACAAATTCTCTGAATATTCTCTGAAGCGTCACATCACAATAAATACTCTGGGGAGTATTTATAGTGACATTGGGAAAGGGCAACTTTATCTCTGACGATCATGCCCTTGGGGACGTTGCAACAGTAATCGGCTTCCACGTGTTGCTCTGATGATCAAGGAAGCCTACTGGCAATTCTGTTAGGCTTGGATGCGGGATCTTCTTCCACGTGGAGATCATGATCAAAGCTTGTCTGGTGATGTCACTTTGTCGGCCAGCTTCGAAGGACTCCAGTGTAATGATTAAGGACGGTGTCCTTGTTTGTATTTTACCAAGCCGTTCACTGAAGGATGTAGCGTCCTTACTTCCTGAGGACGGCTACCTAATCCTCAACTTGTTGTCCTTTTCAACATGCGTTCCTGAAACACTTGGACAACTTTATTAGATCAAGGCGAGTTTGTCATATCAAAACTAAGGGACGCTAGGCACAATGTTAATTACTGAAGGCGTCCTTAACATTGTCCCAACAGTTTCCCCCTTTTTGATGATGACAAACTCTGGGCAATAAACATTTTGCACTTAAGCTCTAGCATGCTTTGAAAACTCAAAGAGCGTCCTTTCAACATTTCGAAATAATCTACAGGCACAAGTTTTCAATATTTGATCTAATCTTCCTTTTGGATTTTAGGGAGGGGACGGCTTTCTAAATCAAATATTTCTTTGTTAAATAGCGTCCCTCTTAAACTTAGTTCCTTTCACTGAAATTTCTCCTTAACACTTGCTTATTCTAGATAACTATTAAAGGCGCATCTCTGCAAAACTACACTTCCCCCTTTTGGCATCATCGAAAAGGATAACAAGCTAGCTTAAGGACGATAGCACAAAATCACAATTAGAGGCAAGAGAACGCTTAAACACACATATGCACACAAACACAAGAATTGCCATTGAAACGAAATGTAGTCATTACAGACAAGCAGACAAGTGTTTGAAAAACAAAAGAAGCACAGGCAAAAATAATGAGGGAATAAAGAGTTAGGTGGGAGGTGATCCAGCAGGACGGCTTTGATCATTGACATTGGCGTCCGTTGCAGCAGGTTCCTCTTCCTCTTGGGTGTCTCCCTCTGTACTATCCCTGTGAATTGACTGAACTAGCAGCTTGATCAAGTCATTTTGTGTCTTAACGGCCTGAAAGTAGTGGTAGTTCTGTTGCATGGCAGCGTTGTTCTGTTGAATGATGGCGTTCCCTTGTTGCGCAAGAACATTTTGATTGTTAAGGATGAGGGCGTACAGCTGCTTTTCAGAGTATGCTTCTGTGTTGGACGGAGCAGGAGAGCACTGAAAGTAGGACGGCTGTTGAATAGGAGGAAGATGAGGAGGCGAGAAGTTGAAGTCCATCTGATCGGCATTAAAGAAGGACGACAACTGATCAACTTCAGCATAGCGAGCAGCACGTTCTTCCTCAGTATCAACTATCAAGGGAGGCTCAGAAGCAACAGTCTTCCCTTTCTTTGCAGCTTCTTGTCGAGCACGCTCGTCCTCAGCAGCTTTCTTAGCAGCTTCATGCCTTAGTCGTTTCTCTTCAGCTCTCTTGGCAGCCTCTTCTTCTTTCTTTTTCTTTTCAGCCTCTTTTCTCTCTTTCTCAATTTGCTTCCTAATGGAGGGAAGCTCAAGGCTGTGCTTTATCTCCAGGACGCCATACTTTTGATCCCATGGCAATCCCAGAGTAGTTTCTTCTCCAGGAGTGTAAGCATCGTTCTCGATTAGGAGAGCTTTGACTAATCCTGGGTAGGGAAGAGCATGATTCTTCTTTGTGCACTTGGCCATGTGCTCGATCATTATTCTGGCCAGGTTGATCTTTCTGCCTTGAAGGAAGGCGTCCAAGAGTAGACAGTCAATAGTTTGCACAATCGACTTCTTCTCCTGCCTGGGGACGATAGTCCTGCAGATCATATAGTGTGCCATAGCACCAGTGTGAGACAGGACTGAAGCAACCCGGTCATTTGCATCTGGAGTCTTCCCATTGAAGATTCTCCGGAATAAGGCATTCAGTGCCTCGCCTTCTATCCCAAAGCCGGAAGCCGGAACTCTGTGCAAAGCGTCATTTCCTGGACGCTGTTTGTCTAGCCCCATCAGCTGGCGGATGGTCTTCTCAGAAAAAGTAGCAGACTCTCCATTTGCCAAGAACGTCCCTGTGCCATTCTCGATGTTGATATTGAGAGAATCATAGAAGTCCTGCACAAGTTTGGGATCAACCTTGACGTTCTCTTCTGAGATCTTGAGCCACCCTTGAACTCTTAAAAGGTCAACGAGATCCTTGGCCTCAGAAAACTGGCTAAGGAAGGCTTCATCAAAGACTAGGGGAGGAAGAATATGCTCAGACTTCTTGTTTTTCTTTTTGGGAGGACCAGAAGTGCCGTCCTCATTCTCTTCTTCCTCATCCTCATCTTCATCTTCATTATTATCTCCTTCCTGGAGATTTTCATCAGCTTGTCCCTCAGATGGACCAGCTGCGTCCTTGGACGCCTTTGTTTTCCGTGGACGCTTTCCACCTTTGCCTTTGGGAGCAGGCTTGTCTCCCGCGTCCATTGGGACGGCTTCCCATGGGGGAGTCTCAAGAGCATCAGCAGAAAGTTGCTCATCGAGAGAGAGAGCGTCCTCTTGTACAACGTTGTCGCGTTGATTTGCAATTTGGCGACAAAGCTTTTCGTCCTCAGCAATCTGCTGTCTTGTGAGTTCATCCAGGACGACTGTTGGAGAGATCTCCTCAGAGTTAGCAGAGCCAAACTCCGCTTCTATGGAGTCGTCCCTCTCAGCTGATTGGCCCCTTGATTTGGGAGTGGGAGGGGCGGAGGGGGAAGGGGAATTTTGAGGAGATGGGGATGGGGAGATGTCCACATCAGGGAAGGCCTGCTTTAATTGGAGAAGGGTAGGGTCAGGCATGGATGGGTCGAGAATGTCGATTGGTGAAGGTGAAGATGAAGGGGTGTCGAGGGGAATGGGATTGGGCTTGGCCTTGGCGAGCTTTCGCCTTTTGAGGGGTTTGGGGTGAGGACGGTCATGCTTGAATTTGGTTCGCTCCTCCACAATAGGTGGAAATCTGTCAAAGATTTTTGTGGGTTGGGAGGAGGAAGCCTTTTGTGGGAGAGAGGAGCGGATAAGACGAGATGGAGGGGGAGTAGTTTTGGTGGTAATATCTTGGGGAAGGGATGAAGGAGAAAAGGGATTGGACTTTGGTTTTACTAACCTTTTCTTTGATGCTGTGGGGGGAAGATCCACAAATCGGGCATTGGAAAGGTCTGGGATGGATTCAATCAAGGGGATCCTCCAGTCTTGACCTTGGAGGATACGAACGAACTTGGCCATCGTGGCTTCGTTGTCCTCAACCACGTTAGCTCTCACCATCGCCACTTGCATGGCGTTGTAAGCTTCCTCGACACTCATCGACCCCTACTTGAGACTCTCCAGCCGCTGTCTTAGCTCCCGGGCGTAGTGTTGAGGTATGAAACGACCCCTCATCAACGCCTTCATTTGCTCCCAGCTGGAAATCAGTGCGTCCAGGTTGCACCTCCTCTCTTTCACCAAGTTATCCCACCATATGAGGGCATAACTGGAGAACTCAAGGACGGCGAGTTGCACCTTCTTGGTCTTGGGAAAATTGTGGCAGCTCCATACGTGCTCAATTTTCGTCTCCCACTCCATGTACACGTCAGGATCACACCGGCCCTCAAATGAGGGTATTTTCACCTTGACCTTCCCAACACTATCTTGCTCCGGCTCTCGGGGTCTCCTTGGACGCCTATCATCACGGCTCCCTACCTCCCCTTCTTGAGAACCGATCCCAGATATCCTCCTCCTCACCATCATACTCATCATCATATAGGTCCATATCACTCGGCGATCCTCATTGTTCCTGAAATCCTTGAAAACTATTATCACGATGTTGGGACGATATTAAGGACGCCAGTCGTTAATATCTAAACCAATAATAATCGTCCCTTGTTTTGATAATGACAAACTCAAATGTATTTGATAAGTTGTCCAAGTGTGATCTCAGGTAAGTCCAGTGGACGCACATGAGCGAAAAGGACAACAAGTGAACAACAGTCCCTAAGCTGTAGGGACTCACGTTACCAGAACTTCCAAGGCTAAACGTAATTGGCGAAGTTCCTGCGCAGATAGGACGACGTCCTCATCAAGAAGGGACGCGCGCCAAAATACGGACGAAGTTCAAATTCAAATCAAGGCCGCCCCAACATGATTACATCATCGTCCGGCCTTAGTCCTCAGAAGGAAGCTTCCTTTGTCTGGGCACGTGTAGACAATGCCAAAGACGTCGCTTTCCCAGCGATGGTCCCCTACCCACGCGGAGGCTTCCCAAGCGTCAACAGAGTTGACTTCCTCAAGGAGCTCATCGCACCGTCGATCAAAGACCAAGGCTCCTGCCAAGTCTCAGAGGACGCTAGAGGACAAGAATCACTTGTTCTATAAATACCCTCCCAAGGGCATGCATAGCGGTGGTGGACTTTGAAGACTTTCTCTCAAGCTCTCCCGAAGCATTCAAGAACACGAACGAAGATCAAGAAGATCAAGTGAGCTTGAAGCAAGAGAAAGAAAGTCCAACCACATCAAATCCAAAACAAACCACAAATCAGTTAGTATTGTAGTTTGTCTCTCACAACGAACCGTGAGAGACGTGAGTGATAGCTTCCTTATAGCTAGAGTGTTAGGTTACTTGTTAGGTTGAAAGGAGTGTTACTAGTGAGGCTAAGGACGGACGCTTAGCTCAGAGAAGTGTAACGACTCGCCTAAGTTGTAAGGACTCACTCTTAATAAGATAAGGGACGGCTATTGAAAATCCTCCAACGGAGGTAGAGGTTTACCCATAAGACTAGTTGGTCTTAGTGGGGTTCCTCTATAAATACTTGTGTCCACTTATCTTGTATTCTGTTAAGTCTATATTCCGCTGCACTAAAGGACGCCCTTAACTCAGTTAAGGACGCCCCCATTAACTGACTTACGATCCAACAATTGGTATCAGAGCAGGCGCTCTAGATTTTGTTGAGTTGCAGGTACAAGATGGACATGGAACCTATTGGAATCTCATTTGTAAAGCCTCCTCGTCTGACGGACGGCAACTTCAACCGATGGAAGATCCGCTTCGAGAACTTTTGCCGAAGTCAGAACTATCAATGCTGGAGAGTAATCATGAGAGGTGACCTTACCATCCCTGATGACAAGAAAGACAAAGAGGACGAGTGGGGTCCCGACGAATTCAAGCTCTTGGAAACAAACGCCAAGGCAATTTGCTTCCTTCAAGCGTCCCTTTGCGAGAGGGACGCCACCCGAGTTAGCAACTTGGCGACAGCCAAACTACAATGGGAAGCTCTTGAGAAGTACCATGTGGGTACGGCGGAGATGAAGGAAGATGTTAAGCTTGAAATCAAACGAGAGTTCTATGCCTTCAGAATGGTTCCTAATGAAACTGTCAAGGACTACTCATACCGCTTTGAAGCCCTTGTGACCAAGATGCGAAACTTGGGCATCCCAGAAGCTGAAATCTCAATGAGGAACAGAGTTGGAGTAGTCATTGATGGACTTACGGGGAAATGGAATTTTGATAGGACTACGTTCAAGGAGAACACAACCAACAAAACCCTGGATATGGAAGAGATCTATGGGAAGCTGAGAGGCTATGAAGCTAGAAGGGAAGCCGATATGGCTGAATTGGCTAGAAACCCCCAGACAGATCTTGCCTTGATGACATCAACTCCAGAGTACGCTGAGTACTTGCGCCACCAAAGAGATCTTGCCTTAATGGTGGAAGCCAATAAAAATGAGAATCGTGAAAGAATGCGTGCTCAAGCTTTGAAAGAAAAGGAAAGCAAGACCAAGGAACAGCTAGAAGAAGAGGAAGAGATTGCCCTTCTACACAAAGCTGTTCGATTATGGGGAAAAAGGACCAGAGATTTCAAGAAATACAAGATGCCTTACAAAAAGGAGAGTCCCAAGTATACAGAGGCAGAAATGAAGGAACTGACTTGCTACAAGTGTAACAAGAAAGGACACTTTGCCAAAAGGTGTACTACAGGACTAACCTCAAAAGATATGAAGATAAAAGCCCTCTTGGGAGCGTGTGAAGCCGCATGGGATAATGTGAGTTCGGATGAGGAAGAACCCGAAGGACCAGTGGCTTACATAGCCGTAGAGCACGCCTCAGATGATGAACAAGTGGCGTACATGGCTGTGGAGGACGCTCCAGTTGTTGAAGAGGACGCTCTGGAAAAGGAACAAGAGGTATCTCGTGAATCCATGATGAATTCCTTGGAAAAATGCTCTAAAACTACACTCATTAAGCTTATTAAAAGAATCATGGAAGAAAGCGTAGACATGCAAAATAGAATGGATGAAATGGAACTTGAAAATGAAAACATTGTGGTTGAATGTGAAAGCTGTAGTTCCATGACCATTCAACTAGAGTCCTGATCGGTCCGGGATCGGAGGTCTCACAATTTAAATTTATAAAACCGAACCTCAAGATTGTAGTAAAGAGGTAGGGTGTCGAACACACGGGAGTTCGTGTGTCGAGTGTACCCGGAAAATACTAAAAAGGGATGAAAGAAAGGCAAAACAAAGGAAAAGCAAAGGGAGATCACCTCGGACCGACACGAGTCACTTCGGTCCGAGGGTGGATCGAGGTCGAAAAGCACGGGACCGACGTGGTACAAGTCGGGCCCGATGACTGGGTACTTCGATTTGGCAAAAATGGTAGATCGGTCTTGGGTTTTTGGGTTCCACCTCTAACTAGACTTGGATATTCTTCCTCAATTCAACCAATAAGAGCTTGATCTTAGTGAGATCGAGGTTGATCACCCCTAATCTCTCCAATCTACACTTCGACCCAAGGGAGCTTTCACTCTCCTTCGATGTTAGGTCTAGTGATTGGGTTCGAGATTGCTTTCGCTTTGCTCTTACCAATCACAAGCCCTAAGCCCCTTGTTTTCACAAGAGAATTGAAGCTTAGTGTAGAGAGGATTCACAAATCAAGCACTCAAGGCTATGGAATTGGGGTTTTCTACCCAAATCTAGCTAGGGGATTCCCCCATAGCCCAAGACTATGGAATCTACTCCATCAAGTAAGAGAAAAACGAAATTAAAAGGGAAATCAAGCTAATCTCAATCATCATCATCAAACCAAACTCCAATTTCATTCAAATTCAAAAGGTTCTACAAAATCCAAGTTCAATTCTACTAGATCAAAGCAAAACAAAGTACAAAACTCACAAATCCTCCTCTCTTCTCCCACGATCTCCTCTTCTCTTCCTTCCTCCTTCTTCTCCTTGCCCTCCAAGTCTTCCTTGAGCCTTGAGAGAGAGTGATTTGGTTGTGGTCTATCCCCACCACCTCCCTCTTTTAATCCTTCCTAATCACCTCTATTTATAGCCTCTTAAGGATTGGGGACCAAGGAATCCCAATTTAGAAAGGGGCAAATGTGGAAAGTTGCTAAAAATATGCCTTGGGGAACAATTCTCACAATCGCCGACTTGGACCGACACGGGTGGACATCGGGCCCGACTTTGCTCAACCTCGGTCCTGGCTCTAGTCACTAGATCTCGGGCCCGATGTGGTGGACTTCGATCCTGGGCCTCGATCCTTGCTTTCTTCCTTGGTTTCCTTTGGTTCCACTTCATTCTTGGCTTGGCTCTTGCACTCCTTGACTTGGCTCCTTTCCTAACACTTCGAAATGGTCCTCAATCTTGCCATTTTACCTACAAAAACACACAAACTCGCATAGTCTCCGACTCTTGAAGAAAACCGGGAACTAAGCTAAAAAGGGAACGAAACTAACAAAGAAAGGAATGAAAAACACATATTTACAAGGGAAATTAACTACTAAAACACCTCCAAAATGAGAGACATCAAGTCCTCTTGTGAAGAAATCAAGTCCTTAAAAACTGAAATGATGTGTCTCAAACTAGAAAACGCTAACCTTAGAGATGAAGTCAAAGTGTTAGGAAAGAGTCCTATAGTTGAGGAAGTTATACCCATGGTGTTTGTCCCAGCCAAAAGAGGACTAGGATACGAGTCTGACATTAGGAACTCTCTCCCTAGCGACTTTGAAGCAAGCAAAACCTCAGAACTTGAATTAGAAAGGGAAAAGACCAAGAATCTCCTTGAAAGAATTAGAGTCCTAGAAAGTGGAGAGAAAGGTCAAGAGGACTATTACACTAATTCCACTAGTCATAGGATTTATAAGAAAATTGCTAAGGGGGAAGGTTCAAAAGTTTGTGACCCTCAAAAGATGAAAAAGAACAAAATCCAACGTCCCAACAAGAAGTACTACCTTGGTACTTACTATAGGACGTGTTGGTATTGTGGACAAGGAGATCACTTCAAATATGATTGCTTAAAATTGAAGAACGACATTGAAAGTGGCAAAGCTGCTAGGACTAGCATTGAAAATGATAAGTCCGTCCCTAAGGCTAACCCTAGACGTCCTAGGCGATCTAAGAGTTCTTTCAGAAAACATGCTATTTCAAATGATGTGAATATAAATGACTACATGCCAGAACCAGAGTTCTACTTCTGTAACGAACCAGGTAAGGAACACCTTGCCTGGGTCGCCAAACACTAACTTTGTTTTGGCAGGTGGAAGTGAGGGGACGCCCATGGATCATTGATAGTGGCGCCTCAAATCACATGACAGGAAGCCAGATCCATCTCACTTCTATCCAAAGTAGTGCCACGGGAGGAATTGTCTCGTTTGGCAACAAGGGCAAAGGAAAGATCAAAGGAACGGGAACTGCCATTCTCAATCCATCCATCAAAGCGACAAATGTTAGCCTTGTTGAAGGACTTGGCTTCAACCTTCTAAGTGTCTCTCAAATGTGTGACCAAGGTGAAAACCTAGTCACATTTGACTCGAAGGAGTGCCTCGTTATCAACAAGAAGTCCAACAAAGTCGTCCTCAAGGGAGTCCGAAAGAACAATGTCTACATCTTCAACCAGGAGTTCAAGCCAAAATCTGAGTTATGCCTATCCGTGTCAATGGAGGACGCTGATCTCTGGCATCGCCGACTTGGCCATGCTGGACCAAGCACAATCCTCAAGCTTCATCAAAGGAATCTTGTGAAAGGTCTTCCCCAAATTGATCTTGAGAAAACTGAACAGTGTGAAGCCTGTATCAAAGGGAAGCAAACAAGAACGTCCTTCAAGTCAAAGAACGATGTCAGCACAAAGAAACCTTTGGAACTTCTCCATATGGATCTTTGTGGACCGATGAAAACGATGAGCTATGGTGGAAAGAGGTATATCTATGTCCTTGTAGATGACTTTTCTCGATTCACCTGGGTTCTCTTCTTGGCTTCAAAAACAGATTGCTTCAACGCATTCAAAGTCTTCATCAAACAAGTAGAAGTTGCTCTTGAGACTCCTCTCAAAGCCATACGATCAGACCATGGGACGGAGTTTCAGAACTCAAAGTTCGTGGCCTACTGTGATCAACATGGAGTCTCTCACAACTTCTCAGCTCCAAGGACTCCTCAACAAAATGGAGTGGTGGAAAGAAAGAATAGGACGTTGGAGGATATGGCAAGGACTATGCTTTTAGCTAACAGCGTCCCCAAATACTTCTGGGCAGAAGCTATTGCTACAGCTTGCTATATTATCAATCGAGCCATGATCCGTCCTTTGCTGAAGAAGACGTCCTATGAGTTGCTGAATGGAAGAAAGCCTCGCATCGACTACCTAAGAGTCTTTGGATGCAAGTGCTTCGTTCACAACAATGATAAAGAAAGACTTGGAAAGTTCGACGCAAGAAGTGACGAAGCCATCTTCCTTGGATACTCCCTCACCAGCAAAGCATATAGAGTCTTCAACAAAAGGACTCTAAAGCTTGAGGAGAGCATTCATGTTGTGTTCAAAGAAAGTTCTTCTCACAAAGATAAACCAAGTAAGAAAGAACGCTCATCTTCTCTGCAGCAGGATGACTCTGATGATGAAGTTGATCTTGGGTCCTCTGGAAAATACTATGTTCCTAAGGACGCTACTCAAAATCCTGAAGAAATCTCGGTAGAAGTTCCCAGTGTTGTTCAGGAGGTTCCATCTCAAAGTGAATCTCCAGCTCAACATGATGTTGCTGAATCAAGCTTACAAGGAAAACAGCGTCAAGAAAAGGACGCTCAACCTGAGGGGGAACTTTCTGAGCCTCTAAATGAAGAAATTGAGTATGATTCCGATAACTCTGATTGGACGGACCCTAGAAGTGCTCCTGCAAGGGACGCTACTAATAGGGGATCCAACCTTTCAAAACTTCATTCAACAGATCAAATCATCTCGGATATCTCAAAAGGAGTCCAAACCAGATCAACTGTGAATCAGTCCCATAACGCCAACATAGCGTTCTGTGCCTTCAACGCCTTTGTGTCCTTAGTCGAACCTAAGAACATAAAGGAGGCACTTCAGGACGCCGATTGGATCCAAGCCATGCAAGAAGAACTCAATCAATTTGAAAGAAACAAGGTTTGGACCCTCGTCCCTCGTCCGAGAAACAAAAACATAATAGGGACGAGGTGGGTCTACAGGAACAAACTTGATGAGAGTGGTCGTGTCTCAAGAAACAAAGCAAGGCTGGTGGCTCAAGGCTATAGACAAGAGGTAGGAATCGACTATGATGAGACCTTCGCTCCTGTTGCCAGAATTGAAGCCATTCGCCTCCTTATCGCCTATGCCGCTCACAAAGGGTTCAAGCTTTTTCAAATGGACGTCAAGACAGCCTTCCTCAACGGCAAACTCAAAGAGGAAGTGTATGTTGCTCAACCCCCAGGATTTGAGGACGCTGATAACCCAGATCATGTGTACTTCTTGGACAAGGCACTCTATGGACTCAAGCAAGCCCCTCGTGCATGGTACGATAGGTTTGCGTCCTTCCTCTTGTCCAACGGGTACACACGAGGTAACATTGATAAAACCCTCTTCTTAAAGAAAGTCCTTAAAGATGTCTTGATTGTCCAAGTCTATGTCGATGACATAGTATTTGGAAGCACTAACATGAAACTTGTAGAGGAATTCAAGAACTTGATGAGTAGTGAGTTTGAGATGTCCCTCATAGGAGAACTCAACTTCTTCTTGGGACTCCAAATCACTCAGCTCAAGGAAGGGACGCGCATTCACCAACAGAAATACATTCGTGAAATGCTTGAGAAGTATGGTATGAGTTCATCAAGCCCATCTCAGTGGCTCTTCCCAGCACCTCATCTGCCCCCTCCACCAGAGCCAAGATAAGAACTCCTACTCCCTCTCCTCCCAGAGCTTCAACTCCCCCTCCTCCGCCAGCTCAGGCCGTCGAGGAAAATACTCAAGTCCAGGGGACGGCTTCTGTTGAAGTCCCCATCGAGTCCTTGGCAAGGACTCCAGCAGTGGACGCGCCTCCAACAAATCAGGCGTCCGCTGCTAAGGACACAGATATGGTCGAGTTCCAGGAACAAAGGGACGAGGCCTCTGATGACGAAGAAGCTCCTCTGGATGAAGACCATGAGGATGAGGAAGGGGACGGCGACGAACAGGACGCTGGTGATGAGGTTATCATCAGTAATGGCTCTACGCAGAAACGGTTCAAGAAAATTTTGTTGCCGCTCTTGTTCACGTCCCAGTTCCTGGAAGAGAACCAACGTCAGGAGTTCTTGGAACTGCTTGAGTTTCAGGGATGGACGCATCTCGGCGCCGAGGCCGCAGAAGTTGACCCCGAACAGGTTCTCCGCTTTTACTCTAAATTTGAAATATCCGAAGTAAAAGGGAAGCCTCAAGGGACGTTCGAGATTGATGGGGACGAGTACTCAGTTGCTGAGGGCACCGTCCGAAATATGCTAAGCCTGCGTCCTTCTCCGCCAGATGCTATGCACGACCTTCCCAACAAAAACTTTGGTCGTTTCTCCCAGGAAGAGATCTTCAACAGAATATTCAACGGGAGACAACCAGTTGCTAGGGATAGGGTCGCTCACTGTCTCTCCAAGACGGGCGTCCTTGCACATCACTTCATTGTGCGCATGGTCGTCCCCCGCCAAGAGAAGAAGTCCATTGTTCAGATCACTGACAGTATTCTATTGGACGCTTTCTTGGAACGCAAGCCTATCAACTTGCCTAGGGTAATCTTGGAGCACATGGGCAAGTGCACAGGAGGCAGGCACTCTCTTCCCTTCCCCGGCTTGGTGAAGCAAATTCTGAAGCAGCAAGGACTGTATGCTCCAAAGCAGGAACGTTCCTTTGGTATTCATTGGGACGTTAGGCAAATCACACTCCCCCCAGTTGGAAAACTAAGGTGTGATTAGCCTCTCCCGTCCGTCAAACGCCAAATGGAGAAGGAACGAAAAGAGGCTGAGAAAAAGGCTAAAGCTGAGAGACGAGCCAAGGCTGCTGCTGCTGCTGAAACTGAGGAAGGAGATCCAGAAGCTGAAAATCTCCAAGTAGTTGGGACGCCAGCAGAGGACGCTGCTGATGATGAGGACGAGCTCGATGGTATGAGCGTCCCTAATGAAGCCGAGAAGCACTCTACCAAGTATCTGATGGGTATGATGATCGAGAACCAGTGTATGATGATAGACTTAATCCAGCAGGTTCACGACACCCTCCACACCCACACAGAACTTCTTGAGCGCAACAACGAGCTCCTTGCACAGAACAACTACCTTCAGGAGCAGAATCTCAAAGCTCTCGGCAAGCGTCCCCGCAAATGATCACATTCCCCCCTCTCTAACCCTGAAACAATTTATCTTTTCTTCTGTTTTTGTTAAGACAATGGGACGCTGTCCCCGTTTTGAAAACCTTGTTGAATGTCTGTAATGATCGTACTCTATTTCTGATTGAATGTCGTTCATTACTTATGTGATTCCTTTTGTCTAAGCGTTCTTTACTTTAGTTATGACTCTGTGCCTGCATGCTTTTCGACTTGTTCTCCTTTTCGATGATGCCAAAAGGGGGAAGTATAGTTTTGCAGAGATGCGATTGTTTTTAAAGTTGTCATAGAAAGCATGTGTTTAGGGGGAATTTCGGCCCAAGTCCAAAGGACGCTAGTTAAGAACAAAATAGGACACACTTAAAAGACAGTGTTGCATGCCAACCTAAGCTAAAGGAAAATCAAAGTGTAGTTCCTCATGTTAAAAGCCTTTCCTTTGTGCGCATTATTTGAAAGAGTTTGTCATCATCAAAAAGGGGGAAATTGTTGGGACGATATTAAGGACGCCAGTCGTTAATATCTAAACCAGTAATAATCGTCCCTTGTTTTGATAATGACAAACTCAAATGTATTTGATAAGTTGTCCAAGTGTGATCTCAGGTAAGTCCAGTGGACGCACATGAGCGAAAAGGACAACAAGTGAACAACAGTCCCTAAGCTGTAGGGACTCACGTTACCAGAACTTCCAAGGCTAAACGTAATTGGCGAAGTTCCTGCGCAGATAGGACGACGTCCTCATCAAGAAGGGACGCGCGCCAAAATACGGACGAAGTTCAAATTCAAATCAAGGCCGCCCTAACATGATTACATCATCGTCCGGCCTTAGTCCTCAGAAGGAAGCTTCCTTTGTCTGGGCACGTGTAGACAATGCCAAAGACGTCGCTTTCCCAGCGATGGTCCCCTACCCACGCGGAGGCTTCCCAAGCGTCAACAGAGTTGACTTCCTCAAGGAGCTCATCGCACCGTCGATCAAAGACCAAGGCTCCTGCCAAGTCTCAGAGGACGCTAGAGGACAAGAATCACTTGTGCTATAAATACCCTCCCAAGGGCATGCATAGCGGTGGTGGACTTTGAAGACTTTCTCTCAAGCTCTCCCGAAGCATTCAAGAACACGAACGAAGATCGAGAAGATGAAGTGAGCTTGAAGCAAGAGAAAGAAAGTCCAACCACATCAAATCCAAAACAAACCACAAATCAGTTAGTATTGTAGTTTGTCTCTCACAACGAACCGTGAGAGACGTGAGTGATAGCTTCCTTATAGCTAGAGTGTTAGGTTACTTGTTAGGTTGAAAGGAGTGTTACTAGTGAGGCTAAGGACGGACGCTTAGCTCAGAGAAGTGTAACGACTCGCCTAAGTTGTAAGGACTCACTCTTAATAAGATAAGGGACGGCTATTGAAAATCCTCCAACGGAGGTAGAGGTTTACCCATAAGACTAGTTGGTCTTAGTGGGGTTCCTCTATAAATACTTGTGTCCACTTATCTTGTATTCTGTTAAGTCTATATTCCGCTGCACTAAAGGACGCCCTTAACTCAGTTAAGGACGCCCTCATTAACTGACTTACGATCCAACACACGATTATGCTCATCCCGAAGGGGAGTGAGCAGGAAACCAATAGGCACTCTTCTAGGAAGATTGCCCGAGGAATTACGCAATGGATTAGAGTTATGAGGCAATTTCCTGGTTTGGTTTTGAAAACCCTGTTGTTGTGATGTGGACGCCCTGGATGGATCACCATGGGGCTGGTTGGTGGCGTTTTGGTCCTGGCCATTGCCCATAGTTGGGGCGTGTGCATCAACGTTGAGCGTCACACCGGTGGTTGGCTATGCAAGTTGATGTCTCTCATTTTGGAGGTGTTTTAGTAGTTAATTTTCCTTGTAAATATGTGTTTTTCATTCCTTTCTTTGTTAGTTTCGTTCCTTCTTAGCTTAGTTCCCGGTTTTCTTTAAGATTCGGAAACTATGCGAGTTTGCTTTGATTTGTAGGTAAAATGGCAAGAATGAGGACGTTTTGGAGGAGCTTATGAAGGAGCCAAGTCAAGGAGCGGAAGAGACAAGCCAAGAATGAAGAGGAACCAAAGGAAACCCAAGAAGGAGGCAAGGATCGAGGCCTAAGACCGAGTATCACCACGCCGGGCCCGAGATCGAGTATCCAGTGACCAGGACAGACGTTCCCAACGTCGGGCCCGAGGTGCACCCGTGTCGATCCGAGTCGACAAAGAAGAGGATTGTTCCCCAAGGCATATTTTTAGTAACTTTCCACATTTGCCCCTTTCTAAATTGGGAATTCCTTGGTCCCCAATCTTAGGATGCTATAAATAGAGGTGATTAGAGAGCATAAAAGGAGGTTTTTTGGGATAGACCACAACCCAAATCACTCTCTAAAGACTCAAGGAAGACTTGGAGTGCAAGGAGAAGAAGGGAGGAGGAGAAGAGAGGAAATCGGTGGCATAGGGAGGAAGATTAGTGAGTTTTGTACTTTGTTTTGCTTTGATTTGGTAGAATTAAGACTTGGATCTTGTTGACACTTTGAGATTTGAATGCAATTTGGCTTTGAGTTGATGTTGATGATTGAGATTTGCTTGCTTTTCTATTTGATGGCTTTGTTCTCTTACTTGATGGAGTAGATTCCATAGTCTTGGGCTATGGGGGAATCCCCTAGCTAGGATTGGGTGTGAACCCCCAATTCCATAGCCTTTGAGTGCTTGATCTATGAATCCTCTCTACACTAAGCTTCAATTCTCTTGTGAAAACAAGGGGCTTAGGGCTTGTGATTGGTAAGAGTAAAACGAGAGCAATCTCGGACCCAATCACTAGACCTAACATCGAAGGAGAGTGAAAACTCCCTAAGGTCGAAGTGTAGAGTGGAGGGATCGAAGGCTAGCAACCTCGATCTCATAAGGATCAACACTTATTGGCTGAATTGGGGTGGAATTACCCAAGTCTAGTTAGGGAGGGAACCCAAAAACCCAAGACCGATCTACCAATTTTGACAAATAGAGTTACCCAGTCATCGGGCCTGACGTTGAGCTAAGTCGGTCCCGGCCAAATCAACCTCGATCCACCATCGGACCGAAGTGACCTGTGTCGGTCCGAGGTGATTTCCTTCGTTTTCCTTTGTTTTGTCTTTCTTTTATTCCTTTTTAGTCTTTTTGGGTACTTTCGACGCACGAACTCCCGTGTATTCGACACCCTGCCTCTTTACTACAAGTGAGGTTCGATTTTATAAATTTAAAATTGTGAGACCCTCCGATCCTGGATCGATCAGAATTTTTGGCGCCGTTGCCGGGGAGTTCTACTTGTTCGAGGTACCCTTTAGTTGAGTCTTTGATTTTGGTAGTGATTTGGGTGAGGGACTAGCCCAAACCCCTTGTTTGTTTTGATTCGGTTTTTGTTTGTGTCTTTGGTTGTAGGTGTATGCGAGCTAGTTCCGTCCGAGGAACACTTGAGCTTGACTTTGTGTGTGACCCAGAGAGTATTCTAAGGCAAGCCCGAAAGAAGAAGAGGATGGCGGATCAAGCCCGTGATGAGGAGTTCGAAAGGATGAGAGCCGACATGGCTCGAATGCAACTTGAAATGGCAAACCGAGATGCCGAGGCCCGTAGAGAGAGGGAGCAAAGGATGAGATTGGAGGCCCAAATCAACACCCAACCCCGGAATGCTAGACAATACATGCATCCGGAGTTGAAGGTGCCGGAGCCGGCCATAGTCTTGCCGGAGGTGTCAAAGAATTTTGAGATAAAAACTCAATTTATCTCACTTATCAAGAGGGAGCAATTCCAAGGGAGGCCGAATGAGTGCCCGATCGAGCATGTGAAGCAATTCAAAGATCTTTGCGAGACCATCTCGACGGATGATGAGACACTTGAGTACGTGCTACTCAAAGCCTTCAAGTGGTCTTTGGGAGGCAAAGCTTTGCATTGGTTGGAGAGCCAAGCACCTCGTTCTATCACATCATGGAGGGCTCTCAACGACTCATTCTTGATGAAGTTCTTCCCGCCCACCAAGACGACGGAGCTTAGAAGGAAGATTGCTAGCTTCCAACAAGGAGCTCATGAGCCACTTTTCGAGGCATGGGATCGGTTCAAAGAGATGTTAAGGGCGTGTCCGACACATGGTCAACAACCTTATGTCCTTCAAGACATCTTCTTCCAAGGAATCAACCCCGCCACCAAGGATAAATTGAACCTTCATACCGATTGTGGGTTCATTGACTTGCCTCCGGAGCAAGCGTGGGAGTTGCTAGACAAGCTCTCGGATTACGAGGCCATGTATGGAGTCAATCAAGTGAGCAAGGAAGTGAGAATCCATGGAGAAGGTCCGAAGAGACTCTACGACCCCAAAAGTGAAGAGGTGGACAAAGATGTGAAGATCCAATTCTTGGAGGATGAGTTGAACAAGATGAGGAAGAAGATGGGTCATCTCCAACAAAACACAAGAGCATGTGAAGAGTGCGGTTCTTTGAAGCATGGAGCCCAAGAATGCCCAAATGAGCGCCAAGTCCGATTGGCCGAGCAAATTGAGGAGGCCAACTATGTTCAAAGGAACTATGGAGGACGAGCCAACTTCAACAACAATGGAGGAAGGTGGAACCAAGGCCAAGCTAGTGGCTACAACAACAACTTCAACCAAAACGAGCCAAGGGCCCAACCACCACCATACCGACCTCCGGGATTCTATGAGCAAACACCACCATGGGCTCAAGATTTGAATAATCAAGTCACCAACATGGAGAGAAAATTTGATGATCAATTCAAGGAGTTGGGTGTGTGGAGAAGACAAGTGGACAACCAATTTGTTCACATGGCAAATCAACTTCCAAGAGAAGAAGGGAGACTCCCGGGCCGACCCGAGGAGAATCCCCGTGCCCCACAACAACAAAATGAAGTTCGGGCCATAGGATTAAGGAGTGGACGGAGTTTGCCCGAGCCACAAGTTCCAAGAGCAAGAGAAGAGAGTCGGACCGAGTTACCCAACGACTCGGGCCCGATGTACCCAGACGTCGATCCAGAAGATGGAGGAGGTCCCCTGAGTCGGACCGAGGTGGAACCCAAGTCGGGCCCGACATGCCCTAAAGTCGGCCCGAGTTACCCAGAAATCCCCTGCCCCCGGTCCGAGATGCTTGACATCGGTCCCGACGTCGATCCAACATCGGTCCAAGCTGAAATCGTGAAGGAAAGCCAAGATCGATCCAAGGAGGTGGATCCAAGCAAGAAGCAAGGTGCTACCACTCTTCCATATCCTATGAAGAAGCCCAAGGAAATTGTTGAGGGCAAGTTCAAGAGGTTCTTGAAACTTTTGCAAGGCTTAAACATCACCATTCCATTCACCGATGCTCTAAGTGAAATGTCATCCTATGCAAAGTTCTTGAAGGAAATCTTGAGCAAGAAGAGGTCAATTATGGAGATGCAAGATGAAGTCAAAATCCTAGAGCTACCTCAAAAGCTAGGTGATCCCGGAAGATTTGCCATCACCGTGGGGATTGGATCCCAACAATTCAAGGCTCTTTGTGATTTAGGAGCAAGCATATCGGTTATGCCCATGAGTATATGGAGACGGGCTAACCTCGGAGATATGGAGCCGGTCGATATGAGTCTTACCATGGCCGATGGTTCATCAACAAAGGCCACCGAAATTCTAGATGATGTCCCGGTTCGAGTTGGAAGGTATTTTGTACCCGACGACTTTGTGATTCTTGACATGAAAGAAGATCCGATGGTGCCCATTATTCTCGGGAGGCCGTTTCTAGCTACGGCGGGTGCCAAATTCGATGTGAGGAATGGGAAAGTCACCTTCGAGATTGGAGAGGAAAAAGTGGAGTTCCATTTCAACAAGGCCCTCAATGAACCGGATGCATTGGCGATTTTGAAACTAGAGGAAAATGCCAAGCACAAAAGAGAGGAGTTGGAATCCACGAGAGAGGAAGTACCATTGAGAAACCATGAAATGGTCAATGTTCAAGTCCATGAAGAGTCAAGAGATGGAGATAGACCACCAAGCCAAGAAGAGTATCCTAATCAATATCCTTTTGATGTGGGAGATTCTTACATTTGTCTAAGTGATTTGAAAGAGGATCTAGAGGATAGTTTCATTTGCTTAAGTGATTTAAAGGAAGATTTGAGTTACAATGTTATTGAATCCCCTAGAAACTCTCTAGATGCTTTGGATGTTTGTGATGTAGGTAATAAAGAGCAACATGAGAAGATGCAAGAGATACCAAACTACACTTTGGAGGACAAAGGAGATGTAGGATGCCACACATTCATCAAACACAAATGGTGGCACTTCGGTTATGAGGAGAATGGAGGTGCATATGACAAGGAGGATCAATTCACCGTATTTCACCCTCCTTGAAGGGTAGAGGTTAGAAGTCAAGCTAGTGACTTAAAAGAAGCGCTTCTCGGGAGGCAAACCGGGTTTAGTAGATTCATCTTCGTAGTTTCTAGTTTGTCTTTCTTTGCCTTAGCATAGATTCTTCCTAATCTCTTCTTTAGCATGTGTTTTGTAGATATATGAGTTATGTGAGCTTGATGATCATGTGTGGTATTTGTGGAAATGATGCAATGACTTGTGGGTAGGAATTGATAAGCCGAGGGAATTTTAGGAGCCAAAATTGAGTAGGACCGAGGTACCCAGTACCTCGGGCCCGAGGTCCCAACGTCGGTCCAATTTAGCCGATCACCTTAGTCTTGATTTTTGAGGGAAATTCCTATTTTACCCTTCTGACCTACCTTTGTCTTCTACCCCATTTACGCCCCCTTTCCCTTACCTAACATCCATTACCTCCATAACTACCTTCCCAAAATACCAATTCCTTCAAAAACTCCCAATTCGATCCCCATCTCCCACCATACTCGAACCTCCAAGCAATCTCACCCACAAGAACTCGATCCAATCCCTAGCACCCCCAAACATTGAACCAAAAGCCAAAAATCCTAACCACAATCCCATAGATCTTCATCCCTCTTCTAGATCTAGAAGAGAAATTTGGATTCTAAGAAGTTGTTTGCTAGAAGTCTTTGATTCTTCATATTTGGTATGTGAATCTCAATCTTTACTTGATTCTTTGTGAATTTCATGCTTTCATTGCTAGATTTGAGATATGCCATGATTGAGTGAGCTTAGACCTTGAGCATCCATGGTGATTTGCATGCATTGTGAAATTTGAGCTTAATTGTTGCTAAATCCCACTTAGAACTTCGATTGATGATGAGAATTGGTTGATTTTGGATTTTAGGAGCATGATAGAGTGTTTAATGGGTGTTCGAAGTAGAAAAAAATCGGATTAGAGTCGGACCGAGGTACCCAAAACCTCGGGACCGATGTTGCATGTCGGTCCAAATAGTCGGACCGAGGTTGAGAACCTCGGACCCGATGTCTTATGAATGTCGGTCCTACTCTTTTCGAGTTTCTCTTGTGTGTACTTAGGGATTCACGAGCTTGAATGTTGGTTATAGCATGTTTATCATGATATGTCTTGTGGCTTGACCATTGATATGTAACCCTTTGTTCATGCATGATTGAATTTTGTGGATTGAGTGTTTTAGGAATAAGTATGGGGTCATCTCCTTGCATGATGAGTTGTTTGTTGAGGAAGTATGTGCTCTTATTGTGAATGTATGGATTTTATCTTGAAGTTCTTTGGTTTTGATTGTGTGTAGGAACCATGTCTACCCGAGCATCTTCTTCAAGGATGGAGAAAGCAACAAGAAAGTCCAAGAAGTCATCCAAGAGGGTCCAAAGGATGGACGATGTACGCTTTGAGGATGAGGATGTGGCTAGAGAGTATGAGCGTCTCATGGGTCTATCTCACCACACCCGGTGGTTAGATTGGGAGTCAATTCAAAAGATGTGCATGGATGAGGCTCTTACTCGGTGCTATTCTCACATTGGGCTCAACGTCTTGCTAAGGTGCAACAACACGCATTATCCCGACTTGACGTCCGAGTTTATGGCGAGTTTCAAGTGCACCTATGAAGGAGTCGAGGATGAAGGCATGATCTCTTTCCAAATGGGCAACGAGTTGCAAGAGCTCTCTCTCCGGAACTTGGCTACTTACCTTGGGTTTCCATTTCCGAGAGATGAGGCCTATGTTGATAATGAGAAGGTCGACTACCTTTGGAAGTTTGTAGCCGGAAGGAGTGAGATGAGGAAAGGAGCATTGACTAATGAGATAGCCAACCCACTCTTCCGAGTCATGATCCGAGCCTTGGGTTGTTCTATCTTTGCTAGACATGAATTGAGCAAGCCAATGAATGAGGAAGCCATGCTACTCTATGAGATGTTGTTCGAGAATGAGAAGCCAATGAACCTCACGTGGGAATGGGTGAAGATGGTGAGGGACTTCCAAAGTTCCTCATGGATTTACTTTGGAGGTATGATTGCCCGATTAGCTCACCGTCTTGAGGTGGACTTGTCGACCTACACACCGGCACCAAATGGTGTGGAGTTCATGGACCTCAAGTACTTCAAGAAAGCTAATATCATCAAGGAGAAAGTTGTTCCCGGCCTCATAGACCGACTCATGCCTCATTCCAACTTCGGTCAAGTACAAGTTCCTTTGGGACCTCGACTCTTCGACCTCACATGCTATTACAATTGGTTTCAAGTATGGGCGGGGAACGTCAATCCTTATGGAGAGCCGGAGGGGACACTTGAGGTTAGGAGACGAGCACAGCACATTCGTTTCACTACTCCTCAAGCTTCCCCGGACACCGAAGAAGAAGAGCCCAACCAATATGAGTTCGTGAGGAGAGATGACATGGAAGTGGACGTGCCTAGAGGTGAAGAAGAAGAAGAAGATGGTGGTTACCACAATTTGCTTACCGACCACGCCCCAACACTCTTGGACCGAGGTGCATCACAAGTCGGGCCCGACATCCACCAACGTCGGTCCGATGCATACTTGCCCGATCCGGCCCCAAGCCAATTTGAGAGGGGTGAGGGAAGTGGAGCACATCACGCACCACCAAGCTATGGAAGATATGAGGGGTATGCCCAATGGTACGGGCCCGGGATAGTGTTCCCCGAGCCAAACCAATCGGTGGACATGAATTTCTTGGCCAACCAATTGTCGCATCTCCAACTTCAACAATCAACAATGCTTCAAGAGGCGCACCAACTCAATCTCCAACAACACCACCTCAACTTCCAACAACAACAATTTGCCTACCACCAAGAAGACTTTCAAGAGCAATTTGATGAGATGAACCGCAACATGGCATACATGAGACGTGATGTGGACGACTTAAGGGCGGCCGAGGATCAAAGGTGGACCGTCCAAGAGAGTTTCAACGAGTGGATGTCCGGGAGTTTCCCTTCTCGAGAGGATCAATGGATGCGTCCCGCCCCACAAATTCAACCGCCAAGTCAAGATCCTTCCCACGATCATGTGTACGAACGTGAGCGGCAAGCTAGACTCCAACGAGGTCGACGTCGAGGACGTCCTTCCAACAACTAAACCTCTTCAAGCCAAGCAAGGAATAAGGAAAAATTGTGAGCTTTCTCTACTCTTCTCTTTACTTTTGAGTTTTGATTTCTTTTGATGAGGACATCAAAATTTTAAGTATGGGGTGGGTTAGTAGCTCATAGTTCCATGTTTAGTTTCATTTGTTTTGTCTTGTTCTAAGGGATGTTTCATTTTGGGTTAGTGGCATGAATGATGATTGAATTTGATGGCATGTATGGATGAGTTTGTTTTGTTTTTGAGAATTTTTTGCAAAAATCCATAAAAATTCGAAAATTGTGTTGAAAACAACTAAAAGATTTTGTTTTTGGACTAGGAATTCCCATCTTAGATGTCCATATGAAGGCTAATGATGATGTGAGCATGTAAATTCCTTTGCATATTTTTGGCTAGTTTAGCCTCTAAATGGATGTTGCTTTTGATGTGATATGATATCTTGCATGTTTTTATTGAGCACATGAGTTCTAGGATGAGTTTTGATGCAACTAAGTTTGAGTGAACCTTGTGAGCTTATTTTTGGCCATTTTAGGGATGTTTGTTCATTATTGCATATCCCTCATTTTCTTGTGTGATTAGCTCATGCATGCTTAGTAAAACTTGCTATTGAGGTGTGTTTATCTATTTTCCAAGACCAATATGAGAATTGTTCTATGCATTGTCACATTGATTTGAACTTTATTTCATTTAGTCACAAAATGTTCCATATCCTACCTTGAAGATAAACCGTTGTTTGTAGCCCCGTTTTAGCCTTAGACCTTTGTTTGAAACTCCTCAAAAATATGATTCCTAGCCTATATGACTAGACCCTTATGGGATTGGACTTTAGTGAGAGGTTTTGGAGTATATTTGGAGAGTTGAGATTCTTCTTTGGCGAAGGGCGAAAGAATGGAGTTATAAATCAAGTGGGTAGTGCATCTTTGTTGAGAAAAAAAAGAAAGAAAAGTTGGAAAAAAAATAGTGGATTGAAAGCAAAATGCTTAAGTGTAGAAAAAGGGCACCGACCGAGTTAAAGTGACATCGGGCCCGACGTGTGTTCAAAGTCGATCCTAGTGGAAAAAGTGAGAAAAATCCAACAAAAAGTTTAGTGCAAAGATGAAGTGGAATGTTAAGTGAAAGTATGGGTTGAAAGTTGAGAAAAGAAAAGAGAAAATTCAAAGTCTTTTGGAAGAGTGAAAGTTGAAAGTGGAATAACTTGGTGAATTTAGTGAGAGACTAGAAAGTTCAATCCCCATTGTAAGCACCACAAGACCAAAGTAATTCCTACCTTGAGAAATACCAAAAGCCCCATTACAACCCGGCCGAATGGAACCTCTTTGAGGACCTCCATTGAGCCAAGTTCATATTCTTTGTATGCATTGTAATAGGCATCTCTAGGTGGAGGAATTGGTGATATTAGCTTCAATGGTAAAGTCTTTACTTGCATGATTTTTGAGTATGAGTGTTCATTTTCAAGCCTAAACACATGATGAGTGATACACATTTTCACATACCTAAGGTGAGGCTTTGTTGCATTGACTTTGTTCCTTGAACACTTGATCATGTGTGATGATGTAATCTTGTTAGCATATCTATCACTTGCGCTTACTTGATTGATTTTTCATATGAGGCTTTACTTGAAGATTGTGCTTCGGTCTTGCTTACAAAGTTATTGCTTGAGGACAAGCAAGTTTAAGTATGGGGTATTCTGATGTCTCTCATTTTGGAGGTGTTTTAGTAGTTAATTTTCCTTGTAAATATGTGTTTTTCATTCCTTTCTTTGTTAGTTTCGTTCCTTCTTAGCTTAGTTCCCGGTTTTCTTTAAGATTCGGAAACTATGCGAGTTTGCTTTGATTTGTAGGTAAAATGGCAAGAATGAGGACGTTTTGGAGGAGCTTATGAAGGAGCCAAGTCAAGGAGCGGAAGAGACAAGCCAAGAATGAAGAGGAACCAAAGGAAACCCAAGAAGGAGGCAAGGATCGAGGCCCACGACCGAGTATCACCACGTCGGGCCCGAGATCGAGTATCCAGTGACCAGGACCGACGTTCCCAACGTCGGGCCCAAGGTGCACCCGTGTCGATCCGAGTCGGCAAAGAAGAGGATTGTTCCCAAGGCATATTTTTAGTAACTTTCCACATTTGCCCCTTTCTAAATTGGGAATTCCTTGGTCCCCAATCTTAGGAGGCTATAAATAGAGGTGATTAGAGAGCATAAAAGGAGGTTTTTTGGGATAGACCACAACCCAAATCACTCTCTAAAGACTCAAGGAAGACTTGGAGAGCAAGGAGAAGAAGGGAGGAGGAGAAGAGAGGAAATCGATGGCCTAGGGAGGAAGATTAGTGAGTTTTGTACTTTGTTTTGCTTTGATTTGGTAGAATTAAGACTTGGATCTTGTTGACACTTTGAGATTTGAATGCAATTTGGCTTTGAGTTGATGTTGATGATTGAGATTTGCTTGCTTTTCTATTTGATGGCTTTGTTCTCTTACTTGATGGAGTAGATTCCATAGTCTTGGGCTATGGGGGAATACCCTAGCTAGGATTGGGTGTGAACCCCCAATTCCATAGCCTTTGAGTGCTTGATCTATGAATCCTCTCTACACTAAGCTTCAATTCTCTTGTGAAAACAAGGGGCTTAGGGCTTGTGATTGGTAAGAGTAAAACGAGAGCAATCTCGGACCCAATCACTAGACCTAACATTGAAGGAGAGTGAAAACTCCCTAAGGTCGAAGTGTAGAGTGGAGGGATCGAAGGCTAGCAACCTCGATCTCATAAGTATCAACACTTATTGGCTGAATTGGGGTGGAATTACCCAAGTCTAGTTAGGGAGGGAACCCAAAAACCCAAGACCGATCTACCAATTTTGACAAATCGAGTTACCCAGTCATCGGGCCCGACGTTGAGCTAAGTCGGTCCCGGCCAAATCAACCTCGATCCACCCTCGGACCGAAGTGACCTGTGTCGGTCCGAGGTGATTTCCTTCATTTTCCTTTGTTTTGTCTTTCTTTTATTCCTTTTTAGTCTTTTTGGGTACTTTCGACGCACGAACTCCCGTGTGTTCGACACCCTACCTCTTTACTACAAGTGAGGTTCGGTTTTATAAATTTAAAATTGTGAGACCCTCCGATCCCGGACCGATCACAAGTGCTCGCGTCTCCAAGGCCGACATCCTAGAGTTGATCGAAGCGTGTAATGTTGCTGTTGAGTGAGGTCATCAACTTGAACACCTCGGGGTGGATTGGCTCCGGGCTCTTGGGAGCGTTATTGTTGCTACTGTCCGTCATTATCCTAAGACAACAATAAAAACAACAAACTCAAGCAAACTCGTTAGGTTAGTGTAATCCAAAACAGCCTCGCAAAGTGTTTCGCTCACACTCTCCCTCGTGTATTGCAATCATGCTCGTTGTTTCAATCTGTCTTGAAATAATCAAAACTCAAGTTCAAAAGTCAGTGGTAGCTTCAACTCACAAAATCAAGTTTAGACACAAAATCGAAGAAGAAGGTTGAAAGCTGGACGTTTAGAGAGTGGACAGCGATGTTTGAAGAAAATAGCAACGAGGTGAAAGTACGAAACAAAGAAAGAAACCAAACCCGATTAAGCTTCTCTCACCTTGAGTTCCGCAACCAAGTATGAACTTGAAGTGGTTTGTTTAGGTGAAAAGGTAGGCTCGAAAATGGCAGGTTTGAGAACTTCTCCAATGGGTGTCGTTGACTCGGCTAAAGTCGTCGTGCCAAGATCAAAGATAAATGACCCAAACTACAAACTAAGTATAGCAAGTAAGTAAGGGGTTGAACCCAAGAGAACTATGGTATCTAGTATTAATATATTTATCAACTACAGAAAATGGGGGTTTAGGAGAGAAATCTAAACTAATCTAATCTAAGAAACAAGCAAAACAAACAAGGAAAGCAAGTTCATTCAAAAGATCCACTCATGAAATAATCACTCGATCATAGATTCATCCATTGATTTCATTCACACCTATGGTTAATTCCTATCCTGATCATTAACAATCACAAGTCCACGGTCCAAGCAATTCTATAACCCTAGGCAAGGACGCTTAACCTAGAATTAACATAGAGAACAAGGATATGCAAGATATAATATCAAACAATCAAGCTACGAGTCAATTGCAAGATAAAACAATCAATTCTCTTCTTAATCCTAGTTGCATAGACAACAGGTCTAGGTTAAGTTGTTTTCACAGATTAGTTTAGTCCACGGTCCAAACCTAATCAAACAGTAGGAAGCTAATCAATTCAATAGGGTCGCGAATCCTAGAGAAACAATCAACAATCATAAGATGAAGCACAAGAGAATCAATATCAACCAAAGGATAGAAATCAATTACCAAAACCTCACGAGTTCATACATCAGAGCTTCTCCCTTGAACAAACCCAAGGAGACTAGCTCTCCATAACTAAAGAAGAATTGAATTATGAATTGGAATATGAATAAAACCTAAGGAGACTCCTCCTTATATAGACCCAGGGAACATGCTCCCCTAATCTAATTAGGAAAGGAGAAAAGATAAAAAAGGAAAGAGAAAAGATAAGAAGATAGATCTTCGGCCCGCTTCGGATCCGGCATCGCCACGGTCGCGTCTCTCCCACCGCGCCCGCGCTTTCGCAACAGAAAGGAATAGCTCATCTCAGCAGCCACCGCGGTCGCGTCGCCTTGGCCACGGTCGCGCTTGAAGTTAGCTTTCCAATGGCACCGGAATCAGCTCAATCCGACCTCTGTAGCTCAAGATATAGCCTTTGCAAGCAAGTGGTGTCACAAAGACAGCTCAAAACGCCTTAGAACTCTTGATTCTTGAATCCTTGTGTCTTCGGCCTAGATATTACAATGATGCTCAAACTCTAACCTAAACACACTCAATATAGCCCTAAAATACAAGAGTTAACCTATACAAAATAGCCCGAATCAGTCGTTTAAGCTCAAGAGGTAGAAGAAGAGATGACGTTGCACCTTACACTTATGAAACAAAATGCAGTCTATACTATGAATGAAATGAAAAGATAATAATCTGATTCTGATTTTTCAATTGTTTTTTGACTTTTCTTTTTTTTTGGTGATTTTTTTTCTTTTTTTTTCAAATCAGAAATAATCATATAAGTACAAATAATTTCGAAATTAAAATAGAAAATAAAACTAAGGTGCGAAAATATTTGTGGAGCTTGAAATGAGGTTGGGCGAGATCCCTTGAATTGTGGAGGATGAATAGGCTGGAAATGGGTTGATTTGGGCGTGGGATTTGAATTTGAAATGACCTGAATGGGTCTCCCTTGTTAATAGGAGATGGATGTGGGTTTTCTGGAGCTGGGATTTGGGTTGTTGTGGTCTGCCTTAAAAATAGGAATGGGTATAATGGGTTTGAATTTGAATTTAATTAAATCAGATTGTAATTTCCAATTTAATTAAACTCAACTCGGCTTCTTAGAACAAGATGGTGGACGAATTTGATGAAGGTGGTGGGACGTTGGTGGTTTTGGTGGCTGAAGGTGGCGGGTTTCTTGGGCTGAGATTGTGTTTGGCTAGGCAAAACAAACCACTACACAAGAACGAAACCGATTAGTACTTACAAGTTCAATTTCAAGAGAGTTGATTAATCGAACCTGATCTCGAAGGACTCTTTTTGGTGTTTTTGAAGGAGGACTCCAAAGGTGGACGAGTTGAATGTCAGAAACACGGCTCTGATACCAATTTGATACGGGGTTAACCGTGATTGGCCCGATCTTCGACAATCAACGACTCAACAAACAAGGAAACAACAAAATGGTCAGAAATGCAATCGAAATGGAAATAAATGACAGGAAATGAAATGGAAATGACACGACTCGATGAAAATGATAGGGAAATGAGATCAACCAAATGAAACAACAATAAGACCCTCGTTGCTTTGAAAACGAGAACCAAACTGAATGATCAAGTGACCAACCTTGTACGACTTCACACAATCAAGGATCCAGCCTTGAAAGCACGAAGAAGATGCTCGTATTTGACTAGCACACCAACTATGATCGATAATTGATGCAATCAAGACAAATCAAGCTGAAATTGCAATACTTTGAAGAACAAGTCTTTGATTCTCAATATGGAGAGAAAACACTCAATTTTTTATGAAAAGGTTTCTAATCTGAAAATGACCCACCTAAAAGTTATTTATATGTCTTCTTAATAATTAGAAATAGCAAGAAAATTTCTCAATGAAACAAATAGAAGGGGCGGCCCAAAATGGCCTAACAAGCCCAAGCTAACGCACACATGTGCGTGTCTTCGAGTGCTCGAGCGCTTGTGCCGCAGCCTAGGCACCGACACCGCGGTGCCCCAAATCTGGCACTTCTCTGCTTGAATCCTTGACGACGAGGCTCATAAGTAATGGCTTGTTCTCAGGGGCATTCTTGGCTTCCTTGACTCCATGGTACGCCACAAATGCAAACAAGTCCCTTTGAAGCTTCTTGGCTCGCGCCCTTGTTATTGGACCATCAAAGAGGATGGTTGTGCTCGGTGGTGGCTTGACGGATGCTCCCTCATCATGTAAAGTTACTGTTAGACCTTACAATTCGGGTTGTTTGGGTCAGTTTGGATCGGGTCATTTGGGTCGGGTCCGTTCGGGTCAAATAGTCATTTCAGGTCTTGTTCGGTTCGGTTCGGTTCGGGTTCGGGTCTTGTTCGGGTTCGGGTCCTTTCGGATCGTAATATTTCGGGTTCGGGTCATTTCAGATCGGATATTGTTCGGATCAGATGTTGTTCGGTTTTGGGTCTAGTTCGGTTCGGTTCCTGTTCAGATTTCTTCGAATTGGATCATTTCGGATCGGGTCAATTCAGATTCGGTTGTTATTACCAAAAACCGAATCAACCGGTAGGTCCAGTACACATGATTTTTATCTAAAATTTTAAATAGTGTTTTTTCATTTTTGTATATTTATGTTACCTATACGATTAAAATAAATTATCAGGCTTATCTTGTATCATAAACCATTAATTAGATGGGATAACATATTATTGATACATTCAAGACATATCTATATTTTTTAACACGGGTCTCAATTTAACTACGCTAATTAGTGTCATATCCGGCTAATTTCCCGGTTCAACCGGTTAGATGGAGCAGGGCTCCCAAATAATTGGGGCCCCCGATATATCAAATGTTTTACGTAAGATTTAATGATACAACTTGGCATGGTGGTATGGGTGAACAAAAATATCCGATCCGTCGATCCGATCCGTCGATACGGCCGATCCGATCCGATAAAATCCTGATAATTTGGTTAGTTTTATCTTTTTTTATTCATAACTTTTCTTATTTTTAATAATTTAATTTGAAAAATAATGCTAAAACGGATAATTTGGATATACAAAATATCCAATGTCAGAGATCCGATCCAAACGGATATTTCTTTTGTAATATCCGGTTAATAACGATCCAAACAGATCGGATCTCTGACATTGGATATTGTAAATGATCTGTTTGGATCTGTTTTGGTCAAAAGCTTTGTAATAGTATAGAGTTTAGAAATGTTGTAAATGATCGGCTGTTCGAAACTCCATCTTTTTTTTTCATGTGGTAAAAGTCATGGTGCAATTAGTTGGTTGATTTTGCTCAGAATTGTTGAAAGAGAACAAATTATGGTCCACGACTTCATATTTGTGTGATAGTTGAGTTCGACGACTTGATAGAGTTTAGAAATTGCTCAAAAAATGAAGGTTTGCTCAGTTGGTGAGAAAATTCAAATTGAGGTCAACAACATCATTGTTGTCACCGATAGATCTGTGTGAAAGCGCACGTGGTATTTTTATGAGGAATATTTTTACAGGTTTTTCTGTTTGAGTTTTTAGAAGGGAGGAGATCTTATGAAAAGATTATATACTCAAGAGAATGTAGTTGCCATTTATGAGAAGTTGCAGTTCAATAAAGGTACTTTCTCCCTCATTTGCTCGTGTCTATCTTTCTTTGTCAAAATTCCCTAAAACCGCCATTGCCGCTCTCAAAGCTTTTGTTCAACAATCGTGTCCACAAACCCATCGTTCTCCTCCTCTCCCCTCAAAGAAACCCCAGAAGAAATTCATGCCAAATTTCTTGCACTTTACAGAGAAGATCTGTTCAAGCAACTGATGGGAGGAGAAACCTTAACCCAAAACCCGATTTCTCAAACCTCCATAGAAACCGCCCTTGATGATTGAGGTTGTGAGCAAGACAAAGAGAGGTGAGGCTATACTTGGAGGCAGTGAGGAGGTTGGTGACTCCTCTGTCTCTAAGAAGACATGCACGAAGGAGACAAAGCGAGACAGGTCGCCGACTTCTACCAAGGCAAATCGTGTCCACAAACCCATCGTTCTCCTCCTCTCCCATCAAAGAAACCCCAGAAGAAATTCATGCCAAATTTCTTGCACTTTACAGAGAAGATCTGTTCAAGCAACTGATGGGAGGAGAAACCTTAACCCAAAACCCGATTTCTCAAACCTCCATAGAAACCGCCCTTGATGATTGAGGTTGTGAGCAAGACAAAGAGAGGTGAGGCTATACTTGGAGGCAGTGAGGAGGTTGGTGACTCCTCTGTCTCTAAGAAGACATGCACGAAGGAGACAAAGCGAGACAGGTCGCCGACTTCTACCAAGGCAAGAGCCTCTTCGAGGAAGAAAAGGAAGAGTGAAGATAGGAAAAATCAGAGTAGAGATTCTTCCAAGGTTTTGTTATGGGATGAACATTTTGTTGAGGATTTTAAGCTGACTAAGGTTGTTGACTGGATCGAGTTTCAAGGTTGGTCAATTGTGACTCAAGGCGATGAGGCCGTCAACCATAAGATTGTAAAGTCTTTCTATGAGTCATTGATCATTGAGGGGTCAAGCAATATGACCATTGGGAAGTACGTGATGAAGGGAAAGCAGTACATGTTCATTAGTCAAGATGTCACCAACCTACTGGAGATCCCTTATGAAGGTTTTTTTGAATATCACACGGGTGCATGGCTTGAGAATGTGCATGTTTTAAGGATGCTGAGGTCGGTGACTAGTGATACTGAGCATGTTGTTGGTCCTGTCCTAGTCAACAAGACGGGAGTCGAGAAGAAGGTGATGTTCTCCTACGTCATCAACAACCTTCTCCCTTGAGAACAAAAGCGTCATTGCATTTATGTCCAAGAAGTTATTGTGCCCGACAAGATTTTCCGCAGTGAAAAGGTACGTTTGCCTCATCTTATGATGCATCATATGAAAAATGTTATTGACAGTGCAAGTCATGCTTCACCCTATGGAGACTTCATGTAAGACATTCTAATAAAACATTGTTTGTACATGGTATATGCCGGTGTACAGATTTCAACTCCTTCTTCAATGATCTTGATGTCTTTATGCCTCTCTTCCTTGAATGACCTGTAAAATAATGGACCTAGGGGCGAGCGACCCCTAATCCACCTCCGATGCTTAAGTCAATAAGTGCAATGTCTAGAAAGGCGTTAGGCAGAGCGAGTAGGCTAGAACTTACCAGGCACATGGCGAATACATGTTGTTGGATCGTTAGTACTGAGGGACGTCCTTTACTTAGGTAAAGGCGTCCTTTGGTTAGGCGTTCCTACGAGGTGTAGGAGCATCCTTAAGTAATGCAGCGGAAATAGTACTAAACAGGTAAGTAATGAACGCAATGTATTATAGAGGAACCACTCAAGACCAAGTAGTCCTTGAGTGTAAACCTCTACCTCCTTGGAGGATTTTTGAATAGTTCTTTCCTTTATATTAAACGTTCTTACAGTTGTACTGGCGAGTTTTTACAGTTCTCTGACACTTAGCTTTTCCCTAAGTTCACTTGTAAAGAACTCCTTTAAGCCTACAACTAAAGCTTGTTCAATCTACTAAAGGACTCTATTCCTACGTTCTGCAGTTTTCGCAGAACTCTCTTTCTCTTTTTTGTTTTTTCTGAATACAAACTGTTTTGTGGTTTGGGTACAAAATCTCACTCGATCTAACTCAGGTCTAAACACTGTTCTTGAGTTCTTGAGTTAGTTCTTCGTGTTCTTGAGTGAGTCGCTTTCCTCTGATTCTCTCTGAATATTCCTGAAAGCGTTGGCGTCACAATAAATGCCTTGGGGCTATTTATAGGACTTGGGGAAGGGCGTCATTTCTCTGGGACGATCATGCCCTTCATGGACGTGGCTACAGGATCTTCCTCCACGTATTATGGCGGTGATGAGGAAGCTTCCTGTATCCAGCTGTGTGTGATGAACTCCGCTACAGGATCGGTCTCCACGTGTCCTTGGATGATCAAATGTTGTCGAGTGATGTCATCCTGTCGGCTAGTGAGTAAGGACTCCTTTCTTGCGTTCCTACTTGCTTGGGACTCTGTCCTTGGCTAAGTAGTCTCTAGCTGGTCCTTACTTCCTGTTAGCTAGCGTCCCTAAGCCTAGGGAACGCCCATACACACTTGTTGTCCTTTTGTCACTGGCGTTCCTGAACACTTGGACAATTTTATTAGAATCAAAGTGAGTTGTCATATCAAAACTAAGGGACGGTTTGTGTGGGCACACTACCAAGTACGCAGGCGTCCTTGATAGCGTCCCAACAATTTCCCCCTTTTTGATGATGACAAACTCTTCAGCGAAATAGTTTTGACATTTGAATTTAGCATGCATGAAAACCTAGAAGCGTTCTTTAACACTTAGAGAAATTTCAGTAAGCACAAGTTTTCATTCTTTGATTCTCTAACATTTGGATTTTAGGGAGAGAGTTGCGTCCTAGAATTTTCTAGACGTCCTCTAGTTTATTCTAGCATGGCGATCCTTAGACCTTTCACTTAATAGTTCCCCCTTAACACTTGCTTATTCTAGATAACTATTTTATAGCGCATCTCTGCAAAACTACAATTCCCCCTTTTGGCATCATCGAAAAGGATAACAAGTGATAAGGACGTTAGCACAAACACATAACTAAAAGCAGTGGAACGCTTGAACAATCACATGCACACAAACAGTGGATTGCCATTCAAATGGAAATAAGAGTACGGTTATTACAAACCAAGATCATAGAGTTTTAAAGCAAAAGAAGCAAAAGCAAAATAGAGGGGAAAAAAGGGGTGGACGGCAATCACTGAGAACGGCTCTGGTCTTGATAAAACTTGAGCAGTTGTTCATTAAGTTCAGCAACCTTGGTGAACGCAGAAGATAGATCCTTGATAGTTGAGAAGATGAGGCACTGGTTGTCCAAGATCGCACCCATGAGTTCTGCAGGAGGATGCTGAGCAATATTCGCTGGGGCAGAACGGGGCAGAGGACCTGAACTAGAAGAGGCAACGTCCACTGGAGTAGCTGGAGGAGGAGAAGAAGCCATAAGTGCTTGATCAAGAACGTCAAAGTTGAGAGCTGGCTCTTCTTCTTGAGGGAACTCCTGAGACATAGAGGCGAGCCTTTCTTGTTCGGCTTCAGCGGCCAAGCGTTCTTCCTCAGCCTTCTTTCTAGCTTCCTCAGCCTCAGCTTCTTGCTGTTTGATCACAGAAGGCAACTCTTCATTATGCCTTATCTCGACAAGTCCCATCTTGGCGTTCCACTTCAAGCCAAGTTCTTCTGAAGGAGCGCTTTCATCATAGGCGTTTTGAGACATGAGGATGAGCTTAACAAGGCCTTGGTACGGCAAGGCATGGCGCTTCCTCCCACACTTAGCCATGTGTTGCATAGCAATTCTGGCTAGATTGATGGGGCGGCGTTCAAGAAGAGCGTCAATGAGTATGATATCGTGCGTCTGAACGATTGACCTCTTCTCCTGCCTGGGAAGGACGGCGCGACAGATGAAGTAATGAGCTATGGCGCCTACCTTGCTCAAAACATGAGCAACCCCGTCCAGTCCCATTGGCCTTTTTCCCTGAAAAACATGTTCAACTAGAGGGAGTTCTTCATCAGTTGTCTCGAACCCGCCTTCTGGAAGAGTGCTTAGCGCGTTGGACGTGGGCTTTTGAGAACTAAGGCCCATGAAGGCGCGGACCTGGCGTTCATTCACTGAAGCTTTCTCACCATCTATTTTGAAGTGGAGGGAGCCATCTTTCGGTTTGAAATGCAAGTCCCTGTAGAACGTCTTTACCTGCTCTTTGTCAACTGTAGTTGGCGCAGGTCCAACGTTCAACCATCCTTGGAACCTGAGGAGCTCAAGGAACTCTTGAACGGCGTCATCATCGAAGGAGGTGAGCCACTCTTCGGAGTAAATGTGGGGACTAAGAACTTTGACAGGCGCGCCATCAGGCTTTCTTTTGCGCTTGCCCTTTGGAGACTCAGAGTCCTCATCATCATCTGACTCTTCATCGGCGTCCTCGGACTCATGATCAGCAGCGTCCTTTGAGGGAGCATCCTCTGTGCCTTGATCAGTTGCTTCATTGCCACCAGCTGTGGCCTGTTCTGATTCGGAGGGAGCTCTGCCTTGGGACGTCTCCTCTGCGTCCTGAACCTTTGATTGATGTTCTGTTTGTGGTTCAACGTCCGTAGGGACTTGGTGGGTTTCTGTTTGGATTGTGGGGGAGGGGTTCTCTTGTGGAGTTAGGAGGGGATTGAGGAGAGGGAGGGTTTGATTGTAGGGTGGAACTTCCTGAGCATCACGCTCGAGTTCTTCAGATAGGGTTGGCTCAGCGTCCTTGTGAGCGACCTGGTGCTCGCCAGCGTCCTCAGCTACTTGTTTCTCAACTGGAGCATTCTCAACTCCTTCCTCCTCGTCGTTTGAGTCCCCAACAACATCTATGAAAGGGGAGGGTTGACCAGCAGGCGTTCCTCGTTGGCTCTCAGATGAGCTAGAGGAGGAGGAGGAGATGTGCTCGGGCTCTTGAGCGGTGTGGACCAGGAGCACTTTTGGAGTTTCGCCAGCTTTGCGGCGTTTGAACGTGTGCTCAAGTGCGGGACGGTTCTCAACGTCCTCCGGTCCACTCTCGGATGAGGGACGGCGAGATCTGGGGGTCTCGGGGTCCTTGGGTGGCGATATATGAGCCGGGGCGGAGGGGAAGTTTGCGAGATTGAGGGGAGAGTAGGGTTTGGGAGGAAAAGGAATGAGGGCATTTTTCTTTGATGGTTGAGGGGACGGTGGAGGAGTGGGGAGTTGAACGATGGATATGGGTTTTGGGGGAGGAGATGATTCTTTGGAGAGGTTGGAAGGCCGTTTTGTGGAGCTAGGCCTTTTTGTGGAGGGTTTAGAGGATGGGACGCTCGAGGTCTTGGCCTTTTTGAGGGGCCGTGGGTCATGTATTTTCTTGGAGCGTCCCTCCTTTATGTGGGGTGAAAACTTGTCCACAATTTGTGTTGGGTTTGATGAGGTGAAAGGTTGGGAAGATTTGGAGAGAGGAGAAGATGGAGTTGGACGTTTGAGCAAGTTTTTGGTTGTGACTGTGGGGACTTGAGGAGATGGGGGAGAGGGACTTGGCACACGATTTTTCAGCATTTTGTATGCCAGAGAGTCCTTAGGGTACATGGGAAATTCTGGGAGGACGGCGTTTTGAAGGTCGGGAATAAGGTCGAGTAAGGGAGCAAGATTCTCACCACCAAACTGTGAGAAGAAGAGAATGTCGTCCATCCGTCCTGGTAAGTCCCTGTAGTTGGTTTTGTGGAGGCCTTGAATGACGAACCGTTCTATGAATTTCTCATAGTTTCTTGTTTTGACTGCGTCCTCCTTCACATCTGGTTTGTCCATCCGTTCCCTTATCAAATTGTATAGGGTTCGCGGCTTCCTGTTGATGAAGTCCACCAACGATTCATTGAGGACGATGGGCTTGGGCTTTTCAATGAAGTGGGACTTCACTAACTTTCTTCTCTTCCCGCCGGTAGAGGATCCGGCCACGTTCATCTGTCTTTGAGACATTTTTCTGAAGAGTTTTAGTGAGAGAAAGTTGCCGGAAAGCTAGAGAGAAGTCAGAGCCTGAACTGAGCAGAGAAGTGGTTGAGAATAATAAATGAACGAGAGCGACTGTTCTGGCATTATATAGAGGAAGCGGTGGCACAAACTGTAATAACCACTGTTTTACTGTACGACACGTGGCAAAACTTCCCCCTTAAGCATTGAGCAAAAGCAACGGTAACTGTTCAAACTTTCAAATTTTCAAATTTCTGACTCTTCAACTTCTTCTCAAAACTGAGCTGGCGTCCTCTCTTACAAACACTGAGCGTTCTCTCATACTTAGCAAAAATTACCTCTTCAAGCAAACCATTAACCAATTCAACCGTCCTTGTGATCACCTTTCGAACCATTTGAGAACAAAGCAAGTACGTCCCGTAAAGAAAAATATGAAGCTCATAGGACGCTTTTGCAGAGTTCTCGGCTAGGGTAAGCTTAGAGTTCCCATCATTTCGGCTTATAATAAGGGTTTGGTGATCAGGGATACTCTTTTCAAGACAAATAGAGAAATTTGAATGGCGTTCCAAAGTAGCAAACATATGAAGTTTTAGACTAGCATCCTTGCAAATATGATTTCAATGCATAACAGTCCTTAAACACTTAGAATCTACAAAACATAGCCAATCATTGAGAGAATAGTAGAACGGGACTTGCTACTTAAAAGTTATCATCCCCAAGAGCAGCCTTAGATGCTCATAGGGACGTCTATCAAGCGCCTTAGTGAAAATATCAGCTATTTGGTCTTCAGTCCTTACATGCTCCATACTAATGAGTCCTAGTTCAACATTATCACGCAAGAAATGATGCCTTATATGAATATGCTTTGCGCGTGAATGAAAAACAGGATTCTTAGAAATTTCAATAGCACTAGTGTTGTCACAACGAATGGGAATAGTTTCAAGATTGATACCGTAGTCCTCAAGTTGATATTTGATCCAGATGACTTGTGAACAGCACGAGGCAACAACAACGTACTCGGCTTCCGCAGTTGAAAGTGCCACAGAGTTCTGTTTCTTAGATCCCCAAGAGACTAAGCATGAGCCAAGGAACTGTGCCATTCCTGAAGTGCTTTTTCTATCAATCACATGACCAACATAATCAGCGTCCGAGTAGCCAACAAGCTTGAAGAACGTCTTCCTAGGGTACCAAAGACAAAGATCATCGCGTCCTTTGAGGTAGCGAAAGATCCTCTTAACTTCTTGCATGTGGGACTCCTTTGGATTTGCCTGGAAGCGTGCACACAAGCAAACGGAAAACATGATATCGGGACGGCTTGCGGTCAAATAGAGCAAAGAACCAATCATTCCTCTGTAGAGTTTTTGATCAACGTCCTTTCCCTTTTCATCAGCGTTAAGACGCGAGTTGGTAGAACAAGGGGTTGCAACAGGCTTGGACGTGTTGATCCCGTACTTCTCAAGCATTTCACGGACATATTTCTGTTGGTGAATACGCGTCCCTTCTTTGAGTTGATTTATTTGAAGTCCCAAGAAGAAATTGAGTTCTCCAATGAGAGACATTTCAAACTCACTACTCATTAAGGACTTGAACTCATCTACAAGTTTCATGTTAGTACTACCAAAGACTATATCATCAACATAGACTTGGGCAATTAAAATGTCCTTGTGAACTTTCTTTATGAACAAAGTTTTATCAATTGAACCTCTTATGTACTCATGAGACAAAAGAAAGGACGCAAACCTGTCGTACCATGCACGAGGGGCCTGCTTGAGTCCATAAAGGGCTTTGTCCAAGTAGTACACATGATCTGGGTGAGAGGCGTCCTCGAAACCAGGCGGTTGAGCAACATACACTTCCTCCTTTAGCTTTCCATTGAGAAAGGCAGTCTTGACGTCCATCTGAAATAACTTGAATCCTTTGTGCGCGGCAAAGGCAATAAGAAGACGAACGACTTCAATTCTAGCAACAGGAGCAAAGGTTTCATCATAGTCTATTCCTTCCTCTTGCTTGAATCCTTGAGCCACCAGTCTTGCCTTGTTTCTTGACACACGTCCACTTTCATCAAGCTTATTTCTGAACACCCAGCGCGTCCCTATGATGTTTTTGCCTTTGGGACGAGGAACGAGGGTCCAAACTTTGTTTCTTTCAAACTGGTTGAGTTCTTCTTGCATCGCTTGAATCCAGTCAGCGTCCTGGAGTGCTTCTTTGATATTCTTTGGTTCCACCATAGAAACAAAGGCGTTGAACGCACAGAAAGCTAGATTTGCACTCTGGGACTTGCTTGCAGCTGACCTAGTTTGAACTCCTTGAGAAATATCTGAAACAATCTGGGATGTTGGGTGGTCCCTAGAGAAGCGGGACTCCCTTTGAAACAATTGAGCAAATCTTGGATCAATGTCTCCATCTGAATTATCACTATCACTTTGAGCATCATCTTCGGTGCGTTCCCCCTCAGAGAAAGCGTCCACACCTTGACGTTGCTCACCTTGTTGACTTGATTCATCTATATCCTGTTGAACTGGAGATTCACTACGAGAGGGAACTCCCTGGATGATACTGGGAACGTCTACTGAGACTTCTTCAGGATTTAGAGTAGCGTCCTTAGGAACATAGTATTTTCCAGAGGACCAATCTTCAGCTTCGTCTTCAGAGTCGTCCTGCTGTTGTGGAGAAGAGCGTTCTTTCATACTTGATTTTTCTTTGTGAGAAGAACTCTCCTTGAACACAACATGAATACTCTCCTCAAGCTTTAGAGTCCTTTTGTTGAAAACTCTATATGCTTTGCTGGTGAGAGAGTACACAAGAAATATGGCTTCATCACTCCTTGCATCAAACTTTCCAAGTTTTTCTTTATCATTGTTGTGAACGAAACACTTGCAACCAAAGACTCTGAGATAATCAATGCGAGGCTTCCTTCTGTTCAACAACTCATAGGACGTCTTTTTCAGCAGAGGACGGATCATGGCACGATTGATGATGTAGCATGCTGTGGCAATAGCTTCCGCCCAGAAGTACTTGGGAACGCTATTTTCTAAAAGCATAGTTCTTGCCATATCCTCCAACGTCCTGTTCTTTCTTTCCACAACTCCATTTTGTTGAGGAGTCCTTGGAGCTGAGAAGTTGTGCGAGACGCCATGTTGATCACAATAGGCTAGGAACTCTGAGTTTTGGAACTCCGTCCCATGGTCTGATCTTATGGCTTTGAGAGGCGTCTCAAGAGCAACTTCCACTTGTTTGATGAAGACTTTAAACGCATTGAAACAATCAGCTTTTGACACTAAGAAAAGAACCCAAGTGAATCGAGAAAAATCATCTACAAGAACGTAAATGTACCTCTTTCCACCGTAGCTCAACGTTTTCATTGGTCCACAAAGATCCATATGGAGAAGTTCCAAAGGCTTCTTCGTACTGACTTCGTTCTTGGACTTGAAAGACGTTCTTGTTTGCTTCCCTTTGATACAGGCTTCGCACTGTTCAACAGTCTCAGGATCAATTCGAGGAAGTCCTTTCACAAGATTTCTTTGGTGTAGTTTGAGGATCGTGGTAGGTCCAGCATGGCCAAGTCGACGATGCCAGAGATCAGCGTCCTTCTTTGAAGCAGATAAGCACAGTTCTGATTTAGGCTTGAACTTTTGATTAAAGATATAGATGTTGTTCTTGCGAACTCCTTTGAGAACAACTTTGTTGGACTTCTTGTTGATAACAAGGCACTCTTTTGAGTCAAATGTGACTAGGTTTTCACCTTGATCACACATTTGAGAGACACTAAGAAGATTGAAGCCAAGTCCTTCAACAAGACTCACATTTGTTGCTTTGATGGACAGATTGAGAATGGCAGTTCCCGTTCCCTTGATCTTTCCCTTGCCCTTGTTGCCAAACGAGACAGTTCCTCCGGTGGCACTATTTTGGATAGAAGTGAGATGGATCTGGCTTCCTGTCATATGATTTGAGGCGCCACTATCAATGATCCATGGGCGTCCCCTCACTTCCACCTGCCAAAACAAGATTAGTTCTTGGCGACCCAGGCAAGGTGTTCCTTACCTGGCTCATTACAATAATAGAACTCTGGTTCTGGCATATAGTCATTTATATTAACATCATTAGAAATGGCATTCTTGCGGAAAAAACTTCTAGAACGTCTAGGACGCCTAAAATTAGCTGTTGGAACGGACTTAGCATTTTCATTGTTAGTCCTAGCAGTTTTGCCACTTGCAATATCTTCTTTCAGTTTCACACAGTCATATTTGAAGTGGTCACCTTGTCCACAGTACCAACACGTCCTATAGTAAGTACCGAGGTAGTACTTCTTGTTTGGACGTTGGATTTTGTTTTGCTTCATCTTTTGGGGATCACACACTTTTGAACCGTCCCCTTTAACAATTTTCTTGTAAATTTTATGACTGGTGGAATTGGTATAGTAGTCCTCTTTCCCTTTTTCTCCACTCTCTAGGACTCTAATTCTTTCAAGAAGATTCTTGGTTTTCTCCATTTCAAGTTCAAGTTATGAAGTTTTACTAGCCTCAAAGTCGCTAGGGAGAGAGTTCCTAGTATCAGATTCATAACCTAGTCCACGCTTAGCTGGGACAAAGACTATTGGTTTCACTTCCTCAACTATGGGACTCTTTCCCAAAACTTTCACGTCTTCCCTAAGCTTGGCGTTCTCAAGTTTGAGACACATGAGTTCAGCTTTTAGGGACTTAGTTTCTTCACATGAGGACTCTAGTTGAACAGTCATTGAATTACAGTTTTCACATTCAACTACAATATTTTCATCTTCAAGTTCATCCATTCTTCTTTTCATAGCAAGACTTTCCTCCATAATTTTACCAATGAGTTTAAGGAGTTTTGGTTTTGAACATTTTTCTAAGGAACGCATCATGGAATCTTGAGTTACCTCTTGTTCATTGTCGGAGGCGTTCTCTTCAATAACTGCGGCGTCCTCTACTGCCATATATGCAACTTGATCTTCTCGTTCATCATCACTTAAACTAAGATCATCCCATGCAGATGTGCATACTCCAATAAGAGCTTTCTTCTTATCCTTGGAGGACGTTCCCACAATACACTTTTTAGCAAAATGTCCTTTCTTGTTACATTTGTAACATGTGAGTTCCTTCATTTCAGCCTCTGTGTACTTGGGACTTTCCCTTTTGTAAGAAGTCTTGTTCTTGTTACTATACTTGTTCTTCTTGTTATAGTACTTGAGAGCTTTGTGAATAAGAGACAATTCCTCATCTGAGTCAATCTCTTCCTTTGACTTGCTTTCTTTCTCTTTGGAACGCAAGTTCTCAAACTTTTCTTTTGATTTACTTTGCATCATCAATGCTAGATCTCTTTGGCCGCGTAGGTACTCAGCGTACTCTGGTGTTGTGGACGCCAAAGCAAGATCAGTTTGAGGATTCTTTCCTAACTGAGCCATGTCAGAGATTCTTCTTTCTTCATACTGCCTGAGCTTCCCATAGATCTCTTCCATATCTAGAGTTTTGTTGGCTGTGTTTTCTTTGAAAGTCGTCCTATCAAAGTTCCAGACTCCAGTCAACCCATCAATAACTACTTGAACTCTGTTCCTCATGGAGATCTCTGATTCTGGAATACCCAAGTTCTTCATCTTGGTGACAAGACCTTCAAAACGGTACGAGTAGTCATTGACCGTTTCATTTGGCAGCATACTAAAAGCATAGAACTCCTTTTTGATTTTTCAGCTGGACATCGTCTTTCATTTCAACAGTTCCCACATGGAATTTCTCAAGAGCTTCCCACTGCTGTTTTGTTGTGGGGAGATTGCTAACTCTTGTGGCATCCCTTTCGCAGAGGGACGCTTGAAGAAAGCATACTGCTTTAGCATTTGTTTCCATTAGCTTGAACTCATCAGGACCCCACTCGTCCTCTTTGTCTTTCTTGTCATCGGGAACTTTGAGATCACCTTTCCTGATCACGTTCCAGCATTGATAATTTGTACTTCTACAGAAGTTCTCAAATCTAGTTTTCCAGCGATTGAAGTTGCCGTCCGTTAGACGCGGAGGCTTCACAAAAGAGATTCCAATAGGTTCCATGTCCATTTTTACCTGCAACTCAGTAAGAATCTAGAGCGCCTGCTCTGATACCAATTGTTGGATCGTTAGTACTGAGGGACGTCCTTTACTTAGGTAAACGCGTCCTTTGGTTAGGCGTTCCTACGAGGTGTAGGAGCGTCCTTAAGTAATGCAGCGGAAATAGTACTAAACAGGTAAGTAATGAACGCAATGTATTATAGAGGAACCACTCAAGACCAAGTAGTCCTTGAGTGTAAACCTCTACCTCCTTGGGGGATTTTTGAATAGTTCTTTCCTTTATATTGAACGTTCTTACAGTTGTACTGGCGAGTTTTTACAGTTCTCTGACACTTAGCTTTTCCCTAAGTTCACTTGTAAAGAACTCCTTTAAGCCTACAACTAAAGCTTGTTCAATCTACTAAAGGACTCTATTCCTACGTTCTGCAGTACTTCGTAGAACCCTCTTTCTCTTTTTGTTTTTTCTGAATACAAACTGTTTTGTGGTTTGGGTACAAAATCTCACTCGATCTAACTCAGGTCTAAACACTGTTCTTGAGTTCTTGAGTTAGTTCTTCGTGTTCTTGAGTGAGTCGCTTTCCTCTGATTCTCTCTGAATATTCCTGAAAGCGTTGGCGTCACAATAAATGCCTTGGGGCTATTTATAGGACTTGGGGAAGGGCGTCATTTCTCTGGGACGATCATGCCCTTCATGGACGTGGCTACAGGATCTTCCTCCACGTAGTATGGCGGTGATGAGGAAGCTTCCTGTATCCAGCTATGTGTGATGAACTCCGCTACAGGATCGGTCTCCACGTGTCCTTGGACGATCAAATGTTGTCGAGTGATGTCATCCTGTCGGCTAGTGAGTAAGGACTCCTTTCTTGCGTTCCTACTTGCTTGGGACTCCGTCCTTGGCCAAGTAGTCTCTAGCTGGTCCTTACTTCCTGTTAGCTAGCGTCCCTAAGCCTAGGGAACGCCCATACACACTTGTTGTCCTTTTGTCACTGCGTTCCTGAACACTTGGACAATTTTATTAGAATTAAAGTGAGTTTGTCATATCAAAACTAAGGGACGGTTTGTGTGGGCACACTACCAAGTACGCAGGCGTCCTTGATAGTGTCCCAACACATGTGTATTTATAGAGGAAGGGAGACAGGCGCAGGGGACTCCCCCAGATGGGCCGGCCGATCGGGCCTAGGGTTAAGGTTAGGCGATTCCTTCCCCCCCCAAGTCAACCAAATATCTTATCCCATCTAAGGACAAGATCTTCCTCCATAAATATATCCTAAACTAGAATAACTACCCTAATAAATAAATAAAAGGATAAAGCATAATATATATGGATAGACACAATTAATAAGATAAGGAAATAAATAAGATATGCTAACTAATTGATGTCGGAATCAATGCCCGCCTACAAGCATAACACCTTTGAGGAATCTTCTACCAATGTAAGTCTTGGTTTTCGTGTTCTAAGCAAGGAGAATTTAAGGAAGATGGGATGGTCATTGTTTAATGGAGAATGGATATCTAAGAGCAACCCCAAGAGTTTCTCCAAAATTTTCTCCAAAATGGGAAAACAAGAGACATATTACTCAAAAAAAAGAGACATTTGCACAAAACCACCCGTTAAATAGGCGAATTTACACTTAACCACCCGTTATACAAAAATTTGTTTTAAACCACCCAAAACCTCAATTCCGTTAACAAATAGCCACTCAAGGCTCCATTTTGTCAAATTTTCCGTTAAATCGTGTATATTTACTAGTTTACCCTCCACTGTTTTAAATTATTACATGATAACCACCGGTTTGGGGCATTTTTTACAAAAAAAAATAAAAAAAAAACACAAACCGGTTTGTGTCTTCTTCTACAAATTCACGATATTGTTTCGTTGGATCTAAAGCTTTTGACGACCCACTCCTTCGCCCCTTCCTACCCCCGTCGCCACCACCGGCGTGGGTTCCGGCGCCGACTCGTACCGGTCTCCAGACCGTATTCGCTCGCCATCACCACCGACCTCGCCTTTTTCGCCGGCTGTGCTCCACCAAATCCGAACGAGTCGTCGCCATCGTCTGCAGAAGAGGATCATGTAGAGTTCAATATCTGTCCCTGCACCAATCTATTAAAGCATAAACATAAAGCTCATATAATTTTGCAGCTCAACAATCTTCTCAAATACGTTATTCCTCATCACAGTAAAATCTTTCCATGCTTTCCATCCCTTTTTGAATAAGTTCATTGAACAAATTCTCACATCCATAACCTTAAGTATGATAATCAATAGAACTGCAGAATTTCATCCCCAAAACCCTAGATTTCAGTTCCAATTCCAACAGCATACAAAATCCAATTCTAATGTATCAAAATCGAATTGCAAACCAAAATCAACAAGAAAACACTCACGAACTTCAAGATCGTTGTTGAAAAACTCGTCCTAGCGTCCTAGACAATGCAAAACGCCGGTCACCCATGGAATCCGCCCTACAGCTTCCCCGACCACACCAACCGGAACTCCATCGGTGGTCCACTCGGTCTTCTCCGGCGCCTCGAGAGGCGGAAACGACGGCGGAACGGACGATTTGCACGGAGACGGAGGCGATTTCTTCGTTTTGCATTTCTAGGAAGAGGAAGAATGGAGATAAGGAAGAAGAAGGAGAAGGAAGGGGCGGTTTTCAGTCTTCTTTTAACAAAAATAACACAAACCGGTTTGTGTTTTTTTTTAAAATGCCCCAGACCAGTTTGTTATCATGTAATAATTTAAACAATTGAGGGTAAATTAGTAAATTTACATGATCTAACGGAAAATTTGACGGAATAGAGCCATGGGTGGCTATTTGTTAACGGAATTGAAGTTTTGGGTGGTTTAAAACAAATTTTTGTATAACAGGTGGTTAAGTGTAAATTCGCCTATTTAACGGGTGGTTTTGTGCAAATTTCTCCAAAAAAAAATGTGATCAAACTCCAACAATTTCCCTATTATGGAGAATACTACATTTATTTTCTCCAATCAAAAGCCTAGATTTATCTCAAAAGAAAAAATAAATAAAAAATATAGCCAATGAATAGGTTTGGAGAAATTTGGAGATATCCCCAAATTTGGAGATATCCCCAAATTTGGAGATATCCCCAAATTTGGAGAATGTCACTCTAACTTTGGAGATTTTCCCCATTTTGGAGAACCATTTGGAGACTCTGTTGGGGCTGAAAAACACCCATAAATCTTCAAATTTGTAGTTTCCAAGAAAATGGAGCATCTGTTGGATATGCTCTAAGGATGGTGAAGTTGCTGCCAAGATGGAATCTGATAAGGCTGGAGCGTCTAGGAAGGAGTTGGCAACTTTACTTGCTAAAATAGAGACTTTGAAGGACCTGAAGTTAGCTAAGATTCTAGGCAAAGTTTTCAAGATGGTTGAGCCTCTAGCTAAAGATGTCGCCCACATCAAGGAAACTGTGACTCATTGAGCTAGTCGACGATTATGTGCTTCTCATGACTTGATCACCTTCTTGCTTTTCTACTCCTACCACATAACCTATTCTCAAAAATACATGTCTAAGTTCGATATGGTTGTACTGGATAATTACTTCTTGCTTGTTGGTTGACATTGCCATGCTTGCATGGTTGTTGACTTTGTTTTATGTTTGATTGCCGCTATTAGCTAATATGCTTGCATTTGCCTATTTCTTTATGCTGATTGATCTTTTTGATGATGCAAAAGGGGGGAATAACTATGTGTTTCATTTTTAAAAGGGGGAATCTGCTAAATAACATGTGAGTATTGCACTTAGGGGAAACTATCTGCTGTTTTATCTTTTTGCCTTATAATGTAGAATGCTTTGAAGTTTTGAATAGGTTGAAGAAACTCAAAAAAGATGGTTGTTTGTCACCATAAAAAAGGGGGAATTTGTTAGAAAACGTCAAAGTGTTTTGGTGGTTCCAATCAAGTTGCCGACTAGGAAATGAGGTTGCTGGCTAGAACAAGGTCGTAGACCTTGTTAGTGCTTCGGAGGTTCCCAAACTAGTTTTCCAAGAATGGAATGAGCAAAATTCTATAAAAGGCAACGCGACGCAATTTGGTTAAGGCAAGCGCTTGGTTGTTCCGGGCGTTTATTTAAGACTAAAATAAGTGCGAAATTGGAAAAAATCATGAAGGTAAAATGAACACAATTCCAGATGATTTCATTGTGTCTTAAGATATATTTTAAGAAATATTTTGTACCAATTGTGTGCGATTTGTTCCTTATGCAGTGGAATGGACCATACATCAACTTTCCTAGTTCTTTATATAATGTTTCGTGAGCAAATTGTATGAACTAATGATCTAGAGCACAATCTTGTATTCGTGTGAGTGTAAGTGTGAAGGACATGGGATTCGTTCCTAGGTTGTTCACTACGAGAGATATGTATTGAGTGAGGGTAGTTGCATGGGCAATAGTGTTGGATTGTGTTAGTAGTTAGGAGTCTAAGGACGTACTTAGAGTAGCGTCCTTATGTAGCGAAAATAACTTAATCAGAAATAACACAGATACAAAGATAAGGAAGAGACAAGGTATTTATAGAGGAACCTCACTAAGACCAATTAGTCCTTATGGGTAAACCTCTACCTCCGAACTGGATTTTCGAATGACTTGCTTATCTTATATTGAATCAGTCCTAACCGCTTATACACGGAGAATTCTACTCTTCTCTAAACTAAGGCGTCTATCCCTATAGTTTACTAGTGAAATTTCTTTCAACCTAAGCTAGCAACCTAAGACTCAAAGTAAGTTACAAGGAAATCAAACTCACGTGTTTCACAGTCCTTTGGAAACACACAATCGGTTACCAACAGTTTTGTGATTTGTATTGGACTTCTTCTTCGATTGACACACTCAGTTCACTCTTGTTCTTGAGTTGTTCTTTGTGTTCTTTAGAAGCTCTCGAGAGTGTTTAAGAGAAGTCACCTCACCACAAACGCAAAAGAATGTATTTATAGTGAGTTGAGAAGGACTCCTTTCCTCGGACTCTTTTTCCGTTCTGGCATCCTTAATGACAAGATCAGAAATGTCGCTTTCTTTAGAGTTGTACAACATTGTCTTCTTCCGAAAGTCATTTCTTGAATCATTGGGAAGCTTCCACGTGTACCTTGGAATGGTGTGGAAAGCGACATCCTTGCTTCTTGCTATTTTGTCTTCTAACGCGCAAAACTTCTGAGGACTCCGGCTTGTATAGTGATGTAATCTTTGTCGGGCAAACTATTTGAATTTGAAAATTTGATTTTGGCATGCGTTCCTACTTGTTTAGGATTGCGTCCTTATCTCGCAAAAACCCCTTCTTGTTCAGTCTTCATAATATTATTTGCGTCCCTACTCATTAGGGACGGCTGATCACTTGTTGACCTTTGATCGTCCCTAAAAGCTCCTAGTACACCACTTCGACAAACACTTTAGATCAAAGTTGAGTTTGTCATTATCAAAACTTTGGGACGACAATTATTGATTCAATGTTAATTACTAGCATCTTTAACATCGTCCCAACAAATAGTATTGGCAAGAGAGTGTGGGATTGACTTCTTATATTAAGAGCACCTTTATAAACCCAAGAAATAAATAGAGTGAGTGAAAGTACTCTTCTAAGTCCTTTTAAGGGATTGTTGGGACGATATTAAGGACGTTAGTCGTTAATATCTAAACCAATAATAATCGTCCCTTGTTTTGATAATGACAAACTCAAATGTATTTGATAAGTTGTCCAAGTATTGATCTCAGGTAAGACCAGTGGACGCACATGAGCGAAAAGGACAACAAGTGAACAGCAGTCCCTAAGCTGTAGGGACGCATGTTACCAGAACTTCCAAGGCTAAACGTAATTGGTGGAGTTCCTGCACAAGATAGGACGGAGTCCTCATCAAGAAGGAACGCGCGCCAAAATACGGACGAAGTTCAAATTCAAATCAAGGCCGCCCCAACATGATTACATCATCGTCCGGCCTTAGTCCTCAGAAGGAAGCTTCCTTTGTCTGGGCACGTGTAGACAATGCCAAAGACATCGCTTTCCCAGCGATGGTCCCCTACCCACGCGGAGGCTTCCCAAGCGTCAACAGAGTTGACCTCCTCAAGAGGCTCATCGCACCGTTGATCAAAGGTCAAGGATCCTGCCCAGTCTCAGAGGACGCTAGAGGACAAGAACCACTTCCGCTATAAATACCCCCCCAAGGGGTATGCATAGCGGTGTGGACTTTTGAAGACTTTCTCTCAAGCTCTCCCGAAGCATTCAAGAACAAGAACGAAGATCAAGAAGATCAAGTGAGCTTGAAGCAAGAGAAAGAAAGTCCAACCACATCAAATCCAAAACAAACCACAAAATAGTTAGAGTTGTAGTTTGTCTCTCTCAACGAACCGAGAGAGACGTGAGTGATAGCTTCCTTATAAGCTAAGAGAGTTAGGTTACCTGTTCGGTGGAAAGGAGTGTTACTAGTGAGGCTAAGGACGGAATCTTAGCTCAGATAAGTGTAACGACTCGCCTAAGTTGTAAGGACTCTCTCTTAATAAGATAAGGGACGGCTATTGAAAATCCTCCAGGCGGAGGTAGAGGTTTACCCATAAGACTAGTTGGTCTTAGTGGGGTTCCTCTATAAATACTCGTGTCTAAAATCTCACTGCATTTCCTGTTAAGTCTAATTTCCGCTGCATATAAGGACGCCCTTAACCCAGTTAAGGACGCCTTCACTAACAGACTTACGATCCAACAGAGAGGCTTGAAAGGCAAGTACGGTTTTCCCTGGATAAACTAGTTGGTTTATGGAGGGTTTTTTACTATAAATCCAAGTGTTCAATCTGGTAACTTTAATCTTTCTTATGTGTGTTTTATTCCGATGCAATCTAAATCTGTCTGTGGTCGCCAACATCGTAAGTGTCGACAACTCCAAATACTAACATTCCTACAACTTCGTAGGAAAGTGTTAATAGTGTCGTGAAGTTGGACATATTATTGGTTATTGCGATAAGTTTCACAAGGTTGCGCCTAATCTTCATCAACCATTGATCCCTTATCACTCACAAGTGTCGGTTAGCAACTCCACCAGTATTTGTCCCTAAGCAAACATGTCAGCCTTGGCCAACACTATCTCTAACACCCCAAAGTTGTGGCTCATGGACAGTGGGGCAACTCATCGTGTCACCAATGACCTCCAAAAACATAGCCCTCACTACCCATCTGATGGCCCCAATGAACTCCTAGTTGCAACGGTAAGGGATTACCCATATCGCACCTTAGAAAAATCTCCTTACATACAACATACCTCTCAAAACCACCTTTCTATTGAATAATGACCACATTCTTTCATTCTGAAGGATCTTCTCTCTGGAACAACCCTACTTAAGAGGCATTGTGCCAATGGCATTTATCGTTGGCCTTCCGCTACCTCCCCTAGTGTCTCCTCATCACACCTAACGTTTAGACATATTGACTAAGTTTAGGACAATTACCTCTTTCCATATAAGTATGTAGCATGCTCGATAAGCATATGTGTGCTCCGAGTGTTGGATGTGTTGCTCAAACCTATGTGGCTCGTCAACAAGGCCAAATGAGTTGGTACCGATGCTTTATGCTTCATAACTGAGAGTTTGTTTTCAGGATTGAGCTTTTGTCCTACAGTTATGAGGGTCTCGCATTCAGTAACAAGGTAAGAGCCTCGATAGCACGACATTCTGCTCTCGGTTACGAGCTCCTTGCCTTGGTAACGAGGGGGACTGCCTCGACAAGATGAGCGATGTTATACTTTCCCTTGAATACCCGATGGGTTACGCTTTTGTGCCTGTTTGCTTTCTTATTATGAGGCTCTTGGAGTGCTTGAAGACTCCTCAAAATTTGGCTTCCCCTGCCGGGTTGGTTTGGGAGAACGCTTGTTCTCTTTTGTGGCTCGTTGCTCGCCGATATACACAATTATGTTGTGTATTTAGATGAGGTTTTAGCATACCTTTAGTGATGTTTTAGGTTCTTAGGATGGAGTTTGAATCGTTGAAGAAGGAAAAGCCGAGGTACATTGAGGACCACTTCTAGCTGAAGTGAAGAAACAATGAAGAAAAGTGTTCTGCTAGAGGCCACGACCGCTGCCCCATAGGTAGCGACGGTTGCCAGTACCGAGGGGAAGTCCGCCTTTAAACGCTGCATTTCATTTATTAGACTTATGGATATTGTTTTTGGTCCAGTTTTTATGTATTTTTGGACAGTTTGTTTTCTCCAATTTAAGGAGGCTTAGACCTAGTTTTTGAGTTTGTAATTAATTTGTACTTTGAAGATTTAGGGAGAACTAGACATTTTTTCTTTGACAGACAATTGAAGTGTTCGTTCTGATTAAGTTGTGAGATTTCCAATTCTCTATCTATTGCATGGATTTAATCTTTTCTCTTACTTGAATTGTTATTGATTTGTTTCAGTAATTTCTAGTCTGATCATATAGGTTATTATTAGGTTATTGCTAGATTTAAAGTATTTCTGGTTGAGCATCTCTATTTCATAAGTAGCAACTGCATTGTGCTAATATCTGGTTGTGTTAGTTGTATACATAAAAGAACTGATTTGTATTCTAGGATAACAGTTGGTCGTATATCTTAGTTTGTATCCAATTATATTCATGTTATGGAATGCTGCTAGTTTGATTAAATCTTGATAGTTTCATGATTATTTAACTAGTTAGGATTAATAGTATCTGGCTGTGCTATTAATTATATTTGAAAAGGGATTGGAATTTCCGTTGTATAGATATTGATTGAAATCAATGATCAACTTATCAAGCGAATGCATATATTTGTTTGTTTGAGTTCTTTCTAATTATTGATTAATCTAACGCTTGAATTCCTAGGATTTGCATGTTAGTGTATGAATTAATCCACCCCCCTATTACTTCAATTTGACACAAACTTCATTGCGAAAAATAATCTGTCTCCATGTGGAATCAACCCTTACTTGTTTTATATTGTGGTTTAAGTTAGTTTGGTTTTCTTTGCATAATTGTGGTTTAAAGCGACTAAATCACGTTTATCACTTCGCGTCGAGTGTGGTGGAATGTTGCGGCTCGCTTGCGCATTTGGCTTCATCCAACACCCTAGCTTGGCTACATCAAACCTGTTCTTGCAAAACTTGTTGAGACCTTCAGGGTAGAAGAGTGACTCTCCTTCCATTGTGGTTAAAAGCATAAGTGTTAAAGTAACTATCATATAACTCTATTGTCAAAAAACCATGGTCTACCAAACAAAATATGAGTGCAATCCATACTAGTGGCATCACAAACAATAACATCATTATAAGGGCCTATGGATATAATACACGGTGCAAGTATGAGTGACAAGATTAGAGGATGCCGCATCATTCATTCCATTAAAATCATAAGAGATGGCCCTAGGTGTAATCGATGATTGAAGGTGGTCTACTACTCTAGCTATATCAAATTGCAACAACTACTACTATCAATTATCATGTTCAAGCATTGATTGTGTACCGTACACCTTTTATGGAAAATGTTTTCTCTTTCGTCCTTTTGTGAAGCCTCTCTAATGGTTAGCACGCGTTGGTTGACATAGGAATAGGCTTGCTCCATCTCCTCCGGTGGGATGTACTTATCCTCAAGGGGTTCCCCACTCTCGTGTCCCTCCTCCACTTATGGTGGAGCATCCTCACCTTGCTCATCGTCCATCACATAACCTTGAAAGGTAAGTGCGACGATCTTGGCGTTTCTACAATCACGAGTAATGTTGCCTCTTCCTTGGCACTTGAAGCATTTCACCTTGTTTGTCCTTTGTGTTGTGGAGTTATTGGGACGATGTTATAGACACTAGTACTTAACATCGTATCATTAATAATCGTCATAAGTTTTGATAATGACAAACTCAACTTTGATCTAATGTGTTTGTCCAAGTTATATCCCAAGAACTTACAGGAATGCTCATCATGCAAAAATGCCAACAAGTGAATTGCAATCCCTCAAGAGTAGGGATGCAAAGACTTAGAAGAAAGAACAAGAATAAGTTTTTGTGAAGATTACAACGCAACCCATAACGAGCGGGAACGCGCTTCAAAGCTCAAATGTTCAGAGATAGGTTGTCGACCAAGATGACATCACCAGACAAGCCGCAAGTGCTCAGAAGCTTCGTATGTAGGGAACTAGGACACGTGTAAGATTCCCAAGAAACCCCAAAGCCAACCTTGGGAAGAAGACAATAGTGTACAGACACCCGATCTGCTCTTGCGGTTGAGGACTACTGAGGGCAAAAGGGTCCGAAGAAAGGAGTGATGTCATGCTTTTTAGTTAGATTTCATAGGTTGTTTTCTAGGTTATTTTGTGTATTTTCCTATCTATTTGTGTGTTTTGCATGAAATTTCAACTCTCTTTCGAGGGTTGGAGTCATTTATGCGTTGTTTTTGTGTTTTGTAGGTATTTGGAGCATTTAGGAGAAGTTTTCAAGCTATTTGGAGCATTCTAGGAAGAGGTGTCTTGTTGTGGTTTTCAAGTGTCAAGTTAGGAGGAGTTCTTCAAGGATTTCAAGAGACAAATTTGCAATAAAAGGCACCTTAGAAGGAGTACAAGAAGACTAGAGGAATCAAGGAACGAGAAGGAAGAAACACCGAGAAAACATCAATCATTTGGAGCAAGTTCAAGCAAAGGTGAGAAGAAACACGAGAGCCAGCTGTGGGTCGCATGCGACCTCCCCAAGGTCGGCTGCGACCTACCCTGAGTTGTGAATGAGGTGGTCGGCTCCAACCTTCCCACGGTCGGCCACGACCTTACCGAGAAGCCTAGCGGGAATTTACTTGCTACCCAAGTAATTGTATTTTTGGGTGTTTTAGATAAGTAAAGAGTTTGTTTCCTTTTTAGATATCTTGTACCTCTATATAAGGAGCCTTAGGTGTCTCTTTTTAGGATTATGCTTCATTCTTCTTAGGAAAAATTTGGAAGACAAGGGTTTGTAACGAGACTTTGTGGATTGTAGGGCTTGTAGGTTGGATCTCTTTGTTAATTCAAGTTCTTTGTTGAATCATGTTTTATTCTTCTCTTATGATGAATGTTTGCATGATGAAGTCTGAGTAGTCCTCTTTTCTAGGGTTGGGGTGAAACCTAACATAAGCATGCATGATTAAAACTTGAATCTTTGATCTATACTTGACTTTATAATCTCTATCCTTTAATCCAACTTGTTGTGCTTAATTCCTTAATGAAAATTAAGGCATGTTCTTATTAGCAATTGAATTGAAAGAGGAAATTGTGAATTTGAATAACAATTCAGGTTTAAAGACGAAAGTTAAAACCTTTAGAAAACAAATTGGATTGCATGTCAACATCTTTATCAAAGTTGAGATTTTGATGTGTTTATTTGTGACGAAAGTCATCATGAGATTATAGGTTAAGTTGATCATTGATTATTGTTTTCATGCATGATTATGTTGTGGTGAAACTTTGTCCCTAGATATTTTCCAATATTTTTGCAAAGTCTATTTTCGTACCCAGATAGGTCGGCCCCTACCCCTTTTAGGTCGGTTGCGACCCTTAGGCAAGGAAAGACGCAAGGCAAAAGCAAGGAACGGCCCGAGCAACGGCTAGGAAACGGCCCGGAACAAAACGCAAGCAAGGACACTAGGAGCGGGCGCTGCCCCTTGGCGGCGGTCGCTTCCTCTTGGTGGCGGTCGCTGCCCCTTGGCGGCAGTCGCTTCCTGCAGGTGTGACGACGGTGCGATTTGGCAAGCTTCCTCCGATCGGTTTCGACCACTTCTTGAGAAACCGGTGCCAACAGTAGTGAGATTAACACTTCTAGTTTATATTGGGAGAGATTTGAGAGGGAAAGAGGAGCATTTCGGATGCCTTAATCCATCATCTTCAACCCCCTATTTATAGTGTTCAACGTCCCTAACAATCCAAAAAAAAAGAGTGGACTTCTAACCTAACAATCCAAGAGGGGTTGACAAATCGATAGTTGACATTGCCCAAAAGGTGTTAGGATTTCTCTCCAAGCAATACTACAACAGCCATCAAAACCACGGCGCCCACAAAGAAAATATCCCGTCGAGCCACTTGCGTTTGCAGCAAAGCGGCGGCCGCCAGTTTTATAGGCGGCGGTCGCTGCCATTGTGGCAACGGTCGTTGCCTTCTGTGGACTGGGCAACGTTTTGGTAAAATTGGCATAACATTTTGGGTACTTATCGAAATTGCCTCAAATTTTGAGAGATGAAACTAGACTCCTTTATCTACCATTAGGATTTGGAATCACTCGATTTCAATCTCTAATAAAGGTTTTATGAATTTTTGAACTTAAGGTATCCGTTTAGCGTTATCCAACGCTATTCGGTTAATCGGGTGACCTTTTCCATTTCTCTTGTCGTTCCAAAGACAAAGTTGAGTCATAAAACTATTGAGAATTTCATGATCCATTTTATAAACTTTGCGGATATTACATTGGAGAATTCCACATCTCGTTCTTCCTCCTTTGAAGTTGGTTGTAATAAAGTTGGGTTGAGTGAAGCAAGGTTTGCACATCCTTGATTTGTCATATCTCCATCACATGTCGAATGTTTTGGTTCATCCCCGCCATGAATTATGTCCTTATGGATTATTGGGTGCCCGCTTTGAAACTTAAGTCTTTTGCTCATTAAAGTATTGCTTGGGTGTTTGCAACCCTTGCTTCCACATAGCTACGTGCAACCTCATGTGCTCGACATGCAGGCACATACTTCTTCTCTATGACGTACTTGAGCTAGTTCCACTTATCAATCGGTGGCTATTTCCTCCTCATCTTCTCCTCGTTTTGTCTATGCCACCAAGAATGAGCTGACCTGATGAGGTGGAACGTCACCAGATCTACTTTCTCGGTTTTAGAGTAGGTGAGATGATCAAGCACATGGTGGGTGTCTGGCTCCCACTCCAAGTACTTTTCCGATTTGAGCTCCCTATCAAAATTTTCAATTTTGATCTTCAGACTTTGACATCCTTCTTACGCCGTTTGGTTGTGATTATGTGTTCACATCTCCATAGAAGTTGTCATCGGGCATTCGTTAGGTGTTTTGCCAATGAGGTGGCAACTCCCCCTATCACCCATCTCCTCTTCCTCCCTTTGTGGTTTACAAACGGTTCTCCCTTGTTGGTCATATTGTTGATTCGAAACCGGCTTCCTGTAAGTAAACACATGTGGCATAGAAGAGTTAGTAGAAAAAGGTATGGACGGATGGTTAGGAATGTACCCATACTTAGGATTCTGATCATGTGGATAAGAAGTCGAGTCAATGTGCAGGTGAGCCAATGATGACGTGACCTTATGTAGTGATTCATATCTCATCCATCACATTCTTTCCCTTGTAGGTAGATCGAAAATATGTCACCAAGGGTGGGGTAGAAACTTGCGGCTCCAATGGTGGTGGCAAGAATGGTAGTAGTTGTGATGTGCCCTTGGTCATGACTCTAGTTTGGTGATGATGAGAGCTTGGAGACTGTCCACCATTACATCTCTCCGCCAACAAGGTAGCGGTGAGAGTCGTCAATTCTTCTTCAACTTGAGCGAAATTTTGTGGCATCCCAGAGAAGTTTACGCTCATTTCCTCAAGTCAACGATCAATAGATTCGAATCGCTCTTTGAGATGCTCTTGCGCCACCTCAGTAATACGAGGATATTTTTGAACTATCCCCTACTCTATGGCACAAGCAACGAAATTAGTAGTTTCCTTAATGACACCAAAGTCTAAAGGCATGAATTTCCTCATCTCATCTGACATGCCTACAAAAATCAACAAATGATCCAAAGTAAAATGTTCAAGTAGTCAACAACTCAGGTAAATTGTTTAGGCGAAACTTGTTCTTTGTTAATCACAATTCACAAGTTTTAGTTAAAATAGGTGACTAAGCACGTTTAACTTAAGGCTAGGTAAAGGAAGAAGATATCAATATGAAAACAAAAACAATTTAAGAATATGTAAATGTTTAATCAAAAGAATCAAACTCCTTCAAAGAGACAATATGAGCAATGCAAAAATTGAACTACAAGCCCAAACAAATATGCAAATAATCGAACAAGCAAAGTAAGCAACAATAGAATACTCGACTAGCTACGGTAGGAAACAAACAACAATGCTTGCATTTGTTTTTGAGCAAACACAAATTGCTAAGTTATGCACCGGTTACTAACTCGGATTTTTATATATCAAAACTACGAATGAAACTAACTAGGAGCTAATGATTAAAAGTTTGAAACAAACAATGCAAGACGAAAGCATGCAAATTATAGCCATCAAGTTCGGCATTAAGCAAAGCAAACAAGTCAAATTTAATCTATACAATATTCAATTCACAAAAGAGTGCAATAAAAATTCAAAATTTAACTTATGCAAATTGATATCTTGATGGAAAGAAATGTCACTAGTTAGTAAACCCTAGGTTGATTCGCACCCCACATTATTAATCTAGAAAAGAGAGACTTTCGTTCTAGAGGAACAAAAGAAGGTCACGACTAGGCTTTGGCTTAGCTTGGTGCATAGGGCACTAGGTTGGCCAAAAAGGTCGAGCTTTTCTTCCCCTACAAGACAACTTAAAGCAATCTAGTGGAGGATTTGAACAAAAAATTGCAAATTATGAAGCAAGAACAAGGATTAGATGACTTAAGTTGCACTTGAAACCGTATCACTCTCAATACCACTTGATGCACGACAGCCAAGGGAGATTGTCCGCCTCGGAAGCGAATGTAGGATCTAGACTTTGGACAAGTGTAATCAACGTCTCCTTGCTCAACTTTCTCACTTCAGAAACAACACTTCTAACATCAATTGTAAGCAACATACACACGAACGCAACTATGAATAAAGTCGGACAAACACGTGATTAAATTAAAGCAACAAAGTCTCCAATGGCGAAGGAAGAGAAATACAAGGTTCTCTTCTCAAAATTCGCTCAAAATAATAGAAGCAATGCATATACAGGGTTCTAAAAATCCTATCCAAAAATAAAACAATCCCAAATTAGTATCCTAATTGATTCAAGTAACAAGATAGATGCAGGATAAGATCTTGCTTGAAGCACAAGGAAAAGCCTACACGAAAAGGACAAATACGCGCAAAGTTGTCCACGCTAGCAGGAGCTAGGCTTGTTACAGAACCACTACTGACCCTCTTAGGGTCGGTAACGACATAGTCCCATTCGTAACTAAGAGCATGGATTTGTTTCATCTTAGTAACGAACTGGCTGAGGTCGGTACCGTAACAATTGGAATCGGTATTGGCCTTAACGTCTCTTCTATGCATGACTCGTCCTTCTCACTTGAAAGCAACATGATGGGTTTCTTCTTGGAATTGAAGTTCCTTCAAGCCTAGAAAACAAACATTCAAGGGTCAAGGTTGTACCTTTCATGATCTTCTCAGCTCGGCTTCTTGTGATCGGACCTTCAATTGGAGTCGTCAAAAAGATCGTCGACGTCTTATGGAGTATCACCATACATCTTCTTTGCTATCATGGACTATGGTGGTGAATCAACCTAAGGAAAGGAGCATGAAATGGAAAAAGATCATTAACAAAGAAGAAATGTGAGGGAAGTTCAGCACGAATCAAATATAAACGTAGGGAAGGAATTTGAGGCGCAGCTGCATCACAAGAGGTCAAACCACGCAATGGCAACTTGGAGGAATGGTTGAAGACGCGGTTTTAAAGGCCAAAGCACAACCGCACTTTTATGGATCAGACCACGTAACGACCCGTATATGCGGAAGATCAAGTTGAGTTATCTTTTTATATTTTGGACAATATTTTATATTTAGAAAGTTTTAATTTTTTTAAAATAAATAGAGTTTTTGGATCATTACTTGGGGAAAAATCTTTGGGAGATAAACCCTAAACTTATAAGTTGATTTTTGTGGATTTCTCTAACTAATTTTCTCTGTTATCCAACTAGTTTATTGAAGCTGATTGATTTGAATTGCTATGAGGTTTGAATTTTCCAATTAAACTTTAACTAGATTGTTATCTCTACGATTAATTTCATAAATTCAACTTAGGGTTTTATTAGATTAGCCATATAATATGATTTCTAGGAATTGCAACTAGATTGGTTTAATGAGCGATTGATATTGAATTAATCATAAGTAGATCTCATTAACTAATCTAGTTCGATTGGATTAGGTTTCAATCACAACTCCTATAAATGTTTGGTTGCTTCAAAGGGTTGTTTCTATTGATGCTTGAATCGTAATGTTGATATTGTTGTCAAATTTAAACCAAGGGGGTCTCTTAGGGTGTTTGATAAATGGGTTGTGAAGCTTCGTCGGGTTAACAATTATAATTGAAGTTTGAAACTCATAATTCATTCCATGAAAATGGGTTGCTAAGAGTTTCGCAATAGATTGGTTAAGGTGCTTTTAGAATAATCAAAATCGACCATCAACAATCACTTCTACATTGGATATAAATTAGTTTGATATCTTCATCACAATTTACTTTACAATCTTGGTTTTCTTTCTTTTGCTTAATTGTAGTAGTTAATATTTTGAATTTATAAACCACCCTTTTTACTAGTACAATTGACAATAAGCTTTAGAACAGGAGTCTTGGTGGGATCGAACCTTACTTTCTTGCTATACCTTAGTTGGATACATAGGATTTCCTCGACTGACTTTAACGACCATTAAAAAGTCCATGTCACCATGAGATCACAAATTTCGTCATCTAGCGCCACTTATCCTCAAGCTTCTTCAACAACATTTATCTTTCCCTACTTCTAGCAACAAATTTGATTTTTGTTCCTCTTTTTTATAAATAAAAGTCATAAACTACCTTTTGGTGTTTCTTCAATAAAATCATCTTCTCCTAAAAAATTTCTTTATTCGGATGATTGGAGCTTCTTGGCCGGTCACTTCCTCATTCAACGAAAATATATTACTAATCTTCTTCAGCGTGTTAAGATGGTCGACTCCAATGCTATCTCTACACCTATGTGTCCATCCACTTCTTTGAGACGTGAGTATGGTACTCCCTTGCCTAATCTTGCAGAATATCGCACTATCATTGGGAGTGTAAAATATCTCTAACTAACTGGCTCAGATTTGATTTTTATACAACTTAAACAACAACAGATCATTGGAGTTAAAGTATTCTCCGCTACTTGAACGGGACGTCCAACCATGGTCTCCTTCTACGTGCCAACAATCCTCCCAACTTTTCATGTCTACCCTGATGCTGACTGTGCATGCAATAACGACGGCTATATCTCGATATAAGATACTGGGTCTTCCTTAGACGCACATCCATCTCTTAGCGTTCTTGAAAACAAAAAGACAGTGGCTCGTTCCTCTACAGAAGCTGAGTATCGAGCATTGGCTAATTCTAAGAGCTATTTTGGGGTTTATCCTTTTTCTCTACGCTATCAATTTCGGTGCCTTCCAAGCTAGTTCTTTATTGCGACAATGTCGGTGCTCAGTAGCTCAGTGCAAACCTCATCTTCCTTTACCGTATGAAACATGTTGCATTGGCGTTTCATGTTGTTTCTTGTTCGTTTAGTTAAGTAAGCACTCGAAACAAGGCCGTATGCATGATGCAATTCATCACATAGTACCAAAAAGAGCAAATCGACTGTTTAGTTGATTAAGCACTCGAAACAAGGTTGTAAAGAAAATTAGACATTGACAATTGTTAGGAATAAACTTGGTTTAAAAATCTATCTTAAGATTAGTAATATAGTCATATATTTTTTATGTACATTAATAAGTGATTAGTGTCTGTTTATAGTGCAAAAGTCAAATATCTGTCATAAGTTAAGTAGGCAGTGTTTGTGTTTCTTGGGCGTGTGTTTTAAGTAAAGAAAAAACTGATGCCTGGGTGATTTCTCTTAACTGTCATTAAGAGTAGTTAAATGGCAGTTACTGGCTGTTATAGTGTAGTATAAATATATGACATTATGTAAACAGAAAGTGTGTCTGTGGATTGTTTTTTTGTTCAATACAAAGAATGCGTTATTGGGCAAAGCATGTGTGTTTCTTTTTCCTACAAATTGTCTCAAATTAAGGGGTAAACAGAGGCCTGTTTTCTTCATTTGGTATCAGAGCATCAGGGCATTTTAGTCGATCATGAGTAAAGACAAGGAAATTGCAAGCAAATCAGACACAGAAAAGGCAGTTATTCCAGTCGATGGATAAAAAACGCAGGAAAGAATTGTCACCCTCCAATATCCGATGTTGTCTAAGACAAACTATACAGTCTGGGCAATCAAAATGGAAGTGTTCCTCAACGCTCAAGGGATATGGGAAGCAATAGATAGATCTGCGCCACTTGATGCCAATAAGGACAAGTTGGCTTTGGCCGCCATCTATCAAGCCATTCCAGAGGAAGCGCTTCTGCAATTGGGAGTCAAGAAGACTGCGAAAGAGGCATGGAACTCCATCAAGATGATGAATCAAGGCGTTGAAAGAATTAGGGAAGTGAGAATTCAGACCTTGATGACGGAATTTGAGGGACTTAGGATGAAGGAGAATGAAAGCATAGATGAATTCTCAAGTAAAATGAATGCGGTAGTAAGCAAACTCAGAGAACTTGGGAATCAGATCGAAGAAGAGAATGTTGTGAAGAAATTTCTGAGATCAACGTCGTCTAAGTTCATTCAATTATCATCCACAATGGAGGAATTTTGTGATCTCAAGTGAAGAGTATAGATGAAGTCATTTGATCCTTGAAAGCTCGTGAGGAAAGGGTTCAAGATTTTAGAGAAACATACCTTGAAACGGCGCTTCTTACTCGGGCTGAGTGGAAACTAAGAGAAAAGAAGGGGGGGGGGGGGAAAGCAAGATCTCCAAGGAGGAGGAAGATTCTCCAAGTGATGAAGAAGGACAAAAGTCCAAAAAGCGTTTTGATAAGCGAAAGATTAAGTGTTATTCATGTGGAAATATGGGACACATCAACTTGGAATGTGATCATAAGGATAAGGATGAGAAGGTCAATCTCACAATGGAAGGGGATGATGAGGAACCTGCTCTATCGATGATTAAGGTTGAAGAATGTCATCAAGAAGGTCTATTCGATCACATTACAGGGTGTTGGTGATTTTAGTGTCATCAGAACTGTTCCCCTAAGGGTACCAATGACTAGGGAACAGTGGCCATTTAGTGTCGTCGGGATTCATACTTGTTACAAGTTTTATGAGATGTCACTATACTTGTTACAAGTTTTGGGGGTGTGGAGTACACGCTTGTACAAGTATACTTGAGATCTAAAGGGAGATATTAAGGAATTACGTTGTTACCCATAGGGTAACAGTGGAGCGATGTCTCTTCGACAAGAGACCAACATGATACTCAGACTTAGTCTCTAAGATGATTGACAAGTATTGTTACCAAGTGGGTAACAACGACTTTATTGTCTTAGAAGAGACAAAGATATATCTGACAGATTGTTCCATTCGATGGAGCAGTGAACTATTCCATATGGATCAGTTTGTATAACGGTCATGTAAAACTGACATGAACCATTTTGTAACTTCCTTATTATGTTAATAATTAATGGTGATGTGGATATTATTATGTATCCCACGTGTGGCTGTTGGCAACCACCAATAACCAAAAGTAACCGCTAATAACGGTTAGTAACTACCACCAACCATTGGTAACTACCATTAATCATTCCTATAACTGCTTCCTACGTCCTATATAAGGAGAAAGGAAGATAGAGTCGTGGTTGGTTACTTGATTTCACTTAAGATCAAATCAATACGAAGGCATACATCTATTCTTAAGTTTTCTATAGTTTAGTTCTCATCACGAGCCTTGAGAGAACTAGAAGATTTGTGTTATCTCACTTCAGATTTTGTGGATTCCCTAGGCTTATAAGGGGCAAAATTTTGATTTCGGAGAGTGAATACACGATTCAAATCTATCCGAAGACAGGTTTCATTAATCGTTCCCCTGGTACTAGGAGGAAGAGGTAACAGCAGACGTTGATTGTTCCCTGCGAGTGTTAACTGTTCCCTACAGGGAGTAACACCAGAACTAACACAGGGTATCAAAACAAGGCTTGATCAGTTGGCAGATTTGTTCTTGTAAGAAGAAGGTGTTGAAACCCAGTTTAAGGGGGTAAATGTTAGGAATAAACTTGGTTTAATAATCTACCTTAAGATTAGTAATATAGTTATATATTTTTTATGTATATCAATAAGTGATTAGTGTCTGTTTATAGTGCAAAAATCAAATATCTGTCATAAGTTAACTAGGAAGTGTTTGTGTTTCTTGGGCGTGTGTTTTAAGTCAAGAAAAAATTGATGCCTGGGTGCATAGACGAACCCAGGGGGGGCATGAGTCGGCCGGTGCCCCCCTCCACTCCGACGAATTATTGGTAGGTATGTAGCGGCGACGAGGTTGGAGGTCGAAAAGTTGCAGAAATTCCGACTGAACACGCGAAGAAGATGACCCAATTGGGTTCTTTTTTATTTTAAAAAAAATCAAAACGACGTCGTTTTGGGCTTACCAAAACGACGTCGTTTTGTTAAAAATTTTAAACCTGCTTTTATGCTTTTATTTGGAAAAAAAAACAAAGCAAAAATTGCTTCCCAAAACAATTTACGCTGAAATACGCAACCCCTGTTTCAACGACGAGTCGATTGTCCACGACTCTTCATCTCCTCCGAAGGCTCCGAATCTTCGATCGAAATCTCTCTCCGGACTCCGGCCACTGCCACCGCCAGACCGCCACCAAGCCGCTATTGGACACCCGACCCGACGACCCGATCATCAGCCAGTTCACCATTGTACCAATTTGTACATGTTGTTAACTTCATAAAAACAACGTCAGAAAAATTATCGTTTTAGAGAACGCGCCTCACGTGCGGGTCAGGAAAGGTCAGAAAAAGTCAGGGTTTGTCGTTTTCGCTTGGGCAGCCGCCTTGGAGGCGGAGATGGCGAGAGGGAAAGCAGCGGGAAGAAGGAAGAAGGCTTGAAGCCCGGCGTCTAAGGGAGGTTCCAAGGGCGAATTTCAGGCTGAGATTTCGGAGGGAGCCATTCGTGCAAATAATAGCAGGATTCTTCGAAGCTCAGTGAGGACGGCCCAGGCGGTTGTGTCCGAGCGTGAGCAGGGGGAGATTGTCGAAGACAGTCAGTCGGAGTCCACGTCAGTCGAAGTGGTTGAAAATTCGGAGCCTGAAGTTGAAGAGTCTATGGCCCTGTCCGTTGAAGTGGTGGAGGATTCCAGCGCAGCTCCAGTGGATGATCAAGAACAGGTTGATAAGCGGATTGGGGACGTTGAAAAGGTTAAGGAGGTGACAGCCCCAAGAAAACCGTCGTTCAGGGAAGCGTTGGCAGGAAATAGGGCTAATGTGAATAGTAAACGTTTGAATTTTGTTGAAGGATTCAGCAGTGGAGTTATCAAGTTTACCAAGAAGGATGTTGAAAAAAATGCTGAAAAGTGGAGAAAGAGCTTAGTGGGTATGGTGGCTGGCTCGAGGCCCTCGTTTTATGTAGTTCAGGGATTTGTCAATGCAAAATGGAATGTCAAGTCTCCTCCCAAAATCATCCAGACTGATTCAGGAGTTTTCGTTTTCAAATTTGAGCAGGAGGACGATTTGGAATGGGTCATGAGTAATGGCCCTTGGATGGTTGGTGGTAGGAGACCCCTGGCGCTCAAGAGATGGACAGAAGGCATGAAATTGGATCCCTCTTGTTTCGAGAAAACGCAAGTGTGGGCTGATTTGCCGAACTTGGATGTTCCTTTCTGGGATGATGATTTCTTCGAGAAAGTGGGGAGTGCGATTGGGAGGCCAATTCTTGTAGACAAAGTCACCGAGACTCAGGAAAGGTTGTCTTTTGCTAGAATTCTTATTGAGATTTCTACCTGAATGCCACTGCGAAAAGAAGTAACCTTTGAAGGGGAAGATGGTGAGAAGGTTATTCAACCAGTGTGCTATGAGTGGATGCCTCCTATTTGTGAGTTGTGCTTAGCGTTTGGTCACGAATCAGGGGAGTGTGGAAAGAAGGCAGCCCCCCCTTGGAACAGAGCAGGCTGGCATAAAAAACCACTTAGGAAGCAATGGATTCCAAAGAAAGCTCATTTACAGAGTGAGCCTGTCAAGACGGCAGCTTCTTCTTCTGAGTTGGTGAAGCCAGCTAGTAAGGAGTCAGTGCAGCCTGCTGATAAGGGTGAGTGGGAGGTGGTTAAGCACAAAGGGAGTAGAGAAAGTGCTGAAAAAGCGAGACTATTGAAAGGGAAACAGGTGGTGATTGGGCAGTCGAAGTATACCATTCTTAGTAGGTTGCAAGGAGCTGAAGGAGATGTATTGGAGGGAGTTGATTTTGATGCAATCCTTCCAAATGAATAAGTTTTCCATTGCTAGCTGGAATATTAGAGGTCTTAACGAGCCCTCTAAGTGTGAGTTTGTTAACATGTTTGCCAAGAGGAATGATATTGATGTTCTGGCTATTTTGGAAACAAGAGTGAGGGCAGAAAAAATTGAATAAGTGTCTAGGAGAGTGCTTAAGGGCTGGAATAGGAATACTAAATGTATTGGCAATAATGGAAGGATTTGGATTTTTTGGAGGAATCAGACAGTGAAAAGAATTGAGTTTGTTTTGGAGATAGAGCAAGTTTATCAGTGTATTTTACATATTGATGCTTTTCAGACGCCAGTAGAGTGTAGTTTCGTGTATGCTTCGAATGATGATCGTGAAAGACTTGAGCTTTGGCATGGCCTGGATCAGCTGAAGCTACTGGTGGGGAATATGCCGTGGGCAATCCTTGGGGACTTTAATGCTATTAAGGAAGCCAAGGAAAAATTCTCTGAAAAGGAAAGAAACTCTGGATTCAGTAAAGAGTTTGTGGCTTGTCTAGATAGGAATGGATTGAGCGATGTCAACTACTCTGGTGCTTTTTTTACTTGGACAAACAAGCAGTCAGATGGCTCTAAAATTATGTGTAAGCTTGATCGTATTTTGGCTAATCAAGAGTAGCTGGATGAGTTTCCCAATTTTGAGGCGAGTTTGGAGGCTCCAGAATGCTCCGACCATTGCCCAGCTGTGCTCAAGATGTTTGGCGCTAAAGCTAAAGAGAAGCTGCCTTTCAAATTCAACAATGTGTGGGCCGATCATCCGGAATTTCTGATTCTGGTTAAGGAGATTTGGACGACTTCTGAAAACAAAGGGGTGAAGATGTTTAATTTGGTGAATAAACTCAAAAAGCTCAAGAAGCCGCTTAAAAGACTTCAGAGAGGTGGCTTAAGCTCGTTAGAAGAAGAGGTCAAGGAGAGCCATAGCAGGCTTAGGATGATTCAATCGGAGCTGCAGAGCAAGCCGTTGGATAATGCTTTGATGAGCATGGAGAAAGCAGGCCTGGATAAGCTAAAAAGCGTGCTCAAGGAAAGAAGAGTGGTGTTGCAACAGCAGGCAAAAATTCACTGGTTGAAGTTCCAGGACTGTAACAGTAATTACTTCTACAACAGCATCAAGCAAAGACAATCTCGTAACTCCATTGGCTTGCTCAAGAATGATGACGGCGAGGATGTAAGAGATGAGGAGCTTCGTCAGCTGATTGTCCAGCATTTTGAGAATTCTCTAGGTAAAAGAAAGGTGTGTGCAGCTGCTGATTTGAATGTGCTCAGAGAAGGGCCTTGCTTAGATCAGAGTATCAGTGAGGAGATGATTCAAAATTTCAGCAGGGATGATGTCAAGAAGGCCTTGTGGAGCATCAACAAGAACAAGGCTCCGGGGCCGGATGGTTTTAATGCTCATTTTTTCAAAAGGGCTTGGAGCGTTGTTGGAGAGGACTTTACTGACGCTGTGCTCGATTTTTTTGATTGTGGAAGGATGCTGCGTGAAATAGGTAATACGGTAATTGCTCTAATTCCTAAGAAAGATAATCCGATCACCATTGGAGACTACAGGCCTATATCTTGTTGTAGTGTTGTTAGCAAGGTAATTTCCAAGATGATTGTTCAGCGTATGCAGCTAGCCTTGCCTTTGATCATTGATAAAACTCAAGGCGCCTTTATCAAAGGGAGAAGCATAAAACACAACATTGCGGTGTGCCAGGAAGTGATTAAAAGCTATGGTAGAAAATACATAAGCCCGAGATGTGCTATGAAGATAGACTTGAAGAAAGCTTATGATATGGTTGACTGGCGTTTTTTGATTGAAGTTTTGAAAGGGCTGGGGTTTCATCCTAAGATGGTGAACTGGATAAGTAAGTGTATCCATAGTAGTCAATTTACAATCAAAATTGGAAGGGGCTTCTATGGACACTTCAAAGGGGAAAAGGGGCTAAGGCAAGGAGACCCGCTCTCCCCCTATCTTTTTGTGATTGTGATGGAATATTTGAGCAGAGCATTCCAAGAGATGGCTAAGAAAGGTGACTACAAGTTTCACCCGGGGTGCGCCAGAGCTGGTATATCTAATATGTGCTTCGCTGATGACCTCTTTATTTTCTCCCATGGAAGTAGAAGGTCTGTCCAAGCAGTGAAGAAAGTGTTAGATTATTTCTGTGGAATTTCTGGGCTGGAGATAAATTTGTCTAAGTCAAAGGTGTTTTGTGCTGGGCTAAATGTCGGAGAGGCTGAAGACATCATTCAACTGATTGGAATGGAGAAGGGTGAGCTGCCTGTCAAGTATTTAGGCGTGCCTCTGAGTAGCTCCAGGTTGTCTAAAAAGGACTTTTATGGTCTGTTGTCTAAGATCAAAGTGAATATTAATGCTTGGGCGTGTAGGAACCTGTCGTATGCTGGTCGTCTTGAAATTCTCAAAGCGGTTTTGGGTGGCATCATCAACTACTGGTGTAAGATGTTTATTATTCCTAAAAGTGTCTTAAAAGACATTACTCGGCTGTTGAGGAACTTCCTCTAGAATGGAAGATGTTATGGAAGAAAGGCTCCGATTGCGTGGAATAAACTCTGCTGTCCAAAAGAGGAGGGAGGTGTTGGAATAAAAGATATTGAAGCTTGGAATAAGGCGTCTTTTGCTGAGGTTCTGTTTGATGTTGAGAATGAGAATTGTACCGAGTTTGTTTGGCAATGCTGGGTGAAGAGTAATCATACTAGGAATGGAGACATTTGGACTTCAAGTTATAAGCAAACTGACAGTGTTGTGTGGAGAGCTGTGATGCGCCTAAGAGACGAATTTGCTGAGTCCTTGGAGGAGGGCAGAGAGCCTGCAGTGCTGGTTGCTAAGAGTGGAAAGCTGGACGTTGTTCAGCTGTACAACAGCATCAGAAAAAAAGGTGAAACTCAGGCTTGGTGTGAGTTGGTGTGGTGCAAATTGTACACACCTAGGCTGGCTTTCAACCTTTGGAAAATCTTTAGAGGGGGAGCTTGGACCAATGACAAGTTGCTAGTCATGGGAGTTGTTGAAAATAGCTGTTGTTGTTTGTGTGAGGAAGGGCAACATGAAAGTGTTGCTCACTTGTGGTTTGAGTGTAAATACTCTAGACAAGTCCTATTTGGTGTGCTGCATTGGGCAAAACTTGGAAGAAAGGCCACTAATTTGGAAGATTGGAAGGATCAGGTTGTCAAGATGAAAGGCAAGAAAAGCCTTAAATTTGGTTTGTGGAATTTATGCCATTGTGTTGTAGCTTATTATGTTTGGGTGGCTAGAAATAAGCTTATTTTCAAGGATGAAAAATTAGAGGAGGAAGTTAGCACTAGCATTAGTATCAATCTTGTGAGAAATTGTATTATTGCTAGATGGAATCGTAAGAATAGAGAGACTAGGAAGGTCTTTGAAAAGCTGGGCATTGAAAGCCCGGTTAACTGCTAGTTTTACTAGCGTTTTTGTAACACTTTTTTTGTGAATACAATTACCCCGTTTTTATTCAAAAAAAAAAATTGTGCGTGTTTTAGGTGTTTATAAATTGTTGGGACGCTATCAAGAACGCTTGAGTACTTGTTAGTGTACCACACAACCGTCCCTTAGTTTTGATATGACAAACTCACCTTGATTCTAATAAAGTTGTCCAAGTGTTCAGCAACGCCAGTGACTAAAAGGACAACAAGTGTGTATGGGCGTCCCATAAGCTTAGGGACGCTAGCTAACAGGAAGTAAGGACCAGCCAGAGACTACTTGAGCAAGGATGGAGTCCCAAGCAAGTAGGAACGCAAGAAAGGAGTCCTTACTCACTAGCCGACAGGATGACATCACACGACAATGTTTGATCATTCAAGGACACGTGGAGACCGATCCTGTAGCGGAGTCCAACACTACGTGGCGGACGATCCTGTTGCAGAGTTCATCAACACGTGGCGGCAGATCCTGTAGCGGAGTTCATCATACACAGTTGGATACAGGAAGCTTCCTCATCACCGCCCTACTACGTGGAGGAAGATCCTGTAGCCACGTCCATGAAGGGCATGATCGTCCCAGAGAAAAGACGCCCTTCCCCATGTCCTATAAATAGCCCTAAGGCATTTATTGTGACGGCAACGCTTTCAGGAATATTCAGAGAGAATCAGAGGAAAGCGACTCACTCAAGAACACGAAGAACTAACTCAAGAACTCAAGAACAGTGCTAGAACTTGTGTTAGATCGAGTGAGACTTGTAATCAAATCACAAAAACAGTTTGTAACAGAAAACAGAAAAAAAGAGAAAGAGAGTTCTGCGAAGTACTGCAGAACGTAGGAATAGAGTCCTTTAGTAGATTGAACTAGCTTAAGTTGTAGGCTTAAAGGAGTTCTTTACAAGTGAACTTAGGGAAAAGCTAAGTATCAGAGAACTGTAAAGGCTCGCCAGTACAACTGTAAGATCGTTCAATAAAAAGGAAAGAACTATTCAAAAATCCTCCAAGGAGGTAGAGGTTTACACTCAAGGGCTACTTGGTCTTGAGTGGTTCCTCTATAATTCACTGCGTTCATCCTTTGTCTGTTTAGTACTTAATTTCCGCTGCATTACTCAAGGACGCCCCTACTCCTCGTAGGGACGCCTAACCTAAGGACGCCTTTACCAAAGTAAAGGACGTCCCTCAGTACTAACGATCCAACAATAAATTATAATCTATTGAAAGATAAAAGCTTTAGGGTTTTGAATTGATTGTAAATTTTATGGTTTTAGTTTGATCTTATTCTTAGTGTATTTACTTTCGGGTACTGACTTCCTGTTAATTGGTGATTTGCTAATTTGCTTGATTTTTTAATTGAATTCTTTAGTAATATGGTCAATTTGGTGAATTGGTAATCATAGGACAAGGCAAGGGGACTGCAATCAAGCTCGTAAAAAGTCTGTGAATTTGTATCCACAAGACTTCTCAGCATATGATCAAGTGGAGCTTAAAGGGCAACTGGGAGTGTGGATTTATGAGATGAGACAAAATCAGAAGTTTGCAGATTTGCAAAATATTGGAACTCTTGCTCAAAAGATGATTGAGGCTAGAATTCAAAATGCTTTTCACTTGGTATATCGTCTTATCAAATTGATTTTGGTGTTGCTTGTTGCTACTGCTACAGTGGAAAGAGCATTTTCTGCAATGAGTTTTGTTAAGACAAATCTACATAACAAGATGGGCGATGAATTTCTCAAGGATTGTCTATTGTGCTATACTGAGAAGGATGTGTTTAGAGGCATAGATAATGAAGTCATCCTTCAACATTTCCAGAATATGAAAACCCGTAGGATGGATTTACCTTCTCTACCGGTTGAAGATGCAGAAGATACATGACGACTTTTTACTCAATTTCAATTTGTTGTAGTAGACTCTTTTATTAATATTGATCCTTATTAGTGCTATTGTATTGAACTTTTATTTTTCTATTTTATTAAGTCTTCACAAAATATTTTGAGTTAAAAAAATTTGTAATACTTTTTGAGCCCCCCTTCAATTAGTTTCTGCGTTCATCACTGCCTGGGTGGTTTCTCTTAACTGTCATTAAGAGTAGTTAAATGGCAGTTATTGGCTATTATATTGTAGTATAAATATATGACATTATGTAAACAGAAAGTGTGGTCTGTGGGTTGTTTTTTTTGTTCAATACAAAGAATGCGTTATTGGGCAAAGCCTGTGTTTCTTTTTCCTGCAAATTGTCTCAAATTAAGGGGTAAACAGAGGCCTGTTTTCTTCAACAATGGTGGGTACACACGAAAACAAATCTGATCGAACCAACAAGACAGCCGATGAGGATTGGAGCTAGGGTCAGCTATTGACGATGCCACATTTCTTCCTAATCTCACCAGAATTTCCTGTGAGCACGTCGACTTGACCCATCTTGACCATGGACTTGCCGAACTCCTCGAAGAAGTCGGCGGGCGGGCCGTTGACAAGGCGGTTGAGGAGGACCTTGGTGGCGGAGCCGGTGGTGAGGGCGGTGTCAGATTGGAAAAGCCCGCGCCGCTTTAGGAGGAGCTTGTAGTAACTGAGATCAAAGGTCCGGAAGCTGCCGGGGTCCATCTCTACGATGGTCGTCGTGTCGTTTTGGGACTTGCACTTTCTCGATTTGAGGTTGGCTGCGTACTGGCTGTCCAGAGACGGATCCTCGTCGTCGTTGCCTTTCCCGGTGAAGTTGTAGAGCCTCTTCGAGAACGACGAGCAGTGGGATACGCCGATTGTATGTGCACCTTTATACATACATATATACACCATATACATGCATATTTGTCACGTTCGTACATGTATGTGTTAATATTTTTTATTGGTCACGTACCTACATGTTTGTGTTAATATTTTTTTGATAATTTCAAGATTAAATCTAGTTTTTTTTGGTTGAAAGATTAAATCTAGTTGATTCATTCTTTTTAGATTCAATGACATGATCTATATTAATCCATAGTATATTAATATAATAGTTGGTTTATTAAAACCTATATCTATAGCAGTATATATCGTAAGTTACCGGAAAGGAGGACCAAATCCTTGTGATCTAAGTTTTTGTTGGCAAACATTTGAAGGAGAGAGGTGAGGTTGCTAGTGGGAGGTGGGATGTTCGCCAAAGCCTCCGACGCCTTCGAGATTGTCCCATCTCGCCTCCCTGTTGGCACACTCCAAGACGGGCCTCCCTATATATCAATATACAAAGTCGCCAAACTTTATAAAACGTATATGTTCTTTAATTCTAAAGTTAGATTGTGTGTGTGGGTGTGTCTTTTCGTGCTACGTACAATGGCAACCACCGCATCTCTAGCAACCAAAGCCACGATATCAGCACATGAAACAACGTCCGGGCACTGCTCTTCTACCGCCACCTTCACCTTGTCGATGAATTCGAACCCTCGGAGCGTCAAGTTTGGCTGTGATGCCTTCTCTGCTTGGTTGCTCGACGTCGAGTTAATCAACACCGATCCATCACATCCCTACATATGTATGTACCAAATTTTATATATTGATGCATTACATATATCTGTTACTACAAATATAGCCTTCAGCTTCGGGTATCTAATCAAGCATTTAAGTATTTAAGGGTAGTATCCAGAGATTCTCATTTTGACTCTCATTGGCAGTTGCCTCAACCAAAATAAAAAAAAGTTACAAAAATGTATGTAGATCAATGGATCGACATATATCTAACCGCGTACGTACCCTGACGAAGCAATCATGGAAGTGCAATCTAAGAAGAGGAGCTGCCAAGGAAGGAGCATATGGGATGTGCTTGTTTACAACTCCTCTTACTATTTCTTCTGCTTTTGGGCATAGATTTGAATAGAAGCCCTGCTTTAACTGGGCTTCGCCTAGCCTTGCCAACGCCGTTAGAGTTAAGCATATAACAAGCCTTGTACAATCCCAGTTACCCATTTTTTCTGTTGTTTTTCTTTTTGTTGGATTTTGATAGTTCTACACTTCTACTGGTGCATGGGTAAGGACTATTTAAGCAGCTAGATGCACTAGAGATTTATGCATGTCTAATACAATATGACATGCATGGAATACGGGATCGAGTGAGATCAAAGACACATGCGTGGGCCCACTAGCTTGCAAGGAGCAATTAGCAAACACTAGCCAGTTAGGCTAACATGCATTTACTTTAGATAAAGCGCCTGAAATTACTTTACAATCTTTTATTTAAGATGCTCATGTAATCTTAATTGAGCTAATAATGATTAGTTTGGGTTGTCTATGACTAGGTAAAGGCCAAATGAAATTAAAGTACGGTATTGATATATTTCTAATATTCAGTCACCATTCAAGTGGGTGGCTCCGTAAGTAGCTGTATGTGCCTATTGAGAATCATATGCAAAGTGAAATAGCCCTATCAATCCAGCTTGGGTTCATTTACAGGTTGTCCAAATTGCATAATTCCAATTAGACCAAAGTGAACTTTTTTTTTTTTTAGCAACGTGAAGTTGAGACTTGTCAGTTGTCAGCCCTATTCATATTAAGTAGGGTTTAACCAACCGTTGTTTTTTTTAATAAGGATCGCCAATACAAACCGCTTGTAGGATAAGACAGGATATGCAAACCAAAAGAATATGGAGGCCTCGGAATTAGAAGAACTGAAGATGTGAATAAAGCCCTTCAGATGAAACTCTTATGGAAAATTCTCACTGAACCAGATAATGTATGAGTTAGAATAATATCAGAAAAGTATCTACGAGGACACACTCTTGACTCCTATAAAGTCAAAGCTAATTCATCATTGGGGTGGAAAAAGTTAATGAACCTGAGATCAGAATTTAACCAAGGCCTAATCTGGCAATTGGGGGATGGACAAACAATAAAATTTTGGAAGCATAACTGAGTAATGCAAGAACCCCTATGTGATCATGCCTTGCATCAAGAAACTATTGATGAACATCAGTAGGTTACTTCATCACGCACGACAGGAAATGGATAACTAAAATGAGGGCTTCCTAGACACATTGTAGAGAAGGTACAACTAGTTCGGATTCCTACTAGTCCTATAAGCTAGCGATCGGCTCTTCTGGGCTCCGAGTAGTAACGGTTGGTTCTTGACGGCATCTGCCATTAAATTGATAACTAAAATGGATTCACAGAACCCTAGCTTGAATAATTGGATTTGGAAATTGGATACCTTCCCTAAAGTAAAGAATTTCTTATGGAAGATCGACATGAACGGACTTCCAACAAAAGAAAGACTTAGTGAAAACCATATAGCAACTCCGGGTGGCTGTTTGATGTGCAACTGTGTTTATGAAGATTCAAACCATCTCCTAATAAGATGCCCACACACTTTGAAAATAACAAGGAATATAAATCCTAATCTAGAACAAACTCTTCGAAACTATGAACCAGTAAACAAAAGTTCACGACAAGTACTGTTTGAAGTCAAGCAGCAATTAGGAGTGAATGGATTCTCAGAACTAGCAGTGATTTGGTGGAGCATCTGGTTCCAACGGAACAAACTGGTTTTCCAACAAGGACAAAATGACCCTATTCCAGATCTTACCTTATTCATACGAACTCAATTACAGTCATGGGAACACTCTAAACGGTGGAAAGAGGACGAGGAAGGCAACATTAGAACCAAAAACAGCCGCTGTAGTCTTAAGAAAAAGAGGCTGAAAAAATGGCAGAAACCAGATCAAGGATTTGTTAAACTGTACTTTGACGGGTCAAAATTGTCTGATGGAAGCACATCAACAGGATCAATTCTAAGAGACTGGTGTGGTAATCCGATATTTGTAGTAGCCAAAAAATATGGCGATATCTCAATCCTTCAAACAGAAGCACTGGCACTCCGAGATGGTATTCAGGAAGCGGTAAAAAGGAATATTCGAAAGCTACTTATTGAAGGTGATAATATCACGGTCATTTAGGCAGCCTAGGGATCAAGACAATGTCCTTGGGAAATTGAAAAGATTATTTCTGACCTTCTCGTATCCTTACAAGGATTCGAATTCGTTCTCCTTTCTCACGTGGGTAGGCTTTGTAACACTATGACCGACAAAATAGCAAAAATGGGCCACTGTCTCCCAGGATAAGTTATCAATAACCATCAAGAACTTCGCATTCTCATCTGACAGGATGCTCTAGGGCGGCCTCCGTAATTGGAGGGTGTTCTAATTCTCACCTGTTCAAAACAAAAATATATTACGTAGGGTTTAGGCCTCTCGTTTCTTATCAAGTGTCATTTGAGACTTGCATGTATATAGTATTTGCATCATTTTCTAAACAAATATAAATAAGTTATGATTTATTCCCTTTTTCTATATATAAAATTTGATTGGTATTACATTAAAACTAGTACAAATTTCGTATCATGTACAGATAATATGAATATAAACCCAACTTAACTAATCTGATATTGGATTTTTACTCGAACCCACTTTTGACTCGATAATGTATAACTCAAACCTAATAGGTTTGAGTGTGAACATATTGACCTATAATGTCTTTTTTATTGATATAGTTTTAATTTAAAATATTTTTTGTCCATATTTATATTATTACTTAATAAGTTATATAGTAATTTACTTACAAATGTAACATTTAAAAATAACATTATTGAATCATTGGTAAAACTAATCTTGCACAAAAATCTTCCATAACTTGATCCATTTTAACTGGTAATTCAATTGATCTAAACTTGTAGTTAGCCAAACTTTAAACGATTCAACCTAAACCGACTAAAACGACCTAATTAAGGGGTTTAACATCTTAGTAGATCAAATATTTTCCAAAAAGAATAACTTAATAAAATTAATTTCTAAAGTTAATTTATGGAGATTTATGTTTGTGTTTGATAATTTATTTTTTATAGTTTATCTATGAATAAATAAATCCAATCAATTTGGTTAAGATGATCATGTAAGATTAGTTTCCCAAATAATATTTTTTAAATAATTTTTTAGTGTTTAGTTATTAAGGTTTCCATATGTATATAATAATATGAAATATGTTTATTTTATCAATAAATAAATTTACAATAACTTCAATTATAGAACATTAATTTCATTAACTATCTAAAATACTCATAAAAAATAAACAATTCTTGTTACATAAAATAAAAATGTTCCGCTTATTAAAATAAACGTTATATTTTCTAAAGATATTAAAATTTAGGTAAGATATCAAGTCGATATTGTTGAAGTCCGAAAACACGATGAGGATCGTAACGCGATGAGAGCAAAGGGTTTGATTTCAACCGAGTCAACAGACGAAGAGATGGGAAGTATTTGGTGGCTAAGAGCATTTAACGCGATGGTGGTAATGTGGTGTGTTTTTAGATTGAGTATGAGGTTACGAGTGAACAAGGATTCTCTCTATCGCACTCAGTGTATCGGATTACAACAACGATCTTAGCTCGTGATTTAGTATGAGTGTATCGCGAGGTCTTTCGATCCCCGTTCTGGTGTACAGAGCCCGCTATTTATAGCCGAGGCTTGGGCTGAGATCGAATGAGATGTCGATGTGGGACGAGTGCAGCCCAGGCGCGTGTCGCTTTCTGGTTGGTTTTTGGAGCGATGGCCGTGAGATCGGCCAATGGGAGGCTAGGATGGGACGTTGCCGCTCACTGCTCATTTGGATGGGACGTTGCCGCCCACCGCTCGTTTGGATGGGACGGCCTCCTCTCCCCGCGATTATGTGTAACGCGATGGGGACATGGTTTAGCGGACTTGCTCTTTGAGGGATTCCGTTCGGGAGAGGATCCTTGTACCGGGTGGAGGCATATGATCGACCGCGATGATGGCAGGGCCGGAGTCGGCGGCACCGATATGTTTTATACTTAGTAATATTTTTTTTTGGTGGGGGTGGTATGACCGCGTTGACGGTTCCTGGTATCAACACAACCCCATGGACCGGGCCTCGATGCTCTTTTGAGGACGGGTCTAAACTGTACTTGGGACCGGAGACGTGGTGCACAAAACGCGGTAGGATCTTGGAGATGCATGGGCGAGTGAGGACGACAGGACAAGGAGCGGGTGAGGGAAACCGTTTGGGCCGTATTGCCTTATGGGCCGCATTCAAGGCGAGGCCCATAATTTCGCAGCCCGCTGAGAACCGAATAAAAAGGAGGTTTCTGATGTGTGACAATCTTCGGGATGAAGACAATCACGGGTTGAAGTGCCCAGGGTATGGATTTCGGATTGAACACGGTGAATTGAACTTGAAAGAAACACTTGAAGGAGAATCACACCAAATACTTGAATTAAGAAAACCACAAACAAAGTCTCAGCAATAGCAAACCCTAGCTATGAAAACTAGAATGGCGCAGGAGAGAAACCTTCAAGGTTCTCTCTCTATTTCACGCTCCAAATAGAAGAAGCAAAGCTAATGCAATTTATAGGATTGCATAGCATCTAGATTTCCCAAAAAACTATCCTAAAAATAAGATAATATTGTTAGGAAACCGTGTGTGTGTTTTGATGGTTCCAAACATGCTGTTGACAAGAGTCGTCGACCTTGCAAGAAGTCACCCAAGGTCGCTGAATGTCAAGAAGTCATCTGGAGGAATTTGGCAAGAGACTGTGTGGGATTCGCATCTTGAAGTAGGAACACCTTTTGTAGCCCGAGAAATCAATATAGCGAGCGAAGTGCTCTTCAAGTCCTTCTAAGTTGAAGCTTAGAAGGCAAGTGGTTTTTCTCCTTGCAAGCACGTTGGCTACAAGGAGTTTCCACTCTAAATCACCGTGTCAAATATGGTATTTCGTAATCTTTCCTGTGTAAATTATTCCGCTGCGTAAACATAAGTTGTTGACTCTGGTCGCCGACATCGTAGGTGTCGACGACCTCTAAAGTACTAACACAGATCCTACAATTGGCATCAGAGCTTTGGCTCTAGATTTTGCTAGTACTTTGCAGGAAAGATGTCTACCACCAACACCGCTATAAGTGACTCCTTTGGAAACCTCCGGTTCTCAAGGCTGGAGAGTACAATTGGTGGGCAAAGCAAATGAGAACCCACATATGCTCTCTTGATGGCCAGCTTTGGAAAGTCATATGCATAGGCCCCGAAAAGATTCTCAAAGCTGATGGAAAGGAGAAAGAAGTCACGGAGTACAATGATTCTGACTTCAAAAAGCTTGAGAAGAATGAAAGAGCAAAGAAAGTCCTCCACCATGCTCTTTCTAGTAGTGACCTCAAGAAGGTCATTGGCTATGACACCGCCAAAGAAATTTGGGACTCTCTCAAACGTCTCCATCAAGGAAATGATGATGTCAAAAAGGACAGAATCATAACCCTTGAGCGAGAATATGAGAACTTGTTCCAAGAAAAGGGTGAGTCCATCCACGACTACTACTCAAGATTCCAATCGGTGGTCAAACAATTGGAGTTTCTTGGTGAGAAGCTTCCTCAATGGAAGCAAACCAACAAGTTGATTTCTGGCCTCAACAAGAAAAGGGATAGGATGGCGACTTCTCTTCTTACTCAAAAGGAGACGAAGTCACTGACCTTGGAATATGTGGTTGGCCAACTGACCATGCTCGGAGGGATCCAAGAAAGAACGGAAGATAGACTTGACTCTGAGAGAGTCAGGGGCATTGCTTTTAAGGTCGAAAAGGCTTTCGATCTTGCTCAAGGACATGAAGACATGGAGGATGTCGACGACGACGTTGCTCTTATCTTTAGAGTTATGAAGAGCCTTTGGAGTCGCAACGAGGCTCAATCTAAAGCCCCGAACCAAGTAGAGACATATGTTATCACTGCAAAGAAAAGGGACACTTTGCCAAAGAATGTCCAAAGAAGGAGGTTGGGAAGAGCCTGTTCGCGACCTGGGACATGTCAGATGATGAAGAAGATAGGTCGCCAACCAAAGGAGCGTGTTTCATGGCTTTGGGAGATGACTCTTCAAGTGAGCTAAGTAATTCTGATCTCTCATCTTTATTGGCTAAAAAGTCTAGAGAACAACTTTGTGCTATCATTGAAAAACTTGGTCTTCAAGTTTCGGAGCTAAGTAAAGAAATTGATGATAAAGATGAGAAAATTGCTAATCTGATTGATGATAACAAAGTTTGGTCTTCTAAGGCTATTGATCTAGAAAAGAATGTTGTCTTTAAACCTTTTGCTTGCATTAAATGTCCTAACCTTGAGTCTCAGGTTGTTGACTTTTAGAAACAGGTCGACGACCTTGAAAAACAGGTGACTAGTCTTGAAGGTGAAAAGCTCATGCTGAAACTGGGAAATGCTGAATTATCTAATGATCTTGAAATTTTGAAGATAGATGATGAAGCTAAAAAGCAGAAATGGAAAGATGAGTGGGTCGCCGACAAGGTCCAAGAAGTCAAGGAAGACTTCGGAAAGAGGTTTGTGAAGCTTGTTCAGCGACCTGGTCTTGGCTATGGGAAAAAACAAGATGCAAAGGGGACCGCTTCTAGCTCTCAATCGCCCAAAGGAAAATCCCCTATGCATGATCACAACGCAGGTTGTTCATCGCATGTGGTGGACCCCAAGGGTAAAGGGAAGCTAAAGTGGTACCCTAATCAAAAGGTTCATACCATGTGGGAAAACCAAGTCCAGAAAGCTGGCCCCTCGCTAATTGATTTCCAGGCCCGGGTCGACAACAAGCTTGTCCACCCAGGATATAGTAAGTATGTAGGGCTAAAGTCTCACATCACATGCTGGTATTGTGGCAAAGGAGGTCATTACCAACATGAGTGCTTTAAAAGGACTAGAGATTTTGAAAAGGCTAGGAAGTCAAGGACAAAGAAAAAGAAACCTAAAGTCACCAACCCTGTCAAGAACCCAAAACCTGCTAATGCTAATGTTTCTGCTCATGTTGTGAAATATGTTGCTCGACCCGGAGGAGTTGTGAAACAACTGTGGGTTAGTAAAAACTAATCTTGTTTGTGTAGGTTGAAGTGAGTGTCGACGACCCCTGGTTCATCGACAGTGCGTGCTCAGCTCATATGATTGGAAAATCTGAAGATTTTGTCTCACTTCAACAACACAACGGAGGTAATATTACCTTCGGAAACAATAGCAAAGGTGTGCTTTCTAGAATGGGAAAAGTGAAGATCTCAAGTAAGGTTTCAGTTTTCTGATGTTAGTCTGGTTGACAACCTTGGTTTTAACTTATTGAGCATTGGTCAACTGTGTGCTAACGGGAAAAATCAAGTTGTTTTTGATCATAAGCAATGCCAGGTGATTGAAATAAGTACAGGTAGAACGCTTCTGAAGGGATTGTGCAAAAACAACGTTTACAAAGTGGATCCCTGCTTCCAACCTGAAGAAAGCTTGTGCTTGAAGTCTGTTACAGAGGTTGCCGACCTCTGGCATAGTAGATTCTGTCATGCTAGCCCACAGTTATTGGTCAAGTTGCACAGAGAGGAGCTAGCTGTTTCCTGTGTCTTGATGGTGTTAATGACAAGGAGCAGTGATGAAAGTCCATCTGGTGTCACCAATAGTGACAGTGTCGCCGACTCAGATCAGAATGTATAGGATGTTCAAAATCAAGGTGGTTCTAAGGCTAGTTCAGAAAGAGTTTCAAGTCAGGAAGCTCAAGGTGAAAGGGCTGGAGAAGATGATGAGAAAGTCGAAGAAGTCGATGACTTTGAGAAAGCTGAAGAGGTTGCTGAGAAGGTCGATAACTTTGCTAAAGTCGCCGACAAAGGAAAGAAGGTCATTTACGTTCAATCTGATAGTAAAGACGTACTCCAAGATTCAAGGATGTCGCCAACCCGGACTAGGTTGACGACATGTGGAGAAAGGCATGGCATCCATGGAGTTTTGCAGGACGGATGAGCAAAGGGCGGATATTTTCACCAAAGCTTTAAATCGTGAACCCTTTGAACGACTTCGCATGGAGCTAGGTATGATCTCTCTTGATTAACTTGTTACCTTACATGCTATCCCTCAATGACTGGTTGAAATCTGATTGTTTATCATGTGAGAATAACATGCCTATGTGTTGTAAGTCTAATGAGGTAATCATGCTTTGATTGATGATACACTTTGCTTGTGTGTGCATGTCGACGACCTCCTGCTTGATGTGATTATGCTTGCAATTATATTGAACTTTTTCTTTGAGCCCAAAAGAATCAACCTGATGACCCTTTAACCCTCATTAGAAACCCAAATGATGGTTGATTCTATAGTTGTCCCCGACCTATCATGCTTGAGAGTCTCTATGAGCCCATTTGCTTGTTTGTGTCATTTTAACTGAGACTTATCAACATGATCGACAAATTCCACAAAATAGTATTTTTATGCTTGGGTTGCTTTGACACCACCCGGTGTGACCCAACCCCCAAGCTACTCCAGGTGGTAATTGTCATAGTGTATTCAGTTTGATGATTATGTTCAGAAGTGTGAGAACAGGTGAAGGTTGACGACTTCTCATGTGTGTCAGTTGAGGTCGACGATTTGGCAGGATATTTCAGGGTTGTGCTCAGAAAAAGTGAAGTGTTGAAAAGTTATGAGGAAAGTTCTTTTGGAGTCGACGGCATCGCTGTTGTTGCCGACTAATCAATGCGAAAGTGCATGTGCTGTTTTGGAAGGAAAAGATCTTGATATCAAGTGGAGTTTAGGTTCCTTTCTGAAAGAGGGTGAAGTCCAGAAGATGTTGGACTCGTTTGATGGAGTTAAAAAAGAAAAAAAAGAAAAGAAAATGAAGCCGAAAAAATGAAAAAAAAAGAAGAAAAAGATGGGTGAGTAGGGAAGAGTTGTCAACTCTGCATGCTAAGATGAAGAATCAGATTCTTGAGCTGGTAAAGGGAATGACACAGATGCTCAAGCTGATGGGAGATGTTGGTGAAGATGTTGAAGACATCAAGGAAACGCACAGAGCAATGTCTTAGTCGTCGACGGGTGCACTTCTGACTTTACCACTATCCTACTTTCTATTCCTACCACATTATTGCTCTCTCTAAAACCTTTTCTTAAGTTCGATATGGTTGTAAGATATTAATACTCTTGCTGTGTGTGTTCTGTTTGACATTGCCATGCTTGCATGGTCGCTGACTTGGTCTTTGCATGCTTTTGCCTATATTAGCTAATATGTTTGCCTTGCTTATTTCTCCTTGATTTATGATCATTTTGATGATGCCAAAAGGGGGAAATAGCTAAAGGTTGCATGCTTAATTGAGGGGATATGTTGAATTTCAAGTGAATGTTGAACATAGGGGGAACTTTTGAAAAGTTAAGGGAGAATTGTTTTTGAGATGCTTTGATTGCCGTTTAAGATGTTTGGACAGGTTGCAGAAGAACCCTTTTCAGTGCACATAAAAGATTGGTGTTTGTCACCATCAAAATGGGGGAATTTGTTAGAAAACCGTGTGTGTGTTTTGATGGTTCCAAACAGGCTGTTGACAAGAGTCGTCGACCTTGCAAGAAGTCACCCAAGGTCGCTGAATGTCGAGAAGTCATTTGGAGGAATTTGGCAAGAGACTGTGTGTCTTGGTGAAATTCAAAACAGGAGTCGCCGACGTCACAAAGATAATATCAGAAGTCGTCGACCTCCCGCCAACCTCACTGCCCAGAAGTCCGAACACGTGCAGAATTCTATAAAAGGCAAAACGCGTGAATGGTTTAAGGAAGGCACGGAAGATAATTCTGAGGTGTTTTTAAGGCAAGAAGAAGAGCATAAAAGAGGAAAATCTTCATGGGATATTTGGAGATCACAAAGAAGATTTTATTGTGTCCTAGGTGATATTTTAGGAAGGATTTTGTACCGGTTGTGTACAATTCATTCCTTGGGCAAAAAGGATGAATTGTGCAGCAATCTTCTTGGTTCTTTATATATAATTTCGTGGGTACATTGTAGGAAAAAAGGGAGTCAAGAGAAAAACTTGTATTGAGAGTGTGTGGTGTAGAAGAGAGGATCGTGGGATTCGATCCTTAGGAAGGTTGAGTATGAGCGAGTTGTATTGAGTGAGGGTTGAGATAAAAGGCAAGAGTACTTGCAAGAGAGGGCGTGGGATTCGCCGGAGCGTGGGATTCACATCTTGAAGTAGGAACACCTTTTGTAGCCCGAGAAATCAATATAGCGAGCGAAGTTCTCTTCAAGTCCTTCTAAGTTGAAGCTTAGAAGGCAAGTGGTTTTTCTCCTTGCAAGCACGTTGGCTACAAGGAGTTTCCACTCTAAATCACCGTGTAAAATCTGGTATTTCGTAATCTTTCCTGTGTATTTTATTCCGCTGCGTAAACATAAGTTGTTGACTCTGGTCGCCGACATCGTAGGTGTCGACGACCTCTGAAGTACTAGCACAGATCCTACAAATATCCAAACAAATTAGGTAATACAAGATAAGAGTTTCCAAAACAAAGAATTAAGGAAAGCCCGCAGTTCCGGATTGCCCGTGTCTTAGGATCGACCCCCTTAGGGTCGTTCTCGACCCTCTCAGGGTCGGTCTTGAGGACACCTATAAGGGTGGGTCGATCTCGACCCTCATAGGGTCGTTCTCGACCCGCTCAGGGTCTAGCACGACCCTCACAAGGTCGGTCCTGAGGCTTCTCTTGGTTTTCGACGGCTTTGTTCTTCTTGTTCTTCTTGAACTTGAATGCTCGGGACCTCTTGTAAGGTCTAGGCCTTGTTCTTGTTCTCGTCTTCCTCCATGAATCCTTCTTGAACTTGAATGCTCGTGACTTGTGGAATGGTCTTGGCCTTGCTTGTCGCTTCATGATCTTCTCCATCATTCTTGTATCAGTTTCCACCCTTTGTCCCCCTCATTCTCTCATTTCGATTTCGAAGACGCCATTTTCGCTCTCAAAAAACGTTCTCGCCCTCCGCCACCTGCAACTACATGCCCCGACAACCGTCACAGCTGCCTCCTCACCGCTCCCTTCGCCTTTCCGGTATGCTCTCTCTTCTTCTTCCTTTCTTTCTCCTTCTTCTTCCTTATTTCTTTGCTTCGCTGGTTCTTTTTCGGGGATGCCCTAAGTTCAGCGGTGGTACCGCCGTTGGGAGTGGTTTCCCCCGAGAAACCGCTCTACTGGGTGGGGGTTTTGGTTTTCTGCGGTTTTTGGGGGGCGGGGAGCGACGCTACGCCTCTGCCCTAAAACACCGTGGGCTGGGCCTGTGCGTCGCTCCGATAACCGGCGTGCAAAAGTGGCGACGTCGCGCCTGGCTCCAAGAGCTCTGCCGGGGAGATGACGTCTTGACGTCTTGTCCCATCGTTGTCACGTCCCTGCCCTCTTGCTCCAAGAGAAACGCGTTAGGCGGCGGAATGTTCTTCTGACACAACGCGCGCGCCTGCTTTTGACAAAGTTCTCCGCCCTATCGTCTTTTTTCACCTGCTCGCGGTTGGGCTACCGTGCACGCCGTCTATGACGCGGGCACGGTACTCTGCGCGGCGAGTCTCGTTGCGGGCTTTCGGCTACCTCTCCCCCGCTATGTTTCCGATTTTCTGTATGACCTTGAGCTTGCCCCGGCCTCGATTGCACCCAACTGCTGGAGCTACATCGAAGCAAACCACATCCGGTGCTTGGAGCTCGGCTTTACCCCCTCCACGAGGCACATGGGCCAGATCCTTAAAATCAATGCGGACAATAGGGGTGTTGTGAACTTTAGTCTCACACACTACAACAACCTGATCAATCCTTCTAATGTCGGTCCGCGCTGGAAGGAGAAATGGTTCATCGTGCGCGACTTTCACGGGGGGGGGGGGGGGACATGCTTTGCCCCATGGTCCCTGGTGCGTTTCGCCGACATAAAAAGCGCCACCGCACCTCGTTGAAGGAAGCTGTCACGGCGAAGAAGGCCTTCGACGCGGCTTCTAAACGAGAACAGAGCGAGTGGCTGACCCAGGAGCGCCTTGAACGTGCAGGGCTCAGCCTGAGGCCGGCGGGACCGCGGGTGGTCGAAGTGTCTTTGTCGGCCACCGCGTCCCCAATGCACGCGGGCGAGGGTATTTTTGTTTTTGGAACTTGGCTCTTCGATGCATGTTTTTCTCTTTTGACACGCGTTAGGGCTGATTTATTTATTCATGGTTATTTTTGCAGGGTATGGATGTCTTCGCGGCTCTGACCACTGGGCCGTCTGCCCCGACCACCTATGGTATCCCCTCTACTGCCAAAGTTGGGGGCAAGAGGGAGGTTAACGCGAAAGGGGCCCACGACCACAAGGGTAAGGTCGGACAGAAGGAGGGTCGGGACAAACGCGCCCAGGCTGACGCCTCGAAGCGCAAGAACGCGGAGGATGCGGTCTGGGCTGAGGGGGTGCTGGTCAAGAAATCCAGGCGGGACGTTGTCCCCGTGGAGGACCAGCCCCTGGAGACCTCCAAGGGACCGGCCCAGATCGTGACGGGCCACGGCAGCTACCGCCACTGGTCGCGAAGGGCCGAAGTGGTGGGGTAAGCCTCCCCTGGCCCGAGCTGGGCCACTTTTGAGGAGGACCAGCACGCCTACGTGCGGGAGGCGGAGTGGTTCCGGAGCCTCAATGCGGGGGAGCCCAAAGGGGAGTGCCAGAAGTACGGCCATATGCTATGTGACCTTCCTGCTTTTTGGTTTAACATTTGTGACCTACGTTTTGGCGCTTAAAGACATGTCGTGACTTGCAGATCGGCGCGGCGATGATGTGCCTGCCCGAGCGCGTATGCGAGGAGGTGGCGCGGGCGGATGAGGTGGTTCGAGCGCTCAAATGGAGAAGGACGCCTCTGAGCTCAAGGCGGCCAGCCGAACTCGCGGCTTCTAAAAAGGAGGTGATGGGGCTCAAGGCTGTTGGGACGCTATCAAGGACGCTTGCGTACTTGGTAGTGTGCCCACACAACCGTCCCTTAGTTTTGATATGACAAACTCACTTTGATTCTAATAAAATTGTCCAAGTGTTCAGGAACGCTAGTGACAAAAGGACAACAAGTGTGTATGGGCGTCCCCTAGGCTTAGGGACGCTAGCTAACAGGAAGTAAGGACCAGCAAGAGACTACTTGAGCAAGGACGGAGTCCCAAGCAAGTAGGACCGCAAGAAAGGAGTCCTTACTCACTAGCCGACAGGATGACATCACTCGACAACATTTGATCATCCAAGGACACGTGGAGACCGATCCTGTAGCGGAGTCCAACACTACGTGGCGGACGATCCTGTTGCAGAGTCCATCAACACGTGGCGGCCGATCCTGTAGCGGAGTTCATCATACACAGCTGGATACAGGAAGCTTCCTCATCACCGCCCTACTACGTGGAGGAAGATCTTGTAGCCACGTCCATTAAGGGCATGATCGTCCCAGAGAATTGACGTCCTTCCCCAAGTCCTATAAATAACCCCAAGGCATTTATTGTGACGCTAACGCTTTCAGGAATATTCAGAGAGAATCAGAGGAAAGCGACTCACTCAAGAACACGAAGAACTAACTCAAGAACTCAAGAACAGTGTTTAGACCTGAGTTAGATCGAGTGAGATTTTGTACCCAAACCACAAAACAGCTTGTAACCAAAAGAGAGAGAGAGAGAGTTCTGTGAAGTACTGCAGAACGTAGGAATAGAGTCCTTTAGTAGATTGAACCACCTTAAGTTGTAGGCTTAAAGGAGTTCCTTACAAGTGAACTTAGGGAAAAGCTAAGTGTCAGGGAACTGTAAGAACTCGCCAGTACAACCGTAAGAACGGTCAATATAAAGGAAAGAACTATTCACAAATCCTCCAAGGAGGTAGAGGTTTACACTCAAGGACTATTTGGTCTTGAGTGGTACCTCTATAATTCATTGCGTTCATTACTTACCTGTTTAGTACTATTTGGTCTTGAAGGACGCTCCTACTCCTCTTAGGAACGCCTAACCAAAGGACGCCTTTACCTGAGTAAAGGCCGTCCCTCAGTACTAACGATCCAACAATTGGTATCAGAGCAGGCGCTCTAGATTTTGTTGAGTTGCAGGTTAAAGATGGACATGGAACCGATTGGAATCTCTTTTGTGTAGCCTCCGCGCCTGACGGACGGCAACTTCAACCGCTGGAAGATTAGATTTGAGAACATTGTAAGGAGTCAGAACTATCAGTGCTGGAAAGTGATCATGAAAGGCGACCTTGCCGTTCCGGCTGACAAGAAGGACAAAGAGGACGAGTGGGGTCCTGATGAATTCAAGTTGATGGAAACAAATGCAAAGGCTATTTGCTTCCTTCAAGCGTCTCTTTGTGAAAGGGACGCCACCAGAGTTAGCAATTTGGCAACTGCCAAACTACAGTGGGAAGCTCTTGAAAAATTCCACGTAGGAACTGTTGAGATGAGGGAAGACGTTCAGCTTGAAATCAAAAGAGAGTTCTATGCTTTCAGAATGCTACCCAACGAAACTGTCAATGACTATTCATACCGCTTTGAGCAACTTGTTACCAAGATGAGGAACTTGGGCGTTCCCGAAGCTGAAGTTTCAATGAGAAACAGAGTTCAAGTGGTCATTGATGGTCTAACAGGAAAGTGGAACTTTGATAGAACCACGTTCAAAGAGAATACAGCTAACAAGACTCTCGATATGGAAGAGATCTACGGGAAGCTAAGAGGATATGAAGCAAGAAGGAACTCTGATTTGGCTGAGCTAGTAAGGAATCCTCAAACAGATCTAGCACTGATAACATCAACACCAGAGTACGCTGAGTATCTTCGTCGTCAACAAGAACTTGCTTTATTGATAGAAGCCAACAAAAATGAGAACCGTGAGAAGATGCGCGTTCAAGCGTTGAGAGAAAAGGAAAGCAAGTCTAAGGAACAGCTTGATGAAGAAGAAGAACTTGCTCTTATTCACAAAGCTCTCCGTTCTTTTGGCAAAAGGAACAAATATTTCAACAAACACAAGATGCCCAAGAAAGAAAGTCCCAAGTACACTGAGGCAGAGATGAAAGAACTTACCTGTTACAAATGTAACAAGAAAAAACACTTTGCTAAAAAATGTACGACGGGAATGTCCTCAAAGGAGATGAAGACAAAAGCCCTCATTGGAGCGTTCGCATCTGCATGGGATAATGTCAGTTCTGATGATGAAGAACCCGATGAACAAGAGGCATACATAGCTCTTGAGGACGCCTCCGATGATGAACAAGTGGCATACATGACTATGGAGGACGTCACAGTTGTTGAGGAGGACGCTCCGAAATCTGAAAATGAGGTAACCCGTGAGTCTATGATGATTTCATTAGAAAATTGCTCTAAGTCCAAGCTTATTAAACTCATTGGAAAAATCATGGAAGAAAGTGTGATCATGCAAAATAGAATGGATGAACTGGAACTTGAAAATGAAAATATTGTGGTTGAATGTGAAAACTGTAGTTCCATGACCATTCATCTAGAGTCCTCATGTGAAGAAACTAAGTCTCTGAAAACTGAAATTATGTGTCTTAAACTTGAGAACGCTAAGCTTAGGGAAGAAGTGAAAGTGTTAAGTAAGAGTCTCATAGTTGAAGAAGTTAGACCAATGGTCTTTGTCCCAGTAAAGAGAGGTCTAGGTTATGAATCTGACACTAAGAACTCTCTTCCTAGCGACTTTGAGGCAAGCAAAACTTCATAACTTGAACTTGAAAGGGAGAAAACCAAGAATCTTCTTGAAAGAATTAGAGTCCTAGAAAGTGGAGAAAAAGGTCAAGAGGACTACTATACTAATTCCACCAGTCATAAAATTTACAAGAAAATTGCAAAAGGGGACGGTTCAAAAGTGTGTGATCCCCAAAAGATGAAGCAAAACAAAATCCAACGTCCCAACAAGAAGTACTACCTTGTTACTTACTATAGGACGTGTTGGTACTGTGGACAAGGAGATCACTTCAAATATGATTGCTTAAAACTCAAGGAAGATATTGCAAGTGGCAAATCTGCTAGGACTAACAATGAGAATGTTAAGTTCGTTCCCAAAGTTAATTCTAGGCGTTCTAGACGTTCTAGGAGTTCTTTCCGCAAGCATGCCATTTCTAATGATGTTAACATAAATGACTATATGCCAGAACCAGAGTTCTATTACTGTAATGAGCCAGGTAAGGAACACCTTGCCTGGGTCGCAAAACACTAACTTTGTTATGGCAGGTGGAAGTGAGGGGACGCCCATGGATCATTGATAGTGGCGCCTCAAATCATATGACAGGAAGCCAGATCCATCTTACTTCTATCCAAAATAGTGCCACGGGAGGAACTGTCTCGTTTGGCAACAAGGGCAAGGGAAAGATCAAGGGGACGGGAACTTCCATTCTTAATCCGTCCATCAAAGCAACAAATGTCAGTCTTGTTGAAGGACTTGGCTTCAATCTCCTTAGCGTTTCCCAAATGTGTGACCAAGGTGAAAATCTAGTCACATTTGACTCAAAGGAGTGTCTCATCATCAACAAGAAGTCAAACAAAGTTGTTCTCAAAGGAGTACGCCGGAACAATGTCTACATTTTCAACCAGGAGTTCAAGCCTAAATCAGAATTGTGTCTATCTGCTTCAAAGGGGGACGCTGACCTCTGGCACCGCCGCCTTGGCCATGCTGGACCAAGCACAATCCTTAAATTGCATCAAAGAAATCTTGTGAAAGGACTTCCTCGAATTGATCCTGAAAAAATTGAACAATGTGAAGCTTGTATCAAAGGGAAGCAAACAAGAACGTCTTTCAAATCTAAGAACGAAATCAGTACAAAGAAGCCTTTGGAACTCCTCCATATGGATCTTTGCGGACCAATGAAGACGTTGAGCTATGGTGGAAAGAGGTACATTTACGTTCTTGTAGATGATTTTTCTCGATTCACTTGGGTTCTTTTCTTGACAACCAAAGCAGATTGTTTCAATGCGTTCTAAGTCTTCATCAAACAAGTGGAAGTTTCCCTTGAGACGCCTCTCAAATCCATAAGATCAGACCATGGGACGGAGTTCCAGAACTCTGAGTTCCTGGCCTACTGCGATCAACATGGTGTCTCGCACAACTTCTCCGCTCCAAGGACTCATCAACAAAATGGAGTTGTGGAACGAAAGAACAGGGCGTTAGAGGACATGGCAAGGTCGATGCTCTTGGCAAACAGCGTTCCTAAGTACTTCTGGGCAGAAGCTATTGCCACAGCATGCTACATCATCAATCGTGCCATGATCCGTCCTCTACTGAAGAAGACGTCCTATGAGCTGTTGAATGGAAGGAAGCCTCGCATTGACTATCTCAGAGTTTTTGGGTGCAAGTGTTTCATCCACAACAATGATAAAGAAAAACTTGGAAAGTTTGATGCAAGGAGTGATGAAGCCATATTCAAGAGGTTCACAAGAAAGTTCACAAGAGGTTCAATTGATAAAACTTTGTTCATTAAGAAAGTTCACAAGGACATTTTAATTACCCAAGTCTATGTTGATGATATAGTCTTTGGTAGTACTAACATGAAACTTGTAGATGAGTTCAAGTCCTTAATGAGTAGTGAATTTGAGATGTCCCTTATTGGAGAACTCAATTTCTTCTTGAGACTTCAAATTAACCAACTCAAGGAAGGGGCGCGCATTCACCAACAAAAATATGTCCATGAAATGCTAGAGAAGTACGGGATGAACACGTCCAAGCCTGTTGCAACCCCTTGTTCTACCAACTCGCGTCTCAACGCCGATGAAAAGGGAAAGGACGTTGATCAAAAGCTTTACAGAGGAATGATTGGCTCTTTGCTGTACTTGACCGCAAGCCGTCCCGACATTATGTTTGCCGTTTGCTTGTGTGCACGCTTCTAGGCAAATCCAAAGGAGTCCCACATGCAAGAAGTCAAGAGGATCTTTCGCTACCTCAAAGGACGCGATGATCTTTGCCTTTGGTACCCCAGGAAGACGCCCTTCAAGCTTGTTGGCTACTCGGACGCTGATTATGCTGGTCATGTGATTGATAGAAAAAGCACTTCAGGAATGGCACAGTTCCTTGGTTCATGCCTAGTCTCTTGGGGATCCAAGAAACAGAACTCTGTGGCGCTTTCGACTGCGGAAGCCGAGTACGTTGCTGCTGCCTCGTGCTGCTCACAAGTCATCTCGATCAAATATCAACTGGAGGACTACGGTATCAATCTTGACACTCTTCCCATTTGCTGTGATAACACAAGTGCTATTGAAATTTCTAAGAATCCTGTTTTTCATTCATGCACAAAGCATATTCATATAAGACATCATTTCTTGCGTGGTAATGTTGAACTAGGACTTATTAGTATGGAGCATGTAAGGACTGAAGAACAAATAGCTGATATTTTCACTAAGGCGCTTGATAGACGTCCCTATGAGCATCTAAGGCTGCTCTTGGGGATGATAACTTTTAAGTAGCAAGTCCCGTTCTACTATTCTCTCAATGATTGGCTATGTTTTGTAGATTCTAAGTGTTTAAGGACTGTTATGCATTGAATTCATATTTGCAAGAACGCTAGTCTAAAACTTCATGTGTTTGCTACTTTGGAACGCCATTCAAATTTCTCTATTTTTCTCGAAAAGAGTATCCCTGATCACCCAACCCTCATTATAAGCCGAAATTATGGGAACTCTAAGCTTACCCTAGCCGAGAACTTTGCAAAAGCGTCCTATGAACTTCATATTTTCTTTTACGGGACGTACTTGCTTTGTTCTCAAATGGTTCGCAAGGTGATCATAAGGACGGTGAAATTGGTTATTGGTTTGCTTGAAGAGGTAAATTTTTGCTAAGTTTGAGAGGACGCTCAGTGTTTGTAAGAGAGGACGCCAGTTTAGTTTTTGAGAAGAAGTTGAAGAGGCAGAATTTTGAACTTGTGAAAGTTTGAACAGTGACCGTTGCTTTTGCTCAAATATTAAGGGGGAAGTTATGCCACGTGTCGCACAGGAAATCAGTATTATTTACAGTTGTGCCACCGCTTCCTCTATATAAGGCCAGAACAGTCGCTCTCGTTCATTTATTATTCTCAACCACTTCTCTGCTCAGTTCAGGCTCTGACTTCTCTCTAGCTTTCCGGCAACTTTCTCTCACTAAATCTCACCAAAAAATGTCTCAAAGGTAGATGAACGTGGCCGGATCCTCTACCGGCGGGAAGAGAAGAAAGTTAGTGAAGTCCCACTTCATTGAAAAGCCCAAGCCCATCGTTCTCAATGAATCGTTAGTGGATTTCATCAACAGGAAGCCGCGAACCCTGTACAATTTGATAAGGGAACGCATGGACAAACCAGATGTGAAGGAGGACGCAGTCAAAACAAGAAACTATGAGAAATTCATAGAAGGGTTCGTCATTCAAGGCCTCCACAAAACAAACTACAAGGACTTGCCAAGACGGATGGACGATGTTCTCTTCTTTTCACAATTTGAAGGTGAGAATCTTGCTCCCTTGCTTGATCTTATCCCAGACCTCCACAATGCCGTCCTCCCAGACTTTCCCATGTACCCTAAGGACTCTCTAGCATACAAAATGCTGAAAAATCGTGTGCCAAGTCCCTCTCCCCCACCTCCTCAAGTCGCCACAGTCACAACCAAAAACTTACTCAAGCGTCCAGCTCCATCTTCTCCTCTCTCCAAATCTTCCCAACCTTTCACCTCCTCCAACCCAACAAAAATTGTGGACAAGTTTTCACCCCACATAAAGGAGGGACGCTCCAAGAAAACCCATGACCCACGGCCCCTCAAAAAGGCCAAGACCTCGAACGTCCCATCCTCCAAACCCTCCAAAAAAAGGCCTAGCTCCACAAAAAGGCCTTCCAATCTTTCTAAGGAATCCACTCCTCCACCCCAACCCATCTCCATCGTCCAACTACCCACTCCCCCACCGTCTCCTCAACCCTCCAAGAAAAATGCCCTCATTCCTTTTCCTTCCAAACCCTACTCTCCCTTAAACTTGGCCAACTTCCCATCTGCCCCGGCCCACATTTCCCCACCGAAGGACCCCGAGACCCCAAGGTCCCGCCGTCCATCCTCCGAAAGTGGCCCGGAGGAGACAGAGCAGCGTTCCACACTTGAGCACACTTTTCGCCGAAGGAAGGCTGGTGAAAAGCCCAAGGTTTTGCTCGCCAAGGACGCTGCTGCGCAAGTTGAGCACATTCCATCCTCATCCTCCTCCTCTAGCTCATCTGAGAGCCAAAGAGGAACGCCCGCTCAAGCCTCCCCATTCATTGATGTCGTTGGGGACTCAAATGACGAAGCGGAAGGAGGTGAGAACGCTCCTGGTGAACAAACTGAGGACGCTGGCGAGCACCAGGTCTCTCACAAGGACGCCGAGTCAACTCTTTCTGATGAGCTCGCGCGTGATGCTCAGGAAGTACCTCCTAATGACCAAACCCTCCCTCTCCTAAATCCCCTCCCAACTCCTCAAGAAAACCCATCCCCCTCAATCCAAACAGAATCCCACCAAGTCCCTGCGGACGCTGAACCACAAACAGAACTTCATTTAGAGGTTCAGGACGCAGAGGAGACGTCCCAAGGAAGAGCTCCCTCTGCATCAGAACAGGCCACAGCTGGTGGCAATGAAGCAACTGATCAAGGCACAGAGGACGCTCCCTCCAAGGACGCAGCTGAAAATGAGTCTGAGGACGCCGATGAAGAGTCAGATGATGATGAGGACTCTAAGTCTCCAAAGGGCAAGCGCAAAAGAAAACCTGATGGCGCGCCTGTCAAAGTTCTTAGTCCCCTCATTTACTCCGAAGAGTGGCTCGCCTCCTTCGATGATGACGCCGTTCAAGAGTTCCTTGAGCTCCTCAGGTTCCAAGGATGGTTGAACGTTGGACCTGCGCCAACTACAGTTGACAAAGAGCAGGTGAAGGCGTTCTACAGGGACTTGCGTTTCAAACCGAAAGATGGCTCCCTCCACTTCAAAATAGATGGTGAGAAAGCTTCAGTGAATGAACGCCAGGTCCGCGCCTTCATGGGCCTTAGTTCTCAAAAGCCCCCGTCCAACGCGCTAAGCACTCTTCCAGAAGGCGGGTTCGAGACAACTGATGAGGAACTGCCTCTGGTTGAACATGTTTTCCAGGGCAAAAGGCCAATGGGACTGGACAGGGTTGCTCACGTATTGAGCAAGGTAGGCGCCATAGCTCATTACTTCATCTGTCGCGCCGTCCTTCCTAGGCAGGAGAAGAGGTCAATCGTTCAAACACATGATATTATACTCATCGACGCTCTTCTTGAACGCCGCCCCATCAATCTAGCCAGAATTGCTATGCAACACATGGCTAAGTGTGGGAGGAAGCGCCATGCCTTGCCATACCCAGGTCTCGTTAAGCTCATCCTCAAGTCTCAGCACGCCTATGATGAAAGCGCTCCTTCAGAAGAACTTGGCTTGAAGTGGAACGCAAAGATGGGACTTGTTGAGATCAGGCATAATGAAGAGTTGCCTTCGGTGATCAAACAGTTAGAAGCTGAGGCTGAGGAAGCTTAAAAGAAGGCTGAGGAAGAACGCTTGGCCGCTGAAGCCGAAGAAGAAAGGCTCGCCTCTATGTCTCAGGAGTTCCCTCAAGAAGAAGAGCCAGCTCTCAACTTTGCCGTTCTTGATCAAGCACTTATGGCATCTTCTCCTCCTCCAGCTACTCCTATGGACGCTCCCTCTTCTAGTTCAGGTCCTCTGCCCCGTTCTGCCCCCGCGAATATCGCTCAGCATCCTTCTGCAGAACTCATGGGTGCGATCTTGGACAACCAGTGCCTCATTTACTCAGCTCTCAAGGACTTGTCCTCTGCGTTCACCAAGGTTGCTGAACTTAATGAACAACTGCTCAAGTTTTATCAAGACCATGTTGGACCCAGAAATATTCCAAGCAGGAAGCAACCCAGTACCAGAGAAGTCCCAATGCCTTGCAGCTACAAGATACTGTTCGACCCAAGTTTTAGGCGAAGGAGTATCAATACATAGTCAAAGAAGTATCAAGACCCGATTAGTACTTCTTTGCTACCTCTTCAGAGTAAGACAAGACTTGCGGCGAAAGGAAAGTCGGTTAAACAAGATAGATCCGAGGCAACAAGATAGAATCTTTCCAAGTTATCTTCTAATATAAGATATATTCGCTTCAGGCAAGATAAAGAGCATCCAAGATATAAGATAGATTTTCCGGAAGACTTGTTGGTTAAGATAGATTTATACCTTGTTTAAGATAGAATTCCTACTTTTTGTCTATAAATACCCATGTAAACCCACGAAATTGGGGAAGATAGATGGAGGAGAATAGCATATCACATCAGATCATACACCATAGCCCTCGCTAGAGGCATACGATGTAAACCCTGGAAGGGGGGTCATACCTTCATACATACATTGTAAACCCTAGAACGGGGTACCATGTTTTTACACATTCATTCGATTTCTACATCAATACAAACACGATTTTCGTCCTTCTCTTTGATTTATTTCGATCTAGGCCCGATTTAAGCCAAAGTTCTTCCTTGGGTAAATTTTGGTTCAAACAGACCAGAGCCGTTCACAGTGATCGCCGTCCCCCAACCCTTAATCCCTCAATCTTTTTGCTCTTGCTTCTTTTGTTTCTTAAACACTATGATCTTGGTTTGTAATAACCGTACTCTAATTTCTGTTTGAATGGCAATCCACTGTTTGTGTGCATGTGTGTGTTTAAGCGTTCCACTGCCTATAGTTGTGTTTTTATGCTAACGTTCTTATCACTTGTTATCCTTTTCGATGATGCCAAAAGAGGGAAGTGTAGTTTTGCAGAGATGCGCTATAAATTAGTTATCTAGAATAAGCAAGTGTTAAGGGGGAATTATTAAGTGAAAGGTCTAAGGAACGCCATGCTAGAATAAACTTGAGGACGCCTAGAAAATTCTAGGACGCTTTTCTCTCCCTAAAATCCAAATGTTAGAGAATCAAAGAATGAAAACTTGTGCTTACTGAAATTTCTCTAAGTGTTAGAGGACGCTTTTAAGTTTTCATGCATGCTAAGTTCAAACGCCAAAACTATTTTGCTGAAGAGTATGTCATCATCAAAAAGGGGGAAATTGTTGGGACGCTATCAAGGACGCTTGCGTACTTGGTAGTGTGCCCACACAACCGTCCCTTAGTTTTGATGTGACAAACTCACTTTGATTCTAATAAAATTGTCCAAGTGTTCAGGAACGCTAGTGACAAAAGGACAAGAAGTGTGTATGGGCGTCCCCTAGGCTTAGGGACGCTAGCTAACAGGAAGTAAGGACCAGCAAGAGACTACTTGAGCAAGGACGGAGTCCCAAGCAAGTAGGAACGCAAGAAAGGAGTCCTTACTCACTAGCCGACATGATGACATCACTCGACAACATTTGATCATCCAAGGACACGTGGAGACCGATCCTGTAGCGGAGTCCAACACTACGTGGCGGACGATCCTATTGTAGAGTCCATCAACACGTGGCGGCCGATCCTGTAGCGGAGTTCATCATACACAACTGGATACAGGAAGCTTCCTCATCACCGCCCTACTACGTGGAGGAAGATCCTGTAGCCACGTCCATGAAGGGCATGATCGTCCCAGAGAATTGACGCCCTTCCCCAAGTCCTATAAATAGCCCCAAGGCATTTACTGTGACGCTAACGCTTTCAGGAATATTCAGAGAGAATCAGAGGAAAGCGACTCACTCAAGAACACGAAGAACTAACTCAAGAACTCAAGAACAGTGTTTAGACCTGAGTTAGATCGAGTGAGATTTTGTACCCAAACCACAAAACAGTTTGTAACCAAAAGAGAGAGAGAGAGAGTTCTGCGAAGTACTGCAGAACGTAGGAATAGAGTCCTTTAGTAGATTGAACCACCTTAAGTTGTAGGCTTAAAGGAGTTCCTTACAAGTGAACTTAGGGAAAAGCTAAGTGTCAAGGAACTGTAAGAACTCGCCAGTACAACTGTAAGAACGGTCAATATAATTCTCCAAGGAAAGAACTATTCAAAAATCCTCCAAGGAGGTAGAGGTTTACACTCAAGGACTACTTGGTCTTGAGTGGTTCCTCTATAATTCATTGCGTTCATTACTTACCTGTTTAGTACTATTTCCTCTACACTACTCAAGGACGCTCCTACTCCTCGTAGGAACGCCTAACCAAAGGACGCCTTTACCTAAGTAAAGGCCGTCCCTCAGTACTAACGATCCAACAAAGGCGACGGTTGGGAATTTGCGTCAGCAGCTGGAGGAGAACAACACAAAATTGGCGAACGCGATCCCCGAGTTCCTTACGTCGCAAGAGTACATGGACCGATGCGTTTATGACGCGAGGGCGGTCCAGGCTCTTAGTGCCGTAACAACCGTCCTTCAGGCTTGCGAGAGGTACAAGGTGAAGTACTTTACCACTGACCTCCATCACAACATGTGAGTTATTTGGGAGGATGGGGTGGCGAAACCTCCGTCGGGCGTCGAGGTAGACGACGCGGAGGGAACCGACGTCTTGAACGTCAATCCGAAACTCCCCGCCGCCGACACCGATAAGGAGAAGACGCCTGAGGACCCCTTGCCTCCGAGACCGCGGCCTATGCTCCTGATGCCTGAACCCCATTTCCACCGAGCCTGAAGATTTGCTCTCTATATTTTTTTTTGTTTTGTCTTGTTTTGAACTGGTATTCCACTTGGCCCTTGGAGCCTAAACGCTGCTTATTGCCGCGCGACAGCTGTAATTATACTTTACCTTGACGCGATCTGGGCGTCTAAACTATTTTTGCCGCCACTGCGGCCTTGTAATTATAACATGCTTCGTTGCCTCCTTCTTTTCTCATACTTCGAAAACTCGCCGTACCCATCCCCATGCCAAGCTAGGTGCTAGGACCGCGCTTGACACTGGGTTAATACCTGGATTTTTGCGAAAACTAGCCGTACCCAACCCCATGCCAAACTAGGTGCTTGGACCGCGTTTCAGACTAGGTTAATACATAGATTTTTTCGAAAACTCGCCGTACCTAACCCCATGCCCAGCTAGGTGCTAGGACCGTGGTTGACACTAGGTTAATACATATGGATTTTTGCGAAAACTCGCCGTACCCAACCCCATGCCAAGCTAGCTGCTAGGACCGCGCTTGACACTAGGTTAATACATATGGATTTTTGCGAAAACTCGTCGTACCCAACCCCATGCCAAGCTAGGTGCTAGGACCGCGTTTGACACTAGGTTAATACATATGGATTTTTGCGAAAACTCGCCGTACCCAACCCCATGCCAAGCTAGGTGCTAGGACCGCGCTTGACACTAGGTTAATACATATGGATTTTTGCGAAACTCGAGCGTGCCTAAGCGCATCGCGCGCGTTAGCGGACAACCCCAAGCAAATGCGGCAACTTGGTGGTTTTCCCTAACGATAAGCGTGGAGTTTTCATATTTTAAGGCTTTATGCGACTGCGAGGGGTAGAACCCAGCTCGAGCGCGCCTAAGCGCATCGCGCGCGTTAGCGGACAACCCCAAGCGAAAGCGGCAACTTGGCGGTTTTCCCTAACGATAAGCGTTGAGTTTTGATGTTTTAAGGCTTTTATGCGACTGCGAGGGGTGGAACCCAGCTTGAGCGCGCCTAAGCGCATCGCGCGCGTTTGCGGACAACCCCAAGCGAAAGCGGCAACTTGGCGGTTTTCCCTAACGATAAGCGTGGAGTTTTGATGTTTTAAGGCTTTATGCGACTGCGAGGGGTGGAACCCAGCTCGAGCGCGCCTAAGCGCATCGCACGCGTTAGCGGACAACCCCAAGCGAAAGCGGCAACTTGGCGGTTTTCCCTAACGATAAATTCATTATTTGAACAGCGTAGGGTGGTTGTCTCATCTTATTCATATGGTAACTTGCAGAATACATACATAACACACGACAACCGTCGCGGTGACAAACCTAGCTATTACACATAATATTTCTTCAGGCGTGCCTCATTCCACGTTTTGGCTAGAGTTATTCTTGACAGTGGGTCCGTTAATTTAAAAGCTCGCGGCACGACCTCCTTGGAAAGAAGGTACGGTCCTTCCCACTTTGCGTTGAGCTTGCCACCTTCGGTCCTTCGGAAGGCTAGATCGCCCTCCTTTAGGCCGCGCGGTTTGATTCTCTTGTTGTAGTACGCCGCAGTTCTTCTCTTGTACTCGACGGATCGTAGCTCTGCCGCCTCTCGGCGCTCATCGCGCAAGTACATTTCCACCTTGAGTGCCTCGTCGTTGGTGAACTGGTCGTACCCTGCAACTCTTTCTATGGGTAGCATGGACTCAACGGGCACCACGGCATCGTTGCCATAAGCCATCGCGAAAGGTGTTTCACCCGTTGCTCTGCGCGGTGTGGTGCGATTTGTCCATAGAACCAGCGGCAAGAGCTCGGCCCACCAGCCCTGAACGCCATCCAACCTGCGTCTGAGGTCATCGACTATCCTCGCGTTGACATTTTCCACCAGTCCATTGGACTGAGGGTGCGCAACCGAAGAAAACTTCAGTTCGATGTTCATGCTTGCACAGAAGTCGCGCGTCTCCTCGTTGTCGAACTGTGGACCGTGGTCTGTCATTATCGCGATTGGAATGTCGAAACGACATAAAACGTTTTTCCCCAGTTTGGATATACTAGACGATGGGAGCCATCCATCCTTCCGTGGCCAGGGCGAATACCGCCTGCGAGACACCGCGCTGCATCTTCCTCTCTAAGGTGACCTTATTACCAACCTCGGGAAGGAGAGCCGAGCTCATCTTGGGCAATGCGTCGGCCTTGGCATTAGCCGCACGCGGTATGGATTCGATGGCGAACATCTCGAGGCACGCAATCAGCGCCTTGACCTTGGCGAGATACACAGGCAGAAACCCCGTAGTGCACTCGCAACGAGCTCGGAGTTTGTGAAAACTCTTATCCTACGCGTGCCCACTAATAAGGCCATCTCTATCCCCGCGATCACCGCCTCGTACTCGGCCTCGTTGTTGGTAGCGTCGAAGCCGAAGTTGAGAGCGTGTTCTGACGTGTAGGAAGGCCCCTCAAAGACCACCCCGGCACCCGACCCCACGTCGCAATGCGAGCCGTCGACGAAGACCTTCCATTCGTCGGGGCTTTCATCCGTGTCGGGAAAAGTGACTTCCACCACAAAGTCGGCGAGAGCCTGTGCCTTGATCGTGGTCCGCGGATGGTACGAGATGTCAAATTCAGACAACTCGACCGCCCACTTGGTCATTCTTCCGGACAGCGCGGGCTGATGAAGAATTTGGCGCAGAGGGAGGTTTGAGAGGACCTGGACGGGGTGCGCCTGGAAGTAGGAGCGCAACTTTCTCGCCGCCACCACAACAACCAGAGACATCTTCTCCGCGGGCGAATATCGTTGTTCCGCCGGCTGAAGCACTCTGCTAATGAAGTAGACCGGGTAGCTGAAATCGCTGGCGAGAACCGCGCTGACAGTATGTTGGCTTATCGCAATATACAGCTGCAAATCTTCCCCCGGAACGGGCGGAGAGAGCGTTGGAAGATTGGCGAGGTAGACCTTCAAAGCCTAGAACGCGCTCTCCATTTCTTCTGTCCAAGTGAATGTGGTGGTGCTCTTGAGACAGGAGAAGAAAGGAAGAGCGCGGTCCGATAACTTGGAGCAAAAAAGCCCCAGATAATTTACCGCACCCGCCAATCCCTAGACTTCATTGCGCAAAGCTGGTGAGCGCAGATCCAACACAGCAACCACCATGACGGGATTAACGTCTATACCCCGCGCACTGATCATAAAACCGAGGAATTTCCCCGATTTTACCCCGAAGGCGCACTTCTCCGGGTTTAAACTCATCCGGTGAGCGCTTAGGGTTTGAAACACGTCAGCCAGGTCTTGTTGAGGCTTTTGACCACAATGTCATCTACGTAAGCTGAGACGCTGTGCTTCAATTGTCTCCGAAAGATGTAGTCCACCCGGCGTTGGAAAGTGGCCCCCGCGTTCTTTAAGCCAAAAGGCATCACCTTGTAACAGAAAGTTCCGCGCTGAGTGATGAACGCGGTGGACTCCTGATCCAAAGGATCCATGGCTATCTGGTTATAACTAGAGTACGCGTCAAGGAAACTCAATGCGCTGTGATCGGCGGTGGAGTCGACCAGATCATCAATGGAAGGCAGGGGGTAGCTGTCCTTGGGACAGGCCTTGTTGAGGACCTTGAAGTCGACACACATGCGCCACTTCCCGTTGGACTTCTTTTGATGAGGGACCATCTGTCAAGCCACCACCGAGCACGCCCATTCTCTTAGATGGTCCAATAATAAGGGCACGCGCCAAGAAGCTTCAAAGGGACTTGTTTGCATTTGTGGCGTACCATTGATTCAAGGAAGCCAAGAATGCCCCTAAGAACAAGTCATCATTCATGTGCCTCGTCGCCAACAAGCTAAGCCAAGAGGTGCCAGATTTGGGGCACCGCGGCGGTGCCTAGGCTGCAGCACAAGCGGGCACCGGCACCCAAGCGCGGGATGAGCCTCCCAAGGCGCGATCGCGCCTCACCTTCCCACGCCGCACCTTGCCTCCTGCATACTTAGTTGTGCGTGTCTTGCATGGTCTTGTTAGGCCACTTATGGGCCGCCCTTTTATTTGTTTTACTTAGACATTTTCTAGCTATTTTCTGATTATTTGGAAGTCATATAAATAGCTCTAGCTGCCCATTATTTCAGTTAAGAAACCTTTATCATAAAACCTGATTGTTTTCTCTCCATAGTGAGAATCGAAGACTTGTTCTTCATCGTATTGCAATTTCAGCTTGGTCTGTCTTGATTGCATCAATTATCGATCATAGTTGGTGTGCTAGTCGAATACGAGCATCTTCTTCGTGCTTTCAAGGCTGGATCCTTGATTGTGTGGAGTCGTACGAGGTTGGTCACTTGATCATTCAGTTTGGTTCTCGTTTTTAACTTCTTCTCTTGGCGATCATATGATGCTGTCGGTGATTTGGACGATCGACTTCTTCTCTTGACGGGGGACGACCATGCGCACAATGAAGTGGTGCGCAAGGAAGCCCGTCTTGGAAAGGAAATGAGCGACCTTGTCCCTAGCAACTGCCTGCCTCCCATTGAATATGTGGTTGAAGATCTCTTCTTGGGAGAAGCGGCCAAAGTTTTGCAGGGTAGGTCGTGCAGAGCATCAGGAGGGGAGGGGCGCATGCCGAGCATATTACGGACGGTACCCTCAGCAATTGAGTACTCGTCCCCATCAATCCTGAACGTCCCTTGAGGCTTCCCTTTTACTTCAGATATTTCGAATTTAGAGTAAAAGTGGAGAACCTGTTTGGGGTCGACCTTAGCAGCCTCAGAACCAAGGTGTGTCCAACCCTGGAACTCAAGCAGTTCCAAGAACTCTGAGCGTCCGTTCTCTTCCAAAAACTGAGCAGAAAACAGAAGTGGCGACAAAATCTTCTTGAGCCTTTTCTGCTTGCTGTCGTTGCTTACGATAACCTCATCACCGGCATCTTCTTCTTCACCATCTCCCTCCTCATCCTCATGATCCTCATCCTGGTAAGGAGCATCATCTTCATCTGAGGCCTCATCCCCTTGATCATGGGACTCGGCCATCTCCTGGTCCTCAGCAGTGGACGCCTGTGCTGGAGGAGGCGCATCCACAGCTAGAGTCCTTGCCAAGGACGCTATAGGGACTTCAGCAGAAGCCGTCCCCTGGACTTGTACATTCTCCTCGACGAAGGGAGCAGGCGGAGGAGGAGGAGGAGTTGCTCTAGGAGGAGAGGGAGTGGGAGTTCTTATCTTGGCCATGGTTGCGGGGGCAGAGGAGGTGTTGGGCGGAGCCACTGAGATGGGTTTGGCTTTTAGCGGAGCGGGGGGAGGAGGAGGAGGCTGCTTAACCGGGGAGTCCTCTAGATGAATGATTGTTGGCACAACGTCCTTTGCCTGGACCTGTGCAGGAAGAGCGTCCATTTGGACCTTAGGCATAGGCTTTGCCAGGTCCGCCTCCATCTCCGCCTCAAGCGGGTCCGCAGTAGCCGTAGAAGCAGGAGTTACGTCCTCTACCCTTGGTAGTGGAGGAGGGAGTAGAGGGACTTCCTGCAGCTAGGCTCTGCTGGATCGCCGCAGCAATGGCGTCCTTTTCTGCTTGCTCTTGGCGCGCCTTCTCTTCTTTCTCAATCTGCAACTCGGAGAGGCGGATGGCGGCCATTTGTTCTTCCGTGACGCCCTCAAGCTGAGCAGACGTCTTTAATCTTCTTTTGGGGGCGGGGGGAGGGGAAGATGGTACTGGTTTGGGTTGAGAAGAGGAAGGGCCTTTAATTTGGAGCAGTTTTGATGGGGGAGGGGAAGATTGCCTTTTTCTCTTCTGTGATGGGACGGAGCCCGCAGGAGCCACGATGAACTCCATTATATCGGGGAGCAGCTTGCTCGTCCACCGTCCCACCAAATGAGTCAGAAATGATACCTGACCCCATGAATGGAGGGTTGGTATGGTTGGTTTCCTCAAGGCGGGGACGGACATAGGTTAGCATAAAGTAATGGAGGAGGCGTTGGATTTTTTGAGGGTGGTTGCTAACGGACGCCCTTAAGCAGATGTTGGCGAGCGTCCGAGGCTCTTTTTCAAGCCAGTCCTCAATCAAGGGGTCAAGAGGAGGACGGCGAGAGGGTTGAGCAGGGAGTTTAAAGACTGAGGACTTGATGGGGCTCCCTTGCTCTTTCTCAAGTTTAAACGGCTTCTCCAAAAATTGGAAACATTTTTGAGAAGATTTGGATTGAGATTAGGAAAATTGGGGTTTTTGAGATGGAGCTTGGGATCTTTGTGGCTTGGGAGGGGTGGTGGAAGGGCGGCGCTGGGAGGATTGGGAGGAATGCTGGTGGCGAGAAGGTTCATGGCGCCCATCTGGTCGGCCTCTCGAGTCCATCAGCGACCAGCCTTTTATCGGAGTTGAGGATCTCGCCGGTTTAGGGTTTCTCGACGCCAAAGAAGACGATGGAGAGGGTTGTTGGTTCTTTGAGGATCTTATGTTGGTCATGTTTGCGATTGGAGAGGTTTTATTGGAGAGATTAGGGTTGAGGGAAGAAGATTTCGAGATCTGCAATGGGGATTTGGGGAGATTTGAGAGCAATTTCCGGATTTGGGCAAACAGATAATGTGGGCGAAGAGAGTTTTCAGTGGTAGCAGGGGTGGATTTATAGGTAGAAGACGAAGCGGAAAGGGCAGGGGTAACAGGGTCCTTTCACTTGGCTTCCTCCACCTGCGTTCCAACACGTGGCTTTCTTCTCTACTAAGAAACACAGCTGTTGAGCACTGTTAGCGCGTATCCCGAGATTTGCATTCAACTTCTCTAAGACGGTTCACCTTCCAATTTTTAAAATTCACAACTGCAAAGGACTCTATCTAGACGTCCTTTCATCACACAGTACTGCAACCCTGAGAACTGAACCGCTGCGTCCAAAAAACTAATCACAACCTCTTATTCTTAGAACTCTGCCCTGACATCCTTCAGCTCTTAACAAGCGTCCCTTTGATCACTTATCACCAATTTTGAAAATCATGCAAGTACGTCCCGTAAAGATAAAACAAAGAACGCTCATAGGACGCGTTTGCAAGATTCTCGGCTTAGGTAAGCTTAGAGTTCCCATCATTTCAGCTTAGAGTTCCCATCATTTCGTTTGCAAGATTCTCGGCTTAGGTAAGCGAAATGAATAGCGTTCAAAACACAAGCAAAACACATGTCTTAGACTAGCGTCCTTTAAAGATGACTTTAAATGCATGATACACTTTTAAAACGAGTTCTCAACAAGACATAGCCAATCATAGAGGGAATAATAGAATGGGACTTGATCATTTAAAAGTTATCATCCCTAAAAGCAACCGGAGGTGCTCGTAGGGACGTCTATGAAGTGCTTTTATGAAAATACCGGCCACTTGGTCCTTAGTCCTAACATGATCTACTCCAATTAATCCAAGTTCAACATTATCACGAAGAAAGTGATGTCTTATATGAATGTGCTTCGTCCTAGAATGATGAACATGATTCTTGGTAATACTTATAGCACTGGTGTTATCACACAAGATAGGGACTGTGTTGAGGAACGTACCATAGTCCTCAAGTTGGAACTTGATCCATAGGACTTCTGAGCAGCACGAAGCAGAAGCAACGTACTCAACTTCCGCGGTTGAGAGGGCCACGGAGTTTTGCTTTTTGGATCCCCAAGATACAAGGCAAGATCCTAGGAATTGAGCCATTCCTGAGGTGCTCTTCCTATCCACCACATGGCCAATGTAGTCTGCGTCAGAGTACGCTACCAGGTTCAGGGACGTCCTTCTGGGATACCATAGGCATAGGTCATCCCGTCCCTTGAGGTATCTGAAGATTCTTTTGACCTCTTGGATGTGGGACTCCTTTGGATTTGCTTGGAAGCGAGCGCACAAGCACACAGCGAACATGATGTTAGGACGACTTGCCGTTAGGTATAGCAAGGACCCTATCATTCCTCTGTAGAGCTTTTGATCTACACTCTTGCCTTCTTCATCAGCATAAAGGCGAGTGTTGGGAGAAATGGGAGTGTCAATGGACCTTGATGAGTTCATCCCATACTTCTCGAGCATTTCACGAATGTACTTCTGTTGGTGAATGCGCGTCCCATCTTTGAGCTGAGTGATTTGGAGTCCTAAGAAGAAGTTGAGTTCTCCTATAAGGGACATCTCAAACTCACTGCTCATCAAGTTCTTGAATTCCTATACAAGTTTCATGTTAGTGCTTCCAAATACGATGTCATCGACATAGATTTGGACAATCAAAACATCTTTAAGGACTTTCTTTAAGAACAAGGTTCTGTCAATGTTACCTTGTGTGTACCCGTTGGACAAAAGAAAGGACGCAAACCTATCGTACTAGGCACGAGGGGCTTGCTTGAGTCCATAGAGTGCTTTGTCCAAGAAGTACACATGGTCAGGATGATCAGCGTCCTCAAATCCTGGAGGTTGAGCGACGTATACTTCTTCCTTAAGCTTGCCATTGAGGAAGGCTGTCTTGACATCCATTTGAAAGAGCTTGAACCCTTTGTGAGCGGCGAAGGCAATGAGGAGGCGAATGGCTTCAACTCTAGCAACAGGAGTGAAGGTCTCAGCATAATCGATCCCTTCCTCTTGCCTATAGCCTTGAGCCACAAGCCTTGATTTGTTTCTTGAAACGCGGCGACTCTCATCAAGCTTGTTTCTATAGACCCACCTCGTCCCTATTATGTTTTTGTTTTTCGGATGAGAGACGAGGGTCCAAACTTTGTTTCTTTCAAATTGATTGAGTTCTTCTTGCATGGCTTGAATCCAATCAGCATCCTGAAGTGCTTCCTTAATGTTCTTAGGTTCAACTAAGGATACAAAGGCGTTGAATGCACAGAACGCTATGTTGGCGTTGTGGGACTGATTCACAGCTGATCTTGTTTGAACTCCTTTTGACATGTCAGAGATAATTTGATCCGTTGAATGAAGTCTTGAAAGGTTGGATACCCTATGAGTGGCGTCCCTTGTGGGGATACACCTAGGGTCCGTCCAATCAGATTCATCGGAGTCAAAACCATCGTCTTCATTGATAGGCTCAGTGTGTTCCCCCTCAGGATGAGCGTCCACACTGTGCCTTTCTTCTCCTTGTTGACTTGATTCACCAGCATCTACTTGGTTTAGCAACCAAGTTTGAGAGGGCTCTTGCTGTTCGCTAGGGACTCCCATTGAAACCTCATCGCGAGTTTTAGGGGCGCTCCTAGGAACATAATATTTGCCGGAGGAGCCTCTAGGTTCTTCTTCATCATCTTCATCATCGTCCCTTGGGGAGGGACGACGTTCTTTCTTACTTGGTTCTTTCTTGTGAGAAGCATTTTCTTTGAACACCACATGAATACTTTCCTCGAGCTTAAGAGTCCGTTTGTTGAAGACTCTATAGGCTTTGCTTGTGAGGCAGTATCCAAGGAATATTCCTTCATCACTCCTAGCATCAAACTTGCCAATGTTGTCTTTGCCTTTGTTGTGGATGAAACATTTACACCCAAAGACTTTGAGGTGTGAGATGTTTGGCTTTCTTCCATTTAGAAGCTCATAGGTAGTTGTGGCCACGGCTTATGCCCAAAAGTGTTTGGGGATGCCGCTGGCCAGGAGCATCGTCCTTGCTATAACTTCTAGCGTCCTATTCTTTCTTTCAACAACGCCGTTTTGCTGAGGAGTTCGTGGACAAGAGAAGTTGTGGGAGACTCCTTGTTGGTCACAAAAGTCAGTGAACTCTGAGTTTTTGAACACCGTTCCATGATCTGACCTTAGGGATTTCAAGCTCATCCCAAGAGCAAATTCTACTTGCTTGATGAAAATTTTGAACATCTGGAAGGCTTCTGCTTTCGACACCAAGAAGAGAACCCAAGTGAATCTTGAAAAATCATCTACAATAACGTACATGTACCTCTTTCCACCATAGCTTTGGGTCTGCATGGGTCCACACAAATCCATGTGAAGGAGTTCTAAAGGCTTCTTTGTGCTCACTTCATTCTTGGATTTGAAGGACGATCTTGTCTGCATCCCTATGATGCATGCTTCACATTGCTCAATTTGCTCAGGATCAATTCGGGGAAGTCCTCTTACAAGTTCTTTTTTATGAAGCTTGAAGATTGTGCTAGGTCCGGCATGTCCAAGAGTGACTTTGGACGCATAGTTGGATTGATTTAGCTTCGCGGTACCCGTCCCTTTGATTCTTCCCTTGCCCTTATTGCCAAACGAAACAGTTCCTCCCGTGGCACTTGATTGGATAGAAGTGAGATGGATCTGGCTTCCAGTCATGTGATTTGAGGCGCCACTATTAATGATCCACGGGCTTCCTCTCACTTCCACCTGAAGAGAAGAGTTAGTTCTTTGCGACCCAGGCAAGGTGGGCCTTACCTGGTTCGTTACATGGGTACAACTCTTTCATGGGCAAATAATCATACACATTCACATCATTTGTCCTTCTAGCATGCGTCCTAGGAGACTGATTTTTAGCATTTGGCACACTAGCATGCGTCCTATCAGCAGATTTAGGCTTGGCGTTCTTACTGCCACTTCTAGCCTTTCTTCCATTCTCAAGATCCTGTTTCAGCTTAAGACACTCGAACTGGTAGTGACCACTGATGGGTTCCGGATCGGAGGGTCTCAAAATTTAAATTTATAAACCAAACCCCAATTGTAGTATAAGGGTAGGGTGTCGAACACACGGGAGTTCATGCGTTGAGTGTACCAAGAAGACTAAAAAAAGGGTAAAGGAAAGGCAAAAACAAGGAAAATCAAAGGGAACAACCCGGACCGACTTTGGTCACTTCGGTCCGAGGTTGGATCGATGCGAGTTGGCCGGGACCGACACTGGGGAAGTCGAGCCCGATGTACTAGTAACTCGGTCTTGTCAAATATGGTAGATCGGTCTTGGGTTTTTGGGTTCCTTCCCTAACTAGACTTGGGTGATTCCACCCCAATTCAGCCAATAAGTGTTGATCCTTATGAGATCGAGGTTGTTTGCCTTCGATCCCTCCACTCTACACTTCGACCTTAGGGAGTTTTCACTCTCCTTCGATGCTAGGTCTAGTGATGGGCTCGAGATCGCTTTCGCTTACTCTTACCAACCACAAGCCCTAGATCCCTTGTTCTCACAAGAGAATTGAAGCTCAATGTAGAGAGGATTCATAGATCAAGCACTCAAGCCTATGGAATTGGGGGTTCACACCCAAACCTAGCTAGGGGTTTCCCCCATAGCCCAAGACTATGGAATCTACTCCATTTGGTAAGAGTAAAAAGCAATCAAATAGAAAAGCAAACAAATCTCAATCATCAAACTCAAATCCAACTCAAATCGCATTCAAATCAAAGGAATTCACAAGATCCAAATCTCAAATCCACTAAGTGCAAAACAAAACAAGATCAAACTCACTAATCTCCTTTAGAACTCCACGGATTTCTCTCTTCTTCTCCTCTTCCTTTCTCCTCCTTGCTCTCCAAGTCTTCCCTTGAGCCTTTCAGAGTGATTAGATGTGGATCCCCCCTAAGCTCCTCTAAACTCTCTCTAATTATCCTCTCCTTTGATTGGGGACCAAGGAATTCCAAAATTAGAAGAAGGGCAAAAGTGGAAGATCACCATAATGTGCCTTGGAGCCCAATCCTCACTTAAGCCGACTTGGATCGACATGGGTGGACCTTGGGCCCGACGTTGCCAATGTCGGTACGAGCCTCTGAAGCACCAAATCGGGCCCGACTTGCTGGGCACGTCGTTCCGGGGCCTCGATCCTCTTCTTTTCTTGGTTTTCCTTGAGCTCCTCTTCGTTCTTTGCATGGCCCTTCCGCTCCTTTGCTTCCTAGCTTTGCTCCTCCTTAGAAACTCCTCCAAAACGTCCTCAAATGCGCCATTTTACCTACAAAACACAACAAACTCGCATAGTCTCCGAATCTCATAGAAAATCGGAAACTAAGCTAAAAAGGGACAAAACTAACAAAGAAAGGAACAAAAGACACATATTTACAAGGGAAATTAACCACTAAAACACCACCAAAATGAGAGACATCAACCACCTTTGCCACAGTGCCAGCACGTCCTATAGTAGTTTCCAAGGTAGTACTTCTTGTTAGGACGTTGAATTCTATTCTCTTTCATTTTCTCAAGATCAACTACCTTAGATCCTTCACCCTTTGCAATCTTTTTGTAGATTTTATGGCTAGTGGAATTTGTGTAGTAGTCCTTCTTTCCTTTCTCACCACTCTCAAGGACTCTTATGTGTTGTTCTAGATTCTTTGTCTTTTCCCTCTCAAGTTCTAGCTGTGGTTTTGCTAGCTTCGAAGTCACTAGGGAGAGAGTTCTTTGAGCCTGATTCATACCCTAGTCCTTTCCTAGCTAGAACAAAGACTATTGGATTCACTGTTTCAGTCATGGGACTCTTTCCTAGGACTTTCACCTCGTCCCTAAGATTTGCATTTTCAAGTTTGAGGCACACAAGCTGACTCTTAAGGGACTTGACTTCTTCCTGAGAGGACTTTAGTTGAAAAGACATGGTATTGCAATTTTCACATTCCACAACAATATTCTCGGATTCAATCAAAACTTTGTTTCATAGCATAGCTTTCTTGCATGATCTGAGTGATTAGTTTGATAAGCTTGGGCTTTGAGCATTTTTCAAGTGAGCTTAGCATAGATTCATGAGTTACCTCTTGCTCAGTTTCAGAGACGTCCTCTGGAGGAGCTGAGGCGTCTTCCATGGCCATGTAAGCCACTTGATTTTCTGGTTCCTCATCACTTGAGTCAAGGTCGTCCCATGCGCCCTCAAATGCACCAACTAGAGCATTTTCCTTCATTTATTTTGATGTTAACCCTGTTGTACATTTCTTAGCCATGTGTACCTTTCTATTACATTTGTAGCAGACTATATCCTTCATTTCAGCATCTGTAGGTTTGCGTCCTTCTTTCTTGTAAGGCATCTTCATTCTTGGGACTTTGCCTCTTTTGTACAAAGCACGAAGAGTTTTGTGTAACAGAGCTAGCTCATCTTCTTCAGATATTTGTTCTTCAGTCTTCCCTTTGTGTTCTATCGAAGCTTGAAGACGAAGATTCTCTGGGTGCTCTTGAGTTTTAGCTTCTAGCATTGAGTTCAACTCTCTTTGCATTTGATAATATTGCTCATACTCTGGCGTTCTTGCCGCAAGAGTTAAAGCCAGCTCATTTTGGGAACTCTTTCCCATTTCCAACAGGTCTTGATTTCTCCTTGCTTCGTACCCCTTAAGTTTTCCATAAATTTTTTCCATGGACAGTCCTTTGTTGGCTTGGTTTTCCTTGAACGTCATCCTATCGAAGTTCCATGGTCCCGTGAGTCCATCAATCATGACTTGGACCTTCATTCTTTGGGTGATCTCCATTTCCTTGACACCCAAGTTCTTCAACTTTGTAAGCAAGGCTTCAAAGCGGAAGGAGTAGTCGGTGATGGTCTCATTTGTGAACATCCTGAACTTGTAGAAGTCCCTTTTAGCTTCAAGTTGGACGTCCTCCTTCATCTCGCGCATCCCAACATGATACTTCTCAAGGGCTTCCCATTGGAGCTTAGCAGTTGGAAGATTGCTCACGCGGGTAGCGTCCCTTTCACAGAGGGACGTCTGTAGAAAGCAGATAGCTTTGGCGTTTGCTTCCATGAGTTTGAATTCATCGGGACCCCATTCTCCTTCTTTGTCCTTCTTAGCAACAGGTACTTCGAGGTCACGATTCTTTATCACCAGCCAACATTAGTAGTTTTGACTTCGCACGAACCACTCGAACCTTGTTTTCCATCGATTGAAGTTTCCATCGGTGAGGCGAGGAGGCTTAGCATTCGAGATACCTATAGGTTCCATCTCCATGTTTCTTGCAACTCAAACTTAATCTAGAGCGTCTTCTCTGATACCAATTGTTGGATCGTAAGTCTGTTAGAATGGGCATCCTTAACTGGGTTAAGGGCGTCCTTAGGTGTAGCGGAAAATAGACTTAACAGGAAACAAGATAAGATAATATACACGAGTATTTATAGAGGAACCCCACTAAGACCAACTAGTCTTATGGGTAAACCTCTACCTCCGCTGGAGGATTTTCAATAGCCGTCCTTATCTTATTCAGAGAGAGTCCTTACAACTTAGGCGAGTCGTTACACTTCACTGAGTTAAGCGTCCGTCCTTAGCCTCACTAGTAACACTCCTTTCTACCTAACAAAGTAACCTAACTCTCTTAGCTTATAAGGAAGCTATCACTCACGTCTCTCACAGTTCGTTGTGAGAGACAAACTACAACTCTAACTATTTTGTGGTTTGTTTTGGATTTGATGTGGTTGGACTTTCTTTCTCTCGCTTCAAGCTCACTTGGTCTCCTTGTTCTTCGTTCATGAACTTGAATGCTTCGGGAGAGCTTGAGAGAAAGTCTTCAAAGTCCACACCGCTATGCATACCCCTTGGGGGTATATATAGCGGAAGTGGTTCTTGTCCTCTAGCGTTCTCTGAGACTTGGCAGGATCCTTGATCTTCCATCAACAGTGTGATGAGCATCTTGAGGAAGTCAACTCTATTGACGCTTGGGAAGCCTTCGCGTGGATAGGGGACCATTGCTGGGAAAGCGACATCTTTGGAATTGTCTACACATGCCCAGACAAAGGAAGCTTCCTTCTGAGGACTACGGCCAAATGTGATGTAATCATGTTGGGGCGGCCTTGATTTGAATTTGAACTTCGTCCGTATTTTGGCGTGCGTCCCTTCTTGATGAGGACGTCGTCCTATCTGCACAGGGATTTCGCCGATTACGTTCAGCTTTGGAAGTTATGATGGAATGCGTCCCTACAGAGTTAGGGACTCTCGTTCACTTGTTGTCCTTTTCGCTTTTGTGCGTCCTTTGGACTTACCTGAGATCAACACTTGGACAACTTATCAAATACCTTTGAGTTTGTCATTATCAAAACTAGGGACGATCATTATTGGTTAGATATTAATGACTGGCGTCCTTAATATCGTCCCAACAAGGGCGACATTGAAGAATACCATACCTCCACAAAAGAGCCACCTTTTCACCCTACAAACCACACATTAAGGTGACATACTTAGTGCAGGTACTCGAGGCGAGAGAAAGCTTAACCAAGGTCTGATTTCTTTCTTTGTTTAACTCTTTTCACCTCGTTGCTATCTTCTTCACAACATTTCTGTCCATCTTCTAAAACGTCCATTTCTTCATTCTCCTTCGATTTTGTGTCTAAACTTGATTTTGTGAGTTGAAGCTACCACTGAATTTTGAACTCGAATTTTGATTCTTTCAAGGCAGATTGAAACAACGAGCATTATTGCAATACACGAGGGAGAGCGTGAGCGAAACACTTTGCAAGGCTGTTTTGGATTACACTAATCTCACAAGTTTGCTTGTAAAGTGTTTTTGTTGACTGTGCAGGATGTCCAACGAAAGTAGTGATAACGCAAACACCCCCAAGAGCCCGGAGCCAATCCATCCCGAGGTGTTCAAGTTGTTGACATCGCTCAACAGCAACATCACACGCCTCAACTCTAGGATGTCGGCCTTGGAGACACGAGCACTTGCGTTGCCAACCACCGGTGTGACGCTTCGCGTTGATGCACACGCCCAAGCTGAGGGCGATGGCCAGAACCAAGACGCCACCAACCAGCCCCATGGTGATCCGTTCAGGGCGTCCACATCACAACAACAAGGTTTCCAAAACCAAACCAGGGAAGTGCCTCATAACTCTAACCCATTGCGTAATTCCGCGGGCAATCTTCCTAGAAGAGTGTCTATTGGTCCCCAGCTCACTCCCCTTCGGGATGAGCATAATCGTGTTAATAGTTTTCAAGAATTTCAGGACCAAAGGGGATCACCGAGCGACATGGATTTGTATGATGATGAGTATGATGGCAAGGAGGAGGATAACTGGGAGCGGTTCTCAAGAAGGGGAAGAAGGGAGCGTCGTGATGATAGGTGTCCAAGGAGACCCCGAGAACAGGAGCAGGATGGTGTCGGGAAGGTCAAGGTAAAAATACCCTCATTTGAGGGCCGGTGTGACCCCGACGTGTACATGGAGTGGGAGACTAAAATTGAGCACATATGGAGCTGCCACAATTTTCCCGAGACCAAGAAGGTGCAGCTAGCCGTCCTTGAGTTCTCCGGTTATACCCTCATATGGTGGGATAACTTGGTGAAGGAGAGGAGGCGCAACCTGGACGCACCAATAACCAGCTGGGAGCAAATGAAGGCGTTGATGAGGGGTCGTTTCATACCTCAACACTACGCCTTGGAGCTAAGACAGCGGCTGGAGAGTCTCAAGCAAGAATCAATGAGTGTAGAGGAAACTTACAACACCATGCAAGTGGCGATGGTGAGAGCTAACGTGGTTGAGGACAACGAAGCCACGATGGTCAGGTTCCTTCGTATTCTCCATCCTTCTTTATCTAATGAGGTTGATCTTTATCCTTACTCTACTATGACTGACCTTTTGCATTTAGCTACCAAAGTAGAGAGGAAATTCGGGTTTAGGAGTCGAGGCGCACCCAACCAGCCGAGCAATTGGAGGAGCCAAAGCCGGAGTGCACAAGGTGGCCAAGGAAGGGAAGCTACGCCTCACAAGGAGAAGGGAAGCGCAGCTGGCGCCCATGGAGAACAAGGGGGACGAAGCAAGACCCCATGGAGCAATTCATCATCCAACAACAAGGGCAACTTTAAGGGAGCTTCCACAGCCCCTAAGGGGAGTAATTCTAACACCTCTTCTAGAGCTAGGGAAATAGTGTGCTTTAAATGTCAAGGGAGAGGTCATTACATGAAGGATTGTCCTAATTCTAAAACTCTTTTGATTAATCATCTAGGAGAGTATGAATCTGAAGTTGATGATGATAATGAGAATGCTTGTGCTAATGATGAATCTGATTTGCATGATAACAATGATAATAACAATGAGGATGAAGTAGAATATGAGTCTGGGGAGTCATTGATTGCTAGGAGAACTTTGCATGCTAAACCTGCCCCATGTGAAGATAATCAAAGGGAAAATCTATTTCATAGTCATTGCTTGATACAAGGCAAGGTGTACAACTTAATAATTGATAGCGGTAGTTGTTGTAACATAGCTAGTATGGAAATGGTACAAAAACTGCAGCTTCCTATTTTTCATCACCCTAGGCCTTACAAATTGCATTGGATGAATGATAGTGGTGAATTGAGAGTGAATAAGCAAACGCATGTTACTATTAAGCTTGGTCATTATGAAGATCATATTCTATGCAATGTAGTTCCTATGCAGGCATGTCACATCTTACTAGGACGTCCATGGCAATTTGATCGGAAGGTGACTCATGATGGGTTCACCAACCACCACTCCTTTGTGCATAAGGGCCACAATGTCGTGCTCAAGCCTATGACACCCACCCAGGTGGCGGAGGCTTTCGATAAGGGCAAGGTAAGCAAGGTAAGTGGTGATGGTGAGGGGGAGAATGGGAAGAAGGGGAAAGCTCGGGGTAAGACGAGCCAAACCGACAGCCCTACACCCTCCTCCGTCCTATTAGCTTCCAAGCGGGAGTTAGTGGACGATTACTTGGACGGGGAAACAACGCTGATGCTCTTGTACAAGGAGTTGAGCTTGTTAAGTGAGGAGCTTCGCGCCTCGCTGCCCCCGCCCATTTTGGGGCTCATCGAGGAGTACAAGGACGTATTCCCCGAAGAGATACCGGCTGGCCTACCCCCAATTAGAGGAATCGAGCATCAAATTGATCTCATTCCCGGGGCGTCTTTGCCAAATCGGCCAGCCTACCGTATGAACCCCATGGAGACCAAAGAGGTCCAATCCCAAGTCCAAGAGCTCTTGGATAAGGGATACATAAGGGAGAGTTTAAGCCCCTGTGTTGTACCGGTATTGTTAGTGCCTAAGAAAGACAACACATGGTGCATGTGTGTCGATTGCAGGGCAATTAACAATATCACGGTGAAGTATAGGCACCCCGTTCCTCGTCTCGACGACATGTTAGATGAGCTGCATGGTTCCACTATCTTTTCAAAAATCGATCTTAAAAGTGGGTACCATCATATTCGGATGAAGGAAGGGGACGAGTGGAAAACAGCCTTCAAGACCAAGTTCAGTCTATATGAATGGCTTGTTATGCCATTCGGGCTTACTAACGCCCCTAGCACTTTCATGAGATTAATGAACCATGTTTTGAGGCATTACATAGGAAAATTTGTAGTTGTGTATTTTGATGATATCCTAGTGTATAGTAAGTCCTTAGCTGAGCATGAAGATCATTTGCGAAATGTGCTTAACACATTGCGTCTAGAGCACTTGTATGCTAACTTGAAAAAATGTGAATTGTGCACTGCTTCTGTTACTTTCCTTGGTTTTAAATTGAATGAAAATGGGTTGCAAGTTGATGAGCCTAAGGTGAAGGCGATCCAGGATTGGCCTACGCCTACGTCCATTGGGCAAGTGCGGAGTTTTCATGGACTGGCCAGTTTCTACCGGCGGTTTGTGAGGGACTTTAGCACAATTGCTGCTCCATTAACCGAGATTACCAAGAAGAGGAGCGAGTTCAAGTAGGAAAAGGCGCAAGAGAGGGCATTCCAGGCCCTAAAGGACAGATTGACGCATGCTCCATTGTTGGTGTTGCCGGACTTCACAAGGTCTTTCGAGGTGGAGTGCGATGCTAGCGGCATTGGTATTGGAGGTGTACTCATGCAAGAAGGTAAACCCGTAGCCTTCTTTTCTGAAAAGCTTAAAGGTGCATGTTTAAACTACTCGACTTATGATAAAGAATTGTATGCATTGTTTCGAGTGTTGAAAACATGGCAACATTATTTATGGCCTAAAGAATTTGTACTTAAAACTGACCATGAATCTCTAAAACATTTTAAGAGCCAAGATAAACTTGATAGGAGACATGGTAGATGGATGGAATTCATTGAAACATTCCCATATGATATTAAGTACAAATAGGGCAAAAAATAATGTAGTGGCTGATGCTTTGTCTAGGCGCCACACCTTTTTGACCACATTAGATTCTAGGGTGCTTGGATTTGCATATAAGGATCTTTATGTGGATGATGCTGATTTTGGAGTTGCATATAAAGCATGTCTTGAAAAGAGGTCATTTGAGTCTTATTATGTGCATGATGGATTTCTGTTTCGTATGGATAAAGTTTGTATTCCTAGATGCTCATTGTGATTGCTACTTGTTGATGAAGCCCATAAGGGTGGATTAATGGGTCACTTTGGTAGGGATAAGACTTATCATATGCTGCGTGCACATTTTTATTGGCCTCATATGCTTAGGGATGTAGAGCATGCTATTAAGAGATGCATTGGTTGTTTGAAAGCTAAGTCTAAATTGAAACCTCATGGCCTGTATACACCATTGCCCATACCTTCAGCCCCTTGGGAAGACATATCCATGGACTTTATAGTGGGCTTACCTAGGACTAAGAGGGGAAGAGACTCTATTTTTGTGGTTGTAGACAGAATCTTTAAGATGGCTCACTTCATAGCTTGCCACAAAACCGATGACGCCACTAATGTAGCTTCTTTGTTCTTTAGGGAAATTGTTAGGCTGCATGGTGTGCCAAAAACCATAGTTAGTGATAGGGATGTGAAGTTTCTTAGTCACTTTTGGCGAACTCTTTGGGGTAAGTTGGGTACTAGGTTGTTATTCTCTACATCTAGCCACCCACAAACCGACGGCCAAACCGAGGTCACCAATAGGACTTTAACCACCATCCTTAGATCCATTATTAGGAAGAACTTGAAATCTTGGGAAGAAATGTTGCCTCATGTGGAATTTTCATATAATAGGACATTGCATTCATCTACTATGCTTACTCCATTTGAGTGCGTTTATGGTACTAACCCCTTAACTCCTTTAGATACCCCATTTCCGATGAGGGAAAAAGAAAGTTTTGATGCAGGAAGGCAGGTTGAGTTCATTAAGGAGTTACATGAGAGGACAAGGATCAAGTTGGAACAAAGGGCCGAGTATAATGCCAATCGAGATAACAAGGGCCGGCGCAAGGTTGTTTTCCAGCCCGGTGATCTAGTGTGGGTGCATTTGAGGAAGGAGAGGTTCCCCGAGCAACGAAAGTCCAAACTGTCACCACGTGGCGATGAGCCTTTCAAGGTGCTTCAACGCATTAATGACAACGCCTACAAGCTGGAGTTGCCCGGAGAGTATGGCGTGAGTGCTACATTCAATGTGGCTGATCTTACTCCTTATCTTGCTGTGGATGAAGACCTTGATTCGAGGTTGAATCCTTTTCAAGAAGGGGAGGATGATGAGGGACCATCCGTCAAGCCACCACCGAGCACGCCCATCCTCTTTGATGGTCTAGTAACAAGGGCACGAATACAATCATCTTCTTCGTGCTTTCAAGGCTTGATCCTTGATTGTGTGGTGTCATACGAGGTTGGTCACTTGATCATTCAGTTTGGTTCTCGTTTTGAAAGCAACGAGGGTCCTATTGTTGTTTCATTTGGTTGATCTTCATTTCCCTATCATTTTCATCGAGTCTTGTTATTTCCCTTTTCGTTTCCAGATTGTCGAGTCTCATTTGTTGCATTTCTGACCATTTGCTTGTTTCCTTGTTTTCGAGTCGTTGATTGTCGAAGATCGGGCCAATTCACGGCTAACCCCGTATCATCTTCACTAGCACGACATTGGAGAGTCAAGTAGGATATTTGACCTCTCGTATGAAGTTGGCGCGTAGGAGCTTCTCAACCTCCGCATTGGCCGCACTGGTGCGTTCCTCGTTTATCTTCCGGCGCCTTTGACAGACGGGCCTAGACCCCGGGCTCACTCGAAGTGAGTGGAGCGCCACTTCGGGAGAAACGCCTTTTAGGTCCGTTGCCGTCCACGCGAACACATCGCGAGAACGAGCCAGGAGCCCTTGCAGGCTTTCGGCGTCCTCCCCGGTCATCGGGAGGACGGAGATCTTCTCATAGTCCCCGAGGGGCTCGCGCTCTCTTTCCTGTCGAACATCCAACTCCGCGCTGGCGCCGCCCGTGATGGTATACGCGGCTGGCCGAGCGCGGGTTGATGCCTCATAGCACTTTCGTGCCTCAACCTGCTGGTCATGGGCAACTCCCACCCGGTCCTCGACCGGAAACTTCAAGAGCAGGTGATAGATGGACGCGACGACCTGAAACTTCATCAGGGACGTACGGCCCAATTATCGCGTTGTAGATGGAGGGGAGCCAAACAACGGTGAACTCGATTGGCTCTGTTCTGCGGGCGCCATGACTGTCTCCCAGCGTCATGTCCAAGGTGACTTAACCCGCGATGTCGACTTCGTTGCCAGAAAAGCAAGTGAGCTTTCCGGCGTAGGGTTGGAGCATGGCGGCTGAGATGCCGAACTGGGCGAACACGTCATAGTATAAAAAATCCACCGAGGCTCCCGTATCCACCATGATACGCTTGACAATTTTGGTGGCGATCACCACGTGCACGACCAAGGAGTCTGCGTGAGGGATGATGAGCACGCGGGAGTCGCACGGCCGGAAGGTGATGTCGGTGTGAGGGATCCCGGCCGTGCCTAGACTGTTGATGGAGCCGCTGGAGGTCGAAGCGCGAGCATAGCGCTTTCTTTCCCCGCCGCTAGACCCCACGAAGGTGGATCCCCCCGCGATGGTGTTGACGTATACGTTGGGGCCGTTTGGGTAGGCCTTTCCTCTTGCCGGGGCAGCACTAGCCAAAGCATTGGCCTGTGCCGGCTGGCCGCCATCGTTGAGTGGCCCAAGCTCCGTGGTGTTGGCCCCAGTATATGGGTCGTTGTTGTTTGGCCCATTGTCACCACGGTTGTTACACGGCCCGCGGTATCCCTGATGCCCGCGACCGCGTCGACCTCCACAACGGTTGTGTCCCTCGCGCTGCCCACCTTGAGGCTTTGTCGGTGTGGTGGACACGGTGAGGGGCTCCGGGGTGGTTTTCTCCTTGCCCTTCCCACGGTCTTGCGCGGGCTTTCCTGTCGCATCTTCAGCGAAGACGCGCTTGGTGATGGCGTTGCAGGCGTCTTCGTAGGTGTGTAGGATTTTCCCACACATCTTGACCTTGAAGGTCCCATCGCGGAGGTTATGAATCAGCATGCCGCGGGCGGATGTGTCGTTGAGTTGAGGTATCTCCGACGCCGCGTTGACGAAGCGGGTGAAGAAGGCGGCTAGGGAATCTTCCTCCCCCTGGGTCACGCCCATGATGTCCTTCGTCGTCTTCATGCGCTTTCGCGATCCGCTAAAGGGGGAGGTGAACCGCCGCGCCAATTCTTTGAAGGACGTGATGGAGCCCACTGGGAGGTTGGTGAACCACCTCATTCCCGCGGTTTTGAGCGTGGAGGGAAAAACCCGGCAAAACATGGCGTCGTTGTAAGTTTTGAACGTCATGTGCGCGAGGAACTGCCTGACGTGGTCCCTCGGGTCCTTCGTGCCGTCAAACTGCAGCGCCGTCGACGGCTTTTGGAACCCCTTCGGCATGGGTTCATCTTGGATGATGTCGGCGAAAGGACTGCCGTAAGAGGTACCGCGATCATCCACCATCATGTCACTCCGGGAGCTGGAACGTCTGGAGCGGGGGAGAGAGCTGGAACAACCTCGCGATATGCTCATATCTTCGCTCGAGCTACCCGGAGGCGGGGTATGGTATGCCTGCCCAGGCCCGTAGCCCGCGGCGTGAGCGGGTACGTAGGGCTGGTGTGGCATAGGGTAGGAGCTCTGACCGTGCTGCATGGGGTAAGCACCCTGGCCATAGTGGTACGCCGGGGCGTAACCTTGGAAGTGGTGGTTGGGAGGCGACAACGCGTTGGGGGCGTCCTGCTCAACCTCCTGCCCGATGGGGCTCCCATTGGTGGTGGAGTACTCCTCCACATATGGCTCTTGCGCCGGCGCATACTCTTGATAGTATTGCGCGTGCACATACCCCTGGAAGGGGGCCTGAGGCTGGAAACCCTGTTGGAAGTCGGGGTTCCAGCTTCGCATGGTGTGTGGTTGCTGCGCGGCCGGACCCCAGCCGGGCATAGGCGCTGCCTGGGGCATCGCGGGTGGTGACCCGTAATACCATGGTGGTGATGGCTGCATCCCGAAGGCCGCGCCGTCAGCGTAGTATGCGTTGTTGTTGTTAGCGTTCATCGCTCTTAGTCGTTCGAAACGGTGCCTGCTTAGTTTGAGGAAGTCCCCACGGACGACGCCAATGTTGAAGTCCGAAAACACGATGAGGATCGTAACGCGATGAGAGCAAAGGGTTTGATTTCAACCGAGTCAACAGACGAAGAGATGGGAAGTATTTGGTGGCTAAGAGCGTTTAACGTGATGGTGGTAATGTGGTGTGTTTTTAGATTGAGTATGAGGTTACAAGTGAACAAGGATTCTCTCTATCGCGCTAAGTGTATTGGATTACAACAACGATCTTAGCTCGTGATTTAGTGTGAGTGTATCGCGAGGTCTTTCGATCCCCGTTCTGGTGTACAGAGCCCGCTATTTATAGCCGAGGCTTGGGTTGAGATCGAACGAGATGTCGATGTGGGACGAGTGCCGCCCAGGCGCGTGTCGCTTTCTGGTTGGTTTTTGGAGCGGTGGCCGCGAGATCGGCCAATGGAAGGCTAGGATGGCACGTTATCGCTCACCGCTCGTTTGGATGGGACGTTGCCGCCCACCGCTCGTTTGGATGGGACGGCCTCCTCTCCCCGCGATTACGTGTAACGCGATGGGGACATGGTTTAGCGGACTTGCTCTTTGAGGGATTCCGTTCGGGAGAGGATCCTTGTACCGGGTGGAGGCATATGATCGACCGCGATGATGGTAGGACCGGAGTCGGCGCCACCGATATGTTTTATACTTAGTAATATTTTGTTTTGGTGGGGGTGGTATGACCGCGTTGACGGTTCCTGGTATCAACAGATATAAGTGTTAGTTTTAGAGGATACAATTAAAAAATAAAATCATTATCTTAATGAATCTGGATGATGTGGTGCAAATTTTAAGAAAGACTTAGATTCTACTTTATATTGTACTAGTATGCTGGTCCGTGCCGATGGCACGGTTGTAAACAGAATTCTTATATGAGAAATGATATGTACAACAGAAGAAAGTAGAATTTGGCTGAGTGATTGCAAATCCCAGGAGTGATCAGGTAAAATGAAAGAGGGAATTATAAAAAAGGGATAATGGTTCAATATTTGGGACCCAAGGGTCAGACCAAAATTTGATATTATTTCTATTGCCAATAAGCCACCGAATACCTTTGGAGAATTGATCCCTAATATTTAAAAGTCATCCAATCTGCCAAGAATGGTTTTTTTTTTTTTGGTAATGAAAAATAGAATGAGAGTGAAGATATTTTTCAGAGACAATTTTAATCCAAACATTATCTTATTGAGTTACCAAATTCCAGAGCAGTTTCGATCGCAAGGTTTATATTTTGGGCAGAACTAAGGCCAAAATCCCCGTCAGATTTAGGTTTGCATATGTTTTCCCAACTAAGACTTCTGGCTTGTTGACCCATCGCCGCCCAGCATCAGTATTTCATTTTAAAACTGAGTAGAATTGTGTTTATGACAATATCGCTATATTTTTTTAGGGAGATGCCTCTTTCATTTTTAAAACTTAAATTTAAGGTGATCTTAGGTGGGTATAACGGAGTAGTGCAGGGTCCCTTTGCAGGTTCATATCCTTCTATGTTAACATAAAGAATTCCCAACTATTAAAATAACTAAAAAGAATAGTCTGTTATCAATCCAAGCAAAACATGCACACTCCCTTTTACTATATATATGAATTGTATAGGTACGCTACAATGATCCCAAAAATACATCCATATACTACAAAAAGAATGAAACCTATTAATTTGATTGGCTAATCAATTTATACATACCATTGTTTTGTCCTAATCAAAAGATTTGAGTTGATTTACATAGCATATGTAAAAAGAAATCCAAGAAAGGGGAAAATAGAGGCAATTTAGAAAATTGAGCGAAGTAGTGGCCTCTCTTTCAAACTCATAATGCTGCATTTTTTCAATTGTTGCCTGCACAAAAAGGCATCTTGTGAATATTCAAGATTCAAAAAAACCAAAACCTAAAAATGAAGCATATGCAAGAAGCACGACATCTTTGATCGATGATAATTTTTCAAGATGTGAAACAGCAGTTTATCAAAGAGCAAACCATTTGGCTAGGCAAATCAAAGAAGTCAGAAGAATAATTCTCATAATAAAGTCAACTAAAGTTTTGAGTTTATATATAGGAGAGACAAATAAAATTAAGACTCGATCTTCTTAAATTCATCCCTCTCCTACATTGTTGTCTCATACATGCTCGTTAGCCTCTCATTCTCTTCATGCAATTCCAGAAATTGGGGTGCCATATTCAGAAAATGTAATGCCAGTACCTGCAAATGAATGTCCGACATTTTCTGTTTTCCGCGTAGTTGATTAGTCATGATGAGTGAAATCAAACATAGATGAGTGAATTAATAGACGGTGTCAAAAATTATAAAAACTTCTGTTTTTAGACCTCCTTACGAAGCATTCAGTAACTCAGGTCTCAGTTTCAAATTTACTACATATTTGATTGATCATGCTTTGAGTACTTACACCTATTTGTGATCATACAATTGCAAAGCAACAATGTAAAGTTCCGGGTATATGTTTTATGCTACATGAAGAATGATACCTACAACATTTCTACATCCAAGATCCCATTTGCAAACTAAACCTCCCACTTAAGTAGAAAAGAGTCATACCTTCAGTACATGAAAGTGACAATGTTATGAGACAATGGATTTGGTGTATAAATTAGTAATTGGTTACATCTACAACTGATGATGGAAAATTTTGAGCACGACAAACAAACCTGTTGAATTTTGTTAAATTCTTATCCTTTGTCGTCTTCTAGGAAACATCATTAAGGACTGCCTCCTTGATTTGGGCTGCAAAGGTGCACAGTTAAACTGAGTAAGCCATTTAAAAATAGAAATTTCTTAAGCTCAACTACACAATGAGAAAGAAGAACTGGCAACAAACTACATTAATAGGATGTTGATACGTCTAACAAAGACATTAAGGACCCAAAGATTGAATCTTTAGCAATTGCAGTGATAAGATAGTACATGAAAAAACACAACAACATAAAGACCATGCAAAATCCTTAATTATGTTCTAACTGAGAATCCTTTTTTATTTAGCCTACTGATCTTTAGGCAAGCAGAAGTGAACTCTTATGCCAAAGATAAATAGAAAGCAAGACAGAAAAGCTAACCTCTCGACAGCAAACCATTAATATACCCCAAAATAATAATAGTAGAAGGAATCTCTTCGTATCTTTGAAAACCCATCAGTATGCCCAAAATAATAGCAGTAGAAAGCAGCTCTTCATTTCTGTGAGAACCAAACATGACAAACATGACAATAGATTGCCAGAAAAAAATGAACTTATTTAAAAGATTTATTTGCACTGTAGGACTACATGGTAAAGCAAGAAAAGCAGCAACTGGAGGATGTTCTTTTCAATTTGAACTGAATTCATGAAAAGTCTTGTACTGTGATAAGTTCCACTGAAAACAAATGGTTAATAATTTATAAACTATAGAATTTATGGCTGGTAAGTATTTGTTTAACCCCCAACCCCCACCCAAAAAAGAAGCCTTACATTTGTAATGGTCACGGTATAAAAAACAACCCACCATGAAACAATAATGCATGATTACTATCTCTTTTGTTAAAAAAATTGTCCACTTTAACAAATGTAACCCCATTAGGTACATAAAGAGAGTGAAAGTCAAAGCAAAAACAGCACTTTAGCATAAAACCTAAAAAAGCAAAATGTATATGAGTTATTAATAATTTGATAAGAAGGTAAATAACTTCAATCATCCCTTATTAGTATCAATCATGGATAAAAAAAAAGTACTCACAATTGTCAATTGATAATAGAAAAGAAGTACTCAAAATTACGTACACAGTTATTTTGTTTTTTATGCTTTGGCAACTCAAAATTACATGCATATACTACAGGTATTTGAATGTTGTTCAAATTGCTCAATGTAATTAAAGCAGATAAAACTAATGTAGTAATCAAAAAAGCAAATTGATTACCTTGGAAATGCAGCTGGATAAGAACAACCAAAAGAGCTTGTTTGAAATGGGGATGCAATGTACAACAGGCAGTAAAACAGTCTTAGTATGAGAGGAGAGCAAATTCTTAAGCTTTGAACATGTAACCTCCTGCTCAACGAATCAAAAACCACGCCACAGCCAATTCCTAATCCCATCCCCCAAAATGTCACTGATGTTGGATGCATCGGGTTCCCATACACTTTATCCCATCGTTTGCAACAATCTCTGTAAACCACAACAATATTCAGAATATTGCATATGAGAGCCGGGATGGAGACCCATACAAAAACGTATAATTCATCTGAGAGTAGAGTATATTAGTTTTCAAGAGAATATCATATTTGTATGCTTCATTGTCAATAAACATGTATAAGAACCGGGAGAACTTGTTTGGGATGATTATGAATTCATAGGGCAACACAGCCCCTGCATACACCAGCGACAATTTCTAACTACTATGAGATCACTATCAGTTTGCAGGGAGGAGATCGAACCTGAGAAAACAAAGGGGGGAGGCACAAAAATTCAGATCGTAATTTTGGTAAATGGAAAATCCGAAGTCATCACAATTAGTTTGATAGATGGAAAATTCATATCGTAATTTCCAACAGATAGATGGAAAATCATAAGCCGATTCTAGAACACATTGAAATCGTAAGTTTGATAATCGATTGACTGAGAAAAGAGAGGGGGGAAGGAGATCGAACCTGCAAAAGCATCCATCCAGGGTTCGTGGACATATTCGGATTCGAACTTCGGATTTCGGTGCCATTCTCGATCTCATCTGGCTCCGATTTCGCTCCTGTATGATCAAACCCTAGGAGCATCAACATATCTGCAAATTGTCAGTAACTCTTAGAATTGGGCCTAGAGAAATCAAACTCTGCAAATTGTAAAAGACGAAAAAAAGAATACCTTCGTAGCCTCCCAGAACTGGGTCTTCCGACATCAGAAGTGGCGTATCAACATCAACATATCTGTTTAGGAGCATCAAAATTGTGGAAGCAATTACTGTGAGATATTGAAAGGTTGATGTTAAGAGGACATACAAATGAAGATCTGAGAATTACATACTTAAAACAACCCATTCCAGCAGCAAGATGATCAGCAAAACACATTGCCAGTCTTGTCTCAACCATACCCTTAATCCTCTTCGAGAATTCGTCGTTCGAGAAGGCGTCGAAGCCGGTGGCAGAGGCTTCGGATTTCGTTTCTTCGCAGTCACGTCGCCGGTCTCCTTCGTCCATCTCAAGCCGTCTCCACCGCCGTCGCCGGTCTCCTTCGTCCATAGGCTTGTGATTTGGGTGTGGGAGAAAGGGGCGTGAAAAGAGAGCGAGGTTTTTTTGTTTTTGAGATCAGAGAGTGAGGGTTGAGGGTTGAGGGTTGGGTTCTTATTTTGCCCTAGCCTTCGATTCCGGGAAGAAGAGAGGTCGCTAATTACTGAGAGGAGTAATTGGTGGGAAAATTTAACGCATGGCAGACGGTAACGCTCGATATGAAGATGGCGTTTGAATACAACCTTACTCATTAAATGCAAAATCCGGGAATAAAATATGCTACAAAACTATAGAAAATTGTATAGAATGCTTAGCATTCATTACGCTCCCCTTCCTTTTTTTATAGGTTCATAGACTAGCAAATGAATGGTACCTCGTACACAGACGTTATCTAATTATTTACTACTTTGTATATAAATTCCCTATAATGATTACATATATTATCATATGTCTTAATGTTTTATTCAGTCTGGATGATGTGGTGCAAATGTACAACTTAGTACTTTAGCGACCTATATATATAATGTGGGATAAATTATTTGGATATTGTTGAGAAATAAAAAAATAATAATTTTGATTAAATGATGGAACATATGAATAGGCTAATCATCTTCATATATAATAGATCGTCAAAGTCCAAAAAATGATTCAATAGTAATTTTTTTTTTTTGAGTCGATGAGAATTAGGGCCTCGCCTTAAGGCGGGATCCCTAGGGCATCCTTACGGATGAGAGCTAGAAGCTCATGATGGTTCCAGATAGATTCCCATGAGAGACTGTGGCCCAGAAACGCAATTTTGTCGGCCACAGAGTTGCACTGCCTACTCCCATGATAAATACGAACTGACTCAAGACCTCGCAGGGTTATGAGAATGTCTGTGATAATCCTTTCAATCTCCCATGTGCATTGGATTTAACCTAAAACGGCTTTGATAACTATGATATTATCTCCTTCTATTTCCAGCTTCCTGACATTCTTCTGTTTGGCTTTCTTCACTCCATCCCACAATGCCAATGTTTCTGCCATCAAGACCGAAACTTTCCCATATGTTCTGACAGACCCGTCAATTGGGTTTCCAGTCTCGTCTCTTATAATAGAACCTCCCGTTGAGTTACCGTTAATTAGCTTAGATCCATCAAAATTTAATTTTGCATAACTCCAATCTGGTGTCTTCCAACCTCGCGCTTTGATTCGTGGTCGGCTTCTTGAACATGCACCCTTATTCGGACCCGTTTCTTCGTCCTCAACCCATTCTTTCGCCTGATTCCATTGCTTCAGATGATTGCGGATATAGAGACTAAGGTCTTGTATGAGATCGTTTGTCGTTTGTTGGAACAGTAACTTGTTTCGCTGATGCCATATGCCCCACCAGGCTACTGCTAACTCAATGAACTCTTCTTTCCTTAATTTGTTATATAGCTCAAATAACACATTCCGTGTGTTCGTTTGTGATAGGTTCTAATCTTTAAGTACACGTTCTGTATTGACATTTATGCTCTTTATTATTTTCAAAGTATGCGGGTATTCAAGTAATAAATCTATCGAGTCCTCATGTGTGGCGTAACACATGAGGCATCTTTGAGGAGTGGAAACTCATTTTTCGATAAGCCTTTGTTTCGTAGGCAGTCTATTCATGTCAATACAGTTTACATTTTGCAAACTGTATTGACATGAATGTTGCAACCGGTTTGCATTTTGCAAAGTGTGTGTTACACTAACAAGTTTGTAAAAAATGATAGTCAAAGCTTTTAGAGTTTATATCTCAATTAATAAAAAGCTTATATGTAAGACGTAAAGTTTACTAGTGATGAACCGATAATGTATATTATTATAGAAATTAAGAACTATGTAGGTTAAAGATTGTGTTCTATAGCGGTGCCAAGGTGAGTAAGTTGGGAATGGGATTAGGTGTTGTCAAATTCTTTGTGTATGGTTCCTTGGTGATTAGCATTTTAATTACTTAACTAAACGATAAATAAGTGATACTCTTATTCGTGGAAAGGGTTTTCATAATGTGTACTATGTGTAATGGATTTTTATAAGGTTTGAACTTGAGTAGAAGTGTTTCAATTATGTTTTAAATATGCTTCATTGAGTGTGTGCATTGACTATAAGAGTTTTCTTGGTGATTAGAGAGGGTCGATGGTGCGATGATGGTGTAGGTTACATCATCAGTACAATGAGAGTGAAAGGTTACACCTTCGGGTCAATAGGAATGTGAGTATGAATGAGGAGCAGTGGTGTGACGATGATATCGGTTTGCATCACTAGTTATGTGCTGTGAGAGTAAAGAGTTGCAGTTCCGCGTCAATAGGAATGTGAGCATGGATGAGTATGTGTGGTAGTGCAAGTTTGTATGTGTGTGTAATATTGTATACCTCGTGATGTGGAACGGTCAGTGTGTGAGAGTCGCAAGATTTTTCCTAAATCCTAAACCTAAAACCTAAACCCTAAACGATCATTCTTTATGTTCGATTCCTATCGACTTAATTTTATCCCGTCCTCTCTCCTCCCATAGAATGAAAGCAACGGTGTGGGATAACTTGAAAAAAAAAAAAAAAAAAAAAAAAAAAAAAAAGAGAGATAGAAACCCTTCCTCCATATGGGATATTGAACGTGTGCCTCTTCTTTATGTGTATATAAAGACATTAAAAACAAAATTAAATGAAACACTATAGAAACAGCACCAACAAAAAAGAGGCGTTTATAGGAAAGGAACATGAAACAGTAGTCGCCAATTAAATTGCTTCTGCACGCCTGCACCCATTGACAAAAATTTCCACAAGGTTCAAATGATTGGAAATGAACATCGTATAAACTTCATCTCGGTTTCATTTCATCCAAAACAAACAATCATCTACGACTCTTTATTGGCTCAAAGGCGTTAATGGGGGAAAAGCTATTACCAAACAGCCACGGCCATCATTGAGTACTGAATTTTTCTGAAATTACATAATGTGCCAAACAGAAAATCATCACCGGCTAGTAGTAGAATGTGTTGTTCTGTGGATTCTGGTTATCTTTGCATAGCATTGACCGGACTTCCATGATCGATCTAGGTGGCTCGACATCTTTCTCCTGCAGGGCATTACCCAGCAGCTGTTGCATCTGAGAAGCAAAAGTATCATCCAAAATCTGCAATTTTTGGTGGCCACACAAAACACAATCACAACTTAGATAGGGAGAAGGGAAATTGAACATGTAGGTTTTTGAAGTAAGGGTAGGATGCATACGGAAACCGCAAGTGTGCAGCCCTTGTACCATGACTTGTTCTCCTTCCTATTCTCTAAGAAGGTCAATACTTCCTGTCAACAAGGATTGAATGGCATCATCAACTTTTACCATGTTTTCACTGCTTATTTTGTTTTAAGAATCGTAAGCAAAAAAAACTACCTTTCCCATTCGGTCCCAGTAGACCCTGCAGAACGTGATGAAGACCTGGATTTCAAAGGTGGAATGAAGATGATTAATTGTGTTGGTCAATTGCTCTCCCAATGGTTGCATTCTATTTCTGACGTCTAAATCTTGAGTGATTGCCTTTGAGTCCTGCAGGATCTTTTTAAGCTTTGTAGCACTTTGTAGCCTCATCTAAATGCCAATGAGAGGGAAACAAAATTAGTATTTCCAATCCTGCATGCAAATCCAAACTGCATGCAACGGTTCTTTTTTTTTCATACATGCATGATCTGTCATTAAAATACTCACATTTTCCACCAGTTTCTCAACAACAGCTTGGACATAATTTCTGAACTTGGCTCTCAGCATAACAGTGACCTCACTCAGACGCTCGCCAGGAATCTGACCGCCACCATCAGGAATGCAAGCACCCCATGACTTAAATTGTGCTTCTACCTTGGGCCGAAGAACATCAAGCATTCTCTTAATCGAATTTAAAAGAATACCCAGCTGAGAAATTACAGATTGTTAGAAGCAAACTACAGTTATACTTATGATTTATAAATGAACCTTTACTAGAATATGATCACCTCATCAGGTACCACATAGGGGGCCACAGATTGTTTCACAAGTTTTTGGACATACTTCAAACCAAACTTCTTTGGTGTTAGGTTCTCCTTCAAAGGTGCCAAGACATCTGAGTACTGCTTATCCAGCGCCTCCACTATTGCCTTTTCAACATCGGCAATTGCCTAAGGGTGCAGAAAACAGAATCCAGAAAGCAAGATCAGAGATAAAAAAAAAACAACCTAAATGGTCAAACATGACTTGTAATCCATTCTTATGTATGATCTCAATATTCATATAGTCCTCCCAAAACTTGTCCAAAATACTCGAGACAAACTAACTTAAATAAGAGCTTAATCAAGACGTACATGCTCCAGAACCAAAGCGTACTCTGGCCACCGGCAAACGATGACTTCGTAATCATTCAAGGTTTCTCTTATGCGGTCATACATTTCATCCACAAAAGGAGTTGTACAATGTTGTGTACGAACTCCTGACCACTTGACCTGCATCAAGGAACTATTTGAGATCCACAAACAAATGATCCCAAAGTGAGAGTGAAACATGTTCCATGTCAAATTTTATATTTAAAATTGCAAGTAAGGGCTTACATTTGACCTTATCTAATTTGCATTTCTCAAGCATAGCAGCACGCTTATCTTTGATCCATACAACAATATACAAGTGGAACAACTCCTTGGCATCAACTCCTCCTTTTATGTGACTAAAATACAAATATAAATTTCAGCCATACGAGTAAAAAAACGAGCTTCAACAAAACAATTATGACCTATAAAAGTAAGGTGCATCAATGACATCACCTGATGTTCCTGTTAGTGAGATCTCTCTGGAAATCTGCTGTCGCTATAACAAGTTCAGCCACTGGAGGTGAAGGGCCAGCTGGAGGGCATGCAATGAGGAACTCACGAATTCGAGTGGACAGTTCCACGCTATATATTGATGCTGACAAATTTGGAAGGTCAATGAAACTGCAAAGAGAGAGAAACTACCGTCATAATTATAATTTGGTTTCTAAATTCTTTGAGCAGAGAAAGCTGCAGGATTGTTTTCAAATTTGTGTGTCCAATCCCTCTTCCCCTATCCTCAATGGCAACCCTCACGATAATTCATATCGTTAACAGTAAGTAAAAAGATGGGTCAAGCTTCCCAGTGAGCTTTTTGAAGGAAACGAATATACCTTGGCAATATGTGTTGATTATGAATTTGGATATCAGTGAAGACTTCATTACTGAAATTTAGGCATAGAGTTTTCATCTTCTGGTAAGCAATAGACATGGTAATATTATCCACTGAACTTCCTTCCCCATTGGTAGTCAGAAACTCATCAGTTTCACTCAAATGCATCTTTGCTCTCTTCTTAGAAGCAGCCTGGATAAATGCTAACCTTGGTGAAACAGTGAAGCAATAGAAACGAGAAAGTTCGGTGAGGAAATAGTACAACAAAAATGAAAATGTTCCCAACCTGAAAGTATTTGCAATACTTATTCTGTGCCTCAGGAGTCAGTATGTCATTAAGAAGAGTGTACAGCTTGACTGCAGGCTGCAGAGCAGGAGCTGCAACCCCTGCTGCAGGACTGAAAGCATCCATAATGCCTGACAAGAGTGATTCATCCAGTGATTTGAAGTTCTCAAACACCAGGGCAAGAATCTGTTCAATCTGGTCTTCCACTTCTCCTAGCATGCGGCTCTAATGAATCAAACACCAACAGGGACATGTTATTTTATACAATGCATTCGTATAAGCTGAAGAAGATAAGGATGCTATGTGAATCGTCTTGACTTTAATAGTTTATATTCAAAACAATGAACTTTCCAGTCATTTTGTATAAAAAACTTAGGTTTCTAGGCAATTTCAACATAGCCTCCACACTAATTCTAGTGTAAATTCAAACAACACATACCTCTTGGTGACTCAACGTATTCTTGCTACGGTACTTCATAATCACTGGATTCAACAGATCAAATATAAGAGAGAGACAGTCCGCTGTTGGAGTAGCCACGTCCAAGGCGTACGAGAGATACCTGTTGTGAATCACATAGCAACAGTCAATCTGAGAAATCTCAACTCTCAAGCACGGCAGTCACAGACTTCTAACCGTCAAAAGAAAACTATTTCATTAAATACCTTAGTTTTGTATATGCATCTGAAACTCCATAGTAGGATGCAAATTCTTCCAATAACCATTTCCATTCACCATGCAGCAATAAATTTCTCTGCTGGAACTGGTGGACTTTCATTGCAACTTCTAAAACTAAATCATATGCTACAGTCTCTGCAACAGAGCCGCACTAGAATATCCATAGAAACAGTCAAAAGGGTACCATTATCCCATTTTTGAAGCACAAAAACATAACATGCAGTGTTGCACTGAGCCAAATCCTCGAGGAAACTCACCTTAAGATTACTATTCTCATCATAAGTGGTTGAGAAGTTTATATATAACTGTACTTTGCCGACAAGATCATGCTCTGGTTCGTGAAATATGGACCACCACCGAAGCTTGTCGCTCTGGATTGAAAATAGAGTCAATTTCCAACAGAAAGTGGCTTCAGGTATTCGCCATTGTTACAAAGATTAGAAAGCATACCGGATCATCAGCCACATTTGCAACCTGAGCAAGAACACGACCACACGGCTTCCCCTTGGAATCCTGAACTTCAACAATTAGATCATCCCCAAGTCCATCTGGAAAACTGTAATGATGTCAGCATCTTCTTGCAAGAGGAGGAACTATATAAAAGAAGGTCAAGGTGCAGCTACACTTACAACACATGTGTCTCCCCTGACCCAGGTTGCATTCGGACAGAAACTTCCTCAGGTGAACTTTTCAATCTTAATAAACAAGTGTAAGCCTCTGGCAACATTGACAAGGAAAAGCAGCAAAAAGTAGAGTTACTATAAGCAAAAAGAAGAGCATCAGCGCGAAATAAGAGTAATAAAGATAGCAACTTCGACAGACCAGTCACAGAACGTTGTATTCCATCAAAATCGATACAGCAAATTGTCATAAGATAAGTACCTTGTATAGTTTCATATGATGATGAGCTATTACGTAATGTAGTTACACCCACTTTCAAAAGCCCAGAAACTTGCTTTATGTACTGGGAGCTTGCTTCTAGATATGCTAGACTCCTACGAGATAGAGAGCCATCAGCAGGCTTGTTGGGCACAAAACGGATTCTTCGCAGCGCTTGAAACCCAGTTGAAAGCTTTCTCTGTAAGACGGATAAGTGATTCCGAGCAGATCCGAAGTGCACTTTTGATACCTTGAGTGACTTAATACTGCAACCAGTGGGCGGATCCAATCCCATTCTCACTTTACGAACTGCACCCAACAAGCTCTTGTGATCAATAGAAGTTAGTTACAAGGTGCTATATACGGATGAGAAGATTTACCTTGAACCTTCATTTTGCCAACCATCTTCTTGGGTTTTGGTGCAACACCTTCTGCTGCAACCTCTGAAGTCCGCTTCACCATAATTTCCTCTTCAGATTGCAATAATATATGCTGCAAACTGTCAAGCATGAATACACATTTAAACAAACAGAATAATATCAAATAATATAAATAAATGTATGAACCTGTTATGATGTTCCAATAATACACAGGTAATAGATCTGTAATGCAAAGTAACACATGCTTGTGATTGATACTCAACAAGCAGAGAACTCGATTAATATTGTCTAGTCAAAGAAGTTAAACCTACCCAAAAGCATTTCTGAGCAGAGCACACTCATTTTCCAGAAATACTGGAGCCTCCACGCAGCCCCTTGCCCAAGCATTAAGGCATAGTCTGACACAGGCATCATAGGAAAGAACAGAATGCCATGGGCCCTGCATACTGCATTTGATTTACATAAGTAGGACTGCTATCTTTAGATTGACGACGAACACAACAATAAAAAAATGTTTTGACAATTTAGCGATTTGCTTAAAGTAGAAGGTACCTTGCATAATATGTGGGCTGGCGAGCAGGATGTGGACCTGATGAGCCTGCAGATTGTTCACCCATCACACTTCTGCATTGGGAAACACATCACATAAGTCGGTATGTAAAAGGCAAACTGCATACGCGATTTCAGGATTTGATAGTTTTAATTTATGAAGTAAATCCCAATGGTCATATCAGAGTGCAGAAAATACCTTGTATAACTCTCAGGGGGTGCTTTCCCAGCATTATCCTGTGCATTAGCATCAAACGAAACATGCAAACTATTTGTATCACTTTTTCTTACTGAACTAAGAGAATCTGCAGCAGATGGATTACTCAGTGCACTCAGCTTTTGAATTGGATTCGCATTATGGTCACTTTCTTGACTAGGAGGAGCAAATGGAGGAGCACTGGGAGTACCATCCTCATCATAATCATTAATGAGTTCCCCATTCTTCAATTTTCTGGAACTGGCCTGCTGATTCAGGGAGGTACATGACAAAAGACCAAACTTAGCAAACAAATAATAAATAGATTTTCAGACTATCAGCAAATAAAGCCACACGTCTTAGCACATGTAGAAATTGGAAGAATATACATCAAAATTAGCAGGAAAAAAAACATATGAATGATTGCTATAAGTACCGTACCTTCTCAGCAACACTACCTATATTCATCCTCGAACCAACACTAGATGCATAATCTTCTGAAAAGCGCGCTTTAGAATGTGAAGCAATCCCAATATTCCTGCCAACCTGGGTAGATGACAACTCAGAACTGGCAGCAGAGTCAGAGTCCTCCTCAGCTGGGTACCTTCTTATACCTCTTCCAGGGTTCCTCAATCCCCCTAATGCATGTCCACCCGACAAGCCACTGTAATCCGCTGACGAATTAACATCAGAATAGGTATTATCACTGGTATAGCTAGTTTCGCGGGGCAAAGGTCTTCCACTGGTGTAGGCATGAGTCAAGCCACCTGGTCGAACATGATCAGTCAGTGGTGATGAATCAAGAGAATATCTTCCACCATACACATCTGATTCGGATTCTTCTAACGTTGCGTCACTTTCAGAAGCAGAACAAGCATCATCTACTGGTATAGCCACCCCAGATAGAGGTACTACACCTGGCAAATGCCCACTTCGAAATTTACCAGGAGGCGGCAAACCAAAGCTTCTGCTCCCACTTACAGAGTTCAGTACTGGGTCGATTCTATTTCTTTGATTTGAAGTCGAGACCGGCCCTTCCTCCTTCTTGTTAACGGAACCCTAAATTACAGGGGTTCAGAGCTTAAGCCTAAATAATCCATACTAAAAACCAACACCCAAGCCAAAACGGGAAACGAAATTGACCGGAAATTAAGTAGATTAACAAAAAGAAAAAAGCGACCTAGAAGGCTTAAGCAGAACAATGTAGGTCAGAATTGTGACGAAGATTACCTCTCTAACCCATCTAAGGGCACTCTTATCAAGTCCTTGAGTAAACATGTTCGAGAGACAGCCTCTAGGGCTTCAGGCTCGGTTCACCTACAAACAAAAAAGAGGGAAAGCATCAAAAAGTGATCAGATATGGAAGAAAACAAGGGGATATCACATGAACAAGACCCAAGGAGGGGTTAAGACAAAGGCACGGCGAGAACTCACATGTACAAGCACCCTGTTTCCCGAAATTGGGTTTGAACCGACTCGAATTTACTCCGCCAGTTAAGAATCGATCACACACACTTGACACTGTGCCTAGTAGATAGAAGGGGAGCGCATGTACTTTGGAGAGAGAGCGGGAGGGAGAGAGACCAACTTTTTGGATACGAGGAATTGGGAATCCGTAGAACGAGATAAGACAGTGATGAGAACAGGAAGAGATCTGGCGCTTCTTCTCTTTGAAATGATATATTTGAAGTTTTAGCAGATCCCATAATTATACTCCGTGCTAAGGTACATATTAAAATATTAATATAATTAGCTTTAAATTGAAATGTGAGCGATGCAAATATGCTTTGTGTTTGGCAAAATACATGTAAGCCCTCTCGACTTGTCATTTTTTGCAACAGTACTTGTCATTAAATATTCCATTGAACACCTCTACTTATATAGTCTTATTCTATTAAGAGAAAAAGTCATCTAAAAATGAGTCTTTATGTGGGAAATAAGAATATCTCTCATCTGTTGGATTACACAATCTGTACGGTTAGATTTTAATTAAAATTTATTATTTTCTTCATGAGAAATAGCAAGGCAGAGGCAGATCGCACATTCTTTCCCTCTTCCGCCGCCTTCGATTCTCACCTTCTCCAATGCCTCGATCGCCGACCTCCTCGCCGGAATCACAACTTCCTCCTCCACCTCCTTCCTCCACCGCCTAGGCGCCGTCGACGCCGCCCTCGCCGACTCCATCCTGGACCGGATTCCGCCTGCCATCTCCGACGAGAGCGCCTTCACGTCCAACCGAACGGAGACCGGAATCTTGCCGCCCGTGGACCGCCTAGCGATCCGCTCGGCCAAGAAACCGAAGTGCTCCGCCATCTGCTCGCCGATCCGAGACAGAACCTCGAATTCGAACAGGATTTGACACATCGACGAACGGACTCCGTCGTCCGCGGAGAAATCGAGCGATTGCTCCGCCATCGCCACCGGCCGCCGGATCGGGGCCTCGAACTTCCGGTACCGGATCGGGGCTTCGCCACCGGCCAGATCTACCACCTGGCGAACTGCCATTCGAACTCTATGAGAGGTGTTGCGAAGCCGCTGTCCGCCGACCTCTCTCCGGCGCCGATGCACGGCTCCACGCTCCGAGTCGCCTACATTGAATCTGAGTTCGCGGTCGACGACAGCAACATTGAATCTGAGTGTGTGTGGTGGTGTTTGTTGTAGAGGTAAAGGTCTCCCATGGCGTAGTCTCTTATACATTCTTTGATCTGACTGCTTTCTACTTTGTGATTTTTACAATGGAAGCACTAGCCAACCTGATTCTCTTTTTGTGCATCTGTAAAGTAGTCTCATCAATCTGTATTTCTTTCTCCCAACTTCTGTGTTCATTGGAAGCACTAGCCAGTCGACCTAATCTCATATCGATCCGCCGAGTTAGCCGATTCGCGGTCGAATCCGAGTTGCACAAGGATCCGCCTGGTCAGAAACGCCTCGGCTCTCTCTCACGTCATCTTTATCCAAGTAGATCCAGATCCGAGGCAGGAATGTCCCATTCTACACGAAGTACTTGAAAGCCTCTTCCCTATTCTGGTGAGAATTAGGAGCGATTAAACTGGCACAAGAGAGAGACTCGCTCTCAACAACGTGAAGAAGTTGAGCCGTGATTTGGCCAAGGTGAGATGGTTTTTCTGCAAATGTTTGTCTAATTATTCTGTTTGTGTAATTGGATGAATTGATTGTTTCACATAAGTATTATGATGGACAAACAGACTAATTAAACAAACAGGAAGTCCATTCGAGTCTCTCTCCTACAAATACACATTTGTAATTGTAAAATGATGAGTTATTACCAAGTTGTTTAGTGAATGATGAATGGTGCATGGATTGCTAGCTTTAATCTGATATCAGCTTGATTGAAATTTTGGTTGATGGTGAAGAAATTCTCCTAAAGAAGCTTGTTTGCTAACAAACATAGGTTGATTATGTAGGATGAAATTATGTATATGATTCAAAACATTCATAATTTGTTCCCATTTACGTGTCACTTTTGAATCTTGATTATGTAATGCAGGTGCTCTCCTTTCAACATTTTTTTTTTATCAAGCCAAGGATTAATTGGCCACTTGTACAACATTTAGAGTAGTAATGAGTGGTGTATGGATTAGTTGGCTTGGTTAATGTGACTCCTTAGGATGACGGCTTAATCAAATCGTGACTATCATTGTCATACTCTTTTAAGTGAATCCATGTTAAATTTGTTGTGGTTTGACGTGTTACGAGTTGTGTCTCAATTTATTTTTTTTACCTAGGGCTGAGTAAATTTAAAAAATATAGAGTTGAACAAATATTGCTGAACAAATTGACCATAGAATTCAACACATTGGCAATAGAGTTGAACAAATATGAATGAACAAATTGACCATAGGGTTGCACAAATTTGACCATTGAGTTGCACAAATTTGACCATTGAGTTGCACAAATATTGATGAACAAATTGACCATAGAATTCAACACATTGGCAATAGAGTTGAACAAATATGAATGAACAAATTGACCATTGAATTGCACAAACTTGACCATTGAGTTGCACAAATTTGACCATTGAGTTGCACAAATATTGATGAACAAATTGACCATAGAATTCAACACATTGGCAATAGACTTGCACAAATTGCCAAAGCGAAACAAACTATACGAACTTTCGACTGCTATAAAATATGACATGAATGCAAAATTGATCATAGAGTTGCACAAATAAGCAATAGAGTTGCACAAATATGGTTGCACAGATCGGCCATAGAGTTGCACAAATCGGCCAAAGAGTTGCACAAATACGGTTGCACAAGTAGGCCATACGGTTGCACAAATCTGGACGCCCGTGCCGTTTTCCGAAAAATACGTCTGTGTCGTTTTTTTCCCTTTTTTTTCTTGAGCCCTTGATCTCTCCTCATCCAATGGCTATGATTCATTCCTATTTCTTACTACAATAATCATTCCTACCGGATCCGGACCCTTCTATTGAACACCTCTCGTATTACATGACACATCGCGTTCACTTCACTTTCCATTCAGGGAGTTGAATAATGAAAATTTGGTGACATGGATTTTTATAAAAAAAAAGATTAATTTAAATTGTTTTTCTAAACAAAAATATGCGTTGCACTCTCCAAAGTGAATCCTCCATCTCTCCGCGGTCTCCCCAACCACCTTCAACTTCAAATCTTGTGAAACCTCAAGAGCTGCTTGCTCAAATCTTTGATTTTTATAATGAAAACTTGTCGTTGTTGTTTATCATTTGAATGCAAAATCGGATCAGAGGGTTGAGGTTAGAGCGAAGAAGAGAGCAACGGCGAAAATGGCGGAAGAAGGGAGCATTTGAGGGAGGCTCGAAGCGGCGATTTTGCATGTGCAAAATTGATTCCGATCTGAAATTGCTCCTCATCTCACCTCACCTTTGCCCTACCGGATCAAAACCTCTTCATTCATCACTCACATACACACACATACACACATGCAGATTCAGATCTGAGTTTTCCTCCGCTCTTCTCTCTATCTCTCGCTCGCTTTCGCTTCCTCTTTTCGCCCGATCTCATCGCGTTGCTCCCCTCTGAACCTTGTGATGACTTCTTCGTCTGAAGGTTCCAATTTTCTTATGTTCAATCGTCGTTTACTAATTGAACAGAAAATGGAGTTTTACTTTTCAATTTTGGGTGATTGACTGGTTTCACTAAACCCTAATATCCCAGCTTTGAATTTCAATCTATTACTATATACTAAAGCGGAAGCAAATTCCGCCACCATATTGCGCCACATCACCCCTTTTATTTAAATAATATATTTTCTTTAAATTCTTTTGACATCTATTAAATTAGAAAATTTATCTTTCTACTTCCTACTTGAAAATTTTATCTTTTGTTATCTATTAAAGTGGAAAAATTATGTAAATTATGTATTACTATAACATGATCCAAAAGCATGTACGTATATTGTTGTGCACAAAATATAATTTTTTTATCTTTTGCAAAAGCACGTAGGTACTATATCATACATGGTACAAAATATATACAAAAATTTTTTGTGTGTTTCCAATAGCATGTACGTACTATATCCTAAATGTCACAAAAAATATACAATTTTTATCTTTTTGTACTATATACTCCGTACAAGGTAAAAGATATAACATATCATGTAAACAAATTTAGCTAAGATATATATATATATATCTTACTTAATATCCCTTATTTAAAAAGTTTTCTTATTAAATCTTGATTTTATCATAAGATCTTATGCATACTTAATTAAGATATTAGTTCTATCTTTAAATTTGAGTTTTTTAATTAATAATTTTATCTAAATATATAAAACTCAATCTTATCTTTATACCTCTATAATAATGATCACATAGATCTATTATAAAACATTTGATTACAAAAGATTATTTTATTTAATGTGTAAATCATAATCTTAATAGTGTACCCATTTAGATAAATAACATACTAATTATAAATAATTTTTCGTAATGTTATTATGAGTTTTTCAAAAATCAACAATGGTAGCAATTTCTACTACTATATTTAAGGTGAATATTCATTCTATTAAATAATATCTTAAAAATATTTTTTACTGCCATATCATATTAAAATCTCAATAAAAGGACTAGATGTTATATTCACCATATATATATATATATATTTATATTTAATATTGCATATTGGATATTGATTATGCTTTAGATTAAAAGATAGATTTCTTAATTAAGATAATGATTCATTAAGTTTTTTATTAAATATTTATATATCTCTAATTTAATTATTTATTCACAACATAATAACATATATACAAGATAAATTTGTTTTCTAATTTATCTTATTAAATATTATCTACATCGTTAATATAATGCTATATTAATCCGAGTTTTTTATTTAAAATTATTGATTTTATTATAGAAGAATAAGAAGATAGTTTATGCAATTTAGTTTAAATGCCAAAAGAAGTTTTTATCAATTTCTAATAGTATGTGATCATGAATCTTATCTTATGTCATTCTTCCTTGATTACTTAAATACATGTTTATGTGTGCATAAAAAGGTAATATATAAATAAAATTTATTTGTATAAATATTTGATGGTATAGATGAATAATGTCATCTTATAATCTAAAAGGTAAGTGTTATTTTAAAACAAGGTAGTCATATGATAATATTTGTAATTGCTATAATAAATTCATATATATAGAGATTAATAAATAAATAACACTCCCGTACACGGTACGGGTCATTTACTAGTTGATTTACTATTTCACTAAACCCTAAGCTTGATCGTTGTAGTAGACTACTCCTTTATCCCAGTCAGACATCTCTCGTTTGGTAGGAATAGGGATTAGGGATTTGGATTTTGTCACTGATGACAATGAAAGAGGAGAAGACGATTTGTTCTGGTTGGGGCAAGAAATGAGCTGCAAAGGCTCTATCACTGTGAAATGTATTCGGGGATGGGGGAAAAAAGCGGTAATTGTTGGCTGAGAAATCTAGACAAGCCAGAAGAAAGAAAGAGTGGAGTGTAGAAGAAGATGATGGCCATGTAGAAGAAGATAACCTGCACTCTCATGTTCTCAGCTTTTTTTATTTTATTTTTTATTTTTTGTTTCTGCCCCATTGTTTGAGTTTTTTTTATTTAGCAAAATAAGATTTTAAATTAAATCTTACATGGAACGATGTCATGGATGAATTTAACATTATGTGGTGCTGATGTGGAAATTAATCAAGCGCGTGAAGTGCACGGAGAACGACAGGTGTTCGATAGAATAGGGCTACAATAGTACAAGTGTTCAATAAAATATTTTAAAGTAGATGAGATCGTTTGAAAAAAAGTGACAAGTACAAGGGGCCGTACATGTACTTTGCCCTTTGTGTTTTATAAAAATCTTTCCAACGACCATTTATAATATATGTAATGGATTAGATCAATGTATATATATATATATATATATAATGGTTAATTTTCAACGATAATACTTTTTCGGGCTTTTTATAACGGCTATTTTTTCAACCCTCTATATAAGGTAGGGGTGTCCAACGGTCTGGGTCGCCCGTAACCCAGACCGACCTGACCCGTAAATTACGGGTCGGGTCACGAGTCATAAAATTTTTATTTACGGGTTATAGGTCGACCCATAAAACTCGTAAAATTATAGAATAATAATTTATGTTTAATATTATTTTCTTTGTTTAGACTATGAATTGTTTAATTTTTTATTTTTTGCTTTGTGAGACACATTTTGATAACTTTATTACATTAGATATTAGTAAAATAAAATTTCACAATCACAATTTTTTTTAAACTGTGGAAAACGACTTCGTTACGCACAATTATATAATCGGGTCAACGGGTTTTACGGGTCAACCCATGACCCGACCCGTAATTTGACCCGCTTGAGCCGTAAAACCTATAACCCGGATTCGGGTCATGATTTTTCATGTTACGGGTCAGCGGGTCGACCCGTTGGACAACCCTAATATAAGCTGGTCATCATCACCATTTTCATCACACCATATTCTATAAACCCTCTATTCTTTTCCTTGTGAATATCCCACAATCAATAATTCTCATGTCAAGTCATGGCTTCCTTTGATCAAGAGCAAAATAAATTGATTTGCACTTATGCAAATAATAATCAACTTTTAGAAGAGTTGGATGGTGACCGGGATGTTGACGAGGCTGAATCGAGTCGTAGAGGAGCAGTTCCTGGGCATATAACTTATTTTCGTGATCGAGAGCAAGCTGCTTATAAACTCTACATGGATTGCTTTGTTGAGGTTCCAGTTTATCTTGAGCTCAAATTCCGTAGAAGGTTTCGAATGAGTAGAAATTTGTTCATCCGAATTGCAAATGTTTTCAAAGATCATGACAATTTCTTTATGCAACAACGCGACGATATTGATAAGCTTGGACTAAGCACCTTTCAAAATTTATCTATTGCTTTTAGAATGCTTGCATATGGTGTACCAATTGATTCTCTTGATGAATATCTAAGAGTTGGTGGGTCTACTACAATTCGATGTTTAAAAAGATTTTGTCGATCAATAATAGAGGTCTTCGAAGATCGGTGTTTGAGAATATCTAATGCAGATGATGTTGCAAGACTTTTGTATATTGGTGAAGAACGCGGATTTCCAAGAATATTAGGGAGTCCAGCATGCATGCATTGGCGTTGGAAAAATTGTCTAACATCCTTGGCAAGCATGTATGCAGGGCGTAGCAGATCACCATCTATTATCCTCGAGGTATTAGCCGACTATGATCTTTGGACTTGGCATGCACAATGATATCAATGTGCATGAAACATCTCACCTATTTGCAAATCTTGTAGAAGGTAAATCTCCTCCTACTAACTACAAAGTTCTAGGTAGAGATTATGACATCGGTTATTATTTGGGTTTTTTTGAAAGATATTGAAAGGGAAGATATATTTCACATTTTGATATTTAAATCTAACCGTTTATTAAACCAGATCAGACGCATATAAAAGTAAAAGGGTCTTGGTACACTATAAAGTACCTAGTACACATACATCTACTTCGAGGAGAATCAAGCCCAAACAAAATGTGTAGATGAATCCCAAACGGGCCTCTTAACAACCCATTAGCGCAATTTCAAGGCCCAACGAATTGCCCCATATGGTCATACATGCTGATCTTTGAGCATTGTGATTTCATCATTTAAGTCTCAATCTCAATTATATATTAGAAAAATTCGACCAAAAAAAATTATATATTAGAATCAATTAACCGAAAGAATTTCATGCAGCGTACTTGCTAACCATGAATTGCACAGACGAGAAAATGCTAAATTTACAACGGACTAATAATGAACAAGAGAAACAAATGGTTCAGAGTAACCTCGCAATCGATTCAATACTTGTTAGACGCTAGTTTCTAGGTTTTCTCTTTGAAGCTTTTGGACAACCAGATAGCAGTCTCTCTTGGAGAAACCTTCTCAAGCCCAAACGGCTTCAACAACACACCAAGCTCATCAAACCTCTCTTGTTGTAGCAGCCTTGCACTGAACTCAAGCAACCCTTCTAAAGCCTCTGCTCTTTGTTGATATGATGAAGGATCGAACCGTCTCCTCCTTAAATCCGAAGACCCTCGGCTCAATGCACTGATTGATGCGTTCTGGATAGAGCAGTCACTATTGGTTTTCTCCTCTCCAATCATAGTTGTTGCCTTGCCGTCTTGTATGTTGTGCCATACATCGCCGAATCTTCTTGACTTGACGAGTTGGATTGAGAACTTGTCTTTGGTGATGGAGCAGTTGCCTTGGTGTGGGGATGTGGAGCCCTGGCCGGAGTTTATGGACGTTTGTTGGAAGGCACGATCTTCGTAGGAAGGTAATGGGAATTCTACTAGCCTGTCTATTCGAGGAGTGTTGAGGGAGATGTCTGGGGATTTGAGTTGTTTTAGAATGTTGCTTGTGGTTTCTTGGATGGTGGGCCTTCTTTGTACTGTTGGTAGTGATTCTCGTCGGGTTGCAGAGACTGATCTCTTCACAAGTGTACGTGAAACTGGGGACTGCAAAAGTTAACCCGTCAAGATAAGGTCATTTCCATCTATACAAATTTTCAAGGTTTGAACAACATCATTAACAAATATAAGTGCTTTTCGACCAAAAAAATAAACAAATATAAATGCTCACCGATTGACGATTTTTTGAGAGTAATTCGGGTCTTCTTGAGGTGCCAAACGTTCTGGCTCGAGTAAGTGTAACAATATTGCGGTTCTTAGAAACTCTTGAAGGGGCTTCCTTACCAACAGCCATGCAGGCATCTTGAGCATTTAATTCTGCCAAACGCTTATCTAGATCATCATTAAGAGCCTTTATTCTCTCAGTGGTGTAAATGCAACTAGGCCCACCTCCAGATACACTCGGATCTAAGCTTCTATCTTCTTCTTCCAACTTTGGGAACGTAGTTTTGTCCATATACTCGGGTCCATCCCAATAAGAGGGTATTGTATCACATCTTGGATTACTGGTTTGAAGCCGAATCTTGTGAACATAAGGTTGAAGATGTGGGTGCCTTAACAATTCAGCAACCTACAAGGAGAGAGTAACTCAGATTTTTACATCTTAACAAAAAAAAAAAGCTTTTGTACTATCATGGTGCGGCATCCATGATTGTATTAACTAAAGATGATATATAAGTATATTGTAGGAATCGATGTATCCTTTTACCATCGAGTAAAATCCAATGAATTTCATCAAGTATCACACCATAGGAATGACAAAACATGATGAACGTCACACTGATATAAGCTTAAATTGCAAGATTTGAATTTTGTTCATTGGTGTCAGTTGTGCTTTCGTAACTCGGAGAATCGCTTCAAGATGAAAGTTCATCAGATAATGGCTAGGCAATATGTAGTAAGGCATTGTGAAGGACAATTTCACTTACACTGGGTCTAAGTTCGGGATTTTTCCGTAGCAAGGTCTTAACAAGACCACGACTGCAAACGGAAAATAGAAGGTATCTTTTATTAACTATTGTGTACATAAATCCACAATTGTACTTATATATATAAACATATATGCCAACCTAAAGTAAATTTAAAAAGAAGGATGTTTGGTCAAACAAAAGCACTTACAATGCACCAGAATACATGGCAGGAAGAGGTGCCACAATTGATTTATTGATCTTATTAATCAAACCTTGTATATCCTGTGTCACGAAACAAGATGTGATAAGAAAATAAAATTTAGAAAACTTTGTAATAGCATTCATAAAAGTTGAATTATTCTCATTGAACTGCAAGGTTTGATTTAAATGGTAAGTCCTTTTACAAATTTTCGAATTTATTATTTTAGGTGGTGCAGACCCACTTCTCATTTCTCACCACAGAGGTGAAGTGTCCGGACTTAATGACATTCTTTAAATGAAGAAGTTTTAAGTGCCATTAATTTTGGGAGTATATGGTACAAAGTCTTACTAGTAAAGCCTAGAAGGAAATTGAAACTTACAAATGCTTTGAATGTGGGCTTAAGAGCTGTCATTTCATAAATGCAACAACCTGAATGACATTGTAATAATGAAATTGTTATCAATACTAAATAAATATAGTAACTCTACGAGATAAATGCATCCTGCAAACAATATGTAACTCACCCAAGGACCACATATCTGACTTTGAGCCATACGGTATATCGGCTAGAAGCTCTGGACACATGTAACTTGGAGTACCAACCACCTAAACATAAGCATTCAAATGTATGGCAGATCAGATTACTTTTTCACGCTTTGGTGACTTACAGTGATGCTTCAATTCGTATAATAGACCAAAACTTACGGAGGAGGCAAGATCATCAGAAGTCAATATTTTAGCAAGTCCAAAATCACCTGAGTCCAATATATGTTACTCGCTATATATAAAACAAGATGAAATCTTTGCATTCCATAGATGGAAGAGAAGAAGAAATGTCCTTACCAAGACGTATGTCTTTCTCTTTTGTCAAGAAGATATTTGAACACTGAAACAGTCAAGGAACTCAATTAATTAGCTCAATTTATAAGAAAATATTGCCCAAATGACTGATGTTGGAAGTATATGAAATAACTAACCTTGACATCACGATGAAGAATATGATTCTTGTGCAAATAGTCAAGCGCCATGAGCAGTTGTACAAGCCATTTGCAGAGTTTCTAGAAACATTAAATTTGCAACTTAGCACTCAGCATAATCAAATCTATCATAGCTTGGACAATGTCTTTTGACAAAGTTGCTTCACATAAAGTGGATATGTTTGATTGTTTCAGTGAAGGAAAGATAGGCACCTCCTCGGAAAAATGAACTCCATTGGTTCGTTTAATTGTTTCTGACCTGTAGACGCATTTGTAGAAAAATGAACTCCAAGGGCTTAAACTAAACCACCTGAATCAAAATTTATGAATAGTAGTTCAAGCAATCCCAAACTTACATGTCACCTCCTTCACAATATCCTATGATTATACACACATAGCATCCCTGAGAAGAGCCCGCCATTTTTATATCATTACGAAGATCACAGTACAGATAAGATCACAAGAGAAAATGAGAGGCCATCACAGGAAAATAAGGAACTAAACGAATTCAGTAGACCTTCTCAACCCAAGAATCCTTGTACTCCACTATGAATGGATTTCTTATCTTGGAAATAAGCTCCATCTGGAAAGAAAATAAAACGATAAGACAAGCATCTAAATTTATCATCAGGAATCACATTGATTGTAGAGTATATTGACATCCTTTATAAGATGTCAACAAATTATTTGAAACATTTGATAAATATAACCACAATTAGGGCAACTAACCTCCTGATGTGCAGACCTGCGGGTACGGTCACTCTGGCGAGCTAGGCGAATCTTTTTAAGAACGTATCTTTGTCAACATGAAATGCAAAATAAATAGTTAGGTCATTGAAGGAGTCACGTGGCAATATATGTGTATCTCAAGTGAAATGAGCTTGAAACATTGTAAGATAGAAGACATAAGAAAGCTTTTGCTCACCTTTTCCTTTCATGCTTGTGGCGCACAAGAAGTGCAGAACCAAAGGAACCTTTTCCAATTTGTTCTAGTACTTCATATTGCTCCATGTCTGAGTATACTGATCAACTATGTTTTGTATGGCCTATGGTTAAGCATTCCTTTCTGCAATGATACAAGAATTTTATTCACGAATCATGCACAAATGGTGGCACATTTTATCCATTCATAATCTTCAAGGACTACATTTGGACATCAAAAACATTAAAATGTGAAAACAATTCCTTGTCACAATCATTATAGAGAACTAGAAATAGCACCAAGTTGGCAACCCAATTTTTTTTATTTCTCCTTGCAATTTCTAACATCACATGGAAGAAAAAGCATTATCGTTCACATGACAATAGTAAGCCCCGTCAGCAAATTTGATACAATGAAGGAGAAGAGGCAAAGATGGGGCATTTCTAGAGACGAGAGCTAGAAAGAGAAGAGGCAGGAGGCTAACTTGCATGCAAGGGAAATGGAAACAAGATTTATATTCAATTTAAAATAAATAAAGTCACATAAAGGGGTTAATTAAAGACACTACAGGTTGTTCATTAAGTATGGATTATTAATTCCAGTAAGTAGCTAATAAGTTTTTAAATATGTATGTTCCGTAAGTGGGTCGGGGAGAAGCAGTTGATCAACACACAAAACAAAACGTTCTCCACTAATCCTTTTAAGAGTTGATAGTAAGACCATTGACTTATTATATTCCAAAACATATTTGTAGATTTGATTAGATTTGGTCCCTCTAATCATTTAGAAAATAAGTTTGGTTGAGTGTTCTTTTTTGCCAGAATATATTAAATTCTACAAGATAAACCGTAATATTTAAACAGTTTGGCCGAAATAGTCACATCTTTATGTCTGATTATATTCGGAAATGAAAGTTGTGAGTATATGAGAAAAGGTTAATCTTATTTAAAGAAGTATGAAAAACTACTATCAACTAGTTTTTGATGAATATTGTGTCATCTCAAGACAAAAAGTAAACTTCCACGAGTCTACCTTTCATACTTCCAAACCAGTTGACAATCAAAGAAGATGTAGAGTCAAGCAATCACTACACATAACACAAATGACAAATTTTGACAAATACCTTGGTTGCCTAATGGCTATGATTAATGACAAAGTTAATAAGGAAACATTTAGGGACGTCACAAGAAAACAAAAGCCCAACTAACTAAATGGAAAGTGAGTGGCCTCTCCCAAGAGGGGCTAATCCGATCAAGCCTGGGTGCAAAACCGAGCTACGTTACACAAAGTTTTATGTTGCCCACCAACATCCACATCGAGCTAGACCAAATAAATCGATGTTTCCTATGGAACAAAAACCAAAACTATAAAACACTTATCGGATGAGACAGAATATACAAGTAGAAGGAATTTGGTTGGCTAGGAATAAGAAAATTTGAACATATGAACAAAGCTCTTCAAATGAAGCTACTATGGAAAATTATTGTTGAACCAAACAACATATGGGTGCGAATGGTCACGGAGAAATATTTTAAAGATGATTTTCTATTCAACAATAATAAAACACAAGTAGGGGACGAAGTAACCATTAAGTAACTAAGCGGTTGACAAACCATTGAAAAAGTATGAACTGGACCCTAACGACATTATCGAGGAAACAATGGTTAAAGATTTATAACCGACGAGAATAAATGGAAAACGCAAGAACTCTCTCAAAATCTCCCACAGAATATAATAGACAATATTACCGCAATTCAAATTCTAGATAATCCACCACGAGACTGTCTATACTAGGCACCGAGTATAAAGGGATGGTTCTCGATTACCTCACTTGTTAACCTGGTAGCAAAAACGGATACCCTCAACCCAAACCAAAATAGATGAATTTGGAAATTGGACACGTTCCCAAAAATCAAGAACTTCCTATGGACGATAGACATGAATGGTCTACCAACCAAGGGCAGGTTGCAAGCAAAACAAGTGGAAGTTCCCCAAGCTTGTATTTTATGCGGCGTAACAAATGAGAATATCGGACAATTGTTTGTAGATTGCCCACATATAATGCATAGTTCAACAAATGAACCCAAAAACAACGAAAATTTTAGAAAATCACTATACCACGGACAAAACGCCCAAAATCATATTAGCAGAGATTCATCAGCTCACTGGCACAGAAATGTTCACAGAGCTCGCCACTATATGGTGGTGCTTGTGTCATCAAAGAAATCTTAAGGCATTCCAACAAGATCAAGGTAATGTAATCACTAACATGCCACTACATATTCAAAACCAAATCAATAATTGGAAAAGGTCAAGAAAATTCACTAAAGAGGAGGACAATGAGGAAAAAAGACAAAGCATGCCTAAAAGGAAAAACAAAATGCAACATAGGAAAAACCGAAAAACGGATTCATTAAACTTTATTTTGATGACTCGAAACTGAATGACGACTCTACGTCAGCAAGGTTTGTTCTCAAAAACCACAAAGCATAAGTGATTGACATGGGAGCAACGAGATATAGTCGGCCGCATTTATGGTTCACATGTTGGTTGAGATCTAATAGTATTGCTAGCCGTATGTATGGTCCGTTGGAATGGCACACTATTTTGCTATGGCCCTTTGATGGATTTGGCGATGAAGAAATGCAAAGGTTTTCCGAGAGGAAATTGTGCTTCCTGAAATGTTGACCTTCATCGTGGAGAGAAATCATGAGTACCAATGCTCGCTAAGTAAGTCCACCCCCTGTTTGTTCAAGTTCATATACTTTATAGGACATTTCATGGAACAAACCCCCAAAAGATTGGATCAAGTTAAACACAGAAGGGGCAGGGAAGTATGGTAGTTCTACTATGGCGGGTGGTATTTTTCGTGACAATGAAGGGAATTGGATTGGAGGATTCGTCCATCACATTGGCGTTTGTTCTGTCCCCATGGCGAAGTTGGGCATTCGGGATGGGTTTCAACTAGCTTAAAAGAAGTTTTAGAAAGGTGTTGATCAAGTCGGATTCTCAAATAATTGATACTTTTCTTAGCTCTAATATTGTTAAGAGTCATCTGGTATATAGCTTGGCTAAGCAATGTCAAGGCTTTTTAAGTAGGGATTGGTTTATCTAGTTCCTTTATGTGTATTGAAAGGCAAACACGGACGTTGATCGCCTCACATCATTGCTTTCTATTTTCCCATTGCTTTGCATGTATTGATTGTCCTTCTGGAGTGGTTTTCATCATCACTGCTTAATGATGTAAGAGGTCGGACATGTTGACTACTTAGCCCTTTTTATTTAAATTAATAAAACGCTCCCTTGAGGGGCCAAAGAGTGTCGACGTCAACCAAAATAAATGTCGGCTAAACATAGCAATAAATCGGTCCAAAAGAAAACAAATTCAAAACCGGCCTTACTTTTTTTAATGGGGGATTAGTACCAAATGCCCCTATTTGATAATCCGTTTGCAAATATGACCTTTTTTTTCGATTTGCAAAAATGCCTAAAACAATTGCGATTATGCCTAAAAATATTACATTCATGCCCAAAATGACTAATTGTTATCAAATAAAATAAAAAATGAAATATTTTTTAAAAAATCGAAAATTATTATTTTTATTAATATTTTATTTGAGAAATAAAATATTTTAACAAACTTTATTTTTTATTCAAATTTGAAAATATATATAAATAAAAAGATTTTATAAATATTTTAATGTTAAAAAAAGATTTCGTTTTTTGATCTATCCTTTTTTTAAAAATGTAAGGAAAATTTAAAATCTTACCGAACTCCTCTCGGTGGGCCGAACAAAAAATATTACCTAAAAAAAATTAAAGGAAAATGGGTGATAGGATATTTCGTTGTGTATGACAAGATTTTCATTGAGGGTGACAGGATGAGTCTCACCCTACTTTGTGATGAAACGAATACAATAACGAAGATAATAACGTTCAATGTTGAAATGAAGATAATAATGATCCACATTTATTTATGTTTTATATTTTCAAAACATATCTTCCACCATATCTTCTACAATATGTCATTATTTCCAAAAATTCTTTATGTTTCAAAACTATTTTCTTCTTTTATATCTTCTTTTTCTTTTGTATTTTTTAATTCTGTATTTAGAAATAAGGTTTAGTGAAAGATGGGAAAAGCAATGTTTTTTAGAAGAAATACATGTTTTTAATGAGAGTGACAGGATGAATTTTACCCTGCTTTGTGATGAAACGAAGATAATAATGAAGATAATCACGAAGAATGTTGAAACGAAGATAATAATATCTTCAAAAAATAATGATCCACGTTTATTTATGTTTTATATTTTCAAAAAAGATCTTCAACAATATCTTCCACCATATCTTCTACAATATCTCATTGTTTCCAAAAAATCTTAATGTCTCAAAACTATTTTCTTATTTTATATTTTCTTTTTCTTTTTCTTTTTCTATTTTTCAGTTCTATATTTAAAATGAATTTCCAGAATTTATGGCTAAATGTTTTTATTGTAATTATAATGATTTTTTAATAAACTTCTATTTAAAAAATTACAAAATAATGTAAATTTTTTTGCAAAAACGCCCAAAACAGCATGCTTCGCTATTTTTTTGTTTTAAGGGGCGTTTTTGCAAACCGTTTTTCTAGTTGGAGCATTTTCGCAAATCTCCCTTTTTTAATTAGGTAAATATTAGGAGACCACCCTTTACGGAATGTCTGCCTAGTGCATCCTTTCAAATGAAAGTTGTAATCTCGTGGCAGTTCTATATGTGCTCAATAGGGTAATCATGACCCATTTTATAAATTTTATCAGTCACAATATTAGCTTCCCTACCAACATGCGTAATCCGAACTGATTCGAACCATTGGAGTGACCTCCGAATGTCCGCAATCAGGATGTCAATCTCCCAGGGATAATTCAAAGCTCCCTTGGAAGCATTGATCACAATGAGGTTGTCACCCTTAATTTCAATATTTTTTATTCTCATGTTTCTTGCGGTTCTAACCCCATTCCATAATGCCATGATTTCTGCTTTTACGACAGATACCTTACCATATTTCACGATTGTCATCTTTATGACTTGACCATAGCTGTATCAAATTACATATCCTAGCGTTGCCCCTCTTAACGATATTTTCGTTACCATATTTCACGACTGTCATCTTTATGACTTCACCCATTTAGTAATCATTCTATTATTTTGTCTTTTTGATTATCTTTGTTTATCTAGCATGCCCTCTTCTTTTGGCCAGTGCTTCGACCTTGTCCGATATATGAGTTGTTGTTTAATAAGATTTCCATATTCACGATGAAGTGATTAGGTGTTTGTTGAAAAACCAGTTTATTTCGTTGTGTCCAAATACACCACCAAATGGTTCCTAACTCTCTAAACTCCTGCAGGCCCAATCTCTCTTTTAACTCGCCCAAGATTTGTCTTAGGGTTTTATCGCTATTATAAGTGTTTCTTAACACTTTGATCGTTTGCTTATTGATGCTTCTGACTATATTTTGGGTGTGCAAGCATGAGATCAATAAATGTTTGGTATTTTCTAGCATACAATTACACATTAAACTTTTTAACAGAAAAAACACATTAAACAATCTAGGGTTACAAGGATATGTTTTTGTAACAGCCTGGCCTTTGTGTGAAGTTCATTCATGTAAACTTTCCATAGAAAGTTCTTAACTTTAGGGTATGTATCTAGATTCCAAATCCATTTATTCGGGTTTGAACTTGTCTTTCTTGCTTCGATATAAGTTTGATAGGTGATGTCGTCGAGAACCAAACGTTCTTTCTTGGGGCCCAATATAACTGGTCTTATAGGTAGTTTTCCCATATCTACTCTTTCACTACTATAGACACTTTTTTGTTGGCAATACTTCTTCTAACTTTGTTTTATCCACTTTCTTTGATGAGTTTAAAAACTTACTGATAGTTGAGTCCTTGTTAATGACATTCCAGTAAAATTTAGTTACACTTGTGAAATTTGACGAAACTCATTTTCTCATCTTTGATGAAACTCGTTTTGTCATCATGATACGACACTCGCTTTGTCATCATTATTGTCATCACAAGATGACAATCGTTTGTCATCACAAGATGACAATCGTTTGTCATCACAAGATGACAATTGTTTGTCATCATGAGTGTCATCAAAGAGGCTGGATGGCACCCGTTTTCATCATAAGTGACATCAATACTCTAATAGTTTTTTAAAATTTTCACTCTTACATTTCTAGCACACTTATACTGTAACAAATGGGGAAAAAACACCAAATTGTCATCACAAAATTTTTGAGCCAACACATTAATATAACAAGTTGGCAAAATCGCCCAATTTCAAGGAGAATTCAATAGCTAAATTTTATTTCCATTACAAGAATGTCACCATATAGATGATAATTCGATAAGACATTCAAATAACTTAATAAACAATTACTCAAATTAACTAAGTGTCATCAAATATAAGAATAGGATCAAGTACAACTATTTTTAGTGTCATTACTCAAAATATCCTCAATGTAACAAAATAACTTTTTATGTAACCATATGAACAAATGATCTTGATAACACTTAAGTGATGACTCTCCACGAGTACATATTTAGAAGCAGTCACTTGTATATTACAATATATCAACTAATTACGAGAGGCCGACATTCATTTTATCATCATGAGATGATGCTTATTTTGTTATCATGAGATGAAACTTGTTTTGTCATCACAAAAAATTTCATGGAAGTAGTGTCATCACCTAGGCAAATCAAAATTGTGAATGCTTAGATAAGAAAATGACGAGGATTAACTATAACCCCATTAATTGCTTCAGCAACAACAACAAAAAAATAAAACAAATCAACAATAGAAAGTGACGTTATAACTACGAATCTCCTCAATTTGCTCCTTGCATCTTACATCAGTAGAAAGGTGGAACAACCACTTGCATTTGATTCCTTAATTCTAGCACATAATATATCCGAAATTAATAGGTTGACACATCGAAAACATAGAAAAAGGGCATAAAATATATGTAACAATATGAATTGGTGTTGAATACGAACAAGAAGCACATAAAAGATAGGTGGCCAGAGAGACAGAGGTGTAAGATTATAGCTAATTATTGATATAGGTAAGTGTCTCCTTGTTAGAAGCCACTCCTTGTTCATAACCGAAGAAGTAGCAACGACACTAAAATAATAGGGCAATTAATCACGAATCTGAATACATAGCAATCTCAAGATAAAATCGATAAAACACACAATCAATTTGAATAATTGTGAAAGTAGGAGAATCACATGCACATACCTTATACGAAAATCCTAATTGGACGCTTCTCTCATTTGTCCTCCCTCCTCAGATCTCCGTCAATTGAACTTAGCTCTACTGCTCGAGAGAGATTGTGTGTAGAAGAACGAAGATGAGATCAAGACTCGTTTGCTTTGATCGACAGAATAAAACCAAGATTTTTGGTGAGATTAATAAAGAGAGGCAATGGAGAGGATTTGTTGTCGACGACAGACAGGATGGCACTACGAGGCGGTTGGAAGATCGGTGATGATGGAGATCGGGGAGAAGCCCGATCGGGGAAGAGAGAAGATAAAATAGGTGGTGTCAAATAAGCCCCTTATACACTTGACGAGACCAAATAAATCCACATATGTACCAAAAGTCCAAATAGGAGTGGTATTCATGATGCTCTACCTAACTCACTCTTCTTTCTTTAATTTTTGTTAATATATCTTAAAATAAGAATCTTATTTTGATTTATTGATGTAAAACTTAGTAATATAGTGTGAAATATAGCATTTCCCACCAAATATTCTACGAGTGTATTGTGTATGCTTCATTGCCATTTTACCAAAATAATCTATTGTAACATATATTACCACCACGTAAAGTCTCCCTATTACTTTCAAAATACTAAAATATATATATATATATATATATATATATATATATATATATATATGGCCGCACGTCCTAATATATCATCATTTGGTGTGCATGAGTCTGATAATCTATATAATTCATTTCAACCAAAAAAAAATAATCTATATAATTCATATAAAGTTGCCCTCACGTATTCCTGAGAGAAACATTCTACAAGCCCTTCAACATATATAGCTACTGTACGTTGCCTGCATGTTTAGATTGCCATGTTAGCTTGAATATTTTTTTCCTAACAAAATCACAAAAAATTGACGATGATAACGAACGAAGATTATAAAAAGTGTCAGTATAACCTATGCTTCCCACCCTTATTAGTCTTATATATATACTGACGGACGCAGAACGGATTTAAAGGGGACACAATTTGTCTAGGAGATTCGATGAATAAAAAATTACCGATAAATTTAATTACACAATGCTCTTAAATAATTAAAAATAGCCACTCCATCAAAAAAAATTATATTGTGTATGACATCTAATTTATGGGGAAAAAATGGCTAGTTTATAGAAAAAAAATTGAGCAAACTACATAAAATGTGAATAAAAATACAAAATGATGTTATGAGGAATTGAACCTTGGTGAGATGAAAATAAAATTGAACAATAGACCATCTAGAGTAGTTGATTTTCATGTTATACCAACACAAATTAATTTAAAATATATTCATATTAATTTAACCTAAAGTTCAATATATATGACACTAATAAACTCGACCGTCTAGGGATGCTCCCATTTCACTTGTTACATCAAGTAAGCACTTGTAAAATTTCAAGATAAGGTTAACATAATTGGCTAGATAAGTACACAAATCGGCTTAATTTCTACAGTCATATATAATCAAGCAGATTGAAAGTAGCATCCTTATGCTTAACATCATCTCCAACTGTGTTTCTGAGTTAATCCACTAGTGTTACTTATTGTATAATATTGTAAAACTTGTGCTATATATGTTTGAAAGTGATGTTATTCGATCGATCTACATGGAATGTCTAGAGTGGATGTATCTTATATATATGGAAACAAAGAAGCCGAAAAATGATTTGGACGTACAAAGTGCATGCATGTGCCACTAGAATCACAAAAGTACGTCCGACTTTTGTGATTTTATGAAGTTCGTCGATCGGGTAGGAATTGCATTTCAAGGATCCTCCCAGTAAGGACATGGATGCTGAAGAGAATTAATACATTTGTCCTATGCTCCTCATTTTATTTTGACGACTAACTGACACCATGCATCAAAATCTAATGTGCAGTACTTACTCAAAATGGATCATCAACATCCTTAAACACCAAAGTCTAATTTAAAGGTTAACCAAAAATAAATGAAGGTACATATATTAAAAAAAATCAATATAACTGAAACATAAATGGGCGAGTCCTTGCAGGCCGAAAATGGTCCCATTCCCATAGCCTGCATGCATTCACGTGCTCCTGCTAAATCGATCAGTATGAACGAACCTACATATTGTTGCTTCCTTCCATTACTGTTTCATAATAAGCATCAACTGGCCGGTGGGTGGTGCATAGGATTCTAAAAGGGCCCATTTCCATATTTCACCGAAATCCATTTGAATCTGTACTCTATTATAGTAGATAACATGTAGAAACAAGGTAAACAGACCCATATCGATCTTCGAAGCTCTCCTAATTATCATGCCTGTCCTTTTCTCTTCTTCTGTACGTATACATTTGATGCACCCTCTTAAAATGTTGGATGTGTCTGACCAAAGAAAAGAATCTTGGATGTGGGCCGCTATCTCTCTTAATTAATCATGGTACATATATGAGTGATATATGATCACAAACTTGTCCATGAAAAAAAAAACAGAGACGTACTCTCTTTGTATCCATGTTGTGTATTGTAGAGGCTTCAATTCTAGCGGGCTAGTGAAAGTTTTGCAAATTGAAGTTAGAGAAGCAAAGGAAAAGAGAGAAAGAGAGAAGGAGAGATAATGTTTGAAGGAGTGCAAGACCAAATCCAGCAGTTGTTGATTAGAGCTAATTCTCTTCCTCCCTCTTTCTCCCTCATCCATGGCTCCGGTTCATCAGTCTTTGAGGAGAATCACCCTTGTACATCTCATCTCCAACCACCAAGTAACCGCCACCGCCAGCAAATTACGCAGCAGCCACCGGAGCTACAATGCTTAAAGCAAGGCGGAAGAAACGCAGATGGGTTTCTCTCTAAAAGCTTGGATTCGGGTCATCCATGGTCACAACATGAACTTCTTTCCCTCTTCAGGCTCAGATCTCACATGGAGAATTGGTTCCCTGAGCTCACTTGGGAGCATGTCTCCAGGTACAAACTTTTAGCCTTCCAAACAGTTTTTGTATGGTTATACTATACATGGGTCTTACTTGCATATGTATACTTAATTTGGTGACTAAATATATATTCATATATGTCCTTTGAAATTCTTTTTTTCAAGAGTTTACTATATCTCACACTTGTTATACTGCCATCCAATTTAATTAGTCTTTTTTTCAAGAGTTTGATGCATGGAATCAGTGAATCAGTAGAGCTAGTTAGCTAGTGATTTATATATATATACTGTATTAAAGTTTTCTCGTTTGTTTATGGATATGGAATTACACTAAGCAGGAAGATGGAAGAAATTGGTTTCAGGAGAAGTCCCCAGAAATGCAAGGAGAAATTTGAGGAGGAAAGCAGGCACTTACAGACAATTACCAATGCTGATGACGTGATTAGTTGCCCCACAAAGAATGCCACCAATTACAGGCCCTTTGGTGATCTTGAGGAGCTCTGCCCCCATAGTTGTGAGGATCAAAACCACGTCGCTCTAGACGAAGAAAACCCACAAGGAGAAGAACAGTTGGAAGTCAAAAAAGATGATCATCTTCGAGGAGAAGACAAGCTGATAGGACAAGTAGATCAAAATGATGCCACTGATCATCATCGCCACCATATTCAAGACGAGAACGGGGCAGAAAAGGGCAAGAAGAAAAGAAAAAACAGGCTTGATGATCATGAAGGTGATCAGATGAATAATATTAGCAAGAAGAAGTTAAAGATATTCAAGAGATTTTGTGAGGATATTGCGAGCAAGATGATGACCCACCAAGAGGAGTTGCACAATAAAATCCTAGAAGATTTGATCAAAAGAGAGGAGGAGAAGATTGCAAGGGAGGAAGCTTGGAAGAAGCAAGACATGGAGAGGATCAACAAGGAGATGGAAGCTAGGGCTAGGGATCAAGCCATAGTTGACGACCGACAAGCCAAGATCATTGCACTCTTGAAGAAATTTTCCACCTCCAATATTAATATTAATGATGATGAGCTTAATCCATTCATCTTGTGCACCCACCAAAACCCGAGTTCTTCAGCCACACATAGTAGTAGTGCTGACCTAAATGGCCACATGCCCACCTCATCCATCGATGAAATAAGCCTCTCACAAACCTCAAAGCCGAACAAGAGGCCGCCTTATGATGATGATTGTGGCAATAGAGGAAAGAGGTGGTCTAGAGAGGAGGTGATCGCATTGATCAACATAAGGTGCAATCTTGATTCGACGACTAACAATACAAGACCAGACTTTGATCACCATGGAATTAGCAATAAGATGAATCCGCCGCTTTGGGATAGGATATCAAAGAGCATGATGGAGGTTGGGTACAATAGGAGTCCCAAGAGGTGCAAAGAGAAGTGGGAGAACATCAACAAGTACTTTAGGAAGACCAAAGATTTGAAGAGGAAGAGATCGGTTGACTCCAGAACTTGTCCTTATTTTCACCACTTGAATCATCTTTACAGCCATGCCCGGAGCTCTGGTGACTCCAGCTTGATTGAGTAATTCTGGCATCATAACACTTGCAATGTACAAGCATCCATTCTTTTTATACCGATTGTATGTTAATCGATCTCCTTTGTACTGACTGTTGATCTGTTTAGTGTTTTACCGTTTTCTGGTGTTGGTCTGTCCCGATCTCTCTAGTGTATTTTGAATTCTTAATCATCCAAAAAGTCTAATATTAGCATCCTCTATAAAACCACGCGTAACTGCTGAAGCTCATACATTAACTCTATCTAGACTTGTTATTATGGTCAGTTAGTACTTTGTACGCTTCGAATTGAGCTGCATGTATAATTAATGTGAGCACATCCCGGCCATGACCACGCGTAACTGGTTAAAAACTGGTTAGAAAGCGTTGAAAAACTGGTTAAAAATTTCATGCCAGACAGCGCCAAAACTTGAGTTGCTAAATATCAAGTGGAGGGATACGGTGCTCCCAGAGGGCAGAAGCCATGGCCATCAGCTTCACATGCAAAGCTCTGTTAAAATCAGTGGCTATGCTTGCTCTTGTAATTAGACACACCCCACACCTAATTGGGTCCCACTTAGCAATGCCACCACCACCCTGAACTGACCAATACTGCCATACCTTGTCGTCTCATATTAGGTCATGTTTTCACATATACGTATAATTCATACTGACATACCTTTCAAACAAAAAAACAATAATCAGTCATAACAGGGAAAGGGAAAAAAAAATGGGGAAAAACATACGACATGCTTTCAAATTCAAATGTTTTAACCCCTGACCAAAATTTCTTTCAGTAAATGTTAACAGATTCTTACAACAACATGATACCATTTTAAAAAGGCACAAACTTAGGTCCGGTTTCTTTTGACCATCTTGTGTGGTGTCATTTCCCACGATATAAAGCCACCCAAACAACAGACTCGTGAACAAGCTTAGTTGTTCAATGCCTTGTGATATGCAACCTGCGCATGGAGGAGATTACAGTTTAGCAAGTAGCCTTCAAAGTTCTGTCCTTCCAAGCATCAAAGTAATTATGATTTATGAAAATTTTGTGACTCATTTCAAAATGAATCTCAATGGATTGGTCATGTAATGAAACAACATGACAGGAAATTTGCAGTCAAGCTACTTTGTGGATTCTTCAACAAATTTGCACAGTTAAGCCATCAAGGTTTGACCCTTTTGAGGGGTAAAGAGGATGAACATGATATAGAAGAAAGATAAAGATATTCTTACTGAGGTTGATGTTTTTAGAAGCTCCCTTATGGCCATGGTAGCATAACTTGATGCCGGTAGAGTAAAACATAGCTTGAGAGCCGTCTGTGTCTCTTGAGCATCTAAGCTTTCTTTTGTATCTGAAGCCTTACTTTCAGATTGAGGTTCTGAGCTTTCAACAGACTTGGGCTTGCTGATCTTGTCCATATCTGTCTCTGCCAAGGGTTTATTTCCATCTATATACTTTAGTATTTCCCTGTCAAAGAAAAGAAAACATTATTTGTGACAACATTATCTACATCATCTATAGATATCAACTTCCAGTTTAAAGATTATGGCACCAGACCATTCAAAGCTGATAGGTTTTTGAAAAACACGCCTGTAGCCTCCAGTCATGCTTGTAATTGAGAATTCTCTGCAAAAAAAAAAAAAAAAAACATAAAAAGGCTATTAAAGATTAAAACATGGAGAATGTGATTTGAACTGTAGAATTTCACAATGGTTAGGAATGATGTTATGTTTACTTGACATTGTGTTTGGATTCTGTCAAGCTGATATCATCCTGATCAAGATAACAGAAGCAGTTTTAAGCCCAATATAAAACAATAAACACAATAAAAGTAAAATCTATCGTTGCCAGCTCTCAGTTCTGGTTTCTCCAACTGTGTTTCTCATCCTGCTTCACATTTTGATTTGGAGAAAAATCTGCAGCAGCGTCGTGACATAAATTTGAGAAGATTACCTTCTTAGCCAAATCATGGTAACTATCAGCAATATCATTCTTCGGATAAGTTGCCCGTGAACTGCAACAATTTTTTTTCACAAGACAAATGCGTCAGACAACTGAATTGCAGAAGAAAATCACAGTAGCTCTAAGAAGTCCCAATGAAAATCCTGCCATACCCGGGCAAAGGGAGGACGATATCTTCCGTGGTATAGTTCCCCTCGAGCAAATCTTCAGCATCTATTGCCTACCCACATGAAAAGCAATCTCACAAACCAAAAGGCGTGTCTGAATGGACACTTAATAAAATCTAACAGAAAATCATTCAGCATTATGCCAAACATGTTGAACACAGTTCTAGAAGAAGATTTCAGGCCCAAATTTGCAGCCTTAGTGAATCACAACGATTTTCCATCACAAGGAAAAATGAACTAGTTGATTGTTTATTAAAAACAGAAATGGATTGCTTACAGTCCCACTACTGAGCAATTGATTAGATATGAACTTGCAAGGATAAGAATTTTACCTTCACAGATTGGCTTGCATCCTCGGGAAGATCTACTTCAAAAAGTTCGTCAACATGGCTTCCACTGACCCCATCAGTAGTGGCATCATCTTCACATTCATTGGTATTAACTCCTGGGATATTATCACGACAGCCATCTTCCTTGGAATAGACCAGGTCTCCTAACACGACTTTCTCAGCTCCTACCGCACAATTAGAATAAAACAAATACTTAGATCCATAAATATTAATAAGAAGTGAGATAATTCCATTAAGAACCTACAAATATCATGAAAATATCAAGTGAAACCTGGTTTTGCTACATACCATATTTCTGCACACGTAAGCTTGCTGCATTATTCCACAGGTAGCTTTGATAGCTGTGCACATACCTGTACAAGGACAGAAAGTTAACTTTTAGGAATCAATTTCAGAGCTATGCCCCTTTCAAGTTGGGAATTTGATACAGTATACAATATACATAATCAAATAGCTAGCTTTTGGTATAAAAGTCAAGATGGCTACTCACATCATTCGCAAAGTTCTAGGTATTGCCTTCATTGCTTGCAGATAGTTCCCAGGACTTTTCTTTAAACACTGAAGCTGCATAGGATAAATACAGAAATAGTGTTGGAAAAGAACAAGAGCAACAATAGTACAGGAACGAAACTTGCAAACAGTGATGGTTTCACCAAGGACTCTTCTATACAAATCTTATATGTTGCATTGTAAATAGGTTGCAGGTCGTAAGGCAAAATTTGATGCAAGTTACCGCCAATATTTGTTTATACTCATTAACAGATTCACAGGGACAGCTTCAAATATGTGTGGTCATTTATGTATAACTTCAATTAGGTTATACTGAATAATTTTTTGTATCAAAAATCAATTCATGACCTTGATAAACATATTTTACATGCTTCAGTAAGCCAGTTATATATATTTACAGCACCTACCAGCAAACATTATCACTGTGCACTACAAAGAACAAGTGAACAAATGTATCTAGTACACATGCAGAGTTTAAAGGAGAAACTTCATCAAGAAATCAACAAGCATAATACATTAATACATATACTTACAATTGCCCTCTCAGCAACCATATTATGAGGCAACTGCCTTAGAGTCCCATCAATGTCTTTAGTTTCCTTGTAGTGCTCTCGAATCTTCCTGATGTCATCCCATTGTGATAGCTCAAAAACTAGGTCAAGAAATACTTATTTTTTCTTCCAAACCCAAGCAAAAATTGAATCAAATAATATAATAGATGAATGGCAATTCAATCCAACATCATAATGCCAACAAAGGATATCCCCGTCTCTTGGATCAAGAATCAAATTAACAGCATCTTCCCATTCTCCTCTGAGCAATGCTGAGCCAATGCGGTGAGTTGGTACCGTTCCACTTCCAAACCGCTGCATTTAGCCATTAAACATGAAAAAGATTAAGCTAAACAGAAAAAACTTAACAACAACAGAACCTTGCTAATAAAAGGAGAGGTACAAAAAAAATCATGCAGTGACCAAGCACTACCTGCAGACCAAAATAGTTAATAAACCCATATTTTTCCATGTCATTCAAAGCTGCTCTAATAGTGTCTTCAGATTCAGCAACAACCCCTCTGTATGCATAGAGGGCGAACATAGGCTACATTAGAAAAAAAATCGTCGGGAAGAAAGGCAAAAAAAAACCACATGTGATATACATATCCAGAATACCTTAATGTAATTGTGAATCTGTTGCCTAGGAGTTGTCCAAGATTTAATCCCTCCTTGGCATAGCTGAATAAACAAAGCTCTATCATTTATCCCATTCAGCCATAAAAAGTAACACCAGTACCAATCCTGAATGGAACTGTCTTGTATCATCGGTTACACTAAAACAAAAGGGCAACTGTAATCTACTTCATGAACCTTACCTAAAGTCACCAACTTTTATACCTATCAATCTCTCATTAAGAGAAGCTAGCCTTCTTGCACGGATCTTGAAAAGAGTTACCTATTGGGAAATAAAGGAGAACCAAATCAAAAAATGTCTCAATTAACAAACCAAAAGCCGCGTAAGCTTCCATGCAATCCGAGCCTTTGAGCCATAGTTACAATTTACAAGCCATCCAAAATAAGCAGATAAAGGAAAATGACATATGTTTGGAAGGCGTATAACAAATCTAATTGAGTACCCTCTGGGTGGTTACAGCCCGCTTGTCCTTTGTGCCTGCGAATCCAAACGATCGAGGCTGTCCACAGTTAAAAGTAACTTCAGAAAGATGGGTTTAAACATAACAAAAACCTAAATTTTGAACATTATTCCGCCTCAATGCCAATCAGGATAGGGATTTCAATCTCATTGAGTACATTCAAAAGGCAGAAAAAAGGAGATCTTAACCTGGATACCAAGCATCTTGCCTATCACTCTTAGGGCCTCTTGCGTGTCCTTGTTCTCCTTGTAAAGATGAAACCTGCCATCATTCGAGAAGAATAAATATACAAAGCATAGTCACATAGATTAAGGACCTTATACACCTCAGGTATGAAGTGTGATAATCGAAAACACAAAAATACTATCTATATTTGGGCATTAGTTTGTCAGCAGGTGTGATACTGATATGCCAGCTAAACATGCATGCAAGAAATGAATGTTTTAGATGCAATCATGCAAACTGCTGCAAACCATAGATACTAATCACAAAAATAAAAGTACCTAAGAAATTTCCCAAGATTCTCGGGCCAATCCTCAGATCCCCGGCTATCAAAAGGCTTACCACCCCTTTCTTTCCGTTTGCGAGAGTTCCTCTCCCTACTTTGATTGCCACCTGAAGGCGAAGCCAACCTCACCCGAATGCATTTTGATGATGGATCAGGACCATCCACTGTATCCGTCACAAGAAAATTCATTTTCTCTTTGAAGAAGTTGTGCACTGCCTGAAATATCTACCAATATTACTCTACCACTTACGATTTAGGTAAGTAATTTCATTGCAGAAGCATTACCGTCCTGTGGATCTTATTCGAGCTCGGGTTAAGCACAAAAGGAGAGCCACTGTCCTCGGCACCAGAATTGATTTTTTCAATAAATTGCTTCAATTGGTCAGCATCAGAATCACCAGCCAAGGACCTGAACGATTCGATCTCAGAAGTGTAACTCTTATCGGATTGCTCAGGCAGCTTCAACTCTCTCTTCTGTACCATCTGGAAAAGTGAAAATTAAACCACAATGAACGAACAGTTTTACATAGAAAAATAAAAAGGCTTGACAGCATAGTAGCACAGGTTACCTCAGGAGGTACATCCATGGAGGTTAAATGAACAGCATTTCCGTCCAAATCCACTTCGTTCACAATGAAATCGGAGTATCTAAGCACAAGATGTCACAAAACAAGATCAATCAACACCTAATCCCTCTGTAGCATCAGTCTGATGTGATAAGAAAGTACCTTTGCTTGAGAATGCCCCGGAAGCCAGGGAGTTTAGAGATGTAGCAGGTGATTCCCACGTCTGGTTCTTCGATAGACCTCGCCCGGACACTGCTTGTCTTGGGTGGTTCTTGGTCTCCCATTGCGCCGGCGCCGGTGGCGGTTGTCGTCGCCGTAGGGTTGAACAAGGGTTTAAGAATGTGCTTCCAAATCAACACTGACAGTCTGACACCGTACTACGCCTATGGAGCATACGGTTTTCGGCGTTTCGCCTCGACTATCAAAACGACGGCGTATATATTTTTGTCAGAAAACCTTAGCACCCTAACCATTATATTTGAAATTATTTTAATCTAATTTTTTGGGTGTTTTCAATCTCAATCTAATTTTAATTCTTTAGAGCTGGTTAATAACCAGTTCTCATCCCTTGTGGATGCTCTAGGCGAGCCCAAATAGTACTCGCCGCCTAATTCTTACCTTATAAAAAAAAAAAAAAAATTTTGAATTTTTTTCCAGTCTAAAATTTGAAATTGTTTAATTTCACATTTATTTCCTATTAAAAAAGCAAAGAAAACAAGAAAGAAATTAGAAAGTAGGAGTCAAAACAAAAGATCTAGTTGGGAGTTGGAGAGCGGAGCCTTAAAATACCAAATCAGAGGCCCGAGGCGACGGACTACATTGAATTGCGAGAGATTAGAGATGGTGACGAAATCTGAGGAAGCGGAGCTCAATAGATTGGAGAGCCAGGCTGAGCACGGAGGTGGCGGTGCCTGGGAGTATCTCACGCTCGTTCGAAAGCTCAAAGTCCGTCGCTCTCACTATGTTTTGAAGCATGGATTGTCGATCTTGAACGATCCTAAGAAGCGATCTGCTCTCGGCGATGAGGGTATGTAGAATCGATCTACCTTTCGTTTCTAAATCCAATTGCTTTATTTAAAATTGTGATAATCCGATTCAAGTGCTTCGGTTTTGAAACCTAGGGTTGCAGTTTTTTTACTTTTCTGTTTGATGATAGTTGTGACGAGCAGTTATCTATTCGAATTCGATTAGTCTATAAGGGCTCGTAGATTAATTTTAAGTTGACTTATAGCACACCACAAGTGAACATATGTAAATCTGAGTTGGGAGTTTGTACAATTAGCGTGCGTTCGGAACCATCAAATTTCGGAGGAAAATTAAAAATATAATCTTGAAAATCTCACTTCATCATTTGACAATTGGCACCAAACAATTTGTTATGTTTTTTTTTCATCTCAAAATGCAATTTGTTAACATTTTGCTTTTCTGTACTTGGTGTAGTATGGACATTGTACGAGCAGGTAGCTGTTGCAGCCTTGGATTGCCACTCTCTTGATGTTGCACTGGTATATATAACTTTACTCACTTCATTATAGCCTTGGAGTGCCTATGAACCTGTTGATCTGGTTATCATCTGTCTCTTCATTCATTTGTTCATTTTAAATTTGTTATTGGAATGTGCAAATGCGCATATATATTTGGAGATGCATGACTTTTGTTTTAGTGGTTATCATATCCACAAAGTTCACAGATTCAGTACTTTGAACGTTTGGTGTGAAATTGTTGGACAGTGAGAATGAACAACAGAATTCAAATGAACAAAGGGAAAGAACTGATAACTCTCTTGTAATTCTGATAATTGGAAAACAGAGATTACAAGATAATCTTCAATGGGAACAACCCTCTTAAAGAAGCCCAAGGCAAACGCCCGAATCACTCCAATTCTCTGGATACTCTCCTGCTACGATCGAATACAGCTTATATAGACCACTACTCCTAACTGCTGACTCACCCTTGTTCCCATCATTCCCTAATGGAATCTGACTCATTCTCTCAGCCATATATCATACCTTTTTACCCTTTTCCCAAACAAACTCTAGGCCTTGTTTGGCGTGTAGCCTTTCTTTCGGGTGTACACGATATATCCTCCCACTTTCTTAACAATTTCATGTACTCAAAGATGCATATTGTGTTGTTAATTTTTGTATTAGCATTCTTCTGCCTAAATGCTTGCTTGTTCATTGATTCAAATTTGTTAATCCAATAAATTGTTATTTTGGAAATCAGCTCTAACTTGAATCAGTTATCTGATTAGTACCTTGGCTGCTTTGAGAAGGTTACCGTAGTATAATTTGTTCATCATATGTTTCCTTTTCTGGGATATTTGCTTCATTTCTTCACTTACCACAATTTATCCCTTTTGGTTTCGTAGTTTTGAGATTCCTTTTCTTCTTCTTTTCCATGTGTGTAGGATTGCATGAAGTCTCTACGAAAAAAGTTTCCTGAGAGCAAGAGAGTTGGTAAGTTAGTTTTATATCATTAAATATTGTTGATTGATGTCACCTCTTTCCTTTTTATCAAAGTTATCTGACTTCTTCTATAGGACGACTGGAGGCAATGCTGTTTGAAGCAAGAGGATGCTGGGAAGAGGCAGAGAAAGCATACTCCAGCCTTTTGGAAGATAATTCAGTTGATCAAGTATGTTTCTTCTACTGCTGTCACAATTTGACAGTTTAATACCCATTCAATTTAATAAGAATTGTCTCTTCAAGGTCTTCTCTCTTCATTCTGTAAGACGAACTTTTGTAGTACCACTTAAAAGATTGGGGTTTTTTTGGTCTAATCTCAATCAGGTGATACACAAGAGGCGGGTAGCTATAGCGAAGGCTCAAGGAGATAGTTTGAAGGCCATTGACCTTCTGAATAACTATCTTGAGATGTGAGTCTGATGCACCAGATTGAATCTCTGATAATTACAAGTGGATTACACAGTTCATTCTGATTTATTATATAAGCTTTTAACAAATATTGATTACTTCAGTCTTTCCTGTGTTTTTGCCAGCTTTATGGCAGACCATGAGGCTTGGAGAGAACTTGCTGAAATTTATGTATCACTGCAAATGTAAGGCAATCTTCCCCACTGTGAGAATATGCCAGCTAATAGCATACTTCACCTGTATGCCAAATTATGTAGACAGATATACTGTGTAATTGTGTATAATTTGCATGTCTGTTCTGATGTCATAGTTCTGCTTTTGTCTTATACCCAGGTATAAGCAAGCTGCTTTCTGCTATGAAGAGTTGATTTTATGTCAACCTACTGTTCCTCTATATCACCAAGCCTATGCTGATGTAAGTGTTTCCCCCTTTTAGTGATTGCTATGGTTGTTTTCTCCGTGCATCCCCCTTGAAAAGCTAATAATAGTTAACGATGAGGTTAAACATGTGGCTTTTTATTCTCACTAAAGCTTAAATCTCTTACAAGTGCTGTTCAATTTGTATTTTGTTTCCTGAGTTTGATTGAATTTGTTGTTTAGTATGTGAAAACCTTCACTATTTGTTTTTCTTCATTTATTTATGGAGAACTATGGGAAGTAAAAATCAGGAGCCATGAACCCCGTCCTGTGGATTTATTTGTTGCCATTCTGATGTAACAAATAGCACCTGTACATGTTCTGTGTCATATATAAGATTAATATGGGCTTCAATCTGTACATGTTCTGTGTCATATATAAGATTAATATGGGCTTGTTTGTATCTACTCTGGCCATGTCAATTTTTATGGACATTTTTTGATATGCTAAAACTTTTAATTGACCTAATGGACATAATCTTGTATGTTAACATTGTGTCTGTTTTCCTATGTTCTGTATTTATGGTGCTGGTGTTTAGGTGCTCTATACACTGGGTGGATTAGAAAACCTTCAGACGGCCAAGAAGTATTATGCATCCACCATAGACTTGACAGGCGGTGAGAGCACAAGAGCTCTTTATGGAGTTTGTCTGGTAAGTGTTTTTCAGTCTCTTATTGATAGTATTTCAATTAATTCCACAAACTCATTCTTATGTCACTCTACTTGAATGCAGTGTACCTCTGCCATTGCCCAACTGGCCAAAGGTCGAAACAAGGAAGACAAGGACAGTTCAGAGCTGCACACGCTTTCAGCTGCAGTCTTGCAGAAAGTTTACAAGACTAAAGCTTCTAAAAAGCTCCCACTGCTTGAATCCTCCTTGAAAAGTATGAAACTTTCATAATTACTTACTTTTCCTGGTAAGCACTAATTTTTCTTTGTATTATTATTTCATTGACCCTGGAAAATGGAAACTGTTTGTTCTTGAATTTTAGTTTAATGGAAACAATTTTACTATTGTTTTTTTATAAGGCTCTTCTTACCTGTCTTTTGAATTTGATGTTTCTTTCCTAGTTTAAAGGATCTTGTATTGGCGTGGCTTGGCCACTCAGTAATTTTGAAGTTGTATCAATAAGGTGGTGGATTTTTATGGCTGACAGCATTATGTGGTTGTACTATTGCTTGTGTTGTATGTTTGAATATAAACAGGGCTGTAAGGGATAGAACCCTGACCTTTTTAAATGTATGCAATATGAGGGCATGCCTTTAAAATCTAGTGAATTTTAGACCAAAAGCAAACCCGAATCAGGTATTGCAGAGCTGACACAAAATTTAATCCGATGAAACAATGGCGATAGAGTGTTCAGGTTGGGCCTTTGTAAATTTGGTTAATTTGGATAATTTTCATGTCCATAGCCAACTGTATCTGGGAGCGAAGACTGAAACATATGATTTGCAGTACCGAGACAAAAGTTATTTGCCCATGACTATACAAACAAGTTTCTAGCCGACGAAGACCTCTAATAATGAATATACAAACAAGTTTACAGTACCGAGACGCTAATTATCATTTCTAGGGTATTGTAATGTTTATCGTCGTATAAACAAATTTGTCGGATGAAAACGAAGACATAACACCTTGTAGATCTAGAACCGGAATGTTTTCCTAGAGAGGTCTCAACAGCGAGTAATCTTCAAGCAGTTCTCTCTCTGATAGTGTGTCATTTTCATCCTGTGGTGTCCAGAGAACCTCCACAGCCTGCATGCCCACAATGACAAGAAATAAACAAGTAAGAATCTTGTGCACATATGTTTGTGGTTTTGGGGGTTTAGATGATCATTTATTGATGGGTTAGGAGGTTTTTTATTGATAAATTCTTTATATTGTTTCTTTCTGTGCCAAACTTACCTTGTTATAGCTTAGTGATTAAATTTCGTAAGAGTTGTGGCAAAACTAAAATGACAATCTTTTCGGATGATGCAGTACAAGAAAGACCAAGTAATAATGCATTATATTTTACCATGGTTTGTCCCGATGGAATAGATCCAAGCTTTTGCAATGCATCTTTCAAGTCTTTACTTGCGTTGATTGTGGGCAACTTATGAACTCCTTCGGCAGCCACCAGGATCGTAATCTGAAAACAATGAACCAAAACAGATGAGCTGCTACTGACTCAAGATTTGGGAATGTATGAGTAGGCACTAATAAAAGATTGTTACCACTATGTACTCATTGCGGAACCCAGTGGCTCTCAAGCTTTTCGTGGTCTGCCTTCTTATGCTGTTCACATTTACCAGTGTCTCCTCATCGAATTTCCCTCGTTCCTCAATAGATAGTTGATTGAACCGCTTTTCTCCATCCTCTATGCTTCTTTTCACGTCTGTCTGTAAGCATTACACAAGCAAACCGAGTCAAAGAACAGTCATCCAAGTGAGGAGAGACATAGGGCACAAGAAAACTATGTGCTTGCCTGATGTACAAGAATTGTTACGCATATTATCAACTTACCGATGAATACGCAGAGATGCAGTAATCTGGATTGCGGAGCAAAGCCAGCATTGTCTCTGGATTGGCACATAAATGGAAGTGTGATTACCGAAATCTTAGATGTGTTCGGATATGACCAATAGGCGTTCTATCTAGGCCTTCTATCAATCATAATTCTTAAGCAACTGCTATTATGCATGAGCTACCAACGTGTTCATAGGTCCATTAGCGTTACCTGTCAAGACGTAGTTTAGACCTTCAGGAGTGGATGTATCAGCAGTTTCAGCTATCCGATTTAGATCTTTTTGAAGGGATCTCGCCATCCCCAAAAGACCAACCTATGAAAAACACGCTCGATGAGATTTGCACCAAGTTTAGGGTCACCAGTCACCACCAATCTTAATCAACGGCTGAAAAAAAATCTAACCTGAAGCTTAAGCACGCTAGTGTTCTCAGTGGCAGACAAAACACTTCCCTCAGATCGATCGGAGAGGAACCCAGAAACCAACAGGAAAGCGGCGGCGCCCGCCAAAAGAAACAAGAAGCTCGAGCCAGCGCCAAGCCCGAACCCGAAGGCCGGGCCCGCGTAGAGCCCGCCTCCGAAGGGCGACGGCGCGTAGTACGGCGCCGAGTAGGAGAAAGAGGAGGTGGCCCGCCCAGAGGAGTAGCTTCTGGAGGGAGAGGGCGCTTTAAAGGCCCGGCCGCCCACTCGCCCGCCCGAAGCGGCCCAGGCTGAATTCGGGTCGGATGCGAGCAACAGGCCCGCCAAAACGAGCGCGAGCGCGGGCTTTTTCAGCGCGTCCAGGACGACTCCGAGCGGATTCGGACCTTTAGTTCGGGGATTGGGGTTTGAATTCGGGGTCGGAGGTGGCTTGGCGGAGCATCTGGGGGAGAATCTGGCGGGTGAAATGTTAATGGAGAGGAGAGGGGTGAATCGTGGAGCCAAGGGAGGAGGAAGGTGAGACTGAGAGAAAGGGGTGTTCCGCCATTGGAGGGAGCCGGAAAGAAGAAGGGTGTTTGCCATGGGAGATCAGTTTTGAGGCCACATGACAGCAGAGTTAGAAGAGCTCGAACCGTGCTCTCGTAGAATAAGAAGAAGATATTTGTTAGGAACAAGGGATTTTTGAACGGTGGGTAATTTATGGAAGAGTCTTCTGACTTCCTGGATAAGCAGCTGCCACGTGGCCATTGCAAATTCGTGAGCAGGCCAAAGGCAACCCATACGTTGGTGCACAGAGCAACCGAACCTTATCCGGATGAATGAGGCCGAAGAGGCTTCAGCAGCGCTTCATCAACTAGGACACAGACCAACCAAAAACTTTGGGGAACGATAAAGAAGTGAAGCCTAATTAATCTTTTTGAGAAGATCGATCGATGGCTTCCGCCACCGCAGCAAGAAACCTGGCCACCTTCGATCTCCGCCTGACAAGAAGGGCACCCTCGCTCCCCAAACCCACAACCCTCCTCCCCCTGAAGCCCTGCAGATCCAGACCCCTCATCATCAGATCAATCGACGTGTCCAAGGAAGACAAGCCCTCGTCCGGCTCCGAGCCCGAGGAGGAAGGCGGGGACAGGCGGCGGGCGGAGGAGAAGTTCGCGGTGCTGAACACGGGGGTGCACGAGTGCAGGTCGTGCGGGCACAGGTACGACCAGGCGGCGGGGGACCCGGCGTACCCGGTGCCCCCGGGGGTGCCCTTCGAGCGCCTGCCCGAGGACTGGCGCTGCCCCACCTGCGGGGCCGCCCGCAGCTTCTTCCAGAGCAAGAGCGTCCAGATCGCCGGCTTCGCCCAGAACCAGCAGTTCGGCCTCGGCGCCAACACCCTCACCGGCGCCCAGAAGGCCATTCTCATCTACGGCACCCTCGCCTTCTTCTTTGTCCTCTTCTTGAGCGGCTATTTTTTGCAGTGACATTTTCACCACCAATTACCAAACGTCTTACTGTATTAGTTTCCTCTCTATCTTCGTCACACACTCCTTCTCCATGTATCAATCAATCAATATGCAATACTAGGTCGTTCACTTCAATGTGGCCACTATTTTTTTTTCAATCGAGGTGTTTGTGAGTTTTTGGATTTATAATGCATATATATAACGACCTAAGATGTTTATAATGCATACAACGACCTTTTTACCATATACTTGTACGACCTAAGATCTTTATAATGCATATAACGACCTTTTTTCTACAAGTGCATTGTTGAATATCTTCAAAGTAGAAATATATATCTGTAGTTTGTATCTGTTTATAATTTATGATTTTTCAATGGATGATAAGAGTGATTCAATCGTTTCAAACCATAATTATTGAAAGAAATCAAACTAACTTAAGCACATTATAAAGTAAGTAAGAGTTGAGAGACAAATTATGTTTCGAATTCCCTAATTGGAAAGGTATAACAGTAGTTATTTCGTTTTAAACCGGGAGACAGATTATCTTTCACAATAAAGGTTGTGTCAAACTGAAGGAACAAAGGGGTTGTTAGATTCAAGTAACACACTAAAATGCAAAACCTAAGTTAAGGGTTTGAATAGCAATATTTGGAAATACCTTAGTCAAACAAATACCCATATTCGCTTGACAAGTTGATCATCGATTTCAATCAATATCTATGCAATGGAAATTCAAATTCCTTTTCAAGTGTAATTAATAGTACAACCACATACTATTGACCATAACCAATTAAACAATCATGAAACTATTAAGATTCAGTTTAAATAGCAACATTCAAGAACATATATATAATTGGATGCAAAACTAAGATAAAATCATCAACTTTTATCCTAGAATGCAAATCAATATCTCTTCTCCATAAAACTAACAAAACCAGATTTTAATACGATGTAGTTGCTACTTATGAAATAAAGATGCTCAACCAGAAACACTCTAAATCTAGCAATAACCCAATAGCAATAAATCCTAGATCATCAGGCTAGAAATTATTGAAACAAGTTAATAACAGCTTGAGCAAGAGAAAAGATTAAATCCATGCAACAGATAAGGAATTAGAAATCTCGGAACTATTTTAGACACGGACGTTTTAATTGTCCATCTAAACAAAAATGCTTAATTCTCTATAGAAATCTCCAAATAATAGCAAAATTATTCCAAACTCAAAACTCAAAACTCAAAACTAAAACAAAGGTCCAACACTCCTTAAATAGGAGAAAATAAACCATCCAAAAATACATAAAAATCGGATTAAAAATAACATCTTTAAGCCAATAACTAAAACGCATTGTTTAAAGACAAAATTTCTTCAGGCACTGGCAGCGGTCACCGCCTATTCCAAGTGGTCTTCAATGCACCTCGACTCTTCTTTTTTCAACGTTTCAAACTCCAACTATAACACCTAAAACATCACTAAAAGTATGCTAAACCCCCATCTAAATAAACAAGATAATTTTGCATATCAAACTCTCTGACACTTGATTCTCATCCGTCTCGAGCGAATCAGAAAACTAACACTCATAATTAATAAAAGCCTATATCATCAAATGTAGAAAAATCCTACAACTAAGGGTAATAGCATTAATCATCAAAGCTCCTAACCATCAAAATTAACTCAAAATATAGCATAATCAGCACCAATATCCAACAATCCTAACTACTATCCATCAACACAACTCAACAGCCAAACATCAGCCGATAAACAATCTATCAACACCAATCCCACACACCCAACATCATCAACAATATGCATCAAAAATAAAATGAAAATATCAACATGCTACACCTTATTCCTCTAAGTGAAAGCCAACTTGAAAATACTCTTATACTCCACTTCTTATGTTGCCAGCTCCAGTTAAAAGAACATCCCCAAACTCTTTTTTTTCTTTCACTCATTTTGCTTAGGGGCATTTCTAGGTTTTCACCTAACACTCTCTTTTCATTTCTTAATGTTGGCGTCACCATCTCACATCACTAAAAAATCTATTATTTTGAATAGTTAATTTTCAATTTTATATTTTTAGAGGTATCAAACGGGTCAGGTCGGGTGGATTTGGGTTCGATCTTTTCGGGTTCGGGTTGAGTGTGGGTTCGGGTCAATTGGTATACAGGCCAAGTCGTTTCGGGTCTTGACACGTTATTGTGCGGGTTCGGGTTGACCTAACAGGTCAAAATTTTGAATTTTAATGATTATTAAAAGAATATTATGATTAAATAATAGTATTTAATAATAAATATTATTTTTAATAGACTTTTAAAATAATATTTTATTTATAATAGGTTTTATAATAATATATATTATTATATTAAAAAGAAAATATATTTATCCTACATATATAAAACAAATCGGGTCAGTCGGGTCAGTTTCATATTTCAACCCAATCGGATTCGGGTTAATCGGGTTCGGTATTTTTCTTTGCTCATTACTATTTGGGTCGGTTTTCAACCATAAAATTTCCGGTCGGTTTTTCGGGTCAGGTTTTGACAATTCTATGTATATTACATACTTAATAATATTATATTTTAAATAGATCATATATGATTTATTTAACTATATTATAATTTTTCTATCAAAAATATCCAGTCTAAAACCGGACCAGACATGGACCGGACTGGCCACTAGGACAAGGATCAGCGCAGACTGGTGTATTCTGCTCCGATTCCCATTCCATAAGATTGAGGAAATCTCGTCTTGGTTCGGTCCTATTTTGTATCAGTCCTTACCCTTAAGAAAAATTGTACTTATAAATTTAATAAATACATCAGACGGGCACCCAATCTATTACTTTGTTTTTTTTACTTTAAAATGATTTTTGTAGGTTTTATAACTTTCCATGTCTCTAGTTTTTAACTTTAAGGATCCTTTTTGGATTACCAATTTCACCATTATAACAACATTTCTCCTACAATCTGGTGGTAATCCAAACATGTACTAAATTTTTAAATGAATTTATGAGCAAGCATCTTCTTTGGCTGTCAAATACTCCGTGAAACATTGAGCAATCAACACCCCACATTCGTTATCGCAGAGGGTGCAAAATGCATAAAATAGTAATAAAAGTTAAAAGAGTGCATGTCCCAATCTATTTGGGTGTAAAAAATGCTTCCCATATTGTGAGGATGTTCCCTGTTTAGATCGCATCGTCGCCAAGTAAAAAAGTAAAACGCGGTGTTTTATTGTTAAAGGCAATGGAACTCTGCATTGCAATTGCTTTTTAGGAAACAAATCCAAAAGTTCAACGTCAAGTGTCGCCTTATAAGTGGGTTGTGCTCGCCCAATGCGAGAGCGACACGTGGAGATTGAGATCAATATTGTATATATTTAATTAAACTTAAAACTATTTGTGTAACATACCCCTCCCACACGGGAACTGGGCTGTCAGGTCCGCAGCCCAATACACTCCAACCTGATACCTAAAGCGCGAAGCTAAATGGGCAGGGTGTTGCCAAGGGTCCTCGAACCCATGACCTTTGGCATAACTTCCCACATGGGAGAGATATGTCAACCAAGTGTGCTGCACGGGAACTGGGCTGTCAGGTCCGCAGCCCAATACACTCCAACCTGATACCCAAAGCGCGAAGCTAAATGGGCAGGGTGTTGCCAAGGGTCCTCGAACCCATGACCTTTGGCATAACTTCCCACATGGGAGAGATATGTCAACCAAGTGTGCTGCAGGTTGGAGTGTATTGGGCTGCGGACCTGACAGCCCAGTTCCCGTGTGGGAGGGGTATGTTACAATTTGTACATAATCAGATTCATTGGTGAATATGCGGAAAATGAGCATTTTAAGTCGGAATGACTATTGTTATATCTTTCCGGTTAGGGAATTCGCTTAGGAGTAATTAGGTTTTCATTAGTTAACCAAAGAGTCAACCACCTAAAAGCACCTGTAAGATAGGCCACATTCCACTTAACCACCCCGAATATGACTAATAATTTTTAACCACCCATAAAATGAGCTTCATTAGCAAAAGACCACCCTCCGTTAGTTTCCCCATTCAAAACGTGAGAAAACCACCCATAAGATGCTAGTGACCCCTTTAGGTGCGCTTATGTAACCAGGAAACTGCTTATAGTGGGTGATATGTGCGCCCAAATTGTGCTAGCCCCAATTCCATCAATAAAGCCAAATCAAGAACCCTAGAATCGATTGCCCCAATCATAAACACAAAATTCTTCCACAAGTGCTCGCCGTCGTTGTTCCGTTCTTGGATGTAGTCGTCGCTGACGTGGACGTGGACCCCGCTTCCTCGTCTCCTGATGCCGACTTGGACGCGTTGCCAGTTTGCGGAGGCGCCGCCTTTCGCCGCCGGATTTGCAGGAGGAGCTCCAGCCGCCCCTTTATGAGGTTTCAGTTCCCGAATTCCTACTTGGCCGATGCCACCTTCTTGAATCCTTGTTCCTGATCTATTAGTCAATTGAAAGGTCTAGCTAGTCGGATTTTTTTAGCAATTCGAATTTCTGACCTAGGTTTAATTGAAAGAACAAGATTGGGGGAGAGAAAGAGAGAAGTGAATTTTTGAGTGGGGTGAATCAGATGCCGATCGTCTCGGTGATGATGTCGGGGATGGGGTTCAACCTCAAGGGAATTGGCGGAGTCTGCCAAAGTGGTCATGGAGTGAGGTAGGGTGTTTCTTTTCTTTCCTTTTCCTCTATAGTTGCTTGGTGATGATGCCATAGCTCATCTGGAATGAATAATTGGGTTCTTGTGTTGCACTGAATTTGTTAGTGCTTGGAGTGGAGAATTTGATTACGTTGCTAGGGTTTTTGAGCATCAGATTCATGCATGTATCTCTCAAAACATATGAATGTTTCGGATAATCTTGAGCTCCATATACTTGACACTTGCAATCACTAGTGGGTTGTTTGGATGAATGCTATCTTTTCTTATGCACATTCAGATAAAGTTGTATCCTTTAACAAGTGACTACTCAATTGAATTTAGCCGGTAATTCCTGAGTGAAGTCACCGTATAATATCAAAAAAATAAGGCTATTTTGGTCTTTCTCATGTTTTTAATGGGGGAACTAACGGGGGATGGTCTTTTGCTAACTGAGCTCATTTTATGTGTGGTTAAAAATTATTAGTCAGATTCAAGGTGGTTAAGTGGTATGTGGCCTATCTTACGGGAGGTTTTAGGTGGTTGACTCTTAACCAAATTATTTTTTGATTAAGTAATAACAGTTAATTAAATTATTTATATAAATTCCATTAGAGAAGATTATATATGTGTAATTATATGTAAAGAGAGAAAAAAATAGATAAATGTTATACATCATACTTACTTTTCCTTAATATCACAGTTTGCAAACTTAGTTGACAAGAATACCCTTTAGATTTTACGGTTTACAATTTCCAATCTACCCCATGTCAATCTATTCCCCTTATCTTATCATCCATCTCCTCCCAAGTCTGCCTGATTCCTTCAAGATTTGACACTTTAAAAATTCATCGAAGCGATTGGATTCGTCCATTGATGATGTGATCTTATTCTAAAGAGGCACAAATATTACTAGCAATTAAATAAAGTCAAAGCAATTAAATATTTTCCGGTTTCACTGAGGGAGAGGAGTAGAGGACTATTCAAACCTGCTGACACTAATTCAATTGATTTGACACTTCAAGTAATTTTTGGTTTCTATTTAATTAATTCTCCTTCAACTCATTCAATTGACTTGGTGTATTGTTAGTGTGATTTGTTTGATATGGACAATGAAAAAGTTTCAAGATTGCAATGCACATGGAGCTTATTCATTTTTGTTATTTTCACTTAAAATAGGGTTATTATTGTAATTTAATGGTGTTAAGTTTAGTAAAGTGATGTGAAGTTTAGAACCTCCTAAAAAATATTAGAAATGAAAAAAGTATGAATTAATGGGGTGCATGAATATGGATAAAAAATTTAAGGAAATTCCTCTTGGTACTCTCGAGGTCTCGACTTTCCCTTTTGGTGTCCCACGGCAAAATGTTTTCCTTTTGGTGCTCCCGTAGTTTACAAAGATTCTTTTCCATACCCAAAAGTGCTTATAATCAGTTTTTCATCCAAAAATAACCATTTTCCCTTAAAAATAAAAAAGGTAAATAAAATTACTTTATTTTAATACTCTTTTATTGCTAATGTATATACCATTTATTATACATGAAAAATTAGAAGGAAAAAAAAATAAAAACAAAAAGACCGCCCCGCCGTCGTCGCCCTTCGTGGATGCCCCGCCTCCATTGCTTGCCTTACCTCCTTCTTTCTCCTTCGAAGTGGGTTTGTTTGAGTACGGTCTTTTTGCTTTTTTTCTCTCTAAATTTTCATGTATAACAGATGGTATATACATTTTTTTTATATAAGGTAAGGATTAGGGTCGCCGCAAGTACTACTTGGGCTTGCCTAGAGCATCCACGAGGGATGAGAACTGGTTACTAACCAGCTCTAAAGGAAATAGGGCAAACCGCCGCCCTGGAGTCTCGAACCCGAGACCTCATGGTACTACCATGAGTGCTCAACCAGTGAGCGGATGCAACAAGCGCCAGATGGTATATACATTAGTAATAAAAGAGTATTAAAATAAAGTAATTTTATTTACTTTTTTCTTTTTAGCGGAAAATGTTTATTTTTGGATAAAAAGTGATTTATAAGCATTTTTGGGTACGGAAAAGAATCTTTTTAAACTATGGGGCTCCAAAAGGAAAAAGATTTTCCTTGGACACCAAAAGGAAAAGTCAAGACCTCTGGGGTACCAAGAAAAATTTCCCAAATTTTTAATGGGGTGCATATTTGAAAAAGTGTATTTGAATGCCACTATATTGGATGCATTGTTGCATATGCTCTCACACTTCTCCTAAAAACATTAGACGGTCTTATGGTTTTATTATTTTTCATACCTCACTAGGCCCATGGAAGTCGGGGTAAAAAAACATCTATGAATCATAAAGAAGCTTTGTTGTACAGAAGAATCAACATTTTGATTTCTTAAATAAGATTACGTTAAAGATTGTTGTAAAATTATCTTTTTTTTGGTAGCCAAAACAAGGACATGCCTGAAAAAATACAAAGCAAGAGAACCGACTAGAGGCGAATGGAGCGGGACGTAGCCCTTCCATCAACATCGTCGGCCAAGTTCATCACCGAGCCATCAAGCGGCTCAAACAAAAAATGAAAACCTAACGGAAAAGAGTAGGCAAGCCTAGCGATGGAGTCGGTGATCGAATTCGCTTCCCTAAAGACATGAGTAAGACGGATATTCCAATCGTGTCTCAAAAAGCCTTGGCACTTACGAACCAGGCTCAAAAGGGGGTAGCAGTGGTTGATATCATCCGTGATAAGCTGAATTGCAAGGGCCGAATCGGAATCCACAACAACCTGCCTATGACCATTGTCCCACGCCTGCCGTAAACCGTCAAAGATACCCCATAATTCCGCAGCCGGGGCGGAGCACCTCCTAATATGGTGCACAAAACCTCCAAGCCAAACACCTTTGTGATTACGTAACACACCATCCGTCGTCGCTCTTCCCTTATGGTTGACAAAACCATCAGTATTCACCTTGATCCATGGCTCCATAGGTTTGCTCGAAGCCACAAAGATGTCGGAATGCACCTCAGCAGCACGTCAGGCGGCATGCGAACTCCAAGCCTTTCCGTATACAATTGCCATCATAATGATGAAGTCGGCAGAGGCCTGAAAATTCATCGTATTACTAAACGCCTTCTCATTCCGCCAATTCCATGTCCACCATAAAGCCGTTGCAAAGGTTTCTAGCCAGCCAATCTCCTCCTCCGAAGCCTTCCTTACAAGAATGTTGTCCCGAAACCATTTTGCAAAATCCAAAATCCAAGTTAAAAAGTTAAAAAAAATCAGTAGCATCATTAGAGTGCACTAACCCATTTCAACACCTGCTAATATCATGATAGTCCTTAAAAAAGGTGACTAAGGGACTCCGGGCTGGAGTTACACCGCGGGCAGAGGTACTGCCCCTCGCCACCATTCAGATAAACACACGAATTCGCTCCTGCACCCTGAGGTTCCAAATCCTCCTATAGAGCCCTTTGTCCGTCCAACTAAGTAAGCCAGCCCCTGAAAAACAAGTCATAAGCACTCTTGATCGTGAATTGGCCATTTGGGGTAACCTTCCAGCTAAGAGCATCCCCAACGCCATCACTCTCGGAGAGGTGGATCGAGGCTAGTCTATCAAGCACAGTATTAGGTAGCAACATGTCAAGGGAGTCCCAATCCCACCCGACTCCCTCAATCCAGAAGTCACGAACCTTGGCTTGTAGATTTAGATCGTTGTTGTAAAATTATTCGTTTATTCTCACATACCACTTATAAAAGCGTAGGTGTAAGGAGTTCAAGAGATAAAATTATTAGCGTAATTGTCACATATAGTCTTTATGCATCAAAGAAAGAAGAGAAATCCGTTGTCTAATTTTTTAACAACAACATTATCTTCCTTGTTTTAATTAAGTGTATTTTTATGTGTTTAGTCATCTTGAGATTTGCTAGCCTAATAAAATTTGAAGGGAATTCTCTAACATATACTTTAAGAGCATAAGACAAATATCTTATTCCAAAAAAAAAAAGATATGTTAGATTTACTTATTGAATGATTTAAGTATGTAGTAATTGTTGGATCGTAAGTCGTTAACGAAGGCGTCCTCAACTGGGTTAAGGACGTCCTTTAGTGCAGTGGAAAATAGACTTAACAGGAAACAAGATAAGAGAATAGACACGAGAATTTATAGAGGAACCCCACTAAGACCAACTAGTCTTATGGGTAAACCTCTACCTCCGTTGGAGGATTTTCAATAGCCGTCCCTTATCTTATTGAGAGTGAGTCCTTACAACTTAGGCGAGTCGTTACACTTCTCTGAGCTAAGCGTCCGTCCTTAGTCTCACTAGTAACACTCCTTTCAACCTAACAAGTAACCTAACACTCTTAGCTATAAGGAAGCTATCACTCACGTCTCTCACGGTTCGTTGTGAGAGACAAACTACAACTCTAATTGATTTGTGGTTTGAATTGGATTTGATGTGGTTGGACTTTCTTTCTCTTGCTTCAAGCTCACTTGATCTTCTCGATCTTCGTTGATGTTCTTGAATGCTTCGGGAGAGCTTGAGAGAAAGTCTTCAAAGTCCACCAACGCTATGCATACCCTTGGGAGGGTATTTATAGCGAAAGTGGTTCTTGTCCTCTAGCGTCCTCTGAGACTTGGCAGGATCCTTGGGCTTTGATCAACGGTGCGATGAGGCCTCTTGAGGAAGTCAACTCTGTTGACGCTTGGGAAGCCTCCGCGTGGGCAGGGGACCATCGCTGGGAAAGCGACGTCTTTGGCATTGTCTACACGTGCCCAGACAAAGGAAACTTCCTTCTGAGGACTAAGGCCGGACGATGATGTAATCATGTTGGGGCGGCCTTGATTTGAATTTGAACCTCTTCCGTATTTTGGCGCGCGTCCCTTCTTGATGAGGACGTCGTCCTATCTTCGCAGGAACTTCGCCAATTACGTTCAGCTTTGGAGGTTCTGATGACGTGCGTCCCTACAGCTTAGGGACTGCCGTTCACTTGTTGTCCTTTTCGCTCATGTGCGTCCACTGGACTTACATGAGATCAACACTTGGACAACTTATCAAATACTTTTGAGTTTGTCATTATCAAAACAAGGGACGATCATTATTGGTTTAAATATTAATGACTGTCGTCCTTAATATCGTCCCAACAATTTCCCCCTTTTTGATGATGACAAACTCTTTCAAATAATGCGCACAGAAGTAAAGCTTTTAGCATGAGAAACTACACTTGATTTGCTTTTTAGCTTAGGTTGACATGCAACACATTCTTTTAAGTGCGTTCTAATTTATTCCTAACTAGCGTCCTTTGGACTTGGCCGAAATTCCCCCTAAGCACATGCTTTCTATGAAAACTTAAAGCTAATAGCATCTCTGCAAAACTATACTTCCCCCTTTTGGCATCATCGAAAAGGAGAACAAGTTGAAAAGCATGCAAGCACAAAGTCATAACTAAAGTAAAGAACACTTAGACAAAATGAAGCACAAATGTAGTGAATGGCATTCAGAATGAGAAAAGAGTACGTTCATTACAGACATTCACAAAAGGTGTTCAAAACGGGGACAGCGTCCCATTGTCTTAAAAAAAAACAAAAGAAATGATAAATTGTTTCAGGGTTAGAGAAGAGGAATGTGATCATTTGCGGGGACGCTTGCCAAGAGCCTTGAGGTGTTGCTCCTGAAGATGGTTGTTCTGGGCAAGGAGCTCGTTGTTGCGCTCAAGAAGTTCTGTGTGGACGTGAAGGGTGTCGTGAACCTGTTGAATCAGATCTATCATCATGCACTGGTTCTCGATCATCATGCCCATCAGAGACTTTGTAGAGTGCTTCTCGGCCTCATCAGGGACGCTCATACCATCGAGCTCGTCCTCTTCATTAGCAGCGTCCTCAGCTGGCGTCCCAATTACTTGAACAGTTTCAGCTTCAGGGTCGCCTTCCCTAGTTTCAGCAGCATCAGCAGCTTGAGCTCTCCTCTCAGCTTTGGCTTTCCGCTCAGCCTCTTTCCGTTCCTTTTCCATTTGGCGCTTGACGGACGGGAGGGGCTCATCACACCTGAGTTTTCCAACGGGAGGGAGTGTGATTTGCCTGACGTCCCAATGAATGCCAAAGGAACGCTCTTGTTTAGGAGCATAGAGTCCTTGCTGCGTCAGAATTTGCTTGACCAGGCCGGGGAAGGGAAGAGAGTGCCTGCCTCTTGTGCACTTGCCCATATGTTCCAAGATTACCCGGGGCAAGTTTATCGGCTGGCGTTCCAAGAAGGCGTCCAAGAGAATGCTATCAGTGATTTGAACAATGGACTTCTTCTCTTGGCGGGGGACGACCATGCGCACAATAAAGTGGTGCGCAAGAACGCCCGTCTTGGTGAGGCAATGAGCGACTCTGTCCTTAGCAGCTGGCTGTCTCCCATGAATATTCTGTTGAGGATTTCGTCCTGGGAGAAGCGGGCAAAGTTCTTGCAAGGCAGATCATGCAGCGAATCCGGAGGAGAAGGACGCAGGCCTAGCATTTTGCGGACGGTGCCCTCAGCAACGGAATACTCGTCCCCATCTATTTCAAAAGTCCCCTGAGGCTTCCCGTTTACTTCTGTGATTTCGAACTTGGAGTAGAAACGGAGAACCTCATCAGGGTCAACATCAGCGGCCTCAGCGCCCAAGTGCGTCCATCCCTGGAACTCCAGAAGGTCCAAGAACTCTTGGCGCCGGTTCTCTGCCAGAAACTGGGCTGTGAAGAGAAGCGGTGAGAGGATTTTCTTGAAGCGTTTCTGCTTGGAGCCATTGCTCACGATCACTTCATCACCCGCGTCTTCTTCATCTCCATCTCCCTCCTCGTCCTCAGGTTCATCATCCTGGGGAGGGGCGTCCTCTTCATCGGAGGCTTCGTTCCTTTGTTCTTGGAACTCAACCATTGCCGTGTCCTCAGCAGTGGACACCTGTTCAGTGGGAGACGCGTCCACCGCTGGAGTCCTTGCCAAGGACTCTGTAGGGACGGTTGGAGGAGGCGTCCCTTTAACTTGAGCAGCTTCCTCTACGGCCGGAGCAGGCGGAGGAGGAGGAGTTGAAGCTCTAGGAGGAGAGGGAGTAGGAGTGCGGATCTTAGCTTTAGTGGGGGGAGCGGATGAAGTGCTGGGCGGAACCACTGAGATTGGCTTCACCTTGAGCGGAGCAGAGGGAGGAGGCGGCAGCGTAGCAGGGGTTGCGTCCTCGGCCTGGACCTGTACTGGAGGAACGTCCTTGGCCTGGACCTGAGGAGCGTCCTCTACCCTTGGAGGAGGTGGAGGGAGTTGACGAAGGTCCTGCATACTCGCTTGGATCGCTTTCTCAACAGCTTCCTTATCTGCTAGCTCTTGCTCTTGGCGCGCCTTCTCCACTTTTTCCAGTTGAATTTCGGAGAGGCGAATGGCGGCCATTTCTTCATCTGTGACGCCCTCAAGTTGAGCAGAGGACTTGAGGCGTCGCTTTGGGGCGGGAGGAGGGGAGGAAGGGACTGGCTTTGGTAGAGAGGAAGAAGGGCCTTTAATTTGGAGCGATTTGGACAGAGGGGGAGAGGAAGGCCTTTTGCGTTTCTGGGAAGGGACGGAGCCCGCAGGAGCCACAACAAACTCCATTATATCCGGGAGCAGTTTGGCGAGCTCGTCCACGGTTCCACCAAAGGAGTCAGAAATGATTCCTGGCCCCATGAACGGTGGGTTGGTGTGATTGGTTTCTTTGAGGCGGGGTTGGACGTAGGTGATCATGAAGTAGTGGAGGAGTCTTTGGATTTTGGGAGGATGTTCATGAGTGGACGCCCTCAGACAGATGTTGGCGAGCGTCCTTGTCTCTTTTTCAAGCCAGTTCTCAATGAGAGGGTCAAGGGGAGGACGGCGTTTGGGTTGGGACGGAAGTTTAAAAACGGCGCCTTTACCGGCGTTCCCTTGGTCTGGCTCAGGCTCGGGTTTGAAGGGCTTCTCCAGAAATGAGAACCTCTTTTGCTGGGACTTGGATTGAGAGCGGGGTTGTTGTCGTTGTGGTGGAGGTTGGGAGCGAAGGGGCTGGGGAGGGGTGTTGGAGTGGCGGCGTTGGGTGGACTGGGATGAAGAATGGTGGCGAGGGGGTTCTTGGCGGCCGGAGGGTCTACCTCTGGACTCCATTAAGGACCGACCTTTCACCGGAGGAGATTTTGAGGAGGAGGGGTTTTTCGCCGCCGACGATGGTGAGGGGTTTGTTGAAGCTCTTGTGTTGGCCATTTTTGAGATGGTTTAAATAGAGGAGGATTAGGGTTTGGAGAGAGATTTCGGGATGCGATTGAAGATTGAAGATCTTTGTGAGATTTCTATAAGTGTGCAAACAATAGATGAGCGAAGAAAGGTTTTCGGAATGCACAGGTGGGCATTTATAGGAAGAAGACGAAGTTGGACGGTCAGGGGTAACAGGGTCTTTACACTCGGCTTCCTCCACCCGCCTTTCCACACGTGGCTTTCTTCTTTACTAAGAAACACAGCTGTTGAGCACTGTTCGCGCGTATCCCGAGATCTTCGCTGAAGCTTCTCGAAGACGGTTCATCTTCCCAAATTCAAACATTCAAACTTCTCACAACTGCAAAGGACTCCAAGCTAGCGTCCTATCAACACAACATTACACACCACTGAACTGAACCACGGCGTCCCAGACACTAATCTCAACCTCTGAACTTAGAACTCTGTACGGACAACTCTTAGCTCTTAACATTCGTCCCTTTGATCACTTAGAACCATTTTTGAAAATCAAGCAAGTACGTCCCGTAAAGATGAAACAAAGAACGCTAATAGGACGCGTTTGCAAGATTCTCGGCCTGGGTAAGCTTAGAGTTCCCATCATTTCGGCTTGTAATGAGGGTAGGGTGATTAGGGATACTCTTGAGATGAAAAGCGAAATGAATACCATTCAAAAACACAAGTGAAAACACATATCTTAGACTAGCGTCCTTTAAAGATGACTTTAAATGCATGACACACTTTAAGACAAGATCTCAACAAAACATAGCCAATCATAGAGGGAATAATAGAACGGGACTTGATCATTTAAAAGTTATCATCCCCAAAAGCAACCGGAGGTGCTCGAAGGGACGTCTATCAAGTGCTTTTGTGAAAATATCGGCCACTTGGTCCTCAGTCCTAACATGATCCACTCTAATTAATCCAAGTTCAACATTATCACGAAGAAAGTGATGTCTTATATGAATATGCTTCGTCCTAGAATGATGAACATGATTTTTGGCAATACTTATAACGCTAGTGTTATCATACAAGATAGGGACTGTGTTGAGGAACGTACCATAATCTTCAAGTTGGTACTTGATCCATAGGACTTGCGAGCAGCACGAAGCAGCAGCAACGTACTCAGCTTCTGCGGTTGAGAGTGCCACGGAGTTTTGCTTTTTGGATCCCCAAGAGACAAGGCATGAGCCCAGGAATTGAGCCATTCCTGAGGTGCTCTTCCTATCCACCACATGGCCAGCGTAATCTGCGTCAGAGTACGCTACCAGGTTTAGGGACGTCTTTCTGGGATACCATAGGCATAGGTCATCCCGTCCTTTGAGGTATCTGAAGATTCTCTTCACTTCTTGCATGTGGGATTCCTTTGGATTTGCCTGGAAGCGAGCACATAAGCACACAGCGAACATGATGTCGGGACGACTTGCCGTTAGGTATAGCAAGGATCCTATCATTCCTCTGTAGAGCTTTTGATCTACACTCTTGCCTTCTTCATCAGCATAAAGGCGAGTGTTGGGGGAGATGGGAGTATCAATGGGTTTCGATGAGTTCATCCCATATTTCTCGAGCATTTCACGGATGTATTTTTGTTGATGAATGCGCGTCCCATCTTTAAGCTGAGTGATTTGGAGTCCCAAGAAGAAGTTGAGTTCTCCTATGAGGGACATCTCAAACTCACTACTCATCAAGCTCTTGAATTCCTCTACAAGTTTCATATTAGTGCTTCCAAAGACTATGTCATCGACATAGACTTGGACAATCAAGACATCTTTAAGGACTTTCTTTAAGAAGAGTGTTTTATCAATGTTACCTCGTGTGTACCCATTGGACAAGAGGAAGGACGCAAACCTATCGTACCATGCACGAGGGGCTTGCTTGAGTCCATAGAGTGCCTTGTCCAAGAAGTACACATGATCTGGGTGATCAACGTCCTCAAATCCTGGTGGTTGAGCGACGTACACTTCTTCTTTGAGCTTGCCGTTGAGGAAGGCTGTTTTGACATCCATTTGAAAAAGCTTGAACCCTTTGTGAGCGGCATAGGCGATAAGGAGGCGAATGGCTTCAATTCTGGCAACAGGAGCGAAGGTCTCATCATAGTCGATTCCTTCCTCTTGTCTATAGCCTTGAGCCACGAGCCTTGCTTTATTTCTTGATACACGACCACTCTCATCAAGCTTGTTCCTGTAGACCCACCTCGTCCCTATTATGTTTTTGTTTCTTGGACGAGGGACGAGGGTCCAAACCTTGTTCCTTTCAAACTGATTAAGTTCTTCTTGCATGGCTTGAATCCAATCAGCGTCCTGAAGTGCCTCCTTTATGTTCTTAGGTTCAATTAAGGATACAAAGGCGTTGAAGGCACAGAACGCTATGTTGGCATTATGGGACTGATTCACGGCTGATCTTGTTTGAACTCCTTTTGACATGTCTGAGATGATTTGATCTGTTGAATGAAGTCTTGAAAGAATGGATCCCTTATGAATATCGTCCTTTGCAGGAGTACATCTAGGGTCCGTCCAGTCAGATTCATCGGAGTCAAACCCGTCGTCTTCATTGAAAGGCTCAGAGTGTTCCCCCTCAGGTTGAGCGTCCACTTCTTGACGCTGTTCACCTTGAAGACTTGATTCAGCACCATCAAGTTGACCTGGTGATTCACTCCGAGAGAGAATTTCCTGAGCAGCACTGGGGACTTCCACTGAGACTTCTTCAGGGTTTTGAAAAGCGTCCTTAGGAACATAGTATTTTCCAGAGGACCCAAGGTCAACTTCATCGTCGGAGTCATCCTGCTGATTAGAGTATGAGCGATCTTTCACACTTGATTTTTCTTGGTGAGAGGCACTTTCTTTGAACACAACATGAATACTCTCCTCAAGCTTTAGAGTCCTTTTGTTGAAAACTCTATATGCTTTGCTGGTGAGAGAGTACCCAAGGAATATAGCTTCGTCACTTCTTGCATCAAACTTTCCAAGTCTCTCTTTATCATTGTTGTGAACAAAGCATTTGCATCCAAAGACTTTGAAGTAGTCGATGCGAGGCTTTCTTCCGTTCAGCAACTCATAGGACGTCTTTCTTAGTAAAGGACGGATCATGACTCGATTGACAATGTAGCACGCTGTAGCAATAGCTTCCGCCCAGAAGTACTTGGGGACGCTATTAGCTAAAAGCATAGTTCTTGCCATATCCTCCAGTGTCCTATTCTTTCTTTCCACCACTCCATTTTGTTGAGGAGTCCTTGGAGCTGAGAAGTTGTGAGAGACTCCATGTTGATCACAGTAGGCCACGAACTCTGAGTTTTGAAACTCCGTCCCATGATCTGATCTTATGGATTTGAGAGGCGTCTCAAGCGCAACTTCCACTTGTTTGATGAAGACTTTGAATGCGTTGAAGCAATCTGTTTTTGAAGCTAAGAAAATAACCCAGGTGAATCGAGAATAATCATCTACAAGAACGTAAATGTACCTCTTTCCACCATAGCTCAGCGTCTTCATTGGTCCACAAAGATCCATATGGAGAAGTTCCAAAGGTTTCTTTGTGCTGACCTCGTTTTTTGACTTAAAGGACGTTCTTGTTTGCTTTCCTTTGATACAGGCTTCACACTGTTCAATTTTCTCAGGATCAATTTGGGGAAGACCTTTCACAAGATTTCTTTGATGAAGCTTGAGGATTGTGCTTGGTCCAGCATGGCCAAGTCGGCGATGCCAGAGGTCAGCGTCCTTCTTTGACACAGATAAGCACAACTCAGATTTTGGCTTGAACTCCTGATTGAAGATGTAGACATTGTTCTTTCGGACTCCTTTGAGGACGACTTTGTTTGATTTCTTGTTGATGACAAGGCACTCCTTTGAGTCAAATGTGACTAGGTTTTCACCTTGATCACACATTTGAGAGACGCTCAGGAGGTTGAAGCCAAGTCCTTCAACAAGGCTAACATTTGTCGCTTTGATGGACGGATTGAGAATAGCAGTTCCCGTCCCTTTGATCTTTCCCTTGCCCTTATTGCCAAACGAGACAGTTCCTCCCGTGGCGCTACTTTGGATAGAAGTGAGATGGATCTGGCTTCCTGTCATATGATTCGAGGCGCCACTATCGATGATCCATGGGCGTCCCCTCACTTCCACCTGCCAAACCAAAGTTAGTGTTTGGCGACCCAGGTAAGGTGTTCCTTACCTGGTTCGTTACAAAAATAGAACATTGGTTCTGGCATGTAGTCACTTATATTCACATCATTTGAAATAGCATGCTTTCGGAAAGAAATCTTAGAACGTCTAGGACGTCTAGGGTTAGCCTTAGGGACGGACTTTTTATTTTCAATGTTAGTCCTAGCAGCTTTACCATTTTCAATGTCGTTCTTCAGTTTTAAACATTCATATTTAAAGTGATCTCCTTGTCCACAATACCAACACGTCCTGTAGTAAGTACCAAGGTAGTACTTTTTGTTAGGACGTTGGATTTTGTTCTTTTTCATCTTTTGAGGGTCACAGACTTTTGAACCTTCCCCCTTTGCAATTTTCTTATAGATCCTATGACTGGTGGAGTTAGTGTAGTAGTCCTTTTGACCTTTCTCTCCACTTTCTAAGACTCTAATTCTTTCAAGGAGATTCTTGGTCTTTTCCTTTTCCAATTCAAGTTCTGAAGTTTTGCTTGCCTCAAAGTCGCTAGGGAGGGAGTTCCTGGAGTCAGACTCATAGTCTAGTCCTCTCTTGGCTGGGACAAACACTATTGGTCTAACTTCCTCAACTACAGGACTCTTTCCTAACACTTTTACTTCTTCCCTAAGCTTGGCGTTCTCTAGTTTAAGGCACATCACTTCAGTTTTCAGAGACTTAGATTCTTCACGTGAGGACTCTAGTTGCAAAGACACTGTAGCACAGTTCTCACATTCAACCAGAATATTTTCATTTTCAAGTTCAAGTTCATCCATTCTATGTTGCATGATCACACTTTCTTCCATGATCTTGCCAATGAGTTTAATAAGTTTGGACTTAGAACAATTTTCTAAAGAAGTCATCATGGATTCACGAGTTACCTCTTGTTCCCTTTCAGGAGCGTCCTCTTCAAGAACTGGGGCGTCCTCCACAGCCATGTACGCCACTTGCTCATTATCTGAGGCGTCCTCGATGGCTATGTACGCCTCTGGTCCTTCAGGTTCTTCATCATCCGAACTCACTTTATCCCATGCGGCGTCGCACGCTCCCAAGAGGGCCTTCATCTTCATTTCTTTTAAGTTTAGTCCTGTAGTACACTTTTTGGCGAAGTGTCCTTTCTTGTTACACTTGTAGCAAGTAAGTTCCTTCATTTCTGCATTTGTATACTTGGGACTCTCCTTTTTGTAAGGCATCTTGTATTTCTTGAAATCTCTGGTTCTTTTACCCCATAAGCGGGCAACCTTGTGTAGAAGGGCAAGCTCTTCCTCTTCTTCGAGCTGTTCCTTAGTTTTGCTTTCCTTTTCTCTTAGAGCTTGTGCATGCATCCTTTCACGATTCTCATTTTTGTTTGCTTCCACCATTAAAGCAAGTTCTCTTTGGTGACGCAGATACTTAGCGTACTCTGGGGTTGATGACATCAAGGCGAGATCTGTCTGAGGGTTCCTAGCTAATTCAGCCATATCAGCTTCCCTTCTTGCTTCATAGCCTCTCAGCTTCCCATAGATCTCTTCCATATCTAGGGTCTTGTTGGCTGTATTCTCCTTGAACGTAGTCCTATCAAAATTCCATTTCCCTGTAAGACCATCAATGACTACTCCAACTCTGTTCCTCATTGAGATTTCAGCTTCTGGGATGCCCAAATTTCGCATCTTGGTCACAAGAGCTTCAAAGCGGTATGAATAGTCCTTGACAGTTTCATTAGGCAGCATTCTGAAGGCATAGAACTCTCGTTTGATCTCAAGCTTAACGTCTTCCTTCATCTCCGCCGTACCTACATGGTACTTCTCAAGAGCTTCCCATTGTAGTTTGGCCGTTGCCAAATTGCTAACTCGGGTGGCGTCCCTCTCGCAAAGGGACGCTTGAAGGAAGCATATTGCCTTAGCGTTTGTTTCCAAAAGCTTGAACTCGTCAGGACCCCACTCGTCCTCTTTATCTTTCTTGTCATCAGGGACGACAAGGTCACCTTTCATGATCACTCTCCAGCATTGATAATTCTGACTTCTGCAAAAGTTCTCGAAGCGGATCTTCCAGCGGTTGAAGTTTCCGTCCGTCAGGCGAGGAGGCTTCACAAAGGAGATTCCAATAGGTTCCATGTCCATCTTGTACCTGCAACTCAACAAAATCTAGAGAACCTGCTCTGATACCAATTGTTGGATCGTAAGTCGTTAACGAAGGCGTCCTCAACTGGGTTAAGGACGTCCTTTAGTGCAGCGGAAAATAGACTTAACAGGAAACAAGATAAGAGAATAGACACGAGAATTTATAGAGGAACCCCACTAAGACCAACTAGTCTTATGGGTAAACCTCTACCTCCGTTGGAGGATTTTCAATAGCCGTCCCTTATCTTATTGAGAGTGAGTCCTTACAACTTAGGCGAGTCGTTACACTTCTCTGAGCTAAGCGTCCGTCCTTAGTCTCACTAGTAACACTCCTTTCAACCTAACAAGTAACCTAACACTCTTAGCTATAAGGAAGCTATCACTCACGTCTCTCACGGTTCGTTGTGAGAGACAAACTACAACTCTAATTGATTTGTGGTTTGAATTGGATTTGATGTGGTTGGACTTTCTTTCTCTTGCTTCAAGCTCACTTGATCTTCTCGATCTTCGTTGATGTTCTTGAATGCTTCGGGAGAGCTTGAGAGAAAGTCTTCAAAGTCCACCAACGCTATGCATACCCTTAGGAGGGTATTTATAGCGAAAGTGGTTCTTGTCCTCTAGCGTCCTCTGAGACTTGGCAGGATCCTTGGGCTTTGATCAACGGTGCGATGAGGCCTCTTGAGGAAGTCAACTCTGTTGACGCTTGGGAAGCCTCCGCGTGGGCAGGGGACCATCGCTGGGAAAGCGACGTCTTTGGCATTGTCTACACGTGCCTAGACAAAGGAAACTTCCTTCTGAGGACTAAGGCCGGACGATGATGTAATCATGTTGGGGCGGCCTTGATTTGAATTTGAACCTCGTCCGTATTTTGGCGCGCGTCCCTTCTTGATGAGGACGCCGTCCTATCTTCGTAGGAACTTCGCCAATTACGTTCAGCTTTGGAGGTTCTGATGACGTGCGTCCCTACAGCTTAGGGACTGCCGTTCACTTGTTGTCCTTTTCGCTCATGTGCGTCCACTGGACTTACCTGAGATCAACACTTGGACAACTTATCAAATACTTTTGAGTTTGTCATTATCAAAACAAGGGACGATCATTATTGGTTTAAATATTAATGACTGTTGTCCTTAATATCGTCCCAACAGTAATAAATAATACTAGTTGAAGACCCATACTATGTACGGGTAATGATCATTTTTTTCGTTAATTTGTGTATCTACTATAATCTATACTATATATTAATTCTTATGAGAATTGAAAATTAAAGTTAAGTTATTTAGTATATATTTTAAAGATAGATAATATTGTTTCAAAGATAGATATTAGATGAGTAAGAAAAAGGATAAAAGTAAAGATTAGATAATTAAAGAAATTTTAAAGATAAATGATATGCCTTTAAAGATAAATATTTGATGGGTAAGAAAAAAAGATAAAGTTAAAGATTAGATAATTAGGAAAAATAAAATATATAAAATTGTTAATAAAGTGGGGCCAAAATTAACGTGGAGGCTCGAAATTCTCCGGCTTTAATATATAGTATAGATTCTAATTGATTATTTATAAGCAAATGTATAAAATTAAGTGAATAGAAAAAAATCCTTCAACTTCTTTCTCTCTCCACTAGTTGACCGACCTTTGACTGAGGTTGACCGACCGTTGGCTGTCATCACTCAATGATTGTCATCACTATTATCACTCGACGATTGTCATCATTGTTATCACTCAAAGAATGTCATCACTCGACGATTATCATCACTTGTTTCAACATCATCACTCGATAACAACGATGACACTTATCGAGTTGTCATCACTCGATTCATTGTTATCATTGGATAAAAGTGATGACACTCCAATTATCATCATTATATCACTCAAATAAAATTTAGTGACACTTCTCACTCAATGACTATCATCACTCGAACATTATCATTAAACTATATAATCATCACTCGACAAATTTGTGATCGGTCATTCAATTCACTATCATCACTAGATCACTATAATTACACGATAATAATGATGACACTGTAATGAAATTTAACGACACTAAATCACTCAAACATGTTTATGATTTGTCATCACAAAATGACACTCGTTTTGTCATCCCAAGATGAACACTCAATTCGGCATTACAAGATGACATTCACATCAACCAAGTGTCATTTATTACATTTAAACTTTTAATACGTGTCATAACTGAAAATACACAGATTATTACAAAACAAAGTGTCCTTATATAATTTTTTGTAGTGACATTACTTGAATTGTCATCACAACTTACACACATTACCATCTAATTTAAAGATCTTATATAACAAGTCCAATCATTACAAATTTCGTCCTACCAAAGATACACATTTTTTTCTTTGGTCATTTTTCCCCAATTCCCTTCAAACACAGCCAAATCTCCATCCTGCATGTACTCGACTTCTCTTTCGCACACAAATACCAAAATCCTTAATCTAAGAAGTAAAAACACAAAGAATGACTCGAAACCATAAATCGATAGAATATACAAAACGGAAAACCCTCGATCAACGCAGAAACACGAAAAGGAAGCAGACATTGGACGAATTCGAGAAGGCGGAATACAAAACCGTAGCTCAGAATCAGGAGCATAACAAACCAAGACATAAAACAGAGAAATCGGAAGCAAGAAAATCGAGACTTTTAAAGAGCGAAGAAGCAAGAGAAGAGAGGGATCCTCAGAACGTAAACTTCATTACAGTATCATCATAACTCAACTGCATTTGGAATGAACACTTTCCATCACTTGAACTTCTTGCTGCCGTTTTCACACCAATTCAAAGGCTTTGCCAGCGGAAGCGCCAAATCCGCCGCCTTTTCCAAGACGGCGGATTCTGAAACCTTCTCGGCGACGATCAATCTCTTCGGAGGAGGCATGGAGCTTATGGACATCTCGACGGTGGCCTTCGCCGCCACCATCGCCGCCGCTTCCTGCTCCTCCATCATCTTTTGGTATCTGTAGCACTTGGAAGATTCATCATGTGTGCCAAAGAAGCCATAACTGTTTGTGCATAGGATCGGAGCGCTCGATTGTTGGAAACTTGTGGTGTTGTTCCGATTTGATGTGATCATGGCCGGCTCACATCAAGACACCGAAGCCGAGGTGCCTCCCAACTCGCATCAAGGCACCGAAGCCACGGTGCCTTCTGATGCCTCTTTGACGCCTCACCCCGCAAGCGGCGCCGAGGCGCCCGGTGCCTCGACAAGGCACCCCGCGAGCGATTTTGAGGCGAGGCCCGGTGCCGAGACGGGGCGCCGCACACACGGCGCCGAGACGCAGGCCGGTGCCTCTTCGAGGCACCCCCGAAGACACCCGCCCATAGGTCGGGCACGACCCGCCACAAGGTCGACCAAGGTAAGGAGCTAAGCCACCCTCCCGGAGCCTTGACAAGGCGACGAGATAAGATCTTACAAGAGCAACTTCGGGCTCATTTGGCAATGGCCCATGCCCCACATGACCAACCTAGTCAAGTGTTGGTGTGCCTCCAAACGCTCGGCCCGAATGGAAGCCTTGAAAGGCCCGAAGCCCAACATCAAGAAAGATATTCAAAGCCCACTTTGGAGATTGCTTGGCCGCCACTCTTCTCACACCTCCTCTTGAAGCTTGGCGCCCACTCTTCTACACCTCCTCATGAAGCTTGGCGCCCACTCTTCTCACACCTCCTCTTGAAGCTTGGCGCCCACTCTTCTCACACCTCCTCTCGGAAACTTGGCGCCCACACCAAGGACCTTGCCTTGGCCGCCACTTCTCTCCACCTCCTCTTGATGCTTGGCGTCCAAGCTAAGGAGCCGACCCCCTTCCTTTCCGCAGCCTATATAAGCGCGCCTAGGGGTCTCATTTTGCTTAGATTGAATTTGAGTAAGAGAGCTTTAAGCCCTACTCATTCGGTCTCTTCTCCCTCAAGGGAGAACGGGCCGAGGGAGTCCCCTTCTTGTCGGCTTCTAGCTCTTCCATTTTTAGCTTGAACTCTTGTTCTAATTTCCACCAAATACATTCCACAAAACTCTTCTCATCCAACGTGTAAATCAAATATCCGCCACCTTAATAATATTTGAAGTTTGTATCTCTAACAAAATCGACTCAAGAACACCTCCACGAGACTCAATCGAACCGGTTTCCGCCGATCCTGGAGTCGATTCACATCACGATTGTTCTCCGAAGCCATATTCCCTCTTTAATCGGGCCTGAAAACGAAATCGAGGGTTTTGAAACTTTCTCCCAAATTGGAATTCGAAACCGCCAAATCGTCAACTAATTAAGGAAAAAGTGAAGAATTAAATTGAAAATAATCCAAATGAGAGAGAAGCGGAGAATTAAACTTCTAGGTGTTGACGTCTTATCCAATTGTCTCTCGATTAATAAACTAAATTTTATTTGGGACATGTTTCTATATTTTCTTTTAGGGTAGTAATTTCTAAATGTGGGAATCCTACCATATAATTTAGGATATACATCAGATAAAATTTGGGTATAATTTTGCAAACTTTAAATTTTCCATCCGACCAACCAAACGGCGTGTTTAGGTTCACGCGCCGTGTACGGGGACGTAATAAAGTCCGTAAACAGACGTTCCGATTCCCAACTGCTTGCCACGTCAGCGCATTATCCTACTTGTCGAGCTAATGTACACCCGCCACGTCGGCACCCTGAGCAGACGAGCAAGTCGTTGCGGGGCATCAGTCGTAAATAAATCCAAACTCGAAGCCTCTTTTGGACTCGCCGTCCCTTCCTCCCTCCTTACTCAAGAAGAAAGAGAACTTTCCGTCCTCCATTGCTTCCTTTCTCCCTTCTCTCTTTCCCTCCTTTTGAAAGGGCCAAAGAGGGAAGAGAAAAAGAAAAGTCCAACCAACGAGAGGGAGAGAGAGGGGGAAGAAAGAAGGAGAGATGAAACACATTTTCAAGAAGCTTCAGAAGAGCCACAACGATCCCAATCGGATCAACGAAACCCTAGTGCCTTCTTCTCCTTCCACTCCTGCTACTGTCTCTAATGCTCAGTCACAGCAGCCGTGCCCCTCCGATCAGGCTCAGTCTCCGGCATCAGCGACTTCTTCCGCGTCCACGCCGGCGCCGGCAGCGGCTCCGATTCCTGCTTCCGCCGGCGCCGGAGGTGGTGCGGACTACTTTTCGTCCGAGGAGGAGTTCCAGATGCAGCTTGCGCTGGCGATCAGCGCTTCTAATTCGGATGCCCGACATGATCCGGAGAATGATCAGATCCGGGCTGCAACTTTGCTTAGCTTGGGAAGGTTGAATTCCGCCGATAATCGCCGGGATAGGGAGGTTTCCGGAGAGGCCTTGTCTCGGCGCTACTGGGTGAGCTTTATCTACTGGATGATCATATGCTTGCACTTGCTCAAACCGGCTGAATCAATTTGCTTTCTTTTACTGCTTGTTTTGATTGATTGATGGTAAATTTAGGCAATCTTGCAATTCCGCTTCTTGTGAAGAATATTCTCCAATTTGGGTTTGTGATGAACCTTTGCTCCTCATGAGGCATTAGCTGTGCTTTGTGTTAAAATGAACATTGCGCGGTTATGACATTATTGGATTGCCACTATGCGCTTGAAGCCTGTGATAAATGTTGCTTGCCCTTGTAGGATTTTGGATTTGTTTCTAAGGTTGACATAATTCATGCAACCATTCGTGTATCTTTTATGTGCTCATTTTCATCTTGCTGTTTATTCAGGATTATTGTGCTCTTGATTATGAGGAGAAAGTGGTGGATGGTTTCTACGATGTATATAAGATCGCTATGGATCCAACAAATAAAGGAAAAATGCCATCTCTCTCGGATCTTGAAACCAATTCAGGTGATTTGGGCTATGAGGCTGTAATAGTCAATAAAACAATTGATCCCGTGCTTTTGGAGTTGGAGCAAGTTGCCCATTGCATTGCAATAGACTGCCCTCCATCCAACATCACTATTTTTGTCCAGAGACTTGCTGAGTTGGTTACTGATCATATGGGTGGCCGAGTGAAGGATCCAAATGTTATGTTGGCTAAGTGGATGGACAGAAGTGTAGAGTTAAGGACATCTTTAAATACAAGTGTGTTTCCAATAGGCTCCTTAAAACTTGGCATAACTAGGCATCGAGCTTTGCTTTTTAAGGTGAGCCATTGATTCAGTTTCTGCAACTCTGATGTTTTTGCTACCAGTGGCTTTCAGGGAATGCCTCCTTGTTATGAATATCTTTCTGTTGCTTCTGCTCCGCTGTGATTCTATGAATAGCGGGGGGAAAGCTAATAAGTAATTTGCATGCATTTCTTGATGTATCAAGAGGTTTTTATCTTTTCATTTTGATTTAGTATGCTTTTAACAAGTGGTGTTTGTTTGCTTGCTTAACCACAGATATTAGCGGACAATGTTGGGATAAGGTGCAAATTGGTTAAAGGAAGCCAATACACCGGTTTTGAAGATGATGCTGTCAACATTATAAAGTTGGATAATGAACGGTACTGCCTTGCTGATGGTTTGACATACATCTCTGTCTCTTCATTTCAGAGTCTCGTTAGGCATCTTTGCCTTCTTTTGAGCTACTATATTTCTGATTACTTGACTTCCCTTAGTTGGCTGCACGATTGAATGCACATAGCCCTTTATTATTGTTTGAATATATAAATTAGTCATTGCACTGCTGTATGCTGTTTTTTTTTTAACTCTGCTTCCCCTTGTTCCCAACTTTCATACTTTTAAAATAAGTAATCTGCGCTACATGTTATCCTTATGTATTTTTTCCATTCTCAAGTGGCTGATGATTATTTCCTTAAATTCAGGGAGTTTTTGGTTGATCTCATGGCAGATCCCGGGACTCTGATACCTGCAGATGTATCAAGTGCGAGGGATTCCTCATCTCAAGCTAATAACCAAGTATTGAAAAGAGTACCCTATATGCAACTGACAAATGATTCGGATGTAGCATATCCCGGACCAAACCGATTTATTAATAGTAATCCTGGGACTGGTATGGGCTCTGCTCAAAATCATATGCAGCTTGGCAGGAAGTTTGATATTGGAAGGGAAGAATCTTCATCCTCACCCATAACTAATGACATTTCCGCTGGCTCCTCTAGAATCTCTACTAAATCAACCTCTCCCAATCAGCTCGACTTTCCTTCTACATCAGCTGTTGGGGCTTCTCTGTACAAAGCTAACCGTGGGGCTCTTAAAGTTGGTGATGGTCTGAGAATGAATGTTAACATAGTACCATATAATCAGAACAACATTGACGAGTCCAAAAATCTTTTTGCTGATCCTAACCCATTTCAAATAGGAGCTGGCAGGTTATTGCAAAATAAATCCCAAGATTATAGAGTTGAGAGTTCTCAAAGGCAGAGCAATGATCTAGTGTCAGGTAGGCCACCTTTGCCAATGATGTGGAGGAATCAACATGCAATCAAGGGGGACCCTGAAACAAGAGAGCAGGATGTTGCTAACAGCCTTTTCCCTAGAAATAGTTATGATCCTATTGGTTCTAACATATCCTCTTCAGTTTCTTCATCTTCTTCACTTCCACAAAATGTTTATCCGCCTAATTCCAAGGGAACTGATCAATTACCTACCCAGTATTCTCATAATTATGAAGATGTTGCTTCAGTAACTGATTCTGGGAAGACTAGTCATGATGATGGATCCGAAAGAAGTGAAGTGACATCATCAACAGAAATGGTTCCTGATGACATGCGAACTCTAAGCTATCCAATCGATTCAAGCTCTAACTGTGTCGATCCAGTTCTGGATGATGTAGGGGAATGTGAAATTCCATGGGAAGATCTTGTCATTGGTGAAAGAATTGGCTTAGGTAAAGCATTGCTCAAAATATTCATTTTTTGTCCTCTTAGATCTTCTCTGATAGGCTTTTATACATCATCTTCCTTGATGTTATGCTTTGGGTTTGACTGAAAGATTGACTTATTATTAGTTACCTGTGATGGTTTAAATTCGAGCACAGTTATTGAGTGCATTCAATACATGCTAATTCTTATTGCTCTTTTTTGGGAGTGATGATTTTGTCTCTTGAATTCATTTATTAATTTATTAAAAATCTGTGTGGTTCTTTCTCTTTCTCCGGACAGGTTCATATGGGGAGGTATATCTTGCTGATTGGAATGGCACGGTGAGCTCCCGTCATGTATGCATTGAGAACATTTGAATAGAAAGTCTCTGAAGATTACTGTATAATTTAATTATTTATGTTTCTTTTAGATTCCTGTAATTTATTTGTCAGTAGATCTATGCTGTATTTTAACCTTTTCATTTTCACTTCCAATTTACAATTAGTTTTCACTCTCAGATTGGTCTAGCTACTCATGATAAATATGAAAGCAAGTTGTAGAACTTCCCTTCTAAACCTTTCTTTTAAGATTATGCATCCTACTCGTATTCTTCTGTATCTCAAACGGGGGCAAATGAGAAAGTATAAATCCTTTGCTCGAAGTGGGAGTTATTGCTACTTGCTAGCACAACCCTTGGTTGTAGATATTGAAATGTACATCTATTTGTTAAGTGATCTTGCCATGCTTGTTCCTGACACCTTTTTCTTACAAGTTAGTTAACTTATTCCTGTAAAAGATCATAAATGACTGAACTGCTTATTTTTATTTTTAGCTTCATGCATGATGTCTTAGTCACATGATGAGTATGAAATATGGAGTGATGGCTGAATCAAGTGTATATGCTATGCTTTATCTTCCTTTAGTCCTTATCCTTAATTGTTTTCTGTTGCTAGCTTCCCCTTAGGCAGGGGGTATTTGTGGGATGTTTAGCTTTCGGCATTAGCAATTTAGCACCCAATATTTCTTGTGTTATAAAGTTTGTGTCTCTGATGTCTTGGTGCGTTTCCATCTCAGGAGGTTGCTGTGAAAAAATTCTTAGACCAGGACTTTTCAGGTGCTGCTCTGGCTGAATTCAAAAGAGAAGTAAGTTTTTTTTTATGGCACAATAGTGCAATAATATTGGATGCATGCCCATGACACTTCCAATGTGTGTGTGTGCCTGTAATTGGTTCCATATCTTGCAAATTAGTGCATCAGGCTTCATTTGTCTCTTTGGTTTTAGATGATGGGTTTTTTCCTTCACCTGGTGGGGGGGCTTTGTGAACTTGGGTTAGGGTTGAGTGGATCTGATAAAAGTCTGGCTATAGAATGAAAATGGATCAAAAGTTTATGTGTAATTGAGAAAGGCCAAGGCCTCTAGACACTTAATGATCGACCCACAAACAATTTCCAATACAAACAAATCACTGCTAAAGAGAGATATACACTAACAAAAGCAATATCATTTCGTAATGCATTAACTATTCATTGAAATAAATTTGTCATGACAATTCAATGAGCCTGAATTTCCAAAAGGACAACGACATAATCTGCTGACATAGAGATTCTGGTCTTATGGGTTTCTCTGAGTTTCTGATGGAAGTTGCAATAATATACCTTGAACAAAAGAAATTATTTCAACTATATGAAAGCTTTTATCTGAAAATACTGGATAAAGGGGAAATTAAACACAAATGTGTTAACTTCTCTCAATTTTGGATCATGTGAAGAAATAGCTCTATTAGGACTTGACTTACCATAAAATCTATTTTGTTAATTATGTTGAAATCCATCGTAGAATCATTCAAAAAGGCGAACTTTGAAAACACATAAATGTTTAGATCTGACTGAAAAGGTATATTAAGATGACAGCATTATGAGATAGGGGATTGTTTGGTAGTGTGGATCTACATTTTCATTCAGTATTTTTTTGTTATCGGCCTGAAAAACATTAGGGAATATGGGCCTCTAATCTGAATACCTGGCAGTGATTTATCCTGTACTTCCTATTTTCTTAGCATAGTTTTTCATGATTATAATTCTATTTTACACTTGCAGGTGCGGATTATGCGTAGACTACGCCATCCAAATGTTGTTATGTTCATGGGGGCTGTTACTCGCCCTCCTAATCTTTCTATTATTTCAGAATACCTTCCAAGGTATGTCTTATTGCAGATATGTGTTTCTCTTTTTGCTCCTGATGGTATACGATCTTCAATCCCATGCATTTTCTTTTCCTAGTGGTTACTTATTTTAAATGAATGTTGACACTTTCTTTTGCTAAATAGCTGTTGATGTACAGTAACTTTTATATTTGCAGTAGCTCAGATTTGTTTTTAAGTTTATGCTTGCTCTATTTTAATGTTGTCTGGATTTAATGATGACGTTGACAATTGAAGTAATAAAATCTATATTTATTTCTTTTGTATCATTAGACTAGCCGCGGAAAGATCCAAAACGGTCAACTATCATGTTGAATGTTGGCACATAATTCAATTAAGGGATTGTGTAAACTTGGTAAATTGTCTCTTAGAATTGATTTTGAATAGATATATTAATCAATGTCATTAGAAAATTGCTACCAGAATCCATTCTTGTTTGCACTAGTTGAGCTTGAAGCTCTATCTGTATAAACTATTAACTACTCCCCATGCAAAAGTTGTATGTGTAACGCTTATTCTTTTTATCTGTAGAGGAAGTTTATATAGGATTATCCATCGCCCTAATTGTCCAATTGATGAGCAGCGTAGATTACGGATGGCACTAGATGTGGTATGTAAATTTCTGATCATTGCTTGTGTTTAATCTTTTATTCCTTCACATATAATATCATGTTTGAAGGCCTTTGTTTTGTGCAGGCAAGGGGTATGAATTGCTTACATACTAGCAGACCAACAATTGTGCACCGTGATTTGAAGTCACCTAATTTGCTTGTTGACAAAAACTGGACAGTAAAGGTATAATATTAAGTTTAATTATGTAAAGAACTAAGGTCCTGGCCACACTTTAATTAACTGTGCAAATGCTCTATAATCTATATTAACTTCTTGATGTTCTAGGTCTGTGATTTTGGGCTGTCAAGGCTTAAACATAATACATTTTTGTCATCCAAATCGACTGCTGGAACAGTGAGTTTATGCAATATTCATTAATTAAAGTCAGCTCAAAATAACTCGTCTGATTCTTCTCTACTGCTATTTATACTAACTTTATCTTTTGTAATTTTATCAGCCTGAGTGGATGGCACCTGAAGTACTACGCAATGAACCATCAAATGAGAAGTGAGTTAACTCTCGTATAAGCTACTTTCTATTTGAATGTAATGCTTATCTTATATAGTTAGCCTCGTGCAATCTACCTTGAAGAAGAATGTGCAATAATCAATAAATATCTCTAGTTTTGATCATTTATTTTAGAAAAGTGCAAATTTTTCTGTTTGACACCCCTTATTAGTTAATTAAGAAAACCGGCCATGTTCTTCGTCAGCATTGTAGAGTTCGGATTTTCAATTTTTGTTTTCCAATGGTATAATTTCTGTTGTTTTTTCATGGCAGACACCCGGCAATATTTAATTGTTGGGTGTCCGTGCCGTAGATCATAGTGAATTAGAAGCCAATGTGGCAATTGAATAACTGTTTTCTCTCTAGGTAGAACAATGACAATGAGAACATGCTATTTCTGGCATTTAAATTTTGAGTATGTTTTTCCAGATGTGATATCTACAGCTTTGGAGTAATATTGTGGGAGCTTGCGACCCTAAGACAACCTTGGAGTGGAATGAATCCCATGCAAGTTGTTGGAGCAGTTGGCTTCCAAGATCGGCGCCTTGAGATCCCTAAAGAAATCGATCCTTTGGTTGCAAGGATTATATGGGAATGCTGGCAGACGTGAGTAATTACTATCCCCCGTTCAGGAAAAGATTGTCATTTTAGTTTTGTAATCTTCTTGAGAAATGTGTGTTAATTTATGGGTTTAGTTAATCATTCTGCCTATGCAACGTCTTTTTAATCATTGGCTACATATGAGATGAGGTGGGTATTCAGTGAACTGTAAATTTGAGAAAAAAATTTAGACTATTCTAGTTCAATGATTGAATTCCTTAGTGGTTGTGGTCAAGGCTAAATGATATTTTTTTCTTTGTTCAATTTCAGATTTATACTCAATTAATTTTACTGTTTTGCAGTGACCCGAACCTGCGTCCTTCATTTGCCCAACTTTGTGTTGCCCTAAAGCCGTTGCAGCATCTCAAGATCCAATCTTCGGGTGTTGACTAGCAAAGCTCTATGCCTCAGGAGATCTCTGTAAATTCTACACCATAGCCTTTTTCTACAAGTGTTCATATCATGCTCTCTTTGTTGCCTAGTCTAGTGATATGTATGTGACCGTATCGGGAAAAAGAAAGTAGTTGCAAAAAAATATTAATATGAAGAGATGAAAAGATTGGAGGAATATTTGATAGGGTTAAAGATTAAGTGTATGTAAAAGTGCAATTTGATAACCCATTACTCATGTAATAGCAGCTGTCACCCAAGGTTTGTCAGCAGCATTTTTGTACAGTTGTGCATAAGAAAATGATTCCCAAAAACATCTTTAGAAGGTGAACCTGGAAATGTAAGATTGGAAACCCTCGTGTTTTGCTAGTAAAATGTTGTTATGAATTTGATACTTTTTCGTTCAGTGAAGTACGATGTGTTGAGGTGATTGGTTTTGGTCTCTTCTACTATCAAATCGGATTATCACAACGTGGTATAGCTATGCTGACATTAGATGGCAAAATCCTCTATATATATTTATTTGCAAGTCTCCAGGACAGATGTTCTGTCCAAAACATCCATCATATAGAGCTGCATATTATACAGTATTGTTTCAAGTATTGAAATGTACCCTATGATGGGAAAAAATAGTCTTAGAAATCATCTCTTACAACACTATACACCACAATATCCCTGCTCTTTCCCTTAACAAAGAAAAACTTCTTGAGAACACCCTCTCTTTGAAAGCCAGCCTTCTCAAGGACTCTTTGTGAAGGCTTATTCTCTGCAAAAACAAACCCTTCAATCCTATCCAAAAACTCCAACTCTTCACCAGCCATCTTCACCGCCATTTTCACAGCTTCCGTCCCTATCCCCATCCCCCAGAACTCTGCCTTCGTAGCATACGCAATCTCTCCTCTTCTCCCGTCCTTACCCGAGCCGGGCATGACGGATATGGACCCCACTACCTGTTTTCCTACACAGATTGCTCGGTACCAAGGGTGTGAGGCAATCACTCCTTTGAGAAACTCCTTGGCTTCCTCCTTTGAGATGAACGTGTTCCATCTCAAGTACTTTGTCACTTCTTCATCTCCCGCCCACTTCAAGAAGTCGCTCACATCGCTCAACTCGAATGGACGCAGTGTAATCTCCATTGAGGTGGGCTAGTTTGTTAGGTGTGATTACTTGGCTAATTGCACTTTATATAGACATCCAATGCTTAGAATGCTTTTGTGTTGTGGACCAGACAGAAAACAAGTAGCCGTCTGCATTTTCCGGACGGCACTACATTAGTCAAGTATGGCAACTTGGGATCATTTGCATTTGATTTTCTGATCAACGTCGAGTATTGTCAAAATGGCCCACAAACGTTTATTTTAAACCGGATCAGTAGTGTACTAAATTACCGAAAAATAAATTACCCGACAAATGTTACAAGTTGAAGAAAGGATATATTGAATGGGTAATTTGACAAGGCTAGCAGTTGTAGAAGTTTATTTATAAGTGTTGAAAGCAAGGATGTTTTGGTATCGGTCATGGCAAAATACAGAGTACACCATTATATGGACAAGTCTACAAGTTGAAGTGGTACGAAATGGATTATTAAGAAATCTTGGATGTCGTATAAGCAAGGAAAATGTGACGACAAAGCCGTGAAATTCCCTATCATCTTACAAGCTGTCGTTAACAGGACCACTGCTCAAATCGATTACACTTATGTTCGGTGTACTTCTTTGACCAGGTTCTTTCTACAAGTCCCAAACTTTGCTGACAAGTCTTACAAAACTGTTAATCCATTATTCGAATTCTGATTCGCGAATAAAAAAGAAAAGTTATTGGGACTTCGGAGAAGGATTTTAACTAACAGCCATGTTCTACAAACAAACACCTTTCGGTACATCTAGCCTTGCATATAGTGTCGATATCCAAGATCTCCGAACTCCAATTAGGACGTCTCCAAATTGATGCTATTTTTGTCTCTCAATTCATCTGAAGCAGAAGCCTGTGAATACCCAAAATCTCCAAACAATCTTGTTCAATTGCGAAGAGTTACAAAGTGAAACATGGTTTCGTGCCTAAGCTGCAGAAAGCAAACAGATAGGATGAAGGTGTAACAACCATCAAGTAGCCTGGCTTGCTTTGTTGGCAATGCAGTTTATGCTAACTGTTTTCTGCATGATCACCCTTGTTTAATCTTTGCCACAACACCTTCATCAAAGGCACAAACAAATCATTCAATAAATCTGGTTGCTCTTAGTTTTGCCTCATGCCAAGGATCTAATGAAGAGGGCATAACAGCCCACATGGAAACTGGAGTCTGCTAAAGGAGAAAGTAGACAGGATTGCAATCAACTTTAGAGAAGAAGAAGAATACCTTTTGTATCTCTTTTTAGAACCACATGGACAGAATGCGTTTCGACTTATCTGGCCACTCTTAGCCATATTGGACCTGGCAAGATCGACCGGGCTTGTTCCCATGATCTTTTGTACCTAAGAGGAAGAAAATGGAGAGTAAAACATACAGTTTGCATCATAAAATAAGGGTTAGTATCACATTGAACTAGAGAAGGCAAGAAGTAAAACTAAGTAGAAATTAATCCACCTCGGTGAAGGATGTAGGCAATGGCTTCCCTTCTTCCTTTAACTTCTCCAGCTTCTTCTGAGCTTCCTTGGCCCAAGTGAACTTGGCAAGTGTATTTTCAACATCAGCTATTGTGCATTTCAAGTGATTAACTGCCTCTTGCTTGTGGCTGACCTTGAGATTCTGTTGAGCACCTCTACAACATGTCAGTGTGATGATATTGAACAGTATAACCCAAGGCTTGTGAGCAAAGAAATCACTTAATGCTATAAACACATATTCTAACAATGATTAGTGTCAACTAAACATATGCAATAAATCCCAATTTAAGCAGCAATGGTATTTGATCCTAAACCTAACCTCTCCAGTGGGATCCAAAGCTCCAAGATAGCGCAGAATGGCTTCCTGTTTCTCGAAAGCATTGGAGAAGGTTGCCTGGCTGCTTCTTCCGACCATAAAATCCTTAAAGGCTCCAACTTTCCTGGCCTTGCCTAATTCATCGGCAAATTCTGCAGAAACACGCCCCCCAATAATGAAACTATTGAAATGACACCAGACAGTCTAGTCTAGAGACGGGGGACTTACTGGGGAGGGTGAATGACTGATCGGAGGCGGTTCCGGATCCGGGTTTGTTGCCGGTGAAGACACCTTTGATCTTGTTCATCCATGAGTTATCGAGAGGTGAAGTGGTGAAGATGGAACGATAGTGGGATGAAGTTGGGTGAAACCACGGAGAGTAGTGGGAGGAGGACAACCGAGCGTGGTGAATGGCAACTCTCTTCGCCATGGCCATGTCTGTGGAATCTGTGCTGCGTGTGTATGTGTGTTTTTTTGGGGGGGGTTTCAGGGTTTTTGGACGCGGCCAAGTTGAGTGAACTGAAAAGCACCAAAACGCAACGTATTATGAGATGTGTTCACCTGTTGGGTTGGGTGTTTACAAAGCCTCCTTGAACATCATCCAAGGAAGAACAAGGGCAAAAAACACAACCCAGTCAAATCGCAATTGACAGGTAAACTCATCCATCTTCTGCAAGGTCAAACTCCATCCTTACTTTCCAAATTACTAGCCAAAGGTTTTCTAGGGTTTCATCTAAAGTCAGTGTCAACCTAGCCCTCTGTTTGGAAGGAGGGATTGAGAAGGATAAAGGGGGATGGGAAGGGAAAATTAATTAGGTGTTCGGGTGAATTAATAAAAAGGATTTGAGAGTAAGTGCCAGGAAAGGATAGGAAAATTATACGGGAATGGAGAGGAAAGTGGATTCCCCCAAAATTGAGGGGATTTGGGTGGATTGTGAAAGATGATTTAATTTAAAAGAAAAAGATCAAAATGTTTTAATTTTTTTTGACCTGATTTCCTTTCCTTCCCTCTCCTACACAAACAACGTACGTAAAATCAATTTCTTTACTTTCCCTTCCTTCCAAACAATATTTATTAAAATTCCTATACTTTCCTTTACTTTCTCTTCTCTTCCCCTGTCATCCTTTCTCTTACTTTCCCTTTGTAAACCCCCATCCGGGGGTAAGTGTCGATTTGCTCAACTCGGTTAGTTGTCTGTCGATTTGCTCAACTCGGTTAGTTGTCTGTATATAATATCTAGTACAGCATTTCGTTCCGTCTTATTATTGGATCTGCTTTGGAATTTCGTTCATGTTGTTGGTCATTCATGTGCCCTTGTAGTCTGTTTTGCTAGGGCTGCTCGTTGGGGTTCTTTCATGTCAGTTCGCTGTTGATCTGGGCAACTTCTCACTTCATTCCATGGAGTGAGAAGCTGTTATTTTTCGAATTGGTCTTTTGTGCCTTGCAATTGGATCGTTTGAAATTGGCTTGGCTTGTGGTAAAGCCACAAGGGCTATGTATGTATCCTTCTTTGAATTAATTTGAGATTTGAGATGCCATTCTTTTGTGTCCTATGAAGATTATCGTTGGATATAGTTTCCTGTACAACTTCATTGAGACCAGTGTTCTTGATGGGACTTGGCAGATATCCAGATGCATGTTGTTTGCCTAGTGGTGCTTGTTAGTTTTAATGCATATAAGTGCTACAGCATATGGGCAGGTTTCGGACTGATTGTAGGCTCTTCCTTTGCTTGGCAAGTATAACAAGTATCGGCTCACTTGTTACTGGTTGACCCGCTCTATATGGACTATGGAGGGCACTTCCATTACTGCAAGTGGTATAAGATTTTGATGTGGTAACTAGCTACATTTACACACCAGCGAGAGAGACTAATGGGCCTTTTTTTGAGAAAGGCAACATTTGGCCTATATATGAAGAGTCGTTCCTATTGACAGTTGATTATTTGGATCGTTTTAGGTCTTGTCCCCTGAAATGAGCTTAGCTACAATACGGGCATATATATGGCAGAAACCAGAAGACTTGATACTTCACTACCATGTGCAGACAGGCTGCTGTTTGTACCTGACCTCAGAAAGGTGAGTTTCTGATCCCGAGTTATATCTTGAGTCTTGTCACGCAAATTATAGTATTATGGCAAGAAGTTAAGAAGGAAAATATCTCATCTTCCTCTGCCTGGAGGTAGGTTCTGGGTTTTAACCATGCAGGTTCATCGATAAAATCTCAGGTGTGGCTTGTCTTGTGTTGGTAGATACTAATACGACTATCGGCTGCTTTCATCTGTAAATCATGGCTTCCCTCAGATTGTCACCTTAGAATATTTCGAAGGTTGTTGAAATTGTTGGATAGTGGGAAGCTTCCCTTGTGGAATTTCTGCCTTGGAGCTAGAAAGAGTTTGGTGTGAAGAAAACCCACTTGAAATCTCTCTTTGATTTGACGAGGAAGGACTTGTGAGTAGGCCGTCAGCACATTCCTTTTTTAGATGGGTAAGAGCTCCTTATTAAGATTTTCATTAGATGTTGTGCAGTTTCTGTTCCTGAGAATGTTTCCTGCAAATGATTTCCCAACATTCTTTGCCTGAGAATGTTAAGTCTATCCTGGTCTGTAAGTCCCTAACATTAGCAGAACGCCGCATAAGTGTATGATTGGTGCTTGTAAGGAATAATGATCCAAAACGATTTTGAGCTAGCGAAGCCACATCAAGATGTTGCAACGTACTTAATTTTGATGATGTCCGTGAGAAGAATCCTAAAGAACCAAAAAAATCCAGTGAAGTTCCTTTTCCTTGAACAGATCGAATTAACAAGATTGATGAACAGCCTTACGGGTCTCATGAAGGCTCTGGTTTTTAAGTGCAATACTAGGAAATGTAAAGCACCTGAGGTGAGATTTAATCCTTCCCTAGTTGATCCTCGTGTTAACGAATGCAGCAAGAAGTACGAGCTGAGACCTGATATCCCCTCACCTCCTCCACCTAAAGTAAGCAATCACATAGCCCGATCTTGTGCTAACGATTCCATCCGGAACCCATATGGGTCTATAAAAGAGTACCATTTCTGTATTAATCTTGGTTCTTGTGGTTGTTGTTGTTGCTCATTTTGCATAGATGGTTGCATAATGTAGCTCTTGCAACCTATTTTTACACTGTTTGTTGATTTGTACTACAGCTCTTCGCAAATATAGATCGTTACATGACCTTTGTTTTTCTCCTTCCATTTTTAATTTTCCGGTTTTGCTGCATACTAGGCACTTGGTTTTTGAGTGAAGGATATAACTAAGTTCGAGACTGTTTAGTTATGAACCTAGATATGTTGTTAATTTGATGCAATTTAGATCAGCAAAACATGAGAGAGCAAGACACGGTTTCACATAACAGGTGGAATACAGAAAATATTCTCTAAGCTCAAGCGTTCCTAGACTGTAAAGGGTCTCAATCGAGAAGACAACAAAATTCCTGCCTGGGGTCCAATCGAGAAGATAAAATTCTAGGGTCTGTAGCTCTAAGAGCATCTGATGCAAATTGCAATATGGGGGACAACGATTCTATATTTGGGAAAACTTTCTCTATATTTGGAGATTTTCTCTATATTTGGAGATTGATATAGGGATGCGCGCAAACAATAGACTGATGTCTCTATATCAAGACTATCGTCAATGCCACAATTAAGTTACTGTCATCCCAGCAGTACTAGCTACAAAGTACTGTACTAATCAAATCCACCTGATGAGTTTTACCTTTTTTGTGCCATCCCGGGCACTTGACAGTAAGGGAAAATACAACTCTTAATCAATTGGAAAGTAGATTCTGGAGTAAATTTTAAGCTAAGTGATCGAGACTTTGGAATATGTATTGGTAGAAATCCCATATGTTGATACTTTATGCTTTTGTTGACACATGAAAGCTAGTTTTAGTTATTTCATTCATTAATTCCCTGCAGGCTGCAGGCTGCAGGCTGCAGCTTATAAGGTCTACTGTATAGCTAGTGTAGTAGTGCAATGTTGTACTCCGTATTTGTGAATGAAGACTGTTGTAGTAGTTTTCTTCCAAAAATGGATACACAAACAGATAGATGCCCTTTTTTTTTTTCGCAATGTATATATGTAAATTTGTGTATATTTTTAATGAAGAGAGTAGTGTATATATATATACACTAGTAGATAACATTGCAAACCCTAGAGTAATTAGGGAATTAAACTATAGTGGTAATAAAAGATTCTATCTATGAACTAGGTAACAAATCTTCTTATAATAAAGCATATCTTATTTAGTACTCCCTCTGTCCCATATTATTTGTCCCTTTTCCTTCACAAATTACAAAGGAAAAGGAACAAACAATATAGGACGGTGAGAGTATTATCATATAATATATTTCCAAAGGCCCCTAGCAAAATTCTTTGAAAATATATATTAAGTTATTAACGGTGAATAAATGAGTGAAGGTCGCAATTCACACTGTTTCAAGAACAGAATGTGATTCTTCAAGCGCTTCCATCCACTAACACCATGTTAGCACACATGCATGTGAGATAGTGCATAGAAAATATCCTCTATATATCTAACACTCCACCAAGTTCAGAAACATAACCAAAGCTCAAAACACATCTTATTTTTTCCTTGAGAGCCAAGTAATAATGTCCCAACAAGTGTACGGTAGGAACAGAGAGGAGCCATATCCACCAAGTTATGGTTATGGCCAAGGCTCCAACTCCAGCCCGAAAATACCCCCGGTTGTCGAAACCAAACAATCCCAGAAAAAACCGGTTTTCATAAACTATTATCCATCTGGCAACACAAACCATCCTAAAAAGGTCATTGCTCAAGTCGAGACTGTCACTCGTGAGGCTGTCAAGAACCCGGGTCCAATGGTTGATCCTATGAAGGAGACCCGGAATCATCATGGAGATGGCCAATCCAGGAGAGAAGACGAGTTCATCAACAAACTCCGAGATGAGACTATCAAGGTGACCGCTGATCTCAATGAGGCTTCTAGGATCATTGAACCTAAGGTATTGAGTCCTAATCTTGATCAACTCCAATTAAGTGAACAACCTAGGAAGCATCATGGAAACGGCCCCATGAATGATGGATGGATCGAACCAGCTGACCCGAACCAGCCGCGAAAGGTGGCTGAGCTAATGAGTAGAGTGTCAAATTGGAGGGGTGCTAATGGTGGTGCAAGGCCGATTAGTAGCGATGGATACAATAGACCAGGATACGGGATGGGTCACGATAATGGCGTTAATAATGGATGGAACAAGATGCCTGCTGTGAGACAGGGCTATGAGCACACGGGCTATGGGGGTGACTCTAGAAGGACTACTCCTACCTATAGAAGTGAGGAAATAGGTTATTACAATGGGAATCGCGGTGGGAAAACCGATGATGTGTACACTAGAAGAGATGACACCATCGATCCACACACGCCGCCGCGCGCTTCAGGAGTTTATGGGATTAGTGGCTTTGATAATGGATGGAACAAGACGGCGCCTAATGTGACACCAGGCTATGAACATACGGGCTATGGAGTTGATTCTAGAAGGACTACTCCTCCTAGAAGTGAGGAGACGGGCTACTATAATGGGAACCGCGGTGGGAAAACCGATGGTAGCTACACTAGAAGGGATGACATCATTGATCTACACGCGCCACGAGCTTCAGGAGGCGGCTATACTAGTAAGTCGGCCCCTTTGGCACAACAAGCTAGATTCGATGATCGGAATCCCATGGATAGTAGGTATGCAGCGTATGGAAGTAGTTACAACCCGGGTATGGGTGGTAACCATAATGGTCGGGTAGAGAAGGTGGTTGGGTATGATCAAGTTTATGGAAACAGTTATAATCCGGGTGTGCCAAGGCCTGGTTATGTGGGGAGGGCTATAGCAGATTCGGGGGAGATGTCGGGCACTACTGTCATAACTAGCATTGATGCTGTGACAAAGTATAAAGGCACCTTTGTTCCGTTGATGAGAAATGGAGAGCAGAGGACACAACATGTGCCAGTGAAGATTTGATGACGACCAAAGTAGTAATTGATAGTATTGGTATTAATTTGTATGTGTGGCCTACTAAATCTGTGACCTATTTTCAGGAGTATGTTTATGATGCCTACCTGGTAACTCGTAATATGACTGTGTCTGTATCTTCCGAAATCTAGTCGAGCGGTTAATCTTCCAATGGTAGTACCTAAAGGTCACCGTTTCGACTCTTATGGGCAGTGCACTTAAATAAAAAAAAATATGATTGTGTCGGTTTAATTGAATAATGTTTGATGTATTACCCTCATTGAGTCCATTTCGACGGGGATTAGTAGGCAATGCATGTGTGTGTAACTCTTGTTATGGCACGACTCGTCTTTTGTAATTTTTTGAATATATCATAAATAGAATCGTAGTGTAAAAACGTATAATAAACAATTTGACATAATTTAATTTCATCAAATATTAGAAGTCTTTAATTGTTATATAATCGATTAGGAATATATTGTTATGCAAATCATGCACTTATATTTTATAGTTAATAACATACATTATTTTGCAAATTCTATCTAGTTATAGTTTAGTATGCTAATCACCAACTTAATATAACCAAATTAAACATGCAGTTCTTTTATTTGTAATACTTAATGAATAATTTTTTTCCTCTATACGCGTGAATAAACCAAAAAAAATCTTATTAAAATATATTATATTTTCAACAATCAAGATATTCGATCAATTATAGAAATATTTTACATTAAATTTGAAAAGTTAATTCTTATCTAATGTTTGACGACAATAAAAAATATATTTTATATTAAAAAACTTAAAAACCACTTTGGATGATCAAGATAGATAGATAGATTATATTTTTATCTAATCTTAAAAACCGCTTTTCACGATACAAATATATTGTTTACATTAAAATATAAAATATGTATTGCCAAAATTAATTATTATCTAATATGGGACCATCAAGTCATAGAAATTAATTATTATGGAGTATTGTTTAAGTACTGTCCGTATTATTACGTAGAATACTTGATATTAGTCAATCAATCAATCAATTAACCACCTTTCAATAACGTATTTTATGTATTAGCCCGTCAATCAATTATTATTGAGTATCTTTTATAGAAGAAAATTGAAGATAAAATTATTTAAGAAATATAAAATTAAAGGTAGATATAATGGCTTTAAAAATAAAGTTGAAAATTAGATAATTAAGGAAAATAAAAGATATATGGTTATTATTATCTATTTGAGTTGAAAAATAAAATAAAATCAAACGGGGCCAGAATCAACGTGGTGACTCGAAATCGACCGGCAAATTATGGGTGCACACTAAAAAAGATAGAACGGTTTATGCCAAAAATCAAGATAGATCAAATAGCAATAGGGAAGGAGGCGGTGGATGCTCTTTTCTAACATTCAGAAACTAATTAAACCCCTTTTTAAAAAAAAATCACTAACTAGTCGGTATAAAATTAATTATTTTCTCTCTCCTCTCATTTTTATTCTCTCTCCTCTTCTCTCCCTTCTTCCTCTCAATTTTTAGATCTGAAAAAACCCTAGATCTAAACCATCTTCATTATACCGAAATCCGCGGGTCAAGAGCTCAGTGAAGAATCGGATTTCGAGAAGATTCTGTCGCCGGAGGGATTCGTCTCCGTTTGTGGCTTCGGTTCTCTCCTCTCAGGTATTCCGCACAGGCTAATTTGCACAAGGTTCTGCAATTCGAGAAGCTATGGTGATAATTTGAGGTTTTTCTTCGCGATTTCTCCTTCATGTCTCAGTTTCCCTCCCTGGCAGACTTCTCCGTCTCCGTATCGCCTTTCTCTGACGGCCGAATTGCCCGGCCTTCCTCCTCAAGAGCCGATGGAATCGCCAGCCTCCTTGCGTCTCGAGAGCCTCAGCGTGTCCGGAGTCGGAGCCGGCGACGTCGGGTTCGGCTGGCTCTGGCGGAGCCTGTGAGGCGGCGGCCGGCTCAGGCGGCAAAAGCTCTCAGATCCATGGCTCCTCTCTCGAGGCCTCCATGGCTCCTCTTTCAGCAACGCGGTGCCAAATCTCTCGGATCAGAGGTCTCTCTCGATCTCGAACTCTCTGATTCTCTGTTAGTTTTTTTTTGGGTGATCGATTCTCTGTTAGTTGATCTGCTTGATGTGTTTTTGGTGTTGAAATTGATCTATGGATGTATGTACAACTTAGAGTGGGGAATATTGTCCAGAGAAAAGGTTTGTCTCGTTTTCGATCTGATTGATTCATTGAGTGGGAAATTGATCTGATCTCGATTTCAGCTTTGGAAACAGAGGAGAGAACCAAGAAGCCGGCACCTACTCCAGCTTGATTGGTGAATTAATTAGTATAATCTTGTTACTCGTCTCCTTCATGTATCACTACTCTCACTACTAGTATAATCTTTAGTTTTTGAAATCTTGCTGAATTATTTATTTCATTTGCTTGGGCTGGTTTGGTGAATGATGGATAATGAAATGCATGCTAGGTTTGCTCAATGATTATAATAATTAGGGGATGGTATGTTACTGGATTAATTATGTTGGTGTTTAATTAGTTTGTGGAGAGGACCGACCTTCATCTCTGAGTTACTTCAAGTCATTCCTAATGCACATTATTACAAGAGAGGAACCTATGATTTGAAGAAGGTTTGTGCTATTATTACTATATTTGTTTTATATATGACGATTTTACACAACTATGGTTTGTTTACATTGGTTTATTTGCATTGTTAAATTTGTCTATATATTACTTTTAATTATGCCCTATTAGCTCAAATGGTAGAGCAACGTGTATTAAACACAATAATGTGGGTTCAAATCCCACATAGGCATACTAATAAATTCGGATGACAAGTTGCATACGTGATGACAAGTTAGGGTAATGACAAGTTTTATACGTGATGATAGGTTTTTTGTACGCGACGATAGATTGAGTAATGACAAGTTTTTGTACGCGACGACACGTTTTTGTATGCGACGACAAGTTTTTTCTACGTTATGACAAGTTTTTTGTACGCTATGACAAGTTTTTTGTACGCTATGACAAGTTTTTTTATAAGCGATGACAAGTTTTTAACGCGATGACAAGTTTTTCTACGCAATGACAAGTTTTCTACGCAATGACAAGTTTTTCATAAGGGATGACAAGTTTTCTACGCAATGACAAGTTTTTCTAAGCGATGACAAGTTTTTATGCATGGGGACAAGTTGTTTTCAATCTTTCGGTGATAGGATTTTTGGATGACAGGATTTCCGATGACAGGATTTCAGGTGGGATGTGGTGGCAGGCGTGTAATTTTTTTTTTGACCAGGGGTATTTTCGGAAAACCGACTAGATAGCTCCTTTATTTTTGTTCCCGCCTATCCACTCCACAAATCTCCCCAAATAGGCTACATACCAAATTTTCTCTATCTTTATCATCAAGATAGATCGAACTATCTTCTTCCTTAAGTAAAAATTATGGTTAGTCTTCAATCAAAAAGGTAAAAAAGCACTAAAAAAATAGTACAATTTCTCTTAAATAAAGATAGAATATTCGTTTTTCTGTTAGTTTTTTTATAGAATAATATTGATAGGCTGTTTTTTTTTATTATCAAAATGTAAGGTAGATATGCTCAAAAAAATAAGTAAAAAATATGGGATTTTATAATTTGGCTAAAAAATAAGATAGGACGGCTTTGAACTTTGAACTTTTATAATATGTATTGCACGTATTGTACATATTGCACGGATTTTATAATCAAAATATTTTTAAAATAAGATAGATATTTTATAATTCAATCAAAATTTTATGGCTAAAAATAACTTTGAACTTTGATAGTATTGATAGATATTATTGATAAGGTAGTTAATTAAAAGATTGAAAATTTACGTAGCAAAATTATGGTAGTTAATTAAAATACTTAAAAATTTATTTTTGTTAAATATACGGTGAATAAAGATAGAATATTCCCTTTTTTTGTTAGTCCTTTTTTTATACAATAATATTGGTAGGCTATTTTTTATCAAAATATAAGATAGGATACGTTCAAATAAATAAGTAAAATTTATGGGATTTATAATTTGGCTAAAAAATAAGATAGGACTAGTACAAACCCCCGTACCATGTACGGGTAATGTAAATATAAACCTGAATTAATTACTGATTCGAGGATTGAATTTTGAAATGAATTCGTTTTTAACTCGAGAATTTACAATTCAAACAGAATAGACCTGAGTCCGAACTTATTGACCTACATATTTATTTTAAGATAATTCTATTTAACTGTTTATATTCATATTATTATTTATACTATTAACATATGATGACATGAGAAAGTTTTTTCACTATATCTCAATATATTTTTAATAATGACAAAACGTATACTAATTAATAGAAAAGAATAGTTAAGATATAAAAAATTCAATTCATTTTTTTTATTTGCATAAGGATATAATGTTAAAAAAAATCATGTTAGGAAAAAATATTAAGATATAAAAAATGAGATAAGATATCAATTGAATGTAAGGAAATTGGATAAGATATTAAGTAGATATATAAAGAAATTGGATAAGGTATCAAGTTGACATAAAGGTAAATTTAAAAAAATCTAATGTACAAAAATAAAATGATTATTTTATTCAAGACTGATGATGTGGCACAAATTTTTACATAGGCATGGGTTCTGCTTTATATTGTATTATAGTAGATGGCTTTGAACGAGGGATTGGGGTGGGGGGTGTTTTGGGGGTGATTTTGGATGGGTTAGGCGAGCGGAAAAATTAATGAGGTAAGTAAGCGAAATTCAAAAAAACGGTTTTTCTTTTATTTTAGTCGGTCCGCCCACTCTCTCCCCGCTTCTTCCCTATCTTCCCGAAAATCTCAAGCTGTGCCATCGCCATCTTCACCCCTCCCCCCTCTTGCTTCGATTTTGCGCTGTTTTGCTTGCTCTGCAACCGTATTGAAGTCTGCATTACCGATTTCGTCTTTATTTGGTAAGTATTCTCGATTTCGTCAGAATGCTAGGGTTGTAACAGTGTTTCAATGGCGGTTTTTGCCTATTCCACTTCAAAAATCATGTCTTTCTTTGTATGTGAGGTTTAGGTTTAATGGCGGTTTTGACATTGTTCGGAATTCTGCGCATTTGGGAATGTGGTCATCATGTTGTCGTAGGTTAGGGCTGATGACAAGTCGCGTTTAGTCCAGGTTGGGGTCATGAGTTTGGTTGGGGCGATGACAAGTTCATTGGTGTGGTTGGATGTGATGAAAAGTGGTTTTATACCTTGGCTCGTGTGCTGTGGTCATGGTAGTAGGAAACTGATGACAAGTCTTATGGATGACATGATTCGTTTTTCGTGTAGGTATCAGTGTAGTCGAGGTAGTAGGTAGTAGGTATCAGTGTAGTCGAGGTGATGACAAGTTCATTTTGGCTTAGTGTTGTAATGTGATGTCAAGTGGGTTTATGCCCTGGTTCATGTGTTGTGTTCAGGGTAATAGGGAACTGATGACAAGTATTTTGGATGACAGGATTTTAGGATGTTTGGATCTCAGCTCATACTCCCTGCTCCAGAGGTTTCTTGCAGCTCTCACTTACGTCCTTCACTTGAGGTATAGTATGTGTATCGTGTGATTACATGTTGGGACTAATAACTGATGACAACTTATTGATTGATGTGAATAAAATGCATGTCATGTAGGACTTGAGCTATTATTTCCGCCCCCAATCTCGATTCAAGGGGAGGTACAATATATATTCCATAATGGATATAGTGTCAACCATAAAGAAGCATGTTAGTGATGAGGAGTGGCGGAGCCTTTGTGATGGATGCTTTGGCTCAGTTTTCCAGATTGGTGAGGGTCTCAGATTCATGGGTGTATTGGTCAATATAGTGATGATGCATGAAGTCAAGACTTGCATGGAATTGGAGTTGTGGTTCAAAGTGTGTGGAAATGTGGTGAGGTTTTCCATTCATGAGTTTGCTGCAGTCACAGGCTTCAATTGCTCTCAAGAGATGCCAGAGGTCCCAAAGGTTGAGATGCAGAAAGTTTTAGGAGTGAAGAAATGCACAGTGTCTGACCTTGAAGTGATGTTCTCAAAGGAGAAGAATTCAAGGAAGAGGTTAATGATGGCTCACCTGTTGGTTTTAGAGGGAATTTTGTTGCCACACAGGAGTGAAGCGTCCATTAGAACTGTTGAAGGGTTTCTCGAACAAATAACTTTGTATTCAAGACCCCGCTGCGTATAGCGAAGTCAGGATCGTCCACGGGAGTGAGAGTAGTCCTAAGTTTAATCGATAACTACGAAAAGCAAAGGAAACAAAGGGCCAAACAACTTCAGGCTCGACCCAAAGAGGGTCGATCTCGACCCTAGAGGGGTCGATCCTGAGAGTAGAAAGGGGAACGAACACACACAAACACACAAGTAACGGTTCGAACACGACTTAGGGAGTCGGGATCAAAGCAAAATCACGAATTTCAATCAATAAAAAGGGCAAATCCTAGGGCAAGGGCTACCACAACAACAACCATACATGCTTTTGACAAGAATTCACAACTATCATGCCATCTAGATCATAGAGAAGTTTACTTTCGCAAACAATTCAAGTTATTCAATCAACTTTCGCAAATCAAACAACTTTCTACCTATCCTTCAACCTAGGAATATCAACTTTCGCAAATAATCCTATTAGATGTAATCAAGCAACTAACTTTTCACTTTCGCTATGGTTAATCACAAGAGAGACCTCAACTTTCGCAAAGGATTAAGCACAAGATAGGTAGATATGATCATCAAGCATTCAAGTCATGAATTCAAGTTTTAAACATGCATGATTGTGTTGGGTTTTTGCCCAACCCTAGAATTTAAGAAGACTACTCACACATGGCAAAGAAGATCAAGGAAGAAGAAGAAGAAGACATGATCAAACCAAACTCAAGATCAAATAAAAACCAAAGGTCAATCTTACAAACCTCAAACTTGTCCTCCAAGTCTTCTCCCAAATTCTCCAAGTCTTGATGATTAATTGAATGACTCACCAAGGGATGAATTGTCCCCCCCCAAAAGATGAATAAAACTAAAGGTTCAACCTCCTTTTATAGACAAAAAGGAGTCCTAATCTAACTAGGAAACACAAACAAAACACCTTCCTAAAATACAAACTAGGAAACTTGCACAAGTAATCCGGATAGAAGAGAAGTCGGTCACGCGCGATCGACCCTCCATAGGGTCGATATCGACCCTCCATAGGGTCGATATCGACCCTTATAGGGTCGATCCTGAGCACTTTTGTTCCTTACGCTCCAAGTTCGGTCAAATGGCTCGAGATCGACCTCCTTGGGCTCGATCTTGGGGTCGATTTCTTCACTTCTTCTCTTGATTTTGCTTCTCTTTAGCTCCTCTCCTTGGCTCTTCAACTTGATATCTTCCTCCTAGCTTGTCCATCCTCTCCAAGTCTTGCTCCAAACTCGTCTTCAAGCTCCAAAATACCTACAAAAAGACACAAAAGCGCGTAGTTTCCGAATCTCAAGGAAATACGAAAACTTATGCAAAAAGACTCAAAAACACAAGACTCAACTACGAAAAACAACTTAAACTAACTTATCTAGACCCTAAAAATCTACCTAAAAACGCGGACATCAAAACACCCCATACTTAGACTTGCTTGTCCTCAAGCAATAATCATGCAAATCAAGACCAATAACACAATCTTCAAGCATAGCCCTTGTCAAAACATTTTAAAACACAAGTGAAGAGAAGACAAGTAATTTTAACGTCATCACATATGTAAGAGTCTCAAGCTAGGCAATCACAATCCAACCTCACAAGGGATATAAATGTGTTTCTCTCAACTCTCATGTGTTTAGGCTTTCAAATCAACTCTCATCTCAATCTTTATGCAACATCTACTTTATCATTGAGACTTATATCACCAATCTCTCTACCTAGAGAAGTCAAAACACATCAATCTTCATAAGAACTTAGGCTCAATGAAATCTTCATAGAAGACCCCATTCGGCCGGGTTGTAATGGGGCTCGGTAATAACAAAAGGTAAGGAGTTCTTTGGCCATGTGGTGCTAAATCCGGGATTCAAACTCCTAAACACAACACTTCAAACCAAAACAACTCTCTTCTTCTCTTTTCAACTCATAACCAAACACTTCATCAATGACACTCATACCCATCAATTTCTAACCCAATCTTCCATACTACAACTTAGAAATACTAGGAATTCTTGGCTTTGCAATCATATTATTTTTTTTCTTTCTTTTCTTCTCATTTTTTTTTCTCTCTTTTTTTTCCTGGCTCGAGCTTGCAGGGGTCGTGATCGACCCTATGTCCTGAGAGCTTATTTTCTTCACTTTGGGTCGAGATCGACCTACATGGGGTTCGATCCTGAGGCTATTTGCTCCAGCCTCTTTACTTCTTTCTTTTCTTTTCATCAATTTTTCAACAATGTGCTATCCAAGCCAAGAATCCTTTTACATTACACTTCAACAAGTTGTTTTCTACCCTTTAACAATGTCACCACTTTCAAACCCAACACAAATGTTACTCAACAAAACTTATTCCCAACACTCATCATCTAAGTTCAATTCCCGGAATAGGGTCAAGCTAATAGGCTAGGGATAATTTTTGTGGAGCTTCAAACAAAAGGCTAAGGCTAGAACGGGGTTTCAAGCAAAGATAATTCAAGGTAGGCATGGAATAACATGGGCTAAAAATATAAGTTCTTAATCATAATCAACATGCATGAACAATCTCATAGTGGTTTCAAGAAATAGATAACCATATCAATGACAAGAAACATATGCATAAAGAGAGCAAAATCACACAAACAAAGAAGAGGGAATCAATGACGTTCTCCCTATAAGGCCAAAATTCTCACTAGGTACAAATCTTTGTTGGATTGCAATTACCTTCACTCAAGACACATATGCTCAATTTCATCACAAGTCATATTCACAATCAAAAGCAATATCTCAAAAACATGGGCTACACTATCCAATTATGCCAAAGGAATTACATGATAAGCATGAAAACTAATTTTCATCATAGGACATCTAAGATGGAATGCTTTTCTATCCTAAAACAAACAAGGAAGCAAATGTTTTTGGATTTTTCGACATTTTTCAATTTTTTTGGAATTTTGAACTTTTCTCATTTTTTTTGGATTTTCAAGACTTTTCTTAACAAACAAACTATCAAACAAGCAAAGCAACCAAACAAAGACTCAATTATATACAACATGTGAGATTTCTTCTTCCCCACCCCATACTTAAATCATGCAATGTCCCCATGCATGAAAACACATGAAAAAGTAAAGAGAAAAAGAAGAAGAAAACTCACAAAAACACTTAGAAGCTTGAATTGGAGGTGGAGATCCTCATGGAGGTGGAGGTGGTCGACGTCCCGCCTTTTTGGGCTCATGTTTGCAACTTAAAGTCCTGCAAAATCATCACAAAGATCCTATCCCAAGCAAAATATTTCCTAGTCTAATCTAAGGAAGGTTAGAAAATAAAAACAAAAATCTAGTCTAGAAATTGGAAAATCAAAAAGAAAGGAAAAAAAAACTAATCTAGAAACCGGGTTGCCTCCCGTAAGCACTTGTTTAACGTCATTAGCTTGACGAGAAGTTCCTTAGCTCAATCCCTATGATCGGACATCGTCAAAGCTCTAAGTAACCTGTCAAAGTCTTGTGAGGACACCTCATGAAAGCATATGTAGCATATTGGTAAATTGAAACCAAATGATATAGTATTCAAAGATCGTTTCAACTTATCAAAAGAGCAAGAAAATTTTTCGTGAGAAGGGTTAGGATAAAACCAACTTGGTGTGTGCGGTGGTGCCTCACAATACTCAACAAAGGGATCCTTGTAGGTCCATAGCTCCTTGTGTCCTAGCTTGAAGGGAAGATGATAGAATTTGTAGGCACCTTCAAGCCTAGGGATCATGATCGACTCAGGAAAGTCGAAAGGACCCACGGTGACAATCTTCATCTCTTCATGATTGGCCCGCTCCTTGCTAGCATCCGGGGTCAATGAAGGTCCAAACCCGACCACATTTTCTTCACATTCCTCCATAAGTGGGTTTGGTTTCAACATTGGTAGCAAAGACCTCATCCATCCTTCATCCTCTTGGGCCCTAACCTCCTCAATATCGCCTTCTCCTAGCAAGAGACTCTTATCCTCCACTTGGGTCTCGACTTGGTTTTTCTCGGACTCATCTAGCAAGAAATTCTCTTCCGGATCATCCTCCAAATTTTCCTCTTCACGATTCTCCTTCAAAGCATTGTCGAAATGGACCTCTACTTTCTCTTCACCACTAGAATATGATACGAGTCCCTTCTTAACATCTATGATAGCTCCGGTCGTGATGAGGAATGATTGGTTTAGAATGAGTGGAGGACTTGACTTTGATAAAGGCTCAATATGCTCAATCGAAGGTTCCTTAGCCGTCTTGGATAGGAAAGGAAGCGCCTTTGTTGTCGATGAAGAAGGAACGGACTTCGGGACACCGGGAAGAGGGTCGACCATGACCTCATGATGGTCGGTGACGACCTCTTTCGTAGTGGGGAGGGGGTTGGTGTCGACCATGTGGGGGTCGGCCCCGACCTTCTCCTGAACGGTTTCATCTTCTTCATCTGTTTTCTTCTTGCTCGCATCTCACTCCGGCAACTTCTCTCCGCTCCACGGGTGAACCACATCAATGAGACCTCTCGGGCTCTCCTCGGGGTGGCCCGATAATTGCCCTTGAGGTTGTGGAATTCGAGCCGCTAGATCACCAAGTTGGGAGTTGTCGTTCCATGATTCAAACTCTCCGAAGCTTGCATGAAGATCATTAACCTTGTTGTGGGTTCCATCAATCATGTTGTTGAATTTTTCAAGGAAACTTTGTGCCCAAGCCGGTGGTTGTTCTTCATAGCTAGGAGGTTCATAGTTACCCCAGTTGGGATAATCATCACTCCTCCAATAAGGATCCCAAGTATAATTGGTCTCTTCAAATGGACTTGCATAAGTGTGACGTGGTTCATAATAACCCCAATTGGGGTAGGCTTGGGCTTCCCATTCTCTTTGACTCGCATAAGCCTCGGCTTCTCATTCTCTTTGGAGGGCTAACACTTGAAGTTCAAGATCGGCCAACTTTCTTTCAAGGTCCTCAAAGGTCTCCATGGCTACATTAACCTAAGAACAAAAACAAAAACAAAACAAATCAAAAACACACAAAGGGTTTGGGCTAGTCCCTCACCCAAATATCAACCAAACTCGGCACTATTGCACACTCCCCGGCAACGGCGCCAATTTGTTGAAGGGTTTCTCGAACAAATAAATTTGTATTCAAGACCCCGCTGCGTATAGCGAAGTCAGGATCGTCCACGGGAGTGAGAGTAGTGCTAAGTTTAATCGATAACTACGAAAAGCAAAGGAAACAAAGGGCCAAACAACTTCAGGCTCGACCCAAAGAGGGTCGATCTCGACCCTAGGGGGGGTCGATCCTGAGAGTAGAAAGGGGAACGAACACACATAAACACACAAGTAACGGTTCGAACACGACTTAGGGAGTCGGGATCAAAGCAAAATCACGAATTTCAATCAATAAAAAGGGCAAATCCTAGGGCAAGGGCTACCACAACAACAACCATACATGCTTTTGACAAGAATTCACAACTATCATGCCATCTAGATCATAGAGAAGTTTACTTTCGCAAACAATTCAAGTTATTCAATCAACTTTCGCAAATCAAACAACTTTCTACCTATCCTTCAACCTAGGAATATCAACTTTCGCAAATAATCCTATTAGATGTAATCAAGCAACTAACTTTTCACTTTCGCTATGGTTAATCACAAGAGAGACCTCAACTTTCGCAAAGGATTAAGCACAAGATAGGTAGATATGATCATCAAGCATTCAAGTCATGAATTCATGTTTTAAACATGCATGATTGTGTTGGGTTTTTGCCCAACCCTAGAATTTAAGAAGACTACTCACACATGGCAAAGAAGATCAAGGAAGAAGAAGAAGAAGACATGATCAAACCAAACTCAAGATCAAATAAAAACCAAAGGTCAATCTTACAAACCTCAAACTTGTCCTCCAAGTCTTCTCCCAAATTCTCCAAGTCTTGATGATTAATTGAATGACTCACCAAGGGATGAATTGTCCCCCCCCCAAAAGATGAATAAAACTACAGGTTCAACCTCCTTTTATAGACAAAAAGGAGTCCTAATCTAACTAGGAAACACAAACAAAACACCTTCCTAAAATACAAACTAGGAAACTTGCACAAGTAATCCGGATAGAAGAGAAGTCGGTCACGCGCGATCGACCCTCCATAGGATCGATATCGACCCTTATAGGGTCGATCCTGAGCACTTTTGTTCCTTGCGCTCCAAGTTCGGTCAAATGGCTCGAGATCGACCTCCTTGGGGTCGATCTTGGGGTCGATTTCTTCACTTCTTCTCTTGATTTTGCTTCTCTTTATCTCCTCTCCTTGGCTCTTCAACTTGATATCTTCCTCCTAGCTTGTCCATCCTCTCCAAGTCTTGCTCCAAACTCGTCTTCAAGCTCCAAAATACCTACAAAAAGACACAAAAGCGCGTAGTTTCCGAATCTCAAGGAAATACGAAAACTAATGCAAAAAGACTCAAAAACACAAGACTCAACTGCGAAAAACAACTTAAACTAACTTATCTAGACCCTAAAAATCTACCTAAAAACGCGGACATCAAGAACTTTATCTGTCGACCTTGCTTCTAACATGGAGAAGTTTAGTAAGTATCCATGGGGTAGGAAGGTGTATCTGGTTACTGTTGATGGGCCGAGCAAAGTGTCTCAACACAATTATAGTGGCAAGGGGAGGCCTGGTTTTAACTTGCTGGGGTACCCCATGGCTTTTCAGGTATTGCTTTCTATTGGGTCTGTTAATACCTGATGACAAGTATATGTTTTGATATGATGACAAGATCTTAGTACTAGCATTTGTTCTTGTTGTGCTTGCAGATCTGGATAATTGAGACATTCCCCCATCTTCAAGTAGTGTGCAATGTGGGTTTCAAAGTTAAAGGATGCTCAGGTCCTATATGGTATTCTAAGGAACCACAGGTTCCTTTGATGCACAACAAACTAGAGGACGCTTTGTTAACTATTGCGCAGGTATGTGAGATCATTTATAAAGTAGTGACGACAAGTGTCATTTGGTGTGAATGTGATGACAAGTGTCATTTGGAGTTGTTGTTGTTGTGTGCAAGTTCCTGGTTTTAGGTATGATGCTGTAAATCTGGTGGATTTGGATTCCCAGAGGAGAAACCTGATCTTGTCATCGATCCCTTTGTCCAGTGGAGGATGTCTAATGTAGTGATCCCTCCACAAGATCTACAAGGTGCACTAACAATGTGAGTGCTGATGAAGTTGAGGGTGCTAAGGCAATAAGGTTGAGGATGAAGTTTGCTGTTTACAAACTTACAACATCCACATCACAGAGTGGTTCTTCTGAAGAAACAATTGATGACAAGCCGGTTCAGAAGAAGTACAAGCCAGCCAACAAAGGGAAGTCTGCTTCAAAGAAGAGGCCAGTAGAGGAGCCTGATGAAGAGGTGCATACAAGGAAGAAGAGGCCAGTAGAGGAGCCTGATGAGGAGGTGCATACACGGAAGAAGAAGCCTGCTCCTAAAGGCAAAAGTGTAGTGAAAGAGCCCAACAAGATTGAGATCAAACGGGGTGAAGTGAAAGGGAAGACTGAGGCTGCTGGTGTTGTTGATGATGACGACTTTGTGAGTTTGGCTGATATGGGCAAGAAGCTGAATCTGCATGGGAAGAAGTTTGGTGTACCTCCTCCAAAGGCAAGAGTGGCATTTGCTGGAAAGGGCACTTCTGAGATGAAGAGTGATGACAAGATTGAGGTTGATGGTGATCAAAGATTGGAGAGCAGGGTTGATGACAAGTTCAATGCCCAGGATGCTGGAAGTGGTCCAAGTGAGGTGAAGGGGGATGACAAGGTGGATGCAACAGCTGGTGCTGGGGTAGGGAAATCAGCTAAGGAAGGTGATGACAGGATGGATGTTGAAGATGATGTGGTGGTATTGGAAGGTGAGTTGGCCCCCCAGAAACAGAGGAGAAGAAAGGGTGATGACAAGTCCAAAGGTGGTAAGAAGGTGGAGCTGCCTGAATGGGCCAATAACCTCACTGATGATATAAGAATTCAGGGATGTATGATCAAATCAATGAAGTGGAATGTTGGTGATTTGGCAAACCAGGTGTTGAGGTGTTGTGAGAGGCAAAATGCCATTGAACTGAACAACCAGCACATGTCTCAGAAGTAGGATGAGATTCTTATGAAGTTGGATGTCGTGCTCTGTCATCTTGACATACAAGCACAAGCACCAACACAAACCAACACCTAGAAGATCATGAAACAGAGAGAGGAAGCTGATTTTGAGTTGAAGGACATACTTGCTGACATTCAGGTAGACTACTCTAGGCTTGACGAGCATGAGCACCTATTTGGAGGTGCTTGTTGTGGAGCTCAACACAATGATGATGCCACAGTTGATGACAACACTGAGGATGAGGTTGATGCAAGTGTTGATGACAAGTCCAAGGCTGAGCATGATGGTGCAAGGGGTGAGGACAAGACTGAGGATGTGCAGGCTGATGCAAATTTTGATAGCAAGTCTAAGGCTGATACTCATGGTGCAAGGGTTGATGACAAGACTGAGGTTTAGCAGGCCGATGCAAAAACTGATGACAAGTATCCCAACCCCGAATTACAGCCTTCTACAGCTCACTTGGGTGATGATGCTGATCTGTATTCTGGCAGGCTTCAATTTCAGGAAAACTGGACAGATTACCTCGATGGGTTGAAGCTAGGGCATTGTTGGCAAGGAATGTTATGATGTCAAGAGGTTTTATGCAGCATTTGGAATCCCTGAGAGGCACTGGTTTGCGCTGGAGATTGACATTAGTCAGAAACAAATCAATGTCCATGATTGTCGGTTGGACTTGTATAGTGATTCTGAAATTGAAGAGTTACTGGGGGCTATGGCTACTATGCTGCCAATGTTTTTTCACTCATGTAATAGGATGGCTAAGCTGGTAGACATTGGTGTGCCATTCAAGATCCATCGAGTCCGAGATGCGCCACAAGACCCTGTTAGGTAATATGTTATAATATGCATTAATTAGTTGATGACATATTCAGTTGTGGTTTCATGGTGGAGGACTAACCCTTTGCATAATGCTTCAAAATGTGTAGTGGTAACTGTGGGTTATTGACTGTCAAAACCATTGAGTCTTTGGCGTTTGGTACCTCATTCAAGGTCAATGAAGACAACATCAATGCCTACAGGGAGAAGATTGCAATTGAGTTGTGGAACCGCGCGCGAATGGGTATTTGATGAGGAGTAGGATGTGATGACATGTATGCAGACTCAGTTATATGTGATGTCTTTTTTTTGTCAATTTGATTTGATGATGGCATGTATTTGATTAGATTTAATGAATGAACTATGTTATAGGAAGTAGGTTCTGGTGTTAGATCTTGTGTTGTCAATAGCCACATCAACACGCTGATTGGTAAATGCATTGGAAATTGAATGCAGCCATTTCTTGTCATCAGGTGTACATAAACGAATGATGCATCATTTGAAATCACAATAGATGACAACACAATAGTAGGTTCTAATATTACAGATAAAAATTTGAAATCACAGATACATAGATATTACACAATATGACAACAACCAAACGATATAGATATTACACAAACTGAAATTACAAAAAACAACAAAACGAGCGATGACAAGTTCAATGTGCTATATTGTTTGGTAGTGTTTCTAGAGGCCAGTACTCAGCCAATCTCCCTGGGGGATGATGTAAAACAATAATGTCGCATTCATCATAAAGGCCAAGCTGCATGCATGACAACAAAACTTTTGAGTAAATATACCTATTATTGCATATGATGACAGGTTACACTTGAGGCGTTGCTCACCTGTTCACAGGTTAGAGTTCTGTCTAGGTCGCGGACACGTTGATTGTTGAAGTAAAACGCAACCCAGCCCCCTAGCGTGCTACTGTGCACACAATAAAAATTATAGACGGTAACCACCTTCACGTTCGGAGTCACGGTGATCAATGTTGGTGTAAAGGTATGCTACATGGAAATGAAACAGATGACAAGAAATGTAAGAGCTCTGTTGGTGTAAAGGTAAGCATCTCCACAATTATACAAAAGGAAACATGCGGATGTAAGAGCTTTGTTCTTACCGCATTTATGATGGTAACTCTCCACCTTTGTCGCGGTGCATACACCCTTCTCCTTGCTGTTACAGGCCTTCGTTCCCCATTCATTGTGCAAAGTGATGACAAGAGTTGTTATGAGCTTTTTTTCAAATCGATGACAAGTTTCTTTTGAAGATGTTTCATGCGTCCAAGGCACTTAGGCGCCCCTATTTATAGCTACTCACCTCTTATGAACGTTAAGTACATTAAATTCATGGTTGGGAATGCTTTTAGTCTTTTTTAGTATAAGCATTGGATAAACACAAAAGGGGTCAACAAGCAAGTCAACTTCCTCGTGATGGACTGTCCGTCATGCTACAACGTCATTTTAGGACGTCCGTGGTTGCACGATATGAAGGCCGTCGCGCCCACTTACCACCAAATTGTGAAGTTTCCAACACCATGGGGAGTAGAGGAGATCCGCGGGGATGAAAGATTGGCCAGGGAATGCTACAAAGCAGCCCTTAAGCCAACTACCCTAAGACCGGAAGCATAGCAATTATAGAGCGTCACCCCTCCACCAGCACAAATCGAAACTGAAGAAAAAGCGGAGGAGGTGACTCTCGAAGAAGGCAAGGTGGTCAAGATTGGAGAAAAGTTGGAACCCGCAATCAGAGAAGAATTGATAAAGTTCTTGAAAAATCACAAAGACTGCTTTGCTTGGAGCCACGAAGATATGACAGGGATCGATCCCTCCATCATCACACACAAACTCAATGTTGACCCCGAAGACCCACCAGTCAAGCAAAAAAGGCGAAGGTTCGCGCTGGATCGGGCCCAAGCGGTCGAAGAGGAAGTAAAGAAGTTGTTAGGAATAGGGAAGATCAGAGAGGTGAAGTGCCCGGAGTGGTTGGCCAACGTAGTGGTGGTACCAAAGAAAAACGGGAAGTGGAGGGTGTGCGTAGACTTTACCGACCTCAACAAAGCTTGCCCCAAAGACTCTTTCCCTCTACCCCACATTGACACGATGGTAGACGCGACGGCGGGTACGAACTCTTGACCTTTATGGACGCTTTCAACGGGTATCATCAAATTTAGATGGAGCCGCAAGACCAGGAGAAGACCTCCTTTATCACAGGGCAGGGTACCTACTGTTACCAAGTGATGCCCTTCGGTCTCAAGAACGCCGGGGCAACGTACCAGCGACTGGTCAACCGGATGTTCAAGGACCAGATCGGTAGAACCATGGAAGCCTACATCGATGATATGGTGGTAAAAAGCACAGAGAGCTCCTTACACAAGGGTCACCTCGAAGAAACCTTCAAAATTCTGGAGAAATACAACATGAAACTGAACCCGCAAAAGTGCATCTTTGGGGTACAATCTGGTACCTTTCTGGGGCACGTCGTGACCAAGCTGGGGATTGAGGCTAGCCTTGATCAAGTGCGAGCAATTGCCTCCCTGAAATCCCCCCGGAGCGTGAAGGACGTACAGAAGTTGACTGGAAAAATAGCCGCTCTGAACCGTTTTATCTCCAGATCCTCAAATAAGTGCCGTTTGTTCTAGTGGACTGAAAAACATGAAGAAGAACAAGAGTTTCCAGTGGACTGAAAAACATGAAGCTGCTTTTGAGGAGTTAAAGAAGTATTTCACTAACCCCTTGCTGTTAGCCAAACCAGTCCCTGAAGAAGTCTTACAACTCTGTGTGGCAGTATCAGAAAACGCCTTAAGTGGGGTACTTGTCAAAGACGAGGAGGGCCAACAAGTCCCAGTCTATTTTGTGAGCAGGACCATGGTCCTGACAGAAACGCGCTACTCCCCGACAGAGAAGCTGGTCCTGGCGGTGGTAATGTGCTCGAACAAACTGCAGCCCTACTTCGAGTCCTACACCATTGTAGTCCTAACAAACCACCCGCTCCGGCAGATCATGCAAAAACCTGAATTTTCGGGGAGAATGGCAAAATGGGCAATCCATTTAAGCGGATACGACATCAGGTTCGAGCCCAGGAGAGCAATCAAATCACAAGTCCTGGCCGACTTCGTCGCCGATTTCACCCCAACCCTTGAAGAAAGTGCAATTAAAGAAGTCTTGGCTACCTCTAACGGCGACGCCCAAGAAGAGTGGTTGTTACACACCGACGGGGCCTCGAACATAAAAGGAGAAGGCCTAGGGGTTGTGCTAAAGTCGACAAAGGGGGATATGATAGCCCAGGCAGTCAGGTGCGATTTCGAAGCAACCAACAATGAAGCGGAATATGAAGCCCTTATCTTCGGCCTGGAGCTAGCCGCCGACTTGTCCATCAAAAGAATCAAGGTACGTGCCGACTCTCTGCTCATTATCAACCAGATCCTAGGAGTTTTCGAAGCCAAAGACGACAGGATGATCAACTACCTCGGGGTAGTCAAAATACTGTCTGAAAAATTTGATCAAATCGAGTTTGAGCAAATCCCACGCGAACAAAATGCTTCGGCCAACGCCCTGGCAGGGCTAGGATCAACCTTGGACCCTCGAGAATTCAGTAGTGTGCCACTTGTCCACTTACTACAGTTGGCCATTACTGAATGTTCAATGGCACAAGCCAGGGAGCCTCCATCTAAGACAGAGGTATCAGAAAAGTATCAAAGTTCCAACAAGGCGGATAGAAAAATTGAGTCAAGCTGGACTAAACCGTACCTCGGCTGGCTCATCAAAGGAGAAGCGCCCAAGAATAAAGACGAAGCCAAGGCCTTGAGATCAAAAGCGACACGTTTCGCCATCGTTGACGGACTCCTATTCCATAAATCCACCTCGGGTTTCTTACAACGATGCATTGAGAAAGAAGACGCTGAAGAAGTCATGAGAGAAATCCACAGCAGAAATTGCGGCAACCATACTAGGGGTCGGAGCTTGGCCAACAAAATTCTCAGGCAAGGGTGGTATTGGCCTACTATAGGTACGCCCAGGCTTGCGACGCATGCCAACGCCACGCCCCGGTACCTCACCAGCCGCCTGAAGTCCTCCACCCTTCCATTACCCCTTGGCCTTTCATGAGATGGGGAATGGACATCGTAGGGAAACTACCCCCTTCCACGGGACAAAAGGTATTTTTCCTAGCAATGACAGACTACTTCTCTAAATGGATCGAGGTAGAGGCTTTCCGGGAGATCAAAGACAAGCAAGTCATCTCTTTCATAAAGAGAAATATCTTGAGTAGATTCGGAGTACCAACAGAGATTACTTGCGACAACGGCTCCCAGTTCATGAGCAAAAGGATGCGCGACTTCTGCAAGGCATGGAACATTGATTTGGTCACATCCACACCCAGATATCCACAAGCTAATGGTCAGGCCGAGGCAAGCAATAAGGTCATCATCAACAATTTGAAGAAGCGGTTAGCAAAGTCCAAAGGAAAGTGGGCAGAGGAACTACCTTTCGTGCTATGGTCTGATTGCACTACACCCAAGGGCGCAACAGGCCAAACACCTTTTTCCTTGGTGCACGGATGCGAGGCAGTCATACCAGCTGAGGTCACGGTGCCCACCGCCCCATACGGGCTCGCCATATCCACAAGCAGCAAAGAAGAATTGGAAGCAGACCTAGATACGGTCCAAGAGCTAAAGGAGGTAGCACACATGCGCATCTCAAAATATCAACAACAAGTCGCGAGGAGTTACAACAGGAATGTTCGCGTTAAGAGCTTCTAAGTGGGAGACTGGGTCTTGCGTAAGGTCTTTCAAAACACCGCGGAAGCCAACGCTGGTAAGTTGGGACCAACTTGGGAAGGGCCTTACAAGATCACCAAGATAGTTGGGAATGGAGCATACCAGTTGGAGTCCAAAGACGGCGAAGCAGTTCCCCGAAGCTGGAATGCAACACACCTAAAAAAGTATTACTTCTGAACTCGGTTGGTTTCTGTTAAAGTTTCAATCATCATTTAGTGTTAGTTTTTAAGACTTCTTTAGGACCTAGTTGTTTCCTTTTCAATAAAAGACGCTGGGGTCGCCACCCACAATGTCGATGCATCATTTTTTAGTACACCGTCTAGAATTTGTCTTCGTTAATGATTTGGAATGTTTCGCGAGATAGCAAGTGGTGTGACCGCGCCAAGGACACATCAAGGCACCGAAGGCACCGGCGCCCAAGGCACCGAAGGCACCGGCGCCCAGGCGCCACATCACGGCACCGGCGCCCCGGTGCCACTCGGCGCCAACGACGCGGAGGCGCAGCCCGGCGCCTCACTTGGGCACTCGACCAAGGGTCGTACGCGACCCGTCACGAGGTCGGTCTCGTCCAAAGAGGCGAGCCACATCCCCGGGCCTATCACGCGGCGTCGGGCTAAGGCCATACAAGAGCGACTCCGAGATCATTTAGCAATGCCAAGTGCGATGCAAGGCCGGCCCGGAGATACATTTTTTAGTCTCCAAATAGTCAGCCCCAGCAAGGACACCGCAAAGCCCGAAGCCCATAATGAGGAAGGGCAATTCAAGCCCGACTTGATGGAGGCGTGGCCACCACACTAAGTGCCTTCCTTGGCCGCCAAGTTTGTTTCTTCCCACGCATTTAAAGCTTTAGCTTGGCCGCCAAGGAACCATAATGAAAGTGGCTGTGATGTGATTCTCACTTCCAGGATCGGCGGGGACTGGTTCGATTGAGCTTTTTGTGGAGGTGTTCGTGTAAGGAACGAGTACGAAACTCAAACTAGACTTTTGTATTGAAAATAGGTGGCGATTTGTTTGAAGTTACAAATTGAAGTACAAGCGTTTTTGTGGGACAAAGTAATGGACAAGGAAAACAAGAGATCAACGAAGGAATCGAGAGCTAGAAGCCGACAAGAAGGGGACTCCCTCGGCCTGTTCTCCCTTGAGGGAGAAGAGACCGAATGAGTAGGGCTTAAAGCTCTCTTACTCAAATTCAATCTAAGTAAAAATGAGACCCCTAGGCGTGCTTATATAGGCTGCGGAAGGGAAGGGGGTCGGCTCCTTATCTTGGACGCCAAGCATCAAGAGGAGGTGGAGAGAAGTGGCGGCCAAGGCAAGCTCCTTGGTGTGAGCGCCAAGTTTCCGAGAGGAGATGTGAGAAGAGTGGGCGCCAAGCTTCAAGAGGAGGTGTGAGAAGAGTGGGCGCCAAGCTTCATGAGGAGGTGCAGAAGAGTGGGCGCCAAGCTTCAAGAGGAGGTGTGAGAAGAGTGGTGGCCAAGCAATCTCCAAAGTGGGCTTTGAATATCTTTCTTGATATTGGGTTTCGGGCCTTTCAAGGCTTCCATTCGGGCCGAGCGTTTGGAGGCACACCAACGCTTGACTAGGTTGGTCATGTGGGGCGTGGGCCATTGCCAAATGAGCCCGAAGTTGCTCTTGTAAGATCTTATCTCGTCGCCTTGTCAAGGCTCCGGGAGGGTGGCTTAGCTCCTTAGCCTTGGTCGACCTTGTGGCGGGTCGTGCCCGGCCGATGGGCGGGTGTCTTCGGGGGTGCCTCGAAGAGGCACCAGCCTGCGTCTCGGCACCGTGTGTGCGGCGCCCCGTCTCGGCACTGGGCCTCGCCTCAATGCCGCTCGTGGGGTGCCTTGTCGAGGCACCGGGCGCCTCGGCGCCGCTTGCGGGGTGAGGCGTCAAAGAGGCATTAGAAGGCACCGTGGCTTCGGTGCCTTGATGCGAGCTGGGCGGTACCTCGGCTTCGGTGTCTTGATGTGAGCCGGCCATGATCACATCATCCTCCCCCAGTTGAGAAGGATTCGACCTCGAATCCGGTTGGCCTATAAGATAAGCAAGAGAAGGCCACACGTACAATACATAATATACGATTGATATCAACGTAACAGAATTCCCAATTTCAAGATGATATGACATTATGCAGGCATTGATGTCCGCGTTTTAGGTAGATTTTTAAGGTCTAGATAGGTTAGATTTAGTGGTGTTTTGTGCTTGAGTCTTGTGTTTTTGAGTCATTGTGCATGAGTTTTCGTATTTCCTTGAGATTCGGAAACTACGCATATTTGTGTCGTTTTGTAGGTATTTTGGAGCTTGAAGACGAGTTTGGAGCAATGCTAAGAGAAGATGGACAAGCTAGGAGGAAGATCTCAAGTGGACAAGCTAAAGAGAAGAGCTAATAGAAGCTAAATCAAGAGAAAAAGTGAAGAAATCGACCCCGGGATCGAGCTAGTAAGGGTCGAGCACGAGCTGAGTGAAGAAGATAGAAGAAGCTGAAAAAAGAGCCTCAGGATCGACCCTGAGGGGGGTCGATCACGACCCCTAGGGGGGTCGATCACGACCCCTAGAGGGGTCGATCCTAGGCACCGACTTCACCTATTCTGGATTTCTTGTGCAAGTTTCCAAATCTGTATTTTAGGAAGGTGTTTTGTTTGTGTTTCCTAGTTAGATTAGGACTCCTTTTTGTCTATAAAAGGAGGTTGAACCTATAGTTTTTATTAATTCATGCTTAGGAATACTTTTGGATGCTTTGCTTTGTGATTGATCAACAATCAAGACTTGGAGAGCTAGGAAGAAGACTTAGAGGACAAGTTTGAGGTTTGTAAGATTGATCTTTGGTTTTTATTTGATTTTGAGTTTGGTTTGATCATGTCTTCTTCTTCTTCTTCCTTGTTCTTCTTTGCTATGTGTGAGTAGTCCTCTTAAGTTCTAGGGTTGGGCAAAAACCCAACACAATCATGCATGTTTAAAACTTGAATTCATGACTTGAATGCTAGATGATCATATCTACCTTACCTTATGCTTAATCCTTTGCGAAAGTTGAGGCATGTCTTGTGATTAACCATAGCGAAAGTGAAAGTTAGTTGCTTGATTAGTTCTAATAGGATTATTTGCGAAAGTTGATATTCCTAGGTTGAAGGATAGGTAGAAAGTTGTTTGATTTGCGAAAGTTGGTTGAATAACTTGAATAGTTTGCGAAAGTTAACTTTTCTATGATCTAGATTGCATGATAGTTGTGAATTCTTGTTGAAAGCATGTATGGTTGTTGTTGTGGTAGCCTTAGCCCTAGGATTTGCGTTTTATTTTGATTAAAGACTTGTGATTTTTCTTTGATCCCGACTACCTAAGTCGAGCTCGAACCGTTGCTTTTGTGAAAGTGTGATTTGTGTGTGTTCGTGCTTTTTCTACTCTCAGGATCGACCTCCCTAGGGTCGAGATCGACCCTCTTTGGGTCGAGCCTGAGTTGTTTTGCCCCTTTGTTTTCTTTGCTTTTCGTAGTTATCGATTAAACTTAGCACTACTCTCACTCCCGTGGACGATCCTGACTTCGCTATACTCAGCGGGGTCTTGAATATAAATTTATTTGTTCGAGAAACCCTTCAACAGGCATAAGCCGTACCACTTTTCTTTTTAGTCCTATATAGACTCAAAGCAATCAAGTTCTTAGCATAGTGAAACAATGTAATGAGTTGAGCTATATGCATCCTAGATGATATATATTGAGAAAGAGAACTATGATGGATGCATGAATATCTACTCTTTGATGTGACGTAGGCATGAAATAATGTTGAATAGCTTATACTATTTGCATGTATCACACCCAAGTCATTATCGTCATTAAAGTAAGAGAGGGTTGAGAAATCTCCCCTAAAGGCGGAACTCCCTTCATGCCTGGGAGTTGGTACGATGAGCTCATCCGTTGCAACACTTTCAATGGAAGTGGCACACAAGTTTGACTCCTTTGATATGATCAACCCAATGGGGGATGTCTCATCATCTTCTATAGCCAATGATTTTAAGGGGAAAACCAATCCAAGTCTCGGATAAGCGTCCAACCACGGAGTGTGCATGGAGTTCAAAAACCTAGGAAGAGGGGCAAGTGGAAGCTCTTTGGTCTTTGGTATGAACTCAATGGTTTTAGGCTTGGAGGCAACGTCTCCCTTAGTTTTCGAAGTACCCACTTGGGGTGACTCACTTAGGTAGTCCACTTGGGATCTTTGCTTTGGGTCTACGACGTTGGTGACTTCGGAGGATGACTCCATATAGACCTCCTCGAAGGATGATATGCCACCCAATGGGGGAACCTCCTCCACGAAGTCCTCTTCGTCTCGGCTCATGAGGTCCTCCAACTTGCTAAAGTCGTCCACCTCGTCTAGGCCATTCCCCGTTTCTTGCTCGGTAGACCTCTCACTCGAATTCCCACCTAGGAGCACTTCTTCACTTGATTTTTCCTCAAGGCTCGGGTCACTTTCTTCCTCACTTGAGTTCTCAATGATTTCTACTTGCCTTGCTATGCCACACTTGGTGGCGACCTGAGGGGGTGGTGCCATGGGTGCACCTTGGTTGAGAGGGCTCTCAACCTCACCTTGGACCTTAGGACCCATGTTCTTGGCCAGCACGGCCTTGGCCTGGCACTTGCTCAAGTCGTCCTTAACTCCCAAGGATGACTCAATCGGCCTTGAAAAATCAACACATGAAGCCTGAGTCGTTGGTTGAACCCTCATAGACTCAAGTCTTGGCTCTTGGACCCTCGTATTTTGCTTTGACATTGGGACCACCCTAGGAGGGGGCTGCCTTGGTGGTGGCGGGATGTCAGCCACATATTGGGGAAGGTCCCTCACCTCCTTCTCAATAAAACCCTTGGTAGAATATTTCCTTTGTTGATATTCATACTCCTCATTAACTTCTTGCACGACATATGATAAGGGCATTCTACTCCCAAGCTTATGCTTCTTAACATATAAATGAAGGTCAGTGTTCAAACCATTGATGAATTTAGTTAGAATGCACCTGTCTCTGCAAAGGTGGCTTGCAAAGAACATAAGTTCTGACAACTCTTCATAGTATGCAAGGGGAGAGCGATGGTGTTGCCTACACCTATCCCATCTGACTTTTAGGCGCAATCTATAATCACGCGGAACGAAGGAACTTCTAAGGACAGCTTTTAGTTCCTCCCACGTGCGGATCGGCGGATACCCAAAATAAGCACATTCTGCTTCACATTCATTCCACCAATCATGTGCATTTCCTTTAAAGCAGTTAATGGCAAGAGCCACTTCTTGTTCGTCTGTGTATTCATAGTAATTGAAGAATCGCTCAACTTTCCACTCCCAAACCATGTACTTAAGAAAGTCTTGAGTTCCATGGAAGGGCTGAAGAGTAGGCTCTTCTTTAAGATAGTGTTCCATTATACCCTACACAATACAAAAGACGACAAACATGGAACTAATAAGGGTTAGAGTAATCCAATGACACACCTGTGTTTGACTCGATGTGTTTAATTTTTGTACACTCCCTCACAACTCCAAACTCCCTCCGGTAACTTGGAGAAACCGGGTGGTTAACTCCAAGTTTTCTAAACCTCACCCGATGTCTCCCGCTCACTCTCGAAAAGCAAGTAAAAATAGGAGGACTGACTCGTGTTTTGACTCGATTTTTATATGTGGCGCTCAACCTCACACGCTCAATTAGAAACGTTTCTTCTGCCAATGAAGTCTCTTGTTTAAAAGTTATCCTCCACACGAGAGTTAGTCTCCACACGATCAAAAGATCGATCCCAGGTGGGAATCAGGGCAAGCGACTTGAGCTTGTGGGCGAGTATTTACTAGTCCCAAAAGTCAGGCGTTTAGTTGCTCGGAGATGAGGGAATAAAAGGATGGAAGCACCTTGGCTAGACCACTCGATGATCCAAGGCTCGACCTCTTCTTCTTCTTCTCGTTTTTTTTTCGGCTTTAGGAATTTTTTTTGGCTTTAGCAAAAGAGATATACTATATCTCTTTTTTTTTTTCTTTGCTTTTGCTAAGAGAAGTACTACTTCTCTTCTTGTTCTTTTTTTTTTTGAATGGTGAAATACTATCTCACTTTCGTTGTTTTTTTATGCTTAGAGAGGTACTACCTCTCGTTTTTTTTATAGAAGAAAGGTCGAGCACTTGAGGCTCTCTCCACACCAAATGATGCTTGAATGAAGGTAGAAGAACGTTTGGGTGAAGGCACAAAGGGACGAGGCTGAAATTTATTTTTTTACTTTTTTTTCCGAATGTAAAGCAATCGAAACTGGACAAAGTTTTAAGAAGAAAATGAAGTTGGCTTTGAAGAAGCAAGGATTGGCTCTTTTTTTTTGTAGGAGATTGGATTCGGTCAAGCGATGAAGAGGGAAGAAAAAACGAGGCTAGCTTTATCAAAGGCAAGAAAGGGGTTTCGAGCAACCAAAAACCTGATTTGTCGGGTAGTAATTCGTACCCCCACAACTTGAGAGAAGTCGACAGGCTCTGATACCAGATGATGTGATTCTCACTTCCAGGATCGGCGGGGACTGGTTCGATTGAGCTTTTTGTGGAGGTGTTCGTGTAAGGAACGAGTACGAAACTCAAACTAGACTTTTGTATTGAAAATAGGTGGCGATTTGTTTGAAGTTACAAGCTGAAGTACAAGCGTTTTTGTGGGACAAAGTAATGGACAAGGAAAACAAGAGATCAACGAAGGAATCGAGAGCTAGAAGCCGACAAGAAGGGGACTCCCTCGGCCCGTTCTCCCTTGAGGGAGAAGAGACCGAATGAGTAGGGCTTAAAGCTATCTTACTCAAATTCAATCTAAGTAAAAATGAGACCCCTAGGCGTGCTTATATAGGCTGCGGAAGGGAAGGGAGTCGGCTCCTTAGCTTGGACGTCAAGCATCAAGAGGAGGTGGAGAGAAGTGGCGGCCAAGGCAAGCTCCTTGGTGTGGGCGCCAAGTTTCCGAGAGGAGGTGTGAGAAGAGTGGGCGCCAAGCTTCAAGAGGAGGTGTGAGAAGAGTGGGCGCCAAGCTTCATGAGGAGGTGCAGAAGAGTGGGCGCCAAGCTTCAAGAGGAGGTGTGAGAAGAGTGGTGGCCAAGCAATCTCCAAAGTGGGCTTTGAATATCTTTCTTGATATTGGGTTTCGGGCCTTTCAAGGCTTCCATTCGGGCCGAGCGTTTGGAGGCACACCAACGCTTGACTAGGTTGGTCATGTGGGGCGTGCGCCATTGCCAAATGAGCCCGAAGTTGCTCTTGCAAGATCTTATCTCATCGCCTTGTCAAGGCTCCGGGAGGGTGGCTTAGCTCCTTAGCCTTGGTCGACCTTGTGGCGGGTCGTGCCCGGCCGATGGGCGGGTGTCTTCGGGGGTGCCTCGAAGAGGCACCAGCCTGCGTCTCGGCACCGTGTGTGCGGCGCCCCGTCTCGGCACTGGGCCTCGCCTCAATGCCGCTCGTGGGGTGCCTTGTCGAGGCACCGGGCGCCTCGACGCCGCTTGCGGGGTGAGGCGTCAAAGAGGCATTAGAAGGCACCGTGGCTTCGGTGCCTTGATGCGAGCTGGGCGGTACCTCGGCTTCGGTGTCTTGATGTGAGCCGGCCATGATCACATCAGGCTGCCTATGCTTGCCTTGGACGCCACTCCTCGCCACCTCCATCCAAGAACTTGGCGCCCACTCCAAGATGATGCCTTGGCTGCCAATCGTCTCCACCTCCTCATGTTGCTTGGCGTCCAATTCAAGCACGCCGCCCCTCCCCTCTCTCATGCCTATATAAGCACAAGCAAGCCCTCATATTTTCTTAGATTGAAATTGAGTAAAGAGTGCTTTTTAGCCCTTACTCTTCGGTCTCTTCTCCTCAAGGGAGAACGGGCCGAGGAAACCCACACCTCGTGGCTACAAGCTCTCGATCTCCTAAGTTGAGTTCGTGTTTTCATTCCATCCATTTTTTTTCCACCAAAAACGCTTCTACTCAAACCTTGTAACCATACTTTCGCCACCCCTTTTTAATACGACAATCAAGTTTGAGTTTCTTATACTCTTCTCACATGAACGCCTCCACAAAGCTCAGTCGAACCCGAATTCGACCGATCCTGGAAGTGAGATCACATCATCTGGTATCAGAGCCTATCGGCTTGAGTTTCTCAAGTTGTGGGGGTACGAATTACTACCCTACGAGTCAGGTTTGCAATTGCTCGAACCCTTTTCTGGACCCATCTTAAGCTAGCCTCGTTTTTTCTTCTTCCCCTCGCCTTGTCCGATTTCAATCTCTTCAAAAAAAAAACGAGCCTAACCCTTTTAGTTGCCATCCATTTGTCCTATTGCTTTGGCCGACCCTCTTCTTCGACCTTCGGAAGCAACGGTTTGACAAGCACATCTTGAATTGTGCTCGATTTGTTCAAAAAAAAATCAAGGAGAAGTAGTACTTCTCTTGGCAAAAAGAAAACAAAAGAGATAGTATCTCTTACTTGCCAAAAAAAAAAGACGACTCAAGGGAAGTAGTACTTCCCTCGTCCAAGAAAAGAAAACAAAGAGAGATAGTATCTCTCATTGCTCAAAAAAAAAATATTTTGCGAAGAAGGTCGAACCAACAAAACTCGAATAGGGCCAGCCAAGAAGCGGTTCTTATTGGTCTTTCCCTTGCCGAGATTCAGTCTTAACCCCGAGCAACTGAATACCCAACTTGTGGGGCTAGTAAACACTCGCCCACAAGCTCCGGTCGCTTGTTCAGATCACCGGATTGGTGTCGCCCTCGCTTGAGCGAGTGGAGGAAAAGTCGTGTTTTGATTCTTTGGTGGTGGAGTAAACATCCCTAAGCCGAGTGTGAGAGTTTGAGAGCCCCACAAAAGCGAGTCCAAACACGAGTCAGTCCTCCTCATTGATCGCTTTCTAAAGAAAGAAAAGAACAAAAAAAAAATCCGAGTCAAACACAAGTGGGTCATTGGATTTATCTAACCATTACCAAGTTCCGTGTTTGTTTATTTAACCATGTCTCAGGACCCGCCGAAGAACAAGAATCTCCCCGACGACGAGGAGGGAGCGGACAACACCTTCTCCTGGAAGGTGTTACGCGGCCTCCTACGAGAGGTCCGGAAGGATGCCCGAGAGGACGTTCGGGTGACTTATGAGAAGTCTCGGGACGAGCTGCTCCGAGCCATGGACGATAAGATCGAACAACACTTGAGCATGTCTCCGCGACACGAGCTTTCACTTAGCCCTCATTATGATGAGGGACAATATTCGGGGACACCTCATGAGGCCCTAGAGCAAAAGAAGCCCGTCCCTCCGAAGGACGAGTCTCTGAGATTGGAGGCTATTCTCCCTCCCCCTCGGAGGCCACCGGCTGTCCTCCTAGAACACGAGGAGCGGCAGTCCCGGCACCGACAACCTCAAGGGCCGCTCGCGGCGCCCATCGGAGCCCGGCGCAACCTTCCGGACTCCTTCGCGCCGCGGGAAGAGATCCGGGTCCAAGACCGGGTGCATGATCACGGTCTTAACCCTCCTATGGATCAACAAAGGGACCACCACCACGGAATTAAACTCACGGTGGAACCTTTTGCCGGGACCTCGGATGTTGAGGCCTACCTTGATTGGGAGGCTAAGACCGAGGCGGTCTTTGAATATTACGACTACCCAGATCGCCAATGGGTGGCGATTGCCACCATTCGCTTCACCGATTTTGCCTACTCATGGTGGCAAGGGGAGAAGGAGGACCGAGCGTATCAAGGCGAGGACCCCATTCGCACATGGGGCCAACTTAAACAGGCCATGCGTGATCGGTTCGTGCCCGAGGATTATCTTGACCGCATCCAAGTCAAATTGGAGCGGATTAAGCAAGGGGCCCGCAGTCCCGATGAGTACTATAAGGAGCTACGGCAGCTTGTCTTCCGGTCCCGAGTTCGATTTCCGGAGAGATATATTATTTCTAAATTCATCGGAGGCCTAAACTCCGAAGTGGCCGCTTATGTGGAGATGCAACGTTTCGGCTCGGAAGCCTCCATTGCCGATGTTCTCCACTACACTAATCAAGTGTACCAAAACTTACAAAAAAGGCGAAGTGGTGGGAGTGGTCGCACTTGGAGCTCGGGTTCCTCAAGCTCTAATCCACCACCTAAGAGGAGTGAGGCCAAAGAGCCAAAACCCGAGGCTAGCGCTCCTCCGATTAGGCGGGACAACACGCCTACCCCCGCCGCGCCTAAGGATGGCGCTAACCCTCGTACGCGCGACCTCCAGTGCTTTAAGTGCTTAGGGCGGGGTCATTACGCCCGAGACTGCCCTAATCGAAGGCAAGTCCTTCTCACTCAAACCGGAGACTACGAATCCGAGGACGAGTTTGACCATGGTGAGGACGAGGAGGAGGTCTACGTACCCGCTGTCAGTGGGGAATGCTTCGTTGTCCAACGGGCACTATTTACTAACGAGGCCCCCGCCGCCCCATCTCAACGGGAGAATATTTTCCACACACGATGCTTTATCCAAGGCAAAGTGTGTTGTGTGATCATCGACGGAGGATCTTGTAGTAACCTCATAGACACCGAGGTGGTATCTCGTTTCAATCTTGAGACGACGCCTTGCAAGGTCCCCTATTCCCTCCACTGGCTTAATTCTGATGCTCCCGTGATGGTCAAGGAGCAAGCCTTGATAAAATTCTCAATTGGGCCTTATGAAGACGAGGTCCTATGCGACGTCGTGACCATGACTGCCTGCCATCTTCTATTGGGCCGACCTTGGCAATATGACCGAGCCGTCATTCACCAAGGCGTTTCCAACGAGTCAAGAAATTTCACCTTGCATCCCCTAGCCCCGCACGAAGTTATAGCTGATCAAGAGGCTAAGGAGCTCCGAAAGCGGAGTGCTAAGAAGAAGATGGAGCTTAAGGCCTATGAAGGCAGCTCCAAGCACCTATTAGTCGCCCGGGGAAAAGAAGTGAGCCGAGCTATCTTAGATAGGCAGATGTGCCTTATCCTCGTCTACAAGGAGTCCCTGCTTTCCGACTCCGAGCTCTCCGAGCGACCTCCAGGCATCTCGGCGTTGTTGCAAGAGTTCGATGACGTTTTCCCCGAGGAGACTCCAAACGGGCTACCGCCCTTGCGCGGGATCGAACATCAGATCGATTTCATTCCCGGCGCTAGTCTACCAAACCGGGCCGCCTATCGTACCAACCCGGCTGAGACCAAAGAGCTCCAGAAGCAAATTCAAGATCTCTTGGACAAAGGATACGTCCGAGAGAGTCTCAGCCCATGTGTCGTGCCGGTAATCTTAGTTCCCAAGAAAGACGGGAGCTGGCGCATGTGTGTCGACTGTCGCACCATCAATAACGTTACTATCAAGTATCGACACCCTATTCCGCGGCTGGATGATATGCTCGACGAGCTTCACGGCTCGAAACTTTTCTCCAAAATCGATCTGAAGAGTGGATATCATCAGATCCGCATGAAAGAAGGCGACGAGTGGAAAACCGCCTTTAAAACCAAACAAGGGCTGTACGAGTGGCTGGTCATGCCCTTCGGACTAACCAACGCCCTGAGTACCTTTATGAGGTTGATGAACCACATTCTGAGAGCTTTCATTGGACACTTCGTCGTGGTGTACTTCGACGATATTCTGATCTACAGCCGAAGCCTCGAAGAGCACATGGGGCACATCCGCGAAGTGCTTAACGTCCTAAGGCACGAAAAGCTCTACGCTAACTTCGGGAAATGCCATTTCTATTCTGACCGCGTGATATTCTTGGGGTTCGTGGTGAGCAAGGACGGGGTCCGAGTGGATGAAGCTAAAGTGAATGCCATTCGCGAATGGCCTACTCCGAACACCATGACTCAAATTCGGAGCTTCCTAGGCCTCGCCGGATTTTACCGGCGCTTCGTAAGGGACTTTAGTACCCTTGCCGCTCCGCTTACCGAACTCACCAAGAAGAACGTTCCGTTCCAGTGGGGAGCCCCGCAAGAAACGACCTCTAAAATTCTTAAAGAAAGGCTCACTAATGCACCACTCTTAGTGCTACCTGACTTCGCAAAAACTTCCAAAGTCGAATGCGACGCGTCGGGCGTAGGCCTAGGCGGGGTGCTTATGCAAGAGGGGCGACCCATCGCTTACTATAGCGAAAAACTCAACGGAGCTGAGCTATGCTATCCCACATATGACCAAGAGATGCTTGCTTTGGTCCGTGTGCTCAAAACATGGGAACATTACTTACGCCCTAGGGAGCTTGTGATTCATTCTGATCACGAGGCTCTCAAGTACCTCCGGGGGCAATCTAAGCTTAACAAGAGGCATGCGAAGTGGGTGGAATTCATCGAGTCCTTTCCATATGTCATCAAGCATAAGAAGGGAAAGGACAACGTAGTGGCCGACGCACTCTCTAGGAGGTACGTCCTACTTACCACCCTAGATGCCCGCATGCTCGGATTTTCCTTTATTAAAAATATGTATGTCGAAGACCCCGACTTCGGAGAAATTTATAATGCATGCATTAGGACGGGAAGTAAGAATAATTTCTACCTTCATGAGGGCTATCTTTTTAAGGGGGATAAACTCTGTATTCCCACGTCTTCCACCCGAAGACTTCTCTTACAAGAAGCTCATGAGGGTGGGTTAATGGGGCACTTTGGGGTCGCAAAGACCCTAGCAACCCTTAAGGAACATTTTTACTGGCCCCGTATGTTTAGGGACGTAGAGAAGTTCTGTGCTTCCTACCTTAATTGTTTGCGTGCTAAGTCTAAATTAAATCCACATGGTTTATATACCCCTCTTCCCATTCCGCACGCGCCATGGGAAGATATATCTATGGATTTTGTCCTAGGTCTACCCCATTCCAAGAAGGGGCATGACTCCATCTTTGTAGTCGTAGACCGTTTTTCTAAAATGGCACACTTTATTGCATGCCACAAAACGGATAATGCTTCGCACATTGCTGATTTATTTTTCCATGAGATTGTGCGACTACATGGCGTCCCCAAGACAATTGTGTCTGATCGGGATGCCAAATTTTTGAGCTACTTTTGGAAGACTTTATGAGCCAAAATGGGCACTAAGCTTATATTTTCTACATCCTGCCATCCGCAAACGGACGGGCAAACCGATAGGACCTTGGATGCTCTGCTTCGTTCTTTGTTGCGTACTAACCTGCGCAGGTGGGAGGAGTGCCTCGCTTTTATTGAATTCGCCTGAAACCGGTCGGTCCACCGAGCTACCTAGAAGACGCCGTTCGAGGTGGTATATGGGAAGAACCCCGTAACCCCGCTTGACATGGTGCCGCTAGCGATTAAGGACCACGAGAGTCAAGAGGGCGTCGACCATGCCGAGCACATTAAGGCCCTTCACGACTCCACCAGAGAGCGTCTAGAGAGGAGCACGGCTGAATACGCTAAGCACGCTAACAAGGGACGGAAGGAGTTGGTGCTCGAGCCCGGCGATCTCGTATGGGTGCATCTTCGCAAGGATCGATTTCCCGACCTGCGTAACTCCAAGCTAAAGCCTAGGGGAGACGGCCCCTTCCAGGTGCTTGAGAAAATTAATGACAATGCTTACCGGATCGAGCTACCCGAAGGCTATGGAGTCCACGATGTGTTCAACGTGGCGGACGAATCCTTCTCAACCGGGGGAGGATGATGTGACCGCGCCAAGGCCACATCAAGGCACCGAAGGCACCGGCGCCCAAGGCACCGAAGACACCGGCGCCCAAGGCACCGTAGGCACCGGCGCTCAAGGCACCGAAGGCACCGGCGCCCAAGCCACCGAAGGCACCGGTGCCCAAGCCACCGAAGGCATCGGCGCCCGAGGCACCGACGCCCCGGTGCCCCATCAAGGCACCGGCGCCCAAGCGCCACATCACGGCACCGGCGCCCCGGTGCCACTCGGCGCCAACGACGCGGAGGCGCAGCCCGGCGCCTCACTTGGGCACTCGACCAAGGGTCGTACGCGACCCGTCACGAGGTCGGTCTCGTCCAAAGAGGCGAGCCACATCCCCGGGCCTATCACGCGGAGTCGGGCTAAGGCCATACAAGAGCGACTCCGGGCTCATTTAGCAATGCCAAGTGCGATGCAAGGCCGGCCCGGAGATACATTTTTGAGTCTCCAAATAGTCAGCCCCAGCAAGGACACCGCAAAGCCCGAAGCCCATTATGAGGAAGGGCAATTCAAGCCCAACTTGATGGAGGCGTGGCCACCACACTAAGTGCCTTCCTTGGCCGCCAAGTTTGTTTCTTCCCACGCATTTAAAGCTTTAGCTTGGCCACCAAGGAACCATAATGAAAGTGACTGCCTATGCTTGCCTTGGACGCCACTCCTCGCCACCTCCATCCAAGAACTTGGCGCCCACTCCAAGATGATGCCTTGGCCGCCAATCGTCTCCACCTCCTCATGTTGCTTGGCGTCCACTTTAAGCACGCCGCCCCTCCCCTCTCTCCTGCCTATATAAGCACAAGCAAGCCCTCATATTTTCTTAGATTGAAATTGAGTAAAGAGAGCTTTTTAGCCCTTACTCTTCGGTCTCTTCTCCTCAAGGGTGTAACCATACTTTCGCCACCCCTTTTTAATACAACAATCAAGTTTGAGTTTCTTATACTCTTCTCACACGAACACCTCCACAAAGCTCAGTCGAACCCGAATTCGACCGGTCCGGGAAGTGAGATCACATCAGCAACTCTCCATCAACTCAAAATCACCTTGCACGTCTTTTCTTTTGAAACATCTTTACGTTCGAAACATATGCGCAACTAAAGCACATTACTTAACTAACCACTGTATATTCGCATGGTTGTGCCGTCTAAAAATGACGATGTCGTCACGCATACAACGTGATGAAGAACCCATAAGTTGGTTACCCCCCATCTAAGTCCAATCAAAGTAGTCACATTGGATTAGTACGGGAAGGGGAAAGCTATAGCAACGATAAACCCGAGGCCATACTTCGCGGGACGCCATGAAAACAATACATCCTAAGGACTAAACTTATGGATCCAAAGGATGCCTAACCATAAACTATTATGCACGGACCTTTGCAGCAAACTAGGCGCGAAAAGCCGAAACCGTATTTCGCTGTAAATATGCGCCAGGGAGGGATGCTAACCTACTAACGCATCCACAATCACCATGAACACGGCGTTGAGCCAAAGCCGGAAACCATTGCTAACAACTGCAAACTGTACGTGAACTGAAAAGATAAAGGCATCACGAAGCAAATACCAAAATGCGCCATACAACGGGCGTCAAAACGATTAAGAACAATATTTTCCGGCCCACGGCCAAAATATTAGAAAAGTACCATCCAACCGGCCGTAGAAGTAACAAAGAAGTCTGTCGGATCGTTAGTACTAAGGGACGTCCTTTACTTGAGTAAAGGCGTCCTAAGGTTAGGCGTCCCTACGAGGAGTAGGGGCGTCCTTGAGTAATGCAGCGGAAATAACGTACTAAACAGGTAAGTAATGAACGCAATGAATTATAGAGGAACCACTCAAGACCAAGTAGTCCTTGAGTGTAAACCTCTACCTCCTTGGAGGATTTTGAATAGTTCTTTCCTTTATATTGACCGTTCTTACAGTTGTACTGGCGAGTTCTTACAGTTCTCTGACACTTAGCTTTTCCCTAAGTTCACTTGTAAGGAACTCCTTTAAGCCTACAACTTAAGATGGTTCAATCTACTAAAGGACTTTATTCCTACGTTCTGCAGTACTTCGCAGAACTCTCTTTCTCTTTTTGGTTTTTCTGATTACAAACTGTTTTGTGGTTTGGGTACAAAATCTCACTCGATCTAACTCAGGTCTAAAAACTGTTCTTGAGTTCTTGAGTTAGTTCTTCGTGTTCTTGAGTGAGTCGCTTTCCTCTGATTCTCTTTGATATTCTCTGAAAGTGTTAGCGTCACAATAAATGCCTTGGGGCTATTTATAGGACTTGGGGAAGGGCGTCATTTCCCTGGGACGATCATGCCCTTCATGGACGTGGCTACAGGATCTTCCTCCACGTAGTATGGCGGTGATGAGGAAGCTTCCTGTATCCAGCTGTGTGTGATGAACTCCGCTACAAGATCGGCCGCCACGTGTTGATGAACTCTGCTATAGGATCGTCCGCCACGTAGTGTTGGACTCTGCTACAAGATCGGTCTCCACGTGTCCTTGGATGATCAAACATTGTCGTGTGATCTCATCCTGTCGACTAGTGAGTAAGGACTCCTTTCTTGCGTTCCTACTTGCTTGGGACTCCGTCCTTGCTCAAGTAGTCTCTTGCTGGTCCTTACTTCCTGTTAGCTAGCGTCTCTAAGCCTAGGGGACGCCCACACACACTTGTTGTCCTTTTGTCACTGGCGTTCCTGAACACTTGGACAATTTTATTAGAATCAAAGTGAGTTTGTCATATTAAAACTAAGGGACGGTTTGTATGGGTACACTACCAAGTACGCAGGCGTCCTTGATAGCGTCCCAACAAAGTCTTAAATATCCGAATGGTTAAAACAGCAATGAGGAAATATAGAAACGAGCATGATAACAGGGCAGGGGTTGTCAGTCCTCTTTCAGGCTCGCCTCCTCTTTAGCCTTTGCATCATCATCGCCATCCTTGGCACCCTCCATGTCGCCCTTGACCACAACATCATCTTCAACATCGGCATCCTCGACAGCGGTCCCAGGAGTCCCGACCTCCTTGGTCTTCTTCGAATCCTCTTTCTCGGCCACCTGCTCGGCGGCCTCCAAGAATTCCTGACCAGGAGGAGGATTGCAGGATGGAAAATATTCTTCTAGGGACTCCTGCTCCGTGGCGAGCACCCAGTTCGCGCCTCTCCCTTCCGCCTGATCTTGAAGAAGTTCCACTCGCGCCTTCAGCGTGTAATACCCGGCCACCTGGGTCACTACTTCCGCGAAATGCTTGGCCGACTTCTTCGCCTCGTACATCCAAGACTCCAACGAAGCCTTCTCAGCTTGAAGGTCTTCCATTTGGACCGACAGAGCGTCGATGGAAGACTGGAGCTTACGAACTTTCTTCTCGGACGCGGCGGCGGCATCTCTAGCACTCTTAGCCTCGGTTTCCAGCCTCGACAACTCGTCATGAGATCGGCTGTTGGTCACCATCAGCTCTTGGAAGGCCTGTGATAGAGACAACCAAATGGGTAAGGACAAGGCGATAGGATATGAAACACAAAAAAAAGGGGTAAAGAACTGATGCGGAGGTATCGTTAAAGGATCGACTTACCAGCCTGAGGGTGGTGCCCACATGACTGAAGGCGGCGTCAAGGGTCAGGGACTGGAACTCCGACTAAACATTGGGAGACAGTTTATCGCCAAAAACGCTTAGGAGGTGTTTTGGTCCTCTCTTCTCGGTAACAGGGGTCGATGTGTCTTCAATTCTTTTTCACTTTAACGAATGGGACTTCTTGGAATCCACAGAAGGGGTCGAAGAGGTCATTGCTTTGATACCACTCGATCTCAGTCTCTTAACCATCCCGGCGGCGGATGTGTCGATCTTGCAACCTACATGCAACTCGAAATCAGCGACGCCAAACCCTAACAAAGTAGAGGCTGAAAAACACAAAAGGCGAAATCAAACCTGATTTCTTTTCGGAAGAGCTTGCCATATCAGAAGATGTTGGGGTCTTGTCCGTCTCGGTTTCGTCCTCGTCAGGATCCAATTCCCCCGCTTCCTCTGCAGAGACTTCGGGTTCAGGACGTATCTTCTTGGGTTTGCATTTCTCAGTTTTGATCCTTAGCAACCGTCTACAAACACCGGTATCAGTGGGCCTGGAGTTTATCCCGATTGGAACTGCACGCAAAAGAACTCAACATCAGCAATAAGCTTTGCGCAAATAAAAAATATACAATAACAGCAAGTGAAAGCTTAGAGTCTTACGAGACGTATTCCACCCATCTCGAAAGACCGATAATACATCCTCATCTAAGCCCCTTAAAGATTCTAATTCAATGAAGAAGAATCGGGCTTGCAAACTCCGGGAGGGCATTTTGGTTTTAAGAATTAAAGGGTTTTTGACATCCCTAGCATGAAGGGTAATGCGACCGGCTCTTTGTGGAACAATCTTGTAAGCAAGAAGGAGTTCACCCATGGTCATCTTAAGCCCTCGTTGTGCAGCAAGCTCGTCAGTTCGGGCGAGCGTGCGCCACGTTGTGGGGAGGATTTGGCAAGGGGAGACTTTTAAGGAGCTAATGAACTCACGAATGAAATCGGAAAAAGGGAACTTCAAGCCTAGGGTAAACGGGTAATCAGAAAACAAACCCAACCCTTGCGGACCCAATCGATCCTTTCGATTGTTGGGGCATGGAATCGGGTTCCTCTGGGGAAACCCCCAAAATCGACCCACTCTGCGATTTCGTCTCGTGTCATCGAGCAAGGAAGGAGGTCTTCCTCGTTGAGGGATTTTGAAGAAGTAAAAGGGGATCTCGGAGCCATGATAAGCAAGAAAGAGAAGCGAGAAAAAGAGGAGAGAAGGAAGTACCTGGAGAGTTCAAGACCGAGAGACGGATGAGGAAGAAGGAAAGAGCAAATGAAGATAGGAACAAAGAGACGGGGCAATGATGAAGAAAGGGGTTTAAAAAGGGGTTCTGCAAAATCCCGAAAATCAAGATTGACCATAACGTCAAATCACATAAATGCACCGTTCAAAATTTGAAGTTCAAATTCCGGACGCTACATTTAGGGGTATTATTGGATCCGCTTTTTCAAAGAAGTATTGAGACCTGATTAGTACTTCTTTGGTACCTCTTCGAAGCGCAGCGAGGAATGACGGAAAGGCAAGTCGGTCGAACAAGATAGAGTTAAAGATATAAGATAGAATTTCGGTTAAATCATGTCGTTAGGATTAAGATCAGACAAAATCTTGTATTATTCTATCTTCTTCATAAGATAGATTGGTTTTCTAGGGTACTATATAAGTTGATTGTAAATCCTAGAGGAAGGGACATTATCCTTGGCATTCTCATCGTGCAATCAATACAATTCACAACTTTTTGCATTGAACTTGTTCTTCGTGATTCATCTCGGTCAGACCCGATCTAGGCCGAAGTTTCCTTTGGTAAAATTCGGCTCAAACAACAATGATGGGTTAAGTCTTAAATTGGAGACTACCCACTTCTAAATTAGATTATTAGAGCACAATTAAGCATGTTGAATGCTATGTTAAAGAATCTGGCTAGCTAATCTCAAAACAGATTGATGGTAGTTTTTGTTGTTGTCCTCTCCATATGATGTTTTCTACCAAGTGAAAACCTGTGTACTTTGCATTGATCAGGCAAAGACAGATATATATATATGGTCATAGTACTGATGTTTCCATCCGCCCTCTTAATGAGGAGAAGGCTATTAAAGCAGCAACTGATCTACTTGGAGAAATGTTCATTTTTATGGTATGTTCTTGCACACTTTTACTTAAAAACTCGGTTTTGAAGGAGTTCGGTAAGATTTAACATTTTATTTTGGTTTTGTTACAAAGGTGCTGGGCTAGCTGTTATATTTGAGGTTCAAAGGAGTGCTAAATCGGAAGCTAAGAAGGAAGAAGCGCGCAGGCAGGAGATTATGGTACTAAACTAACTATGTTTCGTTGTAAATTCTGCTACAATTTAGTAAAACAATGAGAAATGAGCCCTTGATTTGCTTGCTCAGGCCGTCAGACAACAAAATGAGAGCCTTGCTAAGGAGGTTGAGCTTCTTAAGCAAAGAGTAGAAGACTTGGAGCAACAGACTAATGGGCGAGGACTCACCGGAATTTTCGGTCAAAAGCTTCATCATACTTCCATGGCGGATGAACATACTAGACCTGTTTAAGCTCCATGAAGCTTTGTTTTAATGCAGAAGAATATTCATCTCATTCAACTGTCAGCTAGTTTAAGTTGAGTTAACTTTCAACTTAAGTTCTCATTTACACTGTAAAAATAATTTCAGTTGTGTTATGACTTGCTTTTCCTGTGCTATTTTGCTATGGCTAGTGCTTAGGTTGAGTTTTTGTACAAAAAACATGCTCATTGTCAAGCCAAATGAAATAATGATTTTTTTGCTTTTTTTGTGCTATTTTGCTATGGCTAACGCTCAATGTTTGGAAAAAAAAGATTGAGTTTTTGTACTTCTTTTGGAATGCAAGAATGAATTTTTGTATTATGCTGGAACCATGGCAGGAAAAAACATGCTCATTGTCAAGCCAAATGATTAACTTCCATCTGAATCTAATTGACACTTTCTTGTTGATTTGGATGTATTTTAAACCATAAATTCGAAGGAAATGAAACTTGAGTTGGGATGCAGACAAGATTTGGAAGTAACGTGCATGTTATAATAGAAATTGTTTTATTATGGAGCTTGGGGTATTTTGGTATTCTATTATTACACTTTTCAGGATTCAGCTAGTTACTTTACCAAACACTCCTTTCAATTTTTACTCAATTCAGCTAGTAAATCCAGCTTCTGGATTCAGCTGTCAGTTCCAGCTTTCATCTTTCATCTTCAGCTTTCAGCTTTCAGTACCAGCTTTTAGCTAATTACCCGAACGGAACCTTAATCTTCATTCCTAAACACTCCAAATCCTGTATACTGATCACTATAAACTAACTAGTAATGATCCAACAAATAGGTCATCTAGCATGGTTTTAGACCAACAAACTATGATTTGAGAGTAACTCAAAGCAACAGGATACTACAGTTCACGTGAATGAATAGGAATTTGTTCCAGTAACTTACTGGCACACGTGAAAACAGAGGTTGATGAGAAGAAAGTCGGGCGGCGGCACGGCGGGTTCCGGCAACGATTTGAGACGGAGATCACAAATCTGGGTACAGCGGCGAGAGGCGAAGCTACTGGTGTAGGCGGCGTCACTTCTCGTGGTCGGACGGCGAAGAGCGAGGTTGTTGAGCACGACGTCTCCAAAACAGGGGACTCCGGCCTCCTCGGGTTTCTCCGGCGATTTTGGACAGAATCGAGAGCTTTCAAAGAGGAATTCTTGAGAAGGGATTTGTTTTGTGTGATGTGAACGACGAAACCCCCTTCCTACTCCTTTTATACTCATCAATTCGAGCCGAATCGTCGAATTCCCTACCGGTTTCAAAACTCAAACGACGCCTCTTCCAATCCGATCCGATTCAAATATCCCCCGAGTATTAATCCAGTCTGATCCCCTTATCTACTTCCTTGTCTCACTACCTCACCTATGAGTCCAAGAGCTGCCCTTTTCTACCCCTTACTAACTCGAATTCGATCGAGTTACCGTCGAACAACCTAACCCCAGCTGACCATTTCCAACGGGATTTCGACCTTGACTTTGGATCGAAAACTCTAAATTGATAGAGGGCTATGATAGAGGACGAAAAGAGGAATCCATAGCATCTTTCCGTTTAGATTTTCATGAAGAAACGACATCGAATTGGTTGATCGAACACACCCCACCCTTACTTCCATCGGGTTGCAAGAACATGAATTTACCTTTCTTTTTATTTCCCCCATAAGTATTAATAAGCCTTATAGAATTATTGTTTTTAATATTTATTAAGTAATACTTAGAAATTTAATAATAAAGTTTGTACCCTTTAACATAGGATGACTAGTATAATCTTATACTATTATATTATATAGTGTTGAAAGGGATTATGATTTCATAAATGGATTATTAATATATCACATTATATTATATATAATATTTGCAAGGGTTATTATTTTATAATGGACAAATGACGATTTTGTCCTTACAGAAAATTGAGGGTTATTATAGAAACAACAATTGTAATACATAAATAAAAACTAAAAAAAAAATAATTGTAAAAGATAAAAAAATATCTTTCTTCACAAAAAATGATTATAACCCTTAAATGTGGTAGTTCAGTTTTTATAAACCAAAATTTCATTTTTAATATATTAAAAGATCAATTTATATGTACTAGAAGTTCAATTTTGTAATTTGTATGAGTTCATTCTTTTGTACAATAAGTTTCATTTTTTTCCTATACTTAGTTTTTTTTTACTATGAGTGCAATTTTTATATTATTCATTTTTTTGAAAAAGAAAAATAAATTTAAAAATAATATAAAAAAAATTGATTTTTTAAAATGTGTTTTTTTTAAAAATAATATGGATCATGTTGGGATACAAAACTTATCCCACATCGGAAGTTGGGAATAAAATTGCCTAGTATATAAGACGGTGGGCTACTCCTCCTATTGCCAATTGGTTTTAGGATGGAACCCCACCGAGCTTGTATGTGGGCCACCCACACGTCTAATATGGTATTAGAGCGGGCGGTCTGGGTCCGTTTGTTCAAGTGTCAACTGGGACGGTCCAGTTGCACTTGAGGGGGCGTGTTGGGATACAAAACTTATCCCACATCGGAAGTTGGGAATAAAATTGCTTGGACGGTGGGCTACTCCTCCTATTGCCAATTGGTTTTAGGATGGAACCCCACCGAGCTTGTATCTGGGCCACCCACACGTCTAATAGATCATAAGGGGCTAAGGGCTTGAGGTAAATTCAATAAACGAGGAACTTCTCACCATAAAGAATTCTTCTCATCTATACTACCTATAGTATAAAGCGGAGACAATCTCTTCACAAAAATTTGCGCCACGTGTCATTTCTGAAATAAAATAATAAGTTGGGCTCTCCTTTATTCCAATTAGGTAGTTAGAATCTCATATAATCTTATCTCGTAAAAATTACTTAAAATTTACCAAAAATTATGTATTATCTCGAAAATCATGAATTATCACTTACTAAGAATTAATTATAATCTTTTGATAAATATTATTATTTAATAAAACATGATATTTATTATAAAGTAATTTTTTAACAAATCCAACTTATTTATATTATGAGTTGATTTACTATTGGTAACAAAACATTAATCACAATACAAAGATAAATATATACATATGATCCTATAACTTTAACGTGATCATTGACATTACATATCTATATTAAATTGAATTTATAATCACATTACCCGTACATAGTACGGGGGTTAAACTAGTTTGAAGAACTATCCTTACCGAAACCTACCTGTATACAGTATATTATATAGAGAAGTTGAAGTTTGGATCGTTCAACTCTCAAGAAAACTAGTTAGAAAGAGTCCCAAACGTGTGTTTATTAATATTCACACAGTAGGTTGGAAGGAGTCAACCTTGATGAGCCAGCTCTCTTTCCTCTCTCGTTCCTTGGTGCACTCATCTGGATCAGTTTGTCAACAACATTGAAAATTTACCCATAAAAATCCGATTGATTCATTTGTCAAATTCAACTTGTTTGGGTTTCAACTCGTGGGTATATATGTTTGAGCTTTGAGTTGGTAATATGAAAAACGTTACCGATTAAATTAATCAACAACCACCGTCCAATTCGAAAGGCAAATAAATTATTGACGTGTGTGTACGTACGTATTACATACAAAGAAGCGATCGATGAAGATGGAAGGGGGAACAGAAATGGCGGGGGCGTTCCCAGAAGAGGCGCTGGAGCACGTGCTCTGCTTGATCTCGTCCCACGCAGACCGGAACTCGGTGTCGCTGGTCTGCAAGTCGTGGTACGACATCGAACGGTGGTGCAGGCGGCGCGTGTTCATCCGCAACTGCTACGCGGTGAGGCCTGGGACGATGACCCGGCGGTTCACGGCCGTCGGATCCATCGCCATCAACGGGAAGCACTTCACAGGGAATTATGACTTCGTACCGGAAGGGTGGGGGGCCCACGCCCTCCCGTGGATGGAGGCGCTGTCGGCGGCGTACCCGGCCACCCTGCAGGAGATCAGGCTCAAGAGGATGGTGGTCACCGACGAGGGACTCGAATTGATCGCAAAGAGCCACAAGAACCTGAGGCATTTGGTTCTGCGTCGATGCGAGGGGTTCTCTACACGTGGCTTGGCCTCCATAGCAGCCCATTGCAGGCACTTGAGAACGCTCGACTTGTTCGAGACCGAAGTAGAAGACGCAGGAATAGACTGGATATCCTTCTTTCCAGACTCCTTCACCTCGCTACAGCTCCTCAATGTCGACTCTTTCAAATACGACCTCCCTTTCTCCAGCCTGGAGCGCTTGGTGGGTCGGTGTCCTAACTTGACTGCGCTTCGCTTAAACCTCTCTTTCCCGCTCAACAATCTCGTCACCCTTTTGCTCAAGGCTCCTCCTCACCTGGTTGATCTCGGCATCGGCTCCTTTACCATGGACCCTTGCCCCCAAGCCTATGCGCAGCTTGCCGCCGCTCTTGCAGCTAATTGCAAGCCACTCAAATCCCTTTCCGGCCTATCTCATGTCCATCCCTATTACTTGCCGGCTCTCCATCCTGTATGCCAAGGCCTCACTTCTTTGAGCCTGAGATATTCCGCCTTACGATGCCCTGATTTCATTAAGCTATTGCCCCATTGTCCGAATCTTCAGCACCTCTGCGTAAGTCTATTTTTCATCCTCTATATGTACGTATTTTTTTCTTATGTATGTATACCTAGCTAGCCACATTTACACATGTGTGTGTGATACCAGGTGCTCGATTTCATTGAAGACCGCGGCCTTGAGCAGGTAGCTGTACACTGCAAAGAATTGCAAGAACTATCGGTGTTTTTCTCGGACCCATATGGTGCGAACCCAAACGTCAAGCTTACGGAACGTGGCCTTGTCTCTGTTGCCATTGGCTGCCCTAAGCTTCGTTCTGTTGTATACTATTGCAGCCAGATGACGAATGCAGCTCTGGTTACAATCGCCAACCACAGGCCAGCCCTCACCAACTTTCACTTGTGCATCCTTGAGCCCCAACTTCCGGATTACCAAACCCACCAACCGCTTGACAACGGCTATGCTGCCATCATTGAGAATTGTCGAGACCTAAAACGCCTCGTGATTACTGGCCTTGTCACAGACCGTTTGCTACAACACGTGGGAATCCATGGCAAGAAACTCGAGTTGCTTGGCCTTGCCTTTTCCGGGGATACTGACATGGGGCTCCATCATGTGCTGTCAGGATGCAACAAACTTAGAAGGTTTGGGATCATGCATTCCCCATTTGGCGGTCGAGCCTTGTTGGCAAATTCTCACAGGCTGGAACGATTGCAATATTTTTGGATGTCTTCTTGCATGGTGAGCTATGCAGAATGCAAGTTGCTCGCCGAGAAGCACCCACGGCTGAATGTGGAGGTGATTACTGAGCAAGGCCCCTTGCATAGTAGTATGTCGGCGTCACTCGAGTGTCCCGTGGAGAACCTCTATGTTTATAGGACAATTGCTGGGCCTAGGTTGGATATGCCCGAATTTGTACGGAATGCAAATCAGGCGGGGTCACTAACAATCGGGACTTGAGAATTAGCAAGCTGCCTCATGTCATGTCACGGAAGGCTATTCCTAGAATTTAGCTAGGAAGTGGGTAGACTAGAAAGTTACCCACCCTTGACACAAAAATCTACCTCTGTTCCGCGTTAAAAATGAAGAGCAAGCAAATTTACTACTGTAGATAAGCTAGTATTGGTATTGATATGTGTGGCCTATCAAATTTTGGCCTGTTTTCTATGCCCAAGGGTACGACTGTGTGCCTAGTTAATTGATACTACTTTTTTTTTGAGCCCTAGTTATTAATACTGTTTTGGTGGATTCTGTACCATGTTATGATTGTTATCAGTATAATGTACTCCTTACTTTATTTCGGCAAGCTTATATATTTGATCCGGGGGCAAGCTTATATACAGTATATAGTTATTTTCGGCCTTTTGGTCCAGAAATCCAAATGGGGAATATGTATGGCCCCTTGAAGCTTACAATCTTGTTTGCGTCAAGCTTCATATCCATGCCAAAGAACCCCTAAATTCTCCATATTTTGTGAAGTTCTATGTTTTGGTCAAACTGACTCAACCGGTCGTTTTTTTTTAGCTCAGATATTAAGTCGGTGTTTAAAATTTGAAATAGCTTTTAGAGCGGAAGCCACGATGCCCCGTACGTAGCGAACTGCCTCTTAAGGCTCTATTGCTGTGTTTAGCGCGAAGAAAACCCGAGCGCGAGTGCAAGTGCGATTTTCTCATGGAAGAATTGCAACCTGATGCGACGATCTTCAGCGTCCGAATTGTTTCAATCGATTATAACCTGATTTCTCCCATCCCAGACGTTGACATTGCGTATAGCAGTTTTCAGGGTACTTCTCATCTCCGTTTCTCTATCTTTATACCTTTCAGAATTCCGCTCGCATGAGAATAGTATTTTCTAGGGTTTTGAGGGTCCATTTTAAGGTCACAAAGTTCAGGGGCGTAGAAACTCTTGTAATTTCACCATGTGATTAATCTTGTCGTTGGAGATGAATTTTTAGGGTTTCTGATGGTTTGAATGGTGTGTCGGTGGATTGTAGGCGGGAAGGTTAATGAGGTGCCAGTGATAAGAATTTACGGCTCTACTCCCGGTGGTCAGAAGGCTTGTATACATGTTCATGGAGTAAGATATGCCACTCTGAATTTTGACTTCTACTGAAGTTGGCAGTTCAATTGTTCTAACTAGTTGGTATCGGTTTTTATGTCTCTGCTTTGTATAATATGAATGTTTCTTTGTGTTAATTGCTGAAATGCTCTGGGTCATAGGCTTTGCCGTATTTGTATGTCCCAGTTTCAGACATACCGCTTCAAGGGAGCGTTGAAGGTAATTCTTAGAACGTCGGTCACTTTCGTTTAGCTCATCCAGTTTTTTTTCTTTCAATGTCCAAAAAGCAAATCGAGCCAATTATCTTGATAGTTTATCTAGAATTCGCCAGTTTTTTCTCAGTGCATATGAGTCTTGATGCAGGTGATGCGTACAAAAACGCAATATGCCTTGCCCTTGAGAAGGCGTTGAAGGTATAGATGGACTTCATTGCATTGATTTGTAATTTACTAGTATAGCGCAGTAGCATGTTTGCTGACTGCAGATTTTTGTTGGAAATGTTGCAATGGGCTAAAACTTGAAGCTTCAGAGAAGTGCTGGTTCGAAGCGGCAACATGTGCATGGTTGTGACTTGGTCCGTGCTAAGAGATTATACGGATATCATTTACAAGAAGAATTGTTCCTAAAAATATATTTGTATCCTTCTTGCTTTTGCACATTTTACTTATATACTGATCTTTGATGTATTTGCTTTGCATATTGAATGTTTCGTAGTCACTTTTTCCCCAGTATCATCTTTATCTTAAAAATTTGTCAGCTAGTTGAGTAAAGACAGGTTAGCTGATAGGATAGCTGTCCTTAATGTTTACCGCTTTATGTGCCATATTGTCTGTTTTATTTCCTGACAGTATAAAAAGATACTATCCCCAGGATGTCTCTCGTGCTGCCAATCTTCTTCTGGTATATGTTCAGCATACGCTGTCCGATTTCTGCGGCCTTCATACATTTGTTACTTGATAGAAAATACATTGGATCGATGTTCTAATTTTTTTTCTTTTTCAGGAAGGTGCTGTATTAGAGAAAAGTTTCCAACCCCATGAATCACATATTCCTTTTCTTCTTCAGTTTCTGGTATTCTCTCTTGCCTAGCTTTATCCTTTCTTTCCTGATATGTGTAATGTGTTTTCTGAATATCCTTATGAATGTCTACTTTTAGGTTGACTACAATTTATATGGCATGGGCCTTATGCATCTTGCAAGGATGAAATTCCGCCTTCCAGTGCCAGATAACCTCTCTTCAGGAAAACCTGATACAGTCAGCCCTAATTGTATTACTGCAACTGCAGATTGTCAGGTTTTATTTTGATGTTTTTGGCCATCTTATTTGAATCCTTTGCTAGCTCTTGTATGTTGTTTATTTGGTTAGCACTTCTATCGTTCTTAGCGATTGTGATGCTGTGCCATTTGGTCCATTTGGATACTTAAATAGGGAGATCTGAAGTGGTGCCTTGCTGTCTAGTTCACAGATATGGAGAGAGTCAACCATTCCAAACAGCTGGGTTTGGCAATATCCTAGTGAGTATGGTAAACGGCAAAGTATATGTCAACTTGAGGCTGATACTGTTGTTGATGGTATGTTATATATCCAAAGTGCTAGACAAATATCTCTACCTTGTTTTAGTATGCAATTATTTCATTTTAAAGGATCTGGTGCTTTTGCAGACATAATTAACCAACAATTCAAAATGTACACATCCTTCTCACAAGCTGAAGCAGATGTGAAAATGGTTCAGTCACTTATACCAATTTGGCAGGTTTGCTTGTTTCCTGTCAGATCAAAGCATGGGTTTATCTTTCATACGTCATACTGCCCTGCTTTATTTTTATCAATCATTATTCATTTTTCTGCTTCAGGAAGAACATGAAAGGATTGGTATGCATGGGGGAGAAATGCAACCTGATCCTGGGAAACCATATCCTGGTATTGTTCTGAAGACCTTCTCAGATAGGCTTGATTATGAGCAGAAGCTCCTGGAGTTGTGTAGCAGACTAGATGGAGCAGTGTCTGCTTCAACTGAAAGGGAAGGAAGAAGTATTTTTGAAGATCAAAAAGAAAACATTGATGGACACCTACTGAAGTCTTTCCCCTTATTGGAAGACTCTACAGTTCGAAAGAGTGAAGATGCTAGTGCTTCTATGTATGCATCTGATGATGGACCTAAAGTCAAAGCTGAAGAATCTGAAATGGAGGTAATCTGAATTATTTGGTGAACGTTGATCTACGTGATGTTGGTGACTTGAGAGATAAAGAATTAATAGGAAAAAAAGAGGGTAAGATTGTAAGCATAAAGATGAATTGTTCATTTTATTATTCATGGTGTATGGTATAGTGGCAATCTGGAACTTACTTTCTCTTGTATTTAGTTTGTGCTTTATGAGTTTTGTTTTTTGACGATACTTCTTTTTAATTCATGCTCAAAGTTAGTGGACGTGGAGGACCTGGCCCTCCTAAAGTGGTTCGCCTCTTCACAGGCTACAGAAGATGCAAGTTCTGCCGATGAATTGTTCCAGGAGATGATCTTAAGCCCATTGCTGCCAGTTGCAACCGTCAATAAAGTCATGGAGAGAGCACATATTGATTACCAGGATGAATCTCAGAAAGAGTGCCAGGATATACTTGATTCAATTGAAGATTTTACAGATTTTAAGGGCCTGAAACAAAATGTATTTTCTACAGAGGGGGAGAATTCATATCAAAGATTGCCAAAACAAAAGATACCACATGTTGATGAAGCTGGAAATGATAAGCGCCTGGCATTTGCTGCAAAGTCTTCTAATGAAAAGCTGGACATAGCATTGACAAGACCCCATGGCCAATTATCGCACGACATTGATACAGATGGGGAGTATTTATATCAAAGATTGCCAAATAAAAAGATACAGCAGGTTGACGGAACGGGAGATGATAAACGGTCAGATTTTGCTGCCAATTCTTCTGATGAAAATGTGGATGTAGAAGTGACAAGATCCCATGGTCACTTATTACAGGATGTTGTTTCGGGTTCAAAGAGTAAGCAGAAAAGGAAAAGATCTCTTTGGGTACCTTTGCCCCTTACTGTTGCTCAAAGTAAAAATCTGGATGGTAGTTTTCAACCTGCTGGTGTTACTGTGGAATGTAGAAGTCCCTTGGAGTCTGCAATTACAGAATCTATGACTGGTGTTATCGATGGTATTGAGCAGAGAAGTACCTCTGATCCTGCAAGTGTCAGTGCATGTTTCGGTTTGTCGACGCACTTAAACTCTAGAGTCTTAAATGAATGCTCTGTGCGTGATTTGATGCGGAAGAAAAGGTCATATCGATTTGAACAATCTGAATGCACAGGTAGGAGGTCAAAATCTGATTCTAGTGGTGAGAAGCAAGCTTTCATCCCTAGGAAGTTGGAATTCCACACAGCAGAATCTGAAGACGAAGTCGAGCCTATTGAGTCTTCAAATCTTAGACATTCAGAATTGCATCTGCAAACAGATTGTTCTCTGCCTAGGGCTAAAAAACATGACATTCATGCTGGTTTTGATTGCCCAATGGCTGAAGAGCAGCTTGATGATTCCATGACTGAAAGCTCATTTCATGCAAACTCTTTTAAAGATAATGTTTCCAAGAACGTTGATCACAAGTGTTCATACCCTGTGGTTTCTGAGCATATGGAAACGGCTGTATTTGTGAGCTCCGTGACTTCACCAACATTAATACCTACATCTGAAAATATGGAAATAAAAAAGCAACTGGAGTATACCTTCCATAAGAAACCACCTACTGCTGACCACGTATATTTACAATCAGAAAATGCTTTGTTACCTATCATCTCAAGATATTCATCTCTTCATTCTGATGGATATAAAATACCAGGTATGATCTTTTGCACGCTCATTCTTGCAAGATCTGTCAATTAGTAATAGCTTTTCTTGCAAGCTTTGTTTCTTTTTTGGTAGAAAGATTTTGTTTCTGGGTGAGTTTAACAAAATTTTCTTGCTTTCTTTTCTCTTTTTCGAAACCATATTAGTCTTGAATTCTTTTTTCTGATAGAAATTTGGTCTTGAATTCTGAGGGCAAGTAAACATGGAAATATTTTCTTTCATAAGAAATGTTAATGTAATATGGCTTCTTGCATACTTAGACCTGTTTGGATCACATATCATTTTCATTATAATATTTTCTGTCACATATTTTAAAAATATTTTAGAAAAGTACTTATTGATTAAGTAATCAGCCAAAGAGATCCATGGCTTACTTTTTTTGTCTTCTCCATCATCCCCCACTGCCATCACCACCCATTGCAGCACTTTTCATTATCGAAATCACCTATCTCAGTCACCAAAGAGCATTTTGTGTTCAACTTGTTCGAGATTGGGGACTTCTTCTTTTCTCCTGTGTGCAAATGTTTCGATCTTTGATGATAGGTTTTTGGTTTGATCCAAACCTATTATTCTGTAAGATCCCTATAATACAATGTGATCCAATGAACCCTTAATACTTGATCCATATGCCAACTGAAACTTACTTTCCTGACTAGATATACTTAACCTGTAGCAGCCATGTACATTTATGATCTGTATTGAGATGTTTTGTGTTGATAGTTTTACTATAGGACTGAATGCGAACTTTCAGTTGGTAATTGAGATTCTTACGACTCTCTGCATTCAATTGGAATGATATGTTGGATTTGAAGTTCATTTTTATTTGCTGAAGTATTCGTGTTGCTGGTATATAATATCTTTGCTGCAGTTGAAGAGGTTAGTCAGGATGGATTTCTTCCTTTCTTTATTGAAGGCTGTAAAGAGGAAGTTGAAGCCCAGATAAAATATACTGATAGTGAGAAGCTACCTCTGGAGATGGCCATGGGTGTGCCACTCCATTATCAAAATGATGGCTCTTATTTGTACCTGTTGACACCTGCATTTTCAGCACCATCTGTAGATTCTGTCTGCAGTTGGCTTTGGAGCGGAAATGCTGGTATAATTTTTTCCCTCTCTTTTCTATATAGTGGCAGTTAACATCAAACTAAATTTTACAATCAGTTAACTTTGAGGAGATGTCTTCAACTTCACTGAGGCTTTATCTCCCAGATTTAATACCATCCATTTTCCATAAGGGTTCTCTTTTTTTTCTTTTTCTTTCTGACTGTATTCCTTATGATTTGGAACTTTTTTATCAGGCTCAGAAGACTCGGCAGGGAATCATAATGTGAAGACTTTGCCTGGATCCAATGCCGCATATCCTTTGAAGCCAGTTCTTCATAACTCAAATCAAGAAAATGTTATTAGTTCTAGTGCTGGGGAACATCCAATGCGAAATGATATGCTACTGGCTCTTCAGGATGAAAGAACTGTTCTAAAAGAAAATGATAAGGGGAAATTTTCACAAGATAACTCTCAAATTTCAGGCATAAGTGCTAGTTTGAAGGCTACTCCACTGAGTCAAATAGGATTCCGTGACCCTGCCAATCTTGGTGCTGGCCAGCAAATAACTTTATTTAGTATTGAGGTGAGGTTGTAGTTGTATTTGTATTTAAAATCCTGTAGTTTTTTCTGGTTGATAATCGGTGTTTATAATGTAATTTCCAGAAATGTGCATTTATCTGCTGTAGTATCTTAGCAACTGACCAAAATTCTGTATTTTGTTTTTTTTTTAAATTGGAACTTGTCAAATTGTTTAGCCAAAGTTGCATGATTTCAGAGTGCTAGGGTGTTTGATAACAATTTTTTTTTTTTAAATCTATCTTGCATTTGTTCCGGGGAAGTTTCATACTATCTTCTCAGTAACATGGACACCTAGGATGGATATGTATTGATTGTTCTTATATTCTCATATGAGTTCTCTTATGCTGTATATTTTATTTGATAATAATTCTTACAGTATCAATCTGTCAGATTTAACTTCTTTTATTGCTTTTGGGGGTTTCATTGCTACATGTTTCTGTCTTTGTAATTTTATACAAAATGCAATGTTTATAATGTGTATTTGCATGAGTTTGTTTGAGATGGATATTGCTGTGGCTGGTAGGTACTAGCTGAATCTAGGGGAGATCTTCGACCTCATCCCCAGTTTGATGCCATAACTGTAATAAGTATTGCAATCCAGCATGATAGCAGTTCTAGGCTTGATGTTCATCTACTTCTGCGTGACATAAACAAATCTCATGGAAGGTAATAGAAGTGCACCTCAATTTGAGTTTGGTCAACTTGCTGTTTGTTTATCTTAATTAGCTAATGTAAATTGTTAATTCTTATTTTGTATTAATGTGGAGTTAAGATCTTCTTATCACAATCTTACGTTAGAATATATACACATTAATTTGATGGAGAAATCTTATTAGCTAAAAAGAAGAAATCAAGATATATCTTCTATACACTCAAATTGCATTAGTTATCTATTACGTATGTCAGCTTGATGATAAGACTTGTTTAGGGATTTCTATTGTTTGTCTTTATTTGCAGATATGTTGATGGGATCTCTGGTATTGAGGTTAAGTTTTTCTCTGAAGAAAGGGACTTGCTGGATTATTTTGTCAAGATCACTTGTTTGTTTGATCCTGATATTTTGATTGGATGGGATGTCCAAGGAAAGTCCCTTGGTTTTCTGGCTGAAAGGGCTCTGCATTTAGGGGTTAATTTGCTTAATAAGATATCTCGCACACCGCTAGGAGGAAAGGCAACTGATTTAGATCCTGAAGTTCTAGAAGATGGGCATGAGAATATAGTGCCATCTGGATCTGTGATTCCTGATGCTGTTTTACTTGATGATCCAATGATTGAGGATGAATGGGGTCGAAAGCATGCTAGTGGATTACATGTTGGTGGTAGAATTGTCTTAAATCTTTGGAGGATCATGCGTGGTGAAGTTAAATTGAATATGTATACAGTCGAAGCTGTAGCTGAAGCTGTGCTGAGAAAAAAAGTACCTTGTATTCATTGGACAGTGTTGAATAAATGGGTTTCTAGTGGTCCAGCAAGAGCAAGATACCGTTGTATTCATTATATGGCAGAGAGAGCAAAACTAAATATCGAAATCATTAATCAGCTTGATATGGTATATTGCTTCCTTTTCCCTGTTCAAGCTACTAACGGATTTTAATCTTCCTTCCTTATCAGACAGATTGAAGATAGATTTACTGTGTCTATAATACTGAAAATTGGATCCTTACTGCATTCGTGTAACGGCTAATTTGTAGATTGACAATAAACTTATCAGTCATCCTTAACTGAAGTTTATACAAGGATCAAATGTTATGTTCATACTTTTGCCATCATGATATATTGTTCTGTCTATGGCGGACAATATATGCCTCATTTTCCATCTTTTTTTTTTGTTGACAATTGACCCAACTGTTTTCTCTTGTAGATAAATCGTACATCAGAACTTGCTCGTGTGTTTGGAATTGACTTTTTCTCTGTTCTTTCTCGTGGCTCTCAATACCGTGTTGAATCTATGCTTCTAAGGTTGGCACATATGCAGAATTATATAGCAATTTCTCCAAGTTACCAACAGGTTCTATACTCCTCTTAGTTCATTCCCCCTTCTGAAATTTCTGTTCCATCTTTGTCCATGTTTTTTTTTCTGTCATAGTGAGTCACTCTAAAACAATTCAACCTGATGATTGTGATAAGCTAATTTTGAATCTTATGTAGGCTTTGAAGTTTGATGTTTAGTTGTTAAGTTTTGAACTTCTATGATTAATTATGTGGTGATCATCAACATTTGAAACTGTTAGCTGATTTCATTTTGTTGAGCAGGTTGCTTCTCAACCGGCGATGGAGTGTCTTCCACTTGTAATGGAGCCAGAATCTGGCTTTTATGCAGATCCAGTAGTTGTGTTGGATTTTCAGTCACTTTATCCATCAATGATAATTGCATACAATCTCTGTTTTTGTACTTGTCTTGGTAAAGTTGTGCCTTCGAAGGCTGACACCCTTGGAGTGAGCAAGTACTCAGCAGATCCACATATTATAAAAGATTTAAATAAAGACGCACTAGTTACCCCGAATGGTGTAATTTATGTACCTACTGAGGTAATTTGCTATACATTTGTCGAGCCTCCATTTCAAATTTCCTATTAAGATATAAATTGATAGAGCTCATTGATGTGGTTTAAACAGCAAGGTAGGCTCTAGCCACATGTGTTCTATGCAGTATTTTTTCTTCCAAGATTTGCAAATGCTTAATTCATTCATTCTTTTCTTCATCATGTAGGTTCGTAAAGGGGTACTACCTCGTTTGTTGGAGGAGATATTATCAACCAGAATTATGATTAAGAAAGCAATGAAGAATCTTCTTTCTTCACAAAAGATCCTTCAAAGGGTGAGATGGCCTTTCGAATGAATCCTTTTCTTCTTTGCATGTATCCCAAATTTCTATATTATTTCATCAGTTGAACTTTTTGGTCTTCATTTGAATTAGAATATAATTGGATGAGTTCAAAATTGTTTTATGGAGAAGTGTGTTCCTGTAGTGCTGAATCAAAAGACCAGAGAGAAATTTTAGATTTTGAACTTCCAGCAGCATTTAAAATTGGAATTAGTGCTCTGGATTGAACAATGGTGTCTTGGTGTGATCTTAGTAGAAAATCTTATCTAATACCGAACAGTATCACATTCTCTTGTGTGTTTCCTTCATCTCTCCTCGGTGTTTTGATTTCATTTCTCTTTCCATTCAGATATATAATGCAAGGCAACTTGCACTAAAGTTAATAGCCAATGTCACATATGGCTACACAGCTGCTGGGTTCAGTGGTCGCATGCCATGTGCAGAGCTAGCAGATAGTATTGTTCAATGTGGTCGTAGAACTCTGGAGACAGCTATTTCATTTGTCAATGCACACGCTAAGTGGAATGCTAAAGTTATTTATGGTGACACAGACAGGTGTGTTGATTTAAATTGGTTGTATATAGAAGGCCACTTTTCAAGAATTGATGTCCATTTTATGATCTTTAGCGTATAATTATTGTAATTTTTGTGGCCTTTGTATTGAAGTAGATAAAATGTGCATAATTCTTTCTATGTGGGCTATGAATTGGATGTTTGATAGTGGTTATACATGTAGTATATATGCAATTGGAGCTAGGAAAGCCAGTAGGGACGATAAGACTTCAAAAAGCATTCATGCTGCTATTCGATGGTAACTCCTGTTTGATCAGATGGACTTTTCTTGTGTGCAGCATGTTTGTGCTCCTTAAAGGTCGCACTTGGAAGGAAGCGTTTATGATTGGGCAGGAGATAGCAACAGAAATTACAGCAATCAATCCACATCCAGTCACATTGAAGATGGAGAAGGTCTATCAACCATGTTTTCTTCTTACCAAGAAACGTTATGTTGGATATAACTATGAGAGCCTTGATCAAGCTGAACCTGTGTTTGATGCCAAGGGTATCGAGACCGTACGGAGAGATACCTGTGCTGCAGTTTCTAAGATGATGGAGAAGTCGTTAAGAACATACTTTGAACAACAAGACATTTCTAAGGTAAATAGTCTTGTCTGTATATTGGCTCATATTGGAGTTATTGGTGGTTATGGGTACAATGCTTTCGTTTTGTAAGATAATGTTGCTTGACAGTAAAAAAACATTATACACTAATGAAAGAAAAGTTTTCACTATTTCAAAAAATATGGGCTCATATCTTTTGAGCAATAAATATCCTTTTGCTTTAATATAAATATTTCATCCCCTAAAAATTCTTTTTAAACCACCAAGCAAACCTCAATTGTGTTTAGAATCTTGAGTCACATTTCTTGGTTTGGACCAGGTAAAAGAATACGTAAATCGGCAGTGGTCACGAATTCTATCAGGACGAGTATCAATTCAAGACTTCGTTTTTGCAAAAGAGGTCCGTCTGGGAAGCTACAGTGAAAGAGCTTCCTCACTTCCTCCAGGAGCTATCGTGGCTATGAAGTCAATGAGAGTTGACCCAAGGGCAGAGCCTTGCTATGGCGAACGTGTCCCATACGTTGTGATTCATGGAGAGCCTGGGGCACGTTTGGTTGACTTAGTTGTCCATCCGCTAGAACTATTAGCAACAGATTCTCCTTACCGACTAAATGATCTGTATTACATCAAGAAACAGATTATACCAGCCCTGCAACGAGCTTTTGGTCTAGTAGGAGCTGATTTGAACAGGTGGTTTAGTGAGATGCCACGCCCTATTCGTGATGCTTCCAATAAATTCTTGTGGAATCTGAACTCTCACCGTACCAGAATTGACTACTACTATTACTCAAAGCATTGTGTTCTTTGTGGAGAGCTTATGCAAGCTGGAAGCCATTTATGTACACGTTGCTTGCAGAAGGAGGGTGCATCTGCTTCTGTTGTGATTGGAAGAACCTCAAAATTGGAGAGAGACATTCAACACCTTGCTGCTGTAAGTAAACCTCTCTCTCACTATTGGAAATGATTGTTGTTTTAACGTTCAAATTTCGTTAATCAATGTTTGTCATTCTAGAGATGTAATTTATTATTTGTTAGGAGGTAGGTGTCTTTTTCCATACTGCATCTATTGGGCCAACTATTTGTGAGTTATTAATTAAATTTTTTGTAAATTAAAAAAAGGTTATAGTTTTAGGTTAACCATTAAATTTCTTAATAGCTGGGTCAAATGCAAAAATAACAATCTTTAGTGAAGAGAGGAGAGAGTCTATATGCAGTCCTATTGTTATATTGTGATTTGATGAAGTATAAAGCAAAGAAGAGGGAAGAAACGATATCAGAGCTAATCGCTCTAGATTTTAAGTCACCTAGAACATTTTTATTTCTCTGATTAACCAGTTAAATCAATAAGAAGAAAGTATTGCCAGTGAAAGCATTAAGGCGAAGTACTGCCAGTTATCTGGTATGCGTGGGGAACTTTCTGGTAGGGTAAAAAAGGAAGTAAATGGAATCATTCTTTGGAAGCTTTTGGAAAAGAAGAAATTAGGTTCCAAAGGATTGTTTTATGCTCCAACCAATGTTGGAGAAGAGTGGTTATTTTACATGCTGTGAATTGATTCAGATTAAGCCTGTTTTCAGTGTTTTGTGACCCATGTCATTTTTTTTTTAGATATGTGGACATTGTGGAGGGGGTGACTGGCTACTCGAAAGTCGTGTGAAGTGCACGTCTCTTGCATGTTCGGTGTATTATGAGAGGCGGAAAGTCCAGAAGGAACTGCAGGCTCTCTCTTCCATTGCCTCTGAAGCTGAAATCTACCCCAAGTGTAATGTAGAATGGTTTTAGTTGCTTTGTCCGTTTCCCTTACAACCTGTTGTAAAGTTATCCTGTTTTTCAAAGTTATCCTGTTTTAGTTGCTTTGTCTCACATTGCAAATGTTGTATCGTATCTGTACTATAAAATGAGCATTTGTACCGTTGGTGTACTTTGTTGATCCTGTATAAAATGAGCACCTCATTGCTTACGTGATATTGTGGGCAAAAGCTTCGCCCTTTGTGTTTCAAACTTCAGCTTGAATGACCGGATAAGTGTTTCTTCCAACGTCAAATTGAACAACCTGTTCCTAGATGATCCTCTAATCGGATATCTTAGTCTACATTACTGAAGAACAAGAAAACACAAGAGATAGACACTTTGTCCATCAGTTATGCACTATTGATCAATGATCACGTACTATAAACCAAGAAGAGCAAGTGAAGACCACCAACAGGCAAAGGCCACACAAGAATGGAAACAAAGTACAAAGCTGCTTTTGATGAAACGGGAGAACATCCAATTCCAAACTCAAGGATTCCTCGTCAGTCGTCATACCTTAAAGAACCAAACCTAATGTCACCCTAGCAACACATCAGCTGAGAAGTTCAAAGAGGAAACAAGAGTTATAGTAGCAGAAAACAAAATATACCTCGGATATTTTTAAGAAATGGCCTCTATTGTTGCTTCCAAGATCAAAAAAGAATCTCTTTTGAAACTCCATGGTGGGGGCAGATCAGCTGAACTATCCAAATTCAGTTCTGTGGTGGAGGCAGCTAGATTGTGAGTAATGTGACCAGATATGAAGCCAGCCCCAAGTAGAAGAGCTAATGCTCCACCTGCAGAGCAGCTCCACGTCGTTGCCTCCTCCCGAACTGCCCTCGAAGGCGCTCTCAACGATGCATCCTAATCGTTGCTAAGTTGGCCTTCGTTGTCATTGGTTTTCAGTCGTCACTGCCTAGCTCTGGCTTGCTTTGTGGACACCTGGAAGCTTTGATTTGTAAATTCCATTCAAATAAACTCCATCCTATTTTAACTTGTCATTCTCTCTGCCAGAGATGTATTATTGATATTTCCTGCATTAGGAATGAATTTACTAAACCCAAAATTTTGAATTTCTCAGTCCTTATTTTAGCATTACCTTGATAAATCAACTGGTTTACCTATCTTTGTGGCTAGTCCGTTGTTTTCATCTTGCTATTTTGTTCGTTCAAGATCATACGTATAAAAACCCATTTTAATTTTTCCATTAACAATCATCCTCCTCCATTGTCTTTTTTTTCAAGCTTTTGATTGTGGCTACGGTGGTGGGGTTCTGCCTGATCTGCAGACACTTGCTCTAGGTTTGAAGCCCCCGCCCGCCCGCCCTATTAAAAACAAAAACGGGACAAAAGCTATACATTGTCTAGAGGAATTCCTCTGATATATAATTCCTGAAACAAAAGACATAGAACATGGAGGCAGGTGTGGGAACAAGCTACTGGTGTCACGGGTGTATGCAAGCCGTGAATCCTATAAGAGAGGCTGTGCTCAAGTGCCCTCTATGCCAAGGTGGATTCATCGAGCAAATGGCTTCTAGAACGGAAAGGGTTGAGGAGCATGCTGATCACGCATTGTCGCTTTGGGGTCCTCTCCTCCTTAACATGGTGGGCAATGCACTCAGCGGGGAAAGAGTTAGACGCCATTCGCTTGATGGCCATAATAATGCCCACAGCGAAGATCGCGAAAATGGGGAAAGGCAGCCCAGCGAAGGCGTGTCTAGAAGCTCTGCGGCTTTTCTCCAACTCCTCCAAGGTATACGTGCAGGAATCCAGCAGGAGAGAGAGCGGGAGCAAGTCATCTTGATTAACCCCTTCAACCGAACTATAGCTGTTCAAGGCTCAGGGAACTCTAACCAGGAGGGTCAGGGTCAGGGTCAGGGTCAGGGTCAGAGCCCATTTGGGTCAATTGGAGATTTTTTCATTGGGCAAGCTCTTGATATGTTGCTGCACCATCTGGCTGAGAATGATCCTAATAGGCAGGGGACATTGCCTGCAAAAAGGGAGGCTGTTGAAGAGCTGTCTACTGTCAAAATTGAAGACGATTTGCAATGCCCAGTTTGCTTGGATGAGTTTGAAGTTGGTGGTGAAGCCAAAGAGATGCCCTGCAAGCATAAATTCCATGGTGGGTGTATTCTGCCATGGCTTGAGCTTCATAGTACTTGTCCCGTGTGCCGTTTTGAGTTGCCTGCTGATGAAAGCAAGAGTAACTCAGAGGCAGTGGCTAGGGATGGAAATGGAGGAGAGCAAGGTAGAGGTGAGAGTAGCTTTCCGTTACCTTGGCCTCTGAATGTGTTCTCCCCATCTTCTTCTTCTTCTTCTTCTGGGGGCGGAGCTGCTACTTCCCGGGCAGATGGAAATTAAATAGAGTGTCTATCTGCAACACCTTGTTTATGCTTTGATATTCATGTATAATATTAAGGTAGCGTATGGACTATGAAGCTGACAGATCTACCATTATGTATGCATTATGAATCCAGTGTGTCCAGCTTGAGATTCTTTGCTACTTATCTAAGTACATTGTAACCCTTTTGGCATATTTATGCATACAGTAATGTAATATATGGTTTTCGGCTTTGAAAAATAAGTGCTGCTAGATACAAAATGGATTTTTCACAGATTGAAGAAATTTGGAACATTAGTGATTTCAAACCTTAAGTACGCAAGAGATTCAATCACAGAAGAGTGAGCTTATTAGTGTTCAATAGTACTGCAAATCACAATAAAGTAAGAACATATGACGTCCAATCGGAGGTCTATCAATTTCTAAATAGATGGACGTTCTAGTTCAACTTGGGAGATTAAAGAATTTGAATAAAACTCGAGTCATGGTCTTTATGGCAGGTGCTTTGCTTACTTGTCCATAAACATGTCTACTACAGATGCGGATGAATGGCTATAACTGAATATTTCTTCTTGCATGACCCCTTAGCTTTGGTGCGCTTATTGGCATTCTCCAATGCTTCATCGGTAGCCTCTGCCTCAGAGTCAGCAGATTACAAACGATATATCTTCTTCCTGAATTCTTCCCAAACTTGAGGTCCTTTTGGATGACTGTTCACGTATGCCTGGATGAATATCTTCTCTGAGCATGCAATGAATGTACTCAGAGCCAAATTTGGGTCTGCTATCCCTTGATCACACAGCCATCTGTACATTGAAAGTCTGAGCCTTGCTCTATCAGCTGTATAAGCAACATATGATGGGAATGACACTAAATCTAATACAGGATACCCCAATTCATTAACAAGGCAGTCAATCTTTGCCTGGATAGTTTCTTTTGTTTGGTTCAAAATTTTAGGGGCAGCTTTGACCATCTTGGAGACATCCTCTGTACTAAGCCCGGCTTTCACAAAACAGTCAAATCTATCTTGAAGTTCATCTCCTTTGCCCCGAAAAATCTTTAAAGCATCTGCCATCTTATTGGAGTTCTCGGTGAATCCTAGGCTCAATAAGAAATTAGTCTTCTCCTTCTTTGACACATCTTCACCCCCCTTTCTAAGACTTGGCAATTGGTTAACCTTTGCTCCTCGAACCCAATTCTTCAGCACCAGGGGATTCTCCTTGATGATATCACAAACGCGTTTTTTACCAGAACGCAAATAAATCAATACAGTAACAGATCTTTTCAGAGAGCACAAACCAAGCCATGCATAATGTGAACTGATTATTCTTTCTATGTCAGCCGGGTCCATATCCATCTCATTAAGAAAACGAAAGGCGCATTTTAGATTTGAAACAAATCGACTGACTCCGAGTTCTGGAAATTTTGAGAACATGCAATGCAGGTCTTTCCGTGTGGAACCAAATTTCAATTTCAGCCCAATCAGAGAAAACGTGAAACTACCAGAACCATCGAATAAGATATCTGGATGTGAGCTGATGAGACTTGCCAACTCCTCCTTTTCGAATCCCAAATCAGTGAGCAGACATAGCAACTCATGAATTTGCCTCCAATTGTAAGCCCTGTTCCCTGGCAAAGATCTTTCAAACCAAGTAAGCTGAAATCCCAGAGACTTGAATTTTTGTAAGAAATGACCAAAGTCCTTGTAGGCGTTGCCGATTAAAAGATGAGGATGAGACCTAACAGTCTTAATCACATCACACTGACTCAATCCGAGCCCCTCAAGAGACATTAGCTTTGCATACAAGACTCCGGTGGCATACCCAAACACCTCCCTGGCTTCTTTAAACATGCGTCCAATCTGATCACGGGGGAGGCCGTAATTACACAAGACATGATAATTGTCCACTAAAAGGGCGTCGTCATTCAAGAACATGAAACCCCGGGGAAGAAGAGGCACATGCTCAGAAGGCTCCAAACCGATACTCTCGAAGAAAGGCTCAAATTCATTAATGGGGTGGTAGCGCAAGAAGCGAACCAAAGAAGTGGACCTGCCCTCAGCATCATTATCAACAACCCTTAGCAACAGCTTTTGGAGAAACCGGGGTGAGTTGCGGGTTATAAGATCAGCATCTGTAAAGCTCAAGCCCCTGGTGGAGTGCAAGTACTCAACCAAAGCAGCCTGGGCATCTTGCCAGGTGCCCCTTAGAGTCTTGCCCTTGTTGGAGGAAGACCCATTCTCACCAGCAGGCCTGAAATAATGTTCAGGCCTAACAGCCTTTTTACCATAAAACCTCCTGAAATTCTGCTCTGCTGGTCTGAACTCGGAGACAGCAGATTGTGTAAGGGCGTGTAAAGAGGAGCTCATAGAAACCCATCTCCGAGCAAGATAGGCTGATGTCAGCTTTTGCAAAAGGCTCATAATAACGAGAATGGAAGACTTATTACTCACAGGAGCTTCACAGTTTGATAGATATGGAAGGTGAGCAAAAAGGTGGAAGCTTGATAGGGTTTGCTTCAGTATTTATTCAAATCAAGACAATGCAGAAGAAGCCCTAGAACCCTACACCAGTGGCCGGTTGGTCTCTTGTCGAACAGCAGTCGACCGACCTCAGAAGCTCCCACATCCCAACCAAAACCCACAGTAAAGACAAGCAAAAGATAGGGACGAATCGGACCTGTGATGCAAACAAGTAGAGGGCAGTGTTTGAACTGGACAACGATTCGAGTCTCCGGCCACCGAGGCTTAATTAGGTCAATCGAATCAGAGGGGGAAACCCTCGGAGTGTTTGAACTTATTATTATCGTTTTGTTTTGTTTGGTTTGTTGAGGTGTTAAATTAGGAGTATTTTTTTATATTTATCAGCTTGCCCTTGTATTCCCACTCAGCTACTGACGGCGGCAGAAACCCTCGGAGTCTCAGACTGAGTTGAGTTTGTCCAATGGCGGCGACGGCGGCGGCGTTCTCGTGTCTGTCTTGGAAACCAAAGACGACGACGATGGGGGGATACAGTGTTCATTACAACCTGTACTCTGCGACCCCTCCAGCTCGTACATCGTTGTTTGTTGGTTGTGCTGCTACCACCAGCAACGGGGCTCCACTCTCTCCCTCTTCCAGCCCTCCTCCAACTCCTCTCCCCGCCCGCTCCAAGTACACACCCTGATTGTCTTTCTTTCCTTGTATTGTCCTACTCTTTCATCATAATAATGTCTTGTTTTTGCAGAGTGCATCGGCACACCATCTCTGTCTTTGTGGGAGACGAGAGTGGGATCATCAACAGGATTGCTGGTGTGTTTGCTCGTCGAGGATATAACATTGAATCCCTAGCTGTGGGTTTGAACAAGGACAAGGCTCTCTTTACCATTGTAGTCATTGGCACTGACAAGGTCTTGCAACAAGTGGTTGAGCAGCTTAATAAGCTTGTCAATGTTTTGAAGGTTGTCCCTTTTATGATTCTCATCCCTGCTTCTTGCATTTGCATTTGCATTTGAAGCGTTGTTCATGTATCTCCCCTATGCTGCTTAACCTTAGGTTGAAGATATATCAAAGGAACCACACGTGGAGCGGGAGCTGATGCTTATTAAGCTTCATGCCGATGAATCCAATCGAGCTGAGGTCTCACATTTCACCCTTCCATAATTGTAATTGGGAGCAAGTAGCTTTCATCATCACGTTTTATGTTCCTTGTCACTAGATCATGTGGTTGGTGGACATCTTCAGAGCTAAAGTTGTGGACACTTCAGAAAACTTCTTGACAATTGAGGCAAGATCTCTTTTTCCTTCTGCATCTTCATCTTTGAATGCCAGTGAGTTTGAAAATCTAATTTAATCTGACATGATATGATCTTGCTCTATGTCTCTTCTCATATGTATTACTGTATACTTTATGCTATTAATGACCCTCCTTCAAAAATTACATGTTGAATGAGGTTCATCGTATGACTATTTTTTATGTATCAGTACATGTTCTTGTGAACTGCTTAGTCAATACATTTTAATCTGTCCAAGTTTTGTGTAATTCTATATTATTGTAACTGAATTTATAGGTGATAGGAGACCCAGGGAAAATGGTGGCCATTCTTAGAAATGTCAGAAAATTCGGAATCAAAGAAATTGCAAGAACGGGAAAGGTTAGGTCTTATGCATCATGGTTTGCTCTTTGCCCGTTAAAGCATGCCGTGTACTTAAATGCTATTGATGCACCTAGATTGCTGTAAGGAGGGAAAGGATGGGTGAATCAGCTCCCTTTTGGAGATTCTCTGCTTCATCCTATCCAGATCTTGAAGGGAAAGCCCCTGTTGATGCTATTTCGGAGCCACCCAAAAGTTTCAACGCTAATGGTTTTTCATCATCTGGGGTATGTAAACTCTCTTTGTTCAATAGTCGGGGACTATTACAATATAAATTATGTTCTTGGTCATAGTTCGCTGTCTGTATATATTAGCTACTTTATTAATGTTGGTTTCATCATCTTTGGATGATGGAAGTGAAACTTCTAATAACCAACAGTTTCTTCAACTCTACTCTAAGTGTCATCTTACTCTGTGACATCAATATTCAGCTCTCTACAAATTATATTCAGCAATAAAGCAGATTGTGTAATTATTTTCCTTACAATGTTTTCATCATCCACTATGCTGCTCTTATCTCCTTTGAAGGGTGATGTGTATCCTGTGGAGCTATCTGAAAACTTGTACATGAATCATCGTGTGCTTGATGCACATTGGGGTGTTCTGAATGATGAAGATGTAAGTAGCCCTTTTCTTAATTCTGAGCATTCTTCTGCCTTGTATTTATATATGCATTTGACAATAGCTGACTTTTACAATAGTACGTACAATGACATTTTGTATAACATCCTCTGAAGCTTCTACCTTTATGAGTCGTGACAACAAGTCTCCCCATTGTCTGACTAAGTTGCACTCTCCCTCCACTCTAGACAAATTTGTTTTAATTTTGAATATTGCATGAATTTGAATGGGTGAAAACTGAATATTACAGTTGTGCCTTCTGCTCTAGTCATATGTAGGATATAACATGTTTGTTTAAATGATGCAGTTAAGTGGGCTTAGGTCACACACATTATCAATGCTTGTAAATGACAGCCCTGGAGTTCTGAATGTAGTTACAGGAATAATTTCTCGTAGGGGTTATAACATCCAGGTTTGTTCATTTCTTCATTAGAAATATGCCGTTTTCACTTTTCTGTGATGGAGTCTTTTTAATCTAATGCCAACATCTATTAATGACTATAATTTTGGCATCGGCTGTCTCTACACCTTAAAGAGTCTAGCAGTCGGACCTTCTGAGAAAGAAGGTCTTTCTCGTATTACAACCGTCGTACCCGGAACTGATGAATCAATAGGCAAGTTGGTTCAGCACCTTCACAAGTTAATAGATCTTCACGAGGTCAGTTCCACGACAAATAATGTGCTAAAAAAGTTCCATACTTGTAGAAATAAAACTAGCTGTCTAACGAGCACAGGAGGGAGGTTTCAGGTTCAAGATCTTACCCATATTCCATTCGCAGAACGAGAGCTTATGCTGATTAAGGTGGCAGCTAATACAGCAGCTAGAAGGGATGTCCTTGATATTGCAAATATCTTCCGTGCAAAAGCTGTTGATGTATCTGATCATACAGTTACTCTCCAGGTGAACCTGAATTTAGAAATATAGCAAGTGTAGTTCCATGTTTGGATTTAGTAATGATTCTCACTTAGTGATGTGTTTACTTTCAGCTTGCTGGGGATATTGATAAGATGGTTGCGTTGCAGAGGCTGCTAGAGCCGTATGGCATTTGTGAGGTCTGTGTATTTCTCCTAGCTTCCATTTTTAACGAGACACTATCAACTTTGATTAAAGACTAGGGTATAAGGTTTGATAGCTTAAAATTGTTGGATGATAAAATGCATATTAGGATAAACACCTTATACGATGGGGCATTAAGGATATACGTCAACAGACATGTAACCATGTGAAGAGTTGACGTTAGTTCTCATGAATGATCAAATCTTTATTGTTTAATTATATTGGGGGGTTTAGCTGATTCGTTTCAATTTGTTGGGGGACCGTTAAAGGTGGCTCGGACAGGAAGAGTGGCATTGATCCGTGAGTCAGGTGTGGACTCTGCCTACCTTCGTGGATTTTCGCTTCCTTTATAAATGGAATAGAATGGAGTGGAGGAGTGCCTAGTTGTGACTGACTGACTGGTGACACCAAATAGCTGCCATCGAATAGCAAAGCAACTTGCTTTTGGTGTTTGAAACATCCAATCTGCATGGGGATGTCAAATATGCATGTTTCAATTTGGAGTGAAGAGATTGTATTTGCCGTTTCTAACTTACAACGCTCTACTTTAGAAATGCAGTACATGACGTTGGGATTGATGGTTAAACTACCTATGAACGCCGAAGTATTGTTGTACCTTGTACGTAGTATTAGAGGGTTGCTGATTTCGCTTGAAACGTGTGTATCTGTTGGCTTAATGTGCATCTGTTTTCCATTTGTTGTAGTGGTAATACTGTATTATGCAAACAGCCAAACAAAGAACTCAACACTTGGAGAGAATTTAAATTGGAAAAACAGAGGCCTTTTAGATAGTATTTCATTCCTAGTGAGATTGAAAAAACCTTTACAGTTAATACAATACTGATCTATATCTATACAACACTTAAAATTTCCCCCCTCTTGTCACATTAATGACTTCTCTCTAATTGTTTTTTTTTTGTTTTGAGTGAATTATCTATCCCTACAAATAAATGCATGTTTTTATATTTTTTTCTTTTTTGTTTTGTTTTGCTTTTTTATTTGTAATTGATTATGAATGCATGCTACTATGTCTTATTTTTTACATACATATATCGTGTTATAATATTGTAACTTGAATGCAAAGCCTTATCATTTTTTCTTTTTTGAGTGAGAATGTAAAGCCTAAAGAGCTACCATATGCTTTCGATTTAAATTTCCTCCAAAATGTCTACAAAATTATAAAGAGTAATTCTTACACATGTTCAGTCGGCTAAAAAACTTAATTGTAATAGAAAAGCCATGTTATCAAAATAATTCTCATAAGAAATTAATAAAATAAAATAAAATAATTTCATGTTTTATAATTATTTTATCTACTATTTTTTGGACAATTCAATACAAAATACTTACATAATTTATTAATTATAACAAAATTGTGTTATGACGAAGATTATAATTTTCACCTTCCAGAAAAATATGGTGAAAGAAATTGTCCGTCCATCGGACGGGCAAGCTTTCTAGTAATTATAACAAAAAAAACGCTTAAACAATCCATTTGCATCGGGAAGAAAGCGACTGGTCATGAGTTCGAATCCCCCTCGTAGCCCTGTTGTCCTGTTGACTTGTATCTAGAAAAAACGTATATGCAGATACGTAATAAAGTAAAGCATTTTGAAAAAGTATGTACACCCGTACGTACATATATACTCTATACACATACAAGGGGACTCTTTAACCCAGCTAGTTTTCGTCAGGAACTAGATCTCTTTCCTAGTTTTCGCAGATGACATTATGATTTTTACAAAAATATCCCAAAATGCATGCACAAGTAGTGATGGAACCGGGCCGGGCTGCACTGGGCTGGGTCGGGCCGCCACCGGGCTGGGCCAAGGAACCGTGGCCCAGGCCCAGCCCGACAAATTACCGGGCTGGTACGGGCTGGGCCACGGGCCGGGTCGGGCCGACCCACCCAGGCCCGTGCCGGTTTTACGGGGCAGGGAGCGGGCTGCGGGCCGGGTCGGGCTGGGAGTGGGCTGCGGACCAGGCCGGGCCGGGTTGGGTTGAACATTATATACTATAATTTTTTATTTTTTATATTACTATATACTTACAAAATATACAATATACTTACAAAAAAATGAATATGCACCCTATACTTACATTATATACTATAATTTTTTTTTGGATGAACATTATATACTATAATACTATTGCAAAAATATAGTATATACACTTAAAAAAAATGAATATGCACCGGGCCGGGACGGGCTGGGCCGGGCCGGGCCGGGCTGGGTTGGGCCGGGCTGGGCCGGGCTCTTGGCCCGTTTACCAACCCGTTGACTATAGGGGAAATTTCTGCAGAAGCCCCTGATCGTTCTTGCAAATCAATGGATAGTAAGCAAACCAAGACAAAGACACGAGCAATTGTTGACCCAATTCGTCCCAAGGACTACGTTTGGGGGCACTACCAAGCCAGGGAATCTCCACTAGAAACTTTGAGGAATCAAGGATTATAAGGACACTGATCTTCAGATCTACCCTGATCAAGATCTTCCTAACCTAACCTCTCAATCTCTCTTTTCAGGAAATCTCTATGTGGTAAAGCACACCAATTACAATAACCTAGTTGGGTATATATAGAACCTAGATCCTTAAAGATATATTTTTCCTTCCAAAAAAGATATCCTACCAGACAAAAGATAGAAATCATAGGAACTCCTTAACTTGTACTCCAAGGGGAAGAAAGATTAGGAAGGATTTTGGTGGAATTTGGAAGAAAAGAGGTAGATCTAGTGGTTTATGGAGCAAGGGGGTGAATGAGAGCTTGTGGGAGGCTACAATGGGGGGAGGGGTCGTGAAAAGGGTTGCTAGGTCGGGGATGAAGACTAAAAAGAGGTGGGGAAGGGATAAAAATTGTAAAGAAAAAGTTCAGGGGCTTACTTGTAATTTCCCAAAATTTTTACACAATTTCTACCTTTTCGCCAAAGGGGGTCGGCCGCGACCATAAGAGGGTCGGCGCCGACCAATTCCAGGGAGTCTCCACCAATTTCGTTAGCTTGTTCTCAACTTCTTGCACCCGGCCAAAGCCTCGGGCCCCTACAAAATTCTTATGGAAATGCAAGGCAAAATACCTAACTACTCTAAGAAAAGGAAAGAACGGGTTGCCTCCCGAAAAGCGCTTTCTTTAACGTCTTTGAGCTAGACGACAAGTACCTTAGCTAGAAGGCGGTTGTGAGAGCCCATGTGGCTCGGATTTCCTCATCGGGTTCCACCTTCTCATAGTACTTCTTCAATCGGTGGCCATTGACCTTGAAAATTCCTCCATTGTCATATATGAGGTCGGTCGCCCCGTGTGAGTACATACGATGAACCGTAAACGGTCCACTTCATCGGGTTCTCAATTTCCCGGGAAAGAGGCGGAGCCTAGAAATGAAGAGAAGTACTCGGTCACCCTCCTTGATGTTTTTGGGCACAAGCTTTCTATCATACCACCTCTTCGTCTTCTCCTTGTAGATCCTTGAGTTCTCATATGCAATAAGCCTCAATTCCTCTAGCTCTTGCAAGTCCATGAATCGTTTTGCTCCGGCCGCGTCGAGGTCCATGTTGAGCTCCTTGAGAGCCCATAGAGCTTTATGTTCAACCTCGACGGGCAAGTGACACGACTTGCCATACACTAGATTGAAAGGAGTGGTGCGGAGTGGTGTCTTGTAGACGGTGCGGTATGCCCACAAAGCATCATCAAGCTTGGAAGACCAATCTTTTCTTGAGCGGGACACCATATTTTCTAGAATGCTCTTGATTTGCCGGTTAGAAATCTCCACATGACCACTAGTTTGAGGATGATAAGGTGTGGCCACCTTGTGAGACACCCCATACTTGGTCAAACGAGATTCAAAGCTCCTCTCAATGAAATGCGAACCACCATCACTAATGAGAACTCGGGTGATGGGATCCAGCCCCGGGCTGAACCCGGTTCACAGGATCCTGAGTCGTCCCAGACCCTGGCGTCCCCCTTGGGCCGAGACCCGGCCTAGCCGAGCCTTAATCGGTGTCTATCTAGCTATTTCTATATTTAGTAGTTTCTATTTCTAGTTTGGGTTGGGCTCATTTGTTCCTATTTGGGCCGGCCCATATATGTTTTGCATTTACTATTTAAGTTGAACTCTTATTGTATTTCTGATTACGTTTGGCTTTGCAAGATTGAGACTACTCTCTTGCCCGGGCGTCACATCATTTATCCAATTCAGTACTGTTTTTCAATTCAAGTCTTTTCAATTCAGTTTTCAATTGTCTAGCCTCGTCTCCTTCACCGTCGGGTCCCCGACACCCTAGGCTCGAGCCATCTTAAGTCATATCCCGGTTCCTGCTACGCTCAAAGACCGGATCCTTGACTCTGATACCAGTTGATGTGATCCGACGGGGGTCGGGTCACGTTCTCCAAGGATCCGGTCTTTGAGCGTCGCAGGAACCGGGATATGACTTAAGATGGCTCGAGCCTAGGGTGTCGGGGACCCGACGGTGAAGGAGACGAGCCTCATGTTGGTCTTGGACCATATAGAAAGAGGGAGAAGGCTAGCACTCGCACCGAGATCACATAAAGCCTTGAATCGGTGAGCACCAATGCCGATGGTAACAACAAACTTACCCGGATCACCAAGCTTTTCCGGGAGCTCTATAGACCGCACATCGTTGGTCAATTCAGACATTGACCGCTTTTTTGACAAGATTTCTTTGAGAAATTTGGTGTAGGCGGGCATTCAAAGCTTCGGCAAAGGGAATGGTGATGTTAAGGCCTTGGAGAACCTTCACGAAGCATTTGAACTTTCCTTCCGTGAAATCATTAGCCTTCTTGGACAGGTAAGGAAGTACCTTCGTTGTTGGAGGTGAGGGAATGGACAAGGGGACTCTCTGAGGAGGGTCGGCGGCGACCTGGGGGTGGTCGGCTGCGACCTCCTCTGCAGCAGGGAGAGGGTTCGTCCTCTTTTTCCGCCGTCTCTTCACTTATAACTCGGTCCGGCAACTTCTTCCCGCTTCTTAGGTGAACGGCGGCAATATGGCCCCTTGGGTTCTCATCGGGGTGGCCCGGTAAGCGCCCTTGAGGTCATGGGATTTGAGCCGCGAGATCACCGAGTTGGGAGTCAACGTTTTTCCTCCATGTGTCAAGATCTCCCAATCTCGTATGGACACCCTTCAGCTGAGTGGTGAACTCGGTTCTTACTCCTTGCATCAATCCTTCTTGCAACTCTTGAACCTATGATGGCTCCGCTTGGTAACCGGGAGGTCTATAAGGAGGACCCCTTTGTACTTGCGGGGGAGGTGGATAACCTTGACCATGGCCATTGTTATTCCATTGAGGATAGTTGTTGTTCCTCCCCGCATAAGCATTGTTTTGGCCTCGGTAGGGTCCTCTCATATAGTTCATGATGGGGTGTATTCCGGATCGGATGATATCAAAATTTAAATTTATAAACCGAACCCCAATTGTAGTATAAGGGTAGGGTGTCGAACACACGGGAGTTCGTGCGTTGAGTGTACCAAAAAGACTAAAAAGAGGTAAAAGAAAGGCAAAAACAAGGAAAATCAAAGGGAACAACCCGGACCGACACAGGTCACTTCGGTCCGAGGTTGGATCGAGGAGAATTTGGCCGGGACCGACACTGACAACGTCGGGCCCGATGTACTGGGTAACTCGATTAGGCAAAAATAGTAGATCGGTCTTGGGTTTTTGGGTTCCTTCCCTAACTAGACTTGGGTGATTCCACCCCAATTCAGCCAATAAGTGATGATCCTCGTGAGATCGAGGTTGTTCGCCTTCGATCCCTCCACTCTACACATCGACTTTGGGAGGCTTTCGCTCTCCCTTCGATGCTAGGTCAAGTGTTGGGTTTGAGACCACTTTCGCTAACTCTTACCAATCACAAGCCCTAGATCCCTTGCTTTCACTAAAGGATTGAAGCTCATGTAGAGAGGATTCCTAGATCAAGCACTCAAGGCTATGGAATTGGGGGTTCACACCCAATCCTAGCTAGGGGTTTCCCCCCATAGCCCAAGACTATGGAATCTACTCCATCAAGTAAGAGTAAAAAGCAATCAAAAGACAAAACAAGCAAATCTCAATCATCAAACTCAAATCGAATTCAAATTGCATTCAAATCCAAAAGGGTTCACAAGATCCAAGTCTCAATTCTACTAAACAAAAGCTAAACAAGTTCAAACTTCACTCACTCCCTCTAGCTCTCCACCGATTTCTTCTTCTCTTCTCCTCCTCCTCCTTTCTCCTCCTTGCTCTCCAAGTTTTCCTTGAGGCTTTGAGAGTGATTAGGTGTGGATTCCTCTTTTGCTCCCCTAAGCTCCCTCTAATTATCCTTCTCTCTTGATCGGGGACCAAGGAATTCCAAATTAGAAGAAGGGCAAAAGTGGTAGATCACAATAATATGCCTTGGAGCCCAATCCTAATCTTGCCGACTTGGATCGATACGCATAGACCTCGGGCCCGACGTTGGGAACGTCGGTCCGAGCCTCTGAGATGCTTAACTCGGGCCCGACTCCTTGGTATATCGATCTAGGGCCTCAATCCTCTTCTTTCCTTTGTTTTCCTTAAGCTCCTCTTTGTTCCTTGCATGGCTCTTCCGCTCCTTAGCTCCTTAGACTTGCTCCCTCCTTAGAAACTCTTCCAAAACGTCTTCAAATGTGCCATTTTACCTACAAAACACAACAAACTCGCATAGTCTCCGAATCTCATAGAAAATCGGGAACTAAGCTAGAAAAGGAACAAAACTCACAAAGAAAAGAACAAAAGACATATATTTACAAGAGAAATTAACTACTAAAACACCACCACAATGAGAGACATCAGAATACCCCATACTTAAACTTGCTTGTCCTCAAGCAATAACAATATAAGCAAGACCGAAGCACAATCTTCAAGTAAAGCCTCATATGAAAAATCAATCAAGCACAAGTGATAGATATGCTAGCAAGATTACGTCATCACACATGATCAAATGTTCAGGGAATAAAGTCTAATGCAACAAAGTGATGTGATCTCACTTCCAGGATCGGTCGAATTCGGGTTCGACTGAGCTTTTTGTGGAGGTGTTCGTGTAAAGAATGAGTAAGAAACTCAAACTGGACTTTTGTTTTGAAGATAGATGGCAAAGCGGCGTTACAATCTGGAGTATAGGCGTTTTTGTGGTACAAGAAAGAAAAGGAATGAAGACAAGAACTCAACAAAGGAGATCGAGAGCTTATAGCCACGAGGTGTGGATTTCCCCGGCCCGTTCTCCCTTGAGGAGAAGAGACCGAAGAGTAAGGGCTAAAAAGCTCTCTTTACTCAATTTCAATCTAAGAAAATATGAGGCCCTCCTTGTGTTTATATAGGGACGAGAGGAGGGGAGAGGCGGCCAGACTTGTGTGGACGCCAAGCTTCAAGAGGAGGTGGCGTGGATTGGCGGCCAAGGTACACATCTTGGAGTGGGCGCCAAGTTCTTGTAAGGAGGTGAAGAAGAGTGGCGTCCAAGGCAAGGATAGGCAGCCTCTTTAAATGTTGTTCCTTGGCGGCCAAGCTAAGGCTTTTAATGTGTTGTAGAGACAACTTGGCGGCCAAGGAAGGAGGTTTAGTGGGGCAGCCACGCCTCCTTCGGGATGGGCTTGGATTGTCTCTCTTCGTAATGGGCTTCGGGCTTCGCGGGGCCCTTGCTTGGGCCAAGTATTTGAAGACTCAAAAACGCATCTTCGGGCCGGCCTTGTGACGCACATGGCATTGCCAAGTGAGCGCGAAGTTGCTCTTGCAAGGCCTTAGCCCGTCGCCGCGTTATAGGCCCGGGGATGTGGCTCACCTCCTTGGAAGAGACCGACCTTGTAACGGGTCGCATACAACCCTTGGTCGGGTGCCCCATAGAGGCGCCGGGCCGCGTCTCGGCATTGTTTGCACCGAGAGGCACCGGGGTGTCGGTGCCTTGCGATGACCCGAGAGGCGTGGCTAGAGGCACCGTGGCGTCGGTGCCTTGATGCGGCACCGGGGCGTCGGGCACCGTGGCGCCGGGCACCATGGTATCGGTGCCTTGATGTGGCACCGGAGCGTCGGGCACCGTGGCGGCGTCGGATACGGGGTCCCTTGACGAGGCACCGGGCCGTATTTTGTTGCCCTTTACGGGGTGCCCTGCGGAGGCACCGGGCAGCGCCTTGAACTCATGATGTGAGCCGGGCAGAATCACATCACAAAGCCTCACTTTAGGTATGTAGAAATGTGTATCACTCATCATGTGTTTAGGTATAACAATGAACACTCAAACTCAAAAATCATGCAAGTAAAGACTTTACCATTGAAGATAATATCACCAATTCCTCCACCTAAAGATGCCTATTACAATGCACACAAAGAATATGAACTTGGCTCAATGGAGGTCCTCAAAGAGGTTCCATTCGGCCGGGTTGTAATGGGGCTTTTGGTATTTCTCAAGGTAGGAATTACTTTGGTCTTGTGGTGCTTATAATGGGGATTGAACTTTCTATTCTCTCACCAAACTCACCAAATTATTCCATTTTCAACTTTCACTCTTCCAAAAGACTTTGAATTTTCTCTTTTCTTTCAACTTTCAACCCACATTTCACTTAACATCCCACTTCATCTTTGCACTACACTTTTTGTTGGATTTTTCACACTTTTCCACTTGGATCGACTTGCACTAACTCGGGCCCGATGTGCACTTTAACTCGGTCGATGCCCTTTTTCTTCACTTAAGCACTTTGCCTTCAATCCACTATTTTTTTTTCCAACTTTTCTTTCTTTCTTTACAACAAAGATGCACTACCTACTTGGTTTATAACTCCATTTCTTGCCCTTCACCAAAGAGAATCTCAACTCACCAAATATTCTTCCAAACCTCTCACTAAAGTCCAATCCCATAAGGGTCAAGTCATATAGGCTAGGAATCATATTTTTGAGGAGTTTCAAACAAAGGTCTAAGGCTAAAACGGGGCTACAAACAATGGTTTATCTTCAAGGTAGGATATGGATCGTTTTGTGACTAAGCAAAGTAAAGTTCAAATCAATGTGACAAAGCATAGAACAATTCTCATATTGGTCTTGGAAAATAGATAAACACCGCAATAGCAAGTTTTACTATGCATGCATGAGCTAATCACACAAGAAAATGAGGGATATGTAATATGAACAAACATCCCTAAAATGGCCAAAAACAATCATCTCACAAGGTTCACTCTAGCTTAGTTGCATCATACTCATCCTAGAACTCATGTGCTCAATAAAAACATGCATGATATCATATCACATCAAAAACAACATCCATTTAGAGGCTAAACTATCCAAAAATATGCAAAGGATTTTACATGCTCACATCATCATTAGCCTTCTTTAGACATCTAAGATGGGAATTCCTAGTCCAAAACAAAATCTTTTTGACATTTTCACACAATTTTCGAATTTTTCACATTTTTATGGATTTTTTTGAAAATTTTTCTCAAAAAAAATAAAGCACAAACACATCCATTCAAACCATCAATTTCAATCATCATCCATATAGCATCTCATGCCACTCTCCAAAAGAAAACATCCCTTAACAAAACAAAAACAAACACAAGCATAAGACACCTACACATGAAACTATGAGTTACTAACCCACCCCATACTTCAAATTTTGATGTCCTCATCAAAAGAAATCAAAACTTAAAAGTAAAAGAGACAAGAGTTAATAAAGCTCATAATTTCTTATTCTTGAATGGTATGTTGAGGCTTAGTTTGCTAAAATGAGCCATGAGGCTTTTGCTTCCTCACTTAGATCGACCTTGTCATAGAACTTCTTTACTCGATGACCATTCACTTTGAAGATTTGTCCATTCTCATCAACCAAATCTACCGCTCCTTGAGTACGAATTCGGTTTACCACAAATGGTCCACTCTATCTTGTTCGAAGCTTTCCGGGGAAGAATCTAAGTCTTGCATTGAAAAGAAGAACTTTGTCGCCGACTTGATAGGTTTTGGGAACCAATTTCCTATCATGCCACCTCTTCGTCTTCTCCTTATACAACTTAGCATTCTCATAAGCTTTTAATCTCAACTCCCCTAACTCGTGGAGATCTAAGACCCTTTTCTCTCCGTCCAAATTTACATCCCAATTCATTTCTTTGAGAGCCCATTTGGATTTGTGCTCCAACTCTACCGGAAGATGACACGCCTTGCCATATACTAGATTGAAAGGTGTAGTCCCCAAAGGTGTCTTGTAAGCGGTTCTATAGGCCCAAAGTGCATCATCAAGCTTGGATGCCCAATCCTTTCTTGACTTAGACACCATCTTCTCCAAGATGGCCTTGATTTGACGATTTGAAACCTCAACTAACCCACTTGTTTGAGGGTGATAAGGAGTAGCAACTTGGTGAGACACTCCATACTTAATCAACACATTCTCAAAGCATTTTTCAATGAAGTGAGGACCACCATCACTAATGAGAACTCTAGGCACGCCAAATCTAGCAAAGATGTTGCTTTTCAAGAACTTCATCACCACCCTTGCATCATTGGTCCTTGTTGGAATGGCCTCTACCCACTTAGATACATAATCCACGACTACCAAAAGGTATTTGTACGGGCCCGATGTGGGGAATGGTCCCATGAAGTCGATCCCCCATACGTCAAAGAGCTCTACTTCTAGAATTCCGGTTTGTGGAGTCTCATTTCTCCTTGACAAGTTCCCTTCTCTTTGGCATTCTTGACATCTCTTCACATACTCATACACATCTTTAAACATGGTTGGCCAATAGAAACCACAATGTAGAATCTTTGCCGTGGTTTTCGACCTCTTGGCATGACCTCCGGTTGGCAAAGAATGGCAACGACGAATGACGCTCTCAACCTCCTCACTTGGAATACACCGTCTATAGATTCTATCGCTCCCATCCTTGTATAGGTATGGATCATCCCAATAATATTGCCTAGCATCATGTAAGAATTTCTTCCTAGCTGAATAAGACAAATTTGGTGGGATCACTCCCCCTACAACAAAGTTAGCAAAATCCGCAAACCAAGGGGTAACCCTTGATTTCACGGTCTCAATGGATAGAAGACAAGCGAAAGATGAAGATTTAATCAATTGAGAATGAGATGGAATAGAGACCGAGTGGAGTATCTTACTTGATTTTATGGACCGACATTGCAAAGTTTGGAGTCCGACATGCTTGGACGTCGATCGAGTAGCAGAAGCGCACAAATCTCCCTGGCCCGACGTTGTGGACCTCGGTCCCGAGTTACTGGGTAACTCGGTCCGAGTTTGGATACCTTGGACCCGAGGCTCTTTTCCTGTCGGTCCCTCTTTCTTTTCCTTTTTCCCACTCAATAGCCCTTCATCCGCTCTCACATCATCTATTGCTACACCATCTTCCATCTCTTTCATGTATTCCACGGGCAACCGAGATAGATGATCGGCCACAACATTCTCCGCACCAACTTTATCCTTGATCTCATGGTCAAACTCTTGAAGGAGAAGCATCCACCTCAAAAGCCTCGGTTTAGCATCCTTCTTTTTCATGAGGTAATTAATTGCCGCATGGTCCGTATAAACTACCACCTTAGACCCCACAAGATATGACCGGAATTTCTCAAATGCAAACACCACCGCTAGGAACTCCTTTTCCGTCGTTGTATATTTGCATTGAGTCTCATCCAAGGTTTTACTTGCATAGTAGATGGAGTGCAACTTTCCCTCCTTTCTTTGCCCAAGAACAGCTCCTACGGCGAAATCACTTGCATCACACATCACTTCGAATGGAAGATTCCAATCGGGTGACGCCATGATCGGAGCCGAAACCAAAGCATCTCTCAACCTATAAAAAGAACTCATGCAATCTTCGGAAAATTCGAAGGGGGCATCCTTCATCAAGAGGTTAGACAATGGTTTTGCAATTTTAGAGAAATCTTTGATGAAGCGTCTATAAAAGCCCGCATGTCCTAAGAAACTCCTAACATCACGCACACAAGTAGGTGGGGGAAGTTTTTCAATTATTTCAATCTTGGCCCTATCAACTTCTATCCCTCTATTAGAAATAAGATGCCCTAGAACTATTCCCTCTTTAACCATGAAATGACATTTCTCCCAATTAAGAACAAGGTTAGTCTCTTCACACCTAGCTAACACCCTATCCAAGTTAGCCAAACAAGCATCAAAAGAGGAACCATAGACCGAAAAATCATCCATGAATACATCCACTATTTCCTCTACCATGTCGGAGAAGATAGACATCATGCACCTTTGAAACTTTGCCGGAGCATTACACAAACCGAAGGGCATGCGTCTATAGGCAAACGTTCCATAGGGGCATGTAAAAGTTGTCTTTTCTTGATCATCGGGGTGAATAGGAATTTGCCAAAATCCGCTATACCCATCAAGATAGCAAAAGTACTCGTGTTGTGCCAATCTTTCGAGAACTTGGTGAATAAAAGGAAGGGGGAAATAATCCTTACGGGTACCACTATTCAACTTTCGGTAATCAATGCACATGCGCCACTTTGTAGTGGTTCTCATGGGAATCATTTCTCCTTTTTCATTTTTCACTACGGTCAATCCACCCTTCTTAGGAACTACATGCACGGGACTAATGTATTTGCTATCCGAAATTGGGAAGATGATTCCCGCATCCAACATCCTAAGTATCTCACTTTTAACCACTTCTTTCATATTAGGATTTAATCTTCTTTGTGGTTCTATAGTGGGTTTATGATTGTCCTCCATGTAGATCCTATGCATGCAAATTGATGGTGAAATTCCCTTTAGTTCCTCTAACGAATACCCTAAAGCCCCTCTACGCTTCCTTAAGACCGCTAACAACTTAGACTCTTCCTCATCATTCAAATTAGCATTCACAATTACGGGTAATGAAGAGTTAGGACCAAGGAAGGCATACCTCAAGTCCTTTGGAAGCTCCTTTAGTTCGTGAGAAGGTTCCGGTGGTGCTTGGGCCTCCTCCGTTTCGGTCTTGAATACCTCCAAGTAAGACATCCCGTTCTCCACTTTCTCATTCTCCTCTTGGTTGGGTGCCAATCCTTCATTTGTTACTTCAACTCCATAGGGTGGTGGAATGGCCTTCAACTCTAGCTTCCTCGAACTTGGCTTGTTGGATATAGCTTCCCATTGCACTCCTTTTGGAAAAGATTGGATCACCTTGGCCTCTCTATACAAAGCTTCTTTCGAGGTTGGTTTGAAGGAGAAATCAAGCTCTACTCCCCCAAATTCAAGGGACAAGTGACCTCTCTTCACATCTATAATAGCTCCTACCGTAGCAAGGAATGACCTTCCTAAGATGATAGGCTCGCCCTTTACTTCTAGCATGTCAACCACAACAAAGTCCGCCGGGATATAGTGTCCTTCCACACACACCGGACAATCTTCCACCACTCCAATCGGCTCGATTGATGTTCCATCGGCAATGGTCAACCTCATGTTAACCGGGGCAATGAGTCCCATAGCGGTGGACTTCCATATGGTGTATGGTATGACACTAGTACTTGCTCCAAGATCACACAAAGCTTGAAACTTCCGTGACCCGATCCCCACGGTAATTGCAAATCTTCCGGGATCACCTAGCTTTTGAGGTAGCTCCAAGATCTTCACCTCATCTTGCATTTCCACAATCGACCTCTTCTTGCTCAAGATTTCCTTTAAGAACTTTGCATAGGATGGCATCTCACTTAGAGCGTCGGTGAATGGTATGGTGATGTTCAAGCCTTGCAAGAGCTTTAAGAACCTCTTAAACTTGCCCTCAACAACTTCCTTGGGCTTCTTCAATGGGTAGGGAAGAGTGGTGCCTCCTTGTTTCTTGGTTGGATCCACCTCTTTAGACCGGCTTGGATCTCTTTCAACATTTCCGGCCTGGACCGATGTGGGATCAACTTCGGGACCGACTTCTGGAACCTCGGTCCTGGGGCAGGGCACATCTGGGAACGTCGGGCCGACTACAGGGCATGTCGGGCCCGAGTTCAACTCTACCTCGGTCCGGCTCAAGGGGCTTCCTCCTTTCTCTGGATCGACTTCTTGGCACGTCGGACCCGATCTACTGGGCAACTCGGTCCGACCTTCTTCTCTTGTCCTTGGCACATGTGGTTCTGGCAAACTCCGTCCACTCCTCAATCTTATGGCTTGAACTTCATTTTGTTGTTGTGGGGAATGGGGATTCTCCTCGGGTCGGCCCGGGAGTCTCCCTTCCTCTCTTGGAAGTTGATTCGCCATGTGAACAAATTGATTGTCCACTTGCCTTCTCCATACACCAAACTCTTTGAATTGGGTGCCCATGTCATCAAATCTTCTCTCCATGTTGGTGAATTGATTCTTCAAGTCTTGAGCCCATGGTGGTGTTTGCTCATAGAATCCCGGAGGTCGGTATGGTGGTGGTTGGGCCCCTGGCTCGTTTTGGTTGTAGTTGTTGTTGTAGCCATTAGCTTGGCCTTGAGTCCACCTTCCATTTCCTCCATTGTTGAAGTTGGCTCTTCATCCAAAGTTTCTTTGAACATAGTGTGCCTCCTCAATTTGCTCGGCCAAACGAACTTGGAGCTCATTGGGACACTCTTGGGCTCCATGTTTCAAAGAACCACATTCTTCACATGCTCTCGTGGTTTGTTGGAGATGACTCATCTTCCTCCTCATTTCGTTCAATTCATCCTCAAGGAATTGGATCTTCACATCTTTATCCACCTCTTCATCCTTTGGGTCATAGAGCCTCTTTGCACCTTCTCCTTGGACTCTTGCCTCCTTGTTGACTTGACTCACTCCATACATGGCTTCGTAATCGGAGAGCTTGTCTAGCAACTCCCATGCTTGCTCCGGTGGCAAATCAATGAACCCACAATCGGTGTGAAGGTTCAATTTGTCCTTGGTGGCGGGGTTGATTCCTTGGAAGAATATGTCTTGGAGAACATATGGTTATTGCCCATGCGTTGGACATGTCCTCAACATTTCCTTGAACCGATCACAATCCTCAAAGAGTGGCTCGTGGGCTCCTTGTTGAAAGCTTGCTATCTTCCTTCTAAGCTCCGTTGTCTTGGTTGGCGGAAAGAACTTCATCAACAATGCTTCGTTGAGAGCCCTCCATGTTGTAATGGATCGAGGTGCTTGACTCTCCAACCAATGCAAAGCCTTGCCTCCCAATGACCACTTAAAGGCCTTGAGTAGCACATACTCAAGTGTCTCATCATCCGTCGAGATAGTCTCACATAGGTCCTTGAATTGCTTCACATGCTCGATCGGGCACTCATTCGGCCTCCCTTGAAATTGGTCTCTCTTGATGAGTGAGATGAATTGAGTTTTGATCTCAAAGTTCTTTGACACCTCCGGCAAGATAATGGCCGGTTCCGGCACCTTCAACTCCGGATGCATGTATTGTCTTGCATTCCGGGGTTGGGTGTTGATTTGAGCCTCCAATCTCATCCTTTGCTCACGCTCTCTCCTAGCCTCGGCATCTCGGTTGGCCATCTCAAGTTGTATTAGAGCCATGTCGGCCCTCATCCTTTCGACCTCCTCATCACGTTGTGCTTGGTTCGCCATTCTTTCCTTCTTTCGAGCTTGTTTGATAATGCTCTCCGGATCACACACAAAATCGAACTCAAGTGTTCCTCGGACGGAACGAGCTCGCATGCACCTATAACCAAAAACACAAACAAAAACCGAATCAAAACAAAAAAGGGGTTCGGGCTAATCCCTCACCCTAATCACTACCAAATCAACAACTCAACAAAAGATGGTACCTCAAACAAGTAGAACTCCCCGGCAACGGCGCCAAAATTCTGATGGGGTGTATTCCGGATCGGATGATATCAAAATTTAAATTTATAAACCGAACCCCAATTGTAGTATAAGGGTAGGGTGTCGAACACACGGGAGTTCGTGCGTTGAGTGTACCAAAAAGACTAAAAAGAGGTAAAAGAAAGGCAAAAACAAGGAAAATCAAAGGGAACAACCCGGACCGACACAGGTCACTTCGGTCCGAGGTTGGATCGAGGAGAATTTGGCCGGGACTGACACTCACAACGTCGGGCCCGATGTACTGGGTAACTCGATTAGGCAAAAATAGTAGATCGGTCTTGGGTTTTTGGGTTCCTTCCCTAACTAGACTTGGGTGATTCCACCCCAATTCAGCCAATAAGTGATGATCCTCGTGAGATCGAGGTTGTTCGCCTTCGATCCCTCCACTCTACACATCGACCTTGGGAGGCTTTCACTCTCCCTTCGATGCTAGGTCAAGTGTTGGGTTTGAGACCACTTTCGCTAAATCTTACCAATCACAAGCCCTAGATCCCTTGCTTTCACTAAAGGATTGAAGCTCATGTAGAGAGGATTCCTAGATCAAGCACTCAAGGCTATGGAATTGGGGGTTCACACCCAATCCTAGCTAGGGGTTTCCCCCCATAGCCCAAGACTATGGAATCTACTCCATCAAGTAAGAGTAAAAAGCAATCAAAAGACAAAACAAGCAAATCTCAATCATCAAACTCAAATCGAATTCAAATTGCATTCAAATCCAAAAGGGTTCACAAGATCCAAGTCTCAATTCTACTAAACAAAAGCTAAACAAGTTCAAACTTCACTCACTCCCTCTAGCTCTCCACCGATTTCTTCTTCTCTTCTCCTCCTCCTTTCTCCTCCTTGCTCTCCAAGTCTTCCTTGAGCCTTTGAGAGTGATTAGGTGTGGATTCCTCTTTTGCTCCCCTAAGCTCCCTCTAATTATCCTTCTCTCTTGATCGGGGACCAAGGAATTCCAAATTAGAAGAAGGGCAAAAGTGGTAGATCACAATAATATGCCTTGGAGCCCAATCCTAATCTTGCCGACTTGGATCGATACGCATAGACCTCGAGCCCGACATTGGGAACGTCGGTCCGAGCCTCTGAGATGCTTAACTCGGGCCCGACTCCTTAGTACATCGATCTAGGGCCTCGATCCTCTTCTTTCCTTGGTTTTCCTTAAGCTCCTCTTTGTTCCTTGCATGGCTCTTCCGCTCCTTAGCTCCTTAGACTTGCTCCCTCCTTAGAAGCTCTTCCAAAACGTCCTCAAATGTGCCATTTTACCTACAAAACACAACAAACTCGCATAGTCTCCGAATCTCATAGAAAATCGGGAACTAAGCTAGAAAAGGAACAAAACTCACAAAGAAAAGAACAAAAGACATATATTTACAAGAGAAATTAACTACTAAAACATCACCATAATGAGAGACATCAGTTCGCCTCCGCATAAGCCTCGGCGGCCCGGACTTGCTCCACATTAGTACAAGAAGCGGCGGTGTGAGCTTGAGAACCGCACTCTTGACAAGGTGGGCCAGCGGACTTGAAGTAGCTCACTTGCTTCTTGAGCTTGTTGATCTCATCTTGCATAAATTGGAACTTCACATCTTGATCAATTGGCTCACTATTGGGATCATAGAGCTTCTTTGGTTGAATCCGGACGGCTTGTTGGGTCCCGTACATTGCATCATAGTTGGTGAGTTTGTCCATGAGACCCCCTGCCTCGTCGGGATCCATCTCAATAAAACCGCAATCGGTGTGGAGGTTGATGCGGTCTTTCGTTGCGGCATTAATCCCTTGAAAGAATATTTCTTGAAGAACATAAGGAGGTTGTCCATGAGTAGGACATTGCCGAAGAAGCTCCTTGAATCTCTCCCAAGTTTCAACAAATGTCTCGTTGGGAAGTTGATGGTAGGAGGTGATGCGCTTCCTTAGCTCGGTGGTCTTGGCCGGTGGAAAGAACTTCGTCATGAACAAGTCGTGCAAAGCCTTCCATGTAATGATAGATCTAGCGGGCAAACTTTCGAGCCAATGAAGAGCCTTCCCGCATAAGGACCACTTGAACGCCTTGAGGAGAACATACTCCAGTGACATGCCATTGGCGGCAATGGTGTCACAAAGATCGGTGAAGTTCTTTATGTGCTCCATGGGGCATTCGGTGGGCTTGCCTTCATATTGAAACCTTTTGATGAGAGTGATGAAGTAGGACTTGATCTCAAAAGCGCGCTCAATTGCCGGGAGCACAATGGCGGACTCGGGAACCCTAAGCTCCGGGTGCATGTATTGCTTAGCGTTCCTCGGAATGGCATCTAGTTGTTCTCGGAGGCAGGCGGCCGCCTCCCTTTCTTACCGCGCAGCTGCGGCTTGAGCATCTCGCTCTAATTGCATACGCTCCATCTGAGCGCGAAGTTCAGCTGTTTGGTGAGCAAGAGCCTCAGCGTCGGCCATTGCTTTTCGTTCTCTTAGCCTGCGACGAAGGGTTCTCTCTATTTCGGGATCAAAGGGGAAATGGTCAATTACCCTTCGTGAACTAGAGGGCATACACCTACATACAAAACACTAGAGAAACGAATTAGTAACAAAATAGGGGTTCGGGCTAGTCCCTTACCCAGAAGAAAGCTAGACAAAGAAACTAAACTAACTCCCCAGCAACGACGCCAATTTGTCGTGAGTGAATCTCGAACAAATAAATTTGTCAAGACCCCGCTGAGCATAGCGAAGTCAAGATCGTCCACGGGAGTTAGTAGAACTATAGTCTAACAATCAAACTACAAAAGCAAAACAAAACGAAACAAAGCAAAACGAGCAAACAAACACAAATCACACTTTCTGAGGGGGGTCGCGGCCGACCTAGGGGAGGTCGCGGCCGACCTTCGACAGAACTTAAAAACACATTAAAAACAACTACTGCAGGGGGGTCGCAGCCGACCTTTCTGGGCGCGAAGATTTGTTTCGTAAAAACAGGGGAAACAACTAGGGGTAGGGATCCACCACAACACGAGCATGCATTCAAACAATGATAGAAGACCAACTCAACTCATAATCTCATGGGTGACTTTCGTCACAAAAGAACACATCAAAACCTCAACTTTCATGAAGGTGTTAACATGCAATCCAACTTGTTTTTCTAAGGGTTTTAACTTTCATCACAACCCGGATAGTCCCGATTCACAACCTAATCTTTCAATTTGTTTGCAAACAAGAACATACCCCAACTTTCGTCAAGGGTTTGAAGCATACAAGAGGGATTTATGGGAAGAGATTTCAAGTTAAGCATGGATCTAGGTCTCAAGGTCTCAAATGCATGTTCATGGTGGGTTTCACCCCACACCTAGCAAAATGACTACTCACACATCACAAACACACAAGACAACACAAGAGAAAGGGGAATCATCATCAAAAGCAAACAATTTCAATTAACCAAGGATCCAAGCTTACAAACTTTAGCAAATCCACAAAGTTCCTCCATTCACCATTGTCTTCTACCTTCTTCCTAGAACAAACACCTAGGACAATCTTTCTTCCTCACAACCTCTCCTTACAAGAAACCTCTCTCTCACCCTCACTTTCTTCTTCCCCACCGTTCCTTTCTTCCCTTCCTTCTTCTCAACTCCCCTTCTTCTTCTCCTTCCTTCCAACCCCTAGAACCCTTGAGCCTTTTCCAAGAAGAAAAGCTAGGTAGAAAGAGAGACAAAAGGGGTCTTTTGTAGCAGCCTACAAAAGTCAAAAAGGAGCCTTCCCAGCCTGCAACAACTCTGCAACATCCGCCCTCCTTTTTCTCATTTCGAAAATCCCGCAAAAAGCGTTACTTGGGCGGCAAGGATCGCGCAATGTTGAGAGGGGTCGCAGACGACCATATGGGGGTCGGCGCCGACCACCTGCAGGATATTGGACTTTTCTCGTTTTGTTTCGTTCTTGTTCCAATTGATCGGACTTTTTCTCGGCGTTTCTTCCTTTTTGCTCCTTGATTTCCTTGAGTTCCTTGTACTTCTTTGAGGCTCTCGTGGATGCAATTTTGGTTCTTGGCTCTTTGACGATTTGACCCTTGAAAACTAACGCTTCCTAGAATGCTCCGAAAATGCATGAAAAACTTCTCCTAAAGGCTCCAAATACCTACAAAACACGAAACAACACACAAACGACTCCGACCCTTGAAAGAGAGTTGAAATCTTATGCAAAACACACAAACACAAAGGAAAATATGCAAAACAAACTAGAAAACTACCTATGAAAATCAACTAGCTAGAAAGCATGACATCATGACCCAAGGATGCCTTTACCTAAGTAAAGGACGTCCCAGTTCATTACTAACGATCCAACAATTGGTATCAGAGCAGGCGCTCTAGATTTTGTTGAGTTGAAGGTGAAAAATGGACATGGAACCTATTGGAATCTCCTTTGTGAAGCCTCCGCGCCTGACGGACGGCTGTTTCAACCGATGGAAGATAAGATTTGAGAACTTCTGCTGGAGTCAGAACTATCAATGTTGGTTAGTGATCAAGACTGGTGACCTCAAAATTCCTGCCGACAAGGTCGACAAAGAGGGAGAGTGGGGTCCCGATGAATTCAAGCTAATGGAAACCAATGCTAAGGCAATATGCTTTCTTCAAGCGTCCCTCTGTGAAAGGGACGCCACCGAGTTAGCAACTTGCCCACAGCGAAGCAACAGTGGGAAGCTTTTGAGAAGTACCACGTAGGAACTGCTGAGATGAAGGAGGACGTCCGGCTAGAAGCAAAGAGAGAGTTCTATGCCTTCAGAATGCAGCCAAATGAAACGGTCAAGGACTACTCCTACCGTTTTGAAGCTCTTGTCACCAAGTTGCAGAACGTAGGCATCCCAGAAGCTGAAATCTCTATGAGGAGCAGAGTTCAAGTGGTCATTGATGGGCTGACTAGAATCTGGAACTTTGATAGAACTACCTTCAAAGAGAATCAAGCCAACAAGACTCTAGATATGGAAGAGATCTATGGGAAGCTAAGGTAGTACGAAGCAAGAAGGAACTCTGACATGGCTGAGCTAGGACGGAACCCTCAAACAGATCTTGCTTTGGCATCAACAACGCCAGAGTACGCAGAGTACCTACGCCGGCAAAGAGATCTAGCATTAATGATGAACGCTAAGCCAACAGAACACCATGAGAACTCGCGTGTTCAAACTTCAAAAGAAAAGGAGAGCAAGTCAAAAGAACTGCTTGATGAAGATGAATAACTTGCACTCTTGCACAATGCTCTCCGTTCCTAGAGTAAAAGGAACAAGGCTTACCAAAAGAACAAAATACCTTACAAAAAGGAGAGTCCCAAGTACACCGAGGCAGAAATGAAGGAACTCACTTGTTACAAATGTAACAGGAAAGGACATTTTGCTAAGAAGTGTACTGCGGGAACGTCCTCCATGGATAAAAGGAAAGCTCTCATAGGAGCGTGCGCAGCTGCATGGGACAATCTTAGTTTTGATGATGAAGAACCTGAGGATCAAGTTGCGTACATGGCCATGGAGGACGCCCCAGCTGTTGAAGAGAACGCCTCCGAAAATGAACAAGAGGTAACTCACGATTCCATGATGAGTTCCTTAGAGAAATGTTCAAAACCAAAGCTTATTAAACTTATTGGTAAAATCATGCAAGAAAGCCTTGCTATGAAACATAGAATGGATGAACTTGAAGATGAAAACATAATAGTTGAATGTGAGAACTGTGAAACAATGTTTTTACAACTAGAGTCCTCTAGTGAAGAAAACAAATCCCTAAAAACAGAAGTCATGTGTCTCAAACTTGAGAATGCTAAGCTTAGGGAAGAAGTAAAAGTGTTAGGAAAGAGTCCTATCATTGAGGAAGTCAAACCTGTAGTTTTCGTCCCTGCTAGAAGAGGACTAGGGTATGAGTCGGACACTAAGAACTCTCTACCTAGTGATTTCGAGGCAAGCAAAACTTCTGAGCTAGAACTTGAGCGGGAGAAAACTAAGAACCTTCTTGAACGCATTAGAGTCCTAGAGAGTGGAGAAGAAGGCCGAGAGGACTACTACACTAACTCCACCAGTCATAGGATCTATAAGAAAGTTGCTAAGGGGGAAGGCTCTAAGGTTTGCAATCCACAACAAATGCAAGAAAATAAAATTCAACGTCTCAACAAGAAATATTACCTTGGTACTTACTACAGGACGTGTTGGTACTGTGGAAAAGGTGATCATTTTACATATGATTGTGTAAAACTGAAGAAAGACAATGAAAATGGCAAAGCTGCTAGGACTAAGATTGAATATAATGAGTCCGTTCCTAAGTCAAATGTTAGACGTCCTAGACGTTCTAGGAGTTCATTTAGAAAGCATGCTACTTCAAATGATGTTAATCTGAATGACTATTTTCCAGAACCAGAGTTCTACTTCTGTAACGAACCAGGTAAGGAACACCTTGCGTGGGTCGCCAAACACTAACTTTGTTTTGGCAGGTGGAAGTGAGGGGACACCCATGGATCATTGATAGTGGTGCCTCAAATCATATGACAGGAAGCCAGATCCATCTCACTTCTATCCAACATAGTGCCACGGGAGGAACTGTCTCGTTTGAAAACAAGGGCAAGGGAAAGATCAAAGGGACAGGCACTGCAATTCTGAATTCGTCCATTGAAGCATCAAATGTCAGTCTTGTTGAAGGACTTGGCTTCAATCTCCTGAGTGTCTCTCAAATGTGTGATCAAGGTGAAAACCTAGTCACATTTGACTCAAAGGAATGCCTTGTTATTAACAAGAAATCAAACAAAGTTGTTCTCAAAGGAGTACGCCAGAATAATGTCTACATCTTCAACCAAGAGTTCAAGCCTGCATCTGAGTTGTGTCTATTTGTTTCAAAGGAGGACGCTGACCTCTGGCATCGCCGCCTTGGCCATGCTGGACTAAGCACAATCCTTAAGCTACACCAACGAAATCTTGTCAAAGGACTTCCCCGAATTGATCCTGAGAAAGTTGAACAGTGCGAAGCCTGTATCAAAGGGAAGCAAACAAGAACGTCCTTCAAATACAAAAACGAAGTCAGTACGAAGAAGCATTTGGAACTTCTCCATATAGATCTTTGTGGACCAATGAAGACGTTGAGCTATGGTGGAAAGAGGTACATGTACGTTCTCGTAGATGATTTTTCTCGATTCACTTGGGTTCTTTTCTTGGTGTCAAAAGCAGATTGTTTCAACGCCTTCAAAATCTTCATCAAACAAGTGGAAGTTGCTCTTGGGACGCCTCTGAAAGCTATAAGATCAGACCATGGGACGGAGTTCCAAAACTCAGAGTTCCTGGCTTATTGTGAGCAACATGGCGTCTCTCACAACTTCTCATCTCCTAGGACTCCTCAACAAAATGGTGTTGTGGAAAGAAAAAACAGGACGCTGGAGGATATGGCAAGAACTATGCTTTTAGCAAATAGCGTCCCCAAGTACTTCTGGGCGGAAGCTATTGCTATAGCTTGTTACATCATCAATCGTGCCATGATCCGTCCTCTGCTGAAGAAGACGTCGTATGAGTTGTTGAATGGAAGGAAACCTCGCATTGATTATCTCAGAGTATTTGGATGCAAGTGCTTCGTCCACAACAATGACAAAGAAAGAATTGGAAAGTTTGATGCAAGGAGTGATGAAGCCATATTCCTTGGGTACTCCCTCACAAGCAAAGCATATAGAGTTTTCAACAAAAGGACTCTTAAGCTTGAGGAGAGTATTCATGTTGTGTTCAAAGAGAGTTCTTCTCACAAAGAAAAACAAAGTAAGAAAGAACGCTCCTCGTCACAACAACAGGACGACTCTGAAGACGAAGTTGACGGTTGGACCTCTGGAAAGTACTATGTTCCTAAGAAAGCCAACTCAAATCCAGAAGAAGTTTCAGTGGACGCTCCTAGTATTGATCAGGGAGTTCCCTCTCGTAGTGAATCTCCAGTTCAACAAGATGTGCCTGAATCAAGTCAACAAGGTGAGCAACGCCAAGGTGTGGACGCTCTTTCTGAGGGGGAACACACTGAGGACGATGCTCAAGATGATAGTGATGATTCTGATGGAGATATTGATCCAAGATTTGTTCAATTGTTTCAAAGGGAGTCCCGCTTCTCTAGGGAGCACCCAACCTCTCAAATTGTCTCAGATATCTCTCAAGGAGTTCAAACAAGGTCAGTTGCAAGCAAGTCCAGAGTGCAAATTTGGCTTTCTGTGCTTTCAATGCCTTTGTATCTATGGTGGAACCCAAGAACATCAAGGAAGCACTCCAGGACGCTGATTGGATTCAAGCTATGCAAGAAGAACTCAATCAGTTTAAAAGGAACAAAGTTTGGACCCTCGTCCCATAGGCAAAAACATCATAGGGACGCGCTGGGTGTTCAGAAATAAACTTGATGAAAGTGGACGCGTGTCAAGGAACAAGGCAAGGCTGGTGGCTCAAGTATTCAAGCAAGAGGAAGGCATTGACTATGATAAAACTTTTGCTCCTGTTGCTAGAATTGAGGCCGTCCGTCTCCTTATTGCCTTCGCCGCTCACAAGGGATTCAAGTTATTTCAGATGGACGTCAAGACTGCTTTCCTCAATGGAAAACTCAAGGAGGAAGTGTATGTTGCTCAACCCCCTGGATTCGAGGACGCCTCTCACCCAGATCATGTGTACTACTTAGACAAAGCTCTCTATGGACTCAAGCAAGCTCCTTGTGCATGGTACGACAGGTTTGCGTCCTTTCTTTTGTCTAATGGATACACAAGAGGTTCAATTGATAAAACTTTGTTTATTAAGAAAGTTCACAAGGACATTTTGATTGCCTAAGTCTATGTTGATGACATAGTCTTTGGTAGTACTAACATGAAACTTGTAGATGATTTCAAGTCCTTAATGAGTAGTGAGTTTGAGATGTCCCTCATTGGAGAACTCAATTTCTTCCTGGGACTTCAAATCAACCAACTCAAGGAAGGGACGCGTATTCATCAACAAAAATATGTCCGTGAAATGCTTGAGAAGTATGGGATGAACACGTCCAAACCAGTTGCTACTCCTTGTTCTCCCAACTCGCGTCTTTACGCAGATGAACAAGGGAAGGACGTTGATCAAAAGCTTTACAGAGGAATGATTGGTTCTTTACTCTATTTGACCGCAAGCCATCCCGACATCATGTTTGCCGTTTGCTTTTGTGCACGCTTCCAAGCGAATCCAAAGGAGTCCCACATGCAAGAAGTCAAGAGGATCTTTCGCTATCTCAAGGGACGCGACGATCTCTGCCTTTGGTACCCAAGGAAGACGTCCTTCAAGTTTATTGGCTACTCGGACGCTGATTATGCTGGTCATGTGATTGATAGGAAAAGCACTTCGGGAATGGCACAATTCCTTGGTTCATGCTTAGTTTTATGGGGATCAAAGAAGCAAAACTCTGTGGCGCTTTCAACTGCGGAAGCTGAGTACGTTGCTGCTGCCTCGTGCTGTTCACAGTTTATCTGGATCAAATATCACAAGTTATCTGTTCACAGGTTATCTAGAATAAGCAAGTCTTAAGGGGGAACTATTAGTGAAAGGTGTAACACCCCGATTTCACAAGCATAAGGGTATTACCGCAAACGACCTCGGATTTCACGGTCTGAAGCCGTTTAAGGCTTGAGTATCATAACACGAGAATAACAAAACCAAACCATATTTTATAACAAAAGTTGGATTCGGTTACAAAGGCTCATACGCCTTAAGTTGTTTAGTAATACAAGAGTAAGGAGTTTGCAGCGGAATATACAAGTCTCGGATAAAGATGAAAGCGAGTGGAAACCATAAAGTAGACAAAATATTTGAAGACGTCTTGCTTCCTTCTTTTCTTTCATTCTTCCTTCCTTCCATCGTAGGTCTTTGGTCACTCCTGGATAGCCTTCCCTTTCGTATCTGATATCCCCATAAAAACAAGGAATACCAGCCAACATAGTTGGGAAAGAAAGAAGGCATGTTAGTCTAACACGAGACTAAACAAGTGGGAGAGTAATGTTTCGGTTTGGAGAAAGGTCGGACATAACAACAATCCTTAGCCATATGATGACTCGTAGGTGCACGTTTAGTCGAGGTTCATCATGACGATAGCGAAACAGCAGTCTGAACGAGAGGTTTAAGTGTTTGGCACGGTGTACGAAGGGTAATGAGAGAAGTAGAACTTCCTCGGGAATAGGACGTTATTAGAAGATAACGCCTAAGAAAGGAAATGTGTTTATTATTTCGTTGGGAACTTAAACATTCGGGATTTTGAAAAGCATCCAACATATATCGAATCGTATCAACCTCATCATAACTCGACGATGCCGACAGGGAGGTGGCCACAAGGACGCTTATACACCTGAACCCATCTTGCCATTTTATAGGCATTTTAACAACTCGAGTTACGCATTCAGATTGGATAGGCGATTGTCAATAATGTGGACCCGGAGTGATTTTCCAAGTTGTACTAATCACCCCGCGTTCATTGATTACTATGCACGAAGCACTAATCTTTCATTAGTTATAAATCAAAGCACTTCACTTAGTGACTTTTAGAGATAGGCAAGCCCTAATGAGGGACGAGCCAAAGTAAGGAACATAGTCCTTAACACTTTGCAAGAGTGTTAGCCTCTCTATTCGGAGAAAGGCAGAGTCATGACCCAGTATCAGGAGCCGATAGCTAAATATACCTCCTAATACGTTATAAAGAGACAGCGGATCACCAAACCGACAATCCCTATCTTAAGCTAATCTGGAGCAAAGTCTCGAAAAGAGACTTGAAACAATCAAAGGCCACACATCATCGGAGACCTAAGTCCAAGTCTAGCATTCGATAATAATAAATAATAACAATGGTCATTGTTTCTAAGCATAATAATCCTAATCCAATTATTAGCAAACAAGTTTGTTCCCAACGATTATTTTGATAACGGAAAGCAATTTCACGATTATCGAGTAAGGAAACGAAGAACCATCCACTTGCCTTAAGACGTTCTTAAAAACGCTAATCGAGGCGTGAAGTCGAGGCTAGCAAGGCCTAAGACAAGGCAAGACGCAAGGCAAAGGCAAGGCACGGCCCGAGCAACGGCTAGGCAACGGCCCGGGACAAAACGCAATCAAGGACACTGGCGGCGGTCGCTGCCCCTGTATGTGTCGACGGCGTGATTTTGTAAGCTTCCTCCGATCAGCTCCGACCACCTTTCAACGAACTTTTGCCAATAGTAGCAAGAAGAACACCTTAACTTTGTAATGGAAGAGGTTTCAAAGGGAGAGAGGAGAGATTTGGATACCTTAATCCATTATCTTCAACCCCTATTTATAGTGTTCAACCTCCATAACAATCCAAAAGAGAGAGTGGACTTCTAGCCTAACAAGCCAAAAGGGGTTGACAATCCATAGTTGACATTGCCCAAAAGGTGTGAGGATTGCTCTCCAAGCAATACTACAACAGACCTCAAAACCCTGGCGCCCACAAGGAAAACGTCCCGTCGGGCCACTTGCATCTGCAGCAAAGCGGCGGTCGCTGCCATTTTGGCGGCGGTCGCTGCCTTCTGGGGACTGGGCAACGTTTTGGTAAAATTGGCATAACGTTTTGAATACTTATCGGAATTGCCTCATATTTTGAGGGATGAAACTAGACTCCTTTACCTACTATTAGGATTTGGAATCACTCGATTCCAAGCTCTAATGAAAGTTTTATGAATTTTTGAAGTTAAGGTGTCCGTTTAGCGTTATCCAACGCTATTCGATTAATCGGGTGACCTTTGCCCTTTCTCTTGTCGTTCCAAAGACAAAATTGAGTCATAAAACTAAGGAGAATTTCATGATCCATTTTATAAACTTTACGGATATTACAAAAGGTCTAAGGAACGCCATGCTAGAATAAACAAGAGGACGCTTAGAAAAGTTTTCTAGGTCGCTACTCTTTCTTTAAAATCCAAAATCCTAGAGAATCAAAGGTTGAAAACTTGTGCTTACAGAAATTCTTCTAAGTGTTAGAGGACGCTACTAAGTTTTCATGCATGCTAAGTTCCAATGTCAAAACTATCTTGCTGAAGAGTTTGTCATCATCAAAAAGGGGGAAATTGTTGGGACGCTATCAAGGACGCTTGCGTACTTGTTAGTGTACCATACAATCGTCCCTTAGTTTTGATATGAAAAACTCACTTTGATTCTAATAAATTTGTCCAAGTGTTCAGGAACGCCAGTGACAAAAGGACAACAAGTGTATGGACGTCCCTGAGGCTTAGGGACGTTAGCTACAAAGAAGTAAGGACCAGCGAAGTGACTACTTTAGCAAGGACGCAGTCCCAAGCAAGTAGGAACGCGAGCTTCAACTCCAAGAGCGTCCTTACTCAGCAGCCGACAGGATGACATCACTCGACAATGTTTGATCATACGTGGAGACCGATCCTGTAGCAGAGTTCGTCACCACGTGGAAGCAGATCCTGTAGCAGAGTTCATCAACACGTGGAGGCTGATCCTAGAGCGGAGTCCATCACAGCTGGATACAGGAAGCTTCCTTCCATCACCGCCATACTACGTGGAGGAAGATCCTGTAGCCACGTCCATGGAGGGCATGATCGTCCCAGAGAATGACGCCCTTCCCAAGTCCTATAAATAGCCCCAAGGAATTTATTGTGACGCTAACGCTTTCAGAGAATATTCAGAGAATTCAGAGCGAAAGCGACCTCGATCAAGAACACGAAGAACAAGCTTAGAACTCTTCTAGGTTGAGTGTTTGATCGAGAGAAAACTTGTAACCCAAACCAAATCAGTTTGTAACTCAGAAAAGAAAAAGAAAAGAGAGAAGTCTTGCGACACACTGTAGGACGTTGGGATAGAGTCCTTTAGAAGATTAAACTCGCTTAGGTTGTAGGCTTAAAGGAGTAATTTACTAGTGGACTTAGGACGCATACTAAGTGCCAGAGAAGTGTAAAGAACTCGCCAGTACAACGTAAGGATGTTTAATAATAAAGGAAGAATCTATTCAAAAATCCTCCAAGGAGGTAGAGGTTTACACTCAAGGCCTACTTGGTCTTGAGTGGTTCCTCTATAATTCACTGTGTTCATTATCTACTTAAGTTCACCTGTTTAGTTTACTTTTCCGCTGCACAACTAAAGGACGCCCTTACACCTCGTATGGACGCCTGACCCAAGGAAGCCTTTACCTAAGTAAAGGACGTCCCAGTTCATTACTAACGATCCAACATGGAAGGCGTCTCGTAAGTGAGTGATTTGATCCTCCGCCTTTAACGACTTGACGAGCATGTCGTCAATGTACACCTCCATGGTATCCCCCAGCTTTTCCTGAAATATCTTATTAACCAATCTCTGGTAAGTAACACCTGCGTTTTTTAATCCGAAAGGCATAACTTTATAACAATAGGTTCCCTGATTAGTTACGAATGCCTTTTTCTCTTGATCCTCAGGATGCATCATTATTTGGTGATAACCACTAAACGCGTCCATGGATGTTAACAATTCATGTCCTGCCATCGCATCCACCATTGCGTCGATATGAGGCAATAAGAATGAGTCTTTAGGACAAGCTTTGTGTAAATTAGTAAAATCTACACAAACGTGCCATTTTCCATTTTTCTTTTTTTACTACTACCACATTTACAAGCCAGTCAGGGTACTTAACCTCTCGTACTTTACCAGACTCAAGTAAGGATTTTACCTCGTCGTTGATTACCTGATTCCGCTCGGGGGCGAACTTATGCCTTTTCTGTTTTACATGCGGCATTTTTGGATTGATGTTCAAGGCATGAGTGATCACGCTTGGATCTATTCCGATCATATCTTCGTTCGCCCAGGCAAAACAATCTTTGTAGGACCGTAAAAACTCCACCATCCCTTCTCGTAAAGTCGGCTCTAAATCGGCCCCGATTCTAACCTTCTTTGACGGTTCGGAAGGATCAAGTGCTACTTCTTCAAGCTTTGGCGCCTCCGGCTTTACATAGAAGGAAGGAGTCTTACAGTCCTTTAATTGCTAATCCGACACCTGCTTGCTGGTTTCAGGCTTTGAGTGACTCGGGTAAAGTCGTCGTGCCAAGATCAAAGATAAATAACCCAAACTACAAACTAAGTATAGCATGCAAGTAAGGGGTCGAACCCAAGAGATCTACGGCTTCTAGTATAAATATTATTATCCACTAAAGATAAGGGGGATTAAAAAGAAGGATCTAAACTAAACTAACCTAAGAAACAAAGAACAAACAAGTAAACAAATAGATAGGAGGCAGGTTCATTCAAAAGATCCACTCATGAAATAATTACTCGATCATAGATTCATCCATTGATTTCATTCGCACCTATGGTTAATTCCTATGCTGATCATTAATAATCGCAAGTCCACGGTCTAAGCAATTCTATAACCCTAGGCAATGACGCTTAAACCTAGAATTAGCATAGAGAACAAGGATATTAGGAAATCAAATCATGCAATCAAACTAGGAGTCTCATGCACAATTAAACCATTGAATACTCTTCCCTAAACTAGTCCACGGTCCTAGAATAGAGTTGTTTCGAGAAATAGGAAAGATGCATAGACAACAACCAATCATAATTCAAACAATAGATCTAAGTCAATCAAACAAGTTGATCAGGCTCATAAAATCAAACATAGATCATGGGATGAAGCACAAGAGTATCAATATTAACCAAAGGATAGAAATCAATTACCAAAATCTCACGAGTTTATACATCAGAGCTTCTCCCTTGAACAAACCCAAGGAGACTAGCTCTCCAAAACTAAACTAAAGCTAAAGAATTGAATTATGAATTGGAATGTTAAATGTATCTAAAACCTAAGAAAACTCCTCCTTATATAGACCCAGGGAACATGCTCCCCTAATCTAATTAGGAAAGGAGAAAAAATAGAAAAGGAAAGAGAAAAGATAAGAAGATAGAAAGAAGATAGATCTTCGGCCCATCACGGATCCGGCATCACCGCATTCGCGTCGACTCCACTGCGCCCGCGCTTTCACGGCAGAGAAGAACAAGTCTCGGCAGCCACCGCGGTCGCGGTATTCGGACAGAACCTCTAGCGTCATTTCGGAGGCTGTTTCAACCATCTTTGGATTAGAATCTGACTTCGGTGTAAAAAGATGAATTGAATCCCTCCGAGTTAGCTTTCCAATGGCACCAGAATCAGCTCAATCCGACCTCTGTAGCTCAAGATATAGCCTTCACAAGCAAGTGGTATCGCGCAGACAGCTCAAAACGCCTTAAAACTCTTGATTCTTGAATTCTTGTGTCTTCGGTCTTCGTATTACAATAATGCTCAAATCTAACCTAAACACACTCAATATAGACCTAAAATACAAGAGTAAACCCATACAAACTAGCCCGAATCAAACTCTTGGAAGCAGTCGTCTTCATTGTGACTGAGTAGCATTCTCTTGCGAGTTTCTGTTCTCCTTGGATTTCTAGCATGTATCCCCCAGGGAGAGGGAAACTTCACGCACTGATGATAGGTCGACGGGATTGCCCTCATCCCGTGAATCCAAGGCTTGCCCAAAATAACATTAAATGGTGAGGGGCAATCTAGTACTTGAAACCTTACATGATAATTTACTCCTTTGGTGATGGTTGGCAGAGAAATTTCTACGAGCGTGTTACGCGATTCCCCGCTGAATCCTACTAAATTTGTAGACTTGTTGACAATGTCATCGAGTCCAAGGCCTAATGAATCGGCTAAAGTCGTCGTGCCAAGATCAAAGATAAATAACCCAAACTACAAACTAGTATAGTATGCAAGTAAGGGGTCGAACCCAGGAGAATTGAGGCTTCTAGTATTAATATAATTATCAACCACAGATAAGGGGGATTGAAGAGAAGTATTAAACTAAACTAAACTAAGGAAACAAATAACAAATCAAACAAACAAATATGGGAAACAAGTTCATCCAAAAGATCCACTCAAATATAATCACCCGATCATAGATTCATCCATTGATTTCATTCACACCTATGGTCAATTCCTATCCTGATCATTAACAATCGCAAGTCCACGGTCCAATCAATTCTATAACCCTAGGCAAGGACGCTTAACCTAGAATTACCATAGAGAACAAGGATATGCAGGATATAATATCAAACAATCAAGCTACGAGTCAATTGCATGATAAAACAATCAATTCTCTTCTTAATCCTAGTTGCATAGACAACAGGTCTAGGTTAAGTTGTTTTCACAGATTAGTTTTGTCCATGGTCCAAACCTAATCAAACAGTAGAACATAAATCAATTCAATAGGTTAGCTACTCCTAGAGAAACAATCAACATTCATAAGATGAAGCACAAGAGAATCAATATCAACAAAAGAATAGAAATCAATTACCAAAACCTCACGAGTTCATACATCAGAGCTTCTCCCTTGAACAAACCCTAGGAGACTAGCTTTCCATAAATAAACTAAACTAAAGAATTAATTTGAGAGAAATGGTGATGAGAAAGGAGATACCCAAAACCTAAGGAGGCTCCTCCTTATATAGACCCGGGGAACATGCTCCCCTAGTCTAATTAGGAAAGGAGAAAAGATAGAAAAGGAAAGAGGAAAGATAAGAGGAAGAAAAGAAGATAGATCTTCGGCCCGCTTCGGATCAGGCATCACCGCGGTCGCGTCGTCTCCACCGCACTCGCGCTTTCGCGACAGAATAGAACTTCGTCTCTGGGCAACCACCGCGGTCGCGTCGGCCAATCCGCTGTCGCGGAATCTGGACAAAATCACTAGTGTCAATTCGGAGGCTGTTTTGACCCTTTTCGGCTTGGAATCTGACTTCGGCGTAAAAAGTTGAATTTAAACCATTGGAGTTAGCTTTCCAATGGAACCGGAATCAGCTCAATCCGACCACTATAGCTCCAGATATAGCCTTCACAAGCAAGTGGTGTCGCGTAGACAACTCAAAACGCCTTAAAACTCTTGAATCTTGAATTCTCGTGTCTTTTGCCTAGATAGTACAATTACACACAACTCTAACCTAAACACACTCAATAAAGCCCTAAAATACAAGAGTTACACCATACAAAATAGGGCGAATCACCTAAGATGTACAATGCGTCCAACATAAGCAAGTTAGTAGAGCTCCCATTATCAACCAAAATGCGTTTAACAAGGAAATTCGTAATTGTTAAAGATATTATTAAACAATCATGATGGACTTCCTCTTCTTCGACATCGTCGAAGGTAATCGGCATGATGGCGTGACTAGCACGTGCAGGTGCTTTGGGGCTTTCTCGCCTGGCCTCTCTTGCGATGCTCTTAGCTGGGAGTATGTGACGCCACAAACATCTGATCCCCCGGTAATGACGTTAATCACTCCTGCATGCTTGGGGGAAACAGGTTGCTTGGCTTTTTCTACGTTTCGGGCTAAGTGCTCCCTTCCGCGCTAGGAGATCAACTCCTTAAGATGACCTTTCTTCAACAATGCTACTTATTTCCTTAGCGCGATGCATTCTTCTGACGTGTGGCCATGGTCGAAATGGAAGTCACACCACCTTGATTCATTTTTGCGGTGGTGTGGTATGTCCTTTTTCCGTGGCCATTTGACAGCGTTTCCCATTGTGCTAAGGGTTCGGACAATCTCTGTTGCACTGACTCGGAAGTTGTGCTGTGATAATCTGGGAGGTAACGAGACATGCTCGTTTCTTCTTGCATACGATGTGTTGACAGTTGGCTTGGCGTGCAGCGAATGATGTGCGGCTTGGGGATACGAAACATATCGAGTTTCCCACTTACCCTGCCGTCGATCATTACGCTGAGGACTTGCTCCTTTTTCTGCGGAGAGGTCATCTTATTATAATCGAACATGGGCTAACGCCTTAACCTGCACGTCATCAAAGTTAGAGCAAGGATATTTCGTCGATTCGATATAATTCAGGATTACGGGATGATATCCCCCGCCGAAATGCTTCTACAGTCGTCGCCGCATCACATCCCTCAATGGTCACGAGTTCCTCGTTGTAATGACTGAGGAACGCCTTCAAGGATTCTCGCAGCTTTTGGATAAGTCGGTATAAGTCGCTTGACCGCTTCTAGGCGTGTCGACTGCTTGTAAACCTGATCCTGAACTTGTCAACCAACTCAGCAAAAGATGAGATACTTCTAAGAGGTAAGTGGGAATGCCAATTTAGTGCGGGACCAGACAACGTGTTCCCGAACGATCGACACATGACAATTTCCTTCATTTCAAACGGGACAGTGCTAATGTTCATGGCTTGTTTAAAAGCCGCAATATGTTGGTCGGGATCGGTGATCCCTTTATACTTCGGGACTTCCGGAACATGATACTTTCGGGATATATCGACCCTCGCGATAGCGGGTATAAAGGGGGAGTCGGTATAACCATCTCGCCTTTCTACCGCTATTGGTTGGGGGGGCCCTGGGACTTGAGTAATCCGGTCTTCCAAGGCCCTAAGTCGTTCCCTTAATTGAATGACTTCAGTATCTTCCCTGACAGCTCTCGACGTGTTACCAATTACCTGATTACTTGTAGACGGACCAACGTCGTTAGGGCCTTAGGGGTGACAAGGCTTGGATCATCCATGTCCAGACGCCTCGTGACGTCGTTAATCACGTCATTTTTGCGATGATAAGCCGGAGCGGATTGTACTTGAGATCGAAGCAAATTACGCTCATTAGTTAAAGATTCGATTTGCTTCCCATAAATTTCAGTAAATTTAGCGTTAGCCTCCTTCTGGCTATCCAACGCCTTTTGGAGTGCAAGCATGGTTGCGCGGAGTTCCGCGACAGCACTTGATTCGGCTCCCTGCTGCTCGTAGTTGCCGTCGGCGGCCACCACTCCCTCGGCGGGAACTTCACGACTTTTATCACCATTATCGCCATTAACGGTGTTGTTAGGGTTGCGGTTGTCGTTGCCATCGAGGCCTTGATTTGTCGCCAGTATCATTGACTTGGTTGTTGACAGGCTCGAGATTTCCTACATGGCTATGAGTTGCATCCGTGTTGATGAAGATTCGGTAGCTTGCTAATGCGTGGCTTCTTTTTTGGCTAGGGCCCACGGTGGGCGCCAATTGTTTTGGGCAAATTAACTGCGTAAATGCGTTACTTCGCTACAATGAGGGACTCCTAGTCACAAAGATGTCATAATGCATTACAAGCTATGAACAAAGAGTAATTAACGAGATTAACAAGTGCAAGAATAAGAAAAATAGTAAAGATGGAGAATGGAGTTGTATTTGATCGTATGATTGTTCTTTCTGGTTACAAGCGCTTCGATGCAAACACACAAGATCTCTGTAAATAGTAGATTTGTAGATGAAAGGAATGTAAAAATAATGATTTTGGCAAGTATTGCTAGAGTGATTGAGCATGCAGAATTGTGTGTTTTCTCTATCTCTTTCCTTCCTTTTATACCGGAGCTTCTATCCTAATCGAGCCGTTAACAAGTGTTGCCCCAAATCCCGAAGATCTCTCTCTTGCCATTATAATTTTATGCGTTACTCTCGCCCCGTTGCTACAGTGCCGTTGCAACATTAATGGTGTGCGAAATCAGCGGAGCCTCACAACTGTTGTGGACGGAAATTCTGGCGATGGGCCTCTTCTCTCTTGTATCGTGGGCTCGGATTTTGGGCGGCCCAACACTATTGAGGTTGAACATGATTTTCTTGGTGACGTTTAGACCATGAGTGATGATGATGCTGATGAATATGAGGTTGATCATGGGACTATAGGGAAAATGGAGAGGTCGGAAAATGGATTGTTGAAAGTTTTATGAATTCAATTGTTCATGTCAAAGAACTCTAAAGCTTGAATGTTGAATCTGAGGCATGTCAGATTTGTTCAAATCCCAAAATCTTCATTTACAAAGACTGGCATGCATCAGATTAATTGAACTCTGTTTAAGCGGTTTTTTTGTTTTATGCAATAGTTTTGAAGAAGGAAAGGATATAATGATTATGTCTTACGGATGCGAGCAAAAGATACAATCTTTGTAAATTTGAATACGTTTCTGTCTACATCCATTTGCATTTGTAAGTGCACATAAATCTAGCTTTAGGAAACTAAAACTATTCTTGTTGAGGTTGGTTGTTTGAGCTAAATGAAACAGTAGCTAAAAGGAGAGAAAGAACGGAGTTTTGCAAGGCCTATAAAGGCGGTGACTTTCAGGTGAAACAATTTACATGGGAAGAGTACAACGCGGAAACTTCACTTCATGTTATCTGAATAGTAGGGTTCAACGACAACTATACTAGGAATAAACATTTTGAAATGACTAGAAGAGAGTGAGCTAAACGGCTCAATACAAAGGTAATCCAGTAAGGCATATGGGTCTAAACTGATAGGTCAACAATTCTTTTCTTATTCTTGAACATGTGATATTAGTTTTAAGTGATCACAAGGGCTACCATCATTTCGCAATGAATAAAGATGTTAGCTTCTTCAGATAAAACTCATCAAAGGTATGTCATCAAAAAAACTTATCAAGGGTAATGTATATAACAAACATTACATAATATGTAGAGGTGTCAAACGAGTCGGGTCGGGTGGATCTAGATTCGGTCTTTTTCGGTTGAGTGTAGGTTTGGGTCAATCGGGTTACAGGTCAAGTCGGGTCAGGTCTTGACAAGTTATTGTGCGGGTTCGGGTCGACCTAACAAGTCATGAATTTGAAATTTAAATGATTGTTAAAATAATATTATGATTAAATAATACTCCCTCCGTTTCAAAATACATGGCCTTTTAGAAAATTCACGCATATTAAGGAACTTTCATATTACCTAAATTACCCTTGTAAAAGTCATGCATGTTGTTTATCAAAAAGAAAAAGCATGCTTGCATGTTCTACTTTTTCAATAATTGAGGTTATCATGAGGGGTATATCCGGAAAGAAGAGGGAAAAAATATAAAATGGTCATGTATTTTGAAACAACCTAAATTGTCTAAAAGACCATGTTTTTTGAAACGGAGGGAGTACTATTTAATAATAAAATATTATTTTTAAATGATTTTCATAATAATATTTTGTTTATAATAGTTTCTATAATAAAATACTCTATATATTATAATATCAATAAGAGAATATATATATTCTACATGTATAAAACAATGATTCTTCTACCATGTGCATTAGAGGCTTATAATAGAAAGATTTTATAAATCTTAAAGTTTTGGTTTTTTAATCTTCTTTGTGACGGACTCACTATTTCTACTTTAGGGTTTTAGTTTTCGCTTTTGGTATGCTTATCATGTGCCCTTAGGTCACACAATAGAAAAACCGATAAAAAAATCGGGTCGGTCGAGTCGGATTCGGGTTTCAACCTAATTGTGTTTGGTTTGATCGGGTTCGGTTTTTTTCTTTTGCTCATTACTATTTGAGTCACATTTCAACCCTAATATTTTTTGTCGGTTTGGATCAAGTCAGGTTTTAACAAATCTAATCTTATGCCTTATTTTTTGCCTCTTCTTTTTGGGATAAGGGGGGATTGGATAAGTATGTATTGCTCTAAGTTTGTAGTAGAACCTATACAAATCGATCTTAACTTGTAACTTTTGCAAATATTGTAGATTCATTCATTTTGTTGAATACTATAGTCATGCATTGTCCACTCTTGTACGTGTATATAACTCAAAAACCCACAAACATCAAAGTACACTTGCATGAAAGTAAAAGACACTCACGTAAGAGAATAAGATCAATTATTAACCTTATGGAACTTATGTGCCTCAAGCTAGCTTAGCATGAACACTTGATTCCAAGCCTTCCCCGTTTTGTCTACAACCTAGTAGACCCAAGTAATTCACTTCTCACCATAGTAGAACCACATTCTTCTTCAATGAGGATTTATCCACAAGACATTAAAAGTCCCAAGAAATATTATTGCGGAAGAGACGGAGAAACCTATATAAAGGACATCAATATCCATTGAGCCGTCAGCATCATCCACATTTTGGTTTCTTGGGGGACTTGGACTCCACGGGGAGCAATCATTCAACAATGGAGGTCCACAAAGGAAAGGGTTGCCTTCATAGCTACTCTCTTCAAATGTCCCAAATTGAGCCATTTGTTCCGGGGTTCTTTCACTCAAATTCTTGTGTGCCACATTGAAGACTACAAGAAAATTCAAGTCTATCAACTCTAAAGGGGATGCTTCCGTCCAAGTTGTTGTACGAAAGGTCCAAGCTCTCAATATGACTTTGTTTGGAAAGTGATGATGGGATCAAATTCGTCAGTTCGTTGCGAGACAAGTTGAGTGCACGAACACTGTTCACGCTGCTGATTTCAAGTGGAATTTCACCACTTAGTTTATTCCAAGCAAGATTCACTAAAGTGATGCCATCCAAATCGGTACCTTCATGTATAACTTTAGGTGTGGCTCTTTGTTGTAATCTTCATCTCATTTTTAAAGATTAAATACTCTCCAAATATTGCCTCAAAATTCTCGGGGTGGACGTATGTTATGAATTTTCACAGAGTGAGTGGACTAAAAATATTGACACCTTGTTCTTGAAATGTGGATATTGATTCAAATTGTTGGAAAGTCATTTGGCCAATGCACCTAGGTATTTGACCATCTATGTTATTGTCTGAGAGATCAAGTATGATTAGATGGTCCAAGAAGCAAATTTGCAGTGCGATATGACCCTCTTAATAATTGTTTTGCAAAGATAGAATACTTAGATTACGAAGATTGCCAATCCACTCTGGGATCACACCAAACAAGTGATTGTCTCCAAAACTTAAGGTCACCAAGGAAGTGTTGTTTTGAACCGACAACAAGGGACCATTTAGGTTTATTTTATATAAATAGACATATAAAAGTTTTGGACTATCAACCTAAAATGACAATTTTTTACAAATCCCAAATTCAAATTTTTTATGTTCAATTGTTGTGTATTCCTTGTTGATTTCGCCTCCTTTGAGTTCGAATTTGAGGTTCTTTGTTCGATTAGAGGGAGCATTAGGTTTTGTGTAGTGTTTTTGTGTCGCCATAATATTTCATCCAGAAACTAATGCAGTTCATCCATAATGTTATAAAATGCATCCGTAACATTGAAAAGTGCATCATTAACTAGAAATCATGCATCCATAATATTTCATCCAGAAGCTGCAAAAGTGCGTCCAAAACGTCAAAAAGTGCAATCATACCATTAAAAAGTGCATCCTTAGGTAGAAATCGTGAATCCACATGATTTCATCGAGAAACTGAAAAAGTGCATCCATAACAACAAAAAGTGCAGTCGTAACATTAAAAAGTGCATCCTTATCTAGAAATCGTACATTCATAGTATTTCATCCAAAAACTGAAAAAGTGCATCCATAACATCAATAAGTGCATTCGTAACAATAAAAAGTGCATCCTTAGAAAGAAGTGCTTATAACAGTCTATGATACGTGACAACCTTCGGGGTGAAGGCTGCCACGCGTTGAGATTGCCCAAGGATATGGATCTCGGATTGGTAGGCGTAAGGATTGTTGTTGATGAAGATGATGATTGAGAAGAGAAGTTGTGTTGTTGAAGAACAAGATTGCAGCGGAATTTGATTGTTTGAGTTGCTTAAGTCAAGAAGATAGTTTTCGGGATCAAAAACCTAAGGAATTAAACTTTTCACAAGTTAATTCCCAGGTTCCAATCTGATTTTATTGAATGAAGAATTGTGTTTAAATAGACAAACTAGGAAGCCAAAATTCTATCTCTAACAATGATCCTAAGATAGAATTTTGCTTGGAAAATAAGCTATCCAACTAATTAAACCTAAAAACTCAAAAGATATGAAAAATAATTAAAGCAAGATATATTTCAGCCCTAACAAACCTCCTATGGCCGAAAATATCATAAAGAAAATATCTAGATATGGATAAAATTAAAGCTAAAGATAAGATTCCCGTAAGACTTGACCAGCTCTCAGTATATCGAGATTTTGACCTCTTTACAGTTGGGTTCTGAATTTGTCGTAAACTACAAAGTTGTAGATATTTTAATTATCTATCCAACTCAATTTGAACGGACTTGAGATCAATTTTCTAGCCAAAGTTATGGCTGTTTTACTGAACCCTACTCAAGCTGTGACGGGATTTCAAACTTCCGAAAATATCTCCAAGTTTAATCCTTTTCCGGGGAGGCCTTGGACGTGTCACTTGATAGCTTTGAAAGGATAATTTGCCATACTTGAAAACCTTCTTGAACTTGAAAGTTCGTGACCTATGGAAAGGCCTTGGCTTAGCTCGTCGATTGACCTTCAACTCCCTCATCTTAGGCATATATGTTACTCTTGCATCATTCTCCTCCACTTGTCCTCGAATCGTCCTCGATTCGATGTGAGGTATAGGACTAGAAGGAGAAGATAAGGTAGAAGAAAAAATTTTAGCAGAAGGAAGAGTTGGTGTAACAAGGCTCACCGCTATGGCCACGGTAGAAACATCAGTCTTGGTGGCGGAAGAGATGGCTAGGGCAGATTCGCTTGGCTTGGTGGAGATAGAAATGGCCAATGCATGGGTTGTAGTATCCTCTATGGATTCATCATCACGGCACTCCTCCTCCACTTGAGGTGGAGGTATGACTGCAAGGGTTTCATCCTTCGAGACAGGGTAGTCATCTAGGGATCCTCTCTCGTTGGATGCGGGCACCTTTTGTGTGGGTGGAAGCATAGGCGCCTTCTCCTGTTGTTGCTCATGGATTGTTTTAGGAGGATGACTACACGGAGGAATGAGAGCATCAAGGCGTTCCTCAATTTGTTTCCAGCGGGGCTCGAACTTAACCTCCAGACCTTTCATCGCGTCGGTCACCGCCTGGCTCACTATGGATCGAACACCGCCCTAGTTCGAGCCTGAGCCGCCCGAGCCTGAGCCGCCTTTCTGTAGGCTGCGGCGAAGGCATAGGTCTCCGGGGATAAGACAACGTTTTCAACCCGATGTCGTTGGCTCATGACTTCCAACCCGAAACCGCTGGGCTCTGATACCAGTTGATACGTGACAACCTTCGGGGTGAAGGCTGCCACGCGTTGAGATTGCCCAAGGATATGGATCTCGGATTGGTAGGCGTAAGGATTGTTGTTGATGAAGATGATGATTGAGAAGAGAAGTTGTGTTGTTGAAGAACAAGATTGCAGCGGAATTTGATTGTTTGAGTTGCTTGAGTCAAGAAGATAGTTTTCGGGATCAAAAACCTAAGGAATTAAACTTTTCACAAGTTAATTCCCAGGTTCCAATCTAATATTATTGAATGAAGAATTGTGTTTAAATAGACAAACTAGGAAGCCAAAATTCTATCTCTAACAATGATCCTAAGATAGAATTTTGCTTGGAAAATAAGCTATCTAACTAATTAAACCTAAAAACTCGAAAGATATGAAAAATAATTAAAGCAAGATATATTTCAGCCCTAACAAACCTCCTATGGCCGAAAATATCATAAAGAAAATATCTAGATATGGATAAAATTAAAGCTAAAGATAAGATTCCCGTAAGACTTGACCAGCTCTCAGTATATCGCGATTTTGACCTCTTTACAGTTGGATTCTGAATTCGTCTTAAACTACAAAGTTGTAGATATTTTAATTATCTATCCAACGCAATTTGAACGGACTTGAGATCAATTTTCTAGCAAACGTTATGGCTGTTATATTGAACCCTACTCAAGCTGTGACGGGATTTCAAACTTCCGAAAATATCTCCAAGTTTAATCGTTTTCCGGGGAGGCCTTGGACGTGTCACTTGATAGCTTTGAAAGGATAATTTGCCATACTTGAAAACCTTCTTGAACTTGAAAGCTCGTGACCTATGGAAAGGCCTTGGCTTAGCTCGTCGATTGACCTTCAACTCCCTCATCTTAGACATATATGTTACTCTTGCATCAGTCTATACCCTAGAAAAAGTCTACAATTGTAAAAATGCCCTATTTTAAATAAATTTGCATGAATGCTCAAGGGAAAAGATTATATACCCAATTTAATTGTACAGATGCCCAAATTCTTAAAATTAGGCCATTTAAAAAAAAGATAAATCCTTAAATTCTTTATATTTATTCCATTTTAAATGATAAAGTTTTAAGTTCTTAATTATTATATAAAATACTAGAAAGTTTAGATTCTCTTGAAAGTTGCAATAACAACGCTTTATTAAATAAATGAGCATAATTGAAAATTATAAAAACATGAAATTCAAGATAAGATGTATAAAAAGGTGAATCTCCATTTGTAATTCAAGAACTTAAAACAATATAAAATGTGTTTTATTGTCAAGCTAGTCGTATCAATGAAATTCAAGATTTTTTTCAACTTTAACAGTGTTGATGAATAATTGAAAATTTTAATTTTAATTATGAAGTATCACACTAAACAAATGATACAAAAACTTGGTGGTGCTAGGAAACACTTCAAATGTTTCCGAACAAGTCCCTAGACCTTGGAAAATGGTCCGTCGTTTTAAGGTACATTGCATTGTCTATCATCGTAACTATATACTAAAGTGGAGGTTAAAAAAATAATTATCACGATACTTGTCAACTTTTCATTGGATCAAATCACTCATATTTATTAAAATAATCTTATTGGTTAAATTTTGATTATAGACCCCACATGTATGTAAAATATGAAAGAATATATATAATTGATATCATATTTATAAGGTTTTCTTAAATATAGAATTAATTAATCTTACGATATACTAAATTGGAGATTAAAATAATAATATAGAATAACATATGTCAACTCCAAATAAATATAAAATTAAATTAATAATAGTAGTACATTGAAGATATAATAAACCACACAACCATTTATTAAAGAAGTTTTTGGGCCGGACGGCGTGTTTTTGGGCCCGTTATGCACTGACGGCCCGTTTCCCTCTAATTTGCAGCTATGGCATAAGGAAATTAAAAAAATAAAAAAAACCCGCTTTCTTCTCCTTTCTTCTGGTTTTCGCGTTCTGCCTTCCCTCTCAAGTCCCACGACCTGCGAAATCCCGATTTCTCCTCTTGCTCTGCCGATTAACCGTCGATCCACCTCACGCGAAGTCAAAATCGTGCTCTCGATCAATCATCTTCTCCAAGTCGCATGCATTGGAGTTGACATTGAAGATTTTCGTCTCGTTCTATCACCGTTGCTCGGTTGTTGATTTCTGTAACTCGTGAGTAAATGTTTGTTTATTTTCGTTTTAGTTTTGTGTTTATGTCGTTTGAAGCATATTTGTCCTCTTCTATTGTTGTTGTTTTAGTAGATCTCATTTTCTTGGTATGTGTTAGGTTTACAGTTTTGTTTTTGAATTTTTGGTTCTATGTTTTCGTTTTTGGTTTTGTGTTGATGATAGTTCATAACGTGAATCATTTCTGGTTTAGTGATGGCTTAACATACTCTGAGTTTGAGTTTTTGTGTATGTTCTAGGTTTTTGTGATGATGTGTTTTTGTGGTGACAATTTTCATAACATTGTGTTTAGTGTTAATTGGTGACATTTGGTGATTGTTCATGTTAAGCGGTGTCACTGTTATAACTGTGTGTATGTTTGAGGTTTGTGATGACAATTTCGTGATGTTTATGTTAAGTGGTGACAATTTTATGTTTATGGTGACAATTAAGTATCCATTTGCGGTTTGTGTTAAATGGTGACATTTTGGTGATTGTTCATGTTAAGTGGTGTCACTGTTATAATTGCGTGCATGTTTGAGGTTTGTGGTGACAATTTCGTGATGTTTGAGGTTTGAGGTGACAATTAAGTAGTCATTTGTGCTTTCTCTGTGTTTTCTGGTGTCAATTATCTAGATATGTGTCATTTCTGTGTTTTGAGCTGACGATTTGCTTACTGTGATGACAATTTGAATGTTTGTGATGACAATTTCGTGATGTTTATGTTAAGTGGTGACAATTAAGTATCCATTTGCGCTTTGTGTTAAGTGGTGACATTTGCAAACTGCTTCCCTTCTGGATGAAGGTATCTGGTTTGTTTGAGAGATTGGGCAATTTAGATGCAGATTTCACATGGTCTAGGGATGACAATGTTTGTCAAGATGAAAGTGATACAAGGTATGTATTGTTATACTGTTATGCTTGTTTTGTCAAGATGCAAATTTCACTCCTGACTTTTTGATTTCTACTTGTTTTGCAGAGGTGACAATTATGGTGTGTATGCTATCAAGTACATTGAGGCTTTTGCCTTAGGTGACACCTTGGATGATCTGGATTATGAGCACATGATGGCATATAGGGAGAAAATGACAATTGATCTGTTTAATGGCACTTGGATCTGGGAGCCTTTGCCTACGTCCAAATGAATGTTATGTTCTTTGATTTTGTTGTTAAACTTAGTAGTGATGAAAGTGTAATGACATGTTAAACTAATTGGTGACATTTGGTTATGAATCGTATGGATGTATTTTGTAGTGACAGTTTAAGTAGTCACAGTGTAAGGCATTATGTTAAACAAAATGTCCAATTGATTTGATTTGGTGACAATTGGTGGATAACATACTAGATGTCCAAATGAATACTATGAACGTATTTTGTGTTAAAACTATCGTGTGTTCCAATTGATATATCAATCATCAAACAATTAAGTGAACACAGTCCCAATTGTAGTGACAGTTTGAAAGCAACATGAACAAGTGACGATTTATCCATCATCATGAACAGATGTTATCACGCAAAATAAATGATATACGTTCTACAAAATATAACAAAAAGTGATGACATATCTCTTAACAAACAATCGAAGTTGCTATTTCGAAGTGACATTGTTCTTAGAAGTGACAGTTTTCATATATTTCGAACTAAGTGGTGACATTGATATAACAATACGTACAAGTGATGATATATCAATGATAGTGCTGAAATTGATGATATATGTTCAACAAGTGACATATGAAAAATGACATTGATATAGCAATAAACCAAAAAGTGACAGTTTTAACAATCGAATTTAACAAGTGACAATGTTTGACAGTTTTGACAACCAAGTGCAACAAGTGACAATGATGATATGTGAATCCTATTTCGAGTCCGTTTGGCAACTCAGTGCTTATGCTGATTGATTGCTGATGCTGATCGATTGCTGATGCTGATATAAATTGCTGATAATTGTTGCTGAATTTGAGAACTTATTTTTTGGTTAAGCAATAGGGTGTTTGGTAAGACGGTTTGCTGATTTTGTAGGTATAAAACATAATTTGACCATTTTGCCCTTACAAAAATAAAAAAGATAAAAAAAAATAAAAACAAGGGTTTGTGTATGGCGTCCCTTTCATTCCAGCAACTTCCGATCTCCTCCCTGCGCCGTTCTCCATCCCACACTCCATTCGCCGGCCTCCTTTCCGCCATTCTCGAGTCGCCGGCACTCCAATCGCCGGCCTCCTCTCCGCCGTTTTCCCCGACGTTCCAGCCTACACTCTTTCCTCTCGACCGTTGTTTAAGGTCGGCCGTCGTTCGTTGACCGGCGACGACTCATCTTGTCGCAGGCTATGGAGTTCTCTGTCGCGCAGGCTATGGAGTTCTCTATCTAAAGTCTAATCTCCGTCCATGGCGGCGGCTTTATAGATCTGAATTCTCATCAACACAATTGGGGGAAGACGACGATGCCAGTATCAATGAGCGGAGGTGGTGGTCGGAGCTTGGGTTTGACAAAGGCGATGGTGGTGGGAAGGTGGTGGTCGCCTGGTCGGAGCTTGGGTTCGGGAGAGGATCTGGGAGACGGGGAAAAAGACAAAGGAGCCATGGATGAGAGAAGGGTGAGAGAAGGCTGTGGGTGGAGGGAGAAGGAGCAGTGGAAAGGTGACCGCCATTGGAGTGGTGTTTGCAAGCTTGGTGAACACAGGGAAAGTGAAATGGGGGAGATGGAAGAGGTAAAGGGTATAACGTGGAAATGGTAAATAAGCATTTGCTTATTTTCTCTGCTTATTTGGAAAAGCACCTCTCCCCATGCTTTTTATTTTTGTTGCTTATAAGCAAAAAAGTGTTTATAAACACTTAAAAAAAACGCGTTTGGCAAAACTGATTTGCTTATTTCGTGCTTATAAGCAAAAATGTGCTTATAAGTCTTTAAAATATGCCTTGCCAAACGGACTCTTCATGACGATTGCAGTGCTGCTTGATTCTCCTTCATGCTTGATGTCACTACATATGTCTTTGTAGTGACATCTCCACCAACGTACTTGCATTCGTCATTTTCTGTCTTGCATCCCCCTCCAAAGCAAATAGGTACAATTACAAGGTCCATACTGTCATTGATCAGAGAGACAAGCCATGATTATCATGTACAAATTGTCACTGGAAATTGAAATTGGCTCTACACTATCACTAACATGTAGATATTGTCACTAGATTCTCAATTCTGCCTTCCCTATGAACAGTTATCATCAATTGTCACCTCTATCAACACTAGATTCTCAATTACGTCTTCTCTATGAACATTTATCATCAATTGTCATCTCTATCAACAGTAATCATCATTTCTGTCTTTCCTATGAACAATTATGATCAATATCATCAACTATCATCATCTGTCATTACTCGATTGTCACTTCTCATTGAGAACTTCCAGTAATTACGAAAATTCTCATTGTAATTGTCATCTATCATCACAATCTATAGTGTCTATTAGATTTTGAAGGAAAAAGTGTCACCTTTTGCTCGAATCCTCTGCTTGTCGGTAGAAATCGCAAGTGACAATTTGTAGGATTGTGGCTCGATCTCGTGCAGGGATTTTGCTCACTGTAATTACGAATTCTCACTTTAATTGTCATCTACTATCACAATCTGTAGTGTCAATTAGATTTTGAAGGAAAAAGTGTCACCTTTTGCTCGAAATCGCAAGTGACAATCTGAAGGATGGAGGCTCGATCGCTCGCAGGATGGAAAAAGTGTCACCTTTTGCTCGATCTCGTGCAGTCGACAATTGACAATTGAGGCTCGCGAAATTGACAGTGACAATGCGCGCGAAATCGACAGTGACAATGCGCGAAATCGCAGGTGACAGTCGCTCTCGATCGATCACGCGCACGAAATCGCAGGTGACAATTGAGGCTCGCGTTTGCAGCTTTGGAATCACGCAGGAAAACACCGGAAATTCACCGGAAATCACGCCGGAAATCGCCTAGTTTCTCTCTCCGGGAGCGCGCGGAAAGCGGTTGGGATAATGGAGGAGCGCGTCGCGTTTTAGAGGAGCGTGCCAGCCTAATGATTCTATGCCAGCCGTGCAAAATTAGAGGAGCGTGGCTTCTATAGGCTATATGGCATTTGGATTTCCAAATGCCATATAGCCTAATGGTTCTTTATTAAATCAATTTGATTGTTTGACATTTAATTGACTTATTTTTCATTAGTTAAAAATTTCTGGCGGATTCTACATATATTAGAAAATTATACATATAATTTAGATTTGATTTCTTTCCAAATAACTATAAAATAATTATTATTATTATAACATAAGAAACGTATTGATAAAAACAAGTATTCAATCTTTTAATACCTTATACAAAAATTATAACTCTACAAATCTTTGTTTGATTAAACAAATGTATTATAACAAAAATAATTTATCATTAAATTAAATCCTATAAGAAGTAAATTAAATAAAGCAATACAAGATTTTATATCAAACTATTCTTTTCAATAACTTATATAAAACTCAAAGTGTGTTTTTTGTTAAATCAAAATTGTGCCTTCAAGGCACGAAAATAACAATAGTATTATACATTAAAGTCGAGACTTTTCGAACCTCCACGTTAATTTTGCCCCCATTCCATTTTAAAAAACTTAAAAGAAAAATCACGACATTATGTTGTAGTCAAATACTTTGATATGCACCCTCTTCAGTCTTGACTATGAGTTGCAACAAGTATGTATACTACTCGTATCAACTGCAAACGTTAAAAAAGGCATGGTTTTATTATAGTGTCAGGTGTGTTTGTGTCAAATCACGTTGCATTAAATGCACCCCCTGCAAACCACTGTCACAAAGTATGCTTTGCACGCCAACTTGCAGAAGTCAATTTGACATCGACCTTCACCTACTCCGCCTAGGCCATGCATTTGGTGCAATTCGGGGGAGACCGGAGAGAACTTTTGTAACCAGCCCAAATTTGAACTAAGAATTCCCTACAATTTTTTGTGACCTCTTTTACTCAGAGTTTTTGAATCACCCCTTCATACAAAAAAATATCATACGAAATTTATTTGTATTAGAGTTATTAAATACAGTATAGGAAACTTTGACCCTATAAATAAAAAGTTGTTGCCTGTAATTTTTTCACAAGTCACGGAACGGAAAAATAAGTACATCAAATGGGGAGTTTGGCCACACACTTTCATGTACGAATGCACACCCAATTGAACTAGCTAATAATTGGCGTTTTAGTTATAAGCAATTTTTATATAAATACATAATTTATATTTAATATATTACTCTAAATTTTTTCTTAATTTCCAGTAATTATTGTTATTTAATCCTTTTAACTAGTAAACAAAAAGTTTGAGCTACTAACAATATATTCTGGCAATAATTATAAAACTAACTCGTAATCAATTGTCTAATAACACAAGAAACCAAGAACATCACATATATGCATGATATGATAAACTAATAACACAACAAAACGTAGGCCAGAAAACCAAAGGAGTTAGGCATGACATTCACTAAAAAGAATTTTATATCGAATTGAGCCTTTGCAACCATATGATAGAGGAATTAGCCTCTTCAAGTAGATCAATGTTTGGAAGACTAATCAACAATGAACTTGCATAACAAAAGAAACCCCCATGGTAGTAGACATACATGTTTGTGTAACGATTTCAGAAGGTCATTTAACAGTTCATCTGAAAGGTAGAATCTTCACTTGTCAGACAGTCAGAGCATTCAAAAAAGCCGCAAGTACCAACTTAAGCGCATGAAACATTCTTGCCTCCAACAAAGGAGCGGTAAGCCAGAAGTAACATACTTGGCTTTTCTACTTGACCTTCTTTTCTGTATTGAGGAGCGTCATCGAGAGTTACAAATCAAACCTCATCCAAGTCATATTCCATCAGCTTAACATGCCAATCCTGCATCTTCCAGGCATTAGATGCCATTTCATGGAAGTCTGCAAGAGAGAGACCGTCAAAGTAACCTGAAATATGGGAAGTATCTAAGTGACTGGTGTCTATTTGCAACTGCGGCCAAAGCGCTCCCACTAAACTTTCCTTCGCTTACCCATATTTCATCAGCTTAACATGCCAAAGGACTGATCTCAGGCCCAACAACTAACTCATTATATTCTTTAAGGTGCGGGACTATGAGCTCGATCAGGTTATGAGGCTCTATCCTTTTTTTTGTTGGTCAAGAAAATTTAGAGTGAAAGGATGGTGCTCCAGTCCAAGGGCAGGGAAGACCCAAGGGCTCAGTGAACTCTTACAAGGGGATTTACATATGCCTCACCTCAAGGGAATACTCCAATAGGAGAAGGAGGAGTACTCCAATAGTATATACATTAAGATCATATCCTTCTAACTTTAGATGTGGGAAATACTTAAAGATTTCGACATAAACACTCTAAAAAAACAACCATGCAGCCAAATACACTTCAGCAGGGCCGTCTCGGGGGTTTTGGGGGCCTTGTGCCAAATCTAGTATTTAGTCTATAATAAGAAAGTTAATTAACTTAATGGTGGTTTATAGTGTTAGATAATAGGTTGTTAATTATGGTTTTATGATACTTGATGTGGTTAATTGATTTTATTATATAACATTAATCGTTGTTTATAATCATTTAACAAGCAAAATAATGAAAATTCTAAACAAAAGTAAACCTTCTAAAAAAAAAGAAAGAAGTCAACCAAGTTGAAAATTCTAAATTCTTTACACCTTCATCCAAGAGCAATTTTACACCTTCTTTCTTCCCTCGGTTGAGCATAAGCATTTCAAACGTTCTTAAACTTTTTATATTTGAACCAATGCTTTCTAATGCCGAGTTAGTGATGTTGTCCAATGCCACAGATAGATGTTCGAGATTCGGGCATCTTTCAGACAAAGCCAACACGCCGTTTTTTTGTTATCGGGAGGTACACATCATCTGAACCGACTTTAAACGCGTCCAACTTCTTCCGCTTCTTACACATCGAGGACAACACTTCTAATCCTTTATCACCAAGGCCATTGTGGACCTAAGGAACGAAAAAGTATATATTACCGGATATATAGATGAAACAAAATGTACAACAAGATATGAGTAAATTAAACTCTTACATACCATGAACTCCTCTAAGTTTGGAAAATGAGGTATCGCTCCAATAATTTGGTTTCCACTGGTGTGTGCTTGACCTAACTTCAACGAGCCAATATGGTGGCCAATAGGGAGGAATAAAGAGATCCGATTGATTGTCAGCTCACCTAGCCCAAGGCGATGCAACGGAGGGGGGAAGTGTACTTCAATGCCTTCTTCTTTTTCAACCTCTTCACCTTCAAGCTCATAGTAACCACTAGAAAACTCTTGAAGCTGTGGGCAAGAAGAGAGGAGACTCCCTATATTTACAAAGTGCAAGTACTCAAGATAATTGTGTTTGGCTATGACCAATGATATCCTTAAAATCTAAATGCTCCCATATGCCGGTCTCAAATCAAAACACTTTAGTTCTTTGTTATGCAGTGCAAGTGCATGTAACCAACTGTCATCCTTTTTCATAACTTTTGAATATTAAATATATAACATCCAAGCAAATACGGGTTAGAAAGTTAGTATGGATTCGAGTCAACACTTTTTCATAACTTGATACAACCATTCGGGGGTGATAAAGTGAACAACCATACTCTAATTTTGGCTTACATGAGAAACCATTAAAATTTTTAAGGGAAATTCCGGTTGGTGCCCCTGAGTTTTGGGCTTTTCCGGATGGTGCCCTAGAAAAAAACTTATTCCGAGTTTTACCCCCGAGGTTTTGATTTAGTTCGGTCCGTGCCCAATTTTATTTTTTCCGTCCTTTCTTTTCTTCCCTAATTCCTCTGCTTCTTTCCGCTTCCTTGTTCGAGCCCTCTGTCACAGCCCCGCCGTTCTCCATCTACAACTGCCGGCGACCAGCGATCAGCTCCCACGCTCCCTCCCTCACTTCCTTCCCACCCGCCGGCAACGACGAGCGCTACCCACCGACCAACCACCACGCCCTCGCACCGCTCGGTCCTCGCTATCCCAGATCTGGGCTCAGGCCACCAGCCCCGACTCCGGCTTCCTCCTCCACATGGTTTTCCGACGCCGACTACGACAACCCGACCATTCCCGGCCCCCCTTTGACCCCAACCGACCCCTGAGTCACTTGCAGGTCGGGTTCGCCAATTATTAGCTAGAAAGCTTGCCCGTCCGATGGACGGACAATTTCTTTCACCGTATTTTTCTGGAAGGTGAAAATTATAATCTTCGTCATAACACAATTTTGCTCTAATTAATAAATTATGTAAGTATTTTGTATTGAATTGTCCAAAAAATAGTAGATAAAATAAATATAAATTTGAAATTATTTTATTTGATTTTATTAATTTCTTATGAGAATTATTTTGATAATATGGCTTTTCTATTACAATTAAGTTTTTTAGCCGAATGAACATGTATAGGGATTACTCTTTATAATTTTATAGACATTTTGGAGTAAATTTAAATCGAAAGCATATGATTAGCTCTTTAGGCTTTACATTCTCGCTCAAAAAAGAAAAAACGATAAGGCTTTGCATTCAAGTTACAATATTATAACATGATATACATAGCATGCATTCATAATCAATTACAAATAAAAAAGCAAAAGAAAAAAAGAAAAAATATAAAAACATGCATTTATTTGACAAGGAAAAGAAAAATAAAAGTTGTAGAGATAGATAATTCACCCAAAATAAAAAAAAATAAAAAACAACTAGAGAGAAGTCATTAATGTGACAAGAGGGGGAGAATTTTAAGTGTTGTATAGAAGATAGATAGATAAGTGAAATAAAAAAGAGTTCTTAATTATTATAATATTTTTTTTTTGCATTAAGAAAGGAATTAATCGCAAAGCCTCCAAACCGATTTCTTCCCCGTCCTCCACCACTCTACCTCCATCAATCAAGTCCATTCCATCCGATCCGCTCAACCCATCTCGTAGAGTCGTAGAACATAGCTGCCGTGTTGTGGAACTCATTATAGAAAACAATGATCATCGAGGCCACTAGGGGATTCGATCGGTCGCTAATTTCAACATTGGAACCGCCTTGCGAAGTCGCCCCTCAGCTTGTAGGCGACACTGTCGTAGGCCAAGGCGGCTTACTCGGTGGTGTTGAAGGTCCCCATCCATAGCCCGGTTCAACTCCGAGGCAACCGGATCTCGGCCACCCATTTCCCCAGTGTCATTGCCGGACTCCTCTGCAGAGCTTCATCGGCTTCGTTTGATTATTGGCCGCCGAAATCAATGGATGAGAAATCTGCAATTCCAAATAGGAGGTATTATCGGGATACGCATATCGGGGCTGGAATTAGTTGAGATCTGAGTAGAGATGGTGGTTTTCAGTTTAAGAGAAGAATGAGGAGGTGGAAGGGGCGGAGAAATAGAAGGTTGGTGCTCTATACCTTTGCATTGACGATCGAATCTATACAACACCCCTTCCTAGAACCCTAAAAATTAAATCTTGTCTCTTTGATTCACACATTTGGATTTTATTTTTCTTGGAAGAGAATTACTGGGATTCATCCAGTGCTCTTTCAAGAGGAAAGACTAAGAACTACAAGGATTTATGCAATGTTCTTTCAGCCTAAACGATGGCGATGGTGATCCGGTATTCCCACTTGATTTAGAGTTCGATACATTGATGGAAAATTTGTTGGTTTTGTACGTCATTTATACTCAAAAAAAATCAAAATCTACAAATTTGACTGTTATTGGCTTTCTCATTGTTTGTGCTTGTGTTCGTAGTTTGTTTGCTATCGCTTTTTACATTTATGAATGCTCTCGCAGTTTGGCCCATAAAATTGGGGTTTTGCCAAGCACAACAATTGGAATTTCATTAATATATTTGGTTTAGCTTTGAATTATTAAATAAGTTCTATTTTAGTTTTTGATTTTTTTCAAATATACATGTGTGATTTAAAAGTAAAAGAAAAATACATAATTTAATTGTAAAAAATGTCCAAAAAGGACTCTCTTGCTATTTAACCCAAATAGGGGTATTTATTAATTTATCAACTTTTTTTAGGGCGTTCACGCAAATTCGCCTAGAAAGAAATCCTACATCTATAGTATTTCATCCAGAATATGAAAAAGTGCATCTATTACGTCAAAAAGTACAGTCCTAACATTAAAAAGCGCATCCTTAGCTAGAAAGTATAAAAACAAAAGTGCATCGTAGAAAAAGTGCATCACTAAACAGTAAGTAGATCTAATAGTACAAAAAACTTAAAGTGTCCACTTATGGATGAGTAACGAACTTTTGTCGTTGTATGGATGATGCTAAGTGGATTCAATACTGAATAATAATTAAAGAACTCTTGTTGTTAAGGATGAAGTACGTACCTTTAAGCATATTTAATACAAGTGACTACTTAACGAAGAATAGCGAACTTTGTCATATTACTGGCTTAGCATATAGTCCTTAATGATGCTTAATTAGGGAAAGAATTCACTACACCTGCAGGCTAGCTACATTGTAATGTCCGGTCTCATTTTAGTGCATGTATTATTTCTTGATCGGATAATTTTACCTTTTGGTGGAGTAAAATACCTAAATTTTATCTAATGTGGGTATTTATTTAACTCTCCTATTAATTAAGAAAAGAAAAGGAAAAATAAAAAGAAATTTTCTTATACGTGTAGGTGGGTGGATAGATATTAAGAAAAGAAATATACTCATAAGTGATAAGTATAGATATATACGTAAAAAGAGTTCTTCATTGTTAAGTATCTCCTTCGTGGAGTAGCATAGGGCAACCTCTCGTGCCCCTTCTATCGTGTACAGCCAGAGAGGGATTCCTTCGCCTCTTTCTTCTTATCGCCCCTTCCTTGTAGACCGAAGCCAAACCATCCCGCTCGTAGCCGTAGGTCGTGGTGTAGTTCCATTCCAACACCGGCCGTCGTCGTCTTTCGGGTACGTAATCCAGTGATTTCCTTTTTGCTTTGGTCCCAATCGAGTTGGGTTAGGGTCGAGGGCGGTCGGTTCCGTCGGAGTCGGGTTGGTTCGGGCAGATCCGTTCTCGAGCAGGGCCGTGGTGGGCTAAGTAGGAAGTTGAGGGAGTTGGCCAGAGTCGGAGCGTGGGTTGCTGGAGTCGGTGTTTGGGCAGGGCTAGTGACGGGAAAGAGAGCGGAAGTCGGGGCTGATCGGAGGACTTTCGGGAAGTCGAGCGGGCCGCCGTGGTCGTGGTCGGGGTTGGTCGGGACTACAAGTGACGGGTTATAGTCGGGAGTAGAGATCGGTGTGTACGTAGATATATTGGTTGTGTGTGTTGAGTTGTGTGTACGTGGATATGGGTAGAAATAAGAGAAGTGTTTAGTTTGATTGGTCAGGGTAATGGAGGTATTTGATCAATAATACGTGGGGTTAGGGGGCTTCAAGGCTAAACCAAGTTGAATCGAGTGTAGTGGTCAAAACTAGTTAAGCAAAGTTGATAGCTAGCTAGTACTCGTTGGGTAGTCCCATTAAGATAGTGAAATTGCTCTTAGAAGAGGTGATTTAATTTGGGAGTCGTGGCTATAATAATATTTATAATATTTTATAAGTTTGAAGTTCGGTTCAGCATGTGGTAACCCGTGTACTCATTATATTCATTGTATGGATTAGGAAATTTTGATTACAGCTTATCACATTTCAAGGAAGTCTTCGTTTTCTCGAGGTTTCGACTTGTTCAGTTCCTGTTCTACCTTGTTAGGGTTTGCATTGTGATTATGAGATTGGTTTTGGGAACTAGTCCCGATCGAGTTGAAATGCTTTTTCGTGATTATGGTGCTATGAGTGAACCTGTATTATAATTGATTGTTTGATTTGGTTGTAAAAATGAGTAACCCTTGATTGCAAGTTTGTGTGCAGGTCTGATGTGTTGTGAGTTTGTTATAAATGTTGTGATGATTTGTTGACTTTGTCTGAACAGTGTCTCTGAGTGTATCGTTACAAATTGCGTGATTGTGTTGTAGCTTGTGCAAGTGTGATATTGTGTGCAACGTTGTTTTTATATGCTTCGTTGAGTATGTGTGTTGCTTGTAAGTGATTCTCGATGATTAAGGAAAAGCTGGGTGCAATGATAGGAGAAGGGTGGCATTGACCGGCAGACGTACAATGATGGAGGCAGGGTTGTATCGTCATACCGAGTGTAATGGAGGGTGAAGGGTTGCACTAACGGTCAGGAGTGCAATGTGGATGAAGGGTTGCAGCTCCGCCTCACTAGGACAGTGAGTGGAGGTATATGTTTGTGTAAGTATGGGCGTGTAAGTGAAGAAGTGTATGTCTTCGTGTGGAGATGGTCGTATGTGAAAGCGGAATGGAGCGTGTGTGTGAATGTGTGGATTTGTGAAGGTGTATATAAGTATGGTGTGTGTATGTGAATGTGTGGATTTGTGAATGTGTGTAAAGAATGGTGTGTGTGTGTGTGTGTCAATGTTTGGATTCATGATTGTGTGTGTGTTAAGTTGATGAATGTGTTTGAGTGCTTATTAAGTGATCGTGTGTACTAATTTAACTGCCTAGATATGAACTTTGGAACTGATTGCGACTAACTGGAGTTAGGAATGGACTAGAGATATGTGTGTGTTTGTGGACTCTTGGTTGTTGACTTTATAAAAACTGTTTTTGAAACGTCTTGTAATTGCTTTGCTTATTCTAACTTGATAGAGTAGGACCTGACCCTTCGGGGACACTATTTTTTTCAATTCAGGTAATCTCAGGATGTCATGACCGAGCCTTGGCGGAAATGTGATGCGGGGTAGGTAGGACGAACGTGTCCTAGATTAGTTGAGTGTTCTGTGTTGCTATGGTTTTCTTTTATTGACATTGATGTTTTGTTGTTGTTAAGAGGTTGTATAAGTTAGATTCATGATGTTTTACTTGAATTGTAATTTTTATAAAATACGAGTTGATTGTTTTTCTTGTTTTCTCGCCGTGCCCGCGTTGCAAGATCCAGATGTTCAGTTGCCAAACTAGCTTGGTAGTGCCTCGTGAGGTCTACTACCGAGTAACGCCTTGTCAGAAAGACGGGGTGTTACAAATTGGTATCAGAGCGAGGTTGGCAACAAGGGCACATGGAACTGACCAACGAGTGTACACGAGGTCCAACTTTAGCTAAGAATGTTAGTATCGGTTGAAGATGATAGATTTGAGATCCAGCTGATTGTTGTTTGCCTCTGTGTGACGTGCTTGACTTTCGTAATATATGGGTTTGTGACTTTGTGTGTTCTTGTGTGTGTTTTCTTTATGTTAACTTTGTGTTTATTGTTTGACTTAGCTTCTATGGTTGTTGCTTGTTGTGCACTAGTTGGTGGAATGATATATCGTTGGCTTCTGTGTATAAGAGCTTAAGTAGTGTATGAGTTTAGTGTCATCTGTTTCTAGAAGTTTCGGGACGAAACTTTCTTTAAGGGGGGTAATATGTAATGACCGGTCTCGTTTTAGTGCATGTATTATTTCTTGATCGGAAAATTATGAGTCTATTTATTCATGGTTAATTAATTTTACCTTTTGGTGGAGTAAAATACCTAAATTTTATCTAATGTGGGTATTTATTTAACTCTCCTATTAATTAAGAAAAGAAAAGGAAAAATAAAAAGAAATTTTCTTATACGTGTAAGTGGGTGGATAGATATTAAGAAAAGATATATATTCATAAGTGATAAGTATAGATATATGTTTTGGGTGAATTAACCACGTAAACGTGTTACTTCGCTACAATGAGGGACTCCTAGTCACAAAGTCGTCACGACGTGTTAAAAACAATGAACAGAAAATAATAACGAAAATAACAAATATTGAAATTAGAAGAATGGCGAGAATGGTAGTGCAAATTATATTGATCTTCTTGGATGACTCCTTTGGATACAATCGATAGGATTTGAATACAATAGATTTCTAAGAACAAAGAGATTGTGATTGATGAAATTATGGCAAGAATGGTGAATATTGCTTGAGAGATCTTAAGTGCCGAATGTTGTGTGTCTTCCTTCTCTCTCGATCTTCCTTTTATACCGAAACCCCTCCTAATTGAGCCGTTGGCTGGCGTTAACCACAATCCCGCAAATATCGCTCATGGAGTTATGGCAAAGATTTCCGCCTTGCTACAGTCAATGTCCACTATAATGCGGAGGTGAAATCATTGGGTGGGAATTGCCGGCCGTTGATGATGGAATTTGTGGGCTTATCTCCCTTGCGCTAGTGGGTTTAGGTTCTGGACGGCCCAACAATACCCCCTCAAAAAGCCCAGGAAACTCCCGTTGGCGGTTTCCTTAGGGTTTTTGAATTTCGAATGGCCTTTTGGGAAGTTGTAGCGTGATGGCGTCATGTCCCATCAATCTCTATTTAAGAGATGCGATGATGGCCTGCAACTTCAACTGTTCCGTTTCCTTCCAAGGTACGACCTTTCTCCTTCATTTCCTCTCTGTTTTTCAAACTTCTTTAATGACTTCTTCTTGCAAGAAAACCGCTTTGCCCCCTTCGCTTTTGCCCTCAAAGATTCTCACTGGTGCTTTTCAACAAAATTCCTCCTCCGAATCCCCATAGGGATTCGTTGCTTCCATGGGTTTTCCACCAAACGCTGAAATCTTTTTACCTTCTTCTGGAATTTTTGCTGATTTTTATGCAAAAGATTGGGTATGCCTCCATGAATACCCCTTTCGCATCGGGCATCGTTATCCATTTTCACCGCTTGTTACTGATTTTTTATCCAAGATGAATGTCTCACCGGGACAACTTCTCCCTCAGATCTGGAGACTTCTGCTCTCTGTTGAGCGGTTGTGTTCTGCGCATGGCATCGCCTTTCAAAGCGAAGATTTTTTCTTGAACTATCGTGTTTCTAAGGGTGGTCCAGGACGGATCACGCTAAAAACTCTTTGAACCAAATCTGATCTTGTGTTTAATATCTCCAAATCCGACCGAGGTTGGGCGGATAAGTTTTTTTTCGTGAGAATTTCTTCTCTGAGGGGCGATAAATCATTCTTGCGAAGCCGTTGGAGGCCCATAGGTAGTGTTTTCCCCCTTTCCTGTTTTTACTTGTTCAAACTCTAACGAGTTCACCGGTTTTTCTGGCAGAAGAGGTTGCCTCTCTCATACCAAGCAAAGGTTCTGCTGTAATCATTTCCCAGATCGAAACGCTTCCTGCTGCTGAAAGATCCTACCCAGATCTGGGACCTTCCTCCTCAACAGAATCCGACGAAGTCGAGATGTCAAGTAAGTATTTTTGTAATTGCATGTTGCTTTTTTGTATCTTTAAGTGTTTGTATAACGCGTTTACATCTTCGTGTGACAGGTTCCAGAGCCACTCGTTCCATAGCTTCACTCACCACTGCGGAGCGCTTGGAGGCGCGAAAGAAAAGGAAGGCTGAAACTGCCTCTAGCGCCGACACTGAGACCGCAATCTCGCTCGCTCCTAAGGCTCCGGTATCTAAGAAGTCCGTCTTGCCAAGGAAAGATTCAGGCATCAGAATGTCCGATCTCCCCAAGACCATGATGTCGTTGGACATGGATCCTATGAAGTGCCTCCATTCCCTTGCAGCTTTAAGAGTCGACTGCTTCTCGGGCCGCCCTCACCGCCAGCCTTCCTACTCCGAGTTGTTTGGCGAAATCGTCGCTGCGCAATGGCAGGTATGTAACATTCTGAGTACGTGTTAATGCGTGTTACTCATTTGCTTTTTTCGAATCTTAACACGTTAACTTCTTTGCCTAGGGTCTTCAAATTTCTCTTGCTGATTTCGACAAGTTTAAAGACCTGCCCGATCAACTGTCTACCTGTGACATGAATCTTCAGAATGAGAAGAATAAATCTTCTCTGTTGGCTGGTGAGAAGGCGTCCTTGGAGTCACGGATCGCTGAGTTACAAGAGGAGCTGAAGATGGCCCAGCAAGAGTCCCAAGTTTATCAAGAGGAACTCGAGAATGAGCAAAAGAAATCTGCTGCCCTGGCGAACGAGATTGAGGAATCCGCCGACTTCTACTCCATCAAGGCTCGGGTGGAGACAATGGAGGAGCATTTTGCGGGGAAGTCAGCTGGCTGGGATGTCGCAAAGGAAAGGGAGGAATTCATGTCTATGTTCCCTGACGCGGCTAAGGCGATGAAGAACCCTTCCCCCATATACGACATTGTGAAGGTGGCGCATGAAGTGGCGCAAGTGGAAGTGACGGAGAAGGACTCCACCATGAAGGCTGCAGAAGACTGATTTCTTCTTTTCGCTGTTTTGTTTAAGGACTTTTCCACTCTACCCCCAGCGTGTTGGGGTTTCTGAACTTGTTTTACCCCTCAGTTTCTGGAGTTAATTTAGATGACTTTAACTGGTTTTGGCCGCTAGTGGTAGGGCCGTAACTCTATGTTTGCTTGCCCTTTGTTTCTTTGGGGCCTTTAACTATTACTTTTGTGTATGCTTGCCTTGTCCTTTTTGCGTTTGTTTTGCAGGTTTGGAACCAAGCTGGAAGCATGGGAGTTTCGTCGAAGACTTAGTCTAGTTTAGATGTATGTATGTAATTTGTATAGCGTTAAGTGTGTAAGATGCAATATTTGAGGGCGAAGATGTAAGGAGAAGTTGTAACTTGTATTAATAATGATTGAATATACAAGTACATGAATAAAGAGCTTCTTTTGTATAAAAACTCTTGTTTGTCTCGTTTGCCTCGTGCATCTGATTTTCTTGACTAGTCAATTTGCGTGCACTTGTTGCCTGTTTGTAAGGCTCGGGCCTTTTGTCTTGGCCTGTAACGTCACAAGGCGTCCCTTGTTAGTTTTCGCAGAACCATGTATGTCAAGGCTTGTGTAAAGCCGTGATGTAATCAAGTAATGTGTAGGAATGTAAAGACAATGTCGTAGTATGTACCCTGCTTAGAAATGATAAAGCTTTAGGTTCATCGCATTCCAGCTTCTGGGCACTCTTTTGCCGTCATGTGACACTAACTCGTATGCGCCTTGACCCACGACTTTCACTATTTGATATGGGACTTCCCAATTTGGTCCAAGTTTGCCTGTGTTCAACTCTTGGGTGTTTTGGAACACCTTCCTCAACACCCAATCTCCGACTTGAAATGCTCTGGAGTTAACACGTTTATTGTAACTTCGTGCTACCCCCTATTTGTATGCCGCCAATCGTATTGAGGCTTCGTCTCGCAACTCGTCCACCGTGTCGAGATGGTGTAACAAGTTTGAGTAATTAGATTCCTCTGTAGTGAGACCGTATCGAGCAGTGGGCAAAGATACCTCAATTGGTAACACAGCCTCACACCCGTAAACCAGGGAGAAAGGTGTGTGTCCCGTTGTTGTCTTGGGTGTAGTGCGATCTGACCATAGGATGAGCGGTAACTCGTCTGCCCACTTTCCCTTGGCATCTTTAAGCCGCTTCTTGAGATTAATAAAGAGAACCTTGTTACTTGCTTCTTCCTGACCATTCGCCTGTGGGTAGCGAGGTATAGACATAACAAGTTGGATGTTGTATTGCTGGCAAAATGCTTTAGTCTTGTCACTGATGAATTGGGAGCCGTTGTCGCATAGTATAGTGGATGGTATCCTGAACCTGCTTAAGATATTTCTTCGGATGAACGAGATAACCTGAGTATCCTTGACCTCTTCGAAGGCTTCGGCCTCAATCCACTTAGAGAAATAATCTGTCATGGCTAAAAGATAGACGCGTTGCCCTGAAGCTGGTGGGAGTTTCCCAACGATGTCCATCCCCCACTTCATGAATGGCCATGGTGAAGTAAGGGGATGAAGTAACTCTGAAGGTAGATGTGGGATCGGTCCGTGACGCTGGCACGCGTCACATTTGCAAGAGAACTCCGCTGCATCTTTGTTCATGGTGGGCCAGTAGTACCCCATCCTGCTCGCTTTCTTTGCCAGGTTCCGACCCCCTGTGTGGTTGCCACACTCGCCGTCGTGTATGTCTCGTAACACCACCTGTACTTCGTTTTCCTTTACGCATCGAGCGTATACTCCTGACGACATCCACTTGAACAAAACGTTATCTTTAATCGTAAATGTGGAAGCTTTTACCTTAAGTCGTCGGGCTTCCACCTTGTCTTCTGGAAGGACACCTTGTTGCAACCATTCCAGGTAAGGTGTTACCCAGGACGAGTTACTGTCTGAACTGCTTATTGCCAACACATCAGCCTCCTTGACTATAGATGGTGCATCAAGGTACACGAAGGGGATCTTGGTGTATTCTCGTGGGTCTATGGCAGATCCAAGATTAGCTAAGGCGTCAGCCTGTGTATTATCGTCTCGAGGAACCTGCTTGATCTCGAAATGTTTGAAATCTTTCACGATCTTGCGTACCTTTTCGAGGTAGGCTTTCATTTTTGAATCCCTGGCAACATATGAATCTGTTACTTGTGATGTCTCTCATTTTGGTGGTGTTTTAGTAGTTAATTTCCCTTGTAAATATGTGTTTTTCATTCCTTTCTTGTTTAGTTTCGTTCCCTTTTAGCTTAGTTCCCGGTTTTCTTCAAGATTCGGAAACTATGCGAGTTTGTTGTGTTTTGTAGGTAAAATGGCTCATTTGAGGACATTATGGAGGAGCTTCTAAGGAGGAGCTAGGCAAGGGAGCTAAGGAAAGGAAGAGCCATGCAAAAACCGAAGAGGAACCAAAGGAAGACCAAGAAGAGACAAGGATCGAGGCCCAGGACCGAGTACCACCAAATTGGGCCCGAGTTCGAGCAACCAGAGGCTCGGACCGACGTTCCCAACGTCGGGCCCGAGGTCCCCAGCGTGTCGATCCAAGTCGGCAATTGAGAAGATTAGGCTCCAAGGCACAAATATGGTGATCTTCCAATTTTGCCCTTCTTCTAAATTGGAATTCCTTGATCCCCAATCAAGAGAAGAGGATAATTAGAGGGAGATTAGAGATCATCCAACAATAATCCCACACCTAATCACTCTCAAAGGCTCAAGGAAGACTTGGAGAGCAAGGAGAAGAAAGGAGGAGGAGAAGAGGAGGAAATCGGTGGAGCTAGAGAGGAGTTTAGTGAGTTTGTACTTGTTTTGCTTTGGATTTAGTAGAATTAAGACTTGGATCTTGTGAACCCTTTGAGATTTGAATGCAATTTGAGTTTGATTTGAGATTGATGATTGAGATTAGCTTGCTTTTCCATTTGATTGCTTTTTACTCTTACTTGATGGAGTAGATTCCATAGTCTTGGGCTACGAGGGAAACCCCTAGCTAGGATTGGGTATGAACCCCCAATTCCATAGCCTTGAGTGCTTGATCTAGGAATCCTCTCTACATTGAGCTTCAATTCTCTTGTGGAAGCAAGGGACCTAGGGCTTGTGATTGGTAAGAGTAAGCGAAAGTGATCTCTAGCCCATCACTAGACCTAGCATCGAAGGAGAGTGAAAACTCCCTTGGGTCGAAGTGTAGAGTGGAGGGATCGAAGGCTAGCAACCTCGATCTCACAAGGATCAACACTTATTGGCTGAATTGGGGTGGAATTACCCAAGTCTAGTTAGGGAAGGAACCCAAAAACCCAAGACCGATCTACTATTTTTGACAAATCGAAGTACCCAGCAACTCGGGCACGACGTCGTGTAAGTCGGTCCCGGCCAAATTGACCTCGATCCACCCTCGGACCGAAGTGACCAGTGTCGGTCCGAGGTGATTTCCCTTGTTTTTCCTCGTTTTGCCTTTCTTTTATCTCTTTTTAGTCTTTCGGGTACTCTCAACGCACGAACTCCCGTATGTTCGACACCCTACCTCTCTACTACAATTGAGGTTCGGTTTATAAATTTAGATTTTGAGACTCTCCGATCCCGGACCGATCAGAATTTTGGCGTCGTTGCATGGGAGTTCTATTTGTTTGAGGTACCCTCTTTTGTTGAGTTTTTGATTTTGTAGTGATTTGGGTAAGGGACTAGCCCAAGCCCCTTGTTTGTTTTGATTTGGTTTTGTTTGTGTCTTTGGTTATAGGTGTATGCGAGCTCGTTCCGTCCGAGGAACACTTGAGTTCGACTTTGTGTGTGACCCGGAGAGTATTCTAAAGCAAGCCCGGAAGAAGAAGAGAATGGCGGACCAAGCCCGTGATGAGGAGTTTGAAAGGATGAGAGCCGACATGGCTCGTATGCAACTTGAAATGGCGAACCGAGATGCCGAGGCTAGGAGAGAGCGCGAGCATAGGATGAGATTGGAGGCTCAAATCAACACTCAACCCCGGAATGCTAGACAATACATGCATCCGGAGTTGAAGGTGCCAGAACCGGCCATCGTCTTGCCGGAGGTGTCAAGGAATTTTGAGATCAAAACTCAATTTATCTCACTCATCAAGAGAGAGCAATTCCAAGGGAGACCAAATGAGTGCCCGATCGAGCATGTGAAGCAATTCAAGGACCTATGTGAGACCATCTCGACGGATGATGAGACACTTGAGTACGTGCTACTCAAGGCCTTCAAGTGGTCGTTGGGAGGCAAGGCATTGCATTGGTTGGAGAGCCAAGCACCTCGATCCATCACATCATGGAGGGATCTCAATGAAGCATTCTTGATGAAGTTCTTTCCGCCCACCAAGACGACGGAGCTTAGAAGGAAGATAGCAAGCTTCCAACAAGGAGCCCATGACCAAGGATAAATTGAACCTTCATACCGATTGTGGGTTCATTGACTTGCCTCCGGAGCAAGCGTGGGTGTTGCTAGACAAGCTCTCCGATTATGAAGCCATGTATGGAGTGAGTCAAGTGAACAAGGAAGTAAGAATCCATGGAGACAGTCCGAAGAGGCTCTACGATTCAAAAGGTGAAGAGGTGGATAAAGATGTGAAGATCCAATTCTTGGAGGATGAGTTGAACAAGATGAGGAGGAAAATGGGTCATCTCCAACAAAACACAAGAGCTTGTGAAGAGTGTGGTTCTTTGAAGCATGGAGCCCAAGAATGCCCAAATGAGCGCCAAGTTCGATTGGCCGAGCAAATTGAGGAGGCTCACTATGTTCAAAGGAATTTCGGAGGGAGAGCCAATTTCAACAATGGAGGAAGGTGGAACCAAGGCCTAGCTAGTGGCTACAACAACAACTTCAACCAAAACGAGCCAAGGGCCCAACCACCACCATACCGACCTCCGGGATTTTATGAGCAAGCACCACCATGGGCTCAAGATTTGAGGAATCAAGTCCTCAACATGGAGAGAAAATTTGATGATCAATTCAAAGAGTTGGGTGTTTGGAGAAGGCAAGTGGACAACCAATTTGTTCACATAACAAATCAACTTCCAAGAGAGGAAGGGAGAATCCCGGGCCGACCCGAGGAGAATCCCCGTGCCCCACAACAACAAAATGAAGTTCGAGCCATAGGATTAAGGAGTGGACGGAGTTTGCCCGAGCCACAAGTTCCAAGAACAAGAGAAGAAAGTCGGACCGAGTTGCCCAGTAACTCGGGCCCAACATGCCCAGACATCGATCCAGTAGACGGAGGAGGTCCCCTGAGTTGGACCGAGGTTGAGCATAACTCGGGCCCGACATGCCCTGAATTTGGCCCGATGTCCCTAGAAGCTCCCTGCCCCAGGACCGAGGTTCCTGAAGTCGGTCCCGAGATCACTCCGAAGTCGGTCCAAGCTGAAAATGTTGAGAGAGATCTAGATCGATCCAAGGAGGTGGATCCAAGCAAGAAGCAAAGTGGCACCACTCTTCCATACCCTTTGAAGAAGCCCAAGGAGATTGTTGAGGGCAAGTTCAAGCGGTTCTTGAAGCTTTTGCAAGGCTTGAACATCACCATCCCATTTACCGATGCTCTAAGTGAGATGCCATCCTATGCAAAGTTCTTGAAGGAAATCTTGAGCAAGAAGAGGTCAATTGTTGAGATGCAAGATGAGGTGAAGATCTTGGAGCTACCTCAAAAGCTAGGTGATCCCGGAAGATTTGCCATCACCGTGGGGATTGGATCCCAAAACTTCAAGGCTCTTTGTGATTTAGGAGCAAGCATATCGGTTATGCCTTTGAGCATATGGAGAAGGGCTAACCTCGGAGATATGGAACCGGTTGATATGAGTCTTACTATGGCCGATGGTTCATCAACAAAAGCCACCGGAATTCTAAATGACGTCCCAATTCGAGTTGGGAGGTATTTTGTGCCCGATGATTTTGTGATCCTCGACATGAAAGAAGATCCGATGGTGTCCATTATTCTTGGAAGGCCGTTTCTAGCTACGGCGGGTGCCAAGTTCGATGTGAGAAATGGGAAGGTCACTTTCGAGATTGGCGAGGAAAAGGTGGAGTTCCATTTCAACAAGGCTCTTAACGAACCGGATGCTTTGGTAATTTTGAAGTTGGAGGAAAATGTCAAGCGCAAGAGAGAGGAGTTGGAACCCACAAGAGAGGAAGAAGCACCATTGAGAGACCATGACATGGTCAATGTTCAAGTCCATGAAGAGACAAGAGATGGAGATATCCCGAGAAGCCATGAAGAGTATCCTACTCTATATCCTTTTGATGTGGGAGATTCTTACATTTGTTTAAGTGATTTGAAAGAAGATCTAGAGGATGACTACCTTTGTTTGAGTGATTTGCAAGAAGACTTGAGTTATGATGTCATTGAGTCCCCTAGAAATTCTTTAGATTTTTGTGGTGTAGGTAATGAAGGCCAAGTTGAGATGATGCAAGAGATGCCAACCTACACTTTGGAGGGGAGGAATGATGGAGAATTTGGAGACCACACTTTCATCAAACACAAATGGTGGCACTTTGGCTATGAGGAGTGTGGAGATGCATATGACAAGGAGGATCAATTCACCGTTTTTCACCCTCCTTGAAGGGTAGAGGTTAGAAGTCAAGCTAGTGACTTAAAAGAAGCGCTCCTCGGGAGGCAACCCAGGTTTAGTAGATTCATTTTCGTAGTTTCTAGTTTGTTTTTCTTTGCCTTAGCTTAGATTCTTTCTAATCTCTTCTTTAGCATGTATTTTGTGGAAATGTGTGTTATGTGAGCTTCATTAGCATGTGTGGTATTTGTGGAAATGATGCAAGAACTTGTGGGTAGAAAGTTGCCAAGACGAGGGATTTTTAGGAAGCCAAAATGGGTAGGACCGAGGTACCCAGTACCTCGGGCCCGAGGTCCCCAACATCGGTCCTCTTTGACGGTCACTTTGGACTTGACTTTGTGGAAATTCCTACTATGCCCTTCTGACCTAACTTTGTCTTCTACCCCATTTAAGCCCCTTTCCCATACCTAACACCCATCACCCCTGTTGGATCGTAAGTCAGTTAATGAGGGCGTCCTTAACTAAGTTAAGGGCGTCCTTTAGTGCAGCGGAATATAGACTTAACAGAATACAAGATAAGTGGACACAAGTATTTATAGAGGAACCCCACTAAGACCAACTAGTCTTATGGGTAAACCTCTACCTCCGTTGGAGGATTTTCAATAGCCGTCCCTTATCTTATTAAGAGTGAGTCCTTACAACTTAGGCGAGTCGTTACACTTCTCTGAGCTAAGCGTCCGTCCTTAGCCTCACTAGTAACACTCCTTTCAACCTAACAAGTAACCTAACACTCTAGCTATAAGGAAGCTATCACTCACGTCTCTCACGGTTCGTTGTGAGAGACAAACTACAGCACTAACTGATTTGTGGTTTGTTTTGGATTTGATGTGGTTGGACTTTCTTTCTCTTGCTTCAAGCTCACTTGATCTTCTCGATCTTCGTTCGTGTTCTTGAATGCTTCGGGAGAGCTTGAGAGAAAGTCTTCAAAGTCCACCACCGCTATGCATGCCCTTGGGAGGGTATTTATAGCACAAGTGATTCTTGTCCTCTAGCGTCCTCTGAGACTTGGCAGGAGCCTTGGTCTTTGATCGACGGTGCGATGAGCTCCTTGAGGAAGTCAACTCTGTTGACGCTTGGGAAGCCTCCGCGTGGGTAGGGGACCATCGCTGGGAAAGCGACGTCTTTGGCATTGTCTACACGTGCCCAGACAAAGGAAGCTTCCTTCTGAGGACTAAGGCCGGACGATGATGTAATCATGTTGGGGCGGCCTTGATTTGAATTTGAACTTCGTCCGTATTTTGGCGCGCGTCCCTTCTTGATGAAGACTCCGTCCTATCTTGCGCAGGGACTCTGCCAATTACGTTTAGCTTTGGAAGTTCAGGTAACGTGCGTCCCTACAGCTTAGGGACTGCTGTTTACTTGTTGTCCTTTTCGCTCATGTACGTCCTCTGGACTTTACCTGAGATCAACACTTGGGCAACTTATCAAATACATGTGAGTTTGTCATTATCAAAACAAGGGACGATTATTATGGGTTTAGATATTAACGATTGACGTCCTTAATATCGTCCCAACAATTTCCCCCTTTTTGATGATGACAAACTCTTTCAAATAATGCACACAGAAGTAAAGCTTTTAGCATGAGAACTACACTTGATTTTCTTTTCAGCTTAGGTTGGCATGCAACACTGTCTTTTAAGTGCGTCCTATTTTGTTCTTAACTAGCGTCCTTTGGACTTGGTCGAAATTCCCCCTAAACACATGCTTTCTATGACAACTTTAAAAACAATCGCATCTCTGCAAAACTATACTTCCCCCTTTTGGCATCATCGAAAAGGAGAACAAGTCGAAATGTATGCAAGCACAAAGTCATAACTAAAGTAAAGAACGCTTAGACAAAATGAATCACATAAGTAATGAACGCCATTCAACAGAAATAGAGTACGATCATTACAGATATGCAACAAGGTTTTCAAAACGGGGACAGCGTCCCATTGTCTTAACAAAAGAAAAGATAGATTGTTTCAGGGTTAGATGGGGGGGAGGTGATCATTTCCGGGGACGCTTGCCGAGAGCCTTGAGATTTTGCTCCTGAAGGTAGTTGTTCTGTGCAAGGAGCTCGTTGTTGCGCTCAAGAAGTTCTGTGTGGGTGTGGAGGGTGTCGTGAACCTGCTGGATTAAGTCAATCATCATGCACTGGTTCTCGATCATCATTCCCATCAGATACTTCGTAGAGTGCTTCTCAGCCTCGTCAGGGACGCTCATACCATCGAGCTCGTCCTCTTCATCAGCAGCGTCCTCAGCTGGCGTCCCAACTACTTGGAGATGTTCAGCCACGAGATCACCTTCTTCAGTGTCAGCAGCAGCATCAGCCTTGGCTCTTCTTTCAGCTTTAGCCTTCTTCTCAGCCTCTTTTCGTTCCTTCTCCATTTGGCGTTTGACGGACGGGAGAGGCTCATCACACCTTAGTTTTCCAACTGGGGGGAGTGTGATTTGCCTAACGTCCCAATGAATACCAAAGGAACGTTCCTGCTTTGGAGCATACAGTCCTTGCTGCTTCAGAATTTGCTTCACCAAGCCGGGGAAGGGAAGAGAGTGCCTGCCTCCTGTGCACTTGCCCATGTGCTCCAAGATTACCCGAGGCAAGTTGATGGGCTTGCGTTCCAAGAAAGCGTCCAGTAGAATACTGTCAGTGATCTGAACAATGGACTTCTTCTCTTGGCGGGGAACGACCATGCGCACAATGAAGTGATGCGCAAGGACGCCCGTCTTGGAGAGACAGTGAGCGACCCTATCCCTAGCAACTGGTTGTCTCCCGTTGAATATTCTGTTGAAGATCTCTTCCTGGGAGAAACGACCAAAGTTTTTGTTGGGAAGGTCGTGCATAGCATCTGGCGGAGAAGGACGCAGGCTTAGCATATTTCGGACGGTACCCTCAGCAACTGAGTACTCGTCCCCATCAATCTCGAACGTCCCTTGAGGCTTCCCTTTTACTTCGGATATTTCAAATTTAGAGTAAAAGCGGAGAACCTGTTCGGGGTCAACTTCTGCGGCCTCGGCGCCTAGATGCGTCCATCCCTGAAACTCAAGCAGTTCCAAGAACTCCTGACGTTGGTTCTCTTCCAGGAACTGGGCGTTGAACAAGAGCGGCGACAGAATCTTCTTTAACCTTTTCTGCTTGGAGCCATTGCTTATGATGACCTCGTCACCGGCGTCCTGTTCGTCTCCGTCCCCTTCTTCATCCTCATGGTCCTCATCCAGAGGAACTTCCTCATCATCAGAGGCCTCGTCCCTTTGTTCCTGGAACTCGACCATCTCTGTGTCCTCAGCAGCGGACGCCGGATTTGTTGGAGGCGCGTCCACTGTTGGAGTCCTTGCCAAGGACTCCATGGGGACTTCATCAGAAGCCGTCCCCTGGACTTGAGTAGATTCCTCAGCAGCTTGAGCAGGCGGAGGAGGAGGTGTTGAAGCTCTGGGAGGAGAGGGAGTAGGAGTTCTGAGCTTAGCTTTGGTAGGGGGGGCAGAAGAGGTGCTGGGCGGAACCACGGAGATGGGCTTCACCTGGAGCGGAGCAGAGGGAGGAGGCGGCGGCGAAGCAGGAGTAGCGTCCTTGGCCTGGACCTGAGGAGCGTCCTCTACCCGCATTCCCACACGTGGCTTTCTTCTTTACTAAGAAACACAGCTGTTGAGCACTGTTCGCGCGTATCCCGAGATCTTCGCTGAAGCTTCTCTTAAACGGTTCACCTTCCCAATTTCAAACATTCGAACTTTTCACAACTACAGAGGACTCCGAGCTGGCGTCCTTTCAACACACAACACTTCTCAATATTGAACTGAACCACGGCGTCCCAGACACTGATCTCAACCTCTGAACTTAGAACTCTGTACGGACAACTCTTGGCTCTTAACACGCGTCCCTTTGATCACTTAGAATTATTTTTGAAAATCAAGCAAGTACGTCCCGTAAAGATAAAACAAAGAACGTTCATAGGACGCGTTTGCAAGATTCTCGGCTTAGGTAAGCTTAGAGTTCCCATCATTTCGGCTTGTAATGAGGGCAGGGTGATCAGGGATACTCTTGAGATAAAAAGCGAAGTGAACATCGTTCAAAACATAAGTAAAGCACATGTCTTAGACTAGCGTCCTTTAAAGATGACTTTAAATGCATGACATACTTTAAAATGAGTTCTCATCCCCAAGAGCACATGTCTTAGACAAGATCTCAACAAGACATAGCCAATCACTGAGGGAATAATAGAACGGGACTTGATCATTTAAAAGTTATCATCCCCAAGAGCAACCTCAGGTGCTCGAAGGGACGTCTATCAAGTGCTTTTGTGAAAATATCGGCCACTTGGTCCTCAGTTCTAACATGATCCACTCTAATTAGTCCAAGTTCAACATTATCACGAAGGAAATGGTGTCTTATATGGATATGCTTCGTTCTAGAATGATGAACAGGATTTTTGGCAATACTTATAGCACTGGTGTTATCACACAAGATGGGGACTGTGTTGAGGAACGTACCATAATCTTCAAGTTGGTACTTGATCCATAGGACTTGTGAGCAGCACGAAGCAGCAGCACGAAGCAGCAGCAACGTACTCAGCTTCCGCGGTAGAGAGAGCCACGGAGTTTTGCTTTTTGGATCCCCAAGACACAAGGCATGAGCCCAAGAATTGGGCCATTCCTGAGGTGCTTTTCCTATCAACTACATGGCCAGCGTAGTCTGCATCAGAGTACGCTACCAGGTTTAGGGACGTCCTCCTGGGATACCATAGGCATAAATCATCCCGTCCCTTGAGATATCTGAAGATTCTCTTGACCTCTTGCATGTGGGACTCCTTTGGATTTGCTTGGAAGCGAGCACATAAGCATACAGCGAACATGATGTCGGACGACTTGCCGTTAGATATAGCAAGGACCCTATCATTCCTCTGTAGAGCTTTTGATCTACACTCTTGCCTTCTTCATCAGCATAGAGGCGAGTATTGGGGGAGATGGGAGTATCAATGGGCTTTGATGAACTCATACCATACTTCTCAAGCATTTCACGAATGTATTTCTGTTGGTGAATGCGCGTCCCTTCCTTGAGCTGAGTGATTTGGAGTCCCAAGAAGAAGTTGAGTTCTCCTATGAGGGACATCTCAAACTCACTACTCATCAAGTTCTTGAATTCCTCTACAAGTTTCATGTTAGTGCTTCCAAATACTATGTCATCGACATAGACTTGGACAATCAAGACATCTTTAAGGACTTTCTTTAAGAAGAGGGTTTTATCAATGTTACCTCGTGTGTACCCGTTGGACAAGAGGAAGGACGCAAACCTATCGTACCATGCACGAGGGGCTTGCTTGAGTCCATAGAGTGCCTTGTCCAAGAAGTACACATGATCTGGGTGATCAGCGTCCTCAAATCCTGGGGGTTGAGCAACATACACTTCCTCTTTGAGTTTGCCGTTGAGGAAGGCTGTCTTGACGTCCATTTGAAAAAGCTTGAACCCTTTGTGAGCGGCATAGGCGATAAGGAGGCGAATGGCTTCAATTCTGGCAACAGGAGAGAAGGTCTCATCATAGTCGATTCCTTCCTCTTGTCTATAGCCTTGAGCCACCAGCCTTGCTTTGTTTCTTGAGACACGACCACTCTCATCAAGTTTGTTCCTGTAGACCCACCTCGTCCCTATTATGTTTTTGTTTCTTGGACGAGGGACGAGGGTCCAAACCTTGTTTCTTTCAAATTGATTGAGTTCTTCTTGCATGGCTTGGATCCAATCGGCGTCCTGAAGTGCCTCCTTTATGTTCTTAGGTTCGACTAAGGACACAAAGGCGTTGAATGCACAGAACGCTATGTTGGCATTATGGGACTGATTCACAGCTGATCTGGTTTGGACTCCTTTTGAAATATCTGAGATGATTTGATCTGTTGAATGAAGTCTTGAAAGATTGGATCCCCTATTAGTAGCGTCCCTTGCAGGAGTACTTCTAGGGTCCGTCCAATCAGAGTTATCGGAATCATACTCAATTTCTTCATTTAGAGGCTCAGAAAGTTCCCCCTCAGGTTGAGCGTCCTTTTCTTGACGCTGTTTTCCTTGTAAGCTTGATTCAGCAACATCATGTTGAGCTGGAGATTCACTTTGAGATGGAACCTCCTGAACAACACTGGGAACTTCTACTGAGACTTCTTCAGGATTTTGAGTAGCGTCCTTAGGAACATAGTATTTTCCAGAGGACCCAAAATCAACTTCATCATCAGAGTCATCCTGCTGCAGAGAAGATGAGCGTTCTTTCTTACTTGGTTTATCTTTGTGAGAAGAACTTTCTTTGAACACAACATGAATGCTCTCCTCAAGCTTTAGAGTCCTTTTGTTGAAGACTCTATATGCTTTGCTGGTGAGGGAGTATCCAAGGAAGATGGCTTCGTCACTTCTTGCATCGAACTTTCCAAGTCTTTCTTTATCATTGTTGTGAACGAAGCACTTGCATCCAAAGACTCTTAGGTAGTCGATGCGAGGCTTTCTTCCATTCAGCAACTCATAGGACGTCTTCTTCAGCAAAGGACGGATCATGGCTCGATTGATAATATAGCAAGCTGTAGCAATAGCTTCCGCCCAGAAGTATTTGGGGACGCTATTAGCTAAAAGCATAGTTCTTGCCATATCCTCCAGCGTCCTATTCTTTCTTTCCACCACTCCATTTTGTTGAGGAGTCCTTGGAGCTGAGAAGTTGTGAGAGACTCCATGTTGATCACAGTAGGCCACGAACTCTGAGTTCTGAAACTCCGTCCCATGGTCTGATCGTATGGCTTTGAGAGGCGTCTCAAGAGCAACTTCTACTTGTTTGATGAAGACTTTGAATGCGTTGAAGCAATCTGTTTTTGAAGCCAAGAAGAGAACCCAGGTGAATCGAGAAAAGTCATCTACAAGGACATAGATATACCTCTTTCCACCATAGCTCATCGTTTTCATCGGTCCACAAAGATCCATATGAAGAAGTTCCAAAGGTTTCTTTGTGCTGACATCATTCTTTGACTTGAAGGACGTTCTTGTTTGCTTCCCTTTGATACAGGCTTCACACTGTTCAGTTTTCTCAAGATCAATTTGGGGAAGACCTTTTCACAAGATTCCTTTGAAGAAGCTTGAGGATTGTGCTTGGTCCAGCATGGCCAAGTCGGCGATGCCAGAGATCAGCGTCCTCCTTTGACACGGATAGGCATAACTCAGATTTTGGCTTGAACTCCTGGTTGAAGATGTAGACATTGTTCTTTCGGACTCCCTTGAGGACGACTTTGTTGGTCTTCACAAGATTCCTTTGAAAGAACTCTTAGATCGTCTAGGACGTCTAGGGTTAGCCTTAGGGACGGACTTATCATTTTCAATGCTAGTCCTAGCAGCTTTGCCACTTTCAATGTCGTTCTTCAATTTTAAGCAATCATATTTGAAGTGATCTCCTTGTCCACAATACCAACACGTCCTATAGTAAGTACCAAGGTAGTACTTCTTGTTGGGACGTTGGATTTTGTTCTTTTTCATCTTTTGAGGGTCACAAACTTTTGAACCTTCCCCCTTAGCAATTTTCTTATAAATCCTATGACTAGTGGAATTAGTGTAATAGTCCTCTTGACCTTTCTCTCCACTTTCTAGGACTCTAATTCTTTCAAGGAGATTCTTGGTCTTTTCCCTTCCTAATTCAAGTTCTGAGATTTTGCTTGCTTCGAAGTCGCTAGGGAGAGAGTTCCTAATGTCAGACTCGTATCCTAGTCCTCTTTTGGCTGGGACAAACACCATGGGTCTAACTTCCTCAACTATAGGACTCTTTCCTAACACTTTGACTTCATCTCTAAGGTTAGCGTTTTCTAGTTTGAGACACATCATTTCAGTTTTTAAGGACTTGATTTCTTCACAAGAGGACTCTAGTTGAATGGTCATGGAACTACAGCTTTCACATTCAACCACAATGTTTTCATTTTCAAGTTCCATTTCATCCATTCTATTTTGCATGTCTACGCTTTCTTCCATGATTCTTTTAATAAGCTTAATGAGTGTAGTTTTAGAGCATTTTTCCAAGGAATTCATCATGGATTCACGAGATACCTCTTGTTCCTTTTCCAGAGCGTCCTCTTCAACAACTGGAGCGTCCTCCACAGCCATGTACGCCACTTGTTCATCATCTGAGGCGTCCTCTACGGCTATGTAAGCCACTGGTCCTTCGGGTTCTTCCTCATCCGAACTCACATTATCCCATGCGGCTTCACACGCTCCCAAGAGGGCTTTTATCTTCATATCTTTTGAGGATAGTCCCGTAGTACACCTTTTGGCAAAGTGTCCTTTCTTGTTACACTTGTAGCAAGTCAGTTCCTTCATTTCTGCCTCTGTATACTTGGGACTCTCCTTTTTGTAAGGCATCTTGTATTTCTTGAAATCTCTGGTCCTTTTTCCCCATACTCGAACAGCTTTGTGTAGAAGGGCAATCTCTTCCTCTTCTTCTAGCTGTTCCTTGGTCTTGCTTTCCTTTTCTTTCAAAGCTTGAGCACGCATTCTTTCGCGATTCTCATTTTTATTGGCTTCCACCATTAAGGCAAGATCTCTTTGGTGGCGCAAGTATTCAGCGTACTCTGGAGTTGATGTCATCAAGGCAAGATCTGTCTGGGGGTTTCTAGCCAATTCAGCCATATCGGCTTCCCTTCTAGCTTCATAGCCTCTCAGCTTCCCATAGATCTCTTCCATATCCAGGGTTTTGTTGGCTATGTTCTCCTTGAACGTAGTTCTATCAAAATTCCATTTCCCCGTAAGTCCATCAATGACTACTCCAACTCTGTTCCTCATTGAGATTTCAGCTTCTGGGATGCCCAAGTTTCGCATCTTGGTCACAAGGGCTTCAAAGCGGTATGAGTAATCCTTGACAGTTTCGTTAGGAAGCATTCTGAAGGCATAGAACTCTCGTTTGATTTCAAGCTTAACATCTTCCTTCATCTCCGCCGTACCCACATGGTACTTCTCAAGAGCTTCCCATTGTAGTTTGGCTGTCGCCAAGTTGCTAACTCGGGTGGCGTCCCTCTCGCAAAGGGACGCTTGAAGGAAGCAAATTGCCTTGGCGTTTGTTTCCAAGAGCTTGAATTCGTCGGGACCCCACTCGTCCTCTTTGTCTTTCTTGTCATCAGGGATGGTAAGGTCACCTTTCATGATTACTCTCCAGCATTGATAGTTCTGACTTCGGCAAAAGTTCTCGAAGCGGATCTTCCATCGGTTGAAGTTGCCGTCCGTCAGACGAGGAGGCTTTACAAATGAGATTCCAATAGGTTCCATGTCCATCTTGTACCTGCAACTCAACAAAATCTAGAGCGCCAGCTCTGATACCAATTGTTGGATCGTAAGTCAGTTAATGAGGGCGTCCTTAACTAAGTTAAGGGCGTCCTTTAGTGCAGCGGAATATAGACTTAACAGAATACAAGATAAGTGGACACAAGTATTTATAGAGGAACCCCACTAAGACCAACTAGTCTTATGGGTAAACCTCTACCTCCGTTGGAGGATTTTCAATAGCCGTCCCTTATCTTATTAAGAGTGAGTCCTTACAACTTAGGCGAGTCGTTACACTTCTCTGAGCTAAGCGTCCGTCCTTAGCCTCACTAGTAACACTCCTTTCAACCTAACAAGTAACCTAACACTCTAGCTATAAGGAAGCTATCACTCACGTCTCTCACGGTTCGTTGTGAGAGACAAACTACAGCACTAACTGATTTGTGGTTTGTTTTGGATTTGATGTGGTTGGACTTTCTTTCTCTTGCTTCAAGCTCACTTGATCTTCTCGATCTTCGTTCGTGTTCTTGAATGCTTCGGGAGAGCTTGAGAGAAAGTCTTCAAAGTCCACCACCGCTATGCATGCCCTTGGGAGGGTATTTATAGCACAAGTGATTCTTGTCCTCTAGCGTCCTCTGAGACTTGGCAGGAGCCTTGGTCTTTGATCGACGGTGCGATGAGCTCCTTGAGGAAGTCAACTCTGTTGACGCTTGGGAAGCCTCCGCGTGGGTAGGGGACCATCGCTGGGAAAGCGACGTCTTTGGCATTGTCTACACGTGCCCAGACAAAGGAAGCTTCCTTCTGAGGACTAAGGCCGGACGATGATGTAATCATGTTGGGGCGGCCTTGATTTGAATTTGAACTTCGTCCGTATTTTGGCGCGCGTCCCTTCTTGATGAAGACTCCGTCCTATCTTGCGCAGGGACTCTGCCAATTACGTTTAGCTTTGGAAGTTCAGGTAACGTGCGTCCCTACAGCTTAGAGACTGCTGTTTACTTGTTGTCCTTTTCGCTCATGTACGTCCTCTGGACTTTACCTGAGATCAACACTTGGGCAACTTATCAAATACATGTGAGTTTGTCATTATCAAAACAAGGGACGATTATTATGGGTTTAGATATTAACGATTGACGTCCTTAATATCGTCCCAACAACCCCAATAACTACCTTCCCAAAATACCAAGTCCCCTTCAAAACCCCCAAATCGATCCATCACCATCACCATACTCGAACCTCAAGCAAATCTCACCACAAATCTCGATCCATACCCCTAGCATCCTCAAAACATCGATCCAAAGGCCAAAAACCTCAACCAAATCCCATAGATCTTCATCTCTCTTCTAGATCTAGAAGAGAAATTTGAGTTCTAAGAAGTTGATTGCTAGAAGTCTCTGTTTCTTCAATATTTGGTATGTGAATCTCAATCTCTACTTGATTCTTTATGAATTTCATGCTTTCATTGCTAGATTTGAGATATGCCATGATTGAGTGAGCTTAGACCTTGAGCATCCATGGTGATTTGCATGCATTGTGAAATTTGTGCTTAATTGTTGCTAAAACCTACTTGGAACTTCGATTGATGATGAGAAGTGGTTGATTTTGGATTTTAGGAGCATGATAGAGTGTTTTATGGGTGAATCTAGAACGAAAAGTCGGATTAGACTCGGTCCGAGGTACCCAGCACCTCGGGACCGATGTTGCATGTCGGTCCAAGACTCGGACCGAGGTTGAGAACCTCGGACCCGATGTCTTTTGTTGGTCGGTCCTGTGCATTTCGATTTTCTTTTGTGTGAGCTTTAGGATTCATGAGCTTGAATGTTGGTTATAGCATGTTTATCATGATATATATTGTGACTTGACCAATGATATGTGATTCTCGGTTCATGCATGATTGGATTTTGTGGAGTGAGTGTCTTAAGAGCAAGTATGGGGTTATTTCCTTGCATGATGAGTTGTTTGTGATGGAAGCTTGAGCTCTTGTTGTGATTGTATAGATTTTATCTTGTAGTTCTTTGTGTTGATTGTGTGTAGGTACCATGTCTACCCGAGCATCTTCTTCAAGGATGGAGAAAGCAACAAGGAAGTCTAAGAAGTCGTCCAAGAGGGTCCAAAGGATGGACGATGTGCGTTTCGAAGATGATGATGTAGCTCAAGAGTATGAGCGTCTCATGGGTCTATCTCACCACACCCGGTGGTTAGATTGGGAGTCCATTAGAAAGATGTGCATGGATGAGGCTCTTACTCGGTTTTACTCCAACATTGGGCTCAACGTCTTGCTAAGGTGCACCAACACTCATTATCCCGCCTTGACGTCCGAGTTTATGGCGACATTTAAGTGCACCTATGAAGGAGTCGAGAGTGAAGGCATGATTTCCTTCCAATTAGGCAACGAATTGCAAGAACTCTCTCTCTGGAATTTGGCGGTCTACCTTGGATTTCCATTTCCGAGAGATGAGGCTTTTGTGGATAATGAGAAGGTAGACTATCTTTGGAAGTTTGTAGCCGGAAGAAGTGAGATGAGGAAAGGCGCATCGACAAATGAGATAGCAAATCCACTCTTCCGAGTCATGATCCGAGCCTTAGGTTGTTCCATCTTTGCTAGGCGCGAATTGAGCAAGCCAATGAAGGAGGAGGCCATGCTACTCTATGAGATGTTGTTTGAGAATGAGAAGCCAATGAACCTCACATGGGAATGGGTGAAGATGGTGAGGGATTTCCAAAGTTCCTCATGGATCTATTTTGGAGGCATGATAGCCCGTTTGGCCCATCGTCTTGAGGTGGACTTGTCTACCTACACGTCGGCCCCAAATGGTGTAGAGTTCATGGACCTTAAGTACTTCAAGAAGGCCAACATCATCAAGGAGAAAGTTGTTTCCGACGTCATGGACCGACTTGTGCCTCACTCCAACTTTGATAAGGTGCAAGTTCCTTTGGGACCTCGACTTTTCGACCTCACAAGCTATTACAATTGGTTCCAAGTGTGGGCGGGAAATGTGAACCCTTATGGAGAGCCGGAGGGGACACTTGAGTGTAGGAGACAATCACAACACATTCGTTTCACTACTCCTCAAGCTTCCCCGGAATCCGAAGAAGAGGAGCCCAACCAATTTGAGTTCGTGAGAAGAGATGACATGGACGTGGACTTGCCTAGAGAAGGAGAAGAAGAAGAAGATGGTGGATATGTCAATTTGCTCACCGACCAAGTTCCAACACTATTAGACCGAGGTGCATCTCACGTCGGGCCCGACGTTCACCAACGTCGGTCCGACGTCTTTTTGCCCGATCCGGTCCCGAGCCATCATGAGAGGGGTGAGGGAAGTGGAGCAAGACAAGAACCACCAAGCTATAGAGGGTATGAAGGGTATGCCCAACGGTATGGGCCCGGAATGGTGTTCCCCGAGCCTCAACAATCAGTGGACATGAACTTCTTGGCCAACCAATTGGCGCATCTCCAACTACAACAATCTACCATGCTACAAGAGGCACACCAACTCAATCTTCAACAACAACACATCAACTTCCAACAACAACAACTCTCTCACCACCAAGAAGACTTCCAAGCTCAATTTGAGTAAGTGAACCGCAACATCGCCTACACTAGACGTGATGTGGATGACTTGAGGGCGGCCGAGGACCAAAGATGGAGTGTCCAAGAAAGTTTCAATGCATGGATGACCGGGAACTTCTCTTCCCGTGAAGATCAATGGACGCGTCCCGCCCCACAAATCCAACCGCCAAGTCAAGACCCTTTCCACGACCATGTGTATGAGCGAGAGCGGCACGCACAGCTTCAAAGGAGACGCCGTCAAGGACACCCTCCAAACTAAGCCTCAACATGCCATGCAAGAATAAGGAAATTGTGAGCTTTCTTGACTCTTATCTCTTTACTTTTGAGTTTTGATTTCTTTTGATGAGGACATCAAAATTTTAAGTATGGGGTGGGTTAGTAGCTCATAGTTCCATGTGTAGATCCATGTGATTGTGTTTGTCTTGTTTATGGGATGTTTCATTTTGGGATAGTGGCATGTTATGTTCCATGAATGATGATTGAATTTGATGGCATGAATGGATGAGTTTGTTTTGCTTTGTTTGAGAATTTTTTGCAAAAATCCATAAAAACTTGAAAAATTGTGTGAAAAAAACAAAAAGATTTTGTTTTTGGACTAGGAATTCCCATCTTAGATGTCTAAAAAAGGCTAATGATGATGTGAGCATGTAAAGTCCTTTGCATATTTTTGGATAGTTTAGCCTCTAAATGGATGTTGTTTTTGACGTGATATGATATCTTGCTTGTTTTTATTGAGCACATGAGTTCTTGGATGAGTTTTGATGCAACTAAGCTAGAGTGAACCTTGTGAGATGATTTTTGGCCATTTTAGGGATGTTTGTTCATATTGCATATCCCTCATTTTCTTGTGTGATTAGCTCATGCATGCTTAGTAAAACTTGCTATTGAGGTGTTTATCTATTTTCCAAGACCAATATGAGATTTGTTCTATGCTTTGTCGCAATGATTTGAACTTTATTTCATTTATTCACAAAATGTTCCATATCCTACCTTGAAGATAAACCGTTGTTTGTAGCCCCGTTTTAGCCTTAGACCTTTGTTTGAAACTACTCAAAAATATGATTCCTAGCCTATATGACTTGACCCTTATGGGATTGGACTTTAGTGAGAGGTTTGGAGTATATTTGGACAGTTGAGATTCTCTTTGGTGAAGGGAAAGAAATGGAGTTATAAACCAAGTGGGTAGTGCATCTTTGTTGTGATGAAAGAAAGAAAAGTTGGAAAATAGTGGATTGGAAGCACAAAGCTTAAGTGTAAGAAAAGGGGTTCCGACCGAGTTCAAAGTGACCTCGGGCCCGATGTGAGTTCAAAGTCGATCCTAGCGCAAAAGTGAAAAAAATCCAACAAAAAGTGTAATGCAAAGATGAAGTGGAATGTTAAGTGAAGAGTGGGTTGAAAGAAGTTGAAAAGAGAAAAATCAAAGTCTTTTGGATGAGTGAAAGTTGAAAGTGGAATAATTTGGTGAGTTTGGTAAGAGACTAGGTAGTTCAATAACCATTATGAGCACCACAAGACCAAAATGATTCCCACCTTGAGAAATACCAAAAGCCTCATTACAACCCGGCCGAATGGAACCTCTTTGAGGACCTCCATTGAGCCAAGTTCATATTCTTTGTGTGCATTGTAATATGCATATCTAGGTGGAGGAATTGGCGATATTATCTTCAATGGTAAAGTCTTTACTTGCATGATTCTTGAGTATGAGAGTTCATTGCTAAGCCTAAACACATGATGAGTGATACACATTTTTATGTCCCTAAAGTGAAGTTTGGTTGCATTAGACTTTATTCCTTGAACACTTGATCATGTGTGATGATGTAATCTTGCTAGCATGTCTATCACTTGTGCTTGATTGAGTTTTTCATATGAGGCTTTACTTGAAGATTGTGCTTCGGTCTTGCTTACAATGTTATTGCTTGAGGACAAGCAAGTTTAAGTATGGGGTATTCTGATGTCTCTCATTTTGGTGGTGTTTTAGTAGTTAATTTCCCTTGTAAATATGTGTTTTTCATTCCTATCTTGTTTAGTTTCGTTCCCTTTTAGCTTAGTTCCCGGTTTTCTTCAAGATTCGGAAACTATGCGAGTTTGTTGTGTTTTGTAGGTAAAATGGCTCATTTGAGGACATTTTGGAGGAGCATCTAAGGAGGAGCTAAGCAAGGGAGCTAAGGAACGGAAGAGCCATGCAAAAACCAAAGAGGAACCAAAGGAAGACCAAGAAGAGACAAGGATCGAGGCCCAGGACCGAGTACCACCAAATTGGGCCCGAGTTCGAGCAACCAGAGGCTCGGACCGACGTTCCCAACGTCGGGCCCGAGGTCCCCAGCGTGTCGATCCAAGTCGGCAATTGAGAAGATTAGGCTCCAAGGCACAAATATAGTGATCTTCCAATTTTGCCCTTCTTCTAAATTGGAATTCCTTGGTCCCCAATCAAGAGAAGAGGATAATTAGAGGGAGATTAGAGATCATCCAACAACAATCCCACACCTAATCACTCTCAAAGGCTCAAGGAAGACTTGGAGAGCAAGGAGAAGAAAGGAGGAGGAGAAGAGGAGGAAATCGGTGGAGCTAGAGAGGAGTTTAGTGAGTTTGTACTTGTTTTGCTTTGGATTTAGTAGAATTAAGACTTGGATCTTGTGAACCCTTTGAGATTTGAATGCAATTTGAGTTTGATTTGAGATTGATGATTGAGATTAGCTTGCTTTTCCATTTGATTGCTTTTTACTCTTACTTGATGGAGTAGATTCCATAGTCTTGGGCTACGGGGGAAACCCCTAGCTAGGATTGGGTATGAACCCCCAATTCCATAGCCTTGAGTGCTTGATCTAGGAATCCTCTCTACATTGAGCTTCAATTCTCTTGTGGAAACAAGGGACCTAGGGCTTGTGATTGGTAAGAGTAAGTGATGTCCACGTTTTTAGGTAGATTTTTAGGGTCTAGATAGGTTAGTTTAAGTTGTTTTTCGTAGCTGAGTCTTGTGTTTTTGAGTCTTTTTGCATAAGTTTTCGTATTTCCTTGAGATTCGGAAACTACGCGCTTTTGTGTCGTTTTGTAGGTATTTCGAAGCTTGAGAGCGAGTTTGGAGCAAGGCTAAGAGAAGATGGACAAGCTTGGAGGAAGATGTCAAGTGGACAAGCTAAGGAGAAGAGCTAAGAGGAGCAAAATCAAGAAAAGAAGTGAAGAAACCGACCCAAAGCTCGAGCCAAGTATGAAGAAAACAACACTCAGGATCGACCCTAAGGGGGGTCGATATCGACCCTAAGAGGGTCGTGCCAGGATGAAGAAATGTGAAGAAATTGAAGAAAACAACACTCAGGATCGACCCTGAAGGGGTCGATATCGACCCCTAGGAGGGTCGAACGCGCGTGACCGAATTCCTTATTCCGGATATCTTATGCAAGTTTCCTAGTTTGTATTTTAGGAAGGTGTTTTCTTTGTGTTTCCTAGTTAGATTAGGATTCCTTTTTGTCTATAAAAGGAGGTTGAACCTATAGTTTTTATTCATTCAATATTCATTCAATTAACAATCCAAGACTTGGAGGATTTGGGAGAAGACTTGGAGGACAAGTTTGAGGTTTGTAAGATTGATCTTTGGTTTTTATTTGAATTTGAGTTTGGTTTGATCATGTCTTCTTCTACTTCTTCCTTGTTCTTCTTTGCTATGTGTGAGTAGTCCTCTTAAGTTCTAGGGTTGGGCAAAAGCCCAACACAATCATGCATGTTTAAAACTTGAATTCATGACTTGAATGATAGATGATCATATCTAACCTATCTTGTGCTTAATCCTTTGCGAAAGTTGAGGTATCTCTTGTGATTAACCTTAGCGAAAGTGAAAAGTTAGTTGCTTGATTAGTTCTAATAGGTTTATTTGCGAAAGTTGATATTCCTAGGTTGAAGGATAGGTAGAAAGTTGTTTGATTTACGAAAGTTGATTGAATGGCTTGAATTGTTTGCGAAGGTTAACTTTTCTATGATCTAGATTGCATGATAGTTGTGAATTCTTGTCAAAAGCATGTATGGTTGTTGTTGTGGTAGCCTTTGCCCTAGGATTTGCCTTTTAGATTGATTAAAGTTCGTATCTTTTGCCTTGATCTCGACTCCCTCCGTCGTATTCGAGTTAGTTGCTTGTGATTTGTGTTGTTCGTGTGTCTTAGCTCTCAGGATCGACCCCCCTAGGGTCGAGATCGACCCTCTTTGGGTCGAGCCTGACGTTGTTTCCCCTTGTTTTCTTGCTTTTCGTAGTTATCAATTAAACTTAGCACTACTCTCACTCCCGTGGACGATCCTGACTTCGCTATACGCAGCGGGGTCTTGAATATAAATTTTATTTGTTCAAGAAAACCCTTTACCGAAAGTGATCTCTAGCCCATCACTAGACCTAGCATCGAAGGAGAGTGAAAACTCCCTTGGTCGAAGTGTAGAGTGGAGGGATCGAAGGCTAGCAACCTCGATCTCACAAGGATCAACACTTATTGGCTGAATTGGGGTGGAATTACCCAAGTCTAGTTAGGGAAGGAACCCAAAAACCCAAGACCGATCTACTATTTTTGACAAATCGAAGTACCCAGCAACTCGGGCCCGACGTCGTGTAAGTCGGTCCCGGCCAAATTGACCTCGATCTACCCTCGGACCGAAGTGACCAGTGTCGGTCCGAGGTGATTTCCCTTGTTTTTCCTCGTTTTGCCTTTCTTTCAACTCTTTTTAGTCTTTTGGGTACTCTCAATGCACGAACTCCCGTGTGTTCGACACCCTACCTCTCTACTACAATTGAGGTTCGGTTTATAAATTTAGATTTTGAGACTCTCCGATCCCGGACCGATCAACTTGGTTCACAATAAGCAACGAATCACAGATTACCTCGATTTCTTGCACGTTAAGATCTTTGGCAATAAGCAAGCGTGCTATGAGTGCTTCGTATTCTTGGTAGCTTTGAACGTGCATCGCACAGCCTGGGCTATCCTATCCCCCTGTGGTGACTTCAGGACTACCCCCAGCCCAACACCAACTTGATTTGACGCGCCGTCGGTGTGCATCAGCCATTTGCTGTTACTTGTCACGTTCAACATTTCTTGTTCTTCCTGTTGCGAAGGGGTAGGGGTGAAGTCGACCACAAAATCTACCAAGGCTTGCGATTTCATTGCTGTACGAGGTTCATATGAGATGTCGTAGCCATTTAAATGGATCAACCAACGCGTTAAGCGACCTGACAATTCTGGCTTGGACATGATACTCTTCATAGGATAGTTAGTTCTTACGATAATAGAATGACTTTCAAAGTATGGACGTAATTTAATCGAAGCCATTACTAAAGATGGAACCAATTTTTCCGCAGGAGAATACCTGGTTTCCGCGTCAAGCAATGTTTTACTTACATAGTAGATTGGTAACTGGTTACCATCTTCTTCACGGATTAGGACGGCGCTGACGGCGATTTCTGTAACTGCGAGGTAGACGTATAGCTTTTCTCCTTGCTTTGGTTTTGACAGTACCTGTGGATTGGATAGGTACTGCTTTAATTCTTCGAACGCCTTCTCATGATCTTCACTCCATTCGAACGACTTATTCTTTTTCAAGATGTCGTAGAATAGCTTGTTTCTATCCGACGAACGGGATATGAACCTGTTCAAGGCTGCAATCCTTCCTATCAGCTTCTGGACATCTTTGACACATCTTGGCGACTGCAATTCCATTATGGCTTTAACTTGCTCTGGACTCACCTCTATCCCTCTTTGGGTAACTATGTACCCGAGGAATTTCCCTGAGGTGACGCCGAAGGAACACTTTATCGGGTTCAACTTCATCTTGTACTCTCTTAAAATCTGGAAGGCGTCTCGTAGATGTGTGATGTGATCTTCCGCTTTTAGAGACTTGACGAGCATGTCGTCGATGTAGACCTCCATGGTATCCCCCAGCTTTTCCTAAAACATCTTATTAACCAATCTCTGGTAAGTAGCACCCGCGCTTTTTAATCCGAAGGGCATAACTTTATAGCAATAAGTTCCTTGATTTTTGACAAATGCCGTTTTTTCTTGATCCTCAGGATTCATCATTATTTGGTGATAACCACTAAACGCATCCATGAAAGTCAACAACTCGTGTCCTGCCGTCGCGTCCACCATTGCGTCGATATGAGGCAACGGGAATGAGTCTTTAGGACACGCTTTGTTTAAGTCAGTAAAATTGACACAGACGCGCCACTTACTTTTTTTCTTTTTGACCACTACCACATTTGCTAACCACTCAGGGTATTTGACTTCCCTAATTTTTCCTGACTCAAGTAAGGATTTTACCTCGTCGTTCATTACCTGATTTTGCTCGGGAGCGAACTTACGTCTTTTCTGTTTTACGGGTGGCATCTTTGGATTGACGTTCAATGCATGAGTTATCATGCTTGGGTCTATTCCGATCATGTCTTCGTTTCCCCAAGCGAAACAATCTTTGTAGGACCGTAAAAACTCCACCATTCCTTCCCGTAAAGTCGGCTCTAAATCTGCTCCTATCCGTACCTTCTTCGATGGTTCGGAAGGATCGAGGGCTACCTCTTCGAGTTCGGGTGCTTCTGGCTTTACATAGAAGGATGGAGTCTTACAGTCCTTTAATTGCTAATCGGACATCTGCTTGCTAGACTCCGGCTTTGGAGTCTTGGAAGTCGTCGTCTTCATTGTTACTAAGTAACATTCTCTTGCGAGTTTCTGCTCTCCTTGAATCTCCTGTATCCCCTAGGGCGAGGGAAACTTTACGCATTGGTGGTATGTGGACGGGATCGCCTTTATCACATGAATCCAAGGCCTGCCCAAAATAACATTAAACGGTGAGGGACAATCTAGCACTTGAAACTTCACTTGATAGTTCACTCCCTTTGCAATGGTCGGTAGGGAAATCTCCCCAAGCGTGTTGCGGGACTCTCCGCTAAAACCTACTAAGGTCGTGGATTTCTTAAAGATGTCGTCAAGTCCAAGACCTAAGCTGTACAACGCATCCAGCATAAGCAAGTTAGTGGAACTTCCGTTGTCAACTAAGATGCGTTTAACAAGAAAATTCGCAATAGTTAAGGATATTATTAAGCAATCATGATGAACTTCCTTTTCCTCGACTTCGTCGAAGGTGATGGGCATGATGGCGTGGCTGGAAGGTGTAGGAGCTTTGGGGTTTTCTCGTTTGGCTTCCCTGGCGATTCTCTTAACCGCGGAATAGGTTACACCGCAAACCTCCGACCCCCCGGTAATGACGTTGATCACACCTGCATGCTTGGGGGAATTGGGTTTTCGGGCTCTCTCCACATTCCGGGCCAGATGCTCCCTGCCACGCTCTGAAATCAACTCCTTGAGGTAACCTTTCCCCAACAAGTCGACTACTTCTTTCCTTAGCGCGATGCATTCTTCTGTCGTGTGGCCGTGATCGAAATGAAAGTCGCACCACCTTGATTCATCTTTGCGGTGGTGCGGGATATCTTTCTTCTGTGGCCATTTGACAGCATTTCCCATCGTGCTAAGGGTTCTGACGATCTTTGTTGCGCTGACTCGAAAGTTGTGGTGAGACAACTCAGGAGGTAGCGTGGGGTTCTCGCTCTTCTTGGCGTATGACGTGTTAACAGTTGGCTTGGCGTGCGAGGAATGATGAGCGGTTGAGGGGTACGGGACGTATCGGGCTTCCCGCTTTCCTGGCCGCCGATCATTCCGCTGAGGACTTACTCCTTTCTCAGCATAGAGATCATCTTCTTCAAGGCGGACGTGAGCCAACGCCTTGACCTGCACTTCATCAAAATTAGAGCAAGGATATTTTGTTAACTCTCGATATAGTTCGGGGTTTCGGGATGATATCCCTCGCCGAAAGGCTTCGACCGCCGTTGCTGCATCGCATCCCTCAATAGTTACAAGCTCCTCGTTGTAACGACTGAGGAACGTTGATGTCTCTCATTTTGGTGGTGTTTTAGTAGTTAATTTCCCTCGTAAATATGTGTTTTTCACTCCCTTCTTTGTTAGTTTTGTCCCTTTTTATCTTAGTTCCCGGTTTTCTACGAGATTCGGAAACTATGCGAGTTTGTTGTGTTTTGTAGGTAAAATGGTGCGTTTGAAGATGTTTTGGAGGAGTTTATAAGAAGGAGCCAAACTCGGGAGCGAAGGAGCGGAAGAGCCATGCAAAGAATGAAGAGGAACTCAAGGAAAACCAAGAAGAGAAGAAGACCGAGACCCCGGATCGAGTTACCAAGAGGTCGGGCTAGAGTTCGAGCAATAGAGCACAGGACCGACATTCCCAACGTCGGGCCCGATGTCTACCCGTGTCGGTCCGAGTCGGCAAAAGATGGGATTGGGCTCCAAGGCACAATGTTGTGATCTTCCAATTTTGCCCTTCTTCTAAATTGGGAATTCCTTGATCCCCAATCCAAGAGAGAGTATAATTAGAGGAGATTAGAGAGCATCAAAAGGAGGATACCACACCTAATCACTCTAAAAGGCTCAAGGAAGACTTGGAGAGCAAGGAGAAGAGAGGAGGAGGAGAAGAGAGAGAGAGATCGGTGGAGCTGGAGAGGAGATTAGTGAGTTTTGAACTTGTTTTGCTTTGGTTTAGTAGAATTGAGACTTGGATATTGTGAATCCCTTTAGAATTGAATGAGATTTGGCTTTAATTTGAGTTTGATGATTGAGATTAGCTTGCTTTGCCATTTGATTGCTTTTTACTATTACTTGATGGAGTAGATTCCATAGTCTTGGGCTATGGGGGAAACCCGGCCCTAGCTAGGATTGGGTGTGAATCCCCAATTCCATAGCCTTTGAGTGCTTGATCTATGAATCCTCTCTAAATTGAGCTTCAATCCTCTTGTGAGAACAAGGGATCTAGGGCTTGTGTTTGGTAAGAGTAAGCGAAAGCATCTCGGACCCATCACTAGACCTAGCATCGAAGGTGAGTGAAAACTCCCTAAGGTCAAAGTGTAGAGTGGAGGGATCGAAGGCGGGCAACCTCGATCTCACAAGGATCAACACTTATTGGCTGAATTGGGGTGGAATCACCCAAGTCTAGTTAAGGAAGGAACCAAGACCGATCTACCAAATTTGCCTAGTTCGAGTTACCCAGTCATCGGGCCCGACGTTGTGTGAAGTCGGTCCCGGCCAAATCAACCTCGATCCACCCTCGGACCGAAGTGACCAGTGTCGGTCCGAGGTGTTCCCTTTGATTTTCCTCGATTTTGCCTTTCTTTTTCCCCTTTTTAGTCTTTTTGGTACACTCAACGCACGAACTCCCGTGTGTTCGACACCCTACCTCTTTTACTACAATTGGGGTTCGGTTTATAAATTTAAATTTTGATATCATCCGATCCGGAATACCACGATCCCGAACCGCATCAGAATTTTGGCGCCGTTGCCGGGGAGTTCTACTTGTTTGAGGTACCATCTTTTGTTGAGTCTTTGATTTTTGTAGTGATTTGGGTGAGGGACTAGCCCAAACCCCTTGTTTGTTTTGATTCGGTTTTGTTTGTGTCTTTGGTTATAGGTGTATGCGAGCTCGTTCCATCTGAGGAACACTTGAGTTCGACTTTGTGAGTGATCCGGAGAGCATCATCAAACAAGCTCGAAAGAAGGAGAGAATGGAGGACCAAGCTCGTGACGATGAGGTTGAGAGGATGAGGGCCGACATGGCTCGAATGCAACTTGAGATGGCGAACCGAGATGCCGAGGCTAGGAGAGAGCGTGAGCAAAGGATGAGATTGGAGGCTCAAATCAACACTCAACCCCGGAATGCAAGGCAATACATGCATCCGGAGTTGAAGGTGCCGGAACCGGCCATTGCCTTGCCGGAGGTGTCAAAGAACTTTGAGATCAAAACTCAATTCATCTCACTCATCAAGAGAGATCAATTTTAAGGGAGACCGAATGAGTGCCCGATCGAGCATGTGAAGCAATTCAAGGATCTATGTGAGACCATCTCGACGGATGAGGAGACGCTTGAGTATGTGTTGCTCAAGGCCTTCAAATGGTCATTGGGAGGCAAAGCATTGCATTGGTTGGAAAGCCAAGCACCTCGATCCATCACTTCATGGAGGGCTCTCAATGAAGCATTCTTAATGAAGTTCTTTCCGCCCACCAAGACGACGGAGCTTAGAAGGAAGATAGCAAGCTTTCAACAAGGAGTTCACGAGCCACTTTTCGAGGCTTGGGATAGGTTCAAGGAAATGTTGAGGCAATGTCCGACGCATGGGCAACAACCTTATGTCCTTCAAGACATATTCTTCCAAGGAATCAACACCGCCACCAAGGACAAGTTGAACCTTCACACCGATTGTGGATTCATTGATTTGCCACCGGAGCAAGCGTGGGAGTTGCTAGACAAGCTCTCCGACTACGAAGCCATGTATGGAGCAAGTCAAGTGAACAAGGAGGCAAGAGTCCAAGGAGATGGAGCAAAGAGGCTCTACGACCCAAGGAGTGAAGAGGTGGATAAAGATGTGAAGATCCAATTCCTTGAGGATGAGTTGAACAAGATGAGGAGGAAGATGAGTCATCTCCAACAAACCACAAGAGCATGTGAAGAATGTGGTTCGTTGAAGCATGGAGCTCAAGAATGTCCCAATGAGCGCCAAGTTCGTTTGGCCGAGCAAATCGAGGAGGCACAATATGTTCAAAGAACCTATGGAGGAAGAGCCAACTTCAACAACAATGGAAGAAGGTGGAACCAAGGCCAAGCCAATGGCTACAACAACAACTTCAACCAAAATGAGCCAAGGGACCAACAACCACCATACCGACCTCCGGGATTCTATGAGCAAACACCACCATGGGATCAAGATTTGAAGAATCAATTCACCAACATGGAGAGAAGATTTGATGACATGGGCACCCAATTCAAAGAGTTTGATGTATGGAGAAGGCAAGTGGACAACCAATTTGTTCACATGGCAAATCGACTTCCAAGAGAGGAAGGGAGACTTCCGGGCCGACCCGAGGAGAATCCCCGTGCCCCGCAACAACAAAATGAAGTTCGAGCCATAGGATTGAGGAGTGGACGGAGTTTGCCCGAGCCACATGTTCCAAGGACGAGAGAAGAGAGTCGGACCGAGTTGCCCAGTAACTCGGGCCCGACGTGCCATGATGTCGATCCAGATGAAGGAGGGAGTCCCACAAGCCGGACCGAGGAGGAGCGGAACTCGGGCCCAACATGTCCTGTAGTCGGTCCGAGGTTCCCAAATATGCCCTGCCCCAGGACCGAGGTTCCAGAAGTCGGTCCCGACGTCGATCCGAAGTCGATCCAGGCTGAAAATGTTGAGAGAGATCTAGATCGGTCCAAGGAGGTGAATTCAACCAAGAAGCAAGGTGGCACAACCCTTCCTTACCCATTGAAGAAGCCTAAGGAGATTGTTGAGGGTAAGTTTAAAAGGTTCTTGAAGCTTTTGCAAGGCTTAAACATCACCATTCCATTTACCGATGCTCTAAGCGAGATGCCATCCTACGCAAAGTTCTTGAAGGAAATTTTGAGCAAAAAGAGGTCAATTGTGGAGATGCAAGATGAAGTCAAGATCTTAGAGCTCCCTCAAAAGCTAGGTGATCCCGGAAGATTTGCCATTACCGTGGGGATTGGATCTCAAAACTTCAAACCTCTTTGTGATTTGGGAGCGAGCATATCGGTTATGCCCATGAGCATATGGAGACGGGCTAACCTCGGAGATATGGAACCGGTTGACATGAGTCTTACTATGGCCGATGGTTCATCTACAAAAGCCGCCGGAATCTTAGATGATGTCCCGGTTCGAGTTGGGAGATATTTTGTCCCCGACGATTTTGTGATCCTCGACATGAAAGAAGATCCGATGGTGCCCCTTATTCTTGGAAGGCCGTTTCTTGCTACGGCGGGTGCCAAATTTGATGTGAGGAATGGGAAAGTGACTTTCGAGAGTGGCGAGGAAAAGGTGGAGTTCCATTTCAACAAAGCTCTTAATGAACTGGATGCCTTGGCAATCTTGAAGTTGGAGGAGAGTGCCAAGCGCAAGAGAGAGGAAGAGGAACTCACAAGAGCGGAGGAAGCATCTTTGAGGAATCATGACATGATCATTGTTCAAGAGCAAGAAAGGGAGTTGCGTGATCCATTTGAGAACCATGAGGAGTTAAGGGATCGAGATAGCTCGAGAAGCCATGAAGAGTATCCTTCTTCGTATCCTTTTGATGTGGGAGACTCTTACATGTGTTTAAGCGACTTGAAAGAGGATCTAGAGGATAGTTTCATTTGTTTGAGTGATTTGAAGGAAGATTTGAGCTATAATGTCATTGAAACCCCTAGAAATTCTCGAGATGTTTTTGGTGTAGGGAATGAAGATCAAGTTGAGAAGATGCAAGAAGTGCCAACCTACACTTTGGAGGAAAAGAGTGATGGAGAAGGTGGATGCCACACTTTCATCAATCACAAATAGTGGTACTATGGCTATGAGGGGTGTGGCGAAGGACACGACAAGGATGATCAATTCACCGTTTTTCACCCTCCTTGAAGGGTTGAGGTTAGAAGTCAAGCTAGTGACTTAAAAGAAGCGCTTTTCGGGAGGCAACCCGAGTTTAGTAGGTTCATTTTCGTAGTTTCTAGTTTGTTTTTCTTTGCTTTAGCTTAGATTCTTTCTAATCTCTCCTTGGCATCTGTTTTGTGGAATTGTGTGTTGTGTGAGCTACATGATTGTGTGTGGTATTGGTGAAAATAACAAAAGGATTTGTGGGTAGAGATTTGCCAAGCAAAGGGAATTTTTAGAAGCCAAATCGGGTTGGACCGAGGTACCCAGTACTCGGGCCCGAGGTTGTGACGTCGGTCCAGTTTTGACGATCAACATTGGTCTTGATTTTGTGAAATGCCTATTATGCCCCTCTAACCTAACTTTGTCTTCTACCCCATTTAAAGCCTTCGTCCACATACCCACCACCCATCACCATCATAACTACCTTCCCAAAATACCAAGCCACTCTCAAAACCCCAAATCGATCCATCATCTCCCCACCATACTCGATCCCAAACAAAGCTCCACAACAAATCTCGATCCAACCCCTAGTGTCCTCAAACATCGATCCAAAGGCAAAAATCCCCACTAAAACCCATTGATTTTCATCCTTCTTCTAGATCTAGAAGCAAAATTTGAGTTCTAAGAAGTTGATTGCTAAGAATTCTTTGTTTTCTTCAAATTTGGTATGTGAATCTCAATCTCTACTTGATTTCTTATGAATTTCATGATTTCATTGCTAAAATTGAGATTTGCCATGATTGAGTAAGCTTAGACCTTGAGCATCCATGGTGATTTGCATGCATAGTTGAATTTGTGCTTAATTGTTGATCATACATGCTAAAACCTACTTGGAGCTTCGATTGATGATGAGAAATTGTTGATTTTGGATTTTAGGAGCATGATAAAGTGATTTTGGGTGAATCTAGGTACAAAAGTCGAATTGAGAATCGGCCCGAGGTACCCAGAACCTCGGGACCGGTGTTGCACGTCGGTCCGAGACTCGGACCGAGGTTGAGAACCTCGGGCCCGATGTCTTGTTTTGGTCGGTCCTATGCTATTTGACTTTCTCTTGTGTGAGCTTTAAGATTCATGAGCTTGAATGTTGGTAAAAGCATGTCTATCATGATTTATCATGTAGCTTGACCATGGTTATGTGATTCTTTGCTCATATATGTTGGATCTTGTGGATTGAGTGTCTTAAGAGCAAGTATGGGGTCATCTCCTTGCATAATGAGTTGTTAGTTGTGGAAGCATGTGATCTTGTTGTGTTTGTATAGATTTTATCTTGTAGTTCTTTGCTTTGATTGTATAGGTACCATGACTACCCGAGCATCTTCTTCAAGAATGGAGAAAGCAACAAAGAAGACCAAGAAGTCGAAGAGAGTGCAAAGAATGGATGATGTGCAATTTGAGGATGATGATGTAGCTAGAGAATATGAGCGACTTATGGGTCTATCTCACCACACTCGGTGGGTAGATTGGGAGTCAATCAAGAAGATGAGCATGGATGAGGCTCTTGTTCGGTGCTACTCGAACATTGGACTTAATGTAATGCTAAGATGGAGCAACACTCACTATCCGGCTTTGACCTCCGAGTTCATGGCTACGTTCAAGTGCACGTATGAAGGAGTAGAAGATGAGGACATGATCTCCTTCCAATTGGGCAATCAAGCGCAAGAGCTCTCTCTAAGGAATTTGGCGGTCTACCTTGGATTTCCTTTTGCTAGAGACGAGGCTTATGTCGACAATGATAAGGTGAACTATCTTTGGAAGTATGTAGCGGGCAAAAGCGAGATGAGGAAAGGAGCCTCAACCAATGAGATCGCTAGCCCACTATTCCGAGTCATGATCCGCATTTTGGGGTGCACAATCTTTGCCCGACATGAACTTAGCAAGCCAATGAAGGAGGAAGCCATGTTGCTCTACGAGATGTTGTTTCAAAATAAGAAGCCAATGAACCTCACGTGGGAATGGGTGAAGATGGTAAGGGACTTCCAAAGTTCCTCATGGATTTACTTTGGAGGTATGATTGCTCGATTAGCCCATGCACTTGAGGTTTATTTGTCCTTGTATACACCGGCCCCGAATGGTGTAGAGTTCATGGATCTCAAGTATTTCAAGAAAGCCAACATCATCAAGGAAAAGATCGTCAACGACATCATTCCTCGTTTAGCTCCTCACTCCAACTTCGGCAAAGTGCAAATTCCTTTGGGGCCTCGACTCTTCGACCTCACGAGCTACTACAATTGGTTTCAAGTGTGGGCGGGAAATATGAACCCTTATGGCGAGCCGGAGGGGACTCTTGAGTGTAGGAGACGAGCACAACACATTCGTTTCACAACTCCTCAAGCTTCCCCGGACACCGAAGAAGAAGAGCCCAACCAATATGAGTTCGTGAGAAGAGACGACATGGAGGTTGACCCGCAAGAAGAAGAAGAAGATGGTGGTTACCAAAACTTTCTCACCGACCACGCACCAACTCTACTAGACCGAGGTGCAAGCCATGTCGGGCCCGACGTCCATCAACAACGGTCCGACACCTATTTGCCCGATCCGGTCCCGAGCCAATTCGAGAGGGGTGAGGGAAGCAGAGCAAGACAAGAACCACCGTGCTATGGAGGGTACGAGGGGTATGCTCAATGGTACGGGCCCGGAATGGTGTTCCCCAAACCTCAACAATCGGTGGACATGAATTTCCTAGCCAACCAATTGGCTCATCTTCAACTTCAACAATCAAGCATGCTACAAGAGGCACACCAACTCAACCTTCAACAATAACACCTCAACTTCCAACAACAACAACTTTCCCACCACCAAGAGGACTTCCAAGCTCAATTTGAAGAAGTGAACCGCAACATCGCCTACACTAGACGTGATGTGGACGACTTGAGGGTGGTCGAGGACCAAAGATGGAGCGTCCAAGAGAGCTTCAACGAATGGATGACCGGGAACTTCTCTTCCCGTGAAGATCAATGGATGCGTCCCGCCCCACAAATTCAACCGCCAAGTCAAGACCCTTTCCATGATCGAGTGTATGAGCGAGAGAGACACGCACGGCTCCAAAGGGGACGCCGTCGAGGAGACCCTCCAAACTAAGCATCAACATGCCATTCAAGAATAAGAAATTGTGAGCTCTCTTTACTCTTCTCTTTACTTTTGAGTTTTGGTTTCTTTGTTTTGATGAGGACATCAAAATTCTAAGTATGGGGTGGGTTAGTAGCTCATAGTTTCATGTGTAGTTTGCTTGTGTTTTGTTCTTGTTTCATTTAAGGGATGTTTTCTTTTGGATTGTGGCATGTTGTGGTGCAAGAATGATGATTGAATGTGATGGCATGTATGGATGAGTTTGTTTGTTTCGGTTTTGTTTTTGTGGCATGTTGTGGTACAAGAATGATGATTGAATGTGATGGCATGTATGGATGAGTTTGTTTGTTTCAGTTTTGTTTTTGAGAAAATTTTTGCAAAAATCCATAAAAATTTGAAAATTTCGTGTGAAAAAAAAAACAAAAAGATTTGTTTTTGGACTAGGAATTCTCATCTTAGATGTCTAAAGAAGGTTAATGATGATGTGAGCATGTAAAGTCCTTTGCATATTTTTGGATAGTTTAGCCTCTAAATGGATGTTGCTTTTAATGTGATATGATGTCTTGCATGTTTTTATTGAGCACATGAGTTCTTGGATAAGTTTTGATGCAACTAAGCTTGAGTGAACCTTGTAAGATTATTTTTGGCCATTTTAGGGATGCTTGTTCATGATTGCATATCCCTCATTTTCTTGTGTGATTAGCTCATGCATGCTTAGTAAAACTTGTTATTGAGGTGTTTATCTATTTTCCAAGACCAATATGAGAATTGTTCTATGCATTGTCACATTGATTTGAACTTTATTTCATTTAGTCACAAAATGTTCCATATCCTACCTTGAAGAGAAACCGTTGTTTGTAGCCCCATTTTAGCCTTAGACCTTTGTTTGAAACTCCTCAAAAATATGATTCCTAGCCTATATGACTTGACCCTTATGGGATTGGACTTTAGTGAGAGGTTGTGGAATGTGTTTGGAGAGTTGAGATTCTCTTTGGTGAAGGGCAAGAAATGGAGTTATAAACCAAGTGGGTAGTGCATCTTTGTTGAGTTAAAGAGAGAAGAAAGAAAGAAAAGTTGGAAAAAGTAGTGGATTGAAAGCAAAGTGCTTAAGTGTAGAAAAAGGGCACCGACCGAGTTAAAGTGCACATCGGGCCCGAATTGTGTTGCAAGTCGATCCTAGTGGAAAAAGTTTGAAAAATCCAACAAAAAAAGTGTAGTGCAAATATGAAGTGGAATGTTTAGTGGAAGTGTTGGTTGAAAGAAGAAGAAAAAAAATCAAAGTCTTTTGGATGAGTGAGAGTTGAAAGTGGAATAATATGGTGAAGTTGGTGAGAGACTAGAAAGTTCAATCCCCATTGTAAGCACCACAAGACCAAAGTGATTCCCACCTTGAGAAATACCAAAAGCCTCATTACAACCCGGCCGAATGGAACCACTTTGAGGACCTCCATTGAGTCAAGTTCATATTCTTTGTGTGCATTGTAATAGGCATCTCTAGGTGGAGGAATTGGTGATATTAGCTTCAATAGTAAAGTCCTTACTTGCATGATTGTTGAGTTTGAGTGTTCATTGCTAAGCCTAAACACATGATGAGTGATACACATTTCTATGTCCCTAAAGTGAGGCTTGGTTGCATTAGACTTTATTCCTTGAACACTTGATCATGTGTGATAACGTAATCTTGCTAGCATGTCTATCACTTGTGCTTACTTGAGTTTTTCATATGAGGCTTTACTTGAAGATTGTGCTTCGGTCTTGCTTATGTTGTTATTGCTTGAGGACAAGCAAGTTTAAGTATGGGGTATTCTGATGTCTCTCATTTTGGTGGTGTTTTAGTAGTTAATTTCCCTCGTAAATATGTGTTTTTCATTCCCTTCTTTGTTAGTTTTGTCCCTTTTTAGCTTAGTTCCCGGTTTTCTACGAGATTCGGAAACTATGCGAGTTTGTTGTGTTTTGTAGGTAAAATGGCGCGTTTGAAGACGTTTTGGAGGAGTTTATAAGAAGGAGCCAAACTCGGGAGCGAAGGAGCGGAAGATCCATGCAAAGAATGAAGAGGAACTCAAGGAAAACCAAGAAGAGAAGAAGACCGAGACCCCGGATCGAGTTACCATGAGGTCGGGCCCGAATTCGAGCAATAGAGCACAGGACCGACGTTCCCAACGTCGGGCCCGATGTCTACCCGTGTCGGTCCGAGTCGGAAAAAGATGGGATTGGGCTCCAAGGCACAATGTTGTGATCTTCCAATTTTGCCCTTCTTCTAAATTGGGAATTCCTTGATCCCCAATCCAAGAGAGAGTATAATAAGAGGAGATTAGAGAGCATCAAAAGGAGGATACCACACCTAATCACACTAAAAGGCTCAAGGAAGACTTGGAGAGCAAGGAGAAGAGAGGAGGAGGAGAAGAGAGAGAGATCGGTGGAGCTAGAGAGGAGATTAGTGAGTTTTGAACTTGTTTTGCTTTGGTTTAGTAGAATTGAGACTTGGATATTGTGAATCCCTTTAGAATTGAATGAGATTTGGCTTTAATTTGAGTTTGATGATTGAGATTAGCTTGCTTTGCCATTTGATTGCTTTTTACTATTACTTGATGGAGTAGATTCCATAGTCTTGGGCTATGGGAGAAACCCCTAGCTAGGATTGGGTGTGAATCCCCAATTCCATAGACTTTGAGTGCTTGATCTATGAATCCTCTCTACATTGAGCTTCAATCCTCTTGTGAGAACAAGGGATCTAGGGCTTGTGTTTGGTAAGAGTAAGCGAAAGCATCTCGGACCCATCACTAGACCTAGCATCGAAGGTGAGTGAAAACTCCCTAAGGTCAAAGTGTAGAGTGGAGGGATCGAAGGCGGACAACCTCGATCTCACAAGGATCAACACTTATTGGCTGAATTGGGGTGGAATCACCCAAGTCTAGTTAGGGAAGGAACCAAGACTGATCTACCAAATTTGCCTAGTTCGAGTTACCCAGTCATCGGGCCCGACGTTGTGTGAAGTCGGTCCCGGCCAAATCAACCTCGATCCACCCTCGGACCGAAGTGACAAGTGTCGGTCCGAGGTGTTCTCTTTGATTTTCCTCGTTTTTGCCTTTCTTTTTCCCCTTTTTAGTCTTTTTGGTACACTCAACGCACGAACTCCCGTGTGTTCGACACCCTACCTCTTTTACTACAATTGGGGTTCGGTTTATAAATTTAAATTTTGATATCATCCGATCCGGAACACCACGATCCCGAACCGCATCAAACGCCTTTAAAGATTCTTGAGGCTTCTGGACTAAGCGATATAAGTCGCTAGACCGTTTCTTTGCATGTCGGCTGCTTGCGAACCTGGCTCTAAACCTGTCAACCAACTCAGCAAATGATGAGATACTTCCAAGTGGTAAATGAGAATGCCAATTTAGTGCGGGACCAGATAACGTGGTCCCGAACCATCGACACATGACAAATTCTTTCATTTCAAAAGGTACGGTACTGATATTCATGGCTTGTTTGAAAGCCGCAATATGCTGGTCGGGATCAGTAGTTCCCTCATACTTAGGAACTTCGGGGACATGATATTTTTGTGGAAATGTTGACTCGCGCGATTGCGGGTACAAAGGGCGAGTCGGTGTAACCGTCTCGTCTTTCTACTGCTATCGGTTGAGGAGCCCCTAGGACCTGAGTGATTCGGTCCTCTAGGGCTCTGAGGCGTTCTCTCAACTAAACAACCTCAATACTCTCTCCAGTTGCCCCCGACGAGTTAGCGATTACCTGATTACCTGTTGACGGGCCGGCGCCATTAGGAGTAACAAGGCTGAGGTCCTCCATATCCAGGCGCCGGGCTACATCATTATCACATCACTCCTCGGATGGTAAGCCGGAGCTGTTTGTACCTGAGATCGGAGCAAATCACGTTCATTAGTTAAAGCTTCAATTTGCTTTCCATCAACTTCAGTAATTTTAGAATTAGCCTCTTTTTGGTTGTCTAAATCTTTCTGGAGCGCAAGCATGGTTAGGCGAATTTCTGCAATGGCACTGGATTCGGCCGTCTACCGAGTTGAGTTGCCATCTGCAGTCGTTTCTTCATTGGCGGGCAACCCTGGAGCATTATTGCTGCCATTGCCATTGGCAGTGTTTTCAGGGTTGCCGTTGTTGTTGTTGATGACTTGGTTGTCTCCGAAGCTGTTGATTTGATCATTGGTTATCTCGAGATCGCCTGCAGGGTTAAGAGTTCCGTCCATGCTGACGAAAATTGAGTCGCTTAGGGCGTGACTTCTTTTTTGGCTAGGGCCCCACGGTGGGCGCCAATTGTTTTGGGCGAATTAACCACGTAAACGTGTTACTTCGCTACAATGAGGAACTCCTAGTCACAAAGTCGTCACGACGTGTTAAAAACAATGAACAGAAAATAATAACGAAAATAACAAATATTGAAATTAGAAGAATGGCGAGAATGATAGTGCAAATTGTATTGATCTTCTTGGATGACTCCTTTGGATACAATCGATAGGATTTGAATACAATAGATTTCTAAGAACAAAAAGATTGTGATTGATGAAATTATGGCAAGAATGGTGAATATTGCTTGAGAGATCTTGAGTGCCGAATGTTGTATGTCTTCCTTCTCTCTCGATCTTCCTTTTATACCGAAACCCCTCCTAATTGAGCCGTTGGCTGGCGTTAACCATAATCCCGCAAAAATCGCTCATGGAGTTATGGCAAAGATTTCCGCCTTGCTACAGTCAACGTCCACTATAATGCGGAGGCGAAATCATCGGGTGGGAATTGCCGGCCATTGATGATGGCATTTGTGGGCTTATCTCCCTTGCGCTAGTGGGCTTTAGGTTCTGGATGGCCCAACAATATATACGTAAAAAGAGTTCTTCATTGTTAAGTATCTGTTGGATCGTAAGTCTGTTAGAATGGGCGTCCTTAACTGTGTTAAGGGCGTCCTTAGGTACAGCGGAATTTAGACTTAACAGGAAACGATATAAGATAATGACACGAGTATTTATAGAGGAACCCCACTAAGACCAACTAGTCTTATGGGTAGACCTCTACCTCCGCTTGGAGGATTTTCAAAAGCCGTCCTTATCTTATTAAGAGAGAGTCCTTACAAATTAGGCGAGTCGTTACACTTCACTGAGCTAAGCGTCCGTCCTTAGCCTCACTAGTAACACTCCTTTCCACCTAACAAAGTAACCTAACTCTCTTAGCTTATAAGGAAGCTATCACTCACGTCTCTCACGGTTCGTTGTGAGAGACAAACTACAACTCTAACTATTTTGTGGTTTGTTTTGGATTTGATGTGGTTGGACTTTCTTTCTCTTGCTTCAAGCTCACTTGATCTTCTTGATCTTCGTTCTTGTACTTGAATGCTTCGGGAGAGCTTGAGAGAAATTCTTCAAAGTCCATGCCGCTATGCATACCCCTTGGGGGGTATTTATAGCTGTAGTGGTTATTGTCCACTAGCGTCCTCTGAGATTTGGCAGAATCCTTGATCTTCCATCAACGGTGCGATGAGCATCTTGAGGAAGTCAACTCTGTTGACGCTTGGGAAGCCTCTGCGTGGATAGGGGACCATTGCTGGGAAAGCGACATCTTTGGAGTTGTCTACACGTGCCCAGACAAGGGAAGCTTCCTTCTGAGGACTACGGCCGAATATGATGTAATCATGTTGGGGCGGCCTTGATTTGAATTTGAACTTCGTCCGTATTTTGGCGCGCGTCCCTTCTTGATGAGGACGCCGTCCTATCTACGCAAGGACTTCGCCAATTGCGTTCAGCTATGGAAGTTCTGATGAAATGCGTCCCTACATAGTTAGGGACTCTCGTTCACTTGTTGTCCTTTTCGCTCATGTGCGTGCGTTGGACTTACCTGAGATCAACACTTGGACAACTTATCAAATACTTTTGAGTTTGTCATTATCAAAACAAGGGACGATTATTATTGGTTTAGATATTAATGATTGGCGTCCTTAATATCGTCCCAACAATTTCCCCCTTTTTGATGATGACAAACTCCTTTAATCAATACGCACAGAAGTAAAGCTTTTAGCATGAGAGACTGCACTTTGATTTTCCTTTTAGCTTAGGTTGGCATGCAAAACATTCTTTTAAGTGCGTCCTATTTTATTCTTAACTAGCGTCCCTTGGACTTGGCCGAAATTCCCCCTAAACACATGCTTTCTATGACAATGACAAAACAATCGCATCTCTGCAAAACTATACTTCCCCCTTTTGGCATCATCGAAAAGGAGAACAAGTTGAAAAACATGCACGCACAAAGTCATAACTAAAGAAAGAACGCTTAGACATAAGAAATTGCAATGTATGAACTGCATTCATGAAGAGAGAGTACGATCATTACATAGAAGCACGCATAAATAGTTCCAAAAGGGGACAGCATCCCAAAGACTTCACAAAAACAAAACACAACAAAAAGATAAACTTTTTCAAGATTGAGAGAGGGAGGAGCGATCATTTGCGTGGACGCTTGCCAAGGGCCTTGAGATTTTGCTCGTGAAGATAGTTGTTCTGCGCAAGGAGCTCATTGTTGCGTTCCAGAAGTTCTGTGTGTTGATGGAGAGTGTCATGGACTTGTTGGATGAGATCGATCATCATGCACTGGTTCTCGATCATCATCCCAAGCAGATACTTTTGGGAATGCTTCTCAGCCTCATGAGGGACGCTAATGCGATCAATGTCATCTTCCTCTTCTTCAGCATCAACATCTTCAACAGGCGTCCCAACTACTTGCAAGTTTTCAGCATCTGCACCCTCTTCAGCATTAGCAGCAGCAGCAGCTTCTCGAGCTTTCCTCTCGGCCTCTTTCTTAGCTTTGGCCATCTGGCGCTTCACAGAAGGAAGCGGCTCATCAAATCTCATTTTGCCAACCGGAGGAGCTGTGATCTGTCTAACGTACCAATGAATGCCGAAAGTCTTTTCTTCTTTGGGGACGTAGAGACCTTACTGCTTGAGTACCTGCTTGACCAAGCCAGGGAAGGGGAGCGAGTGGCGTCCTCCTGTGCATTTGCCCATATGCTCCAAGATAACCCGCGGCAAGTTGATGGGCTTGTGTTGCAAGAAGGCGTCCAGTAAGATGCTATCAGTGATTTGGACGATCGACTTCTTCTCTTGGCGGGGGACGACCATGCGCACTATGAAGTGATGCGCAAGGACGCCGGTCTTGGTGAGGCAATGAGCGACCCTATCCCTAGCAACTGGCTGCCTCCCACTGAATATATGGTTGAAGATCTCTTCTTGGGAGAAGCGGCCAAAATTTTTGCAGGGCAGGTCATGCAGAGCGTCCGGAGGGGAAGGGCGTAGGCCGAGCATGTTACGGACGGTACCCTCAACAATTGAGTACTCGTCCCCATCAATTTCGAACGTCCCTTGAGGCTTCCCTTTTACTTCAGATATCTCAAATTTTGAGTAAAAGCGGAGAACCTGTTCGAGATCGACTTCAGCAGCCTCAGCGCCAAGATGCGTCCAACCTTGGAACTCAAGCATTTCCAAGAACTCTGTGCGTCCATTCTCCTCCAGAAATTGAGCAGAGAAGAGGAGCGGCGACAGAATCTTTTTGAGCCTTTTCTGCTTGGAGCCGTTGCTGACAATAACCTCATCACCAGCATCTTCTTCTTCACCATCTCCCTCCTCGTCCTCATGATCCTCATCTTGGGGAGGAGCATCATCTTCATCTGAGGCCTCGTCCCCTTGTTCATGGGACTCGGCCATCTCCGTGTCCTCAGCAGTGGACGCTGGTGCTGGAGGAGGCGCGTCCACAGCTAGAGTCCTTACCAAGGACTCTGTGGGGACGTCAGCAGAAGCCGTCCCCTGGACTTGTGCATTTTCCTCAACAGCCGGAGCAGGCGGAGGAGGAGGAGTTGTAGCTCGAGGAGGAGAGGGAGTAGGAGTTCTAAGCTTAGCTTTGGGGGCGGGAGCAAAGGAGGTGCTGGGTGGGGCCACTGAAATTGGCTTCACCTTGAGCGGAGCGGGAGGAGGAGGAGGAGGCTGCTTGACGGGGGAGTCCTCTAGCTGAATAACTTGTGGCACAGCGTCCTTGGCCTGGACATGTGCGGGAGGAGCGTCCTTTTGGACCTTAGGCATGGATTTTGCCAGGTCCGCCTCCATTTCCGCCTCAAGCGGGTCCGCAGAAGTCACAGCAGCAGGAGTTCCGTCCTCTACCCTTGGTGGTGGAGGAGGGAGTAGAGGGACGTCCTGTAGACTCTACTTGATTACCGCAGCAATGGCGTCCTCTTCAGCCTTGTCCTGCCTTGCCTTTTCTTCCTTCTCCAGTTGAATTTCGGAGAGGCGTATGGCAGCCATTTGTTCCTTTGTGACGCCCTCAAGCTGAGCGGACGTCTTTAGTCGTCGTTTGGGGGCGGGGGGAGAGGAAGATGGGATAGGAGTTGGTTGGGAAGAGGAGGAAAGGCCTTTGATTTGGAGCTGTGTGGAAGGGGGAGGGGAGGATGGCCTCTTTCTCTTCTGAGATGGGACGGAGCCCGCAGGAGCCACGAGGAACTCCATGACATCGGGGAGCAGCTTGGCGAGCTCGTCCACCGTCCCTCCAAAAGAGTCGGAGATGATGGTTGGTCCCATGAAGGGAGGGTTGGTGAAATTTGTTTCTTGGATGCGGGGCTTCACGTAGGTTACCATGAAGTAGTGTAACAGACGTTGAATTCTTGGAGGGTGATTCTGGATGGACGCCCTATGACATATATTGGCTAGGGTTTTGGGCTCCTTTTCAAGCCAGCCCTCAACAAGTGGGTCAAGAGGAGGACAGCGCTTAGGTTGAGCTGGGAGTCCCATAAACTGAGACTTTTTAGGACTCCCTTGCTCTGGCTCAGGTTTAAAGGGCTTCTCCAGAAATTGGAAGCGTTTTTGAGGTCGGGAAGATTTAGGTTTTTGTGGAGGTGGTTGAGATCTTTGTGGCTTTGGAGGGGTGGTTGAAGGGCGGCGCTGGGAAGAATGAGAGGAGTGCTGGTGGCGAGAGGGTTCTTGACGCCCAGCGGGTCGACCTCTCGAATCCATCAGCGACCGGCCTTTGACCGGAGGTGAAGATCTTGTTGGCTTAGGGTTTCTCGCCGCCGACGAAGACGGAGAGGGTTGAGAGTTCTTGGTTGCTCTTGTGTTGGCCATGTTTGAGATTTTATAAGAGAGATTAGGGTTGAGAGAAGAGGATTTCGAGATCTGTAATGGGGATTTGGGAAGATTTGAGAGCAATTTCCGGATTTGGGCAAACAAATAATGTGGGCGAAGAGAGTTTTCAGTGGAAGCAGGGGTGGATTTATAGGTAGAAGACGAAGTGGAAAGGGCAGGGGTAACAGGGTCCTTTCACTTTACTTCCTCCACCCACGATCCCACACGCGGCTTTTCTTCTTTACTAAGCAACACAGCTGTTGAGCACTGTTGGCGCGAATCCCGAGATTTGCGCTCAAACTTCTCTTAAGACGGTTCACCTTCCCATTTTCAAATTTCACAACTGCAAAGAACTCTACCTCGGCGTCCTTTCAACACAAAATACTGCTTTACTCAGAACTGAACCACGGCGTCCCAAGCACTGATCACAACCTCTGATTCTTAGAACTCTTCCCTGACATCCTTCAGCTCTTAACAAGCGTCCCACGCACGGTTCACCTTCCCATTATAAGGAAGCTATCACTTACGTCTCTCACGGTTCGTTGTGAGAGACAAACTACAACTCTAACTATTTTGTGGTTTGTTTTGGATTTGATGTGGTTGGACTTTCTTTCTCTTTCTTCAAGCTCACTTGATCTTCTTGATCTTTGTTCTTGTACTTGAATGCTTCGGGAGATCTTGAGAGAAAGTCCACGCCGCTATGCATACCCCTTGGGGGTATTTATAGCGGTAGTGGTTCTTGCCCTCTAGCGTCCTCTGAGATTTGGCAGAATCCTTGATCTTCCATCAACGGTGCGATGAGCATCTTGAGGAAGTCAACTCTGTTGACGCTTGGGAAGCCTCCGCGTGGATAGGGGACCATTGCTGGGAAAGCGACATCTTTGGAGTTGTCTACACGTGCCCAGACAAGGGAAGCTTCCTTCTGAGGACTACGGCCGAATATGATGTAATCATGTTGGGGCGGCCTTGATTTGAATTTGAACTTCGTCCGTATTTTGGCGCGCGTCCCTTCTTGATGAGGACGCCGTCCTATCTGCGCAGGGACTTCGCCAATTGCGTTCAGCTTTGGAAGTTCTGATGAAATGCATCCCTACAGAGTTAGGGACTCTCGTTCAATTGTTGTCCTTTTCGCTCATGTGCGTGCGTTGGACTTACTTGAGATCAACACTTGGACAACTTATCAAATACTTTTGAGTTTGTCATTATCAAAACAAGGGACGATTATTATTGGTTTAGATATTAATGACTGGCGTCCTTAATATCGTCCCAACAGTATCTCCTTCGTGGAGTAGCATAGGGCAACCTCTCGTGCCCCTTCTATCGTGTACAGCCAGAGAGGGATTCCTTCCCCTCTTTCTTCTTATCGCCCCTTCCTTGTAGACCGAAGCCAAACCCTCCCGCTTGTAGCCGTAGGTCGTGGTGTAGTTCCATTCCAACACCGGCCGTCATCGTCTTTCGGGTACGTAATCCAGTGATTTCCTTTTTGCTTTGGTCCCAATCGAGTTGGGTTAGGGTCGAGGGCGGTCGGTTCCGTCGGAGTCGGGTTGGTTCGGGCAGATCCGTTCTCAAGCAGGGCCGTGGTGGGCTAAGTAGGAAGTTGAGGGAGTTGGCCAGAGTCGGAGCGTGGGTTGCTGGAGTCGGTGTTTGGGCGGGGCTAGTGACGGGAGAGAGAGCGGAAGTCGGGGCTGATCGGAGGACTGTCGGGAAGTCGAGCGGGCCGCCGTGGTCGGGGTCGGGGTTGGTCGGGACTACAAGTGACGGGTTATAGTCGGGAGTAGAGATCGGTGTGTACGTAGATATATTGGTTGTGTGTGTTGAGTTGTGTGTACGTGGATATGGGTAGAAATAAGAGAAGTGTTTAGTTTGATTGGTCAGGGTAATGGAGGTATTTGATCAATAATACGTGGGGTTAGGGAGCTTCAAGGCTAAACCAAGTTGAATCGAGTGTAGTGGTCAAAACTAGTTAAGCAAAGTTGATAGCTAGCTAGTACTCATTGGGTAGTCCCGTTAAGATAGTGAAATTTCTCTTAGAAGAGGTGATTTAATTCGGGAGTCGTGGCTATAATAATTTTTATAATATTTCATAAGTTTGAAGTTCGGTTCAGCATGTGGTAACCCGTGTACTCATTATATTCGTTGTATGGATTAGGAAATTTTGATTACAGCTTATCACGTTTCAAGGAAGTCTTCGTTTTCTCGAGGTAAATCGACTTTCGACTTGTTCAGTTCCTGTTCTACCTTGTTAGGGTTTGCATAGTGATTATGAGATTGGTTTTGGGAACTAGTCTCGATCGAGTTGAAATGCTTTTTCGTGATTATGGTGCTATGAGTGAACCTGTATTATAATTGATTGTTTGATTTGGTTGTAAAAATGAGTAACCCTTGATTGCAAGTTTGTGTGCAGGTCTGATGTGTTGTGAGTTTGTTATAAATGTTGTGATGATTTGTATGACTTTGTCTGAACAGTGTCTCTGAGTGTATCGTTACAAATTGCGTGATTGTGTTGTAGCTTGTGCAAGTGTGATATTGTGTGCAACGTTGTTTTTATATGCTTGGTTGAGTATGTGTGTTGCTTGTAAGTGGTTCTCGATGATTAAGGAAAAGCTAGGTGCAATGATAGGAGAAGGGTTGCATTGACCGGCAGACGTACAATGATGGAGGCAGGGTTGTATCGTCAGACCGAGTGTAATGGAGGGTGAAGGGTTGCACTAACGGTCAGGAGTGCAATGTGGATGAAGGGTTGCAGCTCCGCCTCACTAGGACAGTGAGTGGAGGTATATGTTTATGTAAGTATGGGCGTGTAAGTGAAGAAGTGTATGTCGTCGTGTGGAGATGGTCGTATGTGAAAGCGGAATAGAGCGTGTGTGTGAATGTGTGGATTTGTGAAGGTGTATATAAGTATGGTGTGTGTATGTGAATGTGTGGATTTGTGAATGTGTGTAAAGAATGGTGTGTGTGTGTGTGTGTGTGTGTGTCAATGTTTGGATTCATGATTGTGTGTGTGTTAAGTTGATGAATGTGTTTGAGTGCTTATTAAGTGATCGTGTGTACTAATTTAACTGCCTAGATATAAACTTTGGAACTGATTGCGACTAACTGGAGTTAGGAATGGACTAGAGATATGTGTGTGTTTGTGGACTCTTGGTTGTTGACTTTATAAAAATTGTTTTTGAAACGTCTTGTAGTTTCTTTGCTTATTCTAACTTGATAGAGTAGGACCTGACCCTTCGGGGACACTATTTTTTTCAGTTCAAGTAATCTCAGGATGTCATGACCGAGCCTTGGCGGAAATGTGATGCGGGGTAGATGGGACGAACGTGTCCTAGATTAGTCGAGAGTTCTGTGTTGCTATGGTTTTCTTTTATTGACATTGATGTTTTGTTGTTGTTAAGTGGTTGTATAAGTTAGATTCATGATGTTTTACTTGAATTGTAATTTTTATAAAATACGAGTTTAATATTTTTCTTGTTTTCTCGCCATGCCCGCGTTGCAAGATCCAGATGTTCAATTGTCAAACTAGCTTGGTAGTGCCTCGTGAGGTCTACTACGGAGTAACGCCTTGTCAGAAAGACGGGGTGTTACATACATCCTAATTATTAATATAATACTGTTATGACACATTTTATATAAAGATTGATTGTAAGCTGTATTTGTCACATAACTAAACTTGTGCATGTGACTTCAAGTAAATCTATATATAAAAAAGTCTACGTCAAATTAGTGAATAAAACATCCATGATACGCTCTAATAAATGATCCTCCAATATTCGTTGCTTTCAACTGGAAAGTTGATCCTATTTGAGGTTGCAGATTAATTTCTTATACAGCTTAGTTCAGTTCCTCATTCCATTGTAGGGAAATGCGAAGCTAGTCTGAAACTTGCATCGTTAGAACCCAAAGTTTTAGATGTACGTGGAAGCTTAGGAGTGTATGATTGGTTTTAACGACAGCAAAGGTATAACTCGATCAAACAATGCAAGACTAGCGAGCAAATTTTGATCAGTGTCGATCACAATTTCTTGGTGATATTATTGCAAGATCACAAAAAAATGATATGACCATGGGAAGTTGCGGAGAACATTTCCAGTCAAGCTTGGTATATTCCGGGAACATGGGTCTCCTCATCTATCCTACCAAGCATTAGTAAGGTTTGTCGCATCATCTACAAGTCACATCAATCTAACACGCAAATGGGATTTGTAATTCCTTTCTGATGATTAAGCCACATCATCTACCAAATATAGTAAACACCCGAATGGGACGGGTAATAGCCACAAGACAAAAATTAGTTCAAAGCCTGTAATGAAGAATTTCGTCCTAGTGATTAAATAGATATGTTCAACATATCCCACATCAATTTAAGATCAAATTAGGCTGGAAACTCCCAAGCCTTATAATACTGTCATAATTGAACCGATAAGTTCATCATTTTCTAAACATTGACACCTTTAGAGACTCCTGGATGTGGCTCCAGTAATGGTGTTGTGTCTAGTGTCAGTACCTTTGTTGGTGGTGTTGTGTCTACTATCTGTGCCTCTGCTAGCGGTGTTGTGTCTAGCTAGTGTCGAAGCCTCTACTGGTGGTGCTTTGTCTATTGTCGGTGCCTTTGCTGGTGAAGGGTCCTTTGACGGTTGTTTGAGGCGCTCCTTCTTCAAACTGTCTTTGCTAATCGGCTTTTTGAGAATGTTTGTGTGCACATTAGAGCCTTTACCACCTAAGTTGTACCTATTTGTTTTTCTGGCACTTACATTCTTCTCTGCAGATGAAGAACCGGCAGCGTCACCACAACTTTTTCTTCGACAAAGCCTTGGTGATACAGCTTTAGTTGTAGGAACCTAAAATACAATTTTTATGTTGATTTACACTTGATATTAAGTTATCAGTATCAATCAATGTTTTCCGGAAGCTCTAAGGACAACAGTTCAATTTTGCGCCAAGTTGTGGTAGGCTGAACTTTGTTACAATAAGTTTTTGTTTCTTTCTTTGGTGGAGGTCCCTCGTAGTAAAAATTGGGAACTGGATTAGCCTTATACGCCATGGACTTCCTAAGTTGTTTAATAGAGGCTTGTTGCTCTTCCCAGGCATAAAATTATTTGGAAGAATTTTAGAAATAGTTAATCTTTATCTGAGATAACAAAATGTACATGGGTCCATATTTTCATGCATACCACGTACCTTATTCCATGCTTCATATTCATGGTTTTTTCCTCCAATGCCTTGTGTTTCTCTTCCAACTTAGAATAAACTAGGGTGTGAACCAGAATAGTAGGAATTGGATGAAAAGTTGCTCTACTGATGCAACATATCAAGTCTTTTTAATAAGAAATTACCTCCTTTCGCTTCTCCAAACATTCAGTGACAGTAAATTTAGGAGCCACTGACATAGTTGTCTTGGTTCTTTCTGCCCTCACTGATGTAGTAGTTCTGTGTGTAGTAGCTTAGAAAAGCGATGTCTTTATCACCCAACAAATCCCTTGTTAACATAATAATATGTTAACAATAATTGTGTATATGTTACAACCTGCAGGTTTCTCCTATGCCAACCATACTAAACAACCTATCTATAAAACGAGTTTGTTCTTACTTCATAAATATACCATGTGAGTTGAAATGAAAATTAATCAAATTAGTTGTGACAACACATCCTCATACATTTATATTTGTTAGAAAAAATATCATTTAGTTGCTAAATGAAAGGATACGAAGAACTGCGTTGTAGACCGATTATCTTCATCATCCAAGTGCTTCATTGATACACTTGAAGAGTTTGACTGCATATGTTTTTGCAAATGTATACAAGTAAGTAGAGGCTAAGTTGCGATCAACAAGCAAAAGATGATTGAAAGATGTAGAAAACTAGCTGATATTAGAAATTTATGGTTCCTTCAAAATACATAAAAATGCTTTCCTCTCATGATATTTTAAAAACGAAAACTTTAGGAAGGTTTACCATTCGTGAGTTTGTCCATGAGGTGACATCCTTTAATAGCAAGCATTTTGACAATAGGACTATCCTAGATCTCATTAATATTAAGACTTCCCCCAACTTTGCCCCCCCCCCTAAAAGCCACATATATATATTATAATACTCCAACATGATTCATGTGTCATACTAGTTCTTCATATCATCAATTTGGCAACATTGAAAATTAAATGATAGTAGACTTAGGGAATGAGCTGATCAAGGTTGGACATATTTATGCTCACAAATTCTAAAGCTATTGAATCAAAGAAAAGAGATGTATGTAAATTAGGTTCTCAACTACCTGAGATTTCTTGGAGGAGGGTGATGAATGGTGGTTATTTATGCTTGGGGTTGGATTCCCACATATACCAAGGTTTTCTACAGCTATAGAATTAGCATTAGCATGTTGATCAGAATAAAGATTGAAAGAGTTTTGAACCACGTGCTTTGTTTCAACATTTTCATTTGAAGTCATGTCTACACTAGAAAGTCTAGAATCATCGGGAGATCTTGACTTTGTTTCTATCAGTGTTCTAAAAGACGCTAGATGAAAGTTCAACGGTGAAATTTCATAGTTATTTTGTTGAATTTTACCTACTAATAGCTATATATTGTTCAAAAATAGAAATATACCAAATTTATAATTAATTTTATATGGGCTTATGATAATTCATATATAATCATAATAAGTATATTTATACTCTAAAAAACTCTAGACCCGCCTAGGCGGCCGCCTAGCTCGCTCCTGCATAGAATACCCACCTAGGGCCTAGTCTCCTCGGTGCCCTCCCGCCTAGGGCGTTTTTTCGGACACTAGTTCCTGTAAGCTTTGCTTTGGAAATTTCATCAGGTGCATCCTCATTCGAACCTTCTGTGGGTAAACTAGCGGTTAACTCGGAGCTTTCTATGGAACTTTTGGAATACATTCCATGAAATGTGCCATGGGAAGTGTCAATAAGCTTTGCTTCCAATTAAGACGGACTTAAGCCTATAACACCTTGTTCCATTACTATGCAAGAAAATTAATTCATTAAGAAAGCACACGTATAAATAATGAAGAAATTATCCAATTACCAACCCCACTTATAAGTCCAAGTAAACTGGAGACTAGGCATTTACCAACAACACCTCAGTCTCAATAAAAAGGAACTTGTGCAATCAACAACCGCACATGAATCCATGAAACTGAGCAAGTTGTGTTTTATGATTTTATCAACCATATTAAGAAGTCCACATTCAATATGAAAAAATGAAACCTCAAACTAATCCAGACATTGTATGGTAACTGTTGAAGTAAAAAAATTCACATTTGAGTGATGTTGAATAAAAATGTCCAGAAGTTATCAATTTCCTCAGCTACAGATACCCTAGAAAAAGGTCTAAATGGTGAGCAATTACCACAAAATAATAAGAACAAGGCAAAAGGTAAATGTGTATGGTGCAAATATAAAATGCTCTGATACAACTGATCAAATCCAAATTTAGCACCACTTCGCCTACAACTTCAACTTGTATGTTAGACAATTTCCTAACCGAAATAGTTAATCCATCTAGAATCGGGGGAGGGGGGAGGGGAATCCGTTCGTAAACAACAAGATCGGAATTGGGGAGAAGAGAAATCAGAAAACCTAAAACACCGATAGAATCGGGAAACATCCACACCTAGAAGAATAAGATAATGCAGCAAATCTAAAGAACAAGGAGCGCTGATGCCTCTCATTTTGGTAGTGTTTTATAGGTGATTTTCCTTTGTAAATATGTGTCTTTTGTTCCTTTTCTTGTGAGTTTTGTTCCTTTTTAGCTTAGATTCCGATTTTCTATGATATTCGGAGACTATGCGCATTTTGTGTGTTTTGTAGGCATTTTGGAGCAAGAATCATGGAGATTGGAGCATGGCATCATGGAGGAATTCAAGGTTGAATAAGGAGTCAAAATGGAGCTAATAATGCATGGAAAGAAGCCTCAACTGAAGACGAAGAGAATGGCGAAAGAATCGAGTCAATCGGAGCTAAAACGAGAGAGAACGGAGCGAAACAAGCTGATTTTTGCCTTAGGCCCGAGGTACCCAGCAAGTCGGGCCCGAGGTAACATGGTGGCCCGAGATGGTGGCCCGAGGTGAAGCAAGTCGGGCCCGAGGTACTTGGAAGATTTGCCTTTGGACCGAGTTCAAGAGCAAGTCGGGCCCGAGGTTCTCCGTGTCGATTCATGTCGGTCATGGCTCCGGATTCCTTTCTTTTTGGGATTTTCTTGTGAATTCCAATAATTGCATTAGAAGCCTTGGAGGTCAAGGAGTCTAGAAGCCTTGGGGATCAAGGAGTTCTAGAAGCCTTGGAGGTCAAGGACTTTCCTTGGGGATCAAGGACCAATTCTCTATTTAAACCCTTGTAATCTCTCATTAGAGGATCATCATCATAGACAATTTAGGGGGTGGACTCTTCTCCAAGGGAGGGAAGGAACCCAAGATCTAGAGGAGGATTTGGGTGAATTCCTTTCCTTGGAGAGGAGAGAAACCCTTGGCTAGATCCAATCCTAGACACAATTAATCACTCTCAAAGGCTCAAGGAAGACTTGGAGAGCAAGGAGGAAGAAAGGAGAGGAGAAGAAGAAGAGAATTCGGTGGAGGTTAGGAGATCTAGAAGGATTTGTGAGTTTGAACTTGTTTTGTTTTGCAATTTGAGGATTTGAGATTGGATCTTGTGAATTCCTTTGATTTGAATGAGATTTGGCTTTGATTTGAGTTGGATGATTGAGACTTGTTTGCTTTGTCTTTTGATTGTTTTTTACTCTTTCCATATAGAGTAGATTCCATAGTCTTGGGCTATGGGGGAAACCCCTAGCTAGGTTTGGGTGTGAACCCCCAATTCCATAGCCTTGAGTGCTTGATCTAGGAATCCTCTCTACATAGAGCTACAATCTCTTGTGAAAGCAAGGGATCAAGGGCTTGTGATTGGCAAGAGTGAGTGAAACCAATCTCGAGCCTATCACTTGACCTTGTATCGAATGGGAAGTCAATTTCCCTAGGGTCAATATGTAGAGTGGCGGGATCGAAGGCGGGCAACCTCGATTCTACGAGGATCAACACTTATTGGCTGAATTGGGGTGGAATTACCCACATCTAGTTAGGGAAGGAACCCAAAAACCCAAGACCGATCTACCCATTTTGCTTAGTCCGACATTCCCAGACCTCGGGCCCGACTTCAATTGTGTCGGTCCCGTGCAAAACCAACGTCGATCCTTCTCGGGCCGAAGTGACCTATGTCGGTCCCGAGAAGCTGCCTTTGATTTTCCTTGTTTATACCCTTTCTTCCCTTATTTTAAGTCTTTTTGGTACACTCATCGCACGAACTCCCGAGCGTTCGACACCCTACCCTTGTACTACTACGGGGTTCGGTTTTTAATTGAATTTTGACCCTCCGATCCGAACACCCATCAAGCGCCAGATACATTTTCCTCAAAATCTCAAGTAGTTCTCGACTAAAAGGGAATGAAGGCAAAACAAATCAGAGCAGCGAAGCCAGATTAAGGCAAGAGAAATAATGGCATGGTGGAACTATTTCTCATCACAAACTTCAAGAATGAAGCAGCATTGCCAATCAATCAAATTACGCAAACATATCACAATGTAGTAGGAAAAAACTTGGAGAGTGCAAATCAAAAGTAAAATGGAAATTTACCTAAGGTTTTCATATCAGATCTGATCTGAAAAGAAACCTTTGGAAAAAAACTTGATCTCGACGTGTTTTTTCTCTTGCTCTAACCCTCTTCTCCTACCTCTCTCACTCTCACTTAGTCTCACTCCCTATGTAGTGGAGCAAACGTGGTATGGTACTCTTCATACTGTGTTATAAATTTTTTTTTTGTATAAACAATTTCATATCTTAAAATGTACTCCAATTTTAATTTATTATTACCCCAACATTTCAACACTTACTTCATTCCTTGACCAAAGAAAGAAGAAAGAGTCAGGAATTTAATTTTACCCCTAAACTCTATGCTTTATTCGTGAACCTAACATTTACGTTTTTAGCTGTCATTTAATAGAGAGATAAATATGGCAAAACATATAGTATAAGTTCCTTATGGACTACTAAACCATTTTTTCCGAAAATTTGGAAATCATACCTTGAAATGTTATTAGGTGGATAGACGATATGTATTTATTTATCAGTTTGCCACCCACCAGTTCCCCCTCGTCACCTACTGAACACACTTGCGAATTTAATTCTATTTTTGATCAAATACACTAACTAAATTAAATTAGAAGTTTGCGAGATAGTGAAATGCTTCTCACTAGCTACTTGATGCAATTTTTCTGGATAATTTGTTAGCTAATGAACACTATCGACATGTCTCGATCTTGGTACAAAAAAACTATACTAGTTTCCCCTACAAAGTTATACGATTTACATATTTTAGGTCTTTCAAGTATCCTATTAGTATGCAACTCATAATAAAAGTCTAATACTCTAGTGTGAGGTAGATTTGTTGAATATGGCCCCAATATCTTAAAGATTGATCTAGTTATACCTAATACGTGTATCACCTTCTATACCAAACTTTACGACTAAATAAAACATTTGTATTTTTTTAATAAGGAAAGAAATTAGGCTAAGTCAATCCAGAAGAGACACTATCCTAGACCATTCTTTCGGATAAGGCCCCGAAGAACCGGATCGAAACAAAGAGGCAAAGTAGACACATGACCGAAAGACGTCGCTACATGATCGGATATAAAATTAGCTTCAGGCGGGACGTGGGAAATCGACCAACTCTAAAACCGACCAAGCAACCCTTGAATGTCCGTCCGTAGCAGCTCAGCCTCCCACGGGCAACTCTAGTCCCCCAGCACAGCTCTGACAACCTGCAGGTTGTCACCCTCAATATGCAAACGGGGATGCCACAATCAATGGCCTCCAAAATCCCTTATCGGAGCGCAAAGGCCTCCGAAAACACTACCGAATGCCTGCCGATGAGCCCGCCATCCAAGTAGATGGGTGTTTCTCTTTCGTCCCTAAGAATAAATCCAAACGAAGCAACATCAAAAGAGTTAATAGCACCATCAAAGTTGACTTTAATGAAGTTGTTTGGTGGTTTAGTCCACTTGATTTTTTTTCTTTTCTAATTTAGTCTATTTTTTCAGATTCAAATCATCCTGATCATAGGATTTAGCATTGTTCCACTCGGTTTTCTGTTTTTTACTAAATTCAGTTACGATGGAGGGTGTTATAGAATTTTAATAAATCGTTTGTATTGTAAACAAAGCTTAACCTTACCCATAATCTTCAACCAAACAAAAACCTGACCCTTAATCAAAATACATAGGAGAAATTACTTAAAATAATCTCAAGTATCAAGTTTTAACAAAAAATAATCCCAAGATTGAACATCACCACAAATAATACGAACTATCACATAATTAACCAAAAACGATTCGGAAGCTTTTCCGACGTGTTTTTTGGTGGAATCGTGATATGAGGATCGAAAATATTTCAACCAAATGTAAAATATCAAGTTGTTATGCATTATTTTTTATCCCCACATCATCGATTCCACCGGAAAACTCGTCAAAAAACGCTTCTGAATCGTTTTTGGTTAATTTCGTGATAGTTTGTATCGTCTTTTTTTTAGATTATTTTTAATTAAAAGTTGATACGTGGAATTATTTTAATTATTTTTCCGAATTCATAAAACAATCCGGACACCAAAATCCTCGATCAAAAACAAAGACACCTAACTCCATAATCCCGTTCGAAGTGCTCGATTTGGATTTTCTACCGTTAAAAAATCAAGAGACCCATCGGCATCCCCGTTGAGAAGCAGCAAAATCTTCAGAGATTTGCAATCTGTAAAAAACAATTCTGGGGTTTAACGCAAACGACGAACAGGTAGGAAAATCGTCTAGGTTCCATTCACTAGAATAACAAGCGGGCCCGCCTTTTCCTCTCAGTCTCTGTGCCTCGTCTCCCTTCATTGGAACCGTTATTTCATTTGCAAGCCATGCTGCTTGGGAAAATTTCTTCCTGATTTTTATACACTAGTTTGCTGTAGTATACATTTTGGATCTTGCATCATTAAGCTTCAAACCCATCTCGCTCCTTGTGTTCCGATTGCTTCCTTTAATGCTATTGTGGTCTAAAAGCTCCTTTCTTTGTTGATATGTAAAGTGGGTACCTTTATGGTGATTCCATGCTTAATCAGTTGCCACCAATATGGAGAGATTTCTAGGCCGATTTCAGCTTCTGCTCATCAGCCATTGAAGGTTAGTGATCAAATTCTTCTTCCTCTAGCTGGAAATTTAGCTTGTGGGTGTGTTTGATTAGCTCTTCGGACGACGACATTCAGCAGGGGAGTTTCAGTGCTGCACAAATTGGGTATTTGCTATAATCATTCATGATTGAAGGCCAAATCTTGAATAAGGGTTTAAGGTTTCGTAGGGTGATAAATAAGGGTTTGTAGATACAAATTGTTGTTCTGAGATACAATGTCAAAAGGGAGGAATGGTGAATTGTTGATATGTGCAGTCTTACTGTCCTTTGCTGCAATTTGTAGCGGATACTCCAATTGCAATTGTGATGAAGATGAGGGGTTTTGGACCACAAGTAGAATCTTTGAGTGTCAACGGGTGAGCGATTTTTTTATAGCCATTGCTTACTTTTCAATCCCCATTGAGCTCCTCTGCTTTGTTAGCTGTTCAAACTTCCCTTTCAAATGGGTCTTCATCCAATTCATTGCCTTCATTGTGCTGTGTGGACTTACCCATTTGCTCAATGCATGGACTTATTATGGTCCACACTCTTTTCAATTGATGATGTCTCTTACCATTTTCAAGTCCCTCACTGCCCTTGTTTCCTGTGCAACAACAATTACCCTTTTGACTTTGATCCCCCTTCTGCTCAAGGTGAAGGTCAGAGAATTGTTCTTGAGAAAAAATGTGTTTGAGTTGGGTCAAGAGGTTGGTATGATGAAGAAGAAGAAAGAAGCAAGCTTACACGTTCGTATGCTCACCCAAGAGATACGAAAATCCCTTGACAAACACACTATACTATACTCCACTTTAGTTGAGCTTTCCAAGACACTTGACTTGCAAAACTGCGCAGTTTGGATGCCGAATGATAGTAATGGTAGTGAAATGAGTTTAACCCACGAGCTGAAGCCGAGCCCTTCCCAAAAATTCCCCTGTCGTGTGTCAATGAGTGATCCTGATGTTATGGAGATCAAGAAAAGCAATGAAGTGAAGACTCTCAGGCCAGATTCAGCACTTGGAATTGCAAGCAAGGGTGAAATTGATGAGCCAGGAACCATGGCTGCTATTCGAATGCCAATGCTTCGAGTTTCACATTTTAAAGGCGGGACTCCAGAATTTGTCCAGGCATCTTATGCTATTTTAGTATTGGTTTTCCCAAGCATGAAAACTAGAATGTGGAGCTACCATGAGCTGGAGATAGTGGAAGCAGTTGCTGATCAAGTTGCGGTGGCTCTTTCTCATGCTGATATCCTTGAGGAGTCTCAGAAAATGAGAGAGAAGCTGGCAGAACAGAACCATGCATTGCAACTTGCTAGGAAGAGTGCGTTGATGGCAAGCCAAGCAAGAAACGCATTTCAGAAGGTTATGAGTAACGGGATGAGAAGACCAATGCACTCAATTTTAGGCCTTCTGTCAATGTTTCATGATAAAAACACAAATCTTGAGCAGAGGGTAGTTGTGGAAACCATGGTTAGGAGTAGCCACGTACTCTCAACGTTGATAAACGATGTGATGGAGATTCCGGCAAAGGAAGATGGAAGATTCCCATTGCAAATGAGGGCGTTTAGCTTAATTTCTCTTCTGAGGGAAGCGACTTGCTTGGTCAATAGTTTGTTCGTGTTTCAGGGGATTGGTTTTTCAGTTGATGTTCCAAGTGGTTTACCTGATACCGTTATTGGAGACGAGAGAAGGACATTTCAAGTTATACTGCATATGGTTGGGTACCTCTTGGATTTGTTGAATGGTGGATGTTCTGTTGTATTACGTGTTTCATCTGACATTTGTGCTGCTGAAGCTAACAACAACGGCTTAAGGCGACCAATTGTATTCTCCGACTATGTGAATGTCACTCTTGAATTTAAGATGGATGGTATGGTCTCTTCTTCAGAATATAGTAATAAGAGACGCTACAACAACGATGACAACAAGGAGATGTTGAGCTTCAGCATGTGCAAAACTTTGGTGCAGGTTAGTGTGCGATTCATTAATTTGTCGGTGTAATAAAATACCCTGACATAAATTTACTCATGTCCATTACAGTACAAGCTAATAAAGTGCATTTTTAGGGTCACTTTCATGCTGTGCTTATGCGCATTTGGATTACACCATATAATGCATTACTTCTTTTAAGAGCTATTTTTTATGAGGGTTTTATAAACTTTGCATAGGGTGTTTCTCAATTTCTATTATTGTTCTTATGATTATGTTGTGAATGATGTTGGGAAATTAACGTGTGTGCATTGCTTTGTATAGTATAAAAAAAGGGATCATTTGTGTGTGTTGCTTAACTTGAAGACTGTAAACTTACTTGCTATGTCTTGTACATGACAGATGATGCAGGGAAACATATGGATAACACCAGACCAATCTGGCCAACCTCAAAGCATGAATCTTCAACTCCGATTCAAAATCCACCACTTCTCTGATGTAATGAACTCACCAGGGCAAACGACACTCAGCTCATCATTCCAAGGCCTAAAAATAATGCTGGTGGAAGATGACAATGTGAACCGAATAGTGACAACTCGGCTGCTTGAGAAACTCGGGTGTGAGGTATCAGCGGTCTCATCGGGGTTTGAGTGCCTAACAACGCTGGGCCCAGCTGGAGGATCATCGGTCCCGTTTCAGGTGATTTTGCTTGACCTCCATATGCCGGAAATGGACGGGTTTGAGGTAGCGATGCGAGTGAGGAAGTATCACAGCCGAAGTGGGCCGCCGATCATAGCTTTAACGGCTAGTGCTGAGGATAATGTATGGGAGAGGTGTTGTGAGATGGGGATGAATGGGCTGATTAGGAAACCTATTGTTTTGCAAGGCATTGCAGATGAGCTTTTAAGGGTTCTCAGGGGATGAAGTAGATGTATTTGAATAGATTGATGTAGGTAATTGAGCATTTAACTGCTGGTGAAAATTCCTCCATGACTGACTAAGGGCCCGTTTGGTATCCAACACCGGAAACGGAAACGGAATGGAATGGAATGGAAACGAACCTAGTCCACATTAGCATCATGATACATGATGAGTCACCTCAATTTTCATTCAAAAACTACCGCAAGGAGGTCTTGCGGTACCCTTGTGGCACCTCAATCATTCCCTAATCTAAGGGTGGGGTAACAAAACACCTCAATCATTCCCTTCATCCCTTCTCTAGACACACAAATTTCAAAGTTTCAAATTAAAATATTTTTTTCAATTAATGTATAGTGACCCATAATTGGACTAGGTTCATTTCCATTCCATTCCATTCCGTTTCCGTTTCCGGTGTTGGATACCAAACGGGCCCTAAATTTGTAGGTTTGAAGTTAATAGCTTGAACTTAAGCTCTTGGAGATGTATAAGTTGTACTGTTTAACTAACTAGTAATAAGTTATTACTTTGCATCTTGTATTGTATTTGGAAGAGAGGGTTCAAATACCAAACCAACAAAAGCAATAAGCATACATCAAGGCATCAGGCCAAGCCTCTTGAACAAATTCAAATGTTGACTTACGTGTTATAAACACTTGGATTTGAGGGCCTGTCAATTCATGGGCCTAAATTACAAATTACAATTGGGCTGTAGGGGTTGGTATGATTTACGTAGGAGAAGGGTTGAGAAAACCCTAACCTAGTTTCGGAGTCTTATTTAGGGAGGTGCTCTTCGGCTGCTGAACAACACTCACCTCCTATCTTCTCATCAGTTTCCCCTTCCACAGTCCACGCTACTGTTTTCTGAGTTTATGTAGCTACGATTAGCCTTGTCTGTTCCCGAATTTCTACCGAAGCTTGAATATATTTTGATTCCGCCTTTTGGGTCATAGCCGATCCGTTCCGTTTTTGACTCGGCTTTCAAAGCTCTGTGAGCAGAATACATTATAGCTTTTGCTGTGTTAGTTGCCTTTCGACCTGTATTGACGACAAGGATGATGAAAACAATTAGATGTGCGAAGGGTTCATATCCTTAATGAGCTTATTTACGAGGCATATTCATTCATTCATATTCCTGACTTGTCGTCAATTTTCTCTATCAGCGAGGGCTGGATTTTTCTGACCAACGATTTTTGATCAGTTTTCGGACTTGAAAATTTATACGTGGTGGTCAAGAATGAGGAAACAATTAGATGAGCGAAGGCACTTAATTACTGTCCTTATGAGCTCAAGTTTACGAGGCAAATTGATATTCTGACTTGACTGCTTTGAATCCTACGATGAATGTTAGGGTTTGATAAAGGGTGGTTCTGTTTGGGACTCTCTCCTTACGACGTATTATAACTAAGTTGCTTGCTATGTGAGCTCCTTATTATGCATCAGGAGGAGTGGAGTGGAACAAACAAAGCCAGTGATGCCCTTACTTATGCCCTTACTGCATTGGTGTATTTGAATTTCATTTTTATGCCCCTGTATGGAGCTCTTTATTATATGCAAAGATCATACATAGTAAAGTAAAAGTGAAAATGTCAAGTTTATTTGGTATATGTAAGATTATGCAACTGATTACAATTACATATCACGACTACCTACACGCATATACGCATATAAGCATTACAATCTTAAAAATTTTCTAATTTGGCACAAACTATGCATGATTTCAAATTGAAGGCACAAATGGGTTGATGTTGCGACGAACAATCCTGCCTGCCTACTAGTATACGACAAGGCGGTGTTGTGTTTCTGCTTGGCCGCTCATGTGTTTCTGGCTGATGATATGTTGAGCACGGCCTGTCTTGAAGAGCTTTTGGTTGCGCCTGAATAACTGACCACTGTTGGGTTGCGTTGAAGAAAACATATATAGGAGTAGTATTAATACAGCCGGGCAATCTTCATAAAGTAGTGTTTTAAGATTCATATTTGCCTTTCCTCTGGAGTCTAGCTTGTTGAACTTTTGCGGTTATATGCACAGCGGTTTCTTGGTACGTGCTAGGGTATGATGAACTGAACTCGTTCGAGGTGTCGGATGAGGGTGCAAGCTGGTGATCCATCCATCTGATAGTGATAGGCATTGAGCTATGCATGGCCCCAATAAACCACTCCAAACGAATGATGGACAGCAAACCCATAGATGGGGGAAGGCTTCAACGCTTTGCATTATAAAGTTCCAAGGGCTCGAGTGCTCGACTATTTGAATTTGTACAGTCGCTTTCTGATTCTCATATCTATTTGTAATTCATTTGGATCTAAAATGCCTAAAATCTTCAAACGCAGAAATGTCGGAAACTCATTTCTAGTGAATCATTTATTTTCCGGCATCGTTTCCGACTGTTTTTACCACTCGGTTGTCGACTAACATGGGCTCGCTCATAAGGCAGCACAAGCTTTATGTAGTTTGGATATGTAAAAATATGTGCTCCAAGTTCTAAGTGATGATCCAGCATCCACGTTTTAGAGCTTCACATCTCGGCATTAGAGTTCAGCTAATAATAATTTTTTTTTTAATGAAAAGGTAAGAATTAGGAGATCCCTTTAAGGAGGATGTCCTATAGCGTCCTGACGGGAGAACTTGAAGTTCTAAGTGATTTTAATGGAACCCACATGGAGGCTATGACCTAACTTAGCAATTTTATCGACCACAGGATTGCAGTTTCTGCCCACATGGGTAACTATGACGGTCTCAAAACAACTTAATGAGACCAGGATGTCAGAGAGGAGAATATCAATCTCCCATGGGCTCTGTGTTAGTTTTTTAACAGAATTTATGACTGTAAGATTATCTCCTTCAATTTCTAGTTTTCGTATTCCTAATTCCTTGGCTTTTCGTATACCATCACGTAGTGCAAGGGTTTCAATTTTTAGTACTCATATTTCTCCATATTTTTTGGTATCAATTTCAATAACTTCAGCATTTGGGTCCCTAATAACTACTCCAGTCGTAGTTAATCCTTCTGAATTTTTTTTTTGGTCAAGAATCCTTCTGAATTTTTGGATCCATCGAAATTTAATTTATAGAATCCTTGTTTCGGTTTTTGCCAGACTTCCACTTTTTTACCCCGTTGTCGAGATTTAATTATTTTTCGTCCTATTATTGTCTCATCTTCCTCCCATGCTTTAGCTTGTTTCCAGTTGTCGAGTTGTGTTTTTATGTAGTTTGGTAGTTCAGCTGATAATAATAATTGGCAGCCCCGCATGCTAATAATAGCAAAAACGTGCACTCATTATAATCTACTACTACTATTCAATTTCAGGCCCTGTTTTCACCCCAAGAGCAGAGAAGATATCAGAAATTCAAGTGTTGTTGACCTCTCTTCATCTCACTTTCTGGTTCCGTGTAGTTCTTAATTACCCAGCTGAGCATTTTGCAATGGTTACATTTACATTTGAAGATCAACAAACGAGGCCTAATTGAAATGGCTGGATTGCAGAAAAGTATTCATCAATGTGCATTTGTGATTGAACCATCAGCACGAGTAGAAGAACACGTAGGATTGCAATCAAAGTCCCAATCGGTGGTGGCATTCAATATTCATGTTGGAGTGCACTGATGGATCCGGATCTGAAACACAGGACCAAAATCATGGGGGGAAGATGCAGGAGGAGTTTGCTTGCACTTGCACCCACACCCACATCCACATGCACAAGAAAGAAAGAATGATGATTCTCCGTCCACACCACAACTTTAAAATCATTTCACACCTTCACGCGTGTTTTACTACTCCTCCATTTTTTTTTACATTTATTACTTGAAAGAAGGGGATTTTCCTTACATGAACTGGATTATGGATATACTCCACGTTTCTCTATGGTTTTGGTCCTAAAATAAATAAAAAGACTCCATCTTACTTTAAGTAACACTTTCTTTCCGAGCCAAATCTCCACGCTCTTACATGCGCGTGGCTTGGTAGAGAGAGGAGTAGTACGTACGCTATCTCCGGTGTAGACCCGGCAGAGAGTGACCCGGACCCGAAACCCGAACCGAACTGACCCGACCCGAACCCGAAATTAGACCTGAACAACGAAAAATGAACCATCCGAACATGACCCAGACCCGAACCGAACCCGAACTGAACCGAAATGACCCGAATAAAATGTAAACCGAACTGACCCGAACCCGAACTGACCCGAACCCGAAATGACCCGAACCCGAACTGACCCGAACCCGAACTGACCCGAACTGAACTGACCCGAACTAAATTGACCCGAAGTAACCCGATCCGAAATGGTTGAAAAAAGAAAACTTTAGGGCTCAATGAGATGATGACCCGCACAATAAGAAAATAAAACAAATGAAAAAAAAGAGATGGAGTTTCGAACAGTAGATCATTTACAACATTTCTAAACTCTATACTAATATACTTTATAGTCTACTCTACAATCTACACCACCAAGTAGGGATGAGCAAACGGATTATCCGATCCGATCCGAAATAGTGGATATCCGAATTTTTTGACCAAACTTAGATCCGTATCCGATCCGTTATTAACTGGATATCCGATAAGAAATATCCGTTCGGATCGGATATCCGAGACTGTATATTATGGATATCCAAATTATCCGTTTTAGCATTCATTTTCAAATTATATTATTACAAAATAAGAAAAGTTATGAATAAATAAAAGATATAACTATCCAAATTATCCAGATTTTATCGGATCGGATCGGCCGGATGGGCGGATCGGATATTTTTGTTCACCCCTACCACCAAGTCTAGTTGTATCCCTAAATCTTACGTAAAACATTTGATATATCGGGGGCCCTACTTCATCTAACCGATTGAACCGGGCAATTAGCCGGATCTGACACTAATTAACATAGTTAAATTGAGACGCGTATTAAAATATATAGATATGTCATGAATGTGTCAATGATATGTTATCCAATCTAATTAATGATTTATGATACAACATAAGTTTGAATGTGCCCGCAAGTATATAATACAAATAGTAAATTTTTTGTAATTAACTAAGTAGAAATTACATCTAAATCTTTGTCAATAATATGTAGTAACTATGTTTTATTACATGACACATTAAAGTAGCCATTAAAGTGCCCAAACTTTCTACGTTAAAACTCACCGTTGCGGGTGATCTTATAATTTTTAAAAAAATGAATCCAAATAACACCCGAATCCGAATTGACCCGACCCGAAATGATCCGATTCGAAGCAATCCAAAATGGGCCCGAACCGAACTAGGTCCGAACCGAACTAGACCCGAACCCAAATGAACCGAACCGAAATGACCCGAACCCGAATTAACCCGAAATATTATGACCCGAAACGACCCGAACCCGAACTAGACCCGAACCCGAAAATGACCCGAACCCGAACCGAACAAGACCCGAAATGACTGTTTGACCCGAACGGACCCGACCCGAACGACCCGATCCGAATTGACCCGAACGACCCGAATTGCCAGGTCTACTCCGGTGTGTTGGCGCGTGGGGATAAGGACGGTGGGTCCCACGCCGTCAAACAAAATACTGGACCCGACCCGACCGCTACTTTTCGCATGGGGAAGACAGGCAGACCTTTGTTTTTTCTTTCTTTTTTACTACGGACTAGTAGTAATTTCAATTCATTGCTTCGAAAAGCAGAATGGTGTTTTCTGTATGACCTCTAGTGCGATTCTCCTCCTCCTGCTCTTCCTCCCATTACCACCGGAAAGGGTAAAGTACAACAAGACAGTCAAAGCAACAACAGCAGGAGAAACCAATCCGTCCGAGATCGGAATTGGGATTTCGCCAGACCCGTGAAGGATTTTTTGTGGGTTTGGGTCGGATTTGTAGGAGAGGTTGCTTTCAATCTTTAATTCCGACTGTGACTTCTGGTTGATGAGGATTTATTGTGCATTTCAATTCTGAATATTTACTCCCAGATGTAGTGCTCCTGCTCAGATCAACACCACAAATTTCGTGAGCTTCTTCTCTCTTTCCTTCCTGTTGCTCTTGCTGTATTTCGCTGCTTCCAAAGGGGCTTTGTGTTTTATTAGAGAGCTTGAACAACCGCTTATGTTATGAATGCAGGTCCTGTGCTTGCTGGATCTTTGTGATCACTGTCATTCGCTGCCGTCGTCTGCCTTGGCATTGCTTTGCTTTCAGCTATGAGATTAGGTAAGCTTGGCTTTTTCATTTTCTTAGTACTAGGTTTGTTATGCCCTCAGTGTTATGGGTAGGTGCACTAGCTTTTGAAGTTCCTGGAGTTGGCATAGTTTATCTGCACTACTAGCCTTTGCATTTCAAAGTTCAAGCCTCTTGGAGTTCATAATTCATCTCCATAAAAGACTCTCTAGATTGTTCAAGTTAATTACTCTCTTTAAATACCTCTAGAGAGGTTTCTGTGTCTTCAAACTCCAGGGGAATTCTCTGGAAATACTAATCTTGCTGTCTCACTTGTATATTATGTACAACAGTGGAATGACCTGGTTTCATTTGCCATTTGTTTATTTTAAAGTGGCATTTATTCATCACTGATGTAATGACCCATTGTTGTTGAACCTAAGATGTTGTAATTCCTTTTTTCGTTGTTGTTCTCTCAAGGATCTTTCTTCTAATTTATCTGCTTGCTGATCCATTATATTGAGTTTTACAACATGTTGTCATTTAACCATGTATTATTTTCAGGTTTTCAACAGAATGATTACAACTCCACTGGGCTAAGTGTATCTGGCAGTTTCAATAAGGCTGCATTAGGTTTGTATTCTTTGATTCGGGTAAAAAAACTGAATGGTGTTGTGTGACGCTGCCCAGCTTAAATATGAAAAAAACTGAATAGTTTCCCCTTCTGATTTCGTTCTTGGAGAATATGTAATGCGCTTCAGCTTTTTGCAATCTTTCTATTACTATATCTTAAGGCAAGAAAGTTTTTCTTCAGGGTTTCTTCAAGATGCTTCATATTCTGGGCAAAGTTTTGATGGCAGTTTCAGAATGCCTAAATCAGGTTTGGCTCCTTTCTTTCTCTCTTTTTTTATTTTTATGGATTATAAGCCTTGCAACTCATCCTTTCACAAATGCTTTCTAAGAATGTACCATTAATGTCCCTCAGGATTCCATCCAGATGATCTGGAAGAATCCCCTTCACAAAGTTTTTCACAAAGTTTCAGGAAGCCCAAATCTGGTAATATTAATATATAATCTTCATGTTACTCAATACAGAATTATGGAGTCTTTGTATGTTTTTATTTTACCAATCTTCAACACATGCTTAGAAGGGGAAAAGATGAAAGTTTCAAATGATATGCAGGAGCATACAAAGGAGCTCCAGAATTTCAACCTTCTAAGAAATCTGCTTCCATCTCCAAACGACTATACACAACTCTTAAATATTGCTCAAGGAATCTTATTGATCTGGAACTCTTCACACAAGGACTTGAAGATTGGATACTTGAGAACTCATTAGGAGATTCATCCAATGATGAACAGCTTTTCAACTCTCCGTTTCAGATTGATGAGCTACGCCAGCTTGATTTTGCATTAGAGGGCGTTCTATTCCAGCAGCTCTTTCGTATGCCTTGCTCTTTCCAAACTGGGGATGATGACTTAAAAGAAGAAGAATACTCAGCATTAGAAGACTTCCTTCACACTGTTGCAGATGGATTATGGCGCACTTTCTGGCATAAAAACACGCCACTTCCATTGTTTGTTTCTTGTTCTTGCCATCCTCGGTCTAAGTTCTACACTGTAGAAAAAGCGGTCTCAAGAGGACGATTAGGAGATCTCTCAGGTGCAGCTTTGTTATCAAATGCCGGGGATGATTCCCGTGTTCGTTGGGATCAAACGGTGCAGTTTGCATTGTATAAGCCAGATATAATGTTGGGAAATAAGTTGGGTCTTTCATCAACATCTCTCTGTGAAGCTCTCTTTTATGCTTTCCACATCCTCCTTTCTAGAAAGCTGAGTAAGTATTGTACCACTGACGGCGACTTCGTGTACATTCTTGTTTTGGATTCCAAATTTGGAGGAGTTATTAAATTCAGCGGCGACCTTAACAAACTTGAGGTCAGCTCAGATGATCCCTACACTGCAGTATTGGAGTGGATCAAGTCCCATGCTGAAATCAATGTCTCTCCTGTTGACAGGATATGGAACAAGTTGGGGAATGTAAATTGGGGCGACCTTGGTACACTGCAGCTCCTCTTGTCAACTTTCTACTCCATGGTCCAATTCTATGGTCCACCAAGAAAATCAATTTCCTCCTTAGCCTCAGATCACAGCCTCCGCCTCCAGAAAAGGAGAATAGAGTGCCATGTCATTGAAAATGAACATGACCAAATTGTCCACTCCCAACATCATCACCATACAAGCCACTACCACGGAGAGATTGAAAATGATGATGAACAAGTTTTATCCATGAGAAGTCAAGGCTCACATTTGAACCTCCAAGAAGGGGACTTAATACAGGTAGATGATCAACAACATGGTCCAATAAGCTTACAGATTCAAGATTTTCTTGTGGAAGGGAGACCTTATTGTTACAGAGCAATCATTGTTGAAGACCCATCGCAGTTATTGACTCTTTATATTGGTGCTCATCCATCCAGGCTTGAACCGTCATGGGAAGACATGAGTTTGTGGTACCAAGTACAAAGGCAAACCAAAGTCTTGAACCTCCTCAAGCAAGCTGGAGTTTCAAGCCGGCATTTGCCTCAACTTGTAGCATCCGGTAAAATCTTGCACGAAGGTCCATGCCAGAAACAGACTCCATCAGAGAGATGTGATCACCCGTGGTGCGGAACACCTGTACTAGTCACATCCCCTGTGGGTGACTCACTGTCATCCATAGTCTCCCATAATGGCCCACTTTCATGTGAGGAGACCCTCAGATGCTGCAGAGACTGCCTTTCAGCTTTAAAAAGTGCAAAAGCTGCCAATATTCAGCACGGAGACATTTCTCCTGAGAACGTGATTCAACATGGAGACTCGTATGCCATTGTCTCATGGGGAAGAGCGGTTCTAGAAGAGAGAGACGGTCCTTCACTTAATTTGTTGTTCTCATCTTCATACTCTCTTCAACATGGGAAGCTTTGCCCTTCATCAGATGTGGAAAGTCTTGTTTATCTCCTTTATTTCCTCTCAGGAGGAAGTATGCACCAACAGGATTCTATAGAATCTGCTTTGGAGTGGAGACAGAAAAGCTGGTCAAAAAGATCGATTCAGAGGCATCTAGGTGAGGTCTCAGCTATCTTGAAGGCGTTTGCTGATTATGTTGACAGTCTTTGTGGGACCCCATATCCAGTTGACTATGATGGCTGGCTGAAGAGGCTGGATGCCACGGTGAACGAGTTGAATGAGAGAGTTAAGTTGATTGAACAAGGGGCAATGAGCATGAGGATTATAGAGGATGAGGTTGTTGGGTCGTCTTCTGGGGTTTCGGACCGTGGAGGTATTTGATCATCTCTTGCTTGAGAAATATTATTTCATTTTTGTTGTTTCATTCTTGGTTAAAAATTGAGCTCATCAGCATTGTTGTTTGGAGTGTTAATTGAAATGAGAAATCCTGGAGAAGTTTAAGGGTGATGGTTTCTGATTGCTGATCAGGTTGTTTTGGCTTTTGGAGTTCTGAAGAAGTTTGTGTTTTATTTTTTGGTGTGTAAAAAAAAAAGATCTGAAATTTATGAGAATCAAATTCTTTTGATTCCTGTCATCCCGAGGAATTGATATGTTTGATTTTTGTAAATTTCAAAATGTTTTGTACTTGACTTCCTCTACATGGCCTGTAGCTTTTCACTGTTTCAACATTGCTATGTCGGTTCAGACAAGAAGTTATCTATTTTAGTCATTAGGTCTTGCGAGGAGGAGATGTTTATCATATTAGAGTTTCAGATGATGATGTATTGGCGAGTTAAGGTTTGTTATTGAAAGTGTACAAATTCTCATTTGGTGATATGTTTATTAATTGGCAAAAAATGAGTCATAATCGTGTCTGAAACTCACATTTTGAAGTGGCATTCTTACATTACAACTGCCTAAAGAGAATGATCCAGTTACACCTCAGTTTTTGAATTCAATCAAGTTCAATCACACATAAGACATCATATGCACAAATTGAAGGGGTAAATCAAGATTTAAAAGCATAAAAGAGGATATAAATTATAGGTCAGAGAATCCATCTCTACATTAAGCGTTAGCTAAACATGGAACTCTCCACTTGCATGAACCTGCTTTACTGTCTTCTCGTACTCATCCTCTTCTTCTTCCTCCTGCGCTTCAACATATTCCTCGTCGTCGCCATCTTCAATCTCCAATCCTTCAAAGCTGGAAGCAAGGGTAGATGTTGATGCAAGATTTCTAGCTTCTTCGACAATCTTCATGATCTCCTCCACGCTCTGAAGGGAAAAGCTTGGATCTTCTCTCTTGTAGTAGATCGCCTGAGCTGGCTCCGTCAGATCTCTGGGCAGATTCTTCAAGAACCATGGATGGTTCTTGATTTCCTTAATTGTGATTCTCTGCAAAGACAAAAAGAAAAAGGGTCCTCTTGAAAAATTGAAATTATCAATATTCTTTTAGCAAAACTATCATTCTTGGAAGGTTGTGCATACCCTAGATGCATTAGGAACAAAGATTCTTGAAAGCAAATGCCTGCACTCTTTGGAGAGGTGAACATAATCCGGAATTCTGTACTGAACAGACATAATTCGCTGCAAAACAGGATGGAGAATAAGAATTAGTAACACTTATTGTTCAGTTGAAAACAAGTAGATTTGAAGGAATCAGGTGCAACAAGTGAGATTACAGTGATTGTTTTCCGGAAATTTTTAGGATCTTCCGGGTCTTCAAAAGGGTATGTTCCCACCAGCATGACGTATAGGGTCACACCACACGACCACACATCTGCTGACTAAACACACACGCAAAAATAATTCAGTGAAGCAGTAGTCTATAGCTATGCTTTTCAATGAAGCAATTAAAGGCGCAATGTAAAGCTAAAGCATCTTCAGCCGAAATGTGAAGCGACTGAAAGCTGAAGCAAAAATCGAGCTTGAGTGAGTCAATGTGGTTTCAGATTTAACAGTTATCATCAAACAAAGACAAACAGCAATGCCAGAGTTGTATGTGTATCTGAATTGAGAAATTAGTCACTCATATTTTCTTAATAGTCTCACCTGTCCATCATATTCTCTCCTAGAAAGCACTTCTGGTGCAATGTATGCTGGAGTACCCACAGTTGATTTTGGCCTCGAATGCAGGACAGATGACTATTCAGCATGGAAAAATAATCAATGGCCAATCTTTTAAATAGCTTATGGGGTCACATTTGAGAATGCAGATGGAAAAGTATGCAACATAAACAAGTACTGTAAATAACAAGAAATTGTGACCTTGGAGTAACCGAAATCACAAATCTTCAAACGTGGGGCAGGGCTGCCATCCAACAAGGTGTTCTCCAACTTCAAATCTCTATGACAAATTTGCTGTGATAAAAATTAAAAATAAAGCACAGTTTCTAATAAATCCCCAAAGACAAACTATAGGGAGGTAACTACAGCAATTGCAGAGTTGAATCCCTCACCTTGGTATGGCAGAAGCTGACACCAGATATAAGTTGCTGAAAGAAATACCTAGCCTGGCAAAATTACAGGAAGTTAAGTAAGCATTTGAATGGAGTTTGGACTGCTTCATGTCAACAATTAACAGTTGTGCAAAATTCAAGTTTTAGAACACATAATGATCAAATTCAATAAGCCTTGTTTCATTCAACCGAGAAGAAGAGCCTTGTTTCATTCAACCGAGAAGAAGAGCCTTGTTTCATTCAACCGAGAAGAAGAGCCTTGTTTCATTCAACCGAGAAGAAGAGCCTTGTTTCAATGGACCTAGAATTTTATGACATCCAATAATGGTGATAGAATGGAAAAGAGATGGACAGTATAAGAGGATTACCTCAGCTTCACTGAACCTGCCGGCGTTGCAAATGCGGTCAAAAAGCTCACCGCCGGCTGCATATTCCATGACAATTCCAAGATGGGTAGGTGTCAATAAAACCTGCTTCCCAAGCAAACCCACAATCAATCCCCATTCAAATCCACAGACTTCAAACATGTTGAAGAAAGAACAACTATAGAAACTGGCCTCTTTAAATCGGATGATGTTGGGGTGTCGGAGAGACCTGTGATTGATGATCTCCCTCGCCACGTTCTCATCAATCTGCAACATTTTTCTTTTAGTGAATGAACTAACCAAAACAGGGAAGAAGATAGGCAACTACAGAGTAACCGGGCAATTTTATCGGTAACCTTGCGACCACGCTCAATGTGTTTCATGGCAACGAGCTCTTTGGTTTGCTTGTGGCGCATAAGCCTCGCAACTCCGAAGTTCCCAGCTCCAAGGTCCTTCAAAACCTCGTACTTGTCCATGATCTCTTCCTCTTCCTCTTCCTCTTGCTGTTGTAATTGAGCTCGAAGAAGAAGATTTGTGGGTGGCCCCAAATTTATATGCTTGTCAGAAAGCAGCCATCTTTTATTGCACAAACGCACATGGGTAATGTGGAAGCATGGTGATCAGGCACCGGCCACTCATCTTCGATGGCCTTTGATTTAATATACACTTCTAAACCTCAGAAGATTAGTAATAAAATAATGTTGATCATTAGAGACTTTGATGCGTAGAAGGTGGATCTCCAAAGCCGCTTTTTTTGGGAGGAGGAAGAGGATGAACAAACAGCAGTTTGACTTTGGAATTCAATTCATGCTGATCAGAAAACCACTTTCCCTCCATCAGAAGCCAGCAAACGAATCTATTCTAGAGATCACACCCCTCGCACAGTTGCACGTGATCCATGGATCTCAGGTACCGCCCTCTTTATATTTTTCCATCTATCTTCTTATTTGAATGTTATTGCGTATGAATGAATGATTCATACAGAGATGGGCATAAACTATAAAGATCTTCAAAGCCCAAGGGTACGGTTTATCATTTCATGTTCTAGGATTGTATGCTGTCATTCCTCATCAAATTTTGGGATAGAGGCACTTGAATGAATTTTGGTCCTTAATTACTAAATAAAGGCTCAAGATTAATACAAGATCGTTGCGAACTTGCAATAAAATCCACGTCGGGTAGGCTACAGACGGTGGATTTTGCGTTCCTTACACGCAACAGCAAAATCCGGTCGAAAAAATTACAGTCCAAGCTCAACAAAGGATTACATTCATTTACAACGTACACATAACATAAACTATAGTATACTCCCCAATTTCACCCAAAAAAAGAAAATTTTGTTTTTTCACCCTCTTTTTCATGTTATTAAGACAGAAAGTACTTCTCTGTGATCCTCAAACAACGCACCATATGATTGGAGTTGTACAACTCAAAAAGTAAAGAGTGAGGGGAAAGAAAACCTTTGCACTTTTCTCATCAGTGGAACAATGGCAATATTCCCCATTGATGCAGAAACCCTTCTCCGGTGGTCACCTCAAGGACCAGAAGGACGAACACCGCCAACATAGCTGCTCTTCCGTTCCAAGTCTCTGCGCTTTTTGTCCACCCCCATTCCCAAACCGTCACTGGTGGTGGAAGTTCCCTTCGTTTTGAATCATAAGCTGCCAAAAGCTCTTCCACACTTCCTAGAGGAACAAGCGACTGCAACAACATGACACCAAAACAAGTGCTAGCTCTGTTCAGAAAAGATTCACTTTAACCAAATGTATGTCATCTGGGAGTTTTAGACAATTATTACCGGTGAACTATGAGGTATATTATCAAAAAATGCACACACTGACTCTTTTGATGTAAATTCTTCGTATTAATTGGCTAGAATGAGGTGGAAAGTTAGATACTTTATAAATTTTAGAAGAAGTTTGTAGTGTTTTGGGGTTCGTCATAGTCTAGTCAAAGCCTAATATGACAATCTTTAGTGAATAGAGGGAGTTGCAATCAAAAGTTTGTAGTGTTTTAGGGTTCATCATAATCTACTCAATATGACATGTCCTAGTTGCAATCAAAAGCAATGGAGCCAGATTCTGTAAAAACAGCCTCATCAGTTACCTGTCGGGCTTCAAGATTTGAAACAGCCATAGCTCCAACATATGGGAGACTTTCAATGACCGCGTCTGCTAAATCCAAGATGAACGTCCGTTCGCATCCTAGGGCTGGTACACGTCCCCAGTTTTGTATTCCAGATTCCAGGGCCAGCTCTTTGTACTCCACATCAATCTCTTCTAGAGTTTCAATGTGCTCACTCACAAAGCTGTATGTCAATGTATAATAGCATCTTACTATAAATTTTAAATTACAATTGCCAATATGAAGCTATCAAAATAATCAAATTAGGTAACAGCAAAAATACCTAATGGGGACAGCAAGCAGACTTTTTACACCTTTCTTTCCAAGGTCAATGATAGTCTCGTCTGTATATGGTTTCAACCACTCCACAGGTCCTACTCTACTCTGAATTTTTTTACAAGTAATATACAGCATCATTAAAATGATAAGGAAATCATCTCATATATAATAGAAATGGACTCAACGACTAAAGGACACATTTTTAACCATATTAATATAAAAGGGAAGCAGCAGTATATAAGTAAACGTGAAGATTCTACTTTACTAATGGATAGAATAAAAACAAACAAACTAGATGTTAATCAAACTTTTTGAGGAATTCTAATTCAGTAACCTGATAAGCAAGAGTAAATGCATTTGCCATCCCTCTCTTTTCAAGTTCATCCATTATTAGATCTACACATTCTTCCATCTCAGCCTTGTATGGGTCACCGGCTTCTTCCACATAAGCAAGTGGAACTCCATGTGCACTAAAAAATATCACTACCTACAATAGAATTTCCATCAGTTTCAGAGGCCATATAATCATCTCATTATACAAGTACAGCCAGGGTTCAGTTTTTAGATGAAAATGTTTAGGGTCCTCAAACATTTAGGAACTGCAACATAGACAACTACTGTCTTCCAGTGAATAACAAACATAAATTTGAGATTCATTTAGAATTAGAAAGATCCCTGCAAGCCTCTATAACCAAATTTAACTGTGTCAAAGATACAACCTACTTTTAAAGACACAATATAAGATAAGGCTGAAAAGTGCACTAAGGAAAACAATGTCTTACCTCTTCAGGGCGGTTAAATTTTCTGATTTCCTTCTCAATCAAATCTGTCATTGCCTGTATATATCCTTCTCGTTGATACCATGATGGAATAACTGTGTGTTGCATGTTGACTAGATATTCATCCTCCCTACAAACAAATATGTTTGTGAAGGGTGTAATTAGCATCAAGCACTTTTGATTTCAATCCTAGGTTTCAAGGAACATTTAGAAAATACCGGAATATACTCTCCAACAGTCGGAGGCTTGATCCACTAGTTGATATTGAGAATTGAGGGTAGAGAGGTAGTACAACAAGCTTTGTGATACAATCTCTCTTTATCTATTTGTGAAAGACATTTACAAATAAGTAGCTGAATATTACAAGGTCGAATATTAAGCAAACTATGCAAAACACGGGAGCAAAGTAAAAAATTAGATATCAGCAACCCTATTAACACAAACCAGCAGGATGAGAAGAGGGAAATCATTCAGTATCCTATGATATATACAGTAGAAGCTTAGGAGAACAAACATAATAACAAAAAATGTCATTTCACATAGCAAGTGAAATTTTGGTACATTATGTACACACCTCCTCAATAGCTTCTTCTGTGAAAGGATGCCAGTAGCGCATTCCAACATAAACCTTAGCTGGTACATTTTTATCAGATAGGGCCTTACTCAACTCCTCAGCCTAAGCAATGCAGTTGCACAAATAAGAAGAGTCGTTAGAAAATTTTCATTAGAGCTCAATATGATGAATATCTGCATCATCTATCTATGATCATAGGCACAATTAACAGACTTCTCAAGCACAAAGTATCTAGTACCATTATTTTGTGTGACAGTAACTGGGACCAGATGAGAATGTAGTAACTATAAGTGGTTCATCAACTTTTTAAGATTCTCTGGCAATTCTACTATTCAGGACTGACAAAGAGGAGATTGTACATATATTGAAATATAAAGAGCAGAAACTTAATGGACAAATTGTATGGTTTAACAACAACCAAAAACATGTGCTTAAACTTCCATAGCAATCTGAGAGTTTATTTACTAGCTGCTTCAGCATCTTTAACAATAACCTTTTGCACACTTTCCCTAGCTCTCTACCTTCAGAACTACTATCTTTACTGCATAAAGATGAAGTGTAATATAATCAACAGCAGCAATCAGGATGAAGCACAAACATTCTTTCACAAGACAAGGGGCAGATGTTCAGAAACGACCCCAAAAATATTAAGTGAGGTTAACTATATACATGCCTGTGCATCTGTTATCTTCCGAAGAGGAGACCCTCCACCAATGGAGGCATAACCTTCTCTGCTCTTCGGAGCCCTCAGAACAGATACAAATTGAGCCAAGGGCTTCTGAAGAAAGCGAAACAGTCTTGGTAGCCGGATGATATCCTGTTCGAATCCATAGTCAGAGACTACAGACAATACATGGCTGAATATAACAGTTGCAAATGAGGATCAAATACCGGGTCAGCAAAAAGGTTAAATAAGAATGGCTGCACATCTTCCAAAGTCTCCGGACCTCCAAGGTTTAACAACAAGACCCCAATTTTCTCCTCACTAACCAAAGGTGCTGAAGAAACATTTGCAGTATCTGAAGTCACCAAGGCACTTGCTGGCAACAAACCCTTCCTGAGTGGATGCCAGGAGTTGTTTATTGTATCATTACAACCCAGGAAAGATTTGGCAACTATCAAATTCTTCAAAGGAGTAGAAACCACACGAGCTTCCATTTGGACTGCAGTGCAGCAGCAATTCCTTTGGGTAGTGCATGTTGCAAGTGGCAAAAGGCTAAGGGAGAAAACAACATAAATAAACAAATCAATTAAGTCCAATGTATGAAATCATTCAAGCATACACCATCAGCATGAAGTTTATTGAATCGGCCAACACCAACATCCTAACCACGAAATGTGAAGCTGTAAACCAATAATTGCAGCAACAGAAGTTCAATTTCAAATGGCTGGCTCAACATAATGGAAAAAGAACTACTATAAGATGTCATTTTACCCTGTTCTGATTTAACAGAAGAACATGCATACTATATTTACCCTAAATTGGATTTGATTTTACATACGAACATTCAAATCGATACATCAACATTGTCGCTGCACGTGCTTGAGCTTCAGCAGTTGGACATATTATCAGTTAGAAAATCTCAACTATGCCATTATAATCTTAAAATCATAATCATCAACCAAGTTTTGACACAAAACAAAAAGAGCGAAGGCAAATTTGAGCCTTGATTGATTCCATTGACCAGGTGGTTCCTGGGATAGAGATCAGATTCTGCAAAAACACATGTTAGCTGGCCAGCTGAACTTGTCAACGTAGAATTCAGCTCATTCTGAGCTCATCAGAAGCAAAATTCTGCATAAAAATGAGGAGAATTGATGAGATTAAGAGAGAAATTAAGGGGAAGCTTACGGGGGAAATCTGCAGGTCCGAGAAGCAGGAGAGATAAAAGAAGAAGAAGCAAAGGGTGAGGAAGAGGAAGGAGGGGCATGAATTCTAGGGTTCATTTTCGCTCCCAAATATCACATCCACCACTACTAGAGCTATATCGAATGAGTAGCGAACAAGAACCCTAAATTTATTATTCACCACATAAACCTCACCCACATTCTTCTTTCACTGAATAATTCAAAGGCGAGGCAACTCTGCAATTAAGCTCAAGTGATCAGAGATGTGGAATTGGAAGGTGACTCTTGCGAACAACAAATTATACAAAATGTTCTTTTCTTTTATTTTCATCCAATTTATGAAAAATCTTCTAATTGTCTGGTAATTTCAACGGATATTATCTCAGTCGCTGTCATGTTTACGGATAACGGCTAAAATCCACTCATTTTGGTATGCGTATTTTATGTGGCAACAGACAGAGTTATGAATACTCCGACAGGCCCATTACGGCCCACTTACATACCAGATCTTTAAGTCCGGCCCATCACGGCCCACTTACATACCAGATCTTTATTGGTAAGGGTAATCACTAATCATGGTCGAATGATCACAACCGAATTTCATTGTTTGGAGTTTGGACAAAACTCATTGTTAAAAGAGATGTTCAAGTTTTTAGTACAACTAACCTCAGATTTCCATACATTTTACAGAACTTGAAAAGTATGGTGCTACAATACAAAGCCTAGTACGACCATTCCGATCGATCATGTAAACTAACTAGAAGGACTACTACAGAGACTAGATGAATGGCCAGAAATCAGATACAATGGTTTCCAAAACCAAGACAAGCAAAGCTGAATCAATCAAACTGCTTGCCCTCAAAAGTTTGTCCGAACTTCCAAGTCTTGGGAGCAACATTGTAAGAAACAACCGATTCACCATCACTACTAGAGAGCTCGAACGAAAGAGGCTGATTCTTGAGATCTGCAGCTATGATCCAGGTCTGACCCCAATTTCTCCCCATGGGAAGCCAACCGGTTTGCGATCCCTTGATCTTGAGATCGACGATGTCACCTGCTCCTGCGACGTTGCTGATGAGCACTGATATGAAGAAGGTGGAGCCGTCTATGGCGAATCGAATCCCTCCTTCTCTTCTGCATTTGATCCTGCTCACCAAAGCCAGTTTAACACACAACTCTAATGTTATTATACTCCACTGCACTAACTAACACAGGTAACAATTCTCGATCAGCTGCATTGCATTGAAAGAAAGTTAAAATCTTGATTCCCATGGCTAACAAGGGTTGTGCAGAAGCTCAGTTCAAAAGCAGTTTAAACACCACCAGCAGTATTGCACCAGGTTCACAAACTTTGTGCATAATAATCTTCTAAAAACAAGACGAGTTCATTCATGAACAAGCAAAAATTCAAAATTATCAATAGCAACACACTATGAATAGACAATAAATAGTCTTTTTAGGTCGAACTGTGACCTCTGGGTACTAAGGGTACTACCTTGGAGGCTTAACGGTTTCACTAAATGTCAAAAACCAAAAATAGTTATATAAAGAGGGGGCTGACATTTGGATTTGAATTTGAATTTGAATTGGAAAGCAGACCTGCGGAAGTGAAGGGGGATGTTAGCGGCCTTCCAGAGGGCGATCTTCTGGAAGGCCTCAACGGGGAGGACGAAGTGCTTGTTGGGAGGGTTACAATGGCCGCCGGCGTCGGAGGAGAAGCCGTAATTGGGGGCGCAGAAGTTGGTGGCGGTGACGATAATGGAGGTACCGGGGATGCAATTGCGGAGGTCGTCAACGCAGCGGAGCTCGAAGCAGGCGCCGCAGATCTGACCCCTTTCGAAGAGGGCGGTGCTGAGGGCCACGGTGGCCTTGCCGTAGCCGGACTTGGAGAGGTCTCCGTAGCCACAGGCGCCGCCCACGCTGTCCCGGGGGTCGGCCGCCGCGTAGTAGGTGGCCCTGCCCGACTGCCACTCCGTTATGAGGCCCGACGAGGCGGAGGGTGGCGGTGGGTGGTAGTGGGCGGACCCACTACAATATGAGGAGATGACGAGGAAGAGGATGAAGACTGTGGTCGGCAACGCTGGAGGCGTGAATTGCATCTCTGGTCTTCAGTCGGTGTGAAATCGGCGAGTCTGATTTTCAGGGGACTCACTCGGCCCTTCTTTCTGGAGTTTGGTTTTGGACGAGTGAGAGAGGGCAATCAAGTACTGTTGGTTTCCTTTCGTTTTCACTTTACTTTTGTTTATTATAAGTTTATAACTACCACGAGCGGAGTGTATTGCCCAAAAGTACACTAATCACAAATTCACAATGGTTTTTCAGTTTCTGCCGTTGTTTTATATGAGTTATTAATGTAATTGATTAAAAAAAAAAAGAATTCATAGGTAAAATTTAAAATTTTCAGTTCGTATGTATACTAAAGCTGACACAAATTCTGTCATCATATTGCGTCATATCACCCCTCTTATCTAAAAAGTTATCTTATTAAATATTGATTTTATCATAACCTTATACATACTTAATTATGTTATTAGTTTTATCTTATAGTTTGAGTTATTTAATTAATAATTCTATCCAAATATATAAATCTCAATCTTATAATTATACCCATTTAATTCATAGATAAATCTATCATAAACTTATTTCTATTTAGTCATAGTTATATCAAAATCATAATATTTTACCCATTTAATTAAATAGTATATTAAATTATAACTTACTTTTCGTAATTTTATTATGGTATTTTTTGAAAATCATCAATAGTAGCAAATTCTACCATTATATTGATGTCGAGTATTAATTCTACTAGCTTAACCTGTCGTGTCATGCACGACTATTTTACTTAAAAAATATTAAAATAAAATTATATATTTATATCGAAAATATTATATAAGTTTTATAATATGAACATGTTTGTTAAAAAGAATGATATTGCTTTTGAAGTTCATATAACCCAAAAAATATATATAAGACATAATTTTTTCACTCATTTGTATATTTTTATAAAACTTGATTATAAGAATATAAATTGATATTTTACTTACAATTTTTATCATATATTATTAACGATATCATATATATAAATATAATTAAAAAAATTCATCAACTAATAAATTGATAAAGTCTATAAAAATTTAATAGAAATTTTCGGAAACCATAAATTTACTTGTGATACAAAAATAAGTTGAATCCAATATTCATAGATTTTTCTTAATTTGTTTGTGAAAGATTTTTATATGTAATTCTTTAAGAATTAATAATTGACAAAAGCTTTTTCTTATAAGTAGATAAGAAGCAATTCAATAGGAAAACCCTACATAATGCGAATAATAAAAATCAGTTTTTTTTTATATATGAGGTAGGGTCAAAAGTAATGTGGTGGTTCAGAAACGACCACTTGTATGTTTGTATTAGGAAAATAAGGGGCAATTGTATAATTTGAGAAAAATTGTGGGATTATTTTGTAAATAAGTAAAAATTATGAAAAAGATGTACGCTATCAAGATATAAATTGAAATTATTATTTGGCTAAAAATAAAATTTGTTATCAGGATAGAAAAATAATCAAATATAATGGGTAAAAAAATATAGTAGATCATGTAAATAAAGAAAATAATTAACTTAAGCTTAAAATGCTAAATTTAATCAAGTAAATCAAATAATAAAGTAACAAAATTAGTCTTTCTATTAAATATAATTTAGAATTTTATCTTACAAGTTCTAAATTTAATTAAGTAAATCAAAGATAATTAGTTCCAGTGTTCTAAAAAACGCTAGGCGGGTTCTAGTTGGAGAGGGACCGCCTATTGCCTAGGCGGCCTAGACGGACACCTAGGCACCACCTAGGCGGGTCAAAAGGCTAGACGGAGGGGGACCGCCTAGCGCCTAGACGGGGCCTAGAAGGGATTTTTAGAATACTGATTAGTTCATAGTAGTTATATTTCAAAAATTCAAGATATATATTAGAATCATGCTTTTCAATTAAGTGATATATTAAAAAAGATAGATACTATTTAGATAGTTTTTAAATATAAGATAGTATTTTGATAGCTTATGGATAGATATTAGTATGATATATTAGTATATGGCGATTAATTAGATAGAGATATATGAGATGTTTTTAAATTGTAAAATTAATAAGGAGATATAATTGTTAAAATATAATTAATTTATAATAAATTTAACATGGGGTGGCCCATGGGACCAGAATTAACGTGGATGCTCGAAATTTGTCGGCTTTAATATATAGTAAGTATAGATATAGATTTATTACGTAACATAAGATATAAAAAAAAGATTCCCAAAAAATTTAAATGATTATGCGATAAGTCATAAATATTTTGTGATCACATGGGAAACATTAGAAGATTAAAGAAAAAAAGAAAGTTAAAAATGTTAATAAGATAGATATGTATGTAGTTAATTAATAAAAGAGTTTAAAAGCTATTTTTATCAAAATACGTGGAAGCGTGCATTATTCATGTTAAATGAATTTGTCACTAAAAACAAAGAACTAAAATGACAATTTCTTATATATATCACGTACTTTGTTCTAAGAAAGAATGCCAAGGAAAGAGATAATCAATACTACGTGCTATAATTTTTCAATTTGAAAAAGAAATCTTCAACCTGCGATATCTCGATCATATAACTATTTTTATAGAAGGAAATTTTAAAATAGTAGTATTCTTAAAGATAGATTTTGATTGAGTAAGAAAAAAGATAAAGTTTAAAGACTTGCTAATTAAGCTCAATAGAATATATAAAGTTGTTAATATTCATTTGAATTAATTATCCAAAAAACAACATGATTAAAAAAGATTAAACTAAATTTTTTAAAGCGGGGCCAGAATCAATGTGGTGGCTCGAAAACGGTCGGCTTTTATAATATATATTGATTATTGTAATATATTAGATATATTTTTATTATAAAGTCATATTAAAATCTCAATAAAAAGATTGAATGTTATATTTATCATAAATATATCTTTAATATTACATATTGATTACGCTTTAGATAAACAAGATAGATTTCTTAATTAAGATATTAATTGATTACGTTTTAACCAAATATTTATATATTTCTTATTTTGTTATTTGTTTAGAAAATAGTAACATATATGCGAGATAATTTGGTTTTCTACTTTATCTTATTAAACATTATCTATATATATATACTATAATAATATATTAATCTGAGTTTTTATTTAAAATTATTGATTTTATTATATTAAGTTAGTTTATGCACTCTAGTTTTAATGTCAAAAGATTTTTATCAATTTTTAACAAAATGTGATAATGCATGTTACTTTATGTCATTCTTCCTCTATTATCCACAAATTTTGCCTCCATATTATGCCACATCATCACCCATTAAAAATTTATCTTATTACACCTTAGTTTTATATTATACAATCTTAATCTTACACTTATTTAATTAAACTATTAGTTATATCTTAGATTTTGAGTTATCATCATATATAAATCTCAATCTTATCTTAATTTGATAATGCATTCTTATCTTATACAATTCTTCATCAATCATATAAATATATATTTACGTATATGTAAAAAAGTTAATATATATATATATATATAATATTTTAATATAAATATTTGATGTTATAAAATAACTAGTTGTACCCGTCGTGCCATGCACGACTCGTGTTTTATAATTTTTTGAATATTATATAAATATAATATTAGTGTCAAAGATAAAAATTGTTAATAAATCAATTTTAAAAATATAATTTACTAACTCAATTGTTAATATTAGTATTTTTTAATTGATTTAGTATACTATATTAAAATTGATTTAGTAAAATATAATTTATTTAGAAAAAGGGGCTTCTATTTTATAATTATTTTTTAAATTCGAATTTTTAAAATTATTTCGTACATAAATAGATTAAAAAGGTAGTTGAAAAGATAAGTTAATTAATATGTATATTTTATAGAGGGATATTTTAAAGATAGATCATATTGCTTTAAAGATAGATATTAGATGAATAGAAAAAGGATAAAATGAAAGATTAGATAATTAAGGAAATTTTAAATACAAATATTATGCCTTCAAAGATAGATATTAGATGGGTAAGAAAAAAGATAAATTCAAAGATTAGATAAATAAGAAAAATAAAACATATAAAATTGTTAATGAAGTGGGGCCAGAATTAACGTGGAGGCTCAAAATTCTCCGACTTTAATATATAGTATAGATAGATTGTGCATTTTATCTTTTATTTTGAAAAGGAAATAAAATCAAGGATATTTGGATTATAACAAATAAAGATTTGAACGTAAATTAGGGTAAAGATCTGGATTTGTTCATTTGGATACTCTATCTTAACTTCATTGAATAATATCTTGTATATTTTATTTTTTAATTTGATAAAATGAAGAAAAATCACTAACAACCTGTAAAAGAAGATGATATTTACGTCAACTTTGAGTTTACATATTTAACAACTTTTGTTTACTTGTTTCCTTTTATGTTTTTTTCTTTCTCTTCATAGAAGCTAGTTTAGTACGTAGTATGTTTTTGTAGAAGTTAATTTATTTCTTCATTTTATTTCTTCATTTTGAGTATTTTGAGTTTACATATTTATTTTTTCATTTTGGTAGAAACAAAAACTTGTTTTTAATTCAATAATGCGATTTGTAATTAAATACATGAAAACAAAATTAAAAAAAATCCAAACATATTGTCTTTAAAATTCACAAACATATTAAACGTTTTCACGCTAATTTAGCGTGAAAAATAATTTTTATATTACTAATAACTTTTAGATTTGAGTGGACAGATAACTTTTAGATTACTAATCCAAACTAACCGCTAATTTAGCTCATGTCAATGTGATTTTTCTAATCGATTTGAGCGGAAAAATAATTTTTAAAATTAATAATCGCAACTAAAGAATCTTAATCAATTATTATTATCGCAACTAACGACTAAGGAAAAATCTATATTTAGTTTTCAAAAAATTGACCATATCTTGATATAGTATCTTTCCTTTAAAATAAATAGATAATCATATTTGTATTAGTGGATTAAAACTTCAAGATACGGTATCATTGAAAACATATCTTTTGGAAATGATAAAAAAAACAAATAAGTAAAGATATTGAAAGAATAATTTGAGAGATGAATTTGACTAAAATAGATTTTTCATAATTAACTTATACCCTAATAAAAAAAGGCAATTATTATCTTCACCTACAATTGAGAATTTGAGGATCGAAGTGCTTCAAAGGATTAAAGATTCGGTAAAACAAATTCATACCGACCTAATCCTGGGGCATGAATTTTTCTCCGATCGCCCGGAACCTGTAGGGATACTGCTTTGAACTCCTTCGTTGCCTACCATTTTGAGATACCCTGCCGCTGAGTTCAACACAACACTCTAGCAGAATGTGCACCATTGATATTCCTCATCGTTTTAAAATATCGCCGGCTTTGATCTAGGCTCGTGGTCCAGGGATGGAGTGAGAATTCGCTTCATGGTCCGGGAGGCGCTGGCCAATAGGCTCCACAATGGATGGACATAGGCTTCATGGTGTCGTCAATGGTGAATGAACTCTTCATGGTCTCTTAATGTTCACAAATACATTTTTTTTTGGTTGAATTTTAAAGTCAGATGTTAATCATATGTAAATTATATTTTGTATGATTTGTTTTTTAAAATTGTGGATATGACGTGGATATGAGGTGGATAAAGTTTATATGACTTGGCTTAATTTAAAATAAGTTTAATTGACGTGGTTTAATGAAGGGCTGGCATGTGTAAAAATCCTAAGTGGCGTAATGTGGGAACGCCATGTATCCTAATCCTAGGTGGCACAATGAGAAGGCTCCAATTCTTAGTGGTTTTAAATATATATAATAGATTATGCTATTTTTCATAATCCTATAGAATACACATATAATATTGATACATTCATATACAAAATAATAAATAAATAACACCCCGTACAAGGTGCAGGTCATCTACTAGTATATAGTGAACATCCTTCTATAGAGAACAAGTGAACAAATCTCATCCGTAGGATGAGATTTGTAATGGATGGTGGGATTTACATCCCAATTAACAAAAATAGAAAATAAAAAAAAATCCAAAATAGGTTGATTTGCATCCAGAATAACGTGATTTACTCCCTGATTTGTAACTACCATATTTAAATTATTTTTATTTTGGAAAAATCAGCAATATAACCTACCTCCCATAATTCACGTTAGTTTCAATTCTACGCTGTGCAAATTGGGAGATTTTGACGTTGTGTAGAAATCCATCCCATAAACCTCCGGCGAGCCACCACAAGACAAGCCTCCGGCGAGCCACCACGAGACAAGCCTCCGGCAAACCACCACGAGAGAATCCTCCGCCCGAACCACCACTTCGATCAGCATCGTCGGAACCACCAATTCGCCGTCGGAACCATCAATTCGTTGGAAACCGGCCACCAACAACACAAACTGGCGTTCAAAAACCGTGGAAACCGGCCGTCAAAATCGTCGGCGTTCAAAAATCGAAAAAACCGGCCGTCAAAAACCGGCCACCAACAACTCGCCGGCCTCCACCACTAGGTATCTCCGTTCACCTCCTTTGCGCCGGCCATTCACCGTTGGAACACACCAAGTCGCTGAAACCACCACATCGAACCACCACGTCGCCAAAGGCACCACGAACCACCACGTTGAGAATTACTAATAGTATAAATATGACATTAGGTAATTTTTGTATATAATATTTTCATTATGTATATAATTAATTTGATTTAGTATATGTCGTGAATTTATGTGTAAATTGTTTATTTGACCTATTCATACAGATCAAGATGTATATATGTACGTTAATAATGTATATGACAATCTGATAAACGTATATACAAAATTGGTTGTGGCTGGATTATTTATGTGATATATTCCTATAGATGAGATGTATATATGTATAGTAATAATGTATACGAGAACATGAGGAATGTATATACAAAATTTGTTGTGGCAAGATTTTTTATTTGACCTATTCTTACCTATCAAGATGTATATATATGCTGTTATTTTGTATATTACCTAAGAAATGTATATACAAAATTTGTTGTGACTGCATTGTTCATGTGGCCTACTGCTACAGATAAAGATGTATATATGTACAGTACTTTTGTATATAACAACCTGAGGAATGTATATGCGAATTTTGTTGTGTCTGGATTGTTTATGTGATCTTTTCATACAGATTAATATGTATACGAATTTTGCCGAACCACAACTTCGCCACCGGTGTAACCACTTCGTAGAACCACCACTTCGTTGGCCTCAACCGTATTTCGCCGGCCACCACCATTGTTCCGGACACTAATCTCACCACCACATCGAACCACCATTGCGCTCGGAATAACCACTTCGCCAGTGGAACCACTTCGCCGGCCACCACCATTGCGCCGGCCACCTCGAACCACCATTGCGCCGGCCGTCGGAACCACCATATTGAACCACCACGTCGCCAAAGCCACCACTAACACCACATTGCCAATTATTGTATATATGTACAATAATATTGTATATGACGACTTGATGAATGTATATACGAAATTTGTTGTGGTTGGATTATTTATGTAACCTATTTCTACAGATGAAGATGTATATATGTACAGTAATATTGTATATGACAACCTAAGGCATGTATATACGAAATTTCTTGTAGTTGGATTGTTTATGTGACCTATTTCTACAGATATATATTTAATAATACTGTAAATATAGTGTATATAATGATCCCAAGATGTACATACAAGAATATAACACGTATATATATTTAATAATTCATACAAGACGTGTGGATATCCAATATATAATTAACACTTGCTATAATTACGAGATTGAGTTGAAATTTGAAAATTAAGTAACACTTGCTATAATTAAGGGATTTCTTTTTGTGATTTTTCTATAAATCCGAAAATTAATTAACACTCCCTATAATTAAGGGATGAGGTTCAAATTTGAATTTGGGTCAAATTTTGATATGTAATCTGGACCATCCATTGGAATAGTATCTAAAGGCCTACAATTGTTCACTTGTTCACTCATATTTAATTGTTCACTATTGAACTTTAATCTATATATATATATATATAGATAGATAGATTAAAGTGGAGAACGCTTAAATTAAACAATTAATGAGAGAGAGAGAGAGAGAGAGAGAGAGAGAGAGAGAGAGAGAGAGAGAGAGAGAGAGAGAGAGAGAGAGAGAGAGAGAGAGAGAGGGAGAGAGAGGTTGTATGGAGAACGCTTAAATGTGAGAGAATCAGTGTGCAAATACAAGGCATCGGATGAGATCTGATTGGATGGCTTAGATTAAATCTCGAATTTGGTCAAATTTCAAACAATAAATCATCTCCTTAATTATAGGAACAATAAAAGAATTTTTAGATTTTTTTAAAAGGAAGGTGGGTTATGGGGGTGGTTATATACATGATTACATTAATTTCCATCGAATTTGACCCAATTTTCGGTTTTTTTAAATTGCTCGAATTTATTCCCATAGGTTACATTAATTTCCATTTTTATTTCAAAAAATTATTAAAACCCCGTAATTATAGGAATTTAACAATTTAATTTAAATTCGGCGCTAAATTTTGCAAAATTGTATACAAGAAATCAAATGGTTATATACATGATTTTTAGTTGTTATATACAATTGCTCATAACATGATTCATAATTGTATACGAAACTTGTTGCTCATATACATGATTTTAATTGTTATGTACATGATATTATAATGATTATACAAACCTCTTTTATTCATTCTATTCAAATTTTGAATGTATACATAACTACATAAAAGTATATACAAGAACATGATTCTTATATTCATGATACTAGTGTATTGTATTTTCACGCGAATTTATGAATTGCATTCATGATCTTAAATGTGTATACATAAGTAAATGAGAGTATATACATGAATTCAACTATATATACATGATTGTCATTTTGTACTAGGGGTGTCCAACGGGTCGACCCGACCCGTAACCCGGTTTAAGGGTCACGGGTCGACCCGTAATCCATTAAACGTGACCCGAGACCCATCCCAACCCGTAACCCGGTTTAAGGGTTTTACGAGTCGGGTCATGGATCGACCTGTTTGACCAAGTGAAACGGGTTTTACAGGTCAAACATGTCAAATTACGGGTCGGGTCATGGGCTGACCCGTTTGACCCATAAAACTCGTTTGACCTGATTACATAAATGTGTATAACGATGTTGTTTCTTACGCTTTAAAAAAAATTATGATTGTGCACTACTATTTTTCTAACTTCCAATACAATATAATTACCGAAATGTGTCTCACAAAACAAAATAAGAACAACATACATAGTCCAAACAAAGAACGTAAAATTAGATATAAATATATATTTTTAATTCTACGTATTTTAAGGATCGACCCGTAACCCGAACCGTAACCCGTAAATGAAAATTGTATGACCCGTGACCCGATCCGTAAATTATGGGTCGGGTCAATCTGGATTACGGACGACCCGGACCGTTGGACACCCCTAATTTGTACCGGTATAACAAAAAATTAAATATTACATAATGAAACAAAAAAAAGGTGTATAGATACAACATATATAAGATCTAATTTTTAATATTGTCAACAATCTTCGATCGCTTAAACCTCGATGTTCGAAGTATGGAAATAAAAAATATGTTGACAATCCGCTCTACTTGAGATATCTGCATAAACAACTAATGTCAAATCCATGTATACATGAGTAATGATTATGTATATAGACCACGTAGTCATGTATACATGTATAATTTGAACTAAAAGTAGTTTACAAATAACTCATGTATATTAGGTGTGAATTATATGTATATACGATAATATCGAATGTATACATAATTCAAATTGTACATGTAATAGGCAAGTTTTCATTAATCATACATACAATACTACAAATAGTATCTAGTCATATCAACTTTGTATATACATTTAGGGCCCGTTTGGTTTCTTTGGAGGGAAAGGTAATGGTTAAGGCATGTATCTAGACATTATTTAGTTTATGGTTCATTGATACAAAGGGTAACCATTACCCCTTTCTTCCACTTTTCATGCAAATTTTGAGTAACTTCTCCCCACCCCCTCAACATGGGGTAAACATATCCCTCATACTCCTCTAACCATTACCCCTCTCTTTCCATTTTTCATCCAAAAAAGAGAAGATCATCCCCATTTTCTATACAAATTTGTTTCCTTTCCTTTCCTTTCCATAATATTTATACCAAACGCCACCTTAGCAATTAGTTATATACAATATTACAGTATATGTATATAGATGATCTGTAGAATTAGGTCACCTAAACAATTAACACGTAAATTTATAACATTTAATAAAACAAATCAATAATATACATAACGAATATATTATATACAAAATTACCCGATGCCATAATTTCAACGACGATAGTATATACTAAAATTCTGATTGAATTATGCACCCTTTTGAATCGTCTTCTTGTTGAATATCAGGAGCAACAATACATCTCAGCGATTTAATGACAAAAACATTAATCAATAGCAACGTGGGATATTGATTGTTAAGATTTGCAATTTTTTATATGGATTTTCGAATTAAGACACCAAACGATGCTTACAAATGAATGATTTTTGAGTGAATATGTGGTGGTCGTCGGTGGTTGCTTGACGGAGTATGATCGATCATGGTGGTTGCTCGATGGAGCAGTTCGTGGTGGTTGCTCAACAAAGCAGGGGATCGGCGAGCACGGGAGATCGAATCTATGAGCGACGAACAGGGGATGATCTCCGAGCAGTTTGTGGTGGTCGCCGGACGGAGGTGGCTTGCAGGGGATGATCTATCGTGGTGGTCACCGGAATTCTCCACAAGACGATGGAGTTTTAGAGGTTGATGTATACGTTACAATGGAGTAGTTTTGGTATAATAGGCTTTTTCCAAAATCAAAACAAATCTTAATTATGGTAGTTATACGATGGAGTAAATCATGGGAGAATATTGCTCCTACTTTTGGTGTTTTTCTCTTTTTCCCTATTTTTGATATTTTAGATGCAAATCCTACCATCCATTCCATACCGATCCAATGACCTATATGTGCTCTCTTGTACTCTATAGAGAAAGGCTCTCTATAGAACCCTAAAATCACATGGGCTCCCTATTATCAATGGATCCATATCTTCTGTCCCATAACCCCGTCCCAAAACCCGTCCCATTTATTTTGGAAAAAATTTGGTAAGTAGGCGATTTGGGTAGATTTGTGGAGCGGATAGGCGTCTTTGAAAATTTATGTGCTAACTAGTCGTTTTTCCGAAAATACCCCTGGTCAAAAAAAAATTACACGCGTGCCACCTGAAATCCTGTCATCCAAAAATCCTGTCACCGGATGGTTGAAAACAACTTGTCACCATGCATAAAAACTTGTCATCGCTTAGAAAAACTTGTCATTGCGTAGAAAAACTTGTCATTGCGTAGAAAATTTGTTATCCCTTATGAAAAACTTGTCATTGCGTAGAAAACTTGTCATCCCTTACGAAAAACGTGTCATTGCGTGTAAAACTTGCCATCACTTATAAAAAAACTTGTCATAGCGTACAAAAAACTTGTCATAGCGTACAAAAAACTTGTCATAGCGTACAAAAACGTGTCGTCGCATATAAAAACTTGTCGTCGCGTACAAAAATTTGTCGTCGCTCAACCTATCGTCACGTACAAAAAACTTATCATCATGTACAAAACCTGTCATTACCCTAACTTGTCATCACTTATGCAACTTGTCATCAAAATTTATTGGTATGCCTATGTGGGATTTGAACCCACATTATTGTGCCTTAAGCACGTTGCTCTACCATTTGAGCTAATAGGCTATAATTAAAAGTAATATATAGACAAATTTAACAATACAAAATAAATTTAACTTGTCATCACCAAAAACCCGTAAAACCAACTTGTCATCACCAAAACCCTTAAAACCAACTGATCATCCCTAAGCCCGTAAACTCAACTTGTCATCACAAAAACCCATAAACTCATCATTTTTACATGAATAATTTGACAAGTCATGGATTACCTGTTTAACAAGACTGTACACCTGTCAGGAGAATTCAAGATTTCATAATAAAACACAGAGAAATTGAGAGCCAGTCCAAGACGGATAGGTTGAGTTGGAAGCTCCGAGCAGTCGACCATCGGAGCGACGACGAACTTCGGCCGACCGATTTTGTCCCAATGAGCCCACTCCCTCTTAATTCGATCCTCCGCGCTCAAATTCTCGTTCGGAAGCCCTACGAATAGCCCTCCCCCTTCTCCTCCGTGCTTTTCGAGTTCCGATTTGGCCTCTTCCTGCTCTAATTCACCGCCATCGCCGGAATTTGAAGAGCAGAGAAGGTCATCGTCGGATGAGATTGGGGCGGAGGTTAGAGTGGCCATTGAGAGTTTGTGGTGGAAGGGAGAGAGATGACGAAGTTGACGGCGGACAGAGAGGAGAGAGAATCTCATCGGCAGTGGACGGCTGAATTGGCGTTAAGATCCGGTTTTCCAAATCTGAAATTGAGAGGGAGAAGGGAGAGAGAAGAGGAGAGAGGAAAAAAAATGGGAGGAGAGAGAAATTCAAGGAGAATAGAGGCTTATATACCGAATAGTTAGCTATTTTTTTAAAGGGGTCTAATTACTTCTTAAATGTATGGAAAGAGACTCCATCACCCCCTTCCCTCTTTATTTTGATTGGTCCAAAGTTTATAATTAGGCTTTTTTTTGTGTGTTTTTTAAAGTTGAAATCTAAGATATGGACCAATCAAAACAAATGGGACTGGTTTGAAAGCGGCTTTATGAGATGGAAGATTTGATTTCATTATCAAGTGGTTTTAGGGTGGAACCCATGGGAATGGTACGTGAACTACTCCCCTATTAACAGTTCTCTAAATTAAAGTGCCCATTGCATATAAATTTCAAACGTCCTATTTTTTTTTCTTTTTTTTGGCATTCATGTAAAAGTAAACACACTAATTGTGTTAATCATGAAGGGCAATTAGATTTATAAAATGATCTCTTAGGATGATTGGGCTGGTGCATGTGCTTGGACGTAAAGCTCAGTGCACGGATCGTCCAATATGGGCCTTTTTGCTACCTTCCCTTTATTTGATTTTTACTCGAATAACATTTTGGAGTTTTTAATCTCAAGTGTTAGTACACAAAATATGCCGTGTACAAGTTTCAACTCCTTCTTCAATGTTCTTCTTCTTCTCCAAGCCTTTTCACCTTCAATGACCTGCAAAACAATGGACCTAGGGGCGAGCGACCCCTAATCCACCTCCGATGCTTAAGTCAAATAGGTGCAATGTCGATTAAAGGCGTCAGGCAGAGCGATAGCTTAGAACTTACCCGGCACATGAGCGAATACATGTGTATTTATAGAGGAAGGGAGACAGGCGAAGGAGAGAGGCGTGCGGCCCTATGGGCCGATCGGCCTGCTAGGGTTAGGGCAACTGACTTGCTCCTCAAGTCAACCAATATCTTATCCCAAACGAAGATAAGATCCTCCTCCATAAATATTATCCTAATCTAGAGTAACTACCCTATTAAAGGATAAAGCAGAACAAATATGGATAAGCATAATAAATAAGATAGAGAAATAAATGCTAACTAACTGATGAGGGAATCATGCCCGCCTACATCAAGGATCTCGAGGAATTGCATGGAATGTCGAATCAAATACTATCAGAAATTGCGATGGTAAAATCCATTTACCACGAGGGTTTAAACAGGCCAGTGCTGTCAATTCTCATTGTCACTTTGCTTTATAAAGATGCTATGCTGTCTCCCTTGCACTTTACAGGTTGCCTTTATTATACGTATATGCTTAAAGACGGCGTCAAATTAGAGCCTACTTAATTAACCCAATTAGCAACTACAACAATTAATAACAAAGATCTTAAATATTCAACTATTTGCACGTACAAGCAATGGTTTGGCCTAACGTTCCCTCATTTTTCATCCAGCTCACTGATATGCAGAATCATTTTTCCCCTTGTACGTAGTTGAAGCTAAGCTAATAGTTAGGTTCTATAGAGAATAAGAGAACCAATCTCATCCATCTGTAATGGATGGTAGGATTAGTGTATATGATATCCATTAATAAGAAAATAGGAAAAAAAACTAAAATATGAGAGATTTTCTCCCATGATCCTTGTAACCACTAACAATATAATTTTGGAAATTAAGAAATTACGCAAATCCTCCATTATTCATATTCAGCGTCCAAAATTACGCAGATTCGCCGGAACCCATTGGGAGAATTACGCAGCTCCAGAATTACGCAGATTCGCCGTCCTATATTGTGGTTCGCCGTCCATTATGTTGCGCCCATTCGCAGTCCCCCATTCGCCATCGTCGTGGTGGTTCGCCGGCCTGTACTACGGTAGTTCGCCGTCCATTGCGCATAACCGATCATGGTGATCTCCGGCCTATATTGTGGTGAGCCGTCCACCGCACAGTCGCTCATTCGCAATCCCCCATTCGCCGTCGTCGTGGTGGCTCGCCGACTTGTATTGCGGTGGTTTACCGTCCATTGCGCAGAACCCCCCCGTCAGAACCACCGCATCGAACCACCATGTCGCTAAAGCCACCACGAATCACCACGATGCACATTATTAATCGTATACATATGGCATCAGGTAATTTTGTATATTAACTTTTTTATTATTTATACGACTGATTTGATTTAGTATATGGTGTGATTTTATGTGTAAATTGTTTACGTGACCTATTTCTACAGATCAAGATGTATATAAGTACAATAATAATGTATATGACAACCCGAGGAATGTATATACGAAATTTGTCTCCATTTGATTGTTTATGTGACCTAATTCTACGGATCAAGATGTATACAGGTACAATAACATTGTATATGATAACCCGAGGAATGTATATAATTTTTTCATTGTGTATATGATTGATTTGATTTAGTATATGTCCACCGTATTTCGCCGGTTACCACCATTGCGTCGCCCACATCGAACCACCATTGTGCCGGCCGTCAGAACCACCAATTCGCTGGAAGGCCCCATCGGAACCACCACATTGAACCACCACGTTGCCAAAGCCACCACCAACCACTACGTTGCCAATTATTGTATATATGTACAGTAATATTGTATATGACAACCTGAGGGATGTATATACGAAATTTGTTGTGGTTGAATTGTTTATGTGACCTATTTCTACAGATCAAGATGTATATATGTATAGTAATACTGTATATGACAGCCTAAGGCATGCATATACGAAATTTCTTGTGGTTAGATTGTTTATGTGACCTATTTCTACAGATCAAGATGTACATATATATAGTGACACTGTATATAACAACCTGAGAAATGTATATATAAAATTTATTGTTTTCATATGTTTAATCGTACAATCAATTCTACTAGAATATTGTAAATATAGTTTATATAATGATCTCATGATGTATATACAAAACTATAACATGTATATATAGTTAATAATTCGTACAAGATGTATGGATATCCAATATATAATTAACACTTGCTATAATTAAGGGATTCCTTTTGTGATTTTCACTATATCTCATCCGAACATATTTTTTGAATTTTTCTTAAGAATCGAAAATACCAGCAGCTATAGTTAAGGGGTGTGAGTTTAATTTTGAATTTGGGTATCTAATCTCAGCCATCAATTTGATTATTATTCAAAGGCCCACAATTATTCTCTTGTTCTATAATACTTATGTGTTCACTATTGAACTTTAATATATATATATATATCTGAAAAAAAACACATTATATATATATTGATGATGTCTTAGAACTCGATCAAGCTAGGGGCGACACATGAAATCACGATCTCCGCTCACCCAAATCTTGTACACTCCAAGTATATAATTAAGGTTGACGTAGAAATTAATGGAAAAGTACATAAATTCATGGAGGGTGATACACTTACACCATTGTCATGTCAACTTGTATAAAATAATAATAAAGTGTAGAAAGTGGGTGATAGTTTCTATAAAGAGCTTTTGAATTTATCTTTATCCCAATAACTAGTATTCTGCTGGGTATCCGAAGTTATAGGTTCGAGCGGGTCCCACATTTTAGCTTTGTGTTTCTGCTGGGTTGGGCCTTCGAATCGGGCCGATTTTAGAGCGGGCTTTTAAGTTTTTTTCGGGCCTTCCGATTGGGCTTATTTTTTTATCTGATATGTTTCAATTTAAATAACACTTAAGCCCAAGACTTACTAAATAATGGGCCATTTAAATCTGAATTTCCTTTAATTAAGGACATTAACTCCATTCGAACGTTGTATCTAAAAATCTCCCAAAATCCTTTTGAACTTTGTCTCTAAGCTGCCAAAAACCCTGCTGTATTCCCTGAGCAAAAGGATTCAATACTCAGCTTAGTGCAGGTAAGTAATTCGATTTTCTTTGTGTATGAATAAAAAGATCCGATTTTCTTACCCTGATTGTAATGATTTAGTAATTTTATTTTTTTGGGTTTAGTTTGAATGGATTCCGAAAAACCCTTGAAGTTTGATTTGAATTCGGATTTGAATGAGGATGATTATGATGAGGATGAAGATGGTGGTTATAATGAGGATGTATTCGAGGTGATGGCCTTAGATGACGAGGATGATGATTTGGAGAATGGTGAAACCAACAATGATTCAGTTCAAAACGTTGAACCTGATATGGAAGCACCGGAACAGATTGATGAGGATGATGAAATTGTCAACGAAGAAACCCTTGAAGCACCGGATCGCAGATTGATGAAGCTGATATGGAAGAGGTGAAAGAGCCAAGTGGTGATATGGTGTTCGAATCTGCTGTAGATTTGTTCCAATTTCTTCATGACTATGGTGAGTCGAAGGGATTCCAGATCCGGATTCGAAGCTCAAAAAGGAGAAAGGAAAAGGATACCGAGAGTGAAACCCCTCCAAATTTCTTCCGGGTTGTTTGTACAAAAGAAGGTCAACTCCAATCACACTCTAGGAACCCTTCGAAGACACCAACAACTGCTCGATGTAATTGCCCGTTTTCGGTGAATGCTCACATGTGTGGCGACGGTAGGTCATGGTATATCCGTTCAATAAATCTCAATCACAACCATGAGTGCGACCCGGGAAACTCGAAGTTTTTGTCTAGATATAGACACATCAGTGGAGGCAATCGGATCATATTGTTGGACAACGATAGGGCTGGTATTCCGGTGGCAAAGAATTTCAACTCTTTCGTAGCTCAGTACGGAGGCCATAATAAAGTCCCTTTCTTCGAGAGGGATTCTCGCAATGCAATCAGCTTGGACAGAAGATTGAAACTCCGGAAGGGAGATTTTGCAGCGATGAGGGACTACTTTGAAACAATGATGACAAAGTCCTCAGACTTCTTCTACAGTTTCGATACAATGGAAAAAGGCTTATTGAAGAATGTATTTTGGTCCGATGGACGTGCTAGGGCTGCTTACAAGGACTTTGGTGACATCTTATCCTTTGACGCCACATATGTCAAAAACCGATATAGAATGCCGTTTGCTCCGTTCATCGGAGTCAACCACCACGGGCAATCAATAGTGTTAGGGGCTGCACTATTGGGAAGTGAAGATGCCGTTAACTACACATGGTTGTTCAGAACGTGGCTCACGTGTATGGATAACAAAGCACCAAAGGGCATTATAACGGATCAATGCAAAGCAATGGGTAAGTTATCTAACCGTATTCTGTTTCTAAGCTTTGTAAGACTTGTTATTTATAAATTAAGCTCTCTTTTGTTCTGTTTTTTTTATCAATAGCCGGTTACAAATTTATTTTCCTATATATCTAATATTGGCATATCAAATCGATCCTATACATAGATTGATATTAGGGTGTCGATCATTATTGTATCCTTTATTGGTAGATAGAATCTATGGACCTAGAATATCTTAGGTTGTTATTCATTAGTGTAATCTTAATAACGTATGGAAGAGAACCCTAGTACATATCCTAGAATAAGATAATAACATATATATCATGCATGGAGCGATCCTAACCATATGCATGTCTTTGGTCGAAATTATTATTTCCTTTATTGTTAAAGATAACCACATGGCCGAAATTATATATCTTACTTAGGATTATATCCTAAATATATAAATAATGAAAATCTCACACGTACGTTAAATATCTTTATGTTTGTATTCAGAGAACGCTATCATTGAGGTGTTTCCAAACACAACACACAGGTGGTGTTTATGGCACGTTATGAGGAATGCAAAGAAACACATGGAGAAACTCAAGGACGCTGCACCATGGGATGACATCGCAAGTGGAATGCACAAGGTGTTGCATTTCTCATACTCAGTGGACGAATTTGAGACGAAATGGGAGCAATGGATATCTTAGTGTGGACTTCAAAGAAGCACCTGGTGCAAATTCATGTACGAATCCAGAAAAAAGTGGGTGCCAATCTACTTCAAAAGTGATTTATGGGCTGGAATGTCTACTACACAAAGGAGTGAGGGCATGAATTATTTCTTCAAAGGGTTTGTTAATGGCAACACATCTCTACAAGAGTTTGTGAAGCAATATGGAACTGCAATGGCCAAGCGTGCAATGGCCGAGGATAAGGACCAATTTGATTCGGTAAACAAGCCTTATCTATGTGCCACAAAGCATGCGTTTGAGTCTCCCTTCCAAATGCTCTATACAACCAAGAAGTTCAAACAATTCCAAGCAGAAGTGAAGAAGTTGACACATACTAATTCAGACAGGGTGGAAGTGATTGGCAAAATTAGAGTGCATGATATTGTCGTGAGGTGGTGGTATCGTGACGTACATAAAAGCAGGACATTTAAGGTGTATTATGATCCAGAAATTTTGACGTTAGGTGCGCTTGTCAAATGTTCGAGTTCACTGGAATTATGTGTTGCCACACACTGGCTGTATACAATATGGAGGTAGTCAGACTGGTCCCTCAAAAGTACATCCTCGATCGTTGGAGGAAGAACTTGCCAAGAGAGCACATGAAGATTAGGGTTCCATACTACACTCTGGACTCCTTTAAGCCGAAAGAGATGGAAAGGTATGAGTCAATGAAGGCAGACTTTGAGGCCATTGCTACTCTCTCGATGACAAACGAGGAGATGTTTTCTGTGGTCAAGGGAGCATTGAAAGATTTGAGCAAAAAGGTCCAGGCCATATCTGAACGTCGTGGCCTACCTTATCTCTCGGTAGCCAACACAGGGAGAGTTTATGAGAAGCGTCGAAGTTCCAATACAAATGTTGTGAACGACACTGGCCATGCATCTCCTGCATCCAACAGTGGTGAGCCCGTGCATGATCCAACCGATAGAAGGGGCAAGGGCCGACTGCCTGCTCGTCGAAAAGGACATGGAAATGACAAACCTGGCTATTGGAATCATCGTAAAGGTTCTCAGCCAGAACAAGTGCCAAGCCCATACCACATGACACCACCACAACAAGTGCCAAGCCCATACCACATGACACCACCACAACAAGTGCCATTCCAATAAATATTACCACCATTTCAAGTTGTCCATCATGGAGGACCAAGTAATCCACGTCCACCTCTTTACTACACATATCAATAGAATTAATGTAATGTTTTGCTCGACTTTTATTGTGAGTCGTACGCGTTTTGGACAAGTACACTTCTTTTGTGTTTTAATTGTGTCGATCATTGTTCCGCAAAGTGTAAGTCAGCTCAACTATTTGGTAATAAATATTGTTGCGGATTTAGTTTGATTTGGCATTGTAGCCTAAGTTGTTTTGAAGGACAAGTTGATCACACAATGTAGTTCATTATGAAATTTTTTTAATGGACTTATAATGAAGTTTAGGCCTAATAAGTAATAAGTAATGCTTAATGTGGCTCATCATGTGTTGCAAGCCCATTATGAATTGTTGTAGAGCTAGATGGAAAAAGAGCTCTAAAGCTCTTAGTAAGTTCTTCGAGAGAAGAGAGATTGGAGATGATGTATATAGCTATCTTTGCTAGCATTTTTTTTGGTAGATATCTTTGCTAGCATTTTTGTAACAGCCCCTTTTTTATAATACAATTAACCCTTTTATTCAAAAAAAAGAAAAGTAATGCTTAAAGGGTGGTATTACGATTAGGGTTAGGGTTATGGTCAGGGTTTAACTTAGAAAGAGATTGTATCGTATTTTAAATTCATTTGTGCAAGCTAATAATTTATAAATTCGACCAAAACAAAGATGACATGAGTTCAAGTAAAAAAAATAAAATCGGATATTCTATAGGATTAGGGTTAGGATTTAACTTCAAACAGATTTATAAACATTTTTTAAAGTGATATGTCAAAAGTAATATAATACGTAATAATGAAAATCAACTTAAAAGCAATTTTTGAGCAACTAAGTAATTGTTTGTTATTGTTGAACAAGTCTTGAGCAAGTATTGTTGAGCAAATCTTCATCCATATCTTTTTCCTTTTTATTTTTTTTGGGAGTAATTGAGAGTGGTACTTCATTACAGAAGTTTGGTTGATTAATTATGTTTAGGGGATTTATTGTGTGGATATATACATCATATATTAATCAACTTTCAACCATTTACATATTACATCATTTAATTAATTAATTAGGTGGTTCGATTTATAGTAAATAGTATATGTGTGCATAAATATTGCAACCCAAAACAAATGCATGAATAAATATTAGATACATGGTTAGGGGAAAGCTGTAATTAGTTAGTAGTAGTAGAATAGGATTACAAAAGTTTACAGATTTATAATTTGTAATAGTAGTAGAATAGGAGTACAAAAGATTACAGATTTATAATCTGTAATTAGCCCGCCGAAAAAAGAAAAACAAGAACATGAAGAACAAGAAAGTGCATGCGCTGAAACTACAAAAACACAAACACAAAAGCATAAATATTAAGATTAAGCTTTCCCTTGCGCCAGTGTCGTGCATGACCTACTCCTCCAGGTCAATGATCTCGTTTTCTTCCACCACATCATCCGCCTTCTTCGTCTTCTTACGGGCGCAGACCCTCTTGGTGGTCTTGGTTGCACTCGTAGGAGTGTTGGCCGGAGTGTTGTTCGGGGTAGGGGTGCCCTCAGTGGAGAATGGGATCGGCCGTTTGGGCGTGATATTTGCCGAGCAGAGCATCTGCTCGGCAGAAAATATCATTATAAGATCCACCAAGGGTGGATCCTCAGCCAACACTCCCCTCACGACCGCACCCATGCCTTTCTCAAGGGCACGTGTGAAAAACAGCCTTGCCTGGACGGAAACGTCGTTGGCCGTGAGTTGGGCCTTCTCGTACATCTTGAGAAGCCCCGTCTCCGACACCGGCGTTGTTGCCACGCTTTCCACTTCGAACTTGGTAATGGGAGTTTTGGGGCTTTTTGACATTTGGGACATTTTTGTAGAGAAGAGAAGGTTTTTGTAGACAAGAAAATGTTTTTTTGTAGATAAGAGCAGGAGAAGTGAAGGAAAAGTGAAGAAGAAGTGATGCCAGTGGTTCTTATTTATAGATGAGGGTTGTTTATGGTTTGGACATGATACAATTTTATCTTTATTTGGTTCTTATTTAATGTAAGCAACATTAATACCTTCACAAATGTCAAAACACTTGCATGAATAGGCAATGTTAGGTTAACAAAAACAAGTGTTGTACGAAATTTGACAAGACCTACGTTTTTTTATTTTGTTTGTAGACAAGACCTAAGTTTTTTTTTTTTTGGTTTAAATGTTTAGGGCTTTAACTTTTCATATTGTGCCTATGATCTATATATAACATATGTACATTTTCCATTTAAATTAATGCTAGTTTAAAGTTTGGAGGTGCCAAGTTAATTATATTTAGGGTATGTTTAGGGTTTTTTTTTGAATAAAAAGGTTATTTTATTCACAAGGACTCAAAGAGTCAGTACAAAAATGCGCTAGAAACTCTAGCAATTTACAAATCCTCTATCCCCAAACTTTCTAAAAGACTTCTGTCCTTTCTAGTTTTTGCTTTCCATCTAGCAATTAAGCAATTCTTAACTAGGTTAATGCTAATGCTAGTACAAATATCACTCTCCATGTTTTCACCCTTGAAAATTTTCTTGTTTCTAGCAAACCAAGTGTAGTACATGACCACACAATGTCCCAAATTCCACAGGTTAAATCTGAGTGTCTTCCTCCCTTTCATTCTTGCAGCCTGCTGCTTCCAATCCTCAATATCTTTCGTCTTCCTACCAATCTTGGCCCACTGCATTACACCATCCAATACACGTCTGGTATACTTGCAATCGAACCACAAGTGATCAGCAGATTCTTGTTTACTGTCATCACAAAGCACACACAAGTCATCTTGCACCAGTCTAAACTGCAGCAGCTTGTCCTTAGTTCTGACACCACCAGCAACAATTTTCCAGGCATTAAACGAAAACCTAGGAGTGCATAACTTGTTCCAAATTTGGTCCTTCCAGCTGACCTTGTCTCTTTTTTCTCTTAAACTTTCATACAAAGCATGCACATCAAGTTTGCCAAACCTGGAAATCAGCACAACAACATTGTGATTTGAGTTTAGGCTTTCTTTGCATTCATCTCTAAATCTCAGCACCGCTTTCCAAGTAGAACAAGCTGAATTCTTGCACCTAATGCTCCAGAAATCCCCTCCTTTGATGTAGTTCTTGTCCACCCAAAGATGCCAAATCGATTCAGGGGAGCTGTCGTCTAAGGCGTCGTGCACCAGCTCAGCAAAAACAGATTTGTTCCAAGCCACTAATCCTTCAGCCCAAGGCCACCTTCATCCTTCGGCTTGCATAACTTTTTCCAAGCTATAGGCGCCTTATGTCCATCACATTTGCCACTCCAAAGGAAATTCCTCAACAGTCTTGTGATATCATTAATCACATTTTTAGGAAGAAGGAAGAGTTTGCACCAGTAGTTGAGAATCCCAAAAAGTACAGCTTTCATGACCTCTAACCTCCCAGCATAAGACATGTTTCTACATGCCCAGGAATTAATCTTCATTCGCAACTTCTTAAGGAGGCCATCATAATCCTTTCTTTGCATCCGGCTACTACACAAAGGCACTCCCAAGTATTTTACAGGCAGCTGTCCTTTCACCATGCCCAAACTTCCAGCCAAGTTGTCAGCAAGCAGCTCCTCAACACCAGCAAAAAACAGTTTAGACTTGTTTTGATTGATTTCCAGGCCAGAGACTGCACAAAACTGCTCAAGCACCCTCTTAATAGCATTGATAGAATTTTCACTGCCATGAGAAAAGATGAAAAGATCATCTGCGAAACACAAATTGACAATTCTTGCACGAGCACAACCCGGATGGAACTTGAAATCTCCCTGCCTTGCCATTCTCTTGTGATATCATTAATCACATTTTTAGGAAGAAGGAAGAGTTTGCACCAGTAGTTGAGAATCCCAAAAAGTACAGCTTTCATGACCTCTAACCTCCCAGCATAAGACATGTTTCTACATGCCCAGGAATTAATCTTCATTCGCAACTTCTTAAGGAGGCCATCATAATCCTTTCTTTGCATCCGGCTACTACACAAAGGCACTCCCAAGTATTTTACAGGCAGCTGTCCTTTCACCATGCCCAAACTTCCAGCCAAGTTGTCAGCAAGCAGCTCCTCAACACCAGCAAAAAACAGTTTAGACTTGTTTTGATTGATTTCCAGGCCAGAGACTGCACAAAACTGCTCAAGCACCCTCTTAATAGCATTGATAGAATTTTCACTGCCATGAGAAAAGATGAAAAGATCATCTGCGAAACACAAATTGACAATTCTTGCACGAGCACAACCCGGATGGAACTTGAAATCTCCCTGCCTTGCCATTCTCTTGAAAGCTCTACTTAAGAATTCCATGACAAGCACAAAAAGATAAGGTGAAAGAGGGTCACCTTGCCTCAAGCCTCTAGCACCCTTAAAGTGGCCAAAGAAACTTTTCCCAATCTTGATAGTGTACTGACTGCAAGTGATGCTCTCCTTGATCCAGTGAACCAGCTTAGAGGGAAATCCGAGTCCTTGAAGCACTTGAAACAGAAACTCCCAATCCACAAGATCATAAGCTTTCCTAAGATCGATCTTCAAGGCACAACGCGGACTGATAAACTTTCTTCCATAACTCTTCACCACATCTTGACAGACCGCAATATTGTGTTTGATGCTTCTTCCTTTAATAAACGCCCCTTAAGTACTATCAACAACTTTAGGCAAAACAAGCTGTAGCCTGGTCACGATCATCTTCGAAATAACTTTATTGATCACACTACAACATGAAATTGGCCTGAAATCTCCTAACTCAGTAGGGTTGTCGACCTTGGGGACGAGCGCAATAACAGTGTTGCCAACTTCTCGGAGCATCCTACCATTTTCAAAGAAATCCAGGACTGCATCAGTGAATTCATCACCCACAACGCTCCAGGCCTTTCGGAAAAAATGCGCATTGAAACCATCCGGCCCCGGGGCTTTGTTTTTGTTAATACTCCAGAGAGCCCTTTTCACATCATCTTTACTAAAGCTTCTAACCAAATCAAGGCTGTCTGCAACATCAACAAAATTCCCTTCCTGCAGAACAGAGAAATCAGCCTGAACGCAACTCTTCTTTTTTCCGAGGGTGTTCTCAAAGAACTGGAGGAACATCTTCTTAATTTCAATATCATCATTAATCACAGCCCCGACATCATTCTTAATGGAATTGATGGAGTTCCTAGCAGCCCTCTGCTTGATGCTATTATAAAAATAGCTACTGCAACTGTCCTGGAATTTAAGCCAGTGAATCTTGGCTCTTTGTTGCAAAATAATTCTCCTGCTTCTCAGATCATCTTTCAGCTTTTCGAGCAAATCTTTCTCCAAAAACAACAGCCCCCTATCCAACGGTCTTCTCTGAATCTCAGATTGAACTAACCTCAACTTATCTTGTCCTTCCTTGACTGCTTCCTCCAACTTATCAAGGTTACCAATTTGCAGCTTCTTGAGAGGAATCTTAAGTCTTTTTAATTTTCTCACCAATCTAAACATCTTAACCCCTCTCGGATCTGAACCGGCCCACACTGCTTGAACCACAGAGAGAAAACTAGGGTGCTCCGCCCACACATTATTGAACCTGAAGGGCGCCTTCTCACTTGCTTTATCATCAAATATTTTTAGGATGGCGGGGCTATGATCAGAGCATTCTGGCTCGCCAAATCTTGCATCAAAGTTTGAGAAAACATCAATCCAACCTTGATTTGCCAGAATCCTATCCAACTTGCACAAAATTTTGGAGCCATCAGTGTGTTTGTTTGACCATGTATAAAAGGCTCCAGATTACTTGAGATCACTAATCCCATTCGAATTCAAACAATCTTCAAAATCCAAGCAAAAGCTAGTATTTTTCTCCTTCTCGGAAAATTTCTCATCTGCTGCCTTAATAGCGTTGAAATCCCCCAGAAGAACCCAAGGATCTTTACCAATAGACGCAGCCAACTGACTAATAGCTTGCCACAACAATAACCTCTCACGGGCAGAATTCGAAGCGTAAACAAAAGACACCTGAAAAAGTTTAGACAGAGCAGCAGAATTCATCGTACAGTGGAACAACTGAGCTGATTCCATAGCAATATCAAGGCTACTGATCACGTGTGAATTCCAAAAGACCCAAATTCTGCCATTATTTCCTATACATCTAGTTCTCCTACTCCAACCTTTCAAAAGAAGCCTGGAAACAAGTTCCACTCTCTCTTCTCTAACCCTCGTTTCCAAAATCGCCAAGACATCAATACCATTTCTCTTAACAAAAGAATTAAGAAAGTCACACTTAGAAGGCTCATTGAGCCCTCTAATATTCCATCTAGCAATAGTGAGGCTATTCATGGGAAAGGATGACATCATTATCTCCTCCCTCCAGTTCACCCTCTTCCAGGTCTTGCAATCTGCTCAGAACAGTAAACTTAGACTGATCAATAATCACTTGCTTACCTTTAGCCTTTCTAGCCACTTCTGCACTGTCTCTACCATTCTTGGATTTCACCAGTTCCCAATTCTCTTCATTGCTGGAGTTTCCAATTGTCTTCGCCTGGGTCCTCTGCGGAGCTAAAAGTCTTCTCTCTTGATCAGCAGCAGCCACATTTTGCACTTTCTGAACATCAAGGACCTGTTTTTGAACTGCAACAGCGTTGCTAGGACCTACTTCCTGCACAATCTGCACATCAGGATTCTGTGCATGAGCTGCTGCTGCAACGCTAGGTCCTGCTTCAAGCACTTTCCGCACCCAAACTCTCTTAGCAGGCTTCGCAAAGCGAGCCTTCCTTTGCCAATTTACTGAGGTCTTCTTACCACAATCACCAATAAAATGACCGAAAGCTTGACACTCATCACACTTTGGCGGCACCCATTCATAACACACTGGTTGAACAATTCTTTCCCCATCCTCACCTTCAAACACAACTTCCTTTCTTAAAGGCACCTTGGCTGAAATCTCAACAAGCAAACGAGCAAACGACAGTCGCTCCTCATTTTCGGTGACTTTGTCCATCAACACTGGCCTGCCTAAAGCACTACCAACTTTCTCATAAAAATCTTCATCCCAAAATCTTACATCCAGGTTGGGGAGGTTCACCCAAACCTGAGTGTTTTCGAAACAAGAAGGGTCCAATTTGATGCCCTCACTCCACCTTTTCAATGCCAATGGCCTCACACCACCAATCATCCAAGGGCCATTACTCAGCACCCACTCAATATCTTCAACCTTCTCAAATTTAAACACAAAAACACCTGAATCAGTAAGGATTACCTTTGGTCTTTGAACTCCAGTCCACCTAGCAAATACAAAATTTTGAACCACGTTGAAGGCCATCTTAGACCCTGCCACCAACCCAAGCAAGCTTCGTCTCCATTTCTCTGACGTTTTTTCCACATCCTTCTTTGTGAATTTGATGATTCCATCTCCATAGCCAGGAACATAGTTAAGTCTTTTGCCATTGACGTTTGCTCGATTCCCAGCCAAAGCTTCTCGAAATGACATCTTTCTGGGAGCTCTCTCTTCAACCCCTGCACCTACATCTTCCTTTGTGACGCCTGCAGCAGGCTGCGCTGAACCATCCACACCAGCTTCAGAAACATCCTCCATACTTACTCCATTTTCGGCCACTTCCTCAATCGTCTCTTCCACAACATCAATCGACTCCTCCCTTGAGTCTGCCGCAATCGATTTCGATGCCACATCATCCTGGCGTTGGACTTCTTCTTCAGCCGGAACAGCGTTCTCTAACGCCTTGGCCGAGCTCCTCAAAATTCTTCTATTGTTCTCCCGAATTGTGCCCTCGGAAACCTCCGCATGAAATTCAGGGGCAGCATCCACTGCCTTGGGCTTGGAGGCTGAACTCGCACCCTTCCTTTTCCGACCATCCTTCCTGCCTTTCGCCATGGCCCGCAGGAGCGGCGGCGGCCGACACGAACACACCAAACCCTGACAATCGCCTAATTTTGGTCCGCGCGTGAGGCGCGTTGAAAAATAATAAACTTCTCTTGTTTGTTTTCTATGTTTAGGGTTTTAGATACAAGACAATCCATTAAAGTCATTAGCATTCCAACCATTATATTTATTATTCTACTTTAATGTTTAATTTTTTTACCGATTGGAATTCGTAATCATGATGAGCATCTATGCATAGGGTGTGAAGGTAACGAGAAGGCTTTTGAAAAGTAAATTGAGGGAAAATTTAATCTTGGATTAATAAGGTTAATATTTGCATGTTTTATTTAGATATTACAAATTGTAGGCGAAAAAAATGAGATTAATAAGATTACATGCTCTTTTTTTTATCAGATATATTAGGGTACATGTTATTTACAAATGTTTTTTTTTATCCTATATTTGTAGAAATGTTAGGTTAGATGGATTTATGTTAGCAAGTGGATGTTGTGGTAACACCGAAGTTATTGTTATGGATGGAGACAATACATTTAAGGTAAATAACAATCCAACTACTAACTTTTTCCAATTACTTTGATTTTCTTGGTTTAAGAAATTTGTAATCATTTCACTTTTAAAGGCGTTTGAAGGAAATGAGGAGGTTACCAATTACTTTTTTTTTTTGAGCTCAAGGTAACCAATTACTTAATATATGAAGAAAGTTTCAAATTACTTAATATATGAATTTTTTAATATATGAAGTTACACATTTAATTAATTAAAAACATACCAGACGGATCACAACATAAATATGTTGGAGGTTCTACAAAGTCAACCTAAAATTAACAAAGCCTAAAAATCCTTACTTAATTTCCCCTTAATTGAGATTTTTGTTGTCAATATCTATAGCAAATATTGTCCATAATGTTCAACTAGTTATTTTGTTCCTAACTAGTCATTTTAAGTGTACAAAATCCTTGAGCAAATCTTGTCCGTATTAATTTGTTTGGAAGATTATGAGGAAGTATAATTTAATCTAAAAAGATACGGATGATTAAAAAGGGTAATAAAAAAACATATTATGAGTTCACTTTGGAATTGAATAATTTTTTTTGGAAGATTTGGATGAAGTATAACATATTTTGGTCGAAAGTTTTGTTTGTTATATTGTCACTAGTTATTTTACTACTATTTATAAGGATTGACACATTTTTATAAGGATAGAGTTAGACAAATCTATTGGAATAAATGGAAGCAAAATAAATGAACATGAAATTAAGGGTGTAAGCAGAACATAAATACTAACATGACAAAATAACGACCTTAATGGTGCCATTCATTTGGCACCAAATGGTGCATAAGTTTGAACATAAAAACGATCGGAAACGTCCAACAAAAGTTTGATCCTAACCAACACCACAACATCTGATCAACAAAAAGACCACCACAACATCTGACGTCCATGCCAAGAACATAAACCACAACATCTGATCAAGAAAAAAAACATAAACCACAACACTAACAACACTTTTCACGTCCAGCCACCAATTACCAAGTACCATCAACAAAGAATCGCCCCAACAACAAACAACCTTCCTTCCGTCGAAGGCAAGTTAGACAAAAGTCATCACCAAACCCTTATGGGTACACAGCCCGGCCTGCATTAGCATAAAGGAACCAGGCATTATAGTTACATTCATCCTTAATTAAGGAATGTAATGTTTGATTAGGGTTTACCTGTCAATCTCCACATCATACCGTTGTCGCTACTGATCTTTAAGGATGAAAGTGAGGCGAGTGCAACTTCCAGATCGTTAACGATCTGGAACCTCTGCCAGCCATTTACGAGCTCGACCCGGCAGGACCTGTTTTTCTCAAACTTGTATTCCACAATGAACTCCCGTGGTCCTCTTGGCCTCATAGTGCGGAGCGTCATGGTTTGAATGCTGGAGGTGCCGCGAGGAATGTACTCCCTCGCAAACGCTGCAGGAACCCGCTGCAACAAGAAGTAGGATGTGAGCGACATCAAAACCATACTTAGGATACAACATAGTGCTACATAGCTATGCAGAATATGATTCCTTACCACACCATTGTTGGTTCCAATGTTGCGCTTCTTGACTTCCACCGTGAAATGCGGCTTGGCCGGTTCCGACGTTTCCGAAGAATGCTCAACGACTTGTCCTTTTGAATCCTCCTTCTCCTCCTCATCAGAATCATCCAGCTGAATGACCTCAACATTGTTTTGGGGCTCCAACACCTCAACCGAGTCTTCATTAGCTTCATCCTCCTCCTCTTCATCGGACTCTTCATCTTCGGGATCCTCTTCATCGTCCTCTTCATCGGACTCTTCATCTTCGGGATCCTCTTCATCCTCTGATTCTTCACGGCGACGATTACAGCGACGACCACGGCGACGATCAGAGCCCCAGTAGCCGGGCATGTCCATGGAATCATCGCTGAAATATAGGTTGTCATTCAGTCCGAAGAGAGGTTCGGAGTCCGAATCTCAATAAAATCGGCCATCCACACTCCCGTCACTCCTGTTTGAAGATGAACCTGTGATTTAAACAAATTTCACATTAGTTGAATGTGTCATCCTAAGAGAAATCAGTAATGGTGATCGAAAACTTAAGCACTTACCATCATCACTGTCGGCCATCATGCTCTCCCACGAATTTGTCCTCATGTTTCATGTGATTTAAGCCACAATTACAATCACAAACCACAAATCCCTAAACCAAATCCCTAATTTCCTATCTTACTAAACCACAAGTACAAGCACAAATCAATCATAGTTATTTTCCAAGAACAGTCGTCAAACAGAGTCATAAACCTCTAAACCTACGAAATCCTAGCCCTAAACCACAAATCCTAGTTTCAAACAGAGCCCAAATCCATTAGATCTAAAACTGAATAACAAACCATAAACTTAAACTTCCAAATCACGTGTAGCATGTAATCCCGTGTTATGAGGATTTCGAGTTTGGATTAAGAAATAATACTCACCTTTGGGTTGAAGTGGATGGTAACTCGGCGATGGGCGATAGCTTCCTCAAAACTTCTTCTTCCCTTTTTCTCTGGAGCTTTTAAGAGGGCATTGAATTTATTGAAATGTGATGTGAAGGGAGAAGAGGGAAGATTATACTTTTTTAAGTTTTTTTAATCTGCTAGGACTAAAGGAGCAGTTGGCAATTTGGAATCCCTCTTTATTCTTCATGTTCATAATTACCGTCCACGTTATGGTTCACAATAAATATGTTGGTTTAGTAATTTTTTGTTGGTAAGTCCTAACTTTATAAGAAATACAAAATGGTGTTACGTCAAAATAAATTTATAAATGGATATATTTACATAAATACAATCCAAAGTAAGTCAAAGTGACGAATAAGTTTAACAAAATAATTATAATGTTGATTTACAAAAGAAATTTTTTAGCAAAAGAATTAAATTTATAAATGAATATATTTGCATAATGTTGATTTACAAAAGAAATTTCTTAGCAATTAGGTGAAAAAGATAGAAATTACATAAGACTTATCATGGAGTCATTCATTCAAACACTAGTGTATATATAAATACTCATGCTTTCTATTAATTGAATTGTATAGTATGAGGTGGTTTAGTAAAGAGGTCGATTGATCGATTCATTGTTGCAACCGTCTATTCATATGTTAAGCCGAGGATGCACTATAATCACTACATTAATATGCATGTTCGTTAACAAGATCGTCTGACTATTCATATGTGAACCAAGCTCGAGCTCGATGATCACTTAAACGAACCGAGCCCAAACAAAATATTGAGCTCGATCGAGTTCGAGCTCGTCTATTTTTGTATTGTGTTTCCTAAGGACCCATAATAAGCATACCAAAAATAGAAACTAAAACCCTAATAAGGATAGAGTGAACCCATCACATAAAAGATTACAAAAGGTTCGGATTGAGTGCGGGTTTGGGTCAATCGGGTTATAGGTCAATTTTGGTCGGGTCTTTACAGCTTATCGTGCGGGCTCGGGTCGACCTAACAGGTTAAGATTACAAAATGTTATTTATTATATATTTTTATAATAATAACTAGATTTACGGTTTGGGAACCAAGCTCGAGCTCGATGATCACTTAAACGAACCGAGCCCAAACAAAATATTGAGCTCGATCGAGTTCGAGCTCGTCTATTTTTACCCGATTTATAAATAAAAGGGTACAAATCACCATGCATATGATTTTGACCTTTGCATGTGAAAATCACCATGCATGGCCGAAGTATAAAAAGGTAAAAATCACCCTTTTAAGTATTTTTTTGCTGGACCTCAACACAACCGTTTTGTGATCCGTATAAAAACAAATTAAAAAAACAAATGCATTTCAAAGAGAAGATATTAAGAAATCACTGAAACTGTGTGATGATTAACGGGCGGCCCAATGTGTTTTGGAAACCTCCATTTTCACCTAAACATCTTGATGTAATCATTAAGTATATAAAAGGATTAAAAGGCCTTTGTTGTAGTATTTGGTGTCTTTTTCCTAATTTTTGCTATAAGCATTAAAAAAGTTAGTATATGTACTAAATTTGAATTACCAAACTTGATTGTGTATTTTGAGCAAACATTTTGAATTAAATTAGCCAAATTTGAATTACCATAATTTGAAATACCAAACTTGATTGTGTATTTTTAGCAAACATTTTGAATTCAATTAGCCAAATTTGAATTGCCCAAATTTGAATTAAATTGCCCACTCAAGCATTCCAAATGTCTAATCCCGCGTGTGAAAGCTTTTCCAAATGCACAATTCATGCATTAATTATAGCAGGTTTCCAAAGCACTTACCATTGTAGGTGTTATCATTATTAGCTAGTACTACTTTTTTTGCTTATTTTTTATGGTAATTATTTTTGTACCGCAAAAATAATCTTCAACTTAAACTTACACAATAAGTTTCAACTTCTTCAAATTTTTCTAATCTAATTTAAATTGCCTTACAAAATTTATGTATTGAATCCTTATAATCTGTAGCCGTAAGTCCCGTGCTAGTGGCCACTCGATTGATGAATGCAATTTTTTTGTTCAATATTGAGCATTTGTATTGGGCCAAATTTCTATTTAATTATCTATTGTTAACTTTTTTAAAGAAAGAATAATATATATTTTGGTCAAAAAAAGAAAGAATAATATCAACTTGCTATTGTACGCATATAATTTTTATTGCAAATTAAAGAGCAGCACTTATGAATAAATATGAACAACTATAAACAAAATTAATGACTTCATTTGTAGAAGAAACATAGTACTCCAAATCCAAACAAACCAAATCCAAATAACCACAAGCATGTCCTTACAAGGACAACATTAAACACATTGTCAATTCTGGCAAATCACAACAAGAGGTCCTTACCAACAAGGAAAGGCATTGTCAATGAAGTTACAAACACAAAAACCATTCAAAAGTACTTCAAACTTAAACAAGACAATCAAATTAAACCCTTCACAATCACCAGCACCATAGCACCATTCCAATTTAAACCCTTTTGATTTGCACATGGTATATCTGTCTGGCGGGGTTATCCAAGATGAACTCCAATCGATCGTTCACTCGAAGGCTGTTGTTTGCAACGAACGCTTTCCATCCGTATCCCAGCTGATACCCGCCCCTATACCTAATGAACCGGTAATACACTTCAAAAGATCCAAACCATGTTCTCAGTTCCATGCTCATGCTTCCGAATCTGTTCCCAGGTACGAATCGTCTTGCAAAATCCATCGGGATATTCTGCAACAAGGAGTTGCCAACACAAATAAAACTCGATCATTAATAATACTACGTAGTAACTAGATTTGGATTATATGTACTGAATTAATGACTACCACATCACTTACAATTCCATAGTGGCCGATAAGATTGTTGGATCGGACTGTAACGGTAAATTTTGGTCTTTTATCGACGTCGGATTTGGAGCTGTCGGACTCGCAGGCTCCAAAATCTTGAGAACTGCAGTAGGAGATTACATCACGTCCGTCGGACTCTCCTTCTTCATCATTAGTAGCCGAATCTCCTTCATCATCAGTGGCCGAATCTCCTTCATCATCAGTGGCCGAATCTTCTTCTTCATCAATAGTGGCCGAATCAAAGGAACTTTTGTTAGATCCATATCCTTGCCACTCCACTGAATCCTCTGTATCATATCCGCCAAAATCGGAATCCAGTCCTCGCATGAATGAATAACACGAAAGAGATGACTCCGGGTGTGCCGACGGATGACTATTATCACTTGAATCTGTCGTTAACAACAACGATAAACACACAACACATTAGGATTAACATAACTCCAAAATCAAGAAACCCTAAAGCCCTAAACAATATGTAATCACTAATCACTAACATAATCACTAACCGGGGTCCGTTCCCGAGTGATTGATCACCTCTCTATTGTTCTCCATTTGTCTTTGAAACCTACCATATATCAAAGAACAGGGTAACGAAATTAAAGCCATTTGTCACAAAATATTAAACGATAACGAACTTAAAGCCATCACAAATATAAAACTCACCGGCAGTGTAATCTAAATTCGATTCGGGTCACGGATGAAGAAATTTGGAAGAAATTTGGAAGGAGTAAGAAGAAATTGGGAAGAAGGAGGAAGGAATTGGGTGTTTTGAGTGTTTTGACGGCAAGGGGAACGTACTTTTCGAGGAGTCAATGTTAATGTCAAAATATACATTTTTTAACTCCGTATATTTTAATGTCAATATAATTAGTATATTAATCTATGCTCTTATGATAATTTTGAGTGATGAATTCATTTTAAGTGGTACATTATAAATGCAAGTGAACATAAATTATCATTTTTTGGCCAAAAATGGAATTTAACTATATTTAATGGAGTTTAAGTGATCAATATAAATGAAATCTAATCTAATTTGGCATACTTGCAAAGTTTTGAATTTGTTGCATTAATTGCCCACGTGAATTCATTCTTCTATGTTATTATGTTATTAATATGTTTCGAGACCGACCGAATTATACGTTTCGCGCACCGACCGAGACCCGAAAAACAATTTAGGTTATCTAACAACCTTGATAATTAAAATGGATATGATTTTGAGAATGTATAAGAGCTCATACATTACATTGGTATATGCTTATGTTGTACGACTTAAGCATGAAGGAAACAATTATGTTATTTCAAATATAGTTCACTCAAAATTAGATTCATTCACTATCTCAAAATTAGATTATAATGTCACTATTATAAGATTCTTTTCACAATTTCGTCACTTTCGTTTATGATCTAGTTTTGAATAACAGTTTTATAATGCATGTGTTGTCTCCTTAATAAGGTGAAACATGCTAGGTTAAATCCATTTATTTGATGAAATGCATTTTGCAAAGTGAAATCATCCTACGTATTTGTTATGCATTTCATAATGTTAAGGGATTTAGGGTTAAGTGTTTGGGGTTCATTTAGGGTTTAGGGTACATTTCGGGTTTAGGGCTTAGGGTTAATTTAGGGTTTAGGGTAAATTTCGGGTTTGGATCATGATTCTTTTTTGGGTTGAAGATGACTTGGAAGAAGTTTGATTTCCTTTTACTAAAAAAGGCAAGTCAATGAAAAATGAAATAATTGGCCTGACAAGCATTTATTGGGAGGGTGATCATTGGAGAATCATAATGTCTTTTTTTTTAAAGGAATTAGTACCAAATGCCCCTATTTGATAAAATAAATAACGAAATATTTTTATCAAGTAAAATAAATAACGAAATATTTTTTTAAAAATCGAAATATTACATTCATGTGTTGATTCGATTGTACGATCCGATCAATGTTGGTTAACATATGTTGATTACGATTCTACAATGCGATCTATATTCGTTACGATTCTAACGATGGTTTTATTCACCCTAAAAGAAGAATACAATTAGAAGTCAATTCTATTTGCCTATCTTTGGTTTTACTTGTCATTTGTGACCATATCTTTTAAGTTAAACTAATTTATACTCCAAAATGTAAAAATATAAATATAAAATGCATTTGGACCTAAGAACATAAACCATAAGACATGCATTTGGACCTAAGTCATATTTTGCATATCTTTGTCTTTGTATTGTTTAAGTTGTTTTAATAAAAACATAAGACATGCATTTTGACCTAAGTCATATTTTACTATATAATCAATACACCAACACCAATGACATATTTTTAAGGTATGAATCTCCATGTCTTTTTTTTTTCTCTCACCATATACCAAAACTTTTTTACTTGTTTGTCTTTGAATTGTTTAAGCCTTGTTTTATTAAAACCATAGGACTATTTTTAATGTTTTTGCCGGACCTCAACAACAATTTGTGATTAGCCAATATAAAAATAAAAGAAAAAAACAAATGCACTTACAATAGAAGAAATCTTACTACAACTGTCATCATTAACGGGCGGCCCAATGTCAAAACCAAAACCTCCATTTTACCTAAAAATCTAGATGTACTCATTAACTCTATAAAAGGCATTTGTTGTAGTATTTGGTTTCTTTTATTTCGGCTATAAGCATGAAAACATTTAGAATTTCTATTAATTTTTAATTACCAAACTTGTCATTTTTCAGTACATGCACTTACCAATACTTGAATATTTATTTTGAGCAAAAATTTTGAATTAAGATTGCTCAAATTTGAATCACTAAACTTTTCACCAAAATTAGAATTACCCAAATTTGAATTAAATTGCCCAAATTACTTTACCAAAATTTGAACTTGTTAATTACCGAAATCTGAATATCATGCGTCTGCCAGCTTTGCCCAATTCACAAGTCATGCATTAATTACAGCCGGTTTCCAAAACAACTATGATTGTAGGTGTTATCATTACTCCACTAGTGCTAATATATTTTGTGTTTTTTTTTGTAATTGTTTTTGTACCACAAGTAGTACAACTTAAACTTAAACTTACACTATAAGTTTCATCATTTTGACCATAAGCTATTATAAGTCCTAAGTTTGTACTCGGGTGTTTTACAATAACAAATGCATTTAATTTTGACCTAAGATTTCATAATTTAATATAGTGTATGTAACAAATGCATTTAATTTTGACGTAAGAATCCATATCCAAAAAACCACCATTAATGTCATCACATGTTCACAACCATGTCCTTACATCCACAAAATTCATGGTAAATGATAACAAACTATAGACCAAAAAAACACCATTAATGTCATAACAAACCAGCCACAAAACGCACCAAATCCAAACACATTGTCCATTCAAGCAAATCCACCATGAGGTTACAAACAAAAAAACACTTGAAAAGTACTTCAAATTAAAACAAAACAATGCAAAATGCTCATATGCATGGAGAGTAATATGAGAGAACCACCTTGGCACCATCCACCATTCCACCATTCCCATTTCACCTAAGTTACCACAAATAAAAATTAGAGTAATTCCACATTTCATAACAACATTAGCTAAAGATGATCAATATGTTGTATAGTAAAAAAACCTTAGGATTTTCACTCGGTAGATTTGTTTGAAGAGATTGTCCAACTCGAAATCCAATATATCGTTAACATGAAGCTTGTTTGTTTGAGCAAACCTTTCCCATCCCAATCCGAGTTCCGCAGCCCAACCTTTAAACCTCTTGTGGAACCGGTACTGAACGACAAACGATCCATGTTCCGTTTTAAGAATCAAGTCCTTGGCCCTTGTCGACTTAGCAGGCAAGAATTTTCTTGCAAACTCGGAAGGTACACGCTGCAAAAAAGTGTATAAAGTTAGTTAAACAAGATTCTAACAATGGATTACTATACACTGAGTTTGAAAAACCGTACAATTCCATTGTTCCGAACAAGATGTCGGCTTTCGACTCTGACGCTGAAGTGTGGTGGGTTGTATATGAAGGATGTGGAGTCTTCGGAGTCCCTTGTACTCTCGTCATCACCGCTAGAGTATGATATTCCGTCAGAGTCGTCGGAATCGGAGGGATTGTCATCGGAGTCGTCCTCATCTGTTGTGATACGTGACAACCTTCGGAGCGAAGGCCGCCACGCGTTTATGTGCCCAAGGATATGGATCTCGGGTTGATGTGCGTAAGAAATTGTTGATGAAGATGTTGATGGGGAGAAGAGAAGTTGTTGTTGAACAAGAGTGCAGCGGATTTTGATTGCTCGAATTACTTGAGTGAAGAAAATAATTTTGGGGATTAAAAACCTAAGGAATTAAACTTATCACAAGTTAATTCCCAGGTTCCAATCTCTGATTTCTATTGAATGAAAAATGAGTTTAAATAAACAAGCTAAAGGTCAAATTCTATCTTTTCTAACAAGATATCCTATGATAGAATTTGCCAAAAGATATAAAAAGATCTAGCTAAAGATATGGAAATAACTAACTAGATAAAAAGAAATGACAAAGATAATAAACTTCTAACAAACTAACAAACTCGAATTTCCTAAAATATGAATAATCTTAAAGATAGAAATAAGGAAACTTAAAGATTCCCGTAAGATTTTGTACTGCTCTCAGTAAAACGCATTTTGGACGATCTTCTGTTCAGATTCTCATCTTGACGTCAACTTTGAAGTTGTAGATCTTTGAATAAGCTTTCCAACGCATCTTGAATCATCTCGAGATCATTTTCGTAGCCAAAGTTATGGCTGTTTTACTGAACAGTACTCAAGTTGTGACGAGAACTTGAACTTCCGAAATTTCTTGAATTTAATTCTTTTTCTTGGTGGCCTAGGACGCCATTGATGAACATAATCAAAGGATAATTTCATATCCATGAACACCTTTTTAAATTTAAATGATCGGGATCTTAATAAAGGTCGTGGCCTTTGGCCTCCATTCGTCTTCAACGAATCATTCGCTTGGATCCTCCCCTGATTTGTATCATTCTCCCCTTTTTGAATTCGACTTGTCCTCAAGGTGACGTTGGTAAAGAACAAAAGGACGTTGTATGAATTCTCTAAAAGAAGATCTTCATTGTATTGCATAGGCACCAATTCAAGCACACTTTGACATACCATAGTTGTGTTGTTTGTTGATATCTCTTCTTCCTTCTCAACCATGGCCACAAGTCGGGTTGACTTTGATACCTCTTTGGGTTTCACATTGAGCCATGTTGGGGCTGATCTAGGAGGTGGAAGGATCGGCGTTGATGATGACAACGTTGACCAAGCAAAAGAATCTTCAATAGGATCCAAAGAAAGCAAACTTGGCGGTTCTTCTTCCTTGTTATACTCCTCAAAATCACAATTTTCCTCACCCATATGGCTGGAATATATGAAAAGATTGTTGAAAATTGAAGAGCACTCGTCATTATCTTCGCTTGGGTACTCATATGAGCAAACTTCGGGGTTGATGCTTTTCGAAATCTCTAAATGAAGCTGAAGGCGCTGATAAAAATTCGTACTAACATACATTGAATTTGCCAAATTGTTGATGGCAGTTGATACCAGTTGATACGTGACAACGTTCAAGGTGAAGGCCGCCACGCGTTGAGACGCCCAAGGATATGGATCTCGGATTGGTAGGCGTAGAATTGTTGATGAAGAAGTTGATGATCGATGGAAGAGAAGTTGTTGAGGAACAAGTGTGCAACAGAAGTTGTTGAAGAACATAAATTGCTGATGAAGATGTTGATGGAGAGAAGAGAAGTTGTTGAAGAGCAAGAGTGCAACGGAATTTGATTGCTCGAATTTCTTGAGTCAAGAAGATGATTTTGGGGATTAAAAAACCTATGGAATTAAACTTATCACAAGTTAATTTCCATGTTCCAATCTCTGTGATTTTATTGAATGGAAAATTGTGTTTAAATAGACAAACTAGGAAGCCAAAATTCTATCTCTAACAATGATCCTAAGATAGAATTTTGCTTGAAAAAGAAGCTATCTAATTAACAAAACCTAAAAAATCAAAAGATATGAATATAGTTAAAGCAAGATATATTTCAGCCCTAACAAACTTCCTATGGCCGAAAATATCATAAAGATAATATCTAGTAATAGATAGAATTAATGCCAAAGATGAGATTCCCGTAAGACTTGACCAGCTCTCAGTAAATCGCGATTCTGACCTCTTGCCAGTTGGATTCTGAATTTGTCATAAACTACAAAGTTGTAGATGTTTTAATTATCTATCCAATGTAATTTGAACGGACTTGAGATCAATTTTCTAGCCAAAGTTATGGCTTTTTTACTGAACCCTACTCAAGCTGTGACGGGATTTTAAACTTCCGAAAATATCTCCAAGTTTAATCCTTTTTCGGGGAGGCCTTGGACGTGTGACTTGATAGCATTGAAAGGATAATTTTCCATACTTGAAAACCTTCTTGAACTTGAAAGATCGTGACCTATGGAAAGGTCTTGACTTAGCTCGTCGATTGACCTCCAACTCCCTCTTTTTAGGCTCTGATACCACTTGGTATCAGAGCCTTCTTTGGTATCAGAGCCTTCTTCAACAATCAACTTCTCTTCGCTCTGATACCAAGAATGATGCAAGAATAACATATATGTCTAAAAAGAGGGAGTTGGAGGTCAATCGACGAGCTAAGCCAAGACCTTTCCATAGGTCACGAGCTTTCAAGTTCAAGAAGGTTTTCAAGTATGGCAATTATCCTTTCAATGCTATCAAGTCACACATCCAAGGCCTCCCCGAAAAAGGATTAAACTTGGAGATATTTTCGGAAGTTTAAAATCCCGTCACAGCTTGAGTAGGATTCAGTAAAAAAGCCATAACTTTGGCTAGAAAATTTATCTCAAGTCCGTTCAAATTGCTTTGGATAGATAATTAAAACATCTACAACTTTGTAGTTTATGGCGAATTCAGAATCCAACTGGAAAGAGGTCAGAATAATACAGTAATTTTGTATTTTAGAGAACAATTTCAGAACTTGAGCTAATGTTCTAATGGAGAACAACAACTCAATGAACTCTTCTGATGATCGATCGAAAGAGAAACACAATCAACAGGAAGAGCCAACAACAATTGAATAAGAGAGACTTTGAGAGACATAGAGAAGGAAAACGAGAATGATTTTCATTTCTGGATAAAATGTTTGTTACAGCTCAATTCACTATATAAGCTCACACGCGCTAACAAAAATGTAATTCTCTAAGATTAAAACACGTGTCACAACCAACACCCTTAGATCAATCTCGTTTTAAACGCTATTTTTCCTGTAACAAATCTCCCCCTTTTAGAGAACCTTGACCACAAGGTTGTCTTCAAGCTTGGAAAATTGGGCATTTCTTTTCCTGAATGAGGAACAGTTGGTTGAGAGTTTTCTTTCACAATTCTAATTTGATCCAAATGCCCAAGTAGCACAACTTCTCCTCCAGGATCCCATTGCCATCTTTGTTCAATAGTAGCTCCACTTGTTTCTAAAGTTAATTGCAACCACTTTTCTCTACATCTCAGATAGCAAGTGCATAATGCTGAATCATTTTCTGTATTCCCATCAAGAATTTTTATAATACCACCCGGGTCCCATTGTGACCTCTACTCAGCGAAATCAGCCCCAAAAGTAGCACCAATTCTACTAAAATGCATCGACAATTCAACATTAAACAAGGCAGCCAACTTATTACTTGACTGCATCACCATTTTTCCTCCTATAGTGAACTTGGGCTGCTCTTCATCATCAAGTAAGAGGCTGCACTTTCCTCTATCATAAGGCATAAACCCAATACCTAAATGTGCAGATTTCTGCCGAAGTCTGATAAAACCTAAGCTAATATCATCAACCCATGCAGCTGTGTTTATCCACTTAGTCCTAGAGATTTTTGCCACAGACGAAGTCAACTAGAGACATTCCTCCTTGCATATGACATGGACTAGGAATTCCCAATAAACTCCTTGAAATGTTTCCATAATCAACCACATTTTCAAACCAGTTATAGCATGTATCAATAGTCTCAGTAACAAATTCTGAATGCCTACTACCAGAGGAAATTAGCTCCACAGGAAACTCACCAAAATTAAGCTCAGGCATTTTATCAAACACTTGGTATGCGTCTTTAATCTTTCCCAAAAAAGGGCATGACTCTCCTCCTTGCTCTTGCATAGCTCGATCTTCAAGTCCGGGCATCGAACCACCCAATTTTAATACTGATTTCCCTCTATCAAAAGGCATGAAAATAGGTTCTCCATCTGCTACTGCGTGGTTGAAATCTCCAACAAAATCAAACCAATTCCGATCCAAGACTCTACACCCAAACAATGGAGGTAAGCTAAGTTCCTTAAGCTCAATACATGGCTTTGACAACCCAGTTTCTCTCTGTGACATTTCGTCAAACACCTGATCAACATCAATCACTTGATCTGACTTCTTCCCTTTTTCTCGTCCAAATTCTTGAGCAGAGGATACTTGCGAGACCCTCATCTGAGATTTTCTTGAATCTGGCTGCTTTGATGGACCTTGCACCATTGAATCTGGAATCGAAAGGAAGGAACCCGATGAAGAAATTTCTTGGATTTGATTTGACGAGAGCGGCGACGTTGGTTGTAATAACGATGAAGGAGATTCCTGAGTAGACAGTGGGTGATATGAAACCAACGAAATCGATGAAGAAGAACCTTGGGAAGGTATGAACTGGAGCGAAGAAGGGGATAATGAGGACGACTTCTTGGTCACCAGTGGAGGTCCCTTCGGACAAGCAATTTCGTATATCGATCCGTATGCATAAGCGTGGCTCACCGATTGAGGGTGAATAGATTGCACCTCTCTCTTGGTATCCTCCTTTAGTCCAGCAATGAACCAACTGATAAGGAATTCCTCCGGTAAATTGATGCATCTTCGAATGGAATCGAACTCCTCATAGTAATCTTTGATGCTCCCGTTTTGATTTAATTTCTTCAATCTGTAAATCGGGTCTTCCTCCATGGAAGCAATCGCTGAATACCTTGAATACGCCATTGATGAACTCATTCCAAGAACCAGTTTCTTCAATTCGCAGACTAGATCCTTTCCAAGGAAGGAATGGCTCTAATACCTTTAATACAATAATTTTGTATTTTAGAGATCAATTTCAGAACTTGAGCTAATGTTCTAATGGAGAACAACAACTCAATGAACTCTTCTGATGATCGATCGAAAGAGAAACACAATCAACAGGAAGAGCCAACAACAATTGAATAAGAGAGACTTTGAGAGACATAGAGAAGGAAAACGAGAATGATTTTCATTTCTGGATAAAATGTTTGTTACAGCTCAATTCACTATATAAGCTCACACGCGCTAACAAAAATGTAATTCTCTAAGATTAAAACACGTGTCACAACCAACACCCTTAGATCAATCTCGTTTTAAACGCTATTTTTCCTGTAACACAGAATCGTGATTTACTGAGAGCTGGTCAAGTCTTACGAGAATCTTATCTTTGGCATTAATTATATCTATTACTAGTTATTATCTTTATGATATTTTCGGCCAGAGGATGTTTGTTAGGGCTGAAATATATCTTGCTTTAACTATATTCATATCTTTTGATTTTTTAGGTTTTGTTAATTAGATAGCTTCTTTTCCAAGCAAAATTCTATCTTAAGATCATTGTTAGAGATAGAATTTTGGCTTCCTAGTTTGTCTATTTAAACACAATTTTCCATTCAATAAAACCAGAGATTGGCACCTGGGAATTAACTTGTGATAAATTTAATTCCTTATGTTTTTAATCCCCAAAATCATCTTCTTGATTCAAGCAATTCAACAATCAAATTCCGCGTCACACTTGTTCTTCAACAAGTTCTCTTCGCTCAATCATCAACTTCAACAACAATCCTGCGCACAACAACCCGAGATCCATATCCTTGGGCATCTTCAACGCGTGGCGGCCTTTACCCCGAAGGTTGTCACGTATCAATTGGTATCAGAGCCTTCTTTAGTGTGTTTTCAGGATCTGATACCACTTGATACGGAATTGCCAGCGTCGAGGGCTATTCTTGAGGTTGCGGAAGCTTTTCAAGATCGTTAGTGTGTTTCGCCTGCTGCCCTTGCTCAATCTTTTCGCTTCTTACAAATTGAAGGCTCGCCCTTGGATTGGATGATCCAACAAGGGTTGAAACCTTAGTGGTATGAAGGAAGGGACGGTTCGCAAATTGACGCCCTATGGGCCACCTGCGATATTCACAACAACGAACACCAATATGAGTAGGATGAATTTCACGCAAGCTAACAAATTTATGTAAGTTGATGTTTGTTTTAGTCATGCAGATTACTAAGAAAAGACGAGAGAGAGAGAGAAGTAGAGCGAGAGAGCGAGAGAGAGAGAGAGAGAGAGAGAGTGCGAGTAGGAGTTGCGAAGCAATTCTACTCGGCTGGGTTGTTGTTGATGGACGAAGGATGATGTGTTGATGTTGATGATGCTCGGCTGAATGCTTGAGTAAAGGCTCGAAATTTCTCTCAATGCAAGTAACGAACTTGGTTTGGATTTAGAGAGGGTACGAGTAGGAGTTGTAAGACAACTCTACTCGGCTGGCTTGATGATGATGGACGAGTGATGATGAAGGAGTGTTGTGGATGATCGGCTGAATGCTTGAGTAAAGGTGCGAAATTTCTCCTAATGCAAGTAACGAACTTGGTTTGGATTTAATCCTTGGAAATCAACTTTTAACGCAAGTTAATTTCCAGGAAAACAAATCTACTTCTTCGCGATTTACTGAGAGCCGATCAAGTCTTACGGGAATCTTATCTTTGGCATTAATTCTATCTATTACTAGATATTATCTTTATGATATTTTCGGCCATAGGAAGTTTGTTAGGGCTGAAATATATCTTGCTTTAACTATATTCATATCTTTTGATTTTTTAGGTTTTGTTAATTAGATAGCTTCTTTTCCAAGCAAAATGCCGCCACGCGTCTATTTGCCCAAGGATATGGATCTCGGGTTGATGTGCGTAAGAAATTGTTGATGAAGATGTTGATGGGGAGAAGAGAAGTTGTTGTTGAACAAGAGTGCAACGGATTTTGATTGCTCGAATTGCTTGAGTCAGGAAAATAATTTTGGGGATTAAAAACCTAAGGAATTAAACTTATCACAAGTTAATTCCCAAGTTCCAATCTCTGATTTCTATTGAATGAAGAATGAGTTTAAATAAACAAGCTAAAGGCCAAATTCTATCTTTTCTAACAAGATATCCTATGATAGAATTTGCCAAAAGATATAAAAAGATCTAGCTAAAGATATGGAAATAACTAACTAGATAAAAATAAATGAAAAAGATAATAAACTTCTAACAAACTAACAAACTCGAATTTCCTAAAATATGAATAATCTTAAAGATAGAAATAAGGAAACTTAAAGATTCCCGTAAGATTTTCTACTGCTCTCAGTAAAACGCATTTTGGACGATCTTCTGGTCGGATTCTCATCTTGACGTCAACTACGAAGTTGTAGGTCTTTGAATAAGTTTTCCAACGCATCTTGAATCATCTCGAGATCATTTTCGTAGCCAAAGTTATGGCTGTTTTACTGAACAATACTCAAGCTGTGACGAGAACTTGAACTTCCGAAATTTCTTGAATTTAATTCTTTTTCTTGGTGGCCTAGGATGCCATTGATGAACATAATCAAAGGATAATTTCAGATCCATGAACACCTTTTTAAATTTAAATGATCGGGATCTTAATAAAGGTCTTGGCCTTTGGCCTCCATTCGTCTTCAACGAATCATTCGCTTGGATCCTCCATTGATTTGTATCATGTTGAGCAACTTCTCGGGGAATCTTGAAGAGGATACCCGACGGAATAATTTTCGGACGACGGGCCATCGTCGGACGAGTCCGTCCATGATGACGAATTACCACCATCGCTCCCTGAATCTGCCGACTCTGCCGTTAACATATTAGGGCTTAATTAGGGTTTAATTATCCTAACTCACAGATCATTAAACCGTAATCAAAACATCATCACTTACCATCTTCGGTTGCTGAATGTCTGAACACATCTGTCTCTGTATAGTACTCCATTGTTCTTGAAACCCTAGCATCAAAGAACAGGGTATTGTTCGTGATCGGATTTACAGAAAAAAAAACGATTTTCCAACTCGAAATCCAAATTAAACCTTGAGGCTTTAGGGTGATCGGAGTAATTTACAGAAAAACTCACCGGCGGAGATATTCGTGAGCGGATTTGGACGAGCGAGATTTCAGAGGAAGAAATTGGGAAGAAGGTTCAAGAAATTGGGAGTCAGAGTGTTTTCAATGGATGAGTGTGAGAGAAATTTCAAGGTCAATGAGTTTTATTTTTCAGTAATTTCTAGAGAAGTTAAACGGACAAATTTGTGGTACATTGTAAATGGGTTTTATTTTGGCCGAAAAAATATAATCTGATTTGAAATGTAAACATAATTAATATAGTTAGAGTGATCAATTCATTTTAAGTGGTACATTGTAAATGCAAGTGAACATACATTTTTTAAATATTTTGCCGGAAATGCAAGTTAACAATGAAAAATGGATTTTTGAGTGATCAATCTATGGAATCTAATCTTTCGACCAAAAAAATCTATGGAATCTAATCTAACCAAATACTAAAGTTTGATTTTTGGCATTAATTGCCCACTGTAATTCATTCTTATATGTTATTATGTTTCTAGACCGATGGAATAATCCGTTTCAAGAACCGACCGAAACCGACTCAATCGAAACACGAATTAAAGGGTTGAGACGCGCCGCAAATTTTAACAAAGACTTGGGTTCCGATTTATACTGTAGATAAGTCGATATTATCATTCAACCGAAAACCATTTCAACCAAAATCAGATTCAATCGGATTTTAAAAAAATCGACTCAACCCAAAACCGACTCAATCGAAACACGAGTTAAAGTAATCGATCGATTATAATGTCACTACATATAATGTCACTATTATAAGATTTTTTCACAATTTTGTGTATGATATAGTTTTGATTAACAATATGTATAATGTCAATAGCATAATATTCTTAATTTTCACAATTTCGTGTATGATCGATCTAGGGAGTTCCTCGATCTAGTTGTGATTAACAATTTGATAATGCATGTTTGTATCTTTATTAAGGTGAAACATGCTAGGTTAAGGGTTTTAGGTTTAAATGCTTAGGGTTTTAGGGTCTAGTGCTTAGGGTTAGTATAGGGTTTAGGGCTTGGATTCATGTCGTGCACATGATTTTTTTTTTGGTCGAAGATGGCTTGGAAGAAGTTTGATTTCCTTTTACTTAAAAATGAAAGATAATGACAAATGGAATAATTGGCCTGACAAACATTTATTAGCGCAGGTTTCCAAATTCCTAAATATTGGGAGGGTGATCATTGGAGAATCATAATATCTTTTTTTAAAGAGGAAATAGTACCAAATATTTTGTAAAAAATCGAAATATTACATATGTTAACCAACATATGTAATATTTGGATTTATGTTGTTGTAAAGTCTAAACCCTAAGGTTTATCATATACTCCGTATTGTTTAGTTATAATATGGGACCCTACGATTCTAACGACTCGATTATACGATCCGATCTATCTTGGTTATCATATGTTGTTTCGATTCAACGATCCGATCTATGTTGGTTATCATATGTTGATTCGATTCTACAATCCGATCTATGTTGGTTATCATATGTTGATTCGATTCTACGATCCGATCTATGTTGGTTCTCATATGTTGATTCGACTCTACGATCCGATCTATGTTGGTTATCATATGTTGATTCGATTATACGATGCGATATATATTGGTTCTCATATGTTGGTTACCCGAAAACCGATTCAACCGAAAACCAATTCAACCAAAACCCGATTCATTCGAACATTAACAAAGTCTAGTTCACAAATATTTGTAATTTCGTATTAGGCTATCATATGTTGTAATTTTATTTATGTTGTTGTAAAGTCTAAAACCTAAACTTTATCATATATTCTTTAGTTATAATGTGGGATCCTACGAGTCTAACGACTCGATTCTACGATCTGATCTATCTTCATTATCATCATATGTTGACTCGATTCAACGATCCGATCTATGTTGGTTATCATATGTTGATTCGATTGTACGATCCGATCTATGTTGGTGCTCATATGTTGGTTACGATTCTAACAATTCCATCTATGTTGGTTATCATAAGTTGGTTACCCGAATACCAATTCAACCGAAAACCGATTCAACCAAAACCCGATCCATTCGAACATTGAAAAAGTCTAGTTCATAAATATTTGTAATTTCGTATCTTTGTATAGAAGGAAAGATGTTTTATTTGCTTTTGTTAATAATTTGAAAATACAATGACAAATAAAGTTAATTACATTGGGCGGCTGACAATCTTTAATTAACCAGCGCAGGTTTCCAAGAGTGTAATCATCATATCAGTGCAATGATTAACCTTTTTTCCAATGAAGGCAAATGAAGTTGACCATTTAAATAATTAAATAAACAATGGATGGATGTACATTCTAGCCTTTTACCGACCGCTTCAATTTTATCATGTACTCGAAGTTTAGCTTGTTTTAAGTTAATGAATGTATTTGTTTGATTATAAAAAAAATAAAAAAAAAATATCGACCTCATATAGTCCTAACATATAATTCCTTATGCAATATATCTATGTACAAATGTTGTACCCTTATTCTAAGTTGTAACCATATACCAATGGAGGAGTAATCTTATTAATTACCATTTTCAAATTAATTAGTCATTCATCCTTGTATACAATAATTCATGAAGCCATATTTTCTAATGTACAAATGACTCAATCTCACTTAGTTTGAGTGATAATTTCATATTTCCTTAATGCACAAATGACTTCAATGCTCATTCGAGTTTGTAATGTTCTAGTGATTAAACTCATATGGAGTATTACCATATGGTATCACAATATTGCTTACAAGGGTACCTCACCTAAAATATTACTTAACATATGTACATAAGTTTCTATATATTGCATAAGGAAATTGTACATATATTAGGACTATATAATAAATACTTTAACATATAGGGTTTTACATTACGTACACATGTTGGGTTTAGGGCCTAGGGTTTAGGGTTTAGGGCTTAGTTTAGGTTAAATGGCTTAAGACAAGTATACAATACTTTAGGTAAAAGTGTGTTTCAAGTTATACTTATATATTGATATTGTCATCCTTAATCACTAGAAAGCTTACTCAAAGACGTAAAATATGCACATATATATGTCACGTGTACTTGTAAACAATGTTATCCGAATCCCGACTCGATCCTCCGATTCCAACGATTCTACGACCCTAAAGTCATCAATCGATTCTAACGATTCTACGACCCTAAAGTCATAATTCCTTATGCAATATATCTAATGCACAAATGACTCAATCTCACTTAGTTTGAGTGATCATTTCATATTTCCTTAATGCACAAATGACTTCAATACTCATTCGAGTTTGTAATGTTCTAGTGATTAAACTCATACGGAGTATTACCATATGGAATCACAATATTGCTTACAAGGGTACCTCACCTAAAATATTACTTAACATATGTACATAAGTTTCTATATATTGCATAAGGAAATTGTACATATATTAGGACTATATAATAAATACTTTAACATATAGGGTTTTACATTACGTACACATGTAGGGTTTAGGGCCTAGGGTTTAGGGTTTAGGGCTTTTAGGGTTTAGGGCTTAGTTTAGGTTAAATGGCTTAAGACGATTATACAATACTTTAGGTAAAAGTTTGTTTCAAGTTATACTTATATATTGATATTGTCATCTTTAATCACTAGAAAGCTTACTCTAAGACGTACAATATGTACATATATATGTCACGTGTACTTGTAAACGATGTTATCCGAATCCCGACTCGATCCTCCGATTCCAACGATTCTACGACCCAAAAGTCATAAATCGATTGTACGATCCGATATATGTTGGTTATTTCCCCTTACAATCGATTGTACGATCCGATCTATGTTGGTTAATATATGTTGAAATTGGATTCACGTTGGTTGTAAACTCTAAAACCTAAAGCGAAATCATAAATACAATATTGTTTATAAATAATCCTCAAAAAGGCTTAAATACTAATTTTTTGCATTTAGAATGTAAAAACAATACTAATATAGTGTAAAAACAACAATACATTTTTTTGTCCTAACTCCATATTTTTTTTGATGTGGCAATCACAACATTAGTTCAATATTATTTATAAATGGATTTATGCAGGTTTTAAACTATCTAAAAGCCTAAAACGAAATAAAAAATACAATATTGTTTGTAAATAATCCTGGTGCATTCAATGTCACTTTATGTTGGGAAAATGAAGCCATGCATTGGCGGGACACATGCATTGGTGGGAGACACAATAAGCAAGACAAATCAATTCCTTCTAAAACACTAAAAGAGATTTCGAGTATTCATCAAATCAATCCTTCAGCTCAAAATTTTCAAAATTTCACTTCTCTCTCAAGCCAAAATTTCAAAATTTCAATTGCCTCTCAAGCCAAATATTTCAAACTTTCAATTGCCTCTCAAGCCAAAAATCGATCCTTCAATCCTATTTGTTTATAAGGTATCTTTCATTTCATTGAATGTGTAAATCATTCCTCAAATAAATCTGTAATCTCTTCAATCCCTCTTTCTTTTTTCTTCATCGATGTTCTAATCTTTCCAATTTGTGTAGATTTTGCTCAAGCTATTTCGAGGATGGATCATCAAGGATCATCATCAAGTACCAAATCGCCATTTAGACCAAAGAATGCGTATTGTCTCTACAATCCACCTACTAAAGCTTCAATTCGGATATCCGAGTCAGCTAAATACCCGAATCGTTTGTTCTTCAAATGTGACCATTGTGGGTTCTTCAAATGGTTAGATGGCTCAAACGATATAGACGAGGCCCAACACTTTGGTGCTTATCGAGATGACATCCAAGCTCTTAAGCGTGATATGAAGGAGCTAACCTCCTTTGTGCATTGAACAGTTCAAGTTTCATTTGTCTTGTATTTTATTTTATTAATCATTATGCTAAGTTAAATGAAGAAGCTCATGTAATCCATAATGGATCGTTTTGTATTTCAAGTTTCATTTTATCTAAGTTTAATGTATGTTATCCATAATGGATCATTTTATCTAAGTTTAATGTATGTTATCCTATGCTTCATTTTATCTAAGTTTAATGTATGTTATCCTAAGCTTTACTATGCTTATTTCTAGGTTATACTTATTTCAATGTGTGTTATAATCTATAAACTAAAATGAAATTCAGCCAAGACATATCTATAAAATGAAATAAGATCTTGATCGAAAAAAGAAAGAAATAAGATACAAAACCCAACCAAATTAAAAAACTAGTGGCATTTGATTAATGAGGTAAAGATACAATCAATGCTTGATAAACAAAAAAATACAATGAATTAATGATATTAAAAAACGAAGCCGTGCTAAATAACAATATTAGGGCATTGGTAAACACAAAGGCTTCAGATTAAGTATTGGGCCTAGCCCACGATAAATATAAAGCCCACATGCAGCACTATGATAACATATGCTGCAATTTAGGATTTAACGTAGCAATTTATACTTACTTTGCCCTAAATCAATATACGATATATCCACACATATAATGCACTTCAACTGAAAACATCAAAATATACAAAGACTAAATATCCAAACACCAAATATCCAAGCACAACAACAAACCGACCAAATGTTCAAACTACACGAAAAACACAACCAAAGTTAAAAATCATTCAACATGTAAGTTCATTCATGGGCTGCATGGGAAACGTCCTTTCGCCTTGGGTCATGGCAAGGATCCTCGACGTTACAGCGCCACAATCCTCCAACATTTCCACACGCCTTGAAAGTGCAACTGCAATATACAACACGATATCATTCATTAGCACATTTACATTACCAAACCGATCTAGAATACGATCTCATGCATTAGCAAGTACACAATAACAACAAACATAGTACTAAGCATTAAAAGTGATAGACATTACCATCTATACTCCATCTATTGTGCAGCCAACTCCAATCCTCATGCATACCTAGAGAAGATATGCGAACGAAAAAATATTTGGAGCACCAATTCGGTGGAATACGATAACTAGTACCATGAAATAGAGGAGCCTTTCCCTGTTTACATACGAGTGATATTCTACCATGGTTGGCATACTCAATATCATAACAACTCATGAGATCGGCAATCTCATAACCCTCATGCATACGGTTAGTCACATATTCTATGCAGTATAGTATACGCCATGTTTGAGGCGTAAGTTGAGCGGGAGATAGACGAAAAACTTTCAAGAAATCCCTAGTGAACTGTGGAAAAGGAAAATGAAATCCCATAGAAAAGGGATATAGTGGCAAACATACCCAGCCCGGATGGAAACCGTCGGATCTCTCTTCATAATGGACGGGATACCTGACTTCTAATTGGTCCGAAAATCCACAAAACCTTCTAACAAGCATGTCATCGCCAAGGGTGAGGACATCCTGCCCTGGAACTTCCTTTTGTAAGAAGCCTTGGCTAGGGAACTTGATTATCAAACCTTCCACTTGTTGTTGATGCTTTTGCATCTCCACATATGATTCATCAAGTGTTTCGTAGAAAATATACGGTAGCAACGGACCCTCGACTTCTTCTATATGTGAGTCATTCACATCATGCCATGAGTCATCCATCGACATGGTTGTTTGATTATGTTGAAGTAAAAAACGTTGGATGTCAAAAGACACCAAAAGATCACGTTTATAATCAATAAGGAGAATTGTAACCGCTTAGAATTAACCACCATGGTTATAATTCTAACTGTAGGGAGGCAAATAATCGGCCCAAATATAAGGCCCAACTACCAAGCCCATCGGCCGAAAGGATTAATTATGCACAAAGTATGATATATGAAGAATAAGTGTCTAAGATATGAAAAATATGCTACTTTAGATAAAATATATATCATTTCGGAAAAAATAAATGTCATATTATTACTTGCATTTTTTTTGGCATAAGATTACGTATCATGCATAAATCGAGGGACTTAAACACTTATCACGCTTAAAATCATAGCGTAATATAAATTGTACTTAAACAATTAGAGCATCTCCCCCCATAGGGTAAAGGCCAAATTTTTTTACCCTATCAAATATGGGAATATACCATTTGATGCCAATTTACCCTAAACCTCAAAATTTTCACTCCCACCCTAGGCCAAATCATCTAGGCTAAAGTTATAAATATTTAATTCTAACGGCTAGTTTTACTCTTCCGCTATGTATTTTCCGCTATTAACATATTCTAAAATAAAGACTAGTTTGAATAATTAAAATTATATTTTATTAAAAAAATTATTATTGTGAATAACGGCTATATTTCAAAAAATATTATTATTATGATAGTAAATAACGGCTATATTTCAAAATTATATTATTAAAATAATTGGGAATAACGGCTATATTTCAAAATTTTAGTTTTTTACGTGCAAAATAATATTTTGTTTTTATATATTAAATATTAGGCTCGTATAAAACGTAATCTCGAGGCCATCACAATGATACAATTTTTATACTTAAAAACATTTAAATAGTATGATTTTATAACATATTAATTAATCTAAACACATATAATTAATAAAAAAATATAAAGCAATGTAAATGGGCCCACCATAATTGGTGGAACCCACTATTTTAGCCTAGCAAAGCCAAGGCCAAATTTGGCCTAGCAAACACGGTAGGGTATTTTTTTGTGGGGGAATGTGTATTTGGCCTAGGGTGGGGGATGTGGGTAGGGTATAGTGGGAATTTTACCCTATGGGGGGAGATGCTCTTATAATGAAGGTTAGTAACTCAGTTATTTTAAATTAACTTTGACGAAAAAAAATTAAGTTAAAAATCGCACTATTGTCTCAATCAAGAGAAATCAATACTTATAATGGAGGTTAAATACTCTCTTAATTCGTTGCCTTCAATCAGCAATAAAAATGCTCTAAGGGTGGAAATTTTGTTAGGTTAAATACCACTTAAATTGTTCTAGGGCTTAAAACTATCAAGTATGTTTATGGGCTAAAATAAATTAAAACCCAAAGTTAACAAAAAAATGTGAAGTTGATCCATAAATTTCTGCCCAAATTGAAGGCCCATTAAGTCTCATGTACACAAACCTAAGTGGGACCCGCCCGACCCTTTAGCTTCGGTTACCCACCAGAATTGTGAATTATTGGGATAAAGATAAATTCAAAAAAACTTTATAGAAGCTATCACCCACTATCTACACTTTATTATTATTTTAATAAGGTTGTCATGACAATGGTGTAACTAAAACAATTTCCTAAATTCATGCATTTCAAGTAGCTACAATGACAAAAGCGTAATGTAAATGGACGGGGAATCCATTAAAGAACCCAGTTCTAAGACTGTACGCTCTGTGTTAGAGTTTGTATAAATTGGACAAGCTAGCTAGCTAATATTTTGCAAATTTGTCTTTCCTTGGTCATTACAATTTACAAAACCAATTTCATTTAACCCCGTACATACTGATGCAAACCATGCACCAATGACTCCGCAAGAGATCGAGGACCTAGCCCGAGTCCCCTTCGATGGACCAATTACTAGAGATCGAGCCCGAAAGCTAAAGAAAGCGACAAGAGTTCTTTTGGCGCGCATCCCAGCTATGCTCGATTCACATGGGCCACAATGGACCACCCTCATCTCTCATGTCCCGAATTGATATTTGGGCATGCCTATCTTTGAGTTATTTTTAGGTTTAGAAAGATTTGCTATTTTTGGCACTTGCCATCTTTATTTCCTTCTATTTTTATCTAGGCATGGACAGCTTGTGGCACAAGGAAGCCAATGCCCTAGGACGCGGCCCACACTCGCCTTGCACACGCTTGGGACGCGGAATGGCAAGGGCGGACGAAATCCCCCTCTTGCTTGGGTCGCAATCCACACATGTTAGATAGATGGAAGTTTCCTTTTATTTGTTTGCAAGTTGTTATCCTTGTTTCCTTTTATTTGATAGCTTATTTTCCAAGCAAAGTTCTATCTTAGGCAAGTGTTAGAAGATAGAATTTTGGCTTCCTATTGTCTATTTAAACTCAAGTTTGCATTCAATAAAATCAGATTTGTTTTCCTGGAAATTAACTTGCGTTAAAAGTTGATTTCCCGGGATTAAATCCAACCAAAGTTCGCACCTTTTCTTGGAGTTTTTCGAGCCTTGTCTTGCATCCAGCAGAGCATCAGCAACAACAATCATCCATCTTCTTTCGTTCATCATCACCAACGCACGAGTAGAATTGCTCTCGCAATTCCTACTCGCACTTCTCTTCTCCTTCTCTCGTTTTCTCTTCTTAAGTCACCATAATTTGCATGACTAAAAAGAACCTCAATTTACATAAATTTGTTAGCTTGCGTGAAATTCATCCTACTCATATTGGTGTTCGTCGTTGTGAATATCGCAGGTGGCCCATAGGGCGTCAATTCACCAATCGACCCTTCCTTTACACCATTGAGGTTTCAACCCTTGTTGGATCTTCCAATCCAAGGGCGAGCCTTCAGTTCGTAAGAAGCGAAAAGATTGAGCAAGGGCAGCAGGCGAAACTTCCCAAAGATCCTGAAAAGCTTCCGCAACCCCAACCATAGCCCTCGTCGCAGGCAATCACGTATCACATACAAGTTGACGTGAATCTGATACCTACTTGATTTTGAATTGAAATAAACAAATTCCAATCAAAATCTACGTACTTAATTAATACCGTAAGATGGGAAGATCAAATTAACCACCGTCCAATACAAAATGGAGAAACATTGACTTAATTGTTACAAGCGTAAGGTAAACAATTTCTTTGTTTTTCAATTTCTTTAAATTAAAATATATTGTTAGTACACAAAATATAACGGTGCATAAGTTTCTACTCTTTCTTCAATGATGTCTTCTTCTACGCGCCTCTTCGTCTTCAATGACCTGCAAAACAATGGACCTAGGAGCGAGCGACCCCTAATCCACCTTCGATTCTTAAGCCAAGAAGGGCAATGTCGAGAAAGGCGTTCGAGGTAGAGCGATGTAGGCTAGACTTATCAGGGACATGGCGAATACATGTGAATTTATAGGGGGGGGGGGAGGCGCAGGGGGTCGATCCCCATATGGGCCGATCGGATCGGGCTTGGGGGCTAGGACAAGGCGATTACTCGCCCCCTAAGCCAGCCGATATCTTTTCCCATTTTAGGATAAGATCTTCCTCCATAAATTATCCCTAATCTAGAGTAACTAACCTAATAAATAAATAAAAGAATAGAGACCAAACAAATATGGATAGACATAATAAATAAGATATGACTGCTACCTAATTGATATTGGAATCAATACCCGCCTACAATTGCCCACTCCGGAACCCTATACGCATGTGCCCTGCACTATCCCATGTATAGGGGCCGGAACTAAAGCGGTGAGTGGCCATGCATATTGGGGCGCTCTTATTCGTATATTCATATATCCGCATGGCATGCGGGATCTGTGCAACTCTTATGCAAATGTCGCATAAGAGCTTCATCAAGGGTGTTTTCCTTGGCCAAGTTATTCCGTTAATGCGAAGAGTTAGTATTGGTATTTTTTTATGCAAGACACAATCTAATGCAAGATTTAAGAGGTAATGCAAAAACTTGACTCTTTTATAAAATATCAAAACTTGAATGTCATGAAACTAAGACAAACTAGAAAATGAAAAACTCGGGGCCTCATCAAAACCACGTGGGAAAAAGAGTGCCCCGTACTACATGAAGTCTTAGTCATCATTTGACTCCACGAAGGTCACGAACGACTGGAGGTCGCCGGAACCGTGCTCACGGTGGTCGATGCCGCGCTTGCGGAGGTCGAGGCCGCGCTCGCGGTGGTCTAGGTCGTGCTCTCGGTTCGTTGCCCCGATGGTGTCCACTTGCCCGAGCTGGTCGCCGCCGTCCGTGAATACCCCTTCTTTACCTCCTCGGGGTATTCCTTGTACCCTCGGAATCTTTGGTCATATGCCCTCGGGATCGATGGTACATGCAGTACTTGTGTCCACGCTTGTTGTCATCACTTTCTTCCCCCTTAGGTGGATACCTAAACCACTCGAAGTCGCGGATCAGAGCTAGAAGATGGTAGATTGGTATATTGAAAGTGGTGAACACGGCCTGTACTTGGTCTACTCTTTTGCACTTCTCGACATTTCATCTCGGCGAACCTCGAGAACGACGGGGGGGAGTAGACGAATGTTTACCGTCTCTTTCATCTTCGTCCTCCATACTTGCGTATTGATGGATCCGCTCTTGTAGTTTGTTGATCTGGCGGAAAGGCGCAAAGTCAGATTTTCTCGGAGTTTGGACTTCTTCGGCACCGCTCGGCGAAAGGTAGCGATGGTGGTCCTCTCATCGCATCCGTCGATTTCAGCATAACACTCCATGAAGCGGATAGCGAACCGACGAAGGCTCTCGTCCAAGCGATGCTTTAGGCCGAGCAACGTATCCAAAGAGACTGAGTCCCAGCTATTGGCAATGTAATGTTTGACGAAAGCTGACGCTAGTTGGCTCCGTGAGTGCATGGACTCCGGTTTCAGGCCCCGAAACCACTTGACCGCACCTTTTCTGAGGCTCACCGGGAACATCTTGCACATGATAGCATCATCTGAGACCCGTAACGCCATCTTATGAGTGAAAGCAACGATGTGGTTCACAAGATCTGATACGCCGTCGTAGATCGCGAAACTTGGCGATGAGAACTTCTTGGGCGGCTCGGCCTGTTGTATGGTCCAATGGAATGGTGTCGAAGTCATCAAAGCCAGTTTTTGCTCCGCTTGTCCTAGGCCGACTGTAAGAGTCCTCCATGGCTCTTAAGCAATTCGAGCAACCTCTTCTCCGTTCGCTCCTCAGCCCGAGCCTCAATCTCACGACGCTCATCGCGATCGAACTTGCCTTCCTCATCCCCTTATGTTTCACGCCGTCGATCCGGGCGAAAGCGGTCCTGGGAACGAGCCTCGCACGGCTCATCGTCAGACCCGCGATCGCCCCTTTCTGTGCGATTTCCGTGCCCGTGGGGCTCGGTACCGCACCCGCGGTGGTTTCGGTCTCCGCGACTCTTCGTTCACTCGTCGCGACAGTTACACCCGCAAGGCTCGTTCCCGCGCCCACGGTGGCTTCGTGAGTCGCTCTCTTGTGATGAACGGGAATTATCTCGTCAAGTTGGGCTACGAACCCGCCTCTCGCGCTCGCGGTGTTTCCCTCTTTTTCACCCCCTTAACGCCCTTCGGTCGCTCTCAACCCGGCTCGGCTCCGAGATTTGGCTGTCATTAGCGATTTGAATGACACTCGCCAAATGTCGTGGTTGGTGGGTTTCCTCCATAGGATGTTTTCCTTGCACTTTTTCTAGGTATTCCTGCGATCTCCCTTAGGGCTTTGTCAACTTGGGACTCAAGATGAGACTTTTCTTCCTCTTAACGCTGGTTGTTACGAAGGGCATTGGCCAGGGCATGCATGACTTCAGCGTCCTCATCATTTCCAATTTGATTTCCTCCTAGCCGACCGCCCGTCGCCCCCACGCCGCCTCCGAACCCTAATGTTCCTAGTGGCTCGTGCGCACAACACTGGTGGGCTTGCGAGTCATTGTGGTTGTGTGAGGGCTCCTCGATGCAGAGGGATGAACGATTACGTCTTCTTCCTGGGACAGAGTCTTGCGAATTCCCACCTGTCATCAACTCGGGTTGGAACAAGTAATCAAGGTCAGCTTGATGTTCGAGAGGTGGACCCGAACCACTCGCCACGTTCGAACTAATGCGCTCGAGTCGTGGTGTGTTGTTCGTCAGGTCATGTGATCATGGTGCTCCTCGCGATCGTCGGCCGCGTCTGCAGAGGTCGCGTCACGCGCGCGGCAGCCGAGGCGATTGCGCAAATCCTCGATCTGAGCGATTTCTGCGCCTACGGTCTCGGTCCCGCGCCTGCGGCTATAGAGGCCCTCGTGAGGCTCCTCATGATCGTCGGTCGTGTTCAGGCTGCATGGGCGGTGGCATTCCCCAGGTCAGCGTCGTTATCGTTGGGGGCGAGTTGGCGACCGTTGTTGTTGGCTTGGTTGTCGGCACCGGCGTTGCCCCCTGCGTTTAGGGTTTCGTCGTTGTTTGGAAAGATTGCGACTTGATCTTCTGGAATAGATCCCAATGCCATCTTTGTACTTATCAGTGGAGAACGTTCTTGGATCGATAATCAACAACAACGTGCGATTTTTTACCCACAGACGACACCAAATGTTAGTACACAAAATATGACGGTGTACAAGTTTTTGCTCCTTCTTCAATGATCTCTTCTTCTACGCGCCTCTTCGTCTTCAATGACCTGCAAAATAATGGACCTAGGGGCGAGCGACCCCTAATCCACCTCCGATGCTTAAGTTAAGAAGGCCAATGTCGAGAAAGGCGTTCGAGGTAGGGCGATGTATTCTAGACTTACCAGGCACATGGCGAATACATGTGAATTTATAGAGAAGGGGGGAGGCGTGGGGGGTCGATCCCCATATGGGCCGAACGGATCGGGCTTGGGGGCTAGGGCAAGGCGATTACTTGTCCCCCAAGCCAGCCGATATCTTATCCCATCTAAAGATAAGATCTTCCTCCATAAATTATCCTAATCTAGAGTAACTAACCTAATAAATAAATAAAAGGATAGAGACGAAATAAATACGGATAGGCCTAATAAATAAGATATGACAATTAATAAGGTACTGCTACCTAATTGATATCGGAATCAATACCCGCCTACATATATATTTGTAAATGGCTTTCGAACATGTAGTACGTCAATCTGTTAAGCCTCTACGATAGTACCTAAAGATCTCTGATTCGACTTCCATGAGCAGTACCTGGCCTCAACCCCAAAAACAATTGCGTGAATGTGTATTGTATTAACTTTCAATATGAATCAGACTATCCTCATGTAACTTCCTTTAAATTGTAGGAAGTGACTCCTTTCAAGTTATATCTTCCTGGTCAAATTCAACGTTTAACTTGTATGAAATTATTAATTCGTGAATATATGCAATATCTTTTTTACCAATCACAAATTGGTCTAGTTGGCTAGTCGTCCAATTGTTAGCTAGGTCCCATATATGCATACTTCCATATTCAAGTTCGAATCCTAGCTCGACGATGACATCAAGGATAGACCACCAACTAGTTATAACCTGGGCCTTGTCTGGGACTTTTTCAAATAAAATTTAAAATATACTCCATTAAATTACATATGATGTAAGTAGCATATTTAAATAAATAATTTATTTGAATCCAATAAGTATCTTGAAAACTGCAAATTTAGAATCACTTAATTGGTTTATTTTAGTGACATAAATCTATGTCGAGCAAACTTGAATTTGACGATGTGAAGGCAATTAATGACTCGATCTTTACTCAATAACTCTTCTAAATAAAAAATAATATATTAATTTACATATGATGTATGAATATTATAACTTAATGTCATATTTCTAACTTTAAAATTGTGCTATATAAAGGATATTATGAAGATTAATTAATGTTAAATATAGGTAAAAGTTATTGGAGCCTGTCTCGTCTAAATGAGACTGATTGTAAGGGGGTCTTTATGAAGGATATCTCTGGTTACTCCTAGACTAGGAAGAGTAAGTTTCCCATTGGTGACCGCATGGTAGAGTAAACGAGATCAATGGCGGGTTAGGTTCGCGAGGTATGAATTTAGAGGATCAAGAAGTCTATTGAGAGCAGGTGATATAAGTTGGGAAATGAATAGACGGCCTAGAGAGAATTGATGGTGCAACATGTTAGAAGTACCTATAGGACAATGGATTACTCATGATGTTTATGAAAGTAAACTATTGTAGTAGTGGGCATAAGAAAGGCTCCTAATCTTGATTGCTACTAACTAAATCGAGAACTAGTAAAGGAACCGCTTGGATGACAAACTTAAAGAATTGTGATTAAAAAAATAAAAATTGCAAGATGTCTTGTATGTAAGCCGTCAGCATTCCAAGATTGCGAGACATAGGTAAATCTATACTACCTATAGTATAAAGCGGAGACAATGTCTTCACAAAAATTTGCGCCACGTGTCATTTCAATAATAAAATATTCAATCGGGTCCTCCTTTATACAAATTAGGTAGTTAGAATTTCATATAATCTTATCCCGTAAAAATTGATTAAAATTTACCAAAAATTATGAATTATCCTGGAAACTATAAATTATCAAGAGTTAGTTATAATCTTCCCATAAATATTACTATTTAATAAAACATGATGTTTATCATAAAGTAATTTTTAAACAAATCCAACTTATTTATATTATGAGATGATTTACTATTGATAAAAAAACTAATCATAATACAAAGATAAATATATATGATCTATAATTTTAACATGATCATTGACGTTACGGATCTGTATTAAATTGAATTTATAATCGCATTACCCGTACATGGTACGGGGGTTAAACTAGTTTTAATAACGTCTCAACTCATATGCAGCCTGTCCGATGAAAGGGGCTTTGAAATCACTCATGTTTAGGAGATATAATGTTATAGGATCCACTGTAAGGACGATTGTCAAGATGTCTTATCTAGATTTAGTGACAGAAAGCTTTGAGTTGGAGATGCTAGTCATTTATGACCTAGGAAAGGTGAATGTGGTTGCCAATACCCTTAGTAGGGAAGGTCTCAGGAGTGTAAGTGGACTCATTTACCTACTTAGTTGGAGTTGCATAGTGAATTGATGGGGTATAATAAGAGGGGATGCCCTACGAGTTAGGAGTTGGGATAGAGATTAAGCTTTAAAGAGATGGTTGACCTCGTTGAGCGAGAGCATGAGGCTCTAAGATTGCATGACTGGATTTGCTTGCAATGAGATCAGATATTGAGACAATATTGGTTAGATGCTCCAACCACTTCCTATTCCAAAGTGGAAGTGGGAGGACATTTTTTTTATGGATTGCGTCTCAAGACTAAGGCTTAATAGAGGTCATGATGCTTTTTGAGTTATAGTGGATAGGTTGACAATGTATACTCATTTTTTGTCCATCAGGGAGACTTGGCTAGTAGGCGAGTTAGTAGAGCTGTTCTTGAGTGAGATCGTATGACTTCATATGGCGCCGAAGACAATTGTGTTAGATAGAGATGGTCGTTTCACTTCGAGATTTTTGGCAATAGATGCATGAGACATTGGACACGCGATTACGCTTGATTGTTGCTTACCATCCGTAGTTAGATGGCCTATCGACACGGTCGATTTAGACTTTTGGAGGATATGTCGAGATCTTAAGTGTTGGATTGGAGAAGTCATTGGTAGGGATTCAGATGGAACCTTATGAAGCTTTGTATGACCATCGATGCAGGACACCGTTGTTTTGTGATGAGCCAGTTGATGTCATTGGAGTAGGGCCACAGATGATTGAGGAGACAACTGGGAAGGTGGTCTTGATCAGAGAACGGATGTAAGTTACTCAGAGTCGTCAAAAGTCCTATGCAGATAAGAGTTAACACCCTATAGAGTTTGAGGGAACTGCACACGTTTGGCTGGGGGTGTCGTCTACTAGAGGAGTCAGGAGGTTCCAGGTGAAGGGGAAGTTGAGTCCTTGTTACATTGATTTGTTCGAGATTTTGGAGCAGGTAGGCGGTAACCCAACATTGGATGGAGTTTACCCTAGATTTCATATTTTGCAAGTGAGACGGTATGTACCCGACCCTAGTCATAGGCTTAACTACGAGGAGTGGGTAGTCGAACCGGATCACACCTTCAGGGAGCGGCCTTTGAAGGCTCTGGACATGCGTAGAAAGAAGTTGCTAAACAAAGAGATTCTCCCGGTATTGATTCAGTGGTCTTGCCGAGGTGTTGAAGAGGCGACATGAGAGACCGAGGCAAGGATGAGCGAGAGTTATCCCGAGCTGTTTCCGGGGTTGTTAGAGGCCTTCCAGGCTAGAGAGGGATAGTGTGATTCGTAGGTGTTAAGACTAGTGTGATCTTGTTTGACTTTGTTAGACTTGTTCGATTTGATGGACATATTTGACCCTCGTACTATACGAGTATTGTTTTGTTCATGTATGTGTTGAAATCGGTTATCGTTATCGTAGTTCGATTTAGGTTCGAGGACGAACCTTCTTAAGGAGGAGAGGTTATGAGACCTCGGGTCTTAGATCGAGTCCGTCTTCGAACTCCGCTATTTCTCCTCCGTCATTTGACTAAGTTTCGGGACGAAACTTTTTCTTAAGGGGTGTAGTATGTAATACTCGGTTCTAATTTGTCTCGTATCGGTCCCGTTTTCTTGACCCGCAAGCTATTTCTTGATCAAGTATCCCGAGTCCTAACATTCAAGTTAGGGTAATAACAAGAAGATCTACTAAAAAGTTCCTAAATTAAAATCTATTAAGTCTTAAACGATATATTCGATCAAGAAGATATAGTTAACTATCTTTAAAGTAATTAAAGATTTTCGGTGCATACAAATAAATCTTGGAGCAAAAAGATTTGTTAATTAGTTATGGAGCTAATTATATATATTAAGGGCAACTAAACCTAAACCTAGGTGGGGTACGCGTACATATAAACCGCCGAAGTCACCGAGGCTGATTCTTCATCCTCGTTCTTCTTCATTCTCGCCGGCAGAACCGTGGTCAGTCTTCTACTTCTTCAACCTTCTCTGTTCAGGCAACCCGTCGTTGCTCCATCCGGCCACCGTTCCTTACGTTTGAGTTCGCGGTGTCCGAAACCTTTGTCGTTGTAGACTTCTCTTCGTTCATCAGAACTTCGTCATCGATCGCCAGTGTGATTAATTTTTCGAGACCGCTTCATCCTCGTTCGTAGCAAAATTCCTTCGTCCTTCAGGTAAGTCGATTTTCGACTTGCTCAGTCCTGTTTTAGCCTATTAGGGTTGCGTGGTAGTTATGGGATTGGTTTTGGGAACTAGTCCTGATCGATCTTTTAAAGTGTTTTGATATGTGTGCTATGTGTAAATGATTTTGGAAACCTGTTTTGCAAGTTGTTATCTAGATATGCATATTTTCGTCGTCGTTTTCTCTGTGATGAGCAGCGCTCCAGTGGAGGCTTATTGTGGATGGTTGTGATGAGATGGATGGTTGTGATGAGATGGACGATTGGATTGAGGATGGATGGTTACGAGATGGCCCGTCTCTGAGTCCGGCGTGGGATCGATACGCCGTTGTCATGGCATGTGGTGTTATAGGGGCAGTGCTGCATAGCCTAGGTAGTGATGGTATGTAGTGTTATAGGGGCAGTGTTGCATACCGTAGGTAGAGTTTTTGATTGCGAGTCGTATGTGATGATATATGAGTGACTAACTGGACCTAAGACTGGACTAGAGATATGTGTGTGATTGTGGACTTGTTTGCTGACCTTAGAAAAACTATTTTGAAACGTCTCGCAACTTCCATGTTGATTCTGACTTGATAGGATAGGATCTGACCCCTCGGGGACCTATTTTTCATTCCAGGTAATCAGGATCCCGTGACCGAGCCTCGGCGCAATGGTGGTGCGGAGCAGTAGCGCGTGTCATAGTATTGGGGTTGAGTGTTATTATGACTATTGCTGTTAGTTTTACTATTATTTGTCTTAGATTATATTAAGTGATTTTGCAGATGTTTGTCTTTTAGGATGAGTTTTGGAATTTGAGTATTTGAATTCGAATTTGATATTGGGGATTAGTGCATGTTAACTTGTTTTAAATTATAAATGTTATTTTATTCAAATAAAAGTTGGATGTTTTCTATGTTTTCTCCCCGTGCCCGCATTGCAAGATCCGATTGTCCGTTGTCGAACCAGCTTGGTAGTGACTCGTGAGGTCTACTACCGAGTAACGCCTTGTCAGAAAGACAGGGTGTTACAATGTGAATATCCAATATATAATTAACACTTGCTATAATTACGAGATTGAGTTGAAATTTGAAAATTAAGCAACACTTGCTATAATTAAGGGATTTCTTTTTGTGATTTTTCTATAAATTCAAAAATTAATTAACACTCCCTATAATTAAGGGATGAGGTTCAAATTTGAATTTGGGCCAAATTTCTATATGTAATCTGGACCATCCATTGGAATAGCATCTAAAGGCCTACAATTGTTCACTTGTTCACTCATATTTAATTGTCCACTATTGAACTTTAACACACATATATATATATATAGAATAAGGATCGTATGAATCCACTCTTTACGGTGAAACCGGTGAACAATTTATAGCTCTTGGATCTAATTACATGAACGGTCCAGATATGTTAAAAATGTTGAATATTTGAATTATAAAAAAATATCACACCAAATCATTTTATTTGATATCTCCCTTATTTCTCTCTCTCCATATCTTACCTTTTTAGTTTTTATTTCCAATTTATGCTTTCATAAAAAAGACTCTCATTGCCATGATAATTCAGTTTCTGGCGTAATTCTCAATGGAGGAGCAATTCCCAGCCATGGAGTCAATGAAGACAATATGCTCCGATGGTAGCTATAATCGGTGAGTAATTCTGCACTTATTCTTCACTTCTTTTACATGGCTATGGTAATTCAATTTCCATAGCTGAATCAATTTGAGCAACTTTGAAGAATTTTGTCTACGTTAATTTTTTTCCAATAAAAGCATTGCATTTCAATCTTCAACATGAATATATGAATTTTTGGTATTTTGAGTTTATAAAACTAAATTTGAACTAGGTAGCTAATTAAATCCGAGTTTTTGATTGTTAAAGTCAAACTTGCTTTAATTCGAACATGGTAGTTAAAATCAAGTTTGTAAACCTAAATTCAAATTGGGTATTTTGAGTTTGTGATTTGTTAGTAGGATTTAGAATCGGTCTTAATTTGTGTATGTTAAACCTAGATTTGAAACAAGACTAGTACTTTGAATCTTGAGGTGAATATTTTGAATATATAATTATATTTGCTGAATTTATAATGAAATATATGATGTGAATTGATGATGTAGTAACCTGAATATTGATATGTATGATTTGAATTGTGAATATATAATTTTCGAATGCAATGGTTTGCGAATATATATTTTGAATCGATGTATAATATAATCTGAATTTTCAAGATAATCATATGAATGTTCTTATAAATTATTTGAATATAGCATACTAAAAGTATGATTTGATTCGAGGATGTAGTAACTTGAATTTTGATATATATGTTTTGAATTGTGAATATATGGTTTTCGAATACAATGGTTTGTGAATATATATAGCTTTTGAATTGAAGTAGTAACTTGAATATTTGGTAGCATAATTTGAATTCTTTAAGATAATCACATGAATGTACTTAATAATTATTTGAATATAGCATATTAGAATTGTGATTTTGAATCAATGATTGTAGGAACTCGAATGTTGCTATGTATTATTTGAATTGTGAATTTATGGTTTTTGAATGTCATGGTCTGTGAATTTATGTTTTAAATTGATGTAGTAACTTGAATTCTGTGTATCATAATCAGAAATTTTAAGATAAGAGAATGGAAGATTGAATTCGTAGCCATTTCACTCTGAATGTTTATGTTTATTTGTGGAATATGCAGCTTTGAAGGTTGGAATATAGCGACATGATTGAAGAACATACAAAAGTAATAAGAGAATGGAAGAAGCATGGTAGGGATCAAAGAAGACGATGCATTCTAAAGAATCAGAAATTATCCATCTTTCTTTATTTTACAATGTATTCAATTTCAATTAAATTGTATTCATCCATGAAATCATAACGAGAAATAAAACTATCCGTTTTTGTCAAATTCAATTATTACAAGTACATATTCAATGTTCAATGTATGTATGTTGCGTGTGGTTTTACCTCAAATAAGACAATATAATTCAAATTCGACAAAATCGATTGCATATTCAAACCACGCCAAACTACAATAACCTTGTAATAATATTCAAGAAATGTTCAATCATATTCAACTATGTACTTGATAAATTCAAATTATGGCACAGTCGAATATTAAATCAATCTTATTGAATATTGAAGTCACACGATAGAATTTGTAATGGGTGACAAATGATATATGAGATTTGTGTGATTTTTTTTCTCAGATCTTGTTTGTTTTTTGGAAAAAATACAACCCTTAAATTTAGGAACTTTCATTTTGAGAAAATCTAGTTTGAATTTGGACGGTAACTTCTCCCTACTATTATGGAAGCTTAATTGAAGGTATAACTAATTGTGATTTTTCTTTAATTCACCCATTATTTTCAAATATCCAGCCTAATCTAGACCCTTGGTTTCATGGTAATCCAACGTCTACTATTAGTTCATCCGTTTCACTATAAGAGGTGTTTTACATGAACCCTCCTATATATATATATATATATATATAGATCTTAATCTGAAATATCAAAATTATGAGAAATTAATGAACATATATGATTACTCCCCTGCGTAGATTATTTTAGTTTGAATATGTATGATCTATAATCATTTGAGTGTCATTGTGTAGTTTTTGACGTACAATTTGATTTTGTATAAATTTTCTATTCATTAATAATTATCACTTTTACTAATTACATACAACTTCTTTTATGTAATATAATACCACTTCTTAAAATAATGAAATATGATTTGTAACAACATTATAAATGAACATATTCTTAAAATAATATGATAATTAAAATAATGTTGAAAGTAAATAATATCATATAGTAATATAATAATAATAATTTATTATAGTATACTATAATAAACATAGATTATATATTCAAAAGAAAATTTATATATTTTGCACAGATATAACAACTTAGGTCAAGTGAGTTGGTTTCGTATTTCGATCCAATCCAACACAGATCAATCAAGTTTAGTTTTTTCGTTGACCTTCTAATTTATGGATCGGGTTTCAACTACAAAAAATTTCGGTTGATTCGAATTGGTTTATTGAGTTAAGTTGAATTTTGTCTGCTCTAATTTAAAATAATTCTATATGTACGATTTTTAAATTAATTATTACCTTATTAACTTTTTACTTTGTAAATTATAATGCATATATCGTATATAAATCAATATTATCATTGTTATTTAAAAAGGTCCCGTGCAAGGTTCGGGGATATAGCTAGGAAAAAAATCATTTGATCGACATAAACCAGTACAATAACATGTCATTACTTGATCCGACCTCACTCGTAATACGATTGACCCAAACCCTCACTCAATCAGAAATTATTGTTTATACGTTAATTGAGGTGAAAAGTTGTTTTCACAATATCATTCCGATTTAGTTCTTCGATTGACATGTTAATTTTTGGGTTAGATTTTTGAGTTCGCTCTACATAAACCTGTACAATAACATGTCCTTACCCGATCCAACTTCACCTGTAAAACGATTGACCCGAACCCTCAATCAATCAAAAATGATTAAACTTGACCAAACCGACCTGGTTGACAAGTCTTAATTATGAACAATATTTGTACATTAAAATAATTTGCAAATTAAAGTAATATTTTTAAAATGCAATTACTTAATTACACAAAGTATTTCTTAATTTCTTAACTCTAAATATGCACATTTAATCATAATGATTTGAACTATTGATGATGCATGGAGATGATTCTATAATTGGAATTTTTTATAAAAAATATCAATGTATCGGAATAAAACTATTAACTGAGTTAGTTTGATGAGTTGATCATTTTGATGTTGGATTAAGTACAAGGTTGGAGTATTATATATGGAGAACAAACTTATAGATGGGGTCAATTCGGTAAGTTGGTCATTTTGAGTTTGAATTGAGTACTGGACAATTATGTATGAAGAATAACCCCATTAATAGGGTCAGTTCTATAGTTTGGTCATTTGAGTTCAAAGTAAGTATAAGTTTGGGCTAATATATGTGGAGAATAAACCTATTCATAAACCTATTGGTGAGAGTAGTTTGATAGGTTGATCATTTTGAGTTTGGATTAAGTACATGTTTGAGGTGTTATATATGGAGAGTATATCCATTAATAAAGTTGGTTAAGTAGGTTGTTCATTTGAATTTGGATTAAGTACAAACTTGAGTTGTTACAACTTACAAGTCGAATGGTTAGCGTCTTTGCAAGTTAGGTTCAGTTGGTTCAATTGGTTAGGGTCTTTGCAAGTTCGGTTCAGTTGGGTTTAGTTAGGATTAGTATGGTTCGGGCTAGTCAGTCTGGTTCGGGATTAAGTACAGGTTCACGTCGTTAGCTTTATAGGTTAGTTGAGTTAAGTCATTACGGTTTTCTTACAAGCTTAGGTTGACCAATTGGTGAAGAGAGTCGACTATTTTATACTTCTATTTGACACTAGCGTTTTGCACCAACTTGACGACAAATGAAAGATATTTTTATTAATTTATTCTATTAATAAATTATATATTCATATATAATTAATTTTATATAGCACAATTTTAAAGTTAGAAATATGACATTAAGTTATAATATTCATACATCATATGTAAATTAATATATTATTTTTTATTTAGAAGAGTTATTGAGTAAAGATCGAGTCATTAATTGCCTTCACATCGTCAAATTCAAGTTTGCTCGACATAGATTTATGTCACTAAAATAAACCAATTAAGTGATTCTAAATTTGCAGTTTTCAAGATACTTATTGGATTCAAATAAATTATTTATTTAAATATGCTACTTACATCATATGTAATTTAATGGAGTATATTTTAAATTTTATTTGAAAAAGTCCCAGACAAGGCCCAGGTTATAACTAGTTGGTGGTCTATCCTTGATGTCATCGTCGAGCTAGGATTCGAACTTGAATATGGAAGTATGCATATATGGGACCTAGCTAACAATTGGACGACTAGCCAACTAGACCAATTTGTGATTGGTAAAAAAGATATTGCATATATTCACGAATTAATAATTTCATACAAGTTAAACGTTGAATTTGACCAGGAAGATATAACTTGAAAGGAGTCACTTCCTACAATTTAAAGGAAGTTACATGAGGATAGTCTGATTCATATTGAAAGTTAATACAATACACATTCACGCAATTGTTTTTGGGGTTGAGGCCAGGTACTGCTCATGGATAGTCTGATTCATGTTGCACCATCAATTCTCTCTAGGCCGTCTATTCATTTCCCAACTTATATCACCTGCTCTCAATAGACTTCTTGATCCTCTAAATTCATACCTCGCGAACCTAACCCGCCATTGATCTCGTTTACTCTACCATGCGGTCACCAATGGGAAACTTACTCTTCCTAGTCTAGGAGTAACCAGAGATATCCTTCATAAAGACCCCCTTACAATCAGTCTCATTTAGACGAGACAGGCTCCAATAACTTTTACCTATATTTAACATTAATTAATCTTCATAATATCCTTTATAGTACTCGCAACACACCAAATCCGATTATCTTCCAAACATTCTCCGCTCAAATATTCAATTGTAAGTAGACCGTCCTTTGACAGAATTTAGAGAATTATTACACTTGTAGAGACTTTGTTTTAAGAAATCGCTTCTAAATCCTAATGACTAGTTCATTTTTTTTCCGTCCATATGTGATCTTCTTATATCACATTTTTCCTTATAAGCCAAATGTAACCTCTCACGGAGTTGAACTTGGTGTACTTACTCTCTCTCCAGTAGGCCCTTCACTTGAATATTCAATTGCAGTGTCAGGATCTCGTCCAAGCACAAGAAAACCGACATGACCAGTCTAATCCTCGACTCCAATGTCATTAGTAAGACCTACTCCTTATTGGAATTCTAGTTGTGATCATCCCTTTGAAACATCCTCTACTTATATCACACACAACTGAAGTATCCTGAACTACCACACCTTGCTTGGTCCATGAAGCCTGTTTGAAGCAACCAACATAACTTATGCTTAGATAACCTTGGTAGATATCACATACCCAGATCTCCTTGCATCTCACCTGATATCCTTATACACTTGTTTATGTACAAATGAGATTCCATTGTCCAACTTAAGTACTCAGCTCCCCATGGATCCCATATCAAAACCATATGACCCTGAATCCAGTTGTAGGGTTCCTACACCCCAATTATTGCTTAACACTTTAGTCTAGATAATCTGATAATACTCTAAATCCTTCTATGCTAGTTGACACGGTGAAAGTCTCCGACAAAATCCATTTGATGTTATCTCATGGAACTCTCACATAAGCCAACACCTCCACAAGACACATTCAATAAGATCTATGTCATGTCGTCTTCTTATATCTGCTTACATCCCGAATCTTCTTGTTTTGCACCTCTCAGGCGGGTGAGCCTCTAGTTGCATACTACACTTCAACAAACCTTTGGACTTACTATGGCCTTGGATGGCTCCATCTATAGCGTCCATCAATGACTAATATCCGTAGTTGTATATCTAGGCATATTGCTCCTCATCGACCTTCATATTTTGTTGAACTCCAACAATTACGAACGAGGTGATTATATATATATATTTTTCCAGATCTCATTCGGTTATACTACCAGTCCAAACCTCCTTCCCTGAGTTAGACGCTATGAATTTCTCTTTCTATACGCAATCTCTCGCTAATGTTCAATAAACCCACAATACGCCGGAGTCTACTTACGCGTTCAACTCAGACTAGATCCACACCACGCCTATTCTCTTTATCAGGGTATCTCATGAATTCAACCATATTAATCACTCAATGAAAATGATCTGAAGTAATGGCTTTAGCTCTTCTAATCTACTCGCCTTAGCTCGATTCTACATTAGTCACTAATCTCTGGTCAGTCTTGATGTGTAGTTAGCCTTAACCTCTATTATAATTCTCTATAATCATTCCTTAAGTAAGTTAGGCTACATATGGATACAGACAACTCTAATTTGTTCTACACTTTATACTCAAAGTCGTCCTCGTGTAAGACCATTGTCCTTCTCTAAACAAATAACATTCCTTCTCCATTTAACATTCTCAGCTAAAGCTGAACCAATACCAATCCTCAAACTTCAGCGCTTAAGTGAAAACCGCTACAATATACACTAATGCCTTTTTATGATGATCACAACCCCTTTTCTCCTATTGGATTCCACAACTCAAATGTTGGACAGAACAATCCCTGGAGAACACACAACTCTAAGTGTCCACTACACTCTTGATACGCAACGATGTGCCTTCTATAGCACCAAAACTACACGATTGAACCATCCTTCGCCAAACTTAAGTTAGAAACTTACACTTAACTTACTAAACTACGTGAGATCCTTCAGCTGATGGTAGCGGAGTCGCGACGTGTCACCTACCCCCCTATATGCAATATGACTACCCCAATGAAAAAGTTAGAAACCACCGGCCAGTTTTTGTTCAAGTTGGACCTCGTGTACACTCGTTGGTCAGTTCCATGTGCCCTTGTTGTCAACCTCGCTCTGATACCAATTTGTAACACCTTGTCTTTCTGATAAGGCGTTACTCGGTAGTAGACCTCACGAGGCACTACCAAGCTAGTTCGACAACGGACATTCGGATCTTGCAACGCGGGCACGGGGAGAAAACATAGAAAACATCCAACTTTTATTTGAATAAAATATTATTTATAATTTAAAACAAGTTAACATGCACTAATCCCCAATATCAAATTCGAATTCAAATACTCAAATTCCAAAACTCATCCTAAAAGACAAACATCTGCAAAATCACTTAATATAATCTAAGACAAATAATAGAAAAACTAACAGCAATAGTCATAATAACACTCAACCCCAATACTATGACACGCGCTACTGCTCCGCACCACCATTGCGCCGAGGCTCGGTCACGGGATCCTGATTACCTGGAATGAAAAATAGGTCCCCGAGGGGTCAGATCCTATCCTATCAAGTCAGAATCAACATGGAAGTTACGAGACGTTTCAAAATAGTTTTTCTAAGGTCAACAAACAAATCCACAATCACACACATATCTCTAGTCCAGTCTTAGGTCCAGTTAGTCACTCAGATATCATCACATACGACTCGCAATCAAAAACTCTACCTACGGTATGCAGCACTACCCCTATAACACTACATACCATCACACTACCTAGGCTATGCAGCACTGCCCCTATAACACCACATGCCGTGACAACGGTGTATCGATCCCACGCCGGACTCAGAGACGGGCCATCTCGTAACCATCCATCCTCAATCCAACCGTCCATCTCATCACAACCATCCATCTCATCACAACCATCCACAATAAGCCTCCACTGGAGCGCTGCCCATCACAGAGAAAACGACGACGAAAATATGCGTATCTAGATAACAACTTGCAAAACGGGTTTCCAAAATCATTTACACATAGCGCACATATCAAAACACTTTAAAAGATCGATCGGGACTAGTTCCCAAAACCAATCCCATAACTACCACGCAACCCTAACAGGCTAAAACAGGACTGAGCAAGTCGAAAATCGACTTACCTGAAGGACGAAGGAATTCTGCTACGAATGAGGATGAAGCGGTCTCGAAAAATTAATCACACTGGCGATCGATGACGAAGTTCTGATGAACGAAGAGAAGTCTACAACGACAAAGGTTTCGGACACCGCAAACTCAAACGTAAGGAACGGTGGCCGGACAGAGCAACGACGGGTTGCCTCAACAGAGAAGGTTGAAGAAGTAGAAGACTGACCACGGTTCTGCCGGCGAGAATGAAGAAGAACGAGGATGAAGAATCAGCCTCGGTAACTTCGGCGGTTTATATGTACGCGTACCCCACCTAGGTTTAGGTTTAGTTGCCCTTAATATATATAATTAGCTCCATAACTAATTAACAAATCTTTTTGCTCCAAGATTTATTTGTATGCACCGAAAATCTTTAATTACTTGAAAGATAGTTAACTATATCTTTTTGATCGAATATATCGTTTAAGACTTAATAGATTTTAATTTAGGAAACTTTTTAGTAGATCTTCTTGTTATTACCCTAACTTGAATGTTAGGACTCGGGATACTTGATCAAGAAATAGCTTGCGGGTCAAGAAAACGGGACCGATACGAGACAAATTAAAACCGAGTATTACACACACGTCTTGTACGAATTATTAAATATATGTACATGTTATAGTTTTGTATATACATCCTGTTATCATTATATACACAATATTTACAGTCTTGTAATTTTTAGATTTATAAAAAAATCATAAAAGAAATCCCTTAATTATAGCAAGTGTTAATTAATTTTCGGATTTATAGAAAATTCACAAAAGAAATCCCTTAATTATAGCAATTGTTAATTAATTTTCAAATTTCAACTCAATCTCGTAATTATAGCAAGCGTTAATTACATATTGGATATCCATATGTCTTGTACGAATTATTAACTATATACACATGTTATAGTTTTGTATATACATCATGAGATCATTATATACACTATATTTACAATATTCCGGCAGAATTGATCAATGTACAATTAAACATATGAATACAATAGATTTCATATATACATTTCTCAGGTTGTTATATACAATATTACTATACATATATAGATATTGATCTGTAGAAATAGGTCACATAAACAATCTAACCACAAGAAATTCCGTATATACATGCCTTACGTTTTCATATACAATATTACTATACACATATACATCTTGATCTGAAGAAATAGGTCACATAAACAATTCAACCACAACAAGTTTCGTTTATACACCCCTCAGGTTGTCATATACAATATTACTGTACATATATACAATAATTGACAATGTGGTGGTTGGTGATGGCTTTGGCGACGTGGTGGTTCAATGTGGTGGTTCCGACGAGACCTTCCAGCGAATTGGTGGTTCTGACGGCCGGCACAATGGTGGTTCGATGTGGTCGACGCAATGGTGGTGACCGTCGAAATACGGTGGAGATATACTAAATCAAATCAATCATATACATAATGAAAAAATTATATACATTCCTCGGGTTATCATATACAATATTATTGTACCTATATACAACTTAATCCGTAGAATTAGGTCACAAAAACAATCAAGTGGAGACAAATTTCGTATATGCATTCCTCGGGTTGTCATATACATTATTATTGTACCTATATACATCTTGATCTGTAGAAATAGGTCACATAAACAATTTACATAGAAAATCACGCCATATACTAAATCAAATCAATCATATACATAATGAAACAATTATATACAAAATTACCTTATGCCATATTTATACGATTAATAATGCGCAGCATGGTGGTTCGTGGTGGCTTTGGCGACATAGTGGTTCGATGCAGTGGTTCCGATGGAGGGCTTTGCGCAATGGACGGCGAACCACCGGAATACAAGCCGGCGAACCACCACGACGACGACGAATGGGGATTGCGAATGGGCGCCTGTGCAATGGACGCCTCACCACAATACATGCCGGATATCACCACGATCGGTTCTGCGTAATGGACGGCGAACTACCGCAATACAGGCCGGCGAACCGCCACGACGACGGCAAATGAGGGACTGCGAATTGGCAACTGCGCAACGGACGACGAACAACAATGGAGGACGGCGAAGTGGTGGAGGCTGCAATGGAGGCCGATGGATTTTGGGAGCGTCTCTTCTGGATCTACAATGGAGCGTAAATTCTGATTTTACAGAATTGTATTTATGGTAGTTATAATTGGTAGATGATGGAGAAAATCTCTCCTATTTAAGATTTTTTGTGATTTTCTTATTTTTGGATATTGTGGACTAATATCTCACCATCCATTACAAATCTCATCCGTAGGATGAGATTTGTAATGGATGGTGGGATTTACATCCCAATTAACAAAAATAGGAAATATCAAAAAAAATCCAAAATAGGTTGATTTGCATCCACAATAACGTGATTTACTCCCTGATTTGTAATTACCATATTTAAATTGTTTTTATTTTGGAAAAATCAGCAATATAACCTACCTCCCATAATTCACGCTAGTTTCAATTCTACGCTGTGCAAACTGGGAGATTTTAACGTTGTGCAGAAATCCATCCCATAAGCCTCCGGCGAGCCACCACGAGACAAGCCTCCGGCGAACCACCACGAGAGAATCCTCTGCCGAACCACCACTTCGATCAGCATCATCGGAACCACCAATTTGCCGTCGGAACCACCAATTCGCTGGAAACCGGCCACCATCAACACAAACCGGCGTTCAAAAACCGTGGAAACCGGCCGTCAGAATCATCGGCGTTCAAAAATCGAAAAAAACGGCCGTCAAAAACCGGCCACCAACAACTCGCCGGCCTCCACCACTAGGTATCGCCGTTCACCTCATTTGCGCCGGCCATTCACCGTTGGAAGACACCAAGTCGCTGAAACCACCACATCGAGCCACCACGTCGCCAAAGGCACCACGAACCACCACGTTGAGAATTATTAATAGTATAAATATGACATCAGGTAATTTTTGTATATAATTTTTTCATTATGTATATAATTGATTTGATTTTGTATATGTCGTGAATTTATGTGTAAATTGTTTATTTGACCTATTCATACAGATCAACATGTATATATGTACATTAATAATGTATATGACAATCTCATAAACGTATATACGAAATTTGTTGTGGCTGGATTATTTATGTGACATATTCCTATAGATTAAGATGTATATATGTATAGTAATAATGTATACGAAAACATGAGGAATGTATATACAAAATTTGTTGTGGCTGGATTTTTGATTTGACCTATTCCTACCTATCAAGATGTATTGGATTTTTTATTTGACCTACTCCTACCTATCAAGATGTATATATGTGCCGTTATTTTGTATATAATAACCTAAGGAATGTATATACAAAATTTGTTGTGACTGGATTGTTCATGTGACCTACTGCTACAGATAAAGATGTATATATGTATAGTACTTTTGTATATAACAACCTGAGGAATGTATATGCGAAATTTGTTATGGCTGGATTGTTTATGTGATCTTTTCATAGAGATTAATATGTATACGAATTTTGCCGAACCACAACTTCGCCACCGGTGTAACCACTTGGCAGAACCACCACTTCGTTAGCCTCAACCGTATTTCGCCGGCCACCACCATTGTTCCGGACACTAATCTCACCACCACATCGAACCACCATTGCGCTCGGAATAACCACTTCGCCGGTGGAACCACTTCGCCGGCCACCACCATTGCGCCGGCCACCTCGAACACCCATTGCGCCGGCCGTCGGAACCACCATATTGAACCACCACGTCGCCAAAGCCACCATTAACACCACGTTGCCAATTATGGTATATATGTACAGTAATATTGTATATGACGACTTGATGAATGTATATACGAAATTTGATGTGGTTGGATTATTTATGTAACATATTTCTACAGATGAAGATGTATATATGTACAATAATATCAAGAGCCCGGATAGTGCGGAGCCGCACACAAAACATATTTAGGTGGTTCAAACGATCACCGCAATCTATAAAGCAGACGATCCGGCGTCCAGAAGTCGGTTCCGAAAAGAGTGCCATGAGCTAGAGGTGATGTGCGTCCAGCATGCCGAGCCTCATCCGACTCCCAGTCTGCGTGGCCCATTGATGCGATCCCTTCCCTTACTCCTAAGGAAGAGGAGGACGCCATGACAATGCGTTCGGACGGACCCATCACTCGAGCTCGTGCTAAGGCCATCGCTCGAGCAACGGCGTCCTTTGTATGGCGAGCCTCTCAGTCCATTACCATAGTCCCTGAAGAACCAGCTACTTGGGTGCTGAGCGTGCTTAAGGCCAGTCCTGAAGAGTCCTTGGCATCCCCATCCGGGGAAGGCTTCCTTCTGCCAACTCTAGGGACGATACAAGAGAGTCCCCAGCCGGGGAAGGCTTCCTCATGCCTTGGCGTCCCCATTCGGGAAGGCTTCCTTCTGCCAAGGCCAACTCTAGGGACGATACAAGAGAGTCCCCAGCCGGGGAAGGCTTCCTCATGCCTTGGCGTCCCCATTCGGGAAGGCTTCCTTCTGCCAAGGCCAACTCTAGGGACGATACAAGAGAGTCCCCATCTGGGGAAGGCTTCCTCACTGCCTTGGCGTCCTTAGCTCTCAACCAGCGTCCTCAGCTCTGCACCAGCGTCCTTGAACAGAGTCCTCAGCAGAGTCCCTCAGGACTCCTTTGTTAGAGTCTTCAGCAGAGTCCTCCAGGACTCCTTTGTTAAGAGTCCTCAGCAGAGTCCCCAGGACTCCCTTGTTAGAGTCCTCAGCAGAGTCCCCAGGACTCCTTTGTTATTTTAAGTCCTTGTCTTTCCTTTTTCCTAGCTAGCTTATGGATAAGTATTACCTTTTGTAGTAAGGACAAGAATGCTAGGTCAGATTAGTTGTCTGGCCATTTATAGTATGTTTAGGGATTTGGGCCAAGACTTGCATGTTTTTAGGCCCAACCCATAAATGCTAGGTTTTCCTCTTTTGTGTTAAGAGCCTCCACTATATAAGGAGCTCTCCTCTTTTGTAATCTTGACGTTTGCTATTAATGAGTTTTGGCTGAATCGAGATTGTCTCTTCCCCAAAACCGCTGACGTCAACCTTTCTAACCCTCTTCTCCGACGCCCTCCTTCTCCGGCCAACGCCGATCTTCCTCGACCTCCGGCGAGTTCTTCCGTCCGTTGGAACTTTTCACCCGTCCCTCACTCAGCTTCCGCTCCATTTACACCATAGTCCCTTCAATAGTTGGATAAAGGCACAAGTCGTAACCTAGATCCTTGGCTAAAGCGAGTCCTTAACGGAAGTCCCGAGAAGGGAATCGCATCAACTGGTATCAGAGCCCAGGTTACGTAAGCCTTTTTATTCGGACTATTGCATATCACACTTGCTTCCCTTTGTGTTCCTTGAATCCGTCCTTATAAAAATCCAAAAAAAAAAAAAAAAATTTTTTTTTAGCCCAACCTTGGTAGTAGAACAAGTTTCTACTACTATAGTCCTTAAAAAAAAAAAAAAAAAAAAAAAAAAAAGTTACTACCCAATTACAATTGCAGTCCTTACATGCTTGGTGATTTCGATTACTTGTTGCATATTGGTTTCAGTCGTGCTTAGGTTAGTAACCTATTAGTGCTACTTGCATCCCTCCAAGGACTCTCTTTCGGTTAGTAACCGCTTAAAAAAAAAAAAAAAAAAAAAAAAAAAAAAAAACGAAGTCCAAGTAGAAAGCCAAAATAAGGCAACTACTTTGGATTCAAGAGAGTCCCGAACAAACTCATTAGGAAGCAGTCCTCAGACCAGAGGTGCGTCCTCAACAAAGCAGTCCTTAGCACTTAGCACGTCAATATTGTTGCTTGTAATTGCATTGATCCTTGCGTGTTTGAGTTGCATCGTGTAGCCTTTAGCCGCCTCTCGCACATAAAGCCTCCCTTGACCTTTGTGTGTGCATAGTCCGTCTAAAGAGCTGTTTCTAGTGCTTGTACTTGTTGATCCCTGTTCCATTTTTACTCGCCATGGACTCTAATGTTATGATAGGAAACCCATCCAACGAGGCTAACAATGGAAATAATCCACCCCAAGTCCTCAACCAAGAACTCTCAAACGAGGTCCTCAACCCTCCCCAACTCACACCAGAACAACAAGAGATAGCAGAGTTGAAACGCCAAGTGGCGTCCCTTCTCCAAGCCCAAGCGGCAACTCGAGTTTCTCTTGTGAACGCCCCGCCTCAAGTCCTTCCTTCCAGATCTACTCAAGGACTACCCATCAATCTCTCCGACCAAGCTGGCCCAAGTCAGCTGAACGGTCAAACTTCTCACCATGTGCTTCCCAACAGGACTTCCTCACGCGACGCCCCTCAACAAAGGCGTCCCCAGTCCACCATTGAGCCTCGCCGTCCTCAAGGCCAAGTCTTGCGGAGTGATCCGCATGCTTACGATGCTTCCTCCGGCCATGAGTCCGAAGGCCCAGGTATGTACCCTTCCTCTTTCCGTTTCAATGATCGCTATGACCCCAGGAGAGATGGTCGCCAGGCAACGTCCCCTCCACAGTATCAAAGGCGTCCCCAAGACCCAGGTACCAGGGAACGGGACCATCGGGTGTACAATAGGCGTGACCAACGCTTTGATGAGCACCCCTTACGACGGACACAACGGCATGAAAGGCGCATGGCACAAGGAAGGGAGCCGTCCCTACCTCCAGCACAGGCGTCCTTAGGCCAATCGTCCGATACTCCAATTTGGGAAGACGAGTTTAATGACTTCGACGATGAAGAATATGAAGACTCGGGCTTGCCCAACCCTCACAACTTCCCACCTTTGGGTGATCCACCTGAATTGGACGACCGTCCCGCGGACTGGATTCCCCCGGCTCCGCCTTTAGAACGTCGCCATGAAGAAGTCCCTAGGAGGGAAGGACGCCATAATGTCAACCGACACCAAGAGCGTCCCCGTCGACATCAAGGTGAACGGCGCGGTAATGCCCCTAGAGCGATACCACCAAGACCTTGGAGTCCCATTGATCGCGGTTTGGACTTGCGTGAAGACCGTGGGGACTATGACCTCCCAGCTTCAAACCGTCATGAGGTCAAAGTCCGAATTGAACACTTTGAAGGGCATTACGATGCAGCTGCCTTCCTTGAGTGGATTGCCGCCACAGCGCACACTTTGCGCTATTGTCGGACTCCTTCCCATGAATGGGTCCATTTAGCTACGCTCCATTTTCGTGGTCAAGCACGAGTGTGGTGGCAACGCTTTGTGGACAACCGTTTAAGGCTAGGCAAGACACCGGTAACCACTTGGGATCAACTTGTGTACGTCATGACCCAAAAGTATGTTCCTAAGGACTATAAGAACCAGATGAGGATGGACATTGCAACACTTCGCCAAGGAAGCATGACTCCCATTGAGTTCTTCTCTAAGTTGGAGGATATGTATTACAAGGCTGGCATTTCAGTTGCCCCCTCCACCTTGAAAACTAGGTTTATCTCTGGATTGAATCAGTCCCTTAGGCACCAGCTTGAGATATTGCCCATCACAGATTTGAACAACTTGATGCATACGGCCATGACCATCTATAAGAACCAACAAGAATTGCGTTCTTATCAATCCCGGTCGAATAGGTATGCTTCCTCTAACTCTCGTCCTTATGCTTCCACTAATTCATCCCCTAGTATGCAGGGACAGGGTTCTTCTTCAAAGCAGTCCCCATCCCAACGTCCTTCCCAACCACATGGAACGAACTCCACAAGCCGTCCTCAACAAGGGCGTCCTTCCCAGCAAGGGACTCCACTTGAGCGCTCCCGGGACATTGAGTGTTTCTCTTGTGGCGGACGAGGACACTATCAAAAGGACTGCCCCAACAAGAAGAAAGTGTTGTTCTCCACAACCACAGGGGGTTATGAGTCCTTCGATGAGGAAGAAGTCCCACCAGAGCAATTATATGAGGACTCCTATGCTGTTCCCCAAGAGGAAGAGTTTGATTGTGCCCCAGCACCAGCGGACTCCGGTCACTGTCTTGGATTGGTTGCTAGGAAGGCACTCATTTTGAAAGGATCCTTACAGGACCAACGTGAAAATCTCTTCCACACTCGCGCTTTGGTTGGTTCCACCAGCCTTAGTGTGATTATTGACTCCGGGAGTTGCACCAACCTTGTCAATGAAAAGGTAGTCAAACACCTTAACTTGGAAACAACTCCCCACCCTGCCACTTATGGACTACAATGGTTGAACTCCACAGGTACCCAAATCACTCACCAATGCATGATCACCTTTTCCATTGGTCCTTACACGGACACCTTACTTTGTGATGTCGTTGCTATGGACGTCACACACTTGTTGTTGGGACGCCCATGGGCTTTCGACCGGCGCGTCCTTCACGATGGCTTCCTGAACACTTATGTGTTCACGTACCACGGGAAGCGCGTCAAACTCTTACCCATGTTGCCTAGTGAAATATTGCAGGATCAGGTACAACGTGACCGCACTAAGGCAATTGAAGAAGAACAGGCGCGCAAGGAACGTCACTCGGATGCAAAGCCGTCCCTATTTGATGGCCAACAACAGCGTTCCAAAGCCGTCCCCAAAAGGAGTCCCTCGGACCAAGCGTCCCCAACACCCAAAACAAGCACGTCCCTTCAAGGCACAGTTGAGCCCCGTGGGTTGGTAACAAGGCCGTCCCCATCTCAGCCGCCACCCTCAGGACGTGCCCATTGCTTCTTGATGGTGCCGATGTCCCTCACATCTTCTACCACAGTCCTTAATGATCCGGCCGTCCCTAGTGCCGTGGCTTCCCTTCTAGAGGACTTCAAGGATGTCTTCCCAGACGACCTTCCCCCAGGACTTCCTCCACTACGTGGAATTGAGCATCAAATTGACTTGATGCCCGGGGCCTCTCTTCCAAATAGAGCTCCTTACAAAGCTGGCCCAGATGAAACCAAGGAACTCCAAAAGCAAGTGCAAGAACTCCTTCAGCGTGGCTATGTAAGAGAGTCCCTAAGTCCTTGTGCCGTGCCTGTCATTCTAGTCCCCAAAAAGGATGGCTCTTGGCGCATGTGTATGGACTGCCGTGCAATCAACAACATCACCATCAAATACCGGCATCCAATTCCTCGGCTCGATGATATGCTGGACGAGCTCCATGGTGCCACCTTGTTCACAAAAATAGACTTGAGGAGTGGCTACCACCAAATCCGCATGAAGGAAGGCGATGAATGGAAGACAGCCTTCAAGACCAAATTTGGTCTCTATGAGTGGCTCGTCATGCCCTTTGGTCTCACCAACGCCCCAAGCACCTTCATGAGGCTTATGAACCATGTCCTTAGGGACTTCATTGGTAAGTTCCTTGTGGTCTACTTTGATGATATCTTGATTTATTCAATGAATCTCACTGACCACACGGAGCACATTAAGTTGGTATTGGCACGCTTACGCCGTGAAACACTCTATGCCAACTTGGCAAAGTGTACTTTTTGCAAGCCGTCCACTGTCTTCCTTGGCTTTGTGGTATCTAGTGTTGGTTTACAAGTGGACGAGGAAAAGATCAAAGCTATCAAGGACTGGCCTACTCCCAAGAGTGCAACAGAAGTCCGCTCCTTCTTAGGACTTGCCGGTTTCTACCGCCGTTTTGTCCATCACTTCAGCGTCCTTGCTGCCCCATTACATGCCTTAACCAAGAAAGGCACAATCGTAGAATGGAAGCAGCATCATGAACAGGCGTTCCAAAGCCTTAAGGACTCCCTTTGTAATGCTCCACTCCTCCAGCTCCCGGACTTCACTAAGCCCTTTGAGATCGAGTGTGATGCATCAAATGTTGGCATAGGTGGCGTCCTCCATCAAGAACGCAAGCCAATTGCCTATTATAGTGAGAAGCTCACTGGAGCTCAGTTGAACTACCCCACATACGACAAAGAGCTGTATGCTCTCATTAGAGTCCTCAAGACTTGGCAACACTACTTGTGGCCACGGGAGTTCATCATCCACAGCGACCATGCGGCATTGTCTTACCTCAAGAGCCAAGCACACCTCAATAGAAGACACGCACGCTGGGTCGAGTTCTTGGAGACGTTCCCTTACGTCGTCCATCATAAGAAAGGTAAGGAGAATGTGGTTGCGGACGCCCTTTCTCGCAGGTACACCCTCCTTTCTTCCCTTCAAGTTCGCTTACTTGGCTTTTCCATGTTAAAGGAGCTTTATGCTTCGGACTCCTTCTTTGGTCCCATCATGGAAAAGGCCACGCCTTCTCATGCCATTGATGGCTACTTTCTAGATGAAGGGTACTTATTCAAGGCTGGGAAGCTATGCGTCCCTAAGTCTTCCATAAGGACTCTTTTGATAAAGGAAGCGCATGAGGGTCGTGGTCATTTTGGCGTTAATAAAACCCTTGCTGCCTTGCGTGAGCACTTCTTTTGGCCTCACATGGCTCATCATGTCACGCAATATTGCAAGAGTTGTATTACTTGCCAAAAGGCCAAGTCCACTAGCCATAATCATGGACTTTACTCTCCTTTGCCTATTCCGCATGCTCCGTGGGAAGACCTTTCAATGGACTTCATCACGGGACTGCCTAGGTCCAAGAGGGGCAAGGACTCCATCTTTGTAGTAGTGTGTCGCTTCTCAAAAATGGCCCATTTCATTGCGTGTACTACGACGAACAATGCTACGGACGTGGCTTGTCTCTTCTTTGAACACGTAGTGAAGTATCATGGCATTCCCCGCACAATCATAAGTGATAGGGACTCCAAGTTTGTGGGGCATTTTTGGAGAACACTTTGGGGAAAGTTAGGCACCAAACTACTATTCTCTACTTCCTTCCATCCCCAAACCGATGGCCAGACGGAAGTCACCAATCGGACCTTAGGCTCACTCCTTCGAGTGATGCTTAAGAACAACCCACGCCGGTGGGAGGACTTACTCTCTACTGTAGAATTTTGCTATAACAGGTCCAAACACTCATCGCACAACAAGAGTCCCTTCGAGGTCGTCTATGGGCGCAATCCACTCACTCCCATGGATCTCTCACCCCGTCCCTTGCAGCAAGGAGAACACTTCGATGCAGCCAACCGCGCGGACTACATCAAGAAGCTACACATGAGGACGAGGGACCGCCTTGAGCGTCGTGCCCAACAATATGCCAACCAACATAACCAGGGACGCCAACAGCTCATCTTTGAGCCTGGGGACTTGGTTTGGCTCCACTTGCGCAAGAATCGCTTCCCTCAAGCCCGGAAGACTAAGCTCCATCACCGGGGGGACGGCCCCTTTCGCGTCCTTGAACGGATTGGACCAAACGCTTACAAGCTTGAGCTTCCGGACTCCTATGGAGCCGTCCATGCCACATTCAATGTAGCGGACTTGTCTCCATATGTGGAACCTGAAGATGAACATCTTTTGGAGGAAGCGGGGACGCTTCCCACTCAAGGGGGGGAGGATGATGCGATCCCTTCCCTTACTCCTAAGGAAGAGGAGGACGCCATGACAATGCGTTCGGACGGACCCATCACTCGAGCTCGTGCTAAGGCCATCGCTCGAGCAACGGCGTCCTTTGTATGGCGAGCCTCTCAGTCCATTACCATAGTCCCTGAAGAACCAGCTACTTGGGTGCTGAGCGTGCTTAAGGCCAGTCCTGAAGAGTCCTTGGCATCCCCATCCGGGGAAGGCTTCCTTCTGCCAACTCTAGGGACGATACAAGAGAGTCCCCAGCCGGGGAAGGCTTCCTCATGCCTTGGCGTCCCCATTCGGGAAGGCTTCCTTCTGCCAAGGCCAACTCTAGGGACGATACAAGAGAGTCCCCAGCCGGGGAAGGCTTCCTCATGCCTTGGCGTCCCCATTCGGGAAGGCTTCCTTCTGCCAAGGCCAACTCTAGGGACGATACAAGAGAGTCCCCATCTGGGGAAGGCTTCCTCACTGCCTTGGCGTCCTTAGCTCTCAACCAGCGTCCTCAGCTCTGCACCAGCGTCCTTGAACAGAGTCCTCAGCAGAGTCCCTCAGGACTCCTTTGTTAGAGTCTTCAGCAGAGTCCTCCAGGACTCCTTTGTTAAGAGTCCTCAGCAGAGTCCCCAGGACTCCCTTGTTAGAGTCCTCAGCAGAGTCCCCAGGACTCCTTTGTTATTTTAAGTCCTTGTCTTTCCTTTTTCCTAGCTAGCTTATGGATAAGTATTACCTTTTGTAGTAAGGACAAGAATGCTAGGTCAGATTAGTTGTCTGGCCATTTATAGTATGTTTAGGGATTTGGGCCAAGACTTGCATGTTTTTAGGCCCAACCCATAAATGCTAGGTTTTCCTCTTTTGTGTTAAGAGCCTCCACTATATAAGGAGCTCTCCTCTTTTGTAATCTTGACGTTTGCTATTAATGAGTTTTGGCTGAATCGAGATTGTCTCTTCCCCAAAACCGCTGACGTCAACCTTTCTAACCCTCTTCTCCGACGCCCTCCTTCTCCGGCCAACGCCGATCTTCCTCGACCTCCGGCGAGTTCTTCCGTCCGTTGGAACTTTTCACCCGTCCCTCACTCAGCTTCCGCTCCATTTACACCATAGTCCCTTCAATAGTTGGATAAAGGCACAAGTCGTAACCTAGATCCTTGGCTAAAGCGAGTCCTTAACGGAAGTCCCGAGAAGGGAATCGCATCACCCATGACTCGTCTTTCGCGATGAGGACTTAGTTCCCTTTCAGCACCCGCACAATGATACACTTGTCTTGACCATGGAGCTCAAAGACGTCAAGGTCCATTGAGCCCTAGTTTATTCCGGCAGCTCGGTCGACGTGATGTATTACGATGCACTCAAGCTGATCGGAAAGACCAAGAAGGACCTCGAGGAAGTCAAGATGCAGCTTTCCGGACTTGGCGGATAACCCACTTTAGATTGTTTATACGAAATTTCTTGTAGTTGGATTGTTTATGTGACCTATTTCTACAGATATATATTTAATAATACTGTAAATATAGTGTATATAATGATCCCATGATGTATATACAAGACTATAACATGTATATATATTTAATAATTCGTACAAGACGTGTGGATATCCAATATATAATTAATACTTGCTATAATTACGAGATTGAGTTGAAATTTGAAAATTAAGTAACACTTGCTATAATTAAGGGATTTCTTTTTGTGATTTTTCTATAAATCCGAAAATTAATTAACACTCCCTATAATTAAAGGATGAGGTTCAAATTTGAATTTCGGTCAAATTTTGATATGTAATCTGGACCATCCATTGGAATAGCATTTAAAGGCCTACAATTGTTCACTTGTTCACTCATATTTAATTGTTCACTATTGAACTTTAATCTATATAGATATAAATATATATATTGAATTTATCTGAACCCGTATTCAAACTTAGATGACTAAAATATTAATTATTACAGACGTGTTGTTGAATATGTGAAATATTAGTTAATGACCTTATAAGTATTGTTACAAATTATATCATACAGAAGAAGATTTGATATTAGATTAGATAAAAAGATTTGTATTATTTAATAAGATGATAAATTATTTATGAATTCAAAATTTATATAAATATCCGTAAATAAAACTAAGGTAAAATTTTATGAAATCAAACAAAGTAATCACATTAAAAAACCAGCTTATCCTATATATTAACATCTTTTACTTCTATCAACTTAAAATCAATATATATTATAAAAGCCGACCGTTTTCGAGCTCCCATGTTGATTCTGGCCCCACCTGATTTTATTTTTTTTTTCCAACTAAAATAGATTATTATACATCTTTTATTTTCCTTAATTATGTAATCCTCAATTTTATCTTTAAAGTCATACTATCTATCTTTAATTTTATTTTCCTTAAATAGTTTTAGTTTTAGTTTTCTTCTATAAAATAATTTTATTTTCGATCACAATCTTAGCCATTAAACATAAAACATTTTTGTTTTTGAGTTTTGACCGCCTCTTAATTACACTTTTCATACAAGACACTAAATTAGAATAGCGATCCCCCCACAATCAATATTTGACCCATCATTACGTTTAATTAATACAGATCATAGTGATAAAGAACCTTAAACTTGATTAATATCTATTACTATATAAGCAAATTCTGCCACCATATCGCGCCACATTACCCCCATATTTAAAAATCTATCTTATTAAATCTTTATTTTATCATAATCTTATACATACTTAATTAAGATATTAGTTCTGTCTTAGAATTTGAGTTGTTTAATTAATAATTCTATCCAAATATATAAATCTCTATCTTATCATTATACACATTTAGTTAAAACATAGATCTATCATAATTTAAGAAAATATTTTTTCATCATAATCTATAAATCATAATCATAATATTTTACCCTTATAAATTAAATATCTATTATTTATTCCTATAGATACAATAGGCCATTATGTTCTACTATTTCGTATTTGAATAAAAAAATTGGAAGTCATATAATAAACATTTTTTAATTTTGGAATTCATAAAATTTTAAAAACTTTATATAAAAAAATTATTCTCACCCCTCTTATATTTTTTATAAATTGTTTTTAACAGTTTCTTCTTAATAATTTCTATATCCATTATTTTCTAGATTCAACATATTATGATCTTTGAAATATATTATATTTTAATAAGATTTGTTTTTTGCTCTATTCATACATATAGAGGCATATATTATTCATTAAATTTTATGATTAAAATAACTACATGTTTAATTTGGGTATATCAAACTAGTGCTTTGGATACTAAAATATAAGAAAATATAAATTGCATAATAATGTATTTTATTGACTATAAAATATAACTACGTGATTTACATAATAGGATTAATAGCATATTCTCAATCAATTATTTAACAATTAAAAAATTCTAATGTTCGATGAAACCAAAATATGTTAAAACTTTATTATACATTTCACATTAGTATTCTATTTATTATATATCCAATAATAAATTTAAAACTACAAGTCTGAAATATTCTATTTGTTATATATCCAATGATAAATTTAATAATACAAGTCGTGCATGGCACGACGGGTACAACTAGTTATGATAAAAATCAGTTATTAAAAATATAGATAGCAAAATATGTTACGTATAGATCAAAATAACGTATCACCCTAGTAGAATTAACGTACAATTAAAAGAAATAATACAATGATAGATATAGCCAATTAGCGTAAAATTAAAAGGAAAAAATAATACAATGGAAAAAATAATATAATGAAACTAACTAATGATAGAAGTGGCGAATCAACGTACAATTAAAAGGAAATAAGACAATGAAACTAACTGTGACTCTAGATTTGTGGGTATCTTAATTTGTGCTACACAAATGGATAGAAAATTGAATGAACTAGGTATATGATATTTGGAAAATGCCATATAGCCCAAACAAGCCACCATCCTACAATTTTGCACGCGTGGCATGAAATTAGGGAATAAAACCGCCGCACACCTGCCATTTCCTCTTAACCGATTCTTTTTTCCCGACAAGAGAAAACCAGGCGACTATCACCTACGAATTCCCCGCGCGATTTTTGGCGTAGTCCGGCTCTAATTCCGGCGTATTCCTGCGCGATTTCAAGTTGCAAACACGAGCCTCGATTGTCACCTGCGGTTTCCTGTGCGTGATCGATCGAGCCATTGTCACCTGCGATTTCCTGCGTGTGATCGAGCTCCAAATCCGAGCGCATTGTCACTGTCGACTGCAATTTTGTCGAGTGCGCATGATCGAGCAGCGGATTGCCACAACAAAATCCCTGCGCGAGATCGAGCCACCATCCTCTAGATTGTCACTTGCGATTTCGAGCAAAAGGTGACATTAAAAATCTAATAGTCACTACAAATTGTCATGGTAGATGACAATTACAATGAGAATTTTCGTAATTATTGGAAGTACTCAATGAGAAGTGACAATCTAGTAATGACAGATGATGAATTAGAAACCACAGTTGATGATAGTGATCAGAATTGCTGATAATTGTTCATAGGAAAGACAAAAGTGATGAAAACTATTGATAGAAATGACAATTGATGATAACTGTTCATAGAGAAGACAGAATTGAGAATCTAGTGTTGATAGAGATGACAATTCATGATAACTGCTCATAGGGAAGATAGAATTGAGAATCTAGTGACAATATTTACATGATAATGATAGTGTAGAGCCAATTTCAATTTCCAGTGACAATATTTACATGATAATGGCTTTTCTCTCTAATCGATGATAGTATGGACCTTGTAATTGTACCAATTTGCATTGGAGGGGAATGGAAGACAGAATATGATGAATGCAAGTATGTTGGAGATGTCACTACAAAGACATTTGTAGTGACATCAAGCATGAAGGAGAATCAAGCAGCACTGCAATCGTCATGAAATAGGATTCATAGATCATCATTGTCAATTGTTGCACTTGATTGTCAAAACTGCCAAACATTGTCACTTGTTGAACTTAATTGTTAAAACTGTCACTTTTTGGTTCATTGATATATCCTGTCATTTTTCATATGTCACTTGTTGAACATATGTCATCAATTTCAGCAATATCACTGATATATCATCACTTGTACGTATTGCTATATTAGTGTCACCACTTAGTTTGAAATATATTTAAATTGTCACTTCTAAGAACAATGTCACTTCGAAATAGCAACTTCGATTGTTTGTTAAGAGATATGTCATCACTTTTTGTTATATTTTGTAGAACGTATATCATTTATTTTGCGTGACAACATCTGCTCATGATGATGGATAAATCGTCACTTGTTCATGTTGCTTTCAAACTGTAACTACAATTGGGACTATGTTCACTTAGTTGTTTGATGATTGATATATCAATTGAAGCACACGATAGTTTTAACACAAAATACGTTCATAATATTCATTTGGACATCTAGTATGTTATCCACCAATTGTCACCAAATCAAATCAGTTGGACATTTTGTTTAACATAATGCCATAAACTGTCACTACTTAAACTGTCACTACAAAATACATCCATATGATTCAGAACCAAATGTCACCAATTCATTTAACATGTCATTACACTTTCATCACTACTAAGTTTAACAACAAAATCAAAGAACATAACATTCATTTGGACGTAGGCAAAGGCTCCTAGATCCAAGTGTCATTAAAGAGATCAATTGCCATTTCCTCCCTATGTGCCATCATCTGCTCATAATCCAGATCATCCAAGGTGTCACTTAAGACAAAAGCCTTAATGTACTTGATAACATACACACCATAATTGTCACCTCTGCAAAACAAGTAAAAATCAAAAAGTCAGGAGTGAAATCTGCATCTTGACAAAGCAAGCATAACAGTATAACAATACATACCTTGTATCACTTTCATCTTGACAAACATTGTCAGGGACCATGTGAAATCTATATCTAAATTGCCCAATCTCTCAAACAAACCAGATACCTTCATCTAGAAGGGAAGAAGTTTGCAAAAAGGACTGACAACACAGAAATGACACATATCTAGATAATTGTCACCAAAAAATACAGAGAAAGCGCAAATGACTACTTAGTTATCACCACTTCACATAAACATCACGAAATTGTCACCACAAACCTCAAACATGCACACAATTATAACAGTGACACCACTTAAACATGAACAATCACCAAAATGTCACTGTTGAATTAAAAAAAAAACATATATATATATATAAGTTTATGCATGCACATACGTATAATACTATACGTAAAGGTCCACTAAAAGTTAGTAAAACTAATTATTAGGTGGTGTGAAGGTCAAACTCTAGATAAGAGGCAATCAATGCTCTAGAATTGGAAGGAAAAGAAACGTGCGAGGGTGTAACGTCTACCCAATTAAGGGGGTAATTAGCAAGGCTAATTAAGCTCTAAAATGAAACGGCTAGCCTGGAAGGAAGATTGGCCTCCAAGTTGAGAGATTCATATATATACTCTTGCGGATGGTCACTAGGAAGAAAAAAGCACAGAAGCACTATATAGCAAAGAAAGAAGCTCTCTTCAAAGGGACGTGACTCTCCGATCAACACCAAGCTCATACCAAAAGGTAGCCAATCTCTTCCCTAACTCTCTTTTGATTATCAGAATGTGGTGTATTTGCATGTATATAATAAGGCAGGCCAAAATTACAAACGCCGCCAACGGATCGAAGTCGGCCTCTCGGTTGATCAACGGAGAAGCTCTTGCCACTAGTTAATCATCCTCACACAAGCCTTCGGTGGCGATACCACACCAACATCAAGGATCTTTTATCCTCCGGCCCGGTACCGCTTCCAAGCAACCAGTAGGCGTTAACGGTCCCCGAAACTCGCCGCTTCCAAACAACTGCCGTGAAGAGAAACCTGAAACTCACCAAAGAAGTTACAATGGTCGATCAAGAGCAGTGCTTGTATGTCACTCCGACCGGGAACTTCGTCTTCATCAACGAGAACAAGGCAAAACAAGACCGAGGCGTGTTGAGATTCAGACCGGGGTGACCTGTGCCGGACCCGACTTGGCCAAACAATGATCCATGGTGGAGAACTACCCATACCGAGTCAACCCAAGACAGATGCGGAACGTATACAACGGAGATGCAAAGTTAGCGAGACCCGGTGATGACTCAAGATGCCCAACAAATCAAGTCAAAGGCCCATTGTGGTAAAGACGTTCAAAACTAGCCAAAAATGACGCCCCACATGAAAGGCTCGCTCCAAGATGTATCTCGCATCAGCGGCTTCAACGACGTCAAAACAAAGGAAGGATAGGCTCTGATCAACTATTGAGTGCAAGAAATCCTCCATCACCAATCACCATGCTCACACGTGATGTCGGCCATACGGTTCGTCTCCATCAGCAAGCACAAAGTTGGTCCAGAACAAGTCTCGAAGCGCTCCGAAAACATCAGCCATGTTGCATGAAGCCGGCCGGGAGCAAATCCATGTCAAGCGTGATCCATGAAAAGACTCCGTGGTCCATGTCGATCCAAGTCGGTTCTTCGCAGTACATGTTGAGGCCATGCGGTCTTTGTAACAAAATAGACAAGCCAAAGTAGCCCATGAAAGTGCAAGCTGAAGAATGGAACGAAGAAAACATACGACACTTTGCTGTGTTGGATTAGGCTTCAGGAAATCAAAATTGTTGGCAAAGAAGACCTATATGCTCAAGTTGCTAAAAAATATATATACAGAGAGTCTATACTACCAAAGCACCGTCAACTTAGCCAAAAGCATTCAAATCATGCATGAAAAACTAATGTTGATGAAAAAATTCAAAACTCACCATGAGTCCTCTTAGGTGCAGCAAACCCACGAGCCAAAAGAGATAAATCTGGCCATAATAAAGCATGATGGTAAATTGGAGGCTATAATGACTTGGCAAGGATAAAAATCAGGAACTTCATATTGTGCTATATAGCATACTAGACATGGCATCCAAGTGTTAAAGAGATACATAGAAATCAACACACAAGGAGCTTTTGGAAGTGAATTTACCTTAAAGAAATTCTTTGGACCAACGTTTAACTAGCCTCAATGGAGCGGTACGATCGAACTTGTCCTGTCAAACTAAGATCAATGGCACGATGTACTCAGTAAAAAATGACAATGAGTACCTACAAATCCACACAAAATAAAGAGGAAGAAGTGCCATAAAATAGTCAAGAAGTCGATTGTTCAAAGCCAAGTGGATGCTTCATCTCAGAGACCCGATCAACACCGAGACACACCGTTAACAAGTCCATGAGCACCATTAACAAATTCCAAGTGATGTTCATTAAGGTTTACGTGTGTACATGCATATTTCATTTGAAGTTGCAAATCAAGAAAAGGGGGGGAACTAGCTAACAAAAGCGATGTTCACAATAACAAGCAAGAGGAGAAATCTAGGTATACGTACCTTACGAGAGAACAATAGGAGATCTTCCCAATTGGAGAATGTGTTCACTGCATAAGGTGGAGAAAAGTGCACCCCTACATCCTATTATATATAAGGACTTGGGAAGGATCATAAAGATACCCTATTTCTCTAATTAAAAGATATGGTTTGCTCCAAGAATACACAATATCGGAGGATCGGGTTATTTTTGGGTACCAATATATTAATATGATCACACATTTTTTATATGGTGTATCAAATTCTTGGCCGGATCAAATCCCACATTTTTGGGTTGGCCCATATTTAACCATCAGAAGATCCGTTTCATAACAAGATTTACGTACCATGCAGACTCTAGCCAAAGCATCCACAAGATTTAAGAGCTTGATCATCAAGAAGCTGTGTACGGCCCACAAATCAAAATATGCATGTGAATACGGGCAAATTGCAAGTAATTTGCAAAATATGCGTACGTGAATTACACGTGAGGTGTCATGCAAATTTTAACTGCTTGGAAAATATCCGGTCAAATTGAAGAACTATGTAAAGACTTGACGCCTATGAAAGGCTACATAGGTAGCTCGATCAAGTGATACATATATCGAGTACAGTCGCCAAATCTCAAATCAAAAAGTCAAATCGCAAGAACTACGTAGACTTGATTCCGTCTCAAACGGATACGTAGGAAATTCGGTGTAAATCCAAGTGAGTCCCGGATTCAATCGCATCTCCAAAAAATCAAAGTCAAAACACTTACTAAGAACTACGTGTGATTTGATCCCCTTTAACGGGGTACGTAGGAAACTTGACATATAGCCAAACGCTCGTTGAGTTCAATCAAAACCTCAAACCAAAAACCTTAGTGTGAAAGTTAGATAACCCTTCATAGAAGGTGTGTCTTTTTCTTTCCACGCCATGCAAATGATAGTGGAAACGAGCTTAGGCAACCCTTCCTAGAAGGTGGGTTTAAGTTTGTTTCTCTGATGCATGGAAAATCAACCCCAAGTTTTCTCTATGTATCTGTATTATTTTCAGAGTTGTAAGGATGTACAGATAAGGGTCGAACTTAAAAATTGTATAAGATGTGTTTGTGCATAGTTGTTTTATTTTAACAATTTTTGCCTAACAGTCACCACTTAACACAAAGCGCAAATGGATACTTAATTGTCATCATAAACATAAAATTGTCACCACTTAACATAAACATCACGAAATTGTCATCACAAACCTCAAACATGCGCGCACACAGTTATAACAGTGACACCACTTAACATGAACAATCACCAAATGTCACCAATTAACACTAAATACAATATTATGAAAATTGTCACCACAAAAACACATCATCACAAAACCCTAGAACATACACGAAAACTCAAACTCAGAGTATGTTAAGCCATCACAAAACCAGAACTGATTCACATTAGGAACTATCATCAACACAAAAACCAAAAACGAAAACATAGAACCAAAAACTCAAAAGCAAAGCTGTAAACCTAACACATACCAAGAAAACTAGATCTACTAAAACAACAACAATAGAAGATAACAAATATACTTCAAACGACATAAACACAAAACTAAAACGAAAATAAACAAACATTTACTCACGAGTGATAGAAATCAACAACCGAGGAGCAGTGACAAAACCAGACGATTAGCAAACACGAACTCAAAATCTTCAATGTCAACTCCAATGCATGCGACTTGGAGAAGATGATTGATCGAGAGCACAAATTCGACTTCGTGTGAGGTGGATCGACAGTTAATCGGCAGAGCAAGAGGAGAGTTCGGGGTTTCGCAGTTCGTGGGAGTTACTCGGGAAGGGAGAATGAAGAAGCGGATTTTTTTTATTCATTTATGCCAAAGTTGCAAATAGAGGGGGAACGGGCCGAAACTTAAAATGGAGCCCAAAAACACGCCGCCCGACCCAAATCCCTCTAGAAAATTAAGATAAAAATTAGTTCTTAAAAATATGGATATCAAGATATATTATGTATAGATATGAATGGATAGAAAATTGTCATAATAAATCACTTAATTAAAAATAGGATGGGCGATTTAAAAATTCTTATTAAAGAAACTACTCTTAACTGCTTCAGGTTTAGAAGTATACTAGCAGATGACCCGTACCTTGTACGGGGTGTTATTTATATATTTATTATTTTGTGTATGAATTTAGTATAACAATTACAAATATTATCATATGTATACTTTGTTTTAAAATGATGATGCTTATTTTTTGGATTTTAAAATGAATAGTTCTTGTATATCACCATATATATAAATAAATTTTATTTATATATTTACTTTTTATACATACATAAATATATATTAAAATAATGAGGGGAGAATGACATAAGATAAGATGCATTATCAGATTTTATTAACAATTCATACAGATCTTTTGGCATTTAAATTAAATTACGTAAACTAACTTATATAATAAAATCAGTAAGTTTAAATAAAAACTCGGATTAATGTATTATAATATTAAACGTATAGATAATATTTAATAAGTTAATTAGAAAACCAATATATCTCGTATATATGTTATTGCTTTTTGAAAAAAATAATTAAATAATATTTGTATAAATATGTAATGAAAATGTTAACGAAGTATTACCTTAATTAAGAAATCTATCTTTTTTTTCTAAAGCATAATCAATATGCAACATTAGCGATACATATGGTAAATATAACATCTACTTTTTATTGATGTTTTAATATGATATTATAGTATAAACGTATTTAATATATTATTTTAATAGAATGAATATTTGTCTTAAATATAGTGGTAGAATTTTCTACCATTAATGATTTAAAAGAATAGCATAATAAAACTACGAAAATAATTTAAAGTTAATATGATATTTTATTAAATGGGTAAAATTTTATGATTATGATTTATAGATTATGACGAAAATAAATATTTTTTTAAATAAAAGGTTTATGATAGATCTATCATCTATGTATTACCTAAATGTGTATAATGATACGATAGAGATTTGTATATTAGGATGGAGTTATTAATTAAACAACTCAAATTCCAAGAAAGAACTAATATCTTAATTAAGTATTTATAATACTATGATAAAATCAAGATTTAATAAGATAGATTTTTAAATAAGGGGGTGATGTGGCGCAATATGGTGGCGGAATTTGCTTCCGCTTTAGTATATAAAAATAGATAGCTATTGATTAAACTGATACCACTTGAATTAATGTTTCAGGTATTCAGTTTATGTCAGCATTTCTATTTTCAAAAAAGAGAAAAGTGAAAATTTAAACTCGAGAGCCTTGACGTTTGAGGATGGAACTAATAGAGTTTTGTGAATGATTAAAGTGGTCGGAAAAAGGCACACATTAGGGTTTGTCATTGATGTGTTTATATTGGGAGTACTGATACTTGGAGGGAAAGTAAATATCTAAAATATAATATAAACTAAAATAGTTTAAAAGATAATATCTTACCTAAAGATAAGAAGATAATGATATGAGTATAAACAAAATATTTCTATCCTAACATAATAATGTAAATATATTTTCCTAACACAATAATATTGTGAAAACAATATTTAATTATCTAAGTATATTATTCGAAACATGGATCTTGAATGAACGTTGAAAATTGGAGACTTTGATTTGAAAATTTTTGATCGCGGTCATATTACTAATCATTGTTTGCTTCTTGAACCGATCGTAATTTTGTCCTTGAATTTGATTGTTTTTTTGTCACCTAGAGTCGATTGTAAAAGGTTCTATGACTAAGGTCGTTTTGTAGTAGAAAAAAAAAACTTGTTTTTGTGATGAGAAAGAAAAAAGAGTTTTTGTGATGGAAAAACAAAATTTTGAGAATTGTAGAGAAATTTAATTTTGTGATCGAAAGAAAATTAGGGAGAAACTTGCTTTGTAAGGAAAAAGAAAATTTTGAGGATCGTAAAGAGAAACTTGTTTTTGTTAGGAAAAAGTACAACATTGAGCATCATAGAGACGGTTAAGCCAAAACGCTCTAATACCATGATAGAGTTTTGTGAATGATAAAAGTGGTGGGCAAAAGTCACACATTAGGGTTTGTCATTGATGTATTTTTAGAGTGAGTACAGATACTTAGAGGACAAGTAAATATCTGAAACATAGTATAAACTAACCTAGTATAAAAGATAACATCTAAGCTAAAGATAAGAAGATAATGATATGTATAGGTGGGTAAATTTACCCTCTTAATTAAGGATAATATTTTCGCCAGTCAGGTAAGCATATCTAATAAATATCTTTATTAGCCTATTAAATCTTGGTAGTTATCCAGTAGTTGGAAGATTCTATCTTATTTAAGAAGATAGAATTATTGATTGGGCTCCAAGGGACTAACCCTAGCCCTCTCTCTCCACTATAAATACATGTCCTCACCATGTAGAAAGGATATACACAAACTACCCTAGAAGGGCTGATCATCGCTCGCCCTAACCATAGCCCTGTGCCTCTCTCTGCTGTTTACCCTCGCGAATACTCTACTGACTTAGGCATCGGAGGTGGATTAGGGGGTCTCCGCCCACTTTGTCCATTGTTTTGCAGGTCCTAGGTCATTGAAGGAGGTTTGGAGAAGAAGATCATTAAAGAAGGAATTGAAACCTATACACCGACATATTTTGTGTACTAACATTTGGCGCCGTCTGTGGGGACAGCAATCGAACCATAGTTATGGTGCTGTAATCGACCCCAAACAACGAGGACACGACCTTGGTCAACCCTGGGGCAATCGCGCCGGGCGAATCGCGCGATTCGTTTTCGGCAGCCCTAGATCCGCGACCGCGGATTCACAACACGCGACTTTGGATCGCCACCCGCGACCGCGGGTCCATAGACCGCGACCGCAGATCGAGGCCAGAGCGTGCGAACTCCGAAATTCGCTTGGAGAACGAATCTCACCGCGCGTTGATCTCGATATGCGCTCGGGATGATGACCACATCGCGATACGGGCAAGGCGCCTTGCCTGGATCCGACTCAATCCGTGACATAATCCCCCTCGCAAGCACGTCTGTTCATTGCACAGACCTATGGGGACTCGAGTATGGCGACGGAATCGCGAGTCATAGCATTGGAAGGTCTGAATCAACTAGTCATGTACGGGATTCGATGGTGCGCATCGCTGAGTCGGACCCTGGATTGTCGATCCATAGAGCGTCCCTATTCAAGAATTGCTTTGGATTGTCGATCCAAGAAGTTGCCCGATTCGAAAATCATTGTTGATTATCGATCTAATGAAAACCCTAATTTGCCAAGCGAAACCCTAATCGCAAAGTCGAACCGCTGGCCTAACCGCATGCGCGGATCCGCGGAGAATCACAGTCTGGGGCAAAACCGTGGGCGCGGTAGCCCCTGATGCGGGCGCGGTTTCGCTCCAGGAAAAGACACCTCTGTTCCGAGTCAAACCGCGACCGCGGGTCAGCGACCAACAGAATTACCGATCGTGCTTCGGACTCGCTTTTTGGGAGCTACACTTATCGGATTCGGACGATCCACATATCGCTGGAAAGAGGAGGAGATAAGCTACAAATTATCTTCAGAGGTCAATCCCAAAATCGCACTTGAACGACTCGTTCGGGAGATGAGAGCCTCAAAAAGTTGCAAACTTTGTATCGATGGAAAGCTGGGGAAGTCTTCTACAGTTATTGTGTTGGCATCGAGCTCAGATACGCACTCGAACCAACCTAAAATCGCAATTGAAGACAGACTGTCCCATTTCCATCACAGCCTCGTACTGTTGTGTTGCGCAAGCTCGTTCGGGATCTACGACCATCCGATTAAAACAAATCAAGATATTGTTGAAAGCTAACGAAGAGTACTATGCTTTGTCTTCAGAAGTCGAAGCAAGAATCCTGCTCGAAGACAGTCGAAACTGGGCACGAATAGCGCAATTCAGAAATCGAGCCAAAGGGTTGAAGGATCAATCGATATCCTTGACCGTTGGGCAAATCGTCAAAATACCGCTTCAAGATTTGGTAAGACCATTGACCCGCGCTTTCAATCTTGAATTCATGTTGATAGACCACGAACGTCTGCCGGACGATAGAGTGGTCAGGAGCAAGACCCCTTCGCTGGGGCAAAACGGCGCCCGCGGTTCGCGGAGCCGCAACCGCGGAATCGACGGCCGTGCACACGGCCCACTCATTCGCAAGTACGGATCCACGTCAGGAGCCATCCACTCCCTGAAGACAAATCGAGCAAGGGCGACCAGGTCCGTAACCGCGCCCGCGGGTCTCTACACCGCGACCGCGGGTCCCAAGGCACGACCGCAGTTTCGGTCCAGAACGCAGAATCCCCTCTCTAGGGCAGATCACGTCGGAGACAGCCGGCAAATCGCAACCGCGACCAAGCTTGAACGGGTGCGACCGCGGGTACCCGGATCCTTATGCGCGGGGATCCCGGGACTAGGATTCATGTAGGCAGGGGCACTCTTTTTCCTATGTGGTTTTTTGATGAGACCCCTAGGTTGTTCTTCTTTCATTAGCTTAATTTTTAGGATCATGTCATTCACATTTATTTTTAATAACCGGTTTTTGCATTAGAAGAGTCTTGCATAAAAAAATATATGCGCTACGTTAGTTCATCATACTAACGGACTCTTGCGTATGCTAGCTACGTAGGGGGTTCCCGCGATATTCACTCGCGGAAGTCCCCGTGATATTTGCTCACGGACTATGTGTAACACACCCCTCCCACACGGGAACTGGACTTTTTTGTAACACACCCCTCCCACACGGGAACTGGGCTGTCAGGTCCGCAGCCCAATACACTCTACTTGGTTGACATATCTCTCCAATATGGGAAGTTATGCCAAAGGTCATGGGTTCGAGGACCCTTGGCAACACCCTGCCCATTTAGCTTCGCGCTTTGGGTATCAGGTTGGAGTGTATTGGGTTGCGGACCTGACAGCCCAGTTCCCGTGTGGGAGGGGTGTGTTACACTATGGTTGGCCCCCATAGAGTTCCCATGATATTCGCTCATGGACCTTGAGTCTCATTCATGGACCTTGAGTTTCACTCATGGACCTTGAGATTCACTCATGGACCTTGAGTTTCACTCATGGAGTTCCCGTGATATTTGCTCACGGACTATGGTTTGATCCCATAGAGTTCCCGTGATATTCGCTCACGGACCTCGAGTTTCACTCATGGACCTTGAGATTCGCTCATAGAGTTCCCGTGATACTTGCTCACGGACTATGGTTTGATCCCCCATAGAGTTCCCGTGATATTTGCTCACGGACCTTGATATTCGCTCATGGAGTTCCCGTGATATTTGCTCACGGACTATGGCTGACCCCCATAGAGTTCTCGTGATACTCGCTCACGGTAGTTTCCGTGATACTCGCTCACGGCGGTTTCCGTGATACTCGCTCACGGTGGTTTCCGTGATACTCACTCACGGCGGTTTCTGTGATATTCGCTCAAGGCAGTTTCCGTGATACTCGCTCACGGCGGTTTCCGTAATACTCGCTCACGGCGGTCCCCGTGATACGGCGGTTCCTGTGATACTCGCTCACGCGGTTCCCGTGATACTCGCTCACGGAAGTTCCCGTGATACTCGCTCACGGACCGTGATATTCGCTCGCCGAGCCCCGTGATATTCGCTCACGGGGGGGTGGGACCGTGATATTCGCTCACGGGGGTTCCCATGACACTCGCTCATGGATGTGCAAACGCGCCAACCTCCTAATCTACATAAGTCACTTCAAGTCAATCCTAGAGTACCTACGTTTTAGTCACGGAACAAAGACGTAGGTGGGGCATTTGTAGGTGGGTAAATTTACCCTCTTAATTAAGGATAATATTTTCGCCAGCCAGGTAAGCATATCTAATAAATATCTTTATTAGCCTATTAAATCCTGGTAGTTATCCAGTAGTTGGAAGATTCTATCTTATTTAAGAAGATAGAATTATTGATTGGGCTCCAAGGGACTAACCCTAGCCCTCTCTCTCCACTATAAATACATGTCCTCACCATGTAGAAAGGATATACACAAACTACCCTAGAAGGGCTGATCATCGCTCGCCCTAACCCTAGCACTGCGCCTCTCTCTGCTGTTTACCCTCGCGAATACTCTACTGACTTAGGCATCGGAGGTGGATTAGGGGGTCCCCGCCCCCTTTGTCCATTGTTTTGCAAGTCCTAGGTCATTGAAGGAGGTTTGGAGAAGAAGGTTATTAAAGAAGGAATTGAAACATGTACACCGACATATTTTGTCTACTAACAATATGAGTATGATATCTTTCCCAATTGGATCAAGGGACATGGTTGGATCGATCAAGTTATGCATGTATCCATTATAATTAATTACTAAGAGGGTTCATTACCAAAAAAAAAGAGGGTTCATTACGTACCAAAGCTAATTAGAATAAGGCTATCCTATTCTTCATTGCTTACATATCAATTTGATGTTCTTATATAAACACAAACTAATATATCTTTCAAGGGTTCTCATTTATAAATCTCAAATGGACGACCCCTTTCTCCAATCAAATTAAAAATTATAATGATTGGCCATGGTTTAGTACGGAAACAAAAGCTCTATATATATACTTATCTTGAAAGGTGCTTAAATCACTAATTGCCTTTTCTTTCTAATTCCCTATTTAATTCCATTCAATCTTGATTTTCAACAACACAAAATGGCCTTATCATTTGTAATCATAGCATCTTAGACTTCAATTTATGGTAATAATAATACAATCACCACGTCTTTCATATATTTTAGTTATATAGGTTTTTTTTATTGTATCAGCGTACTAAATAGTTAAAATTAAGTCCTGAAAAGGACATAGTGAACGTGTAAAAAAAATCTCAAATTTAAGATTTATGAAATGTTTTTAATACTCCCTCCGTTTCAAAATACATGACCATATAACAACTTTTGCTTGTTTCATAATACTTGACCATTTCACATTTTTTTCAATCTCTTTCCATCTATACCCCTAATAATTATCCTTATTATAATCATTACACTTTTTCATATTTCTCTAAACAAATAATTAACTCTATATTTGATAGGGGCAATATAGGAATAACACTTTTTTCTTAATATATGTGCAATGTCCAAATTGTCATGTATTTTGAAACGGAGGGAGTATTAGTTTCTTATAATGTGTTCTTAGGGTACATATTAGAAAAATTGATTTTTGCTATAGCTAAATCTTATCACTATATATATTGAATGGTCCAAGATTTCACTTTTTTTATGGTCTAAAGTATTGGGAAGATCTAAGCAAGCTATAGAGCTTCTAAAATTAAGTGATTATGATTATTGTCCTTGTTTTATCAAGAAGAGCTTTCAACAGTCTCGTAACAACAGAACTCTTTCATATTCATCAAAAACATTAGTACGCACGTAATACAGAAAAGTGAAACAATAAGCTTACAACTTGTACAACATATGAATAACTGGACACCCATATATCCTAGCCTTTATTAAAAGTATTTAAATCGGGTATAGTCCTCATATATAGTTATATGATCGATAAAGTATAGAAACAACACGTACATGCATACATTAAATTATGACCGCAAATAACATGAACTTTCCATGACCACTTCCCATCTTTATTCTCAAACAGGGAAAAGAAGGAGCACACAAAGTCACAAGAACTTGTTCCTCCTCCTCCTCCTCCTCCTCCTCCTCCTCTCTTACTTTGTTGCTTCCTAGTTCTTCTTTCCATGCTCATGTCCATTACCATGATGAGCTTTGCCATGGATGGGCTTCTTCCTAGAGACCGAGAAGTGGACTCCCGGATCATGGTGAGTGAAAGAACAGTTATAGAGGATAGAATTGTTGATACCTTGCACATTGCTATTAACATATCCCTTCATAGGCATACGCGAGGGCGTTTCCATCCCCTCCTTGCCATGCTTAGCCCGGTCTGCATGGCCACTATCTAAGTCCCCCTCGACGTCTTCCTTCAAACCATGACCCAGTTTGTGGCCACTTCCGGGAAAGTGAGTCTTACCGGCATTTGTCCTTGGAGGAAAACCGAGCTCCATGAGCGCTCCTTTGTTCTCACCGGTCATGGTTATGATCTTCACATTCTTATTACCATCTTCAGAATCAGAGGAGGACGACGACTTGCGAGCAACTGCCTCTTTGAGCCTGCTTCCATTCTTGGTTGAGTGGTTGTGGGAATGACCTTTATGACCAAAGCCCTTGATGGAAGTGCCCTGATCAGAGTTAGGGAAAACCGGCTTCTTGTTAAAAGTCTCTTGTAAAAGCACCTTCTCTTGTTCAACTTCGGGCATAGTTGAGTTGAATTGAGGAGGCAAGTTGATGGGAGGAGGAGAGCGAGTGGTTTTGATAGGTGAGGCTATTGGAGTTGGTACTTGAGAAAGCCTTGTGGAAGGTGGAGGGGAAGAGGTAACATATGAGCGTGGTGGCGGCGGCGGTGGTGATGGTGAAGCAACTACGCGTGAAGGAGGAGGGGGTGGAGGAGGTGAAGGAGAAGGAGAAGGAGAAGGGGAAGGGGAGGCAATTCGCATTGGAGGAGAAGGAGGGCTTGGTGGTTGAGTTGGGGTAGGAGATGGAGGAGCGGGTTGTGATGGTGGTGGAGGAGCATATTGTTGTTGTTGTGGTGGTGGTGGTGGTGGTGGAGCGGCTTGAGCTTGAGTGAATGCTGGCCTAAATGCAGGACGGATAACTGGAATCCTAGGTTGTTGAGGCGGTTGCGCCACAGGAGCGGGTGCTGGTGCTGGTGCTGGAGGTGGTGGTTGTTGACGCGCAAGATTTGGAAGACGAAACCAAGGGCGAGTGGGAGGTTGGTTAGCCATCTTGAAGTTGTAACAATAAAAATAAAGATAACGCACGTACTTAGGTGAAAATATTGGAATGTGTTGAAGCAAGGGTGATACAAGTGCTTATTTATAGTATGTAGGAGTAACGTTGGAGATCGATCGAGTTTTTGAAAATTTCTAAGGTTATTAATATATTAAATGGAAGGAATGAAACATGAGTATGTAGAACGCATATGGATGCACAAAGGGTTAGAGAGAATAGGGAATAAAAAAAGGGAATTGGATTCAACTTTCAAAAAACAGCTATGAAAAAACCAACTAAGGAAGGCTAGTATCAATTGAAAGAGTCACTAAGAAGAGATGAACTTTAGTTCCCTTTCTGCAATATCACTTGGTGAGTTAAAGAATCAATTTGCCTTTTCCCCTTTTCTCAATTTGCTTCAATCTTGATTTTTAATCAACCTAGACTGGCCTAAATCTTACAACACCCAAAAACTACTCTTAAATGGATGATATTTAATTGGAATCACTCGTCATAATAATACACTTTTGTGTTACAAAAAAGTAAGAAGTTTAAAAAATATAGCACAAGACATTCTATTCGACAAAAGAAAAACAGAATATAGGAAGGACCGAAACAACCTTATTTATTATTACTTTATTATTTTTGATAAGCTATAGTATAGATTTGTCCCGAGGAAAACTGTGGGAATTGGAGTATAGGTAAGTTTGAGCTTAATGAAGGAAGCTAGTCCAAACTGAGCCCAATGAAGCTCTATTGCTTGGGCCTGATATCCGTTAAGATTAGGTCAACAACCAGATGATCCGTAAGGAAGACCGAAGACCCAGGACTCCCATGAGGTTTAATCATTAATGTACTTGTCAATTTCGAAAATCACTAGCATTAACCTGGCTAATATTTCGAGCATGCAAAAAGTAAGTGATGATTTGACGTACAGATGAAGCTTCGGTCATTACCAACCCGTACTGGTCAACGCAATGTTACGTAATTAACTGATGTAAGTTTGTAACACGGGGCGGGGTAACAGTATCGATCGATCTGTATAATGAAATAAAATGATGTAATTTTACATATTGTCAAACATGGCAACCCAACAATGGGAATGGGATGGAGTAATTGACCCGTTTGAAATTAAAAGTAGGCTCTGACTGACTCTGCCATTAGATGTTTCAACTTAATTTGTGAATTACATATACGCCAAAAATGCACTGGAATTCTATTTCAGCTCTATATGATTTTTCTGGTAAAGTTTCAGCTATATATCTATCTATAATACTATAAAGAAGAGTCCACTGCTATAATAAATGACCTGTATTTTATACATATAATATCGTTTGAATGATATTAAAATTTCAACCTATTTAATCACCTCTTTAATTATTGTTAAGACCCATTTTATCATTCACTCTTTTACAATATAACGGTCGTGATTAATTGGTGAAAATTAAGTACAATTAATGGGTCCTTTTTTAGTATGAAAGAGTTGTTACATTTCATGTCAATTAAGGCCAATTAATGAGCCCGTCTATCCATCCCCTTTACCCACCGATAACGTGCAGCTTTTAATTCTTCGTTTTATCGACCAAATATTTAACTCTCTCGCTCACATCTCACCGCTACATATTCACACGATTTGGCAAAATCGCTGAGATCGAAAAAGGAGAAGAGGCTGAGAGCGATCGGCGAAGGCGAAGGCAGAAGTCGCCGGAGAAGGAGCGGTGGGCGACGCCGGCGCGGGCGAAGAAAGGATGATCGGCGGCGACGGAGAGGGAGTTGGAATTGCAACTGTCGATGGGGCCGACGACGGGGGAGGAGTGGTCGGAGGTGGGGAAGTTGTCGAAGGTGCCGTCGTCGTTGGAGAAGTCGAGGAGGTCCTCGACGGCGAAGGGCTCGGATTTGGGGTCAGCGGTGGCAGGGAGCCTCCTCTTCGGCGTGAATTGCCAGGCCTACTTCTGTTGCCACCATTGCAAGGGCACTCTCAAGGTATTGCAATTCAATTAATCCCCTTTTCTTCGATTGTGACTCCTCCTCAATTGTCTATTCAAAGGGGCGATTGGGTTTAGCTTATTTGTGGTGTTAGCTTTGAGGTAAGCAAAACAATCGTATGTTCTGCAATTTAGGGTTTTGTAGGATATTGCATGACTTGAAATGCCAGAAGAAAGTATTGCTCTATGTAATTGAGGGTTTTGAAATTGAGGGTTTTTCTGGGTTTATGCAGGATGTTGTAGATGTGAGGAACCTCTCTCCGGTGTACACTCTTGCTGGAGGTGAGCCCTTGCTCACTAATGAAGTAATCTGAGCTTTAGTGATCAAATAGGCATACCTGCTCAATTTTGTTAGTTGCAGAAAATAACTTGCATGATCGGATTTGGGATGGTTTTGATTTTTTGTGTATAGCTTTAGATTTTGGCGATTTGCATAGATTCAGACAGTATCAATATAAAGTGATATGGTAGGACATTCTCCTATGATGCACATTAGGGCATGTCCTAAATCCAAAGGCCCATACCTGTCATTATCTAACGCCATCTATCTTCTTCTTGGAATCAATTTTATGAATGGCTAGCAAGTTTTGATCTTTATGCTCTGTGTTTTCACCTTGATGATGACGATTTGTAGAAGCCTCAGATGGGTATGACGGATCTGGGGGTGGCGTTTGAAGTATTGGTTGATGCATTCGTTTACCTTGGATAAGAACAAGGACCATGTAAGCAAGAGTGAGATGGTGACATCAATAAACGAAACTGCCAATGGCAAACGCTCTTCTGGACAAATAGCAATGAGACGGTTTAGTCACTTTTCTTTCCCTCCTTAGCATGAATGGCAACTTTTGTTTTTAAAAAAGTGCAAAACCAAGTATCTATCTGTCTGAAAGAACTTTGCTTGGTGCTCTGAACGATTTGCAGAGGAGATGGATTGGGACAGAAACGGAACGGTGAACTTCAAGGAGTTCTTATTCACCTTTACTCACGTCGGAATTGATGAGAGCGAAGAAGACGACGGAGAGGAGAAAGAAGAAGGAGGAGAAGGAAGCACTAGATTTTGAGTAAGCGACTCATCATCATTTTTGCCAGTTCTCTGCCAAAAGCCTATAATGAATAGGTTAGGTATTGGTATTGAAAGACACATAATCGCTTTTGATGTAGTTTGATCGATGAGTTCTTGGTCATGGTTGTGATCTCAAAACTTGGATCCTGGAGGGAGTTTTGCCATTGTTGGTGTTCTTTCTGCATATCTGTGTGATGAAACGATGGACTTCATATAATTGTTAATCTTAGTAATGGCAGAATGTGCAAGTTTGTGTAGTTGCTTTCTTACTTTGGTCATATTTTGCCTAATTAATCTTGCTGTGTCTATATACAAAAAAAAAATCATCATCTTCCAAGTTCACATCCTACTTACTCTGTCTGTGAATGACCTTTTCCTGCTCAACATTTGATGTTGCAAGTCCTGTTAGGATCTAAGAACGTCACAGTAGCCTAGGTCCTGTTGTGCCATGGCCTTTTGCACATTAATTGCTCCGTGTTCGCATTGCTTTTCTTCTATCGCAGGTGCCACTTATTTAGCAACTTGGTAAGAGAGTGTGGCCGTGTGGGGGATTGTCAACCTGTAAATCTTTCCTACCGTGCATAATATAACAATTGTAGATATGTCCAACTCATCAAAGGTTACAGAGCCAGCATTTCAAGGAGCTGGTTATAAGCTATATCCTTTTTGTATTGAAATTAAAGTTGATTAATTAGAAAGCATTTGAAGTTGAAAATTAAAGTAAACAAACACTACTTTTTTGTCTGCATTATCCAGAAGTCTTTGAAACCTAACCAATTATGCAAGTGTTAAGTTTGCTTATTTTGAGTAAAATAATCTAGGAAAAAGTTTAGTTGTAGCGCATCAAATTAAGGTTTATTTGATTGTATGTTTTTTTGATTTTATAATACTAATGGATCATCAAACTTAACCAATTTTCAAGTAAAATATAAAATATAAATATGAATATAAATATAAATATTTAGCAAAAATTAAGTAAAAAAAGTACGCACGGTCACCACACCCTAGGGAGGTGTAATGGAGCAAAATGAAATTCAATTCATCTATTTCAGTTTACTCTTATTATATTAAAATCTATAAACCTATAAAAACAAGTGGAGCATAACAAATACCAATGATTTTGTATGTCATATATTTTCATACAACTAATAATAATATTTATTCATACAATATGATTTATTGGATAAGTTTGTTGCTATATAATCTTTATTTATAGAGTGAACATATGATTAATATTTTCTACTATAAAAAGGAAAACTTTGTAGATATTTTATATGATTTATATCTAACATATTACTTTAGGGTCGTTTGACCAATGTTGTTATTTTCCCATTTAGATGAGATCAATTGTGCTAATGTTTTTCGATTGTCATTATTTTTCAAGTGGTAGTATTGCGTATATAAATAAGGTTTGCACAGAATAAATATAAAATAAATATAAAATTTATTTATGTTAAATCTCTCACATCTTTCAAACGATAAAGATTCAAAAAGACTAAGGTAATTAATTGAAAGAATTAAGTGCCCTTAAATCAATTTTGACTAACCAATTAAGAAACGTTTGATCACACAAACTAATTTGTATAATTCTTTATTGATTTCGGTTACTCCCAGATCAACTGTTCACTCAAAAAAGTCCATAATTATGTATTTTAATTTGCTTTACCATATACAATTATACCGCATGACCTTACAACTTCATTTTCTTAGTTTTCTTTAATGCTCCCTTCAATATATTGAGAATGAACACTATGTCACTATCATCTTACAAAAGCTACAAAAAGATGAAAAAGTTAGAGAGAGATCACATTATAATTAAAGATAAATCAATGTGATTTCTTCCTCAACTGAGAGTTAGAAAATTAATAAGAGAAGAGTTTGTCCATTTTTCTTCTTTCCTAATCAATATCTATAAACACATAAACTTATAAGAAAGTTGACAATAAATGCACATTATTAAAACTTTGAATAGTCAAACAATAAAGATGAATGGGTTAAGAGTCAATTCATTTCATAAAAAACTTATGAGGTCGGTTATAAATCATTTTTGTAGTACATTTACTTTATTTTCACTTTTGATATTGCTATTCTCTTATACATACTAACATAAACTCTATACTTATTAGCTAACATAATAACACAAAAAATATATTAGCCTTTCGACCAAAAAATGTATATTTGTCTAATGGTATTCAATTGTTTTATACAATCTTATACATATTTTTTTATTTTTTTTTATCATTTGATGTCATATATGATATTATTCTTATAGCTGATGTATTGTATGAATTTCTATTCTCTTTACGACAAAAAATCGGTCGTGGCCGGATTTACAAAATGACTTAAAGGATTTTTAATATAGCTATTTTGTTATGTATTTTTTGAATTTAATTATGTGAATTAATTAATATATGTTAACCTAATTTTATTCTACATTATTAGAAATTTGAATAGTCCAGCAATTACAATGTGACTAAATTAAATTTATTAACTTAAAATAATATCGATTATTGTAATTGAACCAAAAATAATTCTAACTAAAATAATCGTAAAAGCATAGCCAAACTATTAATATTAACAAGCTCACTAAAAAAAACACGGACAATTTAAAGGTCAAATTTTGGATTATCGCTATTATTGTACGTTCCTTATATATAAGTTAGCGATATACTTCGAATAGATTAAGTTTTAAGAAAAAAAATCAATAATAGGATCATATTTTACTAAGTTTTGAAAGTTCTCTTAAGTATATTTATGTAACTTTTCGCATTATATTAGTTGATACTTTTATTAGGACCTTATATATCTATATTTGTTTTTCGATAATTTATTATCTTATCGAAAATCGTCAAATTTTACACAGGCCCAACTCGGGACCGGAGAAGAATATTAACTTATCATGTTTATTAATTTATCACGTATTAATTTATGGAGGTTCTACTGTAATATCATAAGATGATGAAACACCTTGGCCTAACTTCTACTACACATATATCATGGATGGAAATTTTGTAAACAATTCAGTCATTAAAATATGATCATATTCTTATAATATACCCAATCAATACCTTTGATTTTTTTTTTCTAAAGTAACAATCACTCTGTTGTAAACAAAGCCCGTGCATCTGATTCGCTCTATTTTGTATAGGTTAACTCTTGTATTTTAGGGCTATATTGAGAGTGTTTAGGTTAGATTTGAGCGGTAATTGTAATATCTAGGCCGAAGACACAAGGATGCAAGATTCAAGAGTTCTAAGGCGTTTTGAGCTGTCTGCACGACACCACTTGCTTGTGAAGGCCATATCTTGAGCTACAGAGGTCGGATTGAGCTGATTCTGGTGCCATTGGAAAGCTAACTTCAAGGGCTTCAATTCATCTTTTTACACCAAAGTCAGATTCCAAGCAGAAGATGGTCAAAACAGCCTCCAAAGTGACGCTAGTGGTTAGTCCCGATACCGCGACCGCGGCGTGTCCGACGCGACCGCGGAGGCTCCCGAGACCGACTTGTTCTTCTTTGTTGTGAAAGCGCGGGCGCGGTGGGAGCGATGCGACCGCGGTGATGCCGAATCCGAAGCGGGCCGAAATCTTTCTATCTTGTTTCCTTTTCTATCTTTTGCCTCTTTCCTTATCTATCTCGTGGAGTTTGTTCCTTGGGCTATATAAGGAGGAGACTCCTTAGGTTTTGGAGACATTCTACATTCTACCTTCTACCAATTCTCTTAAATTAGTTCTTTAGTTTAGTTTAGTTATGGAGAGCTAGTCTCCTTGGGTTTGTTCAAGGGAGAAGCTCTGATGTATGAACTCGTGAGGTTTTGGTAATTGATTTCTATCCTTTGGTTAATATTGATTCTCTTGTGCTTCATCTTATGAATGTTTATTGTTTCTCTAGGAGTAGCTAACCTATTGAATTGATTTATGTTCTACAGTTTGATTAGGTTTGGACCGTGGACAAAACTAATCTGTGAAAACAACTTAACCTAGACCTGTTGTCTATGCAACTAGGATTAAGAAAAGAATTGATTGTTTTATCTTGCAATTGACTCGTAGCTTGATTGCATGGTTTGATTTCCTAATATCCTTGTTCTCTATGCTAATTCTAGGTTAAGCGTCCTTGCCTAGGGTTATAGAATTGCTTGGACCGTGGACTTGCGATTGTTAATGATCAGGATAGGAATTAACCATAGGTGTGAATGAAATCAATGGATGAATCTATGATCGAGTGATTATATTGGAGTGGATCTTTTGAATAAACCTACCTCTTATCTATTTGTTTGTTTGATTTATTATTTGTTTCTTAGATTAGTTTAGTTTAGATTCTTCTCTTCAATCCCCCCTTTCTGTAGTTGATAAATATATTAATATTAGAAGCCATAGTTCTCTTAGGTTCGACCCCTTACTTGCATGCTATACTTAGTTTGTAGTTTGGGTTATTTATCTTTGATTTTGACACGACGACTTTAGCAGAGTCAAATTTTGGCGCCGTTGCCGGGGAACTTTGGTGTCTTTCTAGTATTAATATTTTTATTGGCTTGGTGTGGACCTATCTTACGGTCCACACTTGTATATTCTAATGTCTTGCCCTAGATTTTGTCAGTTGCAGGAGGAACCCTTTCATGAGTACTTCACTAGGTGCCATCAAGAATTGCTCGACCTTCCTATAGACATAGGGGTTGGGGATGCTTTATGTCACATCTTACGTGGGATGAATCTTGAGACTGAAATAATGGTGTCTAACAAGACCAAAGGAGCTTGTCTAGCCCCCAGCGTGGATCCCGTAAAAAAATGGTGGTCCTTGTGTAAAATCCAAGACGACGAGGTCAAGGAGCTAGCTTCTGTCGATGATCCGCGCCCGCGCCCACCAATCCGCGCCCGTGGAAATTCAACAGAACCGACGGAATTTTCTTCGGATGAAGAGACGCGACCGCGCTCCCCTGAGCCGCGACCGCGTTCCCCTGCGCCGCGCCCGCGTTTGTTGAGAGGGTTTTACCTTAACAAATAAATTTGTCAAGACCCCGCTGAGTATAGCGAAGTCAAGATCGTCCACGGGAGTTAGTAGATCTATAGTCTAGCAATCAAACTACGAAAACAAAGCAAAAACAAAGCAAAGCAAAACAAACAAACGAACGCAAAACACACGTCTCAGGAATAGGTCGTGGCCGACCCTAGGGAGGTCGCGGCCGACCTATAACAGCAACTCACAATACACAAAACACACTGCAGAGGAGGTCGCGGCCGACCTGCAACTGGTCGCAGCCGACCCTTTTCTGGGCACGAAGATTGGGTTTGTAAAATCAAGGAAAAACAACTAGGGGAGGTGATTCACCACACCACAAGCATGCATTCGAACAATGATAAGGAACCAACTTAACTTGAAACCTCATGGGTGACTTTCATCACAAAAGAACACATCAAGAGCCTCCATTTACATGAAAGGATTAACATGCAATCCAACTTGTTCTTCGAAAGGTTCGACTTTCATCTAACCCGGATAGTCCTTGTTCATAACATAATTTTGCAATTAGTTTGCAAACAAGAACATTCCCCCTTCTTCAAGGGTTTTAAGCACACAAGAGGGATTAATGGGCAAGGATTTCAAGCTAAGCATGGATCCAGACAATCAAGGTTTCAAGTGCACTTTCATGGTGGGTTTCACCCCAACCCTAGCAAGCTAACTACTCACACATAATCAAACTCACAAACAACACTAAAGAAGAGCAAGACATCATCACAAACAAACAAACCACTTCAATAAAACAAAGATCCAAACTTACAAACCCACAAGGTTCTTCACAACAATGTCTTCTCCTTCTTCCTCCTAAACCACTAGAACAAGCTTCTTCTTCACTACCCTTTCCCTTACACAAGTTCTCTATCTCACACCCACACTCTTCTTCTCCTACACGTTCTTCCTCTTCTCCTACACTCAGCCAACACTCTCTTCTCTCTCCCTTTTCACCCTTGAGCCTTTTCCCTCCTTGGAAAAGCCCCCTTTGAAAGTGAGACAAAATGGGTCTTATGAAGAAGCCCACAAAAGCAAAGAGAAGGAAGCTTCCTCCCTGACACAAGTCTGCTACAACTCTGCCACAAGCCTGCACAACCGCCTGCTTTTTCGGGTTTCGAAAATCCCGCCCAAAAGTGTTACTTGCAGCGCACGGATTACTTTTCAGATGCTGAGAGGGGTCGCGGCCAACCATAAGGGGGTCGGCGCCGACCACCTGCAGAACGTGGACTTTTCTTCGTTTTTGTTCCGGTCTTGCTTCAAATGGTTGGGCTTTTGCGTGGTGTTTCTCCACTCTTTTTCCTTGGTTTCCTTGAGTTCTTGACTCTTTCGAGGTTCACTTGGTTGCGACTTTGGATTTTGGGCCTTTGACAACTTGACTCTTGAAAACTAGCGGTTCCTAGAAAGCTCCGAAAATGCAAGGAAAACTCCTCCAAACGGCTCCAAACACCTACACACATGAAACAACACACAAACGACTCCAACTCTCGAAAGAGAGTCGAAATCTTATGCAAAACACACAAACGCAAGAGAAAACATGTAAAACAAGCTAGAAAACTACCTAAGAAAATCAACTAAAAACCACGACATCAAAATACCCCATACTTAAGCTTGCTTGTCCTCAAGCAATACCTTTCATGCATCAATACCCAATAACGAGCTCAAGAATGCCTTTGAGGAAAAATAAGCGCAAGTAGAACAATGAGCAAACAACTTCAATATCATAGCACGCATGAGTGCATTCCAAGCAATAACAATCCAACCTCACAAGGTCAATGTGTTTCACTCACTTTCAAGTGTTTAAGGTATATCAATGAGCAGTCAATCTCAATTCCAAATGCAATACCTCATAGACAATGGAAATTATATTCAAAATCTTCCACCGAAGAAATCAAAACATGTTAAATCATCAAAAGATCTTAGGTGGCTCAATGAAGACTTCAAAGAAGTTTCATTCGGCCGGGTTGTAATGGGGCTCGGTATTTCGAAGGGTGTGGAATAATTTGGTCTTGTGGTGCTAATGAATCCGGGAACCTAGACTCCTAGACTTCAAAGCTCAACAACGCTCAACCAACTCTTCTTTCTTCCTCCAAACACCAAACACTTCAAACTTTTCAAAGCTCACTCTTCTTCACTTCACCTACTTCTTTGTCTTTCTTCTAATGAAGAAGCTTTGGCTCTTTGCACTTATTCACACAATAACCTCTCCTTTTTTTTTTGATTTTTTTTTTTGATTTTTTTTTTCATCAGGGCCTGGTGGGGGTCGGCCGCGACCAAGTGGTGGTCGGCTGCGACCAAGTGGTGGTCGGCCCCGACCCTTGACAGAGGGCGCTATTTTCCACTACACTTGTGCTATCCGAATCAAGACTTCATCTTTTTTCATTCTTTCCTTAAGACAACTCCTTTATTCTCCACCTTCACAATTTCTTCATTTTCACCCCTCTTCCACATCAACATCACCATCCACTCTAAGTCCCAATTCCCGGATTAAGGGCGTCAAGCTTATAATGGCTAGGATACTTTTGTGGAGCAAGAAATAAGGCTTTAGGCTCAAACAAGGGGCTACAAATCAAGGGATCATGCATAGGTAGGATGAAAAGGGAAAGAAATAGGCTAATGAAACAAGTTCAATATCATTTAATCTAACAAGTAATGAATACATCTCCATTGGTTTCAAATTTCAAATAAGCATGCCATTGTCAAGTGATAAATGCATTTGGAAGAGTAAAAATCACACATGAAAAACCAAGGAATAAAACATACATTCCTTGTGGCCAAAAGATTTCTCACTTAGGTTCAAATTGTTGGATTGTTTTCCACTTAGAATCATGCATGCTCAATGTTCATTATATGCTCAAAATTCGAAAACCAAGTCATGGTAGGCAATCTTTCAAAGCAAGTTACAAGGAATTACATGATGATGCTCATAATCACTATCCTAGGACATCTTAGCAAGGGTATTTCTCCATCATAAAAATCAAAAAGGAAAGACTCAATCATGCAAACACACAAATACACACACAAACATGGAAATACATAACACAAACAAGTAGCATCTCCCAAACCACCCCATACTTAAACATCAATGTCCCCATTGATTAAAAAGTAAAGAGAGGGAAAGGAGAAACTAACTTGGGTTTGGAGCATTGTTGGAGACGGTTCACCTCGGAGGAGGTTGAGGGAACGGAGAGTCCGGGAACATCTTTTGGGCAAGCCAAGCATTGTAGGCAAATTGAGCTTGGCGGTCTTCATAGTACTCTTCCTGAAAGTTGTCAAAACCTCTAGTTGCATCTTGGAAACGAGCCAAGTTTTGGTCGTGGTAGTATTGCATCTTGGAATACAAGAAGTTTTGTTGAATGCCGAGGGCGTCCATCTTGGCGTCGAGCATCTCCATGGTCGGAGGAGGAACTTGAGAGCTAGACTCGCCACCTTGAGGCTCGAAGTGAGGACCACCGGACCACTCGAATCCCGAAGGATTGGAGGAGTACGGGAACATCCCGGGTTGGGGACCCATCGTGTAGTCCATCGGATCATTGACTTGCTGCCCTGCCTCGCCGCCGACCTGCTGTTGCCCGAAGCCGACCCCATCGTGCGCAAAATCACCTTGCTGGAAGTGGTCGCGGCCGACCTCAGTATGGTCGGCGCCGACCCCTTCCAGGGAGTCTCGCCTTGCTCTCTTTTGCCTTTGTCTCGGGGTTGGGCCATCTCTCGGGAACCGACTCGGTTGCCTTCTTGCGAGCTCATCTTCCGAGAGGAGTTGGGAGTAGGGGGAGGGATCTTCCGAAGGTGCCCAAGCATCATACCAATTGGGGAGGTAGAATAACTCACAATTTTCGTCGTTGAGGCGGACTTTGTGAGTTACTCCGGTGGGGTCAACCTTGAGCTGTTGTGGTAGCCAATCGCCTCAGTCCACTCAACCACTTTGGTGTTCAAATAGTACCGGACATCCATGCGAGTGACGGGCTTGGAGTTGTAGCGGGCAAGATCAACCTTGAGCTTTTGGGCAATGAGGACCACCAACCAACCACACAAGGTATACTTCGGGTTCTTTCGTTGGTTGATGATGTTGTGGACGTACTCATATGCAAAGTTGATTGTTGGAGAATCGGTGAAGAGGATGGAAGACAAGCACGCGAGCTCTCGCAAGGTGGGGCGAGAGAGCTCGTACTTGCACCAAATAGCGGCACCAAGAATGCGCAAGATTACTTTGACGACCGGGCTAGCAATGTCCCGAGAATGCGGGTTGCTTGTGGTTTCACTTTTGCCGGTGAGGTACGACCACATTCTTTGGACGGGGAAGTCTTTCACGGCATAGGTTCCCGATGGTGTAGGGAGGCCTAGCATCTTGTTAAGCTTGGTAATGGTGGTTGCGTGCTCCTTCCCGCCAATTTGAAATTCAATCTTGGTCTTGCCAAAGTCCTTCTTGTGCGGCTCCGAGATGGTGAGGGTGGCGGCGAACTCACAAGTGAGCGCCGGGTAGTGCCTTTGGATGGGATCTTCAATGAGTCCATGGGCTCCGAGCAAGCGGAACGCCTCCTCCACCGCCGAGTGCACATGGAGGCTCTCGTGCGCCTCTTGGTAGTAGGACCGCACCTTCACCGTTTCCTCCATCATTTTGTCATATAGTTGCATTTGCATTTCGTCTTGAATCACAACATCGTCCATCACCGCTACATTCTTTCCCTTCTTTTGCTTCTTGGTCGCCCTTGAGGATGAAGCCATTTCTCTACAAAACCAACAAGAAACTTCCAAGGTAATTTCCAATTCAAACAACACACACAACACACAACAAACAAGAGACACACACTCAATTGCCAAAAAGTCACCCCATACGTACAAGAAACTCACACTTTTAATTTCATATGAAAATTCTCAACTAAGCATGTATAGTCATGAAACGCAAGCAAGAAATGGGGAAGACTTATGCTTTAATCAATCCAATCATGGCAAGAGCAACTCACATAACATGTTTTCAAATAGGTCACGAGGTATCCGGGGTCGGGGACGACCCATGGGAGCTCGTGCATAAGCAAGTACGAGCCAAAACAAGCAACAACGATTTTCAATTTCTGGAGGTGGTCGGCGGCGACCAAGGGGTGGTCGGCGCCGACCTGTAGCAGGTCATCATGTTCGAAAAATTCAGCTTGTAGCCCTCTAATGGCCACCAAAAATCATGGAAAAATTCTATTGACTCAAAATCACCCAAACAAGCATAGATCACGCAAGAAAGCATGCCAAAACTCAACAATCCACAACTAAACATGGAAATCTAAGCACATACAACCCAAATTTCAACATTTAAGCTCAAGAACACCCAAATCTAGATTTCAAACTAAACCCTCAAAATTACTCAAGCAAACTTGAATTTAAGAACAAGGGAGTAGAAGAACATACCAAAAGAGTGTTAAACAAGATGAATGCAAGCAAAATAGGGGTCGAAGCCGAGCTTGTGAGTGGTCGGGGTCGTGGGTTTTGGGTATGGGTGGTTCGAAATTTCTGGGTTTTTGTGGAGGAATTGAGTAGAGGAAGGAAAATTAGGAAGGATTTTGGTGAAATTTGGAGGAAAAGAGGTAGATCTAGTGGTTATGAAGCAAGAGGGATGAATGAGAGCTTGAAGGAGGCTAACAATGGGGGAGGTCGAGAATAATGGGGGCTAGGTCGTGGAGGATGAGTATAAAGGGGTGGGAAGGGATAAAAATTGTAAAGAAAAAGTTCAGGGGCTTACTCGTAATTTCCCGAAATTTTTACACAATTTTCACCTTTCGCCAGAGGGGGTCGGCCACGACCACCAGGGGGTCGGCGCCGAGCATCACCAGAGAGCTTCCCAACACTTGCGTTTGTTCGTCCCCAACTTCTTGCTCCCGACCAAAGCCTCGGGTTCCTTCAAAATACTTATGGAAATACAAAGCAAACTACCTATCTAGACGAAGAAAAGAAAACAACGGGTTGCCTCCCGAAAAGCGCTTTCTTTAACGTCTTTGAGCTAGACGTGGGGTACCTTGGCTTAAATGATGGTGGTGAGAGCCCAAGTGGCTCGGATTTCTTCATCGGGGTCCACCTTCTCATAGTACTTCTTCAACCGGTGGCCATTGACCTTGAAAATTCCTCCGTTGTCATCGATGAGGTCGGCTTCCCCGTGCGGGTACATACGATGAACCGTGAACGGTCCACTCCATCGGGTTCTCAATTTCCCGGGAAAGAGGCGAAGCCTAGAGTTGAAGAGAAGTACTCGGTCGCCTTCCTTGATGTTTTTGGGCACAAGCTTTCTATCATGCCACTTCTTAGTCTTCTCCTTGTAGATCCTTGAGTTCTCATATGCCTTAAGCCTCAATTCTTCTAGCTCTTGCAAGTCCATGAATCTTTTGCTCCGGCCGCGTCGAGGTCCATGTTGAGCTCTTTGAGAGCCCATAAAGCGTTATGTTCAAGCTCAACGGGCAAGTGACATGACTTGCCATACACTAGGTTGAAAGGAGTGGTGCGAAGTGGGGTCTTGTAGGCGGTGCGGTATGCCCATAGAGCATCATCAAGCTTCGAGGACCAATCTTTCCTTGAGCGGGACACCGTCTTTTCAAGAATGCTCTTGATTTGCCGGTTAGAGACTTCCACTTGACCACTGGTTTGAGGGTGGTAAGGTGTGGCCACCTTGTGAGACACCCCATACTTAGTCAAAAGAGATTCAAAGCTCCTCTCAATGAAGTGTGAACCACCATCACTAATGAGAACTCGGGGTACACCAAATCGGGGGAATATGTTCGTTTTCATGAACTTAGCCACCACTCGTGCATCATTTGTTCTTGTGGCCACGGCTTCAACCCATTTGGAAACATAGTCAACCGCCACGAGTATGTACTTGTAGGGACCCGAAGAGGGGAAGGGTCCCATGAAGTCAATACCCCAAACATCAAAGAGTTCCACTTCTAAGATTCCGATGAGCGGGTTCTCGTTCCTCCATGTAATGTTGCCCGCCCTTTGGCATTCACCACAAGTGGTCACATAAGCTTGCACGTCCTTGAAGATAGTAGGCCAATAAAATCCACTTTGAAGGATTTTCGCGGTGGTCTTGAATCCCTTAGCATGGCCTCCCGTCGGAAGAGTGTGGCAATGGCGGATAATTTCTTCTATCTCCTCATCCGGCACACAACGTCTAAAGAGGTGATCACTTCCTTGCTTGAACAAGTAAGGATCATCCCAATAGTAGTGCTTGACGTCGTGGAGGAATTTCTTCTTAGCTTGGGAAGTCAATCCATCCGGAACAATGCCACCTACAACATAATTGGCAAAATCCGCAAACCACGGGGCTTTCCTCCCCTTAATAGCATCTATTGAGTGCAAAATGGGAGAAGGGGATGGAGGATTAGGAAGTACACAAGAGAGGTAAAAAATGTGACCTTGGGCGACCTCGCGCGGGGCCGCTTGCATACCGTCTCGACCATCATCAACAACCAGAGAAGGGGCAGAGGAGGTCGCGGCCGACCAACAGGGGGTCGCGGCCGACCTACTCCAGGGGACTCCTTCTTGCGCCACTTCATAGCATAGAAGAGTTTCGTCCGGGCGGGAGTCGTTGATGGGCACCATGATTCCGGACTCCGTGATGTGTTCAATGGGTAGCCTCGAAAGGTGATCCGCCATAAGGTTTTCCGCTCCCTTCTTGTCTCGTATCTCTAGATCAAATTCTTGAAGGAGGAGCATCCACCGGAGCAAGCGCGGTTTAGCATCCTTCTTGTCCATGAGGTAGTGGACAGCCGCGTGGTCGGTGTAGACTATCACCTTCGATCCCACTAAGTAAGACCGGAACTTCTCAAATGCGAACACCACGGCTAGAAACTCTTTCTCCGTTGTTGTGTACTTGCCTTGGGCCTCATCAAGCATCTTGCTTGCATAGTAGATGTCATGAAGCTTCTTCTCCTTTCTTTGCCCGAGAACCGCACCTACGGCATAATCATTTGCATCACACATGATCTCAAAGGGGAGTGTCCAATCCGGCGGTTGCATGATAGGAGCCGACACAAGAGCATTCCGGATCCTATGAAAAGCTTCAAGACACTCGGAAGAAAACTCAAACACAACATCTTTCATAAGGAGGTTAGTCAACGGTTTGGAAATTTTTGAAAAATCTTGAATAAACCTCCTATAAAACCCGGCATGTCCTAGAAAGCTTCTAATCCCTTTTACGGAGGTGGGGGGTGGCAATTTTTCAATCAATTCAATTTTAGCTTGATCCACTTCAATTCCCCTCTTAGACACCACATGACCTAGGACAATCCCTTCTCGAACCATAAAATGACATTTTTCCCAATTTAGCACTAGGTTGGTTTCTTCACATCTCTTGAGAACTCTAGAAAGATTAGCAAGGCAAGAGTCAAAAGTGGTACCGTACACCGAGAAGTCATCCATGAACACCTCCACAATGTCCTCAATCATGTCGGAGAAGATGGCCATCATACACCGTTGGAAGGTAGCGGGTGCATTGCACAGTCCGAATGGCATTCTCCTATAGGCAAAAGTTCCATAAGGGCACGTGAAGGTTGTCTTCTCTTGGTCATCGGGGTGTATCGGAACCTGCCAAAAACCACTATAGCCATCGAGATAACAAAAGTAGTCATGAAGAGCTAATCTCTCTAACACTTGGTCAATAAAGGGCAAGGGAAAATGATCTTTCCAAGTGGCACTATTGAGTTTCCTATAATCAATGCACATACGCCAACTAGTAGTAGTCCTAGTAGGAATCAATTCGCCCTTCTCGTTTTCCACAACGGTGAGACCACTCTTCTTTGGGACTACATGAACCGGGCTCACCCATTTGCTATCCGAGATTGGGAATATGATTCCCGCATCAAGCATCCTCAAAATCTCCTTCTTCACAACATCCTTCATGTTTGGATTAAGGCGTCGTTGATGCTCAATGGTTGGTCTATGGCCTTCCTCAAGAAAAATTCGATGCATGCACAAGGACGGTGAAAGCCCACTCAAGTCCTCAAGTGAGTACCCAATGGCTTTCCTATGAACCCTAAGAACATCAAGCAACTTTCCAACTTCTTCCGCATTTAGATTTGCATTTACAATAACCGGAAAAGTGGAATTTGGGCCAAGGAACTCATACCTCAAAGACTCGGGGAGAGTCTTAAGCTCCGGAGTCGGCGGTGGGGGTGTAATAATGTCGTCATCTTCATCCGCCTTCAGAAACTCCTTCGCCTTACCATCCTCGTCTTCAATCAAGCATGTTGGTGAGATCCTGTCGGAGGTCGCGGACGACCTAGAGGGGGTCGGCTCCGACCTACAACAGGGGAGGTCCGCTTCTTTTTCTTCATCTTCACTCGGGTACTCTTCAAGCAACGCCTTGACCTCCATGACTTCACCGGTCTCCTTCATGGTAGGGTTGAATCGGAACTCTACCACCTCCTCTCCAATCTTAAAAGTGAGGAGACCTTTCTTCACATCAATAACCGCACCGGCGGTGGCAAGGAATGGCCGTCCAAGAATGATAGGGACGACGGGGTCTTCCGGCATTTCCATCACAATAAAGTCGTTGGGCACAAAGAACTTGCCGACTTGGATAGGAAAGTCATCAACAATGCCGGTGGGTTGCACACAAGAGCCATCGGCCATGTAAAGCCTCATGTTCACCGGAACCAAAGGACACATGTTGGTCTTGGACCATATAGAAAGTGGGAGGAGACTAGCGCTTGCTCCAAGATCACATAAAGCTTTGAATCGGTGAGCACCTATGCCAATGGTAATAGCAAACTTACCCGGATCACAAAGTTTTTCCGGGAGCTCAATAGACCGCACATCATTGGTCAATTCGGACATCGACCTTTTCTTGGACAAGATCTCCTTGAGAAATTTGGTGTAGGCGGGCATCTCGTTCAACGCTTCGGCAAAGGGAATGGTGATGTTGAGGCCTTGGAGAACCTTCACAAAGCGTTTGAACTTTCCCTCCGTGAAATCATTAGCCTTTTTGGATGGGTATGGAAGCACCTTCGTTGTCGGAGGAGATGACATGGAAATAGGGACTCTCAGAGGAGGATCGGCCGCGACCTGAGGGTGGTCGGCAGTGACCTCCTTCGTAACAGGGACAGGGTCGGTGGCGACCAAGGGGGGGTCGGCCACGACCTGTTCCAGAGGGGTTTCGTCCTCTTTTTCCGCCGGTTCTTCACTTGCAACTCGGTCCGGCAACTTCTTCCCACTTCTTAAGTGGACGGCGGCAATATGGCCTCTTGGGTTCTCATCGGGGTGGCCCGGTAAGCGCCCTTGAGGTCTTGGGATTTGAGCTGCGATATCACCAAGTTGGGAGTCAACGTTCTTTCTCCATGTGTCAAGATCTCCCAATCTCGTATGGACACCTTTCAACTGAGTGGTGAGCACGGTTCTCACCCCTTGCATCAATCCTTCTTGCAACTCTTGGACCCATGATGTCTCCGCTTGATACCCGGGAGGTCTATAAGGAGGGCCCCTTTGTTCTTGCGGGGGTGGTGGATAACCTTGACCTTGGCCATGGTTATTCCATTGAGGATAGTTGTTGTTCCTCCCCGCATACACATTGTTTGGGCCTCGGTAGGGTCCTCTCATATAGTTAGCCTCCGCATAAGCCTCGGCGGCCCGGACTTGCTCCACATTAGTACAAGAGGCGGCGGTGTGTGATTGAGAACCGCACTCTTGACAAGGAGGGCCTGCGGACTTGAAGTAGCTCACTTGCTTCTTGAGCTTGTTGATCTCATCTTGCATAAATTGGAATTTCACATCTTGATCAATTGGCTCACTATTAGGATCATAGAGCTTTCTTGGTGGAATCCGGACGGCTTGTTGGGTCCCATACATGGCATCATAGTTGGTGAGTTTGTCCATGAGACCCCATGCCTCGTCGGGATCCATCTCAATGAAACCGCAATCGGTGTGGAGGTTGATGCAGTCTTTTGTTGCGGCATTTATCCCTTGAAAGAATATTTCTTGAAGGACATAAGGAGGTTGTCCATGGGTTGGACATTGCCGAAGAAGCTCCTTGAATCTCTCCCAAGTTTCAACAAATGTCTCATTGGGAAGTTGATGGTAGGAGGTGATGCGCTTCCTTAGCTCGGTGGTCTTTGCCGGTGGAAAGAACTTCGTCATGAACAAGTCGTGCAAAGCCTTCCAAGTAGTGATAGACCTAGCGGGCAAACTTTCGAGCCAATGAAGAGCTTTCCCACATAAAGACCACTTGAACGCCTTGAGGAGGACATACTTAAGTGAGACACCATCGGCGGTGATAGTGTCGCATAAATCGGTGAAGTTCTTGATGTGCTCCATGGGGCATTCAATGGGCTTCCCTTCATATTGAGATCTTTTGATGAGAGTGATGAAGTGGGACTTGATCTCAAAATCACGCTCTATTGCTGGGAGCACAATAGCGGACTCGGGAACTCTAAGCTCGGGATGCATGTATTGCTTAGCGTTCCTCGGAATAGCATCAAGTTGTTCTCGGAGGCGGGCGGCCTCATCTCTTTCTTGCCGTGCAGCTGCGGCTTGAGCATCTCGCTCCATTTGCATACGCTCCATTTGAGCGCGAAGTTCGGCCATTTGATGAGCAAGAGCCTCAGCGTCGGCCATTGCTTTTCGTTCTCTTAGTCTTCGACGAAGGGTTCTCTCTATCTCGGGATCAAAGGGGAAATGGTCACTCACCCTTCGCGAACTAGAGGGCATACACCTGCGTACAAAGCACTAAAGAAACGAATTAGTAACAAAATAGGGGTTCGGGCTAGCCCCTCACCCAAAAGAAAGCTAGACTTGGAAACTAAACTAACTCCCCGGCAACGGCGCCAACACTCTCTTCTCACACCCACACTCTTCTTCCTACACGTTCTTCCTCTTCTCCTACACTCAGCCAACACTCTCTTCTCTCTCCCTTTTCACCCTTGAGCCTTTTCCCTCCTTGGAAAAGCCCCCTTTGAAAGTGAGACAAAATGGGTCTTATGAAGAAGCCCACAAAAGCAAAGAGAAGGAAGCTTCCTCCCTGCCACAAGTCTGCTACAACTCTGCCACAAGCCTGCACAACCGCCTGCTTTTTCGGGTTTCGAAAATCCCGCCCAAAAGTGTTACTTGCAGCGCACGGATTACTTTTCGGATGCTGAGAGGGGTCGCGGCCGACCATAAGGGGGTCGGCGCCGACCACCTGCAGAACGTGGACTTTTCTTCGTTTTTGTTCCGGTCTTGCTTCAAATGGTTGGGCTTTTGCGTGGTGTTTCTCCACTCTTTTTCCTTGGTTTCCTTGAGTTCTTGACTCTTTCGAGGTTCACTTGGTTGCGACTTTGGATTTTGGGCCTTTGACAACTTGACTCTTGAAAACTAGCGGTTCCTAGAAAGCTCCGAAAATGCAAGGAAAACTCCTCCAAACGGCTCCAAACACCTACACACATGAAACAACACACAAACGACTCCAACTCTCGAAAGAGAGTCGAAATCTTATGCAAAACACACAAACGCAAGAGAAAACATGTAAAACAAGCTAGAAAACTACCTAAGAAAATCAACTAAAAACCACGACATCAGCGTTCCCCTGAGCGCGCCCGCGGAAACACCCCAGAGGCATCCCCTGAATTCTCCGGAGAAAAGCGACCGCGACACTCATGTTGCGAGGTCCTCGGTGCCCCTTGCTTTGAATGTGCTACGGTGGAAGGGCACTACTACCTTCCTCGCAGCTTAGCCCCTGTTTCGTATGAGGAAACGGAGGATTTCCCCCTGGAGGAAAACCACAACCGCGGCCCACAAACCGCGCCCGCGGCCTCTAAGGAGGCTTGTCCGCCGGTGCTCAGCCACGAGCCTGTCCCCCCCAAGAGGCTCCCCAGGCGCGTTCCCTCAAAGCCCAAAGCGTCCACTCAGAATAACAGGACGAAAGAAGAAGTTGATTGGGCGATATTTGGTGAATTTTGGGATGGTTTGGATCAAGAGGAGGTTCGAGATGATGATATGGAGATTTCTTCTTCACCGTCAGAAACTTTCGTATCCCCCTCCATGGAGATTCCGGAAATCAGCCTTGACGATCCCTATATCCTTTACTCCACTTCTTCTCTCTCTTTTGATCCAGATTTTGTTCTTACATGCCAATCTTTCATTAAGGATTCTATCTTTGAGCATGCTAGGGTAGGTGATGAGTTCTTCTATACTTTACCTCATGATAGTGATAATTCAACTAGGAGATTTGCATGCTTTGCTGAATACTTTGAAAAATCACCTAAATCACCTAATTGGTTTCACTCTAGGAAAGCTCACCCTAATTGTTCAAGCATGTTTGATAGGTTAAAAAGGAGTTTGAATTATTTCTTATTTCTTGATAATTTGTCAATATGCTATTTGTCCTGCTGTAAGATAGCTGTGCAGGACTTTGATTTGATGCTCAGGGCATTCCGATCATGAAGACGTCGAGCCAACGACGTTAACCAAAAGCGCTGCTTGGGAGGCAACCCAAAGCTTAGATAGATTGTTTTTCCATTCCTAGCTTAGGTTTATTTTTGTTTTCGGACTAATGTGCAGGTACTTGGTTCGAAAGGACATTTCTGGTGTGAATCCACGGTCGCGGCAACCACACCGCGGTCGCGGCCAAGCCCAGACCCCCGATGTACAGGTACTAGACCCCCGCCATCGCGGTCTTCACGCCGCGCCCGCGGAGGCCCCTTGGTTCGAAAAAAAAAGAAAAAAAGAAGAAAAAAAAGAAGAAAAAAAAAGAAGAAAAAAAGCGAAAAAAAAGAGGACTTTTTGGTCCCATTCTATCTCTATATCTTCCATCTATCTATATCCATTCTTTTTCATCTTCTATCTTTCCATCCCTTCTATATTTTCTTTTTATCCACTTTTGTAATTCCTTTCTTTTGGCTATGTGTAAAAGCCTAAGTATGGGGGAGCTTTTTTCCCCCGAGAGTTCTCATCTCTACGGCTCGAGTTCATATGTTGATCCAAATTTCAAGAGACGAGCCAAGATACGAAGGTTGTTTGCACATCACATTGTTCGAGACGAAGTCAAGACCTCGTCCCTGCACGAGTACCGCGCCCGCGCTCCATCCGCCGCGACCGCGGTGGTCCACCCGACGATGACTTCACTCTCTGTCAAGAAACCGCGCCCGCACCCTTGGTGCCGCGCCCGCGGTTAGCCACCAGACCTAGATTACGAAGTGTTTCGTTCTACCACTTATGAAGAGTTCTTCCATTCCACTCCTCTTCATCGTTTGTAAGTCTTCTGATTTCCTTCTTCCTTGCTTCTATCCTTTCTCTTTGCTTCATTGAGGACAATGAAGGATTTAAGTATGGGGGGAGGAGTACTCGCATTCGCTTATCCTAGTTAGTGTAGTTAGTTGATTTGCTTCAGATTTTTTGGATTTTCTTCTTTTCATGGAGCACTTGCACCATATTTTTTGCATAATAAAGAAAGAAAGAAAAAGAAAAAGATAGAAAAAGCCATAAAAATTGAAAAAAGGCATATAAATCCTGGGATGAGTTGAAAACCCGAAAGGGCGGCTCAGGTAATAAGCAGGTAACCCGGACCAGCATTAGGCTGGGGTAATATGAGGTTTATGAGTGATTGTGAGATTTGTGAGCACACCTATTGAAAAATGAAAAGAGCGGTTAGGTGAAACCCGAAAGGGCGCCTAAGCAGAATTGAGCGGAAAAATTCATGTGTTTTAGGATCATTCTTGCTGGGGGATTATGGGGCTTACATGTTAGATTTGGGTAAATCCTAGATTGCTCTCTTTCATGTTTTTAGAGCTTGAGCGCTATATCTTGTTGTGAGGTGTGTGTTTGAGCTTCACTGTTTTATGCTCATGATTTCTCTATATTTTGGGTTCGGATTGTGAGTTGAGTGTTTTTATCTTCCCTTGTATTTCCTGAGATCTTAGATGTGCTACCTTGTTATATTTGTTTTGAGTTTACTCGAGGACGAGCAAGATCTAAGTATGGGGGAATTTGATTCGCTCTATTTTGTATAGGTTAACTCTTATATTTTAGGGCTATATTGAGAGTGTTTAGGTTAGATTTGAGCGGTAATTGTAATACCTAGGCCGAAGACACATGGATGTAAGATTCAAGAGTTCTAAGGCGTTTTGAGCTGTCTGCGCGACACCACTTGCTTGTGAAGGCCATATCTTGAGCTACAGAGGTCGGATTGAGCTGATTCTGGTGCCATTGGAAATCTAACTTCAAGGGCTTCAATTCATCTTTTTACACCAAAGTCAGATTCCAAGCGGAAGATGGTCAAAATAGCCTCCGAAGTGACGCCAGTGGTTCTGTCGCGATACCGCGACCGCGGCGTGTCCGACGCGACCGCGGAGGCTCCCGAGACCGACTTGTTCTTCTCTGTTGTGAAAGCGCGGGCGTGGTGGGAGCGACGCGACCGCGGTGATGCCGAATCTGAAGCGGGCCGAAATCTTTCTATCTTGTTTCCTTTTCTATCTTTTGCCTCTTTCCTTATCTATCTCGTGGAGTTTGTTCCTTGGGCTATATAAGGAGGAGACTCCTTAGGTTTTGGAGACATTCTACATTCTACCTTCTACCAATTCTCTTAAATTAGTTCTTTAGTTTAGTTTAGTTATGGAGAGCTAGTCTCCTTGGATTTGTTCAAGGGAGAAGCTCTGATGTATGAACTCGTGAGGTTTTAGTAATTGATTTCTATCCTTTGGTTAATATTGATTCTCTTGTGCTTCATCTTATGAATGTTTATTGTTTCTCTAGGAGTAGCTAACCTATTGAATTGATTTATGTTCTACAGTTTGATTAGGTTTGGACTGTGGACAAAACTAATCTGTGAAAACAACTTAACCTAGACTTGTTGTCTATGCAACTAGGATTAAGAAGAGAATTGATTGTTTTATCTTGCAATTGACTCGTAGGTTGATTGCATGGTTTGATTTCCTAATATCCTTGTTCTCTATGCTAATTCTAGGTTAAGCGTCCTTGCCTAGGGTTATAGAATTGCTTGGACCGTGGACTTGCGATTGTTAATGATCAGGATAGGAATTAACCATAGGTGTGAATGAAATCAATGGATGAATCTATGATCGAGTGATTATATTGGAGTGGATCTTTTGAATAAACCTACCTCTTATCTATTTGTTTGTTTGATTTATTATTTGTTTCTTAGATTAGTTTAGTTTAGATTCTTCTCTTCAATCCCCCCTTTCTGTAGTTGATAAATATATTAATATTAGAAGCCATAGTTCTCTTGGGTTCGACCCCTTACTTGCATGTTATACTTAGTTTGTAGTTTGGGTTATTTATCTTTGATTTTGGCACGACGACTTTAGCCGAGTCAGCATCGCACGGGCCACTAACCCTAGTATATATATATACGTATGATTGTTTTACGCTTTTCACTACGTCTACGTGACTAAATTTGATGTTCGAAGCAAATGTTGGAAATTTCTTCGCTCGTACCGAACCGCTTGTAATGCCGGAAGAAGAGGACCAAAAACGGATTTATAATTAGTAAGAGATAGGCATATATAATTAGTTCCAGAACATGGATTCATGGAATTAGTAGTTGTAATTAGAGGTGTAGTGATGCGAATCGTCTTAAGGATCGGACTCTTTCCGGGCTCGAGGGAGTTCATTGTTGCCTCTTGAATTCGGCTCCAAGGGAAACTCTTGCTAATCTTGCGAAATTCAAACAAAAAGTGGCACTTTGGAACGTGTGGGAATTTTTGAATAACAAACTCTTTTGTGCGATTTTTATTGATGTGGGATAAGTGGTCGAATCCTCTCATTCGGTCGACTCACCGAGAGGAGACGGCCAAGGGATACAAAGGTGCGGAACTAGTCCTAACAACCCTATAATCCCGATGGATAAATAGACGAACACACTCGGTGTGAACCAAATATGCACGCCTAAGGAGGGTGGGGCGAGGCTTGAGTCTCACGAGCCAAACCGCCCTCGGAGCCCTCGGTTACCCGAAGACCATGGTTGGTTTGAAAAATATGAACGGCAAGGTCATGGTCCGAGTCTCACGAATCGTAGCCCACCATCCGGCTCTCGAGTCTCATGAGAGGCCTACGGCTTGAGTCCCACAAGCCGGGACAGCCCAAACCTATGAACTAGGAAGAAGTCTCTAAGTTAAGGTTTAAGCTCAAAAACAACATTACAAAATAGGTTACATACCCTTTTTATTTATAGGGAAAAATTAAGGGAATTCTAGCTAACGACTTCGGCTCCAAGGCGGTGTTATTTTGACAACTTGCCTGGAGCGGAAGGCAACCGCCCTTCATAGTTCGTACTTGGCCGCCAAGCATGTTTGAGGAGGTGGATGAGGCGGCATGGGCTGCATAGCATAGGAGGTGGACGATTGGGCTTGGGCCCGGGCTTACCTTTGTGGACGCGAACTAGCCCATTGTGTCTTGAATTTGAAACTTGTGGCCTTTTCCACATGGATGACTTGACTTGGAAGCCCGAGGCGTGGCCTAGCTGAAGGCCCAACATCGGCACCAACCCGAAGGCGCGCACGCCCACCGGAGGCACCGGCGCCGAAGGGCGCGCGGGCGTTGAGCTCGGGCACGACCCCCTCGGGCTCAGGTGCGACCTTCTTAGGCTCGGGCGCGATCACATCATGTAGTTTGTTCAATACTATTTTCCTAATAAACGTCTTACGTATTAATTAGACGAGGCAAGCGATATATACTAGAGCAGCACCATGCCAAGGTAAGATGATTGGAGCAATCGAGATAGATAGACAGAGAGTACTCCATCAACCAGCTCGATGTGAGGATCACGTACGTACATTGTACATATCCCTTCCTGGAATTTGTTTCTCTCACACAAGGTGTCATGACAATCTTATTAGAATAACATTACCTTCGGAAACAATAGCAAAGGTGTGGTTTCTGGAATTGGAAAAGTGAAGATCTCAAGTAAGGTTTCAGTTTCTGATGTTAGTCTGGTTGACAACCTTAGTTTTAACTTATTGAGCGTTGCTCAACTGTGTGCTAACGGGGAAAATGAAGTTGTCTTTGATCATAAGCAATGCCAGGTGATTGAACTAAGTACAGGTAGGACGCTTCTGAAGGGATTGTGCAAAAACAATATTTACAAAGTGGATCCCTGCTTCTAACCTGAAGAGAGTTTGTGACTGAAGTCTGTTGCAGAGGTTGCTGACCTCTAGCATAGTAGATTCTGTCATGCTAGCCCGCAGTTATTGGTCAAATTGCACAGAGAAGAGCTAGTTTGTGGTTTGCCCAAGGTTGATGTCTCAAAGTCTGGTGTATGTGATGCTTGTGTGAAGGGTAAGCAAGTAAGGTCTTCCTTTAAGTCCAAGAAGGAGGTGAGCACCTCCAAGCCTCTTGAGTTGATTCATATGGACTTGTGTGGACCGTTGCGCGTACAGAGTAGAGGAGGAAATAGATATGTCTTTGTGATTGTTGATGATTATTCACGCTATACTTGGACTATCTTCTTTGCTTCTAAAGATCAGGTTTTTGAAGAGTTCGAGACATGGGCAAAGGCTGTTGAAAGGAAGCTTGGTAACTCCTTGGAGGCTATCCAATCTGATCATGGCACAGAGTTTGAGAACTCTGAATTTCTGGAGTATTGTAAGAAGACTGGAGTCAGCCACAACTTCTCGGTGCCAAGGACCCCACAACAAAATGGCGTAGTCAAGAGGAAGAATCAAGCTCTAGAGCAGATGTCGCGGACCTTGCTTATCTCTAGTGGTCTCCCAAGGAATTTTTGGGGAGAAGCTATTCATGCAGCCTGCTATGTGATGAACAGGGCAACGCTGCGTCCACTACTTGGAAAGACTCCATATGAGCTGCTGAGTGGAGTCAAGCCCAATGTCGCCCACCTCCGCATTATATTCATAACAATGGGAAGGACAGCCTGGGCAAGTTTGATCCAAGAAGTGATGTTGGCACCTTTGTTGGCTACTCTCCAACAAGCAAAGCTTACAAGGTGTACAACAAGAGAACCAAGAAGATTGAAGAAAGTGTTCATGTGGTGTTCGATGAAAGCACCATGGCAGGTTCTCTGATTTAAGATCGTGATGATGGTGATCAAGATTACTTCTTATGTCCTGAAGATGTCTCTTACAAGGATAGTGCTGAAGGTCCATCTGGGGTCGCCAACAGTGATAGTGTCGCCGACTCAGATCAAAATGCAGAGGCAGATCAGAATCAGAATGCAGATGCTGTACAGAATCAAGGTATTTCTGAGGAAAGAGAAGTAGGTCAAGCAGGTCAAAGTTCAAATCAGGCAGTTCAAAGTTCAGTTTCAAGTAGCTCGTCGCAGGTCGACGACTTAGCTCAACTTCCTATCAGGAACTATCAGCAGAAGGATGCTCATCCGGTCACCAAAATTATTACTGATTATTCGAAGGGTGTGCAGACAAGGTCCTCACTTAACCTCTTTGCATTCAATGCCTTCATGTGGGAGCCGAAGAACGTTGAGGAAGCTTTGAGAGACTCGGATTGGGTCAATGCCATGCAGGAGGAACTTCATCAGTTTGAGCGCAATAAGGTGTGACACTTGGTCCCTAGGCCGAAGGGAAGAACAGTTATTGGAACACGTTGGGTGTTCAGGAACATGCTGGATGATGAAGGCAACGTGGTCAAGAACAAGGCCAAGCTTGTAGTGAAAGGCTATAATCAACAAGAGGGCATTGACTATGATGAAACCTTTGCCCCGGTAGCTCGCCTTGAGGCAATAAGGTTGTTGATTGCGCATTCTACCTTTCATGGGTTCAAATTGCAACAAATGGATGTCAAGACCGCATTTCTCAATGGGTACTTGAAGGAAGAAGTCTATGTTGAGCAAACTCCGGGTTTTGAAGATGTCGCCAACCCAGATCATGTTTACAAGCTTGATAAGGCTCTCTATGGGTTGAAGCAGGCTCCTCGTGCGTGGTATGATAGGCTTCCGCAGTTCTTAATCCAGAATGGATATGTTCGAGGAGAGATTGACAAGACCTTATTCTTGTTGAGGAAAGGGAATCACACTCCGGTGGTTCAGGTCTATGTCGACGACATCATCTTTGGCTCAACAGATCCTAAGTTAGTGAAGCAGTTCGACATCATCTTTGTCAGGGAAGGGGAGCGAGTGGCGACCACCTGTGCACTTGCCCATGTGCTCCAAGATAACCCGTGCCAAATTGATGGGCTTGCGGTTCAAGAAGGCGTCCAATATGATACCGTCGGTGATTTGGACGATGGACTTCTTCTCTTGTCTAGGGACGACCATGCGCACAATGAAGTGATGCACAAGGACACCCGTCTTGGAGAGACAGTGGGTGACTCTATCCCTAGCGACTGGCTGCCTCCCATTGAATATGTTGTTGAAGATTTCTTCCTGGGAGAAGCGGCCAAAGTTCTTGCAAGGGAAGTCGTGCAGAGCGTCCTGAGGCGGGAGGCGTAGACCCAACATGTTGCGGACGGTACCCTCTACAATAGAGTACTCGTCCCCATCCAGTTCAAACGTCCCTTGAGGCTTCCCTTTTACTGTGGATACTTCAAATTTAGAGTAAAAGCGGAGAACCTCGTTGGGGTCTACAATTGCAGCCTCTTCGCCCAGGTGCGTCAAACCCTGGAACTCAAGGAGCTCTAAAAATTATGTGCGGCCGTTCTCTTCAAGAAACTGAGCTGTAAACAGGAGCGGCGGCAGAATTTTCTTGAGGCGCTTTTTCTTGTCGCCATTGCCAACAATGACGTCGTCACCGGCATCCTCTACCTCTTCAGCATCTCCCTCCTCCTCGTCATTGTCCTCATCTTGGTGAGGGGCGTCATCATTATCTGAGGCCTTGTCCCCTTGTTCATGGGACTCAGCCATTTCTTCATCTTCTTCATGAGTTGGAGGAGGGGCGTCCACTAGAGTCCTGGCCAAGGACTCTATGGGGATTTCAGCAGAAGTCGTCCCTTGGACTTGCACAGTTTCCTCAACCACCTTTGTCGGAGGAGGAGGAGGAGTCTTTTCTTTCGGAGGAGAGGGAGAGGGAGTTCTCAGCTTAGCTTTTGTAGAGGGAGGAGCAAGAGAAGCGCTGGGCTTGACCACTGAAAGGGGAGTGGCGGCAATCGGCGCTGGAGGAGGAGGAGGCTTCTTGATGGGGGAGTCCTCCACATGAATGACGGTGGGCACAACGTCCTTGGCCTGAACCTGTGTGGGAGGAGCGTCCCTTTGGGCCTTTGGTATAGGCTTTGCCAAGTCCGCCTCAATCTCCGCCTCTAGCGGATCAACAACGACTGCAGGAGCGTCCTCTACCCTTGGTGGAGGAGGAGGGAGTTGAGGGACCTCCTGCAAGCTCTTTTGGATCGCCTCAGCAATGGCGTCCTCTTATGCCTTGGCCTGCCTCGCCTTTTCCCCATTTTTCTAGTTGAAGTTCCGAGAGGCGGATGGCGGCCATTTGCTCTTCAGTAACGCCCTCAAGTTGAGCGGACGACTTGAGGCTTCTTTTGGGGCCGGGGGAGGGGAAGGTGGGAGAGGAGTGCTGGTGGCGAGGAGGTTCTTGTCGCCCAGCATGTCGTCCACGAGAATCCATGAGCGACCGGCCTTTCACCGGAGGAGTGGTTCTCACTGGATTAGGGTTTCTCGCCGCCGAAGAAGACGGCGGAGAGGGCTGTGTGTTCTTGGCAGCTCTTGTGTTGGCCATTGTTTGAGAAACTTGAGTTTATATAGAAAGAGTTAGGGTTTTGGAGAAGAGGATTTCGAGAACTGGGATTGAGAGATTTGGCAAGATCTTACAAGATTTCCGGATTAGTGTAAACAGTAGAGAAGGCAAAGAAGGGTTTTCAGGCTGCACAAGGGTGTATTTATAGGAAGAAGACGAAGGAAAACGGTCAAGGGTAGCAGGGACATTTCCTATGGCTTCCTCCACCCGCGTTCCCACACGTGGCAGTCTTCTTTGCTAAGTAACCAGCTGTTTTGCACCCGTTACACGGATCCCGAGATCTGCGTTCAACTTCTCAAAGACGGTTTGCCTTCCTATTTTCAAATTTCACAACTGCAAAGGACTTTGTCTTGGCGTCCTTTCAACACACAACACTACACTATTGAGAACTGTACCACTGCGTCCCAAAAACTGATCTAAATCTTTGATTTTTAGAACTCTGCCCCGACGTCCTTCAGACTTTAACAAGCGTCCCTTTGATCACTTAGAACCATTTTTGAAAATCAAGCAAGTACGTCCCGTAAAGATAAAACAAAGAACGCTCATAGGATGCGTTTGCAACATTCTCGGCTTAGGTAAGCTTAGAGTTCTCATCATTTCGGCTTGTAATGAGGGTAGGATGATCAGGGATACTCTTGAGATAAAAAGAGAAATGAACAACGTTCAAAACACAAGAAAAACACATGTCTTAGACTAGCGTCCTTTCAAGATGACTTTAAATGCATGACATACATTAAAACAAGTTCTCAACAAGACATAGACAATCATAGAGGGAATAATAGAACGGGACTTGATCATTTAAAAGGTATCATCCCCAAGAGCAACCTGAGGTGCTCGTAGGGACGTCTATCAAGTGCTTTTGTGAAAATATCGGCCACTTGGTCCTCAGTCCTAACATGATCCACTCTTATTAATCCAAGTTCAACATTATCACGAAGGAAATGATGTCTTATATCAATGTGCTTGGTTCTAGAATGATGAACAAGATTTTTGGCAATATTTATAGCACTATTGTTATCACACAAGATAAGAACTGTGTTGAGGAACGTACCATAGTCTTCAAGTTGGTACTTAATCCATAGAGCTTGGGAGCAGCACGAAGAAGCAACAACGTACTCAGCTTCCGCGGTTGAGAGGGCCACGGAGTTTCGCTTTTTGGATCCCCATGATACAAGACAAGAGCCAAGGAATTGCGCCATTCCGGATGTGCTCTTTCTATCCACCACATGGCCAGCGTAGTCTGTGTCAGAGTATGCCACTAGGTTTAGGGACGTCCTTTTGGGATACCATAGGCATAGGTCGTCCCGTCCCTTGAGGTATTTGAAGATTCTTTTGACCTCTTGCATGTGGGACTCTTTTGGATTTCCTTGGAAGCGAGCACATAAGCACACAGCAAACATAATGTCGGGACGACTTGCCGTTAGGTATAGTAAGGACCCTATCCTTCCTCTGTAGAGCTTTTGATCTACACTCTTTCCTTCTTCATCAGCGTAAAGGCGAGTGTTTGGAGAGATGGGAGTGTCAATGGATTTGGACGAATTCATTCCATACTTCTCGAGCATTTCACGAATGTACTTCTGTTGGTGAATGCGCATCCCATCTTTGAGTTGTGTGATTTGGAGTCCCAAGAAGAAATTGAGTTCTCCTATGAGGGACATCTCAAACTCACTACTCATCAAGTTCTTGAATTCCTCTACAAGTTTCATGTTAGTGCTTCCAAATACTATGTCATCGACATAGACTTTGACGATCAAAACATCTTTAAGGACTTTCTTTAAGAACAGGTTTTGTTGATGATACCTCGAGTGTATCCGTTAGACAAGAGAAAGGACGCAAACCTATCGTACCAGGCACGAGGGGCTTGCTTGAGTCCATAGAGTGCCTTGTCCAAGAAGTACACATGATTTGGATGATCAGCGTCCTCAAATCCTGGAGGTTGAGCGACGTACACCACTTCCTTTAGTTTGCCATTTAGGAAGGCAGTCTTGACATCCATTTGAAAGAGCTTGAACCCTTTGTGAGCGGCGTAGGCAATGAGAAGGCGAATGGCTTCAATTCTAGCGACAGGAGCGAAGGTCTCATCGTAATCGATCCCTTCCTTTTGCCTATAGCCTTGAGCCACAAGCCTTGCTTTGTTTCTTGAGACTCTGCCACTCTTATCAAGCTTGTTCCCGTAGACCCACCTCGTCCCTATTATATTTTTGTTTTTAGGACGAGGGACGAGGGTCCAAACTTTGCTTTTTTCAAATTGATTGAGTTCTTCTTGCATAGCTTGGATCCAATCAGCGTCCTAAAGTGCTTCATTTATGTTCTTAGGTTCAGTTAAGGACACAAAGGCGTTGAATGCACAATACGCTATGTTTGCATTGAGGGACTGATTCACAGCTGATCTTGTTTGGACTCCTTTTGAGATATCTGAGATGATCTGATCTGTTGAGTGAAGTCTAGAGAGGTTGGATCTGCTATGAGTAGCGTCCCTTGTAGGATTACACCTAGGGTCCGTCCAATCAGAATCATCGGAGTCAAATCCATCTTCTTCATTGACAGGCTCAGTGTGTTCCCCCTCAGAATGAGCGTCCACACCGTGCCTTTCTTCTCCTTGTTGACTTGATTCAGCAGCATCCAATTGGTTTAGCAACCAAGTTTGAGAAGGCTCTTGCTATTCGCTTGGGATTCCCATTGAAACCTCATCACAAGTTTCAGGGGCGTTTCTAGGAACGTAGTACTTGTCGGAGGAGCCTCTGGGTTCTTCATCATCATCTTCATCATCGTCCTTTGGAGAGGAGCAACGATTTTTCTTACTTGGTTCTTTCTTGTGGGATGCATTTTCTTTAAACACCACATGGATACTTTCCTCAAGCTTAAGAGTCCTTTTGTTGAAGACTCTATAGGCTTTGCTTGTGAGAGAGTATCCAAGGAATATCCCTTCATCACTCCTAGCATCAAATTTGCCGATGTTGTCTTTGCCGTTGTTGTGAATGAAACATTAACACCCAAAGACTTTGAGATGAGAAATGTTTGGCTTCCTTCCATTTAGCAGCTCATAGGACGTCTTTTTGATCAAGGGACGAATCATGGCTCGATTGATGATGTAGGTCACTGTGGCCACGGCTTCTGCCCAAAAGTGTTTGGGGACGCCGCTAGCCAGGAGCATCGTCCTTGCCATATCTTCTAGCGTCCTATTCTTTCTTTCAATGACACCATTTTGCTGAGGAGTTCGGGGGCAAGAGAAGTTGTGTGAGACTCCTTATTGGTCACAGAAGTCAAGGAACTCTGAGTTTTTGAACTCCGTTCCATGATCTGACCTTAGGGCTTTCAAGCTCGTCCCAAGAACAACTTCTACTTGTTTGATGAAGATCTTGAACATATGGAAAGCTTCTACTTTTGACACCAAGAAAAGAACCCAAGTGAATCTTAAAAAATCATCTACGATAACGTACATGTACCTCTTTCCACCATAGCTTTGGGTTTGCATGGGTCCACACAAATCCATGTGAAGGAGTTCCAAGGGCTTCTTTGTGCTCACTTCATTTTTGGATTTGAAGGACGATCTTGTTTGCTTCCCCTTTATGCAAGCTTCGCATTGCTCAATTTGCTCAGGATCAATTCAGGGAAGTCCTCTTACAAGTTCTTGTTGATGAAGCTTAAGGATTGTGCTCGGTCCGGCGTGCCCAAGAAATCGATGCCAGAGATCAACGTCCACCGCAGACGCAGAGACGGATAGGCATAACTTGGATGCAAGCTTGAATTTTTTATTAAAGATGTAGACATTGTTCTCGTGAGTCCCTTTGAGAATGACTTGATTTGTTTTCTTGTTGATGACTAGGCATTCCTTAGAGTCAAATGTAACTAGGTTTTCAGCTTGATCACAGATTTGAGATACACTAAGGAGATTGAAGCCTAGTCCCTCAATCGAGCCATTGTTGGACTGATTTAGTTTTACGGTGCCCGTCCCTTTGATTCTTCCCTTGCCCTTGTTGCCAAACGAGACAGTTCCTCCCGTGGCACTAGATTGGATAGAAGTGAGATGGATCTGGCTTCCAGTCATGTGATTTGAGGCGCCACTATCAATGATCCACGGGCTTCCTCTCACTTCCACATGAAAAGAAGAGTTAGTTCTTTGCGACCCAGGCAAGGTGACCCTTACCTGGTTCGTTACATGGGTACTACTCTTTCATGGGCAAATAATCATAAACATTCACATCATTCGTCCTTCTAGTATGCTTCCTAGGAGATTGAGTTTTAACATTTGGCACACTAGCATGCGTCCTATCAGCAGATTTAGGCTTAGCATTCTTGCTACCGCTTCTAGCCTTTCTTCCATTTTCAAGATCTTGTTTTAGCTTAAGACACTCATACTGGTAGTGACCACCATTGCCACGATGCCAGCACGTCCTATAATAGTTTACAAGGTAGTACTTCTTGTTAGGACGTTGAATTCTATTCTCTTTCATTTTGTCTGGATTAACCACCTTAGATCCTTCTCCCTTTGCAATCTTTTTGTAGATTTTATGGCTAGTGGAATTTGTACAAAAGTACTTCTTTCCTTTCTCACCACTCTCGAGGACTCTTATGCGTTCCTCTAGGTTCTTAGTCTTTTCTCTCTCAAGTTCTAGCTCAGTGGTTTTGCTAGCTTTGAAGTCACTCGGAAAAGAGTTCTTAGAACTAGATTCATACCCTAGTCCTTTCCTAGCAAGAACAAAGACAATAGGATTTACAGTTTCAGTCATGGGACTCTTTGCTAGGACTTTCACTTCGTCCCTAAGATTTGCATTTTCAAGCTTTAGGCAGACAATCTGACTCTTAAGGGACTTTACCTCTTCCTGAGAGGACTCTACATGAACAGACATGGTGTTGCAATTTTCACATTCTACAACGATGTTCTCCGATTTAAGTTCATCAAAACTTTGTTTCATAGCATAGCTTTCTTGCATGATCTGAGTGATTAATTTGATGAGCTTAGGCTGAGAACACTTGTCAAGGAAACTTAGCATGGATTCATGAGTTACCTCTTGCTCAGCTACAAAGGCGTCCTCTGGAGAGTCTGGAGCGTCCTCCGTGGTCATGTAAGCTACTTGATTTTCTGATTCCTCATCGTCAGAGTCGATGTCGTCCCATGCGGCCTCATATGGCCCAAACAAGGCTTTCTTTTTTATTTCTTTTGACGATAACCCTGTGGTGCATTTCTTGGCAATGTGTCCCTTCCTGTTGCATTTGAAACAGGTTATCTCCTTCATTTCAACATCTGTGGGCTTAAGACTATCCTTCTTGTAGGGCATCTTCATTCTTGGGACTTTGCCTCTTTTAACCCATGCACGAAGAGATTTGTGCAACAAGGTAGCTCATCTTCTTCAGAAATTTGTTCTTCCGTCTTACCTTGCCGTTCTACTAAGGCCTAAAGACGAAGATTCTCTTGGTGTTCTCGAGTTTTGGCTTCTAGCATTGAGTTCAATTCCCTTTTCCTTTGGTAATATTGCTCATACTCTGGCGTTCTTGCCGCAAGAGTCAAAGCCAGCTCATTTTGAGAACTCTTTCCCATTTCTAGCAGATCTTGATTCCTCCTTTCTTCGTACCCTTTAAGCTTTCCATAAAGCTCCTCCATGGACAGTCCTTTGTTGGCTTGGTTTTCCTTAAACGTCATTCTATCGAAGTTCCATGGTCCCGTGAGTCCATCAATCAAGACTTGAACCTTCATCCTTTGGGCGATCTCCGTTTCTTTTACACCCAAGTTCTTCAATTTTGTTAACAAGGCTTCAAACCGGAAGGAATAGTCAGTGATGGTCTCATTTGTGAACATCTTGAATTTGTAGAAGTCCCTTTTAGCTTCAAGTTGGACGTCCTCTTTCATCTCGGGCGTCCCAACATGGTACTTCTCCAGAGCTTCCCATTGGAGCTTGGCAGTTGCAAGGTTGCTCACACGGGTGGCGTCCCTTTCCCAGAGGGACGTCTGTAGGAAACAGATAGCTTTGGCGTTCGCTTCCATGAGTTTGAACTCGTCGGGACCCCATTCTGATTCTTTGTCCGCCTTGGCAGCAGAAACTTTGAGGTCACCGTTTTTTATCACCAGCCAGCATTGGTAGTTTTGACTTCGCACGAAGCACTCGAACCTTGTCTTCCATCGATTGAAGTTTCCATCGGTCAGGCGAGGAGGCTTCGCACTTGAGATACCTATGGGTTCCATCTCCATGTTTCCTGCAACTCAAACTTAATCTAGAGCGCCTACTCTGATACCAATTGTTGGATCGTAAGTCTGTTAGAATGGGTGTCCTTAACTGGGTTAAGGGCGTCCTTAGGTGCAGCGGAAAAATTAGACTTAACAGAAAACGTGATAAGATAATGGACACGAGTATTTATAGAGGAACCCCACTAAGACCAACTAGTCTTATGGGTAAACCTCTACCTCCGTTAGAGGATTTTCAATAGCCGTCCTTATCTAATTCAGAGAGAGTCCTTACCACTTAGGCGAGTTGTTACAATCCCCTGAGCTAAGCGTGCGCCCTTAGCTCTACTAGTAACACTCCTTTTCACCTAACAAGTAACCTAACTCTCTTAGCTTATAAGGAAGCTATCACTCACGTCTCTCACGGTTCGTTGTGAGAGACAAACTACAACTCTAACTATTTTGTGGTTTGTTTTGGATTTGATGTGGTTGGACTTTCTTTCTCTTGCTTCAAACTCACTTGATCTTCGTTCTTGACTTGAATGCTTCGGGAGAGCTTGAGAGAAAGTCTTCAAAGTCCACACCGATATGCATACCCCTTGGAGGGTATTTATAGTGGTATGAGTTCTTGTCCTCTAGCGTCCTCTGAAGCTTGGGCAGGATCTGTCGTCTTCCTTCAACGGTGCGATTTGCATCTTGAGGAAGTCAACTCTGTTGACGCTTGGGAAGCCTCCGCGTGGTCAGGGGACCATCTTTGGGAAAGCGACATCTTTGGAGTTGTTCACACGTGCCCAGACAAAGGAAGCTTCCTTCTGAGGACTATGGCCGAGTATGATGTAATCTTGTTGGGGCGGCCTTGATTTGAATTTGAACTTCGTCCGTATGTTGGCGCGCGTCCCTTCTTGATGAGGACGCCGTCCTATCTGCGCAGGGGCTGTATTCTTTTCGTTCAGCATTGGAAGTTCTGATGAAGTGCGTCCCTACAGCTTAGGGACTCTCGTTCACTTGCTGTCCTTTTCGCTCATGTGCGTCCTCTGGACTTACTTGAGATCAACACTGGGACAACTTATCAAATACATTTGAGTTTGTCATTATCAAAACTAGGGACGATCATTATTGGTTTAGATATTAATGATTGGCGTCCTTAATATCGTCCCAACATTCGCATCTTGGAGTAGGAGCACCTTTGTAAGCCCGAGAAATCAGTATAACGAGTCGAAGTACTCTTCAAGTCCTACCAAGTGAGAAGCTTAGGAGGCAAGTGGTTTTTCCCAAAACAAACTAGTTGGTTTGTGGAGGGTTTCCACTCTAAATACATGTGTCCAGATCCGGTAACTTAAAGTCTTTCTTGTGTTTGAATTTCCGCTGCACAACCTACAGGTTGTTAACTCGGGTCGACGACATCGTAGATGTCGACGACCTCTAAAGTACTAACAGATCCTACATTAAGCCATTTAACCTAAACTGTAAACCCTAAGCCTTAAGCCATAAGCCCGCCATAAGCCTTATAAGCCCTAAACCCTAAACCCTAAACCCTAGGCCCTAAACCCTAAACAAAATTTAGGTGATCCATAAGTTCCATACATGTGTAATGGAAAACCCTATATGTTAAAGTATTCCTTATATAATCGTAATATATGTACAATTTCCTTATGCAATATATAGAAACTTATGTACAACATATGTACATATGTTAAGTAATATTTTAGGTGAGGTATCCTTGTAAGCAATATTGTGATTCCATATGGTAATACTCCGTATGAGTTTAATCACTAGAACGTTACAAACTCGAATGAGTATTGAAGTCATTTGTGCATTAAGAAAATATGAAATGATCACTCAAACTAAGTGAGATTGAGTCATTTGTGCATTAGAAAATATGGCTTCATGACAAGCCTTATTAGAAATATAAATGAATTATTGTATACAAGGATGAATGACTAATTAATTTGAAAATGGTAATTAAAAAGATTACTCCTCCATTCGTATATGGTTACAACTAAGAATAAGGCTACAACATTTGTACATAGATATATTGCATAAGGAATTATATATTTGGACTATTTGAGGCCGATATTTTTTTTATTTTTTTTATGATCAAACAAATACATTCATTAACTTAAAACAAGCTAAAATTTGAGTACATGATAAAATTGAAGCAGAAAGTAAAAGGCTAGAATGTACATCCATTGTTTATTTAAATATTTAAATGGTCAACTTCATTTGTCTTCATTGGAAACAAAGGTAATCATTTCACTGATATAATGATTACACTCTTGAAAATCTCTGCTGGTTAATTAAAGATTGTCAGCCCAATGTAATTAACTTTATTTGTCATTGTATTTTCAAATTATTAACAAAAGCAAATAAAACATCTTTCCTTCCTTACAAAGATACGAAATTACAAATATTTGTTAACTAGACCACATACCATTAGGGTGGCAACTCGGTTAATTTAATTTGGGTTTTGGTTGAATCTGTTTCGGGTTGAGTCGGCTTTTTCAATGTTCGAATGAATCGGATTTTGGTTGAATCGGTTACGGGTAAACTTAAGGGTTTAGAGTATACAACCAACATAAATCCAATTACAACATATGATAACCTAATAGTATATATATTGTATATTTTCACATAGATCGGATCGTAGAATCGAATTGTTAGAATCGTAACCAACTTATGATAACCAACACAGATCGAATCGATAGAGTAGTCAAAAACATATGATAACCAACATAGATCGGATCATAGAATCGTAACCAACATATGATAACCAACATAGATCATATCGGATGGTAGAATCGTAACCAAGATATGCTAACCCATATAGATCGGATCGTAGAATCGAAAGATGACAATATTTTACGTCTTAGAGTAAGCATTCTAGTGATGAAAGATGACAATATCAATATATAAGTATAACTTGAAAAACACTTGTAGCTAAAGTATTGTATAATCGTATTAAGACATTTAACCTAAACTGTAAACCCTAAGCCATAAGCCATAAGCCCTAAGCCCTAAACCCTAAACCTTAAACCCTAAACAAAATTTAGGTGACCCATAACCATCGATCTAATATTTATTCATGCATTTTTTTTGGGTTGCAATATTTATTCACGCATAGAGTATCTATACCTATAGAATGATGCGACTCTGCCACCTACATAAATGTCGTTTTTCAATTTTTTATTTAAATTAGGTCTTTTCAATTAGGGCATTCATTTCTTTCGTTTTCGTCGATTGCTTTTCCTTCTCTCCGTCTGCCTTCTCTGTTTCCCGGCTCCGACGATTATGTATTGCGGCTCCTGGTGTGCCACCTTTCTGTAATTATTTTTCGGCGTTTGGTCTTTCCCCATTATTGCTTCCTTTTTACACCCGCCCCCTGAGGTTCGTTCCCTTGTTCCATTTCGTATATATGCCCTTGTTCTACTTCGTTGAGGACGTCGTCAACAAAGTCCGTGAGGAGTTCATCGGAGACAACGACCCCGGCGAGAGCGTCCTCGCTCAGCTCCAAGCAGTGAGTATTCCTTCCGATTTCCCGACTGTTTTTTCCTAATTTCGCATTTTATTTCCAATTTAGACGATCTAGGGTTTGGATTTGTGGTACGTCGATTAGTGGAGGCTATTCTGTGGCGTGGTGTTTTTCGATTGGTATACTGTTTTTTGATCCGACTGATTTCTAGGGTTTTTGTGATACATAGGCTTCGCACTGAGTTATAGTGGTTTTTGAATTCTGTGAGTGATTCTAACCTGTGTAATGGGGGGTTTATAGACGTGGGAGATGAAACTGATGCAAGCTGGAGTTATATTGGGTCCAATTGATAGAGTTGCCGCTCAGCAGGCAGCACCTGGTAGCGTTTCCAGTTCTGCCAGTGTCTTCCATCTCGCCTCCCCCTGCATAGTCGATCGAGTTCACGATCCTTACAGCAACTGTTGATTTCAGTTGGTTTTCAATTTACATTCCAAGATAGTTTGACTTACTTTTCATAGTTTAACTTTATTGGTGGATCCAACAATTTGGCTGTTTATGGCATGTTTTTTCCCATATTGGTTCTCGGTAGATCCTTGACAATAAGACGTGTAGTTCCCGTTTAGGGGTTCCAGATGCGCTTGTGCCTCTTGATCTTCCAGTCTCCCAAATAACGTTACTTCCTGGGTACATAATGTTAAATACATGATATTAGTTGTTCACAATTGGTTTGGACAGATATGATAAGTTCATGTTGCTGTTTGCTTTCTAACAAAATAAAACCTTAAATGCAGAGAAACATCAACTCTTTGGGTATGTCTTGATATTCCTGCTGAACAACCTCCATGATTATATGAAGGGGAGATTCTTATCACTGCTGTCAAGGCCAATAAAGAGTGATTCTCTATCTTCTTACACAGTTAATTATTGAATATGCTATCTTTCTTCCAAGACTTTGTTTCAGAACCATGTTTCCTTCATTCCTTGCGAACTGTATATATTGAAGGATGGAAAGTAATTAAATATATTTTTGTTAATGTCAATAGTGTATAAAGCGCCAAAATACTTTAGAAAGCATTATTTAGTCTCACAAGTGGAAGAGTTGATATATGTTCTACCCAATGTATAAACCATTTAGGAAGGACCCTTGTTGACAATTGACAATAACTATGGGTTAAAGTATTTTCTTTATGTACTTTTTGAGAGTTTTCTAAGCTGTGTATGGTTTATTGCTTATTTAGTCTCTATTATATGAATAATTTACAGGGCAATATATGGGCAAATCTGAGAAGCACCAACTTTACAGGGAACTAAGGAATTGTCTTGATATCATTGAGCCTATTGATGAGATGCCATCAGAAGATGTGGTGAGGTTTTTTAGTCCATTTTTGCAATCTCAACAGTCTTGAAATTCTTTATTTAATGCTTATACTATCTTTTTTTGTATCTAGGTTGAGAGAGTTAAATCTGCCTCATTGAACCTTAAACAAGCTCTTCTATCTCCTCAGTTTTCTACACTGTTTTCAGACAATGGTGCAGGACTCGGGAGGAAGAACTTCATCGGCGGTAAATCGTCTCTGGCTCGTCAAAGTCTACTAATCCGCCTCCAAAATTGATCGGTTAGAACTTGCCCTTCTCAATTCAGTGTTGTTCTTACTGTCTTTTACCATGCCAACTTTGGTTCTTATATCTCAATTGGGCCATACCCAAATCTTCAATCAGCTCCCAATTGGACGATGATGAGCCAATTGAGAAATGCATGGCTTCCATTGATGAACCTTGTGAGAATGCAAGGAGTGCCCATTCTCAACCAACTCCATTTGGAGGAGAAGCTGCTTCGTTCATCGTTTGACAATTGGTGTATCATAAATGATGGCACTAATGAGCCAAATGTTGTAATGGGCATTTTAGGGTGAGTGTTGCTTGGGTGTGTTGTTATGCTTACTTTTGTTTTGTTGATTGATTATCTTAGATAAGTTGTTTATTATGACTTGTGTTAGGTTTGTGTTGTGACATTCTTAGAAGTCAGATCAACTTTGTGTGTTTTGGGGATCTTGGATCAGGGATATGGCGTTCTTAGACTATGACACTTCAATTCTTTTTACATTGGTTTAGCTTTCATCAACTCAGCTTTCATCAACTCAATGTACTCTTCATATTTATTAAATAACCTTTACAATGCCACAAAACTACTAATGAGAATGACAACAAAAATGTTCTACCAAAACATATTTCCATCACAACAACAAACTCTGACGAATACCAACCACACATTACAAACCAACACAACGTAAGCCTACAACCAAGGCCCGTCCATCGGACGGGCACAACTGGCTAGTTTATTATAAATCGAAGCACCAAATTAATTTATTAAATGATGTGTTGGTTATACACTATATGATAATACCACCCTTTAAACATTAGTACTTATTACTTAGGCCTAAACTTCATTATACGACGATTAAAGTTTTTTCATAATGAACTACATAATGTGATCTGCTTGTCCTCCAAAACGACTTAGGCTACAATGCCAAAGCAACCCAAATCCGGAACAATTCACTTACCAAAGAGTTGAGCTGACTTACAATGAAAACACAAGAGAAGTGTACTTGTCCAAAGCGCGTACGACTTAATTACAATAAAAGTCGAGCAAAACATTACATTAATTATGTAGATATGTGTAGTAAAGAGGTGGACATGGATTACTTGGTCCTCCATGATGGACAACTTGATATGGTGGTAATGTGTATTGGAATGGCACTTGTGGTGGTGGTGTCATGTGGTATGGCCTTGGCACTTGTTGTGGCTGAGAACCTTTGTGATGATTCCAATAGCCAGGTTTGTCATTTCCATGTCCTTTTCGACAAGCAGTCAGTCGGCCCTTGCCCCTTTTATCGGTTGGATCATGCACGGGCTCACCACTGCTGGATGCATTGCCAGTGTCGTTCATAACATTTGTATCTGTACATCGTCGATGCCCAAAAAACTCTCCCTGGGTTGGCTAGCGAGTAATAAGGTAGGCCACGACATTCAGATGTGGCCTAGACCTTTGTGCTCAAATCTTTCAATGCTCCCTTGACCACAGACTATATCTCCTCGTTTGTCATCGAGAGAGTAGCAATGGCCTCAAAGTCTGACTTCATTGCCTCATACCTCTCCATCTCTTTCGGCTTAAAGGAGTCCAAAGTGTAGTATGGAACCCTAATCTTTATGTGCTCTCTTGGCAAGTCCTTCCTCCAACGATCGAGGATGTACTTTTGAGGGACCAGTCTGACTGCCTCCATATTGTATACAGCCAGTGTGTGGCAACACATAATTCCAGTGAACTCGAACATTTGACAAGCGTAACTAACGTCGTGATTTTCTGGATCATAATACACCTTAATTGTCCTGCTTTTATGTACCTCACCATACCACCACCTCACGACAATATCATGAACTCTGATTTTTCCAATCACTTCCACCCTGTTTGAATTAGTATGTGTCAAATTCTTGACTTCTGCTTGGAATTGTCTGAACTTCTTGCTTGTATAGAGCATTTGGAAGGGAGACTCAAACGCATGCTTTGTGGCACATAGATAAGGCTTGTTTTTCGAATCAAATTGGTCCTTATCCTCGGCCATTGCACGCTTGGCCATTGCAATTCCATATTGCTTGACAAACTCTTGTAGGGATGTGTTGCCATTAACAAACCCTTTGAATAAATAATTCATGCCCTCACTCCTTTGTGTAGTAGACATTCCAGCCCAGAAATCACTTTTGAAATAGATTGGCACCCACTTTGTTCTGGATTGGTACATGAAACTGCATCAGGTGCTTCTTTCAAGTCCACACTCAGATATCCATTGCTCCCATTTCATCTCAAATTCGTCCACTGAGTATGAGAAATGCAACACCTTGTGCATTCCACTTGCGATGTCATCCCATGGTGCAGCGTCCTTGAGTTTCTCCATGTGTTTCTTTGCATTCCTCATAACGTGCCATAAACACCACCTGTAAGTTGTGTTTGGAAACACCTCAAGGATAGCGTTATCTGAATACAAATATAAAGATAATTAACGTACATGTGAGATTTTCATCATGTATATATTTAGGATATAAAAATCTCATCCTAGGTAAGATATATATAAATTCGGCCAAAGACATGTATATGGTTAGGATCGCTCCAAAATATGTTATTATCTTATTCTAGGATAGTATCTATCTTTTCCTTATTTATAATTATCTTAGAGATATGTACTAGGGTTATCTTGAGCTGATGTATTCATGTATAAATACTCGATCTCTTCCGATCCATACGTTAATCAGATTACACAAGAGATCCTATGAATAACAACCTAAGATTTTCTACCTCAAAAATATTTTAAAAAGGAGAGAGAGCTTAAACGACATATATACTTGAACGGAGGGAGTAAATAACAAGTCTAACAAAGCTTAGAAACAGAATATGGTTAGACAACGTACCCATTGCTTTGCATTGATCCGTTATAATGCCCTTTGGTGCTTTGTTATCCATACATGTGAGCCACGTTTTGAACAACCATATGTAGTTAACGGCATCTTCACTTCCCAACAATGCAACCCCTAGCACTATTGATTGACCGTGGTGGTTGACTCCGATGAACGAAGCAAACGATATTCTATATCGGTTTTTGACATATGTGGCGTCGAATGATATAATGTCACCAAAGTCCTTGTATGCAGCCCTAGCACGTCTATCGGACCAAAATGCATTCTTCAATCCACCTTTGTCCGTTGTATCGAAACTGTAGAAGAAGTCTGAGGACTTTGTCATCATTGTTTCAAAGTAGTCCCTCATCGCTGCAAAATCTCCCTTCTGGAGTTTCAATCTTCTGTCCAAGCTGATTGCATTGCGACAATCCCTCTCGGAGAATGGGACTTTATCGTGGCCTCCGTACCGAGCTACGAAAGAGTTGAAATTCTTCGCCACCGGAATACCAGCCCTATCATTGTCCAACAATATTATCCGATTGCCTCCACTGATTTGTCTATAGCTAGACAAAAACTTCGAATTTTCTGGCTTAAGATCATGGTTGTGATTGAGTTTTAGTGACTTGATATACCAAGAGCTACTGTCACCACACACGTGAGCATTCACCGAAAACGGGCAATTACATCGAACACTTGATGGTGTCTTCGAAGGGTTCTTAGATTATGATTGGAGTTGACCTTCTTTTGTACAAACAAGCCGGAAGCTGAGGAGCCCATAATAAGGATCTTGTTGAGATGAATTTGCCTCGGTTTCCCTCTCGGTTTCCCTTCTCTTTTTTGAGCTTCGAATCCGGATATGGAATCCCTTCAATTGACCATAGTCATGAAGAAATTGGAACAAATCTCCAGCCGATTCGAACACCATATCGACAATTGGCTCATGCACCTCTTCCATTTCAGCATTATTCACAATTTCCTCAACATTATCAACGTTTTGAACTGAATCATTGTTGGTCTCATCATTTTCCAAATCATCATCCTCGTCATCTAAAGTCATCACCTCGAATGCATCCTCATTATAACCACCACCTTCATCCTCATTCAAATCCGAATTCAAATCAAACATCAAGGGTTTCTTGGAATCCATTCAAACTAAACCCCAAAAAACAATTACAAAATCATTACAATTAGGGTAAGAAAATCGGCACTTGTTATTCATACACAAAGAAAATCGAAGTACTTACCTGCACTTAGCTGAGTTTTGAATCCTTATGCTCAGGCAATACAACAGTGTTTTTGGGAGCTTAGATACAACGGTCGGTCAAATGGATTTGGGGAGCAACGTTCAAATGGAGTTAATGTGTCTTAGTTAAAGGAAATTCAGATTTAAATGGAGCATTATTTAGTAACTATTGGGCTTAAGTGTTATTTAAATTGAAACATATGAGATAAAAAAATAGACCCAATCGGCAGGCCAAAAAAAATTAAAAAGTCCGCAAAAAATCGGCTCGATTCGAAGGGCCTAGTCCAATTTCACCACAAAGCTAAAATGTAAGACCCTCCGAACCTGTAGCTTCGGTATTGATTCGGATTTGTATTTAAGTAAGAAAAGGTAAAACAAACACTACCTTTATTGGGACTCTACTCCACTTAATTACACTTAATATTATTTTATTCAAATTGTCATGACATTTGGGTGATAGTATCACCCTCCTCCCTTCCACACCAAGTGTACGTGTAGATTAACAGATCTCAAACCTTAATTAATGGAGGAGTTATTCGATCGGGGATGTCAAAAACAGAATATTGAACCCTACTACAGCTAAACCTTAATTAGAGGAGCCTAGCTAATTTGTTGCTAGCTAATTAAAGATTAGATTTCATATGGATATATATTAAGGATTCATATTTTACTTTAACGCTTTTATTTAATCGGAATGTGCGCAGTTGACATATATGATGCAGGTCAGGTGTGATATCGTCTGCCTTCTGATTATCGATCGTTAGCTGTCTAACTAATTATGTAGTTGTTACTTGCACGTTATACAGTAATACACGCACTTGATTGGCCGTACCGTAAGGAAGTCAAATCATAAATTTGATAATTTACTCTTATGAAACTAAGGGGATTTGAATTGCATTTATTAAGTTCATGACATGTTATACATATCCTATATATATACGGCGTACTACGTATTTCATATCAAGGAACGATTTTCACAAGTTATAATATATATCGTATATAACGAGGACTAGTCTTCCCAATCTGCATATATAGAATAGTATAGGGTTGCTTGGATTATTACTCAAGCTGTGGAATTTTATAATTCCGTTTCTTAATGTCAACTAGTTGCAAATCTTCTAGACAAAGTACCCCCCTTGTTTGATTTTTCCGTGCAAAATATCCACTAGTATCATCAGCTACGTACATAAAGGCAAATCAATTACATTAATTAGTTCTTACCGAACGGAGCGTATATGTGAAGCCCCTAATCGATCAACGCATAGCTTGATAATCATCTATATATGTCTTATTGATTAAATTTACACAATAGACGGATTGACCATAAATCAATAATTAGCCTGATTACTTCCTTATCAAATACTCCTAATACACAGGGATTGCCAAGCTGGCCGGATACACCTATACATATATGTATGTGTAATTATTGTAAGGTAGTATTAGTGAGGGTCAACGTATTTTGTTGGGTCAAGTTCCAGAGGCGTTGAGGGTTTGCCAGGAAAGACGGGCCGGGGGTCACCATCTTTCCCGCGCGATCGATATTCGATCAGGAGTAATTAATTTTCTAATTAAGATGGTGATTTCGTTTCCTTTAATTTAATTTCGTTATATTTTGATGAGATCACCCAATAATTTTCGAACTTAATTCCAAGTTTGAACCATCTTAGGGATATAAAAATGCACGTAATGACAACCAATTAAACTCTGTAAACTAAACAAGTTGTAGCCCACACACACTATGAAAGTATGAATATTTCCTAACTAGGTCAAACGATAAAATCAAAGTCCTCCTTAACCAATCCTAAGTGAATTCCCAACTCGATGTCCTCCATAAAAAAAAAAAAAAAGTTGAAAAGAAAACAGTACGTAGTTTCCTCATTTTTAATTTCTACTCAATAAATAAGAAGAAGACGGAAAGAAAAAAGATTCTCCCAGGCTCCTATATATACAGTGGTTGAAAACGGTGAATCTTCATTCTCCCGAGTATCGTGGCCTCAGCAGTTGTCCACCCCGATATCATCTCGATCGCCTCTACAAATATAGAAATATAATTAATCTGCCCGGCCATTGGCCAAGCCCCCTCGATCGATCCCCACAGTTAAATCATCACTTGCTCTTGCTCGATCGATCGATGGCGTCGCCGGCATGGCTGGAGAAGGGGGACAACGCGTGGCAGCTGACGGCGGCGACGCTGGTGGGGCTGCAGAGCGTGCCGGGGCTGGTGATCCTCTACGGCAGCATCGTCAAGAAGAAGTGGGCCATCAACTCCGCCTTCATGGCCTTCTACGCCTTCGCCGCCGTGGTGCTCTGCTGGGTGATCTGGGCCTACAAGATGTCCTTCGGCCACAAGCTGCTCCCCATCTGGGGCAGGGCCGGCCCCGCCCTGGCCCAGGACTTCCTCCTGGGCCAGGCCGCCGTCCCCGCCTCCGTCCACCACTTCCGCAACGGCACCGAGGAGACGGCCATGGCCGAGCCCAGCTACCCCATGGCCTCCCTCGTCTGGTTCCAGTGCGTCTTCGCCGCCATCACCCTCATCCTCATCGCCGGCTCCGTCCTCGGCCGCATGAACATCCGCGCCTGGATGGCCTTCGTCCCCCTCTGGCTCACCTTCTCCTACACCGTCGGCGCCTTCAGCCTCTGGGGCGGCGGCTTCCTCTTCCAGTGGGGCGTCATGGACTTCGCCGGCGGTTACGTCATCCACCTCTCCTCCGGTGTCGCAGGCATGACCGCCGCTTACTGGGTACGTCTACTTATTGCTTCACATAATCTAACCACAGCATACAAACTCACCAATATACTACAGTACAATTTATTAGCTGTTGTATAGCTTCGCTTGGCAAATAAACTCACCAATTCAGTACTGTAGCATTTGTGGTGATCCTAGTTCTTTTCTTTATACAAAAAATGATAGTTGGACTTGGCTCATGTGAAACGTAAGGTGAGTACGGACTTTTGAATATACTGGAACGCAACAAACAAATTTGAGTACTGGTTAGATGTCCACAGAAGAAAAATACTTTTCCAAAAAGTCAAAAGTCAGTGATTTAACAGCTGAATCTCACAGGTTGGTTGTTGGTATCTCGGAATCTTCCTTATTCTAAGGAATAATCCAACTTAATTCATTGACCCGTCAAAGTTGAACAAACTGAATTTAATTTTAAATATCTGATTAAACGAAAATAGTCTATGAACATGGAATTGTAGTACTCCGTATTTGTTTGACATTTTCAAACTCTAACTTTCGTGCCACTCATGTTTAGGTGGGGCCTAGATCAAAGAAAGACAGGGAGAGATTCCCACCGAACAACATCCTGATGATGCTCGTCGGAGCCGGGCTTCTTTGGATGGGTTGGGCGGGCTTCAACGGTGGAGCCCCCTACTCCGCCGGCCTCGTTGCCTCCATGGCCGTCACCAACACCCACATCTGCACCGCCACCAGCCTCCTCACCTGGACCGCTCTTGACGTCGTTGTCTTTGGCAAGCCCTCCGTCATTGGTGCCGTCCAGGGCATGATCACCGGCCTTGTCTGCATCACCCCTGGCGCCGGTACGTACCTTCTCAACGCATACCTCCGCCCTCCCCAATACTAATTGTTTCTACACGTTAGGAACTTTATATATTGTTCATTGACCAATCTAAACGTACACCAATCTTATACGTACGTATGTTTTGACTTTAGGATATATAAACTATCCCCTGCTACCGGCCCTTAGATCAATGCATGCCTGTTTTTGATAACGATAAATGTAGAAAGATATAATCCGGCAAATTTTTAAGTTTAGACATGGAAGAGAATGTCTAAATACGTATGCTCTCTCGTGTGCAATATTTCTTTTGTGATCCCTTGTCCTCATTTCAGGTGTAATAATTTTATATGGTACTTATATTATCTTTCTACCAAAAAAAATATATATGGTATATTATCTCTAGCGTAAAATTTTGACCATCTATCTTTTCATTCTCACGTCGACATAGTTTCATTTCCCATTCCGTTTGCGTGTAATGTAGATTCACCTGAGCTTTATCATCATTAATACTATACTTGATTCTATTCCATGTTTTAATTGTTTGTTGTTCAAAACGTACAGGGCTAGTGCAAGGTTGGGCGGCCATAGTGATGGGGATCCTATCGGGCAGCGTACCATGGTACACCATGATGGTGGTCCACAAGAAGTGGGCCCCGCTTCAGAAGATCGACGACACCCTGGGCGTGTTCCACACGCACGCCGTAGCCGGGCTCTTAGGTGGGCTCTTGACGGGCCTTTTCGCCCAACCCACCCTATGCTCGCTCTTCCTCCCCGTCACCAACTCCCACGGCCTCGTCTACGGCGGTAAAACCGGTGGCATCCAGATGGGCAAGCAGCTCGTCGCTGGGCTCTTCATCATCGGGTGGAACTTGGTGGTCACCTCCCTCATCTGCCTCGCCATCCGCCTCGTCATCCCCCTACGAATGTCTGACGACGAGATCGAGATGGGTGACAATGCTGCTCACGGCGAGGAGGCGTATGCCCTCTGGGGCGACGGTGAAGTCTATGATGCCAAGTTCGGGTTTACTTCCGATGATACCGCCCATGGCAACGATAAGCTTAGGTCTGTTGGCGCCACTCAAGTCGTTTGAATTAATGATGGATTGGCTATTGATTAGTACATGTGTGTTTGCCCTTTTTGGTTTCAAGTATATGATGTGTATGCATTTTGGAATTTTTTCTTTGTCACTGGAAGTCTCGACAGAAAGTTAATATGAAGTTAATTTGTTCCATTATATTGTTCAATTCTATTGTTCAATTTTATCGTAAAGTGTACTATTGAAGGGTTTATTAAACATGCGGTCCATCTCTTAGTCTTAGGACATAAGCTACTAGTATAAATTTACAAATTATCAAGCATTTGTAATAAAAATAAAAAGAATTGGAGAAGGGAAAAGAAAGCCAGAGGGGAGACTTGAAGAGCATGGTGATGAAAAAAGGATATCAACAAAGTGAAGGCAAAAAGGATACCATGAACGCTAATGCAGGACTCTATTAATTAAAGAATATGGGAATTTTAGGAAGCTGAGAAACGTTACGTTGCTTCTTTTCTCATTTCTTTTCGTGCAATCTTTCACTTCCATTTTACATTTATAAGCATAAAAATCTTTGCATCACGAAAGAGGTCCATTACACGCACCAAATTGTGATTACCATTTGAGAGCTGATCATTAAGCCTAGCTAAGGGGATCGATGGATAAGGAGGAGCAAGAACAGGGCAAGAATGTCCCAACGACAACTCCTTTTGTCCAGACCGATGGATTCGCGGTCGATTATGATCATGATCATGCACTTGCACTTTCACTACAACAACAGGTGAGCTCTAAAGTCATTACAAACATGCATGATCATGCACTTGAACCTTAATAAATATGGAATTAACTGCCAGGAAGGGGAGGTTACTATGCTCGAGACAGCCGAACACGATGAAACGGAAGATGATGAAGATGATGAAGAGGGAGAAGAGAGTTACTTATCATCATCTTCCACAGATTCTGATGATGGCATCTTCTTTACAAGCCAAGAACTTGGTACTCTTATCTTTCAATGCTGCACTATTTTCCTTCATGAACTCCAATTAATATATCTCAACTTCCTGACATATCAAACCTTGGTATACACAACGTACGTACACAGCGGAGTTAGAGTTACTCGATCAAGAAGAGCAAGAAGATATGGAGCTAGAGGAAGAGATCGTCGAGGAGGAGGTTTGTTATATACATAATTATTTGATTGATTCCTCTGACTTTGTTGGCTTAGATTAATCAGAATGAGTACGTTGTCAGGTGGGAGAAGAAGATGAGATTGACCCAGATGAGCTATCTTATGAAGTGAGTACATCTTCCAAACAAACGGCCTAGGTTTATCACTAAGATGACAATGTGTTTCAGATACATGATAATCTCGTTTACCATGCATCACATGTAGGATTTGGTTGCGTTAGGAGAGACGGTTGGACAAGAAAACCAAGGTTTATCACCAGAAGAGATCTCATCAGTCTTGACTCCTTACATTTGTAAATCCATTCATTCCAACGCCGGAGTTGACAGGTACATACATATATGCCCCTTGATCTTCAATATCTGTAATAAATCTGTCAGAAAGATCATTTCTTTTGCCATCTAAAATGTGCATTTTAAATTCCACAGATGTGTAATATGCCAAATAGAATATGAAGAAGGGGAAAACTTGGTGTCTCTGAGGTGTGAACATCCCTTTCATGAAGATTGTATTAACCAGTGGCTCCAGATTAAGAAGGTATCAATGCTTTGAATTTTGTAAATCCACACCTTTGATTTTGCTCAGGAAAACAGTAACGTAATTATAGTATTACATTCATTGCAGATATGTCCAATTTGTTCCAAGGAAGCCATGAAGCAAAAGACAGAATAATGCTAGATACATTGCCCACATTTTCCCTTTTCCTTTTATGCTTCGAAATGTAGATTCTTTTATTTAATTGCATTGAATGTAAAGATTAACGTAGCTTCCTTTTCATTTCAAATGTAAATATTGTGTTACGAACAAAATGGTCAAAATGTATAAACATACTTTATTCAGCAAAACAGAGTCATAGAGAATAGGGGAGAAAATATATTTCCATAAATGTCTGATTGATGTTATTGTGAGTGGAAGACTTGCCATATTTCTCCATGGATTGATGTGTCATGTGTGGTGGTTGAGTGGCGATGCATATCTAATGCCTGTTTTGCTCTTCAATTGAATGCGAACGATGAGTAGGGAATAGGGTTTTGCTTGTCAATTTCTCCGCAAAAGAGAGAAAAAATGGCGGATTGTTGTGACAACTTTAGAGATTGCAGAACCTGGGAAGAAGAACTCTACTGGAATCGCTTTCATTCTTTCTACTTCTGCCAGAAACTGTGTTCGACTAGCGATTTTCACAAACAGCTTGTAAGTTTTCAAATTTCTCCTCTTTTTGTGACTCTTTGCATGCAGCCCTTCTTATGGAAACGGGCAAAGTAATGGCAGATCTGTGCATCCAGATGAACAATAATGTTGGTTTTTAGGATGAAGTTTCCACCTTTATTTTGTATGTATGCTTGCATGTGTTGAATTTTATTTCTGGGTTTACTGGATACAATGGAAATCAGGCTTCAACTGGAAAGATTTGAAACCCTTGATTTTGTTACTGTAAGAAAAGAGAGGAACTTCATTCCTAGTAACTAATCTTCACTACTAAGAACCTTGCTATATTTTTGAAATCTTCACTCTTTGACGAATTTGTGGGTGAGTTCTTGGCGTAGCGTGTTCAGTTTCAGCAAGATTTCTAATGATATTTACTATGAGTTGTATAAGGCAATTCCCAAGAAGTTTGCAGAGAATGCAAGAGCAGTTCTACCTTCTAAAGTAACTCTTAGAGGTCCAAGTCGTGCTTCGTGGTGTGCTGTCTTGACAAAGAGGGAAGATGATCTGTTCCTCACTGATGGATGGGAAGAGTTTGTAACGGCTTACTCAGTGCAAGCCGATGCCATCCTTATCTTCAAGTTTGATGGAGTTTCGGCCTTTGATATCCTGATCTTTGATGGAGGAAATCTGTGTGAGATGGAATCAGCATATTTTGTCAAGAAATGCGGGCGTGTAAATGCTGAGAATCCGAAGAAGAGAACTTCGAGTGCAGCTAACATAGATGAGCATGATGGCGATGGTGTTATTAATAGAGCAACTAAGCAACCTAGAGAGGAAGCTGTTGCTGTTAACGATACTCCTAAACGATCAACGCTCTCGCGCTTTTATAGCAGACTGAGGAAGAAACAGTTGCGCAAAGCTATGTCCTGTAAAGCCAGCCTTAGAAAAAGTACTCCCTCTGGTAAGCCTCTTGTTACTTTGTTGAACTACTTGACTTGCCTTACTTGTTTTGGGCTTTAGGCTTGTATACTTCCTCCAATCAAGTTTAGCTGTTATCTAGGAGTATATTTTGTTCAAGTTTATATGAAAAGGTAGGTGAGCAGTTGAGAAACTGTTAAGATCTAATTAAAAAAAACTGTCAACCGCTAAAAGATCAATTATTTTTTATTGGAAGGACCCATGTGGTGATTGTATGTAGCGATTTATTTTGCTTTTGTTGGTGATTTTAGCTAAAAAGGGTCCATCCGATGGACAAGGTGAGCCCTCCAGCAATCAGCCACAGATCAATGAAATAAATGGAAGCTGTGCAACTGAAGATCCTAACCAAAATAGTCCTCCAAAAACCAATAAAAGCTTATCAACCAAAACTCAAGATATCCCACATATCAATGGAATGACTTTGCCCGAAGCTCGTCCTCGGAGAGGAAGACCTAGAAAGATAATTGATGTGGAGTCAAGCAAGTTTGGTTCTTCTGTTGGCAGACAAAGAAAAAAACAGGATTCTAACAAAGGTAAGCCCCTCCTTGAATCTGGTGGATTGGATTCAGATGATTAGCTATTTATTCACCTTCATGTTTCTTTACCTTGTATATTGCTTTTAGATCCTCTTGGAAGCCCTAGTTCTAGTCGCGTGAGATATGTGCCTGAAGAAGGGAAATTGGCGTTGGAAGCGGCACGTGAACAGATGAATGAGAACAGCTTCTACGTAATAATGCGAGCCACTACTGTTTGCAGAAGATTTATTTTGGTAAAAACACCATTCTTCACAACTAAAGATTAGTATAGAATATGCAGTCTTTCTCAACTGATTTTGAAGTATCTGACAAAATATATGTTGTGGTGATCAGAAGAAGGAAAATGGAAATGAGTTTGATAACATATTTGTTGCTATGGGTGGTTTATTTCAGACAATGCCGCCAGCATGGTGCAAGAAACACCTCCCTCCTAAGAGTCAAGATGTGTACTTTCGGTTTGAAGATAAAACGTATCTCACTAGGCTCAGTTACAGCCCCCGGAAATCTACTGGACAGATATGTAGTGGATGGAAGCAAGTTACTCTTGCGAATGAGTTGCAGCTTTATGATGTTTGCGTGTTTAAAATTGCAAGCAGGAAGGAAGATGCACTTATGCTTGATGTTACTGTGTTTAGAGCTGGGATGCAGATGGATCGGCCATCGTCTCCGGTAATCGTTGTTGATTGATTGTGGGAAAGTTGTGCTAGTTTGATAACATGCTGACATTTTCTTTTGAAGGGCGTTATCTTCTAGATGTAAGTTCACTGATATGCTAGTAGAGTAGACACTTGCAAAACTTGACTATACTCACTAGTAACCTATAAATTGCGGTTTTTCCTGATATAATGTCTTGTTTTTTCCTTTTCCTATTTTTGGGTTAAAATTTTGCAGTGTTTGGAAAGGAGTGGGTTAACCACAAATACCCCCCATTATTTGAAATACTCTGTATTATAGGCTCTATTTTGGTTCGTATTTTTACCCATCTTGTCAAAAAACAAAAACAAAAAAAAAAACAGAAATATAAGTGCAAGGCTTTTATTGCCAACAAACACCAACACATAAAAGTATAAAACACAGCCATGTACGTAATTCAGAGAAATTTATTACACAATCCAATAGCAACAAAACATGGTCACTGTCTACTGCAATGCAAATTTGGCTTTTGCTTTCTTTACCCCAAGCATTTAGCTGGTAAAAAAAATGAGTAGTTCCAATCAAACTCAACTTTGCTAAGAAAAGAGAATATGTTTTAGAAAAAGAATAAGCCCCACTTCCTCTAGTTACATTTTCTTTTCACTACTTTTCATGACCAAACTATACACAATAACCTGCTAAAAGCTAAAGAACAAACCACATTTATTTGACCTGCTCTGCACTGTTGTGTAGTGAGATTGTCTATTCTTATCGCCCAGTCCAGAGCATATGACAAAAAATTTAATAAACAGAGCATAATTTTCAATTTTCTTCATCAATCCAATCACAAAAAAAAAACCATTCCATTCCATTATATTCAAGCTTCAGCTTGAAAACATGTTAGTTGTCACTTGTCACCCTTATGTACAGTTACATTCAGCTCATATTGATCCAAATCTCTCCCTTTAAAACCAATTCACTCTTCCTACAGTCTAGCTCTCCAATCACAAATAACACCACAACCCCAAAAAGAGAAAAAGAATCCAAAATAAGGGTCACACAAACATCAGCAAGATATAAACTAGTAATGCTCTGATTACCCTACAATGTACACGAGATTAATTAACTTTCCAATTGTCTTTTTACTCATCCTCCACAAAGATTCTGTTCAAGAAATCTCTGAACCTTTTGGAGTAGAGCTTGGGATCCACAGCCGAAATCGACGTCGGATCCACTTGCAAGGACTTGTAAGCATGTTCAATCTTTTTACTAATATCATAGTCTTGGAGGATGTCAATGATACCAAAGTAAAGGATCACCTCAAATACCTCATTATTGCCATCAATACTTTGTATGTGTGGCGTCCCACTACTCCTAACACTTCCAAACTGGTCAAACTCAATCCTCTTCACTTGCTCTGCTCGTGCAGGCATGTTTGCGCCTAATCGAATGAATGGCCTCCTGCAAAAAGATTAGAATAATATGATAATGACAAGATTAGTATAGTATTAAATCGCGGTAAACAGCATTACTATTATTAGAATAAATATATAAGGTAACCACTCCCTAAGAGATGGCGACAAGATAGGAGAGTTTTTAATCATGCAGGCAATCATGCATGATCACTGAGGTTGACCATAATGTAGCCTATATATTCTAGGCGGCCATAGATTCCCTTTTCTTATGAAGAATAAGACCATATCATACATAGCATATAATAAGATCTCCTAGGCTGCAATCATGAGTTATGCAAAAAACAATTGTATGAAAAATTATGAGCTATGTGAAAAGTACTTACTGTCCATCGATGATCCATCCTGTATCAGGAGGCTCTGGTTTATATTTGTTTTGCTCTTGAAGAGAATTCTTATTGTTGGCTTTCCCTAAGAAAAGAAAAAACACATTTAGTTCTGGCTGAATTTAATGTAAGATACTCTAAAGGAAAGAACATGCGAAAAAAGCAAAGAATGGAAAAGCAACCATCAGGTGAAATTGCCATGTCATCGCCAGGATAATCATCTCGGAAGTGCACGCCAATTAGTAGACTATAATCCATGATTCTCTCTGCTTCCAAAAACTCACAATCTCTATCAACTTGTCTGAAATGATAAACAAACTGTAACATATCTTGCCAAAAAAAAAAAGTTCATATACACCATAATACCATATGTGACTAAACTAACTTGATAAGTTCTTGGAACCAAGATTTCTGCAAGCGAAACATGAAATTGAGATCAAGGTCCTTTAGTGTGGTCGTTTCATCAATCTCGCCTTCAGGTTTATGAATTGATCGACCATGAGAAGATCCTTTGAGATCAAATCTTCTGTGAATTTTGTAATCTGAATGGAATAAGTTTCCCATCACAATGAACCTTTTCTGTTTTATACGTAAAATCAGAGGTTGCAAATCAGAGACTGCAGACAATTATGGTTTAATAACTTAAACAAACAATTAAACCCAACAATAAATTGTATTGATGCAGCACAAGATACCTTTAGTCCCCCAACTGGTTTGACACAATGCACGCCAAAGAATTTTGTGACCAGGGTATTTCTGTACTTGCAAACATGATGGTAGTAACTTGGAAGCATTTTTATAAGAACCTTCAATGTAAGGTAGCAGAAACATTAATACTCTACAAATTCATACCATACAAAATCATGAGTATATTCATATGGACTGCACAGTATAAGGAACTACCATCTAACCTTAACTTCTGATTTCTTGACAGTTTTTATCATGAACTGATTATCTTGGGTAAGGTAGAACAAACTTCCACTCTTCCCAGGTGAAGAAAACTCTCTTAGAGCATCACTTCCACATATAGCCAACATATATTCTGCTGGGTCTATGCCAAATAATTGTCTCAAATACCTACATATAAATCGAATTAGCAGCAATCAAAGAGATTAGAAGTTCTTATGGTACCAATCATGTGACCATATTCAACAAACAATCATTCTAAAATCCAAAATGAAATCCAATTATGATGTAAACTACCTGAACACCATAGGACAATAATCCTTCCACTTGAAATCCTCCAATTGATGTGGAGGCGTGGATTTCGATCCTTCTGGAGGAAACCTTGTCCAAAATTTCTCTCTAGGCTCAAAATCAGACGGCTTCAGCTCTCTGCCTTTAGAGGCATGCTTTCCAACAGAATGCCTACCAAAAAATTCAACATTACCCAACTCAGCTAAAAAACTCAGAAACCACAATCCACAAGCCCAAAACAAATTTAGCCATATTACACAACATTTCCAAATTCACATCACTGGTAACATCAAAACAGCTAGTTACCTGATACCGAATTGCAACTTAAGCATTAGCTCATAGTTCTTATGCCCTCTGGAGATTGTCTGTCCAGGCTTCTTAACATGATCACCTCCATTAGACCAATAAGGCCTGGGGCTCAAACTCCGGCAATGCCGGGTTGCAAACCGTGACATTTCAGAATCACCACCATTGTAAGACGAATGCCTAGTATCTCTAATCAACTTGGACACCTCCATATTATCAACTATATCACAAGTAATATCACCTCCTTCATCGTCTTCCTCCCATATACAAATCCTGGGGAAATTAACCCCTCCATCCACAGGAACCCTACTCCTGGCCAAAACCTCATTCTCCTCACCCTCATTCCCCCAATTCCCAGCATAAGTGCTTCCATCAGAAGCCCTGGTGAAAACCCCAGCATCCTTGGGATCCCCATTCTCCCAAAACCCTTCATACCGGTTGCCATTCGCCCAAATCAAAACCCCCTTCCCACAAATCACACCATTCCTCCACTCCCCAACATACACATTCCCATTCTTCCAAACGTACTTGCCCTCCCCATCTTGCAAATCCTCCTTCCAAGACCCCTCGTAGGTGTCCCCGTTGGCGTAGAGCTTCTCACCATGGCCGTGTTTCTTGTCGAGCTTCCACGTGCCCCTGTAAGTGTCGCCGTCGGCGCCGGTGAACGTCCCCGATCCGTGCATCCTCCCGGAGCGAAACTCCCCCTCGTAGGTGGCCCCCGACGGCCATGAGAACCTCCCTTTCCCGGTGGCCTTCCCCCGCCGCCATTCCCCTTCGTACATACACCCATCGGACCAGAGGTACTTTCCGGTTCCGTGCGGAGCGCTCCCGAGGAAGGTTCCGGTGTACAGATCGCCGTTCGGGAGGGCCTTCTCGACGTCAACGGGACTCACCTGGTCGGCGGAGATCGTGGGAGCCACTCGCCGGAGACTCTGCCTTGTCCGAGTCCGGCTCAGCTGAGGCGGGATCACCAGCACTTCTTCATCCTCCTCCTCCTCCTCTTCTTCGTCTTCCTCCTCTTCTTCCTCCTCCTCTTCCTCGCTCTGATCGGCGATCTCAGGCTTCTGGGTATCGGAGCTTGAAACCGAGTCGGTCTTACGGAGAGCAGCTACTAATTTCTCCTGCATTTCTCTGGTGAGAGGTTTCCAATTGCCGGCACCGGCGAGGAACGCCGGAATGTTAGCTGAGTAGTATTCAAATCCCACCCAGCAAGGGATCTCTTGTTTTGAAATTAGGGTTGTCTTTGGTCTGCCCCTGAGTTTGAGAGGGAGGAGGAGGAGGAGGCTTGCTTTTTCAAAGGGGGAAGGGAAACTATTTGCTTTGAAGAGTGGGATGTAGGGATCCTACACACAACGAATACACCCAGAGGAGAGAGAGAGAGACATGAGAGAGGCCGCCATGTTTATTGCAGAAATTGGGCCCAACGTTGAGGCCACTACAAAAGAAGAATAAAAATCCTAAGAACCATTTCTTTATTCCCCTTCAGTCGGTTTACAATATGATATTTGTTTTTAAGGAATGTTTAACTGAATTTTTTAGCATATACCACATTGTTATTGACCCATTCCAAAACTAAATTCTCCTCTACATACTATATAGAATGTAGTTCAAGAAATTGATTATTCATAGTTTATATTTGCACTTGACTTTGCCTCAGCATTAAAAAGATATTCCCACCTCAAATAGTTCATCAACAATTCAGCCATGTTATTGCATGTTCTGAGCACTTGTATCATCAACATACATATTGACTATTCCTATAAAGCTAGGATAACTAACCATCCATGAAAAACAGCCAACTTTACATAAGCCTGAACAAGTCAAAATTTTCTGATGAAAATGTATGTATGGGATTAATTCCTATACAAGCACAGGGAGTTTGAAATGAATAGTAGTTTGGATAAGCCAAGACAGGAAGATTTTCTTCTTACTCAACAAAAAATCAGTCAACATTTATATCAACTCAACAATTTAGATTTCAGAACCCTAAAGCTCTGAATTTTAACCTGTCAAGACATTGTGTTTGCAATGTGCATATTCAAACCAAGACATATTTACTGAAAAATAGGTGAGACAAGATGGAGAAGATAGAGGCTAAATATAAATGTGAAACTAGAGAGGCATACAAGATGCTTGACCACATGGGTTTTAGAAACTTCAAGTGAAATGGGAGATGATGACAGCATCTAGTTAACAAATATATACCTTCACAATTATATGGTGCAAACACAAGTTTGCTCATCTAGACTGTTCCTTCTAAGTTTAGTTTCTCCTAACAAGGATGAGATTACATATACCTGAGAAAGATTTGATCACACCACCATTGTTGTACAAAGATTTGATAGTGCAATCTTTTTCATTAGCATTTTCACTAGCATTTAGTTGTCTCCAAGCTCATAGTTGTCAGATGGATCCTCATACCACTGTTCCATGGAGTTAAGAGACTTCTCATCAAGCTTCTCTAACAATACATGGTGTTTGTAAGCTCTCTCCAGACACTCTGCCTGAGTATTTGCAAGCAGCTCTTCTTCCTCCCATTGGCTCTGCCCAGATCAAGATACTAAACTTAATGTAAGAGCACTTTTAACAGAACTTGAGCATAAACAAGTCACACGGTTTACCTTGGACATGTAAGAAGATTCAGCCTGTTGCTTTCTAGCCAATTCTTTCAATTTCCTTGTAACTTCGAAATCTCGGTCAATGGGGTCAGACCAGGAAAGCATGATTTTCCTACCGGGCTTAGGTGGTCGGTCCTCAAACATTCCTTCTTCAGCGTGCAAAGCTCTCACAGGCCGTGGCATTCCACATATCATAAATGGATATGAGTTCACAACCTCAACAACATTTGAAGCCTGCTTAGCCTTTTCTACTTCAACCAGAGCACAACGTGTTGTTAAGTAGGGATCTGTATAGTTCGGGATGAATTGCACCTTGATTACAGTAGCATTAGCATATTGCTCTATGGCTGCCTTTATATGTGCTTCAGTTACCTCTGGTGACAGATTGTCGACATAAACGGTGCGTGTGACCTTCGATTCAAACACAGCGTACGCTCTTTCGGCTTCAGCTTGAGAACCCATTGCAGAATCTGTAAGGAAGACCTCAAATTTCAGCAGACTACTAGAAACCAGTTATATTTAGAAAGTAGGGTGCGTTGAAGATACATGATGCATGGATCAGTGTAAAGCTTAAACAAACTATTAGAAAGCAGGTAAGTGTCATTTCCATAGCTAGCAGCATCCTCTAAGAAGACACATCTCCTGATTAGGCAGAACAAGAACACACAATACTCTACACTCTACATTTCCTCCACAAAGAAGTACCCAACCGACTAAATCAATCTATGCTAGCTACGGTGCCTGAGCCAATTTGGTGAATTAAACTCGTATCTGGTCTTCAACAGCTCAACAGCGCAGAAATTTCTAACGTTGTCCCGCTTATAAACTCAACAAAACCAAACTTCGAATGGCAAAGATTCTGCATGTAGAATGCAATAAAACCAAAACACACTACTTCAGAGAGGGTTGGCTATCATAAGGTTGCACCAAAATCGATTAAAGGTTTAGTCTTGGCCATGTTTTTCCCAAGGAACAAGAACCCTAGAACTTCCAAAATTAGTAACCGAGATGCTAACAAGAACCCTAAAATTAGGAGTGAAGAATCGAAACGTATAAGGAAGGAAATTGGGGGAGAGGAGGGAACACCTAAATCGAAACCGAGATGCTTACCTTGTTGTGATCTGAAAGAGTAGCACACGGAGAAGAGAGAAATCGGGAGTGTAAGTAAAGCCCGGCGGGAAGTTTCCGCTTAGAGCAGGAGCAGGGTACAACACTACAACTGCACAAGGCGAGAGAGGTAACGGGAAATAGCAATTTTAAAAGGGGGAAATTGAAATTCCGATTGGTGTCCCGTTTCTAAATGTATTTCACTCGATGTCACTGGGGGTTTGAAAATTTTCAATCGCTATCCCTCTTCATTTAAAACCGATTATAGCCGACCTTCACATCAGAAAGATCTCAAACAATTCGTCCGTGTGAAGAGTATTCAAAATCATTATTCACAATCTCCTTTCATGGAATCATCGTCTCTTGCTTCTCTGTTGAATTAATTATGAGTCGAGTTACTGCATAGATATAAGCCACCTAAAACTTAATTCATGTTTAATGAGCACAAAGATTTCTTCTAGCTAAAGTAATGGAATGAACTACTTTATAACCTCTAGGTAACTAATTGAACCGTAATTAATTTTAAAACACTAACCAAGATATTCTTCAACGTACTGAAAAGGGGTCAGTCGTCATAAGTCATAACATTCAAGGGCATCAAACAAAAATTACTTAATTTATAGGCATTGAGTGGAATACCCTTAATAAACTTAAAAACGTTATCAATCGGATAAACACTTGAACATATGAATGATTTCCAAATATCGTACGTACTATTGAGCTCACAATTATTGGGGCCATGTTCTATTTTCAGCGGTCTAATGGAGTATTTAAGTTGTATGGTATACGAATCCAACACCGGTCTTTTTGAATTACTAGAAAGCGTGCCCGTCCGATGGATAGACAAGTTCTTTCACCATATTTTTCTGAAAGGCGAAAATTATAAATTTCGTCATAACACAATTTTGTTCTAATTAATAATTGATTTAAATATTTTGTATTGAATTGTCCAAAAAATAGTATATAAAATAAATATAAAATATAATTTGATTTGATTTGATTTTATTAGTTTCGTATGAGAATTATTTTGATAATATGACTTTTTAATTACAATTAAGTTTTTTAGCCGAATGAACACGTGTAGGGAATACTCTTTATAATTTTATAGACATTTTGGAGGAAATTTAAATCGAAAGCATATGGTTAGCTCTTTAGGCTTTACATTCTCGTTCACAAAAGAAAAAATGATAAGGCTTTGCATTCAAGTTACAATATTATAACATGATATATGTATGTAAAAAATAAGACATAGTAGCTGTTAGTACACAGAATAGGTCGGTGTACAGGTTTCAACTCCTTCTTTAATGACCTTCTTCTCCAAGCCTCCTTCAATGACCTAGGACCTGCAAAACAATGGACAAAGGGGGCGGGGACCCCCTAATCCACCTCCGATGCCTAAGTCAGTAGAGTATTCGCGAGGGTAAACAGCAGAGAGAGAGGCGTAGGGCTAGGGTTAGGGCTAGCGATGATCAGCCATTCTAGGGTAGTTTTTGTATATCCTTTCTACATGGCGAAGACATGTATTTATAGTGGAAGAGAGAGGGTCAGGCGAGTTCCTTGGAGCCCAATCAATATTTCTATCTCCATAAATAAGATAGAATCTTCCAACTACTGGATAACTACCAGGATTTAATAGGCTAATAAAGATATTTATTAGATATACTTACCTCGCTGGCGAAGATATTATTCTTAATTAAGAGGGTAAATTTACCCACCTACAAATGCCCCACCTACGTCTTTGTTGCGAGACTAAGACGTAGGTACTCTAGGATTGACTTGGAGTGACTTATGTGGATTAGGAGATTGGCGCGTTTGCACATCCATGAGCGAGTGTCACGGGAACCCCCGTGAGCGAATATCACGGTCCCACCCCCCATGAGCGAATATCACGGTCCCACCCCCCCGTGAGCGAATATTATGGGGCTCCGCGAGCGAATATCACGGTCCGTGAGCGAGTATCACGGGAACATCCGTGAGCGAGTGTCACGGGAACCGCCGTGAGCGAGTGTCACGGGAACCGCCGTGAGCGAGTGTCACGGGAACCGCCGTGAGCGAGTATCACGGGAACCGCCGTGAGCGAATATCACGAAAACCGCCGTGAGCGAGTATTACGGGAACCGCCGTGAGCGAGTATCACGGGAACCACCGTGATCCAGTATCACGGGAACCGCCGTGAGCGAGTATCACGGGAACCACCGTGATCCAGTATCACGGGAACCGCCGTGATCCAGTATCACGGGAACCGCCGTGATCCAGTATCACGAAAACCGCCGTGAGCGAGTATCACGGGAACCGCCGTGAGCGAGTATCACGGGAACCCCCGTGATCAAGTATCACGGGAACCGCCGTGAGCGAGTATCACGGGAACCGCCGTTAGCGAGTCTCACGGGAACCGCCGTGAGCGAGTGTCACGGGAACCGCCGTGAGCGAGTGTCACGGGAACCGCCGTGAGCGAGTATCACGGGAACCGCCGTGAGCGAGTATCACGGGAACCGCCGTGAGCGAGTATCACGGGAACCCCCTACGTAGCTAGCATACGAGGAGTCCGTTAGTACGATGAACTAACGTAGCACTTATTTTTTTTATGCAAGGCTCTACTAATGCAAAACTGATTTTTATTAAAAATAAACGTGAATGACATGATCCTAAGAACTAAGTTAATGAAAAAAGATTAACCTAGGGGTCTCATCAAAAAACCACATGGGAAAAAGAGTGCCCCTGTCTACATGAATCCTAGTCCCGGGATCCCCGCGCATAAGGGTCCGAGCATCCGCGGTCGTACCTGCTCAGGCCACGACCACGACGGCGATTTATCCTCTTCGAGGCGAATCGGTCATTTATCCTCTTCAAAGCGAATCGGTCATTTATCCTCTTCAAAGCGAATCGGTCATTTATCCTCTTCAAAGCGAATCGGCCATGCCACGATCCTGCGCTCGCGGAACGAGCGGCGCGCGCGCGATTTCGCCCCAGAAAGGGGGTTCTACGCTCTGGACTGAAATCGTGGTCGCGGCCTGGGGACCCGCGGTCGCGGTTTGGTGACCCGCGGTCGCGGTGCGTCGAACCGCAGGTGTGGCTTCGATCTCGCGAGCGTGGTTGCTCGGCCCGTTGCCTTTCCTTGATTTGCCTTCGCGCCTGCACTTGGGAGCCTTTGACCTGCTTGCTTCCTTGGTCCCTTGACGAGTGTTCTTCCATCTTGGAGCTCTCACTTTCGGATGAAGCTTGAGGTGTGGAAGGCGATCTCCTTCCTGCCTCGCGATTAGCTTCTTCTAGGCGCACGTATTGGCGAATGCGCTCTTGGAGTTCATTGATGGTGGAAGGAGGATGGAGTATCAGATCCTCCCTCAACTTGCTTTCGAGTGGGAGCGTCCTTTTGAAAACGGTTATCGCGGTCTCCTCGTTGCATCCCCCAACTTCGCCGTTACATTCCATGAAACGATCTGAGAAGCTTCGCAAGCTTTCGTCTCGATTCTTCTTGAGATCAAAGAGCGTGCCAAGGGACGCTGCGTCTCGGTAATTGGCGATGTAACGCTCGACGAACAAAGTGGCAAGTTGTTCCCATGTTCGTATTGACCCGGGTTCCAAGTCTTGGAACCACCTGAGAGATCCCTGGGTGAGGCTGCTCGGAAACATCTTATACATCATGGCTTCTTCGGACACCCACAACGTCATCTTGTATGAAAACGAGGCTATGTGGCTTATGGGGTCCGAATGTCCATCGTATAGATCAAAGGTTGGTGGAGAGAATTTCGCCGGGGGCTTGGCTCGCAAAATCTCCTTGCTGAATGGTGTCAATGTCACTATTGCCAACTTGCACTCGGCCTACTCTTGCGCTGATCGTAAGGTTTCTCTTTGCGATTTTAAGAGACCTCTTCTCAGCGCGCCTGAAAGCCCGGTCCTCTCCTTCACGCTCATCCCTACTACCCCAATCATGAGTCGAATCAGGGTTTTCGGGAGAGCCATGACTTTCGTCTTTAGGTTCGCCGAACCTATTGCGACGTTCGCTCAAACCGCGGGCGCGGGTGCTTGGACCGCGGTCGCGGTGTCTTGGACCGCGGTCGTGGATTGTCGGCCCGCGGTCGCGGTTGCCGTCACGGCAATTTCCGCGATCGTTAGGGTTCGCCGATTCATCCGAGATCGAATCCTCGGGTCGCGGGTGGCTCGCAGCTCGCGATCTCTTGGATGAGGGTGGCTCGCGACTCCTCTTTCTTCCTCGGCCTCTAGGTGCCCTGCGATCGCTGTCGCAATCGAATTGCACCTCCTCTGGCTCTTTAGCGTTGATGGGTTTAGGGCTACTCCGATTGTCCGTGGTTGTGATGATACTAGCGAGTTGCGGAGTAACCCTAGGTTCGTCGATAGGGCGCTCGCCCCGAACCCCCCTCAAAGCATGCTTCAACTTTGCGATGCGTATCATGGAATCCCTTGATCGACTAGACTGAGTTGATTCGGACCATACGCGGTGATGACTCTCGATCCCGTCGCTTGACGCGAGTCCCCATAGGTTTGTGCGATGAACAGACGCGCTTGCGAGGGGGAATAAGTCACGGGTAGAGTCGGATTCAGGCAAGGCGCCTTGCACGGATCGCGATGTGGTCCGATCTCCCGAGCGAATATCGAGATTTACGCGTGTCGGGATTCGCTCCTCCGAGCGATTTTCGGAGTTCAACCGCTCCGGCGTCGATCCGCGGTCGCGGGTGGGTGATCCGCGGTCGCGGGCGGCGATCCGCGGTCGCTGGTGGTGAGTCCGTGATCGCGGGTCTGGTCTTCGGAGCGAATTCAGAGTTCGCTGATCTCCCTTCGACCCGCGGTCGCGGGTGAGTGACTAGCGGTCGCGGGAGGAGATCCGCGGTCGCGGGAGGAGATCCGCGGTCGCGGGTCCGGGCTTGCCGAAAACGAATCGCGTTATTCGTCCGGCGCGATTGCCCCATGGTTGACTAAAATCGTATCTTCGTTGTTTGGGGTTGATTCCAGCATCATAATTATGGATCGATTGTTGTGCCCCACTGTGGGCGCCAAATGTTTGTACACAAAATAGGTCGGTGTACAGGTTTCAACTCCTTCTTTAATGACTTTCTTCTCCAAGCCTCCTCAAATGACCTAGGAGGCGGGGACCCCCTAATCCACCTCCGATGCCTAAGTCAGTAGAGTATTCGCGAGGGTAAACAACAGAGAGAGAGGCACAAGGCTAGGGTTAGGGCGAGCGATGATCAACCCTTCTAAGGTAGTTTTTGTATATCCTTTCTACATGGCGAAGACATGTATTTATAGTGGAAGAGAGAGGGTCAGGCGAGTTCCTTGGAGCCCAATCAATAATCCTATCTCCATAAATAAGATAGAATCTTCCAACTACTGAATAACTACCAGGATTTAATAGGCTAATAAAGATATTTATTAGATATACTTACCTAGCTGACGAAGATATTATTCTTAATTAAGAGGGTAAATTTACCCACCTACAGTAGCATACATTTATAATCAATTACAAATAAAAAACAAATAAAAAAGCAAAACAAAAAAAAGAAAAAATATAAAAACATGCATTTATTTGACAAGAAAATGAAAATGAAAAATAAGAGTTGTAGAGATAGATATTTCATTCAAAACAAAATAAAAACAATTAGAGAGAAGTCATTAATGTGACAAGAGGGGGAGAATATTAAGTGTTGTATAGATACTCAAGTTGCCTTGGCCCAGTAGTTAAAAATGGGGTTGGGTCACCCAGAGGTCATGAATTCGAGATTCGAAGAGATCGAATTTCTCTCTGTGCTAAAGAAGACACTGGGGAAGATCTTCCTTAACCCTTAGCAGTACCCGATCCGGACGTAGATTAGCTCCGGCTAATCGAATCAGGCAAAAGATAAATAAAGAATGAATTATGCATGTTGTCATCAGTCATCAAATTGCTTAATTGCCCGAGTAATAAAGCAAAGCACGTGTTTTATGGTTGTAAAAGCACAATAGGCATGTTATAAAACACGGTGTATATGTGTCATGGACTCATGGGCCACGCCATATATGACACACTCCGGCCTGTTAAATACCTTTTGCATTCTCTTGCCATCTGATGTCATGTGGCCCAAACTTTTTTTTTTATTGCGGAGCTACTAGCTCGAACAAGCCAAAATTAGACTACCTTTTAGTTACAAGGATAACCTAGATCATCACGTCGGATGATTTTTAAAAAATCAAGCAGCACGGGTTATTGACTCAACAAACACCTTGACCGTGTTACAGATAAATGTGAAAGCGATAAGGACAAAGGATGAAGTGGTAGAGCTGCATTGAGACTTTGAAGATTGATTTGTCTTCTTGCTAGGAAATCAGCAACAACATTTGATTCCCTGAAATAATGATAAAAAACCACAGAGGTAATACTAGAGAGAATATTTCTAATGTCAGCTAAAATAGAGTGTATTTCCCAAGGAACTTTCCAGGTACGTTTTAAAGAATTAATTACAATCAAATTATCCCCTTCAATAATAAGATTGTGAATATTAGAGCAGTCAATATTTCTAAGGGCGTGGAGAAGGCTAGACGCCTCAGCTTGCACAATTGTCATGGGTTGAAGTTGCTGACGACCTAAGGAAGTGATATAGCCATTGTGGTCTTTGAGGATGAACCCAACATGTGTTGATCCAGTTGTAAGCCTGGATGCGTCAAAATTTAATTTGGACCAATGAGTGGGCGGTTTTTTCCAATTCATATAATTTTTCCTTTCAGGTTTATTTTTGATTTTCGTAGTGGTCTTTTGACAGCCTTCCCAGGCTAAAGCACCTGAGAAAGCTAAATCGGATAGAATTGTCTTTTTAGTAATTCTTGATGGGTCAAAATTTTTTGCATTTCTATGTGCCCAAATGAACCACCAAATAAAAGCAAGGAATGTTGTATGATCATTATTTTGAAATGTTTGTTGAATATTTTGGTTGAAATGACCGTGTGATATGATTTTGAAGTTGTAATTTAATAATTTTTGCAGTCTTAGTATCATTGACTTGGTAAACGGACATTGAAAAAAGAGATGATTTAGGCTTTCATCTTGCATTTCACATAGTGAACACAAGTTCGGAACTGAATTATAAAACCGGTTAGTTCTATCTGTTGTTGGAAGGCAATCTGCACAAGATTTCCAAAGGAAGTTTTTGATTTTTGGCGTTAGTTTAGATTTCCAAATCCAGTCATAATCATAACTGAACGGATCCGAACTTGGTGCTAAAAGTGAAGCTGTCGATTGGACCGAGAAGATCCCATCTGTTGCAGGCAACCAGATGAGGCGGTCCGGTGTATTTGTGCATGGAATTCTAATTGTTGCTATAATATTGACTATTTGTAATGGTAATATTTGTTTTAGTAGTTGAATATCCCAGTTTTTATAGGGGAGGATAAAACATGAAACAGGAATATTGGGATTGGAATTATCAATAAAAGTTGATAATTGTACGTCCAGAATCCAAGGGTCCGTCCAAAACTTAATGTTTTCTCCATTACCTAAAAGCCATCGGAGGCCTTTAGAAAAAGTATTTCTAATATTTAGTAGTCTACCAAATTGCCAAGAGCAATTATTTTTGTTATAATCAAATAAGGAATCATTCTTAAGATATTTTTCTATAATAACTTAGACCCAAATATTTTGCGGTTGTGTAACAATTTTCCAAAGTAACTTCATTTGCAATGATATATTGATATTTTCAGCTGAGCGGAGGCCGAGCCCTCCATTTTCTTTAGGGGAGCAGATTCGCTCCCAACTGATCAAGGGATGGTGATTTGGTGTGTACTTGTTCCAAAAGAAAGATTTACAAACTGCGTCAATCTGCTTAAGCACACCTTGTGGAAGCATAAAACTTTGCATAAGATAGTTAACTTTGCTGAGGAGACACGATTGGATAAGGACGACCTTACCCGCTTGTGATATTGAATTTGCTTTCCATTGAGAAAGTTGCTTTTTAAGGTTTGAAACAGCATCAGAGAACATAGAAATTTGAACCCTCCCTTTAAGGATAGGAATTCCAAGATATTTTTCCATGGTAGAAGTAATCTGAATGTTAAGTATACTGGCAAGGGTAGTTGCAGTTGGTTGTGAAATATTGGCTGAAGTTTGTAAAGAGCTTTTGTGATAGTTAATGGATAAGCCTGATACGAGGGTAAATTTTTGTAGAATGGTCCTAATATGCTCCATATTTTGTATAGTAGCATTTGAAAAAATTATTGTATCATCAGCAAAGCTAAGAAAAAGGAATAACAGCCCCATTCTTAGTTAGCCTGAATCCTACATGATTAGGGGTAATACTTGCTTCTTGTTGAAGAGTACGAGTCAAATATTCCATACATAAAACAAATATAAATGGAGACATCGGATCTCCTTGGCGTATACCATAGGTGGGAGTAAATTCGGATCCTGGTTCATTGTTGACTAAAACCGACGAAGAGGAAGTAGTAATACATGTCATAACAAGATGAATCCAATTCTGGGGAAAACCGAACTTAGTAAGAACAAGACAGATAAAATTCCAATTGATTTTGTCATAAGTTTTTTCAAGATCTAATTTGATGGCCATCCAACCAAGGAGCCCTTTTTTTGTGGAAGGAGTGAAAAATTTCGTGAGCAATGAGTACATTATCTTGAATCGAACGACCTTTGACAAAGGCACTCTGTAATGGGTGAATAATCGAAGGTAGTATATGTTGAATTCTGTTTGACAAAACCTTAGTAATAGCTTTATATATGGAATTGCAAAGACTAATAGGTCTGTAATGATTTATCGAGTTTGGCGTATCAATTTTAGGGATTAGAGTGATAAAAGTCTTATTTGCCGCAGTCAGCATTGATCCAGAATGGAAAAAGGCTACAACCACGCGAATAACCGACGTACCAACCGTCGGCCAATAGTGTTGGAAAAATTCAGCTGTGAAACCATTGAGTCCCAGAGTTTTGTTAAGTGCTAGATCAAAAATAGCCGCTTTGATTTCAGATGGAGAAGGTTGTTTTGAAATTGAGATATTATCTAGGTCTGAGACGAGGGAAGGAATGATGTCTAAATCTTGAAGATTGATAGCCCTATTTGAGTTGGACTGGAATCTAGAGGCTAGGTCCAAGGTAATATTTGCGGATATTGAATCGTGATCTGAAAGAGTACTCAACCCATCATGTGTTTGAAAGGTCGTAATGTTTTGTTTGAATCTTCGAATTTTGGAAATGGTTTGGAAGTATTTTGTATTCTTGTCAACATTTTGTAAATGTGTTGTTTTCGCTCTTTGTTGCCAGAATTTATGATGGAAGTTCATTAATGCATTATATTTGTTAAGATGTTGCTGTAGTTTAATAAGGATAATTTTGTTATAAGGGTCATGTAGTAAGTCATTTTGTAACTTTTGTAGTTGTCTCTCGGAAGTCTTGAGTTGCTCAAAATTGTTATTAATGTAATGTTTAGACCAATCTTTAGAGTAATTTTTGAGTAGTTGCATTTTCATTGAGACTTTGAACATATAAGAGCCTGAGAGTTTATATTGCCAAACCTTTTTTACGAGTTGAGCATAGGAAGGCTTATTGATCCAAGCACTTTCGAATCGAAAAGGATATTTACGGAATTTCTTTTTGATCCCTAAATCAAATAAAATAAGACAATGATCGGATGTTGTAAATGGGTGATGGTGAATTTTTAGAGCAGGTAAAGATGTAACAATGTCAGTATGAATGAGCACTCGATCATGCCGTTCAAACGTGTTATCCGTTGATGTTGTATTTTTCCTCCAAGTAAACGGGAAACCCGAGAAACTCGTGTTCAGATCGTTCATTTTATTTTGGAAGCCTCTGAGGCGGTTAAATTAGTTTGGAGACGGGGTGACACCCCCGAATTTGTCCATGGGAGAATCAATTTCATTAAGGTCCCCAATTAAGAGGAACGGTAGTTGATATAGGGTAATCTCACTTTCTAACGTGGACCAGAAAGCAAGTTTATTTTCTTCTCGAGAAGGTGCATAAACAAAGATGAGGAGGTATGGGTGGAACGGATTGTTGACTTTCATGATAATTTTATTAGCGGATTGCATAATGAGGGTACAAGATTTGGTAAATTCTGTGTGATAAATAAACAAGGCAATACCTCCTTTGGTACCATCCGAAGGAGACGATATACATTCATGAAATCCGATTTTTTTAATAATGGCATCTGATGGTGGTGTATCTGATTTTGTTTCTACTAAGCATAAAAATTGTAATTTGTGTAATTTTTGTAGGGAGACAATTTCATCCCAGAAATTAGGTCTCCTAATACCCCGCACATTCCAAAGTGCACAAGTCATGAGAAAGGTTTTAATAGTAACTGGTCATATTGAAATGTCAAATAAATTGTCATCATCCTTTGCAGGATTTGTGGGAAAGCAATAACAAAAACAAACCATAAATAAAAGCAAACGAGTAACAGACAAAAATAATCCTCAACCAAGCTGAAACACTCGGCAATTGTTGAACCAAGGTTGAAAAACCAATAGTCATAAGAACGAACAAATGACCACTGCCACTGAGAAAGAGCACGAACCGAGGATTCATGGTAGAACCAAAAAGACCTCAGTAAAGTGCCCCTAAATGTGTGGCCAAATGAACGAATAAACACATTCCAAAGAACCACATACAAGAAAACGAGGTTCAATGGGAGAAGAAAACTCCAGTAGTAAGCAAGTATATAATTTTGACAGGTAGAAACCAAGGTTGTGTTGCGAAGTTGTACATTATAATTGAAGATGAAATAGCACATTGATTTAACAAAGCACGACAAAAGTTGATTGTTATAGTTCATAACATATAATTGATACAATGGTAGTAACACCAGGTGAACTCTTTCATGAGTCAAATGATGGCATGATAGCAACTCAAAATAGGACAATATTTTCCAGTTGAAAAACTCTAGGCAGGCAAAATTGAAGATGTTCATAATGTAGAGATCACACAGCTCCATAATTTGTATGGGAAGAACCCAAGCTGTAACAGATAGGTAACAGAAAGCATGCAGGTTCATCACCAAGAGAATAAGTAGATGGAAAGCACAACAGATGCACCAGCAGAAGGCATTAAAGAAGCTGCATATGAAGATTACAACAGTAAGTTGATATTGAGATGATTGTGCAGCATACGTAATAAAAGAAGCAACGTGATATTCAATGGAGAAGCTGGAAGCATAGGTTGATAGTATTGTACATAACAGTGCTGCAAAAACAACACCCAGATGAACCAGATTGAGGTTAAGTTGTACAAAAGTTGTGATTGCGGCTAACATGCAAATCAAATGCACACTGCAGTTTAAGAGGTAAGTGGCCTTAAATGCAAAGAAATGTTGGATTCTTGATTTCGTTTGTAGGTGTTGAGCTCTCTACAACAGCTGTTCCTACCGAAGATCTTCAATCTGCTGGTGCCTGGCGTTGTTCCCCCTATAAAAGCAACTCTGTCGAACCAGGGAACAATGCTCTGTTGTTGTTGTAGAACGCCTCTTCGTGGAAGTTGTTGAAGATGAACTTTCTTCAGTAGATCAATCATATGTACCTGTACCGATATAGGTTTGAATCGTGTAGTCACTTTTCGAAATCAAATATTTCGCCCCTTTTGGAGCCTTAGGGAATCCACGAAATTTGAAGTGAGATAAGACAAACCCTCCAATCCATACAAGGCTCTTGTAATGGATCGAACCTTACAGTTCATGTAAAATGGACTTAGACTCTTCATTGAAGTTCAATCATCGAGAAATCGTTCTCATCATGATTATCAAGCTGAAAAAGAACCATTCGAACCAACCCCAACACTATCGTCCCAACAACCTTTATATAGAGGCAAATGAGCAGTTACAAGGAACGGTTAATGGCAGTTACTAGCCGTTACTGGCAGTTACTTGTGGTTACTGACTCGGGCAAAGTCGTTGTCCCCAAAATCAAAGATAAAACCCAAACAAACAAACCAAGTATAGTGAGCAAGTATGGGATCGAACCCAAGAGAACTTGAGGTATTTAGCCTAATATTTATATCAACTAAGAACAAAGAGGGGGATTTCAATGAGAGAGTTCCAATCACCAAAGCAAGAAGACAAATCGACAGTTTCACAAGATCAATCAAAGTACTAAAGACAGGTTCATTCAACAAATCCACTTTAAAAGAGTCGTTTGATCATTGATTCACACCAATTCCTTTTAATCCAATGGTTAATTCCAATCCTAAACTTGACTAATTTCCTGTCCACGGTCCAGGAAATACTTAACAATGATAGAGGACGCTCAAATCAATATTAGCATTAAGAACAAGGATATATAGGATGCATGCAAGAGAAATCAAGCTACGAGTCAATTTCACAAGCAAACAATCAATTCTCTTCTTAAATCCTAGTTGCATAGACAACAGATCTAGGTTTAAGTCGTTTTCACAAGATAGGTTTGTCCACGGTCCAAACCCGTCCCAACAATAGAAGATCAATCAATTCAATAGATTAATTACTCCTAAAGAAACAATCAATAATCATGTAATTAAGCACAAGAGAATCAATAATAACCAAAGGAATAGGAATAGGATTTAGAATCTCACAAACTAATCAATCAAAGCTTCATTAATGAACAAACCCTAGAGAGGTTTAGTTCTCCATAATCTTCATACAACTCAAGTCTTCAAACAAAGGTTGAATAATCCATACAAAACAACCTACAATCCCTTAAATATGTCTTGGGTAGAAAGAAATATCCATAAATAAAACAAGATAATATAAACCGGCCCAAAGATAGCTTTTGCGTCTCACTTAAGTCGGTAACCGCCGCGCCCGCGTCATGACTTCCGCGCCCGCGGTCCATACTTAGTCAACGATCCTTCGAACAGCTTCTACCGTGACCGCGGCAGGTGCACCGCGCCCGCGGCCTTCGGGTCTTCTCTTCTGTCGTCGCAACGCGACCGCGGCCTAAGCTCCACGACCACGAAAACCATGCAGCGACGAAAAGCTTCAAAATCTTCAAATTGTCCACTTCTGTGTCTTCGGCCCTGATGCAACACTTAAGCCTAAAACTAGCCTATAACACTCAAAAGCTTCCTAAAAACATCAAGATAAGGCATCTAAAAGATGGCGAATCAAATTCCCCCATACTTAGATCTTGCTCGTCCTCGAGTAAGCTCAAAGTACATATACAAAATAACACATCAAAAGATCTCAGGAAGTAAGGGGAAATAAGATAACCAAAAACTCTCAGCTCACAACCCGAACCCAAGTAGATAAATAATGAGCAAAACATGAAAGCTCAACACACACCTCACAAGAATACATCAAATCACTCAAGCTCCAAATCATGAAAGAGCAATCCTAAGGATCTACCCAACATATACAATGTAACCCCAAGCCCCATAGTAGAACGAAATCCTAAACACTCCAATTTTTCCGCTCAATTCTACTTAGGCGCCCTTTCGGGTTTTCACCTAATCACTCATTTCATTTTTCAAAGGTGTGCTCACCAAAACTCACATCTCTCTTTAACCTCTTTTTACCCCAGCCTAATGCTGGTCCGGGTTACCTGCTTATTACCTTTCGGGTTTTCGACTCATCCCAGGATTTATATGCCTTTTTTCAATTTTTGGCTTTTTTTTTTCTTTTTTTTTCTTTATTATGCAAAAAGTATGGTGCAAGTGCTCCATAAAAAGAAGAAAATCAAAAAATCTGAAGCAAATCTCTAACTAAACTAAATAGGATAAGCGAATGCGAGTACTCCTTCCCCCATACTTAAATCCTTCATTGTCCTCAATGAAGCAAAGAGAAAGGATAGAAGCAACGAAGAAGGTATATCAGAAGACTCACAAACGATTGAAGAGAGGTGGAATGGAAGATCTCTTCAAAGGTGGTAGAATGAAACTCCGGAATCCCAATCTGCTGGCTAACCGCGGGCGCGTTGAGAGTGGCGCGGGCGCGGAATCGTTGCAGAGAGCAGAAGTCTTGGGCTGGTGTACCACCGCGGGCGCGTTGAGAGTGGCGCGGTCGCGGTACTCGTGCAGGGACGAGTTCTTGACTTCATCTCGAACTATGTGATGTGTAAACAACCTTCGTATCTTGGCTCGTCTCTTAGAAGATGGACTAATACTTGAACTCGAGCCATGGAGAAGAAAACTCTCGGGGAACAAAGCTCCCCCATACTTAGGCTTTACACATAGCCAAAGAATAGAATTACAAAGGTGGATGGAAAGAAAAGAAATAGAAGGTGGAAAGATAGCAGATGGAAAAGAATGGATATAGATAGATGGAAGATATAGAGATAGAATGAGACCAAAAAGTCCTCTTTTTTTTTTCTTTTTTTTTTCGGACCAAGGGGCCTCCGCGGGCGCGGCGTGAGAACCGCGACCGCGAGGGTCTAGTACCTGTACGCCGGGATTCTGCTGGTGGCCGCGGGCGCGGTGTGGTTGCCGCGACTGCGGTTTCGCAACAGAACGTCCTTTCGGACCTCGTACCTGCACATTAGTCCGCAAAAAGCAAAAACAACCTACGCTATGAATCAAAAACAATCTATCTAATCCTTGGGTTGCCTCCCAAGAAGCGCTGTTGTTTAACGTTGTTGGCTCGACGTGGATATGCTCATGAGTCCAGCTCCGGAGTTGGTTCACCCAGGTCTTGCTCATCCAATACTTTTTGGGGTACACTCTCGTGGTATGGTTTCAATCGATGACCATTGACCTTGAAAGGTTTGCCACTATGGTCAAAGAGCTCTACCGCACCATGTGGAAAGACTTGTGAAATCACATACGGACCAGCCCATCGAGAACGTAGTTTCCCTGGAAAAAGTGTAAGGCGGGATTGGTAGAGAAGTACTTTGTCGCCTGCCTTAAACTCCTTCCGAAGGATGTTCCTGTCATGCTTGGCTTTGGTCTTGTTCTTGAAACTCACAGTATCGTCATAAGCATCCAACCGTAGTTCCTCCAACTCCTGGATCTGTAGCTTCCGAAAAGTACCGTCTTCATTCATGCGCATGTTGCACTTCTTGATAGCCCAGTACGCTTTGTGCTCAAGTTCCACAGGAAGATGACAGGCTTTTCCATAGACTAATCGGAAAGGGGACATGCCAATGGGAGTTTTGTAAGCTGTTCGGTAGGCCCATAAAGCATCATTGAGCCTTAAGCTCCAATCCTTCCTGTTTGGGGCCACCGTTTTCTCCAAGATAGATTTGATCTCCCTATTAGACACTTCCTCCTGCCCATTCGTCTGAGGGTGGTAAGCTGTAGAGACCTTTTGAGTGATGTGATACTTTTTCAAAAGAGCGCTGATGGTCTTGTTGCAAAAATGGGTACCCCTATCACTTATCAAGGCCTTTGGAATGCCAAACCTGGAAAAGATGTTGTTCCTAAGGAAATCTGCAACCACTTTTGAATCATCAGTCCTGGTGGCTTTCGCTTCCACCCACTTGGAAACGTAGTCCACCACAAGCAAAATATAGAGATTCCCAAAGGAGGATGGAAAAGGGCCCATGAAATCTATACCCCTAACATCAAAAATTTCACAAAAGATCGTGCGAGATTGAGACATTTCATATCTCTTAGAAATATTTCCCACCCTTTGACACCTATCACAAGATCTACAAAAAACATGAGCATCCCTAAAGATATGAGGCCAATAAAATCCAGCTTCTAAAATTTTCCTAGCAGTTTTATCAACACCAAAGTGCCCCCCACATGCATAGGAATGACAAAAAGCAAGGATTGAAGTTACCTCGTTATCCGGGATGCACCGTCGGATAACTCCATCCGCACAATGCTTCCATAAGTATGGCTCGTCCCAGACATAAAACTGTGCTTCGCTGCGAACCTTATCCTTCTGAGCGCGGGTGTAGTGAGGTGGAAATGCTCCCGAGACGAGGAAGTTCACTAAGTTGGCGTACCAAGGTTGGAAATCTTGAATCCCCGAGCACGTACTCCTCATTCCAAGTGTCATCTTCCGGGTCTGGGCGGTTACCGCGGTCGCGGTTTTGCTGGCGCGGTCGCAGTTCGCTGCGGGAATCAACATCTGCTTTTGCATTAATTCCGCGGTCGCGGCCCGGCTGGCGCGGTCGCGGTTCGGTACCCGAATTACCAACACCTTCTGCATCAATTCCGCGGTCGCGGCCTGGCTAGAGCGGTCGCGGTTCGGGTCCAAAATGCACTTCGAACAATGTATCGTCGGGGAACTCCCCTTTGATTTGTTCTTGGCTTTCCGGTTCCTCTCCCTTGTTCGGTGGCCTACTCAGGTTGTCAGCCACCACATTCTCAACACCTTTTTTGTCTCGCACCTCGATGTCAAATTCACTGAGAAGGAGGACCCATCTGATCAACCGTGGCTTTCTTTCTTTCTTTGTCATTAGATAGCGAAGAGCCGTGTGATCCGTGTAGATGATTACCTTAGTGCCCAAGAGATATTGTCTGAATTTCTCCAAGGCGAACACAACTGCGAGCATTTCTTTCTCTGTCACGGTGTAGTTTCTCTGAGCCTCGTTCAAAGTCACGGAAGCATAATATATAACAGAGGGGACTCTATCTTCCCTTTGACCAAGAACGGCTCCCACAGCATAGTCACTTGCGTCACACATGATCTCAAAGGGCCGTGACCAATCGGGAGGCTGAATAATGGGTGCACTAGTGAGCGCTTTTCTTAGAGTATCAAACGCAGTCCTGCATTCACTTGTGAAGGTGAAGGCTACGTCTTTCTTAAGAAGTTCACAAAGAGGCGCTGCGATCTTGGAGAAACCTTCTATGAACCTGCGGTAGAACCCTGCATGACCAAGAAAGGAATGCACTTCGCGGACATTAGTAGGATAAGGCAAAGATCGAACAACGTCAACCTTCGCCTTATCGACCTCAATACCATTGGATGAAACTACGTGCCCGAGGACGATCCCTCGCTCAACCATAAAGTGACACTTTTCCGAATTGAGAACCAAATTGGTCTCAACGCATCGTTTGAGCACAAGTGTCAAATGGTTTAAGCAGGAGTCAAAGTCATCCCCATGGACCGTAAAATCATCCATAAAGACCTCCATGAAATTCTCAATGTACTCAGAGAAGATACTAACCATACACCGTTGGAAGGTACCTGGGGCATTACATAATCCAAAAGGCATTCTGCGATATGCAAAAGTACCAAACGGACATGTAAATGTTGTCTTCTCCTGATCCTCTGGCACAATGGCAATTTGAAAGTATTCCGAATAGCCATCAAGGAAGCAGTAATATGAACGACCCGCTAGTCGCTCAAGCATCTGGTCTATGAATGGTAGAGGAAAGTGATCCTTGCGTGTTACTGCATTAAGCTTCCTGTAGTCGATGCAGACAAGCCACCCTGTTTGCAATCTTTGAGGTACTTTCTCTCCATCCTTGTTCTCCACTACAGTGATCCCTCCTTTCTTAGGCACCACTTGGGTAGGGCTTACCCAAGTACTATCAGAGATAGGATAGATCATCCCTGCGTTGTATAGCTTGAGAACTTCCTTCTTTACAACCTCCCTCATGGGCGGATTCAACCGTCGTTGTGGCTGTCTAGAGGGCTTTGCTCCGTCCTCCAGGAGGATCCGATGCATACATGTTGAGGGACTAATCCCTTTAATGTCTGCAATGGTCCATCCAAGTGCAGTTTTGTGCTCTTGAAGAACTTTCACCAATTTCTCTTCTTGCTCCTTAGAGAGTTTACTAGAAATTATCACGGGTAGTATTTCGTTCTCTCCCAGAAAAGCATATTTGAGATGTTCAGGAAGTTGCTTCAATTCTATCTCAGGTGCCTGCACTACAGACGGGACAAGCTCCTCTTTTTGAGGTGTTAGTAGTGGGGGCCCAATGGCCAACACATCATTTTCATTCCTATTCATGCTACTAACAACATCATTCATTTCAGCAGACAAGGCAAATTCCACATTAGAAGGTTTCACATCATACTCTATAACAGATTTTAATGTATCCTCATGATTGTGATTAAAGTGATTTTGCACTAAAGGATCAAAGATATCAACAGAGCATAGCAAAGGATCATCAGATGGGAATTTCATTGCTTCATTGACATTAAATTCAACTTTTTCTCCTTCAAATTCCATAGTTAGCATGCCTTTACTCACATTAATGCATGTTTCAACAGCTTTCATGAAAGGACGACCAAGCAATAATGGAGTAGCATGTGAATCATGATTCATGTCGAGTATGTAAAAATCAGCAGGGAAAATCAAGGAACCAAACATGATAAGAACATCTTCAACCAAGCCTCTAGGACGAATAGTGGACCTATCAGCTAATTGCACTATAATGTTGGTTTCTTGCAAAGGCCCTAGACCTAAAGATTTATACACCGCATGAGACATGACATTAATTGAAGCACCCAAGTCAAGCATAACATTTTCTATCCTAGTATCACCAATAAGACAAGGAATAGCAAACACTCCTGGATCACCACACTTTTTAGGCATGCGCTTTTGAAAAACAGCAGACACACATTCAGTTTCTTTGACAGACTCCTTAGGTTTCCCTTTCAATTTTTGGTTCCTTTTAATGGTGCACAATTCTTTTAGAAATTTAGCAAAGCGAGGAACACTTTTAACAAGTTTGAGTAAAGGGATATTGACCTCACATTTGGAGAACGTCTCGAAGATGTCCTTGTCACTTGCTAGCTTCCTTGTGTCTTTGAGAGCATCCGGGAATGGAGGGGGTGGCTTGAAAGAGTTGAGTGGTGGAAAATACGGCCTAACATAATCATCCACCGGCTCTGGAGTAATACCGCGGTCGCGGTCCTCTGGGCGCGGTCGCGTCTCATCCACAAGCTTCTCAGCATGAGCTACTAGAGAAATTTTGCGGTCGCGGCCCGGCTGGCGCGGGCGCGGTGCATCAATTTTCTCGGAATTTCCGGGGTCTCCATAAGCGCGGGTGCGGATTGGTTCACCGCGGTCGCGTTCACATTCCAGGGAATCAAACTCATCCTCTGTGGGAATTCCGCGGGCGCGGCTTGATGGGCGCGGTCGCGGATCATCCGTTGAATCACCAGTTTGAGCTTCTGTAAGGATTTCGCGGCCACGGCAGGGCTGGCGCGGTCGCGGTGATTTGCCCGGGGAGTTATTTTCTGTGCCTAGCTCTCGTCCACTCCTTAATGAAATAGCACTTACATTCACTAGTGCCGGAGGAGAGATGTTGACTTTCCCCGACAACTCCTTTCTTATCATCTCGAGAGCAGAGGTTAAGTCTTGGATTTACCTTTCGAGAGCCTCATCCTTCTCTTGCAAAGTCTTGGCGAGAATCTCCCCGGATGATGACGTGTTAAGGCAAGGAGGTTTCCGACCTCGAGTACTTTCAGCAAAGTTCTCCACTATTTGAAAGAATTCACGGCGGGATTTGTCTAGGTAGGAACCTCCACATGCAGCGAGTATCATATCTTTGACTTGATCACCAATACCATTCATGAAGTACCATACGATCTCGGAATCTGGAAACCCATGGCATGGACACCTAGCAAGGAGCCTTTTGTAGCGCTCATGGCAATCGTACAAGCTTTCATCATCTTGTTGATTGAAATCGTAGATTTCTTTCTTCCGGGCTACCCTCTCTGAAATAGGGAAGTACTTATTCAAGAATGCAACCCTTAATTGACTCCATGTTGTGATTGGCTGGGAGTGTGGGTTGTTTAGTATGTAGGCATACCAGTCCCTGACTGATCCGGTCAGAGAAAACTGAAAAGCTCGCATATTAATCTGATCCATAGTGACTCCGACATGCTTCGTGCTTAGACAGGCATACTCAAACTCCGTAAGATGTTTGACTGCATCCTCATCAGACTGCCCACCAAACCGAGGCAACAGATCGATCAAACTAGGTTTCACCACAAAGTCTACCCCTTCAGCTAGCGTGGGGTACTCAACAGTCATGTGCTGTTGTTCGAGATTCGGAGCATGTTGTTGCCTGATCGTTTGATCGGCCATCCTGTCTCCTGAAACCAACAACAGCACTTTGGAAACTAATCAGTAGCAAAGGTGTGGACCGTAAGATAGGTCCACACAATAGTCAACACAAATATCACACTAAATAGAACCTAAGTTCCCCGGCAACGGCGCCAAAATTTGACTCGGGCAAAGTCGTTGTCCCCAAAATCAAAGATAAAACCCAAACAAACAAACCAAGTATAGTGAGCAATTATGGGATCGAACCCAAGAGAACTTGAGGTATTTAGCCTAATATTTATATCAACTAAGAACAAAGAGGGGGATTTCAATGAGAGAGTTCCAATCACCAAAGCAAGAAGACAAATCGACAGTTTCACAAGATCAATCAAAGTACTAAAGACAGGTTCATTCAACAAATCCACTTTAAAAGAGTCGTTTGATCATTGATTCACACCAATTCCTTTTAATCCAATGGTTAATTCCAATCCTAATCTTGACTAATTTTCTGTCCACGGTCCAGGAAATACTTAACAATGATAGAGGACGCTCAAATCAATATTAGCATTAAGAACAAGGATATATAGGATGCATGCAAGAGAAATCAAACTACGAGTCAATTTCACAAGCAAACAATCAATTCTCTTCTTAAATCCTAGTTGCATAGACAACAGATCTAGGTTTAAGTCGTTTTCACAAGATAGGTTTGTCCACGGTCCAAACCCGTCCCAACAATAGAAGATCAATCAATTCAATAGGTTAATTACTCCTAAAGAAATAATCAATAATCATGTAATTAAGCACAAGAGAATCAATAATAACCAAAGGAATAGGAAAAGGATTTAGAATCTCACAAACTAATCAATCAAAACTTCATTGATGAACAAACCCTAGAGAGGTTTAGTTCTCCATAATCTTCATACAACTCAAGTCTTCAAACAAAGGTTGAATAATCCATACAAAACAACCTACAATCCCTTAAATATGTCTTGGGAAGAAAGAAATATCCATAAATAATACAAGATAATATAAACCGGCCCAAAGATAGCTTTTGCGTCTCGCTTAAGTCGGTAACCGCCGCGCCCGCGTGATGACTTCCCCGCCCGCGGTCCATACTTAGTCAACGATCCTTCGAACAGCTTCTACCGCGACCGCGGCAGGTGCACCGCGCCCGTGGCCTTCGGGTCTTATATTCTGTCGTCGCAACGCGACCGCGGCCTAAGCTCCGTGACCGCGAAAACCATGCAGCGACGAAAAGCTTCAAAATCTTCAAATTGTCCACTTTTGTGTCTTCGGCCCTGATGCAACACTTAAGCCTAAAACTAGCCTAGAACACTCAAAAGCTTCCTAAAAACATCAAGATAAGGCATCTAAAAGATGGCGAATCAGTTACCAACAGCCACACGTGGATGACATAGTATTATCCACGTCACCATTAATTAACAGCATATTAAGGAAGTTACAAAGTAGTTTCACGTCAGTTACATGACGGTTACACCATCTGATCCACATAGGAAACAGTCACTGTTCCATCAAATAGAACAATCTGTCAGACACATCTTTGTTCCTTCTAAGACAATAAAGTCATTGTTACCTCCCAGGTAACAACACTTGTTAATCATCTTAGACATCAAAGTCGTTGTTCCATAGCAGGTAATAACACTTATAGATCAGCTTGAACATTATGTCTAACTCTTGTCTTAGAGACATCGTTCCACTGTTACCCTATAGTAACATCCTGTTACCCTATAGTTAACATCATAATTCCTTAATATCTCCCTCTAGATCTCAACTAAGCTTACACGAGTGTGCACTCTGCACCCCCAGACCCGTGATATTGCGAAGTGATTCCTTCATAGTGTCGTATGAATCCTGACCATACCAAACGGCACTGTTACCCCTACGTAACAGTAGGTGATAACACTAAAATCACCAACAATCCTCCCCCATTTTAGTGTAATCCTTGATTCATAAAATAACGAGCCTTTATCCCAAACTCGTGCATAAGCGAAAATGTCGTGACGATTGAATTTCCACTTTAGTGTAGTTACACATTTCAAGCATCCGGGAATCATGGTGTCCTAAGTATTGAACAAATCAACCTCTTTGGATGAATGAAGATAACACACACACAAGTCTCGTTACATCTCCAAAGTTATAACTTGACTCTATTATAGCCCTGAGTCCATATTTATTCATGAATGTATACGAAGCTCAACCCGAAGCTTCATGAAGCGGCAAAACTTCACATTCATATAGGTAGATCCTTTCATCATGCACCTACATTGCACTTTTCCAAAGGATAGGGTAGATCCTTTCATCATGCAACTATATTGCACTTTTTCAAAGGAACTACTAAGAAGACTATGCCTTTAACCTCCAACTTGTAGGAACAGAGCATGCATTGGGGACTGTTACACAGTGCTCACAGTTTCTAGGACTGGGCTTTCCACATTGAATTTTGTCCTAATTTTCATTAGGTAGGAATTGGGTGTCCCATCGCTAGAAAGCTATGCGGGTCTTTCATACTCATCCCCTTAGGTCTAACCACTTCGTCAAGTGATCATCCAACCTTGTTTTCCATGAAATGGAAACAGCTAAAATTACACTATGTGTCATAAATCCACGAACTATGCTATACCACACATCAAAGATGTGACCTGGTATCAACAAGCATGATCGTTACCCTCTGGCCAAAGTTACTATGCTCACATAGTTGAAATCAGTTTTAACCTTCACGAAGCATGGTAGATTTTCTTCCATAGCTGTTACCTTAACCCAGGCTACAACTCACACTACCAGCGTCGTTCTCATTGTCAAATCAGAATGCTAGATCCTTTTCCATGATCTAGGAACAGATGTTGATCCCTAGTAGAAATATACATCCACCTTTAGAGTAACAATTCTCTAACCGATCCAACTTGCATTCAACATTTTCTTAATATCCAAGAAAATAATGACATTGTCAAGAGGTAATGTTGAGGGACTCATTTCTAAACAAGAAACAAGTATTCATGTCAAAAGACATTGTTCCCAAAGGACATGTTTCTAGTCCTATCCAGGGACATTGATCCCTCAACCTCGTTTTCCAACCCATTCTCAATGCAATGAGACTGGGATAAAGATAAAACTCCTCTTTCCTCCCCTTTTATCGTAATCCCTAAGATAACATTAACCTCTCCCATTCATGGAGAATTGTGATGACAAAAATTTCACAAGATTTACTTGTCCTTGATCCATTCCAAAGATCAACATGTCATCTTATGCATTTGTTTCCAACACAAGCACATCATTCACCATAGTTCCAAGGACATTTTTATCCTTTCCAATGGACATTGGATTTCAGGAGGGGAACAGTCACATTCAACCTCTCCAACCAACCATAACGTTGACATGAGTGAAAATCCTGCAACATTGTTTAACTCCTTCCTCATTAACCTGCATTCAAATGTAATTATAACATTAAATCATAATACATTAGAAAAATGAAATGAAACCGACTAATCTGTATGGAAACAGTAGAGTCGAATAGCCAATTTGTGTAACACAGTAGGGCCTTAACCAGTAGACTCAAGAGAGTAATCTGAATTTAAACATGAGTAATCTACACACAAGGTATAGTAGACTCATTTGGGAAACCTCCCCCTTTCGAGGAATATATCTCACTTTCAGTTTATCTTCAATAAACAATCAGTTCCCTTCGATAAAACAGTATGTGAGTCATTATTATTGTTACCCTATGACTTGCATGGAGTCATACATCATTTCAATGCAAATTAATCATGTTTTATCACTATATAGTGATTAACATATCCATAGAAGGAACTCGTTCTATTTTAAAGAACAAAACAAACACATTCCCTTGTAATGAAAAACGTTCACTGATCCCTTCAAGGGAAACAGTCATCCGAAATTCGATGTGCTCCAAAAAAAACATCTGGCCTTACATAATCATACGTTAATCTCTTTTATATGATTAACACACCGTTAGGTATCACATTAAGCAATTCCGTATTCGGACGTAACAAGAAAACATGGACTTGTGTACATAGCACTTCCATACATGTGATTCTCTTATCTATGATCAAAGGATCATTCATGGCTTAAAATTAACCATTACATATCATTCTTTAGAATAATATCAAGACCAAAAGACCTTTCTTTCTCAAAACTAACTTGAGAAAACATGGATCAATTTCCATCGGATCTTGGGTTCTTTTCTAGGATGACCAAAATTTCCATTGATCTCCTTTCAACTTCAAACTGGTTGTCTTCTCGGAAACTGGTACCATATGATTGATCTCAAAATATTTGATTTCGAATGTTGGATTCTTGATTTCGTTTGTAGGTGTTGGGCTCTCTAAAACAGCTGTTCCCACCGAAAATCTTCAATCTACTGGTGCCTGGCGTTGTTCCCCCTATAAAAGCAACTCTGTCGAACCAGGGAACAATGCTCTGTTGTTGTTGTAGATTCGTGGAAGTTGTTGAAGATGAACTTTCTTCAGTAGATCAATCATATGTACCTGTACCGATATAGGTTTGAATCATGTAGTCACTTTCCGAAATCAAATATTTCGCCCCTTTCGAGCCTTAGGGAATCCACGAAATTTGAAGTGAGATAAGAAAAACCCTCCAATCCATACAAGGCTCTTGTAATGGATCGAACCTTAGAGTTCATGTAAAATGGACTTAGACTCTTCATTGAAGTTCAATCATGGAGAAATCGTTCTCATCATGATTATCAAACTGAAAAAGAACCATTCGAACCAACCCCAACACTATCGTCCCAACAACCTTTATATAGAGGCAAATGAGCAGTTACAGGGAACGGTTAATGGCAGTTACTAGCCGTTACTGGCAGTTACTTGTGGTTACCAACAGCCACACGTGGATGACATAGTATTATCCACGTCACCATTAATTAACAACATATTAAGGAAGTTACAAAGTGGTTTCACGTCAGTTACATGACGGTTACACCATCTGATCCACATAGGAAACAGTCACTGTTCCATCAAATAGAACAATCTGTCAGACACATCTTTGTTCCTTCTAAGACAATAAAGTCATTGTTACCTCCCAGGTAACAACACTTGTTAATCATCTTAGACATCAAAGTCGTTGTTCCATAGCAGGTAATAACACTTATAGATCAGCTTGAACATTATGTCTAACTCTTGTCTTAGAGACATCGTTCCACTGTTACCCTATAGTAACATCCTGTTACCCTATAGTTAACATCATAATTCCTTAATATCTCCCTCTAGATCTCAACTAAGCTTACACGAGTGTGCACTCTGCACCCCCAGACCCGTGATATTGCGAAGTGATTCCTTCATAGTGTCGTATGAATCCTGACCATACCAAACGGCACTGTTACCCCTACGTAACAGTAGGTGATAACACTAAAATCACCAACAATCCTCCCCCATTTTAGTGTAATCCTTGATTCATAAAATAATCAGCCTTTATCCCAAACTCGTGCATAAGCGAAAATGTCGTGACGATTGAATTTCCACTTTAGTGTAGTTACACATTTCAAGCATCCGGGAATCATGGTGTCCTAAGTATTGAACCAATCAACCTCTTTGGATGAATGAAGATAACACACACACAAGTCTCGTTACATCTCCAAAGTTATAACTTGACTCTATTATAGCCCTGAGTCCATATCTATTCATGAATGTATACGAAGCTCAACCCGAAGCTTCATGAAGCGGCAAAACTTCACATTCATATAGGTAGATCCTTTCATCATGCACCTACATTGCACTTTTCCAAAGGATAGGGTAGATCCTTTCATCATGCACCTACATTGCACTTTTTCAAAGGAACTATTAAGAAGACTATGCCTTCAACCTCTGATGTCCGCGTTTTAGGTAGATTTTTAGGGTTTAGATAGGTTGGTTTAAGTTGTGTTTCGTACTTGAGTCTTGTGTTTTTGAGTCTTTTTGCATGAGTTTTCGTATTTCCTTGAGATTCGGAAACTACGCATATATGTGTCGTTTTGTAGGTGTTTTGGAGCTTGAAGAAGAGTTTGGAGCAAGGCTAAGAGAAGATGGAAAAGCTAGGAGAAAGATATCGAGAGGACAAGCTAAGGAGAGGAGCTAAGAGGAGCTAAATCAAGAGTAAATGTGAAGGAATCGACCCCAAGATCGAGCCATGGGAGGGTCGAGCTCGAGCCAAATCAACAACTTGGAGATCAAGGAAATCAATTCTCAGGATCGACCCTGAGGGGGGTCGAGATCGACCCTAAGGGGTTCGATCCTAGGCACCGACTTCCCTTATTCCGGATTGCTTGTAGAGTTTCCTAGTTTGTATTTTAGGAAGGTTGTTTCTTTGTGTTTCCTAGTTGGATTAGGACTCCTTTTCTTCTATAAAAGGAGGTTGAACCCTTTAGTTTTATTAATTCATCCCTTGGGGGGGAATCAATTAATCAATCAAGACTTGGAGGGCTAGGAAGGAGACTTGGATAGCAAGTTTGAGAATTTTGTAAGATTTGTCCTTTGTTTAATTTGGATTTTAGTTTGGTTTTTGATGATGTCTTCTTCTTCTTCCTTGTCTCTATTTGCCATGTGTGAGTAGTCTTCTTAAGTTCTAGGGTTGGGTGAAAACCCAACACAGTCATGCATGTTTAAAACTTGAATTCATGACTTGAATGTTTGATGATCATATCTAATCTATCTTGTGCTTAATCATTGGTGAAAATTGAGGCATGTCTTGTAATTGACTATAGCGAAAGTGAAAAGTTAGTTGCTTGATTACATCTAATAGGATTATTTGCGAAAGTTGATATTCCTAGGTTGAAGGATAGGTAGAAAGTTGTTTGATTTGCGAAAGTTGATTGAATGGCTTGAATTGTTTGCGAAAGTTAACTTTTCTATGATCTAGATTGCATGATAGTTGTGAATTCTTGTTGAAGGCATGTATGGTTGTTGTTGTGGTAGCCCTAGCCCTAGGATTTGCCTTTTGTATTGATTGAAATTCGTGTCTTTTGCCTTGATCCCGACTCCCTAGGTCGTGCTCGAGCTTTTGCTAGTGTTTGTGTGTGTTTCGTGTGTGTTTGCTCTCAGGAACGACCCCCTTAGGGTCGAGATCGACCCTCCTCAGGTCGATCCTGAGTTGTTTTGCTTGTGTTTCCTTTGCATTTCGTAGTTTTTCAACTAAACTTAGCACTATTCTCACTCCCGTGGACGATCCTGACTTCGCTATACTCAGCGGGGTCTTGTCTACAAATTTATTTGTTCAAGAAACCCTTCAACAAATTGGCGCTGTTGCCGGGGAGTGTGCAATAGTGCCGAGTTTAGTTGATATTTGGGTTTGGGAATAGCCCATACCCCTTGTGTGTTACTGATTCGTTTTCTCGTGTTTGTGATTGCAGGTGTATGCCCTCTAGTTCAAGAAGGAAAATCGACTATTTTCCCTTTGATCCTGAAATAGAGAGAACCCTTCACTGCAAGCTCCGAGAACGACGAGCAATGGCCGACGCTGAGGCTCTTGCTCAACAAATGGAACAACTCCGCGCTCAGATGGAGCGCATGCAAATGGAGCGTGCTGCTCAAGAGGCTGCTTTGCAACGAGAGAGAGAGGCTGCTGCCCGTCTCCAACAACAACTAGATGCTATTCCAAGGAACGCTAAGCAATACATGCATCCGGAGCTTAGAGTTCCCGAGTCCGCTATTGTGCTCCCAACAATTGAGCGTGCCTTTGAGATCAAGTCCCACTTCATCACTCTCATCAAGAGGTCTCAATATGAAGGCAAGACATCCGAATGCCCTATGGAGCACATCAAAAATTTCACCGATCTTTGTGACACCATCGCCGCCGATGGCGTGTCACTTGAATATGTGCTCCTCAAGGCGTTCAAATGGTCTCTAACCGGGAAGGCACTTCATTGGCTCGAAAGTTTACCCGCTAGGTCCATGACTACATGGAAGGCTTTGCACGACTTGTTCATGACGAAGTTCTTTCCACCGACCAAGACTACCGAGCTTAGGAAGCGCATCACTTCCTATCATCAACTTCCCAACGAGACTTTTGTTGAGACTTGGGAGAGATTCAAAGAGCTTCTTCGGCAATGTCCTACTCATGGACAACCTCCTTATGTTCTTCAAGAGATATTCTTCCAAGGGATCAATGCCGCCACAAAGGACCGCATCAATCTTCACACCGATTGCGGTTTCATTGAGATGGATCCCGATGAGGCGTGGGCTCTATTGGACAAACTCACCAACTATGATGCTATGTATGGGACCCAACAACCCATCCGGATTCAAACAAAGAAGCTTTATGATCCAAATAGCGAGCCAATTGATCAAGATGTGAGGTTTCAATTCATGCAAGATAAGATCAACCGGCTCGAGAAGCAAGTGAATTACTACAAGTCTGTTGCCCCAACTTGTCAAGAATGTGGTTCTCAATCTCATACCACCACTTCTTGTACGAATGTGGAGCAAGTCCGGGCTGCCGAGGCATATGCGGAGGCCAACTATATGCGAGGACCCTACCGAGGCCAAAACAATGCTTATCCGGGGAAGTACAACAACAACTATTCTCAATGGAATAACAATGGGCAAGGCCAAGGTTATCCCCCTCCTCCACAAGAGCAAAGGGCCCCTCCTTATAGACCTCCCGGGTATCAAGTGGAGCCATCATGGATGCAAGAGCTACAAGAAGGACTCATGCGAGGGATGCGGAGCGAGCTAGATACAAGGTTGGGAGACCTCGACTCATGGAAAAAGAATATTGATTCCCAACTTGGTCATCTAGCGGCTCAAATCCCACGACCTCAAGGACAACTCCCGGGCCGTGCCGAAGAGAATCCTAGAGGCCGAGCAATTAATGGCGAGATCCGAGCCATGAATCTACGGAATGGCAAGGCATTGCCCGATCCACCAAGGCAAACGGCAAAGGATGTTGTCTCAGGCTCGACCCCCTTAGGGTCGATCTCGACCCCCCTCAGGGTCGATCCTGAGGCTGCTGATGATGAGGACGAAGGGGTGATCGACCACTCTGCACCAGGAAAGACCTCTAACCCTTCCCCTCAGCTCATTCCCGATCCCACTTCCTCCTCTTCTATCCACTCCAAGATACTTCCTTTCCCTTCTAAGAAGCCCAAGGACTCGACGGAAGGAAAGTTTAAGCGCTTTGTTAAGTTGCTTCAAGGCTTGAATCTTTCTATTCCTTTCGCCGAGGCCTTGAATGAAATGCCCGCTTACACCAAGTTCTTGAAGGAGATTTTATCAAGGAAGCGATCGATGTCAGAACTAACGGATGAGGTGAGGTCGTTGGACCTTCCCGAGAAGCTCGGTGATCCCGGGAAGTTTTCTATTACTATCGGTATTGGAGCTTATCGTTTCAAAGCATTGTGTGATCTTGGTGCTAGTGCTAGCCTGCTTCCACTCTCAATTTGGTCCAAGACCAACATGGGGCCATTAGTACCGGTGAACATGAGGCTATACATGGCGGATGGTTCTTGTGTGAAGCCTACCGGTGTTGTCGACGACTTTCCTATCCAAGTCGGCAAGTTTGTCGTGCCTAATGATTTTATTGTCATGGATATGCCGGAAGATCCCGACGTACCAATTATCCTTGGGCGACCATTCCTAGCAACCGCCGGAGCTAAGGTTGATGTGAAGAAGGGTCTCCTTACCTTCGGAATTGGTGATGAGGTGGTAGAGTTTCGGCTACCTATTGGAGGCATCATGAAGTCTAGAGACGTGGTACCCATTAACAACTTTCATCCGGAAGAGGACCTTTGGAAAGGCGAGGTGTTAAGGCTCGATATCGCCCATACAAGATCGGTCACGACCAGTCCTGGGTCAAGACCGACCACACCTCATGTACAAGAGAAGCTTGACTCCGGACAAAGCAACTCGACACCGATCCGTCCTCCGATCGATACAGGTCAATATTCTCACTCTACTTGCATGCTTTGTGGTACACCTCTCTCTACACCTTCTTCCACCCTCTCTTCTCATACTAAGTATGGGGTGGCGATGAGGACATCCGAGCCACCTTGGCACTCACATCCTCCAACTAGTTGAGGTACTTCTCGTCAAGCTAACGACGTTAAACAAGCGCTTACGGGAGACAACCCGGTCTTTAGATTAGATTCTTTGTTTTTATTTTGTTTTTGATTTGATTTTTCTAACCTTCCTTAGATTAGATTAGGATATACATTTGTTTGGATAGGATCTTTGTAGGATTTTTGCAGGGTGCTAAGCTTCAAAACGAGCTCAAAAAGGACGGGAAAAGATGACTTCAAACGAGGTACATGAGCCCTCAGGACCGACCCTATGAGGGTCGATCACGACCCCCCTTGCTCTGCCTTCCCCCTCACTCACCTCTCAGGATCGACCCTAAGGGGGTCGTGCCAGCACACTATGCCTTCTAAACTCCACCTCCAATCCAAGCTTCAAGGAGTTCTTTGTGAGTCTTCTTCTTCTTTTCTCTTTACTTTTTCATATATTTTCATGAATGGGGACATTGCATGATTTAAGTATGGGGTGGGGAAGAAGAAATCTCACATGTTGTATATAATTGAGTCTTTGCTTGCTTTGTTTGATTGGTAGTTTGCTTGTTAAGAGAAAAATCTTGAAAAATTCAAAAAAAAATTGAGAAAATGTCAAAAACCCAAAAAAAATTGAAAATGTCGAAAAAACCAAAAAAAATATATTTGCTTCCTTGTTTGTTTTAGGATAGAAGAGCATTCCATCTTAGATGTCCTATGATGAAAATTAATTTTTATGCTTGTCATGTAATTCCTTTGGCATAATTGGATTGTGTAGCCCATGTTTATGAGAAATTGCTCTTGATTGTGAAATTGACTTGTGATGAAATTGAGCATATGTGTTTTGAGTGAAGGTAGTTGCAATCCAACAACAATTTTTACCTAGTGAGAATTTTGGCCTTATAGGGAGATCATCATTAATTCCCTCTTCTTTATATGTGTGAATTTGCTCTCTTTATGCATATGTCTCTTGTTATTGATATGGTTATCTATTTCTTGAAGCCGCTATGAGATTGTTCATGCATGTTGATTGTGATTAAGAACTTATATTTTTAGCCCATATTCTTCCATTCCTACCTTGAATTGTCTTTGCTTGAAACCCCATTCTAGCCTTAGCCTTTTGTTTGAAGCTCCACAAAGATTATCCCTAGCCCATATTAGCTTGACCCTCTTCCGGGAATTGAACTTAGATGATGAGTGTTGGGAACAAGTTTTGTTGAGTGACATATAGGTTGGGTGTGGATTTGGTGACATTGTTAAAAGGTAGAGTACATCTTGTTGAAGTGTAATATAGAAGGATTCTTGGCTTGGATAGCACATGTTGAAAAAAAATGGTGAAAAAAAAAGAGAAGGCAAAGAAGAGATCGAGCAAGGTTGAGTCTAAAAAACAAAAGAGAGGAAAAATGAAGAAGAAAAAGAAAGGGAAAATGTTAAGTGCAAAGCCAAGAATTCCTAGTGTTTCTAAGTTATATTATGGGAGTTTGGGTTAAAATTTGATGGGTATGAGTGTCATTGATGAAGTGTTTGGTTATGAGTTGAAAAAAAAAGAAGAGAAAGTGAGTGAGTTGTTTTGGTTTGAAGTGTTGTATTTAGGAGTTTGATTCCCGGATTTAGCACCACATGGCCAAAGAACTCCCTACCTTTTGTTACTACCGAGCCCCATTACAACCCGGCCGAATGGAGTCTTCTATGAAGATTTCATTGAGCCTAAGTTCTTATGAAGATTGATGTGTTTTGACTTCTCTAGGTAGAGAGATTGGTGATATAAGTCTCAATGATGAAGTAGATGTTGCATACAGATTGAGATGAGAGTTGATTTGTTAAGCCTAAACACATGAGAGTAGAGAGAAACACATTTATATCCCTTATGAGGTTGGATTGTGATTGCCTAGCTTGAGACTTATACATATGTGATGACGTTAAAGTTACTTGTCTTCTTTTTCACTTGTGTTTAAAATGTTTTGACAAAGGCTATGCTTGAAGATTGTGTTATTGGTCTTGATTTGTATGATTATTGCTTGAGGACAAGCAAGTCTAAGTATGGGGTGTTTTGATGTCCGCGTTTTAGGTAGATTTTTGGGGTTTAGATATGTTAGTTTAAGTTGTGTTTCGTACTTGAGTCTTGTGTTTTTGAGTCTTTTTGCATGAGTTTTCGTATTTCCTTGAGATTCGGAAACTACGCATATTTGTGTCGTTTTGTAGGTGTTTTGGAGCTTGAAGAAGAGTTTGGAGCAAGGCTAAGAGAAGATGGACAAGCTAGGAGAAAGATATCGAGAGGACAAGCTAAGGAGAGGAGCTAAGAGGAGCTAAATCAAGAGGAAATGTGAAGGAATCGACCCCAAGATCGAGCCATGGGAGGGTCGAGCTCGAGCCAAATCAACAACTTGGAGATCAAGGAAATCAATTCTCAGGATCGACCCTAAGGGGGGTCGAGATCGACCCTAAGGGGGTCGATCCTAGGCACCGACTTCCCTTATTCCGGATTGCTTGTAGAGTTTCCTAGTTTGTATTTTAGGAAGGTTGTTTCTTTGTGTTTCCTAGTTGGATTAGGACTCCTTTTCTTCTATAAAAGGAGGTTGAACCCTTTAGTTTTATTAATTCATCCCTTGGGGGGGGGGGGGAATCAATTAATCAATCAAGACTTGGAGAGCTAGGAAGGAGACTTGGAGAGCAAGTTTGAGAATTTTGTAAGATTTGTCCTTTGTTTAATTTGGATTTTAGTTTGGTTTTTGATGATGTCTTCTTCTTCTTCCTTGTCTCTCTTTGCCATGTGTGAGTAGTCTTCTTAAGTTCTAGGGTTGGGTGAAAACCTAACACAATCATGCATGTTTAAAACTTGAATTCATGACTTGAATGTTTGATGATCATATCTAATCTATCTTGTGCTTAATCCTTGGTGAAAATTGAGGCATGTCTTGTAATTGACTATAGCGAAAGTGAAAAGTTAGTTGCTTGATTACATCTAATAGGATTATTTGCGAAAGTTGATATTCCTAGGTTGAAGGATAGGTAGAAAGTTGTTTGATTTGCGAAAGTTGATTGAATGGCTTGAATTGTTTGCGAAAGTTAACTTTTCTATGATCTAGATTGCATGATAGTTGTGAATTCTTGTCAAAAGCATGTATGGTTGTTGTTGTGGTAGCCCTAACCCTAGGATTTTCCCTTTTAATTGGTTGAAATTCGTGTCTTTGCCTTGATCCCGACTCCCTAAGTCGTGTTCGAGCCTTTGCTAGTGTTTCGTGTGTGTTTGTGTGTGTTTTGTCTCAGGATCGACCCCCCTTAGGGTCGATCTCGACCCTACTCAGGTCGATCCTGACTCTGTTCGTTTGTGTTTTCCTTTGCTCTTTTCGTAGTTTTTTCGACTATTCTTAGCACTAATCTCACTCCCATGGACGATCCTGACTTCGCTATACTCAGCGGGGTCTTGAATACAAATTTATTTGTTCAAGAAACCCTTCAACAAATTGGCGCCGTTGCCGGGGACGAAGTCAGGATTGGGGACTGTTACACAGTGCTCACAGTTTCTAGGACTGGGCTTTCCACATTGAATTCTGTCCTAATTTTCATTAGGTAGGAATTGGGTGTCCCATCGCTAGAAAGCTATGCGGGTCTTTCATAGTGCTCCCCTTAGGTCTAACCACTTCGTCAAGTGATCATCCAACCTTGTTTTCCATGAAATGGAAACAGCTAAAATTACACTATGTGTCATAAATCCACGAACTATGCTATACCACACATCAAAGATGTGACCTGGTATCAACAAGCATGCCTAGATGGAGATGTGTTGTTAGGAGGGGAAGTTGTACTAAGGAAAGAGAGTTTCAGGTACTTGGGGTCAGTCTCACAAAGTAATGGCAGTTTCGACGTGGACATCACGCATCGGATCCAAAGAGGCTAGCAGAAGTAGAGGGCAACATCGGGGGTTTTGTGCGACAGAAAGATTCCACTCAAACTGAAAGGAAAATTCTACAGAAAGGTGATCAGACCATCCATACTCTATAGGACAGAGTGTTGGGCTACCACGAAGGCTCAAGAATAGAGACTATTAGTAGCGGAGATGAGGATGTTGAGGTGGATGAGCGGGCATACGTTGTTGGACAGAATCAGAAATGAAGTGATCAGGAGCAGGGTGGGAGTGGCCAGCCTTGAAAATAAACTTCGGGAATCAAGATTGCGATGGTTTGGGCATGTTCAAAGGCGGGGTCCCGAGGAGCCAATACGGCGGTGTGAAAGCCTAGACTTGGGAGTTATTCGTAGAGGAAGGGGCCGACCGAGGAAGCGTTGGAAGGACAGTATAAGGCAGGATGTCACCTACTTGAGGATTTCGACAGAGCTAGCAGTTTGTCGGAATAGATGGAGGGAGAAAATTCGCGTCATGGATGGCTAGTTCATGTTCTAATCAGCTAGCTTTAGTTTTTGGATTTGCCTTTGATTTTTGTTTTATGCCTTGTTCTGTTGGGTTCTATGCTTTGTGCTTGGGTGGGTCGTTTACTTTAGTTCTGTCCTTATTTTGTTTTGTACTTCATTTTCTTGTATATGGGGTTTTTCCGTTGGGTTTTTTGGACGCCCCCTTCTGTGTTAGCCAGGGGTGCCTCCATCTTGACCCCCCAGATTCCCTTTAAGGGGAATTACACTGCTGTTGTTGCTGTTGTTGTTGTTGTTGCTGCTGCTGTTGCTGTTGCTGTTGCTGTTGCTGTTGCTGTTGCTGTTGCTGTTGCTGTTGCTGTTGCTGTTGCTGTTGCTGTTGCTGTTGCTGTTGCTGTTGTTGTTGTTGTTGTTGTTGTTGTTGTTGTTGTTGTTGTTGTTGTTGCTGTTGTTGTTGCTGTTGCTGTTGCTGTTGCTGTTGCTGTTGTTGTTGTTGTTGTTGTTGTTGTTGTTGTTGTTGTTGCTGTTGTTGCTGTTGTTGCTGTTGTTGTTGTTGTTGTTGTTGTTGTTGTTGTTGTTGTTGTTGTTGTTGTTGTTGTGCTTATGTCATTCTTCCTCATTTATTTAAATGTATGTTTATGTATGTATAAAAAGTAAATATGTAAATAAAATTTATTTATATATACGATGATATACAAAAATTATGTCATTTTATAATCCAAAAACTAAACGTCATTTATAAAAATAGTACACATATGATAATATTTGTAATTATTATATTAAATTCATAAGAAATAATTAAATTAATAACACCCCGTACAAGGTACGGGTCATCTGCTAGTATCTATTACTATATACTAAAGTGGAAGCAAATTCCGCCACCATATTGCACCACATCACCCCCCTCTTAAATCTATCTTATTAAATCTTGATTTTATCATAATCTTATAGATAATTAATTAAAATATTAGTTCTATATTAGAATTTGTGTTGTTTAATTAATAATTCTATCCAAATATATAAATCTCTATCTTACCATTATACACATTTAATTAATACATAGACAGATCTATCATAAACCTTTTATTTAAAAAAGTATTTTTTTCGGCACAATCTATAAATCATAATCATAATCATAATACTTTACCCATTTTATTAAATATCATATTAAATTTATATTATTTTTCGTAATTATATTATGGTATATTTTTTAATCATCAATGGTAGCAAATTCTACCACTATATTCAAGAAAAATATTCATTCTATTAAAATAATATATTAAACACATTTTTACTATCATATCACATTATAATATCACTAAAAAAGTATAGGTTATATTTAACATATATATCACTAATATTGCATACTGATTGCACTTTAGAAAAAAAAGATAGATTTCTTAATTAAGATAATAATTCGTTCACATTTTCATTACATTTTTATATATTATTATTTAATTATTTTTTCATAAAACAATAACATATTTATGCGAGATAATTTGGTTTTCTAATTAATTTATTAAATATTATCTATATATTAAATATTATAATATATTAACCCGAATTTTATATAAACCTATTGATTTTATTATATAAGTTAGTTTACATAATTTAATTTAAATGCCGAAAGATTTGGTGTTTGTAGATATAGAGAAGGCTTATGACAGGGTCCCTAGAAAATTGATTTGGGATTGCTTAGAAACCAAGGGGGTATCAGAGTCAGTTATCAGAATCATTCGGGATATGTATGAGGGATCGAGGACTAGTGTCTGTACTCTAGGTGGGGCTACAGAGTATTTTGAGGTGAGTATGGGTCTTCATCAAGGTTCGGCGTTGAGCCCCTTTTTGTTCACCCTAGTGTTGGATGTGTTGACAAGGGATATTCAGGGAGAAGTTCCGAGGTGTATGTTGTTTGCAGATGATATCGTTTTGGTGGAGGATTCCAGAGCTGAAGTTAATAGCAAACTAGACACTTGGAGGGAGAGATTAGAATCGAAGGGGTTTAGACTCAGTCGCTCCAAGACGGAGTATGTCGAGTTCATTTTTGGGCGGGAAAATGAGCCTAGGAGTGAGGTTCAGCTGGGAGGGGAGGACATTGTGCAGAAGGACAAGTTTAAGTATTTGGGTTCAGTTCTGCAGAGTGATGGATGTATTGATGAGGATGTTAGGTCGCGTATTCAGAGTGGGTGGCAAAAGTGGAGGGCAGCTTCAGGGATTTTGTGTGATAAGAAGGTCCCGCTCAGGCTTAAGGGAAAGTTCTATAGATCTGTAATAAGGCCTGCGATTCTCTATGGAGCAGAATGTTGGCCGACGACTAAGGTTCAAGAGCAGAAACTTGCAGTTGCAGAGATGAGGATGCTTAGGTGGATGTGTGGCCACACGAGGATGGACAAGATTAGGAATGAAGAGATCCGCGAGGCAAGCTCGGGGTGGCTAGTATAGAAGATAAACTGCGAGAAGCAAGACTGCGTTGGTTCGGTCATGTCCAGAGGCGGAGTCCAGACGCAACAGTTACGAGATGCGAGCGGTTGAATTTAGGTGCTTACCGGAGGGATAGAGGCCGTTCGAAGAAGCGCTTGATGGACAACATAAAACAGGATTTCAGGCTTTTAGGGATTTCAGAGGAGTTGGCGCAATGCAGGACGAGTTGGAGGGAGAGGATTAGCGTGGTAGACAGCTAGTTAGCTTGCTAGTGGAGTCAAGTGGAGTCGTTCATTCTTTTGTTGACCGTCAGTTTCTCGCTTTGGGGACTTGTTCGTGGAGTCGTTCTTTCGTTTCTCTCTACTTTCTTTTAGCCTTCGTAGTAGTTTTGGTTAGCTATTGTTTTTTTTAACTTTTCGGAGTAGGATATTGAGTGTTCCGGTCTGTGTCCTTTGGGTCGTTTTTGGGCGCATTTCATCTAGGTCTGGAATGCCCCCGCCCTGACCCCTGATGTCCGCGTTTTTAGGTAGATTTCTAGGGTCTAGATAGGTTAGTTTAAGTTGATTTTCGTAGTTGATTCTTGTGTTTTTGAGTCTTTTTGCATAAGTTTTCGTATTTCCTTGAGATTCGGAAACTACGCATATTTGTGTCGTTTTGTAGGTATTTCGAAGCTTGAGAGCGAGATTTGAGCAAGACTTGGAGAGGATGGTTGAGCTAGGAGAAAGATTCAAGTTGAAGAGCCAAGAAGAAGAGCTAAAGAGAAGCAAAATCAAGAGGAAAAGTGAAGAAAATCGACCCCAAGATCGAGCCCAAGGAGGTCGATCTCGAGCCGTTTGACCGAACTTGGAGCGCAAGGAACCAGAGCCTCAGGATCGACCCTATAGAGGTCGATATCGACCCCCCCCTATGGTCGATCGCGCGTGACCGAATTCCTATCCGGATATCTTATGCAAGTTTCCTAGTTTGTATTTTAGGAAGGTGTTTTCTTTGTGTTTCCTAGTTAGATTAGGACTCCTTTTTGTCTATAAAAGGAGGTTGAACCTATAGTTTTGGGAGAGGGATGCTATGCTTTGATTCAATTAACAATCCAAGACTTGGAGGATTTGGGAGAAGACTTGGAGGACAAGTTTGAGGTTTGTAAGATTGATCTTTGGTTTTTATTTGAATTTGAGTTTGGTTTGATCATGTCTTCTTCTACTTCTTCCTTGTTCTTCTTTGCTATGTGTGAGTAGTCCTCTTAAGTTCTAGGGTTGGGCAAAAGCCCAACACAATCATGCATGTTTAAAACTTGAATTCATGACTTGAATGCTAGATGATCATATCTACCTTATCTTATGCTTAATCCTTTGCGAAAGTTGAGGCATGTCTTGTGATTAACCATAGCGAAAGTGAAAGTTAGTTGCTTGATTACATCTAATAGGATTATTTGCGAAAGTTGATATTCCTAGGTTGAAGGATAGGTAGAAAGTTGTTTGATTTGCGAAAGTTGATTGAATAACTTGAATTGTTTGCGAAAGTTAACTTTTCTATGATCTAGATTGCATGATAGTTGTGAATTCTTGTCAAAAGCATGTATGGTTGTTGTTGTGGTAGCCTTTGCCCTAGGATTTGCCTTTTAGATTGATTCAAGTTCGTATCTTTTGCCTTGATCTCGACTCCCTCCGTCGTATTCGAGTTAGTTGCTTGTGATTTGTGTTGTTCGTGTGTCTTAGCTCTCAGGATCGACCCCCCCTAGGGTCGAGATCGACCCTCTTTGGGTCGAGCCTGACGTTGTTTCCCCTTGTTTTCTTGCTTTTCGTAGTTATCAATTAAACTTAGCACTACTCTCACTCCCGTGGACGATCCTGACTTCGCTATACGCAGCGGGGTCTTGAATATAAATTTTATTTGTTCAAGAAACCCTTCAACAAATTGGCGCCGTTGCCGGGGAGTGTGCAATAGTGCCGAGTTTGGTTGATATTTGGGTGAGGGACTAGCCCAAACCCTTTGTGTGTTTTTGATTTGTTTTGTTTTTGTTGTTGTTTTTAGGTTAGATGTAGCCATGGAGACTTTTGAGGACCTTGAAAGAAAGTTGGCCGATCTTGAACTTCAAGTGCTAAACCTCCAAAGAAAAAGAGAAGCCGAGGCTTATGCAAGTCGAAGAGAATGGGAAGCCCAAGCCTACCTCAATTGGGGTTATTATGAACCACGCCATACTTATGCAAGTCAATTTGAAGAGACCAATTATACTTGGGATCCCTATTGGAGGAGTGATGATTATCCCAATTGGGGTTATTATGAACCTCCTAGCTATGAAGAGCAACCATCGTGGGTGCAAGGGCTGAAAGAAAAACTCATGGAAGGAATCCATGAAGTCTTCTCCGAGCTTAATGGAGTTCAAAACAGAGAATTTGACTCATGGAGGAAGGATGACAACTCCCAGCATGGTGATCTAGCGACTCAAATTCCACAACCTCAAGGGCAATTATCGGGCCACCCCGATGAGAACCCGAGAGGCCACATTGCCTCAGTTCACCCAAGGAGCGGAGAGAAGTTGCCGGAGAAAGATTTGAGTAAGAAGACGGCGGATGAAGAAGACCGACCCAGCCCAGGGGAGGTCGTGTCCGACCCCCACATGGTCGATACCTACCCCCTCCCCACTACGGAAGAGGTCGTCACCGACCATCATCAGGTCGTGGTCGACCCTCTTCCCAAAGTCCCGAAGTCTGTTTCTTCTTCTTCTTCGACAACAAAGGCGCTTCCTTTCCCATCCAAGATGGCTAGGGAATCTTCCATTGAGCATATTGAGCCTTTATCCGAGTCAAGTCCTCCACTCATTCTAAGCCAATCATTCTTCATCACGACCGGAGCTATCATAGATGTTAAGAAGGGACTCGTATCATATTCTAGTGGTGAAGAGAAAGTAGAGGTCCACTTCGACAATGCTTTGAAAGAGATCCGTGAAGAGGAGATGAAGAATTTGGAGGATGATCCGGAAGAGAATTTCTTGTTAGAGGAGGCCGAAGAAAACAAAGACGAGACCCAAGTTGAGGATGAGAGTCTCTTGCTAGGAGAAGGCGAAATTGAGGAGGTTAAGGCCCAAGAGGATGAAGGATGGACGAAGTCTTTGCTACCAATGTTGAAACCCAACCCACTCATGGAGGAGTTTGAAGAAAATATGGTTGGGTTTGGACCTTCATTGACTCCGGATGCTAGTAAAGAGTGGGCAAAGCATGAAGAGAGGAAGATCGTCATCGTAGTTCCTTTCGACTTTCTTGAGTCGATCATGATCCCTAGGCTTGAAGGTGCCTACAAATTCTATCATTTTCCGTTCGAGCTAGGACACAAGGAGCTATGGACCTACAAGGACCCCTTTGTTGAGTATTGTGAGGCACCATCGCACCCACCAAGTTGGTTTTATCCCTACCCATCTCACGTAAATTATTCTTGCGCTTTTGATAAGTTGAAACGATCTTTGAGTGCTATATCATCTCTTTTCAATTTATCAATATGTTACTTATGCTTTCATGAGGTGTCTTCACAAGACTTTGACAGGTTACTTAGAGCCTTGACGATGTCCGATCATAGGTATTGAGCTAAGGAACTTCTCGTCAAGCTAATGACGTTAAAAAAGCGCTTACGGGAGGCAACCCGGTTTCTAGATTAGATTTTCCTTTTTATTTTCTTCATTTTTGATTTTCCAATTTCTAGATTAGATTTTTGTTTTTATTTTCTAACCTTCCTTAGATTAGATTAGGATATATTTTGTGTGGGATAGGATCTTTGTGATGTTTTTGCAGGACTTTAAGTTGCAAACTTGAGCTCAAAAAGACGGGACAAGACCCACCTCCACCTCCATGAGGACCTCCACCTCCAACCAAGCTTCTAAAGAGTTTTTGTGAGTCTTCTTCTTCTTTTCTCTTTACTTTGTCATATGTTTTCATGCATGGGGACATTGCATGATTTAAGTATGGGGTGGGGAAGAAGAAATCTCACATGTTGTATATAATTGAGTCTTTGTTTGTTTGCTTTGTTTGTTTGATAGATTTGCTTGTTAAAAAAAGTCTTGAAAAAATCCAAAAAAAATGAGAAAAATGTCAAAATTCAAAAAAATTGCAAAATGTCGGAAAAACCAAAAATATTTGCTTCTTTGTTTGTTTTAGGATAGAAGAGCATTCCATCTTAGATGTCCTATGATGAAAACTAATTTTTATGCTTGTCATGTAATTCCTTTGGCATAGTTGGATAGTGTAGCCCAAGTTTATGAGAAATTGCTTTTGATTGTGAATGAGACTTGTGATGAAATTGAGCATATGTGTTTTTGAGTGAAAGTAATTGCAATCCAATGAAATTTTTACCTAGTGAGGAAATTTGGCCTTAAAGAGAGAACATCATTGATTCCCTCTTCTTTGTTTGTGTGATTTTGCTCTCTTTATGCATATGTTTCTTGTCATTGATATGGTTATCTATTTCTTGAAACCGCTATGAGATTGTTCATGCATGTTGATTGTGATTAAGAACTTATATTTTTAGCCCATATTATTCCATGCCTACCTTGATATATCCTTGATTGAAACCCCCGTTCGAGCCTTAGCCTTTTGTTTGAAGCTCCACAAAAATTATCCCTAACCTATGTTAGCTTGACCCTATTCCGGGGATTGAACTTAGATGATGAGTGTTGGGAATGATTTTTGTTGAGTGGCATATGTGTTGGGTTTGAAAGTGGTGACATTGTTAAAGGGTAGAAAACAACTTGTTGAAGTATAGTGTAAAAGGATTCTTGGCTTGGATTGCACATTGTTGAAAAGATGAAAAAAAGAAAGAGAGAGAGAAAAAAAAGAAAAAAAAGAGATGTTATAAGTGCAAAGCCAAGAATTCCTAGTGTTTTTAAGTTGTATTGTGGAAGTTTGGGTTAGAAATTGAAGGGTATTGAGTGTCATCATTGAAGTGTTTAGTTATGAGCTGAAAAGAGAAGAAAATGAGTGAGTTGTTTTGGTTTGTAGTGTTGTATTTAGGAGTTTGATTCCCGGATTTAGCACCACATGGCCAAATACTCCCTACCTTATGTTATTACCGAGCCCCATTACAACCCGGCCGAATGAGTCTTCTATGAAGATTTCATTGAGCCCAAGTTCTTATGAATATTGATGTGTCTTGACTTCTCTAGGTAGAGAGATTGGTGATATAAGTCTCAATGATAAAGTAGATGTTGCATAAAGATTGAGATGAGAGTTGATTTGAAAGCCTAAACACATGAGAGTAGAGAGAAACACATTTATATCCCTTGTGAGGTTGGATTGTGATTGCCTAGCTTGAGGTTTATACATATGTGATGACGTTAAAGTTACTTGTCTTCTTTTTCACTTGTATTTAAAATGTTTTGACAAGGGCTATGCTTAAAGGTTGTGTTATTGGTCTTGATTTGCATGATTATTGCTTGAGGACAAGCAAGTCTAAGTATGGGGTGTTTTGATGTCCGCGTTTTTAGGTAGATTTCTAGGGTCTAGATAGGTTAGTTTAAGTTGATTTTCGTAGTTGATTCTTGTGTTTTTGAGTCTTTTTGCATAAGTTTTCGTATTTCCTTGAGATTCGGAAACTACGCATATTTGTGTCGTTTTGTAGGTATTTCGAAGCTTGAGAGCGAGATTTGAGCAAGACTTGGAGAGGATGGTTGAGCTAGGAGAAAGATTCAAGTTGAAGAGCCAAGAAGAAGAGCTAAAGAGAAGCAAAATCAAGAGGAAAAGTGAAGAAAATCGACCCCAAGATCGAGCCCAAGGAGGTCGATCTCGAGCCGTTTGACCGAACTTGGAGCGCAAGGAACCAGAGCCTCAGGATCGACCCTATAGAGGTCGATATCGACCCCCCCCTATGGTCGATCGCGCGTGACCGAATTCCTATCCGGATATCTTATGCAAGTTTCCTAGTTTGTATTTTAGGAAGGTGTTTTCTTTGTGTTTCCTAGTTAGATTAGGACTCCTTTTTGTCTATAAAAGGAGGTTGAACCTATAGTTTTGGGAGAGGGATGCTATGCTTTGATTCAATTAACAATCCAAGACTTGGAGGATTTGGGAGAAGACTTGGAGGACAAGTTTGAGGTTTGTAAGATTGATCTTTGGTTTTTATTTGAATTTGAGTTTGGTTTGATCATGTCTTCTTCTACTTCTTCCTTGTTCTTCTTTGCTATGTGTGAGTAGTCCTCTTAAGTTCTAGGGTTGGGCAAAAGCCCAACACAATCATGCATGTTTAAAACTTGAATTCATGACTTGAATGCTAGATGATCATATCTACCTTATCTTATGCTTAATCCTTTGCGAAAGTTGAGGCATGTCTTGTGATTAACCATAGCGAAAGTGAAAGTTAGTTGCTTGATTACATCTAATAGGATTATTTGCGAAAGTTGATATTCCTAGGTTGAAGGATAGGTAGAAAGTTGTTTGATTTGCGAAAGTTGATTGAATAACTTGAATTGTTTGCGAAAGTTAACTTTTCTATGATCTAGATTGCATGATAGTTGTGAATTCTTGTCAAAAGCATGTATGGTTGTTGTTGTGGTAGCCTTTGCCCTAGGATTTGCCTTTTAGATTGATTCAAGTTCGTATCTTTTGCCTTGATCTCGACTCCCTCCGTCGTATTCGAGTTAGTTGCTTGTGATTTGTGTTGTTCGTGTGTCTTAGCTCTCAGGATCGACCCCCCCTAGGGTCGAGATCGACCCTCTTTGGGTCGAGCCTGACGTTGTTTCCCCTTGTTTTCTTGCTTTTCGTAGTTATCAATTAAACTTAGCACTACTCTCACTCCCGTGGACGATCCTGACTTCGCTATACGCAGCGGGGTCTTGAATATAAATTTTATTTGTTCAAGAAACCCTTCAACAACCCCCCAGATCCTGCTTTTGCGGGAGCTCACTGGGTATATGTTGTATCTTATCTTATTTCATTCTTCCTCAATTATTTAAATATATGTTTATGTATGTATAAAAAGTAAATACATAAATAAAATCTATATATATGATTATATACAAGAATTATGTCATTTTATAATCCTAAAAATAAGCGTCATTATAAAACAAAGTACACATATGATAATATTTGTAATTGTTATAATAAATTCATACCTAAAGCAATAAATAAATAAATAAGTAACAGTCCCGTACAAGATACGGGTAATCTGCTAGTATTAACTAAATTGATTGTTATCTTTGCTTGTCATGTTGAGATAGCGTAGATCAAAATTTACAAGAAAAACGTATCGATCAAGTGATGGAAAAGACAATTATCCGATTCAAACACAAGATTGGTACATTCTCTTCTGTCTTCTGTTTTGTTTTGTGGGCTTTATCAGGCAACAGAAAAATTATATAAGATGGCTTGATCGCGTGGAATCGGAGGTGGGTCAAGTGTGAGCGTACAAATGAATGAAGCTAGTAAACATTATGCTGGTGATTTTAGTGTTATCACCTACTACTGCCATTTGGTATGGTCGGGATTCATACGACACTATGAAGGACTCACTTTGCTATATCACGGGTTTGGGGGTGCGGAGTGCACACTTGTGTAAGCTTAGTTGAGATCTAGAGGGAGATATTAAGGAATTATGATGTTACCTATAGGGTAACAGGATGTTACTATAGGGTAAAAATAGAAGGGTGTCTCTAAGACAAGAGTTATACATGATGTTCAAACTGATCGATAAGTGTTGTTACCTGGTATGGAACAACGACTTTGATGTTTAAGATGATTGACAAGTGTTGTTACCTGGGAGGTAACAATGAGTTTATTGTCTTAGAAGGAACAAAGATGTGTCTGACAGATTGTTCTATTTGATGGAACAGTGACTGTTTCCCTGTGGGTCAGATGGTGTAACCGTCATGTAACCGACGTGAAACCACTTTGTAACTTCCCTAATATGTTGTTAATTAATGGTGATGTGGATATTATTATGTTTTCCACGTGTGGTTGTTGGTATCCTCCGATAACCACAAGTAATTGCCAGTAACAGCTAGTAACTGCCATTAACCGTTTCCTGTAACTGCTCCTTTGCCTCTATATAAAGGCTGTTGGGACGATAGTGTTGGGGTTAGTAGTTTTGGTTCTTTTGGTTTGGAAAATCATTGTAAGAATGTTTTCTCCATGATCGAACTTCAATGACGAGTCTAAAGTCCATTTTACATGAACTCTAAGGTTCGATCCATTACAAGAGTCTTGTATGGATTGGAGGGTTTGTCTTATCTCACTTTAAATTTCGTGGATGCCCTAAGGCTCGAAAGGGGCGAAATATTGATTTCGGAAAGTGACTACATGATTCAAACCTTCATCGGTACAGGTACATATGATTGATCTACCGAAGAAAAGTTCATCTTCAACAACTTCCACGAAGAGGCGTTCTACAACAACAGCAGGGCACTGTTCCCTGGTTCAACAGAGTTGCTGTTACAAGGGGAACAATGCCAGGCACCAGCAGATTGAAGATCTTCGGTGGGAACAGCTGTTGTACAGAGCCACAACACCAACATGCGAAATAAAGACACCTACAATCGAAGTCAATAATCCAACATTCGAAATCAATATTTTGAGATCAATCATATGGTGCTTCCGAGAAGACAATCAATTTGAAGTTGGAGGAGATCAATGGTATTTTGGTCGTCCTAGAAAAGAACCTAAGATCCGATGAAGTAGATCCGACTTTCCCTAGTTTAATCTTGAGAAATGAAGGTTTTTGGTCTTGATATTATTCTAAAGAATGATATGTAATGGTTGATTATAAGCCATTTGTGATCTTTTGGTCATGAGATAAGAGAATCACATGTATGGAAGTGTTTTGTACACAAGTCCAGGTTTTCTTATTACTTCTAAATGAGAATTGATTATGTGATACCTAAAGGTGTGATAGTCATATATAAGAGATTATTGTATGATTATGTAAGGCCAAATGGGATCTGGATTAAATGAATTTCAGATGACTGTTTCCCTATAAGGGATCAGTGAACGTTTTTCTCTAAAAGGGAATGTGTTTGTTTTGTTCTATAAAACAGAACGAGTTCCTTCTATGGATATGTTATTCACTGGATAATGATAAGACATGATTAATTTGCATTGAAATGTTGTATGACTCAATCTAAGTCATAGGGTAACAATGATAGCGACTCACATATTGTTTCCTCGAAGGGAACTGATAGTTTATTGAATATAGACTGGAAGTGAGATATATTCCTCGAAAGGGGGAGGTTTCTTAAATGAGTCTACTATACCTTGGGTGTAGATTACTCATGTCTAAATTCAGATTACTCTCTTGAGTCTACTGGTTAAGGCCCTACTGTGATTCACAGATTGGCTATTCGACTCTACTGTTTCCATACAGATTAGTCGGTTTCACAGATTGGCCATCACCACCATATCCAACGAAAGTGCACTTGACAGATTTCGCATCCAGCTTGCTCCTCTCAACATCAGCAATGTGCACATAAGAAGTACAACCAAAAATCCGTAGGAAGGATAAATTTACCTTTTTGCCGCTCCATGCCTCTTTGGGAATGCCGTTCTCCAAAGGAGCTGATGGTCCCCGATTAATCATGAACACTGCAGTATTAATCGCTTCTGCCCAAAACATCTTTGGCAGCCCACACTTCAGCCTCATACTTCTAGCACGCTCATTCAGGGTTCTGTTCATGCACTCTGCAACCCCGTTTTGTTGAGGAGTACCTTTCAGAGTCTTCTCCATCTTGATCCCATTTTCTGCACAATATTCCTTGAATTCCCGGAGCTAATACTTACCACCATTGTCAGACCTCAAGCATTTCACTTTGAGACCTGTCTCATTTTCAACTCGAGCCTTCCATTTCTTAAAGTAATCAAATGCTTCAGATTTTTGCTTTAAGAAATAGACCCATACCTTTCTTGTGCAGTCGTCAATAAAAGTCATATAGTGGGAGGCTCCTCTTAGGGACGTTACCGGCGCCGGTCCCCATAGATCGTTGTGAACCAGCTCCAATTTCTACTCTCTCAAAGCTCTACCATCTCTAGAGAAACTGACCATGCGTTGCTTGCCTAGAACACAGTCCTCACACAACCCGACCTCAATAGACTTAAGACCAGGTAGCAAACCTTTAGAGCAAAGAAACTTCATCCCCTTCTCGCTTATATGACCCAATCGACAATGCCACAAATTCACATCACCATCAGCTTTGGCGATTGATACACGATCACGGACTTCCCCTGTAGTGTACAAAGTACGTCCTTCTTCCCTCGAGCTATCACCATAGCCCCCTTTGTGATCTTCCATGTATTACAAACAAAGGTCACCTTGTAACCTTCATCATCCAGCTGGCCAATAGATAGCAAATTCCTCTTCAGCCCCGGAATATGACTGACTCCATGCATTTTCAGAGTTGAGCCATTTGGTGTCTTCACATCCACCTCACCCTTGCCTACAATCTCCAAGGTCTCATCATCAACAAGATAGACCTTTTCGTAGTTTCCTGCACTGTAATTCTTCATTACACCTGCATCACTGCAAGAATGAAACGAGGCTCCAGAGTCTAACACCCATGAGTCCAGTTGACTCCCAACACTCAGAATCAATGCATCACCATTATCATCAACCATTGTATTCGCAGACTTTTTCGATGCCTTGCACTCATGCTTACAATGTCCATACTCATCACAATTCCAGCACTGTACCTTGCTCTTGTATTTGGTAGACTTTTCCTTGTCCTTTCCTGTAGGGTTGGATCTACCTCTGTATGACTTTTTCTTTGATTTAGACCTACCCCGGTTCCCTACATTCAACGCTGAACCTGATGCAGTACTTGACTCCTTCCTGCGAATCTCTTCGCTCACAATCAGATCTCTCACATCTTCATACTTCAGTTTCTCCTTGCCCACCGAAGCACTTAGGGCAATAATTGTCCCACCCCAACTATCCGGTAAAGAAGAGAGAAGAATTAGGGCACGTACCTCATCATCGAAGTCAATTTTCACAGAGCTTAATTGTGCCATTGTCATGTTGAACTCATTCAGATGCTTGGCCACCACAATGTCTTCCTTCATCCTCAAACTGAATAACCTCCTCATGATGTGCACCTTGTTCATCGTCGATGGCCTCTCGTAGAGATCGGACAAGGTCTTCAACATCTCCTTGGTACTCAACGACTTTATTTTATGACAAGCTACATCCCTGGACAACGACAAGCGGATCAGGCTCATCGCCTTTCGGTCCAATAGCTTCCAGTCATACGCCTTCATCTCTGCAGGTTTATTCCCTAAAGGGGCATGCAAATTAGCCCTATACAAGTAGTCTTGAATTTGCATCCGCCAATATTCGAAGTCTGAGCCATCAAACTTCTCTATAAGAATCTTAGAGACATCCATCCTTCAATTGCAAGAACTTGAAGCTCTGATACCAATTGTTAGGAAATTTGTAGATCGTTCAAGCAATATGAAGAATTGAAAGCGAAAAACAATAAAGAACGTGAAGAATTGTTGACCAAAGACTACGTTTGGTGGCACTACCAAGCCAGGGATTTTCCCTCTCTCAATATTGTGGTAACAATGAGGTGTCTGTCAAGTATATATCAGGCAAATAACAAAGGTGGCCCGAAAAATAAATCCCGAAACCCTAAACCGCGACACGGGATGAAACTCTGGATGACCCGGGCAAAACCCGGGCAAGTTTTACATGTCCCAACCCGAGTTTTCAAGGCCGAGAGTCGAGACCCGAAACTCGGGCTGGAAGCCATGAAACGCGGCCGCGTTTCGCGTGCCTGATCGGTCTGGGAATCGGAGGGTCTCACAATTTAAATTTATAAAACCGAACCTCACTTGTAGTAAAGAGGTAGGGTGTCGAACACACGGGAGTTCGTGCGTCGAGAGTACCCGAAAAGACTAAAAAGAGGAGAAAATAAAGACAAACAAAGGAAAACAAGAGAGATCTCCTCGGACCGACACAGGGTCACTTCGGTCCGAGGTAGGATCGAGGTTGAGTTGCACGGGACCGATGTAGAGCAAGTCGGGCCCGAGGTTCTAGGTAACTCGGTCTAAGCAAAATAGTAGATCGGTCTTGGGTTTTTGGGTTCCTCCCCTAACAAGACTTGGATATTCTACCTCAATTCAACCAATAAGTGTTTGATTCTAGTGAGATCGAGGTTGTTCACCTCGAATCCCTCCAATCTACACCTCGACCCAAGGGAGCTTTCACTCACCTTCGATGCTTGAGACTTGTGATGGGATCGAGAACTTTCGCTTACTCTTACCAAACAAAAGCTCTAGATCCCTTGCTTTCACAAGAGAATTGAAGCTCAATGTAGAAAGGATTCACAAATCAAGCACTCAAGGCTATGGAATTGGGGTTTTCTACCCAAATCTAGCTAGGGGGATTCCCCCATAGCCCAAGACTATGGAATCTACTCCATATGGTAAGAGAAAAGCATAAATAAAATGGAAATCAAGCAAATCTCAATCAACATCATCCAATCAAACTCCAATTGCATTCAAACTCAAAGTGTCTACAAAATCCAAGTTCAAATCTACTTGATCAAAGCAAAACAAAGTACAAAACTCACAAATCCTCCTCTCTTCTCCACCGATCTCTCCTTCTCTTCCTTCTTCCTTCTTCTCCTTGCTCTCCAAGTCTTCCTTGAGCCTTTAGAGAGTGATTTTAGTGTGGTCTATCCAAACATGCCTTAATGCTCTCTAATCACCTCTATTTATAGCCTCTCATGGATTGGGGACCAAGGAATCCCAATTTAGAAAGGGGCAAATATGGAAAGTTGCTAAAAATATGCCTTGGGGAATAATCCAATCCAATGCCGACTTGGACCGACACGGAACGTCCTCGGGCCCGACGTTGGGAACGTCGGTCCGGTTCACTGGGTGCTCGATCTCGGGCCCGACTTGATGTAACTCGGTCCAGGGCCTCGATCCTCGTCTTCTTCCTTGGTTTCCTTTGGTTCCACTTCATTCTTAGCTTGGCTCTTGCACTCCTTGACTTAGCTCCTCCCTTAGCTCCTCGAAATCGTCCTCATTCTTGCCAAATTACCTACAAAAACAAACAAACTCGCATAGTTTCCGACTCTTGAAGAAAACCGGGAACTAAGCTAAAAAGGAAACGAAACTAACAAAGAAGAGAATGAAAAACACATATTTACAAGGGAAATTAACCACTAAAACACCTCCAAAATGAGAGACATCAGAATACCCCATACTTAAACTTGCTTGTCCTCAAGCAATCACAATGTAAGCAAGACCGAAGCACAATCTTCAAGTAAAGCCTCATATGAAAAATCAATCAAGCACAAGTGATAGATATTCAAGCAAGATTACATCATCACACATGATCAAGTGTTCAAGGAAATAAAGTCTAATGCAACAAAGCCTCACTTTAGGGATATGAAAAATGTGTATCACTCATCATGTGTTTAGGCTTAGCAATGAACACTCAAACTCAACAATCATGCAAGTAAAGACTTTACCATTGAATCTAATATCACTAATTCCTCCACCTAGAGATGCCTATTACAATGCACACAAAGAATATTAACTTGGCTCAATGGAGGTCCTCAAAGAGGTTCCATTCGGCCGGGTTGTAATGGGGCTTTTGGTATTTCTCAAGGTGGGAATCATTTTGGTCTTGTGGTGCTTACAATGGGGATTGAACTTTCTAGTCTCTCACCAACTTCACCAAATACTCCACTTTCTTTTTCACACTCCCAAAAGACTTTGATTTTTTTCTCTTTTCTTTTCTTTCAACCCATACTTCACTAACATTCCACTTCATCTTTGCACTACACCTTTTTGTTGGATTTTTCACTTTTTCTCCACTAGGATCGACTTGCACTCTAACTCGGGCCCGATGTGCACTTTAACTCGGTCGGTGCCCTTTTCTTCACTTAAGCATTTTGCTTTCAATCCACTATTTTTCCAACTTTTCTTTCTTTTTTTTACAACAAAGATGCACTACCCACTTGGTTTATAACACCATTCTTTTGTCCTTCACCAAAGAGAATCTCAACTCTCCAAATATTCTTCCAAAACCCTCACTAAAGTCCAATCCCATAAGGGTCAAGTCATATAGGCTAGGAGTCATATTTTCGAGGAGTTTCAAACAAAGGCTAGGCTAAAACGGGGCTACAAACAACGGTTTCTCTTCATGGTAGGATATGGAACATTTTGTGAATAAATGAAATAAAGTTCAAAATCAATGTGACAAAGCATAGAACAAATCTCATATTGGTCTTGGAAAATAGATAAACACCTCAATAGCAAGTTTTACTAAGCATGCATGAGCTAATCACACAAGAAAATGAGGGATATGCAATATCGAACAAACATCCCTAAAATGGCTAAAAATAATCTCACAAGGGTCACTCTAGCTTAGTTGCATCAAAACTCATCCTAGAACTCATGTGCTCAATAAAAACATGCAAGATATCATATCACAGTAAAAGCAACATCCATTTAGAGGCTAAACTATCCAAAAATATGCAAAGGACTTTACATGCTCACATCATCATTAGCCTTCATATGGACATCTAAGATGGGAATTCCTAGTCCAAAATCAAAATCTTTTTTTGTTGTTTTCACATCATTTTCGAATTTTTATGATTTTTTGCAAACATTTTCTCAAAAAACAAACTTCAAACAAACTCATCCATACATGCCATAAAATCAATCATCATTCTCATACATCTCATGCCACAATCCAAAATGAAACATCCCTTAAACAAGAAAAACATAAACAACCTACACATGGAACTAATGAGCTACTAACCCACCCCATACTTAAAATTTTGATGTCCCCATCAAAACTCAAAAGTAAAGAGAAGAGTAGAGAAAACTCACAATTCCTTATTCTTGAATGGCTTTTTGAGGCTTAGTTCGGAGGGTGGCCACGGCGTTGTCTCCTTTGAAGCCGGGCGTGTCGCTCTCGCTCGTACACTTGGTCATTGAAGGGATCTTGGCTTGGCGGTTGTAGCGGTGGGGCGGGAGGTGTCCATTGGTCTTCACGGGATGAGAAATTCCCGGACATCCACTCGTTGAAACTAGCTTGCATGGACCACCTTTGATCCTCGACCGCCCTCAAGTCCTCCACTTCACGTCTCGTGTAGGCGAGGTTGCGGTTCACCTCATCAAATCGCACTTGGAAGTTCTCTTGGTGTTGGAAATGTTGTTGTTGTTGGAAGTTGAGTTGGTGCGCTTCTTGGAGCATTGATTGTTGTTGAAGTTGGAGATGCGACAATTGGTTCGCCAAGAAATTCATGTCCACCGATTGGTTAGGCTCGGGGAACACCATTCCGGGTCCAAACCATTGGGCATACCCCTCATATCCTCCATAGCTAGGTGGTGCTTGATGTGCTCCACTTCCCTCACCCCGCTCGAAGTGGCTAGGGACCGGATCGGGCAAGAACACGTCGGACCGACGTTGATGGACATCGGGCCCGACTTGGGATGCTCCTCGGTCCAAGAGAGTTGGGGCGTGGTCGTTGAGCAAATGTTGGTAACCACCTTCTTCTTCTTCTTCTTCACCTCTAGGCACGTCCACATCCATGTCGTCTCTCCTCACGAACTCATAACGGTTGGGCTCTTCCTCTTCGGTGTCCGGGGAAGCTTGAGGTGTAGTGAAACGGATGTGTTGTGCTCGTCTCCTCACCTCGAGTGTCCCCTCCGGCTCTACATAAGGATTGACATTCCCCGCCCACACTTGGTACCAATTGTAGTAACAAGTGAGGTCGAAGAGTCGAGGTCCCAAAGGAACTTGTACTTGGCCAAAGTTGGAATGAGGCATAAGACGGTCGATGAAGCCGGGAACAACTTTCTCCTTGATGATATTAGCCTTCTTGAAATATTTCAAGTCCATGAACTCCACGCCATTAGGGGCCGGTGTGTAGGTAGATAAGTCCACCTCAAGACGATGAGCTAATCGGGCAATCATACCTCCAAAGTAAATCCAAGAGGAACTTTGGAAGTCCCTCACCATCTTCACCCATTCCCAAGTGAGGTTCATTGGCTTCTCATGCTCAAACAACATCTCATAAAGTATCATGGCCTCCTCCTTCATAGGCTTGCTCAATTCGTGCCTTGCAAAGATAGAACAACCCAAGGCTCGGATCATGACTCGGAAGAGTGGGTTGGCTATCTCATTTGTTGTTGCGCCCTTCCTCATCTCACTTCTTCCGTCTACAAACTTCCAAAGGTAGTCCACCTTCTCATTGTCAACATAGGCCTCATCTCTCGGAAATGGGAACCCAAAGTAATGCGCTAAGTTCCGGAGAGAGAGCTCTTGCAACTCGTTGCCCATTTGGAAGGAGATCATGCCTTCACTCTCGGGTCCCTCATATGTGCACTTGAATGTCGCCATGAACTCGGATGTCAAGGCGGGGTAATGAGTGTTGTTCCACCTTAGCAACACATTGAGTCCAATGTTGGCATAGCACCGAGTAAGAGCTTCCTCCATGCACATCTTTCGAATGGACTCCCAATCCAACCACCGGGTGTGGTGAGATAGTCCCATAAGACGCTCATACTCTCTAGCATCATCCTCATCCTCAATACGCACATCATCCATCCTTTGGACTCTCTTGGACGACTTTTTGGACTTCTTGGTGGCTTTCTCCATCCTAGAAGAAGATGCTCGGGTAGACATGATACCTACACACAATCAAAACCAAGAACTGCAAGATAAAATCTATACATTCACAACAAAAACACAAGCTTCCATCACAAACAACTTATTATGCAAAGAGATAACCCCATACTTGAACTTAACACACTCAATCCACAAAATTCAATCATGCATGAACTAAGATTCTCATATCAATGGTCAAGCCTCAAATCATATCATGAATAGCATGCTATAACCAACATTCAAGAGCAACAAATCTTAAAATCACACAAAAGAAGCTCGAAAAACGTCGGACCGATATGCAAAAGACAACGGGCCCGAGATTGGGGACCTCGGTCCGAGTTGCTGGACCGACTTCGAACATCGGTCCCGAGGTACTGGGTACCTCGGACCGAGTCCATTCCGACTTCTCTCCCTAGATCTATCTACAAAACATATAATCATACCCCTAAAATCCAAATTCTACCATCAATCAACATCAATCGAAGTTCTAAGTGGGATTTAGCAACAATTAAGCACAAATTTCACAATGCATGCAAATCACCATGGATGCTCAAAGTTCAAGCTCACTCAATCATGGCATATCTCAAATCTAGCAATGAAAGCATGAAATCCATAAAGAATCAAGTAGAGATTGAGATTTACATACCAAATATGAAGAAAACAAGAACTTCTAGCAAGCAACTTTTAGAAATCAAATTTTCCTCTTCTAGATCTAGAAGAAGAATGTAGATCTATGGGATTTGGGTGGGATTTTTGGCTTTTGGTTCAATGTTTGGGTATGCTAGGGGTTAGATCGAGATCTTGTGGTGAGGTAGCTTGAGGATCGAGTATGGTGGGGGAGAAGGATCGATTTTGGGTTTTTTGAGAGAGAATTGGGTATTTTGGGAAAGTAGTTATGGGGATGGTGATGTTAGGTAAGGGAAAAGGCTCTTAAATGGGGAAGAAGACAAAGGTGGGTCAAGAGAGTATAGTAGGAATTTCCACAAAGTCAAGGTCCAATATGGGTCGGCTCACTTGGACCGACGTTGGGCACCTCGGGCCCGAGGTACTGGGTACCTCGGTCCTACCCGATTTTGGTTCCTAAAAATTCCACACCTTGGTTACTTCTATCCACAAGTGTTTGCATCATTTCCACAAATACCACACATGCTAATGAAGCTCTCACAACACACATTTCCACAAAATACAAGCTAGAGAAGAGATTAGGACTAATCTAAGCTAAGGCAAAAAGAAACAAGCTAGAAACTACGAAAATGAATCTACCAAACCTAGGTTGCCTCCCGAGGAGCGCTTCTTTAACGTCATTAGCTTGACGTTTAACCTCTACCCTTCAAGGAGGGTGAAAAACAGTGAATTGATCCTCCTTGCCATGGACATCTCCACAATCCTCATAGCCAAAATGCCACCATTTGTGCTTGATGAAAGTGTGGCATCCAAAATCTCCATCATCCTCCAAAGTGTAGCTTGGCATCTCTTGCATCTTCTCATCTTGCATCTTATCACCTACAACACAAAAGTCTAAAGAATTTCTAGGAGACTCTATGACATCATAACTCAACTCATCTTGCAAATCATCTAAGCAAAGATAATCATCTCCTAAATCCTCTTTCAAATCATCTAAACACATGAAAGAATCTCCCACATCAAAAGGATATAGATTAGGATACTCTTCATGATTTGGTGGGTTATCTCCATCTCTTGCCTCATCATGGATTTGAACATCGACCATATCATGGTCTCTCAATGGCGCTTCCTCTCTTGTGGACTCCAACTTCTCCCTCTTGCATTTGGCATTTTCCTCTAGCTTCAAGATTGCCAATGCGTCCAGTTCATTAAGGGCCTTATTGAAATGGAACTCCACTTTCTCCTCTCCAATCTCGAAGGTGACTTTCCCATTCCTCACGTCAAACTTGGCACCCGCCGTAGCTAGAAACGGCCTTCCGAGAATAATGGGCACCATCGGATCCTCTTTCATGTCAAGAATCACAAAGTCGTCGGGTACAAAATACCTTCCAACTCGAACCGGGACGTCATCAAGAATTCCGGTGGCCTTTGTTGAAGAACCATCGGCCATGGTAAGACTCATATCAACCGGCTCCATATCTCCAAGGTTAGCCCTTCTCCATATGCTCATGGGCATAACCGAAATACTTGCTCTTAGATCACAAAGAGCTTTGAAGTTTTGAGATCCAATCCCTATGGTGATAGCAAATCTTCCGGGATCACCAAGCTTTTGAGGTAGCTCCAAGATCTTCACCTCGTCTTGCATCTCAACAATTGACCTCTTCTTGCTCAAGATTTCTTTCAAAAACTTAGCATAAGATGGCATCTCTCTTAGAGCATCGGTGAAAGGAATGGTAATGTTCAAGCCTTGCAAAAGCTTCAAGAACCGCTTGAACTTGCCCTCAACAATCTCCTTGGGCTTCTTCATAGGATATGGAAGAGTAGTGCCACTTTGCTTCTTGCTTGGATCAACCTCCTTGGATCGATCTTTCTCAACATTTCCACCTTGGACCGACGTTGGAAGTACCTCGGGACCGACTTCAGGGACATCGGTCCCAGGGCAAAGATCATCTGGGCACGTCGGGCCGACATCAGGGCAAGTCGGACCCGAGTTAGGTTCCACCTCGGTCCACTCCAGGGGACTTCCTCCGTCTATAGGATCGACATCTGGGGACGTCGGGCCCGAGTTGCTGGGAACCTCGGTCCGACTCTCTTCTCTTGATCTTGGGACTTGTAGCTCGGGCAAACTCCGCCCACTCCTTAATCCTATGGCTCGAACTTCGTTTTGTTGTTGTGGGGCATGGGGATTCTCCTCGGGTCGGCCCGGGAGTCTCCCTTCCTCTCTTGGAAGTTGATTCGCCATGTGAACAATTTGGTTGTCCACTTGCCTTCTCCACGCACCAAACTCCTTGAATTGGGAAGCCAAATCCTTGAACTCGCCTCTCATCTCTTGTGCCCATTGTGGAGTTTGCTCATAGAATCCCGGAGGTTGGTATGGTGGTTGTTGGGCTCTTGGCTCGTTGTTGTTGAAGTTGTTGTTGTAGCCACTAGCTTGCCCTTGATTCCACCTTCCTCCATTGTTGAAATTGGATCTTCCTCCGAAATTTCTTTGGACATAATGAGCCTCCTCAATTTGTTCCGCCAACCGAACTTGGCGCTCATTTGGGCACTCTTGTGCTCCATGCTTCAAGGAACCACACTCTTCACATGCTCTTGTGGTTTGTTGGGCATAACTCATCTTCCTCCTCATTTTGTTCAATTCATCCTCCAAGAATTGGATCTTCACATCTTTGTCCACCTCTTCACTTTTGGGATCGTAGAGCTTCTTCGGACCTTCTCCATGGACTCTAGCTTCCTTGCTCACATTGCTCACCCCGTACATCGCCTCATAATCTGAGAGTTTGTCCAACAACTCCCATGCTTGCTCCGGCGGCAAGTCAATGAACCCACAATCGGTATGGAGGTTCAATTTATCCTTCGTGGCGGTGGTGATCCCTTGGAAGAAGATGTCTTGAAGGACATAGGGTTGTTGACCATGTGTCGGACACGCCCTCAACATCTCTTTGAATCCATCCCACGCCTCGAAAAGTGGCTCATGAGCTCCTTGTTGGAAACTAGCAATCTTCCTTCTAAGCTCCGTCGTCTTGGTGGGCGGGAAGAACTTCATCAAGAACGCTTCATTTAGGGCCCTCCATGATGTGATGGATCGAGGTGCTTGACTCTCCAACCAATGCAAAGCTTTGCCTCCCAAAGACCACTTGAAGGCTTTGAGTAGCACGTACTCAAGTGTCTCATCATCCGTGGAAATGGTCTCACAAAGGTCCTTGAATTGCTTCACATGCTCGATCGGACACTCATTCGGCCTCCCTTGGAATTGCTCTCTCTTGATGAGTGAGATAAATTGAGTTTTTATCTCAAAATTCCTTGACACCTCCGGCAAGACGATGGCCGGCTCCGGGACCTTCAACTCCGGATGCATGTATTGTCTAGCATTCCGGGGTTGAGTGTTGATTTGGGCTTCCAACCTTATCCTTTGCTCTCTCTCTTTACGGGCCTCGGCATCTCGGTTTGCCATCTCAATTTGCATTCGAGCCATGTCGGCTCTCATCCTCTCGAACTCCTCATCTCGGGCTTGGTCCGCCATCCTCTTCTTCTTACGGTCTTGCCTTAGAATACTCTCCGGGTCAAACACAAAGTCGAGCTCAAGGGTTCCTCGGACGGAACTAGCTCGCATGCACCTACAACCAAAGACACAAACAAAAACCAAATCAAAACAAACAAGGGGTTTGGGCTCGTCCCTCACCCAAATCACTACCAAAATCAAAGACTCAACAAAGATGGGTACCTCGAACAAGTAGAACTCCCCGGCAACGGCGCCAAAATTCTGATCGGTCTGGGAATCGGAGGGTCTCACAATTTAAATTTATAAAACCGAACCTCACTTGTAGTAAAGAGGTAGGGTGTCGAACACACGGAAGTTCGTGCGTCGAGAGTACCCGAAAAGACTAAAAAGAGGAGAAAATAAAGACAAACGAAGGAAAACAAGAGAGATCTCCTCGGACCGACACAAGGTCACTTCGGTCCGAGGTAGGATCGAGGTTGAGTTGCACGGGACCGACGTAGAGCAAGTCGGGCCCAAGGTTCTGGGTAACTCGGTCTAAGCAAAATAGTAGATCGGTCTTGGGTTTTTGGGTTCCTCCCCCAACTAGACTTGGATATTCTACCTCAATTCAACCAATAAGTGTTTGATTCTAGTGAGATCGAGGTTGTTCACCTCGAATCCCTCCAATCTACACCTCGACCCAAGGGAGCTTTCACTCACCTTCGATGCTAGAGACTTGTGATGGGATCGAGACCACTTTCGCTTACTCTTACCAAACACAAGCTCTAGATCCCTTGCTTTCACAAGAGAATTGAAGCTCAATGTAGAGAGGTTTCACAAATCAAGCACTCAAGGCTATGGAATTGGGGTTTTCTACCCAAATCTAGCTAGGGGGATTCTCCCATAGCCCAAGACTATGGAATCTACTCCATATGGTAAGAGAAAAGCATAAACAAAATGGAAATCAAGCAAATCTCAATCAACATCATCCAATCAAACTCCAATTGCATTCAAACTCAAAGTGTCTACAAAATCCAAGTTCAAATCTACTTGATCAAAGCAAAACAAAGTACAAAACTCACAAATCCTCCTCTCTTCTCCACCGATCTCTCCTTCTCTTCCTTCTTCCTTCTTCTCCTTGCTCTCCAAGTCTTCCTTGAGCCTTTATAGAGTGATTTTAGAGTGGTCTATCCAAACATGCCTTAATGCTCTCTAATCACCTCTATTTATAGCCTCTCATGGATTGGGGACCAAGGAATCCCAATTTAGAAAGGGGCAAATATGGAAAGTTGCTAAAAATATGCCTTGGGGAATAATCCAATCCAATGCCGACTTGGACCGACACGGAACGTCCTCGGGCCCGATGTTGGGAACGTCGGTCCGGTTCACTGGGTGCTCGATCTCGGGCCCGACTTGATGTAACTCGGTCCAGGGCCTCGATCCTCGTCTTCTTCCTTGGTTTCCTTTGGTTCCACTTCATTCTTAGCTTGGCTCTTGCACTCCTTGACTTAGCTCCTCCCTTAGCTCCTCGAAATCGTCCTCATTCTTGCCAAATTACCTACAAAAACAAACAAACTCGCATAGTTTCCGACTCTTGAAGAAAACCGGGAACTAAGCTAAAAAGGAAACGAAACTAACAAAGAAGAGAATGAAAAACACATATTTACAAGGGAAATTAACCACTAAAACACCTCCAAAATGAGAGACATCAGTGCCTTTGCCCGCGTTTCGTGTTGAGCGTTCTCAACTCCGAGAACTCGACGTGGTTGTTGAAACTTTCTCGCTCCCACCCGAGTTTCCCTTCTCTCTCGCCACAAAAAAGCAGCTTGCCTTGGCTTCTTCTTCTTCGGCCTTCATAGCAATTTGGCTACATACCCAACACTCTCCTTCTCGGATATTGGTTGATTCGAAACAGGTCCATTAATCCGACCTAATAGTAGATAGATCGTGTCTACGGTCTCATTGCCACCGTGTTCCGGTTTCATCCCACCTACGACGAGCTCGTATCCTACTACCTCAACCAGAAGATCAATGGTCGCAAAATCGATCTCGACGCCATCCCTGAAGTTGATCTCTACAAATGTGAACCATGGGAGCTCCCAAGTAAGAAGGGACGGAGCCAGAAATTAAATTATGGGTCCATCAATTACCCTCCTATTTAAGTATGTATACTTGACTCTTCTTGGTAGAAGCATATATGTCTGACTAATTGTTATTACATCAATTGATTCATGTGTTTTTTATTTAAAGTGTATAAGCTATATTTTTTACAACTATAGTTAAATATTGTAAGATTTTAATATAAATTTAAAGCCCGATAGTAAGACTCGTGTTTATCATCTAAAAACTCGTATAAGCTCAATCCGAAATGACCTGAAGGATTATAATCCAAAAAAAAATCGAATCCAAATAACATCCGAATTGATCAGATCCGAAATGATCCGATTCGAACCAATCCGAAGAGGACCCGAACCGAACAACATCCGAATCCGAGCTGATCCGAAATATTTCAATCCGAAAAGGACTTCAACTAAACTAGACCCGAGCCCGAATAACATCCAAACCGAACTGAACCAATCCAATCTGAATACAACCCGAACTAACTGTTTGACTCGAACGAATCCGATCTGAACGACTCGATCCAAATCCGATCCGAACTACCTTAATCATTTAGTTTATTTAATTAAATGTCTCACGTGTAAAAATATGTAGCGCATGGTACAATTTTGTGGGTGGTTACATCCTTAATAATTTATATTTAATATGGTGGAAACATACTTAATCATTTAGTTTTGTCATTTTTTAAGACGTGGTCCATTAGGGATACGGTTATAATCTTCTGGCCCTTTTCCTTCTTTCTGGCAAAGGTGATGACGCTCACTCAGGGCGCCCCTACCGGACCCTGCCCCGGGCCCTGGAAGGGGAGTTAAGACAAGGACATAGCGGCAGCGGGAGTGCGGGGTTCGCTCCTAGTGGGAATCGAACACGGGTCTTCTGGCACCACCACCTCACTCCTACGTACCCATCACGCCAATGCCCCAGGGGCCCTTTTCCTTCTTTCTCTTTTCCTTGCTTCCTCTTTTCCTTATGAAATCCCCCATGAAATCAACTTTGACCACTACATTTTGAACCCAATTGACCAATTGAAAGTAATTTCTTCCCAATTATTAACCCCCTTATGCTTTAATCTGGATCTGGACAGCAATTCCGGGCTGGATGATGATGTGAGGAGGTGTCCTCACCCTCTCCACTCTGCGCCTGCGGGGCTGGAAATGCCCAGGAAACGACGCAATTCGAGGCCTGATCTTTGTGCATGTTGGCTCCCTACTTGTGAGATGAAATGGGTTGTAAGGTCGACGCGGTTACCACCAATTGGTCAGCCTACCCCAACCCATCTTCCAAATGGTAAACTCTTTATCTCCTACCTAGCTAATTCTTTGCATTTAAAGCAAGGATTTGGCTTTCGATCTCCTGATTTTTACTCCTTCATCCTCCTTCCAATGATGTGGGTTGACACCTGTCTCTGGTGTGGGTTTTCAAGATCGCTCCCTCTCGTTGGGGTTGAGGGGTCTTGCAAAACTGCTGTTGACATGGTGGCACCCTCGGTTGGGAGGCTCTTGACACTGGGCCATGTGCCTTTGACAATTTTTCTGAAACGCCTTTGGCAAATGAGAATGAATAAACTTGACAATTGTGCTGACACTACCTCTTCCAGAGGTGCTGATATGCATGAACACCTCATAAGGGCAACAACTTTTGTAACTCTTTCCGCTATAATCTTGGTTTGGCATGACAACCCCCTTGAATATATTGCTTTGGAATCACAAGAAAAGAGTAATAAATTGTGTAAAATGAGGCATGCTTTGCTGATTGATGGTATTTACTGTATGAAAATAAAGGCAAAACTTAAGAGTGTCCTGGCCAACTCAAGAATGAGGGTACCGCTAAAGGATTTGTGCTGCCTATGGATTACAAACAATGATTTATGCCGTTTCTGTTACCTTAGTTTCGATCCTGTCGAGCCTTTGAGGAATCTGTCTGCAGGTCTGGTCTTCTCCTGTTGCAGTTCAGCTTCCTCTCTTTATCTTGTTGAAGCTTTGTATGAACACTCCTGTGAACCCACAATTATGAAATCTTGTATGAAAATCATGTGCGTGTTGGTGACCTATGATCCGTATTCTTGGCATACCTATCTCTTGTGTATAAATAGCCACTATTTATTCGACATTAGTAACATGGTGACTCTTAGTAATGGAAACATGCAGGTCACTCCCTTGCACATGAACCACTTATGCCCAGGAGGGTATTGTATTTCACACTAAGGTCAGTTGCCCGTGCGATGCACGGGCTTTGATTACAACAGAATGATTGTTGCTTTAGAAAGAAATCAAAGATATTGATGGTGTATATCATAAAATAGATTTTGATTGTGTATATGATAAAATCCCACCATTAAATAAGATGTTGATATACATATATATCAATTTTCCAACCCATTCATATTTTCCTTAACCTTGAACCGAAAAATAATAAAAGAAATTACAATACAATGAACGAATAATCATGATCAAAAGAAATGTAAATTCAAACGGAAATCTAACATAAAAGAATTCATTACTCACAAACCCACAAAAAGAAATTACAATACAATGAACGAATATTTCTGTTTTTTATTTTAAAATCAGTCACAAAAAGCAAAATAATAACAATCAAGATATACAATATGTAAACAAAAATTACTATAAAGAAAATTTAAACAAAATTTAATTATATGATATATAGACTATATATAGACTAAAATATATGTAACATAGTTTTTGAGAAATAATACTTCATCTTGATTAATGAACATTTATTATCATATGCGTGGAGAAATAATATTTCGGGTGTTTCATCACGCAGAGCTCACGATCGATATAGCTCGACTCTTAGCATGGATGACGACGACTTCTCTTTGGGTTGCGGTGGCAAACCGAATGTTTCAAGCTCTTATTAATTAATATGTTTTTGTCACTATTAATATCTTGAAGAATAGTGAAAGACTTTCATGTATGTCAATAGTATATTAAATAATAATTTAAATATGAAAAATTGAATAGAATTATTTTAAAATTAACAATGTATTAATAAAAGTACATATATAAATTCTCGAGTGTATATTTTTTTTCAGTAGTATATGTTTCGGTCTATCGGGTTTGGATTATAAATTCTTGAATTAAAAATGATTTTGTATCAAAATTCGATCTCGAATTGGTTAATTCAAGTTTATATTTACATTACCCGTATATGGTACAGAATTTGCGCTAGTTATGTTTAGTAACATGGTATGTATCAAATCTTATTGAAATAAAATGATGTATATGTATTTTATAATAGGATCATCTTAATTAAAATGAATGTGATATTGCATAATTCTTATTCTATATCATAAAATGTATTGAACCATTTAATAGAGATACAATTATATTACGCCACTATAAAAGTAGATCTTGACCTCCAAAATTATATTATATTTTAGATATTACATTTTTTTTTGGCGCATCAGATATTACATATTACATATTTTAATCAGAACAAAATTATTTTTTTGGGTCGAATTAAGGAAAAAACAAATTTTTTATCAACACCTTACACTTTTTTTTTTTAATAACAACACCTTAGACCCTCTTTTTCGGATGGTCTCTTAACCCTAGCCACGACCCCGTGTCCTCGTCGTAGTCGCCGCATCCCGCCTCCTCGGCCCCTCGCCGCCTCGCTCGAGCTCGTACGTCTCGTCTACGGTCTGCCTCACCTCCTCTCGTTGTCGCCTCCTCGCCACTCCTCTCGTCGTCGCCTCCTCGCCACGCCTCGTAGTCGTTGTGCCTCGCTCGGTCTCGCACCGCTCGTCTGCGGTCTGCCTCGTCGGCCACGCCTCCTCTCCTTCTTGCTTCCACCTAGTTTTGCAATAATCTCTGCAGGTTAGCTTCCAAATTAAAGCCATTTATCACTGGTAAGTGTTCATAGCTATTTATTAGTATAGGACTACACCGATGGTAATTGCCTCAACGATAAAATGCAGTCAGCACAGAAGAACTGTGTTCATAGCCATTTATCACTGGTGAAAATGGGATTTTCACAAGCTATAAGCTCTGTAATGAAATTGCCTTGAAAGGACTTGCTGGTATGTTGTTTTGTGCTTATTAAGTATTCTGTGTTGTTTTATTGGGGTTCTTATAAGTGATCTTGTTGGTTTTTGTTTACTCATCTTCCAGGGCCATACATGTAAGTTAATACGTGTGCACTTCTTTCATTCCCTTCTCTTGAGGCCACTGAGTCTCACTTTTGATGTAAGGGATGTTTGATTGTAATTTTGGAACTGATATTTTTGAACTCTGAATCATTTGAGTTGAATGTGATATAGTAGTTGATTAGTTATTCCTTGTGTCCGTATTCCATTCCTTATTGATTGGTTCAAACATTGTAGAAGATATTCAGAAAACAAAATTGACCTTTATAATTCTGCCTCTGTTGTAATTTTCTGATGCTGTTGATGTTATATCGAGATTGGATTATGGCTATGCAGTATTACTCGTTAGTAAGCAATGTTGAAGGATAAAGATATGGCTTTGGATCACTTAATAGCTAATAGTATTAAAATTAGGGAGTATAATATAATCTACCATTTTGTTGCCTGCATGCTTATAATTTGTTGCTTTATTCCCATCACCCCTTTGTATTAATAAACTTCTATTGGAATATTGAGTTAACCACTCTAAACTTCTAGGTTCTTCAAAGTACTGTAGAGAATATGAAGTAATTGAGAAGGATTTTCTTAATGGAATGTTTTTTAGATCAAGCTCTATCCTATCTTTTTACAATTTTAAGTATCTCAATATACATCGAACTATATGTACTTTAGCCTTCATTCATGCACTCTTATTATGTTATGTAACTTAACTTGTACATGCTTTTAAGGAAGTTGGCTTTCTTTTATGTTCTATGGAAACTGTCTTATATGTAAGGTAAGCTTAGATTCATAACACTATACAGGTTTATATCATAGGAGGAGATGGTACTCAAAAGGGGGCATCAGTCATATATGAGGTAATGTTGTTTGATGTCGCTCTACGCTCGTATTTGCAACTCTCAAAACTCATTGCTTCCTAATATCTTACAAAGTGGATTGAAACATCTTGCAGGAGATAAGAAGGCGAGGTCTTCAGTTTTCTGTTGCAGCAACTAATGGGCTGAGAACAGATCTTGCTTGAGAACACTTTCTTCAGGTTTAAGAGCAATGTGAGTTTTATATTGATAAACAATGAAAATGTCTTGACTGTCCTTGTTGCTTATTCTCTTACTAATTGATAATAATTATTGTAGGGCTGAGTTTGGGACCATTCTTTTTTATTTCCACATCTGTGATCGAACAAACCTATTGGGAGAATCTACTAAGGTGATTTGACCTTCATCTATTGAATTCTGCCTTTTGTACCATTGATATGTGTACCTGTGTTTTAAACTCCCTCTTTACCAAAATGCCAAGTGAATTTACACTATTATCTAGTTGGTTTTATTCAATTTCATGAAGAATGAAAATAGTATAGTACTTTCTTTTTGGCCCTGGTCGTTGTGTAAGTAGATCCAAAATAATTTCTGAAACTAATGAGCACCCTTCTTGTTTGTAAAAAATACATTTCTTGACAGTACCTCCTGCAAGGAAGTTATGAAGTTGTTATTGGATCACAGTGTGCTTTTGAACTTGTTTCTCTCATGATTCCTGACTTCATGGTCGCTTCATTTTGACAGAATTACAACAGCGACCTGTTCCTGTTCCTTTCCTTACTCTTAATCGTAGCTTGTTGGATGACTTCTTTGAAGAAACATCAGGACAAATCAACATTTACTGGGAAGAGTATACTTTATCTCAACCGCCATCAGACTGAGGAATGGAAAGGCTGGATGCAGGTTTGTATCCATACCTTGGTACATTATCTACATACCTTAGCATGTGAGCTATACATCCATATCAGTACAATAGAAAAACACTTAAAATAATCCTTCAGTTGGAGAAATTTTGTGAAAGAGTAGTCTTAAGTTTCAAGAATACCTTAGTATCACATACCAAGACTAAGCATACCTTGTAGGGAATGTTGGTAATGGTTCTGTTGGTGTGATTCTATTTATAGACGAATCAGTCCTGTCAACTACCATCCATGTATTTGGATGGATTTCTGACTGATGGGTTTCAAAATTGTAAAAAAAAAACAATACAAATTAGATATAGTATCGTTGTGATCACCACCACCAGGCTGCGTTTTTTTTGCATGATGGCCCTTAATTTGTACCCTATGCGTTTACTTAATCAACCTAGCACAATCAGGAGCCTGTAGTTGTAAATTTCACATCACCCAAGAAAAATTTAGAACATTCAACTATACTTATGGACTGACAACAATTGTATTTGACAAAAACAGTGCCCATGGATATATATATATATATTATTAGTCTAGAAACCGATCGGGACAGATATGTACCATAGAAGGAGTTTATATTTTCTTTCCGCTCTTCCTCGTGTGTGTTCGATGAGCTTGGTTCTATTAGTATCTACATCTGCATATAAAAAATAGGAAAAGAATGAATGTTATGATGTCTGCAGTTCTTATATTATTAGTCTAGAAACCTGTTAGTACACGAAATATGTCGGTGTACAAGTCTCAATTCCTTCTTCAATGACCTTCTTCTCCAAGCCTCTTCACCTTCAATAACCTGCAAAACAATGGACAAAGGGGGCGTGAACCCCCTAATCCACCTCCGATGCCTAAGTCAGTAGAGTATTCACAAGGGTAAACTGTAGAGAGAAAGGCGCAGGGTAGGGCGAACACAAGCGATGATCAACCCCTCTAGAGTCAGGGCGAGCGATTATCAGCCCCTCTAGGATAGTTCTTCTAGGGTAGTTCTTGTATATCCTCCTCCCCCTTCTACATGGCCAAGCCATGTATTTATAGTGGAGAGAGAGGGCTAGGGTTTCTTCCTTGGAGCCCAATCAATAATTCTATCTTCTTAAATAAGATAGAATCTTCCAACCATTGGATAGCTACCAGGATTTAATAGGCCAATAAAGATATTTATTAGATATGCTTACCTGGTTGGCGGAAATATTATCCTTATTTATGGCGGTAAATTACCCACCTACAAAACCGATTGGGACAGATATGTACCATAGAAGGAGTTTATATTTTCTTTCCGCTCTTCTTCGTGTGTGTTCGATGAGCTTGATTCCATTAATATCTGCGTCTGCATATAAAAAATAGGAAAAGAATGAATGTTTTGATGTCTACAGTTCTTAAAATTAAATCCAAACATACAGAAAATGCCAAGGATTACCGCATTGAGATTGAAGATCTGTATTGCTCTTTTTGTTGAACCTGGAAGCTTGGATTTGAAAATGGTTCCCAAGATGTGGAATGTGATGCTATATATACAGTAAAATCTGTAACGTTTGAGGTTAATTTTTTTTTGCATGAGTATTTAGTATTGTTTTCATCCTACCGTTTCTCTCTGCACAATATTATCCAAATGGCTATTAAAGCATTGCTAATTGATGCAATTGTATAACCGGCTTTTATAGGCTAATTATTGCCTTTGTAATTAAATGGAGATTTGACCATTCAAATTCAAAATATGCAGGAAGTTCAAGCCTATGGACGTGTAACTGATGGGTGGAAAAGGTTTAATGTGGCCTGAAATGAATTAATATTCCATTTTCCTTTTTTTTCCCTGGATTTGATCATTATTCTTGGTTCGGCTTCCCCTAATGTCACTTGCAGTCTAACGTGTAACTAATAACGTTTGAGTTAATTTTGGATAATGATGTGTAAATTCTGTAACGTTTGAGTTAATTCTTTTTTGCATGAGTATTTAATTATTGTACACCAATGTATATGGATTGGAAGGGAAAAGGTTCAAATGACTCTACAACTCTACCTTTAATAACTCTTTTTTTTTAATTGAGCCCATAATTGCTAAAATGTAGAAAAACCCCAAAGTAATTGCTGATTTAATGGCCCCTCACTTAATAGCTATTCAAACCTATTCATCTCATCCCTGTCTGGTTGGGTCATGCAGGGTCTAAAAAATAGTATCATAAAAACATTACTATTTGTATAAAATGAGGAGCATTTATTGCACCAGATTTCCCTTCTTTATTGTATTATAGATTTAACTACAAAACCGAAATATGGTGATGAATCTGATTATACGCACGGTATTTCAAACAAAAGTAAAAGCATTTTTGGTTTGTTGAAGCTGATGTATGATGATTCCATGGAGGTAGCTCATTTCGAGACTTATGACAATTTAGTAAATCCTGACATTAAATCAAGACAAACTGAGCTGACACGATGGAAATATCGACAGTATTACATTCTAATTGTATGAATATCGGATATTGGAATGTGCGGGGTGTCCGCAAAAAAACGTTTTGGGAAGAAATCTCTTATGTAAGGATGAAAAATAAACTTCACCTCTTATGCCTAGCTGAAACCAAAACCTGTGAAAAGCCCCATGAACTGGCCATTCGAAAGTCCGGCTTTCAAGACCTAACTTTTGTTCCGGCAAATGGAACGAAAGGGGGTATTTGGTTGCTTTGGAACTGTAAAAATATACCCCAGCAATGCACCTTATTGGAATATCACCTCAATATTACCATCATAAGAGTGGTAGAAGGTACCTTAACTTTTCTGATAATTTTTCTGTACGCCCCTTCAAGGGAGGAAAACAAAGATGAATATTGGGAGTTCTTAAAGGCGACCATTGTCAATTACAACATGCCAGTAGTTGTTGTTGGCGATATGAATGAAATAGAGAGGGATTCAGACAAGATGGGAGGCGTTCGCCCCCTCCTCTCTCGATTCAAAAGATTGTTGGAATTTAAACATGAAATGAACTTGCTTGACACTCGGACTTCAGGGTTTCCCTTCACATGGAGGAAAAGAGCAACAGGAAGCAACAACACTTTCGAGAAATTAGATCGGGTGCTAGTTCACCCTGGAATTGCTCAACAATACCCATCCACGGTTGTCCATCATCATCCATTTACCACATCTGACCACTGTCTCATTACCTTCTCTCTTGGTCCGGGGCTCGGCCCACCAAAGTCTCCCTTTAAATTTGAGAATGCTTGGACCACCAATCCAGACTATGAAAAGCTTGTCAGAAAGGTATGGAGATATCAACTCAAAGGGTCTTACATGTACCAACTAGCTGCAAAATTAAGACTCTTAAAACGATACTCAAAGGGTTGGGCAAAAAGTAAAATGCAGAATATCTTAGAACAGGTGAAAGTAACAAAAGAGAACCTTCAAAAATTACAACAGCTAGCCCTATATGATCCGACCAATATGGACATTCAAGTACGACTACAAAGACACCATAGAAAATTCACATGCTTCCTTGATTTCCAACACAAGTATTGGAGGCAGAGAGCTAAGTGCAAACACATCGCCAACATAGATAGGAATTCTAAATACTATCAATCGGTGGCGAAAATTAGAGCGTATCGACAACGTACCAATGTCTTTCAAACCAAAGATGGACTAACGATCTATGATCAAGAAGGTATAGCGAAGCAGATAACGGAAGACCTTAAGCAAAGATACCAAAAGAGCAATGTCTACCAAACAACACAAGATGATCTCGAAGTTATTCCTCGTATCATATCGTCTGAGCATGATAATAATTCGCTTTGCGTAAAGCCGACACCGGCAGAGGTGAAGACAGCAGTTTTTGAGCTAGCATCTGATAGACGGTATTTTAGTCGCCTTAATACCTATCAAAATAATCCGAACAACCCAACTAATGTAGTAGGGAAGTAAGGGTCGATCCCACAGAGACTCAGGTTTTCAGTATTTATTGTTGTATTACTCAGAGTTAGAAAAGGGGGGTTTTTGAATATGAATCTAACAACTATCAAAACTAAACATGCAAAATTAAGATTGAGATATCAAATATGACAGAAGTATGCTTAACCAGTTAACATCCATTGCGAATTTGATTATTGATCATTGATTATCAAAATTCTCTTTTTACCTTGACTAATCTATTGCGGAATGCTAATAACCCAACTTCATGGAGTTATTAATCCTACTTCAATTCTAGTTATTAGCCCAACCGGTACTAACAACCCTAATTATCAAATAACCTAAGAGACCTCCTAGATTCAATTTGACAACAGCATTAAGATTCAAGTATCAATAGAAACATGCATTCAGAGCAACCAGACATCCAAATAACATGCAATTGAATTCTCTTCTCTAATCAACTAGTCCTACCAGTCCTAAATTGATTAAAGGTTCTACCTATGATCTAATTAACACCGACCGGTAATTAGAAAGATCTAGCTGTAATTCATCCTAGAGATCATATTAGGTGATCAAGCTAATAAAACCCTAGGCTGAAATTAATCAATTAAGCATAGAGAAAACAATCTAGTCAAGGAAAATTAAGAACAATCAAATCTCACAATAATACTTCGTTCACAACTTCAATTAACTAGTCAAGCAAAAGGAATTTAGCTACTGAAAGACATCGGAAAGCTTACAAAGTTTCCCATAGGGTTCTTGTTCTCCAAGTCTCCAATAACCAATCCAAAGTCAAGAATATGAAGATCTAAAACTAGGGCTATCTATAAATAATAATGTCTCCAAAAATATATCTAAAAGCATAACCCAAAAGGCCCAAAAAGAATCCCATAAAAATCTCGGACATAACTCGGACACGGGCGAAAACTCGGGCAAGCACCCAGAAACGCGGTCGCGTTATCGATGCCTTGCCCGCGCTTTCACGGCAGAGACTCAGGTCTCGAAACGCGGGATGAACCCTTAAAGCGCGGGCGCGCTTTGGCCTCCTGCCCGCGCTTTCAACACTGGTCGTCACGTATCACTTCAGAGGCTGTTTTGACCCATTCGAGTTGGAATTTGGACTCGGAGTAAAAAGGTGAATTGTAGCTCTTCGAGTTAGCTTTCCAATGACACCAAAATCAGCTCGATCTGACCACCATAGCTCCAAATCCAGCCCTTACAAGAAAGAGGTGTCGAAACAACAACTCCAATACATATTCCGGAACCAAGTGTTCTTTTCCCATCAATTCTTGGGCTAATCTCATAGCTTGGCTCTCTTCTTGCTTTCTCCAATGCTTTGGCTTCACCTCCTCTACACTTGTTGTCTTCACATCTACAATCAAAAACCACGACAAAGTGTAGATATCCGAATCTTTTAACAAATTAGCAAAACTAGCAGAACTAACTAAAACTAAACCAAAAACCATAAAAATCCTAACTAAACATGCCCTAAAACACTACCTAATATGTGTCTATCAGCATCCGATAAAACTCCTGGGCCGGATGGATACCCAGCAGATTTCTTTCATAAGTACTGGCATATTGTGGGGAACTCTTTGACATCAGCTGTCCAAGCGTTTTTTCACGCTGGGTAAATACTGAAAGAAACAAACCATTCCTTTATTACACTAATTCCAAAAATTGATGCACCCATCAACATAAATCATTTTCGGCCAATTAGTCTACGCAATACGACATATAAGGTCATCCTCCCAAGGATTATAAGCCCCCTTCGAGGGGCGTTTGTGGAGGGAAGGCTCATTCAAGATAACATATTAATTGCACATGAGATATTTCACTCCTTCCATAAGAAAAGGGTGGGCAAGAAAGGTTGGATGGCTTTGAAACTAGATATGGAAAAGGCATATGGCAAACTTGACTGGAATTTCATCTACCAGATCCTGGTTAAGTTTGGGTTCGCTGACAAGTGGATTCGTTGGGTTATGACGTGTATCTCTACAACCTCTTTTTCTGTGCTAGTGAACCATGAACCCGGTGAGCTGTTTTATCCGTCCTGTGGGATCCGCCAAGGAGATCCCTTAGCGCCATTTATCTTTGTCATTGCCATGGAATATCTAGCCAGAACACTGGAGCGGAAATCCAACCAACCGGACAAGCATATTGGAGTTCAATTGATGAGGAATGATATGCGGATTCCATTCCTTAACTTTGCAGATGACACTCTAATCCTAGCCGATGCCTCCATGGCTGGTATGAATACGATAAAAGAAATTCTTGACGACTTCACAAGGAAAACGGGGTTAGCTATTAACTATCACAAAAGCACGATGCAAACATCGTCAAACATAACAAAACCAAATGCAGCTGCCCTTGCAAGTATCTTGAACTTAAGGATAACAAATGACATGGAGAAATATCTTGGCATCCCGATTGTTAGAGGACGTGTACACAACGCAATCTTTGCAGACACAATACTAAGTTTAAAGAAGCAGCTTGCCAAATGGAAGGCAAATACTTTATCTCAAGCAGGGAGGAAAGTTCTTATACAGGCCAGCTTACAATCTAAGACCAACTACCTAATGCAAAGCTTTCTACTACCAAAAGGCGTCTGGGAATAAATTGATAAGGTACATCGTGATTTCTTCTGGAACAAGAGCAATGATAATTTCCATCCTCTCATCAGTTGGGAGCGTATATGCTCTCCGACGAAAATTAAGGACGGCGGAAGTCTCTAACATGGCTCTTCAAATGAAATTGCTCTGGAAAATTCTAACTGAACCAGGAAACCCCTGGGTCCGTTTGGTGACTGAAAAATACTTAGGTTCTGAATCTATCATGACGATTGAAAAAAGAACACACTTCTGGCAGTTTGGCCGACTCCTTAACATCAGAACAATTTTTATAAAGGGCGTGAGGTGGCAACTTGGGAATGGAAAGAGTATAAATTTTTGGACAGATCCATGGCTAGATGAGACCACGTTAAGACCATACCTTCAGAATTCTGATGTAAATATGAAGGTTTCAGATTTCATTTTGGAAAACAAAACTTGGGATACCCAAAAACTTTAATCTCATCTTTCGCAGCACTTAGTGTCTCGGATCCTTCAAGTTCGTATCCCGATCGTTGACCAAGAAGATAAAGTAATTTGGACACCATCCCCGGATGGAAATTTCTCTGTCAAGACGGCTGCCCAACTGTGCGAAGAGATGAGAAATCTCCCCGATAAAAACATGGAGTGGATTTGGAAACTGAAGGTTCCCCCAAAGGTACAGAACTTCATCTGGAAAGCCTGTGCAAACTGTCTCCCAACAACAGAACGACTAAATAGGTTTTATTCAAGAGTACCCAACATATGCTCCTTGTGTGAAACTCGGGATGAATCTACCAAACATCTATTCTTTGAATGCGAGTTCACTATTAAAATGCTTCGACACCTTGAAGTACGGACTGGAGTCCAAATTTTGTTAAAAGAGGAAGACGACATAAGCCATAATATTCTACAAACACTCAAGAGCAACAAAAGTGACACCATCTTGCTCTTTCTTTGGTGGACCATTTGGATGCACCGTAATAATCGACTCTTTAATGCAGACAAGGCACTGAGGGATGAAAAGCCCTCTGACACGGCTTTCGCACTCTACTCGCAATGGAAGTTGGCAGAAAAGATGGATCAAAAGCAAACGCCTAAGCGGCAGAGACCAAAGTTCCCAACATGGAAAAAACCGGATAAAGGCTGAATAAAGCTGAACTTTGATGGTTCTTGACGATCCAACTCCTCCACACATGGGGGATATATTTTGAGAGATGAAAACTCGAATATTCTTGCCCTGGATTGACGGAATTTGGCCGCGTCGTCCATCCTCCAGGCTGAAGCTTTGGCGGCCTTGGATGGGGTTCGGAGGGCCACAAGCCTCAATATAAGAAGGCTAGTGGTTGAAGGAGATAATTTAAGCGTAATTAATAGCATTACAGGGACATGGAGATGCCCCTGGGAAATACAGACAATCATTGGTGACTTAGAAGGCCTCCTATCCCTTTTTGAGGAGGTTCGTGTGTTTCATTGCTACAAGGAAAGCAATAGAGCAGCAGGTTACTTAGTAGCCAGAAACGCTGACCCACAACTCTTACTCGCCAGCATGTCGACAAGGTGTGAAGCGCAACACTAGGAGGTATGGTTGAAGACAAGTCTTGGAATGAGTGATGGAAGAATACGTGAAGCTAGAGACTTCTTGAAGATCATCCGGACGGATGATTTAGGCTGGTCCTACCCTGATTAGGAAGCCTAGTGTTTTCCTCTTATTGTACAAAAAAAAAGAAAATAGTACAGCTAGGCCAGAGGGTGAGTGGAATAGACGTGATAGGTCCATGAGTTTGCCATTTTTCAAGTTTTGTGTATGGTGTGACATTTGGACGGAACAAATTATTTCTTACAACGGAGTAATTTGTTTGGAGCAAATCAATTTTCTACTTTCTAAATAAAGACCCTTTTATACTCTCTTACCATCTAATTGAACAAGGTCCCTGAAATGCCAAAGGAAGTCAGAAAACAAATTTTAATATTAAAAAATGTCTTCAAATCAACTAAAACAAAGTAATACGAAAGGAACTATATCAAGGGGATAGACAACTTATCATGACTATATACTAAACCGAACGTTAAATATAATATTTAGGACGATACGTGTGAACTTCTTATTGATCCGCATCACCCATCTTATAAAACAATTCAATTGGTTGAAATTTGCATTGTTGACCCCACGTTAGAAATCTTCTTATCTATTGATTTTCATTTTAGTTTTTTTTCCAAATAAAATAAATATAATTAATTTTACCACAAATCTTATTTGCATTGGAGGTGCTTGAGTGGCAACTCCTGAAAAAAACACTTCTCGACGATGACAAAGGTTCGAAAAATCGTAGATTTTGAATTTCTGATGCCAAATGATCGAATGTGTATTATCCTCTATATGAATTAGTTAATATACCACTCTTTGAGATATAATTCAAGATATTATATCTATATTAGAATACAAGATAAAATTACAAGACAAAGATATGTATCAATCTACATTAATAATCCATACTATCTATATAATTTTGTGTACATGAGGATATTTAATGCCCTCACGACACATTAATGAGTATAAAAAAGAATTATTTGAATTAATAGACTATTGTATTAGAAATATATAACAATTAGTAGTTTGTTTCCTATTTAAAACTAAAAAGTAAACACAAAAGGTGATCATTTGAAAAATATATTTATATTGAAAACAATATTTTTTTGTCAAAAAGTGATCATTTTAAAGAAGAAATTATTGTATTAGCAATGTATAACACTTGGAATATTGTTTCCCATATAAAACTAAAAGGTGAATACAAAAAGTGATCATTTGGAAATTATATTTATATTAAAAACTATAGTTTTTGTCAAAAAGTGATCATTTCAAGAATAAATTATAGTATTAGAAATGTATAAATTTATTATTTTGTTTTCCATAGAAAACTAAAAAGTGAATACAAAAAAATGATCATTTGAAAACTATATTTATACTAAAATATATATATATATATATATATTTTCTAAATATTTGTATTAGAAATGTATAACCATTAGTGTTTTGTGTCCATATAGAATTCAAATAATAATTTCATAATACAAAAAACAATTATACTTTTGTTACTTTTGAAATATTAACCATATAGAATTCAAATTTATACTTTTGTTATAAGAAAGTTATAGTATATACTTTTGTGTTCATGTAACAATAATTCTACTTTAATTAGAGATGTCTAAAATAAGTCAAAATTATACTCTATTACATAAAACTAATTATATAACAATATTTTATTAATAATTTAAAATTATAAGGTGAAAGGAAGAAGCTTGGTAACGTTTGAAAATAACACTATCAATTTGCATACTGATTTAAAAGGAGCATCATCAAGTTGGTAACATTTTCTTTTCAAAGCTTTCAAACCTTCACCACTACACAAACCGTTTCCTATACACTCAATTAGTACAATTAAATACCATCCTAAATACGTAGAATTAAACACCATTAATCTTAATTGAAATGCTTAGAATCCAAGGCAAGGTAAGAATAGAAAACGGTTACAACTATTATTATTAAGAAGAAGAACTTAATGGTTTTCATTACTCAAATCCATCAAAGTACTACATAAATACTTTTCACTATCACAAATCTCTCCGCTCTCAAAAAATCAAATAGACATGAACATGTATTTTTCTTTTTCGAAGATCAACTAAGATAGTGTATTTTTTCTGAGTTTCAATTGAAAGCTATCACCTCCCTCTTTAGATGTAGAGTGGATTTCGACCCAAATGGTCTCTAAATTTCATTGGCTTTTCCTTTCTAATAACGAATTTATCTCTTTATTATTTGTTGCTCTATGTTTTTTCATTTAGATTGCGAATAATTATATAGAGCATCTTTTCTGTGTAATTGGTCATTGATTTATGATTTAGTATTCAAGGTTTATTACTAAGTTTCTCTTATTTGTCGTGTGATGAATAGAAGATATTGAAGTTGTAAGAGTTCTTATCACCTGACGTTTGCCGCTTGACGATTGGTTACTTTAGAATTCATGTTGCACTATATGGTAATTTAGCTCCTCCCCCTTTTTAATCAAATCAACGCGGGTTGTTATTTTCGAGCTTTATTTAAAGGGTTGTTATTTTCGAGTTTTATTTGAAGACTTGGAGAGCTTCACGGAGGTAATCAAAAGCTACCACCTGCATCTCTACATAGGATACCTATATATCTTTTTTTTCATCTAAATTCACTTTTCTTAATTTCACTAATATTAGTTTAATTAACACATAAAAATTAACAGCTCTCCTAAATAACATACAAAATGAACAAATTTAGGAATAATTATTTAAATCTATAAAATGAAATCGAATAAAAATGATTTTCCATTTCAAACAATCTCCTTTACCTTTATGTGCTTAGTTAGAGAAAAATGTTGATATTAGAAAAACATTTTTCAATTTACCTATAAAACTCAATGCAAATATTATAAACATATTGAGTGCACATGTAGTTAATTAATAAAATATTTGTCATTATAATTCAAATAAATATGTACATAATATTAAAAATATATGAGCTCATAATAAAACTACAATCTTATTATAAAAATGTAAATCGAAACTCTAATTAAAGCTATTAAAATAAATATGCACATAAAAAAAACTACAAATTTAGCATTACATGTAAATAATTCAAGCCTAAAATCTATGATACAAATCTAATAAATTAAAAAAGATTCAATCTATATAAACATCATTTAATCTCATTGTAATATATTAAAAACTATTCATTGAGTACGAGCATTGCAAATTGCAAACACAATAACTAAATAAATAAATAGTTATAATAAAACCTATACTTATGATTCTACTAGATAAATATTTAAGTTAAAAAAATGCTCATAATACCTTTTTTTAATAGCATCTAATGGAGAGAAACAAACGTTGACTATCAATGTCTATATATACACCCAATTTGAAACCGTAACCTAATTAATAAGGACCGTTATATTTTTACAAAAAAATAAATAATAATGACCATTATTCAAAGACATTGAATTCGAAGGCATTAAGTATGCAAATATTATCAATTTGAAACCGTAGCCTAATGACACAAAGTCTTTTAGCATTCCAATAACTATATTGGAATTTTATTAAACCTATAAAATTAGTTGTTACCATTCTTAATGTTGATACCAGGAACCGTCAACGCGGTATGGTACCCTACCAAGACAAAATATAACAAGTATAGACTTCTCGAGATGGCGTCAAAACCCTAGACTATGCGGCCATCGCGATCGTGTACTCCGCTGACCAGGTCAGTGATTCTTACAGGGTCGACTCCCAACAAAACGGAGGTCCGGCCCCGGGGGTTGCGCTCACCGCGCTCACCACCACGTCCCATCCACGCAAGTGGGCGGGCGGCAACGTCCCATCAGGCGGGCGGTGGGCGGCAGCGTCCCATACACGCAAGTGGGGGGCGGCAACGTCCCATCCCGATCCCTTATTGGCCAGCTCCGCGGCTGCCGCCTCGGGAGCCAACCACACAACGACACGTACCTGGGCGGCTCCCGTCCCACATCGGCATCTCGCTCCAACCCAGCCCAAACCTGCACTATAAATAGCGGGCTCAATGCGCCAGAACGATGATCAGAAAAAACCCTCGCGAATCACACACACTAGATCTCGAGCTAAGATCACTGTTGTAGCCCGATACATCTAAACGCGATAGAGAATCTCAGTCTATTGTAATCCAACAAGATAAATACAAAATATCCTTCACACTACCCTCATCGCATTGAACACCACTAGCGACTACATACTTTCCACTCCTCCGTCTGTTGACTCGGTTGAGTTCAAACCTTGTGCTCTCATCGCGTTCACCACATATCGGTGTTTTCGGACTTCAACATTGGCGCCGTCTGTGGGGAGCTTCTTCAAACTAAGCAGGCACCGTTTCAACCGACGCAAAGTGATGGACGCTAACAGCAACAACGCTTACTACGACGACGGCGCAACCTTCGGGATGCAGCCGCCACCTCCGTGGTATTACGGGTCGCCGCCCGTACCGCAACCACAGGCCGTGCCAGGGTGGAACCCGGGCTTTCAGTAGGGTTTCAAGCCGCAGGCCCCATTCCAGGGGTATGTCCACGCGCAGTACTTTCAAGAGTACGCACCCGCGCAGGAGCCCTATGTGGAGGAATACGCCACCACCAACGGGAGCCCGACCGGCCAGGAGGTGGACCAGGACGCTCCCAACGCGTTATCACCTCCAAACCCCAACTTCCAAGGCTACGTTCCCGCGTACCATTACGGCCAAGGGGCGTATCCCATGCAGCACGGCCAGGGCGCTTACCCAATGCCCCACCAGCCGTACGTGCCCGCTTACGCCGCGGGTTACGGGCCGGGTCAGGCATACCACACCCCGCCTCCAGTTCTTCGCGCACATGACGTTTAACACTTATAATGACGCCATGTACTGTCGGGTTTTTCCCTCCACCCTCAAGGCTGCCGGGATGAGATGGTTTACTAACCTCCCGGTAGGTTCCATCAGGTCTTTTAAGGATCTGACGAGGCACTTCATGTCCCATTTCAGTGGGTCACGAACGCGCATGAAGACGACAAAGGATCTCATGGGCGTGACGCAAGGAGAGGAGGAGACCCTGGCGGCCTTTTTCACCCGGTTCGTCAACGCGGCGTCAGAGGTGCCTCACCTCAACGATACCTCTGCCCGCGACATGCTGATCCACAACCTCCGCGACGGAACATTCAAGGTCAAGATGTGTGGGAAGACCCTGCACACCTATGAAGATGCTTGCGACGCCATCACCAAACGCGTCTTCGCCGAGGATGCGGCAGGAAAGCCCGCACAGGACCGCGGCAAAGGAAAGGCCAAAACCACCCCGGAGGCCCTCACCGTATCCACCACACCAACAAAGCTTCAGGGAGGACAGCGCGGTGGCCATGGCCGTGGTGGAGGCCGTCGTGGTCGCGGGTATCAGGGATACCGCGGGCCACGCAATAACCGCGGTGGAAACGGGCCATACAGCAACGACCCATACACCGGGGCTAACACCACGGCTCTCGGACCCCGCAACAACGGTGGGCGGCCCCCACATGCAAATACTTTGGCCGGCGCCGCGCCCAGGAGGGGGGAGGTCAACCAAAACGACCCCAACCTCTACATCAACACCATCGCTGGGGGTTCCACCCTCGCGGGGTCTAGTGGCGGGGAAAGGAAGCGTTACGCTCGCGCCTCGACCTCCGGAGGCTCCATCAACAGTTTGGGCGCTTCGGGAATCCCTCATGCTGACATCACCTTCCGACCTGGCGATTCCCGCGAGCTCATCACTCCGCACACAGATCCTCTGGTTGTGCACGCGGTTATCGCCACCAAGATTGTCAAGAGAATCATGGTGGACACGGGAGCGTCGGTGGACATCCTGTACTACGACGCGTTCGCACAGCTGGGCATCTCCCCCTCCACGCTCCTTCCTTACACCGGGAAACTCACATGCTTTTCCGGCAACGAGGTCGACGTCGCGGGGCTGGTCACTCTGGACATGACCCTGGGGGACAGCAAAGACGCCCGTCGGAAAGAGCCCATCGAGTTCACTGTCGTCCGGCTCCCCTCCATCTACAACGCGATAATGGGGCGGACTTCGTTGATGAAGTTCCAGGCCGTCGCGTCCATTTACCACTTAGTTTTGAAGTTCCCCGTGGAGGACCGGGTCGGAGTTGCCCAAGGCCAACAGATTGAGGCACGAAAGTGCTATGAGGCGTCAACCCGCGCTCGCCCTGCCGCGTATGTTATAACGGGCGGTGCCAGCGCGGAGTTGGACGTACGACAGGAGCGGGAGCGCGAGCCTCTCGGAGACTTTGAGAAGATTGCCATCGTCCCTTTTCCCGACACGGCCGAGAAACTTTATGTCGGGGATTGCATGACCGGGGCGGACGCCGAAGGCCTGCAAAATCTCCTGGCCCGTTCTCACGATGTGTTCGCGTGGACGGCGACGGACCTAAAGGGCGTCCCTCCCGAGGTGGCGCTGCACTCGCTCCGAATAAGCCCGGGGTCCCGGCCCGTCTGTCAAAGGCGCCGGAAGACTAACGAGGAGCGCGCCGGCGCGACAGATGAGGAGGTTGAGAAGCTCCTGCGCGCCAACTTCATCCGCGAGGTCAAGTACCCTACTTGGCTCTCCCATGTCGTGATGGTGAAGAAGTCCAACGGGAAGTGGCGGATGTGTGTCGACTTCAAGGACCTCAACAAAGCCTGCCCCAAGGACAGCTACCCCCTGCCCTCCATTGATGATCTGGTCGACTCCACCGCCGGCCATACCGCGTTGAGCTTCCTCGACGCCTACTCCGGCTACAATCAGATAGCCATGGATCCTCTGGATCAGGAATCCACCGCGTTCATTACACAACGCGGGACTTTCTGTTACAGGGTGATGCCCTTCGGTTTGAAGAACGCGGGGGCCACTTTCCAGCGCCTGGTGGATCGTGTATTCCGGAAGCAGCTGAAGCGCAGCGTCTCGGCTTACGTCGACGACATTGTAGTCAAGAGCCACAGCGCGCAGGAGCACCTGGCCGATCTGGCCGAGGTTTTCCAAACCCTGCGCGCCCACCGAATGAGCCTAAATCCAGAGAAATGCGTCTTCGGGGTGAAATCGGGGAAATTCCTCGAATTCATGATCAGCGCGAGGGGGATAGACGTCAATCCCGCCAAGGTTGCCGCGGTGTTGGAACTGCGCTCACCAGCTTCACGCAACGAGGTCCAGCGACTGGCGGGTGCGGTAAATTATCTTGGCCGTTTCTGCTCCAGGTTGTCGGACCGCGCTCTCCCTTTCTTCTCTTGTCTCAAGAGCACCACCACCTTCATCTGAACGGAGGAGATGGAGAGCGCGTTCCAGGCTATGAAGGTCTACCTCGCCAATCTTCCGACGCTCTCCCCGCCCGTCCCGGGTGAGGACCTACAACTGTACATAGCCGTGAGCCAGCATACGGTCAGCGCGGTCCTCACCCGCGATTTCAGTTACCCGGTGTACTTCACCAGCAGGGTGCTGCAGCCGGCGGAACAACGGTACTCACCCGCGGAGAAGATGTCTCTGGCCGTTGTGGTGGAGGCAAGAAAATTGCGCCCCTACTTCCAGGCGCACCCCGTCCAGGTCCTCTCGGACCTCCCTCTGCGCCAAATCCTACACCAACCCGCGTTGTCGGGAAGAATGACCAAATGGGCGGTCGAGTTGTCGGAATTTGACATCTCGTACCACCCTAGGACCGCGATCAAGGTGCAGGCCCTTGCCGACTTCGTCGTAGAGGTCACCTTCCCCGACACGGACGAGAGCCCCGACGAGTGGAGGGTCTTCGTTGACGGCTCGCACTGCGACCTGGGGTCGGGTGCGGGGGTGGTCCTGGAGGGACCCTCCTATGCGTCCGAGCATGCCCTCAACTTCGGCTTTGAGGCAACCAACAACGAGGCCGAGTATGAGGCGGTGATCGCGGGAATTGAGATGGCCTTACTAGTGGGCGCACGAAGGATAAGGGTCTTCACAAATTCCGAGCTAGTTGCGCGCCAGGTCGGGGGCCAGTACGAGTGTACCACGGGGTTTCTGCCCCAATATCGCGCCAAGGTCAAGGCGTTGATCGCCTGCCTCGAGACTTTCGCCATTGAATCCATACCGCGTGCGGCAAATGCCAAGGCCGACGCACTGGCCAAGTTGGGTTCCGCCCTCCCGCCTGAGGTCGGCAACAAGGTCGTGGTCGAGAGGAAGATGCAACGCGGTGTGACCGGCGCGGTGTTCGCGCTGGCCACGGACGGATGGATGGCTCCCATAATCCGATATATCCAAACCGGGGAGTTGCCCCAAGACGATGCCATAAGCGCGCGCAAGCTCAAGCTCAAGGCGGCACGGTATTGCATCGAGGGCGACAAGTTGTATCGCCGCGGCTACGCGGAGCCCAACTTGCTCTGCGTAGACGAGGCCACAGTCTTCGAGGTCCTCGAGGAGGTACACGAAGGCATATGCGGAGGTCACCCGGGCTGGCAGACTTTGGTCCACAAGATAGTCCGGATGGGGATCTATTGGCCTACCCTGCGCCGCGATGCGGCGGCATACGTGCAAAAGTGTGACAAGTGCCAGCGCTATGAGAACATCCAGCACGCTCCGGCGCGAGAGCTACGCGGCATCCAGCCGGCCTACCCGTTCGCGATGTGGGGCATGGACATCCTTGGCCCTTTCCCTAAGGCCGCCGGGCAGGTGCAGTTCATCCTGGTCCTGGTCGATTACTACACCAAGTGGGTGGAGGCCGAGGCCATGGCACGAATCACAAGCGTGAAGGTATGCGGGTTCCTCTGGAAAAATGTGGTTTGTCGTTTCGGCGTCCCCATCGCGATAATGACAGACCACGGCCCACAGTTCGACAGCGAGGAGACGCGCGACTTTTGCGCCAGTTTGAGCATAGAGTTGAAGTTTTCTTCGGTTGCACACCCTCAGTCCAACGGACTCGTGGAAAATGTGAACGCGAGGATACTCGACGACCTCCGCCGCAGGCTGGACGGCGTGCAGGGACGGTGGGCAGAGCTGTTGCCCCTAGTTTTATGGACAAACCGCACCACACCGCGCCGAGCAACAGGCGAGACACCTTTCGCGATGGCTTACGGAAGTGACGCCGTCGTACCCGTCGAGTCCATGCTGCCCACAGAGCGTGTCGCGGGGTACGATCAGTTCACCAACGACGAGGCTCTCAAAGTGGAAATGTACCTGCGCGATGAGCGCTGAGAGGCGGCGGAGCTGCGGTCAGCTGAGTACAAAAGAAGGACCTAGGCATACTACAACAGGAGGGTCAAGCCCCGCGGCCTCAAGGAGGGCGATTTGGCCCTTCGAAGGACCGACGGGGGCAAGCTTGACGCGAAATGGGAGGGCCCTTACCGCCTCTCCAAGGAAGTCGTCCCGGGGGCCTTCAAACTCACAGATCCGACGACGAGACAAACTCTTGCCAAGACATGGAATGAGGCACGCCTCAAGAAATACTATGTGTAAATAAGCTAGTACCGTCACCGCGTAGCGGTCGGTTGTAATGTCCTGATCCCACATGTTGTTTTCATATGAATAAAACGAGACAACTATCGTGCACTGTCCAAATAATGAATCTATCGTTACGGGAAACCCGAGTTGTCGTCCTCGCTCGGGGTTGTCCGCTAACGCGCGCGATGCGCATAGGCGCACTCGAGACTTACGGCTACGCCGCTCGTAGTTGCACAAAGCCTTAAAACATCAAAAACTCCACAGTCGTTAGGGAAACCCGAGTTGCCGTCCTCGCTCGGGGTTGTCCGCTAACGCGCGCGATCCGCATAGGCGCACTCGAGACTTACGGCTACGCCGCTCGTAGTTGCATAAAGCCTTAAAACATCAAAAACTCCACAGTCGTTAGGGAAACCCGAGTTGCCGTCCTCGCTCGGGGTTGTCCGCTAACGCGCGCGATGTGCATAGGCGCACTCGAGACTTACGGCTACGCCGCTCGTAGTTGCACAAAGCCTTAAAACATCAAAAACTCCACAGTCGTTAGGGAAACCCGAGTTGCCGTCCTCGCTCGGGGTTGTCCGCTAACGCGCGCGATGCGCATAGGCGCACTCGAGACTTACGGCTACGCCGCTCGTAGTTGCATAAAGCCTTAAAACATCAAAAACTCCACAGTCGTTAGGGAAACCCGAGTTGCCGTCCTCGCTCGGGGTTGTCCGCTAACGCGCGCGATGCGCATAGGCGCACTCGAGACTTACGGCTACGCCGCTCGTAGTTGCACAAAGCCTTAAAACATCAAAAACTCCACAGTCGTTAGGGAAACCCGAGTTGCCGTCCTCGCTCGGGGTTGTCCGCTAACGCGCGCGATGCGCATAGGCGCACTCGAGACTTACGGCTACGCCGCTCGTAGTTGCATAAAGCCTTAAAACATCAAAAACTCCACAGTCGTTAGGGAAACCCGAGTTGCCGTCCTCACTCGGGGTTGTCCGCTAACGCGCGCGATGCGCATAGGCGCACTCGAGACTTACGGCTACGCCGCTCATAGTTGCACAAAGCCTTAAAACATCAAAAACTCCACAGTCGTTAGGGAAACCCGAGTTGCCGTCCTCGCTCGGGGTTGTCCGCTAACGCGCGCGATGCGCATAGGCAAAACCTATTTCTACTCGCCTGGTGTCGAGCGCGGTCCTAGCACCTAGCTTGGCATGGGGTTGAGTACGGCGAGTTTTCGCAAAACCTATTTCTACTCGCCTGGTGTCGAGCGCGGTCCTAGCACCTAGCTTGGCATGGGGTTGAGTACGGCGAGTATTCGCAAAACCTATTTCTACTCGCCTGGTGTCGAGCACGGTCCTAGAACCTAGCTTGGCATGGGGTTGAGTACGGCGAGTTTTCGCAAAACCTATTTCTACTCGCCTGGTGTCGAGCGCGGCCCTAGCACCTAGCTTGGCATGGGGTTGAGTACGGCGAGTTTTCGCAAAACCTATTTCTACTCGCCTCGTGTCAAGCGCGGTCCTAACACCTAGCTTGACATGGGGTTGGGTACGGCGAGTGCCTAAAAACAAATCAAAGATAAAAGGGAAACAAAATTCGCGGTAAACTAATCACAAGGCCGCGCTGCGGCAAATAGGTTTTTGACGCTTACTTCGCGTCAAAGTTAAAAACAATTACAGCCGCATCGCGGCGACAGATATTGTTTGGGCCTCACGGGCCAGACAAAACCAGTTCAACAAAAAACAAAAAAAAAGTAATAATAATAACAAACAAGCAGCAGATCTTCAAGCTTGGCAGAGAAGGGCTTCAGGCCTCGGGAGCATTGACCGCGGTTTCGGAGGCAGGAGGGTCCTCAGGGGCTGTTTCCTTGTCAACCTCAGCGGCTGGGGGTTCGGGGTTGGCATTCGAGGCATCAGTTCCCTCTGCGTTGTCCTCCTCGACCCCCGCCGGCGGCTTCGCCACCCCTTCCTCCCAAACAACTCCCATTTTGCGCTGGAGGTCGGGGGCGAAGTACTTGACTTTGTACCTCTCCACATACTGCAAAGCCGCGGTGACTGCACTAAGAGCTTGGACCGCTCTCGCATCCTCAACACGACGGTCCATGTACTCTCGCGACTTGAGGAACTCGGGCACCGCGTTCAAAGCCTGGGCCTGGGCCTCCTCCAGTTGCCGATGCTGCTTTGCAGTAGTGGCCTTGAGCCCCGCCACCTCGTTTCTGGCCGCCGCAAGCTGGGTCTTGACCGCCTTGAGCTCTTCTGCGTTCTGCTCAGCCCGTGCGTGCGCCTCCGCAAGACTCGCTTCGGCCGCCTCCTTGGCCTTGGTCGCCTCTCCCAAGTGGGTCTCTGCCGCGCACAAACGTTCGGGGAGGTAGTTCATCCACGCGTTGACCTGCCAATGAGAACATATCGTTAGCCCGGGTAAAAGTTACAAGAGGACGGTAATAATAAAAAAAAATAATAATAAAGACACATACCATATGGCCATATTTCATGCACTCCCCTCCGATCTCCGCCGCGTCGAGGGTGCCGAACCATTCCCTCTCCTCCTCGTAGGAGTACTGGCCCTCGTTGAAGGTCCCCCACGCCGGCCCGGGGCAGGCGAAGCCTGCCACCTCGGCCCTTCGGGACCAATGGCGGCGATGGCCGGCGTCCGTCACAATCTGGGCAGGGCCCTTCGCGAGGGGCTCGGGAGGTTGGTCCTCGACGCGAGCCAGTCCCTTCTTGGACTTCTTAGCGGCCACGCCCTCGGCAGGGCCCGCGTCCTCCAGGCCCTTGCGCTTCGAAGCGTCCCCCATCACACGTTTACCCTTGTTTGCGGGGTCTTTCCCCGATGGACCGGGCGTGCCTTTCGCGGTTACGCCTTTCTGGCCCCCGGCCTTAGCTGTAGTGGGCGTGCCAGCGGCTGCCGCGTTAGAGGGGGCAGTGAGAGCCTCGAATACGTCCATCTCTGCAAAAACAAAATAAGTCGCAAACATTTAGATTAAACGCGTTAAAACAATAAACGAGGCACGCAAATAAAATAAGACATGCAAGAAAGATAAGAATACCCTCGCCCTCGGGCACCGGGGACGGGGGGTCTGATGAAGGCACCACGTTCTCCCGGGGCGGTGCCGGCCTCAGACTGAGCCCAGCGCGTTCAAGACGCTCTTGTGTTATCCAAGCACTTTGCTCCCTTTTAGAAGGCGCGGCAAAGGCTTTCTTCGCCGCGGCGGCTATTTGCGTGGCACCGCGCCTACGCTTGTAGGGGCGGAACCTATCAGCAATGATGGGGCAGATCATAACGTCGCCCTTGAAGTCGTGCACAATAAACCATTTTTCCCTCCACCGCGGTCCAACGTTGGAGGGAGTGATAATGAGATTGCAGTTTGTAAGGCTAAAGTTAACAATGCCCCTTTTATCTGCTTTTATAGTTAGAATCTGTTGCAGATGCCCCGCGGAAGGGGGGTACTTTAGCTCCAAACACCTTATGTGGTACGCCGCGATATAGCTCCAGCAGTTGGGCGCCATCGAGGCGGGGGCAAGCTCGAGATCAAATAGGAATTGGGACACGTAAGGCGGCAGCGGAATCCTAAAGCCCGCGATAAGGCTCGCCGCGTACACCACGTGCCCCGCCTCGTAGGCGGCATAGCTGTTACCCCCCGTCCGAAGGTAGCAAGAGCTCCACCCCTTCTGGCCAAGGATACCCCACCGCGATCTCGTCCAACTCCTCGAGGGTGAGGATGGACGCGCAACCCTTGGCCAGTGACTCCGGGTTTTCATACTCGGCCAGGCGCCCGGGCCTCGTCTGACGGAAGCGAGGTACTTCTGCCCTGACGCGTGTAAGATATCGCGAAGGGAAGCTCCTCGTGTTCCCTGAGGTAGACGCCTCGTCGTCAAGGACCTCGTCATGAGGGTCGAAGGGCCGGCAGCGGGCCATTGATCGCGAGGACGACTTGCTCTTTGTGCGGGCAGCAGAAACGGTGGTCGGGTCGCTCTGGCTCAAACCAGCAGGCTCGCGATAGTTGTTCTGAGAATCGCTCGCGGACATCTCCAGGTACTCCAACGAGGGGTCGGGCGCGTAGAACTCGTCCAAATTCACTACGCGATCACCGCGATCCACGCCTGAAGGGCAGGTATCGCTGGAAAACCCCAAATCCAGGGCACGGAAGCAAAGAGGCTCCTGGAGGAAGAAAAAAGAAGAATAATATGTATGGGAAAGAAAAGACAAGCAAAAAAGGAGAAACATGTAGCGCGATAAATACACAATGAACAAGCTCATAGGCAAGGAAGACAAGTAAAGGTAGAAGACGCGGCACCCCAACCACGAGCAGGTGTCATGACGCAATAAGGCGAGAAGTCCTGTCAAAGAGGGCCTGGGGGCGCGCGAGATGTGCGTCAGAGGAACATTCCGCCGTTCTCGACACGCGTCTCCAGGAACAGGCCGGGGCGACGGGACGTTGATGGGACGGGACATTGGTGGGACGTGGCGTTGCGCTGAGCGCGCTTTCTTCGCCTCCCATGGCGTTCCGCCTCCCATGACGTTTCACCTCCCACGGCGTTTCGCCTCCCATGGCGTTTTGCGTCCCCAAAAGGTTTTTTCTCGGCCACTCCACCACCCAAGGCACGAGGGAGAAGCCACGGCCAAGCCCGAGCCGGGGCTAGGGCGGAAGCGTCCGCCGCTTACCGCCACCATACCCCAGCGGCGGTGCCGCCGCTGAAGCAGGGGCGCTCCCCGTAAAAGCCCCCGGAAAAACCCAGAAGAATAGAAGAAGAAAAAGGGGAGAGAAAAGGGCGTACCGTTTGGTCGCGAGGAGGCGGAGGCGAACGTGGAGGGCGGTGCTGGCGTGAAGTTTCCGGCGAAGAGAGGGCAAATGCGTGGGCAATAGGGCGAGAGCGAAAATGACGTGTTTCAAAAGTTGAAAGTGGCGAAGTGAAGAAGACGAAGAGCGGAACCGCTCTTTTATTCGGATCCCGCGGGCCGCAAGGATACGGGCTTCGCCTAGCGGACGGCCCATGAAGCAAAACGGCCCAAGCAGCTTCTTTCGCCACGCTCCTCGTCCCGTCACCCTCGTTTGCTCGTCCGTCTCTAAAAACAATAGCGCGTTCCAGACATCACGTTTCCGGTTCGAGGTACTTTTTTGGACCCGTCCTCAGAAGGGCGTCGAGTCCCGGTCCATGGGGTTGTGTTGATACCAGGAACCGTCAACGCGGTATGGTACCCTACCAAGACAAAATATAACAAGTATAGACTTCTCGAGATGGCGTCAAAACCCTAGACTATGCAGCCATCGCGATCGTGTACTCCGCTGACCAGGTCAGTGATTCTTACAGGGTCGACTCCCAACAAAACGGAGGTCCGGCCCCGGGGGTTGCGCTCACCGAGCACACCACCACGTCCCATCCACGCAAGTGGGCGGGCGGCAACGTCCCATCAGGCGGGCGGTGGGCGGCAGCGTCCCATCCACGCAAGTGGGGGGCGGCAACGTCCCATCCCGATCCCTTATTGGCCAGCTCCGCGGCTGCCGCCTCGGGAGCCAACCACACAACGACACGTACGTGGGCGGCTCCCGTCCCACATCGGCATCTCGCTCCAACCCAGCCCAAACCTCCACTATAAATAGCGGGCTCAATGCGCCAGAACGATGATCAGAAAAAACCCTCGCGAATAACACACACTAGATCTCGAGCTAAGATCACTGTTGTAGCCCGATACATCTAAACGCGATAGAGAATCTCAGTCTATTGTAATCCAACAAGATAAATACAAAATATCCTTCACACTACCCTCATCGCGTTGAACACCACTAGCGACTACATACTTTCCACTCCTCCGTCTGTTGACTCGGTTGAGTTCAAACCTTGTGCTCTCATCGCGTTCACCACATATCGGTGTTTTCGGAATTCAACACTTAACTAATTTAAAAAATCAAAGTATCCCGTATGCACTATTATTTATGTTCTATTTTAATTATTACAAATTAAGTAAAGGTATTCCTAAAATATGTAACACACCTAGAAAATACTAATACAACATACTATCTATACCTAGAAAGGAGACTACTTGAGCAATTTCGTGTTAGAAAATAAATAACATATCATGTAATAAAAAAAGTACTAACATTATACCCTATAAATATCTAATAAAGAATACATAAGCTAAATAGCTTTAAAGTAGTTGTTGAAAAATTAGGAAAAACAATTGACGTGTGATATAAACCTACTATAAAAAAAATTAGTGCAATTTTTTGGGAAACAAAATTCAAAAAATTTATATATGACATAATTCAATATAGTTAAATTATGTTTAATAACAGGCAATTCAAAAATTCTATATATAAATTTTTTTATAATATGGACCCGTGCGTATGCACGCGCCCGTTCACTAGTATCTTGTAATAGATGTGTATTTGTATATATTAATGCCGTAAGTTTGATTGAATATATTGTAACTCCTGTTTGGTGGCGACAGATGAAAGTGTAAACATAGGGCCGAATATATCTACGCCCTCCAAACTTGTAACTTTTTTTCAACCAGACTCATGACTAGTTTTGTTCTATTAAAACCCCTATTGTTGATGTGGCATCTGTTTGAGCCAAAATTTACCAAAGGAAACTTTGGCCTAGATCGGGCCTGATCGAGATGAATCACGAAGAACAAATTAAAGGTTGAAAGCTGTGAATCGTATTGAATGTATGTATGGATGTGTAAAAGAGCGTAACCTTGCTCTAGGGTTTACAATCGATTTATATAGTACCCTCGAAGGTCAATCTATCCTATGAAAATGATAAGATTATACAAGATTCCATCCGATCCTAATCTTAACGGCGTGAGTTAGCCAAAATCTATCTTATATCTTCGATTCTATCTTGTTCGATCGATTTCTCTCTTCACCGTTTCTCGTTGTACTCTGAAGAAGTAGCAAAGAAGTATTGATCAGGTCTTGATACTTCTTTGGCGAAAAAGCGGGTCCAACAATACCCCTAAATGTAGTATCCGAAATTTGAACTTCAAATTTTGAACGGTGCATTTATGTGATGGGACGTTAGAGACAACTCGATCTTCGGGATTTTTTTCCTACAAAAACCCCCCTTAATTCTTTTGTTCATCGTTGCTCTTCATCTTCATCTTTATCCTCATCCGCTTCCTCTTCTTCCTCCTTTGTTTTTCGCTCTCGGTCTCCCCAGGTAAATCTCTCTTCTCCGCTGCTTCTTGTGTTTCCTTCTTGCTACCATGGCTCCGAAATCTCCTTTCACTTCTTCAAAGTCCCTTAGCGAGGAAGACCTCCTTCCTTGTGAGATGACCCGAGACGAAATCGCGGATTGGGTTGCTTTTGGGGGTTTCCCCAGGGGAACCCGATTCCATGCCCCGACGATCGAAAAGATCGATTGGGTTTGTAAGGGTTGGGTCTGCTTCCTTGATTACCCATTCACCCTAGGTCTAAAGTTTCCCTTTTCTAATTTTATCCGAGAGTTCATTAGTACACACAGGTGGTAAAGTTTCCCTAAAGGCAACTTCGGTCGACCGCATCAAACTGGACACACAGGTGGTAAATCTTCAGGACCCGCTATTGTCTTCGATGACAGCGACGCGGGCTTCACTACAGAACCGCACCACGACGGCCTGGTGATATCCCTGCATATTGGAAACGTGCTGATGAAAAGAGTCCTGATTGATACTGGGAGCTCTGCCAACCTAATGACACTTGATGCCCTGAAAGAAATGGGGTTATCCGAGAGCGACATTCACAAGCACCCGGTACCATTGGTAGGTTTCAGCGGCGAAGTCAAACACACAGTGGGAGACATAGCCCTCACCACCTTTGCCAAGGGGGTCAACAAGCAAGTCAACTTCCTCGTGATGGATTGTCTTTCATGCTACAACGTCATTCTAGGGCGTCCGTGGTTGCATGACATGAAGGCCGTCGCATCTACATATCACCAAACCATACAGTTCCCAACACCATGGGGAGTGGATGAGATCCGCGGGGATCAAAGGTTGGCCAGGGAATGCTACAAGGTTGCCCTCAAGCCGACCAGCCTAAGACCGGAAGCATAGCAATTACAGAGCGTCACTCCTCCACCAACGCAAATCGAGACTGGAGAAAAAGCGGAGGAAGTGACTCTCGAAGAGGGCAAAGTGGTCAAAATCGGAGAAAAGCTAGAGCCCGGGATCAGAGAAGAATTAATAAAATTCTTAAGAAGTCACAAAGATTGCTTTGCTTGGAGTCATGAAGATATGACAGGGATTGACCCCTCCATCATCACACACAAACTCAATGTCGACCCCAAACACCCACCAGTCAAGCAAAAAAGGCGAAGGTTCGCACTGGATCGGGTCCAAGTGGTCGAAGAGGAAGTAAATAAGTTGTTAGGAACAGGGAAGATCAGAGAGGTGAAGTACCCGGAATGGTTGGCTAACGTAGTGGTGGTACCAAAGAAAAACGGCAAGTGGAGGGTGTGCGTAGATTTCACCGACCTCAACAAAGCTTGTCCAAAAGATTCTTCCCCCCTACCCCACATTGACACGATGGTAGACGCAATAGATGGGTACGAGCTCTTGACCTTTATGGATGCTTTTAGCGGATATCATCAAATTCAAATGGAGCCGCAAGACCAAGAAAAGACCTCCTTTATCACAGGGCAGGGTACCTACTGCTACAGAGTAATGCCGTTTGGTCTTAGGAACGCCGGGACAACACACCAACGACTAGTCAACCGAATGTTCAAAGACCAAATCGGCAGAACCATGAAAGCATACATCGATGATATGGTGGTGAAGAGCACAGAGAGTTCCCTACACAGGGGTCACCTCGAGGAAACCTTTAAAATCCTGGAAGAATACAACATGAAACTCAACCCCCAAAAGTGCATCTTTGGGGTACAATCTGGTACTTTTCTAGGGCACGAAGTTACCCAACGGGGAATTGAGGCTAGTCTTGACCAAGTGCGGGCAATTTCCTCCCTGAAATCCCCCCGAAGTGTAGACGTACAGAAGCTAACCGGAAAAATAGCCGCGCTAAACAGGTTCATCTCTAAATCTTCAGACAAGTGCCGCTTGTTCTACGAAGTCCTTAAGAAGAACAAGAGCTTCCAGTGGACCGAGAAACATCATGCTGCTTTTGAGGAACTGAAGAAATATTTCGCTAACCCCTTGTTGTTAGCCAAACCAGTGCCTGAAGAAGTATTACAACTCTATGTGGCCGTTTCAGAAAGCGCCCTAAGCGGGGTACTTGTCAAAGACAAAGAGGGCCAACAAGTTCCAATTTACTTCGTAAGCAGAACCATGGTCCCAGCAGAAACGCGCTACTCCCCAACGGAGAAACTGGTCCTGGCAGTGGTGATGTGCTCGAACAAACTTCGGCCCTACTTCGAGTCCCACACCATTGAGGTCCTAACAAACTACCCGCTCTGACAGATCATGCAAAAGCCCGAGTTCTCAGGAAGAATGGCAAAATGGGCAATCCACTTGAGCGGATACGACATCAGATACGAGCCTAGGAAAGCAATCAAGTCACAAGTTTTGGCCGACTTCGTTGCCGACTTCACCCCAACCCTTGAAGAAAGCGCAACCAAAGAAGTCTTGGCCATGTCTAGCAACAACGCCCAAGAAGAATGGTCACTACACACCGACGGAGCCTCAAACATAAGGGGGGCAGGCCTAGAGGTTGTGTTAAAGTCGACAAAGGGGGACATGATAGCTCAGGCAGTAAGGTGTGATTTTGAAGCAACAAACAATGAAGCGGAGTATGAAGCTCTCATCTTCGGCCTAGAGCTAGCCGTCGACTTGTCCATCAAGAGAATCAAGGTACATGCTGATTCCCTGCTCATCATTAATCAAATCCTAGGAATCTTCAAAGACAAAGACGATAGAATGATCAGCTACCTCGGAATAGTGAAAACACTATCCGAAAAATTTGATTAAATCGAATTTGAGCAGATCCCTCGCGAGCAAAACGCTTCGGCCGATGCCCTGGAAGGGCTAGGATCGACCTTGGACCCGCGAGAATTCAACAGTGTACCACTGGTCCACTTACTACAGTCGGCCATTACCGAGGCTTCAACATCACAAACCAAAGAATCTCCATCTAAGTCGGAGGTATCAAAAAAGTATCAAAGTTCCAACAGGACAAAAGAAGAAGCAGAATCAAGCTGGACTAAACCATACCTCGATTGGCTCATCAGAGGAGAAACTCCCAAGGATAAAGACGAAGCCAAGACCCTGAAATCAAAAGCGACATGTTTCACCATCATCGACGGACTCCTATTCCACAAATCCGCCACGGGTTTCTTGCAACGCTGTATTGAGAAAGAAGACGCTGAAGAAGTCATGAGAGAAATTCACAGCGGAGATTGTGGCAATTACACTGGAGGACGGAGCTTGGCCAACAAAATTCTTAGGCAGGGGTGGTACTGGCCTACTATCCGTCAAGACTCTACTGGATACGCCCAGGCTTGCGACGCGTGCCAACGCCACGCCCCGGTACCTCATCAACGGCCAGAAGTCCTTAATCCCTCGATTACCCCCTGGCCATTCATGATATGGGGAATGGACATTGTTGGGAAACTACCCCCTTCCACGGGACTGAAGGTATTTTTCTTGGCAATGACGGACTATTTCCACAAGTGGATCGAAGCTGAGGCTTTCCGAGAGATCAAAGACAAGCAGGTGATCTCTTTCATAAAAAGAAACATCTTGAGTAGGTTTGGAGTACCAACGGAGATCACCTGCGACAACGGCTCCCAGTTCATAAGCAAGAAGATGCGCGACTTCTGCAAGACATGGAACATTGATTTGGTTACGTCCACACCCAGGTATCCACAAGCTAATGGCCAGGCCGAAGCAAGCAATAAAGTCATCATCAACAACTTAAAGAAGCGGCTGGCAAAATCCAAGGGAAAGTGGGCAGAAGAATTACCTTTCGTGTTATGGTCCGACCGCACTATGCCCAAAGGCGCAACCGGCCAAACACCTTTCTCCTTGGTGCACGGTTGTGAAGCCGTCATACCGGCTGAGGTCGCAGTGCCCACCGCTCGTTACATGCTCGCCACGTTCGTAAGCAACAAGGAGGAGCTAGAAGCCGACCTAGATACGGTCCAAGAGCTTAGAGAAGTAGCACTTGCGCGCATCTCAAAGAACCAACAGTTGGTCTCAAGAAGTGGCAACAAGAACGTCCGTGTTAAAAGCTTCCAGCTGGAAGATTGGGTCTTACGTAAGGTTTTCCAAAACACCGCGGAAGCCAACGCCGGTAAGTTGGGACCAACTTGGGAAGGGCCGTACAAGATCACCAAGATAGCTGGGAATGGAGCATACCAATTGGAGTCCAAAGACGGAGAAGCAGTCCCCCGGAGCTGGAATACAACGCACCTAAAGAAGTATTACTTTTGAAATCGGTTGGTCCTCATTAAAGTTTCAGTCCTTATTTAGTTTTAAGGTTTAAAACTTCTTTAGGACCTAGCTGTTTCTTTTTCAATAAGAGACGCTGGGGTCACAACCCCCAATGTCGATGCTTTTTTTCTTTTTACATAATCTGGAACTTGTCTTTGTTAATGATTTGCAATGTTTCGCGAGATAACAACTCTCCTACAACTCAAAACCACCTCACACGTCATTTTAGAAACATCTTTATGACTAAACAAATGCGTGACCAAAGCACATTACCCAACAAACCACTGTATATTCGCATGGTTATACCGTCTAGAAATGACGATGTCGTCACGCATACAACGTGATGAAGTAACCCATAAGTTGGTTACCCCCCATCTAAGTCCAATCAATGTAGTCACATTGGATTAGTACGGGAACGGGAAAGCTATAGCAACGATAAAACCAAGGCCACAATTCGCAGAACGCCGTGAAAACAAAACATCCTAAGGACTAAACTTATGGATCCAAAGGATGCCTAATAATAAGCAATTATGCACGGACCTTTGCAGTAAACCAAACACAAAAAGCCGAAATCATACTTCGCAATAACGATGTGCCAGGGAGAAAGTCACATAACGCTTTCCCCGGATGCTGATCCACTAACGCATCCACGACTATTGTGAGCACGACATTGGACCAAAGCCAAAAACCATTGCCGCCCCCTAAAAATTGCCAACTAAATGCAAAACAAAATAGGTAAAAACATCATAAGCAAATACCAAAATTCGCCATACAGTGGGCGTCAAAACGATTAGGAGATAATATTTTTCGGCCCACGGCCAAAGTATTAGAAAAGTACCGGCCCACTAGCCGTAAAAGTAGTAGAAAAGTCTTAAAGATCTAAACTAAGAGAGCGACCATACGAATACATACAGCTTGCACAATAAAAGGGCAGGGGTAGTCAGTCTTCCTTCGGGATCGCCTCCTCTTCGCCTTTCGCATCATCGCCGCCATCTTTAGTATCTTCAGCATCACCCTTGACTTCAGCATCGTCCTCGGTGTTAGCATTCTCGGTAGCCACATCTGGGGTCCTGGCTTCCTTAGCCTTCTCAGACTCCTCTTCCTCAGCCGCCTGCTCAGCGGCTTCCAGAAACTTTTGACTTGGAGGAGGATTGCAAGATGGGAAATATTCTTCTAAAGCCTCCTGCTCAGCCGCGAGCACCCAATTTGCACCGTTCCCATCAGCCTGGTCTTGAAGTAGTTCCACTCGCGCTTTAAGCGTGTAGTATCCAGCCACTTGGGTCACTACTTCCGAGAAATGCATAGCCGACCTCTTTGCCTCATGCATCCAAGACTCCAGTGACGCCTTCTCAGCTTGGAGTTCTTCCATTTGGACCGACAAAGCATCGATAGAAGACTGAAGCTTGCGGACTTTTCTCTCAGATACGGCGGCGGCATCTCGAGCACTCTTGGCATCGGCCTCTAGCTTTGACAACTCATCATGGGACCGGCTATTGGTTGCCATCAATTCTTGAAAAGCCTAAAGCAAGCACGACACGGTAAGCAAGAGTAAAGCGCCAGAGTATCAAAAAAGACGCAAAGAAGTATCGATGAGAAAGAATCAACTTACCAGCTTAAGAGTAGTGCCCACATGGCTAAAAGCAGCGTCGAGGGTCATGGACTGGAATTCCGTTTTAACATTGGGTGACAGTTTATCTCCGGAAACACTCAGAAGATCTTTGGGCTCTCTCTTCTTGGTAGCAGGGGTTGGGGTATCTTCGATCCTTTTTCGCTTCAGGGGTTGGGACTTCTTGGAGTCAACAGAAGGGGTCGGGGAAGTCATGGCTTTGATGCCACTTGATCTCAGCCTATTAACCATCGCAGCAGCTGAAGTGTCGATCTTAGAGCCTACACAAGACCAACAATCAACATACAAAGTGCAAGCCGAATCACCACAAAACAAAATCCGGAGAATACGGAATTTCAAGAAAAAACAACCCAAACCTGATTTCTTTCCGGAAGAGCTTGCTATGTCGGAAGAGAGTGGGGTCTTGTCTGTCTCAGTCTCGTCCTCGTCGGGCTCCAACGCCTCTACTACCTCTGCAGAACCTTCGGGTTCAGGGCGGATTTTCCTAGGCTTGCGCTTTTCAGCCTTAATCTTCAGCAATCGCCGGCAAACACCAGTGTCTGTACTCCTGGAATTTATTCCCACCGGAACTGCACAAAGGAAGAAAGAAACCCAGATTCATCATTACTTACAACACAAAATTAGAAGATAACAACAAGGAGAGGCGCAGAGCCTTACGAGATGTGTTCCACCCATCTCGAAAGACGGCTAACACTTCGTCATCTATGCCTGTTAAGGACTCTAACTCAATAAAAAAGAATCGAGCTTGCAGGCTTCGGGAAGGCATTTTGGTCTTAGGGATTAAAGGGTTCTTGACATCTCGGGCATGAAGGGTAATTCGAACTGCTCTCTGAGGAACAATTTTGTAGGCTAGAAGAAGTTCCCCCATAGTCATCTTAAGCCCTCGTTGCGCAGCAAGCTCATCAATGCGAGCAAGCGTACACCATGTAGTGGGAAGAATTTGACAAGGAGAAACCTTTAAACCGCTAATGAACTCTCGGATGAAATCGGATAAAGGAAACTTCAAACCTAGGGTGAATGGGTAATCAAGGAAGCAGACCCTACCCTTACGAACCCAATCGATCTTTTCGATCGTCGGGGCATGAAATTGGGTACCCTTGGGGAAACCCCCAAAAGCAACCCAATCCGCGATTTCGTCGCGGGTCATCTCACAGGGAAGGAGGTCTTCCTCGCTAAGGGACTTTGAAGAAGTGAAAGGGGATTTCGGATTCATGGAAACAAGAAGGGAACACAAGAAGCAACAAAGAAGAGAGATTTACCTGAGGAGACCGAGAGCGAAAAACAGAAGAGGAAGAAGAGGAAACAGATGAGGTTAAAGATGAAGATGAAGAGCTGAGATGAAGAAAGGTTTTAAGAAGGGTTTTTGCAGGAAAAAAGATCCCGAAGATCGAGTTGACCCTAACGTCACATCACATAAATGCACCGTTCAAAATTCGAAGTTCAAATTTCGGACGCTACATTTAGGGGTATTGTTGGACCCGCTTTTTCACCAGAGAATTATCGAGACCTGATTAGTACTTCTTTGGTACTTCTTCAGAGCATGGCGAGGAAGGGCGAAGAGAGAAGTCGGTCGAACAAGATAAGATTGAAGATATAAGATAGATTTTGGCTGAATTATACCGTTGAGATTAGGATCGGATAGAATCTTGTATTATCTTATCTTCTTCATAAGATAGATTGATCTCCTAGGGTACTATATAAATCGATTGTAAACCCTAGAGCAAGGTTACGCTCTTTTACACACCCATTCGTACATTCAATACAATTCACAACTTTTAGCATTGAGTTTGTTCTTCGTGATTCATCTCGGTCAGGCCAGATCTAGACCAAAGTTTCCTTTGCTAAATTTTGGCTCAAACAACTGCTGAAGGTTAAGGCCGAAAAGCGCAAGCCTAGGAAAATCCGCCCTGAACCTGAAGGCTCTATCGAGGAAGTGGAGGCGTTGGAGCCCGACGAGGACGAGACTGAGACAGACAAGTGATCGGGTTCCGGATCGGAGGGTCAAAACTTAAATTTATAAACCGAACCCCTATTGTAGTACAAGGGTAGGGTGTCGAACACATGGGAGTTCGTGCGTTGAGTGTACCAAAAAGACTAAAAAAGGCAAAAACAAGGAAAATCAAAGAGAACTCCTCGGGACCGAATTTGGTCACCTCGGTCCGAGGAGGATCGACGAGAGCTAACACGGGACCGACACTGAGAACGTCGGGCCCGAGGTACTGGGGAACTCGGTCTTGGCAAAAATGGTAGATCGGTCTTGGGTTTTTGGGTTCCTTCCCTAACTAGACTTGGGTGATTCCACCCCAATTCAGCCAATAAGTGTTGATCCTCGTGAGATCGAGGTTGTTAGCCTTCGATCCCTCCACTCTACACATCGACCTTGGGAGGCTCCCGCTCTCCCTTCGATGCAAGGTCAAGTGTTGGGTTCGAGATGCTTCCGCTCACTCTTACCAATCACAAGCTCTTGGTCCTTTGTTTCCACTAAAGGATTGAAGCTCATGTAGAGAGGATTCCTAGATCAAACACTCAAGGCTATGGAATTGGGGGTTCACACCCAATTCTTGCTAGGGGTTTCCCCCATAGCCCAAGACTATGGAATCTACTCGATGAAGTAAGAGTAAAAAGCAATCAATAGACAAAACAAGCAAATGTCAATCATCCAACTCAAATCAAGGCTAAATTGCATTCAAATCAAAGGGGTTCACAAGATCCAAGTCTCAAATCCACTAAACAAAAGCAAAACAAGTTCAAAACTCACTAATCCTCCCTAAGCTCCACTGATTTCTCTCTTCTTCTCCTCTTCCTTCCTCCTCCTTGCTCTCCAAGTCTTCCTTGAGCCTTTGAGAGTGATTAGATGTTGATTCCCCCCTTTTCCAAGTTGTTCTCTCTCTCTCTCTCTAATTATCCTCCCTCTTGATTAGGGACCAAGGAATTCCAAAATTAGAAGAAGGGCGAAAGTGGAAGATCACAATAATGTGCCTTGGAGCCCAATCCTCTTTTAGCCGACTTGGAACGACACGCATGGACCTCGGGCCCGACGTTGTGGACCTCGATCCGAGCCTCCAATGCTCCAACTCGGGCCCGACTTCTTGGTACATCGATCCGGGGCCTCGATCCTCTTCTCTTCTTGGCTTTCCTTGAGTTCCTCTTCGTTCCTTGCATGGCTCTTCTGCTCCTTTACTCCCGAGCTTTGCCTCTCTTTAGAAACTCCTTCAAAACGTCCTCAAACGCGCCATTTTACCTACAAAACACAACAAATTCGCAAAGTCTCCGAATCTCATAGAAAATCGGGAACTAAGCTAGAACGAGACAAAACTAACAAAGAAAGGAACAAAAGACACATATTTACAAGAGAAATTAACCACTAAAACACCACCAAAATGAGAGACATCAGAATACCCCATACTTAAACTTGCTTGTCCTCAAGCAATAACAATGTAAGCAAGACCGAAGCATAATCTTCAAGTAAAGCCTCATATGAAAAACACAAGTAAGCACAAGTCATAGACATGCTAGCAAGATTACGTCATCACACATGCTCAAATGTTCAAGGAATAAAGTCTAATGCAACCAAGCCACACTTTAGGGAAATAAAAATGTGTATCACTCATCATGTGTTTAGGCTTAGCAATGAACACTCAAACTCAAGAATCATGCAAGTAAAGACTTTACTATTGAAGCTAATATCACCAATTCCTCCACCTAGAGATGCCTATTACAATGCACACAAAGAATATGGACTTGGCTCAATGGAAGTCCTCATAGAGGTTCCATTCGGTCGGGTTGTAATGGGGCTTTTTGTATTTCTCAAGGTGGAAATCATTTTGGTCTTGTGGTGCTTACAATGGGGATTGAACTTTCTAGTCTCTCACCAACTCACCAAATCATTCCACTTTCAACTTCACTCACCCAAATGACTTTGATTTTTTTTTCTTTCTTTCAACCCACACTTTTCACTAAACATTCCACTTCATCTTTGCACTTAGGATCGACTTGCAACATACATCGGGCCCGATGTTCACTTTAACTCGGTCGGTACCCTTTTCTTACACTTAAGCACTTTGCTTTCAATCCACTACTTTCCCAACTTCTCTTTCTTTCTTCACAACAAAGATGCACTACCCACTTGATTTATAACTCCATTTCTTGCCCTTCACCAAAGAGAATCTCAACTCTCCAATTACATTCCAAAACCTCTCACTAAAGTCCAATCCCATAAGGGTCAAGTCATATAGGCTAGGAATCATATTTTTGAGGAGTTTCAAACAAAGGTCTAAGGCTAAAACGGGGCTACATACAACGGTTTATCTTCAAGGTAGGATATGGAACATTTTGTGACTAAATGAAATAAAGTTCAAATCAATGTGACAAAGCATAGAACAAATCTCATATTGGTCTTGGAAAATAGATAAACACCTCAATAGCAAGTTTTACTAAGCATGCATGAGCTAATTACACAAGAAAAATGAGGGATATGCAATCATGAACAAGCATCCCTAAAATGGCCAAAAATCATCTCACAAGGGTCACTCATACTTAGTTGCATCAAATCTCATCCTAGAACTCATGTGCTGAATAAAAACAAGCAAGATATCATATCACATCAAAAGCAACATCCATTTAGAGGCTAAACTATCCAAAAATATGCAAAGGAATTTACATGCTTACGTCATCATTAGCCTTCATATGGACATCTAAGATGGGAATTCCTAGTCCAAAATCAAAATCTTTTTGTTCTTTTTCAACACAATTTTTGAATTTTTATGGATTTTTGCAAATTGTTTTCTCAAAAACAAAACAAACTCATCCATTCATGCCATCAAACTCAATCATCATTCATACACATCATGCTTCTATCCAAAAGAAAACATCCCTTAACAAGACAAGAACAAACACAAGAAACCTACACATGAAACTATGAGCTACTAACCCACCCCATACTTAAAATTTTGATGTCCTCATCAAAACAAAGAAATCAAAACTCAAAAGTAAAAGAGACAAGAGTTAAGAAAGCTCACAATTCCTTATTCGTGATTGGCATGTTGAGGCTTAGTTTGGAGGGTATCCTCGGCGGCGTCCCCTTTGGAGCCGTGCTTGCCTCTCTCGCTCGTACACATGGGCATGGAAAGGATCTTGATTTGGCGGTTGTAGTTGAGGTGTGGGGCGTTTCCATGGGTCCTCTCGGGAAGAGTAGTTCCCGACCATCCATTCATTGAAGCTCTCTTGAACGCTCCATATTTGGTCCTCGACCGCTCTCAAATCATCCACATCACGCCTAGTGTAAGCAATGTTGCGGTTCACTTCTTCAAATTGAGCTTGGAAGTCTTCTTCTTGGTGGGAGAGTTGTTGTTGTTGAAAATTCAAGTGTTGTTGTTGAAGGTTGATTTGGTGTGCTTCTTGTAGCATGGTTGATTGTTGGAGTTGAAGGTGAGCCAATTGGTTGGCTAGGAAGTTCATGTCCACCGATTGTTGAGGCTCGGGGAAGACCATTCCGGGCCCATACCATTGGGCATAACGTTCGTATCCTCCAAAACTTGGTTGCTCTTGTCTTGCACCACTTCCCTCTCCTCTCTCGAAATGGCTAGGAACCGGCTCGGGCAAATAGGTGTCGGACCGACGTTGATGGACGTCGGGCCCGAGGTACCCGGCATCTCGATTCAAGAGCGTTGGAGCTCGGTCGGTGAGCAAGTTGCGGTATCCGTCATCTTCTTCTTTTTGAGGCGAGTCAACATCCTTGGCTTCCCTTCTTGCAAACTCGAATTGGTTGGGCTCTTCATCTTCGGTATCCGGAGAAGCTTGAGGAGTAGTGAAACAAATGTGTTGTGCACATCGTCTACACTCAAGCGTCCCCTCCGGCTCTCCATAAGGATTCTCTTTTCCCGCCAACACTTGGAACCAATTATAGTAGCTCGTGAGGTCAAAGAGTCGAGGCCCAAAAGGAACATGCACCTTGTCAAAGTTGGAATGAGGCTCTAGATGGGGAATGATGTCGTTGACGACTCTCTCCTTGATGATATTGGCTTTCTTGAAATACTTAAGATCCATGAACTCCACGCCATTTGGTGCCGGTGTGTACTTTGAAAGATCCACCTCAAGACGATGAGCCAAGCGGGCTATCATCCCTCCAAAGTAAATCCATGATGAGCTTTGGAAATCCCTCACCATTTTCACCCATTCCCACGTGAGGTTCATCGGCTTCTCATTTTGAAACAACATCTCATAGAGCAACATGGCTTCTTCCTTCATCGGCTTACTTAGCTCATGCCTAGCAAAGATGGCACATCCCAAAGCTCGGATCATGACACGGAAGAGGGGACTTGCTATCTCATTTGTTGGGGCTCACTTCCGGATCTCACTCTTTCCCACTACATATCTCCAAAGATAGTTCACTTTGTCATTGTCCACAAAAGCCTCATCTCTCGGGAAAGGAAATCCAAGGTAGACCGCCAAATTCCTTAGAGAGAGCTCTTGCAACTCGTTGCCCAATTGGAAGGAGATCATGCCTTCACTCTCAACTCCTTCATATGTGCACTTGAATTTTGCCATAAACTCCGACGTTAAGGCGGGATAGTGAGTGTTGTTCCACCTTAGCATCACATCTAGCTCAATATTAGAGTAGCAACGGTTGAGCACCGCATCCATACTCATCTTCTTGATTGATTCCCAATCTAGCCACCTAGTGTGGTGAGCTAGACCCATGTAACGCTCAAAGCTTTGAGCCACATCATCATCCTCAAATTGCACATCATCCATCTTTTGCACCCTCTTTGACTTCTTGGACTTCTTTGATGGCCTCTCCATACGTGAAGAAGATGCTCGGGTTGTCATGGTACCTACACACAATCAAAGCAAAGAACTACAAGATAAGATCTATACAACCTCAACAAAATCACATGCTTCCACAACTAACAACTTATCACACAAGAAAATGACCCCATACTTGTCTTCTAGACACTTAATCCACAACATCCAATCATGCATGAACCAAGAATCACATACAATGGTCAAGCTAGAAGATATATCATGATAAACAAGCCTTAACCAACAATCAAGCTCATGAATCCTAAAGCTCACACAAGAGAAAGCCAAATAGCACTAGGACCGACCAACACAAGACATCGGGCCCGAGGTCCTCAACCTCGGTCCGAGTCTTGGACCGACTTCTCAACGTCGGACCCGAGATCTGGACATCTCGGTCCGAGCCTCCATTCGACTTCTCTACCTATTTCACCCAAAAATCACTCTATCATGCTCCTAAAATCCAAAATCAACCATTTCTCTTCATCAATCGAAGTTCCAAGTAGGTTCTAACATGCATAATCAACAATTAAGATCAAATTTCACTATTCATGCAAGACACCATGGATGCTCAAGATCTAAGCTCATTCAATCATGGCAAATCTCAATTCAAACAATAAAAGCATGGAATTCTCAAGGAATCAAGTAGAGATTGAGATTCACATACCAAATTTGAAGAGACAAAGACTTCCTAGCAATCAAACTTCTTAGAACTCAAATTCTCCAACTAGATCTAGGGGAGGGATGAAGATCTATGGGGCTTGTTGGGATTTTTGCCTTTGGGATCGATGTTGGGGATGGCTAGGGTGTTGGATCGAGATTGTTGTGAAGGTTTGCTTGGGGATCGAGTGTGATGGAGGTGGGGATCGATTTGGGGGTTTTTGAAGTGAGCTTGGTATTTTGGGAAGGTGGTTATGAAGGTGATGGGTAGTAGGTATGGGAAAGAAGGCTTTAAATGGGTAAGAGACAAAGTTAGGTCAGAGGGGTATAATGGGCATTTCCTCCAAATCAAGACCAATGTTGACCGGCCAAGTCGGACCGACGTCACCAACGTCGGGCCCGAGGTCCTGGGTACCTCGGTCCGAGTCTTGGTTTGGCTTCCTAAAATTCCCTCTTCTTGGTAATTCTCTACCCACAAATCCTTTTATTATTTTCACCATTACCATACTCAATCATGAAGCTCATACAACACACAATTCCACAAAACACATGCTAAGGAGAGATTAGAAAGAATCTAAGCTAAGACAAAGAAACTAAACTAAAAACTACGAAAATAAACCTACTAAGCTCGGGTTGCCTCCCGAGGAGCGCGTCTTTTAAGTCACTAGCTTGACTTCTAACCTCGACCTTCATGGAGGGTGAAAAATGGTGAATTGATCACCGTAGTCATGTCCATCTCCACGCCCCTCATAGCCATAAAACCACCACTTGTGGTTGATGTAGGCGTGGCCTCCAAATTCTCCTTCACCATTGTCCTCCAAAGTGTAGATTTGCACCTCTTACTCCTTCTCAACTTGATCTTCATTCCCTACATCACAAACATCTAGAGAATTCCTAGGGGAATCAATGACATTATAGCTCAAATCTTCCTTCAAATCACTTAAACATGTGAAACTATCCTCTAGATCCTCTTTCAAGTCACTTAAACATATATAAGAGTCTCCCACATCAAAAGGATATGAGGAAGGATACTCTTCATGGCCTCTTGGACTATCTCCACCTCTTGACTCCTCATGGTGCTCACTTGAATTTAGCAACTCTCTCTCTTGCTCTTGAACATTAACGATGTCATGGTTCCTCAAAGGTGCTTCTTCCTCTCTTGTGGCTTCTACTTCCTCGCTTTTGCGCTTGGCACTTTCCTCCAATTTCAAGATTGCCAAAGCATCCGGTTCATTTAGAGCTTTGTTGAAGTGAAACTCCACCTTATCCTCGCCAATCTCGAAAGTCACTTTTCCATTTCTCACATCAAATTTGGCACCCGCCGTGGCTAGAAACGGCCTTCCAAGAATCATGGGCACCAAAGGGTCTTCTTTCATATCAAGGATCATGAAATCGTCGGGGAAAAAATACCTCCCAACTCTAACCGGGACGTCATCTAAGATTCCGGTGGCCTTTGTAGATGAACCATCGGCCATAGTAAGACTCATGTCCACCGGTTCCATATCACCGAGGTTAGCCCTTCTCCATATGCTCATGGGCATAACCGATATGCTTGCTCCTAAATCACAAAGAGCCTTGAAGTTTTGGGATCCAATCCCCACGGTTATTGCAAATCTCCCGGGATCACCCAATTTTTGAGGTAGCTCCAAGATTTTCACCTCATCTTGCATTTCCACAATCGACCTCTTCTTGCTCAAAATTTCCTTCAAGAACTTAGCATATGATGGCATCTCACTTAGAGCGTCGGTGAATGGTATGGTGATGTTCAAACCTTGCAATAGCTTCAAGAACCTCTTAAACTTGCCCTCAACAACTTCCTTGGGCTTCTTCAATGGATAAGGAAGAGTTGTGCCGCCTTGTTTCTTGGTTGAATCCTCTTCCTTGGACCGTCTTGGACCATTCTCAACATTCTCAGCTTGGACCGACTTGGGATCGACATCTGGACCGATGTGCGGAACCTCGGTCCTAGGGCAGGGCAAATCTGGGAACATCGGTCCGACAACAGGGCATGTCGGGCCCGAGTTCAACTCCTCCTCGGTCCGGGTCAGGGGACTTTCTCCATCTTCTGGATCGACTTCATGGCACGTCGGGCCCGAGTTCTTGGGCAACTCGGTCCGACTCCCTTCTCTTGTCCTTGGCACTTGTGGCTCGGGCAAACTCCGTCCACTCCTCAATCCTATGGCTCGAACTTCATTTTGTTGTTGTGGGGCACGGAGATTCTCCTCGGGTCGGCCCGGGAGTCTCCCTTCCTCTCTCGGAAGTTGATTCGCCATGTGAACAAATTGGTTGTCCACTTGTCTTCTCCATACACCAAACTCCTTGAATTGGGTGCTCATCTCATCAACTCTTCTCTCCACATTGGTGAATTGATTCTTCAAGTCTTGAGCCCATTGTGGTGTTTGCTCATAGAACCCTGGAGGTCGGTATGGTGGTGGTTGGGCTCTTGGCTCATTTTGGTTGTAGTTGTTGTTGTACCCATTGGCTTGGCCTTGGTTCCACCTTCCATTCACTCCATTGTTGAAGTTGGCTCTTCCTCCATAGTTCCTTTGAACATAGTGTGCCTCCTCGATTTGCTCGGCCAAACAAACTTGGCGTTCATTGGGACACTCTTGAGCTCCATGCTTGAAAGAACCACATTCTTCACATGCTCTTGTGGTTTGCTTGAGGTAACTCATTTGCCTCCTCATCTTGTTCAACTCATCCTCAAGGAATTGGATCTTCACATCCTTATCAACCTCTTCACTCTTCGGGTCGTAAAGCCTCCTTATACCATCTCCTTGGACTCTTGCCTCTTTGTTGACTTGACTCACTCCGTACATGGCTTCGTAGTCGGAGAGTTTGTCGAGCAACTCCCATGCTTGCTCCGGCGGCAAATCAATGAACCCACAATCGGTGTGAAGGTTCAACTTGTCCTTGGTGGCGGGGTTGATTCCTTGGAAAAATATGTCTTGGAGAACATAACGTTGTTGCCCATGCGTTGGACATTGCCTCAACATTTCCTTGAACCGATCCCAAGCCTTAAAGAGTGGCTCATGGTCTCCTTGTTGGAAACTTGCTATCTTCCTTCTAAGCTCCGTTGTCTTTGTTGGAGGAAAGAACTTCATCAAGAATGCTTCGTTGAGAGCCCTCCATGATGTGATGGATCGAGGTGCTTGGCTCTCCAACCAATGTAATGCTTTGCCTCCCAACGACCACTTGAAGGCTTTGAGTAGCACGTACTCAAGTGTTTCATCATCCGTCGAGATGGTCTCACATAGATTCTTGAATTGCTTCACATGCTCAATCGGGCACTCATTCGGTCTCCCTTGAAATTGGTCTCTCTTGATAAGTGAGATGAATTGAGTCTTGGTCTCAAAGTTCTTTGAAACCTCCGGCAAGATAATGGCCGGCTCCGGCACCTTCAACTCCAGATGCATATATTGACGTGCATTCCTGTAATAGTCGGGGTTTTCCTAGCCAAAATAACTGATAACCTCGACAATTAAGGATTAATTAAAAATAACAATAATAAATAAATTAAATTAAAATAAATTTTCCCGAGTATTTTTCTGGGTAAAATTTTGGATCGGATAAATACCCGATAACACTTCCCTCCGTTTCATTCTTCTATTTCAACTTTTGTCCTATGTGCATGCCTTTATAAATTGTGGCACTCATTCCTTCCTGCCACCTCATTCACATATCCCTTGTTTGCTTAATTGCTACGTACCATCACTTGCCAGCTTACATCCTTTTCCCTCATTTCTTTCTTTCTTTCCCTTATCCTTGTTGTTTTGTTCTGCCTGATTGTTATCTCCAGTTTCCTTTCCTCTCGGTGTGATTGTTGTTCTTGGTATTTCTTTTCTCCCAAACCCAATCCTTCCTTTTCTACTGCCCACTGTTGCTCATCACCGTGGCCAGCTGCCTTGATCACCACCAGACGTATGTCGTCGGAGTTGTTGTCTCCCCTGACCGAGCCTCCTAAAACCGGGCCTTTATCCCGATCGAAAATCGAGCCAAGGTTGTTCTAAAATCTCAGATCTGGTACTTTATGCGCACAAGCTATGAATTTATACTTGACCTTGTTAACCGTGGATCGTGGAACGTATCTTCCACACTTTGGGCTTGTCAGGCAAAGCATAGTCTGTAAGCTGTGGATTAATTAACTAAAGCTAATTGATTCATGTGGGTAAAAGGGAGAGGTTTGCCAATTAAGATAAAATTGTAGTTTAAATACAATAATAGAAATATGTAATAGTATAAAGATGCAAGGATTAAACAATTTTCAAAAGGTGGTGTTCGATGGAAGACTTGGTTAACTAATTCTTCTTCACTACTGTGTTTGGCACTAGCTAGTGAGATGGGTATTATAGAGTTTTCAAAGAAATTACCTATTAAGCTAATCCTTTATACAAGTAAGTTTTAATTAATTAATTACTTCCTATCATCTCGTGGAGCTAGATGTAAAGAGGGGTTCATCAGACTTGTATTTTAGCTAACTATAAGTCTTTTGGTAAATTTACGTATTTTATTTTCTCGGATTAGAAAATAAATAATATTGTTATAGATCATTTTGGTTTTTAAAATAAAATAAAACAGAATAAAAATAAAGAATTATTATAAGTTCGTAACCTTTCATGTGTGAGAAGTCCCGGTTGCATTCGTATTTTATAAATACTAGGAATTCCTATTCGTTCACTACTAGAAAACGGGTAGTATTTCGACGCATTCCTCTCGGCGCTTCTCGTTTCGTCAATTGTAAAATTCGCGCGCGTGCATTTGCCGACACATATTTTAGACGTTTTTTTCCGTAGACCATCGTTGACATTTTTTGGCGTCGGCATTATCATAAAAGCGTCGAGAAATTAAGCTGCAATGAAAAAAGCCCGCCTTTTGTGAGATATATACGCGCTAAAAATTTTGGGTAAAAATTGAAATTAAACTTTACTTTACGCGCTTTATATCAAAAGTTGGAACAAGAACCCCCGACCCCAAACACATGAACAAGAAACCTTGAAAAAAACCCAAATCTCCAACCCTAGATCTCAAGTTCTACTCCCAATCAGCACATTTATCCAATTTCTCCTCTCACAACCTCTTAGCAATGGTGGAAAAAGCTATTATTGGGAACAAATTCATCAAAATCACACCAAATTCCAGATCTGGGCCGGGGCAGCTTTCGGGTTGCGACGGCGGAACAAAAACTTAAACCTAAATTAAAACCATCCTCTCGCTCAACTTCGCTCTCGCCATGGACGCCGGAGGAGGACGAGCTCCTGGCGAACCACATCTACAAGGAAGGCGAGGGGATCGGAGAAGAAGCCGTCGCCTCTAGGCCGGGGTGGTGTCGGGAAGAGCCCGCGAGCGAGGGCAGAGCGCGGGTCTGAGATTCAGTGGGGAGGCTGACTTCGAGTCGGGTTGGCGAGTCGGAATGGGTCTCTAGTGGTTCTCCGAGTGGTCGGGCCAGAGTCGGTTTGTGGGAGTCGGGGTCGGGTTGTCCAAGGCGGTCGCGTTCCGGCGAGGTCGAGAGAGGGAAGGGCGGCGAGAGAGTTGGCTAGGGAGGGGCTGGCCAGCCGAAGAGAGGAAGCCGGAGAAGACTGGCCAGCCGAAGTAGCTCCGGCGAGATCCCTATGAGGTGCTCGGCGTTTCGCGCAATGCTACGGATCTGGAAATCAAGTCCGCCTACAGGAAATTGGCTCTCAAGTAGGTTCATTTATCGCCTTTGTTGTTTGAAGTTAATAATATATCTGATTCTTCTGCAAATTGCAATTGCTCTGTTTTGGGATTGTATTTTGGTTCTGTTGTCTCTTTTTTGGTCTGGTTTGAGTACCTGTTTTTGCTTGATTGCTTAAAGTTATATTGCTTAATCTCTAATGCTTAGTTGGAGTTTTTTATACTATAAATCTATAAATGTCTTGTGATTGCAAAGTCTTGGACTAGCTCGTTTGAATGGTGAGTCAGAAGGAGGAACTCAGAGTGTTAGGAGCCTTTCTGGTGAATTTCATCCAGGAAAAATGAGAAGCTCGGTTTAGCCGTTTGATATGGTTATATAGAGCGATGGCCGATAATCTGAAGTTCATATTGGTTTTATTTGTAAGGCTTGGCTGGAGGTTATAATATTGCGATTTGTCTTTTATGAAGTGTGGAAAATCTAAGTTGACAGCCTCTACTACTATAGCATGTGTACAAGGAAAATTATGGGATTGTGCGCTTTATGGAATGCCATTGCATATGATGAGTTCTGAGGGAAGATTTGGGAGAAAATATATAAGCTGGAAGTTCCATGTAACATCCCTAGTTATGACACTCGTGAATAAAAGTTGGATTGTAGGTACTGTGAAGTTAGAATTACTATGCTGAGTGAGGTTTTCTGTAATTAGGACTCTGAATTTGATTACCACTGAATCACTTTTCACAGTTGATGTGTCAGTGATAGCTTTTGCATATCGATTAAAATGTCTGGTGGATATTAAAGAAATAAATACTGATGTTTGATAAATCTGCGTCCAGGTACCATCCTGATAAGAATGCAAATGATCCAAGCGCATCTGATATGTTTAAGGAAGTCACATTCTCTTATAATATATTGTCTGATTCTGAGAAAAGACGACAGTTTGGCTCAGCTGGGTTTGAGGTGAGAATATATTTGATGATTAATTGAAGTACACTGTATTCTTTAATCTGCTCCTACAGAGGTGAGAGGTGCATATGATGGGGTTCTCTCATATTTATCGAGTAAACATAAATGTCTTATTATAGTACATTCTTCTATTAGGCTGTTGAGTCAGAAAGTCAAGAATTGGAACTAGACCTTTCAAGTCTAGGAGGTGTAAATACTATGTTTGCAGCCTTGTTTAGGGCAGTATGCTCATTTAATACCTTTTCTTCTTCTTCTTTTTTTGTGTGGCTGTTTTACTGAAAAACTAATGAGCTTTCACATGTTTTGTTTTTGTTTATTTTGTTTAAATCAGTAAACTAGGTGTTCCAATTAAGACTAGTGTATCAGCGATTGTCTTGGAGGAGGCATTGAATGGAAAAGTGCCGGTTCATCCACTACCTCTGGGACAACCTTTGTTTAGAAAGGTAATTGGTTCAATGAATCTCTCTAGAGTTGATTCTTCAATATTTAAGTTTTTAAAAGAACAGACTATTTGTGTTTTGCTTCATTTCTAGAGTATTGCCCCTCTTCCAGGTTGAGATACAGTGTGCCCATTTTTACGCTGTTAGTCTCACAGAGGAGGATCTGAATGGGGGAATTGTGTGTCGGGTTCATTCATCAGACAAAAGCAAATTCAAGGTATGTTGTGGTAATGAAGATAACATCAAGTTTTCCTTTTGTTATATATATAGCTAGGCTACTTGGTCTCTTGACAGTATATTTACAATTGATTGGATCCTGTTTGCATATACACTGCCATCATGTCTGAATACTTTGTAAAGCCAGTATTTCAACATACACTTTTCCCTTTTGATTTTTATCATATGGGTTGAAATTGAATGCATTATAAAACCAGTTTTTGCATACCAGACACGATCTTATAATGTATTTACTTTCTTTCTTTTGTTCCTAAAGGTTGAAATTCATATTCACATTAATATGCAAAATCAGGTTGACTTTAATTGGGACAAATGGTATGGTTTTGCAAATAAATGCTGCTACTAAAAGTCTATTTGCATAGAATAGGCTAAACATTTCATACCAACTTCAGTTCATGCTCATTTCTATTTGTCTTTTTCCATTACTGAACTGCTTGTGATAATGTTATGAGTGGCTCAAATTTGTGCAGTTATTGTACTTCGAACAAGAAGAGAGTGGCGGTTTAAGTCTTGCACTGCAGGTACTATTATTAAACTGTCATTTCTGGTTCCATTGTTTTTGGGTTCTGGATACATTTTCAGGGCAGGAAGGTGTATCTAGCCTTTAATAAAGCAGTTTACAGTCAGCAGATCGTAAACTCTTAATTCTTCATTTACTAGTACTAGTACCAATATTCATATCTTCATGTTTTTCACTGCCAGAAGTATTCATCCTTGCTAACAAAACTTGCTTATTTTTCCAAGTTTTTTTATGTGTACTGTAACTCTTTTTTTTCAGTTGCAAAAAAAATATGAGTTGCTTTTTGTCGGTGCTTACTTTTTTGGGTTATGTAATAATGTCATTTTTTTGCCTTCCTTTCTATAATTACGCCTTTAAGTAGATATGCCCCTCATTTGGATTATTGAGGATGTGCAATGTTTACTCAATAATGGAATTAGAAAAGTTGGTGCTGTCTCTTTACTTCACACGCATATTGATAATGGTGGGGCACTTTTGTTGAGAAAGTATGACTATCAAATATGCTGCCATGGAGTATCATTATTAGCTTTAGACTTTGAAGGCACATGGTTGGTCTTACTTTCTTGGCAAAATAAGTTAGAAATATGCCTATTTTTGTTTAGGAAGAACTGAATACTGGGTTTGCAGTTTTATTGAGGATATGAAAGCATGATTGTATCTTCTAAATATTGATATTCTCTCCATGTAAGGCATGTATGCTGCCTTGATTCCCTTTGCTCACGTAATGTAAGATTTTATCAAGGTATAGGAGGTCAAAATGTCTACACCTGCTAGGAAAAGGTTGATGCGGGACTTCAAGAGGCTGCAACAACCCACCTGCAGGAATCAGTGGAGCTCCTCATGACAACAACATTATGCTTTGGAATGCTGTTATTTTTGGGTAGGTTTAAATCACAAACTGACACGCTGTGTGTTTATGTGCTTTCTCTTGTTTGATTTCTTTACCTTTGCATTGTATATATAGTGTTTGTTGAGTTGAGGTTGACTATATTTTATATGTTTTGTAGGAAAGCTTGAGATTTGCAACTGGTTCCCACAGTAATCTGAGTGGAGTCAACTTTGCATTCAAGGAAAAAAAGGTATGTAGTGTTTTCAGAATACTTTTTCAAATAAATTGTGTTGACACATGAGTATAGCATTATCTTGGAAATCTAAACACAACCCAGGTTTAGTTAGTTGAACATTAAGTGAGAATTGCTAATTTATGTAGGATTACATTTTAACAATATTAGCTGTTTGCACTGATTATAACATAGAAAAGTTGAGTTTTTGTTCTGGGGATTTGCCTCTGAAAACTTATCTCCAGATTTAATATATATTGATAGTAGACAGAAATTTGTCATGTGTGTGAGAAATCTAGTGAGCTGAATTTGAACTAGGCATAAGAATCTTGTTGTCTGTGTGTTGCTAGAGTCACCATCACAATCAACAACTGCCTTCTTTCTTTTTCTTTGAGGGCAGAAATCCAGCTCTAAATTCAAAAAAACAGGGTTTCAAAGATGGGTTCAATTCATAACTCCATGCTTGCCTATGTTGCATCAGTTTTTTTCAGGTTTTGCTAATTTGAAGTATTTCTGTTATTGTTGAATCTCACCAGTCATCTATTTTTTTGATTTGTGAAGGTTGCCTCAGCCTCTGCAGGGGAAGTTAATCGCAATGCATCTGGGAATGGTCAGGCTTCAAACTCGCCACAATAGCATGTCTTATGATAGAATATGTCTATGTACTCTCCGTTAACTAATTAGCTATCTATATATCTACTTAATTGGTATGAAAATGGTTGGATATTAAGATGCTTGGTATGTTTTTGTAAGACAATATGTTTTGATGGACAAGTACTTATGCATGGATTTGATGGCCGGTTGTGTAATGAATGACTACTTATATATATATCAATGCTAATTTATTATGCACTATAATTGTACACTTTGATGTTAATCTGTTTCGTTTATACATATAGCTCGAGACTTTCAGGTGTAATTTTGGAACGACACGCAAACGTCGACGCTTTTACTTACCCAAAAGGTTGTTCATTTCTCGACGCTTTATGTTGTCATCAAATTTTAATTTTTTTTGGAGCTAAACAAAAGGCGACGCTTTATTCCGTCAAAAATAATTAGCGGGAAATTTTTGCCCTGGGCGGGAAGCATTTCTCGACGCTTTTTTATGTCGCTTATTCCTGGCGCCAAACACATTATCTTGGCGGGCAACAATTCTCGACGCTTTTAGACGTCATAGAAATTTGGCGGCATGATTAAATTTGAAATTCAAATTCATAAAAAAGCGTCGACATTTTGAATTTACGACGTCATATTATGTCGACATTACGGACACACAAAAACGTCGGAGATTTGTGACGTCAAAAATTTCAACGCTTTGAAGGAACGTCGAGAAAAAATTTCTCGACGCTTTTAAACGCCGAAAATGGACCGAAAAAGCGTCGAGAAACTACATATTTTCTAGTAGTGGTTATAATCGAATCGATATCTTCTATATAAGATTCTGCTAGCTAAGACTCATTCGTGTTCCTTTCTGATTTCCGGTACCAATCTATCGTTGGACACAGAAGTCCGTCCGAGTTCCGATTGCTAACCCTTCCACGTTATACCTAGTTGTACTCCTACTCTCGCTACAGTAAGGCAAGTGGATTGGTTCCTTTCTGTCTTAATTATTGACGATTATGGAAGATCGTATAGCCCTATATGTTATCCTGATATATGTGATATATGATAATGTTTAATATAAATACCTATGTATGTATGTATGTATGTATGAATGTGTATATATATATATGTATTAGTTACGTGTTGTTATTGCCTCGTAAGAAATAGATCAGGTTATTAGTGTAAAAGACTAGTTGTTGTTGGTTGCACTATGCTAGAACAGAACTTGGGTTGTTAGGTATAACCCTGTTTGTCGTTACGTCTCCATTGAAAGGTTGATTGTGATTCGAATAGATATAAAGAGAATCCTATTCTACGGATTTTTGCTAGGAATATTCATATCCTAGCATCTGCTCAAAGTGAGTTACTTTCTCGTACTCCGTCGATCTGTTGAATGTAGTCCATGTTCTAATAATAGGATGACCTCTCTTGGTAGTGTCATCCATGAAGAGGTTAGCTCGTATTCTTCCACTGGTTAGGATGTTTTTCCCCTAACAAATCGATACTTATGGAATGGTATCAGTCTTTGTATTCTTCCACTAGTTAGGATGTTTTTACCCTAACACATCGGTTAGGATGTTTTTACCCTAAAACATCGGTTAGGATGTTTTTACCCTAGCACATCGGTTAGGATGTTTTTACCCTAACACATCGGTTAGGATGTTTTTACCCTAACACATCGGTTAGGATGTTTTTTCCCTAACCCATCGGTACCTATAGGATGGTAACAATCCTTGTATTCTTCCATCGGTTAGGATGTTTTTACCCTAACATATCGATACTTATAGGAAGGTGTCAATCCTCGTCTTCGTCCATCGGTTCGAACGTATTCTTCTACCAACTAGGACGTTTTTCCCCTAGCACATGGGTATATAAATGACGATTTCGGTTCGCTCTTGTCTTCGATTGATTAGAATGTTATTCCCTTACTTATCGTTCACTTAAGGGAACATGTTGATTCTCGATTCGGTAGCTATGTTAATTGAGCAAATTAGGACACTCTAGTTGCTCGACGAGAGTGACGTTGTCTAATTAAACAAGTTATTATGGCATTATGCGATTAGTGCTTATTGCACTTTGGTTCATCTAGCTAGCGAAGCTTAGCTCATATTCTTAATGTGAAACCTCAGTAGGGATTGATTTAGCAGGTACCACAGAGTCGAATGTAAGAGGACCATTCGACATGCTTAGCTCATAATCAGTAAATAACTCGTCTTTTCTCAAAAGTTTCAAGACGACACACTGGGATGTGTCCTATGAAGCCGAAATTTGTATTCTCCGACTCTCATGGCTATACCTACTGATCATGGAACCCTTAGTCGTTAGCCATTCAATGTTCAGTTCATCATGTTGATCCATTTTATTCAATAACCAATCGTCCTCTCCACTTGCTAATCTATTCTAGACTAACCCTTCCATTTGACTCGTTTTTGCATGGTTGTCTGGTGTGTTTCGTTGACTTTCAACACATCAGAATCTAGAGGAAGTGGTCAAACTAAGACACTGAAGTTTGGATGCTGTGCCTGTCAACCCTTTAGAGGATAAAGGAGAAGCTGAAGTGAGGACGACGGTCATCCACAACGGCAATCACCCTTTTTCTCTTTTAATGTAAATTCAAACTTTGTTAAACTGGCTGAGTTCAAATCATATTGTTGTTCGTATCTGTTTTGAATACACTTTGTAAAGGCCTGAGTAGTCTTAGGTTGGTTAAACCTGGGATTATTGGCGGTAATACTCCCGTGTAAATTTGGGGGTGTTACAATTCCGGGGTTGGGTGTTGATTTGAGCCTCCAATCTCATCCTTTGCTCACGCTCTCTTCTAGCTTCGGCATCCCGGTTTGCCATCTCAAGTTGCATACGAGCCATGTCGGCTCTCATCCTATCAACCTCATCATCATGTAGTGCTTGGTTCTCCATTCTCTTCTTCTTTCGAGCTTGCTTGATAATGCTCTCCGGATCACACACAAAGTCGAACTCAAGTGTTCCTCGGACGGGACGAGCTCGCATACACCTATAACCAAAGACACAAACAAAGCCGGATCAAAACAAACAAGCGGTTTGGGCTAGTCCCTCACCCAAATTACTACCAAATCAAAGACTCAACAAAAGATGGTACCTCAAACAAGTAGAACTCCCCGGCAACGGCGCCAAAATTCTGATCGGGTTCCGGATCGGAGGGTCAAAACTTAAATTTATAAACCGAACCCCTATTGTAGTACAAGGGTAGGGTGTCGAACACACGGGAGTTCGTGCGTTGAGTGTACCAAAAAGACTTAAAAGGGGAAAAGAAAGGCAAAAACAAGGAAAATCAAAGAGAACTCCTCGGGACCGACTTTGGTCACCTCGGTCCGAGGAGGATCGACGAGTGCTAACACGGGACCGACACTGAGAACGTCGGGCCCGAGGTACTGGGGAACTCGGACTTGGCCAAAATGGTAGATCGGTCTTGGGTTTTTGGGATCCTTCCCTAACTAGACTTGGGTGATTCCACCCCAATTCAGCCAATAAGTGTTGATCCTCGTGAGATCGAGGTTGTTAGCCTTCGATCCCTCCACTCTACACATCGACCATGGGAGGCTCCCGCTCTCCCTTCGATGCAAGGTCAAGTGTTGGGTTCGAGATGCTTCTGCTCACTCTTACCAATTACAAGCCCTTGATCCTTTGTTTCCACTAAAGGATTGAAGCTCATGTAGAGAGGATTCCTAGATCAAGCACTCAAGGCTATGGAATTGGGGGTTCACACCCAATCCTAGCTAGGGGTTTCCCCCATAGCCCAAGACTTTGGAATCTACTCCATGAAGTAAGAGTAAAAAGCAATCAATAGACAAAACAAGCAAATCTCAATCATCCAACTCAAATCAAGGCTAAATTGCATTCAAATCAAAGGCGTTCACAAGATCCAAGTCTTAAATCCACTAAACAAAAGCAAAACAAGTTCAAAAATCACTAATCCTCCCTAAGCTCCACCGATTTCTCTCTTCTTCTCCTCTTCCTTCCTCCTCCTTGCTCTCCAAGTCTTCCTTGAGCCTTTGAGAGTGATTAGATGTTCATTCCCCCCTTTTCCAAGTTGTTCTCTCTCTCTAATTATCCTCCCTCTTGATTAGGGACCAAGGAATTCCAAAATTAGAAGAAGGGCGAAAGTGGAAGATCACAATAATGTGCCTTGGAGCCCAATCCTTTTTTAGCTGACTTGGACCGACACGCATGGACCTCGGGCCCAACGTTGTGGACCTCGATCCGAGCCTCCAATGCTCCAACTCGGGCCCGACTTCTTGGTACATCGATCCGGGGCCTCAATCCTCTTCTCTTCTTGGCTTTCCTTGAGTTCCTCTTCGTTCCTTGCATGGCTCTTCTGCTCCTTTGCTCCCGAGCTTTGCCTCTCTTTAGAAACTCCTTCAAAACGTCGTCAAACGCGCCATTTTACCTACAAAATACAACAAATTCGCATAGTCTCCGAATCTCATAGAAAATCGGGAACTAAGCTAGAACGAGACAAAACTAACAAAGAAAGGAACAAAAGACACATATTTACAAGAGAAATTAACCACTAAAACACCACCAAAATGAGAGACATCAACAAGACCCCACTTTCTTCCGACATGGCAAGCTCTTCCGGAAAGAAATCCGGTTTGGGTTGTTTCTTCTTGAAATTCTCCATTTTCCGGATTTTGTTGTGTTATGATTCGGCTTGTGCCTTGTTTGCTGACTGCTGGTCTTGTGTAGGTTCTAAGATCGATACCTCTGCTGCCGCGATGGTTAATAGGCTGAGATCGAGCGGCTTCAAAGCCATGACCTACCCAACCCCATCTGTTGATTCCAAGAAGTCCCAATCCCTGAAGCGGAAAAGGATCGAAGATACCCCAACCCCTGCCGCCAAGAAGAGGGAGCCCAAAGACCTTTTGAGTGTTTTTGGTGATAAATTGTCGCCCAATGTTAAAGCAGAATTCTAGTCCATGACCCTCGATGCTGCCTTTAGCCATGTGGGCACTACTCTTAGGCTGGTAAGTCGATTCCTTCTCGTCGATACTTCTTTGCGTTTTTTTTACTTTAGCGCTTTATTCTAGCTTATCGTGTCGTGCTTGTTTTAGGCTTTTCAAGAATTGATGGCAACCAATAGCCGGTCCCATGATGAGTTGTCAAAATTGGAAGTAGAAGCCAAGAGCACCAGAGATGCCGCCGCCGTGTCTGAGAGAAAAATTCGTAAGCTTCAATCCTCCATCGAAGCCTTGTCGGTCCATGTGGAGGACCTCCAAATTGAAAAGGCGTCCTTGGAGTCTTGGATGCATGAGGCAAAGAGGCCGGCTAAGCATTTCTCGGAAGTGGTGACGCAAGTGGCTGGATATTACACGCTTAAGGCGCGAGTGGAACTTCTTCAAGACCTGGCTGATGGGAACGGTGCAAACTGGGAGCTCACGGCTCAGCAGGAGGCTTTGGAAGAATATTTCCCATCCTGCAATCCTCCTCCAGGTCAAGAATTTATGGAAGCCGCCGAGTTGGTGGCTGAGGAAGAGGAACCCGAGAAGGCTAAGGAGGCCGGGACCCCGAGTGTGGCTGTCGAGAATGCTAGTGGCGAAGATGACGCCGAGGTCAAGGGAGACACAGAAGATGCCAAGGATGGTGGTGGTGAGGCAAAGGGTGAAGATGAGGCGAGTCCGAAGGAAGACTGACTACCCCTGCCCTTTTAGTGTGCAAGTTCTATGTTTTCGTATTGTCGCTTTCTCATTTTAGGTCTTTAAAACTTATCTGCTACTTTTACGGCCGGTGGGCCGGTACTTTTTTGATACTTTGGCCGCGGGCCGAGAGATATTTTCACTTAATCGTTTTGACGCAGACTGTATGGCGCATTTTGGTATTTGCTTGCGGTGTTTTTACCTCGTTTGATTTGCGTTTGTTTGGCAATTTTTAGAGGGTGGCAATGGTTTTTGGCTTTGGTCCAATACCGTGCTTACGATAGTCATGGATGCGTTAGTAGATCAGCATCCGGGGAAAGCGTTATGTGACTTTCCCCCTGGCGCATCATCATTGCGAAATAAGATTTCGGGTTTTTGCGCTTAGTTTACTGCAAAGGTCCGTGCATAATTGCTTATGATTAGGCATCATTTGGATCCATAAGTTTAGTCCTTAGGATGTATTGTTTTCACGGCGTCCCGCGAATTGTGGCATCGGGTTTATCGTTGCTATAGCTTTCCCCTTCCCGTATTAATCCAATGTGACTGCATTGATTGGACTTAGATGGGGGGTAACCAACTTATGGGTTACTTCATCACGTTGTATGCGTGACGACATCGTCATTTCTAGACGGTATAACCATGCGAATATACAGTGGTTTGTTAGGTAATGTGCTTCGGTCGCGTATTTGTTTAGTCATAAAGATGTTTCTAAAATAACGCGTAAGGTGGTTTTGAGTTGTGGGAGAGTTGTTATTTCGCGAAACATTACAAATCAGTGATAAAAACAAATTCTAGATTATGTGTTTAAAAACAAAGCATCGACATTGGGGGTTATGACCCCGGCATCTCTTATTGAAAGAAGAATCAACTAGGTCCTAAAGAAGTTTTAAACCCTAAAACTAAATAATGACTGAAATTGTAATGAGAACCAACCGATTTCAAAAGTAATACTTCTTTAGGTGCGTAGCGTTCCAGCTCCGGGGAACTGCTTCTCCGTCTTTGGACTCCAATTGGTATGCTCCATTCCCAGCTATCTTGGTGATCTTGTACGGCCCTTCCCAAGTTGATCCCAACTTGCCGGTGTTGGCTTCTGCGGTGTTCTGGAAAACCTTATGTAAGACCCAATCTCCCAGCTGGAAGCTTTTAACGCGTACATTCTTGTTGTAACTTCTGCGACCTGTTGTTGATACTTCGAGAGGCGTGCATGTGCTACTTCTCTAAGCTCTTGGACCGTATCTAGGTCGGCTTCCAGCTCCTCCTTGCTGCTTACGGAAGTGGCAAGCCGGTACCGGGCGGTGGGCACTACGACCTCAGCTGGTATGACGGCTTCGCAACCGTGCACCAAGGAGAAAGGTGTTTGGCCGGTGCGCCTTTGGGTGTAGTGCGATCAGACCACAGCACGAAAGGTAACTCCTCTGCCCACTTTCCTTTGGATTTCACCACCCGCTTCTTTAAGTTGTTGATGATGACTTCATTGCTTGCTTCGGCCTGGCCATTAGCTTGTGGATACCTGGGTGTGGATGTAACCAAATCAATATTCCATGTCTTGCAGAAGTCGTGTTTCTTCTTGCTTATGAACTGGGAGCCGTTGTCGCAAGTGATCTCGGCTGGTACTCCAAATCTACTCAAGATGTTTCTTTTTATGAAAGAGATGACCTGTTTGTCTTTGATCTCTCGGAAGGCCTCTGCTTCGATCCATTTGGAGAAATAGTCAGTCATTGCTAGGAAAAATACCTTCTATCCCGTGGAAGTGGGTAGTTTCCCAACAATGTCCATTCCTTATCTCATGAATGGCCGGGGGTAATCGAAGGATGAAGGACTTCTGGTGGTTGATGAGGTACTGGGGCGTGGCGTTGGCACGCGTCGCAAGCCTGGGCGTATCTAGTTGAGTCTTGACGGATAGTAGGCCAATACCACCCCTGCTTGAGAATTTTGTTGGCCAAGCTTCGTCCTCCAGTGTGGTTGCCACAATCTCCGCGGTGAATTTCTCTCATGACTTCTTCAGCGTCTTCTTTCTCGATGCAGCGTTGCAAGAAACCCGCGGCGGATTTGTGGAATAGGAGTCCGTCGACGATGGCAAAACGTGTCGCTTTTGATCTCAGGGCCTTGGCTTCGTCTTTATCCTTGGGAGTTTCTTCTCTGATGAGCCAGTCGAAGTATGGTTTAGTCTAGCTTGATTCCGTTTCGCCTTTCGTCTTGTTGGAACTCTGATACTTCTTTGATACCTCCGGCTTAGATGGAGATTCTTTGGTTTGTGCCGTTGAGGCCTCGATGATGGCCGACTGTAGTAAGTGGACGAGTGGTACGCTGTTGAACTCTCGCGGGTCCAAGGTCAACCCTAGACCTGCCAGGGCGTCGGTCGAAGCGTTTTGCTCTCGAGGGATCTGCTCAAACTCGATTTGATCAAATTTTTCGGATAGTGTTTTGACTATTCTGAGGTAACTGATCATTCTATCGTCTTTGGCTTCGAATATTCCTAGGACTTGATTAATGAGGAGTAGGGAATCATCACGTACCTTGGTTCTCTTGATGGATAAGTCGACGGTTAGCTCTAGGCCGAAGATGACGGCTTCATATTCCGCTTCATTGTTGGTTGCTTCGAAATCACACCTTTATGCCTGGGCTATCATATCCCCCTTTGTCGACTTCAACACAACCCCTAGGCCTGCCCCCCTTATGTTCGAGGCCCCGTCGGTGTGTAACGACCATTCTTCTTGGGCGTCGTTGTTAGACGTGGCCAAGACTTCTTTGGTTGCGCTTTCTTAAAGGGTTGGGGTGAAGTCGGCAATGAAGTCGGCCAAAACTTGTGACTTGATTGCTTTCCTGGGCTCGTATCTGATGTCGTATCCGCTCAAATGGATTGCCCATTTTGCCATTCTTCCTGAGAACTCGGGCTTTTGCATGATCTGTCGGAGCGGGTAGTTTGTTAGGACCACAATGGTGTGGGACTCGAAGTAGGGTCGAAGTTTGTTTGAGCACATCACCTCTGTCAGGACCAGCTTCTCCGTAGGGGAGTAGCGCGTTTCTGTTGGGACCATGGTTCTGCTTACGAGGTAAACTGGAACTTGTTGGCCCTCTTCGTCTTTGACAAGTACCCCGCTTAGGGCGCTTTCTGAAACGGCCACATAGAGTTGTAATACTTCTTCAGGCACTGGTTTGGCTAACAACAAGGGGTTAGCGAAATATTTCTTCAGTTCCTCAAAAGCAGCATGATGTTTCTCGGTCCACTGGAAGCTCTTGTTCTTCTTAAGGACTTCGTAGATTAAGCGGCACTTGTCTGAAGATTTAGAGATAAACCTGTTTAGCGCGGCTATTTTTCCGGTTAGCTTCTGTACGTCTTTCACACTTCGGGGGGATTTCAGGGAGGAAATTGCCCGCACTTGGTCAAGACTAGCGTCAATTCCCCGTTGGGTAACTACGTGCCCTAGAAAAGTACCAGATTGTACCCCAAAGATGCACTTTTGGGGGTTGAGTTTCATGTTGTATTCTTCCAGGATTTTAAAGGTTTCCTCGAGGTGACCCCTGTGTAGGGAACTCTCTGTGATCTTCACCACCATATCATCAATGTATGCTTTCATGGTTCTGCCGATTTGGTCTTTGAACATTCGGTTGACTAGTTGTTGGTGTGTTGTCCCGGCGTTCCTAAGACCAAACGGCATTACTCGGTAGCAGTAGGTACCCTGCCATGTGATAAAGGAGGTCTTCTCTTGGTCTTGCGGCTCCATCTGAATTTGATGATATCCGCTAAAAGCATCCATAAAGGTCAAGAGCTCGTACCCAGCTATTGCGTCTACCATCGTGTCAATGTGGGGTAGGGGGAAAGAATCTTTTGGACAAGCTTTGTTGAGGTCGGTGAAATCTACGCACACCCTCCACTTCCCGTTTTTCTTTGGTACCACCACTACGTTGCCCAACCATTCCGGGTACTTCACCTCTCTGATCTTCCCTGTTCCTAACAACTTCTTTACTTCCTCTTCGACCACTTGGACCCGATCCAGTGCGAACCTTCGCCTTTTTTGCTTGACTGGTGGGTGTTTGGGGTCGACATTGAGTTTGTGTGTGATGATGGAGGGGTCAATCCCTGTCATATCTTCATGACTCCAACCAAAGCAATCTTTGTGACTTCTTAAGAATTTTATTAATTCTTCTCTGATCCCGGGCTCTAGCTTTTCTCCGATTTTGACCACTTTGCCCTCTTCGAGAGTCACTTCCTCCGCTTTTTCACCAGTCTCGATTTGCGTTGGTGGAGGAGTGACGCTCTGTAATTGCTATGCTTCCGGTCTTAGGGTGGTCGGCTTGAGGGCAGCCTTGTAGCATTCCCTGGCCAACCTTTGATCCCCGCGGATCTCCTCCACTCCCCATGGTGCTGGGAACTTTATGGTTTGGTGATATGTAGATGCGACGGCCTTCATGTCATGCAACCACGGACGCCCTAGAATGACGTTGTAGCATGAAGGACAATCCATCACGAGGAAGTTGACTTGCTTGTTGACCCCCTTGGCAAAGGTGGTGAGGGCTATGTCTCCCACTGTTTGTTTGACTTCGCCGCTGAAACCTACCAATGGTACCGGGTGCTTGTGAATGTCGCTCTCGGATAACCCCATTTCTTTCAGGGCATCAAGTGTCATTAGGTTGGCAGAGCTCCCAGTATCAATCAGGACTCTTTTCATCAGCACGTTTCCAATATGCAGGGATATCACCAGGCCGTCGTGGTGCGGTTCTGTAGTGAAGCCCGCGTCGCTGTCGTCGAAGACAATAGCGGGTTCTGAAGATTTACCACCTGTGTGTCCAGTTTGATGCGGTCGACCGAAGTTGCCTTGTCGGGCGTGACGCTTCACGGCTGAATATGTGAGACCACAGACGTTTGATCCTCCTGAGATGACATTGACGACCCTGTCGGGCGTCGGGGGGTCTCTCCCTCTTCTCGGCTCGGACTGGAGATTCTCTGATACTTCTTTGGGTACTTGAGCGTCAGGTTCTACATCCTTGATTCTTCCCTCCGTGATAAGGCGGGACAGTTCCTTTCTGAGCATGATGCAATCTCGATTCCAGTGGCCGTGATACTCGTGGTAGTCACACCACTTGGTGGTGTCTTTGTCGGCTTTTGGGGCTTTATCTCTTCGCGGCCACCTCACGTACTCCCCTTGTTTTGCCATATTTCGTAGGAGCTTGTCCGTAGAAATATTGAGCTTGAGGGAATCCAGTGATGGTGGTGGTGGGTCTCGGTTTCGATCGTCCGTTTGTCGCGACTTGGCCCTATTGACCTGTCCGTGGCTAGGACGTGAATACGGGTCTACTCGGCGCTCCTTCCTTTGATCGACCGACCCCTTGCTGCTATCAGTCGGCCCCCTTCTCTCATACTTCTCGACTTCTGAAGTTCTCTTTTGCAAATTTCTATCTTCCTCAAGCGTAACGTGCGCTAGGGCTCTGGCTTGGACTTCTTCAAAGGTATAACACGGATGTTTGGTGAGTTCTTTGTAAAGGCCGCCATCGGGGGTTATCCCCTGCCTAAACACCTCTAATGCAGTGGTAACGTCACAGGATTGAATTGAGACTTTTTCGCGGTTGAATCGTTCTAGAAACTCTCTGGTAGTTTCTTGGTGCCTTTGGCGGATCCGATAGAGATCACTGGACTGCTTCTCGAATTTGCGGCAGCTGGCAAATTGGGTACGAAAGGAGTTTGGGAGTTCGGCGAAGGAACTGATACTACCGCGTGGTAGTTTTACGAACCAAGTTAGCGCTGGATCTGTCAAAGACGTGCCAAACCCTTTGCACATCACCGCTTCTTTGGAGTACGATGGGAATGCGCTCGTCATCATCTTTTGTTTATAGATCGCCATATGCTCGTCAGGGTCAGTCGTGCCATTGTATGGCGTCATGTTCGGCACGGTGAACTTCTTTGGTATTTCTACCCTGGTGATGCGGCGGGAGAAAGGTGACTCATCAAAGCCATCAGGGGCCTCAAGTTCCAAAGGCTGAAAACTTTTTCGACCGACTCGTAGTTGATCGGCGATGACACCAATCTGCTTAGTCACCTTTCTTCGTATGGCCGCATCGAGATTGAGTTGCCTTCGTCTCTCATGATCCTCCTCATCAGTTTCTTCATCATCCAACCAGGCGTCTCGAGGTGGTGTTCGGCGTCGTCTAGCCTCTGACCGGAGATTCCTTGGTGGTTCTTCATTACGGAAGACTTCTTCGCGGCGGTCTTGATGGAAGGAGCCAGGGTCGTCCTCTTGTAGCTCCGGTGTCTTGTCTCGCGCGTTTAGGGCTGCCCCCTCTTTCGAGGTTCCTTCTCCACCGTCAAAATCAAGTCTTCTGATTATGCCCTCAGTGCGGCGATTCACACGAAGCGATCGGCGGCCTGTAGCCATGACCTCGTATTGTTGCTTCAACTGGATGTTCTCCTGTGTGATGCGTGCCACATGGGCATCGTAGAAGCTCTTTTGATCGCTTAGTTCCTTCTGGAGTAGTTGCATTCGCTCCCGCAAGTCGGTCATCTCCTCGTCTTGCGACCGGTTTCCGGGGAGCTCAGGATCCTTACCGTGATCAGCGAGAGGGGTCTTCCGTCTCCATCGCCCGACATTGTGATCGTGGAGTTGAGGTGATGCTTTGGACGGTGTTCTCCTATATGATTGTACCGATCACGGCCCCACAGTGGGCGCCAAATTGTTTGAGCCAAAATTTACCAAAGGAAACTTTGGCCTAGATCGGTCCTGATCGAGATGAATCACGAAGAACAAATTAAAGGTTGAAAGCTGTGAATCGTATTGAATGTATGTATGGATGTGTAAATAAGTGTAACCTTGCTCTAGGGTTTACAATCGATTTATATAGTACCCTCGAAGGTCAATCTATCCTATGAAAATGATAAGATTATACAAGATTCTATCCGATCATAATCTTAACGGCGTGACTTAGCCAAAATCTATCTTATATCTTCGATTCTATCTTGTTCGACCGATTTCTCTCTTCACTGTTTCTCGTTGTACTCTGAAGAAGTAGCAAAGAAGTTTTGATCAGTTCTTGATACTTCTTTGGCGAAAAAGCGGGTCCAACAACATCGCACGTGGGATACATGTCGATTTCGTGCGACTGAAAATATTATTAAAAGCAACGCAATTCCTGATAGGGAGCACATTTTTGGAGCCATAACAGGAAAACAACTATTCATTTAGCACTAAGATCAAGGTAAAGACACGAGTTTTAAGCAATATAAAAGGCAAATTCCAAGGATAGGGCTATCACAACAACAACCATACATGCTTCAAACAAGAATTCACAACTATCATGCAATGTAGATCATAGAAGAGTTAACTTTCGCAAACAATTCAAGTTTATTCAATCAACTTTCGCAAATCAAACAACTCCCTATCTATCCTTTAACCTAGGAATATCAACTTTCGCAAATAAACTATTAGATCTAATGAAGCAACCAACTTTCACTTTCGCTAAGGTTAATCACAAGTCATGCCATCAAAACCAAACTAAAATTCAAATTAAACAAAGAACAAATCTTACAAAAGTCTCATACTTGCTCTCCAAGTCACCTTCTTAGCTCTCCTAATTTTGAATGAATGAAAACTAAAGGGTTCAACCTCCTTTTATAGAGGAAAAGGGGTCCTAATCTAACTAGGAATAAAAAAGAAACAACCTTCCTAAAATACAAAGATAGGATAATCCGCAAGATTTCAGAACAAAGGGAAGTCGGCGCCCAGGATCGACCCAAATGGGTCGCGCACGACCCCCTTAGGGTCAGTCCTGAGAGTCATCGTTCAATTTCTTCATACTCCTTCACTTGGCTCATGCACGACCCCTACTTGGCTCGAACTTTGGGTCGATTTCTTCACTTCTCTTGTTGATTTTGCTCTCTTGGCTCTTCTCCTTAACTCATCCACTTCAAATCTTCCTCCTAGCTTGTCCTTCCTTTCTTGGCATTGGTCCAAACTCTTCCTCAAGCTCCAAAACACCTACAAACTCTTCCTTTCTTGAATTCTTGTGTCTTCGGCCTAGATATTACAATTACTGTTGGATCGTAAGTCTGTTAGAATGGGCGTCCTTAACTGGGTTAAGGCCGTCCTTAGGTGCATCGGAAATTAGACTTAAGAGGAAACGTAATAAGATAGTGGACACGAGTATTTATAGAGGAACCCCACTAAGACCAACTAGTCTTATGGGTAAACCTCTACCTCCGTTGGATGATTTTCAATAGCCGTCCTTATCTTATTCAGAGAGAGTCCTTACAACTTAGGCGAGCTGTTACAATCCCCTGAGCTAAGCGTATGTCCTTAGCTCTATAAGTAACACTCCTTTCCACCTAACAAGTAACCTAACTCTCTTCGCTTATAAGGAAGCTATCACTCACGTCTCTCACGGTTCGTTGTGAGAGACAAACACTACTTTAACTATTTTGTGGTTTGTATTGGATTTGATGTGGTTGGACTTTCTTTCTCTTACTTCAAGCTCACTTGATCTTCTTGATATTCGTTCTTGAAGTTGAATGCTTCGGGAGAGCTTGAGAGAAAGTCTTCAAAGTCCACACCGCTATGCATACCCCTTGGAGGGTATTTATAGCGGTATGAGTTCTTGTCCTCTAGCGTCCTCTGACGCTTGGGCAGGATCTGTTGTCTTCCTTCAACGGTGCGATTTGCATCTTCAGGAAGTCAACTCTGTTGACGCTTGGGAAGCCTCCGCATGGTCAGGGGGACCATCTCTAGGAAAGCGACATCTTTGGAATTGTTCACACGTGCCCAGACATAGGAAGCTTCCTTCTGAGGACTACGGCCGAGTATGATGTAATCATGATGGGGCGGCCTTGGTTTGAATTTGAACTTCGTCCGTATTTTGGCGTGCGTCCCTTCTTGATGAGGACGCCGTCCTATCTTCGCAGGGACTTCACCAATTTCGTTCAGTTTTGGAAGTTCTGATGAAGTGCGTCCCTACAGCTTTAGGGACTACCGTTCACTTGTTGTCCTTTTCGCTCATGTGCGTCCGCTGGACTTACCTGTGATCAACACTTAGACAACTTATCAAATACCTTTGAGTTTGTCTTTATCAAAACTAGGGACGATCAATATTGGTTTATATATTAATGACTGGCGTCCTTAATATCGTCCCAACAATTACGCACAAACTCTAGCCTAGAACACTCAATATAACCTTAAAATACAAGAGTTAACCTATACTAAAGAGAGCATATCATCAAGTCAGCATGTGTTTGTTTTATGTAACGAAAGATTAATGATGGGGGGTTTTAAATAACAAATTTAAACTGAATAGAAGGGTCTAGAACATTTTTAAGCAGAGGGGTCGGTTGGAAAAAAAGATTCAAGTACAAGGGTCTCCTGATGAATTAAGCCTACATACAAATGTTCTGTTATATGAATATAAGGGTTGATTCATGCATATGAATTCCTAGATAAAAATTTGCATAACGGAACTACTCATATGAATATACAAAGACACGTTACGCATACAAATCCCATCAAGGCGTTGTCGTCGAGCCATCTACGTTGCATCGCTTGCACACCAGAGTGGACTGCGTTGCACGCTTGCACACCAACTTCTTGTTGCACAGAAGAAAGGGTTGTCGTCGTGCCGAAAAAACGACAAAACTCGAACGAACGACGGACTCAGAAGTCGGACGAAACCCACTCCGCCCATTATTGCTACTACTTGCTGGAGTTACTGCTGCTCAACCTGCTCGTCGTCGACCAAAAGTCCGGAACAGTTACAGATCGTGATATGCAGAGAGATTGAATATGGAATATTATAGGAGAAAATCACGGTAGAGAATTCCGAAACAGTTACAGGGGGTGATTTCACATTAATTTTCTTTCCTAATGTTATGATATGCTACAATCTCTCTATATTAAAGCTCTTACTCCCTCCTAATCACACCATTAATTTGTTGTCATCCAATGCACCATATTTGTCCACTCTATAACACTATGATACTTGCTTTATTAGAACCTACTTCTAGAGGGAAGTTCAAGTAAAACACCTCTTATAGTGAAACGAGTGAATTAATAATAGGCGTTGTGTTGGGACGATATTAAGGACGTCAGTCGTTAATATCTAAACCAATAATAATCGTCCCTTGTTTTGATAATGACAAACTCAAATGTATTTGATAAGTTGTCCAAGTATTGATCTCAGGTAAGACCAATGGACGCACATGAGCGAAAAGGACAACAAGTGAACAGCAGTCCCTAAGCTGTAGGGACGCATGTTACCAGAACTTCCAAGGCTAAACGTAATTGGTGGAGTTCCTGCACAAGATAGGACGGAGTCCTCATCAAGAAGGAACGCGCGCCAAAATACGGACGAAGTTCAAATTCAAATCAAGGCCGCCCCAACATGATTACATCATCGTCCGGCCTTAGTCCTCAGAAGGAAGCTTCCTTTGTCTGGGCACGTGTAGACAATGCCAAAGACATCGCTTTCCCAACGATGGTCCCCTACCCACGCGGAGGCTTCCCAAGCGTCAACAGAGTTGACCTCCTCAAGAGGCTCATCGCACCGTTGATCAAAGGTCAAGGATCCTGCAAAGCCTCAGAGGACGCTAGAGGACAAGAACCACTTCCGCTATAAATACCCCCTCAAGGGTATGCATAGCGGTGTGGACTTTGAAGACTTTCTCTCAAGCTCTCCCGAAGCATTCAAGAACAAGAACGAAGATCAAGAAGATCAAGTGAGCTTGAAGCAAGAGAAAGAAAGTCCAACCACATCAAATCCAAAACAAACCACAAAACAGTTAGAGTTGTAGTTTGTCTCTCTCAACGAACCGAGAGAGACGTGAGTGATAGCTTCCTTATAAGCTAAGAGAGTTAGGTTACCTGTTAGGTGGAAAGGAGTGTTACTAGTGAGGCTAAGGACGGACTCTTAGCTCAGAGAAGTGTAACGACTCGCCTAAGTTGTAAGGACTCTCTCTTAATAAGATAAGGGACGGCTATTGAAAATCCTCCAGGCGGAGGTAGAGGTTTACCCATAAGACTAGTTGGTCTTAGTGGGGTTCCTCTATAAATACTCGTGTCTAAAATCTCACTGCATTTCCTGTTAAGTCTAATTTCCGCTGCATATAAGGACGCCCTTAACCTAGTTAAGGACGCCTTCACTAACAGACTTACGATCCAACAATTGGTATCAGAGCAGGCGCTCTAGATTAAGTTTGAGTTGCAGGAAACATGGAGATGGAACCTATAGGTATCTCAAGTGCAAAACCACCTCGCCTGACGGACGGCAACTTCAACAGGTGGAAGACAAGGTTCGAATGCTTCGTGCGTAGTCAAAACTACCAATGCTGGCTGGTGATAAAGAACGGCGACCTCGAAGTTCCTGCCGCCAAGAAGGACAAAGAGGCAGATTGGGGTCCTGAAGAGTTCAAGCTTATGGAAGCAAATGCAAAGGCCATCTGTTTTCTACAAACGTCCCTCTGTGAAAGGGATGCCACCCGTGTGAGCAATCTCCCAACTGCTAAGCTTCAATGGGAAGCCCTGAAGAAGTATCATGTTGGGACGCCTGAGATGAAAGAAGACGTCCAGTTGGAAGCAAAAAGAGACTTCTACAAATTCAGGATGTTCACAAATGAGACCATCAACGACTACTCCTTTCGCTTTGAGGCCCTTCTAACTAGGTTGAAAAACTTGGGCGTCAAAGAAACTGAAATTACTCAGAGGATGAAGGTTCAAGTCTTGATAGATGGACTCACGGGACCATGGAACTTTGATAGGATGACGTTCAAAGAGAACCAGGCCAACAAGGGACTGTCCATGGAGGAAATCTATGGAAAACTCAAAGGGTACGAAGCAAGAAGAAACCAAGATCTGGCTGAAATGGGAAAGAGTCCCCAGAATGAGCTGGCTTTAACTCTCGCGGCTAGAACGCCAGAGTATGAGCAATACTATCAAAGGCAAAGAGAGATAAACTCAATGCTAGAAGCCAAAACTCAAGAGCACCAAGAAAATCTTCGTCTTTAAGCTTCAATGGAACGCAAGGGAAAGACGGAAGAACAAATCTCTGAGGAAGATGAGCTAGCATTGTTGCACAAATCTCTTCGTGCTTGGTACAAAAGAGGCAAAGTCCCAAGGATGAAGATGCCCTACAAAAAGGAATCTCGCAAGCCTTCAGAGGCAGAAATGAAGGAGATAGTGTGCTACAAATGCAACAGAAAAGGACATATGGCCAAGAAGTGTACCACAGGACTTTCATCAAAAGAAATGAAGGAAAAGGCGCTGGTTGGTGCATTTGATAGCGCATGGGACGATCTTGACTCAAGTGATGAAGAGCCAGAAAATCAAGTGGCCTATATGGCTATGGAAGACGCCCCAGAGGACGTCTCTGAAACTGAGCAAGAGGTATCCCACGAATCCATGCTAAATTCTCTTGAAAAATGCTCAAAACCAAAGCTCATTAAGCTGATCACTCAAATCATGCAAGAAAGTTATGCCATGAAACAAAGTTTTGAGGAAATTGAATCTGAAAATATTATTGTGGAATGTGAAAGTTGTAGTACCACGTCTCTTCAATTGGAGTCCTCTCAGGAAGAAGTCAAGTCCCTTAAAAGTCAGATTGTGTGCTTAACGCTCGAAAATGCTAGTCTTAGGGACGAGGTCAAAGTTCTAGGAAAGAGTCTGATGACTGAAACTGTTAACCCAATAGTTTTTGTCCCAGCTAGAAAAGGTCTAGGGTATGAATCGGGATCAAAGAACTCTCTCCCTGGTGACTTTGAAGCTAGAAAGACTACTGAACTAGAGCTTCAGAGGGAAAAGACAAGGAATCTAGAAGAGCGCATTAGAGTTCTAGAGAGTGGTGAGAAAGGACAAAAGGACTACTATACAAATTCTGTCAGTCACAAAATCTACAAGAATATTGCTAAGGGAAAAGGATCTAAGGTGGTGGACCCTGAGAAAATGAAAATGAAAGAGAACAGAATTCAGCGTCCTAACAAAAAGTACTATCTTGGAAACTATTATAGGACGTGCTGGCATTGTGGCAAAGGTGGTCACCACCAGTATGAGTGTCTTAAGCTGAAACAAGATCTTGAAAATGGAAAGAAGGCTAGAAATGGGCGTGAAAACGCTAAACCTAAAACTCGATCTCCTAGGACGCATGCTAGAAGATCAAATGATGTGAATGTTTATGATCATTTGCCTATGAAGAAGTTTTACCCATGTAACGAACCAGGTAGGGGTCACCTTGCCTGGGTCGCACAGAACTAACTCTTCGTTTCAGGTGGAAGTGAGAGGAAGCCCATGGATCATCGATAGTGGCGCGTCAAATCACATGACTGGAAGCCAGATCCATCTCACTTCTATCCAAACAAATGCCACGGGAGGAACTGTCTCGTTTGGCAACAAGGGCAAAGGAAAGATCAAAGGGACGGGCACCGCAAAGCTGAATCAATCCATCAGTGCGTCCAAAGTTAGTCTTGTCGAAGGACTAGGCTTCAACTTCCTTAGTGTCTCTCAAATGTGTGATCAAGGTGAAAACCTAGTCACATTTGACTCTAAGGAATGCCTAGTCATCAACAAGAAAACAAATCAAGTCATTCTCAAAGGAACTCGTGAAAACAATGTATATATCTTCAATCAAAGGTTCAAGCCTGCTTCCAAATTGTGCTTATCCGTCTCTGCTGTGGACGCCGATCTTTGGCATCGACGTCTAGGACATGCAGGACCTAGCACAATCTTCAAGCTTCATCAAAAAGATCTTGTAAGAGGTCTTCCCCAAATTAATCCTGAGCAAATTGAACAATGTGAAGCTTGCATCAAAGGGAAGCAGACAAGATCGTCCTTTAAATCCAAAAATGAAGTGAGCACAAAGAAGCCTTTGGAACTGCTTCACATGGATCTGTGTGGACCCATGCAAACCCAAAGCTATGGTGGAAAAAGGTATATGTATGTCATTATTGATGATTTTTCAAGATTCACTTGGGTTCTCTTCTTGGTGTCAAAAGCAGATGCTTTCGGAATGTTCAAGATCTTCATCAAACAAGTAGAAGTTGCACTTGGGACGAGCTTGAAAGGCCTAAGGTCAGACCATGGAACGGAGTTAAAAAACTCAGAGTTCCTTGATTTTTGTGACCAACAAGGAGTGTCCCACAACTTCTCTTCTCCGCGTACTCCACAGCAAAACGGTGTAGTTGAAAGAAAGAATAGGACGCTGGAAGACATGGCAAGGACGATGCTCTTGGCTAGCGGTGTCCCCAAACACTTCTGGGCGGAAGCCGTTGCCACCGCAACCTACATTGTCAATCGAGCTATGATTCGTCATTTGCTCAAAAAGACGTCCTATGAACTCTTAAATGGAAGAAAGCCAAACATTTCACACCTTAAAGTCTTTGGGTGTAAATGCTTCATTCACAACAACGGCAAAGACAACATTGGCAAGTTTGATGCTAGGAGTGATGAAGGAATATTTCTTGGGTACTCCCTCACAAGCAAAGCCTATAGAGTCTTCAACAAACGGACTCTTAAGCTTGAAGAAAGTATCCATGTGGTGGTCAAAGAAAATGCTTCTCACAAGAAAGAAGCAAGTAAAAAGGAACGTCGCTCCTGTCTAAGGGACGATGGTGAAGATGATGAGGGAACCAAGAGGCTCCTCCGACAAATATTACGTTCCTAGGAACGCCCCTGAATCTCGCGATGAGGTTTCAGTAGGAGTCCCTAGTGAACAACAAGAGCCCTCTCAAACTTGGTCGTTAAACCAAGTGGAAGCCGGTGAGTCAAGTCAACAAGGAGAAAGGCACAGTGTGGACGCTCCAGCTGAGGGGGAACACACTGAACCAACCAATGAAGATGACAGCTTTGAGTCTGATGAGTCTGATTGGACGGACCCTAGGTGTACTCCTTCAAGAGACGCTACGCATAGGGGATCCAACCTTTCAAGACTTCATTCCACAGATCAAATAATCTCAGATATGACAAAAGGAGTTCAAACAAGATCAGCTGTGAATCAATCCCTTAACGCCAACATAGCTTTTTGTGCCTTCAACGCCTTCGTATCCTTAGTTGAACCTAAGAACATAAAGGAAGCTCTTCAAGATGCTGATTGGATTCAAGCCATGCAGGAAGAACTAAATCAATTTGAAAGGAATAAAGTTTGGACCCTCGTCCCTCGTCCGAAGAACAAAAACATAATAGGGACGAGGTGGGTCTATAGGAACAAGCTTGATGAGAGTGGACGCGTATCAAGAAACAAAGCAAGGCTTGTGGCTCAAGGCTATAGACAAGAGGAAGGGATCGACTATGATGAGACTTTCGCTCCTGTTGCTAGAATTGAAGCCATCCGCCTCCTCATTGCCTACGCCGCTCACAAGGGATTCAAGCTTTTTCAAATGGACGTCAAAACGGCCTTCCTCAATGGCAAACTTAAAGAAGAAGTGTACGTCGCTCAACCTCCAGGATTTGAGGACGCTGATCTCCCTGATCATGTGTACTTCTTGGACAAGGCACTATATGGACTCAAGCAAGCCCCTCGTGCGTGGTACGATAGGTTTGCGTCCTTCCTCTTGTCCAACGGGTACACACGAGGTAACATTGATAAAACCCTGTTTTTACAGAAAGTCCTTAAAGATGTTTTGATTGTCCAAGTCTATGTCGATGACATAGTATTTGGTAGCACTAACATGAAACTTGTAGAGGAATTCAAGAACTTGATGAGTAGTGAGTTTGAGATGTCCCTCATAGGAGAACTCAACTTCTTCTTGGGACTCCAAATCACTCAGCTCAAAGATGGGACGCGCATTCATCAACAAAAGTACATTCGTGAAATGCTCGAGAAGTATGGAATGAACTCTTCAAAACCCATTGATACTCCCATCTCCCCCAACACTCGCCTTTATGCTGATGAAGAAGGCAAGAGTGTAGATCAAAAGCTTTACAGAGGAATGATAGGGTCCTTGCTATACCTAACGGCAAGTCGTCCCGACATCATGTTCGTTGTATGCTTGTGTGCTCGCTTCCAGGCAAATCCGAAGGAGTCCCACATGCAAGAGGTCAAGAGAATCTTCAGATACCTCAAGGGACGAGATGATCTATGCTTATGGTATCCCAGAAGAACGTCCCTAAACCTGGTAGCGTACTCTGACGCAGATAACGCTGGCCATGTGGTGGATAGGAAGAGCACCTCAGGAATGGCTCAATTCCTGGGATCGTGCCTTGTATCTTGGGGATCCAAAAAGCAAAACTCCGTGGCTCTCTCAACCGCGGAAGCCGAGTACGTTGCTGCTGCTTCTTGCTGCTCACAAGTCCTATGGATCAAGTACCAACTTGAAGATTATGGTACGTTCCTCAACACAGTTCCTATCTTGTGTGATAACACCAATGCTATAAGTATTGCCAAAAATCCTGTTCACCATTCTAGGACAAAGCATATTCACATAAGACATCACTTTCTTCGTGATAATGTTGAACTTGGATTAATTACAATGGATCATGTTAGGACTGAGGACCAAGTGGCCGATATTTTCACAAAAGCACTTGATAGACGTCCCTTCGAGCACCTCAGGTTGCTCTTAGGGATGATAACTTTTAAATAATCAAGTCCCGTTCTATTACTCCCTCCATGATTGGCTATGTCTTGTTGAGAACTCGTTTTAAAGTAATGAATTTATTTAAAAGTCATCTTTAAAGGACGCTAGTCTAAGACATATGTTTTGCTTGTGTGTTTGAACGGTATTCATTTCGCTCTTCATCTCAAGAGTATCCCTGATCAACCTACCCTCATCATAAGCCGAAATGATGGGAACTCTAAGCTTACCTAAGCCGAGAATCTCGCAAACGCGTCCTATGAGCGTTCTTTGTTTTATCTTTACGGGACGTACTTGCTTGATTTTCAAACATGGCTCTAAGTGATCATAGGGACGCGTGTTAAGAGCTGAGAGTTGTCCGTTCAGAGCTCTAATTTCAGAGATTGAGATCAGTGTCTGGGACGCCGTGGTTCAGTTCACTGTTGTGTGTTGAAAGGACGCCAGCTCAGAGCCCTTTGCAGTTGTGAGAAGTTTGAATGTTTGATTTTGGGAAGGTGAACCGTCTCAGAGAAGTCTTAGCGAAGATCTCGGGATATGCGCTAACAGTGCTCAACAGCTGTGTTTCATAGCAAAGAAGAAAGCCACGTGTGGGAAGGCGGGTGGAGGAAGCCGAGTGTAAAGACCCTGTTACCCCTGACCGTTCAACTTCGTCTTTTTCCTATAAATACCCACCTGTGCACTCCGAAAAACCTTCTTTGCTCCTCTGTTGTTTGCTCACTTATAGAAATCTCTCAAGATCTTCAAAATCTTCAAACGCATCCCGAAATCTCTCCTTAAACCCTAATCTTCCCCTATATAAACCCTCTCTCAAATGGCCAACACCAGAGCTTCTAAAAATTCGTCACCCTCGTCGGCGGCGAAAAACCCTAGCTCCTCGAGATCTCCTACGGTGAAAGGTCGGTCTTTAATGGAGTCAAGGGGCAGACCTTCCGGCCGCCAAGAACCCCCTCGCCACCATTCTTCGTCTCAATCCACCCAGCGTCGCCACTCCAACACCCCGCCTCAGCCACAAAAATCCCAACCTCCATCTTCAAGGCCCCATTCTCACTCTTCCTCCAAACCCCAACAAAAACCTCATCCCTCTCAATCTAAATCCCAACCCTCTCAGAAACGGTTTTCGTTTCTCGAGAAACCTTTCGTCCCAGAGCCAGAACAAGGGGCTGCTAGCAAAGGCGCCGTCTTTAGACTTCCGGCCCAACCCAAACGCCGTCCTCCTCTTGACCCCCTCATTGAGGACTGGCTTGAAAAAGAGCCAAGGACGCTCGCTAACATCTGTCTACGGGCGTCCGTCAACGACCACCCTCCAAAAATCCAACGCCTCCTCCACTACTTCATGGTGACCTATGTCCGTCCCCGCCTTGAGGAAACCAACCACACCAACCCCCCATTCATGGGGCCAGGCATCATTTCCGACTCGTTTGGTGGAACCGTGGACGAGCTCGCCAAATTGCTCCCTGATATAATGGAATTTGTCGTGGCTCCTGCGGGCTCCGTCCCATCCCAAAAACGCAAAAGGCCTTCCTCTCCCCCTCCTCCTCCAAAGCTCCAAATAAAAGGCCCTTCCTCCTCCTCCCAAGTCTCCCCGGTCCCTTCCTCCCCCCCACCTACCCCAAAGCGACGCCTCAAGACCTCTACTCATCTTGAGGGCGTCACGGATGAAGAAATGGCCGCCATTCGCCTCTCCGAAATTCAACTGGAAAAAGAGGAGAAAGCGCGCCAAGAGCAAGAGCAAGCAGAGAAGGACGCTGTTGAGAAGGCGATCCAAGCAAGTCTGCAGGGAATTCCTCAACTCCCTCCACCTCCTCGAAGGGTAGAGGACGCTCCTCAAGTCCAGGCCAAGGACGTTCCACAAGTACAGGTCCAGGCCAAGGACGCTACCCCTGCTCAGCTGATGCCTCCTCCCCCTGCTAAGCTGCCGCCTCCTCCCTCTGCTCCACTCCAAGTGAAGCCTATCTCAGTAGTTCCGCCCATCACCTCTTCTGCCCCCCCCCCTATCAAAGCTAAGATCAGAACTCCTACTCCCTCTCCTCCTAGAGCTTCAACTCCTCCTCCTCCTCCGCCCGCTAAGGCTGCCGAGGAAACTGCTAAAGTCCAAGGGACGCCTACTTCAACCGTCCCTACAGAGTCCTTGGCACGGACTCCAGCGGTGGACGCGCCCCCTACAGAACAGGCGTCCACTGCTGAGGACACTGAAATGGTTGAGTTCCAAGAGCAACGGAACGACGCCTCAGATGAAGACGACGCCCCTCCCCAGGATGAGGAACCTGAGGACGAGGAGGGAGATGGAGATGAAGAAGACGCTGGTGATGAATTCATAGTGAGCAATGGCTCCAAGCAGAAACGCTTCAAGAAAATCCTATCACCGCTCCTCTTCACCGCCCAGTTTCTGGAAGAGAATCAACGCCAAGAATTCTTGGAACTACTTGAGTTCCAGGGATGGACGCACTTAGGCGCTGAGGCCGCCGATGTTGACCCTGATGAGGTTCTCCGTTTCTACTCCAAGTTTGAAATCACAGAAGTAAATGGGAAGCCGTAGGGGACGTTTGAAATAGATGGGGATGAGTACTCAGTTGCTGAGGGCACCGTCCGCAAAATGCTAGGCCTGCGTCCTTCTCCTCCAGATGCTCTGCATGATCTGCCTTGCAAGAACTTTGCCCGCTTCTCCCAGGAAGAAATCCTCAACCGAATCTTCAATGGGAGACAGCCCGCTGCTAAGGACATAGTCGCTCATTGCCTCACCAAGACGGGCGTCCTTGCGCATCACTTCATTGTGCGCATGGTCGTCCCACGCCAAGAGAAGAAGTCGATAGTCCAGATCACTGACAGTATCTTGTTGGACGCCTTCTTAGAACGCAAGCCGATAAACTTGCCTCGGGTCATCTTGGAACACATGGGCAAGTGCACAGGAGGCAGGCACTCTCTTCCCTTCCCCGGCCTGGTCAAGCAAATTCTGAAGCAGCAAGGTCTCTATGCTCCTACACAAGAACGTTCCTTTGGCATTCATTGGGACGTCAGGCAAATCACACTCCCCCCAGTTGGAAAACTCCGGTGTGATGAGCCCCTTCCGTCCGTCAAGCGCCAAATGGAAAAGGAACGGAAAGAGGCTGAGAGGAAAGCTAAAGCTGAGCGGAACGCTGCTGCTGCTGCTGCGACTGAGGAAGGAGATCCTGACGCTGAAAATCTTCAAGTAGTAGGGACGCCAGCTGAGGACACTGCTGATGAAGAGGACGAGCTCGATGGTATGAGCGTCCCTGACGAAGCCGAGAAGCACTCTACAAAGTCTCTGATGGGCATGATGATCGAGAACCAGTGCATGATGATTGATCTAATTCAGCAGGTTCACGACACCCTCCATACCCACACAGAACTTCTTGAGCGCAACAACGAGCTCCTTGCACAGAACAACTACCTTCAGGAGAAGAATCTCAAGGCTCTCGGCAAGCGTCCCCGAAAATGATCACCTCCCCCCTCTCTAACCCTGAAACAATTTATCTTTTCTCTTGTTTTTGTTAAGACAATGGGACGCTGTCCCCGTTTTGGAACTTTTGTTGAATGTCTGTAATGATTGTACTCTATCTTTGTTGAATGGCGTTCCCTACATCTGTGATTCATTTTGTCTAAGCGTTCTTTACTTTAGTTATGACTTTGTGCTTGCATGCTTTTCGACTTGTTCTCCTTTTCGATGATGCCAAAAGGGGGAAGTATAGTTTTGCAGAGATGCGATTGTCTTTAAGTTATCATAGAAAGCATGTGTTTAGGGGGAATTTCGGCCAAGTCCAAAGGACGCTAGTTAGGAATAAAATAGAACGCACTTAAAAGAATGTGTTGCATGCCAACCTAAGCTGAAAAGAAATTCAAGTGTAGTTCCTTATGCAAAAAGCTTTACTTCTGCGCCTATTATTTGAAAGAGTTTGTCATCATCAAAAAGGGGGAAATTGTTGGGACGATATTAAGGATGTCAGTCGTTAATATCTAAACCAATAATAATCGTCCCTTGTTTTGATAATGAAAAACTCAAATGTATTTGATAAGTTGTCCAAGTATTGATCTCAGGTAAGACCAATGGACGCACATGAGCGAAAAGGACAACAAGTGAACAGCAGTCCCTAAGCTGTAGGGACGCATGTTACTAGAACTTCCAAGGCTAAACGTAATTGGTGGAGTTCCTGCACAAGATAGGACGGAGTCCTCATCAAGAAGGAACGCGCGCCAAAATACGGACGAAGTTCAAATTCAAATCAAGGCCGCCCCAACATGATTACATCATCGTCCGGCCTTAGTCCTCAGAAGGAAGCTTCCTTTGTCTGGGCACGTGTAGACAATGCCAAAGACATCGCTTTCCCAACGATGGTCCCCTCCCCACGCGGAGGCTTCCCAAGCGTCAACAGAGTTGACCTCCTCAAGAGGCTCATCGCACCATTGATCAAAGGTCAAGGATCCTGCAAAGCCTCAGAGGACGCTAGAGGACAAGAACCACTTCCGCTATAAATACCCCCTCAAGGGTATGCATAGCGGTGTGGACTTTGAAGACTTTCTCTCAAGCTCTCCCGAAGCATTCAAGAACAAGAACGAAGATCAAGAAGATCAAGTGAGCTTGAAGCAAGAGAAAGAAAGTCCAACCACATCAAATCCAAAACAAACCACAAAACAGTTAGAGTTGTAGTTTGTCTCTCTCAACGAACCGAGAGAGACGTGAGTGATAGCTTCCTTATAAGCTAAGAGAGTTAGGTTACCTGTTAGGTGGAAAGGAGTGTTACTAGTGAGGCTAAGGACGGACTCTTAGCTCAGAGAAGTGTAACGACTCGCCTAAGTTGTAAGGACTCTCTCTTAATAAGTTAAGGGACGGCTATTGAAAATCCTCCAGGCGGAGGTAGAGGTTTACCCATAAGACTAGTTGGTCTTAGTGGGGTTCCTCTATAAATACTCGTGTCTAAAATCTCACTGCATTTCCTGTTAAGTCTAATTTCCGCTGCATATAAGGACGCCCTTAACCTAGTTAAGGACGCCTTCACTAACAGACTTACGATCCAACACGTTGGATCACCATGAAATCAAGGGCTAAAATTTGGCTGAATTTTTTAAAATAATGGTTGAATTATAGTAAAATCACAATTAATTGTATATTCAATTAAACTTCCATAATAATAGGGAGAAGTTACCACACATAATCGTACTAGATTTTCTCAAATTAGAAGTTCCTAAATTTAAGTGATGTGAAAATTTGACTTTTTTTTAAAAAAAAAATCGAACAAAAACCACACAAAACGTCTATATGCATTCGTCGGTTATTACAAGTTCAACCGTGCTACATAAATATTCGATGACATTGAGTCAATATTCGACTAAAAAATGTTTGAATTTATCAAATACATGGTTGAATATGATATAACGTTTTTTTAATATTGTTCAAAAGTATTGTAATTTGGCATGGTTTGAATATGTAGTCGACTTTGTCGAATTCAATCTATTGTGTTATTTAAGGTGAAACTAGAGTGAATATATTGAATATGTACTTGTAAAACGTTGAATTTGACAAAAACACTTAATCTATACTCTCACTATAACTTCATGAATGAATAAAATTGAATTGAATTTGAATACATCGTAAAATAAAGATGATTAATAGTTGCTTCTGTAGTGTTCACTGTCGTCTTTGATCCCTATCTTGCTTCATTCATTCTCTTTAAACTTCTTTATATTCTTCAACCATCTCGATATATTCCAACCTTCAAGACTGCATATTCCATAAATAACACATAAACATTCAGAGTGAAATAACTATGATCCAGCTTTCTATCAAACTCAAATCATACTTCATAAAATGTTCTGTTCAAATAATTTATCAAAACATTCATGTGATTATCTTACAAATTCAAATCTCATGCTACTTAGAATTCAAGTTACTATATCAATTTAAACATATATTCACAAACCATTGCATTCGAAAACCATATATTTCAATTCAAAACATACATAGTAATATTCAGGTTACTACAACATCGATTCAAATCATGCTTCATAATATCCTATCTTCAAATAATTCACAAGAATATTCATTTGATTATCTCACAAACTCATATTATACTACCCAAAATTCAAGTTACTACATCAATTCAAGATATATATTCACAAACCATTGCATTTGAAAGCCATATATTCACAATTCAAAACATACATAGAAATATTCGAGCTACAACATCATCAATTCAAATCATACTTCATAATGTGCTATATTCAAATTATTCATAAGAACATTCATGTGATTTTCTTAAAAATTCATATTATGCTACCTAGAATTTAGATTTTACACCAATTCAAAACATATATTCATAAATCATTGCATTCGAAAACCATATATTCACAAATTTAATCATGCAGAGCAATATTCAAGTTACTCCATCATAAATTCAAATCATATATTTCATTATAAATGCAAGATCTATAGTAGAATATTCAAAATATTCACTGTAGGATTCAAACTAATAGCCATGTTTCAACATGGGCACCCCTACCATCAAACTCAATGAAACACTTTTCACAAATAGACCCTAAATTGTATAGCTTTTTACAAAACACAGACTAGATCTCATACATTTTTACCCTAAATTCGAAATTGGCTCAACAAAAAGCCCAAACCCTAGATTTGACTACCATATATGAAAGTTTATAAATTTTAAACTAAAATTCAACTAACCATAATACATATTCAAAATCGAACATCAGATATTCACATCGGATCTTATTCAATAAGAACACTTGAAATCGAAATTCAAAAATATTCATTGGTTCTACGCATCTTCTACATTATGTGCAGGGAATGAAATATAAGATTCAAATTGTTTTAAAATGATTGAACCCATAGTATTGAACAAAATTAAGATGAAACATACCGAGTTCCGATGGCGATTTATACATCCAAAGGAGTTCTAGTTGAAGATGTCGGATTTTTCTTCTTAGCAGCAAATCAACAAGGGAGAGAAATTTTGATTTTTTTTTCTCGTTTTTGTGAAAGTGATTTACAATTGACTGGATAAATATTGATTTCGAAAGATAATTTTTTTTTTAATTATCCTATTTTTTTGCAAGATATGGAGAGAGAAATGATGCAATCTACTATTTCTCATCAAATTTACCTTTATTTCTTTAAATCTGGTACATTAAAATCATAAGATTTAACGCCTATAATTAGTTCACCGGTTTCACCATAACTTAAGGTTCTACTAGATCCTAAATCTATATATATATATATATATATATATATATGTATGTATATGTATATATATATATATGTATGTATATGTATATATATATATGTATATGTATATATATATATTAGTTATCAAATCTAAGACTTGAGTTAGACTCCATCGATATAAATACGGTGACATCTCTTATTAAATCCAACCAAAATTCCCGAATCTTAATTAATTACTAGATTATTACCCGTACCCTGTACATGACACAATTAATAATATTTTTTTGACGTATTATTCTATTATACAGGAATGTATAACAATATTTGTAGGAATTAGATATTGATATTGTCTTTTATATCCGAAATTGTTAAATTATTTTGTTAATCTAGTGATTTGATGTTAAGAATAAATTTTATATAATATGACTTAAATAAAAAAATATAGATAAAATACTATCATTTTATTTCAAAATATATTTGATTAATTAACCAAATCATACGTGATCCGATATGAAATCTAAAGTGAAATATTTTATCGACGTATATATATAATTAAAACATTTTTATATGATGATAAAAATCAAAAATTAAGTTAATAATATTTTATCTAAGTAGAGTTGTATCAGTAATAATATTGTTTGAAATAAAATGAATATTGTAATAGATCTTATAAATCATAATTAATTTTAATAATAGTAGTGTTTTAGATCAATATAATTTATAAATAAATATCATAACACAATTTAGTTTATATATTTTTATAGTATTTTTCAAATATATTTTTAGATATTTGTAGCTTAAATTATAAGTTTATGGGACAAAAAAAGATTGACAAAAAATATGACGGATGTATATGATTATAAAAATACAATAAAAGCAAAAATTTAGAGTGACAAAGAAGTTTAAAAAATTGAGTATAATTTTGATTTACAAAAAAGAATGTCTAAGGAAATACTTGAAAAAAGATAGAAATTAGGTGAAAAAAGATAGAAAGAAGAAGATGATAGACAATTAATAAGAATAAGAAAAACTTTAGAATTATTTTTTTGAATTTATGTTTTTAAATGGAGTGACCAGAATTAAATTGGGAGCTCGAACAGTCTCGACTTTAATATATAACTAGTATTAGTCTCGTGCTTTGAAGACACGAATTTGATTTAACTAAAAACTTAGTTTAAATTTTATATAAATTTATTCAAAATAATAATTTTGTATAAAATCTTGTAATATTTATTTTACTTTGTTTCTTATGGGACTTATTTTAATAATACAATATTTCTACTATAGTATATTCTCTTAATCGAATAAATATTTGTAGAATTTTAATTTTTGTATAAGGATTGAATGCTCCTAAGATTTGTAGGATTTATTTTAATGTTTATGGATTATAATTTTAATTATGAATTTAATTGGAGTTGACATATGTTTTTTCATATTATTATTTTAATTATCTCGTTAAAGGGCACGATTTTATAAAAGAAAAACTACGATTGATTGAAATTAGTAGATACGAATTTTTCGAAAAAAATTATGTATAAAACTTAAATTTTAAAATGGAAATTAATAGATAAGAAAAGTTATAATGTGGGGTGTACGATAAAATTTTAACCAATTAAACAAATTAAATTATATTAATAAAGATGGGTGATACGGTCGAATGAGAAGTTGACACGTGTCATACTAAATATTATTTTTAACCTCCTCTTTAGAATATAGTTATGATTATGATGATATAGATAGATAATGAGCTCATGAACTTTGTTTTAGGTTGATATAGCATTAATGGAGAGTGCAAAAGAATGGATCACCACTTCAACACACCGCCTTTGGAGATTGCAATGCCTTCACAGCTTGGACATTCTTCTAGCTTCACCATGCCTTCACCGTCGTACTTTATAGACAATGAATCAAAGAATGAAGGCGATGGCATACTACAAGTCTACAAGCTAGAGATACTCATATTGGGTCAGGCCTCACAAAATCTTCTAAACGCAAACGTCAATGCGGCCATTAATGATTATCAGCTGAGTCATCACAAGAATTCTTCCATGTTCATGAATCAAGGGTTGGAGCCAATTGAGGTTAGTGATGAATTCGATTCGAAAAGGATGGTTGAATGCTCGGACCTTGTGGGCATTCAAGATGTATCAGATTTTGAAAAGGTAACAAATATACTTGATATGAATATTTATGGATTATGATTGATTTTGCAACATGTGTTTATGTATTACAAGAAATGCAACTTTCTTGTAACGTTTTGCTTCTTGATCACCCGACCGAGAGTGCAATATGATGGTCACTGTTTGGGGCGAATTAACTGTGTAAACACGTTACTTCGCTACAATGAGGGACTCCTAGTCACAAAGTCGTCACGACGTGTTAGAAATAATGAACAGAAAACAATAGCAGAATTCAAAAGTATAGAAACCGGAAGAATGGTGAGAATTGTAGTGCAAATTGTATTAGTCTTCTTGGATGTTTGCTCTTGGATACAACAGATGGAACTTTGATATGATAAACTTCTAAAAATAAAGAAATCGTGATCGGTCGAGAATGAGGTGAGAATGGCAAGAATAGTTTGAGAGATTATGAGTGCTCGATCCCCTCTCCTCTGAGTTCCTCTCTCCCTTAAATAGCGAAGCCTCTATCCATTTTGAGCCGTTGGTCATCGCACCGTTGCCAAGCCTTTACTCGTGATCCCGGATATTTTGCTTGGTAAGTTATGGCGTTGACTCCCCCTTGCTACAGTCCGTCTTCAACATTGATGAAGGGCGGATTCTCCGGAGCTAACAACTGACGCATGGGATGGGCCTTTCTAATCCGCCGAATCTTATGGACCTGGGCTTCTTTTGGCCCAACAATACCCCCTCAAAAAGCCCGGGAAACTTCCGCTATCGGTTAGCGGTTTCCTTAGGGTTTTTGAATTTTGAATCGGCTTTTTTGGGAAGTTGTAGCGTGATGGCGTCACGTCCCATCAATCCCTATTTAAGAGATATGATGACGACCTGCAACATCAATTAATCTGATTTTCCCCCAAGGTACGATCTTTCCTTTTCTTCTTCTCTCTGTTTTAAAGTTTCTTCAATGGCGTCTTCTTGCAAAGAAACTGCTTCGTCCCCTTCTTTTTCTCCTTTAAAGCTTCTTTCCGACCCCATGGGAGTTTGCTGCTTCCGTGGGCTTTCCGTCAAGCACCGAGATTTTCTTGCCTCCTGATGGGATTTTCGCTGATGCATACGCGAAAGATTGGGTGTGTTTTCACGAATACCCCTTCCGCATTGGCCACTGCTTTCCTCTTTCCCCTCTCGCGACTGATTTTTTAAACAAGCTCGGCGTTTCGCCGGGACAACTTCTTCCCCAAGTGTGGAGAATCTTGCTCTCCATTGAACGATTGTGTTCTAAGCGGGGCATTGCTTTTCAAAGTGAGGATTTTTTCGTGAACTATCGTGTTTCTAAGGGCAGTCCGGGGCGGATTACGCTCAAGACTCTTCGCACAAAATTTGACTTTGTTTTTAACATCTCACAATCCGACCGTGGTTGGGAGGATAAATTCTTTTTTGTGAGGATCTCGTCTCTTAGGGGTGACACGTCCTTCTTGCGAAGTCGTTCGAGGCCTATAGGTAGTGTTTTACCCTTCTTTCGTTTTCGCTTGTTCAAACTCTAACTTGCCTGTTGTCCTTTCTTGCAGAAGAGGTTGCCTCGCTGGTTCCGCGCAAAGGCTCCGTCGTGATCGTTTCCCAGATCGAGACACTTCCTATCGCTGAAAGGTCTTACCCAGATCTGGGCCCTTCCTCCTCGACAGAATCTGACGAAATCGAAATGTCAAGTAAGTATCTTCGCATTTGCTTGTCGCTCTTTCTTTTTTTTTTTTTTTATGTTTTTGCGTGTTTGTTTAACGCGTTTACGTCTTTATGTAACAGGTTCCAGAGCCACGCGTTCCACAGCTTCGCGTACCACAACGCAGCGTTTGGAAGCGCGAAAGAAAAGAAAGGCTGATACTGCTTCCAGCGCTGATACGGAGACTGCAATCTCGCTTCCTCCTAATTAAGGCTGCAGAAATCAAGAAATCCGCTCCGTTTAAGAAAGATTCAAGCGTCAAGGTGACCGATCTCCCCAAGACCATGATGTCACTGGATGTGGATCCTATGAAATGTCTCCAATCTCTCGCAACTCTAAAAGTTGATTGCTTTTCGGGCCGTCCTCACCGCCAACCTTCCTACCCTGAGCTGTTTGGCGAGATCGTTGCCGCTCTGTTGGGACGCTATCAAGAACGCTTGCGTACTTGTTAGTGTTCCACACAACCGTCCCTTAGTTTTGATATGACAAACTCACTTTGATTCTAATAAAGTTGTCCAAGTGTTTAGGAACGCCAGTGACCAGAAGGACAACAAGTGTGTATGGGCGTCCCACAAGCTTAGGGACGCTAGCTAACAGGAAGTAGGGACCAGCCAGAGACTACTTGAGCAAGGACGGAGTCCTAAGCAAGTAGGAACGCAAGAAAGGAGTCCTTACTCACTAGCCGACAGGATGACATCACTCGACAATGTTCGATCATCCAAGGACACGTGGAGACCGATCCTGTAGCGGAGTCCAACACTACGTGGCGGACGATCCTGTTACAGAGTCCATCAACACGTGGCGGCCGATCCTGTAGCGAAGTTCATCATACACAGTTGGATACAGGAAGCTTCCTCATCACCGCCCTACTACATGGAGGAAGATCCTGTAGCCACGTTCAAGAAGGGCATGATCGTCCCAGAGAAAAGACGCCCTTCCCCAAGTCCTATAAATAGCCCCAAGGCATTTATTGTGACTTTAACGCTTTCAAGAATATTCAGAGAGAATCATAGGAAAGCGGCTCACTCAAGAACACAAAGAACAATCTCAAGAACTCAAGAACAGTGCTAAGACTTTGAGTTAGATCGAGTGAGACTTGTAACCCAAATCACAAAACTGTTTGTAATCAAAAGATCAGAAAAAGAGTCCTACGAAGTACTGTAGGACGCAGGGATAGGAGTCCTTTAGTAGATTGAACATGCTTAAGTTGTAGGCTTAGAGGAGTCCTTTACTAGTGGACTTAGGGAAAAGCTAAGTGCCAGAGAACTGTAAAGACTCGCCAGTACAACTGTAAGAACGTTCAATATAAAGGCAGAACTATTCAAAAATCCTCCAAGGAGGTAGAGGTTTACACTCAAGGACTACTTGGTCTTGAGTGGTTCCTCTATAATTCATTGCGTTCATTACTTACCTGTTTAGTACTATTTCCGCTGCATTACTCTAGGACGCTCCTTCACCTCGTAGGAACGCCTAACCAAAGGACACCTTTACCAAAGTAAAGGCAGTCCCTCAGTACTAACGATCCAACAATTGGTATCAGAGCAGGCGCTCTAGATTCTTATTGAGTTGCAGGTAAAGATGGACATGGAACCCATTGGAATCTCTTATGTGAAGCCTCCACGTCTGATGGACGGCAACTTCAACCGTTGGAAAACTAGATTTGAGAACTTCTGCAGATGCACAAATTATCAATGCTGGAACGTCATCAGAAAAGGTGATCTCAAAGTTCCCGATGACAAGAAAGACAAGGAGGACGAGTGGGGTCCTGATGAATTCAAGCTAATGGAGACAAATGCTAAAGCTGTATGCTTCCTTCAAGCGTCCCTTTGCGAAAGGGACGCCACAAGAGTTAGCAATCTCCCCACAGCAAAACAACAATGGGAAGCTCTTGAGAAATTTCATGTGGGAATTGCAGAAATGAAAGAGGACGTCCAGCTGAAAATCAAAAAGGAGTTCTATGCTTTCAGTATGTTGCCAAATGAAACGGTAAACGACTACTCGTACCGTTTTGAAGGTCTCGTCACCAAAATGAAGAACTTGGGCATTCCAGAATCAGAAATCTCCATGAGCAATAGAGTTCAAGTAGTCATCGATGGGTTGACTGGAGTCTGGAATTTCGATAGGACGACTTTCAAAGAAAACACAGCCAACAAAACTCTAGATATGGAAGAGATCTATGGGAAGCTCAGGCAGTACGAAGAAAGAAGAATCTCTGACATGGCTCAGCTAGGAAAGAATCCTCAAACTGATCTTGCTTTGGCGTCCACAACACCAGAGTACGCCGAGTACCTACGTGGCCAAAGAGATCTAGCGCTGATGATGCAAAACAAAGAAAAACTTGAGAACTTGCGTTCCAAAGAGAAAGAAAGAAAGCCAAAGGAAGAGATTGACTCAGATGAGGAACTCTCTCTTATTCACAAGGCTCTCAAGTACTATAACAAGAAAAACAAGCATAGTAGCAAGAGCAAGTCCTACAAGAAAGAGAGTCCCAAGTACACAGAGGCCGAAATGAAGGAACTCACATGCTACAAATGCAACAAGAAAGGACATTTTGCCAAAAAGTGTACTGTGGGAACGTCCTCCAAGGACAAGAAGAAAGCTCTCATTGGAGCATGTATAGCTGCCTGGGATGATCTCAGTTCAAGTGATGATGAACGTGATGATCAAGTTGCATACATGGCGGTAGAGGACGCCCCAACTGTTGAAGAGAACGCCTCCGACAACGAACAAGAGGTAACTCATGATTCCATGATGCGTTCTCTAGAAAAGTGCTCAAAACCAAAATTGCTTAAACTTATTGGTAAAATCATGGAGGAAAGTCTTGTTATGAAAAGAAGAATGGATGAACTCGAAGATGAAAATATTGTAGTTGAATGTGAGAACTGTAGTTCAATGACTATCCAACTAGAGTCCTCATGTGAACAAACTAAGTCCCTAAAAACTGAACTTGTGTGTCTTAAACTTGAGAACGCCAAGCTTAGGGAAGAAGTGAAAGTGTTGGGTAAGAGTCCCATAGTTGAAGAAGTAAGACCTATGGTTTTTGTCCCAGCTAAGAGAGGTCTAGGTTATGAAGATGGTACTAAGAACTCTCTTCCTAGTGACTTTGAGGCAAGCAAAACTTCGGAACTTGAACTAGAAAGAGAGAAAACCAAGAATCTCCTTGAAAGAATTAGAGTCCTAGAAAGTGGAGAAAAAGGTCAAGAGGACTACTACACTAATTCTACCAGTCATAAAATTTACAAGAAAATTGCTAAAGGGGACGGTTCAAAAGTGTGTGATCCCCAAAAGATGAAGCAAAACAAAATCCAACGTCCCAACAAGAAGTACTACCTCGGTACTTACTATAGGACGTGTTGGTACTGTGGACAAGGTGATCATTTCAAATATGACTGTGTAAAACTTAAGGAAGACATTGAGAGCGGTAAAGCTGCTAGGACTAACAATGAAAATGCTAAGTCCGTTCCTAAAGCTAGTTCTAGGCGTCCTAGACGTTCTAGAAGTTCTTTCCGCAAACATGCCATTTCTAATGATGTTAATTTAAATGATTATATGCCAGAACCAGAGTTCTATTATTGTAATGAGCCAGGTAAGGAACACCTTGCCTGGGTCGCCAAGAACTAACCTTGCTTTGGCAGGTGGAAGTGAGGGGACGCCCATGGATCATTGATAGTGGCGCCTCAAATCATATGACAGGAAGCCAGATCCATCTCACTTCTATCCAAAGTAGTGCCACGGGAGGAACTGTCTCGTTTGGCAACAAGGGCAAAGGAAAGATCATAGGAACGGGAACTGCTATTCTCAACCCGTCCATTAAAGCAACAAATGTCAGTCTTGTTGAAGGACTTGGCTTCAATCTTCTTAGCGTCTCTCAGATGTGTGATCAAGGTGAAAATCTAGTCACATTTGACTCAAAGGAGTGCCTTGTTATCAACAAGAAGTCCAACAAAGTTGTTCTCAAAGGAGTTCGCAAGAACAACATCTACATCTTCAATCAAGAGTTCAAGCCTAAATCAGAATTATGTGTATCTGCTTTAAAGAAGGACGCGGATCTCTGGCATCGCCGACTTGGTCATGCTGGACCAAGCACGATCTTCAAGCTTCACCAAAGAAATCTTGTGAAGGGACTTCCCCGAATTGATCCTGAGATTGTTGAACAGTGTGAAGCCTGTATCAAAGGGAAGCAAACAAGAACGTCTTTCAAGTCAAAGAACGAAGTCAGCACAAAGAAGCCTCTGAAACTCCTCCATATGGATCCTTGTGGACCAATGAAGACGTTGAGCCACGGTGGAAAGAGGTACATTTACGTTCTTGTAGATGATTTTTCTCGATTCACTTGGGTTCTTTTCTTAGCGTCCAAAGCAGATTGTTACAATGCGTTTAAAGTCTTCATCAAACAAGTGGAAGTTGCCCTTGAGACGCCTCTCAAAGCCATAAGATCAGACCATGGAACGGAGTTCCAAAACTCAGAGTTCCTGGCCTACTGTGATCAACATGGCGTCTCACACAACTTTTCAGCTCCAAGGACTCCTCAACAAAATGGAGTTGTGGAAAGAAAGAATAGGACGCTAGAGGATATGGCAAGAACTATGCTTTTGGCTAATCGCGTCCCCAAGTACTTTTGGGCGGAAGCCATTGCCACAGCATGCTACATCATCAATCGTGCCATGATCCGTCCTTTGCTGAAGAAGACGTCCTATGAGTTGTTGAATGGAAGGAAGCCTCGCATTGACTATCTCAGAGTCGTTGGTTGCAAGTGTTTCGTTCACAACAATGATAAAGAAAAGCTTGGAAAGTTTGATGCAAGGAGTGATGAAGCAATATTCCTTGGGTACTCTCTCTCCAGCAAAGCATATAGAGTTTTCAACAAAAGGACTCTAAAACTTGAAGAGAGTATTCATGTTGTGTTCAAGGAGAGTTCTTCTCACAGAGAAAAATCAAGTAAGAAAGAACACTCCTCACCGCAACAGCAGGACGACTCTGAAGATGAAGCTGAAGATTGGACCTCAGGAAAATACTATGTCTCTAAGGACGCATCTCCCAATCCCGAAGAAGTCTCAGTGGACGCTCCTAGTGTTGTTCAGGGAGTTCCCTCTCGCAGTGAATCTCCAGTTCAACAAGATATAGCAGAATCAAGTCAACAAGGCGAGCAACGCCAAAGTGTGGACGCTCTCTCTGAGGGGGAACACACTGAGGACGATGCTCAAAGTGACAGTGATAATTCTGATGGAGACATTGATACAAGATTTGCTTAGTTGTTTCAAAGGGAGTCCCGCTTCTCTAGGGACCACCCAACTTCTCAAATTGTATCTGATCCGTCTCAAGGAGTTCAAACCAGGTCAGCTGCAAGCAAGTCCCAGAGTGCAAATTTAGCCTTTTGTGCTTTCAATGCCTTTGTCTCTATGGTGGAACCAAAGAATATCAAAGAAGCACTCCAGGACGCTGACTGGATTCAAGCAATGCAAGAAGAACTCAATCAGTTTGAAAGAAACAAAGTTTGGACTCTCGTCCCACGTCCAAAAGGCAAAAATATCATAGGGACGCGATGGGTGTTCAGAAATAAGCTTGATGAGAGTGGACGTGTGTCAAGAAATAAGGCAAGACTGGTGGCTCAAGGAATCAAGCAAGAGGAAGGCATAGACTATGATGAGACCTTTGCTCCTGTTGCTAGAATTGAAGTCGTTCGTCTCCTTATTGCCTTCGCCGCTCACAAAGGATTCAAGTTATTTCAGATGGACGTCAAGACTGCCTTTCTCAATGGAAAGCTAAAGGAGGAAGTGTATGTTGCTCAGCCGCCTGGCTTCGAGGACGCCTCTCACCCAGATCATGTGTACTACTTGGACAAAGCGCTCTATGGACTCAAGCAAGCCCATCGTGCATGGTACGACAGGTTTGCGTCCTTTCTTTTGTCTCATGGGTACACTAGAGGTTCAATTGATAAAACTTTGTTTATAAAGAAAGTTCACAAGGACATTTTAATTGCCCAAGTCTATGTTGATGATATAGTCTTTGGTAGTACTAACATGAAACTTGTAGATGAGTTCAAGTCCTTAATGAGTAGTGAGTTTGAGATGTCCCTCATTGGAGAACTCAATTTCTTCTTGGGACTTCAAATTAATCAACTCAAGGAAGGGACGCGCATTCATCAACAAAAATATGTCCGTGAAATGCTTGAGAAGTACGGGATGAACACGTCCAAACGTGTTGCAACCCCATGTTCTCCAAACTCGCGTCTTTACGCAGACGAACAGGGAAAGGACGTTGATCAAAAGCTTTACAGAGGGATTATTGGTTCTTTGCTCTACTTGACCGCAAGCCGTCCCGACATTATGTTTTCCGTTTGCTTGTGTGCACGTTTTCAGGCAAATCCAAAGGAGTCCCACATGCAAGAAGTCAAAAGGATCTTTCGCTACCTCAAAGGACGCGACGATCTTTGCCTTTGGTACCCCAGGAAGACGTCCTTCAAGCTAGTTGGCTACTCGGACGCTGATTATGCAGGTCATGTGATTGATCGGAAAAGCACTTCAGGAATGGCACAGTTCCTTGGTTCATGCCTAGTCTCTTGGGGATCTAAGAAACAAAACTCTGTGGCGCTTTCAACTGCGGAAGCCGAGTACGTTGCTGCTGCCTCGTGTTGTTCACAAGTCATCTGGATCAAATATCAACTAGAGGACTACGGTATCAATCTTGAAACTATTCCCATTCGTTGTGATAACACAAGTGCTATTGAAATTTCTAAGAATCCTGTTTTTCATTCACGCACAAAGCATATTCATATAAGGCATCATTTCTTGCGTGATAATGTTGAACTAGGACTCATTAGTATGGAGCATGTAAGGACTGAAGACCAAATAGCTGATATTTTCACTAAAGCACTTGATAGACGTCCCTTTGAGCATCTAAGGTTGCTTTTGGGGATGATAACTTTTAAGTAGCAAGTCCCGTTCTACTATTCCCTCAATGATTGGCTATGTCTTGTAGATTCTAAGTGTTTAAGGACTGTTATGCTTTGAATTCATATTTGCAAGGACGCTAGTCTAAAACTTCATGTGTTTGCTACTTTGGAACGCCATTCAAATTTTCTCTATTTTGTCTTGAAAAGAGTATCCCTGATCACCCTACCCTCATTATAAGCCGAAATGATTGGGAACTCTAAGCTTACCCTAGCCGAGAACTCCGCAAAAGAGTCCTATGAGCTTCATATTTTCTTTTACGGGACGTACTTGCGTTGTTCTCAACTGGTTCGAAAGGTAATCACAAGAACGGTAAGTTGGTTGTTGGTTTGCTTGAAGAGGTTTGCTTGAAGAGGTGAAATTTTTGCTAAGTATGAGAGGACGCTCAGTGTTTGTTGCTAAGAACGCCAGTTCAGTTGTTCAGAAGCAGTTGAAGAGTCAGAATTTTGAACTTTTGAAAGTGTGAACAATGACCGTTGCTTTTGCTCAAATCTTAAGGGGGAAGTTTTGCCACGTGTCGCACAATAAAACAGTGTTAATTACCATTTGTGCCACCGCTTCCTCTATATAAGGCCGGAACAGTCACAATCCAATTTATTACGCTCAACCACTTTCTCGCTCTCAAAATTGCTCTGACTTCTCTCTAGAACTCCGGCGACTTTCTCTCTCTACATTTCATCTGAAATCATGTCTCAAAGGCAGTTGAACGTAGCCGGATCTTCTACCGGCGGGAAGCGTAGAAAGCTTGTCAAGTCCCATTACATAGAAAAGCCCAAACCCATCGTTCTCAATGAGTCACTACTGGACTTCATCAACAAGAAGCCCAGGACGCTGTACAACCTTATCAGAGAACGCATGGAAATGCCAGAAGTCAAGAACGATGAAGTGAAAACAAGGAACTACAAGAAGTTCATTGAACGCTTTGTCGTCCCCAGCCTCCACAACACAGGATACAAAGACTTACCTGGACGGATGGACGATGTGCTGTTCTTCTCGCAGTTCGGAGGTGAGAACCTTGGCCCTCTTCTTGAACTTATCCCAGACTTGCACAATGCAGTCTTACCCGAGTTCCCTATGTACCCAAGGAACTCCATAGCCTTCCAAATGACCAAGAACCGGGTGCCAAGTCCTTCTCCTCCTCCTCCTGCCGTTCCCTCCATTACCACCAAAAAATTACTCAAGCGTCCTGCCCCTTCGTCTCCCCTCTCAAAATTTTCCCAACCCTTCTCTGCTTCCAAACCGACGGAGATTGTGGACAAATTCCCTGCTCATTTAAAGGAGGGACGCTCCAAAAAGGTTCACGATCCTAGGCCCCTCAAAAAGGCCAAAACTTCCAGTGTCCCATCCTCAAAACCTCCCACAAAACGGCCAAGCACCACAAAAAGGCCGTCCAACTTGTCCAAGGAATCCACTCCTCCCCCTCAACAAATATCAATAGTCCAACTCCCCACCCCTCCTCCGTCCCCCCAACCTTCAAGAGCAAATGCCCTAATCCCCTTCCCTCCCCGCATTCATTCCCCTCTAAATCTGGCCAATTTCCCATCTGCCCCAGCACACATCTCGCCCCCTAAGGACCCCGAGACTCCAAAGTCCCGCCGTCCATCATCCGAGAGTGGCCCAGATGAGACTGAGCGAACGTTTGAGCATACGTTTCGCCGAAGGAAGGTTGGCGAAAAGCCCAACGTTTTGCTCGCAAGGGACGTTCCTGCCCAGATAGAGCACGTTCCCTCCTCCTCTTCCTCCTCTAGCTCTTCTGAGAGTCAAAGAGGTACGCCCGCTCAGGACTCCCCTTTCATTGATGTTGTTGGGGATTCGAATGATGAAGCGGAAGGAGAGGTGAACGCTCCTTCTGAACAGATTGAGGATGCTGGTCAGCAGCAGGTCGCTCAGGAGAACGCCGAGCCGACTCTATTTGATGAGCTCGAGCGTGATGCGCAGGAAGTCCCCCCATATGTCCAGTCCCTCCCAATCCTAAACCCCACCCAAGCTCCACAAGAAAACCCCTCTCCCTCAATCCAAACAGAATCCCATCCAGTCCCGGCGGACGCTGAGCCAACAACAACAGAAAAACAGACAGAGGCTCAGGACGCCGAGGGCGCGTCCCAAGGACAAACTTCTGGCGCCGATCAAGCCACAGCTGGTGGCGCTGCTGAAAAAGAACAAGGCACAGAGGACGCTCTTTCAAAGGACGCTTCTGACAGTGACTCGGACAAGGCTGAGGACGAGTCAGATGATGATGAGGACTCTGAGTCCCCCAAGGGCAAGCGTAAAAGGAAGAACGCTGGTGTGCCCATCAAAGTGCTTAGCCCGCTCATTTATTCTGAAGAGTGGCTAGCCTCCTTTGATGATGAAGATGTTAAGGAGTTCCTCGACCTTCTGAAATTCCAAGGATGGCAGAACGTTGGACCAGCGCCGACAACTGTTGACAAAGAACAGGTGAAGGCGTTCTACAAGGACTTGCGCTACAAGGCCAAAGATGGCTCCCTCCACTTTAAAATTGAAGGAGAGAGAGCTTCAGTCACCGAACGCTAAATGCGCACCTTCCTTGGTCTGGGTCCACGCAAGCCACCGTCCGATGCTCTTAGCTCACTCCCTGAAGGCGGCTTTGAAACGACTGATCAAGAACTGCCTCTAGTTGAGCACATATTTCAAGGAAACAGGCCGATGGGACTCGACAGGGTTGCTCACGTTCTGAGCAAGGTTGGCGCAATCATTCACTACTTCATTTGTCGCGCCATTCTTCCAAGACAGGAAAAGCGTTCAATTGTGCAAACTCATGACATAATCCTAATTGACGCTATCCTAGAACGCCGCCCAATCAACTTAGCCAGAATTGCTATGCAACATATGGCCAAGTGTGGCAGGAAGAGGCACGCCTTGCCGTACCCGGGTGTAGTGAAGGCGATCTTGCAGTCCCAAGATGCTTATGATGAGAACGCTCCCTCTGAGGAACTTGGTTTGAAATGGAATGCTAAGAAGGGACTCGTCGAGATAAGGCACAATGAAGAGCTGCCGTCTGTGCTCAAACAGTTAGAAGCTGAGGCTGAGGAAGCCAGACAGAAAGCCGAGGAAGAACGCCTAGCTGCTGAGGCCGAGACCGCAAGGCTTAATCCTGCGTCTCACGAGTCTCCTCAAGACCAAGAGCCTGCTGTATATCTTACAACACTTGATCAAATGCTCTTAGGGCCTTCTTCTCCAGTTCTTCCCACGGACGCTCCTTCATCAAGTACAGGTCCTTTGCCCCGTTCTGCTCCTGCAAACATCTCTCAGCATCCTCCAGCAGAACTCATGGGTGCCATTATGGATAATCAGTGCCTCATCTTCTCTGCCTTAAAGGACTTATCTTCTGCGTTCTCCAAGGCTGCTGAACTTCAAGAACAACTTCTCAAGTTTTATCAAGATCAGCGCCGTTCTCAATGATTGCCACCACCCCTTTAATCCTCTATCTTTTTGCCTTTGCTTCTTTTGAACTTCAAACATTATGACCGTGGTCTGTAATAACTCTAATTTTGTTTGAATGGCAATTCCACCGTTTGCTTGCATGTGTTTGTTTAAGCGTTCCACTGCTTTTAGTTATGTGTTTATGCTAACGTCCTTATCACTTGTTATCCTTTTCGATGATGCCAAAAGGGGGAAGTGTAGTTTTGCAGAGATGCGCTATAAAATAGTTATCTAGAATAAGCAAGTGTTAAGGGGGAACTATTAAGTGAAAGGTCTAAGGAACGCCATGCTAATATAATAGAGGACGCCTAGAAAATTCTAGGACGCTTTTCTCTCCCTGAAATCCAAATGTTAGAGAATCAAAGAATGAAAACTTGTGCTTACTGAAATTTCTCTAAGTGTTAGAGGACGCTTCTTTTCATGCATGCTAAGTTCCAATGTCAAAACTATTTTGCTGAAGAGTTTGTCATCATCAAAAAGGGGGAAATTGTTGGGACGCTATCAAGAACGCTTGCGTACTTGTTAGTGTTCCACACAACCGTCCCTTAGTTTTGATATGACAAACTCACTTTGATTCTAATAAAGTTGTCCAAGTGTTCAGGAACGCCAGTGACCAGAAGGACAACAAGTGTGTATGGGCGTCCCACAAGCTTAGGGACGCTAGCTAACAGGAAGTAGGGACCAGCCAGAGACTACTTGAGCAAGGACGGAGTCCTAAGCAAGTAGGAACGCAAGAAAGGAGTCCTTACTCACTAGCCGACAGGATGACATCACTCGACAATGTTCGATCATCCAAGGACACGTGGAGACCGATCCTGTAGCGGAGTCCAACACTACGTGGCGGACGATCCTGTTACAGAGTCCATCAACACGTGGCGGCCGATCTTGTAGCGAAGTTCATCATACACAGCTGGATACAGGAAGCTTCCTCATCACCGCCCTACTACGTGGAGGAAGATCCTGTATCCACGTTCAAGAAGGGCATGATCGTCCCAGAGAAAAGACGCCCTTCCCCAAGTCCTATAAATAGCCCCAAGGCATTTATTGTGACTTTAACGCTTTCAAGAATATTCAGAGAGAATCATAGGAAAGCGGCTCACTCAAGAACACAAAGAACAATCTCAAGAACTCAAGAACAGTGCTAAGACTTTGAGTTAGATCGAGTGAGACTTGTAACCCAAATCACAAAACTGTTTGTAATCAAAAGATCAGAAAGAGAGTCCTACGAAGTACTGTAGGACGCAGGGATAGGAGTCCTTTAGTAGATTGAACTTGCTTATGTTGTAGGCTTAGAGGAGTCCTTTACTAGTGGACTTAGGGAAAAGCTAAGTGCCAGAGAACTGTAAAGACTCGCCAGTACAACTGTAAGAACGTTCAATATAAAGGCAGAACTATTCAAAAATCCTCCAAGGAGGTAGAGGTTTACACTCAAGGACTACTTGGTCTTGAGTGGTTCCTCTATAATTCATTGCGTTCATTACTTACCTGTTTAGTACTATTTCCGCTGCATTACTCTAGGACGCTCCTTCACCTCGTAGGAACGCCTAACCAAAGGACACCTTTACCAAAGTAAAGGCAGTCCCTCAGTACTAACGATCCAACACGCTCAATGGCAGGTATGTAGTAGTGCGAACAGATTTCTTCGTGTACTGTCTGTTTTATCTTGCTCTTTAATCGTAACATGTTTACTCTGTTGCCCAGGGCCTCCAAATTTCTCTTGCTGCTTGTGACAAGTTTAAAGATTTACCCGATCAGCTATCTACCTGCAATATGAATCTCCAGAACGAGAAGAATAAATCTTCTCTATTGGCTGGTGAAAAGGCGTCTTTGGAATCGAGGGTCGCCGAGCTACTAGAAGAATTGAAGATGGCCCAGCAGGAATCTCGGGTTTATCAAGAGGAGCTTGAAATCGAACAGAAGAAATCCACCGCCTTGGCAAACGAGATTGAGGAGTACGCCGACTTCTACTCCATCAAAGCTCGAGTGGAGACGATGGAGGAGCATTTTGCGGGAAAGTCCGCTGGCTGGGATGTCGCAAAGGAAAGGGCGGAGTTTATGTCGATGTTTCCTGACACAGCTAAGGCGATGAAGAACCCACCTCCTATGGACGACATCGTGAAGGTGGCGCAGGAAGTAGCTCATGTGGAAGCGACGGAGAAGGATTCCAGCACATAAGCCGTTGAAGACTGATTTCTTTTTTCCTTTCCAAAGACTTCTTTATTCTACCCCCAGTGTATTGGGGTTTCTGGACTCGCTTTACCCCCTTGTGTTTCGTTGGGGTTATTTTGTAAGACTTTAAGTATTCTGGTCGCTAGTTGTAGGGCCTTATGACTGCTTGCCCTTTGCTTTTTGGGGCCGTTTAATTACTACTATTATGCATATTTGCCTTTGTTTTGTTTGCGTTTGTTTTGCAGGTTTAAAGCCAAGGTGAAAGCATAAGAGCCTGGTTGAAGACTCAGTTTGGTATAGAGACCTTTGTGTAATTTATATAGCGCTAAGTATGTAAGCTGCAACATATGAGGACGAAGATGTAAGGGGTAATTGTAACTTGCATTAATAATGATTGTGTGTACAAGTACATAAATGAAGAGCTTCTTTTGTAAAAAACTCTCGTTCGTCTCGTTCGCCTTGTGCATCTGAAATTCTTGACTAGTCAATTTGCGTGCACTTGTTGCCTGTTTGTAAGGCTTGGGCCTCTTGTCTTTGGCCTGTAACGTCACAAGGCGTCCCTTGTTAGTTTTTATAGAACCGTGTATGTCAAGGCTTGTGTAAAGCCGTAATGTAATCGAGTCGAGTAACGTGTAGGAATGTAGAAGTAATAATGTAAATATGTACCTTGCTCAGAAATGATAGAGCTTCAAGTTCATCGCGTTCCAGCTTCTGGGCACTGTCTTGCCGTCATGTGATACTAACTCGTATGCGCCTTGCCCTACGATTTTGGTAATCTGGTATGGGCCCTCCCAATTTGCTCCGAGTTTTCCTGCATTCAGTTCCTGAGTGTTTTGAAAAAACTTTCTTAACACCCAATCTCCGACTTGAAATGCCCTGGAATTAACTCGTTTGTTGTAACTCCGTGCCACCCCCTACTTGTATGCTGCTAATCGTATTGAGGCTTCATCTCGTAACTCATCCACGGTGTCGAGATGGTGTAACAAGTTAGAGGTGTTGGATTCTTCTGTAGTAAGACCATATCGAGCAGTGGGCAAGGATACCTCAACTGGTAACACGGCCTCACACCCGTAGACCAGGGAGAAAGGCGTGTGTCCAATTGCGGTCTTGGGTGTAGTGCGATCTGACCATAAGATGAGTGGTAACTCGTCTGCCCACTTTCCCTTGGCATCTTTAAGCGGCTTTTTGAGATTGTTAAGGATAACCTTGTTGCTTGCTTCCGCCTGACCATTCGCTTGTGGGTAGCGAGGTGTAGACATAATAAGTTGAATGTTGTATTGCTGGCAAAAGGCTTTGGTCTTGTCGCTGATGAATTGGGAGCCGTTGTCACATACTATAGTGGACGGTATCCCGAACCTGCTAAAGATGTTTCTGCGGATCAACGAGATAACTTGAGTATCCTTGACCTCTTTGAAGGCCTCGGCCTCGATCCACTTAGAGAAGTAATCTGTCATGGCTAAAAGGTAGACGCGTTGCCCTGAAGCTGGTGGGAGTTTCCCAACGATGTCCATCCCCCACTTCATGAATGGCCATGGTGAAGTAAGGGGATGAAGTAATTCTGATGGTAAATGTGGAATTGGTCCATTACGCTGGCACGCGTCACACTTGCGAGAGTACTCCGCTGCATCTTTGTTCATGGTAAGCCAGTAATATCCCATCCTGCTTGCTTTCTTTTCCAGGTTTCGACCTCCTGTGTGGTTGCCAGATTCGCCATCATGTATGTCTCGTAACACCACCTGTACTTCGTTTTCTTGTATGCATCGTGCGTATATTCCTGACGACATCCACTTGAACAAAATGTTATCTTTAACCGTAAATGTGGAAGCTTTTACCTTAAGTCGTTTGGCCTCCTCCTTGTCTTCTGGCAGAACACCTTGTTGCAACCATTCCAGGTAAGGCGTTACCCAGGACGGGTTATTGCCTGGATCGCTTATACATAACACGTCAGCTTCCTTGACTATTGATGGTGCTTCGAGATACACGAAGGGAATCGTGGTGTATTCTCGTGGGTCTATGGCAGATCCAAGATTAGCTAAGGCGTCAGCCTGTGTGTTAGCGTCTCGAGGAACCTGCTTGATCTCGAAATGCTTGAAATCTTTCACGATCTCGCACACCTTCTCGAGGTATGCTTTCATCTTTGAATCCCTGGCAACATATGAATCTGTTACTTGGTTCACGATAAGTAATGAATCACAGATTACCTCGATTTCTTGCACGTTAAGATCTTTGGCAACGAGTAAGCCTGCTATGAGCGCTTCATATTCTGCTTCATTATTGGTAGCTTTGAATGTACATCGCACAGCCTGGGCTATCCTATCCCCCTGTGGTGACTTCATAACTACCCCCAGCCCAACACCAACTTGATCGACGCGCCGTCGGTGTGCATCAACCATTTGCCGTAAATTGTTACATTCAAAATTTCTTGTTGCGAAGGGGTAGGGGTGAAGTCGACCACAAAATCTGTCAAGGCTTGCGATTTTATCGCCGTTCGAGGCTCATATGTGATGTGATGGGGATCGTCCGGATCGGATGATATCAAAATTTAAATTTATAAACCGAACCCCAATTGTAGTAAAGAGGTAGGGTGTCGAACACACGGGAGTTCGTGCGATGAGAGTACCAAGAAGACTAAAAAGAGGTAAAAGAAAGGTAAAAACAAAGTAAAATCAAAGGGAACAACCCGGACCGACACAGGTCACTTCGGTCCGAGGTTGGATCGAGGAGAATTGACCGGGACCGACACTAGGGAAGTCGGGCCCGATGTACTGGGTAACTCGGTCTTGCACAAATAGTAGATCGGTCTTGGGTTTTTGGGTTCCTTCCCTAACTAGACTTGGGTGATTCCACCCCAATTCAGCCAATAAGTGATGATCCTTATGAGATCGAGGTTGTTGCCTTCGATCCCTCCACTCTACACTTCGACCTTAGGGAGTTTTCACCTCCTTCGATGCTAGGTCTAGTGATGGGCTCGAGATCGCTTTCGCTTACTCTTACCAACCACAAGCCCTAGATCCCTTGTTCTCACAAGAGAATTGAAGCTCAATGTAGAGAGGATTCATAGATCAAGCACTCAAGGCTATGGAATTGGGGGTTCACACCCAATCCTAGCTAGGGGATTCCCCTATAGCCCAAGACTATGGAATCTAATCCATCAAGTAAGAGTAAAAAGCAATTAAATGGCAAAGCAAGCAAATCTCAATCATCAAACTCAAATCAAAGCTAAATCTCATTCAAATCAAAGGGGTTCACAATATCCAAGTCTCAATTCTACTAAACCAAAGCAAAACAAGTTCAAAACCACTAACTCTCTCTAGCTCTCCACCAATCTCTCTTCTCTTCTCCTCCTCCTTTCTCCTCCTTGCTCTCCAAGTCTTCCTTTTGAGCCTTTGAGAGTGATTTTGTGTGGATTCTTTTTAGATGCTCTCTAATCACCTCTAATTATACTCCATCTTGGATTGGGGATCAAGGAATTCCAAAATTAGAAGAAGGGCAAATGTGGAAGATCACAATAATGTGCCTTGGAGCCCAATCCTTTCCTTTGCCGACTTGGATCGATGCGGAGGTACCTCGGGCCCGACGTTGCCAACGTCGGTCCGAGCCTCTGAAGTGCCAAACTCGGGCCCGACTTGGTAGGACATCGGTCCTGGCCTCGATCCTCCTCTTTTCTTGGTCTTCCTTGAGTCTTTCTTTGATCTTTGCATGGCTCTTCCGCTCCTTTGCTCCTTCGCTCGACTCCTCTTTAGAAACTCCTCCAAAACATCCTCTTTTGCGCCATTTTACCTACAAAACACAACAAACTCGCATAGTCTCCGAATCTCATGGAAATACGGAATCTAAGCTAAAAAGGGACGAAACTAACAAAGAAAGGAACAAAAGACACATATTTACAAGGGAAATTAACTACTAAAACACCACCAAAATGAGAGACATCAGAATACCTCATACTTAAACTTGCTTGTCCTCAAGCAATAACAATGTAAACAAGACCGAAGCACAATCTTCAAGTAAAGCCTCATATGAAAAATAACTCAAGAACAAGTGATAGATATGCTAGCAAGATTACGTCATCACACATGATCAAGTGTTCAAGGAATAAAGTCTAATGCAACTAAGCCTCACTTTAGGGACATAGAAATGTGTATCACTCATCATGTGTTTAGGTTTAGCAATGACCACTCATACATGCAAGTAAAGGCTTTAATATTGAAGCTAATATCATCAATTCCTCCACCTAGAGATGCCTATTACAATGCACACAAAGAATATGAACTTGGCTCAATGGAGGTCCTCAAAGAGGTTCCATTCGGCCGGGTTGTAATGGGGCTTTTGGTATTTCTCAAGGTAGGAATCACTTTGGTCTTGTGGTGCTCGCAAGGGGGATTGAACTTTCTAGTCTCTCACCAAACTCACCAAATCATTCCACTTTCAACTTTCACTCTCATCCAAAAGATTTTGATTTTTCTCCTTTCTTTCAACTTTCAACCCATACTTCACTAAACATTCCACTTCATCTTTGCATTACACTTTTTGTTGGATTTTTCACTTTTTTTTCACTAGGATCGACTTGCACTAACAACTCGGGCCCGATGTGCACTTTAACTCGGTCGGTGCCCCTTTTTTACACTTAAGCACTTTGCTTTCAATCCACTACTTTTTCCAACTTTTCTTTCTTTCTTCTTTTCAACAAAGATGCACTACCCACTTGATTTATAACTCCATTCTTTGCCCTTCACCAAAGAGAATCTCAACTCTCCAAATACACTCCCAAACCTCTCACTAAAGTCCAATCCCATAAGGGTCAAGTCATATAGGCTAGGAATCATATTTTTGAGGAGTTTCAAACAAAGGTCTAAGGCTAAAACGGGGCTACAAACATCGGTTTATCTTCAAGGTATGATATGGAACATTTTGTGACTAAATGAAATAAAGTTCAAAATCAATGTGACAAAGCATAGAACAAATCTCATATTGGTCTTGGAAAATAGATAAACACCTCAATAACAAGTTTTACTAAGCATGCATGAGCTAATCACACAAGAAAAAATGAGGGATATGCAATCATGAACAAGCATCACTAAAATGGCCAAAAATCATCTCACAAGGGTCACTCTAGCTTAGTTGCATTAGAACTCATCCAAGAACTCATGTGCTCAATAAAAACATGCAAGATATCATATCACATCAAAAACAACAGCAATTTAGAGGCTAAACCATCCAAAAATATGCAAAGGATTTTACATGCTCACATCATCATTAGCCTTCATATGGACATCTAAGATGAGAATTCCTAGTCCAAAACAAAATCTTTTTGTTCTTTTCACACAAAATTTTCAAATTTTTATGGATTTTTTTGCAAAAAATTTCTCACACAAAGCAAACAAAACAAACAAACTCATCCATACATGCCATTAAAATCAACCATCATCCATTCATCACATCTCATGCCACTATCCAAAAGAAACTATGAGCAACTAACCCACCCCATACTTAGAATTTTGATGTCCTCATCAAAACAAAGAAACCAAAACTCAAAAGTAAAGAGAAGAGTCAAGAGAGCTCACAATTTCTTATTCTTGAATGGCATGTTGAGGCTTAGTTTGCTAGAAGGAGAGCCCATGAGGCCCTTACTTCTTCACTTGGGTCAATCTTGTCATAGAATTGAACTTCTTTACTCGGTGACCATTCACTCGAAAGATCTTTCCATTTTCGCTAACCAAATCGACCGCTCCTAGAGAGTGTATTTTATGCACCACAAACGGTCCACTCCACCTTGTTCGAAGCTTTCCGGGGAAGAATCTAAGTCTTGCATTGAAAAGAAGGACCTTGTCACCAACTTGATAGGTTTTTGGAATCAATTTCCTATCATGCCACCTCTTGGTCTTCTCCTTATACAACTTAGCATTCTCATAAGCTTTCAACCTCAACTCCCCTAACTCGTGGAGATCTAGGAACCTCTTTTCTCCGGCCAAGTTTACATCCCAATTCATCTCTTTGAGAGTCCACTTGGATTTGTGCTCCAACTCCACCGGAAGATGACACGCCTTGCCATACACTAGATTGAAAGGTGTAGTCTCCAAAGGTGTCTTGTAAGCGGTTCTATAAGCCCAAAGTGCATCATCAAGCTTAGATGCCCAATCTTTTCTTGACTTAGACACCGTCTTCTCCAAGATGGCCTTGATTTGACAATTTGAAACCTCAACTAGCCCACTTGTTTGAGGATGATAAGGAGTAGCAACTCGGTGAGACACCCCGTACTTAATCAACACATTCTCAAATTATTTTTCTATGAAGTGAGGGCCACCATCACTAATGATAACTCTTGGCACGCCAAATCTAGCAAAGATGTTGCTTTTCAAGAACTTCATCACAACCCTTGCATCATTGGTCCTTGTTGGGATGACTTCCACCCACTTAGAGACATAATCCACGGCCACCAAAATGTATTTGTACGGGTGACTCGGGCAAAGTCGTTGTTCCCTTATCAAAAATAAATCCCAAACATGCAAACACAAGTATAGTAGGCAAGCAAGGGGTCGAACCCAAAGGAATCAGTTTTTATTCAGATTTTAGTGGTTTTCATGCAAGTAATCAAGAAGGGGGGTTTTGAAAGTTGGTTTCAATCAAAGTTATCAAGCAGAGTTTATCCAATCGATTCCACTTTATTAATCCGTTGATCATGAATTCATCCACCTCTTTATATGCCTAGGTCAATTCCAATCCCAATCATTAGAAATCGCAAGTCCACGGTCCAAGCAATTCTATAACCCTAGGCAAGGACGCTTAACCTAGAATTAGCATAGAGCACAGGGATAATAGGAAATCAAATCATGCAATCAAGCTACGAGTCTCATGCATAACTTAACCATTGAATACTCTTCCCTAAACTAGTCCACGGTCCTAGAATAGAGTTGTTTCGAGAATAGGAAAGATGCATAGACAACAACCAATCCTAATTCAAACAATAGATCTAAGTCAATCAAACAAGTTGATCAGGCTCATAAAATCAAACATAGATCATGGAATGAAGCACAAGAGTATCAATAAAGACCTAAGGATAAAGAGATTACCAGAATTTCACAACTTCATAATAAAGCTTCCTTGATTGAATAAACTCCAAAGGAGAGTTAGTTCTCGATTACAAAGAAAACTCTAATCTTTATTTTAAAGACAATTGATTGACAAGTATTTTTATTCTCCTAAAACCCTAGAAAGGTTCCCCTTATATAGCCCCAAGGATCAACCTTTTCGGACTAAATAAGATAGGAAACCGAAAGATAAGAAAGGAAACAAGATAGATACGCCAAGATTTCGTCCGCTCCAAGGTCGGCTACCACCGCGACCGCGGCACCAGAACCGCGCCCGCGGCGGCCTTCAAATGGTAAAATCTGGGTCAGCTTCTACCGCGACCGCGCCATAGAATGCGCGACCGCGGCCTTCATGGTCTTGGTTGGCTCGCTCCTTCACGCCACCGCGCCCGCGTCCTAGACAACGCGACCGCGATGTCCATGTAGTGGCGAATCTTCGTCTTTAAGCTCTTTAACTCTTGATTCTTCATACTCTGTGTCTTCGGTCTTCATATTACAATTATGCTCAAAACTAACCTAAACACTCTCAATATAGCTCTAAAATACAAGAGTTAACCTATACAAAATAGAGCGAATCAAATTCCCCCATACTTAGATCTTGCTCGTCCTCGAGTAAGCTCAAACAAATGTAACAAGGTAACACATCTAAGATCTCAGGAAATACAAGGGAAGACAAAAACACTCAACTCACAACCCGAACCCAAAAATATAGAGAAATAATGAGCATAAAACAATGAAGCTCAAACACACACCTCACAACATAATATATCACTCAAGCTCTAAAAATATGAAAGAGAGCAACCTAGGATCTACCCAAATCTAATATGTAAGCCCCAAAGTCCCCAAGCAAGAATGGTCCTAAAAACACTCATATTTTACCGCTCAATTCTGCTTAGGCGCCCTTTCGGGTTTTCACTTAACCGCTCTTTTCATTTTTCAATAGGTGTGCTCACAAATACTCACATCACTCATGAACCTCTTATTACCCCAGCCTAATGCTGGTCCGGGTTACCTGCTTATTACCTGAGCCGCCCTTTCGGGTTTTCGACTCATCCCAGGATTTATATGCCTTTTTTCAATTTTTTATGGCTTTTTCTATCTTTTTCTTTTTCTTTCTTTCTTTATTATGCAAAAAGTATGGTGCAAGTGCTCCATGAAAAGAAGAAAATCAAAAATGTGAAGCAAATCTCTAACTACTCTAACTAGGATAAGCGAATGCGAGTACTCCTTCCCCCATACTTAAATCCTTCATTGTCCTCAATGAAGCAAAGAGAAAGGATAGAAGCGAGGAAGAAGGTAATCAGAAGACTCACAATCGATGAAGAGAGGTGGAATGGAAGAACTCTTCATAAGTGGTAAAATAGATAGCGTCGTACTTCCAATCTGGTGGCTTACCGCGGGCGCGGCACTAGGGGCGCGGGCGCGGAATCAATGCAGAGAGCGAAGTCGACCTCGGATGTGCACCGCGGGCGCGGCTGATGAAGCGCGGGCGCGGTACATGTGCAGGCGTAATATCTTGACTTCGTCTCGAAAAGCGTGATGTGTAAACAACCATCGTATCTTGGCTCGTCTCTAGAAAGATGGTTCAATACTTGGACTCGAGCCGTGGAGAAGAGAACTCTCGGGGGAACAAAGCTCCCCCATACTTAGGCTTTTACACATAGCCAAAGAATGGAAAGTACAAAGGTGAATGAAAAGAAGAGATAGAAGATGGAAAGATAGAAGATGGATAGAATGGTGTAGATAGACGATAGAGATATAGAGGTAAAATGGGACCAAAAAGTCCTCTTTTTGTCCTTTTTTTTTACATAAAGAAAAACGAGCTAAAACCGAGACGTAGTATAATTGCCGCGAACACGGACTAGTACCTGTTCGTCGGGGCGCACTGGTGATCCACCGCGGGCGCGGCTGATGAAGCGCGGGCGCGGTTTCACGCCAGGCGTGTCCTTTCGGACCTAGTACCTGTATGTTAGCTAAAAACACAAGAAAATCCTAAGCTAGGAATGGAAAAACAATCTATCTAATCCTTGGGTTGCCTCCCAAGCAGCGCTTTTGTTTAACGTCGTTGGCTCGACGTGGATACGATCAATACGGGTCCTCATCAACATCAATGCGGACCGTGTTGCCACCATGAGATATGGAAAGAGATCCATTGGCAACGTCGATGACCGTGTTGGCGGTTTTCATAAATGGACGACCAAGTAAGAGAACCGGGTCGTACCGCCCTTCACCTATCTCCATCACATAAAAATCTGCAGGAAAGATCAAACCCCGCACCTGCACTAGAACATCCTCAACTAACCCTTTCGGGCGCACATTAGAATGGTCAGCCAATTCAATAACAATATCTGATTCCTTCAAAGGACCAAGGCCTAACCTATCATACATGCAAGCTGGAAGAACATTAATGGAGGCACCTAAATCTAGCATAGCACGCTCAATTTTTGTTTCTCCAATAGTGACAGGGACGGTGAATCTTCCTGGGTCTGAGCATTTTTTAGGCATTTGCTTTTGGAGTAGGGAATTACAAGTCTTAATTTTGCTATCCTGCGTTTTTTCAACTAGAGCTACCTTTTCAATTTTAGGACTAGTCCTATTCTTTCGTTTTATTGTGCATAGCTCTTTCATAAACTTAGCAAAACGAGGGACACTTTGGATGAGATTAAGGAGAGGAACATTTACCCGACAATTGGCGAAGATCTCGAAGAGTTCCTTATCATGTGCCGGCTTCCTTGTGTCCTTGAGAGCATCGGGGAATGGAGAAGAGGGCTTGAAAGAATCCCATGGTGGAAGAGGTTGAGCCACATAACCATCGTCCTCGTCTGCTGTTGGAGCTCGGTTCCGTCTAAGAGAGCTCGGGCGAGGGGGCGAGTAATTCTTGAAAGCATAATCGAGTAAAGCCTCGAAATTTCTCTCGGCCTCCTTACCGCGGGCGCAGTCCGGACTCCGCGGGCGCGGGTCGCTACGCCTTTCGTGGTCCATGTGCTCTGCTGGAATTTCGCGGGCGCGGAGGGGAGAGCGCGGGCGCGGAATTCCCACAAAAGCTTGGCCTTCATGTGCTGTCGCCCCGGCGCGGTCGCAGCCAGGGGAGCGCGAGCGCGGTTCGTCACCAGTGGGTGATTCGCGACTCGCCAGTGTTCTACCGCTCCTCAAATTCATGACGCTCACATTCTCCTTGTGATTGAGCGGTTGAGAGGGAAGTTTCCCGGAATCCTTAGACTCGAGCCGATTGATCATGGTGGCAAGTTGGCTTAGTTGAGTCTCAAGATTCTTTACAACAGCTCTTGTCTCTTGGTTCTCCTTCAAGAGGGCGGTAATAGCATCATTCTGAGACGGAGCAGGCGCTCTCGGGGCATAGTTGTTGGACCGGAATTGTTGTTGCTGGCCCTGAGGAGCATATTGCTGCTTCTGTTGTGGTGGATCTTGCTGCTGGTGGTTGTTCCACCTTAGATGAGGATGGTTCGCCCACCCCGGATTGTAGGTGTTAGAGTAAGGATCATTCCGGGGCTGGGGCGCACCATAGTTGCCAATAGCGTTGACCGACTCCTCGGTCTCTTGAATAGTAGGGCACTGATCTGTGTGGTGGCTCGCATCATAGCAAAGACCGCAAGCGTTGACTTGCTGGGACGTCCTCTTCGTGAGGAACTGTTTCATAAGATCCTTGAGCTCCCGTACTTCAGCATTCAGGGACTCATTCACCACATTAACAGACCTCACAGTGGTTCTCGATTTTTGATTGCGGGCTTGTTCCGCCAAGATCTCAACTTTCTGAAAAGCTGCAGCGGGGGTCAAGTTCTCGTAACTACCCCCACAAGATGCATTCACGAGCCTCTTGTCATTGTTGCAGAGTCCCTCAATGATGTAGCAAATAAGATCCTTGGCTTGGTAGCCATGGTATGGGCAACTCGCGATGAGCCTCTTGTAGCGCTCATAATAGTCATAGAGGTTCTCGTCTTCCCCTTGCTCCAAACTGCTGAGTTGTTTCTTAATAGATGTTTGTTTGGAAGCGCGGAAGTACTTTTCAAGAAACGCCTTCTTCATGGCCGCACAAGTAGTGATAGAACCCGACACCAAATAAAGGAGCCAATCCTTGGCGGTGTCTTCAAGAGAGAAGGGAAAAGCCCGGAGCTTGATTTGATCCTCCGTCACATCAGTGGGCTTCATACTCACGCACACCGCGTGGAATTCAGTGAGATGCTTGTTCGGATCCTCACCACTCAACCCGTGGAATTTGGGCAAGTGGTGGATGAGGCCAGACTTGAGCTCGAACTTTACACCCTCCCCGAGTTCGGGGAATTGAACAGCGAGCTGCTGTTGTTGGAGATCAGGCGCTGTGAGTTGGCGAATAGTTTGTGGAATGAAGCACAAGAGTATCAATAAAGACCTAAGGATAAAGAGATTACTAGAATTTCACAACTTCATAATAAAGCTTCCTTGATTGAATAAACTCCAAAGGAGAGTTAGTTCTCCATTACAAAGAAAACTCTAATCTTTATTTTAAAGACAATTGATTGACAAGTATTTTTATTCTCCTAAAACCCTAGAAAGGTTCCCCTTATATAGCCCCAAGGATCAACCTTTTCGGACTAAATAAGATAGGAAACCGAAAGATAAGAAAGGAAACAAGATAGAAACGCCAAGATTTCGTCCGCTCCAAGGTCGGCTACCACCGCGACCGCGGCACCAGAACCGCGCCGGCGGCGGCCTTCAAATGGTAAAATCCGGGTCAGCTTCTACCGCGACCGCGCCATAGACAGCGCGACCGCGGCCTTCATGGTCTTGGTTGGCTCGCTCCTTCACGCCACCGCGCCCGCGTCCTAGACAACGCAACCGCGATGTCCATGCAGTGGCGAATCTTCGTCTTTAAGCTCTTTAACTCTTGATTCTTCATACTCTGTGTCTTCGGTCTTCATATTACAATTATGCTCAAAACTAACCTAAACACTCTCAATATAGCTCTAAAATACAAGAGTTAACCTATACAAAATAGAGCGAATCAACGGGCCCGACGCGGGGAATGGTCCCATGAAGTCGATCCCCCATACATCGAAGAGCTCCACCTCTAACATTCCGGTTTGTGGGGTCTCATTCCTCCTTGACAAGTTCCCCTCTCTTTGGCACTCTTGACATCTTTTCACATACTCATGCACATCCTTGAACATGGTTGGCCAATAGAAACCACAATGTAGAATTTTAGCCGTGGTTTTTGAACTCTTGGCATAACCTCCGGTTGGCAAAGAATGGCAATGGCGAATTATACTCTCAATCTCCTCACTTGGAATGCACCATCTATAGATTCTATCGCTCCCTTCCTTGTATAGGTATGGATCATCCCAATAGTATTGCCTAGCATCATGTAAGAATTTCTTCCTAGCCGAATAAGACAAATTTGATGGGATCACTCCCCCTACAACAAAGTTAGCAAAATCTGCAAACCAAGGGGTGACCCCTCGTTTCACGGTCTCAATAGATAGAAGACAAGTGGGAAGTGACGATTTAATTAATTGAGGACGGGAAGGAATAGAGACCGAGTGAAGGATCTTACTTGATTTCATGGATTGACATTGCAAAGTATTAAGTCCGACGTGTGTGGACGTCGATCGGGTCGCACAAGTGCACATTTCCCCCTGGACCGATGTTGAAGACCTCGGTCCCGAGTTACTGGGTATCTCGGGCCGACGTTGCACACTCTCGGCCCGATGCTCCGCCTTAGTCGATCACTCCTTTCTTTCCTTCTTGCCACTCATTAGCCCTTCATCTGCCCTTACATTATCTATTTCCATGCCATCTTCCATCTCGATCATGTACTCCATGGGCAATTGAGATAGATGATCGGCCACCACATTCTCCGCGCCAACTTTATCCTTGATCTCATGGTCAAACTCTTGAAGGAGAAGCATCCATCTCAAGAGCCTTGGTTTTGCATCTTTCTTTTTCATGAGGTACTTGATTGCCGCATGATCCGTATAGACTACTGATTCGGGCTATTTTGTATGGATTAACTCTTGTATTTTAGGGCTATATTGAGAGTGTTTAGGTTAGATTTGAGCGTTATTGAAGTACGAAGGCAGAAGACACAAGAGTGCAAGAATCAAGAGTTTTAAGGCGTTTTGAGCTGTCTTCCCGACACCACTTTCTTGCGAAGGCTATATCTGGAGCTACGGAGGTCGGATTGAGCTGATTCCGGTTCCATTGGAAAGATAACTTCAAGGGCTTCAATTCATATTTTTACACCGAAGTCAGATTCCAAGCCGAAGATGGTCAAAACAGCCTCCGAAGTGACACCAGCGATTCTGTCGAGATACCGCGACCGCGGCCAAGGTGACACGACCGCGGCGGCTGCCGAGACCGACTTGTTCTTCTCTATTGCGATAGCGCGGGCGCAGTGGGAGTGACGCGACCGCGGTGATGCCGAATCCGAAGCGGGCCGAAATCTTTCTATCTTGTTTCCTTTTCTATCTTTTGCTTCTTTCCTTATCTATCTCGTGGAGCTTGTTCCTTGGGCTATATAAGGAGGAGTCAGCGTTAGGTTTTTAGTATCTTCTTTCTCATAATTCAATTCTTCTCTTTTAGTTTAGTTATGGAGAGCTAGTCTCCTTAGGTTTGTTCAAGGGAGAAGCTCTGATGTATGAACTCGTGAGATTTTGGTAATTGATTTCTATCCTTTGGTTAATATTGATTCTCTTGTGCTTCATCTTATGAATGTTTATTGTTTCTCTAGGAGTAGCTAACCTATTGAATTGATGTATGTTCTACAGTTTGATTAGGTTTGGGCCGTGGACAAAACTAATCTGTGAAAACAACTTAACCTAGACCTGTTGTCTATGCAACTAGGATTAAGAAGAGAATTGATTGTTTTATCTTGCAATTGACTTGTAGCTTGATTGTTTGATATTATATCCTGCATATCCTTGTTCTCTATGCTAATTCTAGGTTAAGCGTCATTGCCTAGGGTTATAGAATTGTTTGGACCGTGGACTTGCGATTGTTAATGATCAGGATAGGAATTAACCATAGGTGTGAACGAAGTCAATGGATGAATCTATGATCGAGTGATTATTTCATGAGTGGATCTTTTGAATGAACCTGCCTCCTATCTATTTGTTTATTTGTTTGTTATTTGTTTCCTAGGTTAGTTTAGATATCTCTTTGTTTTCCCCCCTTATCTTTACTTGATAGATTTATTAATACTAGAAGCCTTTGTTCTCTTGGGTTTGACCCCTTACTTACTTGCTATACTTAGTTTGTAGATTGGGTTTTATCTTTGATCTTGGCACGACGACTTTAGCCGAGTCAACTACCACCTTAGATCCCACAAGATATGACCGGAATTTCTCAAATGCAAACACTACCGCAAGGAATTCCTTTTCCGTCGTTGTATAATTGCATTGAGTTTCATCCAAAGTTTTACTTGCATAATAGATGGCATGCAACTTTCCCTCTTTTCTTTGCCCAAGAATGGCTCCCACGCCAAAATCACTTGCATCACACATCACTTCGAAGGGAAGATTCCAATCGGGTGATGCTATGATAGGTGCCGAAACCAAAGCTTCTCTCAACCTACAAAAAGCACTCATACAATCCTCGGAATATTCGAAGGGAACATCCTTCATTAAGAGGTTAGACAACGGTTTTGAGATTTTAGAGAAATCTTTGATGAAGAGTCTATAAAAGCCCGCATGACCTAAGAAACTCCTAACATCACGCACACAAGTAGGTGGGGGAAGTTTTTCAATTATCTCAATCTTGGCTCTATCAACCTCTATTCCTCTACTAGAAATGAGATGTCCTAGAACTATTCCTTCCTTAACCATGAAATGACATTTCTCCCAATTAAGCACAAGGTTAGTCTCCTCACACCTAGCTAACACTCTATCCAAATTAGCCAAACAAGCATCAAAAGAGGAACCATAGACCGAAAAATCATCCATCAATACTTCCACTATTTCCTCTACCATATCGGAGAAGATAGACATCATGCATCTTTGAAACGTTGCCGGAGCATTACACAAACCGAAAGGCATGCGTCTATAGGCAAAGGTTCCATAAGGACATGTAAAAGTCGTCTTCTCTTGATCATCGGGGTGAATAGGAATTTGCCAAAATCCACTATACCCATCAAGGTAGCAAAAGTATTCATGTTGTGCTAATCTTTCTAGAACTTGGTCAATGAAAGGAAGGGGAAAATGATCCTTACGAGTACCACTATTCAACTTTCGGTAATCAATGCACATGCGCCATTTTGTAGTGGTTCTCGTAGGAATCATTTCTCCTTTCTCATTTTGCACTACGGTCAATCCACCCTTTTTAGGAACTACATGCACAGGACTAACATATTTACTATCCGAAATTGGGAAGATGATTCCCGCATCCAACATCCTAAGTATCTCACTTTTAACCACTTCTTTCATATTAGGATTTAATCTTCTTTGTGGTTCAATAGTGGGTTTATGGTTGTCCTCCATGTAGATCCTATGCATGCAAATGGATGGTGAAATTCCCTTTAGTTCCTCTAAGGAATACCCTAAGGCTCCTCTATGCTTCCTTAAGACCGCTAACAACTTAGACTCTTCCTCATCATTCAAATTAGCATTCACAATTACGGGCAATGAAGAGTTAGGACCAAGGAAGGCATACCTCAAGTCCTTTGGAAGCTCTTTTAGTTCATGAGATGGCTCCGGTGGTGCTTGAGCTTCCTCCGTTTCGGCCTTGAACACCTCCAAGTAAGACATTCCATTCTCCACTTTCTCATCTTCCTCTTGGTTAGTAACCACCCCTTCATTCTTCACTTCAACTCCATAGGGTGGTGGGATGGTTCTCAACTCTAACTTCCTCGTACTTGGCTTGTTGGATATAGCTTCCCATTGCACACCTCTTGGAAGAAATTGGATCATCTTGGCCTCTCTATGCAAAGCCTCCTTCGAAGTTGGTTTGAAGGAGAATTCGAGTTCTACTACAAGTGACCTTTCTTTACATCTATAACGGCTCCAACCGTAGCAAGGAACGGCCTTCCCAAGATGATAGGCTCACCCGGCACTTCTAGCATATCAACCACAACAAAGTCCGTCGGGACATAGTGTCCCTCCACACATACCGGATAGTCCTCCACCACTCCAATCGGCTCAATTGATGTTCCATCGGCTATAGTTAATCTCATGTTAACCGGGGCAATGAGTCCCATGGCGGTAGACTTCCATATGGTGTATGGTATAACACTAGTACTTGCTCCAAGATCACACAAAGCTTGAAACTTCCGCGACCCAATACCCACGGTTATGGCAAATCTTCCGGAATCACCTAACTTTTGAGGTAGCTCCAAGATCTTGACTTCATCTTGCATCTCCACAATTGACCTCTTCTTGCTCAAGATTTCCTTCAAGAACTTCGCATAGGATGGCATCTCACTTAGAGCGTCAGTGAATAGGATGGTGATGTTCAAGCTTTGCAAAAGCTTCAAGAACCTCTTAAACTTGCCTTCAACAATCTCCTCGGGCTTCTTCAATGGGTAAGGAAGAGTTGTGCCACCTTGTTTCTTGGTTGAATCCTCTTCCTTGGACCGATCTAGATCTCTCTCAACATTTTCAGCTTGGACCGACTTTGGAGTGACATCGGGACCGACTTCTGGAACCTCGGTCCTGGGGCAGGGTACATCTGGGAACGTCGGGCCGACTACAGGGCATGTCGGGCCCGAGTTCCGCTCCACCTCGGTCTGGTTCAGGGGACTTCCTCCGTCTTCTGGATCAACATCATAGCACGTCGGGCCCGAGTTACTGGGAAACTCGGTCCGACTCTCTTCTCTTGTCCCTGGAACTTGTGGCTCGGGCAAACTTCGTCCACTCCTCAATCCTATGGATCGAACTTCGTTTTGTTGTTGTGGGACACGGGGATTCTCCTCGGGTCGGCCCGGGAGTCTCCCTTCCTCTCTTGGAAGTTGATTCGCCATGTGAACAAATTGGTTGTCCACTTGCCTTCTCCACACACCAAACTCTTTGAATTAGGCACCCATCTCATCAACTCTTCTCTCCACATTGGTAAATTGATTCTTCAAATCTTTGAACTCGCCTCTCATCTCTTGTGCCCATTGTGGAGTTTGCTCATAGAAACCCGGAGGTCGGTATGGCTGTGGTTGGGCCCTTGGTTCGTTTTGGTTGTAGTTGTTGTTGTAGCCATTGGCTTGGCCTTGGTTCCGCCTTCCATTCCCTCCGTTGTTGAAGTTAGCTCTTCCTCCAAAGTTTCTTTGAACATAGTGTGCCTCCTCAATTTGCTCGGCCAAACGAACTTGGCGCTCATTGGGACACTCTTGGGCTCCATGCTTCAAAGAACCACATTCTTCACATGCTCTCGAGGTTTATTGGAGATCACTCATCGATTGTGGGTTCATTGATCTTCACATCTTTATCCACTTCTTCACTCTTTGGGTCGTAGAGCCTCTTTGCACCATCTCCATGGACTCTTGCCTCCTTGTTCACTTGACTCACTCCGTACATGGCTTCGTAGTCGGATAGTTTGTCTAGCAACTCCCATGCTTGCTCCGGTGGCAAATCAATGAACCCACAATCGGTGTGAAGGTTCAACTTGTCCTTGGTGGTGGGGTTGATTCCTTGGAAGAATATGTCTTGAAGGACATAAGGTTGTTGCCCGTGCGTCGGACATTGCCTTAACATTTCCTTGAACCGATCCCAAGCCTCAAAGAGTGGCTCGTGAGCTCCTTGTTGAAAGCTTGCTATCTTTCTTCTAAGCTCCGTCGTCTTGGTTGGCGGAAAGAACTTCATCAAGAATGCTTCATTGAGAGCCCTCCATGATGTGATGGATCGAGGTGCTTGGCTCTCCAACCAATGCAATGCCTTGCCTCCTAACGACCACTTGAAGGCCTTGAGTAGCACATACTCAAGCGTCTCATCATCCGCCGAGATGGTCTCACATAGATCCTTGAATCGCTTCACATGCTCGATCGGGCACTCATTTGGTCTCCTTTGAAATTGATCCCTCTTGATGAGTGAGATGACTTTGATGTCTCTCATTTTGAGGTAGCTCCAAGATCTTGACTTTGATGTCTCTCATTTTGGTGGTGTTTTAGTAGTTAATTTCCCTTGTAAATATGTGTTTTTCATTCCTTTCCTTGTTAGTTTCATTCCTTTTTAGCTTAGTTCCCGGTTTTCTTTAAGATTCGGAAACTATGCGAGTTTGTTATGTTTTGTAGGTAAAATGGCGCAAATGAGGACATTTTGGAGGAGCATATAAGGAGGAGCTAAGTAAAGGAGTCAAGGATCAGAAGAGCCATGCCAAGAAAGAAGAGGAACCAAAGGAAAACCAAGAAGTGAAGAAGGACCGAGGCCCAGGACCGAGCACCATCAAGTCGGGCCCGAGATCGAGCAACCAGAGCACAGGACCGACGTTCCCAACGTCGGACCCAAGGTTGACCCGTGTCCGTCCGAGTCGGCAAATGTGAAGATTAGGCTCCAAGGCACAATGTTGTGATCTTCCAAGTTTACCCTTCTTCTAAGTTGGAATGCCTTGGTCCCCAATCCATGAGAAGCTATAATTAGAGGTGATTAGAGAGCATTAGAGAGGGGGGGAGATTAGACACACACACACACCAAATCACTCTCAAAGGCTCAAGGAAGACTTGGAGAGCAAGGAGAAGAAAGGAGGAGGAGAAGAGGAGGAAATCGGTGGAGCTAGAGAGAGTTCTAGTGAGTTTGTACTTGATTTGCTTTGGATTTAGTAGAATTAAGACTTGGATCTTGTGAACCCTTTGAGATTTGAATGCAATTTAAGTTTGATTTGAGATTGATGATTGAGATTAGCTTGCTTTTCCATTTGATTGCTTTTTACTCTTACTTGATGGAGTAGATTCCATAGTCTTGGGCTATGGGGGAAACCCCTAGCTAGGATTGGGTAGGAAACCCCAATTCCATAGCCTTGAGTGCTTGATCTAGGAATCCTCTCTACACTAAGCTTCAATTCTCTTGTGGAAACAAGGGACATAGGGTTTGTGATTGGTAAGAGTAAGCGAAAGTGATCTCTAACCCATCACTAGACCTAACATCGAAGGAGAGTGAAAACTCCCTTGGGTCGAAGTGTAGAGTGGAGGGATCGAAGGCTAGCAACCTCGATCTCACAAGGATCAACACTTATTGGTTGAATTGGGGTGGAATTACCCAAGTCTAGTTAAGGAAGGAACCCAAAAACCCAAGACCGATCTACTATTTTTAACAAATCGAAGTACCCAGCAACTCGGGCCCGACGTCGTGTAAGTCGGTCCCGGCCAAATTGACCTCGATCCACCCTCGGACCGAAGTGACCTGTGTCGGTCCGAGGTGATTTCTCTTGTTTTTCCTCGTTTTGCCTTTCTTTTATCTCTTTTTAGTCTTTCGGGTACTCTCAACGCACGAACTCCCGTGTGTTCGACACCTTACCTCTCTTACTACAATTGGGGTTCGGTTTTATAAATTTAAATTTTGACCCTCCGATCCGGAACCCATCAGAATTTTGGCGCCGTTGCCGAGGAGTTCTACTTGTTTGAGGTACCCATCTTTTCTTGAGTATTTGACTTGGTAGTGATTTGGGTGAGGGACTAGCCCAAACCCCTTGTTTGTTTTGATTCGGTTTTGTTTGTGTCTTTGGTTGTAGGTGTATGCGAGCTCGTTCCGTCCGAGGAACACTTGAGTTCGACTTTGTGTGTGACCCGGAGAGTATTCTAAAACAAGCCCGAAAGAAGAAGAGGATGGCGGACCAAGCCCGTGATGAGGAGTTTGAAAGGATGAGAGCCGACATGGCTCGTATGCAACTTGAGATGGCGAACCGAGATGCCGAGGCTAGGAGAGAGCGTGAGCAAAGGATGAGATTGGAGGCTCAAATCAACACCCAACCCCGGAATGCTAGACAATACATGCATCCGGAGTTGAAGGTGCCGGAACCGGCCATCGTCTTGCCGGAGGTGTCAAAGAATTTTGAGATCAAAACTCAATTTATCTCACTCATCAAGAGAGAGCAATTTCAAGGGAGACCGAATGAGTGCCCGATCGAGCATGTGAAGCAATTCAAGGACCTATGTGAGACCATCTCGACAGACGATGAGACACTTGAGTACGTGCTACTCAAAGCCTTCAAGTGGTCTTTGGGAGGCAAAGCCTTGCATTGGTTGGAGAGTCAAGCACCTCGTTCTATCACATCATGGAGGGCTCTCAATGACTCTTCTTGATGAAGTTCTTCCCACCCACCAAGACGACGGAGCTAAGAAGGAAGATAGCAAGCTTTCAACAAGGAGCTCACGAGCCACTCTTCGAGGCATGGGACCGGTCCAAAGAGATGTTAAGGGCATGTCCAACGCATGGGCAACAACCTTATGTCCTTCAAGACATTTTCTTCCAAGGAATCAACCCCACCACCAAGGATAAATTGAACCTTCATACCGATTGTGGGTTCATTGACATGCCTCCGGAGCAAGCGTGGGAGTTGCTAGACAAGCTCTCCGATTACGAGGCCATGTATGGAGTCAATCAAGTAAACAAGGAAGCAAGAGTCCATGGAGACGGTCCGAAGAGGCTCTACGATCCAAAAAGTGAAGAGGTGGATAAAGATGTGAAGATCCAATTCTTGGAGGATGAGTTGAACAAGATGAGGAGGAAGATGGGTCATCTCTAACAAAATACAAGAGCTTGTGAAGAGTGTGGTTCTTTGAAGCATGGAGCCCAAGAGTGTCCGAATGAGCGCCAAGTCCGATTGGCCGAGCAAATTGAGGAGGCTCATTATGTTCAAAGGAATTTCGGAGGGAGAGCCAATTTCAACAACGGAGGAAGGTGGAACCAAGGCCAAGCTAGTGGCTACAACAACAACTTCAACCAAAACGAGCCAAGGGCCCAACCATCACCATACCGACCTCCGGGATTCTACGAGCAAACTCCACAATGGACACAAGAGATGAGAGGCGAGTTCAAGGACTTGAAGAATCAATTCACCAACGTTGAGAGAAGAGTTGATGAAATGGGTGCCCAATTCAAGGAGTTTGGTGTTTGGAGAAGGCAAGTGGACAACCAATTTGTTCACATGGCGAATCAACTTCCAAGAGAGGAAGGGAGACTCCCGGGCCGACCCGAGGAGAATCCTTGTGCCCAACAACAACAAAATGAAGTTCGAGCCATAGGATTAAGGAGTGGACGGAGTTTGCCCGAGCCACAAGTTCCAAGAACAAGAGAAGAAGATCGGACCGAGGTTCCCAGCACCTCGGGCCCGACGAGCCCTGACGTCGATCCAGTAGACGGAGGAGGTCCCCTGAGTTGGACCGAGGTTGAGCATAACTCGGGCCCGACATGCCCTGTAGTCGGCCCGACGTTCCCAGAAAATCCCTGCCCCAGGACCGAGGTTCCTGAAGTCGGTCCCGAGGTCACTCCGAAGTCGGTCTAAGCTGAAGATGTTGAGAGGGATCAAGATCGATCCAAGGAGGTGGATCCAAGCAAGAAGCAAGGTGTCACAACTCTTCCATACCCTTTGAAGAAGCCTAAGGAGATTGTTGAGGGCAAGTTCAAACGGTTCTTGAAGCTTTTGCAAGGCTTGAACATCACCATTCCATCCACCAATGCTCTAAGTGAGATGCCATCCTATGCAAAGTTCTTGAAGGAAATTTTGAGCAAGAAGAGGTCAATTGTGGAGATGCAAGATGAAGTCAAAATCCTAGAGTTACCTCAAAAGCTTGGTGATCCCGGAAGATTTTCCATCACCGTGGGGATTGGATCCCAAAATTTCAAGGCTCTTTGTGATTTAGGAGCAAGCATATCGATTATGCCCATGAGCATATGGAGAAGGGCTAACCTCGGAGATATGGAACCGGTTGATATGAGTCTTACTATGGCCGATGGCTCATCAACAAAGGCCACAGGAATTCTAGATGACGTCCCGGTTCGAGTTGGGAGATATTTTGTCCCCGACGACTTTGTGATCCTCGACATGAAAGAAGATCCGATGGTACCCATTATTCTCGGAAGGCCGTTTCTAGCTACGGCGGGTGCCAAATTCGATGTGAGAAATGGGAAGGTCACTTTCGAGATTGGCGAGGAAAAAGTGGAGTTCCATTTCAACAAGGCCCTTAACGAACCGGATGCTTTGGCAATTTTGAAATTGGAAGAAAGCGCCAAGCGCAAAAGAGAGGAGTTCGAACCCACAAGAGAAGAAGAAGCACCATTGAGAGAACATGACATGGTCAATATTCAAATCCATGAAGAGTCAAGAGATGGAGATAGCCCACTGATGTCTCTCATTTTGGAGGTGTTTTAGTAGTTAATTTCCCTTGTAAATATGTGTTTTTCATTCCTTTCTTTGTTAGTCTCGTTCCTTCTTAGCTTAGTTCCCGGTTACCTTTGAGATTCGGAGACTATGCGAGTTTGCTTTGTTTTGTAGGTAAAATGGCAAGAATGAGGACATTTTGGAGGAGCTTATGAAGGAGCCAAGTCAAGGAATGCAAGAGCCAAGATAAGAATGAAGAGGAACCAAAGGAAACCCAAGAAGAAGACAAGGATCGAGGCCCAGGACCGAGCACCACCAAGTCGGGCCCGAGATCGAGCATCCAGTGACCAGGACCGACGTTCCCAACGTCGGGCCCGAGGTCCCCAGCGTGTCGGTCCAAGTCGGCATTTGAGAGGATTGTTCCCCAAGGCATATTTTTAGCAACTTTCCACATTTGCCCCTTTCTAAATTGGGAATTCCTTGGTCCCCAATCCAAGGAGTAGGATAATTAGAGGTGATTAGTGATCATTGGAGAAAGAAGAGAGAAACACACAACCAACACCCAAAATCACTCTCTAAAGGCTAAAAGGAAGACTTGGAGAGCAAGGAGAAGAGAAGAGAAGGAAGAGAAGAGGAGATCGGTGGAGCTAGGAGGAGGATTAGTGAGTTTTGTACTTTGTTTTGCTTTGATCTAGTAGAATTGAGACTTGGATTTTGTTGATACTTTGGATTTGAATGCAATTGGAGTTTGATTGGATGTTGATGATTGAGATTTGCTTGATTTCCCTTTTAATTATGTTTTTCTCTTACCATATGGAGTAGATTCCATAGTCTTGGGCTATGGGGGAATCCCCTAGCTAGGATTGGGTAGAAAACCCCAATTCCATAGCCTTGAGTGCTTGATTTGTGAATCCTCTCTACATTGAGCTTCAATTCTCTTGTGGAAACAAGAGATATAGGGCTTGTGTTTGGTAAGAGTAAGCGTGAGCAATCTCGATCCCATCACGAGTCCCTAGCATCGAAGGTGAGTGAAAACTCCCTTAGGTCGAGGTGTAGAGTGGAGGGATCCGGGGCTAGCAACCTCGATCTCACAAGGATCAAACACTTATTGGTTGAATTGGGGAAGAATATCCAAGTCTAGTTGGGGGTGGAACCCAAAAACCCAAGACCGATCTACCATTTTGAACAAGACCGAGTTACCCAGTACATCGGGCCCGACTTGTACCACGTCGGTCCCGGCCAAACTCAACCTCGATCCACCCTCGGACCGAAGTGACTTGTGTCGGTCCGAGGTGATCTCTTTTGTTTTCCTTTGTTTTGCCTTTCTTTCATCTTTTCTTAGTCTTTTCGGGTACTCTAGACGCACGAACTCCCGTGTGTTCGACACCCTACCTCTTTGCTACAATTGAGGTTCGGTTTTATAAATTTAAATTGTGAGACCCTCCGATCCCGGACCAATCACCCACCAAGCCATGAAGAGTATCCTAATCTATATCCTTTTGATGTGGGAGATTCTTACATTTGTTTAAGTGATTTGAAGGAAGATCTAGAGGATGATTACCTTTGTTTGAGTGATTTGCATAGAGACTTGAGTTACAATGTCATTGAGTCCTCTAGAAATTCTTTAGATTTTTGTGGTATAGGTGATGAAGAGCAAGTTGAGAAGATGCAAGAGATACCAACCTACACTTTGGAGGACAAAGGAGATGTAGGATGCCACACTTTCATCAAACACAAATGGTGGCACTTTGGCTATGAAGAGAATGGAGATACATATGACAAGGAGGATCAATTCACCATTTTTCACCCTCCTTAAAGGGTAGAAGTTAGAAGTCAAGCTAGTGACTTAAAAGAAGCGCTCCTCGGGAGGCAACCCGAGTTTAGTAGGTTCATTTTCGTAGTTTCTAGTTTGTTTTTCTTTGCCTTAGCTTAGAGTCTTTCTAATCTCTCTTTAGCATGTGTTTTGTGGAATTGTGTGTTATGTGAGCTTCATGATTATGTGTGGTATTTGTGGAAATGATGCAAAGACTTGTGGGAAGAGACTAGCCAAGCCCAAGGATTTTTAGGAAGCCAACGTCGGTCCTCTTTGGCCGGTCAAACCTTGGTCTTGATTTGTGGAAATTCCTATTATACCCTTCTGACCTAACTTTGTCTTCTACCCCATTTAAGCCTCCTTTCCCATACCTAACACCCATCACCCTCATAACCACCTTCCCAAAATACCAAGTCCCTTTAAAACTCCCAATTCGATCCATCATCTCCACCATACTCGAACCTCAAGCAAATCTCACCACAAATCTCGATCCATACCTGTTGAAGGGTTTCTTGAACAAATAAATTTATAGTCAAGACCCCGCTGAGTATAGCGAAGTCAGGATCGTCCACGGGAGTGAGAGTAGTGCTAAGTTTAGTCGATAAACTACGAAAGAGCAAAAGAAACAAGAACAGAATAACTCAGGTTCGACCTGAGGAGGGTCGATCTCGACCCTAAGGGGGTCGTTCTAGAGAGCAAACACACACGAAACACACACAAACACTAGCAAAAGCTCGAGCACGACCTAGAGAGTCGGGATCAAGGCAAAAGACACGAATTTCAATCAATATAAAAAGAAAATCCTAGGGCTAGGGCTACCACAACAACAACCATACATGCTTTTGACAAGAATTCACAACTATCATGTCATCTAGATCATAGAAAAGTTAACTTTCGCAAACAATTCAAGCCATTCATTCAACTTTCGTAAATCAAACAACTTTCTACCTATCCTTCAACCTAGGAATATCAACTTTCGCAAATAATCCTATTAGATGTAATCAAGCAACTAACTTTTCACTTTCGCTATAGTCAATTACAAGACATGCCTCAACTTTCATCAAGGATTAAGCACAAGATAGGTTAGATATGATCCTTAAGCATTCAAGTCATGAATTCAAGTTTTAAACATGCATGATTGTGTTGGGTTTTTGCCCAACCCTAGAACTTAATAGGACTACTCACACATGGCAAAGAGAAACAAGGAAGAAAAAGAGGAAGACATGATCAAAACCAAACTAGAATTCAAATTAAACAAAAGATCAATCTTACAAATTCTCAAACTTGCTCTCCAAGTCTTCTTCCTAGCTCTCCAAGTCTTGATTGATTAATTCCTTGATTCCCCACCAAGGGATGAATTTATAAAAACTAAAGGGTTCAACCTCCTTTTATAGAAGAAAAGGAGTCCTAATCTAACTAGGAAACACAAAGAAACAACCTTCCTTAAATACAAATTAGGAAATCCTACAAGCAAATCCGGAATAAGTGAAGTCGGTGCCTAAGATCGACCCCCTAAGGGTCGATCTCGACCCCCCTCATGGTCGATCCTGAGAGTGGATTTTCAGCTTCATCACACTTCTTGACTTGGCTCGAGCTCGACCCTTCCTAGCTCGATCCTAGGGTCGATTTCTTCACTTTTCCTCTTGATTTAGCTCCTCTTAGCTCTTCTCTTTAGCTTGTCCACTTGAGATCTTTCTCCTATCTTGTCCATCCTCTCTTAGCATTACTCCAAACTCGTTTTCAAGCTCCAAAACACCTACAAAACGACACAAATATGCGTAGTTTCCGAATCTCAAGGAAATACGAAAAGTCATGCAAAAAGACTCAAAAACACAAGACTCAAGCACAAAACACAACTCAAACTAACCTATCTAGACCCTAAAAATCTACCTAAAACGCGGACATCAAAACACCCCATACTTAGACTTGCTTGTCCTCAAGCAATAATTATGCAAATCAAGACCAATAACACAATCTTCAAGCATAGCCCTTGTCAAAACATTTTTAAACACAAGTGAAAAAGAAGACAAGTAATTTTAACATCATCACATATGTATAAGTCTCAAGCTAGGCAACCACAATCCAACCTCACAAGGGATATAAATGTGTTTCTCTCAACTCTCATGTGTTTAGGCTATCAAATCGACTCTCATCTCAATCCTTATGCAACATCTACTTTATCATTGAGACTTATATCACCAATCTCTCTACCTAGAGAAGTCAAAACACATCAATATTCATAAGAACTTAGGCTCAATGAAATCTTCATGGAAGACTCATTCGGCCGGGTTGTAATGGGGTTCGGTAATAACAATAGGTAGGGAGTTCTTTGGCCATGTGGTGCTAAATCCGGGAATCAAACTCCTAAATACAACACTTCAAACCAAAACAACTCACTCACTTCTCTTTTCAACTCATAACCAAACACTTCAATGAAACTCACACCCATCAATTTCTAACCCAAACTCCCAAAATACAACTTATAAATACTAAGAATTCTTGGCTTTGCACTTAAACATTTTTTTTTTCCTTCTTTTCTTCTCTCTTTTTTTTTCCCTCTCTTTTCTTTTCTCATCAATTTTTCAACAATGTGCTATCCAAGCCAAGAATCCTATTACATTAAACTTCAACAAGTTGTATTCTACCCTTTAACAATGTCACCACTTTCAAACCCAACACAAATGTTACTCAACAAATCTTATTCCCAACAAATCTAAGTTCAATTCCCGGAAGAGGGTCAAGCTATTTAGCTAGGGATAATTTTTGTGGAGCTTCAAACAAAAGGCTAAGGCTAGAACGGGGTTTCAAGCAAAGATAATTCAAGGTAGAAATGGAATAATATGGGCTAAAAATATAAGTTCTTAATCACAATCAACATGCATGAGCAAACTCATAGCGGTTTCAAGAAATAGATAACCATATCAATGACAAGAAACATATGCATAAAGAGAGCAAAATCACACAAACAAAGAAGAGGGAATCAATGATGTTCTCCCTATAAGGCCAAAATTCTCACTAGGTAAAAATTTGATGGATTGCAACTACTTTCACTCAAGACACATATGCTCAATTTCATCACAAGTCAATTTTCACAATCAAGAGCAATTTCTCAAAAACATGGGCTACACTATCTAATTATGCCAAAGGAATTACATGACAAGCATGAAAATTAATTTTCATCATAGGACATCTAAGATGGAGCATTTTTCTATCCTAAAACAAAAAAGCAATTTTTTTTTGTTTTTCGACATTTTGCAAATTTTTTTTGAATTTTTTCAAGATTTTTCTCTTATCAAGCAAACTACCAAACAAACACACAAACCACTCAAAGACTCAATTATATAAAACATGTGAGATTTCTTCTTCCCCACCCCATACTTAAATCATGCAATGTCCCCATTCATGAAAACATATGAAAAAGTAAAGAGAAAAGAAGAAGAAAACTCACAAAAACTCTTTGAAGCTTGAATTGGAGGTGGAGATGGTGTGCTGGCACGACCCTCTTTAGGGTCGAGATCGACCCCCCCTAGGGTCGATCCTGAGAGGTGTATGAAGGAGAGGTAGAGCAAAGGGGGGTCGTGATCGACCCTCATAGGGTCGGTCCTGAGGGCTCATGTACCTCGTGTGAAGTTGTCTTTTCCCGTCCTTTTTTAGCCCGTATTTGAAGCTTTAGAACCCTGCAAAAATTCCACAAAGATCTTATCCCAAACAAATGTATATCTTATTCTAATCTAAGTTAGGTTAGAAAAATCAAATAAAAAAAAAACAATAAAAATAAAAACAAAGAATCTAATCTAAAAACCGGGTTGCCTCCCGTAAGCGCTTGTTTAACGTCGTTAGCTTGACGATGGATGCTTTAGCTTAGTCCGAGGTGGTGAGAGCCCAAGTGGCTCGGATTTCTTCGTCGGGTTCCTTTCTAGCATAGTACTTCTTCAAACGATGCTCATTGACTTTGAAAATCCCACCATTCTCATCTATAAGATCGGCCGCCCCGTGCAAGTAAATATGGTGAACCGTGAATGGTCCGCTCCATCGGGTCCGTAGCTTTCCGGGGAAGAGTCGGAGTCTTGAGTTGAATAAGAGCACTTGGTCACCGGCCTTGATGGTTTTTGGCACAAGTTTGCTATCATGCCACTTCTTGGTCCTCTCCTTGTAAATTTTGGAGTTCTCATATGCCTTGAGCCTCAACTCTTCAAGTTCTTGCAATTCCATGAAACGCTTTTCCCCGGCCGCATCGAGATCCATGTTGAGCTGTTTGAGAGCCCATAAAGCCTTGTGTTCAAGCTCGACGGGCAAATGACAAGACTTGCCATACACTAGATTGAAAGGGGTGGTGCGGAGTGGTGTTTTGTAAGCGGTGCGGTAAGCCCATAGAGCATCATCAAGCTTGGAAGACCAATCTTTTCTTGAGCGGGACACCGTCTTCTCTAGAATGCTCTTGATTTGCCGGTTTGAAACTTCTACTTGACCGCTAGTTTGAGGATGATAAGGTGTGGCCACCTTGTGAGACACCCCATACTTGGTCAAAAGCGCCTCAAAGCTCCGCTCAATGAAATGAGAACCTCCATCACTAATGAGGACACGAGGGACACCAAATCGGGGAAAGATGTTGGTCTTCATGAACTTGGCCACTACTCGAGCATCATTCGTCCTTGTAGCTATGGCCTCAACCCACTTGGAAACATAGTCAACCGCCACGAGTATGTACTTGTAGGGACCCGAAGAGGGGAAGGGTCCCATGAAGTCAATACCCCAAACATCAAAGAGCTCAACCTCCAAGATACCGGTGAGTGGGTTCTCGTTCCTCCATGTAATGTTCCCCGACCATTGACACTCATCACAAGTTGTCACATATGCTTGCACATCTTTGAAGAGAGTTGGCCAATAGAGTCCTCTTTGAAGGATCTGTTGGGCCCTCAGAAATTCAAGCCCGTGGCCCAACGAAGAAAAGGCCCATCATTAATTCGTCACCCACGCCAGTCAATAGTTCCGATAATCTCGCTCATCATTAATAAAGAAGGCGGACTGTAGCAAGACGGCAATTTTCAAGCACCGAATCGTAACTTCAAGTGCGAGATTTTCGGGATCTCATGTAACGCCTGTCAACAGCTCAATTAGAGAAGGAAATCTTCATTATTAAAGGAAGGAAAAACTCCATGAGGCACACACAAGACTTTGCATTCTCAATCACTCCAAGCTTACCAAAAATCATTATCCTTGGCTTATTTTCTCGATCGTAATCCCTTGGTTTCTAGAAATCAAGTGTGCTCGGATCTTTGTATTTGCAACCAGAACAACAATCGACTGATCAATACAATTCTCTCCACAAATCCCATTATTTTCTTTGTTCTCATACTTGTCATTTTTACTGATTATTTTCTGTTCATTGCTTCTAACGCGTTTTGACGACTTTGTGACTAGGATTCCCTCATTATAGCGAAGTAACACGTTTACGTGGTTAATTCGCCCAAAACAATTGGCGCCCACCGTGGGGCCCTAGCCAAAAAAGAAGTCACGATCTAGCAAGCTATCGAATCCACACCAAGCATGGAGGCAACTCATAGCCATGTCGGAGATCTCGAGCCAAACAACCACCAAGTCATCGACTCCGACGACAATCAAAATCTCAACGACAACAACAACCCTAACAACGCCGTCAACAACGACGGTAATGACAATCAGCACCAAGAACTGCCTCTTCAAGAAGAGCCACCAAACGACAACAACAACTCCGAGAGGCAGACAGCTGAATCCAGCGTCATTGCAGAAATCCGCGCAACCATGCTCGCGCTCCAAAAGGATTTAGATAGCCAAAGAGAGGCTAACTCCAAAATTACTGAAGTTTATGGGAAACAAATTGAGGCTTTAACTAATGAGCGTAATTTGCTTCGATCTCAGGTCCAATCGGCCCCGGCTCACCATCAAAGGAGCGACGTGATTAATGACGTAGATCGGCGCCTGGATATGGAGGATCCCAATCTCGTCACTCCAAACGGCGCCGGACCATCAACGGGTAATCAGGTAAATGTTAACACGTTGGGGACAACTCGGGAGAGTAGTGAGGTTATCCAACTCAAGGAACGCCTTAGAGCCTTGGAGGACCGAATCACTCAGGTCCCGGGTGCTCCTCAACCGATAGCAGTAGAAAGGCGAGATGGTTACACCGACTCACCCTTTGTACCCGCTATCGATCGCAAGAGTTAACATATCTAGAAAATATCACGTTCCTGAAATTCAAAGATACGAAGGGACTACCGATCCCGACCAACATATAGCCGCTTTTAAGCAAGCTATGAATATTAGTACTGTCCCTTTTGAAATGAAAGAGATTGTCATGTGTCGATGGTTCGGGAACACGTTGTCTGGTCCCGCGCTAAACTGGCACTCTCATTTACCACTTGGAAGTATCCCATCCTTTGTTGAGTTAGTTGACAGATTCAGAATCAGGTTCGCCAGCAGCCGCCATGCAAGGAAACGGTCTAGCGATCTATATCGTTTAGTCCAGAAGCCGCGTGAGTCATTAAAGGCGTTCCTCAATCGTTACAACGAGGAACTAGTAACTATTGAGGGATGCGACGCAGCCACGGCGGTGGAAGCTTTTCGGCGAGGGATATCATCCCGAAATCCTGAATTGTACCGTGAATTAACAAAATATCCTTGCTCTAACTTTGATGAGGTGCAGGTTAAGGCGTTGGCTCATGTCCGTCTCGAAGAAGACGACCTCTATGCTGAAAAGGGAGCAAGTCCTCAACGGAATGATCGACGGCCGGGAAAACGGGAGGCTCAGTACGCCCCTACCCCTCGGCCGCTCACCATTCCCCACACAACAAGCCAACCGTTAACACGTCATACGTCAAGAGAAGTGAGGGCACCCAGCTGCCTCCAGAGTTGTCTCACCACAACTTCCGAGTTAGTGCCACATAGATAGTCAGAACCCTTAGCACGATGGGAAACGCTGTCAAATGGCCACGAAAGAAAGACATACCACATCATCGTAAAGATGAGTCAAGGTGGTGCGACTTTCATTTCGATCACGGTCACACGACAGAGGAGTGCATCGCGCTAAGGAAGGAGGTCGTCGACTTGCTAAGGAAAGGCTACCTCAAAGAGCTGATCTCTGAGCGCGGTAGGGAGCATCTGGCCCGGAATGAGGAAAGAGCAAGAAAACTTGTGACTCGGGCAAAGTCGTTGTTCCCTTATCAAAAATAAATCTCAAACATGCAAACACAAGTATAGTAAGCAAGCAAAGGGTCGAACCCAAAGGAATCAGTTTTATTCAGATTTTATGTGATTTTCATGCAAGTAAACAAAAGGGGGTTTTGAAAGTTGTTTTCAATCAAAGTTATCAAGCAGAGTTCATTCAATCAATTCCACTTCATTAATCCGTTGATCATGAATTCATCCACCTCTTTATATGCTTAGGTCAATTCCAATCCCAATCATTAGAAATCGCAAGTCCACGGTCCAAGCAATTCTATAACCCTAGGCAAGGACGCTTAACCTAGAATTAGCATAGAGCACAGGGATAATAGGAAATCAAATCATGCAATCAAGCTACGAGTCTCATGCACAACTTAACCATTGAATACTCTTCCCTAAACTAGTCCACGGTCCTAGAATAGAGTTGTTTCGAGAATAGGAAAGATGCATAGACAACAACCAATCCTAATTCAAACAATAGATCTAAGTCAATCAAACAAGTTCATCAGGCTCATAAAATTAAGCATAGATCATGGGATGAAGCACAAGAGTATCAATAAAGACCTAAGGATAAAGAGGTTACCAGAATTTCACAACTTCATAATAAAGCTTCCTTGATTGAATAAACTCCAGAGGAGAGTTAGTTCTCCATTACAAAGAAAACTCTAATCTTTATTGAATTACAATTGATTGACAAGAATTCCAATCTCTAAAAAACCTAGAAAGGTTCCCCTTATATAGCCCAAAAGACCACCTTAGATGAGGATGGTTCGCCCACCCCGGATTGTAGGTGTTAGAATAAGGATCATTCCGGGGTCGGGGTGCACCATAATTGCCAATAGCGTTGACCGACTCCTCGGTCTCTTGGATAGTAGGGCATTGGTCTGTGTGGTGGCTTGCATCATAGCAAAGACCGCAAGCGTTGACTTGCTGGGTCGTCCTCTTCGTGAGGAACTGCTTCATAAGATCCTTGAGCTCCCTTCTCGTAACTACCCCCACAAGATGCATTCACGAGCCTCTTGTCATTGTCGCAGAGTCCCTCAATGATGTAGCAAATAAGATCTTTGGCTTGGTAGCCATGGTAGGGACAACTCGCGATGAGCCTCTTGTAGCGCTCATAATAGTCATAGAGGTTCTCATCTTCCCCTTGCTCCAGACTGCTGAGCTGTTTCTTAATAGATGTTTGTTTGGAAGCGGGGAAGTACTTCTCAAGAAACGCCTTCTTCATGGCCGCCCAAGAAGTGATAGAACCTGGCACCAAATAAAGGAGCCAGTCCTTGGCGGTGTCTTCAAGAGAGAAGGGGAAGGCCCGGAGCTTGATTTGATCCTCCGTCACATCTGTGGGCTTCATACTCACGCACACCGCATGAAATTCAGTGAGATGCCTGTTCGGGTCCTCACCGCTTAACCCATGGAATTTGGGCAGGTGGTGGATGAGGCCAGACTTGAGCTCGAACTTCACACCCTCCCCGAGTTCGGGGAATTGAACAGCGAGCTGCTGTTGCTGGAGATCAGGCGCTGTGAGTTGGCGAATAGTTTGTTCCGCCATGACGCCTTCTGGTTCGGAATCAGAGAGAGAGAGAGATTCAAGAAGATTGTAGGAGGTAGACACTCTGGGGGCACTCCTTATCTTCCGAAGAGTCCTGTCAATTTCTGGATCAAAGCGAACAGGAGAAGTATTAGTAGACCGGGTACGGACCATGTGTTAGGTCCGAACCCAAAGGATGGTTCTGCGTGCAAACCGCGGACGCGCCGAGGGTGCAGCGGGCGCGGTTTGGGCGCAGACCGTGAAAAACGCACACAAATCCAAACAAGAAAAAGATTCCCCGGCAACGGCGCCAAAATTTGACTCGGGCAAAGTCGTTGTTCCCTAATCAAAAATAAATCCCAAACATGCAAACACAAGTATAGTAGGCAAGCAAGGGGTCGAACCCAAAGGAATCAGTTTTATTCAGATTTTATGTGATTTTCATGCAAGTAAACAAAAGGGGGTTTTGAAAGTTGTTTTCAATCAAAGTTATCAAGCAGAGTTCATTCAATCAATTCCACTTCATTAATCCGTTGATCATGAATTCATCCACCTCTTTATATGCTTAGGTCAATTCCAATCCCAATCATTAGAAATCGCAAGTCCATGGTCCAAGCAATTCTATAACCCTAGGCAAGGACGCTTAACCTAGAATTAGCATAGAGCACAGAGATAATAGGAAATCAAATCATGCAATCAAGCTACGAGTCTCATGCACAAATTAACCATTGAATACTCTTCCCTAAACTAGTCCACGGTCCTAGAATAGAGTTGTTTCGAGAATAGGAAAGATGCATAGACAACAACCAATCCTAATTCAAACAATAGATCTAAGTCAATCAAACAAGTTCATCAGGCTCATAAAATTAAGCATAGATCATGGGATGAAGCACAAGAGTATCAATAAAGACCTAAGGATAAAGAGGTTACCGGAATTTCACAACTTCATAATAAAGCTTCCTTGATTGAATAAACTCCAGAGGAGAGTTAGTTCTCCATTACAAAGAAAACTCTAATCTTTATTGAATTGCAATTGATTGACAAGAATTCCAATCTCTAAAAAACCTAGAAAGGTTCCCCTTATATAGCCCAAAAGATCACCCTTTTCGGACTAAATAAGATAGGAAACCGAAAGATAAGAAAGGAAACAAGATAGAAACGGTGAAATCTCGCCCGTCTGGAAGTCGGCTACCACCGCGACCACGGCACCAGAACCGCGCCCGCGGCGGCCTTCAAAAGGTCAAACCGGGTTCAGCTTCTACCGCGACCGCGCCGGTGACACCGCGTCCGCGGCCTTCACGGTTCAAGATGGTTCGCTCCTCCACGCCACCGCGCCCGCGCCATAGGTAACGCGTCCGCGGTATTTATGCAGTGGCGATTCTTCGTCTTTAAGCTCTTTTACTCTTGATTCTTCAAATCTTGTGTCTTCAGTCTTGATATTACAATAATGCTCAAAACTAACCTAAACACTCTCAATATAGCTCTAAAATACAAGAGTTAACCCATACAAAGTAGAGCGAATCAACCTGACTCCCCCAAACATGCAGGAGTTATTAACGTTATTACCGGGGGGTTAGACGTTTGTGGCGTGACCTATTCCGCGGCTAAAAGAATCGCAAGAGAAGCCAGACAAGAGAATCCCAAAGCTCCCATGCGTTCTAGTCATGCCGTCATGCCTATCACCTTCGACGACGTCGAAGAAGAGGAAGTTCATCATGATTGTCTAATAATATCTTTGACAATTGCAAATTTCCTTGTTAAACGTGTTTTGATTGATAATGGAAGTTCCACTAACTTACTTATGTTGGATGCGTTGTACAGCTTAGGTCTCGGACTTAACGACATAGTCAAAAAGTCCACGACTTTGGTAGGATTCAGCGGTGAATCACGCAACACGCTCGGAGAAATCTCCCTTCCAACTATCGCCCAGGGAGTAAACTATCAAGTAAAGTTTCAAGTGCTAGATTGTCCCTCACCCTTTAATGTTATTTTGGGCAGGCCATGGATTTACGGGATGAAAGCAATCCCGTCGACATATCACCAATGCGTGAAGTTTCCTTCTCCTTGGGGGATACAAGAAATTCAAGGAGAGCAAAGACTTGCAAGAGAATGTTACTCAGTAACGATGAGAGCGACGACTTCCACAGCTTCCACCTCCTCGAAGGCAGGAACCAGTAAGCAAATCTCTGATTAGCAATTAAAAGACTGTAAGACTCCATCCTTCTACGTAAAGCCGGAAGCCCCCGAACTAGAAGACGTAGCTCTCGACCCATCCGAACCTTCGAAAAAGGTCCAGATCGGGGCAGATCTGGAGCCGACTTTGCGAAAAGGACTGGTGGAGTTTTTACGGTCTTACAAAGACTGCTTCGCCTGGGGAAATGAAGACATGATTGGAATAGATCCAAGCGTGATAACTCATGCCCTGAACGTCAATCCAAAGATGCCGCCTGTAAAACAGAAAAGGCGTAAGTTCGCCGCTGAGCGAAATCAGGTAATCAACGATGAGGTAAAATCTTTACTTGAGTCAGGAAAAATCAGGGAAGTCAAATACCCTAAATGGTTAGCAAACGTGGTAGTGGTCAAAAAGAAAAATGGTAAATGGCGCGTCTGTGTCGATTTTACTGATTTAAACAAAGCGTGCCCTAAAGACTCATTCTCATTGCCTCATATTGACGCAATGGTGGATGCGACGGCAGGACACGAGTTGTTAACTTTTATGGACGCGTTCAGTGGATATCATCAAATAATGATGAATCCTGAGGATCAAGAAAAAACGGCATTTGTAATTAATCAAGGAACTTATTGCTATAAAGTTATGCCATTCGGATTAAAAAACGCAGGTGCTACTTACCAGAGATTGGTTAATAAGATGTTTCAGGAAAAGTTGGGGGATACAATGGAGGTCTACATCGACGACATGCTCGTCAAGTCGTTAAAGGCAGAAGACCACATCACTCATCTACGAGACGCCTTTCAAATCTTGAGAGAGTACAAGATGAAGCTGAATCCAACCAAATGCTCATTCGGCGTCACCTCAGGGAAATTCCTCGGGTATATAGTCACCCAAAGGGGGATAGAGGCAAGCCCGGAACAGGTCAAAGCTATAACGGAACTTGAATCACCGAAATGTGTGAAAGACGTTCAGAAGTTAACAGGAAGAATAGCAGCCTTAAACAGATTCATATCCCGCTCATCAGATCGAAACAAGCTATTCTACGACATCTTAAAGAAGAATAAGTCGTTCGAGTGGAAGGAAGAACATGAGAAGGCATTCGAAGAGCTAAAACAGTATTTATCAAATCCACAAGTACTATCGAAACCACAGCAAGGAGAAAAACTGTATGTCTACCTCGCCGTTACAGAAGTCGCGGTCAGCGCCGTGCTAATCCGTGAAGAAAATGGTAACCAGTTACCAGTTTACTATGTAAGTAAAACATTGCTTGACGCGGAAACCATGTATTCTCCTACGGAAAAATTAGTTCTTTCTTTGGTAATGGCTTCCATTAAGTTACGTCCGTACTTCGAAAGTCATTCCATTATCGTGAGAACTAACTATCCTATGAAGAGTATCATGTCCAAACCAGAATTATCAGGTCGCTTAACGCGTTGGCTAATTCACTTGAATGGCTACGACATCTCGTATGAGCCTCGAACAGCAATTAAGTCGCAAGCCTTGGCAGATTTTGTGGTCGACTTCACCTCTACCCCTTCACAGGAAGAAGAGCAAGAGATGTTGAATGTAACAAGTAATAGCAAGTGGCTGATGCACACCGACGGCGCATCGGACCAAGTTGGTGTTGGTCTAGGGGTAGTTCTGAAGTCATAACAGGGGGATAGGATAGCCCAGGCTGTGCGGTGTACGTTCAAAGCTACCAATAATGAAGCAGAATATGAGGCGCTCATAGCAGGTTTACTCGTTGCCCGAGACCTTAACGTGCAAGAAATCAAGGTAATCTGTGATTCGTTACTTATCGTGAACCAAGTAACAGATTCATATGTTGCCAGGGATTCAAAGATGAAAGCATACCTAGAGAAGGTGCGCGAGATTGTGAAAAATTTCAAGCATTTCGAGATCAAGCAGGTCCCTCGAGACGCTAATACACAGGCTGACGCCTTAGCTAATCTCGGATCAGCCATAGACCCGCGAGAATACACTAAAATTCCCTTCATGTACCTCGATGCACCATCAATAGTCAAGGAAGCTGACATGTTAGCAGTAAGCAGTTCAGACAGTAACCCGTCCTGGGTAACACCTTACCTGGAATGGTTTCAGCACGGTGTCCTGCCAGAAGACAAGGAGGAGGCCAAACGGCTTAAGGTAAAAGCATCCACATTTACGGTTAAAGATAACATTCTGTTTAAATGGATGTCGTCAGGAATATACGCACGATGCGTACAAGAAAACGAAGTACAGGTGGTGTTACGAGACATACATGACGGTGAATGTGGCAACCACACAGGGGGTCGGAATTTGGCGAAGAAAGCAAGCAGGATGGGTTACTACTGGCCCACCATGAACGGAGATGCAGCGGAGTTTGCTCACAAGTGTGACGCGTGCCAGCGTCATGGACCAATTCCATATTTACCTTCAGAGTTACTTCATCCCCTTACTTCACCATCGCCATTCATGAAGTAGGGGATGGACATCGTTGGGAAACTCCCACCAGCTTCAGGGCAGCGCGTTTATCTACTTGCCATGACAGATTATTTCTCTAAGTGGATCGAGGCCGAAGCCTTCAAGGAGGTCAAGGACACTCAAGTTATCTCGTTTATCCGCAGAAACATCTTAAGCAGGTTCGGGATACCATCCACTATAGTATGCGACAACGGCTCCCAATTCATCAGCGACAAGACCAAAGCCTTTTGCCGGCAATACAACATTCAACTTGTTATGTCTACGCCTCGCTACCCACAAGCTAATGATCAGGCGGAAGCAAGTAACAAGGTTATTCTCAACAATCTCAAGAAGCGGCTTAAAGATGCCAAGGGAAAGTGGACAGACGAGTTACCACTTATATTATGGTCAGATCGCACTACACCTAAGACCGCAACTGGGCACACGCCTTTCTCCTTAGTCTACGGGTGCGAGGCTGTGTTACCAGTTGAGGTATCCTTACCCACTACTCGATATGGTCTTACTACAGAAGAATCCAACATCTCTAACTTGTTACACCATCTTGACACGGTTGACGAGTTACGAGATGAAGCCTCAATTCGATTAGCAGCATACAAGCAGGGGGTAGCACGGAGTTACAACAAACGAGTTAATTCTAGAGCATTCCAAGTCGGAGATTGGGTGTTGAGAAAAGTCTTTCAAAACACTCAGGAACTAAATGCAGGCAAACTTGGAGCAAATTGGGAAGGCCCCTACCAGATCACTAAAATCGTAGGGCAAGGTGCATACGCGTTAGAGTCGCATGATGGCAAGACGGTGCCCAGGAGCTGGAACGCGATGAACTTAAAGCTCTATCATTTTTGAGCAAGGTACATATTTACAACATTACTTTTACATTTTTACACGATACTCGACTCGATTACATTACGGCTTTACATGAGCCTTGACATACACGGTCCTACAAAAACTAACAAGGGACGCCTTGTGACGTTACAGGCCAAAACAAGAGGCCCAAGCCTTACAAACAGGCAACAAGTGCACGCAAATTGACTAGTCAAGAAAACCAGATGCACAAGGCGAACGAGACAAACAAGAGTTTTTCATACAAAGGAGCTCTTTATTCATTTACTTGTACAAATTGATCATTATTAATACAAGTTACGACTTTCTTTTACATCTTCGCCCTCATAAGTTGCATCTTACACACTTAGCGCTATATAAGTTACATTGAGATCTCTACACTAAGCTAAATCTTCTACCAGGCTCTTACGCCTCCAGCTTGACTTCAAACTTGCAAAGCAAACGCAGACAAAGCAAAGACAAGCATGCATAATAATAATAGTTAAACAGGCCCCAAAAGGCGAAGGGCAAACAGTCAAAAGGCCCTAAACTAAAGGCCAGAACACTTAAGTTTTTACAGACCAACCCCAAAATACATAAGGGGTAAAACAAGTTCAAAAAGCCCCAACACACTGGGGGTAGAGTACGAAGTCTTTAAAAACATAAAACAAGCAGGTTTAATCTTCCGCAGCCTTCAGGGAGTCCTTCTCCGTCGCTTCCACTTGCGCCACTTCTTGCGCCACCTTCATAATATCATCCATCGGAGATGGATTCTTCAGCGCCTTGGCCGCGTCGGGGAACATTGCTATAAAGTCTGCTCTGTCCTTTGCAACGTCCCAACCAGTAGACCTCCCCGCGAAGTGCTCCTCCATTGTTTCCACCCAAGCCTTGAACGAGTAGAAGTCGGCAGATTCCTCTATCTCGCTTGCCAAGGCGGCAGACTTCTTCTGCTCATTATCAAGTTCCTCTTGATAAACCTGGGACTCTTGCTGGGCCATCTTCAACTCCTCCTGCAACTTGGCGATCTTTGCCTCCATAGACGCCTTCTCCCCAGCCAACAGAGAAGATTTGTTCTTCTCATTTTGGAGATTCATATTGCAGATAGATAATTGGTCAGGTAGGTCCTTGAACTTGTCAAAGGCAGCAAAGGAGACTTGAAGGCCCTGGGGAGAAACATCAACGCGTTACAATTCAGAATCAAAGAAAGTCAGGTAACACGCGAAAGTTTGTAGTCAACTCATACCTGCCACTGAGCGGCAACAATTTCGCCAAACAACTCAGAATAAGAAGGCTGGGGGTGCGGGCGCCCAGAGAAGCAGTCAACTTTTAGAGGGGCCAAGGAGTGGAGGCATTTGACGGGATCCATATCCGGCGACATCATGGTTTTAGGTAGGTCGGTCATCTTAACGCCCAAATCCTTCTTGAACGAAGCAGACTTCTTGGTTTCTGGGACCTTAGGGGGGAGCGAGATCGCGGTTTCAGTATCCGCACTGGAAGCGGTTTCGGCCTTTCTCTTCTTTCGCGCTTCCAAGCGCTCAACAGTGGTAAGTGAAGCCGTGGAATGCGTAGCTCTGGAACCTACGACATAAAGACATAAACGCGTTATACAAACACGCAGACATAAAAATACACAAAGAAAGAGACGTGCAAATACAGAAACAATTACTTGACATTTCGATTTCGTCAGATTCTGTTGATGACGAAGGTCCAAGAGCAGGGTATGACCTATCCTCAGCAGAAAGGGCTTCAATCTGAGTAACGATCACCACGGAACCTTTGTGTGGTAAAAGCGAAGCAATTTCTTCTGCAAAAAGAGTCAATCAACGCGTCAACATCTGGCTAGTCAAAAACAAGGAAAGGGTAAAACCCTACCTATAGGCCTCCAACGACTCCGCAAGAAGGACGAATCACCACCAAGCGACGAGATCTTCACAAAAAAGAATTCATCCGCCCAACCACGGTCGGATTTGGAGATGTTAAAAACAAAATCGGATTTCGTGCGAAGAGTTTTGAGCGTGATCCGTCCTGGACCACCTTTGGAACTACGGTAATTCACGAAAAAATCCTCGCTTTGAAAGGCGATGCCTCGCGCAGAGCATAGTCGCTCAACGGAGAGTAAGAGTCTCCAGACTTGAGGAAGTAGTTGCCCCGGCGAGACATCAAGTTTAGTTAAGAAGTCAGTCACAAGGGGAGAAAGTGGAAAGCGGTGACCGATACGAAAGGGATATTCGTGAAAACATACCCAACCATTGGCGAAAAAATCAGCGAAAACGCCGGCAGGGGGAAAGAAAATTTCCGCGCTTGGAGGGAAACCCACGGAAGCAGCAAACTCCCATGGGGTTTCGGAGGAATAATCCCTCTGGAAAGCGCTGGTTAGGATGTTTGAAGGGGAAAGGCGAGGAGGCGAAGCGATATTCTTGCAGGGAGACGCCATTGAAGAAGACAGAAAACAGAGGGAGGAGGATCTTACCTTGAAGAAAAGCGGAACAGTTGAAAACTGCAAAACTATCATCACACCTCTTAAATAGAGATTGATGGGACACGACGCCATCAACCGCTACAACTTCCCAAAAACAACTTTTTGAAATTCAAAAAACCCTAGTAAAACCGCTAGCGGGACGGTTTCCCCGGGCTTTTTTGAGGGGGTATTGTTGGGCCCTCAGAAACTCAAGCCCGTGGCCCAACGAAGAAAAGGCCCATCATCAATTCGTCACCCACGCCAGTCAAGAGTTCCGATAATCTCGCTCATCATTATTGAAGAAGGCGGACTATAGCAAGACGGCGATTTTCAAGCACCGAATCGTAACTTTAAGTGCGAGATTTTCGGGATCTCATGTAACGCCTACCAACGGCTCAATTAGAGAAGGAAATCTTCATTATAAAAGGAAGGAAAAACTCCATGAGGCACACACAAGACTTTGCATTCTCAATCACTCCAATCTTACCAAAAATCATTATCCTTGCCTTATTTTCTCGATCGTAATTCCTTTGTTTCTAGAAATCAAGTGTGCTCGGATCTTTGTATTTGCAACCAGAACAACAATCGACTGATCAATACAATTCTCCCCACAAATCCCATTATTTTCTTTGTTCTCATACTTGTCATTTTTACTGATTATTTTCTGTTCATTGCTTCTAACGCGTTGTGACGACTTTGTGACTAGGATTCCCTCATTATAGCGAAGTAACACGTTTACGTGGTTAATTCGCCCAAAACAGGATCTTAGCGGTTGTTTTGAAGCCCTTAGCATGGCCACCCGTGGGTAGAGTATGGCAATGTCGGATGACTCCCTCTATCTCATCGTCCGGCACACAACGTCGAAAGATGTGATCACTCCCTTGCTTGAACAAGTAACGATCATCCCAATAGTAGCGCTTGACGTCGTGGAGGAACTTCTTCTTAGCTTGGGACGTCAATCCATCCGGGATAATGCCTCCTATAACATAGTTAGCAAAATCCGCAAACCAAGGGGTCTTCGACCCACGTATAGCAAGAATAGAAGGGGGAGGAGAAGAAGATGGAGATGGAAGAATATTAGAACTTGAAAGACCCGAAGAGGGAGAAGAAAACGTACAAGGTCGACCCAAGGGAAGGGTCGTGCTCGACCCCGTGGGGGTCGATCCTGAGAGCTCATCTTCTCCGGTGGGGGTCGATCTCGACCCTGGGGGGGTCGAACCTGAGAGCTCGGCGTCTCCTCCTCCAATGGCTTCATGGTGAGCTTTGTTGCAAAGCATGAGGGTCTCATCCGGGCGTGTATCATCGATGGGGATCGATCCGCCGGACTCCATGATGTGCTCAAGGGGTAGTCTAGATAGGTGATCCGCCACTAGGTTCTCCGCTCCCTTCTTGTCTCGGATTTCATGATCGAATTCCTGCAACAAAAGCATCCAGCGAAGCAACCTAGGCTTGGCGTCTTTCTTCGCCATTAGAAATCTAATCGCGGCATGGTCGGTATAAACAATCACCTTAGAGCCTACTAGATAAGAGTGGAATTTTTCAAATGCAAATACTACGGCAAGATACTCCTTCTCGGTGGTAGTATACTTACTTTGAGCTTCATCAAGAGTCTTACTTGCATAGTAAATGGCATGAAGCTTCTTGTCTTTCCGCTGCCCAAGAACCGCACCAATGGCATAGTGACTAGCATCACACATGATTTCAAAGGGAAGTGTCCAATCCGGTGATTGCATGATGGGGGCCGTCACAAGAGCTCTCCTCAACCTGTAAAATGCTTCAAGACAATCCGAAGACATGCTAAACTCTACATCTTTCACTAGTAAGTGAGTCAAAGGTTTAGCAATTTTAGAAAAGTCTTGAATGAAGCGCCTATAGAACCCCGCATGCCCCAAGAAACTCCTAACGTCTTTCACGGAAGATGGAGGGGGCAATTTTTCAATAAGCTCAATTTTAGCCTTGTCCACCTCAATCCCTCTCTTAGACACTAGATGACCTAAGACAATTCCTTCTCTAACCATGAAATGACATTTTTCCCAATTAAGCACAAGGTTCGTTTCCTCACATCTTTTAAGGACCCTAGAGAGGTTAACAAGACATGAATCAAAAGAGGAACCATAAACCGAGAAATCATCCATAAACACCTCCACTATCTCCTCAATCATGTCGGAGAAGATGGCCATCATACACCTTTGAAATGTGGCCGGGGCATTGCAAAGTGTTGAAGGGTTTCTTGAACAAATAAATTTGTGTTCAAGACCCCGCTGCGTATAGCGAAGTCAGGATCGTCCACGGGAGCGAGAGTAGTGCTAAGTTTAATCGATAAACTACGAAAAGCAAAGAAAACAAGGGCAGAACAACTCAGGCTCGACCTGAAGAGGGTCGATCTCGACCCTAGGGGGGTCGATCCTGAGAGCGGAACACACAAAACGCACACGAAAACACACAAGTAATGGTTCGAACACGACTTAGGGAGTCGGGATCAAAGCAAAAACACGAATTTCAATCAATAAAAGGGCAAATCCTAGGGCTAGGGCTACCACAACAACAACCATACATGCTTTCAACAAGAATTCACAACTATCATGCCATCTAGATCATAGAAAAGTTAACTTTCGCAAACAATTCAAGTTATTCAATCAACTTTCGTAAATCAAACAACTTTCTACCTATCCTTCAACCTAGGAATATCAACTTTCGCAAATAATCCTATTAGAACTAATCAAGTAATCAACTTTTCACTTTCGCTATGGTTAATCACAAGGCATGCCTCAACTTTCGCAAAGGATTAAGCACAAGATAGGATAGATATGATCATCAAGCATTCAAGTCATGAATTCAAGTTTTAAACATGCATGATTGTGTTGGGTTTTTACCCAACCCTAGAACTTAAGAAGACTACTCACACATGGCAAAGAGAGAAGAGGAAGAAGAAGAAGAAGACATCATCAAACCAAACTAAAATTCAAATAAAAACCAAAGACCAATCTTACAAACCTCAAACTTGTCCTCCAAGTCTTCTTCCTAACTCTCCAAGTCTTGATGATTAATTGATTGAATGAATAAAAACTATAGGTTCAACCTCCTTTTATAGAAGAAAAGGAGTCCTAATCTAACTAGGAAACACAAAGAAAAACCTTCCTAAAATACAAACTAGGAAACTTCAACATGTAAATCCGGACAGGAGAAGGTCGGCCACGAGGTTCGACCCCCTCAGGGTCGATCCTGAGCACTTTTTCCTTGGGCTCCAAGTTTGACGACTTGGGTCGAGCTCGACCTCCTTGGGCTCGATCCTGGGACTTTTTGCTTCACTTTTCTTCTTGCTTTGGCTTCTCTTTAGCTCTTCTTCTTGGCTCTTCCACTTGAAATCTTCCTCCTAGCTCGTCCATCCTATCCTAGCCTCGCTCCAAACTCGTCTTCAAGCTTTAAAATACCTACAAAACGACACAAATATGCGTAGTTTCCGAATCTCAAGGAAATACGAAAACTTATGCAAAAAGACTCAAAAACACATGACTCAACCATGAAAAATAACTTAAACTAACTTATCTAGACCCTAAAAAATCTACCTAAAAAGCGGACATCACAAAGCCCAAACGGCATTATCTTGTAAGCAAACGTCCCATATGGACAAGTGAATGTGGTCTTCTCTTGATCATCGGGGTGAATGGGAATCTGCCAAAAACCACTATAGCCATCCAAATAGCAAAAGTAATCATGTTGAGCTAAACGTTCCAAAACTTGGTCAATGAATGGGAGTGGGAAGTGATCCTTCCTAGTGGCACTATTAAGTTTCCTATAATCTATGCACATCCTCCACTTGGTGGTAGTCCTAGTAGGAATCAACTCTCCCTTCTCATTCTCTACAACCGTCATCCCCCCTTTCTTAGGAACCACATGTACGGGGCTAACCCACTTACTATCGGAGATAGGAAATATGATACCGGCATCTAGCATTCTAAGGATTTCTTTCTTCACTACCTCTTTCATGTTAGGGTTTAGCCTACGTTGGTGCTCAATAGTGGGTTTATAGTCATCCTCCATATATATCTTATGCATGCACAATGATGGTGAAATACCACTAAGTTCCTCTAGAGAATATCCGATGGCTTTCCTATGGGTCCTAAGCACATCAAGCAATTTGTTCTCCTCGTCCTCACTCAAATTAGCATTAATAATGACGGGGAGAGAAGAATTTGGACCAAGAAAAGCGTACCTCAAAGAATCGGGAAGCTCCTTGAGCTCGGGAGTGGGCTCGGGTAAGCTAACTTCATCCTCGTGCTCCGCCTTGTGTGCATCAAAGACAAGGAAGGACTCCTTGCTATCATCCAGGGGGGTCGTGCTTGACCCAATGGGGGTCGATCCTGATACCCTCGAACTTTGCGGTAGAGGTTCCCATGTCAAAAATCGTCCCGTCGGGTTGTTGCACTCGATGTAGTCGGAGTGTGTGTAGAGCATCTTGACCTCCTCATGACTTGATTCCTTCAATGTTGGATTGAACCAGAACTCGACTACTTCTTCACCAATCTTGAAAGTAAGAAGTCCACTCTTGACATCAATGACCGCGCCCGCGGTGGCTAAGAAGGGTCGTCCGAGTATGATGGGAACGACCGGATCCTCGGGCATCTACATGACTATGAAATCATTAGGCACAAAGAACTTCCCCACTTGAACGGGGAAATCATCAACTACACCCGTGGGCTGAACAGACGATCCATCCGCCATGTATAGCCTCATGTTCACCGGTACTAATGGCCCCATGTTGGTCTTGGACCAAATTGAGAGTGGAAGCAAGCTAGCACTAGCACCAAGATCACACAATGCCTTGAAACGATAAGCTCCAATACCGATAGTAATAGCAAACTTCCCGGGATCACCGAGCTTCTCGGGAAGGTCCAACGACCTCACCTCATCCGTTAGTTCCGACATTGATCGCTTCCTAGACAGAATCTCCTTCAAGAACTTGGTGTAAGCGGGCATTTCATTCAAGGCCTCGGCGAAAGGAATAGAAAGATTCAAGCCTTGAAGCAACTTAACAAAGCGCTTAAACTTTCCTTCCGTCGCGTCCTTGGGTTTCTTCGAAGGGTAAGGAAGTACCTTAGAATGGGAAGAGGAAGGAGTGGGATCTGGAATGAGTGGAGGAGAAGGGTTAGAAGTCGTTCCGGGTGCAGAGTGGTCGAGCTCGACCTCAGCGGGGTCGATCTCCCCTTCGTCCTCATCATCAATCGCCTCAGGATCGACCCTAGTGGGGGTCGAGATCGACCCAAGTGGGGTCGAGCCTAAGACAGCTTCTTTCGCCGTTTGCGTCGGTGGATTGGGTAATGCTTTGCCACTCCGAAGGTTCATGGCTCGGATTTCACCATTGCTTGCTCGGCCTCTCGGATTCTCCTCGGGTCGGCCCGGGAGTTGTCCTTAAGGTCGTGGGATTTGAGCCGCTAGATTACCAAGTTGAGAATCAACATTCTTCCTCCATGCTTCAAAGTTTCCCAATTGGTCTTGAACGCCATCAAGTTTGTTGCTGAGTCCGCTAAACTTGCTCTCGAATCTTTCAAAGTAACCATGAGCCCAATCCGGTGGTTCTTCTTGATAACCGGGAGGTCTATAAGGAGGGGCCCTTTGCTCTTGTGGGGGAGGTGGATAACCTTGGCCTTGCCCATTGTTATTCCATTGAGAATAGTTGTTGTTGTTCCTCCTCGCATAAGCATTGTTTTGGCCTCGGTAGGGTCCCCGCATATAGTTGGCCTCCGCATATGCCTCGGCAGCCCGAACTTGCTCCACATTTGTACAAGAAGCGGTGGTATGAGATTGAGAACCACATTCTTGACAAGTGGGGGCAACGGACTTGTAGTAACTCACTTGCTTCTCGAGCCGGTTGATCTTATCTTGCATAAATTGGAACTTCACATCTTGATCAATTGGCTCGCTATTTGGATCATAAAGCTTCTTTGTTTGAATCCGGATGGGTTATTGGGTCCCATACATGGCATCATAGTTGGTGAGTTTGTCCAATAGAGCCCACGCCTCATCGGGATCCATCTCAATGAAACCGCAATCGGTGTGAAGATTGATGCGGTCCTTTGTGGCGGCATTGATCCCTTGGAAGAATATCTCTTGAAGAACATAAGGAGGTTGTCCATGGGTAGGAAATTGCCGAAGAAGTCTCAACAAAAGTCTCGTTAGGAAGTTGATGATAAGAAGTGATGCACTTCCTTAGCTTGGTAGTCTTGGCCGGTGGAAAGAACTTCGTCATGAACAAGTCGTGCAAAGCCTTCCATGTAGTGATGGACCTAGCGGGTAAACTTTCGAGCCAATGAAGTGCCTTCCCGGTTAGAGACCACTTGAACGCCTTGAGGAGCACATATTCAAGTGACACGCCATCGGCGGCGATGGTGTCACAAAGATCGGTGAAATTTTTGATGTGCTCCATAGGGCATTCGGATGTCTTGCCTTCATATTGAGACCTCTTGATGAGAGTGATGAAGTGGGACTTGATCTCAAAGGCACGCTCAATCGCCGGGAGCACAATAGCGGACTCGGGAACTCTAAGCTCCGGATGCATGTATTGCTTAGCGTTCCTCGGAATAGCATCTAGTTGTTGTTGGAGACGGGCTGCAGCCTCTCTCTCTCGGGCAGCAACCTCTCTCTCTCGGGCGGCAACCTCTCTTTCTCGATGCAAAGCAGCATCTTGAGCATTACGCTCCATTTGCATGCGCTCCATCTGAGCGCGAAGTTGTTCCATTTGTTGGGCACGAGCCTCAGCGTCGGCCATTGCTTTTCGTTCTCGGAGCCTGCGATGAAGGGTTCTCTCTATTTCAGGATCAAAGGGAAAATAGTCGATTTTCCTTCTTGAACTAGAGGGCATACACCTGCAATCACAAACACGAGAAAACGAATCAGTAACACACAAGGGGTATGGGCTATTCCCAAACCCAAATATCAACTAAACTCGGCACTATTGCACACTCCCCGGCAACGGCGCCAATTTGTTGAAGGGTTTCTTGAAAAAATAAATTTATAGTCAAGACCCCGCTGAGTAAAGCGATGTCAGGATCGTCCACTGGAGTGAGAGTAGTGCTAAGTTTAGTCGATAAACTACGAAAGAGCAAAAGAAACATGAACAGAACAACTCAGGTTCGACCTGAGGAGGGTCGATCTCGACCCTAAGGGGGTCGTTCCTGAGAGCAAACACACACGAAACACACACGAAACACACACAAACACTAGCAAAAGCTCGAGCACGACCTAGGGAGTCGGGATCAAGGCAAAAGACACGAATTTTAATCAATATAAAAGGCAAATCCTAGGGCTAGGGCTACCACAACAACAACCATACATGCTTTTGACAAGAATTCACAACTATCATGTCATCTAGATCATAGAAAAATTAACTTTCGCAAACAATTCAAGCCATTCAATCAACTTTCGTAAATCAAACAACTTTCTACCTATCCTTCAACCTAGGAATATCAACTTTCGCAAATAATCCTATTAGATGTAATCAAGCAACTAACTTTTCACTTTCGCTATAGTCAATTACAAGACATGCCTCAACTTTCATCAAGGATTAAGCACAAGATAGGTTAGATATGATCCTTAAGCATTCAAGTCATGAATTCAAGTTTTAAACATGCATGATTGTGTTGGGTTTTTGCCCAACCCTAGAACTTAATAGGACTACTCACACATGGCAAAGAGAAACAAGGAAGAAGAAGAGGAAGACATGATCAAAACCAAACTAGAATTCAAATTAAACAAAAGATCAATCTTACAAATTCTCAAACTTGCTCTCCAAGTCTTCTTCCTAGCTCTCTAAGTCTTGATTGATTAATTCCTTGATTCCCCACCAAGGGATGAATTTATAAAAACTAAAGGGTTCAACCTCCTTTTATAGAAGAAAAGGAGTCCTAATCTAACTAGGAAACACAAAGAAACAACCTTCCTTAAATACAAATTAGGAAATCCTACAAGCAAATCCGGAATAAGTGAAGTCGGTGCCTAAGATCGATCCCCTAAGGGTCGATCTCGACCCCCCTCATGGTCGATCCTGAGAGTGGATTTTCAGCTTCATCACACTTCTTGACTTGGCTCGAGCTCGACCCTTCCTAGCTCGATCCTAGGGTCGATTTCTTCACTTTTCCTCTTGATTTAGCTCCTCTTAGCTCTTCTCTTTAGCTTGTCCACTTGAGATCTTTCTCCTAGCTTGTCCATCCTCTCTTAGCATTACTCCAAACTCGTTTTCAAGCTCCAAAACACCTACAAAACGACACAAATATGCGTAGTTTCCGAATCTCAAGGAAATACGAAAACTCATGCAAAAAGACTCAAAAACACAAGACTCAAGCACAAAACACAACTCAAACTAACCTATCTAGACCCTAAAAATCTACCTAAAACGCGGACATCAATACCCCTAGCATCCTCAAACATCGATCCACAAGCCAAAAATCCTAACAAAATCCCATAGATCTTCATCCCTTTTCTAGATCTAGAAGAGAAATTTGGGTTCTAAGAAATTGATTGCTAGAAGTCTTTGATTCTTCAAATTTGGTATATGAATCTCAATCTCTACTTGATTCTTTGTGAATTTCACGCTTTCATTGCTAGATTTGAGATATGCCATGATGGAGTGAGCTTAGACCTTGAGCATCCATGGTGATTTGCTTGCATTGTGAAATTTGTGCTTAATTGTTGCTAAAACCTACTTAGAACTTCGATTGATGATGAGAATTGGTTGATTTTGGATTTTAGGAGCGTGATAGAGTGTTTTATGGGAGAAAAGAGGTAGAGAAGTCGGATTAGAGTCGGCCCGAGGTACCCAGAACCTCGGGACCGATGTTGCAAGTCGGTCCAAGACTCGGACCGAGGTTGAGAACCTCGGACCCGATGTCTTTGGTTGGTCGGTCCTATGCTTTTCGATTTTCTCTTGTGTGAACTTAGGGATTCATGAGCCTGGATGTTGGTTATGGCATGTTTATCATGATATATCTTGTAGCTTGACCATTGTTATGAGATTCCTTGTTCATGCATGATTGATTTTTGTGGATTGAGTGTCTTAAGAGCAAGTATGGGGTCATTTCCTTGCATGATGAGTTGTTTGTTGAGGAAGCTTGTGCTCTTGTTGTGATTGTATAGATTTTATCTTGGAGTTCTTTGTTTTGATTGTATGTAGGTACCATGACTACCAGAGCATCTTCTTCAAGGATGGAGAAAGCAACAAGAAAGTCCAAGAAATCGTCCAAATGGGTCCAAAGGATGGACGATGTGCGTTTCGAAGATGATGATGTGGCTAGAGAGTATGAGCGACTCATGGGTCTATCTCACCACACTCGGTGGTTAGATTGGGAGTCTATTAGAAAGATGAGCATGGATGAGGCTCTTACTCGGTGTTATTCTCACATTGGGCTCAATGTCTTGCTAAGGTGCAACAACACTCATTATCCCGCCTTAACGTCCGAGTTTATGGCGACATTCAAGTGCACATATGAAGGAGTCGAGAGTGAAGGCATGATCTCTTTCCAAATGGGCAACGAGTTGCAAGAGCTCTCTCTCCGGAATTTGACTACTTACCTTGGATTTCCTTTTCCGAGAGATGAGGCTTATGTGGATAACGAGAAGGTTGACTATCTTTGGAAGTTTGTAGCCGGAAGAAGTGAGATGAGGAAAGGCGCATCGACAAATGAGATAGCAAATCCACTCTTCCGAGTCATGATCCGAGCCTTGGGTTGTTCCATCTTTGCTAGGCATGAATTGAGCAAGCCAATGAAGGAGGAGGCCATGTTACTCTATGAGATATTGTTCGAGAACGAGAAGCCAATGAACCTCACGTGGGAATGGGTGAAGATGGTGAGGGACTTCCAAAGTTCCTCATGGATTTACTTTGGAGGTATGATTGCCCGCTTGGCTCATCGTCTCGAGGTGGACTTGTCTACCTACACGCCGGCTCCAAATGGCGTGGAGTTCATGGACCTCAAATACTTCAAGAAAGCCAATATCATCAAGGAGAAAGTTGTTCCCGGTTTCATGGATCAACTTATGCCTCACTCCAACTTTGGCAAGGTGCAAGTTCCTTTGGGGCCTCGACTTTTCGACCTCACGTGCTATTACAATTGGTACCAAGTGTGGGCGGGAAATGTGAATCCTTATGGAGAGCCGGAGGGGACACTTGAGGTTAGGAGACGAGCACAACACATTCGTTTCACTACTCCTCAAGCTTCCCCGGACACCGAAGAAGAGGAGCCCAACCAATATGAGTTCGTAAGAAGAGATGACATGGACGTGGACTTGTCTAGAGATAAAGAGGAAGAAGAAGATGGTGGTTACCACAATTTGCTCACCGACCACACACCGACATTACTGGACCGAGGTGCAACTCATGTCGGGCCCGATGTTCATCAACGTCGGTCTGACGTCTTTTTGCCCGATCCGGTCCCGAGCCGATTTGAGAGGGGTGAGGAAAGTGGAGCACAACAAGCACCACCGAGCTATGGAGGGTATGAAGGGTACGCCCAATGGTATGGGCCCAGAATGGTGTTCCCCGAGCCTCAACAATCGGTGGACATGAACTTCTTGGCTAACCAAATGGCGCATCTCCAACTTCAACAATCAAGCATGCTTCAAATGGCACACCAAATCAACCTTCAACAACAAAACCTCAACTTCCAACAACAACAATTTTTCCACCACCAAGAAGACTTCCAAGCTCAACTTGATGAGGTGAACCGCAACATTGCCTACATGAGACGTGATGTGGATGACTTGAGGGCGGCCGAGGACCAAAGATGGAGCGTCCAAGAGAGTTTCAATGAGTGGATGACCGGGAACTTCTCTTCCCGTGAAGATCAATGGATGCGTCCCGCCCCACAAATTCAACCGCCAAGTCAAGACCCTTTCCACGACCATGTGTATGAGCGAGAGCGGCAAGCACGGCTCCAAAGGAGACAACGCCGTGGCCACCTCCCGAACTAAGCCTCAACATGCCATGCAAGAATAAAGAATTGTGAGTTTCCTTTACTCTTCTCTTTACTTTTGAGTTTTGATTTCTTTTGATGAGGACATCAAAATTTTAAGTATGGGGTGGGTTAGTAGCTCATAATTTCATGTTTAGGTTTGTTGTGTTTGTTCTTGTTTTGTTTAAGGGATGTTTCATTTGGAAAATGGCATGATGAGATGTTGAATGATGATTGAATTTTATGGCATGAATGGATGAGTTTGTTTGCTTTGTTTGAGAAATTTTTGCAAAAATCTCTAAAAATTCGAAAATGATTTGAAAATGTCAAAAAGATTTTGATTTTGGACTAGGAGTTCCCATCTTAGATGTCCATATGAAGGCTAATGATGATGTGAGCATGTAAATTCCTTTGCATATTTTTGGATAGTTTAGCCTCTAAATGGATGTTGTTTTTCATGTGATATGATATTTTGCATGTTTTTATTGAGCACATGAGTTCTTGGATGAGTTTTGGTGCAACTAGCTAGAGTGAACCTTGTGAGATTATTTTTGGCCATTTTAGGGATGTTTGTTCATATTGCATATCCCTCATTTTCTTGTGTGATTAGCTCATGCATGCTTAGTAAAACTTGCTATTGCGGTGTTTATCTATTTTCCAAGAACAATATGAGAATTGTTATATGCATTGTCACATTGATTTGAACTTTATTTCATCTAGTCACAAAATCTTCCATATCCTACCTTGAAGATAAACCGTTGTTTGTAGCCCCGTTTTAGCCTTAGACCTTTGTTTGAAACTCCTCAAAAATATGATTCCTAGCCTATATGACTTGACCCTTATGGGATTGGACTTTAGTGAGAGGTTTGGAAGAATATTTGGAGAGTTGAGATTCTCTTTGGTGAAGGGAAAAGAATGGAGTTATAAACCAAGTGGGTAGTGCATCTTTGGTGTGAAGAAAGAAAGAAAAGTTGGAAAAAAAAATATATATATATATATAGTGGATTGAAAGCAAAGTGCTTAAGTGTAAGAAAAGGGTACCGACCGAGTTAAAGTGCACATCGGGCCCGATGTATAGTGCAAGTCGATCCTAGTGAAAAAAGTGTGAAAAATCCAACAAAAAGTGTAGTGCAAAGATGAAGTGGAATGTTAAGTGAAGTTGTGGGAAAAGAAGAAAAAACCAAAGTCTTTTGGATGAGTGAAAGTTGAAAGTGGAATAATTTGGTGAAGTTGGTGAGAGACTAGAAAGTTCAATCCCCATTGTAAGCACCACAAGACCAAAATGATTCCCACCTTGAGAAACACCAAAAGCCCCATTACAACCCGGCCGAATGGAACCTCTTTGAGGACCTCCATTAAGCCAAGTTCATATTCTTTTTGTGCATTGTAATAGGCATCTCTAGGTGGAGGAATTGGTGATATTAGCTTCAATAGTAAAGCCTTTACTTGCATGATTTTTTAGTATGAGTGTTCATTTTCAATCCTAAACACATGATGAGTGATACACATTTTCACATTCCTAAAGTGAGGCTTTGTTGCACTAGATTATATTCCTTGAACACTTGATCATGTGTGATGATGTAATCTTGCTAGTATATCTATCACTTGTGCTTACTTGTGTTTTCATATGAGGCTTTACTTGAAGATTGTGCTTCGGTCTTGCTTATGCTGTTATTGCTTGAGGACAAGCAAGTTTAAGTATGGGGTATTCTGATGTCTCTCATTTTGGTGGTGTTTTAGTAGTTAATTTCCCTTGTAAATATGTGTTTTTCATTCCTTTCCTTGTTAGTTTCATTCCTTTTTAGCTTAGTTCCCGGTTTTCTTTAAGATTCGGAAACTATGCGAGTTTGTTATGTTTTGTAGGTAAAATGGCGCAAATGAGGACATTTTGGAGGAGCATATAAAGAGGAGCTAAGTAAAAGAGTCAAGGATCGGAAGAGCCATGCCAAGAAAGAAGAGGAACCAAAGGAAAACCAAGAAGTGAAGAAGGACCGAGGCCCAGGACCGAGCACCATCAAGTCGGGCCCGAGATCGAGCAACCAGAGCACAGGACCGACGTTCCCAACGTCGGGCCTGAGGTTGACCCGCGTCGGTCCGAGTCGGCAAATGTGAAGATTAGGCTCCAAGGCACAATGTTGTGATCTTCCAAGTTTGCCCTTCTTCTAACTTGGAATGCCTTGGTCCCCAATCCATGAGACGTTATAATTAGAGGTGATTATAGAGCATTAGAGAGGGGGGGAGATTAGACACACACACACCAAATCAATCTCAAAGGCTCAAGGAAGACTTGAAGAGCAAGGAGAAGAAAGGAGGAGGAGAAGAGGAGGAAATCGGTGGAGCTAGAGAGAGTTCTAGTGAGTTTGTACTTGATTTGCTTTGGATTTAGTAGAATTAAGACTTGGATCTTGTGAACCCTTTGAGATTTGAATGCAATTTAAGTTTGATTTGAGATTGATGATTGAGATTAGCTTGCTTTTCCATTTGATTGCTTTTTACTCTTACTTGATGGAGTAGATTCCATAGTCTTGGGCTATGGGGGAAACCCCTAGCTAGGATTGGGTAGGAAACCCCAATTCCATAGCCTTGAGTGCTTGATCTAGGAATCCTCAATACACTAAGCTTCAATTCTCTTGTGGAAACAAGGGACATAGGGCTTGTGATTGGTAAGAGTAAGCGAAAGTGATCTCTAACCCATCACTAGACCTAACATCGAAGGAGAGTGAAAACTCCCTTGGGTCGAAGTGTAGAGTGGAGGGATCGAAGGCTAGCAACCTCGATCTCACAAGGATCAACACTTATTGGTTGAATTGGGGTGGAATTACCCAAGTCTAGTTAGGGAAGGAACCCAAAAACCCAAGACCGATCTACTATTTTTGACAAATCGAAGTACCCAGCAACTCGGGCCCGACGTCGTGTAAGTCGGTCCCGGCCAAATTGACCTCGATCCACCCTCGGACTGAAGTGACCTGTGTCGGTCTGAGGTGATTTCTCTTGTTTTTCCTCGTTTTGCCTTTCTTTTATCTCTTTTTAGTCTTTCGGGTACTCTCAACGCACGAACTCCCGTGTGTTCGACACCCTACCTCTCTTACTACAATTGGGGTTCGGTTTTATAAATTTAAATTTTGACCCTCCGATCCGGAACCCATCAGACTTCATCTTGCATCTCCACAATTGACCTCTTCTTGCTCAAGATTTCCTTCAAGAACTTCGCATAGGATGGCATCTCACTTAGAGCGTTGGTGAATGGGATGGTGATGTTCAAGCCTTGCAAAAGCTTCAAGAACCTCTTAAACTTGCCTTCAACAATCTCCTTGGGCTTCTTCAATGGGTAAGGAAAAGTTGTGCCACCTTGTTTCTTGGTTGAATCCTCTTCCTTGGACCGATCTAGATCTCTCTCAACATTTTCAGCTTGGACCGACTTTGGAGTGATATCGGGACCGACTTCTGGAACCTCGGTCCTAGGGCAGGGTACATCCGGGAACGTCGGGCCGACTACAGGGCATGTCGGGCCCGATTTCCGCTCCACCTCGGTCTGGTTCAGGGGACTTCCTCCGTCTTCTGGATCAACATCATAGCACGTCGGGCCCGAGTTACTGGGAAACTCGGTCCGACTCTCTTCTCTTGTCCCTGGAACTTGTGGCTCGGGCAAACTTCGTCCACTCCTCAATCCTATGGCTCGAACTTCGTTTTGTTGTTGTGGGACACAGGGATTCTCCTCGGGTCGGCCCGGGAGTCTCCCTTCCTCTCTTGGAAGTTGATTCGCCATGTGAACAAATTGGTTGTCCACTTGCCTTCTCCACACACCAAACTCTTTGAATTGGGCACCCATCTCATCAACTCTTCTCTCCACATTGGTAAATTGATTCTTCAAATCTTTGAACTCGCCTCTCATCTCTTGTGCCCATTGTGGAGTTTGCTCATAGAAACCCGGAGGTCGGTATGGTTGTGGTTCGGCCCTTGGCTCGTTTTGGTTGTAGTTGTTGTTGTAGACATTGGCTTGGCCTTGGTTCCACCTTCCATTCCCTCCGTTGTTGAAGTTAGCTCTTCCTCCAAAGTTTCTTTGAACATAGTGTGCCTCCTCAATTTGCTCGGCCAAACGAACTTGGCGCTCATTGGGACACTCTTGGGCTCCATGCTTCAAAGAACCACATTCTTCATATGCTCTCGAGGTTTGTTGGAGATGACTCATCTTCCTCCTCATCTTGTTCAACTCATCCTCAAGGAATTGGATCTTCACATCTTTATCCACTTCTTCACTCTTTGGGTCGTAGAGCCTCTTTGCACCATCTCCATGGACTCTTGCCTCCTTGTTCACTTGACTCACTCCGTACATGGCTTCGTAGTCGGAGAGTTTGTCTAGCAACTCCCATGCTTGCTCCGGTGGCAAATCAATGAACCCACAATCGGTGTGAAGGTTCAACTTGTCCTTGGTGGCAGGGTTGATTCCTTGGAAGATTATGTCTTGAAGGACATAAGGTTGTTGCCCGTGCGTGGACATTGCCTCAACATTTCCTTGAACCGATCCCAAGCCTCAAAGAGTGGCTCGTGGGCTCCTTGTTGAAAGCTTGCTATCTTTCTTCTAAGCTCCATCGTCTTGGTTGGCGGAAAGAACTTCATCAAGAATGCTTCATTGAGAGCCCTCCATGATGTGATGGATCGAGGTGCTTGGCTCTCCAACCAATGCAATGCCTTGCCTCCTAACGACTACTTGAAGGCCTTGAGTAGCACGTACTCAAGCGTCTCATCATCCGTCGAGATGGTCTCACATAGATCCTTGAATTTCTTCACATGCTCGATCGGGCACTCATTTGGTCTCCCTTGAAATTGATCCCTCTTGATGAGTGAGATGAATTGTGTTTGATCTCAAAGTTCTTTGACACCTCCGGCAAGACAATGGTCAGTTCCGGCACCTTCAACTCCGGATGCATGTATTGTCTTGCATTCCGGGGTTGGGTGTTGATTTGAGCCTCAAATCTCATCCTTTGCTCACGCTCTCTCCTAGCCTCGGCATCTCGATTTGCCATCTCAAGCTGCATTCGAGCCATGTCGACCCTCATCCTATCAACCTCCTCATCACGAGCTTGGTTCTCCATTCTCTTCTTCTTTCGAGCTTGTTTGATGATGCTCTCCGGATCACACACAAAGTCGAACTCAAATGTTCCTCGGACTGAACGAGCTCGCATACACCTATAACAAAAGACACAAACAAAAACCGAATCAAAACAAACAAGGGGTTTGGGCTAATCCCTCACCCAAATCACTACAAAATCAAAGACTCAACAAAAGATGGTACCTCAAACAAGTAGAACTCCCCGGCAACGGCGCCAAAATTCTGATGGGGATCGTCCGGATCGGATGATATCAAAATTTAAATTTATAAACCGAACCCCAATTGTAGTAAAGAGGTAGAGTGTCGAACACACGGGAGTTCGTGCGATGAGAGTACCAAGAAGACTAAAAAGAGGTAAAAGAAAGGCAAAAACAAAGGAAAATCAAAGGGAACAACCCGGACCGACACAGGTCACTTCGGTCCGAGGTTGGATCGAGGAGAATTGGCCGGGACCGACATTGGGGAAGTCGGGCCCGATGTACTGGGTAACTCGGTCTTGCACAAATAGTAGATCGGTCTTGGGTTTTTGGGTTCCTTCCCTAACTAGACTTGGGTAATTCCACCCCAATTCAGCCAATAAGTGATGATCCTTATAAGATCGAGGTTGTTGCCTTCGATCCCTCCACTCTACACTTCGACCTTAGGGAGTTTTCACCTCCTTCGATGCTAGGTCTAATGATGGGCTCGAGATCGCTTTCGCTTACTCTTACCAACCACAAGCCCTAGATCTCTTGTTCTCACAAGAGAATTAAAGCTCAATGTAGAGAGGATTCATAGATCAAGCACTCAAGGCTATGGAATTGGGGGTTCACACCCAATCCTAGCTAGGGGATTCCCCCATAGCCCAAGACTATGGAATCTACTCCATCAAGTAAGAGTAAAAAGCAATCAAATGGCAAAGCAAGCAAATCTCAATCATCAAACTCAAATCAAAGCTAAATCTCATTCAAATCAAAGGGGTTCACAATATCCAAGTCTCAATTCTACTAAACCAAAGCAAAACAAGTTCAAAACCACTAACTCTCTCTAGCTCTCCACCGATCTCTCTTCTCTTCTCCTCCTCCTTTCTCCTCCTTGCTCTCCAAGTCTTCCTTTTGAGCCTTTGAGAGTGATTTTGTGTGGATTCTTTTTAGATGCTCTCTAATCACCTCTAATTATACTCCATCTTGGATTATGGATCAAGGAATTCCAAAATTAGAAGAAGGGCAAATGTGGAAGATCACAATAATGTGCCTTGGAGCCCAATCCTTTCCTTTTCCGACTTGGATCGATGCGGAGGTACCTCGGGCCCGACGCTGCCAACGTCGGTCCGAGCCTCTGAAGTGCCAAACTCGGGCCCGACTTGGTGGGACATCGGTCCTGGCCTCGATCCTCCTCTTTTCTTGGTCTTCCTTGAGTCTTTCTTTGATCTTTGCATGGCTCTTCCGCTCCTTTGCTCCTTAGCTCGACTCCTCCATAGAAACTCCTCCAAAACATCCTCTTTTGCGCCATTTTACCTACAAAACACAACAAACTCGCATAGTCTCCGAATCTCATGGAAATATGGAATCTAAGCTAAAAAGGGACGAAACTAAAAAAGAAAGGAACAAAAGACACATATTTACAAGGGAAATTAACTACTAAAACACCACCAAAATGAGAGACATCATGATGTCGTAGCCATTCAGATGAATGAGCCAATGTGTTAAGCGACCTGACAATTCTGGTTTGGACATAATACTCTTCATAGGATAGTTAATTCTCACGATAATAGAATGACTTTCAAAGTATGGACGTAACTTAATGGAAGCCATTACTAAAGAGAGGACCAATTTTTCCGTAGGAGAATACCTGGTTTCCGCGTCAAGCAGAGTTTTACTTACGTAGTATACTAGTAACTGATTACCATTTTCCTCGCGGATTAGGACGGCGCTGACTGCGACTTCTGTGACGGCGAGGTAGACATACAATTTTTCTCCTTGCTGCAGCTTTGAGAGCACTTGTGGATTTGACAAATGTTGTTTCAACTCTTCGAATGCCTTCTCATGCTCTTCCCTCCACTCGAATGACTTATTCTTCTTCAGAATGTCGTAGAATAATTTGTTTCGATCGGATGAGCGGGATATGAATCTGTTTAATGCTGCTATTCTTCCAGTTAATTTCTGGACGTCTTTTACGCACTTCGGTGACTCAAGCTCCATTATGGCTTTGACCTGTTCCGGGCTCGCTTCTATTCCTCTTTGGGTAACTATATACCCGAGGAACTTCCCTGAGGTGACGCCGAAAGAACATTTGGTCGGATTCAACTTCATCTTGTACTTCCTTAAGATTTGAAAGGCGTCTTGTAGATGAGCGATGTGATCTTTCGCCTTTAATGATTTGACAAGCATGTCGTCGATGTAGACCTCCATTTTATCCCCCAGCTTTTCCTGAAACATCCTATTAACCAATCTCTGGTAAGTAGCACCTGCATTTTTTAATCCGAAGGGCATAACTTTATAGCAATAAGTTCCTTGATTAGTGACAAATGCCGTTTTCTCTTGGTCATCAGGATTCATCATTATTTGGTGATATCCACTAAACGCGTCCATGAAAGTTAACAACTCGTGTCCTGCCGTCGCGTCCACCTTTGCGTCGATATGAGGCAATGGGAACGAGTCTTTAGGGCACGCTTTGTTTAAATCAGTAAAATCAACACAGACTCGCCACTTACCATTTTTCTTTTTGACCACTACCACATTTGCTAGCCACTCAGGGTATTTGACTTCCCTGATTTTTCCTGACTCAAGTAAAGATTTTACCTCATCGTTGATTACTTGATTTCGCTCGGGGGCGAACTTACGTCTTTTCTGTTTTACAGGTGGCATCTTTGGATTGACGTTCAGAGCATGAGTAATCACATTCGGATCTATTCCGATCATGTCTTCATTCCTCCAGGCGAAGCAATCTCTGTTGGACCGTAAAAACTCCACCAGCCCTTCCCGCAAAGTTGGCTCTAGATCTGCTCCGATCCGAACCTTTTTTGAAGGCTCGGATGGGTCGAGAGCTACTCCTTCAAGTTCGGGAGCCTCCGGCTTTACGTAGAAGGATGGAGTCTTACAATCCTTTAATTGCTAATCAGATATTTGCTTGCTGGTCCCTGCCTTTGAAGTTGTGGAAGCCGTTGCTTTCATGGTTACTGAGTAACACTCTCTTGCGAGTCTCTGTTCTCCTTGAATTTCTTGTATCCCCCAGGGGGAAGGAAACTTCACGCATTGGTGATACGTTGATGGAATTGCTTTCATCCCATGAATCCAAGGCCTGCCCAAAATAACATTAAAAGGTAAGGGACAGTCTAACACTTGAAATTTCACTTGATAGTTCATTCCCTGAGCAATGGTTGGTAGGGAAATTTCTCCAAGCGTGTTACGCGATTCACCGCTGAATCCTACTAAAGTCGTAGACTTTTTGACTATGTCGTCAAGTCCGAGACCTAAGCTGTATAACGCATCCAACATAAGCAAGTTAGTGGAACTTCCATTATCAATCAAGACACGTTTAACAAGGAAATTTGCAATGGTCAAAGATATTATTAAGCAATCGTGATGAACTTCCTCTTCTTCGACATCGTCGAAGGTGATAGGCATGACGGCGTGGCTGGAGCGTGCGGGAGCTTTGGGGTTTTCTCGTCTGGCTTCTCTTGCGATTCTTTTAGCCGCGGAGTAGGTCACGCCACAAACGTCCGACCCCCCGGTAATAACGTTGATCACACCTGCATGCTTGGGGGAGTCGGGCTTTCGGGCTCTTTCCACATTCCGGGCCGGATGCTCCCTGCCGCGCTCAGAGATCAATTCTTTGAGGTAGCCTTTCCTTAGCAAGTCAACGACTTCTTTCCTTAGCGCGATGCATTCCTCTGTCGTGTGACCATGATCGAAATGAAAGTCACACCATCTTGACTCATCTTTACGATGATGTGGTATGTCTTTCTTTCGTGGCCACTTGACAGCATTTCCCATCGTGCTAAGGGTCCTGACTATCTCTGTTGCTCCAACTCGGAAGTTGTGGTAGGACAACTCAGGAGGCAGCTGGGCGTTCTCGTTCTTCTTAACGTACGACGTGTTAACAGTTGGCTTGGTGTGCTGGGAGTGATGAGCGGCTGAAGGGTAGGGTGCATATCGAGCCTCCCGTTTTCCTTGCCGTCGATCATTCCGCTGAGGACTCGCCCCCTTCTCAGCATAGAGGTCGTCCTCCTCAAGACGGACATGAGCCAACGCCTTAACTTGTACTTCATCAAAGTTAGAGCAAGGATACTTTGTTAGTTCACGATATAATTCAGGGTTTCGGGACGATATCCCTCGTCGGAAAGCTTCCACTGCCGTCACTGCATCCCATCCCTCAATGGTTACAAGTTCCTCGTTGTAACGACTGAGGAACGCCTTTAAAGACTCTCGAGGCTTCTGGACTAAGCGATATAAGTCACTGGATCGCTTTTTCGCGTGTCGGCTGCTTGCAAACCTGATTCTAAACCTGTCAACCAACTCAAGAAAAGATGAGATACTCCCAAGTGGTAAATGCAAATGCCAGTTTAACGCGGGACCGCATAACGTGTTCCCGAACCACCGACACATGACAGTTTCTTTCATTTCAAAAGGAACAGTACTAATGTTCATAGCTTGCTTAAAAGCTGCTATGTGCTGGTCGGGATCGGTAGTCCCTTCATATTTGGGGATCTCAGGGACATGATACTTTCGAGAAATGTTAACTCGCGCGATTGAGGGTACAAAGGGTGAGTCGGTATAACCATCTCGTCTTTCTACCGCTATCGGTTGAGGAGCCCCTGGGACCTGAGTAATTAGGTCCTCCAGGGCTCTGAGGCGTTCCTTCAATTGGATGACCTCAACACTTCCTTGAGTTGACCCCGACGCGTTAGCGATTACCTGATTACCTGTCGACGGGCCGGCGCCGTTTGGGGTGACTAGGCTGGGGTCCTCCATATCTAGGCGCCGGGCTACGTCATTAACCACATCGCTCCTTAGATGGTAAGCCGAAGCCGATTGAACCTAAGATCGAAGCAAGTTACGTTCATTAGTCAAAGCCTCAATTTGTTTTCCGTAAACTTCAGTAATTTTAGAATTAGCTTCTTTTTGGCTATCTAAATCTTTTTGGAGCGCGAGCATGGTTGTGCGGATCTCTGCAATGGCGCTGGATTCAGCTGTCTGCCTCTCGAAATTGTTGTTGACTAGCGGTTCTTCTTGGAGAGGCAGTTCTTGGTTTTGGTTGTCATTGCCGCCGTTGTTGGTGGCGTTGCTAGGGTTGCTGTTGTCGTTGTTGAGATTTTGGTTGTCGTCGGATTCGATGATTTGGTTGTTGTTCGGCTCGAGATCTCCGACATGGCTATGAGTTGCATCCATGCTTGACGTTGATTCAGTAGCTTGCTAGGTCGCGACTTCTTTTTTGGCTAGGGCCCCACGGTGGGCGCCAATTGTTTGGGGCGAATTAACTGTGTAAACACGTTACTTCGCTACAATGAGGGACTCCTAGTCACAAAGTCGTCACGACGTGTTAGAAATAATGAACAGAAAACAATAGCAGAAATCAAAAGTATAGAAACTGGAAGAATGGTGAGAATTGTAGTGCAAATTGTATTAGTCTTCTTGGATGTTTGCTCTTGGATACAACAGATGGAACTTTGATATGATAAACTTCTAAAAATAAAGAAATCGTGATCGGTCGAGAATGAGGTGAGAATGGCAAGAATAGTTTGAGAGATTATGAGTGCTCGATCCCCTCTCCTCTGAGTTCCTCTCTCCCTTAAATAGCGAAGCCTCTATCCATTTTGAGCCATTGGTCATCGCACCGTTGCCAAGCCTTTACTCGTGATCCCGGATATTTCTCTTGGTAAGTTATGGCGTTGACTCCCCCTTGCTACAGTCCGTCTTCAACATTGATGAAGGGCGGATTCTCCGGAGCTAACAACTGACGCATGGGATGGGCCTTTCTAATCTGCCGAATCTCATGGCCTGGGCTTCTTTTGGCCCAACAGTCACTTGGGAAAATCTATCTGGTAGTGGTGGTTTTAGACACGAAAACGAGAGGCAAGGTACGTACGAGTAAACCCGATGCCACGTATTCAATCTTATGTGTTTATTGTGGGAATCCAATTAAACGCGCATGATAATTCAATTAAATCGTTGATATGAGGTGTTGGAGGAAGTCGAAGTGAACCATGTCTAGCTTGTGTGTATCAACAAGAGGCCGGGATAACACAGACGCACTTTTCAAGTCCGCTTACACAGAACACCACAACTACAACAAAAGGTTGAACTGGTTACAAAGCAGCAAGATCAGCCACTAGTTACAAAAGGTTGAAAAGTGGAAAAAAAAGACTAAAATTTGTGGCTGCTGGGATTCGAGCCCAGGTCTCCACGGCCACAACGTGGAATTCTTACCACTAAACTATAGCCACTTAGTTGATGATTGGACAATTCTTTTCCTATTCAATAGACATATTAATTATGTGCATCTAATCACCGAAATGAACGAGGCCCAACAGCTTTTGGGCCGTGGGCATCAGCAGCTTGGGAAGGAAATGTGTCGATCTCTGATCCCCGTAAGCCCACAAATTCCACAATCCAAATACTAAGTCATGTCAATTATGGCATGTTGTGTCCGAACTGAACTTGTGAATGAGAACGATTGCTACTTGTATATGGTAAGGGGGTATGGATTGACACCTCACGTGCTTCGGAACTTGAAAGCCACACACACACACATGACATATGGACATGGTAAGGGGGTAGGGCTAGGTGTCCCCTCTCCTTAAACTTAATTCATTGTATCTGTACTAAGAAACATGCATGTCGCAGGCCGTGACTGTACGTGATTGTGTTGGGCATTCATTATCATATAAGATAATTGCTCCCTCAATGAATATATTCACCAATTCTATGATCAAACACTGCTCCGATCCACTATACTACTCCTACTATATATGCTTATATTGGTTAATTTATGGTTTGTGTAACTATGCATGCTATGGTCAGCTAGCTCCCTCGTCCTGATAACGTTATCGATCTTGTCTACCACGCGCGTGTCAAAGCTGCTGGTGCTTGAACCTCGATTTCCCGCACTTTACTTACAGGTCAGTTCGGTTCGGAAATAATTCAATCCGAAATGACCTTCCTTTGACCTGCCGACCTCCCACGCTCATATTCTATTACGGAGTACTACATACGGGTACGACCCACCTAATCAAGACTTTATATAATATTTAATCAAATGCTTAATCCATAAAGTGTTAAATCTACGTGACTAATTTTCCCCAATTAGGGAGTGACTTATCATCCATAACGCCTTCAAATGATTTACAAGTACATACTTTGGTGTGTGACTTATAAATTCTAATAGTTTTTGAATAGGTGGTGCATGGTTTGAAATTAGTTTTTTAGTAATTATTGTGGAGTGTATTTGAGTTGGCTTTCCCTGGTGTATGTACATGATAGCATCTCTAGATTTAAAATGTTGATACCTCAGTATATGACAAGACTTCAAATGATTTAAAAGTTGTGTCTCGAAAATCTGAATCAAAATTTTCTTCATCCAACTTAATTCTCATTGTTACTTTTTTTATTCACAATCATTGGTAACAATAATTCATTTTTTTTAGCTTCCTTCACACCAAATTTCATCAAAATGTAATGCTCTACTATAATACTCCTACACCGCATTCCACAAATACTCGGATCCGGGTGAAGAGTACTGTGTATCCCAATTTCCTCCGAGCATTGGCAATTTGGCCAAAAGATACAGCCCCGTTGAAAAGGATTGGACCCAGAAACACCAAAAGAGCCGCTGTCAAGCAATTGCGAAGACATTAGCAACACTTACACTAGAAGAAGACAGACCCGGACTCCATTTGTGGGTCAGATCAGATTGCATGCAAGGAAGGAGTCTGAGTTTTGATTCAATTTGATGGGAGGGTTGATAGGTTCGTTCTTAACCTCAAAAGACTGATTCTTTCCTTTCTCCACTTCCCGCACTAGCATTTTTCGAGTTTTATTATTGATTAATCTCATTGTTCTGGTCCGTTTCATTTTCAATTTCAGTGAGCTTCTTGTTATGCTTCTTGCTGGTGTGGAAAAATGAGATTATAGAGGAGGGATTAGCTTGTTTAACTATTGTCGAATTATCAACTCAGAAATCATAACGATTCCACAACCCATTTCTACATATGAATTATTCTAGTCCTGTTTCCCACTTCTTTTTCATTGCCCCTCAATTGTTATTAGTTTAAAATTTCGTTCTTATATTATTTGATAGAGAAAGACTACTAAGTTATTTTTTTGAATGCTCTACTTTACCTGGTTTTCAGAAAACTAGAATTACATTTGCAACGAACTGGTGCTCAGTGGCTCAGTGCTAATGGTGTTATCTGATTTCATTTATTTGTTCTGGTCCATTATGTAGGATGAACAAGTTACCTAAGCTAAACCAGTGAAACTTTAGAGCACTCTACTTTGCCTTGGGACAATGAATCATGTATCCCTCCGTACTCAAGATTTAGCCAGGATAGTTTGCCCAACTCCAACCATGATTTCGGACGGAAGATTGAGGATGAACAAGCTGAAATCTTATTCTATTATTAAAGCTCACCTTCCCTTGTTCTCGAGCGTGGTGGCAGGTGAAATGGCTGTCTCATCAGAGCAAAAGGTCTATGATGTGGTTTTGAAACAGGCCACTCTTGTTAATAGGCAGTTAAACTCCAAGACTGATCTTGGTTTCAAGTTTGATATGGTTGCTGACCCTGCTACACTTGGCTTGTTGAGTGAAGCTTATGATCGCTGCGCTGAAGTTTGTGCTGAATACGCAAAAACATTTTACTTGGGTTAGCTTCCTCTCCTTCCTTTTACTCGGGTAAAACCCAAATCACAGAGTGTTTCTTAGCGTGGAATTGATTGATTTATAGGGACATTGTTAATGACCCCTGAAAGGAGAAGAGCTATCTGGGCCATATATGGTGAGTAGTTTACCAAACTTTCGAGTGAAGATCATTTTTGTCTTTGCATTGCACGTCTGAAAATGTCATTGAGATTGCAAATCAGATTGACTATGAGATAGATACTAGATAGCTCATTGTCATATCAGTAAATGTCCAATAGTATGGAAATAGATAAATGTTCTGGTTTATGAGATTTAAGTACAAGCTGAATTTGATGAGTTTCTTCTTTTACTCCTGTATGTTTCATGTACGTGCTGATGCAACCATTTTTTATTGCTTAGGTTGCTGATCCAATTTGTATATTTGGATTTCTTCTGTACATCTCCTCATAAAATGCCTTCAAGTTTGGACTTTTTTAGCCATGATTTATTTGAATCTCAGCATGCAGTTTTTCTTTTGCAATAATAAAGACATTTTGAGTAGAACAAGCTAGGAAGATGATGCATCCTTGTTTCTATGTGGATGCGGAGTTTATGCAATCAAATGAAAAACTCTTCATTTTTGATACTTGTTTTTTTTAGTATGGTGTAGAAGGACTGACGAACTTGTTGATGGGCCAAATGCTTCACACATAACACCAAGTGCTTTGGATAGGTGGGAATCAAGATTGGAAGATCTTTTTCGTGGTCTTCCTTTTGATATGCTTGATGCTGCCTTGTCTGACACTGTTTCCACTTTCCCCATTGACATTCAGGTGTGTAGTAACATCTTTTTTTTTTTTTGCCATTTGCACATTAGCAAAATAAGGCCTTTATCATTTTACTCCTAAACTGCACCTGTTATTATATTTGAAAAATGCAGCCATTCAAGGATATGATACAAGGGATGAAAATGGATCTAAGAAAGTCAAGATACAATAACTTTGACGAGCTATACCTCTATTGCTACAATGTAGCAGGAACTGTTGGATTGATGAGTGTTCCAGTTATGGGTATTGAACCCGAATCAAATGCCTCAACAGAGAGCGTTTATAATGCTGCCCTTGCATTAGGGATAGCAAACCAGCTCACAAACATCCTCAGAGATGTCGGGGAAGAGTAAGTCCATATACATCTCCACATACATAGTACATACATCTTAAGTAGTTTATATGTTTTAGATGGATAGAACTGGAATTTATCCTCCTTGATCGTTGGATAAGTGAATGATTGTCGGTTTTCGGTTCTGTATCAGCGCAAGAAGAGGGCGGGTTTATTTGCCACAGGACGAGCTGGCAGAGGCAGGGCTCTCGGATGAAGACATATTTGCCGGGAAGGTGACTGAAAAATGGCGGAGTTTCATGAAGCAACAGATCAAGAGGGCCCGCCTGTTCTTTGATGAGGCTGAGAAAGGAGTTGCACATCTCAGTTCAGCTAGTAGATGGCCGGTAAGTTCTAATCCTAGTTTGGACTACACTAGACCATCCATCACACAATATCGCAGACTTAAATCAAAAAGGTCACAATTGTTACAATAAAAATGCAAGATTGTGCATCATCATGCATTGACAGTAGCTAGGTACTTGAATTGCATGCAGGTTTGGGCGTCGTTGCTGTTGTACAGGCAGATACTCGATGAAATCGAAGCCAATGACTACAACAACTTCACGAAAAGGGCGTATGTGAGCAAAGCCAAGAAGTTAGCCGCATTGCCTGTCGCCTATGCGAGATCTGCCATGGGCTTGTCTAGATAGAAGTCAGGAGGTCAGTTCAAGTATAATCAAATGGTGTCACATAATCATTCATATTCATGTGCCGTATTAATAGTTGTTAAACATTGAGGTTTATTTAAGATCGATATAAGATATATAGATCATCTCCGACCAAAAGAATATATGGTGCTACAGTAAACTGCTAAAATCCACTAAGGCAATTTAGGAGCTAGCTAGGGGAAACCACAAGCTAACGAAGTACAAATCACATAGCTTTACTAGAAGGATGATGCAAGTGACCTCTATTTTATAAGAAGGCTCATGCCAATGAAATCAGTCCGTTCTGGTACAGGATCATGCAATACTTGCTCATTAAAAGCTAGCAAACATAGCACGTACTAATGATCAAAATGTGCTCTGCTGATGAATCTGAATTTGTTTGAGCGCCATAAACACGGCCTCCAGTTCATCACAATTAGGTAACTTCACATGAACATGTCTTCCAGAGTATGAAACCCTTTTCCTGCTCAGGTTTCGGCACCTTGGTTGCATCTCTGTTTCCTCATCCTCTAGCCATGTCCTGAAGCTTGGGACGAATTCATCTCTTGCTAACTCCGGGGAGTTGTTATAGAAAACCTCAAACTCAACTTCATCATTAAGGGGCTTGTAGTTGCATGATGACGATGATCTTCTCCTTTGCTTTGTTCGTGATGGCTTCGTCTTGGGATGTTTATCTGCATTCTGGGTCTTTAAAGGCGTGTAGATGAACACTCTTTGGTCCTGATCATCAACAAAATGCGTGCCTTTCTTTGCAGGAGACTTGAATTCCTCAACATTGTCGTCGACGGTTTCATCATGTATCCCTAGATCAACATTGGCTGTGCCTGATTTAGAAACCGTCTCCTACAATTGACACAAAACAGCACGTTTAAGTGTAGAATTCTGGTAAATATATATATATTGTTTGGTTACAATTTCCATGAAACACAAGAAAAATGAACCTGGAAAGTTTGTTGTTGTGGAGGTGGACAAGGGTTGCATACAATTTCAATGAAATCTGCAGGGTCCAAATATTCCCGGGTAATTTCATCCAACAATCTCTTCTTTTCATCTTCAGGCACTGATTTCATGCATAGGTTCTCTTTCATCTTCTTACACATAAAAGAAAACAGAAGTACATCTTCAACTAACTAAAGTTATACAGTAGTAACATAAGTATTGTACTTAGTTAGTATGAAGAATGGAAAAGAAAAAATCACATGGAGATTGACGAGATTTCCTGGGAGCAACTCCAATGCCATCTTCATAAATTTGCAGCCATATCTCTCTATAAACAGCTTGCTTATCGCCTTCAACTCGGGTAAATCTCCAAGCCTCTCGGACGCAAATATGAGGGTCGAAACAGCCTCGTTTAAATCTTTTGTACAATTCCTGTAAGCAAAGTAACACTATTATACATTTGACAACATTTAAGTACAAAAGTAGATATCTATCAACGTTGCACCTGTGTCTTTTGATGTAAGGGAGGTTCATCAAAACAAATTCAGAATAGTTATCTAGCCATTCATACACTTCAATGAGGCCTTCGTTCACGTATAACTCCTCAATCTGCAACAGGGCATTCATCATCAACCATAACATCAACCAAAGACTACGTTTTTTCTTACTATTTCATTGAGAGGAATATTATTGATGATACCTTGGTGACAGCAAAATGTTGCTGAGCATTCATTGAGAACAAGGCAATATCTTCTCTGAGTTGCTCAGATATGGCATTCCTCTGTCTTCTCAACGCCATCAAACGATGTCGCAAGCTATTGATCATCTCCTTGCTGCAAACAAATTCACTATGAATAATCACTCCACCACAAATTTGAACAAGAGATTAGTTCAAAATTTTAAGTTTTTACCATTTGGTGGCCTTTCTCCACCCAAACAAGGTGTCCAACATGCTGCCAAATTTTGATGTTTTGAAGCTAGTATTATTTTGTGGAACGTCTATGAGTTGCATTGTGATTTGACTCATCTAGGCAGCTACTGAGTATTGATCGAGGCTCAATTAGACTTGACTATATATGAATACTTTTATAAAAAAAAATTTTTTAGCATGCCGTAATTCTCTCTTCCATGTTCATAAGGTAAGAAGATAAATCGCCGCTATATAATAAGTAAAGCTTGAGGATCGACTTTCTGTTTCTAGCTGAATTAGGATCTTTAGTCAATTTTGCCAGTTGCCTTAATTTTCTCTTCTTCGTCTACTCATTATGGAAACAAGATAAATCGCTCCTCTCTTTTGTAGCCATTTTCTAATTAGGCTTAATTCCAGCCATTTTTAGTGTTTATTTTGTTAAAGATGGAAATCTTGATTGGTTTGATGTAAATGTTTGATTGAATACGACTAAGGAAACCCTACTTCAAGCAAGATATTGCGACTTCCATATCTTGCTTCATTGAGGATATGTATCCTGGCAGTAAACAATGTAGAAAAACCACGTTCACATGAAGCAAGATCGATGACTTGTTGTTCCAACCAAATAAAGCTAGATTAATATAAATCCCATACTGCATATGATGACAGCATTTATCATAATCTTAGGATGATCAAGTTAAGAATCAGCTTGACACCAGCATAATAAAACCAGTCCACAACTAATTGAAAGTTTCACAATTCTCAGTGTCATGTACCTAAAGCAAGCTAGATAGAACACGAACAAAATACATGCAGAAATCCAGAGTCTTCCCTTTTGACAACACACTGGCCCAAACCGATAGATCATCACCCTCAGCTGAACGATTCAGTGTCCTGCTTTTCCAACTTCTGCATATCCTCCGGGGAGAGTATCTTAATGTACCACACATTGTTCACAAATGACCTGTACAAACATCAATTCACTCATCAACCCTTTACATCCTAAGCCACAAACTACTGCAATTCTTAACTAGAAATACTTACTCCCACGGGTCGTCGCCAAGGAGAAGCAACTCATTCTCCCTGTCGACGAACACAAGCTGCCAGCCTGATCTTAGAGGATCTTCTAACTTCCCCTCGATCCCGAACATTTGACCCAGCTCCTCTCTCAGCTGATGATAGCTGCTGAACCGGGATATGTCCAGTGAACGCCCAACCGGCGATCCTGATTTGTACACCTATATTTAGTTGCCAATAAGATTAGCACGAATTAGAATTCCGAGAACCAGGCAGCAAATACATACATTTGGTTGATAATAAAGTGACAGAATATCCAAGATATTTATCCTTTTGAAAACTTAAATTCCTGCAAAACATAGCAAGTGACTTATAACATCTTAACTTCATTCACTTTATATTATGAATTATTATAAATCTCCCGAAATTTAAACAAGGGTGCTCACATGAGAGACATGTCCATACCTTAACAAATATTGGATTCGTTGTGGGTAAGTCGACTTGTCCAGTACTCTGCAGCTCAGGAGAGCTGACCATACCACCATACAGAGAATTCTGGAAAGCCGACGCCCCTGACTGAATGGAGTCAATGCCCGTATCAGCAGGTGTCTGAAAATTCGTATTCATTGTCATGGGCAACATTAGCCCAGATGAATCACCATTCGTATTGAATAAATTATGCTGCTGCTGCTGCTGTATATTCAAGCCAACATTTCCTGAAGCCAAAGGTGTGTCTTTGCCGGGATATGGTGGTAGTGACAGAGAATCGGAGTAAGCACCCAGATTAGAATACGAGTTTAATGACGTCAGCAGCTGCTGAGGGGAATGTTCATTTATTCCTTCAGTGCGCACAGGATTGGCACCCATGATGTCAGATTTTGAGAATGACGAGGAATGCTGTAGCCTATGCTGGAGTTCATTGTTCTGAGACAGCTGTTGAAATGCTTCTTGAGGTGTAGCACAAAGCTGTTGGCTGGATGATCCTTCTTGCTGTTTGTAGAACTCTTGGGGCAGCAAATTTCCGTCTTTTGATATTTGTTGCCCATGCAAGATTTGTTGTGTAATGGATGGGTGAATTAGTTGTTGATGCTGCTGTAAAAGAGGATGGTGGTTGCTCGATTGTTGAAGATGCTGAAAGGGCTGTTGGAACTGCAACAGCTGGGAGCTCAGAGGATCTCCTCCTCGTATATTCTGAAACCCGGAAGACATCACGGCTTGATACTGAGGATTTTGATTACCGAGTGCCATGAATTGGTCAACTCTAGGCTGCATCCATGGTAGTGATTGAAAGTTTAACGAGTTTAGGCCCCGGTCTGCAGTATCACCTCTTAGCCACATTAAGCTATTTGCAGGGTCATCCATGCTACCTGCAGAGAGATGATTCAAAAAAAATAATTGAAGGACATATTGTTAGATTTTGTTAGATTTCTAATGTGCTAATAAAAATTGTGACATTTGGGTTATAAGTGAGAACAATGCCTTGTAAAGACGAAGCTCCACCATGCCAGGGTCTTTTGAGCCTGAGAGGAAAGAGAGACGGGTACATGGGAAACGTAGTCAAAGGTTCAATTTCCCATAAAGATACCCGTGGCTGCCTTTCGCCAGCAGTTGACTCATCCCAGCCAACCTATAAATCAAAACAGAATCATAAAACGCCGAAAAAAATGCATAGAATGAAGCAGCCATCATAATAAACATGACAAAATGAGATGATAAATATCCAAAAAAATCACATGGCGAAAAAACCAAGAATCCAAGAAAGCTTATATCTAAGGATTCTAATCCAAAAAAGGAACTATAATGATGCATCTCTCAAGAATCTTCTTCTACATTTTAACAAAATTAACTTAAGTAATAGTTACCTTTACGGATCTCCAGTGAGAGTTTGGCCAACGAACAGGATCTAGGTCACTGATCGCTGTTATAGTGCCCATGTATCTGGAAAAAAAAAATATTTCCACTCAGAAATTGGAATATCTTCAAACACATAATTGCAGTAATTTGTAAGTGATCTGACCAAGAAATTCAATGTATCCATCTTATTTCCCTATAAGAGTATTCTTGTGCTTATGCATATAACATTTAGATGAATTGCCAAGAGTTGAAGTATGCATGCATTGGCCCAAAAAACAAAACCGTAGTAGTAAAGTTTCAATTTATATCAGCATTCAGCTGCCAACATGAGGCTTGTACTCAGCTCAACAACAAAATGCAAGAATAAGTTACAAGGCACCTTTATTTGACTATAGAAGCAGAGACTTTTATATCCGGAAATAATTCAGATTTTCCTAAAAGAAAATCAAGTTATGAAAACTCCAAGGCCAAGTCTCAAAATTACTGCTCCATATAAAAAACTTCGGAAACATTTAGCAGAGCTCTACAAATATTCAGTCTAAGGAAAATATAATACCTTCTAACACTTGATTCTTCAGTCTCAAACAGCATTCGAAAGCGCATCCCAACAGAAACACGGGTGTGAAATGCAGCTTTGACATATTTTGAGAGTGGTATGACAAACTCTGATGGACTTGCCCTGAACAGAAGAAAATTGCATCAGAATCCCAAGATGGGGAAGCCATTTATGAAGTAGAAGAAAATAGTGTTTAAAAATAAATAAACCGCTATTCACCTTGGATTAAAAAAGATAGTAAAGCAACTATTAGTTGCAGCAGCATGCGCAGCAGCTGCGAGGAGTCCAATATGCATACTGTCACTGGATATAACAGAAGATGGCATTGCATTCTGCGGTCGAGTAGCATGGCGGATTCCCAGAAAAAGCTGATTCTTTTCGTTCCTACATATGTTAGGCATAAATATTATTCCCTCTCTGCAAGAAACAACAAAATAATCACATAGATAAAAGTGTAGGTACCAGATAAACAGAACAGAATCCCCAGCAACCAGTCTTTTGGCACTAACAAAAACACTCCACCCAGTTGTAAGAAGATGCCTCTTGGGCTGTCCTGCATGATACACCGAGAAGTTATTAGCATAGGGAGAGTTCCTCTTACAACCCATATATGATCATCTTAAATCGCTTTAACAACCCATATTTGTAGTTTATGACAATGCTCATTAGTCTTGTTGGTTTATTAAAAACATGTTCAAGTTCAGATCAATCTATGGTTAGAAGTGCTAATGGAGAAATCTGATTTCCATTGCATAGCCTCACAAGCACATAATCGTTATAGCTACCTATGAATAAATATCCAACAGGGCTTGGGAATTAATTTTTCCAGGAAATGATTTGTTCCTACTAATGAATGTCTAAAGTGATTATGAAGCCTTGGGAAAAATCTTTTTACACACAAGAGATCAATCTAGCTTCCACAACATCCTATGGAGCATAATTAGCAACATAATGTAATTATCATTAAAAATAACATTACAACTTCTCAGAAACTTGAGCAGATGGAAATTTTAGGTTAAGTGTCTAACTATTCTTTCAACAGATTGTGCCAGTCCATTTAGAAAAACATATACCTCGAAAGATGTGTTTGAACTTCCATTCAACATCATGAAGATCTCTGGCAATTAGCTCTTGGCAAGGTGGCTGCTGAGTAAAATCCTAGGGAAGAACAAGACAACAGGTTAGATATTAACTTAGAGAGGATGAAAATTGTCATTTAAGAAAGAAATTACCAGGGGAGGAAAAACTTTTTCAGCAGCACGTCGGGGAACAGAGAAACCCCCATGAGTACTTGTATCACTAGCCGTTAAGGTTTTACAGAAGTAATTCGTTGGCTGCTTACTCGGAATTCCTAACTCTACAGGAAGATAGATATCCTTTTGCTCTTGCTGTGTGCACAAGATAAATAAACTATCTTAGTTGAAAAACTATAACAAAACCATCTTGGGTCTTTGGAACTGTAGACTAACAAAATTCAGTGTACCGGAGACAAAGGCTGAAGGGTCATCTGAGCATAGACCTCGTCCGTTTCCACATCTGCCTGAAAACCCAACACAATATAATCTCAATTTGTTCACTACACTGATCAGCAAAAAAATATTTAAGATGGGTTTCAGCATTTGATTAAAAGAGCAGGGTATCAGGACAAACATGCATTGTGACATTGTGAAGTTGGCAGATCAACTGAGGGGGCAAAGTCGGGTAATTGGGAATGTGGCAATCAACGTCCTTATTAGTGGTAGCAGCAACCTGAAGATCAAAAGGCCAACATTACAAGATGCAGCTTATACATTATAAAAAAAACACAAGGATTATATGAGAAGAAACAAGAACATGTCAAGGTCTGAGATAAACCTGTTCACTATGACCCTGAGGAAAGTAGACCACGCGGCTACCAGCTGTAGGAAGGCACACCAGGGGCCCAGCACAAGCATGCCATAGCTCAGAATTCAAACACTTTTTATCCCCTCCTGGTGCAATTCGAACAGCAATATGTCAAGGGAACAAGTGAATTTGGGTTTTTAAAGACAAGAATACAGATTTGATATGGTTGAGCTGGAATCACATAAATCATAAATACTTTGCAGAGTGTGTTTTCTGTACATAGAAAATATTAGGGCACCATCAAAATGAATAGTGGGATAGAAGAAGCAAGGGGGAGGAGAAAAGAGAATACCTTCATGACTCTCCTGACCGGACACTGATGTAGAGAGCTTCATATCACAACAAGAAGAAACTTTCCTTTGTGGGAGGAGGGAAAAGGCTAATTTAAGCAATATCCCCACTCATAGCCAAACAGAAATTCCCCAATCCAACCATTTATGTTGCTAGACCTCACTAAACTGCTCTTTCTCTCCAACCACATTACTTCCCTTCATCAGGGAGGAAACAAGAGACTGGGAGCCCAGCAAAATTAAACAAAAAACTCACTCCAAATAATCACACACCCACCCACCACCCAAAAGCTGAACAGCAACACTACAACAATAAAAAAAAAAGAGAGAGCTAGAAGTTAAGCGGCACAATCAGAGCCCTGAAATTACCCTCTTCATATACCATCATCAGAAGCAAAACCCAGAAGTTGAAATGGGCAAAACAAGCAACCAAACTGAAAAGCACAGTTCTTTCAGCTCTCAGATAGCTAACACCCAGAAACCTTTCATGGGTATTTCACTTTTAGCCGTTTTGGGTGGGTATCCTGAAATACTCAAGTGAAGAAAAGAAACAAGGGAAGAGAGAGCGTGCGCTACTGTGGCTTACAACAAGCAGACGCCCGACCAGAGCTGGACCTGGAAGCAGAGAGGAAAATAAAAAGAGAGAGGGACTTGAAAAGGGTAGAAAGAGAAAGAGGGGGAAGAAGAGGAGAAGAGTGCATGTAGAGAAAGTGGAAAGTGAAATCAGGGCCGTAGAGGGAGTCGTACGTAGTGAATCGGGACCGTGGAATGAGAAGTGCTGATGCTCCACTGAAATGACAGCAAGCATGTGCCCCCATCCTTCACTGGTCGTTTTCATTAACCAAAAATCCTCCCTCTCTCTCCCCTACGAAAATGGCGTACAAAAGCTCTAGTATATGGTATTAGGGGGGTTTACAAAATCGGTATGGGTTTGTATTTAGTGAGAATTTCGGATGGGAATTGAAATGAGCTTCCTTCTAATTCAATGCGCAAGTGCTACTGGATTGTTAAAGATCAAATCTTTTTTTCACCTGATATATATGATTCCAAACATGCCCTTAGGGCTTGGTATGGGGGTTCTTCTCCATTTCGATAATTTGATAAGGACTTTTTTACAATTTAGATTAAGAAATTTGAGAATTGGGAATCATATTTTCAGCTTCTATATTTGGTTTGATTCTTCATGTTATGCCACTTCCATTTAATCTTTTACTTTGCACAAATTGCACTTAAAATAAGGAGTAGTAATAGTATACTTGTTAGACCTCGTTTGCCAATGTGTTTTTAAGGACTTTATTATCGGGTTTATTGAGAAAAATAAGTTCATTTTCTTGTGTTCAATAATACCGATTTTTTTTGGTAGAAAATAATACAGAATTTATGTATGCTTATTGATCTTACCTAGCTTATATTGAGTTCCAAATAATCAACACATTCGAGCTTATCGAGTTTAAACTTATCGTTTTTTATAATATTTTTTTTCTTTTACCGCATATAGTTAGATGCACCAAACAACTTAGTGCAACATGAATCATTTTAAAATTTTAGGATTTAACATGACTTGAAAATCAATGGATTAAAGGATAATCTAAAATTGACTACCTGGAATTCATTGAGGTGAGACATAAGACTCACTGGGTTAACCAACATGTTGTTTTTGCAAGGATTATGATATTTAATTTTAATCCTATAATATTTTTTTTGATTGGGGTAATTACCATCATAGTCTAATCGAAGATTTGTAAGTACTATCTTAGAGGCTTAACCGATTGACTAAATAATCGAATGCAATATATTACATAATACTATTAAGATGTGTAAACATAATATTCTATTGTTAAATAGTGGTATTTTATTGTAATATTATTTATATTATTATAAAAAGTTAAAACATTTGACTGAATGATTAAATCGATCAATCCAATCCCAAATTCGCAATAATTATTTCCAACTGGCTCGTAAGTTATAACAATAGAATTCATATTCAACCTAATTTAAAACGGGCGAAGTGAAATCCGATAAAATTAATTGACATATATACATGTATGTATAAAATGGCTTCAACTTCAATACAATATTTGATCTTATTATAACAAGTTAGTACATCAAAAATCTCCATCTCACATATGACTCATGGAGTAAGGATTTCAGCAAATTATGAGAAATAATTCTAGAGAGAGGAATCAAGTGTGGTGGTGGTGACCCCTCTCCATTTCTCCCATTCCCATAACCCATCTTTTCCCCCAAGATTAATGTATTTTTTAATTTCCCCAACAAAAAAGAAAGGGAATGAAATCTTATTCCTCAATAATCAAAATGGATCCCAAAGATTTTCCTTAGAAGAGAACGAGAGGGTGACAAAGAAAGGTAAAGAAGACGAGGGAAAAAACCTAAGAAAAAAGTGGCCAAAAAATATCTCATTCTTCAATCGCCCACCATTCGACTAGGAGGATTGGGATAGGCTTGAAAAGTAGTCCATAATGCTTTGTTTGTAGGATCCCATATTTCATACAGTAATATGCCTTCTAACTTTCTTTTTAGCCTATAATTATTATTCAGATTCAAAATAAAGGTTTTGCTGTAATTATACCATATAGTAGTATGAAGAATAACGTAGGGGTAAGATGGTCTCTTTCTCGATCAAACTAATAGTGCAGAATAGAGAGACGTCCTAGTATTATTCTAAGTATTTTCTAGCACTTACTGATCTTTGCAATCTTTCAAGTTTCAATCTGCATGCTAGGGTTATATAATAATGGTTTTTTAACACAGCTTTCAAAACACTCAAGATTTGACTTTGGTCAATGCCATTAATTATATACTCCCTCCGTGAGTTTGTCTCATTTCTATTTTAGGCGTCCCCTTAAGTTTGTCCTCTTTCCTTTTATATCAACAATTTCTTACAATATTACCCTTATTCAAACTCACTTTTTACACCAAAAATCCAACTTTTCCTTCTACTTTATCTCTTTTCAACTTTTTACACATATAAAATTACAAAACTACCCTCATTCAATTTCAACTTTTACCCATTTTCCCATATCTCAATACCTACTTTATCACTTCCTTAAAAACCGTAAAATTTGTCCTATGAGACAAACTCAATGGGACGGAGGGAGTATACACTTCCACACCCGATAACTTGCAACATATTTTAGCAATATTTTAATTCAATCATATTGTTGTACATCACTTTTGCAACTCAAATGTGTCTTGATTATAATATTTCAGAATTCCCCTTTTAGATCTACAGTACAACATTGGCCCTCTTGATAGGTTTATACCGGCCATTTACACAACATCCTCAACTTATGATGACATATTGATCGATGTTGTCTTCCAATTGACAAAATGGACCCAAACTTCTTCTATAACAGGAAAAAAAAATGTAATGAATTTCTTATTCCTATAAGGTGAGGTGAGTATGTGGACTCTTAATTTTATCCTATATCTAAGTTAAGAGAGTTTAGGTACGTTGGAAAAGTAATTCGGTTATAGATAGGTGGGAAAGCAATTGTAAGTATAGCATTAATAGATACATAGATAGATATGTAGTTGTTTGTTACTATTATAAACAATTTTACACGAGCCAAAGTGTAATGTTTTCATACCCTATGTCTCATACAAACTTAGTGCCTATTTTATTGTAAAATGTGAAAACAAAAATGAAAATGGAAAGAAATATAATCTACTTTACTGTCAAAATTAAATACATTTATGGTAATTTTTATTTTAACTTCTACGCCTAATTTTTCTTGTAAACATAGATGAAATCATTCTATTGAACCCATCTTTCGCACGCACGAGTATTAAAGTCGCAAGTCTATATCTAAGAAAAAAATACCATATAATGGACTAAATTATATTTATTGTCTTTTGCTTTTCATTTTCATGTTTGCTATCAAACAAGTCATTATATGTTGTTTATTTTTTGGTCGAGCCCTTATAATTTCAATCAAGTGATTAAAAAGCGTTTGTAAGCATATATAATAACAGGTGTTAAGAATCTAATCTAGTCCAAGATTTGGAACCCTAAAACAAGGAGATAAAAGGAAACAGCAAACAGCCTGTTACTTTTGCTTCAAACCAGGTCCACCAAATCCATTAATTAAGAACAAAGTTTTCATTTGAAATAATGGAAGCAAATTTGTCGAGATCTTTTTTAAAAAATACACATGGCTTTGGCTAATGATTTTGGCACCCCCCATAACAAAACAGCCATGCACAAAAGGAACATTAAAATTTCAGAAATTGGAAAAAGAAAGAAATTAATGACAAAAGAAAGAAGGGTGATTATGATGTTTCATATCACTCCTTAAACAATTATGCCTCTGATTTCCATAACATCAATAGTTATATATACGGAGTACTTAAGATCATGCTCCTAATTAGTGTGACCACGGCCTAAATGTTTCAACAACATGGGAGTTGAAAATCATTGCAAACAAAACTAAAATAAAGAACCAACAGTTACGATCAATGATGAAAACATATAAACATAATGTCCCGATCCCAATAACCTTTGGGTTATGATGCGAAAAGACTATTTATAAGCTATTAAGTTACCTATATCCTCGATATATATGACTGGAAACATGAGTCGCCTATTTTCAGCTCAATTGTTACTAATTATACTCCTTAATTAATTTCACCATGCATTTGCATATATACTTCCCCATCTAGGAATATAAAGTTGCAAGAGGAAGGAAGAGTCCATAAAATCACATCTTCATCTCTTACAAGAATGTTATATACTTACGTCTATTAAAGTATGATAATCTGATAATATTATTGAAAGAGGGAGAAATAATATTTATAGTGCTATAAGAACAAGATAATAAGATAACTTTCTATCTAAGAAACTACCTAAGGCTAGATATATAACAATATCATAGAATAATCTATCTTAGGAAACAATATGTCTATCAATATCCTTAACACACCCCCTCAAGCTGGACGGTGGAGACATAAGTCCAAGCTTTGATGCTAACACCACGAAACGAGGTCTCAACCATGGTTCTGTGAGAATGTCTACGAGTTGGTCCTCTGTAGAGATATACGAAACATGAATGACTCCCTTCTGAACCACATCCCAAACAAAGTGAAATGCAAGTGCAATGTGTTTCATGTGGGATCGGAAAATAGGATTTGAACTAAGATGCTTTGCACCCAGGTTGTCAGAAAACATGACCGGTTGTTGTGGTAGTCGAACCCCCACCTCAGATAGAAGTGATAAGAGCCATAGCAACTCAACACAATACTCAGCCTCGGTAAAGGACCGGGCTACGGACTTTTGCTTGCGAGAGCTCCAAAATACCGACATTTGACCTAGGTAAATGAGATAGCATGTTGTGGACGTATAGCATCTTTATTCCCAACCCAATCAAAGTCGGTGAAACCATGGAGATGCGAAGACCAATCCCGACGTATGAGAATACCTTGACTGGTCGTACTTTCAAGTACCGACGGAGCCGTTTGAGTGCACTTTAATGTGTTGATGATGGTGAGTGCATGAACTGCGATAACTTATTGACAGTGAAAGCAATATCAGGTCGAGTAAGAGAGAGGTATTGCAAGCTACCTAAGACCATACGATACTCAATTAGTGAGTCAAGAAGAGTGCCAGATGTACGATGAAGTGCCTGAGATGTGCACATCGGAGTTGCAATGGTGTTTGAGTCCGCCATATTGACCTTATGAAGAATGTCATGGATGTACTATTGATGACATAAGAAAAGGCCATCTTCATGCTATTGAACCTCTACTCCAAGAAAATATGATAAGGCTCCAAGATCTTTAAGAGAAAAGCGAGTAGAGAGCCGATGAATGATGCTTTCAAGAAGAGATGTGTGGTTCCCAGTGATAATGATATCGTCCACGTACACCAAGAGGTAGATAATGGCTTATTGGTGTCTATAGACGAACAAGGAAGAGTCAGCTACCGAGTTGACGAAACCGACCTGAATGAGAAACACGCGCAGCTCGTGGTACCATGCTCTCGAGGCCTGTTTGAGACTGTATATGGCCTTCAATTTGCACACATGATGAGGATGTTCTTTGCTTGTAAACCCGGGTGGTTAAGCCATGAATACATCTTCATAGAGAGACCCTTGGAGAAACGCATTATTTACATCAAGTTCATGTAAGTTCCAACCTGAAGATACAACAAGAGCTAGTACAGTGCGAACCGTCACAATTTTAACGACAGGGCTAAAGGTCTCTATGAAGTCACAACCTGGACGCTGGTGAAATCCCTGTTGGATCATAAGTCTGTTAGAATGGGCGTCCTTAACTGGGTTAAGGGCGTCCTTAGATGCAGCGGAATAAAGACTAAACAGGAAACGAAGAAGGATAATGAACACGGGTATTTATAGAGGAACCCCACTAAGACCAACTAGTCTTATGGGTAAACCTCTACCTCCGTTGGAGAATTTTCAATAGCCGTCCTTATCTTTATTAAGAGAGAGTCCTTACAACTTAGGTGAGCTGTTACAACCTTCAGAGCTAAGCGTGCGTCCTTAGCCTCATTAGTAACACTCCTTTCTACCTAACAAAGTAACCTAACTCTCTTAGCTTATAAGGAAGCTATCACACACGTCTCTCACGGTTCGTTGTGAGAGACAAACACTACTCTAACTAATTTGTGGTTTGTTTTGGATTTGATGTGGTTGGACTTTCTTTCTCTTGCTTCAAGCTCACTTGATCTTCTTGATCTTCGTTCTTGAACTTGAATGCTTCGGGAGAGCTTGAGAGAAAGTCTTCAAAGTCCACACCGCTATGCATACCCCTTGGGGGGTATTTATAGCGGTATGAGTTCTTGTCCTCTAGCGTCCTCTGAAGGTTGGGCAAGATCTGTCGTCTTCCTTCAACGGTGCGATTTGCATCTTGGGGAAGTCAACTCTGCTGACGCTTGGGAAGCTTCCGCATGGTCAGGGGACCATCTTTGGGAAAGCGGCATCTTTGGAATTGTTCACACGTGCCCAGACAAAGGAAGCTTCCTTCTGAGGGCTACGGCCGAGTATGATATAATCATGTTGGGGCGGCCTTGGTTTGAATTTGAACTTCATCTGTATTTTGGCGCGCGTCCCTTCTTGATGAGGACGCCGTCCTATCTATGCAGAGACTTCGCCAATTTCGTTCAGCTTTGGAAGTTCTGATGAAGTGCGTCCCCACAGCTTGGGGACTGCCGTTGACTTGTTGTCCTTTTCGCTCATGTGCGTCCGCTGGACTTACCTGAGATCAACACTTGGACAACTTATCAAATACCTTTGAGTTTGTCATTATCAAAACCAGGGACGATCATTATTTGTTAAGATACTAATGACTGGCGTCCTTAATATCGTCCCAACAATTTTCGATTGAAGATGTAGACATTGTTCTCGCGAGTCCATCAGTGACCGGCCTTTTATCGGAGTTGAGGATCTCGCCGGTGTAGGGTTTCTTACCGCCGAAGAAGATGGCGGAGAGGGCTGTGCAGGGAGTCCCATGAATTGAGACTTTTTGGGGCTCCCCTACTCAGGCTCGGGGGTAAATGGTTTTGACGAAGAAGATGGTTTTGACTTCGATGATTCTGATTGGACGGACCCTAGGTGTACTCCTGCAAGGGACGCTACTCATAGGGGATCCAACCTTTCCAGACTCCACTCAATAGATCAAATCATCTCGGACATGTCAAAAGGAGTCCAAACCAGATCTGCCGTGAATTAGTCCCATAGTGCTAACATAGCGTTCTGTGCGTTCAACGCCTTTGTGTCCTTAATTGAACCTAAGAACATAAAGGAGGGTCTTCAAGACGCTAATTGGTATCAGAGCAGACACTCTAGATTAAGTTTGAGTTGCAGGAAACATGGATATGGAACCTATAGGTATCTCGAGTGCAAAGCCTCCTCGTCTCACCGATGGAAACTTCAAGCGATGGAAAACAAGGCTCGAGTGCTTCGTGCGAAGTCAAAACTACCAATGTTGGCTGGTGATAAAGAACGGTGACCTCGAGGTCCCTGCTGCTAAGAAGGACAAAGAAGGAGAATGGGGTCCCGATGAATTCAAACTCATGGAGGCAAATGCCAAAGCTATTTGCTTTCTACAGACGTCCCTCTGTGAAAGGGACGCTACCCGTGTGAGCAACCTTCCAACTGCTAAGCTCCAATGGGAAGCCCTTGAGAAGTATCATGTTGGGACGCCCGAGATGAAAGAGGACGTCCAACTTGAAGCTAAAAGGGACTTCTACAAGTTCAAGATGTTCACAAATGAGACCATCACCGACTACTCTTTCCGTTTTGAGGCCTTGCTAACAAAGTTGAAAAACTTGGGTGTCAAAGAAAGGGAGATCAGCTAAAGAATGAAGGTCCATGTCTTGATTGATGGACTCACGGGACCATGGAACTTCGATAGGATGACGTTCAAGGAAAACCAAGCCAACAAAGGATTGTCCTTGGAAGAAATTTATGGAAAACTTAAGGGGTACGAAGCAAGGAGAAATCAAGATCTGCTGGAAATGGGAAAGAGTTCCCAAAATGAGTTGGCTTTGACTCTTGCGGCAAGAACGTCAGAGTATGAGCAATATTACCAAAGACAAAGAGAATTGAACTCAATGCTAGAAGCCAAAACTCAGGAGCACCAAGAGAATCTTCATCTTCAGGCTTTAGTAGAACGCAAAGGGAAGACGGAAGAACAAATTTCTGAAGAAGATGAGCTAGCCCTGTTGCACAAATCTCTTCGTGCATGGTACAAAAAGGGCAAAGTCCCAAGAATGAAGATGCCCTACAAGAAAGAAAGTCCCAAGCTCACAGATGCTGAAATGAATGAGATAACTTGTTTTAAATGTAACAAGAAGGGACACATTGCTAAGAAATGCACCTCAGGAATGTCGTCAAAACAAATCAGGAAGAAAGCCTTGTTTGGTGCATATGAGGCCGCTTGGGACGACCTCGACTCAGACGATGAGGAACCAGAAAATCAAGTAGCTTACATGGCCATGGAGGACGTTGCAGTCTCTCCAGAGGACGTCTCTGAATCTGAGTAAGAGGTAACTCATGAATCCATGCTAAGTTCTCTTGAAAAGTGCTCTAAGCCCAAGCTCATCAAATTAATCACTCAGATCATGCAAGAAAGTTATGCCATGAAACAAAGTTTTGATGAAATTGAATCCGAGAATATTGTTGTGGAATGTGAAAATTGCAACACCATGTCTTTTCAACTAGAGTCCTCTCAGGAAGAGTTAAAGTCCCTTAAGAGTCAGCTAGTGTGTCTAAAGCTTGAAAATGCAAATCTTAGGGACGAGGTCAAAGTCCTAGGAAAGAGTCCCATGACTGAAACCATGAACCCGATAGTCTTTGTTCCAGCTAGGAAAGGACTAGGGTATGAATCAGGCTCAAAGAACTCTCTCCCTAGTGACTTCGAAGCTAGCAAAACCACTGAACTAGAACTCGAGAGGGAAAAGACAAAGAACCTAGAGGAACACATAAGAGTCCTTGAGAGTGGTGAGAAAGGAAAGAAGGACTACTACACAAACTCCACTAGCCATAAAATCTACAAAAAGATTGCAAAGGGAGAAGGATCTAAGGTAGTTGATCCTGAAAAAATGAAAGAGAATAGAATCCAACGATCCAACAATCCCTTAGCGACAAGCCTTGATTTATACATATCAAGTGATCCATCATGGTGATATTTGACTCGAAAGACCCATTAGGGTCTTTTGAGTCAAATATCAAGTGATCCATTAGGGTCTTTGAGGGTTACGTGATGGTTTGAGGTTCTTTGTGGGCTTGGGTATGGGTAAGGAGATTAAGCTTCTAGATTGGTTTGTAGATATGGTTTTGAGCACGTGTACGGGTGGTGATTCTTGTGGGGCAGGAGAAGGTGATTGTTCAATGACTAATGAAAGAGGTGGGCTAGGGTTAGGGTTTGAGTCTCAAGAGGAGGTCTCACATGAGGGGGATGCGGCTTGATGAGGTGTCTGGATGGTCGGTGTTGGTGAAGGCAGAAGGTGAGGGTTAGGGTTTTCATCATGATTAGGGTTTGGGGCCGGTGCATTAAGGTGTTGAAGCAACGGTACTATAAGCGTACTCCATTGGTATTGAGGTGCGGAACTAGAGGGTAGGATTTGAGTTTTGCGCAGGAAGGGGAAGGCATCTTCAACAAACTCCACATGGCGTGAAGTATAAATTTTGAAGCTTTCAAGGTCAAGATAGAGGTATGCACTTTGGGTGAGTGAATAGCCAACAAATACACATGGCTTAGATTTGGGTTCCATCTTGTTAGCAACATAAGGATGTACCCAAGGAAAACACAAATAACTGAAGCATTTCAACTTGTGATAATTAGGTAGGGTTTGGAAGAGAGAGAGAGAGAGAGAGAGAGAGAGAGAGAGAGAGAGGATCGGTTTTGAAGAGTAGTTGTGGGCATCCTATTCATGAGGTAAACTGCAACTTTGAAGGCTAGAGGCCAAAGAAAAGTGGGGACTCCTAAGAAAGGCATGAGAGACAACCCGGTCTCTACGATATGGCGATGACGACGCTTAGAGAAACCATTGTGTTATGGGGTGCGAGGAGGTGTCGTGAAGTGGGTAATGCCGTGGGAGGCAAGAAACAAGGCCAATGCTATGTACTGACAACCATTATCAGAATATAAAGTTTTGAAGTAGTTTTCTACCAAAGCTTTGAATTGAGTAAATGTTTCTTTGGTGTCAGATTTTCTTTTGAGAGGATAAAACCAAATATATCTAGTGTACTGATCCACAAAGATGATGTAATACTTGAACCCATCATACGAAAGATTTGGTGAAGTCTAGACATCTGAGAATATGACTTCTAATGGTTGAGATGATGTAATAGAGATTGATGAAAAGGGAATCGATGACTTTTATTGGTGGAACAAGAATTACAAAATTCAGAATTAGAAGAAACATGTCCTAAATTAAAGCTAGAAAGCATAAACTTCAACACTTGAGAGGACGGATGACCACACTTATGATGCCATGAAGAGGGACCAGCTTTGGCGGTGAGAACTTGAGGTGAGGTAGAAGAAGTAGACACCATCTGTGCAAGGACCACTAAGGAGAACCGTTCCTGAATGAGGTTCCTTCAGAAGAAAGCAAGAGGGTGAGAATTCAACAAGGAGATTGTTTTGGCTAACATGTTGAGAGACTGAGATGATGTTGGTGGAGATTTGAGGGACATAAAGGACATTATCAAAGTTGAGAGTTCGGTTGTTAGTATTTAAAATAAAGTTGCCAACTTTAGAAATGGAGAGACCATTACTGTTGCCAATGCAGAGTTCGTTGGGACGTTCATACGGGTAGTGAAGGCTCAAGGTTTGGAGATCATTCGTGACATGATGAGAGACGCCGCTATCAAGAAGCCATAGTTGATTTGCATTGGTAGCTATGTTATCTTGTGGAGGTGGGGGGTTCGTGGGACATAGGACTGTCGTGGTTGAGAAGGGGGACGAAGGGTGGGAGCAGCTTGACAGAAGGCTGGACAGAAGGCGATAACATGACCTGTGATGCCACACCATTGGCACTTGCCAAGGAAGGGTCTTGGTGGTTGAGCATTGCAATTAGGGTTTGGAGGGTTGGGTTGGGAGTTCTGAGGTGTCGAAGAACGATTGGAGAAGTTAGGGTTGGAAGAACGTGGGATATATGGTTGATGTGGTGTCATAGGTGAGGAAGATTGGCCAGACCAGTGTTGATGAGTATAACCTGACCTTGGCTTTGTGCGTGACTTTTGTTGCATGGTCATGGTTGTTGTGGGAGCCATGGAAGAGCCATCAACAGTCTCAGTTTTGATTTGTAACTCTATGTTGATTAGCTTTTCATGGAGCTCACCAAAGCTAATGGCAGAATCACGAGTTGTAACGCCATCGATCACCGACTGATAAGCGCCATCAAGACCTTGTAAGACATAGTCGACTACATCCTTTGGGTCTTGTTCTTTGCCAAGCGAGGCAAGGAGATCAACACATTGTTTAACTTGGTTCATGAAGTCAGTTATAGGTTTGGAGCCCTTCTTTAAGTTCTTGAGTTTGTCCTTGATTTGATGTATGTGACCACGTGATGGTTTAACATATGTAGTCTCAAGAGTTAGCCGAGCGAGTAACGGGAGGCGCCACATTGGTGGATAGGTACTAATTAAGGCACCGAAAAAAAGACGATCTTGGCGCAGCCAAGTAGAGTATGCCAGATTAGGAGTAATGATGGTAGCATCTAGGACGTTTGGAAGGGTGTGAGGTGGAGCCGAGTATGAGCCATTCAATAATTTGAACAACCCGTACCCTTCAAGAATAGATTGGATTTGGACCTTCCATATGATATATTGATGGAGGTTAGTTTAATTGTATTGTGAAATTGAACAAGAACAAAAGGCTTTGTAGGTTCAATGTCATTGGGGATAGTATGAGAAGGTGTTCCTGCCATGGACGCATATTAGGTTACACCGGAAAAAAAAAATGGGAATTTTGGTTGGATTGGATCAAGCTCTAGATACCATCTTGAAGTACCATAATCTGATAATCAATATATACTTCTAGACCTGAAGTAGTTAAGGACAGTTTTGTCATTAATATTTTTAAACCACACATCATATTTTAATAATGGATTTTTATCTTAATTTTCTATCCATCTTATTTTAATCACTCACTTTTATACTAATTTTCTATCCATTTATATTTAATAGATCTAATAGATTATAATTAGATATTTACTTGGTAGTTTCTATATATCTTAATTTTCTAAATAAGTATAAATAAAATATATATGTAAAGATCTCGTGCAATATTGTTGTATATATTACTTTTAATCCAAGATTTTATCTTTCTATTATCCAAGACTAATATATATTGAAGTAATTTTAATTTTATCTTTATTGTTCACTATTAAATATCAACTAGTATAAACCCCGTACCATGTACGGGTAACGTAAATTTAAACCCGAATTAACTGTTTTGAGATTGAATTTTGACATAAATGCCCTTTTAACTCGAGAATTTATGATCCAAATACGATAGACTCGATTCCGTACCTATTTACCTATATATGTATTTTTTTTAATATAACGTTAATTTTAAAATAATTCTATTCCATTTTCCATAATTCTATTATTATTTAATATATTATTGATATATGATGATATCAGAAAACGTATACTAATTAATAAGGGAAAAAGGTTAAGATATAAAAAAATCACTTGAAATATAATGTTAAAAAAATCATAGGTAAAAATCTTATGATATAGAAAATGGATAAGATATCAAGTAAATATATCAAGTAGATATAAGGAAATTGGATAAGATATCAAGTAAATATATAAGGATATTATACCAAGAACATATAAAAGTTTTTTTTAAAAAAAAATCTAATGTAAAACAATAAAATTATTATTTTATTCAAGTTTGATGACGTGGCGCAAATTTTTACACAGACTTGGGTTCCGCTTTATACTGTACTAGCAAATGACCCGTACCTTGTACGGGGAAGTTGTTTATTTATTTATTAGATTGTATATGAATTTACTATAATAATTACAAATATTATCATGTCTACTTTGTTTTAAAATGATATTTATCTTTTTTATTATAAAATAACATAATTCTCGTACATCATCAAATATTTATAAAAACATAAAATTTATTTAGATAAATTTGTTTATACAAACATAAACATATATTTAAATAATCGATGAAGAATGTCATAAGATAAGATGTATTATCAAATTTTTGTTAAAATTGATAAAAAAAATTATCATTTAAAATAAAGTGCGTAAACTAACTTACATAATGAAATCACTAACTTTTTTAAAAAATCGGATACGTATAGTATTATATTAAAGATATAGAGAATATTTAGTAAGATAAAAAACAAACCAAATTATCTTGTATATATGTTATTATGCTGTGAAAACATAACTAAATAAGAAATATTTATATTTAACAAAATATTAACAAATCATTATTTTAATTAAGAAATCTATTATATTTTATCTAAAACATAACCAATAGGTAATATTAGAGATATATTTATGGTAAATATATCTTTTTTATCGAAATTTTAATATGATATGATGGTGAAAAATATATTTAATATATTATTCTGTTAGAATGAATGTTTGGCTTATATATAGTGTATAATTTTCTACACATTGATAATTTTTAAAAATAGCATAATAAAATTACGAAAAATAATTTATAATTAATATGATATTCAATTAAATGGCTAAAGCATTAAGATTATGATTTATAAATTATGACTAAATAAAACTATGTTTCTAATAAAAAAATTATGATAGATCTATGTATTATTTATTATTAAATGAGTACTATAATGAGAGGATTGAGATTTATACATTTGGATAGAATTATTAATTTAAAAAACTCAAATTTTAAGATAGACCTAATATCTTAACTAAGTATGTATAAGATTATGATAAAATCAAGATGTAAAAGATAAGTTTTTAATATACTAATATATACTATTGTTTTAAGGTCATTCGTTGATGATAGTGTTATGGTGTACGTGCTTTTGGATCATGTATAGTAATAAAGAAAATCCATAAAATTTCCAATTTAATAGATAATAAAAGATAAAATTTCCAAGTAGGGAGTAGAAAGATAAGTTTTCCAATTTAATAGATGATCAAGAATTTATATAAAACATATTATTTTAATAAAGGGGTGATGTGGCGCGATATGGTGGCGGAATTTGCTTCCGCTTTAGTATATAGTAATAGATTATAGTAGATTAATAGTCAATTGCAATAAACAAAAACTATTATGATATTTTTTACCTTTTTTTTAATACTTATCTAGATGTACAGATCATGCATCCTAATGTACAGATTTTGCATCCTAATATATGATTTTTCTTAAAAACCTTATTTACTTATTTCTATTATGATCTTAAAAGGGAAGCTAGAAAACCATCCACAACAAGTTGATCTACGCCTAATTATTGATGCAATATTCGGTATATAGAAATGTTGAATGTTATTACAAAATATAGTTTATTCACGTAATTAAACCCAATCGAATTGATCCATTTGACATATTTAATATGATTAATATTGATATATCAAAATTATTTAAAAATTGAATATATATTTTTGATATGGAAATATTGGATTACACAAAATATTTTATAATTTTTTAATCCTAAAAATGGACACTTATCCTAATAATACGAAATATCAAATATCAATGGAGATGATTTAACAATTGAAAATTTTATAAAAAATTATCAATGTATCAAGAATAAAATTATTAATTAAGTCTGTTTGATGAGTCATCCATTTTGATTTCGGATTGAATATGAGGTTGAGATATTATATATGGAGAATAAATCTACTGTTGGGGTCGGTTCGGTAAGTTGGTCATTTTGATTTTGAATTGAATACCAAGTTTGGACCGTTATGTATGAATAATAAACCAATTCATAGTGTCGGTTTTGTAGGTTGGTTATTTTGAGTTCAGATTGAGTATAAATTTGGACTGTTATATGTGAAGAATAAACCTATTTATGGTTGGTTTTGTATGTTGGTCATTTTGAGTTCAGATCAAGTACATGCTTGAGCTATTAGATATGGAGAATAAAGTTGTTAGCAGGGTAGGCTCGATAGGTTGGTCAATTTGAATTTAAATTGCATACAATTTTGAGTTGTTATATATAGAAAATAAATCTATTGATGAGATCAATTTGATGTGTTGATCATTTTAAGTTTGGATTGCGTACATATTTGAGATGTTATATATGGAGAATATAACCATTAAAAAGTCGGTCCACTATATTGTTCATTTGAATTCGGATCGACAACGATTTTGGGATGTTGAAATTTACATAACAATTGGGCAGGGTTATTACAAGTTTGGTTTAGTTGGGTTCGGGATTTGGTACAAGTTTATTTCGTTACTTTTATAGGTTAGTTGGGCAAGTCATTATGATGTTCTTGTAGCTTTAGGTTGATATATTTGCGTAGAGAATCAACTATTTTATAATTCCATTTGACACCCGCGTGGACGAGGTTGAGAATGAACGTAGTTATTTTTTTATTTTATTTTAATAATAAAATATATATTTATATTTAAATAATTTAATATATGTAATTTTAAAGTTAGAAATATGACATTTAGTGATGTGATTCGGCCCAAATCACATCATGAAGCCAGCCCATGGCACCCGTCTCGCGCCAACACAAGCTCGGCCAGCCCAAGGGCCACGCCTAAAAAAGACCCAAGCCCTTTTCTCGGGCCTTTGACAAGGCAACAAGCAAGGCTTTTGCAAGAACAACTTCAGGCCCAACTTGCTTTACCAAGCTCCATGACCAACAAGCCCATTGAAGTCCTTACTTATCTTCAAATGCTAGGCCTAAGAAATAGCTCAAGAAGGCCCAAAGTTTGTCTTGGTGTGAACAAAGGCCGGGCCCATTATGTAGGATGCTTGGCCGCCACACAACAACCATTAACACCTTCCTTGGCCGCCACTCCAAGATCATCAAATGGCGCTTTAAATTGTTGCTTGGCCGCCACACTTCACCAAAAATCCAGCCATGAAGTCATTGCTTGGGCGCCAATCTTTGCATTCACCTCCAACCATTTAATGTGTTGCTTGGTGCCCACTCTAAGGCGGCCATTTAAGACGTTGCTTGGAGCCCACACCAAGCCTTCCTCCTCCACCTTGGCTGACCCTATAAATAGACGCCTAGGGGTTCACATTTTAGTCAGATTGGATTTTGAGTAAAAGAGCTTTAAGCCTTACTCATCCGGTCTCTTCTCCCAAAGGGAGAACGGGCCGGGGGAGTCCCCTTCGTTGGCTTCTAGCTCTTGATTTCGTTTTCTTGTTCCTTCTTTCCATTTCTTTCAATCATCAAAACCCTTCTCTTATTCGTGTAAACACTGGCTTTTTCGCCACCACACTTTCAATCAAGTTGGATTTCTTATTCAATCATACAAGAACGCCTCCACGAGACTCAGTTGAACCAGTTTCCGTCGATCCTGGATTCGGAATCACATCATTTAGTCATAGATAATGTGTAAATTAATATACTATATTTTAAAGTTAGAAATATGACATTAAGTCATAGATCATGATCGTTATCGGACAAACATTGGGTCATTAATTAGATTCACATCATCAAATTCGATCATGCTCTAGATATATTATTCATGTCAATAAAATTAACCAATTAACTTAATCAAAATGGTACATCTTTCACGATAGTAATTGGATTGAAATATATTATATATTCAATTTATAATAGTAGTATTATTTATAAATTAATATATTTAAAATTTATTAAAAAAAGTCCCGGACAAGACCCGGGGTTATAACTAGTATTATTGAAAGAGGGAAAACCCATATTTATAGTGTTACCAGAATAACATAACAAGATAACTTTCTATCTATGTAGCTACCTAACCCTAGATAACAATATCATCATAGAATAATCTATCTTAGGAAACAATATTTCTATCAATATCCTTAACAACGTCCTTAATTATATAAAGTGACACATTGAGCTACCACTTTTTCATTAGACTTGTTTGAAGAATTGAGAGAAGTTATATAAGTGATCCACTTTTTCATTAGACTTGTTTGCTAAGATCCTAATTAACAAATCTTGATGGCATCATCAGAAAGTAATATTGATCATAGAGTGTTATATTAATCTTCAAGTGACTTCTGATCGACTTGGGCACGTCATAAGGCAAGACTATAAAAAAACAACCATGTCTCCAAATCAATACTCCAATTAATTAACTACGGAGTAAGAATTCTTAACAGTCGTCAAAAGAAGACGCTAGTTTGGGCCAGGCCGGCCCATTAATCAACACAGCCCATCATTGAAACGTACAACGCGATCCGTTGGGTGAATCTGGAGAAATTGCTGTGCTCTAGGGAGGAAATCTGGCATGGTCCGACCACTGTAGCTCCTTGATTGGGTAAATCTCAACCACCCACGGGTATAGGAATTTATATGTAGCTTTAACGATGCATGCCAGCCTCAAAAGTAGAAGAAGCCTAATTAACTACGTACGAGTTTGAGACGCCCCACACACACTCGTACAACAGCCACCTACAATAGAGGAGGAATGCAAATAGAGGCACACAGAGTTGGTGTAAGCATAATTACAGTCTGGGACACGTACAGCTTCATGTCATGTGTAAACCACTTGTTCAACATTTGTATCTAAACATTCACCGATCCACAGCATTTCCCCATTTGACGTTAAATACGTACGTACGCCAGAATGAACAAAGTAGCTAGAATTAATGTCGCATCGACAGCATCTCTCTCTCTATATACATATCATATACGTCATCGATATCGATCTTAATCTCCTCAAACTTCAACTCCATCCCTCAGTAATCGATCAGTATCGTATGATGGAGGAGCTGATTCCCCGGGCGGCGAGCTCCCCAGCGTTGACCCCGCTGACCTTGTTGGAGCGAGCCGCCATTGTGTACGGCGACCTCCCCTCCATCATCTACAACGACGCCGTTGTGTCCACGTGGAGCGACACCCACCTCCGCTGCCTCCGCCTTGCGTCCTCCCTCCGCCATCTCATTGGAGTCCGCCGCCACACCGTCGTCTCCGCATTCCTCCCGAACCTCCCGGCCATGCTCGAGCTCCACTTCGCGGTGCCCATGGCCGGTGCCGTCCTCAACAACCTCAACACCCGCCTCGATCCCCGCACTATCTCCGTCCTCATCCGCCACTCTTCCGCCGCCGTCCTCGTCGTAAACTCCCTCTTCCTCCCAATCATCCTCTCCGCCCTCTCCCTCCTCCCTCCTTCCCACACTCCTCCAACCCTCATCATCCTCAACGAAGAGCCCGCATTCCCTGTCGTCGTCGACCCGAAGCCGGACGAGTGCTCCCACTACACTTACTACGACTACGAGGATCTCATCAACAAGGGCGACCCGGCCTTCCACTGGATCCGACCCGTATCCGAGTGGGACCCCATCGTCTTGAACTACACATCCGGGACCACGTCGGATCCGAAGGGGGTGGTCCACACGCACCGAGGCGCCTTCCTCATCACGCTCGACTCGATCATGGGGTGGCCTTTGCCCGAGACGCCGGTTTTCCTATGGACGCTGCCCATGTTCCATGCCAATGGGTGGAGCTTCGCTTGGGGGGTGGCGGCCGTGGGGGCCACAAGCGTCTGCATGAGGAGGTTCGACGCCGGCGACATCTACAATATGATCCCAAGACACGGCGTCACCCACATGTGTGCCGCCCCCGTGGTGCTCAATATGCTATTGAGCGCCTCCGAAGGAAGGAAGCTCGATCGGCCCGTGCATCTCATGACGGCCGGGTCGCCGCCCCCGTCCGCCGTGCTCATGAGGACGGAGGAACTAGGGTTTGTGGTCAGTCACGGCTACGGTATGACCGAGACCGGTGGGATCGTGGTCACTTGCGCTTGGAAGCGCAGATGGGACATGTTTCCCGCAACCGAACGTGCCCGCCTTAAAGCAAGGTAATTAGCTCGAATATGTGGGTCATGTAACCCGTACATTTTATTTGCATTTAAGCTGTTTGAACTTACTATTCTAGCTGGCACATACAGTACGTCTTTGTGAATCCATAGATGATATATGCATATTTGGCGCACATATGTATACATACCATTGGGAAAAGTTAAAGCATTATTATTGATTGAATACTTATAGCCTGGCTTATTTAATGTACGTGCAAATAATTAAGGCAAGGGGTGAGAACGCTGGGATTGACAGAAATGGATGTACTTGACCTCAAAACCGGAAAACCTGTAAGCCGAGACGGGCAATCTGCCGGAGAAATCGTTTTTCGTGGGCCCACTCTAATGCTAGGATACCTCAAGGACCCGGAAGGGACCGCCAAGTGCATGGGCAACGACGGGTGGTTCAAGACGGGAGACGTGGGAGTAATGCACCCCGATGGGTACCTCGAGATCAAGGACCGGTCAAAAGACATCATCATTAGCGGTGGAGAGAACATTAGCAGTGTGGAGGTTGAGTCGGTGCTCTACACCCACCCGGCCATCAACGAGGCGACAGTGGTGGCTCGCCCCAACGAGTATTGGGGCGAGACACCATGCGCCTTTGTCAGTTTGAAGGTGAGTTTGGAGATGAAGCCGACGGAGGCGGAGATTATCGAGCATTGTAGGGTGAACATGCCACATTATATGGTTCCGAAGACGGTCGTGTTCAAGAACGAGCTCCCGAAGACATCGACGGGCAAGATTCAGAAGTTTGTCCTCAGGGAGGTTGCGAAAGCGATGGGCGCATCGTCAAGGGCAAGCCGATTGTGACGATCGAGAGAGTCAAATTAAGACGAGGGTTTGATTTTATTGTTTAAGATTGACAATTGTGGCATTATAAAGGTTATTGTTATCTATATGGACTTTTAGTACTGGTTCTGGTTTCATTCATGCATGGCATTGCGGAGTGACGTCCGAAGGAGGCGTTTGGGGTTTATAATTCGTTGTCATTTTCGGGGTTTTGGAAGACTTTGAATTGTGGGCATAGAATGCATGTGTTTGGACCGACAACTATGCCTATTAAAAGCTCCATGTGATGGTTAGATTTATTGAGTGCATTTGCAGGGAGGGAGGTGAAATTGTACGTATTGTTGGGCCGTCCAAAATTTGGGCCCATGAACGCAGCGGATGAAGGCCCACAACCGAATCTCACAACGGCCACCGTCTCCGAATCCGCAGATTTCGCCCTTCATCAATGATGAACGTTGACTGTAGCAAGAGGAAGATTTTCAACATTTGTAACCATAACCACATGCGAAATTCTCGGGATCACGAGCATTGAAGGCTAACGGCTCGATTCCACGGGATATAAAAGGAAGGTTGAGAGAAAGGAAATGGGGACGATATCGAGCACCCAGAATCAAGAGCCATACTATCTAAAATCACATTTTCTTGCCTTATTTTCTCCAATCGCTATCTCATTGTTTTTAGAACACAGTTGTACTCAAGTCTCGTCAATTGTATCCAGAAGCAGCCTCCAAGAGATCAATACAATTTGCTCTATCATTCTCGCCATTCTTTTAAATTCAGTACTTGCTATTTTCACTACTATTTTCTGCTCATTGTTTCTAACGCGTCGTGACGACTTTGTGACTAGGAGTCCCTCATTGTAGCGAAGTAACGTGTTTACACGGTTAATTCGCCCAAAACAATTGGCGCCCACCGTGGGGCCCTAGCCAAAAAAGAAGTCACGCCTTAAGCAAGCTACCGAATCCTCATCAAGCATGGATGCGACTCATAGCCATGTCGGAGACCTCGAGCCGAACAACAACCAAATCATCGACTCCGACGACAACCAAAATCTCAACAACGACAACAACAACCCTAGCAACGCCATCAACAACGGCGGTAATGACAACCAGAACCAAGGAGTGCCTCTTCAGGAAGAGCCACTAGTCAACAACAACTCCGAGAGGCAGACAGCTGAGTCCAGCGCCATTGTAGAGATCCGCGCAACCATGCTCGCGCTCCAAAAAGATTTAGACAGCCAAAAAGAGGATAATTCTAAAATTACTGAAGTTTATGGCAAACAAATTGAGGCTTTGACTAATGAACGTAATTTGCTTCGATCTCAAGTTCAATCGGCTCGGGCTTACCATCTAAGGAGCGACGTGATTAATGACGTAGCCCGGCGCCTGGATATGGAGGACCCCAACCTTGTTACTCCAAACGGCGCCGGTCCCTCAACAGGTAATCAGGTAATCGCTAACGCGTTGGGGGAAACTCAAGAAAGTGTTGAGGTCGTTCAATTGAAGGAACGCCTCAGAGCCCTGGAGGACCTGATTACTCAGGTCCCAGGGGCTCCTCAGGCAATAATAGTAGAAAGACGAGATGGTTATACCGACTCGCCCTTTGTACCCGTAATCGCACGAGTTAACATTTCTCGAAAGTATCATGTCCGCGAGATTCCTAAATATGAAGGGACTACCGATCCCGACCAACACATAGCGGCTTTTAAGCAAGCTATGAATATTAGTATTGTTCCTTTTGAAATGAAAGAAACTGTCATGTGTCGGTGGTTCGGGAACACGTTATCTGGTCCCGCGCTAAACTGGCACTCGCATTTACCACTTGGAAGTATTTCATCTTTTGCTGAGTTGGTTGACAGGTTTAGAATCAGGTTTGCAAGCAGCCGACATGCAAAGAAGCGGTCTAGCGACCTATATCGCTTAGTCCAGAAGCCTCGAGAGTCTTTGAAGGTGTTCCTCAGTCGTTACAACGAGGAGCTTGTAACCATTGAGGGATGCGATGCAGCAACGGCAGTAGAAGCTTTTCGACGAGGGATATCATCCCGAAACCCCGAATTATATCGTGAGCTAACAAAATATCCTTGCTTTAACTTTGATGAAGTACAGGTCAAGGAATTGGCTCACGTCCGTCTTGAGGAGGACGACCTCTATGCTGAGAAGGGAGCAAGTCCTCAGCGGAATGATCGATGGCAAGGAAAACGGGAGGCTCGATATGCTCCCTACCCTTCAGCCGCTCATCATTTACCCGCACACCAAGCCAACTGTTAACACGTCATACGCTAAGAAGAGCGAGAATGCCCAACTGCCTCCTGAGTTGTCTCACCACAACTTCTGAGTCAGCGCAACAGAGATAGTCAGAACCCTTAGCACGATGGGAAAAGCTGTCAGTGGCCACGGAAGAAAGACATACCACATCATCGTAAAGATGAGTCAAGGTGGTGCGACTTTCATTTCGATCACGGTCACACGACAGAGGAATGCATCGCACTAAGGAAAGAAGTAGTCGACTTGTTGAGGAAGGGTTACCTCAAGGAGTTGATTTCAGAGCGTGGCAGGGAGCATCTGGCCCGGAATGTGGAGAGAGCCCGAAAACCTGACTCCCCCAAGCATGCAGGTGTGATCAATGTTATTACCAGGGGGTCAGACGTTTGCGGCATAACCTATTCTGCGGCTAAGAGAATCGGAAGAGAAGCCAGACGAGAAAATCCCAAAGCTCCTACACCTTCCAGCCACGCCATCATGCCCATCACCTTCGACGATGTCGGAGAAGAGGAAGTTCATCATGATTGCTTAATAATATCTTTGACAATTGCAAATTTCCTTGTTAAACGCATTTTGATTGATAATGGAAGCTCCACTAACTTGCTTATGTTGGATGCGTTGTACAACTTAGGTCTTGGACTTGACGACATAGTCAAAAAGTCTACGACTTTAGTAGGGTTCAGCGGAGAATCACGCAACATGCTCGGAGAGATTTCCCTACCGACCATTGCAAAGGGAGTAAACTATCAAGTAAAGTTTCAAGTACTAGATTGTCCCTCACCGTTTAATGTTATTTTGGGCAGGCCTTGGATTCACGGGATGAGAGCAATCCCGTCAACGTATCACCAATGCATGAAGTTCCCCTCCCCCTGGGAGATACAGGAGATTCAAGGAGAGCAGAGACTTGCAAGAGAATGCTATTCAGTAACCATGAGGGCAACGGCTTCCGCACCTTCAAGGCCAGGAACCAACAAGCAGATGTCCGATTAGCAATTAAAGGACTGTAAGACTCCATCCTTCTACGTAAAGCCACAGGCTCCAGAACTCGAAGAAGTAGCTCTCGACCCATCTGAACCTTCGAAGAAGGTCCGGATCGGGGCAGACCTAGAGCCAACTCTACGGGAAGGGATGGTGGAGTTTTTACGGTCCTACAAAGATTGTTTCGCCTGGGGAAATGAAGACATGATCGGATAGATCCAAACGTGATTACTCATGCTCTGAACGTTAATCCAAAATGTCGCCTGTGAAACAGAAAAGGCGTAAGTTCGCCCCTGAGCGAAATCAGGTAATCAATGACGAGGTAAAATCCTTACTCGAATCGGGAAAAATCAGAGAAGTTAAATACCCTGAGTGGCTAGCAAATGTGGTAGTGGTTAAAAAGAAAAATGGTAAGTGGTGCGTCTGTGTTGATTTTACTGATTTAAACAAAGCATGCCCTAAAGACTCGTTCCCATTGCCTCATATCGACGCAATGGTGGACGCGACGGCAGGACACGAGTTGTTAACTTTCATGGACGCGTTTAGTGGCTGTTAGAGCCAGAAATCTACCAAGTAAGATTGGTGACCCCTTGACCTAAATCGGGCCTGAACAAAGCAAAGAACGAAAGAATTTGTGAAAGACGTATATATTTTGTATTGATTGATCGTGTATGATCGTGTACAAGTGGTGATATTGTGTGTCATAATGTGTACAATGCATGACCCTCCCCTTTTACATATAGGGATGTCTAAAAGATAGAGTGTTTACAAGATAGGATACTAACTAGATAGATACGCATCTACTAGATAGAATTTCCCTAAATATGATATAATTCTTGTTACATTGGATAGAGATAAACCTTATAAGATATAATTTAAGTCTATCTTATACTTGGATGGTCAAATATATCGAAATTATGACTTGTTACTCGGATCATGTTCTAGAACATCGCTGCTGGGCTCCGTGGGCTTCTTGCAGGCCGCTCTAGTGCGCGTCGTGGGCTTTTAATGATAGGGTCCAACACTTCCCTAGATAAGATAAGATTTTCTCCAATATGGTAGAATGTTCCATGTAACAACTTCGGATTCCTCGGATCTCGTTGTTTCTCTTGGGCCTATCTGGATACGCGTACGGGTTTTGGGCTAGAGGAAGCCCCCAGTCTTGGGTCCAACAATACCCCCGGATCGGGTTGTAAATCCAGACCCACTATGGAGTTGGAAGCCGATTCGTAATGTGTCGTCGAAGTCTCTGCTGTCTTGACCAGAACCATCGTCAAAGAGGATTCTAGAGTTGAACACTCTTAGTAGATGTTTAAGAAACTGAAGAATATGTCTCAGCTTGAAAGCTTATGTCTTGAAAACTGCGTCCCGAAGTGACTCCTTAAGCTAGTAAAACTGGTTGGCCTTGCTTGTCTGCACCGGAAATTCTCTACGTTAGCTAGCGAGTACTCGATGAGTTGCACTGTGCTCGGGAAGTGAAGCTGTGAAGGTGACCTAGTGTTTGGTCAATGTGGTGGCTAACGTGCTTGCCTTGAGACTTGGCTGTTGGGAAATATGGCTAATAAGGCGTAACCGCATATTAGAACAACGTTGCTATGTATCTCCACCCCAGTACCCCAGTACTAGGCTCTTCAGTAGGACCTTATCTCTCGCAATGTACCCCAGACAAAATAGCGAAGGTAGTGTCGTTTGTGGCTTTCCAAAATGTACTCGAACCCGTGTCTTAGGTCAGAGATGATCGGTCAGATTGTGATCACGATGGGTATGCTTTACTGAATTCCAGTTTACTGATCCAGATGAACCGGCTAGCATTCGTAGATCTCTGGACTCTTCAAGTACCCCTGTGTTGTTATTGTTTCGTGGGTTAGAACACTTGTCTTGAATTGACTTCGTGGTGTATCATATCCTTTAAGACAAGAACTTTTGTTGTTGTGGTGTCGTAACGTCTCCACCTTGTAAGAGTTTATGCGTACCCCTGTCTGGGTTCACGTTCTTGATATGAGATCCAGAAGCGACCGTTCGGTCTTGTTTTATTGTATCGTCTTCTAGTTGTATGAAGTGAGTCGATGTCTTAGTAATGATAAGGTTAATCAGCATTACGATCACCTTTCGAAGATATAGGCAAGCCATGTCTAATGGTTCCTATTTCGAAGCAGGGAGGTGTATTCCTAGAGTCTGTATCTAGAGACGATTGCTTCGCTCTTGTCTTTTGTTGAACGGTACACTTGTTCTTCGACGGTAGGGTGTGGGTCAATGCATGTTTCAAAAGTGTTTTTATAAGCTTGTTCCCGGACTGTACCCCAAACGCAAGTGTGATGCGGCGTCCCGCAATAGTGGTTACTCGATGTGAGTATGCTCTAGAGCTTCGTTAGTGCGTAAATCGTACCAGGGGGAACTGCCTAGTAAGATGGCCTTGCAACCATACCAGGGGGAACTGCCTGGTAGGGTACTAGAGGGAACTGTCTGGTAATATGTGCTGGTAACCGTTCCAGGGGGACTGCCTGGTAGAGTCTTCGTTCCCAACTTACGTGATCGTGGCGGTTTTTTAGGATAGGTATGTATTCTAGATACCGTGTCTAGAGAGTGTATCTAGAGACTTACGTGTGTATTTGCTCGAGCGGTGCATGCGTTAGTGACAGAGTCCTTAAAGGTATTTAGTGCGTCTCAGTGGTCGTTTGTTGTGATATTACTAAACAAGCTTGTTTGTGCGATGTTCTAACGTTAGTTTCTGTGATGTCAACTGTTGATGGTATACCAAGATTGTACAACCAGTTAGTATGAGTGGATTAATCTGTTGGATGCTAGCATATGTGCCAGGCGACTTGTGCCTTATTTGAGGATCCAAATATTTGTGCGAGTTTTGCAATACTGGCGATACTTGCCTAGGTTTCTTATGGGCCTAATCATTACGTCCACGAGTTTTGTGGGATTTCTGGCGATCAATGCCTAGGTCACTTATGGGCCTAAAATATCCTTCCTCGCGAGATTTGCGGGATATCTTCCGCGAGATTTGCGGGAACATGCGTTTGCAACCGTACCAGGGGGACTGCCTGGTAGGATGTGTTTTGTAACCGTTCCAGGGGGACTGCCTGGTAGGATATGTTTGCGCAATAACGTTGTAACCCGTAATTAGTCTGATCAGGACTACCGGGTAGGTTTCCTAGGGGGGAAGACTTTGTGTCGTGTTGGCTTTTGCACGACACTGTCCATGCTAAGCTTGCGAACAATCTTCAAGTATGTAATATGCCGAAAGAATTGCAAAGAAAGGAAAGAACAAAAGTTTTTCGACTAATGCTAAATGCTAAAATTGTTATCTAGAATGCAGAGCTGGGTAAATAGTGTACCACTTTCTGGTGAACTTTGAAGTTGTGTGAATAACCAGTGTCTGGTGCTAGCACGAGCCTTTCTTGCGTGGTCGATGTGTAAGTATTCCACCTGTAACGCTTGAAAATCATATGAGCGTTAGTATGGATTGCCCTTAAGGCGTTATCAAAGAACAACGTAGCCATGAGTATGGAAGTCAATCTTCAAAAATATAAGCATTAGCAACTAAGTACTAGATAGGGAAAAACTTAGCCAGTTTCAGAGTCTAGATAACGAAACAGGGAAAGATCTGGAGTAGCTCTCAAATAATGTCATGTGATAGTAGTAACTCTAGATAATTTGTCAACAATAATGGATGGAGAGTATATATGCTCCAGACCAGATCCAGCGTAAAGGAGGAAATTGATACTAGAGTCAGAAAAGTGTTGGTTAAGGATGCTTCCCTGAGTATTGAAGATGTGGAACTCCTGCTAGGTCATCTAGATATCGCATAACCTGAGGGCACGGATCCTTTGTTGTCACAAAAGGTTGTAAATTTCCATGTATGAAGTTCCTGTCTCTTGGGTATAAGAGTAATGCACATCGTTAGTAATGGAGGAGTCTAGAACATAGATCAATCGGTCATGCTTTAACAAGCGATTTATCATTAGGTTAATAGGGTTTATCAATGCGTCTAGCAATTGAAACTAGTAAACAGTAAATATGTATGAGCGTAAAAGATTGATGCTTGTAAGAAAGAGAGATGATCTATTAGCAAAAATAAAAGTATGGAATGAATTGTGAGATAAAGGAACGAGGAAACCAGTATATGAAGGACTGGAACTTGATCTTGACTCCAGAAGGGTCGTCTAGGTCGATTCGTCATGGTTGTGTCCGGGCTGGGAAGTACCGGCACGATTTGGCTTCCGGAAATCATTCAACCGTTCCCCTGCGTGCTGATCGGGTATGGAGAGCTCATCATACATAATGGTGGTGTAGAGGTTGCGAGCGGTGGAGTCGTAGGCCTTGGCGGCGTCCTCGCCGAGTCATAGGTTCCAAGGCATCGATGGGTACGTACCGTCGTCGGACCCCAGAGATGAGCCAATGTACACGAGTCTTCTTCATCGGAGCTTTGATGTTGGCGTGGTTTCTTCCTTTCCACGTAGTCAACAACACAATTTGTGGTTCAGCCATCATTCGGCTTCGTGGAATTGCCATCGTCAAGAGTCGGGCGATCTCTTCGATTTCATGAGTATCGGTCCGAGTTGTCTTCCTCGCGGGACCCTTCCGCCGGTTCCGCCCTCTTAGTCCACGTCGAAGCCTCATCGTCTTCTTCGCGTACGCCGGCATCGCGAACCGGGGCGGCGCCGCCTTCGTCACGTTCCCGAATACCCGTGCGAACGCCGCTCCGGCAGCCCGCTTGGGATCGGAAAGACCTGTATCACGCGACTGAATCCGGACGAGCCGCTGGGGGCGGTTATAGCGGTCCCGGAGAAGCCGTGGTGGCGGCGCGCACCACCGCGCGACATTGCTGGAGGAACTCGGGCTCGTTTCAGCGGCGGTATTCGATCGGTACGGGACGATCCCGCTGAGATCTCTAGTGGTGGAAACCATTGATCAGAGGCCGGCAGCGTAGTCTTCGTCGTCGGATCGTCGGGTGTTGAACCGGCGTCGTCGCTCGGTGAGGGTCGCTCGGCCTCGGTGCGGAAGATGACGAAGCTCGCCTCCATGCCTACGATCTTGATGATGTTGATTAACAAAGGTTAATCTTTGTCAATTCGCCACATACGTACGTGATTGGGTTGAGGGGGACGTGTTCGTATTTAAAGATTTCTTTTTTAACCCATCAGGTTGTTGCCCACCATTGTCAATTACATATTTTGGTGGACCGGGTGTTGTTGACAACCATTGTCAACTATGTAGAGTTGGCGATGTTGTTTGGATTCGTAATTATGTCTCCGGCTCCTACATTGTTTTGAGTTGGCCGGAACCCTACAAAAGGAACGATCTCTCGTTTCTGATTGATTTGTCCTCGGCCCCACGGTGGGCGCCAAATTGTTAGAGCCAGAAATCTACCAAGTAAGATTGGTGACCCCTTGACCTAAATCGGGCCTGAACAAAGCAAAGAACGAAAGAATTTATGAAAGACGTATATATTTTGTATTTATTGATCGTGTATGATCGTGTACAAGTGGTGATATTGTGTGTCATAATGTGTACAATGCATGACCCTCCCCTTGTATATATAGGGATGTCTAAAAGATAGAGTGTTTACAAGATAGGATACTACCTAGATAGATACGCATCTACTAGATAGAATTTCCCTAAATATGATATAATTCTTGTTACATTGGATAGAGATAAACCTTATAAGATATAATTTAAGTCTATCTTATACTTGGATGGTCAAATATATCGAAATTATGACTTGTTACTCGGATCATGTTCTAGAACATCGCTGCTGGCCTCCGTGGGCTTCTTGCAGGCCGCTCTAGTGCGCGTCATGGGCTTTTAATGATAGGGTCCAACACTTCCCTAGATAAGATAAGATTTTCTCCAATATGGTAGAATGTTCCATGTAACAACTTCGGATTCCTCGGATCTCGTCGTTTCTCGTGGGCCTATCTAGATACGCGTACGGGTTTTGGGCTAGAGGAAGCCCCCAGTCTTGGGTGCAACAATGGCTATCACCAAATAATGATGAATCCTGAGGACCTAGAGAAAACGGCATTCATTACTAATCAAGGAACTTATTGTTATAAAGTTATGCCCTTCGGATTAAAAAACGCAGGTGCTACTTACCAGAGATTGGTTAATAAGATGTTTCAAGAAAAACAGGGGGATACCATGGAGGTCTACATCGATGACATGCTCGTCAAGTCGTTGAAGGCGGAGGACCATATCGCCCACCTACAAGACGCCTTCCAGATCCTACGACAATATAAGATGAAGTTGAATCCGACAAAGTGCTCCTTCGGCGTCACCTCGGGAAAATTCCTCGGGTATATAGTTACTCGAAGAGGAATAGAGGCGAGCCCGGAACAAGTTAAGGCCATAATGGAGCTTGAGTCACCAAGATGCGTGAAAGATGTTCAGAAATTGACAGGAAGAATAGCAGCGTTGAACAGGTTCATATCCCGCTCGTCGGACAGAAACAAGCTGTTCTACGACATCTTAAAGAAGAATAAGTCGTTTGAATGGAGAGAAGAGCATGAGAAGGCGTTCCAAGAATTGAAACAGTACCTATCAAATCCACAAGTACTGTCAAAGCCACAGCAAGGAGAAAAACAGTGTATCTACCTCGCTGTTACAGAAGTCACAGTCAGCGCCGTTCTAATCCGCGAAGAAGATGGTAACCAGTTACCAATCTACTATGTAAGTACAACATTGCTAGACGCGGAAACCATGTATTCTCTTACGGAAAAATTGGTTCTTTCTTTGGTAATGGCTTCAATTAAATTACGTCCATACTTTGAAAGTCATTCTATTATCGTAAGAACTAACTATCCTATGAAGAGTATCATGTCAAAGCCAGAGTTGTCAGGACGCTTAACGCGTTGGCTAATCCACTTGAATGGCTATGACATCACATACGAGCCTCGCACGGCAATAAAGTCGCAAGCCTTGGCTGATTTTGTGGTCGACTTCACCCCTACCCCTTCACAACAAGAAGAACACGAAATGCTGAATGTAACAAGTAATAGCAAGTGGCTGATGCACACCGACGGCGCGTCAAATCAAGTTGGTGTTGGGCTGGAGGTAGTTCTGAAGTCACCACAGGGGGATAGGATAGCCCAGGCTGTGCGATGTACGTTCAAAGCTACCAATAATGAAGCAGAATACGAAGCGCTCATAGCAGGCTTACTCGTCGCCAAAGATCTTAATGTGCAAGAAATCGAGGTAATCTGTGATTCATTGCTTATTGTGAACCAAGTAACAGATTCATATGTTGCCAGGGATTCAAAGATGAAGGCCTACCTCGAAAAGGTCCGCGAAATAGTGAAGGATTTCAAACATTTCGAGATCAAGCAGGTTCCTCGAGACGCTAATACACAGGCTGACGCCTTAGCTAATCTTGGATCCGCCATAGACCCACGAGAATACACCAAGATTCCCTTCGTGTACCTCGATGCACCATCAATAGTCAAGGAAGCTGACGTATTGACAATAAGCAATCCGGACGGTAACCCGTCCTGGGTAACACCTTACCTGGAATGGCTGCAGCAAGGTGTCCTGCCAGAAGATAAGGAGGAAGCCCGACGGCTTAACGTAAAAGCTTCCACATTTACGGTTAAAGATAACGTTTTGTTCAAGTGGATGTCATCAGGAATATACGCACAATGCGTAAAAGAAGACGAAGTACATGTGGTGTTATGAGACATACACGACGGAGAGTGTGGCAACCACACAGGGGTCGAAACCTGGCAAAGAAGGCAAGCAGGATGGGGTGCTACTGGCCCACCATGAACAAAGATGCATCAGAGTTCTCTTGCAAATGTGATGCGTGCCAGCGTCACGGACCGATCCTACATCTACCTTCAGAGTCACTTCATCCCCTTACTTCACCATGGCCGTTCATGAAGTGGGGGATGGACATCGTTGGGAAACTCCCACCAGCTTCAGGGCAACGCGTCTATCTTTTAGCCATGACAGATTACTTCTCTAAGTGGATCGAGGCCGAAGCCTTCAAGGAAGTCAAGGATACTCAGGTTATCTCGTTCATTCGAAGAAATATCTTAAGCAGATTCGGGATACCATCCACTATAGTATGCGACAATGGCTCCCAATTCATCAGCGATAAGACCAAAGCCTTTTGCCAGCAATACAACATTCAACTTGTTATGTCTACACCTCGCTACCCGCAAGCGAATGGTCAGGCGGAAGCAAGTAACAAGGTTATCCTTAACAATCTCAAGAAGCGGCTTAAAGATGCCAAGGAAAAGTGGGCAGACGAGTTACCACTCATCTTATGGTCAGATCGCACTACACCCAAGACCGCAATTGGACACACGCCTTTCTCCCTGGTCTACGGGTGTGAGGTTGTGCTACCAGTTGAGGTATCCTTGCCCACTGCTCGATATGGTCTCACTACAGAAGAATCCAACACCTCTAACTTCTTACACCACCTCGACACGGTGGACGAGTTACGAGATGAAGCCTCAATACGATTAGCGGCATACAAGCAGGGGGTAGCACGGAGCTATAACAAACGTGTTAACTCTAGAGCATTTCAAGTCGGAGATTGGGTGTTGAGAAAGGTGTTTCAAAACACCCAGGAATTAAACGCAGGCAAACTTGGAGCAAATTGGGAGGGCCCATATCAGATAGTCAAAGTCGTAGGGCAAGGCGCATACGAGCTAATATCACATGACGGTAAGACAGTGCCCAGAAGCTGGAACACGATGAACTTGAAGCTCTATTATTTCTGAGCAAGGTATACAATACAACATTATTCTTACATTCCTACGATTTACATGATTCAACTACATTACGGCTTTACACACGCCTTAACATACATGGTTATTCTACCAAAAAAACTAACAAGGGACGCCTTGTGACATTACAGGCCAAGACAAGAGGCCCAAGCCTTACAAACAGGCAACAAGTGCACGCAAATTGACTAGTCAAGAAAAACAGATGCACGAGGCGAACGAGACAAACAAGAGTTTTCCATACGAAGAAGCTCTTTATTCATATACTTGTATATTCGATCATTAATAATACAAGTTATAATTTCTCTTTACATCTTCGCCCTCAAATGTTGCATCTTACACACTTAGCGCTATATAAATTACATACAGATACCTAAACTAAGTTGAGTCTTCAACAAGGCTCTCGAGCTTCCAACTTGACTCTAAACCTGCAAAACAAACGCAGACAAAACAAAGAAAAAAATGCATAGAAGTAATAATTAAAAGCCCCGAAAAGCAAAAGGCAAGCAGTCATAAGGCCCTACAACTAGTGGCCAGAACATCCAAAGTCTTACAAAATAACCCCAAAAACACAAAGGGGTGAAGCAAGTCTAGAAACCCCAACACACTGGGGGTGGAATAAAGAGTCTTTAACAAAGGTAAGAGAAATCAATCTTCAGCAGCTTTCATGGCAGAATCCTTCTCCGTCGCTTCCACTTGGGCCACCTCATGCGCCACCTTCATAATATCATCCATCGGAGATGGATTCTTCATCGTCTTGGCTGCATCAGGGAACATGGATATAAACTCCGCCCTTTCCTTTGCAACATCCCAGCAGGCAGACTTCCCCTCAAAATGTTCTTCCATCGCCTCCACTCGAGCTTTAAAGGAGTAGAAGTCGGCAGATTCCTCGATCTCGCTTGCCAAGGCGGCGGACTTCTTCTGCTCATTTTCAAGTTCCTCTTGATAAACCCGAGACTCCTGATGGGCCATCCTCAATTCTTCTTGTAGCTCGGCAACCCTTGCCTCCAGAGACGCCTTCTCACCAGCCAATAGAGAAGACTTATTTTCTCATTTTGAAGATTCATATTGCAGGTAGCCAGTTGGTCAGGGAGATCCTTGAACTTGTCAAAAGCGGCGAGAGAAATTTGAAGACCCTGAGCAAAAAATTTAACGCGTTACAATTCGGGAAAAACAAATGAGTTACGCACACTGACACGTATTCAGAATGTTATGTACCTGCCACTGCGCAGCGACGATTTCACCAAACAGCACGGAGTAAGAAGGTTGACGGTGAGGGCTACCTGAGAAGCAATCGACTTTAAAAGTCGTAAGGGAGTGAAGGCACTTCATGGGATCCATATCTAGGGACATCATGGTCTTGGGAAGGTCGGACACTTTAACGCCTGAATCTTTCTTTGGCGGGATAGACTTCTTGAATTCCGAGGCTTTAGGGGGGAGCGAGATTGCGGTTTCAGTGTCCGCACTGGAAGCAGTTTCGGCCTTCCTCTTCTTTCGCGCTTCCAAGCGCTCTGCTGTGGTAAGAGAAGCTGTGGAGCGTGTGGCCCTGGAGCTCGTTACACAAAGACGTAAACGCGTTATACAAACACGCAAGGATTCAAAAAAGCAACATGCAAGTTATAGAAACACTTACTCGACATCTCAACTTCGTCAGATTCTGTCGACGATGAGGGTCCAAGATCAGGATAAGATCTGTCCTGGGCAGGAAGGGTCTCAATCTGGGAAACAACCATAATGGAGTTTTTACGCGGAAGAAGCGAGGCGATTTCTGCCCAAAAGGGGACAATAAGCGTGTTAGGGTTAGAGCAAGAGAAACAAGAAAAGAGGAAAACACTACCTATAGGCCTCCAACGGCTTCGCAAGAAGGATGTGTCACCTTCAAGAGACGAGATTCTCACAAAAAAGAACTTATCCGCCCAACCACGGTCGGATTTTGAGATATTGAAAACAAAATCAGATTTGGTACGAAGGGTTTTTAGCGTGTTCCGCCCTGGACCACCCTTAGAAACACGATAGTTCATGAAAAAATCTTCACTTTGAAAGGCGATGTCTTGCGCGGAACACAACCGCTCAACGGAGAGTAAGAGTCTCCAGACTTGAGGGAGGAGTTGTCCCGGCAAAACATCAAGCTTGGTTAGAAAATCAGCCACAAGCGGGGAAAGAGGAAAGCGATGACCAATACGGAAGGGGTATTCATGAAAACACACCCAATCCTTCGCATAAAAATCGGCGAAAACGCTGGCGGGAGGCAAGAAATCCTCAGCGCTTGACGGAAAGCCCATGGAAGCGGCAAACTCCCATGGGGTTTCAGAGGAAGAACTCCTCAGAGGAAGAACTCCTCTAGTAAGCGCCAGTTAGGATTTTTAAAGGAGAAAGAGAGGGAGACGAAGCAGTTTTCTTGCAAGAAGACGCCATTGAAGGAGTTTTGGAAATAGAGAGAGGAAGAAGAGTAAAGATCGTACCTTGGAGGAAATCAGATTAAGTGAAGTTGCAGGTTGTCATCATATCTCTTAAATAGAGATTGATGGGACGTAATGCAAACCGGCTACAACTTCCCAGAAGGTCTTCAAAATTCAAAAACCCTAGGAAAACCGCTAGCGGGAGTTTTCTGGGCTTTTTGAGGGGGTATTGTTGGGCCGTCCAATATTTGGGCCTATGAACGCAACGGATAAGGCCCACAACCGAATCTCACAACGGCCACCGTCTCCGAATCCGTAGATTTCGCCCTTCATCAATGATGAACGTTGACTATAGCAAGAGGAAGATTTTCAACATTTGTAACCATAACCACATGCGAAATTCTCGGGATCACGAGCATTGAAGGCTAATGGCTCGATTCCAGGGGGATATAAAAGGAAGGTTGAGAGAAAGGAAAGGGGGACGATATCGAGCACCCAGAATCAAGAGCCATACTATCTGAAATCACATTTTCTTGCCTTATTTTCTCCAATCGCTATCTCATTGTTTTTCGAAAACAGTTGTACTCAAGTCTCATCAATTGTATCCAGAAGTAGCCTCCAAGAGATCAATACAATTTGCTCTATCATTCTCACCATTTTTTTAAGTTCAGTACTTGCTATTTTCACTACTATTTTCTGCTCATTGTTTCTAACGCGTCGTGACGACTTTGTGACTAGGAGTCCCTCATTGTAGCGAAGTAACGTGTTTACACGGTTAATTCGCCCAAAACACGTACTAGGATTTAGGATCGCAAACGTTAGAATTTATAAGGAATTGTTACGGAAGAGTTTTTGTGCAACAGAAAAACAAAGTAAGTAGATAACTAAATAAGAACAGTAAACTTCAAAGTAAACAAGTAACAATTAAGGACACGTTTACTTATAGAGGAACGTCTACCGGATCAACTAATCAGATCGAGTAAACCTCTACCTCCCATGGAGGATTTTGAATGCCTTTCCCTTTATATTATTGATAGCAGTTGTACAATTCGTCAAGATACAGCCAAGCACCAACAGTTCCTAGCAATTCACTAATCCTAAAACTATGATCTTGCCTCACTTCCCTAGAACAAGAACCCACTCTACTCAACAATACAAGTAGAGGCAAACCTCTCCTAGACGATCCCAGCTGGACTCGTCTTCTTCCTTCCTCTGTTGAGAACTTGCTTCTCAACTGTTTCATTCACCGATCTTTAGTGAATTCAGATCGCCGATCACCTTGGTCGCCGATCACCTTCTTTCTTCTTAGTGTTTGGGAGTGTTTTGATGTTTTTGAAGGCGTGAATGAACAGTAGCGGACTGTTCACTATTTATAGATCTCAAGGGAGATCTCTTTTTTTCTTTTCCCAAATTAACTTTCCTTTTTGGGAAAATGGCAAATCTCTTTCATCAAGCGTTGAATTACTGCCAAGTGTCATTTTTCAAAATTTTTTGAGCGCTTTTGGGATATTTCACTTTCAGATCGCTGACATTGCAGGGATAGGGACGTCAGCTAAAGTACGTCATCTTGCTTGCAGGTGTGACGCGCTTGCCTCTTAGCTGTCACGCATTAGCTCCGTACTTTTCCTGGGAAGGGTACTCTTCCTGGGAAGGGTATTGTTCCAAACGTAGTTCCTGAAACACTTTTTGAACAAGTTTAGTTCATCAAAACTAGATGATGTTGTTCCTTATGATGTTTCCATCATTTTGTCACAACACATTCTTCTAGGGCAAAGCGTTGTTCCAGTGATATTCCTATCACTGTTCCAACATTTTCTCTCTTTTTGATGATTCTTGGGCCTTGCTACCAACGGCCCACAATAGCTTCTAGAGAACGTCCAACGGAAGAAGCCCATATTGTCTAGCGCAAGTATCTAGATACGCCCACGATGGATTCAAGCCGAATTATCCGAGTCCAGCGAGTTCCACGAAAATTCCATCTAATTGTTAGGATATAAATTAAAGTCGATTTGTATCTATCTAATTAATATCGTATCTTGTGAATATTCTATCTAGTGGATAAGAATCTATCTAGTTAATTAGGATATCTTGTAACGATATATCTTTAGGAACCCCTTTATATACAGAGAGGGGGGCACACATATTGTACGTTCACATACATATACATTCGAATACGCACGAAAGTTAATACAATTTACACGTTTTCTTATTGATTCTCGAGTTCGTGTTGCTTAGTTCTAGCCCGATCTAGGCTAAGGGATCTCCGATCTAGATTGGTAGATTTCTAACTCAAACAGTTTGGCGCCCAACGTGGGGCAAAGAATTTGGCAAATCACGAACACAAGCTTGACTGTTGAAGTTTCAGGCTTGACTGTTGAAGTTTCCAAGCAACGAGAGGACGAGATGGCAGACTTCCGGTGCCGCATGGAGTTTCTCCAGAAGGAACTTGAGCAACAAAAAGGGTTCTTTGAAGCTAACATAGAACACTTAACCATTGAGAACACCCAGCTTAAGCACCAGAACCAGTTATTGACTACGGCGAGACAACCAGCCCACGTCGCTAGAAACACTGAAGGTCTGGTAACTCAACTGAATTTTGACGACGGGGAAGGAACCTCTGGGGGTAACAACGGGAACGACACCCAAGGTGGAGTCTTGAACACTCACCAAACGCCTAATCTCGCGAACAACCGCGAGCAAGATCAGAACAGGGAAACCCTCGGAAACCAGGTCACGCCCCCGGGAAACACTTATAGAAATCGCTCCGGGAACGTATGGATGGCCGAGAACACCTACGCTGAGAGACGCCAAGAGGTGGATCTAGATGCCCTTATCAAAATAAAGGTCATAGAGCAAATTGGAGCCATCTCCGATCAAGTGGTCAGGAGTCACACCGGATACCAGCCTGTGCAACCAGAAGCTCAAGATGGATACGATGAGTCACCCTTCGTTCCTAGAATCGCGCGAGCTGAGATTCTAAGGAAATTCTCTATTCCTAGCATGACACCTTACAATGGCACCTCGGACCCTAACGAGCACGTAGCCATCTACAAACAAAAGATGATGACTAGCTCGGTCCCCAACCACTCGAAGGAATCCGTGATGTGTAAGGGATTCAAAACGACCTTGACTAGACCAGCCCTCACCTGGTTCATCGGTCTACCCAGAGGAAGCATCAAATCCTTCGCTGATCTCTCGGACACCTTCCGGAGTCAATTCGCAAGCAGTCGCAAATTCGAGAAGCAATCTAGCGACCTCTACCGTGTCAAACAAAAGAACCATGAGACCACTAGAGCATAGCTAGATCGCTTCAACAAGGAGAAGGTGACCATCCCAAGTTGCGACACCACCACCGCAATAGAGGCCTTCCGCCAGGGAATCATACCAGATGGAGGGCTATACCAGGAGCTGACCAAGCATCCGTGCGCCACCTTCGAGGAAGTCCAGTCAAAAGCCCTAGTACATGTCAGACTGGAAGAAGATAGATCACTTCGGAGAAGGTCGGCCGAACCAAGAGGCACGGACAAGAGAAACGACGGTGACCGCAACAGGGAGTACCCAGAGCGGAGGCGATCACCCTTCAACCAGAGAAGGGACAGGCGCGATCATCCTTACGACCGCCAGCCGGCCAAACGGGTAAACGTGGCACTTAACAAGCCACCAGTAGAAAAGGAGCGCGAGCTGCTACCACCTCCCCTGGAAGACTTCAACATAAAGATCTCGCCATCGCAACTGGTGAAGAATCTTTCCAAGATGAGAGATCTAGTGAGGTGGCCCAGAAAAGACAAAGCCCCAGAAGCAGGAGCCGACGAGAACAAGTGGTGTGAGTTCCATGACAACCACGGGCATTGGACCAAGGACTGTATCATGGTGAGGAGAGAAATAGCACACCTGATTTCTAAGGGCAAGATCCGGGAAGCGGCTCTAGACGCTAGAGTTCCTCGCGATCTCCTAGAAAATCCCTACCGAGGCAAGACGACCGACAAGACACCCCCTACTCCAGAGAGGGTGGTAAACGTAATAACCGGAGGGTCGAGCGTGTGCGATCTTACCTACTCAGCGGCCAAGAGACATGCACGAGAGGGGTATCTGGGAAAGCCTACTTATCTAGAGATGCGATCTAGACAACCGACCGGGTTAGCAATAGTCTTTGACGACTCTAACATTGAAAACCAGGTTGGGGCCTCATCATCATGGTTTGGTGATTTCCCTACACATAGGGAACGTTCTTATGAGGAGGATACAAGTCGATGATCGGTCTGGGATCGGAGGGTCTCACAATTTAAATTTATAAAACCGAACCTCAATTGTAGCAAAGAGGTAGGGTGTCGAACACACGGGAGTTCGTGCGTCGAGAGTACCCGAAAAGACTAAGAAAAGATGAAAGAAGGGGCAAAACAAAGGAAAACAAAAGAGATCACCTCGGACTGACACAAGTCACTTCGGTCCGAGGGTGGATCGAGGTTGAGTTTGGCCGGGACCGACGTGGTATAAGTCGGGCCCGATGTACTGGGTAACTCGGTCTTGTTCAAAATGGTAGATCGGTCTTGGGTTTTTGGGTTCCACCCCCAACTAGACTTGGATATTCTTCCCCAATTCAACCAATAAGTGTTTGATCCTTGTGAGATCGAGGTTGCTAGCCCCGGATCCCTCCACTCTACACCTCGACCTAAGGGAGTTTTCACTCACCTTCGATGCTAGGGACTCGTGATGGGATCGAGATTGCTCACGCTTACTCTTACCAAACACAAGCCCTAGATCTCTTGTTTCCACAAGAGAATTTAAGCTCAATGTAGAGCGGATTCACAAATCAAGCACTCAAGGCTATGGAATTGGGGTTTTCTACCCAATCCTAGCTAGGGGATTCCCCCATAGCCCAAGACGATGGAATCTACTCCATATGGTAAGAGAAAAACATAATCAAAAGGGAAATCAAGCAAATCTCAATCATCAACATCCAATCAAACTCCAATTGCATTCAAATCCAAAGTGTCAACAAAATCCAAGTCTCAATTCTACTAGATCAAAGCAAAACAAAGTACAAAACTCACTAATCCTCCTCCTAGCTCCACCGATCTCCTCTTCTCTTCCTTCTCCTCTCTTCTCCTTGCTCTCCAAGTCTTCCTTTGAGCCTTTAGAGAGTGATTTGGGTGTTGGTTGTGTGTGTGCACTCCTTCTTTCTCCTAATGATCACTAATCACCTCTAATTATCCTACTCCTTGGATTGGGGACCAAGGAATTCCCAATTTAGAAAGGGGCAAATGTGGAAAGTTGCTAAAAATATGCCTTGGGGAACAATCCAATCCATTGCCGACTCGGACCAACACGGGGCAACATCGGGCCCGACGTTGGGAACGTCGGTCCTGGTCACTGGATGCTCGATCTCGGGCCCCACTTGGTGATGCTCGGTCTTGGGCCTCGATCCTTGTCTTCTTCTTGGGTTTCCTTTGGTTCCTCTTCATTCTTGGCTTGGCTCTTTCATTCCTTGACTTGGCTCCTTCATAAGCTCCTCCAAAATGTCCTCATTCTTGCCATTTTACCTACAAAATCAAACAAACTCGCATAGTTTCCGAATCTCAAAGAAAACCGGGAACTAAGCTAAGAAGGAACGAGACTAACAAAGAAAGGAATGAAAAACACATATTTACAAGGGAAACTAACTACTAAAACACCTCCAAAATGAGAGACATCAGAATACCCCATACTTAAACTTGCTTGTCCTCAAGCAATAACAACATAAGCAAGACCGAAGCATAATCTTCAAGTAAAGCCTCTTATGAAAACACAAGTAAGCACAAGTGATAGATATTCAAGCAAGATTATGTCATCACACATGATCAAGTGTTCAAGGAATAAAGTCTAATACAACAAAGCCTCACTTTAGGTATGTAGAAATGTGTATCACTCATCATGTGTTTAGGCTTAGCAATGAACACTCATACTCAAAAAATCATGCAAGTAAAGACTTTACCATTGAAGCTAATATCACCAATTCCTCCACCTAGAGATGCCTATTACAATGCACACAAAGAATATGAACTTGGCTCAATGGAGGTCCTCAAAGAGGTTCCATTCGGCCGGGTTGTAATGGGGCTTTTGGTATTTCTCAAGGTGGGAATCATTTTGGTCTTGTGGTGCTTACAATGGGGATTGAACTTTCTAGTCTCTCACCAACTTCACCAAACTTATTCCACTTTTCAACTTCACACTCCCAAAAGACTTTGAATTTTCTCTTCTTTTCTTTTCTTTCTTTCAACCCACATTTTCACTAAACATTCCACTTCATCTTTGCACTAAACTTTTTGTTGGATTTTTCACACTTTTTTTTCACTAGGATCGACTTGCACTTCACCTCGGACCCGAAGTGCACTTATCCTCGGTCGGAACCCATTCTTCACTTAAACACTTTGCTTTCAATCCATTATTTTTCCAACTTTTCTTTCTTTCTTTTCAACAAAGATGCACTACCCACTTGATTTATAACTCCATTCTTTGCCCTTCACCAAAGAGAATCTCAACTCTCTAAATATACTCCAAACCTCTCACTAAAGTCCAATCCCATAGGGTCAAGTCATATAGGCTAGGAATCATATTTTTGAGGAGTTTCAAACAAAGGTCTAAGGCTAAAACGGGGCTACAAACAACGGTTTATCTTCAAGGTAGGATATGGAAGATTTTGTGACTAAATGAAATAAAGTTCAAATCAATGTGACAAAGCATAGAACAAATCTCATATTGGTCTTGGAAAATAGATAAACACCGCAATAACAAGTTTTACTAAGCATGCATGAGCTAATCACACAAGAAAATGAGGGATATGCAATATCGAACAAACATCCCTAAAATGGCCAAAAATAATCTCACAAGGGTCACTCAAGCTTAGTTGCATCAAAACTCATCCAAGAACTCATGTGCTCAATAAAAATATGCAAGATATCACATCACATTAAAAGCAACATCCATGTAGAGGCTAAACTATCCAAAAATATGCAAAGGACTTTACATGCTCACATCATCATTAGCCTTTGTTGGGACGATATTAAGGACGTCAGTCGTTAATATCTAAACCAATAATAATCGTCCCTTGTTTTGATAATGACAAACTCAAATGTATTTGATAAGTTGTCCAAGTATTGATCTCAGGTAAGACCAGTGGACGCACATGAGCGAAAAGGACAACAAGTGAACATCAGTCCCTAAGCTGTAGGGACGCATGTTACCAGAACTTCCAAGGCTAAACGTAATTGGTGGAGTTCCTGCACAAGATAGGACGGAGTCCTCATCAAGAAGGAACGCGCGCCAAAATATGGACGAAGTTCAAATTCAAATCAAGGCCGCCCCAACATGATTACATCATCGTCCGGCCTTAGTCCTCAGAAGGAAGCTTCCTTTGTCTGGGCACGTGTAGACAATGCCAAAGACATCGCTTTCCCAGCGATGGTCCCCTTCCCACGCGGAGGCTTCCCAAGCATCAACAGAGTTGACCTCCTCAAGAGGCTCATCGCACCGTTGATCAAAGGTCAAGGATCCTGCAAAGCCTCAGAGGACGCTAGAGGACAAGAACCACTTCCGCTATAAATACCCCCTCAAGGGTATGCATAGCGGTGTGGACTTTTGAAGACTTTCTCTCAAGCTCTCCCGAAGCATTCAAGAACAAGAACGAAGATCAAGAAGATCAAGTGAGCTTGAAGCAAGAGAAAGAAAGTCCAACCACATCAAATCCAAAATAAACCACAAAATAGTTAGAGTTGTAGTTTGTCTCTCTCAACGAACCGAGAGAGACGTGAGTGATAGCTTCCTTATAAGCTAAGAGAGTTAGGTTACCTGTTAGGTGGAAAGGAGTGTTACTAGTGAGACTAAGGAAGGACGCTTAGCTCAGAGAAGTGTAACGACTCGCCTAAGTTGTAAGGACTCTCTCTTAATAAGATAAGGGACGACTGTTGAAAATCCTCCAGGCGGAGGTAGAGGTTTACCCATAAGACTAGTTGGTCTTAGTGGGGTTCCTCCATAAATACTCGTGTCTAAAATCTCACTGCATTTCCTGTTAAGTCTAATTTCCGCTGCATATAAGGACGTCCTTTAACCCAGTTAAGGACGCCTTCACTAACAGACTTACGATCCAACAATTGGTATCAGAGCAGGCGCTCTAGATTAAGTTTGAGTTGCAGGAAACATGGAGATGGAACCTATAGGTATCTCAAGTGCAAAACCACCTCGCCTGATGGACGGCAACTTCAACAGGTGGAAGACAAGGTTCGAATGCTTCGTGCGCAGTCAAAACTACCAATGCTGGCTGGTGATAAAGAACGGCGACCTCGAAGTTCCTGCCGCCAAGAAGGACAAAGAGGCAGATTGGGGTCCTGAAGAGTTCAAGCTTATGGAAGCAAATGCAAAGGCCATCTGTTTTCTACAAACGTCCCTCTGTGAAAGGGATGCCACCCGTGTGAGCAATCTCCCAACTGCTAAGCTTCAATGGGAAGCCCTGGAGAAGTATCATGTTGGGACGCCTGAGATGAAAGAAGACGTCCAGTTGGAAGCAAAAAGGGACTTCTACAAATTCAGGATGTTCACAAATGAGACCATCACCGACTACTCCTTTCGCTTTGAGGCCCTTCTAACTAAGTTGAAAAACTTGGGCGTCAAAGAAACTGAAATTACTCAGAGGATGAAGGTTCAAGTCTTGATAGATGGACTCACGGGACCATGGAACTTTGATAGGATGACGTTCAAAGAGAACCAGGCCAACAAGGGACTGTCCATGGAGGAAATCTATTGAAAACTCAAAGGGTACGAAGCAAGAAGAAACCAAGATCTGGCTGAAATGGGAAAGAGTCCCCAGAATGAGATGGCTTTAACTCTCGCGGCTAGGACGCCAGAGTATGAGCAATACTATCAAAGGCAAAGAGAGATAAACTCAATGCTAGAAGCCAAAACTCAAGAGCACCAAGAAAATCTTCGTCTTCAAGCTTCAATGGAACGCAAGGGAAAGACGGAAGAACAAATCTCTGAGGAAGATGAGCTAGCATTATTGCACAAATCTCTTCGTGCTTGGTACAAAAGAGGCAAAGTCCCAAGGATGAAGATGCCCTACAAAAAGGAATCTCGCAAGCCTTCAGAGGCAGAAATGAAGGAGATAGTGTGCTACAAATGCAACAGAAAAGGACATATGGCCAAGAAGTGTACCACAGGACTATCATCAAAAGAAATGAAGGAAAAGGCGTTGGTTGGTGCATTTGATAGCGCATGGGACGATCTTGACTCAAGTGATGAAGAGCCAGAAAATCAAGTGGCCTATATGGCTATGGAAGACGCCCCAGAGGACGTCTCTGAAACTGAGCAAGAGGTATCCCACGAATCCATGCTAAATTCTCTTGAAAAATGCTCAAAACCAAAGCTCATTAAGTTGATCACTCAAATCATGCAAGAAAGTTATGCCATGAAACAAAGTTTTGAGGAAATTGAATCTGAAAATATTATTGTGGAATGTGAAAGTTGTAGTACCATGTCTCTTCAATTGGAGTCCTCTCAGGAAGAAGTCAAGTCCCTTAAAAGTCAGATTGTGTGCTTAACGCTCGAAAATGCTAGTCTTAGGGACGAGGTCAAAGTTCTAGGAAAGAGTCCGATGACTGAAACTATTAACCCAATAGTTTTTGTCCCAGCTAGAAAAGGTCTAGGGTATGAATCGGGATCAAAGAACTCTCTCCCTGGTGACTTTGAAGCTAGCAAGACTACTGAACTAGAGCTTGAGAGGGAAAAGACAAGGAATCTAGAAGAGCGCATTAGAGTTCTAGAGAGTGGTAAGAAAGGACAAAAGGACTACTATACAAATTCTGTCAGTCATAAAATCTACAAGAATATTGCTAAGGGAAAAGGATCTAAGGTAGTGGACCCTGAGAAAATGAAAGAGAACAGAATTCAGCGTCCTAACAAAAGGTACTATCTTGGAAACTATTATAGGACGTGCTGGTATTGTGGAAAAGGTGGTCACTACCAGTATGAGTGTCTTAAGCTGAAACAAGATCTTGAAAATGGAAAGAAGGCTAGAAATGGGCGTGAAAACGCTAAACCTAAAACTCGATCTCCTAGGACGCATGCTAGAAGATCAAATGATGTGAATGTTTATGATCATTTGCCTATGAAGAAGTTTTACCCATGTAACGAACCAGGTAGGGGTCACCTTGCCTGGGTCGCAAAGAACTAACTTTTCGTTTCAGGTGGAAGTGAGAGGAAGCCCGTGGATCATCGATAGTGGCGCGTCAAATCACATGACTGGAAGCCAGATCCATCTCACTTCTATCCAAACAAATGCCACGGGAGGAACTGTCTCGTTTGGCAACAAGGGCAAAGGAAAGATCAAAGGGACGGGCACCGCAAAGCTGAATCAATCCATCAGTGCGTCCAAAGTTAGTCTTGTCGAAGGACTAGGCTTCAACCTCCTTAGTGTCTCTCAAATGTGTGATCAAGGTGAAAACCTAGTCACATTTGACTCTAAGGAATGCCTAGTCATCAACAAGAAAACAAATCAAGTCATTCTCAAAGGGACTCGTGAAAACAATGTATATATCTTCAATCAAAGGTTCAAGCCTGCTTCCAAATTGTGCTTATCCGTCTCTGCTGTGGACGCCGATCTCTGGCATCGACGTCTAGGACATGCAGGACCTAGCACAATCTTCAAGCTTCATCAAAAAGATCTTGTAAGAGGTCTTCCCCGAATTAATCCTGAGCAAATTGAACAATGTGAAGCTTGCATCAAAGGGAAGCAGACAAGAGCGTCCTTTAAATCCAAAAATGAAGTGAGCACAAAGAAGCCTTTGGAACTGCTTCACATGGATCTGTGTGGACCCATGCAAACCCAAAGCTATGATGGAAAAAGGTATATGTATGTCATTGTTGATGATTTTTCAAGATTCACTTGGGTTCTCTTCTTGGTGTCAAAAGCAGATGCTTTCGGAATGTTCAAGATCTTCATCAAACAAGTAGAAGTTGCACTTGGGACGAGCTTGAAAGGCCTAAGGTCAGACCATGGAACGGAGTTCAAAAACTCAAAGTTCCTTGATTTCTGTGACCAACAAGGAGTGTCCCACAACTTCTCTTCTCCGCGTACTCCACAGCAAAACGGTGTAGTTGAAAGAAAGAACAGGACGCTGGAAGACATGGCAAGGACGATGCTCTTGGCTAGCGGCATCCCCAAACACTTCTGGGCGGAAGCCGTTGCCATCGCAACCTACATTGTCAATCGAGCTATGATTCGTCCTTTGCTCAAAAAGACGTTCTATGAACTCTTAAATGGAAGAAAGCCAAACATTTCACACCTCAAAGTCTTTGGGTGTAAATGCTTCATTCACAACAACGGCAAAGACAACATCGGTAAGTTTGATGCTAGGAGTGATGAAGGAATATTTCTTGGGTACTCCCTCACAAGCAAAGCCTATAGAGTCTTCAACAAACGGACTCTTAAGCTTGAAGAAAGTATCCATGTGGTGTTCAAAGAAAAGGCTTCTCACAAGAAAGAAGCAAGTAAAAAGGAACGTCGCTCCTGTCTAAGGGACGATGATGAAGATGATGAGGAAGAACCAAGAGGCTCCTCCGACAAATATTACGTTCCTAGGAACGCCCCTGAATCTCGCGATGAGGTTTCAGTGGGAGTCCCTAGTGAACAACAAGAGCCCTCTCAAACTTGGTCGTTAAACCAAGTGGAAGCCGGTGAGTCAAGTCAACAAGGAGAAAGGCACAGTGTGGACGCTCCAGCTGAGGGGGAACACACTGAACCAACCAATGAAGATGATAGCTTTGACTCTGATGAGTCTGATTGGACGGACCCTAGGTGTACTCCTTCAAGAGACGCTACGCATAGGGGATCCAACCTTTCAAGACTTCATTCCACAGATCAAATAATCTCAGATATGACAAAAGGAGTTCAAACAAGATCAGCTGTGAATCAATCCCTTAACGCCAACATAGCCTTCTGTGCCTTCAACGCCTTCGTGTCCTTAGTTGAACCTAAGAACATAAAGGAAGCTCTCCAAGATGTTGATTGGATTCAAGCCATGCAGGAAGAACTAAATCAATTTGAAAGGAATAAAGTTTGGACCCTCGTCCCTCGTCCGAAAAACAAAAACATAATAGGGACGGGGTGGGTCTATAGAAACAAGCTTGATGAGAGTGGACGCGTATCAAGAAACAAAGCAAGGCTTGTGGCTCAAGGCTATAGACAAGAGGAAGGGATCGACTATGATGAGACTTTCGCTCCTGTTGCTAAAATTGAAGCCATTCGCCTCCTCATTGCATACGCCGCTCACAAGGGATTCAAGCTTTTTCAAATGGACGTCAAAACGGCCTTCCTCAATGGCAAACTTAAAGAAGAAGTGTACGTCGCTCAACCTCCAGGATTTGAGGACGCTGATCACCTTGATCATGTGTACTTCTTGGACAAGGCACTATATGGACTCAAGCAAGCCCCTCGTGCGTGGTACGATAGGTTTGCGTCCTTCCTCTTGTCCAACGGGTACACACGAGGTAACATTGATAAAACCCTGTTCTTAAAGAAAGTCCTTAAAGATGTTTTGATTGTCCAAGTCTATGTCGATGACATAGTATTTGGTAGCACTAACATGAAACTTGTAGAGGAATTCAAGAACTTGATGAGTAGTGAGTTTGAGATGTCCCTCATAGGAGAACTCAACTTCTTCTTGGGACTCCAAATCACTCAGCTCAAAGATGGGACGCGCATTCATCAACAAAAGTATATTCGTGAAATGCTCGAGAAGTATGGAATGAACTCTTCAAAACATATTGATACTCCCATCTCCCCCAACACTCGCCTTTATGCTGATGAAGAAGGCAAGAGTGTAGATCAAAAGCTTTACAGAGGAATGATAGGGTCCTTGCTATACCTAACGGCAAGTCGTCCCGACATCATGTTCGCTGTATGCTTGTGTGCTCGCTTCCAGACAAATCCGAAGGAGTCCCACATGCAAGAGGTCAAGAGAATCTTCAGATACCTCAAGGGATGAGATGATCTATGCTTATGGTATCCCAGAAGAACGTCCCTAAACTTGGTAGCGTACTCTGACGCAGATTACGCTGGCCATGTGGTGGATAGGAAGAGCACCTCAGGAATGGCTCAATTCCTGGGATCGTGCCTTGTATCTTGGGGATCCAAAAAGCAAAACTCCGTGGCTCTCTCAACCGCGGAAGCCGAGTACGTTGCTGCTGCTTCGTGCTGCTCACAAGTCCTATGGATCAAGTACCAACTTGAAGATTATGGTACGTTCCTCAACATAGTTCCTATCTTGTGTGATAACACCAGTGCTATAAGTATTGCCAAAAATCCTGTTCACCATTCTAGGACAAAGCATATTCACATAAGACATCACTTTCTTCGTGATAATGTTGAACTTGGATTAATTAAAGTGGATCATGTTAGGACTGAGGACCAAGTGGCCGATATTTTCACAAAAGCACTTGATAGACGTCCCTTCGAGCACCTCAGGTTGCTCTTAGGGATGATAACTTTTAAATAATCAAGTCCCGTTCTATTATTCCCTCCATGATTGGCTATGTCTTGTTGAGAACTCGTTTTAAAGTAATGAACTTATTTAAAAGTCATCTTTAAAGGACGCTAGTCTAAGACATATGTTTTGCTTGTGTGTTTGAACGGTATTCATTTCGCTCTTCATCTCAAGAGTATCCCTGATCAACCTACCCTCATCATAAGCCGAAATGATGGGAACTCTAAGCTTACCTAAGCCGAGAATCTCGCAAACGCGTCCTATGAGCGTTCTTTGTTTTATCTTTACGGGACGTACTTGCTTGATTTTCAAACATGGCTCTAAGTGATCATAGGGACGCGTGTTAAGAGCTGAGAGTTGTCCGTTCAGAGTTATAATTTCAGAGATTGAGATCAGTGTCTGGGACGCCGTGGTTCAGTTCAGTGTTGTGTGTTGAAAGGACGCCAACTCAGAGTCCTTTGCAGTTGTGAGAAGTTTGAATGTTTGATTTTGGGAAGGTGAACCGTCTCAGAGAAGTCTTAGCGAAGATCTCGGGATATGCGCTAACAGTGATCAACAGTTGTGTTTCTTAGCAAAGAAGAAAGCCACGTGTGGGAAGGCGGGTGGAGGAAGCCGAGTGTAAAGACCCTGTTACCCCTGACCGTTCAACTTCGTCTTCTTCCTATAAATACCCACCTGTGCACTCCGAAAAACCTTCTTTGCTCCTCTGTTGTTTGCTCACTTATAGAAATCTCTCAAGATCTTCAAAATCTTCAAACGCATCCCGAAATCTCTCCTTAAACCCTAATATTCCCCTATATAAACCCTCTCTCAAATGGCCAACACCAGAGCTTCTAAAAATTCGTCACCCTCGTCGGCGGCGAAAAACCCTAGCTCCTCGAGATCTCCTCCGGTGAAAGGCCGGTCTTTAATGGAGTCAAGGGGCAGACCTTCCGGCCGCCAAGAACCCCCTCGCCACCATTCTTCGTCTCAATCCACCCAGCGTCGCCACTCCAACACCCCGCCTCAGCCACAAAAATCCCAACCTCCATCTTCAAGGCCCCATTCTCACTCTTCCTCCAAACCCCAACAAAAACCTCATCCCTCTCAATCTAAATCCCAACCCTCTCAGAAACGGTTTTCGTTTCTCGAGAAACCTTTCGTCCCAGAGCCAGAACAAGGGGCTGCTAGCAAAGGTGCCGTCTTTAGACTTCCGGCCCAACCCAAACGCCGTCCTCCTCTTGACCCCCTCATTGAGGACTGGCTTGAAAAAGAGCCAAGGACGCTCGCTAACATCTGTCTACGGGCGTCTGTCAACGACCACCCTCCAAAAATCCAACGCCTCCTCCACTACTTCATGGTGACCTATGTCCGTCCCCGCCTTGAGGAAACCAACCACACCAACCCCCCATTCATGGGGCCAGGCATCATTTCCGACTCGTTTGGTGGAACCGTGGACGAGCTCGCCAAATTGCTCCCTGATATAATGGAGTTTGTCGTGGCTCCTGCGGGCTCCGTCCCATCCCAAAAACGCAAAAGGCCTTCCTCTCCCCCTCCTCCTCCAAAGCTCCAAATAAAAGGCCCTTCCTCCTCCTCCCAAGTCTCCCCGGTCCCTTCCTCCCCCCCACCTGCCCCAAAGCGACGCCTCAAGACCTCTGCTCAGCTTGAGGGCGTCACGGATGAAGAAATGGCCGCCATTCGCCTCTCCGAAATTCAACTGGAAAAAGAGGAGAAAGCGCGCCAAGAGCAAGAGCAAGCAGAGAACGACGCTGTTGAGAAGGCGATCCAAGCAAGTCTGCAGGGAATTCCTCAACTCCCTCCACTTCCTCCAAGGGTAGAGGACGCTCCTCAAGTCCAGGCCAAGGACGTTCCACAAGTACAGGTCCAGGCCAAGGACGCTACCCCTGCTCAGCTGATGCCTCCTCCCCCTGCTAAGCTGCCGCCTCCTCCCTCTTCTCCACTCCAAGTGAAGCCTATCTCAGTAGTTCCGCCCAGCACCTCATCTGCCCCCCCCCACCAAAGCTAAGATCAGAACTCCTACTCCCTCTCCTCCTAGAGCTTCAACTCCTCCTCCTCCTCCGCCCGCTAAGGCTGTCGAGGAAACTGCTAAAGTCCAAGGGACGCCTACTTCAACCGTCCCTACAGAGTCCTTGGCACGGACTCCAGCGGTGGACGCGCCCCCTACAGAACAGGCGTCCGCTGCTGAGGACACTGAAATGGTTGAGTTCCAAGAGCAACGGAACGAAGCCTCAGATGAAGAGGACGCCCCTACCCAGGATGAGGAACCTGAGGACGAGGAGGGAGATGGAGATGAAGAAGACGCTGGTGATGAAGTGATAGTGAGCAATGGCTCCAAGCAGAAACGCTTCAAGAAAATCCTATCACCGCTCCTCTTCACCGCCCCGTTTCTGGAAGAGAATCAACGCCAAGAATTCTTGGAACTACTTGAGTTCCAGGGATGGACGCACTTAGGCGCTGAGGCCGCAGATGTTGATCCTGATGAGGTTCTCCGTTTCTACTCCAAGTTCGAAATCACAGAAGTAAACGGGAAGCCTCAAGGGACGTTTGAAATAGATGGGGACGAGTACTCAGTTGCTGAGGGAACCATCCGCAAAATGCTAGGCCTGCGTCCTTCTCCTCCAGATGCTCTGCATGATCTGCCTTGCAAGAACTTTGCCCGCTTCTCCCAGGAAGAAATCCTCAGCCGAATCTTCAATGGGAGACAGCCCGCTGCTAAGGACAGAGTCGCTCATTGCCTCACCAAGACGGGCGTCCTTGCGCATCACTTCATTGTGCGCATGGTCGTCCCACGCCAAGAGAAGAAGTCGATAGTCCAGATCACTGACAGTATCTTGCTGGATGCCTTCTTAGAACGCAAGACGATAAACTTGCCTCGGGTCATCTTGGAACACATGGGCAAGTGCACAGGAGGTAGGCACTCTCTTCCCTTCCCCGGCCTGGTCAAGCAAATTCTGAAACAGCAAGGTCTCTATGCTCCTACACAAGAACGTTCCTTTGGCATTCATTGGGACGTCAGGCAAATCACACTCCCCCCAGTTGGAAAACTCCGGTGTGATGAGCCCCTTCCGTCCGTCAAGCGCCAAATGGAAAAGGAACGGAAAGAGGCTGAGAGGAAAGCTAAAGCTGAGCGGAAAGCTGTTGTTGCTGCGACTGAGGAAGGAGATCCTGACGCTGAAAATCTTCAAGTAGTTGGGACGCCAGCTGAGGACGCTGCTGATGAAGAGGACGAGCTCGATGGTATGAGCGTCCCTGACGAAGCCGAGAAGCACTCTACAAAGTCTCTGATGGGCATGATGATCGAGAACCAGTGCATGATGATTGATCTAATTCAGCAGGTTCACGACACCCTCCATACCCACACAGAACTTCTTGAGCGCAACAACGAGCTCCTTGCACAGAACAACTACCTTCAGGAGCAGAATCTCAAGGCTCTCGGCAAGCGTCCCCGAAAATGATCACCTCCCCCCTCTCAAATCCTGAAACAATTTATCTTTTCTCTTGTTTTTGTTAAGACAATGGGACGCTGTCCCCGTTTTGGCACTTTTGTTGAATGTCTGTAATGATTGTACTCTATCTTTGTTGAATGGCGTTCCCCACATCTGTGATTCATTTTGTCTAAGCGTTCTTTACTTTAGTTATGACTTTGTGCTTGCATGCTTTTCGACTTGTTCTCCTTTTCGATGATGCCAAAAGGGGGAAGTATAGTTTTGCACAAATGCGATTGTCTTTAAGTTGTCATAGAAAGCATGTGTTTAGGGGGAATTTCGGCCAAGTCCAAAGGACGCTAGTTAGGAATAAAATAGAATGCACTTAAAAGAATGTGTTGCATGCCAACCTAAGCTGAAAAGAAATTCAAGTGTAGTTCCTTATGCAAAAAGCTTTACTTCTACGCCTATTATTTGAAAGAGTTTGTCATCATCAAAAAGGGGGAAATTGTTGGGACGATATTAAGGACGTCAGTCGTTAATATCTAAACCAATAATAATCGTCCCTTGTTTTGATAATGACAAACTCAAATGTATTTGATAAGTTGTCCAAGTATTGATCTCAGGTAAGACCAGTGGACGCACATGAGCGAAAAGGACAACAAGTGAACAACAGTCCCTAAGCTGTAGGGACGCATGTTACCAGAACTTCCAAGGCTAAACGTAATTGGTGGAGTTCCTGCACAAGATAGGACGGAGTCCTCATCAAGAAGGAACGCGCGCCAAAATATGGACGAAGTTCAAATTCAAATCAAGGCCGCCCCAACATGATTACATCATCGTCCGGCCTTAGTCCTCAGAAGGAAGCTTCCTTTGTCTGGGCACGTGTAGACAATGCCAAAGACATCGCTTTCCCAGCGATGGTCCCCTACCCACGCGGAGGCTTCCCATGCGTCAACAGAGTTGACCTCCTCAAGAGGCTCATCGCACCGTTGATCAAAGGTCAAGGATCCTGCAAAGCCTCAGAGGACGCTAGAGGACAAGAACCACTTCCGCTATAAATACCCCCTCAAGGGTATGCATAGCGGTGTGGACTTTTGAAGACTTTCTCTCAAGCTCTCCCGAAGCATTCAAGAACAAGAACGAAGATCAAGAAGATCAAGTGAGCTTGAAGCAAGAGAAAGAAAGTCCAACCACATCAAATCCAAAACAAACCACAAAATAGTTAGAGTTGTAGTTTGTCTCTCTCAACGAACCGAGAGAGACGTGAGTGATAGCTTCCTTATAAGCTAAGAGAGTTAGGTTACCTGTTAGGTGGAAAGGAGTGTTACTAGTGAGACTAAGGAAGGACGCTTAGCTCAGAGAAGTGTAAGGACTCGCCTAAGTTGTAAGGACTCTCTCTTAATAAGATAAGGGACGGCTGTTGAAAATCCTCCAGGCGGAGGTAGAGGTTTACCCATAAGACTAGTTGGTCTTAGTGGGGTTCCTCTATAAATACTCGTGTCTAAAATCTCACTACATTTCCTGTTAAGTCTAATTTCCGTTGCATAAAAGGACGTCCTTTAACCCAGTTAAGGACGCCTTCACTAACAGACTTACGATCCAACAACCTTCATATGGACATCTAAGATGGGAAATCCTAGTCCAAAAACAAAATCTTTTTGATGTTTTCAACCGAAATTTTTCAAATTTTTATGGATTTTTCGAAAAAAAATTCAAACACAAAACAAACTCATCCATTCATGCCATAAAATCATGCCACTAACCCAAAATGAAACATCCCTTAAACAAACACAAACACAAACACACTAAACATGGAACTATGAGCTACTAACCCACCCCATACTTAAAATTTTGATGTCCTCATCAAAAGAAATCAAAACTCAAAAGTAAAGAGAAGAGTAAAGAAAGCTCACAATTTCCATATTCTTGAATGGCTTCTTGAGGTTTAGTTTGGAAGGTGGCCACGGCGTTGTCTCCTTTGGAGCCGGGCGTGTCGCTCTCGCTCATACACATGGTCGTGGAAAGGGTCTTGACTTGGCGGTTGGAGAGGTGGGGCGGGACGTGTCCATTGGTCTTCACGGGATGAGAAATTCCCGGACATCCACTCATTGAAACTTGCTTGGACGGTCCACCTTTGATCCTCGGCCGCCCTCAAGTCCTCCACTTCACGTCTAGTGTAGGCGATGTGGCGGTTCACCTCATCAAATTGCACTTGGAAGTCCTCTCGGTGGTGGAAAAGTTGTTGTTGTTGGAAGTTGAGGTGTTGTTGTTGTTGGTTGAGTTGGTGCGCCTCTTGAAGCATTGATGATTGTTGAAGTTGGAGATGCGACAATTGGTTTGCCAAGAAGTTCATGTCCACCGATTGGTTAGGCTCGGGGAACACCATTCCGGGCCCAAACCATTGGGCATACCCTTCATACCCTCCATAGCTTGGTGGTGCTTGTTGTGCTCCACTTCCCTCACCCCTCTCAAAGTGGCTCGGGACCGGATCGGGCAAGTATGCATCGGACCGACGTTGGTTGATGTCGGGCCCGACGTTGCTTGTACCTCGGTCCAAGAGTGTTGGTGCGTGGTCGGTGAGCAAATTTTGGTAACCACCATCTTCTTCTTCTTCACCTCTAGGCAAGTCCACATCCATGTCATCTCTCCTTACAAACTCATATTGATTGGGCTCTTCTTCTTCGGTGTCCGGGGAAGCTTGAGGAGTAGTGAAACGAATGTGTTGTGCTCGTCTCCTAACCTCGAGTGTCCCCTCCGGCTCTCCATAAGGATTGACATTCCCCGCCCACACTTGGTACCAATTGTAGTAGCAAGTGAGGTCGAAGACTTGAGGCCCCAAAGGAACTTGTACTTGGCCAAAGTTGGAGTGAGGCACAAGTCGATCCATGATGCCGGAAACAACTTTTTCCTTGATGATGTTGGCCTTCTTGAAGTACTTAAGATCCATGAACTCCACACCATTTGGGGACGGCGTGTAGGTAGACAAGTCCACCTCAAGACGATGAGCGAATCGGGCAATCATGCCTCCAAAGTAAATCCATGAGGAACTTTGGAAGTCCCTCACCATCTTCACCCATTCCCACGTGAGGTTCATTGGCTTCTCATTCTCAAACAACAACTCATGGTGTAGCATGGCTTCCTCCTTCATTGGCTTGCTCAATTCATGTCTAGCAAAGATAGAACAACCCAAGGCTCGGATCATGACTCGAAAGAGTGGGTTGGCTATCTCATTAGTAGATGCTCCTTTCCTCATCTCACTCTTCCCGGCCAAAAACTTCCAAAGGTAGTCCACCTTCTCATTGTCAACATAGGCCTCATCTCTCGGAAATGGGAACCCAAAGTAATGTGCAAAGTTCCGGAGGGAGAGTTCTTGCAACTCGTTGCCCATTTGGAAGGAGATCATGCCTTCACTCTCGACCCCTTCATAAGTGCACTTGAAGGTCACCATGAACTCGGATGTCAAGGCGGGATAATGAGTGTTGTTCCACCTTAGTAAGACGTTGAGCCCAATGTTGGAGTAGCACCGAGTAAGAGCCTCATCCATGCACATCTTTTGAATTGACTCCCAATCTAACCACCGGGTGTGGTGAGACAAACCCATGAGACGCTCATACTCTCTAGCCACAGCCTCATCCTCAAAGCGTACATCGTCCATCCTTTGGACCCTCTTGGACGACTTCTTGGACTTTCTAGTTGATTTCTCCATCCTTGAAGAAGATGCTCGGGTAGTCATGGTACCTACACACAATCAAAACCAAAGAACTCCAAGATAAAATCTATACAATCACAACAAGAACACAAGCTTTCATCACAAACAACTCATCATGCAAAGAGATAACCCCATACTTATTCTTTACACACTCAATCCACAAAATCCACTCATGTATGAGCAAAGGGTCACTTATCAATGGTCAAGCTACAAGATATATCATGATAAACAAGCGATAACCAACATTCAAGCTCATGAATCCCTAAGTTCACACAAGAGAAACTCGAAAAGCATAGGACCGACCAACAAAGGACATCGGGTCCGAGGTTGTGGACCTCGGTCCGAATCTTGGACCGACATGCAACATCGGTCCGAGGTTCTGGGCACCTCGGGCCGACTTTAATCCGACTTCTCTACCTAGTTTCATCCATTCAACATACTATCATGTTCCTAAAAACTCAAAATCAACCAATTCTCATCATCAATCGATGTTCTAAGTGGGATTTAGCAACAATTAAGCACAAATTTCACAATGCATGCAAATCACCATGGATGCTCAAAGTCCAAGCTCACTCAATCATGGCATATCTCAAATCTAGCAATGTAAGCATGGAATTCACAAAGAATCAAGTAGAGATCGAGATTCACATACCAAATATGAAGAATCAAAGACTTCTAGCAAACAACTTCTTAGAACCCAAATTTCTCTTCTAGATCTAGAAGAGGGATGAAGATCTATGGGATTTTGGTTGGGATTTTTGGCTTTTGGTTCAATGTTTGGGGGTGCTAGGGGTTGGATCGAGATCTTGTGGGTGAGATTGCTTGAGGTTCGAGTATGGTGGGAGAATTGGGATCGAATTGGGAGTTTTTGAAGGGAATGGTATTTTGGGAAGGTAGTTATGGAGGTAATGGATGTTAGGTAAGGGAAAGGGGGCTTAAATGGGGTAGAAGACAAAGGTAGGTCAGAAGGGTAAAATAGGAATTTCCATCAAAATCAAGTCCAAAATGGTCGGCTAGCTTGGACCGACGTTGGGACCTCGGGCCCGAGGTACTGGGTACCTCGGTCCTACCCGGTTTTGTTTCCTAAAATTCCCTTGGCAATTGTCTACCCACAAGTCATTGCATCATTTCCACAAATACCACACATGATCATCAAGCTCACATAACACACATATCCACAAAATACATGCTAGAGAAGAGATTAGGAAGAATCTATACTAAGGCAAAGAAAAACAAACTAGAAACTATGAAAAAGAATTTACTAAACCCGGGTTGCCTCCCGAGGAGCGCTTCTTTTAAGTCACTAGCTTGACTTCTAACCTCTACCCTTCAAGGAGGGTGAAACACGGTGAATTGATCCTCCTTGTCATATGCACCTCCATTCTCCTCATAACCAAAGTGCCACCATTTGTGTTTGATGAAAGTGTGGCCTCCAAATTCTCCATCATTCTTCTCCTCCAAAGTGTAGGTGGGTATCTCTTGCATCTTCTCAACTTGCTCTTTATCACCTACATCACAAAAGTCCAAAGAATTTCTAGAGGACTCAATGACATTATAACTCAATTCTTCTTGCAAATCACTCAAGCAAAGGTAGTCATCCTCTAAATCCTCTTTCAAATCACTTAGACAAATGTAAGAATCTCCCACATCAAAAGGATATTGATTAGGATACTCTTCTTGGCTTGGTGGGCGATCTCCATCTCTTGACTCTTCATGGACTTGAACATTGACCATGTCATGGTCTCTCAATGGTACTTCCTCTCTCGTGGATTCCAACTCCTCTCTTTTGCGCTTGGCACTTTCCTCTAGCTTCAAAATCGCCAATGCATCCGGTTCATTGAGGGCCTTGTTGAAATGGAACTCCACTTTTTCCTCTCCGATTTCGAAAGTCACTTTCCCATTCCTCACATCGAATTTGGCACCCGCCGTAGCAAGAAATGGCCTTCCAAGAATAATGGGCACCATCGGATCTTCTTTCATGTCGAGGATTACAAAGTCGTCGGGAACAAAATATCTCCCAACTCGAACCGGGACGTCATCTAGAATTCCGGTGGCCTTTGTTGATGAACCATCGGCCATGGTAAGACTCATATCCACCGGTTCCATATCTCCGAGGTTAGCCCTTCTCCATATGCTCATGGGCATAACCGATATGCTCGCTCCTAAATCACAAAGAGCTTTGAATTGTTGGGATCCAATCCCCACGGTGATGGCAAATCTTCCGGGATCACCTAGCTTTTGAGGTAACTCTAGGATTTTGACTTCATCTTGCCTCTCCATAATTGACCTCTTCTTGCTCAAGATTTCCTTTAAGAACTTTGCATAGGATGGCATCTCACTTAGAGCATCGGTGAATGGAATGGTGATGTTCAAGCCTTGCAAAAGCTTCAAGAACCGCTTGAACTTGCCCTCAACAATCTCTTTGGGCTTCTTCATCGGATATGGAAGAGTAGTAGCACCTTGCTTCTTTCTTGGATCCACCTCCTTGGATCGATCTTGGCTTTCCTTCACGATTTCAGCTTGGACCGACTTAGGGTCGACGTCGGGACCGACGTCAAGCATCTCGGACCGGGGGCAGGGTATTTCTGGGTAACTCGGGCCGACTTCAGGGCATGTCGGGCCCGACTTGGGTTCCACCTCGGTCCACTTCAGGGGACCTCCTCCATTTACCGGATCGATGTCTGGGCACGTCGGGCCCGAGGCACTGGGAACCTCGGTCCGACTCTCTTCTCCTTCTCTTGGAACTTGTGGCTCGGGCAAACTCCGTCCACTCCTTAATCCTATGGCTCTAACTTCATTTTGTTGTTGTTGAGCACGGGGATTCTCCTCGGGTCGGCCCGGGAGTCTCCCTTCCTCTCTTGGAAGTTGATTTGCCATGTGAACAAATTGGTTGTCCACTTGTCTTCTCCATAAGCCGAACTCCTTGAATTGGGCGCCCATTTCATCAACTCTCCTCTCCACATTGGTGAATTGATTCTTCAAGTCTTGAGCCCATTGTGGTGTTTGCTCATAGAATCCCGGAGGTCGGTAAGGTGGTGGTTGGGCCCTTGGCTCATGTTGGTTGAAGTTGTTGTTGTAGCCAGTAGCTTGGCCTTGGTTCCACCTTCCTCCATTGTTGAAATTGGTTCTCCCTCCGAAGTTCCTTTGAACATAGTTGGCCTCTTCAATTTGCTCGGCCAATCGGACTTGGCGCTCATTTTGGCACTCTTGGGCTCCATGCTTCAAAGAACCACACTCTTCACATGCTCTTGTGTTTTGTTTGAGATGGCCCATCTTCCTCCTCATCTTGTTCAATTCATCCTCCAAGAATTGGATCTTCACATCTTTGTTCACCTCTTCACTTTTGGGATAGTAGAGTCTCTTCGGACCTTCTCCATGGATTCTCACTTCCTTGCTCGCTTGATTGACTCCATACATGGCCTCATAATCCGAGAGCTTGTCTAGCAACTCCCACGCTTGCTCCGGAGGCAAGTCAATGAACCCACAATCGGTATGGAGGTTCAATTTATCCTTGGTGGCGGGGTTGATTCCTTGGAAGAAAATGTCTTGAAGGACATAGGGTTGTTGACCATGTGTCGGACATGCCCTCAACATCTCTTTGAACCTATCCCACGCCTCGAAAAGTGGCTCATGAGCTCCTTGTTGGAAGCTAGCAATCTTCCTCCTCATCTCCGTCGTCTTGGTGGGCAGGAAGAACTTCATCAAAAATGAGTCGTTGAGAGCCCTCCATGATGTGATAGAACGAGGTGCTTGGCTCTCCAACCAATGCAAAGCTTTGCCTCCCAAGGACCACTTGAAGGCCTTGAGTAGCACATACTCGAGTGTCTCGTTGTCCGTCGAGATGGTCTCGCAAAGATCTTTGAATTGCTTCACATGCTCGATCGGGCACTCATTCGGTCTCCCTTGGAATTGCTCTCTCTTGATGAGTGAGATAAATTGAGTCTTTATCTCAAAATTCTTTGACACCTCCGGCAAGACGATGGCCGGTTCGGGCACCTTCAACTCCGGATGCATGTATTGTCTAGCATTCCGGGGTTGGGTGTTGATTTGGGCCTCCAATCTCATCCTTTGCTCTCGCTCTCTACGGGCCTCGGCATCTCGGTTCGCCATTTCAAGTTGCATTCGAGCCATGTCGGCTCTCATCCTCTCAAACTCCTCATCTCGGGCTTGGTCCGCCATCCTCTTCTTCTTCCGGGCTTGCTTTAGAATACTCTCCGGGTCACACACAAAGTCGAACTCAAGGGTTCCTCGGATGGAACTAGCTCGCATGCACCTACAACCAAAGACACAAACAAAACCGAGTCAAAACAAACAAGGGGTTTGGGCTAGTCCCTCACCCAAATCACTACCAAAATCAAAGACTCAACTAAGATGGGTACCTCGAACAAGTAGAACTCCCCGGCAACGGCGCCAAAAAATTCTGATCGGTCCGGGATAGGAGGGTCTCACAATTTAAATTTATAAAACCGAACCTCAATTGTAGCAAAGAGGTAGGGTGTCGAACACACGGGAGTTCGTGCGTCGAGAGGTGAAATATCCAAAGTGGCTAGCTAACGTGGTGGTCGTCCCAAAGAAGAACGGGAAGTGGAGGGTTTGTGTGGACTTTACCGACCTGAACAAGGCTTGTCCTAAAGACTCTTTCCCACTCCCACACATAGACTCAATGGTCGACGCCACCGCTAGTCACGAGCTATTGACATTCATGGACGCTTTCAGCGGCTACCACCAGATCCAGATGCACCCCGAGGATCAAGAGAAGACGTCCTTCATAACAGGACAAGGGACATACTGTTACTGAGTTATGCCCTTCGGCTTAAGGAATGTTGGTGCGACCTACTAGCGGCTCGTTAACCACATGTTCCAGAACCAGATTGGGAAGACAATGGAGGTTTACATTGATGATATGGTCGTCAAGAGCACAACATCGGTTCAACACCAGCAACACCTTGAGGAAGCTTTCAACATCCTAGAAAAATTCAATATGAAGCTTAATCCTCAGAAGTGCACATTCGGAGCACAGTCGGGAAAGTTTCTAGGTTACATCGTGACTAAAAGGGGGATTGAGGCCAGTCCCGACCAAGTAAAAGCAATAGCCTCCCTGAGATCCCCCAAGAGCATCAAGGAAGTACAAAAACTCACCGGGAAAGTCGCCTCCCTAAACAGATTCATATCTAAGTCGGTTGACAAGTGTCGATTATTCTACGACATCCTCAAGAAAAATAAAAGTTTTCAGTGGGATGATCGACACGAGAAGGCTTTCCAAGAGCTCAAGAGTTACTTCTCCAATCCATTGTTGCTAGCCAAGCCGATCCCGGGAGAAGTTTTGCAGCTATATCTAGCAGTATCCGGACGCACACTGAGCGGGGTACTAGTCAGGGAAGCTGAGGGACAACAAACGCCCGCTTACTTTGTAAGCAAAACAATGACTTCAGCTGAGACCAGGTATTCCCCCCTCGAGAAGCTAGTGCTCGCCATCATCATGAGCTCAAATAAGCTGCGCCCTTATTTCGAGTCGCACACTATTGCCGTCCAGACCAACTATCCTTTGAGACAGGTGATGCAAAAGTAGGAGTTTTCTGGGCGAATGACCAAGTGGGCAGTACAACTCAGCGGGTAGGACATCAAGTACGAGCCTCGCAAAGCAATAAAATCACAAGTCCTGGCCGATTTTGTGGCAGACTTCTCACTTGATCTGGAAGAGGCAGCAAGCGTGACAATACCCGCTCCTATCCCAGAGGAAACGCACGAAGCATGGACGCTCAACACAGATGGGGCTTCTAACGCTAGAGGGATAGGACTAGGGGTTGTCCTAGAATTGAGCAAGGGAGACAGGCTAGCTCAGGCCGTGAGATGTAACTTCAACGCCACGAACAACGAGGCGGAATACGAGGCCCTAATCTTCGGGCTAGGGCTAACACAAGACCTAGCGATCCAGAACCTGCAAGTTAAGTGCGATTGCCTCTTGGTGATTAACCAGATACTCGGGGTCTTCGAGGCAAAGGACGAAAGAATGGCTTTATACCTAGAGAAGGCAAAAGCTTTAGCAAGGAAATTCAAGCAGATCTCCTTCGAGCAGGTACCTAGGGAGAACAATACATCGGCCGATGCCCTAGCCGGGTTAGGCTCAGTGCTCAATCCAGACGAATACTCCCTGGTCCCACTAGTCCACCTTCTTTACTCAGCGATTGAGCATCCCAAGGAAACGCCAGCACTAAAAGTGCTTCAGGTAGCCAGTCTTGACACACATTCTGGAGGAAAGCCTAGTGGCTGGATCAAACCATGCATGGACTGGCTAGTACACGAAAAAGCACCTGAAGACAAGGCTGAGGCAAGGGCTCTAAGAGCTAAAGCCACACGCTTCACCATCCACCAAGGCGTACTCCACCACAAGTCAGCATCAGAGGTCTTGCAGAGGTGCGCAGAAGGAGACGAGATAGATAGCATCATGAGCGAGATCCACGAGGGGTATTGTGGGAACCACGTTGGCGGCAGGAGTTTGACAAATAAAATCCTTAGACACGGGTGGTACTGGCCAACGCTACGACGCGACGTTACCAAGTACGCCCAGGAATGTAAGGCTTGCCAACGCCACGCACCCACTTCTCACCAGCCCTCTGAGAGCCTTCATCCAATCCTCACTCCCTGGTCTTTCACGAGGTGGGGGATGGATATTCTAGGAAAACTACCCCCTTCCACAGGGCAAAAGGTTTTCTTCCTAGCTATGACCGACTATTTTTCCAAGTGGATCGAGGCCGAAGCATATAGAGAGATCAAGGACAAGCATGTGATCTCGTTCATCGAGCGCAACATCCTGTGCCGTTTCGGAATTCCAGCAACGATAGTATGTGACAATGGTTCCCAGTTTATTAGCCAGAGAATGAGAGAATTCTGCCAAGGATGGAACATTGATCTAGTAACATCAACACCTAGATACCCCCAAACGAACGGTCAAGCGGAGTCCTCAAACAAGGTGATCATAAACAATTTGAAGAAGAGACTAACATGGTCTAAAGGCAAATGGGCTGAGGAGTTACCCTACATACTCTGGGCTGATCGCACCACTCCCAAGAGGGCAACAGGGCAAACTCCTTTCTCTCTAGTATACGGGTGCGAGGCAGTCATCCCAGCTGAAATCCAGGTCCCGACCGCACGATATGGTCTAGCCCCACATGACTAGAATAAGGAACAACTCGAAGCAGACCTCGACACGGTCCAAGAATTACGAGAATCAACTCACCTCAGGATAGCTCGATACCAGCAACAGGTATCCAGAAGCTACAACAAGGACGTGAGAGCCTAAGTCTTTCGTGATGGAGACTGGGTACTTCGTAAAGTATTCCAAAATACAGCTGAGTTAAACGCGGGAAAATTGGCACCTGGATGGGAAGGACCTTACAAGATCACGCGGATAGTAGGGTAGGGAGCTTACCAGCTTGAGTCCGAAGAAGGAGAGCCGGTGCCTATGAGTTGGAATGCCACTCACCTCAAAAAGTATTATTTCTAGAAACTCTATCTCTAGTTACTTAGCTTGTTTTGCATATTAGAAGGTCTTGGATTTTCTTCTTTTTTTTCGGGGGGATGCAAGGGGGTTCCTGAACCATCACCCCGCTTTTATTTCTAGATCATAGTTCTAGTATTTAGCACCAATTAACACTGTTTTGCATTCTTGTGATTCTTTTGATTAATGAATGGAATTTATTCCAAATTACTTCGTTTATGCACACAAAAAACAAACATGTGCTCCTCGAAAGAACATCTTTGCAAACTTCGCACGATACAAAAACCCACACCAGGGTACATGCCTAGTAGCCCCGATCAAGCTACAAAAAGGCAACCACACTCAATATTCCCACAAAACTCATGGACGTAACGATTAGGCCCATAAGTGACCTAGGCATTTATCGCCAGAAATCCCACAAAACTTGTGGACGTAATGATTGGGCCCATAAGAGACCTAGGCAAGTATCGCCAGCATTGCAAAACTCGCACGAACATTTGGATCCATAAACAAGGCACTATTCGCCTGACATATATGCTAGCACCAAACGGATTAATCCACACTTGCAACCCGGTTGTACAACCCAGAGATATCATCAAGCAATTGACATCACAAAGCTAACATTAGCACTTCACACAAAGAAGCTTGTTTCTAACTTCACACTAAGAACCACTAAGACGCACTGGGTACCTACACAAAATTCAGCCAAAACAAACACGTCCTTCTAGAGATAGACTCTAGAAAGCGGTGATTCTCCCCCAAAGGATACAAGGGGTACTGAACTCACCAACGACTACATCGCAGAACTACGACAAAAATCACGTGATTACACCTATCAATATCACTTCTAGACACCTTCTCTAGAGACATACATTCACAATCTCTCACGTTTGTTGAAGCGAATACAAGCGTCCCTCTCTAGATGCGCTCTCTAGAGTACAACTTGAGAATACCCCAAAAGAGACAAGGGGTGCCAAGCTCTCTGACCGAGCCAGTTTAAGGTATCTGGAAGTACATTTTCTTTTAAGAAAAAAAACAAACAAAATACGCCCATGCTAATGACAACATTTTGTCTCTAGATACAGTATCTAGAGCCATGGCCTCGCTAAATGGCGAAGATATGGAAACGGACATATTCCCAAATAACGTCTAAGCAACAGTAGCAGGGGTTAAGCCCCAATAGTACGTAATCCCACTTACACCAAGCTTTGAACGCTACAAAGGGATGTAGATTGGGCTACTCACTAAGGTTTAATTTCGCATACCAATGTTTATCGATTTGGGCAAGCATTGCCAAAGTAAAAAAGGTAACCTGATTAAAAGGCCATACAGAGGGCCTATAGGGATTACGGCAATCAAAGTTCAAACACTAGGGGTACAGCGTTTTCCCCATAAAGTTGACAGTGGCATCTATGCCACACAAAAAGCTAGAGCTTTTATCGGCAAAGACATTTGCCAAATCAAGTACTCAAAACAGAAGCATAATAGGACTTTCAAAGTTTTTAGACAAACAAGCATCACTGCTCTGGGATAGTCTCCTGGAGAGCAGGGGGTTCAACATCTTCCGTCTTCTGGTCAGCCGCACCAGCTTTGACCGCTTGATCGCCCTCCCTAGAAGATGAAGAGTTAGCATCGTCCTTCAACTCATCATTAGGCAGGTAATCCTCGTCAGGAATCTTGCTACCTTGAGGGAACAGGTCTTCAAAGGTCTTCTTAAGCTCCTCGAGGTTCCAATACTCGACGTGGCCATTGGCGACACTCTCTAGGACCTCGATCTTAGCCTTCGTCGAATAATAGGTCGCTATCCTCACCACATCCTCCTGGAAACCATCGATGGCACTCTGAAGGGCTAAGATCTTTTCAGCCTGGCCGGATGTTTCTCCTTGCAAGCGAGAGGCGAGGGCTTTTTGCGATTCAAGTTGAGCTTGGAGGTCTCGGATTTGGCGGCCGGCTTCCGTCGCCGAGTCAGTAGCACGCTTCTCCTTGGATCTTAGCATGGACACTTCATTGTTACATGAAGTCACAGTCAGGGCAAAGTCCTGGATCGGCTGCGGAACAGAATACATGCGGCCACACATCAAAATATTTACTAAAGGCTATACCTAGACGCCGATGCTAGACAACGAGTATAGTAAAAAGTTAAGGAAGGAAAGTTACCTTCATCATTGCGCTCTTAGAATGTGCGAGAGTTGTCTCTGAGGAATGTCTTTGGGAATGGAATCTAGTACGACCTCCCAGAAATCACTTGTGTCTTCCTTGGACAAATCGACAATTGCGGAGATCTCGACTTTGCGTTTCTGCGAAGGACGGTATTCTTTCGCCTCTTTCTTGGGTACCAGGGGTAGAGATGGGTTGGAAGCATGCGACCTCAGCATTCTCTGCAGCACCGCGTCGGTAGACGCGTTCCTCGCGCGACCTAGATAACGTACAAGGGGTGAGTGTTACGAAATTTTTACAAAGAAAAAATACACCTCTAAGCAAGCATAACTCATGGCACGAGAAGGGTTACGGAGACTTACCAAAGGTGATAGGCCTCGAAGTGCTAGACATGTTTACAGCAAGAGGAGAGGCTTCCAGGTCAGTAGTGTTGGACCCAGAAATAATCCAAGCAGGAAGCAACCCGGTACCAGAGAAGTCCCAATGCCTTACAGCTACAAGGTACTGTTCGACTCAGGTGTTAGGTGAAGAAGTATCAATACATAGTCAAAGAAGTATCAAGACCCGATTAGTACTTCTTTGCTACCTCCTCAGAGTAAGACAAGACTTGTGGCGAAAGGAAAGTAGGTTAAAGAAGATAGATTTTGTCCGAGATATGGTTGTTACAAGATAGAATCTTTCCAAGATATCCTCTGATATATGATATATTCGCTGCCATAATGGATAAAGAGCATCCAAGATATAAGATAGATTTTCCGGACGACTTGTTGGTTAAGATAGATTTATACCTTGTTTAAGATAGAATTCCTACTTTTTGTCTATAAATACCCATGTAAACCCACGAAATTAAAAAAGAGGGATATAGGATTATAGGATATCAATTCAAATCACACACAATAGCCCTCGCTAGAGGCATACGATGTAAACCCTGGAAGGGGGGTCATACCTTCATACATTCATTGTAAACCCTAGAACGGGGTACCATGTCTTTACACATTCATACGCTTTTCTCATCAATACAAACACAATTTTCGTCCTTCTCTTTGATTTATTTCGATCGGGGCCCGATCTAGGCCATAATTCCCTAGGGTGAATTTTGGCTCAAACAGTTTGGCGCCCACCGTGGGGCCGAAGATCGATACAATCATCAAAGGACCAAAGTCTCCACATTTCTTGATCGAAAGACACAATATCAGGACTGGAAAACACCCATCCTGACTCTCTCGCTACGGGAACAACAGAAATCACGAAAATCAAAGCACCAGATCGCGAGACGAAGAGATGGCAGAACTCCGAAAAAGTCCCAAAGAAGTTCCGAAGAAGTTTCAAGCGATCAACGAAGCCAGGAGTGGGGCGATCATCAAAGCGACATCGATGATCATCAAACCAAAGCAGGGGATGATGCAATACTAGGGTTTGATCTGCAAAACATCAAAGCCACGTGCTTCGTTATCTCCTCGTCAAATTTCCAGAGCAGGGAGAATTCATTCTCCCATTCAATTCATTATATTACGTTTCTATATTTTAATTATGAAAACCTCATGCTAATAATTGAGTAGAATCTGGTGGTTTGTCAAGGGAAGCAAGGCAAGCCAATCGTTCATTGTTGGTCGCTAAAGAGCCTCTAAGCAACAACAAGGCGGATTGGACCAGTACTTAGCAACCTGGACGCAAACAGTCAAGTCGATCCTTCCGGATCACGTCTTCCATCCTTCATACACTGGTTTCCTCGTTCCCTTATCTCACAATTCACTCCGTGTTTTGCTTCTCTCTTCTAAAGAGTTCATATTTTGCCTTATTCCTTGTTTGATTACAATTTTTCTAATATGCCGCTAAAAGATAGACTTTCTTTCTTAATTGCGCATCTTATAAATATCGACCTTTTATACTTATACGTATTTGTTGTTCACTTTACGTGACACGTCATCCTAACTTGGATCACGGGTGACAACACCAACGAGGAAGATTACGAAAGGTGTAGTAGATCGGCCTAGACACGGCCATCAAAAAGAAGGTCGTTGAGCAAATAGACATCATAGTCGATCAAATCACCAGGGATTGCAGCCCGTGAAACCCGAAGCATCAGACGGCTTCAGAGAAGCTCCAAAGAATCTCCATTCCAAGTAAGCCCACGTACAACGGGACCACATATCCTCATGAACACGTGGCAATATACAAGCAGAAGATGATGGCAAGCGCAGTCCCCTACCATTCCAAAGAAGCTATGATGAACAGGGGGTTCGACACAACCCTAACAGGGCCATCCCTGACTTGATTCATTAATTTCCCACGCGGGAGCATTCAGTCCTTTGTGGATCTCTCAGATACTATCTCACTCTCAGTTCACCTCTAGTCGAAAGCAATCCAATGATCTCTACGAGGTACTTCTAAAGTCCCAAAGATCCACCAGAGAATTCACCAAACCATTTCAACCGGGAAAAAGTCTCAATCCAGTCTTGCGACATCACCACCACCTTCGCTAGACTCCCTTAAGCTTAACATCTCTACGGACAAGCTCCTACGAAATATGACCAGGCTTGGGGAATACGTGAGGTGGCCAAGAAAAGATAAGGCTCCAAAGGCTAATAGAGATACCACCAAGTGGTGTGACTACCACGAGTATCATGGGCACCGGAATCGCGGCTGCATCATGCTAAGAAAAGAGTTGTCTCGTTTAATCATCGAGGGGCGGATCAAGGACTTGGCGCCGGACGCCCATGTTCCCAAAGAAGTACTGAAGAATCTCCATCCCGAGCGCTAGGAAAGGCGAGATGCTCCAACACTAGACAGAGCGGTCAACATGATATCCGAGGGATCAAACATATGTGGTTGACATACTCAGCAGCGAATCGCCATGACAAAGAAAGCGATTCTTGGCCGACCCCAACCATCGGGGCACGCCATCAGGAAATCATCAGGACAAGCCATCGTGTTCGACGACACCGTTGCAAAAAAAACCTCCTTCATAATCGGGCAAGGCACACATTGCTACCTTGTAATGCCCTTCGGCTTGCAAAACGCCAAGGTTGCTTTCCAACGATTAATCAATCAGATGTTCTATAGTCACATTGGAAAGACAATGGAGGTGTATATCGACGATATGGTGAGCACAAGCGCTTCCTTACACAAGGGGCACTTGGAAGAAGCATCTAGAATTCTTGAAGAATACAAAATAAAGCTAAATCCCCAGAAGTGCATCTTCGTGGTACCGTCTGGTACTTTTCTGGGGCACGTGGTGACCAAGCGAGGGATTGAGGCTAGCCCTGACCAAGTTCAAGAAACTGCTTCCCTGAAATCCCCTCGAAGCGTAAAGGATGTGCAAAAGCTGATCGACAAGACAGCCGCACTTAGCCGGTTCATCTGCCAAAATCCTCAGATAAGTATCGACTATTTTACGAGGTACTAAAGAAGAACTAGAGCTTCCAATAGATAGAAAAGCACAAGGGCTCATTCCAGGACCTGAAGGGATACTTTGCCAATCAGTTGCTACTGGCTAAACCAACGCCACAGGAGGTACCGCACCATTACTTAGTCGTGTCGCACAGCGCCCTAAGCTAAGTCCTCGTCAAAAAGGAAGAGGGCCAATAGGTTCCAGTCTACTTCGTGAGTAGGATGATGTTTTCCAACAAGACACATTACTCTCCAACAGGAAAGCTGGTCTTAACGGTCGTAATTCTCCTTAATAAAATCTGATCATTCTTCGAGTCGCATACCGTACTTGTCCTGACAAAGTACCCGCTCAGGCAAATCATGCAAAAGCTAGGATTCTTGGGAAGAATGGCGGAGTGGGCCATCCACATAAGCGCGTATGACATCAGGTACGAACCACAGAGAGAAATCAAGTCACAGGTGCTCGCTGACTTCGTTGCCGACTTTACCCCAACCCTCGAGGAGAGCATGAATGGTTACTGAACACCAAAGGAGACTCGAACGCAAGGAGGCAGGTCTCGGAGTCGTGCTAAAATCGGCAAGGGGGGGCAATAGCAGCTCAAGCAGTCAGAAGTAATTTTGACACCACTAACAACGAGTCGGAATACGAAACTCTTATCTTCGGACTAGAGCTAGCCAAGGCTCTATCCATCAAGAGACTTAAGGTACGAGTCAACTCTTTGCTGGTCTTTAACTTAATATTAGGCATCTTTAAAGCTAGAAACGATAAGATGATCGGCTACCTCGGAATAGTCAAAACACTATCCGAAAGCTTTGACCCGATTGCATTTGAACAAATCCCTCAAGAGCAAAACGCCTAAGCCGACGCCCTAGCCGGGCTAGGTTCAACCCTAGATCCTCAAGAGTTCAACAACATACCACTAGTCTACTTACTATAGTCGGCCATAGTTGAAACGTCTGCTGCACAAGCTAAAGAATCTCCATCTAAGTCACTGATCCCAAAAATGCACCAAAGATCCACCAGTCTAGTGGTCAGATCCGACAGTCAAAGCCAAAGCCCTAAGATCGAAAGCAACACACTTCACCATCCTATATGGGATCTTCTTCCACAAAATCTACCTCATGCTTCCTACAGAGGTGCGTAGAAAAAGAAGAGACCGAGAAAATCATGTGCGAAATGCACGAGGGAGAGTGCAGAAACCACACTGGGGGTCGAAGCTTAGCCAACAAGATCCTCAAGCAGGGGTGGTACTAGTTGATTATTCACCAGGACTTAACCAGATACGCCTAGGCGGACGAAGCATGTCAGCGCCACACACCTATCCCCCACTAGCCGCAAGAGATTCTCCATCCCTCGATCACTCCATGGTCATTCATGAGATGGGGGATGGACATTGACAGAAAATCACTTCCATCCACATGTCGAAAGATTAGGAGTACCAAAAAAGATTACATGCGACGGTAGATCACAATTCAGAAGCAAGAAGACGCGCGACTTCCGTAAAGAGTGGAACATCGAACTAATCACACCACCCAAAGGGAGCAACGGTTCAAACACCACTCTCCCTAGTGCACGGATGTGAGGCCGTCATTCCATAAGAGATTAGAGTGCCCCCCGCCAAGTACTAACTCACCACTACGGAAAACAACGAACGTCAACTCGAGTCAGGTTCGGACACCGTCCAATAACTCAGGAAGCGGCCCACGATCGGTTCACAAAGTACCAATTCACCACGAGCTGAGATTACTTGAACCAAGAAACAACAAGAGATTGGCTTAACTGTCCACGGTCAGGGGTTCACTCCTCTAGTTCAGAAAAATCAGGTTCGAGCAGCTTTCTACAGAGAAGATCGCACAAGTTGGCATATCCCTAGACAATCTCTGGGCAATCTCCAATTAGTCGCTGGAAAATCTCCAAAGAAGTTTAGAAGATGGCTCCAAGGCCAAACATTTTCATCCGCGAAAAGATGTCAGGGGTGTAGCGACCTCGACACTAGAGCAAGCTACAACACCCCTCCAACATCCTTGCTTGGGCAACCAGCTAGGCTAGTCGCTCATCGTCAGCCTCTAGACAATGTCTAGGCAATTGCTAGAAAATCTCCAAAGAAGTTGTGAAGACAGCTTCAGGAACAGACCTTGATGGTTGCAAGAAGACAACAGGGGTTGTCTGATCTAACTACGACACTCCTTGGACCCATTCTTTGGGAACGATCCAAGCCGATGACTCACTGATTGATCGCTAGATAGCCACCAGGCCGCAACTAGAGAATCACTATCCAGTTAGTCGGTATCCAGGAACCTCAGGCGAGAAGACAACGATGACAACAACCATTGTCACTAACATGATCCAATCATTGGAAAAATGCAGGTTCATTCGTATCACTCCCTAAAACTATTGTTTTACTTTTTGCTTTCCCTTTGCGGTTTCTTACAAAGACATTACTAACTTAAGCCTTGGAGGATCATTGGGGAAAACCCGTGATCACCTATTTTTGACTTCTTGATCATGCATTATCCAACCATGCAAAACGTCAATGGTCAGCCACGGCCTGAATACAGTCCCAAGGCGCTATACGCCAACATTGGCTACAAGACTAAGGTACTTACTTTTACTATCTATACTTTATTACTCGTTCTCATTCTCCCTACATTCTATAATGTCTTCCCGCTCATTCACGAGCCAACGCTAACAACAGTCGATCACGACTCACACGCGTTAAGACACACCTCACCTGAAGAAGTATCACTTCTGAGTCGGTTTGTTCTCATTAAAATTCTACTCAATACGTAGCTTTGTTTTGAGACTTCTTTGAAACTTCTTTGATTCTTATTTTAATAAGCGACTCTGGGGCGCTAGCTCCCATTGTCGATACATTGTCTTTAATTCATAGATTAGAAGCTTTCCAATTCTATTTGTGATGTTTTGCGAGAAAACAACTCTCCCACAACTCAACTACCGCTTCAAACGCACCATACGCGCTATTTCACGTCTCACCGACTAAATAAATACGCGAAAAACAACACACAAAAAACCACTGTATACATACATGGTTATACCGTCTAGAAATGGCGATGTCGTCACGCATACAACGTGGTGAAGTAACCCATAAGTTGGTTACCCCCCATCTAAAGCCAATCAATGTAGTCACATTGGATTAGTACGGGAAGGGGAACGCTATAGCACCGATACCCAAGACCACATTCGCGGGACGCCGTGAACACATTACATCCTAAGGACTAAACTTATGGATCCAAAGGACGCCTAATCATAAGCAATTATTCACGGACCTTTGCAGTACACAAAGCGCAAAGACCTGGAAACCTTTTCAGTGTCAAATTAATGCGCCATGGGAGAAAGCCACATAACACTTTCCCCGGATGCTGATCTACTAACGCATTCATACACACACAGATGCGTCCTTGGACAATCTCCATGACCATCGCCTCCCTCTAAATTTGCTAACTAAAGTAAATAAAAGGGTACTAGCAAAACAACATATATATAAGCGCCATACCGTGGCGACGAAGCTCAATACGAGTAAACATCACATCCCCTACAACGGGCGATACTTCTCTGGATATTCTCCAGATATCTACTTATACTAACATTATTTCAAAGTTATTTTATTTTAGTGCAGGGACAATACTGAAAGAAGCGCTCTATACAAGGGCGTCGAAACAAAACAAACATACACCCAATCAGGGGTTCGCTTTCGCTCACTCAACGAAGTTAAGTCAAATAAGCGACAAGGGAAACAGTAGAGCCACCCTTCAGTGGCTGGGGTCGAAGAAGCTGCCTCGTCTGAAGGCTCCTCGCCATCGACTTCCTTAATTGCGCCGGCATCATCGCTGGTTAAACATACGTAAAGATTCACCAGAAATGGCTCAGATGAACTCGCTAATCACGCGTCAGTACTTCTCTGGTCATTCTTTGGTTAAATGACAATTTTATCTAGCCATGCCAAGTTACTAATCGGTCAGCGTACGAAGATTGCACATAGATCCTGCGTTCAAAGAATCATTCTATCATCATGGGGTTAACTCAACCTCATAAATCAGACCCGTCATGACGAAGGAGGCTGGGGTCCATTACTGTTGAAGTATTAGGTACGTCAATCACCTTATCCTCATCATCTAGAAGATCCAAGTCCACCTCAAAAGAAGATCCTATGCTGGGGTGCTAAATGGATAATGCTTGACAAAGGTATCTTACTACGTTATTAAGTCCCAACGGTCGTTCTCTGCATCAGAAAAGTCTTGAAGAATCTCCAGGCGAAGCTCCATCGAATACTAACGTAACCATGCTAACTACCATGTTGAACAAACACTACTTCACCTTCATAGCTTCTCACAACTTCACTTCCCAAGCACAGTATAACTCATCAGGTATTCGCTATCTTGTGCGGAGAATTTCCGATGTAGACCTTAAAAACAGTCAAGTGTACTACCTTAAGAGTACCTTCGGGACATAGCTTCCAAGACATAGGCTCTCAATCCGAGACATATATCTTCAGTTTCTCAAGTATTACTTTTACACGACAACGAGTGTAAGCTCTTGGTTTGTGACTTCAGTCGAGTCTATGCTATGGGCTAGAGACTTCGATCAGGCTAAGACCCGATGCTCACGGTTATCGTCAAGTTAGCATGCCCAAGGCTACACAACTACGATCAAACCAATGCTAGCGGTAAGAAGCTTCGATCATGTCCGTGCTTATAGCTGACGGCTTCGATAGAGTCCGCACCTCTTGTAAACACCTCTGTCACGAAGACGTCTGCTGTCTAGAAACTCAATCGCTTATATCAGCGAACAACTCTTGAAAATAACGAAGATTCATGTCAAAGGCATGAAATCCATCTTGCCCATCTCGTTGCCTCAACGACCAAGATGAATTTGGGGTATTGTTGGACCCAAAAATAATCCAAGCAGGAAGCAACCCGGTACCAGAGAAGTCCCAATGCCTTACAGCTACAAGGTACTGTTCGACTCAGGTGTTAGGTGAAGAAGTATCAATACATAGTCAAAGAAGTATCAAGACCCGATTAGTACTTCTTTGCTACCTCCTCAGAGTAAGATAAGACTTGCGGCGAAAGGAAAGTCGGTTAAAGAAGATAGATTTTGTCCGAGATATGGTTGTTACAAGATAGAATCTTTCCAAGATATGCTCTGATATATGATAGATTCGCTGCCATAATGGATAAAGAGCATCCAAGATATAAGATAGATTTTCCGGACGACTTGTTGGTTAAGATAGATTTATACCTTGTTTAAGATAGAATTCCTACTTTTTGTCTATAAATTCCCATGTAAACCCACGAAATTAAAAAAGAGGGATATAGGATTATAGGATATCAACTCAAATCACACACAATAGCCCTCGCTAGAGGCATACGATGTAAACCCTGGAAGGGGGGTCATACCTTCATACATTCATTGTAAACCCTAGAACGGGGTACCATGTCTTTACACATTCATACGCTTTTCTCATCAATACAAATACAATTTTCGTCCTTCTCTTTGATTTATTTCGATCGGGGCCCGATCTAGGCCATAATTCCCTAGGGTGAATTTTGGCTCAAACAAGTAGTATGGCTAGAGCTTGGGGTTGGGGCCTCGCTAACATGTTTTTCTGGTTCGTTGAAGACTTTACTAGGAGCACGGTTCTCGGATTTCGTGGACAACAATAGCTGGATGATACTCCCACCAGACGGCTTAGTGTTGAAATTCTTTGGCACTGAAACCACATGCCACAGAATAGAGACAAAACATACATTAGACTATCTTTACCTAGAAAACAAGCAAGAAACAAAGATTCAAACAAAGCAAAATCAACGAGTCCTTACGAGTTGTGTTCCAAGCATCTAAGAATACATCCTTATATATTTCTCCTAACTCCCCCAGGGAGCACCTTTCAACAAGAAAGAAACGAGATTGCCAACCAGAGTTTGGGGCTTTCACGCCAGGGATCAAGGGATCTATAGTATTCCTAGAATGGAGAGTAATCCTTCTTGGTCTAGTAGGAACTACTTTATATGCTACTAGAAATTCGCTCATGGTCATAGCGACCCCTTTTCTTGCAGCAAGCTCGTCTACACACCTAAGTATGCGCTAGGTTGTGGGCATAACCAGGGACGGTGACACTCCGAGATCCTTAAGAAAATCTCTGATAAACGGAGAAAAGGGAAATTTGAGCCCTAAAGCGAAAGGAAACTCCGTTAAACAAACCCAACCCGGACGAATCTAGTCGATTAACTTGCTCTGGGGGCAATACGTGACTGTTCCGTCTGGATTCCGCCCTCGGCAACGATCCTTGCCACGTCTTCCGGCGTGAGGTCACAAAGAAATTGATCTTGTGGAATTAAAGAATTTGAGGGAGCGAAGAGCAGGGGTTCGCCCATGATTGAAGCAAAGGGCTAAAGCAAAGAAGGGGAGGAGGATGAATCAGGCTTTGAAGGAAGAAAGTAAAGGAAGAAGAAAGCGAATTCGTACCTGTGGGAGTGAAGCGAAGTGACTCTTCTGCAGGAAAAGAACGAGCGTTTGGAGCGTTTTTAAATAAGGAGTAATGATGATTTGTAGGGTATCGATTTCCAAGACAAGAAAATCGGTTGAACAAAGATTTGGTTCAATTCGAACTGAATTTCGAATTTGAAATTCAATTTCAAATTGAAAGGGGTATTGTTGGGCCTTGCTACCAACGGCCCACAATAGCTTCTAGAGAACGTCCAACGGAAGAAGTCCATATTGTCTAGCGCAAGTATCTAGATACGCCCACGATGGATTCAAGCCGAATTATCCGAGTCCATCAAGTTCCACGAAAATTCCATCTAATTGTTAGGATATAAATTAAAGTTGATTTGTATCTATCTAATTAATATCGTATCTTGTGAATATTTTGTCTAGTGGATAAGCATCTATCTAGTTAATTAAGATATCTTGTAACGATATATCTTTAGGAACCCCTATATATACATGGAGGGGGGCACACATATTGTACGTTCACATACATATACATTCGAATACGCACGAGAGTTAATACAGTTTACACGTTTTCTTAATGATTCTCGAGTTCGTGTTGCTTAGTTCTAGCCCGATCTAGGCTAAGGGATCTCCGATCTAGATTGGTAGATTTCTAGCTCAAACAATGATGACAAACTAAATAAAGAGATACAAGTGTTTCATAATTAGCAATTCAAGAAATTTCAAACTTTTCCTTTTAACTAGAACAACTTAACAAGTTTCCAGGCAAAGTTCCCCCTTAAAGCATGAATGTAGATCAGAATATCATAAGTCCAATATATTATAATAGTTCCAATTCACAAGAATTACGCTAAAGTTCCACCTATGCAATAGAAAAGCTATATAACTAATAGACAATGTATCTCTGCAGAATTCATACTTCCCCTTTTGGCATCATTAAATAGATAAGGCAATGAATAAGAAATGCACAAGAACACATCAAGTCATTAAAGGATAATTGCATTACATAATATCATGGAAAGTACAAAAGAGATGCAGTGGAGCTTCGGCAGTCTTAGCACAAAAACGAAAGAAAAGAAAAAACATAGAAATAGTAGGTTAATAGGGTAAGAGGGGCTTGATCATGGAGTAGGAGAAGCAGTAGGAGTGAGCTTGTCCTTGACTTTAACCAGAACAGCAAGAATCTGGCGAAGGAGTGAAATCGTTTCAGCAGAAGAAGAGGAGGAGCTCTCAGGAACAACTTCCACAAGCTTAGAACCTTGAATACTGGATGGAGAGGGCGGAGGAAGTTCAACATGCTTCATCTTTTGAAGGTTCACCAAATCCAACTCTTTGCCAAACACTTCGTGGGGGGCCTCATCATCATACCTCTGTTCCTCTTGGAGGATCATCTTCACCAAAGCAACATATGGTAAAGAGTGGGTGGGCTTGGCACAACACTTTGTCATATGACCCATGATGATGTGAGCAAGGGAGATGGGCTTCTTTCTCAAAAATGCATCCAATAAGATAGCATCCTGAATGGTCACTGTAGTGCGCTTTTCCTGGCATGGAATCACGATTCTGGAAATGTACTGATGTGCCATCTTTCATAACTGAGACAACCCCTAAGTAGATGGTTCCTTACCCTGCAAAATTGAGCAACCAAACAGACGTTGAAACATCTTGGTCCTGTTGTAGTCACCCCATCCAACTGATGGAAGAGACTTTAGGCCAGAAGCAAGAACCTTCAACAGTTGGCGCACATGAGCAGTAGTGAAGGAAAAGCAATCACCTTCCTTAATCCAGACACCACATAGCTCTTCCTTGATATTATTGATGGAGAGATGAGAAAAGAAGTCACAGACCTGGGCAGGATCAACAGACACCTTCTCATGACACAGATTGACCTAGTGTTGTTCTTTGAGCAAGTCAAGAAATTCTTCAAACAAGTGGTCTTGGAGAAACTTCCTTGTTACCAGCAGAGGAACAAACAACTTTCGTTCCCTTGACGTTTCCACTGACACTCCCTTTCCTTTGGCAGCTTTACCATGCTCATCAGCATCTAGGCGAGAGTTAGGAGATGCTGGTGTGCTCATTGGCTTGGACGTTTCCATTCCATGCTTTTTCAACATTTCCCTGATATACTTCTGATGTCTCTCATTTTGGTGGTGTTTTAGTGGTTAATTTCCCTTGTAAATATGTGTCTTTTGTTCCTTTCTTTGTTAGTTTTGTCCCTTTTTAGCTTAGTTCCCGGTTTGCTATGAGATTCGGAGACTATGCGAGTTTGTTGTGTTTTGTAGGTAAAATGGCGCATTTGAGGACATTTTGGAGGAGTTTCTAAAGAGGATCCGAGCTAAAGAGCAAAGGAGCGTAAGAGCCATGCAAAGATCGAAGAAAGACTCAAGGAAGACCAAGAAAAGAGAAGGATCGAGGCCCAGGACCGATGTCCCACCAAGTCGAGCCCGAGTTAAGAATTTCAAAGGCTCGGACCGACGTTGGCAACGTCGGGCCCGAGGTGCCTCCGCATCGATCCAAGTCGGCTAAGGAGAGGATTGGGCTCCAAGGCACATTATTGTGATCTTCCACTTTTGCCCTTCTTCTAATTTTGGAATTCCTTGGTCCCCAATCCAAGAGGGAGTATAATTAGAGGAGATTAGAGAGCATCTAAAAAAGGATCCCACACCTAATCACTCTCAAAGGCTCAAGGAAGACTTGGAGAGCAAGGAGGAGAAAGGAGGAGGAGAAGAGAAGAGGAAATCGGTGGAGCTTTAGGAGGAGATTAGTGAGTTTGAACTTGTTTTACTTTTGTTTTAGTGGATTTGAGACTTGGATATTGTGAACCCCTTTAATTTGAATGCAATTTGGCCTTGATTTGAGTTTGATGATTGAGATTCGTTTGATTTGCCACTTGATTGCTTTTTACTCTTATTTGATGGAGTAGATTCCATAGTCTTGGGTTGTGGGGGAATCCCCTAGCTAGGATTGGGTGTGAACCCCCAATTCCATAGCCTTGAGTGCTTGATCTATGAATCCTCTCTACATTGAGCTTCAATTCTCTTGTGAGAACAAGGGATCTAGGGCTTGTGGTTGGTAAGAGTAAGCGAAAGCGATCTCGAGCCCATCACTAGACCAAGCATCGAAGGAGGTGAAAACTCCCTAAGGTCGAAGTGTAGAGTGGAGGGATCGAAGGCAATAACCTCGATCTTATAAGTATCAACACTTATTGGCTGAATTGGGGTGGAATCACCCAAGTCTAGATAGGGGAGGAACCCAAAAACCCAAGACCGATCTACCACATTTGCCTAGTTCGAGATACCCAGACATCAGGCCCGACGTTGTGTGTGTCGGTCCCGGCCAATTCTCCTCGATCCACCCTCGGACCGAAGTGACCAGTGTCGGTCCGAGGTGTTCTCTTTGATTTTCCTTGTTTTTGCCTTTTTTTTTTACCTCTTTTTAGTCTTTTTGGTACTCTCAACGCACGAACTCCCGTGTGTTCGACACCCTACCTCTTTTACTACAATTGGGGTTCGGTTTATAAATTTAAATTTTGACCCTCCGATCCGGAACCCATCAGAATTTTGGCGCCGTTGCCGGGGAGTTCTACTTGTTTGAGGTACCATCTTTTGTTGAGTCTTTGATTTGGTAGTGATTTGGGTGAGGGACTAGCCCAAACCCCTTGTTTGTTTTGATTCGGTTTTTGTTTGTGTCTTTGGTTGTAGGTGTTTGCGAGCTCGTTCCGCCCGAGGAACATTTGAGTTCGACTTTGTGTGTGATCCGGAGAGCATAATCAAACAAGCTCGAAAGAAGGAAAGAATGGCGGACCAAGCACAATGTGATGAGGAGGTTGATAGGATGAGGGCCGACATGGCTCGAATGCAACTTGAGATGGCGAACCGAGATGCCGAGGCTAGAAGAGAGTGTGAGCAAAGGATGAGATTGGAGGCTCAAATCAACACCCAACCCCGGAATGCACGTCAATATATGCATCCGGAGTTGAAGGTGCCGGAACCGGCCATTGTCTTGCCGGAGGTGTCAAAGAACTTTGAGATCAAAACTCAATTCATCTCACTCATCAAGCGGGATCAATTTCAAGGGATACCGAATGAGTGCCCGATCGAGCATGTGAAGAAATTCAAGGATCTATGTGAGACCATCTCGACGGATGATGAGACGCTTGAGTAGGTGCTACTCAAGGCCTTCAAGTGGTCGTTGGGAGGCAAGGCATTGCATTGGTTGGAGAGCCAAGCACCTCGATCCATCACATCATGGAGGGCTCTCAACGAAGCATTCTTGATGAAGTTCTTTCCGCCAACCAAGACAACGGAGCTTAGTGTTGAAGGGTTTCTTGAACAAATAAATTTATAGTCAAGACCCCGCTGAGTATAGCGAAGTCAGGATCGTCCACGGGAGTGAGAATAGTGTTGAGAATAGTCGAAAAACTACGAAAAGAAAAGGAAACAAGAGCAAATCAACTCAGGATCGACCTGAAGAGGGTCGATCTCGACCCTAAGGGGGTCGTTCCTGAGAGCAAACACACACGAAACACACACAAACACTAGCAAAAGCTCGAACACGACGGAGGGAGTCGGGATCAAGGCAAACGACACGAATTTCAATCAATATAAAAGGGCAAATCCTAGGGCTAGGGCTACCACAACAACAACCATACATATCGTAGGTTGTTAGTTCAAGATGTGCATGAGACTAGAGGACATGGTGGGTTAGAAAAGACTTTGCAAGGATTAAAGGAACACTTCTATTGGCCTAAAATGTCGAATTATGTGCTTAAGTTCATTAAGGGTTGTGTTTCTTGTGCTAAAGGAAAATCAAAGTTAACTAACCATGGATTGTACCAGCCTTTACCTATACCTAAGAGCCCTTGGGAAGATATTTCTATGGATTTCATTGTAGGGTTGCCTAGGACTAGGAAGGGCCGAGATAGCATCTTTGTAGTTGTAGATAGGTTTTCGAAAATGGCTCACTTCATTCCATGTCACAAAACTGATGATGCCGTGCATATCTCTAACTTGTTTTTCGAGCATGTTGTCAAATTGCATGGTATTCCTTGTTCTATTGTTAGTGATAGGGATGCAAAGTTCTTGAGTTGCTTTTGGAAATCTTTGTGGTCTAAGTTGGGTACTAGATTGCTTTATTCTACTTCTTGTCACCCTCAGACCGATGGTCAAACTGAGGTTACTAACCGGACTTTGGGCGTCTTGCTACGCACCATGATTAAGTCCAACATCAAAAAATGGGAATATTGTTTTCCTTTTGTAGAATTTGCTTATAACAGGTCGGTGCACTCGGCAACCAAGATGACTCCCTTTGAGGTGGTGTACGGTTTGAACCCCAGGACCCCGGTGGATCTCACGCCCCAGCCCATGAAGGACAAGGACAAGACGTCGTTCGACGCACACAAGAGGGCTGAGTTCGTGAAGAAGCTGCATGAGCGCACTAGGTTGCACCTTGAACGCAAGACCGCCCAATACAAGGCCCAAATGACAAGGGTCGAAAGAATGTGCAATTTGATGTGGGCGATCTTGTGTGGCTGCACCTAAGAAAGGAGAGGTTCCCGGACAAGCGCAAGTCCAAGCTCCATGATAGAGGCGACGGCCCCTTTCGTATCACTCAGCGGATCGGCCCCAATGCCTATCGATTGGACCTCCCCGAAGAGTATGGTGTCCATCCTACATTCAATGTGGCGGACCTATCCCTCTATGTCCCCGATGATGACTCCGACGACGAATCGAGGACGCTTCGTAGCCAAGTGGAGGAGAATGATACAAACCATGCACCAATGACTCCGCAAGAGATCGAGGACCTAGCCCGAGTCCCCTTCGATGGACCAATTACTAGAGATCGAGCCCGGAAGCTAAAGAAAGCGACAAGAGTTCTTTTGGCGCGCATCCCAGCTATGCTCGATTCACATGGGCCACAATGGACCACCCTCATCTCTCATGTCCCGAATTGATATTTGGGCATGCCTATCTTTGAAGTTATTTTAGGATTAGAAAGATTTGCTATTTTTGGCACTTGCCATCTTTTGTTCTTTCTATTTTTATCAAGGCATGGACGACTTGTGGCGCAAGAAAGCCAACGCCCTAGGAAGTGACGCACACACACACGGCCACACGCATGGGACGCGGACGCGTCTTGGAGAAGGGCGGAAGCTTCCGACTTGGGCCGCAATTCACCTTGGAAAAAGATAGATAGAGTTTGTTTCAAGTTGTTTTTTTTCACTAGTTAAATTGTAGTTTCCCTAGTAACTTTTAGCTTTCTTTCCAAGCAAAGATAGAATCTTTGGCTGATTTTTGTCTATAAATTCGAACCATATGATGAATGAAAAATCAGATTTGTTTTCCTGGAAATTAACTTGCGTTAAAGTTGATTTCCCGGGATTAAATCCAAACCAAGCTCGTGTCTTGCATTGGAAGAAAGTTGCCCCCTTTACTCAAGCAATTAGCCGATCCTCAACCACATTCATCCGTCATCGATCGTCCATCATCATCCAACTCACGACGAGAAGAATTGCTTACAATTCCTTCTCGCCCTCTCCTCTCGCTCTTCTCTTCTCCCTCGTCTTTCTTCTCAAGTCACCATAATTTGCATGACTAAAAAGAATCTCAATTTACATAAATTTATTAGCTTGCGTGAAATTCATCCTACTCATATTGGTACTTGTCGTTGTGAATATCGCAGGTGGCCCATAGGGCGTTAATTCACCAACCGACCCTTCCTTTACACCGTTGAGGTTTCAACCCTTGTTGGATCTTCCAATCCAAGGGCGAGCCTTCCGTTCGTAAGAAGCGAAAAGATTGAGCAAGGGCAGCAGGCGAAACTTCCCAAAGATCCTGAAAAGCTTCCGCAACCCCAACCATAGCCCTCGTCGCAGGCAATCACGTATCAGAAGAAGAGGAAGACATCATCAAAACCAAACTAAAATTCAAATTAAACAAAAGAACAATCTTACCAAGTCTCAAACTTGTTCTCCAAGTCTTCTTCCTAGCTCTCCTAATGTTGAATGATTAATTCCTTCCCCACCAAGGGATGAATTAATTAAAACTATAGGTTCAACCTCCTTTTATAGAAGAAAAGGAGTCCTAATCTAACTAGGAAACACAAAGAAACAACCTTCCTTAAATACAAACTAGGAAACTCTACGAGCAATCCGGAATAAGGGAAGTCGGTGCCTAGGATCGACCCAAATAGGGTCGATCTCGACCCCCCCTCAGGGTCGATCATGAGAGTTATTTTCCTTGATCTCCAAGTTGTTGATTTGGCTCGAGCTCGACCCCTTCCAGCTCGATCCTGGGGTCGATTCCTTCACTTTTCTTCTTGATTTAGCTCCTCTTAGCGCTTCTCCTTAGCTTGTCCACTTGAGATCTTCCTCCTAGCTTGTACATCCTCTCTTAGCATTGCTCCAAACTCTTCTTCAAGCTCCAAAACACCTACAAAACGACACAAATATGCGTAGTTTCCGAATCTCAAGGAAATACGAAAACACATGCACAACGACTCAAAAACACAAGACTCAAGCACATAACACAACTCAAACTAACCTATCTAAACCCTAAAAATCTACCTAAAATGCGGAGATCAAAACACCCCATACTTAGACTTGCTTGTCCTCAAGCAATAATCATGCAAATCAAGACCAATAACACAATATTCAAGCATAGCCCTTATCAAAACATTTTAAACATAAGTGAAGAGAAGACAAGTAATTTTAACGTCATCACATATGTATAAATCTCAAGCTAGGCAATCACAATCCAACCTCACGAGGGATATAAATGTGTTTCTCTCAACTCTCATGTGTTTAGGCTTAACAAATCAACTCTCATCTCAATCTTTATGCAACATCTACTTTATCATTGAGACTTATATCACCAATCTCTCTACCTAGCGAAGTCAAAACACATCAATCTTCATAAGAACTTAGGCTCAATGAAATCTTCATAGAAGACTCCATTCGGCCGGGTTGTAATGGGGCTTGGTAATAACAAAAGGTCGGGAGTTTATTGGCCATGTGGTGCTAAATCCGGGAATCAAACTCCTAAATACAACACTTTCAAACCAAAACAACTCTCTTCTTTTTCTTTCAACTCATAACCAAACACTTCATCAATGAAACTCACACCCATCAATTTCTAACCCAAACTCCCATAATACAACTTAGAAACACTAGGAATTCTTGGCCTTGCACTTAAACATTCTTTTTTTCCTTTTCTTTCTTTCTTCTCTTTTTTTTTTCCATCAATTTTTCAACAATGTGCTATCCAAGCCAAGAATCCTTTTACATTTCACTTCAACAAGTTGTTTTCTACCCTTTAACAATATCACCACTTCCAAACTCAACACAAATGTCACTCAACAAAACTTATTCCCAACTCTTCATCTAAGTTCAATTCCCGGAAGAGGGTCAAGCTAATAGGCTAGGGATAATTTTTGTGGATCTTCAAACAAAAGGTCAAGGCTAGAACGGGGCTTCAAGCAAAGATAATTCAAGGTAGGCATGGAAGAATATGGGCTAAAAGTATAAGTTCTTAATCACAATCAACATGCATGAACAATCTCATAGCGGTTTCAAGAAATAGATAACCATATCAACAACAAGAGACATATGCATAAAGAGAGCAAAATCACACATATAAAGAAGAGGGAATTAATGATGTTCTCTCTATAAGGCAAAAATTCTCACTAGGTAAAAATTTGTTGGATTGCAATTACTTTCACTCAAGACACATATGCTCAATTTCATCACAAGTCATATTCACAATCAAGAGCAATTTCTCAAAAACATGGGCTACACTATCCAATTATACCAAAATGAATTACATGACAAACATGAAAATTAATTTTCATCATAGGACATCTAAGATGGAACATTTTTCTATCCTAAAACAAAACAAATAAGCAAATTTTTTTTTTATTTTTCGACATTTTCTCAATTTTTTTGGATTTTTGACATTTTCTCAATTTTTTTGAATTTTTCAAGATTTTTCTCTTTACAAAGCAAACTATCAAACCACTCAAACAAAGCAAACAAAGACTCAATTATATACAACATGTGAGATTTCTTCTTCCCCACCCCATACTTAAATCATGCAATGTCCCCATGCATGAAAACATATGAAAAAGTAAAGAGAAAAGAAGAAGAAAACTCACAAAAGCTCTTTCAAGCTTGAATTGGAGGTAGAGATGGTGTGCTGGCACGACCCCCTTAGGGTCGAGATCGACCCCCTTAGGGTCGATCCTGAGAGGTGAGTGAGGGGGAAGTAGAGCAAGGGGGAGGTCGTGATCGACCCTTATAGGGTCAGTCCTGAGGGCTCATGTACCTCGTTTGAAGTCATCTTTTCCCGTCCTTTTTGAGCTCGTGTTTGAAACTTAGCACCCTGCAAAAATCCCACAAAGATCCTATCCAAACAAATGTATACTATCCTAGTCTAATCTAAGGAAGGTTAGAAAAATCAAATCTAAAAAAATAAAAGATCTAATCTAAAGACCGGGTTGCCTCCCATAAGCGCTTTTTTAACGTCATTAGCTTGACGAGAGGTACCTCAACTAGTTGGAGGATGTGAGTGCCAAGGTGGCTCGGATGTCCTCATCGCCCCATACTTAGACTGAGAAGAGAGGGTGGAAGAAGGTGTAGAGAGAGGTGTACCACAAAGCATGCAAGTAGAGTGAGAATATTGACCTGTATCGACCGGAGGACGGGTCGGTGTCGAGTGGCTTTGTCGGGAGTCAAGCTTCTTTTGTACATAAGGGTTTAACAAGCTCGACCCCATTTGGGTCGTGACTGATCGTGTATGGGCGACATCGAGCCTTAACACCTCGCCTTTCCAAAGGTCCTCTTCCGGATGAAATTTGTTGATGGGTACCTCGTCTCTAGACTCCATGATGCCCCCAATAGGTAGCCGAAACTCTACCACCTTATCACCAATTCCGAAGGTAAGGAGACCCTTCTTCACATCAACCTTAGCTCCGGCGGTTGCTAGGAATGGTCGCCCAAGGATAATTGGTATGTCGGGATCTTCCGGCATATCCATGACAATAAAATCATTAGGCACGACAAACTTGCCGACTTGGATAGGAAATTGTTGGGACGCTATCAAGGACGCCTCCGTACTTGGTAGTGTGCCCAAAACCGTCCCTTAGTTTTGATATGACAAACTCACTTTGATTCTAATAAACTTGTCCAAGTGTTCAGGAATGCCAGTGACAAAAGGACAACAAGTGTGTATGGGCGTCCCCTAGGCTTAGGGACGCTAGCTAAAAGGAAGTAAGGACCAGCAAGAGACTACTTGAGCAAGGACGGAGTCCCAAGCAAGTAGGAACGCAAGAAAGGAGTCCTTACTCACTAGCCGACAGGATGACATCACACGACAATGTTTGATCATCCAAGGACACGTGGAGACCGATCCTGTAGCAGAGTCCAACACTACGTGGCGGACGATCCTATAACAGAGTTCATCAACACGTGGCGGCCGATCCTGTAGCAGAGTTCATCACACACAGTTGGATACAGGAAGCTTCCTCATCACCGCCATACTACGTGGAGGAAGATCCTGTAGCCACGTCCATGAAGGGCATGATCGTCCCAGAGAAATGACGCCCTTCCCCAAGTCCTATAAATAGCCCCAAGGCATTTATTGTGACGCTAACGCTTTCAAGAATATTCAGAGAGAATCAGTGGAAAGCGACTCACTCAAGAACACTAAGAACTATCTCAAGAACTCAAGAACAGTGTTTAGACCTGAGTTAGATCGAGTGAGATTTTGTACCCAAACCACAAAACAGTTTGTAACCAAAAAGAGAGAGAGAGAGAGTTCTGCGAAGTACTGCAGAACGTAGGAATAGAGTCCTTTAGTAGATTGAACTATAGCTTAAGTTGTAGGCTTAAAGGAGTTCTTTACAAGTGAACTTAGGGAAAAGCTAAGTGTCAGAGAACTGTAAAAACTCGCCAGTACAACTGTAAGAACGTTCAATATAAAGGAAAGAACTATTCAAAAATCCTCCAAGGAGGTAGAGGTTTACACTCAAGGACTACTTGGTCTTGAGTGGTTCCTCTATAATTCATTGCGTTCATTACTTACCTGTTTAGTACTTTTTCCGCTGCACTACTCAAGGACGCTCCTACTCCTCGTAGGAACGCCTAACCAAAGGACACCTTTACCTAAGTAAAGGCCGTCCCTCAGTACTAACGATCCAACAATTGGTATCAGAGCAGGCGCTCTAGATTTTGTTGAGTTGCAGGTTAAAGATGGACATGAAACCAATTGGAATCTCTTTTGTGAAGCCTCCGCGCCTGACGGACGGCAACTTCAACCGCTGGAAGATTAGATTTGAGAACTTTGTAAGGAGTCAGAACTATCAGTGCTGGAAAGTGATCATGAAAGGCGACCTTGCCATTCCTGCTGACAAGAAGGACAAAGAGGACGAGTGGGGTCCTGATGAATTCAAGTTGATGGAAACAAATGCAAAGGCTATTTGCTTCCTTCAAGCGTCTCTTTGTGAAAGGGACGCCACCAGAGTTAGCAATTTGGCAACTGCCAAACTACAGTGGGAAGCTCTGGAAAAATTCCACGTAGGAACTGCTGAGATGAGGGAAGACGTTCAGCTTGAAATCAAGAGAGAGTTCTATGCTTTCAGAATGCTACCCAACGAAACTGTCAATGACTATTCATACCGCTTTGAGCAACTTTGAGGAACTTGGGCGTTCCCGAAGCTGAAGTTTCAATGAGAAATAGAGTTCAAGTGGTCATTGATGGTCTAACAGGAAAGTGGAACTTTGATAGAACCACGTTCAAAGAGAATACAGCTAACAAGACTCTCGATATGGAAGAGATCTACGGGAAGCTAAGAGGATATGAAGCAAGAAGGAACTCTGATTTGGCTGAGCTAGCAAGGAATCCTCAAACAGATCTAGCACTGATAACATCAACACCAAAGTACGCTGAGTATCTTCGTCGTCAACAAGAACTTGCTTTATTGATAGAAGCCAACAAAAATGAGAACCGTGAGAAGATGCGCGTTCAAGCGTTGAGAGAGAAGCAAAGAAAATCTAAGGAACATCTTGATGAAGAAGAAGAACTTGCTCTTATTCACAAAGCGTTCCGTTCTTTTGGCAAAAGAAACAAATATTTCAACAAACACAAGATGCCCAAGAAAGAAAGTCCCAAGTACACTGAAGCAGAAATGAAAGAACTTACCTGTTACAAATGTAACAAGAAAGGACACTTTGCTAAAAAATGTACAACGGGAATGTCCTCAAAGGAGATGAAGACAAAAGCCCTCATTGGAGCGTTCGCATCTGCATGGGATAACGTCAGTTCTGATGATGAAGAACCCGATGAACAAGAGGCATACATAGCTCTTGAGGACGCCTCTGATAATGAACAAGTAGCATACATGGCTATGGAGGACGTCACAATTGTTGAGAAGTGTAAAAGATTAAGAGGTTACCTCAGAAGAGCAAAAGATTAAGAGGTTTCATGGATGGATGAACCCTGAGGTAAAATTGGCCATGGTGCACTACTCATGTAGCACTTTGGAGGAGTATGTGAATGCGGCCTATAAGGTAGAGGTGACTCTTGAGGAGAATTCTAGCAAGTCAAAGGGAGGAGGGAAACCACCGCAACATGGATCCCAAGTCACCGGGTTCAAGCGACCTTACCCTTCTTCCAACTTTGAAAGGTCTAGCCGAGCTCGTTCTGAGTCAGGTCAATCACGGTCCACTCAATTCTCTGGCCATCAGAGGGGTTCTGTTGTGTGTTACAACTGTAATGAACCAGGACACACCAAAAGACAGTGCTCTAAGGAAAAGAAAAAGTGCTTTGAATGTGGGAAGGAGGGACATATACGCATGCACTGTCCTCAGAGGAAAAGGGCAACCCAATCACGACAAGCATCAGTCTCTCACAATAACCGAGCTTACTCGGGTCCATCAAGGGCAGCTTCATCACAATCTACTGCCCAGAACAAGGGAAGGGCACCGACAACTTCGGCTAGTCAAGGCCAACGACTGTACGAGATGCGTCGTGTGGATGAGCCCAATGCCCCAGTCACTCAAGGTACCTTATACCTCCGCTCTATTACCGCCTTCATGTTATTTGATTCTGGTGCAACACACTCCTTTATATCCGAAAGTTGTGTAGAGAAGGTTAGCCTTGAATGTAATGCTACATGTGAACCTTTTATCGTGAACCTCCCTAACAGGGAGAAAATCGTGGGGACAAAACAACTCACAAACTTTCCGATCACCATTCAAGGTCGAAAGTTTGACGCTGACTTGATTTGTATACCCATGGGCCCTTATGACATCATCTTGGGGATGGACTGGTTGACACGACATGGAGCGGTGATTGACTTCAACACTAGGACTGTGACTGTTACTGCTGGAGGAAAGTATGTGTGCAAGTTTAAGGGGCGACAAGAGTCCGACAATGGGAAATTGATTAATGCCATGACGGCAAGGAAACTGCTTCGACAAGGTTGTACTGGATATTTATGTTATCTAGAGCAGACTAAGGAGGAAGAAAGGTCCATACAAGCAATTCCCGTGGTAAGAGAATTTTCAGATGTCTTTCCAGAAGACATCCCAGGCCTTCCCCCTCAGAGGGAAATCGAGTTCACCATAGACCTTGAGCCTGGGACTGCACCTATCTCCAAAGCACCATACAGAATGGCCCCGTTAGAGATGAAAGAGCTGAAGAAGCAGTTGGAAGAGCTAATGGAGAAAGGATACATTAGACCAAGTGCATCACCTTGGGGTGCACCTGTTTTGTTCGTGAAAAAGAAGGACGGAACCCTTCGGTTATGCATTGATTATCGCGAACTGAACAAGGTCACCATCAAGAACAAGTATCCGCTCCCGAGAATTGACGATCTACTCGATCAGTTAAGGGGCGCAAAGATATTCTCCAAGGTTGACCTAAGGTCTGGGTACCATCAGCTTCGGATTCGAGAGGAAGATGTCTCCAAGACAGCCTTTCGGACCCGATATGGTCACTATGAGTTTGTAGTGATGCCCTTTGGTCTCACGAATGCACCAGCGGTATTCATGGATCTAATGCACCGTTGTTTCCATGATTACCTGGATAAGTTCGTAGTGGTCTTCATTGATGATATCCTGATCTACTCTGAGGACGAGGCCACTCATGAAGAGCACTTAAGAATTGTATTGGGGATTCTTAGGCGACATGAATTGTATGCCAAATTATCAAAGTGTGACTTCTGGCTAAGAGAAGTTGCATTCTTGGGCCATGTGATCAATGCCGAGGGAGTGATGGTAGACCCTGATAAGATTAAGGCAGTGGCAGATTGGGTGCAACCCCGAAATGTGAAGGAAGTACGAAGCTTCTTAGGCCTTGCAGGGTACTATAGACGGTTTGTAGAGGGATTCTCTAAGATCGCCCTACCCATGACCAGCCTGCTCCGCAAGGTGCATAAGAAGTTCGAGTGGAGCGAGAAATGTGAAGCTAGCTTCCAAGAACTCAAGAGACGCTTGACTACCGCCCCTATCTTGACACTGCCAGACGATAGTGATGATTATGTGGTGTACAGTGATGCCTCTAAGCAAGGTTTGGGTTGTGTATTGATGCAAAAGGGGAGGGTAATTGCATATGCTTCACGGCAGCTCAAGCCATATGAAGTGAATTACCCGACCCATGATTTGGAATTGGCTGCAGTAGTTTTTGCCTTGAAGATTTGGCGACACTACTTGTACGGCGCGAAGTGTCAGATTTTCACCGATCACAAGAGTCTCAAGTATGTGTTCACGCAAAAGGAACTAAACATGAGGCAACGAAGGTGGTTAGAGTTGATTAAGGACTATGATATTGAGTTACTTTACCACCCGGGTAAAGCTAACGTCGTGGCTGATGCCTTAAGCCGAAAGGCCACTCAAGAGACCATGGTGGCTATGCTTACTACACAACCCGCCCTACAACAAGAGTTAAAGAGGGAAGGCATTGAAGTTTGGTTTGGCCAACAGCAGGGCAGGCTAAGTATGCTAGAAATTCAGCCCACCCTAATGGATCAAATTAAGGAGGGACAGATAGAGGACAACAATTTGATTAAGCTGAGTGGTGAGGTGCAAGAAGGGAAGGCACCAGGATTCGTTATTCAAGATGATGGATCATTGTGGTTCCGTGACAGAATTTGTGTCCCTGCCATTGAGGAAATTCGACAACTAATTATGAAGGAAGCCCATTCCTCTGCTTACTCAGTTCATCTAGGTTCGAGCAAGATGTACAAAGACCTGCGTAAAAATTTCTGGTGGCCAAACATGAAGTGGGATGTGGCGGAATTTGTTGCAAGGTGTTTAGTGTGCCAAAAGGTAAAGAGTGAACATCGCAGACCAGGAGGAGAGCTCCAACCCCTCCCAGTACCTGAATGGAAGTGGGAAGATATTGCTATGGACTTTGTGACTGGCCTTCCAAAGACTCTAAGCCAAAAGGATGCCATATGGGTCGTGATTGACCGACTAACTAAGAGTGCACACTTCATAGCAATCAAGTCAAATTGGGGTGTTCCCATGCTGTCTGAGATATTCATCCATGAAATTGTCCGCCTACATGGGACCCCCAAGACCATTGTGTCTGACCGAGATGGACGTTTCATGTCTAGATTCTAGCAAGGGTTGCATAAGTCCATGGGTATGGAATTGCGATTCAGTACCGCATTTCATCCTCAAACAGATGGACAATCAGAAAGGACTATACAGACTCTAGAAGACATGCTTCGAGCATGTGTGTTGGATCGGCCAACTAGTTGGGAGAGCAGTCTGAGTCTAGTTGAGTTCACCTACAACAACAGTTGGCACTCAACCATCAAGATGGCACCGTTTGAAGCTCTATATGGTCGAAGGTGTCGATCACCGATATGTTGGGATGAAAATGCTGATAAGATTCTTCTTGGTCCAAAGTTGGTGGAGCGAACCACTGCTGACATTGCTTTAATCAGGCAAAGGATGCTTGCAGCGCAAAGCCGACAGAAATCATATGCAGATTTAAAAAGAAGGGATGTGGAATTCACTGTTGGAGGGAAAGTGTTTGTCCGAGTCTCACCAACCAAGGGTGTGTTTCGTTTTGGAAAGCGAGGGAAGCTCAATCCACGTTATGTCGGCCCTTTTGAAATCCTTGAGAGAATTGGGAAGCAAGCTTACCGACTTGCCCTACCACCATCAGTACACCCGGTTCACAATGTCTTCCATGTCTCGTTGTTACGCGAGTACGTGCCGGATGACTCACATATCCTCAACTACGAAGATATTGAGATCCAGCCTAATGGCACGTATGAAGAGAGGCCTGTCCGTGTGTTAGGGCATCGACTGAAAAAGCTACGCAATAAAGAAATACCTTTGGTAAGGGTTTTGTGGTCCAAGAATGGAAGCGAAGAGACTGTGTGGGAGACATGGGAAACAGAGCAAGATATGCAGACTAGATTCCCGGAGCTTTTCTCTGGCTAGTTTCGGGGACGAAACTATTTTTTTAAGGGGGTACTATTGTAATAACCCGCTTTTTCATAGAGGGTACTATCGTAATTTTCATTTATTGACCACCATGAATAAAAGTATTGACATTATTTATTAAATGGAAATTTAATAAGAACCAATAATGCCATGATAATACTTTTAAACTCATATCAATAGGTCATTTACCTATTAACCTATGCTAAAGAAAGTGTTCAAAGCATTAAGATAAAGCTATATGAAACATCATTGAGAGATAAAACTAATAAGCTATATTAAATTAAAATGAGTATATTAAGATAATAAAATGGGAGGTAATCTTTTATACTCATACAATAATATTATACTAAAAAGAAAGAAAGAACTTTTCTTTATTTAAAGGAAAATAATAGGAAGAAAATAATGAATGAAATTTATAAACACACTTACATGCATAAGTAAGGGGAAAGGAAATTAATTATCTAGAATTACAAATTGTTTTCGGATTAATTATAATGGAAAAGGGTACTTTTATCACAATTTAAAAACCTTGGGCCAATTCTGTAATTAACCCTAGAAGGTGGCTTGACAGCCCGATCTTCTTCCTATCTCTTTCTTTCCTTTCTTCGAACACCATGGCCACCCTAAGACACGATTTTATTCGAGATCTTTCACCCAAAATCGTGGCTTAAACCTCAAGGAAAGAAGAAGATATCATATAATCATCATTCCCATACGAATCCCTTATATTATCCATGCTCAAATTAATCAAAGATCTCATACCAAATTTCAACTCAAACCCTAGAATACCGCCCCGATTCGGAGCCCAATATCTCCTAAAACCCTAAGCGGAATTCGGAATTGAGAGCACCCCTAGAATCCTCTCGTTCCCCTCTATAAAAGCCCTCGAACCCCATCCCACAACCATCTCATCTAGTTGCCCGAAAATCCCAAGCAATGTTACCAAACTCTTCAGCGAAAGCTGAGCCCGACGCCCACTTCGCGAACCAATAACTCGGCCGTCCGTCCACCAATCTCGACGCCGTCACCTCCTGAGTACTCCTTGCACCCTCCTCTTCAAACTGTTGCATAGCCCACGTCGAACCGTAGCCGGACCACCGAGAACGAGCCGCCTGAAAACGCCTCGTCGCCACTGTAAATCCCTGCTCCTATTCACTTTCTCTTAAATTTCGAACAGCATACTTTTGTTGTAAAATCGATTTTAATTAGTTAGAGTTTCTTTTGAATCATACAAAAATTCATATGACGACTTCATGTAGTTTTCTAATTGTCATAAAATTTTCATAAATTATAATGTCGTTTTTGCTGGTTAATAAATTCGATTAAACACACAGCCTGATTTTCGAAATAAATTCGTATTTTATTCTAAATTAATTATATAAATTACTATAAATTATATATGTTCTGTAAATATGATTTATGAACTATAAACAGTATTTGTGAATATTTTATTTGACTTTTGATGCCTAAAGAAAACAATTATCACAATATAGAGTATTAAAGAAAAGAATACAATTTTTAATTAAATAAAATAATTACGAAATTAAAAACTAACAGATTTAAGTATTTCTAAGTAACTTAGATGTTTTCATTAATTACGTAATTTTTATTTATATTATAGCTTATTTTATCGTAATTTCACTAGTAAATTGTAATTAGCCAAAAATAATGTATTTTTACTTTATGAACATAACAATAAAATAATTGTTTCTTGATCCTTAAATTTTTATCATGACTAAGTGTTAATAAATTTAAAGGATAGATTTTCAAAAGTGTTTTTCTAAGGCATGTGTAAGATTAAGGAATTAAAATCAAGAATGAAATAATACTTAAAATATATTATAAGAACATAGGTATGTATAATGAATAAAATACTTATATGCTTATAAGATCTTTAGCATATCTCTTGAATCCAACCTTTTCCTAGATAACGAAAAACCAAAATAAATTCATATAATTTATTTTGTCGTTGTTAATGAAACAGGAAACGAACCCTGTTCGTAAGGATTCACCTCGTTGACAAATTACCCTTTTGCCTTCGAATCAAGGCAAGTGGACGGTTCTCGCTTGCATAACTGGTTTTAAATGTTGTTGGGAACTTTGTGTGCTAATAAATGAATTAGGATTTATTGTTATAGCATTAATGACCTCATTATATATGTAGGATGTATATATTGCTAGACTGCGCTAGAACTTGGACTTAGGGCTCGATGTTGTGGCCTTATGTGTTTCGTCTCCATTGAGACTTGATGTGGACTTAGCGTAGTATTAGGGGTGTGGGTTAGACCCTGGACGCCTCTTTAAAATATTTGCATTAGGATGAACCTATACCCTAGTGCCTGGTCATGACCGTGCCGCCTCATCCGAATATGAGGGGTGATTGCACCTAGCTAGTGCCTTTATTGAATTTTTGAGAGCTCCTTTGTTTTGTTTCGACCATTGTCGAATCCGTTATTTTAAAAGCTATCAACCTGAATGTACCGTTTTGGAAGTAAGTAAGATAAGTGCATATGCACATAATTAACGAACCAGGGCGGTTAGTACAACTTGGAAAACCGCTCTTACTCCCGATTGACCAAGTCTTCTTTCCAATTTGAATTCGTACAATCATTGTGCGGTGAGGTTGGTCGTAGACCCAGTCACTCGACGGAGGTTTTTCAAAAACTTGTGTGAATAATAAGTTCCCAACAATCGCATACTTCGCTTAAGGAACCACCTCATGTGGCGTCCTATCTCCTTCCTGAGCATATTTCCTTTCTTACCTTCGATGGGGATACTTCATTATTAGATTATTGACCGGCTTTCATTCGGAATTCAATACTAATGGTGGAGTCTAACCATAAGAACCGTTTTTCTAAAACCCATTTGCTTAGTCTGTCACAAGACTAACCGACCGTTTTCTTTCCTTGCATGGTCGGCTGGTGTCAACCGTATTTACGCCGCGGCACATCAGGATTCGAGCCGTTGGAGTCTCAAGAGGAGTGAGTTGAAGACTTGGAGCATTTCTTGCAAGGTTATTTTCATTTGATATTATTTGAGAATAAATAAGACCCTTTTATTGTAAGGATCGTTTGTTATCGAGTACTTTCGCACTTTCGTTTTAATTATTCACATTTACTGTTTTGGATTGTAAGACAATAGGCGTTCTAGACGCTTTCGTTTTAATCCTAGGCGTTCTAGACGTTTTAATCCTAGGCGTTTTAATCCTACGCTTTCGTTTTAATTATTCACATTTACTGTTTTGGATTGTAATTATTCACATTTATTGTAAGGATCGTTTGTTATCGAGTACTTTCGCACTTTCGCACTTTCGCACTTTCGCACTTTCGTTTTAATCCTAGGCGTTCTAGACGCTCTAGGAACTCTTTCCGCAAGCATGCTATTTCAAATGATGTGAATATAAATGACTACATGCCAGAACCAGAGTTTTATTTCTGTAACGAACCAGGTAAGGAAGACCTTGCCTGGGTCGCAAAACACTAACTTTGTTATGGCAGGTGGAAGTGAGGGGACGCCCATGGATCATTGATAGTGGCGCCTCAAATCATATGACAGGAAGCCAGATCCATCTCAGTTCTATCCAAAGTAGTGCCACGGGAGGAACTGTCTCGTTTGGCAACAAGGGCAAGGGAAAGATCAAGGGGACGGGAACTGCCATTCTTAATCCGTCCATCAAAGCAACAAATGTCAGTCTTGTTGAAGGACTTGGCTTCAATCTCCTTAGCGTTTCCCAAATGTGTGACCAAGGTGAAAATCTAGTCACATTTGACTCAAAGGAGTGTCTCGTCATCAACAAGAAGTCAAACAAAGTTGTTCTCAAAGGAGTACGCCAGAACAATGTCTACATTTTCAACCAGGAGTTCAAGCCTAAATCAGAATTGTGCCTATCTGCCTCAAAGGAGGACGCTGACCTCTGGCACCGATGCCTTGGCCATGCTGGACCAAGCACAATCCTCAAATTGCATCAAGGAAATCTTGTGAAAGGACTTCCTCGAATTGATCCTGAAAAAGTTGAACAATGTGAAACTTGTATCAAAGGGAAGCAAACAAGAACGTCTTTCAAATCTAAGAACGAAATCAGCACAAAGAAGCCTTTGGAACTCCTCCATATGGATCTTTGTGGGCCAATGAAGACGTTGAGCTATGGTGGAAAGAGGTACATTTACGTTCTTGTAGATGATTTTTCTCGATTCACTTGGGTTCTTTTCTTAGTGTCAAAAGCAGATTGTTTCAATGCGTTCAAAGTCTTCATCAAACAAGTTGAAGTTGCCCTTGAGACGCCTCTCAAAGCCATAAGATCAGACCATGGGACAAAGTTCCAAAACTCAGAGTTCCTGGCCTACTGTGATCAACATGGTGTCTCGCACAACTTCTCCGCTCCAAGGACTCCTCAACAAAATGGAGTTGTGGAACGAAAGAACAGGACGTTAGAGGACATGGCAAGGACGATGCTCTTGGCAAACAGCGTTCCTAAGTACTTCTGGGCGGAAGCTATTGCCACAGCATGCTATATCATCAATCGTGCCATGATCCGTCCTCTGTTGAAGAAGACGTCCTATGAGTTGTTGAATGGAAGGAAGCCTCGCATTGACTATCTCAGAGTTTTTGGGTGCAAGTGTTTCTTCCACAACAATGATAAAGAAAAACTTGGAAAGTTTGATGCAAGGAGTGATGAAGCCATATTCCTTGGATACTCTCTCACCAGCAAAGCATATAGAGTTTTCAACAAAAAGGACTCTAAAGCTTGAGGAGAGCATTCATGTTGTGTTCAAGGAGGGCGTTTCTCACAAAGAAAAACCAAGTAAGAAAGAACGCTCTTCCTCACAACAGCAGGACGACTCTGAAGACGAAATTGAAGGTTGGTCCTCTGGAAAATACTATGTTCCTAAGGACGCTTCTCAAAATCCTGAAGAAGTCTCTGTGGACGCTCCTAGTGTTGTTCAAGGAGTTCCCTCTCGTAGTGAATCCCCAGTTCAACAAGATGTAGCTGAATCAAGTCAACAAGGCGAGCAACGCCAAGGTGTGGACGCTCTCTCTGAGGGGGAACACACTGAGAACGATGCTCAAGATGATAGTGATGATTCAGATGGAGACATTGATCCAAGATTTGCTCAATTATTTCAAAGGGAGTCCCGCTTCTCTAGGGACCACCCGACTTCTCAGATAGTCTCAGATCCTTCTCAAGGAGTTCAAACAAGGTCAGCTGCAAGCAAGTCCCAGAGTGCAAATCTAGCTTTCTGTGCATTCAACGCTTTTGTTTCTATGGTGGAACCAAAGAATTTCAAAGAAGCACTCCAGGACGCTGACTGGATTCAAGCGATGCAAGAAGAACTCAATCAGTTTGAAAGAAACAAAGTTTTGACTCTCGTCCCACGTCCCAAAGGTAAAAATATCATAGGGACGCGATGGGTGTTCAGAAATAAACTTGATGAGAGTGGACGGGTATCAAGGAACAAGGCAAGACTGGTGGCTCAAGGATTCAAGCAAGAGGAAGGCATAGACTATGATGAAACCTTTGCTCCTGTTGCTAGAATTGAGGCCGTTCGTCTTCTTATTGCTTTTGCCGCCCACAAAGGATTCAAGTTATTTCAGATGGACGTCAAGACTGCCTTTCTCAATGGAAAGCTAAAAGAGGAAGTGTATGTTGCTCAGCCCCCTGGTTTCGAGGACACCTCTCACCCAGATCATGTGTACTACTTGGACAAAGCGCTTTATGGACTCAAGCAAGCCCCTCGTGCATGGTACGACAGGTTTGCGTCCTTTCTTTTGTCTCATGGGTACATAAGAGGATCAATTGATAAAACTTTGTTCATTAAGAAAGTTCACAAGGACATTTTAATTGCCCAAGTCTATGTTGATGATATAGTCTTTGGTAGTACTAACATGAAGCTTGTAGATGAGTTCAAGTCCTTAATGAGTAGTGAGTTTGAGATGTCTCTCATTGGAGAACTCAATTTCTTCTTGGGACTTCAATTTAATCAACTCAAAGAAGGGACGCGTATTCATCAACAAAAGTATGTCCGTGAGATGCTTGAGAAGTACGGGATGAACACGTCCAAACCTGTTGCAACACCTTGTTCTCCCAACTAGCGTCTTTACGCAGATGAACAAGGGAAGTATGTTGATCAAAAGCTTTACAGAGGAATGATTGGCTCTTTGCTATACTTGACCGTAAGCCGTCCCGACATCATGTTTGCCATTTGCTTATGTGCACGCTTCCAGGCAAATCCAAAGGAGTCCCACATGCAAGAAGTCAAGAGGATCTTTCGCTACCTCAAAGGACGCGATGATCTTTGCCTTTGGTACCCTAGGAAGACGTCCTTCAAGCTTGTTGGCTACTCGGACGCTGATTATGCTGGTCATGTGATTGATAGAAAAAGCACTTCAGGAATGGCACAGTTCCTTGGTTCATGCCTAGTCTCTTGGGGATCTAAGAAACAGAACTCTGTGGCGCTTTCAACTGCGGAAGCCGAGTACGTTGCTGCTGCCTCGTGCTGTTCACAAGTCATTTGGATCAAATATCAACTAGAGGACTACGGTATCAATCTTGAAACTATTCCCATTCGCTGTGATAATACAAGTGTTATTGAAATTTCTAAGAATCCTGTTTTTCATTCACGCACAAAGCATATTCATATAAGACATCATTTCTTGCGTGATAATGTTGAACTAGGACTTATTAGTATGGAGCATGTAAGGACTGAAGACCAAATAGCTGATATTTTCACTAAGGCGCTTGATAGACGCCCCTTTGAGCATCTAAGGCTGCTCTTGGGGATGATAACTTTTAAGTAGCAAGTCCCGTTCTACTATTCTCTCAATGATTGGCATGTTTGCTACTTTGGAACGCCATTCAAATTTCTCTATTTTGTCTTGAAAAGAGTATCCCTGATCACCCAACCCTCTTTATAAGCCGAAATGATGGGAACTCTAAGCTTACCCCAGCCGAGAACTTTGCAAAAGCGTCCTATGAGCTTCATATTTTCTTTTACGGGACGTACTTGCTTTGTTCTCAAATGGTTCGCAAGGTGATCACAAGGACGGTGAAATTGGTTATTGGTTTGCTTGAAGAGGTAAATTTTTGCTAAGTCTGAGAGAACGCTCAGTGTTTGTTAGAGAGGACGCCAGTTCAGTTTTTGAGAAGAAGTTGAAGAGGCAGAATTTTGAACTTTTGAAAGTTTGAACAGTGACCGTTGTTTTTGCTCAAATCTTAAGGGGGAAGTTATGCCACGTGTCGCACAGAAAATCAGTGTTATTTACAGTTGTGCCACCGCTTCCTCTATATAAGGCCAGAACAGTCGCTCTCGTTCATTTATTATTCTCAACCACTTCTCTGCTCAGTTCAGGCTCTGACTTCTCTCTACCTTTCCGGCAAATTTCTCTCACTAAAACTCACCAGAAAAATGTCTCAAAGGCTAGTGAACGCTGCCGGATCTTCTGCCGGCGGGAAGAGAAGAAAATTAGTGAAGTCCCACTTCATTGAAAAGCCCACGCCCATCGTCCTCAATGAATCGTTGGTGGATTTCATCAACAGGAAGCCGCGAACCCTGTACAATTTGATAAGGGAACGCATGGACAAACCAGATGTGAAGGAGGACGCTGTCATGACAAAGAACTATGAAAAGTTCATTGAACGGTTTGTCATTCAAGGCCTTCACAAGACAAACTACAAGGACTTGCCAGGACGGATGGACGACGTTCTCTTCTTTTCACAATTTGGAGGTGAGAACCTTGCTCCCCTGCTTGATCTTATCCCAGACCTCCACAACGCCGTCCTACCAGACTTTCCCATGTACCCTAAGGACTCTCTGGCATACAAAATGCTGAAAAACCGTGTGCCAAGTCCCTCTCCCCCTCCTCCTCAAGTCCCTACCATCACCTCAAAAAATCTCCTACCCTCCAAGCGTCCAGCTCCTTCTTCCCCTCTCTCAAAATCTTCCAAATCCACCTCCTCAAATCCCACACAAATTGTGGATAAGTTTCCACCACACCTTAAGGAGGGACACTCCAAGAAAATTCATGACCCAAGGCCCCTCAAAAAGGCCAAAAGCACCACAAAAGGACCGTCCTCCACCAAACGCCCCTCTAACCTTTCAAAGGAATCCACTCCACCTCCTCAACCTCTAAAAATCGTCCAACTTCCAACTCCTCCTCCGTCCCCCAAGCCCTCAAAGACAAATTCCCTTATTCCTTTCCCCCTAAACCTCATGCCTCACCTCTTAACTTGGCCAACTTCCCATCTGCCCCGGCCCACATTTCCCCACCGAAGGACCCCGAGACCCCAAGGTCCCGCCGTCCATCCTCCGAAAGTGGCCCGGAGGAGACAGAGCAGCGTTCCACACTTGAGCACACTTTTCGCCGAAGGAAGGCTGGTGAAAAGCCCAAGGTTTTGCTCGCCAAGGACGCTGCTGCGCAAGTTGAGCACATTCCCTCCTCCTCCTCCTCTAGCTCATCTGAGAGCCAAAGAGGAACGCCCGCTCAAGCCTCCCCATTCATTGATGTCGTTGGGGATTCAAATGACGAGGCGGAAGGAGTTGAGAATGCTCCAACTGAGGAACAAGTTGCTGAGGACGCTGGCGGGCACCAGGTCTCTCACAAGGACGCCGAGCCAACTCTTTCTGAAGAGCTCGAGCGTGATGCTCAAGAAGTCCCACCCTACAACCAATCCCTCCCTCTCCTAAATCCCCTCCCAACTCCTCAAGAAAACCCATCCCCCACAATCCAAACAGAATCCACCCAAGTCCCCGCGGACGCTGAGCCCCAAACCGAACATCAATCAGAGGCTCAGGACGCCGAGGGCACGTCCCAAAGACAAGGTTCTTCTGGTGCTGATCAAGCCACAACTGGTGGCAATTCTGAAAATGAACAAGGCACAGAGGATGCTCCATCCAAGGACGCTGCTGAACATGAGTCCGAGGACGCCGATGAAGAGTCAGATGATGATGAGGACTCTGAGTCTCAAAAGGGCAAGCGCAAAAGAAAAAATGAAGGCGCACCCGTCAACGTTCTTAGCCCTCTAATTTACTCAGAAGCGTGGCTTGCCTCCTTTGATGATGAAGCCGTTCAGGAGTACCTCGAGCTTCTGAGATTCCAAGGACGCTCCATCCAATGACGCTGCTGAACATGAGTCCGAGGACGCCCGTCAACGTTCTACAGGGATTTGCGTTTCAAATCAAAAGATGGTTCACTCCACTTCAAAATTGAAGGAGAGAAAGCCTCAGTTACAGAACGCCAAATCCGATCCTTCTTGGGTCTAAGTCCTCGCAAGCCTCCATCCGATGCTCTTAGCTCACTTCCAGAAGGCGGATTTGAGACAACAGATCAAGAACTGCCTCTCGTGGAGCACATCTTTTAGGGCAAAAGGCCAATGGGACTTGACAAGGTAGCTCACGTGCTGAGCAAGGTTGGCGCCATCGCTCACTACTTCATATGTCGCGCCATCCTTCCAAGGCAAGAGAAGCGTTCAATAGTGCAAACTCATGATATCATTCTCATTGATGCTTTTCTAGAACGCCGTCCAATCAACCTAGCCAGAATTGCTATGCAACACATGGCTAAGTGTGGAAGGAAGAGGCATGCCTTGCCGTACCCCGGACTGGTCAAGCTCATTCTGCAGTCCCAGGATGCTTATGATGAAAACGCTCCGTCTGAGGAACTCGGCTTGAAACGGAACGATAAGAAAGGACTTGTCGAGATCAGGCACAATGAAGAGTTGCCTTCAATGATCAAACACCAAGAAGCTGAGGCTGAGGAAGCTAGAAAGAAGGCTGAGGAAGAACGCTTGGCCGCTGAAGCCGAACAAGAAAGGCTCGCCTCTATGTCTCAAGAGTTCCCTCAAGAAGAAGAGCCAACTCTCAACTTTGACGTTCTTGATCATGCACTTATGGCTTCTTCTCCTCCTCCAGCTACTCCAGTGGACGCTCCCTCTTCTAGTTCAGGTCCTCTGCCCCGTTCTGCCCCAGCAAATATTGCTCAGCATCCTCCTGCAAAACTCATGGGTGCGATCTTGGACAACCAGTGCCTCATCTTCTCAGCTCTCAAGGATTTATCTTCTGCGTTCACCAAGGCTGCTGAACTTAATGAAGAACTGCTCAAGTTTTATCAAGACCAGAGCCGTTCCCAGTGATCGCCGTCTCCAAACCCTTAATCCCTCAAATCTTTTCGCTTATGCTTCTTTTGTTTTAAACACTATGATCTTGGTTTGTAATAACCGTACTCTTATTTCCTTTTGAATGGCAATCCACTGTTTGTGTGCATATGTTTGTTCAAGCGTTCCACTACTTTTAGTTATGTGTTTGTGCTAACGTCCTTATCACTTGTTATCCTTTTCGATGATGCCAAAAGGGGGAAGTGTAGTTTTGCAGAGATGCGCTATAAACTAGTTATCTAGAATAAGCAAGTATTAAGGGGGAACTATTAAGTGAAAGGTCTAAGGAACGCCATGCTAGAATAAACTAGAGGACGCCTAGAAAATTCTAGGACTCTTTTCTCTCCCTAAAATCCAAATGTTAGAGAATCAAAGAATGAAAACTTGTGCTAAATGAAATTTCTCTAAGTGTTAGAGGACGCTTTTAAGTTTTCATGCATGCTAAGTTCAAACGCCAAAACTATTTTGCTGAAGAGTTTGTCATCATCAAAAAGGGGGAAATTGTTGGGACGCTATCAAGGACGCCTCCGTACTTGGTAGTGTGCCCACAACCGTCCCTTAGTTTTGATATGACAAACTCACTTTGATTCTAATAAACTTGTCCAAGTGTTCAGGAACGCCAGTGACAAAAGGACAACAAGTGTGTATGGGCGTCCCCTAGGCTTAGGGACGCTAGCTAACAGGAAGTAAGGACCAGCAAGAGACTACTTGAGCAAGGACGGAGTCCCAAGCAAGTAGGAACGCAAGAAAGGAGTCCTTACTCACTAGCCGACAGGATGACATCACACGACAATGTTTGATCATCCAAGGACACGTGGAGACCGATCCTGTAGCAGAGTCCAACACTACGTGGCGGACGATCCTGTAGCACAGTTCATCAACACGTGGCGGCCGATCCTGTAGCAGAGTTCATCACACACAGTTGGATACAGGAAGCTTCCTCATCACCGCCATACTACGTGGAGGAAGATCCTGTAGCCACGTCCATGAAGGGCATGATCGTCCCAGAGAAATGACGCCCTTCCCCAAGTCCTATAAATAGCCCCAAGGCATTTATTGTGACGCTAACTCTTTTAAGAATATTCAGAGAGAATCAGAGGAAAGCGACTCACTCAAGAACACTAAGAACTATCTCAAGAACTCAAGAACAGTGTTTAGACCTGAGTTAGATCGAGTGAGATTTTGTACCCAAACAACAAAACAGTTTGTAACCAAAAAGAGAGAGAGAGAGTTCTGCGAAGTACTGCAGAACGTAGGAAGAGAGTCCTTTAGTAGATTGAACTATAGCTTAAGTTGTAGGCTTAAAGGAGTTCTTTACAAGTGAACTTAGGGAAAAGCTAAGTGTCAGAGAACTGTAAAAACTCGCCAGTACAACTGTAAGAACGTTCAATATAAAGGAAAGAACTATTCAAAAATCCTCCAAGGAGGTAGAGGTTTACACTCAAGGACTACTTGGTCTTGAGTGGTTCCTCTATAATTCATTGCGTTCATTACTTACCTGTTTAGTACTTTTTCCGCTGCACTACTCAAGGACGCTCCTACTCCTCGTAGGAACGCCTAACCAAAGGACGCCTTTACCTAAGTAAAGGCCGTCCCTCAGTACTAACGATCCAACAGAAAGTCGTCGACAACACCGGTAGGCTTCACACAAGAACCATCCGCCATGTATAACCGCATGTTCACCGGTACTAATGGCCCCATGTTGGTCTTGGACCAAATTGAGAGTGGGAGCAAGCTAGCTGATAGACGGTATTTTAGTCGCTGATGTCCGCGTTTTTAGGTAGATTTTTAGGGTCTAGATAGGTTAGTTTAAGTTGATTTTCGTAGTTGAGTCTTGTGTTTTTGAGTCTTTTTGCATAAGTTTTCGTATTTCCTTGAGATTCGGAAACTACGCGCTTTTGTGTCGTTTTGTAGGTATTTCGAAGCTTGAGAGCGAGTTTGGAGCAAGGCTAAGAGAAGATGGACAAGCTTGGAGGAAGATGTCAAGTGGACAAGCTAAGGAGAAGAGCTAAGAGGAGCAAAATCAAGAGGAAAAGTGAAGAAATCGACCCCGGGATCGAGCTAGGAAGGGTCGAGCACGAGCCAAGTGAAGAAGTTAGAAGATGCTGAAAAAATTGCTCTCAGGATCGACCCTGAGGGGGGTCGATATCGACCCCTAGGGGGGTCGATCCTAGGCACCGACTTTCCCCTATTCCGGATATATTGCGAGATTTCCTAATCTGTATTTTAGGAAGGTGTTTTGTTTGTGTTTCCTAGTTAGATTAGGACTCCTTTTTGTCTATAAAAGGAGGTTGAACCTATAGTTTTGATTAATTCATGCTATGCTTTAATTCAATTAATCATCAAGACTTGGAGAATTTGGGAGAAGACTTGGAGGACAAGTTTGAGGTTTGTAAGATTGATCTTTGGTTTTTATTTGATTTTGAGTTTGGTTTGATCATGTCTTCTTCTTCTTCTTCCTTCTTTTTCTTTGCTATGTGTGAGTAGTCTTCTTAAGTTCTAGGGTTGGGCAAAAGCCCAACACAATCATGCATGTTTAAAACTTGAATTCATGACTTGAATGCTTGATGATCATATCTAACTTATCTTATGCTTAATCCTTTGCGAAAGTTGAGGCATGTCTTGTGATTAACCATAGCGAAAGTGAAAGTTAGTTGCTTGATTAGATCTAATAGGATTATTTGCGAAAGTTGATATTCCTAGGTTGAAGGATAGGTAGAAAGTTGTTTGATTTGCGAAAGTTGATTGAATAACTTGAATTGTTTGCGAAAGTTGACTTTTCTATGATCTAGGTTGCATGATAGTTGTGAATTCTTGTTAAAAGCATGTATGGTTGTTGTTGTGGTAGCCTTTGCCCTAGGATTTGCTTTCTATATTGATTAAAAATCGTATCTTTTGCCTTGATCTCGATTCCCTTAGTCGTGTTCGAGTTAGTTGCTTGTGATTTGTGTGTGTTATCGCTCTCAGGATCGACCCCCCTAGGGTCAAGATCGACCCTCTTTGGGTCGAGCCTGAAGTTGTTCTGCCCTTCTTTTCTTTGCTCTTTTCGTAGTTTTTAACTAAACTTAGCACTACTCTCACTCCCGTGGACGATCCTGACTTCGCTATACTCAGCGGGGTCTTGAATATAAATTTATTTGTTCAAGAAACCCTTCAACAAATTGGCGCCGTTGCCGGGGATCGAACCCGGGTCACCCGCGTGACAGGCGGGAATCACAAATTGGCGCCGTTGCCGGGGAGTGTGCAATAGTGCCGCGTTTAGTTGATATTTGGGTTTGGGAATAGCCCATACCCCTTGTGTGTTACTGATTCGTTTACTTGTGTTTGTGATTGCAGGTGTATGCCCTCTAGTTCACGAAGGAAAATCGACTATTTTCCCTTTGATCTTGAATTAGAGCGAACCCTTCATCGCAGGCTACGAGAACGACGAGCAATGGCCGACGCTGAGGCTCTTGCTCAACAGATGGAACAACTCCGTGCTCAGATGGAGAGTATGCAAATGGAGCGTGCTGCTCAAGATGCTGCTTTGCATCGAGAGAGAGAGGCTGCTGCCCGTCTCCAACAACAATTAGATGCTATTCCGAGGAACGCTAAGCAATACATGCATCCGGAGCTTAGAGTTCCCGAGTCCGCTATAGTGCTCCCGGCGATTGAGCGTGCCTTTGAGATCAAGTCCCACTTCATCACTCTCATCAAGAGGTCTCAATACGAAGGCAAGACATCCGAATGCCCTATGGAGCACATCAAAAATTTCACCGACCTTTGTGACACCATCGCCGCCGATGGCGTGTCACTCGAATATGTGCTCCTCAAGGCGTTCAAGTGGTCTCTAACCGGGAAGGCACTTCATTGGCTCGAAAGTCTACCCGCTAGGTCCATCACTACATGGAAGGCTTTGCACGACTTGTTCATGACGAAGTTCTTTCCACCGGCCAAGACTACCGAGCTAAGGAAGCGCATCACTTCTTATCATCAACTTCCTAATGAGACTTTTGTTGAGACTTGGGAGAGATTCAAGGAGCTTCTTCGGCAATGTCCTACTCATGGACAACCTCCTTATGTTCTTCAAGAGATACTCTTCCAAGGGATCAATGCTGCCACAAAGGACCGCATCAATCTTCACACCGATTGCGGTTTCATTGAGATGGATCCCGATGAGGCATGGGCTCTATTGGACAAACTCACCAACTATGATGCCATGCATGGGACCCAACAACCCATCCGGATTCAAACGAAGAAGCTTTATGATCCGAATAGTGAGCCAATTGATCAAGATGTGAAGTTTCAATTCTTGCAAGATAAGATCAACCGGCTCGAGAAGCAAGTGAGTTACTATAAGTCCGCTGCCCCCACTTGTCAAGAATGTGGTTCTCAATCTCATACAACCGCTTCTTGTACAAATGTGGAGCAAGTTCGGGCTGCCGAGGCATATGCGGAGGCCAACTATATGCGAGGACCCTACCGAGGCCAAAACAATGCTTATGCGGGGAGGAACAACAACTATTCTCAATGGAATAACAATGGTCAAAGTTATCCACCTCCCCCGCAAGAGCAAAAGGCCCCTCCTTATAGACCTCCCGGCTTTCAGGAGCAACCATCATGGGTGCAAGGGCTCTTCGAAGGAATCAATGGAGTCAACAATAAAATTGACGGTGTTCAAAGCCAGTTAGGAAACTTCGAAGCATGGAGGAAGAATGTCGATTCCCAACTTGGTCATCTAGCGGCTCAAATCCCACGACCTCAGGGACAACTTCCGGGCCGACCCGAGGAGAATCCTAGAGGCCGAGCAAGCAATGGTGAAATCCGAGCCATGAACCTTCGAAGTGGCAAAGCATTACCCGATTCACCAAAGCAACCGGCGAAAGAAGCAGTCTCAGGATCGAACCTACCTGGGTCGATATCGACCCCCTCCGTGGTCGAACCTGAGACCGCCAATGATGAGGATGAAGGGGCGATCGACCCTGCTGAGGTCGAGCTCGACCACTCTGCACCTGGAACGTCTTTCAACCCCTCTCCACCAATTATTCCGGATCCCACTCCTTCCTCTTCTAAGGTACTTCCTTACCCTTCGAAGAAGCCCAAGGACGCGACGGAAGGAAAGTTTAAGCGCTTTGTTAAGTTGCTTCAAGGCTTGAATCTTTCTATTCCTTTCGCCGAGGCCTTGAATGAAATGCCCGCTTACACCAAGTTCTTGAAGGAGACTCTATCTAGGAAGCGGTCAATGTCGGAACTCACGGATGAGGTGAGGTCGTTGGACCTTCCCCAGAAGCTCGGTGATCCCGGGAAGTTTGCTATTACTATTGGTATTGGAGCTTATCGCTTCAAAGCCTTGTGTGATCTTGGTGCTAGTGCTAGCTTGCTTCCACTCTCAATTTGGTCCAAGACCAACATGGGGCCATTAGTACCGGTGAACATGAGGTTATACATGGCGGATGGTTCTTGTGTGAAGCCTACCGGTGTTGTCGACGACTTTCCTATCCAAGTCGGCAAGTTCGTCGTGCCTAATGCTTTTATTGTCATGGATATGCCGGAAGATCCCGACGTACCAATTATCCTTGGGCGACCATTCCTAGCAACCGCCGGAGCTAAGGTTGATGTGAAGAAGGGTCTCCTTACCTTCGGAATTGGTGATGAAGTGGTAGAGTTTCGGTTACCTATTGCGGGTATCATGGAGTCCAAAGATGTGGTGCCCATTAACAAGTTTCATCCGGAAGAGGATCTTTGGAAAGGCGAGGTGTTAAGGCTCGATGTTGCCCATACACGATCAGTCACGACCCAGCTGGGGTCGAGTTCGACCAACCCTCATATACAAGAGAAGCTAGACTCCGGCCAAAGTCACTCGCCACCAACCCGTCCTCCGGTCGATACAGGTCAATATTCTCACTCTTCTTGCATGCTTTGTGGTCAACCTCTCTCTACACCTTCTTCCACCCTCTCTTCTCATTCTAAGTATGGGGTGGCGATGAGGACATCCGAGCCACCTTGGCACTCACATCCTCCAACTAGTTGAGGCCTCTCTCGTCAAGCTAATGACGTTAAAAAAGCGCTTACGGGAGGCAACCCGGTTTCTAGATTAGATTTTTCCTTTTTATTTTCTTGATTTTTGATTTTCCAATTTCTAGACTAGATTTTTGTTTCTTCTCACCTTCCTTAGATTAGACTAGGAAATATTTTGCTTGGGATAGGATTTTTGTGATGTTTTTGCAGGACTCTAAATTGCAAAACACGAGCTCAAGAAGGACGGGAAAAGACAACTTGACATGAGGTACATGAGCCCTCAGGATCGACCCTATGAGGGTCGATCACGACCCCCCCTTGCTCTGCCTTCCCCCTCACTCACCTCTCAGGATCGACCCTAAGGGGGTCGATCTCGACCCTAAGGGGGTCGTGCCAGCACACTTTGCCTTCTAAGCTCCACCTCCTTTCCAAGCTTCCAAGAGTTCATTGTGAGTTTTCTTCTTCTTTTCTTTTTACTTTGTCATATGTTTTCATGCATGGGGACATTGCATGATTTAAGTATGGGGTGGGGAAGAAGAATCTTACATGTTGTACATAATTGAGTCTTTTCGTGTTTGCTTTGTTTGTTTGATGATTTACTTGTTTAGAGAAAAATCTTCAAAAATCCAAAAAAATTGAAAAAATGTCGAAAAATCAAAAAAATATTTGCTTCCTTGTTTGTTTTAGGATAGAAAAACATTCCATCTTAGATATCCTATGATGAAAACTAATTTTCATGCTTATCATGTAATTCCTTTGGCATGATTGGATAGTGTAGTCCGAGTTTATGAGAAATTGCTTTTTGATTGTGAATGTGACATGTGATGAAATTGAGCATATGTGTCTTGAGTGAAAGTAGTTGCAATCCAACAAAATTGTTACCTAGTGAGAATTTTGGCCTTATAGGGAGCACATCATTGATTCCCTCTTCTTTGTTTGTGTGATTTTGCTCTCTTTATGCATATGTCTCTTGTCATTGATATGGTTATCTATTTCTTGAAACCGTTATGAGATTGTTCAAGCATGTTGATTGTGATTAAGAACTTATATTTTTAGCCCATGTTATTCCATGCCTACCTTGAATTGTCTTTGCTTGAAGCCCCGTTCTCAACCTTAGCCTTTTGTTTGAAGCTCCACAAAAATTATCCCTAGCCTATATTAGCTTGACCCTATTCCGGGAATTGAACTTAGATGATGAGTGTTGGGAATGATTTTTGTTGAGTGAAGATTGTGTTGAGTTTGGAAGTGGTGACATTGTAAAAGGGTAGAAAACAACTTGTTGAAGTATAATGTAATAGGATTCTTGGCTTGGATTGCACATTGTTGAAAAATTGAAGAAAGAAGCAAAGAAGCTCGAAGCAAACCCCTCAGGATCGACCCCCATATGGGTCGATCTCGCCCCCCCAGTGAAAATATAGTCTCAGGATCGACCCCCCCAGGGGTCGACCTCGACCCTAAGTAAGCTCGAGCAGAGAAAAAAAAAAGATAAGAAAAGAAAAAAAAAATAGTATAAGTGCAAAGCCAAGAATTCCTAGTATTTTTAAGTTGTATTATGGATGTTTGGGTTAGAAATTGTTGGGTTTGAGTTTCATTGAAGTGTTCGGTTATGAGTTGAAAAGAGAAGAAGAGAGTTGTTTTGGTTTGAAGTGTTGTATTTAGGAGTTTGATTCCCGGATTTAGCACCACATGGCCAAATACTCCCTACCTTATGTTATTACCGAGCCCCATTACAACCCGGCCGAATGAGTCTTCTATGAAGATTTCATTGAGCCTAAGTTCTTATGAAGATTGATGTGTTTTGACTTCTCTAGGTAGAGAGATTGGTGATATAAGTCTCAATGAAAAAGTAGATGTTGCATAAAGATTGAGATAAGAGTTGATTTGAAAGCCTAAACACATGAGAGTAGAGAGAAACACATTTATATTCCCTTGTGAGGTTAGATTGTGATTGCCTAGCTTGAGATTTATACATATGTGACGACGTTAAAATTACTTGTCTTCTTTCCACTTGTGTTTAAAAAGTTTTGACAAGGGCTATGCTTGAAGATTGTGTTGTTGGTCTTGATTTGCATGATTATTGCTTGAGGACAAGCAAGTCTAAGTATGGGGTGTTTTGATGTCCGCGTTTTTAGGTAGATTTTTAGGGTCTAGATAGGTTAGTTTAAGTTGATTTTCGTAGTTGAGTCTTGTGTTTTTGAGTCTTTTTGCATAAGTTTTCGTATTTCCTTGAGATTCGGAAACTACGCGCTTTTGTGTCGTTTTGTAGGTATTTTGAAGCTTGAGAGCGAGTTTGGAGCAAGGCTAAGAGAAGATGGACAAGCTTGGAGGAAGATGTCAAGTGGACAAGCTAAGGAGAAGAGCTAAGAGGAGCAAAATCAAGAGGAAAAGTGAAGAAATCGACCCCGGGATCGAGCTAGGAAGGGTCGAGCACGAGCCAAGTGAAGAAGTTAGAAGATGCTGAAAAAATTGCTCTCAGGATCGACCCTGAGGGGGGTCGATATCGACCCCTAGGGGGGTCGATCCTAGGCACCGACTTTCCCCTATTCCGGATATATTGCGAGATTTCCTAATCTGTATTTTAGGAAGGTGTTTTGTTTGTGTTTCCTAGTTAGATTAGGACTCCTTTTTGTCTATAAAAGGAGGTTGAACCTATAGTTTTGATTAATTCATGCTATGCTTTAATTCAATTAATCATCAAGACTTGGAGAATTTGGGAGAAGACTTGGAGGACAAGTTTGAGGTTTGTAAGATTGATCTTTGGTTTTTATTTGATTTTGAGTTTGGTTTGATCATGTCTTCTTCTTCTTCTTCCTTCTTTTTCTTTGCTATGTGTGAGTAGTCTTCTTAAGTTCTAGGGTTGGGCAAAAGCCCAACACAATCATGCATGTTTAAAACTTGAATTCATGACTTGAATGCTTGATGATCATATCTAACTTATCTTATGCTTAATCCTTTGCGAAAGTTGAGGCATGTCTTGTGATTAACCATAGCGAAAGTGAAAGTTAGTTGCTTGATTAGATCTAATAGGATTATTTGCGAAAGTTGATATTCCTAGGTTGAATGATAGGTAGATAGTTGTTTGATTTGCGAAAGTTGATTGAATAACTTGAATTGTTTGCGAAAGTTGACTTTTCTATGATCTAGGTTGCATGATAGTTGTGAATTCTTGTTAAAAGCATGTATGGTTGTTGTTGTGGTAGCCTTTGCCCTAGGATTTGCTTTCTATATTGATTAAAAATCGTATCTTTTGCCTTGATCTCGATTCCCTTAGTCGTGTTCGAGTTAGTTGCTTGTGATTTGTGTGTGTTATCGCTCTCAGGATCGACCCCCCTAGGGTCGAGATCGACCCTCTTTGGGTCGAGCCTGAAGTTGTTCTGCCCTTGTTTTCTTTGCTCTTTTCGTAGTTTTTAACTAAACTTAGCACTACTCTCACTCCCGTGGACGATCCTGACTTCGCTATACTCAGCGGGGTCTTGAATATAAATTTATTTGTTCAAGAAACCCTTCAACAGTCGCCCTAATACCGATCAAAATAAACCAAACTACCTACTAGGAATGTAGTAGGGAAGTAAGGGTCGATCCCACAGAGACTCGGGTTTTCAATGTTTATTGTTACGCCACTCAGAGTTAGAAAAGGGGGTTTTTTGAGTGTGATCCTATCAACTAATAAATTGAACATGCAAAACTAAAGATGATTTATCAAATATGAGAGAAGTATGCTTAACCAGTTAATATCCATTGCGAATTCGATTATTGATCATTGATTATCAAAATTCTCTTTTTACCTTGACCAATCTATTGCGGAATGCTAATAACCCAACTTCATGGAATTATTAATCCTACTTCAATTCTAGTTATTAGCCCGACCGGTACTAACAACCCTAATTATCAAACAACCTAGGAGACCTCCTAAATTCAACTTGACAACAGCATTAAGATTCAAGTATCAATAGAAACATGTATTCAGAGCAACCAGACATCCAAATAACATGCGATTGAATTCTCTTCTCTAATCAATTAGTCCTACCAGTCCTAGATTGATTAAAGGTTCTACTTATGATCCAATTAACACCGACCGGTAATTAGAAAGATCTAGTTGTAATTCAACCTAGAGATCATATTAGGTGATCAAGCTAATAAAACCCTAGATCAAACTTATTCAATTAAGCATAGAGAAAAAAAATCTAGTCAAGGGAAATTAAGAACAATCAAACCTCACAATAATACTTCGTTCACAACTTCAATTAACTAGTCAAGCAAAAAGGGTTTAGTTGTTCAAAGACATTGAAAAGCTTACAATTCTTCCAAAGGGTTCTTGTTCTTCTCAAGCTCTAACAATAATCCTCAAAGTCAAGAGTTATGAGAATATAAACCTAGAAACTAATATCCAAAAATATATCTAAGAAGTTTCTAAAAATACTATCCAAAACAAGTTTCAACCCAAAGGCCCAAGCCCATACAAAAATAACACTCTTCGCTGACGCGGGCAAAACCGCGGGCATACGCCTGGAAACGCGGGCGCGCTTTTGAAGATCATCCCGAGTTTTCACGCCAGGAGCTGAGGCGCTGAAGCGCGGCCTGGGACACTGAAGCGCGGGCGCGCTTTGGCTGACCTGCCCGCGTTTCTGAAGCTGTACCAACGATACTCTCGATCACTTCGGGAACTTGAATTCTTCTTTAGCTTCCATCCATGCATACTCCTTTGACACCTTCAAGCTCACTTCCAAGTCCACCATCACCATGATCCAGTACTCGATCACAAATATCTACAAATATCAACCAAACGAGTGTAGATTCCGAAACTTCCAACACTAAAGCTAAGCTACGAAATAAAGGAAAATCTACCTAAAAATGCATGAAAAACTAATCAAAACATGTCCTAAATACTACAACCTATATGCTCTATCACTAGCACTTGCACCAAGATTACACAATGCTTTGAAACGATAAGCTCCAATACCGATAGTAATAGCAAACTTCCCGGGATCACCGAGCTTCTCGGGAAGGTCCAATGACCTCACCTCATCCTTTAGTTCCGACATCGATCGCTTCCTAGAGAGAATCTCCTTCAAGAACTTGGTGTAAGCGGGCATTTCATTCAAGGCCTCGGCGAAAGGAATAGAAAGATTCAAGCCTTAAAGCAACTTAACAAAGCGCTTAAACTTTCCTTCCGTCGCGTCTTTGGGTTTCTTAGAAGGGAAAGGAAGTATCTTAGAGTGGGAAGAAGAAGGAGTGGGATCGAGAATGAGCTGAAGGGAAGGGTTAGAAGACTTTCCTGGTGCAGAGTGGTCGAGCTCGACCTCAGCGGGGTCGATCGCCCCTTTGCCCTCATCATCAGCAGCCTTAGGATCGACCCTGAGGGGGGTCGAGATCGACCCTAAGGGGGTCGAGCTTGAGACAACATCCTTCGCGGTTTGCCTTGGTGGATTGGGCAATGCCTTGCCATTCCGTAGATTCATGGCTCGGATCTCGCCATTACTTGCTCGGCCTCTAGGATTCTCTTCGGGGCGGCCCGGGAGTTGTCCTTGAGGTCGTGGAATTTGAGCCGCTACATTACCAAGTTGGGAATCAACATTCTTCCTCCATGCTTCTAAGTTTCCCAATTGGTCTTGAACGCCATCAAGTTTGTTGTTGAGTCCGCTAAACTTGCTCTCGATTCGTTCAAAGTAACCGTGAGCCCAAGCCGGTGGTTCTTCTTGATAAACGGGAGGTCTATAAGGAGGGGCCCTTTGCTCTTGTGGAGGAAGTGGATAACCTTGTCCTTGGCCATTGTTATTCCATTGAGAGTAGTTGTTGTTGTTCCTCCCCGCGGAAGCATTGTTTTGGCCTCGGTAGGGACCTCGCATATAGTTGGCCTCCGCATATGCCTCGGCGGCCCGAACTTGCTCCACATTTGTACAAGAAGCGGTGGTATGAGTTTGAGAACCACATTCTTGACAAGTTGGGGCAACGGACTTGTAATAACTCACTTGCTTCTCGAGCCGGTTGATCTTATCTTGCATAAATTGGAACTTCACATCTTGATCAATTGGCTCGCTATTCGGATCATAAAGCTTCTTTGTTTGAATCCGGATGGGTTATTGGGTCCCATACATGGCATCATAGTTGGTGAGTTTGTCCAATAGAGCCCACGCCTCATCGGGATCCATCTCAATGAAACCGCAATCGGTGTGAAGATTGATGCGGTCCTTTGTGGCGACATTGATCCCTTGGAAGAATATCTCTTGAAGAACATAAGGAGGTTGTCCATGGGTAGGAAATTGCCGAAGAAGCTCATTGAATCTCTCCCAAGTCTCAACAAAAGTCTCGTTAGGAAGTTGATGATAAGAAGTGATGCACTTCCTTAGCTTCGTAGTCTTGGCCGGTGGAAAGAACTTCGTCATGAACAAGTCGTGCAAAGCCTTCCATGTAGTGATGGACCTAGCGGGTAAACTTTCGAGCCAATGAAGTGCCTTCCCGGTTAGAGACCACTTGAACGCCTTGAGGAGCACATATTCAAGTGACACGCCATCGGCGGCGATGGTGTCACAAAGATCGGTGAAATTTTTGATGTGCTCCATAGGGCATTCGGACGTCTTGCCTTCATATTGAGACCTCTTGAGGAGAGTGATGAAGTGGGACTTGATCTCAAAGGCACGCTCAATCGCCGGGAGCACAATAGCGGACTCGGGAACTCTAAGCTCCGGATGCATGTATTGCTTAGCGTTCCTCGGAATAGCATCTAGTTGTTGTTGGAGACGGGCTGCAGCCTCTCTCTCTCGGGCAGCAACCTCTCTCTCTCGGGCGGCAACCTCTCTTTCTCGATGCAAAGCAGCATCTTGAGCATTACGCTCCATTTGCATGCGCTCCATCTGAGCGCGAAGTTGTTCCATTTGTTGGGCACGAGCCTCAGCGTCGGCCATTGCTTTTCGTTCTCGGAGCCTGCGATGAAGGGTTCTCTCTATTTCAGGATCAAAGGGAAAATAGTCGATTTTCCTTCTTGAACTAGAGGGCATACACCTGCAATCACAAACACGAGAAAACGAATCAGTAACACACAAGGGGTATGGGCTATTCCCAAACCCAAATATCAACTAAACTCGGCACTATTGCACACTCCCCGGCAACGGCGCCAATTTGTTGAAGGGTTTCTTGAACAAATAATTTTGTAGTCAAGACCCCGCTGAGTATAGCGAAGTCAGGATCGTCCGCGGGAGTGAGAATAGTGCTGAGAATAGTCGAAAAACTACGAAAAGCAAAGGAAACAAGAGCAAATCAACTCAGGATCGACCTGAAGAGGGTCGATCTCGACCCTAAGGGGGTCGTTCCTGAGAGCAAACACACACGAAACACACACAAACACTAGCAAAAGCTCGAACACGACGGAGGGAGTCGGGATCAAGGCAAACGACACGAATTTCAATCAATATAAAAGGGCAAATCCTAGGGCTAGGGCTACCACAACAACAACCATACATGCTTTCAACAAGAATCCACAACTATCATGCCATCTAGATCTTAGAAAAGTTAACTTTCGCAAACAATTCAAGCCATTCAATCAACTTTCGCAAATTAAACAACTTTCTATCTATCCTTCAACCTATGAATATCAACTTTTGCAAATAATCCTATTAGATCTAATCAAGCAACTAAATTTTCACTTTCACTATAGTCAATCACAAGACATGACTCAACTTTCATCAAGCATTAAGCACAAGATAGGTTAGATATGATCATCAAGCATTCAAGTCATGAATTCAAGTTTTAAACATGCATGATTGTGTTGGGTTTTTACCCAACCCTAGAATGTAAGAGGACTACTCACACATGGCAAAGAGAAACAAGGAAGAAGAAGAGGAAGACATCATCAAAACCAAACTAAAATTCAAATTAAACAAAAGAACAATCTTACAAAGTCTCAAACTTGTTCTCCAAGTCTTCTTCCTAGCTCTCCTAATGTTGAATGATTAATTCCTTCCCCACCAAGGGATGAATTAATTAAAACTATAGGTTCAACCTCCTTTTATAGAAGAAAAGGAGTCCTAATCTAACTAGGAAACACAAAGAAACAACCTTCCTTAAATACAAACTAAGAAACTCTACAAGCAATCCGGAATAAGGGAAGTCGGTGCCTAGGATCGACCCAAATAGGGTCGATCCTAGCCCCCCCCTCCCCTCAGGGTCGATCCTGAGAGTTATTTTCCTTGATCTCCAAGTTGTTGATTTGGCTCGAGCTCGACCCCTTCCAGCTCGATCCTGGGGTCGATTCCTTCACTTTTCTTCTTGATTTAGCTCCTCTTAGCTCTTCTCCTTAGCTTGTCCACTTGAGATCTTCCTCCTAGCTTGTACATCCTCTCTTAGCATTGCTCCAAACTCTTCTTCAAGCTCCAAAACACCTACAAAACGACACAAATATGCGTAGTTTCCGAATCTCAAGGAAATACGAAAACACATGCACAACGACTCAAAAACACAAGACTCAAGCACAAAACACAACTCAAACTAACCTATCTAAACCCTAAAAATCTACCTAAAATGAGGACATCACTTAGAAGGAAGATAGCAAGCTTTCAACAAGGAGCCCACGAGCCACTCTTTGAGGCTTGGGATCGGTTCAAGGAAATGATGAGGCAATGTCCAACGCATGGGCAACAACCTTATGTCCTTCAAGACATATTTTTCCAAGGAATCAACCCCACCACCAAGGACAAGTTGAACCTTCACACCGATTGTGGGTTCATTGATTTGCCACCGGAGCAAGCATGGGAGTTGCTAGACAAACTCTCCAACTACGAAGCCATGTACGGAGTGAGTCAAGTCAACAAAGAAGCAAGAGTCCAAGGAGATGGTGCAAAAAGGCTCTACGACCCAAAGAGTGAAGAGGTGGATAAAGATGTGAAGATCCAATTCCTTGAGGATGAGTTGAACAAGATGAGGAGGAAGATGAGCCATCTCCAACAAACCACAATAGCATGTGAAGAATGTGGTTCTTTGAAGCATGGAGCTCAAGAGTGTCCCAATGAGCGCCAAGACCGTTTGGCCGAACAAATCGAGGAGGCACAATATGTTCAAAGAAACTATAGAGGAAGAGCCAACTTCAACAATGGAGGAAATGGAAGGTGGAATCAAGGCCAAGCCAATGGCTACAACAACAACTTCAACCAAAATGAGCCAAGGGCCCAACCACCACCATACCGACCTCCGGGTTTCTATGAGCAAACTCCACAATGGGCACAAGAGATGAGAGGTGAGTTCAAGGATTTGAAGAATCAATTTACCAATGTGGAGAGAAGAGTTGATGAGATGGGTGCCCAATTCAAAGAGTTTGGTGTATGGAGAAGGCAAGTGGACAACCAATTTGTTCACATGGCGAATCAACTTCCAAGAGAGGAAGGGAGACTTCCGGGCCGACCCGAGGAGAATCCCCGTGCCCCGCAACAAGAAAACGAAGTTCGAGCCATAGGATTAAGGAGTGGACGGAGTTTGCCCGAGCCACAAGTTCCAAGGACAAGAGAAGAGAGTCAGACCGAGTTGCCCAGTAACTCGGGCCCGACGTGCCATGATGTCGATCCAGAAGACAGAGGAGAACTCCTGACTCAGACTGAGGTGGAGCGGAACTTGGGCCCGACGTGCCCTGTAGTCGGACCGACGTTCCCAGATGTGCCCTGCCCCAGGACCGAGGTTCCAGAAGTCGGTCCCGATGTCACTCCCACATCGATCCAGGCTGAAAATGTTGAGAGAGATCTAGGTCGGTCCAAGGAAGTGGATTCAACCAAGAAACAAGGTGGCACAACTCTTCCTTACCCATTGAAGAAGCCCAAGGAGATTGTTGAGGGCAAGTTTAAGAGGTTCTTGAAACTCTTGCAAGGCTTAAACATCACCATACTATTTACCGACGCTCTAAGTGAGATGCCATCCTATGCAAAGTTCTTGAAGGAAATTTTGAGCAAGAAGAGGTCAATTGTGGAGATGCAAGACGAGGTGAAGATCTTGGAGCTACCTCAAAAGCTAGGTGATCCCGGAAGATTTGCAATTACCGTGTGGATTGGATCCCAAAACTTCAAGGCTCTTTGTGATTTAGGAGCAAGCATATCGGTTATGCCCATGAGCATATGGAGAAGGGCTAACCTCGGAGATATGGGACCGGTTGATATGAGTCTTACTATGGCCGATGGTTCATCCACGAAGGCCACGGGAATTCTAGATGACGTCCCGGTTAGACTTGGGAGGTATTTTATCCCCGACGATTTCGTGATTCTTGACATGAAAGAAGATCCATTGGTGCCTATCATACTTGGAAGACCGTTTTAGCCACGGCGGGTGCCAAATTTGATGTGAGAAATGGGAAAGTGACTTTCGAGATTGGCGAGGATAAGGTGGAGTTCCATTTCAACAAGGCTCTTAATGAACCGGATGCTTTGGCGGTTTTAAAATTGGAGGAAAGTGCCAAGCGTAAGAGAGAAGAGGTGGAACTCACAAGAGAGGAAGAAGCACCTTCGAGGAATCATGACATGATCAATGTTCAAGAGCAAGAAAGAGAGTTGCTAGATCCATTGGAGAACCATGAAGAACCAAGAGATGGAGATAGCCCAAGAAGCCATGAAGAGTATCCTTCTCTATATCCTTTTGATGTGGGAGACTCTTATATTTGTTTAAGCGACTTGAAAGAGGATCTAAAGGATGGTTACCTTTGTTTGAGTGATTTGCAAGAAGGCTTGAGTTATAATGTCATTGAGTCCCCTAGAAATTCTTTAAATTTTTGTGGTGTAGGGAATGAAGATTGAGAAGAGAAGGAGCAAGAAGTGCAACCCTATAATTTGAAGGACAAAGGAGAATTTGGAGACCACACTTTCATCAATCACAAATGGTTGTATTATGGCTATGAGGGGCATGGCGAAGGACACGACAAGGATGATCAATTCACCATTTTTCACCCTCCGTGAAGGGTAGAGGTTAGAAGTCAAGCTTGTGACTTAAAAGAAGCGCTCCTCAGGAGGCAACCCGAGTCTAGTAGGTTCATTTTCGTAGTTTCTAGTTTGTTTTTCTTTGCTTTAGCTTAGATTCTTTCTAATCTGTCCTTACCATGTGTTTTGTGGAATTGTGTGTTGTGTGAGCTTCATGATTGTGTGTAGTATTGGTGAAAATAATGCAAGGACTTGTGGGTAGAGAATCACCAAGAAAAGAGAATTTTAGGAGGCCAAAACAAGTTGGACCGAGGTACCCAGTACCTCGGGCCCGATGTTGTGACGTCGGTCCGGCTTGGACGGTCAACATTGGTCTTAATTTTGTGGAAATGCCTATTATGCCCCTCTGACCTAACTTTGTCTTCTACCCAATTTAAGCCTTCTTTCCCATACCTAACACCCATCACCCTCATAACCACCTTCCCAAAATACCAAGCTCCCTTCAATAACCCCCAAATCGATCCATCACCTCCACCATTCTCGAACCCCAAGCAATCTTCACCACAAATCTCGATCCACACCCTAGCACCCCCAAACATTGATCCAAAAGCCAAAAATCCCAACAAAATCCCATAGTTCTTCATCCCTCTTCTAGATCTAGAGGAGAATTTGAGTTCTAAGAAGTTGATTGCTAGAAGTCTTTGTTTCTTCAAATTTGGTATGTGAATCTCAATCTCTACTTGATTCCTTGTGAATTTCATGCTTTCATTGCTAAATTTGAGATTTGCCATGATTAAGTGAGCTTAGACCTTGAGCATCAATGGTGATTTTGCATGCATAGTGGAATTTGTGCTTAATTGTTGATCATGCATGTTAGAACCTACTTGGAACTTCGATTTATGATGAGAAATGGTTGATTTTGGATTTTAGGAGCATGATAGAGTGATTTTTTGGTGAAATAGGTAGAGAAGTCGATTTGATGATCGGACCGAGATGCCCAGATCTCGGGACCGATGTTGCAAGTCAGTCCAAGACTCGGACCGAGGTTGAGTACCTCGGGCCCGATGTCTTGTGTTGGTCGGTCCTATGCTATTCGGCTTTCTCTTTTGTACGCTTTAGGATTCATGAGCTTGATTGTTGGTTAAGGCTTGTTTATCATGATATATCTTGTAGCTTGACCATTGTTATGTGATTCTTGGTTCATGCATGTTGGATTTTGTGGATTGAGTATCTTAAGAGCAAGTATGGGGTCATTTCCTTGTGTGATGAGTTGTTAGTTGGGGAAGCATGTGACCTTGTTGTGTTTGTATAGATCTTATCTTGTAGTTCTTTGCTTTGATTGTGTGTAGGTACCAGGACTACCCGAGCATCTTCTTCAAGATTGGAGAAATCAACAAGGAAGTCCAAGAAGTCGTCAAAGAGGATGCAAAGGATGGATGATGTGCGCTTTGAGGATGATGATGTAGCTCGGGAGTATGAGCGACTCATGGGTCTATCTCACCACACTCGGTGGTTAGATTGGGAGTCTATTAGGAAAATGAACATGGATGAGGCTCTTACTCGGTGCTATTCTTACATCGGTCTCAACGTGATGCTAAGGTGGAATAACACTCATTATCCCGCCTTAACGTCCGAGTTTATGGCGTTTTTCAAGTGCACGTATGAAGGAGTCAAGAGTGAGGGCATGATCTCCTTCCAAATGGGCAACGAGTTGCAAGAGATCTCTCTCCGGAATTTGGCTACCTACCTTGGGTTCCCCTTTCCGAGAGATGAGGCTTTTGTGGACAATGAGAAGGTGGACTATCTTTGGAGGTTTGTAGCCGGAAGAAGTGAGATGAGGGAAGGCGCATCAACAAATGAGATAGCAAGTCCACTCTTCCGAGTCATGATCCGAGCTTTGGGTTGTGCCATCTTTGCTAGGCACGAATTGAACAAGCCAATAAAGGAAGAGGCCATGTTGCTCTCTGAGATGTTCCACAATGAGAAGCCAATGAACCTTGCATGGGAATGAGTGAAGATGGTGAGAGATTTCCAAAGTTCCTCATGGATCTATTTTGGAGGCATGATAGCCCGCTTGGTTCATCGTCTTGAGGTAGATTTGTCTACCTACACGCCGGCCCCGAATGGTGTAGAGTTCATGGATCTAAAGTATTTCAAGAAAGTCAACATCATCAAGGAAAAGGTTGTTCCCGGCTTCATCGACCAACTTGTGCCTCACTCCAACTTCGACAAGGTGCACATTCCTTTGGGGCCACGTCTCTTTGACCTCACAAGCTATTACAATTGGTTCCAAGTTTGGGCGGGCAAGGAGAATCCTTATGGAGAGCCGGAGGGGACACTTGAGTGTAGAAGACGAGCACAACATATCCGTTTCACTACCCCACAATCTTCCCCGGACACCGAAGAAGAGCCCAACCAATATGAGTTTGTAAGGAGAGAGGATATGGACGTTGACCCGCCTCAAGAAGAAGAAGAAGATGGTGGTTACCACAACTTGCTCACCGACCACGCACCAACACTACTCGACCGAGGTGCAAGCCACATCGGGCCCGACGTTGGTATGATGGGTATGCCCAATGGTATGGGCCCGGGAAGGTCTTCCCCGAACCTCAACAATCGGTGGACATGAACTTCCTAGCCAACCAATTGGCTCACCTCCAACTACAACAATCTAGCATGCTACAAGAGGCACACCAACTCAACCTTCAACAACACCTCAACTTCCAACAACAACAACTTTCCCACCACCAAGAAGACTTCCAAGCCCAATTTGAAGAGGTAAACCGCAACATTGCTTACACAAGGCGTGAAGTGGATGACTTAAGAGCGGTCGAGGACCAAAGATGGAGCGTTCAAGAGAGCTTCAACGAATGGATGACCGGGAACTTCTCTTCCCGTGATGACCAATGGACGCGCCCCGCACCACAACTCCAACTGCCAAGTCAAGATCCTTTCCATGCCCATTTGTACGAGAGCGAGAGGCACGCACGGCTCCAAAGGGGACGCCGCCGAGGACACCCTCCAAACTAAGCCTCAACATGCCATTCAAGAATAAGGAATTGTGAGCTCTCTTGACTCTTCTCTTTTACTTTTGAGTTTTGATTTCTTTGTTTTGATGAGGACATCAAAATTCTAAGTATGGGGTGGGTTAGTAGCTCATAGTTTCATGTGTAGGTTTCTTGTATTTCTCTTGTTTTGTTAAGGGATGTTTTCCTTTGGATAGTGGCATGAGATGTTTCATGAATGATGATTGAGTTTGATGTTTGAATGGATGAGTTTGTTTGTTTTTGAGAAAAAATTTCGAAAAAATCCATAAAATTTCAAAAAAAAATGTGTGAAAAATGACAAAAAGATTTTGTTTTGGACTAGGAATTCCCATCTTAGATATCCAAATGAAGGCTAATGATGATGTGAGCATGTAAATTTCTTTGCATATTTTTGGATAGTTTAGCCTATAAATGGATGTTGCTTTTGATGTGATGTGATATCTTGCATGTTTTTATTGAGCACATGAGTTCTTGGATAAGTTTTGATGCAACTAAGCTAGAGTGAACCTTGTGAGATGATTTTTGGCCATTTTAGGGATGCTTATTCATGATTGCATATCCCTCATTTTCTTGTGTGATTAGCTCATGCATGCTTAGTAAAACTTGCTATTGCAGTGTTTATCTATTTTCCAAGACCGTCATGAGATTTGTTCCATGCATTGTCACATTGATTTGAACTTTATTTCATTTAGTCACAAAATGTTCCATATCCTACCTTGAAGATAAACCATTGTTTGTAGCCCCGTTTTAGCCTTAGACCTTTGCTTGAAACTCCTCAAAAGTATGATTCCTAGCCTATATGACTTGACCCTTATGGGATTGGACTTTAGTGAGAGGTTTTGGAATGTATTTGGAGAGTTGAGATTCTCTTTGGTGAAGGGCAAAGAATGGTGTTATAAACCAAGTGGGTAGTGCATCTTTGTTGAAAAGAAAGTGAAAAGAAAGAAAGAAAACATGGAAAAGTAGTGGATTGAAAGCAAAGTGCTTAAGTGTAAAATAAGGGCACCGACAGAGTTAAAGTGCACATCGGGCCCGAGTTGTTAGTGCAAGTCGGTCCTAGTGGAAAAGTGAAAAATCCAACAAAAAGTGTAGTGCAAATATGAAGTGGGATGTTAAGTGAAAAGTGGGTTGAAAGTTAAGAGAAGAAAAGAAAAAAAATCAAAGTCTTTTGGGTGAGAGTAAAGTTGAAAGTGGAATGATTTGGTAAGTTGGTGAGAGACTAGAAAGTTCAATCCCCATTGTAAGCACCACAAGACCAAAATAATTCCCACCTTGAGAAATACCAAAAGCCCCATTACAACCCGGCCGAATGGAACCTCTTTGAGGACCTCCATTGAGCCAAGTTCATATTCTTTGTGTGCATTGTAATAGGCATCTCTAGGTGGAGGAATTGGTGATATTAGCTTCAATAGTAAAGTCTTTGCTTGCATGATTTTTGAGTATGAGTGTTCATTTTCAAGCCTAAAGCACATGATGAGTGATACACATTTTCACATACCTAAAGTGAGGCTTGGTTGCATTGATTTCATTTCCTTGAACACCTGATCATGTGTGATGACGTAATCTTGCTAGCATATCTATCACTTGTGCTTACTTGAGTTTTTCATATGAGGCTTTACTTGAAGATTGTGCTTCGGTCTTGTTCGCATTGTTATTGCTTGAGGACAAGCAAGTTTAAGTATGGGGTATTCTGATATCTCTCATTTTGGTGGTGTTTTAATGGTTAATTTCCCTTGTAAATATGTGTCTTTTGTTCCTTTCTTTGTTAGTTTTGTCCCTTTTTAGCTTAGTTCCCGGTTTTCTATGAGATTCGGAGACTATGCGAGTTTGTTGTGTTTTCTAGGTAAAATGGCGCATTTGAGGACATTTTGGAGGAGTTTCTAAAGAGGAGCCGAGCTAAAGAGCAAAGGAGCGGAAGAGCCATGCAAATATCGAAGAAAGACTCAAGGAAGACCAAGAAAAGAGAAGGATCGAGGCCCAGGACCGATGTCCCACCAAGTTGAGCCCGAGTTAAGCATTTCAGAGGCTCGGACCGACGTTGGCAACGTCGGGCCCAAGGTGCCTCCGCATCGATCCAAGTCGGCAAAGGAGAGGATTGGGCTCCAAGGCACATTATTGTGATCTTCCACTTTTGCCCTTCTTCTAATTTTGGAATTCCTTGGTCCCCAATCCAAGAGGGAGTATAATTAGAGGAGATTAGAGAGCATCTAAAAAAGGATCCCACACCTAATCACTCTCAAAGGCTCAAGGAAGACTTGGAGAGCAAGGAGGAGAAAAGAGGAGGAGAAGAGAAGAGGAAATCGGTGGAGCTTTAGGAGGAGATTAGTGAGTTTGAACTTGTTTTGCTTTTGTTTTAGTGGATTTGAGACTTGGATATTGTGAACCCCTTTGATTTGAATGCAATTTGGCCTTGATTTGAGTTTGATGATTGAGATTCGTTTGATTTGCCACTTGATTGCTTTTTACTCTTATTTGATGGAGTAGATTCCATAGTCTTGGGCTATGGGGGAATCCCCTAGCTAGGATCGGGTGTGAACCCCCATATCCATAGCCTTGAGTGCTTAATCTATGAATCCTCTCTACATTGAGCTTCAATTCTCTTGTGAGAACAAGGGATCTAGGACTTGTGGTTGGTAAGAGTAAGCGAAAGCGATCTCGAGCCCATCACTAGACCTAGCATCGAAGGAGGTGAAAACTCCCTAAGGTCGAAGTGTAGAGTTGAGGGATCGAAGGCAATAACCTCGATCTCATAAGGATCAACACTTATTGGCTGAATTGGGGTGGAATCACCCAAGTCTAGATAGGGAAGGAACCCAAAAACCCAAGACCGATCTACCACATTTGCCTAGTTCGAGTTACCCAGACTTTGGGCCCGACGTTGTGTGTGTCGGTCCCGGCCAATTCTCCTCGATCCACCCTCGGACCGAAGTGACCAGTGTCGGTCCGAGGTGTTCTCTTTGCTTTTCCTTGTTTTTGCCTTTCTTTTACCTCTTTTTAGTCTTTTTGGTACTCTCAACGCACGAACTCCCGTGTGTTCGACACCCTATCTCTTTTACCACCTCCACCTCCTGATCAACAGTGAGTCTTCTGATTCCTTTCTCTTTACTTTACTTCTTTGTTCTTAGCTTTGTTGAGGACAATGAAGAGTTTAAGTATGGGGGAGGGGATTCACTGCTGCGTTTATGTACAGTTTCAGTCTTGATGAAATAAAGAAAAAAAAAAGAAAAAAAAAAGAGCCAAAGAGATGAAAAAAGGCATAGAAAATCCTGGGATGAGTCGAAAACCCGAAAGGGCGGCTCAGGTAATAAGCAGGTAACCCGGACCAGCATTAGGCTGGGGTAAAAAGAGCTTTATGAGAGATGTGAGTTTTTGGTGAGCACACCCTTGAAAAATGAAATGAGTTATTAGGTGAAAACCCGAAAGGGCGCCTAAGTAGAATTGAGTGGAAAAATTGGAGTGTTTAGGATTTCATTCTACTTTGGGGCTTGGGAATACATTGTAGATGTTGGGTAGATCCTTAGGATTGCTCTTTCATTATTTGGAGCTTTAAGTGATTTGATGTATTTTTGTGAGTGTGTGTTGAGCTTTCATGTTTTGCTCATTATTTCTCTACATGGGTTCGGGTTGTGAGCTGAGAGTTTATGGTTGTCTTGTTTCCCCTTACTTCCTGAGATCTTTAGATGTGTTGATTTGTATATTTGCTTGGAGCTTACTCGAGGACGAGAAAGATCTAAGTATGGGGGAATTTGATTCGGCCTATTTTGTATGCCTTATCTTGGTAGTTTTTAGGATGTTTTTGAGTGTTTTAGGCTAGTTTTTAGGCATATTTGTTAGATCCAGGCCGAAGCCACAGAAGTTGGTAAAGTGAAGATTTTGTGAAGGTTAGAATCGTCTACAGAAGAACCGCGGGTGCGGAGCCCTTGGCGCGACCGCGGAATACAGAGACTAGGAGAAGACTTGAAGTGAAGGCCGCAACCGCGGGTGACCAAGCCGCGGGCGCGGTAGAAGCAGCGAAGACAAAGTTCGAGAATCGCCTAACCCGCGACCGCGGGTTGGTGACCCGCGATCACGGGTGGCGCCTAGCGGGATTTTCCGCGTGATTATCTTGTTTCCTTTTATCTTTATATCTTTTGGGTATTTTCGGATATGTGTTTTCCGAGTCTATTTATAGTGTTTTTAGGTCGAGAGAACTCATAACTCATAACTCATAATTCATAGTTAGGTTTTCAATTCTTCTTTAGTTATGGAGAGCTAGTCTCCTTGGGTTTGTTCAAGGGAGAAGCTCTGATGTATGAACTCGTGAGGTTTTGGTGCCGCTCGAGAGATTTGCAGCCAACACAGCTTCGTGCGAATCGCAGAATCTGCGAAATCCACAGACCCGCGACCGCGTATACCAAACCCGCCCCCGCGGGTACTCTCTGTGCAGTTTCGATCTCTGGTTCGCTCCCGAGACCGCGGTTCGTACACCCGCGCCCGCGGTTCATCGACAGAGGGTTCACTCAATTTCGTCATTCGGTAAATTCCTCTTCTGTACTCGATTATTTTCACTGCATTATGTCGCATCGAGTGAGGGATCTTACTAAGGGGCAGAAGAAGATTTGGGATGCTTTGAAAGACAGGGGTATTATTTCTACCAAGTTCTTCCATGCTCCGACTTTGAGTGCGCTCGGGATGTTAGATTGTACCCAGCGTATGCTTGTGCAGGGTGGTTTAGGGGGATTGATGCAGCTTTCTGAAGTGACTTACCGAGGTCTTGTGCTTGAGTTTCTGTCTACATTGCTTATTAATGGTGATGTGCTTTCTTTCCGGGCTTGTGGTAAGCTCTGTATAGTGAGTAAGGAGCAGATTAGAGGATTGTTTGGTGTCACCGCACCGCCTACTGAGGGGTGGGATTCTTTTCCAGCAGGTCAAGATTTCTTTGATTTCTGGTTTGCTATTACTAGATGCCAGTTTAATAACCTCAGTGGAGAGTACAATTACAAGATCCCGCACCCTTGTATTCGCCTTTGCCACAAGGTGCTTGCTATGACGTTTCTGGGTAAGGGTGAGGTGAACAAGGTTCCTCTTCATGATGCTCGCTTATTGTGGTGTTTGATGCCTACGCAGCCAGTAGTGCCTGATTGGGTGGAGCTTTTTATTGACACTTTGAAGAAATATCCCAAGAAGGCCAGGTGGATTGGTTTTGGTGGTCTGATTACTCTTTTGGCATTACCTCATGTGACTAGAGGTGAGATTCAGATGTATCATGGGATGCCTTTGACTGATGATCATGAGTATGATGTCGCTCAGCTGAAAAACGCGAGATGCTTGAGTGGTTATGCTGAGTCGGGGTGGTTTTGGATGTTTGGTTCTCCTGCTGCTCGTTATTTGCGACTTCCCCGTCCATTTTTCTATGGTCAGCAGAACCATGAGCTCTTTATTGCTCCTGAGGTTTTTGAGGAGGACGTTGCTGCTGCTGATGCTCCTATGCCTGATGCACCACCAGCTGGTGGAGACCCTACGTGGGATGCTTATGCTACTGCTTATGCTTCTGGATCAGGTTGGGGTTCCTCTGCTGGTGCTAGTTCTTCTGCTCGTGATTTTGGATCCTATGATTAGATTCAGGAGACTCGGATGCAGCGACTTGAGTCTAGAGTTGATGAGATGTCCCAGGCTGTAGCTGGGATGGTTGAGTTTCAGAGGAGGCAGGAGCAGTACTTTCAGGGTATGTGGCCAGGTTATCCTTCTTACTATTTTCAGCCACCACCTCCACCTCCTGATCAGCAGTGAGTCTTCTGATTCCTTTCTCTTTACTTTACTTCTTTGTTCTTAGCTTCATTGAGGACAATGAAGAGTTTAAGTATGGGGGAGGGGATTCACTGCTGCGTTTATGTATAGTTTCAGTCCTGATGAAATAAAGAAAAAAAAAAAGAAAAAAAAAAGAGCCAAAGAGATGAAAAAAGGCATAGAAAATCCTGGGATGAGTCGAAAACCCGAAAGGGCGGCTCAGGTAATAAGCAGGTAACCCGGAACAGCATTAGGCTGGGGTAAAAAGAGGTTTATTAGAGATGTGAGTTTTTGGTGAGCACACCCTTGAAAAATGAAATGAGTGATTAGGTGAAAACCCGAAAGGGCGCCTAAGTAGAATTGAGTGGAAAAATTGGAGTGTTTAGGATTTCATTCTACTTTGGGGCTTGGGAATACATTGTAGATGTTGGGTAGATCCTTAGGATTGCTCTTTCATTATTTGGAGCTTTAAGTGATTTGATGTATTTTTTGTGAGTGTGTGTTGAGCTTTCATGTTTTGCTCATTATTTCTCTACTTGGGTTCGGGTTGTGAGCTGAGAGTTTATGGTTGTCTTATTTCCCCTTACTTCCTGAGATCTTTAGATGTGTTGATTTGTATATTTGCTTGGAGCTTACTCGAGGACGAGAAAGATCTAAGTATGGGGGAATTTGATTCGGCCTATTTTGTATGCCTTATCTTGGTAGTTTTTAGGATGTTTTTGAGTGTTTTAGGCTAGTTTTTAGGCATATTTGTTAGATCCAGGCCGAAGACACAGAAGTTGGTAAAGTGAAGATTTTGTGAAGGTTAGAGTCGTCTGCAGAAGAACCGCGGGTGCGGAGCCCTTGGCGCGACCGCGGAATGCTTACAGAGACTAGGAGAAGACTTGAAGTGAAGGCCGCGACCGCGGGTGACCAAGCCGCGGGCGCGGTAGAAGCAGCGAAGACAAAGTTCGAGAATCGCCTGACCCGCGACCGCGGGTTGGTGACCCGCGATCGCGGGTGGCGCCTAACGGGATTTTCCGCGTGATTATCTTGTTTCCTTTTATCTTTATATCTTTTGGGTATTTTCGGATATGTGTTTTCCGAGTCTATTTATAGTGTTTTTAGGTCGAGAGAACTCATAACTCATAACTCATAATTCATAGTTAGGTTTTCAATTCTTCTTTAGTTATGGAGAGCTAGTCTCCTTGGGTTTGTTCAAGGGAGAAGCTCTGATGTATGAACTCGTGAGGTTTTGGTAATTGATTTCTATCCTTTGGTTAATATTGATTCTCTTGTGCTTCATCTTATGATTGCTCATTGTTTCTCTAGGAGTCGAGACCCTATTGAATTGATTAGCTTTCTACTGTTTGATTAGGTTTGGACCGTGGACAAAACTAATCTGTGAAAACAACTTAACCTAGACCTGTTGTCTATGCAACTATGATTAAGAAGAGAATTGATTGTTTTATCTTACAATTGACTCGTAGCTTGATTGTTTGATATTATATCCTGCATCTCCTTGTTCTCTATGCTAATTCTTGGTTAAGCGTCCTTGCCTAGGGTTATAGAATTGCTTGGACCGTGGACTTGCGATTGTTAATGATCAGGATAGGAATTAACCATAGGTGTGAATGAAATCAATGGATGAGTCTATGATCGAGGGATTATATCATGAGTGTATCTTTTGAATGAACTTGTCTCCTTATCAATTGTTTCTCCATATTTGCATGTTTATTTATTTGTTCGTTCTTTGTTTCTTAGATTAGTTTAGTATAGATTTCTCTCCTAAAACCCCCTTTCTGTAGTTGATAAATATATTAATACTAGAAGCCATAGTTCTCTTGGGTTCGACCCCTTACTTGCTTACTATACTTAGTTTGTTTGTTTGGGTTATTTATCTTTGATCTTGGCACGACGACTTTAGCCGAGTCAAATTTTGGCGCCGTTGTCGGGGAACTTTGGTTTCATTCTAGTATTAGTATTTTTATTGACTGTTGTGTGGACCTATCTTACGGTCCACACCTTTGCTACTGATTATTTTCCAAGTGCTGTCGTTGTTTTCAGGAGACAGGATGGTTGTTGAGTACCCTGCGCTAGCTGAAGGGGTGGACTTTGTGTTGAAACCCAGTCTGATTGGTCTTTTACCTCGATTCAGTGGGCATCCTGATGACAATGTAATTAAGCACCTTACAGAGTTTGATCATGTCTGTCTGTGCATAAAGCCTGCTAAGGTCACTGAGGATCAAATCAAGATGCGAGTTTTTCCGTTTTCTTTGACCGGATCAGCCAAGGAGTGGTACTTCTCAATATTAAACAATCCTCACTCTTAGCGGATCACAACATGGAGTCAGTTGAGGGTTGCATTCATGGACAAGTACTTCCCTATTCCATTAGGGGCAACTATTAAGAGGAACATCGCCAATCTTCAACAACATGACGGGGAGAGCTTGTACGATTATCTTGATCGCTACAAAAGGCTCGTTTCTAGTTATCCAGGCCATGGGTTCACATATCACGATCTTATTGAGTACATCATATTTGGCATGTGCCATTATCACAGCAGATTAGTGAACGCTTCATGTGGAGGCTCTTATCTAGACAAAGCTCCCCAGGAAGTCTTCAGAATAGTGGAGAACTTTGCTGAGGAGAGTAGAAGCACAACACCCTCTTGTCCTGATGAGCCATCAGCTGAAGAACCTCTTTCTAGGAAATTGGAGGAGATGAATGAGCTATTTGATAGGAAACTCCAAGAGATGAACTTGGCTATCGAGATGAGAACGAGGGAGATTTCCGAGAAGATCAATATTACTCCTCAAGCACTGGTGAATGTAAGTGCTATGTCAATACGGAGTGGACAAGAGTTGGGCGTAACGAACGACGCTCCTGTTGCTATTCCGCGACCGCGTCAGGCAGACCGCGACCGCGGAATCCCTACAGAGGCTCACGTTGATTACTTAGCAGATGATCCGCGACCGCGTCCACCATGCCGCGCCCGCGAATTCTATGCAGAAGCGGTGAAGATCCAAGAACGGACGACCCGCGACCGCGGATCGCCAACCCGCGACCGCGGGTGTGTGGAAGCTGAGTTCGCAATTTCTGTCGACGATCCGCGACCGCGGCCCAATTTCCGCGAGCGCGGATCTTCTGTTGTCGACGATAATGTATATGAGCAGTTGAACCTTCTTCCTCTGGTTCCCCAAAAGCCAAGTCCACTACTTCCAGAAGCACTCAAACACTCGATATGGGATGATGAGATGGATGATCCTGATTGTGTCACGTAAGAGAAGCCTGACGATGCTTTGGAGGTTTCCCTTCCCCCTGAAGAGATGTCTATGTCTCCTACGGTGAAGCCCTCGGTTGTGATCAATCACGATCCCTGTATCCTTTCCTCTTCTCCCCTATTCTCCATTGATTGTCCTTTGGTTGCTGACATAGGTTTTGAGCATGATAGATTGTCTAATAAGATCTCGCTTAATAGTCCTAAAATAGGTGATAGTGCTAAAATTGAATTTGTCTCTTTTGATGAATACTTTGAAAAACCACCTAATACTCCAAATTGGTTCCATCCTAATCAATCTGATCACTCTAGCTACTTTGATAAGTTGAAACGGTGCCTTAATGATATATTATTCACTTTCAATTCATCTTTGGGTTATGTATGTTTGCATGAGAGTTGTTCACAGATATTTGATATATTGCTCAGGACATTGACGATGTCCGATCATGAGTTAGCTGAGTTCGTCGAGCCATCGATGTTAACCAAAGGCGCTTCTCGGGAGGCAACCCGAATTTGAGATTCAAGTTGAAATTGAAAATAAATTATTTTTTTCGGGCTAACATGCAGGTACTAGGTTCGAAAGAACATTCTGTGGTAGAATCGCGCCCGCGGGGTGCGCAACCGCGGTCGCGTTTCGAAAGCAGAAGACCCAGACGTACAGGTACTAGACCGCGATCGCGGGTGTGTTGCTCAGAAAAAAAAAAAAAAAAAAAAAAAAAAAAAAATTGCCCATCCGCGACCTGAAACTCGCGGATGGCTCCTCTACCACTCTTCCGCCATCATCTTCATTCTACCACACAAAGCCGCCGGCCCTACCTCTTCCGTCCATGTCGTCGGCCGCCTTACACCACCACCAGCACCACCGTCGGCCGCTCTCCCTCCTGCGTCGCCGCCGGCCCCCATCTCTCTCTCTTTCCGGCCCGTGTTGTCGGTCTTCCAGATCCGGATCTGGGCACTCGTCACCTGCAGTTCGCGGTCGACAGCCCGTCACCACCATTGTCGACGGCCCCATCTCCGGCTTCTCTTCACCATCGCCACCAGTCGGAGCCGCTCGAGAGATTTGCAGCCAACACAGCTTCGTGCGAATCGCAGAATCTGCGAAATCCGCAGACCCGCGACCGCGTATACCAAACCCGCCCCCGCGGGTACTCTCTGTGCAGTTTCGATCTCTGGTTCGCTCCCGAGACCGCGGTTCGTACACCCGCGCCCGCGGTTCATCGACAGAGGGTTCACTCAATTTCGTCATTCGGTAAATTCCTCTTCTGTACTCGATTATTTTCACTGCATTATGTCGCATCGAGTGAGGGATCTTACTAAGGGGCAGAAGAAGATTTGGGATGCTTTGAAAGACAGGGGTATTATTTCTACCAAGTTCTTCCATGCTCCGACTTTGAGTGCGCTCGGGATGTTAGATTGTACCCAGCGTATGCTTGTGCAGGGTGGTTTAGGGGGATTGATGCAGCTTTCTGAAGTGACTTACCGAGGTCTTGTGCTTGAGTTTCTGTCTACATTGCTTATTAATGGTGATGTGCTTTTTTTCCGGGCTTGTGGTAAGCTATGTATGGTGAGTAAGGAGCAGATTAGAGGGTTGTTTGGTGTCACCGCACCGCCTACTGAGGGGTGGGATTCTTTTCCAGCAGGTCAAGATTTCTTTGATTTCTGGTTTGCTATTACTAGATGCCAGTTTAATAACCTCAGTGGAGAGTACAATTACAAGATCCCGCACCCTTGTATTCGCCTTTGCCACAAGGTGCTTGCTATGACGTTTCTGGGTAAGGGTGAGGTGAACAAGGTTCCTCTTCATGATGCTCGCTTATTGTGGTGTTTGATGCCTACGCAGCCAGTAGTGCCTGATTGGGTGGAGCTTTTTATTGACACTTTGAAGAAATATCCCAAGAAGGCCGGGCGGATTGGTTTTGGTGGTCTGATTACTCTTTTGGCATTACCTCATGTGACTAGAGATGAGATTCAGATGTATCATGGGATGCCTTTGACTGATGATCATGAGTATGATGTCGCTCAGCTGAAAAACGCGAGATGCTTGAGTGGTTCTGCTGAGTCGGGGTGGTTTTGGATGTTTGGTTCTCCTGCTGCTCGTTATTTGCGACTTCCCCGTCCATTTTTCTATGGTCAGCAGAACCATGAGTTCTTTATTGCTCCTGAGGTTTTTGAGGAGGACGTTGCTGCTGTTGATGCTCCTATGCCTGATGCACCACCAGCTGGTGGAGACCCTACGTGGGATGCTTATGCTACTGCTTATGCTTCTGGATCAGGTTGGGGTTCCTCTGCTGGTGCTAGTTCTTCTACTCGTGATTTTGGATCCTATGATCAGATTCAGGAGACTCGGATGCAGTGACTTGAGTCTAGAGTTGATGAGATGTCCCAGGCTGTAGCTGGGATGGTTGAGTTTCAGAGGAGGCAGGAGCAGTACTTTCAGGGTATGTGGCCAGGTTATCCTTCTTACTATTTTCAGCCACCACCTCCACCTCCTGATCAGCAGTGAGTCTTCTGATTCCTTTCTCTTTACTTTACTTCTTTGTTCTTAGCTTCATTGAGGACAATGAAGAGTTTAAGTATGGGGGAGGGGATTCACTGCTGCGTTTATGTATAGTTTCAGTCCTAATGAAATAAAGAAAAAAAAAAGAAAAAAAAAGAGCCAAAGAGATGAAAAAAGGCATAGAAAATCCTGGGATGAGTCGAAAACCCGAAAGGGCGGCTCAGGTAATAAGCAGGTAACCCGGACCAGCATTAGGCTGGGGTAAAAAGAGGTTTATGAGAGATGTGAGTTTTTGGTGAGCACACCCTTGAAAAATGAAATGAGTGATTAGGTGAAAACCCGAAAGGGCGCCTAAGTAGAATTGAGTGGAAAAATTGGAGTGTTTAGGATTTCATTCTACTTTGGGGCTTGGGAATACATTGTAGATGTTGGGTAGATCCTTAGGATTGCTCTTTCATTATTTGGAGCTTTAAGTGATTTGATGTATTTTTTGTGAGTGTGTGTTGAGCTTTCATGTTTTGCTCATTATTTCTCTACTTGGGTTTTCAATTCTTCTTTAGTTATGGAGAGCTAGTCTCCTTGGGTTTGTTCAAGGGAGAAGCTCTGATGTATGAACTCGTGAGGTTTTGGTAATTGATTTCTATCCTTTGGTTAATATTGATTCTCTTGTGCTTCATCTTATGATCGTTCATTGTTTCTCTAGGAGTCGAGACCCTATTGAATTGATTAGCTTTCTATTGTTTGATTAGGTTTGGACCGTGGACAAAACTAATCTGTGAAAACAACTTAACCTAGACCTGTTGTCTATGCAACTAGGATTAAGAAGAGAATTGATTGTTTTATCTTACAATTGACTCGTAGCTTGATTGTTTGATATTATATCCTGCATATCCTTGTTCTCTATGCTAATTCTAGGTTAAGCGTCCTTGCCTAGGGTTATAGAATTGCTTGGACCGTGGACTTGCGATTGTTAATGATCAGGATAGGAATTAACCATAGGTGTGAATGAAATCAATGGATGAGTCTATGATCGAGGGATTATATCATGAGTGTATCTTTTGAATGAACTTGTCTCCTTATCAATTGTTTCCCCATATTTGCATGTTTATTTATTTGTTTGTTCTTTGTTTCTTAGATTAGTTTAGTATAGATTTCTCTCCTAAAACCCCCTTTTTGTAGTTGATAAATATATTAATACTAGAAGCCATAGTTCTCTTGGGTTCGACCCCTTACTTGCTTACTATACTTAGTTTGTTTGTTTGGGTTATTTATCTTTGATCTTGGCACGACGACTTTAGCCGAGTCAATTACCGGAATCCAGTCCGGATCCTGAAGTGCTTCCCTAATATTCTTTGGTTCCACAAGAGAAACAAACGCATTAAAAGCACAAAAGTTACGGACAGAAGATCGAGTTTGTACCCCTTTATCATATGCAGAAATGATGTTATGGAATGGGTGATCTTTCTTTTTATGGTAGTTTCTGGTCACCACTTCAGTTGCATCAACTTCCTCTTGTTATTTCCCATGAGGAAATGCTTCCTGAGGTTAATCGATCAACCGGTCCACCGACATCTTGAGGATTATCATCAAAGTCGTGGAAGTCTTCATAGACATCATCTTCTGGATCTTTTGGAACACTAGCTTGAGGAGCACTAGCTTCAGTAACTTGAGAGACTTGCAACTCCTGACTGTTCCCATCATCTTCATCTTCATCTTGATCTACATTGCCTTCCTCTGGATCAATATATCCTTTGCTAGAACTATCACCTTCATCATCACTTCCATCAACATTCCTTTGGAAGTGGAAATACGACATCTTCTTGAGATGGAACAACAACAGTTATGAGTGACGATTCGTCAAACACAAAATGCACTCTTTCTTCAACCTTCTTGGTTCATTTGTTGAAGACACGGTTTGCTTTGCAGTGAGGTGAATAATCGAGGAAGATGCCTTCATCACTTCGGGGATCAAACTTTCCAAGGTTATCTTTCCCGTTGTCGTGAATAAAGAACTTGCATCCAAAAGCTCGAAGATGAGAGATGTTTGGATTTCTCCCCTTGATAAGCTCATATGCAGTCTTGCGCAAAATAGGACGAACCATGGAACGATTGAGAATATACACAGCAGTGGAAACAACCTCAGACCAGAAATTTTGAGGAACACCAGTCTCTATCAACATAGTACAAGCCATATTTTCCAAGGTCCTATATTTTCTATCCACAACTCCATTTTATTGAGGAATTCTAGGAGAGGAAAAGTTATGAGATACGCCATTAGACTTGCAAAATTCCAAAAACTCAGAATTTTAAAAATTTGTTCCATGATCCGACCGGATAGCTTTCAATGGAACTTCCAAACTGACTTGAACCCTTTTGATTTATACTTGGAACCATGGAATGCATATTTCTTCGAAAACAGAAATATCACCCATGTGAACCTAGAGTAATCATCAATGATTACAAACATATAGTTGTTTCCACCAAAGTTGTTTGTTCTGATGGGACCACAGAGATCCATATGGATCAATTCTAGAGGCTTTGAAGTGTTAACAACATTTTTTGGTTTAAACGAGCTACGTGTTTGTTTTCCTTTAACACACACTTCACAGATCTTTCCCTTCTCAAGATTGATCTTAGGAAGACCAATTACCAGATCTTGAACGAACAACTTCTGAATGAGTTGAAGACCAGCATGTCTAAGTCGCCTGTGCCACAGTTCCGTTTCATCAAGTGGAACTGCGAGACAAAGCTTCTTTGGAGGAGAGAACTGGTTATCAACAACATAGACATTGTTGTATCTTCTTCCTTTTAGAATAACCTTTCCGGTTGCTTTGTTGATGACTAAGCATTCATGAGGATCGAAGGTTATAAGATTGTTCCCTTGATCACACATCTGAGCAACACTTAAGAGATTGAATCCTAGATCCTTGACAAGATTCACACTACTGACTTTGGTTGACTTGTTCAGCTTTACTTCCCCTGATCCAACTATAGCTCCTTTCTTGTTATTACCGAAGGAGACATGGCCACCTTTAGTTCTGGTGCGAAGAGAGATTAGATAATTCATGTTTCCAGTCATGTAATTTGGCCACCTTTCTTGTTATTACCGAAGGAGACATGGCCACCTTTAGTTCTGGTTATCTTTGATCTCTCTTCCACCTACAAGAAGAAACTACACTTTAGCCACCCAGGCAAGGTGATCTTTGCCTGGTTCGTTACACGGGAAAAAAACCTTACAAGAAAAATCAGTTGTGTTCACATCATTAGATCTTATAGCATAGTTCCTAGCATGGTTCCTAGCATATTTCCAAGCATGGTTCCTAGCATGGTTTCTAGCATTTTGACCTTTTTTGACTTTGTGCTTTTCTTTTGGCACTGTTCCTTGTAATGCTTGTGAGCACCTAAATGCCAGCAAGTCTTGTAGTACTCTCCTAGATAGAACATAGGATGAGGTTTCTGAATCCTATTCTTTTCCATTGTTTCAGGATTAGGAACTTTAGATCCATTACCTTGAGACATCTTAACATGCATCTTATGACTATTGTTCATAGTGTAATAATCCATTTTCCATTAGTACCACTTTCAAACACTTTAATTCTTTACTCAAGGTGAGCACTCTTTTCTCTGTCGATTCATTACTCTGTAGGCTTACAAGCATTAAGTTCCCTAGCCAGAGAGCATTCCTCCATGCCATGAGACATTGGAGAGTATCCAAGTCCAGCTCTGGATGGAACAAATATAGTTTCAGACACTATACTTTTTCCAATTAAGGAATTCTTCCTGTCAAGTTCCTTACTTAGCCTATCTTTCTCAGATTTTAAATCATTAATTTCTTTCTTAAGATCATCAATTATCTTAGCATCAGATTTAATTTGTTTAGTCATAACAAGACATTCAAGACAGATCTTCTTAGCTATCAAATCATCAATTTGTTGTTCACATTTATCAACTTCTTCTTGTAAATCAACATTTTCTTTCACAGTTTTATTGATTATCTTAATCAGATCATGTTTGTTACAATCAGCCAGAGAATCAAACAAGAGTTGTTGAGCATTTACCTCTCCGACGGAACTGTCAGAGGAATCATCTACTGTCGACATGGCACAGAGATCCGGCTTGACCCATGTTTCTGGATCCTCATCCGAATCACTCCAAGCAGCGATGTAGGCCTTCTCCTTGCCTTTTTTGCTCTTAGACTACTCATGTGGACTAGGACAATTTTTAGCAAAATGTCCCTTCTTATGACAACTGTAACAGGTCAGATCCTTGTCATCCTTATAACCAGCTTTTCCAAAGCCTTTGTACCCACTAGAACTGTTCCGATGGAACTTGTTCTTTTTGTACAAAGCCTTTAAAGCTTTAGTGATAACCACCAACTCCTCATCATCAGACTCTTCCTCCGATTCCTCACACTGTTCCACAACAGTCTTAGGAACCTTTGGAGTTTTCTCAATTTTAAGAGCAATTCCTTTGTTAGATTTCTCAAAATCCATCATTCTCCACTCATAAGATTTTAGTTTCCAAAAGATATCATGCATTTGAATTAGTTTATCAGATGGATTTTCTTTGAAGGAAGTACGATTGTGAGTCCATTCACCAGATAAACCATAAATATTGTTCTATCATTTTCTAAGGAATTTCAGCAATTATTATTCCTAAGTGATTCATTTTTGTACATAGAGTTTCAAAACGAGTTTGATATTTGTCAATGGTTTCTCCAGGTTCCATACGAAAGTTATAGAACTCTCTCTTGGCACACATCTGGTGATCATCTTTCAGATCTGCATAGCCAATATGCATTTGTTCAATAGCAGTCCATATTTCCTTAGCAGCGTCAATGTTACCAATCTTAGTAGCATCCTGATTATTCATAGCATTGGACATGTGATACGGGGTGGCCCGATCTTCCAACACTCGACACAAACAAGCAAGAACAAGATGCAATGGAGTTAGAACTAGGTGGGAAATGAAGGAGCAAGAAAGAAATCAGCACGAAACAAGAAGAACAAGGAAACTAAGGGATAGATGAAGAACAACCTTCAAATTCAAGGCAAGACACAAGGGATCTAAAGTCACAAGCACCAAAACCACTCAAATGAAGACCCTTCTTCCTACAACTTGACACAAGAGAATCAAATGCCTCAAGCACCAAGGGGATGCATTGTGATTGTGTAGTAGACACCAAATCTACCGAGAAATGACATAAACCAACACATACCAAGCTTCAAACCACAAGATCCACTCAAGAACCAACCAGCTCTCAAAGGGAGAAAATGAGTTTTTATGTTTTCATAATGGCAAATCTGATGTCTACAATAGAAAGACATGCTATTTATATGTCCAAAATACTAGAAATGAAATAAGGCCCACAATTGTCTTAAAATGCCACAAATGGCCCAAATAAAATAAAGTGCAGGTTTAGTGCCCAAAAGGGCATGCCTAGGCATTAGCTTCTCCTTGGCCTTGAACTAGGCACATGACTAATGACACTTGAGATGGTGTGGATGTCTTGAACAAGGCCTTACAATATAGCACTAACCCGGCCAAATCAGCTTGCAACTTTTTGGCTCTAGACCGAGTCATGGGTCCACGTCCATGAGTGGAACTTGCACATCCTTGCTTGACGGTCCCTCATCATTCTTCCCTTGTTAAAGAGGATTCAACCTCGAATCATGATCTTCTTCTACGGCTAGGTAGGGGATCAAATCAACCACGTTGAAGGTGGCACTAACTCCATAATCTCCGGGCAACTCTAGCTTGTAAGCATTGTCGCCAATCCTTTGCAACACCTTGAATGGACCATCTCCTCTTGGAGATAACTTGGACTTGCGTTGTTGGGGAAATCTTTCTTTCCTTAAATGCACCCAAACCAAGTCCCCGGGCTGGAAAATCACTTGTCTTCACCCCTTGTTGTTCCTATTTGCATTGTACTCGGCCCTTTGCATTCGCCTTGCCTTTGTCCTCTCATGCAACTCCTTGATAAACTTAGCTTGCTTACCTACATCATAGCTCTTTTTCTCCCTCATAGGATATAGGATAAGATCAAAAGGGGTTAGCGGGCTAGTTCCATAAACACACTCAAATAGGGTCAAGCCCGTGGATGAGTGCACAACCCTATTGTAAGAAAATTCTACACGAGGTAAACAATCTTCCCAAAGTTTCAAGTTTTTCTTAATGATAGCTCTAAGGATGGTAGTTAAATTCCTATTAGTCACCTCGTTTTGGCCATCGGTTTGAGGATGACTAGAAGTAGAAAAAAACAACTTAGTCTCTAATTTGTTCCAAAGTGTCCTCCAAAAACAACTTAGAAACTTCACATCCCTATCACTCACTATAGTCCTAGGCCCACCATGCAATCTTACAACTTCCTTAAAGAACAACTCAGCAACATTACAAGCATCATCGGTCTTATGACAAGCTATGAAGTGTGCTATCTTGGAAACCGATCAACTACCACAAAGATGGAATCTCTACCCCTCCTAGTCGTGGGCAAGCCAACTATAAAGTCCATGCTAATGTCCTCCCAAGATGCATTTGGAATAGGCAAAGGGCTATACAAACCTTGGGGCATCAATCTAGCTTTGGCCTTTAAATACTCTAAGCAACGCTTAATGAGGTGCTCAACATCCCTAAGCATATGAGGCCAAAAGAAATGAGTATGCAACATGTGATATGTCTTATCTCTACCAAAATGTTCCATTAAAGCGCCCTTATGGGCTTCCTCTACAAGCAACAACCTCAGGGAACATCTAGGTATGCACACTTTGTCAACTTTGAAAAGGAATCCATCATGCAAATAGAACTTGTTATAAGCACCCTTTTCAACACATGCTTTATAAACATCACTAAAATTAGAATCATTCACATACAACTCCTTAATATAGACAAATCCTAGCACTTTGGAGTCTAATGTGGTTATTAGAACATGTCTTCTTGAAAGGGCATCAACCACAATATTTTACTTTCCCTTTTTATACTTGATAACATATGGAAATGTTTCAATGAATTCCATCCATCTACCATGCCTTCTATCCAATTTTTCTTGATTCTTAAAGTGTTTTAAGCTTTCATGGTCAGTTCTCAAAATAAACTTATGAGGCCAAAGGTAATGTTGCCATGTCTTAAGAACTATAAACAAGGCATACAATTCTCTATCAAAAGTAGAGTAATTAAGACATGCACCCTTTAGTTTTTCAGAAAAGAAGGCAATAGGTGTAGGCGGGTAAATTTACTATCTTAATTAAGGATAATATCTTCGTCAGCCAGGTAAGCATATCTAATAAATATCTTTATTTGCTTATTAAATCCTGGTAGCTATCCAGTAGTTGGAAGATTCTATCTTATTTAAGGAGATAGAATTATTGATTGGGCTCCAAGGAACTCGCCTAACCCTCTCTCTCCACTATAAATACATGTCCTCGCCATGTAGAAAGGATATACAAAAACTACCCTAGAAGGGCTGATCATCGCTCAACCCTAACCCTAGCCATGCGCCTCTCTCTACTATTTACCCTCGCTCTCAATCGACGAATACTCTACTGACTTAGGCATCGGAGGTGGATTAAGGGGTCCCCGCCCCCTTTGTCCACTGCTTTGCATGTCTTAGGTCATTGAAGGAGGCTTGGAGAAGAAGGTCATTAAAGAAGGAGTTGAAACTTGTACACATGCATATTTTGTGTACTAACATTTGGCGCCGTCCGTGGGGAACGAACAGGTTTTCGACCTTCGTAAACCCTATACGAAAATCATTGTTGATTATCGATCCAATGAAAACCCTAGATTGGGGGCAACCCTAATCGCAATCGCATGTACATAACGGAGGACTTACGTATGAGCATACGTGTGGAACTAACGCAAATCGACTTCGATTGATTAAACACCATGATCGATCAAGTTTGGATTAATTAAACGCAAATTAATTCAATAAAAGACACATGCATACGAGCGTGTATTTCTTCATCGTCCGCACCGGCCGAGAGGCCCTTGTCGAACGACGGCGCCGGTTAAACACCCGAGGAACCCATCGACAACGACCGCGCCTTCCGCTCGTCAAGCCGCTCCTCAAGGGCACGGGGATCCAACCACCGTCGATCTCCGCTCGAATACCGCCGCCGTCACAGGCACGAGTTCCTCCAACAATGTCACGCGGTGGTGCGCGCCGCCACCACGACTTCGTCGGGACCTCCACGATCGCCTCCAGCGGCTCATCCGGAGTCAGTCGCGCGGTGCGGGTCTTTCCTATCCCGACCAGGCTGCCGGACGCGGCATTCGCACGAGCAACCGAGGACGCAACGGAGGCGGCGGCACTCCGATACGTGATGTCGACGTACGACGAGGCAGCCCGCATGGGTCTAGAGCAGAGGCCGAAGGAGAGCACCGGGGGCATAGACGGGTTCGCCAACGGTGTTGCGTGGACCGGAAAGGTGGGGCTGTTGATGAAGAGATCACCGACCGACGTACGTAAAGAAGAGCGGTTTGATCCCCTTTTGCTCTTTGCAATTATGGAGGGTCAATTATGCTACCAACAAGTTATTGATTAGTCAAAGGTGCAACCATGGTCGTATGGGTCCGTTAACCAAACGAAACCCTAGATCATTGAAAATTCGTGACCTCGTACGAATAGGCAAGGAGAACCCTAGATCAAGATCAGTGATCGACGGAGAGACGGGAGGACGAGCGTCCACGAAGGTTCAAAGGCAACAAAGGAAGGATCGGAGCCGATCCCACCGCACAAGCCCTCACTCGTCGCCAAGAACAAATTGCACTATAACCGCGGGCGCGGTGGCAGACCAGCGAGCGCGGGCAAGGCGACGAGGAAAGAGGAACTCGCGAGCGCGAGAGCCACCACGAGCGCGGTGATGGGTCCGCGAGCATGGGCCCAACAGCGGATGAAGATCATCGACTATGACCACGGGCACACGAGCGCGAGCCCTAATCCCGTTGCGGGATCCAAACGACCAGATGCCATCAGGATAGTGTCAACTCAGCCCGAAGAGGTGTCCTGCACGGGAGCACGACGAAGCAAGTGTTGGATCTTGCGAAGCCTCGGAGCTCACCGGGGGCAAGCACATCCTTGGTGCAATATCGTTCTAAGCGGAGAGTGCGACTCTCCCAAACATTAATCAACACAACTCGGAGCAAAGTGATGATGGATTCCGGGACCAAGACTCAACAAGACGTAGCGTAAAGGTGGAGACTTCGACACCAATCAAACCTTGATCGATGCAACATTCGGAAAAGGTTACCACGTATTCGCCGTGGCTCGCAAAACCAAATTCTCGGGTCCCTAGCACAGAAACTGAATTCATCACATATCAGCATAGAGAAGGTTTGACAACGTTCCCATTACCGGGGCAAGAGATCGAGCCTAACGCATCCACCAATCAAGACGGAAACGAGGATTGCACAATCGGCGATGATCAAGACAGCCTTGATCGCTCGCGTGCGATCACGGGGTCAAACCGCGGGACCAACCGCGAGCACAGTGACCCATCCGCGAGCGCGGATCCGCGGAGAATCACAGTTTGGGGTAAAACCGCGGGCACGATAGTCCCTGCCACGGGTGCGGTTTCGCTCCAGAGAATAAAACCTCCATTCTGAGCCAAACCGCGACCGGGGGTCCATCACCCGCGACCGCGGGTCAGCGACCGACAAAATTACCGATCGTGCTTCCGACCCACTTTTTGGGAGCTACGCTTATCGGATTCGGACGATCCACATGTCGTTGGAAAGAGGAGGATATAATATACAAATTATCTTTGGAGGTCAAACCCAAAATCGCGCTCAAACCAACCGAAAATCGCAACCGAAGATAGACTATCCCGTTTCCGTCACAGCCTCGTACTGCTGTGTTACGCAGGCTGGTTCAAGAGCTACAGACATCCGATCGAGACGAGTCAAGATGGTATGGAAAGCTAATGAGGAGTACTACGTTTTGTCTTCGAAAGTCGAGGCAATAACCCCGCTCGAAGTTAGTCGAAATTGGACACAAACAGCACAATCGCGGTATTGCTACAGTGCACTCTTCGTGAGGCCCTCGTGTAGACGTTGAGTTGTTTGAAAACCTTCGTTCTTTGTGTATTTCATTTTCTTAAACAAAACCGCGGCTGGGAAATTTTTCGTTTTATTCATCGTTTTGTTTTCTTAAAATCTCAACAAATGACGCGCTTAAGGGTAAACGCAACGTTAGTTTATCACACTAACGGACTCCTCGTATGCAAGCTACGTAGGAGGGTTCCCGTGATATTTTCTCATGGACTATGGTTGGCCCCCATAGAGTTCCCGTGATATTCACTCACGGACCGTGGTTTCCCACGGTGATTACCGTACGGTAGATCCCGTGATATTTGCTCACGGACCGTGGTTTCCCACGGAGATCCCCTTGATATTCGTTCACGGACCGTGATATTCGCTCACCGGAGTTCCCGTGATATTTGCTCACGGACCGTGGTTTCCCACGGAGATCCCCATGATATTATTTCACGGACCGTGATATTCGCTCACCGTAGTTCCCGTGATATTTGCTCACGGACCGTGGTTTCCCACAGAGATCCCCGTGATGTTCGTTCACGGACCGTGATATTCGCTCACCGGAACTCCCGTAATATTTTCTCACGGACCGTGGTTTCCAACGGAGATCCCCGTGATATTCGTTCACAGACCGTGATATTCTCTCACCGGAGTTCCCATGATATTTGCTCACGGACCGTGGTTTCCCATGGAGATCCCCGTGATATTCACTCACGGACCGTGATATTCTCTCACCGGAGTTCCCGTGATACTCGCCCACGGTGGTTCCCGTGATACTCGCTCACGGTTGTTCCCGTGATACTCGCTCACGGTGGTTCCCGTGATACTCGCTCACGGTGGTTCCCATGATATTCGCTCATGGACCGTGATATTCGCTCACGGAGCCCCCGTGATATTCGCTCACGAAGCCCCCGTGATATTCGCTCACGGGGGGGTGGGACCGTGATATTCGCTCATGGGGGTTCCCGTGACACTCGCTCACGGATGTGCAAAACGCGCCAATCTCCTTATCTACATAAGTCACTTCGAGCCAATCCTAGAGTACCCTACGTCTTAGTCACGCAACAAAGACGAGTTGGGGCATTTGTAGGCGGGTAAATTTACTATCTTAATTAAGGATAATATCTTCGTCAGCCAGGTAAGCATATCTAATAAATATCTTTATTTGCTTATAAATCCTGGTAGCTATCCGGTAGTTGGAAGATTCTATCTTATTTAAGGAGATAGAATTATTGATTGGGCTCCAAGGAACTCGCCTAACCCTCTCTCTCCACTATAAATACATGTCCTCGCCATGTAGAAAGGATATACAAAAACTACCCTAGAAGGGCTGATCATCGCTCAACCCTAACCCTAGCCATGCGCCTCTCTCTACTATTTACCCTCGCTCTCAATCGACGAATACTCTACTGACTTAGGCATCGGAGGTGGATTAAGGGGTCCCCGCCCCCTTTGTCCACTGCTTTGCATGTCTTAGGTCATTGAAGGAGGCTTGGAGAAGAAGGTCATTAAAGAAGGAGTTGAAACTTGTACACAGGCATATTTTGTGTACTAACAATAGGCTTACCTTCTTGCATCAAAACGCCTCCTATCCCAATTCCACTTGCATCACATTCTACTTTAAACGGCTTGCTAAAATTGGGCAATGCAAGGAGAGGGGCTTGGGTTAGCCTCAATTTCAGTTCATTGAAGGCTCTCTCTTGTGCTCTTCCCCACACAAATGTGCTCCTCTTCTTGGTGATCTCGGTCAATGGCGCGGCTATGGAGCTGAAATCTTTTACAAATCGTCGGTAGAAACTAGCCAAACCTTGGAAGTTGCGCACTTCTCCAACGGATGTGGCGGTTGGCCAATCAATTATGGCCTTTTTTTTCCTTCATCCACCTTGAGTCCCTCGGTTGTCACTACAAAACCAAGAAAAGTGACAGAATTAGTGCACAACTCACACTTCTTTAGATTGGCATACAAGCGCTCTAAACGAAGTGTAGAGAGAACTTCCCTTAGGTGGTCTTCATGCTCTTTTAGGGACCTCCTATAGATTAGTATATCATCAAAATACACTACAACAAACTTCCCGATGAACTTCCTAAGCACATGATTCATTAGTCTCATAAAAGTACTTGGTGCATTAGTTAGTCCAAATGGCATTACAAGCCATTCATAAAGCCCAAACTTAGTCTTAAAGGTTGTTTTCCGTTCATCCCCTTCCCTCATCCTAATTTGATCGTACCCACTCTTGAAATCAATTATAGAAAACATGCAAGCACCATGTAGTTCATCTAACATATCATCTAGGCGGGGAATGGGGTGTCTATAATTGACCGTTATGTTGTTAATAGCCCTACAATCGACACACACCCTCCATGTATTATCTTTCTTTGGCACTAACAACACCGGGACAGCATAAGGACTTAGGCTCTCTCATATATAGCCTTTGTCCAACAACTCTTGGACTTGTTTTTGAACCTCATGTGTTTCTTTTGGGTTCATTCTATAGGTTGGCCTATTTGGCAAAGTGGCCTCAAGAATGAGATCAATTTGATGCTCGATTCCTCTAATTGGGGGTAGGCCAGGTGGGATCTCTTCGGGGAACACATCTCGGTATTCCTCAATTAGTCTTAAAATACGAGGAGGCAAGGTTGCCTTCAACTCGTCACTCAAGAGAGAAAGTTTCTTACAAAGCATCATGAGTGTGGTGGCATCATCACAATAGTCGTCTAAGTATTCCTTTCTTGACGCCAAAAGGGCTGTGGAGGGAGCTGGTGCATTGCTTTTCTCTTCCTCCTTATTACTAGCCTCCTTTGACTTTCCTTTCTTCCTCTCATACTCCTCGACAACCTGCAAAGGAGTCATAGGTTTGAGCACAACTGGTTTTCCATTAAAAGTAAAAGTATGGCGGTTAGTGTATTCATCATGCATGACACGCCGATCATATTGCCAAGGGCGGCCAAGAAGTATATGAGATGGTTGCATAGGCACTACATCACATAAAATTGTATCAACATAAGGCCCTAGCTTCAATGACACATTAACTTGCTTAGTCACTCTTAGCTATCCACATCATTCATCCAATGTAGCCTGTATGGACGAGGATTCACACTAGTTGGCAATTGCAATTACTTGACCATTTCAATACTAGCAATGTTGCAGCAACTACCACCATCTATAATCACATTGCAAACTTTATTTTTAACCAAACATCTAGTATGGAAAAGGTTTTCACGTTGGTTATCTTCACATTGACTAGGCATAGCATGCAAAGTTCTCCTAGCAATCAAGCATTCACCATGTTCAAATTCACCAACATTTTCATCATCACAAGCAATATCATCATGGTTCATGTCAACATGCAGATTTGTCGCATTATTAGCATCAACATCATCATCATCACATTCGGAAGCCAACTCATATTGCCCTAAGTTGTTGATTAGCATGTTTCTTCTATTAGGATAATCCTTCAGCATATGCCCTCTACCTTGGCATTTAAAACACACAATATCTCTAGTATGAGTAGAAGGGTTAGAGGTGTTCCCTTTGGTGTGGCTATCCAAATCATTCTAAGCACCTTATGTTGAGCTATTGTTTGGAGCACTTGGTGCTCCTCTTCTTTGATGAAAAACACAAACCCGGAAATTCCATTAACATAATTCCAATGATCGATTTTTCTCGTACAACACATAAGTTACCTTTATACATGTTCAAATAGGCATTACATTCGCTTATAACTACTCAGGAAACCTTACCTTTGCCCCCGTTACAATACCGGAACAATATCTTTGTACCGATCACATGAGACAATACCTTTGCTCCTCCACTCGGGACGATACCTACGCCCGATACTCTGGGCAATGCCTATGTCCCGCACTATTACAAACTCAACACACATATATATAGTAAATAGAAGTAGCTGCACTTTAACTTCTATCAACTGCACAACTTCGATCAACTACACCAACTTGACAGTTTGTTCCATGCATCACTAGACTAATGACATAATTAACTAAGAAAATACATATATTAATTATAAACCATTAAACCAAGATTATATTCCAACATTATCTTCCTTAATCTTGGTTTTTGAGATACACTCTTCATCTTCACGCGTGCACCGCCGCCCATTCTCACCATCTTCTTCCATCGGAGAACCTTTTCGCCGTCCTCCTTCAATCCATTGCCGATGCACGACTCTGCGTTCGTCTTTATGATTGGCAGTGCATGCTCTGGCGAGAGTTGGTTGCAACACCGGAACCAGTACAGTTTCCCGGATCTGCTCGTCATTTTCTCTTAACATCCCCAGGATCGGTTTTGGATCGCTCTGATACCAATTGTAGAAAACTCGAACCCGAAATTCAATCAACACATCGATATGAACACTTTAAAGAAATACTACTTTCAACACACATAAGTTTCATTTATATGTGTGTCATCACTAACGACCTTTTACAAACCAACACACAAATTTACTCTCTTGTGTGTTTACATAGGGGACGTTACCTTTGCCCCTCCTCCGTCTTTGGAACGGTACATTCTTCCATTTATATGTTGGTTAGTGATGACACACATATAAGGGCTAGTCAAGTGTGTGTCATCACTAACGACCTTTTACAAACCAACACACAAATTTACTCTCTTGTGTGTTTACATAGGGGACGTTACCTTTGCCCCTCCTCCGTCTCTGAAACGATACATTCATCCGGTCGGAATAATACCCTCGTCCCGTACATGTGAATGTGCCTTTCCCCACACACTTGACTAACCCACGGACACAATACGTACATATATATACAATTGGTTTCAACCGTTGGGGCATTACAGTTACTATCAATCAAGTAACTACCACAAATTAGACACGCTAATTAACTACCACAATTGAAACCCACTTACACGTACGCCTATCCACTTAAACATCGCTTAAACATTTAAATGACAAACTCTTTTATATTACTCAGTCACACTTAATTTATAAATCTAATTACCAAACCACGTTTAATCCAACAATCACCCCTTTAAACTTGGTTTATCGAACACAAGCCCGTTTCCTTCTCCGCCACTACACCACCATAGAATGACTCCGCGTCATCTGTATCATCGGCAGCGATGCCTACTTCGGCATCCGAGAATTTCCTCTTGGCTTTGTTGTTCGAATTTCAATCGATGTTTGATCGGAGAGCCCAATTTTATCTTCCCGATCTTCTCGATTTGTTCTTCTATCTTACATTCGTATCTCATCTTCTCCGTAGTGCTCAACATCCTTCACCGATTTCGGGTTCTACAAGATCTTCGTCTCGGGCTCTGATACCAAATGATGAAAAACTCGAACCCGGAAATTCCATTAACATATATCCAATGATCGGTTTTTCTCGTACAACACATAAGTTACCTTTATACGTGTTCAAACAGGCATTACATTCGCCTATAACTACTCGAGAAACCTTACCTTTGCCCCCGTTACAATACCAGAACAATACCTTCGTTCTGATCACCCGAGACAATACCTTTGCCCCTCCACTTGGGACGATACCTACGCCCGATACTCTGGGCAATGCCTATGTCCCGCACTATTACAAACTCACCACACGTATATATAGTAAATAGAAGTAACTGCACTTTAAATTCTATCAATTGCACAACTTCGATCAAATGCACCAACTTGACAGTTTGTTCCATGCATCACTAGACTAATGACATAATTAACTAAGAAAATACATATATTAATTATAAACCATTAAACCAAGATTATATTCCAACATTCTTTAGCCAGAATTCATCCCACTTGAAGCTCCTTGGCCTCCATTGTTTTTGTATGTGGTGGACTCCTTGTTGTAGGGGTTGGATCCACGTGAATTTCTCTATTATTAGGGCTTATTTCCCATTACCCTTCCTCCTTGATTCCTGGCCTTTGTTTTCCTTTCAATTTTAATATCCAAATGCAACAAACTAGTCATAGAATCATATGGATAAAGATCAATTTCATTTGCTAAGCTAGGATGTAAAACTCTAAGAAATCTAGCCATTATGGTTTCATCATCTTCCACCACATTAGCTCTTACCATTGTCACTTGCATGGCATTGAAGGTCTCTTCTACATTCATGGTCCCTTGTCTCAAATTCTCCAATCTTTGCCTAAGCTCTCAGGAGTGGTGTTGTGGGACAAATCTTGTTCTCATCAAGGCGCGCATTTGTTCCCATGTGGCCACGGCTGGGTCCAAGTTCCTTCTCCTCTCCTTCACCAAATTATCCCACCAAATGAGGGCATAGCCAGTGAATTGAAGGGCTGCTAGCTGGACCTTCTTGAACTCGGAAAAGTTATGACAACTCCAAATTTGTTCAATCTTGGTTTCCCATTCCATGTAGGCATCGGGGTCACACTTCCCTTTAAATGATGGAATCTTGACCTTGATATTGCCTATGCCATGTTGCTCAGGATCTCATTGCCTCCTTTGGCGCCAATATCGATCATCTCTCCTTGGCAAACACTCCCAATTGTCCTCCTCTTGATACTCATCTTCCAACTCATACTCTTTCCTCCTTAGCTATCTCCTAAAATCCTGAAAAGCACGATATTCATTAGTGTGTTCACGCCTCTCCCTATTTGGAGGGGAATGCTCATTAATGGGAACTCTTTGGGCACAAGTTCTAGGAGCAATAGGATGGGGATCTTCCCTGATTTGTGAGGTGCCAGGTGCGGTGGGTGGAGGTGGCAAGGGCTGCTCATTTTGTTGGATGTTTTGGGGTTGTGGAGAAGGAGGTATCGACTGTGGCACTCAAGTCTCCAAAGCAACTAGGCGTTTTGTGAGGATGTTCACATTGTTGTGCAAGGCCCTAAGCTTGGAGAAGACTTCCAGAGTGACCGGTTCAGACTCATTAGATTGATCTTCCTCCTGAGACATTATCAACACTTAAACAAACAAAAAAGTTAGGTTAGTGTAATCCAAACCAAACTCAGCTTCCCAAGTGTTTAACCTCTCTTGTCAAGTGATTGAGCTTGTTGTTTCAATTCGTGTTGAGTATGTCAAAACCCAATATGATCATAGTGCTAACACACAATAACACATTAGAAAGGTGCAAGGTGCTCAGCTGAGATGAAGTACAAGTTGGGCAAGACTCAAAACACAACTCAAGAAGAGATAAAAACAAAGGAAATTGAACAATCCTAAGAGACCTAGAAATTGCACCCTCTTTGATTCAAGCCAAGTATGTGTGAGCCTCAACTGTGATTTCAAGAAGGAAGGTGTGTCTGGCTACAAGGGATGGGTGATTAGAGATCTCCAAGAAATGCAACAACCAACTGAATTGCACCCTATTCAACACTTAGCACAAGAACAATGCAATCTAATTTTTCCCTTCTTTCTTTCTTTTTCCTTTTTTTTTTTTTGAATTTCAGATTCCTTTTCTTTTTTTCAAAAGAAATTCAGAAATACTTATATGCTAAATAATATACAGGTGCAAATTCAAAAAAGTGGCTGGTGGAGTGTTGAAGGTGAGCAAATGGGTGGTGTGTGGGTTTGGTCATGATGGGACCTTAGTGAAGTCTTAGAAGGCAGCCCCCAAGGTGTCAAATCTCAGCCAAGGGCAGGGAGAATGGCTGGGAATTAGAAAAACAAAAGTGACAGCTTTTACCAAAAATAGTAGTCTCAGTTTGCCCAGATTTTTTGCTTTTGCTATTTTTGTTTAGGTTAACTTGTAGGCTCATTGGGGCACGTTTTTTAGGCTGGTAAAAGGGGGTCAAGCTAGCTTTGGGAAGGGTAAAATAGTGGGGAAAAAAAGGCAGGTCACATGCATAAGCTGAACATAAAATGGGTAACCCCTTTTGCAAGTAGATGTTGGAAGTTCCCTTTTGGGTGTAAACCAACAAGAAATCAGTTGGGGCTTCAATGGTGGTCTTGGCTTGTGGTGTTGGTGGTTTTAATGGAGGAAAAAAAATCACAATCTCAGCAGCACACAACACAAGACTCAAATCAACAAGAAAAGGTGAGAATGCAATACCAAAGCCAAGGGGTGTGTTTGGCCGACTTCTCCTTTTCGGGTTTTTCTTTTTATGGACTTCAATGGCTGAAATGGGAGGTTGGTGTTGGTCAACCTGGCTACTCTGATACCAATTTGATACGGGGTGGCCCGATCTTCCAACACTCGACACAAACATGCAAGAACAAGATGCAATAGAGTTAGATCTAGGTGGGAAATAAAGGAGCAAGAAAGAAATCAGCACGAAACAAGAAGAACAAGGAAACTAAGGGATAGATGAAGAACAACCTTCAAATTCAAGGCAAGACACAAGGGATCTAAAGTCACAAGCACCAAAACCACTCAAATGAAGACCCTTCTTCCTACAACTTGACACAAGAGAATCAAATGCCTCAAGCACTAAGGGGATGCACTGTGATTGTGTAGTAGACACCAAATCTACGGAGAAATGACATAAACCAACACAAACCAAGCTTCAAATCACAAGATCCACTCAAGAACCAACCAGCTCTCAAAGGGAGAAAAGGAGTTTTTATGTTTTCATAATGGCAAATCTGATGTCTACAATAGAAAGACATGCTATTTATATGTCCAGAATGCTAGAAATGAAATAAGGCCCACAATTGTCTTAAAATGCCACAAATGACCCAAATAAAATAAAGTGCAGGTTAAGTGCCCAAAAGGGCATGCCTAGGCATTAGCTTCTCCTTGGCCTTGAACTAGGCACATGACTAATGACACTTGAGATGGTGTGGATGTCTTGAACAAGGCCTTACAATATAGCACTAACCCGGCCAAATCAGCTTGCAACTTTTTGGCTCTAGACCGAGTCATGGGTCCATCGTCCATGAGTTGAACTTGCACATCCTTACTTGATGGTCCCTCATCAACAAGTACATCTTAGCCTTATAATTGGCTTCGATGCACTTCCACTCAGTTGGTCCCCACTGTGTATGGTCATTCTCCTTAGCTGGATTGATTTTGAAGTTACCTTTCTCTATGACCATCCACGCTTGGTAGTCGTGACTCTTCATCCAGTTTGTCATGCGACTTTTCCATACCTTGTAACGACGTTCAACGAGCCTAGGAGGCTTGTTGTTGTTGAGAGCGACTTCCTGATCGAGATCTGAAGGCATCCTGTAAAACCTGCAATCTAACGCACAAATCTAGAGCTGTTCAAGGCTCTGATACCAATTCTTAGGATCGCAAATGTTAGAACTTACAAGGAACTATTCCTTGGACAGCGGAAAAACAAAGTAAGCAAGCAACTAAACAAGAATAGTAAACTTCAAAGTAAACAAGTGGAGGACATGTTTACTTATAGAGGAACCTCTACCGAATCAACTAATCCGATCGAGTAAACCTCTACATCCCATGGAGGATTTTGAATGTCTTTCCCTTTATATTATTGATAGCAGTTGTACATTTCGTCAAGATACAGCAAGCACCAACAGTTCCTAGCGATTCTCTAATCCTAGAACTATGATCTTGCCTCTCTTCCCTAGAACAAGTGTCAACTCTACTCAACAATACAAGTAAAGGCAAACCTCTCCTACACGATCCCAACTGGACTCGTCTTCTTCCTTCCTCTATTGAGAACTTGCTTCTCAACAGTTTCGTTCACCGGTCTTCAGTGAACTTAGATCGCTGATCACCTTGGTCGCCGATCACCTTCTCTGTTCTCAGTGTTTGGGAGTGTTTTTATGTTTTTGTAAGGCGTGAATGAACAGTAGAGGATTGTTTACTATTTATAGATCTCAAGAGAGATCTCTTTTTCTCTTTTCCCAAAGTAACCTTCCTTTTTGGGAAAATGACAGATCTCTTTCATCAAGCGTTGGATTACTGCCAAGTGTCCTTTTTGATGTGTCCCAGCCTAGGCCACATCCAGACTTGAGCCTTGACGAGCCACAACCAGGCCAAGACGATGAGCACGTGACGATACCTCCTCTACTTGGCCCCATTACGAGGCGTCGAGCTAGGATCCTCCAAGAGCAAGTCCAAGCTGGATTAACCATGTCGAGCCCGCTCCTAGACCATCAAGACAATGCCTTCACCATGTTGCAAGTATCCAGCTTACCCGAGGCATTAAAGGTGCTCGACTTTCCCATCAATGTGGCACCCACCTCAGCCCAAGATATCACAGCCACGACATCACCATGACATCACCTCTCTTTAAAGGCTGAATACAAGGAGGTGGCTGATTTTGGCAACTCTTCACCTGCCCCTTTAAGTAGAGACTTTCCAGCCACCCTTTGGCTATTTAAAGGGGACTTTAGCTCTTTTGTTGACAGCTTGTTTTATGTTAAAATCCCAGAAACTCTAAACTGGCTCATGTTCTTGGTTTGGGGTGTTTAACCAAACTGATTTTCGTGCCTTTGTGAGAACATCAAGGGCTGGGTTGTATTTGGCTAGGGTGCGTCTATCCCTTCCATTTGTAACCTTGGTTGATCAGATTTGGTGGCTTTATCCAAGTCTTGATTGATCACTTATCCTCTCTTCAATAATAACAAAACCTCTTTGAGTTACAATCATTTGTGTTTGCCAAGCTACCGCTGATCATCATCGACCTCCACTCATCTCACTCGAACCAGAAATCCGATCGATCCAAAGGGAAGGCTCATCAAGTGGTATCAGAGCTTGTCGAGTGAGTTCCTCAAGTTAAGGGGGTAAGAATTGCTAACTCCCTTTCTGTTTCGATTTGCTCAGTTTCTATCCCATTTGGCTAGCCAAATAGACTTTGTGCCTGGAGCAGTCTTGCCCAACCGAGCCGCCTACAGGACCAACCCCGCTGAAACCAAGGAGTTGCAAACACAAGTTCAAGACCTCCTTGAGAAGGGTTATGTAAGGGAAAGTTTAAGCCCCTGCGCCGTCCCCGTGATACTAGTGCCCAAGAAAGATGGGACGTGGCGCATGTGTGTGGATTGTCGGGCCATCAACAACATCACCGTTAAGTACCGACATCCCATACCGAGGCTAGACGACATGTTGGATGAGCTCCATGGTTCAAACCTCTTCTCCAAGATCGACTTGAAAAGCGGATACCATCAGATTCGAATGAAGGAGAGAGATGAATGGAAGACCGCTTTTAAGACCAAACAAGGACTCTACGAATGGTTAGTTATGCCATTTGGCCTTACCAATGCCCCTAGTACCTTTATGCGTTTGATGAACCATATTCTTAGGGCATTTATAGGTCAATTTCTCGTAGTTTACTTTGATAATATATTGGTTTATAGTCGGTCCTTAACTGAGCATGTGAAGCATATTAGACAAGCCCGTGAGGTGCTTAGGCAAGAGAAACTTTATGCTAACTTGGGTAAATGTCATTTTTGCTCCGATCATGTTGTTTTTCTTGGTTTTGTGGTGAGCAAGTCAGGTGTCCAAGTAGATGACACCAAGGTTGAGGCCATAAGAGGTTGGCCCACGCCCACGACCATGACCCAAGTTAGGAGCTTCCTTGGGTTGGCGGGATTTTATAGACGCTTCGTAAGGGACTTCAGCACCCTTGCATCGCCTCTGACTGAACTAACAAAGAAGAATGTCCCCTTCAAGTGAGGAGGCGCCCAAGAACAAGCTTTCACCACCTTAAAGGAAAAGCTCACAAATGCACCTTTGCTAGTCCTCCCTGATTTTTCCAAGACTTTTGAGGTAGAGTGTGACGCCTCCGGAGTAGGCGGGTGCTTATGCAAGAGGGTCGGCCCATCGCCTACTTTAGTGAGAAGTTAAGTAGGGCCGAACTGAGATACCCAACTTACAACCAGGAGCTTCTTGCTTTGGTGCGTGTGCTCAAGACATGGGAGCACTATTTGTTGCCCAAGGAATTCGTGATACACTCAGATCATGAGGCTCTCAAATACCTTCGCGGTCAAGCCAAGCTGAACAAGAGACACGCCAAGTGGGTCGAGTTTAATGAGTCTTTCCCTTATGTGATCAAACACAAGAAGGGAAAGGAGAATGTGGTGGCGGATGCTTTGTCAAGAAGGTACACCTTGATCTCTTCTTTAGATGCACGCATGTTAGGATTTGCATTCATGAGGAATTTATATGCAACTGATGTGGACTTTGGAGATATATATGTTGCATGCTCTAAAAATGGTAGCAAAGAGTCATACTTTATACATGATGGGTACCTCTTTAAGGGTGATAAACTTTGCATTCCTAGTAGTTCCATTCGTAGGCTGCTTGTGCATTAGTCTCATGGTGGGGGTTTGATGGGGCACTTTGGCATTTCTAAGACCCTTTTCATGCTTAAAGAACATTTCTTTTGGCCTCGCATGTCTAGGGATGTAGAAAAGTTTTGTGCTTCATGTACTGTTTGCTTGCGTGCTAAGTCTAAGCTCAATCCTCATGGGCTGTACACTCCTCTACCCATTCCACACTCTCCTTGGGAGGACATATCCATGGACTTCGTGTTGGGTTTGCCTCGTTCGAAAAGAGGCCGGGATTCCATTTTTGTAGTGGTGGATCGGTTTTCTAAAATGGCGCATTTCATTGCTTGCCATAAGACCGACAATGCCACTCATGTGGCTGATTTGTTCTTTACCGAAATTGTTCGGCTTCATGGCGTTCCTAAGACCATCGTGTCTGATCGGGATGCTAAATTTCTGAGTTACTTTTGGAAAACCCTATGGGCTAAAATGGGGACTAAATTGCTATTTTCCACCTCATGTCACCCGCAAACAGACGGGCAAACTGAAGTAGTTAACCGTACTTTGGGTGCTTTGCTTCGTTCTTTGTTGCGAACTAACTTGCGCATGTGGGAAGAATGTCTAGCCTACATTGAGTTTGCATACAACCGATCGGTTCATTCAGCCACCAAGAGGACCCCCTTTGAAGTTGTTTATGGCAAGAACCCCACTACTCCTTTAGACCTTGTCCCGCTCACTATCAAAGACAAGGAGAATGTGGAAGGTGTTGCTCGGGCTGAGAGCATCAAAGCCCTTCATGAGGCCACTCGTGCCCAAATTGAGAAGAGAACGTCACAATATGTCAAAAATGCTAACAAGGGACGCAAGGAAGTGATCCTAGAGCCAGGAGATCTCGTGTGGGTACACCTTCGCAAGGACCGATTTCCAACTCTCCGAAACTCAAAGTTAAAGCCTCGAGGGGATGGCCCTTTTCAAGTGCTCGAGAGAATCAACAACAATGCATACAGACTTGAATTGCCTAGTGAATATGGTGTGCATGATGTTTTCAATGTTTCGGATTTGTCTCCCTTTGTTTCAGGTGACAGCGAGGACGAAGACGAAGATTCGAGGTCGAATCCTTCAGAAGGGGGAGGGGATGATGTGTCCCAGCCTAGGCCACATCCAGACTTGAGCCACGACGAGCCACAACCAGGCCAAGACGATGAGCACGTGACGATACCTCCTCTACTTGGCCCCATTACGAGGCGTCGAGCTAGGATCCTCCAAGAGCAAGTCCAAGCTGGATTAACCATGTCGAGCCCGCTCCTAGACCATCAAGACAATGCCTTCACCATGTTGCAAGTATCCAGCTCACCCGAGGCATTAAAGGTGCTCGACTTTCCCATCAATGTGGCACCCACCTCAGCCCAAGATATCACAACCACGACATCACCATGACATCACCTCTCTTTAAAGGCTGAATACAAGGAGGTGGCTGATTTTGGCAACTCTTCACCTGCCCCTTTAAGTAGAGACTTTCCAGCCACCCTTTGGTTATTTAAAGGGGACTTTAGCTCTTTTGTTGACAGCTTGTTTTATGTTAAAATCCTAGAAACTCTAAATTGGCTCATGTTCTTGGTTTGGGGTGTTTAACCAAACTGATTTTCGTGCCTTTGTGAGAACATCAAGGGCTGGGTTGTATTTGGCTAGGGTGCGTCTATCCCTTCCATTTGTAACCTTGGTTGATCAGATTTGGTGGGTTTATCCAAGTCTTGATTGATCACTTATCCTCTCTTCAATAATAACAAAACCTCTTTGAGTTACAACCATTTGTGTTTGCCAAGCTACCGCTGATCATCATCGACCTCCACTCATCTCACTCGAACCAGAAATCCGATCGATCCAAAGGGAAGGCTCATCACTTTTGAAATTCTTTTGAGCGCTTTTAGGAGATTTCACTTTCGGATCGCTAACATGGCAGGGATAGGGATGTCAGCTAAAGTACGTCATCTTGCTTTGCAGTTGTGACGTGCTTGCCTCTTAGCTGTCACGCATTAGCTCCGTACTTGTCCTGGGAAAGGTACTTTTCCTGGGAAGGGTATTGTTCCAAACGTAGTTCCTGAAATACTTTTTAAACAAGTTTAGCTCAAGAGAGTTTGTCAACCATCAAAACTGAAGATGATGTTGTTCCTTATGATGTTTCCATCATTTTGTCACAATACATTCTTCTAGGACAAGCGTTATTCCAGTGATATTCTTATTACTGTTCCAACATTAGTACTATATATGTATGAATTAGAAATGAAATGGGCTTCGAGTGATAAATGGTTAGAGATTATATATTTGGGTGTATTGGGAGCCCAATTCCACGCCCTTATAAAACTAAAATTATTTTTGTATAATATACTTTATGTTAGTACACGAAATATGTCGGTGTACAGGTCTCAATTCCTTCTTCAATGCCCTTCTTCTCCAAGCCTCCTTCAATGACCTAGACCTGCAAAACAATGGACAAAGGGGGCGGGGACCCCCTAATCCACCTCCGATGCCTAAGTCAGTAGAGTATTCGCAAGGGTAAACTGTAGAGAGAAAGGCGCAGGGTAGGGCGATCACAAGCGATGATCGGCCCCTCTAGACTCAGGGCGAGCGATGATCAGCCCCTCTAGGGTTAGTTCTTGTATATCCTTTCTACATGGCCAAGCCATGTATTTATAGTAGAGAGAGAGGGCTAGGGTTAATTCGTTGGAGCCCAATCAATAATTCTATCTTCTTAAATAGGATAGAATCTTCCAACTACTTGGATAACTACCAGGATTTAATAAGCTAATAAAGATATTTATTAGATATGCTTACCTGGCTGGCGGAAATATTATCCTTAATTATGGCGGTAAATTTACCCACCTACAAATGCCCCACCTACGTCTTAGTTGCGCAACTAAGACGTAGGTACTCTAGGATTGACTTGGCGTGACTTATATGGATTAGGAGATGGGCACGTTTGCACGTTCATGAGCGAGTATCATGAGGACCCCCATGAGCGAATATCACGGTCCCACCCACCCACCCCCATGAGCGAATATCATGGGGGTTCCGCGAGCGAATATCGCGGTCCGTGAGCGGGTATCACGGGATCATCCGTGAGCGAGTATCACGGGAACATCCGTGAGCGAGTATCACGGGATCATCCGTGAGCGAGTACCATGGGAACATCCGTGAGCGAGTATCACGGGATCATCCATGAGCGAGTATCACGGGAACATCCGTGAGCGAGTATCATGGGATCATCCGCGAGCGAATGCACGAGAACCACCGCATTAGCGACGCGGGTACCAACTCCGTGAGCGAATACACGGGAACCACCGTGACGAGCGATCACGGGTACCACCGCGAGCGAATATCGCGGGAACAAACTCCGTGAGTGAAACTCAAGGTCCATGAGCGAATATCACGGGAATCTCCGTGGGAAACCACGGTCCGCGAGCGAATATCGCGGGAACTCCATGAGTGAAACTCAAGGTCCGTGAGCGAATATCATGGGAATCTCCGTGGGAAACCACGGTCCGCGAGCGAATATCGCGGGAACTCCATGAGTAAAACTCAAGGTCCGTGAGCGAATATCACGGGAATCTCCGTGGGAAACCACGGTCCGCGAGCGAATATCGCGGGAAATCCATGAGTGAAACTCAAGGTCCGTGAGCGAATATCACGGGAACTCTATGGGGGCCAACCATAGTCCGTGAGCGAATATCACGGGAACATCCGCGAGCGAATATCGTGTGAACCCCCTACGTAGCTAGCATACGCAGGAGTGTTAGTATGGTGAACTAACGTTGTGTTTACCCTCGAGCGCGTCACTTGTTGAGATTTCAAGAAAACAAAGCGATGAACAAAACGAAAAAGTTTCCTGGCCAGGATTTTGTTTAAGAAAACGAAAAAGCACAAAAAAGCGAAGGTTTTCAAACAGCTCAACATCCACGCGAGGGCCTCACGATGAGTGTGCAATAGTGATACTGCGATCATGCATGCATGGGTCGCGGTAATGATTTATCATCTTTGTCTCGCATTGCCCTTGCTGCAACTCCGTGCTCACGGATTGAGGGGTGCGGTCGCGGCTCCGCGCACCGCGGTCGCCGTTTTGCCCCAACGAAGGGACCTTGCCCGTGACCACTCTAACGTCCGCGCAGACGTTCGTGGCCTACCAACACGAGTTCAAGATCGGAAGCGCAGGTCAATGGTCTTGCCAAATCTTGAAGCGGTGTCTTGATGATTTGCACAATGGTCAAGGACATTGATTGATCTTCCAACCCTTTGGCTTGATTTTTGGACTGCGCAGTTCATGCCCAATTTTGACTGAATTCGAGTAGGATTCTTGTTTCGACTTCTGAAGATAATTTGTAGCTTATCTCCTCCTCTTTCCGGCGATATGTAGATCGTCCCAATCCAATAAGAGTAGCTCCCGAAAAGTGAGTCGGAAGCACGATTGGTAATTCTGTCAATCGCTTACCCGCGGTCGCGGGTGAGGGACCCGCGGTCGCGGTTTGCCCCAGAACAGAGGTTACGTTCTCTGGAGCGAAACCGCGCCCGTGGCCGGGGCTACCGCGCCCGCGGTTCTGCCCCAGACTGCGATCGCGGGACCCTGGACCGCGCCCGCAGGTCCAGGTATCCGATCCCGAAATCACGTTCCGAAGTCGCGCCGAGTTCGTTATGACGTGGGTCCGCGCTCCGCAGGACCCTGGACCGCGCCCGAAGGTCCAATCGTCCGATCGTTTAGGGTTTCGTCGACGGCTTGACCCGACTTGGTTGGGGTAACGGATCGGACCGACCGCTCGCCCGCCCCGGGCTCTAGCGATCGGTTCCGTATGCTCAGACGTATATCCCTGCGTTACGTACACGCGATTGTGATTTGAGTTGCCCCTAATCTAGGGTTTTCATTGGATCGATAATCAACAATGATTCTTGATTAGGGCAACCTCTCGGATCGACAATCCAAGGTCCGATTTAGCGAGGCGCACCGCCGAATCCCGTACTTGATTAGTTGATTCAGACCTTGCAATGTTATGACTCGTGATTCCGTTCCCTGACTAGAGTCCCCACAGGCCTGTGCGATGAATAAACGCGCTTGCGAGGGGGATTACGTCACGGATTGAGTCGGATCCAGGCAAGGCCCGGGTCGCGATGTGGTCTATCATCCCGAGCGAGTATCGGGTTCAACGTGCGTTGGGATTCGTTCTCCGAGCGAATTTCGGAGTTTGTACATTGTGGCCTCGACCCGTGGTCGCGGGTGGCGATCCGCGGTCGCGGGCGACGGACCCGCGGTCGCGGGTGGCGATCCGCGGTCGCGGGCGACGGACCCGCGGTCGCGGGTGTCGATCCGCGGTCGCGGGCGGCGGACCCGCGGTCGTGGGTGGCGATCGCGGTCGCGGGCGACGGACCCGCGGTCGCGGGTGGCGATCCGCGGTCGCGGCTCTGGGGCTGCGGAAAGCGAATCGCGCGATTCGCCTGGCGCGATTGCCCCAGGGTCGTCTCGCCGGTTCGTCCGGCGACTGTCTCGATCCGGGCTCGTGGATTGGCAATCCATAACCTCCTCGGATCGGTTCTCATAGGAGGACAAAGACGAAGGTCGAAAACCTAGTCCGTCGCTCTTCCCCACGGACGGCGCCAAATGTTAGTACACGAAATATGTCGGTGTACAGGTCTCAATTCCTTCTTCAATGCCCTTCTTCTCCAAGCCTCCTTCAATGACCTAGACCTGCAAAACAATGGACAAAGGGGGCGGGGACCTCCTAATCCACCTCCGATGCCTAAGTCAGTAGAGTATTCGCAAGGGTAAACTGTAGAGAGAAAGGCGCAGGGTAGGGCGATTACAAGCGATGATCGGCCCCTCTAGAGTCAGGGCGAGCGATGATCAGCCCCTCTAGGGTTAGTTCTTGTATATCCTTTCTACATGGCCAAGCCATGTATATATAGTGGAGAGAGAGGGCTAGGATTAATTCCTTGGGGCCAAATCAATAATTCTATTTTCTTAAATAGGATAGAATCTTCCAAATACTTAGATAACTACCAGGATTTAATAGGCTAATAAACATATTTATTAGATATGCTTATCTGACTGGCGGAAATATTATCCTTAATTATGGCGGTAAATTTACCCACCTACACTTTACTACGGTAATAAACTACACTATACTGTAGTTTGATTTTGAGAAGGACGGTAGGTAACCATTCGAATGTTCAGGAAAACTGGAACAAAATTGAAAGACCATCGAACTGGTGTCCAGACACATTAGAAACAAAGACACATCATCACGCACTAGCTAATATGATGATTCATGAGATCCCACTTGCGATGCATACCAACAAGGATAACGATCCACGTCAAATACGATCGGTAAATCTACATCCTTTATTTATTTATTTGGTTGAAATCTACATTGTTTATATATATATATATATATATATATATATTTTGGATAAAAAACATCTCCTTGTAAATGTTCTTTTATTGGGTTCATGTAGTGGTGGAGCAGTTTATTTTCATTTAAACTCGTTTATTCATGAACAAGCTCGTTTATAACAAGGATGGAATTAGGAATGTAAATTAGAGTAGGTTAAAGTTAAAAAAATTATAGCAAGGGAGAATTGAACCCTCAACCTCACTGTTTTGGAGAGAATTTATGCCATATAAATTAAACTAGAAAATTTTCGTAATGTTTAATACTACTAGTTTGTTTTTATTATTTTAGGGTGGGTCGTAGCTCAACCTAGCCCATGTTAGGAAATTTGTAGATCAATCAAACAATACGAAGAATTGAAAGCGAAAAACAATAAAGAACACAAGGAATTGTTGACCCAGTTCGTCACAAGGACTACGTCTGAGGGCACTACCAAGCCAGGGTTTTCACTCTCTCAATATTGTGGATACAATTACAATGAGGTGTATGTCAAGTATATATGAGGCAAATAACAAAGGAGGCCCAAGAGTAAAATATTTCGGAACCCTAAACCGCATCGCGGAATACGGCCCGAAGCGCGGCCTAGCTCTCCCAGAACGCGGGCGCGTTCCTCCCGCCATGCCCGCGCTTCCTGTGCAGAAGCTCCAACGCCCGAAACTCGGGTTGCGGCCGCGCCCCTGCCCGTGTTTCGTGCCGCTCGTCCCTGGAGCCGAAACTCGGGCGCGGCCACCGGAACTCGGGCGAGTTCACGTGGCTGCCCGCGTTTCTCTTCTCTCTCGCCCTGAATCGCAGCTTCGCCTTGGCCTCTTCTTCTCTCCCACCTAGAGCCCAATTGCAATTCACAACTTCTAAACCCCTTACTGGTAATGGTAGTGCCGGCCTTTCAACTCAAGTACTAAGGTCAGCTGAAGCCATGCAAAGCTTCAGCTTCTCCAAGGGTACCACCATGGTCAACATATCAGCCGGATTCTTAGCTCCCTGAATCTTTTCCAGCTGCAACACCTTCCGCTCTATAAGGTGCCTTATGAAATGATACTTCACCTCTATATGTTTCGTCCTTGAATGGAACGCCGGACTCTTGGCCAAGTGAATTGCACTATGGCTATCGCTGTAGAGCACCCTGTCACTTTGCACCTTCCCCAACTCACTCAAGAAATTCTGTAGCCATACCATCTCTTTGCTTGCCTCTATCACACCAACATACTCAGCCTCTGTGGTAGACAAAGCAACAATTTTCTGCAGCTTAGATGCCCAAGAGACCGCAGTACCGCCAAGTGTAAACACATATCCTGTAGTACTCCTTCTCTTGTCAAGATCACTGGAAGCATAATCAGAATCAACATAACTTGCAAGCTCAACCTTTTTCCCCTGAAAACAAAGAGCCTTGCTTGTGGTACTCTTCAAGTACCTCAGAATCCACTTCACTGCCTCCCAATGCTTCTTCCCCGGATTGCTCATGAACCGACTCACAACTCCCACCGCATGTGCAATGTCTGGCCTGGTGCATACCATTGCATACATCAAGCTGCCAATCGTTGAAGCATAGGGAGTCTTCTCCATTTGGGTGCGCTCTTCATCATGCTTTGGGATGTCCCTCTTTGACAATTGGAACTGTGTGCCCAAAGGAGTATTTGAGGTGTTGGAAGCGCGTATGCAGAAGATGGACGCTGAGCTTAAGGAGAATCTGGCAAACGTTTTTGAGGCGATCAAGTTAATTTCTCCTCCGCCTGGTAACGTGATTCAAAGTGCACCAATTCAGGTTCCAGATGTTCCAAATCCGGTGGCGAATTCTGCAATTCCGGCGATCGGAGGTGCGAGTTCTTCTGCAAATCAGCAACTTCCTCCAAATTTTCAAGATCCAAATCGCAATAGACAAGGTTACTCAGGTATGACGCGTCTCTCCAAAATCGATTTTCCTAGGTTTAATGGAGATAAGGTTAAGGATTGGCTCTTCAAGATTGAGCAATTCTTCTTGATTGATAACACTCCGGTTGAGCTGAGAGTTGGATTGGCCTCGATTCATTTCGATGATAGAGCGGCTACTTGGCATCAGGCCTTAATGCAGACTGATGTAGGGAAAGCTTTGTCGTGGGATTGGATTAGGTATAAAGCATTAGTTCTGGAAAGGTTTGGTGAAGTTCTTGATGATCCTATAGCTGAGTTGAAAAATTTACAAGAAAAGGAGGGAATAGTTGAGTATCATAATCAATTTGAGATAATTCGAACGAGAGTGAATTTGCCTGAGGATTACCTTGTTAGTGCTTACTTAGCCGGTTTGAGATTGGATACACAGATGCATGTGCGCATGTTTCAGCCTAAAATAATTCGTCACTGTTTTATGCTGGGAAAATTATATGAGACAGCTCATAGCAAGAGAAGTTTTGGAAATTCTGGAAGTAGTTTCAAGTCTGGATTCTGGAATAATAGGAGCAATTCTAGTGTGAAGAAGGATGCTGATGTAGCTATGGAGGGAGTTTTAGGATCTAAACCTAAGGAATCTTCACCAACTCCTAGGAAATTTCTTACTAGTGAAGAGATGAGTGAAAGAAGAGCTAAAGGCCTGTGTTATTTTTGTGATGAAAAATTTACACCTGGTCATCAATTGAAACATAAGAAAACGCAGCTTTATGTTCTGGAATTAGATGATGATGTAGATATTGTCAATTCAGATCAAGATTGTTCTGAGGAAGAGGAATGTGAGCAGGTACAGATTTCAGTTAATGCAGTAGCTGGGATCTCTGATTTCAGAACTATGAGGGTCAAGGGGTTTCATGGAAGACAGGCTTTGTTCATTCTTATTGATTCTGGCAGTACTCACAACTTCATTGATAAGAAAATGGTAGATAGGTTGGGATGTCGAGTTAGGACTGCAGGCACTACTAAAGTCACTGTGGCTGATGGTAGCAGTTTGCAAGTGAATGGGTTTGTGGAAAAATTTGATTGGGAGTTTCAATCTGTTCCTTTTTCAGCTGACTTAATGGTTATTCCTCTTGGATGTTGTGATATGGTTTTGGGAATTCAGTGGTTGCAGACATTGGGTTCAATTAAGTGGGATTTCAAGAATTTGACCATGGAATTCAAGCTGAATGGTAGAAGGTTAGTGTGGAATGGTATTAAGCAGGGCTCTGTCAGGGAAGTTAAGGCTAAAAAAGTGAATAAGAGTGATGATCAGCAGGTGCAATTAACTATGATCTATGTTACTCAGGCAGATGTATGTTTGGGAAAGTCTGAGAATTATATTTGTGCCATGGATACAGTTGAGAATAACTTCAGTAATTCTGGTATTTCTGCCTTGTTGGAGGAATTTGATGATTTGTTTCAGTGACCTACGCAGCTGCCTCCATTCAGAAAAGGTTTTGATCATAAGATTCCATTGTTAGAAGGTGCTAATCTAGTGAATCAACGACCTTACAGGTATGCAGTGTATCAGAAAAATGAGATTGATAAGATTGTGCAAGAGATGTTGAAAGATGGTACTATTCAGTCTAGTTCAAGTGCCTATGCTTCTCCTGTAGTATTAGTCAAAAAGAAGGATGGAACATGGAGGTTGTGTGTTGACTACAGGAAACTGAATGGTATGACAATCAAGGATCGTTTTCCAATTCCATTAATTGAAGATTTGATGGATGAGCTAGGGGGATCTTCAATATATTCCAAGATTGATTTAAGGTCCGGTTATCATCAGGTTAGAATGGACCCAGCAGACATTCATAAGACTGCTTTCAAGACTCATAGTGGCCATTATGAGTATTTGGTCATGCCTTTTGGGTTGACCAACGCACCTGCTACCTTTCAAGGGCTAATGAATTCAGTTTTTAGCAAATTTCTGAGGAAGTTTGTGCTCATTTTTTTTTATGATATTCTGGTTTACAGTTCATCAGTAGAGGAGCATGTTCAGCACCTAAAATCAGTATTTGAAGCTATGAGAAGTAATTTCTTGTTAGCCAAAAGGAGTAAATGTTCTTTTGCTACTAACAGGGTTGAATATCTGGGCCATTTTCTTTCTTCTAAGGGTGTGGAAACAGATCCTGCAAAAATCAAAGTTGTAGCAGATTGGGTTGTGCCACGGAATTTAAAACAATTGAGGGGGTTTCTAGGTCTGGCTGGCTATTATAGGCGCTTTGTGAGGAATTTTGGAATTATTGCTAGGCCTTTAACAACTTTGACAAAGAAGGATTCTTTCTGTTGGAATGAAGAAGCTGAGCTAGCATTTGCCACATTAAAACAGGCTTTATGTGAGGCCCCTGTGTTAGCTCTTCCTCAATTTGACAAGCCTTTTTTAGTTGAAACTGATGCATCTACACATGGTATTGGTGTTGTTTTAATGCAAGAAGGCCATCCTCTGGCTTATATTAGTCGACATTTGAAAGGCAAACAGCTCCATTTATCCATTTATGAGAAAGAATTACTTGCAGTTGTATTTGCAGTGCAAAAGTGGAGGCATTATCTCTTAATGGGTCATTTTGTTATTAAAACAGACCAGAGAAGCTTAAAGTATTTGTTGGAGCAGAGGTTGAACACGCCAATACAACAACAATGGTTGCCAAAGCTTTTGGAGTTTGATTATGAGATCCAGTATAGAGATGGTAAGGAAAATTTAGCAGCTGACGCCTTATCTAGGATGGATGGTGCTGAGGTCTTAAGTATGGCTTTATCCATCTTAGAATGTGATATTATGCAACAAATCCAAGCTGGCTATGAGACAGATATGACAATGAAAGAGATTATTGATACTCTGAAAGTTGATCCTGCAGCTAAGAAACATTATGTGTGGAGTAGGGGGATTTTGAGGAGGAAAAGCAAACTAGTTGTTCCTCAAGACAGTGTACTTCGAGCTAAAATTCTGGAATGGCTGCATTGCTCAGGTACTAGTGGCCATTCAGGGCGTGATGTTACTCATCAAAGAGTGAAAGGTCTGTTTTATTGGAAGGGAATGGCAAAAGATATTCAGAGTTTTATTAGAGCTTGTCCAATTTGCCAACAATGCAAGTATGATACTGCTCCATCTCCAGGCCTTTTGCAACCATTGCCTATTCCTGAGTCAGTTTGGACTGATGTTTCAATGGATTTCATTTCGGGATTACCATTGTCTTATGGGAAGTCTGTTATATTTGTGGTAGTGGACAGATTGAGTAAAGCTGCGCATTTTATGGCTCTCTCTCATCCTTATTCAGCATCTACAGTAGCTCAGACTTATCTGGACAATGTGTTCAAATTACATGGATTCCCTAAATCCATAGTGAGTGATCGAGATGCAATTTTTTTGAGTGAATTCTGGCAAGAGTTGTTTCTGTTACAAGGGGTTTCTCTGAAATTATCAAGTGCTTATCACCCTCAAACAGATGGCCAGACTGAAGTGGTGAATAGGTGTTTGGAGACATACTTGAGGTGTATGACAAGTGATCGTCCTTATCTCTGGAGTAAATGGCTGCCCTTAGCAGAGTTTTGGTATAATACTTCCTTTCATTCGTCTGCTCAGGTAACGCCCTATGAAATTGTGTATGGACAAGCTCCACCTATACATTTGCCTTATTTTCCTGGTGAGTCAAAGGTGGAGGTCGTTGCAAAGTGTTTGATGGAGCGTGAAAACATGATCAAAATACTCAAGTTTCACCTTTTGCGGGCCCAGCACAGGATGGAACAAGTTGCAAACAAACACAGAAGTGAAAGAAGTTTTGAGCTTGGAGATTTTGTCTTTGTCAAGCTGCAACCGTATAGACAACACTCTGTGGTTTCCAGGGCTAACCAGAAGCTCTCTCCAAAATATTTTGGCCCATACAAGGTGATTGATAAAGTTGGTAAGGTTGCCTATAAATTGCAATTACCAGCTTCATCTCAGATTCACCCTGTTTTCCATGTTTCTCAACTAAAGAAGCATATTGGAGACGTGTTTTCTTCTACTATGTTGCCTGTTGTGTTGAGTGATGTGATGATTAAACAGCCAGAGAGGGTATTGGATAGAAAGATGGTCAATCGCCATGGAAAAGCTGCAACAATGTGGTTGGTTAAGTGGACAAACATGCCTGATGAAGAGGCTACTTGTGGGCAAGGGGTTTTAACAGCTTAGTTATGGACAAAGCTGCAACAATCTCCTTTGATGTGATGAAGAAATTCCCTGAGTTTGCAGCTTAGTTAACCTTGTGGGCAAGGTTTTCGAGAGGGGAAAGTTGTGTTACAGGAAAAGGGGTTTTAACAGAATTCAATTGATGGTGGAGATTTAGCCACGTTTTTTAATCTCCTAGGCTTTCAAATTTGTTAGGAATTCTGTTAGAAAGTTGTTGGCTTAAATAGCCGCTTTTCTCTGTAATTCACATCCATCCAGAACTTTGTAAACTTCTCGTTTTTCTCTCTCAAATAAGATCCATGGCTGGTTGTTGGCATTGCTTGTTGATTGTGTTTCTATTCTCTATCAATCAATAGGTAAAGCACTTGAGTTGTTGTTTCTCTGAGAACATTAGCTCAATTTTATCCTTCAAATCTCAATTCAGAAGAAATTACAGCTTTGCTGTAATAGAGCGGTAACTGTCCCACGCCAACTATCCGGTAAAGAAGAGAGAAGAATTAGGGCACGTACCTCATCATCGAAGTCAATTTTCACAGAGCTTAACTGTTGTATTGTCATGTTGAACTCATTCAAATGCTTGGCCACCGGAGTGTCTTCCTTCATCCTCAAATTGAACAACCTCCTCATGATGTGCACCTTGTTTATCGCCAATGGCTTTTCGTAAAGATCGGACAAGGTTTTCAACATCTCCTTGGTACTCATCGACTTTATTGTATGACAAGCCACATCCCTGGACAACGACAAGCGGATCAGGCTCATCGCCTTTCGGTCCAATAGCTTCCAATCATCCGCCTTCATCTCTGCAGGTTGATTCCCCAAAGGGACATGCAAATTAGCCCTATACAAGTAGTCCTCAATTTGCATCCGCCAATATCCGAAGTCTGTTCTATCAAACTTTTCTATAGGAATCTTCGAGACATTCATCCTTCAATTGCATGACCTGAAGCTCTGATACCAATTGTTAGGAAATTTGTAGATCGATCAAGCAATACGAAGAATTGAAAGCGAAAAACAATAAAGAACACAAGGAATTGTTGACCTAGTTCGTCACAAGGACTACGTCTGGGGGCACTACCGAGTCAGGGTTTTCACTCTCTCAATATTGTGGATACAATTACAATGAGGTGTATGTCAAGTATATATGAGGCAAATAACAAAGGAGGCCCAAGCGTAAAATATTTCGGAACCCTAAAACGCATCGCGGAATACGGCCCGAAGCGCGGCCTAGCTCTCCCGGAACGCGGGCGCGTTCCTCCCGCCTTGCCCGCGCTTCCCGTGCAGAAGCTCCAACGCCCGAAACTCGGGCTGCGGCCAAGGAACGCGGCCGCGCTTTGCGCGCCCCTGCCCGCGTTTCGTGCCGCTCGTCCCTAGAGCCGAAACTCGGGCGCGGCCACCAGAACTCGGGCGAGTTCTCGTGGCTGCCCGCGTTTCTCTTCTCTCTCGCCCCGAATCGCAGCTTCGCCTTGGCCTCTTCTTCTTCGGTCTCCAATGGCAATTTGGCTACATACCCAACAGCCCACCCCTCCCTCGGAGAGACGGTAGTCTCTGTATCCGCAAAGAAAGTCATCCGTGTCGGTCTATACGTTGGTAAACAAACTCGCTAAAATATTCATAATTTTTTTTGCAAAGTTACTCGACTTGATGATATACTCTAAACAAGTTGGGGGCTCAGACACTTACACGCACTACCAATAATCGGGCCTATTGTAACGTCGTATAACTATTACAATAAGCCAAAAATGTGTTACAACAAGTCTACTGTAACACTTTTTTGGAAATTTTACATCGTTACATCCGCTGCCGTTACCATAGATCAAGGGTAACAGATGTTTTACCTATGGTAATGGTTCCATATTCCCATAGTTCAACCGTTACAATTGGTTAAAAATCCATTACAAAAGATGAAACCATTACATTTGATCGAAATCTGTTACCTATGATACAGCTATTACATTAACTAGTTGTTCGTTACCATTTGACATCCATTACGTTTGCACATACATCCATTACTGTAGTATCCCATATATGACATTTTAATATTGAAATATTATTTATTAATTATTATACAACCAATAAATTACATTATTAATGGATAAATGAACATGTAAGAAATATATTCAAGAGGAATTAAACAAACAAAGCTTGCATATTAATTAATATTGTTAGAAAGTATATATACACAAAAGCTTCTAATACATCACCAAAAAGTTAGCATCCCATTGCAAGCTGCTAATGTATTCCATAATCAACTAATGCATTCCATTACAAATGATGTTAATTAATTAGCAAACAAAATTCCAATCATCATTACCAATTAAATCAACAATCTGCTGCATCATCTTCTTGTAAATCATTTTCTTGTAAATCATCAGCATCTTCCTGTCAAGCAAACAAATGACCAAAATCAGTCTATATCCCACCAAATTCCCTATTCCTTAAAATATTTCCATCTATTACAAAAAAGAACGAATCAGGAAATCTCACATACCTGATCACCACAAAAACTTTCTAGAAACTTTTGGGTGACTAGAACTTCACCCTCAGCCTGCTGATAGCTCTTTGGAGACACCCTTAGAATTGACCTTGCAAAAAAATCGATAACCTAGAAGGAAAAACGAGAACCCAACCATATCATAGACTCTTCTTTAAACATACTAGGTGAAAGAAAAATAAAAGTATACACCTTGTGAAAGACGTAATGGAATAATACATGCACCGGCTAGAGCAGCAAGTAAGTCAAGGTTCATACTACTTCCTCATCTCAAAGTAATACGGCTTATCAATTATTACAAAATTTTGCAGGAAACCAGAATCCAAATGACCATATATAGAATATTAGAAATAATAACTGCATTATAGTCACTAGCAATACATACCTTCTCAAAAGCAATTATCAGATTATCTCTTGCCATTGAAAAAGGATTCTCAACGGCCAAGCTCCGGAAATAGTGATAAATTGCCACATACTCATCACCCGAATAAGAAGCCAGGATTGCAAGCTAATGTCATAAAGCACAAAATATAAGCCATTAGTTAAAAATCAGATGGTCCCAAGTAACATAGCATTAGTTAAAAAACAGTTGACACTAGTGCTTCAGAACAATTACCTAGTGATGAGGTTTTCCACTACAAGGCCAGAAGGAAGATGCTTGCATATAGCAGCCAGATGCTGCTGCAAAATCTCTTATTTTTTATTCATCTTCCCCATAAATGCCCTTGTACCGTGCAAGATCCCCCAAATAAATTAGACAGCGATGGCATAAATCAGACCCTTCTTCAACTCAGCAGATCTATTTCCCTCTTTCAACAAAAATGCCTCATTTTCAGTGTCATCTGAGAAATGACCCAAAGGCAAACCGTATTTCACTCTTATTTTCAACATCAGCTCATGATAAAACGCAGTTGCTTCAGAAAGAAAAGTTTTCAGTTGAGAGCGGATTTTTGCAACACGATCAGGTCGCAAGTCGCAACGAGCTTCCTTTCCCACCTTGTCCAGGAGAAGAGCTTACTGTAGCCATGGTTGCATTAAAATTTGCTCGAATTTTCTCTATTTGCCTGTAGTGCAACTGCCATAATGCCAACTCAATCTCATGTTGTCCAGCAAAAGCATGGTCTTCAAGGATGATTGTCTTAAAGTTCTCACGCATCTGTTGCCACACAATAGGATCTGATGGTATTCTGGCCTGAGCTGATTTACGTCGCTTAGTTTCCAACTCAACATTCTACATGATCATGAAAAAGGTCAGAAATCAATGTCCAAAGCCCTTATACAAGCGAGTCTGTAACAAAGGCCGTTTTGTTAAAACACTTGAGGTGACAACCAGCTACTAGTAGAGAAATCATCATCAAAATCTCTTGCACTTTTCATATGATGGTTGTTACTATCTTAAAAAAGGCCAAAGAGCAAACTTAGCAAATGTACATTGATGAAGAAAACAAAAAGGGAAGTAGAGTCAGAAAAGGACATAAAAGAAGACAATATACTACCAAATAGGCAGGCACAAGAAAACCATTAAACTGGACCCAAATGATAAAGAAAGAGGCTTAACATCTATGTTATTTCACATTCTAAGAAGTATTAACCAAACAGAGAAGAAATATTTCACGAACAGAAAACAAGAGATGTATCCAGAAGCTTGCCTTGTTGTAAAGGTATTGAACATGCTCCCTTGAAGAAACTGGTAAGTGGTTTTGACAACAAATCTACATCTGTGCTTACCAAGAAAATAAATTTTCCAACTCATACAAGTGAATGGGATTTCAAAACAGGTAGTAGAAATCCACTACAGATACATTCTAAAACAGTTAGAAAGCATGCCATTACATAGCCAGAATCATCCTAATGAGGTTCAACAGACAAGGTTTTGTCAGTTGCCACTTCAAACTAACAATGAAACATAAGGTGTCAAGCTCAACCACATAAATACAATGTAAATGCCTTCAGCAAAAGCTATATAGTAGTTGAACTGAAGATTTCTCATACATGCAACACTTCTCCCATTTCAAACTGGCTCCGCCAACATCAAAATGAAATTGAATCAAATAAGCATCTATCCCTCTAAAGCAGCTCAGACAACAAGGAAAGTACACAAACACTAGACAGGAAAAAAAAAACATTGAGCAATTAAGCTAAATAGACACTCGAAAGGAGTGGAGGTCTATTAAAACACAACTATCACTCAGAATGCATCATTCGTTTTTTTTTTGGAAAGGACATAAAACGAATGATCTTATTTTTAAAGTCAATCTTGCCGGTTGCACCTTCCTCAAACTATCATATGCTTACGAATAATCTCTACAGAATCCGATATCCCTCAATCAATAGAACGGATTTAGTTAACAATCATCACCGAAGCACTTATATGCTCGCATGGCAGGAGGAGATCAACAAAAATCACATACCACACCGATCCAATCGACTCATTACAACTTTTTAAAAGCGAGTACTGATTGGTAATTTGGTATGATCTTCACATACTTAATAAAGGATATAGAAAGTAATGTTCAACCAAAACGATTTCACAGAAAATGGATTACAAACAAGATGTGACATACCCAAAGGGATCCCCAACAACAAGAAAAGCAACATGAAAAAAGAAGATAAAGAGTTCAAATCAGATTTTAATAGCTAAGTTATCACTAGGAACCTCTATCAATGTTGATTGGTCAAAATTAAATCAGTATGCCAAAGAATGTGATCACTTGCATTATAACACTATCATACAAGACAGAGGTACGCATTATATCCTGAATTTAGTACTTCTTCCAACATGAAAAAAGAGGATTGACCACTTTGACCTGAAGATATTGGACTTAGTAAATTTAGGTCATAAACTCTGTAGATAAACCACCATGGTCCAAAATCTTAATTTCACACGTGAATGTCTTCTGGCACCCTAAATATTTTCACAATGAGATACCAATTGAACATCCAACAACAGACGTGCTAGCATCAATAATCCTCAACACACATAAACTAAGCAAATACATATGTACGATCGATTAGGGTCCGTAAATTAAGCACACACACTCCATCATAATTTGTAATCTAGAAGAAATTAAGCACAGCACATACACACTCCATCTTAATCTGTCAAAATGATTTCCTGAAATTTAATCAAACCCTAAGAATCACGAAGCACATATTGCAATTGAATCAAATTGATGTTTTCGTTGATGGAGAGCAAGTACCTTTATGTCCAAGAAGTCAGACGGGACGATGGCGCACTCGGAAAGGGGCGAGCGGTTCAGTGATTTCCAGGCGAAGGGGCAGCATGGAAGAGGGTCGAGACGAAGGGGCAACACGAAAGCCTCAACACTAGAAGTTGATTAGAGAAATGGAGTCAGCAAGAGCCCTATCAGAACTATCAATTTCTTTCCATACAAACACCACAAAATCAAATTCCACAAAATTGTAATTAGCCTCAGCCACTAAAATCAAATTCCAACCAAACAACAACTTACACCATAGAAATTTTCGAATTAACAGAGTAGATAGTCCATCTGAAGCCAAACCGAAGGAGAGAAAGGATGTGTAAGCTCCAATCCATCCTAAAGGACAACGGAGAGGTGCCATCATGGCGGTGTCTGGAAGGGCCGCCGCTCCGCACATCGTTGGCCGCCGGATCAGTAGCAGACGTCGACGGCAGAGATGCGAGCATCGAATCCGGCGAATTCGAGCGAGATCCGAGGGGGAAATAGATCGGAGAAGCTTAATCATTGGCCTAGGGCAGAGGGAGAAAGAAGTGGAGGTCAGAGGGGGGGACGGTGAAGTCGAGCGTGTGGAGAGAGAGCGAGGGCAAGTGAGGACGTCGGCGGTGCTGGGTTACCGGTGGGAATCGCCGGCGAGCGTGGACTGGAAGTCCGCAGATCTGGGACAAGAGGGTAAGGAAGGTCGGGAGAGAAGGAGAGGCAAGGGGTTAGAGGAAAAGAAGGGATAATGCCCTAATAAAAAAAGAGGGAATTGGGTGGTGAAGACATTTTACCCACATTAGAACACTCCCTAACCCCCTTAAAAATTTATTCATCATTTAGCCCCTTTAGCCCATTATAAAAACCCCCCAAAAAATAAACCTACTCTCTCTTTCTTCATTTCTCTTCTCTCTCTTCCTCCATTTCACTCTCACCCTCTCTCTCTACTCTCTCTTCTCTCCCCCTCTTTTTTTCTTCCTCCGGATTCGGTAGGTGGCGGCGGTGACGACGACGACGACGCTCAGCAAGGTGAGGCGGCGAGCCGGAAGCTGCAGCGACGAGGTGGTTGACCGAGGCTTCCGACGGGGACGACGACGAACGGTGGCGTCGAGCGAAGTGGTTTCCCAAGGCTTCCGACGACGACAAGTGAGGTAAGCAACGTCGGTAGAGATAGATTTAGATCTAGGGTTTCTAGATCTAGATTTAGAAATTGTAGATATAGATCTAGAAACCCTAGATCTAGAAAAACTTTTTGTTATGGGTTTGTGTTTATGGGTTATGGGTTTTAGTGTAATAGGTTTTGTGTTTATGGGTTTTAGTGGTGACAAGCTTTTTGTTACGGATTTTGTGTGTGACAGCTCGTTTTGTGTTCGTATGATAGGTTTTGTGTTTATAGGTTTGTGTGTGTGACAGGTTTTTGTTATGAGCTTTGTGTGTGACAGTGTTTTTGTTACGGATTTTCTGTGTGACAGCTTGTTTTTGGTTCGTATGACAGGTTTTGTGTTTATAGGTTTGTGTGTGTGACAGGTTTTTGTTCTAGGTTTTGGGTGTGACAGGGTTGTTGTTATGGGTTTTGTGTGTGACAGCTCGTTTTTTGTGTATGACAAGGGGTTTTGTTATGAGTTTTTTTGTGTGACAAGGTTTTTGGTCTGTTTTTTTGTGTATGACAGGGGGTTTTGTTATTGGTTGTGTGTGTGACAAGTTTTTTGTTATAGGTTTTATGTATGACAGGGTTTTTGGTATGTTTTCTGCGTGTGACAAGTATTATGTTATGGGTTTTGGGTGGCAGGCTTGTGTGACAGGGTTTTTGGTTTGTTTTTTTGTGTATGACAGGGTTTTTGGTCTTTTTTAGTGTATGACAGGGGTTTTATTTTGTTATGGGTTGTGTGTGTGTGACAAGTTTTTTGTTATAGGTTTTACGTATGACAGGGTTTTTGGTATGGTTTTTGTGTGTGACAGGGTCTTTGGTATGGTTTTTGTGTGACAGGTTTGTGTGACAGGTTTTGTTATGGTTTTTGTGTGTGACAGCTGGGTTTTTGTTCGTATGACAGGGTTTGTGTTAATTAGTTTGTGTGTGTGACAGGTTTTTTGTTATAGGTTTTGTGTGTGACAAGTTTTTTGTATGGTTTTTGTGTGTGACAGGGTCTTTGGTATGCTTTTTGTTACGGATTTTGTGTGTGACAGCTCGTTTTTTGTTCGTATGACAGGTTTTGTGTTTATAGGTTTGTGTGTGACAGGTTTTTGTTATAGGTTTTGTGTGTGACAGGGTTGTTGTTAGGGGTTTTGTGTGTGACAGCTCGTTTTTTGTGTATGACAGGGGGTTTTGTTATGAGTTTTTTTGTGTGACAAAGTTTTTGGTCTGTTTTTTGTGTATGCCAGAGTTTTTGGTCTGTTTTTTGTGTATGATAAGGGGTTTTGTTATGGGTTGTGTGTGTGACAAATTTTTTGTCATAGGTTTTATGTATGACAAGGTTTTTGGTATGTTTTTTGTGTGTGACAAGTTTTATGTTATGGGTTTTGTGAGGTAGGCTTGTGTGACAGGGTTTTTGGTCTGTTTTTTTGTGTATGACAGGGTTTTTGGTCTGTTTTTTGTGTATGACAGGGGGGTTTGTTATGGGTTGTGTGTGTGAGACAAGTTTTTTGTTATAACTTTTACGTATGACAGGGTTTTTGGTATGGTTTTTGTGTGTGACAGGGTCTTTGGTATGGTTTTTGTGTGACAGGTTTGTGTGACAGGTTTTGTTATGGTTTTTGTGTGTGACAGCTGGGTTTTTGTTCGTATGACAGGGTTTGTGTTAATTAGTTTGTGTGTGTGACAAGTTTTTTGTTATAGGTTTTGTGTGTGACAAGTTTTTTGTTATGGTTTTTGTGTGTGACAGATTTTGTGTTTATGGCTTTTAGTTGTGACAGTTTTTTTGTTATGGGGGCTTTGTGTGTGACACCCTGTTTTTGTTATGGATTTTGTGTGTGACAGGTTTGGTTTTGTTTATATATTAGTTATAATCATAGCCTATTAGCTCAAATGGTAGAGCAACGTGCTAAATGCACGGTAATATGGGTTCAAATCCCACATAGGCTTTGTGTGACAGGTTTTGTGGTGACAAGTATATTGTATGTGGATAATGGACGAAAATTGGGGGTTTTGTATGACAGGTCGTTTTTTGTTCGTATGACAGGTCGTTTTTTGTTCGTATGACAGGTTTTGTGTGACAGGGGGCTTGAGGTGGGATGCGGTGGAATGGGTGAATTTTTTTTTTGTATGACAGGTCGTGTTTTGTGTGACAGGGTAGTGCGGTGGCATGATTGTAAAATTTTTTTTTGCCCAGGGGCATTTTTGGAAAAAAGCCTAGTTACTACATTTATTTTTGTGGGAGGCCTTCAACTACATAATGTAGCCCACAAGGGCTACATACCCTTTTCCTCCATAAAAAAAATTGGAGGCAATTATGATTTTTGACTCAGATAAATTTGGAGGCAATATTGCGCGCTCCGCGAAAATTTGGTCCTGTTATAAGATGTGTTACACTTTGTAATGTCATCCGTTACTCTACATTTTACATTTATTGTCATTTCAGAAACCGTTACCTTTGTTATTTTCATATGTTACAGTAGTCTACAACTGTTACCAAAAACCGTTACCTTCGTTGTTTGCATTTCAAACCGTTACCTTTTAAATAAAACCATTACCCTAGATTATCTACTGTAACGCCATCAAAAACCATTACAATTTTTCTGTTATAATAGGCCCGATTATTGGTAGTGACGTAATATCCTTCAACTACGTAGCCACGTAGGACAATCGGCATGCAGTGACTATATTATCCACTTTCGCTTTTGTGTAGCACATATTCATCATGATAGATTTGTATTAAGGCTCCGTTCGTTAAATTAACTGAAAGCTGTAACTGAAAGCTGACAGCTGTAACTGAAAGCTGAATCCGAAAAGTAGCTGAGACTGAATTAAGTAGCGGAATGGAGAAAAACTTGAAATGGGTGTTCGGTAAGATACCTAGCTGAATCCCGAAAAGTGTATGCTAAAAAGACCAAAATACCCCCACAATTTAAAACAAACAATATAATATTCATACCCTCACTTTACCCTCACTAACCCCTCACTTTACCTTCATTCAATTGTGAATTGAATGTCGGCCTGAACTCGTTGAACGACTTGCGGCCTCATTTCCATCGACGACAGCGAGGAGTGGCGAGGAGGCGAGTCCGGCACCGGAAACCGCATCTCTCCGCCGCCTGGTAAGTGGTCCTCTCGCTGTCTCCATCGTCTTCTCATTTGCTTGTCGTCCCTCGTCCTCTCGTAGTCACAGCCGGCGTTCCCTCGTCTTTTGCAGGTGGTCTCCCTAGCATAGTCGGCAGCACCGTCCGGCTGGGTTTCCGTTTTCCACGCCGCCCGGTAAGTCCATTTCGTGCTCTCTTCCTCTCCCTTGTACGCCCGTAAAGCTGTAGTCACACGCATTGACATCGACGAATTTGACCTAGGTCGTCCTCTTATGCATCTTCGTCCAGCTCCTGGAACGAACATTCTTCTCCCGTCGAGCCTTCATTCACTCCTGGAAGCACAAAGCCGGTATACTACTTCTTCGTTCTGAAGTTTAGGAATTTGTTCATGATGCCCCTAATTTGAATTGGAATAAAGTGTTATAGCCATTGTTTTGTTTTCTGTTGCCTGTGAATCGATGGACTGAATTTGGAATGAAGTGTGTTATGGCCTTTGCTCTTGATGTGTTTATGAATAAGGTGGTCCAAATCATGTGTGCTTGTGAATTTATTATACAATTTGGAATGAAGTCTTGTTGTCTGTTGCTTGTGGATAAGTTTTTTGGGAATTAAGTTATGTATGGAATATATGTTATGTGTACTCTTTGATGTTGCTTGGGTTCATGGCAAAGAATAGGCCATAATGTCTCAGGGCATTGACGTTGAGGCAATTGACTTTGAATCCAACGAAAAGGGCGCGTGATGGACTTCCGATGAGTCCAAAGCACTGGTTAGTATTTGTCAGGAGTACCATAAGCAAAATGGAGTTTCTACCCACTTCAATTGGGCCGAGATTGCCGTTAAGCTTACGAAAGAGTTTACGAATCCGTTCACGAAGGATCAATGTAAGAACAGGTTCGACTACATGAAAAAGATATGGAAGTTATGGTGTAAGCTCCGACATGATGAGACCGGATTGGGTTGGAGTTCAGGTGAGGCGGCAGTTACCGGATCGGATGAATGGTGGGATCGAAAAGTCAAGGTGAGAAACTTTGAAACACATTCGTTTTGAACAAACTCATACACTCTTGTTTCGTAGGTTATTCGTGGCTAATGTGATTTTTCTATAGGAGGACCCGAGGCTAAGAAGGTTTAAGTTGAACCCCCCTGACCCGGAACTGAGTGAGCTTTGGGACACACTTTTTGGTAGCATCGTCGCTACCGGGAAGCGAAGTCGGTCAGCCAATATGAGTGTTCCAGCAAGGTCTACCCAATCACAGCCACACTCACAGTCAAGGACAAATGCTCAGACACAGTCACGGTCACAAGCACCGGATGCAACACCGCCGCCGCCAAGTCGTAGCTTCGAAGGTCTTGTCCATATGGATGACGGCTTAGACGAGAACGAGTTACTCCAGCAGTTTAGGGACGATAACCTGCTCAATCATTCCCCTCCTGAGGCGCAATCCGTGGAGATAGTGGACAAGACGACCGGAGATGGAGGTAGTGAGGAGCCAAGTAAGCGTAGGAAGAGAACATCCGGCGGGGCTGCGTATGTCAGGGAACGGGATGACGATATTGGCAATGATTGCACCCGAGTGATCTCACTGTTGGAGGGCTCTTTGACGAGCAAGAACAAGGGTTCCAGTTGTACAACCAGGACGCTTGACGAGGCTATCAACGTGATTTACCGCATGGTGGATGAAGGGAGGATGAAGAACCCGTCCCCCCTCTGGTGTTATGCTGTGGATGAGATGAATGACGACCACCAACGCCGCCTGTTCCTGACGTTGAAGACCGATGCCGACCGGTACACATGGCTGAAATTCAAGTACGAGAAAGCAACCGAGGACCGTTTGAGTGAGTGATTATGAGGGATTGTGTGATGCAAGTTCAGTTTTTCTTCCGTATGGACATTGTGTGTGTTTCATGTGTGATGGAGACTTTGTGTGTGCCCTTTGGGTGCATGTGTTGGATGTTGTTGGGGTGTTGGACCCCGTACTCGAACACCCGTATAATGCTTTGCGGGTTAACTTCACTTGACATTTATTTGATCATGCATGATGAATATTAGTAGAGTTTTCCGTGTATTGCGATATATGTGTGTGTGTGCTCTCTTGTTGTGTATTATGTGTTTCGGTTTGCATATGTTGTGCCTTGGGTTCATAGTGTTCATATTTATAGCCAAGATAATGATAAAAACATGTTTTGGTTTCATGAATATAGGGCACTATGGAGACCGAGGATATGGAGATCGATGCACAAGAGGAGTTGTCTACAGAGCAAATTCAACTCTTAGGCCTGCTCGCCCTACTTCTCCTTCGGAAGCGTAAGCGCTTGAACAATTCATACTATAGAAAGTATGTTCATAAAGTCTCCTGTTTCACGTCATCCCTCACTGGTTACCTATGGATGCGGGAGATAATGGATTCGGGATCCGAGGTTCGATGCATAAATGCCTTCAGAATGGAGCGGCACGTCCTCATGAAACTGTGCGATGAGCTGCAACAGCATCATGGCCTACGCCCCTCGAGGAACATGACGGTATTAGAGAAGGTGGGGATTCTGCTCTACACCATTTCAATAGGGGTCTCGAACCGGGCGGTTTGTGAGAGGTTTCAGCGGTCTGGGGACACCATAAGCCGAACCATCCACGAGGTTCTCGACTCGATTACGGGGCGATCGAGTGGGTCTGTTGGGCTAGCTGGACGCATGTTGAAGCCCCGCGATCCAGAGTTCTCAACTATTCCCGATCGAGTACAGAACGACACTCGGTACACTCTGTTCAAGGTAATGCTAAACGAAGGTAAATGTTTCGTGCCGGTAATGGTTAACGTAATTTATGGGATTGCTCATGGGCTACGTTTCTGTTTTATATTGTGCGTGTAGGGTGCTATAGGGTGTATTGACGGAACTCACGTTTCATGTACCGTGCCACGAGCCGATCAATTGCCTTATCGAAATCGAAAGGGAGTGTGTTCCTTCAACGTTATGGCCGTGTGCGACTTTGACATGTCATTCACCTTCGTCTCGGCTGGGTGGGAAGGAAGTGCCCACGATGCACGCATATTTGACCATGCTCTTAACACACCCGAAATGAACTTCCCACACCCTCCGCCCGGTAAATGGTTCAATTTGCATGCATTGAATATCGATTATATAGCTACATTTGTGGGTACCAACATAAATCATGGTCGTTGTTATGCAGGGAGATACTATCTTGTCGACAAGGGATACCCCGATCGTGAAGGCTATATGGTGCCGTACAACAAGGTCAAATACCATTTGTCGGAGTTCCAGAACGCGACCCCGAAGACTGCACAACAAGCGTTCAACAAGGTTCACTCGTCATTGAGGGGGTGCATTGAGCGGTCCTTCGGCGTCCTGAAAAAACGGTTTCGTATGTTGGTATGCATGCCTAGCTATGAGTTGGACACCCAGATCGACCTAATGATCCTTTGCTTTTGCATCCACAACTTCATTTTGCGATACCGGGTCCAGGACAACTACCTTGAGGATGACTACGAGGACCCAGACTTGCCCCCGTCGGGACAACGCACCGGGTGGCATGAAGCATCTCAGAGATGCTATCGCCTCTGAGATTTGGAGAGCAGGACGTTACTGGTGAGGGGTTGCAAATGGAAACAAGAATGAACGTACCTAGCCTTTTGTGCATCAATTTGTAAAATTGTATATATGGAACTTGATTGGTCATGGGAACTTGAAACATTCCATGTACAAACATTATGTATTTTTGGCAACACAAAGAGGAGCCAGGAACTACTCGGAATCTTCTGCTGGGCCTGCATCATCGACGACGGCTGCACGAGCCATAAATTGAGGAACCAACCTCCCATAGTAATGTCTCCCATATGCTTCCTCCCACTTAAGAATAGACGAGCGATCAGCATCGAACCTCCTAAACTTCTTAGTTGTGTCTCCCCCCACCTATTTCGAGGTTGACATCAGTGGGGTGTCTACATAACCACAATGCTTAATTGAAGATATTCAAATATAAACTACTTTACCCGAATGGCCTCTTCCCACCATTGGTCATCGGCAACTAGCTTCCCGGTTGCTTCATCAAAGACAAAGTCGACCCCAGCTGACCTCAGGGATACCCACATCCGATACTTCCTCTTGTTGTAGTCAAATCGGTTCTTCATACTGTTGGGGGTAACATCCAGTCCGGTCTTCTGAGTAAAGAGTTCCGCCATTCGAGGCCAATTCATATGATCGTTGGGGGGCATCATCCTCTTCTCTTGTATGTAGAGGTCATAGAGATCTTCATCATTGGATGTGGTCCACTTTTCTAACGCCATCTCGATCCTGCAACCAAGAAGGTGGGATAGAGATCGTTACGGGCTTAAAACATGAAGTAAAAAGGTGTACACGAGAAGCCAAAAACCGAGTAGAAACATTACCAATGGAGTTCTTAGTTGATGAGGAGTGAAGATGTTCTTGGTTGAACAACCACAGAGGAGCTTATAAAGACCCCATCCAATGATGCATTTGTTCAAACCAAAAACAAAAGAAATTATTTGCATTGTTGATTTGAAATGCCAAATGCATATGCAGGTGAACATGAGGCTAGGGATGACTGAGCAGTAGAAGAAGTCAGATTGAGCAGTAGAAGAGACATGAGCTACTCATTATAAAGGGGAAAAAATGACAACTCACAAATATATGACAACTCACAAATATAGAAGAAGTCAGTTTTGCATGTATTACATATATGACAACTCACAAAAGTAGATTCGAACACATTCGTTTTTGGGGGCAATTTGCATCCACTTGGACACAAATTGTCTTCAAACATACCATAAACGACAACAGCACATACAAGGTACAACATTGAAAAACGACGAAAAATAGTTCATGCATAAGAACACAAATTTCACCAACCCAAACCACACGCTTGACACAAGCGTTCAACAAGATTCGTTTTGGAACACAAAACATAGAAACTCAAGTCTAGTCTAGTTCGATGGGGTCAGATGCGGCGCCCGTCCCGCCGCCATGCTCATTGAACTCAATCGCAAAAATCTCGTCCCCGTCATCCATCCCGAGCTGCCAAAAACACGCGTGCAACACAATCAACAACAAGTTAACAAGGAACTTGGCCAGGCAAAAATACAAAAATAGAATTCCAAATAACTTACAGAATTAGGCGTCGCTGTGTCGAGTCGGTGAGTGAATTCTTCTCCGTCGAAATAAAATTCCACCCTGTCGCAGTGGGGGCTACGTCGCCGGATATAGGCCATGAGGATTTTCCTGAGGGGCGCATCCGGTCTGCATTTACCCCACAGGCGCCATCCTCCCTGCGTATTGAAGTAATCATAGCCTGAATTAGGGCCCGGAGTAGTGCAAAAACAGCCACCAACCACGTACACGAAAGAGGACAACTCACCGGACCAACAATGGTTATCTTAAGTGGCGGGATCTCCACAGTCTCATTGCTGCCGACCGACTCTGACGGGCTTGCCATATTGCTCAAACTATGTTGCTACAGTAGGTACCATTTGAAAGGGGAATCAAAGACATAAATAGGGAAAGCAAGGAAAATCAAGGGAAATCAAGGTCATAAACAAGGATATCAAGGGATATTAGTGGCCATAAATTGGGAAATCAATTGAAATCAAGGGATATCAAGGCCATATCAATTTCAATCAATGGAAATCAATGAATTTAATAGGGGTTAGGAATCCAGACCTGCATAGATTGGGCCAAGCGAAGCATGCCACTCATCGGATTGGACGTACCAATCCGTCTACGCGGCTCAGGCACCCTTCTAACCGGCTCAGGCAACCTTCTAACCGGGTGAACAAACAGACCCAACTCTTCTGACCTGTAAGGATTGAGCCAAAATACTAGTTACGCCCAATAAGAGAGAAGCAGCGATTACCGTAACCCAAAAACCTACCTCTGTTGTACCAACAATATTATCGTATAAACCTTACCATATACAACTTAGCACTTCACTTGTCCGGCTATGCATGATTAAAATAAGCATAACTTGAAGAGGTCCAACATTGCACATTATGCTAAAAAAACAATCACACATACAAAGTCCACAAAGATGAAGAGGTCCAACACAACAACGGGTCCACACAGCCCCAAACATCCAGCATAGGGTCAACGAAAAGTCTAATGATAAAAACAAACAAGCAACACAGTACTACTCAGCAAGAAACAAACAACATAAACTTAAACTTTCGTTAGCACGACCATAGAGTCAACATCAGGTAAGGCAACATTACTCCGAGTCCGAGGCAGCGCCTTGCACAACATCCCCTACGGCAGCTGGTTCGGGAATTACCGGCACCGGAAACTGCATGTTGATTCCGCCATATGCTTCCTCCCACATCACAATATTCCTCCTCTCCACATTCCTCCTCCTGAACTTTCTCGCCATATCTCCAGCAACCTAAGAAATACACACATTACTTGGGGCACTCAAAACGAAAGGCCCAAAAAATTAAACTCAAGTTATAAAGAAGTCCTCGTTTGATTGCTCAATGAGGAAAGCAGAGAAGTTGACCTCAATGGCATTGCTCCACCATTGCTCATCAGCCTCCAACAACCCGGTTTCTCGGTTCCAAGAAAATTGGATCCCCATTGACACAAGACTTACATAGAGCTTCCACGTCTTCTTGTTGAAGTCGAACCGGTTCTTCATCAAGGTGGGAGACGCAATCAGACCAGTCCTATCGTTAAAGATTCCTGCCACTCGTCTCCAATTTGTGGGTTCGGTTGGGCCCATCGCCATCCTCTCCTGAACATAAATGTTGTAGAGGACCTCGTCGTTCTCTGTCGTCCAGTGAGCTAGCGCCATACTTGTCCTATACAAAAACAAGTTCGGGTTAAAGATGATCAGGGCTTGCATAAAGTCATGAAATAAGTGTTGAAATAAGGACAACAATGGGAAATGATGCAAACCTGAGCAAATGAAGATGAAGTGATGAAGTTTTGTGTTGAGCAGTTGTGAAAGAAGCAAGAGCTGTCCTCAAACCAACCCTTTTATGGACAAAAAAGCATGAATTAAAATGGCAATAAAGAAATATTATTTGAATCTATTGCATTGAATGACCTCTATATTTTTCCATGCATTGAATAAATGCATGTCATCAACTACTCACTGACGTGGCCTGGACTGATATGCATGCATTAATGCAACCCTAAAAAGCATATAAAGCTGATATGCATGAGTCAAGGCTGAATCCAGTGGTTTGAAATTATCATAGCAATACTGTTCAGCTAACACTACTGTTCAACTGCCAAACAGGAGCTGGAAAAGGACACCACAAAATCAATGCAAGACACTACTGTTCAGCTAGGAAAAGACAACACCAAACGTCCCTATTAAACTCATAGTTAGACCATAAAAGGATTGGTTTGAGGAGCTGATGTATTAACAAGTTCCAATTTTCAACAATCGGCAGCTTCAACAGTGCATGATTCTATAACTATTTCAAATCATAAAGATATAATTGCAGCACAATTCATTGGAGATGATTTTGAACAAACACAATATGATGAGGAAATAATGACTTGTAGAGCTTAATAGCTTGTAGTCCCAAGGTTTTCTTATTGCCTTCAGATCACTTTGTACAACTCTAAATCAATCTAGAACTATAAAGATAAACTATTCTTTCATAAAAGACTCCATTGAAGATCATTCAATGGTCCAGCAGAGAGTAATTAGGAGCAATCCAAATTTTCAAATTGCCTTTCTGATATTCTACATGGTTTTATACTCCCAAATCATACAGATATAACATTGTACCTAGCACACTCAACTGAAGATCATTCAAGGGCATCGACAGACTAATAAGCAAAAAAATCCTAAGATTTTCTTATTGACTTCATGATTAATCCATTTTCAGCAGATTCTTAGTAACAGTTACTTGCAAAATCTGCAGGTAGGATCCAGAGAAGTTTTCACTTTCTATGCAGTCAGCTTCTGAGAGAAAATAAAATACCTCCTTTTGAAGTCGGAGTGAATGCTTGGATTTCTCAATTAGCTGAGATCTTAATGCTCGGAGTTCATGTTCCATGTCCATGACCTACAAAAGATAACATTCAGCTAATAGAGCCAACAAAGAATAATGGTGACAACAACTATACAAACATATCTTTTAGGTGATTTTGAAAGTCATAAGAAACTAATAATCGGGCCCTCAACATGTTCTAGGCTGTATGTATTTTCCTTATTTTTAGGTTATAATGGGCCAACACCAGCTGAGACAACAGATGAACAACCATAATATTGATAGCAATTTTGAAGGAAGTAATTATGGTCATCAGATTCAGTACAGACCTTTTGAACCTTTACCACAAAATTAAATTTCATATATAATAGACAAACAATTTAGCAAAATGGCTTGGCAGACACAAGATTAAGATTGATTAAGAACAGACCCACAGGAATTGTTTGTCTTAATGACAGGCAGAGAAGAAGATGAGTTCTCTACTTGTACTAAAATTAAAGATATAGATATGGCATGAAATATGGATATAGCATGCTTCTAAAAATAATACCAATATAGCAAAAATATGTGAAGACCACTGAATAATAAATTAACTAAATATTCAACTCACCTGCTTCAGGAAACTGGTCAACTTCATAACCTCATACTTAAAATCCAACAAGCTTGGCTTAGCTGTATCACATGCAAAGACAATTTTGCAGGAAGCTACTAAGAAACAACACAGCAGATGGAATTGTAGGCATTATAGAATACAAATTTTAGTCTGATTAGTAGAACAAGTGCGAAAAACAAAATCATAGGAAAGGTTAATAAGCCTAACCATTGCAATAGCTTCCTCCACATCGTCCTGGTTTCTTACAGCCACACGTCCTCTCAAAGAATCCAGTGCATCTCTAAGCTTCTTGAGCAGAACATGCTTTTCCAGTGAGGCAGCCTCCTTCAGTTTAGCCTAATTTAAAATTATCATCATCATGTCAAATCTTACAATGAATCATGGTAGGAAGTTTTTATTTATGAAGCATAAATAAGCAGCAGCTTTGATATAACTCGTTTTGAAATCAACAAAGCATACCAATTGCAAGTAAATACCTCTTCAGACAGTTTAGCAGCAGCTGCCAAGCCCCTCTCAAATTTGTTGGCAAGGTCCCGAACTGACAGGCGTTTCTGTTGTTCCAGGAGCCTTGCTGTTTCCCGTGCAACCGTCTCTTTAATGGACAATGCTCTATGAACGAGTTCAAATGCAAACACCAGCTCTATGAACGAGTTCAAATGCCAAAACAATTGCATGTTATACAATCTTAACTAGGACAATAATTTACAAGAGCATAACCTATCCCTTCGAGGCCTTTGCTAAGTTAGGTCAAGACCGTGAAGATCCTCAGCCCATACACCTGCTGGAGCAATGCCATCCTTCCAAAGAGAAACAAAAAACATAAGTTATTAGTATCTTAAAAAAAGTATATGCTACTGAGGTGCATAATTTAACCATACCTGGATACCCACCATAATGTAACCATGCAAGAGTATGATGACACTGACCTGGGACTAAGGCTCATAAGATACAAGTCATGATGTTCTTGCTTCGCAAGAGTTTAAGCCACAAAAAAATTATAAAGCAGATAAAAAACAAGAAACTAGCATGCAAACTAGAGAATACAAGTGCATCATAAAATCCTTCAAGCATAACATCCAAAACATAAGATCCAAACATCACATGCAAACTAAGTCTCCATCCAAACATCAACACAACATTCATAAAATCCATAACCCCAACAAACAATCACAGTGTTTAAAAATTACCACAACAGCTTCATTAACGGCGCAGGATGAAAGCTGCACATAAACTCCCGAGGAACGCAGCTGCGAAGACAATACCAAAGGGCTGAGTATTGGCTGGTGCAAGAAGTCCCGTGTTATCTTTGTCGCTTTCACCAAGTCTCTTCGCCAGCGCCTTCACAGTAGCCTCCAGCTCCGCCTCTCTGCGTTCCAGTCCGCGGGCCTGCCGGTGAAAACCGTTGCACTCCCGACGCAGGTCCTCGATGTAGCGGATCAGCTTTGTCCCCAGCTCGTCACACACCTCCCCGATCTGATCAAGTTCCCTGTCAAGGCGGATATCATCAAAGAGCATGCCAGAACTCTGCTGGAAATGGTGCTCATATTTCCTCATGTCTCCACTCTGGTAACTTTCACTGGAGTCCGACATCCTACATGAGCAGAATTTTGTTATTACAGGCAATCATGAGATCAAACACAATTTATTATTCACTAGTTGATTCAATATCAGAGTCCAAAGAACACAATCACAAATTTTCAGGAAAAATATGATCTGCCTATTCATTCTCATTGCCTTGACTATCAACCCTTCAATGTTAATGAGATTGTAGGAAGGCAGAGATATGAATGCCAAGTGAGATACCTGGACAAATGCACCAACTCGAATATTAGAGGTCTACACGCCTTGGTTTACTGCGCCTAGGAAGTGACAATACCTGAAGAGCATACAGGAACCACACAAACACCATCAGAATGAAATAGGAGAAGAGCAATTTAATCAAAAAGTGAGACCCGAGACAAAACATTCTCAACTCCAACTTACAAAATGGAAAACATGATCATTTCCAAGTTAACAAGATTCAGTCACTGCAAAAGAATGTGAACTGAACACAAGAAAATATAACTAAGACCTAATTCAGATATGGCATTACAAAAAGATAGCCACGAGTTTACGTCTTCCAATCACATACTCTCTGTGACTTCAAAAGAATGGGAACTGAACACAAGAAAATGGGGACTATAACATTACCAATGATGCATTGGATAAACTTTCACAGTCATATTCATCCATCAGGGATCTAGTATGGATCTAGGGCAGATAATCAACCAACAATAACAGCACGTATTCCATTTCAATGTAGCAAGTGACATGAAAATAACCAATATGATGAGCAAGTGAAACATCTGTAGTAATGAATCCATACCTGCCAAGATCAGAGAAAGCTAATCCACTCCTGCAAAATGCCAGACGTAAAAGATGAGTAAGCAATCATAGGGAAACGCAAGCCTAACCAAAAATCTTGACCAAAAATCTTCACCAACGAAGGAATCTTCGAAAACCCTAACCACAAATCTAGCTTTACCCCAAATCGAAAGCCCTATAAACCAAAAATCGAAACTGGGTTCGAAAGCCCTAAAAACCCTAATCGAAACTGGAATGGAACTGGAATCGAAACCAAAAAGCAAAACTAAATTTCAAACTGGGATGAAATCAGGACGAAGGGTAGTGTGAGGAGAGCGAAAACCTTCACCGGCGGCGACCTTCTGCGCTACGCGACCTTCTACGACGGCGACCTTCTTCTTCTTCGGCTCGGCGAACTCCTTTCTCGCCAATCGCAGGGGGCAATTCGCAGATCTGAATGGAGGCGAGGCTTCGGGGGTATTGTGTGGAAAATAGGGTTGAGTAGCGGAGCCATTTTGCCCAAAAACGCTACCCAAAACGATGTCCCCTGGGGGGGGAGGGGAGAGCGTACAGCGGAAAACTCCTAGCGGAATGGGCTTTCATCGGCGTAGCGTCTGGTTGCCGAACACATCTCAAGCGGAGCGGAATTCGGAACTTTCCGCTTCAGCTCCTCAAGGCCGCTACTAACGAACCAGAGGCCTAAGTTGTAAAACTGATCAATAATTAACCACATATAATGAGATCTGCTAATCTCCAAGCTTTGACTTAAAAGTACATAGTTTCCTCAATAACGCGCATAAGCATTTTTTTAGTCGAAATTAATCACAAATATAATGTTAAGTGTAGTTTTTTACATGACTTTTCGAGCCACATTTTATTTTTATATTTTAGGACGACCGACGAATTGTCAATTTAATTTTGTAGGTAGAGGAAATACGTGCTTTTGATTGTACGTATTTATTCCTCACGGTAAGTGGGTTACACACATGCAGCACAAGATTGAGCATTCGGATAATTCGATCCGATCCAAAAAACCGGATATCCGAATTTTTTTTAACCAAATATGTCGATCCGTATCCGATTCATTTTTATCCGGATATCCGGTAAAATTATCCGTTTGGATCGGATATCCAGAACCGGGTATCTCGGATATCCAATCTATCCATTTTCAAGAAAAAAAATATAGTTAAACCCAACTTAAATAAAATTTATGTCCAAACATTAAGTTACAAAACGTTATAAATAAATTATATGTAAAGTTGTAATTGACTTACCTAGTTGTTACTAGTTAGTTAGGAATTGAGAACAAAATTTGAAGATCAAAAGCATCGAAACGGCATGGTGGAACTAAGAAAATTTGGTTAGTAAAAAAAAAGTTAAATGAGAGATTCATTTCATATATCCATATGTACGCATATTAATCTAAAAAGGCCTTTTTAACCAATTATGATAGGTGGACTATATATTCTCTTTCTAAAAACATATATAATATATATAATTTCGGATATTTTTGGATATCCGTTTTACTCAAAACCCCTATCCGTATCCGATCTGAATATCCGGAAAAATTAGCGGATCGAATCGGATACAGATAATAAAACTATCCATTGGATGCGGATATTTTCGGATCGGATTGGGGGATATTTTGGATCGGATCGACGAATCGGATAATTTTGCTCAACCCTATTCAGCAGGTAGGCCACAACTTCCATAATTCGACGTTAGCCCCTATTTTAGGTATTGCTACACTTCTTTTAAAAATATATTTTTCTTTAAAAATTACTTTAAAACTTTGAAATACATGTAATTTCTTTACTTTTAATATTTTTTAAAATAAAAAAACATTACTTTCTCCCCAAAACTATTTTTTACAAACAAGTGCAGGAATCCCTTCAAGTTACTTTGGGGGTACATAATAAAATCAATTTCCACAGCAGTCAAACTCACAATATTTGCCACGCAGGTACTATCGTTTTCTTGAAAACTCACAAAAAAAATGGACCAGTTCAATTGTTAGGTATAACCATCGTCACATGGTTGAGGAGTTCACACTGCGATAGAATACACAACTCAATTTTGACCAAAATAAAAAAAAAAACATATTTTCTCCTTATTGTAACAAGACTAAGAACCAAGACTGTATTGCAACGGTCCGGATCCTCTGTATTGCAACCAAGACTGTAATAGGTCAACTTCAAAAGCATTAAGTTCGTCTCAATCCTATCCACTCATTTATTTATAAGCCCGCATCTTCAACGAATCTAATCTCCCCAAATTAGAGAAGGAAAAAATAAACTCCGACTGAAGCATGGACGAGCTGATTCCCCGGCCGGCGAACTCTCCCCCGTTGACCCCGCTCACCTTCCTAGAGCGGGCCGCAACGGTCTACGGCGACCGGCCCTCCCTCATCTACAACGACGCCGTGGCGGCCACGTGGAGCGAGACCCACGTGCGGTGCCTCCGGCTGGCCTCCGCCCTCCGCAGCGTCCTCCGCATCAACCGCTTGGACGTCGTGTCGGCCTTCCTCCCGAACCTCCCGGCCATGCTCGAGCTCCACTTCGCGGTGCCCATGTCCGGCGCCGTCCTCAACAACCTCAACACCCGCCTCGATCCCCGCACCATCGCCGTCCTCCTCCGCCACTCCTCCGCCGCCGCCATCGTCGTCGACTCCGCCTCCCTCCCGACCATCCTCTCCGCCCTCTCCCTCCTCCCCGAATCCCACCCCCCTCCCTCCCTCGTCATCGTCCGCGACGGGGCCGACCCCGACCCCGACCCGCGCTACAATTCCTACGACTACGAGGACCTCGTCAGCCGGGGCGACCCGGGCTTCGACTGGGCCCGACCCGGATCCGAATGGGACCCCATCGTCCTCAACTACACCTCCGGCACGACGTCGGACCCCAAGGGCGTGGTCCACACGCACCGCGGCGCGTTCGTGATCGCGGTCGACGCCATCATGAACTGGCCGCTGCCGGAGACGCCGGTGTACCTGTGGACGCTGCCCATGTTCCACGTCAACGGCTGGAGCTTCGCCTGGGGCATGGCGGCCGTCGGCGGCACCAGCGTCTGCATGAGGAGGTTCGACGCCCCCGACATCTACCGCTTGATCCGCCGACACGGCGTCACCCACATGTGTGGCGCCCCCGTGGTGCTCAACATGCTGTCCAACGCCCCCGAGGCGAGGAAGCTCGATCGCCCCGTCCATGTCCTCACCGCCGGGGCTCCGCCGCCCGCCGCCGTCCTCATGAGGGCGGAAGAGCTGGGGTTTGTGGTCAGTCACGGATACGGGCTGACGGAGACCGGCGGCTTGGTCGTCACCTGCGCCTGGAAGGCCAAGTGGAACTCGTTTCCGGCCACCGAGCGCGCCCGCCTCAAGGCTAGGTAATTGATTGGTTTCAGCACTTGTTAACCGTTTGAAGTTTTCATCACTTGTTAACCGTTTGAAGTGTATTGGTAGGACTCTAGTTTACAAGTTTCATATCTTGTTGTTGTGTTGCGTAATTAGGCAAGGTGTGAGATCGCTTGGATTGACAGAAATGAACGTAATTGACCCCAAAACGGGGAAGCCCGTAAACCGAGATGGGAATTCTGCCGGAGAAATCGTTCTCCGAGGCGCTAGCATTATGCTAGGCTATCTCAAGGACCCGGCGGGGACTGCCAAGTGCATGGGCGACGACGGGTGGTTCAAGACGGGGGACGTCGGGGTAATGCACCCTGATGGTTACCTTGAGATCAAGGATCGGTCAAAAGACGTCATCATTAGTGGCGGCGAGAACATCAGTAGCGTTGAGGTTGAGTCCGTGCTTTACACCCACCCGGCTGTCAACGAGGCGGCTGTCGTGGCCCGACCCGACGAGCATTGGGGTGAGACGCCGTGTGCGTTTCTGAGTCTGAAGGAGAATTTGGATAAGAGGCCGACGGAGGGGGAGATTATCGAGTATTGTAGGACGAAGATGGCTCGTTTTATGGTTCCGAAGACGGTTGTGTTTAAGGATGAGCTCCCAAAGACGTCAACAGGAAAGGTTCAGAAGTTTGTGCTTAGGGAGGTTGCCAAAGCGATCGGCTCGTCGTCAAGGGCTAGCCGATTGTGACTCTGGCAGATGCGTGAGTTTGTTGGTAATGATTACCAATTGTGTTCATACATTTGGTCCAATTTCACTGGTTTCTTGTATGACGTTTCACTTACTATCACATCTTAATAAGAGGGGATTGGTTTACCTTGTTTGTCAGTATTGTGATTAAAAAGTTGTTGAATTGTGTGAGGTAGGATGGGTGTGGAGTGTGGACTGACAACTCAGACCATTGAAACTAGTACTAGAAAGTTCAAGGTTAATAATGTGATGGTGATCTGACCAAAAAAATATAATGTGATGGTGATCAGATTTCTTGGTTTTGGCAAATTGACAAATGTGTGATGGGAGAGCCAGCCCATGGGTCATGTGATGGAAATAGTCCACCAACCCATTTCCCCATTCCAGATAGCAATACTCGAAATTTTTCGTTTTTAATTTTTCAATTGCATTAGGAAAACAGTATTTGATACTCCAAATTGTACAGCACCAGTACACTTTTTTTTTTTTTTTTGCACTTCTAGAGACAATAATCAACGGAAGGAAACTCACAAGCCACCATGACTTAGGCACAAAGGCTGGTCTTCGAGCTTGATCAAGCTGAAAAAAAAATTGAGATAGGTTAATCAATCATTAAACAAATACCCACATAACTGCAAAATATAAGTAAGTTTGTCAAGTGTTGTACATTTGTATATGTGTAGTGAATGTCTCAATTGCATGATTTCGTAGCAACTCATACAAAAAATGGTGTTGCTGTATAATAAAATGTTGGATTTGGATAATTATCAAATAACAGGGCTTGGATTGAACTCTAATATGGTGGGAGCTGATTTCTTTGGCTTACATTTTGCAGGGTGGATCAGGCACAATATTTTGGAGAGCAAAGGGACCTGCGGGGGCTTGAGCTGGCCAGACCTCTTCGCGACGTGCCTTTGGTGGACTTGGAAGTGGAGAAACGAAAAAATCTTCGGAAGCCGCTCGATCGTGTGCAACCCCACCAGTTTTGTTCGCGATAGAGTTAAGGAGTATGAAAGGGCGTGGAACGCTACGAAGAACGGCATCGTACAGACGGCGCGGAGGGAGGTGCTCGTGGGTTGGCAAAAACCCCCGGAAGGATTTATTAAGATCAATTCGGACGGGTCGGTTAGCAATGGTGGTTTAGCGACCGCGGCGGGAGTTTTACGGGACTCCGACGGAAGATGGGTGGGGGGCTTCGCCCACAACTTAGGCCGTTGCACAGTGCCCATGGCGGAATTGTGGGGTATCCTTGACGGTCTCGAATTGGCCCGGGCCAATGGCTATGACCGTGTGCTGCTCGAAACGGACTCAAGCTTGGCTGTCCAACTCATTAACAATGGATTGAGCCCCGCCCATCCACTTTATCAGCTGGTGCGTCGGTGTCGAACTCTCATTAGTCAAGCCGTCGAGGCTCGACTCTCACATGTCTTTAGGGAAGCGAACGTTATCGCGGACTCCCTCACTAAACTTGCGTACTCTTTTCCTTTAGGTTTACATTTTATTTCGGAGGCACCGTCGAGTGTTGTCCATGCTTTGTACGATGATGTCGCGGGGAGGGCCACCCCGCGAATCGTGAACACTTTAGGCCTCGGTTAGTCGGGCTCTGCCCCCTTTCCCAACCAAAAAAAAAAATTACTCGTTAAGAAAAACCAATAGAGGCAATATATGGTTTATTTTCACTTCCTAGTTTGCACACTGCCTATGAAACCAATGCAAGATCAAGTCAACAAGTCAGTCATGCATGTTTTTGCAGAGTTTGGCAACTAGAACCCAATGAAGGCAAGACTGATATATTTGTACAAGAAACACATTACCAAGCCAAGATAGTAAGATTCTCTTGATCACGGTAATTAACAAAATAAAAGACAGAAACTGAAATAGTAGCATATACCTGCCATGTTCACTTCAACCTCTAGCTTGGTTCTCATTGAACATCAGCGACGAGTTTCCCCGTCATCTCTTCAACAACACAAGGGCTTTAAATATCACTTCACAATTTCGGTGTTCTTCTCATCTTCCTGATGAGAGTCCCTCGGCCCCGAGTTGATAGCCTCGTTTAACATCCCATGGCGTCCCAACATGACCAGATCAAGCAGCTTCCTTCTTGCCTCATAAACAGGATTAGGATCAATCAACCGGTTCCTCTCATAAGCCTCCCTCAGGAAAACCGTATGCCTCTTCCCTTTGGTAGACATATAAAACATGCCAGGATGATCAAGAAACAGATCCCTTATGTTAAAATCAATCCCAAAACAACTCCTGAAATGGCTGATCTTCTCCACCTCAACCATCTTCTCCACTGTCAAGCTCATGAACTCGTGTACGATTGCGACCGCCCTCTTCTCCAGTTTCATCATCTGAGTTTTCGAGCTATTCTTCTTGCCTGCAACAAACTCCTCATATGGCCCCATATAAGGCAGCCTTTGCCACTCAGTGACCTTCTCTCTAAAGCTCTTCTTCAGCCTCATTCCAGAAGGAAACCCTTGCTTAAAGCTAAACTGCAACTGAGTTCTATCAACCTTTGAATCCTCCTTGCAACACTCGACAACTCTCCAATTCTCCACCGTGGCCGTAAAGTGGCCCCTGGGAAATGGCTGCACAAGCTTCAGGACATGGGTGTTAGGCTCATTCCCAGCTCCAAGCTCGAACAAATCAGGATTCTTGGCTATCACTGAATCCTCAAAGTTCTCAGGAAGCCCCAATTCCCTCCAAACCTTGAAAACAGCCCTCAATGGCACCGATTTCGACAGGGACATGGAGAGTACCCGAACCAACCGATCCACCACCAAATCGAGCGAGTCATCGATTGCCCGAGCTTCAAGCTCTGCGATTTCAACGGCTCTATCAGCCAATTTACAAAAGGGCATTAGCTTTTGAGGATCATAGTAAATGTGGAAGATGTGAGGGTATTTGCGGAGGAAGTAGGGGGCACCCCGATTGAGGTGGAGCTTCTGGGAGAGCCTGGAGAGGAAGTCGAGGGAAACGGAAGGTGGGTTACGACTAGGGTTTGCGAGGATGAGGTCTTGAATGGCGACCACTTTGACCAGGTTCTTGTAGTGGTCCATGAGCTTCTCGAGGGTCGCATCTCTAGCCCTAGAGGCCACGTACTGGGCAGAGGTGGTCTTGGGGATGGAACTGATGTGGAAAGGGTGGGCATTAGGGTTTCTGAGAATGAACTTAGTCAGCTGATTTGCCATGTCAAAATTTTCAACTCTCAATTTCCTCCATCGAAGCTGTAAACTAGATGATACAGAATTCAACGAACATTAAAAGGGTATTGAGAGGGAGACGGAAGATTCAGAGGTTGGAGTTGCTTACGGTAGTAACTTGTTATATTTGGGCGCCTCTCTCAGTTTCTCCCCTCTGCTTCTGTAGCGTGGCTTTGTAGGTATAGTATTTCCAAGGAAGTTTGCTGTTTTTGGACGCTATTCTTAAAATCCAAAATATTTCTACACTGCTCAGCAGTTGGAAGAAGAAGAGCAAGCCTACTTTTGTACCTTGCAAGTTGCAACCTCTCTTCTCTTAATCTGCAACTTCACACAATATTTAGAGTTAACTTTTGCTTATCCAGTAACTAATTCAAGCATGTTAGTATGTTACTACCAAAAAGGCCTCCAATGATGAAAAACTACAGAGCAGAGCACTCAAGCTGCTACTCACAGAACCCTCCAACAAGAGCCAAAGATTTCATTCTCAGCTCAAATGAATTGTCCTTTTCCCCCTCTATCTCGTTCCAAATATATATCCACCCTACCCTAACAAATGAATGCAAATTATTAATTTCATATTCATTCCTCTTTCGCCTTTCCCTGGCCTTGAAGAAATTACATTCTCTGCCTACCACCTTCACCAACCCCTCTCTGTTGCTGCTCTGTCCCTCTTGCATTGTGACGACTCACTCTCTTCTCTTTACCATATTGCTTAAATCAATGGTGGAACAAGACTGCAATCTTGCTACAGCATTACAAGGAGAAGACGAAGAAGATGAACACGAACACAAGCACGAGCACAAGCACGAGCACGAGCACGAGAAAGCTCCCTCTCTCAGTGAACGACATGGTAATGTATAAAAATTTGGTGTCATTATCTATCACAAACCAAAGGGTACTAATGTTTGAATATTTTAAACTTGATTTACCAAGTAGCTCATGCTCATCCAATCACAAAGACCAAGTGCAAAGGTGTGTAGTGTGTACGTATCCATATGTAACCGAACCTGACCAAAAAAAAAAATCCATATGTAACCGAATAACCGATCCTTTGATTGGAGGAGCATTTCAACAAAACAAACATTCAATTCCTCCATATTTTTTATTTTAACAAAAACCTTGTGAACATTTCCGGCCCTACATATATCTCTAAGAGAAAAAAAAAATGATTGAAGGGAATTAAATACCAAAAATCTTGTGAAGCTTGATGTTACAACTGCTACTCTTAATTCTAACCCGATCTTTAGCACTCAAACTCGTCACAACGAGCTTACATGTGGCCTTAAACTTCATTTTCATGAGCTTAAGCTTGCCCATCTTAAGCCTCACCGGCACCATCCCTTTAATCCCGAGCTCCACGCCGCCGCTGGCACTCTCCTCCGCCAGTAGCTCCGCCGCCAACGCCGTGGCATTGGCCGTCTGCCCCGACAGGGCCACCTTGATGACGGTGGTGTTCCGGTGGCCTTGGTAGAAATCGGGCAAGGAGCCGTGGCAGAGCTCGGTGTCGTTGAGCCAGACCCCGAGGCGGCTGCCGGAGGTGTAGTAGATGCCGATGTGCTTGTTGGGGTTGCGGGCGGTGATGTTGACGCCAAAGGTGGCGGAGAGGGCGGAGGAGGAGGAGATGTTGAGGGCTGTGACGTGGATGGTGTCGACGGAGTAGTGTGGTATCTTGGGGTGGAAGAAAATGAAGAGGACGGCCGTGAAGACGCCGGCCAAGAGGGTTAGGAGGAGGAGGAGGAGGAGTAGAGTGCAACAAACGTAGCGGCAGAGGCGGCTGCGGTGGTGGTGTGGCGGTGGTAAGGCGGATGGTGGGTGGTTGTCGGATATGTATTCATCGGATTTGGTGGAGGAGGATGGGATCAGAGGAGAAGCGGCTGCCACCGCCACCGCCACGGCCGGCTCGGGGTTCGGAGATGGGTGGATTTTATGGGGGTCAGCCATTGTTCATATGGTGGCCGGAATTTTGTGTACGTATGATGTGTGGTTTCTTATTCAGGTTATGGTTGTTGTGTATATATAGTGTACGTTGTAATTACACAACAATAACATTTACCCAGGAAATCCCGCAAAAGCAGGATTTGGAGGGTTAGGATGGGGTATTCCACACCTAGATAGAATACGTCCGTCCGAAGAGTTGTAATTAAGCTAGGTTAATATGATTTGATATGATATATGAATAATATATGAAGAGGCTTTTAGGCTCATTGGGTTGGATGATGTAACATATGTATGGCCGGTAAACATGAATATTGTACGTCGTTGCATTTTGATTTCAACGTACGAACCATTTTCACATCAAATGATCGATATCAGTCTTTTAAATTCTTTATAAGTGTATTACCTTTTCTTTAGGCAATTAAGGCTGAGATGATAAACTTGTACCCAAAACTTTCATCTTAATACATGCTTGTTTTTTTGGGCATGAATATCAATTGATACATACATCTGATATGGCTTATGTTCATAAATCATACTCCGTAAGTAACGAAAGTTGGTGGCTACTTCAATTGAAAATAGTTGGTGGAACTGTGGAAGTGGGATGCCATTTCATAGATGGGCGGAATTGATTGAGAAAAGTCTTTTCAATGTTTTGAGCTGCTGCATGTTTGTATATAATTTGAGGGGATAGTCATCATAACTCACAAGTCTATTTGGATGGATTGAACTTTATATGGAGCTATATATATTATTCAAATGGTGTGTTCTCTCGCATTTTATCCTATCTTGTTAAATTCTCAACAAATTAAGATGATGTAGAGTTTGCTTTCGCAACATCAAAGCCACTACTTCTAGACATTCTCGTATTTTATTTTGTTGATTCCTGATTGCTTGGCCATAGTGAAACCCCATCTTAATCCATGCAACTACTTTTACACTTGATACTGATAATAAAATCCACACACAAAATAAATTATCCACAATAACCATACAAGTCCATCAAAAATTAAGTTTAAAGAATGATTGTGTTGGTTTGCTTCTTGAATATTAGCTTTACTCTTTTCTACTATGAAGTATCTCATAAAACATTCACACAGTTATAGAACGTGCTACGCATTGGCAAGAAAATCTAGACGCCGCCAGCCCGCCACCTTAGATTCAAACTGTGCCTCTTATGAAGAACAAATTGTTTCCGATTTTCCAAACTATGACATTTTGTCATCATGAGATCAAGTCCAAATTGAATTACATTATTTGAAGATTACACGGTTCAAGATCAATTTGGAAGGTCAAAACTTGTAAGGTTGGTTGAACTAAGAAAATGCCATTATAGCACTACTTTGTGTTGTTTAGTTTTAGATTATAGTAACCTTGTTAGTTATAGCTTTTTAAAAGGGATGTTAGTATCAACCCAAAAAGAAGTTTGAATCACACGCCTATTTGCTGCATCCTGAAAGAAAACAATAGGCTATGCTTCCAAAAAAGAAGATGCCAGTATAGCAATATTTGGACTTATTAAGAAACAATAGGCTATTTCTCATCCTAAGCTTCTTTTTTTGTGCACCAAAACGGATGAGAGTCCTTGTTTCACATAACCAACCGTTGGAAGAAAACATACGCAGGATTAATGGAAGTAAACTGAGAATCACAAATAAACATTTTCCTCCTTCGGGTACAAGCATATACTGAATTTATAGAGAAAACAGACACAGACGTACTATTTGGTGACATATTGATATAAACACAAAGATTTCCATCCTTTCATTGTCTAGCACCATTAATCAGCCCGGAATCGAGCAAATTCCCCTTGGTTAATCTCCACTGGTTTAGGACAATCCGACAAAATTATAATATAGTACAACAAGAATTAGTCTTTTTAGCCTGCTTGTAGAACATCTGTCAAACAAAAGAAATTATAGTCAGTTAGTTAATACACCATTCAATATTGCCCTATTGTTTATCACTGATAAAGGGCTTGACTCGAGAGATCCAGCCAGAAAAAGGGGAAAAGACTCGAGAGCTCATACTCATGTTCAGGATTCAAGTTCTAACTTTGAAGAGAACTTTGATATACAGTTGTGTTTCAATATTAGAGCTAGATTTCTAACCATTGTATCCAAAGTTGTGTGGCAGGATAAAGATATCTATGTAGGCAGCATTCAAAGAAAATAAGACATTAATATAAAATTACGAAAGAGAAACTCGCCACAACCACATGGTAAACCAGATCATGGCAACGTAAATAATGAAGACCAACTACAGCCATGTAGATGTAGATGTACCTGTGATGCAGTACTAAGATCTGAACTCTTCTCAACCAGGCTATCCAGCCTTTCACCACGTTCGAGTACACTGTCAATAGTCTTATGCTGTAAACAATAAATTTCATAAAGTCAGAAGATTCCCAGAACCAAAGAAATTTAAGTACTAAATGTAACAAGAGACCTGTATGCTGGTATAGTATAAGTACCGAAAATTTTAAAAACAGTAAATCACTACAATACTACATGGTGTCTCTATGAATAGAAAACACATAAAACACTCCATTAAACACAATATTGAGGCATTTATTATCAGATACGATTTTTCTATTGTGTGCCCAGCATACAGGTCTCTTGTTACATTTAGTACTTAAATTTTAAAATACCCTAAGCAGCTAATAATGGAAATATTTGGTAAATTTTAAAATTTTTGTTCTTTAATCTTTTTTGTAACGGGTTCACTCTTTTCCTTTTAGAGTTTTAGTTTCTGTTTTCGGTATACTTATCATGTGCCCTTAGGGCACACAATAGAAAAACCGCATCAGATATAAAGAATGGGGAAACTCTAATCAAAGGAAACATACCCATCCTAGAAATTATACAGGCAAGTAGTAGTTAATCTAAATACCAGTTGACCATCAATATTAATATGTAGAAAACTCGTGCTGCATAAAAGGAGAAGCTTACAAGAATAATCTTGGTTTCATCCAGTTCCCTTTGGATTTTTAGCAGCTTATCTGCTTCTGCAGGGTCCTGAAAAGTAAATAAGAAAATTCGTTTAACTCCTAGCATACACAAACAAACACACACACACAGAGAACTAGTTATATACGATATACGAATACGTCAAAATGATGAGAATATTGGATACCTGAAATTTGGCCAGGGCTTCATTCAAGTATGGCCATGGCTGAGCATCATTATCTGTGTGGATAGTCCTCCATGATTCACCAAACTTCTTCTGATACTCATCTAACACCTGATAATACACTTCATCTTAAGCCAATATGTATGTCCAAGTAGACAAAAGGTGTTAATTAAATTCAAGGAGAGATATTGTAGAGAGGAGAGGAGTCCTATTATGCTTAGATTTCAAGTGTAAATGTTGGGCAACATCTTAACCAGGAGATACAAACAATAAAAACTAGAAACACCTATTTTAGTGAACACTATCTTGCAAATAGTGGTTTTAATAACAGAATTACTAACTAATTCAGATATCATCGAAGCATAAGTTCATCCAGAAGAACTGTTTCACATATTTGGACAATCTACTATAACAAAAAACATTCTATCCAAAAAGATGGTACCATCACATAGATTATAGACATGTATTTGTACCACTTTATAATATGTTATTGATCTCAGACTTTATATGTAAGCAAATAAAGATCCTAGACATCAAAAGGTATACACGCGGTGGAAAAGCGTGATCAATCACTTAGATTGCTGATAGTTTATAAACCGGTCAATTAGGATTAGAGTAAAGGCTCTAGTTCACTCATGAAGATGAAGTCAAAGAAGACGAAAATATCATCAATTTGTTATGCACTAGTGGAGCATGTGAAGATTTAGGAGCCAACATGGAAGGTAATTAGGTGAACCTTTGCAATCAATGTGTACAAAATATGCAGATAGATCAATGATGCAACTATAAAGTCATTTGCAGAATAGTATTAACCCTTTAGCAAGAATAGAGAAGCTTCACCTAAGCTGAGGTGTAGAGGCTCATGTGCAAACATAAATAAAATTTCAAGCACAGTCTTCAGTAGCAATAGGAGCAGAAGAAAATTCAGGTGCAAGCTAATCTAATTATCACTTTTTATGGAAGGTTTTTATTATTGATCTGCGACTTCCATCCAACATGAAAGCGGATGAGTATAAATAGGAATGCACAGACGAAAGGCTATTGTGAAAGGATAGAATTCAGCACAGTGAAATGGAAATCAATTGAATGAATCATTCTTATAATGCCAAATTACCCACCAGCTACTGTCAACACTTCTAATATGTAGCACAAGGATAAATATACTGAGCAACTAAACTAGTGCCATGAAAAGAAGACTCGTGCAACCAAGGCAAGAAAGTTAAATGGTACGGAATCCAAAAATCATCGAGAACATAAACAATGTCTGAGATCGATGACCTGGTTCAGAAGTGAAAATGCACTACGAACTGGGTAGTGGTCATCCATAAATCCAAGTGCGCATAGACCTCCTCTGTTGTAAGCATGCACCTTGTATTCTGTTTACAAATACAAGAAGATCATTAATTTATTTTCTTTAGTAGCAAATGGATGTCTTAAAGCTCATCATCCATTCTATATATCACCAACCTCCTGACAATTTACGCTTACACAGAGAGAACTGAACAAAAGATCCGGATAACAACTTTTTGGTGCGAAAGGGTTTCCCAATTCCCACAAACATAAATCCAGATAGACTAAAAAAGAACTAATATATCACCCCTCTACAAATGCAAAAGCAAAAACCTTTCTTTCAATCAATACCGATGAAAATTATTGCTCCCGCAAATTGAATGACTAAAATTCACAACCATGATCGACAGAGATGGTCGTAAAAATCGAGAAACGGAATACCTGAGTGCTGAACAGATTGGCGTTGACCAGGAGGGGTACGTTTGGCGACGGTGCGAGATACGAAGACGATGAACTCCTTAACGCTGGATCTCTGGAAGTATCCAAAATGGCTGACATCGGAGGCGTTTGCAAGAATCACAGGATCTTCTTGATCGCTGGAAGCGTTCAGCTTCAGAACTAAAAGTGCCGTGATCTTCATCTTCAACGCCCCCTTCTTCGACCTCAAACCCTAAGACCAAACAAACGCAATCCGAATCAAATTTATGGGAATTCGATTTGCTAGCTGCGATGGATCGAATTCCCTTCTCGCCCGAATATGATCGTCGATTGAAATGTAAAGAGGACGGAAAGGGAAACCTAGATGAGATGGAAAGATAGATGAGAAGGGATCTGATGCTGTTCAACGGGAATGAGGAACCTGGCCACCGAAACGGAATGACCAATGTTATGTTTACCCGAACCAAGTGTCGGCCGCTTAATTTTTTATTAGCATAATAGATTTATAACAAAACTGTTACAAATAGGGAGTATCATTTTCTGATAAGGGTAATTATAAATTTGTGAACTACCTAAACCACGCTAACAATGTCACAAAATGGTTCTCATTTAACTTTATACTAGCAGATGACCTGTACCTTATACGGGGTGTTATTTATTTATTTACTGTTTTGTGTATGAATTTAGTATAACAATTACAAATATTATCATATGTATACTTTTGTTTTAAAACGACGCTTATTTTTTGGATTAGAAAATGACATAATTCTTATATATCATCATATATATAAAAATAAATTTTATTTATATATTTAATTTTTATACATACATAAACATACATTTAAATAATTGAGAAAGAATGTTATAAGATAAGATGCATTATCACATTTTATTAACAATTGATACTAATCTTTTGACATTTAAATTAAATTACGTAAACTAACTTATATAATAAAATCAATAAGTTTAAATAAAATTCGGCTTAATACATAGATAATATTTAATAAATTAAATAGAAAACCAAACCATCTCGTATATATATTACTATTTTCTGAAAAAATAATTAAATAGTAAATATATAAATATGTAATGAAAATGTGAGCGAATCATTATCTTAATTAAGAAATCTATCTTTTTTTTTAAAGTGTAATCAATATGCAAATATTAGTGATATATATGGTAAATACAACATCTACTTTTTATTGATATTTCAATATGATATGATAGTAAAAATATACTTAATATATTATTTTAATAGAATGAATATTTGTATTAAATATAGTGGTAAAGTTTGCTACCAGTGATGATTTAAAAAAAATACCATAATAAAATTACGAAAAATAATATAAATTTAATATGACATATAATTAAAGAGACCGGTTCAAATGCGAACAAAACTTATCCTAAAAACTAAAAACGATCCGTGACCGTCCGATTAGATTGATCAACGGTCAAGATTATAAGCTGCCTTCCTTTAACTTTAAAAAAAAACGGGGGCTATTTGATAATTTTGCCCCTTTTGATGAAAACACGTCTTCTTCTTCAGCCCGTGTCTGATTTTGACGCCATCGGAAGTCTTCGATCTTCAACCTCTCGCCTTCGAGTCTTCGATCTTCAACCTGTCGCCTTCGAGTCTTCGATCTTCAACCTCTCGCCTTCGAGTCTTCGACGCCATCACAGAGCACTCACCCGTGTCTAAACCAGGCCTCGATTCCCTGTTCTTCATCGCGTTTCTCCCGATCGACTCCGATCTCGATTCCATCTTCTGAATTCGCAGCTTCGATTCCGTCTTCCTTCCGGCGGCCGAAGTTGTCGGAGCAAAGGAGGAGTTGGAGAGGCTGATTGCAGAATCGTTGTTGCCGTCAACGATGGATCTGTGCTAGGGTTCCATTGTTGAGCAAGTTTTTTTGGTTGCTGAATTTCAAGTGTAAAAAGGTTCAATTAGCTTGAACGATGGATCTGTACTCAATTAATTGGTCGGTGTATTGTTAGGTTCAATTAGCTTGTATTGAAAAAGGGGCTGAATTGAAGTATTGGTAGAACTTGTAGCTTCAAGAGTACTGTAATCAAAATTAGCCTTCCATGATGGGTTACTTGCAATTGCAATTGTGAACCACACGTGAACGTTCTATGTTTTAACGTGAACATGCCCCATTTAGATGTGAACATACCTCCATTTCACGTGAACATAAAAATATGCGTCTATCTATGATTTTAGTTTGGCTCATTATGAACGTTTTATGTTTTAACGTGAACATGCCCCATTTAGATGTGAACATACCTCCATTTCAAGTGAACGTAAACATATGTGTCTATCTATGATTTTAGTTTGGCTCATTATGAACGATGTCTGCTTTAACGTGAACATGCCCCATTTAGATATGAACGTACCTCCATTTCACGTGAACGTAAAAATATGCGTCTATGATTTTAGTTTGGCTCATTATGAACGTTGTCTGCTTTAACGTGAACATGCCTCATTTAGATGTGAACATACCTCCATTTCACGTGAACGTAAAAATATGCGTCTATCTATGATTTTAGTTTGGCTCATTATGAACGTTGTCTTCTTTAACGTGAACATGCCCCATTTAGATGTGAACATACCTCATTTTAACGTGAACGTAAAATATTCTTTATTTTATCCTGATTTTTATTCCACTTTTCTTTGCCTTGTAGGTTCTACTACTTTGTGGGTTGAGATGTCTCATTCCAGTAGTATCACCAGCGTTGATGACACGATGGTTCAGAATCTAGACCTCAGCGATTATTATGAAGTTTGCTTTTCTCAGGGCGGTTCTACATATTTCCGACCAGTTTGCCCAGATGATTTGAAACCAGCTATTGGCATGACATTCACCACAATGGACGAGGGGGTTAAATTTTACAAGGACTATGCATTTGCATGTGGGTTTGACACGCGTCTGGGCTCAACTCGTTATGACTCCACAGGGAAATTTCCTTTGATGAAGTATGTAGTTTGTAATAGGGAAGGATATAAAGATGGAAGTAAAAACACGGGTCAGCGCACAAGGTCTTCTAACAGAGTCGGTTGCATTGCCAAATTTACTCTAAAGTTTGCTGGGAATGCTGGGTACTCTGTTTTTGATTTTGAAGAACGCCACACTCACAAGCTGGTCATAGAAAGTCATCGGCAATTTATGAAGACGAGGAGAAATCTCAACGCTGGGCACAAAAAGTTAATTCTGGAGTGTGCACAGGCTAATATAGGCCCTTCATCAGCTCATCGTCTTTATAAGGAGGTTGTGGGTGGGTATTCAAACGTTGGAGCTTCTGTTGTGGATTTCAAAAACCATCGTCGAGATATGTTGGCTCATATAAATGACTCTGATGCTCAGATGTTCATAAACCACTTGTCCAAGAAAAAGGAACTCTCCCTTGCGTTCTGTTTTGATTATGACGTTGATTCAGCTGGCCGCTTGTCACGTGTGTTCTGGTGTAACCCCATATATCGGAAGAATTTCACTTTTTTTGTTGAGGTTGTGTCTTTTGATGCAACATATGGGAGCAACAGGTAATTCTGTAAACTACTAGAAAACACGGCATATTTCGACGCTTTTTTAAGCACTAAGCGACGCAATAGTGTGTCGAGAATTCTTCTACCGACGCTATCGAAAAGCGTCGAGAAATTCAATGTCGCAATTTCCCGACACACAAAAGCGTCGAGATTTGGGACGGTAAAAAGCGTCGCAAATTGTCTAGACACAATAAAGCCTCGTAATTTCGAGTGAGTGCTAATTCAATTTTCAATTTAAGGCATAAAAAAGCGTCGGGATTTGTACAAACAGTGACGTCCCAAAGCGTCGAGATATGTCCCGACAACACAAAAGCGTTGAGAATTCGATCAAACGCAGACACAAAAAAGCGTCGAGAATTTTTGCGACACTTCCCCGTGTCGAGAAATGCTTCATTAGGCGAAAACTTACCAACTTCAATTGAAACATTATAGCGTCGAGAATAAAAATTTAGACAACTTAAAGTGTCGAGACATAATTTGATACAAGCATGGATGGTTGTTGCCTTAAGAAGATCGTTTGTCCCTGATGCAAGAATTGGAGCTTACTGAACTCAATAGACCCATCAAATTGCTCACATGATCTCAGCATCCAAAAACTCTATATATATATTAATTAACTTTAGTACATACATATTTATAGTCTCAAACTTCAAAATCCAAAACATAAACATTTATATTAAAAAAACATAATAGTACTAACTAGCTAGGGAGGGATCTAGAGTCTTCATATTAAAATCTAAAGTTTCTGCGTACTAAAAATGTTTTAAGTTCACATAGCTTAGCTTAGTTGTAAACCACTAGATAGGGATCTTGGGAAGCTTGATGAATCTCGGGATGATCATCCACTTCAGTACGATCATGGTTATCGCTTGCACCTGAACCAACCTTCATACAAATATAGCAAAAAAAAAAAAATAATAATGTTGTAAACTTAAAACACAATGCAAGAAGAGTACATACAACACACGTTTACAACTCAAATAGCATGCATTTATACTTACGTCAGAGGTTCATTGTATCAGAATTTAAAATCTCTAAATATGACTCATTTTAATATGCAGATTACCAGTTGAGTTAATTACCTGAGAATTAGGCACACGTACAAAAAAAAATCTCTCTCCCAAAGTCCAAACAGCACAAAACAATTCACTGCTCACCCAGAAAACCCATTACAAACTGTTGTTATTGCTTAACACATTACAATAGAAGGGAAAATCGAAGATAATGCTAAGCCATATATTCAGAAGCAATGGAGTAAAGATGAGATTAACATAATATGTGCTACTGTGGCATTTGGAATGGGTATCTCCTATAAATTTGAGTAATCACCCAGGTAAAGATTTTTTTCATCTGGATTCTATAGTTTTGTTCATCTGAATTGTATGTTTGAGCTTTTCAATAACACTTATTCTTTATTTGTTAAATCAAACCTTTCTAAAGGATGTGAAGTATAAGTTCAAGCAAAGCAAATTTCTAGAATAGACTTCTTCAAACGATACATAGTAGTAAAAAAGACAAGACCGAAGTACAAGCATAACAAGAAGCTAAGCACAAAAATTTAAGCAGATGCAAGAATAGCAATTGATTCTTTATTCATCCCTAGTTTTCTTATTAAAAATCAACTTTATACAGCACTGAATAATATCATACCTCCTAACTCAGAATCTGAATACAAATGCCTTCTCTATAGCTCTTCTTTTGATCTGAAATTGAAAATATGTTTTTCAGCAGGAGGCATTAAGTCCTCAATATTCCATGCTAAGGCTGCAGTTTAGACATGTGAATGCACGTGTGTGAACTATGTTTATAAATTGGCCAACAAACATACGTAACAAGACCCAGCCAATAATTAATGTGCTAACTACAAAACCAATAAAACATTCAAGTCTACTGAGAAGAGATTTATAATAGAGAAAACAAGGTAGCACCACCAGGTGAAAAATAGTCAGATCACTAACCAAGTTTTGAGCAAAGTGGAAGTCACACAACACCACCGATCTTGTAATGATTGACAGCTGGCCAGCCACTTGCAAAATTTGAGACAAGTTTAAAATTCAGTAAAAAGTATAATCACACTAACAACAAATACCATTAGTCATACAGATGTACTTCTCCAAAAGAAACCAATAACTAACCAAGTTTTGAGCAATAACAGATACCATTAGTCATATAGGATACCATTTAAATTTGAGGAAATCGCATCAGTAACTCTTCTTTGTTGTTAAAATTAACAAAAATCAAATTGAATTATGTAAGTTAAAATATTTATAAAAATATGAATATATGAATGGTAACCAATATTAGTCATATAGGATACCATTGGCTATGATGCAATATTTGATTGAAAAAAATCATGGTAGTCACGTAAAAGTATTTTTGACCAAGCTAGGGACCCTTTTATTATGCAAGTCAAATTAACAAAACTTGTAACTACTTGATCACATTTGGTTTTCAAAGCCTTCACGGCAATCTATTTCCAAGATAAAAACAACAAAGTGAACAAACTGAGAAAGCAACTTATAGCATGATTCTTATCTAAATCCATAAGAAAAAAAACAACACAACTTGATAGACTCTTTTTTCCTTGCCTTTGTATTACGAGTGAGTGCTAGTACCATGTATTTTTTCAACTTAGTGGAAACAGACACATAAAAAAGCGTCAATTAGTATATAGCTAATGCTAATGAAACCTTTCATGTTTAGTGGGTCCTATGGCAAAAAGGCAAACAATCTTGCTGAATACATGCATACATCGGTTGGCAAGAATGAATGAATCCAATGAATTGAAGGGTACACATAGTATTCACAAACCGTGCTGAACATAAAGCTACTTGAACGAACCACAAGCAATATTTTGACGAAAGTACTTGTAGCAAGAAGTACTTATACATCTTAGACTAGACAAAAGCATTTGTAATATGTAAGGACTTATATGAACTCTATACTAACCTTGACTGATTGACTACTTTCTTGTGACTACCCACTAGTTAAGGATCTAAAAAAGGCTTAGCACCAATATCCAACCTCCTAATAATTCACACTGTTTCTACGCTTATTGATGTAATATTTAAAACAAGAATGTCCAATGGTCCATTGTCCTTGATCAACAGCAAACAGTTATATCAAATTACTTGCACCTCATCCCACTTAGACCAATAATTTCACTCTTCTAGTTAATTAACCAAATTTCCTCCTACTAAATTACATATAAAAAAAAGTAGTTACAGAAAACGACCATTAATCAAAGGCAACAACAATGACAGTAGAGGAAAGAATTTAGCAGAGTATTGTTAGTCTATCCCTAGACTCACTATTTAGTGAGGAAAAGAGACAAGCATGCATATGAATTGCAAGTATATTATACATTATCATAAATTAGTGAAGACGCCAATATCATGCACACCTAGACTAATTAAACTATTTCCTCCGTTGCAACGTAGTGGGCAAAAGGCTTTGTTAACTATAAATGTATCAACCAATTAACATAAACCATAAATTTATCAAAATTTTAGACATTGCAATGGATTGGTAGACCATGTTATTTTGTGAAGTTAACCAAATGGAAGATGCAACAGAGCACAGATTATGATTTTATTAACAAATATACAGCACAACTCGATTGTGATGATGTAAAGTAGGTGAATTACTCTATCAAATAGAGGGCATATCAAAAAAGGACATATGAATGATTAGGTATTATTCATGATTAGCATAAGATTTCTTACCCATTCTATTGGGGTCTCTTAATCCCTATTTAGTAGTATAGTGCAATCTTCGAATCCCTACGTGCTTAATCCCTCCCCTTCAAACACAGTAACAAACCCTATGGAAACACATTACACGCATCCATTCAAAATTAATCAATTAAACAGCAGCAATAGCAACACCACAGTACCTACAGACCTCTATTAAAATCAAATTGAAGAGCTAGAAGATGCTTGAGAGGAAACAGAGTAACCTGAGAGATCGAGAGATGTAAGAGGAAGCACAGGAAGAAGCTTCGGAGGCTTCGATCTACGCGTGGATGAAAACGAGCGCAAGACTGGCTCCCACCTCATCAACTCCGTCTTCCACCCCATGCTCGACTTCCTCCGCAAGACCGGCTCCCACCTCGACTACGCCCCATGGTCAACGCCTACCCCTTCCTAGCCTATGAGGCCAACTCCGACGTCAACCCCCTCGACTACGCCCTCTTCCACCCTAACCCGAGCCAGGTCGACCCCGCCAACGGCCTCCGCTACCTCAGCCTCTTCGACGCCCAGATCGACGCCGTCTTCTCCGCCATGTCCGCCCTCGGCTTCCACGACCTCCCCGTCACCGTCACCGAGACCGGTTGACCCTTTCTCCGCTATCTCCTTCTCACAGGCCGCCTGATATCGCCATCCTGTTAAAGAAAACGAGCGAGAGGAATTAGCATTGGTGAGCGAGAGGAGAGGAGCGAGATGAAAACGAAGACAATCAAGGCAATGGAAAACCTAATTGAAGAGGATGGGCGGCCGAACGGATGGGATGGGATTGATGAGCGAGGGTTTTCGATAGCGGTTTCAAAAGTTGTACGATGGAAGAAGGATTTCTGAATAATTTTTTAAAAAACAAAATATGTACTCCCTCCGTTTCAAAAAATATGGCCTTTTAGACAATTTAGGTTGTTTCAAAATACATGAGCATTTCATATTTTTTTTCATACTCTTTCCATTTATACCCCTAATAATTAACTTTATCATAATCATTACACTTTTTCATATTTCTCTAAGCAAATAATTAACTCTACATTCTATAGGGGTAATATAGGAATATCATTTTAGTCTTAATATATGTGCAATGTCCAAATGATCATGTATTTTGAAACGGAGGGAGTAGTATTTACTTAACTTTTGACATGAACGTGGGAGACCTCGACACTTTGTACCCAAATGTGACACCATAAAACGTCGCAAATTTCGACGCTTATATATGCCGCCAAAAGTGTCGAGATATGCCGCACCCCTTGTTATTTCCTGCGACACTATGGTAAAGTGTCGATCAAAAAGCGTCGAGAATCACCCGATTTTCTAGTAGTGTATCTCTACTTGCTATCTCAATCGAATTATCTCACAAATGCAAACCCAACTTGTCATTTTATATGTATATACACATAGAGAGAGATAGAGAGATGATGCTTTATTATTGTGCAAATTCGCATAGCTTTTTGCAAATGTGTGTAGGAATTCGAAAGTATTAATCTCAACGAATTTTTTAAATCACGTGAACACAACTACATCATATGTGAATATACATTTAAAATACGTGAACATTACACTAATATATGTGAATGTACATCTTAAAATGTGTTAGATGCATCCTTCTTTGTTATTAAAATGCCTTTTTCCAAGTCTCTTGTTTTTACCATGAAATATGTGAACATTTTGATAAAATATATGAACAACCAAATAAAATACGTGAACATGACAGTTTTTTTTTTACAAAATTCTATATGAAACTGTTGTTATCATTTGTGAACATAAGGCTTTTGTATATGAACATAAACATATTTTATATGAACGCATCCTCAGGTACAACTTGGTTTTTTCTCCATTCACCGGCCTCGACCACCATAAGAAGTGTGTGACATTTGGTGCTGGGCTTGTTCATAAAGAGGATACGGCGTCCTATATCTGGTTACTTGAAAAATTCAAGCAAGCAATGGGCCATGAGCCGAAGATACTCGTGACTGACCAGGACGGCGCAATGAAGTCTGCAATTGAGACTGTGTTTCCAACTACTCGACACCGTCTCTGCATGTGGCATATTATGAATAAAGTGCCTGGCAAGTTGAAGTTTCCTTCCCATGTTGATCCCGGGGTTTCAGATGAGTTTAGAATGCAGTTAAACGCTATTGTTTGGAGTCATTTTTTGGAGCCAGCAGAGTTTGAGGATAAGTGGGCGGCCTTGTTTGAACGGTATCCTGTTGAAACTCGAAGGTGGTTTGATGACATGTTTGCTCTCCGCTCTCTCTGGATCCCAGCTTATTTCAGGGATATTATGTTTGGTGGGCTAGTGAGAACTACTTCCATCTCTGAGTCAGTGAATAGCTACTACGGCAGCTTTACAGATCGATTCTTCCGTCTTGCAGAGTTGCTGATGCATTTTGATAGTGCTCTTGAGAAACAACGCCACACCCAAGCAAAGTTTAATCATGAATCTGAGACGATGCAGCCTGAGTTGAAAACCCCCCTTGAGATAGAAAAACATGCTTCTGAGGTATATACCTTGTCTGTGTTCAAAGAGGTGCAGGTTCAGATATGCTTAGGATGCTATTGTTGCCGTATTCTTGGCATGTCTTCTGCTAATGGAATAACAGAGTACATCGTTCAAGAGGGTGATCGTGTTGGAGTCACTGTACGTCACAAACAAGCTGAGGACGAGGTAATCTGTAGCTGCAGAATGTTTCAGCGAGTGCGCCTACCGTGTTGTCACATGATCTTTGTTATCAGGAATAGTGGTATGGATAGGATTCCAAGCAAGTATATTCTGGCACGATGGACCAAGAATGCTATGATTTCCCCAATCTTCAACCTTGATGGCCATGTTGTCGAGCAATGTGCTGCAATGGAAGAAAAGGGAATGACTCTAAGCGAGTTGATATCAGATTTCTATTGTTGTGTGGCTATGGTGGAAGACAACATTGATCGGTTGAAACAGTTTTCAACTCTAATTAAGGAGCATAAGGCATCACTCGCAAGCTGTAGTGATTTGGATACCAGTCGTGCAACGTCGAACTTGAAGAGCGCTGAGTCCTTGGCTGGTATCGGTGTACCTTCTGAGATCACCATATTCCCCCCGGAGGATGCTAAGAATAAGGGGAGACCGCCGAAGCGCATTAAGTCGGGAAAGGAATCTTCAATGGGTTCAAGGGAGAAAAGGCGTTGTGGAAAATGCAAGCAACTCGCCAACCACAATTCTCGTACATGCCCTAGAGTTTGATTTTATAGCTATTTGTTTCCCCTCTTTCTTGTGATTGAGCTACCAAGGTTTTTGGATCTTCTTGTGTTATGATACTTGCAACTCTATGGGTCAACTCTTTTTAGGCTTGAGTACGTTAATATTGTGTTGTTTTGAGAACTTAAAAAACCGTTTTCAATATGAACCAACCGTATGTGCACTCATCTTTTTTCCCAAGGGACTCATCTTTTTTCTAAGGTGTGAACGAAAACATGAAATACGTGAACATATACATCACATATGTGAACATCCTATGAAAAAGCGTGAACGGAAAAAAAAATGTTTCAATATGAACCGTTTTTCCCAAGGACTCACATTTTTTCTAAGGTGTGAACGCCGACATGAAATAAGTGAACATATGCATAAAATATGTGAACGTACTATGAAAAGACGTGAACATGCAGAAAATACATTAGATTGATGAACCTGTCCGAAATACATATAGGAGTATTCAAATTAAAAGTGAAAGGTGGGTGACAACTTGGCCAATGCATATCCAACTGAACGTTGCGATTCAAGTGGAATTTTGCAACTCGATCTCAAATTAGATAGTGCTTGTGAATCTGTGATTGTCACTCATTCTCAGCATGTGAATAAACTACCCCATGATACAAAGAAAATTGGTGGAAGGCATGTGATATGTGCAAATACGTAGTTGAATTAGTACATTCTCGTGTGTAGAGTTTCAATTAACTTACAATTGAAATGATCTTTCTAGAGTTGTGCATTGAGATTCATTAAAGCATCTACCATTTTCAATTTGAAACGTTTTTCCCAAGGGCTAACATTTTTTCTAAGGTGTGAACACCGACACGAAATAAGTGAACATATGCATAAAATATGTGAACATACTATGAAAAGACGTGAACATGCAGAAAACACATTTAGATTGATGAACCTGTCCGAAATATCATTCTAATGTCAACAAATAGTATCCAAAACGTAAGTCAAAATACATCATCAAAGTATATAGTGTTAATGTCTATCCATGGACGAACGGCCTCATAATTTTGCATCCTTTTTTGTAATGCTCCAAGGTTTTTACCACGCTGCTCCTCAACTCGTTCACCTCAGAGTGTAGGATAGCGCTCAAGTATTTCACCCTCAATTTCTTCAGAGAACCAGCTGCATTATTGCTCGTTATCTCAGTCTCCAACTGCTTAAGATGTGCTCCCATGTATAGCTCCATAGCCCTCATTGTACATATGCCGGTTGCTTGCCTCCTTGTCTCCGTCCATGGAACGTTTACAATCTTGGGCTTTAGATTGACATCTGAAATCTTCTTCTTCTTGACATGCAACGATCTCGTTTCCAAGTAGTGTTCAACAAGCTTTCTCTGAAAGGACGTAAAAAACACGAACAAAGTGTTAAAATATATGAACATATGTATAATATAAATGAACAACTTATATATAAGTTCAATTCTTACCACTACTTGGATCACTCTCTCATACAGCTCTTCCCCTTTGTCGAGCCCTAAGAAATCAATGATTTCTATCCCTGGGTTCTTCAAGTTAAAGGATATGAGAATGTAATGGCCATTCTCCAATAACACTGGGATTATAATCTACATTTAAATTAAAACGAATTAGATCCTTAACATGTGAACATAAACATGAAATATATGAACAGAGGCTTAGAATATGTGAACACAGACATGAAATATCTTAACACAGACTTGAATTTATGTGAACACAGACTTGAATTATGCGAATAGAGCATGTGAACACGTGCAAGAAATATGTGAACACAGGCATGAAATATGTGAACACATATTTGAAAGATGTGAACACATACTTGAATTGTTTTCAACAAAATTTGTGAAATACATGAACAGAGCATGTGAACATAGGCGTGAAATATGTGAACAGAGTCATAGAATATGTGAATAGAGACGTAAAATATGTGAACACAAACACAGAAAATATATGAACAGAGGCATGAAATATGTGAACAGAGGCATAAAATGCGTGAACAGAGGCATAAAATGCGTGAACAGAGGAATATCTTTAGCAATCAAAGTCTTCTGTTTCTTACCATTTCAATTTTCTTAGTTCACCATCAACTAAGAGATCAACTGCAACCTTCAATTTTGATGTAATTTCCTTCTTTGCATCTATATTGAATTCCACATCCTATGACAATTTATAGAGTTAGATGTTAGAAAAATAATCTGTAAATGCTATGAAATTTTACATGAAAAGAATTTTTTTAGAACAATTCAAATACTTACACTTCAAATCACATATCCCATCAACCTCAGAGGCTTGCTAGTACTTTTTGCATGCTCCTCATCGTTTAGCACATAACTCCAAGCATCAATCACTTTTGGAACAACATGTCCGTCTATACTTTGAAATTCCTGCTTGTGAACTTGAAATCTGAAGTTTTTGAAAAGAACGCCCATCATCCTGCAAACAATACCGTAATTTCTTTGTAAGGTTATTCAACTCTGAAATGGACATTTTAATAAGATGTAGAAAATCATAAACGTAGGCTTACTCATCAATTCCAAGATCAGTATGTAGATATGCCCATGAACAAGTTTCTTCTTCCGTCCATTTGGTATGTACCGTGACCGATCTCTTGTAGTACGGGCTCTTCTTTGCTTCGGCAAGCCTTTTGGTCCTTTTTTCCCATACCTTTTTTGATCTATCCAATTCTCTTGGAATAGTCTTCTTGTCCTTTTTCTGCAACCATAAAATACATGAACTGAGCATGTGAACATAAACAAGAAATATGTGAACACAGTCTTAGAATATGTGAACACAGACTTGAAATATATGAACACAGACTTGAATTATGCGAACAGAGCATGTGAACACGTGCATGAAATATATGAACACAGACATGAAATATGTGAACACAAGCATGAAAGATGTGAACACATACATGGAAGATTTGAACATAGAGTTGAATTGTTTTCAACAAAATTTGTGAAATACATGAACAGAGCATGTGAACATAGGCATAGAATATGTGAACAGAGGCACAGAATATGTGAACAGAGACGTAAAATATGTGAACACAGACATATGAAATATATGAACACAACATGTGAACACGTGCATGAAATATATGAACAGATGCATAAAATATGTGAACAGAGGCATAAAATATGTGAACAGGGGCTTAGAATACGTGAACACAAGTTTGAATTGTTTTCAACAAAATTATAATATGTGAACAGAACACACTAACCTTTTTCGCATTGATCTTTTCAACGTCTTCATCTGATTCGGTTTCCTCATCCATCTCATTATCAGAATTTAGTTCATCTCCTTCTTCCTCCACATTCTCTTGTATTTGAGCTTGGACGTTCATAGGAGCATCGTTTGCAACTACTTCCTCCACATTCGCTTGTATTTCAGCTTGGACGTTCCTAGGAGCCTCGGTTTCCTCCACACTCTCTATTTGTTCATTCATGTCATTATCTCCTCGTTCGCCTTCTTTCCTTCCAGCCTCATGAGTTTCTTTAAAATGTTCAACAACCTCTTGTATCATCCCATCAATATCAGCATCTTTTTCCTTTTCCTTTTCTTTTTGTGGATGTTCTTCATTAAGATCGGCTCCATTTTTTGGGTCGTTTTTGTCATCCGTTCTTGCATGACCTTCAATGGAGACATTTTAAGAGAAAAAAAATCAGTTTTTATGAACACTTCAATGAAATCATTAAGATCTGCACAAGCTATGAAATAATGAGTGAAGTACGTAACGAGTTTTTAAACTTTCTTATGTATTTTTACCTTCATCATCACTCACAGCTGTACCATTGCCTTCTTCCTCGCCCTCATCTCTGTCCCCACTAGCATTACCTTGAAATCCTTCAATAGGCATAGAAAAAAATATAATCAGTATTTGTGAACAGATCTATGAAATATGTGAACATATCGGTCAAATATGTGAACATACAGTTCAAATATGTGAACTACTTAAAACAAATACATTAGTTTGATTATTAAGGGCTATTCAATTTTACCTTCATCTTCACTTTCATCAGTTTCAAGCTCATCATCGCTGTTATCTACACCTCTGTTCTCCTCTTGGACTTCGCTAGCGCGCGTTTCCTTCAATAGGCAAAGAAAAATATGTAATCATTATTTGTGAACGGGTCTATGAAATATGTGAACAAATCAGTAAAAAACGTGAACAAGGAATTGAGAATTTTACCTTTGCCTTTTCTTTCTAGCTCACTGATTTTTTTCTTTGAGTTAGCAAATATTTCTTCAACCACGTCTCTTATCCCAACAACGTTGTTCATATCAATAAAGCAATCCTCCAATTGCTTTACTATATCCCTATCGAAGTGGAGCTCCTTTGGGATTCTTGTTAGTGTTTTTTGCATCTCCCTTATTGCAAGTGCAATATTATGTGATTTCTCTTTTAGATCATTTACCCAATCCTGTTTTTCCCAATCCTGTTTTTCCCAATCCTATTTGTTTTTTCAATCAATATGTAAATAAAACGTTTTCATGTGTCATATAATTAATGCATGAACTTGATCGTCTCAGGAGTTAGAAATCATCTTTTTTTTCCTATCTCTACTTGCTATCTCAATCGAATTATCTCACAAATGCAGCGAAGCTGCATTTGTTTTCACTAAAACCCAACTTGTCATTTTAATTGTGTAAATTCGAAAACGTTTACATAAATGTGTAAAGGAACTTGAAGACATTAATCTGAACAACATGCTAAAATATGTGAACAACATGCAAAAATATGTGAACATATATATAAAATATGTGAACATGCATTTCAAATTTGTGCACATGATCCGCGAACATAGTACTCATGTACATGAACGTCATACTCAGATACAAGAACGACACATGCATTTCAAACATGTACTATTTTCATACCTCAACATTTGGCATTTGTTCTTTTGTCGTTGTGATGGTGACGTCTATGGGCTTCTCTACAACATGCCCATGTCCAAAGGATGCTGAGTGCTTGTCCTCATCTTTCTGTCTTTGCCTTAGCTTTTCATCATCCCATTGTTTGAAGACTGGGAAGATTGTTTGAGTCTTCTCGCCCAGAATCTTCACTTTATGGACATAAAATAGCTGCAAAAACACATAACAAAGACCATTGTATAGTTAAAATATTGTATTTGATTGAACTTATATTTGAAAGAGAGATAGATATTATATTTCACATATTACCGTCAGAAACAAGATAGGGCCTTTGAAGAATCCCTCCCTTTTATTCTTCCACTCTAGCTTCGTTTGAATGAGGCTCTGTAGTAGAAAGCCACACCAATTCATCTCTTGAACACTGCTCACACCATCAACAAACAAATCTTGTCTAATGGCCCCTCTTTGTAAGCTTTCAACAAACACGGAGATGAAAAAGGCCACAAAGCTCCTTCTAAACCAAATCTCTTCTTCACAAATCTTCATCTGAGCCGCGATTTCAGCTGGCCTGATGCTGTCATCCTTACTCTCAGCCTTTCTTTTCTTCATCATTTGTTCCCACTCTTCTAAAACAGCCTTGTTTTTCGTATCTTTTTGAGTTTGGACTGGTTTGGGGCCTTTTGGCAACCCTAAGACAAGGTACACATCATCCTTTGTAATGTGTATACTCTTGCCATTCTCGACCTTTAACTCACAGCAGACTTCATCAAAATGATCCAGCACATAAAAGGCCATGTATGGGGGTACATGCGTGATGTTGAATTCAAGAAGAGGACCAAACCCCATACTCTTTATCCATTGTTTTTCTTTCTGCACTCAAGTCGGTAACTGTCTCCACAAACAACTTGGGGAGGTTTCTGAGCATCAATTTGGGGTGCTTTGTTGCCAATGTGCGGTGCACCCTTTTAGGCTTTGACGTGTCTCCTTTATCAATCTCCCCTTGATTTCTTTTTCTAGATGGAGGATTGCTAGCTTCCCCCTCTGTACATAAAAGAAAGAGCATATAATAAATGAAAACAGAGAATCATCTTTTTTGAACACAGGAAACAAATATGTGAACATCTTAGTAAAACACATGAACAAATAAGACATATATGTGAACATGCTTTCATCTGAAACATTACCAATTTATTTGTGAACAAATGCATAAAATATGTGAACATGGTATTCAAATATGTGAACATGATAGATAAATATGTGAACACAGTAAGCTAATGACAAATGTTAGATACATAAAGAAGAATGAGCTTAAATATCATTCCACAACTCACACTGGCCTACATCTAATCTAACTAAGAGGAATTGGAGCAAACAAAACAAATTATTACATGATGTCAAATGATTGTGAAACGTGGAAAATAAATAGGCACAAAAGTAAGTTGTGAGCATGTGCTCCTGCTAGATGAAAAAAAGCAAGCAATCCTCCCATGTGCACATGACAGCAACTATGTCCATTTTAATATTTTAATATTCTTTTTAACAGACCCTAAATACAAGTTGAGTTGGTGTTTTACTCTGGACAAGTAAAGATTGAATTAGCACAACAAGCTAGTGAAATACCATTCTTTTTTTACGGGGTTCTACTAAGACCACAACTATTTTGTTTAGACTAATAAAATGATAAAGATACTAATCTAGGAGATGCACTGCTTTGTTGAATTCTTATTCCTGTTCAGTTTTGGTTCAATGGTGTCCAACTGGTGGACGCCCCTGATGCACATAAACACATTACACAGCAAAGGGAGACATCAAGCATTAGAAGACTGAAAATCTAAACCCAACCATGACAGCTATGGAAATCCATACAGTTTAGGAGAGAGAAGTCAATTTGAAAAGAAAGAAGTAGTAGAAGACATAATACAGAGAAGAGACAATTCATCTATAAACACAAACAATTTTTTTTTATAAAGAATTCATACAAACATTCATTACAATCCAAAAATCAATCAATCGATCTTAACATGATCCATATCATTATCAACACAAACGAATCGTCTAGAATTTAGCTCTATTGTATCATACAAAAAGAAAGCCTTAAAACGGAAGAACGGTCTCAAAACAGTGAAGGCCATCAAGCTCCACACCGAATCTCGGATTCCTCTTCAAACTCGCCCCCTGCTTTCCGGGCGACAAGTCTGCCTCGTTATCCAAAAATAAAATGCAAAAAAAATGTGTCATAAGATTCCAGATGATCTGCAGCAAACACATACTACAGCAAGCGTCACTCAGCATGCAATCCTGTCTAATTTATTTGCGAAAACGAGAACTAATGGGTCGACGATCTCGCTCGCTCTCACTCACCACCCGCTCGATCTCGCTCTCAGCCCCTTTCTCGCCTGCCTCCCTCGCGCTCGCTCACCTCCCCGACAGCAGGCCAGCCGCCGCTCACTCTCTCTCTCGACGGCCACCCAAGACCTGGGCTACTTTTGGGTATTAAACTCTTCTCCATAGTCTCCCATCAGAAGTTTCCAAAAACAGTATCCATACACAGAATATAACACACATATACATACAAAAGGATAAATGTCTTTTATAAAGCTAACCGATATCTATTGGTCACTCAAGTGACTCCCTGCCTTCTTTCCTTCACTAATTTGATTCTATTGTGCAAATATCAGATCCATTGCCCTTCCTCACATGGGAATAAAATAGAAAAATTGATACCAGAACTTATCCGATGAATTAAGACATCATACACTTCTTTTTCACTACTTATAACATTCATTTTCCTTTCCCTCAGCTGTTTCGACCAAAAGGACCCCTCAATCTTCATCAACCACTCCCAATTAAATGTGAAATTCAGAGTTGATGTCTTGCCTCTCAATTAATTTGTCGTAATTGATTAAAATCATATGGGAATGTCAGAGTCAAGGAGAATGAAAAGAAAAATAATCCACAAATTATGCAAAGAGACAGTTGCATGATATAGATTTGTTGAAAGAAAGCCTCTTTGGTTTGATTAACCATCAGAATCAAAACCTAAAGCAGAATATCATCATAATGTGTTCTTTTATTTTTTTTCCTATCACATGATTAACCATCAGAATCAAAACCCAACAAACAACAATGAGTCTCCTGGAATTTTCCACCCCAACAAACAACAATGAAGCTCCTAGAACTTGGTAGATTGATTTTCAAAACTATTGTCAGATTATAAACTAAAACTCTTCTAAGCTAGTGGTACTTCACATTATTTTTTACATTCATCCACTGACTTAGACATCACATTATCTATCATGTTATTGAAGTGGTGTTCAAGCAAATGTTTTCTAGATTAGAAGAGCTTGATCTATACGTGCCAAAACCAGTAAATGACTCTCAAAACCAGTAAACAAGAGAAAGAGCTAGCTATTTTTATCAAAATAGTTCACTGTGGCAAAGATTTTGGAACAAGGTGCAGACAATTAGAGAAGAAACCAGCAAAAACCAACTCAGACAAGAGATCTAATGTTTTTTAAAACCATTGCCACAATGAACTCTCAAAACCATTGACTCTCAAAACCATTGCAGACAATTATTGTGGTTCTGGCCAAGAGAAGCCCTAAGTGCCAACTGATCAAAAGTCAGGCATTCACCACCAGCCTTAGAACTACTAGGGAGGACATACTCAAAGTCTAACAACTAACTTATCTCTAACAACTAACTCTAAGCACACAGAAGCTCCCCCCTCCCAGAAACGGAAACATGACACGGAGCACAACGGAGTAGTATCCTGTTGTTGGAAGTTCAGAGCAATGTCTCTAAATCCATTGGCAAACAGACTCAACAATGACTAAAACACGACTCGACAATGACCACAACCTCGAACTAATCCAAAGGACGATGACAATAGCATCAGAAGAGCCAATAATCGCGAAGAATTCATGGCAAACGGAAGCATAGAGAACCACAAATCGGAAGCATAGAAGAAACCCTAGAAACCGGCGATTACCTTCACCGATCGATTCCATGGCTTCCTCCGATTGCTTCCTCCGATTGACTTTCTTCCCCATCACCGCTCGAATCGCACTTCGCTCGAATCCTTCAAAAATCGCAAATCGCCTTGTGAAAATCGCCAATCGTTCGAATCGTGTTCGCAAATCGCCTCCGATTGATTGGCTTTTTCCGTTTTTGACGTTTTTACCCTTAATGTTCTCTATATTTTCAAAATTGCCACCTTCCCATTTTAAAGCCTGATTTTCACATCTAAGTTTCTAGATTAATCTCAACCGTAGATTCGAAGAATCTAACGGTTGTAATGTATTTACAGTTTATATCTTAAGGCATATTTTCATGTGAACCAAACCCATAATTAAATGGGTAGAATATTATGATTATGATTTATAGATTGTGACAAAAATATACTTTTTTAAATAAAAGGTTTATGATAGATCTATGTATTCACCAAATGTAGAGCTTACATTATATTTGGATAGAGATTTGTATATTTGGATAGAGTTTTACATATAATTAAACAACAAAAATTATAATATAGAACTTACATTATAATTAAGTATCTATAAGATTATGATAAAATCAAATTTTAATAAGATAAATTAAAAAAAGGGGTGATGTGGAATACATCTACAGCGCACCCCACCGGTCCGCAGCGCCTCGTGGTCCTCGGTGGTTCTAGCCGCACTATCCCGTCGACCCCGACGTTTGTGGCCTTCGTCACCCTGCGAGCACCCCGTGCGAGCGAAGGTGGCGTCAGAGGTGGGTCCTCTGCGAGCCCAATTCCGGATGAGGACACCTTGTTTGACCGGCGGTGGGTCCAGTCCGGCGGTGAGGACACCTTGTTCGACCAAGCCCAGTCCGGAGTTTGCTTTTCTGGTTCATTTCCATTGTGGCTATGCTTTGTGGTGCCCGAGTTTTATTTAATTTCTAGTCCAGTTGTTGTGCAAATGAAAAGGTTGGAGAGAAAGGGGAGAAGAGATGAAGATGAATGTGCCAAATCAAGCTGCAGCCAAATATTGTGGCAATTGTTTATTTTTATTTTTTTCAATTTCCATGTCAGCAAAAAAATGTAGCATAACTTGCGTTTGAGAAGTTTAGAAAACACGCGCACATCCACGTAAGCAAAAATGTTCAATAGGCAAAATTTAGGGCAGTACAAGGGTTTATTTGAACAATCCTAGGTAGGGGGGCCAGTAGGAAAAAACGTACAAGTACAGGGGTCTGTTTATGTATTCTACCGTCAGAATTTGCTTCCGCTTTATTATATAGTAATAGATAGATAATAGACTCTCTTCTGGAGCCCTTGCCTGAACCCTACCGTTGTTCATTTTCCTGGGTTGATCGCCGATGGCGTCGTCCCCGGGGGATCCCCTGCCCCTTGCTCTCTATCCGCCTGGTGCCATGGATATTCATATGCCTGGACAAGTTGTCATGCCTGCTACGACAACCCTTTCAAATGCTGACTTACCGCCATTGCTAGCGGCCAACGCCACTAGCGCCCCACCTACTAGGGGTGGTGCTACCACGGGCAAACATGTTAGTCCGGGCCAAGTGAACGACAAAAAGAAGTCGTTCTTAGAATCTTTGGCAGGAGTACGTATCCGTAACTGGGTTGCGCCGCCGGAAACCATCTGGGATGAACCGCCGGACTTATACAACACCGACGATGATGAGGAAGTACCTGATGTTGATCCTCTCTGTCCGGTTATCCTCTTCACGGCTGAAGAAAAGAGACGCCTCCGGCTGCCTTGAGCACGTTCTCTGATTGTTCATATGCTTGATAAGGGCCCGGGTTACATGGCCCTCAAACGCACTCTTGAACGGAAATGGTCTCTCAAGGGTACCTTCACTTTGGTCGACATTGGTAAGGAATACTATGTCACCAAGTTTACCACGGAAGACGACTATAATCATGTGCTTACGCAAGGACCGTGGATGATTGGGGATAACTATCTCACAATCCGACGTTGGGTCCCTGATTTTGATCCCTTCAACAACCCTCCTAAGGTCATCACGGTGTGGGTTCGTTAACCAGGCGTTAGTGTGGAATACTTTGGTGAAGAATCCCTTTTGAAGCTAGGTAACCGCATTGGCAAAGTCACCCGCGTTGATAACACTACCGTTGCGGCTGATAGGGGCAAGTTTGCACGTCTAGCAGTGGAAATCGATCTTGATCAGACTTTGCTTCCTTAGATTTGGTTTCGGCGCCGATACTGGCATGTGCAATACGAGGGCATTCGCATGATGTGCTATGAGTGTGGGAAGATCGGACACGCCAAGGATAAGTGCCCAGCTTTGATTTTGGAACCCGATGAAGCAGCCAATCAGATGGAGCCTTCTTCCAACGGCCCTGCACCGTCACCTGAGGAGCCTTTCGGTCCTTGGATGAAACCAGCTAAACCCAAGAGACGACCCCATCCCACAAGCTCTAACCCGCCTACAAACCCTACCAACTCTCCAGCCAATGCCGTCCCACAAGCTCTAACCCGCGTCTCCGGCAACGCGATGTCCTGAAGGGAGCCACAAGCCACGGCAACGGACCACGCTAGAGAGATAAGCGCGACAGCCAGAGGCCGGAAGAGCGCGGTGGCAGGCCGGTGAAGACACGGCGGAGGCTTGTTAGTTTATTCTCTTTTCGGAGGGTTGTTAGTTTATTCTCTTCTCGGAGGGTTGTTATGGGGTCGCGGGCCAAGGCCACTGGCCGCGATGGGGCTGCGGGCCAAGGCCACGAGCCAAGGCCGCGAGCCAAGGCCACAGGCCAAGGCCGCGGTGCATGCTAATTAAAATGCATACTAATTATATAAGCAAGAAAATATACTAACCTGCGCGATTCTTAACCGACGACCCGAGAGCATGACAGTCCAAGGATGAGAAGATCCCCACAGACGGCGCCAATGTTGAAGCCCGAAAATCTCGAACCAAATACGGGATAAAATTATTAAACTCTCGGGCCTTTCGGCGCGCTAGAAACCGGCTCGTCTTACTTCGAGCTCTCCCACCCCCGCGTATTATTTTATTCTCTTTTCGGAGGCTTATAAGACTTTCTAAGGTCTTTCCCGTAAAATAGTGCGAGCTCCTCGGAGACTCAAACACGTCGGGGCCCATCCTTCGAGAACATGTCTCGGGACCGGCCTTTTTCCGATCCATTATATTTTACCTCCTCCTTCCTATATATAACTTGTGGAGGTGCGTGCTTCTTTTCCCATTTGTCGATGTGGGATGAAGAATTTGTGTTTTGCTAAGCAAACTTGCATGTGAATGGTGTGGTGACATGGCAAAGTATGAGTGGGCAAGGAATGAGCTACTTGGAGGTTGATCTTGTGGCTTTTGCACCGAGCCCTTCTTCATCAACTTAAGTGAGCCTTTAAAATAAGTCCTTTGTTAGGCCCAATGGGTCAAGCCCACATTCACTTCAAGACCAACGACCGATCTATATAATTACTTTTACGCATATACATGTTGCCATACGCGTACACTTATTTCATTTTAGCGCACCAACGCGATGACAGATCCGGGTATCAACACAACCCCGTGACTCGGATGTCCTCAGTCATTCTGGGACAAACGAGGCATTGACCTGATGCGCATGCTTACGGTCAATGCGTTGTTGTAACCGGCTCGAGTTGTGTAACCAACTGGAGCACGCCTACGCGCATCGCGCGCGTTAGCGGACAACCCCAAGCGATAGCTGGGCAACTTGGCGGTTTTCCTTAATGACATTTTTGGTACTTGATGTTTTAAGGCTTTAAGCGACTGCGAGGGGTGTAACCCAACTCGAGCGCGCCTATGCGCATCGCGCGCGTTAAACCCCAAGCCTATAGCTCGACGATTTGCCTTATAAAGTATTTGGATATTTGGGTTTATCGTTGCTACGAGCGATGAAGTCAACTCGAGCATGCCCTCGCGTCCAACGCGGGTCAAACCCCAAGCTCAGCTCGTCGATTTGCCTTATGAAGTAATTGCATATTTGGGTTTATCGCGGCTACGAGCGATGAAGTCAACTCGAGCGCTCCCTCGCGTCCAACGCGGGCCAAACCCCGAGTTCAGCTCGGCGGTTTTCCTTATAGAATTTGGATATTTGGGTTTATCGCGGCTACGAGCGATGAAGTCAACTCGAGCGCGCCCTCGCGTTCAACGCGGGCCAAACCCCGAGCTCAGCTCAGCGGTTTGCCTTCACGATAACTGTGGAGTTTTGATGTTTTATGACTTTATGCAAAACTACGAGGGGCATAACCCAACTCGAGCGCGCCTATGTGCATCGCGCGCGTTAGCGGACAACCCCAAGCGAGGACGGCAACTTGGGTTTTCCCTAACGACTGTGGAGTTTTGATGTTTTAAGGCTTTATGCGAAACTACGAGGGGAATAACCCAACTCGAGCGCGCCTATGCGCATCAGCGCGTTAGCGGACAACCCCAAGCGAGGACGGCAACTTGGGTTTTCCCTAACGAGTGTGGAGTTTTGATTTTTTGAAGGCTTCATGCGAAACTACGAGGGGCATAACCCAACTCGAGCGCGCCTATGCGCATCGCGCGCGTTAGCAGACAACCCCAAGCGAGGACGACAACTTGGGTTTTCCCTAACGACTGTGGAGTTTTGATGGTTTAAGGCTTTAAGCAGCTGCGAGAGGTGTAACCGTCTCGAGTGCGCCTATGCGCATCGCGCGCGTTTTGCTTTATAGAATGTGGTTAACGCGTTGACGGTAACTGTGAGCAAAGGTCAAAAATAGCCGTCGTCTAAATGGGGTCGCGGGCCATATGAGGCTTATTTAGTTTATTCTCGTTTCGGGGGCTTATTTAGTTTGGTGTTAAACTTGTGTATAACAAACCTGTATTAGTCAATTGCTAATATCTCAAGGTTCATTAATGGCGTTCGCTGGGTGCTCGAATGCAAAAAGTAAGAGTAGAGCGTAAGAAGACACCACACCATACATCAACACCGCACACCAGAGGAAGAGCTGGGCAAAATAAAACCTCGTGCCTCGTCCTCCAAACCAAAAGAGACATCTTTTCATTAGCGTTTGTGACATGGCAAGCAAGCGCACCACAAGAGATTGACAGACTCACAAAACCTAAAAAACAATAAATCCTGACAACAAGAACAATACGAGCAACCCGAATTCGATTAGAGTTACATACACGTCAATTCGTGCACTTAGCGTGTTGACAACGTGCAACAGGATCAGTGAAGCTTGCTACGCACTCCACTCACGAACCCCCGCGTCTCCGGCAACGCGATGTCCTGAAGGGAGCCACACGCCACGGCAACGGACCACGCTAGAGAGATAAGCGCGACAGCCAGAGGCCGGAAGAGCACGGTGGCGGGCCGGTGAAGACACGGCGGAGGCTTGTTAGTTTATTCTCTTTTCGGAGGGTTGTTAGTTTATTCTCTTTTCGGAGGGTTGTTAGTTTATTCTCTTATCGGGGGGTTGTTAGTTTATTCTCTTTTCGGAGGGTTGTTAGTTTATTCTCTTTTCGGAGGGTTGTTAGTTTATTCTCTTTTCGGAGGGTTGTTATGGGGTTGCGGGCCAAGGCCACGGGCCGCGATGGGGCCGCGAGCCTAGGCCTCGAGCCAAGGCCACGGGCCAAGGCCGCGAGCCTAGGCCGCGAGCCAAGGCCGCGAGCCTAGGCCTCGAGCCAAGGCCACGGGCCAAGGCCGCGAGCCTAGGCCTCGAGCCAAGGCCACGGGCCAAGGCCGCGAGCCAAGGCCGCAAGCCAAGGCAACGGGCCAAGGCCGCGGTGCATGCTAATTAAAATGCATACTAATTATATAAGCAAGAAAATATACTAACCTGCGCGATTCTTAACCGACGACCCGAGAGCATGACAGTCCAAGGATGAGAAGATCCCCACAGACGGCGCCAATGTTGAAGCCCGAAAATCTCGAACCAAATACGGGATAAAATTATTAAACTCTCAGGCCTTTCAGCGCGCTAGAAACCGGCTCGTCTTACTTCGAGCTCTCCCACCCCCGCGTATTATTTTATTCTCTTTTCGGAGGCTTATAAGACTTTTTAAGGTCTTTCTCGTAAAATAGTGCGAGCTTGATGTCCGCTTTTTAGGTAGGATTTTTAGCGTCTAGATAGGTTAGTTTGAGTTGTGTTTTGTGCTTGAGTCTTGCGCTTTTGAGTCCTTTTGCATGAGTTTTCGTATTTCCTTGAGATTCGGAAACTACACATACTTGTGTCGTTTCGTAGGTGTTTTGGACCTTGAAGAAGAGTTTGGAGCAATGCCAAGAGAGGATGGACAAGCTAGGAGGAAGATCTCAAGTGGACAAGCTAAAGAGAAGAGCTAAGAGGAGCTAAATCAAGAGGAAAAGTGAAGGAAAAAGCCCCAGGATCGAGCTAGAAGGGGTCGAGCTCGAGCCAAGTCAAGAAGTGTGATGAAGCTGAAAATCCACTCTCAGGATCGACCCTGAGGGGGGTCGAGATCGACCGTTAGGGGGTCGATCCTAGGCACCGACTCTCCTTTATCCGGATTTATTGTAGAGTTTCCTAGTTTGTATTTAAGGAAGGTTGTTTCTTTGTGTTTCCTAGTTAGATTAGGACTCCTTTTCTTCTATAAAAGGAGGTTGAACCCTTTAGTTTTATTAATTCATCCCTTGGGGGGGAAGAATCAATTAATCATTCAACATTAGGAGAGCTAGGAAGAAGACTTGGAGAATAAGTTTGAGACTTTGTAAGATTGTTCTTTTGTTTAATTTGAATTCTAGTTTGGTTTTGATGATGTCTTCTTCTTCTTCTTCCTTGTTTCTCTTTGCTATGTGTGAGTAGTCCTCTTAAATTCTAGGGTTGGGTAAAAACCCAACACAATCATGCATGTTTAAAACTTGAATTCATGACTTGAATGCTTGATGATCATGTTTATCTATCTTGTGCTTAATCCTTTGTGAAAGTTGAGGCATGTCTTGTGATTAACTATAGCGAAAGTGAAAAGTTAATTAATTGCTTGAGTAGATCTAATAGGATTATTTGCGAAAGTTGATATTCCTAGGTTGAAGGATAGGTAGAAATTTGTTTGATTTGCGAAAGTTGATTGAATGGCTTGAATTGTTTGCGAAAGTTAACCTTTCTATGATCTAGATTGCATGATAGTTGTGAATTCTTGTCAAAAGCATGTATGGTTGTTGTTGTGGTAGCCCTAGCCCTAGAATTTGCCTTTTATATTGATTGAAATTCGTATCTTTTGCCTTGATCCCGACTCCCTTCGTCGTGTTCGAGCTCTTGTTCGTGATTGTGTGCGTATAGTATGCGTTCGTGTGTGTTTGCTCTCAGGAACGACCCCTTTAGGCTCGAGATCGACCCTCCTCAGGTCGATCCTGAGTTGTTCTGCCCTTGTTTCTTTTGGTCTTTTCGTAGTTTATCGACTAAACTTAGCACTGTCCTCACTCCCGTGGACGATCATGACTTCGCTATACGCAGCGGGGTCTTGAATACAAATTTATTTGTTCAAGAAACCCTTCAACAGAGCTTCTCGGAGACTCAAACACGTCGGGGCCCGTCCTTCGAGAACAAGTCTCGGGACCGGCCTTTTTCCGATCCATTATATTTTACCTCCTCCTTCCTATATATAACTTGTGGAGGTGCTTGCTTCTTTTCCCATTTGTCGATGTGGGATGAAGAATTTGTGTTTTGCTAAGCAAACTTGCATGTGAATGGTGTGGTGACATGGCAAAGTATGAGTGGGCAAGGAATGAGCTACTTGGAGGTTGATCTTGTGGCTTTTGCACCGAGCCCTTCTTCATCAACTTAAGTGAGCCTTTAAAATAAGTCCTTTGTTAGGCCCAATGAGTCAAGCCCACATTCACTTCAAGACCAACAACCGATCTATATAATTATTTTTACGCATATACGTGTTGCCATACGCGTACACTTATTTCATTTTAGCGCACCAACGCGATGACAGATCCGGGTATCAACAGTAACAAATAAATCATCCAATCAAGGCAATAAAACGCCCAAACGGAAAGAAAAAAAAGAATCCAAAGATTCTGCTCTATCTTCAACAAGAAAGGATCAAGGACGACTTGCCTCAAAAGTTGTTGTTGTGTCCAAGGCCGCGGAAATCCGTAAAGCTGATTTGACATGCGAGAGTATCCAACAGGCCAACCCCAAATACCCCTCCACCGCCATAAACGTGGTCCGCAAGCCAATCCCTAACCCCCCACCGGGCCTTACCACCCCTGCACCCTTGGATCATGGACCTCCTAAGCAATCCCACAGTCCTACCAGTCTCCCACAGTCCAAGCATAGTGGTGTCGAACCACCGGACGGGTTCATTCCTATTGTACCAATGTCGTGGTTAGTCAACAGGATGAAGCTAGAGTTGCTTCCAATTGAAACCGAGACCGAGCCAATCTTGTGCAAGGTCTCGATGCCCGCTCGTCTCAGTAATGCTATCCAGTGTTTGACGTTGGTAGCTCAAGGTGTTAGTGTGGATAGACTCCATCCGATGTACCCTTTGATCTCTTTTATTAATCAATCAATGGTTGATATGAATAACTTCAAACTCTTAATCTGGAACGTTCGCGGTGCGGGGGCCACCACCTTTTTTGTCGCAATTCGAGATTTGATCCGTCTGCATGACCCTACGGTCCTTGCTTCGATCGAGCCTCGTATAAGTGGAGTGACAGCTGATCAAGTCTGCCACCAGCTAGGTTTTGACGGGGTTATTCGAGTGGAAGCCGAAAGTTTCTCTGGTGGTATCTGGTTATTATGGAGGACTTCGGATGTTACTGTTATTCCCCTCTCTTTGCACTTCCAACATATTACGGTTGAGGTGGTGCGGCGTTAGGAGGATCCGTGGATATTGTCAGCGGTTTATGCTTCTCCGGACCCTTCTCATCGAGTTGGCCTGTGGCGTTCTCTTGCGGCTTTTGCAAGACGAAATCAGCATGCTTGGGTCCTTGCAGGGGACTTCAATGCTACTTTGTATGATCATGAACGCACTTATTCTTCACAGGGTTCTAATCAAGCCTCTCTGACTTTCTGCGAGCAAACTAACAAGCTGGATCTCATAGACTTGGGCTTCAACGGAAATCCCTTCACTTGGTCGACGGGTCGCTCTCTAGACACCTATAAGGTGGCTCGATTGGACAGGGGATTTTGTAATGAGGCTTGGCGGTTGCGGTTCCCTGAGGCATGTGTCCGTCATCTCTTTGCACCTTCATCGGATCACCTTCCTCTGTTGCTTCAATCTGAATTGCCTCCGGCTCGAGCTGTGGGACCTCGCCCCTTTCGTTTCCAAGCAGCGTGGATGTCTCATGAAAACTTTCAGCCATTTATTCAGGCAAATTGGTCGAGTTCGTCCCCCGTTCCGAACTCCCTGGCTTCTCTGTTCGAGGCTCTTTCTTGTTGGAACCGATAAGTTTTCGGCAATATTTTTCTTCAGAAACGGAAATTGTTAGTGCGGCTTGAGGGAGCCAAGCGGAAACTCAGCCACAGTCCGTCGTCCTTTCTCATTCAGCTTGAGCAGGAGTTGCGTCAGGAATTAGAGGAGGTCCTCAATCAGGAGCAAGTTTTGTGGTTTCAAAAATCGCGGGCTTCGTTTCTTATTGATGGTGATCGCAACACCCGTTATTATCATCTCTCTACTGTTATTCGCCGCAGGGCAAACCGCATCTCGTCTCTTCAAGATGCTACAGGGTAGTGGATTCATGATGAGAATCAAGTCTAGCAGATGGTCCTCAATTTCTTTGCCCACTTGTATTCTCTTGAGGGGGCGGATCTCAGTCCTAATTTTCAGGTTCCCGGAGTTAACTTCCCGGCACTTGAAGATAGTGCTTATGCTGACCTCTCTAGGCCCTTCACGACAGGGAGGTGTGGGAGGCCGTTCGTATGATGGGACCGTTCAAAGCTCCGGGTCCGGATGGCTTTCCGGCGGTCTTTTATCAAAAAAATTGGCACTTAATTGGAATCAGATCTCGCACTTGGTTATTGAATTTTTGAATGAGGGGGTTCTCCCGGCGGGTGTGGGTGATGCTTTGATGGTTTTGATCCCGAAGACTGCCCGTCCCACCTCAGCTGCCCAATTCCGCCCAATTCCGCTGCTTAATGTGCTCTTCAAAATGGCAACAAAGGCTATTATTAATCGTCTCAAGCCTACTCTGTCGTCTTTGATCACCCCAGCGCATGCGAGCTTTATTCCGGGCTGGCAAATCATTGATAATGTGGTTATTGTGCAGGAGGTCCTCCATTCCATGGCCTCTCCTAGATCTTCCACACGATTAATGGTGTTAAAAATCGATCTAGCTAAGGCTTATGATAGAATCAAATGGGGCTTTCTTCGGGCAATGCTCGGGGCCGCCGGTTTTCCCGCTAACCTGATTGACGCCATCATGAGATGCCAAACGCAGGGGCGCATGGAGTTGCTTTGGAATGGGTCCAAGTGTGGTTCGTTCCAGCCTAGTAGAGGGATCCGTCAAGGGGATCCGCTTCGCCCTACCTCTTTGTTCTATGCATGGAATTCCTATCTCATATTATTCAGGAGGAGGTGCAATCTGGCCGGTGGAAACCTATTTGGGAGGGCGGCGTTTGTCTTTCACCTCTTTTCTTTGCGGATGATCTGGTTCTCTTCGGTGAAGCTTCGGTTGCGCAGGCTCAGCTCACTAAGAATTGTCTTGAGAAATTCTGTTATTTTTCAGAAGAAAGGGTCAACTTTGATAAGACCAGCATTCTTTTCTCTTCTTGGGGTCATAGTTCGATCAAGCAGGATATTAGTCGTCACCTCGGCATTCCTATTTCTGAAGACTTCGGGAATTATCTTGGAGTTCCGACGGCTTGTGGCCGAATGACATCAGCCTGCTATTCTTTTCTCCTGGATCGAATGAAAAATAGGCTTACGGGTTGGCAATCTAGGACGCTGTCTATGGCTGGACGAGTGACGCTCGCCAAATCTGTTTTGTCATCTCTCCCAGTATATCTTATGCAATCTTCTATGATCCCGAGATCAATTTGTGATGGGATGGATAAGCTTGTGCGTAACTTTATTTGGGGGTCGACCACGTACGGATGCCAGGAAAAGTCACCTCATATCATGGGAGAAGTTGATTTTGCCGAAGTGCTTTGGAGGGCTTGGCATACGTGACATGCGTTCTCAAAACGCGGCATTGTTTGCTAAGTGGCGATGGCGGGTTTTGCAAGAACCATGATCTCTTTGGAGCAGGGTCGTTCGAGGCAAATATTGTGGATCGAGACTTGATGTTGACATCTTCCAGCAGAAACCACGTTCGTCGGACTTATGGAAGGGGTTGGTTCACGGTGGTAAGCTGTTGAGTAAGGGCCTTGGAATGGCGGTCGGCAATGGTGAGGCCACCTTCTTCTGGGAACATCCCTGGCTGAGTTCCACGCCTTTGTGCAACGTTGCGTCGTCCCCATTGTCGTTGGATGAGTTGGGAGCGACTGTGGCTGATTATTGGACCGGCTCGGATTAGGATTGGGACTCGCTTACGCCTCTGCTTCCCACTACCTTTCTTCAGCGTTTGAAATCCGTTTCTCTTGTGATGTGGCTGACCGATTTTTCTGGCATCCAAACCAATCGGGGCTTTTCTCCACAGGATCGGCTTTCCGGTTGTTGCAAGCTGAGGCAGAGATCGACAATCACCAGGTGTGGCCTTTGATTTGGAAGGTGGATGCTCAGCAACGAGCTCGGAATTTCCTTTTCTTGGTCGCTCACGAAGTGGTTTTGTGCAATTTGGTTCGGTTCAATAGGCACCTGGCTCCTTCTAGCAATTGCCCCCGTTGCCAGCAGCCAAAATCGCTTCTCCATCTGCTGCGTGATTGCCCCTGCATCAGCTTGATTTGTCAGGCTTTGGCTGGGAACTCGCTCCCGCTGTCTTTCTTCTCGCATGAAGAACTGGATCCGGGACAATATTCGCACTCAAGATGATTGGGGTACCCTTTTCACTACTATGGTTTGGTTCTCTTGGAAGACTAGAAATAAGCTTGTCTTTGAAGGCAAAGATGAAACTTCTGGCCTCTCTCATAGAGTTGTTTCCATTGCTCATGCATATAAAGAGTCCAAACTGAAGTTGTCGCTCAACACCATCAACGCCCACTGCCACAGCCCAAAACTCACCGATCTCGGTTTGGGAGCCGCCCCCATCGGGTTGGCTTCAACTCTACGTCGACGCCGTCTCCAAAGGGAATCTCGGGCCTGCAGGTGGGGGTGTTGTTGTGCGTAATGATCAGGGCTTGTTCGTGGAAGCTTTCGTTTTCAAGTGTGGGGATTGTGATGCTCTACGGGCTGAGCTCCTCGCCATTGACCATGCCCTTCGTTATGCTTTGGAACGACCTACCAAGTGTTATATTGTTTGGTCCGACTCCTTGTCGGCTTGCAATTTGATACATGCCTCCCCCACGCAGCCCCACCGGGATTTCCACTTGATCTCCCGCTGCCACAACACTCTCCGCACCCACAAGTCTCGTGTGTCGCTGATGTTCGTTCGCCGCCATGCCAACCGATCTGCTGATTTTTTAGCTAATTTGTCCTTACATTTCGATGATCCTTTTATGTTATTATCTAGTCCTCCTGAACAATTCATCTCCTCTCTTGAGGATGACTATGTAGCTCACCTAGAGCATATTTCTTCCTAATAAAACTCTCGCAGGGACCTAGCCCCGTTTTCTGATTAATAAAAAAAACAATGTCATAAAACGATAAATTTTAAATTGGGTCTCCTAAGTGTTTCATTATTAATACACAGTGTTACAACTTACAATACAAAGCCTACTATGGTTTATTACTCCCTCCATTTTTTATATTTGATGTTTTAGCATTTCAATATGAAATTAAGGAAGGCTATAAAATTATTTAATTATCCTTATTAAATTATTTTAAACCTTATTAAATTATTTTACTTTTATAATGGTTTAAAGAGAGAATCTTATAAGGAAAGATATATATGAAACAAATTTAAAAAAATAGATACATAAAAGTATAAAATATCATATATTTTATAACAAGCTTAATTAGCTAAAACATCAAACGTAAAAAAAACGAAAGGAGTATAGTATAAGTGTTAAATATGGTCTTAAACATCACTAAAATGAATTCAGAAATTGATCGGTGTGGCCTATGTCTTAACCACTGGCCAATACAGAGCTAATCGTGTGATCTTGTGCTAGTTAACTACAAATTTGTGGTTTTTCTTTTTTGAAAAGGTAAAGATTACGGATTCGCTCCTTACGGGGAGCGCCTTAGAACATCATTTCGGATGAGAACGAGAAGGTTTGGAAGTGTTGAAATGGTAGTGTTGGGGGAGACTATGACCCAATTTTGCAATCAGGTCTATCATACTGTTACAACCCCTACTCACATGAGAAATCTTAACGGTTTTGAAGTTGAGCAACGAGACCACTATGCATATCTTAGCAATTCTATTTCCCAAGGGCATCGCCCTATATTTTTAAAAGCTTGGATTAGTGTTAGGTTGTCGCCTTCTATGTTGTCGCCTTCTATCTTAATTTTATTTATTTTGAGTTGTTGGCTCTCCTGAGTCCGTCTCGTAATGCAAGTGTTTCGGTTTTTAAAGTCGAGGCCTTTTGGTACCTAGTTGTTGCTATATCAATAACCTCTCCTTGAGTTCCCCTTGTTATAGAGCCATATACCGCCGTTTCATTAGCTAGCCTTGATCCATCTACATTCAGCTTGCATAATCCATTTCTTGACCTTTGTCAAATCTTGTTTTTCTTTTGTCGTTTGTGTGGTTGTGCATTCTTGTATCTTTGGCTTCCTCTTCATTCTAGTGTTTTGCCTGTCCGCATATATGAATTTGTGATTTTATGTATTTCGCTAAGTAAAAAATTATATCATTTGATTCTTGTTGAAACACAAGTTTGTTTCATTGCATGGTGCCATATTGCCCACCAGATCATGGCCAATTAGCTGTCAATCTTTGTCTTAGCTCTTGGATGATTATTGTCGGGTTTTGTATGTTTGTGTTTATCTGTTGAAGTATTAATTTACATCGTCTTGTTAATTTGTTTTGTAATTTCTTTCGTGTGATTGCAATCTATGAATAAGTGTCTTGTGTCTTGTGTCTTCATATGTACAAGTACATAAAAGACAACCCCCCAGAATCAAAATTTGTTTATCTCTTAGTTGGTTTTTTTGTTGATAATCTATTGTCGATTTCCATAAAAAATTATTTACCTTTGGTAATCAAGTTTCCAAATCCTTTTGATATCATTTCTCGGGTGCGAGTCTATTTTTGTAATATGACCTATTGTAGAGGACGTTGAGAACCAAGCATTCTTACTTGGAGCCTAGTATAATCTATCATGAATTTCATTATCTGAGATGGAGGTTGATGTAATCGACTCTATTTTTTATATTTGTGAAGGATTCTCCTCAGTTCGTCCTCTTTCCATGTTTTATTGCTCGATATATAGTGTTAGACTTTCTGTCCTTTATCAATTGTTGTTAGGTCATCGACATGCATTTCTATCGGTTCATCAAATACCCATCGGACGGTCTAGAAACGATTGGTTTGACCGTTGGATTGCTCGCTTTTGTTGATTGCATACCAACTTAGAAGTTTGGAATACAGATTTGTGGTAGTTAACTTTTTTGCCCTGATATTGCACAATATTCGTGAATTATCTTCTTAATTGTTGCGCAAGCATTTTGGGTTGTTTTAGCATAGATTATAACGTCATCTGCAAATGAGAGGAACGGGATCCTTGTTCCGTTTCGTGCAAGGGCAAATTCTATTGTTTTGTTCGTGTCTACACTAGTTTGTTATAGTTTCATAGCCAAGATTTCAGCTCCAATTATGAACAAATACGGGGTCGATAGGGGGTCTCTTTGGCGCAATCCCCGTTCAAGTATAAAGGGATCAATTGGATTGTTGTTCACTAGGATTGAAAATGATACGTTTTGACACATTCTTTTATCCCATTAATAAATTTCCCATCAAACCTGAATTCCTCCATTACACCAAATAAGAAATCTCAATCAAGTCTGTCATAAGCTTTTTCATCCATGTCTAATTTTATCGCTACCCATCCATCCTTATCTTTTTTGCCTTTTAATGAATGGAAAATTTCACGAGCAATAAGAACATTGTCTTGTATAACTCTATTGGCAACGAAGGCTCCTTGGAGGGGGTCAATAATCTTGTTCATAACTTTCTTCAGTCTTTTTGTGGTTTGAATTGATCAAATATGTCCCATTTTTTTGAAAAGGTAAAAACGCAAACTATCAAACAGAATCGGTAGTCCGAGAGACCGATAAAAACGACCAGCCGAGAATGGCTAAGTGGATCAAACATAGGAGCCACAAATGATAATATAATCGACTAGGGATTGTACAAATCAACGAAAAGAAAGAGCAAGAAACAAGATTGGAGCGCAACTAAGTCATACTTGCAAAGCAAGTAGAACTAGACTTGCCTGACAAGTAATGCAAGACTTGCACGACAAGTATTGCAAGACTTGCGCCGCAAGTAAATTTGTCAAACTTATTTCCCAAAAAAACGCCTAAAGATGTAGATTGTCGACGATGAGGATCAATGGTTGAAACAGCGAGCACCGTGTAACTTGACCTAAAGCAAGACAAGGTCTCTTGAAACGACCTGAAGGCTCCATAAGTCCTACTCTTTTTCTTTTTCTTTCTTAGCATGGATTGTTTTTACTTTATTTTTATATATCCTTTTCTTTCTCTCTAACCTTACAAGTCAAGGACTTGTTTATACTATTTTTTTTTGTTTCATTGATCAATCTGGTGGCGGTGGAGAAAGGCGAGGTTGTAAGGACATCATCGGTGATGAAAACCATCAAAACCAGCGGCCTCCTAACCCTTGCCACACACCATAGTTGCTTTATTGTTTATGAAAAGTTTAGAAAATAAATGTTCTTGTTCTTACTTTTAAGCACCTAAGGTGGCCTTATCAAGATTTCATCATAGAAAAAATTAATATGGGGTTTTGAAACATTTCTTGGTAAGAATACACAAGCGAGAATCAATTTGAAAATGGAAGAGGAAAAAGATCAAGATGGGTAAAGAAGCCTAAGGTTTTTCGTCCCAAAAATTACTTCCCTTGTAACATGTAATGATTAATTTTATCTGAATGGTCGATAGATCAATGACTTCTACAACCGGAGATCGAAGGCTTTCTCGGCCGGAGATTGATAACCTTCTCAGTTGGGGGTCGATGACTTTCTTAGCCATACATTCTGGTCAGAGACACTCAAATGTGTGCTTATTTTAAAACTAGATATGTCTAAATCCTTTATTGTGTAGATTATGTTGCATAGCTTATGTTATAATCAAAATTAAACATTGTGATAGTGTTTGCCCGTTTGGACCGTTATGGGTGAGTGAGCTCGAATGGAAAACTGAGACGAATTAAATTTAGGTTTTGCTACACTTTCACTCAAATGTATACTTTTCTCTCAAAAACTATTTAAATTTTTTTTGAAATACGTACAATTCTTTTACTCCCTCCGTCCCCGAAAGTTTGTCCGCCTTTCCTTTTCGGGCGTCCCAGAAAGTTTGTCCATCTCTACTTTATTTCCATTTATATCACTACACTTTTACAATCTTATTACCCTCATTATCCAATTTTCCTATCAACTTTATCACTTTTTCCTATAAAATTACAAAATTATCCCCAATCAATCATATAAATTACTCCTTTTTATACCATTTTCATCAACTTTAACACATTTTCCCATAATTTATCAAACTTTTCCACTTTTTATTAATCCGCGTGCAAATACGCTTTATGGACAAACTTTCCGGGACGGAGGGAGTACTTTTTACGCTTTTCAAGACAAAAAGATACTACTTTAACTCAAAAACTAGTAAATAAGCGTAGCAAGACCTTAGTTTAACATATGATTAGATTAATATTTTCCATTCTATATTAATATTTTTTTTTCACCATATATGATTTGAAATTTCTTCCTTCAAAAGAAAAGATATAAACATCAGTGAAAGACTTTATTGCCCTTACCAGAAAAGTTTGACGCGGACTATAAATTGAAATCCTCTGTTCGGTCGCCTCCGTTTCTGGGATTTTAGGGTTTTCTCAGTCTCTCTTCCGACTCTCTCTGTAAGCTTCACTAATCACAGCAGCCATGACCGCCCAGACACAGGAAGAGCTCCTCGCCGCTCATCTTGAAGAGCAGAAAATCGATGTACGCCCTTTCCCCCCTTTCTTCCTTCATTTGTTTTGTATCTGCTATTTCATTTTCGGCCCAGATTATACCAATTGTTTTTTATTACGTGTTTGGAATTTGCTTACATTTCTAGTCATTGATGTGCTTATTTTAGCATCTGAAATGAGTTTAGGCTAGCTGATATTCTGATTAGATGGTAATACTCGACTTGGAGGCTAAGTGATTCTGTTGCCTTTCCCCTGCTCATTTAAGCACCGCCTGTAATTGGGGCAAGTAGCAAATGCTTGTATTATATAAGGGATTCATGTAAATTTGAGTGCATGTGTAACATGTTGAGGTGTTCATGGTCGAATTTGATTGATGTTTATTGTCTACTTAATTCAATTTTTACTGATTGAAGTATCATGCTACACTTTTGTTCGTTGTTGTGTTTATTGTAACAGCTGAGCCGAATGAATTTATGTTAGTTACTTAGTTGATATTCTAGTTGGATATTGTAGTACTCAATTTGGAAGCTAAGTGATTCTGGTTCCTTTTCCTGTGAATGTTAGGTTTGCCTGTCATTGGGTTATGCTGTGGATTCTTGAATGCACCTGAAAAATTGTTTTAATATATTCCCATATTGAATTTGTTTGTTTGCAGTATCTTGCTTAAATTGTGCATTGCGTATAAATGTCCATTGCATTGTTCCGATTCAATTATACTGTTAGATTGGATCCTGGAATGTTATACTCTAGACTTGGGATTGTTAATTGATTGGATTTGCGTTTGATTACTATGACCCTGCTAGACTAATGGTAATTTTCGACTGGATTCTGACATGAATTTACACTTATTGACATGGCTTCTAAAAATGCACCTGTTACTCCTTTGCAGCACGATGAACCCATTGTTGAAGACGATGAAGATGACTCAGATGATGAGGATGAGGATGATGTCGATGTTGAAGGTATGCTGATGCTGTTTTGCAAAATCCGGTAGCCTGGCTTTGCTTACATGGCTATAGTTGCTTCATGGGATCCCAACTGTGCTAAATGTGATGCATGTTTATGCTTATTTATATCCTACTTGTGTTGCAGGAGAAGATGGTGATGCTAGTGGAAGGTCAAAGCAAAGTAGAAGCGAAAAGAAGAGCCGAAAAGCCATGCTAAAACTCGGAATGAAGCCAATCACTGGTGTCAGCCGTGTCACCGTGAAGAAGAGCAAGAGTGTAAGTGTTTCATTTTACCCTATGTTTTCCCTATACTCTAATAAGACAGCATTTCCATGTTGAATTAACATAGATCATACCCTCTCTGTTTATCATTGTATGTGTTTGTTTCGTTTTACTCACAAGCTAAATTTGTATGACTCAGATCCTGTTTGTGATCTCAAGACCCGATGTTTTCAAGAGCCCGACATCAGATACCTATGTCATCTTTGGAGAAGCGAAGATTGAAGACTTGAGCTCACAACTCCAGACCCAGGCTGCAGAGCAATTCAAGGCTCCAGATTTGAGCAGTGTAATCTCAAAGCCGGAGACTTCTGCAGCGGCTCAGGATGATGAAGAAGTGGACGAGACTGGAATTGAGCCTAAGGACATTGAGTTGGTCATGACACAGGCTGGGGTCTCTAGGTCTAAGGCTGTCAAGGCTCTCAAGTCCGCTGACGGGGATATTGTGTCTGCTATCATGGACTTGACCACATGAGTAATTTTGATTTCTGTCTCTGAGATTGTGTCAATTTCTATGCTTAAGAAGTTTCTTAGTGTTTTTCTGATCGAGTCAAGCAATTCTGTGCTTTGAGTGGAGGATTATTTCTTTGGTTCTCAATGAAGTTTTCGTAATATCATCATTGGTTTTACTATTTTCGTACTTCTTAAAACCACATTTCTGTACCATTATGAGTTAATTGATCTAGATTTTAGGAGTGTAAAAGTTTTCAATTAAAAGCAGTTTTCAGCAATGTTTTTATTGTAAACTTATGGGCATAATGGGTTAAGTAAGGAAGATAGTGAAGCTCAAGCCTTGGTTGAATTTTGTTTTTGTTCAAATAAAATATAATATCGTGCAACATATATTTATACACAATGTACGCATAATATTCATTCATAGCCATTGTGGAAAGATAATGAATTAAACTGAATCATTTGATCATACTTTTGGGAGTATGATCTTCAACCGTATACTTGTGGACATATGTGCCAGCTTTAGTTGTTTGGGCATTCTATTGTAAATAGCTAGAATAAACAAGTTGGTGATTAGCAACTTGTTAGATTTCACTCTAATTTTCCTCTAGGATTCTCCAATATCAATGGGCTTCCTCTCTGAATTTCCTCAACGATTCTCCAATATCAATGGGTTCCTCTCTGTATCCTAGATTTTCACTGAATTCCAATACTTCATCTTTCCAAGGAGTAGTAGGTCACTGTAATGGTATACAACACGACATACAGCTCACATTACTAGGTGATAAGGTGGAAAAGAAGGACCAGAGAAAAAAGGCTTCCTCGTGTGCACATGCCCACCATCATTTCGGCAACGAAAAAAGTTCTTGGCATTTGGAATCAGATGCTCAATTGATAACAAGTTCGTCTTTCTACCCTCTTCAATGACGCTAGGATTAAGTTCACATAGTAAAGACTACAAGAATCGGGATGCTGTCTATGATCAGAAGCAAGTAAGGCACAAACGTCTTTAAATTTGATTAAGCATCAGCAAAACTCACAAAAGCTTTACTGCAGATTGGCAGGCAATAGAGAGCTCATGTTATTCCTGGTCACTAGAGTAAACATTCAATTTGCAAACAGTTGTCACAGATGGGTCATCAACTAATCAAACCATAGCTAGTACCCAATTACCCATGATTGAATAATCAACACAAGATTTCACAAATCCAAAAGATGCACAAATTTCACTAGTTTCCTCTCTTGCCTATCAGCAGAGTATATCTCCAAACCAAAATACCAAAAATCCAAGGATGAATGTCACAAAACTGGTATTCAAGCAACTGTTTCAAGGGGAATAAAACACACGAATAGTAGATGCTTGAAATTCAATTCAAAACAAGAAACAAGGCAGCCAGCCTCAAAAAGCTCAAAATAATACTATCACTTGCTAACAAGTTATTGTGGTTTGCCTTTCCAGTTTACCTTTCTTTGCTGAACCTAACACAGCACACAGCTAACGCCGCCACAACCACCCCTGCCGAGACAGCTCCGGCCACCGGCCACGTCACCTTCTTCCTCAGCCCTCTGAATCCTGCATCGCGCTCTCCGATCTCCTCAGGCTCCCGACTGTTCTCCTCTCCTTCGATAATCTGATCCACCTTCATCACGGAATTCTTCAATTCGGCTTCTATATTTGCCAAGGCTTCGTCCACCTCCGTCTTCTCCTTCTTCAGCTGAGCGATCTCGCTCTCCAACTCGCTCAATCTCGCCTTCGCCACGGAAGCCTCTCTCCTCACCACTCGCTCGCTCTCCTCAAGATCCTCGATCTTCTTCTCCAACTCGCCGATCTTGCTCCTGGAATCCGACTCCGATCTCTCCAACTCCTCAGCCTGTGCGCTCAATTTCTCCGTCAGAGAAGCCTTCTCCCTCGTCAGATCCCCGATCTCTCGCGTAAGCCTCTCGACCTCCCGGTTGGCCTCGTCGCCGGAGTTCAAAGCCGTTCCGAGATCGTGCTGAAGGCGGAGCACCTCTCCCTCGAGTTCAAACGCTCGCTTCGTGATGGACTCCATCGCCTTCCTCTCCATGTCATCCCGCTCCTCCTCCACTGTCTTCATCTCCCCAAGCCTGTTCTCTTTCTCCTCCGCCATCTGCTCTACCACCGCCTTCATTTCACCGTTCTCTCTCTCCAATTCCCGCTTCTCACGCTCCAACTCCTCGATCCGTTCCTTCAAATGATCGTCGTCGCCGGAGAGGTCTTTGGATTCGGTCTTCTTCGCCGCGAAATTGTCGAACTCCGACGAATCTCCGTTGACGCTGCCGGCGATGTTGACATCCACCGCTTCGTTGTCCGCCATGATGGTGCTTGATTGGTTTGTTTAGGATTTTTTTGTTGGCTTTTTGAGTGGTTAGCGGAACGATTACAGGAATCCCACGATATAGGGTGGGGAGCGTAGGGTTTTAGAATTCAAAGAACTTTTCTTGCGCATCGGAGAATCCTGTTCTTATATATTGGGCCACTTTTATTGGGCCGGTACGGCCCAAAAACAAAATACGACCCGCTCATAATTTTGTGGCTTTGTATTTTTTATAAAAAAAATAAATTGACTACATTACCAGTTACCACTAATGTTTAGTATTCCTGTTCGAAATTTTCAAATGACAAAGTTATTCAGCTATTTTCCACGGCGTAAACGAACATACTAAAATTGTAAATCCGGGTAACATCACTACATCAGTATGTTATATATTGACATCTGGTCCCCTGTTAGACTGTACTCCGTATAGATAGTTCAAGTAGGCAAAGAATCATACTACCTGTCCTAACTTAACATTGGAGCCAAAGTTGTCAGGATCGAGATCATTGGATCGGATCGGAAGGGGTAGCAGGATCGGATCGTTAGGATCGTAAGATCCTACATTATAACTAAAAAATATACGATAACCTAATATATTGTAAATTTTCTTATATATAAAGTCTAAAATTTTATAAACATTATTAATTTAATGAGTAAAAATATTTTAAGATGAATCGGGTTAATAATTTAATGGAAAAGAGACATAAGCGTTGATCATAGTAATAATATATAAATACAATAGTGATTGTTTGGGATCGCAAGAATCGTTTATAGGATCGTTAGAATCGTCGTAGAATCGTTAGAGTCGTGTGTAAAATCAAAATCCAATTAGAATTTTATGCTAAATCATTTAAGATCCTAATTTAATAAGATACTACTTAGTATCGTGGATCGATTTATGACGTTTAAGTCGTAGAATCGTTGGAATCGTTGGAATCGTAGGATCGAGTCGAGATTCTGATAACCTTGATTGGAGCTTGAAACAGTTCAGCAAACAAGATGATCGAATGAGCAAATAAACAACCAATTGAAAAGTTCTCAAAGATCCAACTTCATTTCTAGTGTTGCATACTTGCATTAGCATAATATTCCTTGCCTAAAAACCCATCCTAAACCAGCTTGCTCATGGTAATAACAAGCTGAACTACAGCTACATGAGACATAACCACCATAAATATACATCTTTGTCATAATCTTAAAGTAGCAACCACTAGCATAGTAGATCCGAGATCAACACCACCACCTGATCACCAAGTACTTGTCAAAACCCACCACTTCATCTCTAACAGCAAAATTCACAGCCCATACTGCCACCAAAAAGAGCACAGATCATGAGTAAGCAAGAATATCATCGGCGATTGAAAGGTTAAAAATAAAAGAGGAAATTACATTAAACTCAAACCTTCTAATAGGTTAGACTCCAAGATCATTGATCTTCTTCTACCACCTACTAACCAAAATAGCCTCTGCATTTCTGAGATCCACACAAACATTGCTTTCTTCTATGCTCATATTGAGAGACGCCATAATCATATGTGAGCTCAGTCAATGGAGGAATGTGCCGTATTGCGAAAAAACCAGCATGAATAATAGTTTCACCGTGATCTTCAGTTACAATTAACTGTGAGAAAGCATTAGGTGAGCAACTGTGATTCATAAACCGGCCAACATTTCCATAATCTTTTGCACTGATGATTAATGGAGGTGATGAAAGATCAGATTCCTCATTTATGTCGGTTTTTGCCTCAGCAATTAGGCCTGGATCATAGTTCCATTTAAATGAACTATCACAAGCACGAGTCGAGTCAAAGATATAGTCATAATAATTGCCTTCCATTCTGTCCAGCTTAGCTTTGTCAATAACTTCACCAGCATATTCGCATATAAATGTTCCAGCCCGTATAGGATCCCATGAACGTAAGCCCCAACCTCTATTATTTGTCTTAAACACCTCTAATCGAGCTCTGATTCCACCCTGCAAAACTCGGTTCTTGCAGCTCTTCCCACAACGACAAGACTGCCCACATTCATACACCAAAGATTTACGAATCACTAAAATTCCATTTCCAGTATAAGGGAATTTACCTCCATTTCTGTGACTGCAAGCACAGTAAAGATTATTACCAACAGAACATTCCTTCTGGCATTGGCAGCTAGGGGAAGGCTGTAAGAGCTTGAATGACTTCAAATACCTGAGAGCAGAACCATAGGTAAAGTAAATAGGCCCTCTTTCATTGTCAACCTCATTAACAAGTGAAACTGGATTGGATTCAGCACCAGATGAGATATCAGGAAGAACGAGCCCTGGCCGAGCTACAATTCCTTTATTCCACTTTTCAAGTGATTGCCAGAGAGAAAAGGCCGAGGGTTGCCCAGGAAGTCTAACCATTTTATACTTGAACATGCTTGCACCGGATTTGCCTTTGTCAATCCATGAACCTTTAATGGAGTAAAGCCCGTCATAGACATATATCTTCGCACTTCCTGATAGACTATCAGGATCTTTAAACCCACGGATTACCCTAATTACATTACCACTTTTAGAGCTATTGTCCAGGGCTAGATTACCTCTCACTAGCTTCTGATCAGTTGCAGCCTTGTCCTTGGTGCTGAGGTTTCCACCATGACCACTATAAACTAAAACATCAGCGTCATTAGTATCATCATCATAAGCTCCTGAAGAGACAATGCTAACAGCGACGGATTCCTCTTCTGATGCGTCTTTTGATCCCGTGTAGTCAATTCCTGACATAGGCAGAGAATGTAACCCTACAACGCACATCTCCATCCGGAAGTAAAAAATATCCCCAATTTCAACACCGGGAATCACACCAACCCTCTTCTTAGAATTAGTTCGGATACCAGAACTCATCAAGATACTACTAGATTTGAAGTGTGCAGATTCCTTGGAATCTTCAAGCTGACAAAGCCTTCTTCTAACTGCATCAAACTTCAACATAACATAATTTACCAATTCCCTGTTACCATCTTCTTGTTCAGCTTGGCTTAGACTTAAGCCCAGCACAACAGCGTTCTGGCGGTTCTTGAGTGCTTCAGATGTATCCGGGATCTTCCTCGGCTTCTTCCTGGATGAATTAGAACCTTGCTTACTGGGGACAGTTTGATCCTCATTCAATACAGATATCCCTGCACCATGCCCCGTTTGTGGAGTGACAAACGAACGCAGAGGGACAGCAGAAGCAGGGCTTTCTTGAACACCCTCATTTTGCTGAGGCACAGTAAATGGGTAAAATGGAGAAAACCCAGACGGAAATGGACCAAAGGGAGATGAACTAATAAAGGGAGGAGCTTCAGTTGAATTAGGGAAAATGGGTCTCAGAGTCCTTAGAGGCTTCACATCCAAAACCCTATTTTTATCCACATTGATGGTAGGTTCGCCAATACTTGGTCCAGACATCCCTTCCATATATACCTAGTCTGCTCTTATATGATTCTGATAAGGAGTTACAATCACCTAGCAAAAGCTGAAGACCTAAATTAAATTTACGGATGTGTTCCTTGAGAGAACCTTGAGCTACCACTAAGCAATTCTCTGAAAATTAGCCGTTTGTTTACCCTAAACCAGCAAGACAGTCCTTATATACCTCCACGCAAGGTTTGAAAGACACCAATTCCCTGCGAAATTAAACCATGAGAGCCGACCAATCAACAATAATGGCGTGGAAAAGCATAGCACTTGGAGCTGAGAACACTTGACTCGAAAAGGAATCTTAAAAGCACGTATCAGAAAAGCCCCTTTCGTTTCTTTTTAGATCCGAAAAATTCGAGATTGAATGCGAAAACTGAGAATGCACGGATAATTCAGAGAAAAGATGGGTTCTAGCGAAAGCAAATTGGGTGAAGATGGGTTGAGCAAGTACCTGCAAATCCCGCTAATTAGAGTCAGTGCATACTCCAAACGCACAGAAACTCCATCGGGGAAGGAGGGGTCAGAGAGAGCGTAGAGATGAAAAAGAGGAGGAGCTTCTCCACTGTATTTGCTTAAATGAATCATTAATCATACCTAACTGATATGAAAATCCCTTAGTTTTTTTTTTTTTTGGAAAAATGACTCTAAATAATACCAAGTATCAAGATTGAACCAATAATAATACCAACTTTGAAAATCCTTAAAAGCTATACGAACTATTCACATATTAACCGAAAACGATACGAGGCTATTCTCCGTTACAATTTCCGGCAGATTTGCTGACATGGTAACCGGAAAAATGACATGGCACAGTATATAATTTCCAAATGTTTTATACCTTTTTTTTTAAAGACAAATCTAATGTATTTTTGTTTTTTAAGATAAATCTAAGGCCATTACCAACGGGGGGATCACCAACGGATTCAAATCTTCCGTCCCACTAGCACGTCCCCTTCTCGTGTCCTCCCGTTTCTATTGGTCGAAACTATGGGACCCCCCCTACATCTTCCCTTTAATTCTACCGAAATAAATAAATTCAGCCAATAGGAATGGAGAGACACGGGAAGGGGACGTGCTAGTGGGACGGAGGATTTGCGTCCATCACCAAGGGCTCATGGGGGAGATCATGGAGAGAGAGGATGAGCCTGCACATGGGTCGAGGCCATGGAGATTGAATTTCAATCTCAGGCTCATGAGGCTCAAAGGCAAAAAGGGAGGAAAAAGTGGGTTTTGGGTGTTGGGATCATGGGCTCATGGTTAGGGTGAAAAAATATATAGAAGATCATGGATAAAGTGGATGAAAAAATAATAGTAAAATAATGGGATTTTTGGGCTCATGAGGCTCATGATTGGTAATGGCCTAATGCTTACCCGTTATTATCCAAATCAAAACAAAAACAAAACCCAATTACAAATTAATAACTTCTGCTTAAACCGTTCGTCTCCAAGAGAAGGCCACCGGCTGCCTCTGCATCCTCCCCGCCGCTAGCGACGTCCTCTACGCCGCATTGTCCAGAAGAGAGGCCTACAAAGGCTCGTTCAATTGGTCAATGGGATCGAGGCACTATCGAGCAATTTCGATCTGATATTGGCGGAGGCCTCGTCCATGATGTTCGTGGTCCGATTGGCGGAGCTAATCGTGCACGGCAACGTCTCCGTGCAACAGATCTCGCCCGTTCTGCTCGAGACCCTCTTGCACAACGATGGGAAGAAGCGAGCGGCGGCGGGATGCAGGAGGCGGCGTCAATGGCGCTGGTCTCGCTCTTGTTGGTCCAGACGAAGAGGAAGGAGCTTGTGAGGGACGTATTAGCCCGTGGTGGCGGCGGCGGCGTGTGGCGGTGGGGCTGGGATGGGAGTCGTTGGTTAGGCGTATGGGTTCATTGAATTAGGTTTTGTTTGTTTTTTTGTTTTGGATACTAACTTTTTTTTTGAGCCAGTTTTGGATAATAACGTGATTAGCCTTTATAAAAAAAAGATATAAAATATGTGGAAATTATACAAGTGCCATGTCATTTTTCCGGTTGCCATGTCACTAGATTTGTCGGAAATTGTAACAGAGAATAGCCCCGTATCGTTTTCGGTTAATAAGTGAATAGTTCGTATAGCTTTTAATAATTTTTAAAGTTGGTATTATTATTGGTTCAATCTTGATACTTGGTATTATTTAGAGTCATTTTTCCTTCTTTTTTTTGACTCGGTAAGAATTAGGGGTCCCTTACAAAGAGGAAATCCTTAAGGCTAGAGCATCCAAATGGATAAGAGTTAAAAACTCGTGGTGGTTCCAAATTGCATCCAATGAGTGAGTGTGGCCCAAACTCGCAATTTTATCGGTCACAACATTGCATTGCCTACCCTTATGTGAAATCTGGATTGACTCGAATCCTTGCAACGATACGAGAATATCAGTTACAATCCTTTCAATTTTTCATGGACACTTAATTAGGCCTTCGTTAGCTTTAATAACCGTTACATTATCCCCTTTGATTTTAATTTTCCGGATATTGCTTTGTTTAGCCTTTAGTACTCCATTCCATAATGCGACCGCTTCAACCAGCAAAATTGATACATTGCCAAATATTCTCGCAGTTCCTGTTATCGGTTTTCCATCCTCATCCCTAATAATCTATCCTCCTACAACATTCTCATTTCTTAACTTAGATCCATCAAAATTTAGTTTTACAAATTGGGGTTTAGGGTTTTTCCAATACTTCAATTTTTGTCGTGTGGTTGATTGTTTTTGAACCATCCTTTCTTGTGTTTGTTCTTCATCCTCTTGCCATCTCTTTGCTTGTTCCCATTGTTTCACTTGTGTTCGAATGTGTAAGTTTAGGTCTTGGATTAGGTCACTTGGAGTTGTTTGAAAGATTATCTTATTTCGTTGATGTCATATGCTCCACCAAGTTACTACAAGCTCAATGAATTTTGTCTTCCCTAGTCTCCTTTTAATATCATTTAATACCTTCCTCGGTATTTACATTTAAGCTTTTTATCACCCCCAGCATGTGTGGACAACTGACCATCAAGTGAATCAAATCCTCATTGGTTCCATTACACAGACACCTTTGCGTTATTGCGACATGTTTTTCATAAAGCCTGTGTTTTGTTGGAAGTCCATCCATATCAATTTTTCATAAGAAGTTCTTGACCTTTGGGTAGGTGTCCAATTTCCAGATCCAATCATTCAGACTCGGGCTCATCCCGTCCTCCTATGTTACTAAACTTACTGTTGACACTGTTGAGAACCATTCTTTTTGCTCGGTGCCCATATTAGCCTATCTTCTATTTATTATGTGGGATGGGTATCATCAATACTTTCTCTACTAGCTCTGTATGGATAGCTCTTCGCAACTCATCTATGTTCCATTCTCTAGGCGTTGAAATAAACTGTTCCACTTTAACAGTAGTATTCTCTATAGCGTTTCTGTTTACAAATTTTTCCAATGGCTCTTGCATCACCCAATTATCAGTCCAGAAATTTAATGACTTTTCCGTTTCCTATTTTCCACTTAAGGCCTTTTTCAAATTCCGATTTGAGTTTTGTTATGGGGCGGAAAGTCCATTTCATTGAGCATCATGAAAAGGGTTATATATGGAGTCTAAAAGATTTTCCGTAGCTAAAATTTTGGCATTGTATCTGCCTGAAAATATGGTAGATTTGTCCAAGTATCGATTTTATGAAACAATGCTTGGGTCCCTAAGTTGACCCTCTTCATCTCCGACTGATACCTCCACACTCATTCAGAGTATTGACAAGGCTTTAGTTGTTGCCTCCCCTCTCATGTTGGAGTGCTTCTACAACTCCATTTTTGCGATCATGAAATTATGACCAAAGGAAGATACACCATCATTGTTTGATACTAGTTATCAAAGCATCAATGCAATATCATCCTTCATGCGTACAAACAAATATCGGTGTGGTTATATCCAAGTTGAAAAATATAACCAAAGAAGGATACTACTTTGTCATATCTAACGCCCATGTCGGCTTTTGAATAACATTCTCGTTCTAAAGAAGAAGGAACTCGAGCCGTAAAATCACCAATGATATTGCCTAGGCCTCTTGTTCCGCCATGACACTTTAGTGGTCTTGGAAATAAAGAAATATATGCACTTTAAAGATTTACAAACTAAATCAAAGATATTGACTATTCCTCATGACTTCATTCTTTCAAAGATATGAGCACTATTGGACCCATATTTTAGTCAGGCACGCGTTAACTCATCTTCAAGAAGGCCCAAACGCTTGGCAGCTAGGCTTGATCGAGCTTAGTTGCAGCAAGGTCATATCCAAGATTCGGCCGATATAAGATATAATCATTACAAGACTATATTAGTTTTAGATAGATTTTTATGGGGATTTGTTAGTTAAAGATAGAGTCATATCTTCAATTGGATAGATTGCGCCCTAAGAAGCTATATAAACCGAATATAACCCTTAAGGGCACTCTCTTGGATCATTCACATTGTTCTCACACACATTCATATGATTTTTACATCGGTACACACGCAATTTCATTCATATTCTTCTCGGTTTACTTGATCAAGGCCCAATTTAGGCCAAAGTTCTTCCTTGGGTAAATTTTGGCTCAAACAAGCACAACGATTAGACTTCATGTGCGACCATTTTTTTGTTCATCCAATCGTTATTTAGTCCAATGTCTCCTCGTCAAAACTTGATAATGAGAAATTGGGGTGTATAGTCTTTATATACATGAGATAAGGCATTACTACACTTTTTTTGAAGAAACTGGTTTTTAGAGAAAATAATATTTTTTGATTTGAAAAATGTAAAAGTAAAAAAGATTGCACATATTTCTAGAGTTTTAAAATTAGTTTTTGGAGTAAAGTATATTTTTTGGTAGAGATGTAGCGAGGCCATAGTAAGTTTACTATCATTTTATCTTCGGAGAAAGAAAAAAAATTAAAAAAAAATCCAAAATGTAAAATTTTAAATATATTTGTTGAAATAAATACTTGTATTTTATAATGGCCAAAATACCAAATTGGTATTAAAAAGTGTCCCATTTGGACACTTGGGTGTTTAAAAAAGTTATTTGGCCATTTTGGTTTTAAAAAACATAAAAGTGGACAATTTGGGTATTAAAAAAACAAAAGTCAGTCATTTAGGTATTTTTTCAATTAAATTTTTTATTTTCAAGTATAAAACTCAAATTTGTAAAAATTGAATGTTTTATTTTCCTTTATAAGTAATAAATATTCAAATTTTCTTTAAAATTTCAAATTGACATTTTGAAATGAAGTCACCCACATTTGTTCATAAAAATTCAAAAATCTCAATTATAGACATACCAACATTTGTTTGTACATAAAAAATAATAATTAAAAATTCTCGATCAGATATGGTATTTTTTTCCATCAAAGAACAACTCGATTAACTCATTATCGGTTATAATTATATATGCAATCACAATATCTCTAAAAGTAGCAAAATTAAAGACGTTGTTCTCCATCATAAATAACCAATATGTATATTGTAATGTGATGACCGAATAATGCTTTAAAGAAAATCAATCTCCTACTTACATGGAAAATTATACGGAAATTCTTCACGGTAACCCTAAAATTTAACATAATTTATTAAGTATACCAATATTTTACATAATACACATTGTAACCTTGAGATTACTAGGAAACTCACCCATATCCAAAAAAAATTAAAATTAACATTCACCTTTAATTATGAATTTATAATAGAAAGAAAGTTAAAATCTTAAAAATTAAAATAAAAAACAAAACACTACAGCACTACATACAACCTAAGCCATAAATTTAAAAACCCTACGCCGGACTTGGAGCACAACGATTAGACACCGGCGAATAGGCTGGGAGTTTGTGAAGTCGACTTTGGGTGATCAAGCACCCTTCTCGCCAACAATATCCGATGAATAGGCTGGCAGTTTATGAACTCTCTCCTTGTATTTCCGTGGTTGGTGTTTCGATACTCTGCAGTTCAAATATGTATTTCCATTATTTGCTCCTATGATGATTATGCAGATTAAACTAATACCACCCAATTCGTTTTTTCTTAATATCTTTTGTCTATAGAGCTTTCATAAATACGAGGTTAATACTTGTTGATTTGTTGTCATGTAAATGTGGGGTTGTTTCCGATCACACAACGTGAGTATTGAGAAGTGCCTGCCTCCAACTTGTAACTTCCTTGTTTTGTGGGAGATGGAAAATTCTAACTTGAAGATGGGAAGTTCATCCGGCCATTTTGATTTCATTTTTTCATTTTTTTTACGAAAATGGGTATGTGGGTGGTGGGCGGCTAATATTGGAGTAAATAGGCCGCGCGGAGATTTAATGAGGTTCTATAGGCGATTTGCCGAAATTGCCCCCATAGAGAGCTGACAAATTACGCCCATGCCACCGTCACATTTAATGAGCTCCCTCCCCCTAAACCCTAGCTAGCTTCCCGCAACCCCCATCGTCATCCATTGCGGCCAGCGAAAATCGAGAGATTCGGCGCACAAAACACGCGAATCCGGCCAGCGATTGAAACGATGGAGTGATGACGACGTGAGGAATGATCGATTGAAGCTTGGAAAGACGATGACAACTTCGTACGTCCTACGGAGTTAAATGTCGTGAATCTCCCTCTTGAGTCCGAAATCCAACGCTCTGTCGAGGTAAAAACACTCGAGACCTTACGAAAACTCAAGGTTATTGGATGACACGATCTGTTCTGCTTATCACTTGAATGGATTATTGTGATAAGTGGATATGTGATGACGAGGAAGGGTGAATGAGAGCAATGGATGAATGTGATGACAAGATATGGGGACACGAATGTGTTATTTGAGGACACATGATGACATGGCTAAGATTGCGAACAAAAACCTGGATGTGATGACGTGCTTTTGGTAGTTGTTGTTATGATCTGATGACATGTTTCAATGATTAAGATATTGTTTGAATGTGATGACGTGTTTTTGATGTTTTCCATTGGTTACGACGTCCTTTTCAGATATTTTGATGACCTGCCATCATTAAATGAAGTGAGGACAAGAGCATATTAAATGTTTTTTATTCTTGTTTTATGTAGATATTGCAAGCTGATGTGATGACAACTTTTGCTAGTGTTGCTATTGTTTGTTGATGATGTGATGACAACTTTTGTTTGACTTTGTGTAATTCTGGCAAGACAATAACAATGAAGCTCCTAAGTGTTTGCTTTGGGGGGGAATGGGACTGTGAAGGCAAATATGTTGGTGATGTGACCTACAAAGCAGTGGTCATCAGAGATGGCATGACATTAGAAGAGTTGACTTCCACAATCAGGAAAAGATGTAATATTGAAACTGGTGGTAAGGGGCTGATGTTGACTCACTTGAACCCCTTCCAAATAGTTGGCAAGCCTTACACAGTTGAGAATGAGTATGACTTGGTGTCATTCCTGGAGATAAATGACTCCACTGAGGTACAGTGGAAGATGCCCTTGTATGTGACCTTGAAGACTGGGGGGGTGCAACAGATGACAGGATGCATGTTGAGAGGGATGACAGGGTGAAAAATGTTGATGACAACCCTCCAGTTGATGACATGGTGAAAAATGTTGGCGTAGCTGCATGTGATGACAGGTTGATGGTTGTTGGAGAGGAGCCTGAGTTTGTTGAGATGCATGTTTATGGTGATGACGAGATGCCAGAAATACTAGATTGTGTTGAGGAAATGACATCCAACAATGACTTCTTGAAAGTGGGGCAGCTATATCCATCAAAGGATGAGCTGAAAGCTGCTGTTTCCAAGCAAGCCTTAAGAGACAGGTTTGGGTACAAAGTGTACAAGTCCACAACACAAATATACAAGGTTGTATGTGTGGAGAAGGAATGCAATTGGTTAATGCTATCCACCAAGGTGAAAGACACTGACTACTTCCAAATAAGGAAATACACCTACAAGCACACCTGTCCCTTTGAAACGAGGTTCAAAAAGCACCACAAACCATCCTACCTAATTGTTGCTGAGCAGATTAAGACAAGGTACTTTAACTTGTCATCAGTTCCCTAATAATTACAATAATACAGCCCTGTCATCTAATAACATGTTATGGTCAAATGCAGGTTCGAAGGTGTGAAGGATGGCCCTGATGTGCACCAGATTCAGAATGATGTCCAAAAGGAGTTGTATGAGAGAATAAACTACTGGAAAGCAAGGGAGAAAGCTCAAGACATAATCAGAGGCTCCCCAGAAGAGAACTACGCATTGCTTCCTACCTATTGCCAAGTCCTAACACAAGTGAATCCTGGTACATACACAAAACTGGTTATAGATGAGGAGACAGACCGCTCTTGTCATCACATCTTGTTGCATGTACTTATGTTCTCTGTTATTTCAACTTGTCATCATATCTGCTCTCTTGTTGAATGTTATTGTCATCACTTATGCTCTCTCTGTTCTCTGTGTGAACTTGTCATCACTTCTGCTCTTTGTGTAAACTCGTCATCACTTCTGTTCATTGTCCTACAAATGTTGCAGGTCGTGTCTGTGGATGGAACTTTCCTGCATGGCAAGTATGGGGGGACCCTAGTTACAGCTGTGGCTCAAGATGCCAACCACCAAGTCTATCCTCTAGCCTTTGCTATAGTGGAAACAGAAAATGATGTTGGATGAACTTGGTTTTTCCAACAACTACTGAATGTGGTGCCAAACACTCCAGGGTTGATGATACTATCAGATAGGCACAAGAGCATAAAGAAGGCAGTATCCACAATGTATACCTCAGCTAAGCACATTTGTTGCAAGAGGCATCTACAACAGAACCTTATAACAGATTTCATGATAGTGGATTGATCAGCTTGTACACCCAAGCTGCAGATGCTTACACTATTAGGGAGTTTGATGGTTATTTCAATGATATATGCAGTCTAAATCCTGAAATGGGGAAGTATCTCACTGATGCAGACTTTAGGAAGTGGAGCAGGGCACATTGTGAAGGGGATAGGTACAACATGATGACAACAAACAACTCTGAGTGTGTGAACTCAGCTCTAAAGATTGCTAGGTCCTACCAATTGGTTTCACTGTTCGAGTTCATTAGAGATATGGTTACAAGATGGTTCTATGAGCGCAGAACAAAGGCCCTTGCTTATGAGGGACAACCCAATGAAGTTGTCATCGCCATATTAAATGCAAGACTGGACTTGTCATCAAGGTATGATATCAAACCCTTAATAATGCACAGTTCCAAGTTACTGGGGGCACATTTTCTGGAATTGTTTTTTTTTTGAAAAAACGGTTAAATGGATTAATAAAAGGTTACAAGAGCTAGAATAACTAGCTATTTACATGCATATCTCTCTCAACTCTTTCCAAAAACTTCCTAAGCTCTCTAGAGCTATTTTTCCATCTTGCTTTGCAACTATTTCTTATGTGATTCATGCACATGCAAGTGCAATCCTCCACACTCAATCTCTGCTGGCTAAAGACCACCAAATTCCTAGCTTTCCATACAAAATACATACTGACGCAAATACAATGATTCCAAAGGTTAAAATGGAAGGACTTCCTGCTCTTGAAAGCACTTGAGATGCAAATCCAGTCTTCAATATTGGAGACTCTGCGTCCAAACTTAGCCCAAGACAGCACCCTATTGACCACCAGAGTAGAGAAGCTGCATTCAAACCATAAGTGGTTTGGATTTTCCTGTTGGCCCTGGTCACACAGGGGGAAAATGTCATCAGTAGATAGGCCCCATGAGTGCAGTTTGTCCTTGGTATGAACACCCTTGTTAATGATCTTCCAGGAGATGAAGGCCACCCTAGGAGAATTGATTTTATTCCAAACAAGATCAGCCCAGGGAACCTTTTCTCCTCTGTTTCTTCTGCTGTCATACAAACTCTTGCCATCAAATTTGCCAAGTCTTGAGGTCAAAGTGAAGACATTGGCATTATCATTGAGTGATTCAATCATGTCATTTCTCATTTTCATCACAGCCTTCCAGATTGCACTATCTGAGTTCTTGCAGGGGAGATCCCAGATATTCTGGCCACGAGTATGGGTTTGCTCAACCCACCATGACCAAATAGATCCATCATCTGAACAGGCATCATATAAGAGCTCAGTGACATTTACTTTGTTCCAAGTTCCAAGATCCTTCAATCCAAGACCTCCTTCATCTTTTGGTTTACAGACTTTCCTCCAAGCCACTGGAGCTCTAGTCCCACTACTTCCTCCACTTCAAAGAAAGTTTCTCATGGTACTAGTAAGGTCATTAATCACAGCCTTGGGAAGAAGGAAGATCTTACTCCAATACTGTATCACACCATGGAAGATTGCTCTGATGATTTCCAATCTTCCAGCAAAGGATAAGTGCCTAGCAGCCCAGGCATTAGCCTTGTTTCTAATAATGGAAACCAACTCAACAAAATCCTTGCATTGTGCACGAGAACTACAAAGAGGGACACCAAGGTACTTGACATGGAGCTCTCCAAGATTCATTCCAAGAATGCCACATATGTTGTCTTCTTGTAACCTATCCAACCCAGCACAAAATACCTTAGATTTAGCAAGATTCATTTCAAGACCAGAGCACTTGCCAAAATCTGTGAGCACATTCTTGATGTTCTGTATAGAGCCAGGGCTACCATGAGTGAAGATGAACAAGTCATCAGCAAAGCATAGATTAATAACTTCAGCTTTCTTGCATCCAGGGTGGAATTTAAACTGAGCATTTTTTGCACAATCTTTCAGAGCACGAGTGAGATACTCCATGATCAGAGTGAAGAGATAGGGGGCCATGGGGTCACCTTGTCTCAACCCTCTTCTTGCTTGGAAGTGACCACAGTGTTCTTGTCCAATTTTAATGGTGAATTGACAACAGGTGATGCATTCCTTTATCCAGTTGATCATGATAGGGTGGAAATTCAAATTTTCAAGGAGCTTGAAAAGGAAATCCCAGCTCACTGTATCATAGGCCTTCCTAAGATCAATTTTGAGAGCACACCTTGGACTTATATACTTCCTGGCATAGCTTTTTACAATATCTTGGCATACTGCAATGTTGTGTCTGATGCTGCGCCCTTTGATGAAAGCACCTTGGTTCTTATCAACTATCTTGGGGAGCACATCCTGAATTCTGGCCACAATCATCTTAGAGATGACTTTATAGATCACATTGCAGCAAGAGATGGGACGATAGTCACTGATAGTGTTGGCATTGTTAACCTTGGGAATTAAGGCAATAACAGTGTTACCAAGCTCTTTGAGTATTTTACCATTGGAGAAGAACTCTAGCACAGCCTCAGAGAAATCTTCACCAATGATGTCCCAGGACCTCTTCAAGAAATGAGCATTAAAGCCATCAGGTCCCGGGGCCTTGTTTTTGTTGATGCTCCAAAGAGCTCTCTTAACATCATCCTTGTTGAATCTTGCAATCATGTTCAGCTTATCAGAGTGAACAACAAGGGGCCCATACTGTAAGAAGGAGCTATTGAAGGAGCTGGCTGGACTAGGAGTCCCAAGGAAATTCTTGAAATGATGAACAATGTAGTTCTTGATCTGAAGCTCATCTGTGATATTTGTGCCACTGTCATCCAGGATAGAGTTGATCAAGTTGAAGGCTTTCCTCTGCTTAATAGAGTTGTGGAAATAACTGCTGCAACTGTCTTGGTATTTCAACCAGTGGAGCTTAGCCAGTTGTTGTTGCTGAATTCTTTTTCTCTTGATAGCATTCTTCAAGTTTTCGAGTATAGTTTTTTCATCAGCCAGCAGGTTTTCATTGCAAGGGTCACTCATGACATCAAGTTGAACTTCTTTCAGATCAGCATGCAGCTTTGATATCTCTCTTTCTTCACTATCTAAATTCTTGGAGTTGAGCTTCCTTAGAGGACCCTTGAGAAGCTTCAGCTTACACACAAGTTTATAGATCTTGTATCCACTGACAGTGCTCTTCATCCAGGCAGAACTAACCACCTTAGTGAAGTCAGGGTGATTGGCCCATATATTATTGAACTTGAAGGGTCTTTTTATGAAGTTACTGGTTCCACCAACTGTCAAGACAGCGGGGCTGTGATCAGAGCAAGAAGGGGCACCAAACTTGACAGAGAAATTGTTGAAAGTGTCAAGCCAAGGTTGGTTGGCAAGGACCTGATCCAGTTTGCACATGATGTGATTGTCACCAAGCTGTTTATTAGACCAAGTATAGTAAGCCCCAGAGAACTTGAGATCATCAAAGCCATTCCTGTTACAACAATCCAAAAATTCACAACTGAAGTCAGAGTTAGCTCCCCTGCCATAAAATTTCTCTTTAGGGTCCTTGATTGCATTGAAGTCTCCCATGATGATCCAAGGGAGGTCATTAGCAGTGGTGTTGATTTGATCAAGGAGGTTCCAGAGCTCATCTCTTTCTTTGTCATCATTTGAGGCATAGACAAAAGAAGTTTGAATGTTTCTAGGAAGAATTGATGAGCTAATTGAGATATGCATGAGCTGAGCTTTTTCTATCAAAACATTAACATCAACTCTGCCGTGGGATTTCCAAAAAATCCAAATTCTACCATTAGAACCTATGCATTTGATACATCTGTTCCAACCTCTGAGCAAGTACTTGGAGACTTCCTCAGACTTATTCTCTCTAACTCGAGTCTCTAACAAAGCTAAAACATCAATACTATAATCAGCAACCAGTTTGTGAACAAAGCTGCTCTTAGAGGCATCATTAAGGCCTCTAATATTCCAAGAAGCAATATTGAGACTATCCATAAGAAACCATGGTTTGGCTGTCTTCCTCATCCATAGCTTCCTCCCTGCCTTCTTCTATTCCTTCTAAGGCAGCAAACTTTGATTTTTCAATTACCACCTCTTTCCCTTTAGAATGGACCTCTGAACTGGCATTCCTCCTGGGGCTCCTATTCTTGACAGTCTCCCATTCTGAGCTTGGTTCATTGATCCTGATGTAGCCCTTACTCACTGGTCTAATCTCAGAATTTGGAGCATGTTGGTTTCTTTGAGCATTGTGTCTGCTTTCAGCAGCCTTGCTTGATTCTGGAATAGCAGCTGAGGATATTTGGACAGGTTTCTTAATCCAAGCTTGCTTATGAGGAGGAGGATGCTTCCTTGGTCCAAGTCTCTGGAAAACAGATGAGCTCTTCTTCACACACTCACCTTCCTTGTGGCCAAAGACACCACACTTGTCACACTTATCAAGCATCCACTCATACTGCACTCTTTGCTCAACCTTTTCTCCATCCTCTCCTATGAATGACACTTCATTCCTCACTGGCTTTCTGGCAGATATTTCCACCAAGATTCTAGCAAAAGATAACCTTTCCTGGTTTTCAGTAACTTTGTCAATGATCACAGGGTTGCCCAGAGCACTTCCCATTTTCTCGAAGAAATCCTCATCCCAGAATCTAACATCAAGTTCAGGGAAGCTAGCCCAAACTTGAGTTGTTTCAAAGCAAGATGGGTCCAACTTGATTCCTTCACTCCATCTTTTTAGAGCAAGTGATCTTGTACCTCCAATCATCCAAGGTCCATTGGTCAGAACCCATTCAACATCCTCTGAATTCTCAAATTTGAAGACAAAAACTCCAGAGTCTGTGAGTATAATCTTTGGTTGGCATTTGACTTCCCACCTTGTGCTAGCAAAGTTTTGAACAACATTGAAAGTAGCTCTTCCTCCAGCTATCATACCAATAAGAGCATTCCTCCATTTCTCAACATTCTTCTCGAATTGTTGATCTTGCCAAGAAGACATGCTCTTGTAGGGTGTTTGATTTGGACCACTATCCAAGTACACATGCCCTCTGTGCAATTCAGAAAATGCAATATAGGGTAGGTGACTTCATAGATGACTACTTCAAAAGTAGCTATTGGTTGAATGCATACAAAGAGACCCTGTACCCTATACCCTACAGGACTACTTGGGATGTGCCAGATGACATTAAGCATATGACATGCTTACCACCAAACAACAGTAGGAAAGTTGGGAGGCCAAGGGTGAAGAGGTTGCCATCTTTAGGAGAGTTCAAAAAGGAGGTCAGGAAAAGGGGGCAGCACTCAACCTACAAGTGTAGCATGTGTGGGAAGGATGGACACAACAAGAAGAGATGCCCCTCAGCTCCCCCATCTGCAGGAAAGCTTTGCATCAAGTATAAAACCAAGAAAACATAGGTGCTACCAAGACTTCTCATCCACTAGCTCCTGTGAAGACCTGTCATCTATCAGCTGCTAAAACATGATTTTAATATTCTGCTTTTAATATTCTGCTTTTAATATTCTGCTTAGTGATAAACACTGATGTTACTTTTTCCTTTCTTAGTATTCTATCTCAGTGATGAACACTGATATTATTTTTGCATATATGTGCATCATTGCACGATTTTTTGTGTAGTACCTGCAAAACAGATGACATGATTTTTGTGTGTGAAAACAGATGACAGCTTATTGGTAAATGAATGACATTTTTTGTAGTATTATACATTACACTAGTTTGAATTCTTAGTGATGACATGATTTGTGCTAGCAATCTTTCGAGCAGATTTGTGTTGTACTAATTTCAGCAGATGAAATCTATCTCCCCCCCAATTGCTTTCATTTAAAAAGTATTACTTGTGTGAAAGTGTACCATCACTGTACACCAGATGATGACAAGACTTGTCATAGCTCTAGGTGTGGGTCAAAAATAGCTACTTTTTACGATGCATTGACCACAAATGCTCTAGTATTGGAAATAGCCATCCTACCTAAAAAGGTTCAGAATCTTCATTCCATCATCAATGCATTACCCCCCAAGAAAGTAGTATAAATAGAGGCCTAAGGTGTATGAAACTTGTCATCACTTTCTGAGCGAAGCTTGTTATCACTTTCTGAGCCGAAGCTTGTCATCACCTCTTCTAATGGCTAACCGTCCTGTACCAAATGGTCATAGAAGGGTGCATCCACGACACCCACAACTACCTTACTTTGAGGTTACTGTCCGCTATAGGGTGAGATAACACACAACCCCCCCCCCCCCCCCCCCCCAATATTGAATCTCTTCTTCTTATGTATGTGAACCTGTCATCAGTTTCGTATGTAAACATGTAGGATTCCGCAGATTTTAAGGTGTTGCTCGCTGTAGAGACCCGCCTCTGCCAACTAACGGATGCATACTGCCGAGATGAAGGCATTGACCCTGTGAATTTGAAATTCTTCTTCAACAATGACGAGCTTCTGGACCCAAACAGAACTCTAACACCTCGAGAGGTTATACCTGAAGTTGTCATCACCTGCGACCAAAATAGGTTGTTAACTTATTTTGTGCTAAAACGTCTCCTCTTGTGGTTGTGCAGATTGGTCTAAGGAATAACTCCGTGCTTCTTGCTCTGGTCAGGCCACCAAGAGGGGCACCTGGGTATCGAACATGGGTCCGTAGGACGGTTCAAGATTATAGAAGGTTAAGGGCAGAACAAAGAGCAGCTAGTATTCCCCGTCCAGAAAGTGCTCCACCAACGCCACCAATAACGCCGTCAGGGTCTCCACCATGAAATGTTGATTGTTGTTGAACTTGTCATCTAGTTGTCCTTGTTGTTGTTGTTGTTGTTGTTGTTGTTGTTGTTGTTGTTGTTGTTGTTGTTGTTGTTGTTGTTGTTGTTGTTGTTGTTGTTGTTGTTGTTTAAGTTGTTTATGTTCAGTTGTTGTTGTTGTTGAACTTGTCATCCAGTTGTCCTTGTTGTTGTTTAATGTGCTTGTCATCCAGTGGTTGTTGTTTACGTTGTGATCTAGCTGTTGATGTTTGAGTTGTCATCCAGTTGTTGGGGTGTAAGTTGTCATCTATTTCCCACCACATTGTAATATCTATCAAGAAATGAACTTTGTTGTTCAGTGTTGTCATCCGTTGCTCCTGACATCTAGTTTAGTGTGCGGTCCAAAGACCAATTTATTCTTTGAAGAGTGTGAATGATTTGGCGTGTGCATGCTTTGATATTTCGACAACACCTTGTCTTGTCATCTGTTGTACTCTTGACAGTTGAGGTCATGAAATGCGTGCTCCCTTAAAAAATAGATGACCGTTGGTTGTGTTTATCCAATGCATATACTAAAAAAGTCTAAATGCATTCCCAACCATGAATTGAATGTACCTAACGTTGTTAAGAGGTGAGGAGCTATAAATAGGGGCGCCCTGGACGCAAGAAACATCTTCATATACCTTGTCATCCATTCCTTGGAAGTTCAAGAGAAGCCAACATTGTCATCACCTTGCACAATGAATGGGCAACGAAGGCCTGTAACAGCCAGAAGAAGGGTGTATGCGCCGCGACAAAGGTGGAGAGTGACCATCATCAATGGGGTGAGAACAAAGGTCTTACATCCACCTGTTTTGTTTTATATCATTTTCGAGAGAATTGCTCATCTGTTTCCTTTCCATGTAGCATACCTTGTCACCAACATTCATCACAGTGACCCCCAACGTCAAGGTGGTTAACATCTATAATTTTTTATTGTGTGGAAAGTGTCACGCCGGGGGGCTGGGTTACAATTTACTTCAACAATCGACGTGTTCGAGACCCAAACAGAACTCTAACCTGTGAAGAGATGGGAGATATACTTATCATGTACTCATGTTTACCCTGTCATCACCTATAACAATTGGTATATTAATCCAAACTTTTGTTGCCATGTTTGCAGCTTGGACTTTCTGATGGCTGCGTCATTGTTGCTTTACATCATCCCCCAGGGAGAATAGCTGAGGACTGGCCTCCAGAAACACTGTCAGTCAATCTAGCACAATGAACTTGTCATCACCTGTTTTGTTGTTTTTTGTATTTCCAGTTTGTTGTTGTTTGGTTGTTGCCATCTTGTGTCATATCTATGTATTTGTGATTTGTTATCTCGAATATTAGACCCTACTATTTTCTTGTCATCTGTTGTTTATTCCACTGGTCTTATGCATCATTTGTTCAAGTGCACCTGATGACAAGGGATGAATGCATTCAAAACCCAATGCATTTACCAATCAGTGTGTTGTTGTGGCAATTCACATAACAAATTCTAACGCATATACAAATCCAATGCATCTGACAATTCTAACACATAACAAATTGACCTTGTCATCACATCAGCATGCATGTCATGTACAATGTAAAACCTGTCATCAGTTAATGCTTCATAAAGATTCCTTGCACAAATCCATAATCATCCAACTCCCACCAGAACCTACTTCCTAGAACATAGTTCATTCATCAAATCTAATCAAATACATGTCATCATCAAGTCAAATCACAACTACATGTCATCACATCTAACTGAGTCTACATACATGTCATCACATCCTACTCCTCATCAAATACCCATTCGCGGTTCCACAACTCAATTGCAATCTTCTCCCTGTAGGCATTGATGTTTTCTTCATTGACCTTGAATGAGGTACCAAACGCCAAAGACTAAATGGTTTTGACAGTCATTAACCCACAGTTACCACTACACATTTGGAAGCATTATGCAAAGGGTTAGTCCTCCACCATGAAACCACAACTGAACATGTCATCAACTAATTAATGCATACTATAACATATTACCTAACAGGGTCTTGTGGCGCATCTCGGACTCGATGGATCTTGAAGGGCACACCAAGGTCTACCAGCTTAGCCATCCTATCACATGAGTGGAAAAACATTGGCAGCATAGTAGCCATAGCCCCCAGTAACTGTTCAATTTCATAATCACTATACAAATCCAACCGACAATCATGGACATTGATTTGTTTCTGAGTAATGTCAATCTCCACCGCAAACCAGTGCCTCTCAGGGATGCTGAATGCTGCATAAAACTCTTGACATCATAACATTCCTTCCCAAAATGCCCTGGCGCCTACCCATCGAGGTAATCTGTCCAATTGTCCTGAAATAAAAGCCTGTCAGCATACAGATCATCCAACTGGGTCTCATTGAATCTTCCAGACCAAAGATTATCAAATATAGCAACTTCTTTGTAGCGCTCAGGATCCGAATGCACCTTCTTCCTGAAGTGGAATAGGATCTCATCAATGTGCTGCACCAAAAACAACACACAGGACACATGAAACATGTCATCACATGATACTTGACATCACAAATAAACTCAAACACATTCAGGTCAGAGATGCCTTACATTATCGTCCAACCAGTTACCTCTGGTAATTATTAGCTTGAAGAATTCCTTCCTCAAACGTGGTACTTCACATCCAAACAAGTATATAGTCCTACATGGACAAAAGGTGGCAGAATCAGATGACAACTTCTATGAATATAAAATGAGATGACAACTACAAAACAGATAACACAGAGATAGGGGGCATACTTTTCATCATTGTACCAATCATAGAAAGGTGTTCCCTCAGCATTTGTGAAGAAGCAGTTCTTTGGCCTCCTTTGAAGTTTCCTCTTCTCAGTTGTGTATGGAGAGGTTATCAAGTCACTAGGCTTGGTGTGCCAAGTTGACCTCCTAAGAGCTACACCAGCTTGATTTGGCTGCACCACATCATCTGAGTCACTGTCCCCAAAGTTACTTCCACCAGAGTCCTCCCTATCCAGAGCAACTGTTGCATCACCACACACCCCAACATCCACAGGAATATCCCTGGGCTCTTCATCATCATTTCCTCTACCCACAGATGCAGCAGATGGATCAGCATCATCACCCAAGTGAGTTGTAGAAGGCTGTAAATCATGGTTGGTATATTTGTCATCAACTTTTGGTTCAGCCTGCTCAACCTCAGTGTTATCATCAACCCTTGCACCATGAGGCTCAGCCTTGGACTTGCTATCAATGTTTGCATCAGCCTGCACATCATCATGCTTGTCATCAGCCTTGGACTTGTCATCACCACCTGCATCAGCCTCATCCTCAGCCTTGTCATCAACAGTGGGTGCACCAGTGTGTTGAGTTCCACAACAAGCACCTCCAAATAGGTGTGCATGCTCGTCAGGCATAGAGCAGTCTACCTGAAGCTCAGCAAGGATGTCCTTCACTTCAAAATCAGCTTCCTCTCTCTGTTTCATGATCTTCTAGGTGTTGGTTTGGGTTGGTGCTTGTATGCCAAGATGACAGAGCACGGCATCCAACTTCATAAGAATCTCATCCTGCTTTTGAGAAATTTTCTGATTACTCAGTTCAATGGCATTCTGCCTCTCACAGCACCTCAACACCTGGTTTGCCAGATCACCAACATTCCACTTCATTCCTTTGAACGTACGGCCCTGAATTCTTATATCATCAGTGAGGTTATTGGCCCATTCAGGCAGCTCCACCTTCCTTCCACCTCTGGACTTGTCATCACCCTTTCTTTTCCTCTGTTTCTGGGGGGCCAACTCACCTTCCAATATCACCACATCTTCTTCACCATCCATCATGTCATCACCTTCCTTAGCTGATTTGTCTACCCCAACATCAGCTACAACATCCACCTTGTCATCCCCCTTCACCTCACTTGGACCACTTCCAGCATCTTAGGCATTGACGTTGTCATCACCCCTGCTCTCCAAGCTTGGATCACCATCAACAACAATCTTGTCATCACTCTTAATCTCAGAAGTGCCCTTTGCAGCAAATGTCCCTCTTGCCTTTGGAGGAGGTACACCTAACTTATTCCCATGCAACTTCAGCTTCTTGCCCATATCAGCCAAACTCACAAAGTCGTCATCATCATCAACAGCAGCAGCCTCATCCTTCCCTTTCACTTCACCCTTCTTGATCTCAATCTTGCTGGGCTCTTTCACTACACTTTTGGCATTGGCAGCAGGCTTCTTCTTCCTTGTATGCACCTCCTCATCAGGCTCCTCTACTGGCCTCTTCTTTGAAGCCGACTTACCTTTGTTGGCTGTCTTGGACTTCTTTTGAACCGGCTTGTCATCTATTGTTTCTTCAGAAGAACCACTCTGTGATGTGGATGCTGTAAGTTTGTAAACAGCAAACTTCATCCTCAACCTTATTGCCTTAGCACCCTCAACATCATCAGCATTCTAATTGTTGAGTGCACCTTGTAGAGCTCCTGGAGGGATGACTACATTAAACATCCTCCATTGGACAAAGGGATCGATGACAGGATCAGGTTTCTCCTCTGGGAATCCAAATCCACCCAGGTTTACAGCATCATACCCAAAACAGGAACCTGCAGCAACAACATCAAGACAAAGTGATACTTGTCATCACATTCAGAGCTTCATTATTCCAAACCCTACCTACTTTATAAATGATCTCACATACCTGCGCAACAGTTAACAAAGCGTCTTCTAGTTTGTTGTGCATCAAAGGAACCTGTGGTTCCTTAGAATACCATATAGGACCTGAGCATCCTTTAACTCTGAAACACACATTACACACTGCTTGAAGATGGGGGAATGTCTCAATTATCCAGATCTGCAAGCACAACAATAACAAATGTTAATGCTGAGATCTTGTCATCAAAGGAAAAACATATACTTGTCATCAGGTATTAGCAGACCCAATAGAAAGAAATACCTAAAAAGCCATGGGGTACCCCAGCAAGTTGAAACCAGGCCTCCCCTTGCCACTATAACTGTGTTGAGACACTTTGTTCAGCCCATCAACAGTAGCCAGATACATCTTCCTACCCCATGGATACTTACTAAACTTCTCCATGTCAGAAGCAAGGGCGACAGATGAAGTTCTAATGGACGCTTCACTCCCGTGTGGCCACAAAATTCCCTCTAAAACCAACAGGTGAGCCATCATCAACCTCTTCCTTGAATTCTTCTCCTTTGAGAACATCACCTCAAGGTCAGAAACTGTGCATTTATTCACTCCTATAACTTTCTACATCTCAACCTTTGGGACCTCTGGCATCTCTTGAGAGCAATTGAAGCCTGTGACTGCAGCAAACTCATGAATGGAAAACCTCACCACATTTCCACACACTTTGAACCACAACTCCAATCCCTTGCAAGTCTTGACTTCATGCATCATCATTATATTGACCAATACACCCATGAATCTGAGACCCTCACCAATCTGAAAAATTGAGCCAAAGCATCCATCACAAAGGCTCTGCCACTCCTGATCACTAACATGCCTCTTTATGGTTGACACTATATCCATTCTGGAATATATATTGTACCTCCCCTTGAATCGAGATTGGGGGTGGAAATAATACCTCAAGTCCTACATGACATGCATTTTATTCACATCAATCAATAAGTTGTCATCAGGTATTAGTCCCAACATGTCATCACACGATACACCTATTATACCTCAAGTGAAGGACGTAAGTCAAAGTTGCAAGAAACCTCTGGAGCAGGGAGCATGAGCTGAGATCCAGACATCCTAAAAACCTGTCATCAAAAATACGTGTCTTCAGTTCCCTATTACCATAAACACGACACATGAACCAGGGCATAACCCCACTTGTCATCACATCACAACACTAAGGCAACATGAACTTGTCATCACCTCGACTACACTGATACCTACTGCCTACAAAACGAAAAATGAATCCAGTCATCCATAAGACTTGTCATCAGTTCCCTACTACCATGACCACAGCACACGAGCCAGGGTATAAAACCACTTTTCATCACATCAAACCATTACACATCAATGAACTTGTCATCACCCCAACCAAACTCATGACCCCAACCTAGACTAAACGCGACTTGTCATCAGCCCTAACCTAAGACAACATGATGACCACAATCCCAAATGCGCAGAATTCCGAGCAAACTCAAAACAGCCATTAAACCTAACCCTCACATACACAGAAAGGCATGATTTTTCAAGTTCATTATGCAAAAACCGCCATTGAAACACTGTTACAACCCTAGCATTCTGACGAAAACGAGAATACTTACCAAATCAAGACGGAATCGGTAATGCAGGCTTGGCGATGGTTGCAGAGCAAGCAAAGCAACGCAAAATCGAAGCAAGAGGGGGGGTGAAGATGGCGATGGCACAACTCGAGATTTTCGGGAAGAGAGGGAAGAAGCGGGGAGAGAGTGGGGGGACCGAAAAATATAAAAGCAAAACCGTTTTTTTGAATTTCGCCTATTTACCTAATTAAATTTTCCGCTCGCCTAACCTCTCTAAAAACACCCCCATTTCACCCTCCCCACCCCAATCCCTCTTTTTTTTTATGGAAGATTTCCCTTTTTATCATATAAATTCAAAGTTAATTGTGAATGTCAACTTTAACGTTTTTGGGTATTAGGTGAGTTTCTTGTTAACCTCAGGGTTATCGGATGTATTATGATTAACATTGGTATACCTCATAAATAATGTTGAACTATAGGGTTACCGTGTAGAATTTCCGAAAATTATATTTCTAAACTTTTTACTTGAAATGTGAGAATGTTTTTATTTTATTTTGATTTTTTAATAAAGTATGCACATTATTGTTATTTATAAATAAAATAAAATTAGTTTAAAGCCATAAGATTAATTTTTAAATAATTTATAAGTGGTTTGTATATGAAAACCAATTTTTTCAATGAAAAATGACTTAAATGACTACTCCCTCCGTTTGTTTATGTTTGATGTTTTAGCATTTCAACCTGAAATTAAGAAAACCTATAAAATTACTTAATTACCCCCTTTAAATTATCTTAATTTCACAGTGGTTTAAGGAGAGAATCTGTTAAGAAAACATTTATATGGGGTAAATTTGAAAAAATAGATATATAAAAGTGTAAAACATCATACATTTTCTAACAATCTCAATTGGCTAAAACATCAAACGTTAAAAACAAAGGAAGTATTATTTAATTTTTCAATACTCAGACATCAAATTTTTTGATTTTTTAATACCCAAAAAACTTTTTAAAATACTCAAATATCCAGTCAATTTTTAATACTCGTAATTATGCCATTTTAAAATGAGTGTAGAGACATCCTAAATCTGCATCGACCGGACTTGTATATTTCTCTGTCCTCTCTCTATTTCTTCATCGTCTCGACAGTTACTTTCCCCGATTCCAAAATTTGAACTCTAAAAGAATTAGGGTTTCCCCTCTTCTGGAGCGCCAATTTTTCCGAGCAGGGAGATGTCCGCTTCGACCGCGTCGATCACGGCGAATCCGGCTGCGGGGACCCGGCGGAGGGCGGTGTTGATCGGCGAGAAGAAGAGGAGCAACTTGGAGCTCCTCAACGACGGGATCGACAACAATGCTCTCAGCGGAGGTCCTACCCCCGTCGGCGATAAGCTCGGAGACGCTAGTAACAAGGATCCGAGCCACTCGAATAGAGGAGAGAGGGTTTCAGACAGATCTCTCGATCTGTCGCAGATGAAGAAGCCATTACAGCCGAGCTCGACCGCCTCCCCTCGCAGAACGCGGAAATTGGCCTCGCCGAAGCCACCGAAGCCCTGGTGGCAGACTTTTGTGAGCGTGACTGCCAAGAATTTGTTGCTGTTGTTCTGTTTAGCAGGTCTGGTGCAGATGGTTAGGAAGATGGTGATCAGCTCTGGGGGCGACGAATCGGCCGATTTGACGGACTTTTCGGGTGTGGAGCGTCGGCTTGCGGAGGTCGAGTCCTATCTCAAGAGGTCGACTCAGAGGTTGCAGGATCAAGTGGAGGTCGTTGACAAGCAAATTAAAGGCGAAATTTTGAGGTTGAGGGATGAGATGGACAACAAATTTGAGAAGAGTAGTGGGGAAATTGCTTCTAGGTTAAACTCATTGGATGAAAGGCATCAGGTTCTCGAGAGGGCTCTTGGTCAGCTCAATTCAAAGGATTTGTTGTCCAAAGAAGATTTTGCAACACTGTATGAAGAATTCAGCAAGTCCAAAACCGGGGATTCGAGCCAAGTCGATTTGAGTTTAGACGAGATAAGGGCATTGGCTAGGCAGATAGTGGAGCAAGAAATTGGGAAACATGCGGCTGATGGCCTTGGTAGAGTTGATTATGCGTTGGGGACTGGTGGCGCAACGGTGATTAAGCATTCAGAGCCTTTTGTGGTAGGAAAAGGAGGGAATTGGTTCAGGCAAGGGGTTCATAGTGATGCTGAAAAGATGCTGAAACCCAGCTTTGGAGAACCTGGTCAGTGTTTTCCTCTCAAGGGTAGTAGTGGATTTGTTCAAATTAAGCTGAGAACAGCCATTGTCCCCGAAGCTGTCACCTTGGAGCACGTTGCTAAGGTATTTTTGCTTATACCATTCTAGCTTTCACATTGAACTGTAACTGTATGTATGCTTATGCTTTCTGTAGTGTGGATGGTGTTTTTTTTCTGTGTTTTGGATACTTCAATTATCAAAGTAAATAACTTGACTAGTTCACCATGTTGTGCGGTATGTTATAGCTTAAAATCAGGTAGAAAAGGCTACATAACAGGTCGTGTAGTCTGCCAGTGACCTCTGAAGGATGTGATACTGACTGTTTAAATCTGGATGAGCTTTTGAACTTTGTTCTTGTCAATCAGATGTGGTAAAAAACAAACTCATTAATTGTTTAATTATGTTTGAACAGACTGTGGCCTATGACCGTTCAAGCGCTCCCCGAGATTGCCGGATATATGGCTGGCTACAAGCAAAGCAGCAAGGGAGCCACAGTGCTGATACCGAGTCGCATGCTGACAGTGAGAACACACTTCTTACAGAGTTCACCTATGATCTTGACAAGAGCAATGCACAGACTTATAACGTCATTGATTCAGCAAGCTCTGCAGTTGTTGACACTATCAGGTTTGACTTCACATCCAACCATGGCAGCCCTTCTCACACTTGCATATACCGTGTCAGGGTGCATGGGCACGAACCGAACTTGATCTCACCAATGCACTGAATGAACCAATCTTGCTTGTTCGGTACTTAGATTTTCTCTCTTCTTTCTTCGACTTGTATCTTTAATGAGTGTTATTACCATGCTTGTTCAAAGGACTGAAGTTTGTAGGAATTCTATTCTTGTATGATGTCTTCTTGATGAAATCAGTTGCCCAACTGTTAGCCATTCGAAGCTCGTATTCGAAAGGCGTAGTGCTGAATTGTATTCATTTTCACTGAAATCAATCCGCTTAAGCGCCTTTTTGTAACTTGCAGAAGCCATTCTTGGACAGCCTCGAGCAATTGTCGCCTATGAACAAGCTCATAAAATAGTTAGGCGGAATTGTAAAAAATGCACCTAAAAGTGTGCTCATCTTGCAACAATGCCACGGTTTATAGACAAATTATCTCATTTCTGTAGGAGATAGTTAATAAGTAGATGAAAAACTTACATAATGACCCTGTTTCAGTTCCAAGTGCCAAAACCTCCAATTTCTCAATTCCTTCCCATCAGCTCTGACAGATATATCACCCCAATTACTATGGTGAAACTCAACAGCATCCAACCGAAAACTCACCCCACTTCCTATTGCCTTGACAAACGCTTCCTTCAAACTCCAAAATCTGCACAACAATCTCAAGGTGTTGTTCTCAGTATTCATTATAAAAGATGTTGACAGAACCAAAGTGAAAGCATAGATAACCTGTAAAACTCATCCAGCATTTGATCACAAGTTCCAGCATTATTAATCTTATGCCACTCGTTACTAGAGAAGTAGGATGAGAACTTTTGAAGAAAGGATGGAATCGTTTCTTGTACAGGGTGCGTTGGACAAACGACGTCCAAGCCTACAAGGCATAAAGGTTCCGATGCTATTGCCACTAGATCACCATGATGGCTAACATTGAAGTTGAGATTAGGGTAGTTTGGATCCTTACAATCATTATCCTGCAAAGTAAACATGACTACCAGTTCATGACAGCCAATTGAACTCAAGCTCAAATCAACAGCAGCAACAAATTGAACTCGACCAATGTAACAACGTTACTGTTTCCTGGCCTTCACAGATAGCACAGAAGATTTTCAGTAAACAAACAATGACCAAATTGGAAAGATGGAGAGTAGTACCAAGTAGGGTTTGCCCTCAGCAGTTCGTCTGATGATGATCTCATGAAATGGAATTCCCGACACTTCATTTACAAGCACATACTGAAGTAGCCTGCTTACAAACGCCCGCTTTCTATCCTCCATTTTCACATACCTTGAGAAGTCCAATGGCAAGAAATTAAGAACCAGAGCCGTTAGCTTAAAGAGAACAAAACCGGGTCTTGCTCAATATAAGGAATTGAAATCCAACTCTCAATGAATTGCAAAGGGGAAATAAGGTGACTGAAATTTGAAGCCTTGAAAAGAGATTACAGTTTTCAAACCTGGTGATGGAGGAGTGTTCATGGCGGGGAAGAAGGGAGAGCGCTGATAGGAAGTCTTCAGGAGATGGGGACCACTCGGAGATGTCGACTGCCCATCTCTTCACTCCTTTTTCCATGGATTTTCTTTGCTTTCCAAAGCCACCTGATTGTTAAAACTTAAAACTTAAAAGGCTTGAACTTTCATTGTGGTCTGATTCGTAAATATCCCGAAATTGGGTATCAATTTGAAAATTGGGTCAACGTGAATCAGCACTACAACCACCTTCGTTGTTAAGGACGGACAACGACCTAAGAGATGCAAGAGAGGGCACCTGACTCTCCACAACACAACAAAGCCACTTTCTTTGTCACACGTCTCCTAATTTCTCCTTTTTCTCTTAACCCTAAAAATCCAAGTTTTGAGCTTTATATAATTCCCTTCTCCAACTCTTAACTTCATCACTAGCATATACACCTGCCAACTGCCATTCAGCTACTACTCAAAGATCCTCAGCTGAGAAATAAGGTACTCCTCTTTTTCCCTTTCTTCTGTTTTGCTTATTGAGCCTGAAACTGTTCAGAAAATTTAATTGATTGATGGATCATGATCATTCAGATGTTAATCATAGATTTAAGTTCTTTCTGATCTTGGGTTAGTGATTTTTAGATTTGGGTCAATAGGGTTTTGTCCAAACGGGTTGGTCTTCATGAAATGTGCCTTTGGATCTTATTTGTTGGCAGTGGTTTTCTGGGTGGGATTTGTAGCCGAAATTTGCTAAAATTGGCTCATTTATAAACTTGGATTGGGATTTCTCAGCATCTAAGAATTCGGTCCTTGTGATAGTGTCTTAAATGGGCGAGCTTGTGCTGGTTTGTTGATCAAACTAAATTGTAAAAACCATCATCATTCTCTTGAACTAGCTGACCAATTTTTGTTTACTCAAATTCAGCAGTGAAAATGACTTCATTGACCTCTCCAGCAACCTCATTCCTCAACACACGCATCACTCAATCAGTCAATCTAATCAAGACTCCAACATATTCAGCATTTCCCAAAACCAACTCCAAGAACTTGCTCAAAATAAGATCATCTCCCTTCAGAGTCTCAGCCACACACAAGGTGAAACTGATAAGCCCAGAAGGCGAAGAGACTGAATTCGAAGTCCCAGACGATGTCTACATCCTAGACGCTGCTGAGGAAGCGGGCATAGACCTTCCATACTCGTGCAGGGCTGGATCTTGCTCCACCTGTGCTGGGGTCATGGTGTCGGGCTCGGTTGACCAGTCAGAGGGCTCGTTCCTAGACGACACACAAATGGGGCAGGGCTATCTTTTGACCTGTGTTTCGAAACCCACATCTGATTGTGTCATTCATACACACAAGGAAGAAGAACTCTACTGATTGTTGGGTGACTTCAATGATTCAAAAATGTAATGGCTTCATCCTTCAGAATTGTGATCATGTAACAACAATTTACATATGAATTTTATCTGTTTGGAAAGATCAGTATCTCACTGCTAGCTAGCTGGAAATTTCAAAGATCATGACCTTCTTCATTGCTTATACTCCTTATAGCAACATTAAGAAAGTGAAATGAGGTAACAACTGAGTTATCAGCTTGAAAGAGAAACATTGTCCTATTAGAGTTTCTGGAGATAACCATTGAAAACGAGTCCTATATAAAATAATTTGATATGGTAAATGCTGAAAATGTAATCTTTAAAGTTTCGTTGCTCTGCTAGGAACAAAATCAAGGTCTATAAAGCCAAACTTGCTAGGTTTCTATTTCACCAAATTTTTCCAAGAATAAAACTATAAACTCCTTGCAGTCAACTATGTTTCAGTACTAGAATTCCCACATGAACTATTCTCTAAGAACTCTATACCCAACCTATGACCATATGCACATATTATATGACATAAAACTATAGCTATGCTACTTATATATCTAGCTATTCATGAGACTGAACTCTCTGCCTTTTCACATAGGAGGAAATCCTGAATTCGAAAACCCGAAAAAGTCTCCCTGACTAGGGTCAAAGGGGTCCTGTAGGCTCCCTTGGCTAGGGTTAAAGGGGCCTTGTGAGCCCCCCTGGCTAGGGTCAAAGGGGACTTGTGGGATCCCCTGATTAGGATCAAATGGAGCCAGCTGGGGGCCCGCTTGTGGTGGCTGCAGCTGCTGAGGGACGGCATTGTCAAGAGGAGGCTGAGGAGGAGTGGTGATGTCATGGATGCTCGTCCTCTTCCTGTCCTTCCTGGCGGAGGCGTTGTTTTGCCTTATGAAGTACTTTTGTGCGTGGCTCGCGACTTGTGTGGCTGTCCTCGTTATCACCACGTGCCGAGATATGCTCCTCCAGTCGCCTTTCCCGTATTTCTCCAGTCCCAGCAAGAACAGCCTGTGTTACACACAGAGGGATTCAACATAGCACTCATCATTAGCACCTGCTAATCTTTTCTTTAAGAATGTAAAGACTAACAGGTGACAACAAACACTATTCAGAATCAGATAAAAGTTGATGTAATAGTAATGTGCTTGACTGCTTGAATTGCATATATACTGAAAGCCTTTGTTGTTACCCAAGTCTTTGTTGTTACCCAAGTCAGAGCCTTTCCCATATATTTCAGTTTCAGTATATAACATAGACTAGACTAGACATAGAATTCTATCCAACAATGTAAATGCATAACAAATTCAGAAATAAGATAAAGTTGGAGTACAACCAAAATTGAAGTTCTTATATATGGTCAAAGCTTTTAAATTACACAGAACATTAATTGGTCTAAACCCAGCAAATTTGAAATTTTGCGAACAAAAGAATAGCTGTAGACTTAAATTAAACTCCATTCTCGTCAAAACAATGATTAAGGATTGAATCTTTATTATCTGAAAGAAAAAAGATTGAATCTTTGAAATTGACCTGTGCTCTTCTTCGGTCCATGGGCGGCCCCTCTTTCTCTCAGCAGTGCCCGACCCGGATCCGCCGGGCGTGGCCCAATGGTCATCCGGGTAATCCGGGAGCTCGACCCGACCCGACTCAATCATCTCGACGTCATGAACGAGGACGTCGTAGTGAGCCCTAATTTCGTCCAGCGACTTTCCGGGGACTTCTCTGGCGATCTTCAGCCACCACTCCGGGTCCTTCTCGTCGTAGAATTTCGCAACGGCATTTTCGAACAGCTTATCCTCCTGCCACGTCCACGTCACCGTCTTCTTCCCCGTGCTGGCCATTCTCGCACTCAAATTGGCAAATCAAGGTGGTTCCTTTCTCGGATCAAACAGAGGGTAAGGTACTAAATTTGTGCAATGTATTTCTCGTTTGGGGTCTCTGGAGGGTGGAATTGATGATATTGTTTTAGTGGGTAGATAAAATTGAAGGGGGGTTTTGCAGAATATATATATATAGGAAAGTGGAAGAGAGAAAGGAGATGAATGAAGGTAGAATCTTTCTGTTTTTCTTGTATTCTCGTAAATAACACGTTTCCTCTCTTCTTCTTTTTTTCCTTTTTTTTCCTCTAGTTATATTGAATAAGTAATCTTTTTAAGAGCAAACCTCTTTTTTTTTTTTTATCTGAAAGAGCAAACCTCTTTTATTACTTGTATCGAATGAATATAGTCTATTGTTGCTCAAAAAAAAAAAAAAAATAGATATAGTCTATTTACCATGAATTTGCACAAAAATATGGTTATTAAATCCTTATTTCCACTTGGATTATGATCAGTCCAAAATGTTTTCATCCTTGTTAAAAAAACGTTATCAAATCTAAAAAAGATAGATATTTTAGAACTTAGCCTTGAACTTAAATCTAGTGGATCTATCTTTTTTAATTACTTTAATTAGAGAGTAATTAGATAGAAACTCGATCTACATGTTAACATCAATAATATTTTTTATTGATTTAATCACAAATAATAATCTAATAGTTTTATTAAGATAATATCTTAGTAAATCAAATAAGATTAGATAATATGTTTCTGATATCATAATATATTAATATCATATTAGGAAAAAAAATATAGAATACAACTTAGGCATAAACAGATAAATTTATTTTAGTAAATCAAATAATAAAGTGAAGAAATCAATTTTTTTTAAATGTGATGTGAATCAAAATGTTAATATATATATACTAATTTAATATAATGTAATCACAAATAATATCTACTAATTTTACTAAGATAATATATCAGTAAATCAAATAAGATCAAATAATATATTTACAATGAGATTTGATATTATCATATTAAGTAAAATATATATATAGAGAGAGAGAAAATAACTTAGGCATAAAAAGATGAATTTATTTAATTAGATCAAATAAAAAAGTGACAAAATCATTTGTTTTTTTAAATATCATATGGCATCAGAATCAATCTTACAAGATGATTAGAATTTTACCAAATTCAAAACGATAGAGTTTTCCAAATTCAAAACTTTTACCCAAAAAGATACAATAATTCCAAATTTTACCGGCAATATTTTTCCTTGTTAAAAAGATGAGGGATACATTGAAAAAGATAGAATGTTTTACCAAATTCAAAAAATTGATCTTGTACGACTACATTCCAAAGGATTAGGTTGATTTGTGTATTATGTTTAGCTATATGCTAATTCTACAACCCGATCCAAGCTGCTTTTATTAGCCATCATCACTTAATGTTATATTCTATAAATGATAAAATTGTTTAAGGAAAATCAAACTAAAGATAGATATTAAGGTTTTAAAGATAAAACCGAGGATTACATAATTAAGGGAAATAAAAGATATACAGTTGGTATTATCTATTTGAGTCTGAAAAAAAAAATCAAGCGGGGCCAGAATCAACGTGGTGGCTCGAAAACGGTCGGCTTTTATAATATATATTGATATTTTTCCTTGTTAAAAAGATGAGGGATACATTGAAAAAGATAGAATGTTTTACCAAATTCAAAAAATTGATCTTGGACGACTACATTCCAAAGGATTAGGTTGATTTGTGTATTATGTTTAGCTATATGCTAATTCTACAACCCGATCCAAGCTGCTTTTATTAACCATCATCACTTAATGTTATATTCTATAAATGATAAAATTGTTTAAGGAAAATCAAACTAAAGATAGATATTAAGGTTTTAAAGATAAAACCGAGGATTACATAATTAAGGGAAATAAAAGATATACAGTTGGTATTATCTATTTGAGTCTGAAAAAAAAAATCAAGCGGGGCCAGAATCAACGTGGTGGCTCGAAAACGGTCGGCTTTTATAATATATATTGATATTTTTCCTTGTTAAAAAGATGAGGGATACATTGAAAAAGATAGAATGTTTTACCAAATTCAAAAAATTGATCTTGGACGACTACATTCCAAAGGATTAGGTTGATTTGTGTATTATGTTTAGCTATATGCTAATTCTACAACCCGATCCAAGCTGCTTTTATTAACCATCATCACTTAATGTTATATTCTATAAATGATAAAATTGTTTAAGGAAAATCAAACTAAAGATAGATATTAAGGTTTTAAAGATAAAACCGAGGATTACATAATTAAGGGAAATAAAAGATATACAGTTGGTATTATCTATTTGAGTCTGAAAAAAAAAATCAAGCGGGGCCAGAATCAACGTGGTGGCTCGAAAACGGTCGGCTTTTATAATATATATTGATATTGATTTGCACAAATATATGGTTATTAAATCCTTATTTCCACTTGGATTATGATCAGTCCAAAATGTTTTCATCCTTGTTAAAAAAACGTTATCAAATCTAAAAAAGATAGATATTTTAGAACTTAGCCTTGAACTTAAATCTAGTGGATCTATCTTTTTTAATTACTTTAATTAGAGAGTAATTAGATAGAAACTCGATCTACATGTTAACATCAATGTTTAAACTGTAAACTGGTTCTACCGTCCATATATGCATGTGTGGAGTTGATTTACGACGATAATTATATTAGAGGCCTTGCTTCCCCTAAGTTCACACAAGTGTCATCAATCATCGCTATAAGTTTTAGCGGTGCACACAATCGTCGTTACAAATTTACAATACAGCCATCATAAGCGGCGCACACAATCGTCATTGCAACCGTTATTGCTATATATTGTAATTCACACCAATGTTCACATGTATACCGTTGCCTAGCTATAATGTATTAGAGAGACTAATAGTGCGTATAAAATATAAATATAATATTTTGAGCAAAATATATCACGCATACTCATTGTTTAATTAGAAGAATGAATAATCTATTAACCGGGCTGCAAGAATGGTAGGATATGGTTTATTAGTAATTCAAATCGATTAGTTTACCCGGATCGGACCAAATTAAATCGAATCTCATAATGTGATCGATAAGAATCATATATATGAATCTTCTCCGTGATGAAATATTTGGACTCTTCATAGTACACCTCCCATGAATTTAATATGAATGTTGCACTCAATTCTGGTCAAAAACACAAAATGTATATATTCCTACGTGTCATGTTTAATGTGCCACTTGTACAAGTACCACAACAAACTATTTGGATAAGGTTGCCCCCACCCAACCACGTCATTATCATGCAACTCCGCCCTGTTATCTCCATTTTAGGTTCGAAACGACATATGCACCTCGATCAACTTTATTTTATTTTGTTTACCTTGCTTTAATTATATTACAAGGATTTTGTTTATTTATCCTTAACCTTGTAGTTTAGTAATCTTATTTTTCAGTTACGTTTCATAATCTTATCCTTTTCGTAAGATTGGTACGTTCCATGAATCAAGCGAGTCAATCGTTATTTTTCAGTTACGTACCCCTCAACTTCACGTACATACTCCTCAACTTGTTAATTAAGCATGGATAAAATGCATGTAGTCTATACTATATAAATCGCTCTTAGGAAGAATTATTGAAAAGAAGGTTTTGAGCAAATTACTAACAACACTAACTAGTATTGAAAAGCATGCATACTGTACATACTTTGGTAGATATAAGGATATATGTCTGTCTATATAAGCTTTCCAAGTTACCCCCATCCTCCAAAATTGAAAAGCATGGAACACGATATGTCATATACTTTTGAGCTGTGTGATTTGCTTCTTTTACCTTGCATCCTAACCTAAGAAGATGGGCTTGTTTTGCATGATCTTTGGGCTTATCATTCGTCTTTCGAACTACAAGTATATGGGTCTATGTATTGGGCCGATAAGAAATGCAGCCCACCAATGTGTACCTCTCTCCTCTTCTTTTTTTGGCAGAACCAATATGTATTCCTCTTTTATATCAGAGTAATATTAAGGTTTTATGTTACTATCTCTACAAATAGTACTCACTACTCAGCATTCATCCCATATGCTTATGTCGATATATCTCCAACACCCATATAACAATATTCATACTAATGCCAATTTTCAATATCTTATATTTTTTTTATATCAATATTAAAGCCCTTAGTTAAACGATTTGAGTAAGTTATGGGGCAAATCCTAACACGAGTAGTCACTTAGCAAGCACAATCTTGGCAAGGGTCCCAATGGATGGTGATTAAGCGTACTTGTTTGCATCATTATCTCACTCGATTATTGTACTTGAGCCTTAACTAATCATTGATCAATTAGTAATCATAAGTGTCAAGCTTAGTAACATGGGCATGTTGGGTGACGTGGATGAGTTGCACTTAGACCGCCACCGGTTTAAAACGTGGCCCCGTAACATAAGCGATTATAAAACTATAGTACGGTTTTTGTTAATTCACAAGTATGCTGAATGTTTTGAGTTCGATTAAGAAACATGAATTATTTTTAGAGCTGACGTGGTAAGTCGAATGTTTTTGTTAATTCATAAGCTGAATGTTTTGCAGAGTATTTTATTCAATTTAAAAGCAAAATCTCAAAATGCATGTTGAAACAGTTACATAACTTGCATGACACCTTGGAGGTAAATTTTTCCAGGAAAAGGCAAATGAAAAACATTTTAACATAAGCATATCGCCTCTAAAATTAAATGACAATGACAAGATTGGTGTGACATAACGGTCGATTGTTCAATTCTTTCACGTGAACTTAGCTACCACTTCATCTATCACATTCATATAACATCCTACAGGGCCGCTCCTTGCACCCATGTTTTTTCATTTATCATACAATGATAATTTTATCATGGTAATGTTTCATAATCATAAGCTTCTTAATTGTTTAGTTAGTATCTTCATCCACCAGGATCCAAATTCATGATAACGTACTTTAGAATTGTTCAGCATATATATTTCATGTTTAGTAATCGATCACTAGCTAGCCAATTGGTCTAATAAGATGATGCATCAGATTTCTTTAAGCATTAATCTCTTTGATAATGGTATAAATTAAAGAGACTGGCCGAGTTGAAAAGAGCGTAACTCTAATCAACTTAACCGGATGAAAGGCAAAAAAAGCATAAGCATAATAATATATATTTTGTTTTCTCTCGTTCCATTTTTCATAAAAGTTTACTTATGTTAGCCTGTTTCTTTTCTAGTTAAGTCTAATCAGTGTGACCAAGATTATAAACTTCCATCAAATCAATGATTATATCAGGACACTGAATTAATGCATTTAAAGTATACAAGGTGTGATTATTTGTATAAACCCACTATCCCCACATAATTATTTAATTAATTTTGAATTGAGGAGGAAAAATTAACCGCGCATGTATCCAAATCGCAGGAAATGTAATGAATCAAATATATAAATCTGGCATATATATGCAGGGGCGGAGCTACATTGGGGCCGGTTGGGGCCATGGCCCCCCAATCCAATTTTTTTTACCTTATATTGTTCCTTTCTTTCGGGGCTTCGATTTGATATATTATATGCCTTAATCCGATATCTAAACAAAAAGTTATGAACATGTCAAGATTGAACATTTGTAAACCAATTTTAAGTCATTTACTTAGTATACGTTATAAATTTACTATGTTTAACTAACATAGTCGGCCCCCTCAATGCTTCTATCCTGACTCCGCCTTTGTATATATGATAGTATGATTGAGCTAACAAACGTACAGTCTATCTACCCTATAGCTTGTGGGGAGCAATGTAAAACAAGACAGCCTGTGTTTATGCGGATGTGTGTTATAATTAATGAGATGCGCATGTGAAACAAAAAGAATATCTCCATAGCTAACATACTAATCATTCATATAATTGTCACTCAACAACAACAACTCCAATATAAAACGACAAATAAGCAAGGGTCAAACTTATTCTTTCAAATAATTAAATTAGTTTTCGACCAAAAAAAAAAGAAGAAATTACTTAATTATATCGATCTGTACGTTCTCCATTATTAGCATGTTCTGTGGTTGATCTATATATATATGCAACAGCATGGGAAGTGCTCACGTTAATATATATGTACAAATTCTCAAAAACTTCTACTCCTATTAGATAACAATAATTTTGGGGCTAATATCATAATTGTAATCAAGATCAACAAGAAAAGATTGATAATTTTTTTAATATCATCGATATCCCTTAGAAAACTAAATGTTATCTAGACTAGAGGTAGATATATGGCGATGAGTTAGAAGCCAAAAGGGAATCAAAACATGTTAATATTCATAGTGCATTAACTAGCTAACCAAGTCATTACAAGAAACATTCTCCATGCAAGTAATGACGAAATAACGAATGGACCGACCAAGTGTACGTAGCATGAAAAACTATATAGTATATATAGGCTAATAAGAAAGTAGGAAGAGATGTAGAATTATTAAAGTTCAAAATACATTTTAATAATATTGAATCTACTAGATGGGTTAGATGAGAAAATGAGATGCATGCTTTGTGAATTATTTCGAAAAGTCTCCACGCAAGGTCAATTAATTTGGTTTTACATGATTTCTTGTAAACCCCTAAAATTTATAACAAAGTGATCCATGTGCATTTACAATAGCCGTTAGTATGATGGACGTAGTAGTGCGAGCGAGATCTTATTCCATAATATGTGTTACGAAAAAAGAATACTACATGTAACGAAGGTACACCCAAAAAACAAGAAGGAAAAGGTGCACTTGCAACATTCCGTAGGCAGAATGCAAAACACGAAAGCTCAAAAAGAGAGGGGGAGAGAGGCACAGCGCGCATTTAGTGCAGTTGGGGCGGGGGGGTATGTGCGTATTAAATGGAATTCCTCCAACCCTCAATTGAATACTCACTCACTCACTCACCATGATATCCAACATATCACACCTCACCTATCATCAAGACGGTGTACGTACATAGCAATACCACATACGTGGTCCTCCATCTTACCTTGCTCTTCTTCACTTCCACCTCCACCATCCCCTTCTTCTACCTCTAGCTACCTCCATTAAAAACTCACTCACTCACTTTTATTGCCACTTCATTGTACGTACAATGAAGCTCATCCCTAGTGAGTATTGGCCCTCCTCCTGCTCCCACTCCCCCAAGACCCTCTCCTTCCGCCACCCCGACTCCGTCTTCAAAACCCTAAACTCCGTCTACTTCGACGACTCCCCCGACAATGCTAGCCAGCCCGAGAACGACGACGACGACAACGACGTTGTTGAGACCATAGTGCGCGGGGCCCACTCGGGGTCGACCCGCCTCTTCTTCGAGCCCTCGGCGGGCAAGGCCCTTTCAGTACCACCCTCGCCCGCCGACCCACAACAACCAGATCAAGAAGAAGACGAAGAGGTGGGGCCAGAGCCGTTCAAGGAGAGCCTTGTGATGGCCATGGAGTCCCACAACCCGTACGTGGACTTCAGGAGATCCATGGAGGAGATGATGCAGGCCCACGCACTCCTCAAGGACTGGGCCTCTCTCGAGGATCTCCTCGCCTGGTATCTCCGGGTCAACGCCACCAACAACCACGCCTACATCGTGGCCGCCTTCGTCGATCTCTTGGTCAAGTTCTCGGCCTCCTCTTCCTCAAACTCCTCCAACTCCGACGACTTGATGAACTCCTCGAGCTTGAACGTTAGTAGCTGTAGCACCAGCCGGAGCTCCTCCTCGTCCTGTGCCGCCTGTGCTCATTGTAGGGATCAGCAGCTCCGGCTGGTCATGGCCAGGAAGTCAAAAGCCAAGTCAACGACCTCCTTCTCGTCGGCCGCCTCTTCTTTCTCTTCTTCTGACGAAGCCGGAGATCGATCAACGATGATGATTAATTAATCAATTACTTACGGTTTAGCTATATGATGATATCGAGGTTTAACTTCATATATAGATCGATAGATATAATATCATGGTTTGATTCAATTACTTGTTATGCATTTGTATAGTTTTTGTAATGTAAAACGAGGTTGGTTGGTTGTAGCCTTGTAGGAGATGGATGGGGTTACATTAAAATTAATATAAGGTCGAGCATTTATGGGCGACATCATCAGATTGTGATTTGTGAGGATAAAGCCGGCCCGTCTGAAACTTAGATACTTTAATTAATTACTATAGGCTAGATTTTTATCAGTTTAAAAGTTTTCAATATTGACTTGAACTTTTGGGTATAAGCTAGCTAGTTTTCGTGGTAGATCCAGTTGACTTTGAATCTGATGCTGTCCGGCCGATTTAGAAAATGGTTGCGGTATAAGTTTTTTGAGCAACGAGGTTTATGATCGAGATTGTCCTTGTAATTCTATAAGAGTACCTAGCTTACTTAATTCCCAGGCCTAGCTTGTGGGTACATTTAAAGAGCTCTTGTGGAATAAAAAACTTACTATTTGGAGATAGATTTGCAATGGCACACAAGAATATATACTAATGCTCATGTTCTAGGAAAAGAGGTAAATAAGTTCAAATTTGAATTAGGAGCAGCAACCACCACTAGGATTTCACATTTACTACATGCAAATTCAAGACCCTGACACAGGCGGAGCACACTGTAGAAAATTTATTACAGCAAGCAATTTTGTATAGTCAAACAAGGCATTGCCTCCGGCTAACAACAACAGTGGCTTTGCTACAATGCTAAAGTGTCACCGCCCGCACCAGTTAAATGCAACAACATACATTCATTTCAAATTGTCAGATATATTACTTGATCGTGACTTTTACCATACTAAATATTTTTCCTTTTTTTATATATTAGGTTTATTGACGAGGGCCTATCAAGGCTACCACCACCAAGCGCGCCTACACTCTTTGATGGACCACTCACCCAAGCTCGAGCTAAGAAGTTACAATCCGAGAGACATGGCTTAGCTTCATCGGGTACACCATGACCAAGGAGGCTGCACACATGAAGGAACCATCATCAAAAACAATATGCCTTGGGGGCGTCACAATTGCCCCTTGCTAAGCGACCTCCCGGGCATCCTTTTCAAAGTGTGGACATGTGCCTTATTTGACTTGAGTCTTCCCATTATAGACTTTGCCTATTCTTAGTCTAAGTTGTTTATTTATTTATTTGAATAAAACAGAGTTATTTTATTCACAATATGTGGCCATACAAAAATACTAGCACAAGTCTAGTTGATTACATCTTCTCCTACTTCTAGTTTAGCTAGAACTTTTCTCTCCTTACTCGACTTTGCCTTCCATCTAGCTTTAAGGAAATTCCTAACAAGAGTTATACTCATTTTAATACAATTTTCTTCCTCTTTTTCTACCATTCCAAGTATTGTATATCACAACACTATGGCAAACACTTCAAATCTTCAAATCTAGCTTTAAGAAAATTCCTAACAAGAGTTATACTCATTCCAAGTATTGTATATCACAACGAATTCTCGAATTCTTGAACCACAACGAATTCCAAGTATTTCTACAATTCCAAGTATTGTGATATACAGAACTTTACTGGTGTAATTAACTACAATCAAACCACAAATTTTGCATAGTCTCCAGCTTTCCTTCACTGCACAAGACACACTGATCGTCTTGAACCATACCAGTCTTGATCAATCTTGATTTTGTCATGGTTCCAACACTGAATACTTTCCAAAGTTGAACGCAATCCTTGGCGTATTAAGAAGATGCCAAACCAACTCCTTCCAATTTACTTCCTCCACCTTATCCCGAATGCTATCATAAAGGGCCCTAACATCCAGTTTACCCCTTCGAACCATCAACACATTAGGAACGCGCCGAGGATCTAGCGACGCAAACAAATCATCGTCTTGATAACCATCCTCCAGATCGCGCTAACCGTATTCTTGCATCTAACATTCCAGAAATCTTCCGATCTTAGGTAGTTTTTATATATCCACCCACTTGTGCCAAATAGAGTCAGCTTGCGCTCCTTCCACTATGTCAAAAATCAGTTCAAAAAAAATTGCTTTATTCCAAACTTTGATGTCTTTTAAGCTCAGGCCTCCCTCCTCCTTTAGTCTAAAGATCTTCTTCCAAGCAATTCGAGCTTTCTTTCCATCACACCTACCGCTCCAAAGGAAGTTCCGTAGCATTCTCGTGATCTCTTTGATGAAATTGTTGGGGAGAAGGAAAATCTTGCACCAGTCGTTAAGGATGCCATACAACACAACTCTCATGATCTCAAGCCGACCCGCATAAGAAATTTGTCGGCTTGCCCAAGAGTTAACCTTAGTTTTTATCTTCCTTAGCAAGCCCTTAAAGGGTCTAAGTTTTTTATTTAGTACTATTCCTTTTAAGTATTTTGAGGAGCATATAAATACTTGTCATCTTATTATGTTTGGTAGACAACTCATTTTTAAGTGTAAAACTGATTTCTCCAATAGAGAGAGATGGGAGCTTTGCGCTTTCAAAACCATGGTATTCTTGCAGCTTGGTTTGCCTTAGATTGTGTCAACTTCATCTAAGTTGGGTGCTTTTCTAGGAACCACAAGCCTCCTTCTCGTGCCTCAAGGATCCATACTTGTTGTGTGAGATTGTAGAAGGTTGGTAGCACATCCATCATTTAGGTTCTTGTCCATTTGAGCCAAGGATATATGTGTTGTCTTGTGTTGTCGTTGATCATCTTCCATCCTTGAATCCTGTTGTTGAATCTGATCGTGTTTCCTTATTGTTCTTATTGTTTAAGCTTTGTTTGAGTCAATTCTGAGCGTAACCTTGGTTGTTCTTGTTTGTATCGAGTTGGTGTTGAAATATCGGACACGGCCAACCCCATATTATTTATGCAACTTCATGCAAGTATATAGGATTAAAAACAAAGGGCAATTTTGGAAAAGGATGGTTTTGTGAACGATTTTTTTTTTATATAGAATGGATTATATATTAATGATCCTTTAACGAATAAGGTGTTAGACTGTTAGGTAAGGTAGTACGTAACGTCTCGGTTGCGAACCTCATAAACAATGACGTCTTGTTCCCCAATCTGATTAAGCGAATGATAATATTTGGGACTATTCTAAATGGTTGAACTTAAGCCTATCTTAAATATCACCAGACTATAGTTTAATTACCCAAGACATTGTATTTTGTAGCCCATAATGGGTATGCTTAATCTTTTTCTAAGAAATAAAACGCAGGAGCTCTAGCTCCGTTTTCGAGCAAAAAAAAATAGATTAAAATTCTCATGATTCATTCACGAGACACTTGAACTTGTAGGCCAATGCATTTGGGCTAAAACAGTAAAGACTCAAAATGGCAAAAGCCCATGATACAATGAATTCATACGTAGCTAGATATATGGTGTATATATAGTCCAAGAAGGTAATACAGAGTAGTTTTCACTTTTTTTCTGATTTCCACCTCTCTTTTCTTAGGACTAATTTATGCGTTGTTTGTCTAAAGGGTTATTTACATCCTAGTGGTGATCTTAGGGTTTAGTGAGTGATCTGAATTATATCCTATTATGGCTAAGGTTCGATGGAGTAGGAAGCACAATATTACGGAATAGTTAACATAGAAAACATGCTTCTTCTTTCAAATAGTCATCACATCCGTATTAGGTTATTTTGATCCACACATCCGTATTAGGTTATTTTGATCCACTTGTGGGCACTTGTGGGCAGACGTGGAGCACCAATTAAGTAATGAGTTAAATATTTAGTTGTTTTACTAAAGTACATTTATCAAAACCAACTACCAATAACTGTTGGTCTAGTGGGATGAGGTGTTAGGCCCCTTAAGCGTTTGTTCAGGAGGTTTGAAGTTCGAATCTCACTGGTAACGTGTATGGAAAAAACAGAATTAGGAGGGTCGCCCCCAGCAATGGGCCTCTGCAGTACCCAGTCCGGACGTAGATTGACTTTGTCTAATCGAACCGGGCGAGAGATAAAAAAAAAAAATCTAGTTTAACCCCCGTACGGATAATGCGATTATAAACCCAATTTAATTAGATATGTAACATCAATGATCACGTTAAAAATATAGGATCATATATATATGTATGTATCTTCGTAAAGATTAGTGTTTTTTTACCGATAGTAAATCAACTCATAATATAAATAAGTTGGATTTGTTCAAAAATTACTTTACGGTAAATATCACGTTTTATTAAATAATAATATTTATTTGAAGATCACAACTAATTCTTGGTAAGGGATAATTCATAATTCTCGGTAATTTTTACGGAATAAGATTATACGAGATTCTAACTACCAAATTTATATAGAGGAGGGTCCAACTGATTATTTTTATCAAATCATATATATGTATCTTTCTAGTGTGATTAGATTGTGTTTTATATATACAAGAGCTCAATTGATTATTTCGTTAAAGATATAACACGTGGCGCAATTTTTGACAGTATAGATGGGACGCAGGGACGGAGCCAAGATTTTATTCCTGGGTGGGCTGAATTTACCTTATAGAAATTCTGTCTCTATATTTTTCAAAGTCCAATACGATAATAACTTCCTTTTATAAACTTTAAATATAGATCAAGTAAAATTTGATATATAAATTTTTTTTTGAGAAAGAATTATTTTATTGTAACTAAAACATGTATTATACAAACCAAAATCTAATTATAAGTAACAAAAATGTAGAATGAGGCATACAATTAAACATACACTGCACAACATAAAAAAAGGAGATTTTCTATAAAAAAAAATGGAAAACTGAATGTATTAAAAAAGTGTGGCCGTGTCAGTACGTGGAAAGAGTACCGGATAGGAAAAAATTAAAACATAGCTGTTTGCTAAGCTCGAACACGGGCCGTTTGTGAGAGAGACATACCCTCCAACCATCTGAGCAATTAATTTCAATGGTAAAATTTATAACTGTTTTTATATATATCTACTTTTATTTTTTTAGGGTAGGCTATAGCACACCCCAACCTACCCTTGTCTCCGTCCCTGATGGGACGGGTTCATGGATCATAATTTTTTTTTTTTGAGGCTTCATTCTTCGGTTATTATTGTAATAAAAATCGATATTTTGGTCATTTGAGTATTACTGTAATAAAAATCTTTATTACAGTAATACTCAAATGTCCAATATCATATTTGGACATTTGAGTATTACTGTAATAAAAATCTTTTAGACACTTGGGTATTAAAAAAGAAAAAAAAATGGATATTTTGGTATAGTATTTTAAAGGCAAAAATCGATCATTTAAGTATTTTTCGATTTAAAAAATCGGCTTTCATCCAAAAATTCCATTTATGTTGAACTTAATTTTTTATTTTACTTTACAGGTAATTAATACTCAATTTTTCTTCAAATTTTCAACTTAATCATTTTCAAATGAAGTAACTAGCCACATATTATTAGTTAAAATTTAAAAAAATTATTAAATAAATATCTATTCCAATTTGCTTGTAAATAGAAATATTTAATGAAAGTATATTTTTAATTGTTTATTTAATAGCATAATCCGATGAACTCATTATCCTTATAGACCTTATGTATGTGTTTGTAAATGAACAACATCAGCAGTATTATTTCCATTGTAAATAACCAATACATATATGATCATTTATGATAAAATAATCGAATTAATCTTTAAAGCAGTGAAACTCTTATTTGCATGAAAATTTATTTCTAAATATTCTCTTAAATGTTTAAAAGGTTTGTGATTTTGATTTTTTTTTCGCATAGAATTTGAATATACTTTTATCAATTATAAATAAAATAACTAGGCTTAAACTATAATAACATTTTTTAAATTAATAAACAAGTGTTTTTTTGCATGTACATTTGATTATTTTCATAGAATTGTACTAAAACGATAAATTTTTGCTTTTTAAATACTCAAATGTCCAAATTTGTTGTTTTTAATACCCATGTTTCAAAATATGTTTTTTAAATACCGAAGCGTCCAAACTCCAAAGGCGGTATTTTTTAAAACAATTTGGCATTTTGGGCCATATTGAATACATACATCCTAACCATCTTGCATATTTCCACACAAGTAAACATCCTAACAATCGAAATTTTTTCCAAACTGCGCACTTTACAGATTTTAATTCTGCAATTAGGTTGGGAGGGAAATAAATTCCGGGAATAGGCACATTCAGGCTCGGAGACGCTGGCCCAGCCAGCGTCTTTCGCCTTGTGTCAGCCCCGGACAAAGACGCTATCCCAGCCAACGTCTTTGTCCGGGGCAGGAAATAACTCCATTTTAGATCTGAAACAAATTTCCTCTTCAATCTCTCCCTCTTCTTCAGCAGCTCACCCCGTCGAAGTTGCATGCAAGTTTAAACCTTTCGGTATGTTTAAGTTATTACCTCCACTTAATTAATTTTAACTCAGTCTACTTAATTAATTTAAATTTAGTACCCCCATCAGGGAAGAAACTTGGTGAGCCTCCACTTATTCGGATCTCCGTCCAAATCTTGGTGCCACCTTCGTCCAAAAAACTTGGTGCAAGTTTAAATCTCCACCGGTATGTTTAAGTTATTAGGTCCAAATAATTAATTATATAATTAGTATGTTTACATGATATACACGTTTAAAATTGATGTCTATTGAGTTATTACTACCACTTAATTAATTTTAAAATTATTAAGTTTGCATGATACACCATTTTATTGATATCAATTTGTTTTCATGATATATGAGTTAAGTTCGAGTACGTCTCACAGTAAATCATTGGATTATTTTTTTTTTGTCGAAAATCATTGGATTAGTTTAATTATGGATATTTGGGCTGGATTAAGTTTGCATTATTTTTGTGTTGATATGAGTTAAGTTTGCATGATATACCATTTAAGAATTTTTGTGTTGGATTTAATTGATGAATATTTATGTTGGATTAATTGTAAATAATGTAGATAAAAAAAAATATACTAAAGTAACGAGTTAAGAATTTTTTTGAGCAAAAATGAGTTACTTGATGGATATTTGTTTTTGATTAATTGTAAGTAATGTAGATAAAAAAATTATACTAAAGTAACGAGTTAAGAATTTTTTTGAGTAAAAATATTTAATTATGATTGTATTTCATAATTTCAATACATGATGTTTATATAGCGAGGACGTAATCAAGAAAGTTGACAAAACAGTTAACATAATTATAGATGTAGTCTATCTCTTTTTAAATTAATTGAAATAAAAGATATGAAGATAGAAATGGATCACAACCTTATATTTGTTTTATTAACATATAAATTAAATCATATGGATTTGGTTGATTTCTGCATTGTTTAAGGTAGATATGGATAACCATGGAAATAATCCTTGGGCACATGGAATGGAGTCATTTATGAGCTTGCTGACGGGTATTCAGTATGGGGAAGATCCTTATGCCGTTCAGTATGCTCAAGGTCCATATCCTATTCAGTACGGGCAAGATCCCTATGCCGTTCAGCATGCTCAAGATCCCTATATAGTTCAGCATGGTCAAGAGCCGTACTTTGGGGCTTACATGAGCTCAATGCAAACAGAGTATAATGCTAGTGGATCTCAGACAGCAGAAACTGTAAATCCTGTGCAATTATCGAGAGACACCACAAGCCAACAACTTGCTGATGAAAATATAATGACTGATAATGTACACGTTGATGAGTTTGGGGTAGATCATGAGGATGATATGGATGATTCAGAAAAGGATGGTGAAGGGACTATAGATGATGTTGCAGCAGTTCAGATGGCAAGAGAGGCGGCTGCTATAACCCCCTCATGGAATGTCATTGAAGAACCCGATCCTGAAAGGATCAACTCCTGGCAAACATGGAATGCAACAAATCCATTCCCAATTGGAGGTGAATTTGCTCGTGGTCAGTATTTTGACTCATTGAACGATCTAAAGAGGGAAATCATTGTGTATTCTGTATCAAGGGGGAAGGAATATATAGTGGAAAAGGCAAGAGATCGATGGTACACTGTTGTTTGCAGAGAAAAAGGGCAAGGTTGCACGTGGAGATTATCAGCTCATCGAGTCCATGAACATCTTCCCGGGTGGAGAGTAAGCAAATATGAAGGTCCACATACTCCAACCTGTGTGAGAGATCTTATGCACATGGATAATCGTAATGTGACTGCAGAGTTCATCCAAAAGGAGATTTTGTCTTTTGTTCGTGTGGACAGAACTTTGAAACCAAACGCCATCGTAGAGCTAATACAGAAGCAATTCGATGTGGTTGCTACATACAAGAGAGCATGGGATGGGAGGGTTGTTGTTCGCTAACTCTAGCGGGGGAGATGTACAGGTCCTCCATTTGCCATTGCTCGAAAACTTGGATGATGTGGGACGATACAGTTGGGGTGGTGCCACCTTGGCATATTTGAATCGACAATTATGTAGAGCTTCTGAAAGGAAGAAACAATAAATCATTGGGCCCTTACTCCTACTTCAGGTATGCAACCATTTATTATTCGTAATTTGAGCAAATAATTTGTGATAACCATATATTACATTCATGTAGGTATGGGCATGGGAGCATTTCCCAATCGGAAGGCCAAGATGCATCGGTTTTCCGACAGAAGAACAAAATCCAACCAAGAAGAGAAATGAGGCAAGGAAGTTGGCCAGGTCAAGTAGATCTGCTGGTTCACAACCTCCTCCATTCGGCATACAAGTTCAACGTGGTCGGGATTCATTAGTAGCGAAGTAAGTACATTCACCCTCTAATACTCTTTATAATTAGCCGTTTTAACTAGTGACCACTTTTACTTCCTTTTTCCTAGGTGGGTCAGATGTAGTTATAGCTATGATGATGTGCCTACTACGCTTCGATATTACAGAGATGCATTCGACATGATGCGTCAAGACCAGGTTTGTTTTCTTAAAGAAGCGACTGGTGTTTATAGCTTGATTAGTTTCATGCTATAAAAACATGCTTATTTTTTGCAGTTTATTTGGGAGCCATACTCTGATGATATATTACCTTCCCTTCATCCCATCTGTCGAGCAGCACTTGATATGTGGAGGACACAGGTGCCTCTGATTTGCTTTGATATAGTTGAGCATCATCGGCCTGAACGTGTGATGCGACAATTCGGATATCCGCAAGATGTGCCAGCTGGGTGCACCTATGATCGAAAACTACATGAGATAGATAAGAGGGGAAAGCCTGACACTGATTGGGCAAAGGTTCATAAGAAATTTATCGCAGAATGGGATGAACGTGCTTCTTCGGTAGTTGCCTCGCCTTCTGTTGAACTTGGAGAATCAAGTCTTGAAGAACGTTATATGACTTGGTACCGACAGATCACGCGTCGACTCATTAGTCCACAGACTCAAGCAGCAATGGGCCAATACCAACCAGTGGCATCAGACTTCTATATGACTGTAAGCATGCAATCTAATAGGCTTTAAATTACTCAAATATCTAATATTTCAGATTTATATATATATTTTTTGTTTTCAGGGACAATATCTACCTACTGAAGGGAATATGTTCTTTAACCCCGTGTCTGTTGACCCATCATTTTTTTGGCATCCACAACATCCTGCTGGGTCATCGTTTGGTTCAGGGTATCATACCAACCCTTCGACACACATACCGCCACCAGTGTACATGTCACAACCACATTTCCCATCGACACCTATGCAGCCACCAATCTATATGCCCCAACCATCGCATCCATCGACACCCATGCAACCACACATGTATATGTCGCAACCTTCTTTATCTGGGTCAGGTGTTTCTCCGGGGTTTGGTGGTGGTGTTTCGGGCTATGGTAGTGGTTTAGGGTATGGTAGTGGTTCAGGGTATGGTAGTGTCTTGGGTTCAGATTTTTCTTCGGGATTAGGAGGTGCTTCAGGGTCAGGTTGTCCTACTGGATTTTACGGTGGTTCAGGGTTAGCTGTTTCTTCGGGTTTAGGTACCTCTTCGGGGTACTATGGTGCTTCTGGGTCGGGTAGTGCTTCGGGCGGGGTGGTTAGTGATTTCACAAGGTTTCCTCGTAGTTCGGGGTATATATTTACGGGTGAGTCGTATCGGTACATTTCCCCTACTAGGCCGGTGTCCAGGGATGCCATCCCTGGGCGTGCTACCTTCGAGCCACCGTTTCAGGTATTCTGGAACCAAACGAGGGCGAGGAAGAGGAAGAGGAAGATGAAGACGAAGACGAAGACGATTATGAAGAAGGCGAGGAAGGTGGAGAAGGGGAAGACGAGGAAGAAAGTGAAGAAGACGAAGAAGGTCGGTGAAGACAGTGAAGATGATGATTAAACTCTGTTTTAATTTGTGTGAACTATTAAAGATTCTGTAACCTCTACATATGTTTTTCACAAAATATTGAAATTAAATAGTCTGAATTATTTAGTTTTAATTTTATAAACATTTGATATTAAAATTGGAAAATTAATATACAATTAACGAATGAATAGGACCTATTTTGTAAACATTTGATACAATTAATTAGTTTTTTATATATATGTCAAATATATAATACTATATTTTAAATATAACAAGACCTATTTTAAATAAAATATTAATATTAAAATCTATTAAAATAATAATTTATTCTTAAATACTATTATTTAGTCATAATATTATTTTAATAATCATTAAAAAATTCAAATTCTTGACTTTTTAGGTCGACCGGAACCCACACAATAACTTATCAAGACCTGTAACCCGATTGACCCGAACCCACACTCAACTTGAACCCGAACCGGAATCCACCCGACCCGACCCGTTTAACACCTCTAAAATATATAATAATAATATATATAAGATATACACAAGTTAAGTTATTTTAACGAGTCAGATAATCGAACGAGATAACGTCTTTTGATCAGACATGTAAGTATATCGGTCTTTCTCCTAAACCGTAACAAAAAAATTATTAAATCATTTAGGCATTTAATTTGAATTAATTTATTTTAATTAAGTTGATATTAAAATTTTGAAACAATGAAATAATACCGAATTTTGGAAAAAAAAAATAAAAATATAGAGAGAAGCTGACCCAACCAGGGTCTCTCTAAGAAAGACGTTGGACGGACCAGCGTCTTTCTGTCAAAGGCGCTGGCTGGGCCAGCGTCTTTGTCCGGGGCTGACACAAGGCGAAAGACGCTGGCTGAGCCAGCGTCTCCGAGCCTGAATGTGCCTATTCCCGGAATTTATTTCCTTCCCAACCTATTTGAAGAATTAAAATCTGTAAAGTCCGCAGTTTGGAAAAAATTTCCTAACAATCTTGCATATTTCCACAAGTAAAACATATTTCATGCAAATGCTACAAAGAATGCTACTCCAAAAGAAGATCCCATACAAAGAGACACATTCCCCAAAACAGAGAGCTAGCCATTATTAGCCAATCCAACCCTCTTTTGGACCTTGGTTTGACCCATTTGACCACCTCGTCCCTCCCTTCAATCCCCCCAATTCCTTTTTTTTTTTTTTTTTTTTGAAGGAAACCCCAATTCCTTTTACTTTGCCATAACTCTTTTCTTCTTTCCTCTTTTCCTTCTTTTCTCCTCCTCAGCTTATTATGTATTCTTTTCATTTCCTAGAACAAAGCCAACTAAACGTATCTCACCCCCCAAAGCTGTGATCTTCCATTGATATGGCCTAATTCAAGCTTTTCTAAATCGATCAGTACACTCAAAAGGTTGAGACGAATCCAGCTTCTAAACGCCCTTCACCACTTTTAATAAATCAACATATTTTGAAAAATATAAAGAGTAAACTTTAATTGAAGTAGTATCTTTTTGTAGCAACCAAAAACAAAAAAAGAAGCAACACTTACTTTCCTTCGTATACACTCTAGTTACTAGATAAACCTTGGGGTGGTTAATTATGTGCTTAATTCACACAAATCATACCTAGTTAGTTAAACTTGGCCAATAAAGAAGTACAAGTAAAAAAGACCTTTATGATCATTTTTTTTTTTTTGGTTGAGGGCACGACCCATGAGAATCGAAACGGTAATATCTGGGTATTACCTTGTAGGCTTAACCGCTCTCGACTGGATGCCCAAATACGTTTATGATCATTCATTAGAGCGGCTAAACTTCATCTAACATTCTAACATACAATGGAAATAGAGGATTTAATTCATGAGGTTGCATAAATCATTTCCAGTGCACCCTTTGTGAAATGAACTTTGATTCACATGCATTCAACTTTCAAAAAATTAACAAGTTTTTTTTTAAAGCTAAAATCTTCCCTCTCCCTCAAGGAAGGCACATCTATTGAAACCTTCCCTTTTAACACTTTACTTAACAACCCACTCTCACCTTCAAATTTTCAAACTTTAGCCCACCACTTCCACTCCTTCAACAAACTCCTTATATATATCACTTATCTCTTCATAACCCACTTCACTTCTTTTCCTTCACCATCAAACAAACTCTTCACTCCATCTCAACTCAGCTTCAAAACACCAATTCATTCTTCTAAGAACAAGCTAGCATGAGATCACCAAGTGGTTGCACCATGCAACAATCATTAACTCCAGAGGCAGCCACAATGATAAAGCAATCCATAAACTTGGCTCGCCGAAGAGGCCATGCACAAGTGACCCCAATCCACGTAGCCACAATCATGCTATCCAACTCCCCATCCAGCCTTCTCCAAAGAGCCTGTTTCAAATCCCATTACCACCCTCTCCAATACAATGCCTTGGAAGTTTGCTTCAACGTCGCCCTCAACCGCCTCCCTACCGCCTCTCCAAGCCCGATCTTAGGACCCCATCACACTCCTCACTATCCCTCTCTCTCTAACGCTCTCGTAGCCGCCTTCAAGCGGGCCCAAGCTCACCAACGGCGTGGCTCATCGGTTGATGCCCAACAGCAGCCTATGTTGGGAGTCAAGATCGAGGCGGAGCAGCTTGTTGTTTCCATCTTAGATGATCCTAGTGTGAGTAGGGTTTTGAGAGAAGCCGGTTTCTCGAGTGCCCATCTTAAAGCTAATGTTGAGCAATCCTTATCTTTGGTTAGCAGCCCTGTGGTCATAAGTCCACCACCGCTGTTGATGAGTAGTAACCAAGGTGTTGTTAGAAATGAGGATGTTTTGGGTGTGGTTTTGTCAATGGTGGGCAAGAGTACTAGTAATACTAAGAAGAGTTGTAGTAGCACAGTTGTGGTGGGTGAGAGTTTGGGAGATTGTGAGAGTTTAGTGAGGGCAGTGAAGGAGAAAATTGAGAGAGGAGACGTGCCTAATGAATTGAAGTATGCAAACTTTGTGCAGTTTTCAATGGTGTCAATCAAGGGCTTTTCTAGGGAGGAGGTTGAGTTGAAGCTTGGAGAGTTAAGGAGTCTGTTAAAAGGGTGTATGGGAAGTGGGTTTGTTTTGTATTTGGGTGATCTCAAATGGGTGTCTGAGTATTGGGCAAATTATGGTGGCCAAAGAAGTAGCTATTATTGCCCTATAGAGCATATGGTGATGGGGCTTAGGAGATTGTTCTTTGGAAATACTGTTGAGAATGGAAAAGTCAGGATTTTGGGTATTGCAAATTTCAGCTCTTACATCAAATGTAAACAAGGGTATCCTTCTATGGAGACACTCTTGGATCTTCACCCTCTTGCCATTCCTGTTGGCAGCTTGGATTTCAGTCTCAAATTAGATAGGTAAAATCCTAGTTCAGAAATGAGGCAAAAAAAATAATCTTGGAGGGTCTTTTTTTTATTTTTTTTTCTGTCTTTGATAAAATCTAGTGTGTTCTTATGGTTTTGTATTCTATTTCAGCACAAGTGTTGTCCCAAGAGAAAACTATAGCTGGTCCCTTCAAGAAAACAGGACAGATATGCATCTTTCTTGCTGCTCTGATTGCTCGGCCAACTTCCGTCGAGAAGTCAAGAACATGAACTCCTCTACTTCTGCATCTAAGCTATCTAGCTTGCCTTCATGGCTACAGAAGTGCAAGGAAGAAATTAAAGAAGAAACCATGAGTGATCAGGTTAGTTTTATATTTGTGCTTGTTCTTATTGTTTGTTATCATGATACTAAAGCCTTGTTGATTTCCTTATGCAGAAAGATGAAGGAGAAATCAAAGAGCTTTGCAAGAAATGGAACTCAATTTGCAGCACAATCCACAAAACAATCAATTTCTCATCAGCATCTCCTTCTCCTTGCACATCAGTCTCTTCCTATGACATGAAACTCCATCAGCTTGAGCACAAATGGTCTTCAAAAGAGCGAAAACCGGATCTTCTATCAAATCCTAACTCGACTCCAAACTCGGCTTCCTCTAGTGAGACAACAACAGAGATTATAATGGAGAATGCAATTGAGCTTAACTTTGAAACAATGTGCCTTGGCTTGGAGAAGAGAGTTCCATGGCAAAAAGAGATTGTTCCTGACATTACAAGTACAGTTTTAAACTGCAGGGCAGGATTGGCACAAAGAAAAGACAAAAGCAAACTCCAAGAAAAGCAAGAAACATGGTTGTTGTTCTCAGGTGCAGACAAAGACGGCAAGATGAAAGTGGCTAAAGAGTTAGCGAAGCTTGTCTTTTGCTCGTACAAGAGTTTTAAGTCAATTGATCTAAGTGCTGGTCATGGTGTACTTGAGAGCCTTGCAAGATCATTGAGACATGATCCTCATCGCGTGTTTTACATGGAAGACGTAGATCAAATGGATCATTATACGCAAAAGGGTCTTAAGAAAGCAATGGAGAGTGGAGTGATCACACTTGTAAATGATGAAAATGTGCCTCTCGACGACGCTATAGTCATTTTCAGTTGTGAGAGGTTCAGTTCAGCGGAGAAGAAGCTCAGTAGTCATGATAATGGTGAGGATGAGCAAGGAGTGGAAATGAATTGTGAAGATGAGAATGATATTGAAGAGGCCAGCAGCTCTTGTGGACCGTTGGATTTGAATCTTGCAGTTGATGAAGAGGTAGAGTATTCAGTTGGGATTCATACTTGTGTAGACAGGCAAATCTTCTTCAAAATCCAGGTGTTGTAGACTTGTAATGGAGATATATGGTTGAGCAATGTAGCATATATATCTAAGTTTAACTTTTTTTGTTGGTTTGTATTTCTTGTGATCTTTTGAGTTGGGTGGGATAAGGATGCAGATTTCTAAGTGTAATTTTTCCATATCCAGGAGCAATGTAACATATCCAGGAGTTTATGTTTTTTTTTTTGATCAAAATAACTTAGGAGTTTATGTGTAGCAAGAAGTATGTTAATATATGTGATACGGACCCGGTGTGAGTCTCGTATCGAGCCCTTGTTGGTCAAGGGGGGGAACCCGTGTCCGGTGTGGGCACGAGGTTCAAGCAGGTCGCGCTGGTAACGCGAGAGAGCAAGGACACCAAAGAGAATTAGGGCAAAGGTCTAATTTCTCTGATTAATTTCTCAAGGAGACAATTAGGAGGTATTTATACCTATGCCCTAGACGGTTCAATAAAATGCATCTCAGGAAAGAACCGACAAGAAAACCCGAGAGGAGAGACTAGCTCTTGTTCCAAAAATTACAAACCAAATAAAATACTAAATCCAAATAAAGTAAACTGCTAAACAAAAATTACACATCATCGCGGAATCGGATCGGAAGTCGTTTCTCGCGACGTGGCCGATCCACCCGCGATGGCGGGTCACCAACCCGCGATCGCGGGTCAGGCGATTCCCGAGCTTCCTCTTCGCCGCGACGCGACCAATTCGCTCGCTCAGGATCGACCCTCAGGGGGGTCGATCTCGACCCTGCCTGGGTCGATCCTGAGACCTCGTTTTCCACCTGGGTCGATCCTGAGAGCTCTTTCCGCGGTGGGCTCGTGCTCGACCCCTCCTGGGTCGATCCTGAGGCTACTTCACGTGTTTGTGCCGTATCAATATGGATATTCGTTTTTGGTTATGATGACTTAAATCTTGTTTCATAATGGCTTCGTCATCAGTACGTTTTGAGATTCAATTTTCTCATGTACACTTCAAATTCATGAGCTTGTGCTTCTCAGTACGTGATTTGCTAATACATCCAAGCAACCTACTAATTACTTGAACTTAAGAGCACCATCTAGTTAATTAAGAGACTAATAGTTATTTAAATAATTAAAAAATGCAAGTCTGGGTGGTGTAGTTGGTTATCACGCTAGTCTCACACACTAGAGGTCCCCAGTTCGAACCTGGGCTCAGACATTATATTTTTTCGTTTTCCTAAAAAAAGGGTCTTCATTGAATTTGATTTGAGAAAACTACGAAACCGTGAAATTTGAAATTTTCCTCCAAAAGATTGATTCATAGCGTGACTGATAGGCAAAGCTAAGCTAAGCTATGCTTTAGATTAAAAGGGGAAAAAATATGTTTCAAAAAATAATAGATAAAGGAAATCAAGACCTTACTTTCATCATTGCTAGTTGATTAATTTCGCCTTGCATTGTAGTAGTACATATACGAGCTTTCATTCTTTCTATAAGACCAATCTATACAAATGTTGTAAAAGTTTATTCAAATAATTTAGTTGTCAGGATTATCATTCATCCAGGTTTTTGGAGTATTAAGGTGCATGTGTAATAAAATAATGATAAAATAGGTTTAGATCCTAAAATGGTATTTAATTAAAGATATTGTAGTGGTAGATTGGGAGATGGAAGAGAAGGATGGAACACTTAAAAGTGGATAAATGAAGAAAGGCCAAAAAGAAGCATCCATCAGTCTTTTAAGAACAAAAGGATATATGTTCCATCTTTATAAAGCCAGCTAAGCTTAAATACTACACTACTACTAGCTTCAAAAGAATTTGAATTCTAAAAACATACAGTATATAGAGGCGTAAACTTCAGCGGCCAATAGTTTCGATCAAGTTGATCATCTTTAGCAGCTTTTTGGATTAATTATGTTCTTCCTTGATTTCAGAATGATCGATCAAAAACCTCGATCTTAATTATTTCCCTTTCAATCAAAGAAAACACAATATCACGATCAGATGATGTATCATTGTATGAATAATAACATGTCCTTTTGTACAAATTTGGTCTTTCATGCATACGTATAATATGTTAAGAAGAGGATATATAACATTTGTAAAAGTTTTGTTTCATCTATAAGGCAGGTCTACCTAGCTACCGGCCAATATGTTAGTATTACGATATACTCTACATCATTATTTCTCGAGCACCGATCCCATTAGGCCTTTTAACTTTAAATTTTGGCTCATGATATTTGATTTCTTACATCTAATTAGTTAGTGCTTAAACATTCTAGAGTTAACTTCAACCCCTTTATGAATTGTAGCTCTAGTGAGCTAGTTTTAATAAAATAAAATACTTTCAACCGAAAAAAAAAAACTTATGGATGAATGTATGTACGTAGTATTGTTTTTTGATAAGCAATTCTCTTATAAGCTAAATCAATTTCTCTTTGTATTTCTAATTTAAAGCTTGTATTATTAAATATATATTTAAAGCTTGTATTATTACTGTTATTATCATAATATATAGTCTGCCAGCCACATATGACATGAAATGTCATCATTGTTATCTACATACCAGTCATTTTTCTACATCGATCTTTGCATTTGATTTGTGGTTCATAAGATTTCATAACATATGTTATTGACAAGCTCTTATTTCATCTACCACTTTTTTCGCAGCTTTATTCAATATTTATTTTTGATTATACTTTCTCTTTCAAGATGTTTCACATACTATTATTATATATGGTTTTTGGGAATAAACCAAAAAAAATATGGCTTTCGGGAAACTTCGCAATCACACACATCTTTCTTTACAATGGTAAGTTAATTTACTTGAGGAGTAATTATACTTACCTTCACTTGGTGGATCTCCATTCAGCATGCATGAATAGGTGAAACTAAAGGCCGTTGAATTTGACCATCAAACTCACTGGTGGACCCAGAAATATTCGTCAGAGAGGGCATAATAACAATTAGTAAGACGATGAGATAAAAATATTGATATTTATTACTATTAATAGTAAATGTTTTTAAAATATATATAATAAAAGAATAATTTCAATAATAATTAAATACAACCACTCTTCTTCCAACGTAAGTAATCAATTTTTTTATGTACATGTAGCTCGTTAATATACAAAAAAATATTATATAATATTAAGAGAGAATGATGGAAAAAAATATTGGTAAAAGTTTGAACTCCGGGGATATAAACAACAAACTATCCATAATCGATTGGGATAACTATATTTTATAATGTTTCCGTTTTACAATAGTTTTCCATAGAGACATTTGTACATATATTAAGAAAATTTTCTCAAAACTACCCATATCAATGTAGAGTTAATTACTAATTAATGTAAAGAAGCATAGACAACGGGTATGGATTATTATAAAGTTAATAATGAAAAAAAAATGATAAACAATGTGAAAATAAACAAGTATCTACTATAATACAGTATAATGCGGAACCAATGTCTTTGTTAAAAATTGCGCCACCTCATCAACGTTGAATAAAATAATATTTTTATTTTAACAATTATTAACACATAATTAATACTAGGATTGTGTACTATAATTAGATCACATGCATATCAAAATGGGAAATTATATTAGCTACAATCTCTCTACATATTTTTCCGTATCAAGAGAACAACTTCTGACCAAGGATGAAAAATGATTAACCAAATATTATTCAATAAAGATCTTATGGAAAATTATCATTTGCACAAATTTCATATAATTTGTATCTTTGAATGTACACGTTACTACGTTAGAAATATGAGGATGAACATCATCTTTTACACACATCTCATATAATTTATATCTTTAGTTATTAAAATAATCCTCATATAATTTATATGAGTATGGGAAAAAAATGGTCATTAACCGTACATTGTACGGGTCTTCAACTAGTTGTAAAATAAACTATACTTCCTCCATCCCATTTTGTTTGTCCCATCTCTGTTTCCATCATCCTAAAATGTTTGTCCTCTTTCCTTTTATATCAACAATTACTTACAATATTACTCTCCTTTAATCCACTTTTTTTTCTATTTTATCACTTTTCAACATTTTCCTCCTATAACCCTTATTTAATTTTAATTGTTACCCACTTTTTCTTCTATTATAGACAATGTGTATTTTAGGACAAACAAAATGAGACAGAGAAAATAATGTATTTACAACTATTATAAGCGGAGTAGATATTCTATATAATAATAATAAAAATGTAAAATCCCAGAGAGGGCACTTACCCCCGCTATGCACATGCTACGTCCGCCCCTGATCAAACCACGTCCACATCAAGCTGAACGATTAAGTAGAATTATTCTTACGGCTTTTCTACGCGCAAGAGCTACATGCTAATTTGAAGAACCAAAATCATAAAAGAGTACTAGAACCCGGCCTATTCAAAAAATTAATTAACCATAAGTAATTAAATACTCCGTATAACTAAATAAAATGTTTCCGTTTTAACGTTTTTTTGTAGACGTTTCCATTTTAAGGTAGACTATGCCATTTTTTCTATATACTAGCTAGCTTCGAGTCTTCGACTACGAGTTAGACAAGAAGTTCGAAGTAATTAAATATATTAGGTCATTGAATAATTTGAACTCAACTTCGATCACAACAAGTATTAAAAAACTAGAACAAAATCTAATCAACAAGGTATATCAACTAGGGTTTATGTAGATGTATGTACATTTTTCTGTCCTAGTTGCATGGGTTTTTAACATGTGATCGGGAAGATCAAAATTAAAGCATGCTCAATCCAAAGTGTAAATGACAGATAGAAAAAAGAGGAAAGATAGCAACTTTGATGTGAGAAAAGCCAAGAAAAGAAAAGACGTTCAGAATATATATGATGTAGATCGTAATGATTACAAATGAAAAAGAAGAAACAATTAATATGAAAAGGGAAGGAAAAGGCATTTCAATTATATTACTAGTATCATGCAATTATCTTTTCAAATAAGCTTGTTCATATTTGTATTTGCATGGATAAAAAGTAGCGTTCAAACATATGATAGGGTTCAAAATTACGCTTACGCATATATTTTGGTAAACACGAGGTCCACGTACAAACCCTAATCTCACACTCTATAAGAAAAACACGCAACTTAGGGAGATTATCGTGACGGCTCATTGGCTCATAGACATTAACAGATTACATATATATACATGAGATATGTCATACATATCATCTCAGAACGTATAGTATTAGTCCTATATGTTGTAAAAAAAAGTACACTTATTGCATGTTGTGTATGATAGTACTATGAACCACTGTACTGGCATGATTTTTTTTTTACAACAAGAGAAAAATACTAGGCCTCCTAATCAGTGTAGGACCAGCCTAAATCATCCGCGCGGATGATCTTCAAAAAATCTCTGCCTTCTCGTATTCTGCCTTCACTTAATCCAAACATCGTTCTTAAGGATTCCTCCCAGCATTGCGTCTCATAGGTCGTCATCACAATGGCGAGTAAGAGTTGTGGATCAGCATTCCTGGCTGCTAAGAAGTTTGCAGCTCTGTTACTTTCCATGTAGCAATGAAAAACGCGAACCTCCTCGATCAAAAAGAGAGAGGAGGCCTTTTATGTCAGTAATAACCGTTTGGATTTCCCACGGGCATCTCCATACCCCCTTAATGTTGTTAATGACACACAAGTTATCACCTTCAACCACTAGCTTTGTTATATTAAGGGATTTTGCCCTTCGCACCCCATCCAGAGCCTCCAGCGCTTCAGCTTGGAGGATGGACGGGGCGGCCAACTTCCGTCGATCTATGGCAATAATCTTCGAGTTAGTATCTCTCAAAATAAATCCTCCATGCGTGGACGAGTTGGATCGCCGAGAGCCATCAAAATTAAGTTTTATCCATCCCCTGTCTGGTTTCTTCCATGTTGGGTGCCTCGGTCTCTGCCGTTTCATTGTTTGCTTGTGCTCTAGCTGTTCCGCCAGTTTCCACTACGAGTAGGTGGCAAGAGCCAAGTCAGATGGTTTCTCATCCCTTAGTGCCCTGTCTATATTGAAAATTTGGTTATTCTGGTGCATCCAAATTGCCCACCACAGAATCAATATAATGGTGTCTCCTTTGTTCGCCTTGATGGTCTGTACAATGCTATGGTTCAGATCTCCCTCGTCCTTGATGACAATCCTCACTCCCGTACGTTGTTCGAGGTGTCGAATCATTGTGATAGTGAAACCGCATTCAAAGAATAAGTGTTTGGTAGATTCGTCTCGGGTATCACACAGAGAACACGCATTAGGCACTCTCGTATGATACCTATTCAGCCGTTCCGTTGTTGGAAGGCAGTCTGCAAACGCTTTCCAGACAAAGTTCTGTACTTTTGGAGGGACTTTGAGGTTCCAAATCCATTCCATGTTTTGATCAGGGAGGTGTCTCGTTTCTTCACAAAGCTGAGTTGCCGTCTTGAATGAGAAAGCCCCGTCCGGGGATGGTGTCCAGATTACTTGATCATCCTGGTCCGTAATCAGGATACGTACTTGCAGAATCCTGTCAACCAAATGCTGTGGAAGGTACAGTTTCAATTTCGAAGTGTCCCAAGTTTTGTCATCCAAAATAAAGTCCGACACCTTCAGTTTGACATTATCGTTCTGAAGGTATGGTCGTAGAATATCGTTATCTAACCATGGATCCGTCCAAAAATTTATAGTTTTCCCGTTCCCAAATTGCCACCTAAGGCCCTTCTTGAAGGTTGACCTGATGTTCAAGAGTCGTCCAAATTGGCATGATTGTCTAAGTTATATATTGTATCTCGTAATAAAAGATCTAGACCGGCACATCAACAATGACATCATGCTAATTACTATATAGCTTCTGTTACGAGATATGTTACTAGTGTTATTGTTAACCATATTATTATCTTATGAAGATTGTCTATCTTAGCTTAGATTATCTTGTTGAGTAAGTGATTTATTTACCTAGTAACTTTTGTATTAGGGTTTGCATGCATGAGATGATGTATAAGTCCTATAAATACTATCATTCTAATATATATCAATAAGATTACACAACTAAATACTAGTGTTATTGTTAACCCCTGGCCCCACTTCCCTCCAACACCCCTTCCTCACCAAACCAAATTGGGCCACGTACATCACCCATCTCACGCGCCCTCACTTGATCCCCTAGTGATCGCTCCAAACCCTAATCCAGTAGCCCAAAACCCCAATCCACCCACCCTGCCCAATCCCGATTCGAACCCTCCTCCACCTCCTCATAATTACGATCTCTAAAAATATCATTTCTACATCAATCATACAGCTTAACCTTCTTGCCCAAACCCAATCTTCCCTTGAGCAAAAACAATCACCCAAGCACTCAAAGATCCGGGTTGGAGAAATGCTATGAATGTTGAATTTGGAGCTCTCTGCAAAAATCATACATGGAATTTGGTTCCACCAACAGCTAATCAAAACCTAGTCGGGAGCAAGTGGGTGTTTCATGTGAAGTACCATCTAAATGACTCTATTGATCGTTACAAGGCTTGGCTCATTGCGAAAGGTTTCCATCAAAGAGAAGGTTGGGGCTACTCTAAGACATTTAGCCCGGTAGTCAAGCCAGTTATGGGGCAGAATACATGTTTAGACCCCTTAACTTGTAACTTTTATGCAAATAGACCCTCCAACTTTGAACATTACCTATCAAACCCCCAAACTTAACATTTTTTCCTATTGAGCCCCTTTTGCTGACCTGATGGGGCGCGTGCAAGTCACTCCTCCAGCTGGCTGTGAAAGTTCCCCAAAATTACTTACATGGCAAAAAAAAAAATGCCATGTGGAGTCCCAAACCCTATCTTCTTCTTCATCTTCTTCCTATCCACAATCCCCCCATTTTTAGATCTGGGATGTCACGTGGCTGCTGAGTGGAATAAAAATGGCCCCGGTCAGCACGTGTTATTCACACTACGTAAAAAGAGGGTTCATTTGCAAAAAAAGGGCTCAATAGGCAAAAAAAAGGAAATTTTAGGGGTTCAATAGAAAATATTCAAAGTTGGGGGGTCCATTTGCAAAAAAGTGACAAGTTGGAGGGTCTACGTATGCATTCTGCCCCAGTTATGGTCAGGCTCGTCCTCACAATTGTCGTGTCCCATCGGTGGTGCCTATGGCAACTTGATGTCAACAATGCCTTCTTGCAAGGTACACTTCAAGAGGAAGTCTACATGAACCAACCTCCGGGCTTCCTTGACAAAGCTTGTCCCGATCACGTGTGCAAGTTGAACAAAGCCATCATGGCCTAAAGGCATATCTACTTCAACTCGGGCTCACAAACTCAAGGTCTGATGCTAGCCTTTTCATATAAATTCACGATGGGACTACAATCTATCTTTTAGTCTATGTGGATGATATCATCGTTATCGGAACATTGAGCTCTCTGTCACTAATCTCATAAATCGTCTAGTAAGATGGTTCTCACTTAAAGATCTTGGCAACCTCTCGTACTTTCTTGGTGTAGAGGCAATTCCGTCATCCTCTGGTCTTTTCTTCTCACACCGCAAGTACATCCAAGACACACGTACTTCACAAAGTCGGTATGCAATACGAAGTCGGTGTCCACTCCGATGTCGACCTCTCCCTTGGTCAGAAATTCGGGTAACTTGCTTCCTAGTCGGCTAGTCCCATTGATTATCGCATGGTTCTCGGCAGCCTCCGATACTTCTCTTGTACAAGGCCCGAAATTGCATTTACGGTAAACAAGCTCTCACAGTTTATGCAACATCCTACGTCTGAGCACTGGGTTGCGTTGAAGAGACTCCTTCAGTACCTACAGAGCACCATTAAGTATGGCATCACCATCTCATCGAGCCCCACCTCGTCTCTTCATGCCTTTTCCGATGCAGAATGGGCAATAGACCATAATGACTTTATCTCCACAACAAGATACCTCCTGTACTTTGGCTCGACGCCAATCTCACAGTATAGGAGATTGACAATATAGGAGCCAAAGTAGACTTTGGCTTGCCTTTCACTTTGTTAGGGAGCATGTTCGCAATGGCACCTTTCGAGTACAACACGTACATCTCCACAAAGTCACAGTTGTCCAACATCCTTACTAAGCCCATGCTTCGGCCCCGGTTTCAAGAGCTTCTCGACAAGCATGGACTTTCCCAAAATGACCGTCCAACTTGAGGGGGAATGTTAACCATATTATTATCTTGTAAAGATTGTCTATCTTAGCTTAGATATGATTATCTTGTTAAGTAAACTATTTATTTACCTACTAACTTTTGTATTAGGGTTTACATGAGATGATGTACGAGTCCTATAAATACTATCATTCTCATGTCAATAAGCTCTCGAAATACCTAGAGCGGTGTAACCCGAATTCAATCTTCCATAATAATATACGGTTTCTCTGCCCGTGGACGTAGGTAACACACCGTTACCTAATCACGTAAATCTGTATGTCGTTCTTGTTTTATTGTTCTCGTTCGATCTCTCGTTACAACAATCCGTGTTTAGCGCGCTTAAACATATATGCATGAATCACATTTATTACACTTTGGGTTGCCGTAATATATACATAAGTAGCTGGTTGTCCCACCACAGAAGACAAGCTTCCGCACTCTCCAACTTTGGGAGAGCTAGAAAGAGAGATCAAAGTGAGTGGGTTAGTATTGAAAAGACTTTGCCATGGAGACAAAGTTTCCACAGCCTACTTACTTTTGCAGTCTTTAGTAAAAAGGAAAAGGTATGCAACGGCTAGCTGCTATATTCATTGTGTATTAGTAGTGCCAAACCCTCCTCCATATATGATATGTACATATAGTTTATATATATATATATATATATATATCCTCGTTAAAGTTGATCTCTTTATACTTTTTTGTGCATGAAAGTAAGGTAGTTTCTTGGATCTCCAACCCTAATTTAATCCATCAATTCCTAGCTAGATATCCCCTTTCTTTACGCTGCAGCTGACAAGATGCCAACATGACAAAATGGATGACCACTACTGCACTAGTACTATTGCCTGTGAAAATACATTAACAAGAACATGATGTATTTAACCCGGGAATCATGACGTTGATACAATCGTGGATTCTTTCATCCTATGTCCTTGGACCATAACTTAATACGGAGTAGGATTTTTTTTACAAGGAAAGAATTAGGAGAACCGACTCGACCAAAAGTGTACTGTCCGAAAAAAAATCCGAACAATCATTTGTGCGGATGAACGCTAGAAGAACTATATGATCATAGTAGTACCCGATTTAAAGATAAAATTTAGAAACTACCCAAAATTTAGCTCTATAGGAGACATCAATTACGAAGACATTCTTAGAAAGCTAGCTAGTTCCGGCCATCAGCAACAAATTTACAATACATATTTCAGAATCTATGGCGATGGAGGATTCAGTTTGTGGGATCTTCATGAATAATTTATTCCGAGTTTTGAGAGATCCCAGGCCATATTGGTGGCACTTTGCTTTACGAGATGCCTCTGGGGCCCATTGACCAGTGCAGAAGTAGATCAAAAGAGTTTGAAAATGGGAATGCAGAGGACTTTAGTACAGAACGACTCAGTCAAAAAGGCCAACATATACATGAAAGTTAACGAGAATGTTTTCGAGGAGCTTTTCTTTTTTGGAATAAAGTATCAAATCATTGTTGGGTCATTTGTCTTAAAGCATAATCTCTACATAAAGATACCTGATCGTCTTTTTACACATGGCCTTATCACTAATTTGGATATCTGGTCTGATAACCCGGTCTGGCTCAATCCGCAGTAGTAAAAGTATAAGAGAATTCATGGGCTTTTCTTCTTTGGAATCCCAATGTAAGCCCAATTTGGTAGCCCAAAAAGAACCCGCCGTTGGCCTAACAGCAAAGTCTAAGAGGACACGTTAAGATCATATACATGATGTGTATGGTATTTGAGCTAATTAAGCTGAAAATGGCTTGGAATTTCAGAAATGCCTTAACTGTTGCCAGTCTACTACATTCAAATCTCTATAAGCAGCTAAACATAGAAAAGGATTGATTTTTCAAGTCCCAGAAAGAGAACTCAAACAAGTTTCAGAATACACAAAAAGCAAAAGCAAAGAAAACCAAAGATAGCAACAAAGCAGACAAACAAAGTACATGAATTTACACAGATTGGAGATAAAAGTAAGATTGTACGAGAAGGTTACATATGCAACTATCCAGTAGGCATGAATGCCATTGTGTTCTGGATCTTTATTTCTTATTATACAGTTTCCAAACTAAACAAAGGTAAGCATTGAACAGCTTGTAAGATGCTTCTCACATTCTTGACCAAAGGCGGGTCAAGCTCGCCTGTATTGATCCATGAGGCTCATCAGTGGGTAGGTATACATCGTCCGCAAACTGCAAAAACATAACATGAAAAAGTGAACAAATCTGATTATATCTATACAACATTTCCTTAGTTTGGCTTTCGGTTTCTTCGCAGAAAGAGTTGAAAACAGAAACAACAAACAGGCTTTTCGATCTTACCTTGACTATTGCTGGATTATCTTTGCTTGATAGGTTAACAGGAAGAAAATGAATGTTCGGCATTTTAAGTTCAACTGATTCTATATCTTGAAACCTGGAATTATGGCAAACATTATCAGTCACATTTGAAAATTAACTTTTATAATGGTCTGCATTTTGTAATGGATCCGGGACAAGAGAATTCAGTAGAAGACCTGCCAAGGACGGCTTTCGCCATTTGGTAAAGAGTGCTCTGAACAGATGGACTGTACACTCCCTCCTTAGGAGGGCCAAAGAAAACCTCAAGCAACACTTTCTTCACAGACTCAAATTTTTCAGTAAAGTAACTCGGTCTTGAAGGAACGCTAGCAACAGATTGGAAAGGATACCTGCACATAAAATATCCATCTCAGATCATTTATACTTGTATTTCATTCAACAATGAACTCAAGCGGACAGAATATTACTTCCAAATTGCAGTAACCTCTGTTGCCAGCATTCTTTCCCGAGTTTCTGGCAGAATTGTGTGCTTGTCCCTAATGAATCCTTCAAAACCTGACTGTTGCATTCAATAAATTTAAAGTCAGGAAACAAAAATTTATCAATGAGCTAATAAACAGAACCTCAGATGGAGACAAATAATAGTGAACTATGAAATTCACAAGAAAGAGAGGTAATAATGATAAACTTAGATAGATTTTTACTAAAAACATTTAGAGCTAATAAGACTACTTTTAAAGGAAGCAAAAACATACCTGTGTAGTCTTCAGAACTGTTAGTCCCTGAATACCGGAAGTTATCTTCAATTCACCGGACTTCTTCAGCACCACTTCTGTAGTGTGCTTTTCAGACCCAAGTTCGAAGCCTGTGGAAGTGAAATATAGCTTGATTAACCTTGTAGGACTATGGCTGATTCTTCTCATTCAAATGCCCCAGAAACAGGGTTAAAGTGGTTATTTTTTATTTTGTACCAAAAAGTAACATATATATAGCTTAGCGCAATACATGGTCACTTATATCACATTGATGGTCCATCATTGGGATTGAAATATCAACTAATCTGCCTAGTGACTACACATTCTCACAACATTAACAGCAACATGATTACTAAACAGTACATAACACGAGTCCTTTGCGGTAAAAATTAAGCATGAAGAACAGAACATAAGATTAGTATTAGCAGGTTATCAACCAAATATCACGCAGTTAAACTGATTGTGAAGATCGAAAGCACATCAATAACAAGGATATATAGTAATGCTTTTCTCTTGAGTTCTTTTTTCACTTTGCTGATAATAGGGAGTTATGAACTAACCATGGTTATGAGGTTGACCATTCATGTATAGTCGTTTCCAGGGCTTTTCGACTATCTTAACCATGGCAGCAGTAACCTTCAAAAATGAAAACCACAAGATGTTACTCCCATGTTGTATTAGTGAGTCATCAACAGGGCATCTATAAGTGGGCAAAATACAGTCAAGAAGCAAACAACAAAAACATATGAGCTCACACCAAAGCTACACAGTTAAATTTTCCAGTAACAACACAGAACTATATAAAACAACTGATATACAGTATGGGGAATAAGACAGCTGAACTATTGGGCGGATGTACATACCTCCTTATAAAAGGATGTGAAGTGCTTTGCAAGTACAATTGCAAAGTCTTCAGGAGAGAGTTGCTGCTTGCATTCCTTTGCTTTCACATAAACCTGTAATGTGATCAAACAAACAACACTCAAAAAGTATTCAACACTACAAGGTGCATGTTGCTTATACCCAGAGCCAGAGGACATACTCTTACAAGTTATAATAATAAGCTACACAGCTGATGCACTGCCCTAAAAAGTAAAAACCACCAATCCGTACCGAATTCTTCAACTTGCACTGATTTGCATGTTATAGATTTGGTCAAATAGAACTCTAATGAATTGGTTCCAGCTACTGATGACTTGGATCATATAACAAAATCGGTTCCGATTCAGAATGACTACCATCAATCAGAGGAATGAAAAGCGATCCCCAAATCTGTAATCGATCGAGAAATCGAAGCTACTAAAACTCAGATGACCAAGCAACGGAATCCGTGATAGGGCTAATCAAATTGGTGTACAGTAGCAGTCAGAATCGACTATAAAAGATTAAAACAGGGGGAAATTGGAAGATCGGGAGAGGCGTTAGTTAAATACATACAGTGTTCTTGATGGTATCGGTGGCGACGATGTCGGAGTTGTCGTCGCGAACGTAGGAGGCGATGCAATCGGAGAGGAGGCTGACGGAGACGTTCCATTCGACGAAGGAGTGGGATCCGTCGCCGTTGCGCCAGACCCTGCCAACTCTGACCCTCTCCTTGCCGTGCCTTTGCTCGAATTTGAGGCCGTCAATCACTTCCGCCATGGATGCTGATGGTGATGCTTGATGAAACAGTACCTTTACCTCCCTCTTTTTCTTTCTTTTTTTTTCTTCTGTACAGACTTGTGTTCACAATGTGATTAGGCCGTCAATTCGGGTGTTTTTATGTAGCTTGGGCCTGGATTTAGATAGACACGTACTTAAAAAGAAATTGGAGTAGTTAATATTCGATGTTTATCCATCCATTTACTCGTACTCTATAAGAATACCATATACTTCTGTCATTTTGTAAATAAAGCCAAAAAAGTATATATTATTAATGCTTTGCAAAATTCCAAATTTTATATTCTTCGCCGCATTCCAACATTTTGTTTCTGTCATTCTGTGTGCCAGAGATTCAGCGTACTCAAACCTGTGAGCTTTCATAGTTTCATTTCACCCAAAACTAGTGTAAATCCCGAGCCTTGCTCGGGTGTAGATGTATTAATATTGTGTAGTTTCGTTGGATCGATTTTGTCTTCGTTTTTTCGGGTCAACAATAATACTTTTAAATTTTATTGTTATATTTATTACATATAAGATAATTGTTACAAAAATGAAATATTTTCATTCATTAGATTTATTTATACTACCCCGTGCCCAACACGGGATTATTTTTATCGAAATAGTAGTTTGATATTTATGAAGAGATTGAAAAAATCAATATGGTTATTTTTCGAGTTAGTTAAAATTGCTATAAATATATGTTCATAATTATTTTAAATTCTAAAATTAAACAATATAGCTCAAAACAATTATAACATTCATAAAATTTATAATTGCAAAAAATATAAGTTAGTTAATATAGAATATAATTTTTTGATTTATTTTTGTATTAGTGGTATAATACATAAGAGACAATTTTTAAAAAGCAGCAGGAAGAAAAGTGGGTATTTTTTTTAAAAGAGTTGGTAGATAGTTATATCTTAATTTATAACAAAATAGAAATAAAAGACCGTCAATTTTAGAATTTGTTCAATGACTCATTTTTCATGAAGACATTGCCTTACAAATTATACAGAGAAAGAGTTTTTCACCTTCTAAAAGCAACGGAAATTCTCCCAATTATATAGAGAAAGACTCGTCAGATAAATTAATAAGTGCGTTTAATATTAAATACTCAACATGTCTGTTCGAACAGCTAAATTTGGTTCTTCAACTTGGCATGCCATTATAATATATTTGACCGATTGTTTAAAATACCAAGTCTACAAAGTTAAGCCCTAAATTCAGAACAATACCCCTCCTAATTACAAACCATTCATCTAACATAAGCTAGGGACTTTATGCATAAGCTATAGACCGTAGAAGATAGCAACAGTATTCATCCAAGCCCTAATTCTTCACCTCCTCCATGGTGAGCGACTGCTAACATCAAAAGAATAGAAATTACTTTTCATATATAACTACCATCAATCTGAGAGATGTGGATTTGAATCTATGTTCTCAGTTTTCACCTGGGATACTGGCCTGGGCTTCGATGCCTGCCATATGCATGATCGTCATTAAATTTGTCATAGGGAGGAATTCCACCACGGCCATAGTTGGGGCTTGGCCTACCCCTATAGATTGGGCTTGGTGACCTTCTGTAGAGAGGGCTTGGTGATCTCCTTCTGTAAAATGGACTTGGTGATTGCCTTCCATAACTTCCTCGCCTAGGGCTGTCATCTCTCTCATCATCATCACGAAGAGCATATTCCACTGAGATAACCCTGTCTAGCAGCTTGCTGTCGAAAAATGATAAAGCAGAGTAAGATCACAATAAACGGGAGTCAAATTTATTTACAACAGGAAGTGAATTGGGATAAGACTAACAAACCTCATGTGTGCACACTCAAGAGCTCTAGTTGCTTCTTCCTGGGTCTCAAATTGAACAAAGGCAAAGTTTCTCCGGATCCTGGCATTGACAATCTTACCATAAGCTTCAAAATGTCTTTCAAGATCCTGGATTCTGGTGTTAATTGGATCAAAATGGATGACAAACAAAGTTTTGTAGGCCTCTGCCTCTGATTTCCCATCTTAGATCCATCTCTACCCTTTTCACCCTGCATCAGCAAATGCAACAGTTTGACATAGCTAGCTTTTAACAGCAATGCTCAAGATGACATTTCCTATTCAATGATCGCAGCTTTTCACTTTTTTGGATCTGAGACACATAGTCTACAGATGTTTGCTCAATCACTGAGGAAATTAGATAGAATCATAAGCGCAACATATTGGTGCCAAACCAAATTTTAAACTATTGGGCAGGCTGGTATTCATAATGCATCAAGCCATGTGTATTGCTCACTAATATATTGGTAGAACAACTCAAGTCAGAAGGAGGAGAAATAAGGAATTGATAAAACAAAATAGCTACCCTAGCCCACTCCACGGATAGACGACGCCTGTCATCAGATATAGTGATAAATTGTTCATGTCAATAAAATTTTGTTCATGATTGATATGTGCACGTATCAAACAAAAGCCTATTATAGGGTGATTCTCTACGTTGACAACCGAAAACAAAGAATGTGAAGCTACATTGTTTTTTGTTTAATCAAACACTATCCAAGAAGGTGTGGACCACAGTCATTCACACCCCTAAAAACCATGTTGCTAGTACCAAAAAATTCCCCATACACTACAATTTCATCGCATAAAACCTGCTCTAATCCAAGTATATACTAAAATGATCATTACCATGGAAATCAATTATATCCTCATGCAGTTGTGCAGGCACGAGTCATGACATTATATATGCACATTCATTATTGAGCATGACTCCCAATTCAATAATTCAATCCTCCCACACAGAAAAAAAGTGTCTTTCATGCACTTCATACACACATATCAATAGGCTTCAAACAAACATGATAATAAAGAGTGTCACAAGCGAATAGCCCCACACACAAAGACGGTAAAAGTTTGGACAAAAAACAGTGTAGTAACTTTACCATGAATGAGGTTGTGAAGGCTGCCATTGGGCTGATAATCATACACCAGAAGCCTCTCTTCCTTCTCTTGAAAATACTCCCTCAGTGGGACCAGATTGGGATGCCTGAGCCCACCCACCGATTCCATGTGACGCTCAAACACCTCCCTCCCTGCGCCCGCGATCTTGGTGGCATCCATCCGCTTCACGCACACGATCAAACGGTTATCAAGCACCGCCTTGTAAGTGCACTGATTTTAGTTAAAAAAAGGGTAATTCTTAACGATTGGTGATGGACTTCCCTTTGAGATTTGTAATCATTCAGTGCACAATTTGAGCCAATACAGGATTGGAATTCAAACTTGGTGCATCAGAGTGAACTTTCAAACTGGATGATGGAAACAAAATCCTTGGGGGAAATCAGTTGACTTTCAATTGGGGGGAATCAGTTGCGAAAATTTATACATTCAACCACAAATCCAACCAAAATCAGTAAGCATTCCTCAAGCACTACAATCGACTTTCAATTGGGGGAAATCAGTTGCGAAAACCTCAGATTCAGCATCTAACCGCAAATCAAAAGCCTTTAACCTACAGCTGAAGCATGAAGAGAGAACCACAAGCACAAACCCTAGAAAAACGCAAAAAGCACCAGCATTCACCGAAACCAAGTACGATCTTCGAGAAACAGGAAAAAAACTCGCCGAACACCACACCGAAAAACACTTAATGAAGTCGAAGAGAGTAGTTTGCTCACCGTATACACAAGAGGAAACTCCGGCTTCTTTTTCAAGGAGAGACGTGCAGAATAGGCAACGAAGGGAGCTCGAAGGAGGATTCAACCATGGCGTCTTCTGCAGGCGAACAGAGAGGTTTGGAACCCTAATTTGACAGGTTTCGAAAGTTGAATTTGAAGAATTGGAACCCAACTTCTCCGTTTCTGCTTCCCCTTCTTTACCGAATGAAGAAAATCGAGAAGCTGAGAGAGGAGAATGGGAATCCAAGGAGAGATTTTCATCTTTAAGCTTGAGCGCAGTTACAAGCTGATAACGTGTTATCGTGGGTGGGGGAGTTAGGGTAAAGAAGGGGAAGCAGAAAAAACCGGCGTTTTTCATTTAAAATTTTGGGACACGTGTAATGCAGCTAACGGGGCTACGTGGTGCAAATTTTACAACAGACATTGCTAAGCAAATAAAGAATAGGGAGATATCTTGAAAAAATAAAATCTAATATATCATCGTCACAAGTTCAAACGAGTAGGATATGTAAAATAATGCCCAAAACACAATTTGGGTCTGGTCCAATAAGGCTCAACCAACACGTTTCAGATGGGGAATTTACACTGTTTATGTCATGCAATTTGTAACCGTTTACCTACCCAATTTTTTAATTCGATAATAGTGTATGTTTTCTTCTATTATATATATATATATATGTTTTGTTGTAACGAGAGATCGAACGAGAACAATAAAGCAAGAACGACACACAGATTTACGTGGTTCGGTAACGGTGTGTTACCTACGTTCACGGGCAGAGAAACCGTATATTATTATGGAAGACTGAATTTGGATTACAGAAGTCTAGGTATTTCGAGACCTTATATAGTGACTCAAGAAATCCTAGGTACAATTATGGGTCGCAGACCCAAAACAGAATGCAACATGCCCAGAAACAGAAAATATAGTGTACCCCCGTGCTACCTGTCGCAATGTGTGATTCAGATTCAAGGCACACTAACATGTTTAAAATCACTAAAGATTTAATTTTTTACATTTTGCCACTTAGGATTATTTTTTATAGGAAAGGAGTGATGCTAGTCTCCAACTCCTCGAGGGAGCATCGTGCCGCTTAGGATTAGACTATGTGGCGTTATAATTTCTACTGACAAGGAACTAGAAAATAGAAATGGAGAAGCCGCTTAGGATTAGACTATGTGGCGTTATAATTTCTACTGACAAGGAACTAGAAAATAGAAATGGAGAAGCCGCTTAGGATTAGACTATGTGACATTATAATTTCTACTGACAAGGAACTAGAAAATAGAAATGGAGAATTCTCAAGTCTGCACTTCATCTTATGCATGGAGATATCAATGAGGAAACTACTACAGTTTGGAAGAAAGTGCGGAAAGTGGAGGCTCCTAAACGAATAAACTGGTGAATTGAAGAATCTATGTATGTATATAAAAGTCGTAAAGATTGGAGCCACCACGTTGCATCATTTCAAATGTTTTCGCATGTCGTCCCGAGGATGTGCCATGTAAGATATCGTCAGGTGTCATTTTGTTATTAATCCATGTAATTATATTTTAGTTGAAATTAATCCATGTAATTTACACATCAATCAATATTTTAAGATCTCTTATGCCATGTGTTGAATGTATCCACATCAGTGACACCTCATTTACACGTCATATATTTTAAATTCTAATTCAATTTCAAATTTTCTCTATTGTTTATAGCTATAAACTAGCAGATGACCCGTACCTTGTACGGGGGTGTTATTTATTTATTTATTGTTTGTGTATGAATTTACTATAACAACTAAGAATGTTATCGTATGTATACTTTGTTTTAAAATGATGCTTATTTTTTAGATTATAAAATGGCATAATTCTTATAAATCATCATATATATAAATAAGTTTATTTATATATTTACTTTTTATACATACATAAACATATTTTTAAATAATTGAGGAAGAATGAAATAAGATAAGATGCATTATCACATTTTATTAACAATTGATACAAATCTTTTGGCATTTAAATTAAATTACTTAAACTAATTTATATAATAAAATCAATAAGTTTAAATAATATTCAGAAGTCAGAACTAATATGTATTATATATAGATATTATTTAATTAGTTAAACAAAAAACCAAATGATCTCGTATATATAGTATTGTTTTGTGAAAAAATAATTAAATAATAAATATATAAATATGTAATGAAAATGTGAACGAATTATTATCTTAATTAAGAAATCTATATTTTTTTCTAAAGTTTAATCAATATGCAATATTAGTGATATATATATGTGATCTATCTTTTTTTTAAGGAAAATTGGACGAAATTAATCTCAAGTATCGACTTTCAAATGAAAATAATCCCAAGTTTAGAAATCACCGACAATGATCCGAACTATTACAATATTAAACGAAAATGATTTTCCGGTGACTACTCCTTTAAAACGGATGACGTGGCAAACGGAAAAATGACATGACAAATTAACATGTAATATTTTTTATTATTTCTTTGACACGTCACTCAAATAAAAACACAAAAGACACATCATCTATTTTGGTAGATTAGATTAATATCATCTTTATTTACAATCAAAAACAAAAAAAATACGCTTTCAAACTCGAAACAACATTCCAGATGATCTGGACAAGGAAGAACAATGGTTCAGATCAAAAAAAGGAAGAATAATGGTGATTGCTCAAAAAAGAAGAACAATGGTGAAGAATTAGTAAAAACCCTTAATTGATTGTGTGTCCAATTGACCATCTAATTAACAACAATTCCTTAAAAAACGTCCCCCCAATTCCTGTAAAAAACCCTAATTTGACACCTCCATGGCTCCATCCCCCCATGGAATTAACAACAATGGAGGTCAGGCTGTGGAACGACAAGCGCGAGCGCAAGATGCACGAGATTTTCGCGGAGCTGTACACCATCATCAACGCCATCCATGCCTTCCGGAGCTCCTCCTTCATCCGCTCCTCTCTCACCCGACCCTCCTGCAATTCCTTCTCCAATTGCTCGATCTGGCGCCGGAGCAACGCCGCCGACGCGTCGCCGTTCTGGCGGAGGTGGATCGCCGGCTGAGAGGCGGCGACGACGGAGGTTGATGGAGCCATTTGGTGGGCGGAGGAATGGGGGATTTGAGGGCAGGAGAAATCAACATCCTTCACTATTGTTCTTCATTGTCCAGATCTAGATCTGTGAAATGTTGATTTCAACTTTGAAAGGGTTTTTTTAATTTTTTTTGTTTTTGTTTTTAATTAAAGATGATACTCCGTATTAATTTAACCTAATAATATAGCTGATGTGTCTTTTGTTTTTTTATTTGAGTGACATGTCAAAGAAATAATAAAAAATATTACATGTTAATTTGTCATGTCACTTTTCCGTTTGTCATGTCACTTTTCTGTTTGCCACGTCATCCATTTTAACGGAGTAGTCACCGGAAAATCATTTTCGTTTAATATTGTAATAGTTCGGATCGTTGTCGGTGATTTCTAAACTTGAGATTATTTTCATTTGACAGTCGATACTTGAGATTATTTTCATCCAATTTTCCTTTTTTTAATTGGTATTTTAATATGATATGATAGTAAAAATATTTTTAATATAATGAATATTTGTCTTAAATATAGTGGTAGAATTTGCTATCATTGATGATTTTAAAAAATACCATAATAAAATTATGAAAAATAATTTAAATTTAATATGATATTTAATTAAATGGGTAAAATATTACAATTATGATTTATAGATTGTGACGAAAAAGTTCTTTTTTAAATAAAAGATTTATGATAGATCTATGTATTAATTAAATGTGTATGATGATAAGATAGATATTTATATATTTGGATAGAATTATTGATTAACCAACACAAATTCTAATATGATTAAGTATGTATAAGATTTAGATAAAATCAAGATTTAATAAGATAGATTTTAAAAAAAAGAGGTGATGTGGCGCAATATGGTGGCAGAATTTGCTTCCGCTTTAGTACATAGTAATAGATTTTCAATAATTTCAGTCTGCTTCATCATATATACATTGTTGTTGATCACAAAAGCTTACCACAATAAAGATTTTAAACCTGGTGTTCTGCTACACCCTCGTATTATCGAGAAAGTGTCGTTGCGGATGCGAGTAATCAAGATCCAAACACTCAATCGGAGGATCGTCCAAGAGTCCTTCTCAATGCCAATAAATGGCCACAATCGTTCTTCTTTCTCAATAAAGCTTTTTCCTCTCTCAATTTGTGATTAGCTTGAGCATGATCTTTGTAGAAGAAATTGAGAATGACATTTATCTAACAATAATAAAACATCATTTGGAGAAGATGAAATCGTTTATGAGTTTACCGGGATCGGATTGTTATTATAATAATATTAGGATCAAGATTAAGAATAATCAAACCATGGTAGATTGAGATTTAATGTATAGCTATTTTCATTAATGTCATATACCAAATCAAATCTAATCAAATACTACTATTTACCAAATTTTTATTTCCAATTATGTAAACTTTTCTGTTAAATTTGTATACATAAGGTTGACTACATGATTTCTTTATTTTTTGCAATGTAGGTATATACCAATCAATTTCTTAACAGTTTTTTATGTTCACTTTTGATCATGCAATTTTTTCACTTTAAATGGGATACATACAAATTAATTATTTATCCATTTGCAAGTTACATGCAGATCAAACAACGATTAAAATTCTTTTTTGGATAATATAAATCAAATGGCTAACTTAACAAAATGACGTTAATAGATGATTTCAATTCAATTGCTACTAGTACAAACCCCGTACAATGTACGGGTAATGTAAATATAAAACCGAATTAACAGATTTGAGATCGAACTTTGATACGAATACACTTTAACTCGGAAACTTATAATCTAAATCCGATAGACCAAAGTCCAAACCTATTGACCTATATATGTACTTTTTTTCATACAATTTTAATTCTAAAATAGTTCTATTCAATTTTTCAAATTTATATTATTAATGAATATACTATTGATACATGTGAAATTTTTTCACTATTCTTCAATATTCAATAATGAAAAAAATGTATACTAATTAATAAGAAAAAAAATTTAAGAATATAAAAGAAAATCACTTGAATTTCCTTATTCGTATAAGGATATATAATTGAGTAAGATATTAAGCATACATAAGGAAATTGGATAAGATATCAAGAAGATATATAAGTTATTTTTTGAAAATCAATGCAAAAAATAAAATCATTATTTTATTCAGGGTTGATGACGTGACACAAATTTTAACAAAGACTTGGGTTCTGCCTTATACTGTATTATAGTAGATTATTCAACTGATAGATTTTTTTTTGGCCGAAATACCATTTTGGTATTAAAAAAGGACCCTAAATGACAAATGGGTATTTAAAAACACTCTCATGATGAATGGGTATTTAAAAGACCTTCGATTACCATTTAAGTCCGTTTTTTACCCTGATGGTGGATTTACCGTTCACTTTTCTTTTGCCATGTACTTGATTTCGGTAAAATTTATTTTAAATGCCTTTTTCTGGATGAAATGTAAATACCTTTTTTGGTTGAAATTTACATGCTCTGCATATAGCTGCTACTTTGTATTTCCATCTTCTTCATCCATCTCCCTCTTTCAATTCTTCTTCATGTGTTATTAACCCTTCAATCTTTTTAAAATTTCCAGTACAAGAATAAAATTTTATACTGAAATCTTAATTGACTTTGCGTGATAAGAAATGGGGGTAGAAGTCCAAGTTTTTACAATTTCAATTTGAAACAAAATCGGCATTATTGAGTCGCACTGGGTCAAGAATAAATTTGAACAACAACAACAATAGGCTCAGCGTAATTCCCCTACGGGAATCTGGGGGGTCAGGATGGGGGCTCCCCTGGCTAAGCGCAGAGGGGGAGCGTCCAAAAAACCCAAATACTACAGCTAAAAAGACAAACCACCAAAGAAGAAGCACACAAAGCAGGGGTTTCATCACACAAAGCAGGCGTCCAAAAGACCCAAATACTACAGCTAAAAAGACAAACCACCAAAGAAGAAACAAGAATAAATTTGAAACAAAATAATATTAATCAAAAAAGAACTTCAAGGGATTTGAGGTGCCCACACTTCTAGTTATGGGGATGCAGGGGTTTCATCACCTTGGTCTTCAAATTCCGTTATAAAATTTCATGAATTTGACGAAAAAAGTTTATATAAATTGAGCAGAAAGTTAAGAGATTCATGAAACAGTGAAAATTAAGAGATATCCACCATCAGGTAAAAAAATGGACCTAAATGGCAATCGGAGGAATTTTGAATACCCATTTGACATCGGAGTGTTTTTAAATACCCATCTGTCATTTGGGGTCATCTTTTTTTTGTTATGTGGTTATACAAACAAATCTTTTTTTTTTACTCAATCTTTCATATTTTATCTTCTACATCAATATTGCACTTTCTAAATTTTGGTAATTTCCTTAATCTAATTTGTATTGCCATTTTATCACTCGAGATAATTCTTGCTATGTGGTTATATAAACAAATCTCTTTTTGACTGAATTTTTGAAATTCAAGATATTTGAATAATTTAATCATATCAAGAAGGAAATTACGTCATCAAAACAAGAAATTAAGTCACTAACTGATTTTCGATGGAAGGATGTTTGTTTTTAAAAGATTGGAGAGATTATTGATTTTTAAGACATTGAGAAAATTATCAAACTATTTTTCTAATCCAAGAGAATTTACACACTGTAAGTGAAACAATTATGTCTATCTAAATATGTAGTCTTTTATTAATTATGAACTAGTGTAATCCCCATGTCCTGCATGAGATTTGTATAAAAAAAATTGTAAGTTTTTTTCTCTGATATATATAAAAATATGATAATCAATGTTAAGTTAATATTAAAATTATGATAATAAATTGAAAAAATATTATTTAGTAAGTTTTCTTTGATATATTCACTTTTCACCCACTTCAATAATTATTTAATACAATAAACTAAAATTATAGAAAAATTAAGATATTTTATAAAAATATTTGATTTGGATAGTAAATCATAAAAGAAAAGTAGTATATTGTTTAAAAATATCCTAAGTAAATCTAATCAAATTTGTACAATTCACGATTCTTAAAATAGTCAAACTAAAAAATGCATTGAATACATTGAATACATTGAATTTGTTTTAATTGTCACTACATACATAGCTCAAATTTTAAGTAGTGGTATATACATAATTTTTTTAATAATATTATCACTCTGTGTTAGTTAAGTAATTTCACACATACATATATATATGTATAATATTGTAATATATCATAGGTATATATATATATATATATATTTCAGACAAGAAAGATATAGGAATCAAGGATACATTGTAAGAAATACATGATCTTTGGTTGCAAAATGTATTTAACTTGATAATAAGTAAGAAACATTAATCTCCTAATAAGTATGGCAACATCAATCTCCTACACAATACAACTTTATTTTTCTAATTGCAAGAAATACTTAATTATGATTACTAGAAAGCTTGCCTGTCCGATGGACGGACAATTTCTTTCACCGTATTTTTCTGGAAGATGAAAATTATAATCTTCGTCATAATATAATTTTGTTCTAATTATTAAATTGTGTAAGTATTGTGTATTGAATTGTCCAAAAATAGTAGATAAAATAAATATAATATATGAAATTATTTTATTTGATTTTATTAATTTCTTATGAGAATTATATTGGTAATATGGCTTTTCTATTACAATTAAGTTTTTTAGCCGAATGAACATGTGTAGGGATTACTCTTTCTAACTTTATAGACATTTTGGAGTAAATTTAAGTTGAAAGCGCTCTTTAGGCTTTACATTCTCGCTCAAAAAAGAAAAAATGATAAGACTTTGCATTCAAGTTACAATATTATAACATGATATATGTATGTAAAAAATAAGACATAGTAGCATGCATTCATAATCAATTACAAATAAAAAACAAAAAAAAAAAGAAAAAATATAAAAACATGCATTTATTTGACAAGGAAAAGAAAAATAAGGGTTGTAGAGATAGATAATTCACCCAAAACAAAAAAAAATAAAAACAATTAGAAAGAAGTCATTAATGTGACAAGAGGGGGAGAACTTTAAGTGTTGTATAGATAGACAGATAGATAGATAGATGTGGGATATGATTACTCAAAGTAAATAGATTTACCCAAAGAAAGTTTAATCTATGTCTGATTAAAGAAAATCTCTTTATATATATATATATTCATCTATGAAATTTATATTATTTATGTTAAAATTGTTTCTCTTATTTTTCTGGAAGATGAAAATTATAATCTTCGTCATAATATAATTTTGTTCTAATTAATAAATTGTGTAAGTATTGTGTATTGAATTGTCCAAAAGTAGTAGATAAAATAAATATAATATATGAAATTATTTTATTTGATTTTATTAATTTCTTATGAGAATTATATTGGTAATATGGCTTTTCTATTACAATTAAGTTTTTTAGCCGAATGAACATGTGTAGGGATTACTCTTTCTAATTTTATAGACATTTTGGAGTAAATTTAAGTTGAAAGCGCTCTTTAGGCTTTACATTCTCGCTCAAAAAAGAAAAAATGATAAAACTTTGCATTCAAGTTACAATATTATAACATGATATATGTATGTAAAAAATAAGACATAGTAGCATGCATTCATAATCAATTACAAATAAAAAAGAAAAAAAAAGAAAAAATATAAAAACATGCATTTATTTGACAAGGAAAAGAAAAATAAGGGTTGTAGAGATAGATAATTCACCCAAAACAAAAAAAAAACAATTAGAAAGAAGTCATTAATGTGACAAGAGGGGGAGAACTTTAAGTGTTGTATAGATAGACAGATAGATAGATAGATGTGGGATATGATTACTCAAAGTAAATAGATTTACCCAAAGAAAGTTTAATCTATGTCTGATTAAAGAAAATCTCTTTATATATATATATTCATCTATGAAATTTATATTATTTATGTTAAAATTGTTTCTCTTATTTTGGTATACCCTATACATTGATTCATACGATTGAAATGGATGAGGCTTAAATGGATGAGGCTTAATGTTTTTGTAAAATCAATTTAGATGTTATTTAATATGGTAAAATCATTTCAACTAAAAAAAGATAAAATCAATATTAAGGAAGATAATTGTGATTATTTTTAATGCGTGATTTGACTAAGATAATTTGAAATTTCCTTATTTTTCGGTGAATCAAATCTTTGACTTCTAAATTCATATTGTTAATTTCCTTAATTATCTCTTATAAGTTATAATCAATCTTTTTCAATAATCTCAAATTCAATGCTCCATATGATTTTACCCCAATTGTGTTTTTGATCATGAATTATCTTGAGTAAATTAGACATAGCGTCACAGATGGCATATGTAATTATGCTTGTGGTTCATTTTGGGTGTAATTAGGTGAATGCCATATTAACATTATATATAAATGTACTTCTCTCTCCTCCAATAATAATTGAACCCTAATTTGAGACTTTTCTTTCCCGTCGATCACCACCGCCTCCAACCAGGGCTACTCCGCATCTTCGTCGGATTCCTTCACTCGTCGCTCGATGGCAACTAATTTTCCGGCGTCGGAAAATCCGTATGGCCAAGGCGCTCCGCACCGCCGCCTTGATCGTCGCCAATTCGCTCAGCGACGCCGCCGAGCAGGCCAAGGCCGAGGTCGAGAGGAAGGAGAAGGAGGCGGTTTCTGCCAAGAAGAGGTCCAACGAAGCATTGGCGAGAGTTGCAGACGTTTGGATCAAGGAATTGGAGAAGATGAGGCTGAGAGAAGGCTTTGATGAGGCCGCCATGGCTCCGGTGAATGGAATTCAAGGGTTTAAGGCGGCGAGAAGAGTGAAGGCTTCAACAATGGCGGTTTGACTGTCAATAAGGTGATGAATGGCTTCCCTTCCACCTCCTCTCAGTGTTTGTAGAAGAATGATTTTTGGCTTAGTAGGTGTGTGTCGATCTGGTTTTGAGTACCGTCACAGGATATTACACTGATGAATGGAAGTTTGGCCGGGCTCTTTCTTTCACTGCTAACCTCATTTTCTTAATGTTGATACTTTTGTCGAGCCCCAAACTTATGGTCCTCCTTTGAGTCTGATTCACCTGGATGAATTTGTCAAGTCAAGGTCAACGTACATATAGAACTAGATTCACCACATTATATATTACAAGCTACAATTTGAATGAGAAGGAAAATACAATTTGAATTAATTGCTTAATCTAGTAGATTGTTTGTGTTTGTCTTATGTGATTATTTGCTAGTTAGATTGTAACGTGATGACACTTCGTTTTGTCACTTGTGATGATAATTTTAGATGATACTTGATTGATTGATTATGTGATGGCACTTCGTTTTGTCACTTGTGATGATAATCGTTTTGTCACTTGTGCACAAGTCGTGTTTTTGCTATACTTATTAGGTGTAATCTTCTAGTTATTTGTCAAATATTGTCACTTGTGGTGACAATTAGGTCTTATCAAGGAAATCCTTTGATAACATTGGTGATGACATATATTGTCACTTGTGATGATAATTTGGAGTTGTGTGCATAAGTCTTGTTTTAGCTATACTTATTCGGTGTGATTACTATAATTTTCTAGTTATCTGCTGAATATTGTCACTTGTAATGACAATTAGGTGTTATCAAGAATCCTTTGATAAAATTGGTGATGATATATAAGTCACTTGTGTGATAATTTGGATTTGTGTGCGTAAGTCTTGTTTTCGCTATAATTATTCGGCATGGTTACTATAATCTTCTAGTTAATTGTTGAATAGTGTCACTTGTGGTGACAATTAGGTATGAATATTGTCACTTGTGGTGACAATTAGCTAGGTGTGAATATTGTCACTTGTGGTGACAATTAGGTGTGAATTTTGTCACTTGCAACTACGTGTGAATAATTGCTGAATTTGTCACTTGTGATGACAATTAGGTGTGAATATTGTCAATTGTGGTGACAATTAGGTGTGAATATTGTCACTTATAAAGACAATTAGGTGTGAATATTGTCACTTGTGAGGACAATTAGGTGTAATATTGTCACATGCGTTGACAATTAGCTGTGAATATTGTCACTTTGTTGACAATTAGGTGTGAATATTGTCACTTGTGGTGACAATTAGTGTGAATATTGTCATGTGTTGACAATTAGGTGTGAATATTGTCACTTGTGGTAACAATTAGGTGTGAATATTGTCATTTGTGTTGACAATTAGGTGTGAATATTGTCACTTTTGTTGACAATTAATATGAATATTGTCACTAGTGGTGACAATTAGGTGTGAATATTGTCATTTGTGTTGACAATTAGGTGTGAATATTGTCACTTTTGTTGACAATTAATATGAATGTTGTCACTAGTGGTGACAATTAGGTGTGAATATTGTCACTTTGTGGTGACAATTAGGTGTGAATATTGTCACTTTGTGGTGACAATTGATGACAGTCAACGCCGGTCAACGGTTGGTCAACACCGGTCAACGATTGGTCAACGCCGGTCAACGGTCGGTCAATTTGTGGAGAGAGGGGTTATGCCATGTGTGCAAATATGACATATTGTAGTATTTTCTTACTATATGGCATTTTCCAAATGCCATATAGCCAAATCATTCAATTATCTTCTAGGTGTTTTCTTAATTATCTCCTATCTTGTAATTATGTTTGAGATAACCTAATTAATATATTTAAGTCACAAATTTTTAATATTATTTTTTGAAAGTATATTGTATGATAATATTCACAATAAATTTAAATATGCAATATTGAATTGTATGATAATATCCTAATTATGTTTTTTATCATGAATTATCTTCTAGGCATTTCCTTAATTATCTCATATATTCTCATTGTTGAAGTCCGAAAATCTCGAACTAACTACGGGACAAAATTATTAAACTCTCGGGCCTTTCGGCGCGCTAGAAACCGGCTCATCTAATTTGAGCTCTCCAACCCCCCGCGTATAATTTTATTCTCTTTTTGGAGGCTTATAAGACTTTTTAAGGTCTTTTCCGTAAAATAGTGCGAGCTCCTCGGAGACTCAAACACGTGGGGGCCCGTCCTTCGAGAACACGTCTCGGGACCTGCCTTTTTCCGATCCTTTAAACCTTTGCCTGATACCTCTATAAATGTACGTGGGGCTTTACATGTGACCCGTTGATTTACTAACTACAGTGTTCGTTCTAATCAGGCCCGTCCACGTCGTTTTCATCCTCCTTTACCTTCTTCCCTCATGCGTTCTGCAATTGCTCGAATTCAATACTCTCTCTTCTCTCCTGATTTTCCAATTCCAAACCCCTGGCGTCCAAACCCTACCCTCCTCCCGTTCTCGCCGCCGGCCCGCCTCCGAACCCTACCCTCCTCCGTTCTCACCGCCGGCCCGCCCAGCTCGTTTTCCTTTTGTTTGTCGGATTCCCGATCTTAGGCTTTCGGTGCCCTCTCACACGACAGAGGTTACTCTCTTCTTCCCTCATGCGTTTTTCGATTTTGTTACGTGCTTGGATCATCTGCGTGTTAGCTCTCTGCAATTTGGTAGGTTCGATTCAATGAGATTCTAAATGTTCGCTTTAGGTTATATGTGTCAGAGATTGATTCTTTACCTCTGACTTGTTCCTTGCTGAATTCTTATGGAATTTCCGGTTACTATGGCGGTAAGAGTCGTGAAATTGCTAATTTCCTGCGCAATTTGTAAATCTTCTTCTCGAGAGGAAAATGAAAATTTGAAGTTCATGAAATTAGAGTGGGATTTTTAGTGGATCGACTTCCTGGCTATATATCATGATTTTTAGTGGATCGACTTAGTGGGATTTTTAGTGGATCGACTTCCTGGCTATATATCAGTTTGCTTTCAATGCTTGCATACATGAAGGTCTGTATCTATTTTTAATCCACTAACAAATATGAACTTAACGGGCTTTCTTTTCCATTGTTGTTTGAATGAGTTGTTTGAATGAGAGCTTTTATAAGCGTTGCTATTAAACAGGCTATGTATTGCTTGATTCACCTGTTTTATCATATCCAGATCGTTCGGCTCCTCTTTCTAATGGTTCTTAGGGTTTGTGTTTGTTAACTTAATTCGGATCGGAAGTGCGATTGTTCAAGCTCCAATTTCTCCCGTCTTGCCTTAATTAATTTCGTTTTGTGTTTTGCTTTGCTAGGTTCCTTTGCTTTACTCGTCTTCCTACAACATAGCGTTCCTCGGACTCGAGAAATTGTGAGGTTCCTCAATTTCCAATTTCAAAACTGTATTGAGCTTGCGTTGGACTCTAATCAGGTATCAAGGTCACCATATTCTTTTGTTGCCGTGTACATATTTCTTTGGTTTTCCCCTGTTTGCCGAATTGGGTTGTTCTTATCATAGTCCATAGTCTTTGTGTTCTTGTTCCTATAATCCGTTGTCCCCTATTTGGAAATTCCTATTGCCCTTGTTTTGATCTTTTGAGAGCATATAGCTACACCAGTACTTAGTGTACAGGACATAGTATACACGTTTTTTTTTTTTTTGCATGTACTTTCTGAGAACAATCTCTTGTATGTTAATATATATCTTTAATGCAAAATTTTCTCAAAACCTCTTGTAACATAAGTTTTAAATCCATCTAATCTTAGAGTGGCTTCATTTTAGGGTGTCGGAATTTCTGCACTTTTCAGCTTGCAAGGTTCGACTTCCATGGCTAAGTTTCAGATCGATTCCAATTCTACGATTTTGCTGAGTTTTTTCATTTATTAATTAATTGGGTTTATTGTTCTGTTGATTTCTGCAGTGGGATTTAAGCTTTTTGTTCCAAAATCCAGTTATGAAGCTCGACAGGCTGGTAGTGGCTCATCAAAGAGAGAAAGAAAAAGGTGGGTCATTTTTTCCCCGGAGGTGATTATATTTCAAGTTTTTACTTTGTTTGGTTTATTTGGTTATGGAGTTTTATTCCTATGGAATTTGGAAAGCAAACTTGTCACAATTGATTGGTCATATGTCACATGTAACAGTTTCTTGTTAATGGCCCATTTAAATTCATGATTGCACTCATTGAAAGTTCTGTTTATCCAAGGACTGGTTTTGCTTTAATAGGCAAAAAAAAAAAGAACCAGAAATAGACTACGTGAGAATCTTGAACAAATTTGCTAGCCATGCCCTTTTGCTTTCAAGGATCAGATTTGTTTGCAGTGACAGAAACTTTGGTCTCTTGTTTCTGTCCATGTCAATCTTGCTTTCTGTTTCATGCCACTGTCTAAATTGCTGTGGATGATTTTAGGAAATGATCGCACATCCATAGTCATACACAGGTTTTTTTCCCCAATGAATTTGTTTGTCGAGTTGTATTCTTGTGGAATTTGGCAGATTTGGGGTGTGTGTAGTTTTAGGTTTTGTACTCTCTTTTCATTGGAGCGCTCTTTTTGTTAGCTTGGGATTACCTCTTCAGTTTTAGATTAGGTTCGCTTGAATTTTGATGATACCGCCTTCTTATTTGTTTCTTCAAGTTCTAGCCAGGTTCTATTTTTTCCAAAGTTTTCTAATAGCAGCGGTATATTTTTCCAAAACCTGATACTTTCAATTGCACAATTCATTTATCAGCGGTATGTGTTGTCATGGACCTTTCTCCATTTTGCTTTACATGCAACATATATTTCTTCTATGCAATTTGCTGCTGGTTTCTGTGCATTTCTTTTTTACATTCACACCTTCTATATTTCTCCACTTCTTCATTGAGGGGAAGAGGAGAAACACTTTCTGTTTTTATCTTTAGATTACTTTTAATTGTTTTTTACATATTGCTTTGGGAATATAATATCACACGACTGACGACCCACACGCCTATCCACTTTGTGATTTGCATGTTACATGGAGTTCTCTTGCGACTACTTTCCCTTTTGTTTTGTTTGGGTTGGAGTTTCTATTGCTTCTCACATCTTCCTTTTTCTGCACACCAGGTGGTCAACAAAATTCATCAATCACCTAGACTGCGTCTCATCTCCGGTAGTGGTTTCTTTCTATCGTTAACCCTCCTTCCGATGTCAGACTTCTCCCTCTCCACTCATAAACAGGAAATATTGAATTCTTTTTCCGCTGTTGTCAATGCTGAGACTGTTTCTGTTGCGGTTTCTTGTATAGAGATTATGGCTTTTTCCTGGTGTTTTTTCCCCCTATTGTTCTGTTAATGGTTTGGCTGATATTCTGTTTTTTTTGGGTTGTTATTGCTTCGTTATGGTCTTCCTTTTTTTAGGCGACACACTGGCAGCTTGAAGATGCATTGGAGTTTTTTTTTTCGGGTCGCTACTCCTCTTCTCTCATTGGTCATCCTAATTTGAGGTTGCCACTTCCTTCGTTTCCCGTTGTAGTTTTGTTGCTGTATTCTTGGTGCCTAATTGTTACTGAACTTTCATCTATTTTACTCTCTTTGCTTTGTGTATATACTGCATGAACAGCTTGAAAGAAAGAAAAAGATATTAACCTGTCAGGGGTAATTGTTTTTCTATGCCGCAGATATTGACGATGACCTTCAACTCGCCATGTTTCCAAAATATGTAGGAATGGAAAAAGCACTTTCAACTGAACCAGTGTAGTCAAGTGCAACAATTTATGATGGACAACCGTTTGTAAAAGTGAAGAAAGGTCTGAACCTTCCTGCAATGGATCCATAGGTTGGTGACTTTTGTTCTTTAGTTTGATTAATTAGATTTATTCTATTTCTACGAGTAACTATTTCTTTTAATATTCTGTGAGTGTTCTCTTCTATGAGTGTACCGCGGATTATATTGTTCTGTTTTCTTCATTTTGTGTTGATGATGTTTATCTCAGTGAATATGAAAGGTATCTTGCTGCAAACCATAAATCCAACAGCTTGGCTTGTAGCTTGTAGGAGGGATTCAAATCAGCATGTTTTGGGTCTGACACTCGAAAACAAATAAAATGGGTACTTCGAATACGTATGCATCTAATTCCTGATGTGGGATTCATTATTTTGACAAACATGTTACCTATATCACCCATTACGTGACTCTATAATCATATTTTAATTTGTCTTGGTATATTTCCATTTCTTCCAGGATGACACAACATTTGAAAAGCGAAGTGGTATTTTTGCTCTGTATGTTTCAGACATGGTCCTTATAAACATGTGAGAACAAGTAATTTATTCCAATAAAGGTAGCTACCTTTTCCCAACTCTCTTTGCAAAATCAACTTCAATTTGAGCGATCCAAGTCTTATTTGACTTGTAAAGTTGTCTCCAGGAAGTTGAAGGGATCAATGCTCTTCAGCTGGAAACAACAGTTGGTGGTGCAATCAGGTTCTTTGACAAAGTTGTGGGAGCCAATGTTCCTCGTGCTCGTTTCCTTCCAGTGAAGGCAACCTCAGATTTTCTTCTTGTCCAGGTTACGAACTGCTCCAAAGCTTTTTTTATCTTACTCAAAATCTTGTTTTATCATACTGGTGGTCACTTAAAAATCTTGTTATGTCTTCCGTAGTATGATCTTTACACAGTGAAAGAAGGTTATGTTGTTAGAAGTGAAGCCAAGACCAACCCTGCAAAGTGCAAACCCTCCAATTCAATTCAAAAAAGTATTTTTGACTTGAATTTTCTTTCTTATTGAAATATAAAGGAAAACATTGTGACCTTTATTTGTTTGTATGTAATTTAAATGCTAAAATCGTCTCAACAATCTATATGCTAAATTAGGTTGGCAACTTCTTGAGCCGCTTCAAGTCAATCCCTGGTATTATTGAGCTCGTCAGCTTAAAGATTTCTGGTGATGTATGGTTTTGCTCTGGATTTAGGCTGGGCGAAGCTCCTAGGTCCTTCCCAAAGCCATGTGACAACAACATCCTTCAAGTACGTGAAGACAAGATAAGAAGTGTATGCTTTTCTCTTCAAATTGGGTTGCCTCTATTTCCTCTCTTAAACATTTTTGATTGAAAGGTTGAATGTGTTCATGCCGTGAGTTATGACCTCAAAATTGAATTTCACTTCAATGAGAGTAACCATAAAGACACTGTCTCTGTACTCTTATTTTTTTGGCGTGTTTAGGGGAAGATGAGGTTGTTTAGATGACAAAGGTCAGATTTCTGTTCTACTTTGATGCCCTAAACAATTCAGAGCATTATTTCCATTAGATTTGGGATGACCTCTTCAATTTTAGATTAGGCTTTAGATGGATTTTGATGCTAATACACTGTTTGTTTCTTATTTGTTGCTTCGTTCTATTGTACCGATTGGGAGTGCGTTTTAGACCTACGGTTTTTGGATTTATGTTTTCGCCTTTGTCACTGGAATCTGACTTTATTGTACACCATACAATTCTGTTTTTTTTTTTTTTGGGAATTCCATTCATCCTCCAATTTGTATGCTGCTGTGTGTTAATTAGTGACGCTTTTTCGGATGTTTAAGGGAAGATCGTGTATGTTCTTCTTTGCTCTTGGTTGGTGTTGTTAATTTTTATCCTTTCTAATTTGTTACCTACCTATTTATATCTCTCTTTTTTGTGGGTTTTGAAGGGTTTTTGAGATTTTGTTCTTTAAAAGCTCCTATTGTTGTTGTGGTTGTTGCCTATTTTGATTTGGTGTAATTCCAAGCAAGTGAGACATGAAGCAAAGGAAAAACCTTTTTTTAGCATATCTTAGCTTGATTTTCCAAAGGTTGTTGTTTTGTGTGTTTCTGTTCCAAAAGAAAATAAGACCCATGTTTTTATTTCAGGTTAATTGTGTGCTAGGCCTAATCTTTTTCCATCTTCATTTATTTGGGTCCAAGTTTTAATCTTTTTGATTCTGTTTCTCAATTCTTTTGTCTACTGAGAACTCTCATGATCATTATATTAAGGGTTGTTAAAGGCTGCATTTTTAATAATCTATGCTGAACTTTTTAGGAGTTTCAAAATCATGGAAATGAGCTTAGAAGATTTGAATCCCTCCTACAAGCTCTTGGATTTGAGAAAGAGTTTTGCCTTTGGTGCAAGATTTTGGGTCTTGTGCATTGAGGTTTTTTTGCATAGGAAACAGTTATATAGAGTCAGCATGTTTTTTTTTGCAATAGTTACTGCTTCTTTATATCTAGATTGGCTTCAGTCATTAGCTTTAGATCTTTCTCTCTGTTTGGGTTGGAGTTGGTCGAGGTTTACTGGACGCCCAAATTTATATGCGGGATTATGCGAGGACGTTTGAGGTGACGACTAAGAATTTTGTGAGTCATCATTGGCTTTCAGCTTTCAGATTTTCTCGGGTAATAGATTAATTATAGGAATTTGAATTGATCTTCGTGTCATGCGTGATATGCCTTTCTTCTGTTTGTTCAGATTGAGGAGTACAATTTTTTGTTGATGATTTCTTCTGTTTTATCAGATGGTAAACTTTTTATCTTGCCTTTACAGCTTCTACTATGTTATCCTTTGTGTTCAAGAACAACCGTAGGACCTATACGTAGTAGCTTCTATTTTACCCGTTTGAGTAGAGGCGATAGATATCACTTGCTTCATTAAATTGTGGCTCAGGTTGGCTCAGATTTCTGTGCTTGCTATTAAGTTTGGAGTGTAATAAGAAAGTCAGTAGGATTTTTCCCAAGCCCTTTTACCTCAACAGCTTGCAGTTCATGAATTGATTGGTAATAATAATACCTGCATGGGTGAATCCACACCTTCAACTAACCTATTCCATTTTTTCATTGCAGTTGAAGTTGCCCTATCAAATTGTGGCAATTGTTTCTGGTGCCTTGAATGATGCAGCTGCAAAGAAGTGCGATTTGGAAGCATGGCTCCCTGCATCCAAAGCTTACAGGGAGCTGGTGTCCTGCTCAAACTGTGCAAACTTCCAGTAAAAAAGTTGGAGATTCCGTTTGGCCAGAAAAGGATAAAAGTGACCTGAATTGCTTCTGCAATATATATTAGACAAGTCAATGTTAACTATGGAAAATGTGCAGGATTTGGGGTTGGGCATATGCGTGATACAAAAAATAAAGGTTGGTGCTTTGTTGCTTTCTATATTCATGGGTAGTTTTTCCATTTCCAAGTTTATGTTGTTCATAGGGATTATAGATAATGTTAATAATATCTCCTTGTTTTAATGTAAATTCCTCTGGTTTAGTTTGCAGGGATTTGGGTCTGGGGTACCCTTGTAGAAATGCACCGTAAAGTCTGGCAACATTTACTTTCTTGCTTTCAGCTTTAATATTTTGGATATTTTCAACCAGGATGTTTTTTATTATAGCTGAACTGGATATAGTTGCCCAGGACAGCGTTTTTTATAGTAGGGTGCATTGGTTGGGTGCAGGTATGTATATAGAAGTCTGACAACGAAATAGAAGCTGCAAGGTCCTTATTGAACATAAATTACTCAGAGTCCGTTTGGCAAATCATTGTTGATGCTGATGCTGATCGATTGCTGATGCTGATCGATTGCTGATGCTGATATTAATTGCTGATAAATTGAAAACTTATTTTTTGGATAAGCAATCGGGTGTTTGGTATGACGGTTTGCTGATTTTGTATGTATGAAATGTGATTTGACCATTTTACCCTTAAAATAATAAAAAAGATTAAATAAATCAAAACCAGGGTTTTCTACTTTTCTATGTGTCTCATTCATCCATGTCATCGCCGTCCATGTCTCGCCCGGTCACCGTCGTCTTTGCAGTGTATTACAGACTTCCGCAAAATTCCTCGCCGGCGACCGCATCGTGGATCTCTTTCCCTGGCCGGCGTCGCATAGTCGTTCTCCATGGCTCCGGTGAGTGTTCTCGTCCCTTCCGTTGCAGGCATCCTCTCGGCCGAGATGCTGCCGTTCGTCGGCCGGATCTCCATAGCTTGCTTTGTGCTCTCTGATCTCCACGGGCCGGAAATACACCGGAAAAGCATACACGCCGGAGGTCGAGAGTTGGGAAGGGGCGGTGTAGATCTGGGGCGGGGGTTAGCGGCGAGGAGGCATTGGGAAGGTGGCCTGGTTCGATTCTTGGTGAATTTGAATCAATTCTGCAGTGGTACACTCAGCCAGAACCACCAACGCCACCACCGATGTCGCCCTCGACGAGAAGGTGGCCTGAATCGACGTGAAGGTGGCTGGAAGCGACGAGGGCGGAGGTGGGGGGGTCATGGCGAGGAGGCGTTAGCTTGAATCGCCGGAGGTGTAGGTAGAGGTGTGGGTCGTTGGAAATGGTGGTTTGTAGAAGGAAGTAATGGAGGTATAAAGATGGAAGAAAATGGAGGTGAGGAGATGCACGAAGAAGAAAGGGGCAGGAGGTGGAATTTGGGAATAAGCATTGTTGATAATTCTTTGCTTATTTCGATAAGCATGGGGGAGGTGCTTTTTATTTTTATTGCTTATAATCAAAAGTTTGCTTATAAACACTTAAAAAAAACGCGTTTGGCAGCTCTCAATTGCTTATTTTGTGCTTATAAGCAAAATTGTGCTTATAAGTCTTTAAAATTTATGCAGCCAAACGGACTCTCATTCTTGCTGTTGTTTTTTTATTAGCCCGAAAATTCTCAATCCAACTTGTACTGCTTCCAACATATACATGCATTTTCAATTTCTAAATTAGGTGCCTGTGCAACTACAGATTGATATAAAGGATTTGCTACATCATCAACCACATCTCTTCTATGAGCGTCCGGTGGTCATAGCATTTGAGTCATAGTGGGGTTGGGACTATTAATCTTTGTATTAGTATGTGTTATCTGTGTATATGTATGCGCTTCTTCTGACTAAGAACCTTTGGGAGAACCTTGAACAATCATTTGGCCTGCATAAGTTTGTTATGATATATGTGTGTGTTAGAATAGTGAAATAATGTGTTTGATTTAGAATATGAGTTTATTAGGATTTTGTCACTGGGCTGGAATTACATTTGGCCCATGTGTATTGAATTTTGCTGCATTTTGTTAACTGGTTGCCAAATTAGGTTCATGTATATTGAATTTCTTTTACTTTTTAAAGTTGTTTCCAATATAGTGTATGTGGTGTCCTATCATCTAAATATAATGTCGTTCTTCATATTTTGATACATTCTATGACACTGTTATGTCTTTTGATACATTCTATGACACTGTTATGTCTTTTGGAGATATCCTTAGGTAGTTAATCTTCTCTTTTTGTGTTTTTCAGACCAGGCAAATGAAATTATTGCCTATTGCTATACGTGGGGCATTAAAGGTTCGCCGAACCTACCGGAAAAAGATCAGCGAGAGGATCGCTGTTATATCTTGTAATCGTAATATATATCTATAACTGATTTTGATAGTGTTTGGTTTTCTATGAATTTAATTGTTATGTACAATCTGGTTTCTCCATGAAGTTTTTTCATAAGCAAAAGAAAATTTCAGTTTTCACATATTCATTTGACCTGGTGGCTCTTCTTTATTGAACCTTTGATTGCCTACGCCTACAACTGATCAACCAACTGAGGGATATATGAAATTAGTGGACATTGCCAAACTTAAGTGAATATATTAAATTGCAGGTGGTGGTGTTCAAGCTCTTACGCGTAGGGACTACTCAGCCACAAATAGTGTGGGAGAAGAACAACGCTGAACATTACTTCTCGTAAGATGACAATCAACATGCGGTTTTCTTTCCATCTCTAGCATTTCGATAGGGGAAAATGTACAAGAATTGGATTATTTCTTTGATCTTTTATAACTGCAATCAGAGAACATAGGGAACAAATAAGGCAAAGATGTAAAAATTAATCTTAAGTTTTTCTTCTAAGTTTGGTAAGCATAGAAGTTTATTTTCAATACTTGTTTAATCAGAGAAAAATTATGCCCCCGTGCAACGCACGGGGCTCTTGCCTAGTATAGAAAATGGAGGAGCATTCTACCTCCCATTAAGGCCGTATGCCTTAATCGCGATGGTGGCCCTTCAAAAGGCTTTAATCGCGATATTGTAGATTCATGTTTCAATCACACACCAAAGCTTACCTAGCGCGTTAAAACGTGCTTTAGTGCTTTAATCTTTGTTCTTACTATTATTCATCTCGTGCGCCAACGTGATGACAGATCCGGGTATCAACACTCATAATCTCATTATGTTTTTAATATCCCAATTGATATATTTTAATCACGAATATTTTTTATATTAAATTTTAAAAAGTATATTGTATGATAATATTCATAATAAATTTAAATATGATTATGATTATGATTAAGCAAAGAATTCATACTTAATTGGGCAATCGGGTCATATTACCCGAATGTCATAATTTAAATCCACTACTTCCATAATTTAAATTGTCTAACCCCTATTCACTCTAATAGGTTTTAGATTCGTGACTCTATTATCCCCAGCATGTGCCCTCCGTTTTTCCTCCAAGTTGGAATTGAACCATATAAAATTAAATACTATCTAAATAAGCTTGTAATAATCTATACTTATTTTGAAAGAAGTTACTCATTTTTATTTGTACAATCTAGTACATATATTTTTTTTCCTTTTTTTGCAACTTATCTTAAAAAAAATTCCAACAACTATATTACTCACTAGTAATAAAACTTTATGATTCAACAAATTTACTAACGATAACATTTTATTGAGCAAAGTTTTACTCAATTTTGTACTTTTGTAAAAAACATTTGCATAGGGCCCCCACAAACTATTGGACGGCCTTGGGTTGTAGAGTAGACATCCGCAGTGACAAGTAGACCATGGATGACCAGTAGATTGAACCCGGAGCAGAGACTTGTAGACTAAAACCCTTGAACAGAGTAGAGAGGGTTGTGGTAGGAGACAACAATTGCAACTTCAAAAAGTTGTATCTGGTTAGGACTATATGCATCCTGATAATGGTTTCGACTGTCACGTTTGGCGGTACCACAAAGTCCCATGGAGCAAATATGGTTCCAAAATTTAAGCGCGCATAATCTTGAACTATCCACCGAAGAACCGTGCTTAGTGCAATTAGAGAAGGGATTGAAGTTGTTCTTGGAAAGAGCTTGCATGGTCTGTCTCCAATGAGGTAGGTGGTCGACAGGAAAAGAGCAATTGGGAGAGCGTATGAAGTCCCTGGAGTAGATATCGGTTTCTTGAGAATGGAGGCTTGTGAAATACGTAAGAACGCCATGGATGGAGAGGAATGGGCCAAGAAATAAGTCCGGATGCGAGACGGAGACATTGTTAATCTCAATCGGCTTGTGTCGAGGGTGGATTCTAGTGACGAGAAGCTTCTTAGAAGGCATGACAGCCGTTGCAAGGCAACTTTTGGGGGCTTGTGTAGCAGGTTGCTATAGGAGAGGCGTCGGAAGGGAGCAGTGTGGTATTGAAAGGGCAATTTTTGAGACCAATACGACAGGGAGGAGTTGGCGAAGACGAAGCCTAACAGAGCAAAGATGGTGAAGTGGCGGGAAAGGGAGGAATAAAATCTCAGGGGACTTGTTCTTTAGCAGCGCTGCAAATGTGGTGAATCCCTTGGCCGCGATTGCGTTGGACTTTGTGTCGAAGGCTTTTAGGGCATCACCGGCGGGAAGATGGGTTTGGTGGTGGTGGTGGAGACAATGTCGGAGGGGGGATTGGCTGGCTTCAAGCTGAATAAGGTGATGAGCACAATCGTGAAAAGACAACGCTGCAACTTAGAGAGGCGGAATACCAGCGTCAAGAGGACGACGACGGTCTCTGAGATAAGCTTGAGCCATTGAGAAAGGACTTGTACGTCTTAGACTTGGTTAATGTTTTCACTGCCCGCCTTTGGTTTCCATTTTCTGGGATTTGCCATCTTTTTTGAAAAAACAATTAAGCGGCAAGATGTTTTTGTCTGGTTACTCTTTTAGTATAATACGGAAAACAACACATCCAATTGGGCTATTTATACTATCATTGTCAGTTATGAGCCATCTAAACCCTCTAACCTTGGCAGAGTTAGTGGATCATGAAACCATCCGAAAAGATTTAACTAGCCTTGTTTCTCCAAAGACTGATCTTGATGTGAAGTCAAACATGGTTGTTTCTGGGACACTTGTCTTTTTGAATGAAAAATCCGACATGGTTGTTTCTGGGACACTTGTCTTTTTGAATGAAGCTTGTGATCGATCAATGTGGTAAGGTTTGTGTTGAGTATGCAAAGACATTTTACTCGGGTTAGCATTTTCAAATTCCACATACCGTCTTTGTTAGAATTTCCTCCAAGCAGCACATCCTAACAAGTCAGTATGCTGATATAATTGTAAGGGACGATTAATGTTCCTATTGTTAATAGTTTAAGATTAAATGATGATAGTATTTTATAAGGTAGCTAGTTAAGATGCCAACATAAAGAACCACACAACAAAACAAAAACAAAAACAAAGGTCCGTCTCTTGATAATAAAAAGGAATTAGTCTTGGTCAGAGAAGAGAGTTGATCTAGCTATAGTATGCAAAACTATGTATTAACGATGTTGTCAGGACGAGGCTGCTTAAAGAACATGGCGAATCCATCATAGTCGATCCGGCGATGGCAATATGCGACGAAATTTTTGAGATGGATTTCGACCATGATGTGTTTCTTGCAGACGAGGTCCTTGAGCGCTAGCCTTACCGAGGGCAAAAACTTCCACTTCTCAAGCAAGTATCGGTCGTCCTCATAGTCAATTGAGAGCATCCTCCTCCTCCTCCTCCCCGGTGGTGTGATCAAACCCCTCGCTTCTAGCTCCCAACACCGCGCTACTCGATCCTCACGACTATTGCAGGAGCCTGGTTCACCGTACCGGTTATATGGCTCTGTGAGCGGCTTTCGGTCTATTAACACCTGTTTTGGGTTATGCTGATAGACCCAGTGGACCACGCAACCTTCCAACCATTATGGGACAACCATGGGATCCGACGACGATGCGGACGAGTTTAAATAATGATTGATCCATATTAGGAATAATAACAACAGTAATAATAATACTGCGACGGACAACGCAAGGAATGCACATCTAAATCGGGTTCGGGTTGCTTCGGATTTCACCCTCTTACTCCTCTTGCTCTTACTCTTACTTTTTTGCCATGTCGCCTCTCAATTTTCAGTGCATAACAATTCTGATGTGCATATAAACTTTATTCAATATGTAGATTGATTATAGAGCATTTTTATAAAAAATTTCTTAAGATTGACGGAGTTTATAGGTGTGGATTGGAGATAGATTAATGTCCCCCAACGGAGCGATAGCAACTTGCAGCAGAGGTTTCTTAAAAAGCCAACAGTCGGACCAAAAACTTGATCTCCAACCCGACTCTAGCACACCACCGAGACCACGGGCCCACCACCAACTACGTCCCTTTCTTGATTCCCCGCCAAATGTGTGCCACATTAGCTCGTTCACTGTTTGACGATCGGACATACTTTGTTCTCACCATGTCCATCCACAACTTATGTTTCTCTATTAGGAATCGCCACCCCCACCTTAGCCACCACAACAAGAAGGTCGGCCATAAATTGAAGCCCCCAACCGTCGACATCTTTGGGAAGGAAGACATCATCCCAGCTAAGAAGATGCAGTTGTCGTTGGTCCTTCGACCCCCCCCCCCCCAAATAAACCGAGCAATTAAGTTGTCAATTTTGGCACAAATTTTACTTGGGAGGACAATATTAGCCATGGTGTAAACCGGGAGTGAAGACAAGACCGTATTGGCCAAGGTAACACGTCCCGCCAGACGCAAAAATCGACCTTGCCAACCATGTAGTTTTGAAGAAAATTGTTTTAGTAAGGGCTCAAAGGTCTCTGACTTTAGTTGATCGTGGATAATGGGCACACCGAGGTATTTTCCAAGATTAGAGGTCATCTCAAAACCACTCTCCGCAACCAACGCTTCCTGCATGTCATGTCCAACATTCCCCAACACAAAGAGGATCATGACATGCTAACCCAAAGCCGCACACAAATCATCCAACACGTCCCTCACAACCCAAATTTGATCAACCAAAGCTTCCTCAAAGAGGATAATGTCGTCTGCAAACATAATATGGGAAAGCATAGGACCCCCCTAATGTGATTCACCTTAGGATCGGACTCGATTCTGGCTCAAGGGAGTTCAGGGGCTCTCTTGAAAACGACTTGGACGAGGGCTCTTGCGCAAACTTGCGAATTTGAACAAAAATGTGACACTTTCGGATGTATGGGAATTCATGATTCAACAAACTCTTTTTGTAGGCTTTTTATTAATAAGGGGTAAATATTCGAGCCCTCACTTCGGTCCACTCACCGAGAGGGATTGACTAAGGGATACAAGGGGTGCGGAACCAAACCCTAACAACCCAAGTGGCCCCAAGGATATGTAGGCGCCTCGCTCGGAGTGAACCAAGCTAGGATGCCTAAGGAGGGACGACGAGGCTCGAGTCTCACGAGCCCTCCGAGCCCACGGTTACCCGAAGGCCGGGGTTTGGTAGAAAAATAAGAACGGCGGAGCCATGGCTCGAGTCTCACGAACCGTAGCCCGCCGCCCGGCTCTCGCGTCTCACGAGAGCCCTACGGCTTGAGTCCCACAAGCCGGGAAAAAGCCCGAAACCTAACTAGGACAAGAGTCTCTTAGTAAAGTTCAAGCTCAAAACAACATTCAAAATAAAATTACATTCCTTCTTTATTTATAGGGCAAAAATGAGGGAATTCTTAAGCTAAGACTTCGGCTCCAAGGCGGAAATATTGATGGCGGTTGCTTGGCGCGGAAGTCATCCAATCTTCAAAGTTCAAACTTGGCCACCAAGGAAGGATGAGGAGGTGGAGTGGCGGCTTGGGCTTGGAGAATGGGAGTGACGAGTGGGCTTGGGCCCGAATCCTTGCCTTGGTTGTTGTGGACGAGCCCGGCTTGTCTTGCATGGGGCACTTGTGGACTTCTCTCCAAGAAAGGCTTGACTTGACAGCCTGGGACACGGCCTAGTGGAAGGTCCAGCACCGGCACCCGCCCTTAGGCGCGCACGCCCTCGGGAGGCACCGGCACCACGGACACGGCGCCAAAACGAGGCACTGGCGCCGCGGATTCGGTGCCAAAACGAGGCACCGGCGCCGAAGGCCGCTTGTGCGGGGCACTCGACACCGACCCTCTTGAGCTCGGGCGCGCCCCTCGGAGTCCGGGGCATGATCACATCACCCCCCCCCCCCACGAGCCAACAAAATAGGTTTCCACTCACCTGAAGCAATAGCAAAATTAATAAGCTAACTCAATCTTTCAATACAAAGGACGAAGAGATAAGGGGAGATGGGGTCACCTTGATGTACACCTTTAGAGGGAAAAAAGGACGAAGTCATCTCACCATTCTAGAGAATTCTAAAGATGTAGACCTAAGACATTCTGAAATCCAAGCGACCCACTTCTCAGAAAAACCAACAGGGTATTGACAGCGAAGTTCCACCGAATACGACCATAAGCCTTCTCAAGGTCCAATTTGAGGAGCATCCAACCCTTTCTTCCGGATTTCAACCTCATGGAATTGACAACAATCATCCTATCTTAGAAAGTTTTATCATTTTTAATTATTTATTGAACTAAATACTTTTTTGCTTACATTCCTTTTTAGGGTTTTAGTTTCCTAACTAGTGTAATCCCCGTGCCCTACACGGGATTATGATAAAATTTTAATTAAATGTTTTGAATTAAAAACAAAAAAAATGTTTTGATGTGTCAAAAATTAATTTATCATAATTCATTTTTTAATTATTTTTAGATGTGATAACATGGAGTATTATATATGTTAATATAAAATGTATAGAATTGAAACACCTAAATGAGTAAAATAGTACACCAAACAACAACAAAAAAAGTTTCAGATGTCAATGATGATTGTCATTTTTTGAAAATTTTGTTAACATGAAGATTTGTAAGGAAAATACTAATAATATATACATACTAATTAAGGAATCAAACAAATAAGTGTGATGTACTTAAAGTTGTAAAATTATCTACATTAAAATTTAAACGAAGAAGCAAGTGAAAGACAAACATATCCAATACTTTAATAAATAATAAAAAAATCGTAATGGATTTGAAGTCAATCAAACATAAAATAAATAAAGTGTAAGAGAATGATGCAATTTGAGAGAGAATAGACACGTGAAAAAAATAACAAATAAAAATTTTCAATTCTATATATTCTTATTTATTTTATTTTAACATATGTTATTTCAATGACCTCAATTTTTTAAAGATAATTGATAGAAGCTCATAATTGCAATAACGAATTTTTATAATCGAGTCGTTAATAAATCTTTTCATAAATTTAGGAAGAGGTTAAGATAATTCTTAATTTTGATAATTTTAAGATGAATCTCACTATTGAATAGTATGAAATCTGAAAAGAAAAAATTTGGTAGAAATATTTAATTTTATGTAAAAACAAATTACCAAAAAAGTCATAAAAATCTTGACTATAAGATTATATATGTACACTATGAATATAAAATCTTTAAATCCAACTAAAGTATATCTTCATCAATATTTTTATGATTTGTTTGACAAAATCTTCATCTTGTCAAAATATATATTAACCAAATTTCAGAAATATATTTACAAAATTGTTGAAATTCTTTAACGAATCATTTTAATCTAAGAAGAGTACATACAATCTTAATTCTTCAACAACATTTAAAAAGTTATTCTATTTTTTGGATTTAAAGTCACATCTTTTGATCAATAAAACATTTTATAGATTAAACTATCCTCAAAATTTGTTTTATATAGTATAACTAAATATGACTTCATAATGTTGCATTTTTATCAATAAATTTATATAGTAAATATGACAATAGAAACAAGAATAACGCTTTACTAAGGCTTCTTGTTATAGTGTAAAATGCTTCTCAATCCTGTCCATTAGATTAAGAACGATCAACGGTCTATAATGTGGGGAAATAAGGTCTACAACCATACCATAGGTGAGAAGCATTAAATAATCTCAAATAATCCCATTTGAAAATCTTTTTATCAAATTTTGAAAGAAATCCAAGATTTTCTCCAAATTTGTCTGACACAATATTTCATTCTTCGTCTTCCCTTTTTCGTTCTCAATCAACGTTTTCTCGGTTCATCTCCTTCCATCTCCAAGCTTCCAATCGATCTTCAACGATTCTTCTTGCTTTTGCGAACTCGCCATCACGTACGCCGCCATTCTTCTGTCTGATATTGGAAGCGAGTGAGGTGTTCAAGTTTTATCAAAGTCGATCCCAAAACCTAGATTTCAGGCAAGTGATTCTTCTAGTCTTCTAGTCTAATATTTATTGAATTTTTACATCTCGCTTGACAATACTAAGTCGCATGTTCTACAATGGTTGCGATGGAGGTTTTCTTTTATGATTGTAAACCTAGCATTGGAGAGGTTTGAGTTTGGGTGCAAATAGATTAAGATTAGGGTTTGTTTTATAGATTTGTTCCCAGGAGATTGATTCTCAGCCTGTTTGATGTGAGAATTGGGTTTGTAGTTTGTTTGATTCAGCGTGTTTGATGTGAGATTTTAGGTATTTCGTTTCTTGATTAGGATTCTAGTCTCGCTTTTGGCAGCCCGTTTTTTTATTCAAAGTGTATTGGTGTGTTTTTGGTTGTCATTCTAATAGAGACTGCGTTCATATTTTAGGTAACCACATGGCTAGATCACCTACTCCAAAATGAGTTCCAACAAACACAAACACGAAGGTTTGTTGATCGATGAAATGAGTGTTTTTCATTTATGTTTCATGTATGTCTATTGTGTTTTTCAACATATTGATAATAATTTTTCAAATAACAGATATAAACATTTTGTATTTTTCATGCTGTATAATAGTATTTTTCAATAATTATAAGACAACTTTTTCAAATATTAGTTTCAAATATATAATGGTTTCTCTCTTTGCGTTTTTTTCAAATATTTACACGAACTTATTCATTACAACAAGAACAAAATGCTTTTTCATTTCTGCTTCATTTGTATCTACTCTGTTTTTCTACGTATTGATAATAATTTTTCAAATAACAAGTATAAACATTTTGTATTTTTCATGATGTACAATAAAATTTTCAATAATTATAAGACAACATTTTCACATATTAGTTTCAAATATATAATGGTTTCTCTCTTTGCATTTTTTTCAAATATTTACACGAACTTATTCATTACAAGAAGAACAAAGTGCTTTTTCATTTCTGCTTCATTGGTGTCTACTATGTTATTCTACATATTGATAACAACTTTTCAAATAACAGATATAAATAGTTTTGTATTTTTCATGTTGTACAATAGTGTTTTTCAATGATTATAAGTTAACTTTTTCAATAGTGTTTTTCGTTTTGATAGTTAGGCATTATATGATGAATGCTTCTTAAGTTGTGTGTACGATTATGCATGAATTGTTGTTCATACTTGTGTGTTTTATTATGCAGTTACTCAAGAAGGGAGATGTAGTAGTAATGGTAAAGCTTGAAGATAAAGACAAATAGTTTTTTAATCAAATCAATGTATATTCAAAAATAAATGTACTTATTCAAACTTATCATACTATGTATTCGAGATGTAACAATCTTATTTTCATCTTATTCAATGCATTATATTTACATATTCAATGCTCACATAAGGTCCTTATTTTCATTTTTATTTTAACATGTAACGATTCAGCTATAATGAATTAATTTTCATATGAAGACAAGTACTTATTCAACTCTAGTGATATATATGAGCACACCAAATTAGAAAAAGATTCATAAAACAATAAAACATGTTCAACTTTGTAATTTTTCAAACCACCGTACAGATTTATTACTGATTAATAATTTTGCTAGAATTCACTAACGAATTTTCAATTTTACGGTAAATTATTGATTGTCAATCCCTAAAATCATGAAACTTCCATTTTAAATTCCCTATTTTTTAGCAGGTTTCCTCCTAATTTTCTTCATATCAAATCCCTATAATTAAGGAGATTTTCATTTCAGAAACCACGTATGAATAATCATCTACCGTTGATTTGGTTTGATCTAACGCCCCGTATTATGCCTCACGTTGCACCGTAATACATATCTCACCTGAGCGTTCCCCTAGAACCAAATCTTTATCATGGAGAAAATTAGTTAAGATTTACAAAGTTGGAAGTTGATCAATTATTATTATTTTTATCAAGATAGCTCACGGATGCGAGGGTCTAGAGATACATTTATAACCCGACCCCGATGAAGTACATGGTGGGTGTCGAACACTCGGGGAGTCTACTCGATTGTTATGCCAAAATACGTGAAAACGGAAAAGGAGAACTTAAAACAAAGGAAAACGAAAGGAACAATCGGGACCGACACAAGGTCACGTCGGGCCCGATGTTGGCAAGGACAGAGGACGTCGGGACCGAAACTGAGAAAGTCGGGCCCGATGTACCTGGGGATATCGAACTCAAAGGTTGGAAAGTTGATCCTGGGGTTTTGGGTTCCTTCTCTAGTAGATTGAGCCTATTCCACCCCAATTCAAGCAATAAGTGATGATCGAGGTTGGATCGAGAGGCTTTCACCTTGTCCAAACCACCTCTACACATCGATCATTGGGAGATTAGCTTTCGCTTCTTCCCTTCGATGCAAGGTCTCGTGATGGATGCTTTTCACTTTCGTTACTTTGCCAATCACAAGCCTTGATCCCCTACTTTCGCAAGGAATTGTAGCTCTATGCAGAGTGGTTCCTAGATCAAGCACTCATGGCTTATGGAATTGGGGTTTCTAGCCCAACCTAGCTAGATCATTCCCCCATCACCCAAGATCAAGGAGATCTACTCCATGTGGCAAGTAACAAAATCAAACAAATCACAAGACATCACAATCATCATCATCGATTTCCAATCAAAGGCAAATTTCATTCACAATCTCAAGTTCAATCCACAAATTCAAAACCAAAGTTGCCAAATCCAAAAGATCAAATCAAAGCAAAGCTAAACTAACAATCCAACCTATCAATCTCCACCTCTCCTTGGTCGATCCTCTCTCTTCTCCTTCTTCTCTCCTTTCTCCTTGCTCTCCAAGTATTCTCTTGAGAGGATTGTGTGTTGGTTTGTGTGTTGGTTAGTGTGTGGATCCCCCTAATTAGAAGAATAAGAGAGCCTTTGTAGATGAGGGGCAGTTGTGGAAGTCTACATCTTAATGCCTTGCTGCCCAATCCACACGAGACCGACTCGGACCGACACAGAGGGACCTCGGGCCCGAGGTACTGGGCAACTCGGTCCGAGGTTGAAATCCCATCTTGAGCCCGGCTTTGCATCTACCTCGATCCGGACTTCGTGCCACCTCTTCTTCTTGGCTTTTCCTCTTGCTTTCTTCATGGCTTGCTCATCTTATTCCCTCTTTGCATCGTGCTTTGCTCCATGCCTTGATTCTCCTTCAAAATGATCCTTGATCCTTGCCAAAACACGCATAGTCTCCAAATCTCGTAGAAATGCGGGAACTAAGCTAAAAGGGAACAAAACACTCAAGAAAAGAAGGGAAAAGGGACTAAAACTACTAAGGAAAACACACTTAAAACACCACTAAATAAGAAGACATCAATAGTGGATATACATTACCATAAATAACTTGATTTATTTCCTACTAAAAAACATGATTAGAAGAAATTTTTGAACCCCACAAACGTTAAACATCTATATCTATACTATCTATATAATTTTGTGTACATGGGGATATTTAATGCCCCATGCCACATTAATGAGCATAAAAAATAAGTAAAGAGATGGTTATTTGAAAGATTAAATATTGTATTAGAAGTGTATAACAATTAGCATTTTGTTCAATATAGAAGAGTAAAAAGTAAATACAAAAAGTGATTATTTGAAAACTATATTTTTTGTCTAAAATTTATCATTTGAAAAAACACATTATTGTATTAGAAATGTATAAATTAATGTTTTGTTTCACATAAAAAACTAAAAAGGGAATACAAAAAGTGATCATTTGAAAACTATATTGATATTGAAAACTATAAATTTTGTCTTAGAAAAAAACTATTGCATTAGAAATGTATAAAAAATTAGTGGTTTATGTCTCATATAAAATATAAAACTATATTTATAATTTTGTGTTAATAGGGGTATTTAATGCCATCCTAACACATTAATGAGCATAGAGAAGTGAACAAAAAAGGTAATTTTTTTTAAAAACAAACTATTGTATTAGAAATGTATAATATAATTATTTTATTTCCTATAGAAAACTAAAAAGTGAACACAAAAAGTGATTATTTGAAAACTATATTTATGTATACTACATATATAAAGTTGTACACATGAGAGGATATTAAATGTCTTCATGATACATTAATGTTAATATTAATATTACTTAATAAAGAAAAATATTTTTACATGAGAACGTAAAACATAGAAAAATATTGAGAATGAAAAAAGTAATCCATATGATGTATTTGGTCACAAAGTTTTATATACACTTATAAATAAAAATTATTTATATATTTATGTATAACTTAGTGGTTAAAAAGCTTTTAAATTATGAACCTATCACACATGAGAATTATTTTTTCACCTTTTAATTATTTTATAGATAATTAAAAAATTTTAGTTGGTAAGCTAGGTTGTAATACAAAAGTAGTCAAATATTATTTTTCAAGTTGAATATGATAGATCATTTTTATTTTAAATGTTATTATGACACATTTATCTTAATAGTAGTATTACATAATAAAGAAAATGAGTTTTGTATAAGAACATAAAATATAGAAAAATAATGAGAATAATAAAGTAATCAATATTATGGATTTATTCACAAATTTTTATATTTACGTATTATTAAAAAAAATTATAAATTTATGTGTAGCTTAGGGTCCGCTCGGCGCTGTAGGTAGCGATGAGCGAAACGAGTGAGACGCTAGCTAAAAGTCAGTCCCCTTGGGGGTACAAGGGTGCAATTTTTTGGTCGATTCTGCTATATCTAGTTGAACCTGTTCCAAAAAAAAGCAAGTACCAAACGGAGCCTTAATGGTTAAAACTTCGAAATTATGCACATATCAAACATGAATTATTGGTAGGCTAGGTTGTAATACAAAAGTATTCAAATATTATTTTTCACGTTGAATATTACAAATCATTTTCATTTTACCTTCAATATACATACTATTAATCATTAATCAAAATTATAGCTGGTGCATCATTTTAAATGTATAAAGATATTCAAATATTGTTTTTATATTATAATATTACCAATTTGTAGGAAGGTGCCAATATTTGTTGTTCACTTTCAATATTATAGATCATTTGAATTTACTTTTAATATATTACTTATTACTCCAACTGACAGATTATAGCACAAATCTACTAAAATATTATTTTAAACATCAAATATATACACATATCCATATATAAATCAATAAAAAGGCATATGGACTAGGAAAAAATAACAAGAATATTCATATATTTTTATACAAACTATACGATAAAAGAAAGAGATTGTACAAATTTCAATAACCTCTTGAAATTGTCCTTCAACTTACTCTCTTTTTCAATAAATTTAAACATAAAGTGCAGTTAAATACAAGAGAGGTTGTTAAAAAAAAATAATTCAATAAAAATATGTTTGAAAAATAATTCAATAAAAATTGTTTATAATATGAACCCGTGCGTATGCACGAGCGTGACCGCTAGTGGAAGGAAAATTTTGACTTCCTCCTTCCAAGAAATCAAGAAACCAAGGAACTAAACTACTAATTTCATGGCGTCGGTTAAAACCTTACATATTATTTTAAGTTTAGTCTGTACTTATTTTTAGATTGGTTTGAAAAACATCTTAATTATTAGATGATTTATCTTAGTTAATGGAGGTTATAGTTGTAATTAGAATTGATCGAAAATTAATGTAATCGTGGAGGAGACGAAAGAGAAGTTTGGGGTGACCATGGTGGAATAGGACAAAGAATAGCCATGGTGAAATATGATGATTGTGAAAATAGTACGAATATTATGTTTTTTTGTAGTAATGGTATGTAATTGATTTTTCAAAAAAAATTATGTAATTGGCACATGTATATGATGTGGACAAATAGATATGATGTGGCTAAGAAAATTTAAATAATATGTGACATGGTGCAACGATAGGTTGACACGTGGTGAAATCCTAAGTGACGAAACCTCGGGACGACATGTGGAAAAACTGAGGTGGCTCCTTCCTTTCGGCTTTTATATATATATATATATAGATACAATCTCTAAATCAGTCTTCCAAGTTGTTGAGCCTTATCCAAAAGGTTGTTTCCTTATTTGACCAATCTACAACTAATAGACCACCCTAAAAAGTAGAAACCCCTTCTACGCCGAGTCTAACAAATAAGTAACACAACAACAATATGAAGTATATACCATCATGCACAAGTTTATAACCTTCCGCCATGGTGTAGGTTGGTGTTGTCGATCAAGAACTTCGAATTCGTGTATAGTAAATATCTATCTGTAGCAATTCATGAATCGGTTTTAAACGCTTTCTTCCTTCCTGAATATCATATTGCAATTCCCTTATAGGAATGGCGGCCAAGAAACTCTTTATGTACTCTTTGCAAGCTTTCTTCCCACTACACACAGCCGTCGACGTCTTTTCCTCCTCAGCCTCGCTCCCTCGAAGAATGACCGCGTCCTTGTCGAATCTCAGCACGTAGGCTCGATCACATCCCTCCATCAGCCTCTCTCCCAACGTGTCAATAACGTAGAAAGCTTCCTCATCAACCTTCAAGACAAAGAAATGATCATTCCAGCTCACAATATAGATCAACGCCTCTGATTCATTCTTACTGATCTCATCGATCTCATCCCATATACAGTCGAATGATCTGCTTCCATCAAGAAACCCGAATATCTCGTCGTTTTCCTCCATCCCTTCCGGATGGAAGAATCCGGTTGTTGAAGACACGGAGATTGGAGCAGGGCATAGTTTGGCATTGAGGACGGTCTCTAGATCAAAGTGTTTGTCAGGGAACTGCGTTAAAAAGGAGTCATCTTCGCAGAGTTTTCTCCATTGGAGGGAGCCTTCTAGAATGAGGTTGTTGAGCTCGGATTTGGTTGGCATCTGATTTCGGTTTGAATGGAGCCAGTGAGCTAAGACGACGACTAAGGCTGTGCACGCGCTCTCACCAGCTGCCTTTTCGCTCCTTTGGTCGATTGCGGCGAAGAAGACTTGAGTCTGAAGTTTTAGTGATCCATCACGGCTCACTACTTCAATGTGCTCCCAACTTCCAACTTTGAAGCTACCATCCCCAAATTCTGAGATCGATTTTAGTGGTTCTGTTTTGCACACCTGCCATGTTAAAACAAAAACAGTTGATTTGGCATAACTATAATACTACTATTAATTAGACACAAATCATTGAGCTAGGTATGACCATTTGGTATAATTATAAACATGGGTGGTAGGACAGACCATTCAAAGATTCAATCTTGCAATGCTTTATGTGGCCACCATAAATAATATTGTTGTGAGATGGATACATGTATACCTTCTTTATAGGTACATCATGGTTAAGTTGCCGCCTCATGAAATCAAGATCGTCGCCTCCCATTTCTCTATATTCCTTCTTCAACAACGGCTCTCCTTTGATGACCTTCTTTTCTGATTTCAGACTCTTATTTCTCTTCAATTTACCAAGCTTTGGACCAAGTTTCAAAGACCCCTCAGAAGACATATCTTCCTCTGGCCTATGGTTTCTGTAGTACACCATGTCTTCATCCTTGCAACTTCTTTTCAAAGTAAACATTTTCCCAGCTAGGTTTGCTGTGCTCAAATCTCCATAACCGAGTGAATTATGATCAGCATTGTCCATGTTATCCTCTGGCAATGCTTCATTGTTGTGATATAAAGAGTATTGGTAAAATGAGCAGTTTTCCTCGGTACTTTCGGTAATGGCTTCCACACGGTAAGCCTTCTTAGATTTTCTTCTAGAGAAGAGAACGTAGTCCTTCAGGCTTCTTGTTCTTCTTAGACTTGTTTCTTGCATTGGACTTTCACTATCCTCAAGAGTTGCAGGGATTCTAAAACACGTCGACAAGGGCACGGATAAAGGCAATGTTGATGATCTCTGGAGTGCTCTTGAAGCTCCTTGGTTAGTTCCCAATTCTCTTAGGTGAAGACTTAACTGCATTGTGCAAGAAAAATCAAGGGGCCAAATCGATCATATTCATATACATGTTGAATGTATCAAAGGAAACTGAAATTGATGTGCATTATTAAGACATTTTGTAATGATAATGCAAAACAAACCCATGATTGTGAGCTTAAAAAGCAACTTACATAGAGTGTGAGGAACCACTCAATACTGCTAGATTGTGTTAAAGGAACACTGATCTCTAGCTCTTGCTCTTGCTCCTCGGTAATGGAAGCATACTTTGCAAGATTCAAAACTGCTGGCCCAGCATAGACAAGTTTGCTGTTTTTTGCTTGATTTGATGACTGATGAACAAGAGATATAGCATTGAGAATTTACACATAAGTTCAGCATATATAGTTTCTATTGCCAAAATGCATAAGTCCAAACAACCAAGTCAAAACACTTCAATGCATATCAAGCTTCATCCATTAGCAAAATTTCCCAGATTTCGATTAATTCTGAAACTAAGAAGTCAAAACAAAGCAATGTATGATTAGGTAAATCCTCACCTTGAGTATGATGAATGCAACTTCCCATGGATCTAACTCATCATTTCTAGCAGACCCAGAAAAGATACAATCACTTTTGAACTTGTCATCCCACCGAACGACGCCGTTTTGGTCCACAGCTTCCTCCAAAGTATAATTCTTCTGCACTTTCTTACTCCAAGCCAATAGCCCATTACGTCTGGAGCCCTTCCACAGAACCTCCACCGTCAATCTGGATGGACGGCCATGATCATCGTGATCACACTCGATTGGCTTGGCCCCCTTGAGATAGCAAACCCGAATCGAAGCCTCGTAACTCTTGGATTTCACCCGCTTGATCAAGTCCAAGCCCATCAAAATTGATGTGAAATTTGGGTGTAGACGGCAGAGATTTTGAAGTGTTGAGTGTTTGAATGATTAAATGCAGCTGGAGATAGAGATGAAATATATTGTTTGATTTCTTCCTTGAATGGAGAGAAAGATTGAATCTTTATGGGGCTGAAAACAGGGAGGAAAGAGCAAGAAGAGGGAGAATAAGGAAGAGTTGCACAAAGAGAAAATATGCCGGCAATATAATAACGGTTGACGTCAATGATCATCAATTTATAACGTCTATTTTTCATGTTTTGCACCGTAACTTCTGTTATTTATGCTTCGTTCCCGCATTTTGTGTTGATTGTTGATTAAAATTTATTAAGCTTAATTACACCATTGACCCCAAAGTTTTTCATCTCGGACACTACAACCCTTAACCAGGCGAAATATAATAAACTTGTCTAATTCGATGATTTACAAGAAACCGAAAACCAATAAGCCATGGATGCATTAAAAACATATTTAAATAAGTTGTCGTCCATTTTGACAAAGAACAAATGAACCAGAATTTTTAAACCAGATGATTCATGCACGTATCGGGCTATTTCAACTTTGAAGCCACGATGATGAAGTGGTAAGAGCAAATTACCGATATAATTAAGCAACCCAATTTTTCGATAAAAATAAAATAAAATAAGGACCGACTTGATCGTGTTACTTCTAACGGAAGGTTGCAATTAAAAATTAAAAATACTTGAACATACATGATGACACCAAGCTTGGTCAGACCGGACGTATACTTGCCAATTCTTTTTAAGGGAAAAATTATTTAAAATAGGGTAACATGTATATTTGGCTGTTGAGAGTCCAAGAGGACGGCGTAGTAGGCAATTTGTGAAGCCAAGTCAATAATCCAATGACAAAATCTTAATGCAATTCAAAACACACCTAATCCTGACCCAAAAAAAAAAAACACTCTTATGATGGCCATACTTGTTTTGTTTGGTTGGTTCCATGCTCGTAACATTAATTATAAGCAAATTCAATAGATAGAAATGAGAACTAACATTTCAATTCTCATAACATTCAACACATACAAAATCCATGCGCAAGCACAAGGGGTCCAATTTCAAATCCGAAGCACAACCTTACTAAACTACCTAGCCACGGACACGGACAAACATATACTAGCATTTTCCTTGGAACATACCTTCAATTAAACGTACATCTCATTCCAAGTATCAGGCACCTCCGGGAGGAACCAATGGCTACAATCCGAAGACGAATGTGACCCACCGCCGCCACCACCACCACCGTGCTTCTCCTCTTGTGTGTCCCGGGGCCTTGGAGTACGTAAACGAGGAAATGACCATCTCGTCTCGATCAATGCCGACAAATTGGCTATGTCTTACGAGTAGACGGGAAAACTTACTCATCCTATCTACGCAGCAGTCAGCACCCTTTGTAGGTCAAGTGTCTGTTCTGCCACATGAATGTGGCTTTGCATATAGCAATGTCTCCCTTTGCTTTTAGCATTTCCACGCTTTGGATCTTCATACAAAGCTGTTCTTCTTAATTGCAAGCCCATGGTTGGTCAAAGAGGAGATAAATACATGTGAATAATAAAACGGCGAGAAACGATTTCCCCATGAGGCCATGATCGGTTAGGGAAACTAAGACGTCCGAACGTATTGGCTATAGGTTATAGTTGCTTGCTTACTCTCACTAGCTAGTCACTACTACAGAAGGTCGAGTAAGCATAGCCAAGAAGACGTAGCAAATTAAGAAGACGTAGCAAATTAAGAAGTCGTTAATCATGTGTTACAGACTATAACGTTCGTGTTGTTAAAATGAAGAATGGAAAGATGAGAATTATTTTGCAGAGTGGGTGGAAGAGATTGGTTCTTTAGTTAGTGAAGAGATTGGAAAGATGTTTTGGTTCTTTAGTTAGAATATCATTCTTATATTTAATTTATGTGATTTTATAATTTTTTAGTGAGAATCTACTATAATACAGTATAAAGCGGAACTTTTTGTTAAAAATTGCGCCACCTCATCAATCTTGAATAAAATAACATTTCTCTTTTAACAATCATTACCAAAATAAAATTATTAACCCAAAATTAATAGGATTATGTACTATAATTAGATCACATATCAAAATGGAAAACTATATTAGCTAGAACCTCTCTGCATATTTTACACACATAATTATGATTGAAGGGATTGTGTATAATTTATATTTAAGTTATTAAAATAATCCTCATATAAATTATATAAATATGGGAAAAAAATGATCATTACCCGTAACTAGTTAACTATTTAATTCCCATAACATCCAAAGATTGAAAGATACAAAAAACAAAAACATGCTTGAACTTCGACCAAAAAAAACATGCTAAACCACAAGGGGTTCAAATCCGAAGCACAACCTTGCTAAATTACCTAGCCATGGACAAGGCCAAACCTAGATCATTTTCCTGGAACACAAATTCAACCTTATAGGATAACATTCAACATCTCATTCCAAGTATCAGGCACCCCCGGGAGGCACCAATGGCTACAATCCGAAGACGAATGTGACCCACCACCACCACCACCGTGCTTCTCCTCTTGTCCTGGAGCCTTAGAGTAAACCGAGGGGTGGCCATCTCGTCTCAATGCCGACAAGTTGGTTATGTCCTGCAAATAGACTGGGAACCTCATCGTATGTAGCACCCTTTCTAGGACAAGTGTCGGTTCCGCCACATGAATGTGGCTTGCATATAGCAATGGCTCCCTTTGCTTATAGCATTTCCACCCATTTTGCCTGTCACCAAGACGGCCAAAACGTTCATTTAATTAAAGCACTTTCTCATAGGTTCAATTAGATACTTTGAAACAGTATACGTACTTGTTATGTCTAGGTGACATGCTTCTGAAGACGACTTTGCTCTTGCTAGGTTCGAGATTCAAATCAATCCATTTCGCCCATGTCGTGAGTCCCTTCTCGTATGCAACCATTGGGTTCAGATCTTTAACTACCTTGTTCCCTTCCATGTAATAGTCCCACCTAATTAAACAAGACCAAGTGAACAAATTAACAAGATCGCTCGTTATCAAGAAACCCAATACTTCTTTTTCTTAAGAAGATCACCTAAGCAACTTACGAGCTCAAGTTATCGGCAACGTGTGTCCACCAATGCGCGGAATCGAAGACGAGAGCATCAACTCTTCTCCAATACCTTGCATTGTCCTCAATGGAGTCCAAGTGTAGAACCCTCTTGCTTTGAGCATCCCTTTTAAGCTCAACAAGCAAGGGAGCCCAACAGAACTCAATAGATGTCCCAAAATCCTGGTGCATAAGAATTTACAAGTACACAAGAAAGCAGGGCTAGCTCGTTAAAGCTAGCAAATTGATTGTAATTCATATAAGAGAAAGGGAGTATATATGTGTGTTTTACCAAGGCATGAAAAGACATGGTTGGACCATCATAAGTTACTCTTTTCCTGTGCATTGGAATAACTCCTTGAGCTAAGCAAACGAGAGACTCCCATTGGTTCCTCATGATGGAGTCACCCACTAACATTATTCTTTTGTCTCTCATCTCCCCCAAGAAACGAAGTGCATCAAATCTGTCATCATGTACGTACGTGAATCTCAATTCCTCAAAAGATCAAGGTATATATATATGTTTGTTATTGGCTTGTATGAAGAAATACATACCTAGGGAGAGAACAGAGGCTGGGCTGCCACCTCCACCTCTCGTAGTCGGAATCAGGGCGGCCATTTCTCCGGCAAGTCAGGGCGGTGCTGAGATAAGGACACGTGGCGTCATACAGTGGGTAGGATTCATCAAACACCCACTTCCCTACCGTTAGATCGCATTGCCCGTGGGCCCGGTTCGGCTGGGTCTGGACCATGTTGACTCCGTCGTCGTCCTCTTCATCCAGCCACGCCTCCGCCTCCTCTTCTGCCTCTAAGTCCTCTGCATCGTACGCTGCTGGCGATCCGCCAGTGAAGAAGCTCAGGAGGAAGGTTAGGAGGAGCAAGAATGAGAGAGTGGATGTTTTGGAAGAAGATTTTGCCATTGATGATGAGTCTCAGTGTAAATTGTTAAGTGGAAGCAAAGCTATATATGGTGGTGGATGGCTTAGCTAGCTAGGTTATAAACCTGAGTCAGTTCATCGGTTGCATTATATTGTTTCTCGCCATGTCTTGCGCCATAAATGTTGCAGTTATTTTATAGAAAAAATTACTGACTAATGGAGTTAGGGTGTCATGGCATTACACTATTACATGTGTGTAAGGCAGTAAGGCTGTGTTGAAAACATGTTGGAGTTTAATTAGGCTTTTCAGGTCTCGTTAATTTGGTGGTTAGCTCAATCAGGAAAGTAAAAACAATTATGTTCAAGCACCACTTTGGTCGCCGTGACATAAGGGTTCTCGGGCTCCACTATAGTCATAAAGCTGTAGGGTAATCCTAATTATTTATAGAAGAAAAAAGCTAGGTTATTTGAAATTACATGGGTCTCGAATGTTAGGTAAATGTTTCAAGATGTTGATGATAAAGTGATAGCAATCGCATATATAATTTCTTGGTTACAATGTGAAAGGAAAGGGGTAGTAGTTATGATGAAAGTGTGTCAAAATAGTGATGAGTACATAGTATGGGATTTTATTTTTCTTCTTACCATATGTGAATTTTCATGCAACACATTCATTGTCAATTTTGTCACTAAAGGTGGATATGGGTCCTCTATCAATTGACAAAGTAACCAAGATGCATAAAACTTGACGATGAATGTGCTCAAGTCATCGACTTACATCGTTTCTTATTACGGTGATAAGAAAATTTAGAAATACCGGCTACAATTATAACGAGTTAATGAGGCATAAAACTTTATCAATTGTTTCTTCATTTTTTTTCTTTGGGTCTAATAAAGTTTCGTTTTTGTTTACAACCGGTTTGTACGCGCGGTAAACGGACGGTCAAACCCCTCCCAAAAGTTGAAGATTTGGACATCGAGTCCGTTTACAATCCACCGCTATCTAGGGTTTAAGAGAGGACAGGCACAAAAACCCTATCAAGAGAAGCCCCGTCGCTTTCGTTCTCCGGCCGCCGTCGACTTCTCTCCGCATCCAATCCCCTCTTCCCACCGGCGATGGGCGGCTATGGCTTCTTCCGCGACGTTAACGCCGCCACTTTGAAACCCAAACTTCTCAGAGGGATCCTCAACGAGAAGGTACTGGATCCGAAGCGGCCGTTCGGGAAACCTTCGGAATTGGTGGAGAAGTTCAAGCCCCTGGTTGATTTGGTCGTAGTGCATAGGCTTCTCTCCGAATCAATCCCTGAATCAGCCGATTCGGATGTCGTTGACAGCTATAGAGGCGCCGTCGATGATTGGGCTGATCATATTCTCAAGCTTCTCGCCAGCGATATGGTGAACTGTCTATCCTGCACTTTTCGCCTTTGTTTGATTTGATGAGGAATCGATCTGTTTAGTTTAAGTTTGAGCTCGTTCAGAAATATGTTAGGGATTTACTGTATTGGTTTCCTTTTGAGCGTACTTCAATTTCAAATACAAAGGTCGCAACTTCACAAATTCAGTTGATGGTAGGATTTGTAGTGTTTGATATAATATAGAGAAATTATCTGCATTCTTATGTTTAGGTGGTCGTTTGAGATGAAAGATTGGTTTAGGGGTTAAGGTAAAAGAATGTAAGATCATAGGGAAGCTGATGGCTACTATTGAATCTGAAGGTTGTGTTTTGCTTGCATTGGCCATAGGGAACCTTCTTTGATTATGTACTATTTTTTCCAGTCAGATAAATCTTTGGCTGGAGTCTGGTTGCTTGGCCTTACCTGTCGTGAATGCAGTAGTAACCGCTTCCTGGCATCATATGTAGCATGGTTCATTGAACTCCTAGTGCTTATTCAGGTGCTATTATCAACCTCTGAACTTCATGTACTTCGTGATTATATATTGGTTAAAACCTGATTCATTACTCTTTTGGGCAGTCTTCAGCTACCTCTGAAAGGGTTAAGCTTGCATCCTGTGCCTCAATGTCAGATCTGCTGACAAGGTCCGGCTTCTTATTCCTTCCTTTCTATCCTTTCCCTCCCTTTGTCCAATGCCTTTCCTCTGTTTTTCAGTGATGAAAGTTTGTCAATACCTTTTGCTTGCCATCTTCAATATGCTTTAAAATATTTGTTATTATCTTCAAGCTGTGTGCAACAGTTTGTCCGTGATAAGCAAAGTGTATTTCAAATGTCATTTATGATAATGTCTTGTTTGCTCTCATATATTCAGGTTAGCTGGATTTCAATCTGTAAAAGATGGGGCCATTCATGCTGGAAAAGTTATACAAACAATAGTGAAACTACTGAATGATGATGATGCAATGGCTGTCTGGGTCAGTTTTATTACTATTGTTATCAACAAAGTTCTCTCTCTTCTTCTGTACTTGTAGGAGTTCTTTTCATGTTTAATAGTCAGTGTTATGTACTAGAATAGTTTCTGAACATTTCTGCACATTAAGTAACCATATATACTTATATATATTTGTATAAAGAGGGTTCTATGGAATTTTCTTGTATCTATGGTTAGCATCAAAGTTAACTTACAGATACAAGTATGTTTATTCAGTGTTGCTATTTGCTTATGTTCAATGCTCTCAATATTTGGATTTGCTATTTGCTTGTTTCTCAAGGAATAAAAGTGAGCCTCTCAAATTAGTAGTTTCTCATTATATGTCCTGATGAAGTTTAAGAGTACTTCCATTTTCTTATATGCACATGCTTTTTGTTTATGTGATTATTTGCGCTGCTACTCCCAGCTAATCATCCTTGCATACAGCTGGTATGCTAAATTTCATGTGATAGAAAATATATAGGATGTATTCTCAAATGCTTACTTACAGTTAAGATTATATTGCTCTTTACTTGCACATCCTGCATAGTTCGTGGAAAAATATTGGACCTGCTATAATTTCGCCACTACTTGAGTATCTTATTGCAAATTTGTTTTTATCTTATTATCATACCTCAAAATCATGTTATCAGTTTCATTTATCTGATTCATTCATTATGCAGGAAACAGCTACCCATCTATTGTCCACCGTCATTCACTATTTTCCATCTTCAGTACTCCGTCATTATGACAGTGTAAGTTCGACCATGGATTTGTGGTTCTTTCTTCTTGGTGTATGGTTATGTAAAAAGGGATTTAAGTTGATAGACAGGTCCTTGATTCAGGAGTTATAACTCCCTAGAAATTGATGTAGGTGAAGTTGTCAGTGTAAAAAACCTACAACATTTCTGTTAGTATCAGGTGTACAACTAATGAAAAATCTGTGACATAATGTTCCTGCTATGGATTGCCTTGTGACCATAACCTTTGGAGTTATAGGGTGTAGAATTACATAATCTTGCTTTGTCTAATTCCTTTTTAGTATTTGTACTCTAGATTGCTTTGTTATTCTTCTACCCTGCGGTATACTGGACTTTGACATGTGGTCGTGTTCCACTGGTCATTGTTTAGTTCAGATTTTAGTATTCTGTTGGGCATGTCCCCTACAAGATGACTTGTGTAATTATTTAAAATTTGATGCTAAGGTTTCTGTCTTATAAATATATATTTATATGTATATATTTAATATTTATATGTTAGTATCTTGAGAAAGCCTGTTCAATTTTCTAGGGGCCTTGTGCTATTGATATAACTGCTTGATTAAGACAACATCATCCAGTAATGTTCCAGTTCCAAAGCCGTATTGAACAACCATATGCTAGATTCATTAACGCCTTATCACATGATTTGCAGGTTGAATCTGTAGTTGTGTCACGAATGTTGACTGTGAATTCTAGTGCTAAACTGCTAGAGGTATCTTCTTTTACACGGCATTTATAGCATTATTGCTTCATGATGGTAAAATCACATTATTACTGTGTTGATGGTTTGCTTTCACCTTCAGAAACTCGCTTGTTGTCTGGCATTGCTTCCAAAAACACGGGGTGATGAGGACTTGATGCTTAAAAGGGTGCTGGTCTCCATAAACCTTCTTTTGGATGATGCCTTGGAAGGCCTTGATGGTGGAGGTATATGGCACTGTTAATAGTCTATCATTTGCATTCTAATTACTAAACTAAATGCTAATGACTGGAGCTATGGCCATTTTGTAGAATCCAAGCGCCAAGAAGTCTTTTCAGTTTTGCTCCCACCAGGATCCAGTCTACCACCATTGGGAGAAGTATCCAACAAGAAGGCAAACAGGTCTAGGACATTGCTAATGCGCATTATCTCGACATTAATGCAGTGCTTTTGTATGATGCTCTCGGGTCTTTATCCAGTTCAGGTGACCTTGCTTTATCAATTTTCTTATTAGTGTGTCTAGCCTGTTTTCAAGCATCTCTGTTTATCTTATCAAAAGAATGATATGCAATATTAAATGTTCTTGAATTTGATTCAAATCTTAGGTAACAGTTCCTGTTAACTCTATCTTGGCTACAATTAAAAGGGTCGTGATGGTGGATGGATCTGTACACCCGTCCTTGGAGCCCATCACAACTCCAATGCAGCAAGAGGATGTATGTGCTCAGCTCCCAGTGTTACACCAGTATAGCTTAGAGGTTCTTACAGCTGTTGTATCTGGAATTGATAGGTAAATTATAAATGACTGCTCGATTTCTCTTTATATTCTTGATTTTTTCCTTCTTCCCCAAACCTTGAAAACAGTATCATGCGAATTTTAATACCTAATTGCAATATATAATAAAACCAAGCAGTAATAACCTTATTTTTATTGCAGTCAGCTTCTTCCGTATGCTGCTGATATTGCCCAGCTTCTAATATGGTATCTAAAGAAATACACATTTCCAGAAACAAGGGTGCAGGTGTACTCTATCATAAAAAGTTTATTGGTCTCCATGGGTGCAGGTATGTACATTTGGCATTCTTATACCCATATTCAAGTGCTTATTTGTGTCTATCGAAGTGCAAAAGCATTGCATTCGTTGTTTATTTCATTTACTCTGCTGGACTTTGGATCAGGAATGACAATGTACCTTGCTGAGGAAGTTTTCATGAGTTCTTCAATCGATTTAAATCCCAATGATTCTTTGGAAAGGGGCTCATCTAAAGTAACCGCCCTGGCATCTGGTGAACCAGCTCTGCAGCGCTGTAATAAAAAAAGGAAGCATGGCAATGGTACTATGTTGTCAGAAGCAGAACAAAACCCAAATAATCTGGAGGTGGAGGTGACAAAAGACTGCTCAAAGCTTATTGTAGTTAAAATAGCTGCGCTTCAGGCTTTGGAAGCTCTTCTTAGAGCGGTATGCATTTTCTGATATTCGCAGTTCAACAAAGCCGAATTAACTATTCGATATTAGTTATTAGTTTAATTCCATCATTTGCTAATATTAGTTATTACCAAATTAGGGAATTGATCTATGTTTCACTGAATTCATCCACATCGAAATAACTACACTTACATTTCTCTGTTTATCAAGTTCTAGTTTATAATTGTGATGGTTTGGCTCTTAATCATATAAATTTATCCACAGGGTGGTGCTTTGAGAAGTGGTGATTTGAATACAGACGAATGGCGTACAAAGATTGATGATCTTGTATTCACTACTGCCATGAATGCCTGTCAAAGAGGATGGGCGTATCAAGAAAAAATAGAGGAATCAAAAACTTGGACAGGGTTTCAGCTTGCAGCACTGGATGCACTGTTAGCATCTTTTCTCGCTCCTGCTCGTGTCAGACCTTCACATCTCCCTATAGGGCTCAAGTTATTCCGTGATGGTAAATTGTGCACTAATTTTTGTTTAACATTCCATTCATGCTCAGATATTGCACAGATCTCGAGAATATTGAATACCTTTAAAGTGCAAATGTTTCTTATTTGCCCATTTATCATTCTGATTATAAAAAAATTGTTATCTGCGACAGGCTTGCAACTTGGAGGACCGAAGATTGCACAAACATGTGCACGTGCTCTTTTGTTCTTAGAGCCACTCTTACATCCCAGATCACTTCCATTATCTGATTTCTCATCTCAAAAGACGAATTACTCGAATATCATCGGTAAAACTGTGTCAGATACAAATAGCGATTATCTGCATGATAGATACATGGAGAAAGACGAAGATCTGCAAGAACCATTGCCCAAATCTCATAGAACTCAAAATGTTGATGAAAATATAATCAACCGACGTGCTTCAGAAACTATAGGATCTGGCGACAAGATGATGGTTGACTCCGAGGCAAATGGGGAACTGCCCCTCAGTGAGAAACACGTGGACCCTGTATCTCGTCAAGGTGTGACAGTTTTCCCACCTGTCAGTGGCTCCTCGGCTGCTCAGACAGAATCAGGGAAGGCTGTTTCTAAAGACAATGCATTAGCTGATTTGCCAGACCGAGGAGCAAGAACCAAGAGTTCAGAGGGCAAAGATATGCTTACTAAACGAGCAGATGGCGATAAGATGAAGCTGTCCAAGGATGATCCTGATTATGGAAGTGATTGGTCTTTGAGTACGGTTGAGTTGGATCAGGACTCTGATGGCGAGGTAGATTCTGCATTGGACTAGGAGCTGTTGCAGAATGAGATTTTGTAGGCAGTTTTGTTTATTTTTTGCTCACAAGTTAGAATTCTGACATGTTATTTATTGTTACATACATTCTGCGTAACCTACCCTTGATCCCCCTTTATTGTGCTGTGGCCATTGTTGTAATCTTTGCTGTTGTTTGCTAATGCAAATGTTGGGGAATGAAATGCTCTAGAGACCGGTTTGAATTAGTTTGCCATTGCCTCCTATAACTAACAAATTTGATGGGCACCAAAGGATCCATGTCTTTACCCATACTTGATATATCTTGTAATGATACCATATACAGTAGATAACAAAACGAAAATATGGTTTTAACGAAAAACATTGTAAATTTTATAATCCTAAAAGTTAATAATTTAAATCATACAAACTCCAAAATAAAGGACACGTGTATTAGGGTAAGATATAAATAGGTATTGTGCATATATAGGACTCAGTAACGCTCAATCTACCACAAAGCCGCCATGGCGTCGCAACTAGCAAAGACAACCAAATCGGCGGCGGTACTCTACCACTACCCCTGCCCGGACGGCGCCTTCGCTGCCCTCGCCGCCTATCTCTACTTCTCGGCCACCTCCTCCCCCGTCCTCTTCTTCCCGAACACCGTCTACTCCCCAGTTCTCCCGGAAAACCTCCCCCTCCACCAAATCGGCGACCTCTACCTCCTCGATTTCGTCGGCCCCTCCGATTTCCTCCCCCAAATCTGCCCCAAAGTCGACCGAGTCATCGTCCTCGACCACCACAAGACCGCTCTCGACATGCTCACCTCTCAACCTCATCCAATCAACAACAACAACAACAAGCGCTTAATCACAGAAATTGACATGGCCAGGAGCGGCGCCACCATCGCATTCGACTACTTCAAGCAGAAGCTGACGGAAATCGACGGCGGAAAACGACACCACGCCACGATCAGCGAGTTCGAACGGCTGAGATCGATCTTCGAGCACATCGAGGACGGCGATCTGTGGAAATGGCGCCTCCCTAACAACAAGGCGTTCTACAACGGCCTCAAGGACTGCAAACTCGAGTTCGATTGCAACCTAAACCCTAGCTTGTTCGACCAGCTCCGATCTCTGGACCTGCAATCCGTGATCCAGAAAGGAATCGCCACCTCCTCTGAGAAACAGAGCCTGATCGACGCTGCGCTGTCGGAGTCCTTCGAGATCGCCATCGGCGGCGGGACGGCCATATGTCTGGCGGCGAGAGCGGACTCCATACCGGAGCTCCGGAGCGATCTAGGCCACCAGCTGGCCTGTAAGAGCAGCGAGATGGGGTTTCTGAGGATGGGAGCGGTGGTTTACAAGGTGGCGGAGATGGCGGACGACGGCAGGGTCAAGATCAGCCTCCGTAGCGACGGCGAGGTCGACACCACGCCCTTCTCCGAGAAGTTCGGCGGCGGCGGCCATCGGAACGCTAGCTCCTTTATGCTAAGCATTCAGGAGTTTGAAAAATGGAGGAGGATTTAGCCCTAGGCTCTTCTGAGATTGTATTGCCTTTTCATTTTGTATGTGTGGATTTGGAGCTGAAACTTTGATGCTAGAACAATTTACAGAAGCTTGTACCAAAAAAGAACATCACCATTCGTATCATTATTATCTCATGAATGCACAACTCAGAATGGCTACCTACAATGGAGATTCACTTCACTTGCGTAAAATCAGTCCTATACAATGATTATTATACTATCAATGAAGAATCATATGAATTCAGCGCTGAGATAGAGCACATTTCAAGAACTCCTCAAAAATCAGTCTATACAAATCAAAATCTGAAACCACCACCAGAGCCAGAGGATCAACACGCCTCATATCTTCTCAATCTTGTCCAAGAATCGTGCAGGCCCCTGGAGCGATTTGAGCTTGGCCATGAATGCATTCTCAGGAAATCCACCAGAGAGATCAACAGCATCCGTGGTAGCAATGACAACGCTTCTGGGACCGCTTCCAGGACCAATCTTGTAGACCTCAGCAAACTCTGCTTATCAATTGTGCACCACGCCATTCAAATTGTACCTTGAATCTCAGGGTATGTACAGGAAAAGGTACTTATCAATTGTGCTAATGGGGTGTTGTGATATTTAATGTCCTATTAAAAATATATACATAAAAAGACAAAGACGACCATTGACGGGACGCCGGCGAGAGGCGTCGATGGACGCCGGTGAGAGGCGTCGCGGGACGCCATTGAGAGGCGTCGGCGGACGCTGTTTCGTAACTTCTTGTGTTTATATATTATTATTATAATTGACGCCGTTCGAAAGCGACGCCTTATAACGGTGTGGTACAAAAAGTCGTTTTTTGGTGTGCAAAAAGTCTATGCCAAAAAGAAACGGATAGACAGGAACAGAGATCACATTATGGAAAATATATTTGTTCTTTCATAAAAAATCATTGCTCAAAAGAGGTAATTCCTTGGTAATTACTGGCACAAGGATCAGCTCATCTCAAAAATTTCTTGACCTATTAGGGCTGTTTTTACTGATGTTTTTCTATTAATCCTTGTTGCCGAATCCAACTTGACTTGCATTTAAAAAGAGGATCTACTTCTGTGTTGTATTTAGTGATGATAGTTGGATTCCTGCAATCTTGAGCTTTTCAAGAGTTGCTCAAAATGCATAGAAAACAATCAAACAGAATTATATGATGTAAATTTTCTCCTTGTAGATTCTGGCTAGTACCATTTTGCCTTGTGCTTACATAAACACCTTAACAGAACACCATTGAAACAAAGTGTACTTGATCTTACAACTTGCTGTTCATACATACTACTATAAACAAAAAACTACTCGTCATTGTCATTATTGGGAGATGGATCCTCTGCTGGGTCATCATCCTTCTCCTTCTTGGCATTTGCCTGTCTCTCTTGCCATTTCGCCCATGCCCATTTCACAAGGATGAATCCTCCTAATGCATATATCTGTACAAGTTCATAAGGGAAAACATAAATTACCTTCACCACTTATATTGAAAAAAATTCAAGTTCCGTAAATGTACGTTCCTTGTGTGCAAAAAACCAGTGGCATCAGGCTATCATATTCATGCAACTGCTATAGGGATTTGTTAATCAGAATAAACCTCAGTGTTCATGCAACAGTAGTCAAATTGGCCCCATCAAACACATCCACAAATTCCAGAGAAAAAAATGGTGACATGAGTATAAATGCAAATCAAACTCCAAATGATCCAAAGAAGAGGATTAAATAGGCTAAATTTCACCAGTTTCAGTTTATATTGCTCAGAATATAGACTGGAGATGTCACAATCAATTCCATCTGCATACCTTCAAGACATATTATCCTCTCCTTATAACTGGAATTAAATACAAGTAGAGCACTAAATGAAAGAAAGAACAGATCTTTAGGTCACACTTTCTGATGATTCCATCTCAAACAAAACCCTAATAGTTAAAAACCTTCACAATCAATACCAAAATTCAACATGAAAATCTTCCGAAATCGCAGACAGAAACAAAAAAAGAGCAGACCTGCCAGAGGAAAATAGGGTTAGAGCCCTTCTCAGCTTCCTCAGATTCGACCTTCAATGGCTCCGCTCGTGGCTCACTCAATCGAAAGGTAACAACATCCGGCTTCGCTGAGCTTCTAGACTCTTCTTCATATTCTTCTCCTCCTCCTACTCCCGCAGATGATTCCTTCTTAATCACAACATCAACTCTCCCTCCTCCTCCCCCTCCCCGATTGAAAAACCCAAACGGGAATTTGGGGATGAGAGACAAGAAGGGATTTTTCTGCTTCGAGTAGGTCTCATGGGTTTCTACTCTGCTCGTGATTTCGGTGGACTCTGAAGACGCCATCTTTTCTACTCTTCTCTCTTTCAGACGGAGGTGTGAGAATTCGTGGATGGTTTTCAAGTGAAATTGGGACTTTGTTGGAAGCTCTATCAAGGAAGTCGGTTTCTCGAGGTGTCACATGGGGTCTGAATGTAGGTGGGCCCGGATTTTAGCCTTAACTTTTCCGGGTCATCCATAGTTATCCGGGTCGAACTATGTAACTCGGATATCCGATCCGGGTCGGATGTATTGTTGGGCAAGTCCAAATTAGGCCCTTCAATTCACGACTGGGTTGGATCTTACATTATGTATCACTTATATTGTTTTACGTATAAATATTGTTCTTATTAGTCTTCCATTGAGTTTGATGTGATCGAAGAACATCCAGTTTTGGCTACTGAATACATGAATAAATCAGTCCATTATCTGTATTAGACGACGTTCCATCACAAGCATTTCATTGCTTCATGTAAGATATAGGTAAATTGCAGACTATGAAGGAGAACGCTAGGAATCAAAAACCCTCTACAAGAATCGATATTACAACTACACAAGAACATGTACAAGAAGACATAACATGAAGAAGAGAACCTGCAGTTTTAACCTCAAATTCTATGTAACTAAGCATTTTACCGGGTTACACTAAGAACAGGGAAACTCGTTCTTAGTGTAAAATCAAATCCCCGATGGAAACCGGGGATTTAAATTCCCGGCTTTGAAGTCCTTCAATCGCGCTCTTCCACTGCCATGCCCTCTGTTTCGGGTCCTCAAACAGCACCACCTTCTTAGGCTGAGACAAGATCAATTGCATCACAAAAGGTCCTGTCTAACAAGTATGTATGAGCAAGTGAGCAAGGTAAAAGAAAAGGACTCACTGTGGAAATCTTGAAATGGGAGTTACTAGTAACTTGGATACACAGATCATTCGGATTATCTGGCCAAATCTTGTTCGCAATTAGCAACACCTTTGAAGGATCAACGTACATCAAGTTTGGCTTGTTGGTGAGAATGAGTTGCACCTTCTTACTTGACAACTTCTGCATTTTCTTCACCATGGAGATCATCATAATTGACTCCCCTTCTTCCAAAAACTGTAGCCTGTTCTTGAGAATTAAGTATTTTAGCCTCCATTCATAAGGGATTGTCAATGTAGAGTTTTAGGTACTGAATTATTGATAAGTTCCCAGCCTAATGTATGCCCATTGTTGCATCTTGTTATTAGGATACAGTGTAACACAAGCAAAGAGTTGAACAATACCATTTCGAATCAAAAGATTCCATTGAAGCCATTTTTGTCGCATGCCCAACTCCTTCAGAAGACGACGACACGCAGCTACTGACATCGTTTCCTTGTGAAGGACTGTGTGGACTCTTTGAATCGTCATTTCGTCTGGATTGAGCCTAATTAATGCAATAAAAAAGCAACATAAAGTCAAATTAGCTTCCAAGGACATAGAAAGAGGTTTCAACAGACAATTTAGTTACCTCCTTGGCAAGTTTTGGAGGCTGTTGCTTCCTTAACGTGGACCAATCTACTCCCTTGAAAAAGGGATGTGCTTTAAGTGCTGAATAACCTTCTGGCCCAGCACCTGGTCTCTTAAACGGGTCCGTCGACTGATTACAAGTAACGCCGAGATCAAAACACGATTGACATCATATAAAGAGTTCATTTTTATCAAGGATTTCTTTCTGAGTGTTTGGCAATAAGGTATCTTGGATGAGTAGGATGCTAAATTTTGAGCTTACCAGTAGGCCGTCAATGAGGTCTCTTGCTTCATCTGAAAAATAGTCTGGAAAATTAAGGTCCCTGGCTATGATCTTCTGAAAAATGCGCCATTCGCTAGCATCTTTGAAAGGAGATGTCCCTGAAAGCATCTGGTACAAGGTACAACCTAGTGCCCACAGATCGTTTCTGTTTCACAGAGAGTGTACAAACACTTGTAAATTAAAAGAGCCAAGGCCATAACTACAAGAACTCCACATCCAGTCTACTTTAGCAGTCTTTAAACAAGTGATGAAAATGGTCTTTTTAACATGGCATAGGTCCTAGAAAAAAAAGTATCAAAGTAACACATACCCAAATGTTGCAGGTGAGGAATTGAGTAGTTCCGGAGGAACATATGCAGCAGTGCCCACAAATGTGCAAGCCTTATCATCTGTTACACCAATATAGATAGCAATCATCTATACAGTCAATTCTTGGCAATAAAAGTTAATTGACAACATGTTTAAAATGGATGAAATTGACACCTGAGGCTGCATTAGGGAGGACAGTAACCCTGCTCTCTTGAATAGGCTTAACACTACCAAAATCAGCAATCTTTATATGACCATCAGCAGTCAGCAATAAGTTTTCTGGCTGTCCATGTAACAAGAATGGGTTAGCACATGAACACATAAAGTAGACTAATCAGCTAAACACAGGAATTACCTTAATGTCTCTGTGTATCAGACCCATTTGGTGTATGAACTCGAGAGCATCTACAACTTCTGCAGCATAAAACCGCGCTTCATCCTCTGTCAAACGCCCTTTCTGCACTCGAACCAAATAAATAAGCATGTTTATTCTACCATTGTGGAAAAATAGATTTATTTCCAGGTTTGAGCTCACTCACCCTAACTATTTGATCAAAAAGTTCACCACCTTCACAGGACTCAAGAGCCATGTCTTGTTGAGCAAAAAAAAAATTTGGTTAGATTTCATAAAATGAACAGAGAAACCATCAAACACTATACGCGGTGTTCATTGTAGCAGTTAAGGATGCATACATAGTGAGAAGACATCCTGGAATGTGAAATGCAGACGAACAATGCCCGGGTGATCCAACTGGTCAAGAACAATTCGCTCCAGCTTCACGTATGCAGTCTTATTTTCTTTAGTAATGAACTTTTTGTCCATGATCTTCAACGCATAAACAGTTCCAGTATCCTTCTTAATTGCTCTCACAACCTGCCAAGACAAATCACAAGTTGATATGATAAGTATAGTATGACAAAATGGCGAAAAGGTCATATAAACATATTTTCCTCCATTAATCTTCACAATGAAATGACATCAATCAAAACTAAGGGTGGTTTTCTGTCGTTTCAATTTATCAGGGTGGTGTTGTGAGAAATGCCCTAAGATAAGGGTGGTATTGCCTATATCATCAACAAACAATGTGTGCATCATCAACTTACAAGACACAATTGAACAAATTCAACACTCCATTATAGAACATGTATCTAAATCAACAGGAAACCACACCCATTGGAAATGACAATGATCAAAAAGCATGAATGTTTTAAAATCAGCTACAGAGGAAGGCACATATGGAAAGAAAGAGAGGAAATTTTTAACCTTAGAGTAAGAGCCGACGCCATAGATCTTCCCCAATTCAAACTCCTGGATGGTAAATCGCTCCTGTGGAGCCCTAAACTGGAAGACCTTTCCCTTTCTTCCAGCACATCCTTTATTGCCACCGGCATTGCCATTGTTTTCCGGAGCTGGAGGATGATTGTTCGGGATCCTTGGCTTCGAATCGAATTCGTGTTCCATCTTTCGAATATCGCAAGCACCTCTGTTTATTCACTTAATTCTCATCCTTTCTTTAAACTCTTCATTTGATCCATCAATCGCTTGTGTTTGCATTTTCTTGATCTCCACAAACCGCAATGGTTTCTCATCACCAGAGCCTCTGAGAGAGCCCATCAAACAAAAGCCAATAGAAGCTAAACGAGACAACTGCAGCTAAAAATAGCAAAAATGTTTTTCATGAACAAAACAAGGGAACAACAGAGCAAAAGAATCAAAATTTAAAAATAGGCAATGATATTTAGCTGTTCATTTTGTAATGCAAAAATGCTCATATGATCATTCTGAATATGGATAATCCTATACTCCTACTCATTGCTGACTAGCCACATAACTGGAAAAAAATAGTAAGCAAGCCTAATCCTACTGAAAAACATTGACTTTGTCATACATGAAAAACCTACCCAACACTTGCTGAAAAATCAAGCTTATCTTTAATCCTGATGGTGAGTTGAGTAAAACTGCAGGCGCTAATACGCGCCCACTATTGACATAGCAACTTGCTTTTCTTGTATGAATTTCACGCCTTCCACGAAGGTCTCAATGACATGAGATCCTTGTCTTCTTCCTGAACCTGTCACTATCAAACGTTTGATATTCATCATCATCCTTATCCCCGGATCTTTCCAGATTCAAGTCTTTGCAACTCCCAATGTCAAATTCCCGAATCCAACTGCACCACAACAGTTTAAAAAAGAAACAGTGTGCTCGCCGACTCAAATAGATTTTCCTCCCCATTATATATTCAGCTGATTCAATAACCCCGTCATTTACATTCAGATCAGTTACTAGCAAATATGCCAGAAATGGAAATTTCTCCTAATAGCACTCCAAACCATAAACCCAAATCCCCAATTCGAAGATTAGTCCAGAGATTCCAAAGTAGGCGTTCAACGAAGAGCGCTGATCACTTACACTTACACCACAATAATGTAGGCGGGAACGAGGTGGAGAGGGTGTTTCGGTACATCGACGAGAACGGCGACGGGAGAATATCACCGGAGGAGCTCAAGTGTTGCATAAGGGCAGTGGCAGGAGGGACGGCGGAGGTGTTGACGGACGAGGAGGCAGAAGCTGCGGTACGACACTCGGACTCCGATGGTGACGGATACCTGAGCCTGGAGGACCTGGAGAAGATAATGGCTGCGAAAGAGGTGTCGGAGGAGCAGCGGACGGCAGAGCTCAGGGAGGCATTCGCAATGTACGAGGAGACGGCCGGATCAGGTCGCATAACGCCCAGGAGCTTAAAGAAGATGATGACTCGACTCGGTGACCCGAAGTCGGTTCAGGATTGCCAAGTCATGATAACCAGATACGATCTCGACGGCGATGGGGTTATCAGCTTTGAGGAGTTTGCCGCCATGATGGGTTGAATTTGAAATTTTCCACTTGTAAATTAACGCTACTTGTAAATTGTTATAACCTTTACCCAAGAAACGTGTGCCTTGTATAATTACAACATTGTATAATTACACATTATTTTTCCCTCGGATAGATTGTTAGATTCATTCGATTTGGATCCATCCTTTTACTCCTAGGCAGATAAGAATGGGCTTGCATCCTATAACTATGCATTACTCTCACCAACTAACTATGCATCTGAAAACTTAAGGAATCAAACTATAAAATACATCCTATATAAGCACAAGATTTCTGCCAGAAAATGTACAATGACAAATAAATTACTTCATCAACTAACCCTGCAACTGCAAACGGAAGGAATCAGGATCCAACCTCCTGAACACAGTTTCCACAGAAGAGAAATCTATATCAAACCCGTAAGTCTGACCTCCATACTGAACATAAAGGTAGTCGTTAGAAGCCGAGGGAGGCGGCAAAATTTCCGACAGCTCTGGAAACTCTGGCGAGGGCAATGCAGGTCCATTTCCAGTCTTCTTCTCAGAGTAATACACATCAGCAAGTAGAAGCCAGATGAGGTCAGGGTCAACCGAAGCTAGTCCCAAAAGGGCGTTTGTGGAAGCCTCCAGAAGACCAGTGACACCGCTACAGGCTATTGCAACCACCAGACCACTTACCTTCTTGAGGACGGCCTCCAGTGCTGAAGCACTCTTTTTGTCCTGGGATATATCGGCAATCATGTTGAGAACTGCTGCTTGCACTTTGAGATTTGATGATTCGGAGAACGGGGTTTGTGATGTCATGGATGTGTTCCTGTAAGGAAGGAGGAGCTGGTTTCTTTCCTCTTTTGGAGTGGTGGCTTTGTTAAGAAATGGAGATGTGGTTAGAAGCTTCCAGAAATTGGGGCCGTCGTTGTGGAAGCGTCGTGTGAAGAAATTTCCACCAGAGATTCGGACAATAGTGCTGATTACTGCTACACATCTTCGAATGGACTATACATGGAATGAAAGCTTGAGATCAGGTAAAGAACTCACTAACGAATTAAAGTTTGTCAGAACATCACCCGACCCAAACAAAGTTTATAAGGTTGGAACTCAACCCATAAATCAATAGATCAGAATCAACCCGAAACAGATTAAATATTATAGTGTACTTTGTTAATGTTTAGAGCAAGAAAGTAGAAACTTACCAGTGGAATTCTATTTCGAGTACATGCAACTAAGAAGGACCATATCTTATTTACTGCTGGAAGCAATCTGTTCTCGTCGGTCCCTTCATCAGCAGCATCCAGCGTGTCCTCTAGGTGAAAAAAGGAACATAATGAAGCAACTTCCTTCACTGCCTCTTTGGTTTGTTTCTCAAACTTGTATGCTGCCTCCACCATTGATAGTGCCGTAGTACCATGCTGGCCCCCATTATGTAATTCATCAATATGATTAGATAGATAAAATGTCAGGACAATTACAGCACGCTAGTTTCTAACATCTTACAGCAAAAACAACATAAAAATTCCAGTTTCATCTCTTCTTCAAATACATTCATTTTGCAATTTTCATACCATCTGATTTGGAGCTAGCAGTGAGAAATCTAACTAGGGCACGAAAACTTAAGAATCAATGCATCATGAAATATACCTCAATGATGTCCAGAGAAACCAAGCACTCTTTTTCCTTGGCTGAGCTGAGCAATGGAGTTACAGCTGTCAAACATGAAGTGGCAATAGATGCAACTATTCTCCTATATCTCCTTTTATCATTCACATTGAGCAAAATATTTTCCCACTCCTCCACGTTCACATCATCACTGCAATCAACAGCATCCCCTTCTGTTCCAAACATACAATTATGGGTCGCTGTAAGTCCATGTACAATGAAAACCCCAGTATATAGCTCGTAGGTACAGAAAACGACCTGAATGTTCCGAAGATGTATCAATTTCATCATCAGCTGTAAAACTTTGGTCAAAATCCTCTTCATGTTGTTGCCTATAACGTCTAACTTTCTTTCTAACACCTGACAGCTTTGCAGCAACTTCCAGACCATAAGATTTTGCCTGATCAGGCAACAAACTTGCCTCGTGCTTGGCCGCCTTAGCTATCTCAGCTACAGCCTGTAGAGATAGTATTGCAAAATGACTGGAATCTCTTTGGAAGGCAAAAGACCACAATATTATTCCTTCATTTTGGATTGCAGTGGTAAGAAACCATCTTAAATTGATACTCCCTCCGTTTCATAATAAGTGTCGTTTTAGCTCTCAACACAGTTTTTAAGAAAAACAATCATTCACTTTAAAACTTACAAATTTTTCTTACTCTTACTACTCATTACATTTTTTTGGCCAATGAATGAACAACTTTAGTCAACAAATACACATTCCAATAAAAATTATCATTATTACCTCTAATAAATCACTTTGAAAACCTAAAACGACACATATTATGAAACAATTTTTAAGTGCTAAAACGACACTTATTATGAAACGGAGGGAGTATTATTTAAAATTTTGTGTATTTCAAGCAGCAAATTTTCTACTAATTTTTGTTAACTAAAGAAGTATAGGAAATAAGAGGCTAGTCAAAACCTTCAAGAATGAGATTGTTAGCTCTGGATGTCGATGCCTGCTGAGAATCTCTAGCTCCAATGAAACAGACCGCATCTACATAAAGAATTTAAATATGACAAGTTATAAATTATTACACATAAAAAACAAAAATAACCATGAGGCCAAACCAGAGAACATAACATCACAAATCTATGCTTCAGCATTGGTACAAAGCACTATTTGCAGGCTTTTAGTAAGTTCAAGTGTACATCTACAAGTACGTTAAGAAAATAAAGATATGAAAACTGGATTGGCTGCTAATGTCAGCTTATATTAGTAATAACAAAGGGAAAGCATACCGGTTCTTCTAGCAGTGGCAATATTGCATTGGCTAATCCAATATAAGAGAGCATAGCAGCAAGCACATTTGGAATATGCGGATTTAAATCCAGATGGCGCAATTGCCGGCATAATGAATCAATAATATAGTCTGAATTCGCCATAACCAGCTGACCTACCTGTAGGGTATTCAAGGTTAGTCGTGATCCAAAATTTTGCTTACTTTAAGACTCTATTTGAAATAAATATACCGTTGAATACCCAGACGTTGATGAAATGATACGCAATACAGCATCTGAAGCATGCCTGACATTAAAGTCTGAACAAACTATATTTTCAAGCAGCAAATAGAACGAGGATCGGAGGAACCCACTCGACAAGAAATTTTCACCCAAGCACAAACTGAAGATCCCGATCCCATCAACAATGACCTGCTTGCAACACAATGATATAAGTAAATCTAAACGGTTTAGTATTATCAAGCAAGTTAACAAAGCTCAAAGCCAAAAAAATGAAGATCACCAACACTTTTAGAAGAGAGAACAGCATTACCTTTTGTAGCATAGCAACATCTCGAAAGATATGTTCATTAGCAGCTCCAGCTACATCATCTTCAAAATCAGATATTTTATGTTCCATGGGAAGATCCCAGATTTCAGGAGAGACATATTCATGCAAAATGAGACCAACACAGTTAACTAATTGATTCCTTGCACAATCCGTCCAAACATCCCATGGGCATTTACTGGAATTCTCATTTCCCAGTTTCCTATTTCCATTAGCAAGAGAATCACCATTCTGTATCTCCTCAAGCTGTGTACTTGATTTGCAAAACATCTTAGTCAAATCATTAAGTACTTTACCAGACGAGCCAAAAATCATCTCATTCAAAATACATACTGCAGTGCTAGCCTGTCGCAGCAGCTTTCCTGAACCGGTTCTAACATACCAAGACCGCCATGTTTCCTCATTGCATTGCTTCATCCGGATCTCAGTAATTAATGTACGCAAGTGGCACAGTGGGATTTCAACAATAGATGATAAAGAGATTTCACTTCTGTAGCCTATCAGCAACTCAAAGAAAGACATTTGTAAGTATGAAGCATTAAAAATCTCCAGCAATAGAAACCAGAGCTTTTAAGAATTCAGAGATACACTTACCTGTAATTAATGATAGGCCAATAAGCCTGAGAATGCCTCCAAGAGCAAGATATAATTTATGGCTTCCCAAGTGAGCAAACCAGGGAGGCATGCATGGAAGCTCATAATCTGTGCAAGGACTTCCCTCAACGATAATATCTTTGCAGGTATTAGATGCGGCAGAAATCATGACATTCTGCTCATTAAAGGCTGCCTCCGAGCTGGTTTTCAGCTCTGCTATTGCATGTAGGTACCTATTTCCAGAAGGTCTAGAAAGTTTAAGTTTGTCCAGAGTGCCAGCAAATGCAGATTCTTGACTCAAACAAACATTGAAGACATCCAGTAATCTGGCAGCCTTGATCTGCAATTTATGAAAGTACAACCATTCACTATCATGAATATTATAGCTACACCAAAAAAACAAAAAATTATGACAACCAATGAAATGAGTAGTTGTGATCTTCACATTGCATAGTAATATAAATCAGAAAGGGGCTTGTGAAATTACATACAGGGGAGCAGAGAAGGTGGTTGATGACAAGTTGGGGACCAGAGTAATACACGACTCCGAGCATTTGCTGGGCATAAGCTAAAGCTAACGATTCCTCACTTCCAAGCACCACTTTTGGTAGCTTGTCAATAAGCCTGTTTTTGAAAAGGAAATTTTCTTATCAGTTGTTCAAGAAGAAGAGCGAAGTTATTTCTCCCACTAATAAAAAGGAATGTAAAAGGAAGAAAATGATGTACAGACCTGCTTAAAATCTCAGCAACATCATGTTCTATTATTTGCATCTTGCTTGAAGAAAATAATGATTCAAGGGATTCTTGTGCTGACAATAAAACTTCTTCAGAATCATCACAAACCAAAGTACATAGGCACTCCTACAGTTAATCACAAGAAAAAACACATGGATTAAAATTCACAAAATTTCTACTTAGATGTGTGAATCACTGAATCCCAAAGAATAAGGCTACAACATCCTGAAGATCATGCGGAATTTTATCCACTACAATTACTTTTACTTTTAATCAAACATATTGCAGGTGCCTAGTTAGTAGGAATAGCACCTTCTGATTTCATTATCATTTCCATTTCATCTTACGATGCAAATCAAATAGGATATCAGGAATCTAGCACATTAAAAGACAGCTCGCAAAAACATAAAAAAGAAGTCTATTATGTATAAGAACAATAACTGATCGATAAACTCACAAGAAACATTATTCTGCTGTCCTTCAGCGTACAACTGCATTTCTGTAGCAGACCATTGATGGCAGCCAAAAGTCCTCGCCTAACTCTTTTACTGGGGTGCAAACATAGCTACAATCATAATATTGGTATTAAGATCAACTTAGATAATCAAAATTAGTTCATCATATGATACAAGATTCTGAATATATGCTCCAGTAAGACGGCATCATCTCAGTGATCATATAAATACAGAACATGAATGAAGGAAATAAAATGACAGTGTGTGCCAATTATCCTATCATCTACTAACATGTTATTATCTGTTCAATTTACTTACATCTAGAAATAAGTATAGAGGAGTGCACAGAATAGTGCAAACTTTTTGAGACCGTAGCTCTAATTTGATCATGTAAACTATGCAGAGATAAGAAAACATTTATATCACTGATGACAAGTGTTTGATTTATGCAACCATGTTTATAAAGGAAAAGCATATACTATTCACGATTCTGCAATATCGAAAGCTAGCTACACCGGAATAACTTCTCCAATCAGCTAAATAAAATGACATACTTTGGGAAAGATTGCGCCAAGAAGCTTATTGACTTGTTCTGAAGTTCTTTCAATCCAGTCTTTCGTGCGCTCAATATGCAATGATTGATTTGCAGTAGAAGTTGCCTTGTCCTCGTATGTGACATCAGCAGTAAGTCCACTGACATCACTGCTGCTTGAACTCTCCATAGGTTTGCCACTCTGGCTGTTAACTTTATTATGCAACTTATGGATCTCTTTCAAATATGACTCTGGGGATCTATTATCAGTTGAAAAGGAACCAGTTGAGCCATCAGAGTGATTAGCGCCATCATGAAGAACCACCATCAAAAATTCAGCCAATCCTCTGATTGCATGTTCTGTGGCCTCTGAGCTTCCTGCAGCTCCACTAATCATAGATTTAGACATATGCAAAACCTTTGCTAGTTGACTGACAACTCCAGGTAAAAAGAATGCCAAAGCATCAGCAGTACCAACCTGCTCCACAAGCAAAAAAAAACAAAATGATTGGCTTATAATAATACCTTCGGTGAGATCCAGAAATTATTGGATATCCTAGAATAAATGGAGGCCAGCAAAAGAAAATTTCCATATTCTATGCGCTTCAGAGAGAAATGTCATGCAAAGACGAACGTCAATATTTAACATTCTTATTACCATTGTATTGTGAAACATATTGCAGGCTGGTGATTTGTTGCATGGTGAAATGCATATTTAATTAACAACAGTCCCAGTTATCATCCCAACTGTGTAGAACATTGCAGATTACCAGCTATATCAAGATAGCACAAGTTAATGTGCAAGTCTAACCAATAAATCCAGTGTCCTTTACCTTGGATACAAGCACTCGAAAAGTCACAAAAGCTTCAATACGTAAGCTTGCACTGCCCCTATGCCCTCTGGTAACCTCGGCATCTGCAGCCTTCAACACAAGCCGATCAAATAACACAGAAGGCATACTATACTCAAGAAAACATAAAAGACGGGAAGAGAGAAGGAAAAAGAGAGGATGTGAATTGATTTCTGAAACACACGTATCTTCATAAGCAGAATAGCAACATCTATTCTAGAATGCAATCTCATTCATCTGCAATACATACTGTGCTGACTATGCTATCGTACATATTCAAGTATCTCGATTCTTAGATTACCCTTTTCAATAAAGAAAGCATGCCAAGTCAATATATTCAAGGCATAGTTAGCCTTCATTCTGTAGTAAAAAGCTACATGGAACATACATTGAGCAGAATTGATAACCAGTGTCCAACAGCAGCAGAGGCACTTTGGGACTGGAGAAAAGCAAGTAGACATTCATTCGGCCGAGATTGATATTTCCAGTGTGCATTAGTTGCAGAACCCAAATCATTGCCATCAGAAAGTAAAGGGCAAACGAGAGTCTGTCGACATGAGCAAGCCTCGTCTGCGCACGGCCGGAGATTGGAAACTAACATTCTAAAGCATCTAATAACCCCTTCTCGGAACTCCTCTGCAGCATCAGATGGAGACAGCATAGCTCCACCAGTCAGTTTCTTGAGCACTACAGTCATCTGTACAAGTGCAATTGCAAAAATCAGATTAAATGGATCACCAATTGACGTTAAAAACATTACTTGAACCAGCAAAACCTGACAAGCTAACCTGATCAGCAGAACTTAATCTACACTTTTTTAGAAGCTCCTCCAAACACTTGAGCACACATTCAGCAACAGTGTCACTAACAGCATGCTGAAGTTTGGCAGAGTTTTGAGAAGACCTACACTCAACTGCTGAATCCAACAGAAGCAACAAGGGGAACAGAGTGTAGCTGCAAAAAAATGGACTCTAGTGTAAGAATATTAGCACCGCCACACTCAAAAGGAGATAGCCAAAGGACAGAGGGAGTACTCAAACAAGCGTTCGAGAGCATCAGGCGAAGAGGAACGAAGGAGTGAGAGCAATCGGGAGAGAGCAGGGGACTGTTTTTTAGGTTTTTGAACGAGCTCCAGAGCTTCCAAGCAACAAGACCTCAGCTCGGCGAACAATCGGCTATCAGGCTCGCCTTCAAGCATGTACTTGCCAATCGATTCTTCTCCTTCTTCCTCCATGAAATGAGCAGGGTGAGCTCAACGGCGATCGAACTTGTCTGCCTGTTTCAGAACCCGCAAAATCGGAAATCGCTCAAATTCCCCAGAAGCGTCGTCGCTGGAAATTTTCTTCTACGGGGGACAGAAGGGGAAATATGATTATGGGTATTGGGCCGTATCATGTGGCCCAAAGTATTGGGCCGAATACTAAATGGACTAGAGTATGAAGCCCAAGTTATCATGTGATGAATCTTAAGAAACTTTTAACTCTTTTTTTGATTGGTGTTCCAAAGTCGATGGGAGAGTTACTTTTGTGGTCTCCTTAATGAAGGTTGGGTTTCGGCGGAGGAGCAGCATCGTTCAGTGGGTTCTTTGTCAGAAGTCAGTGAAGTGATCCGCAGAATGGGCAGGAAAAGGGCAGTGGGTCCGGACGAGATCCCTGTAGAGATTTGGAAATATTTGGGCGTGAGAGGCTTAGAGTGGTTAGCGTCGCTTTTCAATGTCATCTTTAGGACGGCGAGGATGCCAGAGGAGTGGAGGCTCAGTAAATTAATCCCACTATATAAGAACAAGGGGGATATTCAGCAATGTGACAACTATAGGGGTATAAAACTCCTTAGCCACACAATGAAAGTTTGGGAGAAGGCGATCGAGTTGAGACTGAGACGCCTAGTTCAAGTGTCAGAGAATCAGTTTGGTTTTATGCCAGGGAGATCGTCCATAGAGGCTATTCATCTGTTGAGGAGGCTTTCAGAAGCGCACAGAGAGAGAAAGAAAAACTTGCATATGGTGTTTGTTGACCTGGAGAAAGCCTATGATAGAGTGCCCAGAGAGTTGATTTGGCAATGTTTGGAGGCTAAAGAGGTGTCAGACACGTTCATCAACGTCATTCGAGACATGTATGAGCGGTCGATGACGAGCGTTTGTACGCAAGGGGGTGATACGGAGTTCTTCGAAGTAAGGATGGGTCTGCATCAAGGATCAGCTCTTAGCCCATTTCTATTCACGCTAGTGTTAGACGTGCTGACAAGGGATATTCAAGGAGAGGTGCCGGGGTGTTTGTTGTTTGCAGATGACATTGCTTTGGTGGATGATTCGAGAGCTGGAGTTAGTAGCAAGTTGGAAGTGTGGAGGGAGAGGTTGGAATCTAAGGGGTTTAGACTGAGTAGGAGCAAGACAGAATATGTGGAGTTCCCTTTCGGTCGGGAAATTGAGCCTACGAGTGAGGTTCAGTTGGGAGGTGAGGCCATTGCGCAGAAGGAATCGTTCAAGTATCTGGGTTCAGTTCTACAGAGTGACGGGTGTATTGATGAGGATGTGAGGTCTCGTATTCAGAGAGGGTGGCATAAGTGGAGGGCGGCTTCAGGAGTTTTGTGCGATAGAAAGGTTCCTCTCAAGCTAAAGGGAAAGTTCTACAGATCTGTTATTCGGCCTGCGATTCTTTATGGGGCAGAATGCTGGCCGACGACTAAGGCTCAGGAGCAGAAACTTGCAGTCGCTGAGATGAGGATGCTTAGGTGGATGTGTGGCCACACGAGGATGGACAAGATTAGGAATGAAGAAATCAGAGGCAAACTTGGAGTGGCGAGCATAGGAGACAAGCTGCGGGAAGCGAGACTGCGTTGGTTTGGACACGTTCAGAGGCGGAGCCCAGACGCAACAGTGAGGAGATGCGAGCGGTTGGTTTTAGGGGCATACCGAAGGGACAGAGGCCGTCCGAAAAAGCGCTGGATGGACAACATCAGTCAGGATCTCAGGCTTTTAGGGATTTCAGAGGAGTTGGCTCAGTGCAGGGAGAGTTGGAGGCAGAGGATCAGCGTGTTAGACAACTAGTCAGCGTGTTGGTGTTGCGTGGTAGAGATGGGTGATTCTTGCTAGTCAGCGTGTTGTTCTGTATAGCTTAGTCTTTCTATATTTTTTTCGTTCCTCCTTCTCCTTTTTCTTTCTATTCGCCTATGTAATAGTTTGATGAGTGTTCCGGTTTTTGTAGTTTGGGTCGTATAGGGCGCATTTCATCTAGGTCTGGAATGCCCCCACCCTGGCCCCCCAGATCTGCTCTTGCGGGATTCCCTGGGTATATGTTGTTGTTGTTGTTGTGTTCCAAAGTGTTGAGTCCTGCTAATAACTTTAAACTAAGGGCCACCTACTAACTAGCATTTGCCTTAATTTTAATATCATATAAGATTCGGAGGACTCATGTGAGCTATTCGTGCATGATAGTTCTGCATCCAATCGGACATTTGGCGTCTGCAGGCTGAAACGGCACACCATGTGAAAAGAAGAACAAATGAACAATCTAGGCTTCAATTCGGCTGTTAAATATTTTGATAAGTACGTTTGGAGCAAGAATATTTTGATAAATGCGTAAATTGGAACAAATAAAACATATGGAACATGAACAAGACATATGCTCCATGTACCTTTGATTAACAAGCCAGTCACGGGGATGGATAGTGATGATCACGCACATGCATCTATAAGTCTATATGGTAGCGAGATATTGATATACATATGTATGAGGAAAATGAGAATAATATAAATAAAAAGTTTCAATAAATTATTTTTTTGGTTGAAAAAAGTTACAATATTTTTTTAGTACAAAGAAAGTCTTTTGGTCAAATCATTCTAATTTTGTTGAGCGATCACTATTTAGTGGCTAATAACTGGACAATAATTATTATGCTTGCCTTTCGTGTAATCCTCTAATAGCTAAAAAAAAAGTCGGTGCACTGTTGATATTTTAAGTAATATTATTGCTTTTTAATCATCGAAATAACAATAAGTGCTTGGTTGACTCATTTCATTCTGATTGATTGAATTTTCTTAGATTAGAGATCGTAAGTAGCTATCAAGTGAGCAAAATACATTAGATTAGATAGTTCATTCTATAAGGAACCAATAAAAAGAAATAAATTGTGTGTCGCCATTTTTCTCTCGATATGTTTCCCCTAAAGACAAATGTTTTGCTTTCGTACTCAAAAGTTGCTGGCCGGGCAAGAAATCATCAAACAAAGTTACAAACCACACAATAGTAATTACTCTATGATTATGATATGGACCCAGTGGATTCATATCGGAACCTTCTTGGTCAAAGCTTGAATCAATCTTGATAAGAGTAGTTTATAAAAATATACTTCCTCCGTTTCAAAAACCATAGCCTTTTAGATAATCTAGGTTGTTTCAAAATATATCACCATTTTATATTTTTTCCCTCTTCTTTCCGGATATGCCTCTCAAAATAACCTCAATAGTTGAAAAAGCAGAACATGCAAACATGCTTTTTCTTTTTGATAAAAAAGCATGCATGACTTTTAGTTAGGATTGTTATTATGGTATAAGGGTAATTTAGGTAATATGAAAAACTCCTTAATATTCGTGAATTGCCTAAAAGGCCATGTTTTTTGAAACAGAGGGAGTATTAATAAAAATATAGTAATTGACGTTTCAATCACTCTCCCATTCAGGGCCTTATCCAAACCCTAATGTTGGAAATCCGGTATAATTTGATCAAAGAGCGTACTCCGTACTCTGTTTGTCAAGATCCATGACGAAATATATCCGGTTTCCTTCGAAGTCCTGAATCAAGTGTTCCCGAGCGCTAGCAATTTAGAACACATTGAATCATTTGATGGCAATGCTGAATTGCATTCCAGAATCCTTTCTAGGGTCTGAATACTCGATCTCCCTTCTTGTCTTTCAAAAGCAATCACTAAAAAGTATTAGTTTGCCCTAATTTGTTTTTCTCTCTAAGTATATCTTTCTCGAGTTGCATGCCACCTCAGTAACGGCTCAAACCGTTGACCAACAAGGACTCGATACAAACCCATGCCGGGTACGTATCAGATTATTAATCAATACCTGTACACTCACATGTCTTTTCAATCTTAATTTGTAGCTGATTATCTACTAATTAAAATGTCTTCAATTATACTTATAGAATAATCGTAAAATAGTTGTAACTAATTATTAAGCTACATTATTAGTAGGGGAAATATTTTTCTAATGGCCGAATCGATTCCATTTCGATTGCAACATATTCACACTACTACTGTTGACGTTCAAGATTTAAAACCGGCATTCTGATTTCTGATCTTCATTCACAATTGGATATACATACAATACAAGAGTATCCAATGACAAAAACATATGCTCAGTTCAATATTGATGACTCTGCAGTAAGTTATCTCTGACCAGAGCCACTAAATTCTATCTTGAAGAGGAAAATCAAATAATAGTGTAAACATTTTGAATCAGATCAGTTGCAGAAGGAAACACATCATTTGTGAAAACTGTGTTCCTCTGCACAAATCACCACACATTTCTGTTCCCTCTCTCTACTTGGTTTTCCTGCAACTTCAATGCCAAAATTTGAATTTGACCGCATTAATTGAATTTTGCTGGATTTGGTTACAACAATTTTTGACCACTATGGCAATGCAGTTTCCGAATCCACGAAACAGAGCATGTGGATGTGAGTTTGAACAAGAATGAAACTCGATCAATTTCCAATGAACGAATATATAGTCATGAATTTTATAATAACTTAATACTACTAAGCAATGCTCTTCCCGGAGCTGATCGGATAAAAAATCAGAGGAAAAAGCGACCAGGCGCTTACTGAATTACATCGTCACCGCCACTGGCTCACACCAACACCTCCGGGAAGGAAAGAAAGAAAGAGACAGACTAAAGAAGAAATTGCATCTATGTACAATCAATTGAGCAAAAAAAACATCTCAGATCTGATTACTTTCCTAATTTGCCTTTCTCCGATTTTGAATTCCTCTTACTTCTTAAACGAGAGAAATCACGCCGCTAGGCGAAGAGCTCGGCGGCGGCGGAAGGAGAGAGGGAGTCGATGAGGTCGAGGACGTCGGCGGAGAGTCCACGGCGGCCGGAGCGGAGCGCGTGGAGGACGGACTCGAAGACGGCGACATGGCAGGGGATGTGGAGGACTCCTTTCTGCTGGTATCCGTACTCCTGAGCGGATCGGTTGAGGAGCTGGATGAAGATCGGGTGGTTGAGCAGATCGGCGCTGACGGCGAACCTCTGCATCTCGTCGCCGACGAAAACCGGGACGTGTCCCGACGGAACCTTGCCGGAGACGGAGTTGCGCCTGCTCCGGCGCCCCGCCGTGGCCTGCGAGTTGAGAGTCTCCGATCGGAGGAGGCAGTAGGAGGTTTTGGCGGCGGTGGAGGAGTCCGCCACGCGAGAGAATCGCCTCAGCAGAGTCTTCATCTTTTTTCTGTTGAGAATTTCTGTTGAGAGAGAGAGAGAGAGAGAAAGAGAGAGAGAGGCGTGAGGATTTGGGAATTGGAAGGAGAGATGGAATTGAAACTGAGTAGTGTGGTTGGGGCTGAGAGACGGGAATATAAATAATGGGGGGCCGAGTTTCCTTTTCATTTTATTTTATTTAAAATGAAATACAATTAAAAAATGAAACGGAAAAAAAAAGAGACAAGGGGCCTCATGTGGAGTGGAGAGGTACAGGGAGGGAGTACAGGCGGGTACAAATTGCGTGGGATTTATTTCCTCGAATATTTTAATTATGCGAAACCGAAAGGGGAATATAAAATCCGATTTAAAAAATGGAACAGTCCCATGGATGAGGTTTCTGTTTCAAGTGGGGTTCAATTTCATCGGTAATTGTGTTGGTGGTCACACTAGTATGTGTGGTATGAAGTCATTCTTCTCGCCGTTACAAAAGGAGTTTAGATGTGTTGTTTTGTGCCATCACAAGGACCATGGTTGTTTTCTGGTCCTTATCCGCTCCATTGTCGCGCCTGATTTCGGTTTATCCGGATACCGACTTTTTCCGAACTCTTGCTTTGCGTTCATGTATGCTCTTCATCGGTGATTACCGTTTAGATTTAAGTTACTTTAAGTTGTTTTCCCATCTTTAACGTCACCGTTATACCGGTCCTTACCGTTGACGGTATCTCAATACATGTTTTGGTTTCAGGTTATTCTAATTACCGTTTAGATTTAAGTTACTTTAAGCCATTTTTTCCATCTTTAATGTTATCGTTAGCGGTATCTCCTGACATGTTTTGGTTTCAAGTTATTCTAGTTACCGTTTAGATTTAAGTTACTTTAAACTCTATTTTGCATCTTTGGCGTCACCATTGTACTTGTCGTTATCGTTAGCGGTATCTCCTGACATGTTTTGGTTTCAGATTGTTCTAGTTACCATTTAGATTTAAGTTACTTTAAACTCTATTTTGCATCTTTGACGTCATTGATATACCAACTTTTATCGCTATCAGTATCTCTTGTTAAAAGGTAGATTGTAGTCGGTTATGAAAAACTAGAGGCATTTTCCTTTTATTGATGGTTGTGTCTATTGTATACCGGTATCTTTGGCCACCCGTCTAACCGAGATAGCCTTCCAACATATCACTAGAATTGAGTTGTTTAATTAAATCTAGGCTAAAATTTAAAACTGCCTTAAGACAAAACAACACTCTAATAGAAATTGTATTATTTTAATGCACGAGGTATTCAACGTACTACCGAGGAAAAGACAAAGGCGACATGGAAAGGATATATGATCGAGTTTTAATCAATTGTACGTATAGTTTGATGAGTCAATCCCCACCTCCTCGGCCTTCTATAACATTTACTTTTGCTTTTCTAAAAACAATTGTCAAAATAATATCATTAATTTAACCTCATTTTTAGAAAAAAAAATGTCATTTGATCATTATCTATGAAAAAATATCAAAACGAGAATATTTTGTTAAACTCGGGATCAATATTATATTTTACTCATTGTTTTTAGATACAAACTCTATAACATCACCCACACCACGACAACACTTTATCTGTAACTTCTTTTCCGATCGATTTTAGCGATACAATTTACACCCGGCTTCCAATAAGTTTTGCGTCCTTCACTACTCGCAAGTTGCGACTAGGACTAGGAGGCATCTAGCAAAAGTGGAAGGCAGCTGGTATAGGAACGAGTGGGGAAAGGTTGTTTATATTCGTTAGTCGTTGGGGTGTCCTTTGCTATTTCAGTACAATGCAATGTTTCATGACGCGTTTTCCCTATATTTTTTCTTTTCATTTGTGGCCTCATTTCCTTGTACTAGACTACTAGTACGAGTATTCTATTACTTTAATTATTTCGTTCTCTTATATTTTACTGTAAAAAAATGGAATGGGATGAGTAGTTAGTTGGTCTTTATGACTCAGCTGAGCCCAACTAACATGTTGTTGTAGTTGTCTCAAATACTAGTAGCCTTTTTTCTACGGTAGCCCATACCCCTTTGCCATCAATTTTTAAAGCTACGAGGCCTGAAAAGTAAAAACGCGTGCAATTGCACAAAGGGACCAATTTTTACATTAATGCCTGTTAATGGTCCAATTTTTACATAAACGTGCATATATACTTTTGACGCATATTTTTGCTATAAAAGGTACTATTGATTTATGGTTTTTGCCCAAAGAAGTGTATATAGTCATGTACGTGGTAAGATATATTCAGCTCCATATCCAACTTCTACAATATGCTTGCGTTTGTTTTACACAGTCTACTTTTTATGCCTTTGTGTTAATTTCTAGTTGTGTGGGGGGTTTTCAACCCGAGACTCCAATACATAGTTTAGAATGAACCCGAACTCGTTGGATTGACGTAATTTATTATAGTTTAGAATATATAAAATTTATTAAATAAATTATTATGTTTTATTACCATAATATACTCCATAAAAATAGTAATATTTTATTACTTAAATAGAATCTTATTCAAATGATGGTAAAATATTTTATACTCGATCTTCACATGTTGGGTTGATCGTCCGACCTGAGTTGAAAACTCGCAACAACCCGACCTGATTGACCAATGACCTGTTATCGACACAACCCGATTGACTCGTAACTCGTTATCAACCCGACCCCGTTTCAACCCAAAGCCCAAGATAACCCGATCTGACTGACCCAATTGACATGTCTAAATACACACCAAGTTCGTTCTTTAGTAAAAGAAGAGTTCATATGAAATTAAACATATGAATTAAATAATTACTAGATGAATTATAATTGATATATTGTAAAACGTGATCTCTTTTTTTTTTTTATCAAAGTGAAAAATATGATCGATCATCTCTAAATGTCTCAAACCTAAACCCAATTTTTTAAGAGAACCTCAAACAACCACATCTAGAAGGATTATACTTAAAACACTAGTACCGTAGTACGTATGAAGGATTATACTTAAAACACTAGTAACGTATGAAAGTTTGTACGTATGAAGGATTATACTTAAACCCAATTTTTTAAGAGAACCTCAAACAACCGATTTTGATTTTTTCTATATATGTCACCCAAAATCCTACGTATATAACTTGCAAGAACATGCAATATTGCCAAACTTAAGTTGACACGGGTTATCATGGTGGAAAAATCAAAGTTGAGTCTCATCAACATTTAGCAGTTCTTGTTAAAAAACGTAGATATTCATTTTAATAACATTTCGTAGCATGTTCGAACCAACTTTAGTCAAGCAATACAAGCGCAAATTTCAATCCATTATTTTAAAAGTTGTAGTACGGTACGACAAGTTACGTAAACATATATATACAGTGTCTTAAACATCTAACATGATCTAGAACAAAAATCTTGTACTCTAAGTAATTAAACAAATTCAATATATTTTTGTTAAATAAGTGCATTTGGTCAATAATTTACCAACTCCGGCTAAAAGATGAACAATTGCTTCATATTTTAAGTAAACTGGTTGGGCCTTATGGTCTGTCGTTTGGCACACGGACGGATTAGATGAGTACATGAAACACCACTCACTGTTTTTTTTTTATATATAGATTTTATACATGTCACTAGAGCATGAAATTTAAAAAAGTGGTGTTTCTAGTGGAAAATCTAATATTCTTGACTAGAATTGAAATGTTAAAAAAAAAAGGTGAAGAGGTTTAAAATCATGAGGAGAAGTTTCATATTAATCATGTTAGATAAGTTTAGATTGTCAAATTATTCTATTTCATTGGATTAATTAAAAAAAAGACTCGTATATTAGTAGAGTAAAATTTTGTAAAAACAAAATAGATTTTGATTCAAAGGAACATACTCCCAAAAATTCGAGTCTAGTTGCAAGTTGCGAATTTGCAATGTTTGAGGTTTTGAGTGGAGTAGCTTTTCCGTATTCCGTACTTCAAAAGGACAGATTATCGGAATTGACCAATTTGTACACGTACCCTCTCTTTTTTTCTTTATTCCTACGTCATCAGTGGGGCCCTTTACATGGATGAATGGATGTCCAGTCATTTTTCCTTTATATTCCAAAAAAATGCAATTACGGAGTGTATTTCATAAGAATTTGGGTCATTAATTAAAAAATATTTTTTCTAACATACATTGGACTTCGAAAAATATAAATAAATATGCTAAAAAAAAGAATAAGTAAATAATTTTTTTTTTTTTGAAAAAGTTAAAATTAGGTTCTCTTTTTTAAAAAGGGAGTCAACCTAGATTATCCTTATGGACGATTGTACTAAACTCCTTCAGGAGTGAAACAAGATCCGGACTTCAGGTATCCAGAGTTGGAGGAGTCACACTTCCTGAGTATTGACCGGTGAAGTTATTGTAGTGATCCAAATAAGAGTCTGAAATGTTTTTCCTAGCCAGACAGTTTGCAGCTTGGTTACATTCACGAAAACAGTGGAAATTCTTACTTCTGAGAAACTTCGAAGAATATAGGAGATATCTAAAATACTGGTTGCAATTTCCCAAGGAACCTTCCAGATGTGTTTCAGGTTGTTGATCACGGTAAGGTTATCACCTTCAATAACTATCTTTTATAAGTGGAAAGAAGCAACCCAACGCAACCTAACGCACGACTTCCAAAAGCGCAAGAGCTTCAACTTTCAAGGCATTATGAGCACGACATGACCGTCTATCTAGAGAAAGCACCCCATCATTCGTTGAACGACAAACGAATGAGATGTGGGAACTTCCATCTGGCTTCATTGATGCATCAAAATTTATTATTGTCCAACCAGGTTCAGGCTTGTGCCAAAAGAGGGGTTTTGGGTGCGAGGACCTCTTCTTTTTCCTTGGTTCTACTACTTGGTGTACGTCTTGAAAATGATACTGCTCAAAGATGTCGGGTGCACTCTTGATTGGCTACCGAAGAAAGTGGAGTTCCGGAACGCCCAGACCTGCCACCATAAAAAACAAAAGAGATCAAAGTAGTCGGTTGTCCTGCGGGTGTGTTCTAGGTTTGTTGTAAAATTATTATGAAAAACAAGAGAGATTGGAATCCGAAAATTTTGTTCTACTTGTGCACAAGTGACATGATAAAGGGAAAGTGAAAAAAGAGATGGTTAGTGTCTTCTTCTACATTATCACAAATGCAAAAAATTGCTATAGACCTTGTGATAGTGCCGGTTTAGTCTCTCCGTGATTGGAAGACCATCCAAGCAAGCTTTCCATAAAAATGATTTAATTTTGGCCGGAATCTTGAGACACCAGATCTAGGCTCCATCAAACTGACTGCAAGAGCCCTGTCGATTTAATAGTTTTGAGGCAGACTTCGCCGAGAATGCACCGTTTGGAGCTGGGGTCCAAAGGATACGGTCCCCAACGTCAGTGATCGGAATGTGAATATCGTAAATTTGGTTTACTATGTTTCTTGGGAGGATTTGGAGTAATATCTCTGTGTCCCATTTCTTATCATGGGTGATAAAAGTTCGAGACTAGATCATTAATGTTACTTCCATCAAAGTAGGGGGATAACGGAGCATCCGTGGCCCAAAGATCCATCCAAAAACGGATGGTTTGCCCTGTGCCAAGTTGCCATCGTATCCCTTTGCGAAGGTGTCCCGTAGCAGTAAAAGACGGTTGAATTGCCAAGAAATATTTGGTTTTCTTTCGTAATCAAAAATGTTTGATGAACCAATATATTTTTCATTCACGATCCGAACCCACATATTGGTTGGTTCATTGTGAAGTTTCCACAAATTTAATTGGAGAGAAATGTTGACCGTTTCAGCAGTCCTAATGTTAAGACCTCCTTCATCTTTGGGAGCGCAAATTTTGTCCCTGGATATTAATTATGGGGTGATAGGCCGGAGTGTGCCTGTTCTAGAAGAAAACTTTGCATTGAGAGATTTGTTTTAGAGGTGAGGTTAGCTTGAATTAATATACTTTTCCCAACCTCGGACAGGTAGTTAGCTTTCCATCAAGATAATTGTTTTTAGAGATTCATTATGGATTCGTCAAAGACATGGTTCTTTACCCGTCCCCGAATGATCGGAATTCCCAGGTATTTTTCCAAGTTCGCTATAAGAGGAATGCTTAAGAAACCTGCTAGGGTAGAAGCCCGAGAACGCGGAATGTTGCTTGAACATTGAAGACTGCTCTTATGGAAGTTTATGACAAGACCGATTTTCTGAGCAAAGTTATATAAGGTCAATTTAATAAGTTTCATGTTACCTTGGGTGACATTCGCCAAGATCATTGTGTCATCAGCAAAGCTCATAAAAGGAAGGCAAGTACATATTTAGTTAAGTGGATTCCCGCCCTTCGAGAAGAGCTTTAAGCTTCTCTCGTGAGGGTTCTTGCAAGAAATTTATGACTATGATAAATATGTAAGTTGCTAGGGGGTCACCTTGCCTGATACCCCTCATTGGTTTAAAGACAGAACCTGGTTCATCATTTGCTAGGACGGAAAAGGACGTGACAGTAATGCACGTCATGACCTTGATGGTCATCCAACCTACTCTGTAAGAATTATTCATTAACATTTGCGTTTTTAATTATTCATTAACACAAGAATTTGGGTTTTCAATTAAACTCTGATATGATTAAAGGACATAGATTAGACTGTTAGAATATTGGTTTTAGCATACTCCGCATACAGATGAGTTTGCTTCTCACATTGTAATCATCATTGTAAAGACGAGGCATAATCCCAAAATCTGATGATTTGCATTCTACCTAATTACATAATGCTACTCGGTTTCAAATTTGTAGTCTATATACTTTCCAACTAAATTTCAGTTGTGATTTCCTTGCATTCTCTCATAATGCAATCCCATATAATTCATTCAGCTTCTTAATTATGATTTGCAATCACCCTAATCATATTACAATTAATTCTCTACTCGGTTTCAATTTAGTATATAGTTTCATTTATTCTTCATTTTTGTTTGACCGATTATAATATATAACTACTAGCTAGCTAGCTAGCATACTACGGGCCTTCACTGTCGACCCATTTGGCACACACCCACCTCAATTAATTATTTTTGTGCATTAGTCCGGCCTAAATTAATTGCCTCGGAATTAAATGAAACGTAACAATTCATCTTTCGATAATAAAAAAAAACCGGATTTATATGATTTAATCATATGATTTATTATTATACTTTTATATATGAACTGGCGACGATGAATATATTAATATTAAAATTAAGCACCGTCACACTGTCTTTGACGTCTTACGCATATGTACGAGCCATTACGTACACGTCTGACTGAGCCGAGGCCCATGCATAGACATTTACGTACACATGCACATGCATGTTTATTTGTAGATGCAAATGCAATTATAAATTTACTCCACCTTGTTTTTTTTTGGTAGATTACTCCATCTTGCTAATTTGCTTATATATATTGAAGTTAATGGTGATATTTATATATGTATGTTAATTTGCTAGTTATATACTCCTATTTTTTTAACACAGAAGGTACGTATGTTTGCTCAAAAAAAAAAAAAAGAAGGTACGTATGTGAGTCTGAAAATTATTCAAATTTAAGACCTAATGATCACGGATTTTATTATTTATTTATCAACTCAAATAGTAAAGCTAGCTTGACAGTTAGTTTCTTGTATTTGGATTGTTCTAATTAGAAGAGAGGATCTGCAGGAGCACATCTCTCAAAAAAGTTATATGTGTATCATAAATTGAATGATTTCCACAAGGCGTTTGTAAGTTAGCTAGCTAGCAATTGACGGGATGTATTCATATGATTTCTGATTTTAACCTTGGTTGGACATTAATTTTAATATGACCATTAATGTACTATTTATTGTTTACACATATAGTGCTGTAATTGTTTTTTTAAGCAAATATCGCGCTGTAATTAAGTGCGGCTTATTAAACTTAGAAGTACACTTTAGCATGCACGGGCGTAAGATTAAATGAGGAGACCAATTCATTAATATAACTCCAAGCTAGTTGTCTCCTTTTAAATGGCCTTTACAACAATGTCAATCCCGATCTAACATGGCGGCCATGTTAGATCGGGATTGACATTGTCATGGCCGGCCTCTAGTACGTCTTTACAACAATCCCAATTCTTGCACATATATCATTAACACAGCGATAACTAGTAGTGTACCCAACTCTAGATCTAAGGGCGGGCCATCACATAATATTCAGATATATATCGACTATTGTTTGGATTACTTTTTATTTTGGTCGAATATTGTATGGATTAATTGATTAATATGGATAGGTTAAAACGTCATATTTAATGATCGGTCCAATCAATCAAATAATTAAGTAAACAACGTAATTAAAGTTGGTGGTAATGTTGCTCAAAAAAAAAAAAGTTGGTGGTGATGTTAGGTTATGGTAGCGTAGATAATTGGGAGATAATATTAGGAAGCTTCCTTTGGAGCTTCAAAGTCCGTACAGCTACGGATTCACCAACTGTCGTTATGATTTGATTAGTTTTGGAAGGTTTTCTTTAGTAGTCAGGCCAGCCAACTAATTCCGTACGAATATTCCATCTATTTGACCATTCCTCGTCTGTACGTATAATAAATCTATATTTGTACCGACTTAATTACTCTTCCTATTTTTCCAGTTGCTAGGATGGTTCCTCTGTTTAATCCCGTATTAATTAATTAAACGACGTAATTCATTCCATTGATAAAAGGTTTAAAGAAAATGCAAAGTAAATCATTTTGGTCGAAATTAATCTTGGGTACGTTTCAAAATGACAAGGTTTATTTTTACATTAGGTCTAACAAATTGATCATATTGTAATTTATCAGTTAACTAGGGTTGCCAAATTAATCCAACTCCAAGTCATTATCTTACATAATGATTCAAACTCTAAGCTGTAGGATTTGTACAGCTTGTAAGGATTTTCTGACTCTTTTTTGAGGTTAACTTAATTGCATGTTATCAGACTAGCTAATTAATGAAGAATCTAGATCTTGAAGAGAAAAAATCCAACAGTGTGAGTAAAATTGATGACCGGCCAGATCTAAAAAATGGCATATATATGTTGTACGATGCATTTAACATGCTAATATGGTGAACGTGAAAAACATGGTAGAGAATATGCATCTCAGCATATGAGCATCCACAGTCCACAGACAATTGCATCACGAAAAATTGGGTATACTTTTGAGCATACGTGAGTAAATTGAATAGTACGATCCTTTTCACATTAGAAAAGATAACGCTCCACACATTCTGAACAATTGCTCATGGGTGGCTACCTATAACTAGAAAGTGAACCCTAATACTTACTTTTACAACTCAAAAAATACGTTGAAAATTTATGTAAGTCCATGTTCTACTTTCTCAAAATTTTCATTGACAATTGAGATTCGTCAAACATATGCATTTCTACGTACTTTCCAATCAATGCATGTGTACACATGCATGGTTTTTATGCATTCTCCTATAAGCTCATATGTACAATGAGCAAAATTAGGGGAAAATAACGTTTAACCAATCTCAATTATACAATACATTCAACATAATTTGAACTATAAGCTTAAATGATGAAAATAATGTTGAAGCAATCCCAACATGCATGTGGTTTAAACCCGAGTCTAGACCATAACAAGGTAGAATCGCTGGTTCGGGACCGACTTAGCTAGTTTTTGACCCGATTCGGTCCAGTCTTTGGACCTTAATACCGTACACATCAAAAATTTCATTTTTGGTACAAACTTTGTTAAATCTGTGTTGGTTGGTTGGGCATTAAAGTTAGGGGATTTGGGCACTATCCTTCACACGTACTGTTTTGTGTACAAAAAACCTGCAATCTTATTCTGTCACGTCCCCACAGGACAGAGATTGCAATGAATTCGAAAGTTTTGGTTCGGATGAAAGTTCCACCATCACATAATTTGGTCCCCTTAAACTTAAAGTGTGTGGTGAAAGAGCAAATGCGAATCTAGACTGGGCAAAAGACATCCTTTTGGGCTGGCAAATGCAATGGGTCACCCTAGCTAGCTAGCTACTACACCTATTAATGAATTGTACGTGTATATGCCATCTTGTCCGGCCTGCAAATCCTTCAATATATACTATAATCTGGGTAAGGTTAGTATATTAAGCTTTTAGTAGTAGTTTGATAATAATACAGTATACTTTTTGAGTCATAGCCTTTTAATCATGTCATAAACAAATTTCCTACCTCATTCAGAGAGTCACACAAGTCACGGCATGACACAAGCTAAATTTGACAATTCTAAACTTAGGCCGGTTGTCCTTTTTGAGATAATTATACACCACGTATTTTCATAGCAAGAGTAGTTTGGGTTTGGATCATAATTTTTAGTTTCGGTAGAGAAATGTTATTCTAAAAATGTGTATCCAACAACTAATTGAAAAATGATCAAAATATTTTGAAAAATCTAACACGAAGAAATAAATGTTTTCTCACGTGTGTGCAGAAAATTTTGTCAGCTAAAAAGTCTCTGGAATCATAAATTTCCTCTTACACGTACAATTTATTTCCCCAGTTTTTTTTTATACATATTTTGGAGTATCATCTTTTACTACTTTACTTTGTTTGAAACTAAAAAAAAGTTTCAAATCCAGCTTTGAAAATGCTATAAATTGGAATTATAATAAAGGGGAAAAAAAACTGCTTGAATTTTGGTAATTCAAAATCAAAATGAAAGAATCTAAGATTTTATAAGTTTTGTCAATTTGCTTCCACCTAAGACTAAATATAGATAATTATTCATACCGACATTCCAATATACAGGAATTTTATTTAGAATACTTTTCACGTTTCATAATCAAAAAATACATAAGATGCATAATGAATTATTAAATTTGTTTTAACAAAAAATTAGAGAACCCAAGCGTGTAGGGCTAAAATGCAAAGCCAGCTGATTGTAGGGCACATTATGTCAGATTTTATGATGACAATTGACAAGTGCCTCTAATGTAAAATGGCCCCATCTGATCCGCCACTTAGGTTACCTTGATAAGGCATCTAAACATCAGCTCGGTCCCTCCTTGTTCAAGCTTTGGTCGTTTTTCTTTTCTTTTCTCTTTCACTTGATTAAAAGTAGATAGTTATTTAATGTGTTGTTGAGAAGGATAAGGCTAATCTAATTATTGTAGGTGTGAAGGGAATTGGCCTTTTTCATCATTACAGCTTCGATTTGCAACAAGTCATAATCACAGTTTAAGAGTTAAGCAATGTTTGAAGAATTGCTAACATGGAAATTAAGAGAAAACTACATTTGTATATCAACTACATTATACAGACATAAATTTACACATCAAGAGCATAAATGATTAACCCAAATGTTAAATTTTGTTAGCACACCTGAGCAAGCTGGCTAGTACTTCAGTGATGAGAAAGTGTCTCATGACTCTTGATACAGAATCCCAGATCATGCTCTCAATCAGCTGAAACAACAATTATAGAAGGTGAAAACCAGCAGCTTCAAAAAAATTAGTGTCAAACACTACTGAGCATAATTTGTGGAAAAGCAGTACTTACAGGGACAAAGAAAACTTAAAGCCCATCCAACTCCCGGGATCTGAGAGAGAAAGACCCTCATAGTTGGCCAAAATCCGCTGAAATGTTTCTAGTGGTTAGAGATGATCTATGAATAATGATGATCAACCAAGAATCTAAGTCAATAGATTGAGGCTTACCCAAAGAGAAGGAAACAGCCCCCGATCTCCAAAATTATGCCTAGAAGAGGCCACCGAACGAACAAAAAAAAGAGTCCTAGGACAAAGCAAAGAGAACCCTACAGCAGAGAGGCAAAGATAAGCAAATGCCTTACGTACATGCGAATGGACTCAGATTCCGGATGTGTTATCTTCGGTAGTTCATATAAGCTAATGCATTGAATGATGCAATCCACACACACCCTCAATCAATTCTAGATACTGCACAACTCATTGCAGTTTAACCAGCTAAGAGTGTCATTGCACAAGAAAATTAGACAGAAATGGACCGTATGCATTGTAAACCACTTAGAAAACACAATTGTTGATGAGGATTCAACGTGACAACAAAATGTAGTCTAATCAGTCAAAATATTACTATTCTCAGCACATAAGATATTCCTATATATTGACCCATATTAACAATGAAAATTATGCATCATACCTTATAGTTTGCTCTGCTAGTTAACAGTTTTAGCATAGACTGCCAACCAAGCAAGATTGTCACTCCAGTTAACCAGAATATCTGCAAGAAGATGATGAAATGTCAGGGCTCCTATCTGCTTCAAAAAAGAGCAGGACTAGTTATGAATAGTGAATACGACTCACATTGCCCAAAGCAAGAAGACCCTTATCGAAGAAAAGCACAACTCCAAGAAATGTGAAGAATATGCCAAAGCCAATTAAGCCTAAGCCAATCTCTGCATAACATGACGACAACATGATTGATACAATGCACGCAAAATCTGAGAGTGGATTGACTTATGTGTTGCAAGTGATAGAAAATTGCTCTCATGAAACACAGATTCCTAAACCAAATATCTTTGAACATATGACGTGCTTGCAAATTTTCATTAGCACAATTTGCACTTCATTACAGAGAAAATATAAGAGCACTACAGTGTAGCTTGAGCATACCTATATGCGAGCAACATGACAAGCTCAAGCTGTAACCAAATGTCATTAAGCTAACAGCAACATCTTGAACAATGTTATCAAGCTTTATATGTATATGGGATATACACATGTTATTTGTATAACGTGATAATGTATATAACACATCTCTAAGAAATTACTTTTGTATGTATATCAGATGTGCAATACATATGATCTAATGCCTAAAGAGCAATTATACTACCCAAGTATCATTCATTGTCATGAAGAAAAATCAAAGTTGAGAGGCAAATTTACAGCACAAGTCAAAGAAAGAATTGTATGAATGGAGCTCTAGGTAAGTACTTATACTCACTTTTCAGCTCGTCTATTTGGTATGCCATCTCTTCTGAAGGTGCAAATATAAGCTATTTTTGTGATGGCCAAATTGAAGAGCAAAACAAGCTACAAAAGAAACACAACACGAAAGGAGCACATAGAAGCCATTAGCGATCTAAACACTTGATATACTCTGTAGATTACTGAATGATAAGAATCTGGATCTTTCTCAATCGAGAAATCAGAACCAAAGTTGACATAAGGAAATTAGGAAACAAAATTCAATTGAGAAGGAGAAGTTCGAACCGATCAATTTCGGAGACGAATTTGTAGACTTAGCGTTGGCAGAGAATATATGTCGCCGGCGGTGAAGAGTTGTTCCTCCAGATCCCGTCGCTCCGTCCTGAATCTGTCGGGTTTCTTCGTAGGGTTGTTTATTAGTTGAATGAACTATTGGGCTTGTTTAAAGGTAGGCCCATTTATAAAAATAAATAAAGGCTCTATGTAACAATGGCCCAAGGCTTCATGTTTTCGAATCAATTTCTAACAAGAGCATAAAAGTGTTAGAAAACCAGTTCGTTGTTGTATTTTTTTTAACGAAACAGAAATATGCATATCAGTTCACTTTTTCGATTCACTTTAAATCAATTTCGGTTCGATTTGTATCAGTTCGGTTCGGTCTGACTTTGAACCAATACATTTAGGCATCCACTCTCAGAGTAAATGCGAAAAAATAAGGTATTGAGCACATTCTCGTGGGGCTTAGTCTCTTTGCACATGTGAAAATTTTCGTTCAATAGAGTACATGGTTAGGAAAACAAGACTTTAAAAGAGGATGAAAGGCGAAAGCTAAACTAAGGAAACTATGTATTAAAGTGTGTGTCACATCTCTTTTTACCAAAAATAAAATTTATATATCAAAGAGGTGCAAGTGTACGTACGTGATTTATTAGGGCATAAACTTTTTGCACACAGAATTTTGACTTTTTGCACCACACCATTTAAAGACGTCGCCGTTTAAAGGTGTCAGAATATAATAATACTAAATTTCGTTCGGGAAAATTCCGAGTCGTCGTGTGACGCCGTTGACCGGCGTGGCGGGGCGCCGTTGACCGGCGTGACGGGGCGCCGTTGACCGGCGTAGCAGGAACATCCCTTCCATCAACTGTATACTTGAGATTCCAAGTTCAAATCTCAATAGCTACATGTTTTCTTGAAATTGAACACTTCTTTTCATATAATAGAAAAACAATTGGTAAGTACTTTACCTTGTGTATACTTGAGATTCCAGGTTCAAATCTCAATAGCTACATGTTTTTTTGAAATTGAACACTTCTTTTCATATAATAATTGCCAATTGGGACACCTCAAGTAGACCTGTCAAAAGCTGACCCGACCCGTAAACCCGACCCGACCCGAAATTTCTAGGGTTTCAACCCGAAAATTTGAACCCGAAACCCAGTTTCAACCCGAACCCGATAAACCCGAAAATTTAGGGTTAGGGTCAGGGTCAAACCCGCTGGGTCAAGAAATCTATAAGGCGGTAAACTTATTTTAGAAGACACTCTATTATAATGAAATGACGGATTGACGGGTAATTGTGCACCCAAAGGTTTTAATTATATTACAATATATAAAATTTATTTTATAAAATTATGATAAATTTTATTATTAAAATATTTAAAAATAATTTTTTGTTATTTTATTTTTTTATTTAAATAATATTTTATTTAAATTTTAGTCAAAAAATTGATACTCTTGACCCGTTGGGTTGACCCGACCCGACCCGAAACCCGAAACGACCCGACCCAGTTTGACCCGCAACCCGATTGACCCGAACCCGAACTCAACCCGAACCCGAAACGACCCGACCCGAACCCGCCCGACCCGACCCGATTGACAGGTCTAACCTCAAGTGATTAATTGCCAATTGGGCTAATTGAACTTATTGAAATCTTAAGGCTCTATTAAAAATGTATTTTAAGTGGAAATGCGCCAAGGCGGGGGGAACCAGCGCCGTTGACCGGCGTCCCGTGACGCCCCTTTTTTTTCCGTTTTTGTTTTTCCGCAATTTAATTAATATAATATTCATACGCCTTTAAATGACAACGCCTTTAAATGACGTGGTGCAAAAAGTCAAAAAAACAGTGTGAAAAAGCCGGGGCATTTATTAGTTGTGTAGACTTTGGTGAAAGTTCAAGAAGCTAAGAAAACAAATGTACAAGTTACGGCAAGACTTTATAGATTTAGCTATCAACCTACATGTACTATATATATTAGGATTTTCTAAATTTTCACTTACACATGTATGATGGAAGGGATATAAACATGCCCACCTCAAAACTGTATTCCACTGCCATATAAACATGCTATAAATGTCTTAGAAGATTGGGGAGAAAATAGTTGATTAAATGAAAACTAATTAATACTCTGAATTGGGAGCACTTTTTGCAAAATTAAAAAGATTTGAATCAAATGAAAACTTTTCTTAACCTATAAACTAAAAATCATGAGCATGAAATAGAAATACGTGAACATGAACTAGATATATGTGAACATAAAACGTACTGGAAATACGTGAACATAAAAATGTTTGTGATTTTGTGTTATTATGTTATATTATGTGTAGTAATCTAATCAATAACGCATGATTTTGAGAAATTTTGTTATCACATCTGTTAATACGACCCATAATAAAAACATGATTTTGTTCACATATTTCGTCCTATTGTTCACATATTTATATATTTTGTTCACGTTTTTAGTTTATAAAATAAAAAAAGTTTTCACCAGAATCAACCTTACATTAAAATGGGCTTAGACCTAAAAACTCCACCAATTATCATAGTAAAAGAGCCATCCATATATGTTATAGTGTAATGTAAACAATAAAGTATCAAAGTGGTGGAGTGGATGATGCAAATTCCCACGAAAATAATGTAAAGTGTATTTGAAAAGCAACATGCATGGTTAATTATATGCTTTCCTGACCTTTTGCTAATAGGGGTCATTGTGGATTCTTGTACTTGGTCCACATTGCTTTTCGAAAGACTAATGAACTCAATTAATTAAAAACAAATAACCTCCTCCCATGTACTGATATAATTAATAATTAAGGCTGTGATTATGACAAACACCATTGATGTGGTGACCAATAAAGCTTGATGTGTACATATATTGGGTGACAAATGCATCAATTTTCAAATCTTCTTTATATATACGGAGTATAAAGGTTGATTTAATGGCACTTTTATACCAATTAACAAAGAGGTAACTAGTATAAGAACAAATGAAATATGAGATGTTACGTTCTCCTACTTTCAGTCAAGCAATATTATGTTCTTTAGGATGAACTAGTTTTTCTTCATATATTTATATGATTATGTGATTCATCATGACGGGACAAATTAAGCACGAACCTTGCCTAGATGTAATTTATTATCTAGTAAAAGAGGCAAGATTAATGGAACTACGTTTTTATAATATAATGGGATATAGCCATAGGTTAAAAATGCTAGCTTTTGAAATTAACAGTATTAAAGCAAAACAAATGAACTCTACAGAAAATGTATCTATTTTTTTTTTTTTTGGGTCGAAGGAGAGGCGGTAGTCTCCGTATCTTCAATGGGCGTTTTATTAATCAATCAAAAAGGGCTAAGTAGTACGCAAGCGGGGGATAGCTCGACCCCTAACATCATCAAGCAAAAGAGAAGAAACACCCTCAGGAGGGTCAAACAATACATGAAATCCAATTTGAAAAGAAAAGGCAAAGGAAGCAAGGTAGTCAGCGACACAGTTCGTTTCTCTAAAAACATGACGAAACTGGACATCCCACTTTCTACGAATCAAGCTTTGGCATCGAAGTACCAAGCTAGCTAAGGGATGACTACTATCTATAGGCCGACCCATAAGTAAAATCACAAGCTGCGAATCCACTTATAGTGAAATCCTCCAGTAGCCCCTGCTCCAAGCAAGTTGCAATTCCTGAGCAACACCCCACAGCTCCGCCATTGGGACAATGCAAAGGCCAATATTGTGAACAAAGCCCACCTGCCAAGAACCACTACTATCACGAATGACACCAGCAACAACAGCTAAACCACCTTTTTTGACCGACCCATCAGTATTGAGCTTGATCCACCCACTGTGAGGCCGAGTCCAAGAAACTTTAATAATTTCCAATGCCTAGGGCTAGAAGCACACTTCGCATCCAAGGCACATTTGTACTCCTTGGCGTAAGTGACAACATAAGATGCCCTATCTCCTGCAAAATTTTCATGCTGAAAGATAAACAGGTTACGCCATCTCCATATCCACCACATCGTAATAGTAAAAAGATCATCCCACAAGAAGTTGCCATGAACACGGTGAGTACAAGTGATATTAATACGAATCCAAATAGCAAAATCGGACTCAAAGAAGACTTCCCTAGAAAGAGGAGGGTGAAAATCATTCCAAAAACAAATGTAAGTTCTATCTCTATCTAACGTAATTTAACAAACGTAATTTAACAACTGATTTTCATTTTAAACGATTTAACTACTTCAGCCAAAATCAAGAAATATTTGATTTTTATTTGCATAACTATAGTAACTGTTACTACTTCAAAGTCGTCGACACCTACAATGCCTTATGCTTTTTTTAGGGTATCAATTTTTGTCAATAAAATTCGATCATAAATTAATTATGTCCTCCGATCGATCATGCATTAGAAAAACAAAAGCTATATATATATATATATATATAGTAGGAGGGGGGCTTATAGTAGGGACTAATCTCAGCTCTTGATCTTAAGAAATCAACGCTCCAAAATCAATGTGACAGCTCACCCAAAAATAAGGTGCATCTCTCCCCCATGTGTTTTTTGCGTCGCACGATATGCTGCTCCTCCACTCTCGATCGATTTTTTCTGCCCCTCTCCCGATCACAATCTCCTCCCGATCACTAATCTCAACTCTCGATCGATTTGTGTCGCACTAATCTCAGCTCTTCATCGATCACAATCTCCTCCTATCCTGATTTTTTCCTGCCCCATTCAAATCTCCTTCCAATCGATTTTTTTCCTCCCGATTTTTCTACATTGATCGATTTTTTCTGTTCTGATGGTTGAAGGTAAGTGAATTCCTCAATTAAGTGTGCTGATTGCGCTGATTCTGTGTTGATTGTCCTGATCGATTTTTTCCTGATTGTGTGAATCCGATTGTGCTGATTTTTCAAAATTCCTCTTGATTAAGTGTGTTGATTCTCTTCACAATAAATTGTGTTGGTTCTCTTGATTGTGTTGATTAAGTGTGTTGATTGTGTGATTTTTTCCTCGTGATTGCGTGACTTCGATTTTGGCAGCAAATTGTGTTGAATTTCTCTTCACAGTAGTTTAAGTGTGTTGTTGATGTTGGTTTTCTACTTTGTCATTCTGTAGCAAATTGATTTCGATTTAGGCTTGGGATCCTGTTTTGAGATTGGATTCAATGAGTTTTCACCAACTGTGGCCGGATTAAAGGGTTGGAGGCTCTAAACTTCAGTTTAAACAAGATTTCCGGTCCTTTTCTTGCCTTAAATCTCTTCACAAGCTTAGAATCCGTGGACTTGTCCCGTAATATCTTGTCAGGGGTGGTTGGGGAGTCTTTGAATGGTCTGGTCATGCTCAAGAATATAAGCCTTGACAATAATCAGTTGAGTGGTCCAATCCCAAGTCACCTTGCTGAATGCAAGAACTTGACACTCATTGATTTGAGCTCAAATCACTTCAATGGGAACTTATCTTCTAGGATAGGAGAGATGTCCATGTTACAAACTTTAATAGTGTCCTCCAACAACCTCACTGGTCCTATACTAGGAAATCTAGCCAATATCACGTCGCTCTCACAGTTTGTAGCAAATCAAAACCAGTTTTCTGGTGCAATCCCATATGGGATTTCAAAACACCTAAAAAATTAGACTTGAGTTATAATCTACTAAGTGGGTCAATACCAGGTGATCCCATGACTAACATTATCCTAAGCATAACAAGCAGGCGCTAGATTTAACCCCTAAACTGCCAAAAACCTAAGCATCCCACGCACGAATCAATAGCAATTTTTTGAACTTCCATCCATAAAATTTTGAACTACTCACATAAAAAATTGAACAAGAGCAAGAGAAAGAAAGAAAATAATCCTAGGACAAATTTCACAGTAGAAAAATGACGATCTCACAAATTTCACAAGAGTCCGCAGCTGAAGGTAGTAAGAGTTCTCACCATCTCTGATTAGTTTACCTCAGTTGTTTGAATTTAACTCGTTAGATTAGGAAGCTAACTCATGACCAACAGATTAGATATTTGGAGGCAGTGGAATGGTGTGAAAAGACCTTTACAAGCTATACCTCTTGTGCAATTTTTTGATGCAGATAAAGAATGTGAAAAGACTGGTGAAGATGATGCTGAGAGTGAAGAGTTGAGGAAGGCTTTTGAAAAATGGAAGTCTAAGACATTTTCTTTAACAGTGCCTCTTAGAATTGTTTCCTTATGTGGCTTTGTACCTCCCTCTTGGATCAAGGTCTATTCTAAGGCCTTGAATGTAAATTATCCAGGTGTTATACAACTATTTCTATATTCTGATTGTGCCAATTTCGCGTAAACCAAATAGATTTTTTTGAATTTCCATTCATAAAATTTTGAACTACGTCTCACATAAAAAACTGAACAAGATCAAGAGAAAGAAAGAAAATAATCCTAGGACAAATTTCACAGCAAAAAAATGACGATCTCACAAATTCCACAGGACGACAGAGCCAAGAGCAAGAGAAATCACAAAATCAGAAGTACTACTCTTATGAACAAGAAGTTCATAAGAGAAATCAGTAACAAAATCAGAGCAAAATGAACAGACAACTACAACTTATAACAAAATCAAAGCAATTTAGTCTTTGAAGGAATCAAGATCCACATAGAACCAATATACATCAAATCAAAGAAAACACTTGAATACACATAGTCAGCTCATATATAAACCACTGATCAACTCCTAATAAAAGACAACTACAACACAAATCCTAAATTTGAAGGATGACAGAGCTTCACAAGTCAAATTACTGCTACAACTTCCTCAAAAACCCTAGCCTGATCAGAAACATCGCCAAAATCAGACAATAGACATAAATTGCATGAACGAAGTCGAATTTTAGGGCAAATTGACACCAGACGAGTCGCATTCTCACAAATTATCACATGAAATCGCCCCAACGTCCCAGCGAATGAACGAAGAAGCAAGGAAGAAGAGAGGGGAGAAATCGCAACAACAAACGAATCAAAGACCTTTGTGCCCCTTTTACAAGCAACCTCTTCTCTAAGGACTCTCTTGACCAGATTGGGTTTCCTATCCATCCTAATAAGTTTGATTCTTGAATTTTCTTTTGTAGGCATTCTTGTATTCACCTTTTTAGGCTTGGACACTTCTTGAATTTCCTCCTTGGCAACAAGTTGTTCATTATCATCATGCTTTGAGCTGCTTTTATCACCCCCATCACCCCCATGAAAGATGGGATCTTCTTCATCATCTGAGTTGCTTTCATCATCCTTTTCTTCAGCATCATTATCGTCATCTACAATAGTATCTTCAAGCTCCTCAACTTCATCCCCATATGAACTAGAATATGTAGAGTTTTCTGGTTGAGGAACTTGCTTTTTGTTTCTCTTTCTGGGAATCATCTCAACCAACGTTGTGTCATCTACATTAGTTAAAAATTGAACAATCAGAACAAATAATTGAACTTTTTAGATATAATCTGAACTACTTATACATTTTTACATACCCACCTTCATCAATAGATTGTCTTTTTCTTGGAGGCATTTTTGTTTTAGTGTACACCTGTTCAAGTATACAAATTTAGGTTTTAGATAAAGCTAATAGAAAATCATGAACTTATCACATGAAATTTTTGCATGAGATAAATTTGAACTACTTATACAAAACTTTGAACTATCAGTACAAAAATTTGAACTACTCACAAAATGCAAGGAAAGAATGTAAGTTCATATGAAAATAAAAATGAGAAAGACAATAGTCTAGGTTGCTGTAATGTTTTATAACAGAAATGGACAAGCCTTAGAAAAGCAATGTTATGGCAGTAAGGATCCTTCCAAAGCTTACATCTAGGAGGCATTTCTAAGAACAAAGCTTCATATCAATATAGTAGACAATGTAGGGCACAACAGAAACAGAATATGCCTCAGAAATAAACACAAAACTATGGAGATACCAGTCTGCTCAAGATCAAGGAGCACAAAAATACGATCAAAGTACGGGGGCACATTATCTATAAGAAACCTGTCTATCTGGACATTATCTATAATTACTAATTAAAATAACACATCTAATTGTCCAAAGGGACAAATCTAGCAGACACTAATCCTCCATAGTCCCAATTCAAACGATAATCCTCCATAGTTTCCAGAAGCATGAGACACAAAAACCAAAACATAACAAGAAAATTTGAACACCAAATTCAAACACTAGCTCAAGCAAATTTCTAATTCAAGATCCAGATACAAACACCAGCTCAAGCAAATCTCGAGACACAAAAACATAACAAGCAAGCGCTAGATTTAACCCCTAAACTGCCAAAAACCTAAGCATCCCACGCAGGAATTGATGTCCGCGTTTTTAGATAGATTTTTAGGGTCTAGATAGGTTGGTTTAAGTCAATTTTCGTAGTTGAGTCTTGTGTTTTTGAGTCTTTTTGCATAAGTTTTCGTATTTTCTTGAGATTCGGAAACTACGCATATTTGTGTCGTTTTGTAGGTGTTTTGAAGCTTGAAGAAGCGTTTGGAGCAAGACTTGGAGAGGATGGACGAGCTAGGAGGAAGATTCAAGAGGAAGAACCAAGGAGAAGAGCTTAAGAGAAGCAAAATCAAGAAAAGAAGTGAAGAAATCGACCCCAAGATCGAGCCCAAGGAGGTCGACCTCGAGCCATTTGACCAAACTTGGAACGCAAGGAAAAGAGCCTCAGGATCGACCCTGAAGGGGTCGATATCGACCCTATGGAGGGTCGAACGCGCGTGACCGAATTCCTATCCGGATTACTTGTGCAAGTTTCCAAATCTGTATTTTAGGAAGGTGTTTTGTTTGTGTTTCCTAGTTAGATTAGGACTCCTTTTTGTCTATAAAAGGAGGTTGAACCTATAGTTTTTAATTCAATTCATGCTTAGGAATACTTTTGGATGCTTTGCTAGAAAGAAGACTTGGAGGACAAGTTTGAGGTTTGTAAGATTGATCTTTGGTTTTTATTTGATTTTGAGTTTGTTTTGACCATGTCTTCTTCTTCTTCTTCCTTGTTCTTCTTTGCCATGTGTGAGTAGTCTTCTTAAGTTCTAGGGTTGGGCAAAAGCCCAACACAATCATGCATGTTTAAAACTTGAATTCATGACTTGAATGCTTGATGATCATATCTACCTTATCTTATGCTTAATCCTTTGCGAAAGTTGAGGCATGTCTTGTGATTAACCTTAGCGAAAGTAAAAGTTAGTTGCTTGATTACATCTAATAGGATTATTTGCGAAAGTTGATATTCCTAGGTTGAAGGATAGGTAGAAAGTTGTTGGATTTGCGAAAGTTGATTGAATGGCTTGAATTGTTTGCGAAAGTTAACTTTTCTATGATCTAGATTGCATGATAGTTGTGAATTCTTGTCGAAAGCATGTATGGTTGTTGTTGTGGTAGCCCTAGCCCTAGGATTTGCCTTCTAAATTGATTGAGATTCGTGTCTTTTGCCTTGATCTCGACCTCCCCTAGGTCGTGTTCGAGCTCTTGCTTGTGGTTCGTGTGCGTTTTCGTGTGTTTGCCCTCAGGATCGACCCCCCTAGGGTCGAGATCGACCCTCTTTGGGTCGAGCCTGAGTTGTTCTGCCCTCTTGTTTTCTTTTGCTTTTCGTAGTTTGTTCGACTAAACTTAGCACTACTCTCACTCCCGTGGACGATCCTGACTTCGCTATACGCAGCGGGGTCTTGACTATAAATTTATTTGTTCAAGAAACCCTTCAACAGGAATCAATAGCAATTTTTTGAACTTCCATCCTTAAAATTTTGAACTACTCACATAAAAAATTGAACAAGAGCAAGAGAAAGAAAGAAAATAATCCTAGGACAAATTTCACAACAAAAAAATGATGATCTCACAAATTTCATAGGACGACAGAGCCAAGAGCAAGACAAAAAATGAACAAGAGAAATCACAAAATCACAAAATCAGAAGTCCTACTCTTATGAACAAGAAGGTCATAAGAGAAATCAGTAACAAAATCAGAGCAAAATGAACAACAAAATCAGTAACGACACAATTGTAGGATAAATCACAAAAATTAGTAGAAGAAATCAATAAGGATTCAGAGCAAAATGAAGAATAAAATCAGTAACAAAATCGACTTGTTAGGATCAGAGCGACAAAATCAGTGGGAGAAATCACAAAATCAGTAAGAGAAATCAGAGCAACAAAATCAGTAAGGATCTCACAAAATGAACAAGAGCAAGAGAAAGAAAGAAAGAAATTACCTAGGAAGACTTGTTAGGACATGTCTAGTTCGAAGAAATCGAAGCAAAAAGAAGAAGAAATCGAAACAAAAACAATTTTGCACAAAACCTAGGACACAGGACATCACAATTTTGCACAAATCAGTAGTATAATATCAAATTGAAGCGAAATCGACTTCTTCAAACGCAAAATCAACAACAGAATTCAACAAAGGGGAGAAATCACAACATCAAACGAAGAAATTGAAGAACGAATCGAAGACCTAAAAAATCAAAGAAGTCCAAGCAAAAAACGAGCAGAATGCCTGATCAAAAAACGGAATCAACATGAGCATCTACTTACTTGTTTGAATCAGCAAAGAACGGGAGTGAATCGAAGCCGGTTGTTGTGAAGGGTGGTCAAGAGCGAATGGAAGAACGGGAGGAAGAAGTCTGAGAGAGTTGAGAAGTTCTGAGAGAGTTGAGAAGGGCTTGAGGCACAAGATAGAAGAAAATGACCATATTTACAATAGTGCATTTTTCGTTTTGATAGTTTTGCATTATATGATGAAAACTTGTTCAACAATATTAGCTGTGTGTACTATTATGCATAAATTGTTATTCATTTATGTGTGTTTTGTTATGTAGTTCTTCAAAAATGGCGGCGAGGTACATATGGATGAAGTTTGAAGACATTGATAATGTTTTTTTCATAGCAGTGTGCATTCCAAAAAATAGATGTACTTATTCATATCCAATGTAGTATTTATTCGAGATGTAACAATCGTTATTTTTGTCTTATTCAATGTATTACATTTACATATCAAGGTTCATATAAGATTCTTATTTTTGTTGCATCCATCTAATTATTCAACCTATAACAAATTGATTTTCACTGTAAAACAAGTAAGTATTCAACCTAAATAAAGTAAACTGTAACATGTTGAACAATATCATTATTCAAATCATCATACAGAGTTTTTCGAACGTTGACTAATAGATATTCCATTATTCCATGATTTTCTAGTGACTTTTTATTTTTACGTAAAATTGTTTATTTTTTCTAAAGATCTTCGTTCTCATCTTTATCAATTCCTAAATTTTAGCAACTTCCTATTTTAAAAAATGCAACCAATTATTTTCAGCTCAATCATTTCCATAAAAGATTTCCCCTCCCGATTTTCTCTCCAATCAAATCCCATAAAACACGTTTTTACCTTAATTGGAGCCATGTAGAAATAATCAAATCCTCCCCTAAAATTAATCCTATTGTGTATCTTCAAATCTCACCATCTATTTAGGTTGATCTAACTGTTCCCCTCATACCTCATGTTGTACCCTAATAACTATCTCACCTGAGCATTCAACTCTCTCTCTCTATATATAGGCGTTGATTGTAAGAAATTCTAACTTTCGTGTACGTACGTATACACGAACCTTAAATTTAGTTAATCACACTTGTCACTTGAGATGGGATGGGAGTGCAAGCAACTATGTGGAATTCTAAGATGGTGGAATTTAGAATGTAAAAGCACTAATTGAGGTGAGTGCCCTAATTCCGTAGCGCAAAAAATCAGGTTGAGTTGTTATTTTGCTTGTGTTTGATTTGATGTAAAAGAGCAGTCTTCTTCTTCTTTTAAGCTAGGGTTGTTGTCATGTTTGCATCTTATGCATTGCTAATGCTAGCTAGCCCCACAAACAAGTTTTGGGTTGCATTGGTGCTTACTTTAATTAGCATAATCCTGTGTTGCGCGCATTAATTTATACTGTAGTAGATGATTAATTAAGGCAATTATATAATGCTGGCAACTGGCAAGGGACATATACCATTCAAAATAAAAAAATTAAGCTAGCATTCATTCTGAATAAAGTAGGATAAAATCGTGAACCATCCAAACGAATTAGCACTTTGTTTATATAATTAGGAAAAAGCTAGAAGTGCCTTTCAACGATCCTCACAAGATAGATAGGTTTATTTTGATGTTCAGAGTTGTTTTTCCTTTTATTGTCAATGAAAATATTTAATGTGGTATTAGCGTGACAAGCACTAGACATGCAGCTAATTTTGCTGACGGTTCCCATCAATGAATATGTAAATGATATGATATATTCACAGGTATATACTTACAAGATTTCTAATTAATTAAATGGGTTATTAAATATTGCATAAATTAAAATAACGTACTATATCAAGTATCTTGCAGACTTGCACTACCATCGATCTGACGAACAGCATGCAGAGATAAACTAACAAACAAATATACATGTACTATATATCTTTCTTTGTGCCAATAAATTAAATAAATAAATAAAGATAGGTGATTGACTTACAATTTCATTAGACCGCTTAGCTTTCAATTCTCATATGATGTGCTTGTATAATACTAGGTGTTTATCAACGTACAATATGTTAGAATAATGTCTACGTTTTATAGAGACAAGTCATATTAGGTGTAAATCCAGAGAGCGAAATAAATCTATGGAATAGCGATATATCCATTGAATAAGCCCTAGCTAGCTAGGTTGTTGTTGTGTGTTGGGGACAACAACAATGCATGAATCTCACATGTCAAGATCAAAGTCAATAATTCATTAAGTCGATGTTGTAGTCATCCATGCTGAGATAAAATCAAGGCAAGTTATGACCGAAGTTAGTGGATTTATACATATCACATTGGATAACCATCGCTAGCTAGGTGTGTTAATATGTCTTGAATCTGAATCACACACTGCCACACGGTACACTATGTATTCTGTTTCTGGGCCTGTCGTAATCCGTTTTGGACCTGCGGCCCATAATTGTAACTAGGGTTTCTTTAGGCACTATATAAGCTCTCGAAATACCTAAACCTCTGTATTCCAAATTCAGTCTTCCATAATAATATACGGTTTCTCTGCCCGTGGACGTAGGTAACACACCGTTACCAAACCACGTAAATCTGTGTGTCGTTCTTGCTTTATTGTTCTCGTTCGATCTCTCATTACAACAAGGTGTAATACATTATAGTAATACATTTAGCTTGATTAAACGTGTTTAGAAGCACCTAAACGCGTAGCACAAGACACAATATTGAAGTGGCCCTTGTCTAAATGGACATCGATCGTGCGGGCCCATATGCATATCCAAAAACGACTTTGGACGCTTATCAAGGCGTGTCGTTTTCCACCACCTAAAAACCAAATATGTTCACATTTAACTCAATTTTCATAACCACCACCACTAAAACTAATGTATGTATGTATGTATAATTGTGCTTGCTCTCGGGCGATAAAAACGGCAACGTTTTGTCCTCCCCCCGTGACGACTGAGCGTGATAAGTGTGACCTCTTCAGTCTTTATCTCATCTTCCATTCTTCCACCTAAAAAACGCACTTACATCCAAACAACCACATATTGCAAACAAATTTCCCAATTTTCAATGTCCGCTTATGACGACGACGACGCCTTTGCTCGCTCTTTCCAACCATTAAAATACCGCTTCCTCTAATTCTGTTTTAATTTTCCCGGGCTTAAACAAATTTCTGTTACGTCTACTCACGCTCCCACGTCCTACGCCATTTCAAATCCCCGTGAATACGTGCTACGATGCGCCTAAATTGATGCCTATCTCATTAGTCATTAGTCTGACCACCATTATTATTTGACCAAACCTTAAAAGTTTCACCACCTTCGACGTAGGGTCTGGCGCCAAATTATCACTTGTGATCGCTAAAATGCGCCACGTTTTCTGAGTTCGATATGCACTGAACGTAACGTAACAGTTTTATTCTTACATGCTAAGAAACGTTTTTAGTTTTCGTTCTTCCTTTTGGTTTATCCGGTTAATATTTCCTATCACACCGACAGTGCATGTGGTACGGATCTTATATACCTAACGAAAGATTAAGTTTATTCGTAAATTAATTAACTCGCCTTAATGCCTAAGCTTAAGAATAAATCAAGAAACTAATGATAATCGAGATCCGACGAAAATAGGCAAGTAGTAAAAGATAAGATCCATACGAAACTGATCGGGGGAAAAAAATAACTCCAATTTACCGTTTTGGATCTACTGTGTTTCTTACCAAATGAAACAAGAAAAAACTGAGAAATTCAGGAGAGATTGACATGTACACTGGCGTTCTTGTTGGCGTAACAGACAGGGCAGGCATCGACGGCGGGCCCACACCCCGCGCAGAGGCAGAGGTGCCTGCAGGGCAGCAGAAGAACGCAGCTCTCGGCCCTCCCACACTTTTTACACATCCTCTTCCTCCTCTCCTCCTCCGCCACCGAGCCACCGCTAGTTCTCGCCACCTTCCTCCACCGGAGACTCTCTTCTCCGGCGCCGGCGCCTTCCTCCTCGAGTCCGCGGCCGCTGCTCCCGCAGCACGACTCCGCATCGTCGCCGGAGAAGCGGTGAGTTTCGTTCTTGGATTGCAAGAGGACTTGCTCGATGTTGGAGCGGAGCGCGTTCGCCGTCGCCTCGTTCGTCTGCGCCAGATCTCGCCACACCTGGTTCTCCAGACACAGGGACTTCACTCGCTCTTCCAACGCCCAATTTAGCTTCCCGATCTTCTCGATCTGCGAGTCCTTTTCCCCTAGCTTCCTCACGATCGCCTCCTGGATCGCTTGGATTACTCGGATCGACTGCTTTCTTGTCCGATCCTCGATTTCCGCTCTCACTCTCTCCATCTGGATCATTTCCAACAGAGAGAATAAAACAACTTCAGCATTTCAATTTCAGGAATCAGTTCATTAATTTAATCAATCAAGAGACCTACATGTAATGAGATCAACCGATCGAACTCTAACTGCTGTTGCATCAGTTGCAACGACAAATCCTCGCCGAGAAACGAACAAGATCCGCCCGATGTCACTACACCTGTGGCTGTGGTGGTTGCCATGGAAGAGTCTCTGAGACGCTTTCTCGGAAGCGGAACAGCGGCGTAGTTGTTGAAGGTGAGACCACTATCGTCCTTCAACGGCGGATTCACGAGATTGTAATTCATCGATTTCGCAAATCCGTCTCCGATCTGAGCGGTCCCGTACGGAATCGGAGCGTAAAGATTGGTCGCCTTCTGTGTAGTGCTCAGCATCTCTGTTTTTTCTTCTCGTTTTACAAACAAACAAACAAACAAACTGATGAGAAATGGGTGTCTTGTTAAGCGCAGGCGTTTATATACAAGCCTCCAGCCTGAATCCCGTCTAATTGCCACGTCGAAATCAGGCTGCCACGTGGAAAATACTAATGGGCCGGGGCCCGTGGCGTGGGCCAGAGTGGCGACGACCACGTGCGGAGGACGACTCGGTAGACTCAGTAGTAGTAGTCGTCGCGAAACCGGATTACAAAACTCGGGCCCACAATAAATATTTTCGAGTTTTCGAAAAAGGAGGGGAGTGGGGCCCCACGTGTTGAATTGCTTTTGGAAAGTGTGAAAATCGGGGGTCAATTGGAATTGGTAAGTGCGATAAGATTTGTTGTTGTAACCGGCCTGGTCCACTACCTTGTGCATTTCCACGAGATTTCTGTCAGGACTTTGTAGTTTTTCTAATTTTCTCTGGTGCATGATCCATGATTCATGATGATGACCTAGCAAAGGTGCGTTACAAAACTCGAAGGGGATCGAGAGTCGTCAGAGATGGTAGTTTCTCGAGTGTTCATCATAGATTTATCTGTCTCTGTATTTAGTTGGAAGATGGGGTAAAAATCGTGATCCAACTAATGACCATAAGTAAATTGATTTGTTCCGGTCGGTCCATCAAATGAAGGATGACACAATAGCAATCTTCTTTTTATTTTATCGCATTGATAAATAACTACGAACCAAGTAACTTAGATAACCTTAATGAATTTGACTTAATAGAAGAAAAGTGTTAAGTTTTCATCTTCCATTATATGTTACTACTGAGTATTAAGGGTTGAAGTAGGAATCTAACTTAGGGTGCGTTCGGTAAACCCAAAATAAGTTACTTATTTGTTAAAATAAGTTAAATGATACTTATAAGTATCTGAGAGAGTTGTTCGGCAATTTAAAATTTTAGATACTTATTTGTTCAAATAAGTATTCTGTTACTTATAAGCACCTAAAAAAATAAGAAGCTATACCCCATCTTATTTCAAAATAAGTATGCTTATTTTCTAATAAAATAACTAATCAGCAAATCTTCCTACCGAACACTCATTTTCAGCATCAGTATCATTTAACTTATTAGTACCTTAAATCAGTATCAGCATCAGTACCTAAAATCAGTATCAGTATCAGTATCATTTAACTTATCAGTATCTTACTTGATTTGCCGAACGCATCCTTAATATATATGTATTACAATTAGTGTGTTTGGCTAGTATTAGTTGTTATATGTAAACATTTTTATTGAGTCGTGTTATTTTTGGAAGCTTAATCGTTTAACCAAATGCCCTAACTATTAAAAAGTTTTACTTCTAAAAAAATTAGATACACATTAGATAAATCTTGCAGAAAACAATCAATCATGCAAAATTGAAGGCATTAGTATCAGTAATATGTATATATTTTTGTGCTAAAAAAATATGTATATATTTTCTTTGATATTGTAATTAGTCAAATCGAATAAATAAATAGAGAGATTTGTACTTGAGGATTGATCATGTGATGTAAACGTGAAAAATATAAAGGCTCCAACATCCACCCACCTTACCCCACTACACAAATGCCAGCTCCTCCTATTCATATATGCTGTCTTTAGCAAAGTAACAATTAATTAACGACATTAGGATTCTTATTTTCGGTGAACCTTACCATTCAAACCTTCATTCATAACATATTTGTCATAATAATATCAACTAAGTACGAGTCCTAACCACCCACTCACATGGGCCAGCCTAATTAGCCTATAACAGGGAATTTATTTCGTAATTAAGATACCAACAGATTTATAGGAAGAGCATCGAGTCAGACACACATGTTTTATTCATTTATTTATCTAACTAGCTGAAGACCCGTACCATGTACGGGTAATGATCATTTTTTCGTTAATTTGTGTATCTACTACGGAGTATAATCTATACTATATATTAATTCTTATACATAAATAGATTAAAATGGGAATTGAAAAGTTAAGTTAATTAATATGTATCTTTTATAGAAGGAAATTTTAAAGATAGATAATATTGTTTCAAAGATAAATATTAGATGAGTAAGAAAAAAGATAAAATTAAAGGTTAGATAATTAAAGAAACTTTAAAGATAAATAATGTCTTTAAAGATAGATATTTGATGGGTAAGAAAAAATATAAAATTAAAGATTAGATAATTAGGAAAAATAAAACATATAAAATTGTTAATCAAGTGGGGTCAGAATTAACGTGGAGGCTCGAAATTCTCCGGCTTTAATATATAGTATAGATTTGCAAGAAAAGAGCATTGATGTACATACCTAATATATCGATAGATTGAAAAATCTCGATTACCAAAAAACTCGAAATGAAAACATAAACTAGAAAACTTCTCTAAACAAATAGATCGAAGAAAAGTTAATCAAAAAGCCCTGAATGAATATTGGTGGGGTGATCTAAGGGTAAATGTACAAACCGGTGTAAAGACACAAACAAGTAAGGCTCCGTTCGGCTCGTCCAAAAAAGAAGCTAGATGAAACTTTTTCTAGCGTTTTTTTACCAAAAAAGTTATCCCTAGGGAGGAGCTGTTTGAAAATGCTAAAAGAAGCTAGTGGGAGCTTTTATTTACCATTTTCAAAAAGCTCCCACCCCCTAGGGAAGTTTTTTTGGCAAAAAACGCTAGAAAAAGCTCCAGCTAGCTATTTTTTTGGACGAGCCGAACGGAGCCTAAAACTCTAACAAATCGAGGATAAATGAAAAAGACGATAAAAAGCCTAAACTAGTACTATTGTTGGGGTTAACTAAATATTGCATAATTAAATATGCCAAAAACACAAATAATCATCAAAATTTAATTGGCTTAATATTGATCGTATTTTCCCGCCATTTTTTTTTAACAAACTCAATATCGCTAATAAACGCTCAAGGAAAACTCTGTATTTCCCCTCCAAGCATAGATGCACAAGGGAAACATATATTCATAGTCATCATATGTATAGTAAGGATAACTTATGATGTGATTAACTATATGTAATTATGCAAGTAGCTTGGCAATTAATCAGCACGTGAAGCAAATGATTCCGTACAGACAAGACAAGTGCAGAAAGCCGAGGTGACGGGCATCAGGCATGGCACTAACACCGGACCAAACTCACATTTTATGTAATGTCTATTTTTAGTTTTTTGGATTTGTTGTTAATTTAATCGTTAAATTTCAAGATAGATGCAAGTGGGTAAGAAGGTCCAACCCAAAACCCCTCCTTTTTTGATCGACAAATTGGTTCATGACAGCCTAAGTTTGACCTACAAATAGGTTAATCACACCTAACTAATCATGATACTTATAAACTGAAAAATCTAATTCAAACATTAAAGTTTTTGCAAAAAATAATTATACATAGATGTCTCGATATACCTTATTAATCCTATTCATGGAAATTGATCTTTCTTCTTCTCCTTAATTTTTATTTTTATCGGATTATTCGATCGGTCAAAACTGTTCTAGCTATATGCAAACCGGGTATTGTAATGATCCTTAATGGGGTGACTGGTCTTAATTCAACCTCATCCGACTCGAATTCCCGACCCAATGCGTGAAAAAATTAGAACTTAAACCCGCTATTTAAATCTATTTTTGGTACTGATTTATGTTGTTCCCCGGTGTTGATGGGTACTCCATTAATCCATTATAGTAGACGTAGATGGAGCTAGTAATTAAATTAAAGCTAGTTATGTAGGTCATCGTTATTGAAACCGGCCATGAGCACATAATTTAACAAAATTATTCAACCTGTCATATGACAAATAATTCAATCTATAGGTAGGGGTTGCGTATATTAATTACAGTCTGTTGCATGTTCTTCTCTGTAAACTATGCTGAATTAAATTGACTAGTCAAAAAATAGTTTTATCTTGATCAACTACAAAGCCTGCCCGTTTGTTATGGTTGTGACCCTTTTTATGTTTGTAAGGATAGGACATTAAAGACATTACTCAAATACGTACAGTATATGTAAATATATCGAGCTTACCAATTAAATCTAAGATAATCAATCGCTTAATAATTAAGTTACAATCAATCAACCGATCTGTCAATGATATGTTGCTAACTCATTCGAGTAGCACCATATGGTATTCGACCCGAATTCCACTCTATTGGATGTGTACTCTATATGGAATAGAATACGATCGATCGAGTGGGTAAAACCCCTTTTTTTTTTAACAGTGATCGAGTGAGATCGAAATTAAAGGTAACCGTACGTGTTAAATTAATTGATGTTAGTGACGGATCCACTTGAGAGTAGTACAATCATGCATGCATGATGTGCACGCATCGATATCGTTGTGCATTATTATTGGTCGAATCCAACCAGCCAAAAGCTAAGCAATAGTTTTTGTCAACCACCCGAATCAGGCAAAGTTAAAGTGAAACATGTCTAGCTAGCTCATTACCAATACTCGACAAATTTGAAATGAAAGAAAGATATAAATTGTGCGGATACAAAAATAACAGTAAGTGGCTATATATATCATACGATCTTACAATCTTGTATGTTCCATCTTTTTCAAAAGAGTAAATTTTGATTAGATTGTCGAGGAATTTGCACAAACTATTCGTTAATAGGCGAATTTATACAAAAAACCACCCGTTATACAAGAATTTATTTTAAACCATCCAAAATCCCGATTCCGTTAACAAATAGCCACCGATCGCTCGGTATCCTCACATTTTCCGTTATATCGTTTAAATTTACTCATTTGCGCTCAACTGCTTCAATTTATTACATGGAAACCAACCGGTTTACGGCGGCTAACAAAAAAATTCACTCTAACCGTTTCGTGTTTTTTTTGTCACTAAAATGTAAACCGAAATCTAATTTTCACAAACCAAATTGGCCCCAATTTGAATCTATGAATTCTATGCTTCGGATTTTGGGGGATTAGGGAGTGCTCAAATTGGGCCGATTTCTGGAAGATATTCTACGGTTCGATTTTTGTGGCGACTTTGGAGGATACTGAGTTTTGGACGATTCGGGAGGCAGAATCTAGGGCTCCCATTAGTGCAACATTTTTAATTCGACGGGTAATTATTAGGGCTCCAATTTTTGTGTTGTAAGTTGCAAATAAAGGTAATCTTCTATATATCTATCTCCTTTTATTTTATTGATTTATATGTGCATATATGCGATTTATGGTATGGAATTGATTTGTTGGGGAGACTGATAGATATGATTTGGAATTGATCTATTAGGATGTCGTCTATGGAGGCTATTCATCTATTAAGGAGACTGATAGAAGAGTTTAGAGAGAGACAAAAATCTGCACATAGTTTTCATTGACTTGGAGAAAGCGTATGACAAGGTAAAAAGAGATCTAATTTGGGAGTCCTTGACAACTAAGGAAGTGGCATACACGTTCACAAGGGTAGTCAGAGACATGTACGAGGGGTCGATGACCAGTGTGTGCTCCAAGGGCAGGGATACTGAGTACTTTAAGGTGGAGGCGGGACTACACTAGGGTTCAGCACTGAGCCCTTTCCTTTTTACGTTGGTGATGGACGTGCTGACAAGGGATATTCAGGGAGAGATCCCGTGGTGTATGCTATTCGCAAACGACATTGTTTTGGTAGATGAGTCCACAATTGTGTTAATAGGAGGCTTGAAGCATGGAGGGATAGGTTGGAGCTAAGGTTTTTAGACTGAGAAGATCCAAGACGAAATATGTGATGTTCAGGTTCGGGCAAGGTGGAGACTTAAGTGAAGATGTGTTGCTAGAAGGGGAAGTCATGGCAAAGAAAGAGAGTTTCAAATATGTGGGGTTAGTCTTACAGAGTGATGGTTGTCTCGACGGGGATGTCATGCATCGGATCTAAAGGGGCTGGTAGAAGTGGAGGGCGGCATCGAGGTTTTGTGCGATAGTAAGATTCTGCTGAAGCTGAAGGGGAAGTTTTACAAGATGGTGATCAAACCAGCCATACTCTAAGGGCAGAGTGTTGGGCCTCCACGAAGGCACAAAAGCAGAGGCTATTAGTGGTTGAGATGAGGATGTTGAGATGGATGACCAGACACGTACACATTGTTGGACAGAATAAGAAATGAAGTGATCTGGAGTAGGGTGGGAGTGACCAACTAAGAGGACAAGCTCCGTGAATCGAGATTGCGGTGGTTTGGACATATTCAAAGACGGGGCCTAGAGGAGCCAGTTCATAGATGCGAAAGTCTAGACTTTGGGAGTTTTTCGTAAAGGGAGGGGTCGAGCGAGGAAACGTTGGAGAGATAGTATCAGACTAGAAGTCAACCTCTTGGGGATTTTGACAAAGTTAGCAGTTTGTAGGGACAGGTGGAGGGAGGAGATTTGAGTGTTGGATGGCTAGATCTTGTCCTGATCGGCAAGCTTGAGTTTTGGCTTTGTCTGGCGTTTTGTTATGTCTTTGTTTTGTTTGTTTTGTGTGTTTTGTGCTTTGTTGTGTTTTCTTTCCTTTTGCTTTGGTCTGTGTGTGCTTCTGCTGGGTGCTTTATGTGCTTTGTAGGCTTCTCTATCAGGTCTTTTGGACGCTCCCCTTTGCGCCAGCCAAAGATGCCCCCATCTTGACCCCACAAATTCCCTGTAAGGGGAACTGCACTGGGTCAACAATATGATCATGCTAGTGTTTGTACTAGCTGCTATAGTAGCAGATGCTGTGTTTTAAGGCAAATTCACATTTAATCTGATGATGTGTTCTAAGACAATTTGACATTTGTTATGATGTTCTGTTGTAAGGCAATTTGACATTTGTTTAGTGTTTTTATTTGTACTTGGATGACTCGCATGTGAATGAATGGTTTACTAAAAATGTTGTTTCTTCTTATATTTTATTAATGAGACAAAAATTGTCTTTGTATTATGATTCATCATAACTGGTAAAAATTTAGATATGGTGTAAAAAATTTGAGCATAATGCCAGTTATGAAGGCACCTGTCATGAGGCTTAAACACATATCTGCAATAGCAACAAACAATTCATACCAACAGTTGCCAAAAGTGGTGCATAGAATGCACAGTCATACATGTTTCACCATTACAATATCATTCTAAACAACATGGTGCACCATCAAGTACGTCATAAGTTCCATATAGTCTTGACGTCTTAAGACAATCATACAAAACATAGTCTAACACGAAGTCATGCAAAATAAATCTACCCTAAGATTTCCTATTGACCCTTTCCTTGTGCCTCTTGCTTGTCTTGAGAATTGTCTTTAGTTGTCTCTTTGTGGCTATGATTTCTCCTACTTTTTTTTGCTATAACCTGGTTGGAGGCAGATGTAGTCACGCCATTTGAGGGTCCACTAGGCACTGTTGATGGCATCTTAGAGTGATCTTGGCTCACTTGTACCTAAATAAAGTGAACAGAAAAGTAACTATAAGGGATTCAATACTATTTTGTATAATTTCATGAGCATTTCAGAGAAATTCACTCGAGTATTGGAGGTTTGATGTTGGCATTATTGAATTAGGGGGAAATTGGAATTGAGAAGTTTGATATCGGGTTCATTCTTTTTTTTAACAAATAGCCACAAACTGGTTAGTGTGGATTTTTTTTGTCAAAAACGCCCCAAACCGGTGGTTACCGTGTAATAAATTGAAACGGTTGAGGGCAAATGAGAAAATTTAAACGATATAGCAGAAAATCTGACGGAATCGAGCGATGGATGACTATTTGTTAACGAGATCGGAGTTTTGGGTGATTTGAAAAAATTCTTGTATAACAAGTGTTTTTTTTTTTATAAATTCACCTATTTAACGGGTGGTTTTGTGTAAATTCCTCTAGATTGTTTGTGTAACCTATGCTCTAACAGTAACATGGATATGAGTTATATTTATGGAAAATGGCCCCTCTATGAAATAAATCCTTAAAAGTATAACTTTCTATACAACTAAATTCCAACATAATCTTTTATGATTTGGATTTCCATTGTTTTTTTTTTCTAGATATATTGTCTATAGAATTTAGATCGAGACTAATTACAAAAAGTATATAGGATAGGAGCCTACCAACCAATTGGACTCATGTTTCTATATATACTTGTTTAGGAGGGATATGTATACGTGTTTGTAACATCTAGATATTAAAACTAATATAATAAATGTTTCTATATATACTTGTTTGGTAGAGATATATGAGCTTGCTACACTTGGATGTAGAAAGTACTCTTTTTTCTTTGTAGAAAATATACTTTTTGTATCTCGAAATATGTAAAATGTAATTACTTTACGAGTTTCGAGGTAAAAAAATATACTTATCACAAAAAAGTACTTTCTATGCCTGAATGTAGGAAGGCCAATATAATTGGTTAGTTATTGTACATTATAATATGCATGTATTTATATCCTAGTTTTTTAAGTCTTAGGTTAAAATGTTTCCGATAATTAAGTGCATTAGTAGAGTCCTAATAGCTCATATATTAAAAACCGAAATGCCCTGAAAAATGGAATTGAGAATCTCATCGAAATGGACTAGATGTTGCACTATAGAGAATTGTGATGTGCACGTAAGTATCAACTTTTATAATTTTTGTGGTTTCCCAAATTCAAAGTTTGACATAAATATAAACACTATACAATGCACATTGCATATGATAAAATAGCGATGTTGGATTCTTGCATGTGATGCCCTTCCTTTTCAGAGTTCACTTTGTATAATTTCATTAATTCTTTGGTACGTTCTATAACCCACTTTCTGATCGCACTTAAAAGATGATCACTAACTAGCTGTATCGATCCATATTCAATTATTCATATGCAGGCAAAAGCCAGCATATATCACATTAATTTTGGTATCGTATTCCCAAATTCCACCAACATATCATGCAACCAAACTATGTGTGTCATTCCCTTCCATATATATATTGTTAAAAAGATGCATGCATTAAGGATCAATAATTTATGCTCGCTATAGATCACTAGCTTGTTCAAAGTATGAAGATACCCATACATGCATTTATCAAATAAATACATCCGTAGATATTGCGAGTTTTTGTTGGGCCAATGTGAGATTTAGAAAGGGTAAATTTCACAAAACCACCTAGAAAAATAGGCATTTTAGCATTTATATATATACCAAATCACCCATATATGATAACTTAAGTACAAAAAAGTATCCACAAACTTGTTTTGTTAGCGAAAAACACCACCATGCAACCTCCTCTATCATGCATGTTAAATCATCCTCTATTGACAAGATGAATTATTTTGGAATAGTTAATCAAAGTTAGAGAATATGAACAAATGTAATTTTATTAAGTGAATATTAATATCAAGAGATGACTTTATTTTTATACTCCCTCCGTTTGCTTATATTTAATGGTTTAATATTTCAATCTTAAATTAAAAAAGCCTATAAAATTACTTTAAATTAATGATCTTTCCTTATTCTATCTTATTATTAGTTGACAAAAAGAATCTTTTGAGAAATTTGTAAAGGATAAATTCGAAAAAATATGTAGTAAAATGGTAGAACATGAAATATTTCTTAAAAAGTACAATATGCTAAAACATCATATATAACCAAACGGATGGAGTGTCTAAAAGTTCTTACCAAAAACTCTATAAAAAATTGAATTCACTAATCGATCATTAAATTAGCTTTTTCATGATGTGAAGCTGAAAACTGTGGTTCATAGCTTCACAATTACTTAATACGGAGTATAATTTAATAATATCACATCACATACAAATCAATTCATGTAAGAAAAGCCACTTAGCTGATGGGCAAAATGATTTACATCAATATATAGATCCGAACATCAAGAATCATGTAATATTTTTTCCGCCAAAAAAAGAAAGAATAATGTAATAATGCTTTAATTGATTTATTGATACCTTTAGGCTATCCAAGCTAGTGACGAACGCAGAACGGATTTAAGGGGGGGGGGGGGCACAGCTGCCCAGCTCGTGTACGAGATTCAATGATTTAAGAATAATCGATAAATTTAGCTACTCAATACTCTTAAATAGTAATAAAATAGGTATTTATTTTTCAAAAAAAAAACTACGGTATGTATGAAATCTAATTTATGCAGTAAATAACTAGTTTATAAACAAAAATTTGAGAGGAATGCATTAAATTTGAATAAAAAAGCTCTTCTACCAAAAAAATTTGAATAAAAAAGCAAAATGGTGCTATGGGGATTTGAACCTTGGTGGAATTAAAACAACATTAAGCAAGAAACCATCTAGACTAGTTGATTTTAATGTCATGTTAATACAAATTTAATTAAAATATATTAATATTAATCAAAAATTACATATATACCAAAAATTAACCCGACGGGAGGGGGGGCACGGGCCCACTCAGCCCCCCTAGGTTCGTCTATGATCCAAGCCCAACAACAATTCTATGATATATTATCATTTCATAGTAGTAGAAAATATTCTCTTTTCTTAAAGAGTTTTTGACCGTTGAGTTTGGAGAATGCGAACGTTCTACACTATGAGATCCCTCTAATAATTTCAATCATACATTCATACACACTTGTTGTGAAGGTAGACCCCAAAGTTGAATAATTATTCTTCTTGAAAACAACAACGTATGTGACTCGAATTTATGATGTGTGTACAGATTTTGAAATGATGCACTTCTATAATTCAAACTTCAATTCATGCTTCAAGGCAACTTCTCCATCATACTAATGTTTAGATGTTTCCACTTAGGGTCCGTTTGGTTTCTTTGGAGGGAAAGGAAATGGTTACGTCATGTATCTAGACATTATTTAGTTTATGGTTCATTGATATAAAAGGTAACCATTATCCCTTTCTTCCACTTTTCATGCAAAGTTTGAGCAACTTCTCCCCACCCTCTCAACATGGGGTAATCATATCCCTCATACTCCTCTAGACATTATTTAGTTTATGGTTCATTTGTTTCCTTTCCTTTCCTTTCCATAATTTTTATACCAAACGCCACCTTAGTGTATATATTGTATTCTGTTTTATTTCCAAAGTCATAAAGCAAAATCATTTCATACCCTTGAAAACAAGTTTAATCAATCCGGAACTTTCGGGTGTAGTGAAAACCATGAGCCCCATCGAGCCGTCTATTTTGCATAATAATATGTACATGTAAGAGTTTCTATGTAGAACACGACTTTCATCACATGCAAACAAAAAGAATAAAAAACTTGAACAACATTAGATGCAATTTGCAAAGCAAAGAAAAGTCTGCATGGCCATATTCCCGTGTGACGGTTATGACATAAAAATTAGTACGTAACACTATTATTATTCTATTAATTTTAGTTAGGGTTTTCTCTAGGTCGGCTTGGAGTCCTACAAAATACATAGTTTACACGAATTTAATACAGTATAAGCCAAATGATAGAAAGTTTTAGAATAACTAGATTACTACACCCGGTGTTGCCTGGGTCGGTACTCGGCAGGGTAACAATAATTTTGTCGTTTTAGTTTTTAAAGTTTTGTCTTTTTTATGTCAATTAATAAATAGGTATAAATATAATTTTTGTTTCTTTTCCTTTAATAACCTATATTTCGTTGTTGTGTACATTATGTTTGTATTAAAGCATAATACAACATAATATATATAGTATATCATATGCTAATAATCACAAAGAGAATAGTAATATAATATTTATATCATACAAATGATGTCAATAATAATGACCAAAAAATATGTTAATGATGGCCAAAAATATTAAAGTGAATATAATATGTAGAATTGTAGAATGGAATAACATAACAATAATAGCATGACATATAATATATTGTGAGCACATTACGAAGAATTGAATTTCATTTGGTGAAGATTAGGAAGAATTGAATGATTTGCATTTAATGACAAATACAACTTTGTACAAGTAGTTTAGATTAGAAAGATGATAAATAAATTTTAATAAGATAATATATATTCCTAAATAATGATAACTATTTTATAAATTAATAATTACAATTACATATTACATTGAACATGATACAACTTAATTAAAAGGAAATCAATTCAACACAGTTAATGGAAAAAATCCAAATTTACATGTATGTTGGATAGATGAGAAATAAATTTGATTAGATAATATATAGTCCTAAATAATAATAGTTATTTTATAAAATAATAATAAAAATAGCATATTACATTGAATATAATACAATCTAATTGAAAGTAAAACAATTCAAGGCATTTAATGCCAAAAAATTCCAACTTTACTTGTAGATAGATGATAATACAATTTTAGTATAATACTCCGTATTATAGAATAAAGTAACCATAACATTAATAAATATTCAAGATAGATATGTAGGATATATAAGACAGATAATATATAATGACATAATAAACTTAGATATAGTTAAATGGATACATGTATAGTATAGCATAGGAAGGAATGAATTGAAGTGGCAATTAATACCAAATGTTCCAAGTTTACTAGTAGGTAAGATAATGAACAGAACCCTCAGAAATAAATTACAGATATATAATAGCAAAAACTAGTTTATTTACCTTGATTCTTAGCCTCTTAAATAATTGATTCCAGAGTCCAGACCATTAGTAGAAAATAGGAACAGAACCTTTGTTTAAACGAATTATATATATAAGCCAAATGACCAAAAGCTTTACAATAACAAGGAACGGAGCCTTGAGAAATAAATTACAGATATATAATAGCAATAATTAGTTTATTCACCTTTTTTTTGGTCAAGACTAGTTTATTCACCTTGACTCTTACATAATTGATTCCAGAGTCCAGGTCATTAGTTGATTGAAGTTTAGTTTATGCTAAATTTGTATGTGCTCACTTTTATTGGTGTGTTTTTTCATGTTTCAGAAGTTGCAAAATATAAGGATGGCTACAATTGGGCCATTAAAAACTAGACCCAAATAAAAAAGCAAAGTCTGAATGTCTTACCCAATTTCAAACGGCCCAATAAGTCCGAACATGCTCGAAAACAAATGCCCAATAAGTCCAAACTATAGGCGTGTTGTCTTCCCTCAATGTTCTAATGAAGATGATTTTTTTTTTTGGGTGAAAAACAAGGGCGAGAGCCCCAGCAAATTACAATCTAACAGAGCGAGTTACCGGCCTCCCACATAAATCAAGTTCAAGCAGAGAGCAAGCACTTGAAGGGGGCTCAGTAAGCAAATGGAAACCAAAAGATAAGGCATGCGCGTGCCTGACAAGGGAGTCCGCGACTGCATTCACTTCGCTGAAGACGTGATTGAGTCGAGTAATCCATTCTCGTCTAAGAAGAGCCCGACACTAGTTAACCAAGTTCGAAAACAGGTGGCTTGACTCCTCCCCTTTCACAACTAAAGAAACCGCCAAGGCAGAGTCGGATTCAAGCCAAACGTGGCAAAAACCCAAATCCCAGGCTAGCTTCAAGGCGTTGAAGATGCCCCATAACTCACCGGTGAGAACCGAGTAGTAACCAATCTTGTGGGCAAAACCCATAATCCAATTTCCATTAGCATCTTTAGCCACTCCCCCAACCGTGGCTATCCCATCGTTCCTAACTGAGCCGTCGGAATTGACTTTGATCCAAGGGTTGGTCGGTTTTGTCCAAGCAACGCTGATGTCGCGAGCCAAACCCTGTCTGACTCCCATGTCTTTAGCTTTCCAAGAGGGATCATAGTGGAACGCCTGGGAGTACACAAACTCAGCACCCACGGTAATTCTTCTCGTACTTCCAAATGCCACATCGTTCCTCCATTTCCACACGCACCAAAGCGCAGTTGCAAAAATTGCCGACCACTCAATCCCATCATCCAAACACCATTGAGCCAAGATGTTTCCCCGGAACCAACCTACAAAGGGAAGATGCTAAAAGTTAGAAACCACAGCAGGAACACCAATTGCAATCCAAAAAGGAGCAATTTCCAAGATATCCCGAAATAGATGTTTAAGAGTTTCCGGGCTACTCTTGCAAAGAGGACATAAGTCAGAGTTCGAGATGTGTCGTCTTTTTCTTTCATGGTTCGTGAGTATGCACCCCTTCATGACCAACCAAGCAAACGCACGAACCCTCTCTTGAGTATGCAGTTGCCTAATTTTCCTATAGACAAGGCCATCCGCCTAACTCAGGCTGCCCGCACCCGTGATCAGATTGTACGCAGACTTGATGGAGAAAGAGCCATCGGTCGATGCCTTCTAGGTAAGGGAGTCTGTGATTTCCCCCACTTTAGTAAGCCGAACGGCGACAAACATTAGCAACACACCCTCAAGAAGAAGACTCTCCAACCCCTCCCAGTCCCATCCTTCATCACCCCTCTAGTAGTAGCACACCACCTTATGACGATCTTCATCCGGAACAAGGGCCGTCGCAGCATCAAGAAGGCGCCCAACGCTTGTCCAATCATCAAGCCAGAAGCGGACTTGCACACCATCACCCACAAGCCAAGCACAACCTTTCAGGACAACCTCCTACATTCCCTCTTGGAGGCCCCTCCATATCGCAGAAGTAGCAGTCACGCTCGAGCTCGAATCCCCGATGTACTTTCGAGCCAGAATATCACTCCAAAGACCATTCAAGCAGTGAAGAAACCTCCAGCTTAACTTACCAATCACCGTAAGATTCAATTCCTGCATAGGACGGATCCCAAGACCTCTATCTGATAAATACCACTAAAAGGAGTATCTCACTTTGAGGAAACCACTCTTAAGCAAGAACTACACAAGAGGAAATTTGTAGGAAACTTTCCCTACAACTCTTTTTCATTCAATAATAATTCAAGTTGCCTTTACAACTGACTGAAGGAGGACTTAAATACAATAATTAGCACTGGCTGCATTATCTAAACGTTGTCAGTAACCAAACAACAATAATCCATTAACTTGACTAATGCTCTAGAAAATAGCAAACCGACTGACTGATTTTTAGGAAATTAATTAGACCAAATCATAATTAGAAAATAGAACTCTGACCTCTAATCGACGCTAGACTAAAAAGAATGAAATAACATCATAATTGAATTGAACTAAATGAAATGTAAATAACCTTTGACTGGAATCCTATCAATGCATCCTTCCCAGAAATTTGACTTGTCCTCAAGTCGAACGGATCTTATCCTGGAGTCTCTCGGGAAGGTTTGACGCCCCGAAGTTTATATTTCTTCCCGTTGTACTTACAAATCAGGAACATGTCATTCCAATTATCTAAGAATGTTTTCAAGGATGAAAGCCACTTAATTCCCAAGACTACGTCCGCTCCGCCCAAGGAGAATGGGTAAATGTTTTCTGTGATGACGAACCCGGGCAATTTAAGAGAGATTTTTGGGCATAGCTGGTTGCAAGGAATCACCTCTCCATTTCCTATCGTCACTCCGAACCCCGGCACATCCTTTGTGGGAAAGTGCAACTGTTGTACTAGCTTATCTGATATTAAGTTGTGGGTGGAACCGCTGTCAAGCAGATCAATACCGATCTGCTTTTCAATATTGCTCGGAGCTTCATGCCTGTAGTAGAAGGAGGACCCATAATCTAATGAAAGGAAATGTCAGCAACACCTTCGTTGTAACCGGCTCCTTCCCATCATCTACACTTCCTCGTCGGCTCCCTGCAAACCTGTGTCATCCCCTTCTCCAGCGAACTCCATGTTAGAGAAGGATGATTTGCACTGGTGGCTAGGCGAATATTTGTTGCCACATCGACAACAAAGCCCATTTGCACGCCGTCGATTTCTCTCGTACTCATGGAGCTTGGACGGCGTTTGTTCTGTTTGACATGTAGAATGTGGAGGAGGTGCAGAGAATGAATTGTTTAGGTTGGGCTTTCAATTTAAGGTGGGGCTATGGCTGGGCCTGTTTTGATGTTGTAAACTTTTTGGGCTTATAGTTTGGGCCAATATGGACTCAAATTCTAGAGCTAAAGATGAAGCCTTAAAGACAGATCAGGGTTTATGAATTCGAACCTCAGATTTCAACTCTTCCTTTAATCCGGTGATAAAATCGCCGAGGAGGGCGCTTTCTGGCCAATTAGGTACTTGACCCGCCCGTCGAGCGAAATCCATTCGGTACTTAGCTACGGAACCAACTTGTTTGATGGAGCACAAATACTCATCCGGATTCTAAAATTCAGGCGGTCCATAGTGCTCCTGGAACGAGATCTTCCCAATGCAGAATTTCTTCTTTTCCATTGACTCATGCGTATAATATAGATCAAGAGCATCGCCTTCCAAGTACACCGCTGTTACTTCGACTTTTATGTCATCGGAAACGTCATAATATCGGAAGTACTTTTCAGCCCTAAGAACCCATACACGCGGATCCCCCCCCATCAAATTTGGGGAAGTCGATATGTGCTCGGGGTCGATGGGTTGCCTGGTAACTCCGGTGGTTGTCACCATCATCTTAGTGGTTATCCCAATATCTATGACGAGGGCGATTGAACATTGGGCCTTAAGGCATCCTCAATCTGTCTCGATTGGAGCCCTCTAGACTATCCAACACAGCACGCACGCTCAATCCGCCTTGATTTGAACTTTCGGTAGTGCCATCATTGTAGGGGTGTTCAACGGGTCGGGTCGGGTCGACCCGCGGCCCGCAGTGCGGGTTGCGGTCCGACCCGCGACCCGCAAAAAATTCAAGAAGTGATCCGTGACCCGACCCATGACCCGACCCGCGGGTTTGCGGGTCAGCCCGTTGGCCCGTTTGACTTGGTCAAGCTGGTATTTTTTTTGCATCACGAAAATAAATTGTAAATCGACCCCAAATACGTGTAATTTTTCAAAATATATATATATTTTAATACTAATGAAATAATTAAAAGAAATATTAATCCTAAAAAATACATTTTAATACTAATAAAACAATAAATACTAGTATCAGAACATATATTTTTATTTAAAAATACATTTTAATACTAATAAAACAATAAAAAAATATATATTTTTAAAATGTAACGGGTCGCGGGTCGACCCGCAAACCCGCGGGTTTAACCCGACCCGACCCGCGACCCGCAAACTCAAAAAAAATCAACCCGCGACCCGACCCGTTATGTGCGGGTCGGGCGCCCGACGGGCGATTCGCGGGTCGGGTCGTTGCGGGTTGCGGGCGACCCGACCCGTTGAACACCCCTACATCATTGTTTGGAGTTGGAACGGCTGGTTGAGAATTTGATTCCAGAATGGCTACCTTGGTAGTTATCCCATCCAAACTTCAAGACGGGAAGCAATGACAGCCAACTGTTATGCCATATCAGTATTTGTGTTTGAAGGGGCTGGAAGTGGTGGAGGCCGGATTTGGCGGTGGTGGATCTTGATTTTGTGAGGTGGAAGAGTTGCGTGTTTGGACCATGACGGATCGAACGCTCTGATACCAAATGATAAATACTACTCAAAGGAGGAGTATCTCACTTTGAGGAACCACTCTTAATCAAGAACTACACAAGAGGAAATTTGCAGGAAACTTTTCCTACGACTCTTTTTCGTTCAATTATAATTCAAGCTGCCTTTACAATTGACTAAAGGAGGACTTAAATACAGTAACTAACACTGGTTGCACTATCTGCACGTAGCCACTAATCAAACAACAGTAATCCACTAACTTGCCTAATGCTCTAGAAAATAGCAAACTGACTACTAAATTTTAGGAAATTAATTAGACCAAATCATAATTAGAAAATAGAACTCTGACCTCTAACCGATGCTAGACTAAAAGGAATGAAATAACATCATAATTGAATTGAACTAAATGAAATGTAAATAACCCCTGACTGGAATCCTATCACCATCCTTCTTAGCTTTGCAAACTTCCTTCCAACCCACAAGATGAATTTTCCTTCTGTTCGAATGTTGACTCCAAATGAAGTTACAAATCACCTGAGCAATTTTACGACAAGTTCCACAAGAAGAACCACAGTGGCCATCGATTAAACCGGGATGGTAGCGAGAACCGTCTTCGCTAGCGTAATTCTACCAGCAAGACTAAGGGTTCGACTCTTCCATGACCCCAACCGTGAGTTAACCTTATCCACAAGGGGTGTAAACGTGTCCTTAGAAACCGCTTTATGGAGAATTAACATTCCCAAATAGCTACCAAGGTTGTCAGTAGTCTCAAAACCACTTTCCACCCTAAGGGCGTCAATCAAGTCCGACCTAACATTCTTAAAGACGAAGAGTTTGGATTTAGACTTGCTGATTTTCTAGCCAAAGGCATGGCAAAAGGCATCGAGAACCCCAATAATCACTCTCATTTGAGAAACTGAAGCCTCAGCCATTAAAACGACATCGTCCACAAACAGAACATGCAAAATCAAAGGGCCCCTTCGAGTGACTTTGACAGGTTTCCAGGCTCCATGACCAACCGCATCATTGATTAAATGGGTCAACGTCTCCATGCAGATGATGAAAAGGTACATGGAAATAGGATCACCCTACCTAGTACCACGAGGAGTAAACTTATCCATCATTTCCCAGTTCTAAACCAATCTCATGGATGAGGACCCAATACACGACTTAATCCATTCAACCCTTTTAGTCGGAAATCCAACCTCACGAAGAGAATCCTCAACGAAATCCCACCAAAGTCTATCATAGGCTTTCTCGAGGTCAATCTTGAACACCATCCACCCCTTCTTGCCTTGTTTTCTCCTCATCGAATGAACCACCTCCTGAACAACAATGATGTTATCGGAGATAAGGCGACTCGGAATAAAACTCCCTTGCATCGGCCCAATGAGATCATCCAACAGGGGTCGCAATCTGTTCACCAAAATCTTGGTGATGAGCTTGTATATAACATTACATAGACTTATGGGGCAGAATTGGGAGATTCGCTTCGGCTTCACGACTTTTGCAATCAGCACAATCTAAGTTTTGTTAACCCCCTCTTGGAAAATGCCAAGCCTAAAAAAGTCTCTAACAAGGTCCCGTATAGAGTCACTAACACAATCCCAACACCTCTTGAAAAAGAACGGTGGAAATCCATCAACCCCGGGAGCCTTAAAATTGCCCATACCTCCCATGGCCTCCCCAATCTCAGCGTTGGTAACAGGAGCCATAAGAGCATGCCAAGAATCATTCGGAATCTGAGATAACCGCCCTCTAGGCAAAGTCTCAACGCTGTAACAATCTTCCTGCAAGCTATAAAGTTCTTGGAAGAAATTAAAAGCATGATTCTCCACCATCTTCGGTTCACTGATGCATATTTCTTGCTCATCTAGAAGGGTCTCAATCCGATTCCGTCACCTCCTTATGATAGTAGAGAGATGGAATTAAGACGTATTCCGATCACCCTCACAAAGCCACTTCTCACGAGATTTCTAAAACCAGAGCAATTCTTCTTGTTCAAGAATCGTCCTAAGATCTTCCTGAGCTTGTTTTTCTCTGTCCGCCAGATGAGAACTGAAACCTCTAGACACAACTTTTTGAACCTCTACAATGTTTTTGATAGTCTCCAACTTCCTGGTTCGAATATGGCCAAAAATATCCATGTTCCATTTGAGCAGAACATCTTTAAGACTTGCCAGAGCCTTAGGAGTCTTGACCGACTGATCCCAACTACCGTCAACAAGCCTCTTGAAATAGTGGTGGCTGGTCCGGGCTGCCTCAAAGCGAAAAGGCCTCCGCTTTTTGTTGACCACCCTTTTCGGCTAAAAGGAGAGGAGGGGCGTGTGGTCAGAATAGAGGTCAAGTAAATGACAAATAGAAGCCTCCGGGCAATCCAAACGCGCAGCTGCGTTCATCAACACACGGTCAAGTCTCCTGGCCTTGAAAGTACACTCGGTAACTCCCGTGGTCCAAGTGAATTCAACCCTTGAGAAACTAGCATCAATCAGCTTAGTGTCATCCACCCAACTCTATAATAAATCAGTATTTGGAGATAAAGGGTCCACGGCTACAAAAATCTCCCAGTATTTCAGAACGTATTCAAAGTGACCTCCAAAGACGTATGGCCCAACAAAATTCCTAGCGAAAACCTACAAATCCAACCAAAAGGAAGCCCTGTCAGTCTCATTCGGAGGCACATAAACGAAAATCAGATTGATAACCTTACCATCTTTCCAGATTCTCGAGTGAATAAAGCGATCGAAGCATCAAACAACTTCAAGATCAACAACCGCCTCATTCCAGAGAATCCAAAGACCTCCCGCAAACCCAGTAGCCTACACTCTGATATTATTCGTGAAGGGCAACTTGGCGCAGACATCATTGGCTCTGTCTCCTGAGATCTTAGGCTCGACAATAGCAAGGACATCCACATGGTGGTGTCTGACCATGAAACGAGTAACTCTACGGAAGCCGTTACCACCGGTGCCCCTACAATTCCACAGCAAACAATTCATCAGGCCTAACAAAAGAGGAAACAAAGGATTAGGAGGAAAGCACAACACTCCGATCCACCCCATCATTGGTTCCATCTTCAATCATCTTGTCCGTCTCATCTTCGCCATTTAGAGATTGATTATGAGCAACCTGGTCGGCGGTGAGGATATGGCTTTTAAGGTCGGCGATCGTAGCACTGGTAGCCCGTAGCGGATCCTTAGCGTCCACACACATTCCTCTAACCTGGGCTTTTCTTCCTTCATGGGCCTTGACCACGCAATCGGAAGTGTTAAGGTCCACGGCCGAAATACTTCCATTCGGATCCACCAAATATCTTTGCGGGTTAAAAGTGGTAGGAATAACAATTTCTTTAGATTTAGCTGCTCTTTTAGGCGACTCAGTACGTTTGGGCCTCTTCATTGGGCCATTGTTGGCATTGGGCCCTTCATAATAACCCTAGCAGAGACCTCATCATTTCCATTATCATTTGATTTGCCTTTTCTCGAGTCAACGGTCATTACATTCACTCCAGCGTTGGTTTCGACTTCCTTTCTCACCGGAGCCGGCCGCCTGCTACCCGTGCCACTAGGGGCACCACCACTACCACCCTGTTTCGGCTTATTCTTGTTAAGTCTCTTTCTCCGCTGGACTTCTATCCATAACCCGTGGATTGAATCATTGTTATCAGAAGGCACACTAGAAGAATTGTTGTTATTCGTGGAGGTGTTCAGTGCAACCGTCACTTGTAGATTTTCAGTTGAAGAATTCTAGGCAGTAGCTTTTATGGCTTTAACGGGGCACTTCTCCATTAGATGACCATAGCTCCCACAAGTGAAGAAAATAATATGTAAACCCTCATATTCTAGATAATACCGCACATCATCAAGCAAGATCGTCCCTTTCGGCGGTTTGGTCAAATAAACTTCTACACAGACCTTGGCATACCTACATCTGTTAGAGAATAACGTTCTAGTATCCACCTTAATAGGCCTGCCTATGGCTTTCGCCATCGACATCGGTAGTTCTGCTTCATAGTTGATCATCGTGGGTTTTGCAATCCTAACCCAAAGTAGTGGCCGTGCGAACCTTATCTATTTCGGGATCGAACTATGGAGTCCACACCTTGATGATGAGGTAGTGGCCAAACAACATCCACGGCCCTCCAGTAAGCTCTTTAAGATAGTCATTTTCCTAATCAAACCGCACCACGTAATAGCCGTTAGGAAGATTCGCCAGAAGCATGTTACCTGAAGGGTTCCAAATATCTCTGAGAGTCTTATCCATGACGTGGAAGGGCACAAAACTCCCTAGAACCTTCACAATTGGGGAAGATTTCCACACATCAGCTAGAATCCCAAACACAAGTAAGTTCTTCTTACATATGCACTATAAATTAAACATGTTAAATATGGATTGATTTTATTGTTATTTATCATCGTCAATTGACTTATTCATTGGTGCATGAATCATAGTTGCGAGAATTGTTATTCACTTATGCATGTTTCGTTATTTACTTATGGTTGTTCTTTTATTAGCAGGTTCGAGAATTGTTATTTATTAGTAGGTGCTGAACCAACACGCTGTAGGGACGATATTAAGGATGTCAGTCTCTAATATCTGACCAATAATGAAAGTCCCTAGTTTTGACAATGATAAACTCAATGATATTTAATGTTTGTCTAAGTGCTTATCTCAGGGAAGTCCCAGGGACGCCCATGAGTGAAAACGACAACAAGTGAACGAGAGTCCCTAAGCAATAGGGACGCACTCCATCAGAATATCCAAAGCTGAACAAGAATGGAGTCCCTACGAGACTAGGACGGTGTGCTCATCGAGAAGGGATGCATGCCTAAATTATGCAGAAGTTCAAATTCAAACCAAGGCCGCCCCAACATGATTACATCATAATCGGTCGTAGTCCTTAGAAGGAAGCTTCCTATGTATGGGCACGTGCGCATACTTCCAAAGAAGTCGCTTTCCAGAAGATGGTCCCCTGACCACGCGGAGCCTTCCGAAGCGGTGACAGAGTTGACTTACCCAAGATGCAAATCGCACCGTTGAAGGAAGACGACAGATCCTGCAGTGATCTATGAGGACGCTAAAGGACAAAAGCCACTACCACTATAAATACCCCTCAAGGGTTATGTATAGTGGTGTGGACTTAGAAAATTTCTCCCGAGCTCACTCCCGAAGCATTGAAGCTCAAGAACGAAGATCAAGAAGATCAAGTGAGCTTGAATCGAGAGAAGAAGAAGTCCAACCACAACAAATCCCAAAACAAATCACAAAAGTTAGAAAGGAAGTTTGTCTCTCACGAAGATATTGTGAGAGACGTGAATGTTTAGCTACCTTATAGAAAAGAGAGTTAGGTTACGGTGTTAGGCTAAAAGGAGAGTTGCTAGTGAGGCTAAAGACGCATACTTTGACTCAGAGAATTGTAACTGCTCGCTTGTACTCTGTAAGGACTCACTCTAATAAGATAAGAACGGCTATTCGAAAATCCTCCTCGGAGGTAGAGGTTTACCCATAAGACTAGTTGGTCTTAGTGGGGTTCCTCTATAAATCTCAGAGTCCCTTATCTTATCTGTTTACCTGTTTAAGTTCGTTTTCATTTCCGCTGCGAAGGGACTCCGGCCTCATGAGGATGTCCCTATCTGTTTACTAACGAACACGGTCCAACAATTGGTATCAGAGCAAGCACTCTAGATTTTTTTAAGTCGCAGGTAAAAATGGATATGGAACCAATTGACATCTCTAGTGTGAAGCCTTCTCGCCTCACGGACGGCAACTACAACAGATGGAAAGTCATATTCGAGAACTTCGTCCATAGCCAGAACTACTAATGCTGGAAGGTTATAAGGGACGGAGATCTTGAAGTCCCTACTGCCAAAAAGGACAAAGAAGAGGACTGGGGTCCCGAAGAGTTTAAGCTGATGGTAACATACGCCAAGGCTATTTGTTTCTTGCAAACTGCCCTTTGCAAGAGGGACGCTACCCGTGTGAGTAACTTGTCAACTACCAAGCTACAATGGGAAGCACTTGAGAAATATCACGTTGGGACGCCAAAGATGAAAGAAGACGTCCAATTGAGTGCTAAGAGGGACTTCTACAAATTCAAAATGCTTCCAAATGAGTTCATCACCGATTACTCATTCCGTTTTGAGGGCGTGTTGACCAAGTTGAAGAACTTGGGAGTCACTGAGACAGAAATCACACAGAGGATGAAAATCCAAGTGCTGATTGATGGCCTAACGGGAGACTGGAACTTTGACAGGACTACCTTTAAGGAGAATCAAGCTAACAAAGGACTGTCAATGGTGGAAATCTATGGAAACTTGGTGGTGTACGAGGCGAGAAGGACTCAATGAAATAGCCTTGAGGCTTGAGGCCAGGCTGAAGGAACATCAAGAAAATCTTCGGCTTCAAGCCATGTTGGAAAGGTAAAGTAAGACTGATGAAGAGAACGCTGAGGACGATGAGTTGGCTCTTTTGCACAAGACCCTTCGTGCTTGGGTAAAGAGAGGAAAAGTCCCAAGGAAGGGAATGTCGTACAAGAAGGAAAGTCCCAAGCTTACTGAGCAGGAGATGAAGGAAGTGACATGTTACAAGTGTAACAAATAGGGTCGTTTTGCTAAGAATTGCTATACTGGGAAAGAGCTGAAGAAGCGAGCACTAATTGGTGCTTATGAAGCTGCATGGGACGAACTTGATTTAGATGATGAAGGACCGTCAGAGAGTACGTGCTACATGGCAATGAAGGACGCTCCCAAGGACGCCTCAGATGCTGAACATAAGGTAACTCATGACTCCTTGATAAGTTCTCTTGACAAATGTTCCAAGCCTAAGCTTATTAAACTCATTGCTAAAATCATGCAAGAAAGCTATGCTATGAAGGAACGTCTTGACTTACTTGAAGAAGAATCTGAAAACATCGGTGATGAATGTGAGGGCTGTGATAAAGTGTCTAAAGAGTTAGAGTCCTCACAAGAAACCTCTAAGTCCCTAAAATCTGAGATTAGTGTGTCTTAAAATGGAGAACGCTAAGCTTAGAGAATAAATCAAGATCTTGGGAAGGCTCCCGCAACTGAACCTATAAAGCCTATCCAATTTGTTCCTGCCAAAAGAGGTCTAGGATACAACTCTCCATCCGGTTCTAAGAACTCCTTACCTAGTGACTTTAATGCTAGCAAGAAGACTGAGTTGGAACTTGAAAGAGAGAAAACCAGAAATCTTAAGGAAAGAATTAAAGTCCTAGAGAGTGGAGAATCAGGACATAGGGACCACTACACCAACTCTAAGAGTCATAAAATATACAAGAAGATTGCTAAGGAAGATGGTTCAAAAGTGGTTAATCCTGAAAAGATGGAGGAGAATAGAATTCAAAAACCAAGTAGAAAGTACTACCTTGGGCAGTACTATAGAGCTTGTTTACATTGTGGGAAGGGTGGACATTACAAGTATGAGTGTGCTAAGTTAGAGGAAGACCTTGAGAAAGGTAGAAAGGCTAAAAGTGGAAGTAAGAATGCTAAGCCAAAATTTGCTCCTAGGACGCATGCTAGTGTGCCTAATGCTGAGAATCAGTCCTTTAGGAAGCTTGCTAGAAGGACAAATGATGTGAATGTGTATGATTATTTGCCCATGAAAGAGATGTACTATTGTAACGAACCAGGTAAGGGTCACCTTGCCTGAGTCGTAAAGAACTAATGCTCTTTTTCAGGTAGAGGCGAGGAAAAGACCGTGGATCATTGATAGTGGCGCCTCAAACCATATGACGGGGAGCCATATCCACCTCACCTCTATCCAAGCAAATACCTACGGCGGAACAATGTCGTTTGGTAACAAGGGAAAATGAAAGATCAAGGAACGGGCGTTGCAAAATTGAATAATTCAACAAGAATCGTCAACGTGAACCTTGTAGAGGACTTAGGCTTTAACCTCTTGAGCGTCTCCCAAATATGTGATCAAGGTGATAACCTACTCACATTTGACTCTCAAGAATGCCGAGTCATCAACAAGAAGTCCCAAGAAGTCATTCTCAAAGGAATTCAGAAGAACAACGTGTATGTGTTCAACAAGGAATTTGAACCTTCCTCAAATTTGTGTCTGTCCGTCACCTCAGTGGACCTCGATCACTGGCATCGTCGTCTTGGTCATGCTGGACCTAGCACCATCCTCAAACTTCATCAACAAGATCTTATGAGAGGACTTCCCCGAATTAATCTAGATTAAGTTGAACAATGCGAAGCACGCATTATAGGGAAGCAAACAAGATCGTCCTTCAAATCCAAAAATGAAGTGAGCATAAAGAAGCCATTGGAACTCTTCATATGGATTTGTGTGGACCCATGAAGACTCAAAGCTTTGGTGGAAAGAGGTACATCTACGTTCTCGTAGATGATTTTTCTCGATTCACCTGAGTTCTTTTCTTGGTGTCAAAAGCAGGTACCTTCAAGATGTTCAAGATCTTCATCAAACAAGTGGAAATTTCTCTTGGGACGCGCTTAAAAGCCCTACGGTCAGACTACGGGACAGAGTTCAAAAACTCAGAGTTCTTGGAATTTTGTGACCATCATGGAGTCTCCCACAACTTCTCATCTCCAAGGACTCCTCAACAAAATGGCGTTGTTGAAAGAAGGAATAGAATGCTAGAGGATATGGCAAGGACAATGCTATTGGCAAGCGGCGTCCCCAAACACTTTTGGGCTGAAGTCGTTGCCTCAACCGTCTACATCATTAATCGAGCCATGATCCATCCTTTTCTAAAGAAGACGTCCTAAGAGCTGCTTAATGGAAGGAAGCCTAACATTTCTCACCTCAAAGTCTTTGGTGTAAATGTTTCGTTCACAACAACGGCAAAGCCAATGTCGGGAAGTTTGATGCTAGGAGTAATGAAGGAATATTTCTTGGGTACTCCCTCACAAGCAAAGCCTAGAGAGTCTTCAACAAAAGGACTCTTAAGCTTGAGGAGAGTATCCATGTGGTATTAACGGAAAATTCGTCCATCAAGAAAGAATCAAGCAAGAAAGAACATTGTCCCTCTTCAAAGGGCGATGACGAAGATGATGAAGATGATGAAGAAGAAGGCTGGTCCTCTGGAAAATACTATGTTGCTGGGGACGCCCTTGAAAACCGAGAAGAAGTTTCCATGGGAGTTCCTAGTGAACAGCAAGAACCTTCCTAGACTTGGTAGCTGAATCAAGTGGATGTTGCGGAATCAAGTCAACAAGGAGAGCAAAGGCAAAGTGTGGACGCTCATTTTGAGGAGGAACACGTTGAGCCTATTGCTGAAGAAGAAGATATGGAGTCGAATGACTCAGATTGGACGGATCCTAGGTGTATTCTTGGAAGGGACGCCACTCATAGGAACTTCAACCTTTCAAGATATCATCCAACTGATCAAATTGTCTCAGATACATCAAAGGGAGTCCAAACTAGATCAGCTGCTAACAAGTCCCAAAGTGCAAACATGGCGTTTTGTGCATTCAATGCTTTTGTATCCTTAGTTGAGCCTAAGAACATAAAAGAAGCACTTTAGGACGCTGACTGGATCCAAGCCATGCAAGAAGAGCTAAATCAGTTCGAGAGGAACAAAATGTGGAAACTCGTCTCTAGACCGCCAAAGAAATTTATTATTGGACGAGGTGGGTCTACAGAAACAAGCTTGATGAGAGTGGCAGAGTTGTAAAAAACAAATCAAGGCTTGTGGCTCAAGTCTATAGGCAAGAGGAATGGATCGACTACGATGAGAATTCCGCTCCTGTCGCTAGAATTGAGGCTATACGCCTTCTCATCGCCTTCGCCACTCACAAGGGGTTCAAGCTGTTTCAAATGGAGACCGCCTTCCTCAACGACAAACTGAAGGAAGAGTTATACGTTGCTCAATCCCCTGGTTTTGAGAACGAGGAGTACCCCGACCATGTCTACTTCCTTGACAAGGCACTCTATGGACTCAAGCAAGCCCCTCGTGCTTGGTACGACAAGTTTGCGTCCATTCTCTTATCCAACGGATACACTCGAGGTACGATTGACAAAACGTTGTATTTAAAGAAAGTTCTCAAAGATGTTTTGATTGTCTAAGTCTATGTCGACGACATAGTATTTGGAAGCACTAACATGAAACTTGTAGAGGAATTCAAGAACTTGATGAGTAGTGAGTTTGAGATGTCCCTCATCGGAGAACTCAACTTCTTCTTGGGACTCCAAATCACATAACTCAAAGATGAGACGCGCATTCACCAATAGAAATACATCCGTGAAATGCTCGAGAAGTATGGGACGAACACATCCAAACCCATAGCCACTCCCATTTCTCTCAACACTCGCCTTTATGCTGATGAAGAAGGCAAGAGTGTGGATGAAAAACTCTACAGGGGCATGATAGGATCCTTGTTGTACTTGACTGCGAGTCGTCCCGACATCATGTTCGTTGTCTGCTTGTGTGCTCTCTTTCAAGCCAATCCAAAAGAGTCCCACATGCAAGAAATCAAAAGAATCTTCAGGTACCTTAAGGGATGAGACAACCTTTGCCTTTGGTATCCAAGGAAGACGTCCCTCAACCTCGTAGGGTACTTTGACACAGACTACGCAGGTCATGTGGTGGATAGGAAGAGCACCTCGGGAATGGCATAGTTCCTAGGCTCTTGCCTTGTGTCATGGGGATCCAAGAAGTAAAATTATGTGGCGCTTTCAACTGCGGAAGCCAAGTACGTTGCTGCTGGTTCGTGCTGCTCACAAGTCCTTTGGATCAAGCACCAATTAGAAGATTATGGTACGTCCCTTGGCCCAGTCCCTATCATGTGTGATAACACTAGTGCTATAAACATTGTCAAGAATCCTGTTCATCATTCTCGCACCAAGCATATTCATATTAGACATCACTTTCTTCGTGATAATGTGAACTATGATTGATTAGAGTGGATCATGTTAGGACTGAGGACCAAGTGGTCGATATTTTCACAAAAGCATTTGATAGACGTCCCTTTGAGCATCTTAGGTTGCTCTTGGGGATGATAAGTTTTAAATGAACAAGTCCCGTTCTATTATTCCCTCAGTGATTGACTATGTTTTGTCGAGAACTTGTTTTAAAGATTGTCATGTATTTAAAGTCATCTTGAAGGGATGCTAGTCTAAGACATGTGTTTTGCTTTTACTTTGAACGGTTTTTCATTTCTCTTTTAATCTCAAGAGTATCCCTAATCACCCAACCCTCATTAAAAGCCAAAATGATGGGAACTCTAAGCTTACCCAAGCCGAAAATCTTGCAAAAGCGTCCTATGAGCCTTCTTTGTTTTTACTTTACAGGAGGTACTTGTTTGATTCTCAAAAATGGTCCTAAGTGATTGAAGGATAGCTTGTCAAAGTCGTAAGGACGCCTGTGTAGAGTTCTCAGAGTCAGATTGTTGAGTTCAGTGTTGGGACGCAGGGTCACAGTTCTCAGAAAGAGGTTTGTGGTTTTGTAAGGACGATAGATCAGAGTCCTTTGCCAAATTGTGAAAGTTTAAATTTTGAAAACGGGAAAGTGAACCGTCGCGAGAAATTCGTGCGCAGATCTCGGGAACTGCTTAACGGTGGAAAACAACTGTTACTTAGCGAAGAAGAATCCACCTTTAGAGAAGCGGGTGGAAGAAGCCCAATGACCTTGTTACCCCTGCCTTTTCCTTCGTCTTTTTCCTATAAAAAGCCCTCTGCTACATCTGATTACTCTCTTCGCCATTTTCGCATTCTTGCTCAAATCCGGTAACCTTCTTTCTCCAATCTTAAAATCAAACCCTAATCCCTCTCTATAAAAACCCTCAGTTCTCACAAATGGCCAACACTCGCAACACCTCAAAACCCTCTAAACCTTCGTCTTCGGCGGAGAAGAAACCTACTCCGGTGAAAGGGCGCTCACCGATGGATTCTCGTTCTCGAGAGGGCTTTTAATGACCAACAATTTTGTCGTTATAAGCTATGAATCTCGTCGTTATAACCTTTTAACGACCACATAAATGTCGTCGTTTGTTCGTTGCAATAACTTCCGACGTTATTGGTTATAACGACCATGTTCGTCGTTAACTAATAACGACGACATCCATCCTCATCGCCCATCATTAACATCAACATTACTGTTCGTCGTTAATCAATAACAACAACATGCTTGTTTGTCGTGAATGTAATTACGACGAGCAACTATGTTGTCGTTAAAACAATAATGAGGGGCAACAATATCGTAGTTGATGTTTACCAATGAGCTACCATGTAGTCATTACTTAATAACGGCGAGCATGCAGGTCATCGTGCTGAAATAATGAATAACGACGAAGTCATAGTTGATTACGATAAACTCGTTTATAGTTATAACCTATCGTTAGAAACCATGTTTGTTTAGATTACTATTTGCACATTTATTAATACACTGCTCTTATATATATACGGAGTATTTATTATATGTCATGAACTAAAAGGTCATAGATTAAATAAATTTAACATAAAATTTTATATAATCATAAAATGAATCTCTATTATATTCAAACTTTCATATAAATCATAAAAATGAATCTTGCTACTTTACACTATAGTAATTATTCAATCCCAACCATGTTGATCTGCATCATGGATTACTCTAGTCTAGGGGAATTATACAAACATGGATTGAGGACCATCATCTCCACAAAAAAAAGCCCAACTGGATCTGATATATACACTATTCACTACATCCTAAGTTATTATATCTGCCAAATAGAACTTCTGAGCTCTGACCTTTATAGCAAATAAGTCACTAGTTGATCTTCTATGGATGTGCGGTCGTTCGTGTAAGTAAGATTGATGGGGCTTGCGCGTAAGCTGCAGATGGTATCTTCTTCCATTGAACTATCATCATCAACCAAGCCTTGTGATGAATTTACCTTTTCATCTTGTATTTGTCCACAAAGATGCACATGCTTTTCCCTATAAAAATAGGATATGAAGTAAGTGTCCAAAACATAAAGCATAGGAAAGCCATCAATTTATATACAACCTGTATATATTGCTAATCAATACTTACTTTCCAACAAAGAAAACGAATAACATTGCAAACATTGCCAAATGAAAAACAATTAATGTTAAATGAATTGGAATATATTTCAAGTACTAATAGAACTCACTGTAAGAGTTTTTCAATACGTCTTCCAAATGTCTCAACAACAAGGGCATCCACCATGCGGTCTTGAATTGAATACTTGAGATCATCAACATAATGAAGCAGAATATCAAAGAACTTTAACCTTGATTGTTTACATCAGCCACTGAACGAGCAATGTCTAGCAGCTTCTTTATCTCGAATTCAATGCAAGATTATTAACTAATATGCTTGATAAAGAGAATATAATGAAGGAAAGAAAACCTGTACATTAAAAAATAGAGTTCGACAGCGAAGGTCTCCTCGACCAAGGTGGTGCTCCAAGATGGCCGCCTCCAAGAGTACTTGACTCAGGCAAAGTCGTTGTTCCCTTATCAAAAATAAATCTCAAACATACAAACAACAGTATAGTGAGCAAGCAAGGGGTCGAACCCAAAGGAATCAGTTTCTATTCAGATTTTATGGTTTTCATGCAAGTATTCAAAATGGGGGTTTGAAAGTTGGTTTCAATCAAAAGTTATCAAGTAGAGTTTATCCAATCAATTCCACTTTATTAATCCGTTGATCATGAATTCATCCACCTCTTTATATGCCTAGGTCAATTCCAATCCCAATCATTAGCAATCGCAAGTCCACGGTCCAAGCAATTCTATAACCCTAGGCAAGGACGCTTAACCTAGAATTAGCTTAGAGAACAGGGATATTAGGAAATCAAATCATGCAATCAAGCTACGAGTCTCATGCACAATTTAACCATTGAATACTCTTCCCTAAACTAGTCCACGGTCCTAGAATAGAGTTGTTTCGAGAATTAGGAAAGATGCATAGACAACAACCAATCCTAAATCAAACAATAGATCTAAGTCAATCAAACAAGTTGGCCAGACTTATAAAATCAAGCATAGATCATGGGATGAAGCACAAGAGTACCAATAAAGACCTAAGGATAAAGAGGTTACCAGAATTTCACAACTTCATAACAAAGCTTCCTTGATTTAATAAACTCAAGAGGAGAGTTAGTTCTCCATTACAAAGAAAACTCCGATCTTTATTGAAAGAACAATTGATTGACAAGTAAGTTTAATATTCTAAAAACCTAGAAAGATTCCCCTTAAATAGCCTCATGGATCAACCTTTTCGGACTAGATAAGAAAGAAAACCGAAAGATAAGAAAGGAAACAAGATAGAAACGATAGAATTTCGTCCGTGTGAAAGTCGGCCGGCACCGCGGCGTCACCACCGCGCCCGCGGCGGTCTCCGATCGTCAAATTGCTGAGTCGGCTTCTACCGCGACCGCGCCACAGACATCGCGACCACGGCCTTCATGGTCTTGGTTGGTTCGCCTCTTCACGCCACCGCGCCCACGTCCTAGACAACGCAACCGCGATATCCATGCAGTGGCGAAACTTCGTCTTTAAGCTCTTTAACTCTTGATTCTCATATTCTGTGTCTTCGGTCTTCATATTACAATAACGCTCAAAACTAACCTAAACACTCACTAAATCATCTCAAAATACAAGAGTTATCCTATACAAAATAGGCTGAATCAAATTCCACCATACTTAGATCTTGCTCGTCCTCGAGTAAGCTCAAAACAAATATAACAAGGTAGCACATCTAAGATCTCAGGAAATACAAGGGAAGATAAAAACACTCAGCTCACAACCCGAATCCAAAATATAGAGAAATCATGAGCATAAAACATGAAAGCTCAAACACACACCTCACAACAAGATATAACACTCAAGCTCTAAAACATGAAAGAGCAACCTAGGATTTACCCAAATCTAACAATGAAACCCCAAAGTCCCCAAGCGAGAATGATCCTAAAACACACGAATTTTTCCGCTCAATTGTGCTTAGGCGCCCTTTCGGGTTTTCACCTAACCGCTCTTTTCATTTTTCAATAGGTGTGCTCACATATACACACAACTCTCATAAACCTCAGATTACCCCAACCTAATACTGGTCCGGGTTACATGCTTATTACCTGAGCCGCCCTTTCGGGTTTTCGACTCATCCCAGGATTTATATGCCTTTTTTCACTTTTTATGGCTTTTTCTATCTTTTTCTTTTCTTTTCTGTCTTTATTATGCAAAAAGTATGGTGCAAGTGCTCCATGAAAAGAAGAAAATCAAAATCTGAAGCAAATCTCTAACTAAGCTAACTAGGATAAGCGAATGCGAGTACTCCTTCCCCCATACTTAAATCCTTCATTATCCTCAATGAAGCAAAGAGAAAGGATAGAAGCAAGGAAGAAAGGTATATTAGAAGACTCACAAACGATTGAAGAGAGGTGGAATGGAAGATCTCTTCAAAGGTGGTAGAATAGACAGCTTCGTACTGCCAATCTGTTGGCTAACCGCGGGCGCGGAATCAATGCAGAGAGCGAAGTCTTCCTCGGATGTTCACCGCGGGCGCAGCTGATGAAGCGCGGGCGCGGTACATGTGCAGAGGCAAGGTCGTGACAATGTCTCGAGTAGCATGATGTGCAAGCGACCATCGTATCTTGGCTCGTCTTCTTGGAAGATGGATCAATACATGAACTCGAGCCGTGGAGATGAAATCCCGGGGGAACAAAGCTCCCGCATACTTAGGCTTTACACAAAGCCAAAGAATGGAAAATACAAAGATGAAAAGAAGAAATAGAAGATGGAAAGAATGGATGTAGATGGATTATAGAGGTAGAATGGGACCAAATAGTCCTCTTTTTGTCTTTATTTTACCACAGAAAACGAGCTAAAACCGAGACGCAGTATGGTTGCCGCGAGCACGGGCTAGTACATGTTCGTCGGGGTGCACTGGTGATCCACCGCGGCCGCGGCATCACGCCAGGCGTGTCCGTTCGGACCTAGTACATGCGTGTTAGCTAGAAAAACAAGCAAATACTAAGCTAAGAATGGAAAAAACAGTCTAACTAATCCTTGGGTTGCCTCCCAAGCAGCGCTTTTGTTTAACGTCGTTGGCTCGACGTGGATACGATCAATATGGGTTCTCATCAACATGAATTCGGACCTCGTTGCCACCATGAGATATGGAAAGAGATCCATTGGCAACGTCAATGACCGTCTTGGCGGTTTTCATGAATGGGCGACCAAGTAAGAGAACCGGGTCGTACCGCCCTTCGCCTATCTCCATCACATAGAAATCTGCAGGAAAGATCAAACCATGCACCTGCACTAGAACATCCTCAACTAACCCTTTCAGGCGCACATTAGAATGGTCAGCCAACTCAATAGCAATATCGGACTCCTTTAAAGGACCAAGGCCTAACCTATCATACATGCAAGATGGGAGAACATTAATGGAGGAACCTAAATCTAGCATAGCACGCTCAATTTTAGTTTCTCCAATAGTGACAGGGACGGTGAATCTTCCTGGGTCTGGACATTTTTTTGGCAATTGCTTCTGGAGTAGGGAATTACAAGTCTCAATTTTGCTATCCTGCGTTTTCTCAACTAGAGCTACTTTCTCAATTTTAGGACTAGTCCTATTCTTTTTTTTTTATGGTGCAAATCTCTTTCATAAACTTAGCAAAACGAGGGACACTTTGGATGAGATTGATGAGAGGAACATTTACCTGGCAATTGGCGAAGGTCTCGAAGAGTTCCTTGTCATGTGCCGGCTTCCTCGTGTCCTTGAGTGCTTCGGGGAATGGGGGAGAAGGCTTGAAAGAGCTCAATGGTGGAAGTGGTTGAGCCACATAGCCATCGTCCTCCTCTGCTACTGGGGTGCGGTCGCGTTTAGGAGAGCTCAGGCGTGGGGGAGAATAGTTCTTGAAAGCATAGTCGAGCAACGCCCCGAAATTTCGCTCAACCTCCTTACCGCGGGCGCGGTCCGGGCTCCGCAGTCGCGGCACCTCTCTCCTTTCGTGGTCCGAGTCCTCTGTTGGATTTTCGCGGGCGCGGTGGGGAGAGCGCGGGCGCAGAATTCCAACAGAGACTTGGTCTTCGTCTTCTGCTGCCCCGGCGCGGTCGCGGCCAGGGGAACGCGGCCGCGGATCATCACCAGTGGGTGATTCCCGACTTGCTAATGCTCTACCGCTCCTCAAGTTCATGGCATTCACATTCTCCTTGTGGTTGAGCGGTTGGGAGGGAAGTTTCTCGGAATCCTTAGACTCGAGCCTATTGATCATAGTGGCAAGTTGGCTTAGCTAAGTCTCAAGATTCTTGACAGCAGCTCTCGTCTCTTGGTTCTCCTTCAAGAGAGTGGTAATAGCATCATTCTGAGACGGAGCAGGCGCTCTCGGGGCATAGTTGTTGGACCGAAATTGTTGTTGTTGGCCCTGAGGAGTGTACTGCTGCTGCTGTTGTGGTGGGTCTTGTTGTTGCTGATTGCTCCACCGGAAGTTCGGATGGTTTGCCCACCCCGGATTGTAGGTATTAGAGAAAGGATCATTCCGGGGCCGGGGCGCGCCATAATTGCCAATAGCATTGACCGACTCCTCGGTCTCTTGAATAGTGGGGCATTGATCCGTGTGGTGGCTTGCGTCATAGCAAAGACCGCAAGCATTGACTTGTTGAGCCGTCCTCTTCGTGAGCAACTGCTTCATAAGATCCTTGAGCTCCCTTACTTCAGCATTCAGGGACTCGTTCACCACACTCACGGACCTCACATTGGTCTTGGACCTCTGATTGCGGGCTTGTTCCGCCAAGATCTCAATTTTCTGAAAAGCTGCAGTAGGGGTCAAGTTCTCGTAACTACCCCCACAAGATGTATTCACGAGCCTCTTGTCATTGTCGCAGAGTCCCTCAATGATATAGCAAATAAGATCCTTGGCAAGATAGCCATGGTAGAGACAACTCGCGATGAGCCTCTTGTAGCGCTCATAATAGTCATAGAGGTTCTCGTCTTCCCCTTGCTCCAAACTGCTGAGCTGCATCTTAATAGATGTTTGTTTGGAAGCTGGGAAGTACTTTTCAAGAAACGCCCTTTTCATGTCCGCCCAAGTAGTAATAGAGCCTGGCACCAAATAAAGGAGCCAATCCTTGACGGAGTCCTCTAGAGAGAAGGGGAAAGCCCGGAGCTTGATTTGATCCTCCGTTACATCAGTGGGCTTCATACTCACGTATACCGCGTGGAATTCAGTGAGATGCTTGTTCGGGTCTTCACCACTCAACCCGTGGAATTTGGGCAAGTGGTGGATAAGCCCGGACTTTAGTTCAAACTTCACACCTTCCCCGAGTGCGGGGAATTGAACAGCGAGTTGTTGTTGTTGGAGATCGGGCGCTGTGAGTTGGCGAATAGTTTGTTCCGCCATGACGCTTGCCGGTTCAGAATCAGAGAGAGAAAGAGATTCAAGAAGATTTTAGGATGTAGACACTCTGGGGGCACTCCTTATCTTCCGAAGAGTCCTGTCAATTTCTGGATCAAAACGAACAGGAGAAGTATTAGTAGACCGGGTACGGACCATGCGTTAGGTCCGAACCCAAGAGAAGGTTCTGTGCACGAACCGCGGTGACGCTGAGGGGGCCGCGGGCGCGGTTTGAGCGCAGAGCACGAAAACGCACACAATCAAAACAAGAAAAAGGATTCCCCGGCAACGGCGCAAAATTTGACTCGGGCAAAGTCGTTGTTCCCTTATCAAAAATAAATCCCAAACATGCAAACAACAGTATAGTGAGCAAGCAAGGGGTCGAACCCAAAGGAATCAGTTTCTATTCAGATTTTATGGTTTTCATGCAAGTATTCAAAAGGGGGGTTTGAAAGTTGGTTTCAATCAAAAGTTATCAAGTAGAGTTTATCCAATCAATTCCACTTTATCGACCGAAAAAAATCAATTCCACTTTATTAATCCGTTGATCATGAATTCATCCACCTCTTTATATTCCTAGGTCAATTCCAATCCCAATCATTAGCAATCGCAAGTCCACGGTCCAAGCAATTCTATAACCCTAGGCAAGGACGCTTAACCTAGAATTAGCATAGAGAACAGGGATATTAGGAAATCAAATCATGCAATCAAGCTACGAGTCTCATGCACAATTTAACCATTGAAGACTCTTCCCTAAACTAGTCCACGGTCCTAGAATAGAGTTGTTTCGAGAATTAGGAAAGATGCATAGACAACAACCAATCCTAAATCAAACAATAGATCTAAGTCAATCAAACAAGTTGGCCAGACTTATAAAATCAAGCATAGATCATGGGATGAAGCACAAGAGTACCAATAAAGACCTAAGGAAAAAGAGGTTACCAGAATTTCACAACTTCATAACAAAGCTTCCTTGATTGAATAAACTCAAGAGGAGAGTTAGTTCTCCATTACAAAGAAAACTCCAATCTTTATTGAAAGAACAATTGATTGACAAGTAAGTTTAATATTCTAAAAACCTAGAAAGGTTCCCCTTAAATAGTTCAAAGATCAACCTTTCCGGACTAGATAAGAAAGAAAACCGAAAGATAAGAAAGGAAACAAGATAGAAACGATAGAATTTCGTCCGTGTGAAAGTCGTCCGGCACCGCGACCGCGGCGTCACCACCGCACCCGCGGCGGTCTTCGATCGTCAAATTGCTGAGTCGGCTTCTACTGCAACCGCGCCACAGACATCGCGACCACGGCCTTTATGGTCTTGGTTGGTTCGTCTCTTCACGCCACCGCGCTCTTTAACTCTTGATTCTTCATATCCTGTATCTTCGGTCTTCATATTACAATAACGCTCAAAACTAACCTAAACACTCACTAAATCATCTCAAAATACAAGAGTTATCCTATACAAAATAGGCTGAATCAGTACTCCTCTCCGGTGAAGGCCTCCGACGTCCTCCAGCGAGATCCGGACTTCTTCCTCTGCAACTCCGACGAGATGGAGGTCGACGATGTCCTCTATGCCCTCGACGCCGACGATGAGCTCCAACCCGGCCAGGTCTACTTCGCTCTCCCCCTCACATTCCTCAAGCGCCCCCTCCAGCCTCAAGAGATGGCCGCATTGGTCGTCAAGGCCAGCGCCGCCCTCGTTAAGTGCGCCTCCCGATCTGATAAGTGGCGGACCTGAAGTCCGCCAATCGGAAGGCGGCGCCGACTAACGGTGGTGGTGGTGGTGGTAGGAGGAGGAAGGTGTTCACGGCCAATTTGGATGCCATTGCCGAGTAGCTAGGGTTTCGATTTAGGCCTCAATTAGCGGCTTAAGAGGTGTTCACGGCCAATTTGAAAAATCACTCTATAAAACAAGTAACTTGTGTGAATCAAACGAAGAACAATGGATAGATAGTGACGTATGTGGCTCCTCGCCTAAAGGAAACCAATCACACCAACCGTCCCTTCCTCGGGCCTTCTATTATTGGTCATGAATTCGGGGGAGCGGTTGAGGACCTCGTGAAAGTCCTTCCGGACATAGCAGAGTTCTTAGTCGCCCCTGAAGGCTCCGTCCCCACAAAAAGAAAGAGACCGTCCTCTCCTCCCCCTCAACCAAAAATCAAGATTAAGAAGCTCTCCTCCTCAAACCCTGATCCTACACCCTTACCTTCTTCTCCTCCTCCTACTCCCAAGCGTCGGCTGAAGACCTCTACTCAGCTCGAAGGCATAGCTGATGAGGAAATGGCGGCCATTAGTGATAGCAAACAAGATGATAAAGATCCACGAGATGTTGAAGAGTTGATGACGGCTCCAATTCAAGGTCCAATGACGAGAAGCCGAGCTAAGAAGATCATTCAAGGGACATCCATTGCACTCAAGTGTCTCTTTTCAAGAATGGAAGAGCCGAGGAAGACAAAGTGGGTCACTTGCTTGCAAGGAGCCCAACGAGCAACCTACGGACGCGACATTCCCTCAGGATCGACCCCCCCAAGGGGTCGAGATCGACCCTCCCTGGGTCGAGCCTGAGGGCTTGCGAGTCCCGTCTCAGGATCGACCCCCAGGGGGTCGAGATCGACCCTCCCAGGGTCGAGCCTAAGGTCCGTCCGAACGCGTCCGAAGCTGTTTCCTTTTAGCTTGCGTCCCAAGCTGTTTCCTTTTATTGTTTTCGAACTATTTCCATATTTTTGGATTTCTAGATTTGTGATTATTATTATGAGATATTATTTATATCTTATGATAATAATTTAGGATTTCTTTTTCTAGGATAGAATAAATACTCTAGTTTTCTCTTATTTGTTTTTCAGCTTATTTTGAGAAGAGAACAGAGTTCTCTTCCTGCGCCACCCCAAACCTTGTGATACGTTGAATTGGTTTATGCAAGACTGCCTGTTTGATTCAATTCGTGTGTTCGTTTGCTTGTGTGAAATCGTTATTGGTGATCTAGTTCGAGAGTTCGCTTGACTTACACTTGGTGCAAGGTCTAGATCCATCGGTTCCGTTCGCGATTGTGTGACTTCCAAGGAGTATCCTAGGCGTGTCATACATCAAGTGGTATCACGAGTCATCCGACCTTGAGTTACATCGAGTTAAGTCTTATAATTCTCGTTCTTATTTCGCAATTGTGTGTTTGGTTCAATCCTCCACTAGTTCGCCCTAGGATTTTGCGTTTTGTTCGCATAGGGAATACCGACCACGACCTGCGTGCCCTACCTTGCGACGCAAGCAATTGCGTTGTGCCGTGTATCCAGCCCAGCCGTGCCCTTAGTACTCCCTTTGGTCGAAAATTTTGCAAACCCTAGGCAACCTACCAAATAGGATTAAACCAACCTTAGAGATTCTTGTTTGATTGATTGGATTTAAGTCAAATTAAACCAATTTCTTGCATATTGTTTGCTTTAGAAAGTTCCACATAGTAGAAGTTGATTATGTCTTGCATGATTATGTGTTACTTGATGGCTACGAAGGTTGAAATTTGCATCATGTCTTACTCTTCTTTCTAAGCACCTAGTAGTTTCATTGGCAGCATAAATCACTCTTTCTAAGGCTAGTAGCCTACCAATTGTAGTTTGCATCATTCTTGCATTACTTCAACACAAGTTAGTAACTTGTGTATAAAAAAAAAAAAAAAACGAAGGTGATCTACCCTACTAGTAGAGCGCATTCAAAAAACAAAAAAAAAATCCATTACATTGTTGCACTTTGATTCCTTTGTTTAGGCTTGTAGTTGCATATCATAATTGCATACTCACTTTGAAGGAATTCGATTCTCTTGTGAACAATTGCATTGTGTTTAATTGCCTTTCAATTGTCTTACTTGAAATCTCTTTGCCTTTCCCACCTTTAGTTGAAAGCTTGCTTAGTTACCTAATTGAACTAAATTCTCAATTGTGATTGAGCAAGAACAAGTTTTGACTTGATAAGGTGTAGCTCTAGAACTCGTTGAATACTTTACTTGTTCGGTGTTGTTTGCTACTTCAGGATGTCGGATAGTGAAGATACCAAGAAGTCCACCGCGGATTCAGGCGGGGACAAGATTTCGGCTTGCCACATTGCTAGAATTGTGGAAGATGCTTTGACGCTGAGGTACCCATGAATTACGGCGGTAACTTTGGAGGCAGCCAAGCCGGAATTTGACTCCATAAATTCTCGGATTGGTGAGATGAATGACCAAATGTCCACATTTACCAACATGATGTTGGGAGTACAAGCTACTCTACGAACATTGGCGGGTACGAGTGCGTCTAAGGAGCCGACGAACGAGTCGACGAGCCAAGTCAACCCCATTGTCCAATTGAAATCGGGTGATGTCTCTCTAAACTCTTCGTCAATGCCTTTGGTTACTAGTTCAGCATGTGTGCCTATGACTTCTTTGCCTTTGCAACCTTATTCCACACCAATAGCATCAAACAAAGGCAAGAACTTGGCGGACGGGTATGAAGGTGTGAGCAATCCTAGCTTGAAGGTGCAAATTGGGTCGACGCCCTACCCGGACGAGGCGCATCAATCCAAGTATGGCTATACACCATTGTCACAACCCGGTGCCGTAAGGATCGGCTCCATGAAGGGTCCATACAACTCCAAGGCGACCTACAAACCAACCAACATGCGCGCCGAGGAAGGCTCATGGGACGATTTGCCCTCCACTTGGCAAACGAACTATGTGCCTAACACGTCGCTTCAAAGGGTTATGGGAAGCAATTTCTATGGAGAAGTAGAGAGACCCGAAGACATGCCACTACCTTGCTTTGTGGGAGAGAACGCCATCCACAACAACAATCACCAAGGCGCACCCCCACAAGCACCGAGGCGAGATGTCAAGATCAAAGTAGAGCACTTCGACGGTGAACTTGATCCGGAGAAGTACTTGGAGTGGGAGCAAGAAACCCACCATGTGCTTGAGCATCTTGGCTACAATGAGGCGGAAAAGGTGGAGGTGGTGTCCCTTCATCTAAGGGGTTCCGCTAGAGCTTGGTGGTACCGCCAAAAAGATGAACGCCAAAGGAGAGGATGGCCAAGAATAGAGACATGGAATCAGCTCAAGTACTTGATGAAGAAGAGATATGTGCCCCAGAAACACATCGAGCAAATGAGGTTGCGTGTGGCCATGTGCAAGCAAGGCTCTCACTCGCCCATCCAGTTTTTCAATGAGTTGGAAAATGTGAGTTATAAGGCGGGGATTCATCACACTCAATAATCCCTTAGAACTCAATTTTTGGCCGGATTGAATCAAGAAGTGAGGGATGGCGTGGAGTGCCTACAAATTGAGGATCCAACAAGGCTAGTGAATACGGCACAACTCTTCTACAATCAACTTCAAAGGAAGAAGAAACAAGCATGGGGTTCGAACCCTCAAAAAAGGTACACACCTAATCCTAGTTCCAATCCCAAAACTTTTTCTTCTAATCCTTCTTTCCAGCCTCGGGGAGCCACAAACTCAACCAAAAATGAGGCAAATGTGTCTAGGAAACCAACCATTGGCAACTCTCAAAGCCAACGCCCAAGTGAGGTGAAATGTTTCAAGTGCCAAGGAAGAGGCCACATCGCTCGGGATTGCACCAACTCCAAAGCGGTGTACTACACCACTCAAGGCTATGTCACCGATGATGAGGATGCCGAGGAGGAGGTAGTGCCAACGCAAGTGGAGGAGGAGCAAACTCATGGCGAGTCTTATGAGGAGGAATTCGTCCAACCCGAAATGGAACAAGCCTATGCTTATGTCAATCAAAAGGACGTTCTCACCCTTCAAGAAGCCCCTAGAACCGATCAAAGAGAGACCATTTTCCATACTAGGTGTACGGTACGCAATCAATGCATTAACATGATTATTGATAGCGGTAGTAGTTGCAACTTGATTAATGCTAGAGTGGTTCATGACTTGCAACTTCCTACTAAATTGCGTACTCTACAATATGGTTTAAATGGAATTAATTCGGGTGCTTCTCAACTCATTACTCATACATGTGATGTGCATATTACCATTGGCTCTTATAAAGATGTAATTACATGTGATGTCTCTCAAATGGAATGCACTCATATTCTCTTAGGTAGACCATGGTTGTTTGATAAGAAAGTGATATATGATGGATACCTTAATACCTATGCTTTTAACCATCTTGGGAGGAGATTCACTCTTCTACCCCTATCTCCCCATGAAGTTTTACAGGATCAAGTGAGGCGAAACCAAGCACGAGCCATTGATGAGGCTAGGCGTGCCTCCAAAAACAGGGAGAAAGAGGATGGTTTAGTGGAGGAGCATCGAGGGAAGTCGTCGGGTGCCCCCAAAGCTTCAAATGTCCCAAAGGAGTCCCGAGAGAATGTCAAGAAACCGGGACCACAGGGAAAAGTAGAGCACCGAGCTCTCACACTAGGCACGATGACGAGAGTGCAAGACGGAAGGAGGGTCGCACACGACCGCGGACAGGTCGACCTCGACCAACAGGCCAAATCGGCCCTCTCAGGATCGACCCCGAGGGGGGTCGACCTCGACCCACGAGCAAAACCAGATCTCAGGTTCGACCCTAGGGGGGTCGAGATCGACCCTAAGGGGGTCGAGATCGACCCACATGCCAATTCGGCCGTCTCAGGTTCGACCCACAAGAAGGTCGTGCACGACCCTGCAGCGATGCGTCATTGTTACGTGTTGTTCCAAAAGGAGGTTTGCACACTTGAGCAACACCCCGAGGAGGTTCCGAAGTGTGTGTAAGACGTCCTAAAGGAATACAAGGACATCATGCCCGAAGAACTCCCCAAAGGATTACCACCAATCCGGGGAATTGAACACCAAATTGACTTTGTCCCGGGAGCTTCGTTACCTAACCGAGCGGCATATAGAGCAAGTCCCAAAGAGACAAAGGAGCTTCAAAGGCAGGTGCAAGAGCTCATGGACAAAGGCTATGTGCGAGAATCAATTAGCCCTTGTGCCGTGCCCGTCATCTTGGTGCCCAAGAAGGATGGAACTTGGCGGATGTGCGTGGATTGCCGAGCCATCAACCAAATAACGGTAAAATATCGTCATCCCATTCCTCGTTTAGATGATATGCTTGACGAATTGTATGGTGCTTGTTTCTTTTCAAAAATTGATTTAAGAAGTGGGTATCATCAAATTCGTATGAAAGAGGGGGATGAGTGGAAAACGGCTTTTAAAACTAAGTATGGACTTTATGAATGGTTAGTTATGTCTTTTGGTCTTTCTAATGCTCCTAGTACATTTATGAGGCTAATGAACCATGTTTTGAGAAAATACTTAGGAAAACTTGTTGTTGTCTACTTCGATGATATTTTAGTGTTTAGTAGATCTCTAGATGAGCATGTAGGACATTTGAGGGTTGTGTTTGAGTGTTTACGAGTTGAGCACTTGTATGTTAACTTTAAAAAATGTTCTTTTTGCTCGGAGTCTACTCTTTTCCTTGGTTTTGTGCTTTCCAGGAGAGGACTACAAGTGGATGACACAAAGGTGAAAGCAATCAAGGAATGGCCCCAACCGACTACTCCAACAATGGTGCGTTCATTCTTGGAATTAGCCGGGTTCTATCGACGTTTTGTGAGAGGATTCAGCGTCATAGAAGCCCCGTTGCATGAGTTGACCAAGAAGAATGCTTCATTCACATGGAGTGATGCCCACGAGGATGCTTTCCAAAGCTTGAAAGAGAGCCTCACCAACGCCCCTCTTCTTCAACTCCCCGATTTTACAAAGACATTTGAATTGGAGGTTGACGCATCGGGCCATGGGATTGGAGGTGTGCTAACTCAAGGAGGCAAACCCGTTGCATATTTTAGTGAGAAGCTAAGTGGTGCGGAGCTGAACTACCCCACTTATGACAAAGAATTGTATGCCTTGATTCGGTGCTTGAAGACATGGCAACATTATCTTTGGCCTAAGGAGTTTTTTATACACTCGGACCACGAAGCTCTCAAGTACTTGAAGAGCCAAGCTCGGCTCAATAGGAGACATGCAAGATGGGTGGAATTCATGGAGACTTTCCCATATGTGGTGAAGTACAAGAAGGGCAAGGACAACATCATCGCCGACGCCCTATCTAGGAGGTATGTACTTCTATCATCTCTTGATACAAAAATCCTTGGTTTTGCTTTGATTAAGGAGCTTTATGCTAGTGATCCTTCATTTGGTGACATATATGATCATTGCTTGACTAAGGGCCCTATGAATGCTTTCTTTGTAGACGATGGCTATTTGTTTAAGAAAGGGAAATTGTGCATACCATTGTCTTCCATTCGTAGGTTGCTTACTAGAGAAGTTCATGAAAGTCGAGGGCATAGGGGTTTAGATAAAACTTTAGAAGGACTTAAGGAACACTACTATTGGTCTAACATGTCACGTTATGTGCAAAATTTTGTTAATAGTTGTGTTGTTTGTCATAAAGCCAAATCTAGACTTAATCCCTTTGGCTTGTATCAACCTCTTTCTATTCCTAGTGCTCCTTGGGAGGATATCTCTATGGATTTCATTGTGGGTTTGCCTAGGACTAGAAGGGGTAGTGATAGTATTTTTGTAGTGGTTGACCGATTCTCAAAGATGGCACATTTCATACCTTGTCACACTACCGATGATGCTTCTATGATTGCTAACTTGTTCTTTAAAGAGGTGGTTCGTCTACATGGTATTCCTCTTACCATTGTTTCGGATCGTGATGCAAAGTTTCTTAGCTATTTTTGGAAGTGTCTTTGGTATAAGATAGGTACGAAGTTGCTCTTCTCTACATCATGTCACCCTCAAACGGATGGACAAACCGAGGTAACAAATCGAACTCTTGGAGCTCTTCTTCGTACTATGGTTAAGACTAACCTTAAAATGTGGGAAGAAGTTTTGCCTTTTGTGGAGTTTGCTTACAACAGGTCAATCCATTCCGCCACTAAGAAGACGCCATTTGAGGTGGTGTATGGGCTGAATCCCGAGACGGCTAGTGATATGGCGCCCCTTCCATACAAGGTCGAGCCGCACGAGGGTGCGTTAGACCGTGTAGAGTACATTCGGCGCATCCATGAGGAAACAAGGAGGAATTTGGAGCTCAAGGCCGAGAGATACAAGGCGCTTGCGGATCGTGGAAGGAAGGAGATGCTCTTTGAAGAAGGCGATCTTGTATGGGTGCACTTAAGAAAGGAACGTTTCCCTCATGCTCGAAACAACAAGCTCAAGCAAAGGGGAGATGGACCTTTTCGAGTGATCAAGAAGATTGGACCGAATGCTTATGAGTTGGAGTTGCCCGATGAGTATGGCGTCCATCCTGTGTTTAATGTTTCGGATTTGTCACCATTCATACCCGATGACGACTCCGACATTGAACCGAGGACGGTTCAACATTTAGTGGAGGAGAATGATAGAAAACAAGATGATAAAGATCCACGAGATGTTGAAGAGTTGATGACGGCTCCAATTCAAGGTCCAATGACGAGAAGCCGAGCTAAGAAGATCATCCAAGGGACATCCATTGCACTCAAGTGTCTCTTTTCAAGAATGGAAGAGCCGAGGAAGACGAAGTGGGTCACTTGCTTGCAAGGAGCCCAACGAGCAGCCTAGGGACGCGACATTCCCTCAGAATCGACCCCCCCAAGGGGTCGAGATCGACCCTCCCAGGGTCGAGCCTGAGGTCCGTCCGAACACGTCCGAAGCTGTTTCCTTTTAGCTTGCGTCCCAAGCTGTTTCCTTTTATTGTTTTCGAACTATTTCCATATTTTTGGATTTCTAGATTTGTGATTATTATTATGAGATATTATTTATATCTTATGATAATAATTTAGGATTTCTTTTTCTAGGATAGAATAAATACTCTAGTTTTCCCTTATTTGTTTTTCAGCGTATTTTGAGAAGAGAACAGAGTTCTCTTCCTGCGCCACCCCAAACCTTGTGATACGTTGAATTGGTTTATGCAAGACTGCTTGTTTGATTCAATTCGTGTGTTCGTTTGCTTGTGTGAAATCGTTATTGGTGATCTAGTTCGAGAGTTCGCTTGACTTACACTTGGTGCAAGGTCTAGATCCATCGGTTCCGTTCGCGATTGTGTGACTTCCAAGGAGTATCCTAGGCGTGTCATACATCAATTAGGCTCTCAGAGATCGCCATTGAGAAGGAACAACTTGACAAGAAGGCTCAAGTTGTAAGGGACGCCGAGGCTGAGGCGTCCTCCAAGGGTAAGCAAGTTTTGCCTCTTCCTCCTCCTCCTCCACCAAGGGTTGAGGAAGTGCCAACAGAGGATCCGTTAGAGGCGGAGATAGAAGCAGACCTGGAAAAGCCCATGCCGAAGGTCTCGAGGGACGCTCCCTCAAAGCAGGTCCAGGCCAAGGACGTTGCCCCCTCCGTAGTCGTCGTGGATGACTCTCCTATGAAGAAGCCCCCTCCTCCTACTGCTCAAGCTTCTCACCAAGTAAGTGAGCCGAAAGCCAAACTTCGCACTCCTCCTCCTCCGTATCCACCAAACGCTCGCTCTCCTACTCCTCCCCCTCCTCCTCCTGCTGAAATTGAGGAGGGAGAACATGTCTAAGGGACGCTCCCTGCGGAGGTCCCTCAGGAGTGTATTACTAAGACTCTTGCTCCAGCCACCCAATTGGAAGTGGGGGCGTCTAGAGAAAAGGACACCGAGATGGCCGAGCCCTCACAACACCAAGAGGACGAGGCATCTGATGAAGAAGGAGATCCTCAAGATGAGGATAATGATGATGAGGACGGTGATGGTGAGGACGCCGGGGATGATGTGATCATGACAGGGAACGGCAACAAAAAGAAAAAGCTGAAAAAGATATTGGGGCCGTTGCTGTTTAATGCTGAGTTCTTGCGGTCCAACGACAGAGAAGAATTTCTGGAGCTACTGGACTTCTAGGGGTGGACACACCTTAGGGATAAGCCTTCCGTTGTGGACCCTGATCAAATGAAACTCTTCTTTTTCAATTTTGAAGTTTCAGAGGTCAAGGGCAAACCACAAGGGACGTTCACAATCAATGACGACGAGTACTCAGATGTTGAGGGTACCATCCATCACATGCTAGGCCTCCGTCCCTCGCCCCTTGAAGCCCTCCATGACTTTCCTAGCAAGAATTTTGGCCGGTTCAGCCAAGAAGCCATCTTTGACCACATCTTCCAAGGAAAACAGTCTGCTGTCAGGGATAGGGTTGCTCATGTTCTCTCAAAGACAGGATTCCTTGCGCACCACTTCATAGTGTACATGGTCGTCCCTCGTCAAGAAAAGAAGTCCATCGTCCAGATCACCGATAGTATCATCTTGGACGCCATCCTGAGAAAGCAGCCCATCAATCTTGCAAGAGTGATGCTTGAGCACATGGGGAAGTGCACAAGCAGTAGACACTCCCTTCCCTATCTTGCTCTTGTCAAGAAAATGATGGTTCAACAAGGGGTGTATAACCCAAAGGAAGAAAGGGAGTTTGGCACCCACTGGGACGTTAGGCAGATTACCGGGCCTCTAGTTGGGAAGATGCTCTATGATGAAGAGCTTCCATCTGTAAGGAAGCAAAAAGAAAAAGAGGCCAAGGAAGTTGAGAAGGCTGTTGTCAATGCTGCTACTACTGACGACGCTGCAATTGATCAAGTAGTAGGGACGTCAACTGAGCAAACTGAAGGGACTAATGGAGAGCAGCCGAACGGTGCTCATATGGCTGAAGGCTACACCAACAAGATGCTCCTAGGGATGATGATCGACAACCAATGCATGATCATTGATCTCATCCAACAGGTGCATGATACCGTTCACCGCAATAATGAGCTGATAGAACGCTCCAACGATCTCTCTGCTCAAGCCCTCAAGGCTCTTGGCAAGCGTCCCCGATGATCACTTCTCCCCTTCCACTCCTGAAAATTCTAAGCTTTTGTGTTGTAGTTTGTGACTTTTGAACTCTATCTTTTTCAACAATTTGTGGTGAATGTCTATAATAACCGTACTTGGTTCTTTTGCACTCTCTCTCTTATGAATGACCGTGCACTGCTTTTGCTTAACATTTTGTCTATGCGTTCCTTCCCCTAGTTATGATCTAATGTTGCCATGAATTATCACTTATTCACCTTTTCGATGATGCCAAAAGGGGGAAGTATAGTTTTGTAGAGATGTGCTCTTTTAAATTTATCATAGAAAGCATGTGTTTAGGGGGAATTTCGGCCAAGTCCAAAGGACGCTAGTACAAAAATAAGTTAGGACGCACTTGAAACATGTTTGCATGCTAATCTTCATCAAAGGACGCTAGAGTGTAGTTCTTCATGCTAAAAGCTTTATTTCTGTGCGCATTGTTTAAAGAGTTTGTCATCATCAAAAAGGGGGAAATTGTTGGGACGATATTAAGGACGCCAGTCTCTAATATCTGACCAATAATGAAAATCCCTAGTTGTGACAATGACAAACTCAATGGTATTTAATGTTTGTCTAAGTGCTTATCTCAGGGAAGTCTCAGGGACGCCCATAAAAGGACAACAAGTGAACGAGAGTCCCTAAGCAATAGGGACGCACTCCATTAGAATATCCAAAGCTGAACAAGAATGGACTACCTACGAGATTAGGACGGCATCCTCATCGAGAAGGGACGCGTGCCTCAATTGTGCAGAAGTTCAAATTCAAACCAAGGCCGCCCCAACATGATTACATCATAATCGGCCGTAGTCCTTAGAAGGAAGCTTCCTGTGTCTAGGCACGTGCACATACTTCCAAAGAAGTCACTTTCCAAAAGATGATCCCATGACCACACAGAGGCTTCTCAAGCGGTGACAGAGCTGACTTACCCAAGATACAAATCACACCGTTGAAGGAAGACGACAGATCCTGCAGTGATCTCTAAGGACACTAAAGGAACAAAAGCCACTACCACTATAAATACCCCTCAAGGGTTATGCTTAGTGGTGTGGACTTAGAAGATTTTTCTCGAGCTCACTCCCGAAGCATTCAAGCTCAAGAATGAAGATCAAGTAAGCTTGAATCGAGAGAAGAAGAAGTCCAACCACAACAAATCCCAAAAAAATCATAAAAGTTAGAAATGAAGTTTGTCTCTCACGAAGATATTGTGAGAGACGTGAGTGTTTAGCTACCTTATAGAAAAGAGAGTTAGATTACGGTGTTAGGCTAAAAGGAGAGCTGCTAGTGAGGCTAAGGACGCATACTTAGACTCAGAGAATTGTAATTTCTTGCTTGTACTCTATAAGGACTCACTCTAATAAGATAAAGACGGCTATTCGAAAATCCTCCTCGGAGGTAGAGGTTTACCCATAAGACTAGTTGGTCTTTGATAGACACATATTAGGTAGTATTTTAGGGCATGTTTAGTTAGGATTTTTATGGTTTTTGGTTTAGTTTTAGTTAGTTTTTCTAGTTTTGTTAGTTTGTAGAAGGATTCGGATATCTACACTTTGTTGTGGTTTTTTATTATAGATGTGAAGACAAAAAGTGTAGAGGAGGTGAAGCCAAAGCATTGGAGGAGGCAAGAAGGGAACCAAGCCATGAGATTAGCCCCAAGAGGTGATGGGAAAAGAACACTTGGTTCCGGATTATGTATTGGAGTTTTTGTTTCGACACCTCTTTCTTGTAAGGATTGGATCTGGAGCTACGGTGGTCGGATTGAGTTGATTTTGGTGTCATTAGAAAGCTAACTGGAAGAGATACAATTCGTCTTTTTACTCCGAGTCCAAATTCCAACTCGAAATGTGTTAAAAAGCCTCTGAAGTGTCATGTAACGACCAGTGTTGAAAACTCGGGCAGGAGGTTCGAAAACTCGCCCGAGTTTTGGAGGAACAGCCCGAGTTTCGACACCAGAGCCTCTGCATTGAAAACTCGGGCAATGCTGGAGAAACTCGCCCGAGTTTCCATGGTGCATGCCCGAGTTTTCGCCCGTGTCCGAGTTATGTCCGAGATTTAAATGGGATTTTTTTTGGGCCTTTTGGGTTGTGTTTTTAGATATATTTTTGGAAGACATATTATATGAATTTTGCCCTAGTTCTAGGATTATTAATTTTTCTTGACTTTGGATTATTATTGGGAGACTTGGAGAACAAGAACCCTATGGGAAACTTTGTAAGTTTTTCAATGTCTTTCAGTAGCTAAATTTCTTTTGCTTAACTAGTTAATTGAAGTTGTGAACGAAGTATTATTGTGAGGTTTGATTGTTCTTAATTTTCCTTGACTAGATTGTTTTCTCTATGCTTAATTGCTTAATTTCAGCCCAGGGGGTTTTATTAGCTTGATCACCTAATATGATTTCTAGGATGAATTACAACTAGATCTTTCTAATTACCGGTCGGTGTTAATTAGATCATAAGTAGAACCTTTAATCAATCTTGGACTGGTAGGACTAGTTGATTAGAGAAGAGAATTTAATTGCATGTTATTTGGATGTCTGGTTGCTCTGAATACATGTTTCTATTGATGCTTGGAACTTAATGTTGTTGTCAAATTGAATCTAGGAGGTCTCTTAGGTTATTTGATAATTAGGGTTGTTAGTACCGGTCGGGCTAAAAACTAGAATTGAAGTAGGATTAATAATGCCATGAAGTTGGGTTATTAGCATTCCACAATAGGTTAGTCAAGGTAAAAAGAGAATTTTGATAATCAATGATCAATAATCAAGTTCACAATGGATATTAACTAGTTGAGCATATTTCTCCCATATTTTACAAATCATCTTTGTTTTGCATTCATTAGTTAGTTTAGATTCTAAATTAATATTCAAAACCCCCCTTTTTTACTCTGAATAACGTAACAATAAACACTGAAACCTAAGTCTCTGTGGGATCGACCCTTACTTCCCTACTACATTACTAGTTTGGTTGTTTGGATTATTTTGATAGGTATTAAGGCGACTAAAATACCGCTTAGCAGTCTTAGTGGGGTTCCTCTATAAATCCTAGTGTCCCTTATCTTATTAGTTTACCTGTTTAAGTTCGTTTTAATTTCCGCTATGAAGGGACTCCTCCTGAGGATGTCCGTATCTGTGTTTACTAGCGAGCACGATCCAACACACGCTAGTTGTACCAGTGGTTCTACCATTTTTTTGGCAAAATACATGTACGACCTCCGTACTTGTCGTTTTTTTGCAAACGGCCACCTCTAATTTGAAATATTCTATTGAACACTTGTACTAACATAGCCCTATTCTATTGAACACTTTCAATCTCGGGTTTCATTACGTGAAATCCACTCGCTTTGAAGTGGACATATTTTTTTTGGTAAAGCTTATGTGGACGCCACATAATTTATTTGCTTAAAGTTTTGAGAAAAAATCAATTACACATGTATAATACTACATGACATGGATAATCAAACCCTACCTTCCTCTTCCTTCTCATGTCAGTCGCCCACCCCCAAGAAGCTTGGTGAATTTTGGCAGGCCACTCAATCTCCTGGATCTCCTCCTCCTTTTTCGCCCTTGCTTTCTCTCTCCATGGGCATCTTCTTGATCTCGGCTCCCACATCCGGCTCATCCTCGTATCCGGCGGAATCGAAATCGTTGGCAATCGAAATCGAGAGAGGCCTTGGCGCGGACGATGTGGTCGAAGCCGTCGCCGGGGAGGGAGAGATTGAGGTCGCAACCGGTGACGAGACCAGTCGTGAAAGAAGAGGTGGAGGACGGCGATCAATTGACGGAACGGCTACTGACGGCGACAATCGGTGGAGCGGTGGACCTCCGATGATGACGGTTGTTGGCTTGAAGAGAAAACAAAAGATTATAAATAAAAAAAGATTATACTAGTACACGCAATTTGCCAAATTTTATTTACTCTTTTTGTTTATAATTTTAAAAAAGATTATAAAATAATTTTTATTTAATCTTTTTGTTTATCAAAAGCCATGTCGCCAATTTTGTATCATTTAACTCGCTAAATGGAGAGTGAAGTGCACGCAATTTTTCATATAGGACGACAGGTGTTCAATAGAATAAGACTATAGTACAAGGGTTCAATAGAGTATTTTAAAGTAGGATGGGCCGTTTGCAAAAAAAAAAAAAAAACTGACAAATACGGGGGCCCGTATATCTATTTTACCTTATTTTTTAGTTTGATCAATGCTTTTTCCCGAATGATTGTAAACTTCCTTCCTTATACCCTCTAATAGTTTATTTGGGAATTTCACGTGACCTCACCTTTATTAAACTATTTTATACTTAATCCAAAACATGAAAAACAACCATCAGTTAAAAAGTATTGGTATATATAAGTTATGCACAAATAACCGTTTCTATTAAAACGATAATCGATCGAAACAACGTCTTTGATCACACATGTTAGAACGTGCTTCTCTCCCTTGAACTGGAATACAAAAAATAAATTACATAATTTATGTATATAACTCTGTAATTTATATCTAGAATATTTCTTTGTAATTTATTTTATATCTGAACTGAATTGCATTTTACAAAGAAGGGCTAAACAAACATTTTTTGCATCTTTTTTATTGAAATTTATTGTTGTTCAACATTGTGTTGATTGTGTTGATTCAAGTGGAAATGGAACCTTTGAACATTAGAAAAGTAAAATAGTTTAAGAGAGATATGCAACTGAGATTCCAATATGGATTAAGAGGGCATAAAGAAAGATAGCTTGGTGTACTAACATTTACCAAAAGCACTAATCAAACTCAATATATATACAAGGTAGAGACACTGGTACGGTCAGCGTGTCTCTTAGGGTCTGTTCGGTACCGCGTTTTGATCCTAGATGAAGCAGAATCTTGGTAGCCATGCAGTGTTCGGCAATGCAGCGGAAAGCCCAACGGGGGCGTGATGAGTAGCGGGATTCCGCTAGAATTTGTACCTTGGTACCCCCCAGGGGAGAGCGGGTTGGCCATTTCCGTGCGCTGGTAGTTCTAGAAATTCCAACAATTCCCCTTCTTCATTATCGTGTCAAGGCGCTAGCACGCCGGCCACCGGATCTGCAATGCTGACCACTCGCTCGGGATTTGCCGAATCTGGTGGATGTGCAATGCCGGCCACCGGATCTAGCCGTTATTGCAACGCTCGAATATGCACTGAAACAACGTACCTCTGACTTGACGGCGCCGGTGACTCACGTGACCCGGTGGTGTTCGGCGTCGTGGTGATGTTCGGTGTCAAGGTTTTCCCCTGTCGCCGGAGATGGGTTGCATCGGCTGTCCCCTGTCCGGTGTTGCGTGTTCACGTCCAAATCTCCAATTATTAGGGAGGTTGCGATTTTGTGTTGAGACTGAAAGGTGATGTTGGGAAAATTAGCTGGAACTGAAAAAGATAACTAGATGAACGTAGAGAAACTTGAAATGTGTGTTCGGGAAGTTCGGTAGCTGAACGAAAAATGTAGTACTCAAATTGCCCAAAATGCCCTCCAGTATGAATATTTTTAATACTTATTTATGTTTTAATTTTTTATTTTTAAATTGTTTTTTTGTTTAGATTTCAGATCTGAGCACTCGCGTGTTTTAGATCTCTCCTCTCCTCTCTTCTCCGTTCAGCTTCAGCTTCTGCTGGTATTACCTGAACAGGCCGTTAGAGGCACGCTGGTACGGCCAACGTCTTCCGATCCAAAAGCCGCCCTCCGTACCAGCGTCTCCTAGCCTAGAAGTGGCTATTTCCGTCAAATATTTCCTGAGGTGCCTATTTCAATAATTAAAACAAAAAAATTGCCTTGATCAGAAAAAAATTCAAGAGTAGGAGCGATAGAAAAGGAAGAAAGTGATCATCAATACTGAACGTTATCACTCGAAGATCATAAAATATTTGAGCAATTATGATTTGTAGGAGGTTGTACAATATGGTGTAATATACAAAGATTACACGATATGATCCTACGAATGAAGACAAAATTTGGCCTTGTCATGCTCTTAACTACCCATCTGGAACAATAATGGTATGTTAAAACGATTTTGAATAGTTGTTCAACTGCTCCACTCTATTTAAAATGCGATTAACATAGCTTTTTGCTTACAAATTTGTTAATCTGATAACCTCGTTGACAGATATAGTTCTTTCTCTTCTCTTGGCTTGTTGAGTTTTCAAGTTTCAAAAGTTTCAAGAAATGGATGGCTACAACAACCAGCAACGTATCACCGGTGAGCAACTTTCTTTTTCTCTCACTTTGTATGATATCTACAAATCATTATATAGGGGATGCATCAAAAGAACATGTTATCGCCCCAAGATTGGATTGATTACAAAAATCTGTCTGTTTACTATGTGTTGTAGAGACTGAATATGGATCACAGATGAGTACAGGAGAAACAAACACAACTAGCAACGGTGCACAATCGGTCCCACCCCCGCCGATGGGATACCCTACGAAGGAAACCGAGCAGAACGGGGTTGAGCCACCCGTTGAGACGAGGTCAAAGGGCGATGGCTTCTGGAAGGGCTGGTAAGCATAATGAGGTTTCTGATTGTTATTGTTTTTATCTTGTTTGATGATTTGTTTAGAGATAATTTGTTTTGGTATGTGGTTTATCTAGTTGTGCAGGGTTATGTTGCTGTTGTGCTCTGGATATGTGCTTCTGATGAGGAATGCAACGACAAAGCCGAATAATCATACGCTTAACTTATGCCTTGTATGTTTGTGTTCAATGGAAAGTTTGGGCTTGGATTGTTTGTTTTCATTAGCAACTTCAAATTTGATTATCCATTTCTTATTTGTACAAGTTAATGCTTCTAGCTTCATGTATTAAATTGTTTGAGATTTGATGAACAAGCATTCAAAAAAAACATACTCGCTAGAAATGAATCAAATCAGTAATCATCTATAATGGCAAGATAAGTAAACTTTGGTATGAATTACATAGCAAATCATTGGTAATAAATAGACTAATTTCCAACCCATGGAACAAGAAGAAAGCAAACCAAAGTGCTCAAATCATCCCTAATACTATGGGATCAAATGCAAGCAAATCCAGTTATCATATTCGCTAATTGTTCAATCACAATTTCCTACTAATCTAAAGACTCAATTTTCACTGTCAATTCACATTGACAGCAAAATGAACACTCAATGTTAACTCTCAATTCACATTGCAAGCACAATAAACACTCAGCTTTCCCTGCACACAGCACCAATTGTTGTCTAAATGATTGATCAAATGCAAGCAAATCAATCTACGAACCAGCCAATCCAAGCAAAAATCTTCGCATAAACCATAATAGATTAGGAAAAGATAATGAACTGTCTCATTGATTAAAATAACAGTATCCAGAAATCCAAAACAAAAAAACGAGCAGATGTCAACATCTCTAGAACTCGCAACAACAGCAAAACCATGGCTCTAGAACCTGAGCTTGGAGAAGAACCACCTATTCTTGCCAGTCTTAAACCTCTCCTCAAACCTCGCCTTGGTCTCCTTGGCGGCGGCGATCTTCTTATCCCTGGTCTCAAGAGCGTCGACGCTGACGACGTCCTTGAGATCCACATCGAGCGTGTACCGAGTCGGCATGATGTGGTTGTAATTCACCAGCTTCACGAAGCATTTCACGCGAGACTTCTTCGCCTGCTTCTTCATCGAGTCCTTCCGGATCACCTTCTTCGGGTACTTGGAGATTCCGGCCACCAGACAGTGCCCGTAATGGCGGTCCTTCACTCCGTCGTCGAATTGGCGCACGATCACGGCCTTCCTTCCGGCGTACCGCCCTTGGAGGAGGACCACCGCCTTTCCTGGCTTCAGGAATTTCACCATTTTTGACGACTCCGCCTCTTTCTCTGTGACTCTGCTTGTGTTTGTTCTCGCAGAGCACGGCTAGGGTTTGTTTCGGGGATTTATCGTTAGCAGATGCGAGACAGATTTACGTTAATGCCCTCCGCAACTTGTTTTTCTGACTAGGGTTTTTGTTACTGATCCACGTAGTATTAACTGGGCCTTTTGAAGGACTGGGCCCGAGTAATTAGATAGGCCCAATAATCCCAGTCAAACAATTGTGTTGACATTCGAAAATGTGAACACTTCCTTCAAGGGCTAAACTTACAATTACAAATAGTCTTGCTCATTGATATATACGTTTTTGTTCAGATGTTCATGATGTAAGTGAAGGATAAAGATTATATATTTAAAGATTTTGTTATTGATAAATGTAAAAATTTGATAGATCGAGAGGCGGAAAACTCGGCAATATGACAAAGATAGTTTTCAATACAAAGAGATCTAAAAACAGTCCTATTAGGCAAATAAGAGGAGGATGTGAAATTTATGGAACAATCCATTTCACTACATAGCATTAACTAGGTTACAACATACAAACTTCTCTTGTCATTATCATGTTATTATCTTGAACTCTTCAAGGAGTGATTCCAATGCAAGCCAAGAAGACCCTCCTTCATCCATTGCTTTCTTAGCATCTTCACCCACCTCCTTCGCCTTCTTCCTTGCCGACTTCCCCGTCTCTCCTTCCATTAACTCTCTCACCGCCTTCTCCAGCCCATCCGCCTTCACAAAGCCTCTCACCGACCCATCACACGTCTCCACTCGAATCCCCATCTTAATCTCCTCGACCACCATCCTCGCATTTAGATGCTGCTCCGCCATCATGGGCCAAGCCAATATCGGTACACACGCGCATATGCTTTCGATAACCGAATTCCACCCGCAATGACTCAAAAACCCTTGAACCGCCTCATGATCAAGCACTCGTCTTTGGTCGACCCAATCCTTGACCACCAAGCCTCTCTCCTTCACTCTTTCCACGAACCCATCCACGATCTCATCTTGTTCTTGATTCGGCCTCACTACCCACAAGAAACTCACCTCAGATCTCTCTAACCCTAGTGTTATCGCCTTCATTTGCTCACTTGACACCTCAGCTTGTGTCCCAAATGCAATGTACAAAACCTGAACCCCTTGTTCATGCTTTTGGTCCATCCATTTAACCCAACTCGGCTTTTCACACCCTTCTTCTTCACACCTCTTCTTCTTGGGCTCAGCCAAGCACAAGGGCCCGACAGGCCAAGCTATCGGCACAGGATTGACGTTGTAGTAATCAACAAAGCGGGGCTCAAGCTCATAGAAGCTATTAACCAACAAGCCTGAGCTAGAGACAGTAGCAATCACCATCTCCATTACATGATCAAAGTCTTCCCCACTCGGTTCTCGTTGGTTGAACGGATAGGACAGGTCGTTTCTAGTGATCTTGATCCAGGGGAAATCAGGGACTGTTATGGGCTCATCGTCGGGCTCAGGCCCGGCGAGAAGTCTCTTCATCCCAACAACTCTTGAAACGGTCATGGCGTAGTAGTTCATGCCATAGAAAGCCAACCTCGGGATGCTGAACTTGTTGGCTGATTGTAGTGTCCAAGGGAGGAAGCCGTCTGAGACCATGAGCTTGACATTGGTCAGGATTTCGAGGGAGTGCTCGAATTCGGGTTGGAGGAGTTTGGTGGAGTCGGAGAAGGAGTAGAAGAGTGACATTGATGGGAGCTTGTCCGTGCTCTCGACGCCTCGTGGGATTCCCGGGACGTTGGGGGCGAAAGGAAGGGAAATGATGGAGATGTCGACGTCGGAGAGGGAGGTGGCGATGAAGGGCTTGTTGGCCGGGGTGGTGAAGATCGTGACGGCGAGTTGGCGGCGGCGGAGGAGGCGGGCGAGGTGGAGGAGGGGGATGGTGTGGCCTTTGGACATGAAAGGGAAGAGCACAATGTGAGGTTTAGAGGCCATGTTCTTTCTTAAGGGTGTTTTTGTGAGATTTGAGAGTTTGGGCTATATTTTTGGATGAGGAGGATGTGAAATGGGGAGTGTTGATTTATAGAGTGGGCAGAGTCTTAAGTATTGGGGAAATGGGGAGAAGGATGTGAGCGGTGGAGATGGAAGAAAATGACTGAAAATTGTTTTATCTTTTATTGCTTTGGATCGTTACCTAAGTCGACGTGACGAGATTTGTTTCTAATGCAATAAATGCAAACAGTTTTAGGCGTCAATGTCAATTACTTAAGGTGTGTAGTAAATATGTTTTTAATGTTTACTTGGCCCAAGTCATGTTAGTTATGATAGCGCAAATGTAGACTACCGAGTAACGTTGCAACATAGTTACATAAGTTTACAAGTGTAAATCCATACAAAAATCCAGCGGGTAAGTTTTGATTAATAGTCTTTTCATATAGTCTTTTCTTTTCCATAGAAGAGGTTTGAATCATGATAGAGAGAAGAGGAATTCGAACTCCTGACCGAATGGTGACGAACGTTATCTCCTACCGGCCTTTCAAATCTAGTTGGCTTGTTTCATGGCACTTTATACGTCCAAATTTACAAGAACCAGAGACTAGTACCAGACAACTAAATTGCAAACAAAAGGAAAGAAAGAGAGAATGAGACGTGTGTGACCACGTACAGAAGCTTTTTGCATCACATACAGGTTGATATTGTGTTCAAAAGTGCAAATTAGGTCCCCCTTTTTTTCATGAGCCAAGATATTATTATAAGGAGGCGTGTTTAGATTGAGAACAAGTCGGGCATGCAACAAGAACAGAGTAGTGCATGTCTTTGTCCAAATCCATCTCAATTTGTTAGATCGACGAGGCTTCTTCAAATTTCAATTCAACGTTTACAACTTAAGCTGTATGTTTTTGGTTGGTTATAGATTGATATTTATGCTAGATCATATATTTTCTACAATTCCAACGTAAATCACATGAGAATAGTATTACGTATATCGTACAAATTGACCTTGCGCTTGGCGCATTAGTTCACTGGTTGAGCTCTCATAGTAGTACCATAAGGTCTCGGGTTCGAGACTCCAAAATGGCGGTTTGGCCTGTTCTCTTCCCTTGTGGATGGTCTAGGTGAACTTTAGTACTTGTGGCAATCCTAACATCTTTCCTTATTAAAAAAAATACAGATTGACCACAGATGATGGTTGGTGATGAGTATAAGTAATGGTCAGAAAGACCAAAAAACAAAAATGTAAGTAATGGTCAGAGATCACATGAGAACAGTTGCTACGTACGCAGTCGTGTATAGTATCTATGTACGTAGACCATTGGGTTGATTTGGTGAAACAATGGCTAATTTGGTGAATTACCCTTCGAGGCTGATTACTTATGAGGCAGGCCCAATTAAGATTATTGGACTGGAGACCCATTATCCCGGGCAGCCCGTCGTTTATAATTTTATGCAAAATTAAAATATATTCAATTTAATTAGTGCTAATTACTTCCGCCGGAAGGAATTACCTAATATCAATTAAATTCAATATAAAAACTCAAATCTATACTATATATTAAAGCCGGAGAATTTCGAGCCTCCACGTTAATTCTGGCCCCACTTGATTAACAATTTTATATGTTTTATTTTTCCTAATTATCTAATCTTTAACTTTATCTTTTTTCTTACTCATCAAATATCTATCTTTAAAGGCATATTATTTATCTTTAAAATTTCTTTAATTATCTAACCTTTAATTTTATCTTTTTTCTTACTCATCTAATATCTATCTTTGAAACAATATTATCTATCTTTAACATTTCATTCTATAAAAGATACATATTAATTAAATTAACTTTTCAATTCTCATTTTAATCTATTTATAAGAATTAATATATAGTATAGATTATAGTAGATACACAAATTAACGAAAAAATGATCATTACCCGTACATGGTACGGGTCTTCAACTAGTTAACATAAAAATCTAAACTAATCGAATGATCTATGCCGTCGTTATTTTTTTAGCATCATCTAGGCCGTTACGTAATTAGGAAACCAAAATTTCCCGACCAAAAAGATATGTTCTCAATTTAATCAAGCATAACGATCCTAATTATCATAATGAAATAATCTCGGCCGTCATTAATTTCTTTGAACTTGATCTAGGCCCTTATTTAAGATATTTTAGATTTGTTGAGATCCACATATATATATATAGATATTAAAGTTCAATAGTGAACACATAAGTATTAGAGAACAAGAGAACAATTGTAGGCCTTTGGATAATAATCAAATGGATGGCTGAGATTAGATCCCATATTCAAAATTAAACTCACACCCCTTAATTATACCTGTTGGTATTTTTGATTTTTAATGAAAATTCAAAAAATATGTTCGGATGAGATACGGTGAAAATATTCATTTTTTTATTTGATCTTAATTTTCCTTTTTCTATTCTATTAACCCATATTTATCGCAAGGCTTTTTGTAGGAATAAGTCACATAAACAATCCAGTCACAACAAATTTCGTATATACATTCTTTAGGTTGTGATATACAATATTAATGTACATGTATACATCTTGATATGCCGGCGAACCACCACGACTTCTGCGCAATGGAGGACGCCGAACTGCAATGGAGGACGTTTTCAGTTGCTGATCTGCAATGGAGGACGCCGATCTGCAATGGATGACGCCGAACTGCAATGGATGACGCCGAACTGCAATGGAGGATGCCGAACTGCAATTGAGGACGCCGAACTGCAATGGAGAACGCCGAATTTTGGACCAGCGTAATCTACAATGGAGGAAATCTGCGTGTTTTCCAAAATTATGGTGCGTAATCTGCAATGGAGAAAATCTGCGTATTTTCCAAATTTATGGTGTGGGTGGTTACAAAAGTCGTGGTGGTTCGCCGTATTTATGTCTATATACATGTGTTGTTATCTTATATACAATTGGTATTACTGGATATACATGACGTATTTTGTAATACATTTTTAGGGTTCGAGGGAGATGAATTTAGTTATTTGACCTATTCCTACAGATGAAGATGTACATATGTATCATAATAATGTATGTTACAACTTGATGTATGTATATACGAAAATTTTTGTTGTTACATTGTTTATGTGACCTATTCCTAGAGATCAAGATGTATATAACGTACAGGGGAAATGTATATGACCACCTAAGGAATGTATATACAAATTTATTGGTGCTTGTATTGTGTATGTGGGATGTTTCATACAGATAAAGATGTATAAATGTACATTAAACATGTATATGTCGACCTAAAGAATGTATATACCATTTTTTTTGTGGATATATTGTGTTTGTGACCTATTTATTCATATAAAGTTCTATATACGTACAATACACATGTATATGCCTACCTAAAGAATGTATATACCATTGCGCTCGGAATAACCACTTCGCCGGCCACCACCATTGCGCCGGCCACATCGAACCACCATTGTGCCGGCCGTCGGAACCACCAATGCGCTGGAAGGCCCCGTCGGACCCACCATGTCGCCAAAGCCACCATGTTGCCAATTATTGTACATATTGTATATAACAACATGAGGAATGTATATACGAAATTTGTTGTGGCTCAATTGTTTATATGACCTATTTATATAGATTAAGATGTATATACATACAGTAATATTGTATATAATAACCTAAGGAATGTATATACGAAATTTATTGTGGCTGGAATGTTTATGTGACCTATTTCTACAGAATAAGATGTATATATGTATAGTATATTGTATATGACAACCTGAGGAATGTATATACGAAATAAAATCCGGTATAAGATTTGGAAAATTTGGGCGTGGGCGGGGAGTTTGAGAAATTGTACGAGAACAAAGAATTTGGGGGAGTTCGACTATTAGGGTACAATTTGAGAATAAGATAAAAAATAAAATCAATTCCTATAATTTTTACCCAAAAATGAAAAAACCGATCAGTTTTTTTTTAAAATTCTAAACTTAATTAACACTTCCTAAAATTTAGGGATTGTTTTAAATTGTTAAACATGTTGCTAAAATTTTTACCAAAAAAATACAACCGATTCAGATTTTATTTTTTTTCTAAAATTCCACACTTAATCATCCCATCCTACAATTAAGAGACTTTTTAAATTTTGAAATATCATCCATTTTGTAAAGGTGATCTGAGCCATCCATTTGATTATCATCGAAAGGCCCATAAATGTTCACTTGTTCTCTAATACTTATGTGTTCACTATTGAACTTTAATCTATATATATTGGTCAAGACATAGCAAACAAACCACTTTGTTTTCCTTCAACACCAAGTTCTTCCGATCAGCGAATTCTCCAAACTTTAACTTACGTATATGTTGAAGTTTTCTCCGGCGCAGAGTGACGGCTACTCCACCTCTGACGACGACTTTGACATCGAGTTTGACTCCCTCTCTGACGTGGAAGATTATAAGTGGGCCGATTCTGTCATCATCTACGACGAGGAGGAGCAAACTCCGGCCACTACGGGACCTGTGGTCCGCCGCAGGAGTTAGCCATCCCGGTCGACGCCACTAACTGTGGACGCCGCCCCCAGGCCATAGTAAAACGTTGGTCCATGGAAGAGCATGAGTACGTACTCTACTTAATTTCATATGCCTATGCATGGAATTTTATAATTCTTTTTGTTGATGCGTTGAATATAATACTTACATGTAGTATATATTATCAATTTCTTGCTTTGTTGATGTTGGCTCTCTAACTGATAGATGCAAGATTGAAATACAATTTAGGGTTTGCTTTTTTTATTTTGTCGAAACAATTTAGAGTTTGCTACGTTTTATATAAAACATACCTTTTTATAAAAAATATGCTTTTTTTAATCTCAAAAATTCATAAAAACTAACTACATAAACGTACTGAGAGCATATAGAATGGTTGGCCATATTTTTTGTCTTCAAATTATGAAATTCATTCTTTTGTTTTACCTTTTTCATATAAAATTAATTAAAGAGATGCTTTTGTACTTTTAAGACACATGTCACCATATTGAAGAAAGACCAAATTTAACTTTGGGCATGGCCAAAACCAGCCTTCCCTCTCCTCCCCCTCTTTTCTTCGCTTTCAATATTTTTTTATTCTCTCTTTCTTCCCAAGGTCAAAAATTGGTCAACCATTAAACGATGACATTCATATATATTCCAAAATTTAACGTACTTGTGATTTGATAGTTTAAAGAATCAATGCATATGCTTTCATATGAATTTTGTTGTCGATTCCATCAGCAATATATTATCAGACTTTGTTGCTTCGTTGATGCTAATTCTCTATCAATTAGAAGTAAGATTTAACTACAATTTAATCTCATAACTTCCACTTGCTCGAATTTATAGAGTTTATCAAATACTTTTTAGGGCTTTAGTTTGTAAAACTAAAAGTACGTAGCATAGTTTATATCTTAGCAAATTAAATTTCGTTGACTTTTACCAAAAAAGATTTATATTTCGTTGACTTATATACATTCCAAATTCAACGTACATGTGATTTAATTGTCTAGTTTTGATGGTCTAACAACTATCTTGTCTTTGGGATAAAATTACAGACTTTTCTTGAAGGGCGTTGAGAGGAGATTGGACGAACATCGCAAAAGATCTTGTGAAGACAAGAAGCCTTGTCCAACTCGCAAGCCATGCTCAGAAGTAGTTCAAGAAGATTGCTTCCAATGCCGCCGCCAACGCCAGCGCAACCACCAGGAAGAGAAGGGCGAGAGCATCCACGACATGACGATCCATCACATTTAATTAAGTCATACCGGTTTGGTCAGGGTTCCGTAGGTTACTGGTGAATTAGGGTTTTGAGTTTAATTTAGGTACATAATAATCGTGTAAGTAGGGTACGTAGCTCAAGGCAGTATTACATGTCAAAAAGTTCATTAATTATATTACATGTTCATAACTTTCGGATTTATAAACGTTTTTTCATAGGTTTTTTCCAAAAAATATGATTATAGCATCGTTGAAAGAGAAATACTCTTACGTAATTAAGGTTAGACAAAAGCATTGAAAATATTGTTTGTTTAAGCATACGATGAGATTAATCTTGATTAAGAACTTTAATTGGAAGAATATAGGATTCATTTAAGCTTAAAATCGACACCTATAAGTGAGACATAGCTCGGCCTCTTGCTCTCTGAACGACGTCGTTTTAGGGGTGTATTGCTATTTATAACTTACAGAAAGAGTTTTGATAAAAAAAAACTTATAGAAGAGCATATTGGATTCATTTAAGCAGTTGATGTAAACAAACTCTTGATTGGTCAATTTATCTTATTTTTTCTGTGATTTTAGACTTTCAAGTTACAAGTTTAAGCTTTCACTAGTCTCTGCCTATTGAAATTGTAGTATTATATATCTATCCATTTATCTAACACCATATTAATAGGACAAGATCTTCCAGCCTGCAAGATCCATTCTTTTATACTTCTTTTTGTAGTTGAAAGCGGCCTGGAAGAATCATATCAAGATGAAAACAAATGTGCTGAGCCTAAATTTTCTCTAGTTAATTAACTAAAACATGATTGGAGGAATAGAATAATAATAATACTCTAATTGAGTTGATTAAGTATGATGACCAAGTAGTTGACATGACCCTATACAATACTTAGACCTCCTATAAAATAATCCAGAGGCTTCAAAATCCTCATTTATGTCATTGTTACCAGGATCTTCTGACTAGCTGCTATAGTGCTTCAAGATCACAGGGAAATCCAAGAAACAAACAAGATTTATTTTTCTTAGAAAAGAATTTGAGAGATGGAAGTTGGAGGAATTTCATGTCAGAAAGATGCGATGCCTTTTGTCGCCATGGTTGTCGTCGAGTGCACGAACGTTGGCCTGAATGTACTGTATAAGGCGGCGTCTTTGAAAGGGATGAGCTTCTATGTCTTCATTGTCTACTCTTATGTTGTTGCCACTCTTTTTCTTCTTCCATGCCTCTTCATCTTCAACAGGTGTCCTCTTCTTTTCCCTTTCCTTTTGAAGGCAAAAAAAAGTTGTATTCTTTTGTACCACAATGATTGGTTAATAAAGGAAAAGTTTCCCCTTTTGATGGGTCATTTTTGGACATTTACAGGAATGTTGAGCTTCCAGCAAAGAGATCCAATCTTATGTGCAGAATATTCCTTCTGGGTCTAACTGGGTAAGTGTGTTTATGGATCTGTCCATCTTTTAATCCATCTTTAAATCTGTTTTTCATGGTGCTTAATGTTGTGATTTATAGTTTTTTTGCACAAGTATGTGCAAATTTAGGAATAATGTACAGTTCTCCTACTCTTGCATCTGCTATGAGTAATCTGGTTCCAGCTTTCACCTTCATACTTGCAATCATGTTCAGGTTTTGTTTTCTTCCTATTCCCTTATTCTTTTTTCTTCTTCTTGTTCATCAATTGATGCTTTTCTTGCAAGTAGGCATCTTTTTTTATTGCAAATTAATTAATTATGTCTTTAATTAAGTGGCCTATTTTGGTGTGATTTGTATTGGAGTAAGCAAAAAGTCGTACCTATAAACCACTAATAGTGGTAATGGGATTCATTAGGACAAATTTGCTGACAATGATTTGAAATTTATGAAGCTTATTTATGTGTTGCTTTGTTAAAAGGTATGTAATTTATGTGTTGTTTTTTGGAATGAAGGATGGAAAAGGTAAGTTGGAGAAGCATAAGCACACAAGCAAAAATCATGGGCACAGCTTTATCAATAGGAGGAGCTTGTGTTGTTACTTTGTACAAAGGCTCATCAATGGACTCAACATCACCTCAAAGTTCAATCTTGCATGTTCTTCCTTGGGGAAGTGCATTGAACTTTTCTATATCCAATTGGGTAATTGGTGCCTTTCTCTTGGCAGCTGAGTACCTTCTCCTTTCAGTCACCTACATCATTCAGGTTAGATTCGAGCTTTTAGTGCACCAATGAAACCCGAGAGAAACCCAACAACTTACATTTGTTGATTGGTGTTATAGGGCCAGATTTTGAATGAGTACCCAGCTGAGTTACACTTGGTGTTCTGCTACAACACATGTGTGATGGGTCTGTCTTTCATGGCTGGCTTGCTCTTGGAAAATGATCTAAGTGCTTGGAAGTTGAGAGTCGACGTAGAGTTGGCTACAATCTTGTACTCGGTATGTAGAAAAAAAACTTATTCCTTTCGGTTTACATCTTGTCTTTGCACATTCTACGTCGCCATTGGTAACATCCCCTGACTTGCTCGGGATAAGGATGCGTACATGTTGACACTAGACCATATGCCTTGTAGGATTCAATGGGCAGGCGCTATTGTAATCAGTTAATCAATGGACTCTTGGCATGCACCAAGACTTGTTGCTTGTTACAGTTGAGTTTGTAACATACTAACATTATATATTATAGGGAATCCTAGTGTCTTCAGTGTGCACTGTGATTCATACATGGGGATTACATCTCAAAGGGCCGTTTTACATAGCCTTGTTCAGGCCAATGTCGATTGCAATCGCAGCTATCATGAGCGCAATGTTCTTGCACGAGAGCCTCCAACTCGAATGGTGACGAATCTAGCCTTATATATTGTGATCTTGTTAATCTTGTTGTAGTGCTAAAGTTTGTCTAAATCTTCTGTTGGGTATTTGCAGCTTCATAGGAGCAGTGATCATATCAGTTGGGTTTTACGTAGTGCTATGGGGAAAAGCAAAAGAAGAGGTTGTAGAAGAGGAAGAGGCGGCCAAGTTCACATATCCATCAAAGGAAACCATAGCTTTGCTTTCAAGCAAAGTTATGGTATAGAGATCAAATTAAGTGCATAACAACTCTCAATCGAGGTTATAGAGAAATGGTTAGTTGTAATGTGTAAATACAGATCATGAGAAATGGAAAGTTCTGATTCTTGATGAAGTCCAAATTTGACTAGGCTTCTGACTAGGTACAAAGCTAGCTAAAGTTAGAACAGAAGATGCCAACTTTGGTCCCAATGAAAATGAAATTTGAACAATTTGGGCAATTATTGTTACTTATTTTGCATATAAGCTTGAACCAAGACCTCTATTTTTTATTCTTTCTTTGTCATGCTTCGGAACGTGGAATTGGAAATCAAATCAAGGCATAATTAAATGTATTAGTCAGGCTGATAAAGGCACACAAATCAACCACTTCAATTGGCGTTATTTATTTGATGAAGAGATGTTTATTCACCATAGTGAAATCCAAAGGAGACCACACTAAATTTTAGAAAAGAAATGTGTCGGTGCCACCATACTAAATTGGGGAAATGACCTCAAAAGTCCAAAGTAACAACGTTAAACTTACGATGTACTCCATTTATACATACACACACTACCTTGGGTTCTTTAAATAGTTCTATTATCTAGGAGTATATTTTATTTAATTAGAATATTATAAGATATTTTAGAAATAGAACTCCTAACCTTAGACTTAGGTTTAAAAGACTGATGATCACTTTTTTTTGTTTTAATATATATTATAAATTTATAAGAATGACCCTAGAAAATTCTTATAGTCAAACCGGGAGTTGATTAAAGAATATGAAATTTATCTAGATAAGCTAAAATTTTAGTACGTTTTTTCTTCTTTTGTTTCGTTACTTTTTCTTTATTTTTTACAATTTGACTTCTCAATGAACTTATTTGGAGAATATTGTAATATTGTTGACCAAGACAAATTTGAAAATATCAACGTCTAGACAAACGCTCATAAAATATGTTTATTTCTATATTATCCTACGCAAATTCCACCCTACTTTTCTTTATTTATTTATTTTTCAAAAAGTAAGAATTAGCATATTCCTTCAAGGGGGACGTCCTAGAGCGTCCTTTCGGACGAGAATTTCAAGTTCTGGAAGATTCACAATGACATCAGTAGGGAGGCTATGTCTCATTTTAGCAATTTTATCGACCACAACATTACACACTCACCTTCTATTTCTAAATTTCTTATTCCTAGTTCTTTGGCTAGTTTGATCCCATCTCTCAATGTCATTGTTTCAACCTTAGGTACTGAAATATTTCCATATTGATTAGATCTAATATGAAGCACTTTCGCATTTAATTCACAGATCACTACACCAATAGTTGATGACCCGTTAGATAACTTAGATCCGTCAAAGTTTAACTTGGCGAACCCTGGGCTTGGTTTTTGCCAAGTGGCAACTTTCCTACTATAATTTTGTCTCCTCGGTCGTGTCTGTAATTGATCATCTTCTTGTTCTGTCCAGTTTTTTGCTTTTTCCCAACTATGCATTTGTAGTTTTATGAATTAAAATAGATCAGTATTTAAATCATTATCTGATTGTTGGAATACAAGCTTATTTCGTTGGTACTAGATTCCCCACCAAGCAAATGCTAGTTCTGCAAAATCTTTTGTTCCAATTGTTTGACCAATTTCAGAGATGATTTGTCTTGGTGATTTATTTGATGAGTTGTAGCTCTGTAGGGCATGAGCAGTTCGTTGATTGATTTTTTGGATTATGTTGCGGGTGTGAACACACCTAACAAGAAGGTGTTCTACATCCTCTTGAGGATAATTGCACATAAAGCATCAATCTGGCACTACAACATTCTTTCCCCTCAGTCTGGCCTTTGTTGGAAGGCCGTTGTTGTCGATTTTCCATAAAAAAATTTAACTTTTGGAGACGTCTCTAGTTTCCATATCCATGAATTCGGTGTGCGGTTGTAGTTCGTAATTTTGGTGATATGATCAACTGTTGAAGAGGTTGTGAACCAACCACGCTTACTAGGTGCCCAATATAATCGGTCTGTGATGGCATTTTCAAATATGGGGATATTGACTATTTGTTCGACTTTCTTGATTGGTAGATGTTGTCTTAGTTCATCAATTTTCCATTCACCTGCCCTTGAGATAAATGCATAGGTTGTACAATTCTTGTTTATTTCATGAGGCCTAAGAGCATATTTTGCCAATGGTTCATTTCCTACCCATCAATCTGTCCAGAACTTAATCGTCTTGTCATCACCTATTTGCCATATAAGTCCCTGTTCAAAGTCATGCCTTAATTTCATTAGTTTTTTCCATTGCCACGAGGTGTTGAATTTCATCTTGTATGAAAATAGATTTTCTTGTTTGAGGTATTTTTCCTTAATTATTTGTACCCAAATATTCCATGGTTCTGCTATAATTTTCCACAATAAATTCATTTGGAGTGCTTTATTCATGTGTTCTGCTTTCCTTAGACGTAAACCTAGCTACATGGATTTAGGTTTACGTACATATTCTATCTCATCCTATGAGAGGTCTATAGTTTTCACCTTTGTTCCAGAAAAAATTCCTATTTAATATATCTAGCTCTTCATGGACGTTAGAGGGTAGCATAACACTTTGCATTATATAATTCGGTTTAGAGGACAAGTTTGATCGGATGAGGATTGTTCGTCCTTCTTGTGACAATGCATTTGCTTTCCATTTTGTCAATTGAGCCTTCGATTTTCCAATCATGTCGCTAAAGGTTTCCTTTTTCACTTTCTCATTAATGATCGGACATCCTAAATACTTTTCTATGTTTGTCATGGTAGGGATGCTTAGAACTTGTTGGATTTGCTGTTTTTGGTGGTTAGAAACCAATTTCGAAGTTTGGAAGACAGATTTGCGATAGTTCACTTTTTGTCCAGAAATGACACAATAATCACTAACAATACTTTTAACCACTTCACAAGCGTTGTGGGTGGCTCTAGCGAAAATAATGATATCATCTGCAAAAGTTAGGAAGGGGATTTTGGGTCCAGCTCTTGTTAAGGCAAGACCAATTATTTTGGACGAGGTGTTAGTCTCTTGTTGGAGTCGTCTTGCTAGAATTTTTGTACCAATGATAACTAAATAAGGATATAAAGGGTCTCCTTGTCATAAGCCCCGTTTAGGAAGACAAAGTTATGTGGGTCCGTTGTTAACTAGGATAGAGTACAAGACTGTCTTCATGCACTCGCGGATCCATCCTAGAAATTTACCATCAAATCCAAACTTTTCCATTACTAGAAGTAAAAATTCCCGATCCGTTCTATCATATGCTTTTTCCATGCCAAGTTTTATAGCGACTTAGACCCGGCAAAAAGTGACCCGAAACCGAAATCCGAACCGAACCGACCCGACCCGAACCCGAAATTAGACCCGAACAACGAAAATGAACCATCCGAACATGACCCAGACCCGACCTGAATCCGATCCGAAATGACCCGAATAAAATGTAAATTGAACTGACCCGAACCAAACTGACCCGAACCGAACTACACCCGAACCGAACTGACCCGAACTAAACCTGACCCAAAATGAACCGATCCGAAATGACCCGAAATCATCCAAACTAAATCTTAAGAGTAGATTTACGATTAAAAATATAATTAAAAGTTAAAAAGTAATGATATAAAATATTAGAATGGTGGTGATCACAAATAATGTATAGCAAAAGACCGAACAAGTACATCGATCTACACTTTTAATAGCAATCGAAAAAATACAATTAGTCAACATATGAACATATTATATGGACTCATAAAAAAATACAATTAGTCTACATATTCACACATTCACATGAATACGAGCATTCTAAGAATACTCTTGTGTGTCGTATAAGTGTAAGTCATAATCATATTATATATATTAATAACTTAATATATATTGTGTGTTGAGCCCACTTAATAAGTAATATACTTTTGTACTTAGATATATAACTTTTTTATTTTTATATCTCATTTACTATAAAATACATGAGATAAAACAATTCAGTATACTGTATACGAATATACTTTCCGAAATAACATTAATCATTATATATAGTTGTATAACAAAATATTTAAATTAGGGCTTGTTTAGGAAAACTACACATAAGAAGGAAAAAAAAAAGAGCAGACTAACACGATTAGGAAATAAAAGCAAAAGAATAAAAAAATTAATTCTTTAAGAGCCATTTAAATTAAAAAGCTAAGCAAGATTTAAAAAAAAAAACAAATAAACAAACTAAAAAAAGAGGCCTCAATTATTATACTAGATGCCCAATTTTGAAAGAAGAAAACTTTAGGGCCCAATGATCCACACAATAAGAAAATAAAACAAATTAGAGATGGAGTTTCGAACAGCCGATCATTTACAACATTTCTAAACTCTACACCACCAAGTAGGGGTGAGCAAACGGATTATCCGATCCGATCTGAAATAGCGGATATCCGAATTTTTTTGGTCAAAATTAGCGATCCGCATCCGATCCGTTATTAGCCGGATCAGATATCCGAGACTAGATGTTTTGGATATCCAAAATATCCGTTTTAGTATTCTTTTTCAAATTATAATAATAAAAATAATAAAATTAGTTATGAATAACAAAAGATATAAGTATCCAAATTATCCGTATTTTATCGGATCGGATCGACAGATCGGATATTTTTGCTCACCCCTACCACCAAGCCAAGTTGTATCCCTAAATCTTACGTAAAACATTTGATATATAAGGGGCCCAAATTATTTGGGGGCCCTGCTCCGTCTAACCGGTTGAACCGGGTAATTAGCTGGGCCTGACACTAATTAGCATAGTTAAATTGAGACACGTGTTAAAAAATATAGATATGTCTTGAATGTATAAATAATATGTTATCCAATCTAATTAATGATTTATGATATATACAAGATAAGTCTGATAAATTGTTTTAACCATATAAATAACATAAATATACAAAAATGAAATAACATTATTTAAAATTTTATATAAAAATCATGTGTACCGGTTGATTGGGTTTTTGTAAATAACACCCGAATCCGAATTGACCCGATCCGAAATGATCCGATTCGAAGCAATCCGAAAAGGACCTGAACCGAACTACACCCAAAACCGAACAATATTAGGATCGTTTCAGCGAATCCGAACTAGACCCGAACCCGAACAACATTTGGACCCGAACCGAACTCGAACCGAACCGAACAAGATCCGAAATAGCTGTTTGACCCGAGCAAACCCGATCCGAACGACCCGATCCCAACTGACCCGAACAACCCGAATTGTCAGGTCTATAGCTACCCAACCATCTTTATTCTTTCTTCCTCCAAATGAGTGGAGGATTTCATGTGCAATGAGTACATTGCCTTGGATGGCTCTTTGAGCAACAAAGGCCCCTTGAAGAGGATGTATAATTTTTCCAATAACATGTTTGAGTCTTTTAGTAATTATTTTTGATATGACTTTGTAGATTGTGGTGCACAAACTGATGGGTTGGTAATGGTTTGTTGACTTTGGATCCTCTTTTTTCGGGAGTAAGGAGATAAATGTATGGTTTGTTTGCTTTAAGAGTTTGCCCGAGTGAAAAAAAATCTTTTGCTAGTCTTAATTACAGTAGGACCTACAATATCCCAATAGTTTTTATAGAACTGTCATTCCATCCGGACCAGGCGACTTATCTGTTCCTAGAGACATGACAGTTTTCTTAATCTCTTTATTCGTGACATTTTTGGTGAGTTTGATATTGTCATCAATTGTTATCTCATGGGTAATTAGGTTGAGGTACTCTTGTAGGAGTGTTAGATTTATGGGTTCCTTCGTATATCATTTTCGGAAGTCCGTTCTAATTCCTTCTCTAATGTTGTTCTCTCCGACTATTTGGGTCTCTTCGTCAAGTCTGATTTCTTTGATTAATTTCCTATTTCTTCGGCCACTAGCCATCTTGTGGAAATAACTTGAGTTTGAATCAGTTAATTTTATGTGTTTAGTTTTTGCTCGCTGCTTCCAGTAGGTTTTGTGAAAATTCAATATACACTCTTTTTTCCTTAATAGGCAAAGTTGTTTTTGAATGATTCCTGGTTGTGGAGATTGATGGATTTGTTCTTGAAGAGCTTGAAGTTCATCTTCAATGTTTTGCAGTTGTTCAAAGGTGTTACCAAACGTTTTTTTGTTCCACTGTTTGGCTTGTGTTTTAAGAAGTTGAGTTTTCTTAACTAATTTGTACATGTTTGATCCTTCAAAATTCGCTCTCCATACTTTCCTTTATGTTTAGAATAATGGCTAGATGTGTTGGAATTTAACTTCATTTAAGGGTTCGGTTTAGTAATTTCATTTCGTTTTGTTACGCGTTATGTAAGACGTAACTAGCAACTTTGAGAAATCCTTTAAGAAAACATGAAATAATTCATCTCACATTTGATGTGAATGTTAAAAAAAATCAGAGAATGCAAATTGTTAAAACTTTTTTATGTCTACCATAATTGTTGAGCCCTCCGAAAAACTGCTGCCAAATAACGAGTGATGACGAAGGCCGAGGATCTCGCTGAAGGAGCGACAATTGCGGACACGTTACACTAACAGACTCAAACGGTACTTTCCATAACCACAATGGCGAGAATCACGAGATTCTCTTAAATCCCTTGTCAACGGTCTGATCAAGAGTAGAAGAGGCCTGATTATAAAAGGCAAGAGGCATACTTTGTAATAACCGCTATTTTTTTAAATATGATATTATATAATATATATTTTATTGGAAGTGTAAAACTCTATTCTTATAGATTCGTTTTCTTAACGATAAACAAAAACTTATAAGAAGTAATTTAAAATTTAAAGAGAAGAGATTGAGAAAATAAAATTTAACGAGTATAGTTAATTATCCAATTTTCAATTTGCTCAAATAAAATTGGGCCTTTCCCAATCCAACCAAGCTGGCCCAATGTGTTATTAGTCTCATAAAAAAATAGAAGAAGATGAAGTTGTATAGATTTGAACCCTAGATCTGCCTAGCGGATAACACCCAAACCTATTCCCTCTTCCGAGAAAATTTGGTAAGTACGTAATTTGGGTAGATTTGTGAAGCGGGTAGGCTGCCTTGAAAATTTATGTGCTAACTAGTCGTTTATCCGAAAATACCCCTTGTCAAAAAGAAAAGTACACGCGTGCCACCGCGTCCCACCTGAAATCCTGTCATCCAAAATTCCTGTCACCGGAAGATTGAAAACAACTTGTCACCATGCATAAAAACTTGTCATTGCTTAGAAAAACTTGTCATTGGGTAGAAAAACTTGTAATTGCGTAGAAAACTTGTCATTGCGTATAAAAACTTACGTTGAAAACTTGTCATCCCACCTTACGAAAAACTTGTCACTACGTAGAAAACTTGTCATCGCTTCATAAAAATTTGTCATAGCGTACAAAAAACTTGTCATAACGTACAAAAAAACTTGTCATAGCGTACAAAAAACGTGTCTTCGCTTACAAAAACTTGTCGTCGCGTACAAAAACTTGTCGTCACGTACAAAAACTTGTCGTCACTCAACCTATCATCACGTACAAAAAACCTATCATCACATACAAAACTTGTTTTTACTCTAACTTGTCATCACGTATGCAACTTGTCATCAGAATTTATTAGTAACCTATGTGGGATTTGAACCCACATTATTATGCGTTAAACACATTGCTCTACCATTTGAGCTAATAGGCCATAAGAAAAAGTAATACTAGACAAATTTAACAATGCAAAAAAAACCCTTAAAACCAATTGATCATCACCTAAACCCGTAAATTCAACTTGTCATCAATAAAAAATGTAAAACCAACTTGTCATCACAAAACCCGTAAACACAACTAGTCATCACCAAAACTCATAAAAACAACTTATCATCGTCAAAACATGTAAAACCAACTTGTATCACAAAAATCCATAAAAACAAATTAATTATGTACCTCGGAGGAGAATGAGATGTAGTAAAAACAAATTAATTTAATTCCTTGGCTCTTTGACAATACATTTAAGCTATAGAAGATGGACTCAAATAGGTCGTTTATGCTTTTGTGTTCTAGACAATATGAGCAAGCAATTCCTTGATTCTTGTTTGGTCTACTCAGAGAGGTAAAACCTGACGAAGAGCTTCCATAGCTCCGGTACGATCACCTGTCCGATAGAGGAAGCGTGTTTGATAAAAGGAGCAAATCCTTGTACAGGTAGAAAGTAGATTTGCTTCCTAATGTGATGAGCCAAACTACATCAAATGCAGAATACTATTTCTTCTGTTAGGATAAAGATTCGGTCTCAGATCGGTTCCATCTAAGATCAAGCTGACACATTCAGAGTTCTCAAGATACCAAGCCTAGTATAGTTCTAACAAATTAATGAATGTCGTGTGCTCAATTTTGCCAAATTATGTAATAGTATCACGAAATCCGGACACCAAATCATAGAGAAGAAATTGAGAGAAGAATGGATGAAAAATAACCTAGAATCGGGATGATGTGCAAGGATTGGAGGAGGACGACTAACCTACGATGCAAACCAAGCATCGGAGAGGTGAGAGAAGAAAGACAATGTTTGAACATTGTTCTGCAATTCCAAAAGCTTCGAGGAATCGGACGAGCACACGACATACACCAATGGCCGAGGTTTGTGAACGGAGTTCTCGACGAGGCCTGGCGAGAGGTTCGCCCGGCGTCGGATTCAACAACACTAATGGCCGCATCGACGGCTGAATTTCCGTCGGCGGCGTTCGTCGCAGAATTAGGGTTTTCTGCGATGGCGTTTTCAACTGTGAGCTTCGGGGCACCGTCATCGCCTACGTGCTTGGAGTTCTCCGGTGGCGAAGAGGACAAATCTGGCCGGAGGATGACGAGGACAACGAGATCTGGGCACGGAGACAGCAACTCCTTTCAGCGGTGGGTGAGGGCCGCAGAAGCTGGTGGTGGAGACGACGGTCTGGCCGGCGGTCGGAACAAGGCGGTGGACTCCTTAGTCCTTGCACGAGTCGAGAATCCGATCTTCGTATCCATGGGAGAGAGGGAGATTGAGATTTGGGAGAGAGGAAGGGTGAGATTTGTGAGAGAGAAAGAGGAACGCAGAGAAAATGGCGGAATTCCAAAAGTGAAAAAATAAAAGAGGTAAAATAATTTTAGGGTTATATAACGACTAGTTACCTCTTTTTTTTTTTTATGAAGCGTCTATCATAACTATATACTAAAGCGGAGGTTAGATTTAATATTTAGCCCGACACGTGACATTTTCTCATTGGACCGTGTCACCCATTTTTAATAAAACAATTCAATTAATTTGATTGGTTGAAATTTCATTGTAGACCCCACATTAAATTTCTCTTATCTAGCCAATTTTTTTTAAAAAAAGTCTTTCTAATATATTGCTTAAAATAAAACAATAATAATCCCAACTAATTGATCAATTCTTATCCAATATACATAATCTATCTAATATACCAAATAGTATAGAATAATCTTATCCAAAAAAATCTATCTAGCCTACCAAATCTATCTAATATATCGTATGGGTTATATATTGATCAAATTGTTACGTAGGTGATCAATTCTTGATTTCCGTATTCATCAATTCTTGATTTCGGTACAAAGCCACAAATTGTTACGTAGGTACTTAGCTTATACAAATTGTTCTCTATATCTATAGTTTAGCTAGGATTAGTACGCATGTTTAATCATTATTTGCGAAGTTTATCATTAAAATGATATATAAAGAATATATTATCGTAGAAATATTTTATCATTAAAATAAATCTCATAAGAATAAACTTAAATAAAATAACACAAGATTTTATATCAAACTATTTATTTGAATAACTATATATAAAATTTAGACCAAATTTTTAGTTAAATCAAATCGTGCCTTCAAAGGCACGGGTACTGCCACTAGTTTAGTTTCCAAATCTTGAGAAAGTGGCCTGGACACCATCTTCCCTCTTCCCCAACCGAACCCTAAGCCCTTCGGAGCCCCTTGTTTGGCTCGTCGGGTGCGCTGGGGAGGAGCCCAATCGAACGCGTCGGAGGCTGCGGCGTCGTCTCCTGTCGCCGAGCTTCCGTCGCCGGAGCTGCTGGTTGGTGTCGTTGCTGCACGCGTGAAGAGGAGGAGGCAAGCCAGCTGATTTTTGTGCGTAAAAGAAGGAGGAGGCTGCTCATAAAAGAAGGAGGGCCAAAATGCCAAATTGGCATTAAAAAAGACCACTTTTGGACACTTGAGTATTTAAAAAGTATATTTGGAGAAATGGGTATTTAAAAACAAAAATTTGGACGTTTGAACATTATAAAAGAAAAAAATTGTCATTTTAGTACAATTTTAAGAAAATAATCAGATTTACATGCAAAATATACTAGCGTATTAATTAAAAAATGTTATAGTAGGTTAAAACTAGTTCTTTTTATTTATAATCAAAAAAACTATACTCAAAATTTTCATGCAAATAAGGGCTTTATTTGGTTTAAAGCATAATTTGATTATTCCATCATAACATATATTAGTTTTTTACATTGGAAATAAAAACTTTGATGTTATTAATTTGAAAAGACATACAATTTGTAAGGTCTATTAGAATAATGAGTTTATCGGATTGCACTATTACAAAAACAATTAAAAACACATTTCATTAAATATTTTTACTTACAAGCAAACTTGAAAAGATATTTATTTAATTTTTTATTTAATTTTGATTAATAATATATGGCTAACTCAATTTGAAAAATTTTAATGAAAATTGAATGTTAACTACCTAGAAAGAAAAAAAAATATTAATTTCAACATAAATGAAAACATTGAATAAAATTCAATATTTTTAATCATAAAATACTTAATTGACCCATTTTCATTTTTTTAATACCCAAATGTCCAATTTTTGTTTTTTTAATACTCAAATGTCCAAAAGGTATTTTTTAATACTCAAGTGTCCAAAGTTATTGCTTTTTAATACCAATACGGTAATTTGGGCCTATCTTTTATTTTTGTAGGTTTAAATTAATTAGGCCCACTAAATTAATTAGGCCCATCTACTTATTAGAAGTGAAGATGACTTTTTTTTGGGAGTGATAGAGATACCCATAGGGTAGTCTACCCCAAGGTTGTTAGGATCGCGACTCGGATCGTACGATCCTACGATTCAAATTTGACTAAACGATTCAGATCGTGTATATAAAATCGTATGAAGTAGGAGCGTAGGTAGGATCGTATAGGATCGGTGGGATCGTAGGATCGTAGGATCGCAAGTAGGATCGTAAGATCCCATAAATACGGGTTGTAGAGTACAATTCTTATATTTTAGGCTATTTAGCTCCATTTAAATGGTTACAATATGGTTACTAGTCACTAGCCCATTCTAAACTAATATTTTTTTAAAGGAAAAATAATATAAGTTATATCATATTTTTAATTTAAATCTTTTTTAAATGTCCATTTATTCAATCCCCTTCTCTTTCATTCTTCCTCTTGTTTTCATTGTAGGCGGAATTATTATAAAAGTTAAATTTGTTACTTATTTCATAAACTTTTATATTTATAGATATTTGTTTTTATTAGTTGATGATTATTTGATAAAGTCGAACTTTACTATTAATTTATTAATACTCATAACACTTGTGTCCTAGCTACTACAAACTTATTTAGGCTATAGTGTTATTGTGGTATTTTTTTAATGATATTACTCTTTATAATGGTATCATTACACATCATTCTATTTAATTATGGATAATTAATTAGGTAAAAATGACATTATTTCCTTCTCATTTTCACGTACTTTCTTGGTATAAGAACATATTATGGTCAATTCTTTCGTGATATGGAATGGTGGATGTGAAAAATACATACATTGATAACTTATTTTCCTTTTTGATTGATATGTAACATATATTGAAGTTGAATTATTTATAACTATATCAAGTTAATAGGATCTTACGATCTCATCGATCCGATCCTACGATTCGATCCTGCTACCCCTCTACGATCCGATTCAAGGATTCCGATCCTCACAACCTTGGTCTACCCACTTACCAAATCACCCATTTTTTTGCCATGTCATTACCTTAATGCCACATCATAACACATTATGACATGTCATTTAAGTATGTGTAAGTGTGTAATAGAGGAAACTAGTTCAAAAATATTAGAGTATTTATGGACATTAATAAAATCTAAATTACCTTCTTAATTCTAAGCCGTATCTAAAAGGAAAGTTTTTGAACCCTCATCCTTCACAAATGTTTTAGTATGTAGTATACCACTAGTATTATATTACACTATTAGTATACTATGTATAGTAAACAAAATCTACTCTATGTATTATAAGTTATAACCCCTCCAATATACAATATATATATATGTATAATTTAACCCATTTCAACAATATAACTTATTTTTCCAATATTCGTAAGCAATTATATACATCTAATTATTTTGCAAATTATGCAATATTTTTTGTATGAATCATGTAGTATCATTAAATTAGTGTATTTGTGAAATTAGTCAATCGGTTAAGCCTCTAGGGTAACACCCAGGTTTTTGGTTCGACTCTTATAGATACCATCGACCTAGAAGTATATATTTTGAAATTATTCCTTTCATCTTATGATCATAGTATAATTAAGATGATGTAATAAATTTTGAACAAACAAAATTGTAGTCTAAGATAAATTTTATAAAAAATGAAACTACTTTTATATTTAATCCATTCATCTTATGACATACTAGAATATATAACAATCTAGTATTTATTCTATATATTTATCTTACTTTTTACCCAAAATAAAGTAATATATATTAAACTCTAAACTTTAAATCATCATACTTGTTACTTGAAAATAAAATAGTACTCCGTATATACTAAATCCATAAAGCCTAAAATAAATAGTATATACCTATAAGTTATTACGTAACTCATATATTAGTATATTGTATATAATATAAGGTTAGGTGAAGTAAAAAAAGTGTCCCAATTTTGTGAGGAGTTTCCATAGAACTTTAATGTATTAATGGTTGTAAATTTTTGAAAATTAGATCTAACAAAAAGTTCAAGAAAATATTTTCATTTCTAGATTTCTCTCTCATGTTTCATTACATCTATATCAGTGTTTACTCTAAATCTTATATCCTCTAATACATATTAAACAAGTATATTATTGTATTATAAAGGAAAGTTAAATGTATTGAATATAGGAGTTTTATAATATTATGCGTTATTTTTGACAAAAACCACCTTTTAAACAATGTTTTTTAAGAATCCACCTCTTAAACTGTCGTTTGTGTGAAACCACCTTTTATGATGTAAACACCCAAGTTTAAACATATTAAACTAATTTCTTGTGAAAAGTTATCGTATTTTGACCAAAATACCCTTATAAATTAATTTGTTATTTTCTTTCTAATATTTTTTTTGAACTTCTAAAAAATATAAGAATTTTTCGAAAAAATAGTCAAAACCTTAGACCACTAACTCTTTTTATTCTAAAATCTTAAATGTTGAACCTTGAATGTTAAATCCTAACCCCAGTAATCCCAAATACTAAATCTAGCTAAAACCCTAGACTCTTACCTAAAAACATAGACAACAACCCTAAACATTCGAGTTGATGAATTTTGTAGTTTTGAATCTTATGAACAATCTCCTAAAATCTCCATCCCATTAAAAGTTTTGTTCTACCAAACACTAATTTGAGTAAACTTGGAATAATTAAAAATTTGAAAAATCTCCACAAACCTATCCCGAATGAAGCCTTTGATATGGTAGACCGGTACTCACTCCGTTTATATATATTTACACGTCAATCTAGAGTTCGTCTTAAAAATTACAAGTTGTAGAATGATTTGACTTAGCTACTCGATCTCTATATTCTCAAGATGATCAAATGACTAAATATTATTTTAAAAATTTATATACATATTTTAAATTTATATATACATATCTAAATATGTCAAGCTACTGAACATCTATTATAAATTTATATAATTATTTTAAAGTAATGAGAATAATTTTTAAAAATGACTAAACATGTCAAACGATCAACAAATACTATTGAACGAAAAATGTGACTAAAATAATATATACATATCGACAAAGAAAGTATTAATCTAAAATGCATTGATACATCCAAATTATTTTAGACGGTAAGCATATACTTCCAAATACTAATTAAATATATATACCCTATTTTTTGGTCGATAAAATATATATACCCTATATATCTAATGCTCATGGCCTTATTGTACATAAGTTATAAATCTTAAGCTTGTACACTCATATATTATCTATTAAGATTTGCACATAAAAACGAATATAGGTAATTAGGTACAATACTATAGTACTATGTATGAACTTGTATTTATTACTGACCCTTATGTGGGATTCTTAAAACTTTTTTACAATGTTATTTTTTATTTTGATAATATTGCAAAAGATATATATATATATATATATATATTTATATTGATGTTTGATTCTTTGCTTTTGTTAAAGAAAAAGAGAAATGGAGTGAGATATGAAGCAAGATTTATGGAAACAATTAAGGTGAAAGAGAAGATGGTACATGTCAGCATTACCATTTAATTTGATTTTAATGCATATATTGCCAAATCATTAGGGTAGTCTACCCAATGGGTGTGATTAACATTTTCCTTTTTTTTAACCTTAAGAGTTACGTAATTCACATTATTACTACCTGTTGAAGCCCGAAAATCTTGAACCAAATACGGGATAAAATTATTAAACTCTCGGGCCTTTCGGCGCGCTAGAAACCGGCTCGCCTTTCTTCGAGCTCTCCCACCCCCCGCGTATTATTTTATTCTCTTTTCGGAGGCTTATAAGACTTTTTAATGTCTTTCCCGTAAAATAGTGCGAGCTCCTCGGAGACTAAAACACGTCGGAGCCCGTCCCTCGAGAACACGTCTCGGGACTCGGCTTTTTCCGATCTTTTATTACGTACCACCACCACCCTATATATAACGGAGGGAGCTGCCTGCTTACATTTCAATCCGTCGATGTGGGATAGAATAATTTCAGGGTGACGTGCCTGCTTGAGCTTCCTGCTTAAGCTTCCCTCCGTTACGCATACGCTTATTCATTTTAGTCATTCGTTACTTAGCACGTTAAAAGCGTGCCTAGCGCGTTAAGAGTATGCTTAGCGCGTTAAAAGTGTACTTAGCGCCTTAATCTTTTATGTCGATATTATCATCTCGTGCACCAACGCGGTGACAATTCCGGGTATCAACACAACCCCGTGACTCGGATCTCCTTAGTATTTCAAGGACAAACGAGGCACTCACTTGATGCACATACTTATGGTCAACGCGTTGTTGTAACCGGCTCGAGCTATGTAACCAACTCGAGCACGCCTACGCGCGTCGCGTGCGTTAGCGGACAACCACAAGCGATAGCTTGGCAGGTTCCCTAACGATTGTTTTGGTACTTGATTTTTTTAAGGCTTTAAACGACAGCGAGAGGTGTAACCCAACTCGAGCGCGCCTAAACGCATCGCGCACGGGTCAAACCCCGAGCACAGCTCGGCGGCTGGCCTTTAGAGTGCGATGGGATGTTTTGAGTTTGTCGCGACTACGAGCGATGAAGTTAACTCGAGCGCGCCCTCGCGTTCAACGCGGGCCAAACCCCGAGCTCAGCTCGGCGGTTTGCCTTATAGAATTTGGACATTTGGTTTTATCGCGACTACGAGCGATGAAGTTAACTCGAGCGCGCCCTCGCGTTCAACGCGGGGCAAACCCCGAGCTCAGCTCGGCGGTTTGCCTTATAGAATTTGGATATTTGGTTTTATCGCAACTACGATAGATGAAGTTAACTCGAGCGCTCCCTCGCGTTCAACGCGGGCCAAATCCCGAGCTCAGCTCGGCGGTTTGCCTTATAGAATTTGGATATTTGGTTTTATCGCGACTACGAGCGATGAAGTTAACTCGAGCGCGCCCTCGCGTTCAACGCGGGCCAAACCCCGAGCTGAGCTCGGCGGCTTGCCTTATAGAATTTGGATATTTGGTCTTATCGCGACTACGAGCGATGAAGTCAACTCGAGTGCGCCCTCGCGTTCAACGCAGGCCAAACCCCGAGCTTAGCTCGGGGGTTTGCCTTAACGATAACTGGGGAGTTTTGATGTTTTAAGGCTTTAAACAGCTGCGAGCGGGGTAACCGTCTCGAGTGCGCTTATGCGCATCGCGCGCGTTAGCGGACAACCCGAAGCGAGGACGGCAACTCGGGTTTTCCCTAATGACTGTGGAGTTTTGATGTTTTAAGGCTTTATGCGAAACTACGAGGGGCATAACCCAACTCGAGCGCGCCTATGCGCATCGCGCACGTTAGCGGACAACCCCAAGCGAGGACGGCAACTTGGGTTTTCCTTAACGACTGTGGAGTTTTGATGTTTTAAGGCTTTATGCGAAACTACTAGGGGCATAACCCAACTCGAGCGCGCCTATGCGCATCGCGCGCGTTAGCGGACAACCCCAAGCGAGGACGGCAACTCGGGTTTTCCCTAACGACTGTGGAGTTTTGATGTTTTAAGGCTTTAAGCAGCTGCGAGAGGTGTAACCGTTTTGAGTGCGCCTATGCGCAACGCACACGTTTTGCTTTATAGAATGTGATTAGAGTGTTGACGGTAACTGTGAGCAAAGCTCAAAAACAGCCGTCGTCTAAATGGGGTCGCACGCCATATGAGGTTTATTTAGTTTATTCTCGTTTCGGAGGCGTTATTTAGTTTGGTGCTAAACTTGTGTATAACAAACCTGTATTAGTCAATCGCTAATATCTCAAGGTTCATTAATGGCGTTCGCTGTGCGCTCGAATGCAAGAAATAAGAGTAAAGCGCATAAGATGACACAACACCATACACCAGAGGAAGAGCCTGGCAAAATAAAACCCCGAGCCTCTTCCCCCAAACCAAAAGAGAGATCTTTTCATTAGTGATCATGACATGCCAAGCAAGCGCACCACAAGAGATTTGACAAATTCACAAAACCTAAAAACAACAAATCCTGACAACAAGAACAACACAAGCAACCCGAATTCGATCAGAGTTACATACACGTCAATTTTTGCACTTAGCGTGTTGACAACGTGCAACAGGATCAGTGAAGCTTGCCACGCACTTCAGTCACGAGCCCCCGCATCTCCGGCAACGCGATATCCAGAAGGGGGCCACAGGCCACGACAACGGACCACGCTAGAGAGATAAGCGCGACGGCAAGAGGTCGGAAGAGCGTGGTGGCGGGCCGGTGAAGACACGGCGGAGGCTTGTTAGTTTATTCTCGTTTCGTAGGGTTGTTAGTTTATTCTCTTTTCGGAGATATTATTATGGGGTTGCGGGCCAAGGCCACGGGCCGTGATGGGGCCACGGGGCAAGGCCGCGGGCCAAGGCCACGAGACTTGATGGGGCCGCGGGCCAAGGCCACGAGCCTTGATGGGGCCGCGGGCCAAGGCTGAGAGCCAAGGCCACGGCAGCGCGATGGGGCCGCGCGTCCATCGCGATCCATGCTAATTAAAAATGCATACTAATTATATAAGCAAAAAACACACTAACCTGCGCGATTCTTAACCGACGACCCGAGAGCATGACAGTCCAAGGATGAGAAGATCCCCACGGACGGCGCCAATGTTGAACCCTGAAAATCTCGAACCAAATACGGGATAAAATTATTAAACTCTCGGGCCTTTCGGCGCGCTAGAAACCGGCTCGCCTTTCTTCGAGCTCTCCCACCCCCCGCGTATTATTTTATTCTCTTTTCGGAGGCTTATAAGACTTTTTAATGTCTTTCCCGTAAAATAGTGCGAGCTCCTCAGAGACTCAAACACGTCGGAGCCCGTCCCTCGAGGACACATCTCGGGACTCGGCTTTTTCCGATCTTTTATTACGTACCACCTCCACCCTATATATAACGGAGGGAGCTGCCTGCTTACATTTCAATCCGTCGATGTGGATAGAATAATTTCGGGTGACGTGCCTGCTTGAGCTGCCTGCTTAAGCTTCCCTTTGTTACGCGTACGCTTGTTCATTTTAGTTATTCGTGTACTTAGCGCGTTAAAAGCGTGTCTAGCGCGTTAAGAGTATGCTTAGCGCGTTAAAAGTGTACTTAGCGCCTTAATCTTTTATGTCGATATTATCATCTCGTGCACCAACGCGGTGACAATTCCGGGTATCAACACTACCCACTAATTAATAGTTATGAAGTTAAACATTATGATTATCTTAAATCATAATAATGACTCCTACCTAATATACTTACCATAATTGAACAAAAAAAAAATATACTTACCATAACTATAATAATATACTTACCTAATATACCCACTAATTCACATTATGACTTCTAGTTTTAGTTGTGAGCATACTTGTCGTAGTTGGGGTTTTCTGTTTAGTTTCTCGAGTGGTTTGGTTTCCTTTTGCTTGGGTTGTATTGGGTGCATTCCATCTAGGTCTAGAATGACCCCATCCTGACCCCCCAGATCCTGCGTAAGCGGGATATTCCTGGGTAAATGTTGTTGTTGTTGTTGTGAACTATATACTAAAGCGGAAGTTAGAAATAATATTTAGCCCGACACGTGTTACCTTCTCATTGGACCGCGTCACCCATCTTTAAATAAAACAATTCAATTTGTTTAATTGATTGCAATTTGATTAAGGACCCCATATTAGATTTCTTCTTATCTACTAATTTTCATTTTAAATATACATTTTAATTATCTAATGAAAATCAAATAGAAGTATAATTTGTTGATCAAAGACCTCAACCCATTGATCGAGATCATAGTTAACTACTTATGTAAATATTGCATTGATCAAAGATTGTTGGATCGTTAGTCAGAAATACAAGGGCGTCCTTAACAGAGTTAAGGTCGTCCTTCACCAGGATGTCCTTAATAGAGATCAAGGACTTCCTTGGTTCGCAGCGGAAATCAAAAGACTAAACAGGTTAAGACAATAAGTAAGGAACGCTTTTGATTTATAGAGGAACCACTCAAGTACCAACTAGTCCTTGAGTGTAAACCTCTACCTCCTTTGAGGATTTTGTAATAGCTTTTTCCTTTCTTATTAAGTTTCCTTACAATACACTGGCGAGCGGTTACACTTCTCTGGCACTTAGACTGGCGTCCCTAAGTCCACTAGTAACAACCCCTTTAAGCCTGTAGAGTAACCTAACTTAATTTCTCTAAAGGAAACTATCACCTCGTCCTTACAGTTCGTCGTAAGGACTCTCTCACTCTTTTTGTTCTTTTCTATTACAAACAGTTTGTGATTTTGTTGAACGCTTCTCGCTCGATCTAACACCTAAGTCTCACTTGTTCTTGAGCTTGTTCTTGGTGTTCTTGAGCGACTTGACAAATTCTCTGAATATTCTCTGAAGCGTCACTTCACAATAAATACTCTGGGGAGTATTTATAGTGACATTGGGAAAGGGCAACTTTATCTCTGACAATCATGCCCTTGGGGACGTTGCAACAGTAATCGGCTTCCACGTGTTGCTCTGATGATCAAGGAAGCCTACTGGCAATTCTGTTAGGCTTGGATGCGGGATCTTCTTCCACGTGGAGATCATGATCAAAGCTTGTCTGGTGATGTCACTTTGTCGGCCAGCTTTGAAGGACTCCAGTGTAATGATTAAGGACGGTGTCCTTGTTTGTATTTTACCAAGCCGTTCACTGAAGGATGTAGCGTCCTTACTTCCTAAGGACGGCTACCTATTCCTCAACTTGTTGTCCTTTTCAACACGCGTTCCTGAAACACTTGGACAACTTTATTAGATCAAGGCGGGTTTGTCATATCAAAACTAAGGGACGCTAGGCACAATGTTAATTACTGAAGGCATCCTTAACATTGTCCCAACAGTTTCCCCCTTTTTGATGATGACAAACTCTGGGCAATAAACATTTTGCACTTAAGCTCTAGCATGCTTTGAAAACTCAAAGAACGTCCTTTCAACACTTGGAAATAATCTACAGGCACAAGTTTTCAATACTTGATCTAATCTTCCTTTTGGATTTTAGGGAAGGGACGGCTTTCTAAACCAAACATTTCTTTCTTAAATAGCGTCCCTTTTAAACTTAGTTCCTTTCACTGAAATTTCTCCTTAACACTTGCTTATTCTAGATAACTATTAAAAGCGCATCTCTGCAAAACTACACTTCCCCCTTTTGGCATCATCGAAAAGGATAACAAGTTAGCTTAAGGACGATAGCACAAAATCACAATTAGAGGCAAAAGAACGCTTAAACACACATATGCACACAAACACAAGAATTGCCATTGAAACGAAATGTAGTCATTACAGACAATCAGATACGTGTTTGAAAAACAAAAGAAGCACAGGCAAAAATAACGAGGGAATAAAGGGTTAGGTGGGAGGTGATCCAGCAGGACGGCTTTGATCATTTACATTGGCGTCCGTCGCAGCAGGTTCCTCTTCCTCTTGGGTGTCTCCCTCTGTACTATCCCTGTGAATTGACTGAACTAGCAGCTTGATCAAGTCATTTTGAGTCTTAACGGCCTGAAAGTAGTGGTAGTTCTGTTGCATGGCAGCGTTGTTCTGTTGAATGATGGCGTTTCCTTGTTGCGCAAGAACATTTTGATTGTTAAGGATGAGGGCGTACAGATGCTTCTCAGAGTATGCTTCTGTGTTGGACGGAGCAGGAGAGCACTGAAAGTAGGACGGCTGTTGAAGAGGAGGAAGATGAGAAGGCGAGAAGTTGAAGTCCATCTGATCGGCATTAAAGAAGGACGACAACTGATCAACTTCAGCATAGCGAGCAGCACGGTCTTCCTCAGTATCAGCAATCAAGGGAGGTTCAGAAGCAACAGTCTTCCCTTTCTTGGCAGCTTCTTGTCGAGCACGCTCGTCCTCAGCAGCTTTCTTAGCAGCTTCTTGCCTTAGTCGTTTCTCTTCAGCTCTCTTGGCGGCCTCTTCTTCTTTCTTTTTCTTTGCAGCCTCTTTTCTCTCTTTCTCAATTTGCTTCCTGATGGAGGGAAGCTCAAGGCTGTGCTTTATCTCCAGGACGCCATACTTTTGATCCCATGGCAATCCCAGAGTTGTTTCTTCTCCAGGAGTGTAAGCATCGTTCTCGATTAGGAGAGCTTTGACTAATCCTGGGTAGGGAAGAGCATGATTCTTCTTTGTGCACTTGGCCATGTGCTCGATCATTATTCTGGCCAAGTTGATCTTTCTGCCTTGAAGGAAGGCGTCCAAGAGTAGACAGTCAATAGTTTGCACAATCGACTTCTTCTCCTGCCTGGGGACGATAGTCCTGCAGATCATATAGTGTGCCATAGCACCAGTGTGAGACAGGACTGAAGCAACCCGGTCATTTGCATCTGGAGTCTTCCCATTGAAGATCCTCCGGAATAAGGCATTCAGTGCCTCGCCTTCTATCCCAAAGCCGGAAGCCGGAACTCTGTGCAAAGCGTCATTCCCTGGACGCTGTTTGTCTAGCCCCATCAGCTGGCGGATGGTCTTCTCAGAAAAAGTAGCAGACTCTCCATTTGCCAAGAACGTCCCTGTGCCATTCTCGATGTTGATATTGAGAGAATCATAGAAGTCCTGCACAAGCTTGGGATCAACCTTGACGTTCTCTTCTGAGATCTTGAGCCACCCTTGAACTTTTAAAAGTTCAACGAGATCCTTGGCCTCAGAAAACTGGCTAAGGAAGGCTTCATCAAAGACTAGGGGAGGAAGAATATGTTCAGACTTCTTGTTTTTCTTTTTGGGAGGACCAGAAGTGCCGTCCTCATTCTCTTCTTCCTCATCCTCATCTTCATCTTCATTATTATCTCCTTCCTGGAGATTTTCATCAGCCTGTCCCTCAGATGGACCAGCTGCGTCCTTGGACGCCTTTGTTTTCCGTGGACGCTTTCCACCTTTGCCTTTGGGAGCAGGCTTGTCTCCCGCGTCCATTGGGACGGCTTCCCATGGGGGAGTCTCAAGAGCATCAGCAGAAAGTTGCTCATCGAGAGAGAGAGCGTCCTCTTGTACCACATTGTCGCGTTAATTTGCAATTTGGCGACAAAGCTCTTCATCCTCAGCAATCTGCTGTCTTGTTAGTTTGTCAAGGACGATTGTTGGAGAGATCTCCTCAGAGTTAACAGAGCCAAACTCCGCTTCTATGGAGTCGTCCCTCTCAGCTGAGTGGCCCCTTGATTTGGGAGTGGGAGGGGCGGAGGGGGAAGGGGAATTTTGAGGAGATGGGGATGGGGAGATGTCCACATCAGGGAAGGCCTGCTTTAATTGGAGAAGGGTAGGGTCAGGCATGGATGGGTCGAGAATGTCGATTGGTGAAGGTGAAGTTGAAGGGGTGTCAAGGGGAATGGGATTGGGCTTGGCCTTGGCGAGCTTTCGCCTTTTGAGGGGTTTGGGGTGAGGACGATCATGCTTGAATTTGGTTCGCTCCTCCACAATAGATGGAAATCTGTCAAAGATTTTTGTGGGTTGGGAGGAGGAAGCCTTTTGTGGGAGAGAGGAGCGGATAAGACGAGATGGAGGGGGAGTAGGTTTGGTGGTAATATCTTGGGGAAGGGATGAAGGAGAAAAAGGATTGGACTTTGGTTTTACTAACCTTTTCTTTGATGCTGTGGGGGGAAGATCCACAAATCGGGCATTGGAAAGGTCTAGGATGGATTCAATCAAGGGGATCCTCCAGTCTTGACCTTGGAACGCCTCTAAGAAAATGTTGGTGCCTCCACAGAAGGGAGCGTCCATTCCCCCTGTCTTCCTCAAAACGGGCACCACAAATCGATCCAAGAACGTCCTCAGATTGCGAAGACGGACTTGATCCTTGCAGTCCTTCATGTAGTTCACCACAGCAACATAGAGAGTGCGTGGCTTTGTGTCGATGAAGTCCTTCAAGATCTCGTCAATCTGAATTTCTGGAGGACCTTCGACGTAAAAGTTCCTCTTAGCAAGACGCTTGCGCTTCCCACTCAAAGACAAACCAGAAGTGTTCATGACCCTTGACATTCTGAGCTGATCGGAGAGAGTTTATCGGAGACTGATCGGAAAGCTAAAGAGATGTTGCCGGAAATCTAGAGAGAAGACAGAGCAAAACGGAGCTTTGAGATTTTAGCGTGCGAAAGATCTGACAGCCGTTTCAATCAATGTATTTATAGGAGGATGGTGAGGGGCACGCTGGTAACTTCCTCATTTCAAAATTCAAATGGCAACTGTTCAACTTCCAAAAAGAGCGCGTTCCGAATGAACCTGTACTGTGCTGGCGTCCTCAACTCAGATTATAGTTGTCGTTCACAGAATTTACACATCCTTCCTGGGATCACCTTAGGAACCAATTTGAAAACTATGCAAGTACGTCCCGTAAAAGAAAAGTGAAGATCATAGGACGCTTTTGCAAAGTTTTCGGCTAGGGAAAGCTTAGAGTTCCCATCATTTCGGCTTATAATGAGGGTAGGGTGATCAGGGAAACTCTTTTTCAAGACAAATAGAGAAATTCAAAGGCGTTCTCATGATATGCACACAACAGTTTTAGACTAGCGTTCTTGCAAAAGTGAAATTAGTGCATAAAGTACTTAGCAATTATGTAATCAACTAAACATAGCCAAGCATTGAGGGAATAGCAGAACGGGACTTGCTTACTTAAAGGTTATCATCCCTAAGAGCAGCCTGAGATGCTCAAAGGGACGTCTATCAAGTGCTTTGGTAAAAATATCAGCTATTTGGTCCTCAGTCCTTACATGTCCCATGCAAATAATTCCTAGTTCCACATTATCACGCAAGAAATGATGTCTTATATGAATGTGCTTTGTGCGAGAATGAAAAACAGGATTCTTAGCAATTTCTATGGCACTGGTATTATCACATAAAATAGGAATAGTTTCAAGAGATATACCATAGTCCTCAAGTTGATATTTGATCCAGATAACTTGTGAACAGCACGAGGCAGCAGCAACGTACTCAGCTTCCGCAGTTGAAAGCGCCACAGAGTTTTGTTTCTTAGATCCCCATGAGACTAGGCATGAACCAAGAAACTGTGCCATTCCTGAAGTACTTTTTCTATCAATGACATGTCCAGCATAGTCAGCGTCAGAGTAGCCAACTAGTTTGAAGGACGTCTTCCTGGGATACCAAAGACAAAGATCGTCCCGTCCTTTGAGGTAGCGAAAGATCCTCTTGACTTCTTGCATGTGGGACTCCTTTGGATTTGCCTGGAAGCGTGCACACAAGCAAACTGCAAACATGATGTCTGGACGGCTTGCGGTCAGATAGAGCAAAGAGCCAATCATTCCTTTGTATAGCTTTTGATCAACGTCCTTCCCTTGTTCATCTGCATAAAGACGTGAATTTGGAGAACAAGGTGTTGCCATTGGCTTGGACGTATTCATCCCAAATTTCTCCAGCATTTCACGGACATACTTTTGTTGATGAATGCGCGTCCCATCTTTGAGTTGGTTGATTTGAAGTCCCAGGAAGAAGGTGAGTTCTCCAATGAGAGACATTTCAAATTCACTACTCATTAAGGACTTGAACTCATCTACAAGTTTCATGTTAGTACTACCAAAGACTATACCATCAACATAGACTTGGGCAATTAAAATGTCCTTGTGAACTTTCTTAATGAACAAAGTTTTATCAATTGAACCTCTTGTGTAGCCATTAGACAGAAGAAAGGACGCAAACCTGTCGTACCATGCACGAGGAGCTTGCTTGAGTCCATAGAGAGCTTTGTCTAAGTAGTACACATTATCTGGATGAGAGGCGTCCTCGAAACCAGGCGGTTGAGCAACATACACTTCTTCCTTGAGTTTTCCATTTAGAAAGGCAGTCTTGACGTCCATCTGAAATAGCTTGAATCCTTTGTGTGCGGCAAAGGCAATGAGAAGACGAACGGCCTCAATTCTAGCAACGGGAGCAAAGGTTTCATCATAGTCAATGCCTTCCTCTTGCTTGAATCCTTGAGCCACCAGTCTTGCCTTGTTCCTTGACACACGACCACTTTCATCGAGCTTATTTCGGAACACCCAGCGCGTCCCTATGATATTTTTCCCTTTGGGACGAGGGACGAGAGTCCAAACTTTGTTTCTTTCAAACTGGTTAAGTTCTTCTTGCATTGCTTGGATCCAATCAGCGTCCTGAAGTGCTTCTTTGATATTCTTTGGTTCCACCATAGATACAAAGGCGTTGAACGCACAGAAGGCTAAATTTGCACTTTGGGACTTGCTTGCAGCTGATCGGGTTTGAACTCCTTGAGCTGGATCGGAGACAATCTGAGAAGTTGGATGGTCTCTTGAGAAACGGGACTCTCTTTGAAATAGTTGAGCAAACCTAGGATCAATTTCATCATCTGAAGAGGCGTCCTCGGTGTGTTCCCCCTCAGAGAGAGCGTCTACACCTTGACCTTGCAGACTTGATTCAGCCACATCTTGTTGAATTGGAGATTCACTTCGAGAAGGAACTCCTTCAACAATACTAGGAACGTCCACTGAGACTTCTTCATGATTTGGAGTGGCGTCCTTAGGAACATAATATTTTCCAGAGGACCCAAAATCAGCTTCGTCTTCAGAATCGTCCTGCTGTTGTGAGGAAGAGCGTTCTTTCTTACTTGGTTTTTCCTTATGAGAAACGCTCTCCTTGAACACAACATGAATGCTCTCCTCAAGCTTTAGAGTCCTTTTGTTGAAAACTCTATATGCTTTGCTGGTTAGAGAGTATCCAAGAAATATAGCTTCATCACTCCTTGCATCAAACTTTCCAAGTCGTTCTTTGTCATTGTTGTGAACAAAGCACTTGTATCCGAACACCCTAAGATAATCAATGCGAGGCTTCCTTCCATTCAACAATTCATAGGACGTCTTTTTGAGCAGCGGACGGATCATGGCACGATTGATGATATAACAAGCTGTAGCAATAGCTTCTGCCCAGAAGTACATAGGAACGTTATTGGCTAAAAGCATAGTCCTTGCCATATCCTCCAGCGTCCTATTCTTTCTTTCCACAACACCATTTTGTTGAGGAGTCCTTGGAGCTGAAAAATTGTGCGAGACACCATGTTGATCACAGAAGACCAGGAACTCTGAATTCTGAAACTCCGTTCCATGGTCTGATCTTATGGCTTTAAGAGGCGTCTCCAGGGCAACTTCCACTTGTTTGATGAAGACTTTGAACGCATTAAAGCAATCTGTTTTGGAAGCCAAGAAAAGAACCCAAGTGAAACGAGAAAAATCATCTACAAGAACGTAAATGTACCTCTTTCCACCATGGCTCAACGTCTTCATTGGTCCACAAAGATCCATATGAAGGAGTTCCAAAGGCTTCTTTGTGTTGACTTCGTTCTTAGATTTGAAGGACGTTCTTGTTTGCTTCCCTTTAATACATGCTTCACATTGTTCAATCTTCTCAGGATCAATTTGAGGAAGTCCTTTCACAAGATTTCTTTGATGCAGTTTGAGGATTGTGCTTAGTCCAGCATGTCCAAGACGACGATGCCAGAGGTCAGCGTCCTCCTTTGAAACAGATAGGCACAACTCAGATTTTGGCTTGAACTCTTGATTGAAGATGTAGACATTGTTCTGGCGAACTCCTTTGAGAACAACTTTGTTGGACTTCTTGTTGATCACGAGACACTCCTTTGAGTCAAATGTGACTAAATTTTCACCTTGGTCACACATTTGGGAAACACTCAGGAGATTGAAACCAAGTCCTTCAACAAGATTGACATTTGTTGCTTTGATGGACGGATTGAGAATAGCAGTTCCCGTCCCTTTGATCTTTCCCTTGCCCTTATTGCCAAATGAGACCGTTCCTCCCGTGGCACTACTCTGGATAGAAGTGAGATGGATCTGGCTTCCTGTCATATGATTTGAGGCGCCACTATCAATGATCCATGGGCGTCCCCTCACTTCCACCTGCCAAAACAAAGTTAGTTTTTGGCGACCTAGGCAAGGTGTTCCTTACCTGGTTCGTTACAGAAATAGAACTCTGGTTCTGGCATGTAATCATTAATGTTCACATCATTTGAAGCAGCATATCTGCGGAAAGAACTCCTAGAACGTCTAGAACGCCTAGACTTAGTCTTAGGGACGGACTTATCATTTTCAATGTTAGTCCTAGCAGCTTTTCCTTTTTCAATGTCTTCCTTTAGTTTCAAACACTCATACTTGTAGTGATCTCTTTGACCACAATACCAACACGTCCTGTAGTAAGTACCGAGGTAGTACTTCTTATTTGGACGTTGGATCCTGTTTTGTTTCATCTTTTGAGGGTTGCAAACTTTAGAACCTTCCCTTTTAGCAATTTTCTTGTAAATCCTATGACCAGTGGAGTTAGTATAGTAGTCCTCTTCACCTTTCTCTCCACTCTCTAGGACTCTAATTCTATCAAGAAGATTCCTGGTTTTCTCCCTCTCTTGTTCAAGTTCTGTGGATTTACTAGCCTCAAAGTCACTTGGGAGAGAGTTCTTAGAATCAGACTCATATCCTAGTCCCCTTTTGGCTGGGACAAACATCATAGGTCTAACTTCTTCAACTACAAGACTCTTTCCTAGCACTTTGACTTCATCCCTAAGATTAGCGTTCTCTAGCTTGAGACACATTAATTCAGTTTTCAGGGATTTAGCTTCTTCACATGAGGACTCTAGTTGAATAGACATAGTACTGCAATTTTCACATTCAACAACAATGTTTTCATTTTCAAGTTCCAGTTCATCCATTCTCTTTTGCATAATCACACTTTCTTCCATGATTTTTCCAATGAGTTTTATGAGTTTAGTTTTAGAACAACTTTCTAAGGATTTCATCATAGACTCACGGGTTACCTCATTTTCAGATTTGGGAGCGTCCTCCTCATCAACTGTGGCGTCCTCCATAGCCATGAAAGCCACTTGATCATTATCGAAGGCGTCCTCAAGAGCAATGTAGGCCTCTTCTTCATCGGGTTCTTCATCATCAGAACTCATGTCATCCCATGCAGAAGCAAACGCTCCAATGAGTGCCTTTGTCTTCATATCCTTTGAAGACATTCCTGTTGTACACTTTTTAGCAAAATGTCCTTTCTTGTTACATTTAAAACAAGTAAGTTCCTTCATCTCTGCCTCTGTGTACTTGGGACCTTCCTTCTTGGGCATTTTGTGCTTGTTGAAATGTTTGCTCCTTTTTCCAAAAGAACGCAGAACTTTGTTAAAAAGAACAAGTCCTTCCTCTTCTTCAAGCTGTTCCTTAGACTTGCTTTCTCTTTCTTTCACAGCTTGAACTCGCATCTTTTCACGGTTCTCATTCTTATTGGCTTCCACCATCATAGCAAGTTCTTGTTGACGACGAAGATACTCAGCGTACTCTGGTGTTGAGGTCATCAAAGCAATATCTGTTTGAGGATTTCTTGCCAATTCAGCCAAATCGGCTTCCCTTCTTGCTTCATAACCCCTAAGCTTCCCATAGATCTCTTCCATATCCAGGGTCTTGTTAGCGGTGTTTTCCTTGAACGTGGTTCTATCAAAGTTCCACTTTCCTGTGAGTCCATCAATGATTATTCCAACTCTGTTCCTCATTGAGACTTCAGCTTCTGGGATACCCAAGTTTCGCATTTTGGTCACAAGGGCTTCAAAGCGACTTGAGTAGTCCTTTACAGATTCATTAGGCAGCATTCTGAAGGCATAGAACTCCTTTTTAATTTCAAGCTTGACATCTTCCTTCATCTCAGCTGTTCCTATGTGGTACTTTTCGAGAGCTTCCCACTGTTCTTTTGCCGTAGTCAAGTTGCTGACTCTGATGGCGTCCCTCTCACAGAGAGATGCTTGAAGGAAGCATATAGCCTTAGCGTTCGTTTCCATAAGCTTGAATTCATCAGGACCCCATTCATCCTCTTTGTCTTTCTTGTCTTCAGGGACTTTGAGATCACCCTTCATGATTACCTTCCAGCATTGATAATTTGTGCTTCTGCAGAAATTCTCAAATCTAATTTTCCAGCGGTTGAAGTTGCCGTCCGTCAGGCGCGGAGGCTTCACGAACGAGATTCCAATGGGTTCCATGTCCATCTTAACCTGCAACTCAGTAAGAATCTAGAGCGCCTGCTCTGATACCAATTGTTGGATCGTTAGTCAGAAATACAAGGGCGTCCTTAACAGAGTTAAGGTCGTCCTTCACCAGGATGTCCTTAATAGAGATCAAGGACTTCCTTGGTTCGCAGCGGAAATCAAAAGACTAAACAGGTTAAGACAATAAGTAAGGAACGCTTTTGATTTATAGAGGAACCACTCAAGTACCAACTAGTCCTTGAGTGTAAACCTCTACCTCCTTTGAGGATTTTGTAATAACTTTTTCCTTTCTTATTAAGTTTCCTTACAATACACTGGCGAGCGGTTACACTTCTCTGGCACTTAGACTGGCGTCCCTAAGTCCACTAGTAACAACCCCTTTAAGCCTGTAGAGTAACCTAACTTAATTTCTCTAAAGGAAACTATCACCTCGTCCTTACAGTTCGTCGTAAGGACTCTCTCACTCTTTTTGTTCTTTTCTATTACAAACAGTTTGTGATTTTGTTGAACGCTTCTCGCTCGATCTAACACCTAAGTCTCACTTGTTCTTGAGCTTGTTCTTGGTGTTCTTGGTGTTCTTGAGCGACTTGACAAATTCTCTGAATATTCTCTGAAGCGTCACTTCACAATAAATACTCTGGGGAGTATTTATAGTGACATTGGGAAAGGGCAACTTTATCTCTGACAATCATGCCCTTGGGGACGTTGCAACAGTAATCGGCTTCCACGTGTTGCTCTGATGATCAAGGAAGCCTACTGGCAATTCTGTTAGGCTTGGATGCGGGATCTTCTTCCACGTGGAGATCATGATCAAAGCTTGTCTGGTGATGTCACTTTGTCGGCCAGCTTTGAAGGACTCCAGTGTAATGATTAAGGACGGTGTCCTTGTTTGTATTTTACCAAGCCGTTCACTGAAGGATGTAGCGTCCTTACTTCCTAAGGACGGCTACCTATTCCTCAACTTGTTGTCCTTTTCAACACGCGTTCCTGAAACACTTGGACAACTTTATTAGATCAAGGCGGGTTTGTCATATCAAAACTAAGGGACGCTAGGCACAATGTTAATTACTGAAGGCGTCCTTAACATTGTCCCAACAAAGATCACATTTACCTACTTACGTAAATTTATCTAAGGACCAGTTTATATATTATACTTTCCATTAGACCCGTTTATATATTATACTTTGACATAATTGGATGGAAGGGCAAAGAGTATCACCCTAATAGCCCGCATATACCCAAAGCCCCTTTATTTTCAATATAGCAAAAAATTAAAAATATATAAGTTTTATTTCTCTCTCCTCCAAACTACTCTAGTCGACTCTTTCCCTGCGCACTTCCTCCGCACCTACTCTCGTCCTACATCTCAGATCTGCACGGCCAATCCGGCGGCGGGGACTCGGCGGAGGGCGGTTTTTGTCGGCGGAGGGCTGTTCTCATGGATCTTGAGCCTGGCACCATGGACATCATCAGATCCGGCCCCTTAGGTCAAATCTTTCGCCTCGATAACTTCGTCTTTGGCAAGTCCGGAGCCGGTAATAATTGGGCCAAGGGACATTACACCGAGGGAGCCGAGTTGATTGATTCCATTCGTGATGTTGTTCGTAAGGAGGCTGAGAATTGCGATTGCTTGCAAGGTATCTATATATATTGTCTATCATCTATTCGATTAAATCCCGTTTCAGAATATTTGTTTGTTTGTGGCTGTGATTTGCTTTGCGTTCAATTGTTGTGTTGATTATATGCTCTCTCTTGTTGCTGTGGTGAATTGAGAATGATCAGTGTCAAATCGTATGAACGATCATTCATGTTGATTGCGATCAGAGACGCAGTGTTTGTTTCTGTTGGATTTGATTTGAGTTTTCGCTCAGAGACAATAACTGTCTTTCCAGGAATTACAATGTTTGGTTAGGTTCGCCTTTGAATAACAGGAATTGATTGGTTCCAACTCTTTTAAATATTTAAAGATCCTTTGAAAAGTTGAAATACTTTTTTGCCAGGATTGCAGTTCAACTTACTGTATTATATTCTTGCATTGACCAGAAAAAAAAAGCAATTCAGCTCTGTGGTCATTCATGTCATCACCAAATTATGCCGTATTGTCACTCGTGATGATAATTATGTGTCACTTGTGGTAACAATTATGTGTCATTTGTGGTGACAATTAGATGTAAATACTGTCACTTGTCGTGACAATTAGTGTAAATATTGTCACTTGTGTTGACAATTATGTGTGAATATTGTCACTTGTGTTGACAATTAGGTGTGAATATTGTCACTTGTGTTGACAATTATGTGTGAATATTGTCACTCGTTGACAATTAGGTGTGAATATTGTCACTTGTGTTGACAATTATGTGTGAATATTGTCACTCGTTGACAATTAGATGTGAATATTGTCACTTGTGGTGACAATTAATGTGAATATTGTCAGCTGTGTTGATAATTAGGTGTGACAATGACAATTAGATGTGAATATTGTCACTTGTGGTGACAATTAATGTGAATATTGTCACTTGTGTTGATAATTAGGTGTGAATATTGTCACTTGTGTTGACAATTAGGTGTGAATATTGTCATTTGTGGTGACAATTGATGACAGTCAACGCCGGTCAACGGTCGGTCAACGCCGTTCAACGGCCGGTCAACGCCGGTCAACGGTCGGTCAATGCTGGTCAATGGTCGGTCAACTAGTAGAGAGAGTGGTTATGCTATGTGTGCAAATATGACATATTGTGGTATTTTCTTACTATATGACATTTGGAAAATGCCATATAGCCAAATGATTCTTATACTTTCCATTAGACCCGTGTATATTTAACTACTTTCCGTTTATTTAATTTTCAATAGAATTTTCTGTTTATAGATATATTTTTGTACTATTAAAATAGATCCAAAAAGAAACAAACTATATACAATAATATAAGATTTTAGATCAAATTATTCTTTTGAATAACTTTATATGAAATTTAAGCAAGTTTTTAGTTAATTCAAATCGTGCCTTCAAGGCACATGAACTGATACTAGTTATATACTAAAGCGGAGGTTAAAAATAATATTTAGCATCATATATGTCGATTTCTCATTAGACCGCATCAACCATCTTTATTAAAATAACGTAATTTGTTTAACTGATTGAAATTTCATTTTCACCCCACATTAAATTGCACACATAATAAATCTAACCAAAATAAAAAAAACAATCCAAAATTGTACACGTAATAAAAATCCACTCTTTATAATTTTCAATAAATATATTTTTATTTATTTAGTTATATATCATTAAAATAAATCTCATAAGAAACAAACCATTAATACAAGATTTTATATCAAATTATTCTTTTGAAAAACTTTATATAAAATTTAAACTAAAATTTTAGAATCAATTTCGTGCCTTGAAGGCACGTGATTAATACTAGTAAACATACTATTATCATGATCACATAAATTATGGCCGTAAAAAATTTGGATCATTGTTTTTATAAAGTTAATACAATTGACGGGAGTAAATAAAAGACTACTATTTTTAACCCATGGAATTAAGCTAAGCTCCTTTTAAAAAAAAATAAACTTGAACCCTTTTCATAATCGAGACTTATAATGTTAAAATATTATTTTATTATGATTAATGAATTTTAATTAGATACTTATTTAATTTCTTTAAGAAGTGTAGTTATAGATAAACTTTATGAAGGATGTTCGTAAACCGATGATTTTACAACAATCCTAAACTCGCTTCTAACATTTTAATAAACCGAAAGCTTAGATTTATAAACTAATAAATTGAGAAGTTCCTAGACTAAGAAATAAATTAAATATTAACTTATTTTGTTATCATTCCCGTGCCTCGGATTAGGTCAAGCTTCTAGGGGAGCTCGTTCATAGATTCCGTCTTCGTAAAGACTTAACTCTCGAAAATTGAAGGCAAGTTGATGGTTCTCTTGCTCTTTACAATTAAACATGAATTTCCTTCCATTACGTTTAATATCCATATAATTGTTGGGAACACCTTGTTTGCTAAATAAAACGAATATAGGGTTATTGTCTGTTTAGATATAATGACCCCATTGTTATTCAGATTATTGCAATGCGCTAGTCCATGGACTTGGGACCGATGATTGTGGCCTCTGATTGTTTCAAGTCTCTTTTCGAGGCTTTGTATGGACTAGAATAGGGATTAGGGGTGGGAGCTCGCCTCCCGAACACCTCTTAAAAAGATGTATTAGGATGTACCTATACCCTAATACTGGGTCATGACTTTGCCTGCTCTACAAGCGTAGAGAGGTGACAACACCCTAGCTAGGTGTTAAGGACTCCGTCCTTCTCTGATGTGGCCCTTGACCCGTTTTGGGTTGCTGCATCTAAAAATCGATAACTGAAAGCATTGTTTTGTCATTAACGAAAGATAAGTGCCCTATGCATGAAAATTAATGAACGAAGGATGTATTGGGTGTGGCCCTCGACTCTTATGAGTTGCCACATCCGAAAACCGTTAAAATAAAGTGTATTGTTGAAATTGAATTGTTTTTTCATAAATCTTGATGTGCATTAATAAGTTCCCAACAAAAACTTAATCATCTTTCGTTCCTGGGAATCACCTCCTTGTGATTTTCCTACTCTCACAAGAAAGCTCGTTATTCACCTCCCTTCGGATTCGTTCCTTTTATCTGAGTTATATTCGAATGAAGTCTCATCCTCTAAAATTACATCACACTCTCATCTCAAAAGAACCCGATTTGTCGTGCATCGTCCAGTTCCCTTTGGACCTTGATGCCGGCATACTTAACCTTCTAAGAACCTAGTCACATTCTACCACTTGCTTAGTCTCGCGTTAGACTAATACCACTTTCTTTTCTTCCCGACATTGGTCGGCTGGTATTTCTTTCTTCAATGGAAATATCAGGGAATAAAGACAGGTTTGCCGAAGACCAAAGGCGAAGACTCGAGGATTTGAAGGAAGGAAGATTTTCAAGAGGTTTAAATTACTTTATATATTGGAGTTTTCTATGTTGTTTTTATGAAGGGTCTTTTAGTCGTCACCTTATTTCCGCTGCAAAATGATTTATATGTCTTTTTCACTCAAACATTGCAATTTTGTATCATTGATCATTGATTTCTAATCATGTATCAAACATTGGATCACTTTTGATGTAATATAAGTTCAATATTTCGTTTGTATGAATCGAGTTGTGTTACCTATCGCCTTGGGTGACTTTGAATGGGAAAATCCGAGGTCACTAGCATGTAATACCCATGGTCGCAAAATAGGGGTGTTACATACTTAGGATAGACACAATCTCCTCAGTCCAAAAACTCTCGAATTCATACGTTTAGCAACATTTTGTGTCATTCTTAGAAAGGAACATTCCATTGTATCGATTTGAACGTTCAAGCAACATTCAAGCAATCAATACAAACAATTCAGAACATTCTCACGATTTTCTCATTTTTATTCAGTTTATGCTTGATATATCTTTTTGATTTACACCTTACACATAAGCTGTAACGCGTCGTGATAACTCCGTGATTAGGATTCCCTCAATATAGCAAGTAACGCGTTTACACGGTTAATCTGCCCAAAACAATAATTTTATTTTTAATTTATGCCTCGAAAAGATGAAATATTCTATTTTTAGAAACATCCAAGTAGTAAAATAAAATAGTCTTAAAAAAGGATTCTTAGAGAGGCTAGAGGTTAAAAAAACAATAGAAGAATAACCCAATGTGTTGAAAATTTTCATTCGTTTAAGAACTAAGTTTGCCGATTTCATTATTTTAAAATACAAATCGAAGTTACCAGATTCATTTTGTTTTGTATGCTGTATGCTATAATAGCTATATGTAAGGGAAATACCAAATTGAGAACAATTCTTAAGAAAAACAAGACAAAATAGTCCAGACTCATATGTCATTAGGGTGGAGTAAGCTTTTAAGCAACACAACTTTTGGGTGATTAATTTCCGTAATGAGCATGCCACACGAATAGACTTCTTTTTTTATCCAAGTTTGAAAGTTTTAAGCTACTTTTCCTAAATAACCCAAAAGCTAGGCTATATTATGCAATTTTCTCTGTTATGTTCGGTCATGAAATTCATTAATTAATATTTGATCCTTTGCATTAAACAATTGCAATCTTCCTAATCCGTGCATTTTCCATGCCACCCCCCACCAAAACTTCCTCTTATAATATTATTAAATTTTGAAGATTACCCACAAGAAATTTTCCACCTGAAATTTGCTCCATCTTCAGACTTCCCACAACAAAGAGAGACAAAGCAAAAAGACATGGATGAAGACATGAGAAGGAGAAGAAGAGTCTGCTACAATGAAGTTCTGCCTTTTTTAGCTATGGTGGCACTAGAATCCTCAAACGTTGTCACAAACACCATCTTCAAAGCTGCCTCCATTAATAATGGTCTGACCTTTTATGTGTTTGTTACTTACTCTTACTCTGTAGCTGCCCTTGTTCTTCTTCCTTACAATTTCCTCTACAGGTATCAACAATTTTAAGTTCCACTAATTTTAATTTGTTTCTTAAGCAATCAATTTCATGTTAAGAACCCTGATTTTGTTTTGTACAGGAAAACATCTCTGCCATCATTAAGTTTGAGGACTCTAGGCAATTTTAAGTTTGTGGTCGTGATTTTCTCAATTGGTCTCCAATTTAGCCTAATAAAGGTTGATTTCTTTTAATTTTTCCCTCTCTTCTTATTTGACAGGAGCTCATGTCAGATTACAGGTTACAAAGGAATTGATTATAGCTCTCCCACTCTATGTTCAGCCTTGAGCAATCTTGTGCCTGCTTTCACTTTCATTCTAGCCATCCTTTTTAGGTACTTTAATCTTAGTTTAGGAAAATATATGTCTATTTGTGTAAATATGTATACTTTGTGGGTAATTTGTGTGAATTGTATATCCCATCAATATAATTCGACAAAAATGTGATTTCTTGTTGTTTGTAGGATGGAGAGATTTGGTTGGAGAAGTTTTAGCTTTCAGGCAAAGATTATAGGACGCTGCTACGCTTACACACGGTGTAAGATTCAATCTTACACCCAGCCGTTCGATGCTCGACACGTGTGCGTTTTTAAGGGGAAAAAAGGAAATCAAGAAAATGGCCGTGAGCAGGAGATATTTCGAATTTTGAAATTTTAGAAAGTAAATGCAACTTTCCCCTTCTGCCCCTGTGAGTAAATACACAGTGTCTGTTTGCATCCGACTCCGACCTGGGTTTTGATTTCTCCGGCTAACCCCAGTTGGTGCGTTTCGCCGATGTATTTGTGCGACGGCAAATCCGCGGTCAAAAACAAGTTTAACTATGTTCCCGGTGAAAGATCAGTACGAAAACCGGCTTCGATTTCGAAACTGATGTAGTCGAAAGGGACGGTTCGATTATATTTCCGTCTGAGCTGCCATTTCCGTCTGCTGCGGATGATAGAAAGGGACGGTTCGATTATATTTTTGCTATGGGGGTGCAAGCACCGTGATTTAATGTTGCTATGGTGTGCAATTGAAACGGAAGATATACTACTTTTGATCTGAACGTAAGATATACAATTGTGATGTAGCAAGCTATGTACAACTCTTACTTATTTCTCAAGGTTTCAGCCAATCCCTTAATGACTATTCTTTGTTTCATAAGAAGACATCTACTAGCACAACATTCTTGGTGATATATGCTGATGATATCTTGATCACTGGGGATTGTGAGTCTGAAATTCAGAGCATTACAAGTTTTCTGCATGCTAAATTCAGTATCAAGGATTTAGGGAAGCTGAATTACTGACAAAGGCATTGTTGTCACTGATTCAATGAGAACAGCAAATGGCAGTTCTTTGAAGTTAAGAGCAGAAACAGAAAATTTATTACGAGATCCTACACCATACAGGCAATTGGTAGGAAAGTTAAGTATTCTGGTAAATATAAGGCCAGACTTGGCTTTTACAGTTCAGTATTTGTGTCAGTTTATGCAATCTCCTTCTTCTACACATTGGAATGCAACTCTCCATACTCTTCAGTACTTGCAAGGCACGTCTACTATGGGGTTACTTCTGTCTTCGAGTACTGATTTTTCAAGGGTAAGCATTTTGTGATTCAGACTGGGCCTCTTACCCAACTACTAGGCGCTCTGTCAGTGGATATTACATTGCTTTAGGAGGAGCTCCACTTTCATGGAAGTCTAAAAAGCAGGTAACAGTCTCTCTTTCTTCAGCTGAAGCAGAATATAGGTCTATGAGACGTGTTACAGCAGAGCTTGCCTGGCTTAGTCGCTTGCTTCATGAGCTTGATGTGATTCCCAAGCTGCAATATACATAGCGAAGAATCCCAACTCTTATTCATGTACCAACTACTGAGCAGTTAGCTGATGTAATGACCAAAGCTTTACCTAGTTCTATTCATTGTAAGTTCATAGACAAGTTGGGATTGATTCCTTTAGAATCAACCTCCAACTTGAGGGGGATGTTAGCACTAGTGATTGTAAACCGGGTTTAGTGAAAACCGGTTAGTTAAAAGCTGCTATAAATAGCAGGTCTAGTGTGTAACAGAGTTTTCATTCAATGAAAAATTCCCTTTCTCAATTCTGTTTCTCTCTCGTTCTCACAGTCTAAGAAACGTTGAACAAATATTCGAACAAATAAACTATTTGTGGTGTCTATATGGTTAATTGGGATGTGCATCCCAAATGTTAGTTACATAAATAAGAAATGCATACAGTATTACAGTATAAGGGTCTCCATTTTGTGACTATAGGTCTCAAAGTTTACAAGTACACGCCGGAGGATAGTATATTTCATGGCCATGTAAACACGTCTTAGGCTCTCCAACTGTCGGGACGTGCTTCGTTTGCGTCGGAGGATAATATCATGGTCGTGTAAACACGTCTCAGCTTCTCCAACTGCGGGCTGACATCTATCAGGCCCGACTCCATGTAATCCGGGTCACCCAACTGATATCCCCAGTCATCCAGTCCAGTTCCCATGTACGTATGCAGGTGGTACATGTGCAAAATTGAACGTTGGGCATCGCTTAAATGGGGACTGGCAGATATCGGGAGGTTTGGCCGTGGCAGTTGGATACGGTCTAAATGTATGATGTTGTTGAGCAGGGCAGACATGTCCTTGTGACCCAAGCTACTGTAGAATCTGGCCAGCAACTCTCCCTGCAATATGTAGCCAAAAAGTTCATGAGGCACAGGACTTCAAACCATGAAGATTATAAAGCGTCTTAAGCTCTACTACAAAATATGAACTAACCACTCGAGCAACATATCCACGCATCTGGGTAAAAGCAGTACGTCCATAACCAACATCAATCAAGTCGATCCTAGGGTGCCCGATATTTATGGACACAAGGTACGGCTCGTTGACCATGTAAAAGGGGAAACACCACTGTTGGTAACAATGGTACGTGCGATTAGAGAAAACTCACAGGAATGCAAAAAAGAAGAACTGCACATTTAAAGTAGGTTCATCAAGTAGCAAAGTTTTTTTTTAGGCAGCACTAACGGAACTCGTTGTAGGATATGCGTACGTACCAAGTCTACGTGAGCAGGAGTTATGCCAAGCTGCTCTAGCTCACGCTGCATTTGTTCGTTAAAACTGGGCTCCAACGCAGGTGTTTGATGCATGTCGTCCATTGCTATGTTTGTCTGGAAATAAGAACCAGGGAGACCAAAGTAAGCTGCATGCATGAGGAGCGATGAGCATAGGACTTGTTAGACTCGACATTAAATTAAATTGTACATACAACTACATGGGATGCAAAGAATCTCCTTGGGTACTTTGAGACACTCTTTTCCCTGTGATTCAAGACAAGAACAAAGGTTTCCAAAACCTTCTGTTGTATGATATGTCAACCTCGCGTAAGGGAGTGGAAATCCGGGCGAGTCCGAGTAATCCTATGATCTTCATTCTTGAATACGGCCTTATCGCTTCATTATGTAACAAACAATGGGGGGTCCGGTGAGGTGTTAAATGTAATACACAGATCGGCAGTGGCGATATTTTATTGAACAAAGTGAAGCCTTACCGAGTCCGCTCATTTCTAGTAGATGCAAATTTGAATATTCTTTCTTCTTCAGGGGTTGGTCGTTGGGAGAATCGAATGAACTCCCTCCTGTATTCCTTAAACGATCTTGGTGGATCTCGTACAGAAGTAGCATATGTCGGCGACCCACGTACAGTATCATCGGCATTCTGGCGGGCCACACTGATAACATCTGTCCAACATTGGTCCTGGGCCTCCTGAAATAAGAACTCATAACCTTATACCGCATGACCATAGGGCGTGGAATTTGCACATACTGCATTGTGCGGCATTTCAGAGTGTGCGTGGAATATGTAGAACAGACACCGTTCATTTCACCTTGTATATAAAATGACGTAAAGTAAGGGCGTGCAATTTCCAGTTCACAACCCCGTGCAATTGATCTAATATAACATGACATGAATGAAGGACGTGTAATTTGCAATTCGTAGACCTAAATGGTGTGCAGTATTCACTAGCCGTGCAGATTACTGAATCTTGTGCAATATCAAATTACATGGTTTCGTGCAGATTACTAATGAAGGACGACTAAGAGTCAGGGTGCAAACCGTAATACCCGTGGCTTTTGCGTGACGGTTGTGGGCTGGTCGACGTCCATTCCATCCTCACCCTCACCGGTGTGTGCTTTATGCTCCTCTCCCTTGTCTCCTTTTTTCTCCATCAGCCTTGTGCTCCTCCTCTGCCCTCCATCCTCTCCCTTGTCTCCTTTTTTCTCCATCAGCCTTGTGCTCCTCCTCTGCCCTCCATCCTCTCCCTTGTCTCCTGTTGTCTTAATCCTTTTCCTCCGCTTCCTCTGCCCTCCATCTTCATCTTCTGCTTCTCCTCTCCCTTGTCTCCACCCTCTACGTCCCCTCCATCTTCATCCTTCTGCTCCTTCCTCTGCCCTCCATCTTCATCCTTTTGCTTCTCCTCTCCCTTGTCTCCACCCTCTCCCTCCCCTCCATCTTCATCCTTCTGCTCCTCCTCTCCCTTGTCTCCACCCTCTCCGTCCCCTCCACCTTCATCCTTTTGCTCATCTTCTCCCTTGTCTCCTCTTTGAGTCGTCAGCCGGATGCTCCTCCTTCTCTTCACCCCTGCCTTCATCCTTTTGTCTCCACCCTCTCCCTCCCCTCCATCTTCATCCTTCTGCTCCTCCTCTCCCTTGTCTCCACCCTCTCCCTCCCCTCCATCTTCATCCTTTTGCTCATCCTCTCCCTTGTCTCCTCTTTGAGTCATCAGCCGGATGCTCCTCCTTCTCTTCTCCCACGCCTTCATCCTTTTGTCTCCACACTCTACCTCCCCTGGTACACTCTGCCCCCCCTCTCCAGCCGCTTCCTCCTCTTCGTCCTGTTTATCATCTACTTCCTCCGTTGCCATTTCCACGCAAACTTGGTCCCTGCAATCCTCATCTTCTTCCCTTGTGGTTTCTTCGATTAATTCTGGCTCATCTGCCGGAGGTTTACTACAGTCTTGTCGGATGGCTCTCAGTTGCTCTTCTGCAGTACGTATCACGTTGTTTAAATGCTCAGGATCCGTCACCAACTTCCCAGAGGTTCTGTGGGTGCTACATAGTTCATGGAAAACAAACGCTAAAGCATCAGCGATTTGCAAAGATGTTGTTGCCGTTTCTTCCCCACCCTGACATGGGTCTTCATGCAGGGCCCGGCCCAAAACCTTGATGCCGCTGAGCAAATCTAGTGCACGTTGACGCTTTGTCCCCATCACATGCCCAGTGTCTCCAAGACCATGCTCCTGCTGCTCATTCGTTGAACCTTGATCAGGCTCTCCTGCGTCCGGTGGGACCCCATCGAGTTGAGGTGGCTCCCGGAGTACCCCTTCCCCAAACCCCACCTCTAGCTCTTCTGTTTCCCTCGCCGTAACCATGCCTGTTGTCCAACCCTTAACGATGGGATACACTCGCATGGGTGGGTCGAGGGATGCATCCCTGGCAGCAAAGCGGTCCAGGTAGGCCAACTAGGTACAACAAAACGATTGAAGAATGCATGAGTAAAGGGGAAAACACAGTTGAGGAAGTGCATCAACAATTTGAACTTTTAAGGAGAAGTTCACTTACAATAAGATACAACGCAGGTCCCCTGAATCTGGTTGAACCTCCGGGGCTCCAATTCTTTCTAGCATCCACCAGTGTATTCAGTAGGTATTCACACCAGTTGTATTGCTGTATTTCATCAACATTCTGCAGTATGGGTAGCAGACCCATGTTCAAGGCACCGTTCGCAGAGCAGTCTCCCATCACCGTGTTGTTGAACAGCAGCATCAGGTTCCTGATGAACAACGGGCCGGATTCACTCTTAGTCCGCATTATGTGCCTTGACAGCGATGCAGGAGTCACAGTCGCATTGGGCTCCTCGAATTGGAGTCTAAACGCATGACACAGTTTCCTGGACTGCGTTATGTTGGCGGGGTTGAGTTTTGTTCTTCCCTGGGGAAGTCCCGTACAGATCCGCACGTGTTCGGTAGATAACTTGACGCTCTTCGAACTGTCCTTGAAAATTGACAGTGTGGCAGCATCAAAGTGCTCCACAACCCAGTGTGCAAGGTACACTGGGTAAGACTTAACCTTCCAATGCAAGAAGCACTCAAAACCACAACGCCACAAAGCTTCCTGCTGGTCAAGTGTGAGGCGTTCTATGGTTTGTGCAAACGTTTTTGGACTGCCCCTGGACTGGAGCGTGGCGTGCACTTTTTTCAAATTTGCCAGATCCGTTCGATGTATTCTTGGCCCTGGAGGATGACCATGCTCTGCACTATGCGTGGAGGGGTCTGACGCAGTGGTCTCTGTCCCATTTGTTGCTGCATCAGTGGTTTCTGGCAAAATGGCTGGGTCTGCGGATGTACCCTGTGATTGCCCAGGTCGAGCTGTACGCTCTCCGGCAGGCAAGTCCCTCGTAGGTGCAGGCGCTCCATTCGATGCTGGCACCGCCTGTCGTCCCGCAGGTGGATTATGAGAATCCATCTGCGGGACAACAGGCCGTGGCACCGGCTGCTGCTCGCAGGATTTATCCGGCGATGGCTCAGGAACAACCTCCACCGTTTGAGTCCGTGGAGAAGCGTGTACGTCGGTTGACTCTGTAGTAATTGCAACTGCATCAGTCGCTTCCCCATCTTGGGTTTTATCGTGAGTGGGGGACTCGGTCCTGGTTGGTTGGGTCGTGGTTGGTGCTTGTCTGATAGATTGCTCCCCAGATGGGTTTTCTGTACTCGCGTGTCTGCGAGCCAAATGTTTGAGCCTCGTACGTGGTTTGGTTTTCTCATTGCCTTCCTGTAGCAAACCAGGCCCATGTAATGAAGTGGGATCGGTTGCAGGTTCACTGGTACCGGCTGATGTTCGCCTGGGCGATGAAGTGGGATCAGTTGCAAGTTCACTCGCTCCGGCCGATGTTCACCTGGGTGATGAAGTGGGATCGGTTGCAGGTTCACTACCACGAGCTGATGTTCTCCTAGGTAATGAAGTGGGATCGGTTGCAGGTTCACTGCCACGGGCCGATGTTCTCCTAGGTAATGAAGTGGGATCGGTTGCAGGTTCGCCTCGGTTCCGCTTTGAGTAGCGTCTCACTGGAAACGCAACATGCAAATGATATCCTTTAGTGTGCAATCCAATAAATTTTTAAACTTTTCCCGCATAAACTACCATGTCCGTCTATTTTCTACATGAACGATCTCATCCAAGTTCTCTGATCTAAGAGCATCTCCAACAGAGTCTCTAAAATTTCTCCAAAATGGAGAATTAAAGTTCAAAATCTCTAGAAATTTTATGCTAAAACCCCAACAGTTTCTCCATTATGTGAAGTTTGTATTGAAATATGGGAAGAATTTAATTTTGGGGAATGAAAACCTAGCTCCAAAATTCTAACGTATGACTACCTCATTTTCTTCTCCATCTCTATTGGAGAATAGGATGGGGAAGCTATTGAACCTCAAAACACCCTAATATTCGCCATTTTTTTGAGAAATGGGGAAGCTGTTGGAGATGCTCTAACCCCCCCCCCCCCACCCCCTACATCCACACAACGGAGCCTGAAACAGATACCATGGTAAAACCCTAAATCGGCCAATCACTGTGCATGACGTTTAGCTAGGACACAATCAAAACAAAATAGGCAGGCGTTGAATACATACCTGCCTCAGGCTGGGCTGCTTTCGCTCTCGCTGGGGCCATTGGATGAAATCGACGAACGGGGTTAGGGTTTGGAGCTACTGAGTGGTCGTCGTCGAATGGAATAAGACCCTCCTGCTACGGAACAAAGGCCTGCGGTTAGGGAAAATACAGCTAACGCGAATATACACCGTCACTAAAGCGAAAGGAATACAACCACTAAAGCTGATCCGATGGGTCGTGAAGCGAAATCTGTCAGATTTCGCGGCAGAAGGAATTTCAAAATTTGAGCTCGACTGGACGAATCTCCGGCTGTTCATCGGCCCCCTCTTACATGCAACCCCCGTTTTAAGCAACCATGAATTTCTTACTAGGCCAGTATTTTATACTGTAATTGCGAGGTAGATTATAATTGGAATGAACTGGGTCAGTAATTTATACAGGCCCAGTTTCAGTTTTAAGATTGCAATCATTCAGGCCACTTCAGCCCTACCCAATCTATTTTGAAATACTTTGATTATTAGAAGGGAGAGAGCGAGAGTAGTCAGTTTCTTACTCTACTTCACTTTGGTGCAAGTTTTACAATGGTAGGTGACCTTCTTTCATAGGAGAAATGTGAGGTAAAAACCTAGGTAAATTTCCATGATTTAAGCATGGAAAAAAGGAGGTGAAGAAGGTGAATAATTCACCTTGTACCATTTACCTCCAGTCATGCACTATACAAATGGTTCATGTTCAATCATGTTCTCATTCAAGCAATGGAGAGTAAGAAGGTTAACGTGTAGATGTGTACAAGAAACGGTAATTAATGGATGATGTAGATGATGGACTCATTTCACTTTGTTATGTATAAGTGTGCATTTCATAGTACGACTGTGCAATTCGTACTAAAGAATATGCAATTCATAGTGTACGAGTGTACAATTCGTAGTTAGGAGAGTGTGCGTACATTGTTTAATTTGAAATAATTTTTGGTTTCAGCTATATTTATTTTTGTATATTTCCCTCCCAAAAGTTGTCATTTAGTTGGTAAAAGGTACTGTATAAATCAAGTTTTCAGTTGGATAGTCTTAATAATCTCATCAAAAACAGACTTGGAAATAGATTTCAAACCGGGAAAACGTACAGTACTACAAAGCGAAATGCGACAACATAAACAACAAGATAAGACGAAATGAATTCAAATGCAAATTATATGACTTCAAATGCAACGTGACGTACGTATAAGAGATAAGCCCGATTTTGGTAGCACATATAGATTTCATCGCACAGTCATAGAACAAGACAATCCTACGTAAATAATAATTTGCAGGGGCGTAAACTATGGCTGTGCAACGCACAGTCATAGAAAAGGGTGTGCATGTATAGGGCTATCCTCCCTCATCGAACCTCAGACCCGGCGCATGGCAACAAATATGAAAGTTTTCAGTAACAAAATGACATTCCGCATTACCTCAAATGAAGATCATCATAATAGTTCATATACAACAGCTCAGGACCATAATGATAGTCGTCTAGTTCAACAACTGAGGGAACACATCCCGCACACAATTCATAAGAGTTCACAGGGTACAATTAACATAATAGCAATAATCCATCCATGACATAATAGAAATACATATAACAGCAATAATCCATAACAAAGGAAACAAAGTGAACGTGCTTCTAGGCCCATCCGGTTCCATGTCCACCATCAGCTGCATATGGCGGCCGATCAGGGTCGTCGTTGATATCCGCGGCCGCCACAGCGTTTGCTAAAGCCATTGCTTGGTTCCACAGCTCCCGCGCGCGCAACTCCTGCATGCCGAACAACTCCTCCCACAACTCGTCCACTTCTGCGTTAACCCCAAGCCGGCGAAATACTTCACTTCCAGCACAGCGCTGCAGAAACATACGTCAGGTCAGACACGACAAATATTTTAGTTTATCATCCAATGTTGACAGTAATTACCAAAAATAGGTAACCTGTTTCATGGACGCCCACCACGCCTCATCACCACTTATTTGGCCTGTTGTTGAGTTCCACGCGACATGACCTCCGAGGTTTTTGAAGTCCCTCCACCTGCTCCAGACCAGCTTATTGTAGTTCACCCTATACCTCAATGCAACGGGAGCCATCCTGCGCCCAGCTCTTTGCTCGAACAAACCAGCCAACTCGCTCCATGATGTCCACCTACGTTCCACTCTTGCCCTTTCCGTCATTTCTCCATACAATCTGAGCAAGATCTTGTTATCCTTTGTGTTGTACGTCCAACGCTCCCTTGCCGCCATCTATATACGAAAGTAACGAAACACAGTTTGAAACGAACAAATTAGTGTTATTATATCAGGCTATGTAATTATACATAGGAAGATCATCAAACAATCGGACTGACTACATGACGGAAATAAAAATGATATGAATATGACTGGACCTCTCCAAGCTACTTGAACTCTATACCTATAGGTATCATCATAACAACTTTCAGTTAATACATTCATGCCAAGAAAACTCCATAAATGCCGGGCATTAATGGAGTCTGACCATGCAGCAGACAAGGCATTAACGTGTAAGGGTTGTTTTTCCTTGGGCATTGCCATGATGTCTGACCATGCAGCAGACAAGCCACTGTCCATCCCTTCATACTATTGCACCACTAGACAACACTTTTCCACGGGCAGTGTTAATTTCCAATGCAGCAAAAGTAAGTCAACAACAGCTAAAAGAATCCATTTAATCGCAAGATTGGATAAGTCATCTTTTTGGGCAATCGCAGGTCGAAACAGACGGTGCCTAATTCAATGTGGCAAGAAAGCAGTCAACAACACTCCATATACACTGTTGTAAACATGACCTGATGACATGAAGTGTGCATATATTATGACTACTCCGTAGTCGATCATAATTACTTTATGGGTACCCGCTTGAAAAGGGCCCGAATAAACGGGTGAAACCCGGAAAAAGACAGGTCAAAGTCGGGTTTTGGGTGATGCAGGTGATGGGTCGGGTCGGGTACGGTTTAAGGTCCATCCACCCATAAACCGACCCGTAACCCCACCCGATAACCCGTTTTAATATTTTTATATGTATATTTCTTACTTTGTGACCTTTACTCATTAAATTAGTTATGTTTTAAAAATAAAATATGTTTATTTTTTTCTAATTAAAATATGTCAAAAAAAACTACGGAGTATGATATATATTGAATATTAGATTTTATTTATGATTCAAGTTTGATTAATATAGATGATAAATGAGATCATGGATTTTTCATGTAATATTTAACCGTTGACATTGAAAAAATTAAAAGCCAAGTATATATTAGGTACATACCACCCGAAATTAAAACCCGACCCACCTGACAATATCGGGTGGATTGGGTTTGGGTGATCCATACTAACGGGTCGGGTCGGGTTCGGGTGAGGAAAATTGTATTACGGGCCGGGTTTGGAAATGGTCCATCCACCCGAAACCTAACCCATTGCCATGTCTACGCATTCCATATGATCACAATAAAGAGAATACAATTCAAACACAGCGTTCCATACTCTGAAGAAATGATTCGACCAAAAAAGATAGATGTCTTCTGAAGAAATGAAATGTGCATATAGTGTAGATGCTAAAAACAATTGACCTAATCATCTGGTTTTCGAAAGACAAACCTTCGGGGTTCCCAACATATATCCGACCCTTGTTACTCAAGGGGGCGAGCCGCGACCGGTGTGGGCGCGAATTCCAACGCACGAGAAAGGACGCACGAGAGAGACTTTGCTCTAGTTCCGAGAGACTTTCCGGGCGCACCTGACCCCCCAGATTCCCCGGGAGGGGAACTCCACTGGGTTATAAAGTAAAGTAAAGCCAAAATAAACATAATAATATATAGCACATCAATTTTCATAACGAGTGGGGCGACGCCGACTCCTCTTTGGTCTCCTGACCGGCTCCGGCTCGCTAGACATGTCCCTATCAATCTCCCAAATTTGTAACGTGAAGATGCGACGCCCGATTAGGGTTACCCGCGTTTTCGGCCGACTGCGCGGACGTCTCGGCCCGATTAGGGTTTGCGCCGCCCGGTTTGTTCACGGGGTTCCAGCCCCTCAGCATGTTGATGAGGTTATCGGTGCGAAGGTGGTAGACCTCCACCTTATTGCTGAGGGTTTCGAGGCCATGGTTGACGCCCAAGATCATGTCGCGCAACTCGGCGACGGAAGCCGCCAAATCCGCGAGTTGTGGCGCGGCGGGATCGGGAGCACTTGCATCGGAGGCCATGGTTGACGAAGTGAATGCCCCAAAGAATTCCAACGCACGAGAAAGGAGGGACCAAACATACAATTTGGGCAATTACTTTACCAATTACTTTAAACATTTGTGACAAGTAAAGTGGCAATGTGGCAAGAAAGCACGCTGAATCCAACATTAATACGAACGGAAAAGGGCAACATCAGAGCACATTCCAATTACAAGAAGATGCAAAACATACGACAACAATGTTCAGTGCGAGCAAGAGCACATTCCAGATATTGAGCATGAACAGAAATAAAATATACACAAGCCTAATTATTGTCGATGTCAGGGTCGAGTGGGCCGAAATCATCTACGGTTGTCGCCATGCTTGGCCTAGCCTCCTCCGCGTTGACATCGGGGACCTCGCCCCAAATCAGGTCCCACATCATACTTGTTTCCCCGTCAACTGCATATTCCCTTAACCGTGCAAACCGGGGTTCCACCTGAAACATCAAACAATTGAAGTCGTGAATTAACCTTCAGATAACGGCCTGGTCGCGATCATCATCATCAAAAAAAGCTCCACCGCACCTCGAGCATTTGCTCCCACCATGCAGCATCAGCTTGTACCACACCGGAGACTGGGTCCCATGGTATCGGTTCGTCGAGGAACTCACCAGCGCGGCGAAACGCCCGCCACAAACGCCACAAGGTCCGATTGGAGCCGATTCATCAAGACCCTCACTATCAAAGCATGTGCTGTCTGCTCCCTGTAGGCGACGGCCACAGGCTGCCACTGAGGGAACTCCTCGGGATACGCCCTCCTTTGCTCATCTCTGTACACTTGCAACAGGATTCGGTTTTCCTCGACACTCCACGGTATGTTTGACGGTGGCATCTGCATGGTAATGAATGAGATGGAGTTAACATATAAGTGAATTTCATAAAAACACACCCAAACTAGCGTTAATTAACAAGAGTCCAGTTGCATGTTACCTTGGAGGAAAAATACCGCTGGATGCTCGGTGTGAGGACAACGAGGGTGGGGACGATGAAGAAGTGTAGATGAGTTGATGGTATGTATTAGTAGTTGAGATGCATGGTCAATGAATTTATAGTTGAGGTGCATGGTCAGATGCATAGTTCAGATGCATTCATGGTCACTAAATTTATGACACAGCGTTACACAACAGTACAATTAATAAAAGCCAAGAGCTTCGACCCAAAAAAAGAAAAAAAAGCCAAGAGTTCACAGGCTTGTCCCCTAAAAACGACCACTAAATGCAGTTGATTTCCCTACGCATTGGCTCAAGTGACCAAAAACGATCCAAATATGCAGCAATAATTCCAGAAATGAATCAAGCATTCCGAGTCCGACCACAAGAGAAATGAAGCAAACATAATAATATCATACACCCAGAGGTGCAGTTCATAAAAGGATCATACAAACATCAGTCTAGCATTGGCCGGCTAGGGAGTGAGTACCCAGGTATTGTTAGCATACATAGACACGATCTCATTGCACTTTCAAAAGTACGTTCTAGGAGTAAATTACTTATGAATCATTTCTACCATTATGTTCAGATGCAAACAAGGCAATAATCCCTAGTACAACTAATGCATCTCAGACACAATGCCATTGCCTAAGCACAGTCACTGAGGATAAGGGCCATTGACTAAGCACAGTCATGGAGGTTAGTTGCTTAATTGCTGAGAATTTCGTTGGGGTTTAAGGCCATTGACAGATTTTGGGCATTTAGGGTTTAGGGTGGATTTCTAAGATTTGGGGTTGCACTACATGCTTGCCAACACCATCCAGAACTGATTTTTCAAGTCAAGAATTTCAAGCAATGCATGATCACAATCGCCCCAACAACAGCAACCAGCATCTTTGCCTTAGACCTCACCCTTTCCAGCTCTCTTTCCATCTGTTTAATCCTTCCTCTCTCCGTCTCCACCTCTGATTCACTCTCGTTAACTCTTCGAAGCAGCCCTTTAATGACCTGGCTAGGGTGATGGTCAACTGGGGGATCATGCCACGAGAAAAACCCACAAGAACCAGGTTTCTACACAAGAGTCATTATACAAACAAAGAAATCACTATATAATCAATATGAACAAACCCTACAATTTGGGGATTTTTAGAACAACCCCTAGACTTTGGGGATTTTTAAAATCTTCTCAAATTGAAGGCCAAAACACTAAACTTGTAGTTAGGACACCCAAAAAAACCTCCTCCCTGGGTTTGATTCGGTCCAAGAACTCTTCAACCTGGCTGGCATTCCACACTCGCATGTCGGTATTTGAAGCAAGTCGTTTGATGTCGATTTCGAGATCCGAGAGCTTGAAGTGTCCATATTCTAGCCAGGTAGAAGAAGATGAATGAGGAAGGGCTAGGGATTTGGGTTTGCTTCTATTCAAGGTTGGGGCTGGGCAGTGGAGAGCCCTCGGGTTTTTTATCGAGGTTGGGAAAGAGATGAACAAGGTGGGTGGAGGGTTAAAAAAAAATTCGTGGTCCAATTACCTAACTATACGCAAGCATTAAACTATTCAGAAATGGAACTTATCGTGCTAATATCAAAAGCAAGGTCCAATTACCTAACTATACGCAAGCATTAAATTAAGCACACTCATACCAAAAGCAAGGTCAGGACGAGTACCCATCAAAGCATGCATTAAAGAGCCAACAACTACACCATAATGCACATCTTTCATTTTAGCTTTTTCATCTGGGGTGGAACTGTGGAAGGCAAAAGAACCAACTTTTCTAGCACCACTATCATCATGTTCGACTATCGTTTCGGTTTATATTCCTACTCATTCATGAACGTTGTCTTGGATCCAGAGTTCTATTCGGTTTGGATCGTATTGGGCCTAATGGGCCCAATTCGAGTACGATTCCTTAGTTTCGGTTCATCATCACGTTCCACTATCATCTCAGTTTTTGTTCTTACTCTTTCATGAACGTTGTCTTGGATTGAGAACTCTATTCAATTTGGATCCTATTGGGCCTAATGAGCCCATATTCCCAATTCGAGTTCGATTCCTAAGTTTCGGTTCCTCATCACGTTCAACTATTGTTTCGGTTAATGTTCTTACTCTTTTATAAACCTTGCCTTGGATCAAGAGTTCTATTCTGTTTGGATTGTATTGGGCCTAATGGGCCCAATTCGAGCTCATATCTTGAGTTTCAGTTCAGCATCACGTTTGACTATCGTTTCCGTTTATGCTCTTACCCTGTCATGAACGTTGCCCTAGATCGAGAATTTTATTCGATTTGGATCGTATTGGGCCTAATGGGCCCGTAGCCCCAATTTGAGTTCGATTCTTTAGTTTCGGTTCTTCATCAAGTTTGAATATCGTTTCGGTTTATGTTCTACTCTTTGATGAACGTTGCCTTGGATCGAGAGGTCTATTCGATTTGGATTGTATTGGGCCTAATGGGCCCAATTCGAGTACGATTCCTTAGTTTCGGTTCTCCGTCACGTTCGACTATCCAGATCGGGGTCCGTAGCCCTGAATAGAACTCTCGATCCAGGGCAATGTTCGTGAAAGAGTAAGAAAATAACCGAAACAATAATCGAACACGATGAAGAACCGAAACTAAGGCCTTGAAATCATATTGGGTCTATGGGCCCAATATGATAAATAGCCCAAAAACAGTGTACGAATAGCCGCTGGGTTTGTTTTTAGGTCTTACAGAAAACTACACCCTCATGGCAACCATGAAGAGTCGTCGTCCTCGTCGTCCTCGAGTTCTAAAGTCATGGTCAAGACACAATCTTCCCGAGGAGCTATGGCCGGAAATCCTATCTCGACTTCCCGCCAAATCTCTTCTCCGATTCCGCTCCGTCTCCAAGTCATGGAAGTCCATGATCGACGACCCCGATTTCGCCCGCTTACACCTCAAACGCTTCAACAACGGCCCTTAATCATCCCGCCTCTTCTTCGTAATAGAAGAGTCAGCCATATGCCGAGAATGCGTGGTCAAGGACAGCAAAACCCTAAGAACGATTCGCAACCTTGGCTTCCTCCAAACCGACATACACTCGGTCAATATCCTCAGAGCCACTCCCGATCGTAATGCAAATTACGGACGTCTAGGCTGTGGTCCATTCTTTCATCGATTGACGGATTGTTCTTGTTGTATTCCATGGTTCCAAGGTCCGATTTGATGTACTTGTGGAACCCCTCGATTAAGAAAACCCTAGCTCTTCCCCCTCTTGAAATCCCCCAAATATTGAGGTACGTTGACTTTGGATTAGGGTTTGACCCGTCGATTGGGGATTACAAGTGTGTCAGATTCGGCGCCTTGTCAGCATCGGGCAACTTGAAAATCGCTGCAATTTACACTCTAGGGACGAATTCGTGGAAGACAATTGAATTTCAAGGCGATGTGGTCCGAAATCTACGTTTCACTGATTGGAAGAGAATTGTTCCCTTTGACGGTGCTCTGTATGCCCTTGCAGAAGTATCGTATCTATCTTATGGTTCAGTGAAACTAGTTTCATTTGATCTGAAGAGAGAGGTGTTTGCTTCCATGGAATTGCCTGTAGTTTATCATGATTTCCGTGACCATGCGCTCACAATGGTGTATGATGATGGTGGTTGTGGGTGCTCACTTGGTGTGGTCAATTTCAGTGGATCCGAAGGATCTGTATGGATCTTGCAGAGGTTCGGAGACGATAGTAAGTCATGGAGCTGGGTGCGATGCTACACCTTTTTTATAATAACCCCTCAAATCGGTGGTCCTTTGGAGTTTCTGCACTTTCTCTGCATGACCAAGAATCGTGAGATGTTGTTGACCTAGGCTCCCCTATGCAGTCGTAATAGTGTGATATGTTACGACCTCGAAACTCAACAAGAAAGGATGTTGCTGGTGAAGAATCGGAAGCCTTTATGTGGGGTAAACGCGTTTCCGTACGTCGAGAGGGTGATATTATTGCATCATTAGGTAAGTTTTTGCATCAATCACGTCTAGGTCGGGAACCTATGAATTGGTCTGTTTTGATGCCTTGTGCATACTTGTTGAACTTTATCATATTTGCCTTCAGTAGGGGACCTATGAATTGGTCTGTTTTGATGCCTCGTGCATACTTGTTGAACTTTATCATATTTGTTGTTGCTTATAGTATTGCATTCTGTAGTTCGCCAACAAAATTTATTAGGGTGCCTTCATTCATATAAGTAGAAACTTACGTAATGACGGGGTACACCATGGCTAAGGAGGCTGCACGCCTCAAGGAACCACCGCCAAAGAGCGAGGTGCCTTATTGGTGTCACAAACGCCCCAGGTCCGCCCATGTGCGCAGATTGCTAAGCGGCCTCTCCCGGCCAACCTTTTGAAAGCATTGTTGTGCAGTGCATGGTTTGGGTTGTTGCTTATGTGGGCTGCAAGTGCAACCTATCTTTTGTTATTACTTAACTAGTGAAAAGCGCCCCTGTGTACTCGTGCATTATTCGAAGGGATAGATGATATGGGTAGACCGAAAGCGTAATTATATATGACTATATACACCTTTGGAATATGATGTCGTAAAGAACTAAATTGAAAAACTAAGTTGTAAATAATAATTTAATGTATAACATCTAAGCATGTCAATTCATTGTCTTCATTCCAAAGTACGTCGGCTTAATTTTTTTTAGGTTTTATCTATTTGGGTTGGACATCAATGTTAGTGTATGCATGTATACATAAATTATATAGTACTCCATAATATATAGTAGTACCGCCCCGTGCCTAGGGCAAGGGGCAGCGCTATTCAATCTTCATAATTCATATATGGTCGTCATATAATTACTTCTAAATGTAGCCCCAATGGATAAATCGAGTTGGGTTTGGTACTAATGAGCAACCGGTGAAGTCGGTCTGATCTTTGCGGGTTTTATGACGAGTCGGGTGAATTTAGCGGTTCAAGGACGCCAAGTTTTTTTATTACTAACTAATAACACCTTACAATATACATTATGTTATGCTTTTAAATACTGAGAAAATCATTATAATTTTAGGAACACCGTACTTTTAATTAGTTTTTACTACTACTACAGATTCAATCATAGTAACACATTTCAAGTTTCAAGGAAAGCGATCTCGACACAATGAACTCTCACTTGGGACGTTCAAATATACTGTAATTTATTGCAGTCCATGTAAATTTCGGGGGATCTGGCTTGATGGGGAGTTCATCTAGGGAGACTGAAGGGTTGTGAACTGTGAACTCTGACTTGGGACGTTCAAAATACTGTAATTTATTGACCGTAGGGGTAAAGTATAGGTTTTCCTCCTTTTTTAACCTCCGGGAACGCATGCAATAAATCTCTCCACATCATGATGACCAAAATCGATTTTTTTTTAGGCGGTAGCGTATGTAATAAGACTCGGCATTTGAAAACGACATATTTTTCGACTTTTTTTCTGCCTTTTCTTTCCCTCTCCTAAAAAGTCGATTTCAACCTCCCCAAAAATTACCCACAAAAACCCCGATTGAAACCCTCATCTTGGTCATCCCCTTCGTAAAGCAAGCTCGAGAGCCCTTGAGCTAGGAGGGACGAGGACTGCTCACCTGTAAGTAAAATCCTAAACCCTACCTTTTTAGTGTTTTTGAATAGGGCTTCGATTTAATGTAGGGGATATTGTTCATTGGTCTAGGGGTACAATTTGCGTTGATTAGGGCTTGGATTGAATGTTGTGGAATGAAAGTGAGTAAGCTCGAAAGTGGAGCTTTGCATTGTGCAGAAAGGTTGTCAATTGGGGTTGTCTAAGGCAAATTAATTAAGGCTAGCAATGTTAGGTTAGCAATGTAGCATCGGCAATGTAAGTGGAAATAAGGGTTGAAGCTATTTGATCAGAGTGAAATTAAACACTTATTTCATGTTAGCAATGTCAAGCTCAAGTGTATCATCCGCAAGTGTAGAACAAATGGTGTGTCACTGTGGTGTACAAGCAAAGGAATCCATGGCAGATACGGAGAGGAATTATGGTAGGAGGTCGCATAGATAGAGTCCTAATGAGTATGAAAATTGTCATCACTTTCTGTACACCAGAACTTGTCATCACTTTCTGAGCCGAAGCTAGCTTGTCATCACCTATTACAATGGCTAACCGTCCTGTAGCTAATGGTCACAGAAGGGTGCATCCACAACTACCTTACTTTAAGATTACCGTCCGCTGCAGGGTGAGAAAACACACTTACAACCGCCCCCCCCCCATATTCAATCTCTTCTTCTTATGTATATGAACCTGTCTTCAGTGTCGTGCACATGTAGGATTCCGCAGATTATAAGGTGATGCTCACTGCAAAGACCCGACTCTGCCAGCTAGTTGATGTATACTGCCAATATGAAGGCATTGACCCTGCGAATTTGAAATTCTTCTTCAACAATCAAGTGCTTCGGGATCCAAACAGAACTCTAACAGCTCGAGAGGTTATACATGACCTTGTCATCACCTGCGACCAAAATGCGTGTTATCTACAATTTTGTGCTAAACCGTCTCCTCTTGTTGTTGTGCAGATTGGTCTAACAAATAACTCCGAGCTTCATGTTATGGTCAGGCCACCAAGAGGGGCACCTGGGTATCGAACATGGGTTCGTAGGACGGTTCAACATTACAGAAGGTTAAGGGCAGAACAAAGAGCAGCTGGTATTCCCCGTTTAGAAGGTGCTCCACCAACGCCACCAATAACGCCACCAGGGTCTCCACCATGAAATGTCAATTAAGATCAGCTTATGTTCAGTTGTTGTTGTTGTTGAACTTGTCATCCAGTTGTCGTTGTTGTTGTTATTGAACTTGTCATCCGGTTGTTGCATGTTGTTTAAGGTGTCATCCAGTTGTTGATGTTTGAATTGTCATCACGTTGTTATGGTGTAAGTTGTCATCTATTTTCTACTGCATTGTAACATCTATGAAAAAATGGACTCTGTTGTTGTGTTGTCATGGGTTGCTCTTGTCATCTAGTTTAGTGTGTGCTCAAAAGACCCATTTATTTTTTGAAGAGTGTGAATGATTTGGCTTTTGCATGCTTTTGATATATCGACCAAACCGAAGTATGGATTACACTTGCCACTAAATATGGCAAACGGTGTATGATTTACTCTGTACCTTTTGCACACCGAAACACGGACTAACATCATGCATTGCACGTAATTTACACTGCAAGCCAAATTTCCATATCAATTACACAAACCTTGGTGCGCATAGATCGTGATGTCATCACTACCAAATGAATCACACATGCAAAACTACAATCCACAAATTAAATGAAACATATTGTCAATTCAATCACTTAAACTAAGTCATCCTGATGTTACAAACAACAAAACCCTTCAAACCTACGTGAAATTTACAGAAAACAATCATATTGGTCTAGGCAATATACTAAAACCATCACCACAGCACCATTCCCTTTTCACCTACGTGACAACAAATGAAATAGAGATCAGAGTATTTCCAAGAATAATCAAGCCTAGGTATATGCATTGGTTATTGATGAACATTACACTAAACAACATTCACATGTCATGAATATATTAGTTTAAATGAAAAATGTTAATATGCTATAGCGTGAACTAACCTTTTGATCTGCACATGGTAGATCTGTCTGAAGGGATGATGCAATGTGAACTCCAATCGATCCTTCACTCGAAGGTTGTTCTTTTTAGCGAACCTTATCCATCCGCAGCCCATCTCACAAGCCCATCGTTTAAACCTCTTGAACCATCGGTATTCAACTTCGGAAGAACCATTATCAGTTTTCAGTGTCATGGTCCTGGCCTTCGTGGTCTTCTCAGGTAAGAATCGTCTTGCAAAATCGGAAGGGATAACCTGCAACCAAGAGTATCAATTCACTGATTAATATAACAACCCTAATCAAACTCGAATATTAATAATACTAATGCGGATGTAAATGAGAGAGACCGGAGCACATCCGAGGACACTTTACTTAGATGTTTCCGGTGTACAAAGATACATAATATATATATAGAGGAATACAAAATCTTATCTCGAACAAAAAAGGTTCCTATCGCTCCGTGTGGATGTAAATTAGGGAGACTGGAGAATATTGAGAACACTTTGCTTGGATATTTCCGGTGTACACAGATACATAATGTAGAGGAATGCAAAATCTTATCTCCTAATTAAGATATATACAAGATAATTTGTACCATGAATAACAAATCCAATACTCTGTATCTACTAATACCTAGTTAGTGGATTAATATATACCCAATTACTGATTATCACATGACTTACAATCCCATTGTTGCCAACAAGATTTCGGCTTTGGACTTCAACGGTGAACTTTGCTCTGTCATAGACGTCGGCTTGTTTGTCCTTGGAATCGGAGGCACTAGCACTCTCATCTTGACAACCGCCGTCTGAGATTGCCTCAGATTCCTCGGCATCTTCTTCGTCAGCATCAGAGTCGTCATTAGAGGAACTTTCTGGAGAATCTTTTCCCGGCGACCCGAATGAATCCACACTGTCATAGCCGCCAAAATCTTGTTCCATGGCGTGCATCAATGAAGAAGCGTCGTCCGACGAATCCGTCCATGCCGACCATTCATTGTTATCACTTGAACCTAGGGTTAACAACACCGACAAACGTACAAAACATTAGGCTAACCACAACGTATAAGTCAAGAAACCCTAAACAAAATGTAATCACGAACCGGGTTCAGTTCCCGAGTGATTGAAAACCTCTCGATAATTCTCCATGTGTCGTTGAGACCTACCATCAAAGAACAGGGTACGCTGGTTAATACACAAAAACTCAACCATCACGATTGGTTTCTACAGACAACAAAGCCATCACAAATCTAAAACATCTAGTTCGTAATTCAAACAGACGAAAAGGTTATGACGAAACGACATGGAGTGATTCCACATTTGCTTGAAATTAGTCTTGAAGTTAAACATATACGGATTTTATTACAGTTACATTGCAAGAAGCGATACAAAACTAACCGGTGGTGAACTGTTGTATCGGACTCCGATGAGCGAGAGTGTACCGAAGAAGAAAGTGGGAAGAAATTGGGAAGGAGGATGAAGAAGTTGGGAGTTTGAGTGATGTGATCGACACCTATAAAGGGGATATATATGTTGCAATTTGAGGGGTCCATGCCCAACGGTTGCAATTTTCTAAACCGTTATATGAAGCAGTTGTCCATGTACACTGTGCATTTAACTATAGTACACTGTGCTAATATGATAGGCAAAATTTTCATCAAAGAATATGATAGGCAAAATTACACTTTAAATCGTACCATGTTCATATACATCAAATGTCAAAAGAATTGCTTTACTTTAAGTGATTAATTCATTTTAAATTGTATTTTTTGTTAAGATTGTCCTGTGGTTATGAAGGCTTTGAAAATGGGATCCTTGTACGACGATATTGCCAGTATTGATGGCGAGCGAACGGAATTTGTCAAATTTGATGTCGACTTATTTGCCACTGGAGCGTATCATACCACTCGGCTGGGGTCGATGAAATCCAATTGGTCCTCGGAGTACATATGATATGTATTTGTAAGATATTCAGCCATTTCGTATGTCACTTGTGCCAAAGTTGTTAAATAATACTCCGTATGATTTACGTAGCTATTAGTGAAACTAGTAGAGGGTTACACTATTGGAATTGATTAGAGAAACTAGTCTATTGGTGTATGATTTATTACTCTGTCTTGACAGCACACCGAAACACGGACTAATACCATGAATTGCACACAGTATACAGTGCAAACCACGAAGATTCATCATCGTCGTCCTCGAGTACTATATAAGAAAAAATACTCAAGGTAGTCCTCTATGGTACTCTCTTCCGACTTTCCAAGTTCAACCTGGAATCCATCTTCTTCCTCGGCCCCGAGATTGCTTTACAGGGAAAGGTAATACGCTCTTACTTAATATCTATGTTGGTACCGGAAGACCTATCAAGATGACAATGGTACCGCAAGACCGGCATAATTTTGTTACTCTTGCTTTGTAACTCCCGTTTGGACGCAATCAAAATCTACTAGCATAAATAACATTAATGACTCTTGCTTTGATATATTTTTTCCTATTTATTATTACATTTTAATGGTAGATTAAACTTGACTATCACAAAATATTAAAGGTATATGAAAAAATACTCAAGGTAGTTTCTTTGAAATCTCTAAAGTTTAGGTCTTACAGAAAACTACGCCCTCATGGCAACCACGAAGAGTCGTCGTCGTCGTCCTCGAGTTCTAAAGTCATGGTCAAGACACAATCTTCCCGAGGAGGTATGGCCGGAAATCCTATCTCGACTTCCCGCCAAATCACTTCTACGATTCCGCTCCGTCTCCAAGTCATGGAAGTCCATGATCGACGACCCCGATTTCGCCCGCTTACACCTCAATCGCTTCAACAACGGCCCTCAATCATCCCGCCTCCTCTTCCTAACACAAAAGTCAAGCATATGCCGAGAATGCATGCTCAAGGACAGTAAAACCCTAAGAACGATTCACAGCCTTGGCTTCCTCCAAACCGACCTACACTCGGTCAATACCTCAGAGCCACTCCCGATCGTAATGCAAGGTACGGACGTGTAAGGCTGTGGTCTATTCTTTCATCGATTGACGGATTGTTCTTGTTGCATACCAGAGTTCTAAGGTCCGATTTGCTGTACTTCTGGAATTAATTTTCCAATTTCCATCACAATTTTTAAAGCAACACAAACCTTGCTTGATTTAATAGTTTGGTTCATATGCTCCCGACTATCTCCCTACACGATAAAGATTTGAAAAAATTGAATCGATTTGTAACCGATAAATCAGCCCAGATTCGGATCTTAAAATCTAAACATTTAAACCCATTTCCATCCAAGGTGAGATCGAAGCACTAACCTCGATCCATGTTCGATCGGTCTTTGATTGCAGCGGCTTCCTATACGTTTCTATTCTCACGCTATTCTTGTTACAGCGAGTAGAACTAACACCCTCTATCCTCTAAAGGGTACATGTATATATATAGGGTGATCAGTTTTTTAATTTTTGTCGAATGGTGATCAGTTATTTAGTAACCGCCCCTTTCCTCAAAATATGTTAAATTTTGTGTTTTTGCTTGAAGTCAATATATGTGTTTTTGATCTAAAAATTTTAAAAAAAATTATTCATTTTTTTGGTTGCATGAAAATATGTTTATTGAACAACGTGAGGGTGAACGTACGGTTCAGAAAAAAAAAAGAGATTGAACGTAATATATATTAACATTGTTATATTTTGTCGAATCTATCTATACTATATATTAAAGCAGGAGAATTTCGAGCCTCCACGTTAATTCTGGCCCCACCCCATGTTAATTAAAAAATTCTCATATGTATCTTCTAATTACCATATATTGATATATCAGATATATCGATAATCTATCAAAATAATATCTATATTTATAAAGTATCTAAATTATATCTATCTATACAATCTACATTTGAAATATGACCGTTGAATACCAATACTATCATGATAGTATCCCATCATAACTATATACTAAAGCGGAGGATAGATTTAATATTTAGCCCGACACGTAGCACTTCCTTATTGGACCACGTCACCCATCTTTAATAAAACAATTCAATTTATTTGATTGGTTGAAATTTCATTGTAGACCCCACATTAGATATCTTCTTATCTAACCAATTTTTTTTAAAAAAACTCTATCTAATATATTGCTTGAAATAAAACAATATGTGTTGCACAAAAAAATCTAACAAAATAAAAATCTACCTAACTAATTTAACGGAAAAAAATCTATATAACTTACCAAATCTATCTAACTAATATATCCAATTCAAATATGAAATTTATAAGATATCTATACTATATATTAAAGTCGGAGAATTTCGAGCCTCCACGTTAATTGTGGCCCAACTTTATTAAGAGCTTTATATGTTTTATTTTTCCTAATTATCTAATCTTTAACTTTATCTTTTTTCTTACCCATCAAATACCTATCTTTAAAGACATATTATTTATCTTTAAAATTTCTTTAATTATCTAATCTTTAATTTTATCCTCTTTCTTACTCATCTAATATCTATCTTTGAAACAGTATTATCTATCTTTAAATTTCTTTCAATAAAAGATACATATTAATTAACTTAACTTTTCAATTCCCATATTAATCTATTTATATATAAGAATTAATATATATTATAATTTATAGTAGATACACAAATTAACGAAAAAATGACCATTATCCGTACATGGTACGGGTCTTCAAACTAGTAAAACATTAAATTTATAGATAAATAAATAATTAAAAAAAGATACTCCATAATAACAATTAATGAAACATGGATAATTTATTTAATTCAAGTCGTGCCCTCCCGGGCACGGGCAATGTTACTAGTAACATATTATTTCCGTTACGTACAGTGACATTGTGGCCCTAATTCGTTAAATACCACATTAGGAGTAATACCATCATGGCTCAGGGTACGTTAATTGTTTGGTTAAAAAGTAACATCTTTATTGTCTAGGAAAAAAAATAATTTTTATATAATAAAATTTACAATTATATGTCTATTCATTAATGTTCTAATTATAACAAAAAATTAGTTTAAAATGTGAAACGACACTACATGAGCAATAGTCGTGCATGGCATGACGGGTACCGCTAGTGTATATTAATTGGGTAGGAACAAAGGTAGAGAGCCAGAGAGCCCCCACATTAGGCGAAATTCCTGAATTTCGGAATTGAGCCGATGCTCAGCCATGTAATTGAAACTACCACATTATGCCAAAGATTATTCCTTTCTTCAATATGCATACGTATTAAAGTGAAATTAGTTGAAGACCCGTACTACGTATGGGTAAGTGCTACAATATATTTTTTGCATGCTCATATAAACTATATCAAGGTTATTTAATAACTAAAGATATAAATTATATGAACTGTGTGTAAAAGATAATTTTTCATACTCATATTTATTGGTACATTAAAAGATACGGATCGGAGTACAAATTATTGTTGATAGTTGTACGAGATAATATTGTGGAAGATCTTTATTGGATCATATCTTAATTGGTTAATAATTCTATACAAACTTTATTGGATAAGACCTAAAAGATACATAAATTATATGAGATGATTGATCTCTTGATAAGGAAAACTATGCATATAGCTTCTAGCTAACATAATTTTCCTGCGGAAAATGTGATCCAATTATAGTACACTTCTAATAATTTTTGGGTTAATATTTGTAGTTTGTTAATAATTGCTAAAATCAAAACATCATTTTATTGAACGTTAAGTGATGAGGTGTCGCACAATCAAAAAATACATGTCAGCATGTTTTTTTTTTGGGTGAGACATGTCAGCATATATTAGTCTCACCTCAAGTTCAGAACGACACCATATATTCACCCGAAACAATGTTTTATAACCACATATTTTATAAATAATTTAATCTAACTTCAAATGTGGAGAAAATCAACTGGGGGGCACACTCAATTTGGTTTCTATTGTGCAGAAAACCACGGCTTTCAGTTCTCGCAAGCATTGTTCCGTTCATTCTGAAACTGGGTCGAAATGGACCGGGTGATTCCCGCACAGTTCCGTCGTACAATATAGATGGGCACCAGAATGTAAATAAATCGGCGAGGATATGGCCAAGAGTATGTACTCTTCCAAGGCTAATTGGCGTCACATTGCTATCTTAGTTGTTTTTCAATTCAATTCAATTCTCGTCTTTCAATTCACGTCCTTTAATTCATTGTCTTTCAATTCCGCCTTTTGTGTTTCGTAGTGTTCTTATTCCCTGGTTGATTCTTCATTGTTAGAGAGACTTTTCTCGTGCTTCTCATCAACAAATTCGTAACAGAGGATTTGCTTCGCTTTGTGACATGGCCCTTACACCTAAACGACGCCGACAAGCCGTCACCCATTAAGGAAACTAAAGACAAACAACTTTAACCAAAAAAACCACAAGGAATAAAAACATCATGCCACAGCCGGCTGCCGCCATACACAGGAAACAAACAACTTTCATAAATATTAAGCCTACACGTGGATCGATCGGAAGACAACCCATTTGAAGAAGACACCCGCTGGAAAGTTGCGATGGGATTAGCCATTGTAGTCGGTCTCCAGCCACTTGTGGAGCGCTCGGTGGCGGGCCCTTTTTTTCTCCGTCGCATTGCCGCTGTGTCCAATGTCCCTTGCATGCTTGAGGAGGTCCGGCAACGGCCAGATGTGCTTCTTCTTGCCGCGACAGAAGGGGCAGGTGAGGGCTCCGTTACGCTTGACGACCTTGATCTTGGTCGACACAATTTTCTGGTACACCTTATCTTCAAACTCCTCCAATTCATCCCCGCTAATGTCGCTGTATGAACTTGACGAAGAATACATGATGGCTGGAAATATAGACATGAATCAAGTGTAAAACTCATTGACGATATTGCATGTAAGTACTCGCATGTGTTTGTAAAGTATTGAATCATACATTGGTTAGATCGGCGTGGAAGATGAAGCCTCCAAGATGACCGCCGGACTGATGTTGAAACGCAGGGGGAGATGTTTGACTGCGGCTAGGGTTTTTGAGAGAGAGTGGTGATGAGAACAGGGGGAGTTAGAGGGGGTATTTATGGGGAGTGTGAGTGTGACAGTGTGTACATGCACTTGTTGCTAATAAAATAAGCCATTTCTTAGGTGACCTGTCCCATTGTTTCGTCCTCTTTCTCATACGTCATGTTTCTCTATTCTGGAAAGGAAAATTGATCTTTCACTATCGATCCCATGTGGTCATTAATGCCCTTCGACTTGAGCCGACGAAACAATATCAATTTAGCCATTTAATGTTCATCTGTCCATCAATCGATATCGACCTGTCTAAAAGCTCCCATTGCGAGTGCTCGTTATTAAATGAGATTATGCAAACTTGTTTTCAAATTTGTATTTCATAAATGCTTAACTCGGAATCAATGTCCATTTCAAGTTGTGTTTCATAAATGCTTCACACTGACAATGCATGGCTCGTTGTATGTAAATTTAAAATTTATTTTAAATTGACCGTAACCTAAAATCATATTGTTACGAACTTTGATAAAATGGTTCATCTTGTGCTAGCATTCTGAATGAGGTCGAGTCGGTTCAGTATTAAGCATTGCATTGTATCGAGTTGGGTTTGGTAGTCATGAGCAACCGGTGAAGTCGGTCTGATCTTTGCGGGTTTTATGACGAGTCGGGTGAAATTAGCGGTTCAAGGACGCCAAGTTTTTTGATTACTAACTAATAACACCTTACAATATATTATGTTATGCTGTTAAATACTGAGAAAATCATTTTACTTTTAGGAACACCGTACTTTTAATTAGTTTTTACTACTACAGATTCAATCATAGTAACGCATTTCAAGTTTCAAGGAAAGCGATATCGACACAATTTGCATTGATCTTCAATAAAGGATCTGGTCGATCAAATTGTGCTTAATCGATAAAGAATATTTCTACTTAAATGTGAAAAAATAAAGTTTGCAAAGCGTATTTGTTTTTAGGTCTTACAGAAAACTACGCCCTCATGGCAACCACGAAGAGTCGTCGTCGTCGTCCTCGAGTTCTAAAGTCATGATCAAGACACAATCTTCCCGAGGAGCTATGGCCGGAAATCCTATCTCGACTTCCCGCCAAATCACTTCTCCAATTCCGCTCCGTCTCCAAGTCATGGAAGTCCATGATCGACGACCCCCATTTCGCCCGCTTACACCTCAATCGCTTCAACAACGGCCCTCAATCATCCCGCCTCCTCTTCCTAACACAAAAGTCAAGCATATGCCGAGAATGCGTGGTCAAGGACAGCAAAACCCTAAGAACGATTCACCGCCTTGGCTTCCTCCAAACCGACCTACACTCAGTCAATATCCTCAGAGCCACTCCCGATCGTAATGCAAGGTACGGACGTGTAAGGTTGTGGTCTATTCTTTCATCGATTCACGGATTGTTCTTGTTGCATACCAGAGTTCTAAGGTCCGATTTGCTGTACTTGTGGAACCCCTCGATTAAGAAAACCCTAGCTCTTCCCCCTCTTGAAACCCCCCAAATATCGAGGTACGTTGACTTTGGGTTAGGGTTTGACCCATCGATTGGGGATTACAAGTGTGTCAGATTCGGCGCCTTGTCAGCATCGGGCAACTTGAGAATCGCTGCAATTTACAATCAAGGGACGAATTCGTGGAAGACAATTGAATTTCAAGGCGATGTGGTCCGAAATGTAAGTTTCACTGATTGGAAGAGAATTGTTCCCTTTGACGGTGCTCTGTATGCCCTTGCAGAAGATACGTATGGTTCAGTGAAACTGGTTTCATTTGATTGGAAGAGAGAGGTGTTTGCTTCCATGGAATTGCCTGTAGTTTATCATGATCTCCGTGACCAGGCGCTCACAATGGTGTATGATGATGGTGGTTGTGGGTGCTCACTTGGTGTGGTCAATTTCAGTGTACCCGAAGGATCTGTATGGATCTTGCAGAGGTTCGGAGACGATAGTAAGTCATGGAGCTGGGTGCGATGCTACACCTTTGTTATAATAACCCCTCAAATCGGTAGTTCTCTTGAGTTTTTGCAGTTTCTCTGCATGACCAAGAATCGTGAGATGCTGTTGACCTGGGCTCCCCTATGCAGTCGTAATAGTGTGATATGTTACGACCTCGAAACTCAACAAGAAAAGAGGTTGCTGGAGAAGAATCGGAAGCCTTTATGTGGGGGTGATGTGTTTCCGTACGTGGAGAGTTTGATATTATTGCATCATTAGGTAAGTTTTTGCGCCAATCACGTCTAGGCCGGGAACCTATGAATTAGTCTGTTTTGATGCGTTGTGTGCATACTTGTTGAACTTTATCATATTTGCGTTTAGTAGGGGACCTATGAATTGGTCTGTTTTGATGCCTCGTGCATACTTGTTGAACTTTATCATATTTTCTATTGCTTATAGTTTTGCATTCTGTTGTTTGCCAACAAACTTTATTGGGGTGCCTTCATTCATATAAGTAGAAACTTACCTAATGCACGGTTAATGGACAGTCCAAACTGGAACATTACTGTTACCGGTGCAGTGCACGGTTAATGGGAAATCCAGTCAGGAACGTAGAATGAGGGACAAGATCAAAGTTCTGCGACTACGACAACTATGCCACATTTGTTTAGTTCATCCTTGACATAATCCACGCCAAAAAACACTAAAAAACAACACAAACCAAGACTTGTTTTTCTACTAGTCCAACCTCCAACTTCGTAGGTTGAACAGGGAACAGAAAAACTTGGCTTCGAATTCACAAAGACAGAGCAGGCAAGATCCTGCATCGACCGCGTCGCGTACCAAAAAAACACTGACACTAAACGGGTTCCCCATGCGGCACGGACACTGTCTTGGTTCGGGGTGCATAAACCGTTTTGGAAATTTGAACCGTGAGGCGACTCTAGCCAGAGGCGGCGTGTTGTGTAAGAAGCAGACGAATTCGAGACGGCACTCCATGATGCCAGCGCCGGCTGAATCCCTTACGGCACGGATCGTATTCATAGCCCTCTCGACTTGGTCCTGGTCTTGTTCTGAGGAGCAGAGCAGCACCACGGCAAGAACATAAGCAGCTGGGGTGTGCCCTAGTGAAGCCGATTTCTCCAGGCACTCTAGACCGTAGGGTTCATCTGTGCCCCCGAAATACCTGATTTGTGGTCGCAATGGGTCGCAACATTCCTGGGTAAGCAAATGTTCCATAACAATTCATGACAAAATTGTGCAATACCACAGATTGACTTACCAAGCCTTGGCCGTATAAAGCACCAGGGTTCCCGCTATCCGCACACAGTTCGAGGAATGCATACGCGGCTTCCCGGTGATCGTCCTCTTTGAACCGTCGCGTGTAGATGTCCTTTGTTGGCGCCTGCCGGAGAACCAGGGGGTCCTGCCCGCATCGGTTGAAGGCCTTGCAACTATGAGAGGGATCTGTGTGGTTTGAACCGAGTACATTCCGGCCAATAGGTGAAACCAAACAAATATAAGGCACTTGGATTTACCTCTGCCTGTAGTTGAACAGATCTCGCAGAGAACAAGATGCCACCCTCGAAGCGATGTCGATGATGACCTCGTCTGGCAACATATCTATCTCACATCTCACTGGCCGCACTCCTCTGTCATTCCCCATCGTCGTCCGGGTGGTTGGAGTTTGTTTTGACACAAGAAGGACAAGGAAAAATAGACCCTCGATGGGGAATTTGGACGGAAATTAGCCCTCAATTGGGAATCTGGTCGGAAATTAGCCTTCGATTCTCTTTTGGTCGCAAATACGGCCTAGCTTGAGCATCCGCTATGGAGAGAGTGGGAGGATTTCTTAACTCCAAAAGAAAAACATAAGGACCAGAATAAAAAACTGTCACATTCAGAAAGTTGGGCAGAAGAAATTGCAACCACAAAATTTGAAAATAAGTATGCCCTTGAATAGTGAAACAAATACCGCCTTACTTTTTAATCAAATACAGTAATTAGGTTCCCTTTTTCCCTTCAAGTTATGTGGGAAAAAGGGAACTTAATGACACTTATTGTATGCAACTATATTCTTATATCGTGTTTTTATTCTTTAAAGTACACATATTGGTTAGTTTAAACAACTATTATGACTTCATTGTTTTAGGAGTATTAATTTTAAAAAGAACAGCCAATTGAATACATCAAATAGGTGTGTTTTTAAATGGGTTTCGCACTTGAATTATAAAGGACTTATTAAATTATAATGAAAACCCATGAGAGTAACTCAATCTTATGTTTCTTTGTCAGCACAAAATTTTGAGTTTACTTTTCAATTTTGTTTTGTCTTTTGAAACATAACAATTTTGATTTACTCTGAACAAACTCAATCAAGGAGCACATACGCAAGCATATTGAATTATTTGACGTTACTACTAGCTACAATATGGAAGACGCAGTTAATAAGTCCGTACTTTTACTTAACATTGCACAAAAATCAAACCAATTCTACTTAAAACCAAGTCCGAATAATTGTGAGCACTTTGTTTGACACAAGGTTTTATCTGCTTCGTTTACTTCATTCTGCGTAAATTGTCACACATTTCATGTATATTTGTTGTACCTGTTCAATTAACCACGGTTGATCTCATCATGACATGTTACTTCTCACCAAACGCAAAGACAATCCTCAGCTCACTATGTTACTATTAGTAGTGCAATGCACGGTTAAGGAACCATCCCATATTTCTACTTTGTGTCACGTGCAACGAGTGACAGTCGGACAGTCCCATTCCATTTTCTCCTACGTGACAACAAGTGAAATAGAAAATTAGAAATCGGAGCAGGTATACAACCATAATCTATCCTAGCAATTTCAAACATGATGAAGCCTAGATATATGCATTGTAACATGATGAACATTACATTACAACAACATTCACATTTCATAACAAAATTACTTGGAAAGGAAAGGGTAACCTACGGTTCAGAGTGCCTCGAGACAATCAATTTACACATGAAAGATTAAAAACAAAATATCGTCAAGCCTCATTCAAAAGTACTTCAAAGTTAATCGGAAGACAATCAAATTAAAACCCTTCAAAACCACCACCACCATAGCACCATTCCAATTTCATCTACGTGACAGCGAATGAAATAGCAAATTAGAAATCTGAGCAATTTCAACCATAATCAAGCCTAGCAATTTCCACCATATTCAATCCTAGCAATTTCAAGTACATTATCTAGCCTAGCAATTTCAAGTACATTATCTAGCCTAGCAATTTCAACCTTAATCTAGCCTAGATATATGCATTGTAACGTGATGAACATTACATTACAACAACATTCACATTTCATAACAAAATGACTTGGAATGAAAAGGTTAATATTGTGTAGAGTGATCCAACCGTTTGATTTGCACATGGTATATCTGTCTGGCGGGATTATACAACTTGAACTCCAATCGATCGTTCACTCGAAGACTGTTCTTTGTAGCGAACTTCATCCATCCGTATCCCAACTGAGGCGACCCGCCCCTATACGTATTGAAGTGGTAATAAACCTCAAACGGTCCACATTGAGTTCTGAGTTCCATGCTCATGCTCTTGCACGTGATCCAGTTCCTATTCTCTGCAGGTAAGAATCGTCTTGCAAAATCCGTCGGGATAGTCTGCAACAAGGAGTTACCAACACAAATCAAATTCGATTATTAATAGTAGTAATGTGTTTGGATTATGTGTACTGAATTAAGGACTACCACATGACTTACAATTCCATAGTGGCCGATAAGATTATTGGCTCGGACTGTAACGGTGAATTTTGGTGTGTTATCGACGTCGGATTTGGAGCCGTCGCACTCGGAGACACTCTCATCTTGACAACTGCAGTAGGAGATTACATCACGTCCGTCCGACTCATAATCTTCCAACTCTCCTACTTCATCACTGTTAAGAGTGGCCGAATCTTCTTCTTCATCATCAGTGGCTGAATCAGAGGAACTTTTGTTAGATTCATATCCTTGCCACCCGACTGAAACCTCTGTATCATATCCGCCAAAATCGGAATCCAGGCCGCGCATGAATGAATAACCCGCAACAGATGGCTCCGATTGTGCCGATGGATGACTCTTTTCACTCTTATCACTTGAATCTGTCGTGAACAACAACGATAAACACACAACACATTAGGATTAGCATAACTCCAATTTCCAAAAAACCCTAAACAAAATCAAGAAACCCTAAACAACATGAAGAATCCCTAAACAAAACGTAATCACTAACCGGAGTGATTGAACACCTCTCTACTGTTCTCCATTTGTCTTTGAAACCTACCATCAAAGAACAAGGTAACGAAATTAAAGCCAATTGTCACAGAATATTAAACGATAACGAAACTAAAGCCATCACAAATCTAAAACTCACCGGCGGTGTAATCTGAATTCGGGTCTCGGATGAAGAAATTGGGAATAAATTTGGAAGTAGTAGGAAGAAATTGGGAAGACGGAGGAAGGAATTGGGTGTTTAATTGTTTTGAGGGGTTTGACGGCAAGGGGAGTGTAAGAGCACCCACATTGGTGAGAGACGTCCATTCACCCTTAATATAATGTTATATTTTATAGTTATTTTTTTTGGTGGGTTTTATTTTGAGGGACTTCATGGGTCTCTCAACATTAAAATAATGCCATTCTCCGTATTTTGGGCCTCTGGCCTTCAGCCATCAAACAAAGGCCCACCAAACATTATCAAGTTAAACCATATGGATTTTTTGTATGTTAAAACAGGTGATACTTTCGACCAAAAAAAAACAGATGATACTATATTCTACGACATTGGAGAATAACGCACCTACATGTGCAATGCATACCCCAGGGACTGCTCTTTGTTTGAAATATCGGTTGGATTAAACCTCCATTTCTTAACAGCATCGACAATATCGCTTATGCGTAGGCCTGAAATGAGATACTGTTCACAGTGCCTGACTTCATGGACAGTCCAAACTGGAACGTTACTGTTACTGGTGCAATGCACGGTTAATGGACAATCCAATCTGGAATGTGGGATGAGGGACAAAATCAAAGTTCTGCGAGTACGACAATAAGGGACAGATTTGGGAACAAGTATAGCAAGGCCTAAATGATTCAGAAATGGAACTTATCGTGCTAAGCACACTCATACCAAAAGCAAGGTCAGGACGAGTATCCATTTTCCCAATTTCCTGGCTATGCAATTCTTTTGTTTTACATGACGTTTTGTCGACTACATTTCTCTTATGATGATGTACTGTGCGAGGGGCTGCAAGCCCACCATGTCACTCTGCGACCCTCGAGGTACATGACGGTACTGGGGAAGGTGGGAATACTCTAGTACAGATGATTTCAGTGGGGGCCTTAAAACGAGGTGCATGCGAGCGGGTTTCAGTGATCTGGGTCCTACCTATAAGCCGCACCATACATGAGATCCTTGACTCGAAGATAATTACTTCTTGAATTGCATCAATCTTATTTCCCGTGCGCAACCATCTCAACAAAATGACCAAACAAAGCATAACATAATTAAACAAAATTTTACAAACAAAGCATAGCATAGCATAGTTAAACAAAAAATTACACAAGTGGAGCAGGTCCAAAATTCAGGTCATACAAGTTCACCAGAGATACCAACAGTTCACCAAGCAAACCATAGAATTAAATCAGAGATACACCAACGGTAGGGTTCACACATACCCAAAACAAGTTCACCAGAGTCTGGAAAAAGGCATAAAATCACACACATAATTAGGGAAAACAAGATCAACCGAGATTACTCCGAGTCATAGTCGGCCCCATAGACCTCCTCCCACTTTGCAACCTGTGAGCGCTCAACATCCATCCTCCTGAACTTGTTTGCAGCCTCCCCGACAACCTAACATAGAATCGCATTAGAGTTGCATAAATAAGACAACCTAAACCGAACCTACCAAAGTAAAGTTTCTTTCAGAAAATTTTACCTGAATGGCGTTTTCCCACCACTGGTCATCACCCACGACCTTCCCGGTCTCTTGGTCCCACCTAACCTGGATCCACTTTTCCTCAGAATCTCATACTCCCTCCACCTTTTCTCATTGTAGTCAAACCTGTTCTGCAGCACTTTGGGCGCAAGAGCGTGTGCACTCCGCTCATAATACATATGCGCCAAATACAACCAATTTGGGTGCGAGTTCTGTCCCATGAACCTCCTCCACTCTAAATAGCAGTCATAGAACTCCTCATCCTGAGCTGCCTCCCAGTGGAATTGCCCTGCTGCCATCTTTGTCTATTTCACAAAAGAATTTCGGGCAAACAATATTTTAGGGTATGCAAATGTATTGATGAATGGTGATGAAATAAGAACTATCCCTAAAAATGCAAACCTCAACACCTCCGGGTAAAACAAGTTGTCGCTGTACTTGCTGAGTCCTTCACATCCACTAAAACCCTTTTGTAGACCAACAACTGCAGCAATGAATTTAGACACACCAAAATGCATAGATTAAAAAATGCATGGAAACAGGCTGCAATAAATTAAAGTAACTTCAACGTTACTGAACTATAAATGCATGCAAACTGTTTCAAAGATTGAACTGTGTAGGCTGAGACAATAGCATGCAAATGTTGACCGAAACACCAAAGCAGAAATATCTGCATAATACTGTTCAATTATAGAAATAGCATGCAACTATAGGCTGAGACGATAAAGGAACAATAAATGCATAGTACTCAGTCAACGTGGGTTCCAACCCTTTTAAAACTACAAGCAAAATCCTGAATGGAGAACCAACCATTATATAACTTCTTCATTGAACCAAGCATTTTATCACCAACAGTAGCAACATCTAAAAGCGAAAAGCTTCTACAAATGTTTGTGGATATTGAAAACCATCAGTGCAATAATAAGCGGTGGATTGTTCTTATGTTGACTGAAAAAGGTCTTCATTCATAAATTAAAGGTTTTTGCAAACTGTTAAACTGCCATGTCTCGGGGAAAAAAACATTGTTCACAACACAGCTCAAAACGGCCATGAATGAGGAAAAAACACTGCCATGAACACAAAATAAAAGATACATCTCGACACAATTTGTGCAAAATGAGTGGAATTGAGCAAATAAAGAATGGAAAGCATCAACCCACAACACAACATGGAAATCATAAACACATTTCTGACTTCTGAGCAAATAAAAAATGGTCAAAAGTTTGAGACATTTCTCGATGCATGGAAAGGATCAACACATTTATAAATACTTTGAATTCTGTCAAAGGGAAAATAAATCCAGTCAAAGGGAAAATAAATACTTTGAATTTTGTCAAAGGGAAAATAAATCCAGCTTCTATGGGCAGGTTAGAATCCGCACAAATACATATTTTGAATTTTGAAAAAAACGGCTCCTATGGACAGATTCTTAACCCGTCCAAGTTAGGGTTTTTGAACGGCTCCTATGGACAGACTCTGAACCCGTCAATAAATCCAGTTATTCCGCCGACAGATTTCGGCTTTTAATGCGGCCTCGTGCGTTTCACTATTCACTTTTCAATTGTTAATTCATCCCACGAACCCGTCCATAAATCCAATTATGCCGCGACAGATCTCGTACGTTTCACTATTCGTAACCCGTCCATGAACGGATTCGTAACCCGTCCATATGCCGGTTACAAATCCTCTTGAACGGATTCGTAACCTGTCCATCTGCCGGTCACATCGTCTATAAACTTACACTTACATATATTACTAGTATGATTAATCTCACATATTCAACTAGCAAACGCCTCACAAGAAGTCCTCAGGTACTTGACGAGTTGAACCATCATAAAGGTCTTCATGGCACATTACGAGTTCAACCATCGTGCAAGACTTCATGGTATAAGACGACATCAACCATCGTGCAAGACTTCAAGGTATAAGACGAGTTCAACCTTGTAAAGCACTTCATGGTTCATGGCGGGTTGAACCATCATCAAGATCAATATAAAAAATAAGAGGTCCTAACCTAGTGGCTAGCGCTTAACGGTGAAGTTCTTCATGATTGATATAAGTTATATGTGGCATCCGATTTGTAACTTAATTAGATTTTTTTATGTTTTAAATGATAAAACGTTGAATTGTTGTAAAAAGGGATATAATTATTTCAAAAAAATCCAGAAAAACGCCCATTAAGGTAAAACCCCCATGTACTAGTCCAGAAATCGTCCATAGGGTTTAGGGTTTAGGGCTCAGGGTATGTGTAATGCCCTATGGACGGATCCGTAACTCGTTCATGGGAAATTTTAAAACCCGCCCCTTTGATGCCGCCGCCGGACCACCATCCGGTCCATCGCTGCTGCCCACCGCCGCATCTCCCTCCCCGCTCCCCACAGCCGCTCGGTTACCCTCCACACTCCCCACCGCCGCACCTCCCTCCCCGCTCCGGACCACCGCCCCTCCCCGCTCCTCTACGATACTGGACCCGTCGAGATTGTAGTCCTCTACCGACGACCCTTGAACGGTTTGGAGACCCGGCGACCCTTGAACGGTTTGGAGGCCCGTTGAACAAGCTTGTGCGGGATCCACACCGGTCGAAAATTGGGCGGTTGCAACCTCCTCCGAGCCACCCGGAACCGCGGCCGCCGTCGAGACTCGGCCTTCCTCCTCCTCTCTCGCTCGATCCATGGACGGCGGATGAATGACGATGAATGACGATGTTGTTGAATGACGATGAATGACGATGTTGTTGAATGACGATGAATGATGCGGATGAATGAAGGCGAATGAATTTTGAGGGTTATAAAACTTATGCACGGGTTCTAAAACTGTCCATAGTTTTTACCTAAAGAGTCAAAAGTATGGACGGGTTCTAAAACTGTCCATACTTGTACGGGTTCTAAACCTGTCCAAAACTCGTCCAGGCAAATTCCGGTCCGTATCTACATTTCCTAAACCCGCACACGGGACCGGGTTTTTTCTCAAGTTATGGACGGGTTCTGAATCTGTCCATATTAAATCCGGTTTTTTTGAAAAATCATGTACGGGTTCTGAATCTGTCCATATGAGGGTGCGCAACCGAAATTTCGGAGTGCGCAAAATTTCGCCGACTTATAATGAATCCGATTTTCTTTTCTGAGCCGTTGGCAGGCGCTCCTCAAGATCCCGCAAATCTCGCCCTCGCAGTCGCAGTTAAGGATTTGAACGTTGAGATTAGCTCGTTGCTACAGTCTTGATCGCGTCGTTATTGATGGGCGAAATTAATGGGGCCTTCTACCGGCGTGTGTTGAAGACCTGAGATGGGCCTCTTTGCGTGCGTCCCAGTGGGCTTGAATTTTGGATGGCCCAACAATACCCCCTCAAAAAGCCCAAGGAAATTCCCGCTGGCGGTTTCCTAGGGTTTTTGAATTTTTTCAAACTCCTTTTGGGAAGTTGTAGCAGATTTGATATCGCGTCCCATAACTCCTCTATTTAAGAATCGTGATGATGTTCTGCAACCCTCAACTGCTCTATTCTTCTCCCAAGGTACGTTCTTTCCTCTTGTTTCTTTTTCATAGCTTTTTCTTCAAACGGTTTCCATGGCCTCTTCCAACCTCTGTTGCCGGAAGAGCGCTTTGGCCCCTGCTTTTTCCTCTTCAAACATCCTTGCTTCCGTTCACCAAAAGAGTTCTTCCTCCGAAACCCCGTTGGAGTTCACTTCTTCTGGGGGCTTCCCTTCAAACACCGAAATCTTCCTCCCTCCTACCGGAGTTTATGCTGATTTCTTTGCGGACGATTGGGTGTGCTTGTATGAGTACCCCTTTCGCATTGGCCACCGATACCCCTTTTCCCCCCTTGTTACTGATTTCTTAAACAAGATGGGTGTCTCTCCGGGGAAACTCCTCCCTCAAGTCTGGGGACTCTTACTCTCCGTTGAGCGGTTGTGTTCCTCGCAAGACATCGCTTTTCGGTTTGAAGATTTTTTCTTAAACTATCGCCTGTTATGTTTGTTCGCGATCTAACCTTGTTTCAATGTCTTTTGTATAGGAGATCTCTCCTCCTCCCCTGCGAAAAGGACTTGCTGTGGTCATCTCCCAAATTGAAGCGCTCTTTGTTAAGAAAATATCTTACCCAGATTTGGGCCCATCTTCATCCACTGAATCCGACGACATTGAGATGTCAAGTAAGTGTCTTTGGATTTTTATGTTTGTTTCTTACGATCATACCTGATTCAATTTGTAACGCGTTAGTACTCTGCTTGTCAGGTTCAAGAGCAACCCGAAAGAAGAGGAAGGCAAATACCCCCTCCAGTGCTGAAACCGAAGCGATTGTGTCCCTCCCTCCGAAAGTTCCAGATCCCGTGGCCAAAACTTCAAAGAAAGAGTCGAGTGCCAAACTCGCGGACCTCCCCAAGGATATGCTGTCCCTTGACATGGATCCCCTGAAGTTTTTAAACTCCTTAGCCCCCCTTAAAGTGGATTGTCTCAAGGGTCGCCCTATCAAGCCCTCCTACCATGAGCTTTTTGGAGAGATGTTAGCGTCTCAGTGGCAGGTAAGCTACGTCTTCTTTTTCTTGTTGTTACGCATTTATAATTTCCAAGTTGTAACTGGGCATTTTCTTCTTGTGCAGGGTCTTCGAATTTCGTTTGCGGCGTTCGACATGTTAAAAGACCTACCGGACCAGTTGGCCCTGAGTAAGATGTATCTTCAAAATGAGAAGAACAAGTCCACTATCCTAACTCGCGAGAAGACAACATTAGAGTCCCGAATTTTTGAGCTGCAAGAAGCCCTGAAGAAAGCCACTATGGAGTGTCAGGCCTGGCAGGAGGAACTTGAAGCCGAGCAGAAGATCCGCTGCCCTAGCTCAAAAAGTAGAGGACTCCGCCGAAACTACTCCATCAAAGCGCGGGTCGAGACCCTAGAGGAGCACGTGGCTGGGAGGTCTGCAAGCTGGGACGCCGTGAAGGAGACAGCGGACTTCGAGGCGATGTTTCCTGATGCTCCCAACGCGTTAAAGAATCCGTCTCCTATGGACGACATTGTGAAGGTGGCGCAGGAGGTTACACATGTGGAAGCGACCAACATGGACTCAACCCTCAAGGCCTTTGAAGATTGAACCATTTCTAGCTTTGCTTTTGTAAAAAACTTCTATCCCACACCCGTTGTTTATGGGGTTTAAAACTTGATCTACCCTCAATGCTCTTAGTGGATGCTCTAAGGTCCGACTTGCTGTACTTGTGGAACCCCTCGATTAAGAAAACCCTAGCTCTTCCCCCTCTTGAAACCCCCCAAATATCGAGGTACGTTGACTTTGGGTTAGAGTTTGACCCATCGATTGGGGATTACAAGTGTGTCAGATTCGGCGCCTTGTCACCATTGGGCAACTTGAGAATAGCTGCAATTTACACTCTAGGGACGAATTCGTGGAAGACAATTGAATTTCAAGGCGATGTGGTCCGAAATGTAAGTTTCACTGATTGGAAGAGAATTGTTCCCTTTGACGGTGCTCTGTATGCCCTTGCAGAAGATACGTATGGTTCAGTGAAACTGGTTTCATTTGATTTGAAGAGAGAGGTGTTTGCTTCCATGGAATTGCCTGTCGTTTATCATGATCTCCTTGACAAGGCGCTCACAATGGTGGATGATGATGGTGGTTGTGGGTGCTCAATTGGTATGGTCTATTTCAGTAGAGCCGAAGGATCTGTATGGATCTCGCAGAGGTTCGGAGACGATAGTAAGTCGTGGAGTTGGGTGCGATGCTACACCTTTGTTATAACCCCTCAAATCGGTGATCCTCTTCGGTTTCTGCATTTTATGTACATGACCAAGAATCGTGAGATGCTGTGGACCTGGGTTGATGACAAACATAATAGTGTGATATGTTACGACCTCGAAGCTCAGCAAGACAAGAGGTTGCTGGTGAAGAATCGGAAGCATTTACATGGGGGTAACGTGTTTCCGTACGTCGAGAGTTTGATATTATTGCATCATTAATTAGGTAAGTTTTTGCGCCAATCTCGTCTAGGCCTTGAACCTATGAATTGGTGTGTTTTGATGCCTTGTGCATACTTGTTGAACTTTATCATATTTGCCTTTGCTAGGGAACCGATGAATTGGTCTGTTTTGATGCCTCGTGCATACTTGTTGAACTTTATCATATTTTCTGTTGCTTATAGTATTGCAGTCTGTAGTTTGCCAACAAAATTTATTGGGGTGCCTTCATTCATATAATTAAGCAGAAGCTTACCTAATGATGGGGTACACCATTGTTAAGGAGGTTGCACACCTCAAGGAACCACCGCCAAAAAGCGAGGTGCCTTATTGGTGTCACAAACGCCCCAGGTCCGCCCATGTGCGCAGATTGCTAAGCGGCCTCTCCCGGCCAACCTTTTGAAAGCATGGTTGTGCATTGCATGGTTTGGGTTGTTGCTTATGTGGGCTGCAAGTGCAACCTATCTTTTGTTATTACTTAACTAGTGAAAAGCGCCCCTGTGTACTCGTGCATTATTCGAAGGGATAGATAATATGGGTAGACCGAAAGCGTAATTATATATGACTATACACCTTTGGAATATGATGTCGTAAAGAACTACATTGAAAAACTAAGTTGTAAATAATAATTCATGTATAAAATTTAAGCATGTCGATTCATTGTCGTGATACCAAAGTACGTAGGTTTAATTTTTTTTTAGGTTTTATCTGTTTGGGTTGGACATCAATGTAAGTGTATGCATGTATACATAAATTATATATAATATATAGTAGTACCGCCCCGTGCCTATGGCAAGGGGCAGCGCTCTTCGTAGATGGTCGTCATGTAATTACTTCAAAATGTAGGCCCATCTTTGATGGTGAAAGTGAAGATGTTCGGGATGGAAGAATTCATTGCACATGTCCCGTCTATATAATTAAAGAATATTTACTGTGATTTTATGTTACGCGGAACCTAATAGACACGAAGTGCCACCTGAATTAACATATACGGAGTATATATTAGGCGCACCATATAATCATGGAATTGGTCAATGGGTGTCAACATGTGATGTAGAATACAATGAATTATTGTAATAGTAGAACAAAATGGGAAGAGATCACCCCAAGAACTGTAACGGTAGTGGATAGTTTCTGTGTCGGTCAAACGGCAGTGGATATATTCGTTGCGCCGTGCGGCATTATGTTGTGGTCATTTTCGGGCAATATCGCTTATGCGTACCCCAGGGACAGAAATTATCCACTACCGTTACATGTGCAATGCATACCCCAGGGACTGCTCTTTGTTTGAAATATCGGTTGGATTAAACCTCCATTTCTTAACAGCATCGACAATATCGCTTATGCGTAGGCCTGACATGAGATACTGTTCACAGTGCCTCCACGATTACAAAAGTTGTAAGTGCAATGCATACCCGTTTGGTGTGCGTTTGACAGTCAGACTTAGGTTCCCGAGTAAACTCGATGATGCTTTCATATCCGGCGTGAACAGGTGGCAAATAATTTCCCACACTTATCCTTGGGTGTGTTAGCCTTAGAAATACTTATCATTGTATGTATTTGTTTCAGTTTTTGGAAATTAACTCTTATCCTTGTATGTGTTAGCCTTAGAAATACTTATCATAGAGGAATGTTTTCATTTCAGTTTTTGGAAATCAAACACTAGTGTTTCGTTTGTCGACTAACTCTAATATTCAACATGTTCGAATGATCGTTACATGATCCTTTGCAGAATGTCAACACAGGTCATGTTGAGGGTCCGCACAAATTTCACGTCTGAAGATCACATGTCCTAATTGATGTTGTTGACAACAATTATGGATTGCACTATGCAATGCACGCTTGCAATTGAGGTTCACAACTGCATGCACTGCTGTAAACAAAAACATCATATATTATCATACTGGACGGGTTCATCACATTGCAAATAATGTTGAAAAAAACTACATGCAAGTTAACCAAGTCCACGTTCAGTGGTTACAACACAGAACATAAGAACTCGGATTCGAATGCACAATTGCATGTAAGACACGAATGTGCATCGTCTTCATCAGGCATCAAATAGACACCCTTAGTCCAAGGGTTTCTCCTACAGCAAATACCGTGCCTTTGATCATGCAACTGGTTCATTGCAATCGGCCTGAATCGTGTGCGGAGTGAAGGGTTACGCCACGAGTCATGTAGGAAGCGTGCCAACGTAAGACGGCATTGCACGATGTCTGCACCGGTTGCTGTCCTCACGTGACCAATCAGATTAACACCCGTTTCCATCTGCCCAAGGGTTTCGCAGCACAACATGATAAGCCCTAGAGCGTAAGAGGATTGGATGTTCCCGAGCTGTGCCGATCTTTCCAAGCATCGCATCCCGTATATTTCGTTGTTTCTCCTGAAATAATTATCCTGCGCACGTATTTGAGCCGATTTAGGGATTAGACATAACACAGTCGAATACCTCTTCAGGGAATCGAGTGCACATATATGGTTCAACTCACCATTCCCTGGACGTGTAAAGCAGCAGGGTTCCCGCTCGCCACACAGAGGTCCAAAAACGCGTATGCAGCTTCCCGGTCCGCCTGATGTCGAAAATATCTGAACTGGGATACATGAACTGTTGCACGGCGGAGTACCATAGACTCCCGGCCGAGTCGATTGAAGTCCTTACAACTGCACGCGGAAAGGATTGGTGTTTTACAATCTATGTACACAAACAACGTTCAAAAAAATAATGTCAATGACAATGGTAATCAGGGTTGTAGACATTTACCTCAGTCTACATCTAAACAGATCTGTAATAGAACATGACGCCACCCTCGAAAGGATTTCGATAACTATATCGGCCGGTACGCTTCCTATAATACACGGTTGTTTCCGTTGCACTGTCACGATTCCCGAAATTCCTGCGTACTGGGATTTTGGTTTGACGTTATTAGAGTATGGAGGGTTGGTGGTAAAGGGTGCGTGGTTTATGTAGGATCAACTTGGGCATGTCAACCGCGCAATCACTGGAATAACCGTGGACGTTTCACAACGCTTGAGTTCCATGAAGTTGAACTCATTAAGGGTAGTGCGTGTAGACATAATTTAGTTCGCTAATTTTGTTGCGATTCTATATATTGTTTTCCTAAAACAAACGGGGCAAGTCTTAATTTACGGGATAATTTATACTTTTGGGTGATTTCAAATCACTTCATTAAAAGGATGATATCTCAAGGGGATTAATCTTTTTTTTTTTCAAGGGGATCTTCATACACAAATCACTTCATTACGCTCAAATTAATTGTTTTCCTTTCCAAGCGGTTAATATTCACAGTGTGCAATTAAAATTGTAACTTAGTATAAATTTTCACATGGAGTCTTTTCAAATTAATTATTTCCATTTTCACATCGATTCTTTCCTAGCGGTTAATGTTCAGCTCAAACTCATAAAATTATTAAACAAACATCGTTTTAATACAACTTGTAGCAAAAATATTGAATTACTTTTGGTTTGAAACAAACATCGTTTTAATACAACTTGTGACAATTTCTTTCATCATATTTTTTTGGAAGGTAAAAATTACTTTTGTAGGGATTACTCTTTATAATTTTATAGACATTTTGGAGGAAATTTAAATCGAAGGCATATGGTTAGCTCTTTAGGCTTTGCATTCTCGGTCAAAAAAGAAAAAATGACAAGGCGTTACATTCAAGTTACAATATTATAAAATGAATATGTATGTAAAAAATAAGACACAGTAGCATGCATTCATAATCAATTATAAATAAAAAACAAAAAGTATAGTGGAAAAGCAAAGAAAAACCGACTTAACATATACGTAGGCAATAGAAGTAACGGGTTCCCTGATGCCAACCAAAGAGTAACGGGTTCCCATAATCTTTTTTGTAACGGGTTCACTCTTTTCCTTTTAGGGTTTTAGTTTCTGTTTTTGGTATCCTTATCATGTGCCCTTAGGGCACACAATAGAAAAACCGACTTAACATATATGTTGTTGTTTGTTATCGTTCCTTGTGTTTGCACGAGAGTGAATGAGTGTATTTCATGAGATTATGGGAACATTATAAGTAATTACTTAGTGAAAACAAATTGTATATAACGTATGCATTATGGGGAAATTTGTTGTACGTGTTTGTTCTTCCTTTATGGGCTAACATTATCTTTATTTAATGGAATTTAAAACTTTGCTTAAGTAAGAAGAATCTTACAAGACATCTATAATATACTATCTTTTCTAATTCTTTTTATAAATATGGAAAAAGGGTACTAAAGTAATTTTATGGTGTGATGTCTAGTAAAAGAGGGTGATGTATATTGTATAGCACCTCCCATAAAATAAACCTTCTAAAATATTCATCCCCATGGGAAAACACGGAAATAACCAAATTACTACTATGATTTAATCCGAATCCAATTCTTATGTGGATCCCAACTTCAGCATGTAAGCCATCCACAATAGTTAACCCCTTGAAACTTTTTTTCTCACTCCTACATCTCATTTTAAAACCCATCTTCACTTTATTCACACAACCCATGCATAACCCCAATTCATTCTTTAAAATTCAATAACTTTTTTACTTTCTATGTAGTACAACATTTGATTTAGGTATATTTTGAATTTGTATATCGATCTTCTTAAATTGACTAGCTAGTCCATATCATTTATTTAGTGTCTTATAATATATATACTCTTTTTATGGTTTAAAACCTTATAATGTCTGAAATAACATATATTATATTTAATAATATATTTATTTCATGAATACAATTTATAAAACTCACATTGTGTGGAGTATTTATTATACTTTGTATGTAGTACTTTTTTTAAAATCAAAATATACCTTCAAGAGACAAAAACTAAAATATTTGATAAAAAGGGAATTGTAAGTCTGCACGAATTTATCTGTATTCCATCAAAATGATTTTTTGTTAAATGTATGTAGAAGCACATTGGAGTATTGGAGAAAGCATAGTGGAAAAGCAGATTTAAAACCCCAAATTTCCAGCTCCAAATTAAGAGCCTAAAATTGAGATTCTTAAATCTTTTATACGCTAGTTTAAAACTTTAATTTTAAGGAAAAAGCCCACCATTGTGGGTGGCTTAGAATAATCTCCGGCCTGAGTAAATAAACTTTTATTAATGCCTTGCCAGATCTGAGCCAACCCAAAGCTGTATACCATTAAACACGTCCCGTCGTGACCTCACACACTGCTGTAGATAAGAATTGCTAATTTTCCAAATGTGTCTGATTTGTGTTTGAGAGGAAAGATCCAGACAAAGTGAGAATAGTCATCCAAAATTAATAAATACCCCAACATCTTAGACGGTGTGCTTGTGCCTTGGGAGGATGTGGGGGCTTTGTGGATGCCGTGATCATGGCAGAATGTATGCCACGCGATGAATTTTGAAGGAATGGGTAGAGTTCTCCTGCACAATTGCACCGCTGGAACTTGGTCTTGGTGATTAGATCCATCACATAAAATCCCCTACACGGGCCAAATTCAACCGAACAATTATTGTCATTACTCAATATCCGAACAGATACTAAAATTTTGTTTATAAGTGTGGTTTGACCAATTTTTGTGATAGGTAGGGTCTGTCCATTACCAACAGTACTACTCCGTATTTTAAAGAGGTTCTTCACCAGGATTACAAACAGCTGAGAGGATACCTGGATTGGCTGCCGCGTGAGAAGACTCCCTATTGTCCATGATCCAATTGCAGTTGTCGTTGTAGGCTGAGTCCAGAAGGGCCATTGCACTCTTTAAGCCATGTTGGTTATAGTCGGGATATGAAGGAGGGGCAGTGTACATAGCATGGTTATTGGGCCGCTGAGGTGGGCGTTGAGAAGCTCTATGGATCCTTGGACCCCAATTGGGCCAGGATATTTGATGCTGCTGTGGCATACCCGACATCCAAGGGTTGTTGCCTCGTCCCCGACCCCTGGCTCGGCCGCCGTTGTTGCCTCGTCCCCTACCCCTGCCACGTCCGCGTCCCCGGCTTATTAGGCCAGTGTTGCTGGAGTTGCCGACGCTGTTGGTGGAATTGCGAAACGTAGGCGAGTTAGTCGGAGGTGGTGTTGGTGGATTGGTAGGGGCAGCCGATGGGTGCTGCTTGGTTGAGAGTAAAGCTGGTTGTGAAGGACTATTTTGGGATTTTCGAGACTCTTCTTCGAGGAGAAGAATGCTTCTGGTTTGTTGGAAGGTGGGAAACGGGGTTTGCCCCAGGATGAAGATGGTTGTTGTAGAGAAGTCGTTGTTCAGACCACGAATAGTTTGAAGCACAAGAGTCTCGTCGGAGACGGGATTGTCAACATCAGCTAGGTTGTCTGCCAGAGTCTTCAGTTTTTGACAATACTCACTAACAGTCATGGAACCTTGAACAAGAGTTCTAAACTGGGATTCAAGGTGAATGGCCCTCCTCTTGTTGATGTCACGGAACAATGTTTCGATGGCCAACCAGATTGAGTGAACAGTAGAGTTTGGCTTCATCACGATATGGAAGATGTCCATTGAAATAGATAAGCAGATCGATGATAGAACAATGTGATCAAGCATGAGCCAGTTTTCATCAGTGGGATCAAATGAGGCAGTTCCATCTACATGAGAGTTGAGAGCAAATTTTCCCAAGGTGACAAGAAACAATTCACGCCATTTGTTGTAGTTGGATGATGAGAGATCCAATGTAATGGGAATATGGGTTTTGACGCTGGCTACATGAAGGGCTTGATTTGTGGCAAGAGTTTTGAGAGAATGGGTAGTAGTAGGGGTTGTGGCTTATGGTGGGAGGGCGGTGTTCTCACCGGTGTTGGCACCAGTGTTGTTGCCGGGGTTGTTGAGGGCTTTTGAGGGAGCGCTATACATCATGATAGCAGCGGAAGAAAAAATTAATGCATAGTAATGATATGTATACTAGTACATCAGGAATTATACTCCCTCTGTTTCACACTAAGAGTCGTTTTAGCACTTAAAATTTGTTTCGTATTATGTGTCGTTTTAGGTTTTTAAAATGATTAATTAGTGGTGAGTAGTGATAATTTTTATTGGAATGTGTATGTGTATTTGTTGACTAAAGTTGTTCATTCATTGACCAAAATATTGTAATGAGTTGTAAGATTAAGAAAAAGTTGTAAGTACAAATGAAATTACTACGGAGGAGTACAAATGAAGTTTGAGAATAAACGTAGACTAGTTTAAATTTTCTTCCACATTTCTCTGCAGAAATCTGATTTTGTCAGATTTTATTTCTCACTTGTTCTCCGTTGTGGATGCCTCTAAATCTGATTTTGTCAGACTCGGCATTCCTTTTCTTTCCCTCTCCCAGTTTTCTTCCAATAGACACCCCCGCCCGCCCCCCCAGTCTCATGTACCCAGCTTTGTGTTTGCCAACTCTGTACAGTTTTGTGTTTGCCAAATGCATGGCCTAGGCGGAGTAGGTGCAGGTCGACGTCAAATCGACGTCTGCTGGTTGGCATGCAAAGCACCTCAGTGTGACAGTGATGTGCAACCACATGATTTGGATTTCTTTTATACTGTACGTATTTGGTCTTCACCGTCGTTTGTCCGGCCAACTGCACTGGATACGTACGTACACTCTGTAAAGGATTTCAGGAAGCTGCTTTTAATGCAGTAGGCCACTCATCGCACCCTCTGACACATTTCTCTGCGATAAACAATAGAGACTTGGTAGATTTCTTAACATTTTTTAAAAAAGAAAATGTCAGATAAAAATTTCTTACTTGTGTGGGATATATCTTGCAGAAGAAATACATCCTGACACATTTCTTTGCTACTTTTTTCTCCAACAAATAGGAAAGAGAGAGAAGAGAAAAAAGTGGTTTAAGAAATGTTGGGTTTTATTCTCCATAGTGGATGCTCATCACACCCTCTGCCAGTCTGCCCTATTCTCTGACGTGGTCTTCCACCCAGTCGTCGAATTGCAGGGTATTCTGATTTCGTTCAATATAATTGTACTTTAATTTGTTGTTACTATCAATTATACGGAGTATACAATATACTCCGTATAATTGATGATACAAATATTACCATTACAAAAATCAACACAAGCCTTGACTATGGAAGATGAAGTTATTATGTCCGTACTTATAAAAAACAAACAGCTAGGGTTTCAATGCACTGTATTCCAGTATGTTCAATGCACGGTATTAGTAAACACGGTGAGCTGTCAGTTTATGACTGCTTTTATTGCCATTTCAAAGACCACTCGGCCCTAAAACCAGTTTCTCTCTCCCATTCCCCGTTCACGATCATTCAACTCCCCCAAAACCAGTTTCTCTCCCCCAACATATAGAAGTCTGTCTTGATGGATCGCTTTGATGTTTTAGATGCAACAGGAGCCGGTGACGACGACCTAGGGCCGCCCTCTCTCCAGGCGGAAATAGATTTAACCTCGAAAACACAAAAGTGCATGTTACGGATTAAGAACGCCGAGCGTCAACTGAGGAAGCTACATAGCGAGCAAGATGAAGTGAAGAAACGTGGGTGGAACTTGGGGAGATCAGAGATGCTACTAGAGATGAACTATCCATGAATATATACGAAGGCGGCAGGATCATCGAGCGGCCCCTCATCTTCCGGTCCAGGTTTTCCACTAGACATATATAAACCTCATGCTCTTTTATCGAATTGGTTCCAAAAATATTATGTCCATTCAGCTCGATATATTATTTTGTTCAAATACGTGTATGTATCCAATACCATCCGACGTCGTCGGACGATTGAAGGAGACCGCTGCTGGCGGGCCTGGGGTCGTAACGCCGCCACCCCCGCCACAATGGAGGCGGACCTACGAGGATCTCCACGGGGTGTACGAGTCCCTTGAGGAAAGGGTGTCCCGTCTGAAGTCCAGATTGCCCTATTGGGAGGCCCAGACAGCCAGTATTGAGCTACAGGTGGTGGCCACCATGGAAGTGAAAACGAAGATGGAGGACTACTATAGGCGTCGCGGACGCATCGAGGTCATGAGGGCAAGCAAGAAGGATGGTTTGGAGGAAGAAGAAGCCACCCTGTTGGCTGAGTACCCGGAGTCGCCCCGCATGCCTCCTTTGGCGTTCCCTAATCCTGGTCATTAAGCTGTGTGTACTCTTCGTTACACAATATATACAATGCTCGTGTATGAACTTAATGCTACTTTCGTGTATGATGAACTTAATGGTTCTTTTACTTTCTTTTGGCGTGATTGCAAGGCCAATCTGATGTGCGAACCAGTTTTATGTATGTTTGGGATGTATATCACAAAACTTGATATGTCAAACACTGTTATTGTACGACACTTGCAAAACACTTATGCTTGACATCACATATGCTTAATTCTTCCGAAGTCATCCTCTAGTAATTATATTGCATATTTCAAACGATTTGCATTTCTTGTTGTTTCGTTCGATGTTCACTACAACTGATCATAGTAATATATTGTCTTACTTGATCACTAGTCTCAAATGTATATAGTTAATAACCACACAACAATTTTAAAGCCCATTCCACAGTCCAATTTTAACCTAATACGAAGTTTCTAGAATGACTGATTCCGCCAGGATACAAAAAACCAGGTTTCAGGAATGACTTATTCCAGCAGCATGTCCCAAACACCAAGTTTCACCGAATGACAGAACCGGATTCCTGGCATAGAAACAAACGTACAGGCCCTTAAGAGGTAGTAAAGGGGTTTCACCGGTGAACCGTTTATATCTAGCCTAACTTTTAGCACTTTCATCTATAAAAACTCCAATTGGCGCCACTTCTGCCATTAACCAATACAAAAGTGATTTATACATTATTAAACAAATGACATCTTCTGGAAGGGTAATAAATGGAGAAATATATACTACTCCGTATAACCACACAACATTATGTTGAAATCAAATACTTGTACTCCGTATTATTTTTATATACACCCTCTTGAGTCTTGACTATGAATTGCAACAAATTTGTATACTCCACTGTGAACTGCAAGCATTAAAATAACACTCCGTATGCATGTTTATATTTTGTTTTAACGTGATAAAATGCATGCTTTGATAGGGATAGGTGTGAGTGTGTCAAATCACGCTGCATTAAATGCACCGTCTGCAAGCTGTACTTACTTTAATTGCATGTACCAGTACCGGGGAGGGAAGCTTGTAGGAGAGGCAGGCCTTTACTTAATTGCATTTATCGAGGCGGGAAACTTGTTGCAGTTGCCCACTGTCGTACTTCTTTTTCATTGGCTCAACTTGTTTTTCGCTTAGCATCCACTAAAAAGGGATTAGGGTTTAGTATCATAAATTCATAATCATCCACAAGCAGGCATCTGCAATCAAAGGGGCAAAAAATGGACTCAATAAATGGAGCCTAATATTATAAGGGTATAGATTTATTTTGTTAACAAAATCTTAATAAGTAACGTCAAATTTAAGGACAAATTCAAATTGTGTGTCACGGGCACCGGTCAAGCGGTCAAGCGTGGCGCTATCTTCCACCATAAGGTATATTTGAAATGTTATATTTCAAATTTTAGCAGATGAAGTTGCTAGAGGACAAAAAAATCATGTATGCTAAAATTTTCTTCCTCCCACCATAAGGTATAACTACATAAGGTATATATTAATATATAAATATAATTGGATTTAATTTCAAATGTGTGCATTGCATGCTTGTGTTTTTCACCCACCATACCCTATAAGGTATATATATACATGAATGTAATTGGCTTAAATTTGAAATGTATGCAATGCACGGTTTGTGTTTTATGAAAATCTTTCCAACGGCTATAATTGGCGTGCTACTTTTTTCGAGCTCGGAGTTGATATCCGAGAAGGTTTTGATGAGGCCATTGTCATATCTTTATAATGTATAATATATGTTATTTATTATGCAACCTTAGGTAATGTTTATGCATTAAATTAAAAGTTAATCAGACTATATTCAACATTAGGCTCAATTTAACAAGCTTGTTATGATTTTTATAATGGTATAATTAAAGTTGTTTCTAAAAGTAAAAATGGTGGAATAGATTGTTTGTTTAGTTGTTTATAAATGGGTATGAAAGGATTTAAATAAAAAGGTAAACAATTATAGCAAACGGATGGGAATTGGTATATACTCCGTATATGGCATACCACTGTTCACAAGTTGTAAAAGACTTTTTGGGAGTTGTGTTATACGGAGTAGCATATGGTGGGAGAGAAAATATGCTATATTTGTCATTATAGCTTGAGGTCCGTCGAGTATGCATTTAGACGATCTTAGTTTCACCGCCAGTTGGGACGGATGAGACTCCGGGTGTGACTGGGCAGCTAGACGATCACGAGACTCCGGACTGGGTGGAGTCTGTTCAGTCGGTCGATGATACGATGGAGGATCCCCCGGAGACTGTTGCACATACTATTCACTCACCCATCAGAGCTGAGGCAGACAGCGGTCGAGCACCGACTCCCGTCTCATCTGGTGCATTTCACGAGCATCCATCACCACCACGTGAGGACGTTCCTTCGCAGTCTGCTCCCCCTCAACCTACCCCCGGAGCAGGTTCTGGTGATCCTGAGTATTGGATGCCCGGCGGACCACGCGAGCGCGTCCTCCTGGTTAGTTACGAGACACACATCGCGCGGTATATTTACGAGCTGACACCGATGGAGCCCGCTGTTGTAGTGCCGGAGGCCGAGTTTCCTCCTCCCAGAAGGCATTCCAGGTGTAGGAGGCGTGGAGCTGATGTAGGGGATTGATGTCCTCTTTACTTTGTCATGTGTTTTCATGCATGGGGACATTGCATGATTTAAGTATGGGGTGGGGAAGAGGAATCTCACATGTTGTATATAATTGAGTCTTTGCTTGCTTTGTTTGATTGGTAGTTTGCTTGTTAAGAAAAATCTTGAAAAATCCAAAACAAATTAAGAAAATGTCAAAAATCCAAAAAAATTGAAAAATGTCGAAAAATGAAAAAAATTGTGTGTTTTGTTTTAGGATAGAAGAGCATTCCATCTTAGATGTCCTATGATGAAAATTAATTCTCATGCTTGTCATGTAATTCCTTTGGCATAATTGGATAGTGTAGCCCATGTTTTTGAGAAATTGCTCTTGATTGTGAAAATTGACTTGTGATGAAATTGAGCATATGTGTCTTGAGTGAAAGTATTTGCAATACAACAAAATTGTTACCTACTGAGAATTTTGGCCTTAAAAGGGAAATCATCATTGATTCCCTCTTCTTTGTTTGTGTGATTTTTCTTTCTTATGCATATGTTTCTTGTCATTGATATGGTTATCTATTTCTTGAAACCGCTATGAGATTGTTCATGCATGTTGATTGTGATTAAGAACTTATATTTTTAGCCCATATTATTCCATTCCTACCTTGAAATGTCTTTGCTTGAAACCCCGTTCTAGCCTTGGCCTTTTGTTTGAAGCTCCACAAAAATTATCCCTAGCCTATTAGCTTGACCCTATTTCGGGAATTGAACTTAGATGAAGTGTTGGGAATGATTTTTGTTGAGTAGCATATGTGTTGGGTTTGAAAGAGGTAACATGGTTAAAGGGTAGAAAACAACTTGTTAAGGTGTAATGTAATAGGATTCTTGGCTTGGATTGCACATTGTTGAAAAATTGAAGAAAAGAAGTAAAGAAGCTCGAGCAACTAGACTCAGGATCGACCCCCTAATGGGTCGATCTCGACCCTTACCAGTAAACCAGCTCTCAGGTTCGACCACCCAGGGGTCGACCTCGACCCTATCTAGGCTCGAGCAAAGAAGAAAAAAAGAGAGAAAAAAAGAAAAAAAAAAGAAGAGGGAAGAAAGAAAAAAAGAAAATGTTTAAGTGCAAAGCCAAGAATTCCTAGTATTTCTAAGTTGTATTGTGGGAATTTGGGTTAGGAATTGATGGGTGTGAGTTTCATTGAAGTGTTTGGTTATGAGTTGAAAGAGAAAAAGTGAGTTGTTTTGGTTTGAAGTGTTGTATTTAGGAGTTTGATTCCCGGATTTAGCACCACATGGCCAAATAACTCCCTACCTTATGTTATTACCGAGCCCAATTACAACCCGGCCGAATGAGTCTTCTATGAAGATTTCATTGAGCCTAAGTTCTTATGAAGATTGATGTGTTATGACCTCTCTAGGTAGAGAGATTGGTGATATAAGTCTCAATGATAAAGTAGATGTTGCATAAAGATTGAGATGAGAGTTGATTTGATAAGCCTAAACACAAGAGAGTTGAGTGAAACACATTTATATCCCTTGTGAGGTTGGATTGTGATTGCCTAGCTTGAGACTTATACATATGTGATGACGTTAAAATTTCTTGTCTACCTTTTTCACTTGTGTTTAAAATGTTTTGACAAGGGCTATGCTTGAGGATTGTGTTATTGGTCTTGATTTGCTTGATTATTGCTTGAGGACAAGCAAGTCTAAGTATGGGGTGTTTTGATGTCCGCGTTTTTAGGTAGATTCCTAGGGTCTAGATAGGTTAGTTTAAGTTGATTTTCGTAGTTGAGTCTTGTGTTTTTAAGTCTTTTTGCATAAGTTTTCGTATTTCCTTGAGATTCGGAAACTACGCATATTTGTGTCGTTTTGTAGGTGTTTTGGAGCATGAAGACGAGTTTGGAGCAAGGCTTGGAGAGGATGGACGAGCTAGGAGGAAGATATCAGGATGAAGAGCCATGAAGAGGAGCTAAAGAGAAGCAAGATCAAGAAGAAAAGTGAAGAAATCGACCCCAAGATCGAGCCCAAGGAGGTCGATCTCGAGCCATTTGACCAAACTTGGAACGCAAGGAAATTCGCACTCAGGATCGACCCTATGGGAGGTCGAACACGCGTGACCAATCTCTTCTATCCGGATTACTTGTGCAAGTTTCCTAGTTTGTATTTTAGGAAGGTGTTTTGTTTGTGTTTCCTAGTTAGATTAAGACTCCTTTTTGTCTATAAAAGGAGGTTGAACCTATAGTTTTGATTCATTCAATTCATGCTTGAGGGGGATTCATTCAAGGAATTAATCATCAAGACTTGGAGAGTTAGGAAGAAGACTTGGAGAACAAGTTTGAGGTTTGTAAGATTGACCTTTGGTTTTTAGTTGAATTTTAGTTTGGTTTGATCATGTCTTCTTCTTCTTCTTCCTTGCCTCTTCTTGCTTTGTGTGAGTAGTCTTCTTAAGTTCTAGGGTTGGGTAAAAACCCAACACAATCATGCATGTTTAAAACTTGAATTCATGACTTGAATGCTTGATGATCATATCTAATCTATCTTGTGCTTAATCCTTTGCGAAAGTTGAGGCATATCTTGTAATTAACTATAGCGAAAGTGAAAAGTTAGTTGCTTGATTATATCTGATAGGATTATTTGCGAAAGTTGATATTCCTAGGTTGAAGGATAGGTAGAAAGTTGTTTGATTTGCGAAAGTTGATTGAATAACTTGAATTGTTTGCGAAAGTTAACTTTTCTATGATCTAGATTGCATGATAGTTGTGAATTCTTGTCAAAAGCATGTATGGTTGTTGTTGTGGTAGCCCTAGCCTTAGGATTTGCCTTTTATATTGATTAAGACTCGTGACTTTGCCTTGATCTCGACCTCCTCTAGGTCGTGCTCGAGTTTTTGCTAGTGGTTGAGTGTGTTCGTGCGTGTTTCGTCTCAGGTTCGACCCCCTTAGGGTCGAGATCGACCCTCCTCAGGTCGATCCTGAGTTGTTCTGTTCTTGTTTTCTTGGTTGTTTTCGTAGTTTATCGACTATTCTTAGCACTATTCTCACTCTCGTGGACGATCCTGACTTCGCTATACGCAGCGGGGTCTTGAATACAAATTTATTTGTTCGAGAAACCCTTCAACAGGGATGAGGCGGCAAGTGATGCTCCACCAGCAGTCCCAGCTCCTGCTGCTGATCTTGATGCTCCTACACCTCCGCGTATATCAGGACACGCTAGACACCAGAAGGAGCAGGACTTGGTATGTTTAGAATACAAACGTTTCTCGACGTTATTTATACACTGTATGTTAGCGTTTCTGATTTGTTTTGATTGTTTTTAAACCTTCAGGCTCGTATGATTCTGAGAGTTCACTTTCGCACTGCATGCACTGCTGTGCTGGAGAGACATGTTAGCCGTGAGCCGGGTACTTGGTTCACGATTGCAGAGCGTAGTCGTCTTCTCGGACTTCGTACTGTAGGTGCCGCTAGAGCAGTTGATTCAGCTTTGATTTCTGCTTTCGTCGAGTGGTGGTATCCAGAGACGAACTCCTTCCATTTTCCGTGGGGTGAGATGACGATCACCCTTCATGATCTGCACATGATTCTTGGATTGCCTATACATGGGAGGAGTTGCATCTCCGCGGTCACAAACATTGATATACGGGCGCGGATCGCCCAGGATCTTCAGGTTGACCTCTCTCAGGTTCAGCGATGGTACAACACAGGCGGGATTCCAGCGAGTGACCTTGAGGAGGCACTGTTGCGCATGGTGACGAGCGCGGATAGGGATCACGGCGTCATCGTATCGTATTATTTGTTTTTGCTTCTTGGGTCGACTGTCCTTGTTGACAAGTCGACTTCGAAGCTAAAACATAAGTGGATGGCGCTGCTTTTTGATCACGAGACTACTGGACAGTATGCTTGGGGAGCTGGTGTTCTAGCGTACGTCTACCGCAACCTTGGACAGGCGTCCCGATCCCGAGCACAGGGGATAGCTAGCTGTGGGATTCAACTGCGGGTATATTTCGTTCATCATGAGTTCTAAGTAGAGTCAATTGATTCACACTCGGTCCGCTATTTTTGTTATAACGATTACTCTCGTGTTGCAGTCTTGGATTTGGGCATACTTTCCTCACTTCATTGGTCATTACGTGATCGACCCCTTAGCTCTGGCTGATCCGCGAGCAACTACTAGGTTTGAGAGTAGCGTGCCACATCCGATGGATCCTGGCCGCCTCGTCTCGATTCGGAGGATCCTGGATACGATGAGATTCCAGGAGGTACGATCTTTTCACCATTTTCATAAACTGTCTTTCGTGTTATTTTATATGAACAGTTAAGGTGTGTTCGGTTGCACCAGATTATTGCAAATAATGCATTATAATCTCTCATTTTGCACCGTACAGACCTTTAGCGTTGATTCTGTACAGGTTGAGTGGCTTCCATGGAAAGGGAGAGGGTTGGACTTTGATGCACCCGAGATTTCACCCACACGATTTCGGGGGGTTCTGCGTATTGTGGATATAGCTGAGGCGTACCATCCCGATCGTGTCCTTCGACAGTTCGGATTGGTCCAGGGCGTACCAGAGCCGCCTATTGAGCCCGTCTACATATTGCGCGAGGATGAGTTACGGTCTTACGTGGTCATACACTCCGCCGAGCAGCTGGATAGATGGGATGTAGATCCGAGGCCATTGATCGAGTTGCAGGGCCCACAGGCCCAACACGGCTGGGATTATAGTGACGACTACCTCGACTTCTTAGATCAGGCCTCACATGTGCTAGTAGATCCCAGTTCTATTAGGCGTGATCCACCTATTCCGATGACGCGAGGAGTCGACGCTCTCGCGGTAAGTTTGTTTATTGATACTATATTTCTTTATTCAGTGTTATGTTGTACATTACTAATACTTTATACTATCTTTGCAGCGCCTCAACTATCTTGCAGGTGTGGTTCGCACGATTAGTGAGATGCCAGAGGATAGACGACCACGTTGGACCCCTGATGAGGTTAGCAGATGGCTGGATGTTCTGGTGGGCGAGGCTAGAGCGATGACTCACCCCCCTCCTCGTGCAGCTTCTACACATTTCAGGGATTCGGTACACGAGCGGGGGGAAGGCAGTGGAGCACATCGTACAGAGGCGAGCACCTCTCAGGCTGGCGGTGATGTCAGCACGCAGCGGCTCGGGGATGATTCCAGTGCCCCTCAAACCGCGGATGATAGCACGTTGTAGGACTTGATTGAAATCACTATGTCTATCTATTGAGTTCTTTTGGTTCTGAAACTATTTCTCTATACAATAAGTCTTCAACACATTGAAGGCCATTGCCCTCACTTTTGACCAAAAAGAACATATATATGCTCTGTGCAAGCTGTGCATTGCACACATTGCAAATTAAAAGTGAAGCCACTTGTCAAATCCCCTAGTAATAAAATCTGATTAATGGTAACCTCACCTAATGTCCCAGTTATAAATTACCTTAAATAAAAACATCGACATACAGTTTTATTTTCGATACAATAAGCCAAAATATGGATCAAACGCATGATTAGCTATTAGGGTAACTATTACGGTCATTTCCTAAGTGTGTTTATTTTAATATCAAAACTCTGCATAGGAAATTAACTATTACGGTAATTTCATTGTGTGTGGTATAAGATAAATGTGTGATGGTGTTGTCGAGAGTTGTTTGTCGTAAGCAATGAAAGTATAAACGCTTAATTTTAGATTGTTTTGGTTGTATAGCACCGGAAACAGGTACGGAGTATAATCTTAAAGAAATACGTACGTAACTATGTTAAAGTTTTATTGCATAGCACAAAAAACTTTATAGTTGGAAGGTTTTGATCAAGAATGAGTGGACTGCATAATTAATTTGGTGCACTAGCTGTAACTTGTTCTCATTTTTTTCAGTAATGCAAATTAAAATCTACATCTATCAAATTGTGGATGATCTAAACTATTTTATTTAATTAGGGAAAACACGGCCGACTATTTTAATGTATATTACATCACATACCAACAAGGTTATTATAAATATATTTAGTTAATCAACTTTTTGTTCATGCTTCACGGATAAGTGAAATTATTTGTAATCTGTTTGGGTATGCTAACACTTTGTGTCACGTGCATGAACGTTTGTTTTGGGTATGCTAAGACTTTAAAAACATTGTATGGTATGTCTGTTGCTGTGAATAGCTATGTTCACTGGGTACATACTCATAATATTTTCAGATATTGTCAAAATAAGTTAGGCCATACAGTATTAATGAACAACATTGTGAGTTGTTTTTGCACATGACACAAAGTGTGCCAATAGAGCCCTTGTGCCCACTTTTACATCAACATTCTATAAAACAACATGCATTCATATGCTAAGCATTACAACAACACTACCAGCAACTAATTCCAACATAGTCACTTGCAATAACAAAAGGTTGACATTGTCACAAAACAGCCACTAATACAACATCAGCAAGTTCTTAGAAGTGTTTTTCATCAAAACATCGACCAATACAGCCAAAATTAAGCAACAGCCACACCCTAAGATGAGCACAATATTAAACCTTGAATGAGATTTCAATCTGTCAATTGCTGCATCCTTAGCTGCAATCTGTAATTCCAGCTCTTGACATTTGCTTTCCCACTGTTTTTTTTGGGTCACAAGTCCTTTGATAATGTATGCTGCCTTAGGCTCGTATGGGAGATCGATCCATACAAAATAACCACACCCACTGCACACAGATGGTGCATATCTTGGACAGTTAGCGTACCTTCTTCCATAGTTATCGGGAGTGTGTGCAGTTGCAACTCTAGCAACCAAGTGACAATAACAGTAAAGACTGGTGCTGCCCACATAGCTATTACTGGAAGACATCCCTGCACAATTGTGAATCCAGATTTTGATTCTAATTGCATGAAAGAGCTAAAACGAAACTAAACGCAAGAAATAACTCAAAATTGAAATGCAGTATAGGGCTCAAACGAAACGCACCTTCGACAAACTGTACCGATAATTGAGCCCTTGATATTCGCCTCCTAGAATCGAGCCTGAAAGCGCCCTAGGATCGAGCCTGAAATCGCCCTACAATCGCACCCAAATCACCCGAAAATTTCTCCCCCAAATCTCCTCACACGAACCCTAGCTTCGGTAAAATCGATTTCACTGATTTCGATTTGGGGTAAACGGCTACAAAGTATTTATTTTGAGCTAAATGGAAATCATTTCAGGTGAACCGGCCGGTCTGAAATAGAGGGGTAAAAAAGGACGCCGGGCTAAGATGTGGAAATTTACCAACGTCTCTTCACCTGTGTACATGCCGAAATTAACCTCCCAGTATTTGGAAAAACGTTGTGGCGCCAGAGTTCAAATGCAGACTTATTAGGGATTTTTTGTGGGTCCCACTCAATTAGATTATACATGCCTAATGCAAAAACTTCACCTATAAAGTACAAATAGTAGTCAAATACAGAGCCATCCCTATGCTGAGATTGTATAACTGTGCATTCCTTGACAGGGTGTGCATTTCACGATTATCTTTCAGGATTGTATAAATGTGCAGCTACTCTGATTACTTTACATTCGTTCTGAGCCCACCGACGGCCGGTGGGCAACTGTGCAATTCATCGCCACGAGGGTGGAGCGTGTAGGGTTGAGGGTTGTGGACTTATGGTTTAGCTATATTTACATCTCCTAAAAAATGGACATTTTTTGATTCGAAAAAGTAGACATTTTTTGATTCAAAAAAGTAGACATTACATGTGTGAAAATAAGGGAGCACCAATAAGTGATTACACGTTATATTACACCGACAGGTAAAAGTTGACAAATATTGTACTCCCTCCCATTTAATTAACAAAAAGCGACGTACTCTTTTGTGTTTCCAATTTAAAAGGTATTACACATACGTAATTTTTAGCTTACTTTATTGTTGATTGTTAATGTGGACTTTGGAAGGCCATAATTCAATACATAGCATATGGGTGCGTGAAAATAACATGTAACGGGTTGTGACGAGGTTAGTATAATGTAACAATTAATCATCCGTGCATACTTGGTAGATTATAACCCAGGTATCATCCCCTATGCTCGACTCCAACCGTATGGGTATATTTGGAAGACTATGTTTAAAATTTCTATCATATGGTATGCAATTCAAGATAACAAAAAAATATCAAAAGGCTATATATTTTTGTTTCCTCTCCGTAGAGTATAATTAATTTGTATCAGGTGTAATTATCCCAACACAATTATTCTTTGTTGTACCTTTGGTAGTTACGGGCTAATTATCTTTGTTATACCCGAGGTATATTTAATGATATGGTAGTTACGGGCTAATTATCCTTGAACATTTATACGGAGTACTTTGTTATACATTTGTTTGGTTATAACCCAATCATGATGCCCTAAGCTAATACAGCTATCACCCGAACATTTGTTACACAAGTGTCAATACAAGATCGTCAATTCTTTTATAAATTATTTATAAGATCGTAAATTCTTTTTTAACAAATGACTATATATCTTTAAAACTTACATCTTGATATTAAAAAGTTTGTAATTTGAGTGTAGTACGGATATTCAATTTTCATGTCGATCGTGCAATTTAGTACAACATGACTATACACTTGTGTAGTGTGTAAGTGTGCAGTGTGTAAGTGTGCAATTTGTAATTTATGAATATACTATATAGCAATTGTAATTTATGAATATAGCAATTTGTAATACCCAAGCTTAGAAGCAACAATCCTCCGTAGAGTAATCTAACTTCAATCTTGGGAAATAATTCCCGTGGGTCCCGCTTGAATTTGGTGTCTTTTGTGCAGCAAAAGGACTTATTCCTGCCTATTGTAAGTACTGTTTCGGTCAATGGTTGTTGGGTCGAAAGTCCTGAACTTATTTGCCAAGTAACGTTTTCCAAGACAGATACTGGGTGCACACAAGTCCAAATAAATCGGCGAGGATATGGCAACAAGCATGTACTGCAGCAGCGCGTGCAACTCGCACCTTTGTCTAACACACGACCACCAAGTGGGAAACTTTACCACATTTTGTAGTCGTGTACACAGGTGTAACACAATTTGGTTGGCAAATGTGTGCAAATACAATATATAACCCTTGATTTGACATTACATTCGACCAAACGGTTTACCAACATGTAGGGACGCATTGGACGAAATGGTACACTCTGTTACTCTAATCGCTAAAGCAATATAGCTTACCAAATAAACTCATAAGCGTATATACATTTACGTAGACAAATGGTGACCCTAGGATAACTATCAAGTAGTTTTACATTTGACAAATGTTAGTCTTAACGTTTCGGTAGACTACCCCATTCGTTTGGCAACAAGTTGGCAATGAGGTGTGTAATTACTTTGGTGTTCATTTTATTTTGGGTGTTTAGATCATCGTCTCTCATCTTAGTTATCAAACCAAATCTTCATATCCTTATTCCTGTCTTTTCTCTTTCCGATTTAAATAAGGCAATTATTTGTCGAAAATCCTATTTTCACACCAAAAATTACTTTCATTCTTTTGTAGCAATCTATTTTCACATACCAGTTACTCTGTCCAACCCGTACTAGTCACAAGATAGATCCCCCGGCCCAACCTGTTCTTAAAGATATCTTTCCGAAGGTTTATATTTTTACACATGCGGTAAGCATAATTTCGCTCTGGTCTCCCCCTAATTGGTCCAAATGCTAGGCCTAGGTGGAGTAGGTGAAGGACGAGGTCAATCGATAAAATTGTAGTAGTATCATTTAGTTTAAATACGTACAACTTTTCTCTCCAAACCACCGATTTTGGACGTTGATTCAACTTCCCTTCCCTTCCCTTCCCTTCCCTTCAACAGTTATTTCCCTTCCCTCCTCTCCCTACCTCTAAAATCAACCCAAATTGTATCAAAGGACGGCCGATATCAAATCGCCGTGTGCAGGTGTCAGTGCAAAGCACATCATTGCGACGGTGTTGTGCAAGTGTATCTATTCTTCCCACGTGATTTGTCGAATTGCACTGGTGAGTACGTATACACAGTGACCTATTTTCAGTAAGTTGCATTTAATGCAGTAGGCCATCACACCCTTTGTTTCACCTTTCCCATAACAATGAATTGTTAGTGCGAAATTAACCTCAAATAATTGTAAGGGTCATATATTTGATATCCAAAACTTGTTTTAGCGAACAATAGATTTGGGATATAACTAATACCCCGAAAAAAGTTCCCATGTTATCTTGTTATGGTCGTCACTTCTTGATAACACTTTAGTCAATATAATACCCCCCATTAAAACCTTACAGTAATTAAGTGTCCAAGAAACCACAACATTGTTTCGGATCAATGTTGTGGGAATGTGTGATTTAAACTGGGTAATGTGTGGCCAAAATCGATATCATTAGGGGCGTTTAACGATATTTCTGCTATGCTTGTAATCATATTACACTAATCTTTGTACACAAAGGATGTAAACCTTTATCGATTTATTACTGTATAATATTACCCATACGTGTTAAAATGTTTTGATTAGTACAATATTAAATATCATTACAAAATAATTTTTTTTAGGACGAAAAAACTACGGAGTACTACTCCACAATGTATTATATATGCGTCATATCCTAGAAACGTGTGCATTTCACCAGTCACAATTGTGCAGAGCACAGTACAAGTGGACTTCACCCGAAGCAATGATATAGCCTTCCTCTGAGACCTGAACTCTCAGTCTTTTTTTACGGAGGCACTGTGTAGTCTCTTCACAGTTCACACAGGGTTGATTAGACTGTGTAATCAGCCTTTTCACCCGCTACAAAATTTCTCTGCAATTCAAGCTTGCCACAATCTAATACATTCCCAGTTTCTCATCCCCACCCATCAACAGCGATGGCCGCTTGTGGCTACACAAACGTACATCTGGCGCGGGAGCTCCTTGCCGTCAGGCTCTTCATACGCACGATGATACAAGCGGATTTCGTCGGGCCGGACGACATGCTCAAGGCACTACAGCGGGCTAGCAAAGCTCCCTCCTCCCATAGAATTATGGACGAGAAGCTATTCTTAACGAGGCTAGCAGTTAACAGCAGAAATGTCGGATATACTCTTCGGACGGCCCGCTACACCGGGGAGCCCCTGCCGCTGCCGGACTGCACCCAAATGTGCCTTGCCGTATTCCACCCAAGTCCAAACCAGCCACTATCGGTTGAGGAGCTTGTAGAGCTCCAGTCCCTGAAAGAAGAGACGAGGCTAGTGATACGAGCCCTCGTCCGTTCCGGGGCTGGAAGGGTTGCGGTGAGGAAGTGCCTCGCGAAATGGCCAACTCTCAAAACCGTAGCCCAACATTTCCATGAAGAGGACGCTTACCAAGAGTACATTAGCAAGCTGGAGAACATAAAAGAGATCTTCAGCGCTAGCAAGAGGCCCAGGCCACCGGGCGATATCGGGCCGCAGCAGCAAGTCCGAAAGATTAGACTGACCGATGTGCACGCCCATCACTTCCGCCAGGATGTCTTCAACAGACTCAAGGCAGCGAGCATAGATCTCGAGCTCCGGTTGTAATGGGTAATCAGCGTTGCCCCCCTCCCCCTCCCCGCTTTTTGGTTTGATTCAGGACCGTAACTCGTAAGTGTGTTAATTGGCCGTTGCTTTTGGTGATTTAGATATTTGCATTATGGTGTATGAACGTGCGTTTTTTGTGTATTAAACTGATTTGCAAGACGAGGTCCCGTTAACGATGTTGTGTGCTCTGTATAGAATCGCTCATTATGAATTCAATTGTGCTTTGCATATCCCATGTAGTGTTCTTTGCATAACCCATATGGAGTGAAATGCAGTACATACATACTGCCCGAATGGGAATCTTATTCCCAAAATTGCTGGAACATCCATTGCCATATATCGCATGAGTCTTGTAATGGGTCTCTCAACAGTCCTCACTCAATTGTTTAATAACAACTGCTAGTACATGTATTCATCAGATTTCATACGCAATCCTTATTAGGGTGTTGGTTTTGACCAAAGTAAAAATTATTATGGTGTTAGTGTCGATGTATTAGGGAATTGTTGATGTGGGAATTAAGGGCTTACACCTGATGTTGTTCAGAGTGCACATTTCTGTATGAGTTGCACGTTGTCCAGGATTCTTCAAACGTATTTCCTGCAAAGTGGTGAAACCTCTTTTGAGCGAAAACATAATGTGGTGAAGCATCACAGATCGAGTCATATTCATGAGTATATTGGTAAATGTGATCGAGACTTTACAAACAACCGTCAACAGGATACATGTAGATGTAGTGCTTGGCTAAATGTTATTGATCCTTCCATTTCTTTAAGATTAGCACCGATGCATAGACCAACAAAACGTCAAGAAGCAAAGCCACAAGTTAACGAAACGGATGAATCCATTGATATGTGCAGCCAGTTATGCCGTGGTAATGGAAATGCAAATAACCATGGAAGAACAAGTGTGAGAGAAAGAAAACAGGGATACATCGATCCTTGGACACTATATATTACTCCGTAGGAGACTACATATGTAAACATTTGCTACGCTCGTTCATATCTCCATGCTATATTAGGAAACTTACATTTACTACACTCATTAAATGCTCACGGTACTTTGACCGTGGAGCAAAAACATATACCTTGACCGTGCTGGAGTTTGTTTTGCCAAAACAATGACAAGGCTGAATTTATAATCGCCGGCAGCATAGTATTTTTGCATGGCCTTTCGGCTTTCCTTTCCGTTATATAGGTAGACCAAATGCATGTACCTTGACCGATGCTGGAATAAATCTATACTACCTATAGTATAAAGCGGATACAATGTCTTCACAAAAAATTGCGCCATGTGTCATTTCAATACTAAAATAATCAGTCGGGTCCTCTTTTATACAAACTAGATAGTTAGAATCTATAATCTTATCCCGTAAAAATTGATTAAAATTTACCAAAAACTCTGAATTATCCCAAAAATTATAAATTATCACTTACCAAGAATTAGTTATAATCTTACCATCAATATTACTAATTGATGAAACGTGATATTTAACATAAAGTAATTTTTAAACAAATCCAACTTATTTATATTATGAGTTCATTTACTATTGATAAAAAAACAGTAATCATAATACGAAGATAAATATATATGATCTTATAATTTTAACATGATCATTGACATTACATATCTATATATATGATCTTACTTTTTATTCTGATTGGTGAGTTTAGAGGCAAGTTAATTCTCTTCTTAATCTATGTGCATATTCCTCTAACGTCAGGGAGTAATAATTTATAAGTGCATTAACCGGGGCGAGGAGCTTGTAGAAGAAGCCAGGCCGTATTTCAGACCAAAAGAGAATCGAGGGCTACTTTCACACCAAATTCCTACATTATCGAGGGCTAATTTCCTTGTCATTCTGTTGTCAAAACAACTCCAAGCACCTGGACGACGATGGGGAACCGCAGAGCATTGCGGCCAGCGAGATGTGAGATAGGTATGTTGCCAGACGAGGTCATCATCGACATCGCTTCGAGGGTGGCATCTTGTTCTCTGAGAGATCTGTTCAACTGCAGGCAGAGGTAAATCCAAGTGCCTTATATTTGTTTGGTTTCACCTATTGGCCGGAATGTACTCGGTTCATACCACACAGATCCCTCTTGTAGTTGCAAGCCCTTCAACCGATGCGGGCGGGACCCCCTGGTTCTCCGGCAGGCGCCATCAAAGGATATCTACGCGCGACGGTTCGAACTGGAGGAGCACCGGGAAGCCGCGTATGCATTCCTCCGACTATGTGCGGATAGCGGGAACCCTGGTGCTTTATATGGCCAAGGCTTGGTAAGTCAATCTGTGGTATTGCACAATTTTGTCATGAAATGTTATGGAACATTTGCTTACCCAGGAATGTTGCGACCCATTGCGACCACAGATCAGGTATTTCGGGGGCACAGATGAACCCTACGGTCTAGAGTGCCTGGAGAAATCGGCTTCGCTAGGGCACACCCCAGCTGCTTATGTGCTTGCCGTGGTGCTGCTCTGCTCCTCAGAACAGGACCAGGACCAGGTCGAGAGGGCTATGAATCTGCTCCGTGCCCTCTGGGATTCACCCGCTGCCAATATCTTCGTATGCCGTCTCGAATTCGCCCTGTTCTTGCACTACAACCCGCATGCCCGTATAGTCGTTGCACGGTTGAAACCACCAAAATGGTCTACGCACCCCGAAATTAGCGGACGGAGTCGGTGCAATCATCTCCCGTTCTGTAGCTGGATTTATACGCTGCGCGGCGAGTTCGAGGAAGGATCTTGCAGTCTATGTACTCTCGAATTCGAAGCCAAGTTATTCCTACATGTCCTGAGGCAGCGACGAACTTGGATGTTCATTTGATATGAACGTCTGGTTTTGTGTTATTTTGTTGTGTTTTCTGTCATGGATCATCTCAAGGATGAACTAAACATTTAGTGGCATAGCTGTCGTGGATGCAAAACGTTGATCCTGACCCTCATTGCACGTTCCAAATTGGATAGTTCCTTAATCGTGCATTGAACTTCTATCAGTATTAGTAACATGGTGGGGATTGTATTTGCTTATTACTTTATAAAAAAAACAAGAGGAAAAACTATATCAGGCCATCACTGATCTTATGTATTATAACAATGATTGTTCTCAAATATACCTTCTTTTTGTTGAGCACTGGCCACACACTTTCCGTGGAGAAGAAACAAACAATCCAAATAAAATGTATTTTTGTTCTTTTCCCACATACTCCGTATTTCTTTTCTGGTCGAACTCTTTTCCCACATAAATTCACGGGAAACAAAACAAGTTTTTTTATTTGATCAATGGAAAGAAAACAAGTAAGTAGGCCCTACTACTCTTTACTCCGTATTATTTCTGCAGTTGCCCACGGTCAAACGTACCATTATTGCATTTACCGGGGCGGGGAGCATAGAAGAAGCCAGGACTTGTTTCAGAACAAAGCCAGAGAGAAGCAACGCGTAATTTCCGTTTAAATTCCCCATTATCAGGCTTCATTGTTATTCTGTTATCAAAAAAAACTCCTATCGATGCAGAACGACGGACCATTTGACCCAGTGAGGTGTGTGATCGGTATGTTGCCAGACGAGCTCATCATCGAGATCGTATCGAGGGTGGCATCTAGTTCTCTGAAAGATCTGTTCCGCTGCAGGAAGAGGTAAATCCAATAGCCTTAAATTTGATTGGTTTTACCTACTGCAATGTACTCGGCGTACAACACAGATCCCTCTTTTAGTTGCAAGGTCTTCGACCGATGCGGGCAGGACTCACTGGTTCTCCGGCAGGCGCCAACACAGGAGATCCACAGGCGACGGTTCAGACAAGAGGAGCACCGGAAAGCCGCGTATGCATTCCTCCGACTCTGTGCGGAAAGCGGGAACCGTGTTGCTTTATACGGCCATGGCTTGGTAAGTTGATTCTTATGTTCACTTGATTGGCATGAAATATTATGGAATATTTTCTTACCCATGAAGGTTGCGACTAATTACGAACACAACTTCAGTATTTCGGGTCCATAGATGAACCCTACGGTCTAGAGTGCCTGGAGAGATCGGCTTCGCTAGGGCACAATCCAGCTGCCTATGTGCTTGTCGTGGTGCTGCTCTGCTCCCAAGAATAGGACCATGAGGTGAGGGGTATGAATCTGCTCCGTGCCGTTAGGGATTCACCCGGCGCTGGTATCATGGAATGTCGTATCGACTTCGTCCGGTTCTTATACAACACGCCGCCCTGCGACACTAAACTCGTCGCACGGTTCAAACCACCAAAATGGTCAACGCACCACGAACCAGGACGGTGTCTGTGCCGTGCGAGGAACCCGTTCAGTAGATGCGACGACGTCGATGCAAGAGCGTGCTTGCTCGGTAGTTGTGAATTCGAAGCCATGTTTTTGTGTTCCCTGTTCTACCTAATAAGATGGAGGTGGTATTGAAATAAGCGTATCGTTTTGTGTTATTATATTGTGTTTTATTGCGTGGATTGAGTGAAGAGTGAGCTAAACAATTTTGTGGCATAGATGCCGTAGTTGGAGAACTTTGATCCTGTCCTTCGTTGCACGTTCCAATTCGGAAACATTCGATAGTTCCTTAACCGTGCATTGCACCACTAATAGTAACAAATCCAAGCAAATAACACCTTCATGCAAGCAAATTGCTCACAATAATTCAGAAATGGTTTTCATTACAATTGGTTTGACTTTTGTTCAATGTTAATTAAAAGTACGGACTTATTAACTGCCTCGTCCATAGTGAAGACTTGGTTTGATTTTTGTAATGGTATGATTTGTATCGGCAATAATATATACACTAGCTAGTAGTAACGTCAAATTAAAATGGATCATCCATAACCATAAGTTGTCTTGCTGCCCATCACCTATGGAATTGTTGCAGCTTCACCAAGGCTGTTCTTGAGGATCTCCTTGATTGGCTTCAGATCACCCAACGCATCTCCTCCATCCATGGTTGGTTTGAATGGATCATCCACAACCATAAGGGGAATAGTACTCGCTCTCGGCTGATGTCTGCCAGCTTCACAACCTTTGTTTACTTTGTCTGGAGAACTAGAAATGATGTGATTTTCAACAATGGCCGTGTCTGCCACCGAAGCTGCTCCCGCACCATCATCTCTCACCTTAGAAGTTGTCTTGCTGCTCATAAGCTAAAACGTCCGTTCATGCCGGGAGATTTTCTCTTATAAGCTTTTGGTTCTTCCTCTTTTCTTTCCCTTTGCTGTATCTTTTGGTGCTCCGAACAATGGCTGTAACTTTTGGCTGTAATTATTCCTTTTATTAATGCATTTTTACTAATTCGGAAAAAACCGTCAAATTAAAATACAATTACATTGAACCAAATCCATGATATCATATTTAAGTTGATTACCGTGGTAGAAAGATATTTAAGTAGATTTATCAAGGCGACAATTGAATATAATTGGTAGAAAGAGTACTTAAGAAGAGTTTATCAAGGCGACAATTGGACCACTGGGTGGAGGAATACTGGAAGAGAGTACGGCAGTCTAGCAGAGGGTCTGATGGCCTACTGCATTAAACACACTTGCACAGCACTGTCGCAATGACGTGCTTTGCACTGACACCATCAGAAGTCGATTTGACATCGGCCGTCGTGTTAAACAAACTTGGGGAGATTTTAAAGGAAGGGAGGGGAGGGCAGGGCACTCGTCCGTTTGGTTGGTTTTAATCAAAGAGAGAATCAGGCACATTTCAGTCGAATAGCTAGTGGTGGAAAGAACTGCATGTGGAAGGGAAGGGAAGGGAAGGGAAGGTGAATCTTCTCAAATCGGTGGAATTTCGACAGAAAAGTTGCACCTAAACTAAAACGTATTGTACTACAATTGGTTTGCTTTGACCTCCCACCAAAGGAAGGATGTAAAAAAACCATCCTTTTTACTACTCCTATGTATATTTTTAATTTCTATCTACGAAATGAAATCTTAACCAAACGACTTAAATAAGAGTTTAAATATTATTTCAACCAAAAAAAAAGAGTTTAAATATTGTCAAGGCAATGCAAAGTTTGTAACGAATGTTGATAAGATTGAGTTACGTACTGCTCCTACTATATAAGGATAATGCCTATGTGTTACCTATTGCTTTTTTACGGCTCCTTTATATGTTTGTTACGTATAAAACCATTAACTTATTTATTTGTATACATGTTTGTTACCCATAACTACTATAGATAAGATTGAGTTAGGCCTTCGGGCATTTAGTCAAAACGGTTAAGTCTCAAAGGGTAGTACCCAGAGGTCACCGGTCAGGGGCGGACACAGAGGGGGTAACATATACATTTCAACTTATCTATACGAGGTTAGGTTAAAGGACGAGGTTTAAACTTGTTGGTAAGGTTGAAAAACGGGATAATCTTTCAAACTTGCGTACAATCTTTTGTTGGCTATATAAGAACATCCCTAAATGTTTTAAAATATGGTTTTACGAAGAATACGTTCAATGAAACGAGGTTAGGTTAGCTTGTTTCATTTCGTCCCTAAATATAGATTCTACAATTAATTTCGTCCCTACTTAATACGGAGTAGTATCATTTCCTATACATATATCACCATTCCATACATATCACGCCTCTCTAACAAAGCCTCCGACCCCCGACCATGCCTTCCTCTCTCCCTGACGAACTATGGCGAACAATCTTGGAGCTGGGCGTCAAACGACAGCGTCTCACCTACATAGATCTCTGCTGCCTTTCTATGTGTTCCCGCCGTCTACAACGCTTATCCGCCCAACCATCTCTCTGGTACTCTCTTCTCTCTTCCGACTTTCCAAGCCAAACCTGGAATCCATCTTCTTCCTCTGCCCTGAAATCGCTTTACAGGGAAAGGTAATACGCTCTTACTTACTATCTATGTTGGTTTACACTTTCAATTAGGGTTCCAATTGAGAAATTAGGGTTTCAATTAGGTATTTCAAACATAGGCTTAGGGAAATCGTGGCTCACAGTCGGACTGTTTACAGAACAAAATCAAACAAACTGGGACTAGAAGTAAAGATGCTGTGAGGGCGTGAGAATACAGATGTATTAATAATGAGTCAACATAGATTAGTAATTTCGTACATTAGCATGAGAATATTAGGGTTTATCAGAGTTCTTCTCTGAAGGGATGCGTAATGTGATATTGAACTCACTAATGAAATGAGGGCAATTGGTTATGAAGAATTAGATAGTTACGCTTCTTGTAAGGATCTCTAGGTCCTCGATTGTCAAAAGTACGCATCCACCCTTGTATGCACTTGAAAAGCTGCATCTATCTGTATATTGTGTCTTACATGTCCATACTTTGATGCTGTCTTTCATTCTGTTCTTCTAGCAAGATATACTCTTTGCTATATTTAGTGGCAAGTGTAATCCATACTTCGGTTTGATCTTCGTACATGTGACCACTCTGACAAAGGAATATACTTTATTATTGCGATAGGTTTGGTTTGCACAGCGTACGGTGTGATTTTGCATTCGACAATTGCAACCCTGTAATTTGAGCAATACAAACAAATTCTTGCACTACTTGCTGAATCAAAATAATAAGTTTTGATTTTGTTAAAAATACGCCGTTTTTATTTTATTTGATAAAAATTAGTCATGTTGCTTTCTGGTTTGAACTCTGGTTCAATTAACAGCACATTTTTCGGCTTATACATCTAGGAAGATAACTATGTTTGCAATTGCGAAAGATGTGGAGGTCAAGGGCTTTGGAAAGTGGCTAGATACTACCTTAACTGGGAAGGTAGTAGGTTACTGGAATGATGCGCTGTACATAGTCCAGCTGTGGGGCGTGACCTTTGGTCCGGTCCAAGATTGGGACTACGACAACCGACGAAGAGACGACGAGTATTACTTGAAGAAACAATATGAGTTCCAGATTGTTCACCCGCACTTTGTTCGCGACGCTTTGCCAGAACAGTCAGGCCGTGAATTTAGCATCGGTGATATAGTTGACGTGGACGACCTTGGGACCCAATGGAAAGCCGTGATCGTTGGAAAGACATTGTGGTCCAACCAGGATTTAACCGATCCAGATGGACAATATTGGATCTACAAGATAAAGCTTGAGACCTCAGATGAGATCGAATCTACTCTCAGCTACCGTATTTATCTACATCGTGTGTGGAATTAAGAAACGCTTTATACGCTCAAAAACTGTCTTCTGTTGCTTATTTGAATATTATGTTTTGATGACTTATTAATGGAGCACTTAGGTCAGCTACTACCTTTTCTTTATTCCAGTCACACCCGGAGTCTCGTCCGTCCGAGCTGGAGGTGAAACTAAGCTATCAGGCTCATCTACAGCCATATCATCTCTATCCTGATCTCCCTCCTCCGTGTAATCGTCATCCTCACCCCCCGTATCTACCCGTATGTGTCATCAACAACATCCTCTAAATAGTATGAAGATCCGTCGGTCGATGGCGGATCGAATCAGAAATGCCTACTCGACGGACCTTAAGCTATAAATAACTAAAGACAAATGTAGCATATTTGCTCTCCCACCATATGCTATAACACAACTCCCAAAAAAGTTTTTTACAGATTGTGAACAGTGGTATGCGATATATACCAATTCCCATCCGTTTGCTATAATTTTTTACCTTTTTATTTAATTCCTTTCATACCCTTTTATAAACAACTAAACAAACAATCTATTCCATATATACCCTTTTTACTTTTAGAAACACCTTTAATTTGTCCCTTTTTTTTTTGGTTGAAACCTTTAATTTGTCCTTTGATTTGACGTTAATAATTTTGGTTAATGAAAAAAATTATACCATTATTAAAATCATAACAAGCTTGTTAATTTAAGCCTAATATTGAATATAGTCTGATTAATTTTTAATTTAATACATAAACATTACCTTAGTTTGCATAATAAATAACATATATTATACATTATAAAGATATGACAATGGCCTCATCAAAACCTTCTCGGATATCAACTCCGAGCTCGAAAAGGCATGGTTTTATAGTGATAGGTGTGATTGTGTCAAATGCACCCCCTGCAAACCACTGTCACAAAGTATGTTTTGCATGCCAACCTGCAGAAGTCGATTTGACATCGACCGTCACCTACTCCACCTAGGCCATGCATTTGGTGCAATTCGGGGGAGACCGGATCGGAGAGAACTTTTGTAACCAGCCCAAATTTGAACTAGGAATTCCCTACCATTTTTTGTGACCTCTTTTACTCAGAGTTTTTCAATCACCCCTTCATGCAAAAAATTATCATACGAATTTTTTGGGTTTGTATTACAGTTATTAAATATAAGAAACTTTGGCCCCATATATAAAAAGTTGTCTTGTATAATAAATCTCTCCACATCATCATGACAATTTTTTTTTTTTGGGCGGTAGCGTATGCAATAAGACTCGGCATTTGAAATCGAGTTTTGGGCGCCTTTTCTTTCCCTCTCCCAAAATTGTGTTCTTCCCCAAAAATTACACACAAAACCCCCGATAAACACCACCACCCCCAATCCGATTGAGAATCGAAGCCCATCCCCCCACAAAAATCCTGCGATTGAAACCCTCATCTTAGAGTACATAGGTTCAGTGATGATATAGAAATTAAGGACATTCAACAACACATTATCATAGGACAGCATGTATAAAAACAGTGGGTTATAATATAATGATATTACATCACCATATAGTCGGCAAAAAGTTTATTAGTTAGGGGTAATCGATCATAGGATTCGTAATCTTCCTTTTTATATTATGCTTGTTAACAAACAAATTTGATTACATGAAAGAACGAAGGCGGCAGGGAAGGGAGAGAGACTACTGCAAGCCCGAATAAGATATAGGAACGAGACTGCGAACCAATTGAAATGTGAAACATATTATTCTTGCATTAATTACCCAGATATAATTTTTCCTCGTTTAATAAGCAAAGACATTAATCCTCTCCGTGTTACTGTTAGAAATGCAATGCACGGTTAAGTAACTATCCAGTTTATAACGTGTAATGCATGGTTAGTTCATCCTTCACATGATAGACGACAGAAAACACAACAAAATAACACAAAACCAGACGTCTATCAAGGAAACATCCCCCATCTTGGTCGGTCGAACAGGGAACAGAATAATTTGACTTCGCGTTCCAGAATGCATAGCCAGCAACATTTTGCATCATTGAACGCGTCGCCGATCCGATAAATCAAGCCACAAAACGGGTTCTTCACACGGCACCGTCTACGTCCTGGTTCCGGGTGCGTATACCATTTTGGTGGTTCTAACTGTGTGACGACTGTAGGGGCAGGCGGGTTGTAGTACAAGAACCGGATGAAGGGGATACGACATTCCATGATGCCAGCGTCGGGTGTATCCCTGACGTCACTGAGCAGATTCATACCCCTCTCGTCCTGCTCCTGGTCCTGTTCCTGGGAGCAGAGCAACACCACGCCAAGCACATAACCAGCTGGGGTGTGCCCTAACGCAGCCGATCTCGCCAGGCAATCCAGACCGTAGGGTTCATCTCTGCCCCCGAAATACTTGAGCTGTGATCGGAAAATTCTTGTTTAAGCAATATTCCACCACATTTCAAGCGAACATACGAATCAGCTTACCAAGCCTTGGCCGTATAAAGCACCAGGGTTCCCGCTATCCGCACACAGTTCGAGGAATGCATACGCGGCTTCCCGGTGCTCCTCTAATCCGAACCGTCGCGTGTAGATGTCCTTTGTTGGCGCCTGCCGGAGAACCAGGGGGTCCTGCCCGCATCGGTTGAAGGCCTTGCAACTACGAGAGGGATCTGTGTGGTATGAACCGAGTACATTCCGGCCAATAGGTGAAACCAAACAAATATAAGGCACTTGGATTTACCTCTGCCTGCAGTTGAACAGATCTCGCAGAGAACAAGATGCCACCCTCGAAGCGATGTCGATGATGACCTCGTCTGGCAGCATACCTATGTCACATCTCACTGGCCGCACTGCTCTGTCGTTCCCCATCGTCGTCCAGGTGCTTGGAGTTTGGGTTGGCAACAAAATAAGGAAATTAGCCCTCGATGGGGCATTGGGTCAGATTTAAGGAGTTTGTGAACATCTAACAATCATAAAAAGGATAAAAAGAAATAAATGTTTTTGAACATACCACAACGGAGAAATCAGTAACTCCACATTTTTATTTTTATTTTGCAACCACATTTCTTAACAATTACAGTAGGAAAAAAGATAAACAAATTTAAATATTTAATAGGGTATATGGCAGATTTTTTGCAGAGAAACAAATCAGATTTTTACTGCAGAAGAGAAATCTTCTCTGCAAATTCCTCTGCACAAATTGGTGAATTTTTTTTTTTTGTGTATTTATGGTTAATACGGAGTAAATCTTTAAAGTCTCCAGTGGGCAGTGGATGCTTCAGCTTTTTCAAGTTTTTACTACTACAAGGCCAAATTCAATCATAGTAACGCATTTCAAGTTTCAAGCAAAGCGATCTCGACACAATTTGCATTGATCTTCAATAAAGTATCTGGTCAAATTGTGCTTAATTTATATTTATACGTGAAAAAATAAAGTTTGCAAAGCGGGGATTTAGTACAAGACAATGCCGCCTATTTGATAAGCAGTATGCAAATATGACCTTTTTATTTAGATTTAGTACAAGACAATGCCCCCTATTTGAAAGCCGGAATAAGATATAGGAACGAGACTACAAACCAATTTACTGTTAGAAGTTCAATGAACGGTTAAGGAACTATCCAATTTGGAACGTGCGATGAGGGTCATAAATTCATAATACGGAGTTTTGCACACACGACTGCTATGCCACTAATGTTTTGTTCATCCTTCACATGATCCACGACAGAAAGCACAACAAAATATCACAAAACCAGACGTTTATTAATGAAGCAACACCCATCTTTGTCGGTCGAACAGGGAACAGAATAACTTGGCTTCGCGTTCGAGATTGCATAGCCAGCACCATCGTGCATCATCGAACCCGTAGACAGCCCAGTAAATCCATCCACATGTGGGGTTCCTCACACGGCACCGTCTCTGTCCTGGTTCGGGGTGCCCAGACCATCTTGGTTGTTTAAACCGTGCGACGACAAAAGGGGCAGGCGGGTTCAGTGGCGGAACCAGGATTTTGTGTGAGAGGGGGCTAAATATAAACGATACCGAAATTACATTAATCTTATACAGTACAATTTACATGTGTGAATGCCAATTTCACAACTATTTACTCCCAAAGAGAACAAATTCAAAAGTCACTTCATACCCTTAACAAAGTAAAAATTTAAAAACAAATTCAAAAGGCAGTTCATACACTTGTAAACACATTCAATCAACCAGATTTACTAAAAGGTAGCACAAGGCATCCCAAAGATGCAACTCAGTATGTATCTTACTTTTAAACGGAAAAGCTAAAATGCCAAACTGACATAATTGATCTACAGCATATTGCACAAGAAGTTGCAGAATACTAATTCCAAATTTACACTAAGAAGTTCAATGCCAAATTGGAAGCAGCTACTAACATTATGTAAAATAGAATTCGAAGTGTACACTTTTAACCCTGGAAAGTACCAACTAAAACATGACTGAAAAACAACTCACTTCGGCTGTGGAAGAAACCTTGCCAAAGGCAATCACCAAAGCAGTAAACAACGTAACATACCAATCACCAATACCGCAGAATGCGCTCTCATTTATATTCTCGATAATCTAAACCATTAGTCAATTGAAAATGGAAGCAGAATCATCAAAACAAGGTAGATCATGGGAAGCCGAGGCGGTCGACGGGCGACAGCGGCCAGAACTCGGAAGTGCAGCAACAGGAGGAGCCAAGGAGGACTGGAGGAGGCTTGCTGGACAAGAGGAGACGAGGAGGGCAGCGGCGAGCAGCGGTGGACGTACCGACGGAGCGGACGGGCCGGGACGGCGGAGTTGCGGACGGCGCCGGCGCGGATGAAGAGACCGAGATACTGAGGGAGGAAGCGCAGATCTGAGCGCTGATGTGGTAACGAACGGCCGAACCAACGGAACTCCCAATTCTGAGTTTGGGTATTTTCAATAAAAATAATTTTTTAAAAAAAAAATTAAAAATCCCAGTGGGGGTTGTAGCCCCCACTGGGCACTTACTAGTTCCGCCCCTGGGCGGGTTGTAGTACAAGAACCGGACGACCTGGCTACGGCATTCGAAGATGCCAGCGCCGGTTGAATCCCAGAGGGGACGGAGCAGATTCATAACCCTCTCGACCAGCTGGTCCTGGTCCTGGTCCTGTTCTTGGGAGCAGAGCAGCACCACGGCACGCACATAAGCAGCTGGGGTGTGCCCTAGCGCAGCCGATCTCTCCAGGCACTCCAGACCGTAGGGTTCATTTGTGCCCCCGAAATACTTGAGCTGTGATCGCAAAATACTTGTTTAAGCAATATTCCACCACATTTCAAGCGAACATATCTTAACAGCTTACCAAGCCTTGGCCGTATAAAGCACCAGGATTCCCGCTGTCCGCACACAGTCGGAGGAATGCATACGCGGCTTCCCGGTGCTCCTCCAGTTCGAACCGTCGCGTGTAGATGTCCTGTGTTGGCGCCTGCCGGAGAACCAGGGGGTCCTGCCCGCTTCGGTTGAAGGGCTTGCAACTACAAGAGGGATCTGTGTGGTATGAACCGAGTACATTCCGGCCAATAGGTGAAACCAAACAAATATAAGGCACTTGGATTTACCTCTGCCTGCAGTTGAACAAATCTCGCAGAGAACAAGATGCCACCCTCGAAGCGATGTCGATGATGACCTCGTCTGGCAACATACCTATCTCACATCTCACTGGCCGCACTGCTCTGCCGTTCCCCATCGTCGTCCAGGTGCTTGGACTTTGTTTTGTCAAAACAATGACAAGGAAATTAGCCCTCGATAATGTAGGAATTTGGTGTGAAAGTAGCCCTCGATTCTCTTTTGGTCTGAAATACGGCCTGGCTTCTTCTACAAGCTCCTCGCCCCGGTTAATGCACTTATAAATTATTACTCCCTGACGTTAGAGGAATATGCACTAGATTAAGAAGAGAATTAACTTCCCTCTAAACTCACCAATCAAAATAAAAAGTAAAAAATACTTTATTCCAGCACGGTTAAGGTACATGCATGTGGTCTACCTATATAAGGGAAAGGAGATATTCCTCTAACGTGCATATTGTCATTATTACAAAAGCATTGGGATAATGGAGTACTTGATCAGAAAGTGTATCAACGTCACTTAAATTGAACAAAGATTTAGACAACACTTAAACTGGATCGGAGGGAGTAGTAAAAGTAGTAATAATGAAGTACGGCCTAATAACCTGAAGTTTTTCCCTTTAATTTATGTGGGAAAGGAAAAGAATAGGGAGTACATTTTTTTTTGGATTTGTTTGCTTGTACGAAACCGGGCCAAACTCCTCATTTGATGTACTTGTTTTTCCGTTCCGTGACTTATGACAAAATTACAAAAAACAACTTTTTCTTTATGGGGTCAAATTAAAGTTTCTTATATTTAACAACTCTAATACAAATAAATTTCGTAGTATGATACTTTTTTGAATGAAGGGGTGATTCAAAAACTCTGAGCACAAGAGGTCACAAAAAATTGTAGGGAATTCCTAGTTCAAATTTGGGCTGGTTACAAAAGTTCTCTCCGATCCGGTCTCCCCCGAATTGCACCAAATGCATGGCCTAGGCGGAGTAGGTGAAGGTCGATGTCAAATCGACTTCTGCAAGTTGGCGTGCAAAGCATGCACTGTGACCGTGGTTTGCAGGGGGTGCATTTAATGCGACGTGATTTGACACAATCACACCTCACACTATAAAACCATGCCTTTTTTAACGTTTGCAGTTGATACGAAGTACTAGTATACATCTTATCCTGTTAAATCTTCATGTAATATTGTGTAACTTTACCATTGACCCTTATCTCCCGACGGTCATTTGTTTTTATACACGATAATTTGTATGGAATTCCATTTATACTTGCCTATATATTTTCTTATTTGGTGGAAATAAAACAGAGTAATTTGTAATCTTGATATATGCCTACAAAAGACTTTTCACAAAACCATTTATACATGCCTATATATGTATGCATTTTCAATTTGCATCTTCCAATCACAAACCAAGCAAATTCAATCTTGCTTACACAGACCAAGCATATTGCCAAACTCAATTTTTTTTTGCAAATGACAGTTTACACAGACCAAACAAAATAGCATCAGAATTGGTCATACTACATTCACCATTGCAAATGACAGTTTACACATACCTAGCAAAATGCCAAAGTTCACCATTGCTTACACAGACCAAAACAATAAATTACAGTTTCCACACTAGATTGTCAACTTCACCGTTGCCACATTAATACACATGAAAATAAACATGACTACAACCATCATAATAACACGACTTTGGTCATACTGCTTCAATCCCCTAATCATAGCATCAGAATTAGTGTGCTTCTCAGCCTCAAGCCTCTCCAACAATGTCTTCTGCACAACAAGCTCTTCTCTCATCCTTTCTGTCTCCATTTTCCGACTCGTACAGCAATCCCACAATTGGCTTGTCTCTCCTTCTAGCTTCTCTTTCTCCTTCACCAATTTGTTGATCACATGTATAGCTCTCCCAGAATACTCTTCATCTCTCAACACAAAGAAGTTACATTTCCTTGGGGATCCATAGTGAGGACAACCATAAAACCTCCTACCATAATTCCTCTCCGTATCTGCCATGGATTCCTTTGCTTGTAGACCACAGTGACACACCATTTGTTCTGCACTTACGGATGCTACACTTGAGCTTGACATTGCTAACCTGAAATAAGTGTTTAATTTCACTCTGCTCAAATAGCTTCAACCCTTACATCCACTTACATTGCCGATGCTACATTGCTAACCTAACATTGGTAGCCTTGATTTGCCTTAGACAACCCCAATTGACAACTTATCTGCATAGTGAAAAGCTCCACTTTCGAGCTTACTCACTTTCATTCCACAACATTCAATCCAAGCCCTAATCAACGCAAATTCTACCCCTAGACCAATGAACAATATCCACTACATTACATCGAAGCCCTAATCAAAAACGAAAAAGGTAGGGTTTAGGATTTTACTTACAGGTGAGCAGTTCTCGTCCCTCCTAGCTCAAGGGCTCTCGAGCTTGCTTTACGAAGGGGATGACCAAGATGAGGGTTTCAATCGGGGTTTTTGTGGGTAATTTTTGGGGAAGTTGAAATCGACTTTTTAGGAGAGGGAAAGAAAAGGCAGAAAAAAAGTCAAAAAATATGTCGCTTTCAAATGCCGAGTCTTATTACATACGCTACCGCCCAAAAAAAATCGATTTTGGTCATGATGATGTGGAGAGATTTATTGCATGCAATCCCGGAGGTTAAAAAAGGAGGAAAACCTATACTTTCACCCTACGGTCAATAAATTACAGTATTTTGAACGTCCCAAGTCAGAGTTCACAGTTCACAACCCTTCCGTCTCCCGAGCAGAACTCCCCATCAAGCCAGATCCCCCGAAATTGACATGGACTGCAGTAATGGATCGGATGGACTACCAAATGCCGAGTCTGAACTCCGCAATCTGCTGGCCAGGGTTGCTTTGTCCGAGATGGCGGACCTTTACAGGCTCTCGATCCGGGAGGAGGGGAGGCTGAACAGCAGGATACGTGAGTGCAAAGCGGGGATTAGCAGAGCCAGACGACAACTCACCGAGCTCCAAGACGATGAAGCCGCCCTTAGAGACCATTACGAGAGCTGTGGCAGACTGCAGATGCTTATGGAGGTGTGGTTTCCACGACTAGGTGATGCGCCGTTGGGATTACCAGGCTTACCAGTTACCGAACAAGGTAGTGATTCGCGAATCCACTATCAGCGTTAAAATTATCGCAAATCGTTTGATATATAATTAATATAATGTCCACTGTCAGCGTTAATATAGATTCGCTAATTTCATCAACTGTGATAAAACTGCAGCAGCAGACGTCCTCCCAATCTATATGATGAATTTGACTACCTCTGGCGGGGATGATTTCGGAAATCATGCAGAAACCCTCACTACAGGCGAATTAGATGGACGTATCCGTCGCCTGGAGTTTCTTCTCAAGGGGGTTTATTGTGAGACAGATCAGCGTACGACCCACGACCAGATTCGCATGATTACTTGACAAGCGTTCAGAGGCGTTCAACTTTGCTGATCCAGCTGCGCCGTATAGAGTCATCCCTTGACAAGATTCAGCTAGCCTTGGCGGCCACCCAGATTGCGCAGGGACATCTCAGGGACTACTACATACGCTGCGGTTGGATCGAGGTGATGAAGGAGTTCGGGGTGAATGCTTGGATGGCGGCAAAAGACAGACTGGTGGCTGACTACCCGGAACCGCCCAGCCTGCGTCCTGTGGCAGAGTAATCTAGGTAATCTATAGTATGTCCTTATGAAAACAGATGCTCGTGCAAGAACTTTCAACCACATCTCCACATGCTAGCTACGTGGAATTAAGATTGTGGTTTCTTTTGGTGCGAGTAAGAAGTTTTTATTGTGTATGCTAATATGATACTCCGTATTACCGTTCCACTAAGTCTTCATGTACGGTCGGTGTAAGATGTGGAAATTAGCCAATGTCTCTTCAACTGGATACAACCCGGAAATACAATTTCTTGTATAAGGTATCAATATATTTTTGGCAAAACTGCTTGAAACCGGAGTTTAAATGCAGAGTTATTAGGGATTTTTTCCGTTTCACACTCAACTATGTTGTACATCTTTGTTAATGCAAAAACCTCACCTTCAAATAATTTAACCCCTTCAAGATTGTAAAACTGTGCAACCCATGATGGGGTGTGCTTTTCACGTGTAGGTGATTATTGTGCACTTGAACTATGGTACCACCAACAGCAGGTGGGCATTTTAATCTACTATGGAGAAATTCTAGCAATTCTTTAACTAAAAGAGAAAAAAGGACCGCTTACAAAAAGGAGAATTTTCCAAGTCTCCTACTCCCTCCGTCCCATTTTGTTTGTCCTCTTTCCTTTTTCGTCGTCCCAAAATGTTTGTCCTCTTTCCATTTATATCATTAATTTCTTACATTATTACCCCTATTCAATCTCACTTTTTACACCCAAAATCCAACTTTTTCTTCTACTTTATCACTTTCCCACTTTTTACACCTATAAAATTACAAAACCACCCTCAATTAATTTCAACCTTTATCCACTTTCCCATCTCCCAATACCACTTTATCACTTCCTTAATAACCAAAAAATGTGTCATTTAGGACAAACACAATGGGACGGAGGCAGAAATAGTAATGCTATATATATCACCCCAACAAGTAAAACTGGAGAAATAATTACTCCCTCCGATTTACAGTAGTAACAAAGATGACGGTTTTTAGAGCCGTACAAGTGACGTTTAATTGTGGAAGATTTTTAAACTGGTAAAGAAATAAGAAAAAAGAATAAAGTCAGAATTCTTTCAGGAGAAATTCCTCATAAGTCAAAATAAATTCATTGATTTTATCTTTTTATTTTTTAGTTAAGATTCTTGGAGATTTCTCCATTACTTCACCAAAATATACAGTACCATATTAGACCATCTCCCACCGTAAGCTATAATGCCAAATATAGCATATTTGTTCTCCCACCATATGCTACGAGTATAACACAAATCCCCAAATTGTTTTTTATAGATTGTGAACAGTGGTATGCCATATATACCAATTCCCATCCGTTTGCTATAATTTTTTACCTTTTTATTTAATTCCTTTCATACCCTTTTATAAACAACTAAACAAACAATCTATTCCATATATACCCTTTTTACTTTTAGACACAATTTTAATTTGTCCTTTAATTTGACGTTAATAAATTTTGTTAATGATAAAAAATATACCATTATAAAAATCATAACAAGCTTGTTAATTTGAGCCTAATATTGAATATAGTCTGATTAATTTTTAATTAAATACATAACAAACCGTGCATAGCACACTTTTTATAATTAAAGCCAATTATATTCATGTTTTAATATATACCTTATAGGGTATGGTGGATGAAAAACACAAGCATGAAGTGCACACTTTTGAAATTAAAGCCAATTATATTTATATTTTAATACATACCTTATGTAGTTATACCTTATGGTGGGAGGAAGAAAAATATACAGTAGCATACATGGTTTTTTGTCCTCTAGCAACTTCATTTGCTAAAATTTGAAATATAGCATTTCAAATACTCCGTATACCTTATGTGCACTTAACGAATGCTATAGCACTTCAACCAAAAAAACGAACGCTACAGCACAAGTCTCAGAATTTGAATGCATGTTGCAGTCCGATTGCTATATCTCTTTACCACTTTATTTTACAAACAACTACGGTATATAGACCATCTATTCCATCTATACCCTTGGTAATTTCAGACACTGACAATTTGAAATTGTCCTTTAATTTATCATTTAAATTTGGAAAAATTACTCAAAATAATATCAAGTATCAACTTTCAACCAAAAATTTTTCGACAAGTTTGAAAATCATCACCAGTGATCCGAACTATCATGAAATTAACCCAAACAGATCCGGAACCTTTTTGCGACGAGTTCTCCGGTGGATTCGAAGGTGTGGGACTAAAAAATCTGACATAACAACTTAATATTTTACACTTGGTTGAAATATTTTCAATCTCCATATCATCGAATCTTATCTACCGGAAAACTTGTCGAAAAATGATTCCGAAAAGTTTTTGGTTAATATTGTGATGGTTCGAATCGTTGGTGATGATTTTCACACTTCTGATCATTTCTGGTTGAAAATTGATATTTGAAATTATTTTGAGTCATTTTCCCTTTAAATTTTGTGAATGATAACAATTATACCATTATCGGTATCATAACAAGCTTGTAAATTTGAGCCTATATTGAATATAGTTCGATTAAGTTTTATTGTAATACAGTACACACGCATTAATTAAGGATGTAGCAAAAACATATACTATTTCTACATTATCTGTTTATATGTACCGTATGTAAATACTAAATACTGGGTATGGTGGGAGGAAAATAAAACACAAGCCATGCATTGCTGCCATTTCAAAGTAAAGCCAATTAGACATATATACTCCGTCTTAGGTATAATTATCCCAAAACAATTATTCTTTTGTTATCCAATTGTATTTTTTTTTCTTTTTCGAATGGTGGGAGGTTTTCCCTTATAAGCATTTCGACCCTTCTGCTATCTCGTCCCGATGGCATGTAACAATGAACTGATCTGTCTTCTCTCTGTATTATCTTTTATTTCATGAAATTGTTATCCGTTTGTTAGTGACGGGCTAATTATCTTAGTTATACCTAATGTATATTTCATGATATGGTAGTTACGGGCTAATTTTCCTTGAACAATTATAATTTGTTATACATTTTTATAATTTTCAACTAATAGAATATTGTCATTTGTTAAATGTTAATTACAAGTACGGACTTCATAACTTATTCTTCCATAGTCAATACTTGGTTTTTATTTATATAGCGGTATGATTTTTATCATTAAATAATATATACTCCGTTGATAGCAACATAAAAATACAGCAGAACTACATTAAACCAAATCAAAATATTTAGGCAGAATTATCAAGGCAACAATTCGACGACTGGGCAAATAATGCGGCAGACTGGCCGAGGGTGACGATGGCCTGCATTACTGTGTACCTACTTATTACAGTACAATAAATTAAAGAAAACAAAATACTTGCAAATTAACCATATCAAATGCACGGCAACCTGCAAAAGTCGATTTGACGTCGGACGTCATTTGATACAATAGGGGAGACCGGAAGAGAGAGAGAAATCAACCGTGAAGTAGCATTAATCACTTCGACAGTGGAGTATATTCAATGAAAACAGAGATTTGTCAGGCTTTGTGGAGAAATGTGGAAAAAAATTCATCAGTCTCTCTGGTATTCCATCAGTCTTCAACCGATGCGGGCAGGACTCTATGGTATTCCATCAGTCTTCAACACAGGAAATCTACGCACGATGGTTCAGACAAGAAGAGCACCGGGAAGCCGCGTATGCATTCCTCCGACTGTGTGCGGAAAGAGGGAACCCTGGTGCTTTATACGGCCAAGGCTTGGTAAGTTGATTCGTATGTGCACTTGATTGGCTTGAAATGTTATGGAACATGTGCTTACCCAGGAAAGGTGCGCCCAATTTCGATCACAGCTCAGGTATTTCGGGGTCATAGATGAACCCTACGGTCTAGAGTGCCTGGAGAGATCGGCTGCGTTAGGGCACACCCCAGCTGCTTATGTGCTTGCCGGGTTGCTGCTCTGCTCCCAGGAACCGGACCAGGATGTGAGGGCTGTGAATCTGATACGTGACGTCAGGGATTCATCCGGCGATGGCATCATGGAATGTCGTATCGAACTCGTCCGGTTCTTATACTACAACCCACCTGCCCGTATAGTCGTTGCACGGTGAGAACCACCACAATGGATTACGCACCACGTACATGGACTTATTAAACGGAGACAGAGACATTTCCGTGTTCGGACCCCGTACATGGGCTATGTTTTTAAGGCGAGTGACGGGCTCGATGCAGGATCTTGCACCCTATGTAGTCTCGAATTCGAAGGCAGGTTATTCTGTTCCCTGTTCCGCCGAATGAGAAATCCTCGCGTGCCTATATCTTCTTCCATCCCTCACCGAATGAGAAATGCCCCCAAGGTTTTAGAGCACCACCCAAATTGAAATACCTTTCATCAAATGACATGTGTCAGGTAATGTTTGATATCTTTACAATGACTACTATAACATGTAATGATTTTATTTATTTATTATGGATCTAATTCCCGACTTTTAGAAATAAATAAAGATTGTAGTTGTCATATTTTTGTTCTCTATATAAAATGAATCCAACACTGCTTATTTTTCTTCACATCATAATATATACGTGATTCTATTTTTCCCCATTTCAAAATATATTTTCGGAATTACTAATTGTGACAGGTGTGATGAATAATGTCATCTAAATTTAGTTTACAACGTAATTATTTATATCATATAATGTAATTTTGTAATATAACTTTTTGATATTATCAAATACGGAGTATTATAAATAATTGAAACTATTATATTATATTGACTATAAATTTAGCAAATGTTTTCCTAAGTATATTATATTTACATATCAATTAATAAAAGAAAACATAGCATTTAAATATAGTTAAAGTAGACACATTTTATGAATTGCACACTATTTAATCATGATAGGCATCTTTGCAATGTTAATGCACGTGATTTAGATGTGCATGACTTAACACCTCGTTGCCAACTTGTTGATCGTTATTCAAGAGTCTGCATTTATCTACCTTAATGTTTGTACATTTATGAGCTCCACTTGAACCTGTATTGCTTGGTTCATTTCTTAAAGTAATGTAATCTAGAGCTCCGTCCAATGCTTAAAAAGAAGCGTATTTATACAGTTACACCGATTGTAATATTGTACTACCAAGCAGTGACACCAAATTTACCAGGTTTTTTATACACGTAATCCTTGATGGCATGTACACAGTGTATTCAATACGGAGTACCCCGTAGTATTTTTAAGCATAAAAGTAATGTACACGACTGTAAAAAATGCCGTAAAAGTGGAGCGTAAAATAAAGGTGTGGGTTGCACGCTTTGCTGCGGCAGTACATCTTATAGCCATATCCTCGCCGCTTTATTTTGATTGTCGTGCATATCGACCTTGGAAAAAGGAACTGCGTAGAAAACCCACAACATCTAAAGCGTCCTTGTCTGCACAAAACAAGGTAACAAACCAAATTCAATGGGGCCCACAGGGATTTCATTCCCCGATAGATGTATCCTGGCCCTAGTTCCTAGTCTTCTTCCGGCTCAGCATATAACTGAGTGGATCGGTCCTCACAGCTGACAGTAGTACGGAGTATTTAAAAAGCGTCGTTCTCTGCACAAAACAAATACAGTAAACAAACCAAATTCAGTGGACCCCACATGACTTTTTTTCCCGTCACAAGTTAGATTATTTAAAATTTCTTACCCTGGACCCTCTTCTTTTGGATCAGTGTATCCAGATAAAGGAATTGGACTTTTGCCTCTCCCACCGTAAGCTATAATGGCAACTATAGCATATTTGTTCTCCCACCGTGAGCTAGTATAACACTACTCCCGAAAATTCTTATCGGTTTGCTATAATTTTTTACCTTTTCATTTAACTCGAATCAAACCTTTTTAAAACAGCTAAACAAATTTACCTATTCCAGTTGTCAAAACAAAAAAAAAAACAATCTATTCCATATATACCCTTTGTTCTTTTAGACACAAGTTTAAATCGTCCTTTAATTTGACGTTAATTAATTTGGTTAATGATAAAAATTACTCCGTATATCATTATAAAAATCATAACAGGCTTGTTAACTTGAGCCTAATATTAAATATAGTCTGATTAACATAAACACAAACCGTGTATTGCACACATTTCAATCCTTATAACTAATATTATTGTCAATTAATCTTTTTTAAAGAAATCCTATAGTATTTTATGGTAAAAAATTGATTTATGATCTTTCATTTTTCGCAAAAACTAATCATATCTTGCTAAATGTAACTATTAAAACGATGCTAGGGTTGTTAAGATATGATTACTAAATTTGAATTTCAAAATAACTATATAATTAATTAGTGTATTTATCTATTGTTAACGAAAAAAAATGTATAAAAGATGTTAAGTCCCGAGATTTACAAGTTAGAATTTCATGTAATTCATTTATGAAATCTTCAAAAGAAGATGGTCGCAATAACCATGTTAATTACTACCAGAATAATGTTGATGGATGAGAGAGAATTGATCTACCCAAATTATTAAAAAAATTATCGTAGTATATTAGACTAGTTGTACCCGTCGTGCCATGCACGACTTGTATTTTTATATTTATTTTTGGATATATAATAAATAGAATATTGATGTGAAATGTTTAATAAAAGTTTTAACATAATTTAGTTTTATTTAATATTAAAAGTTTTTAATTGTTATATGATTTATTGAGAATATGTTATTATGCAAATCACGTACTTACATTTTATAGTCAATAAAATACATTATTATGCAATTTATATTTACTCATAGTTTAGTATGCAAAGCACCAACTTGATCTACCCAAATTAAATGTATTTATTTTAATCATAATACTTATTGAATAGTATTTGTCTCTATATGCATAAATAGACCAAAAAAATATCTTATTAAAATATAATATAGAAGAATATAATGAATAACTTAATTATAAGATAAAATTTAATTTTAAATGCAAACAACATAACTACATGCAAAATAACTATGAAATATAATATAAGATAACCCGAATTATTCAACATTAACAGCGTAGAATGATGTATGTGAATATAATTGGTTATACGGAGTATCTTTTATTCAATATAAAGATAGATAGATATATTGATGTGGTATTTTTGAATTAAAAACAGATAGTATGACTTTAAAGATAAAATTGAGGATTATATAATTAAGGGAAATAAAAGATATAGAGTTGTTATTATCTATTTGAGTTGGAAAAACAATTAAAATCAAACGGGACCAGTATCAACGTGATGACTTGAAATCGGCCGGCTTTTATAATATATATTGATTGATTGATTGATTCATAAAAACAAATTTGAGGGTAGTTGTGTCAAGATGGTCAATTATCAAGATATAAAGTTGTTATTTTCTAGTTTTATCCCGTCGTGCTATGCACAACTATAATTCATATTTTAAAGTTATATTTAAGACATTTTATAAATAATATAATATTGTGAAAATATTCAATATAAAATTTTATATAATTTGGTATGAACATACTATTTTGTATTATTTATGTGATATAATGGGGGACCAATATATATCTAATGGCTCAAAGATAATGCATTTATTGAAATAAACAAACACAATAAATAAGTGTTATTTTATTGTGAAATAAATGATAAAATGATGTGGAATTTATTTGTTACAATATAATAAATAAATACTATTTAAAATTTTAATAATAAGACAAACAATACCCGTATATTTTTATGATCCGAGTTTCGTATTATTTATTTGAAGATAAGAAAGTATTTTCCATTAACTATTATATAAAAGTCATCCATAAATGAATTAGAGCTTTATCTCATAGTGCAGTAATGCATTAAATACACAACATTATTATGATTCCCATAGGAAATCGAACACTATATACGCTTTAAATGAAAAAACTTAATCAACTTCAAGCAAAAAAATTATGATAAAAGATATTGTTAAGTAAGAAAGTTAACTTGATTGTGAATATAATTTATATATAAGATGGATAGAGCAATTTATCAAATTTGATTCTTTAGAATATTCCAACGTAACAAACTTTGAAAATTAATGTGAAATGGAACACCATATACGTTGATAGTTCAAATGATCGAAAAAACTTAATAAACTTCAAGCAAAAAAATTATGGTATAATAGATATTGTTAAGAAAGAAAGTTAGCTTGATCGTGAGTATAATTTATATATAAGATGGATAGAGCAATTTATCAACTTTGATGCTTTGAGAATATTCCAACGTAACAAACTTTGAAAATTAAGATATACTATATTCAAAAGTAAAGATTATCTTACCAAAATTTGAAATTTAAGAAGATAGAATATCTTACCAAATTTGAAATTTTGATTATATCTTTTACATAAAAAGATAATAAGAAATTTAATCAGATTAAATGAAATAACATGAATAAAAATTATTTTTTATCAAATATGCGGTGGGGCCAGAATCAATGTGGTGGCTCAAAAACGGTCGGCTTTTATAATATATATTGATTTGTTATGAATTTATGTAATATTCCCTTATCCGATCTTTTGTTATGAAATCATAAATTTATTATGAATTTATGTAATATTGCATAACAATGTTATGAAATAACCATTTTATGAATTTATTTATGGAAGGTACATAGTAATTAGATTAATACTTCCTTATTAGTGTATTTTTATTCTAGATAATAAAATACATGGAGCTATTAAGGAATAATTTATATTATTTTTCATACACTAAAGAAGAAGCTACATAAAACATTTTAAATTTTGGTCTAATACAATATGAAGCAAACATCCCCGCGCAGGCACGCGGGTACTACACTAGTCTGGCTCTAAATTAGAGCTTCATGGCACAAGTTTTTATGTAAAAGCCACTATTTACAAGATCTTTATTATTTTTATAAGTTTAAAGATTGCCATTGTGGATAAGAAGAGTTTAGCAAGGCGACAATTGGACCACTGGGTGGAGGAATACGGAAGAGAATACGGCAGTCTGGCAGAGGGTGTGATGTCCTACTGCATTAAAAGGGGCTTGGCTGATTCCACTTTGAAGAACAAATACGTATGGCCTACTGCATTAAATACACTTGCACACCTCTGTCGCAATTAGGTGCTTTGCACTAACACCTGCAGAAGTTGTTTTGACATCGGCCGTAATAAGCTTGACAATCAGGCTCATTTCAGTCGAACAGTGATGGAATGAATTGCGGAAGGGAAGGGAAGGGAAGGTGAATCTTCTCAAATCGGTGAAATTTCGACAAAAAAGTTGTATTTAAACTGTATATTACTATGAAGGATGTAAAAAAAAACATCCTTTAATACTCCTACGTACTGTATATTTTTAATTTCTATCACATAAGGAAATCTTACCCAAAAGACATAAATAAGAGTTTAAATAGTATCAAGGCAATGCAAAGTTTGTAATGTAGATAAGATTTTATTTTTGGTCGAATGAATGTAGATAAGATTGAGTTACGTACTGTTCGTACTGTGTATATATACTGCGTATTTGTTACCAATATCTTTTTTACGGCTCCTTTATATGTTTGTTACGTACAAAATCATTAACTTCATTATTTGTATACATGTTTGTGACCTATGTCTACTGTAGATAAGATTGAGTTAGCCATCACATTAGTTAAATCTGTTTGAGTTTGTTACATTACTCGCGTATGTGCTCCTTGACTGAGTTTGTAACGTATAAATCCAATTCGTTACGTTTAAGGCAAAACAAAATTGAATAGTAAAGTCAATATTTAGTGTGGACAAAAAAAGGTAAGATTGAGTTTGAAATTGGGTGTTTGTTAATTCATTTATATGTAGCAAACTGCGAAAACCCATTTAAAAACACACCTATTAGATATATTCAATTTGCTGATATGTTTAAAATTAATACTCCACTATAAAACAATGAAGTCATAATAGTTGTTTAAAGTAACCATTCTTTATAGGTTAAAGAATAAAGGTAAATTCTTTTCATACCCTTCCCTTTTATAAACAAATAGACAAACAATCTATTCCATATATACCCTTTTGCCTTTAGACACAATTTTAATTTGTCCATTAATTTGACGTTAATTAAGATTTTGTTAACAAAATAAAACTATACCGTTATAATATTAGGCTCCATTTATGTAGTCCATTTTTTACCTCTTTGATTGCAGATGCCTGCTTGTGGAAGATTATGATACTAAACCCTAAACCCTTTACTCTTCTAAAAGGAAAAACAAGTAGACCGGACCAATGAAGAAGAAGTACGACAGTGGGCAACTGCAACAAGCTTCCCGCCTCGGTAAATGCAATTACGTTAAAGGCCTGCCTTCTTCGACAAGCTTTCCGCCCCGGTACTGGTACATGCAATTACAGTATTTACAACTATTTGTCGTAGTACCTTTTTGTTCTTCATCTCGCTTTTTCGAACAACTAGCTTGCAGGCGGCGCATTTAATGCAACGTGATTGCTAGACACACTCACACCTATCACTATTAAAGCATGAGTTTTCTCAACTTTAAAAAAAAATATACATAAGCATGCATATTATTTCAATGCTTGCAGTTCATAGTATACAAATTAGTTGCAATTCATTTTCAAGACTCAAGAGGGTGTATATAAAAGTATTTGATTTCAACATAATGTTGTGTGGTTATATATATTTTTCCGTTTAGGACCCTTAAAGATGTCATCTGTTTAATAAAGGGTATATAATGTATAAATCACTTTTGTATTGCTTAATGGCAGAATTTAAGTTTTTATAGATGAAAGTGCTAAACGTTAGGCTAGATACAAACGGTTCACCGGTGAAACCCCTTCACTCCCTTTAGGGCCTGTTTGTTTCTAACTTTCTATGCCAGGAATCCTGTTCTGTCATTCGGTGAAACACTGAAACTTGGTGTTTATTATATGCTGCTGGAATAAGTCATTCTAGGAACTTCGTATTAGGTTAAAATTGGACTTTAATTTGGAATGGGCATTCAAATTGTTGTGTGGTTATCAACTATATACATTTGAGATTAGTGATCAAGTAAGACAATATATTACTATGATCAGTTGCAGTGAACATCGAACGAAACAACAAGAAATGCAAATCGTTTGAAATATGGAATATAATTACTAGAGGATGACTTCGGAAGAATAAGCATATGTGATGTCAAGCATAAGTGTTTTGCAAGTGTCGTACAATAACAGTGTTTAATATATCAAGTTTTGTGATATACTTGCAATCACACCAAAAGAAAGTAAAAGAACCATTAAGTTCATCATACCCGAAAGTAGCATTAAGTTCATACACGAAAGTAGCATTAAGTTCATACACGAGCATTGTATATATTGTGTAAAGAAGAGTAGACACAGCTTAATGACCAGGATTATTAAGGAACGGCAGGGGGAGGCATGCGGGGCGACTGCGGGTACTCAGCCAACAGGGTGGCTTCTTCTTCCTCCAAACCATCCTTCTTGCGTGCCCTCATCACCTCGATGCGTCCGCGACGCCTATAGTAGTCCTCCATCTTCGTTTTCACTTCCATGGTGGACACCACCTGTAGCTCAGTACTGGCTGCATGGGCCTCCCAATAGGGCAATCTGGACTTCAGACGGGACACCCTTTCCTCAAGGGACTCGTCCACCCCATGGAGATCCTCGTAGGTCCGCCTCCAATTCGGCGGGGGTGGCGGCGTTCCGACCCAAGGCCCGCCAGCGGCGCTCGCCTGCAATTGTCCGACGACGTCGGATGGTACTGATAGCTAGGCAATGATATACTCCACTACTATACTGTACCTAGTAGTAACGTCGAATAATATACTATACTTGCGCAAGTGCTCCTTGATTGACTTTGTTCAGGGTAAATCATATTTGTTATGTTTCAAAAGACAAAAACCTAATTGAAAAGTAAAGTACAAAATTTGTGTGGACAAAGAAAGCTAAGATTGAGTTTGCAATTGGATGTTCATTCATTAATTCCTTTATATTTCAAGTGCGAAAACCCATTTAAAACCACACCTATTTGATGTATTCACTTTGCTGTTATTTATAAAATTAATACTCCTAAAACAATGAAGTCATAGTAGTTGTTTAAACTAACCGATCTGTATACTTTAAAGAATAAAAACATAAAAAAACTTTATATTTGTATTAATTTATAAAATTTATTATTTATTATACAATAATATTGTTTGAAACAATAGAAAAATAATAAACTTCTAGCATTACAAAATACAATATTCATGCGAAAAAATAGCAAACTATTTTATTAAACTTAAGAATTTGCAAAAATTATTTTGTATTAATTAAATAAATGATAATTAAAATAGAGAAAAATAAAAAACGCTCCGTGCATAGCACGGGAAATCACGCTAGTACTCCATAATATTCAAATAAGCAGCAGACAATTCTTGTAGCTGGAATACAGAAAAGGTAGTAGCTGACCTAAGTGCTCCATTACTAAGTCATCAAAACATAATATTTAAAGAAGCAGCAGAAGACAGTTTTTGAGCGCATAAAGCGTTTCTTAATTCCACACACGATGTGGATGCATACGGTAGCTAAGAACATCTTCCTCGATCTCACCTGAGGTCTCGAGCTTGATGGTGTAGATCCATGGTTCACAATCATCGATTAATAACTGGTCGGCGGCGGTGGGCAATGTCTTGGCAACGATCACGGCTTTCCTTCGGGTATGCATCATGGTAGTCAACTCGGACCATTCCTCATCCACGTCAACTATATCACCGATACTAAATTCACGGCCTGACTGCTCTGGATCTATGTCGCGAACAAAGTGCGGGTGAACAATCTGCCACTCAACTTGAATCTTGAAGTAATACTCGTCGTCGAATCGTCCGTCGGGGTATTCCCATTCTGCGTCGACGCCCACGCTCCACAGCTGGACTATGTACAGCTGCTCATCATTCTAGTAACCTACTATATCCCCAAGCAAGGTAGAATCTACCCACCTTCCAAAGCCTTTGACCTCCACTTATTTCCCAATTGCAAACATAGTTATCTTCCTAGATGTATAAGCCAGAAAATGTGCTGTTAATTGAACCAGAGTTCAAACAAGAAAGCAACTGAAAAATGGAACTAAAGATGTGCTAGAAGAACAAAATGAAAGACAACATCAAAGTATGGACATGTAAGACACAATATACAGATAGATGCAGCTTTTCAATTGCATATAAGGTTTGCTCCCCTAAATTTTGACAATCGAGGAGCTTGATATCCTGACAGGAAGCGTAACTGTCTACTTCTTCATAACCAATTGCCCTCATTTCATTAGTGAGTTCAATACGACAGTACGCATCCCTTCAGAGAAGAACTCTGATAAACCCTAATATTCTCATGCTAATGTACGAAATTACTAATCTATGTTGACTCATTATTAATACATCTGTATCTCACGCCCTCACAACAACTTTACTTCTAGTCCCAGTTTGTTTGATTTTGTTCTGTAAACAGTCCGACTGTGAGCCACGATTTCCCTAAGCCTATATTTGAGATACCTAATTGAAACCCTAATTTCTCAATTGGAACCCTAATTGAAAGTGTAAACCAACATAGATAGTAAGTAAGAGCGTATTACCTTTCCCTGTAAAGCGATTTCGGGGCAGAGGAAGAAGATGGATTCCAGGTTTGGCTTGGAAAGTCGGAAGAGAGAAGAGAGTACCAGAGAGATGGTTGGGCGGATAAGCGTTGTAGACGGCGGGAACACATAGAAAGGCAGCAGAGATCTATGTAGGTGAGACGCTGTCGTTTGACGCCCAGCTCCAAGATTGTTCGCCATAGTTCATCAGGGAGAGAGGAAGGCATGGTCGGGGGTCGGAGGCTTTGTTAGAGAGTCGTGATATGTATGGAATGGTGTGATATATGTATAGGAAATGATACTAGTACTCCGTATTAGTATTAAGTAGGGACGAAATTAATTGTAGAATCTATATTTAGGGACGAAATGATACAAGCTAATGTATTCATAGTATCACCTGTTTTAACCTACAAAAATGTCATAATCTTCCGCTTTATTAATTGTAGAATCTATATTGTTTCGGTTTATGTTCTCTTAAGTAAAATTTGAGATGAATGAGGGTTCGATTTCGCTTATTGAGGCCGTTTTGAACGAGGGGATTACTTCTTCATTAGTTGCCCTTCCCAATTTCATTTGTACTATTCATTGATTAGAGGTACCTCAATTAGTGTGAAAAAATGTTTTCTGGAGAACTTATCGCGTTGGAGAGGGAGTATTTGACAAAGCGAGATACAACAAATGCAAGCACAATGAACCAAGTAGGAAAGTGCTCCATTTACGGAATTGAAATCCCAAAATGTACTCCTTTATTTTGAAATTCAACACCCTTTACGAGGTGTTCAATTCGGCCTTTTTTAATCCCAATAAAGATATTTATCCCCGGATTTCAAAAGTATTTGTGTTTCTTCCCGGATATTAAAAGTATTGCATTATTAAATTGTAATTCAAATTTCAATACGTTTAAACAATTGTGAAGTACTAAAAGATTATACATTTTGATTTCTTATGAGTTCTGTCACCCCCTTCCTGGGGACATCGTCTATTTGTCGGACATATTGAGAAACACCACAGCTCACATCTTTGGTGAGGTGTCATGGATATACTACAAACATATTACAGTAATCGAATTAATAATTTGTCTAAATATTATACTTTATATTTTCAATTGATTTGTAAAATTTGAGTTGTTAGGGTTTAAAAAAAGGTAAATAAAAATCAATTTAGAAAAATGAGGAAGCCCTCCACTGTGTAGTCCGCCGTGGCCGGCGTCAAGTACACCGACAACCCCGTCGTCGTGGCCGAGACCGGCGAGGAAGATGGAGCCGCCGGAGAGGGAGACGCCGATCGAGGAGCTTGACTATGGGTGAGCCTTGGAGATGACGGAGAGCCTGTCGCGAACGGCACCGGGGGGCGACTTGCGCTGGAAAACGAGGGCGTCCTTGACCGGAGGGAGGCCGAGTGAGCTTGAGCCCGTCCGGAATCGTCTTCCTTTCCAGATCCACACTGTCGAACATCCCACGGGTGGCTAGGGTTTCCAATTCCTTCTGAAACTGAGACTTCGTGTAGACCCCGCCTGGCCTCAGCTACACCATCTCGAAGAACGAATCGTCCTGGCCAACATTCGCATGCCGACGACGGAGGTCAAAGAAGACAATCTTTGCAACCGCTTGTACCTCCAGACCATAGGAGTCCCAATCCGTCTGAGACTCGTCTTCCTTTGCAACCGCCACACGAGAGAACAACCTAGACCAGAATCCACCATTTCCGCCACCTCCTCCGCGGCGTCTCCCTCTCCGGTAGCTCCCATCTTCCTCGCCGGTCTCGGTGACGACGACGGGGATGTCGGTGAAGTTGACGGCGGCCACGGCGGACTACAGTCGAGGCCTTCTTCGATTTTCTAAATTAATTTTATTAACTTTTTTTTACCCTAGCAAGTCAAATTTCATAAAAATCAATTGACAATATAAAGTACAATATTTAGACAAATTATTAATTTGATTAATATGTTTTATTTTGAATAGCAAAATTCATAAAGTATAACTTTTGTAGCCACTGATTACACCTCCTTTGTTTCTTGTGTCTTGTCTCACAATCACTGCCTGATTAAACCTCACATAAACATTGCATTATTGAATTGCTATGCAAAATTACTATAGGTTTAAATAGTTAACTCAAAGAAAAACAATATTTAATCTTCTTTGTTCCCCGTGTCTTAAAACACTATGTCGTCTTTGTTCCTTGTGTCTTCCCCAAGAACCTTCACTGTACCCTCTCTTTTTCAAACTTGTTCTATAGTCAAAAGTTTAAAAAAACATATATTATTAGGTCCCTGAAAACATTTAGAGCATCCACAATGTAGAGTATGTATATTTCAAAACCTTTAAAAAAAAACTTGTTCTATAGTCAAAGGTCCACCCTATCTTTTTCAATTTACTTTTTCCAAACTTGTCATATAGTCATCACCTTTGTACCACCTTTCTCTATTCGCTTTGTAGTGATGCTCGGAGAGCATGCCCAGACCATCTATCCGCATAGATGTAAATGGGAGTATTTCTTCTCTTCCCTACTTTATTTATTGTTGTAGTTGTGCGTTCTTGATAACGACTGCTGGTAAAACCGTCACTAAGTTTGGTGTAGAAGGCGGTGATTTGGCGTTGGAGATCGATTAGAGGCGAATAGCAATTGCTCTGTCGGCGGGAAGACATTGGTTGGTTTGCTGAACCAGGACACAAATTCCAAATTCAGTTATTTTGAAAAACAACAAAGTTCAAAGACTACATTAAGAGCATTCACATTACCCCGTGTTCAATGCATTAATAAGTCACTTTTACATATTGATTTGAAACACTTTTAAGGTGAATTGACATACAAGTAGAATAACATATTTTTAATGTAAAGGTCACATTTCATATTGGAGCACGTTAAAGTCGTAAAGACAAAAGTAATTGTATCTTCAAGGATAACTTTGTGAGGATCAAATTTTTTTTTGAGGTGCACCCAGTCTCTTGTGCGCTTAACTTAGGCGCACTAGGAAGCAGGTGCGCTCTCCTAACTTAGGCTCATCAATGGTGCTCTCTACGCTCAACGGTTCCCAATAAGGCCCAACAAGCGAAATCGAACCCTCGACCATCTCAAACGTTTACTTAAGAGTAAGAACATCGAGGAGAGTTGAATTCTCGAACTCGAATGCGCCTAATGGCCTTCTCAAGGCCTCGAACTCGAATGGGCCTAATGGCCTTCTCGAAATCGAACCCTCCGTCATCCCAAACGTTCACAGAGTAAAAACATAAACTGAAACAATATTCGAACATCAAGAAGAGTCGAATTAGTCTTCTCAAACTCGAATGGGCCTTAATGGGGTATCAGGCCCAATAAGAGAAATCGAACCCTCGGTCATCTCAAACGTTCATTGAAGAGTAAGAACATATACCGAAACAATATTTAAACATCGAGAAGAGTCGAATTAGTCTTCTCGAACTCGAATGGGCCCAATTGGCCAATAAGGCCCAATAAGCGAAATCGAACCCTCGGTCACCTTAAACGTGCATTGAAGAGTAAAAACATAAACCGAAACAATATTCAAACATCGAAAAGAGTCGAATTGGCCTTCTCGCCCGAGCCCATTAGGCGCAATAAGACTCGACTTAATAGTCATAGTAGGGTTTACGATTAGGGTTTAGGATTAGGGTTTATGGTGCGCCTATGGTAGGCGCAGTAAATGATGTTTAAATATTGTTTCGGTTTAAGCGGCCGAAATATTGTTTCGGCTCTCCCATGAGAGCCTTCAAGGGCACTCATGGGAGAGCCGGCTCTCACCAAATGTTAGACTTTCTTTTAGTTTTCTTTTTTTTTGGGAGAGACCCTTAGAGCCTCCCATTCACCCTCTCTTTTCCAAACTTATCAGGGTGAAAACCGATATCTTCTTGTTCCGTAGTTTCTGTTTTCGACGTCGACAGGGAAGAGCTAAAAGAGGCCGTGCTTGCCGAGGAATGTTCGGAGCCGCTATTTGCTATGTTATTATACTCTTGGTCTCGTTCTACTAAGGTCTTGTTCTTTGTACCTTCTACTAAGGTCTCTTTTCCATACTCTTGCCGAGGAATGTTCGTAACCTCTCTTTTCCATACACTTACATTTGTACCTTCTACTAAGGTCTCGTTCTTTTTTACACCCAAACAATTTTTTCACGCAAAAAATTGTTTTTACCTTTTTCTATCATTCACACATCATTTTTCCAAAAAGTTCTTTCTACCACATAAGTGAAACATGGCCTAAGACATAATCGGATTTATTAAATTGCAAAGTAACTTGAAAAAATATTTTACATATATACTAAAAAGAAAATTCATATGTTTTTGCTTTACGTTTTGTTGCGTCTATGAGATAGGAAACTTAAAAATTACTTTATGATAGCTATCACGTTTTATTAAATGGTAATACTTATGGGAAAAATTATTGGTAAGTGATAATTTATAATTATCGGGATGATTCATAATTTTTGGTAAATTGTAATCAATTTCTACGGGATAAGATAATGTGAGACTCTAACTATATAATTTCTATAAAGAAGGGCCCGGCTGGTTATTTTATTATTGAAATGACACGTGGCGCACATTTTTGTGAAGACATTGTCTCCGCTGTATACTATAGTTTGTATAGATAACTTTTTTTTTTGGTTGAAAGAGAGGCGGCACTCTCCGGGCCCTCGAGGGGCGTTTTATTAATAAAGAAAAAGGGTTAAGTAGTCATCAAGCGGGGGATAGCCCGACCCCTTACATTATTTTGCAGGAAAATAGAAATCCCCTCGGGAGGGGCAAGCAATACATGATATTGACTCTACAATGTTAAAATGCAATGTGTGCAATGCACATCTTGTACAGACCAATTCATTAGGAAGTTGGGCTTAATTGATAATCTATGGTCGTCAACTCAATTCACTAGTTTATGGACCCGCACAAGATACTCATATTTTAATTAATCATACGGAATATTTCTAGTAATATACGTTTCGGTAAACATTTAGGTTTATACCATAGTGCACGTGTACAGTCGAAAATTGAATAGATAATCTAAGGCCAAGTGTAATGCAAATCTGCCAAATTTTAGTACTTGCTAATGGTAAGTGAAGTTGGCGCGATGTATGCGAAGAAGATAAATTGAACAAAATACAGTAAATCGTAATCATAAATTAGGTTAAAGCTGGACGGATAAGTGAACTGCACACATTTTACGACGGTGGTACTATAGTGATGTGCATTGCATTAAATGCACTCTCCGGGCAGTCTGCAGGATATTCTCCTGGTGCAATATCTCTTTTCCCAATCCAGATCTGACAATCCCTAAAAGGGCGTTGTTGTGGACTAGTTGTGGCGCCATTTATTTCAAATTACCGCCAATCATTCAAAATTTCGAGTTAGTCGTCGTTTGTATAATTCGTTCAAACTTGCATAGTTGCACACGCTAAACATATAAATCATACTCCCTCCGATCCATTATACATTTATAAGTGACGTTAGAGGAATATGCACACAGATTAAGAAGAGAATTAACTCCCCTCTACACTCACCCATAAGACTAAAGTACTACCGTAAAAAATAACGCATTCAAGCACAGTACAGGTATAAATGCATGCGGTCCATCAACAGCCTACGACGCTTCTGGAGATAATAAATTCAGCCTTGTCATTAATACACAAGCGTTGGGACAATGGACTACTTGATCAGAGAGTGTATCAAGGTCACTTAAATCTAACAAAGATTTATAACTGTAAATTGTAAACGACAATTAAACTGGTTTTCTTCAAAACTATCTGGAAAGCGTCATAAATACATACATGGATCGGCGGTGGAACACTTCGCCGAGCTCCGACGTCGGCCAGAGGCCATGGAATCCGGGGAAGTTACCTAGAGAGGAAGTCGGCGACTGCTCGCGCCGGAGCAACGATTCCAAGCGGAAGAGGGTGCTAGGCCTAGACGAAGACGTCGACGAGATCGAGCCACGCCCGAGCCAAGCCGGGAGCGGAGAGTCGGGGGAAGAGGAGGCGAAGCCGATTGGGGATGTCGTTAGAGTTTCTTTCTCGGGAGAAGAACAATTTAACCACTTTAATGCCTTCGAGTTCGCCGGGGGCCGATATGAACTCGTAAGGCCTTTCCGCTTCTTTCCCTAGGTTTGATTTCGGCCAATTTCCGGCCGATTACTTTAGTGCTGGATTGAATTTTCTCGATCTTGTGCTAGCTTCTTGACTAGGTGGATCGTGATATTTTCTTTGGCTTCCGTTCTTGCTTAAACGTGGCGCTTGTTTCTGCAGGAAGATCCTGTGTTGGTTAGCCCCGAGTCTTTCACTCAGAACCCTTCTGTTGTAATAATCCGGGTGGGTTGTTGTTGATATCATGACATTATGCAGCCGTTGGTGTTGATCTGTTATATGGAAATATTGTTCAGTGTCATGTTTTCTAGTTGAAACTCATCTGGTATATATTCTAAATATTTCTACAAGTATAAAACGTTGTTTCCTGTTGATAAAACCATCAGTTAACGACTTGTCCTTCCTGGCTTTATGAACGACAGTCCATTGGTAATGATACTTGTCTTATCTGTAGAAGTGTAGATATGTTTGCTAATGGAACCAATGCAGAAAGTTGCAACAATGTGATAATTGAAGGAAACACCCTGAAAAGGGCCAGCAACAACTGCAACTTGATCCCAAGATATGGATAAATTAATCAATCCTACCCAAGATATTGATGTAATGAGTTTCTTTCAATCTCTGGTTTGATTGCTCTTATATAGTTTGCCTTAGGTTTGCCCTTCAATGTTATATACAGTATAATTCTGGTAGGATATCAATTGGACTATACATTTTGGCTGATATATTGCGCACTTGTGTCAGGGTATTACCAAAAATATTGGCAACGGGGAGTTGCTCATCATTGGCCAGTGTCTTTATCGTCCCTGGGAAGCTAGGAAGAGGGGAGGTGGAACCTGGCAAGAAGTTGATTCTCGAGAGCTGTTTTACAGCTTTGATCAGGAGAAGATCTATGCACACTCTGTAATGCATAAGTGTGTCATGAACTTTGTTCCTCTGCACAAGCAACTACCACACCGCATACAGTTTCCTGGATTCATTGTTCAGAAGTTATATGATGCTGAACGGGAGGAAGTTTTTGATCTGAGCGATACAGAGGGGACAGAGGAATGTATTCGGTTAGAGACTCATATCCTCTTTGAAGAAACAGCCAAGCGTATTGGAGATCTTCCTAACTTGAGCATGGAGGATACTTCTCCCTTGAGGGTGGAACATGATACAAGTCCACCGAGAAGAGCTTCGGAGAATAAGCCGTTGGTTCCTTATTACAGAAGGAAGAAGTAGTCATTTTGTTTTGTTATTGCTTGCTAGCGTTAGATTAGCTTTCAGTTTTAGCCCTAATCCGACTAAGGTTGTTAGTGGATTAGTGGCATAGCTTTTGCTAATTTAAACGCTTCGGATCCATTGATAGTGAGCATTCAGAATTAATTACTAATGAAAAGAGTCGTAGGATTGGTTGTCCTGCAAAATCATTATCCACAAAATGAGAAACATCTACTGACAGCACACCGAAACACGGACCAATACCATGCATAGCACACACTATACCGTGTTCAGGGTATACTTGTCCACAATGGAGAGATTTGTGGACATTTCTTAACAGATACGGAGTCAAGAAAAGGAAAATTATTTATGTGTCAGAACAAAAGTAGAAGAAATTTCTTATTTTCCAGAGCAGCTTTCGTGCAGGATAAATTTCTCCCAAACCTCTGACACAATCTGAACCTTTTTTTGTTCCTTTGGTTTTTGTGGGAAGATTTCCTAATAGTCCCGTAATTAATGGATGCGGGGACACTGTAAATAATGCATACTCCACCAATGGGCAGGTTATATGATGGAGTTTAGAATGTAATCCATTCATAGTAATTTTGCAAACATTAACCCGTCATACAAGTAGAAAGTTCATAGTTAAACAGAAGAGGACCAAAGTGCACCGGAGCACAATCCATAAACAATGCAAACAGCTATGACGACAACTAGGGCACAGGAGCACAACTTCCACACATAAGCATCTTTCAGTGCGGCGTTTCGGAGGGCAAGAATTTCCCTTTTGCGATCATACAGTGCGGCGATGGTGTAAGCATCGTCCCCCATCGCTGCCATACACCTCTCAACAACTCCCCTCTGGCTAATCACTTCTCTCTCCAAACCTAGTCTGTGAGATTGGTTAGCATCCAGTGCTTCCTGCAGCTCCTGCACACGACGTTGCCAAAAATGCACGTCCAAATCCTCATTCATCTTCTCCGTCTCATAGTGTCGAGTGATGCCCCACGTCTTGATTTCATTAAAACAATTCATGGGCACAGATAAACCATAAAGCACAAACGAGTGGGCACATTACCTCACTTGAGAATGAATCAAAACCAAGAACGTTTGGGGATAGGCAACCATCTTCATCAGAGAAGGAATCTTGAGAGACCATTCTTATTATTCACCTACAGAAACATATAATGCAAAAAATAAGATGCTGGTAAATAGTTACAAGTATACAAGTTCCTATCTTCATATCAAAATAAGAAGCTGGTAAATAGCTACAAGTATTAAACAGCCTTTTTAGTTGGATGTAAGTGGGTGAATCAAGGGATTCAAGGTTAAAGTAACCAGTCTTGATCAAAAAAAAAGGTTAAAGTAACCAGTATTGGGTCTTCACTGGTCTCTTTTGGGTTGCCCAGATCTTGAACAAGGTAACAATAACAACAACAAACCCAAGTCAATAGTGCACATTGCATAGAAATGAAAATAGGCTAAACAAATTTGAAAGCATTTACTTCAAGAAATGAAAGCTTGATACCCAAACCAACATTAGCCTAATTTAGAGCATGACGCGTCATCATCAAATATATTAGAGCTTCTCATCAAATCCACAGTTCTATCAAACATCCAAAACATTCGTTTACAACAAAGCAGTTAAAACGATGGCATCAGCAACCGCTAATCGAGAGCTCAAAATCTGAAACCCCTACGATAACAATAAACGAAAATGAAAGCAGTACCCTTTCAGAGAGTAGGAACAATGAGGCGGCGAGACCGGCAAGAGCTCCGTCGATCTAGACAACGAAAACAAAAGCATCAGTGAATCGAAACCAAAAGCATAATGGGAAAGTGCGCAAAAGTACTTGCCATATAAATTTCCCCCCAAATTCTTCTTTTTTGTTAGTCAAACGAGGGAGAAACTGGGGGGTGAACCACTGATGCTTTACTATGTATGCTACTCGTATAATTTTGGCTTCCACCATAAGCGTCCCATCTAAAAAGAGTACTACGGAGTATATTTTTAAAAAGGCCTTGGCTGTTTCCACCAAACACAGGTTGCTATGGGCACCTTAATTTGACATTTGATGGGTTTTTTTGGTTTTCATTTTCATTTATTTGTTTATTTAATTTTTTTTGGGTGATATTTCTTTACTTGACAAATTAACTACTATGAATTTGCTTACCAAACTAACTAACCGTGTACAATTCATGGTTAATTAATTATTTAATTTGTTTAATTACCTAATTAACTAGGAATTGTACGCTTCTGTTCTGTTGGTTTGAGTGCGGTACTTTCGGATTCGGGTTGAGTACAGGATCGGATCAATTGGATTCTAGATCGGGTTGATTTGTTAGCGTGATATTATTTGTATAGATTTTGTAATAAAATATTTAAAATAAATTTCACATATCCTACATTTGTAATAATAAATAAGGTCAACCCAATAGATCGAATCATTTAGGAAAGTAGCGGTTTCAAAATACGATCCGATCTGGGAAAATTAGTGTAAATCAGTCGAGAATTGTAAGATTAAACTCGATCTAAATATCAATGGGTGAAGAAAAAAAATCAAACCAAATTGAGTCGAACCCTTTTGTGTTTATATTGGTGAAAATTTTAAATTTTATTTTGAATATTTATTGACGTGAACCCAGTTGCTATCGTTTTTATTATTAGTAATAAATAATAAAATACAATATACGAAATATTAATATTTTGATTTTAGTAATTGTGAAAAAATCAATACTCTAAACCCTCAAACACCCGAAACGAACCAATCCGTTTAACATGTAACTCGTTACGACCTTACTCGGACTGGACTCGAATCTAAAATAACCCGATCCGACCTACCCAATTAACAAATTAAGTAAATTGATAAACTCTTTTACACGATATAGATTTAACCAAATTAGGTAGATTATAACCCGTAAAGTTGTAATTGAAATGTAAATTATTTCATCTATATATACAGGTACATCTTACCGTAAATAATAATAATAATAAAAAAATTCCAACCCAAGAAGAGAGGTAGAGGTACAGCAGTCAACTCAATCAGTTGGTGTCCAATCTCGGTGTACACAAGGGCCTGTGTTTGGTGGAAACAGCATTGCCCTTTTAAAAATGTTCTTATAAGACCACCCTCAATGGGGGTTTTTAAAATTAAAATATTAATTGAGCTCTTCTATACAGTGGTTGAAAAACTAAAACCCAAGTTTGAGCCTTCTATTTGAAAACTGAAAAGTTGGGTTCTAAAGTTGGATAGTAAATGTATATGTACACATGGCAACTTGTGGACTCTTGATGTAAATTGATCAAATGGTTATAAATTAGGTCTTCTTTTGATATGTATAAATTACTTTGGATCATATTTTGATAATTATATGATATTATATTTTTTAAAATTGTATTTTAAGTGTGTTTATATTGTTTTTATCTATTTATAGAAACCCAATTTATATATGTTTCGATTAAAAAAAAATATGTAAGAAATGCAAAATATCATACTTTAATTATGTAAATTACTCAAATCAATATAGTTGATATTTAAATTGAATGTGATGCCCTATTATTAAATAATGATGGGAATAATATAATGAAATTAAATAAATAAAGATCAAAATAATATATAGATGGCGTATTTTAAAGAATGAAGTGTAGATTTGGGTTGTGGGGATAAAGTAGAAGTAGGTTTTTAAATGAGGTGGAAGAGTGAAAAAATTGATAGGAGGGGGTTAAGAATCCGTTTTCGGGTTCACCGTTGCGGATGGCCTAAAGAATATATGCTCTTGACATGTTCTCTGAGCATTACTGCAAAGGGAAATTTGAAATGGGGTACATATGTCAAGTGGAAGAAAGAGAAATTGAAAAAAAGAGGGTAGAAAATATCCTTACTTAATCGTCGTTTGAGATAGAAAAATAAATAGGGTACATATGCAAAGGGAAAATTGAAATGGGGTGCATACGTTAAGGGAGATACAACTGAGACAAAGCAAAGCTGCAAAGCTAGATAAAGGTGAAGATATCAACAATGTCATGTCATGATAAATAAAACAATTTTAAAAAATATATATTACTCTTACTCCAAAAATAAAACAGTTGAGCTCTAGAAGGCCGGAATAAGAGATGAAACATTTGGAAAATCTTTCACCATAAATGCACTTGGATCCTCTGTTTATTAAACTCAGATTTTACGTACTCGGGGTTAATATCAGGCTGATTGATCACTGCCAAATCCGGTCTCACCAAGGGCTACGTGCAGAGAGAGAAATTATTAATGCTTGGCCGGCATCAGCACACCGCAACCCAACCAATACCAACTCCTAATCGGCGCTACCTATAGGCTCTCTCCACTTTTTTAATATCTTTTGTCTTTTCGTTTCCTAATCAAATTACTAGTAATGTGGGTTATTTAATGTTACACTAGTTGTTGCTCATTGGAACCTCAAAGATCTAGTAATTTAGGTTCTCACGTTTTTTTGCTATTTTTAATACGAAATCTAGACTCGATAATCGATCGATCAGGGTTACTGAAAGAGTTTGTAATCATTGATCTTTTTCCGGCAAATTTTATCTTGTAAATAGGTACTCCACATTACTTTTATGTATTGATTTGACAATGCCATGTCAAGATAAATTATTTGACTGTGTCATGTCATGTCATGTCAAGATAAATGTAACAAGTTTCCCGATCTTGCAAATAAAGGAACACTACTTTACCGAGACACTGACACTAGCTAGGCCAGTACTATTCTCAGGTGTGAAAATACGTTATATTAGGCAATAGGCTCCAAGGGAAAGTGCTACTAATGATAAATAATTTTCTATCTTTCTTCATTTCATAATAGGTTATGTGGTATCTAAAAATTATCCTTGATCAAAGACCATTCAGTTGAGACTGCCTCGGCCCCATGGTCGGTCTCTTGCTCGCTACCAAGGTTTATTCGTCTTTACGGAGAAGAAATACTCCCAGCAAATCGCGATCCGGATAGATGGTCTTGGCAGAGCATTACTACAAAGCGAATAGAGAAAGAGGGTAAAGGCGATGTGGCAGAGAGAGAAATAGAAAAAGATAAGGTGATCCTTTGACTATAGAAAAAAGTTTTTTTTTTAAGGTTTAAAAATATACATACTCCACATTGTGGATGCTTTAAATGTTTCCATGTAGAAAATCTGAAATATCACTTAATTTTTTGCTGTAATAGTTAAAAAATGGGGAGTGGATCTCGACATGCTCTTAGCATTGCCCGAAGAAATGGATAAGGTGAATTGACCTCAATGAGGATAGATGCTCTTGGCATGCTCTCAACTCTCGGAGCATTACTACAAAGCAAATGTTGAAAGGGGGTACACAGGTGATGTGTGAGAGAGATAAATTGAAAAAAAGAGGTTCTCTTGAAGCTTATAGAACAAGTTTCCCGACTTTTTTTTTTTTTTTGATAACATAAGAATTAGGTGACTACCCTTTACGCGGGCCAAGTATACAAGGGAACAGTGGAAGGACAGAGGGTATAATATGGTACACAATCCTTGGTGCGCTTTTCATAGGCGCTTTTCATACCCCTATGCGCTTTTCTCGGAGCATTAGATCCGCACTTCTTAGTTAGCCATTGGGTATTCGTACACTATTCTAGTATTTTTTGGCTAAATGTACACTAAATAGTGCGCCTAGCACAGGCTTACGGTTTAGTGCGCTTTAGATAGGCGCCGAGTCTTATTGGGCGCACGGTTCCCTACTTTATTGTGCGCCTTTACTAGGCGCACGAATCTAAACCCTAAACCCTTAAACCCTTAACCCTAAACCCTAAACCCATAAACCCTAAACCCTAAACCCTAAACCCTAACCCTATCCCTAAACCCTACTATGACCATTGAGTGGAGTCTTATTGGGCCTAAATGGATAAACGGGTCTTATAGGTCCAAAAAGACTTCGATAACACCAATTCGACTCTTATCGATATTGTTTCGGTTTATGTTCTTACTCTTCGATGAACGTTAAGATGACGATGGTTCGATTTCGCTTATTGAGCCTAACGGACGTTTGTTGGGCCTATGGGCCCAATTTGAGTTCGACAAGACTAATCCAACTCTTCTCGATGTTCGAATATTGTTTCGAATTATGTTCTTACTCTTCGGTGAACGTTTAAGATGACCGATGGTTTGATTTCGCTTATTGGGCCTAAACGGACCCAATTGGGCCCATAGGTCCAATTTGAGTTCGACAAGACTAATTCGACTCTTCGGTTTATTTACTTATCTTTAATGAACGTGTAAGATGCCCGAGGGTTCGATTTTGCTAATTTGGCCCAATAAGGCCTTATTGGGCCTAGATAGCCTTATTGGGCCTAATTAGGCCGTATTGGGCCACCTCTTCCCGTCACTCGCCGAGCCCACTGTCTCCGTCAGACCGGCAGCCTCACTGTCCGCCGTCGGCCCGTCGTCGGATCCCCGCAGCGTCGCACCTCCACCGCCATCGCACCTCTCGCTCGCCATAACCGTAGTCGCCGATTTCGGGGGTTTTTGAGAAATCGAAAACGAAGACTGGACTGCGTACAGAGCTGGCGGCTAGAGAAATCGAAAACGAAGACCGGCCGACTTCCAACGCCCACTATCGATCGCCCGCTACTGTTCCGGGCTTCTCGGATGATAGCTTCAACAGACTCCTCCTTTTAGACGGGCCGCATTTGAACTGGCCGCTGGGCCACTAGATCAACATGGGCCTATTGTGACACGGGCCTGAAATGAGGAAAAACGAGGCCCAACAATACCCCTTGAGAAGGGTATTCGGCTGGCGGCAAATTCGAAAAATTTTGTAACGCGGCCGAAAGCCTTCTCACCACTAGACGGTGGACACGTGGCTACGGGATGGTTTTCTGTGGAAACTGCCTTGGAAAGTGGAAACGGACGCAATCATCATCATTCCACCCCCTGTCCAAAATCTTTCCAAAGTCCTCTCATCTCCTCTCCTCAAGCGATTTCTTTCTCCGAAACCCTTTCATCTTCCCTGATGGCTAGTCGCAACGGCTTTGTTCCGTCCAACTCTCTCACCGCTCAAGATCAGTACGTTTGCTCGATGACACAAGAAGAGGTGGACACGTTGGTGGCGGCAAGCGGCTTTCCTTCGGGAACCCTGGCGTTAAAACCGGACACCGAACTCCTGGACTGGATAAAGCAGGACTGGGTCTGCTTCCTCGAATTCCCGTTCACCATCGGCTTAAAGTTTCCTTTCCCACGTCTGGTGCAACTCTTTCTGGGCGATTTGATGATTTCTCCCTCGCAAATCATGCCCGCTGCCTGGAAGATCTTGGCCACCATCAACGAGATGTGCTCTGCCCTAGACATCTCGTTCAACATGAAGGACCTTGCCCACGCCTACGAGATTCGCACCCAGAGGCCGGGGCGCGTCACACTCCAAGCCCACAACGCCAAGAATCCCTTGGTGTGGAAGCCCCAAGTCGACACCCCTGGCTGGGCAGCGAGGTTTTTCTTCGTCAACCGCAAAACCATGGGTGCTATGGACGAACAACTCAAACCCATCCTCTTTGATCGCTGGAACGTCAATCGTAAGTCGCCTTTCACTCATCTTTTTCCGTTCTCCTAGGGTTTCACTCTCTTGACCGCCAGATGTTTCTTTGAACAGTCCCTGCAGACAGGAACTTTGCCCCCACTATCTCTGAAGCTTGTGCCGCCCTTATGAACATCCCTTTAGAAGACCGCGTCCTTAACAACTTTCCCGACAAGAATACCCTGGCCGCCCGTCTGGCCGAGTCGGAAACGGAGTCGGAGGACGAAGTCCAAGTCATATCGACCCCTATCCCGGCTCCTACCCCTCCAGCGCCTGGTAGGCGACTTCGAGCCCTATAATCCCTGTTTCTCCTTTTTCTCATACCGTTCTTTACACCTTTCGATAGTAACCCTTCGTCCGACTTGATCGCAGTCTCGGGTCTCCGGATGCCCAGCGCCAACCGCCTTCCATCGGCGGAGGAGGCGGTTCGCTGGCGCACACGGGCCTCCGCTCAGAAACTGCCAATGCCACCTTCCCCCAACGTCGAGACGCCGCTTAAGCGTGTAGCGGAGGTCCCACTGTCCATCCTAGAGGCGGGGGAAGAGGCCCAGAAGGAGGCGTGGGCAATGCTGAGGGGCGTGGTCACCACGGGGGTCAGGAAGCGGTTCTTGACGGGTAGCTTGGACGATGCGGTAAACGAAGGGGCTCTGTCGGCTCTCAAGGTATGTTCTTGTCTTTCGTGGTTCGCTCTGGTTTCTTTGATCCAAGACTACTTCTTACGTTCCGTTCTCGTCCGTTCCCAGGTGGCTCAGGGGATGGTGGCCGTGCTCGAAAAGATTAAAGAGGAACGGGAGTTTGTGTCTAGGAGGGAGGGTCAACTCAGCGCCTCAGTAGACGAAGCCAATGCGATCGCGGAGAAGACGGACAGACTGTCGGCGAAGCAAGGCCGCCGGCTTGCAGAGGCTAAGGCGCATGTGGCGAGGCTGGAGGAGGAGAAGATGGCGTTCCGGGAGGAAGCATGGAGCATCGCGGCGTACTACGCTCTGAAGGCTCGGGTGGAGGTGTTGGAGAGGCTGCCGGCGGAATCCAGGGGCGTCTGGAGCTTGGAGGTGGAGGCCGATAGGCTGGCGACCAACTTTCCGGCCGGCCAGCCGATTCCAGGCGAGAGGTTCTTTAACGAAGGTCCCCAGGGGTCAGATGCTGAAGATGACGTTTCTTCCGCCACTACTCACAGCGCTCCTGCCACCGCTACCGCTACCGCTGATGCCTCCTTCGAATCTTCCCATTCTACCAAGGCCCCGGCGGACCAAGAAGAGCCTGGTGAGCCTTTTGCCTATCAATAGTACTAACAGAAAAAGCACTAAACAACCTTAGTGTGAAGTAACGACATGATCAGTACATTCCGTTTATATGAGCAGCAACACCCAATTCACTACAGAGTACAAGTCAGTTTGATTTTAAAAGTGACAACCAGTTCATTTCAGGATGAATTGGCCACAACAGAGCACAAACAACCAGGAAAGCAAGGCATTTGATATATGCAACCAACGAGGGCCCAAAGCAGGTGTATCACTTTAAAGTTTAAACACAGTACAAACTGTTGCAGAAACCAACCTATATAGACATGAATGCTTTCCCAAACATAGAATCAACCAATTTTAGACATGGTATTCATACATATCGCGTTGGAAAATGCAAGCTTACAGCAAGTTTCACCATATAGAATATCGCTGTCAACCATGTGCAGATTTAGAGTTGGTACATCATCAATTGAACTGATACATGAGTCCAGTGAACTAATCAGGTAAATTTACCAGAAAATGCAAACAACAAATCATGGAACCCATGATCATTCAGTACAGATTTAAACCCGGAAAACATTAATGCTGATGTATGAATAAGCCTAGAATATGCAACAGATTCCGGCCATACACGACATAGAGCAGACAACAAACACATCAGACTAAGCGAGGCATGTGGTGATGAGATTAGGTATTAAGAAAATAAAGCCTTTATCAAATCTCTACAAAATGCGTCTCAGGCGGCTTATACGAATTCGAGCTCGTACAAATAACAGGAACCCATAGAAGCGGAAAAAACTCACGATTGATTGCCTGAGCACTTCAATGGTTCGATGGTTCATTTAAGGGTTATACAGTGTGTTGCACTGTATTACAGTATTTTGCCGCCAACTTACAATAAACAATATACTACCGAGAGGTGGAGTGATAAATACAAGGGTGCCACTTGGAGGTGGAGTGTTAAACAAAAGGGTGTGAGTTGCACGCTCTGCTGCAGTACATATTTTTTTGCCATATCCCCGCCGATTTATTAAGGTCTTCGTGCCTTTCTATCTTGGAAGACGGAACTGCGGCACTGCGTAAGAAACTCCAGGATTTTCAAACCAACAGGCTCTGAAACCCAATTCAGTGGGGCCCACAGGAATGATATCCCACGATTGCAGTTAGATTAGTAGTTTATAGTATGCCTTATTCATACTGCTCTAGTATAAAATACTTCTTATAGCTGGAATACAGATAAGGTAGTAGCTGACCTAAGTGCTCCATTAATACATCATCAAAACATATTATTCAAAGAAGCAGCAGAAGACAGTTTTTGAGCGTATAAAGCGTTTCTTAATTCCACACACGATGTGGATGCATACGGAAGCTAAGAACATCTTCCTCGATCTCACCTGAGGTCTCGAGCTTGATGGTGTAGATCCATGGTTCACCGGCATCGAAAAAAAACGGGGCGGTGGACGATTAAAAACTGGGCAATGTCTTGGCAACGATCACGCCTTTCCTTCGGTTATCCAACATAGCGGGCAAGTTGGTCCAGAGCTCATTCTCATCCACGTCAACTATATCACCGATATTAAATTCACGGCTTGACTGCTCTGGATCTGCGTCGCGAACAAAGTGCGGGTGAACAATCTGCCACTCAACTTGTTTCCTGAAGTAATACCCGTCGTCTCTTCGTCGGGCGCCATATTCCCGTTCTTCGTCGACGCCCACGCCCAACAGCTGGACTATGTACAGCGCATCATTCCAGTAACCTACTATCTTCCCAAGCAAGGTAGTATCTAGCCACTTTCCAAAGCCCTTGACCTCCACATCTTTCGCAATTGCAAACATAGTTATCTTCCTAGATGTATAAGCCAGAAAATGTGTTGTTAATTGAGCCAGAGTTCAAACCAGAAAGCAACTGAAAAATGGAACTAAAGATGTGCTAGAAAAACAGAATGAAAGACAACATCAAAGTATGGACATGTAAGACACAATATACAGATAGATGCAGCTTTTCAATTGAATATAAGGTTTGCTCCCCTAAACAGTCCGACTGTGAGCCACGATTTCCCTAAGCCTATATTTGAGATACCTAATTGAAACCCTAATTTCTCAATTGGAACCCTAATTGAAAGTGTAAACCAACATATATAGTAAGTAAGAGCGTATTACCTTTCCCTGTAAAGCGATTTCGGGGCAGAGGAAGAAGATGGATTCCAGGTTTGGCTTGGAAAGTCGAAAGAGAGAAGAGAGTACCAGAGAGATGGTTCGGCGGATAAGCGTTGTAGACGGCGGGAACACATAGAAAGGCAGCAGAGATCTATGTAGGTGAGACGCTGTCGTTTGACGCCCAGCTCCAAGATTGTTCGCCATAGTTCGTCAGGGAGAGAGGAAGGCATGGTCGGGGGTCGGAGGCTTTGTTAGAGAGCCGTGATATGTATGGAATGGTGTGATATATGTATAGGAAATGATACTAGTACTCCGTATTAGTATTAAGTAGGGACGAAATTAATTGTAGAATCTATATTTAGGGACGAAATGATACAAGCTAATGTATCCATAGTATCACCTGTTTTAACCAACAAAAAATCCATAATCTTCCGCTTTATTAATGGCCACGGAAAAAGGAAGCGCTTCACAACCCCAAAGATATTCACAATTCAACAAGATCATTCTGCCTCATAACCTTGAAGACAGAACTCTGGTAAGTTTTCCCCTCCACGTCACATACTCTTTCTCATTGTGCTTGTAGAGAGTTATTGGAAAAGAACTCTGGCAAGTGTAGTGGACTAGTGGGGAGAGGAAGAGAATGATTTCTTCTTATTATAACTTTCTTGGTTATAGTATTTCTTGATTATATTCTCTCTCATTGTGTTTGTAGAGAATGTTTTTTTTTTAATTTTATTATACTTTTACTTTTCATTTAAGAGGAGAGATAAAATTGAATTGTCAATATCTTTGGATGGATTGGACAGAAACCTTACAATCTGAATTGTCAATAACACAATCTTGGGTTCTCCGGAGAGGTTGTTTACGGCGAGGGAGGCGACGGAGCCGGTGAGGGAGAGGCCGTACCAGGAGCAGGAATTGTCAATAACTTGCGACGAAAAAAAACCTGTTTGTCAATAACTACAGGTATCAAAAGTAAAATCCTTTTATTTTTTTATATTTTCTAATACTTTTAATTTTCATTTAAGAGGAGAGATAAATTTGAAGAGCCGCCCAATCTAAATCAGGCTCCATGCTCAACATAAATGGTGGCAAAACACAATCTTATATTTAGATTCTCACACTTCATTCATTTTTTTTTCACATTTCCAACACTATTTTAAAGGGGAACTTTTTTTTTACAAGAATACACATTGTTATATATCAGACATGCATGTCAAACAAGACCATGACTTAGCACACTCACAACAATTAAACTTCCCCATTACTTATGAGAATACACTCAAACTTCCCCATTAAGTAAGGCGCCATCTATTTATTTATTGCTCCTCTCTGCTCTTTCCATTCATCACCAACACTGTGAGCTTACTCGTTCCATTTTTTCACACTAATTGAGGTACCTCTAATGAATGAATAGTAGAAACCACTTTTCCACTCCCTTTTGTAGCACAAGTACACATGAAATTGGGAAGGACAACTAAGGAAGGAGTAATTTCCTATATAGATGTACAATGGAGAGGATTGACTCTCCTTTTTACACTCTCTCTTCTAAGAGGATCTCCTCTTTGTTGTAGAAATATGAAAAAGGATCCTCTTTGAAAGAGGAATGGGGGAAATCCTCCTTCTGTAGAGGATTGTGAGCATGGGCTCTTGTGCATTCTCTTACCTTTTAGCCAATCATAGCTCACCATGTGTCCAATCAATTTTCTACAACTTTCATTTAGTATATTTCATTCCACCATTAATAAGTTTTTAACAAAAGTAATAATAAAGTGTGACATTTTTTAAAAAAAGTTAATGTTATTGATTATTAAAAAAAATTGTCTATAAGTTGAATCCAATATTACCCTATTTATAAATAACTTTTATTTTCCTCTCCCCCCCCCCCTTTAGATCATGGATCATCACAATGATAATTGTGATATTTATCTTTAGTTTTGTTTTTATTTTAAGTTGGATGTGCTTAAAGTTATCTTGATGTTAATAAATTATTATTATTATTAGTAGTAGTAGCTAATATATATTCATTAATAATTTGAGATTATATTAATCAAACTAAATTAAATTGAATATATTTTATTATTTTTTTTTTGGTTGAAGGAATATATTTTATTATTTATAATTTAAATAACTTATTTTAAAATATATGATGATATGAAATATATGATAAAATAAAGTATATGTAAAGGTAGAAGAGAAAAGATGATGAGGATACTCCTTGTTGTAGAGAAAATTAGTAAAAGAGGAAAGGGAAGAGGAATGAGATAGTGGAAAATGATGTGGATGAAAGAGAAAGTGATATGTCAAAAGGAGAAAAGGAGAGAGAAATGTGAGAGAGGATTGCACCTCCTCACCATTGCATATGCTCTAATCAAGCTTCATTTTTTTGCCGCGTCATGAGTGATCTTGTTTTGTAGAGAAAAAAAAATTAAAATGGGATTGATTAGGTATGCAGACCATTAATGGGATTGATTTGAAGGTTTTGATGGGCTAGTCTCCTAATTTAATTTAATGGAGTTGCACAAAAACTAGAGGAAATTATATATACATAACTTGTTATAGAGGAAACCAGATGAAGGCGGGGACCAATGAAAAATAGAGGCGCACGTCCGGGGAACAAAATCTTGTTGGGCCGACGTTCCTTATCCAGATGCATGTATATGTGAAAAACCGGATTTTTGGACCGGACCGGACCGGCCGGACAGAAAGGGGTGTTCCACTGTTCCCTTTCCGGTCGCAGTCCGGTCCCGGGTCTGGTCCGGTTACGGTCCGGTCCCAGTCCGGTCTGGATCGGGGCATTTTATAAACAAAATTTGGGGTAAAAAATTGTATTAATTTTTATTTTATATAATTTATTTTTAATTGATGAGGGACCATCTAGGCTGCCACCCACTCTTCGATCGCCCACTCACCCGAGCTCTTGCCAAGAAGTTACAAATACAGTGAGGCTGCCACCCCAGTCGCTACCCATATTTTCACAACTGGGTGAAAGGTGTTTATTAGAATACTCACCCACTCAATATATACTAAAAGTAGTTTTTGGAATCTTAGCAGATCTTCCTGCTCCCAAAAATCAATTTTTGATATCTAAGTAGCTATCTTGCACAACAAAAAAATAAATAAAAGAATTGACTTGATTTTTAGATTTGACAGCACAAAAAAATCTTTTTCCAAGACAAAAACCGTCATTATGTGACATTGAAAGAGGCGGTGTGTGGCGTTGGAGATCGACTAGGAGTGATTGGCCGTTACCTTGCCGGTGGGAAGACATTGGCCGGTGTGCTCAACAAAAACAGCTTTTCCATACAATATTAAAAGACCACCGTTCAAACACTACATTAGTGCAGAACTACAACAATAAATAAAGTAGGGAAGAAAAGAAATATTCCCATTTACATCCATGCGGATAGATGGTCTGGGCATGCTCTCCGAACATTAATACAATGCGAATAGCGAAAGGGGATACAAAGGTGATTATTATTGATAGGTAAGAGAGAGGGTACACTGAAGCTTCTTGGGGATGACACATGGAACAAAAACGACAGAATGTTTAAGACATGGGGAACAAAGAAGATATAGTGTTTTACTTTGAGTTAACTATTTAAACCTTTTGTAATTTTGAATAACAATTCAATAATGCAATGCTTTTAAAGGAGGTTTAATCAGGCAATGATTGTGAGACAAGACACAAGAATCAAAGGAGGTGTAATGAGTGACTTCAATAACGTGGAAATTATGCTTTATATAATTTGCTATTCCAAATAAAACATATTTATCAAATTAATAATTTGGCTAATTAGTGTACTTTATATTTTCAATTGATTTTTATGAAATTTAACTTGTTAGGGTTAAAAAAAAAGTAAACAAAAATTAATTTAGAACATTGAAGAAGGCCTCGACTGTAGTCCGCCGTGGCCGCCGTCAACTTCACCGACATCCCCGTCGTCGTCACCGAGACTGGCGAGGAAGATGGAGCTACCGGAGAGGGAGACGCCGCGGAGGAGGTGGCGGAAATGGTGGATCCTGGTCTAGGTCGCTCTCTCGTGTGGCGATTGCAAAGGAAGACGAGTCTCAGACGGATTGGGACTCCTATGGTGTCTGCGGCGAATATCGTGGTCCAATTGAGCAAGCTGAGCGGTTTCAAGAGGTACAAGCTGATGCAGAGATTATCTCCTTTGCACTCCATCGTCGGCGTGCGAATGTTGGCCAGGACAATTCCATCTACACGAAGGCTCAGCTTCAGAAGGAATTGGAAACCCTAGTCACCTGTGGGATGTTCGACAAGGTGGATCTGGAGGGAAGACGATTCCGGACGGGACGCTCAATCTCACTCGGCCTCCCTCCGGGCAAGGACGCCCTTGTCTTCCAGCGCAAGTCGCCCCCGGCGCCGTTCGCGACAGGCTCTCCGTCATCTCCAAGGCCCACCCATAGTCAAGCTCCTCGATCGACGTATCCCTCTCCGGCGGCTCCATCTTCCTCGTTGGTCTCGGCGACGACAACGGGGTTGTCGGTGTACTTGACGGTGGTCACGGCGGACTACAAAGTCGAGGGCTTCCTCAATTTTCTGAATTGATTTTTATTTACCTTTTTCTTAACCCTAGCAACTCAAATTTTATAAAAATCAATTGAAAATATAAAGTATACTAATATTTAGACAAATTATTAATTTGCCAAATTCTGGAGAATGACAAAGCTTTGGCTCGTGATAAAGAAAACCGCCAATGGGAGCCTTCGGAGCTCACTCGTCTAAATTGCTCGTCTTTTACTTTTCTTTTTTATCTGAATTTAATTGTGGACACGTGTCGCCCATCGTATGGTGTGGACTCTTACACACTGTGTAAGCCTACAGTAGGCGCACTATGACTATTAACTCGAGTCTTACTCCTCTGTTTTTATTCTAACTCCCTGCTCTAAAGAAGAAGACGTCTCTACTCTTTCAGCCAAAAAAAGAAGAAGAAGTCTCTACTCTCATTTGAGTCTTTACAAAGGAAGATCCAAATGATTTTGCCCAAGGGCGTTGGAATGTCAAAAAATATCAAACCTACGGGGTTCAACATTACAATAGCTTCTTCTGCGATTCAATACAAATTGGTACTGTATTTAACTTTTACTTGTTTTTTTTTTGGTTTTAGTTCATTTATGCATATATCTCACAATTGGTCTGTAGGAGATGACTGTTTCGTATCTATGGTCCGTAGTTTAAATAAACAATTAACAAGGAAAAGGAAAAAGGCTTTTTTTTTATTGTTGTTGTCGCTGTTGTAATGCAAATGTTCTGATCTTCCAAACTTGTGCATGAAATCTGGCCAGAAACTTCCAAAGTGGTTTTCCAAAAAACATGCCAAGAACATCTCAAATGTGGCTTACATCCGAGTGCCAAACGACAAAGATTGGCGCCCTATCAATATAGTAAAAACTAAAGGCGAATTGTGGTTGCATGATAGCTGGACTCATTTCGTTGAGCATCACTCGATCGCGAGTGATTACCTTCTAACCTTCAGATATGTTGGGAACTCGCGTTTCCGTGTCCGTATATACGACGCAAGTGCTCGAGAGATCAACTATTCTCGTCGTAGCAGTCTTAGAGTCCCCAAGGCTAAGATAATCGAGAAGGATGGCGATGACCAAGGCGCCAAGGATATGCATACTTCATCTGAGATGTTAGATGGAATTGAAGAGCGATTTGGTATTGGTTGTTTTCTCGAAATATGCAACTAATTAATTATCAGTATGTTAACTAACTGTGTCTGATCTTTAATTTTGTTTACTTGCAAGCTAGGCAACTCATCTGCAGAGGACAGAGCGATTCGGTAGAAACCTGCTCATTTCAAGCTAAAAAAAACAAATGTAGTGTAACAGCTGGGCCTTGTGTAACAAATGTAGTGTACAAAATATATATATATGGGCCCTTTAAATTTGTGGGCCTGGGGCGAGCGCCCAATCTACCCCTCCTTATGGGTTGGGCCTGCTGGTCTGATGAGGTTGTTGGTTCTTTTTGTGGGTTGTATGTATGTTGTCATGCTCTCGTCTGTAACTTCATGTTAAAAGCACTTCTATGTTTGTGTTCGGATTCGGGACAATCCTTGCAGTTTAGTAAGTATGAAATTTCATTGTTGTAGGTATTAAATGCTGATACGTTTCGTACGGCAAAACCACTTAAGTATTGTTCTAGAAGGCCAAAGAATTAGCGTTATGTTATTATTTGAAGTCAGTTATGGAGTCAAGTAGTTTCTAATTTCTAGTGTCAGTTGTTTTTAGACCCACTTCCTTGAGTGGTATCTATCATTTGGTATCAGAGCCGTTCGATTCGAATGGCGATGACACGTTCTTCCGCTTTCACAACAGCCCCTCCCACACAAAGGATTCTGCCTCAGAGTTTGGAACGTCAATCTCCAACTCCGATGCAAAACCTCCCTTTCCACAATGCTGAAGTTTCCTGAAGAGTCTACGACCAATTATGTGGGTTCAGTCCCCTAGATGAGTTAAAGTAGCCTCTGTTTTTGCCTTGAGGACAAGGCAAAATTGAGGGGGATGCATTGATACGTACCTGGCTGTCCCTTCAACAAAAATGCTAGATATTAAATATTAAATTATTTTAGTTTACTTTGTTAGTTCAATTAATCAGATTATTCCTAATATTTAGGTTAGTGGAGTCTAGGAAAGTCAGTTTGTCAGTTTTTCAATTAGTGGAGTAGTGGCTCCCTATTTCTAGTCAGTCAAAGCATTTCTCTATTAACTGTTATTTTCCTACGTTAGTTTCTCTATATAAGTTTGCCCTAGAGTCAGTTTGTAGCAGACTGGATTATTGAAATTGATTTATCAAAAGTGTTAAGAGATTCTCTTGACTAGTTTCCTCTTGGTGAGATGCTTGCCTAGAGTGGTTTCCTCAAGTGAGATTCTCCTTGAGTGGTATCTATCATTTGGTATGAAGTGACCAATCTACGCTTTTCTGCCTTTGGTTGAGCAGTCAAAGGCAATAAATGGTGTTTACCGTGTCTTTACTACATCTGAATTTACTATAGCATAGGGTTCTCACTTTTTTCATCAGCCTTAAACAGTATACAGTAGCACGTTTTTAAAATACAATCCCTCCCTTGAAATCGCTCTGTATTGTGCAGTCAATTTATAAATAAGTTCAACCACTAGCATTTCCAATGTGTATTAAAAATTCTGTGAAATCATGCATTGAAGTTGGCTCTCAGTTATGATAGTGGGGCCATTCATCTGATGTTAGCTGTTAGGTTTTATGCTGTTGATTTCAATGCATCTAATGTTAGCAGTAATGTGAGATCAGTAAAATATCCATACTGTCTCCTTGTCTGTATTGGTCTGGTAATTAGAATGCATACAATGTTAGGTGTAAGCATGTTGCCTAACCCAAGAATGAACTAACGTGTAGTTATTTCTTTTGTTGTGATGGGTTGTTTGTTGAATGGTATTTTGGATGCAGTATGTCTGACACGGACTGCTACGAGACAGATGACCCGATGAAGTACTAAATTATCTACAAATCTGGCATGCTATTTGATGATGATGATCTTGAGGGAGAACTGTAAAGGATTGCGCAATGTCGTGATGAACGGGGAACGAAGCTAGTCCGCCACATTAAGTTGTTCCAGTCTGAGGGCCACGATTTGAACAGGAGGCTGTTGAGAGTGCAACGCATAGGGACATATCTGGACGCTAGTGTGCAGGCGTTGGCTAAAATACTTGGTGAATGAAAAAATACAGAACAGGGGTTCAGGGTTCTTTTGATAGGATTCGCAGCTGCTTTTCTAGGGTGGTGTATTGCTAATTACATATTCTACCACGTGTCTAATATTAGGTTTGATGCTCAGGTTTTGTACTAGCCCATGTGTTCCCTGCATTTTCATTTGGTGTTGCTCTTATGTTCTAGTGTACTAAATGCTCGATGTTACTGTTTTTCATGACTACGCTTATCGGACTACACAGTCCAGGGCTTCCTCAATTTTCTATATTGATTTCTATGGCTAGATAGCCAAAATGAATAACTCACAATAAAATTTCATGTGTGATGAGATCTAAACACTTTTGATCATAAATTTGGACTCTTGCTCTTGTACTATATGCTATAATACCTAGCTACAGGTTATCACCACCAAACTTCTCATGACCGAGTTCTACTACATAGAATCACTTGATACCGGCTCGATCAAACTACTTTTAAAAGTCATAATCTTGACGGGCCAGGCTCAATCAAAAGCTCAACTTTGGGCCGATTTTACGGCCTGGCCCAGAAACGGGTTTCAAAAATAACATAAGAAACTCCATCAGCATATAAGTAGTAGCCGGAGCTCAAAGAACAAACCCTAAATGCCGAACCCTACCCCCCTTTCCCCCGCAGAAAGAAAGAAATCGCGCGAGAGAGAAACCATGGCGGCAGCGAATCCTGTTGAATCCTCCTCTGCCCCTTGCTGGCGGTGCTTTCTCTGGGCAAGGACGCCCTCGTCTCGAGATAAAGAAAACCGCCGATGGGAGCCTTCGGAGTTCGCTCGTTTAAATGGCAAAAGCCGAGCCATTCAGACGATTGAACTCCGAAAGCTCCCATCAGAGGTTTTCTTTATCACGAGCCAAAGCTTTGTCATTCTCCATGGTATTACTCCCTGTCATGCATTTCAATTTTGTAGGTATTAAAACCATTGAAGTGACCAGTCTACGCTTTATTGCCTTTGGCTGAGCTGTCAAAGGCAATAAATGGTGTTTACCGTGTCTTTACTGCATCTGAATTTATAGCATTGGGTTCTCCCTTTTTCATCAGCTTTAAATATATACAGTAGCACGTTAAAACACAGTCCCTCCCTTGAAATCGCTCTGTTACTGTGCAGTTAATGTAATTTGTATAAATTTATAGATAAAAATTAATTGGACATGGTCAAAATTTTCACTGCCTATAAGATGTCACCCTTTAAATCTTACAACACTAGTGTGTTACGTGCAGTAAATGAAGTTGTTGGTCAAATTTTTCCTCCCTTCAATGCTGCAAAATCAAATGTCACCCCCTTTTCGTTGCCTATAATAATCTGTAACCCTTTGCTACTACACATTAGCTTGCGTGGATAAACACTGCTCTCGATTGCCTTTGTTGTGTTCTTGCCGGTCAGAATTTTAAATCAAATTGTGTGTAGTTGGAAAGGTAAACGCATGGACTCCGCTTGTTTTCTTTTTTACACACTCATATGTTTCTTCTCAAATCAATTTTCCCCTGTTTACCAATGGCTCCATATCTCCCCACACATTTATTCCATGTGTAGATGGCGCCAAGGGAGCGTTGGTCACACAACACCGAGGATAACAAAGCCCTGCTCAGGTTGTATGGAGAGATGGAGGAGAGGGCTAGAGTTGAGCGTGTGTGGATATCATGGAGGGGGTTGGCTGATGAATACGAGGCTAGAAATGGGACTAGGCGGGCTGCACATTCATTGCTGTCACAGGTTGACTACAATAGGTATCTCTAGAGGAGTTGGAGGAGGTTCAAGCACCTGGGCGGTGAAGCTGCATGGGACTCAACAACTGGCGAAATCCGAGGGGCTAATGGTTGGTGGACGTGGATGAGACAGGTTAGATGCTAATCAATGTCTCCCTGTATATGGTTAGAAGTTGGAAAAGGAGGTATGCGGTGTATATTCTTGCTTGTGTATTTGCAGCATTGTTCGGCTGCCCGAAAGTTTCGTGCACTGGGGGTTCAAGCAGAAGTGGATGATCTGTGGGAGGAGGTGTTTGGGTTGCCCGATCTCTGGACCGAAGCAATGCAGATGGCTAATAATCTGATGGTCGCATCTATAAATAAGCCTGAGGCGGGGGCCATTGCACCTCATGATGGTCAAGCCTATGGCTGGGCGTAGAAGAGCAAGGATGGCCAGCCCCGCTTGTCCGATCTACTGTTTTGTTAATCCTAATGCAACTCTGTATGCAGTTTGTCTTTTCTTGTTGTTGGTCATACACTATGATGCATGTCGCGTGTACCATGAGATTCATTATGAAGTTGCTTCATTTCTGACATTTCACCTTGATATCAATAAGTTTGCATTTTACAATACGAGTGTGCAATGCGTATTATAGAAGTTGCATTTCAGTAGTATACGTGTGTTCAATTCGTTGTAGAGCGTCTGAGCATATAGTTGATTGTAGAATAATTTTTGAGTTTGGTTATATCTGTTTTTATTTTTTTCGCTCCCAAAAGTTGTTATTTATTTTTTATAAATAGTACTCGTACTATAAATGATACCAACAAGAAGCCACGTTTGACTATATTGAAAATATATTAGTAATGCATTGAGAATTGGACACTGCATAAAGCTGGTCGCACTATTTGGATTTTGTATGCTACGTTTGACTACTTTCAAAGCTACATTGAAAATATTGAAACCCGATGCTGCTGCACTGATTTGGCAGCATCATACAGTGGGGCCATGCTGCATTTAATTTCTACTCTTACCAGCATTTTTTCCATTTGTAGATATATATCCACCACTTCCCCTTTACTTGGGCAAATATTAACCGGCTCTGTCACGCCATAACTGGAAAATTAAAGATACCAACAAGGGCTTGATATCTGCATCGGTGAATCGTTGTTGACTTCTCTTCATCATCGTGGACCCAGGGAGTGAAAGCGATGCATCGTCCGGTGTTGAAGACATCCTCCAACTTGTGGTTGTGGGACAGGTACATGTGTATACATGCGTTGAAGACATCCCTTTTCCACCATTTCGTTTTGGACAACATTCACTATGCAAGGCAGGATAGGCAACACTGATTGCGCATGAGCCATGAATCATGTAGTTTAAGTGCACATACGTGTGGACGTCAGTAACATCCATTTATTGTTGGTTGTTGTAGACGTTATTTACCTATATTGCACAATTCTTCATTCTAATGTACTTCACCTTAGGGTCCATAATTAAGAATCTGAATATGAGTGAGTGTTATTCCACTATGTTGTTGCTTTCATCACAGGACCAGAAGAAATGGTACTTCCGAATAGGACCGGATACAAAACTGAGAAAGCTCGTAAGGAGCTATTGTAGGATACATGGTAGCTCCGTTTGCACTCTGCAGTTCCTTTACAATGGAGAGTGTCTGAACACCCGCAGCCGCTTGGTCACGCCTCGATCCGTAAGTGGCCCCGTTTTTTGAGTCTACCAAGAAGGTGTTCTCATTGACTACACCTTCTTCATTCAATCTACTCTTGATTTCCAGCTGCAGATGACTACCGGTGACCAGATAGATGTCGTCGAAATTGTCGATACTGGACTTCCCCCCCCCCCGGTTGGCTGATGGACGGGCTAACACTAACAGGGCATAGTCCATGTGTGATTCCGTTGCTGCGTTTTGTGTTCCTCCATCATTACATTCGTCTGTTTTCTATCGTCAGTTTTGAGCTTTGGACTATGATTTGTTTTCCAATGCCCGTCTTTAGCGACGTATGCACTACCTTTCGTTGTGAGTTATGATAGCTGCTGCGACGGAATTATGTAGGGCATCAAGAGTGGATTGCGATTGTGTCCTTGTATAATTAGCTATGTGTGAATTTGATTTTTTCATCTGGGTAGACATTCAAGTCTTCGGTCCATGTCGACCAAATTTTGCGGAAATGGTTGTGATGTTGTTGATTGAGCAATTCATTATTACAGCACCTTCCATGTGTATATATGTGCCAGCGTCTGATGTGTCCTTCGTATGGTAACCGTCTCCTGTGTCATTCGAATGGCAACATCGGACCATTGGATATGATGTTCTTTCCCAGTTTCGACCTTCATAGCCCTCACAATCCTCGATCAGTAGAGCAGCTTTATAATTTATTTAGTACTAATATGACATTTCACTTTGATATGAATAAGTGTGCAACTTGTTGTTGAGTGCGCAAGGCGTATTATAGAAGTTGCATTTCATAGTTTTCCATGTGTTCAATTCGTTCCAAAGAGGCTGAGCATATAGTTTGGTGTAAGATTAATTTGTGAGTCTGGTTATATTTGTTTTTATTTATTTTCCTCCCATAAGGTTTTATTTATTTTTTAAAAAAGTATAAATGAACATATAAAACGTATAAAACGAAATTTTGATCTATGGCTATAACCGAAACTACCATGGAATATTCCCATTTTATTAGGCCAAAAAAAATGGCCTTTTGGCCATTTTGTTGGGAGATAAGATGCATTTAACAGAAGAAACATCTAACCTGAAAATTGCAATTATACTGTTTACCTTGATTATTCTGAGGACAAAAAGCGTCGCTCCTTTCAAAAATAGAGTACTAAATTACGCATTTAACTACCAAAAACAAAATTAAAGTTGGCATTTTGTGTCGACCAATAAAACCCAAATCGGCATTTCCAAACCGAGATCCCGCCCACCGCTTGTAAGTTCATTATGGGCCAGGCCCAGCTTCACTTACGTAATAAATTCGAAAACAAGTTCTTAAACCCTATCCCGCTCATCCATTCCATTTCATTTTCAAACCGAGATCCCGCCCCGCAAATCCCTCTCTGAACCTGTGATTCCTAAACTCTTCGGAAATCATCTCCCACACCTCCGCCGTTTGCTCGCCGAACACTATAAGCGGAAATTCGCCGATTCAACGTCCGCAGTTCCGCCAGTCCAACACGTTGATACCGAACGGAGCCTAGCTAACCCTGTCGAGATCGGCGATGCGTCCCATGAATATGAAGGGTTCCATTTCCCGGCTTCAAAAGAACAACATTAGGCACTTCATAAAGACGATACGCTTTCCAGCCGTCCAATTGCACAGCCTGGTAAGATGTTTCTCACCATATTTTTGCATTTCTCGCCTACAAATATTCGAATACATCCTGTCAACTCCAAACAGTTCATTCGCAAGGCAGCTTGATTAGTAATTCAAATAGCATGCTTTTCACACTGTTTGTTGGCGGGACATAAGGTTTCCGGTATAATTATGTGTACAACAAGGTATACGAGGGTTGAACAGGGAAGGGGATTTGTGTTAACAGAGATTCATCCTATATAGATTGTTTGGTCGCTTTGGGTGGGGTTTCATCGAATTTCATAGATTTATGTTGTTCTTTTCATCCTAATTACAGAGTTGTTTGTCTTGTTTTGGTGTTCTTTTAAGTAATTCCCGATTCTTGCTCTACCATTTGTATAATTGCACTGTGTCATGGTGCATTGCATTGCAACTCACCTGCGGTTCATTAATTGTAATGCTTACTCAGATACTACCAACCCTGTTTACAAGGCAACACCGAGCAAAAATTTCCAAACTTGCTTACATTACAGCACCAGACGGGTCTGTCCACTTAGTGGTTGTGCAGAATAGACATGGCAGCCTATGGTTTTGCGAGGGCTGGAGAGAATTCACCCAGCAGTACCGTATTAAGAAGGGGCACATACTGATGTTTGGCTACGATGGACATTCATGCTTCTGTCTCACAATCTTTGACCCTTGCACAGGGTGCGAAACCGGACACCACCAGGACGTGTCCAAAGACGAAAAAACCAATGCTGCAGTAGTAAGTGTCCCTTGTTGCCTACTGACTTAACAGATGGCACGATCTGCCAGATCTCAGCTGTCGGCTTTCGCATCTCTTACAAAATCATGTGCTGTCGTAATAAGAGATAACTTCGTCTGTGCTGAATCCTACCGCAACTGTTTGGTTTGTATTCAATTCTCTGTCTTTGTGCATTTCCGTGTGATTCACTGAACTATGGATTTGAATGCATTGCCAATCCGTTTGTTCAATAAGTTCACATTTGCACGATCAACCATTCATTATCTTCGACCACTTTAGTCATGTGAAATAATTTAACTATGACGCCATTTCGGGTTCATCTTAGTCAACAAAAACATACCACTATACCAGGGATCTACAAAAAATAAGATCGTCTGCATTAAGCACCCTCACTGTTCATACAACTAGATTGATTGGGACCGATACAAGGGGGTAGAGCTGGCCACTCACTATACGTAGATCCAATACTGAACGAGGCGTTAGCAATAGCTACTGCTTGTACCATTGATGAGTTCAATTCCTCGACGTGCTGAATTTTAAGCTCCATCGTTGTGTTAGCAATGACCCTCATACAGTTGTCCAGCAATGGATCGACGTTTGCTCCCGGTACCGTTTGTTTCTCATTCAGCATCCAACATGCATAGGCACTGTTTGTTTCTAGCACCACATGTGCTCGCTTCTGCTCCTCAACTATTCGTAAGCCAAGCAATATACCATGGAGGGCTGCCATATCCTTATGCACATTACCTGTTTGATACACATAGCTCGAGACCACTTCCCCCAACGGTCCCGTAACAACCCCCCCTCCGCCTGACCCTTTTTCACCCAACGATAGTCCACACGTGCTAAGCTTGAACCACTCCACGCCACCTAGACGTACGCCACCGGATGCACTCACCTTCGCGGATAAAGTTATGCACAACCAGTATAAAATCAGTACCTGTTTTACCTTACACAGTACTCACAAATATGGATCTGCAATCAACAACGCACCTGTGTTCCTGCTGCACGTGCATCGGTAGTGGACTGTGACGGCTACATATGAATGTTGGAAGTCTGCGATGACAACGCAGAATCCCGTACTGTTAGTAATCAACCACAATCAAAACTAACGAACTCACTACGCAAACTCTGCGCAGATAACCACACTGATCTGTGCAGGGTACGCATTTTTTTTATTACGAGTGCAATGCACGCTACTTGGCCATATCAATTACCTTGTTCGCCCACACCCCACGGGCACTATCTGGTACGCTATTGGTAGCATGTATGTTCGCGACGCACTCTGCCTTCGTAGCCTGAAAACATACGTAGCAGTTGATTTAACTTGCTAAAACATGTTGCACGAATATATTAACTCAACACATTACCTTCTTCTTCTTCGTTTGAGGCAGGACTTTCTTCTTCTTTTTTTTGGGTTTTTCCGCAGGATGCAAGGTAGGGCTGAGCATCGGTTCAAAACCGAACCGAACCGACAAAAACCGAACCGAACCGAAAACCGATTTTGGGAATTTGTTGAACCGAAAACCGAACCGAAACACATCGGTTCGGTTTGGTTCGGTTTCGGTTAAAATCGGTTCGGTTTAGGATAAAACCGAAAAAAACCGAAAAAATAAAAAAACCGATCGAAGTTGGTTCTCTTCTTAACAATTGTTGAAACGTAAGCAAATTCAAAGTTCAAACATCCAGGAAGAAGAGGTTATGAATTGTTACAAGAAGAAGAGTACGCAGAAGTAAATATATACAAGAAGGAGATTGGAGCTATATACAAGAAGCTAGAGTACGTGGAGTATTAATTCTATTGAGGTTTTCCCCATCTTGTATCCCTGCACAGAAGCAGTTCAAGGGCCGTTTGAGGACCCCGAGGCAAAGGCCGAGTGGCCGACTTCAGAATACTAGAGCTCCGTTCGAGGACGCCAAGGCGGAAGCCGACTTCACTTCCGTTCGAGGACGCCGAGGCGGAGGCGACTTCAGGTCCGTTCGAGGAAGCCGAGGATAGGGCCGTTCGAGGACAGCGAGGCGGAGGCCGATTTTGACGGCGAGACAACGAGAGAGGATGTCGGGAGGGGAGACTCGGGAGGCCGACAACGGCGACAGCGAATCCGGCGAAGTCCGAGACGACACGGGATGGAAGACTCGGGAGGCTTGGGAATGACGGATGGAGGCGGAGAAACAAAGAATGTAAACTATTCAATCCTAATGGGCCTCATTCGCACAGCCCACCCACACTCCCAAGCATAATTATATATTTTTTTAAAAAAAATCGGTTTAACCGAACCGAACCGAAAAAAACCGAAACCGAACCGAAACCGAAAATTTTGAATTCCTTGAACCGAAAACCGAACCGACTAGCGTCGGTTTCGGTTTGGTTCGGTTCGGTTTTCGGTTTTCGGTTTTTTCGGTTTGGCCCTTCCTGGTCTCCTGCGATCAGGGGGATCCTTCAGATCAACGTCCACTTCAGGAGCACACCTCTTCATGTGTTTTTCATTATCCTCTCTTTTCTGGAGCCTCCTCCTGCCATAAACCTTGGCAACAACTGCCAGGTTCTCCTACATACCGCACGATTTTATTCCTAGCATGCTCTCAAGTTGTTTTTCAATCTTGCCCAGGGCTTGTGAATACGTGTTGTACGTCTCCTCGTTATGGAGTGCCAAACTCAGGAGGTATTCATTCCGCGAGGCAACCGCATGGAACCTCTGCACACGAGGGGTTTGACCCGGATCATAATAATTTACTTTTACGCGCTCATATTCACGGACGATGTTCTTCCTCCACCGGTCCAGGACATATTTCTCGGGGATGCATGTCAGCTCTTCAAGCTCGATAACCTTTATGATGTGCCTGCATAAAATGCCGGCAAACTCGAATAATTTGCAAGAGCATTGTATTTCCATTGCAACCTTGTCAATTGTCGTGAGATACGTTTTCTTCTTGGACCGCCACACGGGATTCACTATTTTTTCATCGACTGTGTACGTGGTCTTGTTGCCCTGCACGAAGTTGCCTGATGCATTAGTGTACATCAGGCCTTCGACCTGCAATCAACAGCTTGTCAATGCCCTGTACAGGGAAATTTAACCATGTCTGTACGTTCCAATCTGATAATTTGTCTGGCGAAATTACCTCCTCCTTAACTTCAGTGAATTTTTTGTTGGTATACGCCTCGATAAAAACTTCTTCCACTAATATGCTTGTTGTGCATGAGTAAGGCCTGTCCATTGACTTGGCGTTTAACGTCTTCTAGACTTCCACTCTGCCTGCAAGGGCCATGTGATATTGTTGTGCGAAGGACACCGGACCAGTGTGCGCATTCAGGAATCCTTCGAAGTAGTGATTCAGGCCTTCACTCCGCTGGGTGGATGACATACCCGCCCAAAAAGACGACCTCAAGAACCCAGGAGCCCACCTCTCACGCTCTTTGTAGGACTCCTTTATCTAGGCGTAGTCGCCTAAACCGAACTCTGCAACCATTGCGTGCCAAGCTTCCTCAAACTCAGCAGGTTCCAGTGACTCGTGTACCACAACCTGCATACGCTTCTTTATTTCTTTCCAGTCAGGATGGTTCCCGAGATTTCTTGATGCATTCTGCATTATATGAAACAAGCAGAGTCTGTGTCTGGCGGTAGGGAAAACAGTTTTAACCGCCTTGCCAATGGCCTGGCACTGATCGGTCAATATTGCTACAGGGGAACTTCTCATACACTTCTGCCAAGACTTGAACAACCAGCAAAAGGAGTTAGCATCTTGACTGAGAATCAATCCACACGCCAGGACCACGGACGACCCATGGTGGTTCACACCTATAAAGGGTGCGAAAAACATATCGTACCTATTCGTGCCGTGCGTCGTGTCAAAGGTCACTACATCCCCGAAGTCCTTTGCCATTGCTCGACATCTTGCATCTGACCATAAAACCTTTGCTAATTCCCCCTTCTCATTTATCTCAGTCTCACAGAAGAAGTCAGGGTTGTCCTTGGACATCCTGTCGAAGTATTCCAACAAACCCGACGCATCACCGTTCTGTCTTTCTAGTCGACGCCGAATGTTTATGGCATTTCTCATATCGATTTGACTGAACGTTAGCTTCTCATGACCTCCGCTCTCAACGACAAGAGAATTGTGATTCTTGGTCACGGGGACACCAGCTATATCGTTCATGACGATCCTCCGCTTATGGTATTCGGACATGTACTTGTAGTTAACAAGCATACGGCTGTTATGGGGATCTAACGGATGGTTGTGTTCGAAATTGAGTCTGGTGATATGGAACCCTCCTTCAATCATCCGCGCCTCAACATATACTGGGCATCCGCTTGTTTGAGATTGTTTGTACTTCTTTTCTTTGCCAGCCTTCACACATCCGAGTCTCAGCCTTTTCATCATGTAATACTGAGGCTCCGGTAGGCCCTTGCCGTACTTACCTTTGAACTCGTCTAACAGTAGGTTTGATCGAGTATGCCATTGGAAACCATTCTGATAGCCGTATTTATGACAATGTATTGCAAATTCTTGTCCGCTCTGAAAGCACATACCCTGTTTAGGCTGTGCTACACCAACCTCTCCATTGTCACTTGTATTACATGCCTCATCGTCGTTTCCATCGTGGTCTTCATTCGGGTCCAAATCCATTGATGCAGTCTTGTCAATGAATGGCTCATCTTCGTCGTTTCCATCGTGGTCTTCATTCGGGTCCAAATCCATTGCTGCAGTCCTGTCAATTAATGGCTCATCTTCGTCGTTTCCATCGTGGTCTTCATTCGGGTCCAAATCCATTGATTCAGTCCTGTCAATTAATGGCTTGATTAATGCAACTAGCTATTTTTTCTGGCCGAACAACTAGCTATTTCTTAACTGCACCAATAACAAATACAGTACATTCCAATTCATGTTTACACCTCATGTTTGCCTTATTGTAGATTAGTTATAATTCAACATCCGAATATATTACCTACTGCTATTAGTTTAACCGTAGATGTCCGATTTCGCATCTACTAGCTAACATTCAACGTCTCTATTGCCATTACATTGCATCATTACGCGAATAAGATCTTATCAAATCGACTCACACAGGCTGAATGGAACCTCCCTCAATCACATTACACAGCCAGAAATTGCATACTGAAACAGATGGAAATTGCACACTGTACAATGCACACTACCAGATCGGGAAATTGCAGACTGTGCAATGAAGCTGATAACTACAGGTCCTTCACATTAATCATTAGGACCGTATCCCTTGATCACATTCAAATGGGTTGATCAACCCTACAGTCAATGCAAACATCCACCTGCCTCACACCATTACATTTTCCAATCGAAGAAAGTTAACTACAGCTAGCACTTACTTGTGTACCATATTTGATAATCTAATTTTTCAAGGATAACACAGTACCCGAACAATGTCCAACCATTGGTTTGCACACACGATCGCAGATAATTGCAACACAAACTCTAATATGCAATCGCAAAATATCCCTATTTCCAATTCATACAAAATCTACAGATTACGTACCTTATTAACGCCTTAATGGCCGATGAATGGTGAAGATATAGTAGAAGAAGACGAATTCAGCTCGACAAGAATCTCCGGCCGGCGGCGTCGAGTTTTCCCCGATTGCTCGGTGTTTTGTTTTTAACCTAGAGGGGTAGAACGATAATTTGCTCTTTGCGCCAAATTCATCCCGCTATTTTATCCCGCCCCCCTATTTTCGCCCTTTTTTTTTGCTGTTTCACTTGGCCACGTGTCCGCCATCGGACGGTCCGTTCCACACGGTGTAAGATGTAATCTTACACCGTGTGTAAGCCTACATTTTTCGAAGATTATAGGCACAATAGTATCAGTTGGTGGTGCTTTAATTGTGATATTCTACAAAGGTCCCGCAATCATACTTTTCTTACAAAAGCCGCCCCAGCTTTTGCAAGGCTCTCATGATTCACCACAATCCAGTTGGGTTTTTGGTGGCCTTCTACTTGTTTCCTCCCACTTCCTTACTGCATTGTGGTACATTATAATGGTAAAATCTCATTTATATGTTTGATTCTCATGTCCGGGTAACCCTTAATGTATGAACACTGATTAGGTGACCCATATTATCTAACTCCATGTCGTTGTAGGCTGATATCATTAAGGAATATCCAACAAAGCTCATTGTAGTCTTCTTTAACTGCGTTTTCGGAGCGTTGATATGCGGGATTGCAGGATTCATGTTTGAAACAAACATGAAATCTTGGCAATTGGAGCTTGACATATCATTGGCCGCTTGTTTATACTCTGTAAGAATATATTCCCTAGCTCTGAAGATTATTCTAACCAAAAATGTTGCTAATGAATGATCTGTCGTCGCATTGTGACTTGTGTGTAGGGATTGTTTGGATCGTTCTTGGGCAACTCTCTTCACGTGTGGGCTATACATCTTAAATGACCCGTTTATGTTGCATTGTTCAAACCGTTGTCTATTGCAATTGCCGCAGCTATGGGCGTCATTTTTCTTGGCGACACCCTTCATATAGGAAGGTATTATATCTTTTCTACTTTATAAATGACTTGTACAAAGTAAGGGCATGAGAAGAATAAAGAATCATAACTTGTGTCTCTATGGTACAGCATCATAGGAGCGATTGTGATATCTGTAGGATTTTATGGTGTGATTTGGGGGAAAGCAACTGAAGGAATGGCGAATGACCTTGGAGCTTCAGACTTAGTGTCGTCTTCTCAGAATGCTCCCTTGATAAGCAAGGATTGTCGTCGTTTATGTACAATGTTGATTATGTGTAAGCAATTAGGGCTTAGTGTTTTGTGTAGTTGGAGTTGAGATTTTTAACCGATGGCAACTTATTTTGTAGTAAAAAAACTAAGTTTTGAGATCAAGCTAGGGATGTCAATGGGGCGGGGATTCCCCATTCCCCGTGGGGAATACCCGACATGGGGATGCAGGACGGGGGGATTCTAGTGGGGATGGGGATGAAATGGGGGGCAAAATAGATACCCGCATGGGTATGGGTACGGGTATGGGGATAGATGTCCCCGCCCCATTCCCCGACCCGACCCGACCCCACCGGGGGCCCCTGTGGGGAATCCCCGCCGGGGGTGTGGGATTTTGTTTTTAGTTTGTCTATTTTTTTTTTTATTTATGAGTTTGTTTTTAGTTATTGGTAATTTGACTATTTTTATTAGTTATTTTGTCTTATTTGATTTGCAATTAATGTTATTTTGTCTATTTTTTATTAGTTAATTATCACATATAACTAGTTAATTTGAAATATTATTTTTTTTTCTTTGTTGTTGGATGTTTTGTTATATGTTATATAAGTTAGATCGTGAATTGGTGTAGAATTTATATAATTTTAAATAAAAATCATATACAAATTATGCGGGGAAACCCATGGGATTTTAAATGGGGAAAACTAAATGGGTATGGGGAATACCCGATGGGGACGGGGACCCGACGGGTACAAACATGGGTATGGATTTTATTACCCGATGGGTATGGGGATGGGTATGGGGAATAAATTTTTAGATGGGTATGGGGACGGGGAGGGTGTCCCCCGACCCGAACCCGCCCCATTGACATCCCTAGATCAAGCCCCATGAGCAAAGCATGTACTCATGGGCATGTATGTTTATATCATTCAATGTTGTACACCTTTTCACTTTCACTCAACGGTACAACTAACAAGCAAATGTCAACCTTTACAAAGTACTTCAATTATAAGTGGTGTAGCCCATCTAGAAAAGTCGTTTCATGCTTATGTTTCATGTTAGAAACTCATTTCGTAGTCTACGATTATGAAAATAATATATTTTTTTCCATAATGTGACATACAGTATATAAGATATGTTTACTCGAACAATGAGTATGTGATCCGTTTGTTTTTTCCACTAGGATTAAATGTTCTTACTATCAACTACGAACAATAAGAACCCAAGTACCAAACATAAGCAGCACAACCAACAGATCTAAATGATAAGTATTGCACCAAACATGGTGAATACCTTCCAAAAATCAAGGGCCCCAGACATCTTGTCCAAGGGCGAGGGATATTTAATTTCCCTTGATTGTCGATTGTTTGTGGTAGGTCAACATGTATCGAATAACTAGCATCCTACATTCCTACTTCTCCTCCTCCTACTCGAAGTGGCTGGCTCTAAGTGGTGAATGCACTTGTGAAGCCTCCTCAAGCTGTTCCATTGCAGAATTTGTAGCATGGATAGTGAAAATCCAGTCATATTCTCACCACAAACTGAAACAGGCTTGTTTTGGAGAATAATACAACTGAGATCCTAGAGTCAGGAAAGTTGACTAAGGGTTTCATCACATTTATATGATTTTTTGAATAGATCGAGAGCAATTAGATCAATTCTTCTCTTCATTAAACCTTACGAATTCCAAGCAATTATATCAATGTAAAATTAGAATAAGTCTTTTAGTAAATTAAGGATTTAAGTCTTCTCATTGCGTCACCTCAGCTTCCCCACATAGCCTTCATACATTACGCCACCTCGGATTTTGCCACATGTCACGTTTTTATTAAGCCATGTCATATCATTATTCCCATGTTATATGCCATGTAATATTATTTAATTTCCTTAATATCTCCACAAAAATCAATTTAATATCTCCACAAAATATCAATTAAAGATTACTTTCCTAGTTTATAGTTGTTACTAAATTAATCACGTGTAATCTTTTAAACTAGCTAGGATTGTGTAACCACGTTTAATCCTAATTTATATACATTACGATTGCAGTTAGCTATATTCCCTCAAAATTGTAACCGATAACAATTAAACTTTATAAAAAATCAATTAAATTCATTCTCATTACTACGTATTCTACAATAGTGACAACTTTTAATATTTGTAATGTAATTTTTGTGTAAGATTGATACATAATGAGATTGCCTTGTATAATATTTACACAATGTTATTTTCTTTAACCATTTTCTTTGAAAGTAATAATTTTGGTTCACCATTTTTGTTCACAAAATTAATTTAGATATTATTAATATAATATAAAATCAATTCATGGAAAAAATAAATTATTGCTATGTCTTTTAGTTTAGTTAGCACAATAAACTTAGCTATGATTCAATAAAGCATATTTGGGAAAGATAATTGCTATAGATTTTATGATATGCTATTTGCATTCACTAATTTAAGTTTTCTTATTTTTGCTGTTTTATATACAATCATACAAAATCTTCGATATTACTTTCATCTTTGACATTATTGAGATGTATCTCCTAAAATCAAAAATTTTCAATAGTTTTACAATAATACTCCATAGTTTTACAATAATACTCCATTATGTTTTTTTTTGACAAATTTAATATTATGAATTTTCCATTATAATTTCCCTTTTTCATTGTGATTATGATCATCCATAAGATTTCCATTATTATTATTTTTTGACAATTTATTATTATTATTTGAAATAATGAATTTTCCATTATAAATCTCATGATAAATTTTTTCATAACTTATGTACGAACAAGTAAATTTGTGTTGGATCATAAGTCTGTTAGAATGGGCGTCCTTAACTGGGTTAAGGGCATCCTTAGGTGCAGCGAAAAATAGACTTAACAGGAAACGAAATAAGATAACGGACACAAGTATTTATAGAGGAACCCCACTAAGACCAACTAGTCTTATGGGTAAACCTCTACCTCCGTTGGAGAATTTTCAATAGCCGTCCTTATCTTATTAAGAGAGAGTCCTTACAACTTAGGCGAGCTGTTACAATCCCCTGAGCTAAGCGTGCGTCCTTAGCTCGACTAGTAACACTCCTTTCAACCTAACAAAGTAACCTAACTCTCTTAGCTTATAATGAAGCTATCACTCACGTCTCTCACGGTTCGTTGTGAGAGACAAACACTACTCTAACTATTTTGTGGTTTGATTTGGATTTGATGTGGTTGGACTTTCTTTCTCTTGCTTCAAGCTCACTTGATCTTCTTGATCTTCGTTCTTGAACTTGAATGCTTCGGGAGAGCTTGAGAGAAAGTCTTCAAAGTCCACACCGCTATGCATACCCCTTGGAGGGTATTTATAGCGGTATGAGTTCTTGTCCTCTAGCGTCCTCTGAGACTTGAGCAGGATCTGTCGTCTTCCTTCAACGGTGCGATTTGCATCTTGAGGAAGTCAACTCTGTCGACACTTGGGAAGCCTCCGCGTGGTCAGGGGACCATCTCTGGGAAAGCGACATCTTTGGAATTGTTTACACGTGCCCAGACATAGGAAGCTTCCTTTTGAGGACTACGGCCGAATATGATGTAATCATGTTGGGGCGGCCTTGGTTTGAATTTGAACTTCGTCTGTATTTTGGCGCACGTCCCTTCTTGATGAGGACGCCGTCCTATCTGCGCAGCGACTTCACCAAATTCGTTCAGCACTGGAAGTTCTGGTGAAGTGCGTCCCTACAGCTTAGGGACTTACGTTCACTTGTTCTCCTTTTCGCTCATGTGCGTCCATTGGACTTACCTGAGATCAACACTTTGACAACTTATCAAATACCTTTAAGTTTGTCATTATCAAAACTAGGGACGATCATTATTGGTTTAGATATTAATGACTGGCGTCCTTAATATCGTCCCAACAATTTTCCCCTTTTTGATGATGACAAACTCTTTTAAACGATGTGCACAAAAGTAAAGCTTTTAGCATGAGAGACTACACTTTGATTTTCTTTTCAGCTTAGGTTGGCATGCAACTCATTCATTTTAGTGCGTCCTATCTTATTCTACACTAGCATCCTTTGGACTTGGCCGAAATTCCCCCTAAACACATGCTTTCTATGATAACTTAAAAACAATCGCATCTCTGCAAAACTATACTTCCCCCTTTTGACATCATCGAATAGGAGAACGAGTGATAAAGCATGCATGCACAAAGACATAATTAAAGGAAAGAACGCTTGAACAAATGAATTGCAATAAGTAATGAACGCCATTCAAAAGGAAATAGAGTTCGATCATTACAGACAATCAACAGAAGATGTTCAAAGGGGACAGCGTCCCAAAGTCTTAAAAAAAAACACAACAAGAGATAAAATTATGCAGGGTTAGGAAGGGGGAGGAGCGATCATTTGCGCGGACGCTTGCCAAGAGCCTTGAGAGTCTGCTCCTGAAGATCATTGTTCTGCTCTATGAGCTCATTGTTGCGTTCCAGAAGCTCAGTGTGCTGATGGAGTGTGTCATGAACCTGTTGGATGAGATCTATCATCATGCATTGGTTCTCGATCATCATCCCAAGCAAGTACTTCTGAGAACACTTTTCATCCTCAGCAAGAACGCTCATACGCTCGGTTTCATCATCATCGTCCTCTTCATTCTCAACTGGCATCCCTACCACTTGCAAATTTTCCGCATCCTCGCCTGCTTCAGTATTGGCGGCAGCAGCAACAGCTTCTTTGGCTTTCCTCTCAGCCTCTTTCTTAGCCTTGGCCAACTGTCTCTTCACAGAGGGAAGCGGCTCATCAAATCTCATTTTGCGGACGGGAGGGGCTGTGATCTGCCTAACGTCCCAATGAATGCCAAAAGTCTTTTCTTCTTTGGGGACGTAGAGACGTTGCTGCTGGAGAATCTGCTTAACCAAGCCAAGCAAGGGGAGCGAGTGGCGTCCTCCTGTGCACTTACCCATATGCTCCAAGACGACCCGCGCCAAATTGATCGGCTTGCGGTTCAAGAAGGCGTCCAAAATGATGTTGTCGGTGATTTGGACGATGGACTTCTTCTCTTGGAGGGGGACGACCATGCGCATAATGAAGTGGTGCGCAAGGACGCCCGTCTTGGAAAGGCAATGAGCGACTCTATCCCTTGCAAGTGGTTGTCTCCCATTGAATATGTTGTTGAAGATCTCTTCTTAGGAGAAGCGGCCAAAATTTTTGCAGGGGAAGTCGTGGAGAGCGTGCTGAGGAGAGAGGCGCAGGCCGAGCATGTTGCAGACGGTACCCTCTGCAATAGAGTACTCGTCCCCATCGATTTCAAACGTCCCTTGAAGCTTCCCTTTTACTTCTGATACTTCAAATTTGGAGTAAAAACGGAGAACCTGTTCAGGATCCACGACAGCGGCCTCTGCACCCAGGTGCGTCCAGCCCTGGAACTCAAGCAGCTCTAAGAACTCTGTGCGGCCATTCTCTTCTAGAAATTGAGCAGAAAATAGGAGCGGCGACTGAATCTTCTTGAGTCTTTTCTGCTTGCTGCCATTGCCAACAATGACTTCGTCACCGACATCTTCTTCTTGTTCACCATCTCCCTCCTTGTCCTCATGATCCTCATCTTAGTGAGGAGCATCGTCTTCATCTGAGGCCTCGTCCCCTTGATCATGGGACTCGGCCATTTCCTGGTCCTCAGCGTTGGACGCCTGAATTTGAGGAGGCGCGTCCGCTGCTGGAGTCCTTGCCAAGGACTCTGTGGGGACTTCAGCAGAAGCCGTCCCCTAGACTTGTGCAGTTTCTGCGACGGCCGGAGTAGGCGGAGGAGGAGGAGTTTTTGCTCTGGGAGGAGAGGGAGAGGGAGTTCTTAACTTGGCCTTGGTGGGGGCAGCAGAGGAGGTGCTGGGCTTGACCACCGAGAGGGGAGTGGCAGCAATCGGGGATGGAGGAGGAGGAGGAGGAGGCTTCTTGATGGGGGAGTCCTCCACTTGAATGATAGTGGACACAGCGTCCTTGGCCGGGACCTGTGTGGAAGGAGCGTCCCTTTGGACCTTTGGCATAGGTTTTGCCAGGTCCGCCTCAATCTCCGCCTCGAGCGGATCAGCAACGGCTACAGGGGCATCCTCTACCCTTGGTGGAGGAGAAGGGAGTTGAGGAACCTCCTGCAAGCTTTTCTGGATCGCCTCAGCTATGGCGTCCACTTCCGCTTTGGCCAGCCTCGCCTTTTCCTCTTTTTCAAGTTGGATCTCCGAGAGGCGAATGGCGGCCATTTGCTCTTCAGTAACGCCCTCCAGTTGAGCGGACGACTTGAGCCTTCTTTTGGGGGGGGGGGGGGGGAGGGGAAGATTGGAGAGGTTTTGGTTAGGAAGAAGAAGGGGCTTTTATTGTGAGCTTTTCAGAGGGAGGGGGGAGGTTGGCCTCTTCCTTTTCTTAGATGGGATGGAGCCGGCAGGCGCAGCCACGAACTCCAGTATATCGGGCAGGAGTAACAGGGACAATTCACTCGGCTTCCTCCACCCGCCTTCCCACACGTGGAAAACTTCTTTGCTAAGGAACACAACTGTTATGCACTGTTTGCACGAATCCCGAGATTGGCGTTCAAAATCCCGCGACGGTTCACCTTCCCATTTTCAAAATTCAAACTTTTCACAACTGCAAAGAACTCTGTCTAGTCGTCCTTTCAACACACAACACTGCTTTACTGAGAACTGAACCACTGCGTCCCAAAACTTGATCACAACCTCTGACTGTTAGAACTCTGCCCATACAAGCTTCCCTTTGATCACTTAGAACCATTTTTGAGAATCAAGCAAGTACGTCTCATAAAGATAAAACAAAGAACACTCATAGGACACATTTGCAAGATTTTCGGCTTAGGTAAGCTTAGAGTTCCCACCATTTCAGCTTGTAATGAGGGTAGGGTGATCAGGGATACTCTTGAGATAAAAAGAGAAATGAACAGCGTTCAAAACATAGGTAAAGCACATGTCTTAGACTAGCGTCCTTTCAAGATGACTTTAAATGCATGATAAAAACAAGTTCTCAACAAGACATAGCCAATCATAGAGGGAATAATAGAATGAGACTTGATCATTTAAAAGTTATCATCCCCAAAAGCAACCTGAGGTGCTCGTAGGGACGTCTATCAAGTGCTTTTGTGAAAATATCGGCCACTTGGTCCTCAGTCCTAACATGATCCACTCTTATTAATCCAAGTTCAACATTAACACGAAGGAAATGCTGTCTTACATCAATGCGCTTGGTTCTAGAATGATGAACAGGATTTTTGGCAATACTTATAGCACAAGTGTTATCACACAAGATAGGGACTGTGTTGAGGAACGTACCATAGTCTTCAAGTTGGTACTTAATCCATCGGACTTTGGAGCAGCACGAAGCAGCAACAACGTACTCAGCTTCCGCGGTTGAGAGGGTCACGGAGTTTTGCTTTTTGGATCCCCATGATAAAAGACAAGAGCCAAGGAATTGTGCCATTCCGGATGTGCTCTTTCTATCCACCACATGACCAGCGTAGTCTGCGTCAGAGTACGCCACCAGGTTTAGGGACGTCCTTTTGGGATACCAAAGGCATAGGTCGTCCCGTCCCTTGAGGTATCTGAAGATTCTTTTGACCTCTTGCATGTGGGACTCTTTTGGATTTGCTTGGAAGCGAGCACACAAACACGCAGTAAACATGATGTCGGGACGACTTGACGTTAGGTATAGCAAGGACCCTATCATTCCTCTGTAGAGCTTTTGATATACACTCTTGCCTTCTTCATCAGCGTAAAGGCGAGTGTTTGGAGAGATGGGAGTGTCAATGGATTTGGACGAATTCATTCCATACTTCTCAAGCATTTCACGAATGTACTTCTGTTGGTGAATGCGCGTCCCATCTTTGAGTTATGTGATTTGGAGTCCCAAGAAGAAGTTGAGTTCTCCTATGAGGGACATCTCAAACTCACTACTCATCAAGTTCTTGAATTCCTCTTTTCAAATATTCATGTTAGTCCTTCCAAATACTATGTCATCGACATAGACTTGGACAATCAAAACATCTTTAAGGACTTTCTTCAAAAACAGAGTTTTGTCTATGTTACCTCGAGTATACCCGTTAGACAAGAGAAAGGATGCAAACCTATCGTACCATGCACGAGGGGCTTGCTTGAGTCCATAGAGTGCCTTGTCCAAGAAGTACACATGAATTGGGTGATCAGCGTCCTCGAATCCTTGAGGTTGAGCGACGTACACCTCTTCCTTTAGCTTGCCATTTAGGAAAGCCGTCTTGACATCCATTTGAAAGAGCTTGAACCCTTTGTGAGCGGCGAAGGCAATGAGGAGGCGTATATCTTCAATTCTAGCGACAGGAGCAAAGGTATCATCATAATCGATCCCTTCCTCTTGCCTATAGCCTTGAGCTACAAGCCTTGCTTTGTTCCTTGCAACTCTGCCACTCTCATCAAGCTTGTTCCTGTAGACCCACCTCGTCCCTATGATGTTTTTGTTCTTGGGACGAGGGACGAGGGTCCAAACTTTGTTTCTTTCAAACTGATTGAGTTCTTCTTGCATGGCTTGAATCCAATCAGCGTCCTGAAGTGCTTCCTTTATGTTCTTAAGTTCAGTTAAGGACACAAAGGTGTTGAATGCACATAACGCTATATTTGCATTGAGAGACTGATTCACAGCTGATCTTGTTTGGACTCCTTTTGAGATATCTGAGATGATTTGATCTGTTGAGTGAAGTCTAGAGAGGTTGGATCCCCTATGCGTAGCGTCCCTTACAGGAGTACACCTAGGGTCCGTCCAATTAGAATCATCGGAGTCAAATCCTTCTTCTTCATTGACAGGCTCAGTGTGTTCCCCCTCAAAATGGGCGTCCACATTGTGCCTTTCTTCTCCTTGTTGACTTGATTCAGCAGCATCCACTTGGTTTAGCGACCAAGTTTGAGAGGGCTCTTGCTGTTCGCTAGGGACTCCCATTGAAACCTCATCGCGAGTTTCAGGGGCGTTCCTAGGAACTTAGTACATGTCGGAGGAGCCTCTGGGTTCTTCTTCATCATCTTCATCATCGTCCTTTAGAGAGGAACGACGTTCTTTCTAACTTGGATCTTTCTTGTGAGATGCGTTTTCTTCGAACACCACATGGATACTTTCCTCAAGCTTAAGAGTCCTTTTGATGAAGACTCTATAGGCTTTGCTTGTGAGGGAGTATCCAAGGAATATCCCTTCATCACTCCTAGCATCAAGTTTGCCAATGTTGTCTTTGCCGTTGTTGTGAATGAAACATTTACACCCAAAGACTTTGAGATGAGAAATGTTTGGCTTCCTTCCATTTAGCAGCTCATAGGACGTTTTTTGAGCAAGGGACGAATCATTGCTCGATTGATGATGTAGGTTGCTGTGGCCACGGCTTCTGCTCAACAGTGTTTGGGGACGCCGCTGGCAAGGAGCATCGTCCTTGCCATATCTTCTAGCGTCCTATTCTTTCTTTCAATGACACCATTTTGCTGAGGAGTCCGAGGACAAGAGAAGTTGTGGGAGACTCCTTGTTGGTCACAGAAGTCAAGGAACTCTGAGTTTTTGAACTCTGTTCCATGATCCGACCTTAGGGCTTTCAAGCTCGTCCCAAAACCAACTTCTACTTGTTTGATGAAGATTTTAAACATCTGGAAAGCTTCTGCTTTTGACACCAAGAAAAGAACCCAAGTGAATCTTGAAAAATCATCTACGATAATGTACATGAACCTCTTTCCACCATAGCTTTGGGTTTGCATGGGTCCACACAAATCCATGTGAAGGAGTTTCAAGGGCTTCTTTGTGCTCACTTCATTTTTGGATTTGAAGGACGATCTTGTTTGCTTCCCCTTTATGCAATCTTCGCATTGCTTAATTTGCTCAGGATCAATTCGGGGAAGTCCTCTTACAAGTTCTTGTTGATGAAGCTTAAGGATTGTGCTAGGTCCGGCGTGCCCAAGACGTCGATGCCAGAGATCGGCGTCCACCGCAAAGACGGATAGGCACAACTTGGATGCAGACTTGAATTTTTGATTGAAGATGTAGACATTGTTCTCACGAGTCCCTTTGAGAATGACTTGATTTGTTTTCTTGTTGATGACTAGGCATTCCTTAGAGTCAAATGTAACTAGGTTTTCACCTTGATCACAGATTTGAGAGACACTAGGGAGATTGAAGCCTAGTCCCTCAACAAGACTAACACTGGACGCTTTGATGGACTGATTTAGTTTTGCGGTGCCCGTCCCTTTGATTCTTCCCTTGCCCTTGTTCCCAAACGAGACAGTTCCTCCCGTGGCACTAGATTGGATAGAAGTGAGATGGATCTGGCTTCCATTCATGTGTTTTGAGGCACTATTGTCAATGATCCACGGGCTTCCTCTCACTTCCACCTGAAAAGAAGAGTTAGTTCTTTGTGACCCAAGCAAGGTGACCCTTACCTGGTTCGTTACATGGGTACAACTCTTTCATGGGCAAATAATCATAAACATTCACATCATTCGTCCTTCTAGCATGCTTCCTAGGAGATTGAGTTTTAACATTTGGCACACTAGCATGCGTCTTATCAGTAGATTTAGGCTTAGCGTTCCTGCTACCGCTTCTAGCCTTTCTTCCATTTTCAAGATCTTGTTTTAGCTTAAGACACTCAAACTGGTAGTGACCACCTTTTCCACAATACCAGCACGTCCTATAATAGTTCCCAAGGTAGTACTTCTTGTTAGGACGTTGAATTCTATTCTCTTTCATTTTCTCAGGATTAACCACCTTAGATCCTTCTCCCTTTGCAATCTTTTTTTTTAGATTTTATGACTAGTGGAATTTGTATAATAGTCTTTCTTTCCTTTCTCACCACTCTCAAGGACTCTTATGTGTTCCTCTAGGTTCTTTGTCTTTTCTCTCTCAAGTTCTAGCTCAATGGTTTTGCTAGCTTCGAAGTCACTCAAGAGAGAGTTCTTAGAACTAGATTCATACCCTAGACCTTTCCTAGCAGGAACAAAAATAGTAGGGTTCACAGTTTCAGTCATGGGACTCTTTCCTATGACTTTCACTTCGTCCCTAAGATTTGCATTTTCAAGCCTTAGGCACACAATCTGACTCTTAAGGGACTTTACCTCTTCCTGAGAGGACTCTAGATGAACAGACATGGTGTTGCAATTTTCACATTCTACAACAATGTTCTCCGATTCAAGTTCATCAAAACTTTGTTTCATGCCATAGCTTTCTTGCATGATCTGAGTGATTAATTTGATGAGCTTGGGCTTAGAACACTTGTCAAGGGAACTTAGCATGGATTTTATGAGTTACCTCTTGCTCAGCTTCAAAGGCGTCCTCTGGAGAGTCTGGAGCGTCCTCCTGTTGGATCGTTAGTACTAAGGGACGTCCTTTACTTTGGGTAAAGGCGTACCAAGGTCAGGCGTCCCTACGAGGAGTAGGGCCGTCCTTGAATAATGCAGCGGAATAAAATACTAAACAGGTAAGTAATGAACGCAATGAATTATAGAGGAACCACTCAAGACCAAGTAGTCCTTGAGTGTAAACCTCTACCTCCTTGGAGGATTTTTGAATAGTTCTTTCCTTTATATTGAACGTTCTTACAGTTGTACTGGCGAGTCTTTACAGTTCTCTGACACTTAACTTTTCCCTAAGTTCACTTGTAAAGAACTCCTTTAAGCCTACAACTTAAGCGATAGTTCAATCTACTAAAGGACTCTATTCCTACGTTCTGCAGTACTTCGTAAAACTCTCTGTCTCTTTTGTTTTTGATTACAAACTGTTTTGTGATTTGGTTACAAGTCTCACTCGATCTAACACAAGTTCTAGCACTGTTCTTGAGTTCTTGAGTTAGTTCTTCGTGTTCTTGAGTGAGCCGCTTTCTTCTGATTCTCTCTGAATATTCTCTGAAAGCGTTAGCGTCACAATAAATGCCTTGGGGCTATTTATAGGACTTGGGGAAGGGAGTCATTTCTCTAGGACGGTCATGCCCTTCATGGACGTGGCTACAAGATCTTCCTCCACGTAGTATGGCGGTGATGAGGAAGCTTCCTGTATCCAGCTGTGTGATGAACTCCGCTACAGGATCGGCCGCCACGTGTTGATGAACTCTGCTACAGGATCGTCCGCCACGTAGTGTTGGACTCTGCTACAGGATCGGTCTCCACGTGTCCTTGGATGATCAAACATTGTCGTGTGATGTCATCCTGTCGGCTAGTGAGTAAGGACTCCTTTCTTGCGTTCCTACTTGCTTGGGACTCCGTCCTTGCTCAAGTAGTCTCTTGCTGGTCCTTACTTCCTGTTAGCTAGCGTCCCTAAGCCTAGGGAACGCCCACACGCACTTGTTGTCCTTTTGTCACTGACGTTCCTGAACACTTGGACAATTTTATTAGAATCAAAGTGAGTTTGTCATATCAAAACTAAGGGACGGTTTGTATGGGCACACTACCAAGTACGCAGGCGCCCTTGATAGCGTCCCAACAATTTCCCCCTTTTTGATGATGACAAACTCTTCAGCAAAATAGTTTTGTCGTTTGAACTTAGCATGCATGAAAACTTAGAAGCGTCCTCTAACACTTAGAGAAATTTAAGTAAGCACAGTTTTCATTCTTTGATTCTCTAACTTTTGGATTTTAAGGAAAGAGTAGCGTCCTAGAATACTTTCTAAGCGTCATCTTTTATTCTAGCATGGCGTTCCTTAGACCTTTCACTTAATAGTTCCCCCTTAACACTTGCTTATTCTAGATAACTATTTTATATCGCATCTCTGCAAAACTACACTTCCCCCTTTTGGCATCATCGAAAAGGATAACAAGTGATAAGAACGTTAGCATAAAAAAACACAACTATAGGCAGTGGAACGCTTAAACAAACACATACAAGCAGACAGTGGAACTTCCATATAAACAAAAATAGAGCACGGTTATTACAAACCAAGAACATAGTGTTTAGAAACAAAAAGAAGCACAGGCAAAAACGATTGAGGGATTAAGGGGTGGGGAGCGGTGATCACTGAGGACGGATCTGGTCTTGATAAAACTTAAGAAGTTGTTCGTGAAGTTCAATCGACTTGGTGAAAGCAGAAGACAGGTCCTTTAGGGCAGAGAGGATGAGGCACTGGTTGTCCATGATTGCACCCATGAGTTCTGCAGGAGGATGCTCGGCAAGATTTGCAGGAGCAGAACGAGGCACTGGACCTGAACTCGAAGAGGGAGCGTCCAAAGGAGGTTCTGGAGGAGGAGAAGGAGCCATCAACACTTGATCAAGAACTGTGAAGTCGACAGCAGGCTCTTCTTCCTGAGGAACCTCTTGAGACATATACGCAAGGCGTTCTTCTTCAGTTTCTGCTGCCAAGCGTTCTTCCTCAGCCTTCTTTCTGGCTTCCTCAGCCTCAGCTTCTTGCTGTTTGATCACCGAAGGCAACTCTTCATTATGCCTGATCTCGACAAGTCCCTTCTTTGCGTTCCACTTCAAGCCAAGTTCTTCTGAAGGAGCGCTTTCATCATAGGCGTTCTGAGACATGAGGATGAGCTTAACAAGGCCTGGGTACGGCAAGGCATGGCGCTTCCTCCCACACTTAGCCATGTGTTGCATAGCAATTCTGGCTAGATTGATGGGGCGGCGTTCAAGAAGAGCGTTAATGAGGATGATATCATGTGTCTGAACGATTGACCTCTTCTCCTGCCTAGGAAGGACGGCGCGACAGATGAAATAATGAGCTATGGCGCCTACCTTGCTCAAAACGTGAGCGACCCTGTCCAGTCCCATTGGCCTTTTACCCTGAAAAACGTGTTCAACCAGAGGGAGTTCTTCATCAGTTGTCTCGAACCCGCCTTTTGGAAGAGTGCTTAGCGCATTGGACGGGGGCTTTTGGGAACTAAGGCCCATGAAGGCGCGGACCTGGCTTTCATTCACTGATGCTTTCTCACCATCGATTTTTGAAGTGGAGAGAGCCATCTTTCGGTTTGTAGCGCAGGTCTCTAAAGAACGCTTTCACCTGCTCCTTGTCAACAACTGCAGGTGCTGGCCCAACGTTCAACCAGCCTTGGAATCTCAGAAGTTCAAGGAACTCTTGAACGCCATCATCTTGAAATGAGGCGAGCCATTCTTCTGAGTAGATCAGCGGGCTGAGAACTTTGACTGGGGCACCATCTGGTTTGCGTTTTCGCTTGCCCTTGGGGGACTCTGAATCCTCGTCGTCAGAAGAACTGTGCTCATCGGAGTCCTCTGACTCTTCATTATTGGCGTCCTGGCCAACAACGTCCTCTGTGCCTTGTGTATTTTCAGCATTGCCACCAGCTGTGGCTTGATCGGCACCAGTAGAGGTCTGACCTTGGGATGTGCCCTCAGCGTCCTGAGCCTCTAATTGATGTTCTGATTGTGGCTCAGCGTCCGCAGGGACTTGGTTGGATTCTGTTTGGATTGTGGGGGATGGGTTTTCTTGAGGAATTGGGAGGGGATTTAGGAGAGGGAGGGATTGATTGTAGGGAGGGACTTCCTGAGCATCACGCTCGAGCTCATCAGAAAGAGTTGGCTCGGCTCCCTTTGAGGCAACCTGGTGCTCACCAGCGTCCTCAATTTGTTCAGCAGGAGCGTTCTCACCTCCTTCCGCTTCGTCATTTGAGTCCCCAACGACATCAATGAAAGGGGAGACCTGAGCGGGCGTTCCTCTTTGGCTCTCAGATGAGCTAGAGGAGGAGGAGGAGGAGGAGGAGGGAATGTGCTCAACTTGATGCGCAACAGCGTCCTTGGCGAGCAAAACCTTGGGCTTTTCACCAGTCTTCCTTCGGCGAAAAGTGTGCTCAAGCGTGGAACACTGCTTTGTCTCCTCCGGGCCACTTTCGGAGGATGGACGGCGGGACCTTGGGGTCTCGGGGTCCTTCGGTGGGGAGATGTGGGCCGGGGCAGATGGGAAGTTGGTTAAGTTTAAGGGAGAGTAGGGTTTTGGAGGAAAAGGAATGAGAGCATTTTTCTTGGAGGGTTGAGGGGACGGTGGAGGAGTAGGAAGTTGTACTATTGATATGGGTTGAGGAGGAGGAGTGGATTCTTTGGAGAGGTTGGAGGGCCTTTTTGTGGAGCTAGGCCTTTATTTGGAACTTTTGGAGGAGGGGACGCATGAAGTCTTGACCTTTTTGAGGGGCCTTGGGTCGTGGAGCTTTTTGGAGCGTCCCTCCTTTATGTGGGGTGAAAACTTGTCCATAATTTGTGTTTGGTTTGAGGAGGTGAAAGGTTGGGAAGATTTGGAGAGAGAAGAAGATGGAGCTCGACGCTTTAGCAATTTTTTGGTTGTGACTGTGGGGACTTGAGGAGGTGGGGGAGAAGGACTTGGCACACGGTTTTTCAGCATTTTGTAGGCCAAAGAGTCCGTAGGGTACATGGGAAATTCAGGTAGGACGGCGTTGTGGAGATCTGGGATAAGGTCAAGCAAGGGAGCAAGGTTCTCACCTCCAAATTGTGAAAAGAAGAGAACGTCGTCCATCCGTCTTGGCAAGTCCTTGTAGTTCGTCTTGTGTAGGCCTTGAATAACGAACCGTTCTATGAACTTTTCATAGTTCTTTGTCTTGACTGCATCCTCCTTCACATCAGGTTTATCCATCCGTTCCCTTATCAAATTGTACAGGGTTCGCGGCTTCCTGTTGATGAAGTCCACCAACGATTCATTTAAGACGATGGGCTTGGGCTTTTCAATGTACTGGGACTTCACTAACTTTCTTCTCTTCCCACCGGTAGAAGATCCGGCCACGTTCATTAGTCTTTGAGACATTTTCTGGTGAGTTTTAGTGAGAGAAAGCTGCCGGAGTTCTAGAGAGAAGTCAGAGCACTGATTCAAGCAGGAAGTGGTTGAGAATAATAAATGAACGAGAGCGATTGTTCTGGCCTTATATAGAGGAAGCGGTGGCACAAACTGTAATTACCACTGTTTTACTGTGCGACACGTGGCAAAACTTCCCCCTTAAGCATTGAGCAAAAGCAACGGTCATTGTTCAAACTTTCAAATATTCAAATTTCTGACTCTTCAACTTCCTTTCAAGACTGAACTGGCGTTCTCTCTTTCAAACCAATGGCGTTCTCTCAGACTTAGCAAAAATTTACCTCTTCAAGCAAACTAATAACCAATTCAACCATCCTTGTGATTACCTTACGAACTATTTGAGAACAAAGCAAGTACGTCCCGTAAAAGAAAATAAGAAGCTCATAGGACGCTTTTGCAGAGTTCTCGGCTAGGGTAAGCTTAGAGTTCCCATCATTTCGGCTTATAATGAGGGTTGGGTGATCAGGGATACTCTTTTCAAGACAAATAGAGAAAATTTGAATGGCGTTCCAAAGTAGCAAAGGAGAAAGTAAAGGGAAAGCAGTTGGCTTTCAGAGCTTGGATGAGGAGCACTGGCCCAGATAGAGAGATGAGGGCAGTAGAGTACAAGGCAGCAAAGAAGGAAGCAAAGAAAGTTGTGACGTGCGCAAAGGAGAAAGCGTATGAGAGTCTCTATAAGGCTCTCGATGAAAAAGGTGGAGAGAAAGTTTTGTATAGGCTTGCGAGGAAAAGAGATAGGATGAGCTCAGATTTGGACAAGGTTCGTTGCATCAAAGATGAAAATGGAAGCGTGTTAGTGGATGATTTTGAAATAAAAAAGCGGTGGGAAAGCTACTTTTGCGGTCTGCTGAATGAGGGTTGTGTGTCAGCGGAGAGGCGCCTAGCTCCAGGGAGTCAGAGTAGCTGTCTTGTCTTCAGGCGTTTCACTAGGGCAGAAGTCAGTGAGGTGATCAGGAGGATGGGCAGCAAAAGAGCAGTGGGACCGGATGAGATTCCGGTGGAGATTTGGAAATGTTTGGGTGTAAGAGGATTGGAGTGGCTAGCATCGCTTTTCAATGTTATCTTCAAGTCGGCAAAGATGCCAGAGGAGTGGAGACTCAGCAAGTTAATCCCGTTGTATAAGAACAAAGGAGATGTACAACAGTGTAACAACTATAGAGGTATAAAACTGCTTAGCCATACTATGAAAGTGTGGGAAAAGGCAATCGAACTGAGACTGAGGCGGCTGGTGCAAGTGTCAGAAAACCAGTTTGGTTTTATGCCAGGGAGATCGTCCACAGAGGCTATCCATCTGCTGAGGAGGCTGACAGAAGCCTACAGGGAGAGAAAGAGAAATTTGCATATGGTGTTCATAGACTTGGAGAAAGCCTATGACAGGATACCTAGGGAGCTGATTTGGGAATGTCTGGAAGCCAAAGAGGTGTCTCATACGTTTATCAGAGTCATCCAGGATATGTATGAGCGGTCGATGACGAGTGTTTGCACGCAAGGAGGAGATACTGATTTTTTCGAAGTGGGTATGGGTCTCCATCAAGGATCAGCGTTGAGTCCCTTTCTGTTCACTCTAGTTTTGGATGTGCTATCAAGAGATATTCAGGGAGAGGTTCCAGGGTGCATGTTGTTCGCAGATGACATTGTGTTGGTGGAGGAATCTAGAGCCGGAGTTAGTGTCAGATTGGAAGCTTGGAGAGAGAGGCTAGAATCTAAGGGGTTTAGGTTGAGCAGGACCAAGACGGAATACATGGAATTCATTTTCGGTCAGGAAGAGGAGTCTGAGAGTGAGGTGCGGCTAGGGGATGAAGTCATTGCGAAGTCGAATAGCTTTAAGTATCTAGGTTCAGTTCTGCAAAATGACGGGTGTATTGACGAGGATGTTAGGTCTCGGATTCAAAGAGGTTGGCAGAAGTGGAGAGCTGCTTCAGGGGTGCTGTGCGACAAGAAGATCCCACTCAAGCTCAAGGGAAAATTCTACAGATCTGTTATTAGGCCGGCGATCCTCTATGGGGCAGAGTGTTGGCCAACGACGAAGGCCCAGGAGCAGAAGCTTGCAGTCGCAGAAATGAGAATGCTTAGGTGGATGTGTGGTCTCACGAGGTTGGATAAGATTAGGAACGAGGAGATCAGAAGCAGACTGGGTGTGGCTAGCATAGAGGACAAACTACGAGAAGCGAGACTCCGTTGGTTTGGTCATGTTCAGAGGCGTAGTCCAGATGCTACAGTCAGAAGGTGTGAGCGTTTGGAGTTAGGGGCGTTTAGGAGAGCTAGAGGTCGCCCGAAGAAGCATTGGATGGACAACATTAGGCAGGACATCGGCTTGTTAGGTATTTCTGTCGAGTTGGCGCAGTGCAGAGAGCGTTGGAGGGAGAAGATCACGGTTTTAGACAACTAGTTCGCTTGTTGGTGGAGCTTTGTAGTTTTAGTCTCTTTTTTCTCTTCTCTTCTTTTCCTTTTCTTTCTTTTAATTTATTTTTAGCTTTAGTGTCAGTTGTGTTTAGGTTTGTCACTTTCAAGTTTGGTGAGTGTTTCCACTTGGGTCGTTCTGGGCACATTCCATCTAGGTCTGGAATGTCCCCATCCTGACCTCCCAGATCCTGCGTTTGCGGGTTTTCCCTGGGTAAATGTTGTTGTTGTTCCAAAGTAGCAAACACATGAAGTTTTAGACTAGCGTCCTTGCAAATATGAATTTAATGCATAACAGTCCTTAAACACTTAGAATCTACAAAACATAACCAATCATTGAGGGAATAGTAGAACGGGACTTGCTACTTAAAAGTTATCATTCCCAAGAGCAACCTTAGATGCTCATAGGGACGTCTATCAAGCGCCTTAGTGAAAATATCAGCTATTTGGTCTTCAGTCCTTACATGCTCCATACTATCGAGTCCTAGTTCAACATTATCACGCAAGAAATGATGTCTTATATGAATATGCTTTGTACGTGAATGAAAAACAGGATTCTTAGAAATTTCAATAGCACTTGTGTTGTCACAACGAATGGGAATAGTTTCAAGATTTATACCATAGTCCTCAAGTTGATATTTGATCCAGATGACTTGTGAACAGCACGAGGCAGCAGCAACGTACTCGGCTTCCGCAGTTGAAAGCGCCACAGAGTTCTGTTTCTTAGATCCCCAAGAAACTAAGGATGAACCAAGGAACTGTGCCATTCCAGAAGTGTTTTTCCTATCAATTACATGACCGGCATAATCAGCGTCCGAGTAGCCAACAAGCTTGAAGGACGTCTTCCTGGGGTACCAAAGGAAAAGATCATCGCGTCCTTTGAGGTAGTGAAAGATCCTCTTGACTTCTTGCATGTGGGACTCCTTTGGATTCGCCTGGAAGCGTGCACACAAGCAAACAGCAAACATGATGTCGGGATGGCTTGCGGTCAAATAGAGCAAAGAACCAATCATTCCTCTGTAAATCTTTTTATCAACGTCCTTTCCCTTTTCATCAGCGTTGAGACGCGTGTTGGTAGAACAAGGGGTTGCAACAGGCTTGGACGTGTTCATCCCGTACTTCTCAAGCATTTCACGGACATATTTCTGTTGGTGAATACGCGTCCCTTCCTTGAGTTGATTTATTTGAAGTCCCAAGAAGAAATTGAGTTCTCCAATGAGAGACATTTCAAACTCACTACTCATTAAGGACTTGAACTCATCTACAAGCTTCATGTTAGTACTACCAAAGACTATATCATCAACATAGACTTGGGCAATTAAAATGTCCTTGTGAACTTTCTTTATGAACAGAGTTTTATCAATTGAACCTCTTATGTACCCATGAGACAAAAGAAAGGACGCAAACCTGTCGTACCATGCACGAGGGGCTTGCTTGAGTCCATAAAGTGCTTTGTCCAAGTAGTACACATGATCTGGGTGAGAGGCGTCCTCGAAACCAGGTGGTTGAGCAACGTACACTTCCTCCTTCAATTTTCCATTGAGAAAGGGAGTCTTGACGTCCATCTGAAATAACTTGAATCCTTTGTGCGCGGCAAAGGCAATAAGAAGACGAACGGCCTCAATTCTAACAACAGGAGCAAAGGTTTCATCATAGTCTATTCCTTCCTCTTGCTTGAATCCTTGAGCCACCAGTCTTGCCTTGTTTCTTGACACACGTCCACTTTCATCAAGCTTATTTCTGAACACCCAGCGCGTCCCTATGATGTTTTTGCCTTTGGGACGAGGGACGAGGGTCCATACTTTGTTTCTTTCAAACTGATTGAGTTCTTCTTGCATCGCTTGAATCCAGTCAGCGTCCTGGAGTGCTTCTTTGATATTCTTTGGTTCCACCATAGAAACAAACGCGTTGAACGCACAGAAAGCTAGATTTGCACTCTGGGACTTGCTTGCAGCTGACCTTGTTTGAACTCCTTGAGAAGGATCTGAGACAATCTGGGATGTTGGGTGGTCCCTAGAGAAGCGGGACTCCCTTTGAAATAATTGAGCAAATCTTGGATCAACCTCTTCATCAAAATCATCACTATCACCTTGAGCATCGTCTTCGGTGCGTTCCCCCTCAGAGAAAGCATCCACACCTTGACGTTGCTCACCTTGTTGACTTGATTCAGCCACATCCTGTTGAACTGGAGATTCACTACGAGAGGGAACTCCCTGGATGATACTGGGAACGTCTACTGAGACTTCTTCAAGATTTGGAGCAGCGTCCTTAGGAACATAGTATTTTCCAGAGGACAAATCTTCAGCTTCGTCTTCAGAGTCGTCCTACTGTTGTGACGAGGAGCGTTCTTTCTTACTTGATTTTTCTTTGTGAGAAGAGCTTTCCTTGAACACAACATGAATACTCTCCTCAAGCTTTAGAGTCCTTTTGTTGAAAACTCTATATGCTTTGCTGGTGAGAGAGTACCCAAGGAATATAGCTTCATCACTCCTTGCATCAAACTTTCCAAGTTTTTCTTTATCATTGTTGTGAACGAAACACTTGCACCCAAAAACTCTGAGATAATCAATGCGAGGACGTCTTCCATTTAGCAACTCATAGGATGTCTTCTTCAGCAGAGGACGGATCATGGCTCGATTGATGATGTAACATGCTGTAGCAATAGCTTCCGCCCAGAAATACTTCGGAACGCTATTTGCTAAAAGCATAGTTCTTGCCATATCCTCCAACGTCATGTTCTTTCTTTCCACAACTCCATTTTGTTGAGGAGTCCTTGGAGCTGAGAAGTTATGCGAGACGCCATGTTGATCACAGTAGGCCAGGAACTCTGAGTTTTGGAACTCCGTCCCATGGTCTGATCTTATGGCTTTGAGAGGCGTCTCGAGAGCAACTTCCACTTGTTTGATGAAGACTTTGAACGCATTGAAACAATCTGCTTTTGACACTAAGAAAAGAACCCAAGTAAATCGAGAAAAACCATCTACAAGAACGTAAATGTACCTCTTTCCACCGTGGCACAACGTCCTCATTGGTCCACAAAGATCCATATGGAGAAGTTCCAAAGGCTTCTTTGTACTTACTTCGTTTTTGGACTTGAAAGACGTTCTTGTTTTCTTCCCTTTGATACAGGCTTCACACTGCTCAACACTCTCAGGATCAATTCGGGGAAGTCCCTTCACAAGATTTCTTTGGTGAAGCTTGAAGATCGTGCTTGGTCCAGCATGGCCAAGTCGGCGATGCCAGAGATCAGCGTCCTTCTTTGAAGCAGATAGACATAATTCTGATTTAGGCTTGAACTCTTGATTGAACTCTTGATTTATGTTAACATCATTAGAAATGGCATGCTTGCGGAAAGAACTCTTAGAACGTCTAGGACGCCTAGAATTATCTTTTGGAACGGACTTAGCATTCTCATTGTTAGTCCTAGCAGATTTGCCACTTGCAATATCTTCTTTTAGTTTCACACAGTCATATTTGAAGTGGTCACCTTGTCCACAGTACCAACACGTCCTATAGTAAGTACCGAGGTAGTACTTCTTGTTGGGACGTTGAATTTTGTTTTGCTTCATCTTTTGGGGATCACACACTTTTGAACCGTCCCCTTTTGCAATTTTCTTATAAATTTTGTGACTGGTGGAATTAGTATAGTAGTCCTCTTGCCCTTTGTCTCCACTTTCTAGGACTCTAATTCTTTCAAGAAGATTCTTGGTTTTCTCTTTTTCAAGTTCAAGTTCTGAAGTTTTGCTAGCCTCAAAGTCGCTAGGGAGAGAGTTCCTAGTATCAGATTCATAACCTAGTCCACGCTTAGCTGGGACAAAGACTATTGGTTTCACTTCCTCAACTATGGGACTCTTTCCCAAAACTTTCACTTCTTCCCTAAGCTTGGCGTTCTCAAGTTTGAGACACATAAGTTCAGTTTTTAGGGACTTAGTTTCTTCACATGAGGACTCTAGTTGAATAGTCATTGAATTACAGTTTTCACATTCAACTACAATATTTTCATCTTCAAGTTCATCCATTCTTCTTTTCATAGCAAGACTTTCCTCCATGATTTTACCAATGAGTTTAAGGAGTTTTGGTTTTGAACATGTTTCTAAGGAACGCATCATGGAATCGTGAGTTACCTCTTGTTCATTGTCGGAGGCGTTCTCTTCAACAACTGGGGCATCCTCCACTGCCATGTATGCAACTTGATCTTCACGTTCATCATCACTTGAACTGAGATCATCCCATGCAGCTGTGCATGCTCCAATAAGAGCTTTCTTCTTATCCTTGGAGGACGTTCCCACAGTACACTTTTTGGCAAAATGTCCTTTCTTGTTGCATTTGTAACAAGTGAGTTCTTTCATTTCAGCCTCTGTGTACTTGGGACTCTCCTTTTTGTAAGATTTTCTCTTGTTGCTATGCTTGTTCTTCTTGTTATAGTACTTGAGAGCTTTGTGAATAAGAGATAGTTCCTCATCTGAGTCAATCTCTTCCTTTGACTTGCTTTCTTTTTCTTTGGAACGCAAGTTCTCAAGCTTTTCTTTTGATTTACTTTGCATCATCAATGCTAGATCTCTGTAACACCCCGTCTTTCTGACTAGGCGTTACTCGGTAGTAGACCTCACGAGGCACTACCAAGCTGGTTCGACAACAGACATTCGGATCTTGCAACGCGGGCACGACGAGAAAATATAGAAAACATCCAACTTGTATTTGAATGAATTAACAATTATAGTTTTAAAACAAAGTAACATGAACTATTCTCCAAGAACAATTCCAAATTCAAATACTCGAAACTCAGAACTCAACCTAGAAGACAAACAACGGCATGATCACTTAATATAATCCAAGGTCATATAATGATAAGACTAGCAGTATAATAACACCCAACCCCAGACTATGACACGCGCTACTGCTCCACACCACCATTTCGCCGAGGCTCAATCACGGGATCCTGATTACCTGGAATGAAAAATAGTTCCCCGAGGGGTCAGATCCTATCCTATCAAGTCAAAATTACATGGAAGTTACAAGACGTTTCAAAACCGTTTCACTAAGGTCAGCAAACAAGTCCACAATCACACACATATCTCTAGTACAGTCCTAGGTCCAGTTAGTCACTCAATCAATTCCACACAAAACACGTAATCAGAGGCTCTACCTATGGTATGGGCACTGCATCAACACCACATACCTTACTCTACCTATTGAGCAACTCTGCATCAACACTGCATGCGACAACCGTCCATCCCATCACAACCATCCACAATAAACCATCCATCCTCATTCCAACCGTCCATCCCATCACAACCATCCACAATTAGCCTCCACTAGAGCGCTGCCCAACATAGAGAAAACAACGACGAGAATATGCGTATATGGATATCAACTTTCAAAAACAGGTTTCCGAAATCATTTACACATAGCACACATATCAAAACATTTTAAAAGATCGATCGGGACTAGTTCCCAAAACCAATCTCATAACTACCACGCAACCCTAACAGGCTAGAACAGGATTGAGCAAGTCGAAATTCGACTTACCTGAATGACGGAGGAATTTCCCTACGAACAAAGAATGTCATGGGCCCAAAACGATTTGATCCCCTGAATACGATAATAAGAATACTAAAATTATTGAAACGCTCCTCACTCGAATTAATGAACTTAACACCCAAACCGAACTCGAACCCGAATCAACCCAACTTAACACTAACTAGCCCGACTAAAATTAGGTATCTTCATTAATTAATGTGGTAGCTAACCAGAATTCACTAGTGAATACTTACCCAAAATTGACCCATAACTTACACTAGCTAAATATGATGGAAGACCAGGTACACCTTTACAAAATACTGTCAAATCACTTACTTAGGAACCCTTCATCTATACTACCTATAGTATAAAGCGGAGACAATGTCTTCACAAAAAATTGCGCCACGTGTCATTTCGATAATATAATAATCAGCCGGGCCCTCCTTTATACAGATTAGGTAGTTATAATCTTAGATAATCTTATCCCGTAAATATTACTTAAAAATTACCAAAAAACCCGAAAATTATGAATTCTATCCTACCAAGAACTAGTTGTAATTTTCTCATAAATATTATTATTTAATAAAACATGATATTTATCGTAAAGTAATTTTTGAACAAATCCAAATTATTTATATTAAGATTTGATTTACTATTGGTAAAAAACACTAATCACAATACGAACATAAATATATCATATGTTATAAAATTAACGTGATTATTGACATTACATATCTATGTTAAATTGAGTTTATAATCACGTTACCCGTACATGGTACGGGGATTAAACTAGTTTATATTATATAAGCACATAACCTGGCTCTACATCGATACTCATCCCCCAAATCCCAACGACTCACAACTCTTCCTTCCTCTACTTGCCGACTCACCCCAACACCCGGGTTTGACTTTGACCACTAGCCATCCTCTCATTCATACCTCCCATCGATCATACAAATCAACAATTTCAACCGATCATCTTGTAGCCTTCCTTGACCCGACCCACGCTCACACGACTTCCCTTTCTATGGTTTTATGACCACGAACGATGAACTCTACCCACCGGCCACACCATGATCACAACGATGACCCACACGAATCCAACACTCTACTGGCCACCGCCCGATCTCTCTCGAGTTCAGCCTACTCGGAATGACGATTAAACACCCTCCTTCCCTACGACTCTACGCTACCGAGGCTCTTCGGCGGCGAAGACCCGATTGTTAGGCGCACCTACCCTCACTACCCAACCCCGGCCAACACGACGCCACCACACCGGAAAAGAGGACTGGAAAAAAGAGCGAGGCTTACCGGCGACGAACGGCGAGGAAGACGATGGCTGGGCACTATTCCTAATCAGTGACCCGCGAGAAGGAGGAAGAACTGTACCGGCGGGCCGACTCGGGTGTGCACTGGTGGTGAAACATACGACATCTACGAAGACGCTGGCGGTTATTGACGGAACAGACGAAGAAAGCTGGAAGAAAGGGGTTCTTGGCCTCGGTGGGTTTGGTCTTCGACGGCAAATAAACAAGAGTGAGGAAGGAACGAATTTTTGACCCTCTTTTATAGTTTTAGGGCAATTCAACTATATTATATTTATTAGCTAGCTATTATTGTTATTTCATGATCGTATTAATGATTAATCTTTCACTTGTTCATAAGAACCGATTTGACTTTCGGTCAAAGAATTTCGATCCTGATCCATAGGAAATATATAAGACGGGACCGGATATTACAATCTTTGGCCGCGTATGTACTCAGCGTACTCTGGTGTTGTGGACGCCAAAGCAAGATCAGTTTGAGGATTCTTTCCTAGCTGAGCCATGCCAGAGATTCTTCTTTCTTCATACTGTCTGAGCTTCCCATAGATCTCTTCCATATCTAGAGTTTTGTTGACTGTGTTTTCTTTGAAAGTCGTCCTATCAAAGTTCCAGACTCCAGTCAACCCATCAATAACTACTTGAACTCTGTTCCTCATGGAGATCTCTGATTCTGGAATACCCAAGTTCTTCATCTTGGTGACAAGACCTTCAAAACGGTACAAGTAGTCATTGACCGTTTCATTTGGCAACATACTAAAAGCATAGAACTCCTTTTTGATTTTCAGCTGGACGTCCTCTTTCATTTCTGCAGTTCCCACATGAAATTTCTCAAGAGCTTCCCACTGTTGTTTTGCTGTGGGAAGATTGCTAACTCTTGTGGCATCCCTTTCAGAGAGGGACGCTTGAAGAAAGCACACTACTTTAGCATTTGTTTCCATTAGCTTGAACACATCAGGACCCCACTCGTCCTCTTTGTCTTTCTTGTCATCGGGAACTTTGAGATCACCTTTCCTGATCACGTTCCAGCATTGATAATTTGTACTTCTACAGAAGTTCTCAAATCAAGTTTTCCAGCGGTTGAAGTTGCCGTCCGTCAGACGCGGAGGCTTCACAGAAGAGATTCCAATAGGTTCCATGTCCATTTTTACTTGCAACTCAGTAAGAATCTAGAGCGCCTGCTTTGATACCAATTGTTGGATCGTTAGTACTAAGGGACGTCCTTTACTTTGGGTAAAGGCGTCCTAAGGTCAGGCGTCTCTACGAGGAGTAGGGGCGTCCTTGAATAATGTAGCGGAATAAAATACTAAACTGGTAAGTAATGAAGGCAATGAATTATAGAGGAACCACTCAAGACCAAGTAGTCCTTGAGTGTAAACCTCTACCTCCTTGGAGGATTTTTGAATAGTTCTTTCCTTTATATTGAACGTTCTTACAGTTGTACTAGCAAGTCTTTACAGTTCTCTGACACTTAGCTTTTCCCTAAGTTCACTTGTAAAGAACTCCTTTAAGCCTACAACTTAAGCGATAGTTCAATCTACTAAAGGACTCTATTCCTACGTTCTGCAGTACTTCGCAGAACTCTCTCTCTCTTTTGTTTTTGATTACAAACTGTTTTGTAATTTGGTTACAAGTCTCACTCAATCTAACACAAGTTCTAGCACTGTTCTTGAGTTCTTGAGTTAGTTCTTCGTGTTCTTGAGTGAGCCGCTTTCTTCTGATTATCTCTGCATATTCTCTGAAAGCGTTAGCGTCACAATAAATGCCTTGGGGCTATTTATAGGACTTGGGGAAGGGCGTCATTTCTCTGGGACGATCATGCCCTTCATGGACGTGGCTACAGGATCTTCCTCCACGTAGTATGGAGGTGATGAGGAAGCTTCCTGTATCCAGCTGTGTGATGAACTCCGCTACAGGATCGGCCGCCACGTGTTGATGAACTCTGCTACAGGATCGTCCGCCACGTAGTGTTGGACTCTGCTACAGGATTGGTCTCCACGTGTCCTTGGATGATCAAACATTGTCGTGTGATGTCATCCTATCGGCTAGTGAGTAAGGACTCCTTTCTTGCGTTCCTACATGCTTGGGACTCCGTCCTTGCTCAAGTAGTCTCTTGCTGGTCCTTACTTCCTGTTAGCTAGCGTCCCTAAGCCTAGGGAACGCCCACACACACTTGTTGTCCTTTTGTCACTGACGTTCCTGAACACTTGGACAATTTTATTAGAATCAAAGTGAGTTTGTCATATCAAAACTAAGAGACGGTTTGTATGGGCACACTACCAAGTACGCAGGCGTCCTTGATAGCGTCCCAACACCTCCATGGCCATGTAAGCTACTTGATTTAATGGTTCCTCATCGTCTGAGTCGATGTCATCCCATGCGGCCTCATATGCACCAAACAAGGCTTTCTTTTTTATTTCTTTTGACGACAACCCTGTTGTGCATTTCTTGGCAATGTGTCCCTTCCTATTGCATTTGTAACAAGTTATCTCCTTCATTTCAGCATCTGTAAGCTTAGGACTCTCCTTCTTGTAGGTCATCTTCATTCTTGGGACTTTGCCTCTTTTAACCCATGCACGAAGAGAATTGTGCAACAAGGCTAGCTCATCTTCTTCAGAAATTTGTTCTTCCATCTTACCTTGTCGTTCTACTAAGGCCTGAAGACGAAGATTCTCTTGGTGTTCTTGAGTTTTGGCTTCTAGCATTGAGTTCAATTCCCTTTGCCTTTGGTAATATTGCTCATACTCTAGCGTTCTTGCCGCAAGAGTCAAAGCCAGCTCATTTTGAGAACTCTTTCCCATTTCTAGCAGATCTTGATTCCTCCTTGCTTCGTACCCTTTAAGCTTTCCATAAATCTCTTACATGGACAGTCCTTTGTTGGCTTGGTTTTCCTTGAACGTCATTCTATCGAAGTTCCATGGTCCCGTGAGTCCATCAATCAAGACTTGAACCTTCATCCTTTGGGTGATCTCCGTTTCTTTTACACCCAAGTTCTTCAATTTTGTTAACAAGGCTTCAAACCGGAAGGAATAGTCAGTGATGGTCTCATTTGTGAACATCTTGAATTTGTAGAAGTCCCTTTTAGCTTCAAGCTGGACGTCCTCTTTCATCTCGGGCGTCCCAACATGGTACTTCTCCAGAGCTTCCCCTTGGAGCTTGGCAGTTGCAAGGTTGCTCACACGGGTGGCGTCCCTTTCACAGAGGGACGTCTGTAGGAAACAGATAGTTTTGGCGTTCGCTTCCATGAGTTTGAACTCGTCGGGACCCCATTCTGATTCTTTGTCCGCCATGGCTGCAGGAACTTTGAGGTCACCGTTCTTTATCACCAGCCAACATTGGTAGTTTTGACTTCGCACGAAGCACTCGAACCTTGTCTTCCATCGATTGAAGTTTCCATCGGTGAGGCGAGGAGGCTTCGCACTTGGGATACCTATGGGTTCCATCTCCATGTTTCCTGCAACTCAAACTTAATCTAGAGTGCCTGCTCTAATACCAATTGTTGGATCGTAAGTCTGTTAGAATGGGCGTCCTTAACTGTCATCCCGTATTAGGGTTCTTGACACCAGGGATCAAGGGGTCGTGGGTATTTCTGGAATGAACGGAGATCCTACCCAGCCTAGAGGGTACTACTTTGTAGGCCACTAAAAACTCACTCACCGTCATAGTAATCCCTTTCCTAGAGGCTAATTCATCAACACACCGGAGTATGCGCCAGGTTGTGGGCATGATTTGGGAAGGTGAAACTCCTAATTCCTTAAGGAAATCCCTAATAAAGAGGGAAAAAGGAAATTTTAGCCCTAGTGAAAACGGGAACTCAGTAAAGCAAACCCACCCTGGTCGGATCCAGTCAATTAGTTCGTCTTGGGGGCAATAGGTCACGGTTCCGGTCGGAAACCCTCCCTCAGAGACGATTCTGGCGACGTCGTCTGGAGAGAGGTTGCACAGGAACTGGTCTTGGGGCATAAGTGAGTTTGAAGGCGCAAAGAGAGGGGATTCAGCCATGGTGGAAGGAGAGACGGAAGAAGATCGAAGGGGAAACTAAGCGGAAGAGGGGAAGAAACCAGGTTTGAGAAGACAGATGAAGGCAGAAGATGAAAACGAAGAGTAAAAGAGAGAAGTTCGTACCTTGGCTCAACAATGAAGTGACGCCTCTGAGCAAATAAAGAAGGGGCTGAATGTTTTAAATAGAGAGTAATAATGATTTGCAACAGTAAGCGGTTTCCAAGGCAACAAATCGGCATTGAAGGGTTTAGTTCAATCCTAACTTCAAATTTCGAATTTTGAAATTTTAAGTTTGAATTGAAAGGGGTATTGTTGGGCCCATTCATCCGAAAGCCCACGGAGCATACTGGAACGGCCTGCGAATAGCTCGCATAGCCCAGCGGCAGGCTTCTAGAAGGTTGATCGAGTAAATGGGTGCCGAAGCATGGTAATTCGCCCGCTTAATTATAAGATATATTCACATTATATCTTGTAAGGATTATTTCTATCCTATGTAACGGAAATTATATCGTATTTAGGTATAGATTATCTAGAAAACGCGCATCTATCTAGTTATCTTTATATCTTGTAGAGCACTCTATCTTTAGGACCCCTATAAATACATAGAGGGGGTCACACATTGTAGGGGACACAATCATATACAATACACATATTCGAATACATACGAGTTTAATACAATTTTTGCATCCTTTCTATTCGATTCTAAAGTTCGTATTGCTTAGTTCAAGCCCGATCTAGGCTAAGGGGTCACCAATCTTGCTTGGTCGATTTCTAGCTTTAACACCCACTAAGACCAACTAGTCTTATGGGTAAACCTCTACCTCCGTTGGAGGATTTTCAATAGACGTCCTTATCTTATTAAGAGAGAGTCCTTACAACTTAGGCGAGTTGCTACAATCCCCTGAGCTAAGCGTGCGTCCTTAGCTCGACTAGTAACACTCCTTTCAACCTAACAAAGTAACATAACTCTCTTAGCTTATAAGGAAGCTATCACTCACGTCTCTCACGGTTCGTTGTGAGAGACAAACACTACTCTAACTATTTTGTGGTTTGATTTGGATTTGATGTGGTTAGACTTTCTTTCTCTTGCTTCAAGCTCACTTGATCTTCTTGATCTTCGTTCTTGAACTTGAATGCTTCGGGAGAGCTTTAGAGAAAGTCTTCAAAGTCCACACCGCTATGCATACCCCTTGGAGGGTATTTATAGCGGTATGAGTTCTTGTCCTCTAGCGTCCTCTGAGACTTGAGCAGGATCTGTCGTCTTTCTTCAACGGTGTGATTTGCATCTTGAGGAAGTCAACTCTGTCGACGCTTGGGAAGCCTTCGCGTGGTCAGGGGACCATCTCTGGGAAAGCGACATCTTTGGAATTGTTTACACGTGCCCAGACATAGGAAGCTTCCTTTTGAGGACTACGGCCGAATATGATGTAATCATGTTGGGGCGGCCTTGGTTTGAATTTGAACTTCGTTTGTATTTTGGCGCGCGTCCCTTCTTGATGAGGACGCCGTCCTATCTGCGCAGCGACTTCACCAAATTCGTTCAGCACTGGAAGTTCTGGTGAAGTGCGTCCCTACAGCTTAAGGGCTTACGTTCACTTGTTGTCCTTTTCGCTCATGTGCGTCCACTGGACTTACCTGAGATCAACACTTGGATAACTTATCAAATACCTTTGAGTTTGTCATTAGCAAAACTAGGGACGATCATTATTGGTTTAGATATTAATGACTGGCGTCCTTAATATCGTCCCAAAAATTTGTCTCTATAATCCTATATTTATTTTTGTGAGAAAACTCTATAATTTCTAATTATGATATTTTGACAATTTACTTAAGTCAATTTATGATTGTTTGAGTTAGAACTTTTTGGATTAAATTTTTTCATAATGATGGAAAACATTCTATAATTATTTTGTAGTCCGTAGTATCTTCTATATGATCTTATATACAAATCTTTGATTTTCAAATTCTTTTCCCAATATATTTGAATCAATAACGTAATATTTTGAATTGGTTTTGAATAAAGAATGACTCTATGACAAAAACAAATGACACTAATTTTTTGGTATTGAAAATTTTTAGGTTTAAATCAAATATTTTTGAACAAGTTACTATAATGAATTGATTATTATTAATCAAATTCTCAATTGCCGAATTTGGATAATCACTAGCCACTAAACCATCTCAGTCATTTCAAATTTGTTTCATTTTTTACTAAAGCAATATTTTTAGCAAGAAGTTTATTGTTTACCATATACACAAATTTTTAGTGAAGATCCAAAATTTTGCATAACGAAATAATCTTTTAACCACCCAAGAAAATCTTTGATTTTTTGTAACAAGAATTCGTTACAAATTCATTTTTAGGGTCCGTTCGGATACCCTCCAAAAAGGCATTAAGATATATTATGGCATATAGCTTTACTCCCAATCATCACCAAATCTATACTATATATTAAAGTCGAAACCTTTCGAGCCTCCATGTTAATTCTGACCTAATATTTAAACAATTAATTTTTATTCATATTATTATAATTAATCTAATCAAATAAGATTCACTACTATCTATGTATGTAAGGGATACGTTAATCTTTTTTGATTTTGGTAAGATAATCTATTCTTATTAATATATCATTTATCTTTTTAATTGCCTTTTTAATCTATTTATAAAAGTATTAATTTTAGAAAATCGAATTTCAAAAATAATTTCAAAATGAAAACCCTTTTTCTACTTGAACTATTATTTTTATCTTTGATATTATACCAATTTATATGTATTAAATTTTACTTAATTTATATTTTATCTTGTTCATAATAACTTATCTTTTATATCTCATATTTAAACAACTAATATTTGTTCGTGCTATTTAAATTAATCTAATTACATTCTTTATTATCAATTTTTGTAAAATATATTTTGAAATTTTTGAATTTTGAAAAGATATTCTATCCTTTTTCATATATTAATTGTGTTTGTAATTGTCTTTTTAATCTCTTTATATAAGAAGTAATTTAAATTTTTGAAATTAAAAATGGAAGCGCTTTTTTTCTAATTAAAATATTATTTTTATCTTTGATATTAAATCAACTTATATTTATTATCTTTTAGTTAACATATATATTATCATGTTTATAATAGCTTAGCCTTTATCTTTCGTAATAAAATAATTATTAATTAATATATTTTTCTATCTCAATATATAAATCCATTAAAATCATATTAGAGCCATTTTATATTTCTAAACTTTTACATTATATCTTTATGTATTTTATTTAAATAACAATTCATTGTAACTATATCTCATATTAATGCGTTATAGTATTAGAATAAAAGTATAAGATCAAACCGAAGATATCAATTAAAATATTTTATTTTTTATCATATTATAATGCCTCAAAATTGTGATGATAGGGATATTGATATATATATATATATATATATATATATATATATAGAATTAAGATCCTATGAAACCCTTCTTTATAGTGTAACTAGTGAACAAATTGTAAGCGTTGGATATGATAGTTTTAATGGATGAGATTAAAAGGAAATAGGTATATGTGGATTAATTTTAAAGATAAACCCCAGATTTTCTCTAATTTCTCTCTCCATATCTTTAAAAAATCTTAATAAACAAATTCCATTATCTTCTATAATTAAGATAATTCTTAGGTACATCCACATTCAGATCGAGAGAAACCAAATTTCCAATCTCTTATTCTCACCATTGGAGATGAGAGCAACAAAATTGATACTAAATTGTTAATTGATCCACTACGGTATTAATCTATTTGTATAGGTTTACACGCTTCTTTTAATATTTTTCGTTTCAATTTGGTAAGTTTTTTTGTTTTGCAATTGTGAATTGTCTTGAATGCTTTGATTTTCTCATGGATTATGATATATGTTAGATTTTTGCTTGTAGGATTAAAATTAATTGATTTATTTTCAAACTTTCATATATGGTAGTCGAATCTAGGGTTCGGGGTTTTTGTTGAATCAATTTCGAATTTCGGGTTCGAGATTTTCATGTATCATGAATGTTGTTATGTAAGTTTTGAATATATTATTAATTAGGAATTTGTGTTTTACTAACTGAATTCTATGTAGTATAATATGAATTTTTACACAATTCACCCGAATGTCTTTATGAATTATGTGAATATCATAATCTGAATTTTTAATTAAGTATCTTGAATATGTTTATGAATGTTTTGACTCTAGCGCCGTTTAGAATTTATTAGTATACCATCCAAATTTGATTGATTACAAATAACTTTATTGTGCTTGTTGAAGAAATTTGTATTTTATTGATTGAATTTTATGTAATATAATTTGAATTTTTACACAATACACTTGAATGTTCTTATAAATTATTTGAATATCTTAATCTGAATTTTTAATTGAGAATCTTGAATATGTGTACACAATACAATTAATATTTTCTTGAATGTTCTTATAGATTATTTGAATATCGTAATCTGATTTTTTAATTGAGAGTCTTGAATATGAGAATATGCAACTACCTATTTTTATTAGATTCAATATATTACTTGTAAATATTCATTATTCACTATATTTACATTCAATGCAATTTCACCTCAAACAAGACAATATAATTTGGATTTGACAAAGTTGATTGAATATTCAAAGTATGACAAATTCGAATAATGTTTAGATAGTTCAAAATATTTTAGAACGTATTCAACCATGTATATCACAAATTCGAATATTTTGTATAGTCGAATATTGAAGTTGTATAGTTGAATATTTAAGTTGTCTCGTCGAATATTTGTACAATTGAATATTGCAGTGGTATAGTCGAATATTAAAACAGTGTAACAGAATATTGAAACAGTGTAACCGAATTTGTGACAAGTGATGACTGAAAATACGCGGATAATATTTTCATAAAATCTGCAATATTCAAAGCTTTTAAAAAATTAAATCCCTATTATTAAGGATGCGCTCTTTATTTTTTTGTTTTTCTAAAATTCAGATTGCGTTTTAATTTGGCAACTAATCCTATTTTCAAGGACCATCCATTTAAGTGTATTATTAGTTTATGATTTATTAAAATTCAACCTTTTTTTCTAAAATATATATTAAATCGTGACCCTTTATTTATAGTGATCTAACACTCTATATTTGTTCACCCGTTTCACTATAGGAGGTATTTTACCTCAACCTCCCTCTCTCTCTCTCTCTCTATATATATATATATATATATATATATATATATATATATATATAGAGAGAGAGAGAGAGAGAGAGAGAGAGATTAGAGGATGAAAAAGTAGTGAATTTTATTTACTTAATTATTCCATAATTAAAAATATGATTTTATATTTTTATAATGTAATACATGGATCGTATAAATCTGAAAAACAATCTCTTTTCTATCTAGGAAAAAAATAACATTTTCATATGTTAAAATTTTTCATTATATGTCTACTCATTAATATCTTATTTATAATAAAAATAATTTTAAAATATGAAACGTGACTAAGTGAGTAACAGTTGTGCACAACGGGTACCGCTAGTTACTTGGAATTAATGAACAGTAGGAGTATGATAAACGGAGAAGGAATAAGGAAAACGCTCCCGAGCTCCCCCGCCTCCCAAAAAAACCCCGCACTGTTCATCTACCAACTATGAACCCTAGATCCCAAATTTTACCACAAATTGTCCAAATTAGCCAAAATCTCCTACTACAAATCCTTTTCCTCACTGTCGAAACCCCCATTCGAAAAACAATTTGGGGCAAGTCGACCCAAAAACCACAAATTTCAAGTCTGTACGCAGTCAAGGAAGAACGATGTCCGGCTATTTCCGTAGGCCGCAAGAAGCTAGTTGAGGATGGAAAAGCCAACTTCATTCAGAGGAAGAGGCTTAAGAAGAAACAAGGGCTTTTCTCGAAGGAATCCAGGGCGTTTTGGAGACTAGGGCTGATTGAAGGAGTGTTGGAGGCGGCGGTGGCCCTTCAATCGACGCCGGTTTCACAAAACTACATCTATGGGAAGAAAAGTGGGGGGAGATTTCATCTCCTCTCTGGACTAGCATGGAGAAGCGACGAAACGTAAGTTTTAACTAGACATATGCTTCTACCTATTCTATGACCAATTTATAATGAGTGATTTGGTTGGTGTTCACCGGGGTGTTGCTTATAAACTGAATAAAATCTCTAGAAAACAATGTGAAAATCAGAACCATTATGACCAACCTGAACGAATTACTACCATGGTCTATGAGACCTTAAAGGGTAGTGTATGTTCTAAGCCTATTGGGGCTAGACCCTCGGGGTCCATGATAGAAAGCGGCATATGGAAGCCCAAAACGAACGTAGCTACCTTCGTGGAGAGGCTGTCAGGAGCCAATGAAATTATTCTCCATATTAAAGAAATTTCACTGTATGATTTGGTGTGGGAAAGTATTAGAGAAAGGACTGAGTATCAATGTTCTATAGAAGCCAACAAAATTAACCTCAAGCCTAGGAAATATGCTTTGAAAGATTTTCTAAAGTCTGTGATGATATCATGTGATGCTACCTGGCCAAGTTCCTCCTTTAATCCTAGATCTAGGGATTATGAAACTCTTGACGCTGATCATAATCATAAGAGGCGTGTAAAGAAAAGTTGGCACTTGTGGCTATGTGGTTTTGCGAAGGTTTTGGGCACGTATTCAGCAAACTTTTGGAGTAAGTGGTTTAGCCAAGTTTGTGTAAAAATACTTACTAGTGATCAATTAAAGTTAATAGCTATAGTTCTTAGGCTTAATTCAACTTTAAAAGCTTGTACACGCATGTCCTGGAGAATAGCTAGTGATATGCTCTGTTGTCTTTACTCTTGTATTAGTCGATGCTACTGTTGGGCTACAATTACAACTCATTGTGTAATCATGATGTCTAATTTATGTTGCAAAGCTGGTGTTTATTTTACTATGCAAAGCTATCATTGGAGCACTATAATTGACTTGAATACATATGAAGTTATGGATGGGGTAGTAAGACTAATTTATCTTTGTAGCAATTGGCTTGCAGCCTCTAATCTTGGAAAGGTATCTGGTTATTGTAATTTGATGCAGACTTGGTGCAGGCTTGTATATTTGGATAGACCTCAGGATTTATGGGATAACTTGACAATTAGTTGCCTGAGCACTAATACTAATGAGTTAATCAGCACAAAAAAATGTAATAAGAAATTGACTTGGACTTTTGAATACGTGCCCAAAACCTTAAGAGAAACCTTCGCAAAACCACATACCCACAAGTGCCAACTTTTGAATACGTGCCCAAAATGTAAGTTTTGCGAAGGTTTTGGGCACTTGTGGGTATGACTAGTAGTAGCTATTATAAGCATTTAGTATGTAATGCAGCCTTAAGAGAAAAAATGATGTATGATGGATCTATGAATATAACGATGATCCTATCTGCTGTAATTAATTTATGGTATGACATGTTGTATAGCAGCCCTTGCTCAATTATTTATGACTTAAATTTGATGTATCTCATGTATAAAACGAAATGCATGAACATAATGAATGGTGATGAATATTTGTCAATGGTGCATTGTCATCCTGTAAACAAATGTTGTTGCTTCTATGTGCTGGACATGCAAGAAACGGACAGCTGTTGGCCATCTCAGTGGCTACTGGGAGAGTGGATTTGCACTAGGGCTAGTGAATCTGTTGGAAAGGCCACTGTAATAACAGTAAATGCTAGTTTATGTATTTGGCAATTCGAGCAACATGGAAGAATATGGTGTGGTTATAAGTCTTATTATCGTTATCTTATTAATTGTAAATGGCTTAATTATCTACAGGACCACAAAATCAGATTATGGAATGTAATTTGTCAAGGATTGCCGCCCAGAATTTTACATAGGCCAGATCTTGATACAACAAATGTCGAGACGGAGAAAGAGTGTGGAAACAAGGAAGAAGCCAAGCAATCAAGACGTGGTAATTTGTTAGATGCTGAAAAGAGTGCACTGCAGACAAGGTGTTGCAAGAAACTAATCTGCATTATGGAGAAAGTAACCTCACTCAAAGGAAGTGGTAAATGTGAGGATGATGATATGGACAATAAGTCAATGTCTAGACAAGATAATTGTTGTAATACGAATGACAATTGTCAATGGAGTCTTGTTATGCAAAAATATCAGTGGAGTGACTTGTATACAAATGAAACGATGAGTGCGATATTAAGACTAACTCATTTTCGCAACTATTGGCGCTCAGCCTCTAAACCTGAAAAAGAATTTTATCAGTCTTGTTTGATGCAGAATCAATGTAGGAAAGTTGAGGTGGTGTTGGTGGGAAGAGATCAACTTAAAGGGATTTGGGACCTTCTTGGTGGATATGGAAAAAAAAGGATATACAAGGAGATAAAGGCCCTAGGTCCATACTGTGATGGAGACGTTGTTTGCATGTACCCGATTAATAAAGAGCTATGTATTAATCAGTATAAATATTAGCAATTCTGTTGTCAACTATATTAGGTATCTAAGACAAGAAGACACCCAATTCGTTAGAGTTGTAAGACCACGGATAAATATTAGAGCCAAATGAAAGTCGCATTTTGGAATATTAGAGGGGTAGGTAGGAGATCGTTTTAGCCAGAAAGTGACTCATCCTGTAAAATTGAGCGTATCCAAATATTAGCAATTGCAGAAACTAAAACAGATAAATTGCCAAGTGATCAAACATGGAGACGTGCAGGATTCGATAATATTGTATGGTCCCCTACTGAAGGAAGGGCAGACGGTATTTGTGTATTGTGGAAAGAACACCAATTCAATAGTGAATATGTAGAAGTCTTGGTTCATAAGCCTAGGTACGTTATATTGAAATATGTAAACCACCTCACAGGATATTCTTTGGCGTTGTGTTTTGTATATGCACCCCCGCATGAAAACCAGAAGGATGAATTCTGGCTTGAATTTTCTAATTGCCTTATTGACACTCACCTCCCAATTATTGTGTTAGGTGACCTGAACGAAATCCAAGAGTATGCAGATAAAATGGGTGGCAATGCCCCTACGACCACTAGGTTCGAACGTATAAGAAAATTTAAAGACGATTGCGATTTGCGAGATATACCAACAACGGGAAATAAGTTGACATGGAGAAAGAACAAGACTGAGGTTGATAACATATATGAACAGTTGGACAAAGTCCTTGTAAGTGAGAACATTCTTCAATGGTTTCCGGATATCCAAACACATAATCATGCATTTACATCATCCGATCATTGTCAAATCTCGATAGAACTTATGAACGGGCACTTAATTAAGGCGGCTCCATTTAAGATGGAGAAAATGTGGTGAATGAGAAAAGACTACCGGAATGTAGTAAAACAAGCATGGAGGGCAAACTTTCAAGGGTCCTTCATGTTCCAGCTTATGAAAAAAACTCGGATATTAAAAGAACATACAAAACAAGGGAAACGCAGGACTTTTGGAAACACCTTTGAACAACTTAAGCAAATTGAGGACACTCTGTTTGATCTGCAAAAACAAATAATTGTATCTCCACAACCAGCTCTTATCCAAAGACAACTTCGGTTCCTCAAGAAAAAAGAATGTATTCTTCATTTTCACAAAACTTATTGGAAACAAAGGGCAAAGACGAAGCATGTCAAATTATCTGACTCTAACTCGGGATATTTTCACAAGATAGCTACGAGAGTATTGTCGCAAGTGATGGAACTCAAATAATGGGTGAAGAAAACATCTGTCAAGAAATCAGAAATGAATTTCGGAAAAGATATACTAAAGAACAAATCAATAATTCAGTTCTTGAGCAATATCTCTCCCTCATTGATAGCGAAATAACAACTGAAGACAATGTGCACCTCAACAAACAGGTAACTAATGAAGAGATAAAGAATGCAGTCTTTCAGATTGGTTCGGATAAGTCCCCAAGACTAGATGGCATGACAGCGGAGTTTTATAAAAAATACTGGGACATTGTGGGCCCAATTGTAATCAAAGCAATCAAAGGGTTTATCCATTCTGGAAAATTGTTGAAACAAAGCAACCACATATTTATTTTACTTCTCCCGAAAAATGACAACCCTTCGACAACAAATGAATATCGCCCCATTAGCTTGTGCACAATGATCTATAAAACAATAGCAAAAATATTGACAGAGAGATTGAAAAGGGTAATGCCTAAAATCATTCATCCCTTGCAAGGAGCATTTGTGGCAAGGTGTGCAATACAAGACAATGTTCTCATTGCGCATGAAATTTTTCACTCATTTAGAGGAAGCCAGGCAAAAGATGGTTGGATGGTTGCTAAACTAGATATAGAAAAAGCGTATGATAGAGTAGACTGGTCTTATCTATTCCAGGTGCTTATGAGGTTTGGTTTTGATGAGAAATTTGTAGAATGGATTCGTCAATGTGTATGTACAGTATCATTTTCAGTATTGGTTAACAGTGGACCCACCATCCCATTTACTCCCGAGCGAGGCATTAGACAAGGCGACCCATCGTCTCCGTATCTCTTTGTGATCGGAGCAGAAATTCTGGCACGAAAACTGCAAAAGGTAAGCGAAAGCCCGAAACCATTAATTGGATTCCCAGTATCTAGAGGTGGAACGAGGATTCCGTTCTTAGCCTTTGCGGATGACATGATAATATTTGCAAAAGGAACCCAGACTGCTTGTAACTTAATGAAAAGCATCATCGAGGAATAGTGTGCGGCTACAGGTCAAAAAGTGAACTACCACAAATCAGCATTTCACACCTCGAAGAAAGTTGGAAATCAACAGAAACAGAGTATTTAAGCAGGCACTAGGAATTAACACGATGACAAATTTAGAAATGTATCTCGGATGTCCGATCATTAATGGCAAAGTCAATAAGAAAATATTCCATGATATAATAGGTAATGCACAATGACAACTATCAAAATGGAAAGCTAGCACACTATCCCAAGAAGGTAGGTCGGTCCTAATAAGATCAAACCTTGCCACAAAGCCAAACTACCTAATGCAAAGCTTTATGTTGCCTAAAGATGTGCACGATGAGATTGATGCGATCAACAGGAGTTTCTTCTGGAATAAGGACAGACAATATAAACCCCTGATAGGATGGGACAGAATATATAAACCGAAAGCATATGGCGGTCTAGGTATAAGGAAAGTTGTGGATATGAACAAGGCATTACAAATGAAGCTGTTGTGGAAAATACTCAAAAAGCATGACAATGTATGGGTCAAGGTTGTGAAAGAAAAATACCTAAGAGGGAACACACTAGCAGAATATAGGTGTAAACCTAACGCATCATGACAATGGAAGCAATTGATCAAACTCATAGGGGAATTTGTAAAAGGACTCAAGTGGCAAATAGGAAATGGAAAGTCGGTAAACTTTTGGACAGATAATTGAGTAATGCAAGAACCATTGGAAAAGTTTATGAACAGAAATGATATTGAAAATGCTACTGCCAAGGTGGAACAATTTATTTCAACGAGTAGAGAATGGAAAATAGATGAATTACGCAAAACCATCCCTATGGACTTAGTGGAAAAGATAACATTGATACCTATACCGCATAATGAGATAGATGACAGGCTTATATGGGCACCGAGCAAAAATGGATGGTTCTCAACAGCGTCAGTAGTGAGCTTAGTTACGAAAGAAGATGTGATGAATCCGAGTATGAATGATTGGATATGGAAATTAGACATATATCCAAAAGTGAAAATTTTCCTATGGAAAATTGATATGAATGGACTTCCAACAAAACAAAGACTTTATGAAAAACATATTGCAATTCCACAAGGATGTCTCATGTGTAATGGAACCCACGGAGACTCAATACACTTGATGATTAGTTGCCCACACACGTTACGGGTGATCAAAAGCATAAATGTAAATACCGAGCGAATCATTAGGACGTATGTACCTCCACAACAGAACCCAAGGAATGTTTTATACGACATCAAGAGAAAATTAGGAAAAGTTGAGTTCATTGAACTTGCACTAACATGGTGGAGCATATGGTATCAAAGGAATAAGCTAGCATTCCAAACAACGACTAATGATGTTATACAAGATCTAAGCCAACATATTCGAGCTCAGTTGAGGCAATGGGAACAAGCCAAGAAGTGGCAAGAGGATGAAGAAAAGGCACAAGATAGTATGGTTCGAAGACGGCCTACTACACGACAAAAGTTGAGCCACTGGAAAAGGCCAAACCCTCAATTTGCAAAGCTAAATTTTGATGGCTCTAAGATAAGCAATGGAAACGCTTCAGGCGGATCGATTATTAGGGATGTAGATAGAAATCCGTTAACTGGAACTGTAAGAATATTTGGCAACGTATCAGTCCTGATGGCTGAATCTCTGGCATTGTTGGATAGAATATTAAAGGTCAAACAAAGCAATATCAAAAGAATTGAGATAGAAGGTGATAATATAACGATTATCAAAGCTATCAAGGGTCAGATCAGGTGTCCATGGAAAATTGAAAGGATTGTAGCAGATATCTCGTATTCCTTCGCGGATTCGAGTCAGTCCGAGTTTCACATGAGAATAGGCAGTGAAATGTTGTGGCCGATAAAATTGCAAATCTGGGCCACAGTCACTCAAGGGAAACAATCTGGAACCATCACGAGCTGCTAGCTCTCATCCATCAGGATGCTCTAGGATTTCCGCCTTAAAGTCGGAATCCTAATCCTCACCAAGTCAAAAATAAAAAAAAACGGAGAAGGAATATTACATCTTGGATCAATAGATTCGATCAAAGTAGAGAAATGGAGCTAGTTGGATATTTTTCAATGGAATGATATGTACTTTGCTTATAAACTAAACAAATGAGCCAATTAATACTTCATATATTTATAAAAAAAGAAAAAAGAAAACAAAAACAAATGATGTGCATAATATATGTCAACAAGATTGTGCCCACGACAGGGTCGATTGGGATTTGTTATTTAAAGTGATGAAGAAGTTTGGTTTTTGTGACATATTCATAAATTGGATCAAACAATGCGTTACGACGGTCTCATTCTCTGTGTTAGTTAACAATGGACCGACGGAACCATTCCTTCCAGAGAGAGGACTAAGACAAGGTGACCCACTTTCCCCTTACCTATTTATTTTAACCATGGAAGTGTTTGCAAGACAATTACAAAGGATTAGTAACACCACAAGAAACTCAGTCGGATTTGCACTAACCAGACCAGGGACAAAGATTCCCTTCCTAGCATTTGCCGATGACATAATAATTTTCGCCAAAGCAACACAAAATGCTTGTGTGACAGTAAAACAAACAATTGAAGAATATTGTGCAATTTCTGGACAAAAAGTTAATTATCATAAGTCAGCATTTCAAACCTCGAAAAATGTGGATAACCAACATAAACAGAGAATACAACAGGTGTTAAACATAACAACAATGACTAACTTAGAAAAGTACCTTGGTTGTCCGATTATCAATGGACGTGTGAATCGAGAGACATTTACAGAAACAATAGGAAAATCCAAGACTCAACTGGCCAAATGGAAAGCAAATGCGTTATCACAAGAGGGACGAGCCACACTCATCCGATCAAACCTCGACGTTAAACCAAACTATATCATGCAAAACTTCTTGCTCCCCACTTACATACACGATAACTTAGACCAGATTAATCGTTGTTTCCTTTGGAACAAAGACCCAAACTACAAACCCCTAATAGGGTGGGATAAAATTTGTAAACCGAAATCTCACGGGGGACTAGGTATTAAGAAAACTGAACATATGAACAAAGCTTTGCAAATGAAATTGTTATGGAAACTCATTGCAGAACCTTCTAATATTTGGGTTTACCTTATGAATGAAAAATATTTGAAGAATGAATTCCTCCTATCATACAAGAAAAAGTCGAACACCTCATGGCAGTGGAGCAAGCTAATGAGCTTACGTTCGGAATTTGAAGAAGGACTAATTTGGCAAGTGGGGGATGGAAAAACTATTAAGTTCTGGACCGATAAATGGGTTCTTAATGAACCGCTCTTCAACTATGCAATAAACCAAGATCAATGCGATAAACAAACGAGTGTAAGTGAATTCATTAACTCGGACAAACAATGCATAACCCACAAATTGATGGCTGTCCTCCCACAGAACATTGTCGACCGAGTGCAAGAAATACCTATTCCAATGTCAACAATTCGAGACAGAGTATATTGGGCCCCGAGCAAAAATGGATGGTTCTCAACATCATCAGCGGTAGAACTGATAAGTAAAATTAATACATTTAACCCAAGCACTAACAAATGGATTTGGAAATTAGATACATTTCCCAAAGTAAAACACTTTTTATGGAAAATTGATAAAAACGGCCTTCCGACAAAAGAACGATTAAGAGAACAACACATATCAATCCCTCCAGGTTGTTTGTTGTGTCACAACACATTTGAAGACACAATTCACTTGATGATTGATTGCCCCCACACTAAACAAACTCTACACAGACTTAATCCAAACATTGCAAACCTAATCGATACAATAGATACAGCTAATAAGAACCCCTCAAATATCTTAAGTGAGCTACAACAATTGTTAGGAGAGAAACAATTTTCCGAACTAGCTGTGTGTTGGTGGTGCATATGGCAGCAGAGAAACAGATTAGCATTTCAAAAAGAACCAAATAGCTATATCCATGACCTGGAGAAGTATATCCGATCCCAAATTTATTTATGGACCAAGACCAAAGTGTGGACCGAGGATGAGGAGGAAAACGAAAACAAGGAAAAAACAAAAAGTAGAAGGAAACAAAAATCAAAATGTTGGGAAAAACCAGAACAAGGATGGGTCAAAATCAATTTTGACGGTTCAGTCTTGCAAAATAACTCTGCGTCTACAGGCTTTATAATTCGGGATCACAATGGTGACACCATTTGTATAGGCACAAACACAACTCGATCTAGTTCTATTATACAAACTGAGGCTCGAGCCCTAAGAGAAGGACTTATAGCAGCAAAACAAAGAGGATTTAAAAAAATCTTAATGGAGGGTGACAACCTAACCGTCATTAAAGCGGCCCAAGGAACTTGTCAGTCCCCTTCGGAAATTGACATTCTGATCTCAGACGTCTTGGTTATAATCCAAACGTTTGAGTCATTTCGCGTGTCACATGTGGGTAGGGATCTCAATTCCGTGACTGATAAAATTGCAAAGTTGGGCCACAATCTCCCCATCGACCACATTTCAAATCACTTAGAGTTATCTACTCTCATCCGTCAGGATGCTCTAGGACGACCCCCTTAGGGAGTCCTCCTAATTCTTACCTTTTCAAAAAAAAAAAAAAAAAACAACAAGATTGTGCCTTTGTAAAGCATGCAGATGTGCGTTTTATATGTAATCTTGTCCAAAGACCATGTTCTGGAGTATATAACATAACGTTGCATTGCAACTTGCTAGTTCTACACTTCTACGTACCACATGTTTTCATTTCCAAACATTTCATTTTGACATAAAAAAGGCAATACATTATATACTACTTTATTTCATCCACATAATGAACCGGATCCGTGATTTAGGCAAACCAGCTCGATTATTACGTACCATACATCAATATATGTATATCAAATGTTTAATTACACCAGTATAAAGTTAGTATGTGCAATGAATCTCAATCTCAATTTAGCTCATTTAAAAAAAAAAAACCAAAGTAAGATAAAAAATAAAATTAATCTCATCACTTGTGAATTGTGATGAGTAACAGAGCGTTTGAATGAACTGAAATCCAACATAAAATTGCAAGAAATTAAGAGAATATAATAATATTGACCTCTCATAGCAGGAATCAAATCATAGAGCTGGACCTTCCATTTGGGTCACCAATGACACCCTGCACCTCATAATTATTTGCAGCTCATAAAATGCACCTTGCATATGCCAACATGTTCTCCAGCTTTTTCCCCATCTCTTCAAAATCCCCAAACTCATTAAAGTTCAAATCTTTACAAAGAAATTTCAATTTCACTTGTAGCTTTGCCTTCCCCTTTTCTTTCTCCCATCTGGGTTCTTCTTCATTCTGCCAATTGAGGGGCCAATTTGGTTGAACTCCTCAAATGGCTCCTCCAAACACTGTGATGAGCACAATGGATAGACCAACCATTGTCACTTTAGAGAAGAAGGAGAAGAACAAAGAAAAGTCAGTTAGCTCAAAACAGTTCACATGGGTACTCCTCCTCAAAGCACAGAGACTCCTCAGCTTCATCTCATGGCTACCCATTGCATCCAAATCTCTCTTCTTCAAAATCAAGAAAAGGGTAGCCATGGCAGACAAGATCAGTGATGAGCAGCCCAGAAATAGAGGGAAACTCTACAATTTCATTAGGGTTTGCCTTGTAATCTCCATTTTAGGGCTTGCAATTGAAGTAATTGCACATTTAAAGAGGTGGAATCTCAGTGGATTGGATTTGATCCAATATGGGTATTGGGAGGAAGTTGAAAGCAACATTCTTCAGTGGTCTTATATGGCTTGGGTGTCATTTAGGGCTGATTATGTTGCCCCTGTTGTCATTCTCATGTCCAGATTCTGTATTGTCTTGTTTCTGATCCAGTCCTTTGATAGGCTAGTGCTTTGTATTGGGTGCTTTTGGGTCAAGTACAATAAGCTCAAGCCTACCATTGATGAAGCTCAAGCTCTTGATATTGAGGATGACACCAATTTCCCCAAAGTCCTTGTTCAGATCCCTATGTGCAATGAGAAAGAGGTAACAAATGAATTACTGGTCTTTTTAACTTCTTCTGGTTGGTGTAGGATTAATGATATCTCCATCATTTTCTAGCTCCAAATCTGTATTGTCCCCATACCATTGGAGGAAAATGACACAATCTTATTTTGGCTAATGACGGTAAAGTACCCACAATTTTAGGATTTCTCTGTAAAATCCTCCAGTTTTAATTAACCTCCCATAAAGTTGCGTTCTTTAGATATTTATCACTCATGGACAGAGTATGGCCATACCTCCATTATTGACATGTCATAAAATCGGGAATCTAATTCCAATTGGGATTTGATTGGTTGATATATTTCGATTTCTAAATTGATGATAACTATATTTTAGTATGGACCGTATGATTTTTATCTCTGGGTGTACATTTGTTTCTTACTAGAAATGATGTCATAGTTATTCATTTTCGCAAGTCTAATGTCAACCTCTGTGCTTTCCTGTTATGAAGGTGTACGAGCAATCAATTGCAGCAGCCTGTCAGCTGGATTGGCCAAAAGACAGAATCTTGATCCAAGTTCTCGACGATTCAGACGACGAAAACTTGCAGTTTTTAATCAAGGATGAAGTGTACTCATGGACTGAAAAAGGAGTGAACATAATCTACAGACACAGGTTCATCAGAACAGGCTACAAAGCTGGCAATCTGAAATCAGCCATGTCCTGTGATTATGTCAAGGACTACGAATTCGTCGCAATCCTTGATGCGGACTTCCAACCGAATCCTGATTTTCTCAAACTAACAGTCCCTCACTTCAAGGTGGAATCACATTCCACAATTCAAATGGAAACATATTTGTTTTCTTAATAATCTGACCATTTTAATCAAATCCTACTTCATTGTGCAGGGAAAACCAGATCTCGGTCTAGTCCAAGCTAGGTGGTCATTTGTTAACAAAGAAGAGAATTTGTTAACAAGGCTTCAAAACATCAATCTTTGCTTCCACTTTGAAGTGGAGCAACAAGTGAATGGCATGTTCTTGAACTTTTTCGGGTTCAATGGGACAGCTGGCGTGTGGAGGATAAAGGCCTTGGAGGACTCTGGAGGGTGGCTGGAGAGAACCACTGTGGAGGACATGGATATCGCGGTTCGGGCCCACTTGCACGGATGGAAGTTCATCTTCCTCAATGATGTCAGAGTTCTTTGTGAGTTGCCAGAGTCCTATGAAGCCTACAAGAAGCAACAACATCGCTGGCATTCGGGTCCTATGCAGCTCTTTAGACTGTGTCTTCCTGCCATCATAACTTCCAAGGTAAAAAGACTCGATCTTTATGAGAGTGATATAGAAGTTTTCTAAGTTGAATTCATGGTTTTAGAACTTCGTCCTTCATATGCTTGTTTTTCTGATGAAGATGTCAGATTGTGAATAAATAATGAAATGTTACATTCATCTCACTGGTGTTTTTAATGCAGATATCAATATGGAAGAAGTCAAACTTGATATTCCTATTCTTTCTTCTAAGGAAGCTGATTCTACCATTCTACTCCTTTACACTATTTTGCATCATACTTCCATTAACCATGTTCATCCCTGAGGCCGAGCTTCCCAATTGGGTGATCTGCTACGTACCCGTCTTCTTATCCTTCTTAAACATCCTACCAGCACCCAAGTCATTCCCCTTCCTCATCCCCTACCTTCTATTCGAAAACACAATGTCGGTTACCAAGTTCAATGCCATGATCTCCGGGCTTTTCCAGCTAGGCAGCGCCTACGAATGGGTGGTGACTAAGAAAACAGGCAGAGCTTCTGAGTCGGATCTTCTGGCTGTTGCAGAAAGGGAAAAGGCCATGATGAGCAATGACAAGATTCAAAGGCGGTCGTCGGAATCCGGGCTAGAGATGCTTGGTAAGATGAACAATCAAGAAGCTGTTGTTGGGCTTCTTCCAAAGAAGAATAGGAAGAGGAATAGGATTTACAAGAAAGAGCTTGGGCTTGCTTTTTTACTTCTTACTGCAGCTGGAAGGAGCTTGTTGTCTGCACATGGAGTTCACTTCTACTTCTTGCTCTTCCAAGGGCTTTCATTTCTTGCTATGGGATTGGATTTGATAGGTGAGCAGGTGAATTGAAGACATCAGAATTCTTTTCTTTTTTTTAATTTTTTTTTTTTTTATAGGTTGATTATTCTTGGGGCTTAGCGTATACAGATGAATTGGGCAAATAGTTAGTTGCTACACAGCTCTATTATTTTATAAGTTCATATGAACATGTGTCAACCATTTTCTGTTGATTTTTCGTTTATGAAACTGCAATATACAACAATATCATTGCCCTACCTTTCTCACAAAAATCTTATGGAAATATCAAAATCAACTTCAGCAATGAAAAATCATATTGCATTAAGTACATATTTTCACCAAAATATACATATAGGATATAGCAAATTAGCATTGTATCTTATCCTCAAAGTCCTTGAACTTTGCTCACCAAAAACTGACATAACGTTACTCAATGAGAACATGTTTTCAAGTACAAAATAGCATTCAACAGTAGAGCTTTGATAGATGTAGTTACGTATTTCGTTTGACAAGATTTTTAACAAAACGAATGCTTACAAGATTATTCCCCTAAAAGCTACTCCATTTTATGTCTAATAGAAGAGCAGACTATGATACTTAATGGGAGAAGGCTTCTTACAGAAAGAATTAGGTCCTTATCAACCACGTCCATCTCGAAATTAGATGCCTTCAAAGTCCGGAGCAATGAGGAAAATTTCTGGATTAATTCGGGTGAATCTCGGGTTCTATACTTGCAAGCTCAATTGCAAAATTGTGCGAGAAATGCGTTACTCTTGGAGGGTAAGGCCTGCCATGGCCAAATCATCGAGCTTTGTTTGCAGTCTGATACCTTGACATCCAACATTCTCGTGAACATGTACTGTAAATGCGGACTCATTGGGTATGCACGACAAGTGTTCGATCAAATGCCTGAATGAAGCTTGGTCTCTTGGAATACCATGATAGGGGCGTATACCCAAATTTGGAATTCGGAGGAGGCTCTGGATTTGTTCATAGAGATGCAGAAAGAGCGTACCTCGATCAGCGAGTTCACGGTTTCGAGTGTGCTTTGTGCCTGTGCTGCAAAAGGGGCTGTCTTTGAGTGCAAGCAGCTTCATGCCTTTGCTGTTAAAACTGCAGTCTTTTCCAATGTGTTTGTGGGTACTGCTTTACTTGATGTCTACTCGAAGTGTAATTTAATCGAGGAGGCATCCGTTGTTTTCGATAGCATTGAGGAGAAGAGTGATGTGACTTGGAGTTCAATGGTGGCAGGCTTCGTACGCAACGAACACTACGAAGAAGCATTGTTGTTGTACAAGAAGACACTGGCAGAAGGAGTTCTCCAAAACCAGTTTACCATTTCATCAATCCTCTCTGCCTGTGCAGGGATTGCAGCTCTAATTGAAGGTAAACAACTGCATTCTGTTCTCTGCAAAGTCGGTTTCAATCAAGACGTTTTCGTGTCTTCCTCTCTCGTTGATATGTATGCGAAATGCGGCTGCATTGTAGAAGCCTATCGCGTATTTTCTGACCAGGGTGATAAGAACATGGTATTGTGGAATGCTATTGTATCCGGTTTCGCTAAACATGGCGGGTCTTTAGAAGTTCGAATTCTGTTTGAGAAAATGAAGCAGACGGGTTTTTGGCCTAATGAAGTGACTTATGTTTCTTTGTTATCTGTCTGTGCTCACAAGGGTCTTGTTAACGAGGGCCGAGCATATTTTGATCTTATGGTAAAGGAGCATAGTGTGAGACAGAATGTTCTTCACTATTCTTGCTTAGTTGATATTCTGGGCCGAGCTGGGCTGATTGAAGATGCATACAGTGTAATTAAGAGTATGCCATTTGAAGCTACTGCTTCCATGTGGGGTTCATTTTTGGCTTCATGTCGGAAATTCAGAAATGTGGAGTTGGCTGAGATTTCCGCTAAGAAGCTGTTCGAGATAGAGCCTGAGAATGCAGGAAACCATATCTTGATGGCGGATATTTACTCTGCAAGCAAGAATTGGGGCGAAGCCGCAAGATCAAGGCAATTTTTGAGGGATGGTTCAGTGAAGAAGGAGAGGGGTAAAAGTTGGATTGAAATTAAAGACAAGGTACACACATTTATGGTCGGAGAGCGAAACCATCCTCACATTGCTGAGATATATTCAAAGTTGGAAGATTTAATGGAAGAGATAAGAGACTTGGGTTATAAAGTTCAGGTTGAACATGATGTTCATGATGTGGAAGAGTGCAGAAAAGAGGAGCTTCTGAGACACCATGGTGAGAAGTTGGCTCTTGTTTTCGGGTTGATGGCTATGTCACCTGGCGTGCCGATTAGGATTATGAAGAATCTTAGGATCTGTGGAGATTGTCATTTGTTTATGAATTATGCATCTAAAGTTAGAGAAAGAGAAATCATTGTCAGAGATGTGAATAGGTTCCACCATTTCAGAAATGGATACTGCTCTTGTGGGGATTTCTGGTAGTTTGCAAGAAGTCATATTAAGTGTAGTTCAAGAACTGTTCTCCAAGAAACACAATACAGTATTTTTCTTCTCCTTTTTTGGGTTAGTTTCCAAATTTTCCAAACAGCAAGAAATGGGACAAACTTCATCTGATCAAATCAGTACATTATTGCCAACAAGGCCTTCCAGTAGCATTAGGATACACCCTTCCCTTAACATTATAAACCCATATACTACAATAGCACTCTGATACTAAAAGCTGTTAATATGGGAAAACTCAATCAAAAAGAATTCAAAATTGCAAATTGGCAATACAGCCTGACGATAAATCTGCCTTCCCTAATATACCTTCGTTGGATTGAGGAATCTCCACCGTTCAAAATCATGCCCCAAATCATCCCCATTTGAATCTCTAACTATTTTACTTTTTTACAAATTCAAATTGGGAGAAATCGGATATCGCTTTTAGAAATTTTCTTTTGGGTCAAGAAGAGAGTCAAGCCCCATTTTTTTGCACTAGATCATCAAATAACAAAGAAACAATAGAGGAAGGAGGTTCCTCAAAATTCATAACATCCACATCTAAATCAAAAACATAATTAGCTAACTTATCAGCAATTTTATTCAAAGCTCTAAGATTATAAATGACTATCATTTGCCAATTCCATCCTTGGATCAAGTTGCGACACAGTGGACCACGATCATTCCTTTGGGTAGGTGGGAGTTCGCCATTATGAGGGCCAACAACCACCAACGAATCGGTCTCCAAAATGGCCTTAAAGCCCTTTCCATCCCACAGTGGGTTGAGGCCATAGAGAATAGCTAACAGCTCCGCTTTTATGGCCAAGCAGTGGCCAAACTTCGCCGAGAAAGCCCTCAAGAACGTGCCATTGCTGTCCCTTAAGACCCCTCCACCACTTGCTTCACCAGGATTACCTCTAGATGCGCCTTCCACATTCAGTTTCAGACAGTCCGAGGGCGGCGGACTCCATGTAGTCGGACGAATAGCAGCCTCAGAGCACCTGTCTCCATTCTGATCAATACTAGCAGCTGCAGCACTTAGGTAAGCCGAAGCCATGGCTTTAATCACTTGTAAAGTGCTGTTGACATTATCCGTTTTATACTCAAACACAACCGCGTTGCGTTGCTTCCAAATATACATCGCTAGTATTGAATCGTGCTTGGTTGATTGATAAATAAAACTAGTACAAACCCCGTACTATGTACGGGTAATGTAAATATAAAGCCGAATTATCCGATTCGATATCGAATTTTGATACAAATCCGCTTTTAACTCGATAATTTTTAATCTAAACCCGATAGACCGAAGTATGAATCTATTGACATATATATATGTACTTTCATTAATATATTGTTAATTTTAAATAATTATATTCAAATTTTCATATATATATATATATATTATTTAATATACTATTGACATTTGTGAAAGTTTTTCACTATTACTTAAAATTTAATAATGATAAAAACGTATACTAATAAATAAAGAAAAATTATTAAGATATAAAAGAAAATCACTTCAATTATATTATAATACAAGGATATAATTTTTGACTCTCACTTGACAAAAAGCGTATAACATTTTTTAATGTAAGGTATATCTCAACAATATCTCAAAGTATTGTAGGTATATCTCCACAATATCTCCAAACATGTAATCAAGGGTTATGTACATATATAAAAATAATAATTATGTACGTATATCTCCAAATATGGAAAAATGATTTCATTGTGAAACCAAAAAAAAGTCTTATGCAATATTCTAACTACCTAATTGGTACATATATAAGTAATTTCATGATCATTCATATTTTTTTCAGTATTTTTTTCTGCAACTTTGGGATCATTCGTAAACTATCTAATATTCTAACTACCTAATTGGTGCATATAGAAGCAATTTCGAGATCATTCGTATTTTTTTTCAGTATTTTTTCTGCAATTTTGGGATCATTCATACTTTTTTATGCATTTTTTTTATTCAACCTAGATTATGCGGCATCAAAAACTGTTGGGATGGTGGTTAGTCCCGACAATCGATACCAATAGGTTTTGATGATGATTGAACACTTGAGAAACATTTAATCTAGTTTGCTACATGTTTCAGGATCAAACAGGTTGGATTGAGCATGAAACAGAGCAGGAACATCCGATGGGATCAACCGGATCATCAAATAGCTGGCGCGCAAGCTGGAAGCTATTTATGGAAACGCGCGTGAAGGGATCGGATGGAACGAATTACTTATCTTTGGAAGATTTCGAAGATTTGTTAGTTTGTTGAAGATATTATCTTATTCCCTAAGTAAGATATATCTGATTTGGTGATCGATATATTCTAGGATAGAAATTCCTTCTAGCCGATTAGTATATATAGATCATTGTATTAGGGTTGTTACTTACGCTTTTTCAAGAGAGTTGAGAGAGCTTTGTGCCTGAGTAAAGAACACACGAAGTACTCTAGGTCGAGTTGTGTACGAGAGCTAGAGGTGTGGGTCAAGTCTGTTGAGTCGATTTACAAGTGTGTCCGACGCTGAGGGATCTAGATCTGGGTACAAGGTATTGTGTAGATCTTAAGATCAAGGATTCGCGTTTGTAAGTTCATACTTGGTAATAACAAAAGGCTGGCTTGATTTGAATCTCTTTGTGTGAACTTAAACTTGTTTGAACTGTTTGTTATTTCCGCTGCCCGGTTTGTTGATCCCTCTGGAGGATCAACATCCGTATACTAACACACGTAGATCCTACAATTGGTATCAGAGCCTGCGTGCTCTAGTTTGTGTGTTTGTGTCAAACAGGTTTTGAGATGGAGAAACAACTTCAAGAACTTGGTGTCTCTAACTCCAAGCCCCCGTTGCTGCTCCCGGGTCAGTACAATCAATGGCAAGACGCTATGTCTGATTGGATCAAGGGAAAGAGCTTCCAATCCTGGTTGGCTATTGAACTAGGAGACTTTGAAGTTGATGCTGAGAAAAAAGCTAATCCCAGAACCATGGGACCAGATGATTTCAAGGCAATGGAAGCCAACTTCCTTGCTAAGACCTTCATCTCTTGTGGGGTCACAAAGGAAGACAAGAACAAGATTGGCAACCTGAAGAATGCCAAGGCGATGTGGGAAGCTCTGAGTGACATCCATAACGGCACTACCGAGATGAAGGATGATCTGATCCTTGCTACCCAGAAGGAATTCCTCACCTTCAAGATGAAGGAAGGGGAAACTGTATCCTCCTATCAATCTAGATTTACTACTCTTGATACTAAGATGATTAGTCTAGGTCTTAATGATGACAAGATATCGACTAATACTAAAGTTAGAGTGTTAATCAATGGACTTACTGGTGATTGGGAACATAGTCGTCTAACCTTCCATGAAAATGATAAGAACAAGTCTCTTAAGTTGCATGAGTTCTTTGCTAAGCTGACAAAATATGAAATTGAAAGAAATTGTATCAGGGAAGGAAAGGATACGCCTAAGTCCCTAGCTCTCAAGCTTGAGAAAGCTATTGGGTACATCGTGGAGGATGGAGAGGAGGACACTATTGATCCTGATGATCAAACTGCCCTCTTCACTAAAGCAATGAGGAAGCTGTGGAACAAAGGGAAGTTCCCAGGGAGTCGCCCCAACAACTCTGGTGGGCGACGTATGAACAATGATGAAGTGAGAGACAGCAAGGACGTCACATGCTATCGGTGTCGTGACAAGGGCCACTATGCTAAGTCCTGCCCTAAAGGATCAGAAGGAGAAAGGCCCAACAAGTTGAAGAACAAGGAAAGAGCTTTTGCTGCATGGGGATCAGATGCTGAGGAGGACGAGGAAGAAGAGCACCACACGTGCAAAATGGCTATTGCTACGCCAGAGTCCTCTTCATCTGAGGTACCTGAATCTGAGTTCCTTGATTCCTTGAAAGATCTATCTAGGGAAAGTTTGATTAGAGTAATCACTGAATTGCATCATGATTCTATTGAGGCTCAGATAGAATTCACTAAAGCTAATGACATGTGCAATGAACTGAAAGAATCTATTGAAAGTGCTTCTGAAAAATCTGTTGATACCTGCAAGCATTGTCCTGAACTTGAAATTAAGATTCTCAACATGACTACCACTATTGATGAGCTAAATGATGAAATTGTTGCATTAAATACTGAAAAAGGTGTTTTGTTGACTAAACTTGATATTGCTAAGGGTAAACAGGAAGTTGTTGATGTAGGTCCTACCTTTGTTCCCCAGAGATTCGGGATAGGTTACACAGGAGACAAAGAGAAGGATGGGGCTCATAAGAACTTTGATGCTGCTGAGCTGTATGAACAGAGGGGTAGGGAACTACAGAGTCTTAAAGATAGAAACTTGCACTTGACCAAAAGAATTCAGGTTTTAGAGCAAGGTGAGGAGAAAAACCCAAGTGAGGACTCTGAGTGGTATGTAGGTAAACCAACCCATAAAATGTTCATAAAACAATCAAAGGGTAGTGAGCCTAAGGACCTTAACAAGGATAGGATCAATGAGAGAAGAATCTAGAAACCTCACCCTAAGTATCACATGGGAGGTTACTTTATGACTTGTTGGTACTGTGGCGATGGAGGACATAGGAAAGCTGACTGTGAGAAGAGAAAGTCCCAAGCTGAGAAGAGTGAGAATAGGAGCAATGAAGCTAGTACCTCTCAGGAAGCCCCTAGGAACAGAACGACTAGGAATAGAGTTCCTAGGAACAATGGACCTAGGAACAATAGACCTGGAAACAATGGACCTAGGAACAACCCTCATAGAGCCCCTAGGAATTTTCAGCGTGCTAACCAAGGTCCACCTAGGATCAAGAAACTTGCTTCTCAAAATGCATGCAATGTTGTGAATCTACTTGATTTTTATGAAGCTAGTCCTGAGGAACAAAGAAAGTATCAGTATCTTGCTCGACCTGGTCAAGCGAAGCTTGTCTGGGTCGTTAAGGACTAATCTTTTAAATGCAGGGTGTTGTGAGTGAGGAGAACAGGTGGTACTTTGATAGTGGATGTTCGTGCCACATGACCGGTAACAGAAACAACCTCAACTCACTGAACACAAGTGCTAAAGGAGCTGTGTCCTTTGGCAACAAGAATGAAGGCAAAATCTTAGGGACTGGCGCAGTAAGGATCAATGATAGTGTACAAGTGCAGGATGTAAAGCTTGTGAATGATCTTGGATTCAACCTACTTAGCATTGCTCAAATCTGTGAGCAAGGAAACAATGAAGTGATTTTCTCATCCAAGGAATGTCTCGTCAAAGACAGGAAGAATGGAGAAGTGGTACTCAGAGGTAACAGGTTCAACAATGTTTACATTCTTGATCCTTCTTTCAAACCACTTCAGGGAATTTGTTTGGTAACAATTGCTGATACTAGTGCCCTCTGGCACAAGCGTGTTGGACACGCGAGCTCTCACCTTTTGTTCAAGATTTTCAAACAGGACCTAGTAACCGGAATGCCATGTGTTCAACAAGACCAGGGATCGATCTGTAATGCTTGCGTTACAGGGAAGCAATCCCGTAGTTCCTTCAAGTCGAAGAATGTTGTGAGCACATCACGTCCCCTAGAATTGCCCCATATGGACTTATGTGGACCAATGAAGGTGGCCAGCTTTTCCGGGAGTCGATATATCTTTGTTATTATTGATGACTTTTCTAGGTACACTTGGACCATCTTTCTCAAGAACAAGAGCGAGGCGTTCCAAGAGTTTGAAGCGCTTGTCAAACAGCTGGAGGTTCGTGTGGGACAGAAACTTGGTGCTATCCGGTCGGATCATGGGACGGAGTTTGAGAATGCTTCATTCCTACATTTCTGTAGGACCAATGGAGTTTCTCATAACTTCTCTGCTCCTCACACACCTCAACAGAATGGAGTGGTAGAGCGCAAGAACAGGACCCTGGAAGACATGTCCAGGACCATGCTGATTGATAGTGGACTTCCACAAGTCTATTGGGCCGAAGCCGTCAACACGGCTTGCTATATCCTTAATAGGGCTATGATTCGTCCAATTCTTTTGAAAACTTCTTATGAACTGCTCAGGGGACGAAAACCCAATATTGCACACTTGCGAGTCTTTAGTTGCAGGTGCTTTGTACATAATAATGGCAAGGATGCTCTCGGGAAGTTTGATCCCAGGAGTGATGAGGCCATCTTTATGGGATATGCACTAGATAGCAAGGCGTACAGGGTTTTCAACAAGAGAACAAGGAAGATGGAGGAAAGTATTCACGTGGTCTTTGATGAAAAGACTATGGTTGGAAATCATCACACCTCATCTCTTGATCCCTCGGTGCATCTTCAGCAAGAGGATTCCGAAGAAGAAGATGAAGGACCAAGGCGGACAGATGGAAGTGGTGGAAGCTCAAATGTCAATAATTCCACAGAGTCCAGTGGTGATCCTCCAAATGACGATGATGGTGCATCCAATGCATCTATGCCATCACTGGAGGGAGATCCCGTGTACGATGAAGGTCCTGAAGATGGTGTTTCCTCTGATCCCACTCCCGATCCCTCTTCAACCAATGTTGAAAGTGACCCACAAGCTGAGGGGGAACAAGAAGGAGGTACATCAACAGAAGGATCAATTCAAGTCAGGAATTATCAACAGCGAGCCGCTCACCCACTTGACAATCTTCTAACTCCTTTAGAGAAGGAAGGTGTAAGTACTCGATCCCAACTTCGTAGTTTCTTTGCATACCATGCGTTTATCTCTTTTGTAGAACCCAAGACGATCGATGAAGCTCTTCGTGATCCGGATTGGGTTGTGGCAATGCAAGACGAGTTAAACCAGTTTGTGAGGAACAAGGTGTGGGAACTAGTACCAAGACCAAAGCACAAGAAGGCAATTGGAACCAGATGGGTCTTCTGGAACAAACTTGATGATGGTGGAATTGTAGTGAGGAACAAAGCGCGGCTGGTTGCCAAAGGTTACAACCAACAGGAAGGGATCGACTACGACGAGACCTATGCTCCTGTTGCCAGGATCGAGGCAATCCGTTTGCTAATTTCTTTTGCAGCTCACAAAGGCTTCAAACTGTTCCAAATGGATGTGAAGATGGCATTCTTAAATGGATTCCTCCAAGAAGAGGTGTATGTGGAACAACCTCCTGGCTTTGAAGATGTTGATTGTCCTGACCATGTGTACAGGTTAGACAAGGCGTTGTATGGGCTCAAGCAAGCTCCTAGGGCTTGGTATGATAGGCTCGCCCAGTTCCTATTGTCTAATGGGTATAGACGTGGTGCAATCGACAAAACGCTGTTCCTTCTGGAACAACGCGGTGAGATTCTGGTAGTACAGGTGTATGTTGATGATATTGTGTTTGGTTCCACTAACCCAGCTCTTGTAGAAAAGTTCAAAACTCTTATGAGTAGCGAGTTCGACATGAGCATGATAGGGGAACTATCATTTTTTCTTGGTCTTCAATTTTCGCAGGAAAAGGAGGGAACAAGGATCCATCAATAGAAATACATCAAGGAGATGCTTAAGAAATATGGCATGGATAACACGAAACCCATTGATACACCTATTTCTACTAACACTCGTTTGGATGCAGATGAAGGTGGGATCAATGTTGATCAAAAGACGTATCGAGGAATGATAGGTTCCTTGTTATATCTAACGGCCAGTCGGCCAGATATTGTGTTTAGTGTTTGTCTATGTGCCAGGTTTCAAGCAAATCCCAAGGAGTCTCATCTCAAGGAGGTGAAAAGGATCTTTCGATATCTGAAGGGATCTACCAATCTCTGCCTTTGGTACCCTAAGATGTTCGAATTTGATCTTCTTGCATACACTGATGCTGATTATGCTGGGCACATTGTGGATAGAAAGAGTACATCGGGGATGGCGCAATTCATAGGACCCTATCTCGTTTCTTGGGGATCTAAGAAACAAAACACGGTTGCCTTGTCCACGGCCGAGGCTGAGTATGTAGCGGCCGCAGCGTGTTGTTCCCAGGTACTCTGGCTTAAACAGCAATTGGAGGACTATGGTATGTCTCTTGGAACTACTAGCATTCGATGTGATAACACAAGTGCCATAGACATTTCCAAAAACCCTGTGCATCACTCTCGTACTAAACATATTGAAATTCGCCATCATTTTTTACGAGACAATGTTGATAAAGGTTTTGTTAAGTTGGATCATTGCAGGACCGAAAACCAAGTGGCAGACATTTTCACTAAGGCATTGAATAGAAAACCCTTTGAGCATCTGAGGATACTCTTAGGCATGATCATCATGAACTAGTCAAGTCCCGGTCCTCTATTCCCCCAATGACTGGCTAAAATAACTCTTTGATCCAGGGGGAACAACACTGTTAAGTGCTATCTTCTTGACTATGTGCGTTCATGATGATTTACTTGTTTGTGATTATTGATCCATGTTGCTTTCGTTCACAAATCTTGAGCTATCATTATTTAAAGCATGAAAACTTTTTCTTTGATCCCAAAATGACTAACTTGATCTTGTTATCCCTTGTTATAAGCCGAAGTGATAGTTAGTCATAGACCGTCCCAAACCTTGATCCAGGTAAACGTTTCCTATGAACATATCTTTCTTGATCCTTTTCTTTTACGGGATTTACTTATCTGGATCATTTGTTGTGCCTAGCTTGTGTGAAATACTTTGTTTTGGATATGCGTGTGAGTTTTATTTGTTACCTATTTGCTATCCAAAACCTGCCCTTTTCATTTACTCAAGTATGTGCGTGGGATCAGTCCAAAGGATCATTCTGAGTTATGCAGTATATGAGATCAGTTTAAGGAGCATTGAAGTCAGGGGTAACGGCTAGTAAAAACTGCGGAGAAGCGTTGTTACCGTTACCGGGTGAATTTTGTGCAGATTCTAGCCGTTGGAGGAACAATTATTGCGCAGATTTTGAAAACAGAATTTGCAGGGAGCCGTTGGTGAAAAATTATGAACGTTGGTGGATCAATCTGAATTGTGGCCGTTGCGAGATCCGTTAGAGGTAAATCTTTCCATATCCATTCCATATCTTTTCCCTCTATCCTTTGCCCATAAATATCTCACCCAAATCCCACCAAATCCCCTTCACTCTCTCTCGCCTAAAATCTCTCTTGCCTTAACCAAATCCCTGCTTCCTATAACTTTCTACTTTCCCCATCCAATTGCTCACAAAATCTCCAAACCCTAACTGCCCTTCCTAACCCAAGTTCTGACCAAAAATCATCCATGGCCTCCCAATCCAATGCTGAAAAGATTGCAGCCCTCCAGGCTCAAATTGCCGAGCTCTCCGCTCAAAAGGAGAGTGAATCCCAACCTCCCAAGGCTACGGAAGCCATTCCCATGACCTCTCTGGACTCCGTCGCCAACATTGGCAAGGAGGCGGTGGCCGAGGCGGAGCCGTCAGTGGCGGCCAAGGATCAAGAGGATGATCCCTCAGGGTCCGCGAAGAAGGCTGAAGAGGTGGAGGCGGAAAAGAAAGAGGCCGCTGATATTGCCTCCATGAAAGAAATAGAAGCAGAGCTCGCCTCCCCTGCCAAAAGCAAGTCTCTTTCCAAGAAAAGGGAGAGAGAAGAAGAAGAAGATGAGGACGAAATCATGGAGGTGGCCTCGGATTTGAAAGTATTGTAGGTATATCTCCACAATATCTCCAAACATGTAATCAAGGGTTATGTACATATATAAAAATAATAATTATGTACGTATATCTCCAAATATGGAAAAATGATTTCATTGTGAAACCAAAAAAAAGTCTTATGCAATATTCTAACTACCTAATTGGTACATATATAAGTAATTTCATGATCATTCATATTTTTTTCAGTATTGTTTTCTGCAACTTTTGGATCATTCATAAACTATCTAATATTCTAACTACCTAATTGGTGCATATAGAAGCAATTTCGAGATCATTCGTATTTTTTTTCAGTATTTTTTCTGCAATTTTGGGATCATTCATACTTTTTTATGCATTTTTTTTATTCAACCTAGATTATGCGGCATCAAAAACTGTTGGGATGGTGGTTAGTCCCGACAATCGATACCAATAGGTTTTGATGATGATTGAACACTTGAGAAACATTTAATCTAGTTTGCTACATGTTTCAGGATCAAACAGGTTGGATTGAGCATGAAACAGAGCAGGAACATCCGATGGGATCAACCGGATCATCAAATAGCTGGCGCGCAAGCTGGAAGCTATTTATGGAAACGCGCGTGAAGGGATCGGATGGAACGAATTACTTATCTTTGGAAGATTTCGAAGATTTGTTAGTTTGTTGAAGATATTATCTTATTCCCTAAGTAAGATATATCTGATTTGGTGATCGATATATTCTAGGATAGAAATTCCTTCTAGCCGATTAGTATATATAGATCATTGTATTAGGGTTGTTACTTACGCTTTTTCAAGAGAGTTGAGAGAGCTTTGTGCCTGAGTAAAGAACACACGAAGTACTCTAGGTCGAGTTGTGTACGAGAGCTAGAGGTGTGGGTCAAGTCTGTTGAGTCGATTTACAAGTGTGTCCGACGCTGAGGGATCTAGATCTGGGTACAAGGTATTGTGTAGACCTTAAGATCAAGGATTTGCGTTTGTAAGTTCATACTTGGTAATCACAAAAGGCTGGCTTGATTTGAATCTCTTTGTGTGAACTTAAACTTGTTTGAACTGTTTGTTATTTCCGCTGCCCAGTTTGTTGATCCCTCTGGAGGATCAACATCCGTATACTAACACACGTAGATCCTACAAAAACATTTTTTAATACAGTGCTGATGAGGTGGCGCAAGTTTTTCAATAAAGATGGGTTTTACTTTATACTGTATTATAGTAGATCACATGAATTTAGAAAGTCCGAAATTACCAAAATATATGTGTTTGGTTGAAGATTTTGTATTGAACATCCCATGATTTTCAAATTCACATGATTTTTAAATTCCTTTAATTCATAGGAATTTAATTAATTAGGAAGGGGTATGTAAGATTTTGCTTCACATAATTCCTAGAAAATAGACTTTTAACCAAATAAATTTTATAATTTTATCCGTTTAGCTAAACAAGCACTGTACTGAAGACAATAGGATAATATTAAATCAATCCCAAAAGTGAAAAAACATCAATAAAAAAATCCAATAGAGACCATTAATTAAACCCTAAAAGTAAAACACAAAAAAAGATATTAATTAAAGGGTATAGCAAGATGGTAACCTATTCTTTGTCACGAACATCATCCTTTACTATCTTACGCAAGGTGAATGCTAACAACACGGGGTAGCCAACAAGCAAAACACAAATTGCCAAGGACCTCGTTTCCTGAGGCGGATTGAGAAGGTGTAATCCGACGGTGTGGAAGGAGGCAATGACCAAAGCGATTCCGGTGAGCGTGGCTGCGACGGCGATCTCGGGAACCACGTCTTGCAAAGTGTAGGCGACCATGAGAAAGAAGAAAGAGAAGCCCAGCATGAGAATTAGGGCACGCGTGCACTCATCGGAAATGAGTCCGTAGCTCCAAGAGGTTGCGATGCCGGCCACCATGGCTCCTATCACGGCTAGCAACTTCCACACGTCGAGTTGCTCGAAGAATCGGTCAAAAGGAGCCGGGTACTTGGCCTTGCGCTTACCCCGTTGGGTAGCCCAGTGCAAGATCTTGCCTGCGACAACTCCTCCGATGACAGCTGGGTTTCGGGGAGCGGTCGCGTGGCTGTTCATAGGACGGTCCAAGTCGGCAGCATGGACCGGGATGAGCATGGAGCTGGTGAGAGACTCCTTAGTTGGAGCTGGAGCGGAATGTGTTACGCCGTCGAGGTGTTGTTGGCTAACAAATGATCCATCACCCTCCATGTTTTGTCGAATGGCCGGGGCCCTGATTGATTGTTGATATATGGAGAGCTTTAGCTAGATAGGGTTGAGGAAGACGTGTTGTGGATGTAAACTAGCTAGAGTATGATCGAGCCGATGCAAGGGGGGATGTTGGAGATAGACTATCCATGATCGATCAATTGAAGGGTTTGGGAGCTACCTAGATCTGTAGCTTGTACGTGTGTGTATACGAATAGAATTTCTGAGTAGCTAATAAATAGAGGGCGAGGTGTTGTATACGAAGACGAAGAGAGTTTCTGATTTATATGGGTTGATATCAATATGGAAGGGGTCACTGGTGTTTCTAAGGATGTTAATTCATTTCTTGTTGACTCTTCATAATTCTACATTTTCAGTTGACTCTTCGTTTATCAAACTGCAATATACAACAATATCATTGCCCTACATTTCTCACAGAAAATTAAATTCAGCAACGAAAAATCATACTGCATCAAGTATTGAGAAATAGCGCATACTCGAATCTCGTTATAGCGCATACCCGAATCTCGTTATAGCGCATACCATGGACGGTTCATACATGATCACAGAATAAAGGTGGACAAGTTAATATTGCTTATACATTTTTAATGGCCGAGTGTTACAATCTTAGTTCGGTTCGAGTATTGAGAAATAGCGCATACCGAATCTCGTTATAGCGAATACCCTCCGTCCATTAAAAAGGGATGGACGGTTCATACATGAGCACAGAAAACAGGTGGACAAGTTAATATTGTTCATACATTTTTAATGGCCGAGTGTTACAATCTTAGTTCAAGAACCTTGTCCAACATTTTTCTATGGACATTAAATTTTCGTCCATGACAAACATATGGACCGTTAAACGTTGTCCATGTTATTTGTATGGACATATCGCGTTTCTCCATTTATTTATAATGGTCGATTTGTCTGAATGTGAAAATTTGAAAATCGCGTTTTTCCGAGGAGTCGCGGGGATCCAACTGAAGAGAGGTTGAGGGTGACCAATCAGCTGCCTTCACGTTATGAATAAAATTTATTATAGATTTAATAAACTCTGACGAGGGATCTATTGGGAGCTAGGTCAAACATGTCAAATGGATTTGCTTCCAAGGTGTGATAAACAAGTTAGAATGTTCCGCCACAAAAAAAAACATAAAATAGCGACTAGCTAGGAAGGCATGCCATTTGGTGATGTCTTTTTCAGTTTGGGTAGACTACGGAAAACGAATTTGGACCGCCGGAGTTTATTCATTGCAGCAGCAACAACAACAAATACAAAGATATGTAAACATAACACGGAGTAATTTATACACGGGGTCAAATTTCATATGCAAAAGTCAAGCATCGCATGTAGGACTTCAACTCTGCGCTTTTGAAATTGAGTGCTAGCTGTTGATTCGGGTAGCAATTAAGGAATTGACTTATGTTTCTGTGTTATCTGTTTGTACTCACAAGGGTCTTTTTTTTTTGAAAAAAAAGGATAATTGTGTTAGTACACAAAATATGTCAGTGTACAGGTCTCAATTCCTTCTTCAATAATCTTCAATGTTCTTCCACTCCACGAGCCTTTCTCCCTTCAATGACCTGCAAAACAATGGACCAAGGGGCGAGCGACCCCTAATCCACCTCCGATGCTTAAGTCAGTAAGGGCAATGTTGATCAAAGGCGTCAGGCAGAGCGATAGCTTAGAACTTAACTTACCAGGCACATGCATACATGTGTATTTATAGAGGAGAGGGACGAGGGGGAGAGGGGCGCGCGCCCCTAGGTGGATCGGCCCACCAGGGCTAGGGTTTCGCGATATCTTGCTCTCCAAGTCAACCAAATATCTTATCTCAGGCGAAGATAAGATTCTCCTCCATAAATAATATCCTAACTAGAGTAACTACCCTAATAAAGGATAAAACATAATAAATATGGATAGCAAAATAAATAAGATAGAGAATTAAATGCTAACTAATTAATAGGGAAATTTGCCCGTCCACAATGCCCCCCTCCGGGACCCATATACTCGTACACCCTGTGCTATCCCGGGTATAGGGACCGGAGCTTAAGCGGTGAGTGGCCATGCAGATTAGGGTGCTCTTATTCGTATATTCATATATTCGTACATTCGTACAATCGTATATGCGTATATTCGTATATTCGTATATTCGTACATCCGTATTCTTCAAATACGGGATCCGTGCAACTCCTACGCATTCGTATCGTAGGGCCTTCATAGGGTGTTTTCCTTGGCCAAGTTATTCCGTTAGCGCATCGCATAACGTTGGTATTTTTTTGTGCAAGACTCAATCTAATGCAAGACAATTCAAACTTCAATTAAAAATTCAAACATGAAATGTCATGAACTAAGGACAAACTAAAAAATGAAAACCTAAAGGGGGGCCTCATCAAAACCGCGTGGGAAAAAGAGTACCGCCCCCACTACATGAAATCCTAGGTCTCGGCTGACTTATTTAGGACCGCGCAGGGCCTCAAGTCGCCGGTGTCTCGCCCGCGCCCGCGGGAGGTGGGCCGCGCTCGCGGCCGTCCTCACCGTGCTCGCGGCGATCCGAACGGTGCCCTTGGTCGGCATCGGTGACTATGTCCACTCGCCCGAGCCCTTTGTCGCCATCTGCGATCCTCTCCTTGGGCCGGACTCCTTTCGCGCATAGCCTCGCCTGAAGTTGGTTGGCCCACACCCGCACGATTGCGCCCTTATCCATGAATTAGACCATTTGGTACAAGGATGAAGGTACCGCTCCCATGCCATGGATCCAAGGTCGCCCGAGTATCAAGTTGTACGGCCCTGGGACGTCGACGACTACGAACTCGGTGTGATGCTCCTTTCCGGCGAGACTTACTCGAGCCTTTAGGACTCCAAGTGGAAAAGTGGGGTATCCACCGAGTCCAGAAAGTTGCATATTGACCTCTTCAAGATCCTTCTTGGATTTTCCGAGTGATTTGAGCGTGTCGTAGTACATCACGTCGACCGAGCTGCCGGAATCCACCAAGGCGCGGTGGATCTTGACCTCTCCGAGCTCTACCGTCAGGACAAGCGGGTCGTTATGCGGGTGCTGGACGGTGGCCAGGTCCTCGTCGCGAAAGACGAGTCCGGGTCCGCGTGGTCCGAGTGAGGGGCGCGGCTCGGCATGTTGGACGCGCATCACCTCTAGCTCGTGGCACTCCCTGCGAAACCGACTTCGCGATTCCGGATCATCTTCTTTGTAGAGAGCCGTAATAGTCTGGACTACCTCAATCTGCTTAGCACTCGTTCCCTCGTCATCCGAGGTCTTAACGTATTGCTTGAGGTGTCCTTTCTTTACTAGCTCCTCGAGGTATTTTTTAAGGGGCTCACAATCCTCGGTCATATGCCCCCGAGCTCGGTGGTACATGCACCACTTACGCCCGTGCTGGTTGTCCTCCGCATCCCCCTTTGGCGGGTACTTGAACCATTCAAAGTTCCGAATCCGAGTCAAGATACGGTAGATCGGAATATTGAATGTAGTGAATACGCCCTGGTCTACCCTTTTTCGCTTCCCGGTATTCGGCCTAGGCGACCCACGCGCCCGGCGGGAAGGTGTAGGGGACCGATTGCCGTCGTCTTCGTCCTCCAACTTGGCATATTGATGGACTCGATCCTGCAGCTCATCGAGTGTGGAGGGCAGGCGCAGAGTCAGGCTTTCTCGGAGTTTGGACTTCTTTGGTACGGCCCGGCGGAAGGTGGCTATAGCGGTCTTCTCATCGCACCCGTCGATTTGAGCATAGCACCCCATAAAACGGTTTGTGAACCGACGGAGGCCCTCATCCTTGCGTTGCCTTAGGCTGAGCAACGTGTCCATTGAGATTGCTTCTCGACTGTTGGCAATGTACCGCTTGGCGAAAGCCGAAGCCAGCTGCCTCCACGACCGGATCGACCCGGCCTCCAAGCTTTGGAACCAGCTAATCGCGCCCTTCCCGAGGCTCCCGGGGAACATCTTACACATGATGGCGTCGTCAGAAGTCCATAACGTCATCTTGTGTGTGTAATAGGCGATGTGGTTCACTGGGTCCGACGCACCGTCGTAGACCGTGAAGCTTGGTGGTGTGAACTTCTTGGGCGGCTCCGCCTGCTGGATAGTTCGATGGAATGGTGTAGAAGTTACCAAAGCCAACTTCCTATCCACTTGGTCCTGAGCCGACTGCTGCAGTCCTCCCTGACTCTTGAGCAGGGCGAGCAGCCTCTTCTCGGTCCGCTCCTCGGCCCGAGCCTCAATCTCGCGCCGCTCATCGCGGTCAAACCTGTCCTCATCCTCGTCATGTCGACTCATAGGATGGTACCGGTCGTACTCACGAATCCTCCCGCGTTGGCTCTCTGTCCCGCGGTCGCGGCTGATGGACCCGCGATCGCGGGTCGAGCCGCTCGCGGAATCGCCCGTTGCTGGCGGCGATCCGCGCCCGCGGGTTAGATCGTTCCCGCGCCCGCGGTTTCGGCGCCTCCTGCGTGGATTTCGCTTGCCGTGATCGTTCCTCCGGGATTCGTACCCACTTTGGTCGTGGGCCCGCAAGCTCTCCTACTCCGTGGCACGGGAGTCCTCTCGTGGATCCCGACTCCTAGTACGCCTATCTTTCTCGCGGTCTCCGCCTCTCCTTCGGCCCTTTGGGGCCCTCCGGTCGCTGTCCGAACCGTCGCTTCCGTCACCCGTAGGTTCCGGGGTTTGGCGGTCATCGGGAACCTGGATGACACTAGCCAAACGCTGGGGTTGGCGACCTTCGTCGACCGGGCGCTTTCCCTGCATCTTCTCCAAGGAGAACTTCAGTGCTGCAATCTCCTTCCTGGCCTCCTCGAGTTGGGACTAAAGGTAAGGCCTTTCCTCCTCGCGATCCCTTCCCGTCATATCGCTTGTCGGTCCTGCGACATCCCTCAGCCCAACCCTCTCACTCGTTCCGCGCGCACCGCTCCGGTGGGCTAGCGAGCTATCATGGTCATGCGAAGGCTCTTGGATGCGAAGGGACGAGCGATCACGCCTTCTTCCGGGAACGGAGTCACGCGAACTCCTGATCGCCATCAACTCGGGCTGGAATAAGTAGTCGAGGTCGGCCTGAGTCTCGACAGGGGGACCCGAACTACTCGCCACATTCGAACCAACGCGCTCGAACCGCAAAGCGTTGTTCGTGTCTGGGAGATTACGAGGAGCCTCGTAATCCTCACCCGCGCCCTCAGCAGGGGGGTGGGAATCGTGGCGACCGAGGCGATCGCGAAGATCCCCGGTCTGCGCGCCTGCCGCGACCGCGGGGCTCGGATCCGCGCCCGCGGCTCGCGTGGTGCCCGCGACCGCGGGGCTTGCGCCCGCGCCTCGCGTGGTGCCCGCGACCGCGGGGCTTGCGCCCGCGCCCGCGGGTCGTTCCTGGCGGCTGTCGCGCGCGGCCTCTCGGCTTTCCGCGCGGTTGCCGGCGTGGGTCTCGGCCACGGTCGCGCCCTGGATGGCGGGGGCGACGTGGTGGCCGGCGTCGTCGGTCTGGTTGTCAGCGATGGCGTTGCCCCCAGCGTTTAGGGTTTCGCCGTCATCAACAAACACTACGACCTCCTCCTCTGGGATAGATCCCAAAGTCATCTCCTTTAGCGGGAAACGTTTCTCGGATCGATAATCAACGAGAATGACGTTCTACCGTTCCCCACGGACGGCGCCAAATGTTAGTACACAAAATATGTCAGTGTACAGGTCTCAATTCCTTCTTCAATGATCTTCAATGTTCTTCCACTCCACGAGCCTTTCTCCCTTCAATGACCTGCAAAACAATGGACCAAGGGGCGAGCGACCCCTAATCCACCTCCGATGCTTAAGTCAGTAAGGGCAATGTTGATCAAAGGCGTCAAGCAGAGCGATAGCTTAGAACTTACTTACCAGGCACATGCATACATGTGTATTTATAGAGGAGAGGGACGAGGGGGAGAGGGGCGCGCGCCCCTAGGTGGATCGGCCCACCAGGGCTAGGGTTTCGCGATATCTTGCTCCCCAAGTCAACCAAATATCTTATCTCAGGCGATGATAAGATTCTCCTCCATAAATAATATCCTAACTAGAGTAACTACCCTAATAAAGGATAAAGCATAATAAATATGGATAGCAAAATAAATAAGATAGAGAATTAAATGCTAACTAATTAATAGGGAAATTTGCCCGCCCACAAATTGTATTAAAGAAACGAAGTGATTACAAAAACGCTAGCTACATCAATTTCATTATCAACTCTCTCCAAAAACTTCCTAAGCTCACGAGATCTAGCTTTCCATCTAGCTTTGCAGCTGCTTCTAATATGCCTAATACACATGAGAGTGCACTCTTCAACACTAGCAATTTGTTGGTTAAAAACAACAACATTTCTAACTTTCCAGATGTAGTAAATGATCACACAATGGCAATGATTCCAAAGGTTGAACTTGAAAAAAGCCCTTCCCTGGAAAGCACTTGTGGTGTTGATCCAGTCTTCAATGTTCCTACTTCTTCCAATGTGAACCCAAGCAAGAACCTTAGACAAAACAGTGATGGAGTAGTGACACTCAAACCACAGGTGATGATTGGTTTCTTGGTGATGATGGTTGCACAAGAGACAGCTATCTTCAGTAGATAAGCCCCATGGTTTGAGTTTTGCTCTGGTGCTAACTCCATCATTCAGGATCTTCCAAGCAATGAAGGCCACTCTGGGTGTGTTTAAGTGTGACCAAACAGCATTAGCCCAAGGGACACTCTCCCCTCTATTTCTCATATTTTCATACAAGTCCTTACTGTCAAAAGTACCATGTCTTGAATTGGTGATGAGCACATTCGGGCCACTGAGAGACTCAGAGATTTCATCTCTCATTCTGAGAACAGCTTTCCACATTGCACTTGATGAAGTCTTTGGATTAACCTCCCAAATGCTCTGGCCTCGGGTATAATTGGTAGTGATCCAGTGATGCCAAATGGATTCAGTTTGAGCGCTAGCATCATACCAGAATTCAGAGACATTAACTTTGTTCCATGCAGTTAAATCTTGAAGCCTAGGCCACCTTCACTCTTAGGCCAACAGACCCTCTTCCAAGCAACAGGAGCTTTGCTTCCATTGTTGTTACCACTCCATAAGAAGTTTCGAAGGCTTCTAATAAGATAATTTATAACAGCTTTAGGCAGAAGGAAGATTTTGCACCAGTACTGGATAACTCCATGGAAGACTGCCTCAATAATTTCAAGTTTGCCTGCATAAGATAGAGTCCTTGCAACCCACGCATTAGCTTTGCCTCTGATTTTATTCATAAGCTCGACATAATCTTTACATTGTGCTCGAGAGCTACATAAGTGTTGTGTTTTCCCTCCTTATGGGGGAAGAACCCAAATGGGTTTTGTTTGCCTCTACGAGCTTTATTCTAGTGGCCCATTTAGAAGAGGTATATAAGCACACTTTTGTGTCTTGTAAACCTAGAGAGAAGAGAGAGAATTTCCTAGCCACCAAAAGAGAGCTAGAGAGAAAGGAGAGTGTAGAGATTTAAGAGTCTCCACCATTGAAGAAGAGAGATTGAAGACAGTTTCCCGTAGGACTTCATCTCCTTGTACCGTTCTTGTGCATTTCCTCTTTGTATTCCAAGGTAAGACCTTGATAAGCTGTAGGCCTTGTTGCTACTTTCCTGTTTGCCGGATAGTTGGGAAACACTTGTAGTGTCACTGAGCAACTCGAGCCCGGAGGGCAAGTTGTCTATGGAGGCGGTGAAGGTGAGCCTCTTGAATGAAGAGACTAGAAGAAAGGAGATGGGTTCCTCCTTGCAATCTCAGTCTGAAGCAAATGTGGCACAAGATTCCAACAAAACTAGAGGAAGAAGTAAGCAAAGAGGATCTCAAAATCGGGACAAATCCCAAGGGAGATCGAAGTCCAGAAACAAGTACACTTGTTATTACTGTGAGAAGCCTGGGCACATGAAAAAGAATTGCCGAAAGTTCAAGCATGATCAAGGCAAAGAAAAAGGTGAAAAGACGGAGACATCAAAGAAAACCCCTGAGGAAAAGGATACCACCGCCATTGCAACTAGTGAAGAAGATTTGTTTTTCATCGGTGATCAAGGTTGTCTGAACCTTGCAAGTGATGAGTCGACTTGGGTGATTGATTCTGGTGCATCGTATCACCTAACTCCACGCAAAGAGTACTTCTCGTCCTACACTTCTGGTGATTATGGTTATGTGAGGATGGGAAATGATGGCTCATGCAAGATTGTTGGCATGGGTAATATTTGTTTGATGACCTCCACCGGTTGCAAGTTGATGTTGAGAGATGTTCGTCATGTTCCTGATGTCAGACTAAATCTGATATCTGCTGGTAGGCTTGACGACGAGGGCTATCAAAGTGGCCTCAAAGGTGGTAAATGGAAAGTCTGAGAGGATTACAGATGCTTGCCAAGAATGGTATGCTTCCTAACTTCAAAGGAAGCTCCTCCGACAAAACAGGTATGACACTAAAACCTTGTGTTGATTGCTGAGCTAGAAAGCAAAACAGAGCATCTTTTCATTCTCGTCCTCCATCTAGAAAAAGTCATGCATTAGAACTTGTTCACACTGATGTTTGTTCTATGGATGCTAAGTCACACAGGGTTGCACAATATTTTGTCACTTTTATTGATGATTATTCCAGAAAAGTGTGGGCTTTTGTGTTGAAAAGCAAAGATCAGGTGTTGTCAGTGTCAAGGAGTTCCATGTCAGAGCTGAAAGAGAATCTGGACAGAAGCTGAAGTCTGTCAGATCAGATAACGGGGGTGAATACATAGGTCCTTTTGCAGAGTATTGCAAGAGTCAAGGAATCAAGCTTGAGAAAACAGTGCCAAAGACACCTCAGTTAAATGGGCTTGTAGAAAGGATTAACAGAACAATTACAGAGAGAGTGAGAAGCATGTTGTCGCACGCTAAGCTGCCAAAGTCCTACTGTGTGGAGGCAATGTTGACAGCTGTATACCTCATCAATCGTTCTCCTTCAGTTCCTCTTGATGGTGATGTTCCTCAAAGAGTGTGGACAGGAAAAGAGGTTTCGTACAAGCATTTGAGAGTGTTTGGGTGTTTGGCATATGTTCACATCGCCAGAGATCAGAGGTCCAAGCTTGATAGCAAGACAAAGCCGTGCATCTTCCTAGGGTACTCAGAGGATGAATTTGGGTACAGATTGTGGGACCTCAAAGACAAGAAAGTTGTCAGAAGTAGAGATGTGGTCTTCATAGAAGACAAGACTATTGAGGACTGGAAGCAACGTGGAGTGTCGTCCTCGACTACCGTCTCTGACAGTATTCCCATTTTTCCTGATGTTGTGCACAGAACTACAGTTCAGAATGAGCAAGAAGACACGCAAGAAGATGGTGGAAATGTTGATGATGTTGGTGACGTTGATCCACCACACGACCAACTAGAAAATGATGAGGCTCAAGTTCCAGAGCTCCCAGTAGAGCCAGTTGTTGAGTTGAGGAGATCCACCAGAGTAAGACACTCTTCCTCAAGATATCCAGTCAATGAATATGTGTTGCTAACTGATGAAGGAGAGCCAGAGGGCTATGAGGAAGCGATGTCAGATGCGCACAAGAAGGAGTGGCAAAGTGCAATGCAAGATGAGATGAATTCCTTGCATAAGAATCACACCTATGATCTGGTGAAGTTGCCTAAGTGAAAGAGAGCTTTGAAGAACAAATGGGTCTTCAAGTTGAAAACTGGAGAAGTTGGGACACCGCCCAAATACAAAGCCAGAATTGTTGTGAAGGGCTTCCAGCAGAAAAAGGGTGTCAACTTTGATGAGATTTTCTCTCCAGTTGTAAAGATGTCATCTATTCGGGTTGTTCTTGGTTTAGCTGCGAGCATGGACTTAGAGATTGAACAGCTTGACGTGAAAACTGCATTTCTCCATGGTGATCTAAAAGAGGAGATTTATATGAAGCAACCTAAGGGCTTCAAGGTGAAAGGAAGCGAAAAGCTAGTTTGTCGATTGAGAAAGAGATTGTATGGCTTGAAGCAAGCCCCTCGACAATGGTATAAGAAGTTTGAGTCCTTCATGATGGACCATGCATTCCACAAGACACAAGCCGATCATTGTGCGTTTGCGAAGAACTATCCTGAGGGGGACTTCCTCATTCTATTGCTATATGTGGATGATATGTTTATTGTTGGTCGTGATGTTAAGAAGATTGACAGTCTGAAGAAAACACTGAGCAAGTCCTTTGCAATGAAGGACCTTGGCCCGGCGAATCAGATTTTGGGCATGCATATCACCCGTGATAGGAAGAGTCAGAGACTGTGGCTATCTCAAGAGAGATATGTCGAAAAAGTGTTGCAGAGGTTTAACATGGACAAGGCTAAGCCCGTAAGTTCTCCACTTGCTGGTAACATGAATCTGAGCTTAGATCAGTGTCCTAGAAGTGAGAAGGAGAAAGCTGAGATGAAGAACGTGCCTTATGCTTCAGCCGTGGGTAGTCTGATGTACGCCATGGTTTGTACAAGGCCAGATATTGCTTTCGCAGTAAGGGTGGTTAGCAGATTCATGAGCAATCCTGGAAAGGAGCATTGGGCTGCAGTAAAGTGGATTCTCAAGTATCTCAAAGGTACTTCAAGAGTGTGTCTATGTTTTGGCTCCGGAAAACCAGAGCTTGACGGTTTTACAGATGCTGACATGTCAGGTGATGTAGACTCTAGCCGTTCTACGTCAGGATACCTATTCACGTTGTCAGGGGGAGCCGTATCATGGCAGTCAAGACCTCAAAAATGTGTAGCTTTGTCAACTACAGAAGCTGAGTATATGGTTGTAGTTGAAGCTGGTAAGGAGTTGATTTGGTTGAGAGATTTTCTTGAAGAGTTGGGAGTAGAACAAGAAAAATTCCCTCTTCATTGTGATAATCAGAGTGTCATTCATCTTGCCAAGAATGCCGCCTACCATTCTCGAACCAAGCATATACGGAGGAGATATCACTGGTTGCGAGAAAGAGTAGAAGACAATGATTTTGAGCTGATGAAGATCCATACCAACAATAATGGATCAGATATGTTGACGAAGACCTTGCCTAAGGAGAACATGTTGTCGTGTCGCTTGAAAGCGGGCTTGGTCGAGCCCCCCCATTACGAAGTGAAGGGGGAGTTATGTTGTGTTTTCCCTCCTTATGGGGGAAGAACCCAAATGGGTTTTGTTTGCCTTTATGGGCTTAGTGGCCCATTTAGAAGAGGTATATAAGCACACTTTTGTGTCTTGTAAACCTAGAGAGAAGAGAGAGAATTTCCTAACCACCAAAAGAGAGCTGGAGAGAAAGGAGAGTGTAGAGATTTGAGAGTCTCGACCATTGAAGAAGAGAGAGTTCAAGACAAGAAGAGAGATTGAAGACAGTTTCCCATAGGACTTCATCTCCTTGTACCGTTCTTGTGCATTTCCTCTTTGTATTCCAAGGTAAGACCTTGATGAGCTTGTATTCCTCTAGTCTTAGCTAGAGAAGAGCATTCCCACTTGTAATCTTTGGTTGATAGTGGAAGTTTCGGTACTGAGAGTGTACCCGTGGTTTTTCCCCACATCGGGGTTTTCCACGTAAAAATTGCTTGTGTGCTCTGCTGATTTACTTTCCGGTATTTGCTTTGAGTTTGCTTGGTTGAGATCTCTGTTTGTAGTTGTGTGCTCTCTGGAAAACTAGCTTAGTCTATCGACGATCCTATTTCCGCAACAACAATAAGGGCACACCAAGATACTTCACGGGTAACTCACCACTGCTCATGCCCAAGATACCACAAATATGAAATATCTTCTTCCTGCTCAGTTCTCATCCCAACACAAAAGACCTTTGACTTATTAAGGTTCATTTGCAATCCCGTCAGCTCACCAAATTCATCCAAAGTTTCTTTGATAGACTTAACAGAAGAGTTAGAGCCATGAGAAAAGATGAACAAATCATCTGCAAAGCAAAGGTTCACAATTTTTTCACGCTTGCACCCTGGATGGTGCTTGAAAGAAGGCTTGCTTGCAGAATGCCTGAGAGCTCTTGTGCTCACAAGGATCTTGTTAACGAGGGCCGAGCATATTTTGATCTTATGGTAAAGGAGCATAGTGTGAGACAGAATGTTCTTCACTATTCTTGCCTAGTTGATATTCTCGGCCGAGCTGGGTTGCTTGAAGATGCATACGGTGTAATTAAGAGTATGCCATTTGAAGCTACTGCTTCCATGTGGGGTTCATTTTTGGCTTCATGTCGAAAATTCGGAAATGTGGAGTTGGCTGAGATTGCCGCTAAGAAGCTTTTCGAGAAAGAGCCTGAGAATGCAGGAAATCATATCTTGATGGCGGATATTTACTCTGCAAGCAAGAATTGGGGCGAAGCCGCAAGATCAAGGCAATTTTTGAGGGATAGTTCAGTGAAGAAGGAGAGGGGTAAAAGTTGGATTGAAATTAAAGACAAGGTACACACATTTATGGTCGGAGAGCGAAACCATCCTCACATTGCTGAGATATATTCAAAGTTGGAAGATTTAATGGAAGAGATAAGAGACTTGGGTTATAAAGTTCAGGTTGAACATGATGTTCATGATGTGGAAGAGTGCAAAAAAGAGGAGCTTCTGAGACACCATGGTGAGAAGTTGGCTCTTGTTTTCGGGTTGATGGCTATGTCCCCTGGGGTGCCGATTAGGATTATGAAGAATCTTAGGATCTGTGGAGATTGTCATTTGTTTATGAAGTATGTATCTAAAGTTAGAGAAAGAGAAATCATTGTTAGAGATGTGAATAGGTTTCACCATTTCAGTAATGGATACTGCTCTTGTGGGGATTTCTGGTAGTTTGCAAGAAGTCTTATCAAATGTAGTTCAAGAACTGTTCTCCAAGAAACAATATTTTTCTTCTCCTTTTTGGGTTAGTTTTCAAATTTTCCAAACAGCAAGAAATGGGACAAACTATCTGATCAAAACAGTACATTATTGCCAACAAGGCCTTCCAGTAGCATTAGAATACACCCTTCCTTTAACATTATAAACTCATATACTACAATAGCACTCTGATAGGAAAGCTGGAGATATGGGAAAACTCAAACAAAAAGAATCAAACTTGCAAATTGGCAATACAGCCTGACAACAAATCTGCCTTCCCTAATATACCCTCGTTGGATTGAGAAATTTACCATAATGTAGCTTCCATGGAGGTCTTCTTCCGAAGCTTGTCCTCTGCATCTCTCAAGAACTCAAACTTTGGAGAAGGGGAAGACCTTATCGTGTTGACCTCGTATGGGCCATCTTCGTATCTCATTAGATCACTTAGCCTTCTGCTCTCTGCTTTGGCCTTGCCATCTTCAGACTCCAACTCTTCTTTGGTTTCCTCTTTGATGGTGAAGAGGAATGTTGGCGGTCCCATTATGAGACCCGCTTCGATTCGGTTTTCATCAATGGCTTTAAGATACAAATCCTTGTAGTGGCTGTTGGCATGAAACCGAAACCCAGTTACGGATTCTTGGGCATTGATGTCTTCTGTGGTCCCTCGCTCATGAGAGTTTTGTATTGGGTTGGTGTAATTTTCTTGAATCTGTCTCTCAGTTATACTCCTCTTCCACCACAGTAAGTAGTAAGTTTCAGCAACAAGTGCAAGGAGTAAGCAACAGAACACTACACTCAGCCCAATCCCCACAATGCTCAAAAACTTCATTCCCCTTGGAAAAGAAAATGCAACTCAATAGCAATATGGAACTGAAGTAGAAAGGTGCAACTCAATGGTGGCATTTACTTTCCTTCAGTTTTACTATGAAATCTTAGCAAAAGGCAAGCCTAGGCCTGCATAAGCTTTGCCATTTTAGGCCAACTATGAATACACTGATGATTCAGTTAGATGGGTTTGTATATGAAGAAGATTAGTACAAGAAAGGACGGTGAAAAGCTAAGAATGGAGGTAAGTGGGCACAGTAAGTGGTAGAGTATTAGTTAACTGTGATTTTCACTGACTTAATTATGGGTTTGATCGCACTCTCTCCCATGGAACCTGGCTGGGGTCTTTTGTCAGAGACATGTTAATACTTAATACGTGGGAACTTCAAAAGTATACATCGCAATACAATTATGTGAAATTAGTTTTGATACCCATGAGTGTAATTTTATTTCTCTTAGATGTCTATAGGTTGATTATTTGTTTTCTTTTTGTGCCCATAAAGTTATAAGTCTTCACATTGATGTCCCTTGCACGCAGAGGGGGCTAAATTTTTGGGTCCGCAGACGGATACGGTTCTAGGATAAATTTTTTTGAAAATTAGGAAGTTAAGATGGAGCATGCCCTCAGCATATTTTCATTTATACACGATAGTCTCCTAAAATGTAGCCACAAAATGGTCTTACACTCTTGTTGAGTGCAAGTACCTAACGATAAAATGGATCTAAAACTCATTTATCATAATCACAATTATATACTAAAGCGGGGATTAAAAATAATATTTAACCCGACACATGTCACATTCTCATTGGACCGTATCACCCATCTGTAATAAAACAATTCAATTTGTTTAATTGGTTGAAATTTTATTGTAGACCCCACATTAGATTTCTTCTTATCTATTGATTTCAATTTTATTTATTTTCTTAAAAAAATGACATTAAAATTTGATTATAAACCTCACATGTTTTTAAAATATAAAATAATATATATCATTGAAATCATATTTACAAGATTTCCTTGAATATGTAATTGATTGTTACTACACTAAATTGGAGATTAAAATAATTAATGTCAATTTCAAATAAATATATAATTAATTTATAGCAATATATAAAAGATATAATAAACCACATAAACATTTATAGATTCTACTTATATAAAAATTATATATACATATGATTTAGACTTGAAATTTGTTTTCCAAGATAACTACAAAATAATAATTATTGTCAAAAAAACTTATTTATAAAAACAAGTATTCAATTTTAAACCTTATAAAAATATTATAATATTATAAATCTTTGTTCAATTAAAATAATATATTATTACATAAATAATATATCATTAAGATAAAACCCATAAGAAGCAAATTAAATTAAATAGTACAATACTTTGTATTTTGGTTTTGGTCGAAATACAATATTTTGTACCAAACTATTATTTTGAATAACTTTATATAAAATTTAAAATAAGTTTTTTAGTTAAATCAAAATCGTGCATGGCACGGGACTGATACTAGTTACTATATACTAAAGCGGAATCAAATTCCGCCACATCACCCCCCCCCCCTTTTTTAAATCTATCTTATTAAATCTTGATTTTATCATAATCTTATAGATACTTAATTAAAATATTAGTTCTATATTAGAATTTGTGATGTTAATTAATAATTCTATCCAAATATATAAATTTCTATCTTACAATTATACACATTTAATTAACACATAGATAGATCTATCATAAACCTTTTATTTAAAAAAAGTATTTTTTTCATCACAATCTATAAATCATAATCATAATATTTTGTTATGGTATTTTTTAAATCATAAATGGTAGCAAATTCTACCACTATATTCAAGACAAATATTCATTCTATTAAAACAGTATATTAAATACATTTTTACTATCATATCATATTAAAATATCAATAAAAAAGTATATGTTATATTTAACATATATATCACTAATATTGCATATTGATTACACTTTAAGAAAACAAAAAAAGAGATTTCTTATTTAAGATAATCATTCATTCACATTTTCATTACATTTTTATATTCTATTATTCAATTATTTCTTCATAAAACAATAACATTTATATGCGAGATAATTTGGTTTTCTAATTAACTTATTAAATATTATCTATATATTAAATATTTTAATATTTTAATCCGAATTTCATTTAAACTTTTAAATTTATTATATAAGTTAGTTTACGTAATTTAATTTAAATGCCAAAATAAATTTTATTTATGTATTTACTTTTTATACATACATAAACATATATTTAAATAATTTAGGAAAAATGAAATAAGATAAGATGCATTATCACATTTTATTATCAATTGTTAATAAAATGTGATAATGCATCTTATCTTATTTCATTCTTCCTCAATTATTTAAATATATGTTTATGTATGTATAAAAAGTAAATACATAAATAAAATTTATTTTTATATATGATGATATACAAGAGTTATGTCATTTTATAATCCAAAAAATAAGCTTCATTTTAAAACAAAGTATACATATGATAATATTTGTAATTGTTATAGTAAATTCATACACAAAGCAATAAATAAATAAATAAATAAATAACACCCCCGTATAAGGTACGGGTCATCTGCTAGTACAGTATAAAGCGGAACCTATGTCTTTGTTAAAAATTGCGCCAGCTCATCAATGTTGAATAAAATAATATTTTTATTTTAACAATTATTAACAAAATAAAATTATTAACAAAAAATTAATAGAATTGTGTATTATAATTGGATCACATATCAAAATGGAAAAATATGTTAGCTAGAATCTCTATGCATATTTTTCCTTATCAAGAGATTAATCATCTCATATAATTATCTTTTAAAGATCACATAAAATTATTAACCAATTAAGATCTTATCCAATAAAGATCTCCCGGAAAATTATCTTTTACACAAATCTCATATAATTTATATCTTTTAATGTACACGTTAGAAATATGAGGATGAAAAATTATCTTTTATACACATTTCATATAATTTATATCTTTTAGTTATTAAATAATCTTCATATAATTTATATGAGCATGGAAAAAAAATAATCATTATCCGTACATGGTACAGGTCTTCAAGTAGTAGGCTATTATGTTTACTCTTAGGACCATTAGTTAGGAGGCATCTAGGACATGGGAGTGCAAAAGGGTCAATATCATATCATTACAAGTGGGCGAACAAGCTCCCATGTTTCTACCCAATGTTACGATTAGACTTCACCTAAGGCCCTAAACTACTACATGCATTTACAAGGATTGTTGTTTTAACCTTCTTATTTTTCAGGAATTGTTTGTCGCTTTGTGATTTTATAGTTAAATTTTTTTATTGTTGAGTTAAGAGGTTTATTTTAGAGAGAATACCATTCATAAGAAAATTATATAATACCCACATAATATTCACCCTCAAAAGAAATAATTAGATATTCAACCAAAAAAAAAGAAATAATCAGATATTACAAACAATTGATGATTTAACTATTTAACTAGCACTACTACACCTATGGAATGGAATGTGTAGTAACTTCACCCCAATTGCATCTTTTGGCTATTTCACAAAAAAAATTAAAAAATTAAAACCCACTGAGGGGTCATCGCATGGAGTAAGTCCGTCACTGCTTGCACCAGGCACGGATCTAGTGGGTAGGCTGGGGTGTGCTACAGCTCACCCCCAAAAAAATAGAAAATATATACTAGTAAAGCTAATATAGGCACAATGTAATTAATAGCACAGATGGCAAAGGGCATTTATGGTTTGTTTGTAAGCCAAGGTTCAAATCTCCATATTGACAGCCCATTGACTCGGGCAAAGTCGTTGTTCCCTTATCAAAAATAAATCCCAAACATGCAAACAACATTATAGTAGGCAAGCAAGGGGTCGAACCCAAAGGAATCAGTTTCTATTTAGATTTTATGGTTTTCATGCAAGTAATCAAAGGGGGGTTTGAAAGTTGGTTTCAATCAAAGGTTATCAAGTAGAGTTTATCCAATCAATTCCACTTTATTAATCCGTCGATCATGAATTCATCCACCTCTTTATATGCCTAGGTCAATTCCAATCCCAATCATTAGCAATCGCAAGTCCACGGTCCAAGCAATTCTATAACCCTAGGCAAGGACGCTTAACCTAGAATTAGCATAGAGAACAGGGATATTAGGAAATCAAATCATGCAATCAAGCTACGAGTCTCATGCACAACTTAACCATTGAATACTCTTCCCTAAACTAGTCCACGGTCCTAGAATAGAGTTGTTTCGAGAAATAGGAAAGATGCATAGACAACAACCAATCCTAAATCAAACGATAGATCTAAGTCAATCAAACAAGTTGATCAGGCTCATAAAATCAAACATAGATCATGGGATGAAGCACAAGAGTACCAATAAAGACCTAGGGATAAAGAGGTTACCAGAATTTCACAACTTCATAATAAAGCTTCCTAGATTGAATAAACTCAAGAGGAGAGTTAGTTCTCCATTACAAAGAAAACTCTAATCTTTATTGAAGAACAATTGATTGACAAGTAAGTTGAATATCCTAAAAACCTAGAAAAGTTGCCCTTAAATAGCCTAAAAGAACAACCTTTTCGGACTAGATAAGAAAGGAAACCGAAAGATAAGAATAAAAACAAGATATATAAAAGATAGAATTTCGTCCGCGAGAAAACGGCCAGCACCGTGACTGCGGTGTCTCCACCGCGCCCGCGGCGGTCTTCGAGAGTCAAAGGCTGAGTCGGCTTCTACCGCGACCGCGCCACCGACAGCGCGACCGCGGCCTTCATGGTCTTGGTTGGTTCGTCTCTTCACGCCACCGCGCCCGCGTCCTAGACAACGCGACCGCGATATCCATGCAGCGGCGAATCTTCGTCTTTAAGCTCTTTAACTCTTGATTCTTCATAACTTGTGTCTTCGGTCTTCATATTACAATAACGCTCAAAACTAACCTAAACACTCTCAAAATCATCTCAAAATACAAGAGTTATCCTATACAAAATAGTCTGTATCACCCATCCAATTTTTTTTTCTAGCTCCGTGCCTGGCTTGCACGTCGAGTTTAATCAAATGAACCCTCAATGTTTTTGGCCCCCACTGGCCACTGGGTCATCGCATGGAGTAAGTCCGCCACTGCTTGCACGTTGGCTTTAATCAAATGAACCCTCAATTTTTTTGGGGTAGAAAGGAGGCCGAGGACTAACTAAAAAGGGAATCAAATACAAATTAGTCGGGCTTAATTGCGCCGGACCTCTAAGGTCTCCAAAGATAAAAGGACGACCACAATCAGAGGGCCCGTTAAGAGTATTCTTGGAACGATATTAAGGACGCCAATCATTAGTATCTAACCAATATGATCGTCCCTAGTTTTGATAATGATAAACTCAAAGGTATTTGATAAGTTGTCCAAGTGTTGATTGTTGGGCCGTTGGAAACCCATGCCCACGAAGTGTAGAGTTGGACAAGCCCATTGCGGATTCATCACCAACGCTAGAAGACAGCCCCGCCAATTTCTCCCTCCATTAATAGCGCTAAAGGAGTTGTAGCAAGGTGGCAATCTCCAAATCGTAACGCCAGAGCGAGATCTTCGGGATCTCGTGTAACGCCTGTCAAACGGCACAATTTGTGAAGGAAGATCTGTTATAAAGGGAAGGAAGAACGCCAAAGGAAGGACACACTAATCTGCGCTCTCAATCACTCCAAGCTTACCAAAAATCTTTATTCTTACCTTATTTTTTCGATCGCAATCTCTTTGTTTCTAGAAATCAAGGGTACTCAAATCCGATCGTTTGTATACAGAAGCAACGACCAATTGATCAATACAATTCTCACCATTTTCTTTGTTTTTATACTTGTCATTTTTGTTGTTTACTCTCTGTTCATTGCTTCTAACGCGTCGTGACGACTTTGTGACTAGGATTCCCTCATTGTAGCGAAGTAACGCATTTACGCGGTTAATTCGCCCAAAACAATTGGCGCCCACCGTGGGGCCCTAGCCAAAAAAGAAGTCACGCCTTAGCAAGCTACCGACTCTTCATCAGCATGGACACGACTCACAGCCATGTAGGAGATCTCGAGCCGATCAACAATCAAGTCATTGATTCTGGCGACAACTAGAATCTTAACGACGACAACAACAACAAGCCTAACAACACCATCAATGGCGGTGATGGTGGAAACGACCTCGAAGTGCCTCTTCAGGAGGTGGCAGTCTCCAACGGCCATTCCGAGAGGCAGGCGGCTGAGTCAAGTGCTTTCGCGGAGATCCGCGCATCCATGCTTGCACTCCAAAAGGAGTTGGACAGCCAAAAGGAGGCTAATGCTAAATTTATTGAATTTTATGGAAAGCAAATCGAGTCTTTAACTAATGAACGTGATTTGCTCCGATCTCAAGTACAGTCGGCTCCGCCCCACCATCGCAGGAGCGACGTGATAAATGATGTAGCCCGGCGTCTGGATATGGAGGACCTTAGCCTTGTTACTCCTAACGGCGCCGGCCCGTCAACAGGTAACCAGGTAATTGCTAACGCGTCGGGGGCAACTCGGGAAAGTATTGAGGTTGTTCAACTGAAAGAACGCCTCAGAACCCTAGAAGACTAAATCACGCAGGTCCCAGGGGCTCCTCAACCGATAGTAGTAGAAAGGCGAGATGGTTACACCGACTCACCCTTTGTACCCGCTATCTCGAGAGTTAACATATCCCGCAAATATCATGTCCCCGAAATTCCTAAATATGACGGGATCACCGATCCCGACCAGCATATCGGGGCTTTCAAACAAGCCATGAACATTAGCACTGTGCCCTTCGACATGAAGGAAACGGTCATGTGTCGATGGTTCGGGAACACGTTATCTGGTCCCGCGCTAAACTGGCACTCACATTTACCACTTGGAAGTATTTCATCTTTTGCTGAGTTGGTTGACAGGTTTAGGGTCAGGTTCGCAAGCAGCCTCCATGCGAAGAAGCGGTCTAGCGACTTATATCGCCTAGTCCAAAAGCCGCGCGAATCTTTAAAGGTGTTCCTCATTCGTTACAACGAGAAGCTTATAACTATTGAGGGATGCGATTCAGCAACAGCAGTAGAGGCGTTCCGGCGAGGGATATCATCCCGAAACCCCGAACTATATCGGGAGTTAACAAAGTATCCTTGCTCTAACTTTGATGAAGTGCAGGTCAAGGCGCTAGCTCACGTTCGTCTTGAGGAAGATGATCTTTACGCTGAGAAAGGAACAAGTCCTCAGCGGAATGACCGATGGCAGGGAAAGCGGGAAGCTCGATACGTTCCGTACCCTACATCCGCTCATCATTCACCGCATGCCAAGCCGATCGTTAACACATCATACGCCAAGAAGAACGAGAACATCCCGCCACCTCCTGAGTTGTCTCATCACAACTTCCGAGTTAGCGCGACAGAGATCGTCAGAACCCTTAGCACGATGGAAAACGATGTCAAGTGGCCACGGAAGAAAGACAATCCACATCACCGTAAAGATGAATCAAGGTGGTGTGACTTTCATTTCGATCACGGCCACACAACAGAAGAGTGCATCGTGCTAAGGAAAGAAGTAGTCGACTTGTTGAGGAAGGGTTACCTCAAAGAATTGATTTCCGAGCGCGGCAGAGAGCATCTAGCCGGGAATGTCGAAAGAGCCCAGAAACCCGTATCCCCCAAGCATGCAGGAGTAATCAACGTTATTACTGGGGGGTCGGATGTCTGTGGCGTGACCTATTCCGCAGCTAAAAGGATCGCAAGGAAGCCAGACGAGAAAGCCCCAAAGCCCCTGTGCCTACCAGCCACGCCATCATGCCTATTACCTTCGACGATGTCGAAGAAGAGGAAGTTCATCATGACTGCTTAATAATATCTTTAACAATTGCAAATTTCCTTGTTAAGCGCATTCTGGTTGATAATGGAAGCTCTACTAACTTGCTTATGTTGGATGCGTTGTACAGCTTAGGTCTTAGACTTGACGATATTGTCAAGAAGTCTACGACTTTAGTAGGATTCAGCGGAGAATCGCGCAGCACACTTGGGGAAATCTCCCTACCAACTATTGCAAAGGGAGTAAATTATCAAGTAAAATTTCAAGTGCTAGATTGTCCCTCACCCTTTAACGTTATTTTGGGCAGGCCTTGGATCCACGGGATGAAGGCAATCACCTCAACCTACCACCAACGCGTGAAATTTCCCTCTTCCTAGGGATACAAGAAATTCAAGGAGAACAGAAACTCGCAAGAAAGTGTTACTTAGTAACCATGAAGACAACGGCTTCCAAGACTTCGAAGCCGGAGACCAGCAAGCAAATGTCCGATTAGCAATTAAAGGACTGTAAGACTCCATCCTTCTACGTAAAGCCGGAAGCACCCGAACTTGAAGAAGTAGCCCTCGATCCTTCCGAACCTTCGAAGAAGATTCGGATTGGAGCAGATCTAGAGCCGACTTTGCGAGAAGGGATGGTGGAGTTTTTACGGTCCTACAAAGATTGTTTCGCTTGGAGGAATGAAGACATGATCGGAATAGACCCAAGCGTGATCACTCATGCCTTGAACGTCAATCCGAAGATGCCGCCGGTAAAGCAGAAAAGACGTAAGTTCGCCCCTGAACGGAATCAGGTAATCAATGATGAGGTAAAATCCTTACTTGAGTCCGGGAAAATCCGAGAAGTCAAATACCCTGAATTGCTAGCAAACGTAGTAGTCGTAAAAAAGAAAAATGGAAAGTGGCGCGTTTGTGTTGATTTTACTGATTTAAACAAAGCGTGTCGTAAAGACTCGTTCCCGTTGCCTCATATCAACGCAATCGTGGACGCGACGGCAGGACACGAATTGTTAACTTTCATGGACGCGTTTAGTGGTTATCACCAAATAATGATGCAACCTGAGGATCAAGAAAAAAGGGCATTTGTAACTAATCAAGGAACTTGTTGTTATAAAGTTATGCCCTTCAGATTAAAAAACGTGGGTGCTACTTACCAGAGATTGGTTAATAAGATGTTTCAGGAAAAGCTGGGAGACACCATGGAGGTCTATATCGACGACATGCTTGTCAAGTCGTTAAAGGCGGAAGGTCACATCACGCACTTACGAGACGCCTTCTAGATCCTACGAGAATATAAGATGAAGTTGAATCCAACAAAGTGCTCCTTCGGTGTTACCTCAAGAAAATTCCTCGGGTACATAGTTACTCAAATGGGGATAGAGGCAAGCCCGGAGCAAGTCAAATCCATAATGGAGCTACAGTCACCAAGATGTGTGAAGGACGTGCAGAAATTGACAGGAAGAATAGCAGCCTTGAACAGGTTCATATCTCGTTTGTCGGATAAAAACAAGCTGTTCTACGACATATTGAAAAGAACAAGTAGTTCGAGTGGAGCGAAGAGCATGAAAAGGCGTTTGAAGAATTAAAGCAGTACTTGTCTAATCCACAAGTGTTGTCGAAACTGCAGCAAGGAGAAAAGTTGTACATCTACTTAGCAGTTACAGAAGTCGCCGTCAGCGTTGTTCTAATCCGCGAAGAAGATGGTAACCAGTTACCAATCTATTATGTAAGTAAAACCCTGCTTAATGCGGAAACCAGGTACTCTCCTATGGAAAAAACTAGTTCTTTCCTTAGTAATGGCTTCGATTAAGTTACGACCGTATTTTGAAAGTCATTCTATTATCGTGATAACTAATTATCCTATGAAGAGTATCATGTCAAAGCCAGAATTGTCAGGTCGCTTGACGCGTTGGTTGATACACCTGAATGGCTATGATATCTCGTATGATCCATGCACAGCAATAAAGTCGCAAGCCTTGGCTGATTTTGTGGTTGACTTCACCCCTACCCCTTCAGAGCAAGAAGAGCAGGAAATATTGAATGTAACCAGTAACTGCAGGTGGCTGATACCCACCGACGGTGCATCGAACCAAGTAGGCATTGGACTGGGGGTAGTCCTGAAGTCACCACAGGGGGATAGGAGAGCCCATGTTGTGCGCTGCACGTTCAAAGCTACCAATAATGAAGCAGAGTACGAAACGCTCATAGCAGGCTTACTCGTCGCCAAAGATCTCAACGTGCAAGAAATTGAGGTAATCTGTGATTCATTGCTTATCGTGAACCAAGTAACAGATTCATATGTTGTCAGGGATTCAAAGATGAAAGCCTACCTTGAGAAGGTACGGGAGATTGTCAAAAGTTTCAAACATTTCGAGATAAAGCAGGTTCCTCGAGACGCTAATACACAAGCTGACGCCTTAGCTAATCTTGGGTCTGCTATAGACCCGCGAGAATACACCAAGATCCCTTTCGTGTACCTCGATACACCATCTATAGTGTTGGGACGATATTAAGGACGCCAGTCATTAATATCTAAACCAATAATGATCGTCCCTTGTTTTGATAATGACAAACTCAAAGGTATTTGATAAGTTGTCCAAGTGTTGATCTCAGGTAAGTCCAGAGGACGCACATGAGCGAAAAGGACAACAAGTGAACGAGAGTCCCTAAGCTGTAGGGACGCACTTCATCAGAACTTCCAGTGCTGAACAAAAAGAGTAAAGTCCCAGCGCAGATAGGACGGCGTCCTCATCAAGAAGGGATGCGCGCCAAAATACGGACGAAGTTCAAATTCAAACCAAGGCCGCCCCAACATGATTACATCACGTTCGGCCGTAGTCCTCAAGAGGAAGCTTCCTTTGTCTGGGCACGTGTAGACAATTCCAAAGATGTCGCTTTCCCAGCAATGGTCCCCTATCCACGCGGAGGCTTCCCAAGCGACAACAGAGTTGAGTTCCTCAAGATGCAAATCGCACCGTTGATGGAAGATCAAGGATCCTGCCCAGTCTCAGAGGACGCTAGAGGACAAGAACCACTTCCGCTATAAATACACTCCAAGGGGTATGCATAGCGGTGTGGACTTTGAAGACTTTCTCTCAAGCTCTCCCGAAGCATTCAAGTTCAAGAACGAAGATCAAGAAGATCAAGTGAGCTTGAAGCAAGAGAAAGAAAGTCCAACATAATTCAAATGCAAAACCAAACCACAAAATAGTTAGAAGGTAGTTTGTCTCTCACAACGGACCGTGAGAGACGTGAGTGATAGCTTCCTTATAAGCTAAGAGAGATAGGTTACTTGTTAGGTGAAGAGGAGTGTTACTAGTGAGACTAAGGACGGACGCTTAGCTCAGTGAAGTGTAACGACTCGCCTAAGTTGTAAGGACTCTCTCTGAATAAGATAAGGACGGCTATTGAAAATCCTCCAACGGAGGTAGAGGTTTACCCATAAGACTTGTTGGTCTTAGTGGGGTTCCTCTATAAATACTCGTGTCCATTATCTTTCTACGTTTCCTGTTAAGTCTATATTCCGTTGCACCTAAGGACGCCCTTAACCCAGTTAAGGACGCCCATTCTAACGGACTTACGATCCAACAATTGGTATCAGAGCAGGCGCTCTAGATTAAGTTTGAGTTGCAGGAAACATGGAGATGGAACGGGAACTTCAACCGGTGGAAAACAAGGTTCGAGTGCTTCGTGCGAAGTCAAAACTACCAATGATGGCTGGTGATAAAGAACGGTGACCTCAAAGTCCCAGAGGCTAAGAAGGACAAAGAAGGTGAATGGGGTCCCGATGAGTTCAAAATCATGGAGGCGAACGCCAAAGCTATCTGTTTTCTACAGACGTCCCTCTGCGAAAGGGACGCCACCCGTGTGAGCAATCTTCCAACTCATGGAGGCGAACGCCAAAGCTATCTGTTTTCTTCCTATAAAAAGCCGCTGACCCCCTCTGCTTCACCTCTTCACTCCCCTTAATTGTTTGCCCAAATCTGGTAATCTCTCAAAACTCTCCCAAGATCTTCATCCCAAATCTCAAAATCTCCTCCTTCTCAACCCTAATCTCTCCTATAAAAACCCCTCAAATCACCAATGGCCAACACACGAAACACCAAAAACTCAAAACCCTCACCGTCTTCTTCGGCGCGAGATCTCAAACTTCGGTGAAAGGCCGGTCTCTCATGGATCCGAGTGGAAGAAATGTTGGGAGGCAAGAACAATCGCGCCACCCTCATTCTTCGCAATCTCAACAGCGCCGCTCTTCCACCACCCCTCCAAAACCTCAAAGAACCCAATCCCAATCTCAATCCAGATCTCACCCTCCTTCACAAAACTGATTTAAATTCCTCGACCAACCCTTCCATCCAGAGCCAGAGCAAAACAGTCCCTCAAAGTCCCAAATCAGAGGACTCCTAGCTTAACCCAAATGTCGTCCTCCTCTCGATCCATTGATTGAAGACTGGCTTGAAAGGGAGCCCAAAACCCTGGCAAACATCTGCCATAGGGCGTCCATCCAAAACCACCCAGCAAAAATCCAACGCCTTCTCCACTACTTCATGGTCACCTACATCCAGCCCCGCCTCAAGGAGACCAACTACAAAAACCCTCCTTTTGCGGGCCCGGCCATCATATCGGACACCTTCGGAGGTACGGTGGACGAACTCGCCAAGCTACTCCCTGATATTATGGAGTTCTTGGTTGCCCCCGCTGGCTCCGTCCCTACACAAAAACGCAAAAGGCAATCCTCTCCTCCCCCCTCTCAAAAAATCAAGATCAAGTCCTCCTCTTCCTCTCAACCCAAACCTATCCCAACCTCACCTCCTCCCGCTCCCAAACGACACCTCAAGTCCTCTGCTCAACTTGAGGGTGTCTCAGATGAACAAATGGCGGCGATACGTGTCGCCGAGCTGAATGAAGAAAAGGAGCAACTGGCCAAGAAGGCCCAAGCTGAAAAGGACGCCGTTGTTGAGGCGTCCTCAAAAGGAAAGGAGGTTTTAGCTCTTCCTCCTCCTTCACCGAGGATTGAGGATGCACTAACCTCTACTGTGGATCCGCTAGATGCAGAAATGGAAATAGACCTGGCTAAACCTTTGCCTAAGGTCATAAGGGACGCTCCTCCATCGCAGGTCTAGGACAAGGACGCTGCGCCCACTGTAATTAATGTGGAGAACTCCCCTGCCAAACAGCCTCCTCCTCCTCCTCCTCCTCCAGTCGCCAAAGCTCCCACTCCTCCAGCTCCATCAAAGCCGAGTGCCTCCGCAGCCAAGGCCAAGCTTCGCACTCCAACTCCCTCTCCTCCCAGAACCCAATCTCCAACTCCTCCTCTAGTTGAAATTATTGAGGAGGAAGTACAACTCCAAGGGACGCCTTCTGCTGAAGTCCCTACGGAGTCCTTGGCAAAGACTCCAGCACAGGACGACAATGTTCGGGTTGAGGCGTCCGATGCTCAGGACACAGAGATGGATGAGTTCCAGAATCAAGGGGACGAGGCCTCTGATGAAGAAGATGCTCCTCCTCAGGATGAGAAAAATGAAGACAAGGAGGGAGATGTGATAGTAACCGGCAACGGCAACAAGAAGAAGAGGCTCAAGAAAATTTTGGGGCCGCTTCTACTTGACGCCGAGTTCCTCAGGGAGAATGGACGCACGGAGTTCCTCGAGCTTCATGACTTTCAAGGTTGGACGCACTTAGGCATCGAGGCTGCTACTGTTGACCCGGATCAAGTCAAACTCTTCTACTCCAAATTCGAAGTATCCGAGGTCAAGGGCAAGCCTCAGGGGACGTTTGAGATCAATGGGGACAAGTACTCTATTGCTAAGGGTACCGTCCAAAATATGTTAGGCCTGCGTCCTTCCCCTGCAGAGGCTCTTCATGATTTTCCCTGCAAGAGTTTTGGCCGCTTCTCCCAAGAAGAGATCTTCAACAATATTTTTAATTGGAAGCAGCCACTTGCAAAGGACAAGGTTGCCCACGTACTCTCCAAAACGCACGTCCTTGCGCATCACTTCATAGTGCGCACGGTCGTCCCTAGGTAAGAGAAGAAGTCCATAGTGCAGATCAATGACAGCATCATCTTGGACGCCTTCTTGAACCGAACGCCAATAAACTTGGCGAGAGTGCTGTTGGAGCACATGGGGAAGTGTACACGTGGTCGTCACTCTCTCCCCTACCCTGGACTCGTCAAGAAGATCCTTGAGCAGCAAGGCCTCTACGTCCCTAAGGAAGAACAGACCTTTGGCATCCATTAGGACATTAAGCAAATCACAGCGCCTCCAGTGGGCAAAATGAGATTTGGTGAGGAGCTTCCCTCTGTTAGGAAGCAACTTGCTAGAGAGAAGAAAGAGGCTGAGATGAAGGCTGCTCAGGAAGCCGTTGCTGCTGTTGAGGGACAAGAAAATCTGCAAGTAGTGGGGATGCTTGTTGATGCTGAGGTCGCCAATGAAGAAGTGCCTGAGAACGTTCATGCTGAAGCTGAGAAGTGCTCCCAAAAGTCACTGTTGGGCATGATGATCGAAAACCAATGTATGATGATCGATCTCATCCAGCAAGTTCATGAGACTCTCCACCAGTACACCGATCTGTTAGAACGGAACAATGAACTTCTGGCATTGTCCAATGATCTTATGCTCAGACTCTAAAGGCTCTTGGCAAGCGTCCTCGCTGATCACTCTTCTGTCCTCTACCTTGAAAAATTTAATCTCTTTTTGTGTTATTGTTAAGACTTTTTGGAACATGATGTTTGTTTAAACAATGGTGATGAATGTCTGTAATATTTTGAACTCCTTCTTTTGCCCTCTACTCTTTTATGAATGACGTTCATTGCATTTGCACTTCATTTTGTCTAAGCGTTCTTTTCTTTAATTATGACTTTGTGCGTACATGCTTGATCACTTGTTCTCCTTTTCGATGATGCCAAAAGGGGGAAGTATAGTTTTGCAGAGATGCGTTCATTTTAAGTTATAATAGAAAGCATGTGTTTAGGGGGAATTTCGGCCAACTCCAAAGGACGCTAGTTTAAGAATGAGCTAGGACGCACTTGAAAAATGATTTGCATGCCAACTTAAATCAAAGGGCGATAGAGTGTAGTTTCTCATGCTAAAAGCTTTATGTTTGTGCACATTGTTTTAAAGATTTTGTCATCATCAAAAAGGGGGAAATTGTTGGAACGATATTAAGGACGTCAGTCATTAATACTTAACCAATAATGATCGCCCCTAGTTTTGATAATGACAAACTCAAAGGTATTTGATAAGTTGTCCAAGTGTTGATCTCAGGTAAGTCTGGAGGACGCACATGAGCGAAAAGGACAACAATTGAACGAGAGTCCCTAAGTTGTAGGGACGCACTTCATCGGAACTTCCAAAGCTGAATAGAAGAATGGAGTCCCTGCGAAGATAGGACGGCGTCCTCATCAAGTAGGGACGCGCGCCAAAATACGGACGAAGTTCAAATTCAAACCAAGGCCGCCCCAACATGATTACATCATAATAGGCCGTAGTCCTTAGAAGGAAGCTTCCTATGTCTAGGCACGTGTGAACAATTCCAAAGATGTCGCTTTCCAAAGGATGGTCCCTTGACCACGCGGAGCCTTCCCAAGCGCCAACAGAGTTGACTTCCTCAAAATGCAAATCACACCGTTGAAGGAAGACGACGAATTCTACAGAAGCTTTAGAGGACGCTACAGGACAAGACCCACTACCGCTATAAATACCCCCCAAGGGTTATGCATAGCGGTGTGGACTTTGAAGACTTTCTCTTGAGCTCACTCCCGAAGCATTCAAGTTCAAGAATGAAGATCAAGAATATCAAGTGAGCTTAAAGCGAGAGAAAGAAAGTCCAACCACATCAAATCCAAACCAAACCACAAAAGTGTTAGAAAGTTAGTTTGTCTCTCACAACGTATAGTGAGAGACATGAGTGTTTAGCTGCCTTATCGCTAAGAGAGTTAGGTTACTTGTTAGGCTCAAAGGAGTGTTACTAGTGAGGCTAAGGACGCACGCTTAGCTCAGGGAATTGTAACGACTCGCTCAAGTTGTAAGGACTCTCTCTGAATAAGATAAGGACGACTATTCGAAAATCCTCCAACGGAGGTAGAGGTTTACACATAAGACTAGTTGGTCTTAGTGGGGTTCCTCTATAAATACTCGTGTCCATTATTGTATTCACTTTCCTGTCTAAGTCTTTATTCCGCTGCATTTAAGGACGCCCTTAACCCAGTTAAGGATGCACATTCTAACAGACTTACGATCCAACAAGTATGAACACAAAAAGGAAAGGAAAAAAGAAAGTTTGCAAGGGCGTCGAGGAGTGAATTTGCTTCCCTGAAGACGTAGTGGACCCGGACATTCCAGTCCTGGTCTAAAAACCCTTGGCAGCAAGCCAACAGGCTCGTCCAAGACATTCCAGTCTAGTCCAAAAAGCCTTGATCAAGTAGGATTTGATTTTAAAAGACTCAAATTCATGCCCCACATCATCCCCATTTGAATCTCTAAGAGCATCTTTATCAATAGCACGTCTAGATTGCTCAAAAAAAAAAAGCACCTCTAGCATCCCACTTTTTCTCCATTTTTCCATTTTCTCTCTCTACCACATCATCCAAGCATCCCATACCATTTTACCATTTTATCAATAGCATCTCTAGCACTCCAAAATTTATTTATTTTCCTTTTATATTCAATTATAAATAATACCCCTTCATTTTATATTAAACTTTTATTTTATTATAATTTATATACATACCTTGTACTTTTAATTATCAAAATATTCAAAAGAATAATTTACATATTACTGCTTTCTTATATTGTAAATATAAATTAATGATTCAAAGTCACAAATTGTATAATTTTTCAATTTTCAAAGCAAAAGACAACAAAAAAAATATATAGATTTGATGATTCAATTCAAGCCAAGAAATTAAAAGAAATGCAAGAACAAACACAAATTTATGATCTATCCAAATTTATCTCTATTATCACAAACCAACAACTACAAATGACATATCTTAACATTTTTTAGCCAAAAAAAATACAAATTCTTAGAAAAATTTTAGAATAACACAATCAATAAAATTTCATTAAAAACACAAATTAAAAAGATAGACCGGTTATGATTACTTTTAAAAATACCCCAAAGTAGACTTATCTTGTGCTAAGCACAGTATAGACCAGTTTTTTTTTGAGGTAAAAATATCCAAAATATAATATTTTTAAAAAATATGTGAAATATAGTCAAAATGGATGTTTAAATGTAGAGGGAAAAACAAACTAGACTTATGATAATTTTTTCAAATTTTTTCTATTGAATTTATACATAGAAATTTAGTTTTTTTTAAAACAAATTTAACCACCCATCACCCAATAGATAGGTGACATGTGGCAAAGAGATCTCTTTTCTTGTTGTTGGGCAAAATAGCACCGATGCTTCCTTTTGAAAAACAAACGTTGATGCTAGACAATGAAAGCACCTTTTAGATTAAACAAATATTATAAAAAACAATGTTATCAGGATCCCGACTCGATCCTACGATTCAAATGATTCTACAACCCAAAAGTCATAAATCGATCCACCATCCTAAGTAGAATCTTATTAAAGTAGGATTTCAAATGATTGAACATAAAATTCTAATATAATTTTGATTTTACACACGACTCTAACGATCCTACAAATGATTCTTGTGATCCCAAACAATCACTATTATATTTATATTTTATTACTAAGCTCAAAGTTTATGTCTCTTTTCCATTAAATTATTAACCCCATTCATCTTAAAATATTTCCACTCATCAAACTAATGATGTTTACAAAATTTTCAGACTTTATATATAAGAAAATAGACAATATATTAGGTTATCATATATTTTTAGTAATAATGTAGGATCTTACGATTCTAACAATTCAATTCTACGACTCGATCCTACCATCCCCTACGATCCGATCCAAGAATCCCGATTTTGACAACCATGATAAAAAGAACATCGGTGTTAGTTTTGCTACCGATAAAGATGCTTTAAGTATCTCTTAAATGTAAGGCGATTAATTGTTTACGGATTCAAATTCGGATAAATCGGTCATCGATTTAAGGATTGAACTAGTATTAGTGTCGTACGTGGCTTGAAGGCACGATTTTGATTTAACTAAAAACTTGTTTTAAATTTTATATAAAGTTATTCAAAAAATAGTTTGATATAAATCTTGAATTATTTTATTTAATTTGCTTTTTAGGTCATGATTTATGTTAATGATACATTATTTATGTATATCGAACAAAGATTTGTAAGATTATAATTTTTGTATAAGGATTGAATACTTGTTTTTATCAATATGTTTCTTCATTTATAACTATTATTTTTATTTTATAGATATTTTTTAAAAAAAATCAAATCTAAGTTATATGTATACATATAATTTTTATATATGTAGAATCCACAATAAAACTTTAACCAATAAAAATAAGTCAATTAAATGTCAACCAATATAATTGATTTAATCAAATGATCAGATTATATATAGAATCATTCACGTCATGTGCTTTCACGTAGGTATGCATACTTGGAGCAAAGAATCGAATTATAGAATTTTTTATAAATGATCAAAATTATGTATAAAATTTAAAGTTTAAATTTTTTTTAGATAAAAATTAAAGGAAAATTTCGCGTGGTAGCCACGAAGTTTTGCGAATTCCGCGTGGTACACAAAGGCTTATGAGATTCCGCATGGTGACCCTGAGATTTTGCAAATTCCGTATTATAACCTCGGTATATTATAAAAAGCTAAAAGTATATGAAACTCACCCCTATTATTTACTTAATTACACAAAATCACCCTATATTTTATTTTTTCAATAAAAGTAGCAAATTTATATTCTGAAAATCCTTAATGATAACTATCAATTGATACACATAATATTTATTATTTTTAAATGTTATAAAAAAACATTTACCTAAATGTGTACATGTTATTAAAAAAACTCTTATATTATTTTAATGTCACTATATATGTACATTATATTTAGAAAACCATTTTTATAATATTTTAAAAATAAATTACTTGAATTAGTGCACCCACTTTTAAAAAACAATCCCTTAAAATATCAACTTATTATAAAATTTGAAAATGTGGTTCTTTTTATAATAACATAAATTGACTAATTTTTTAAAATGATATATAACATAAAGTGACATGTAAAAGGATTAACTAAGAAAATATATGATTCTATATTTACAAACTTAGGTGTTTTAATAAAATAGTTTTGTTGAAAAAATAAATATAGGGTGATTTTATGTAATTAAGTAAATAATAGGGGTGAGTTTTATATATTTTTAACTTTTTATAATATGTCGAGTTTATAACATGAAATTTGCAAAACCTCGTAGTCACCACGCAGAATCTCTAAAACCTTTGTGTACCACGCGGAATTCGCAAAACCTCGAGGTTAAATAGAAATTAGTAGATACTATATAAGAAGAGTTCCAATGTGGGTTCTACGATGAAATTTGAATCAATTCAACAAATAAAATTGTTTTAATAAAAATGGGTGATACGAATCAATAAGAAGTTGACATATGACGTGCTAAATATTATTTTTAACTTCCACTTTAATATAATACTCCCTCCGTTTCAAAATACATGACCATTTGGACATTACACATATATTAAGAAAAAAATGGTGTTCCTATATTCCCCCTATCTAATGTAGAGTTAATTATTTGTTTAAGGAAATATGAAAAAGTATAATAATTATGATAAAGATAATTATTAGGGGTATAATTGGAAAGAGATGAGAAAAAATGTGAAATTAACAAGTATAAAACAAGCAAAAGTGAGCATATGGTCATGTATTTTGAAACGGATGGAGTATATAGTTATGATGCTAGTGAAAACACAATAGGATAACATTAAATTAAGGCGTCGGCTGATTCCACCCGTTGCAGGTTGCTGTGGGCACCCGATGGGATGGAGGGGTCCCGGGTCTGCAGACTGGAGCTGGTGTGGTGTTGGGTTCCGGGGTGGGAAGCCGGAGCTGCTAAGCGTATTTGAAAAATATAATTTGAGCTTGCAATATGCAATGCCCAATTGGGCTGATTAGTCAGCAATTTTGGGCCTTTTCATCGGGCCCATATTAGCGAATCAAAAGAAAAGCTCTGGAGAGTTAGTATTTTTAAAAGCCCTCTATCCGTTAGTAATCCACCAGGTCATTATAAATTTTGGGTACATATATTACGCTGAGAAGCTCCGGCTTCCCACCCCGGAACCCCACGCCACACCACCTCCGGCTCCGGTCTACAGACCCGGAACCCCTTCGTCCCATCGGCACAGCAACCTGCAGCGGGTGGATTCAGCATTGAACTAAATCAATCCCAACGGTGAAAAGACACCAATAAAAAATCTAGAACCTCGGGAATAGAGAAAATTAATTAAACCCAAATCACTAAGAAGACGCCATTAAATAAAGGGTAGGAAGATAAAGCTCCCTTTATTTTTTCGCAAGCCAGCTTAAGGGAGGGAAAAATACCGAAATCAAACCACACCACATAGTATGTACAAGTTAGTAACCTCCCACAAGCTAGCTGGAACTTGGTAATTATTCCATCGAGCTAGAGTAACCTATTCTTTCTCACGAACGTGGTCCTTTACTATCTTACGCAATATGAATGCAAACAAGACGAGGTAGCCAACAAGCAAAACACAAATTGTCAAGGACCTCCTTTCCTGAGGCGGATCTAGAAGGTGTAAAGCGACGGTGTGGAACGAGGCAATGACCAAAGCGATTCCGGTGAGGGTGGCTCCGATGGCGATCTCGGGAACCACGTCTTGCAAAGTGTAGGCGACCATGAGAAAGAAGAAAGAGAAGCCCAGCATGAGAATTAGGGCACGCGTGCACTCATCGGAAATGAGTCCGTAGCTCCGAGAGGTTGCGATGCCGGTCACCATGGCTCCTATCACGGCTAGCAACTTCCACATGTGGAGTTGCTCGAAGAATCGGTCAAAAGGAGCCGGGTACTTGGCCTTGCGTTTGCCCCGTTGAGTAGCCCAATGCAAGATCTTGCCCGCGATGACTCTGCTGCCAACTGGGTTTCGGGCGCCGTTTGTAGGGCGGTCCAAGTCGGCAGCATGGACCGTGTTGAGCATGGAGCTGGTGAGAGACTCGTGAGTTGGAGCATGGAGCTGATGAGCATGGTGTTGTTGGCTAACAAATGATGCATCACCCTCCATGTTTTGTCGAATGGCCGGCCGGAGCTCTGATTGATTGATGTTGATATATATATATGGAGAGCTTTAGCTAGCTAGCTAGGGTTTGAGGGAGACGTGTTGTGGAAGTAAACTAGCTAGAGCATGATCGAACCGATGCGGGGGGGGTGTTTGAAGAGAGACGATCGATGATGGATCAATTGAACTATTGAAGGGTTTGGAGCTAGATCTATAACTTGTACGGGTGTGTATATGAAGAGGGTTTCTGGGTAGCTAGATCGAAAGAGCAAATCCCTATAGATGGGACTACCATGCACCTTCAAAGGGAAAGGGCGGCGTAGTTGCCAGACGCTGTTGTAGAAATTACTCAAACACGGAGCAAACACAGACTTGGTTAATAAGAGCTCGTGAAGGTCGATAGGAAATTGCCCATCGATCGATCAATTCTCATCATGTAACAGGCAGGCCACGTCCTCCGACGAGCGCGCCATTACCCATTAGGAAGGGGCGTATTTGGAAATTTCCCTTAGAAGTTTAGCTAGTACGCGTGTGTATCTGAAGAGAGTTTATGGGTAGCTAGCTAGATTGAAAGGGCAAATTTTTCTATAGAAGTATAGAACTAGCTACCGTGAAAAAGGGAAAGGGCGGCGAAGTTGCCAAACGCTGTACTAGAAACTAGCTCGAACACTCCCTGTGGTCGCATGGCACGTAGTTGCGTAGTTGCGTAATTAAACACGGAGGAAACACGGACTTGGTAATAATCTAGCTAGGGCACACGTAGTTGCGTAAAGGGCCATTTAGGTTACATTTTTTTTAGTAAACTTTTTTTTTTATAACCCTATATATCCCGTACACACATCTTTATTTGTTTTTTTACTTTTCTTTTTATCGTATAACCTAATTATATGCATTTAATTATGTGTAAATGTTGAGTATGGAGCCTGATTCGGATTGAGCGGAAGGAGACGAAACGAGCTAAGGATAGAAGACGAGGAAGAGAAGTCTAAGGAGGCAAATCGGACGAAAGAACGAAGGCCAGGCGATCGCGAACAAAGTTCGCGGAATCGCCGGACCCGCGACCACGGGACGGGCACCCGCGACCGCAGCTTGGTGTCCCGCATCCGCGGGTCGGGAGGTCTTCGCGGCTGGTTCGTTCTCGGCGGCAGAAATGCGGGATTTCGACTAGGGTTTCCATATTTTTTGGGATATTTTGTTTCAATTAGGGAAAAAGATAGATCTTTTGGCTCTAGTTTCTTCTATTTATACTCAGCTTGATTATTGTAATTGGTGTGTTACCAAAAAACATTGAAAGAGATCCTAAAAGCGAGATTGAGAGGTTAGGCTTAGGAAGAATCCTTGTAAACCCTTGAGTCCTCTGATCTAGTGGAGAATCCCTGACTTGGTAGTGCCCCTAGACGTAGTCCTTGCGACGAACTGGGTCAACAATTGCTTGTGTTCTTTGTCTTGGTTCGCTTACTATCCATCGATTTGCAGGAACGATCCGAAATTTCCTCAACAGTAAACATGTTAGCTCGATTAGTTTACTCGCGAACAAACTAGATGAACGGTTCGCGAATCAAGCTCGAGCTCGATGAATAGTTAAATGAACCGAGTCCCAACAAAATTTTGAGCTCGAAGCAAGTTTGAGTTCGAATTCGAGTTCGTCTATTTTAAATGAACGAAACATGAATAATATAATATAAAGTTCGACCCGACTCGGTTCGATTATAGCCCTAACTTTAATATACACCGGACCCAAAGGAGTTCTGAAATACACACGAAGTTGTATTAAGTTTATCACTCTAGTCCCAAATACACATATATTGGTGATTGTTAATCTAATAATTAAATCTCAAACTGTAAGCCTATCTATTACGGAGTAGTTTGGATTACATGCGTGATAAAAGTGAGGGGCAAGTATGCAATAACTAAAAGTGCATTGTAATATATTAGAAGTGCATTATTAACAAACATTATATAACATTAAAAAAAGTTATGTAAATGGTCTCTTCTTAATTTGAGTACACTTTTGACACTTCAAAATTTACTTTAAATATCATAGATTGGCTTCATTTAACTAAAACACGGTGACAATCTATAAACTGTGATTGAAGTGTTTTCTATACCAACAAGAGCTTTTAATTAACTTTTGTAGTTTAAGAGAACACAAGAACCACGAAGTTAACTGTGTAACGGCGAGAGCATATATCACCTGGAAGGGTGACCTCTTGCGAACTCCTTGCGTTAGCCTAGGTTCGAATTGGCTTGGCCAAATCGTCGTCACTCGGCTCAAGGGACAATCTTTAATTTGCCCTCAACGAGAACGTCAAGTGCTTAAGTGTAATGTAAAGGATTGAAGTGTTTCTCATGGCACCAAGAGTATTTTCTTTTCACGGTTTAAGAGGAAGGCTACATGTTATTTGAATGATAAAAATTAAAACAACAAATAGAATTTGAAATGAATATAAGTGTAAACCAAAAATGAGCAAATTTCATTATCGTGTATATGATGCCTATATATGAACCAGCGGTGGTGAGCCAGTCTTAGGTCAGATCCGAAAATAGAGAAATTGGTCTTGAAAACGTGTAAAAGTACTAGCAAACAACTATTTTTTCTACATTTTTGAGAAGACTAGGCGAAGACTTTGAACTTGTCTTTCAAAAAGAAGAATTATTACAGGGGGGAGAGAGAGTCGAGAGAAGACCTGGTCAAGAAAGATGTATAAAAATATTAAGTACTCCCTGTTAGTTAGTTTAGTGGAATGAGTCATTAAGCTTTTGTGCTTAATGTCCCGGGCTTTTTACCCACAGTTTTGTTATTTATTAATGGAATACACCACCTCAAGGCGTCGAGCAAATGATTACCGATACATGTCTTTCATTTATAAATTTCTTTGAATTCGATTTGAGTATATATAGGTATTCAAATTCATTTCTAACATCAAAGTCGCCTGCACACCCGACCTCCCACGACCACGCGCCTCCGTTGATGTCGACCGTCGTCGTTCGTCGGACGCTTCTCGAGTTTCATTATTTTGAAAAGGAAGTTGATGGTGCCCCGTCGTAGCCCGACTTGGACTAATATAAAATTAATACTCGGTAAGTTAATAACTACGGTTAGATAATATAGTAGAAATTGGAGTTACAATTTCTATCTTATGACAACCATATTGAGGTTCCACTCGTATTTGTGGGCTTTTCATATCATTGAGGTTCCACTCGTATTGTTAGTGGGCTTCTCAAACCTACAATATAGTCATGAGCTTTTCATCTTATTGAGGTTCCATTCGCCCGACTTGGGCCAGTAGAGTGATCACTTTCTTCTTAATCTCCATCAATGGATACGCTGACCTCGTATTTAGTGGGCTCAACCATCAGCCCATGCCCAGTATTTGTTCAGTGGGCTTTTCTAGACGGGGCACCAAACCTGATTTCTTTCCGATTTGTTCAGAAACTGAGGTTGTGTTTGTTTGAAATAACTTCCTTCAATGTTCTTAAACAACTAAATTATGGTACGTTATAATAAACATCTAACATAATATATTATCTTCAATGGTTGTACAAAATTCCATTTGTTTTTCAAAATACTAGCTTTACCCGTCATACCATGCACGACTATGTTTTAAATATTAAAGTTATTTTCAATACATTATATTAGCGAATTTATGTACAATTAATTTCACTTACTAATTACATACACTATGATAGAACTATTATATATATAAAGTAAAATTTAATTGGATATCTTTTCTCTTAGATCAATTCATCAAACACATAGATCAACTGCAAAACGTGCCATATGACATATGAGAATATCAAAATGTAAATTAATATACGTAGAAATAACGTACTTGCTTAGATCAATTCATCAAACATAATTTATAATAACATGGATATTTAGAGATAACGTAAAATTTAGATCAATTTATCAAATGTAAAATTTATAACGTATTTTTTCATAGATCAATTCATCAAGCGTGTTACGTGTATGATTAGAAGTAACATGGATCAACTGGATACCCTTCTCTTTGTATTCCTTTCTCTTCTCTTTATGTGATTTTCAATTTACAATCTATTCATGTGTTAATATTTATAGATTCTTAGGACGAATCTAGATTGTATAGATAGATAAGATTTGGATATTTTATAAATATATGATATTATTTTAATAGATTATGGATATAAATATTATTTTGTCATATCAATATATGATAATTAGATAGATACATATGATAATTTTTTAATTGTAAAATTAATAAGCATAGATAATTGATTTATAATTAATTAAAGATGGGGTGGAGCCAGAATTAAAGTGGAAGCTCGAAAGACATAGATGAATTGCAAAACATGTCATATGAGAATATCAAAACGTAAATTATAATATTTAGAAATAACGTACTTGCTTAGATCAATTTATCAAACGTAAAATTATAATAACATGAATATATAGAAATAACGTTAAAATTATATAGATAGATAAAATTTGGATATTATTTTGATAGATTATGAATATAGATATTATTTTGATATATCAATAGATGGTACTTAGATAAATACATATGAGAATTTTTTAATTATAAAATTAATAAGGATAGATAATTAGTTTAACATAAGATGGGGCCAGAATTAACGTGGAGGCTCGAAATTTCTCGGCTTTAATCAATATCAATATCAATATCATAACTATATACTAAAGCGGATGTTAGATTTAATATTTAGCCCGACACATGTCACAATTTTATTGGACCGCATCACCCATCTTTAATAAAACAATTCAATTTGTTTGATTGGTTAAAATTTCATTGTAGACCCCACATTAGATTTCTTTTTATCTACTACTTGATTTTAATTAATTAGAATTTAATAAATAAACTACCGTATGCTATATAATTTATCCAAAAAAAACACCAATCCTAACTTACCAAATAAACTACCGTATGCTCATATCTAGCCAAAATTAAGAAAAAAAATCAATCTAATATATTGCTAAGATTAGCACGCATATCTACCAAATTAAAAAAAAAATCTATCTAATAAAAACACAAATCCTAACTTATCAAATCAATCATCATATCATCATAACTATATATCATAACTATATACTAAAGCGGAGGCTAAAAATAATAATTATCACAACACGTGTCAACTTTTCATTGGATCGCATCACTTTTAATAAAATAATTTAATTGGTTGAAATTTCATCGGCGACCCTGACCCCACATTTGAAATTTTCTTATCTATTAATCTTTATTTTAATTTTTTTCCAAATAAAAAAATATACTTTAAATTTTATACATATTTTTTGTAAAAAAATTCTTATCTACTAATTTCCATTTTGATTTTTTCTAAAAATAATTAAACTTAAATTTTATACATAATGTTTGTAGAATTCTTCTTATCTACTAATTTTAATTTCAATTCAATCTTAATGTTTTTAATAAAATCGTACCTTGATCAAAATCTTAGTTTCAATTCAATACCTTTTATTAGCCACAAATAACTATTTTAATAAAAAATATTAATTTTCAACAAATCCAATTATCCAACCGCATACCATTTTATCAAATTAATATGATTTTTCGAAAGTTAATTGACTCATTTTTTATTAGTTAAAAATTTTATTATAGATTTTCCATATAAATAAATTATATATATACATTTGATTGTTTTCCCCAAAATAAATATAAAATAAAAATATTAATTATAAAACAAAGAAACTTATTGATAAAAACAAGTATTTAGTCCTTTGACAAAATTATAATCCTATAAATCTTTCTTCGATAAAAAAGAATGTATTATAACATAAATAATGTATCATTAAAATAAACATATGGGGAAGAATAAACAAATTATATAAAATAATACAAGATTTAATACCAAACTATTATTTTGAATAATTTTATATAAAATTTGAGCAAGTTTTTAGTTGAATCAAATCGTGGCTTCAAGGCATGGGGACTGATACTAGTATACTTCTAAACCTGAAGCAATTAAGGGTGGTTTTGTCATTTAGTTTTTTTAAACCACCCACCATATTTTTAATAACTGATTTTTATGCTAATTTTCTATCAATCTATATTTTAATAGATTTAATAGATTTTACAAGTAGATATTTATCAAGTAGTTTCCATCTTAATTTTCTAAATAAAATATAAACTAACAAATGAAATTATGTTAAATATTAATATTTGATTCTTTCTAATTTAAATGATCTAAATCATCTAATCTTTAGCATATCTTCATCAATTATTTTAGAGGGAAAAATCACGTACAAGTGGGTACGGTAATACAGTTCATTACTCATTTCATGTATGATCAAATGAAATTATTTACTCTCTTACTCTTTCGTTAAAATCATCTATCGTATGTGTTCGTGATTTTTTTTTCATATATCAAAAACAAAAAAATATAGTGATTCCATATATATATAAAAGATGATAGATAATACATGTTAAGTAAGGCTATTTATTAAAATGTTTTTTTTTCAAACAAGTCCAAAACAAAATATGAACGGTTAATTTGTTAAGTTCGAGATTTAGTAAGATTGAGCCATATAAAATTAGAAACAACAAAAACTATATTATTAAATTATATTTAAAATTCTATTTTAAGGGTCTTATTTATCTCCCTTGGCTTAATAAATAACAAAACTCAAATTAAATATACATGTGAAGATCTCACATAATATTATTGCACATTATTTTTTAATTCAAGATTTAATCTTCCTATTGCCTAAAACTAATATATATTGAGTCAATTCTATGTAAAGTTTACTGTATTTATTGAGAATATTATTATACATATAACTTATTTTGAAATAGTATGCATTATATTAGTAATATTTAGTTAAAAATAATAAAAATTTGATTTTTCTTAAGATTATGATCTATATGAATTACTCCAAGTTCTTCAGTTGATACAAATTAATTTTTTCAATTACTTGCCTTCGTGGAATTGATATGATTAATATTATAATTAATTATTCAAAATTTTCATTATAATCTATTATCTTGCATTTAAAATTATCTATTTGGAAATTAAAAAATTAAAATGAATTTTTTTATTTTTGAAAGGAGATAACTATAAAAGCTATAAATCACAAAAAAATATCTAAAACATATTCTTATAGCCTTGTATTATAAAAATATACAAATACGTTATGTTTATTTATTAAAACTTTCATTTAAATATCTATTATCTTGCACTTATAGAGTTCAATTTGGAAATAAAAAGTTATAATTAATTATTCTTATTTTGAAAGGAGATTACTTTAAAAGTTATAAGTTACATAAAGATGTCTAAAAAATATTATATTTATATGTTTTAATTAGAAGAAGGGAAATTAATTTCCGGTTAACTGCTGAACGGATGCTCATGTTCCGATTGAGGGATGACATTATCATCTAAATCTAATGAAACTGGTGTTGGTTGAGGCTATCCATCAATCTAATTAGGTCTCTAATTTCAATATATACTACTATAAGTTCAAAAACTGACCATCCATATTTATTTATTTTTTTGAAAAAAGGTAATGATTAGGGGACTGTCCCTTACGAGGGGCGCCCTAGAGTATCCTTTCGGATGAGAACAAGAAGTTCTGGAAGTGTTGCAATGGTAGTGCTTGGGAGACTATGGCCCATTTTTGCAATCAGGTCGGCCACAGTGTTACAGCACCTACTCACATGAGAGATCTTAACAGTTTCCGTTGGATCGTAAGTCTGTTAGAATAGGCGTCCTTAACTGGGTTAAGGCGTCCTTAGGTGCAGCGGAAAATAGACTTAACAAGAAACAAGATAAGATAATAAACACGAGTATTTATAGAGGAACCCCACTAAGACCAACTAGTCTTAAGGGTAAACCTCTACCTCTGCTGGAGGATTTTCAATAGCCGTCCTTATCTTATTCAGAGAGAGTCCTTACAACTTAGGCGAGTCGTTACACTTCACTGAGCTAAGCGTCCGTACTTAGCCTCACTAGTAACACTCCTTTCCTCCTAACAAGAAACCTAACTCTCTTAGCTATAAGGAAGCTATCACTCACGTCTCTCACGGTCCGTTGTGAGAGACAAACTACAACTCTAAGTATTTTGTGGTTTGTTTTGGATTTGATTTGGTTGGACTTTCTTTCTCTTGCTTCAGGCTCAATTGATCTCCTTGTTCTTCGTTCTTGAACTTGAATGCTTCGGGAGAACTTGAGAGAAAGTCTTCAAAGTCCACACCGCTATGCATACCCCTTGGAGGGTATTTATAGCGGAAGTGGTTCTTGTCCTCTAGCGTCCTCTGAGACTTGGCAGGATCTTTGATCTTCCATCAACGGTGCGATGTGCATCTTGAGGAAGTCAACTCTGTTGACGCTTGGGAAGCCTCCGCGTGGGTAAGGGACCATTGCTGGGAAAGCGACATCTTTGGAGTTGTCTACACGTGCCCAGACAAGGGAAGCTTCCTTCTGAGGACTACGGCCGAACGTGATGTAATCATGTTGGGGCGGCCTTGATTTGAATTTGAACTTCGTCCGTATTTTGGCGCGCGTCCCTTCTTGATGAGGACGCCGTCCTATCTGCGCAGGAACTTTGCCAATTACGTTCAGCTCTGGAAGTTCTGATGACGTGCGTCCCTACAGCTTAGGGACTGTCGTTCACTTGTTGTCCTTTTCGCTCATGTGCGTCCACTGGACTTACCTGAGATCAACACTTGGACAACTTATTAAATACCTTTGAGTTTGTCATTATCAAAACAAGGGACGATCATTATTGGTTTAGATATTAATGACTGACGTCCTTAATATCGTCCCAACAATTTCCCCCTTTTTGATGATGACAAACTCCTTTAAACAATGCACACATGAAGTAAAGCTTTTAGCATGAAAGACTACACTTTGATTTTCCTTTTAGCTTAGGTTGACATGCAACACATTCTTTTAAGTGTGTCCTATCTTATTCTTAACTAGCGTCCTTTGGACTTGGCCGAAATTCCCCCTAAACACATGCTTTCTATGACAACTTAATAATAATCGCATCTCTGTAAAACTATACTTCCCCCTTTTGGCATCATCGAAAAGGAGAACAAGTTGAAAAGCATGTATGCACAAAGTCAGAACTAGAGAAAGGAACGCTTAGACAAAATGAATCACAAACGTAATGAATTGCATTCGCAAAGAGAGTACGATCATTACATAGAAACACACATAAAATGGTCCAAAAGTGATGTGATCATGCATCGTGCTCCGAAAGGCGCGCCCGAGTTCGAGAGGGTCGGCGCCGAGCGCCCCGCGCATGCGGCCTTCGGCGCCGGTGCCTCATTTTGGCACCGAAGCCACGGCGCCGGTGCTTCACGAGGGCGCGCGCGACTAAGGGCGGGAGCCGCTTTGGGGCCTCTTATTAGCCCGCGTCCCGACCTTTCAAGACAAGCCCATCTTGGAGTGAAGTCCACAAGCTCCCATGCAAGGCAAGGCGGGCTCGGCGACAACAATCAAGACAAGAAACTTGGGCCCAAGCCCACTCGTCCCACCTCTTCTCTAAGCCCATGCCGCCACTCCACCTCCTCAACCTTTCCTTGACGGCAAAGTAAGAGCTAAGTAAGACGGTGACTTCCGCGCCAAGCAACCGCCATCAATTTTCCGCCTTGGAGCCGAAGTCTTAGCTTAAGAATTCTCTCATTTTTCCCTATAAATAAATAGGGGATGTAATAGATTTTAGAATGTTGTTTTGAGCTTGAACTTTGCTAAGAGACTTTTTGTCCTAGTTAGGTTTCGGGCTTTCCCGGCTTGTGGGACTCAAGCCGTAGGGCTCTCGTGAGACGCTAGAGCCGGGCGGCAGGCTAAGGGTTCGTGTGACTCGAGCCATGGCCCCGCCGTTCTTATTTTTTACCAAACCCCGGCCTTCGGGTAACCGAGGGCTCGGAGGGCGGCTTGGCTCGTGAGACTCGAGCCTCGTCGTCCCTCCTTAGGCGTCCTAGCTTGGTTCACTCCGAGCGAGGCGCCTACCTATCCTTAGGGCCACTTGGGTTGTTAGGGTTCGGTTCCGCACCCCTTGTATCCCTTAGCCAATCCCTCTCGGTGAGTGGACCGAAGTGAGGGTTTGACTACTTATCCCTTATTAATAAAAAATCCTACAAAAAGAGTTTCATGTTTCCCCAAAGTTCCCACACGCATGAAATGTTGCAATTTCACACAACTTTCACAAGTTTGAGCGAGATCTCTCGTCCAAGTCGTTTTCAAGAAAGCCCAAGAACTCCCTCGAGCCAGAATCGAGTCCGATCCTAAGGCGAATCTCATCATCTGGTATCAGAGCCTTTCGAGGCGGGTTTTGTAAGTTTTGATTACGTAAATTACATTTTTCATGATTGCTTTCGTATATGCTCAAGTCCTTGTCAAACCTTCTCGACCCTCCAAGACCCAAGCCCACCTTAAACCTCACCGTATCTCGGGCTCGATTTTAAAAGCATTGGCGGTCCGAGGGAAAACTAGGAGGCGTGGTGAATTTTTTCGAAGACTTGCCATCCCTTTCGCCCACGCCTAGGCCTAGTCCCCATCCATCGAAAGATCCAAATAAAATAAAATTTCGGAAGCTAAATAAGGGAGGTTGTGTATGAGATAGCTTTGTGTGATCTTTCGAAACTTGGTGCCCAAGATAGCCAAAGGGACCGAGCCTATTCATACATACAAAGTGAGCTAGCAAAGGGGAGAGTAAATGGCGTTTTTCACCCCTTCCTTGCCGACTTGAATTGCCATGGCGTCTTGAAGAGCCTTGGCCACCAAGACAAGCATGGACGCCATAAAACCGAGCACACTTTCGGGTCCAACAGGAATCAAGTGTGGGAGTTCCATCAATGCTTATTAACTCAACTCTCATTTCCATAACTCCTCCAAAACACCTCCTCATTGGCCTTGGAGTGCAAGCTAAGGACGCCATTAAGATGGTATGTGATAAAGGTATTTTAGTCGCCTTAATACCTATCAAAATAATCCAAACAACCCAACTAATGTAGTAGGGAAGTAAGGGTCGATCCCACAGAGACTCAGGTTTTCAATGTTTATTGCTACGCTACTCAGAGTTAGAAAAGGGGGTTTTGAATATGAATCTAAAAACTAAACTAACTAAGGAATGCAAAACAAAAGATGATTTGTAAAATATGGGAGAAGTATGCTTAACCAGTTAATATTCATTGCGAACTTGATTATTGATCATTGATTATCAAAATTCTCTCTTTATCTTGACCAATCTATTGCGGAATGTTAATAACCCAACTTCATGGAATTATTAATCATACTTCAATTCTAGTTATTAGCCCGACCGGTACTAACAACCCTAATTATCAAACAACCTAGGAGACCTCCTAGATTCAACTTGACAACAACATTAAGATTCAAGTATCAATAGAAACATGTATTCAGAGCAACCAGACATCCAAATAACATGCGATTGAATTCTCTTCTCTAACCAATTAGTCCTACCAGTCCTAGATTGATTAAAGGTTCTACTTATGATCCAATTAACACTGACCGGTAATTAGAAAGATCTAGTTGTAATCCAACCTAGAAATCATATTAGGTGATCAAGCTAATAAAACCCTAGGCTGAAATTAAGCAATTAAGCACAGAGAAAACAATCTAGTCAAGGAAAATTAAGAACAATCAAACCTCACAATAATACTTTGTTCACAACTTCAATTAACTAGTCAAGCAAAAGAGGTTTAGCTACTGAAAGACATTGAAAAGCTTACAAAGTTTCCCATAGGGTTTTCTTGTTCTTCAAGTCTTCAATAACCAATCCAAAGTCAAAGAATGAAATGAATAAAACCTAGAAACTAATATCCAAAAATATATCTAAGAGGTTTCTAAAAATAATATCCAAAACAAGTTTCAACCCAAAAGCCCAAGCCCGTACAAAAATATCACTCTCGCGGACACGGGTAGAAACGCGGGCAGCCATGAAAACTCGGGCGCGCTTTGTCTTGCTTGCCCGCGTTTTCACGCCAGACGCTCAGGTGCCGAAACGCGGGGTACACCTCTAAAGCGCGGGCGCGCTTTCGAACCTCCTGCCCGCGCTTTCAACACTGGTCGTCACGTACCACTTCGAGTTGGAATTTGGACTCGGAGTAAAAAGATGAATTGTAGCTCTTCGAGTTATCTTTCCAATGACACAAAAATCAGCTCGATCCGACCACCATAGCTCCAGATCCAGCCCTTACAAGCAAGAGGGGTCGAAACAACAACTCCAATACATAGTCCGGACCCAAGTGTGTTGTTCCCATCACCTCTTGGGCTAATCTCATAGCTTGGCTCCCTTCTTGCCTCCTCCAATGCTTTGGCTTCACCTCCTCTACACTTGTTGTCTTCACATCTACAATAAAAAACCACAACAAGGTGTAGATATCCGAATCTTTCTAACAAACTACAAAACTAGCAAAACTAACTAAAACTAAACCAAAAACCATAAAACTCCTAACTAAACATGCTCTAAAACACTACCTAACATGTGTCTGTCAGTATGCCATGAATTGCTTGCACCTCTTCCTTTGCCACCATAACTTCGACCACCTCCTCACTTCCCAAGGCTGGCCGGTTTCCCCTAGACCCTCACCTCCCACATCTTATAAATAGGAGCCACTTAGTTCTCATTTCTTTCCTCCAAAACTCAAAGCCACAAACCCGAGAGCGTTGCCTAAAAAGATTGCCGCCGATCAAGTGTGATCTTGCCCTCAAATTCCTAGGACTTTCGGGGGTTGGAGTGTGTGCATATCATCCTCCTCTCCTTCGAGTCGTTGGCGGTGGTTTCGGGCCTTCAAATCCAAGTTGTCTCATCTAAACTCTCGTTTCTTCAATCAAGTAAGTGGCCTCGACCTCATCTTGTTGTTGTGCTTTTCGTGAGCGGGTTGGAGACGCCCATGATGGGCTGAGTTCCGCCAAACCTAAGAGGCTCCACCACCTCAAAGGTTTCCGCCCCGACCTTAGCCAAAAATCGGATCCCTAAATGAGGCTAAACCGAGACCTTTGCCGACCTTTAACCCGATCTTAACCAAGCCAAACCTTTGAGCAATGAAAGTATATTATGAATTGTGTGATTTATGTGTCAATTAGCTTATGAATGGCTTGAGAAAACTTGCTTGGGTCGATGGCAAGAGACACGAGGTGTGATCCTCAAGTCTCAAACCGATATGGCGACCATGAGCGTCCAAAAAAAAAAAAAGAGAGGATGAGCTCAGGTGCAAGCTCGTCTGAATTCCAAGGAGAAGATTCGAGTTAGGACGTGATAAAAAAAACGAGAGGGAAAACCGAGCCAAAAGTTGAACCGGGTCCGATATGTATCTTATGAAGGCTCTTGTGTGTTCTTTACGGAATATTTCAGGAATTACCATGGCTTCGAAGATGATGATGAGTGCAAGAAAGAGCGCCTCAAGCCATGCCTTGGCTGGCCCGCGTCCAGTGTGCGGAATGGTGCCTCGTAAGGAAGATATTGTATTCATCGATCTCGTAAGTGATGACGAGGTCGAGGTGTCGACAAAGGCTGCGAGCGAGCCAAGTGTGAACCAAACGCTCACTTGTGACGAAGATGTGAAGGCTGACGTGAGCTCCGGAGAAGAAACGGACCCGAGCATCAACACCGGCAATGGGTCGGACGACTCTAGCTCGAGCCACTCTAGTTCGAGCGACGAGTCGGACGACTACGAGTCGGGTCCGTACATGTCCACCGACGGGGAGGACACTTATGTGGATATCATGGATGATGATGCTCCCGTCGGAGGAATGGAGGGCCCAACCGAAGAACATTTTGAACCACTTCAAGTGGTGTATCCGGAGGAAGACGAGGTCGAAGTCGAGAATCTGAACGAAGGTTTCCCCGAGTGGGAGGCTAATGAGTGGTTCGAGCTTGACGAATTACTTAACCAACTCGACGAGCCTATGGAGGAAGGAGAAGTCACCGATGATGTGGAGGATGTTAGTGACATTCTCATGAGAGAAGACGAGGCCGACTATGATGGCCAAAAGTACAACTTGTTCTATTGCCGGGCCCTTGTGCTCGGCGTGGATTGTCTCGTTAACATTGACGGGGGAAGTGCATCCAACCTTGTGTCGGAAGACGTGCAAACTCAGGCCGGCCTTCGGCTACAACGACGCACCAAGCCCTACATACTCGGGTGGCTCGGTGATGAGGACGCTTTACACGTAACTCATTTCGTGTATGTGCCGCTCGTTATCGGAGGCTACCACGACCTAATTCGGTGCGACGTCGTGCCGATGAAGACGGCGCATATCATTTTGGGACGACCATGGCAATGGCTGCAGTGTGTCCACCACGACGGACGGCTGAACACACATACATTCGGGCATGAGGATCAAATGTTTTGCTTAACACCGTTGGAGGCTGAGGAAGTGGGTCCGCTTCTCAAACGCGGGCCCGCGCGCCTTAGTCATTTTGCCTCCGCCACCCCCATGCACCAACCCAAGGATTCGAGGTCGAATCCTCTTCAAGGGGGGGTGGATGATGTGATCATGCCTCGCGCTCCGAAAGGCGCGCCCGAGTTCGAGAGGGTCGGCGCCGAGCGCCCCGCGCATGCGGCCTTCGGCGCCGGTGCCTCATTTTGGCACCAAAACCGCGGCGCCGGTGCCTCATCTTGGCGCCGTGTCCATGGCGCCGGTGCTTCACGAGGGCGCGCGCGACTAAGGGCGGAAGCCGCTTCGGGGCCTCTTATTAGCCCGCATCCCGACCTTTCAAGACAAGCCCATCTTGGAGTGAAGTCCACAAGCTCCCATGCAAGGCAAGGCGGGCTCGGCCACAACAATCAAGACAAGAAACTTGGGCCCAAGCCCACTCGTCCCACCTCTTCTCTAAGCCCATGCCACCACTCCACCTCCTCAACCTTTCCTTGACGGCAAAGTAAGAGCTAAGTAAGACGGTGACTTCCGCGCCAAGCAACCGCCATCAATTTTCCGCCTTGGAGCCGAAGTCTTAGCTTAAGAATTCTCTCATTTTTCCCTATAAATAAAGAGGGGATGTAATAGATTTTAGAATGTTGTTTTGAGCTTGAACTTTGCTAAGAGACTTTTTGTCCTAGTTAGGTTTCGGGCTTTCCCGGCTTGTGGGACTCAAGCCGTAGGACTCTCGTGAGACGCGAGAGCCGGGCGGCGGGCTAAGGGTTCGTGTGACTCGAGCCATGGCCCCGCCGTTCTTATTTTTCTACCAAACCCCGGCCTTCGGGTAACCGAGGGCTCGGAGGGCGGCTTGGCTCGTGAGACTCGAGCCTCGTCGTCCCTCCTTAGGCGTCCTAGCTTGGTTCACTCCGAGCGAGGCTCCTACCTATCCTTAGGGCCACTTGGGTTGTTAGGGTTCGGTTCCGCACCCCTTGTATCCCTTAGCCAATCCCTCTCGGTGAGTGGACCGAAGTGAGGGTTTGACTACTTATCCCTTATTAATAAAAAATCCTACAAAAAGAGTTTCATGTTTCCCCAAAGTTCCCACACGCATGAAATGTTGCAATTTCACACAACTTTCACAAGTTTGAGCGAGATCTCTCGTCCAAGTCGTTTTCAAGAAAGCCCAAGAACTCCCTCGAGCCAGAATCGAGTCCGATCCTAAGGCGAATCACATCAAAAAGGGGACAGCGTCCCAAAGTCTTGACGAAAAACAGAACACAACAAAAACAATAAACTTTTTCAGGTGGGAGAGAGAGGGGGGAGTGATTATTTGCGGGGACGCTTGCCCAGGGCCTTGAGATTTTGCTCCTGAAGATAGTTGTTCTGCGCGAGGAGCTCATTGTTGCGTTCCAGAAGATCTGTGTGTTGATGGAGAGTGTCATGGACTTGTTGGATGAGATCGATCATCATGCACTGGTTCTCGATCATCAATCCAAGCAGATACTTCTCGGAATGCTTCTCAGCCTCGTGAGGGACGCTCATGCCATCAAGTTCATCTTCATCAGCCTCAGCGTCAGCGTCCTCAACTGGCGTCCCAACTACTTGCAAATTTTCAGCCTCAAGATCACCTTCCATATTCGCAGCAGCAGCAGCAGCGGCTTTAGCTCGTCGTTCAGCCTCTTTCTTTTCCTTGGCCAGTTGCCTCTTCACGGGGGGAAGCGGCTCATCAAACCTCATCTTGCCAACTGGAGGAGCTGTTATCTGCCTAACGTCCCAATGAATTCCGAAAGTCTGTTCTGTTTTTGGGACGTAGAGGCCTTGCTGCTTGAGGATCTGCTTGACCAATCCAGGGAAGGGGAGCGAGTGGCGTCCTCCTGTGCACTTACCCATGTGCTCCAAGATAACCTGCGGCAAGTTGATGGGCTCGCGTTGTAAGAAGGCGTCCAATATTATAATGTCGGTGATCTGGACGATGGACTTCTTCTCCTGGCGGGGGACGACCATGCGCACTATGAAGTGATGCGCAAGGACGGCTGTCTTGGAAAGACAATGGGCAACCCTATCCTTACCAACCGGCTGTCTCCCACTGAATATGTGGTTGAAGATCTCTTCTTGGGAGAAATGGCCGAAGTTCTTGTTAGGAAGGTCGTGTAGAGCATCAGGCGGAGAAGGACGCAGGCCGAGCATATTACGGACGGTACCCTCAGCAATTGAGTACTCATCCCCATCAATCTCGAACGTCCCTTGAGGCTTCCCTTTTACTTCAGATATTTCGAATTTTGAGTAAAAGCGGAGAACCTGTTCGGGGTCGACTTCAGTGGCCTCTGCACCAAGATGCGTCCAACCCTAGAACTCGAGCAATTCCAAAAACTCTGTGCGTCCATTCTCCTCCAAAAACTGAGCAGTGAAGAGGAGCGGCGACAGAATCTTCTTGAGTCGTTTCTGCTTGGAGTCGTTGCTTATGATGACCTCGTCACCGGCATCTTGTTCATCACCATCTCCGTCCTCATCCTCATGGTCCTCATCCGGGTGAGGAGCATCATCGTCGTCTGAGGCCTCGTCCCCTTGATCATAGGACTCGGCCATCTCCTGGTCCTCAGCAGTGGACGCCTGTGCTGGAGGAGGCGCGTCAACAGTTGGAGTCCCGGCCAAGGACTCGATGGGGACTTCAATAGAAGCCGTCCCCTGGACTTGAGCATTTTCCTCGACGGCTGGCACAGACAGAGGAGGAGGAGTAGAGGGTCTAGGAGAAGAGGGAGTGGGAGTTCTTATCTTCGCTTTGGTGGCGGGGGCAGAGGAGGTGCTGGGCGGAGCCACCGAGATAGGCTTGACCTTGAGCGGAGCAGGAGGGGGAGGAGGCTTCTTAGCAGGGGAGTCCTCTAGCTGTATGACGGTTGGCACATCATCCTTGGCCTGGACCTGTGCTTGAGGAGCGCCCCTTTGGACCTTGGGCATAGGCTTTGCCAGGTCCGCCTCCATCTCCGCTTCAAGCGGATCCGCAACAGCCGTAGAAGCAGGAGTTACGTCCTCAACCCTTGGTGGAGGTGGAAGAAGTCGTGGGACGTCCTGCAGGCTTTGCTCGATCGCCTTAGCAATGGCGTCCTTCTCTGCTTGCTCTTGGCGCGCCTTCTTCTCTTTCTCAATTTGCAGCTCGGAGAGGCGGATGACTGTCATTTGTTGCTCAGTGACGCCTTCCAGCTCAGCAGACGTCTTCAACCTTCTTTTTGGGGCGGGTGGCGGGGAGGAAGGGACTGGTTTAGGTTGGGAAGAGGAAGGGCCCTTTGGCTTTTGTGGAGGAGGGGGAGAGGAGGGGCGCTTTCTCTTCTGGGTTGGGACGGAGCCGACTGGAGCGACAATGAACTCCATGATGTCTGGCAAGAGTTGGGCCAGCTCGTCCATCGTCCCTTTGAACATTTCAGAGATGATCGCCGGTCCCATGAAAGGAGGGTTTTTGTGGTTGGTTTCTTGGAGGCGGGGCTTGACATATGTCACCATAAAATAGTGCATGAGTCGTTGGATTTTAGGAGGGTAGTCTTGGATGGACGCCCTATGGCAAATGTTTGCAAGGGTTTTGGGTTCTTTTTCAAGCCAGTCCTCGATCAATGGATCAAGTTAAGGACGGCGTTTGGGTTGAGCGGGGAGTTTAAAGATAGAGGACTTTCCAGGGCTCCCTTGTTCTTGCTCAGGTTTGAACGGTTTCTCCAGAAATCAAAAGCGAGGAGTTGGAGAGGGGTTGGATTGAGATCGAGAAGATTAAGGCTTTTGTGAGGGTTGTTGGGATCTTTGTGGCTTTGGAGGAGTGGTGGAAGGGCGGCGTTGTGTGGATTGAGAGGAATGCTGGTGGCGAGGAGGATCTTGCCGGCCAGCGGATCTGCCTCGAGAGTCCATTAGCGAGCGGCCTTTCACCGGAGTGATAGATCTCGCCGGGTTCAGGTTTTTCGCCGACGACGAAGACGGAGAGGTTTTTGAGGAAGAGGTGTTTCTTGTGTTGGCCATGGTTGTGAGATGGTTTTATAGAAGAAGTTAGGGCTGGGGAGAGGTGATTTCGAGATCTGTAATGGAAGTTTTGGGGGATTTTGTGAGCGGTTTCCGGATTTGGGCAAACAACAAAGAGAGCGAAGAGGTTTTTCAGGGGGCACAGGGGCGAATTTATAGGAAGAAGATGAAGTTGGAAGGGCAGGGGTAACAGGGACAATTCACTCGGCTTCCTCCATCCGCCTTCCCACATGTGGACAACTTCTTCGCTAAGGAACATAGCTGTTATGCACCGTTTGCACGCATCTCGAGATTGGTGTTCAAAATCCTGCGACGGTTCACCTTCCCATTTTCAAATTTCAAACTTTTCACAACTGCAAAGGACTCTATCTCTGCGTCCTTTCAACACGCAACACTGCTTTACTCAGAACTGAACCACGACGTCCCAAACACTGATCACAACCTCTGATTTTGGGAACTCTGACTCGACGTTCTTCAGACTTTGACGAGCGTCCCTTTTGATCACTTAGAACCATTTTTGAAAATCAAGCAAGTACGTCCCGTAAAGATAAAACAAAGAACGCTCATAGGACGCGTTTGCAAGATTCTCGGCTTAGGTAAGCTTAGAGTTCCCATCATTTCGGCTTGTAATGAGGGTAGAGTTATCAGGGATACTCTTGAGATGAAAAGCGAAATGAATATCGTTCAAGACACGAGCAAAACACATGTCTTAGACTAGCGTCCTTTAAAGATGACTTTAAATGCATAACACACTTTAAAATGAGTTCTCAACAAGACATAGCCAATCATAGAGGGAATAATAGAACGGGACTTGATCATTTAAAAGTTATCATCCCCAAGAGCAACCTAAGGTGCTCGTAGGGACGTCTATCAAGTGCTTTTGTGAAAATATCGGCCACTTGGTCCTCAGTCCTAACATGATCCACTCTAATTAGTCCAAGTTCAACATTATCACGAAGGAAATGATGTCTTATATGAATATGCTTCGTCCTAGAATGATGAACAGGATTCTTGGCAATACTTATAGCACTGGTGTTATCGCACAAGATGGGGACTGTGTTGAGGAACGTACCATAATCTTCAAGTTGGTACTTGATCCAAAGGACTTGTGAGCAGCACGAAGCAGCAGCAACATACTCAGCAGCAACATACTCTGTTTCTTAGATCCCCAAGACACAAGGCACGAACCAAGGAACTGTGCCATTCCGGATGTGCTCTTCCTATCTACCACATGGCCAGCGTAGTCTGCGTCAGAGTACGCCACTAGATTTAGGGACGTCCTTCTGGGATACCATAGGCATAAATCGTCCCGTCCCTTGAGGTATCTGAAAATTCTTTTGACCTCTTGCATGTGGGACTCCTTTGGATTTGCTTGGAAGCGGGCACACAAGCATACAACGAACATGATGTCGGGACGACTTACCGTTAGGTATAGCAAGGACCCTATCATTCCTCTGTAGAGCTTTTGATCTACACTCTTGCCTTCTTCATCAGCATAAAGACAAGTGTTTGGGGAGATGGGAGTATCAATGGATTTGGACGTATTCATTCCATACTTCTCAAGCATTTCACGGATGTATTTCTGTTGGTGAATGCGCGTCCCATCTTTGAGCTGTGTGATTTGAAGTCCCAAGAAGAAGTTGAGTTCTCCTATGAGTGACATCTCAAACTCACTACTCATCAAGTTCTTGAACTCCTCTATAAGTTTCATGTTAGTGCTTCCAAATACTATGTCATCGACATAGACTTGGACAATCAAGACATCTTTAAGGACTTTCTTTAAGAACAAGGTTTTGTCAATGTTACCTCGTGTGTACCCGTTGGACAGAAGAAAGGACGCAAACCTATCGTACCAGGCACGAGGGGCTTGCTTGAGTCCGTAGAGTGCTTTGTCCAAGAAGTACACATGATCAGGATGATCAGCGTCCTCAAAACCTGGAGGTTGAGCGACATATACTTCTTCCTTAAGCTTGCCGTTGAGGAAGGCTGTCTTGACGTCCATTTGAAAAAGCTTGAACCCTTTGTGAGCGGCATAGGCGATAAGGAGGCGAATGGCTTCAATTCTAGCGACAGGAGCGAAGGTCTCATCATAATCGATTCCTTCCTCTTGCCTATAGCCTTGGGCCACAAACCTTGCTTTGTTTCTTGAAACGCGGCCACTGTCATCAAGCTTGTTCCTGTAGACCCACCTCGTCCCTATTATGTTTTTGTTTTTCGGACGAGGGACGAGAGTCCAAACCTTGTTTCTCTCAAATTGATTGAGTTCTTCTTGCATGGCTTGGATCCAATCAGCGTCCTGAAGTGCCTCCTTTATGTTCTTAGGTTCAATTAAGGACACAAAGGCGTTGAAAGCACAGAACGCTATGTTGGCGCTATGGGACTGATTCACAGCTGATCTTGTTTGGACTCCTTTTGAGATGTCTGAGATGATTTGATCTGTTGAATGAAGTCTTGAAAGGTTGGATCCCCTATGAGTAGCGTCTCTTGCAGGAGTACACCTAGGGTCCGTCCAATCAGACTCATCGGAGTCAAAGCCATCGTCTTCATTGATAGGCTCAGTGTGTTCCCCCTCAGGTTGAGCGTCCACACTATGCCTTTCTTCCCCTTGTTGACTTGATTCACCAGCATCTACTTGGTTTAGAGACCAAGTTTGAGAAGGCTCTTGCTGTTCACTAGGGACTCCCATTGAAACCTCATCGCGAGCTTCAGGGGCGTTCCTAGGAACATAGTATTTGCCGGAGGAGCCTCTGGACCTTCTTCATCGTCTTCATCATCGTCCTTTGAAGAGGAGCGACATTCTTTCTGACTTGATTCTTTCTTGTGAGATGCATTTTCCTTGAATACCACATGAATACTTTCCTCAAGCTTAAGAGTCCGTTTGTTGTAGACTCTATAGGCTTTGCTTGTGAGGGAGTATCCAAGGAATATTTCTTCATCACTCCTAGCATCAAATTTGCCAACGTTGTCTTTGCCGTTGTTGTGGATGAAGCATTTACACCCAAAGACTTTGAGGTGCGAAATGTTTGGCTTTCTTCCGTTGAGAAGTTCATAGGACGTCTTTTTGAGCAAGGGACGAATCATAGCTCGATTGATGATGTAAGTAGCGGTGGCCACGGCTTCTGCCCAAAAGTGTTTGGGGACGCCGCTTTCCAGGAGCATCGTCCTTGCCATATCTTCCAGCGTCCTATTCTTTCTTTCAACAACGCCATTTTGCTGAGGAGTTCGGGGGCAAGAGAAGTTGTGGGAGACTCCTTGTTGGTCACAGAAGTCAAGGAACTCTGAGTTTTTGAACTCCGTTCCATGATCTGACCTTAATGCTTTTAAGCTTGTCCCAAGAGCAACTTCTACTTGCTTGATGAAGATTTTGAACATTTGGAAGACTTCTGCTTTTGACACCAAGAATAGAACCCAAGTGAATCTTGAATAATCGTCCACGATGACATACATGTACTTCTTTCCACCATAGCTTTGGGTTTGTATGGGTCCGCACAAATCCATGTGAAGGAGTTCCAAAGGCTTCTTTGTGCTCACTTCATTTTTGGATTTGAAGGACGATCTTGTCTGCTTCCCTTTGATGCATGCTTCACACTGCTCAATTTGCTCAGGATCAATTCGTGGAAGTCCTCTTACAAGTTCCTTTTGATGAAGCTTGAAGATCGTGCTAGGTCCAGCATGTCCAAGACGTCGATGCCAAAGATCGGCGTCCACAGCGGAGACGGATAAGCACAATTTGGATGCAGGCTTGAATCTTTGATTGAAGACGTAGACATTGTTCTCACGAGTCCCTTTGAGAATGACTTGATTTGATTTCTTGTTGATGACCAGGCACTCCTTAGAGTCGAATGTGACTAAATTTTCACCTTGATCACATATTTGAGAGACGCTAAGGAGATTGAAACCTAGTCCTTCGACAAGACTGACTTTGGACGCACTGATGGATTGATTTAGCTTTGCGGTGCCCGTCCCTTTGATTCTTCCTTTGCCCTTGTTGCCAAACGAGACAGTTCCTCCCGTGGCATTTGATTGGATAGAAGTGAGATGGGTCTGGCTTCCAGTCATATGATTTGAGGCGCCACTATCAATGATCCACGGGCTTCCTCTCACTTCCACCTGAAAAGAAGAGTTAGTTCTTTGCGACCCAGGCAAGGTGGCCCTTACCTGGTTCGTTACATGGGTACAACTTCTTCATAGGCAAATGATCACAAACATTCACATCATTTGATCTTCTAGCATGCGTCCTAGGAGATCGAGTTTTAGCATTTAGCACACTAGCATGCGTCCTAGCAGAAGATTTTGACTTAGTATTCTTATTATCACGTCTAGCCTTTTTGCCATTCTCGAGATCTTGTCTTAGCTTAAGACACTCATACTGGTAGTGGCCACCTTTGCCACAATGCCAGCACGTCCTATAGTAGTTTCCAAGGTAGTACTTCTTGTTAGGACGTTGGATTCTATTTTCCTTCATTTTTTCTAGATCAACTACCTTAGAGCCATTTCCCTTAGCAATTTTTTTGTAAATCTTATGGCTGACAGAATTTGTATAGTAGTCATTTCTACCAGTTTCACCACTCTCAAGAACTCTTATGCGTTCCTCTAAGTTCTTTGTCTTTTCTCTTTCAAGTTCTAGCTCAGAGGTTTTGCTAGCTTCGAAGTCACTTGGAAGGGAGTCCTTTGATCCTGATTCATACCCTAGTCCTTTCCTAGATGGAACAAAGACTATCGGATTTACAGTTTCAGTCATGGGACTCTTTCCTAGGACTTTCACCTCATCCCTAAGGTTAGCATTTTCAAGTTTTAGGCACACGAGCTGACTTTTAAGGGATTTGACCTCTTCCTGAGAGGACTCTAGTTGAAGAGAAATAGTATTGCAATTTTCACATTCCACAATAATATTCTCCGATTCAAGTTCATCACAACTTTGTTTCATGGCATAGCTCTCTTGCATGATCTGAGTGATTAGTTTGATAAGATTGGACTTTGAGCATTTTTCAAGTGAGCTTAGCATAGATTCATGAGTTACCTCTTGCTCAATCTTAGAGACGTCCTCTGGAGAGGCTGGAGCGTCCTCCATGGCCATGTAAGCTACTTGATTTTCTGGTTCCTCATCACTTGAGTCGAGATCGTCCCATGCACTTTCAAATGCACCAACTAGAGCCTTTTCCTTCATTTCTTTTGATGTTAACCCTGTGGTACATTTCTTAGCCATGTGACCCTTCTTGTTGCATTTGTAGCAGACTATTTCCTTCATTTCGGCATCTGTAGGTTTCCGGCCTTCTTTCTTGTACGGCATCTTCATTCTTGGGACTTTGCCTCTTTTGTACAATGCGCGGAGAGTTTTGTGTAGTAGGGCCAACTCATCTTCTTCAGAAATTTGTGCTTCAGTCTTCCCTTTGCGTTCTATCGACGCCTGAAGATGAAGATTCTCTTGATGCTCTTGAGTTTTGGCTTCTAGCATTGAGTTCAACTCTCTTTGCCTTTGATAATATTGCTCATACTCTGGCGTTCTTGGTGCAAGAGTTAGAGCCAGCTCATTTTGGGAACTCTTTCCCATTTCCAGCAACTCTTGATTTCTCCTTGCTTCGTACCCTTTAAGCTTTCCATAAATTTCTTCCATGGACAGTCCTTTGTTGGCTTGGTTTTCCTTGAACGTCATTCTATCGAAGTTCCATGGTCCCGTGAGTCCATCGATCAAGACTTGAACCTTCATCCTTTGAGTGATCTTCGTTTCTTTGACGCCCAAGTTTTTCAACTTAGTTAGTAGGGCCTCAAAGCGGAAGGAGTAGTCGGTGATGGTCTCATTTGTGAACATTCTGAACTTGTAGAAGTCCCTTTTAGCCTCAAGCTGGACGTCCTCTTTCATCTCGGGCGTCCCAACATGGTACTTCTCCAGAGCTTCCCATTGGAGCTTGGCAGTTGGAAGATTGCTCACACGGGTGGCGTCCCTTTCGCAGAGGGACGTCTGTAAGAAACAGATGGCTTTGGCGTTGGCCTCCATGAGTTTGAATTCTTCGGGACCCCAGTCTGCTTCCTTATCCTTCTTGGCAGCAGGGACTTTGAGGTCGCCGTTCTTTATCACCAGCCAACATTGGTAGTTTTGACTTCGCACGAAGCACTCGAACCTTGTTTTCCATCGGTTGAAGTTGCCGTCCGTTAGGCTGGGTGGCTTCGCACTTGAGATACCTATAGGTTCCATCTCCATGTTTCCTGCAACTCAAACTTAATCTAGAGCGTCTGCTCTGATACCAATTGTTGGATCGTAAGCCTGTTAGAATAGGCGTCCTTAACTGGGTTAAGGGCGTCCTTAGGTGCAGCGGAAAATAGACTTAATAGGAAACAAGATAAGATAATAGACACAAGTATTTATAGAGGAACCCCACTAAGACCAACTAGTCTTAAGGGTAAACCTCTACCTCCGCTGGAGGATTTTCAATATCCGTCCTTATCTTATTCAGAGAGAGTCCTTACAACTTAGGCGAGTCGTTACACTTCACTGAGCTAAGCGTCCGTCCTTAGCCTCACTAGTAACACTCCTTTCCTCCTAACAAGTTACCTAACTCTCTTAGCTATAAGGAAGCTATCACTTACGTCTCTCACGGTCCGTTGTGAGAGACAAACTACAACTCTAACTATTTTGTGGTTTGTTTTGGATTTGATTTGGTTGGACTTTCTTTCTCTTGCTTCAAGCTCACTTGATCTCCTTGTTCTTCGTTCTTGAACTTGAATGCTTCGGGAGAGCTTGAGAGAAAGTCTTCAAAGTCCACACCGCTATGCATACCCCTTGGAGGGTATTTATAGCGGAAGTGGTTCTTGTCCTCTAGCGTCCTCTGAGACTTGGCAGGATCTTTGATCTTCCATCAACGGTGCGATGTGCATCTTGAGGAAGTCAACTCTGTTGACGCTTGGGAAGCCTCCGCGTGGGTAGGGGACCATTGCTGGGAAAGCGACATCTTTGGAGTTGTCTACACGTGCCCAGACAAGGGAAGCTTCCTTCTGAGGACTACGGCCGAATGTGATGTAATCATGTTGGGGCGGCCTTGATTTGAATTTGAACTTCGTCCGTATTTTGGAGTGCGTCCCTTCTTGATGAGGACGCCGTCCTATCTGCGCAGGAACTTTGCCAATTACGTTCAGCTCTGGAAGTTCTGATGACGTGCGTCCCTACAGCTTAGGGACTGCCGTTCACTTGTTGTCCTTTTCGCTCATGTGCATCCACTGGACTTACCTGAGATCAACACTTGGACAACTTATTAAATACCTTTGAGTTTGTCATTATCAAAACAAGGGACGATCATTATTGGTTTAGATATTAATGACTGGCGTCCTTAATATCGTCCCAACAGTTTCGAAGTTGAGCAACGAGACCATTATGTCAGATCTAAGCATTTCTATTTCCCAAGGGCATCGCCCTATATTTTTTATAGCTTGGATTACTGTTAGGTTGTCACCTTCTATCTCGATTTTCTTTATTTTAAGTTGTATGGCTCTCCTGATTCCGTCTCGTAACGCAAGTGTTTCGGTTTTTAATGCCGAGGTCTTTTGGTACTTGGTTGTTGCTATATGAATAACCTCTCCTTGAGTTCCCCTTATTATAGAACCAGATGTCGCCGTTCCATCAACCAACCTTGATCCATCTATATTCAGCTTGCAGAATCCATTTCTTGGTCTTTGCCAAATCTTGTTTTTCTTTTGTCGTTTGTGTGGTTGAACATTCTTGTATCTTTGGGAATCTTCCTCCTCATTCCATTGTTTTGCTTGTCCCCAAATATGAATTAGTGTTTTTATATATTTTGCTAAGTCATGAATTATATCATTTGATTCTTGTTGAAACACAAATTTGTTTCGTTGGTGCCATATTGCCCACCAGATCGAGGCCAATTCTGTAAACTCCTCAATTGTCAATCTTTGTCTTAGCTCTTGGATGATTATTTTCGGGTTTTGTAAGTTTGTGTTTATCTGTTGAAGTATTTGCATCGTCTTTGTGTTAATTTGTTTATAATTTCTTTTGTGTGATTGCAATCTATGAATAAGTGCCTTGTGTCTTCATATGTACACGTACATAGAAGACAACCCCTTGGAGTCGAAATTTGCTTATCTCTTAGTCAATCTTTTGTTGGTAATCCATTGTTGATCATTTTCCATAAAAAATTCTTTACCTTTGGGATAGTATCAAGTTTCCAAATCCATCTGCTATCATTTCTCTGGTGCGAGTCTATTTTTGTAATATGACCTATTGTAGAGGATGTTGAGAACCAGCCATTCTTACTTGGAGCCCAATATAATCTATCATGAATTTCATTATCTGGGATGGGGGTTGCTGATTCGGCCTATTTTGTATAGTTTAACTCTTGTATTTTAGGGTTATATTGAGTGTGTTTAGGTTAGAGTTGTGCGTAATTGTAATATCTAGGCCGAAGACACAAGAATTCAAGAATCAAGAGTTTTAAGGCGTTTTGAGCTGTCTGCGCGACACCACTTGCTTGTGAAGGCCATATCTAGAGCTACAGAGATTGGATAGAGCTGATTCTAGTTCCATTGGAAAGCTAACTTCAAGGGCTTCAATTCTTATGTTTACACCGAAGTCAGATTCCAAGCCGAAGATGGTCAAAACAGCCTCTGAAGTGACACCAGAGATTCTGTCGAGATTCCGCGACCGCGGATTGTCCACCGCGACCGCGGTGGCTGCCGAGATGACCTTTTCCGTTCTGTTGCGAAAGCGCGGGCGCGGTGGGAGCGACGCGACCGCGGCGATGCAGGATCCGAAGCGGGCCGAAATCTTTCTATCTTGTTTCCTTTTCTATCTTTTCACCTCTTTCCTTATCTACCTCGTGGAGCATGTTCCTTGGGCTATTTAAGGAGGAGTCTCTTTTGGTTTTAAGGAATCTTGGAACCTTTGTTTGAAGACTTGAGTTTTATGAAGATTATGGAGAACTAAACCTCTCTAGGGTTTGTTCATCAATGAAGCTTTAATTGACAAGTTTGTGAGATTCTAAATCCTTTTCCTATTCCTTTGGTTATTATTGATTCTCTTGTGCTTAATTACATGATTATTGATTGTTTCTCTAGGAGTAATTAACCTATTCAATTGATTGATCTTCTATTGTTGGGACGGGTTTGGACCGTGGACAAACCTATCTTGTGAAAACAACTTAAACCTAGATCTGTTGTCTATGCAACTAGGATTTAAGAAGAGAATTGATTGTTTGCTTGTGAAATTGACTCGTAGCTTGATTTCTCTTGCATGCATCCTATATATCCTTGTTCTTAATGCTAATATTGATTTGAGCGTCCTCTATCATTTTTAAGTATTTCCTGGACCGTGGACAGGAAATTAGTCAAGATTAGGATTGGAATTAACCATTGGATTAAAAGGAATTGGTGTGAATCAATGATCAAACGACTCTTTTAAAGTGGATTTGTTGAATGAACCTGTCTTTAGCACTCTGATTGATCTTGTGAAACTGTCGATTTGTCTTCTTGCTTTGGTGATTGAAACTCTTGCATAAAATCCCCCTTTGCTCTTGGTTGATACAAATATTAGATTAGATACCTCTAGTTCTCTTGGGTTCGATCCCTTACTTGCATGCTATACTAGTTTGTTTGTTTGGGTTATTTATCTTTGATCTTGGCACGACGACTTTAGCCGAGTCAGTTGCTATGATCGACTCCACTATATTTGTTGGAAGGATTCTCCTCAGTTCGTCTTCTTTCCATGTTTTATTACTAGATATATAGTGTTGGACTTTCTGTCCTTTATCAGTTGTCGTTAGGTCATCGACATGTTTTTCTAACGGTTCATCAAATACCCAACGGTCGGTCCAGAAACGAATGGTCTGACCGTTGCCTACCTGCCAGATTAAACCTTCCTCAAATTTATTTCGTAGATTCATTAATTTGCGCCATTGCCAAGATGTGTTAGACTTAACTCTATATTCAAATAAATTATCTCCCTTCAAATATTTCTCTTTTACGATTTGGACCCAGATATTGTTTGATTTGAACAGTATTTTCCATAGCAGTTTCATTTGAAGCGCTTTATTCATATGTTCAGCTTTACGAAGATCAAGACCTCCTTGAGATTTGGGTCTGCAAATTTTGTCCCATCCAATAAGTGGTTTATAGTGTTGATCCTTGTTCCAGAAAAAACATCTATTAATTCTGTCTAGTTCTTCATGGACTTCAGTTGGTAACATGAAATTCTGCATCACGTAATTGGGTTTTGTTGCAAGATTTGCTCTAATGAGAACTGTTCGTCCTTCTTGTGAGAGTGAGTGGGATTTCCATTTACTTAGTTGGGTTTTCGTTTTACAAATCGTTTCTTCAAAAGTTTGTTTGCTCACTTTGCCATTGATGATAGGGCAACCTAAATATTTTTCTAGGTTAGGCATTGTCGAGATGTTGAGGGTTTGTTGAATTGGTCGCTTTTGTTGGTTGGATACCAACTTAGAAGTTTGGAATGCAGATTTGTGGTAGTTAACTTTTTGCCCTGATATCGCACAATATTCATCAATTACTTTCTTAACTGTTACGCAAGAATTTTGGGTTGCTTTAGCATAGATTATGATGTCATCTGCAAATGAGAGGAACGAGATCCTTGTTCCGTTTCATGAAAGGGCAAACCTATTGTTTTGTTCGTGTCTATGCTAGTTTGTTGCAGTTTCCTAGCCAAGTTTTCAGCTCCAATTATGAGCAAATATGGGGATAGAGGGTCTCCTTGGCGCAATCCTCATTCAGGTATAAAGGGGTCAGCTGGGTTGTTGTTCACTAGGATTGAGAACGATACTGTTTTGACACATTCTTTTATCCAGTTAATAAATTTTCCATCGAACCCGAATTTCTCCATTACAGCAAATAGGAAATCCCAGTCAAGCCTGTCATAAGCTTTTTCCGTGTCTAATTTTATCGCCATCCATCCATCCTTATCTTTCTTTCCTTTAAATGAATGGAAAATTTCGTGAGCAATAAGAACATTGTCTTGTATAGCTCCATTGGCAACAAAGGCTCCTTGGAGGGGGTGAATAATCTTATTCATAACTTTCTTCAGTCTTTCTGTGATAATTTTTGCAATTATTTTAGAGACGGTTGAGCACAAGCTAATTGGTCGATAGTAGTTTGTTGAGACTGGGTTATCTCGTTTTGGTTGCAGTGAAATAAAAGTGTGATTCACTTGTTTCAACATTCTTCCTGCATGGAAGAAACCTTTAACAGCTTTGATTACTGATGGTCCTATGATGTCCCAGTATTTTTTATAGAAATTAGCTGACATACCATCAGGGCCAGGAGATTTGTCTGAACCAATTTGCATTAGTGCATATTTAATTTCTTCGTTGGAAACTGCTTTGGTTAGTTCATTGATTTCTATGGGGGATATTTCATTTGTTATTAGTTCTAAGTATTCGTTTAGAATGTCGTTATTGATTTGTTCTTTGGTATATCGTTTTTTGAAGTCCCTTCTTATTTCATTCCTTATATTGTTTTCTCCAAATATTTGCGTACCTTCGTTCGTTCTTATTTCTCTTATTCTTTTCCTATTTCGACGACCACTAGCAACTTTGTGGAAATATCCAGCGTTTGTGTCAGAGAGTTTGATGTGTTTTGTTTTTGCTCGTTGTTTCCAATATGTTTTGTGATAGTTCAATATACATTCCTTCTTTTTTATCAGTCTTAATTGCTTTTGAATTACCCCCGGTGTTGGTGAGTTTTGAATTTGGATTTGTATATTTAACAACTCATTTTCCAGGTTCTGAAGTTGTTCAAAGGTGTTTCCAAGGGTGCGTTTATTCCATTGTTTGGCATGACTCTTGAATAGTTTTGTTTTCATAACTAATTGGAACATAAAGGAGCCCGTGTAATCAACTCTCCAGGCTTGCTTCACTACGTTTTTGAAGTCTTTTCTTTGCATCCACATTTTTTCAAACTTAAAAGGTTGTGCTTTGAACATTTGTCCATTATTGAGTTCGATAGCTATTTTGCAATGGTCGGATGAAGAGAAAGCATAATTTTTTGTCGATATATTTGGGAACCATTGTATTATTTGATTATGTACTAGTACTCTATCTAACTTTTCACATATGTTATCTATTTCTGTTTTATTTTTCCTCCACGTGTATTTGTTTCCCGTTGTGGGTATGTCTAGTAGTTGACAATCATCTTTAAATTTTGTTAATCGCTCAAATCTATTGGCATTGGGGTACACCCCGCCACTTTTATCATTGGGTTCTTGTAATTCGTTTAGATCTCCCATAACTATTGTTGGAATGTGTAAGTTTTGTATTTCCATAGTTAGTGCTTCCCAAAAGCTATCCTTGTCGTTTTCATTTGGTGGTGCATAGACAAAACAGATTGCAATTACATATCGAGTCGAGAGATGTGTATATTTCAGAATTATGTGTCGTGGTTTTTGAATCATTACCTCTATTGTTTCATTAATAAGTTGGTGTTTCTTCCACATGACACAAATTCCTCCGGCTCTTCCATTTGTAGGGGACCATAAGAAGTTATCAAAGCCTGAACGCCTCCAAACTTGATCAGACGGTTCCTTCTCCGTTTTTGTTTCAACAATTGCCATTAATTGTATTCGTTCTAATTTACAAAACGAGTCTATTTCTGGCCAGAAAGACTTCCGACCTATGCCTCTACTGTTCCATAGACTGATCTTCATAATAACTAATTTTCATATAAAAAAGCCTAATATGAGGCCTTGTTTGTATTGGTGGATTTACCTGGTTGTTGGTTTCCATTGATTGAGGCCTAGTCTCGTGCTCTCTGATTCTTTTGGAGCGGTTAATCGTGCCTGCAAATTGCGTGTTACAAGATATATTTTTGTCAACCAAGAGAAATATATGAACAAAGAATTTGGTGTCATATTTCATAACAGTTCTTTTGTTACAACATGTTACATAGGTAGGGTTTACGAGAAAACTTGTACAAATCTCAATGGTATAATGTGCTCTACAAGCCTTATCCATAAACAAAGAAAGCAGTCTAAAGTGTTGACGTTTTTCTTTAATTTCTTGCCAACTTGGAAAGCTTTTGCAGGCATCTTTTTTACTGCTTATGCTTGGTCTCTGTTCAATCAATCTCAAGTAGTACATCCTTCTTGCAATGGTCATACTTGGAGTGATGGGCTGGGCACAAACATGGTAGGCTTTCCCTACTAGATGAATACATAATAGTGGGTGGTTAATCTAGCAATAATAAGGGATAGATTTACTGATAGAGTGCTGATATAATATGCTGAGATCTTCAACAGACTCATTTACACATAGCCAGTCAAGTAGAATATGTTTCCAGATTTCATTTTTGTCACAATAGCTCAAATAAAATGATAAAACAGCATGTAGAGACCTGTCACTTTCATAGTCGACATCTAGCAATTGATAGAAGCACATAACTGACCAAAGATCTAAGTTTCCTTCAAGGAATTTATTCATATTTGATTTCATCAAGGTTCTGGATTGTATTCCTGGTATAATCAGATAACATACCACACAAATTATCACAAAATTATAGTAATAACCATCATTCGGTTGGTTGCTATCATGCATAAAAGGGTACTCCCATCCTACTTCATGAATTAACTCATACTGGTTCATAGTATCACCAGTCCTGTCAAGCGTCAAGTTTCCTCTACTCTGGTTCTTTTTGTTGCCAAAAGGCCTAATGCCACTGTTAACTAGATTAGCAACACTACTTAAGGTCTCCTCGACCATAGTGTGCACGGGTTTAGACAGTATATTGTTCAAGGGGGTTCGTTGTTCAGAGTTTGGTTGCTTTTCGGAGCAAATAACAGATTCAAAGAATGTCATACCTCTATTAACAGTTCACATTGAAGGACACTGAGCAATCCAGGGATAATTACCATGGGAGACCACCTTCTTCTTATTTATCCTGTAGTCTGACGTCGGACGAATATCAAGTTCCTCCATCAAGAAGGCGCCGTCCTCCATCTTGCTCCAGCAGACAACGGAGCAAGAAACGCCGGAGCCTTGCATTCCCTTCCGCCTCCTCAACCCGCTCTTTCTTCCCTCCGGGAGAATCGGATCTTTCCAATCTAGGGTTAATCCAGGAGTTAAGCATCCCTGTAAAAAACCCCTTCTGCCATGAATTTTAGGGCTCGACCTTCATATTGTTTTTCCTTTCTCTCCATAGCTCTAGTGGAGCGAATCAATCTCCCTCAAATTACAGATCTGATTTGCTCTCTTTTCAGGAGCACACAACCTCGAAAACGGATCTAAAATGGGATCATAGGGATCGATTTTTTCAAGGGGGAGATTTCGCAAGGAGATTTGGGGGAGGAGAAGATTTCGGAGGGAGATTTGGAAGAGGGGCAACAGCCATGGATTTGGGGGTTTAGGGTTGATTTTCTTCAATTTGGGATTTAGGGGAAAGAAGGTCGGGGAAGGGAGAGAACGGGACAAAGGGTTCATGGTTCTCGTACCCCACACACATGGTTTTGACCATCCATATTTATTTTGCATATGTTAAGATAAGAATATAGTGTGTATAGATTAATAAATTTATGATTTTATATATCTATATTGCTCAAGTCATGTCCAAGAAAAATATTTTTATTATAAAAATGCACATTATAGTAATAATATTAAATATCGAATATGCATGGAGATGCTTTTACAATTTTATAAAACATTCTCTAGCTATGTATGAAGAATAAAACTATTAATTAAGTCGGTTTGTGATGAGTCAGTACAAGGTTGGGATAAGGAGAATAAACCTATTTATGGGGTCAATTCGGTAGATTGGTTATTTTGAATTTGAATTGAGTACATGTTTGGACCATGATGCATGGAGAATAAACCAATTAATAGGGTCGTACCTATTGGTTGGTCATTTTGAGTTGAGATTGTGTATTAGTTTGAGTTGTTACATGTAGAGAATAAACCTACTGATGGGTCAATTTCGTACGTTGGTCATCTTGAGTTCGAATTAAGTACAAGTTTGAGTTATTATGTATGAAGAATAAATCTATTAACACGCTAAATTTGATAGGTTGGTCATTTTAAGTTCGGATTGAGTATAAGTTTGAGTTGTTATATATATAAAATAAACCTATTTGTGAGATCAGTTTGATAGGTTGATCATTCTGAATTCAGGTTGAGTAAACGTTTGGGATGTTATATATCGAGAGCATATTCATAATAAGGTCGGTTCGGTTAATTGTTCATTTAAAATTAGATTGAGTATATACTCGGTTGTTAAAACTTACATGTGAATTGGTAGAGTCATTGCAAGTTTCGTTTAGTTGGGTTTGGGTCAGTCAGTTTGGTTCGAGATTGAGTATAGGTTCACATCGTTAATTTTATACGTCAGGTAGGCCAAGTCATTACGATATACTTCCAAATTTAAGTTGACCAATTATAGTGAAGACATTTACATAGTTTTTTAAACATGCAACTTTAAAGTTAGAAATATGATACAAATTAAGTTATAGTATTGATATATTATATCTAAATGAATATGTTATATTTTTTTATTTAAAAGAATTATCAAACAAACATGAGACCATTAACTAGACACACCTCCATCAAATTCGATTTTGTTCTAGATAGATTCATATCAGTAAAATTAAACAATTAATCTATTCTAAATGTTATAATTTTCAAAATACTTATCCGATTTAAGTTAACTATATATATAACTAGCTTAACCTGTCGTGCCATGCACGACTATTTCACTTAAAATATTAAAATAAAATTATATATTTTATAATTAAATATTTATATGGAAAATATTATATAAGTTTTATAATATGGACATGTTTTTTATCTTTTAAAAATAGTGATATTGTTTTTTTAAAATTCATATAACCTAAAAAATATATATAAGACATAATTTTTTCACTCATTTTTATATTTTTTTATAAAACATGATTATAAGAAGTTAAATTGATATTTTACCTACAATTTTTATAATATATGTAAATATAATTAAAAAAATCATCAATTGATAAATTTTATAAAAGTTTAATAGAAAATGTCGGAAACCACAAATTTACTTGTATTAAAGAAATAATTTGAATCCAATACTCATAGATTTTTCTTAATTTGTTTGTGAAAGATTTTTCCTTGTAATACTTTAAGAATTAATAATTGACAAAAGCTTTTTCGTACAAGTAGATAAGAAGAAATTCAATAGGAAAACGCTATATAATGCGAATAAAAAAAGTAGTTTTTTTTATATGTGAGGTAGGGTCAAATTTAATGTGGTGGTTAAAAAATGACCACTTGTATGTTTATATTAGGAAAATAAGGGGCGTGTGTATAATTTGAGAAAAATTATAGGATTATATTGTAAATAAGTAAAAATTATGAAAAGATGTACGTTATCAAGATATAAATCGAAATTATTATTTGGCTAAAAAAATCAAATTTGTTATCAATATAGAAAAAAAAAATCATATATAATGGGTCAAAATCAACGACTCGAAAACAGTCGACTTTTATAATATATATATTGATTTATGATACTTAATCATATATGAATTAATATATTTGAAATTTTATTTGAAAAATCCACGGACAATGCCAGGGTTATAACTAGTATATATATAGATAGATGAGATATCTCATATCTAGTACTATCTTTTAATGTAAATAAAATATCCTATTATGTCTTCATAAACTCTACCGAACGGAGGAAAGAGTTGTGTCGGCCCCAATACTTGTACTCCCTCTTCGCATCTATAATTCCCTGCGTTTCGTTTTACTTGAACCCCCAAATCCCCTCTTCTTCCTCGTTGATTTCTAAAACCCTCTTCTCTCTTTCCCGATCCGTCCATGGGGTCTCAATCACAAGCAACCCTTCTCCTCCAAAAACAGCTTAGAGGTCTGAATTCTCAAAAACCGATACCAAGATCGTTCAATACCGAATCTCGTTTTGGTTTCCTTGTTCCTGATTTTATAGCGTTCTCTAACCCTTTGTTTTGATTGGCGAATTGATGGATTGATTTGCTTTTTCCTGTTTATGGTGCCTTTTCTTGTCAGATCTCTGCAAACACCCCGTAGATGGGTTCTCGGCGGGATTGGTTGATGAAAGCAACGTCTTTGAATGGAGTGTTACGATTATTGGGCCCCCTGATACTCTCTAGTAAGTTCAATTTTGGGTTTCGAATCGATGGGAACTTGAATTTGTTCTACTTAAAGGGAATGGTTTCTTCTGTGTTGGATTTGGATGGAACTGTTGGTTGCAATTCTGATTACTCCGCTCCGGTTATAGTTTGATTCCTTAATGTCTCGATTGCGGGTTTATTTTGTCTTTGGCTGGCCTTTTAGGGTTTGAAATTGCAGGGGTTCTGGTGTTCTAGTTCTTTCCCTTTTCCTGTGGCAATTGTTTCTTGTTGATTGATGCTTTATTTTTCATGATTGAGCAAGTAGTATTGTTATTGATTTTCTAATTGAATTAAAGATTGGGTTTTTCATTATACAGACATTATTTGTCTTTGATTGGGCTTTTAGGGTTTCAAGTTGCAGGTGGTTTAGTGGTTCTAGCCCTTTACCTTCTATTTTGGCATACTTGTCATGTTGAATGATGCTTTATTTTCATGATTGAGCAAGTATTACTCATGTTGAATGATCTCTGATGGAATTTAACATTGGCTTTTTAATTATCTAGACCTTATTTGTAGATGGATTTTGTTTAATAAGTTGTTGATTGGAAATCTGATTCAGGGTCTATGAATTTGGGAGAACTATATTGGAATGCTTGATTGATCTAGTTGGGTTTGATATTTCTGTATAGGATTAGAATCAGCATTGTTCTTCAAATTGATACGATCTCAAAATATCTAAACAGACCCTAAGGAAAACCAGAAGGATGCATTAAGGAAGTGATATAGTTTCATATTAGTACTTCAGCTAAATAATGGATGAAAGTTGTTTATTTGGACCTATTTTGCTATGAAAACTTTTACTGGTGTAACTTTTATATAAATAAAAGGAGGAAGTTGTATCACCGAGAAGGACAGTTTACATAGTGCAAACTTGAACTATGAACTGAAAGTTGGTGAAAATACGGCCACATTGAATAAGTTCATATCTATTTTAGATTAATATATTATGAAGCTGATTTGATACAAAATAGTTCTTTCTTTACTTTCTTTTTCATTTATATGAAAACTATAATCCAACTTCCTATTTGTGTATTGCAGTGATGGAGGCTTCTTCAATGCAATAATGAGTTTCCCGTCTAATTATCCCAATAGCCCACCAAGTGTAAGGTTTACATCAGAGTTATGGCATCCTAATGGTATGTTTTGATCTTTATTCTTTGACTATATCTAACTTATCCTGTTACTTAGCTTCTGGATATTCAAAGATGAAAATTGACATGCTTTGTATTAGATAGAGAACACAATACTGACAACATTGGTCTTTGTTGGCAGTTTATTCTGATGGGAAGGTTTGCATTTCAATACTTCATCCACCTGGTGATGATCCAAATGGATATGAGCTGGCAAGTGAGCGTTGGTCTCCAGTCCATACAGTAAGTTTATCGTTTTGCTTATTCTGTTTGGGTGATGGTTATCGGCTTATATTGTTTTCAGACTAGCTTACCATTTTGTTGATAGGGCATTTGCCTGTTTCAACTTTTGCAATTGTGTGCTGGAAGTAAATGATTGGCTTGGAAGATGGACTAGTTTGCATATATTGAAATGGCAACTTTGTATCAGAAGCTGTATTTGATTTGGGTACTCAAAAGAAAGTATCAGACATAAAATGATGAGCCAAGGGAATAGCCGATATTTGTTCAACTTGTATTTAAACTGAAATAAAACCAATGCAATGAGTCAAGCCAATTTATCATTTCAGAGTATGTAACAATGGGTTTTCAAACAATATGAGATTGATACACCGGAGCTTTATTGGCTTACATGAAATTTCTTTAGATTGAGATCAAATTGATATGTGCCGTCAAGAGAGAAGTTGTTTTGGTATATGGAAGCACTAGATGTTTGTATATACTTCGGTACCCAATATGATAATGCTTTGTAAAAATTGAGTAACTTTGTCTTAGGTCTCTTTTCTCACAGTTTTTACACCCTTCACTGGTATATTGAAATTGCAGGTGGAAAGCATAGTTTTAAGCATCATATCAATGCTCTCAAGCCCGAATGACGAATCCCCGGCGAATGTTGAAGCTGCGGTAAGTAGCATTACTTTCACCAAGTTTCTTGTTGCATGCTTGTAACTTGTTTAATTTATGCTTATATCTTTACGTTTGCAGAAAGAATGGAGAGAAAATAGGGACGGATTCAAGCGGAGAGTAAGCCGTTGTGTGAGGAAGTCACAAGAAATGTTGTGATTGCACCAGCAAGACAAATTGGTAAAATTTATCTTGGGTAGTTTTGCTTGCTATCCTTCTGTTCTAGATTCATGGACATTTGTCAGAATGATTCTTGTAAAATCCGGACTAAGCCTCCTCCTCCCTAATCTTTGATCACTCCTTTCTTCTTGCATTTTCCAGTCATTTCATTTTAAAAAATAACATTTTAACTGTCTTATGCAATAGTTTCAAACTTATTCATTCTCTCTAGATTTGGCATGTGATTACTGTTGGGTAATTCACCTTTGTTTGCGCATTTGTATGGATTTATTGGCTTGAGTTTCAGTGACTTGCTTATAGGATGAATGGCCAGGTCTTCTAGTTGCTCTGCATTTTTCTTTGTTATTTATTTACAGTGCAAAATACAAAGTGTAACAAAAGATTTACACTCGATGTGTCGGTGCATTTCCATGTTGGTATGGTACTAGAAGTAATTGATTTTGGGCTTTTGGTTTCATATGTATTATTGAAGTTTCGAAAGGAAATTTGTTCGGTTATATATTCTCTGATGATATTTCAAAATGCCTAGGATTCAGTCTTTTGTTTGGTTGACAAATAATTTCTTAGGAAGTTAGGTCATGAAATATAAATTGTAGGAAACAACTTTTAATGTTCTGAACTTTGGATTACCGATGATTACATAAATTATACTCCCTCCGTTTCATAATAAGTGTCGTTTTAGCACTTAAAATTTGTTTCATAATATGTGTCGTTTTAGGTTTTCAAAGTGATTTAATAGGGGTGAATGATGATAATTTTTATTGGAATGTGTATTTGTTGACTAAAGTTGTTCATGCATTGGCCAAAAAAATGTAATGAGTGGTAAGATTAAGAAAAAGTTGTAAGTTTTAAAGTGAATGATTGTTTTTCTTTTAAAACTGTGTTAAGAGCAAAAACGACACTTATTGTGAAACGGAGGGAGTAACAAATAAACAAAGTTCATTGCTTGAAACTATAGAAGAACAATTAAACAAAATTGTTTATCTATTATTGGTCCTTGACAATTTTCAATTTGTCAAAAATTTCGTCAACGCTTCGTTGAAAACTAGTAAGCTTATGCGTTTGCCGACTTGTGCCCCCCATTAAGTACATGATTAGTTGGACTAACAATCATTAATTGACTATCAATAGGGATGAAGAAAGAAAACTCAATATTTAATCCATTAGTTTGAAGAATTTTCTCGTCATAATTAACTTGGAATATCAAGGCCCTAATGCATCCTTTCACATACTCCTTTCTGTCATTTTAACACTTGAGATTTCGATCAATTTTATGTCTCGTTTTCCATATTTTTGCCTAGTGACCTATGAATATGATAGGTTCTAGAATGGTTATTAAAACTTGAGTTTTCTTGATTATTTTTTCAAAATTCTTGATTCACTAGTTCAACTGGGGGTAAATATTTACTAAGTGATAAAATTAAGATAAATTTTAAGGGATTGAGATTAATTACTTGAAAGAAGTTATGTCAAAATGTTAAAAATGACCTTTTATTTTAGATTTAAAAGAGTGTATATGCATAGTGGCATGGCATCAGTATAATTCAAACTTGAAAGTTAGAAACTATTAATTAAAGTGTTCCTTAGAAAAAGTCAAGTTATACATCGGCTATACTGTAATTCACAAACTAAAGCAAATTTGTCTATGTAGAAACTCTAAGGTAGGGCTGTGCAAAATCCGATCTGGACCGGGAAGTTCCCGGTCCGGTCCCCGGTCCATGATATTGGAGGTTCCCGGTCCCGGTCCCGGTTCAGACTGGATTTTTAAAAAATTTTAATAAAAAATAAAATTTAATAAAAATTATATTAATTTTAATGGTATATAGTTTATTTTTAATATTTAAGTTTCATATTTATATTATATACTTAATAATAATATATTTTTCATTAACCATATATGATTTTTTTAACTATATTATAATTTTTTTATATAATTTTTTTTTTTTTTAAAATAAGCATCCGGTCCTATCCGGTCCAGGACCGGACCGGACCCCGGTCCACACTTTTTCGAGTTCCCGGTCCCGGTCCGGTCCTGGACCGGTGCCCAGCCCTACTCTAAGGTTTGGCGATATGCATTTCTCTATTTTGCTTGAACCCAAGTTTTAGCACTTTATCACTGAACAAGTAACCATGACCAATAAGAACATAACATTATAACATAAACGTCGACGTGAAAACTTATACCCCAAAGACCCTGATAACATGAAAGTCATGTTGCCCTTATCTCTTTTTGTTTAAAAAGAAAAAAGCCATGTAAAAAAGTTGTCAGATAAAAATAAAAAAAGCGAAAAAGGAAAATAAAAATTCTCTCACGGAAAAAAGAAAAAGATACATTACCAAAAAAGCAGAAGAATGAATGGAAAAAACGGAAAAAGAAAGTGAGAAACCATTCTCACTCTCTCTCTCTCTGCTTCCCTCTGGGCGCTGTCTTTCCTCTCCCCTTTTCCGCCATTTCTGTCCTCCCCTCGTGACCTCCTTTATCCGTCTCCCAAAACCTTCAAATTCATGAATCCCTTCTGTTGCAACCACCACTCCCTCTTCGCCGATGCGGTCTCCGCAGTCTCTGCGCCGTAACGGCGAGGCCCCCGTCGGAACGCCGTCGTCCTCCCCGCGCCCCCGCCTCCCCCCTCCGGTGCCATTAACGGCGACTCCGAGCCCTCACCCGACCTTCCACTCCACCGTCTCCCTCCAGAAGCTCCGGCGCTTCAACTCGCTCGTCCTCGTCTTCCGCGTCGCCACCTTCATCTTCTCCCTCTCCTCCTCCGTCTTCATGCTCACCAACTCCCGCTCCGCCTCCGCCTCCGACCAGCCCCTCCGCTGGCTCGACTTCGACGCCTTCAGGTACGTCCGATTCCGCTCGGAGTCGTGGTGGAATTGAATGCTTGCTTTTTGTGACTTTTGTCCGTGTGGTGTGGAATCGGAAACACAGGTTCGTGCTCGCCGCCGGAGCGATTGTGGCGCTCTACTCGCTGTTCGAAATGGTGTCCTCCGTTTGGGAGATCACGAGGAACGCCACTCTCCTCCCCGAGTTCCTCCAAGTCTGGTTCGATTTCGGCCACGATCAGGCAATTTAATTTTTTCTCCCTTCCCAACTCCAAATCCCTAATTTTCGAATTTTGAATTTCTTGCGCGGCAACCGTTTTCGAATTCTGTTCGTGTTTGTGTGTTTGTTTCGCGATACGCTGCGTTTCGAGTAACGGATTAGAGCGTCTGCAGGTGTTCGCGTACATGCTGTTATCGGCGGAATCGGCCGGGACGGCGCTGGCCAAGACGCTCAAGAGGACGGACACGTGTACGGCCACGGGCTCCTTCTGCTTGCAGGCGGACATATCCGTGGCCCTTGGATTCGTCGCCTTCCTCTTTCTGGCCTTCTCTTCTCTCCTCTCCGGTTACCGGGTAGTTTCTTTCCTCCTCAATGGCACTCGCTTTCACTTTTAATTATTAGACATTTTTGTTTTTTTTTTGTTTTCTTACTGAACTAGTGCTAAAGCTGGTATACAAATCTTGATGAATTGCATAGTGTAACTCAGTTTAACATTAGAAAAGAAATTCTCTGGTCTGAGAGAGCTTGTTATGGTGATTTAGAGCTGATTTTGTGGTGTGAGAAATCATAGTGTGATGAATTATGCTTGTAATTTAGTGTAAGGGTTTCATTTGGTCATCCTTTGTCTATATGTGAATTGTGAAGTGAACAGTTCTTTGCAGAGTTTTGTTCCAATATGCAAAAGATTCAATCTTTATTGATCATTTTTGTTGAGCTCTCCAAATTTGAAGTTACAATTTCTCCTACCCTATCAATGCCATTGTTTTTCAATCCAAAATTTTCGAGCTACAATATCTGAAACATGTCAAAATCAAGAGTGCCAAGAGAAACCCCACTTGAGCAGTGTTAGATAATTGAGCATCTTTGAACATCAATGTTAGGACGACACCTGGATTTGCAAGAAGCCAATTTTCTTGCTTTCATTTTCAGTTTGTTTCTTCGTTTCCCTCGTAAAGAAGCTTTATGAAGAACTTGGAGCCCAGCTTTCTTTTCAATACCAGAACATTATATATGATGGAAATGTTTTTTTTTTTTGTAAGAATAATTATTTATGAAAATTTAGACATGTCCCTACGATTTTTTGTCCTTTGGCATCACTGCTCAAAATTAAAAGAAATCACTAATCAAACAAAATATTCACATATTGTTTTTGTTCATTTGGGGGTAGAAGACCCTATAATAAAACTATATTGTCATATAAAAGTACGTTGAAGTGAAAATTTGAAATCTACAATTGTTTTATTAAGTACGCAATATTAGCTCTTAACCATTACAATTACAATTTACAAAGGTGTTATTCTTTATGAAAAGAGGTGAAAATATACATAGATAATACACTAAGGACAGCATCAATATCCTTTGATTCTACGTGACAAAGTGGCCGAAATTGTATTTTATTTTTACCTTTGGAAAATATCTCAATATACCTTGTTGTATGGAATAAGAAACAAGCCACGACTAAATTATACGCATCCTACTCCTAATCTACAAACTGTTCTACCCTATAATCTCATTGTTAATTGCAGCTTTATGCTGAAAAGAAAAAGATTAGATCTCAAATCAGAAGATTTATAGAATTTGAATCTCATAACTATGATAATTCAAGCTCGCATATTTCCTAAAGATATTTCTGCGGAGAACTTATTCATGAACATGGTTTTTTAGCAAATATCAGGTCACATAAAAAGAAAAGCCATAATGCCATTGATGAGGGGTGCCAAGCAAAGATTTGCAATAGTATGCACAAAGTTCACCTAAGCAAATGTCTGAACACTTCACTTAGGCTAACAGCTTGAAATAGGCCGAATACATGTACGACCCTCGAACTTCTACTTTTTTTTTCGACCAGACCTCTCAACTAATAAAAATTCTATTAAACCATCCAACTTACTAATTTTGTTCTATTAGAACGTTAATGAACCCTAAGGCAAAATCTGTTCTCGAATTTCCAACATGAAATGAAAACAGGAAACTCTGTCGTATTGGAGTTTCAAGTAACAAATCGAGATTCAAACTCAACGATGAAGAACGTTAAAGAACCCTAGCTTGCTAGATCATCTAGAGATAATGAAAAGTGTATAACCTGATTACAAAAAGTACAAGCAACAAGGGTGAAACATATGCCCACAAGCAAATAGATTGTTTTTTTGGTCGAAATACAAGCAAATAGATAAACATAGAGGAATGGAGAATCATTTCAAGTCCCACAAGGACAAGCATAAAGTGACTTGAGGATAATGACGAGAAAACCAAACCAGCATGATTTCCCAAGAAAGCAAGTTGTATGTCCCAAAAACAGTACTTAAGACTCAACATAAAGCAGCTTCTATGGATGGTGATTGATGACACTGGAATAATATTAGTAGGGGATTTAAGAGATGCTGCATTTGCAAATGAAAAATAAATAAAATTATGCAGACATGAATTACCAAGGGAAAAGGTTAATTTGCTGTCACATTTCTACTTGATATTGTCAAATTTTCCTGAGCCCCATATATTGATGAAACAGAAGAAGTCAGCTAGAGTCACAACTCCATGAATTTGCACATTCATGTCTGAAATTTATTGTGCATTCTGTACGCATATTTTCTTCCTTTGATGTAGAAAGTGGTGATTTTTCTCTGAAACTCATTTCTCGTATAAAAGTTTTGGTAACTCAATGCCTCCCTGTGTTTCATGGGAAAGCTTTTATGTTTTGGTTGAGTGATGGAGAAACAATTTCTGTTTCATATTACATTAAAGAGGAGAAAGGGTCCACTCCCACCTAAACACCAACTAAAAGTCCAATCTTGAAACCGATGTCACAAGAAGCCACTGGATCACAGGGTAAGCTTACACAACTATACAAACATCTAGACTTTCATGCACATTCGAGAAACACTAAAGAAAAATCCTTACAAACCCAAAACGATAGTAACAGTTGAAAACGTAACACTCTCCACACATCAGTTGAAATCTCAACCACAACAAAATGACATGGTTTCGCGCTGTATCGAACTCCATGGCCAAGAACTCTGTTCTTAGAGCCCTCTTCCCTGGCCGTCGTCACTCACCTTCTCCAACAATATCAACAACACAAACCCTTCATTTTCGACGCTATTCGAAACCGAAGCAACGGCAATCAAACCATCCAACCGGGCAATTCAACTTCCTCCATGGCATCAACAGTGCATATTTAGAAGAGCTCTACAGAGCCTGGGAATCTGACCCGGATAGTCTAGACGGGTCATGGGACCAATTCTTCAGAAACCTCACTAGCCATCAAACCGGCGTCGTATCAACCCAAACCATACAAGAAAGCATGAGACTTTTGCTTCTGATCAGAGCCTACCAAGTCAACGGCCACAGAAAAGCCAATCTCGACCCGTTGGGGATCCAATTCAAACGAATTCCCGCCGAATTGGACCCGAATTTCTACGGGTTCACCGAATCTGATCTTGATCGGGAATTCTTCGTCGGCGAGTGGTCCGATCACGCCAGAATTTCATCCCGGCGAGCTGAAACGCTAAGGAACATTTTGAACCGGCTCGAGCAGATGTATTGTGGACCGATCGGGTTCGAGTTCATGCACATCCATGACAGGGAGAAGAACGAGTGGCTGAGGAAGAAAATTGAGAGGCCGCCGCCGGCGATAGCAGAGGATCGGCGGCGGAGGAAGGTGGTGGAGGGGCTGATTTGGGCGGTAGAGTTGGAGGGATTCTTAGGAAGAAAATGGCCGGCGGCGAAAAGGTTTGGCCTTGAAGGCGGCGAATCGGTGGTTCCGGCGGTTGAGATGGCGGTGGAGAGGGCGGCGGAGTTGGGGGTGGAGACGGCCGTGATCGGAATGGCCCACCGTGGGCGGCTAAACGTCTTGGGTAACGTAATGGGGAAGCCTCTTCGCCAGATCTTCAACGAATTTATGGCGGGTAAAAAAATTTAAAAATTATATTTTACAAAATTGAATCTTGGATTGTTATAATATGCAATTTATAGGCAAGAGCATAAGTTCGTCGGAGAACGGCCTCTACACCGGCACTGGTGACGTCAAATACCACCTCGGAACCTCCTGCGACCGCCCTATCTCCGCCATGGGCAACATCCACCTTTCCCTAGTCCCAAACCCAAGCCACTTGGAGGCGGTGGACCCTGTGGTGGTGGGGAAAACTCGGGCCAAGCAATACTATACCAATGACCCGAACCGGGCCAGGACCATGGCCTTCTTGATCCACGGGGACGGGAGCTTTGCGGGCCAAGGAGTGGTCTACGAAACGCTCCACCTCAGCGGGCTTGACAACTATACAACAGGTGGGACTGTCCATGTCACCATTAATAACCAAGTGGCGTTTACTACTGACCCTGATCAAGGGAGGTCGTCTCTTTATTGTACGGATGTGGCCAAGGCGTTGGAGGCGCCGGTTATGCACGTGAATGGGGATGACGTGGAGGCGGTGGTGCGGGCGCTTGAGATGGCAGTGGAGTGGCGGCAGAGGTTCCGGTGGGATGTGGTGGTGGATGTGGTTTGCTATAGGAGGCATGGCCATAATGAGGTTGATGATCCTTCCATTACTCATCCTACTATGTACAAGGTAAATAAGATTAACATAACATATATCACTATCAATGACCAGTTGGTCTAGCAAATTGAAGTGTTGGCAACATGGCATAGATTTGGACTCGAGTACATGTTACAATTACCAATGATCTACATAGGTGATTTGGAGTCACCCAACAGTTTTGGACATGTACAAGAAGAGACTTGTTGAATCCGGGCAAGTTACACAAGAAGAAATTGACGAGATGCATGAGAAGATTAACAAGAACTTGCTTGAAGAGTTTGAAGCTAGCAAGGGTTATGTGCCTAGTAAACAAGATTGGCTCGAGTCGTCTTGGGCTGGCCTCAAATCACCGGACCAGCCTTCTCCTGATAGAAATACAGGGTGCGCGCGCTTCTTCTTAATTTAACCTCAGTATTTTGTTAGCCTAATAGTTTCTTAAATTGCTAAAGACATAAGTTTGAAAGACCGTTCTAGCTTTATCTCAACTTGTTTTAACTAGAAGGTGCATGTTTATCTGAAGGGTGAAAGAGGAGATCTTGAAGAGCATAGGTAAGAAAGTTTCGACATTGCCAACAAGTCTTAAGGCACACATGGTTGTACAGAAGGTATACGAGCAAAGAGAACAGGTGATTGAGACGGGAAAGGGGATTGACTGGGGAATGAGCGAAGCTCTAGCCTTTGGGAGCTTGATTCAAGAAGGCTTTCACGTTCGGTTGAGCGGACAGGATGTCAAAAGAGGGACATTTAGCCACAGGCATGCTGTTATTCATGATCAACACACTGGGGAAAAGTACTGTCCATTGAAACATCTTATTGAGGACCAAAGCCCTGAAATGTTTACCATCAGTAACAGGTAGTTCATTTACAATTCAAAATTTGCTTCTTGGTATTAATCTTAATTTCAATTCGGGTACTCAAGTAAAACAAGGCTACAATACTTTCTAATTTCAATTCATCTAGTAGAGACACCTTAACTATCCGTATTGAGATGCAGCTCGCTCTCGGAATATGGGGTTCTAGGATTCGAATTCGGGTACTCAACTGAGAACCCGAACTCGTTGGTGATATGGGAAGCACAGTTCGGGGACTTTGCGAATGGAGCACAGGTTATATTTGATCAGTTCTTGAGCAGTGGAGAGGCAAAATGGCTAAGGCAGAGTGGCCTAGTGGTGTTGCTTCCTCATGGTTATGATGGGCAGGGCCCCGAGCACTCGAGTGGCAGGCTTGAGCGGTTTCTTCAGATGTGTGATGACAATCCTTATGAAGTGATGCCCCCAACTTGTTCATCTTTTATGCATTGCAATCCAATCCAGCAGTGTAATTGGCAGGTTGTGAATGTTACCACCCCTGCTAATTACTTTCATGTTCTTCGTCGTCAGGTATGTTATGCATAATAAGGAACTGGATTTTATTTGATCATTGATCATTGATTTGTGATGTTACATGAATAATTATATGGTGGATTTAGGTGCATAGGGATTTTAGAAAGCCTCTGATAGTGATGTCTCCGAAGAATTTGCTTCGCCACAAGGACTGTAAATCAAACCTACTCGACTTTGAAGATGATTATACTCAAAAACAGCAAGGACCCAGGTTCAAGCGTCTCATAGAAGACCAAAGTTTCCATTCGGGTCTTCAAGAAGACGTCAGGCGCTTGATCTTTTGCTCCGGGAAGGTACATGAATTTGCTTATTCATTCACATTTCAAGTCACTTCATCTTAGAAAATATAATAACTTGACAATTGATCACATGTAGGTCTACTATGAGCTTGATGAAGAGAGAAGAAGAGCAAAAGGCAATGACATCGCGATTTGCAGGATTGAGCAGCTTTGCCCTCTTCCTTATGAGCTCATCCAGCAAGAACTTCAACGGTATCCAAGTAAGTAATTAGATGCTAAGCAAAGTTTTCATCATTGTATTTTGACATGAGTGATGGAATTTTGTCCATGTCAAATGATCTTTTCAGATGCAGAAGTTGTGTGGTGCCAAGAAGAGCCTATGAACATGGGTGCATACACCTACGTCAGCACGCGCCTACGAACTGCCATGAAACGGGTAGGCCGAGGAGGGTCAGATGTGAGCGACGTCAAGTACGTAGGGCGGCTTCCATCTGCAGCCACTGCCACTGGATTCTATAAACTTCATGTGGAAGAGCAAACCCAACTCCTTCAAAAGGCTTTGCAGACTGAACCCATAACTTTCCCTTGAAAGTTTTCCATTAGGAAATAAGTTTCTGAGCTATTAGAGTTTCCAAGCACATAGCTTACAATATATTCACAATGTTGGTGGAAATGAAATACCAAAAGTTAGCTCTGCCAAATGCTTTACTTGATATATTTCTAACATTGACCTAAATTATAAGCTAGTCTTAATTCCTTCAATCCTTATGGTGGTTTATAATTCAGCATAATTTTGCAAGATTTTGTCCTTGTGGTGGTTTCTACTTATATTAAAAGATCTGCACAAAATGGTGATCAAGCTTTTATACCAGGAAGATGGAAATTCCAGAACACAAGACTAACAAAAACTTACAACAACCAGTGCAAATTAAGTTCACCCAAATGACCAAATCATCCAACATCAAATCAACACCCAACAAACGCCCAAATTACAAAAGCAAGAACCACAACAGTGACATTTTCCCAAATCTCACCACAGAATCAATCAATGGTACTCAGTGGTGGGGAGTTGCTGGTGTGTGTTGCTACCAATGTAGATGTTGTCATAGACGATGGCAGCAATGGCAGCCCCAATAAGTGGGCCGGCCCAGTAAACCCATTGGCTGCCCCAAGTCCAGCTCACAACGGCCGGCCCAAATGACACGGCCGGGTTCATGGAGGCTCCGGTGAAGGCGCCGCCGGCCAGAATGTTGGCGCCCACTATGAAACCGATGGCCATTGGGGCGATGATTCCCAATTCGCCCTTCTTGGGGTCGACGGCGGTGGCGTAGACGGTGTAGACGAGGCCGAATGTCATCACGATCTCGAACACTAGGGCATTGATCGATGAGACTCCGGAGGAGAGAGCGAATGCCGATGTCTCCTGCAATGGGCAATAGATTCAATCAGTACTTACACAGAATTTCTAGCAAGTTAGTTAAATCTGTTAAATAAAACCGGGAAATTGCAAGAAATAACCCTATCTTTAGGGATGATTACGAAAATACCCTAATCTCTTAGAGTTGCAACAAAAACTCCGATTATGCGATAGGTTTTGATCACTCGAATTAAAGTATTGTTAAACACAAGAAGTTTATTGTTAATAACCATCAAACAAAGTAACAAAACATGTGAAATTTAGTTAAATTACTAGAAATAACCCAACTTTTGAAAGTTAATACGGAAAATAGCCTAAACCTCTAAAAAAGCCACGACAAACAATCCTTCAACCTAGCTTCACATAATTAAAAAAAAATATGGTGTAACTTTAACGTTATTTTTCATAGCAAATTTCAAGTTTTGAGCTATAATTTTTTGCAATTTTTATAATTAAATTTGATTAGAGAAGAGGTATGTACCAATCCACCGGTGGCGAATTTAAGGAGTAAGCAAGCGACGACGGATCCCAACAGTTGGGCGATCCAATATAAGATGCCACGTAGCAAAGTGATGTGGCCGCCGATGAAGGCGCCGAAGGTGACAGCTGGATTGACGTGGCCACCGGAGATATTGGCACCGACTGAGACGGCCACGAACAAGGCGAATCCATGGGCCAAGGCTGCGGCCACGACGCCGTCCGGCGACGCTGCCCCGTTGTTGGTTAGCTTATCTGTCACATGTTCAAGATCCGCACGTCAGACTCAATCATATAAGAGTTTATAATTTGATAAAAAAAAAAAAAAAGTTTATAAGCTTCGAGCCAAATTATTTACTACATGTTTCTTTACTAATTAAAGAAAAAGGTGACAATGACGTTTGTGGTCGTCTTGTTGTAAGGGGATAGGGCTTTCTACGAGCTGCCTTTGAGCAGTTAATCAACATGTGGACAACGCATCTATGTCGAACACGACAAGGCTATTAATTTAGATAAGTTTTTTAAAATGCAACGTTTTTTTTTCATATAAAAGAAACGTAGTTTAACAATGACAATGATCATAGCGACATGATATAAAATACCACCTTTTCTAAGCATAAGAAGAGTCTAGCATTTCAATGATTTATCGGTTTTTTTTTTTTATTATCATAAGCATATTGAAAATAGAAACTAAAACCCTAAAAGGAAATAGTGAAACCGTCATAAAAAAGATTAAAAAACCCAAAATTTAAGATTTATAAAAAAATTCAATTATTAACCTCTTGTGGTGTACCCTTAGGGCAAATGGTAGAAAAATCCATATTTTATGAAAGGTTTCTGGCCTATATTTTTAAGTAATATCGAAACCAAACCCAAAACTAAACCAAAACCTACATTTTGATATAGATTGAGCTTACAATACTGTTTTTAAAAAATTAAATCATACGACAAAGAACATATTTAAGTAGCCTAAAATGAACAAAATATAATCTGATATTTCTTACTTCTATATATCATCCCAATTAATGAAAAAATACGAGATATAAGTTAAGCATTTACTCTTTCTGTTTGTAAACAGGAATATATATAATGTAACAATATTGATCATAGTAACATACACCAAATGCACGAATTATATAGTCTAATCTAATATTCATAAATCAGGTTTTGGACCTATCATATGATCACTCCAATTGATGGAATGAACAAACACAACCTCTCGCTCTACCGACTACCATCCGAAAGACCATGAGATTTCCGTCAAGGAATAAAATCTAATCGAGAAATGGCTTTAATTCGTAACAAAAAGGATCACGATCGACTTACTATAAGCCATGCCGGAGCCTTCACCGGCGAAGACGAAGATGACCATGGAGATGAACTCCGCCAAGGCTGCCTTAAGCGCGCTAGGGTGGGCTGCTTCCGACGGGGACCCGATCGCAATGTTAGTGATCGGCATTTTTCTTCAATACCACTCCTTCAACCCAAATTATACGCTTCCTTATTAAACTTAGCTAGGCTGCGTTATGTTGTGATGAAGCTCTTCATCACTAGGGTTTCCTATATATAGTAACTAATTATGAGTAGAAGCGGACCACTTAGGCCCATTATTATTTACGTACCAACAAAACCGAGAATAGTTTTTTATTTACTCGGCCTTATCGTGTACATGCCACGTGTATGGACGAGATCTCTTGATGAGGTGGATGGTCCTACAAGAACATGCATTATGGATCATGTGGTTCTCGTTACATCTGGCATGGGACAATTGGGCCAGGGGGGCACCGCCCGATCATGATGGGTGTGTTCCGTGACCATAATTATCCACCGTCCAATATTAAATTGTAATTGATTACTAGTGAAAAATACAATAACTATGTTTTCGATCTCAATCACTATTGCATATAGTATGTTTCGAGCTAGCATGCATTAGTGTGGTTGGTATAACAATAATTAACGTGCGAATCTTGGAGGGTCACTTCAAGTTCTTGATCTTTCTAATACCGCCAATTATTGTGGCCAAGCTAGGCTTGCCCACATCGAAAAATAAGATGGAAATTTTTTCGATACAGTGTGTAGAAGAGTGAACTTTCTACTTATTACCTTAAGGGTTAAAGCTTTGGATGGGTGATTAATATGTAAATCCCATTATTAATATGTAAATCCGATTTTTTTTTGGTCGAATAAGGTAGATTTTTTTTTGGTCGAATAAGGTAGATTTTTTTTGAGCAAGCCTTAAGGTAGATTGAAGAAAGATAAGTTGTCTGTTCAATTTACGGCTCATTACACTTGAAAGCTTATCAAATGTCAATTTGAAAATTGAATCTCGACCTTATATTAAGAAATAATAAAACAAAATTGATGTAACCTCTCAACCCTAGCCTAGATAGTAGTACTCCACCGGATAAATTTAATAATACATGTCATATCAAATCATTTAAAAATTGATCATAAATGTATTTGGCTATGTAAGCTCACAAAGCTTGCATGCATAAACTCGATCTTGACCAAAAAAAAATAAAATAAACTCGATCTTGACAGAAATAAATTTTCTTTGTCCTTTTTCTTCTTCTAATGACAACTTGCTGTATATATCTATCCACATCTTCGTCAATGTATATCCTTCCAAAAAATTGAAGAAATGTATACCAATATTTTGAAAGCGATAGAAATTTTGAAAAAAAAGAAAATTTTATTTTGAAAGCGATAGAAATTTACAATTAACCCTAAAATAATTAGAATGATGCTTCATAATTTCATATTGATCAAGTAATTAATATAGTGGAATCGTTTTTTTATTTCATAGCCAAGATATTCACGGTACGTACATGCATGCAATTATGCATAAGATATTATTAGTTAATTCAAACACGAAATTTTCTTAGTGAACGTACTCAAATTCAAATAAGAATTTGCTGGAACAACGTGCATGTCCTTTTCTTCAAGAAAAGAACAATAGAATACTCCAGAATTGTGCCTTCAAGGCTTAAACTTCAAAACTCATGTAAATGGTAATCATTTCCAAGTGCCCTTTTTCACAGTATTATTACTATTAGTCTATTCTATGTAGGAAATTATTTTATTTGTGAGAGTCGGATATTCTATTATTGATGAATAAAACTATTAACTTCTTGAGTTCTTGAGATGTTTGTACGTACGTCCAAGATTCAAACTTAGCATCTCTTGCTGGAAATATACAACCATTAGTTTAAGCTATTCTAACATTAAAAGGATAAGCATGCTGACACTTTAGTGTTATTAAAATTTAGAACATGATAAGAACCTTATCATCTATTAACATAAAAACAACCCAATTAATGTAAGTTGACGGCAAAATAAATTACACTTATATTTTTTAAATCACCCACTATATATTATCAAAGTTTTAAAACATCTATCACACTAATTTCTAAAACGGACAAACCAGCATAACCTCTCTTCCATAAAGAAAAAATAAAAGACAGCGTAAGCTGATAAGCACTTACAAAGCAATAATTGGACCGACCACAATAATGTCGGACAAATTGATTAATTTTCAGCACTAAGGTCGTTGTCGTGAACAGCCTCTGTTTTATTCTTTCCTATGTTTCACGTGATGGGCCCAGTAGGGTGCAAATTCACATATTTGGTATGGGCCATATTGGGTCAAAGCCCATTCCAGTTATGGGCTCAGCCCATTTTAATGAGTTGGATCTGGATACTCACGTGCAAGTCACGTGACTTTTGTGTTTTGGCCTTTTCTCAAAGGAAGTTTGTCTGATGCTACTTGCAAACTCTCTTTTGCACCATGTATTTGCTTATTATTATCCATTTCAACTTGCAGGAGTAATGGAGAAACGAAACCCACGCTCTCTTTTCCCCCGACCCCTACGAAACCCAGCCCCAAGTCATGCCCCAATTTCAAACCCTAGAAAATGGATCTTGCACCAAATCGATGCAATTTGCTGCGTCTTTCTCGTTCAATCTTCAATCGCGGCCAAAAGCTACCGCCTTTATGTAGCAATTTGTGATCTCCCTCAGAAAAAACCTAGGCAAAAAAAATCCCCAAATCGAATATGGCGGGAGATGCGCAGACCTTGGTGGATGGACGGATCATCCAACTCGGCTAGGAGGAGACGTCTGCATAAGCGACGCGGGTTGTTCCTCAAGGAGCCACGAAAAGCGCTGGATCTAGGTATTGTAAAACAGCGACACTGTTCATCGCTGCTGGGGCAGATGGGAGCAAGTAGGAGAGGGGCGGACGAGCGGTACTCCAAGGGGATCTTCTGGATGAAAGAAACATGGGGGGATTCCTTTCTTCCCCTCTGGAAACGCCAAAGCGAAGTTCGACAAGGCAAGATATACAGGTTACCTTCTTCTTACTTTAATCCTTGCTATCTGAAGGTGCATAAATCATCTCTTGAGTGCTGGCTTGCATACTCGTGTCTTTTTTCTGAGATTCGAAACACCAGCTACTCTAAATCACTACTATTGGGGGGTGACTTTCGGGCAAAACATGGGTACATGATTGAAATAATTTCCTTTGAACAATCTGGAAACTTGCACACTTATAAAGAACCTGAACTATCGCCTCCTTTGGTCGAGAAGACCTTAAAGAGGAGTTTTAAAGAACCTGAGCAACACTCTACTGTGGTCTTGAAGACCTTAAAGAGTAGAGATATGAAGAATCAAAATGAAACTCGTCCCCCGGGGACAAAAATGAAAACGAACGACCTTAAAGAGCGATCGCCTTCTATGAGGGGTAAATACATTCTCGACCCTGCCTGGGGTAAATCTGCAATACACTATGGATTGAAGTTTGTTTCTAACCAAAATATTGTGTTGAACTGTTATGAACAAACTCAAAGCATGCTATCTATGATGAAGGAGAGTAGAATTAGTGGTTGCCAAATGAACAAAACAGAAACTAGTACCTCTAGCTTTGTAAAAGAAGAAGAAAGAAAACCCAAAATTGATAGGATAGCTTTAGTAGCCAAGTTATTATATATTATGAACTGCATAACTAAACACCAGAGGTGGCTTTTTGTGTCGATCAAAGGTGAATCTGAGTATATTCAATCAAGTATGGAGAGCCAAAGATCCCAAGATCAATTCTCCCAAGAAACTCAGGGAATAGGTTTGCTGATGGATAACTTCAAAGGCATTAAGGCCTTAACCACCATGAACTGTTATCATAAAAGAATGACGGCATCTGCACTGGCTTTTACTCTTAAAATAATTAGAAAAGCTCATATTTGTATGTATTGGAGAATATCTATGGTGATGTATGATGTCAGAAAAGATATATTTGTGAAATATTTGTATGTATTGGAGAATATCTATTTGTGTTTGCTTCATCTTGTACTAACTGAGTATTGCACGGATTGGAAAACCTTATATTATAAATTTTGGGTTGACAAGCTCCTCTACTGTCCTGATACAAAACTCATAAAGAAATTGCAGAAGATGAAGCAAGCACAAGTCTCAAAGGTAATTCTAAGCTCTTACGAGCAAAAGCCTAGCGATCGACTTAACCACATACCCCAAATGAAACAATTCAGTCCATTCTTTTGGTGCTTGACAACTTGGCGCCTGGGTCTTCTTACATGCAATCTTTGTCCTTATTATTTTAGTTGTTATTTATCTCTAATGAAACCATACCTTAGTGGTGTCCTCAATTGCATGTGTGCATTGAATCCCTGCAAGATGACTAATTTAAAACCAGGAGTTTCCCCAATAGGTAAGGTACTCCACTCATTATATAATCACTACCACCAGCTCTCTACACAATCAGACAATAAGTCTCACTGGACACCAACGATTAAAGACAAACACATGCATAGTAAACCTCATGATCTAACCCACTGGCTCAGCGAGCAAGTGTGGTCTTTTAATGGAAAATGTATGGCAATAGTGCCCGTTTTCGAGCGGCAAAATTGTACCCGAGTATATGTATGTTGTAATCAGTGGTGGTGCAGACAGCACGTAGTGCTTGTTCTTGTTTGGTCGGACGACAACTCATGTAAAAATTGCTATCAATATTGTATTGAAAGTTTCATTAGTCTAACCACACGCCAACACGCCTGCAAGTGTATGCTCAATAGCATGATACAGGTGAGTGTTTGGAAAGTCACGACCCGTGGGATAATTAGTATCTCTAGACTTCCCCACCTAAATTGTGTCCTATGAGGATAAGCACCTGGAATAGTCGAGGGATGGGTCGTAAATCCTTTTGGCCGGAGGTAGATGCATTCTGTAAAATTGAAAGGATCAATGTAATGGCAATAATGGAAACCAAAACGGACAAAGAACCGGATGAAAGTTCATGGAAAAAAGCAGGCTTTGACAATTTTGTTTGGTCTCCCGCGTCGGGCAGAGCCGGTGGTCTATGTGTTATGTGGAAAGCACACCAGCTAATTAATGAGCAGATAGACGTATTAGTACATGAACCTAGATTCATCATTTTAAAATGTAAAAACCTCGCTACCAAATACGTATTCATAATTTGCTTAATCTATGCCCCACCCCATGAAACCGAAAAAGATAACTTCTGGAAGCAACTGTCTGAGACGATAAAACAAATAAACCTCCCAACAATTGTTATGGGTGACCTTAATGAAATCCAAGACTCAAGTGAAAAAATGGGTGGTAATCACCCGAAACCCAGTAGATTTGAACGATTACACAAATTTAAAAATGATTGTCAACTCTTCGACATCCCAAACCTTGGAAATAGATTCACGTGGAGGAAAAATAAGACCGAAATCGACAATACATATGAAAAGTTGGATAGGACCTTGGTTAGTAACAGTATTCTCCAATATTTCCCGAACATCTACACACGAAACTATGCATTCTCATCATCAGACCACTGCCAAATTATGACAGAAATAACAAACGACCAAACCCAAAAAGCGCTCCCATTCAAATTCGAGAGAATGTGGATGCACCGAAAAGATTTCCGCAATGTTGTTAAGCAGGCATGGAGGGTCGATTTTCAAGGTTCTAACATGTTTAAGCTCGTCAAGAAAACTCAATTGCTCAAAACTCAGGCGAAGAAATGGAACAAGCGAACCTTTGGCAACACTTTTGAACAACTGAAAACTGTGGAATGCGATTTAACAAACATCCAACAACGCATACAGACAACACCAACACCAAGCCTCATTCAGAAACAAATCCGATTAATAGAGAAAAAGGATAAAATCCTAAGATTCCACAAGACATACTGGAAACAAAGAGCAAAGGACAAACACACTAAATTAAATGACGCAAACACCGGATACTTTCATAAAATTGCGAATGGGAGAAGGAACAGAAAGCTAATAAAAGAAATTAGAACAAATGATGGCACTCAGGTAACCGGGGAAGAGAACATCAGAAACGAGATTCGGAAGGACTTCATGAGCCGATACAGATCAGAACAAATTAATGAAACACTACTAGATGATTACCTAAACCTAGTGGGTTGCGAGGTATCTGAGGCAGACAACCAAGAGCTCATTAAACCTATAACAAATGAAGAGATCCACCGAGCAGTATTGCAAATTGGTTCTGACAAGTCCCCGGGGCCGGACGGGATGTCATCTGGATTTTATAAAAAATACTGGGACATTGTAGGGCCCACTGTAATCAAAGCAGTCAAAAGCTTTTTCCACTCAGGTAAAATCCTCAAACAGATTAACCACACTTTCATCACACTACTCCCGAAAAGAGACAATCCAGAGTCGACAAACCATTTCCGACCCATAAGCCTATGCTCTACTATCTACAAAACCATCGCAAAAATTATCACTGAAAGGCTTAAAAGAGTCATGGAGAAGCTTATACACCCTCTTCAAAGTGCTTTCGTACCCAATCGAGCAATTCAAGACAATGTACTCATCGCACATGAAATCCTCCACTCCTTTAAGGGTAGAAAAGGGAAAGATGGATGGTTGGCCATTAAATTAGATATGGAAAAGGCATATGATCGCGTTAACTGGGTATTTCTTAATAAGGTTCTGCAGAAATTCGGGTTTTCTAGCATTTTTCTCAACTGGATTAAGGAATGTACTCAAACTGTATCCTTTTCTGTGCTTGTTAATAATGGCCCTACCGAACTGTTTACGCCAGCTCGTGGGCTCAGACAAGGGGACCCCCTCTCACCCTACCTATTTATCCTAGGTATGGAACTCTTAGCGAGAAAGCTACAACAAATTAGTAATAGACCACGAGCCTCGATTGGTTTCAGCCTCGCGTGTGGCGGCACTCCAATTCCATTTCTCGCTTTCGCAGATGACATTATCATTTTCAGTAAAGCAAACCAAAATGCATGCGATCAGGTAAAGGAAGTAATTGACGAGTATTGTGCGATCTCAGGGCAAAGAGTAAATTTTCACAAGTCTACCTTCCATCCTTCCAAAACAGTGGACAACCAAGGAAGAATCAGAGTTCAACAATCGCTGGGTATAACACAAATGTCGAACCTCGATAAATATCTTGGCTGCCCTATGATCAATGGCAAAGTTAATAAGGATACATTTAGGGATGTCACAGGAAAAACTAAAGCACAACTCACAAAATGGAAAGCAAGTGGCCTCTCTCAAGAGGGCCGTGCTACCCTCATCAGATCAAACCTAGCTGCGAAACCGAGCTACGTTATGCAAAGTTTTATGTTGCCCACTAGCATCCACAATGAGCTAGACCAAATAAATCGATGTTTCTTGTGGAACAAGGATCAAAAGTACAAGCCCCTCATCGGATGGGACAGAATATGCAAGCAGAAAGAGTTTGGGGGTCTAGGAATAAGAAAATCTGAACATATGAACAAAGCTCTTCAGATGAAGCTTCTATGGAAAATTATTGCGGAACCAAACAACATATGGGTACGAATAGTCACAGAGAAATATATGAAGAATGATGAGCTATTCAACTATAAAAAACAAGCAAACACGTCGTGGCAATGGGCACAATTAATGAAACTAAGATCTGAATTCTTTGAAGGGCTAATCTGGCAAGTTGGGGATGGAGAAACCATTAATTTCTGGACAGATAATTGGGTGACCAACAAACCATTAAAGAAGTACGCTCTAAACCCCAACGACATAATCGAGGAAACTAAGGTCAAAAGATTTATAACTAACAACAAAGAATGGAAAACGGAAGAACTATCACAAAATCTCCCACATGATATAGTAGACAAAATCAACACAATCCAAATTCCAAACAACCCACTACGAGACCGTTTATATTGGGCCCCGAGCAAGAATGGATGGTTCTCAACAGCTTCAGCTGTTAACCTGGTAGCAAAAACGGATACGCTTAACCCGAACCAGAATAGATGGATTTGGAGTCTAGATACATCCCCGAAGATCAAGAACTTTCTATGGAAAATAGACATGGATGGTCTACCAACCAAGGATAGATTGCGAGCAAATCAAGTGGCAGTTCCCCAAACATGTATATTATGCGATGGAACAAATGAAGACATCGGACATTTGTGTGTAAATTGCCCACATACACAGTACATAGTTCAACAAATTAACCCTAATACAGCGGAAATATTACAAAACTACGATACCACGGATAAAACACCCAGAATCATCTTAGCAGAAATTCATCAACTCATTGGCACAGATATGTTCACAGAGCTTGCCACTGTATGGTGGTGCTTATGGCACCAAAGGAATTTAAAGGTATTCCAACAAGACCAAGGTAATGTCATCACAGACATGCCCCAATATATTCGAAACCAAATCAGCAGTTGGAAAAGAGCAACAAAATTCATAGAAGAAGAGGAATCTGAGGTAAAAGGACAAAGCAAGAGAAAGCGTAAAAACCAAAATGCAACATGGGCAAAACCAGAAAATGGATTAATTAAACTTAATTTCGATGGCTCGAAATTACCGAGCGGCTCTACAGCAACAGGGTTTGTTCTTAGAAACCACAAAGGAGAAGTGATTGACATGGGAACTACCAAGTATGGTCATAGCTCAATCCTAATCACTGAAGCACTCGCTCTTCGTGACGGACTCAGTCAGGCCATAAAACGTGGCTTCAAAAGAATTGAAATCGAAGGTGACAACTTGATAGTTATCGAAGCTACCAAGGGTACGAGACAATGCCCTTGGCAGATTGACTTGTTAATCTCAGATATCCGGACTTTCCTCCAGGGCTTTGAGACTGTCAAGATCAAGCATGTGAATAGGGCTCTCAATGCCGTGGCCGATAAAATAGCGAAACTGGGCCACGATCTCCCTATTGATCACATTGCGAATCACCAAGAACTTATTGTTCTCATCCGAAAGGATGCTCTAGGTCGTCTCCCGTAAGTGGGACCTCCTAATTCTTACCTGTTCAAAAAAAAAAAAAAAAAAAAAAAAAATATTATCCATTTCAACTTCAAATCTAGCAAGAGAAGATTTTCCTTGTTTTAGAACACAAATAGATTCCACGTCAGAAATTCATAATTCATAACTCACTTAAATTAAAAAAACATCAAAAATCATAGAGCACAAGCTTAGCTGCCTAAGGATTAAGGTGGATAGAATAGGCAAAGAGCAAAAATCATACAAACAATGGCAGTTTCATCTTGTTCATTGAGTTGGGCTCCTGGTCTTCCTTCAAACAAGGTAAGAATTTCATGAAACTCATCCTATTGCTAGTTTAGTTCAGTCTGCATAACTTGATTTGATTCACAGGTGAATGTGGTTTCACAATTGAGCTCCTCATCGGTGTCAATGGCGTCGTCTTCTTGCAATGTCAATGTAACAGCCTCTAGTGAAGAAAGTGAGATATGTTATTTCTTTTCCCTTTTCAATGCTTAATTTTGATCTAATCTTGTAACTGTTATGTTGCTATTTTTGCTTACTTCTGAAATCAATATAGAAAGAACCTAGGTTTTGCGTTATTGCGTTAATTGTTGACCATTGCAAATGGGTCTTGTCTTAAAATGATTTGATTGGAAATGGGCATTAATTCTATGTTTGAAAATCTGATTCATAAACTTGCATATAAATACACTATAGGGTTTTGCCAGAGAAGATCATTACTCATGGGAGCTGCAGCATTTTCAATAGGAATTTTACCAGCAAGGTCTCTTTTAGCTGAAGGTAACAAAAGTTACTTATACTTGTGCAAGATAATGTATCAAATGGTGTAATCCAAACAACGCCCTTAATAATGTATTAAGTGAATATCATGAGATTTATCCATTAACCATTAGAGTTTTGCAGGAGTACCAGCAAACTACAGTGCCTTTGTGGACGAAGCAGACGGTTACTCGTACTATTACCCGTCGGATTGGAGGGTAATCCTAGAAAATTCTCTTGCAAAATCAGTAAATTTAAAGAAATTCAAGGCTACTTTCTAAAGAAAGCTAATCTTGTTGAACATGTAAATCAGGAATTTGACTTCAGAGCTCATGACTCTGCATTCAAAGACCGCTACTTACAACTTCAAAATGTGAGGCTCAGCTTCATACCGACCGAGAAATCGGATGTCCATGATCTGGGTTCAATGGAGGAGGTAAACTTGCACATTGACTCATTGAGACTTGATATGATGAAATCGATTCATGGTTTCGGTTCGAATCATAACAACTTATCTTGCAGGTTTTCCCTGATTTAGTGAAAAACATTTATGCTGCCCCAAACCAAATGCCAACTATATACAACATGCAAGAGGTACGTACCTATCATAAGGGTCTATTTGAGTCATGAAGTATGCTTGCATTTATGATATATATTTCAATGCATAATTACATTATAACGCTACAAAATGCATCATCTGAAATGAACTTATCGGTCGTTTTCAAACGATAAATGCAGCGAACAACCGACGGGAAGAACTACTATACCGTTGAGTATGTGCTTACATCTCCAAATTTCGCGCGCTCAGCTTTTGCAACGATAGCCATTGCCAACGGTATGTCGTAATGTAAGCATTGAATCCAAGTGTTAAGTCCTAGATTGCTAATAATGTGAATGAGAAAACTGGGAATTCATATGCATGCAGGGAGATACTACACATTGATTGTTGGTGCAAATGGCAGGCGATGGAAGAGAGTTAGGAACCAACTCAAAGTGGTGGCGGATTCCTTCAAAGTGTTTGATATATGATCTGATCCACAATCACTTTCCAACAGACTTAAAATTTAAATACTTTGTATGAAATCAATTGCTTGACATGTAAATAAATTCAATCTTTTGTTAACAGATTATTTCTCAGCTATAAGGATGTCTTAGAATGGCGTCAGCTTTAGTCAGCAAGTATGTTAAGTAACTAGGCTAGCCGTTAAGGAAATAACAACTCATCCAAAAGCTGGGAAATAAAAACACAAATCCATGGGTCAATGTCTCGTTTAGCTTCACTGATACAAATGATGTACAAAAAGTGCACACAGGATTTAGTAAGAGAGCCCCTATAGGATAGATAAAGAGGTCAAAACTGACAGGAAACCCAACAAGTTGCAAAACTGGGTTTGATCAAATGTAAAGACAAACCAGAAGTTCTTTAAGAGGAACTTCTTCTCTGGCGGAAGCTACCGTATTTCTGAGCGATGACGTCGTCAGATAACGCATCCCACACCTACAAAAGAAAGAACTCAAGGTTATTAGACCATCTAAAAGCAGGGAGATGGGTGCAAAGAGCTCAAAGAAAATGGCATTTGAGACTCACTTGTAATTTTCCCTTGGATCCTCCAATTGCGAGAACAAAGGGCTTCTCATCACAAAACGAAACTGAAAACACCGCTCCCTGAGAATGAGCATTAAAAAGATTGGCGGTAACAAATTAGAACTGAACCCAAAAAAAAGTAACAATGAGGTTTAGTAATCGCAGCAGAGATATGAGCTTACAGCTTTGGGATTACGGGATGCAACACATGAAGGCTGGTTATTAGACAAATCCCACAATTTTACCATTTTATCCGTGGAGCCAGTCGCAATCAGCTGTAGAAAGTAAGTTGAAACCAAAATCAGTGTATCATGCCAAAGTTGAGCTCAGTAAGAATATATGTAAGAAAGAAGGTAGTAATTACATTAGGGGCAGCAGGGTTGTAGGAAATAGTGCAAACAGCTTTGTCATGAGCATGGAGGGTAAAACTTGGCTTTTGCTTTGCCTCTGGATCAGAGCTAGCCGTTCGTATATCAAACCCTTGAATCGTGCCATTCTCGAGACTAACCTGCAATGTCACACCACAAATGATCAATGATAATATTAATTGAAATGACATAATTGAGTAAAAGCTAATATTTTTTAAAGATCTATCTGTTTTGTTCAGATATACTTACGATAAAAGAGCGCTCTGTATGAGGATCCCAAGCCAAGCACTCAACGTCAGAATCAACTGACCATTTGTAACCACTGTGTGATGGATTCCTTCCATCTTTCTGCAGTTAATAAGCAAATTGGTCTTTTTAAGTCAAATTATTGCAAGGTATCATCTATAATAAAAACCCAACAGCCCAAAAAGCTATGAACACTAGACCATCTGAAGTTGGCCTCAAATTCAGTAGCAAATAAGTTCTTAAATTCCTATATGAAATTAAAAGGTGATCAAAGGCAAGGGAAACTGATGATACAGAATCGAGACACACATGAATAAACTAAAAAGGTTGGAGTATCTTGTAATATACAATTTGTTATGTTGAGTGGAGTAGACAATTTTAATAAAATAAACAGCAATGTTCATTACCAGAAATACAGTATGATCAAAAGATCCACTAAGAAGAATTTCAGGCACATGATGGTTCCATGCAACTGCTTGAACCTGCGAGTATCAGTTGGAATAGACATCAGCAATATGAAGACATGTTGAATCTCACACATAAATGACAATTCTCAGTTACCCTAACATTGTAACATTGTGATCAAGTAATAGATCAGAAAATAAATTTTACGAGATGCAAACATAGTTGAATATATGCAAATCAATTAATCGTTCCACAAAATTAAGGGTAAATGCATACCTTGTCTGTATGGTGATCCATGGTGAGACAACATTTCCCAGTAGCAACATCCCATAGCTTCACTGTGTTGTCAGCACTTGCACTAGCGAGAATGTTCCTACATAATACAACGGCAATGAATTATTTAATCATACATCTGAGCATAAAATTATGAAAGTAAAGGGAGAGGAAAACTATATACCTGACTTCCTTGTTCCAAGCAAGGCCCAAAACTGAATCGGTGTGGCTATCCGCTTTATACTTAATAGATTTCTAAATAAAGCAAAGAAAAGGTTACCACTTATAATTTGTAAAACTGGAAGAACTTAGGAGTGAGAGAGATTCCAATCATGTTTATCACTACAAAAAATGAAAGATTCACATCAATATAAACTGATCTTAACTTTATCGACAAAACATATATACACACTCAGCCAAAATCGCACAGGAGCAGAAGAAGTATATAGGTTGTGCTACTGCAGACCATCATCGAAAACTAATCAATATCCTAAGTACCTCTCATCTAACTTGGAACCCTGAAGGTATGTTTTCTTTCAAATTTCAATAACAGTTAGCATGTAGAAACAAAAAAGATCTCCGAAAGAAAAAAATGCATTACCCACCACACACACATCATGTCGATCTATTCCTTGTGAATATTATGCTTCCATAAAAATATCTTCAACTCAGTGTAGACAAATTTCTCAATCTTTCTTCTACATTCTAACTATCAATTTTATATTGGGATAGATAGGTAAGCTAGAGATAGACATATTCTACATGCACTTACACAGAGAGCAAACCATGATAACCTAACTGTAAAACAAAGTCAGGCGTAGTAAATGCAAAACCATGCATAGTAAGGAAGGTATGAACTGACAAGCGTTGCAAGGTTTCATCAAGTAAAGAACAACAAGATCAATACAAGAGAGCAAGGAAGATGGTAATTGTCATTGCAAAGAGAAAAAAGAAATTATCTGTCTCACCTTCTTTCCCTTTTGCTTTTTCTTCTTCTCAACTATCCCACCTAAAGTTGCACATGGTTGAACTTCATCTATCTGAAAAAGGTTTTTACAAAACAAACATAATGAGAGATCCAAAGATGGTTGATACCTATATGATGAATCAAAGACATTATGGGAACATACAATATCAAGGTCCCATATTTCAATAGTAGGCTCCATTGAGCCAACAGCAATGAAATTCCCTGCCATAATATTGCAAATATCAAGAAAACTTCAGCAAAAAAAATTGTTATATTATGGAGAAGTGCGCATTAAAGACACTAAAGAGAGAGAAAGAAAATCAGAGTTCCAATAAAAGATGTTCATGGTGTGATAACATTCATAAAGATTCAGAAATCACTACATTGATTTTCCTTTGTTGTATAACAACACAGAAATATAACTACTGACAAAAAAAAAGTTCATAGTTCCATAAATTGTTATAAAAACAAGAACAAAATAAGTGTATCTTTTATAACTCCTCAGATTATATGCTTCAAAGTCCTTTGAGAAAGGTTTCCATACCAAAGGAGTAAGAAAATGAAGTTGCAGGACAAGCTTACCAATCACCGTGCTCACAGCTAGTATGTCTTAACACCACCAAAAGCATATCAATATCAACACATCATACAAATCTACAGGGAATGGTGCAGATACGAAGTCTGGAAAACAGAGAAATACACACCTTTTTCACCACCTTTTAGCGGACAATCAAGCCACGCTGTGGACAAGGGGAAAGCTGATATAATAATATCATGGTGAACAAACAAGTTTGGGCTTCCATCCTCTGCTTCATCTAGGATATATACCTAAAAAGAAGTTGTATACTATTATCATGCAAGTTTCAAGAGACAACTTAAACAGATGCAAGATGAATAAAACAGAAATGTAAGCACACAAGTAAGACAGACAGACGTTTCCAACTGATTACAAACCTCAAGTTGGCTGACATCATCCTCATTTCGTGCGCACACAATGACTAGATCATCCGGCTTTATGGTCATATCCTCCTCCTCTTCGGAATCCTCATCCTTATAAACAAAAACCAAAGATAAACAACGTGTGAATATGGTATCTAATGCCAAAACAACATTGACAATAAACCAGGAAAACCAAGTGATACATACATCATTATCCTTCAAATACGGGTCCAACTCATTACTGGGATAGTAGGCATCACATAGACCTTTGTCAAACAGCTGAACCCCTGTGGTTAAACAATAGCAAGCAAGATCAGACTATTAGCAACACAGCCGTTAACAAAACCCATTCAAGTAGAGGCTGAAAAAAAGTACCATTATCCTCTTCATCATAATTGTCCATATCAAGCTCCTTCAAGGCATCCGCTATATCAACGGATGCATTACCGAGCACTTCCGCTGCAACGGAAGCATGAGCAACTTCATCAATCTCTTTGTCGGCCTCGACTTCCATCTCCCCATCATCTTCCTCATCATCAGCATGTCTATCAACATAACATCAATTTGAGAAACATCAACAGAAATTACTTACAAATATCTCAAATTGAGCATTATTAGAGTAGGAATCCAAAGGCTTATTGAACTTGGAACGAGAGACACAGAGAGAAAACCCTACCCGATTTCAAGAGCTCCGCTTTTTATAATCTCTTCGATTTCTTCCTTGGATGGAGGCTCGGCCACCGCTGGCACGGACTTCGCAATCCCTTTAGGCACCCATGAAATGGCGGAGATCATTGTTGGTCGGGCGGATGAAGGGCTCGAATCGAGTTGTAGTCGGCGCCGGTGAAAAAGACGGAAGGTCGGCGACGGAGGAAGAGGGAATTGGGAAATTTGAGAGCAAGGCCGAACGAGGGTTAAAGAGAACGGCGCGGGCGCAAACGCATGGGGTTTTATCAAACAACTCACACTCAACAGATTTTATAAATGTTTTTTTTATTACAAAGACAAATATGGGACATTAAGAGTAGTCACAATGGTTAACCAAAATTTTGGTCAGGAGAGAAACTATATTTTACTCTAGAAAAATGTAAAAGTGGGTGAATTGGTCATCAATTTGGCCATCATGGTGACCAAACGGAAGTTTGGTCTTTGCACCACAACTTGTCACATGTCCCATTATTCCACTATTTGATCCTTTTTTTATTAATCAAATAAAATAATAATATATAAACATATTATTTTAATTTGATAACCAAAAGTTTTGGTCTACCACTATATATACTCTAAAATAAATACAATATGATGTTGAGAAAGTCTAACCGATGTTTTTTAATTTGCTTTGAGTCTCTAAGTTTGGTTGTAAAATATGAAAATAGAAACAGAAAAATAAAGAACGGATATTTCACACGGTAACCCTGAGGTATTGCTTAATTCACAAGGTGTACTAAAGATTGGTATATTTCATATGGTAACCCTAAACTTTATTCCAATTTCATCCTATATCCAAAAATGTTAAACCCAACTTTTCATAGTTAACTTTTTTAGAATTAAAAGTGGAATTAGATAATATATACTATATATTAAAGTCGAGACTTTTCGAGCTTCCATGTTAATTATGACCTCACTCCATTTAAGAAAATAAAATATAGAAAAATAATTTTAAACTCTTTCTTATTCTTATTAGTTATTGTTTATCATCTACCTTTTTCTTTTTCTAATCTCTATAACTTTTCACCTAATTTCTATCACCTAATTTTTATCTTTTTCAACTATTTGCTTAGACATTCTTTTTTTATAAATCCAAGTTATAATTATATTGTCAAAATTATTTGTCACTCTGAATTTTCGTTTTTATTGTGTTTCTATAATTATATACATTCGTCATATTTCTTTGTCTGTCTTTTTTTGTCCCATAAATTTATAATTTAAGCTTCAGATATCTAACAATATCTTTGAAAAATAGCTTTAAAATATATGAACTAAATTTGTGTTATAATATTCATTTATAAATTCTATTGATCTATAACTCTATCATTATTAATTTAATTACTTCAACCAAAAAAAAAATTATTAATTTAATTATAATTTTATAAGATCTATTAAAATATTCATTTTATTTCAAAAATTATTATTACTTATACAAGTTTATTTTTCTAAAAGATTTATTTAAATAAGTCACAATTAACCTAATCTTTGATTTCTATCATCATATAAAAATCTTATTAATCGTAAAAATATATATGCCAATAAAACATTTCACTTAAGATTTCATATTGTATCACATATGATTTTTCCATTCTTTTTTTTCCAAAATTTGAAGCACGGTTAACGTTAAGTTTAATGTTTTGGGTACAAAACAAAATTGGAATAAAGTTTAGGGTTACCGTATGAAATATACCATCTTTAGTACACCTCTTGAATTAAGCAATACCTCGGGGTTACCACGTGAAATATCCGAATAAAGAATTTAGCCTACATAAAAATGAATTTGTGACGCCTGAATTCATTTTCAAAATGGTAAAATAATTGGATGAGAAAGTTTCTTCATGAACTTAAATATCCCTAGTATTTTTTTTTGGTTGAAAAATATCCCTAGTATTAGTTTACACTAGCTATAGCCCGTTTACATACAACTTTTATAGCTTTGTTTTGGTTTGTGCAGGATTTTGATTGTATATATATATATATATATATATATATACAATCTGCTTAAATAGATATACAGACATAATATTAAAAGCAAATACTAGATAGTGTAAGTGTGTAACATGTATGATGTATCCTAGCTAGATTCAGTTCAAGTTGTTCAACTCCTATGCATCTCCATTTCCCGAGGCAATGTCAAGGCTCTTCAACACGAAGACATCGGTCAGAACGGTGCTAGATATTAGTGCCGTCTTCAGCAAAGCCAACCCCTACAATCATGACCATGAAGATTAACAGCTTTGATCGATTATCATTAGCAGTAATCATTATATGTGTTGGGCCTCATAAAATCCGGCCCAAATCTAAGTGAAGGGAAGCCCATCAGATGCAACATTGCAACATTCAAATTAACCTCCCAAAAAGGAAGGAGATTATCTTGGCATTTATAACAACGGTTTTTCTATTGTGTGCCCTAAGGGCACATGATAAGCATACCAAAAACAAAAACTAAAACCCTAAATAGGAAATAGTGAACCCGTCACAAAAAAAATTTAAAAACCAAAATTTTGAAATTTACAAATTCTTTCCATTATTGGACTCTTATAGTGTGCCCTTAGGGCACATTATAGAAAAGTCGTTATAACAAATATCCTCAATAATTATGGGGAGAGAGGCAAGATCTTTGACATTTATTCAGCCTTGGATCAACAGTCTAATTGACCAAATCAGCGGCCGGAAATCTCGCCCATATCAACGATGATATCGGGCACATTATAACGCCATAACTACAAAGGCAAAAATCAAGGGATTTCCTTAATCAATGGGCAACGGCAAATTAGAGGGATAGCAGCACTATAAAAGGCAAGGAAGACACTCAAAGGAGGGGGACAATCAACACAACTCTGGACACATAACTCTCTACGTCCCAAAAACACTCTCAAATTCATATGTTCTTACTATTTCTTTTGCTCTTAGAAGAAGACATTCTTTTGTATCAATCCAAGTGTTCAAGCAATATACACACGAGCAATACAAACGATCCTAAGCATTCTTCGCATTTCCTTACGTTTATTCAATTTATGTTTGTTATTTCTTCTCGATTTACAGCTTATTCGTAACTTGTAACGTGTTGTGATGACTTTGTGACTAGGATTCCCTCATTGTAGCGAAGTAACACGTTTACGTGGTTAATTCGCCCAAAACAATATGTACGTCAATGTAATAATACACACTGACACATGCACAACATTAATATTAGAGAAAGAGGGCGGTACCGGTACGTACCAGGTTAATGTCAAGGGTGACCTCTCTTTCCTCAAGACTTGCAACATCCTCGACGTTGAACCTGTTAAGGAGCGCGATGCTCGACACCATGGATATGGGCTGCACACACAAGTCGTCCATGATCATGTAAGTCACCACTCCTTTCACATATCCAGCCCGCGGCCCTTTCGCTTGGACAGGCTCCGCGGGAGCCACATATGGACATACTAAGTTCATAGGCCCCGAACAAGATGGACATTTTTGCCCTCCAACATCTGAAATATGCCTAGTAGAAGGACAAACATTAAGATAACTATGTAACACACATACAAGTTACACAACAGGCAACCCTTGAGACTAATCATCCAATCTCACAATACCTATGATAAATGTTATTAGTACACCCATAAAATGTCTTGGTACCGGGATCAGGATCAGCTGTCGGGTTTGTGGTGAGGAGAGGGACGTTAGAAGCTGACCCAGTTGCCAGTTTTGGGTTCAGAAGGGTGTCTTTGTCAACACCGTCTTGCAAGTAGTCGGTGTTGAGACCCTCAAGGCTTCCATAGAGGCCCCCAATACCATTGGCCATAGCTTCTTTGGTGAGAAACCCGACAGCTGAGCCGAGAGGCAACGAAAGTACATGGAAGAGGAAGTCGACGCATTCCTTGCCAGCTTCAGCGAATAGAACTTTGCACTTGCTTTTGTCGACGAGTAGCTTCATTCTAATCTTCGCCTCCGACATGATCGATTGTGTGTTGTCTGTCTTAGCTTGTGGAAGGGTTGATGTTAAACTGTTTTGAATTTGATTTGGCTTGGCATGTTCAAGGTATATATGGAAGTATGGAACTAGCTAGGAAAGGCCTTCTTTGTTATTAAAGGATGGAAGTAGGACCGGCCACTAAGAAAAGAATAAAGGGACGGTAAGAATCGTAAAAGTTTGAAAGAGTATCATGTCATATAGGTAATTATAGAGAAATGAATCTATTTTTCTTTAGCACCTCATTTCTCTTTAATTACCTAGATGACATGATACTAGCTCTTTCAAAATTTCCTGATGTAGCCTTTAAGCTCGATACAGTCATATAGGTCTTGCCAGGGATGGAGGCAGGTTTAATATTCTGGGTGGGCTAAATTTACTATAGTATAATGCAATAATATAATAATGATTATTAATTCATAAATATATAAAATAAAAATTAATATATCTATCATGTGAGTGAGAAATACAATTAATAAACAAGGGGTTTGCTGTAAATTAACTTTATTTTAATTATTCTTTAACCAAAAGTAATAAACATACTGACAAAACACAACAAAAAGTTTGATTACTTAAATTAAACGCATGCCCAATTGCCCATAGCCCCACTGCACACCTTATTTGTTTATAAAAGAGAGTGAAAAAGAGAAAATAAAACACTAATGGGTTTCGAACTAGGGCTGAGCATTAAACCGAAAATTTTAATCGAACCGAACCAAACCAAACCGAAACCGAGGATATTCGGTTCGGTTTTCGGCTCAAGAAATTCGAAAATTTCGGTTTCGGTTTTTTTCGGTTCGGTTCGGTTAAACCGATTTTTAAAAAAATAAAAAAATAATACATATTTTCCTCTATTAGAGATTTAGGGTTAAACTTCAAGCGCCGTTTCAAATTTTCTTCACTACTCATCTTGTCAAGTGTCAAGTGTCGTTTCTGACTTCTCCCTCCCTCAAATCGTCCCTACTCCCGGCGGCGCGACCTCGGCGGGCCGGCTCCGCTTCTCCAGTCCCTACTCCCGGAGTCGAAGCTCTTCTCCCGGCCTCCTCGTCGCTGACCATCGTCCACTGCGTCGTCGTCGACCATCGTCCGCTGCGTCATAGTCGGACCCTCGTCGCCACTACTCCTCGACGCTGCCTCCTTGTCGTCTCCGGCCACCGCATCGACTTGCGCGTCGTACGTCGACCCTCGGCCCCTGCGACCCTAGGCTGGCGGCTGATTTGCCTAATTGCCTCCTCTTCAATCCTACCTCCTCGTCAATCCTAGGGTTTTTTCGGTTTTTTTTGTTTTTCTTTTTGGTTTTTTCGGTTTTACCCATAACCGAACCGATTTTAACCGAAACCGAACCGAACCAAACTAAAATGTTTCGGTTCGGTTTTTGGTTCAAAAAATATCAAAATTTGGTTTTCGGTTCGGTTCGGTTCGGTTTTGAACCGATGCTCAACCCTATTTCGAACTCTACACCTCAAGGTATAAAAGCATTCACACATCAATGGTCAGCCAACTGCACTAGAGAAGTTATGGGTAATAATTTTAAATTTATACAAATATATAGATTTTAGGGTGGGCTATAGCACATCTTAGCCCACACAAAGATCCGTGCCTGGGTCTTGCTGTTATTCCTTGTCCATGTAGTTAACAACTTTAAGATTATCTTAGTACATAAAAGCCTTCAGCTAGTCAATAAACCCATAAAAAAGATTTGGAGCGTAATGAATGCTAAACATTCCATTCAACTCGAATAAAGTTGTAAAGGGTGGTATTAATAAGTCATACTCCCTCCGTCCCTGAAAGTTTGTCCGCCTTTCCTTTTCGGGCGTCCCGGAAAGTTTGTCCATCTCTAATTTATTTCCATTTATATCACTATGCTTTTACAATTTTACCCTCATACAATCTCATATATTACCCCCATTATACAATTTTCCTCTCAACTTTATCACTTTTTCCAATAAAATTACAAAATTATCCCCAACCAATCTTATAAATTACTCCTTTTTATACCCTTTCCATCAACTTTAACACTTTTTCCCATCACTTATCAAACTTTTTCAATTTTCATTAATCCGCGTGCAAATGTGCTTTATGGACAAACTTTCCGGGACGGAGGGAGTAGTATATAGAAAAATTTCATAGTAAAAAAATCCCTATATATGATGCATTTTTTGACTGATGGAGGGATAAAATGGTATAGTTGGTTTGTTGGTAATTTGGAGGATTATAAGTACGACTCTAGCTTTCCAATTGTTTTTTTTTTTGGAAACGGTGAAGATTAGGAACACGCCTTTAAGGCGGGTCACCTAGGGCCTCCTTGCGGATGAGAGCATGAAGCTCGTGATGGTTCCAAATGGTTTCCCATGAGAGACTGTGGCCCAGGAAAACAATTTTATTAGCCACAGAATTACGGATCCTACTCTCATGAAAGAATCATACTGACTCGAAACCCTGAATGGATACGAGAATGTCTGTAATAATCCTTTCTATTTCCCACGGACAACAAATTTCTCCAGAAAGGGCCCTTATGACAATGATGTTGTCCCCTTCGATCTCGAGTTTCCTTACACCTAGTTGTTTGTTTTTGAATTAAGAGAAAATTTGTTAGGTAGTTTATTTGGGGAGATTTGTGGAGCAAGTAGGCGGCCTTGAAAATTTATGTGCTAACTAGTCGTTTTTCCGAAAATACCCCTGGTCAAAAAAAAATTATACGCGTGCCACCGCGTCCACCTGAAATCATGTCATCGGAAATCCTGTCATCCAAAAATCCTGTCACCGGAAGATTGAAAACAACTTGTCACCATACATAAAAACTTGTCATCGCTTAGAAAAACTTGTCATTGCCTAGAAAAACTTGTCATTGCGTAGAAAACTTGTCATCCCTTATGAAAAAATCGTCATCCCTTATGAAAAACTTGTCATTGCGTAGAAAAACTTGTCATCGCGTAGAAAACTTGTCATCGCTTATAAAAAAACTTGTCATAGCGTACAAAAAATTGTCATATCGTACAAAAAACTTGTCATAGCGTACAAAAATGTGTCGTCGCATACAAAAACTTGTCGTCGCGTACAAAAACTTGTCATCACTCAACCTATCGTCACGTACAAAAAACTTATCATCACGCACAAAACTTGTCATTACCCTAACTTGTCATCACTTATGCAACTTGTTATCTCGTAGAAAAACTTATCATCGCTGAGAGAAACTTGTCCTAAATGCTTGTCCTAAAACTTGTCATCTTCCATTCTTATCATCGTTTAAAACTTAAATCAATCCTAAAACTTGTCATCACACCAAAACTAGACACACCAACCAACAAACAAGTTAAGCATAAATCCTTCCAACCATACAACAAGCAAGAAAACTCATAAATCCTTAGAGCCATACATCTCAAAAGTGTATACCATTTCCAAATCAATTATTTTTTCTTACAATAATAGTAAAAAAAAAAAAGCAAAAATAAATCATGCTATCTATAGGATAACAAATAGAGCATGACACAGAGCGTGCAAGTGAGCCAGCAATGAAAGGAACAAATGGCTTCACATCAGGAGCATTTGCATCCACTAAGTCTCCCATATGATCACGTAAAGTATCATAGCAAGGTAGATAAAATGGCTTCACATCAGGAGCATTTGCATCCACTAAGTCTCCCATATGATCACGTAAAACATCATAGCAAGGTAGATAAATTGCAACCTGTACAAAAAGTAATGAACAACAGAAAAAAAAAAAAAAACTACAAGCACAATTAGCAGAAACAAACCTGGAAATCTTCATCTTCCTCTTGGATCCGATGTACAGATCCTCCAAGCTACAAGCCAATTGAGTCTCCACCGGTTGCACTTTCTTCCTCGGCCGTCGATTATTTTCTCCGGCACCACCACCAGAATTAGCAGTCTTCCTCCCATCCCATCTCTCAAATCCAATCCCGAAAACTCCGCAAATATATCATCGGCGTCTCGGGGATCACAACGGAACGGCTTTGCCTTCGCATCGAAACGTCCGCCTCCGTGAGGAGCGGAAGGCGAAGACGAAGTGGAGAAATCGCCCGATTTCAAGCCCTCTTCTCCGTAGAGATTGTAGATCTGGCGCTTTTGAGGTCCGGACAGAAAATCGGGGAGGGATTATGCAAGAAAAACAGCACTGGAACCTAGAGACGAGCTCGATTCTTGGTATCAATGGCGGAATTCGATTTCGGACGATCCGTCTCCGCTCAACCGGCCGGAGCGATCGATTCCGTGCTGGTCGCAGATCACCTCCCAGAATTTGGATCCGATTTGGTTTCCGCACTGGCTGGCCTGGAAACGAGCAAGATTTCTAGGGTTTTTTGTTTTCAGATCTGAGAGGGAGAAGAGAGAGAAGAGGAGAGAGAATCAAAATGAGGGGAGAGAGAAAATAATTACTTTTATACCGATTAGGTAGTAATTTTTTTTAAAGGAGTCTAATTAGTTTGTAAATGTTAGAAAAGAGTCTCCACCACCTCCTTCCCTCTTGAATTAATTGCTACTTCATCACTCTTACTAATTAGAGTACCTGCCGTATTTGCATCTCCTGACGGTTGGTCAAATAACAAAAATTTTGTATTTTCCGGTACATCATTATGGATTGGATTAGTCTTTTTGATAGGTATTCTTAATTCTCTCATCTCTTGAATCTATTTGTCCCAGATCAAAAAAACGATCCCCCCGCTCATTTTTTTTGGGGGGGCTTATATTAATTGAATTTTACTCCGTTGCATATCCGAAAATTTTCAAAATTTTGGGGGTCAAACTTAAACTTCTTGAATTAATTCAATGAAATAAAAAAAGATTTCAAAATTCATTATAATAGCTGTGATTGAAAACAGGATCTAGCCCAGTTGTGCACAAATGGGGTGAAGGTGCTGTATAGTTTTATTTCATAACAAAGTGTATTAAATACAAATGGTATTCTTAGTAAGATAAATAAGAAAAATTATCCAATTCAATTAAAAAATCGTTACCTTTCCATAAGCCCATTCAAGTTCCATATGTTACACTAAAATTAAAAGAGCCCATTTAAATCATTTGTTACAAAAAAAAACCGAATCACAGTTAATATGCTTAGAGCATCCACAATGGAGACTAGCTCCATTTCTTAACATTAAAAAATGTAAAAGTCAGGAAAAGTCAGAAAATATGACAGAGCGATATTTTGGTCTGCAACCAAAATTTTTTTTTATCACTGTAACCAAAATATTGCTACTGCAAGAATAACAATCTGACACTCTCTCCTACCAAAAATTTGATGTGGCCCTCTCTCTTTTTCAAATTTTTAAAATTAAAAAAAAAATCAATTACTTTGATTCCCACTTCAATTTAAGAAATTGATAAATAGATTTCTCTATCGTAGACAAAATGCAACAAAATTTCTTAATCTTATGTGGTGGAGAGTGAATGTAAAAAAAGCAATTTAAGAAATCCATTCCACCCTCTCCGCAGTGGATGCTCTTAAATGACATTTTTGGGAAACCGACATCTCAAAATAAATCTAAACGCTCGGTGTCAGATCAGAGCAACGTTGGGGCAACTCCTCCGCTCTTAGTAGGGCCAGGCAGAGCAGCTCCCCTCCTGGTTTATTCTCAAGCCTCGACGACAATACCATAAGTCGGCCGAGCAACTCGGTGTCCCAAGGGTGAGCGTGATTTCGGAGCTGGAGTCGCACAATCACCACTAGAAGCCGGACGAGGAATCGCACCAAATTCCGGCCTTTTGCCGCCGCCGCCGCCGCCGAGCAATTTCTTGATGGTAGACGAAGGCGTCTACAGATCTGGATTTCTTCAGCCTTGCAATTTCAGCTTCCTTGAAACCCTAAATCTCAAGTCCATCATGTAAGTTCCGGTTTCTGGATGTTGATTGGAACGCCTTGGATTGATTGATGAATACTGATTCGGTTTTGCCTAATTATTTGGCGTTTTAATTGCAGCTATTTGTGCACTAAGCCTTACTCGGAAGAACATCTCGAGTTCCTTCAGTCTCGCAACATTAAACTATATCAATTTGGGATTGAAGGCAAGAAGGTATATCCACTTCTTCTTCCATATCGTTGTCTATTTTGTTTGTTTGTTATTATCCACTTTTATAGCCCGTTTACACTATAGCCCGTTTACATACAGCTTTTATAGCTTTGTTTTGGTTTGTGCAGGATTTTGATTATTTTTCTTTTTTTTTCTCCCTCAGTTGCAATTGGAAGGGCGTAGACATATATATATATATATACAATCTGCTTAAGTAGATATACAGACATAATATTAAAAGCAAATACTAGATAGTGTAAGTGTGTAACATGTATGATGTATCCTAGCTAGATTCAGTTCAAGTTGTTCAACTCCTATGCATCTCCATTTCCCGAGGCAATGTCAAGGCTCTTCAACACGAAGACATCGGTCAGAACGGTGCTAGATATTAGTGCCGTCTTCAGCAAAGCCAGCCCCTGCATAAAAACATCATGACCATGAAGACAGATTAACAGCTAGCCTTGATTATCATTAGCGGTAATCATAATATGTCAATGTAAGAACACACACACACAACATTAGAGATAGAGGTACCAGGTTAATGTCAAGGGTGACCTCTCTTTCCTCAAGACTTGCAACATCAGACACCTCAAAACTGTTAAAGAGCGCAATGCTCGATACCTTGGACATGGGCTGCACACACAAGTCGTCCATGATCATGTAAGTCACCACGCCTTTCACATATCCAACCCGCGGCCATTTCGGTTGGGCAGGCTCCGTAGGAGTCACATATGTATACACTTGGTTCATAAGCCCGGAACAAGCTGGACCGATGGAAAATCTGATTTTACATTAAAAAATATATATATTTTAGTATTGTGCCTCAAAGCCTAAATCTTGAAAGAAGATATATGGTCAATTAAATTCATATTATTCTTTATTATTGTATAATTTATTTTGTCTATTTAAATTGTCTCTTCATAAAGTACAATTGGTTATATAGTATTTAATAAAAGTTGAAATGTTGAATAATTAGGGTAATATATGAGAATAAATGAGAGTAATTTTGTAATTTTATAGAGATTAAAAAGTTAAAAAGGGTGGCAAAGGTGGATAATTTAGAATAATATATAAGTCTACATGAGGGCAATTTTGTAATTTTATAAAATAAAGTGATAAAGTTGATAGAAAAGATAGATAATTGGGTGTAATATATAAGATTGTATTATAAGGGTAGTTTTGTAATTTTATAAAAAAAAGTGATAAAGTTGATGAAGAAGTTAGATAATTTAGGATATAATTAATATATGAGATTGATAAGAGTAATATTGTAAAAAAAAAATATAAATTAAAAGTTCAAAAGATGGACAATCTCACAAACATATCAAGTGGACAACCGAAATAAAAAGTTAAACAAACATTATGGGAGGGAGTGAGTATTAATTATGAAGTTTAATATATATAACCCACACTGGATCTTGGTTCCGTCCTGGACGTGGTCCTGGACATTTTTGCCCTCCAACATCTGACATGTACCTGGTAGAAGGACGACAAACATTAAGATAACTATGTGACACACTTACAAGTTACGCAACAGGTAATCCTCGAGATGAATCATCCAATCTCACAATACCTATGCCTATCGTTACTACAAGCATAGAATGTCTCCTTGGTAACGGGATCAGGATCAGGTGTGGTCAGAAGAGGGACGTTAGAAGATGACCCAGTTGCCAGTTTTGGGTTCAGAAGGGTGTCTTTGTCAACACTGTCTAGCAAGTAGTCGGTGCTGAGACCCTCAAGGCTTCCATAGAGGCCCCCAATGCCATTGGCCATGGCTTCTTTGGTGAGGAACCCGACAACTGAGCCGAGAGGCAACAAAAGTATGTGGAAGAGGAAGTCGACGCATTCCTTGCCAGCTTCAGCGAATAGAACTTTGTTCTTGCTTTTGTCGACGAGTAGCTTCATTCTGATCTTCGCCTCCGACATGATTCGATTGTGTCTGTCTTAGCTTGTGGAAGGGTTGATGTTAGACTGTTTTGAATTTGATTTGGCTCGGTATGTTCAAGGTATATATGGAAGTATGGCCTAGCTAGGGAAGCTAAGGCTTTTCTTTGTTCCCAAAGGATAGAAGAGGCCGGCCACTAAGAAAAGAATAAATGGAAGGCAAGACTCAGGAATTTTTGAAAGAGTATCGTGTCATCTAGGTAATTATAGAGAAATGAGGAGCTAAAGGAAAATAGATTCGATGGTCAGCAAATCCTGAACTTTATATATGTACGTGTATGCCTTGAGAGTTATTTTTATTGACCGACCATATAAATAGCTAGGTAAGGACACAAATCCATTTGAATTACATAAATGGTGGCCTAATTAACCCTAGCTTGATCGATGAGACGGCATTTGTATGACTGAGATATAGGGTTGTACGTAAATGGTGGGTTGAACTAATTAATCTTTGCGCAAGTCCAATAATTTTGATACTTAATTTGTGTCCATTAGATGTGACGATGCAGGTCTTGTTGTTATTCCTTCCTTGTAGTTTACAACTTTTAATATCTTGACAAATAGAAAATTCTTGAACTTATTCTTAGTAGACAATGTATGTACAAAATTGAACTTGTAACGAGAATATATAAATAAATAGATGCCATACGTTCGATTAATCAAAGCAAGTAATATCATTAAGAAGCAAACTTCGTCCATAGAAAACAAACCATACAATGTTCTAGGCTGGACGATACTTAATTAATTAAAAGGAAATATTCAACCAAAAAAATTAATTAAAAGGAAATAATACTCAAATATCAACATAACAACCATACACATTGTTTTGGGCGAATTAACTGTGTAAACACGTTACTTCGCTATAATGAGGGACTCCTAGTCACAAAGTCGTCACGGCATGTTAGAAACGATGAACAAAAAATAATAGCAGAAATTATATGTAAAGAAAACGGAAGAATGACGAGAATTGTAATGTAATTCGTATTGATCTTCTTAGACGTTGCTCTCGGATACAATTGAAAGAATTCAGGCTCAATATGCTTCTAAAAGAAAAAGATTGCAATTGGATGTGATTGATGCGAGAATGGCAAGTGATGCTCGAGAGATTGTGAGTGCAGAGAGTGTTGTTCCGCTTATGGATCGTCCTTCCTTAAATAACGCTCCCCTCTTTCCAAATTAGCCGTTGGCCTTTACTCCCCATGATCCCGGAAATCTCGCACGTAGTTACTATTATGGACGTTGGAGATAGTCACCTTGCTACAGTGCCGTTAGAGGGATTTAATGGAAGGCGAAATCTTCGGAGCTAATTGCTTCAGAGATCATGGTCGCTTGGGCCTTATCTTCGTTGGGCCATGGGCTCCGATTTTAGAGGGCCCAACAATACCCCCTCAAAAAAGCCCGGGGAAACAATCCCGCTGGCGGTTTCTCTAGGGTTTTTTTGAATTTCAAAAGGTGTTTTGGGAAGTTGTAGCGGGTGATGGCGTCACGTCCCATCACTCTCTATTTAAGAGGCGTGATGATGGTTCTGCAACTTCAACTGTTCCGCTTTTCTTCAAGGTACGATCTTTCTCCTCCATCCTTCCTCTGTTTTCAATCTTCTTCAATGGCATCTTCCTGCAAGAATACCGCTTCGCCTCCTTCTCTTTCTCCTTCAAAAATCCTAACCGGTGCTTTTCAGAGGGATTCTTCCTCCGAGGCCCCATGGGAGTTCGCTGCTTTCGTGGGCTTCCCATCGACCGCGGAAATTTTCTTGCCCCCTGCTGGTGTTTTTGCTGATTTTTATGCCAAGGGTTGGGTGTGTTTTCACGAATATCCTTTCCGTATCGGTCACCGCTTCCCCCTTTCTCCTCTTGTAATTGACTTCTTAACTAAACTCGATGTTTCGCCGGGGCAACTCCTCCCTCAAGTCTGGAGACTCTTACTCTCCTTTGAGCGGCTATGTTCCGCGCGAGGCATTGCCTTTCAAAGTGAGGATTTTTTTGTGAACTACCGTATTTCCAAAGGTGGTCCAGGGCGGATTACGCTCAAAACCCTTCGCACAAAATCCGATTTTGTTTTTAACATCTCCAAATCCGACCGCGGTTGGGCGGATAAATTCTTTTTTTGTGAAGATCTCGTCGCTTAATGGTGACTCGTCCTTCTTGCGAAGCCGTTGGAGGCCTATAGGTAGTGTTTTACTCCATCCTCGTTTCTAATTATCCAAACTCTGACGCGTTTACTGGTTCCTTTTGCAGAAGAGATTGCTTTGCTTCTACCACGCAAAGGTTCTGTGGTGATTGTTTCGCAGATTGAAACCGTCTATGCCAAGGACAGATCCTACCCTGATCTTGGACCCTCAGAATCCGACGAAGTCGAGATGTCAAGTAGGTGTTTCTGTATTTGCATGTCTCTTTCTTCTCTCTTTTTTTTTTATTTTTGCGTGTTTGTATGACGCGTTTATGTTTCAATGTGACAGGTTCCAGAGCCACGCATTCCACAGCCTCGCTTACCACAGCGGAACGTTTGGAGGCGCGAAAAAAGAGAAAGGCTGATACTGCTTCCAGTGCTGACACGGAGACCGCAATCTCGCTTCCTCCCAAGGCTCCAGATATCAAGAAGTTAGCTCTGCCTAAGAAAGATTCAAGCGTCAAAGTGACTGATCTCCCCAAGACCATGATGTCGTTGGATATGGATCCTATGAAGTGTCTCCAATCTCTCGCAACTTTAAAGGTTGATTGCTTTTCGGGCCGTCCCCACCGCCAACCTTCCTACTCCGAGCTGTTTGGCGAGATTGTTGCGGCTTAGTGGCAAGTATGTTATTTTCCAGATACGTATCAATACATGTTACTTATTTGCTTTTTCTCGAACTGTAACGCGTTAGAACAAGTTGAATGTTGTATTGCTGGCAAAAGGCTTTGGGGGTAGCGAGGTGTGGACATAACAAGTTGAATGTTGTATTGCTGGCAAAAGGCTTTGGTCTTGTCGCTGATGAATTGGGAGCCGTTGTCGCATACTATAGTGGATGGTGTAGACATAACGAGGTGTAGCGAGGTGTAGACATAACAAGTTGAATGTTGTATTGCTGGCAAAAGGCTTTGGTCTTGTCGCTGATGAATTGGGAGCCGTTGTCGCATACTATAGTGGATGGTATCCCGAACCTGCTCAAGATGTTTCTGCGGATGAACGAGATAACTTGAGTATCCTTGACCTCCTTGAAGGCTTCGGCCTCGATCCACTTAGAGAAGTAATCTGTCATGGCTAAGAGGTAGACGCGTTGCCCTGAAGCTGGTGGGAATTTCCCAACGATGTCCATACCCCACTTCATGAATGGCCATGGTGAAGTAAGGGGATGAAGTAACTCTGATGGTAAATGTGGGATTGGTCCATGACGTTGGCACGCGTCACATTTGCGAGAGAACTCCGCTGCATCTTTGTTCATGGTGGGCCAGTAATATCCCATCCTGCTTGCTTTCTTTGCCAGGTTCCGACCCCCTGTGTGGTTGCCACACTCGCCGTCATGTATGTCTCGTAACACCACCTGTACTTCGTTTTCTTGTACGCATCGTGCGTATATTCCTGATGACATCCACTTGAACAGAATGTTATCTTTAACCGTAAACGTGGAAGCTTTTACCTTAAGTCGTTTGACCTCTTCCTTGTCTTCTGGTAGGACACCTTGTTGCAACCATTCCAGGTAAGGCGTTACCCAGGATGGGTTTCCGTCTGGATTGCTTATTGTTAACACGTCAGCTTCTTTTACTATTGATGGTGCGTCGAGGTATACGAAGGGAATCTTGGTGTATTCTCATGAGTCTATGGCAGATCCAAGATTAGCTAAGGGGTCAGCCTGTGTGTTAGCGTATCGAGGAACCTGCTTGATCTCGAAATGCTTGAAATCTTTCACGATCTCGCGCACCTTCTCTAGGTATGCTTTCATCTTTGAATCCCTGGCAACATATGAATCTGTTACTTGGTTCACGATAAGCAACGAATCACAGATTACCTCGATTTCCTGCACGTTAAGATCTCGGGCAACGAGTAAGCCTGCTATGAGCGCTTCGTATTCTGCTTCATTATTGGTAGCTTTGAACGTGCATCGCACAGCCTGGGCTATCCTATCCCCCTGTGGTGACTTCAGAACTACCCCCAGACCGACACCAACTTGATTCGACGCGCCATCGGTGTGCATCAGCCACTTGTTATTACTTGTTACATTCAGCATTTCTTGTTCATCTTCTTGTGAAGGGGTAGGGGTGAAGTCGACCACAAAATCCGCTAAGGCTTGCGATTTTATTGCTGTTCGAGGCTCATACGAGATGTCGTAGCCATTCAAATGGATGAGCCAACGCGTCAAGCGACCTGATAGTTCTGGTTTGGACATGATACTCTTCATAGGATAGTTAGTTCTCACGATAATAGAATGACTTTCAAAGTACGGACGTAACTTAATGGAAGCCATTACTAAAGAAAGAACCAATTTTTCTGTAGGAGAATACTTGGTTTCCGCGTCAAGCAATGTTTTACTTACATAGTATACTAGTAACTGGTTACTATCTTCTTCACGGATTAGCACGGCGCTGACTGTGACTTCTGTAACGGCGATGTAGACATACAATTTTTCTCCTTGCCGTGGTTTTGATAGTACCTGCGGATTTGATAAATACTGTTTTAGCTCTTCGAATGCCTTCTCACGCTCTTCCTTCCATTCGAACGACTTATTCTTCTTTAAGATGTTGTAGAATAGCTTGTTTCGATCTGATGAGCGAGATATGAATCTGTTCAATGCTGCTATTCTTCCTGTTAACTTCTGAACATCTTTCACGCACTTCGGCGACTCAAGCTCCATTATGGCTTTGACCTGTTCCGGGCTCGCCTCTATCCCCCTTTGGGTAACTATATACCCGAGGAACTTCCCTGAGGTGACGCCGAAGGAGCATTTGGTTGGATTTAACTTCATCTTGTACTCTCTTAGGATTTGGAAGGCGTCTCGTAGATGAGCGATGTGATCTTCCGCTTTCAACGACTTGACGAGCATGTCGTCGATGTAGACCTCCATAGTATCCCCTAGCTTTTCCTGAAACATCTTATTAACCAATCTCTGGTAAGTAGCACCTGCGTTTTTTAATCCGAATGACATAACTTTATAGCAATAAGTTCCTTGATTAGTTACAAATGCCGTTTTTTCTTGATCCTTAGGATTCATCATTATTTGGTGATAGCCACTAAACGCGTCCATAAAAGTTAACAACTCGTGTCCTGCCGTCGCGTCCACCATTGCGTCGATATGAGGCAATGGGAACGAGTCTTTAGGACATGCTTTGTTTAAATCAGTAAAATCGACACAGACGCGCCACTTACCATTTTTCTTTCTAACTACTACCACATTTGCTAGCCACTCAGGATATTTAACTTCTCTGATTTTTCCCGACTCAAGTAGGGATTTTACCTCGTCGTTGATTACCTGATTTCGCTCTGGGGCGAACTTACGCCTTTTCTGTTTTACGAGCGGCATTTTTGGGTTGACGTTCAGAGCATGAGTAATCACGCTTGGATCTATTCCGATCATATCTTCATTCTTCCAGGCGAAACAATCTTTGTAAGACCGTAAAAACTCCACCAGCCCTTCTCGCAAAGTTGGCTCTAGATCTGCCCCGATCCGGACCTTTTTTGAAGGTTCGGATGGGTCAAGAGCTACTTCTTCTAGTTCAGGAGCTTCCGGCTTTACGTAGAAGGATGGAGTCTTACAGTCTTTTAATTGCTAATCGGAAATTTGCTTGCTTGTTCCTGCCTTCGAGGCTGTGGAAATTGTGGAAGTCGTCGCTCTCATCGTTACTGAGTAACATTCTCTTGCAAGTCTTTGCTTTCCTTGAATCTCTTGTATCCCCCAAGGGAAAGGAAACTTCACGCATTGGTGATATGTTGACGGGATTGCTTTCATTCCGTGGATCCAAGGTCTGCCCAAGATAACATTAAAAGGTGAGGGACAATCTAGTACTTGAAATTTCACTTGATAGTTTACTCCCTGAGCAATGGTTGGTAGGGAAATTTCTCCAAGCGTGTTGCGTGATTTGCCGCTGAATCCTACTAAAGTCGTATATTTCTTGACTATGTCGTTAAGTCTAAGACCTAAGCTATACAATGCATCTAACATAAGCAAGTTAGTGGAACTTCCATTATCAATCAAAACACGTTTAACTAGGAAATTTGCAATTGTCAAAGATATTATCAAGCAACCGTGATGAACTTCCTCTTCTTCGACATCGTCGAAGGTGATAGGCATGATGGCATGGCTGGAAGGTGTGGGAGCTTTGGGGTTTTCTCGTCTGGCTTCTCTTGCGATTCTTTTAGCCGCGGAATAGGTTACGCCGCAAACATCCGACCCCCCGGTAATAACGTTAATCACACCTGCATGCTTAGGGGAGTTGGGCTTTTGGGCTCTTTCCACATTCCGGGCCAGATGTTCCCTGCCGCGCTCAGAGATCAGTTCTTTGAGGTAGCCTTTCCTTAGCAAGTCGACGACTTCTTTCCTTAGCGCGATGCACTCCTCCGTCGTGTGACCGTGATCGAAATGAAAATCGCACCACCTTGACTCATCTTTACGATGATGTGGTATGTCTTTCTTTCGTGGCCACTTGACAGCGTTTCCCATCGTGCTAAGGGTTCTGACTATCTCTGTTGCACTAACTCGGAAGTTGTGGTGAGACAACTCTGGAGGCAGCTAGGTGTTCTCATTCTTCTTAACGTATGACGTGTTAACAGTTGGCTTGTTGTGCGGGGAATGATGAGCGGCCGAAGGGTAGGGAGCATACCGAGCCTCCCGTTTTCCTTCCCGTCGATCATTCCGCTGAGGACTCGCCCCCTTCTCAGCATAGAGGTCGTCCTCCTCAAGACGGACATGAGCCAACGCTTTAACCTGTACTTCATCAAAGTTAGAACAAGGATACTTTGTTAGTTCACGATATAATTCGGGGTTTCGGGACGATATCCCTCGTCTGAAAGCTTCCACTGCCGTGGCCGCGTCACATCCCTCAATAGTTACAAGCTCCTCGTTGTAACGATTAAGGAACGCCTTTAATGACTCTCGTGGCTTCTGGACTAAACGATATAGATCGCTAGACCGCTTCCTTGCATGACGGCTGCTGGTGAACCTGATTCTGAACCTGTAAACTAACTCAACAAAAGATGAGATACTTCCAAGCGGTAAATGAGAGTGCCAGTTTAGTGCGGGACCAGACAACGTGTTCCCGAACCATCGACACATGACAATTTCTTTCATCTCAAAAGGAACGGTACTAATATTCATAGCCTACTTAAAAGCAACTATGTGTTGGTCGGGATCGGTAGTCCCTTCATATCTTTGAATTTCAGGAACGTGATACTTTCGGGATATGTTAACTCTCGCGATAGCGGGTACAAAGTGATGTGATCTCACTTCAGGATCGGTCGAATTCGGGTTCGACTGAGCTTTTGTGGAGGCGTTCTTGAGTTGAAAGTATAAGAAACTCAATCTTGATTTTTGTATTGAAAATAGGTGGCAAATGTTGGTGTTAGAAACTTGAGTACAAGCGTTTTTGAGGGTTGAAAGGAATGGAATGGGAAACAAGAAATCAAGCTTGGAAAACGAGAGCTAGAAGCCAACGGGCTGGGGGTTCCCTCAGCCCTTTCTCCCGTGAGGAGAACAGACCGAAAGAGTAAGGGCTAAAAGCTCTCTTTACTCAATTTCAATCTAAGAAAATATGAAGGATGGCTTGTGCTTATATAGGCACGAGAGAGAGGGAGGGGCGGCGTGCTTGTAGTGGACGCCAAGCAACTTTGAGGAGGTGTAGAAGATTGGCGGCAAAGGCACCATCTTGGAGTAGGAGCCAAGTTCTTGTATGGAGGTGGCGAAGAGTGGCGTCCAAGGCAAGCATAGGAAGCCGCTTTTATTACGATTCCTTGGCGGCCAAGCTAAGGCTTTAAATGCGTGGGGAGAAGCAAACTTGGCGGCCAAGGAAGGCTCCTAGTGTGGTGGCCACACCTCCATCAAATCGGGCTTGAATGGTTCTTCCTCATAATGGGCTTCGGGCTTTGCGGTGTCATTCCTGGGGCCAAATATTTGGAGACTCAAAAATGTATCTCCGGGCGGGCCTTGCATCACTCTTGGCATCGCCAAGTGAGCCCGAAGTCGTTCTTGTATGGCCTTAGCTCGACGCCGCGTTATAGCCCCGGGAATGTGGCTCGCCTCTTTAGATGAAACCGACCTCGTGACGGGTCGCGTACGTCCCCGAGTCGAGTGCCCAAACGAGGCGCCGGGCCGCGCCTCAGCGTCGTTGGCACCGAGTGGCACCCGGGCGCCGGTGCCGTGATGAGGCGCCTTGGCGCCGGTGCCTTGATGGTGCACTGGGGCGTGGGTTCCTTGGGCGCCCGTGCCTTGGGCGCCGGTGCCTTCGGTGCCTGAGGCGCCGGTGCCTTCGGTGCCTTGGGCGCCAGTTCCTTCGATGCCTGGGGCGCCGGTGTCCTCGGTGTCTTGGGTGCCGGTGCCATGATGTGGCCTGAGCGCGGTCACATCATCCTCCCCCAGTTGAGAAGGATTCGTCCCCGAATCTTCTTGATCGGACTCGACATCATTTGAAACAAAAACTCGAAGGTCCGCCACATTGAACACATCGTGGACTCCATAGCCTTCGGGTAGCTCGATCCGGTAAGCATTGTCATTAATTCTCTCAAGCACCTGGAAGGGACCGTCTCCCCTAGGCTTTAACTTGGATTTACGTAGTTCGGGAAATCGATCCTTCCGAAGATGCACCCAAACGAGATCGCCGGGCTCGAGCACCAACTCCTTCCGGCCCTTGTTGGCGTGCTTAGTGTATTGAGCCGTGCTCCTCTCCAGACACTCTCTGGTGGAGTCGTGAAGGGCCTTTGTTGGGACGCTATCAAGAACGCTTGCGTACTTGTTAGTGTACCACACAACCGTTCCTTAGTTTTGATATGACAAACTCACTTTGATTCTAATAAAGTTGTCCAAGTGTTCAGGAACACCAGTGACTAAAAGGACAACAAGTGTGTATGGGCGTCCCATAAGCTTAGGGACGCTAGCTAACAGGAAGTAAGGACCAGCCAGAGACTACTTGAGCAAGGACGGAGTCCCAAGCAAGTAGGAACGCAAGAAAGGAGTCCTTACTCACTAGCCGACAGGATGACATCACACGACAATGTTTGATCATCCAAGGACACGTGGAGACCGATCCTGTAGCGGAGTCCAACACTACGTGGCGGACGATCCTGTTGCAGAGTTCATCAACATGTGGCGGCCGATCCTGTAGCGGAGTTCATCATACACAGCTGGATATAGGAAGCTTCCTCATCACCGCCCTACTACGTGGAGGAAGATCCTGTAGCCACGTCCATGAAGGGCATGATCGTCCCAAAGAAAAGACGCCCTTCCCCAAGTCCTATAAATAGCCCCAAGGCATTTATTGTGACGGAAACGCTTTCAGGAATATTCAGAGAATCAGAGGAAAGCGACTCACTCAAGAACACGAAGAACTAACTCAAGAAATCAAGAATAGTGCTAGAACTTGTGTTAGATCGAGTGAGACTTGTAACCAAATCACAAAATCAGTTTGTAACAGAAAACCCAAAAGAGAGCTAGAGAGTTCTGCGAAGTACTGCAGAACGTAGGAATAGAGTCCTTTGGTAGATTGAACTAGCTTAAGTTGTAGGCTTAAAGGAGTTCTTTACAAGTGAACTTAGGGAAAAGCTAACTGTCAGAGAACTGTAAAGGCTCGCCAGTACAACTGTAAGATCGTTCAATAGAAAGGAAAGAACTATTCAAAAATCCTCCAAGGAGGTAGAGGTTTACACTCAAGGACTACTTGGTCTTGAGTGGTTCCTCTATAATTCATTGCGTTCATCTATTATCTGTTTAGTACTTAATTTCCGCTGCATTACTCAAGGACGCCCTTACTCCTCGTAGGGACGCCTAACCTAAGGACGCCTTTACTAAAATAAAGGACGTCCCTCAGTACTAACGATCCAACAGCCTTAATTCGCTTGGCATGGTCGACGCCCTCTTGACTCTCGTGGTCCTTAATTGCCAGCGGCACCATGTTAAGCGGAGTGGTGGGGTACTTCCCGTATACCACCTCGAACGGCGTTCTCTTGGTAGCCCGGTGGACCGACCGGTTATAGGCGAACTCGATGAAAGCGAGGCACTCCTCCCACCTGCGCAGGTTAGTACGCAACAGAGAACGAAGAAGGGCTCCCAAGGCTCTATTGACAACCTCGGTTTGCCCGTCCGTTTGCGGATGGCAGGATGTAGAAAATAGAAGTTTAGTGCACATTTGGGCCCATAAGGTCTTCCAAAAATGGCTCAAAAATTTGGCATCCCGATCAGACACAATTGTCTTAGGGACGCCATGCAGTCGCACAATTTAATGGAAAAATAAATCAGCGATGTGCGAAGCATTATCCGTTTTGTGGCACGCAATAAAGTGTGCCATTTTTGAAAAGCGGTCTACGACTACAAAGATGGAGTCGTGCCCCTTCTGGGAACGAGGTAGACCTAGAACAAAATCCATAGATATATCTTCCCATGGCGCGTGTGGAATGGGAAGGGGAGTATATAACCCATGGGGATTTAGTTTAGACTTAGCACGCAAACAATTAAGGCATGAAGCGCAGAACTTCTCTACGTCCCTAAACATACGGGGCCAGTAAAAATGTTCTTTAAGGGTTGCCAGGGTCTTAGCTACCCCAAAGTGCCCCATCAACCCGCCCCCATGAGCTTCTTGTACGAGAAGCCTTCGGATTGAAGACGTGGGGATACAGAGTTTATCCCCCTTAAAAAGATAGCCCTCATGAAGGTAGAAATTATGCCTACTTCCCGTCCTAATGCATGCGTTATAAAATTCTCCGAAGTCGGAGTCTTCAGCATACGTGTTTTTAATAAAGGAAAATCCGAGCATGCGGGCATCCAAAGTGGTAAGTAAGACGTACCTCCTAGAGAGTGCGTCGGCCACTATGTTGTCCTTTCCCTTCTTATGCTTGATGACATATGGAAAGGACTCGATGAATTCCACCCACTTCGCATGCCTTTTGTTAAGCTTGGCTTGCCCTCGAAGGTACTTGAGAGCCTCGTGATCAGAATGAATCACGAACTCTCTAGGGCGTAAATAATGCTCCCACGTCTTGAGCACTCGGACCAAAGCAAGCAGCTCTTGGTCATATGTGGGATAGCGTAACTCAGCTCCGTTGAGTTTTTCACTAAAGTAGGCAATGGGTCGCCCCTCTTGCATAAGTACTCCGCCCAGGCCTACACCCGACGCATCGCATTCGACTTCGAAGGTTTTGGCGAAGTCGGGTAAGACCAAGAGTGGTGCATTAGTGAGCCTTTCTTTAAGAATTTTGAAGGCCGTCTCTTGCGGGGCTCCCCATTGGAACGGAACGTTCTTCGTGGTGAGCTCAGTAAGCGGAGCGGCGAGGGTACTAAAATCCCTCACGAAGCGCCGGTAAAACCCGGCAAGGCCTAAGAAACTCCGGATTTGGGTCATAGTGTGCGGAGTGGGCCATTCGCGAATGGCATTCACCTTGGCTTCATCCACTTGGACCCCGTCCTTGCTCACGACGAACCCCAAAAATATCACGTGATCGGAGCAGAAATGGCACTTCCCAAAATTGGCATAGAGTTTTTCGTGCCTTAGGACGTTAAGCACTTCTCGGATGTGCTTCAGGTGTTCTTCGAGGCTTTGGCTGTAGATCAGAATATCGTCGAAGTACATCACGACGAAGTGTCCAATGTAGGCTCTCAAGATGTGGTTCATCAACCTCATAAAGGTACTCGGAGCGTTGGTCAATCCGAAGGGCATGACCAACCACTCGTACAGCCCTTGTTTGGTTTTAAAGGCGGTTTTCCACTCGTCGCCTTCTTTCATGCGGATCTGGTGATAACCGCTCTTTAGGTCGAGCTTAGAAAAAAGTTTCAACCCGTGTAGCTCATCGAGCATGTCATCCAGCCGCGGAATAGGGTGCCGGTATTTGATGGTGATATTATTGATGGCGCGACAGTCCACACACATGCGCCAACTCTCATCTTTCTTGGGAACTAAGATTACCGGTACGGCACACGGACTGAGACTCTCTTGGACGTATCCTTTGTCCAGGAGATCTTGAATTTGTTTCTGGAGCTCTTTGGTCTCAGCCGGGTTGGTACGATATGCAACCCGGTTTGGTAAACTAGCGCCGGGAATGAAATCGATTTGATGCTCGATCCCGCGCATGGGCGATAGCCCGTTTGGAGTTTCCTCGGGGAAAACGTCGTCAAATTCTTGCAATTACGCCGAGACACCTGATGGTAACTTGGAGAGCTCGGAGTCGGAAAGCAGCGACTCCTTGTAGACGAGAATAAGGCACATCTGCCTATCCAGGATAGCTCGGTTCACTTCTCTTCCCCGAGCGACTAATAGGTGCTTGGAGCTACCTTAATAGGCCTTAAGCTCCATCTTCTTCTTGGCACTCCGTTTTCGAAGCTCCTTAGCCTCTTGGTCGGCTATCACTTCGTGCGGGGCGAGGGGATGCAAGGTGAACTTCTTGCCGTCCCGATGGAATATATACTCGTTGGACACCCCTTGGTGAATGACGGCTCGGTCATATTGCCAAGGTCGGCCTAATAGAAGATGGCAGGCAGTCATGGTCACGACGTCGCAAAGGACCTCATCTTCATAAGGTCCAATTGCGAATTTGATCAAGGCTTGTTCCTTGACCATCACTGGAGCATCGGAATTAAGCCAGTGGAGGGAATAGGGCACCTTGCGAGGCATTGTCTCAAGGTTGAAACGAGATACCACCTCGGTGTCTATGAGGTTACTACAGGATCCTCCGTCGATGATCACGCTACACACTTTGCCTTGGATAAAGCATCGTGTGTGGACAATATTCTCCCGTTGAGATGGAGCGGTGCGTGCCTCGTTAGTAAATAGCGCTCGTTGGACAACGAAGCATTCTTCACTGACGGCGGGTACGTAGACCTCCTCCTCGTCCTCTCCATTGTCAAACTCTTCGTCGGATTCATAGTCTCCGGTTTGAGTAAGGAGGACTTGCCTTCGGTTAGGGCAATCACGAGCGTAATGACCCCGCCCTAAACACTTAAAGCACTAAAGGTCGCGCGTACGAGGGTTAGCGCCATCCTTAGGCGCGGCGGGGTTAGGCGCGTTGTCCCGCTTAATCAGAGGAGCTCTAGCCTCGGGTTTTGGCTCTTTGGCCTCACTCCGCTTAGGTGGCGGATTAGAGTTTGAGGAACCCGAGCCCCAAGTGCGACCACTCCCACCACTTCGCCTCTTTTGTAAGTTTTGGTACACTTGGTTAGTGTAGTGGAGAACATCGGCAATCGAGGCTTCTGAGCCGAAGCGTTGCATCTCCACATAAGCGGCCACTTCGGAGTTTAGGCCTCCGATGAATTTAGAAATAATATATCTCTCCGGAAATCGAACTCGGGAGCGGAAGACAAGCTGCCGTAACTCCTTATAGTACTCATCCGGACTGCGAGCCCCTTGCTTAATCCGCTCCAATTTAACTTGGATGCGGTCAAGATAATCCTCGGGAACGAACCGATCACGCAAGACCCGTTTAAGCTGACCCCACGTGCGAATGGGGTCCTCGCCTTGATACGCCCTATCCTCTTTCTCTTCTTGCCACCATGAGTAGGCAAAATCGGTGAATCGATTGGTGGCAATCGCCACTCGTTGGCGATCCGGATAGTCGTAATATTCAAAGACCGCCTCGGTCTTAGCCTCCCAATCAAGGTAGGCCTCAACATCCGAGGTCCCGGCAAAAGGGTCCACCGTGAGTTTAATGCCGTGGTGGTGGTCCCTTGGTTGTTCCATGGGAGGATTAAGACCATGGTCATTCTCCCGGTCGCTGAACCGGAGCTCTTCCCGCGGTGCGAACGGATCCGGAAGATTGCGCCGGGGTCCGAGGGGAGCCGCGAGCGGCCCTCGGTGTTGTCCGTGCTGAGGCTGCCGCTCCTCGGGTTCGGGGAAGACAGCCGGTGGCCTCCGAGGGGTAGGGAGAATAGCCTCCAATCTCAGAGACTCGTCCTTCGAAAGGACGGGCTTCTTTTGCTCCAGGGCCTCATGATGAGTTCCTGAATATTGTCCCTCCTCGAATTGAGGGCTCAGTGAACGCTCTTGCCGTGGAGACAAGCTAAGGCGTTGCTCGATCTTATCATCCATGAGCCGGAGCAGCTCGTCACGGGACTTCTCATAAGTTTCCCGAACGTCTGCTCGGGCATCCTCTCGGACCTCTCGTAAGAGGCCGCATAACACCTTCCATGAGAAGGTGTTATCCGCCTCCTCAGTATCGTTGGGAAGATTCTTGCTTTTTGGTGGATCCTGAGACATAATTAGGAAAAAACAAACACGGAACTCGGTGAAGGTTAGATAAATCCAAAGACCCACTTGTGTTTGACTCGAAAAAAAAACTTTTTTTTTGTTCTTTTCTTTTTCTTCAGAAAGCGATCAAATGGGGAGGACTGACTCGTGTTTAGACTCGATTTTATGTGGCTCTCGAACTCACACACTCGACTTTAGGATTGTTTACTTCGCCACCAAAAGTCCTTAACACAACTCTTTCCTCCACTCGCTCGAGTGAGAGCGACAACAACCGGAAATCAGAACAAGCGACCGGAGCTTGTGGGCAAGTGTTTACTAGCCCCACAAGTCGGGAATCCCGTTGCTCGGGGTTAGGATTAAATCAAGGCAAGGAAAAGGCCAATAAGAAAACACATCTTGGCTGGCCCCTTTTTCGAATTTTGCTTGTTCGACCTTCTTCACAAAATCTTTTTTTTTTTTTGGAACGAGAGATACTATCTCTCTTTTGTTTTTCTTTTTGCTAGGAGAAGTACTACTTCTCCTTGATTTTTTTTTTGAACAAGAGTTACTAACTCTTCTTGTGTTCTTTCTTTGACCGAGAGAAGGTTTCCTTCTCTTTGTCGGTTTCTCTCTCTTTTTTTTTGAACAAGACGAGCACACTTAAAGACTTTGTGCCTCGTCAAGATCAAGCTCCCGAAGGTCGAAGAAAAAGGGTCGGCCAAGATGAAGGGCTCGACACGAGGGTGGTAACAAAAGGGATAGGCTCGTTTTTTTTTGAAGAGATTTAAATCGGTCAAGGCAAAGGAAGGGAAAAACGAGGCTAGATTGGGGGGGAAGTAGAAAAGGGATTCGAGCAATTGAAAACCTGACTCGTAGGGTAGTAATTCATACCCCCACAACTTGAGAAACTCAAGCCGACAGGCTCTGATACCAGATGATGTGATCTCACTTCAGGATCGGTCGAATTCGGGTTCGACTGAGCTTTTGTGGAGGCGTTCTTGAGTTGAAAGTATAAGAAACTCAATCTTGATTTTTGTATTGAAAATAGGTGGCAAATGTTGGTGTTACAAACTTGAGTACAAGCGTTTTTGAGGGTTGAAAGGAATGGAATGGGAAACAAGAAATCAAGCTTGGAAAACGAGAGCTAGAAGCCAACGGGGTGGGGGTTCCCTCGGCCCTTTCTCCCGTGAGGAGAAGAGACCGAAAGAGTAAGGGCTAAAAGTTCTCTTTACTCAATTTCAATCTAAGAAAATATGAAGGATGGCTTGTGCTTATATAGGCACGAGAGAGAGGGAGGGGCGACGTGCTTGTAGTGGACGCCAAGCAACTTTGAGGAGGTGTAGAAGATTGGCGGCAAAGGCACCATCTTGGAGTAGGCGCCAAGTTCTTGTATGGAGGTGGCGAAGAGTGACGTCCAAGGCAAGCATAGGCAGCCGCTTTTATCACGATTCCTTGGCGGCCAAGCTAAGGCTTTAAATGCGTGGGGAGAAGCAAACTTGGCGGCCAAGGAAGGCTCCTAGTGTGGTGGCCACACCTCCATCAAATCGGGCTTGAATGGTTCTTCCTCATAATGGGCTTCGGGCTTTGCGGTGTCATTCCTGGGGCCAAATATTTGGAGACTCAAAAATGTATCTCCGGGCGGGCCTTGCATCACTCTTGGCATCGCCAAGTGAGCCCGAAGTCGTTCTTGTATGGCCTTAGCTCGACGCCGCGTTATAGCCCCGGGAATGTGGCTCGCCTCTTTGGATGAAACTGACCTCGTGACGGGTCGCGTACGTCCCTGAGTCGAGTGCCCAAACGAGGCGCCGGGCCGCGCCTCAACATCGTTGGCGCCAAGTGGCACCCGGGCGCCGGTGCCGTGATGAGGCGCCTTGGCGCCGGTGCCTTGATGGTGCACTGGGGCGTCGGTGCCTTGGGCGCCCGTGCCTTGGGCGCCGGTGCCTTGGGCGTCCGTGCCTTGGTCGCCGGTGCCTTCGGTGCGGCGCCGGTGCCTTCGGTGCCTTGGGCGCCGGTGCCTTTGGTGCCTTGGGCGCCGGTGCCTGGGGCACCGGTGTCCTCGGTGTCTTGGGCGCCGGTGCCATGATGTGGCCTGATCGCGGTCACATCACAATGGGTGAGTCGGTGTAACCATCTCGCCTTTCTACTGCTATCTGTTGAGGAGCACCCGGGACATGAGTGATTCGGTCCGGCATGGCTCTGAGGCGTTCCTTGAGTTGGACAACCTCATTGCTCTCCCGAGTTGTCCCCTACGTGTTAACAACTACTTGATTACCCGTTGATGGTCCGGCGCCATTTGGAGTGACGAGATTGGGATCCCCCATATCCAAGCGCCGGGCTACGTCACTAATCACGTCGCTCCTTTGGTGGTGAGCCGGAGCCGATTGGACTTGAGACTGAAGCAAGTTACGTTCATTAGTCAAAGCTTCAATTTGTTTCCCATAAACTTCAGTAATTTTAGAGTTAGCCTCTTTTTGGCTATCTAGATCTTTTTGGAGCGCGAGCATGGTTGCGCGGATCTCTGCAATGGCGTTGGATTCAGCTGTCTGCCTCTCGAAGTTGTTGTTGACTAGCGGCTCTTCTTGGAGAGGCAATTCTTGGTTCTGGTTGTCATTACCGCCGTTGTTGGTGGCGTTGCTAGGGTTGTTGTTGTCGTTGTTGAGATTTTGGTTGTCGTCGGAGTCGATGATTTGGTTGTTGTTTTGCTCGAGATCTCCGACGTGGCTATGAGTTGCTTCCATACTTGATGTGGATTCGGTAGCTTGCTAGATCGTGACTTCTTTTTTGGCTAGGGCCCCATGGTGGGCGCCAATTGTTTTGGGCGAATTAACTGTGTAAACACGTTACTTCGCTATAATGAGGGACTCCTAGTCACAAAGTCGTCACGGCGTGTTAGAAACGATGAACAAAATATAATAGCAGAAATTATATGTAAAGAAAACGGAAGAATGGCGAGAATTGTAATGTAATTCGTTTTGATCTTCTTAGACGTTGCTCTCGGATACAACTGAAAGAATTCAGGCTCAATATGCTTCTAAAAGAAAAAGATTGCAATTGGATGTGATTGATGCGAGAATGGCAAGTGATGCTCGAGAGATTGTGAGTGTAGAGAGTGTTGTTCCGCTTATGGATCGTCCTTCCTTAAATAACGCTCCCCTCTTTCCAAATTAGCCGTTAGCCTTTACTCCCCATGATCCCGGAAATCTCGCACGTAGTTACTATTATGGACGTTGGAGATAGTCACCTTGCTACAGTGCCGTTAGAGGGATTTAATGGAAGGCGAAATCTTCGGAGCTAATTGCTTCAGAGATCATGGTCGCTTGGGCCTTATCTTCGTTGGGCCATGGGCTCCGATTTTAGAGGGCCCAACACACATATAGCTATAACATCCATTGATCCATATCCATTTTTTGAGCTAACACTATCAAATTATTCATTGCCCAGGAACACGTTTGTCAAAACAGTCTTCGAAACGAGGGACGCCTTCAACAATGCCACAACCTACAATCATCCATAACAACAGTCAACAGATCATGACCAACAATATAGTATTTATGTCCTAGCTTTTAACACATCACAAATCAATTACCGTATATACCTGTTTCATGTCAAGGGTAACAAGTTTCTCATCAAGGCATCCCACGTCTTGAATGTTAAACTTGTTGAGAAGCATAATGCCCGATATAGTCGACATTGGCTCGACAGACAAATCATCCATGATCATATACGTGACAACTCCTTTCACATAACCTCCAACACTACTACTACTATTACTACCTGTTTTTGCCTCGACAGCTGTCGGAACGACACGTGTCAATGTCTTATTCATCTGGGCACGACAATACGGGCAGATTGCCCCTGCGGTATCTGCCGCATATAGGTGAACATTGTTGCAATAAGCATCATATTTACTAGAGCTATTGCAGATGTACATTGTCTTTGAATCGGGTTCGTCAAGGGCATTGTCAATGGCCAACAGAGGGACGCCATTAGAAGCTGAACTGGAGGCCGGTTTGGGGTTGAGAAGGCGGTCTTTGATCAGCCCATCTTGTAAGTAGTCGGGTTCGATCTTCTAGAAGCTTCCGTAAAGGCTCCCGAGACTACCGACCATGGATTCCGTGGTGAGGAACCCTACGACAGTGGCGAGAGGCAATGAGAGAATGTGGAGGAAGAAATCGACGCATTCTTTTCTTGCTTCGGCAAACAAAACTTTGGACTTGCTTTTGTCGACAAGTAGCTTCATGCTGATCTTAGACTCTAACATTTTTGTTTTGGTTGTTGGATTTTGATGTGGGGTTTTGTGGTGCTTACAAACGAGTTGTGAGCTTCTTGTTTATATAGTAGAGTATGGTAGATTGCAAATGTTGAATCCTCATTTTGGCTTTATTTATTTTCAATAGTTTCCAAGTTGTGACCTGTAAGTTCCCATAGGTATAAATTTTTTAGCTAGGGTGGAACTGACCACTAAGTAAAGAATAAAGTAAGAGCAAGTAAGGAAGGTAAGTTTGTTGGCGAGTCCGAAAACTCACAAGCTGGTTCCATCGAAGCCGTCCCAAATTCTCAGACCTCGGTTACCCCAGCTCTGGATAATGGCTCAGGGGAACCTTATGAGGTGACTGGGGAGAAGCGACCCGAAACAGAGGAAGGAGAGATCGTGCATACCCCTGAGAAGCAGGTGACAGGGCCTCCTGCAAACCCCAACAAGCCTTCGTACATGGAAGCCCTCGCCGGAAACAGAGCTAATAAGGAAGGTCGAAGGCTCAACTTTGTTGAAGGTTGTGAAGATGGAATAATCAGATTCAAGAAGAAGGATGTGGAGAAGAACGTGCAGAAATGGAGGAATGCCCTCATTGGCATGATGTCTGGAGGGAAAGCTTCTTTCAATGTTATTCAAAACTTCGTCAGTGCCCGACAGGATGTCAAAATAGCTCCAAAAATCATCCTAACTGACTCTAGCATTTTCGTTTTCAAGTCTGAGCTTGCTGAAGACATTGAGTGGGTTCTCTCAAACGGTCCTTGGATGGTTGGAGGTGTAAGGCCGCTCGCACTCAAGTGTTGGAGTGAAGGAGTAAAACTAGACCCCTCTTGTTTTGAAACGACACAGGTGTGGGCTAACTTTCCAGACTTGGATGTGAGATTCTGGGACGAGGATTTTTTTGAAAAAATGGGAAGCGCGCTGGGCAAGCCTGTCATAGTGGATATGAATGGATGCCAGCCAAGTGTGACAAGTGTAGTGTTTTTGGACATAATGAAGGGGAGTGTGAGAAGAAGACGTCCTCTGTATTCCAAAGGTTGGGGCCAAGAAGACAGCACCCACGGCCTAGGAATACCTGGGTCAAAAAGCCGCCTCATAAGATTCTTGTGGATGCCCTAGAATCTAGCAAGGCAGCTGACATGAGGAAGTTTAATCAGCAAGGAAAGAGGAGCCTGCCAGCTATGGAATCCCGGCCTAAACAGAATGGTATCTTGAGAATCAATGAACCAAGAGTTGAGGAGTGGGGAAGTAGTCAAAGGCAAGAGCCCTAGGAGGATTCCTGAGGTGGCTGAAAACTCAAAAAGCAAAGAAATACTAATTGAAAAGTCCAAGTTTGCTGCTTTGGAGGAAGAATTGGAGGACTCAAATGAAAGCCATGGTGAGGCTGTCAATGCTACTAAGATATCCCATGGATAGAGTCTCAATAGCAACATGGAATATAAGAGGCCTTAATGATGCCTCTAAAGGGGACTTCATCCACAAGTTAGTCACTGATAACAACTTAGATATGTTAGTGTTGCTTGAAACTAGAGTTAGAGAAAATAAGATTGAGGATGTTTCAAGGAACTTGCTCAAAGGTTGGAGCCGAAGTACTAAATGCATTGGCTCCAATGGCAGAATTTGGTTATTTTGGAAATCCCACGACAATATTAGTGTTAACGTTTTGATTGAAACGGCCCAATTAGTTCATGTCACCATCAATTCTCCTAAACTCCAGAGAAATTTCCAAGCTTCATTCATCTATGCCTCAAATGATGAGAAGGAACGTAGTGAGCTGTGGCAATTGATTGAAAACATAGCTGTCAATGCAAATGGTCTCCCTTGGGTCCTCATGGGAGATTTTAATGCTATTAAGGACCCTAAGGAAAAAGTCTATGGCAAGGGAGGTAATACAAGTTTCAACAAGGAATTTTTTGACTGTACAAGCAAGATTGGCCTAGAGGATCTCAAGTTCAGTGGTGCTTTCTTCACTTGGACTAATAAGCAGCTTGGAGATGACTTGATTAAGTGTAAACTTGATAGAGTTCTTGCTAATCAAGAGTGGGTTGATAGTTTCTCTTCTTTCTCAGTCAAGTTTGATGCCCCAAGTTGTTCAGATCATTGTCCTGGTGTCCTCAATATTGAAGGAGTTAAAGAGGTTGTTAGACCTCCTTTCAAATTCAATAACAATTGGGCTGATCACCCTCTCTTCTCTTCCTTGGTGAAAGATGCTTGAAACTGTAATTCTTTTCATGGCTACAAGATGTTCAGAATGGTGACAAAGCTTAAGTCTCTAAAGAAGCCTCTGCAGAAGCTCAAGTCCAAGAGCCTTGACATCCAGGATGTTGAAATCAAAGAGCTCCATAAGCAATTGAGGAAGGTTCAAATTGACTTGCAAGGCCAAGTGGTTAATGACAGACTTCAGGAGGAGGAAAAATAGATTCTTGACAACCTTAGAAATGCTATCAAAAAGAGAAGAGTGCAACATCAGTAGCTTGCAAAGCTTCATTGGTTGAAATACCAAGATAGCTGTAGTAGTTACTTCCATAATTCTATCAAACAGCACAAGGCTCAAAATTCTATAAAAGCACTAGTTGATGAGGGAGGGAATACAATTACAGATGGACAGGAAAATCAAGAGCATGATTGTTGATCATTTCATGGATTTTCTTGGTAAAGAAGGAACCCACAATGCCCCAGATAATAGCATCATTTTCAGTGGCCCCATTCTTGATGAGGCAGATAGAAATAGCATGGCAGGTTTGTTCAATAAGGAAGATGTTAAAAGAGCACTTTAGAGCATCAGTAAGAACAAAGCCCCTGGCCCTGATGGATACAATGCCCATTTCTTCAAAAGGGTCTGGGATATTGTAGGCAATGACTTCTTTGAGGCTTTGCTGGAATTTTTCTTAAGTGGCAAGATGTTGAAAGAGCTTGGAAACACAGTGATTGCTCTTGTTCCTAAAGTTGATAATGTTTGTGCCATAATTGATTATCGGCCCATTTCATGCTGTAATGTCATTTATAAAGTCATTTCCAAGATGATTGTTGCAAGGCTCCAAGGTGTTCTCCCTAAAATTATTGATATCAACCAAGCAACCTTCATCAAAGGGCGTAGTATTCGCCACAACATTGCTGTGTGCCAGGATCTTGTTAAAAGCTATGCTAGGAAATTCATAAGTCCACGTTGTGCCATCAAAATTGACTTGAGGAAAGCTTATGATACAGTTGGCTGGAGCTTCTTGTTTCAGCTCCCGGAGAAGCTGAATTTCCACCCAGCCATGGTGAACTGGATAAAAGAGTGCATAACCAGCTACCAATACACAGTCAATATTGGCCAAGAACCGTGTGGTCACTTCAAGGCTAAAAGAGGGCTTAGACAAGGGGATCCCATGGCGCCTTACTTGTTTGTCATTATCATGGAGTAACTATCTAGAGCCCTGAGAGTCTCTACTCATGCTAAGAAGATAAAGCATCATCCAGGATGTAAAAGAGCCAACATAGTGAATCTTTGTTTTGCTGATGACCTGTTCATTTTCTCCCATGGAAGTGTTGCCTGTACTGTTGCAATTAAGGATGTGCTTGATTTGTTTGGAGAGAAGTCAGGTCTCAAAATGAATCTTTCCAAGTCAAGAGTTTTCTGTGTAGGGTTGAATCAAGCTCATGAAAAAGACCTGTGTGACAGCCTTGGCATGACAAGAGGAGAGCTTCCAGTCAAATATCTTGGTGTTCCACTTTGCTCATCCAAGGCCCAAAGGAAGGACTTTGCAAATGCAGACCTCTAGGGCTTCTTCTCGCTCTCCCTTTCGCCGCCCTTTCCCTCGCCATCTCCGTCTTCAGCGTTATTCTCTCCATCTTCGGGTAATATCAAAACCCCCAAATCGCAGTTCAATTAGGGTTAGGGATTCGAATTTCGAACAAACCCAATTGATTGAAATTGCATGCAGAGCATTGCTGTGTTGTATCTGCCCTTGTTGTTGCTGTGTTCCGATGGTGGTGGATTCAGCTCTGGAACTTGTCAAGGCTCCAATTCATGTCATCTGGTGGTTCATCTCCAATGTTAGGACGATATTAAGGACGTCAGTCGTTAATATCTAAACCCATAATAATCGTCCCTTGTTTTGATAATGACAAACTCACATGTATTTGATAAGTTGTCCAAGTGTTGATCTCAGGTAAGTCCAGTGGACGCACATGAGCGAAAAGGACAACAAGTAAACAGCAGTCCCTAAGCTGTAGGAACGCATGTTACCTGAACTTCCAAAGCTAAACGTAATTGGCGGAGTCCCTGCGCAAGATAGGACGGAGTCCTCATCAAGAAGGGACGCGCGCCAAAATACAGACGAAGTTCAAATTCAAATCAAGGCCGCCCCAACATGATTACATCATCGTCCGGCCTTAGTCCTCAGAAGGAAGCTTCCTTTGTCTGGGCACGTGTAGACAATGCCAAAGACGTCGCTTTCCCAGCGATGGTCCCCTGCCCACGCGGAGGCTTTCCAAGCGTCAACAGAGTTGACTTCCTCAAGGAGCTCATCGCACCGTCGATCAAAGACCAAGGCTCCTGCCAAGTCTCAGAGAACGCTAGAGGACAAGAATCACTTGCGCTATAAATACCCTCCCAAGGGTATGCATAGCGTTGGTGGACTTTGAAGACTTTCTCTCAAGCTCTCCCGAAGCACTCAAGAACACGAACGAAGATCGAGAAGATCAAGTGAGCTTGAAGCAAGAGAAAGAAAGTCCAACCACATCAAATCCAAAACAAACCACAAAGAGTTAGAGTTGTAGTTTGTCTTTCACAACGAACCGTGAGAGACGTGAGTGATAGCTTCCTTATAGCTAGAGTGTTAGGTTACTTGTTAGGTTGAAAGGAGTGTTACTAGTGAGGCTAAGGACGGACGCTTAGCTCAGAGAAGTGTAACGACTTGCCTAAGTTGTAAGGACTCACTCTTAATAAGATAAGGGACGACTATTGAAAATCCTCCAGCGGAGGTAGAGGTTTACCCATAAGACTAGTTGGTCTTAGTGGGGTTCCTCTATAAATACTTGTGTCCACTTGTCTTGTATTCTGTTAAGTCTATATTCCGCTGCACTAAAGGACGCCCTTAACTCAGTTAAGGACGCCCTCATTAACTGACTTACGATCCAACATCCAAGATCCCTTGCTAGTTTGCTACTTAATTGCTTTCTTCAAGTTCTTAGTTGCCCATTGCTAATCTGGGTTTTTATAGGTTTTTTAATAGATTAATGGACAACAGACTTGGAATTAACTGAGTTAAGAAGGTTTTTTAACCCCTGTTATGGCTTTTGCTGGTCTCTAAGCCTCTCAATGAAGACGATGGGTTTGACTCAGATGAATCTGATTGGACGGACCCTAGATATGCTCCTTCAAGGGACGCTACTCATAGGGGATCCAATCTTTCAAGACTTCATTCAACAGATAAAATCATCTCAGATATTTCAAAAGGAGTTCAAACAAGATCAGCCGTGAATCAGTCCCTCAATGCTAACATAGCGTTCTGTGCCTTCAACGCCTTTGTATCCTTAGTTGAACCTAAGAACATAAAGGAAGCACTCCAGGACGCTGATTGGATTCAAGCCATGCAAGAAGAACTTAATCAATTTGAAAGAAACAAGGTTTGGACCCTCGTCCCTCATCCGAGAAACAAAAACATAATAGGGACGAGGTGGGTCTACAGGAACAAGCTTGATGAGAGTGGTCGTGTCTCAAGAAACAAAGCAAGGCTGGTGGCTCAAGGCTATAGACAAGAGGAAGGAATCGACTATGATGAGACCTTCGCTCCTGTTGCCAGAATTGAAGCCATTCGCCTCCTTATTGCCTATGCTACTCACAAAGGGTTCAAGCTTTTTCAAATGGACGTCAAGACAGCCTTCCTCAACGGCAAGCTCAAAGAGGAAGTGTATGTTGCTCAACCCCCAGGATTTGAGGACGCTGATCACCCAGATCATGTGTACTTCTTGGACAAGGCACTCTATGGACTCAAGCAAGCCCCTCGTGCATGGTACGATAGGTTTGCGTCCTTCCTCTTGTCCAACGGGTACACACGAGGTAACATTGATAAAACCCTGTTCTTAAAGAAAGTCCTTAAAGATGTCTTGATTGTCCAAGTCTATGTCGATGACATAGTTTTTGGAAGCACTAACATGAAACTTGTAGAGGAATTCAAGAACTTGATGAGTAGTGAGTTTGAGATGTCCCTCATAGGAGAACTCAACTTCTTCTTGGGACTCCAAATCACTCAGCTCAAAGATGGGACGCGCATTCATCAACAAAAGTACATCCATGAAATGCTTGAGAAGTACGGAATGAACTCTTCAAAACCCATTGATACTCCCATCTCCCCAAACACTCGCCTCTATGCTGACGAAGAAGGCAAGAGTGTAGATCAAAAGCTCTACAGAGGAATGATAGGGTCCTTGCTATATCTAACGGCAAGTCGTCCCGACATCATGTTCGCTGTATGCTTATGTGCTCGATTCCAAGCAAATCCAAAGGAGTCCCACATGCAAGAAGTAAAGAGAATCTTCAGATATCTCAAGGGACGGGATGACCTTTGTCTATGGTATCCTAGAAGGACGTCCCTAAATCTGGTAGCGTACTCTGACGCAGACTACGCTGGCCATGTGGTGGATAGAAAGAGCACTTCAGGAATGGCTCAATTCCTTGGGTCATGTCTTGTATCTTGGGGATCCAAAAAGCAAAACTCCGTGGCACTCTCAACCGCGGAAGCTGAGTATGTTGTTGTTGCTTCGTGCTGCTCACAAGTCCTATGGATCAAGTACCAACTTGAAGATTATGGTACGTTCCTTACCACAATCCCTATCTTGTGTGATAACACTAGTGCTATAAGTATTGCCAAAAATCCTGTTCATCATTCTAGGACGAAGCATATTCATATAAGACATCACTTTCTTCGTGATAATGTTGAACTTGGATTAATTAGAGTGGATCATGTTAGGACTGAGGACCAAGTGGTCGATATTTTCATAAAAGCACTTGATAGACGTCCCTTTGAGCACCTTCGATTGCTTTTGGGGATGATAACTTTTAAATGATCAAGTCCCGTTCTATTATTCCCTCTATGACTGGCTATGTCTTGTTGAGAACTTGTGTTAAAGTGTGTCATGCATTTAAAGTCATCTTTAAAGGACGCTAGTCTAAGATATGTGTTTCGCTTGTGTTTGTTGAACGGTATTCTTTTCGCTTTTCAATCTCAAGAGTATCCCTGATCACCCTACCCTCATTACAAGCCGAAATGATGGGAACTCTAAGCTTACCCAGGCCGAGAATCTTGCAAACGCGTCCTATGAGCATTCTTTGTTTTATCTTTAAGGGACGTACTTGCTTGATTTTCAAAAATAGTTCTAAGTGATCAAAGGGACGCGTGTTAAGAGCCAAGAATTGTCCGTACAGAGTTCTAAGTTCAGAGGTTGAGATCAGTGTTTGGGACGCCGTGGGTCAGTTCAGTGTTGAGAAGAGTTGTGTGTTGAAAGGACGCCAGCTCGGAGTCCTTTGTAGTTCAGTGTTGAGAAGAGTTGTGTGTTTGAAATTGGGAAGGTGAACCGTTTCAGAGAAGCTTCAGCGAAGATCTCGGAATACGCGCGAACAGTGCTCAACAGCTGTGTTTCTTAGTAAAGAAGAAAGCCACGTGTGGGAAGGCGGGCGGAGGAAGCCGAGTGTAAAGACCCTGTTACCCCTGACCGTCCAACTTCGTCTTCTTCCTATAAATACCCACCTGTGCACTCCGAAAACCTTTCTTCGCTCATCTGCTGTTTACACACTTATAGAAATCTCTCAAACCAAAATCCCAGATCTCAAATCCCGAAATCTCTCTCCAAACCCTAATCCTCCTCTATTTAAACCATCTCAAAAATGGCCAACACAAGAGCTTCAAAGAATCCCTCACCTTCGTCGGCGGCGACAAACCCTAGCTCTTCGAGATCTCCTCCGGTGAAAGGCCGGTCATTAATGGAGTCAAGAGGCAGACCTTCCGGCCGTCAAGAACCCCCTCGCCACCATTCCTCCTCTCAAAGCACCCAGCGCCGCCACTCCAACACCCCTCCCCAGCCCCTTCGCTCTCAACCTCCTCCACAAAAACAACAACCCCGCTCTCAATTCAAATCCACCCAGAAGCGGTTCTCCTTTCTGGAGAAGCCCTTCAAACCTGAGCCAGAACAAGGCGCTGCTAGCAAAGGCACCGTCTTTGGACTTCCGGCCCAGCCCAAACGACGTCCTCCTCTTGACCCCCTCATTGAGGACTGGCTTGAAAAAGAGCCACGGACGCTCGCTAACATTTGTCTACGGGCGTCCGTCAATGACCCCCCCCCTAAAATCCAACGCCTCCTCCATTACTTCATGATGACCTATGTCCGTCCCCGCCTTGAGGAAACCAACCACACCAACCCCCCATTCATGGGTCCAGGCATCATTTCCGACTCGTTCGGTGGAACCGTGGACGAGCTCGCCAAATTGCTCCCCGATATAATGGAGTTTGTTGTGGCTCCTGCGGGCTCCGTCCCATCCCAGAAGAGAAAAAGGCCGTCCACTCCTCCTTCCTCTCATCAGCTCCAACTCAAAGGCCTTCCCTCCTCCTCCCAAGTAACCCCAGTCCCTTCCTCCCCTCCTCCCGCCCCAAAGCGACGCCTCAAGTCCTCTGCTCAACTTGAGGGCGTCACAGATGAAGAAATGGCCGCCATTCGCCTCTCTGAAATACAACTAGAAAAAGAGGAGAAGGCGCGCCAAGAGCAGGAGCAAGCAGAAAAGGAAGGCGTTGAGAAGGCGATTCAAGCGAGTTTGCAGGGAATTCCTCAACTTCCTCCTCCTCCTCCAAGGGTAGAGGACGCTCCTCAGGTCCAAGCCGAGGACGCTTCCCCTGCTAAGCTGCCGCCTCCTCCCTCTGCTCCGCTCCTAGTAAAGACGATCTCAGTGGTTCCGCCCAGCACCTCATCTGCCCCCCCAACCAAAGCGAAGTTAAGAACTCCTACTCCCTCTCCTCCTAGAGCTTCAACTCCTCCTCCTCCTCCGCCTGCTCAGGCCGTCGAGGAAGCTGCTCAAGTCCAAGGGACGCCTCCTTCCATCGTTCCTACAGAGTCCTTGGCAAGGACTCCAGCGGTGGACGCGCCTCCCACTGAACAGGCGTCCACTGCTGAGGACACTGCAATGGTTGAGTTCCAAGCACAAAGGAACGAAGCCTCAGATGAAGAGGACGCCCCTCAGGATGAGGAACCTGAGGACGAGGAGGGAGATGGAGATGAAGAAGATGCTGGTGATGAGGTCATCGTGAGCAATGGCTCCAAGCAGAAACGCCTCAAGAAAATTCTTTCCCCGCTCCTCTTCACTGCCCCGTTTCTGGTAGAGAATCAGCGCCAAGAGTTCTTGGACCTTCTTGAGTTCCAGGGATGGACGCACTTAGGCGCTGAGGCCGCCGATGTTGACCCTGATGAGGTTCTCTGTTTCTACTCCAAGTTTGAAATCACAGAAGTAAACGGGAAGCCTCAGGGGACGTTTGAAATAGATGGGGACGAGTACTCAGTTGTTGAGGGCACCATCCGCAAAATGCTAGGCCTACTTCCTTCTCCTCCAGGAAGAAATCCTCAGCAGAATATTCAATGGGAGACAGCCAGCTGCTAAGGACAGAGTAGCTCATTGCCTCACCAAGACGGGCGTCCTTGCGCATCACTTCATTGTGCGCATGGTCGTCCCATGCCAAAAGAAGAAGTCGATAGTCCAGATCACTGACAGTATCTTGCTGGACGCCTTCTTAGAACGCAAGCCGATAAACTTGCCACGGGTAATCTTGGAACACATGGGCAAGTGCACAGGAGGCAGACACTCTCTTCCCTTCCCGGGCCTGGTCAAGCAGATTCTGAAGCAGCAAGGACTCTATGCCCCTAAACAAGAGCGGTCCTTTGGCATTCATTGGGACGTCAGGCAAATCACACTCCCCCCAGTTGGAAAACTCAGGTGTGATGAGCCCCTTCCGTCCGTCAAGCGCCAAATGGAAAAGGAACGCAAAGAGGCTGAGAAGAAAGCTAAAGCTGAAAGGAGAGCTCGAGATGCTGCTGCTGCGACTGAAGAAGGTGATCCTGAATCTGAAAATGTTCAAGTAGTTGGGACGCCAGCAGAGGACGCTGCTGATGAAGAGGACGAGCTCGATGGTATGAGCGTCCCTGATGAAGCCGAGAAGCACTCTACTAAGTCTCTGATGGGCATGATGATCGAAAACCAGTGCATGATGATAGATCTGATTCAACAGGTTCAGGACACCCTTCACGTCCACACAGAACTTCTTGAGCGCAACAACGAGCTCCTTGCACAGAACAACCACCTTCAGGAGCAGAATCTCAAGGCTCTCGGCAAGCGTCCCCGCAAATGATCTCCTCCCCCCTCTCTATCCCTGAAAAAGTTTATTGTTATTCTTTTGTTTATTTTTCTTCAAGACTTTGGGACGATGTCCCTGTTTGGAACTTTTGTCTGTAATGAACGTACTCTCTCTTCCTTTGAATGCAGTCCATTACATTTGTGTCTCATTTTGTCTAAGCGTTCTTTACTTTAGTTATGACTTTGTGCTTACGTGCTTTTCAACTTGTTCTCCTTTTCGATGATGCCAAAAGGGGGAAGTATAGTTTTGCTGAGATGCGATTGTTTCTAAAGTAATAATAGAAAGCATGTGCTTAGGGGGAATTTCAGTCAAGTCCAAAGGACGCTAGTTAAGAACAAAATAGGACGCACTTAAAAGACAGTGTTGCATGCCAATCTAAGCTGAAAAGAAAATCAAAGTGTAGTTCCTCATGATAAAAGCTTTACTTCTGTGTGCATAAATTGAAAGAGTTTGTCATCATCAAAAAGGGGGAAATTGTTGGGACGATATTAAGGACGTCAGTCGTTAATATCTAAACCCATAATAATCGTCCCTTGTTTTGATAATGACAAACTCACATGTATTTGATAAGTTGTCCAAGTGTTGATCTCAGGTAAGTCCAGTGGACGCACATGAGCGAAAAGGACAACAAGTAAACAGCAGTCCCTAAGCTGTAGGGACGCATGTTACCTGAACTTCCAAAGCTAAACGTAATTGGCGGAGTCCCTGCGCAAGATAGGACGGAGTCCTCATCAAGAAGGGACGCGCGCCAAAATACAGACGAAGTTCAAATTCAAATCAAGGCCGCCCCAACATGATTACATCATCGTTCGGCCTTAGTCCTCAGAAGGAAGCTTCCTTTGTCTGGGCACGTGTAGACAATGCCAAAGACGTCGCTTTCCCAGCGATGGTCCCCTGCCCACGCGGAGGCTTTCCAAGCGTCAACAGAGTTGACTTCCTCAAGGAGCTCATCGCACCGTCGATCAAAGACCAAGGCTCCTGCCAAGTCTCAGAGAACGCTAGAGGACAAGAATCACTTGCGCTATAAATACCCTCCCAAGGGTATGCATAGCGTTGGTGGACTTTGAAGACTTTCTCTCAAGCTCTCCCGAAGCACTCAAGAACACGAACGAAGATCGAGAAGATCAAGTGAGCTTGAAGCAAGAGAAAGAAAGTCCAACCACATCAAATCCAAAACAAACCACAAAGAGTTAGAGTTGTAGTTTGTCTTTCACAACGAACCGTGAGAGACGTGAGTGATAGCTTCCTTATAGCTAGAGTGTTAGGTTACTTGTTAGGTTGAAAGGAGTGTTACTAGTGAGGCTAAGGACGGACGCTTAGCTCAGAGAAGTGTAACGACTCGCCTAAGTTGTAAGGACTCACTCTTAATAAGATAAGGGACGGCTATTGAAAATCCTCCAGCGGAGGTAGAGGTTTACCCATAAGACTAGTTGGTCTTAGTGGGGTTCCTCTATAAATACTTGTGTCCACTTATCTTGTATTCTGTTAAGTCTATATTCCGCTGCACTAAAGGACGCCCTTAACTCAGTTAAGGACGCCCTCATTAACTGACTTACGATCCAACATCCAAGATCCCTTGCTAGTTTGCTACTTAATTGCTTTCTTCAAGTTCTTAGTTGCCCATTGCTAATCTGGGTTTTTATAGGTTTTTTAATAGATTAATGGACAACAGACTTGGAATTAACTGAGTTAAGAAGGTTTTTTAACCCCTGTTATGGCTTTTGCTGGTGTGTATGGCTGTATATGATATGGTTTTCTTGCAATTGCTTTGTAATCATGCTTGCTCTGTAAATGATTTCACCAAACAGATAGAGTATGTTTCATATAGATGCATGGTTGAGTTAACACTTATCATTCATTAAAGAGGCTCACCAAGGGGAACAAATAAACAAGTTTAGTTTTGTTTTGTTTTGAAGGATGTTTTAGTTTGTTTTTTGACCTTGAATGATGTTGCAAACATGATGCTTTTTCATTAGATGTTAAGAACTTAAGATTATGATTTAAATTTTTGTTTTGATGGATGTTTTAGTTTTTTTGACCTTGAATGTTATTTCAAACATGATGCTTTTTCATTAGATGTTAAGAACTTAAGATTATGATTTAAATTTTTGTTGGGCTCAATTTTTAACTATTGATTGTAATAAAAACCGAACCAAATTTAGGAACAGAAAAAACCAAAAAAAAAAATGACTAAGTTCGGTTAACCGAAGTTAGGAACCGAATAAAGTTCGGGTACGGTTATTACGGTTCCTAACAAAAATTCGTAGGAACCGAACCGAACTAAAAAAAAAAAATTTTACCCTGCGGGTAGGCTAAAAAAAAGCCAGGAACCGAAGTATCCCAACCCTAGTGTGCTCTGTGGGCTTTTAGGTAATAGGGCCCAATAATAGATAGGATATTCTTCTTGATATGATAAGATTTTCTTCAATATGGTGGATTGTCTCGTGTAACAACTTCGAATCTCGTGGGCCTATCTAGATACGCGTACGGGTACAGTAAGGATTATGGGCCTCAAGCCTTGGGTCCAACAATACCCCTGGATCGGGTTGCAAGTCCAGATCCGCTATGGAGTTGGAAGCCGATTCGTAATATGTCGTCGAAGTCTCTGCTGTCTTAAAACCTTGCTGACTTGTCCAGAACCATCGTCAAAGAAAATTCTAGAGTTCGAACAATCGTGGTAGAAACTGAAGAATATGTCTCAGCTTGAAAGCTTATGTCTTGAAAATAGCGTCCCGAAGTGACTTCTTAAGGTAGTAAAACTGGTTGGTTTTGCATGTCTGCATCGGAGATTCTCTAGGTCAACTAGCGAATACTCGATGAGTTGCACTGCGCTTGGGAAGTGAAGTTGTGAAAAACTGTGAAGATGACCTAGTGTTTGGTCAATGTGGTAGTTGGCGTGGTTGCTTAGTATTGATGAAGCTTCACCTTGGGAATCTCAAGATTTTGTTGATGGGAAGAAAAACTCTGCTATGTATCTCTACCCCAGTACCTCAATACTAGGAGCTTTTATAAGACCTTGTCTCTTGCAAATGTACCCCAGACGTATGTAGTGCTGTTTGAGGCTTTCCGGAATGTACTCGAACCCTTGTCTTAGGTTAGAGATGATTGGCTAGATTGTGATTATGATGGGCGTGCTTCACTGAATTCCAGTTTGCTGATCCAGAAACAATCACAAGCAGTTGTAGATCTCTGGACTCTTCAAGCACCCCTGTGTGGTTATTGCTTCCCTATTAGCCAAGAACTTTTGTTGGTGTTGTAACGTCTTTATTTTGTAGAAGTTTCTGCGTACCCCTGTTTGGGTTCGCGTTCTTGATATGAGATCCAGAAGTGTAACCTTTTTGCTGGGTGAAACTCCTTTACGTAACTTTGTTTATGCTCTCCTTTGCTAGCACTTGCTTCTTTCCGTTAATAACTTCGTCTTATTGATGCTGATGAGGCACTGTCTGGTGTGTGGTACTAGTACCATACCTCCTGTTGTGGGGTGATGCTCCATACCCCATGTATCTTGGATTCCATGTCTAACCATGTCGGCCCTCTATATGGCCGTCTATGCTTTGATGCGTATGTGTGTTTTGTGACACTTAAAAAGTACTTTATGGTCTTAGAGTCATAGCGTATAGGCTTAGACTAGAGGTAATCATCAGTGTGTCGCCAAGGGTGTTTCCGTGGCGCTTGTCTAGATATTGTATCTAGAAGCGACCGTTCGGTCTTGTTTTACTGTATCGTCTTCTAGTTGTATGGAGTGAGTCGATGTCTTAGTAATGAGAAGGCCAATCAGTATTACGATCACCTTTCAAAAATATAGGCAAGCCATGTCTAATGGTTCCTATTTCGAAGCAGAGAGGTGTATCTCTAGAGTCTGTATCTAGAAATGATTGCTTCGCTTTTGTCTTTTGTTGAACGGTACACTCGTTCTTCGACGGCAGGGTGTGGGTCGATGCATGTTTCGAAAGTGTTTTTGTAAGTTTGGTCCAGGAATGTACCCCAGACGTAAGTGTGATGCGGCGTCCCGCAATAGTGGTTACTCGATTTTGAGTATGCTCTAGAGCTCTGTCACCTCTAAGGAGGAATCGCCCCTAAGATAACCTCCTGTCAGGATGTTTTTACAACCGTACCAGGGGAATTGCCTGGTAGGATGTTCTTGCAACCATACCAGGGGGAACTGCCTGGTAGGGTACTTTTGTGATCATACTAGAGGGAACTGTCTGGTAATATGTGTTAGTAACCGTTCTAGGGGGACTTCCTGGAAGGACATGTATGTAACCGTTCCAGGGGGACCGCCTGACAAGGTACTATTTGTAATCATACCAGAGGGAACTGTCTGGTAATATGTGTTTGTAACCGCTCCAGGGGGACTGCTGATGTCGTGCTTTTTAGTTGATTTTCATGTGTTTGTAACCTCTCAACAAATTAGCATGAGAAACCGTGAAGAGGAGATGAAGAATTTGGAGGATGATCCGGAAGAGAGTTTCTTGCTAGATGATGCCGAGGAAAGCAAAGTCGAGAACCAAGAGGAGGATGGAAGTCTCTTACTAGGTGAAGGCGAAATTGAGGAGGTTAAGTCCCAAGAGGATGAAGGATGGACGGGGTCTTTGCTACCAATGTTGAAACCAAACCCACTCGTGGAGGAATGTGAAGAAAATGTAGTCGGGTTTGGACCTTCATTGACCCCGGATGCTAGCAAAGAGCGGGCCAAGCATGAAGAGATGAAGATCGTCACCATAGAACGCAAGGAGCTATGGACCTACATGGACAACTTTGATGAGTATTGTGAGGCACCACCACAACCACCAAACCGGTTCTATCCCGATCCCTCTCATGAAAATTTTTCTTGCGCTTTTGATAAGTTGAAACAATCCTTGAGTTCTATATTATTTGTTTTCAATTTATCAATATGCTACCTATGCTTTCATGAGGTGCCTTCACAAGACTTTGATAGGTTACTTAGAGCTTTGACGATGTCCGATCATAGAGATTGAGCGCGGATACCCCTCTCTCCACACCTTCTTTCACCCTCTTTTCTCATTCTAAGTATGGGGTGGCGATGAGGATATCCGAGCCACATGGTCTCTCACAACCTCTGACTAATGAGGTACTTCTCATCTAGCTCAAAGACGTTAAAGAAAGCGCTTTTCGGGAGGCAACCCGTTATTTCCCTTTTCTTTTCTTTTTATTTTGGACCTTTTTAGCTTTGGTTAATTTAATTTTCTTAGTCTAGACTAGATAGGTACCTTGTCTTGCATATCCACTAACCTTTTGTAGAAACCCAAGACAATGGAAGGGCATAAGAGGACCGGAACGAACGACAAAGCAAAGAAGGCGCTCTCAGAGAAGGGTCGGCCCCTACCTCCATATGGTCGGCCCCTACCTTCATATGGTCGTGCCCTACCTCCCCTAGGTCGTGCCCTACCCTCCCCTGCAGCCCAAAACTCGAGCATTAATGAGAACGACACTCCACCGCCCGCTCCTCCTCGTAGATGAATCTTCTCTCCCAACGCTCCAAGTCCAAGTTAGTTTCTCTTTTCCTCTCTTTACTTTTTTAATCAATGGGGACATTGATGTTTTAAGTATGGGGTGGTTTTGGGAAATTGCTTGATTGTGTCATTTGCATGTTGTTTGTGTTCTTGTGTTTATGTGTTTGTGTGTTTGCATGTGTGTTTGAGTCTTTTTCTTTTGATTTTCATGATGGATGAATACCCTTGCTAAGATGTCCTAGGATAGTGATCACAAGCATCATCATGTAATTCCTTGTAACTTGCTTTGTAAGATTGCCTACCATGACTTTGATTTTCGAATTTTGAGCGTATAATGAACATTGAGCATGCATGATTCTAAGTGAAAAGCAATCCAACAAAATATGAACCTAAGTGAGAAATCTTTTGGCCACAAAGAATGTATGTTTTGTCCCTTGGTTTTTCATGTGTGATTTTTACTCTTCCATATGCATTTATCACTTGACAATGGCATGCTTATTCTTGATTTGAAACCAATGGAGATATACTCATTACTTGTTAGATCAAATGATTTTGAACTTATTTTCATTAGCCCATTTCTCTCCTTTTCATCCTACCTATGCATGATCCCTTGTTTGAAGCCCCTTGTTTGAGCCTTAAGCCTTATTTCAATCTCCTCAAAAGTATCCTAGCCATTATAAGCTTGACCCCCTTAATCCGGGAATTAGGACTTAGAATGGATTGTGATGTTGTTTTGGATGAGGGGTGAAGATGAAGAGATTGTGAAGATGGAGAATAGAGGAGTTGTCTTAAGAACAGAATGAAAAAGAAGGAGTTTTGGCTCGGATAGCACAAAGTGTAGTGAACAAGTGAGGTCTCTGCAGAAGGTCGCGGCCGACCACCCTTAGGTCGCGGCCGACCCCCACCAGACCGAAAAAAAAAAGAAAAGAAAAAAAGAAAGTGCGTGAATAAGTGTTGGAGTCAAGGCTTCTTCATAAAAAAGAGACAAAAAAGTAGGTGAAGTGAAGCGTGCTTTGAAAGTTAAAGTGTTCGGTGTTTGGAGGAAGAAAGAAGAGTTGGTTGAGTTTAGGAAGAAAGAAGAGTTTTGAAGTCTAGGAGTTTAGGTTCCCGGATTCATTAGCACCACAAGACCAAATTATTCCACACCCTTTGAAATACCGAGCCCCATTACAACCCGGCCGAATGAAACTTCTTTGAAGTCTTCATTGAGCCACCTAAGTTCTTTTGATGATTTAACTTGTTTTGATTTCTTCGGTGGAGAATTTTGAATATAATTTCCATTGTCTATGAGGTTTTGCATTTGGAATTGAGTTTGAGTGCCTCATTGATATATCCTAAACACTTGAAAGTGAGTGAAACACATTGCCTTTGTGAGGTTGGATTGTTATTGCTTAGAATATACATATGTGTGCTATGATATCGAAGTTGTTTGCTCATTGTTCTTCTTGCGCTTATTTTTCCTTAAAGGCATTCTTTGAGCTTGTTATTTGGTATTGATGCATGAGAGTTATTGCTTGAGGACAAGCAAGTTTAAGTATGGGGTATTTTGATGTCGTGCTTTTTAGTTGATTTTCATAGGTTGTTTTCTAGTTTGTTTTGCATATTTTCCTATGTGTTTGTGTGTTTTGCATGAGATTTCCACTCTCTTTTGAGAGTTGGAGTCGTTTGTGTTTGCATTTGTGTTTTGTAGGTATTTGGAGCATTTTAGAGGGGTTTTCGAGCTTTTCCGAGCATTCTAGGAGATGACGGTGTTGCGTGTTCGTAGTCAAGTCAAGAGGAGTTTTCAAGGGTTTCAAGGATGGATCTTCAAGACAAAAAGTGCCTCAAAAGAAGCTACAAGAAGTCTAAAAGGAACCCAAGAAACATCGAAAAAGAAACCCCGAAGAAAGGCTAGCAATGGAGCAAGTTCGAGCGAAAACACGAAGAAAACATGATCCTGCTGTAGGTCGGGGCCGACCATCCTGAGGTCGACCGCGACCACCCTGAGCTGCGACCAAAAGCGAATCCTTGCCGCCCAAGTAATGCTTTTTGCGGGATTTTTGAAATTCGAAAAGGGGGACAAAAGTGGCAGCTGTGGCAGGCTGAGGAAGCTTCCTTTTAAGTTGACTTTTGTGGGCTTCTATTTAAGGGGCTTTTGGGCTCCTTTTCTTTTGAGCTTTAGATTGGAGAGAGAGAGGGAAGCTTGTGTGGGAAGCTTAGGGTTGGAGAGAGATCTCTCCCACTCTCCCTCTTTGGGAGCTGAGGAGGGAAGAGGAGGAAGATGGAGGAGGGTTTGTAGAGAGAAGTTGTGGAGTTTGCAAGGCTTGTAAGTTTGGATCTTGTTTAATTTAAGTCGTTTGTTTTCGATTATGTTTCCCCCTTCTCTTGTGTTGTTTGTGTGTTTTGTGATGTGTGAGTAGTTATCTTGCTAGGGTTGGGGTGAAACCCACCATGAAAATGCAATTTGTGACCTTGATGCTTAGATCCATGCTTAGCTTGAAATCTCTGCCCATAAATCCCTCTTGTGTGCTTAAAACCCTTGAAGAAGGGGGAATGTTCATGCTTGCTGCCTAGTTGAGAGGTTTGGTTGTGAATGTGGACTATCGGGGTTAGATGAAAGTCGAACCCTTCGAAGAACAAGTTGGATTGCATGTTAACCCTTTCATGTAAGTGGAGGCTCTTGATGTGTTCTTTTGTGATGCAAGTCACCCATGAGATTATGAGTTGAGTTGGTCTTTATCATTGTTTGAATGCATGCTTGTGGTGTGGTGAAACCCTACCCCTAGTCGTTTCCCCTGTTTTTCCGAAACCCATCTTCGTGCCCAGAAAAGGTCGGCCCCGACCTGCAACTGGTCGGCCGCGACCCTCCTCCGTAGTTGTTTTTAGTGTGTTTTTACGTTCTGTTGTTGGTCGGCTGCGACCCCCCTTAGGTCGGCTGCGACCCCCCTCAAAACGTGCAATTTGGCTCCTCAGGGTGTGCAATTTGTGTTTGTTAGCTTGTTTTGCTTTGTTTTTGTTTTGTTTTCGTAGTTTGATTGCTAGACTAAAGATCTACTAGCTCCCGTGGACGATCCTGACTTCGCTATACTCAGCGGGGTCTTGACAAATTTATTTGTGAGACTCTCTCAACAACTGCCTGGTAGGGAGTCTTTGTACCCGACTTTCGTGATCGTGGCTGTTTTTGGGATAGGTATGTATTCTAGATATCATGTCTAGAAAAGGCCAGTCGATCTCTAGAGATTGTATCTAGAGACTTTCGTGTGTATTTGCTCGAGCGGTGCATGCGTTTGTGATAGAATCCTTAAAGGTATTTAATGCGTCTCAGCGGTCGTTTGTCGTGATATCACTAAACAAGCTTGTTTGTACGATGTGCCAACGTTAGCTCGAGATGTCAACCGTTGACGGGTTAACTAGGTTTTACAACCGTGGTGTTCTTGCAAACGTATCAGGGGGACTGCCTGGTAGGATGTGTTGTGTAGCTTTCGTGTGGATTAATCTGTGTACGTTCTGTGTGTTTTATAACCGTTCCAGGGGGACTGCCTGGTAGGATGATTTTGTAACCGTTCCAGGGGGACTGCCTGGTAGGATATGATTTTCGGATCCATTGTTTCGTGCGAATTTTGCCTTGCGAGATTTGCAACACTTGCGATAAATGCCTAGGTCAACTTATGGGCCTAATCGTTACGTCCACGAGATTTGTGGGATAATCTGGCGATAAATGCCTAGGTCAACTTATGGGCCTATTATATCCTTTCTCGAGAGATTTGCGGGATATCTTCCACGAGATTTGCGGGAACATGCGTTTGTAATCATAGCAGGGGGACCGCCTGGTAGGATATGTTTGCGCAATAACGTTGTGACCCGTAATTAGTCTGATCAGGACTACTGGGTAGGTACCCTAGGGGGTGAAGACTTTGTGTCGTGCTGACTTTTGCACGACACTGTCCATGCTAAGTTTGCAAACAATCTTCAAGTATGTAATATGCCGAAAGAATTGCAAAGAAAGGAAAGAACAATAGTGTTTCAACTAATGCTAAATGCTAGAACTGTTATCTAGAATGCAAGGCTTGGTGAATAGTGTACCACTTTCTTGTGAACTTTGAAGTTTTGTGGATAACCAGTGCCTGATGCTGGCACGAGCCTTTCTTGCGTAGTCGATGTGTAAGTATTCCACCTGTAATGCTTGGAAATCATACTGAGCATTAACATGGGTTGCCCTTTAAGGTCTTATCAGAGAACGATATTGCCATGACTATAGAAGTCAATCTTCAAAGATATAAGAATTAGCAAGTGAGTACTAGATAGGGAAAAGTTTAGCCAATGTCAGTTTCTAGATACCGAATCAGGGAAAGATCTGGAGTAGTTCTCAAACAATGTCATGTGATAGTGGTAACTCTAGATAATTTGTCAATAACAATGGATGGAGAGTATGCACACTCCAGATCAGATCCAGAAAAAAGGAGGAAATTGAAACGAGAGTCAGAAAAGTGTTGGTTAAGGATGCTTCCCTGAGCATTGAAGATGTGGAACTCCTGCTAGGTCATCTAGGTATCGCATAACCTGAGAGCACGGATCCTTTGTTGTCATAAAAGGTCGTGAACCTCCGTATGTGAGGTTCCTGTCATACTTTCTTGGGCATAAGAGTAAATGTAAAGCATTAGTCTAGGAGGAGTCTTAGAATATCCTCAAAAACATAGATCAATTAATCGTGTTCCAATCGAGCGATTTATCATTGTGTCTAGCAATTAAAACTGGTGAGCAGTAAATATGTATGAGCGTAAAAGATCGATGCTTGTAAGAAAGAGAGATGATCTTTTAGCAAAATAAAAGTATAGAATGAATTGTGAGATAAAGGAACGAGGAAACCAGTATATGAAGGACTGAAACTTGATCCTGACTCCAAAAGGGTCGTCAAGGTCGATTCGCCATGGTTGTGTCCGGGCTGGTTTCGCGTTGTATTTCTCCAAGGTATGGCGTCGAAGCCGTTATGTCCCTTGATGCTTCTTTGTGACCATTAAGGTCTAGCTTTGATGTTACCTCTGTGATTTTTCTGGAAGCAACCCAGCGATCTCCTGGATTGGCTTGCTCCCCAAGTAAGGCAGTCACAGGGGTGTCGTAGCTAGATCTGGCGTCGAGTTCGCTACCCCCATTGATGTCTTTTCGTAATCACCAAGGTCTGGCCTTGAAGATATCTGATTAGTCATCTGTTCTATGATCTTTTTCGGATAGTCGTATCTAGATCGACGTTCCTGCACATCACGTTGTTCTATGATCTTCTTCGTTGTTCTCCTTTTTGGATAGTCGTATCCAGATCGACTGTCTGGAAACTCCGATCGCGTGTAAAAACCCTGATCGGGTGTCTGGAACTCCGATCATGTGTAAAAACCTTGATCGGGTGTCTGGAACTCCGATCACGTGTAAAAAACCCTGATTGGGTGTCTGGAAACTCCGATCATGTGTAAAGACCCTGATCGGGTGTCTGGAACTCCGATCACATGTAAAAAACCCTGATCGGGTGTTTGGAACTCCGATCACATGTAAACAAAACCTGATCGGGTGTCTGGAACTCCGATCACATGTAAAAAACCCTGATTGACTGTCTCCGGTGTGGAAGAGTCCGATGTCAATTTGATTTCTTCTGGGGAATCTCTGGATAGCGTTGATGACTAGCCACCTTGTATGCCCCGAGCTTTCTCCTAGTGTTCCTAGTGCTGGGCGTTTATAGCATCGTCTTGATCCTCAATGTTGTCATCTTGCTCCCGACATGGATGTTAATTGGATCGAAAGTTGTATGCTTTCGTTAGGAATACTTCTTCGTCCACTGTCCGTACGTCGTGCGATCTGGGCGGTCCGTCACGCCGGTAACTCTGGCGGCGCAACCCGGGATCGCCTTCTGGTTGAGAGTCGTTGGATCGTGTAAAAACGAGTATATGATGTTGATTGTATCGAAAGTTTGTTGCTTTCGTTCGGAATTACTTCATTCTCAGCCCCACGGTGGGCGCCAAATTGTTAGAGCCAGAAATCTACCAAGCAAGATTGGTTACCCCTTGGCCTAGATCGGGCCTGAACAAAGTAAAGAACGAAAGAATTTGTGAAAAGACGTATGTATTTTGTATTGATTGATCGTGTATGATCATGTGTGAATGTGTATGTTGTGTACATATGGTGATATTGCGTGTCATAATGTGTACAATGCATGACCCTCCTCTATGTATTTATAGGGGATGCCTAGAAGATAGAGTGTGTATAAGATAGAATGCTAACTAGATAGATACGCATCTATTAGATAGAACTTCCCTAGATGTGATACAATTTCGGTTACATAAGATATAAAGAATCCTTATTGGATATAATTAACGTCTATCTTATATCTTGGACGGGCGAATATGCCGATTTCGTGGCTCGTTACTCGGACTGTGTTCTAGAACATCGCTGCTGGGCTTCGTGCACTTCCTACGGGCCGCGTTAGTGTGCTCTGTGGGCTTTTAGGTAATAGGGCCCAACAATAGATAGGATATTCTTCTTGATATGATAAAATTTTCTTCAATATGGTGGATTGTCTCGTGTAACAACTTCGAATCTCGTGGGCCTATCTAGATACGTGTACGGGTTCAGTAAGGATTATGGGCCTCAAGCCTTGGGTCCAACAGACATTATAGCTTGGAATAAGGTGAATGTTGCTGAATTCTTGTATGATGCCATGTCCTAGAATGATTCCATATGGCACCATTGGCCCAATACAAACTACATTCGAGGTCAAAGCATATGGGAGGTCAGAAGCAAGTCCACCTCCAATGCCATGTGGAAAGTTGTGGTGTGCTTGAGAGATGAAATTTCAGCCTCTGTGAATTGTTCCAATGTGTGTATTCTGAATTCCAGACTTGGGAGGTTTGACAGCAAAGGTCTTTATGAGAGTATGAAAAGGAAGAGAAATGTGGTTCCCTGGTCTGAGCTAGTTTGGACACGTCTCAACACACCTAGACTGTCCTTTGTGGCTTGGAAAGTTCTCAGCAAGGGAATAAGCATAAGAGTTGATCTTAAAGCCTGGGGCCTTGCTACAGAGGACCTATGTGTCCTTTGTTGTGATCAAAAACAGGAAACTAACAACCACATCTGGTTTGAATGTGCCTACTCCAAGAAAGTGATCACCTCCATTTTGAGATGGGCCAGGTTTGGACGCAGAAGTAGTAATATAGAGCACTGGATTGACCAGACTAAGGATTTGCAGAGGAAGAGCTCTTTCCACTTCAACTTATGGAATCATTGTCATTGTGTTGTTATGTACTTTGTTTGGAAGGCTAGGAATGCCATAGTGTTTAGCCAAGAAAACATTGATGTTGAGGAATGCATTTTCATGTGCCAGAACCTCATTAAAAATAGTTGCCAAGTAAGATGGAAGGCTAGATCGAAAGATCTTAGGAGATTTTTGGAGAGTTTAGAGAGTGGTGAACATGTAAATAGCTAGCATGCTAGCGTTTTTGTAACCGTCGTTTCGTTCTAATATAACTAACCTTTTATTAAAAAAAAAGTAAGGAAGGTAATTAAGAATCAATTAGCCAGGTAACGCTGACAAAAAAAAACTAGGTTATTATGGAATCAGTATTCTTTGCAGACTATATATGGTCTTGGGACCTAGATTAAAAAATCTATAGTATGATAAAATTAAATAACCTAAAATTTTCAAATAAAACATGACATAATCTTTTGGCATATATGGGTTAGAAAATAAGAAATTGCTAAAGGAAGTTTGATTCCATTGTCAGCAAAGATTACAATCTTCCTGCAAAAGTGAATACAATGCATGACTTACATGGGAAGCCCAAACACATTCCATGAAACCCATTTGAAATGCTATAAAAGAGCCAATGAATGTACATATATGAAGTGACAAATGTAAAATTAAAACGGAACATCCTTCTCCAACTAGCTAGCTAGTTCAATATATGCCAAATCTCCACAACTTCAATTAGCTTGCAACCAACTTTGCAACTTTCATTGAGAGGAAAACATCGGTAAGAACAGTCTTGGACATCATAGACGCCTTCAACAATGCCAAACCCTAAAACCAAAACAAAACCAACGCATTAACAACAACAATGTATTAACAACAACAGGTACCCTTATGGCCTTATCCCAAAAGGAAAGCAAAAAGAGAGTACCGTTTTGATGTCAAGAGTAACTTCTTTCTCCTCGAGACTTCCTACACTAACATCACACTTGTTGAGAACAGCCGTGGTGGAAATGGTAGACATAGGCTTGACACACAAATCATCCATGATCATATAAGTCACCACTCCTTTCACATACCCCAAAAGGCTTTGTTCTTTCCTCCTCTCGGCTTCGGGACAACCCACGTATTGCAAGGACTTATCCAACTTGTCCTTACACTTAGGGCATGTCGCTCCCGGGCCATCCGAAACATACATAGAGCTACAATAATCGCCGACATTGCTACAAAGCCTACGGCATGTGTAGAATGCAGAGCTACCCGAGACCGGTTTGACGGACACGAGAGCGACGTTGGAGGCCGAGCCGGATGCCGGTCTAGGGTTCAGAAGGATGCCCTTGTTCAAACCCTCCTGAACGTAGTCGGAGCCGAGGCTCTCGAGGCTTCCGTAGATGCTCTCGATGCTACCGGGCATGGATTCCTTTGTGAGGAGCCAGACCACGGTCCCTAGAGGTAATGAGAGAATGTGGAATATGAAATCAACGCATTCTTTGCCGGCTTCGGCAAACAACACTTTGTGATTGGTTTTGTCGATTAGTAGTTTCATACTGATCTTAGGATGTGACGACATTGTATTAGAGAAACTCGTTGGAGTTGTGTAGTACTGTAGTATTTTTGTGTGCGAGTTTTAATTCTCTATCTGCTTTTGGTCGATTATATACACGCTGGAAGGGAGAATATTTTGTAGAGATCGCAATGGTAACAAAATGATTACAAAAGATACTCTAAAAGATTATACTAACAAGAAAAGATTTGTTGCGAATTGGATTTACAATAAACGAAGAAAGTCAATCAAACCGGGCTCGATCGAAGCAAGAGATAATAAAAAAGTGTAGCTAACACAACGAATGAAAACACATCAAATTCTAAGGGTCCGTTCGGCAATTTGGTGCTGATACTGATCCTGAAACTTAGACTTACTGCTGACGGTGCTGATGCTGATAGTAGATGCTTATATTAGTGTTGAAGCTGAACACTTGATAAAACATGTGTTCGGGGATGTGGGTTGCTTACATGATTTTAGAGGATGTAAAATGACCAAAAAGGACATGATTTATTATTAAAACATAGAATAAAAATACTCTTTTTCTTTCTTCTACCTTCTTCCTCCTACCACAACCGAGGAAGAGTGGACGACGCTGGAGGGTGGCCGGCAGCGAAGGGTGTTCTGCGGTGGTGGGTGGCCGGAGACAGAGGGTGGCCGGCGACATGGGGTGGCCGGTAGTGGGGGGTAGCCGGCGGTGGAGGGTGACCGGCGGTGATGATGGGTGGTCGGCGGCGGAGGGTGGTCGGCGGTGGAGGGTGGCCGGAGGTGGAGGGTGCCCGGCGGCATGGGGTAGGTGGTGGCCGGGGGTGGTCGGCGGCCGAGGTGGAGTGGGTGGAGAGTGGCCGGAGGTGGAGGGTTCCTGGCGGCATGGGGTGGCCGGCGGCGGGGTGTGGTCTACAACAGAGGGTCGTCGACGGAGGAGGATGGCCGACGGCAAAGGGTGGCCGTAGGCAGTGGTTGGCCGGCGGTGGGGGGTCGATGACGGTGATGGGTGGTCGGTGGCGGAGGGTGGCCGGCGGCATGGGGTGCCCGGAGGCGGAGGGTGGTTGGCGGCGGATGGTGTCCGACAACGGAGGGTGGCCGACGGCATGGGGTGGCCATCGGCAAAGGGTGGTCGGCGGGGAAAGGGTCGTCGATGGCGGAGGGTGGTCGACGGAAGAGGATGGGCGACGACGGTGGGTGGCCGGAGGGAAGGGTGCCCGGCGGAAGGGCATGGCCGGTGGCGGGGGGGGGGGGGGGGGGGGGGGGGGGGGTGATAGACACATATTAGGTAGTGTTTTAGGGCATGTTTAGTTAGGATTTTTATGGTTTTTGGTTTAGTTTTAGTTAGTTTTGCTAGTTTTGCTAATTTGTAGAAAGATTCGGATATCTACACTTTGTTGTGGTTTTTAATTGTAGATGTGAAGACAACAAGTGTAGAGGAGGTGAAGCCAAAGCATTGGAGAAAGCAAGAAGAGAGCCAAGTTATGAGATTAGCCCAAGAGTTGATGGGAAAAGAACACTTGGTTCCGGAATATGTATTGGAGTTGTTGTTTCGACACCTCTTTCTTGTAAGGGCTGGATCTGGAGCTGTGGTGGTCGGATCGAGCTGATTTTGGTGTCATTGGAAAGCTAACTCGAAGAGCTACAATTCACTTTTTTACTCCGAGTCCAAATTCCAACTAGAAGTGGGTCAAAACAGCCTCTTAAGTGATACGTGACGACCAGTGTTGAAAGCGCGGGCAGGAGGCCAAAGCACGCCCGCGCTTTAAGGGTTCATCCCGCGTTTCGAGACCTGAGTCTCTGCCGTGAAAGCGCGGGCAAGGCATCGAAAACGCGACCGCGTTTCTGGGTGCTTGCCCGAGTTTTCGCCCGTGTCCGAGTTATGTCCGAGATTTTTATGGGATTCTTTTTGGGCCTTTTGGGTTATCTTTTTAGATATATTTTTGGGAACCTTAGAGATATATAAATAGCTTTTGTTTTCTAGGTTTGGATTATCTTCATATCTTTGAATATTTAATTGGTTATTGAAGACTTGGAGAACAAGAAACCTATGGGAAACTTTGTAAGCTTTTCCATGTCTTTGAGTAGCTAAATTCCTTTTGCTTGACTAGTTAATTGAAGTTGTGAACGAATATTATTGTGAGGTTTGATTGTTCTTAATTTTCCTTGACTAGATTGTTTTCTCTGTTCTTAATTGATTAATTTCAGCCTAGGGTTTTATTAGCTTGATCACCTAATATGATTTCTAGGATGAATTACAACTAGATCTTTCTAATTACCGGTCGGTGTTAATTAGATCATAAGTAGAACCTTTAATCAATCTAGGACTGGTAGGACTAGTTGATTAGAGAAGAGAATTCAATTTCATGTTATTTGGATGTCTGGTTTGCTCTGAATACATGTTTCTATTGATACTTGAAACTTAATGCTGTTGTCAAGTTGAATCTAGGAGGTCTCCTAGGTTATTTGATAATTAGGGTTGTTAGTACCGGTCGGGCTAATAACTAGAATTGAAGTAGGATTAATAATGCCATGAAGTTGGGTTATTAGCATTCCGCAATAGATTAGTCAAGGTAAAAAGAGAATTTTGATAATCAGTGATCAATAATCAAGTTCGCAATGGATATTAACTAGTTAAGCATACTTCTCCCATATTTAACATCTCATCTTTGTTTTGCATTCCTTAGTTAGTTTAGTTATTAGATTCTTATTCAAAACCCCCCTTTTCTAACTTTGAGTAACACAACAATAAACACTGAAAACCTGAGTCTCTGTGGGATCGACCCTTACTTCTCTACTACATTAGTTGGGTTGTTTGGTTTATTTTGATAGGTATTAAGGCGACTAAAATACCTCTATCAGGGGGCGACGGCGGCGGTGGGTGGTCGGCGGCGGGTTGGATAGAGGGGAGAAGAGAGGAGGAGGAAGAAAGGGTAGAAAATTGAGGGGTTGATTCGGAAAAATAAAAATAATGATGCTTATGATAAGACATAAGTACGATAAGGTGGGGGGAGACAACTTATCAAAATTAGCTTATGTAAGTATGATAAGTTACTTATCATTTAAAATAAGAAATTTGCCGAACAATGCTTATCTTACTTATGATACTTACCATAAGTAAGATAAGCACGATAAGCATGATAATCAATTGTTGCCGAACGGACCCTAATTCTCAACCAATAAAACATCCCATCAACAAGCTAAGACTATATTTTAAAGTGAAAAGGAGCCAACCTAGATATATTATTATTGATCATAAAAAGGGTAAATATAAAAATTAATCGAAAGCAAATGCGAAGTACTTAAAAAATGATTGGCCACTCTATATTGGCGGATACAATCCATCTTTCTTCGGCAGGAAAACATCAGTGAGAACGGTCTTGGACTTCAACAAAGCCTTCAACAACTCGATCCCCTTAATCAACCATAAAACAAAAACCAAATCAAACCAAACCCATATGTATTAACTAGTTTCCAACCTATGCTCTTGATTAGGTTAATTAGCGCGCTAGAAAACATATAAACATCCTCATAACTCATAAGTATACATGTAGGAAGTTATTTAGGGGGACAAACATATATACCTAAGTTGTTGTGAATCAAAATTCCGTATTTGTTAAGAAATAGGATGTTGATCAAAACATTGTCTTTAGGGCATAAATTAAAAAGAAAACGTACCAAGTTTCTGTCGATGGTAACATCTCTATCCTCGAGTGCACTCACATTCGTAACACCAAACTTGCTAAGCATAGTAATGCTAGAAATTGTAGACATAGGTTGAACACACAAATCATCAGTGATCATATAAGTGACAATCCCTTTCACGTATCCATCATGCCTACTCAACACACTAGAACCAGCGTTCTCCACATGACGCATTCCTTGAACCATGGGCTTCTTACACCGAGTGCACAAGGTCCCTTTACATTCCGAGTATTCAAAGTGCTCCTTGCAACCATAATAGGCATACCCATCAACGTTGAGCCATTTCGTCGACTCGTTGTTGACTGTGGTGAACAGACATGGCGAGTAAGAGTTGGAGGACTCGGTGGGATGCTTAGGGTTGAGAAGGCAAAATCTGTTGAAAGACTCGCACAAGAAGTCGGTGTTGAGGCTCTCTACGCTCGCGTGGAGGTTCCCGACGCTTCCAGTCATGGATTCCTTGGTGAGCAAGGTAACCAAGGAGCCCAGAGGGTAAGATAGCGTGTGGAACAAGAAATCTACCGCATCTTTCCCTGCTTCGGCGAAGAGGACTCTCTTCTTGGGCCGGTCAATCAGGAGTTTCATGCTGATCGTTCTTACTTCCTTCGGCATGGTTTGTGCCATAGATGGAGGATAAAGGGTTAGAACTCTGGTTTTTTTGTTGAAGAGAAATGAGTGCTAATGAATGTGTATCCCCATGTATTTATACAATGCGTATTATTCAACCCAAAAAAAGAAATTAATCGTATTATAAATTGATCAACTATTTGTTAAATGAATTTAAATATATCTTTCTTGGCTAACAAGACATCCCCTAAATTACCTAAACTGATCGATTTGCTAATTTTACAATTATGGATTAATGTGGCTATGTGATTTTTTTTTTAAATTCCATAGTATTAATTATCGAATTTGAATTTCTACCAAAAAAACAAGGCAAAATTGCATAAATACCCTCATAAAAGTTGGTAAATTAGCAATTGCCCTTGTATGGTTAAATGGCAACAAGAGTCCTTTTGGCCATTTTTCACAATTAAAACTTTCGTACTTTTTAATTAAAAATAAATCTTAATTAATTTCCAAGAAAATGCTAATTTGTTTTCTTTATTAAAAAAGTATGTTGATATCTACGTACAAATGCTAATTTTGTTACCAGCACAGAAACAAAAACTAACTGATTCATATCTACGTACAAATTACTACGTATTATATTGTTTGTTTACTGTTCACGTATTCATATCTACGTACAAATGCTATTCTTTTCTTTTGGCGATTGTTCTTCTCTATCGTAACTGTTCTTCTTCTCCCTCGTAAATGTTCTTCTCTTTTGAAGATTGCACGCAAGTTCTCGTCCTTTCCAGACAACCACCTATTGACATCCGCATCCAGCCCATCACCAAACCTCTGCCGTAAAATCAAAATTGTCAGTTATAAATCACTATGAACTGAAAAGAAAAAATCAAAGAATATTTGCAATCAAGCTTACATTTCTCTCAGCTTGCTCTTTCTAAGCAAGAGAATCACGCATGTTCTTCTCTTCAAGAGCGTTTGCCTGCATAATATAACATACTGCATAATATGGCTCTTCTCCTTTTGCCCTTCTGATATAGCTCTTCTCCTTCGATGTGACTCACTAACGACTCCAACTTTAGCAAGCTTCTGCTTTATTTCTTGAGATAATCTCCTTTTGACAGCGTCTGAATTAGCTAGTGCCTAAACGCCAACAAAAGACCAAAATATAGTAAATGATGAAGAAACATTCCATACCCTGTTTTCTCCATTAGATATGCATTGTGTCTGGCCATGTGATACATAAAATTTTTAGATAAAGCTATTAGGCTCATTAAGATAGTATACCAACCAATTCTATACCCTCAATTTTGTGCATCATACTATACATGTACTTCTATCAAACTCATTGATTAATTAGTTGATCGAACCATGATTTCTATTCTAGCTGTGAAGAAATTCTCTTATAATTAACCGTAGCGGATAGAATTATTTTTCAAGACAAAATCCAAAATGTTTTAATAAGATATTAGCTGCAAGACCCTATTTTTTCAAGAAATTGGATGTTTTAGCAGCATCCCAGTCATACCTATAACATTAGCATTTGTCAGCAGCAATTGATTTAGATTCTACTATATATTGAGAGAAGAAGTGCAAAGCATACTGATGTTTGGTGGGTTCTTATCACAAGGTCAAAAGCAATATTTCAGTCTCAAGATCTTAATCATCCTCAAATGGATGACAGAGGTACAAAAAAGTCTATGGAGAACTCACAAGGATGCTGTTTCCCCTCCTGAATGGGTCCTTGAAGATAGCTTGTGGGCTGTTGACCAACATAAAAGACACCATCAGTAAAAAAAAAAACACAAAGCAAACACAGTTGGTGTGAAAAATCAGGCAAAGTTTCATCTTTATAATCCCTTAGTAAAATTCATGCTACACATACTAGATGATAACTTCATGGTCTTCGCCAGGGGCTTGACCGGTGCTAGAGCCATTGTAGTTCCACTTGGGGAGATCTTTGGGATCAAACACTAGGCCATTCAATGTCTACACATCAAAAGCAATCATGATTAATTAAATATAAATAAAAAACTTATGTAGAAGAATAAAACTGCACCAAGTAGGCCAGTAAAGGCACTAATGGACAAAAGAAAAGATTCAATCATTCAAATTCAAGAGAGCAAGTTTACCCTTGCTTTGCTTCTGAGGTCCAACTTATTACAAATGGAAAAGAGAAGTAATTTAAAACAGAAAAGAATATGTATGATCGATCATTGAATTCAATCTTCTTTGTATATATAACAGTAGCTTCAAGAGAGCTTCTAGCACTGATAATAAGACTTCAAGAGAGCTTCTTTTTATATTAACTAATAATTAGTCTTTCAAAAATCAGACTTCATAAATATATAATGGTTAATCTCTTACAAATATAATGCCATGGAAAATAACACTGCCACCAATGAGTAACATATCAAGCAAATTAATTAGAAGGGTTCATATTCTGCACATGAAGCTCTTAGAATTAAGAAGAGAGGGCTTAGCAAGTCATTTTGAAGCTGGTGCTATTGGAATTAAGCAGAGAGGCAAACATTACAAGTAGGTTTAATGCATCCATGTTCTCACCGAGACGTATTAGTCAGCAACATCGACAACACAAGACATCATGGCAAGTGTAATGCCTTGCCCTGACTTGGAGTTCTCCAGGTTCTGGCACCCTTTTCAACCTGTAACCTCGCCTCCAATCAAAGCACACATTGTACAAGTTCCTACAAATGCCTTCACTGAAGGGGTAAGCTCTTTCGGATACTTCCCTACACATCGAAATATGATAATCAGTGATACTACGCCAGTAATTAAGCTATGTCAATTTCCAAGGAGGCCAAATCACCAAAACAAAAACAGATATGATGCAAGTTCAGCATGATTGAAGCACCAGTGACCAAATCTAATTCAGGCCTTGAAGCAACAAAAGATACATCAGCACTTGCGGTACGATTATCACCAAATGATGTTAATAAATGAAATGCTGGCACATGAACATTTTGACTCAAAATTTCTGAGTGAACACACAAACCCACCAACTGGAAGGGAAAATCCCATGTCGACAACAAGATAGTTAAAAATAGTGTTTTGTCAGCCAGACAGCCACTAACACAATATAAGCATTACACCACTGAAGCACTTTCCAATACCATTCATGTGACAAACACAAGACGATGCTTCAAACCACTAGCAGTAAGAGCCCGTGAACCTCTATATTTGCACTCACACCAAACCTGGACAGCTGAAGAACTCATCTTCGAGCGACAAGTTAGCGAGAGGGAGATCGATTGGGAGCCCTTATCGTGCCTCTGCAAATGGAGAAAAAAAAACAGAGACATAAGCAACCGAACCTCAATGTGAAAACCCTAACCACAAATTACAACCCGCAATTGTCGAGCCTCGCACATGTGCCGATGAAACTTGTAAATATAACCTCAAATTCTAATCAGCAATTGTCGGAAATCTTTAAATCCTACCTTGAATTTGTACGGAGTCCATCGGAAATCTCTCGAATTCGAGTGAAAACAAGATTGGAGAAGGAAATGAACTTGTATGGAGGACTCCCTCCTCTCCTTCTCCACATCCGTGAGTTTTACATCTTTTTTTGTTATTTTTTATTATATACGTATGCTTTTGTAATGGACTAGTTTTTAAAGGAAACTAGTTTAACCCCCCGTGCATTGCAATGCAGTGTGGTTAGAAATCCAATATAATATATACATGTAATGTTAATGTTCACGTTAAAATTATAGGATCATATATTTTTATCTTCGTATTGTTGACAGGGAAAGGCAACTCCAAAAAGAGATTGAGGAGGTTCTTGAGCAGGAACAGATGTTATGGCTTTAGAAGTCTCGGGAGTTATGGCTGTGTGATGGTGATAGGAACACGGCATTTTTCCATGCCTCAACTATTATTCGTAGAAGCCATAACCGTATTGATTGTCTCAAAGATGATTCCGGTGTTTGGGTGGATGACAGAATGGAGCTCGAGAATTTGGCTATTGAGTTCTACAAGAATCTGTACAAGTTTGAGCCTGTTGATTTAAATGCCTTTCCGATTACTGATATTGGCTTCCCTCGTCTTGCTTTGCAGTGTTATGAGAATCTGATTTGTCCGGTCACTGAGGAGGAGATTTGGAGTGCCATGAGCAGTATGGGGTCTCTTAAGTCCCTTGGAAAAGATGGTTTTCAGCCAATTTTTTACAAGAAGTGCTGGGGTACAGTCAGGGACTCGGTCGTAAAGTTTGTGAGAGATTTCTTTCGCCACCGCCGGCTCCCGGAGGGCAGTAATGATACCCTTATTGTCTTGATTGCCAAAGTCGCCAAACCGGAAGTGATTAGCCAATTTAGACCTATTAGTTTGTGTAATGTCCTATATAAAGTCATTACGAAAGTTTTGGCTAATAGGCTGAAACCAATCATGCCTGAGCTCATTGGTCCAACCCAGGGAAGTTTCGTTTCGGGTCGGTTAATCACGGATAACATTGTCGTCGCCCAAGAAGTTGTCCACTCGATGAAACGTAAGAAGGGGAAGACGGGGTGGATGATTCTGAAACTTGATCTTGAAAAAGCCTACGATAGGTTGAGCTGGGAGTTTGTGGAACAAACTTTATCTGCGGTGGGGTGTCCGAGCACTTGGATTGAGTGGATCATGGCTTGTGTTTCTACGCCTCGTATGCAGGTCCTTTGGAACGGGGAAATGACGGCTCAGTTTGATGCCTCGAGGGGTGTTAGGCAAGGGGATCCAATGTCGCCATACCTCTTCTTGCTTTGTATTGAACGTCTTAGCCACTTGATTATGAGCTCCGTGGAGGGTGGTTCTTGGAAGCCCATCAAGCTTACGAGAGACGGCCTGAAACTTTCCCACATTTTCTTTGCGGATGATATTTTACTCTTTGCGGAGGCCACGGTTAGACAGTTTGGGGTTATCAAAAGAGTCCTTGATGCGTTTTGCGCTGCCTCGGGTCAAAGGATAAGTGGTAGGAAGTCGAAGATTTTTGTGTCGGGTAATGTGTCGCGCAGGACGAGAAGAGAGTTGAAGGAAGCTAGCGGTTTTGATATTACGGAAGATTTGGGGTCTTACCTTGGTATGCCTATTCTTCATAAAGCTGTCAATAAACATACCTTTGAGTATTTACTGGACAAGTTTCACACAAGACTGGCGGGGTGGCGGTCCCGTACTCTTAGCTTTGCCGGTCGGACGATCTTGGTTAAGTCGGTTATGACTTCGATCCCAGTCTATTCTATGTCGACTGCCCTCCTCCCGTTAAGTATGTGTAGGAAGATTGATAAAATCAATAGAGCCTTCATTTGGGGAAGTATTCCGGGTAAACGCCGTATGCACAAGGTTGCGTGGGATGTGGTGACGAGACCAAAACAGTGTGGCGGCCTCGGGATTAAGTCCATGAAAGAGATGAATCTTGCGTTAGTGGCCAAGCTCGGTTGGCGTTTCTTGATGGAAGATGGGGATTTGTGGATCTCGGTGCTGAGCAATAAGTATGTCGATCGCGCCCTCGGTAACTCGAATGCTTGTTCTAACATTTGGAAGGGTATTCATGCAGGTTTTGAGGAAGTTTTGAACAAGGGAAACAAATGGCTTGTTCGGAGTGGTACCTCGGTTTTGTTTTGGACCGACCTCTGGCTCATGGATGTTCCTCTTCTCTCGATTGCCTCTGTGTCTGTCCCAGTGGATCAAGAGTTGCGCACGGTCAGATCCTACTGGTCGGACGTTGCTGGTTGGAACTGGGTGCAACTCTCACCGCTCCTTCCTGCTAACGTCCTTCTCAAGCTAGCGGCGGTGACCATCGTTGACGACTCCGTTGAAGCCGAAGACGAAGTCTGCTGGCGATTCACTTCTGATGGAAATTATTCGGTTGCCTCGGGGTATAGTACTGTGTGTGAAGCTGACTCCTTTGCCCATACTGACAAATCGTTTTTTGACAGGGTTTGGAGATGTTTAGTTCCGGAACGGGTTCGCCACTTCCTGTGGACAGTTAGCGTTGGCGGAGTTCTCACGAACGTTGAACGTTACCGACGCCATGTGTCTACTACGAAGGGCTGTCCGTTTGGGTGTCAGGCTGAGGAATCGCTTGAGCACTTGTTTCGGGATTGTACCGAGGTAAAATCTGTCTGGGTTTCGCTTGATGTTACTAGCTTTTATCATGAGTTCTTTCAGGACAGCTTTGCAACATGGATTCGCGCTAATGTGATGGCGAAAAGAGAGTATGAGGGTGTCCCCTGGTCCTCGATATTCCCAGTTGCTTTGTGGTGGACTTGGAGGCGTAGAAATTCCAAGGTGTTTGGATCGGTGGTTCCGGACGTGGACAAGAGGGGCTTCTTGCTGGGCAAAGCCAGAGAAGCGTTTGTTACCATGAGGAAGATGAAAGGGAACAATAAAAGTGGGCAATCGAGTATCTAGGAGATCAAGTGGCAAAGGCCGGAGCAGGGAACGATAAAGATCAATACGGACGGCGCTGTTCGTGACGGGGCGGCTGCTGCCGGAGGCATCCTCAGAGACAGTCATGGTAAGTGGGTAGGTGGTTTCGCTCATAATATCGGGTCTTGTTCGGTCCCGATGGCGGAATTGTGGGGGGTTTATAATGGATTGAAGCTGGCTTGGGAATATGGGTACCGAAAGGTATTCCTTGAGTCGGACTCTCAATTGGTTATAAACTTTCTTAATTCCGGTGTGAAGCGGAACCACCCGCTCTTTAGCCTGGTCGTTTTGTGCCATGGCTTCATTAGTAGGGATTGGTCTATCCAGTTCCGTCATGTGTACCGAGAGGCAAACTCCGTTGCGGACGGCCTCGCGTCTAGTGCTTTTGCTTTCCCTTTAGGCTTTCATGTATTGAGTGCCCCGCCAGAGGGGATTTTATTTCTGCTAGAAAATGATGTAAGGGGTCGGGCTATCCCCCGCGTGATGACTACTTAGCCCTTTTTAAATTTTTTTTTAATAAAACGCCCCTCGAGGGCCCGGAGAGTGTCGCCTCTCCTTCAACCAAAAAGTATATGCAATGTTCAGAGATTGACAACCAATTCAAACACACACTTTAAACCAAAACGGACGTTGAGACTGTTCGAAAAAAAAAACGATTTTTTGGCTTCTTTTTTCACAGTAGCAGGATCGCTCCGAGGTGTAAAGTGGGTGGGAGAGAGGGGATGTCCGGGTATCTGAATAGAGAAGAAAAAAGAACTCTTTTGCCTGCCTTCCCCCACGAGAACAGAAAAACCAACAGACCACGAACACAAAAGGGCCCTTTTGAAAGCACTCTGCTTGCTTCTGACTTCCTATGAGCCGTTTTACTGTTTAATGAAAAACTGGCTGGCTCGGGGAGAGGTGGAGTCGTGCCCATTCTCTCTCCGGGCACGAGCAGGAACATCTTTCAGACCAAATACATGTACATGACAGAACGACATATTAAATAAAGACGTGATCCGATTTGATAAGCACGGAGGGATCTAGAAATGTGGGTCTTTGGTCTGACCAAGGAGATGTGCATAGCTGCATACTACAGATTCAAAAATGGGGTAAGTCGTCAGGCTGGTTCTTTCTGTCGGAATCTCAAATCTCTCTCGACCCATTTAGGAGGATGAATAGAAGAGCAACAAAGCAGGAATGACTCTAGTTCAAGGGAAGGGTGATCGATAGGACCCAGACTTTAGATCTCTTCTCTAGTTTAGTACCTCCTTCAGTCTTGCATCAAGACACCCTGGGAATTGGTTTCACCCGAAGCATTGGACCTCTCAAGAGAAAAGCAATCGACACCAGGGCACGAGACTTAGCGGGCTATAAAGCAGGTATTCTTTCAAGAGCTTGTAGCTTTTCAACAGCGCGCAAGCAATTTCTCTTCTCTTTTTATTAGGGGTAGGAGTTACTGAACGCGATCCGCAAACTAAGGCATGGGACTCCCCCACTGGACGAAAGGGACCAAAAAGCCATTCTTCAAGTCGAATTTATTTGATTGAGAGCCGCAAACTACCCGCATTGGTTTTAGAGCGCCAGTATAGCTAACGAATTCAATGATTTTCTAATATCCCACCCAACTAAGGCTATGTCATTCCGGATCTTGCCAGGAGTTAGTGTATTGATGCCGAGAATACGCTGGATAGAAGAATTCCCCATAAAAATACCACTAGATCGAACACCAGTGATTTCGTATCTCATAAATCTTAGCAAGAGCAAACCATATAGAGGTACATCCAGAAGGTGGTAAGACCCTTGTAGAGTTCCCCACTACGCGAAGGACCAATCCGATAAAGACTCTATAAGCTCTAGTATCGACTAACTCATCGTGCTTCTGGCTACACTATTGGCGTAACTGACCACTCTTCGCCTCTTAGCTCACCTGGGGTAGCCCCAGCGGAGGGATCCGAATCGGACCTAAATGGAAATGACATGAAAAGTCTTTTTCAAAACATCGGCTTCCGGAAGAAATCGAAGATCTAGCCAAGAACCTTCCAAGTAAAGTCGTGAAAAGGTTCGAAGACGTGAACCTTACAAGGTGCTTATGACTGGGGTGTCAGTTAGGCGTGCTTATTAGGGTTTGTTGATTTAGCACGGGCGCAGGGAACTGTAATTGTGAAAAGGTTGGAAGATCGATCTGGCCAAAGAAGGTGATAGCCCTGTAGATTCATTCCCATGGTTCGATCCTTCCCAGTAAAACGCGGTGATAGAGCATATTGGCTGTAGTATTTAGGACATGTTTTGATTAGTTTTTCATGCATTTTTAGGTAGATTTTCCCCTATTTTGTAGTTTAGCTCTAGTGTTGGAAGTTTCGGAATCTACACTCGTTTGATTGATATTTGCAGATATGTTGATCGAGTGCCGGATCCGTGGTGATGGTGGACTTAGAAGTGAGCTTGAAGGTGCCAAAGGAGTGTGCAAGGATGAAGGCTAAAGAAGAAATCAAGTGTTCAAAGTTCTTGAAGGATCTCGGTGGAAAAGCCCAGAAACTCGGGCAAGGCACCGAAAGCGCGCCCGCGCTTCAGAGGCATAGGCCGAGTTTCTACGACAGCGAGACCAAGGAAACTCGGGCGAGTTTCAAAAACTCGCACGAGTTTCCATGGTCCTGCCCGCGTTTTCCCCCGCGTCAGCGAGAGTGTTATATTTGTATGGGCTTGGGCTTGTGGGTTGAAACATGTTTTGGATAGTATTTTTAGAAACCTCTTAGATATATTTTTGGATATTAGTTTCTAGGTATTATAATCTCATTATTCTTGACTTGAGGATTATTGTTGGAGCTTTGAGAAGAAGAAACCTCTTTGGAGAAAACTTGTAAGCTTTTCAATATCTTTCAATAACTAAACCTCTTTTGCTTAACTAGTTAATTGAAGTTGTGAATGAAGCATTATTGTGAGATTTGATTGTTCTTAATTTCCCTTGACTAGATTGTTTTCTCTATGCTTAATTGATTAAATTTGATTTAGGGTTTTGTTAGATTGGCCATCTAATTGAATCTCTAGGTTGAATTACAACTAGATCTTTCTAATTACCGGTTGGTGTTAATTAGATCATAAGTAGAACCTTTAATCAATCTAGGACTGGTAGGACTAATTGATTAAAGAAGAGAATTCAATTGCATGTTATTTGGATGTCTGGTAGCTCTGAATGCATGTTTCTATTGATACTTGAATCTTAATGTTGTTGTCAAGTTGAATCTAGGAGGTCTTTTAGGTTATTTGATAATTAGGGTTGTTAGTACCGGTCGGGCTAATAACTAGAATTGAAGTAGGATTAATAATTCCATGAAGTTGGGTTATTAGCATTCTGTAGTAGATTGGTCAAGGTAAAAAGAGAATTTTGATAATCAATGATCAATAATTGAATTCACAATGGAAATTAACTGGTTAAGCATACTTCTCTCATATTTGATAAATCAATCTTAGTTTTGCATGTTCAATTTATTAGTTAATAGAATAACACTCAAAAAACCCCGTTTACATTCATTCGAGTATACAAATTCAATACACAAAAACACAAGTCTCTGTGGGATCGACCCTTACTTCCCTACTACGTTTGTTGGGTTGTTTGGTTTACTTTGATAGGTATTAAAGGCGACTAAAATACCTTTATCAAATTGGCGCCGTTGCCGGAGACTTCGTCGTCTTTGTGTATTTAATTTGTTTACTCTGTCTGGTATGAACCTGTCATATGGTTCATACCTGTGCTACTAACTCTTCACCTCTGTTGTTTGACGCAGATATTGATAGGACTTTATTCAGGTTGAGGAAGGAGATTCGCAATTCCTTTCACGAGCTTCCTTTTGCTTCTGAATCTGAGTCTGACGAGATGGATGACGGAAATCTGAATGGTGTGGCACGGACTTTGAGGCAGCTGACTGCACCGGATCTGACCTAACAACCGTTGGCGGTGCAATTCACTGAGCTGGCCGACGGAGTAAATTTTGAGCTGAAGTCGGGGTTGATCCACCTTCTTCCCAAGTTTCATGGGTTGAGTGGAGAAGACCCTGTTGGGCCACGATAATTCGATAGCCCACGACACGCGCTGGAACAACCTGCAAGACGTCTACAAAGCCCAGAGGACAAGTTTCTAGAAGAATGTCCGAGTGGTGTTTGACCAAGTATACCGATTTGACCGTCCAAGTATAAGATAGGGTTAAGTTATATCAATTAGTGGTTCTTTTTATCTTATATGGGCGAAATCGTATTAAATCTAGGTATGTTATATCTTTTACGATTTAAATCCATCTATCTATCTTGTAAAGTACTCTATCTTTTAGGCCCCTATAAATGCATAGAGGGGGTCACGCATTGTGGAGGACATATTCATACACATATACAATCGAATACACACAAGTTCAACACAATTTTCGCATTCTTTTTACTTGATTCCTGAGTTCGTATTGCTTAGTTCAAGCCCGATCTAGGCTAAGGGGTCACCAACGTGCTTGGTTGATTTCTAGCTCTAACAATTTGGTGCCCACCGTGGGGTACAAAATTTGGCAAAATACGAACGAAGAATCGCTTGTTGCCCAAGTTTCCCGTCCAAGACAATGTCGGAATCTGGAGAGATCGTACCAGAGAAGAACAACGCCAACCAACAAGAAGAAGTCTTGTCTAAACAACAGGAGGACGAGATGGCGGACGTTCGACGCCGCATGGAGCTTCTCCAGAAAGAGCTTGAGCAGCAAAAAGGCTTCTTTGAAGCCAGCATGGAACGTTTAACTAACAAAAACAACCAGCTTAGGAGCCAGAACCAGTTGTTGACTACGGCCAGACAACCCGCCAACGTCACCAGAAACACTGAGGGGCTGGTGACTCGGCTGAATTTCGACTCCGGAGAGGGGACTTCGGGAGGTAACTACGGGAACGACACCCAAGGTGGAGTCTTGAACACTCAACAAACACCCGCCCCCAAGAGTAATCGCGAGCAGGCCGCGAACAGGGAGGTCCCCGGAATCCAAGTCACTCCTCCGGGTAATACCTACCGAACCCGCTCCGGAAACGTATGGATAGCTGAGAACGCTTACACTGAGAGACACCAGGAGGTGGACCTAGACGCTCTCATCAGAAAGAAAGTCATAGAGCAGATCGGGGCCATCTCCGATCAGGTCGTTAAAAGCCACACCGGATACCAGCCGGTGCAACCAGAGGCCCAAGACGGATACGACGAATCACCATTCGTCCCCAGGATTACTCGGGCCGAAATTCCGAAGAAAGCCACTATTCCCACGATGAACCCCTACAATGGCACCACGGATCCTAATGAGCATATCGCCATCTATAAACAAAAGATGATGACTAGTTCGGTCCCCAACCACTCGAAAGAGTCGGTAATGTGCAAAGGGTTCGGAACGACCTTGACTGGACCAGCCCTTACCTGGTTCATCGGCCTACCCAGGGGCAGTATCAAGTCTTTCGCTGATCTCTCGGATACCTTCTGGAGCCAGTTCGCGAGCAGTCGCAAATTTGAGAAGCAGTCTAGCGACCTCTACAGGGTCAAACAAAAAAATCATGAAACAACGAGGGCTTACCTAGACCGCTTCAACAAGGAGAAGGTAACTATCCCAAATTGCGACACCACGACTGCGATTGAGGCCTTCCGGCAGGGAATCATACCGGATGGAGGGTTATACCAAGAACTAACCAAGCACCCTTGTGCAACTTTTGAAGAAGTCCAGTCCAAGGCACTAGCGCACGTGCGATTAGAGGAAGACAGATCACTCCGAAGAAGGTCGGCCGAACCCAGAAGGGGCATTCGACCAGAGAAGGGGCAGACGTGATCGATCCTACGATAGACACCCAGCCAAACGGGTTGACGTAGCACGCAACAAGCCGCCAACGGAGAAGGAACGCGATTCGTTACTGCCACCTCTGGAGGACTACAACCTCAAAATCTCACCATCCCAACTGGTGAAGAACCTTTCCAAGATGGGAGATCTAGTTAGGTGGCCCAGAAAAGACAAAGCGCCCAAGGCAGGCGCCGACGAGAACAAGTGGTGTGAGTTCCACGACAATCACGGCCATTGGACCAAGGATTGTATCATGCTAAGGAGGGAGGTGGCACACTTAATCTCTAAAGGCAAGATCCGGGAAGCGGCTCCCGACGCCAGAGTTCCTCGTGACCTTCTAGATAATCCCTACTGAAGCAAGACGAGCGAGAGAACACCCCCTACTCCAGAAAAGGTGGTGAACGTGATAACCGGAGGATCAAGCGTATGTGGCCTTACTTACTCAGCAGCCAAGAAGCACGCACGAGAGGGGTACCTAGGAAAACCTACCCACCTGGAGAGGCGACCTAGACAACCCCCCAGGTTAGCAATAGTCATTGACGACTCCGACATAGAAAATTAGGTTGGTCCCCATCACGACGGCCTGGTGATCTCCTTACACATAGGAAACGTCCTTATGAGGAGGATACTGGTCGACACCGGTAGCTTCACAAACCTCATAACACTCACCGCCCTCAAAGAGATGGGTTTGTCTGAAAACGACATCCACAAGCAACCCGTCCCCCTCGTGGGATTCAGTGGAGAAGTAAAGCACACCACGGGAAAAGTAACACTACAAACCTTCGCCAAAGGAGTGAACTTGCAAGTGGAATTCATGGTGATAGACTGCCCATCCAGCTACAACGTAATCTTGGGTCGCCCCTGGTTACACGACATGAAGGCGGTGGCTTCCACCTATCACCAGACTGTGAAGTTCCCTACACCACGGGGAATAGAGGAAATTCGAGGAGATCAGAGGCTAACTAGAGAATGTTACAAGACTGCCCTAAAGCCTATGGCCGCGGGGCCGCAGGCATAGCAATTACAGAGCGCTACCCCTCCTACCCAAACCCGAGAAGAAGAAGAAGAAGTGGAGGAGGTAGCAATAGGGGAAGGACGGATTGTTCGGCTGGGCATCGGACTAGAGACGTCCATCAAGATAGAACTCGTGTCCTTTCTAGAGAAACACCAGAAGTGCTTCGCGTGGAGCCACGACGACATGACTGGAATTGACCCAGGGGTGATCACGCACAAACTTAACACCGATCCTAGCCATCCCCCCCGTGAAACAAAAGAGAAGAAGATTTGCCCCGGAGCGAATCCAGGCAGTTGACGAAGAAGTAAGGAAGCTACTAGACAGAGGCAAGATCCGAGAGGTAAAGTATCCAGAGTGGCTGGCTAACGTGGTGGTCGTCCCAAAAAAGAATGGGAAGTGGAGGGTTTGTGTGGACTTTACCGACCTGAATAAGGCTTGTCCTAAAGACTCTTTCCCACTCCCACATATAGATACGATGTTCGATGCCACCGCTGGTCATGAACTCTTAACATTCATGGACGCCTTTAGCGGCTACCACCAGATCCAGATGCACCCTGAAGATCAAGAAAAGACGTCCTTCATAACAGGACAAGGGACGTATTGTTATCGAGTTATGCCTTTCGGCTTAAGAAACGCTGGTGCAACCTACTAGCGGCACGTTAACCATATGTTCCAGGATCAAATCGGGAAGACCATGGAGGTGTACATTGACGATATGGTGGTTAAGAACACGATGGCGGTTCAACACCAACAACACCTCGAGGAAGCTTTTAACATTCTCGAGAAATTCAATATGAAGCTTAACCCTCAAAAGTGCACGTTCGGAGCCCACTTTGGGAAATTCCTAGGCTACATCGTAACTAAAAGGGGGATTGAGGCCAGCCCCGATCAAGTAAAAGCAATAGCCTCCCTGAGATCGCCCAAGAACATCAAGGAAGTCCAGAAGCTCGCTGGGAAGATTGCTGCCCTTAACAGGTTCATATCCAAGTCGGCTGACAAGTGTCGATTGTTTTACGATATACTCAAGAAGAACAAGAGTTTCCAATGGAACGAACGACACGAGAAGGCTTTCCAAGAACTTAAAGGCTACTTCTCCAATCCATTACTGCTAGCCAAACCAGTGCCAGGAGAAATCTTGCAGCTATATCTAGCAGTGTCAGGAAGCACACTGAGTGGGGTTCTAGTCAGGGAAGCTGATGGACAACAAATGCCTGTTTACTTCGTAAGAAAGACAATGACTTCAGCCGAGGCTAGATACACCCCCCTCGAAAAACTGGTCCTCGCCGTCGTCATGAGTTCGAATAAGCTTCGCCCTTACTTCGAATCGCATACGATCGCAGTACAAACCAGCTACCCTCTGCGGCAGGTGATGCAGAAGCTGGAGTTCTCTGGACGAATGACCAAGTGGGCAGTGCAACTCAGCGGGTACGACATCAAATACGAACCTCGCAAAGCCATAAAGTCGCAGGTCCTAGCTGACTTCGTCGCTGACTTCACACCTGACCTAGAGGAGGCAACAAACATGAGCACGCCCACCCCTATCCCAGAAGAAACACACGAAACATGGACACTCAACACAGATGGGGCTTCTAACGCTAAAGGGATAGGGCTAGGGGTAGTCTTAGAGTCCAGCAAAGGAGATAAGCTGGCCCAAGCCATAAGATGTGACTTCGACGCCACAAATATCGAAGCAGAGTACGAAGCTTTGATTTTCGGATTAGGGCTCGCAAAAGACCTAGCAATCCAGATTCTCTCTTGGTGGTTAACCAAATACTAGGATTATTTGAGGCAAAAGACGAAAGGATGGCTCTTTATCTGGAAAAGGCGAAAGCATTAGCGGGAGAATTCCAGCAGGTCACCTTCGAACAGGTACCTAGGGAAAACAACACATCAGCCGACGCCTTAGCAGGTTTAGGCTCAATTCTCAACCCAAGCGAATACTCTCAGATCCCGCTAGTGCACCTTCTCTACTCGGCGATCGAGCATCCCAAAGAAACATCCACGCTACACGCGCTCCCGGTAGCCAATCTTGACACACACTCTGGAGAAAAGCCCAGCAGTTGGATCAAACCGTACCTAGACTGGCTAATACATGAGAAAGCACCTGAAGATAAGGCGGAGGCAAGGGATTTAAGAGCTAAAGCCACACAATTCGTCGTCCACCAAGGCGTACTCTACCACAAATCTGCATCTGGGGTCTTGCAAAGATGCGCAAAAGGAGAAGAGATAGAAAATGTTATGAGATAGATCCACGAAGGATGCTGCGGAAATCATGCTGGTGGAAGGAGCTTGGCAAACAAAATACTCAGACATGGGTGGTATTGGCCAACGCTACGACGCGACGCCACCAAGTATGCCCAAGAATGCAAGGCTTGTCAGCGACACGCACCCACTTCTCACCAACCCTCCGAGAGCCTACATCCAACCCTTACTCCTTGGCCCTTCATGAGGTGGGGGATGGATATTGTGGGAAAATTACCTCCTTCTACAGGACAAAAAGTGTTCTTCTTGGCTATGACCGATTACTTCTCCAAATGGATCGAGACCGAAGCATATAGAGAGATCAAATACAAGCATGTGATCTCATTCATCGAGCGCAACATCCTATGCCGCTTTGGAATCCCAGCAACAATCGTTTGTGACAACGGGTCCCAGTTCATTAGCCAGAGAATGAGAGAATTCTGCCAGGGGTGGAACATTGATCTAGTGACATCAACACCTAGATACCCCCAGGCGAATGGGCAAGCAGAGTCCTCAAACAAGGTGATCATAAGCAACCTGAAGAAGAGACTAACCAAATCTAAAGGCAAGTGGGCAGAAGAGCTACCCTACGTACTTTGGGCTGATCGCACCACTCCCAAGAAAGCAACAGGGCAAACCCCCTTTTCTCTGGTATACGGGTGCGAGGCAGTCATCCCAGCTGAAATCCAAGTCCCAACCTCGCGATACAGTCTAGCTACGCTTGACCAGAACAAGGAACAACTCGAGGCAGACCTAGACACGGTACAAGAGTTACGGGAATCAACCCACCTCAGAGTAGCTCGGTACCAGCAACAGGTATCCAGAAGCTATAATAAGAACGTAAGAGTTAAGGTCTTTCGAGTTGGAGATTGGGTACTTCGCAAGGTATTCCAGAACACAGCAGAGCAAAACGCGGGAAAACTGGCACCTGGATGGGAAGGTCCTTACAGGATTACGAGGGTCGTAGGGCAATGAGCTTACCAGTTGGAGTCCGAGGAAGGAGAACCAGTGCCTAGGAGCTGGAATGCCACTCACCTCAAGAAGTACTATTTCTGACAACCCTATCTCTAGTTACTTAGTTTATTTTGTGTTTTGAAAGGTTTTGGATTTTCTTTTTTTCGGGGGGATGCAAGGGGGTTCCTGAACCATCACCCCACTCTTATTTCTAGATCATAGTTCTAGCATTGAGCACTAGTTAAGACACTATTTTATATCCTTGCGATTCTTTTGAGTTATGAATAAAATTTATTACGAAGTACTTTGTTTACACACGCAAACAAATGCTCCTCAAAGAGCATACCTTTAATTTGCAAATTTCGCACGATACAAACACCCACACCAGGGTACACGCCTAGTAGCCCCGATCAAGCTATAAAAAGGAAAATATTCCCACAAAACTCGTGGACGTAATGATTAGGCCCATAAGTGACCTAGGCATTTATCGCCAGAAATCCCACAAAACTCGTGGACGTAATGATTAGGCCCATAAGAGACCTAGGCAAGTATCGCCAATATTGCAAACTCGCACGAACATTTGGATCCACAAGTAAGGCAAGATTCGCCTGACACATATGCTAGCATCCCATGGATTAATCCACACACACTACCTGGTTGTACAACCCAGATATACTATCAACATTCGACATCACAGAGCTAACGTTAGCACTTCACACAAACAAGCTTGTTTCTTATTAACTGCTAGGACGCACTACGTACCTATACAACTCTTGTCAAAATCAAACGCGTTTTTCTAGATAGAGTTTCTAAAAACGAAAGCAGTTCTCCCCCACATGATACAAGGGGTATTGAATTCGCCACATCACCACACTACGACGACTTTACTAATCATATGATTATCAAAGATTATAGCTACCAACACCATTTCTAGACTCTTGCTCTAGGGTTATACATTCACGACCTCTCGCACTCGCTTGAAACACAAACCTACTTCCCTGGATACGCTTCCCAGAATATAGGGCAAGAGTGCCCCTCCCAAGACAAAGGGTGCCGAGCTTTGCCAAGCAAAACCCACTTAGAACCTTATCCCCGGGAGTGTGTCCCACTCTAGACATCACATATAAAACATTCTCTAGACACGACATTCAGATTTACAACTTCGTTAATGAGTATGGGGACGGCCATACTTCCAGATAAGCGTCCAAGCGATAGCAGTAGGGGTTAAGCCCCATCATCATGTGATCCTATTTGCTGTCAAGCTTCGAATCGCTAAGCAAAGAGCATAGTCTGGTTTATTCTCGAAAGATTTGGTCTCGTAACTATCAAGATAGGCGAGCATTGCCAAAATCAAGAATGCAACATGATCAGACGGCCATACAAAGGGCCTACAACGATTAAACGAAGTTAAAAGATTTTACACTAGGGTTACGAAGTTTTCCCCCCCAAAAGATAAGTCTTGGCACAAAGGCCATTTCGAAACAAGCATTTGTGTTTTTGTGGCAATAAGCGTTGCCGGAATAAAGTTCTTAAACACAAAAGTAGATAAAAGCATGCATGAGTTCGCTAGTTGGCGGGAATCACTTGGCGGGAGAGGAGTTCTGCGACGAGAGGTTCTCATCTTTATCTTCCTAGTGGACCACATCGTCGGAACCCGCAGCTGGAACAATATCTGCTGGAGCAGGGGAATTGGCATCATCATCCAACTCCTCATTAGGCAGGAAATCCTCTCCTGGAACCTTGGAGCCAGGGGGGAATAGCACATCAAAGGTGGCCTTCAGCTCCTCCAGATTCCAGCGATCGCCCTCCCCTCTAGCGACGCCCTCAAGAACTTCGATCTTGGCCTTAGTCGAGTAATAAGTACCGATCCTGATGACTTGCTGGGTGAATACATTCGTGGCTCCCTGGAGTTCAGCAATCTTCCTGGCTTGCTCAGAAACCTCTCCCTATAGCTTGGCGACTTGGGAACGGTGAGAACCTAGCGCCTTTTCGAGGACGCGATTCTGACGACCGGCCTCTAGCGCTGCTTCCGAGGCGTGCTTTTCTTTAGACTTCAAGTGGCTGATCTCCCTCATATGCACGTCCATGGCTAGAGCAAATTCTTGGGTTGCCTACAAGGCATGCTAAAGTAAATAACCACAATAGCAAGAAATTAGCCTGACAAATAAGGGAGATCGTGCGAGCATACCTTCTTCATAGCCGCCCTGGATCGGGTTAGCGCTTGTTCCACTCCACCCTTGACAGAGGCAGCTCTAGCCTCACCAGAAGTAGACTCTAGCACGACGCCCCGGAAGTCAGCGGTGTCCTCCTTGGACAGATCGATAGTAGGGGGTTTCCAGCTTGCGCTTCTGTGTAGGGCGTTCTTGCTGAACCTCTTTCTTCGGTACCAGCGGAGGATTCGAGCTACGGGACCTCAGCATTCGTTGCAGCATGGCATCAGTAGAACATAAAAGAAGAAGTACCGCCAAGGACTTACCAGGGTTGGTGGGCTTAGAGGTGCTTGACATTTTGACAACAGAGGGTGAGATTTCTGGTTCTGCAGTCTCGTGGCTAGAGCTCTGGGGTTAGTCTTCTTCCTTTGGTTTCTCCGGCTCGTTAAACACTTTGCTAGGGGCACGATACTTGGGTTCAGTGGTCAATAGCACCTTGATAAGCTTCCCACTGGATAATCTGGAGTTGAAGTTCTTCGGCACTGCAAAAGATGTCACCCGATGAATATTAGCAAGATACACTATCCATGATAACATATCTAGTTATACACACTAGTAAGGACCACAAAAAAACGGAGCAAGCGAGGCTCTTACGGGTGGTGTTCCAAGCATCTAGGAAAACATCTTTATGGATTTCCCCTAATTCACCCAAAGAGCGTCTTTCCACGAAGAAATAGCGTGACTGCCATCCCGTATTAGGGTTCTTGACACCAGGGATCAAGGGGTCATGGGTATTTCTGGAGTGAACAGAAATCCTACCCGGTGTAGAGGGTACTACCTTTTAGGCTACTAGGAACTCACTCACCGTCATAACTATCCCTTTCCTAGAGGCCAGTTCGTCGACACACCTTAATATACGCCAGGTCGTGGGCATAATTTGAGAAGGCGAGACCCCTAAATCCCTAAGGAAGTCCCTAATAAAGGGGGAAAACGGAAATTTTAGCCCTAATCAGAACGGGAACTCGGTGAAGCAGATCCACCCTGGTCGGATCCAATCGATTAGCTCATCCTGGGGGCAGTATGTCACAGTGCCGGCCGGAAACCCTCCCTCGGAGATGATTCTGGCTACATCGTCCGGCGTAAGGTTGCATTGAAACTGATCTTGGGCCATCAGCGAATTGGAAGGTGCAAAGAGAGGAGAGTCGGCCATGGTTGGGAAGGAACAAAGCTCGGGAGAACGCAGAAAATGGAAGAAGAAAGGAAAGCGGAAGAGAATAGGGGTAAGAGCGGAGTTCGTACCTGACTTGAACAGTGGAAGTGACGCCTATGGATAAATGGAAAGAGGGCTAAGCGTTTTAAATAGGAGGTAATGATGACGCTCAGACTGCGTTCTCCAAGGCATCAAATCAGCGTTTAAAGATTTGGTTTGATTCAAATTCGAAATTTGAAATTTCAAGTTTGAATCAAAAGGGGTATTGTTGGGCCACGATAATTCGATAGCCCACGACACGCGCTGGAACAATCTGCAAGACGTCTACAAAGCCCAGAAGACAAGTTTCTAGAAGAATGTTCGAGTGGTGTTTGACCAAGTATACCGATTTGACCGTCCAAGTATAAGATAGGGTTAAGTTATATCAATTAGTGGTTCTTTTTATCTTATATGGGCGAAATCGTATTAAATATAGGGATGTTATATCTTTTACGATTTAAATCTTTCTATCTATCTTGTAAAGTACTCTATCTTTTAGGCCCCTATAAATGCATAGAGGGGGTCATGCATTGTGGAGGACATATTCATACACATATACAATCGAATACACACAAGTTCAACACAATTTTCGCATTCTTTTTACTTGATTCCTGAGTTCGTATTGCTTAGTTCAAGCCCGATCTAGGCTAAGGGGTCACCAAACTTGCTTGGTTGATTTCTAGCTCTAACAGACCCTAATAAGCACCTAAGTGAGTTTCATGCAGTCTGCTCAAGCATGAAGCCCAGAGAGGTTACAGAGGATCAAATCAAGCTGAGGGCTTTTCCTTTCTCGCTCAAGGATTCAGCCAATGACTGGTTCTATTATTTGGCACCTGGGAGTATTGACACCTGGCACAAGATGAAGAAAGCATTCTTGGAGAAATACTTCCCAGCTACGAGGTCTAACAGCATCAAGAAGAACATCAGCAATATTGAGCAGGCATCTGATGAGACCTTGTACGAGTATTATGAGCGGTTCAATCGGTTGATTGCTAACTGTCCTTATCATGGTTATTCTGATGAGGATCTCATCTTGTATCTCTTTGGAGGTCTTCTGGATGATGAGAGAAGAATGGTTAATGTTGCGTGCGGTGGTTACATTCTGAATAAGACTCCCGCTGCGGCATTCCAACTATTTGAGGAGCTATCTGAAGGGTCACGACAATTCAACAAGTCCACCAGATCAGTTAATTCTGCAGTTACTCAGTCATCATTGCATGAGGAAGTTTCAGAGCTGAAGAATATGGTGAAGCAGCTAACAATGTCTGGTGGGCAACAACAGGTTAAGGCATGTGGAATCTGCTTAGATGTTATGCACCCAACAGATGCTTGCCCTACACTTCAGGAGCCGCAAGCTGAAGTTAATGCAATGGGTGGATATGGTCCGCAAAAGCAGAGATATGATCCCTTTTCTAATACTTACAATCCTGGATGGAGGGATCATCCTAGCCTTCGATATGGGAATTCCAATCAACAGCAGTAGTACAATCAACAAGGTGGTCAACCTGCTTACAGGCCTCCTTTCAATCCAAAGCCTCAAGCACCTGCTTCAAACTCGATGTCAATAGAGGACATGATTCGGGCTCTTGCTCAAAGTGTGACTATGATACAAGGTTCCATGACCCAATCTCAGCAGGAGACCAAGTCAAGTGTCCAAAATTTGGAGAAGCAAGTGAGCCAAATTGCTAATGCTGTAAGCAAGTTGGAGGCCAAGGATTCTGGTAAACTGCCGTCTCAAACCGAGCTCAACCCGTGGCAAAATGTGAATGCCATAACTTTACGATGTGGTAAAGTGCTTGAAGATGCCTCGGGAAAAGCTCCTCATGCTACACAAGAAGAGAAGCCCTTGGAAGAAGAGGACGCAGGAGAGAAATCCAATTCGGGTGTACAGCTACGAAAACTCGGGCAAGCCAAACGGACCCGAAAGCTTGAGAATGATAAGGAGCTCTTCGAGACATTTAGCAAGTGCGAGGTCAACATCCCGCTACTCAAACTCATCAAAAGTATTCCTCGCTTGCTAAGTTCTTGAAGGAGCTCTGCACGATTAAGAGAACTCAAAAGCTAAAGGGCCAACAGAAGGTCAAAGTGAGTGAACACATCTCAACTGTGTTTCAAAGGCGTATGCCCAAGAAATGCGGAGATCCAGGTATGTTCACTATCCCATGTGTGATTGGTGAAACAAAAATTGATAAGGCCATGCTAGATCTGGGTGCTTCCATCAATGTTATCCCTTATTCTCTGTACAAATCTCTTGAGCTAGGTCCTTTGCATGATACTAGAGTTGTGATCCAATTAGCTGATAGATCTAATGTGTATCCTAAGGGTATAGTTGAAGATGTGCTTGTTATGGTTGATAAATTGATTTTCCCTGCTGATTTCTATGTGCTAGATATGGAACATGATAAGCATGCCTCACCTATTCTTTTGGGTAGACCTTTCTTGAAGACAGCTAATACTAGGATTGATGTTTGTAGTGGATCACTCACCATGGAATTTGATGGGGAAAGGGTAGAATACAATATCTATGATGCTATGAAATACCCTGCTGATGTGAACTCTTTGTGTGCAATTGATGTGATTGAACCTCTTGTTCAAGAAAATTTTAATGTGAATGGCATACATGAGTTGCAATCTGCTCTTGAAAATTCTTTGGTGAACAATATGCTGGATTTTGAGCTTAATGCTAACCTGCAGGAAATTGTGGCCGAGTTGAACACTCACTATGAGCGTCCACTCTTACCACCGGGCTCCAAGCCCATGCTACTAACCTTGCCAAGCGAGCAGCTTGTTCCTTCTATTGTGCAGGCTCCAGTGATAGAGTTGAAGCAACTTCCGGATCATCTTAAATATGCCTTCCTAGGTGATGAAGAGACCTTACCGGTGATCATTTCAAACAAACTCACAAAAGATCACGAACACCGGTTGATTGAGGTTTTGAGGGAGCATAAAACCGCCATACAGTGGACTATTGCAGACATAAAAGGAATTAGCCCCTCTACATGTATGCATAGAATCTTATTGGAGGAAGAAGCAAAGCCCTCAAGACAACCTCAAAGGAGGTTGAATCCGCCAATGATGGAGGTGTTGAAGAAGGAGGTTCTCAAACTTCTCCAAGCAGGCATGATATATCCCATCTTTGACAGCCAATGGGTGAGTCCTACCCAAGTTGTTCCCAAGAAGGGCGGTATTACAATCAAGGAGAACGAGCAAGGTGAATTGATTCCTACCAGGATCCAAACCGGGTGGCGTGTGTGCATCGATTACCGCAAGCTTAATGCGGTTACTCGGAAGGATCACTTTCCATTGCCCTTCATTGATCAAATGCTTGAGCGACTTGCTGGTCGCCCTTTCTATTGCTTTTTGGATGGATATTCCGGATATTTCCAAATAGCCATTGCACCCGAAGATCAAGAGAAGACGACTCCGTTTGGAACTTTCGCCTACCGAAGGATGCCATTTGGGTTGTGCAACGCGCCTGCCACTTTTCAAAGGTGTATAGTTAGTATCTTTTATGAATACATAGTGCATTTCATTGAGGTTTTCATGGATGATTTCACCGTACATGGGGATGACTTTGATTCTTGTTTAAATCACTTGACACTTGTGCTTAAAAGATGTAAGGATACTAATCTTGTTCTAAATTCTGAAAAATGTCACTTCATGGTTGAACAAGGAATAGTATTAGGTCATATAGTGTCCGCTAGGGGTATTGAGGTCGATAAGGCAAAGATTGAAGTAATTCAATCCTTGCCTTATCCTACTAATGTCCGCGAAGTGCGTTCTTTTCTTGGCCATGCAGGTTTCTATCACAGGTTCATTAAGGACTTTTCAGAGACAGCTTCACCTCTATGTGATTTACTCAAGAAGGAGACAGCCTTTGATTTTGGTGATGGGTGCAAGAAAGCTTTTGATGAGTTGAAATTGCGTCTCACCACCTCCCCTATTATCCAAGCCCCGGATTGGTCTCTACCTTTTGAGATCATGTGTGATGCAAGTGACTACGCAGTGGGGGCGGTATTGGGGCAAAAGGTTGGGAAGGCGTCTCATGTCATCCACTATGCATCCATGACTTTGAATGAGGCGTAGAGGAACTACTACACCACCGAGAAGGAGCTATTGGCGGTGGTGTTTGCTTTGGAGAAATTTCGGTCTTACTTGCTAGGGACCAAGGTGATTGTCTACACCGATCATGCAGCCCTTCGTTACTTGTTGACGAAGAAGGAAGCTAAGCCCCGATTGATACGATGGATCTTGTTGTTGAGCGAGTTCAACATTGAGATCAAGGACAAGAAGGGGGCTGAGAATGTGGTAGCGGATCACCTTAGTCGCTTGACATGTGAAGGGGAGAGCGGTCCACAAGTTTCACCTATTCGAGAAGAGTTCCCGGATGATATCTTGTTCGCAGTGCGTGTTATTCAGCCTTGGTATGCAGATTTGGTGAATTTTCTCGCTGCGGGTGAGCTTCCATCGGTTTTGACCAAAGCCCAAAGAGACAAGCTTAGGAGTGAAGCAAGGTACTATGTGTGGGACGATCCATATCTTTGGAAACATTGTGCAAATCAAGTAATACGTAGGTGTCTTCCCGAGAATGAGGTAACCTCTGTTTTGACCTTTTGTCACTCTTATGCTTGTGGGTGGCATTTTAGCGCTAGAAAGAGTGCTAGGAAGGTGTTGGATGCAGGATTTTATTGGCCTACCATCTTTCGGGATGCAAACGCTTTTTGTAAATCCTGTGACCGATGCCAACGAGTCGGGAATATATCCCAGAAAGATGAGATGTCCCAATCTCCCATGATTTTTTGTGAAGTTTTTGATGTTTGGGGCATTAATTTCATGGGACCTTTTCCTAACTCTTTTTGGAACTATTATATTTTATTAGCGGTGGACTACTTTTCCAAGTGGGTGGAAGCGAAGGCCACCCGTACTGATGATTCCCGAGTTGTGGCATATTTCTTGAATACTCACATCTTTAACAGATTTGGGATCCCTAGAGCTTTGATTAGTGATAAAGGAACTCATTTTTGTAACAAGACGGTGAGTGCACTTTTGAGGAAGTACCATGTCACACACCGAGTCTCTACAGCGTACTATTGGGCCCTAATGACCAAAAGCCCATGGAGCATACTGGAAGGGCCTGCGAGTAGCCCACATAGCCCAGCGGTGAGCTTCTAGAAGGTTGATCGAGTAAGTGGGTATCGAAGCATGATGATTTGCCCGTTTAAGTATAAGATATATCTACATTATATCTTGTAGAGATTATTTCTATCCTATGTAACGGAAATTACATCGTATTTAGGTATAGATTATCTAGAGAACGCGTATCTATCTAGTTATCTATCTATCTATCTTGTAAAGCACTCTATCTTTAAGACCCCTATATACACATAGAAGGGGTCATGCATTGTATCATTCACGCACATATACTTTCATACATTAATACAATCGGTTACGTACGAGTTCAGTACAATTTTCGCATTCTTTCTACTTGATTCTCAAGTTCTTCGTATTGCTTAGTTCAAGCCCGATCTAGGCTAAGGGGTCACCAATCTAGCTTGGTTGATTTCTAGCTCTAACAATTTGGCGCCCACCGTGGGGCCCAGAATTTGGAAAATTACGAACGAAGAATCGCTTGTTGTTCAAGTTTCCCATCTAAGACAATGTCAGAATCTGGAAAATTCGTGCCAGAGAAGAACAACGCCACTCAACAAGAAGAAATCTTGTCTAAGCAATGAGAAGACGAGATGACGGACGTTCGGCATCGCATGGAGCTTCTCCAGAAAGAGCTCGAGCAGCAAAAAGGCTTCTTTGAAGCCAGCATGGAACGTTTAACTAACGAAAACAACCAGCTTAGGAGCCAGAACCAGCTATTGACTACGGCAAGACAACCCGCCAACGTCACTAGAAACACTGAGGGCCTGGTGACTCGGCTGAATTTCGACTCCGGAGAAGGGACTTCGGGGGGTAACAAGGGGAACAACACCCAAGGTAGAGTCTTGAACACGCAGCAAACACCTGCCCCCGAAAGCAATTGCGAGCAGGCCGCGAATAGGGAGGTCCCCGGAATCCAGGTCACTCCTCCGGGTAACACCTACAGAACCCGCTCCGGGAACGTATGGATAGCTGAGAACGCTTACACTGAAAGACACCAGGAGGTGGACCTAGATGCTCTCATCAGAAAGAAAGTCATAGAGCAGATCGGGGCCATCTCCGATCAGGTTGTTAGAAGCCACACCGGATACCAGCCGGTGTCAACCAGAGGCCCAAGACGGATATGACGAATCACCATTCGTCCCCAGGATTGCTCGGGCCGAAATCCCGAGGAAAGTCACTATTCCCACGATGAACCCCTAGAATGGCACCACGGACCGAAACGAACATATCGCCATCTATAAACAAAAGATGATGACTAGTTCGGTCCCCAACCACTCGAAAGAGTCGGTTATGTGCAAGGGGTTTGGGACGACCTTGACTGGACCAGCCCTTACCTGGTTCATCGGCCTACCCAGAGGAAGTATCAAGTCTTTCGCTGACCTCTCAGATACCTTCCGGAGCCAGTTCGCGAGCAGTCGCAAATTTGAAAAGCAGTCTAGCGACCTCTACAAGGTCAAACAGAAAAATCATGAAACCACGAGGGCTTACCTAGATCGCTTCAACAAGGAAAAAAATGATGACTAGTTCGGTCCCCAGCCACTCGAAAGAGTCAGTGATGTGCAAGGGGTTCGGGACGACCTTGACTGGACCAGCCCTTACCTGGTTCATCGGCCTACCCAGAGGAAGTATCAAGTCTTTCGCTGACCTCTCAGATACCTTCCGGAGCCTGTTCGCGAGCAGTCGCAAATTTGAAAAGCAGTCTAGCGACCTCTACAGGGTCAAACAGAAAAATCATGAAACCACGAGGGCTTACCTAGATCGCTTCAACAAGGAAAAAGTAACTATCCCAAATTGCGACACTACGACTGCGATTGAAGCTTTCCGGCAAGGAATCATACCGGATGGAGAGTTGTACCAGGAACCAACCAAGCACCCATGTGCTACTTTCGAAGAGGTCCAGTCCACAGCACTGGCACACGTGCGATTGGAGGAGGACAGGTCTCTCCGAAGAAGGTCAGCAGAACCCAGAAACTCTGACAGGAAAAATAGCAATGATCGCAAGAGGGAATACCCAGAGCGAAGACGATCGCCCTTCGACCAGAGAAGGGGTAGGCGTGATCGGTACTACGACAGACACCCAGCCAAACGGGTTAACGTAGCACGAAACAAGCCACCAACGGAGAGGGAACGCGACCCATTGCCACCACCTCTGGAGGACTACAACCTTAAAGTATCACCATCACAACTGGTGAAGAACCTTTCCAAGATGGGAGATCTAGTCAGGTGGCCCAGAAAAGACAAGGCGCCTATGGCAGTGGCCGACGAGAAAAAATGGTGTGAGTTCCACGATAACCACGGCCATTGGACCAAGGATTGTATCATGCTAAGGAGGGAGGTGGCACACCTAATCTCTAAAGGCAAGATCCGGGAAGCGGCCCTAGACGCCAAGGTTCCTTGTGACCTTCTAGATAATCCCTACCGGAGAAAGACGAATGAGAAAACACCCCCTACCCCAGAAAGGGTGGTGAACGTAATAACCAGAGGATCAAGCGTGTGCGGCCTCACCTATTCGGCACCCAAGAGGAACGCACGAGAAGGGCACTTGGGAAAACCTACCCATTTAGAGAGGCGACCTAGATAACCGACCGGGTTAGCGATAGTCTTTGACGACTCCAACATTGAAAACCAGGTGGGGCCTCACCACGACGGTTTGGTAATCTCCTTACACATAGGAAACGTCCTTATGAGGAGGATACTGGTTGACACCGGTAGCTCTACCAACCTCATAACACTCACCGCCCTCAAAGAGATGGGATTGTCTGAAAACGACATCCACAAGCAACCAGTCCCCCTCATGGGATTCAGCGGAGAAGTGAAGCACACTGCAGGAAACATAACTCTACAAACCTTCGCCAAAGGAGTGAACTTGCAAGTAGAATTCATGGTGATAGACTGCCCATCCAGCTACAACGTAATCCTGGGTCGCCCCTGGCTACACGACATGAAGGCAGTGACCTCCACCTACCACCAAACGGTGAAGTTCCCAACACCACGGGGAATAGAGGAAATTCGAGGAGATCAGAGGCTAGCTAGAGAATGCTACAAGACAGCTCTGAAGCCTACGGCCACTAGGCCGCAGGCATAGCAATTACAGAGCGCTACCCCTCCTACCCAGACCCGAGAAGAAGAAGAAGAAGTGGAGGAGGTAGCAATAGGGGAAGGACGGATCGTTCGGCTGGGCATCGGGCTAGACACGTCCATCAAAGTAGAACTTATGTCCTTTCTAGAAAAACATCAGAGGTGCTTCGCATGGAGCCACGAAGACATGACTGGAATCGATCCATAGGTGATCACACATAAACTTAACACCGATCCTAGCTTTCCCCCCGTGAAACAAAAAAGGAGAAGATTTGCCCCGGAGCGAATCCAGGCAGTTGACGAATAGGTAAGGAAGCTACTAGACACAGGTAAGATCCGAGAGGTGAAATATCCAGAGTGGCTAGCCAACGTGGTAGTCGTCCCAAAGAAGAATGGGAAGTGGAGGGTTTGTGTGGACTTTACCGACCTGAACAAGGCTTGTCCTAAAGACTCTTTCCCACTCCCACACATAGACGCAATGGTCGATGCCACCGCTGGTCATGAACTCTTAACGTTCATGGACGCCTTTAGCGGCTATCACCAGATCCAGATGCACCCCGAAGATCAAGAAAAGACGTCCTTCATAACAGGACAAGGAACGTACTGCTATCGTGTTATGCCTTTTGGCTTGAGAAACGCTGGTGCGACCTACCAGCGGCTCGTTAACCATATGTTCCAGAACCAAATCGGGAAGACCATGGAGGGTATACATTGATGATATGGTGGTCAAGAGCACGGCGGAAGCTCAACACCAACAACACCTCGAGGAAGCTTTTAACATTCTCGAGAAATTCAATATGAAGCTTAATCCTCAAAAGTTCACGTTCGGAGCTCAGTCTGGAAAATTCCTAGGTTACATCGTGACTAAAAGGGGGATTGAGGCCAGTCCCGACCAGGTGAAAGCAATAGCCTCCCTAAGATCACCCAAGAACATCAAGGAAGTCCAGAAGCTCGCTAGGAAGATCGCCGCCCTTAACAGGTTCATATCCAAGTCGGCCGACAAGTGTCGATTGTTCTACGATATACTTAAGAAGAGCAAGTGTTTCCAATGGGACGAGCGACACGAGAAGGCTTTCCAAGAACTTAAGGGCTACTTCTCCAATCCGTTATTACTAGCCAAGCCAGTGCCAGGAGAAATCTTGCAGCTATATCTAGCGGTATCGGGAAGCACATTGAGTGGGGTTCTAGCCAGGGAAGCTGACAGACAATAAATGCTTGTTTACTTCGTAAGCAAGACAATGACTTCAGCAGAGACTAGATACACCCCCCTCGAAAAACTGGTCCTCGCCGTCATCATGAGTTCGAATAAGCTGCGCCCTTAATTCGAATCACATACGATCGTAGTCCAAACCAGCTACCCTCTGCGACAGGTGATGCAGAAGCTGGAGTTCTCGGGACGAATGACCAAGTGGGCAGTACAACTCAGCGGGTACGACATCAAGTACGAACCTCGCAAAGCCATAAAGTCGCAGGTCCTAGCTGACTTTGTCGCTGATTTCACACCTGATCTAGAACAGGCGGAAAACACAAGCACGCCCACCCCTATCCCAGGAGAGACATACAAAGCATGGACACTCAACACAGATGGGGCTTCTAACGCCAGAGGGATAAGGCTAGGGTAGTCCTAGAGTCCAGCAAAGGAGACAAGCTAGCTCAAGCCATAATATGCGACTTCGACGCCACAAACAACGAGGCAGAGTACGAAGCTTTGATCTTCGGATTAGAGCTAGCACGTGACCTAGCAATCCAGAATCTACAAGTAAGGTGTGACTCCCTCTTGGTAGTTAACCAGATACTGGGGTTATTTGAGGCAAAAGACGAGAGGATGGCTCTTTACCTGGAAAAGGCGAGAGCATTAGCGGGAGAATTTCAGCAGGTCACCTTCGAACAGGTGCCCAGAGAGAACAACACGTCGGCAGACGCCTTAGCGGGTTTAGGCTCAGAACTCAACCCAAGTGAATACTCTCAGATCCCGCTAGTGCACCTTCTTTACTCGGCGATCGAGCATCCCAAAGAAACACCCATGCTACACGCACTCCAGATAGCCAGTCTTGACACACACTCTGGAGAAAAGCCTAGCAGCTGGATCAAACCATACCTAGACTGGCTAGTACATGAGAAAGCACTTGAAGATAAGGCCGAGGCAAGGGCTTTAAGAGCCAAGGCCACATGATTCGTCGTTCACTAAGGCGTACTCTACCACAAGTCTGCATCTAGGGTCTTGCAAAGATGCGCAGAAGGAGAAGAGGTAGAAAGTGTTATGAGAGAGATCCATGAAGGGTACTGCGGGAACCATGCTGGTGGCAGAAGTTTGGCAAATAAAATACTAAGACAGGGGTGGTACTGGCCAACGCTGCGACGCGACGCCACCAAGTATGCCCAGGAATGTAAAGCTTGCCAGCGGCACGCGCCCACTTCTCACCAACCCTCCGAGAGCCTACATCCAACCCTTACTCCTTGGCCCTTCATGAGATGGGGGATGGATATTGTAGGAAAATTACCTCCTTCTACAGGGCAAAAAGTGTTCTTCTTGGCCATGACCGATTACTTCTCCAAGTGGATCGAGGCTGAAGCATATAAAGAGATCAAGGACAAGCATGTGATCTCGTTCATCGAGCGCAACATCCTATGCCGCTTTGGAATCCCAGCAACAATCGTCTGTGACAACGGTTCCCAGTTCATTAGCCAGAGAATGAGAGAATTCTACCAGGGGTGGAACATTGATCTAGTAACATCAACACCTAGATACCCCCAGGCGAATGGGCAAGCAGAATCCTCAAACAAGGTGATCATAAGCAACCTGAAGAAGAGATTAACCAAATCTAAAGGCAAGTGGGCAGAAGAGCTACCCTACGTACTTTGGGCTGATCGCACCACTCCCAAGAAAGCAACAGGGCAAACCCCCTTTTCTCTAGTATACGGGTGCGAGGCAGTCATCCCAGCTGAAATTCAGGTCCCAACCGCGCGATATGGTCTAACTACGCTTGACCAGAACAAGGAGCAACTCGAGGCAGACCTAGATACGGTCCAAGAATTATGGGAATCGGCCCACCTCAGAGTAGCTCGATACCAGCAACAGGTGTCCAGAAGCTATAACAAGAATGTAAGAGTGAAAGCCTTCCGAGTCGGAGAGTGGGTACTTCGCAAAGTATTCCAAAACACAGCAGAGCAAAACGCGGGAAAATTGGCACCTGGATAGGAAGGACCTTACAGGATCACGAAGGTCGTAGGGCAAGGAGCTTACCAGTTGGAATCCGAGGAAGGAGAACCAGTGCCTCCTCCTCCACAATTTGTGAAATCCTCAATTCCACTACCCTGTACCTCCTCCTCCACAATAGATACAAGGTGAGTCCTCCCTTCTCTTCTTTCTTGCTTTAATTTTCACATTGAGGACAATGTGAAGTTTAAGTTTGGGGGAGGGAATTCATGCTAGATAGATGCATTCATGTTTAATTTCTTGTCTTGCATTCATGTTTACTTTTGTCTTGCCATTTTATTTGCATGCTAAACATCCAAAAAAAATGAAAAATTTGTCAAAATGTCAAAAATTTCATGCATAACAGGATGCCATCAAATTTTCTTAAATGAGAATCTCTTGTCTTCAACGTAGTTAAATCCATGACTTGGGAAATTCCATATCTTTGCTTGGATGGATGAAACCCTTATTTTCTTGCATGATCATGGCTTGTTTGCTTGACATATTTGGATGAGCATGTGGACTCTTAAGGTTGTAGACTAATGTATGACATTCTAGGTAATGAGCACCTAGTGTGATGATTTTTAGCCTTTTTCTAGGACTTTGTCCTCTCTTTGCGTTGTGTGTGATTTTTCTATGCATCTCTAACTCTAGAACTTGAGATTGTATCTTTGTCAAGACCGCATTCATGACATTTACTTGTGACATTAAAGTGATAGAGGCATTGTTTTATTAGCCCTACTATTTCCCCTATCCACCCTATATTAGTGCCAATTTTTCTTGAAGCCCCAATTTTTGAAGCCTAAGCCTATTCTTTAAAACTCCACAAAAATTGTTTCCTTAGCCCAAATGGCTTGACCTTCCTAGAGAATAGGAGTCATGGGAGATGAATTTTAAGTGAGTTTGGGTTTGAGAGGAAAATATCATTTTGGTGGAAAAGAATTTCAAAAAGAAAAGAAAATGCAAAAGTGTGGAAATGTTTGGGAGAAGAAAAGAAAGTCTTGAAAAATAGTGCTTGAAAGTTGAGTTGGTGACATGAAAATAAATGTGCAAAATTTGGAAGTCACCAATGTGTTGTTGTGAAAAGAAGAAAAGCATGTGCAAAAAGGTTGAGTTTCAAATGAAAGAAAAGTGAAAGTGGGAGAGTGAAGTCCAAAGTTTGTGATGTGTTGAAATTGTGAAGTTTTCGGGTTTGTGAGGGTTTGTAAATGCTTGAATTGGTTATTTGGTGGTGAAGTGGAAGTATGACTCTTATTCTCTAGCTTAGCACCACATGACCAAAAATTTCCCTTACCCAAATCTTCTCACCTAAGCCCCACTACAACCCTTAAAAAGCCCTCTTGATTAGTGTCGCTTGCATTGTCTTTAGCGGTGGAGATTGAGATCTCTTACAAGCTTATGGTAGCTTAGAGATCATAGATGAATTTTAGTGATAAATTTGAAGCCCAAACACATGGAAAGAGAGTAAACACATACCCCCTAGTGAGGCGTAGAATTGATTCATGTGTCTTCATCTTTTTGAGTCATAGAACATGTGCAATGATTCCGGTTAGTCAAGTTTCAAGTTCTTTGATTATTGCTTGTTTTATTTTGAGGTGAATTCTTGAATTGCACTTGATGTGGGATGAAGAGTCTAATTGCTTGCTTGAGGACAATCAAGGTTCAAGTTTGGGGTATTTTAATGGCTTGCATCTAGCTCATGCTTAGAGTGCATATTAGGTTATGTTTCATTTGGTTTTGGTTCGCTTTTCTCTCTTTTAAGTTAGAATTTTAGTTGTTTTCGGTTTAGTGCCTTCGTTCGGACTCTACGCCTTGTTTGTGCGTTTTCAGGTGAAAATGGAAGAGTTTTGGTGATGGGAGATCAAAAGGAGCTTAAGAAGATGACATTAGCTCGAAGACGGAGTCAAGGAGAGCCCCGAAAAGACGCCGCAAGAAGCAAACCAAAGACCGAGCAAGACGAGAGCTGAAAAGACGAGCAACGGAACCAAACTCGGGGCCACAGCCCCCGACCCGGCCAGGTCACGGCCAGGGTCATGGCCGGGGTCGGGCTCCCTTGCCAAATCATGACCAAGGCGCAAAAATCAGGCCCCGACCCGGCCGGGTCACGGCCAGGGTCGTGGCCGAGGTCGGGGCTTTTCATCGCGTATGTGTGCGTTTGGCCCTCCGGAGTCGGACCCGGCCGGGTCACGACCCGAGTTGGAGCCCGGGTCACACCGCGGCGCTCCCGATTTCCTCTTTTGCCCCTCATTTTCTTTTAGGGTTGTATAAATGCATATTCTTCCCATTGGAAGACAATCTCTTTTCCCCCTTTTGGGGACTTTTTCCCATTTTAGGACCTCTATGGTGTTCTTGAGAGATTGAAGGATTTTGTTGGAGATGGGTGCCTTTTCAATCAATACAATGTTTGTGGGTATGAATTTCCTTATCTCTTCTTCATTTCTCTTGTTCTCCATGGATAGCTAGATTCCCAAATCCTAGGGTTTGGGGAAAACCCTATGGGTTCCAGGTAGTGCTTTGAATGCTTGCTTGAATTGAGATTTAAATTGTGGTTTGTGTCAATCTTATGTGCCTAATGCCAAATTGATTGTGATTTGAGACTTGTTGATGATTAGAACCGAGAGGTTAGGTTGTCAATAGGGAGATAGGTTAGGGACTTGTGTTGAGAGACCTCCTCTCTAACTTGAACTATAGGATTGATTGATTGATTTCCCTTTGAAATGAGAATTGATTTGGGAACTCTTGAGAGGTTGACCTACCGATAGAGGGTTGAGTTGGACGAGCTCACTCAAGCCACGACAGTGGATGAGGGCTTGAACCTATTGAGCCCCTATTAAGCCTAAAGGGCCTAGTTTTGGATCAAGCCACGAAAGTGGATGATTATCATATTCTAGGTACGATTTGTTTGATTCGATAGGATTGGACAATGACTCTAGGTAGATGCCTCCAAACCATGATTTGATCTTGATTTATGTATGCTTGCAAAGTACTATTTGGATCTATAGTGTGAGTACCCAGATTCTAGGATTGCCTTTCCCATAGTAAACTTGCATCAATTTGTTAGTTCCTTTCTCCTTTTACTTAGTTGTTATTTGAGTTCTTTTATTTCAATACCAAATTGCCTCATATTAGCCTAGCTACTTTGATTGTCGGTTCACCAACTCTACTAAAGTCCTAGAGATTCGACACCTTGGTACTACACGATCCGTATACTTGCGGTATTGGTCTAGTAGCCTATCAAGTTTTTGGCGCCGTTAACGGGGACTTTTGATAGTTTTGGTTGTTTCCGACATCCGGTAGTCTAGGTCCTTTTGCTTTTAATTTTGTTTCTTTTTGTTTTTGATTGTAGGTTTCTTAGACCATGAGTATGTTGAGATTTGAGCAATTGGAAGATGAGCACTTCCATGAGTACTTCTCTAGATTTCTACAAGTGGTGCAAGAACATGATGCTTGGGGTTATCAATACCACAAGTTTGAGTTGTGCAAGTGCTTAATTGAGGGTATGAATCCTGTAACTTTTGATTTGGCAATGTACATGAGTAAGAGAAGATTATGGGATATGGGAAGTGATGAGTGTTGGGACTTCTTTTGCTTCATGAGTGATGAATTTATTCAAGTCGAATCTCCACCGATACCTTAACCGGATGAAACTTCTTATGCTTATCTTGAGAGTTTGGTAGAGGATCTTGCAAACAAAGTCAATAGCTTGGTTGTGGAGCATTGTGAAAGGTGTGATTCTTCTCTCCACTCAACAACCACTTGCCCATTCTATACGTATGAGAAAGCGGGAGACATCACATTGGAATCCAATGACCATGAGTTAGATGTGTCAAATGAAGGCATTGTCGTCATGGATGAGCCCTTAGAACTCAACGAGCTTGATGGATCCCGGGGTGATGAGATGGAGAGTTCAGATGTTTTGAAAGAGATGGGTGATCTATGTTAGGGTGAGAGGTTCTCTTATTATGAATTAGAGGATGAGAGGTTCTTTGATGATGGATTAGAGGATGATGAAAGAAATGAGCAAGATTCCGTCATTGAGGTGTGCCCTTCACCAATGAATCCTCCTCCTATGCTTTCTAATTGGGAATCTCCTTTCTCGGTCTTAGATACCCCATGTAAGTTTTTCCCTAATTTCTCTCCTATTGTCATTCAAGATATGCATGATCAAAAACCATGTTTAGAGCCTAAAGTAGAATCTAGAGATTACTATGAGGTTATCTTTGAGGAAAGTGCTCAAAAGAGATTTGATCCATATTATATATATCTTAAGAAGTCTCCACCCAAACAAAATTGGTTTCAACATATTCCATTTCATAAAAGTAGTGCTAGCCTATTTGATAGGTTAAAGCGGTATTTGAATGCTATATTATTCATTTTTAAACCATCATTTGGCTACTTGCACCTTTGTGAGATGTGCTCACAAAGTTTTGATAGGTTATTGAGGGCTTTAACAATAATTGATCTAAGCATTTGATAATGCATCATGGCCAAGCTATTGACCTTAAACAAGCGCTCCTTGGGAGGCAACCCAAGTCATTCTTTGTTAGTAGGTTAAGTTGAATAAAGGCTAGAAGTTGGATAATGGGTAGTTGTTGCTAAGTGCTCTTTGTTGCTTGCTTGGTAGTGCTTGATTGCCATGTTTCTTGAGGCTTGCTTGTGGTTGTCCTTGCCGGGACAACGTTTTGCTATTGTTGCTTGTGGAATTTCTTGTCTAGTTAAGTGTAGGCAAATAGCAAGGATTCTTGACTCATACTTCCGTCTCCAAATTGGTGAAATCCTCAATTCCACTTCCCTATACCTCCTCCTCCACAATAGATACAAGGTGAGTCCTCCCTTCTCTTCTTTCTTGCTTTAATTTTCACATTGAGGACAATGTGATGTTTAAGTTTGGGAGAGGGAATTCATGCTAGATAGATGCAAACATGTTTAATTTCTTGTCTTGCATTCATGTTTACTTTTGTCTTGCCATTTTATTTGCATGCTAAACATCCAAAAAAAATGAAAAATTTGTCAAAATGTCAAAAATTTCATGCATAATAGGATGCCATCAAATTTTCTTAAATGAGAATCTCTTGTCTTCAACATAGTTAAATCCATGACTTGGGAAATTCCATATCTTTGCTTGGATGGATGAAACCCTTATTTTCTTGCATGATCATGGCTTGTTTGCTTGACATATTTGGATGAGCATGTGGACTCTTAAGGTTGTAGACTAATGTATGACATTCTAGGTAATGAGCACCTAGTGAGATGATTTTTAGCCTTTTTCTAGGACTTTGTCCTCTCTTTGCGTTGTGTGTGATTTTTCCATGCATCTCTAACTCTAGAACTTGAGATTGTATCTTTGTCAAGACCGCATTCATGACATTTGCTTGTGACATTAAAGTGATAGAGACATTGTTTTATTAGCCCTACTATTTCCCCTATCCACCCTATATTAGTGCCAATTTTTCTTGAAGCCCCAATTTTTGAAGCCTAAGCCTATTCTTTAAAACTCCACAAAAATTGTTTCCTTAGCCCAAATGGCTTGACCTTCCTAGAGAATAGGAGTCATGGGAGATGAATTTTAAGTGAGTTTGGGTTTGAGAGGAAAATATCATTTTGGTGGAAAAGAATTTTAAAAAGAAAAGAAAATGCAAAAGTGTGGAAATGTTTGGGAGAAGAAAAGAAAGTCTTGAAAAATAGTGCTTGAAAGTTGAGTTGGTGACATGAAAATAAATGTGCAAAATTTGGAAGTCACCAAAGTGTTGTTGTGAAAAGAAGAAAAGCTTGTGCAAAAGGGTTGAGTTTCAAATGAAAGAAAAGTGAAAGTGGGAGAGTGAAGTCCAAAGTTTGTGATGTGTTGAAATTGTGAAGTTTTCGGGTTTGTGAGGGTGTGTAAATGCTTGAATTGGTTATTTGGTGGTGAAGTGGAAGTATGACTCTTATTCTCTAGCTTAGCACCACATGGCCAAAAATTTCCCTTACCCAAATCTTCTCACCTAAGCCCCACTACAACCCTTAAAAAGCCCTCTTGATTAGTGTCACTTGCATTGTCTTTATCGGTGGAGATTGAGATCTCAACAAGCTTATGGTAGCTTAGAGATCATATATGAATTTGAGTGATAAATTTGAAGCCCAAACACATGGAAAGAGAGTAAACACATACCCCCTAGTGAGGCCTAGAATTGATTCATGTGTCTTCGTCTTTTTGAGTCATAGAACATGTGCAATGATTCCGGTTAGTCAAGTTTCAAGTTCTTTGATTATTGCTTGTTTTATTTTGAGGTGAATTCTTGAATTGCACTTGAAGTGGGAGGAAGAGTCTAATTTCTTGCTTGAGGACAAGCAAGGTTCAAGTTTGGGGGATTTTGATGGCTTGCATCTAGCTCATGCTTAGAGTGCATATTAGGTTATGTTTCATTTGGTTTTGGTTCGCTTTTCTCTCTTTTAAGTTAGTATTTTAGTTGTTTTCGGTTTAGTGCCTTCGCTCGGACTCTACGCCTTGTTTGTGCATATTTAGGTGAAAATGGAAGAGTTTTGGTGATGGGAGATCAAAAGGATCTTAAGAAGATGACATTAGCTCGAAGACGGAGTCAAGGAGAGCCCCGAAAAGACGCCACAAGAAGCAAACCAAAGACCGAGCAAGACGAGCAACGGAACCAAACTCGGGGCCACAGCCCCCGACCCGGCCAGGTCACGGCCAGGGTCATGGCCGGGCTCGGGCTCCCTTGCCAAATCATGACCAAGGCGCAAAAATCAGGCCCCGACCCGGCCGGGTCACGGCCAGGGTCGTGGCCGGGGTCGGGGCTTTTCTTCGCGTATGTGTGCGTTTGGCCCTCTAGAGTCGGACCCGGTCAGGTCACGGCCCGAGTTGGAGCCCGGGTCACACCGCGGCGCTCCCGATTTCCTCTTTTGCCCCTCTTTTTCTTTTAGGGTTGTATAAATACATCTTCTTCCCCTTGGAAGACAATCTCTTTTCCCCCTTTGGGGATTTTTTTCCCATTTTAGGACCTCTATGGTGTTCTTGAGAGATTGAAGGATTTTGTTGGAGATTGGTGCCTTTTCAATCAATACAATGTTTGTGGGTATGAATTTCCTTATCTCTTCTTCATTTCTCTTGTTCTCCATGGATAGCTAGATTCCCAAATCCTAGGGTTTGGGGAAATCCCTATGGGTTCTAGGTAGTGCTTTGAATGCTTGCTTGAATTGAGATTTGAATTGTGGTTTGTGTCAATCCTATGTGCCTAATGCCAAATTGATTGTGATTTGAGACTTGTTGATGATTAGAACCGAGAGGTTAGGTTGTCAATAGGGAGATAGGTTAGGGACTTGTGTTGAGAGACCTCCTCTCTAACTTGAACTATAGGATTGATTGATTGATTTCCCTTTGAAATGAGAATTGATTTGGGAACTCTTGAGAGGTTGACCTACCGATAGAGGGTTGAGTTGGACGAGCTCACTCAAGCCACGACGGTGGATGAGGGCTTGAACCTATTGAGCCCCTATTGAGCCTAAAGGGCCTAGTTTTGGATCAAGCCCCGAAAGTGGATGATTATCATATTCTAAGTACGATTTGTTTGATTCGATAGGATTGGACAATGACTCTAGGTAGATGCCTCCAAACCATGATTTGATCTTGATTTATGTATGCTTGCAAAGTACTATTTGGATCTATAGTGTGAGTACCCAGATTCTAGGATTGCCTTTCCCATAGTAAACTTGCATCAATTTGTTAGTTGCTTTTTCCTTTTACTTAGTTGTTATTTGAGTTCTTTTATTTCAATCCTAAATTGCCTCATATTAGCCTAGCTACTTTGATTGTCGGTTCACCAACTCTACTAAAGTCCTAGAGATTCGACACCTTGGTGCTACGCGATCCGTACACTTGCGGTATTGGTCTAGTAGCCTATCAGTAACTGCCCGCGTTTCCGTTCGCTCACAGCGCAGGTTTAAAGCGTGGCCGGCCCTTGTCTTCTCATTATTCTTCACCATAGCTGCGCCGAACTAGCCTCCTTTCCTCCATTGTTGAGCACCAAAGTCCCAAACAACACCAAATCAAGTGATTCTTCTCCCTAATCTACTCCTCTTCATCAATCAACAAGTAATCTCTTCTCTACTCTTCTCTTTTCCTTGATTAATTAGTGATTTTTGAGCTTGAACTTGTAGATCTAGGTTTTGTCTAAATTCTCTAGATTTGTCAATTTCAACTCTAATTTGCATGATTAATTGCTACTTGTTGGTTACTTTGCATGATTCTAGCTTGATTCTTTGATTTCCTTGCTTGTTCTTGGGAAATTTGGATTGTGATTGATTTTGCCTAAAACTAACCTAGGTAGTGATTTTTGTTGGATTGTTGTGAGATTGTCCTTGCCGGGACAATCAAATTTGCTTGTGGTGTTGTTTTGTGAATTTGTGGTGCAGGAGCAGGTACAGAATGCCTCCTCGTCCAACAAACCGTAGAGGCACCTCTAGAGCTTCATCTTCTCGTGAACGTCCACAGTCATCTCGGCCCAGTTCATCTTCTGCTCGCCCCCGTGGCCATTTCTCTCCGCCTACCCGAGTAGGGGAGGTGACTCCATCTCAGTTCGGGTTCAGTTTGAGCGACCCTGTGCACATTGCTCGATTCAAGCTCCTCCATAACCGACCAATACATGCTCCTCGGTACTTGGATTGGGCGTTTCTGAAGGAATTGGGTTTGAAGGATGAGCTTAAGAAATGTGAGAATGCCCAACACTTGAGAGATTTTCTCCGGCTACAGCAGCCTGCTTACAAGGGTCTTGTTTTGGAATTCCTGAGCACTCTAGAAACGCATGTCCTTGCCGGGGCAAATAACAGAGTGGGGGAGTGCACATTCCAGCTTGGGGGAGTGGGAAGGACAATCACGTTGGATGAAGTAAATATAGCGTTTGGTTTCTTCCGTGCTGCTGATCATGAGGTGAAATGGGAAAGTCAAGCTTTTTGGCTCGATAATTCACAATGGAGAAAGATGACAGGAAAGGCAGAGTACAAGGCCTCTAGAGCAAAGGCTTCTTCTATTACCCATCCTGTGCTTCGTGTGTTGCAGCGTTATTATGCTCTGTCTATTACAGGAAGGGGAGACGGAGAGGGTAATGCACCAAAGAAGGATTTGATGCTCTTGACTGCGTATTTGGAGAATAGGAGGGTGAACTATGGCGCAGTCCTTATAAACAACTTGGCTCACATTAGCAGGAAGGGCACAGGACCTATCACGATTGGAGCCCTTGTCACTGTTTTGGCTAGACACTACCAGCTTGATTTGACTCAGTATGGCGGAATGATTGAGCCCGTACCGATGGATTTCGCCTACCTCAACAAGATGGGTGCCCTGCACTTCCACTATGGTCACTATTACTGGGCGATTGGAGATACCAAGAGGGTGATGCAGCTTCCTGATGTGTAGAGAGTTGTCTTAGAGACTGGACGAGAGAATGCTGCTACTTGGATGATCACTCCTCGGGATGGTGATCTCCCGCTTGAGGAGGTCGAGGGACATCGAGGCAAGAGGCGACGAATTCAGAGGAATGTTGAGGAGTCTGAGGATGAGGCTACAGCTGATGAGGATTGTGAGGGTGATGAGGATTTCATTGATGAGGAGGAGCTCGAGCCAGAGATTGGTGATCAGGCTGCTGATGCTGATGCAGTGGACGTTCAGGGTGTTGGTGGTTATCCTCATGGCCAGTTTGACCAGTTGGTGAGCATGATGGGAGGGCTCACTACACAGATGACTCAGTTCAGGACCCATGTGGATCAGCGATTTGACTATCAGGAGCAGAGGATGGACCACTACAGGCAATACCACGATGAGCAGCTTCATCAGCTTCACACTCGTATGGATGGTTGGACACAGGAGGGTGGATTCCCAGCTTATCAGTATTATCCATATCCGGGCTACCCACAGCAGTTCCCACCACCACCACCACCACCACCGGAGTAGGTCCCACTTCCTTCCCATCTGGATGACTCGGTTAGTATTTTCGTCCTCTTTTCTTTTATTTTACATTGGGACAATGTAAAGTTTAAGCTTGGGGGAGGGGATTATTGGTTAAGTCATCTCATCTTTGCATTCATATAGTTGCATTTGCATGTTTAATTTCTTGTTTTGCATTGATTAAAATTTTGAAAAAAATACAAAAAAAATTGGAAAATTGAAAAATCACAAAAAATATTGCATTCTTGGATCCAACTTTCCCTACTTGACCATTTGTCTCTCTAAGTTAAGAGTATTATCTAACCCATGACTAGCTTGTTGGTTGAAGTTTCCTTGGATTGAAGCATGATTCGTTAGGTTATTAATCTTGATTATAGGATTGAGCATGCATAAGAAGTTGAAATTTTGAATTGTTTATGAAGTTCTAGACATATATACCTTGTGAGATTATTTTGAGCCTTTTATTGCATATTTGCATCTTTTTCTTGAGTGTATCACTTTGATTGCTAGCTCTAGAACTTGTGTTTAGATATCTTTTTCAAGGCTACATTTACATGGTTTGAATGCATGACATTAAAATGATTGAGGCATTTTTATTAGCTCATTATATCCTTATCTACCTTATACATGATCCTTTGTTTGATAGCCCACTTGTTGAGCCTAAAAGCCTTATTTTGTAGCTCCACAAAAATTTCCTTAGCCTATATAAGCTTGACCCTTTCCGGGATATAGGATTTAGCTAGGGTGCTTTTGTGTAGTTGGAAATGATTCTTGGGTGAGTTGGTTGAAAAGAAAGGATTTGTGTAAAGTTGAAAGAAAGAAAAAGATAAGGAGTTGAAAAAAAAAATGATGAAAAGAAAGAAAAAAAAATTGTTTGATTGAGGTAAATTAAAGTGAGAAATCAAATTAAAAAGCCTCAAGTGAGTTGAATGAGAAAAAAATGAGCAAAAGTGTATAAAGAAAAGTGATGGAGAAGAGGTGGAACAAGTTGGTGAACATATGAAGTGAAGTGGTTAAAGTTTGGGTAGTTAGCTAGTTCTAGTTCCCGGTTTTAGCACCACATGACCAAACAATTCCCTACCTACTTGTGTATACCTTGGCCCCATTACAACCCTTTAAAAAGTCCTCATGATTTTTGTTGTGTGTTTGATCATTCGTAGTGGAGATTTGGAACACTGATGCAAGCCTATGGTAGTCTAGTTTTTAAAGTTGATTTTGAGCGAAACACATCCCTTAAACACTTGAGTGAAGAGTGTAAAACACATTGCCTTGGTGAGGTCTAGAATGGATGAATGATTTGATTTTGAAAGCTTCTCATACATGTGTGCAATGATGTCTTGGTCAAGGTTTAATTTATTGATGAAATGTGGATTGATATTGAGATGGATGCTTTAACTTGCTAGTTGTGGTGTGATCTTGACTTTATTTCTTGCTTGAGGACGAGGGAAAGAGGTGATGTAGTCAGTTTTGGAACATTTAGAAAGTAATTGTACCCCTTCTAAAAAAAGGTTACTAAATAGTCAGTATATAAAGCCTCATTCCCCTACATTTTCTCTCTCCTCCCATTATTTTTCCTCTCTCCTCTTCTCCCTCTCTATCGCCGTGCAACTCCTCCTCCATGGACAATCAAAATCTCAGATCCCCAAATTTCTCCATGAAGCCCCCAAATCCAGATCCATAACCCTAACTGCCTCCTCTTCCCAATTTCCTTCGCCAAATCTCAGATCTCCGAATCCGAATCTCAAATCTCAGATCCGTAATCCCGGTCCTGTTTATACCGGAATCGTGTGGATTGCTTTCCAGGATCGAAATCGGCTTCGGATCTTAACTCCTCCGGCTGCATGTAAGGCTCTTTGATTTGATTTGAGTCGATTTCACTTATCCTGCGTCTCCGCCGCCGATTTCAGCCCGACCGACTTGCCGGAAGGCGAAACTTCGTCGCCAGTTCAGGAAGGATTTGATTTCTCGCTTCTCAAGCCTGTCAGAGTCCTCAACCGCCATTGCGATCTCAACCTTCCGCCTTCCGATCCACAAAACAAGGTTAGATTTGGCTTCGCCTTTGCTGTTTCAATCCATAACTCTGAGCGCGATTCCCGTAACTATCCTTATTCAATTATCTGTTGTTCCATTTGCGAAATGAAATTATGGCCTCTTGTTCTGCTAGATCTCTAGTGTGGATATTTTATCTTCCTCCTACTATGAGATGCGAACACGTAGGCGATGGCTGTCCCCGATCAAGATTAAAGACAACGAGCGCTCTTTTTTTTTTTTTGAATTTAAGGGTAATTTTATAAACTTAAAAAGGGAACAAAATTGCTAGCTCGGCTAGCTACTTACAGTCTCACCACACTCCAATCTCTCCAAGTAATTTTTAGCTGCTCTAGACTTAGGTTTGAACCTAGCCTTACAACAATTCCTAATATGCCTAATACAATAGGCCTTGCAATCCTCAATACTAGTATGCTTGTTCTCAAAAACCACTAAATTCCTGATTTTCCAAATGAAAAACATAACAGTGCAGTGGCAGTGACTCCAAAGGCTAAACGCTATCGAGTTCTTGTCTCTGAAAGACGTTGATTGAATGATCCAATCTTCAAGGTTGCTGCTTCTTCTTCCTATACGTGCCCAGCTCAAGACATCAAAGAGAACTTTAGCAGAGAATGAGCACTCGAACCACAGGTGGTTAGGGGTCTCTTGCTGCTGTGCAAGGCAGAGCACACAAATGTCGTCACTAGATAAACCCCATTGCTTGAGTTGAGATTTCGTCCTGGTTCCTCCATTGAGTGTTTTCCAAGCATTGAAAGCCGCATGTTAAGCTTATGCCAGATCTGGTCAGCCCACGCAACAATGTTGCCCCTGTTTCTAAGGCTCTCATACAGCCCTTTTGAATCAAATTTACCCTGCCTGGCAATGATGATCGAAGGCTCATTGTTGCTATTCAAAGAGGCGTTGAAATCATTCCTCAAGCTCAGAACAGACTTCCACGGCGAGCTATCAGAGGATTTGCTTTCCACCGCTCAAATACTAGTGCCCCTAAGGTGATATTCATTCACCCATCGTTGCCAAATGGACTCAGAACCGTTAAAAGCATAAAAAATTAGCTCAACCATGTTCGTTTTGTTCCAAGCCACCAAGTCCTTAAGCCCCAGCCCCCCTTCAACCTTCGGCCTGCAAACTCTTTGCCAAGCTATAGGGGCTTTCGAGCTACTGCTGTTGCCATCCCACAGAAAGCTCCTAAGAACCCGGTTAATGTCAGCAATAGTCGATTTAGGGAGCAGGGAAATCTGGAGCCAATATTGTATAATTCCAGTGAATACAGCTCTAGAGATCAGCAAATTTCGCCAAACAACGAGAGCTCTTACTTTGACTAGTTCTCGTTTTTTTTTCCTGTAACTTTATATAAGGTTTGGATTTTGTGGCTTAGAAAGTTTGTTGGCTGTTTTGATATATGCCATACGTGATTAGAATTTTTCGTGCAAAATGATAGATTAAATAAGTGATGAATGATGATCAAAGGGAGCAAGCTAGCTATAGCGCATAGTTGAATTGTCTACGTGGCCAGTTTGGTTTCCTTTCCAACATTTTTTCCCTTTTGAGTGTTTAGTCAAATGAATTTGTATTGATATGATAGTTTTTTCCTAGCAATTCATGAGTTCTTTTTTACTTTGCTTGAATTTATTAGACTTGCATTATGTTGTAAGTTACACGTTTATTGAACTTAAAAAGAGGAAGATTTGCTTGGAAAAGGTCACTTTCCTTTGGTGATGACAAGTTGAGTTTACGTGTTTAGGTGATGACAAGTTGAGTTTATGAGTTTTGTTGATGACAAGTTGAGTTTACAGGTTTAGGTGATGATCAGTTGGTTTTAAGGGTTTTGGTGATGACAAGTGGGTTTTACGGGCCTTGGTAATGACAAGTTGATTTTATTTTGCATTGCTAGATTTGTCTATATATTACTTTTAATTATAGCCTATTAGCTCAAATGGTAGAGCAACGTGCTTAACGCACAATAATGTGGGTTCAAATCCCACATAGGCATACTAACAAATTCTGATAACAAGTTGCATACGTGATGACAAGTTAGGGTAATGACAAGTTTTGTACGTGATGATAAGTTTTTTGTATGTGACGATAGGTTGAGTGATGACAAGTTTTTGTATGCAACGACAAGTTTTTGTACGCGACGACAAGTTTTTGTATGCGACGACACGTTTTTTGTACGTTATGACAGGTTTTTTGTACTCTATGACAAGTTTTTTTATATGAGATGACAAGTTTTCTATGCGATGACAAGTTTTTCTACGCAATGACAAGTTTTTCGTAAGGGATGACAAGTTTTCTTCGCAGTGACAAGTTTTCATAAGGGATGACAAGTTTTCAACGCAATGACAAGCTTTTCTACACAATGACAAGTTTTTCTAAGCTATGACAAGTTTTATGCATGGTAACAAGTTGTATTCAATTTTCCGGTGACAGGATTTTTGGATGACAGGATTTCCGATGACAAGTTTTCAGGTGGCACGCGTGTAATTTTTTTTTACCTGGGGTATTTTCGGAAAAACGACTAGTTAGCACATAAATTTTCAAGGCAGCCTACCCGCTCCACAAATCTTCCCATATAGCCTACTTACCAAATTTTCTCCTTGAGGACAAGCAAGGTTCAAGCTTGGGGGAATTTGATAGAGCATATAGGTTGTAGTATTTAGGACATGTTTTGATTAGTTTTTCATGCATTTTTAGGTAGATTTTCCCTTATTTTGTAGTTTAGCTCTAGTGTTGGAAGTTTCGGAATCTACACTCGTTTGGTTGATATTTGCAGATATGTTGATCGAGTGTCGGATCCGTGGTGATGGTGGACTTAGAAGTGAGCTTGAAGGTGCCAAAGGAGTGTGCAAGGATGAAGGCTAAAGAAGAAATCAAGTGTTCAAAGTTCTTGAAGGATCTCGGTGGAAAAGCCCAGAAACTCGGGCAAGGCACCGAAAGCGCGCCCGCGCTTCAGAGGCATAGGCCGAGTTTCTACGACAGAGCTTCTGGCTTGAAAACTCGGGCACGGCTTCAGAAACTCGCCCGAGTTTCCATGGTCCTGCCCACGTTTTCCCCCGCGTCAGCGAGAGTGTTATATTTGTATGGGCTTGGGCTTGTGGGTTGAAACATGTTTTGGATAGTATTTTTAGAAACCTCTTAGATATATTTTTGGATATTAGTTTCTAGGTATTATTATCTCATTATTCTTGACTTGAGGATTATTGTTGGAGCTTTGAGAAGAAGAAACCTCTTTGGAGAAAACTTGTAAGCTTTTCAATGTCTTTCAATAACTAAACCTCTTTTGCTTAACTAGTTAATTGAAGTTGTGAATGAAGCATTATTGTGATATTTGATTGTTCTTAATTTCCCTTGACTAGATTGTTTTCTCTATGCTTAATTGATTAAATTTGATTTAGGATTTTGTTAGATTGGCCATCTAATTGAATCTCTAGGTTGAATTACAACTAGATCTTTCTAATTACCGGTTGGTGTTAATTAGATCATAAGTAGAACCTTTAATCAATCTATGACTGGTAGGACTAATTGATTAAAGAAGAGAATTCAATTGCATGTTATTTGGATGTCCGGTAGCTCTGAATGCATGTTTCTATTGATACTTGAATCTTAATGATGTTGTCAAGTTGAATCTAGGAGGTCTCTTAGGTTATTTGATAATTAGGGTTGTTAGTACCGGTCGGGCTAATAACTAGAATTGAAGTAGGATTAATAATTCCATGAAGTTGGGTTATTAGCATTCCGCAGTAGATTGGTCAAGGTAAAAAGAGAATTTTGATAACCAATTATCAATAATTGAATTCACAATGGAAATTAACTGGTTAAGCATACTTCTCTCATATTTGATAAATCAATCTTAGTTTTGCATGTTCAATTTATTAGTTAATAGAATAACACTAAAAAAAAACCCCGTTTACATTCATTCGAGTATACAAATTCAATACACAAAAACACAAGTCTCTGTGGGATCGACCCTTACTTCCCTACTACGTTAGTTGGGTTGTTTGGTTTACTTTGATAGGTATTAAAGGTGACTAAAATACCTTTATCAGGCGGCGTGTTCGAATTCTGATCGCTTTTACGCGAGAAAGGGGGAACACACTCTAAGCCTAAGTATTCCTCAATGACCGATAGCGTACAAGTACCGTGAGGGAAAGGTGAAAAGAACCCTATTTAGGGAGTGCAAAAGAGAACCTGAGATCCGATGCGAACAATCAGTCGAAGGAGCGGAGCTTAAGGAAAGCAAATGATTGTTCTAGAATGGCTATTGTTCACAATGGCTTTCCTTCCCCAACGCAGATGAAAGAGCCAACATGGCGTTCAATGCATGCACCCTACAAAGGGAAGAGCTCCTTCTCAATCCCATTCGACCTCGGGGTCATGATCTGCCTATTATGTGTCCCTGATTCTACTAGTAATAGGTATAACTATTTGTCCCTTCATCCATTGCTGCTTGCCTCTCACCATCTTACACTCTTGACCAAAGCTTTGGCTTTCCTTGCGGATTAGCTATTCTTGTCCTTGAGGAACTGGTTAAAGAGCTTTGGCAAGAGCAGCTTCAATTTGGGCTTGGGCTTTGACAAGACTTGAAGGGGCAAAGCTCCAAGTCTCGTAGAGACCTTTCTCAAATGCACTGAATGCTCTTCCGATAGGGCTTGGATGCGAACCCCTTCCATGAGAAAGAAAGGAGCCTAGCGGCCTTTTTCTGTCTGAAGGGAATCTAGGAATGAGTGGGGATCCCTGTTAGTTCATAGGTTGGCTAGTTGCACCCCATCTTTTTAGCACCGGATTTCTTCGCATTTCAGCGGGGCTTTGACAAGACTTGAAGGGGCAAAGCTCCAAGTCTCGTAGAGACCTTTCTCAAATGCACTGAATGCTCTTCCGATAGGGCTTGGATGCGAACCCCTTCCATGAGAAAGAAAGGAACCTAGCGGCCTTTTTCTGTCTGAAGGGAATCTAGGAATGAGTGGGGATCCCTGTTAGTTCATAGGTTGGCTAGTTGCACCCCATCTTTTTAGCACCGGATTTCTTCGCATTTCAGCGAGGTACGGACCAAAATCTCCGGAACCACTAGCTAGGGGGTTCCCCTTTTTCACAGGCTCCGCTTTCTGAATCGGTGAATGAAGAATCGCGAACATAAAAAATTCTGGTTGACCATGTTGCTACTAAGGTTCTGAAAGAAGGCAGCTAAATATACTAGAAACCCAAAATGGCCACCATAGCTTAATTATTGTATGACTAACCATACAATTAGTATTTCAATCTTATTCTTCAGTTGAATCTTGGACCCAAAAAAAACTTCAGTTGAATTAATTTTGTTTGAATTCGTTGGGCGAGGGATTAAGTTTGTATTCCCATCCTTGACCATAACTGCGTCAGCGTCTACTTGCTTTTGCTTCAAACTAACCATTTACTACATGCATGAGCTGGGTTTACAAAAGTTAAACGACCATAGAAGCCAAAGTTTATAATACACCACGAAGGTACATCGAACTTGGTCATATTCTTCAAAAACACAACAAAACACGCATGTACAATTAATATCTAGACATATATATATTCCATGCAAATTAAAAAAGCCCACGCATATATGTAGTTATGTACAATATCTAGACATGCAACCAACAAAACACAACCCCGCTGACCAGAAATTTAAACAAAAGTAGCTAGGTAGAGAGGCTAAACATCCACCACCACCGTCACCACCATACCACCGTCACCAGTGACGAATCTAGGGGGGCATGAGGGGGCCCGTGCCCCCCTCCCGTCGGGTTAATTTTCGGTATATATATGTAATTTTTGATTAAATATTAATATATTTTAATTAATGTGTATTAATATGACATGAAAATCAACTAGTCTAGATGGTTTCTTGCTTAATTTTGGTTTAACTCCACCAAGGTTCAAATTCCCATAGCACCATTTTGCTTTTTTATTCAAATTTTTTTGGTATAAGAGCTTTTTTATTCAAATTTAATGTATTTCTCTCAAAATTTTGTTTATAAACTAGCTATTTACTGCATAAATTAGATTTCATACACATCGTATTTTTTTTTAAAAAAAAAGTACCTATTTTATTACTATTTAAGAGTATTGAGTAGCTAAATTTATCGATTATTCTTAAATCATTGGATCTCGTACACGAGTTGGGCGGCTGTGCCCCCTTTAAATCCGTTCTGCGTTCGTCACTGACCGTCACCACCATATATATGTACGTACTAGTAGGCCTTGGCTTATATATACATATATACATGCACATAACGTATATACGCCGTCATTTCTTCAGTTAACACTAGCCGATTTTCTTTGGGAGGAAAACATCTGTAAGAACCGTCTTGGAGCTCAAAGACGCCTTCAACATCGCCACCGCCTACAATAGTACAATCATATAACGTATAATGTACACAAACACCAAAGATTGTACGAGATTTGAACTAATTAATAACTAAGTCCATGCATGCACATTTGTGAAAGAAAAACTAACTAGAAGCATACGTGCATCGGTGCATACCATGTTCATATCAAGGATAACCTCTTTTTCCTCGAGACGAGTCACATCTTGAACGTTGAACTTGTTGAGAAGCATAATACTCGAAATCGTCGACATGGGCTGCACACACAAATCATCCATGATCATATAAGTGACCACCCCTTTAACGTACCCGCCACGACTCTCGCCTTTGGCACCGCCACCGGACGGGGACACGTACGCCAACTCCGAGCTCATCTCCTTCGAACAACTCGGGCATTTCACCCCCTCAACATCCGAAACAAACTTGTGAGAAGAGTTATGAGCGCATGCATAGAAGGGGTTATTGGCTCCCGGAGCCGGTTTCATGGTCAAAAGAGGGACGTCATAGGAAGCTAAAACGGAGGGTTGTTTAGGGTTTAGGAGGACGTCTTTGTTAAGACCCTCTTGAACGTAGTCGACGCTGAGGCTCTCGAGGCTCCCGTAGATGCTTCCGATGCTGCCCGCCATGGACGCCTTGTTGATATACTTGACGACGGTCCCTAGAGGCAAAGATAGGATGTGGAGTAAGAAGTCAACGCTCTCTTTTCCGGCCTCGGCGAATAGGACCTTCTTTCTGCTTTTGTCGATCAATAGCTTCATGGTGATCTTACTCTTCTTTGTTGTTGCCATTCTAGCTAGGTAGCTCGATCTCTCTTTCTTTCAAGTTGTTTTTGATTGATGTGGATGTAGGAGATGCGTACGATATATATTGCATGTCAGCCAGCTATGTAGATTTGGTGAGCCAAGTTTGCTATATATGAACTTTTCAGTTCTAAGTCTAGCCTCAGGTCGAAGTACGTGGCGCTATCCCGATATATCTGGAGGTTGCTTCAAGCTACAACTGTCGATCAATAAGATGCATAGCAGGATGAGTGGATGACAACACTGACCTATACGCTATATATATAGGTTATGCATCTATCAATATTATAATCAGATCATTCTGATCGAGCAACAATTGTACGGTATGTAACCTAGGGTCGGATCGGCTCCAAACGGAATCAGATGGATCGGGATCGACTTTTGCCAAAAGACCTAGATTGGAAAATACGATCCCGTATAATTTGGTTGATACTCCCTCCGTTTCAAAATACATCACCATTTGGACTTTGCACATATATTAAGAAAAAAAATGTTATTACTATATTACCCCTATCAAATGTAGAGTTAATTATTTGTTTTGTGAAAATATGAAAAAGTATAAAATTATGATAAAGATAATTATTAGGGGTATAAATGGAAAGAGATGGGAAAAAAATATGAAATGGACAAGTATTATAAAACAAGAAAAAGTGTCCAAATGGTCATGTATTTTGAAACGGAGGGAGCAGTTTAAATCAATTATATACGGAGGGTCCATTTGATTTTCAACAATGAAATGTAGATGGAATAAAAACAAATACTAATTTATCTTAACATTATGATAGGTAAATCCTAACATAATTTATCTTAATAGATACTAATTTATCTTAACATCAGGGATCAGCCTTAAGTCCGTTTCTTTTCACAGTTGTGCTGGACGAGTTGACGAGGGACATCTAGGGGGAGGTTCCGAGGTATATGTTGTTCGCAGATGACATTGTCATAGTGGAGGACTCCAGAGCTGAAGTAAATGACAAACTGAAAGTGTGGAGGGAAAGGTTGGAGTCTAAGGGGTTTAAGTTGAGTAGGACACACTACAACAGAAAAGTGTTTCTGCAAGGAAATTTTTTCTCACTGAAAGTATAGATTTCGTCGCTAAAGGTGTTCGGCGAGAAAAGGTATTTCGTCGTCAGTTCGTCGTAGAAAGCTCGTCAAGAAAAGGTTTCAGCGAGTAAATAAAGAAATCCATGTAGAAGCGTATTCCTGACGAGCATAATTTTTCTCGTTGTTATAATTTGGCGACCATTATTTTCCTCACCAAAAGACATATATTTTCATTGCTAAATAACTTCAAGAATTAGATAATTGTCGCTATATTTTATTATCGAAAAAATGATTTTTCTTATTAGTCTTTTTATTTCCTCATTGATGGTGACTAATGAGTAAAATGTTTTAAATAAATAATATTTAAAATTAACCTTATTCCAACACATGTGAAAACCTACTAAAAATATAACTTTATATATTGTTCTATTAAATAATACTTATAACATAGCTAGTCATTGTACTAATTAATAATTGCAAACTAAATTTCAAATAAAAATGACATATTGAAGTCTCTAGCTTTCAAGTGATTGATGGTTAAAAGTTGCCATGAGCTCTTCAAATCTTTTTATCTTTTCTTCAAGTTCATTGATTTGCCCATTTTGAGGTTTGATCTTGTCCTCTAACGTCTTGTTTTTTCTCCAAGAACTTGTTTGTAGATTCCATCATCGGTTATAGTGTGAGTTCCGACTTCTTTAGCTGTCTTGATTCGAAACAACACAGTTTCAACCTTCAAATAAAACAAAATATGATGAGTTTACTATTGTAAATGCATAACAAGAACACAACCAAAAACGAAAAGCGGAAAAGATAGAGAATATATGACGTATATGTTATTTTTTTTGTCAAACTGCTCGATCGCTCCAACATTCACTTGCTTGTAGAGCTTACATAAGAATAAATCAAAACAATAAATGGAAATTAACTTGGAAACAAAATCAAAACAAGAAATGGAAATGCAAGAATATTATCACGATCGACTATATATGCTACTGAGCAACAAGAACATGGTTAGCATATAAGAATAAATGAACACATATAAATAGCATAGTATGAAGTTGAAACAGAACAAAATATAGAAAAAATTCTAGTATTTTGCTGCTTCTTGAATATCAAAACTGAATCGGGTGGTAGAACTCACAATTGTTAGACTAAAGGTAAATTAAAGGTAGAACTCACAATATCAAAAATACATCACACTAGCCTCATCCTTGTTGGCAGCATGGCCTACCCAAGACACGTCACACCCGTGCCCCCAATCATCTTCATCTTGGAATCACCCTCAGCCCCCAAAGCTGAAAACGACCGCCACGCAGTCGCAACTAATCAACCCCCTCCCCTGCTAAGGTGGTCGACGACCACCACTTACGCCACCCGGACGCCCATTCTTGACCGGATCTACCCACCACTTCGCCTACGGATCTCTTGCCGACGACGTCAACCAATTCGACCGCTCGCTCGTCCGGCGTCAACGGCGAGTTTCCGTATTCCCCTTCACGGACCACCCTTCCCTGCCGCCCGAACCACGCCCAGTTACTCCTCGCGACACGACCACCCGACCGGATAAGAAAAGAAAGGAAAGGGACAAAGGTCTTACCGGCGGAAGATGACGATCTCGAGCGGCGGACGGCTTCAAGGAGTCGAGGGCTGCATTACGCAATTTGAACGTGCCTTTCGATTCAATAGGACTTAATTAGGTTAAGTAGGTTTTAGGTTTAATAAATTAAAACTGGGTCACCGAGTGTATATATACAAAATCCCAAATTTTCTTTTCCTAGGCCCATAACTAAAAATCAACCAGTAAAATCTTCACCGTTCCACTTAATCTCTCTTGTCATAATTAATTTAACCCTTAATTTGTACTCTGTATCTATTATTTTTTTTAGAATGGTTTACATGGCTTGGGGCATAAAAACTTAAACCAACGAGATTACGCAATTTAGCTAGCTTGATACAAATTTTTGTGGTATTTTATTTAATTTGTTTTTTATTCGATTTTTTTAATATACATTATTTAATTATGGCAATTTTGCGAAACCTTTATTTTTCACCAAATTAATAACGCCAAAATTGCTATTTTTTTTCTAATTGATTTTTTCAACGAGAAAGTAGTCTCTCATTAAAAAAAAATGTACTTTTAGTGGGAAATCAAACTTTTCTCACCATTGAGTTAGGCAGATTTTATATGATTTTCTGCTAAATATATAGCGACAAAGTAATTATCTCCTTGCCTAATGTTTTTAACGATGACAATATTCCTCAATAAATGCTTTTAAATTTTTCGTTGTAGACATTGTGTTTTACAAGACCAAATTATGGGTACCAATAGCGATGAACCAAAATATTTATCGTAAAATGTAATGTATAACGATGATTACGAGTTTCTCGCTAAAAGTGAAGTCACATTCAATGAGAAATCAATATATTCCACGCTAAAAGTAACATATAACGAGAAAAATAAATTTCTCGCAAAAAAATTGGTCGCTGAAAAGCCTTTTTGTTGTAGTGACAAAGACAGAGTACCTGGAGTTCAGTTTTGGGTAAGAGATCGACTCTAGGAGCGAGGTGCAACTAGGGGATGTAGCCATTGCGAGGAGCGATAACTTCAGGTATCTGGGTTCAGTTTTGCAAAGCGACGGGAGTATTGGTGAAGATGTGAGGTCTAGAATTCAGAGAGGTTGACAGAAATGGAGGGCAGCTTCAAGAGTTTTGTTCGACAAGAAGGTACCGATTAAGCTTAAGGGAAAGTTCTACAAGACTGTGATAAGGCCAGTGATACTGTATGGGGTTGAATGTTGGCCGACGACGAAGGCACAGGAGTAGAAGCTCGCAGTCGCAGAGATGAGGATGCTCAGATGGATGTGTGGGAACACGAGGATGGACAGGATTAGGAATGAGGAGATCAGAAGCAAGCTGGGGGTGACTAGTATAGGAGACAAGCTCCGAGAAACGAGGCTCCGATGGTTTGGTCATGTTCAGAGGCGGAGTCCAGACGCGATAGTCAGGAGGTGTGAGCGTCTAGAGTTAGGGGCTTACAGTCGAGGTAGGGGTCGTCCGAAGAAACGCTGGATGGACAACGTCAAGCAGGATATCAGCTTGTTAGGGATTTAAGTGGAGTTGGCTCAGTCCAGGGAGAGTTGGCAGGAGAGAATCAAGGTGTTGGATGGCTAGAGAGTTGGCAGGAGAGAATCAAGGTGTTGGATGGCTAGACGTCTAGGTGTTGAAGCGAGCATTCTGAAGCGTGAGGGTGAAGAGCAGGGAGCTTGTTTTCATACTCCCTCCGTTTCAAAATACATGGTCTTTTAGACACTTTAGCTTGTTTCAAAATACATGACCATTTCATATTTTTTCCCTCTTCTTTCCGCATATGCCCCTCATGATTGCCTCTTCAAACATGCTTTTTCTTTTTGAAAAAAAGCATGCAGGACTTTTAGTTGGAATTATTATTATGGTACAAGGGTAGTTTAGGTAATATGAAAATTTCTTAATCTACGTGAAATGTTGAAAAGGCCATGTATTTTGAAACGGAGGGAGTATAGTTTTAGTTTTCATTTCCGTTAGTCCAGTTTCCTGTATACTTAGTTTTAGTTTCCTTTGTGGTTGTATGGTTTTATATTTCAATTTGTTTTCGCATAGCTTGTAGTATTGGTATGATATGTCACTCTTGGGTTGTATTGGACGCATTCCATCCAGGTCTGGTTTGTCCCCATCCTGACCCCCCAGATCCCGTGTCTGCGGGACTACCTGAGTTAATGTTGTTGTTGTTGTTGTTTATGATTATGATAGGTAAATCACAAAGTTTGATGCATCTTAATTTTCATATAAAAATTACAATAAACCCCTATATGATATATTGATATTCGGCATACATTGTTTGAAATTTATGTTTTGTGTTGCGGGTTGGGATCTGTTAGTACACAAAATATGCCGTGTACAAGTTTCAACTCCTTCTTCAATGACCTTCTTCTTCAAGCTTCTTCTCCCAGCCTCTTCGCCTTCAATGACCTGCAAAACAATGGACCAAGGGGCGAGCGACCCCCAATCCACCTCCGATGCTTAAGTCAGTAAGGGCAATGTTGATCAAAGGTGTCAGACAAGGCTAGGGTTTTCAGGTTACCTTTCACATGGAATACATGTGTATTTATAGAAGAGAGGGACCAAGGGGGGCGCGCCTAAGGGGTCGGCCCATTAGGGTTTATGCCTTGCTCCCTAAGTCAACCAAATATCCTATCTCAGGCGAAGATAAGATTCTCCTCCATAAATAATATCCAACTAGAATAACTACCCTAATAAAGGATATAGCACAATAAATATGGATAGCAAAATAAATAAGATAGAGAAATAAATGCTAACTAATTGATATGGAAATTTGCCCACCCACAATTGCCCCCTCCGGAACCTATACTCGTATACACCTCGTACTATCCCGTGTATAGGATCCGGAGCTTAAGCGGTGAGTGGCCATGCAGATTAGGATGCTCTTATTCGTATATTCGTATATTCGTATATTCGTATATTCGTATATTCGTATATTCGTAAATCCGTATTCCATAAATACGGGATCCGTGCAACTCCTACGCATTCGTATCGTAGGGCCTTCGGGAGGTCAAACGCGCGCGTCCACGCGTGACCTGCGCCATGGTACACACGGCGCCTTTTCGACCCTGAGTTGAGTGTTCGGCCCCCATGCTAGCAAAACATTTGAAATCAAAAAAGATATGAAAGAAGAGTTCCCGGGATTTTTAAAGACGAAATCGTTTGAAACGAGAGTAAACAAAAAGGAGACAAAAAGGCGGCGCGCCGTTACTAGCATGATGATCCTTGCACTTTTCTCAAGGGTAGAATTTCTTTTTATAGCGATGTTTTAAGTGCAAAGCACTAGCCTATATGCCCCTGTCCTGATTCCGCAGCCATAACACACGAACCCTTCCGAGCCTTGCCATTATCGGGATGCGCTCCCCATGGCCAATCGAGGCATTGCGTTGCCAATTCGGAAGGTTTGTGGCCCTCGTGGGTGTGTGCATCGCAACATAACCCACTTAATGGCGCTCCGTAGGACACTCGGCACGTCTTGGTGGTTTCCCCCTTGCACCCACCGCGGTCGCGGCTTGGCGACCCGCGGTCGCGGCCCGGCGACCCGCGGTCGCGGCCCGGCGACCCGCGGTCGCGGCCCGGCGACCCGCGGTCGCGGCCCGGCGACCCGCGGTCGCGGCCCGGCGACCCGCGGTCGCGGCCTGGCGACCCGCAGTCGCGGCCTCGCGCTCGCGGTGTGCCGCCCGTGCTTGCGGTTCGTTCCATAGGACTAATCAAGGCTCCTCGGGGGTTCCCCGCACCCGCGGCTCCCGGTCCCGCGCCCTCGGCTCTCGTTGCTGGATTCGAACCCAATAGCTTGCTTCGAGGTAGTCAAGGCTGGTCCTTCGATGTCGTCTCGCTGATCCTGCCGTCAAACTTGAATTGGTAGGGAATCGCGTAACAGAGTCGGTTGGTACCAGTCTTCTGATGTCGGCTCCGGGCATGCAAGTTGACGTCATACTGCCCCTGCTCGACAGACCGTCCCGCGACTCTTTCTGAGAGACCCGATTTTGACAGCAGAGATCGAAGCGGATGGTATCGTAGTGTTGGTTCCGGGTGCGTAAATTGACGTCTTACGCCCCCGCTTGATGGACCGCCTGATGACTCTACCGAAGAGGTTCGACTTCGTTGGCAGAGATTGGAGCAGGCAAGCGGTTACCACAGGAGTCGGGCGCTCGACCACGTAAGCCTTGGAGTCCTTACTTCGTCGTGGGCACACCGTCATTCCGGGGGGCGCTTGGGACTCACAGGTTCGTACCCGATTTTGAGCCAATTGGAGCGAGTTTCCAGCATTGGATCCTGAAGACGAAAGGTAGTATGCTTTCTAAGCTTTCCAAGACATCTTGAATCGTCCCGATCGGACAACCGTAGCTCACGAACGAGCCTGCACAACAAAGCAGTGCGCTGCTGACACTATAGCGAGACTGCTCTGTCTTAGGCTGCGAGTTCGGGCCGGTTGAGGCGCGATTCGGGTCTGGATGTTAAGAGAAGATTTGTAGGTGACTTATTCAGCTTTCCAGAGATGCCAAGCCTGCGATTTTTCGACGTCTCTAGCTCCCAAACGAGGGGCTAGAAGCAGGCTTCCCTGTTCTGCGCGTTCTGCAGGACAGCAGCCTTCGGACGTCCTTTTGACCCTCTTCGAGAGAGTTTCTGGGGCTGTCATCTAAAGATGGCCTGAAGATCGCTCTTTCCTCTTTCCATTGATATATGGATCGTCCGATTCCGATGTGCGTAGCTCCTGGACGACTGGTCGGAAGCTTTGCCTCGCCATCCTGTTCGTGAAACAGGTTGCGGTCTCTTGCGGCGCGATTTCGACCCGGATGCAGCGAGTCTCCAGTTCTGATGTGTGAACGAGAAACGTGGCATTCGGAGTCTACTCTCCAGCGCTTCTTGAATCATCTCGTTCCGACCACCGTGGAGCTTACACGGACTATTACAGCGTCGTAGGTTCCGCGTTGATCGTTGAGCGGCGATCAAGCCCTTCGACCTTATGAGCCCGATCTCTTCCCGTCATATCGCTCGTTGGTCCCGCCACATCCCTCAGCCCGACCGCCTCTCTCGTTCCGCGCGCACCGTTCTGGTGGGCTAGCGAGCTATCGTGGTCATGCGAAGGCTCTTGGATGCGAAGGGACGAACGATCATGCTCACGATCTCTTGCCCCGGTGGACTCCGAGCCTTCCCAAGATCAAACACTTGCTTCGTCGTGCCCCTGCGTCATACACCTCAATGGATTGGACCAACCTCTCTCCCGCACCGGGCTCTAGCGATTGATCGCGTCGTGAGGGCCGATGGGCGCCGTCGCAAAGGATCGGACCGACCGCTCGCCCGCAACGGGCTCTAGCGATCGATCGTGTTGTGCGGACCAATGGGTGCCGCCGCTCCTACGTGATCCGGCTCCACGTATCGCGGCTCGATCGGTGGCGCGGAACTACTCAGGAGCCGGGTGAAGGGCTCGACTGGGCCGGAGGCGTACCGCGCGCTCGTTCACAGTGCGGGGCAAAAGAACTTGATTTCTGGACTGTGCTGTTCGTGCCCAGTTTTGACTGACTTTGAGTAGGATTCTTGCTTCGACTTCTGAAGATAATTTGTAGCTTATCTCCTCCTCTTTCCGGCGATATGTAGATCGTCCAAATCCGACAAGCGTAGCTCCCGGAAAGTGAGTCGGAAGCACGATCGGTAATCCTGTCAATCTCCGACACGCGGTCGCGGGTGATGGACCCGCGGTCGCGGTTTGCCCCAGAACGAATGTTACATTCTCTGGAGCGAAACCGCGCCCGCGGTTCTGCCCCAGACTGCGATTCTTCGCGAGCTCCTCCTTCCTCGCCGCCTTGCCTGCGTCTGCCACCGCGCTCGCGGTTATAGTGCAGCTCGCTCCTGGCGACGAGCGAGGACTTGTGCGGTGGGATCGGCTCCGACCCCGAGACCCTCTTCCGAACCTGCGCCAAGTTCGTTACGCCTTGGACCGCGCACCGCAGGTCCAATCATTCAATCGTTTAGGGTTTCGTCGACGGCGTGACTCGGCTCGGTTGGGGTAACGGATCGGACCGACCGCTCGCCCGCCCCGGGCTCTAGCGATCAGTTCCGTATGTTCATACGTATATCCCTGCGTTACGCACACGCGATAGTCATTAGAGTTGCCCCCAATCTAGGGTTTTCATTGGATCGACAATCAACAATGATTTTTGATCAGGGCAACCTCTTGGACTGACAATCCAAGGTCTGACTGCGATGTGGTCTATCATCCCGAGCTAGTATCGGATTCAACGCGCGTTGGGATTCGTTCTCCGAGCGTTTTTTGGAGATGGCGTGTTCTGGCCTCGACCCGCGGTCGCGGGCGGCGAACCCGCGGTCGCGGGTGGCGATCCGCGGTTGCGGGCGACGAATCCGCGGTCGCGGCTCTGGGGCTGCGCCAAGCGAATTGCGCGATTCGCACGGCGCGATTGCCCCAGGGTCGTCTCGCCGTTTCGTCCGGCGGCTGTCTCGATCCGGGCCTGTGGACAAGCGATCCATAGCCTCCTCAGATCGGTTCTTGTAGGGTTTACGAAGGTCGAAAACCTGTTCGTTCCCCACGGACGGCGCCAAATGTTAGTACACAAAATATGCCGTGTACAAGTTTCAACTCCTTCTTCAATGACCTTCTTCTTCAAGCTTCTTCTCCCAGCCTCTTCGCCTTCAATGACCTGCAAAACAATGGACCAAGGGGCGAGCGACCCCTAATCCACCTCCGATGCTTAAGTCAGTAAGGGCAATGTTGATCAAAGGTGTCAGGCAAGGCTAGGGTTTTCAGCTTACCTTTCACATGGAATACATGTGTATTTATAGAGGAGAGGGACCAAGGGGGGCGCGCCTAAGGGGTCGGCCCATTAGGGTTTATGCCTTGCTTCCTAAGTCAACCAAATATCCTATCTCAGGCGAAGATAAGATTCTCCTCCATAAATAATATCCAATTAGAATAACTACCCTAATAAAGGATATAGCACAATAAATATGGATAGCAAAATAAATAAGATAGAGAAATAAATGCTAACTAATTGATATGGAAATTTGCCCACCCACAGGATCCATTGTATAGGGGTTTTGTTTGACGGTCCATATCGGATTAAAGCTAGGAGGAAACTCAAGAGCTCACACCTTTTTTCGCATTGGGTTGATGTCAAAAGATGAAATGGCCAGAATTGAAAATGTGGGCCTCTTATCAAGTGTCATGTTTTAGCCTAAGAAGGCATGGGAAGGTGGCAATGGGCCGTCTATGCAAAAAACGGTGATCCAGCCTACTAATGATGCATGTAGCAAAAATTCATAATTTGGCACTTTGGCAGTGACATCATATGTAGCAATAGCCAATAGCATGTTTGAACTCAAACAGAAGAGCTGGCCAAACCATTCACTCCATGAGCAGGGGTTTACAAAACTAAACATGACCAGAGAAATCAACCTAGCAACCTAATAATACCTATATATCAAGAATGATTAGAGCAGACAAAATAAATCTAACCAGGTTGAAGTCAAGGGTAACCAATTTCTCCTCCAGCTTACTCACATCCTGAACGTTAAACTTGCTGAGAAGCATAATCCCGGATATAGTAGAGATGGGCTCCATACACAAATCATCCATTATCATATACGTCACCATCCCTTTCACGTACCCTCCAGCACAACTACTACTACTACTACTACTACCTGTTTTTGCCTCGCCAAAACGTGGCGCCGCCCTCCCAATGTACACTGGCAGCTTTGAATTGGGTTCGTCAGGGGCATTGCCAATGCCCAAAAGAGGGACGACATTAGAAGCTGAATCAGAAGCCGGTATGGGGTTGAGAAGGCGGTCTTTGCTCAGCCCGTCTTGCAAGTAATCGGGTTTGATCTTCCGGAAGCTTCCGTAGAGGCTCCCGAGGCTGCCGGCCATTGATCCCTCACCTAGGAGCCCCACGACGGCGGCGAGAGGCAGAGAGAGAATGTGGAGGAAGAAGTCTACACATTCTTTTTTGGCTTCGGCAAACACAACTTTGTTCTTGCTTTTGTCTACAAGTAGCTTCATGCTGATCTTGGCATTAGCCATTCTCTTTGTATGTTTTTTTTGGTTTGAGATGTGATGGGGATTTGCCCCCAAAGGTGGAGTGTTAAAATAGTGGCTTGGAAGGTTAAAGATAGGAAATTGAAAGATCACCATTCAATCAGCTCCATTCATTCACGTGGAATTTGGCTTTTCAGTTCCAATGCATTTGTGAACTCTGTTTCAAATGTGCACGCTGTTTCAAGCCCGGTTCTCAAACGTTACAAGTTACAACTACTCCCTCCCAATCAAATTGATGCATAAAAAGACGAGAATTACAAAAGGCATCTTAAGTTAAGTACGGGAAATACTTGAACTTCGATCACATTCTTCAACCGGTGGAAATTAGAAACTACATGTCATTCGAACCGCCCCAAAAAAAAGGACAAGGAATAGAAAAGCATACACTGGAACTTAAGCCAAACAACCAAACACAACGTCCACAACTAGACAAATAACCCAAAAACGGACCAAAAGCATATGCTAGAACTTAATTAAGCCAAATATGTCCACCACGTGATATAATTAGGCCATCTAGATCCATCATTATCCATTGACAGTAGGTAGAAATCATCCATACGCTGGCATGCATCTCCCCACAAAAATATCGGTAAGCACAGTCTTGGACACGAGCGAAGCCTTGAGCAACTTCACACCCTGCATTTATCGATCATAAACCATGCATTCTTGGTTAAATATATTCCAATATATATAATCAGTGATGTACACGTACTAACATACCAAGTTCAAGTCAAGGTGAACATCTTTTTCCTCAAGATGGCGCAAATCGTAGACATTGAACTTGCTTAGTACTGTAATGCTGGAAATGGTCGACATGGGTTGCACGGACAAATCATCCATAATCATATAAGTGACCAACTCTTTCACATACCCAAGACACTCTTCATTGCGTTGCACAGGTGCAGGTGGGGGAACGTAACTCAGTGGGTAGTTCATCTTCTCTTTACACATGCGGCATACAGCCCCTGGACCATCCGAAAAATATGGATGAGATGCGTATCCGTAGGTGCCGCGATATTTGTAGCAAGTGTAGAATGGCTTGGCACCGAGGTCAACAGGGGCCGGATCGACGGTCAAGAGAGGGACATTAGAAGCTGACCCGGACGCTAGCTTCGGGCGTAGAAGGCAGTCTTTGTTGACACCCTGTTGGAAGTAGTCGGTGCCGAGGCTCTCGAGGCTGCCGTAGAGACTGCCGATGCTGCCGGGCGTGGATGCCTTGGTGAGTAGGCCAACCACGGTCCCTAGGGGCAATGCGAGTATGTGGAACAAGAAGTCCACGCACTCTTTACCGGCTTCCGCAAACAGGATTCTGCGCCTGCTTCTGTCGATCAGTAGCTTCATCCTGATGGTCTTACTACCCGTCGTCGTTGTTGTTGCTGCTGCCATTCTAACTACCTCGCTCGCTCTTTTGTTACTTGTTTTTCCTGCTGGTTTTTAGTTGTGGTTTGGGAGGTGGGCAACAAGTGGGGGTAGGGGTTCTTATTTATATAACTTGATCAAACTAGAAGGAATCGGCTTTCTAATAACTAGTGTGCTGTTTGGTTTGAGATGAACTACAGTTAGAGCTGTCAAAACCTGACCCGATCCGAAAAATCGACCTGAACCGACCGAAATTTTTTGGGTTGAAACCCGACCCGAATAGTAGCGAGCAAAGAAAAAAACCGAACCCGATTAACCCGAACCCGATTGAGTTGAAACCCGTAACCGATCCGATCGGGTTCGGTTATTATAATATATTTTATTGTAAAACCTATTATAAATAAAATATTATTATAAAAAACTAGTAAAAATAATATTTTATTATTAAATATTACTCCCTCCGTTTCAATAAACATGTTGTTTTAGCCATTTGCACATATATTAAGGAAGTTATTAAATGGACTATTATACCCCTAATTATTACCTCACTTTTTTACTTTATTGAAAACCACTACTAATAAACTGCTAATGATTATAAGGGTAAATCTGTAAAGTAAATGCCCAAAAATGTAAAACGACATGTATTTTGAAACAAAATTTTAGAGCTAAAACGACAGGTTTATTGAAACGGAGGGAGTATTATTTAATCATGTTATTATTTTAATAATCATTAAAAATTCAAAATCTTGACCTGTTAGGTCGACCCGAACACGTACAATAACCTGGAAAGACCCGACCGGGCTTGACTTGTAACTCGATTGACCCGAACCCGCATTTAACCCGAAAAGACCGAACTCGAATCCACCCGACCCGACCTGTTTGACACCTCTAACTACAGTAGATTTTTTGGTGATTTCTGCTCCATTTCAACTGATCGTGTACCTGTCAATCGATGAGCAGAAGGATGAGCTCAGACCACGACTGATGGGCAATTGTGGTTATCTTCTTTTGTGTGAAACAAACCAGATAGTTAGATAGTTGTGTAATTAAGGTTCACAATGAACTTATCTTTTAAGCAAAACTATTGGCAATCATCGACATCATTACGGTGGAAAAGTTAAACTGATTAGTCCCGATGCATCTGCACGCTCTTTCAACTCAAGTCACTTATCAATCAGTCGGTGCTAAGTATGTACAATGGTGAGGAATCACCCTCCTTTTAGTACACTTTTTCCTTAAAGAAGACATCCTCTTTGTTGTAGAAGTTGTAAAGAGGATCCTCTTTCAAAGAGGATCCTCTTTCACAATCCTCCTTTTGTAGAGGATTTCCTACATGAGCTCTTGTGCCAAAGAGAAAACAAGTGCAAGTGGTATGTTGACATGTGTCCATGTAAACACTCATCTATTTTATTTATTTCACTTCAATTTACACTTATCAATTTTCTAACTAAAAATTGAATCAATGTGAGATTATCTTAAAATTACAAAATTAGTTAGTGTTTATAATTTATTTTTGTCTATAAAATGAGTCTAAATTTACCTTATTATTATATAAATTAGTTTTTTTCCCTCTTCTTATTCCATGAATCATAAATTCATAATGTCTATAATAAATATTATTTTTATTTTACATCTTTTTAAGATATTTTAGATTATTGCTTGAAGATATGTTTATATAAATCAAATTTTATGTCTTAATAGTAATTCTTTTTATATTATCATAATTCTTTTGTGGATACTTAATTAGTTAAATAAAAATAATTTGAGTAACTAAGTTAGTATAATGATTAATAATAGTTAAGTTATCTACAACTACAACTATCTTAAATTATTTCATTCAAACTTATAACTAGTTAAGTTATACCCCAAATAATAATAAAATGTAACATTTTTTATTTAAAAAATAAGTTAATTTTTTATTTATAACTAGTTAAGCTCTAAAGAACGACTTGGTCGATCACATATGGGAGAAGTTTCAAGACATGACATCGGATTCGGATTCTAATTGAATTTTTATGGCAATAGTATTAATTGTTGTAATGTATGCTTAATGTTTTTACTTTTCATCTTTCGTCATTTGTAGCGTTTTTTTATGTTTAATCAATTTTTTTTTCATTTGCAATCCAATCTATATTATCACAAGTTATTTACAATTTTATTAACTACACTAAATTAGTTTATTAAATATAGTTTAATTATTAATTAAGTTGAGTAATTAATTTTATCATACTCTTGATTATATAGAATATGGAGTGGGTATATACATATAAAATAAGAGAGGAAATATAAGAGGGTCCTCTCCATTGTAGGGAAAAATAAATAAAGATGATGAGGAAGAGGAATGAAAAAGTAGAAAATGAGGTGGATGAGAGAAGAGATGATGTGTCAAATGGAGAAAAGGAGAGATAAAATTGAGAGAAGATTACACCTCCTCACCATTGTACATGCTCTAATGAGCTCCAAGTTTATCTACTCCGGAATTTTGACTTGGTAAATTAATCGCCATCAAGATTTTCTCTATCTTCTATGCATTTATTAATTATGTTTTTTGTTTTAAGTTATTTTATTAAAATTAAAGGGACGGTTAAACAATTATGAAGGAAGGTTCTATCTTATCGTAAAAATAGAATTATCGCTGGATTCGGTAGCAAATAATCGCTAGTGATAGAATTATTGTCCGTCTACCTTGTCTCTTCCATTATAAATACACGAACTCGCCATGTATGAAGAGATAATTTGCAAATTGCAACCTGTACCTTCTAGCTTATTCTCGCAATTATTATTTTTTACCCTCGACAAACTATTCGAACAATTGCTCTTTTGACTTAGGCCTTGCTACACTTTCAATTGGAAAGTACTTTTTGCCTTAAACTATAATTTTTCTACCTCGAAATTTGCGAAAATTAACTAGTTTCACCAATTCCTAGGTAACAAAAAGTATACTTTTTGCTAGAAAGTACTTTCCCATTACAAGTGTAGCAAGCCCTTAGGTTTCAGAGGTGGATCAGGGGGTCCCCATCCTCTTTGTCCATTGTTTTACAGGATCTTAGGTCATTGAAGGAGGAGAGCGAAGGTAAAGAAAGGAGCAATCAATTAGGCATTAAAGGCGAATTTTTGTGCACCAACAATGCAATTGAACCATAATTATGATGCTAGAATCAACCCCTAACAATCAAGATACGATCTTAGTCGACCCTGGGGCAATCGCGCAAAGCGAATCGCTCGATTCGCCTTCGGCGAGGCAAACCGCAGTCGCCCCACCGTGCGCGGTTCACAAGGCGATCGAGCGAACTTCGCAAATCGCTTGGAGTACCGAATCCTGACGTGCGTTGATCCAGATATTCGCTCGGGAAATCAGATCACATTGCAATCCGATCAAGGCGCCTTGCCCGGATACGACTCAAACCGTGATCCAATCCCCCTTGTACCCACGTTTGTTCGTCGAACAAACCAACCGAGACTTAGGTCATGGGACGGAATCGAGAGTCGTAGACCCGTTTGGTCTAAATTATCTGATTCTAATCGAGCAAGAGATTTCACGATACAAATCTCCGAAGTCGAAACAAATCAACGCCAACTCGCCAAGAGAACCGTGATATGCCTGAAAACGCAACCGTGATCGCAAGGCATAACCGCGACCGTGATCGCAAGGTATAACCGCGACCGTGATCGCAAGGCATAACCGCGACCGTGGACAAACAAACCACGACCGCAGATTGCGAATTCGCGAACCCACGTGAGAGTCCAATCGCGAAAACCCTAGTTCGCGACATGAGAGGGGTCAAACGAGTCGTTCCAACCCGAATGGCCGGAATGCGGCATCGACCTCCACTGGGAACGAGTAGGATGACGCGGTCATTCACATTCTAGCCTCTACTATGAGAGAGAACAAGGCGATGCAGTCAACTTACGCACAACCTGATTCCCGCTTGGACCAAGCACTAGAAGAAATCGCAAAGTTCAAACATGCTTTGGAGGAGGATCAGGGCAAGTGCCCTATCAGCAAACCTAGAGTTACTCCGCAACTCACTATATCATCGTAGTCGCAAACAATTGTAACAACCCTGAACCCATCACCTCTGACGAGCCAGCTGAAGAGATAAAAGTATATTACGACAACGATCGTAGAGTGCCCAAGGGTCGAAAGAGGAACGAAGAACAAGAGTCGCCCCCGCTAAAGAGGACTCGAACCACGGATCACCCTCGGTCCAGGGCACCATCCGTGACCTCGAAGAACTCCCGCGATAGCAGGCATCGCAGTGACCGCCACTGTAATAACCCTAATTTTCAAGAAGGAAGGTTATTATTGTAATTTCCCTTAAAAGTTTTTTTTCCCCATGAACAAAAGTATTGGCATTATTTATTAAATGGAAATTTAATAAGAACCGAGAATGCCATGATAATACTTTTAAACTCATATCAATAGGTCATGTACCTATTAACCTATGCTAAAGAAAGTGTTCAAAGCATTAAGATAAAGCTATATGAAACATCATTAAGAGATAAAACTAATAAGCTATATATGGATCCTAGAATATATGTATATATATATATATATAGAAATACAATAATGTTGCTTTAAAGGATATTATATTAAAAAGAAAGAAAGAATCTTTTTAAATGAAAATAAAATAAAGAAACTAATGAATGAATTTTATAAACATACTTACTTGCATATGTAAGGAAAAGGAAATTCATTATCTAAGAAATTGTTTTCGGATTAATTATAATGGAAAAGGGCACTTTTATCACAATTTAAAAACCTTGGGCTAGTTTTGTATTTAAACCTAAGATGTGGCTTGGCAGCCGATCTTCTTCCTATCTCTTTCTTTCCTTCTCCAAACCACCTTCCTTCTTCATGAAAGACCCGATTTGTTTTCAAAGGAATCATTCCAAAATCGTGGCCTAACATCTATGGAAAGCATACAACTCGAATCCTTGAATCTCAATCCACCCAATCCTTATAAATCGAACCCCAAATCCTGTCACAATCACACACAAATTCAGTCAAAACCCCGGAACCCTAGTTGTGTAACTTCATCGCTTCGGAGTTTAATTTCTCCTAAACCACTCAACGAAACTCAAAACCGAAACCAGATCTAGAATCCTCTTTTCAATCTCTTCAAAATCCCAAATTTTCATCCTTTACTGTGTTCGTTTCATCTAGACCCGGCAGAGAGTGACCCGGACCCGAAACCCGAACCGAACTGACCTGACCCGAACCCGAAATTTGACCCGAACAACGAAAAATGAACCATCCGAACATGACCCAGACCCGAACCGAACCCGAACTGAACCGAAATGACCCGAACCGAAATGACCCGAATAAAATGTAAACCGAACTGACCCGAACCCGAACTGACCCGAACCCGAAATGACCCGAACCCGAACTGACCTGAACCGAACTGACCCGAACTAAATTGACCCGAAGTAACCCGATCCGAAATGGGTGAAAAAAGAAAACTTTAGGGCTCAATGAGACGATGACCCGCACAATAAGAAAATAAAACAAATGAAAAAAAAAGATGGAGTTTCGAACAACAGATCATTTACAACATTTCTAAACTCTATACTAATATACTATAAACTTTATAGTCTACTCTACAGTCTACACCACCAAGTAGGGATGAGCAAACGGATTATCCGATCCGATCCGAAATAGCGGATATCCGAATTTTGGCCAAACTTAGATCCGTATCCGATCCGTTATTAATTGGATATCCGATAAGAAATATCCGTTTGGATCGGATATCCGAGACTGGATATTATGGATATCCCAATTATCCGTTTTAGCATTTTTTTTCAAATTGTATTATTAAAAAAAAGAAAATTTATGAATAAATAAAAGATATAACTATCCAAATTATCCAGATTTTATCGGATCGGATCAACCGGATGGGCGGATCGGATATTTTTGTTCACCCCTACCACCAAGTCTAGTTGTATCCCTAAATCTTACGTAAAACATTTGATATATCAGGGGCCCCAATTATTTGGGGGCCCTACTTCATCTAACCGATTGAACCGGGTAATTAGCCGGATCTGACACTAATTAACATAGTTAAATTGAGACACGTATTAAAATATATAGATATATCATGAATGTGTCAATGATATGTTATCCAATCTAATTAATGATTTATGATACAACATAAGTTTAAATGTGCCTGCAAGTATATAATACAAATAGTAATTTTTTTTTCAATTAACTAAGTAGAAATTACATCTAAATCTTTGTCAATAATATGTAGTAACTATGTTTTATTACAAGACACATTAAAGTAGCCATTAAAGTGCCCAAACTTTCTACGTTAAAACTCACCGTTGCGGGTGATCTTATAATTTAAAAAAAAATGAATCCAAATAACACCCGAATCCGAATTGACCCGACCCGAAATGATCCGATTCGAAGCAAACCAAAAAGGACCCGAACCGAACTAGGCCCGAACCGAACTAGACCCGAACCGAAATGACCCGAACCCGAAATATTATGACCCGAAACGACCCGAACTAGACCCGAACCCGAACATGACCCGAACCCGAACCGAACCGAACAAGACCCGAAATGACTGTTTGACCCGAACGGACCCGACCCGAACGACCCGATCCGAATTGACCCGAACGACCCGAATTGCCAGGTCTAGTTTCATCCCTCAAAAATCTGATCGAAAACACGCACCTGCTCAGCCAAAAACAGAGCGTATCTGTGTTGACGAAGCAAGTTTACAACCACGGTACGCCGCCTTCGGACCACCAAAACCACCACCACTGCCGAAAGCAAGTAGGCCAACACTTCCTCTTCCAACTGTCGCCAACTCAGCGTCGAACCACCGCTGGACCACGGAGAAAGAGCCGCCCAACAACGTCTCGTCACCACTGTAAAATCCCTGCTCCAATTCAAATTCTTTTAAATTCGAAAATTCAATTGTTTCATGAAATCGATTTGAATTAGTTATAGTTGCTTATAAATCATACAAATATTTATATGATTACATAATGAAGTTTTATAATAATTGTAAAAATTTCAGAATTTATGAAGTTGTTTCTGCCAATTAATAAATTCGATTAAGTAAACACCCTGATTTTCGAAATAAATTCGTATTCTATTTTACATTAATTATATAAATTTCTATAAATTATATATGTTCTGTAAATATGATTTATGAACTATATACAGTATTTTAGAATATTTTATTCTACTTTTAATGCCTAAAGAAAACAATTATCACACTATAGAGTATTAAAGAAAAGAATACAATTTTTAATTAAATAAAATAACTACGAAATTAAAAACTAACAGATTTAAATATTTTTAAGTAACTTAGATGTTTTCATCATTTATGTAATTTTTATTTATATTATAGCCTATTTTATCGTAATTTAACTGGTAAATTGTAATTAGCTAAAAATAATGTATTTTTACTTTATGAACTTAAAAATAAAATTATTGTTCTTTGATCCTTAAATTTTTATCATGACTAAGTGTTAATAAATTTAAATGATAGATTTTCAAAAGTGTTTTTCTAAGGCATGTGTAAGATTAAAGAATTAAAATCAAGAATGAAATAATACTTAAAATATATTATAAGAACATAGGTATGTATAATGAATAAAATACTTATATGCTTATAAGATCTTTAGCATATCTCTTGAATCCAACCTTTCCCTAGATAACGAAAAACCAAAATAAATTCTTATAATTTATTTTGTCGTTGTTAATGAAACAGGAAACGAAGCCTGTTCGTAAGGACTCACCTCGTTGACAAACTACTCTTTTGCCTTCGAATCAAGGCAAGTGGACGGTTCTCGCTTGCATAACTGATTTTAAATGTTGTTGGGAACTTTGTGTGCTAATAAATGAATTAGGATTTATTGTTATAGCATTAATGACCTCATTATATATGTAGGATGTATATATTGCTAGACTGCGCTAGAACTTGGACTTAGGTCTCGATGTTGTGACCTTATGTGTTTCGTCTCTATTGAGACTTGATGTGGACTTAGCGTAGTATTAGGGGTGTGGGTTAGACCCTGGACGCCTCTTTAAAATATTTGCATTTATGGACCTATACCCTAGTGCCTGGTCATGACCGTGCCGCCTCATCCGAATATGAGGGGTGATTGCACCTAGCTAGTGCCTTTATTGAATTCTTGAGATCTCCTTCGTTTTGTTTCGACTATTGTCGAATCCGTTATCTTAAAAGTTATCAACCTGAATGTACTGTTTTGGAAATAAGTAAGATAAGTGCCTATGCACATAATTAATGAACCAGGGCGGTTAGTACAACTTGGAAAACCGTTCTTACTCCCGATTGACCAAGTCTGCTTTCCAATCTGAATTCGTACAATTATTGTCCGGTGAGGTTGGTCATAGACCCAATCACTCGACGGAGGTTTTTCAAAACTTGTGTGAATATTAAGTTCTGATGAGGGAACATCTAGGCTGCCACCCCCAAGTGCGCCTACACTCTTCGATGGACCACTCACCCGAGCTCGAACCAAGAAGCTACAACGCGAGATGCATGGATTCATCGGGTACACCATGGCTAAAGAGGCTGTGCACATCAAGGAACCATCGCCATCCACAACATGCCTTATTGGTGTTACAAACGCCCCAGCCGCGTCCATGTGCGCAGATTGCTAAGCGGCCTCTATCCGAGCAACATCTCCAAAGCTTGGTTGTGCATTGCTTAGTTTAGGTTGTTGCTTATGTGGGCTGCCACCTATCTTATTATTATTATTATTAGTGTTACTTTTCTGGGATTGTAAGGGCATATAAATAGCCCCTTGTTAGTTCTTTTCAGTAGACAAGACATTCCCCATTTTACAAGTGTGTAAAAACTGATTTCCTCCTTAGAGAGAGTTTGAGAGCTTTGAGCTCTTTGAACCTTTGGTGTTCTAAATCGCAGCTTGGTTTGCCTTGGATTGTGTCGACTTCATCAAAGGTTGGTGCTTTTCAGCTTCCACAAGCCTCCTTCTCGTGCTTCAAGGATCCGTCCTTGATTGTGTGAGATTGTATGAAGAAGGGTCTCTAGGTGTCGTGTCCATCGGTGCTCGGGGCGAAATAATCCTCTTGTGTCGACCACAGCTTAGTGGTTCTACTTCCCTATCCGTTCAAGAAGGTCGGGTCTCTTGATCTCTATTTGGTTCTTGGTTGAAATAATACCAAGGGTCTTCTAGTTGTTTTCAAGTGGTTCTTCTTTTCTTCCTTTATCCTTGTTCTTAAATTTGTTCTTGTTCTTTGTTGTTGTTCTTCTTTGTGTCTTGTTTCCCATTTCTGACCATCTCTCCTTCTCTTCATGTTTTGAGTTGTTGTTTGTCGAAGATCGGGCATCCAGCGGCTAACCCCGCATCAAGTTCCTAACAATTGCATACTTCGCTTAAGGAACCACCTCGTGTGGCGTCCTATCCTTCTTCCTGAGCATACTTCTTTCTTACCTTCGATGGGGATAATTCATTATTAGATTATTGACCGGCTTTCATTCGATATTCAATACTAATAGTGGAGTCTAACCATAAGAACCGCTTTTCTAAAACCCATTTGCTTAGTCTGTCACAAGACTAACCGTCCGTTTTCTTTCCTTGCATGGTCGGCTGGTGTCAACCGTATTTACGTTGCGGCACATCAGGATTCGAGCCGTTGGAGTCTCAAGAGGAGTGAGTTGAAGACTTGGAGTATTTCTTACAAGGTTATTTTTTTCATTGGAATTTATTTGAGAATAAATGAGATACTTTTATTGTAAGGATCATTTGTTATCAAGCACTTCCGCACTTTCGTTTTAATCATTCACGTTTGTTGTTTTGGATTGTAAGACAATATAAGTTTTTGAGATCTATTTATGAATTTTGGATATTATTCTTTTTATTTTGTTACTGTATAAGCCTTGGGTGGCTTTGGGTGTGAAATCCAAGGTCACTGGCGTGTAGCATTCCCGAGATAACAATAGGGTGTTACAAATATGGTATCAGAGCAAAACAGTTTTATTACAAGATTTTCAACTTTTAAACATGATTTCATACATTTTAAACTCTTTAAAAAAAAACGTTTTGAACAAATCATTAAAGTTTGAATGTCTCCAAGTCATTGTTACTCCTATTCTCCACGCTTATAGAACTATGGATATTCTATAAGTTTAACTATTGTGTTTATGAAATCTGAGTTTAGCCTCAACTCATAGTTATTTGCACATACATTATTGAGTCCATAACGAAATTCATAGGCATTCAGATGGTGAACACGAGGAACCAAAAAACCGTGATGGAGGAAGCAACTCTCCTCGAATCCCACTTAGGAGTGCCCCGAATCAGGGTGGAAATAATGAAGAGCCAAATGCTGGAAACCAACCACAGAACCTCAACACCCCTGCCTCTGACACTACTACACTAGAGGCACTAGTTGCTCTCCTTCTAAAGAGCCTTCAAGGGATAGCCCCCAACCATGCACCTGAGATAGCTCCGGATGATCAATCATCGGGCAATGACAACATCCAGGCTCACACTGATATTGGAACCAATTTTGCTCAAGCCTTAAAGACAATTTCTACCTTGAAACCTGAAAGCTTTGACGGTGCAGGAGAGCCTATCCAGATGGCCTACTAGTTCACCCACATTGAACGCATACTCCGTAATGTTGTGTGCACCCCAGCTGAGAAGGTGCGCATTGCAGCTCTACAATTGAGAGGGGCTGCTAGTGAGTGGTGGGAGAATACCGGTCTAGCAGATCAACCAGACCTCACCTGGAATGACTTCAAGAACAAGATGTCTGATCGGTTCTTCCCTAGTGTTATGAGGGATGAGAAGATGAAGGAGTTCATATACCTAAAGACTGAAGGCCTGAACGTGGCTCAGTTGGCCACTAAGTTCAATCATTTGCTACAATACGCTGGGTCAGAGATTACCTCAGAAGAGCAGAAGATTAAGAGGTTCCATGGATGGATGAACCCTGATGTAAAACTGGCCATGGTGCACTACTCATGTAGCACCTTGGAGGAGTATGTGAATGCTGCTTATAGGGTAGAGGTGACTCTTGAGGAGAATGCTAGCAAGTCAAAGGGAGGAGGCAAACCACTGCAACATGGATCCCAAGTCACCGGGTTCAAGTGACCTCATCCTTCTTCCAACTTTGAAAGGTCAGGCAAAGCTCGTTCTGAGTCAGGACAATCACAATCCACTCAATCCTCTTGCCATCAAAGAAGTTCATGGGTGTGTTATAATTGCAATGAACCAGGCCACACCAGTAGACAATGCACTAAGACGAAGAAAACTTGCTTCGAGTGTGGTAAAGAGGGGCATGTCCGTCTCTACTGCCCGGTAAGGAAAGAGGCCACTCAGTCACAACAAGCATCAACCTTCTACAACAATCAAGTTCCTATTGAGCCTACAAGGTCGGCTACTATGCAGTCTACAGCACAAAACAAGGGCAAGGCACCCGTTGCATCTTCTAGTCAAGGACAACGACTTTATACGATGCACCAACCTGATACACCCGACACCGGGATGGAGTAGTTGATTGGTTTAGCTTAGTTTGAATATAATAAGGAGCAGTTGTGCTCATAACCCAATGTTGGACGCCACTTTATCAGTCTTTCCAATTTGTTTCCTTGTCACTAAACGACAATTGAGTTTCTATGATACTTGCTCAATGTTAAAATTGTTGAGGTTTTTCCTTACCCATTCTTTATAGTAACCCACATAGCACCATGCTAGACATATGCGACAATACATACCAATACAGGTGCATTAAGGAGTGGTTTATCCTTAGTTGAAAGGACGACTAATGTCACATCATAAGTTGTGAAGTCCTAAGTTCAAGGACATCCTTCTTTTAAGGGGGTACTACCGTACCCGCTTTACTTAGACAAGATGCAAAGTCTTTAGTGCACGAACAACGGATTGTTTAGTGCATAAGGAAATAGATTGTGATTCGTAGGATAGAATTCCAAAACTGCCATCTCTCTAGTTTCGGGGACGAAACTATTTTTAAGGGGTTACTATTGTAATAACCCTAATTTTCAAGAAGGAAGATTATTATTGTAATTTCCCTTAAAAGTTTTTTTTTTCCCATGAACAAAAGTATTGGCATTATTTATTAAATGGAAATTTAATAAGAACCGAGAATGCCATGATAATACTTTTAAACTCATATCAATAGGTCATGTACCTATTAACCTATGCTAAAGAAAGTGTTCAAAGCATTAAGATAAAGCTATATGAAACATCATTGAGAGATAAAACTAATAAGCTATATTAAATTAAAATGAGCGTATTACGTTAATAAAATGGGAGATGAGTTTTCACTAAAGAGAGTAATTCTATATATGGATCCTAGAATATATATATATATATATAGAAATACAATAATGTTGCTTTAAAGGATATTATATTAAAAAGACAGAAAGAATCTTTTTAAATGAAAATAAAATAAAGAAACTAATGAATGAAATTTATAAACATACTTACTTGCATATGTAAGGAAAAGGAAATTCATTATCTAAGAAATTGTTTTCGGATTAATTATAATGGAAAAGGGCACTTTTATCACAATTTAAACACCTTGGGCCAGTTTTATAATTAAACCTAAGATGTGGCTTGGCAGCCGATCTTCTTCCTATCTCTTTCTTTCCTTCTCCAAACCACCTTCCTTCTTCATGAAAGACCCGATTTGTTTTCAAAGGAATCATTCCAAAATCGTGGCCTAACATCTATGGAAAGCATACAACTCGAATCCTTGAATCTCAATCCACCCAATCCTTATAAATCGAACCCCAAATCCCGTCACAATCACACACAAATTCAGTCAAAACCCCGGAACCCTAGTTGTGTAACTTCATCGCTTCGGAGTTTAATTTCTCCTAAACCACTCAACTAAACTCAAAACCGAAACCAGATCTAGAATCCTCTTTTCAATCTCTTCAAAATCCCAAATTTTCATCCCTTACTGTGTTCGTTTCATCCCTCAAAAATCCGATCGAAAACACGCACCTGCTCAGCCAAAAACAGAGCGTATCTGTGTTGACGAAGCAAGTTTACAGCCACGGTACGCCGCCTTCGGACCACCAAAACCACCACCACTGCCGAAAGCAAGTAGGCCAACACTTCCTCTTCCAACTGTCGCCAACTCAGCGTCGAACCACCGCTGGACCACGGAGAAAGAGCCGCCCAACAACGTCTTCTAATCCCTGCTCCAATTCAAATTCTTTTAAATCCGAAAATTCAATTGTTTCATGAAATCGATTTGAATTAGTTATAGTTGCTTATAAATCATACAAATATTTATATGATTACATAATGAAGTTTTCTAATAATTGTAAAAAGTTCAGAATTTATGAAGTTGTTTTTGCCAATTAATAAATTCGATTAAGTAAACACCCTGATTTTCGAAATAAATTCGTATTCTATTTTAAATTAATTATATAAATTCCTATAAATTATATATGTTCTGTAAATATGATTTATGAACTATATACAGTATTTTAGAATATTTTATTCTACTTTTAATGCCTAAAGAAAACAATTATCACACTATAGAGTATTAAAGAAAAGAATACAATTTTTAATTAAATAAAATAACGACGAAATTAAAAACTAACAGATTTAAATATTTTTAAGTAACTTAGATGTTTTCATCATTTATGTAATTTTTATTTATATTATAGCCTATTTTATCGTAATTTAACTGGTAAATTGTAATTAGCTAAAAATAATGTATTTTTACTTTATGAACTTAAAAATAAAATTATTGTTCTTTGATCCTTAAATTTTTATCATGACTAAGTGTTAATAAATTTAAATGATAGATTTTCAAAAGTGTTTTTCTAAGGCATGTGTAAGATTAAAGAATTAAAATCAAGAATGAAATAATACTTAAAATATATTATAAGAACATAGGTATGTATAATGAATAAAATACTTATATGCTTATAAGATCTTTAGCATATCTCTTGAATCCAACCTTTCCCTAGATAACGAAAAACCAAAATAAATTCTTATAATTTATTTTGTCGTTGTTAATGAAACAGGAAACGAAGCCTGTTCGTAAGGACTCACCTCGTTGACAAACTACTCTTTTGCCTTCGAATCAAGGCAAGTGGACGGTTCTCGCTTGCATAACTGATTTTAAATGTTGTTGGGAACTTTGTGTGCTAATAAATGAATTAGGATTTATTGTTATAGCATTAATGACCTCATTATATATGTAGGATGTATATATTGCTAGACTGCGCTAGAACTTGGACTTAGGTCTCGATGTTGTGACCTTATGTGTTTCGTCTCTATTGAGACTTGATGTGGACTTAGCGTAGTATTAGGGGTGTGGGTTAGACCCTGGACGCCTCTTTAAAATATTTGCATTTATGGACCTATACCCTAGTGCCTGGTCATGACCGTGCCGCCTCATCCGAATATGAGGGGTGATTGCACCTAGCTAGTGCCTTTATTGAATTCTTGAGATCTCCTTCGTTTTGTTTCGACTATTGTCGAATCCGTTATCTTAAAAGTTATCAACCTGAATGTACTGTTTTGGAAATAAGTAAGATAAGTGCCTATGCACATAATTAATGAACCAGGGCGGTTAGTACAACTTGGAAAACCGTTCTTACTCCCGATTGACCAAGTCTGCTTTCCAATCTGAATTCGTACAATTATTGTCCGGTGAGGTTGGTCATAGACCCAATCACTCGACGGAGGTTTTTCAAAACTTGTGTGAATATTAAGTTCCCAACAATTGCATACTTCGCTTAAGGAACCACCTCGTGTGGCGTCCTATCCTTCTTCCTGAGCATATTTCTTTCTTACCTTCGATGGGGATACTTCGTTATTAGATTATTGACCGGCTTTCATTCGGTATTCAATACTAATAGTGGAGTCTAACCATAAGAACCGCTTTTCTAAAACCCATTTGCTTAGTCTGTCACAAGACTAACCGTCCGTTTTCTTTCCTTGCATGGTCGGCTGGTGTCAACCGTATTTACGTTGCGGCACATCAGGATTCGAGCCGTTAGAGTCTCAAGAGGAGTGAGTTGAAGACTTGGAGTATTTCTTACAAGGTTATTTTTTTCATTGGAATTTTTTTGAGAATAAATGAGATACTTTTATTGTAAGGATCATTTGTTATCAAGCACTTCCGCACTTTCGTTTTAATCATTCATGTTTGTTGTTTTGGATTGTAAGACAATATAAGTTTTTGAGATCTATTTATGAATTTTGGATATTATTCTTTTTGTTTTGTTACTGTATAAGTCTTGGGTGGCTTTGGGTGTGAAATCGAAGGTCACTGGCGTGTAGCATTCCCGAGATAATAATGGGGTGTTACAGCCACCGCGAGCGCAGTAGGTCCACCCGCGACCGTGGCCCATCCACCCGCGTGCGCGGTCAGCACGATCGCCGAGAGAAATCGCGCGAATGCAATGACGATCGCTATAGCTCTTCCAAAAACCCTATTCGACTCATCATTGGGGCAATAAGGATGAACATGAAGGAAAGGACCGAGCTTTTAAGCACACTGAAAAGAGGTTACTTAAACTCTTAAGATCGCAAAGAGAAACCTTACAATCAACGCATGAGCAGGTAGAGCACAAGTTAGCAAAGGTGACATCGACACCGTTTGACAGAGACATCCTGTGAGACAAGCCCAAGCAAGGTTCTCTTTACCAGCCCTTGATCTCTACGACGGACATTCGGATCCCGTGAATCCATAAGCCAAATCGTTGCTTTATCTCACAAGATGGCTCTATGGGTTTCCGAAGACGCAATAATGTGCAAGATGTTCCCCAACAATCTCTCTCCAAGACCGCTTAAGTGGTTCCAAAGCTTGAAGCCAGACTCGATCCGATCATGGGACCAACTCGCCAGGAGGTTCGTGAAACGCTACGTGACTAACAATCAGAGCGCAATGTCCCTAGACATCCTTTTCAACATGTGAATTGCGTTGCTTCTCGAATCGCTTTATGGAGTATTATTCTTAGATTGAGGTGTGCAACGATAAGACTACGATCACCGCATTGAAAAAGGCACTCCCCATCAAGAGCAAGCTACACGAAGAGATAACACTCCGTCCTCCTTCCACCATAGTCGAGGTTCAAGAGCGAATTTATCAATACATACGTCTAGAGGAAGAAAGCTTCAAGGCAAGAGTGAATTTGCCCTCTCCATCTTCAGGATCGCATCACTCCCCACGTAGGATCTCGAGACAAAGAGACCACTTTTCGCATGATGAGGCAAGATCGATCTACACCACCTTTAACATCCTAATCTACAAGATCTTGACTCGCATCAAGAACGAGAGTTACTTTCACTATCCCCCGAAGAAAGAAAACCCTAAAGATGATGCCTTGAGCCGGACGTATTGCTTTTACAGCTATACCACAAAGTTCGGGGGCACATGCATGAAGACTACAAGGAGTATAAGAAGTTTCTTGAGAGATTGGTTCGAAAAGGATATTTGCGCAAGCACCTTAACGAAGATGAGCACGCGTAGGAGGACTGTGAGGAGCCAAGGAATATGCAGATCGAGATCGTCCAGATGGTCTCCACGACATACAAGTACGGAGACGAATCGCATCCCTACGACTAGAACCGAAACCGCGGGCGCGGACCCGAAATTTGGGAGCGCAGATAGGGTTCGGCGATCGAAACCCCGTTTTGGGCAAAGCCGTGACTTCGGTCCATCGTGTCGCAATAGCGGTCCATGATGTCCGCATTTTAGGTAGATTTTTAGGGTCTAGATAGGTTAGTTTAAGTTGTTTTTCGTAGTTGAGTCATGTGTTTTTGAGTCTTTTTGCATGAGTTTTCGTATTTCCTTGAGATTCGGAAACTACGCCCTTTTGTGTCGTTTTGTAGGTGTTTTGGAGCTTGAAGACGAGTTTGGAGCGAGGCTAGGAGAGGATGGATGAGCTAGGAGGAAGATTTCAAGTGGAAGAGCCAAGAAGAAGAGCTAAAGAGAAGCCAAAGTAAGAGGAAAAGTCAAGGAAAAAGTCCCAAGATCGAGCCCAAGGAGGTTGAGCTCGAGCCACTTTACCAAACTTGGAGCGCAAGGAACAAAAAGCTCAGGATCGAACCTGAGGGGGTCGATATCCACCCTAAGAGGGTCGAACCTCGTAGCCGACCTTCACCTATCCGGATTTACATGTTGAAGTTTCCAAATCTGTATTTTAGGAAGGTGTTTTGTTTGTGTTTCTTAGCTAGATTAGGACTCCTTTTTGTCTATAAAAGGAGGTTGAACCTATAGTTTTTAATCATTCAATCAATTAACAATCAAGACTTGGAGAGTAGGGAGAAGACTTGGAGAACAAGTTTGAGGTTTGTAAGATTGACCTTTGGTTTTTAGTTGAATTTTAGTTTGGTTTGATCATGTCTTCTTCTTCTTCTTCCTTGTTTCTCTTTGCTATGAGTGAGTAGTCCTCTTAAGTTCTAGGGTTGGGCAAAAACCCAACACAATCATGCATGTTTAAAACTTGAATTCATGACTTGAATGTTTGATGATCATATCTAACCTATCTTGTGCTTAATCCTTTGCAAAAGTTGAGGCATTTCTTGTGATTAACCATAGCGAAAGTGAAAAGTTAATTGCTTGATTATATCTAATAGGATTATTTGCGAAAGTTGATATTCCTAGGTTGAAGGATAGGTAGAAAGTTGTTTAATTTGCGAAAGTTGATTGAATAGCTTGAATTGTTTGCGAAAGTTAACTTTTCTATGATCTAGATTGCATGATAGTTGTGAATTCTTGTTGAAAGCATGTATGGTTGTTGTTGTGGTAGTCCTAGCCCTAGGATTTGCCTTTTATATTGATTAAGACTCGTGATTTTGCCTTGATCTCGACCTCCCCTAGGTCGTGCTCGAGCTTTTGATAGTGATTGCGTGTGTTTCGTGTGTTTCTACTCTCAGGATCGACCCCCCTAGTGTCAAGATCCACCCTCTTTGGGTCGAGCCTGAGTTGTTCTGCCCTTGTTTTCTTTGCTTTTCGTAGTTTTTCGACTAAACTTAGCACTACTTTCACTCCCGTGGACAATCCTGACTTCGCTATACGCAGCGGGGTCTTGAATAACAAATTTATTTGTTCAAGAAACCCTTCAACAGTCCACATGACCGCGCGCGTGGTCCTCTGTCTGCGAGCACGAATCGAAGCCGAGAGTCGCTTGCTATCAGCGGGGGCGCCCGCGGCAACCCGTCCCTCTCCACTTATAGAGGTGCAAGATTAGGAAAACATGTAGATAGGGCTCTTAGGTTTTTATTCTTTAGATCAATCCTTAGGATCATTACATTCACGTTTAATTTTAATAAAAGTCTGTTTTTTGCATTAGTTTGAGTCTCAAAAAAAAAATCCCTAACGCAACGTTAGTTCATCGTGCTAACGGACTTTACATATGTGCGGCCATATGTAGAGCACAATCGCACACCGGCACGCACGCGGGGACTTCTCACCTGATCTACATGATCACTGCGTATAGGACCTATGTACCCCTCCATCTTAGATTCGATCTAGATGCAGGGTGGAGCATTGTGAGTGGGTAAATTAATCGCCATAAATATTTCCTTTATATTCCACCATAAAGGTATTTTTATTAATTATGTTTTTTATCTTTAAATAATTTTATTAAAATTAAAGAGGCAGTTAAGCAATTATGATAAAAGGTTTTATCTTATCATAAAGATATCATTATCGCTAGATTAGGTAGCAAGTAATTGCTAGGGATACAATTATTCTCCCTCTATGGCTCTACTATGTCTCTTCCATTATAAATACATGGACTTGCCATGTATGGAGAGATAATTTGCATCTTGCAACTTGCATCTTTTAGCTTTTCCTCGCAATTATCATCCTCTACCCTCGACACTTGACTCGAACAATTGCTCTTCTGACGTAGGCATTGGAGGTGGATCAGGGGGGTCCCCACCCCCTTTGTCCATTGTTTTCCAGGATTCTAGTTTATTGAAGGAGGAGAGCGAAGGTAACGGAATGAGCAATCAATTAGTGTATTAAATGTGAATTTTTGTGCACCAACATAATCTATACAAGTTAAGTTTGCAGATAAATACGGAGTAGGATTGATACGTTTCCAAGGGCAAAGTTGGCTTCATGTTGGTTAAACATGACCAGAGAAGTTACATAGCATAAAAAGATGAGAGTTACACAACATAAAACACGACTAGAGAAGTTACACAACATAAAAAAGATGAGAGTTACACGACATCAACAATAAAAGATGAGAGTTACACATGATGTCTTAACTCAGAAAGAAAAACATAAAAAAAATAAAAATCTCAATCAAATAGGCAATGGCTAAATGTACACTATTTTTCAGCTATTTGTACACTAAATGGTGTGCCTAGCATAGGAGTACAGTCTAGTGCGCTTTAGATAGGGTTTACAGGGGTATAATGGGAATAAGGTAAAATACCGTCGGGAGCACCAACTGTGTGCCTAACATAGGCTCACCAACTGTGCGTGTAAGCTACGTGCACGGTGCGCCTATGCTAGGCGCACAGTTCGTGCTCCCGACGGTATTTTACCGTTAGCAAAATTTTGAAAAATTTACCGTTGATAGTGCACTTAAGGTAGGCGTACTAACGGTCATATTTTGTGACGGGCAAATTTGAGTCTATTAATACATCATACCAATACTCCTCTTCTTACAAAATACATCTCTCTTTCTCTCTCCCAGACACACACTATTCTTAAAAAAATGTATGAAAATAGTGAGGATAGTGATGAAGACAATGATTGGGTTCGAAGTGAAGAAGAAGAGGAGGAAGATGATAATTGGATAGACAATTGTGAATTGGTTTGAAGTCTCGATGTCGAGTTCGGTGATTGATGTCCAAACAACGAATTCACGGTTAGTTTTAGAATTATTGTGTATGAAATTTTGATATTCGTAGGAGAATTTTCTTATAGAGAAATTTGCACTAAACCACCCTTTAAATAGGCGAATTTACACTTAACCGCCCGTTATACAAAAATTTGTTTTAAACCACCCAAAACTTCAATTCCGTTAACAAATAGCCACCCATGAGCATATTCCGTCAAAAATTCCGTTTAATTATGTGACTTGACCATTATGCCCTCATATGTATGAATATTAAAATCAATCATCTCTTTTATCAACTAGGAAAAAGAGATCAATTGTTTAAAAAAAATCTCACCCAAATAAACCTTGTTTTGTGTGGAGTTTTATCAATTGTCAAGGTGTAGTGAGCTTGATTCGTGAATCAATAACAATCGAGGTTGAACAACGGTGAACTAAAGCCTGTGTAGCTTACAATTACCGAATACAAATAGCTCAAATTTATCTAATAAAAAGTCAAAAGGTGATCGAATTGAGATCAATTACCGAATACAAATTGCTCAAATTTATCTAATAGAGTACAAAAGATGGAGAAACTGAAGCTAGAAATGGAGGAGAGGAGAAGAAAGCAGCCGACAATAATAATCCAAACAATCACCAAAACCAAATCAAGTCGGACTTGGCGTTGGAGGACAGATCAAGTCCGACTTTCTCGAAATTCAGATCTGGCGAGACCTCTACAACCGAACGAGATGGAGGTGAACACACTCAGGCCGACAACAACGCTAACAAATTCGGTCAAGACGAAGTAGAGGAGGATGCGAAGTCGTTCTAGGGGAGCAACGGGGACGGATTCGAGGACGACGGGGAAGACGTGGATGCCGTTGAGGCCGTAGGCGGAGTGCACAGAGTCCGGATCTAGCGGTTCCATCTCCGCGAAGAGCGCGGATCTGGATAAGAATGAGGCCGATCCGGCCGAGTCCACCTTCCAAATCGCGTTTCCGCCGGATTTGGTGACGTAGGCGTTGCCGTTGAAGTCGACGGCGACGTCGTTGGCGATGTCGGAGCAGGAGGTGACCGGAGGGAGGCGGGGAGAGGAAGAGAGGGGAGAGGGAGCGGAGGTTGTAGGCAGCGAGGAGGTTGGAGTCGGGTGAGGCTACGGCGGCGAGGAGGAGGCGGTTGCGAGGACGGGGGGCAAGGATGGAAGGAGGAAGAGGATGTGGAGTTGCCCTAAAAAATTTAACGATCAGAGATTAATGAGGAGGAGGAAGACAAGGTGTAAGAGAAAGATGGAGGGTCAAAGTCAAACATTCACACTTGTATGAGGGCAAAATGGTCAATTCACAAGATTAAACAAAATGTTTGACGGAATAAGCCCGTGGGTGGCTATTTGTTAACGGAATGAGAGTTTTGGGTGGTTTAAAATAAATTTTTGTATAACGGGTGGTTAAGTGTAAATTCGCCTATTTAACGGGTGGTTTAGTGCAAATTTCTCTTTCTTATAAGAATAGTTAGTAGGAGAAGTTGAGCGTTATTTGTTTTGTTTAAAAATTCGTTATTCGCATTAGAGTTGTAGGAGAATTTCGTTTCAATTTGGTATTATGAAATGCGTAATCAATAGCTCTTATTTATGTAGTGTGTATAATAATTTCGTTAATTCTTATTATTCATTCGATATTGCATCTTCGTTAACTTTAGCTTAAATAATTTGTTAAGAAGAATACTTTTATAATTTTAGGGTAAAGACTATTCACAGTATTTTAGTACCGATGAAACGTGGGATAACAAAGACGAGTTATATGAATGGGTGAAAGCTAGAGGGAAGGAGTTGTGGATGACATTGATAAGAAAGACAAAAAATTTGTACCATATTAGTATTAGGTGTGAAAAGTTCGGTCCACGTAGACCAAGGAGACCGTATCCAATTCGGAGATCGAAGTCTAAGAAGTGTGATTGTAAGTTTGAGATCGTAGGATGTCATATGAGAAAAGAGTCAAGGAACCCTAATCCAAAGTGGATATTCGGCATGGTCAAAGGTCGCCACAATCATCCCCTTACATGTGACTTAGGCGAGAATGCATTCATGGGGCGAATGACACCGGAGAAGCAGTTGATGCCTAGGAGGTGGGGCGATGGGAGGAGAACCCCAAAAGAAATTGTTGCCGAACTGAGAAGTACATTTCCGGGGAATATAACAACACGGAAGCAGGTTGCGAACTTCTTGTACAAGTTACGATATGAGGATCGGGGCGAACTGACGATCACGCAGTGGTCTCTCAAGTTCAACTACACTCGTGGGCTGAACACAAAGAACTTCCCCACTCGCATCACTTCTTATCATCAACTTCCTAATGAGATTTTTGTTGAGACTTGGGAGAGATTCAAGGAGCTTCTTCGGAAATGTCCTACTCATGGACAACCTCCTTATGTTCTTCAAGAGATATTCTTCCAAGGGATCAACGCCGCTACAAAGGACCGCATCAATCTTCACACCGATTGCGGTTTCATTGAGATGGATCCCGATGAGGCATGGGCTCTATTGGACAAACTCACCAACTATGATGCCATGTATGGGACCCAACAACCCATCCGGATTCAATCAAAGAAGCTTTATGATCCGAATAGCGAGCCAATTGATCAAGATGTGAAGTTCCAATTCATGCAAGATAAGATCATCCGGCTCGAGAAGCAAGTGAGTTACTACAAGTCCGTTGCCCCCACTTGTCAAGAATGTGGTTCTCAATCTCATACCACCGCTTCTTGTACAAATGTGGAGCAAGTTCGGGCTGCCGAGGCGTATGCGGAGGCCAACTATATGCGAGGACCCTACCGAGGCCAAAACAATGCTTATGCGGGGAGGAACAACAACAACTACTCTCAATGGAATAACAATGGGCAAGGCCAAGGTTATCCCCCTCCTCCACAAGAGCAAAGGGCCCCTCCTTATAGACCTCCCGGGTATCAAGCGGAGCCATCATGGATGCAAGAATTGCAAGAAGGACTCATGCGGGGGATGCGGACCGAGCTAGATACAAGGTTGGGAGACCTCGACTCATGGAAAAAGAATATTGATTCCCAACTTGGTCATCTAGCGGCTCAAATCCCACGACCTCAAGGACAACTTCCGGGCCGACCCGAGGAGAATCCGAGAGGCCGAGCAAGTAATGGTGAAATCCGAGCCATGAACCTTCGGAGTGGCAAAGCATTACCCGATCCACCGAAGCAAACGGAGAAAGAGGCTGCCTCAGGATCGACCCCACCAGGGTCGCGATCGACCCCCTCCATGGTCGAGCCTGAGACCGCCAATGATGAGGATGAAGGAGCGATCAACCCCGATGAGGTCGAGCTCGACCACTCTGCACCCGGAATGTCTTCTAACCCTTCTCCTCCACTCATTCCCGATCCCACTCCTTCCTCTTCCCATTCGAAGATACTTCCTTATCCTTCGAAGAAGCCCAAGGACGCGACGGAAGGAAAGTTTAAGCGCTTTGTTAAGTTGCTTCAAGGCTTGAATCTCTCTATTCCTTTCGCCGAGGCCTTAAATGAAATGCCCGCTTACACCAAGTTCTTGAAGGAGATTTTGTCTAGGAAGCGATCTATGTCGGAACTCACGGACGAGGTGAGGTCATTGGACCTTCCCGAGAAGCTCGGTGATCCCGGGAAGTTTGCTATTACTATCGGTATTGGAGCTTATCGTTTCAAGGCATTGTGTGATCTTGGTGCTAGTACTAGCTTGCTTCCACTCTCAATTTGGTCCAAGACCAACATGGGGCCATTAGTACCGGTTAACATGAGGCTATACATGGCGGATGGGTCATGCGTTCAGCCCACGGGTGTAGTTGATGATTTCCCCGTTCGAGTGGGGAAGTTCTTTGTGCCTAATGATTTCATAGTCATGGAGATGCCCGAGGATCCGGTCGTTCCCATCATACTCGGACGACCCTTCTTAGCCACCGCGGGCGCGGTCATTGATGTCAAGAGTGGACTTCTTACTTTCAAGATTGGTGAAGAAGTGGTCGAGTTCCGGTTCAATCCAACATTGAAGGAATCAAGTCATGAGGAGGTCAAGATGCTTTACACACACTCCGACTACATCGAGTGCAACAACCCGACGGGACGATTTTTGACATGGGAACCTCTACCGCAAAGCTCGAGGGTCTCAGGATCGACCCCCATTGGGTCGAGCACGACCCCCCTGGATGATGGCGAGGAGTCCTTCCTTGTCTTGGATGCACTCAAAGCGGAGCACGAGGATGAAGTTAGCTTGCCCGAGCCCACTCCCGAGCTCAAGGAGCTTCCCGATTCTTTGAGGTACGCTTTTCTTGGTCCAAATTCTTCTCTCCCCGTCATTATTAATGCTAATTTGAGTGAGGACGAGGAGAACAAATTGCTTGATGTGCTTAGGACCCATAGGAAAGCCATAGGATATTCTCTAGAGGAACTTAGTGGTATTTCACCATCATTGTGCATGCATAGGATATATATGGAGGATGACTATAAACCCACTATTGAGCACCAACGTAGGCTAAACCCTAACATGAAAGAGGTAGTGAAGAAAGAAATCCTTAGAATGCTAGATGCCAGTATCATATTTCCTATCTCCGATAGTAAGTGGGTTAGCCCCGTACATGTGGTTCCTAAGAAAGGGGGGATGACGGTTGTAGAGAATGAGAAGGGAGAGTTGATTCCTACTAGGACTACCACCAAGTGGAGGATGTGTATAGACTATAGGAAACTTAATAGTGCCACTAGGAAGGATCACTTCCCACTCCCCTTCATTGACCAAGTTTTGGAACGTTTAGCTCAACATGATTACTTTTGCTATTTGGATGGCTATAGTGGTTTTTGGCAGATTCCCATTCACCCCGATGATCAAGAGAAGACCACATTCACTTGTCCTTATGGACGTTCGCTTACAAGAGAATGCCGTTTGGGCTTTGCAATGCCCCGGCCACTTTTCAAAGGTGTATGATGGCCATCTTCTCCTACATGATTGAGGAGATAGTGGAGGTGTTTATGGATGATTTCTCGGTTTATGGTTCCTCTTTTGATTCATGTCTTGTTAACCTTTCTAGGGTCCTTAAAAGATGTGAGGAAACGAACCTTGTGCTTAATTGGGAAAAGTGTCATTTCATGGTTAGAGAAGGAATTGTCTTAGGTCATCTAGTGTCTAAGCGAGGGATTGAGGTGGACAAGGCAAAAATTGAGCTTATTGAAAAATTGCCCCCTCCATCTTCCGTGAAAGACGTTAGGAGTTTCTTGGGACATGCGGGGTTCTATAGGCGCTTCATTCAAGACTTTTCTAAAATTGCTAAACCTTTGACTCACTTACTAGTGAAAGATGTAGAGTTTAGCATGTCTTCGGATTGTCTTGAAGCATTTTACAGGTTGAGGAGAGCTCTTGTGACCGCCCCCATCATGCAATCACCGGATTGGACACTTCCCTTTGAAATCATGTGTGATGCTAGTGACTATGCCATTGGTGCGGTTCTTGGGCAGCGGAAGGACAAGAAGCTTCATGCCATTTACTATGCAAGTAAGACTCTTGATGAAGCTCAAAGTAAGTAGACTACCACCGAGAAAGAGTTTCTTGCCATAGTATTTGCATTTGAAAAATTCCGCTCTTATCTAGTAGGCTCTAAGGTGATTGTTTATACCGACCATGCCGCGATAAGATTTCTAATGGCAAAGAAAGACGCCAAGCCTAGGTTGCTTCGTTGGATGCTTTTGTTGCAGGAATTCGATCATGAAATTCAAGACAAAAAGGGAGTGGAGAACCTAGTGGCGAATCAACTATCTAGACTACCCCTTGAGCACATCATGGAGTCCGGCGGATCCATCCCCATCGATGATACATGCCCGGATGAGACCCTTATGCTAGGCAACAAAGATCACCATGAAGACATTGGAGGAGGAGCTGCCGAGCTCTCAGGCTCGACCCCACCAGGGTCGAGATCGACCCCCACTGGAGACAATGAACTCTCAGGTTCGACCCCTATGGGGTCGAGCACGACCCTTCCCTTGGGTCGACCGTGTACGTCCTCTTCTCCCTCTTCGGTTCTTTCAAGTTCTAATGTTCTTCCATCTCCATCTTCTTCTCATTCCCCTTCTATTCTTTCTATACGTGGGTCGAAGACCCCTAGGTTTGCGGATTTTGCTAACTATGTTGTAGGAGGCATTATCCCGGAAGGATTGACGTCCCAAGCTAAGAAGAAGTTCCTCCACGACGTCAAGCGCTACTATTGGGATGATCCTTACTTGTTCAAGCAAGGGAGTGATCACATCTTTCGACGTTGTGTGCCGGACGATGAGATAGAGGGAGTCATCCGACATTGTCACACACTACCCACGGGTGGCCATGCTAAGGGCTTCAAAACAACCGCTAAGATCCTTCAAAGCGGACTCTATTGGCCCACTCTCTTCAAAGATGTGCAAGCATATGTGACAACTTGTGATGAGTGTCAACGGTCGGGGAACATTACATGGAGGAACGAGAACCCACTCACCGGTATCTTGGAGGTTGAGCTCTTTGATGTTTGGGGTATTGACTTCATGGGACCCTTCCCCTCTTCGGGTCCCTACAAGTACATACTCGTGGCGGTTGACTATGTTTCCAAGTGGTTCGAGGCCATAGCTACAAGGACGAATGATGCTCGAGTAGTGGCCAAGTTCATGAAGACCAACATCTTTCCCCGTTTTTGTGTCCCTCGTGTCCTCATTAGTGATGGAGGCTCTCATTTCATTGAGCGGAGCTTTGAGGCGCTTTTGACCAAGTATGGGGTGTCTCACAAGGTGGCCACACCTTATCATCCTCAAACTAGCGGTCAAGTAGAAGTTTCGAACCGGCAAATCAAGAGCATTCTAGAGAAGACGGTGTCCCGCTCAAGAAAAGATTGGTCTTCCAAGCTTGATGATGCTCTATGGGCCTACCGCATCGCCTACAAAACACCACTCCGCACCACTCCTTTCAATCTAGTGTATGGCAAGTCTTGTCATTTGCCCGTCGAGCTCGAACACAAGGCTTTATGGGCTCTCAAGAAGCTCAACATGGATCTCGATGCGGCCGGGGAGAAGCGTTTCATGGAATTGCAAGAACTTGAAGAGTTGAGGCTCAAGGCATATGAGAACTCAAAAATTTACAAAAAGAGGACCAAGAAGTGGCACGATAGCAAGCTTGTGCCAAAAACCATCAAGGCCGGTGACCAAGTGCTCTTATTCAACTAAAGACTCCGACTCTTCCCCGGAAAGCTACGGACCCGATGGAGCGGACCATTCACGGTTCACCATATTTACTTGCACGGGGCAGCCGATCTTATAGATGAGAATGGTGGGATTTTCAAAGTCAATGGGCATCGTTTGAAGAAGTACTATGCTAGAAAGGAACCCGACGAAGAGATCCGAGCCACTTGGGCTCTCACCACCTCGGACTAAGCTACAACACCCATCGTCAAGCTCATGACGTTAAAAAAGCGCTTACGGGAGTCAACCCAGTTTCTAGATTAGATTTTTCTTTTTAATTTTTCCTTTCTTTTTGATTTTCCAATTTCTAGATTAGATTTTTGTTTTTATTTTCTAACCTTCCTTAGATTAGATTAAGATATATTTTGCTTGGGATAGGATTTTTGTGATGATTTTGCATGACTCTAAATTGCAAAACACGAGCTCAAAAGACGGGACAAGACGATCTTGCACAAGGACCAAAATGACGGAAAAATCAACCCAGATGGGTCGAGATCGACCCCCAGGGGGTCGTGATCGACCCTAGTGCATAATTCCGAAATTACCCCCCTTGGTGTAAGGTATGTTTTTACCCAAATTTAAATTAAAACACTCCTCCCCCTTCACCATAAGAAGCCCGACCGACCCCCTCCGTTGCCTCCCCCTCTTTTGCTCGACCCCATCTCCCACCTCTCCTTCCACGAGCTCGCCGGAATACACCACCCCACCGCCGCTCCGGCCACCACCACTCCTCAGCCGCACCACCACCCACTCCCCTCTGAGTTCCTGCACAAAACCACCACCCCACAGTCCCACAACTCAGCCCACAAGCCTCTTCCTAGATCTAGCTCGAGATCGACCCAAATTTCTACTTCTTTCACTTCTTACAAGGCAATTTCGGTATGATTTCTAACCCTCTACTCTCAATTTTGCTTAAGCTTGAGTGAAATTGGATTTTTTGGGTTGAATGTGCATATTTGGGGGTTTTTGACCTAGGTTGATGAATTTGCAAATTGCTTGCTTGAAGGTGTTGTTGTTGAAGTTTGCATGCTTGGGTATGTCTAGATTTGATCTTCATGAGCTAATTTTGGTAGAAAATTACGGATTGGTGCCAATGGATTCCATACCCAAATTTTCGGTTGAGTTTTGAGGTAGAAGACGAAGTCGAACGTTCAGGATCGACCCCCCCTAGGGTCGAGATCGACCCCCCCTGGGGTCGAACCTGACGTGTGTGTTCTTGATGATTTTGTTGCTATGCTCAGGATCGACCCCTTTGGGGTCGAGCACGACCCTCCCTGGGTTGTGCCTAGGTACTTTTTGCTCTTGATGGGTGTGTTTCTTTGGGCTTAGGTTGCATGATAGGATGAGATATGGATTTGTGCTTCATGTTCCATTATTATAAATCCTCTCCTATCCATGTTATGAAGTGTTTGGTTGAGATTCTTGCCTTTGTTTAAGTGTGGGGTGGAATGTGTGTATTATGTGGTTTTGGTGTTTGAATTGATGTAGGTACTATGTCGGCCTCAAGTTCCAAATCCTCAAAACGATCAAGGAGGAGTGACAAGTCCGCGCTAGATGATTACCACATTTCCTCCAAGTATGTTGAGGACTTCAATACCTACCTCGAGATGAAACATAAGACGAGGTGGTATGATGAGGCGGATGGGCAAAGGTTGCACATTCATGAGGACATCCAGGAGGCTTTCTCTTACATCGGAGCCGCACACATGTTGGAGTGGGATAATCATCATTACCCCATTCTCACTTGTGAGTTCATGGCTACCTTCTCCTCCGACATAGAGAGCCCGGATTCCAATAAGAAGATGGAATTTCAGTTGGGTAACAAGTGGTTCAAGCTCACTTTGAAACAACTCAATGATGCCTTTGGCTTCCCCAATCCGACGGAGGACGACCCGAGCCCCATACCGATCCTCACCACTTGGAGGTATCTTTCCGGGAAAGAAGTGCAATCTTGCCATAACATGCAAGTCTCCAATCTCGCCAGTCCTCTCTTCCGGATCATCTTGCGCATTCTAGGGAGCGTCCTCTTCCCAAGAACCGAGCTCAATCGTACTTCTAGAAGGGAAATGATTGTGCTAAGAACCATGCTCTTTACCTCTCCGGCTCCTATAAATCTTGGCTATGAGTGGATGAAGAGTATTGAGGATTTCAAGGGTGGTTCGGGTACTATCTACTTTGGTGGGATGATTGCCCGACTTGCAATGAGCCTTGGAGTAAACATGAGGGCGTACACTGCGAAGAAGCCTATCTTTGTGGATATTCCATTCATCGTCAATGCCAAGTTAATTGACAATGCCTTCCAAAGGCGATTCCACCTTCTATTCCACTTTCAAAGGGCATAAAGTTGCTATTACTCGGGAGAAAGTTGACTTGCTCCATGTCCCTAATTGGTACGAGGTATGGTCTCCCATCAAGTTTCCTTTGAGAATTCGGCCTACACGAGATGAGTCTTTGAGAGTCAGGCCACGTCGGTACCCAAGCCCCGAACCACAAGCCACCAACTTCCTTGCCTTGCCCCCACCTCCGACTAGCCCCAGGATCGACCCTATGGGGGTCGATCTCGACCCCCCTGGGTCGATCCCGCCACCCTTTCCTCCTTCTTCCGAGGCATATTTTGAGTTTGGGGCGTCTTCGGGAGCTCACTCCGGTCCTTCCTATACTGAGCCACCGCCTTATGAGGCCCCACCGACATATGACATGGCTTACTTAGCCAACGAGATGGCCTCCATGCGCGTCTCGCAAAAGGAGCACTATGATGAGATTATGAGGGGTCAAGCGGCCCTCATGGAGTACCAAACTCAGACCCGAGAGATGATGACTCAACAACACCAACAATTCCAACAATTTCAAGGGTACTACTATGCTCAACAAGAAGTGGATGACTATTGGTGGGCTCAAATGGATGACTACATGCGATGGAACCAAGGCAACTTCCTCGATCGTGATGCATGGGCTCCCCCGGAGCAACCTCCTTTCCACCCACGTCGACCACCTCCTCCTCCATGAGGACCTCCCTCTCCGATTCAAGCTTCCAAGGGTTCATTGTGAGTTTTCTTCTTCTTTTCTCTTGACTTTATCATGTGTTTTCATGCATGGGGACATTGCATGACTTAAGTATGGGGTGGGGAAGAAGAAATCTCACATGTTGTACATAATTGAGTCTTTGTTTGTTTGCTTGTTAAGAAAAATCTTGAAAAATCCAAAAAAAATGAGAAAAGTTCAAAAAATCCAAAAAAAATTGAAAAAATGTCGAAAAATCCAAAAGTATTTGCTTTCTCGCTTGTTTTATGATAGAAGAGCATTCCATCTTAGATGTCCTATGATGAAAACTAATTTTTATGCTTGTCATGTAATTCCTTTGGCATAATTGGATAGTGTAGCCCGTGTTTTTTTGAGAAATTGCTTTTGATTGTGAAATTGACTTGTGATGAAATTGAGCATATGTGTCTTGAGTGAAAGTAATTGCAATCCAACATTTTTTTACCTAGTAAGAATTTTGGCCTTATAGGGAGAACATCATTGATTCCCTCTTCTTTGTTTGTGTGATTTTGCTCTCTTTATGCATATGTCTCTTGTCATTGATATGGTTATCTATTTCTTGAAGCCGTTATGAGATTGTTCATGCATGTTGATTGTGATTAAGAACTTATATTTTTAGCCTATATTCTTCCATTCCTACCTTGAATTGTCTTTGCTTGAAGCCCCGTTCTAGCCTTAGCCTTTTGTTGAAGCTCCACAAAAACTATTCCTAGCCTATATTAGCTTGACCCTATTCTGGGAATTTGACTTAGATTGTGTTGGGAATAAGTTTTGTTGAGTGACATTTGTGTTGGGTTTGGAAGAGGTGACATTGTTAAAAGGTAGAAAACAACTTGTTGAAGTGTAATGTAATAGGATTCTTAGCTTGGATTGCACATTGTTGAAAAAGAAAAGAAAAAGATGTAAAGAAGCTCGAGCTAAAAGTATCAAGATCGACCCCCTAATGGGTCGATCTCGACCCTTACCAGCAATTATACTCTCAGGTTCGACCCCCCCAGGGGTCGACCTCGACCCTCAGTAGGCTCGAGCGAAGAAGAAAGGAAAAAAAGAGAGAAAAAGAAGAAGAGAAAGAAAAAATGTATAAGTGCAAAGCCAAGAATTCCTAAGTATTTATAAGTTGTATTTTGGAAGTTTGGGTTAGAAATTGATGGGTTTGAGTTTCACTGAGGTGTTCGGTTATGAGTTGAAAAGAGAAAAAGTGAGTTGTTTTGGTTTGAAGTGTTGTATTTAGGAGTTTGATTCCCGGATTTAGCACCACATGGCCAAAGAACTCCCTACCTATTGTTATTTACCGAACCCCATTACAACCCGGCCGAATGAGTCTTCTATGAAGATTTCATTGAGCCTAAGTTCTTATGAATATTGATGTGTTTTGACGTCTCTAGGTAGAGAGATTGGTGATATAAGTCTCAATGATAAAGTAGATATTGCATAAAGATTGAGATGAGAGTTGATTTGAAAGCCTAAACACATAAGAGTTGAGAGAAACACATTTATATCCCTTGTGAGGTTGGATTGTGATTGCCTAGCTTGAGACTTATGCATATGTGATGACGTTAAAGTTACTTGTCTTCTTTCCACTTGTGTTTAAAAAAGTTTTGACAAGGGCTATGCTCGAAGATTGTGTTATTGGTTTTGATTTGCATGATTATTGCTTGAGGACAAGCAAGTCTAAGTATGGGGTGTTTTGATGTCCGCGTTTTAGGTAGATTTTTAGGGTCTAGATAGGTTAGTTTAAGTTGTTTTTCGTAGTTGAGTCATGTGTTTTTGAGTCTTTTTGCATGAGTTTTCGTATTTCCTTGAGATTCGGAAACTACACGCTTTTGTGTCGTTTTGTAGGTGTTTTGGAGCTTGAAGAGGAGTTTGGAGCGAGGCTAGGAGAGGATGGATGAGCTAGGAGGAAGATTTCAAGTGGAAGAGCCAAGAAGAAGAGCTAAAGAGAAGCCAAAGCAAGAGGAAAAGTCAAGGAAAAAGTCCCAAGATCGAGCCCAAGGAGGTCGAGCTCGAGCCACTTTACCAAACTTGGAGCGCAAGGAACAAAAAGCTCAGGATCGACCCTGAGGGGGTCGATATCGACCCTAAGAGGGTCGAACCTCGTAGCCGACTTTCAGCTATCCGGATTTACATGTTGAAGTTTCCAAATCTGTATTTTAGGAAGGTGTTTTGTTTGTGTTTCCTAGCTAGATTAGGACTCCTTTTTGTCTATAAAAGGAGGTTGAACCTATAGTTTTTAATCATTCAATCAATTAACAATCAAGACTTGGAGAGTAGGGAGAAGACTTGGAGAACAAGTTGGAGGTTTGTAAGATTGACCTTTGGTTTTTAGTTGAATTTTAGTTTGGTTTGATCATGTCTTCTTCTTCTTCTTCCTTGTTTCTCTTTGCTATGAGTGAGTAGTCCTCTTAAGTTCTAGGGTTGGGCAAAAACCCAACACAATCATGCATGTTTAAAACTTGAATTCATGACTTGAATGTTTGATGATCATATCTAACCTATCTTGTGCTTAATCCTTTGCAAAAGTTGAGGCATTTCTTGTGATTAACCATAGCGAAAGTGAAAAGTTGATTGCTTGATTATATCTAATAGGATTATTTGCGAAAGTTGATATTCCTAGGTTGAAGGATAGGTAGAAAGTTGTTTAATTTGCGAAAGTTGATTGAATAGCTTGAATTGTTTGCGAAAGTTAACTTTTCTATGATCTAGATTGCATGATAGTTGTGAATTCTTGTTGAAAGCATGTATGGTTGTTGTTGTGGTAGTCCTAGCCCTAGGATTTGCCTTTTATATTGATTAAGACTCGTGATTTTGCCTTGATCTCGACCTCCCCTAGGTCGTGCTCGAGCTTTTGATAGTGATTGCGTGTGTTTCGTGTGTTTCTACTCTCAGGATCGACCCCCCTAGTGTCAAGATCCACCCTCTTTGGGTCGAGCCTGAGTTGTTCTGCCCTTGTTTTCTTTGCTTTTCGTAGTTTTTCGACTAAACTTAGCACTACTTTCACTCCCGTGGACAATCCTGACTTCGCTATACGCAGCGGGGTCTTGAATAACAAATTTATTTGTTCAAGAAACCCTTCAACAGTCCACATGACCGCGCGCGTGGTCCTCTGTCTGCGAGCACGAATCGAAGCCGAGAGTCGCTTGCTATCAGCGGGGGCGCCCGCGGCAACCCGTCCCTCTCCACTTATAGAGGTGCAAGATTAGGAAAACATGTAGATAGGGCTCTTAGGTTTTTATTCTTTAGATCAATCCTTAGGATCATTACATTCACGTTTAATTTTAATAAAAGTCTGTTTTTTGCATTAGTTTGAGTCTCAAAAAAAAAATCCCTAACGCAACGTTAGTTCATCGTGCTAACGGACTTTACATATGTGCGGCCATATGTAGAGCACAATCGCACACCGGCACGCACGCGGGGACTTCTCACCTGATCTACATGATCACTGCGTATAGGACCTATGTACCCCTCCATCTTAGATTCGATCTAGATGCAGGGTGGAGCATTGTGAGTGGGTAAATTAATCGCCATAAATATTTCCTTTATATTCCACCATAAAGGTATTTTTATTAATTATGTTTTTTATCTTTAAATAATTTTATTAAAATTAAAGAGGCAGTTAAGCAATTATGATAAAAGGTTTTATCTTATCATAAAGATATCATTATCGCTAGATTAGGTAGCAAGTAATTGCTAGGGATACAATTATTCTCCCTCTATGGCTCTACTATGTCTCTTCCATTATAAATACATGGACTTGCCATGTATGGAGAGATAATTTGCATCTTGCAACTTGCATCTTTTAGCTTTTCCTCGCAATTATCATCCTCTACCCTCGACACTTGACTCGAACAATTGCTCTTCTGACGTAGGCATTGGAGGTGGATCAGGGGGGTCCCCACCCCCTTTGTCCATTGTTTTCCAGGATTCTAGTTTATTGAAGGAGGAGAGCGAAGGTAACGGAATGAGCAATCAATTAGTGTATTAAATGTGAATTTTTGTGCACCAACATAATCTATACAAGTTAAGTTTGCAGATAAATACGGAGTAGGATTGATACGTTTCCAAGGGCAAAGTTGGCTTCATGTTGGTTAAACATGACCAGAGAAGTTACATAGCATAAAAAGATGAGAGTTACACAACATAAAACACGACTAGAGAAGTTACACAACATAAAAAAGATGAGAGTTACACGACATCAACAATAAAAGATGAGAGTTACACATGATGTCTTAACTCAGAAAGGAAAACATAAAAAAAATAAAAATCTCAATCAAATAGGCAATGGCTAAATGTACACTATTTTTCAGCTATTTGTACACTAAATGGTGTGCCTAGCATAGGAGTACAGTCTAGTGCGCTTTAGATAGGGTTTACAGGGGTATAATGGGAATAAGGTAAAATACCGTCGGGAGCACCAACTGTGTGCCTAACATAGGCTCACCAACTGTGCGTGTAAGCTACGTGCACGGTGCGCCTATGCTAGGCGCACAGTTCGTGCTCCCGACGGTATTTTACCGTTAGCAAAATTTTGAAAAATTTACCGTTGATAGTGCACTTAAGGTAGGCGTACTAACGGTCATATTTTGTGACGGGCAAATTTGAGTCTATTAATACATCATACCAATACTCCTCTTCTTACAAAATACATCTCTCTTTCTCTCTCCCAGACACACACTATTCTTAAAAAAATGTATGAAAATAGTGAGGATAGTGATGAAGACAATGATTGGGTTCGAAGTGAAGAAGAAGAGGAGGAAGATGATAATTGGATAGACAATTGTGAATTGGTTTGAAGTCTCGATGTCGAGTTCGGTGATTGATGTCCAAACAACGAATTCACGGTTAGTTTTAGAATTATTGTGTATGAAATTTTGATATTCGTAGGAGAATTTTCTTATAGAGAAATTTGCACTAAACCACCCTTTAAATAGGCGAATTTACACTTAACCGCCCGTTATACAAAAATTTGTTTTAAACCACCCAAAACTTCAATTCCGTTAACAAATAGCCACCCATGAGCATATTCCGTCAAAAATTCCGTTTAATTATGTGACTTGACCATTATGCCCTCATATGTATGAATATTAAAATCAATCATCTCTTTTATCAACTAGGAAAAAGAGATCAATTGTTTAAAAAAAATCTCACCCAAATAAACCTTGTTTTGTGTGGAGTTTTATCAATTGTCAAGGTGTAGTGAGCTTGATTCGTGAATCAATAACAATCGAGGTTGAACAACGGTGAACTAAAGCCTGTGTAGCTTACAATTACCGAATACAAATAGCTCAAATTTATCTAATAAAAAGTCAAAAGGTGATCAAATTGAGATCAATTACCGAATACAAATTGCTCAAATTTATCTAATAGAGTACAAAAGATGGAGAAACTGAAGCTAGAAATGGAGGAGAGGAGAAGAAAGCAGCCGACAATAATAATCCAAACAATCACCAAAACCAAATCAAGTCGGACTTGGCGTTGGAGGACAGATCAAGTCCGACTTTCTCGAAATTCAGATCTGGCGAGACCTCTACAACCGAACGAGATGGCGGTGAACACACTCAGGCCGACAACAACGCTAACAAATTCGGTCAAGACGAAGTAGAGGAGGATGCGAAGTCGTTCTAGGGGAGCAACGGGGACGGATTCGAGGACGACGGGGAAGACGTGGATGCCGTTGAGGCCGTAGGCGGAGTGCACAAAGTCCGGATCTAGCGGTTCCATCTCCGCGAAGAGCGCGGATCTGGATAAGAATGAGGCCGATCCGGCCGAGTCCACCTTCCAAATCGCGTTTCCACCGGATTTGGTGACGTAGGCGTTGCCGTTGAAGTCGACGGCGACGTCGTTGGCGATGTCGGAGCAGGAGGTGACCGGAGGGAGGCGGGGAGAGGAAGAGAGGGGAGAGGGAGCGGAGGTTGTAGGCAGCGAGGAGGTTGGAGTCGGGTGAGGCTACGGCGGCGAGGAGGAGGCGGTTGCGAGGACGGGGGGCAAGGATGGAAGGAGGAAGAGGATGTGGAGTTGCCCTAAAAAATTTAACGATCAGAGATTAATGAGGAGGAGGAAGACAAGGTGTAAGAGAAAGATGGAGGGTCAAAGTCAAACATTCACACTTGTATGAGGGCAAAATGGTCAATTCACAAGATTAAACAAAATGTTTGACGGAATAAGCCCGTGGGTGGCTATTTGTTAACGGAATGAGAGTTTTGGGTGGTTTAAAATAAATTTTTGTATAACGGGTGGTTAAGTGTAAATTCGCCTATTTAACGGGTGGTTTAGTGCAAATTTCTCTTTCTTATAAGAATAGTTAGTAGGAGAAGTTGAGCGTTATTTGTTTTGTTTAAAAATTCGTTATTCGCATTAGAGTTGTAGGAGAATTTCGTTTCAATTTGGTATTATGAAATGCGTAATCAATAGCTCTTATTTATGTAGTGTGTATAATAATTTCGTTAATTCTTATTATTCATTCGATATTGCATCTTCGTTAACTTTAGCTTAAATAATTTGTTAAGAAGAATACTTTTATAATTTTAGGGTAAAGACTATTCACAGTATTTTAGTACCGATGAAACGTGGGATAACAAAGACGAGTTATATGAATGGGTGAAAGCTAGAGGGAAGGAGTTGTGGATGACATTGATAAGAAAGACAAAAAATTTGTACCATATTAGTATTAGGTGTGAAAAGTTCGGTCCACGTAGACCAAGGAGACCGTATCCAATTCGGAGATCGAAGTCTAAGAAGTGTGATTGTAAGTTTGAGATCGTAGGATGTCATATGAGAAAAGAGTCAAGGAACCCTAATCCAAAGTGGATATTCGGCATGGTCGAAGGTCGCCACAATCATCCCCTTACATGCGACTTAGGCGAGAATGCATTCATGGGGCGAATGACACCGGAGAAGCAGTTGATGCCTAGGAGGTGGGGCGATGGGAGGAGAACCACAAAAGAAATTGTTGCCGAACTGAGAAGTACATTTCCGGGGAATATAACAACACGGAAGCAGGTTGCGAACTTCTTGTACAAGTTACGATATGAGGATCGGGGCGAACTGACGATCACGCAGTTGTCTCTCAAGTTTTTGGTGGACAACGGCTATGTAGTCTCTCCTATTAGAGACAGGAAAACGAATGAGGTGCAGATACTATTTTTTGTTAACAAGGAGTCGTTGCGCCTTTTGAAGAAGTTCCCATATGTTGTAATTATCAACGCCATTTATGGGACGAACAAGTGAGTATTTATATTTTGTGGTTATTTCTTTCGTACTTAATGTTTTTGTATTTTATACTCCCTCCGATTCAAAATAAGTGTCATTTTAGCTTTCAACACAGTTTTTAAGAAAAGCAATCATTATACTCAAAATCATAATGTTTTTCTCAATCTTACCAACCACCACTTTTTTTAACCAATGGATGAATGAATTTGGTCAATAAAAACACATTCCAATAACAGTTCTCATTATTCTCACCTAATTAATTGTCTAGAAAACTCAAAACGATACTTAAAATGAATCAAAACTAAAGTGCTAAAACAACACTTAATTTGAACCAGAGGGAGTACTTACTATTATGCATGTTAAATTTTTGTATGTAGGTATGAGATGCTCTTGGTGGAGATTGTTGGCTTCACACGCACTCACAGGACGTTCAACATTGCGTATGCATTTACAAGAGCGGAAAAGACCTTCCACTACACATGGATAATGAGGAAGCTTGGAGCCTTATTTGAAGATTTGGGAGTGATGCCGACGGCCATAATGACAGATTGCGAAGCTGCCCTAATTAAAGGAATCCGTAACGTTTCCGGAAGTGAAGTTCAACACCTTTGTGTTGGGTGCATATCAAGAACAACATTGAGACACATGCGTCGAGAGTGTTGAGGACTCAACAAAAAGGCCGATGCATTTGTCCACCAATGTTGGGGAATTTTTTGCTCAACCACAGAGGAAAGTTACGAAAGAAGGCTCGAAAAGCTGAGGTTATCATGGAGAGGCGGTCTTGTTGGATATGTGGAGAGACAATGGTTTACTCTGTTTAAAAATAACATAGTACGAGCATGGACGGATCATCATCTTCATTTTTTTACAAGGACATCGAACAAGTATGATTTGCGTGATGTGTAGTTCATCATATATTGCTAATATATGTAGACTTGTTGTATTTTACACAATTGTATTGGCAGGGTTGAGGGGATGCATAGGGTGTTGAAGGATATGATTGGCTCTAGCAAAGGGGGATTCAGCAGAGTGGTTGTGAGGATCCATCATGCCATCGTCATGCAAATCGATGACATTAAGGCGAGTATGAATCTATCACTATCCAAGATACCAACAGATTTCGATGATCCATGGATGCCACCGGAAGTACGAATGATGTTTTCAAGCTTGTTCTATAGAGTGTCGGATAGGTACTTTGACTTGTTGTTGGCCACGTATGAAAGGATAAAGAAGGAGGATTACGAAGAAGAGTGCACTGATCATTGGGTGAGAGATTGCTTTGGTTTGCCATGCGTCCATGATATGGCAAGGGCCATTATTACAAGAACACCTCTCATGCTAGATGACATTCATGACTTTTGGAATTCACTCCAGTGGGAAGATGTTGCATCAACTAGCGATCCTACCAACGATGGTGTTCAAATGACCATTTCAGAGATGAGAATTCATGAAATGTTTACCAAGCTAAACAGTGGGACATTGAAGCAAGACACTGCGTACGAGATGGCTGAGTTTTACAACGAGCTAGAGCATCCTGAACAAAGTATCATGTTGTGTCCGACAAATGAGGGAAACAAAATTAAAAGGGGTCAAAGAAGACCGCGTGGAGCAAAGAATAAGAACAAGGTGGACCCGAGGGAGAAGAGTCAGTTTGAACACATGCGAGAAGAGCTAAAGGAGCTTGAGAAAGAGAAGGAAAAGGATAAGGCAAAGGTGAGTCAAGCTAAATGAGTATGTCGACAAAGAAAGGAAAAGGGCTCAACGAGTGCTTGTATGCATTCTCAACCTATACAAGAGGAGGAGTCACAACGTGAAGAACCCGTTCGGGCCATGGTGCATATGGGTGTGAACTTCGGGATTGAAAATGTGGATGATTTTTGGATCCCTTACATCACATTTGCCACGGATGTACGTCTCGACGGACATTGTGGATATCGGTCACTTGCCGTGCCTCTTGGGCTCCATGAGAGTGATTATATGAGCGTCAGACATCAACTTGTGGCTGAGTTGCTTGAGAACAAAGAACTCTATGAGCCTATCCGACAAATTTTTCACGAAGGGACTTGGCAAGACTTGATTCGTCAAGTTAACTACACTAAAAGCCCATGCTCTCACGATTATTGGTTCCACATGCCACTTATGGGTTTAGTATTTGCTACACGGTATCAAGTTTGCCTTGTCTATTTGGCATGGTATCCTCCATCTTTGTGTTTACCCTTAAGGTGGAGGAGCATAACCCCGGGCCCCCCGAGGGTGGATTTGGGGATAGCACACGTAGGATATCGTGACCACTTTGTGCCGGTATGTCTTAACCCAAACTTTGTTATTGACGTTGATATTGTACATTATTGTATCTAATGTTGCGATTCTGTATACAGGTGAAGCTAAGGGATAGAGCTCCGTTACCTCACACTTCAAGGTCATGGAATTGACACGCAGATCCAAGCATCCAATGGTGGGCATCACACTTTGCATCAAATTTGGTGGACTATCGGGATTATCGCATTGTAAATGGTCGAAATGCCGACCCATTGATGTAGTTGCCAAACCGTAATATTGTGTTGTTGAGATGAATATTATGTGTGTTATTACTAGCGTTTGAACTTGTGTTTTGAATATTATGTTTGAACTTGTGTTATGATTAGTGTTTGAACTTGTGTAATGAATATTATGTTTGAACTTGTATTTCAAGTGTTAGACTCGGTTTAATTCTTTATTTCAGAGGATTCAAATTATGCACAACTCGGTCAACTACCCGGAGCATTACCCGGTCGGGTAGTCTTCTGGGTTCCACGAAGTTGGCAACGGTTTTCAAGGACGGTGCAGGAGGACGACTGGACTGGTGCACTTATTCTAGGCGTGCGCCTATTCTAGGCGCACAACTGGACTGGTGCACTTGTATTAGGCGCACAGTGCACCTAATATAGGCGCACATGAGGGCCTCGTACCAAAGACCGGAAACCCTAAACCCTAATACATCATGTTCGTGGAAACCCTAAGCCTAAACCCTGATACGCAATGTTCGAATATTATTTCGGTTTATGTTTTTTTTTTTGAATATAAGGGTAAAATATATTAACCAAAAGAGGGGTTTTACAAAAATGCTAGCTAGGCTAGCTATTTACAACATGATCATGATCTAATCTCGCCAAAAACCATAAGGTTTCTCTCGTATTCTTTTTCCACCTAGCCTTAACACAATTTCTAATGAATCTCTTGCAACTTCCAATACAATCCTCTATACTAGTGCCTTGTTGGGTAAACACTAGCAAGTTTTGGACCTTCCATATGTGATAGATTACCACGCTATAACAATGATTCCAAAGGCTATAAGCCAGCTTTTTCTTCCCATTCCACTGGACGGTTTATGTTCTTACTCTTCAATGAACGTCGAAGATGGCCGAGATTTTGATTCGTCTTATTGGGCCCATAGGCCCAATTCGGCTTAAAGACTCATCGTGTTCGAATATTATTTTGGTTTTTGTTCTTACTCTTCAGTGAACGTTGAAGATGATCGAGAGTTTGATTCGGCTTATTGGGCCTTCAATTCGGCCAGGCCCATAAAGGTTCATCATGTTCGAATATTGTTTCGGTTTAAGTTCTTACTCTTTAGTGAATGTCGAAGATGATCTACAGTTCGATTCGGCTTATTGGGCCTTATCGACCCAATTCGGCTTAAAGGCTCATCATGTTCGAATATTGTTTCGGTTTATGTTCTTACTCTTCGGTGAACGTTGAAGATGATCTAGAGTTCGATTCGGCTTATTGGGCCTAATTGACCTTAATGGACCTTATTGGGCCTAATATAATTGACCTTATTAGGCCTAATTGACCTTATTGGGCCTATCGGCCCAATTCGGCTTAAAGGCTCGTCATGTTCGAATATTGTTTCGGTTTATATTCTTACACTTCGGTGAATGTTGAAGATGATCGAAAGTTCGATTCGGCTTATTGGGCTATGGCCCAATAAGGCCAATTAGGGCCAATAAGCCGGGTCTAACACCTGTTGCACCGCCCACTCAAAAACGTTGCCCAACTTTATTAGGTCTAATATACTTTTTTGATTTATGTTGTTGGCGCACAAACATTTTATTCCATTGAGAGTCGGCTTATACTCGATAATTGTTTTGTTTCGTTATTCATTGACTTGCAATTTCTCTTTGTCTTGTTTTTCCTTTCGTAATAACAACATATTGTATAAACATAGAGAAATAGTTTTAAAACCAAAAAAACTCAATGGATAGACATAGTGATTTCAAACACAAATCAATAAAGTCTCTACAAAATAGCATAAACGCTAATGTTGGTCCACCAATCAAGTCCTACAATGTGCTATCATCCGCGGTCTGAGGAGCACTAGCTAGAATCATCCCCGAGCTGCTTCATACTGACATCACCACCAGCCTGAGAGGTGTTCGCCTTTGTAGGATGTGCTCCACTACCTTCCCCCTGCTCGTGGACTGAATCCCTGAAATGTGTAGAAGCTGCACGAGGAGGGGGATGAGTCATCGCTCTAGCCTCGCCGACCAGAACATCCAGCCATCTGCTCACCTCTTCAAGGGTCCAACGTGGTCGTCTATCATTTGGCATCCCATCAATCGTGTGGACCACACCTGCAAGATAGTTGAGGCGCTGCAAAGATAATATAAAGTATTAGTAATGTACAACATAACATTGAATAAAGAAATATAGTATCAATAAACAAACTTACCACGAGAGCGTCTACTCCTCGAGTCATCAGAATAGGTGGAACCGGTGGATCACGCCTAATAGATCTAGGATGTACAAGCACATGTGAGGCCCGATCTAAAAAGTCGAGGTAGTAATCACTAATATCCCAGAAGTGTTGAGCCTGTGGGCCCCGTAGCTCGATCAATGGCCTCGGATCTGCATCCCATCTATCCAGCTACTCGGCGGAGTCTGTCACCACGTAATGCCGCAACTCATCCTCGTGCAATATGTAGGCGGGCTTAATAGACGGCTCTGGTACGCCCCACACCAAACCGAACTGTTGAAGCACACGATCGGGATGGTACGCCTCAGCTATATCAAAAATACGTAGAACACCCCGAAATCGTGTAGTCGAAATCTCGGGTGCATCAAAGTCCAACCCTCTCCCTCTCCCTCTCCACGGAAGCCACTCAACCTGTACAGAATCAACGCTAATTGTTCATATAAAATAACATGAACGGAAGTTTATGAAAACGGTGAAAAGATCGTAGCTCCTGGAATTTCATCGTATCAAGGATCCTCCTAATCGAGACGAGGCGGCCAGGATCTGTCGAATGTGGCACACTACTCTGAAACCTAGTAGCTACTCACGGATCAACCAAAGCTAGGGGGTCGGTCAAATAATGACCAACGAAGTGAGGGAAGTATGCACAAATCCAAGACTGCAACACGAGAGTAATTGTTATAAGAAATATAACAGACCAAGTGTGAATCAATCGAATCTACTTAAAACTCATGATGAACGAAATATACACGAAGCATAATCCCGCAGCTGGCTATCCCCTGTGCTCGGGATCGGGACTCCTGTCTAAGGTTGCGGTATAAGTACGCAAGGAGATAGCTCCCCAAGCGTATTGTCTGGTAGTCTCGTGATGAAAAAGCAGCGCCATCCATTTATGTTTCAGCCTCGAAGTCGACTTGTCAACAAGGACAGTCGATCCAAGAAGCAAAAACAAATAATAGGATGAGATGACGCCGTGATCCATAGCCGCGCTCGTCACCATGTGCGACAGTGCCTCCTTGAGTTTAGTCACTGGAATCCCGCCAGTCTTGTACCATCGATGAACTTGAGAGACGTCTACTTGAAGATCATGGGCAATGCGCGCCCGTATATCATCATTTGTCATCGCGGAGATGCAACTCCTCCCATGTATAGGCAATCCAAGAATCATGTGCAGATCATGAAGGGTGATTGTCATCTCACCCCACGGAATATGGAAGGAGTTCGTCTCCGGATACCACCGCTCGACGAAAGTAGAAATCAAAGCTGAGTCAACTGCTCTAGTGGCACCTATAGTACGGAGTCCGAGAAGACGACTACGCTCCGCAATCGTGAACCAAGTACCCGGCTCACAGCTAACATGTCTCTCCAGCTCCAAAGTGTATGCAGTGCGAGAGTGAACTTTCAGAACTTACGAGACTGAAGGTTTAAAAACAATCAAAACAAATCAGAAACACTAACTTATAGTGTATAAATAACTTCGAGAAAAATTTGTATTCTAAACACACCAAGTCCTGCTCCATCTGACATGTAGCGCGTCCTGATATACGTACAGGTGGAGAAGATCGAGATCAACAGCAGGAGCTGGGACTGCTGGTGGAGCATCAGCTTCCGCCTCACCCCCTGCATCAGCTCCACGCCTCCTACGCCTCGAAGGCCGTCTGGGAGGAGGAAACTCGGTCTCTGGTACTACAACAATGGGCTCCATCAGCGTCTACTCGTAAATAAACCGCGCGATGTGTGTCTCGTAACTAACTAGGAGGACGCGCTCGCGTGGTCGTCCGGGCATCCAATACTCAAGAGTACCAAAACCTACTCCGGGGGTAGGTGAAGGGGGACCAGACTGGGAAGGAACGTCCTCACGTGCTGGTGATGGATGCTCACGAAATACACCAAATGAGACGGTAGTCGGTGCTCGACCATTGTCTGCCTCAGCTTTGACGGGCGAGTGAATAGCGTGCACAGTAGTCACTGGGGGATCCTCCATCCTATGATTGATCGACTCAAGAGACTCTACAAAGTCCGGAGTCCCGTCATCGTCTAGCTGCCCAGTCATACCCGGAGTCTCGTCCGTCCCAGGTGGCGGTGAAACTAAGCTATCAGGCTCATCTATAATCATATTGTCTCTATCCTGATCTCCCTCCTCCCTGTAATCGTCATCATCAACCCCCGTATCTACCTCATATGTGCTATCAGCAACGTCCTCTAAATCGGTATGAAGATCTGTCGTGCGTCGACGAATTGAATCAGAAATGCCTACTCGGCGCGGTCAAGTGCGACGCTCGACCGCGGGTCTCGGTGCAATAGAGCTCATCACAGTCCGTACCGCCTATTCGTTTTGTATTAAACGCGTTATTATTATTAGTTATTTAAACATATTTTCTATATTTACTTTAATTTAATTAGTTATTTTATTCTAAATGTTATTTAATTCTATTAAATATTAATATATTCAAATATTTTAATATACCACTTATTGAAATTTAACAAAATAATATAACAATTACGAATGTTTATTGAACTCATTATTATTTTCTAATTTGTAGATCGAACTATTTCACTTTATACTAATCTAATCTAATCTAATCAACTTAACATATAATAAAATTTTCTAATTAAGATATTAATCTAATCTAATCTAATTAACAATATATCAATAAAAAGAATTTAATTCAACAATTTCATAATTTAACAATTTCATATAATAAAGGAAATAATTAAATTCAACTATTTAATTAATTAATTTCGAAAACAACATACCTTGTGAAGACCGACCGCCGGAATATCCGGAGAGTTGTACGACGAGCGGGTTGGGGGCCATAAACGTCCTCCGCCCAAAATGTCGCCGGCGCCGGCACCGCCACCACTACCTTCTCCGGCGCCACCACTCACAATCACTGCCGCCGTCAGCCCCTCTCCCTCCCTCACGTCTTTCGACGCCGGCGGAACCCCACCACCGCCCCAATCACCCCTGTCCATGCCACCGCCCCCGTCGCCCTCACTCAATTTTGCGTACACTGGTAGAACAACATTATCCCCGTCCACGGCACCGTCCCCTACACCGCCCTCGCAGCCACCGTCGCTTCCTCTCCTCACTGCGGTAACGCCGCCGTCGCGGTTGCCATCGACTGCGACCGTTGCGGTCGTTGTCTCCTGCGTTCCTCTTAGCCCCATCCTTATCGGCGAAATCGTTTCCGGCGTCTCCTCGCTCCTCTGCGCCACCGCCGTCAACCCATCTCCCTTTGCACCGCCACCAGCCCGACGACTCTACCGCCATCACCATCTCCGTCGCTCGCCATTACTGTTTTGTGTATGTACTGTGCGAATTGCAAATTGCAAATCGAATCAACCGAAGGGGTTGGCGGCTAGGGTTCGGCCTTTAAACAACGCAATGTGCGCCTGTTTAAGGCGCACGATTGCTTGTTGAGCCTCCCGCCTCGATATTTTGATGTAATTTCGATTTTGCCCTTGTACGCCTAATTTAGGCGCACGAAACCGCACTTCTAATTTAGGTGCACCATTTAGTGTACAAATAGCCGAAAAAATAGTGTACATTTAGCAGTTGGGATCAAATAAATGTGCATAATATTTTTTTTGCAAGGAACAAAGTGAAAAACATATAAATGTTTCTCTAATTTTATCTTTTTTAAAATCTATACTACTATAATATAAAGCAAAGTCAATACTGATTGTGAAAAGGCTTAAAGACCTTCTACATGTAACACCCCAATTTTAAAGCAGGAATGCTACACGCCAGTGACCTCGGATTTGAAGTCCAAAGTCAACCTAGGCTTGATCCGAACAATTAGTTTAATTACATTAAAGAATAAAAGAAATAAAATAGTGGATCAACTTTTTTTTTCTTTATTAAACTTCTCTTAAAGGAGTTTAAAATTTTACAGCGGAAGATGAGAAAACTTAAATTACACAAAGACGTTTATACTTGCACCTATACATCATCTAGGAATTGAAAATCCTAGTTCTTATTTCGTCAAATTGAAAATCAAATTGACTTTATAAACTATTTTGCAAAAGTTCCAACTACAGCTCAACTCTTCTCAAACTTACTTCTTTCGACCTGAAGAATAAGATCGCCTGATGTGCCGTGACGAGAAATACAGTTGACACCACCTGAACCATGCAAAGGAAAGAAGGTGGTCGGGTTAATCATGTGACTAACTAAGCAAATGGGGTTTTGAAAATGGTTCTTTTGTGGTCGTACCCAGTCACTAGCAGCGAACTCCGAATAAAAGTCGGTCGATGATCTAGCAACCAAAGTACTTCCCATGGACGAGGAAAATTATGAGATGCAACAAAAAGGATTAGGACACCATACGAGTATGGTTCCTTAGAAGCTTGATCGATTTTTTGGGAACATTTATTATTCACACAGAGATTTTGAAAAGCCTCCGTTGACTAATTGGACCCACGACCAACCTCACCGCATATGCGAATTCAGATTGGAAAGAGGATTGTCATTAGCCGGGAGTAAGAATGGTTTTCCAAGTTGTACTAACCATCCTGGTTCATTAATTACGTGCACTAGCACTTATCTTACTTAGTGTCAAAACTTCACACTTCAAGTTAATAAATTTTACTTCTTTTTCGACACTAGTCGAGATACAACAAACAAAGATTTCCACGGATTTGAAGAACACACTATCTAGGTGCAACGTCTCTCACACAGTTGAGGAGACATGGTCATGACCAATATTAGGGTATAGGGTCATCCTAATGTAGTTATAAAGAGGTGTTCTAAGTACCGAAGCTTCCACCCCTATTTCTAACCTAAGTCCATGACCAGTTGTTGGGACGCTATCAAGGACGCCCCTATACTTGATAGTGCGTCCACACAACCGTCCCTTAGTTTTGATATGACAAACTCACTTTTATTCTAATAAATTTGTCCAAGTGTTTAGGAACGCCAGTGACAAAAAAGACAACAAGTGTGTGGACGTCCCTGAGGTTAAGCGACGCTAACTACCAGGAAGTAAGGACCAACGAAGTGACTACTTGAGCAAGGACGCAATCCCAAGCAAGTAGGAACGTGAGCTTCAACTCTCAGAGCGTCCTTACACATCAGCCGACAGGATGACATCACTCGACAACATTTGATCATCCGGGACACGTGGAGGCAGATCCTCTAGCAGAGTCCATCACCACGTGGAGGCAGATCCTGTAGTAGAGTCCATCACCACGTGGAGGTAGATCCTGTAGCGGAGTCCATCACACACAGCTGGATACATGAGGCTTCCCTCATCACCGCCATACCACGTGGAGGAAGATCCTGTAGCCACGTCCACGAAGGGCATGATCGTCCGAGAGGAATGACTCCCTTCCCAAGTCCTATAAATAGCCCGAGGCATTTATTGTGACGTCAACGCTTTCAGAGAATCAGAGAGAAAGCGACCTCGATCAAGAACACGAAGAACAAGCTTAGAACTCTTCTAGACTTAGTGTTTGATCGAGTGAGAATTGTAACCAAAATCACAAACTGTTTGTAAACCAGAAAACCAAAGAAAAAGAGAGAAGTCCTACGAAGTACTGTAGGACGTGGGAATAGAGTCCTTTAGCACATTAAGCTCGCTTAAGTCGTAGGCTTAGAGGAGTCCTTTACTAGTGGACTTAGGACGTACACTATGTGCTAGAGAACTGTAAAGACTCGCCAGCACAATTGTAAGGACGCTTAATAAGAAAGGAAAGTCTATTCGAAAATCCTCCAAGGAGGTAAAGGTTTACACTCAAGGACTACTTGGTCTTGAATGGTTCCTCTATAAATCATTGTGTTTCATACTTGTTAAAGTTCACCTGTTTAGTTTATTTCCGCTGCACAACTAAGGACGCCCTTATACTTAGTAAGGATGCCTCACTGTAAGGAAGTCTTTACCCAAGTAAAGGACGTCCCCTTTCATACTAACGATCCAACACCAACCACTACGAGGCTAACAACAAACAAAGCCACTACGAGGCTAACAACAAGCAAGCAAGGCCACATCCAAGGCCAACACATATCGAGCCTAAGTCCATATAGCGTAGCCTAACAATAATAACAACTACGTGAATAACAACATCGTTAATATTAGGAAATAAAACAATAACCTAGTTCATTGTAGTTTCACACAATTAGTTCGCAACAAACTGATAAAAAGGAACATACTAAAACTGAACCAAACCACTTGCCTCGGATATGGCGATTGACTACGGTTGAAAAAGGACCTTTTTCAACCTAGTTCAATTTAGTTTCACAGAAAAACGGTTAACGAAGACGGCTCGAATCTTCGTTAATCGAACGATACCGAAAAGGGAATATTTCAAAATAAACTTTAATGATATACTATAATACAGTATAAAGCAGAACCCAAGTCTTTGTTAAAATTTTCGCCACGTGATCAACGCTGAATAAAATATTGATTTTATTTTTTATGAAAAATAATCCTGATATTCATTTGATATCTTACCCAATTTTGAACTAAAAATAATCTTGATATCCATTTGATATCTTACCCAATAATGGATTTCATAATTGAAGCGATTGTGTTTTATTTATTTATAGATAATATACAAATAAGCATATTATTAAATATAAATCTTGGTAAATAGTATAAAAATCTAATTTAAATAAAAATATTTTGAGAAATTCATTGAAATTATTTATTTATAGATGAAACATAAAATTATATATTATCAAATAAGAATAAGTTTTTTTAAAATTAACTTTATAAATTATTTTAATAAAATCGATAGTTCTTGCAAATATATAATCTACGATATTAGACTTGTCAATTGTGTTAATCCAGTCGGTTCCGATCAAAATTCGATCTCGCCTCAATTAATTCATTTTTATATTTACAAATCCCGTACATGATACGGGATTTGTAATAGTTTATCTTGAAGAAAGAAATATTAGAGTTCATATCCTTCATGACTCTAATGTAATAATAACCCCTTTGTATTTTAATTTTTCCAGTTTCTTAATAAAATCTTATATAATTTCCATAGACAATTTGTTCAATTCTTAACTATTCATATACTCTTTACTATTATTATTCTCATATTATCCATGTATTCGAATTATCTTATACATATGTGATATGTCCATTAATCTAAAATGCCCACTTTTCAAAGTTGGCTCGTCGCAGGTAGGGGACAGCACTGGAACTTCGACTTTCCGGCGATTTTCGGACCAATTCAAGAGCGTTTTGTGACGGATTTTTGATAGATTTTGGTGTTGGGATGTGGATGTGTTGATTAGATGCATCAAACCCATTTTATAGTTGCAATTGCTACCTTGAATATTCGATTTCTCGTCGGTATCCAAGAACACTTAATGGCGTCGTCTTCAATTCGATCTTATCCAATACACGTTGGTTTTTACTCGGATTCTTATCATTGAATTTACTCCTTATCCTCCCACGTCACATATGACTCAAGAATCATTCTTATCCCTTTCTGAAACGATTGAATTTGGCCGGAAATCGAGCCAAATACATAAACCCTAACCGATAACTACACTTGAATTCGTGGTTAATTGGCTAATTAATTCCTCCAATTAATTGAGGGGTATTGAAGTAATCGAAGAGGAGAATCCAATGCCACTTACGACACCCATTTTCGTGGAGAATTGAAGGAGATAGGGCGAATTGAAGATTGAGTTTAATTTGGGTTGATTTAGAGAAGAAGAGGTTGGGTTTTACCCAAATAGCCCAACATTTCCGAAAAGTTGCAATTATGTCCTTATGACATAATTACTTATAAAATTGAACACTTCACTTGGATAAAACTTATATTACAATTTATCACATAATTATTATCTTAAATATATATATATATGTACATAAATTTATACATTTTAATATAATAAACCTTATAATACTTTAAATAATTATTAAGATGATTTTGTAATCTTAAGACTTATGTCACCATAACATTATTCTTGAAATTCATTTAACCATAAGTTCCAACACAATTTATAGTATTAGCAAGGGTTACTATTTTTAATAAATATTAATAACAACTTATTTAAATATTTTTGGTAAAATGGTAAAATTACCTTTTATCCTTACGAGAAGAGAGGGTTATTACACTACAGTTTCATGAGTTTACACCAATTGCTTACTACTCAGTGATTAATAAAATTATCTCCAAACTGATTGTGAAAAGGCTTAAAGAAGCATTGCCAAAGCTTGTCGAGAAAACCCAAGGGGCTTTTGTGAAGGGAAGAAATATAAAGCATAATATAGTGGTTTGTCAAGAGTTGATTAAGAGCTACTCAAGGAAGTTCATCAGTCCAAGATGTGCAATTAAAATAGACCTTAAAAAGGCCTATGATACCATTAATTGGCAGTTTCTTCTGAAAATCCTTGAAGGCTTTGGGCTCCCAAACAAGATGATCAATTGGGTCAAGGAATGCACTACTAGCTGCTCATACTCGCTTAATTTCGGAGGGGAGCTACATGGGTACTTCCGATGGTGTAGGAGATTAAGACAGGGTGACCCACTATCTCCTTATTTGTTTGTGCTTGTGATGGAATTTTTAAGCAGAATACAGAAAAGAATGAGTAGATCAAGAGGGTTTAAATTTCACCCAAATTGTGGTAGGATCGGGCTCACTAATATGTCATTTGCAGATGACTTATTTTTATTTTGCCATGGAGATCCTTCCTGTTGGGACGATATTAAGGACGTCAGTCGTTAATATCTAAACCAATAATAATCGTCCCTTGTTTTGATAATGACAAACTCAAATGTATTTGATAAGTTGTCCAAGTATTGATCTCAGGTAAGACCAGTGGACGCACATGAGCGAAAAGGACAACAAGTGAACAGCAGTCCCTAAGTTGTAGGGACGCATGTTACCAGAACTTCCAAGGCTAAACGTAATTGGTGGAGTTCCTGCACAAGATAGGACGGAGTCCTCATCAAGAAGGAACGCGCGCCAAAATACGGACGAAGTTCAAATTCAAATCAAGGCCGCCCCAACATGATTACATCATCGTCCGGCCTTAGTCCTCAGAAGGAAGCTTCCTTTGTCTGGGCACGTGTAGACAATGCCAAAGACATCGCTTTCCCAGCGATGGTCCCCTACCCACGCGGAGGCTTCCCAAGCGTCAACAGAGTTGACCTCCTCAAGAGGCTCATCGCACCGTTGATCAAAGGTCAAGGATCCTGCAAAGCCTCAGAGGACGCTAGAGGACAAGAACCACTTCCGCTATAAATACCCCCTCAAGGGTATGCATAGCGGTGTGGACTTTGAAGACTTTCTCTCAAGCTCTCCCGAAGCATTCAAGAACAAGAACGAAGATCAAGAAGATCAAGTGAGCTTGAAGCAAGAGAAAGAAAGTCCAACCACATCAAATCCAAAACAAACCACAAAACAGTTAGAGTTGTAGTTTGTCTCTCTCAACGAACCGAGAGAGACGTGAGTGATAGCTTCCTTATAAGCTAAGAGAGTTAGGTTACCTGTTAGGTGGAAAGGAGTGTTACTAGTGAGGCTAAGGACGGACTCTTAGCTCAGAGAAGTGTAACGACTCGCCTAAGTTGTAAGGACTCTCTCTTAATAAGATAAGGGACGGCTATTGAAAATCCTCCAGGCGGAGGTAGAGGTTTACCCATAAGACTAGTTGGTCTTAGTGGGGTTCCTCTATAAATACTCGTGTCTAAAATATCACTGCATTTCCTGTTAAGTCTAATTTCCGCTGCATATAAGGACGCCCTTAACCCAGTTAAGGACGCCTTCACTAACAGACTTACGATCCAACACTTCCCCTATGCAATCCATGAAAGAGACTTTAGACAACTTCCATAGCATGTCAGGAATGAGCATCAATTATAGCAAATCAAGAGTGTTTTGTGCAAGCCTTAATGATCAAGAGGCTTTTTGTTTGGCTCATATCATGAACATGGAGCTTGGTGATCTTCTTGTGACTTATTTGGGAGTTCCCCTTCGCAGCGCCAGAACTAAATCTAGTGACTACAGACCTCTCATATCTAAAATTCAAAGTAAAGTGAATGTTTGGGCTTCGAGGAAATTATCATACGCAAGTAGATTTGAACTAGTAAGAGATGTGTTGTTTGGAGTGATTCAATATTGCTGCAAGATCTTTTTACTTCCTCAAAAAGTGATTAAAGACATCACCAGGCTCTTACGAAACTTCTTATGGACTGGGTGTGAAGAAGGGAAAAAAGCTCCAGTTTCATGGAGAAACGTTTGTAGGTCAATTGATGAGGGAGGATTGGGGCTTAAGGAAGTACTGGCATGGAACAAAGCAGGTTTTATAGAACTGATCTACGCCTTACTAGCTGACTCTGGATCCATCTGGAATGTGTGGGTCAATACTATGTTGCTGAGAGGTTGCTCTTTCTGGGACACAAAATGCAAATCCACATCAAGTGCCTTATGGAGGAATGTTATCAAGATTAGAGAAGAACTAAAAGAAACTCTGGAAGATAACTTGAGGAATGCAGTTATTAACTCCATAGGAGGCAGATTTGATTGGCAAAACATCTATAATAGTCTGCGGAACATAGGTGAACATGTAGCTTGGAAGAAATGCATATGGGGTATGCTTAATACCCCAAGAACATCCTTTACTGTTTGGTTGATCATCAATAGATGAGTTCTAACTAGAGATAAATTGAGCCAGTTTGGAATCATCCAAGAAGATGATTGTAATCTTTACTGTTGTATTATATAAGAAATGTGGGATCATTTATGGTTCAAGTGGAAATACTCCAAGTCTATGCTAGATGAAGTGATGGACTGGGCAAAGTTAGGAAGAAGATACTACAACATTGAAGATTGGATTGAAGCACTCAAGCACATCAAAAGGCAAAACAGTTTCATGTTTAGATTATGGATTGCTTGTGTTTGTGAAACTATGTACTATGTGTGGAATGCCAGAAATAGAAGGATTTTTGTAGGAGAGAATATAACTAGCCAAGAGTGTGCAAGTATTGTAGTTTCTCATGTGAGAAATTGTGTCAAGGCTAGGTGGAAGTAACCTAATCGAGAGTTTAGAAAATGGTGTACCAGGATTGGTCTAGTAGACCTTTTGTAAATCTAGGTATGCCTAGATAATCCATGTAAGCAACTTTTTGTCCCTTCGAATGAAATCACCCCTTCATTCAAAAAAAAAGTCAATACTTTCAGAAAAAATTGTGTTACGTGTCAGTTTTATAATAAAATAATCATATGGGCCCTCTTTTATACAAAGCAGGTAGTTAAGATCTCATATAATCTTATCTCGTAAAAATATTCTTAAATATTATCAAAAATTATGAATTATCCCTTACCAAGACTTTTTGTCCCTTTGAAGTTTCTTGTGAGGACTCTAGTTCTTTGGTCATTGTAGAACAGTTCGCACATTCAACAACAATGTTTTCAGATGCTTCTTCAAGTATGTCAAGACGTTCTTTCATAGCGTAGCTTTATTGCATAATTTTAGTAATGAGTTTGATAAGCTTAGGCTTGGAACACTTGTCAAGAGAACTTATCAAGGAGTCATGGGTTACCTCTTCTTCAGCATCAGAGGCATCCTTGGGAGCATCTTCCATTGCCATGTAGCAAGTACCTTCGGACGGTCCTTCATCATCTAAATCAAGGTCGTCTCATGCAGCTTCATAAGCACCAATCAGTGCTTGCTTCTTCAGCTCTTTCCCAGTATAGCAGTTCTTCGCAAAATGACCCTTTTTGTTACACTTGTAACAGGTCACGTTCTTCATCTCCTGCTCCGTAAGCTTAGGACTTTCCTTTTTGATTGGCATTCCCTTCCTTGGGACTTTCCCTTACTTCATCCATGCACGAAGGGTCTTGTGCAAGAGAGCCAACTCATCGTCCTCAGAGTTCTCTTCTTCACTCTTACTTTGTCTTTCCAACATGGCTTGGAGTAAAAGTTTATCTTGATGTTCCTTCGTCTTAGCCTCAATCCTTAGAGCCATTCCCTTTTGTTGATCTTGCTCTAAGTCAATCTTGTCTTGAGTCCTTCTTGAATCGTACGACGTCAGCTTTCCATAGATTTCAACCATAGACAGTCCTTTGTTAGCTTGATTCTCTTTAAATGTAGTCCTGTCAAAGTTCCAATCTCCTGTTAGGCCATCAATCAACACTTGGATTTTCATCCTCTGTGAGATTTCTGTCTTAGTAACTCCCAAGTTCTTCAACTTGGTCAACAAGTTCTCGAAACGGAAGGTGTACTCAGTAATGGACTCATTTAGAAGCATTTTCAATCTGTAGAAGTCCTTTTTAGCACTCAATTGAACTTCTTCTTTCATTTCTGCCGTCCCAATGTGAAAATTTTCAAGAGCTTCCCATTGTAGTTTGGTAGTTTGCAGATTACTCACACGGGTGGCGTCCCTTTCGCATAGGGTGGTTTGCAAGAAGCAAATGGCCTTGGCGTTTGTTTCCATCAGCTTGAACTCTTCGGGACCCTAGTCCTCTTCTTTGTTCTTTTTGGCAGCAGGAACTTCAAGGTCACCGTCCCTTATGACCTTCCAGCCTTGGTAGTTCTGGCTTCGAACGAAGCTCTCCATTCTAACTTTTCATCTGTTGTAGTTCCCGTCCGTAAGGCAAGGAGGCTTCACACTACTGATACCTATTGGTTCCATATCCATGATTACCTACAACTGAAACAATCTAGAGCGCCTACTCTGATACCAACTGTTGGATCGTAAGTCAGTGAAGTGGGCGTCCTTAAGAAGTAAGGATGTCCTTGTGTAGCGGAAATTAAACGAAAGACTTAACAGGTAAAATCAATAAGTAAGGAACGCGGTTATTTATAGAGAAACCTCCCAAGACCAAAGTAGTCCTTGAGAGTAAACCTCTACCTCGTTGGAGGATTTTCGAATAGCTTTCTTCCTTTCTTATTGAGAGTCCTTACAGATACAAGGCGATGATTACACTTAATGTGGGTCGGTGTTGTAGTCCGGATCGGGGAATGTCAAAATTTAAATTTATAAACCGAACCCCAATTGTAGTAAGAGAGGTAGGGTGTCGAACACACGGGAGTTCGTGCGTTGAGTGTACCGAAAAGACTAAAAAGAGGTAAAAGAAAGGCAAAAACGAGGAAAATCGAAAGAGAACACCTCGGACCGACACTGGTCACTCCGGTCCGAGGGTGGATCGAGGTTGATTGGCCGGGACCGACTTCACACAACGTCGGGCCCGATGACTGGGTAACTCGATTAGGCAAAAATAGTAGATCGGTCTTGGGTTTTTTGGTTCCTTCCCTAACTAGACTTGGGTGATTCCACCCCAATTCAACCAATAAGTGTTGATCCTTATGAGATCGAGGTTGCTAGCCTTCAATCCCTCCGCTCTACACTTCGACCCAAGGGAGTTTTCACTCTCCTTCGATGCTAGGTCTAGTGATTGGGTCCGAGATTGCTCTCGCTTACTCTTACCAATCACAAGCCCTAGGTCCCTTGTCTCCACAAGAGAATTGAAGCTTAGTGTAGAGAGGATTCATAGATCAAGCACTCAAAGGCTATGGAATTGGGGGTTTCACACCCAATCCTAGCTAGGGGTTTCCCCCATAGCCCAAGACTATGGAATCTACTCGATCAAACAAGAGTAAAAAGCAATCAAATGGAAAAGCAAGCAAATCTCAATCATCAAACTCCAATTCAACTTAAATTGCATTCAAATCTACAACGGTTCACAATATCCAAATCCAAATTCAATTAAAACCAAAGCAAAACAAGTACAAACTCACTAATCTCCTCTCTAGCTCCACCGATTTCCTCCTCTTCTCCTCCTCCTTTCTTCTCCTTGCTCTCCAAGTCTTCCTTGAGCCTTTGAGAGTGATTTTTGGTGTGTATGTGTGTGTGATTCCCCCCTAATCCTCTCTAATCACCTCTAATTATCCTCTTCTCTTGATTGGGGACCAAGGAATTCCAAGTTAAAAGAAGGGCAAAATTGGAAGATCACAACATTTGTGCCTTGGAGCCTAATCTTCACGTTTGCCGACTCGGACCGACACGGGGCAACCTCGGGCCCGACGTTGGGAACGTCGGTCCTGTACTCTGGTGCTCGAACTCGGGCCCGACTTTATAGTACCTCGGTCCAGGGCCTCGGTCCTTCTTCTCTTCTTGGTCTTCCTTGAATTCCTCATCATTCTTTGCATGGCTCTTCCGTTCCTTGACTCCTTTGCTTAGCTCCTCCTTAGATACTCCTCCAAAAACGTCCTCAATTGCGCCATTTTACCTACAAAACATAACAAACTTGCATAGTTTCCGAATCTTGAAGAAAAACGGGAACTAAGCTAAAAAGGAACGAAACTAACAAGGAAAGGAATGAAAAACACTTATTTACAAGGGAAATTAACTACTAAAACACCACCAAAATGAGAGACGTCAGAATACCCCATACTTAAACTTGCTTGTCCTCAAGCAATAACAATGTTGGCAAGACCAAAGCACAATCTTCAAGTAAAGCCTCATATGAAAAATCAATCAAGTAAGCACAAGTGATAGATATGCTAGCAAGATTACATCATCACACATGATCAAGTGTTCAAGGAATAAAGTCTAATGCAACCAAGTCTCACTTTAGGGATATGAAAATGTGTATCACTCATCATGTGTTTAGGTTTAGCAATGAACACTCATACTCAAGAATCATGCAAGTAAAGACTTTACTATTGAAGCTAATATCACCAATTCCTCCACCTAGAGATGCCTATTACAATGCACACAAAGAATATGAACTCACATCGGACCGACTTTGAACACTTCATCTTTGCACTTCACTTTTTTTGTTGGATTTTTCACACTTTTTCACTTATTTTGCACTGGACCGACTTTGAACTCACATCGGGCCCGAGGTCACTTTGAACTCGGTCGGTGCCCATTTCTTTACTTAAGCTCTTTGCTTCCAATCCGCTATTTTTCCAAAATTTTGTTTCTTTCTTCACAACAAAGATGCACTACCCACTTGGTTTATAACTCCATTCTTGCCCTTTCACCAAAGAGAATCTCAACACTCAAAATACACTCCCAAACCTCTCACTAAAGTCCAATCCCATAAGGGTCAAGTCATATAGGCTAGGAATCATATTTTTGAGGAGTTTCAAACAAAGGTCTAAGGCTAAAACGGGGCTACAAACAACGGTTTCTCTTCAAGGTAGGATATGGAATATTTTGTGACTAAATAAAATAAAGTTCAAATCAATGTGACAATGCATAGAACAAATCTCATATTGGTATTGGAAAATAGATAAACACCTCAATAGCAAGTATTAATTAGCATGCATGAGCTAATTCACACAAGAAACATGAGGGATATGCAATATGAACAAGCATCCTTAAAATGGCCAAAAATCATCTCACAAGGTTCACTCTAGCTTAGTTGCATCAAAACTCATCCAATAACTCATGTGCTCAATAAAAAACATGCAAGATATCATATCACATCAAAAGCAACATCCATTTAGAGGCTAAACTATCCAAAAATATGCAAAGGAATTTACATGCTCACACCATCATTAGCCTTCATATGGACATCTAAGATGGGAATTCCTAGTCCAAAAACAAAATCTTATTTGATATTTTTAACACAATTTTCGAATTTTTATGGATTTTTCGCAAAAATTTCTCAAAAACAAAACAAACTCATCCATATATGCCATCAAATTCAATTATCATTCATGCATCACAACATGCCACTATCCAAAAATAAAACATCCCTTAAACAAAACAAGAACAAACACAAGAAACCTAAACATGAAACTATGAGCTACTAACCCACCCCATACTTAAAATTTTGATGTCCTCATCAAAAGAAATCAAAACTCAAAAGTAAAGAGAAGAGTAAAGAGAGCTCACAATTTCTTATTCTTGAATGGCATGTTGAGGTTTACTTTTCTAAGAGGAGAGCCCATGAGCCCCTTACTTCTTCACTTGGGTCAATCTTATCATAGAACTTTTTCACTGGATGACCATTTACCCGAAAGATCCTTCCATCGTCGCCCATCAAATCTACCGCTCCTTGAGAAAGTATTTGATGTACCACAAACGGTCCGCTCCACCTTGTCCGGGAAAGAACCGAAGTCGTGCATTAAAAAGAAGAACCTTGTCACTGACTTGATAGGTTTTTGGGACCAACTTCCTATCATGCCATCTCTTGGTCTTCTCTTTATACAACTTGGCGTTTTCGTAAGCCTTTAAACGCAACTCCCCCAACTCATGAAGGTCTAGATGTCTCTTCTCTCCGGCTAGATTCACATCCCAATTCATCTCTTTGAGAGCCCACTTGGACTTGTGTTCCAATTCCACCGGAAGATGGCACGCCTTGCCATACACTAGATTGAAAGGTGTGGTCCCCAAGGGTGTTTTGTAAGCGGTTCTATAAGCCCATAGTGCATCATCAAGCTTAGATGACCAATCTTTTCTTGACTTAGACACCGTCTTCTCCAAGATAGCCTTGATTTGACGATTTGAAACCTCCACTAGCCCACTTGTTTGAGGGTGATACGGAGTAGCAACTCGATGAGACACCCCATACTTAATCAACACATTCTCAAAGCATCTTTCAATGAAGTGTGGGCCACCATCACTAATGAGAACTCTCGGTACGCCAAATCTAGCAAAGATGTTGCTCTTCAAGAACTTCATCACGACTCTTGCATCATTGGTCCTTGTTGGGATGGCTTCTACCCATTTAGAGACATAATCAACGGCCACCAAAATGTATTTGTACGGGCCCGACGTTGGGAATGGTCCCATGAAGTCAATCCCCCATACATCAAAGAGCTCTACCTCTAGCATTCCGGTTTGCGGAGTCTCATTTCTCCTTGACAAATTTCCCTCTCTTTGGCACTCCTCACATCTCTTTACATACTCATGCACATCCTTAAACATGGTTGGCCAATAGAAACCGCAATGAAGAATTTTGGCCGTGGTCTTTGAACTCTTGGCGTGCCCTCCGGTTGGCAAAGAGTGGCAATGGCGAATGACACTTTCAATCTCCTCACTTGGAATGCACCGTCTATAGATTCTATCACTCCCTTCCTTGTATAGATATGGATCATCCCAATAATATTGCCTAGCATCATGTAAGAATTTCTTCCTAGCCGAGTAAGACAAATTTGGTGGGATCACTCCCCCTACAACAAAGTTAGCAAAGTCCGCAAACCAAGGGGTGACCCCTCGTTTTACGGTCTCAATAGATAGAAGACAAGAGGGAGAAGAAGATTTAATTGACTTAGGACGGGAAGTAATAGAGACCGATTGAAGGATCTTACTTGATTTTATGGATTGACATTGCAAAGTGCTAAGTCCGACGTGTGAAGACATCGATCGGGTCGAGGAAGTGCACGATCCCCCTTGGACCGACGTTGCAGACCTCGGTCCTGAGTTACTGGGTACCTCGGGCCGAAGTTCCACACTCCTCGCCCGATGTATCGCCTTGGTCGATCCCTCCTTGTTTTCCTTTTTGCCACTCATTAGCTCTTCATCTGCCCTTACATTATCTATCTCCACGCCATCTTCCATCTCAATCATGTACTTCTTGGGCAATCGGGATAGATGATCGGCCACCAAATTCTCCGCACCAACCTTATCCTTGATCTCATGGTCAAACTCTTGAAGGAGAAGCATCCATCTCAAAAGCCTCGGTTTTGCATCCTTCTTTTTCATGAGGTACTTGATCGCCGCATGATCCGTATAGACTACCACCTTAGATCCCACAAGATATGACCGGAATTTTTCAAATGCAAATACTACCGCAAGGAATTCCTTTTCCGTTGTTGTATATTTGCATTGAGTTTCATCCAAGGTTTTGCTTGCATAATAGATGGCATGCAACTTTCCCTCTTTTCTTTGCCCAAGGACGGCTCCCATGGCAAAATCACTTGCATCACACATCACTTCGAAGGGAAGATTCCAATCGGGTGACGCCATGATTGGTGCCGAAACCAAAGCATCTCTCAACCTACAAAAGGCACTCATGCAATCCTCGGAAAATTCGAAGGGAACATCCTTCATTAGGAGGTTAGACAATGGTTTTGAGATCTTAGAGAAATCTTTAATGAAGCGTCTATAAAAGCCCGCATGACCTAAGAAACTCCTAACATCACGCACACAAGTAGGTGGGGGAAGTTTTTCAATTATCTCAATTTTGGCCTTATCAACTTCTATTCCTCTACTAGAAATGAGATGACCTAGAACTATTCCTTCCTTAACCATGAAATGACATTTTTCCCAATTAAACACAAGGTTAGTCTCCTGACATCTAGCTAGCACTCTATCCAAATTAGCCAAACAAGCATCGAAAGAGGAACCATAGACGGAAAAATCATCCATGAATACTTCCACTATTTCCTCTACCATATTAGAGAAGATAGACATCATGCATCTTTGAAATGTTGCCGGAGCATTACACAAACCGAAAGGCATGCGTCTATAGGCAAAAGTTCCATAGGGACATGTAAAAGTCGTCTTCTCTTGATCATCGGGGTGAATAGGAATTTGCCAAAATCCACTATACCCATCAAGGTAGCAAAAGTATTCATGTTGAGCCAATCTTTCAAGAACTTGGTCAATAAAAGGAAGGGGGAAATGATCCTTACGAGTTCCACTATTCAACTTTCGGTAATCAATGCACATGCGCCATTTTGTAGTGGTTCTTGTAGGAATCATTTCTCCTTTCTCATTTTCAACTACGGTCAATCCACCCTTTTTAGGAACTACATGCACGGGACTAACATATTTGCTATCCGAAATTGGGAAGATGATTCCCGCATCCAACATCCTAAGTATCTCACTTTTAACCACTTCTTTCATATTAGGATTTAATCTTCTTTGTGGTTCAATAGTGGGTTTATGGTTGTCCTCCATGTAGATCCTATGCATGCAAATTGATGGTGAAATTCCATTTAGTTCTTCTAATGAATACCCTAAGGCTCCTCTATGCTTTCTTAAGACCACTAACAACTTAGATTCTTCCTCATCATTCAAATTAGCATTCACAATTACGGGCAATGAAGAGTTAGGACCAAGGAAGGCATACCTCAAGTCCTTTGGAAGCTCCTTTAGTTCATGTGAAGGTTCCGGTGGTGCTTGAGTTTCCTCCGTTTCGGCCTTGAACACCTCCAAGTAAGACATTTCACTCTCCACCTTCTCATTTTCCTCTTGATTAGCAACCTCCCCTTCATTCTTCACTTCAACTCCATAGGGTGGTGGGATAGCTTTCAACTCTAGTTTCCTTGTGCTTGGCTTGTTGGATATAGCTTCCCAATGCACTTCATTTGGAAGGAATTGGACCATCTTGGCCTCTCAATACAAAGCTTCCTTCGAGGTTGGTTTGAAAGAGAAATCGAGCTTTATTCCTCCAAATTCAAGGGACAAGTGACCTTTCTTCACATCTATAATGGCTCCCACCATAGCAAGGAATGGTCTTCCCAAAATGATAGGTTCTCCCGGTACTTCTAGCATGTCAACCACAACAAAGTCCGCTGGGACATAGTGTCCTTCCACACATACCGGATAGTCCTCTACCACTCCAATCGGCTCAATTGACGTCCCATCGGCTATAGTCAACCTCATGTTAACCGGAGCAATGAGACCCATAGTGGTAGACTTTCATATGGTGTATGGTATAACACTTGTACTTGCTCCAAGGTCACATAATGCTTGAAACTTTCGTGACCCAATGCCCACGGTGATGGCAAATCTTCCGGGATCACCAAGCTTTTGAGGTAACTCTAGGATTTTGACTTCATCTTGCATCTCTACAATTGACCTCTTCTTGCTCAAAATTTCCTTCAAGAACTTTGCATAGGATGGCATCTCACTTAGAGCATCGGTGAATGGAGTGGTGATGTTCAAGCCTTGCAAAAGCTTCAAGAACCGCTTAAACTTGCCCTCAACAATCTCCTTCGGCTTCTTCAAAGGGTAAGGAAGAGTTGTGCCGCCTTGTTTCTTGATTGAATCCACCTCCTTGGACCGATCTTGATCTTCCTCAACATTTTCAGCTTGGACCGACGTCGGATCAATCTCGGGACCGACTTCAGGAACCTCGGTCCTGGGGCAGGAATTTTCTGGGCAAATCGGGCCGACTATAGGGCACATCGGGCCCGAGTTCTGCTCCTCCTCGGTCCAATTCAGGGGACTTCCTCCGTCTACTGGATCGACGTTGTGGCACATCGGTCCCGAGTTGTTGGGTAACTCGGTCCGACCTTCTTCCCTTGCTCTTGGAATGTGTGGCTCGGGCAAACTCCGTCCACTCCTCAATCCTATGGCTCGAACTTCGTTTTGTTGTTGTTGGGCACGGGGATTCTCCTCTGGTCGGCCCGGGAGTCTCCCTTCCTCTCTCGGAAGTTGATTCGCCATGTGAACAAATTGGTTGTCCACTTGCCTTCTCCAAACACCCAACTCTTTGAATTGATCATCAAATTTTCTCTCCATGTTGGTGACTTGATTCTTCAAATCTTGAGCCCATGGTGGTGTTTGCTCATAGAATCCCGGAGGTCGGTATGGTGGTGGTTGGGCCCTTGGCTCGTTTTGGTTGAAGTTGTTGTTGTAGCCACTAGCTTGGCCTTGGTTCCACCTTCCTCCATTGTTGTTGAAGTTGGTTCTTCCTCCGAAATTTCTTTGAACATAATGCGCCCCCTCAATTTGCTCGGCCAACCGAACTTGGCGCTCATTTGGACATTCTTGGGCTCCATGCTGCAAAGAACCACACTCTTCACAAGCTCTTGTGTTTTGTTGGAGATGACCCATCTTCCTCCTCATCTTGTTCAACTCATCCTCCAAGAATTGGATCTTCACATCTTTATCCACCTCTTCACCTTTTGGATCGTAGAGCCTCTTCGGACCGTCTCCATGGATTCTTACTTCCTTGTTCACTTGATTTACTCCATACATGGCCTCATAATCGGAGAGCTTGTCTAGCAACTCCCACGCTTGCTCCGGTGGCAAGTCAATGAACCCACAATCGGTGTGAAGGTTCAATTTATCCTTGGTGGCGGGGTTGATTCCTTGGAAGAAAATGTCTTGAAGGACATAAGGTTGTTGCCCATGCGTTGGACATGCCCTCAACATCTCTTTGAACCGATCCCAAGCCTCGAAGAGTGGCTCGTGGGCTCCTTGTTGAAAGCTTGCTATCTTCCTTCTAAGCTCCGTCGTCTTGGTGGGCGGGAAGAATTTCATCAAGAATGCTTCATTGAGAGCCCTCCATGATGTGATGGAACGAGGTGCTTGGCTCTCCAACCAATGCAACGCCTTGCCTCCCAACGACCACTTGAAGGCCTTGAGTAGCACATACTCAAGTGTCTCATCATCCGTCGAGATGGTCTCACATAGATCCTTGAATTGCTTCACATGCTCGATCGGGCACTCATTCGGTCTCCCTTGAAATTGCTCTATCTTGATGAGTGAGATGAATTGAGTCTTGATCTCAAAATTCTTTGACACCTCCGGCAAGACGATGGCCGGTTCCGGCACCTTCAACTCCGGATGCATGTATTGTCTAGCATTCCGGGGTTGAGTGTTGATTTGAGCCTCCAACCTCATCCTTTGCTCACGCTCTCTCCTAGCCTCGGCATCTCGGTTTGCCATCTCAATTTGCATTCGAGCCATGTCGGCCCTCATCCTTTCGAACTCCTCATCACGGGCTTGGTCCGCCATTCTCTTCTTCCTTCGGGCTTGTTTGGTGATGCTCTCCGGATCACACACAAAGTCGAACTCAAGTGTTCCTCGTACGGAATGAGCTCGCATACACCTATAACCAAAGACACAAACAAAACCAAATCAAAACAAACAAGGGGCTTGGGCTAGTCCCTTACCCAAATCACTACCAAAGCAAAAACTCAACAAAAGTGGGTACCTCAAACAAATAGAACTCCCCGGCAACGGCGCCAAAATTCTGACGTGGGTCGGTGTTGTAGTCCGGATCGGGGAATGTCAAAATTTAAATTTATAAACCGAACCCCAATTATAGTAAGAGAGGTAGGGTGTCGAACACACGGGAGTTCGTGCGTTGAGTGTACCGAAAAGACTAAAAAGAGGTAAAAGAAAGGCAAAAACGAGGAAAATCGAAAGAGAACACCTCGGACCGACACTGGTCACTCCGGTCCGAGGGTGGATCGAGGTTGATTGGCCGGGACCGACTTCACACAACGTCGGGCCCGATGATTGGGTAACTCGATTAGGCAAAAATAGTAGATCAGTCTTGGGTTTTTGGGTTCCTTCCCTAACTAGACTTGGGTGATTCCACCCCAATTCAACCACTAAGTGTTGATCCTTATGAGATCGAGGTTGCTAGCCTTCAATCCCTCCGCTCTACACTTCGACCCAAGGGAGTTTTCACTCTCCTTCGATGCTAGGTCTAGTGATTGGGTCCGAGATTGCTCTCGCTTACTCTTACCAATCACAAGCCCTAGGTCCCTTGTCTCCACAAGAGAATTGAAGCTTAGTGTAGAGAGGATTCATAGATCAAGCACTCAAAGGCTATGGAATTGGGGGTTTCACACCCAATCCTAGCTAGGGGTTTCCGCCATAGCCCAAGACTATGGAATCTACTCCATCAAATAAGAGTAAAAAGCAATCAAATGGAAAAGCAAGCAAATCTCAATCATCAAACTCCAATTCAACTCAAATTGCATTCAAATCTAAAAGGGTTCACAATATCCAAATCCAAATTCAACTAAAACCAAAGCAAAACAAGTACAAACTCACTAATCTCCTCTCTAACTCCACCGATTTCCTCCTCTTCTCCTCCTCCTTTCTTCTCCTTGCTCTCCAAGTCTTTCTTGAGCCTTTGAGAGTGATTTTTGGTGTGTGTGTGTGATTCCCCCCTAATCCTCTCTAATCACCTCTAATTATCCTCTTCTCTTAATTGGGGACCAAGGAATTCCAAGTTAGAAGAAGGGCAAAATTGGAAGATCACAACATTTGTGCCTTGGAGCCTAATCTTCACGTTTGCCGACTCGGACCGACACGGGGCAACCTCGGGCCCGACGTTGGGAACGTCGGTCCTGTACTCTGGTGCTCGAACTCAGGCCCGACTTTATAGTACCTCGGTCCAGGGCCTCGGTCCTTCTTCTCTTCTTGGTCTTCCTTGAATTCCTCTTCATTCTTTGCATGGCTCTTCCGTTCCTTGACTCCTTTGCTTAGCTCCTCCTTAGATACTCCTCCAAAAACGTCCTCAATTGCGCCATTTTACCTACAAAACATAACAAACTCGCATAGTCTCCGAATCTTGAAGAAAATCGGGAACTAAGCTAAAAAGGAACGAAACTAACAAGGAAAGGAATGAAAAACACTTATTTACAAGGGAAATTAACTACTAAAACACCACCAAAATGAGAGACGTCAACACTTCTCTAATACTTAAGAGTACATCCCTAAGTCCACTAGTAATACTCCTTTTAGCCGTTCATTATAACCTAACTCAATCTCTAAAGGACGCTATTCCTACATCCCATACAGTACTTCATAAAAGATAGTCCTTTCTTTTTGTGTTTTTCTTTACAAATTGTTTTTTGATTGGGTTTAGCCTTTCTCTCGATCTAACACCTAGTTCTTGAGTGTTCTTGACGTGTTCTTGGTGTTCTTGATCGGTTGTCGTATTCTCTTTGAATATTCTCCGAAAGGCTTATTGTTTGCGCTAAAATTCGTTTATGGAGACTACGAACGCTAGTCATGATCGGTCTGAAGCGAAAGAGAACTTGAATCGATTTTGTGCTTGAAGAATAGATTGGACAAATGATTTTTCTTGAGAGAGACTGAAATAATCTGCCTATTGAGTCCCCCCTTCTTACAAATGAAAAGCTTCCCTTTATCCTAATCTCTCTCATCTACGTTACAACCTTTCACATTCATCATTAGAGGTGCTAATTAACTATACTAATGAGCTAGCTGGCCGTTTAAGGCCTTTTTGGATTTCAGCCATGTGGGAGCCTCTTCAATTTCTAGATTGCTTTAGCTAAAGGGTTTTGGATTGATGAGCTCTGGTGGGCCTTAGCTGTCTTGGGCCTTATTGGGCTTTCGCTGAACCGGATCCAACAATACCCCCGAATTAGATTTTAGATCCGCTATGCAGGCTGGCCGGAATCTGATTCGCTAACACTTCGATCGAGTACCTCAGCCTAATGGGATCAAGTAGCTATATCCGACTATAGAGTCTAGGATGGCGAATTTGTTGGGAGTTGAATCGTTGTCGAAGTCTCTATTCACTGGATTGATGGGCGTAGGCTTGATTGTGCTAGCGATCACTTACGTCTCTAGCGAGTTCCCGCTTTGATGTTGCTTATGTGGTCTCCAGTGATTACTTGCGATGTCTAGCATATGGTATCTAGTTAGTGCGTGCTAGCAAGTGGCGGGTGAGCTAGAGTATTCTAATGTTTCACGGTCCCATGCGATTAGCAGCAAGTGATAGACTAGCTAGCGAGCGCTAGCATCTTCGTGCATTTGGTAGCGAGCGATGGATTAACTAGCGGGTGCTGGCGCTTGCGAGCTGTTACTTGTGACTGGCCAGAACTAGCGTTAGACTTGCGAATGGTCCGTAGGAAGAGTAGCTAGCGTTAAGCTTTACAACTAGCAAAATCAATTTTTGCTAGCCTGAGCTAGCGCTTGCGACAATTGGTGAAATAGATTTTAGCAGGATTGAGCTAGAGAAGAACTTTAGACCACCGGCGAATCGATTGTAGCTAGCTAGAGCTAGTGGCAAACTCGCGGCGACTAGTGAATCGGTTGTAGCTAGCTAGAGCTAGCGGTAAACTCGCGACAACTAACGAATCGGTTGTAGCCAGCTAAAGCTAGCTACCAATCTTGCCGCAGCTGGTGAATAACTTGCGACATCTGGCGAACGATTTAGAGATAACTAGAGAATAACAGGTGACAGCTAGAGAATAACTAGAGGCGGCTGGAGAGTAATTTCTTAGATGGCCGAGAGACTCTGCCTCTAGATATAACCGAAAAACTACGCCTCTGGATACCATGATTGTAAAATAAGATCTGTAGTAATGGTTGGATGGTACCTGCATTTCTTGTGGTTATGGGTGACTAGACCACGATGACTGTGGCCGTCGTCGTCGCTGGAGGATTCTAGATCGTACGGGCTATCCAGAGCAGTCTGGTGATTCGACTCTAACATTTGAACGTCTTGGCCTTGGACTACCTTTCGCAGCTTGCGGTCCTCTTCTAGGCGCACATGGGCTAGTAAGAATTTCCTAGGGATTTCGACACGAGCAATACGAGCCACGAAAGGGGATTCATCATAGCTTTCAAGCCCTTCCCGCTCCACCGGGCGAGATACCACAGTCATTCGAGCCATCTGGCTAGTGGATATGTTGACTTGCTTTCTGAATTTTTGCTGAATGACCTCCGGCGAGTCTCAAGCCCTGGTGAGGGAGGGCGAGCGGTTGCCGCCCGAGCAGATGACGACTAACGGTGTCGTGGGTCGGTCGGTACCCCAGGCGTCAGAGGGCACTGAGACCCCAAGCACAGTGGTTGGAGGGGTGATGCGGTTGTATCTGGCGCCAAGGCCCCTACGTTTGCCCGACGGCCCTTCGTCGCTAGCGAGGTCCAGTTTGTTGGCTAGATCGATTCAAGCGCACCCTTTCGATTCTGGCCCCACGGTGGGCGCCAAATTGTTTGCGCTAAAATTCGTTTATGGAGACTACGAACGCTAGTCATGATCGGGCCGAAGCGAAAGAGAACTTGAATCGATTTTGTGCTTGAAGAATAGATTGGACAAATGATTTTTCTTGAGAGAGAATGAAATAATCTGCCCATTGAGTCCCCCCTTCTTACAAATGAAAAGCTTCCCTTTATCCTAATCTCTCTCATCTACGTTACAACCTTTCACATTCATCATTAGAGGTGCTAATTAACTATACTAATGAGCTAGCTGGCCGTTTAAGGCCTTTTTGGATTTCAGCCATGTGGGAGCCTCTTCAATTTCTAGATTGCTTTAGCTGAAGGGTTTTGGATTGATGAGCTCTGGTGGGCCTTAGCTGTCTTGGGCCTTATTGGGCTTTCGCTGAACCGGATCCAACACTTATGTCTTTCCTCTGACGATCATGCCCTTCTTGTATGTTGCTACGGGATTGGCTTCCACGAGTCCTTGGCGGTGATGAGGGAAGCTTCCTGGCAACAGCTGTAGTACTCGGCTACAAGATTGCATCCACGTGGTGATGAACTGATCTACAGGATCGGCCTCCACGTGTCCCAGATAATCAAAGCTTTTTGAGTGATGTCATCTTGTCGGGTCGCCTTGTAAGGACTTTAGAGTTGAGCTCGCGTTCCTACTTGCTTGGGACTGCGTCCTTGACTAAGTAGAAACTTTATTGGTCCTTACTTCTGGAAAGTGGTGTCCCTTCTCCTCAAGGATGGCCACATCACTTGTTGTCCTTTTCATAACTGACGTTCTTGAAACACTTGGACAACTTTATTAGATCAAAGTGAGTTTGTCATATCAAAACTAAGGGACGATTTTTATAGGCACAATGTTAAGTACAAAAGAAGTCCTTAACATCGTCCCAACAGTTAAGCATTAATATACACCTAATAGTAGGTGAAAAAAATTATCATAAAATTAATCACAATCACTATAATTTTAACAACTTAAGTGTATAAGATGATAATTTTTTTTAGTATATATGTGACCATTGACTCTTTCTGTAAAGGAGTTGACTAAATTTTAAAATTTTAAATTTGAACATATGAAAACTTACTATGCCATAAACTTTAAGGCTAAATTGAAATTTAAATACATAGGAAGTTAATTGGAAAGTCTAAACAATAATATAAACTTACGTAAACTTACATACCAAATTATAACTGTATTATGTATATTTACATAGGTGTTGCTTTGGTTTAGTTTTAAGTTATAATATTTTCAAAACTATATACAAAATGTTTTCAGAAATGTCAGTTTTGAGAATAAAGATAAATTTTTAGTAAAACAAGTTTTGACTATGTCTTACCATATTAATTACCAAACTTACGTCATGTAATAATATTCAAATTATTTTTATATTTATTTACAAAAACTTACATAAGGTAAGAATTGAAAAGTTTGCAACTTTGATATATAAAGATCTTATAATATATAAAAGGTAATATGTAAATTTCGATAAATTAAAATACATTGTGTACTTTGAATTCATTCCTTTTTAATGAATTTATTAAGATATATGTTGTTAGATATAAATTTATTTTTTGATTAGATTATTTCCAAAATTATTCCTGATTTTATTTTTATTGTTCCAAAACATATTAACGAAATATATATATGTTGTTAGATAGAAATTCATTTCCTGATTAGATTATTTTAAAATTAATGATTACAACTTATTATATAAACGAGGGCACCGTTGATTATTATTACTATTATTTTAGAAATGATATGTCACACAAATTTTGTAAAGATATTGACTCCACTTTATACTATAACTAATATTAGTCCCCGTGCCTGTGAAGACACGATTTTGATTTAACTAAAAACTTACTTGAATTTTATATAAAGTTATCCAAAAGAATATTGTGATATAAAATCTTGTATTGTTTTATTTAATTTATTTCTTATGAGATTTATTGTAATGATACATTATTTTATTTATAATATATTCTTTTCATCGAACATGACAGAGTGGGGTAAGATGGCAGAGTGAATTCGCAGAGCGGCTTGTGGCGTGTTGGGCATGTCGAGAGGTGGATCGGGGCATAGGAGGTCAGTTACTTGGTGGAGAATAGAGGTGCAGGAAAAAGTGGGACAAATAGCTTGCTTTCAGAGCTTGGTTGAAGCGCAGCGATCAGGATAGGGATTTGAGGTCAGTAGAGTACAGAGCAGCGAAGAAAGAAGCAAAGAAGGCAGTGGCGATCGCAAAGGAGAAAGCGTATGAAAGTTTTTACAAGGCACTCGATGATAAGGGAGGAGAGAAGGTTTTGTATAGGCTCGCCCGGCAAAGAGATAGGAGGTGTTCAGACTTGAATAGAGTTCGATGTATCAAAGATGAAAGTGGAAAAGTGCTGGTGGATGACCTTGAAATCAATCAACGGTGGGAGAGGTACTTTTCCGGCCTTCTAAACGAGGGTTGTGTCTCGGTGGAGAGCCATCAAGGTTCCGGAAGTAAAGATAGTCGTTTTTTCTGCATGTGTTATTCTGGGACAAAGGTCAGCTCAGTGATTCGCAGAATGGACAGTAAGAGAGCAGTGGGACCAGATGAGATACCAGTTGAGATTTGGAGGTGTTTGGGCGCCAAAGGCTTTGAGTGGCTTGTTGCACTTTTCAGCGCTATCTTCAAGACGGCCAAGATGCCGGAGGAGTGGAGACTTAGTAAGTTAATCCCTTTATACAAGAACAAAAGGGATATTCAGCAGTGTAGCAACGATCGAGGTATAAAACTCTTAAGTCATACAATGAAGGTGTGGGAGAAGGTAAGTGAGTTGAGATTGAGGCGTATAGTGCGGGTGTCTGAGAACTAGTTTGGTTTTATGCCAGGGAGGTCGTCGATAGAGGCTATCCACCTGCTGCGTAGGTTGACAGAGGCGCATAGGGAAACGAGGAGTTGCTTGCATATGGTGTTTGTAGATCTAGAGAAGGCTTACGACAGGGTCCCTAGAGATCTGATTTGAGAATGTCTAGAAGCCAAAGAGGTGCCCGACACAATTATAAGAATCATTCGGGACATGTATGAGGGGTCAATGACGAGTGCTTGCACGCAAGGAGGAGATATAGAGTTTTTCAAGGTGAGCATGGGTCTCCATCAGGGATCAGCCTTGAGTCCTTTTCTATTCACGCTCGTGATGGATGTGCTGACAAAGGATATCCAAGGAGAGGTCCCGGGGTGTATGTTATTCGCAGATGATATCGTCTTAGTGGAGGATTCTAGAGCGGAAGTTAACAACAAACTGGAAGTGTGGAGAGAGAGGCTGGAATCGAAGGGGTTTAGGTTGAGTAAGACGAAGATGGAATACGTGGAGTTCAGTTTTGGGCAAGAAAACGATACTAGTAGTGAGGTGCAACTGAGGGAAGAGATCATTGCGAAGAAGGATAACTTCAAGTATCTGGGTTCAGTTTTGGAAAGCGATGGGAGCATTGAGGAGGATGTGAGATCTCGTATTCAAAGGGGTTGGCAGAAGTGGAGGGCAGCATCAGGGGTTCTTTGCGACCAAAAGGTGTCGCTCAAGCTCAAGGGAAAGTTTTACAGATCTGTTATTAGGCCAGCGATCCTCTATGGTGCTGAGTGTTGGCCGACGACGAAGGCTCAGGAACAGAAACTTGCAGTCGCAGAGATGAGAATGCTCAGATGGATGTGTGGCCACTCGAGATTGGACAAGATCAAGAATGAAGATATCAGAAGAAGGTTGGGGTGGCAAACATAGGAGACAAACTTCGGGAAGCAAGACTTCGATGGTTTGGTTATGTCCAGAGACGGGCACCGGAGGCTATAGTGAGGAGGTGTGAGCACTTGGAGTTTGGTGATTACCGGAGGGGTAGAGGTCGCCCAAAAAAACGCTAGATGGACAACATTAAACAAGACATCCGTTTGCTAGGGATTTCAATGGATTGGGCTCAGTGCAGGGAAGCCTGGAGGGAGAGGATCAGGGTGGCGGATAGCTAGTAGCTGGGTTGGCGGAGCAGACTGAATAAAGCAGTGGCGTTACATAGCTAGTTTGGTTTTTCTTAAGCTTTCTTTACTTTGTGTTCTTTTTCAGTTGTAGTTTCTTCTCAAAGACTCGTAGCTTGTTGGTTGTAGTTTTATTTTGGTTTGGATAGTTTGTCTTGGGTTTTTTACGGGCGTATTACCCCCATCTTGATCCCCCAGATCTTGCTTCTGCGGGACTACCTGGGTAAATGTTGTTGTTGTTGTCTTTTAATCGAACAAAAACTTATAGGAAACCTTATTTCTATAAGGAAACCTTATAGATATAATTTCAATGATATATATTTTTTCCTATTTTACATACATGTGAGGTCTACAATCAAATTTTAACCAATGGAATTATTTTAATAAAGATAGACGACGCGGTCCAATGTGGAGTTGACATGTCTTGTGATAATTATTATTTTTAACCTTCGCTTTAGTATATAGTTATGATAATAGTGTAGATATTATTATTTAATAAAGATTACGATAAAATCGGAAAATAAAATTCTGAGATTATTTTTTTGGAAATTTTTTATAATATTGAAATAAAATTCAGCTTTTTAAAAAACAAATAACTAGACCACATCTATATTTCCTAATTTCCTATCTTTTCAAACAAATACTGAAAATAAAATCATGTAATAATCTTTGAAGCTATATCTATATCTATATCTAAAGGATTAGTTTCTATTTAACAATATACCTATATCGTTTCCTATCGAAGAAGTTTATAAAACATATTTATATTAAATCAGGTTTATAATCACAGATTGAGGATCACATGAGCAAGCCTCTTATCCTATAAAATGAGATCAATTTACAGCCTTTATTTTAGTAGATTAATGGCCAAGATTTGGAAGTGAAAGGAACATGCGCTTCCCTTAAAATTTATGACTACGGGGTTATTTACGCCATTTTCTATTTTTTATTTATCTAGTTTCCTATTTTTATTTGCTTACATCACCAATCTCCATCGTGTTTCTTTGTTATATCCATGCCATGCCTCTGCTTCTTCAACCATGAAGCTTATCTTACCCCAAACTCCATTATCCTTGTTCTTTTAAGCTTATCCTTACTCTGATCAAGCAATTCTCATTAATTAGTTTTAAGTCCTTTTGTGGCTTCTTCTTCTCAATCTCTTTTATTTGACCTTCAATCCTCTTCTCATTAATAGATTTAGGTATGATTTTGGTTTTAAAACTATTTTTAGGTTTTCATGGATAATGGTGGTGAAGAGTTCTAGATAATTGACATAGATTGCATGATAAAGGTTGTATTTCTCATTTGCATTGTAATTTGATGTTTTCGAATGAAAAAAGGTTGATTTTCTATGCTTGTCTTATTGTCTACCATGTGTTTGATAAAATGCCTTAATAAATCTAGTGCATTAAAATACATGAACTGTATTTGTTATTTTTATGAACCTTACCATCTAACGTCATGAACCAAAATGACAATAATCATGAATCAAAAGAATAAACCGTATTTGCCCATTTGTATGGGCTATTATTGCCCACCATGTGTTCGATAAATACCTTAATACATCTAGTGCATTAAAATACATGAATTGTATTTGTGACTTTTTTCAACCTTAACATTCAAAGTCATGAACAAGAATGACAATATTCGTCAATCAAAAGAACAAGCGTATTTGCACATTCTTATGGATCATTGTTTAATGTTGCTCCTAATATAGATTATCTCTTTGTAGGATTTTCATCTATCATATGTTATCTTAACTTGTCTAATTTTGATAATGATACAACTATTGACCAAGTTCCATTAAAAAGATCTTGATAATGATGGTAGTATGGTGGAGTTCCATTAGATAATCTTAATAAATCTGGTGGAGTTCACTTGAAAGTATTAAACATGGACTTATGGTGCATGAAAAATAAATTATGAGTGGTTGAGATAGCTAGAGATTTTGCACATTGTGCACATGTTTATGGTTCATCAACCTTGTTATGTCAAGTACAATATGTTTTATGAATTAAATTTCATTAACCTTATTGACAGGTTTCATGAACCCAATCATATAATTGTATGAACTAAAAGAATATCATCCATGAAGTAGTACATCACATAAAATAACAATTATTGTGAAATAAAGTTCATGAACCTTATTGACAATTGTTATGAACTTAAACACTTGAAGGCATGAACCAATAAACTATATTTTATAAACTTATAGACATGAACCGTATGATGATATATTATGAACCTATGTTTATAAAACTATGAATTAAAAAACAAATGTCATGAACCATAAAAATAATATGACTTAAAAGACATAAAATTGAAAACATACAAAACCATGAACCATAAGAAGAACTATGTGATTCATGTTTGATATGCAAAGAGATTCATCTTCTTCATTTGGCCATGAGAAATATGAAATTTTAGTCAAGAACCAGCCAAGTTCAAACCATTGACCACAACCCTTAAAAGTTTAGAATATCAAGCATTTTTCTAGAATTGAAACAAAACTACAACATCTTATACGTAAAAGCTACATAAGCACACTTAACTCAAACAACTTATGATTGAAAAGGAATTCCTCCATTACATGTATACCTTATGGTAGAAAAGCAAAATCATAGTCAACCACGTTCATGGAATAGATGAGTCCATTCAATCACCTTCAAAATAATTTGCATTCCTCTCAAAAAAACTCCAAATTTGCAGTCCATTTAAACCGAATTGTTTTTCATCTTCATAAGCCTCTTTCTTTTCTTCAAGAACATATAACTGAGGATGAAAGAAACCCCACCATAATAATTAACTAGCCCAATTCAAATAAAAGTAACTGAGGATGAAAGAAACCCCACCATAGGACGTTTTTGCAAAGTTCTCGCTGATATTTTCACTAAGGCGCTTGATAGACGTCCCTATGAGCATCTAAGGCTGCTCTTGGGGATGATAACTTTTAAGTAGCAAGTCCCGTTCTACTATTCTCTCAATGATTGGCTATGTTTTGTAGATTCTAAGTGTTTAAGGACTGTTATGCACTAAATTCATATTTGCAAGGACGCTAGTCTAAAACTTCATATGTTTGCTACTTTGGAACGCCATTCAAACCTCTCTATTTGTCTTGAAAAGAGTATCCCTGATCACCCAACCCTCATTATAAGCCGAAATGATGGGAATTCTAAGCTTACCCTAGCCGAGAACTTTGCAAAAGCGTCCTATGAGCTTCATATTTTTTCTTTTACGGGACGTACTTGCCTTGTTCTCAAATGGTTCTCAAGGTAATCACAAGGACGGTGAAATTGGTTATTGGTTTGCTTGAAGAGGTAATTTTTTGTTAAGCCTGAGAGAACGCCATTGGTTTGAAAGAGAGGACGCCAGCTCAGTTTTGAGAAGAAGTTGAAGAGTCAGAAATTTGAACTTTTGAAAGTTTGAACAGTGACCGTTGCTTTTGCTCAATGCTTAAGGGGGAAGTTTTGCCACGTGTCGCACAGTAAAACAGAGATAATTACAGTTTGTGCCACCGCTTCCTCTATATAATGCCAGAACAGTCGCTCTCGTTCATTTATTATTCTCAACCACTTCTCTGCTCAGTTCAGGCTCTGACTTCTCTCTAGCTTTCCGGCAACTTTCTCTCACTAAAACTCACCAGAAAAATGTCTCAAAGACAGATGAACGTGGCCGGATCCTCTACCGGCGGGAAGAGAAGAAAGTTAGTGAAGTCTCACTTCATTGAAAAGCCCAAGCCCATCGTCCTCAATGAATCATTGGTGGACTTCATCAACAGAAAGCCGCGAACCCTGTACAATTTGATAAGGGAACGCATGGACAAACCAGATGTGAAGGAGGACGCAGTCAAAACCAGAAACTATGAGAAATTCATAGAACGGTTCGTCATTCAAGGCCTCCACAAAACCAACTACAAGGACTTACCGGGACGGATGGACGACGTTCTCTTCTTCTCACAGTTTGGTGGTGAGAATCTCGCTCCCTTACTCGACCTTATTCCCGACCTTCACAACGCCGTCCTACCAGAATTCCCAATGTACCCTAAGGACTCTCTGGCATACAAAATGCTGAAAAATCGTGTGCCAAGTCCCTCTCCCCCACCTCCTCAAGTCCCCACAGTCACAACCAAAAACTTGCTCAAACGTCCAGCTCCATCTTCTCCTCTCTCCAAATCTTCCCAACCTTTCACCTCCTCAAACCCAACACAAATTGTGGACAAGTTTTCACCCCACATAAAGGAGGGACGCTCCAAGAAAATCCATGACCCATGGCCCCTCAAATGGGCCAAGACCTCGAGCGTCTCATCCTCCAAACCCTCCACAAAAAGGCCTAGCTCCACAAAAAGCGCCTTCATTCCTTTTCCTCCCAAACCCTACTCTCCCCTCAATCTCGCAAACTTCCCATCCGCCCCGGCTCATATATCGCCACCCAAGGACCCCGAGACCCCCAGATCTCGCCGTCCCTCATCCGAGAGTGGACCAGAGGACGTTGAGAACCGTCCCGCACTTGAGCACACGTTCAAACGCCGCAAAGCTGGCGAAACTCCAAAAGTGCTCCTGGTCCACACCGCTCAAGAGCCCGAGCACATCTCCTCCTCCTCCTCTAGCTCATCTGAGAGCCAACGAGGAACGCCTGCTGGTCAACCCTCCCCTTTCATAGATGTTGTTGGGGATTCAAATGACGAGGCGGAAGGAGTTGAGAATGCTCCAGCTGAGAAACAAGCTGCTGAGGACGCTGGCGAGCACCAGGTCGCTCACAAGGACGCTGAGCCAACTCTATCTGACGAGCTCGCGCGAGATGCTCAGGAAGTCCCACCCTAAAATCAAAACCTCCCTCTCCTCAATCCCCTCCCAACTCCACAAGAGAACCCCTCCCCCACAATCCAAACACAAACCCACCAAGTCCCTACGGACGCTGAACCACAAACAGAACATCAATCAGAGGTTCAGGACGCAGAGGAGACGTCCCAAGGAAGAGCTCTCTCTGCATCAGAACAGGCCACAGCTGGTGGCAATGAAGCATCTGATCAAGGCACAGAGGACGCTCCCTCCAAGGACGCAGCTGAAAATGAGTCCGAGGACGCCGATGAAGAGTCAGATGATGATGAGGACTCTGAGTCTCCAAAGGGCAAGCGCAAAAGAAAGCCTGCTGGCGTGCCTGTCAAAGTTCTCAGTCCCCTCGTTTACTCCGAAGAGTGGCTCGCCTCCTTCGATGATGACGTCGTTCAAGAGTTCCTTGAGCTCCTCAGGTTCCAAGGATGGTTGAACGTTGGACCTGCGCCAACTACAGTTGACAAAGAGCAGGTGAAGGCGTTCTACAGGGACTTTCGTTTCAAACCGAAAGATGGCTCCCTCCACTTCAAAATAGATGGTGAGAAAGCTTCAGTGAATGAACGTCAGGTCCGCGCCTTCATGGGCCTTAGTTCTCAAAAGCCCCCGTCCAACGCGCTAAACACTCTTCCAGAAGGCGGGTTCGAGACAACTGATGAAGAACTCCCTCTGGTTGAACATGTTTTTCAGGGCAAAAGGCCATTGGGACTGGACAGGGTTGCTCACGTTTTGAGCAAGGTAGGTGCCATAGCTCATTACTTCATCTGTCGCGCCGTCCTTCCCAGGCAGGAGAAGAGGTCAATCGTTCAGACGCACGATATTATTCTTATTGACGCTCTGCTAGAACGCCGTCCCATCAATCTAGCCAGAATTGCTATGCAACACATGGCTAAGCGTGGGAGGAAGCGCCATGCCTTGCCGTACCCAGGCCCTGTTAAGCTCATCCTCATGTCTCAGAACGCCTATGATGAAAGCGCTCCTTCAGAAGAACTTGGCTTAAAGTGGAACGCAAAGATGGGACTTGTCGAGATAAGGCATAATGAAGAGTTGCCTTCTGTGATCAAACAGCAAGAAGCTGAGGCTGAGGAAGCTAGAAAGAAGGCTGAGGAAGAACGCTCGGCCGCTGAAGCCGAACAAGAAAGGCTCGCTTCTATGTCTCAGGAGTTCCCTCAAGAAGAAGATCCAGCTCTCAACTTTGACGTTCTTGATCAAGCACTTATGGCTTCTTCTCCTACTCCAGCTACTCCAGTGGACGCTCCCTCTTCTAGTTCAGGTCCTCTGCCCCGTTCTGCCCCTGCGAATATTGCTCAGCATCCTCCTGCAGAACTCATGGGTGCGATATTGGACAACCAATGCCTCATCTTCTCAGCTCTCAAGGATTTGTCCTCTGCGTTCACCAAGGCTGCTGAACTTAATGAACAACTGCTTAAGTTTTATCAAGACCAGAGTCGTTCCCAGTGATTGCCGTCTCCCAACCCTTAATCCCTTTTTGCTCATGCTTCTTTTGTTTTAAACTCTATGATCTTGGTTTGTAATAACCGTACTCTTATTTCCATTTGAATGGCAATCCACTGTTTGTGTGCATGTGTTTGTTTAAGCGTTCCACTGCTTTTAGTTATGTGTTTGTGCTAACGTCCTTATGACTTGTTATCCTTTTCGATGATGCCAAAAGGGGGAAGTGTAGTTTTGCAGAGATGCGCTATAAAATAGTTATCTAGAAAAAGCAAGTGTTAAGGGGGAACTATCAAGTCAAAGGTCTAAGGAACGCCATGCTAGAATAAACTAGAGGACGTCTAGAAAATTCTAGGACGCTTTTCTCTCCTTAAAATCCAAATGTTAGAGAATCAAAGAATGAAAACTTGTGCTTACTGAATTTTCTCCAAGTGTTAGAGAACGCTTCTAGGTTTTCATGCATGCTAAATTCAAATGTCAAAACTATTTTGCTAAAGAGTTTGTCATCATCAAAAAGGGGGAAATTGTTGGGACGCTATCAAGGACGCCTGTGTACTTGGTAGTGTGCCCACACAAACCATCCCTTAGTTTTGATATGACAAACTCACTTTGATTCTAATAAAGTTGTCCAAGTGTTCAGGAACGCTAATTAACAAAGGACAACAAGTGTGTGAGCGTTCCCTAGGCTTAGGGACGCTAGCTAACAGGAAGTAAGGACCAGCAAGAGACTACTTGAGCAAGGACGGAGTCCCAAGCAAGTAGGAACGCAAGAAAGAAGTCCTTACTCACTAGCCGACAGGATGACATCATACGACAATACTTGATCATCCAAGGACACGTGGAGGCCGATCCTGTAGCAGAGTCCAACACTACGTGGCGGACGATCCTGTAGCAGAGTTCATCAACACGTGGCGGCCGATCCTGTAGCGGAGTTCATCACACACAGCTGGATACTGGAAGCTTCCTCATCACCGCCATACTACGTGGAGGAAGATCCTGTAGCCACGTCCATGAAGGGCATGATCGTCCCAGAGAAATGACGCCCTTCCCCAAGTCCTATAAATAGCCCCAAGGCATTTATTGTGACGCCAACGCTTTCAGGAATATTCAGAGAGAATCAGAGGAAAGCGACTCACTCAAGAACACGAAGAACTAACTCAAGAACTCAAGAACAATGTTTAGACCTGAGTTAGATCGAGTGAGATTTTGTACCCAAACCACAAAACAGTTTGTAACCAAAAGAGAGAAAAGAGAGTTCTGCGAAGTACTGCAGAACGTAGGAATAGAGTCCTTTAGTAGATTGAACAAGCTTTAGTTGTAGGCTTAAAGGAGTTCTTTACAAGTGAACTTAGGGAAAAGCTAAGTATCAGAGAACTGTAAAAACTCGCCAGTACAACTGTAAGAACGTTCAATATAAAGGAAAGAACTATTCAAAAATCCTCCAAGGAGGTAGAGGTTTACACTCAAGGACTACTTGGTCTTGACTGGTTCCTCTATAATTCATTGCGTTCATTACTTACCTGTTTAGTACTTTATTTCCGCTGCATTACTCAAGGACGCTCCTACACCCCGTAGGAACGCCTAACCAAAGGACGCCTTTACCTAAGTAAAGGACGTCCCTCAGTACTAACGATCCAACACACGTGGCCGGCCAAGCTGAAAAGCCTACACGTGCACGACCAAGAGGAGGCCGTCGTCTCCCTTCGCAGGTCCACCCGATCTTCTGTGGACTCGCGCATCCACCTCTGCACACACCGAATTCTCTCCTCCCTCCGTTCCCTCATCCTCTCCAACTGGTAGTTCTTTCGTGGCCAAGTTGAGCCCTAATTTGTCAATTCAGTGTCGTCAATTGACCATCTAGTGTTCAATTAGTCGGCCTCCTCTTCTTTCACATCAATTTCTCCCTCCTCTTCTTCAACTGGTACTTCTTTGGTGAAGCCCTGGGGACGCGGCTCTCGAATTGGGCGAGTAGATCGAGCCACGCGGACTCTTGCCGCCAGCGACGCGGGCGAGCTCGTGGGAGGAGGCGTGGCGGTGGCGGAAGGAGCAGAGGCCGCGGCCGCCGGGGCGGGGGCTGTCGACGAGGGAGGAGAGGTGGCCCGATAGGCGGGAGAGCTCAAGGTCGGAAGAAAGGACGTTGTCCGACTTCGTTTTGACGGAAGTGTAACGGAAAAGTGAAAGAGGGGCACAAAACGAACAAAAACCAAACCTCAGGGGTATATGGCGGAATAAGTTTTTTTTGGGCACCATACGGAAAAGCACAAAACTCAAGGGCACCATCCGGAATTTCCCAAAAAAGAATCATAATTTACTTAGGGGATCTTGTAAGCGTCTCTTTGGTTTTGTTTAAGAAGAAGGGTATTTTTCCATTTGAATTAAAAAAAATGTTAAATTTACAAGGTCCGCCACCGTGCCTTTTACTTCTAATTTTTCACAAATCATTTTGTTTTAATCTTGATCGTACAATCTTCTAATCCAATGGATCACATGTGTTATCATTTTTCACCTTAATCTAATGTATCATATGAACTACATTCTATAATCACATTACCAATACATAGTATAGATGTTAAACTAGTTAATAAGAAACCAAATCTCCCGATGTTCTAACTTCTAAGTTAAGTCAGGAAAAACTTCAACTTTTGATCACATGCTTCAACCGGTGGAAATTAGGAACTACATGTCATCCAAACCATCCAAAAAAAAAGACAAGGAATAGAAAAGCATACGCTGGAACTTAAGCCAAACACATTCAAACCACCCAAAAAAAAGACAAGGAATAGAAAAGCATACGTTGGAACTTAAGCCAAACAACCCAACACAACATCCACAACTAGACAAATAACCCAAAAACGGACCAAAAGCATATGCTAGAACTTAATTAAGCCAAATATGTCCACCACGTGATATAGTTAGGCCATCTAGATCCATTCTGATCCATAGACAGTAGGCACAATTTCTGCCTACTAGTTATTTTAGTAAAACCTCTACCTTCCTTAGAAGGATTTTGAATCACATACTACTTTTATTGATTATCATGAACCACACACGGCATGTCAAGATACCAACGTACTCTCTTCCTAGAATACTCTCCTAACCTCATTGCCCTCTAGAACGTATAAACAATTCAAGTACAACAAAATCCAACCTAAGTTACCTCAAAAATATGGCCTCTTACCAAGCTTCAAAACCTCGCATCCTTCTTTGGTGGTAACAACGTCTCTACTGCGGCCACCGTTCCCGTACACAATCACCTTAAAGATCTACGCTTAGAGCTCCAATGACTGCTTCTTTCTTCTCCAATGGACTAACAAGAAACCTCCATATGTTCCTTATTGTCGCTAGTCCTTCTCTACAATGAAGTCTCCTTTTCTCCCTAGTAGAAGCACTCCAAGGGGTCCTCTCCGACGACGACGAAAGACACTCTAGAACCCTAGAGTTTAATCCTATTTATAATGGACAATTAGGTCTTATATGATATTATTTTGTTCAGACAAAATAATATCTTTCCACGTAGTTATCCAAATACAAACAGATTTACACAATCAAATCTCAACACACAATCTTATCTTGTAGTTGTAACCGATCCCTCTCTCCTTAGGCTCCGATTTGATATGATTTGATCCTCCAAGATATTATCTTTCTTCTAGAGATAATAACAAACTAAGCCAGTTGTTAAAACGCGTCAATGGGATACCCGCTTCTTCGCTTTCCTTATTTAGCAACCATTCTCGCGCAGACGCTGTTGTTCCATGTCACTGTTTCCCTCAACAGTAACAGTGTTGTTCCCTGACACGGTTCCCTCAGCGGTAACAGTGTTGTTCCTTGAAACTGTTCTTTGACTCTGCGACAATGTTGTTCACATCATTTCTTGACATGGTTACAATGCTGTTACCTCACACTGTTACCCTCACTGTTTCCCTCTCTTAATGGCTTCTCTTGTTCCCTGTTATACTTGTTTCACCTAAAACACTCAAGAAACACTCAAACCATCAAGTCTCATGGAGTTTGTTATTATCAAAACACAAGGAAATGTCTACTACTGTTTTATGGTAACAGCCTAACTGTTCCCATGGAAACACTAGATTTCCAACAATTTATCGATCATAAACCATGATTTCTTAGTTAAATATAGTCCAATATAATCAATGATAAACACATACTAACATACCAAGTTCAAGCCAAGGTTACCATCTTTTCCCTTAGGATGACGCACGTCGTAGACATTGAACTTGCTTAGTATTGTAATGCTAGAAATGGTCCTGTAGCCGGTTTGGCGAAGTAGACTTTTTTCACCTGAATGATAAAGTCATGGTGTTAGATAACTAGTTTGAATTTTCTTAAGCTTTCTCTTACTTTGAGCTAATTTCAGTTTTAGTTTATCTTTGAGGTCCCTTAGCTTGTTGGTTGAACTTGTTGGATGGTTTGGAGCGTTTGTCTTGAGTTTTTTTGGGCGTATTCCATCCAGGTTTGGAATACCCCATATCCTGACCCTCCAGATCCTACATCCACGGGACTACCTAGGTAAATGTTGTTGCTGTTGGAAATGGTTGACATGGGTTGCACGGACAAATCATCCATAATCATTTAAGTCATTGTAAACTAGAGAGATATGTAATTAGGGTTTTCAATGTTACCCTTGATTCATTGAATGATATGCATATACAAAAGGTATTGGAACTCCTTGGAGTCCAAGCAATTAGATAATGTCTATTTATATTGTTATATATGATAGCAAAAGATTTACAAGACAATATCTATCTTTAACACCCCCTGCAACTTCTACAAGCTTATGGTGGTTCACAAACATGAAGCTTGGATCGTGGTGCTTGAAATCGAGAGCTTCCCAGAGCTTTGGTGAAGATGCCGGCGATTTGATCCAAGGCGCAAACATGGAGAACAATGAGAGAGACATCAGCCACCTGCTCCCAAACATTGTGCTAATCAATCTTAATGTGATTGGAGTGTTGATGACATACCGAGTTGGCAGACATATATGTGGCACTCAAATTGCCGCGGAGTAGAATGGGGGCAACTGAATAGGGGTGTGCAGTTCCTGGAGTAATTGTTGTAACCAAATCAACCTCGTAGAAGCAAAGGCAATGGCGCGGATTAGAAGCCCATCCTGCATTAGAGAAGGCAAGTAACCGACTGTTAGTGCACATACAAAGGTGAAGGTCCCTCGTGATGGTTCCCTTGAGGTAGCAAAGTAGATGTTTGACCGCGTGCCAATGGGACTCTGTAGGAGAATGCATGTATTGACTCACTCTGTTGACCGCGTAGAAGATTTCCGAACGAGTGATGGTGGCGTATTGAAGCCCACCGACCACGCTCAGGTAGAGGTGTGGATCAACGAGCGAATCACCATGATGAGATAAACGAGATCCCGACTCTGTTGGAGATGCAATGGGCTTAACATCACTCATCTTGCACTTGTCAAGGAGCTCTGTAATGTACTTACGCTGACAGAGAAAAATAGAGTTGGCCATAGAGTTCAGTGCCGAGGAAGTAGTGTAAGTCACCGAGATCACGAAGTGAAAAGGTCTTGTTTAGACTTAAAATAAAAGCATTGATCTCAAAGGGTGAAGAGCCTGAAACAATCAAGTCATCAATGTAGACAAGAACATAGAGAACTGTGCCATTAACCCTGCGTATAAATAGTGTAGTATCGGACTGGCAGGGAGCAAATGTGTGATGAAGAAGAAACTATCTGAGTTTATGGAACTGATGTCCGCGTTTTAGGTAGATTTTTAGGGTTTAGATAGGTTAGTTTAAGTTGTTTTTCGTGGTTGAGTCTTGTGTTTTTGAGTCTTTTTTCATAAGTTTTCGTATTTCCTTGAGATTCGGAAACTACGCATATTTGTGTCGTTTTGTAGGTGTTTTGAAGCTTGAAGACGAGTTTGGAGCAAGGCCAAGGGAGGATGGACAAGCTAGGAGGAAGATATCAAGAGGACAAGCTAAGGAGAAGAACCAAGAGAAGCCAAAGCAAGAGGAAAAGTGAAGAACACGACCCCAAGATCGAGCCATGGAAGGGTTGAGCTCGAGCCAAATCAACAACTTGAAGGCCAAGGAAGTTAACGTTCAGGATCGACCCTTAAGGGGTCGAGATCGACCCTACTTGGGTCGAGCCTAGCGATCGACCTTCACCTATCCGGATTTATTGTTGGATTTCCTAATTTGTAATTTAGGAAGGTTGTTTCTTTGTGTTTCCTAGTTAGATTAGGACTCCTTTTCTTCTATAAAAGGAGGTTGAACCTATAGTTTTCTCTCATTCAACATTAGGAGAGCTAGGAAGAAGACTTGGAGAACAAGTTTGAGAATTTGTAAGATTGATCTTTGTTCAATTTGAATTTTAGTTTGGTTTTGATCATGTCTTCTCCTTCTTCTTCCTCTTCTCTTCTTGCTATGTATGAGTAGTCCTCTTAAGTTCTAGGGTTGGGCAAAAACCCAACACAATCATGCATGATTAAAAGTTGAATTCATGACTTGAATGCTTAAGGATCATATCTAACCTATCTTGTGCTTAATCCTTGATGAAAGTTGAGGCATGTCTTGTGATTGTATATATCGAAAGTGAAAAGTTAGTTGATTGATTAGATCTAATAGGATTATTTGCGAAAGTTGATATTCCTAGGTTGAAGGATAGATAGAAAGTTGTTTGATTTGCGAAAGTTGATTGAATGGCTTGAATTGTTTGCGAAAGTTAACTTTTCTATGATCTAGATTGCATGATAGTTGTGAGTTCTTGTTGAAGGCATGTATGGTTCTTGTTGTGGTAGCCCTAGCCCTAGGATTTTCCCTTTATATTGATTGAAATTCGTGTTTTTGCTTTGATCCCGACTCCCTAAGTCGTGCTCGAACCATAGCTAGTGTGTGTGTTTGATTCGTTGTTGTTAGTGTTCAGGATCGACCCCCTTAGGCTCGAGATCGACCCTCCTCAGGTCGATCCTGAGTTGATTTGTTCTTGTTTCCTTTGCTCTTTTCGTAGATTATCGACTAATCTTAGCACTATTCTCACTCCCGTGGACGATCCTGACTTCGCTATACTCAGCGGGGTCTTGACTACAAATTTATTTGTTCAAGAAACCCTTCAACAGGAACCAAGCCCGAGGAGTTTGCTTGAGACCATATAGAGCTTTTCGAAGTAAGCATACATGCCCTGGCTTAGAACGATCAACAAAGCTTGGGGGCTGGGACATATAGATTCCGAAAGATCACCATTGAGGAAGATGTTGTTGATGTTAGCCTGTCTTAATCTCCAATTGCAAGGTAGAGAAATAGATAATACAAGTCGAATAGTAGTAGGTTTGACTACAGGACCGAAAGTGTCAAAGTAGTCAATATCTTCCTCTTGATTAAAACCTTTTGGAACCAAGCGCGCCTTATAACGCTCAATTGAGCCATCTGCATTCTTTTTCACCCAGTAAACCCACTTACAACTAACAATGTTAGAGTTACGAGGAGGCGGGATAAGTTCCCAAGTTTCACTCCTCATAAGAGCATGATAATCGAGCTGCATAATATTTTTCCATCCAGGATATTTAGAGACTTGAAGAAAGGTTATGGGCTCAAATGGTATGGTGATAGTGGTTTGAAGAGGATGTTTTGTGGTGTTCAAAGTTTTTGGCTTTAGATTGTTTGTTTTTGAGTGAGTGACCATAAGATGATTGGATGTGGGAACAGGTCGATAATGTTATGGAATAGAAGGGGATTCGGTGCTAGAGGATGTACCTGAGCTTGACGAGGAGTCTGTAGTCATCGGTGTCCCCATTTATCGTGAGTTCAGGCTGTTAAGAGGCAAAGTTGTCGAGTATGGTGTGGCTACGGTGGTGAGCATGGGATCGGTCGGGGACGTGGGGATGACAGCCGATGATGTTGGTTGTTTGGTGGATGTCATGCATGGTGACGTAAGGGCTGGAAGTGTCGACGAGCGAAGCTAGAAAGTGGCGATGTGGAGCGGCTACAAAGTAAGAGATGGACCCGATGTGGGTGAGCTGCACGTGGGCTTTGTGGCATGAATGGGATAGGGAAAAATTGTCTCATCAAACATAACATTTTAACAATATATATGCGCTTAATAGGAACATGAAAACATTGATAACCCCTATGTTGAAAATTATAGCCAATAAAAATGCAAGGAGAAGAGCGAAAATCAAGTTTATTAGTAGTATAAGGCCTTAACGGATAGCAAAGACAGCCAAAAGATTTTAGAATAGAATAATCGGTCGATTTTCCATAAAGACATTCAAAGGGTGACTTGTCATGAAAGCGTGGTGTGATAGTTTTGTTATGAAGAAAAACACTAGCGTGAAAGGCATGCTCCCAAAAGGTAGTAGGTGATTTAGCATGATAAAGCAAAGTTAAACCTTTTTCCACAATTGTTCTATGTCTTCTTTTAGCATCTCCATTTTGAGATTGAGTGTGAGGACAAGAAACACAATGAAATATACCATGAGTTTATGAACAGGTAGAGACGGTTTGTATTCACCGCGCGCCCCAATCACTTTTCAGTTGTTTTATTTTACCATTAAATTGTGTTGAAATCATTTCCTGAAACATCTGAAAAGTAGAAAGAACCCGAGATTTTTAATGTAAAAAGAAAATCCACACAAATTCAATCCAATCATCCAAAAATATTAAGAAGTAACGATTTCCATTAATTAAATGAAGGCATCGGGGAAGGACCCCAAACATCTGAATAGATAAGTTCACATGGAGTTTTGGTGGACTCATGTTGATGACCTAAATACAATCTATGACATTTTTTTAATTGACAAGACTCACAAACATTATGCAAGTTGTTCAAAGAAACACGCAAATTAAATCTAGAAACTAATCTACCTAAAATAGACTCATTAGGGTGACCGGTTGTGTAATACCAAGTCTGAAGAGACGTCTTTTCGCCAAGGTAAACACGTGAAGAGGGAGAGTGGTTCGGTTGAGGTGTGAGATGGTATAGCCCGTTCTCAACGATAACTTTGAGGAGCGTCTGTCCTTGTAGATCCTTGACAAAGAAACAAGTCGGATAGAAAACCATGTAAACATTATTATCTCAGGTTAGCTGAGAAACACTTAATAGGTTTTTGCAAATTTGAGGGACAGAAAGAATATTTTTTTAGATGTATAGGCTTATAATATGCAAAAAGAGTTGAATTTCCTAAGTGAGTTATGGGTAGGGACGTATCATTACCAACTTGTAATCCTTCATTGCTAGAGTAGCTAGATTGTACAAAAAGGTTAACGAAGTCTGCAGTAATGTGATTTGCTGCGCCAAAGTCAAAGCACCATTGATCAACTAGGGTTGAGGATGGATTCTGGATGGTATAGGCTTGACGAGGGGGTTGTTGTGGTTGTTGGAAGTGTTGTTGAAACAGAGGGCCAACTTGTTGTTGTGAATGATAAAATTGCCCTCGGCTATAGTTGTTGAAGCCCCCACGTTGCCTACCGCATTGAGAATACAAGCCACCACGACCACGTTGTTGTTGGAGTGGCTTTGTCTAGGGCTACGTCTCAAAGTTGGTGCGATGCCAACAATTTACCGCCTCATGTGCGGGTTTTTGACAGATCTAACAAATTGTGGGCGAAGAGGCATCACCTTGTGATTCCATCGTGTGTTGCAATCGTGTTTGTGGTGCAACCACCTTCCCAGACTTTGACGTCGTAAGCGCCTCATGCTTAAAGGTGGTGTCTTTTCAGCATTCAACCGAGATCGCTCTCACAATAGGAGGCCGAAAAGAGCCTCGGAAGAGATGGCATGTGATTCCATGTCGAACGCCGAGTAGGAGGAATCCAAACCATGTGATATGCTCTCGACGAACTCTTCGTCAGGAACAAAGTAAGCACATTCTCCTATGGAATCAGAGAACGTCCTCTTCTTTTCGACATAATCAAGGATCAGGAGATCGCCTTTCGGGAATGTTTGCAACTGCATCTTAAGAGGCATCATACGCACCCAGGTGTGTGAATAGAACATCTTCTCGAATATGGCCCATCCTTCATGAGTGTTGTTCGCACGTGTGGCTTGAGCAAGGAGAGGAGCCGAGAGCATGGACTTGATCCATAGTAAGATCAAGCGATCACATTTTTGCCAGGGTGCATAATCCGGATTGAGGATTGGTGGAACATTAGCACCAATTGGGGAAAGCACCATGCAAGACGGTTGTGAGGCCCGATGAAGATAAGGCTCTAAGGGATAGGCTTCAAGAGCAGTCCGGATCATGTGGCGCCAAAGGTTGTAATTGTCACGTTGAAGAAGAATTTGGATCTTCGGTAATTAGATAGTGAGGGGTTGTGTCGTGCATGAAGCCGTAGCAAGCAGGTTACTTTGATCTTGTGGGGGAAAAGTGCTCTCGTCTTCATGGGATTGTGAAGATTCGGAGTCACTCATGGTGATCGATTAGGGCGAAAGCTTTGGATTATAAAGATCGGTTTAGGCTGATACCATGTAAAGAAACAAGAGAGATATGTCATTAGGGTTTTCAATGTTACCCTTCATTCATTGAATGATATGTATTTATACGAGAGGTATTGGAACTCCTTGGAGCCCAAGAAACAAGATAATGTCTATTTATATTGTTACAAAAGATAGCAAAATATTTACAAGATAATATCTACCTTAACTGTGACTAACCCTTTCACATACCCAAGCCCTCCTCATTGTGTTCCACATGCGCATGTGGGCCAACGTAAGTCATTGTGAAGTTCATTTGCGCTTTACACTTGGGGCATAAAACCCCTGGACTGTCCGAGAAATCTGGATGAGCTGCGTAGCCTGCGTATCCGTAAGTGCTGCGATATTAGTAGCAAATGTAGATTGGCTTGGCACCGAGGTCAATAGGGGCGGGTTCGCTGGTCAAGAGAGGGACATTAGAAGTTGACCCGGACGCTAGCTTCGGGCATATAAGGCAATCTTTGTTTACACCCTGTTGAAAGTAGTTGGTGTCGAGGCTCTCGAGGCTTCTGTAGGGACTGCCACTGCAGCCGAACATGGAGTCCTTGGTGAGTAGCCGAACCATAGTCCCTAGATGCTGAGAAATCGACCCTCCCAAGACACTCTTACACCCACTAAAACCCGACTGATACAAAAACACAATATTACAAAAGTAACTTTGTATTATATAGTGAAAATATACAATTCTAATTTATACGGGTGACTCAAGACTCTTTATATGTGGGATACTTCACTAAACCTCGCAACTACAACTCTCACACACAATACACTTGATCAACTATTTTGATCGATGCCCTAGAATGATCACATTTACCCCTATTTATACATGTTGTAGGTATACTCTAGAACCAACCATTACAATTTTCAAGGTAAATATTTGCTTAGACAATTCTAGTCTTTAACTTTCTCCTATTCTCTAGAATCTTCCTTGATATTTTACTAATTGTCAAATGCTCCCACTTATTTTAGTAAATTCCACACTAATTTTCACATCTCGAATTTTGGACATTATTTCTTATGGGCTCTTAACTAGACCTGGGTCCGGTTAACCGAACCGCCGGTTCCGGTTCGGAACCAGCGGTTTAGGTTTGGGTTTAGGGTAAACCTAAACCCAAACCTTGGGGAACCCGGTTAGCCGGTTCCGGTCCGGTTCCGGTTCCGGTCTTGACCGGTTTCCTCCCGGTTTGGACCGGTTCCAATGCCGGTTCCGGTTCTGGTCCGGTTCCGGTTTATTTTTTTTATTTTTTTGGTTTCCCTGAGTGATCGCGGGCGCGGCCAAAAGAACGCGGTCGTGGCTCCCCTACCGAGCCCGCGGATCCAATGAGAAATCTTCTCCTGGATGAAAACCGCGGGTGCAGTAATGTGGCCGAGCCCACGGTTTTGATCCAAGGAGAAGACATTGGATCCGCGGGCGTGGTAGGGGATCCGCGACCGCGGTTCCGGTTTACTAGCCGTTGAAGATATTTTTATTTTTAAAAAAAAAAACTAAACCGCCGGTTTGTCCCGGTTCCGGTTCCGGTTTGTCATGGCCGGTTCAAACCGCCGGTTCACCGGTTAGCCCTAGCCCCGAACCTTAACCTTAACCTAAACCTAAAATAGCCGGTTTGGCGGTTTAGGTTAAGGTTCCGGTTCGGTTCCGGTTTTGACCGGTCCGGTTCGCCGGTTCGAACCGAACCGGACCCAGGTCTACTTTTAACCCAAAATATATTTTGGAGATATGATTTAATCCAACATAGAGGCAATGCGAGTATGCTGAACAACAAGTCCACGCACTCTTTGGCGGCTTCCGCAAACAGACTCTATGCCTAGCTACTTCTTACCACCCGTTGTTGTTGTTGTTGCCATTCTGGCTACCTCGCTCGCTCTTTGTTACTTGTGTTTCCTGCTCGCTCGTATGTGGTTGAAAATTCATTGTTTCCCGTTCTATAACGTACTGTTTTTTTTTCTTCAGCAGAGACGAACAAAGACGTTGTTTGGTTGTGGAGTTGACTTACATATACCACTTATAGTTATACCGATTGTTTGTCCGCCCAACAAAACAAGCTGGCTTTATTCACTAATAATTGGATTTACAAGATTGTGATTTTTAAGTCCAATATATATAATATTTACCAGCAATAGCTACCTAGAAGCTCGAAATAAATGAAGAAACTCAATCAAACCTGATCTCAGACCAAGGGATATATAATAAAAAGTACGTGTAGCTAACACAATGAATAAAAACACATAGAATTCCAACTCTCCCAACAAAACATCCCGTCAACAAGACTATATTTTAAAGTGAAAAAGAACTAACCTAGGTATATTATTATTAATCATAAAAAATCTAAGTAAAAGTAATTAATCGAAAGCAGATACCAAAAGTACTTAAAAAGTGATTGACCACTCTATACTAGCGGATAAAATCCATCTTTCTTCGGCAGGAAAACATCAGTGAGAACCGTCTTGGACTTCAACAAAGCCTTCAACAACTCGATCCCCTTAATCAACCATAAAACAAAAACCAAATCAAAACAATCCCATATGTATTAACTAGTATTCCAACATATGCTCTTAATTAGGGCATAAATTAAAAAGAGAACGTACCAAGTTTCTGTCGATGGTAACATCTCTATCCTCGAGTACACTCACATCCGTAATACCAAACTTGCTAAGCATAGTAATGCTAGAAATTGAAGACATGGGTTGAACACACAAATCATCGGTGATCATATAAGTGACAATCCCTTTCACGTATCCATCAGGCCTACTCGACACACTAGAGCCAGATTTCTCCACATAACGCATTCCTTGGACCATGGGCTTCTTACACAGAGTGCACAATGTCCCTTTACAATCCGAGTATTCAAAGTGCTCCTTACACCCATAATAAGCATACCCATCAACGTCGAGCCCTACGCATTCCTTGACCAGACGTGGCAAGTAAGAGTTGGAGTACTCGACGGGATGCTTAGGGTTGAGGAGGCAGAATTTGTTGAAAGACTCGCACAGGAAGTCGGTGTTGAGGCTCTCGACGCTCGCGTGGAGGTTCCCGACGCTTCCGGTCATAGATTCCTGGGTGAGCAAGGTAACCAAGGAGCCCAGAGGGTAAGATAGCGTGTGGAACAAGAAATCTACCGCATCTTTCCCTGCTTCGGCGAAGAGGACTCTCTTCTTGGTCCGGTCGATTAGGAGTTTCATGCTGATCGCTGTTGCTTCCTTCGGCATGGTTTGTGCCATAGATGGAGGGTTTAGGGTTAGAAATTAGAGCTCTGGTTTTTGTGTGGACGAGTGAGGGAGTTTAGGGTTGTAGAGAAATTAACCGCTAATGAATCGTGTATCCCCACATTTATTTTTTTATAGTGCGTATGTGAATATGAATGCCTTTCTTGGTGAATAAGACATCTCTGGTTTGTTAACTTCTGAGCTTTAATTTTGATCAAAAAAATACTTCTGAGCTTTAAGAAATCAATCTTATCGTAAATTGATCTATTCATTTAGTTTAATGAATTTAATTTCAACAAAGATATCGATAGGACGTATATAAGAGTACGGTTATCAAAAGTATCTATCTCATGGATTTGGTAAAATAAATTCACGTTCAAAATTTTTAAAGATATTAAGATTATCTATCTCAAGTTTATCTAAACTTTAAAAAAATGACCTTATCAAGATTATCCATCTCAAGATTATCTACTGTAACATTTGTAAAATCAGGTAAAATAAATTGGATTTTTCTACCATATGTATGCCCTGAGGGCACACGATAAGAGCTCAATAATGGAAAAATTATCCATTCGAATCGGTGGTGTAACTAGTATTTCTTCATCTATATATGAATGAAAACGAACGGTTCGAATTTACAATATTGATCTTGATTGGTCGGCCATCACCAAGCAATTACAAATAACTACATATGAATCACTAGAGACACTTGGAACTTTGGAAGTGGGTGTTAACAAATAAATTGATTTTTCGAATGTGTTAGATGGGGGTTTAAGTTTGAGCATTAGTTTAAAATGAAGTGTACTAGAATCGGATCAAATGGAGCCTGGCTAAGGTCAAGCCCTAGTTAGCTGTGAAGGCAACATATTGTGCTAAGTTTGCTCTGATTTGAATTAGATTTTGTAATCCTGTGGGATGAAAGTTCCCAATCAATTGTAGTAGAAAGGCTTTTTTAAAACAAAGAAAGCAAAGTTGATGTCATGAAATTACAAGAACCATAACTTTGTCTACTTGAAATTTCTACCATTGTTTTTGGTCCAAACCATTCACTACACGAGCTGGGGGTTTACACCATAAAATACTTCAGCTTGTCATTCTTCAACGAAAAAAAAAAAAACTACATTCCATCAAAATATTCAAAACCCTTGAGAAACAGCCCATACTTGTAGGCAGACAACCAACCAAACACAAATCCATTACTAGAGATTTCAACTAATTAAAAGCAGAATGCATAGACTAGAGAGGCAAAAGAGAATCACCACCATAGACCATATATAGCAAAAGTTGATGTCCATTTCTTGAGTTAACAGCAGTGGGTTCTTATGGGAGGAAAACATCAGTAAGAACAGTCTTGGACACCAGAGACGCCTTCAACAACGCCACGCCCTATAACCATACAGCACAACATTAATAATGCAGACATCCCAAGTACCAGATATAAACTCGGTACAAATAAATGTGTGTAAGAGAAAAGCAACAAACAAGCATTGATCATACCTGCAGGTTCATGTCAAGGGTAACCTCTTTTTCCTCAAGCCGACCCACATCCTGAACATTGAACTTGTTCAGGAGCGTAATGCTCGAAATCGTAGACATGGGCTGCACACACAAATCGTCCATGATCATATAAGTGACCACCCCTTTCACATATCCACCAACACCCTCTGCATTCTTCTTCACAGGTGCAGGAGGGGCCACATAGGTCAAATCCACATCCATCTGCCCTTGACATTGAGGACACATAGCCCCTGGACCATCCGAAACATACACATGTCGACATCTGCTATAATAATCACCAGCCTTATAAATGTTGTAGCAAGTGTAGAATGTCTTGACACCGTGGTGACCAGGGGCCGGAGCGACGGTCAAGAGAGGGATATTAGAGGCTGAACCGGATGCTAGCTTTGGGTTTAGAAGGCAAAGCTTGTTCATACCCTGTTGCAAGTAGTCGGTGCCGAGGCCCTCGAGGCTTCCGTAGAGGCAGCCGATGCTACCGGACATGGATTCCTTGGTGAGGAAGCCAACCACGCTCCCTAGAGGCAATGACAGTATGTGGAACAACAAGTCCACGCACTCTTTGCCGGCTTCGGCGAACAGGACTTTGCGCTTGCTCTTGTCGATCAGCAGCTTCATGCCGATCACCTTACCCTCTGTTGCCATTCTAGAAATTTTCTGCTGGTTTTAGTTTGTTTGATTTTGAGAGGTGGGGGACAAGTAGCTTAAGGGTTGTCGTTTATATAGCTCCACTATGAAGCCTTAAGGAGGTAAATATGTAGTACTCCGTAGTAGTTAGTAACTACTACTACTACAAGTTACTCGGTACACTGTTTGGTTTGACATGAACTAATTTTGGCGATCCTCGTTCCATTTCGACTGATGGTGCGTTATCCAATAGAACGATGAATAGGAGTATACCTACAGTGTAATAAGAAACGTACTCACTAGTGATGGTCAATTGTCCTATCAGGGTTAGGTGTGCTATACAGTTGTAAAGAAGCCGTTTTAAGTCACTTGTCAATCAATCCATAGAATGATGATGAGAACCCAATAGAGAGCGATAGTCTTCATGCGCAAGTCCTCATGAGCTCTGCTAGTTTTATTATGTAATGTAGCAACCAAGTTATACAAGTTCAGCTGGCAAATAATGAGGATGTATATGCTTCCAACGGCAAATTCGGCATTGTGTTGGTTAATTTGGACTAGAATGTGATGATCAAACATGAAACAAGTAGAGGGGCTGTGCAAGGGTTACTGGAAGAGAAAGTTGGTTTGTGTTTGATTTATATGCATCGTTCTACTAGTACAAGTGGTTGGACGAGGCTTATGCTCTGTCACAAAGCACAACCTTCATACTAGAAATCTCAATGCTTTCTAGTGGAGTGCAGGTGTTGATTTGTGCTTGTATACTTTTCAACCTAACAAGCATCAAATTGAAGTGAATAGCGAGTTTAACTACAATACGCAACCCATCAACTTAACACCCGATTATGAAACTGACTAACCCAATGCTGACTGGTCTATCTTTTGTCTAACAAACTCCAAATTAACGTCAAATAAATCCAATCCCCACAGTATAAGTAACATAGCAAGACAATCCAAAAAAGTACCAGTAGAAAAACAACACACAATGGTAAAGTTACTCAGACAAAACACTTCTACAGACAGAGGGAGGTGTCATCGTAATTCAAGATTTTACTCACTCACTACCTCTTGGAGACCCGTTAGCATACTCTTCCTCATCATCATCCCTTGCACTCCTCTCCTTCCTTGGTGAAGGACTCGGGCTCCGTTCCACACCTCCATTGGCCTCCATAGGGCTGAGGTCGCCTCTTTCCCTTCTTGGGCTCTCCTTACGGACGACTTCATCCGCAGGGCTTAGGCTCCTGCCATTTGCACGTCTGTCATCATCAATGGGTGACAGGCTGGATCTTCTTCTCGGGCTTCTCTCATCGGGTGTTAGGCTGTATCTCCTGCCCCTTGACACGGGTGGAGACACCTTTTGACGTTTCGGGCTCCTGCTGCGTCGGGGGCTTCTAGATCTGTCAACAACCCGCTCCCTCCTAGGTGGTGACCTGGATGGGCTGTAGAGAAATTGAACACATCAATATACCGCAAGATAAACTTTAGCACACTACATATTGTTTTCCTTTCCTATTGCCCTTTTGGAAGGAGTTATTGAAACATTTTTACAAGTTTCACAAGGCATTCACAAAGCAGATCACAATATCATGAAACTATATATCGTATAACAATGATGAGCAGACAGCTATAAAGCAATGCCAAAATCTAAATTATGACCTACAAGACTCTATTTAAAATAAAAATAATAATCAGGAAACTAGACTCAAGAGATATCTACATGTCAAAATTAAGAAACATATTAGTAATGAAACTTTTTACGAATTTCTACACTAAAAGGCCAAAGCAGATTGTGAATCTCCACAAAAGATCATCAAGGAAGATAAGCACGTGAAGAAAATATAGTTGCTTGATGTTGTCAGTTGTATCTCAGCAGGATATTGGAAAAGTACAGTGAACATCAGGACTATCCATAATCAAAATTCCCTAATTTGAATAAGTGAATGTAAATCATCCAGATTTTCTAGGTGGTATTTTTGGAAGACATGTTTTATGCAGGACCTAAAGGTCCTAATATGAAGCATGCATAATGTCTATAAAGAATATCAGTTGACTATACATATACATTACAGGGAGAAAGATTACCTATAGCTTCTGCTCCTGCTCAAACTGAGACTTCGACTTCTGCCACGACGAGGAGATGGTGACCTCGAGTAACTCCTCCCACGTCTGTGTTACAAGGAACAAAGGTCAGGCATTAGATCATACAAGTTTAGTAATGAAGGGTTTAAAACAAACATAGAGTAATGGTGTAGTATACTTGAGCTTTTTCGGGCTATTCTGACAATTCCTCTCAATATGACCACGATCTCCACAACGGTAGCACTTGTTCTTCCAATCACCAGCTTTGCAATCACGAGCCCAGTGCCCGTCAATTCCACAATTGAAGCACCTCCCAGATCCTGGAACAGGTCCCCTGCCTCCAAAATCACGTGAACCACCTGGACCACGTGGCACCTACATACATCATATAGGATATGTCAACATAAAAGATGCATAAACATTGGTTTGCAATCTGAACATCTGTAGTAGGTAAAGCAACAAAAAAGAGACAGCAGACCTAGACAACTAGTTACAGTACGATCAGAAAAAAAAACTTGTCCTGGCATGGCAGTACCAATTGGATGAGCACATAAAAAAACCACTTACGCCTCTTGAGATCTCCACCGTGATTCGACTGCCATCAAGATCCCGGCCATTTAAACTGTATCTAGCATCATCGGCATCTCGAGGGTCACTAAATTCCTGTACCAGATCGTCAGCAATAGCCACAAGAAAGGAACTTTTGATTACAGATACTTGTGCAGTTGCACTAGTTAGGTAAAACAAATTATAGCAGATATTGAAACTTCAAAGAGATTAGGAGAGGGATACGTACGACGAATGCATAATCTCGCTTCATATCCACGTCACGTACTCTGCGTAAATGGTTTCCATAAACAGTAAGGCCATCATCAGTCATCACTAAAGTACGGAAGGGTGGACACCTCGCCACTCATAGATGGACTAAACACCGAGTTCCCAATGGATAAAAACACGCAATAAAATAACAGAAAGAATCGCCAAAGTCTCTTATACATGGCAAGTACACCAATTCCACCCAGAGCAAACTCCCACCACAGATCTCCAGGTTAGGCAAACGCCCAGAAACCTTCAACAAGATATTCATGTTAAACAAAGACAACAGGGGGAGGACTCGGTGGTCTTAGAACTTTTTTAGTTTAATTGTAAGCGAACTGGCGAGTTAACTTGTTCAGTTCGATTGTAAGTGACTCAGCAACTTAAATGGCAGACATATAAAAAAGATGCAAGCAAGATACTAGATGTCCTTGTTATTTTCACGGGTTCAATCTAATTTTCAAGACATCCAAACCAGGCTTTAAAGAATCATCCTTGAGTAAATTTAGTCATGAAAATCAGGTATCAAAAAACAGCTAGATCAAGCCTCAATTACCTCCCATATCGACTGAAAATATCTTCCAAATCACGGGTTCGAGTTCGTGAAGACAAGTGCCCAACATAGAGGCGTGAACCACCATAACGGTCATCATATCGAGGCATGATGTCTGCAAAAATTGCATTAGTATTAGTAGGACTTCAAACAATAATTACATTCTTAAAACCATGCCTATCTCCACGATGCATATTTTTTTACAACCCAATTCTAATCACATAACAGGGAGACATAGGTTCTTTCTCATGAACTAATTCATTTACAAAACCAGATACAAAGAGAAATACGAACTGCAGAACTTTCCCACAATTCTAATATCTATACACTTTAGCCTTTATCTTACAAGCTTGGACTACACTCTGTACTAAGTCACAAGGACACGTACAATTGGCCACTCTTAGCGATCAAGGGGACTCCGAAACAAATAACGCTCAAACCAAACAACTAGAAGCAACTCAGTCGTATCAATGCAATTAAGATAACTGAAACGAAGTACAATTAAAGAACCACCATATGTTCAATTTTTTCAAGACTATATCTTTCTTTCCCTATGATAAAGAAATCCTCGCAATTCAGACAGCAATAGAGAATAAACTTGCAGAAGTAGGGAATAACATTCAATGATCGAATCAAAATTCTCATAAATCCAAAGTTCTCGAATTACGACCTAATAATCAGAATTCCCCCCAATCGAATTGAAATTGTCGATTTCATCATAGCCTAATATCGGAAACCAATCACCAATTCAACTCAATAGGCTAAAAAACGACAGAGGGGAAATAGCGAACCTGATTTGAAGAGCGCCGAACGTAGAAACCCTAGAATCGTTTACAGCACAATTGTGAATTGTAGGATCCCCTTCTCTCTCTTATCTTATATGACGGGAGAATCCAGATGAACGGCTGAGATTTATTTCAGACATCTAAGCTTACGGGATGTTATTTTTTTTTATTTTTTTTGAGCAAAGAGGGTGTTATTTTTACTTTTAGAATAGTTGGGCCAAATATATAAATTAAGACTTTTTTACGAGAAACCACCGGCATAATATGTCATATTCCCCTAAATCACTCCTTCAATGCATATTTATCGCAGATCACCTTTTTAATACCCTCAGTTACGTTTTTTCCACCCAATTATGATTTTATGTTGACAAACTCGTTAAGGGCATGTTTGGTTTGATTCCGTGGGAATGAGGAATGGGAATCAGGAATGAATGATTCCAGTATGCTGTTTGGTATAGAAAATTCTGGAATCGATTTCATTCCCTGGAATGGCTCATTCCAATGCTGCTGGCTAATTTGATTCCAGATGAAAATGGGAGGTATCATCCATTCCAAAAATTATAATTGTCATCTTGAATCCTAAAACTCCACAACCTTAAATTATAATTTCTAAAAGTCATAAACCCTTAAAATAATAATAAAGAACTTTAAATCTTAAGAATTTTAAACCAAAATTATTATAAATGGTTCATTCCGACAGCATACCAAACAACATGTCTCTAGAATGGTTCATTCCGATTCCTGATTCCATTCCGATTCCTGATTCCAATCCGATTCCGATAGCGTTACCAAACGGGGCCTAAGTGGTAACAACCTAACAGTCATCAAAGCGGTCCAGGAAACTTGTCAGTCCCTTTGGGAAATTGACATTCTGATCTCAGACGTCTTGGTTTTGACCCAAACATTTGAGTCATTTCACGTGTCACATGTGAGTAGGGATCTCAATTCCGTGGCTGATAAAATTGCAAAGTTGGGTCACAATCTCCCTATCGATCACATTTCGAATCACTTAGAGTTATCTACTCTCATCCGTCGGGATGCTCTAGGACGACCCCCGTAGGGGGTCCTCCTAATTCTTACTTTTTCAAAAAAAAAAAAACATGTCCGGCCCTTTCCTGTTATAAAACCCATCCCCTCACCCTTTCTTCTGCTTTCTCCCTCGATTCATCAATTCCATTTCTAGGGTAGATAGAAGAGTGAAATTGAAGCTATTGTAGGCAGATTTCTTCGAGAAATTTGGGGAATTCGATTTCTAGGGCTTGCTCTCCCTTCATATCTCAGGAATTCGAAACAAAGTTGCACAACCATGTCTAGCTCAAGCTCTACCACATTCAATCAACAAGCAAGGTATTGTTTTTGTGGAATTCGGGCTAGAGTGTCGAATGCTCATACTGAAAAGAACTTTGGACGAAGGTTTTATGGCTTTCGTATGTACCGCCCACCTAAGAAGTGCAATTTTTTTTGAGTGGATAGACGAGGAATACATTAAGAGAGCAGTTGTTATAATCAACAATTTAACGGTGCAAAATGCAAAATTGGAAGGTGAGACTATGCCGTTGCAAGCTATAACTCAAACGCATCAAATGGAGCTCGAAAAGTTGGTAGGAGAGGCTGGTGCATACAAGGCCACAATTCAGAAGCTAGAGCTACAATTGGAAGGAAGCAAAACTCACAATTTGAACTTTCATGTTCTAAATGGCCCAACTGGTGTTCTGTTTGCTGTGCTTTTTATGATTTTTCTCATTGTTGTGATATTAAAGTAGACTTAAATCAACAAGCTATTCTTATAAGAGTTGTTCTTGAAGTAGCAAGTTGCAATGAATTAATGAGTTGGTTCTTGTAAGCCTTGAAGGCTATAATCAGATCATGCAGTTCTGTTTGCTTATGTTGATGGTGATAATGAGCAAGTTCTTGTAATGAATTGTCTATGTTGATGGTGATAATGAGAAAGAACTAACCTGACAATTGCTAAAGAGTATTACTGTCAGAGTTCCTTGTTATGAACTTGCTAAAGAATTCTACTCATTAGATGGTAAAAAGACTTGACAATTGCTAAAAACAACACATACAAACTGCACCGGTGGCATACATAGATGCTAAAGAACTTGCTAAGGTCTTACACAGCAGTGGCATACATAGATGTTTGACAAAGCACACACACATACAAAAGGAGTAATAACTACTAATCTGACTGTGTATCAAGATCAATTATGAATGTGTATAACTACATCAATTACTATGTAACAAGATATCATTTATATGCGTATTAAGCGCTCATATTCTCGTCCGGTTTTTGTTTCCGCGAGCATGTCCTCTTGTTGTGTTCTGGTTTGAAGCAAACCTGACATGTCCTTGTCTAAGTTGTGTACTTTTCCATTCCAATCTCTTTCCCACCTCTAATACGATGTTTCTCCCTCCCTTTGGTTTTTGCATGTGGTGGTGGATGCACGGTAACTGTACTTGGGCGGTCACCAACAAACCTTTCAAAAGTAGATTCGGACGCCCCTGACGGTAGCATTGCTACAAACTTTTCTCTTTTCTCCTTCATCACATTTATTAATTTCTTCATCATATCGACATTTTCATGTACGATATTAATGTAACCATGCATTTTTGTAAACACGTCCAAGAGAAGCACCTTCTTCTCATCATGCACTTTGCTTGCATCATAGACGACATAAATAGTTTCTGCTCTTGATCAACTTCATAAAGAAATTGAAAGGCTTCACACACCTGCTTTTTCTGGTAAAAGTCATCAATAATCATTTGAGCATCACATCCAACCATAAAGGCATTCAAATCGCGTTTGAAGTTTTTGAAATCAACTACCGTTGCACCAATTTTGGAATAAGATCTAACTAGCTCCTTGTATACCTTGTAAGAGGAAATCAACCAATATTTGCCCTCATGTAATTTATTACGAAATCATTTTGAAAGTTGGACACATTCCTATTACTCTTTGCAAAATGCGTGACATCATCATGTAGCAATGGGTGTGTGTGTCTCTCTTCAAATTTTCTTACAACGTATCTTCACGCCCTGCATATCGAACACACAGTCTTGCATCACAGCCACACCTGTCGGAGAATGTTTTTCATTGCCTCTTTGTTGATGATTCTTGGTCACCAGGCTCTGTTTCAACCTTTGGAACCACATTTTTAAATCCCTCTCAATTACAAACAAGGTATTTACAAATGATGAGGTCAAGATTTTTTTCATCTCTTTTGACTGTGCTCTCCCTTGCAATGAAGCCACACATTGTAACATATCTCTTATAAAATTCAACAACATCAACGGGGGTTTGGAATTTTTGTCGTATGTACGGTTTAAATTCAAGGACACAGCTTGGAATATAATACTTTGTATTTTCAAGAGAAATACTCATCACAAAGTTTTTCTCTCCTTCTTCAAGGCATTGAAGTTTATTATGATCACCTAGATAAAAAGGGAAGGCAAAGACATATGCAAACGTTATACACATTCAATTTAACATACAACACACAGTCAAGTTAATATATGTTACACAGTCATAATTATATTTGATAGACATCCATAATATGACTCTCAAATAAAACAACACACACGTGTAATCTACTACACATTCATGCACAACGTCAACACATTATCATGTTGAAATGCTTACACAGTCAAAAACTAAATTAACTAATGTTATATATAGTCATGTATTTCACACTAAAATTATAGCACACACTCAAATGTAATATACTACACAGTCATATGCTATTATGAAACACATTCAAGTAACGATCTATCACACATTCATTCTCAGTGTTATACACAATGTAATTAACTCCTTGTTCCCAACCGCAAAAAATGATTTACACTTGTTAAGAAGTTTATAGCATGATCGAAAAAGTTAGCATGAGCAGACAAACTAATGTCATGTATAGTCATATTAGAAGTGAGAGAAAGTAAGAGGAATTGAGCATGAGAGTTTTTGCGAGAGAAAATTAGCATGAACATTGATCGAAATAAACTCTTTGTAGATCTGATGTTATGTTTTAAATTCAACTTTCAATTGTAAAACGATAACGATCGAGTTTGTCTATGTAGCGAATTGGTTCTCGATCTTAAAAACGAAAATTGGAATTCACTATGCGAGATCAAAAACAACGAATGAAATCGAAAGTACACAACGATATTCATCATATGCATCACCTGTTTCATTAGATTGTAGTACAATTTGATTGTTTTCCATGGGAGATCGAATTTGAAATTTGAATTGATTGCCGCGCACAAAACCCTCGCTAGCGCGCCATTGGATCTAGAAGATCCAATGGTTGTTATTTGTTCTTAGGTCTCTCTTAGAGGCCCGTACGCACGTGAACCGCCCTCTTTAATTTTTAATTTTAATATGTTTATCATATTCTGTTAGGGCACACAATAGAAAACCCATTTTTCTCAAACCCACATTTATATTAGTCAGAATTTTCTCAAACCCACCTTTAGATTAATGACTAATCAAACGGCGTATCAGTCAACAATTCCACCATCTATGTGCATGATCTGCCAAACAACCACCCCACGATAAGCAAATCTTTATTGATTTTATTCATGTTAATTATCTTTAATTAAGCTCTAAGTAGCCGACCAAAAAAAACTGAGTAATATAAAGATAATATTTTAAGCTAGTTCAACCGATCCTCCAGAATTCAAGAGCATATATAGTCAGACAAACTCAATTTTTGAATTAGAGTGGTCAGCTAATCTAATAGCATCCAACATTTTTTTAGTAATTACTATTCAGAGTATATAATATAATGACATTGTTTATCCAAATGTGTTTTACCTAATTTAATCATCTAAATATTTGTTTTCGTAACTTTTCCGGCCTACGAGTATAACACACAATTTACGATGACCCACAAACAAACCTCAGCACTTATTACAGAATCAAATAAGGGTACTTCTCGTAGGAGGGGAAGAGGTTAATGAGTTTTCTTCCTATCAATATGTAAATTTGATTAGAAAAACTCGGTATTTACGCGAAGTAGAACACCGGTTACAAGTCTCGAAGGAGTTCTTACAAAGAAATAACAAACCTGGCAGAGGCGCCAGCAAAGGGCCTTATAGACCTAGACCATTTTCTAAGTTCGGGTACAAACTAAAACGGACTTTGAAAACTTGCGCTTTGATCCTATAAACCAAGTTGCTGACGGTAAGACTAACGCTTTCAAATACCCTTAGATTCTAGGCCTTCCATATGAAGTAGATTGTGGTGCCTAAGGATGTCTTCCGCAATTTCTCAATGGAATATATTATACACATATCAACGAAAAAATAATCATTACTCGTACATGTTGCGGGTCTTCAACTAGTTAACGGACAATTTAAACATGCCCATACCATTTGCTAAACAACGAACGAATATATTTTCGAAGAAATTGAAATAAGACTTTTATCATTAGAAAATTAAAATAATCAAAATCCATCAACTAAAGATACCAAGGATTACCATAATAACATAACAGCAAATCATAATATAAACTCTTGATGAGTACTAAAACTTAGTATGTATTAACACTTAAGAAATTGAATTGCGATAAGTAGATATAGGAAAAAATTTAGAGATTTTAGGTACTCATTTTTTTATATTTTTTTAAAGTTTTTCTAATTAACATCTTATCTGATCTTTTTTCGGTATGCTCTACATTGTACGCATCTCATGTATTTCTACATCTTCTTACTCTGTATTTATCATTAACTACTACAAATCCCGTATCATGTACGGATAATGTAAACATAAATTGCAATTAACCAATTCGAGATTGAAGTTTGGCATAAATCTGTTTTTAACTCAAGAATTTACAATCCAAACTCGATAGGTCAGAATCCGAACCTATTGACATATATATATGTACTTTTATCAATACAATGTTAGATTTAAAATAATTATATTCAATTTTTCATATTTATATTATTGTTTAGTATACTATTGACATATGTGAGAGTTTTTTCACTTTTTTCAAGATTTAATAATGACAAAAACATATGCTAATAATGAAAAATTGTTAAGTTATCAAAAAAAAATACTTGAATCAATGAAAACGGTGTGAAAAAATAAAATCATTATTTTTAGAAAATATAAGAAAATTGGATAAGATGTCAAGTAAATATAAGAAAATTAGAAAAGATATCAAGTAAATAAATGGGTTATCACTACTACAGAATTTGGCTAATACCTCGTGAGATATACTCCGGGCGTTTATAATACCGGGTATATTGTGTCACTTTAAAAAAGCATAAGGCCTAATACACCGTATCTAAAACGCCCGGTGTATTTATAATATATTACGACTATATACTCCGGATGATCAAGGATCCTGGGTATTTGCACAATATAAATACACCGGATATTACAAGTCCGGTGTATTTGTTTAAAACGCCTAATAAAGATCCCGGGCGTTTGTGATCCGGTGTATTTAGTGCTTATAAATCAACCGAATTTAATGTATTTATTTTTTTAACCCTAGATTACAAATTTATATAGTGATTGCAATTAATTCGACCGTGATCCATAACCACGTAAAGTATTCCAATCAATTCCCTTAAAAATTCAAATTGGTTGTAATTCAATTCTTCAACATGACTTATATTGATAATATTTTTTTGTTTCTAATCAATAATAAGAATTTAGCTATCTGCCATAATTCCTCTCTTTATATCGTCTCCTCTCTTCCTCTGACTTTAGGTTTTTCAATCGTGTTGAGTAAATACTTTCACTTAATAATTATTACTACTTAACACAACTAAAAAAAAGATAAACCATTCATTTGGGTTGTGGAGGGAGTCGAACTCGGATGGATGTGCATCAAAAATCAAAATAGGGAAGGACACCAACCATTGGGACACAGCCTATGTAGTGAATACAAGGGAAACTGAATAACCTTTAACGATTTCAAAGAAGGCTGGGGTTTGTTGTCCACCTTAGACATGGTGTGTTAAGGCTTGAGACATCAGTGGGAATGCGATAACTTTCGACTCGGTGATCCGTTCGAGCCGTATGAGCAATCATTTTAAAAGTCTCGACGTAAACCACGACGCAGAGTCTCTAGTTTGCGGTTTCTGTACCGGTATGCATCTCAAATCGAGGGAGAAGCAGACATTGATCGGTGTGTCCCTAGGAGACAAAGGGCATTACTTTGCGCTCAGGAGGTTGATCAGAGAGTATTTTATGTCGTTTCAAAAGTCTCGAGGAGACGAGGGCCTATCTGTTGGGGGTTCTCCTAAAAAAAAACCGTTTGAGGGCTCAAAACCAGGTTTGCCACAAACAGCCTAGGAACGGCCCGTTTTGGAGTTGTCCTTGCACCTGGGCTCGTCATGCCTCGTTCGGGTGGTTCGGGTGACAAAGAGGCATTGTAGTTCCCATTGAGACCTTCGATTAACAACATCTTACTTCATCTGTCGTCATGAGTTCAAATAGAGTGGTAATAATAATAATATAAACATTTTGAGTGGAAACCTTATATTTTTTTAACAAATTAACAAGAATGCTCACGTACGATATCTTATTTCATTGGGTTTTCTTATTTGTTGTTTGAGATTAGCTTAAGGCTTAAGGTTTAAGGTTTAAGGGTTAAGGGATTAGGGTTTGGGGTCTAGGGTAAGGGTTTAGGGTTTAGGGTCTAGGGTCTATCAATTCATGATATATGACAACTTATTCATAATTTACGATATGTGACATTTTATATTCATAGAGGGAAGGATTTGTTTCTAAATAAAGATTAAACTAAATTTATCCAATTACATAGTTCATTAGTTTAAGTAGTATGTAGTTGATTAATTAAAGATATAAACTTTATTAGAGGATGAATTGATTTTTTTTATTCTGTAACCAAGTTTAACCAATTTGTATTTATAACTTTTTAAAACGCAAATATATGTAGATAGACCAATTAAGTGAATAGAATACATTATTATCTTATTTATGTTGGAGGGAACGAAAATTTACTTGGCGGGAAATCCTTAAAAATTAAAATTGATAAGAAAAATCCTTAAGCAAAAAACCCTAATTTCTTTTCTCTAGCCTTCCAAATCGCAGTTCTCAGACAATTCCCAACCGTTCACAATCTCGGTCTCGTGTCTCCTTCCTTCTGCCAATCCTCGATCACCGTTCACACCAGCCTCCTGTCGCCGTGCCTCAACCACCGTTCACGCCGCCGTGCCTTTGCCACCGTTTACGCCGCCGTGCCTCTGCCGCCGTTCACGCCACCCTTTTGGCAACTCCCGCAACTGTATCTACTTGTTTTTTGCTTCTGCTATCGGACTGTTCGGTCCTCATGCGTGTGCTCGAATTCCTCATGTGTGTGCTCGAATTCTTCACATGTATGCTCAAAATTTTCCCTGTGCGAATTCTTATCCTTAGGGATTTCGTAATTGTTCGAATTCTTGTGCTTAGGGCTTTCGTAATCTCGAATTCTTTGCCTCTGCTATTTGGTTATTGTGTTTGTCCTGTGAGAGTGTATGGATTACAAAGTTTAATGGTCCTGTGAGAGTGTAGATAAGTGGTGATTGAGGTGAGCGGGAGTGGACCGTACCCCACAAAGGCAACCCGTTCAAACGGCACATGGGTCAAGTGTTGGGTCAGGATGGTGTACTCGAGTTCGCTGAGTTTGGTGTATTTGTTGTAGTAAGGGAAGATTTTGAGATGCTGAAGTGGGTTTTGATATGTTCCTAAGATGGATGAGTAGTGGCTTTCAAGGTATCCTTCTGCTTCTCCACAGAGTTTTATAAGATTTGACCTAATTTCTTGCACTATCTTGCATTGCTTGGTGGCATCAATTGGATTTGGTGGTATGCAAGTGACAACAAGCTTTGAGAATAGCATGTTGACATCCTCTGAAGGTTTCAGGCTTTCTAAGCTTGAGATTTTCTCATACAACACAAGGATCGTCTCTATCAAAGGCTCAGTTTGGCAAGCCATCTTGACACTATGTGGTTATGAAGGTAATGTTTTTTTCCCCTTTTCTACTCGGGTGTTGATGATACAAGGTATTGCTTTTGCTTTGGATTTGCATAGAGGAGGCCGTTATTTATTTGCCATTTTTTGTGGTCCATGAAACATTATTATATTTGATGTTCTGTGTTGACAAGGTTTGTGGCTGTGTGACATTGTCTCTGGATTACATTAATTAATGTTTTGGGGTTTACATTTATTTTAACTAACTTGTTTATGTCACACAAGTAATAAAAACCTTGTTTTCCTTTTTCATTAGAGGCTTGCTTCTTGCTGCAAGGCAGATCAGCTTGTGGAACAAGCTTTTTCATTTGTTTACGACCATCAGGGAAAACGACATAAGGTACATTATTTTCCATACTTAGTCTACTAATTTACTGATGTTGATTTGCTGTCTTATGGGCTATGAAATTTTATTTCAAGATTTCAATAGGTTTAAGTGTGGATGGAGGATATTCCTCGCATATATAAATTAAGTGTGTGTTCAGATTCATGATAGGTTAGGTACTGATAGCAGTAACTAATGATAAGAAAAAAAAAATCTCAAACACTCTGCTTTGTGTATAGGTTCAGAGGCTACCAACATAATTTTGTTGTCTGTAGTTTAAGGTAGTTGGAGAAGAACATGAAAAGGAAAAGTGGTGACATAATTACCACAAGTATGTTTATACATGCAGGAGGATTAGATTCTTGTGCATTTCTTGCGCTTGCCCATTACCATGTAGTGATGTACATAGGCCCTTCGTGTTTGTGTCATTCCTGTGTGTCTGTTCTACCTTGGCTATATTCCTTGGTTCTATCTCTATGTGTTACAATTAAGCAAAAGCTCATTTACTTTTGTATGCTTAAAAGATAAAAACATAGTGTCAGATTCTTATGCAATATATGTGATTGTTTTTTGGGGTCGTTTGATGGTACGGACATCCCTCGACCCTGCATTTTCCGTTTAATGCACATTCAACTATTTTTGGTTGTTGATAGTTTACTGATATCGCATAAGAGATCTGCATAACACTAGTGAGCTTATACAATCTCATTTGCATACCCATTTTCCGTTTACTTTCTAGGAACGTTTTATACAATCTCATTTTCCGTTTAATGCACATTCAACTATTATTGTCTATTCTGGCAATCATTGCCTTTCTCCACATTTTCTAGGAACGTTTTTATACAATCTCATTTGCATACTCATTCATTTACATCACATTAGTATATTTAAAGTTTTGATCTTGTGTTTGTATATTAATATAGCATACTATACTACTGTTTTTATAGTGGGGTGGCATCTCCACTGAGGAGCATAATGACGCATTGATGCTGGAAGCTACAATGCTTGGCGGAGTCCCTGAAGCGGGTAGATATAATATAGCATACTATACTACTTTTTACATTGCTCTTTCTGTAAGTAAATAAAAATTAAAGGGATTTGATGCCCCACACATACGTGATGCTTGAAGAGACTGAATATATCACTAACTAGACCATCTAGCATTTACATTGCTTTCCCTCCTAGTCCTATGCTTGGAAGTTGTTTGAATTTTCTCTAATTTCTATTTTTATATTTTTGCAAGTTGTATGAAAATTTGAGAAGCACTATACATTACTTTTACGCCCCTGTGCGAAGATGTGTGAATTTTCCCATTACTAGTATACAAAAATGGTATATACACCGAAGATATTCGAGTACTTCAGATAATCAAAACCGGTGTATATACTCTACGGATTATATAACGGACATCAACACCCGGTGTATATACTATAAACTTTATATCGCGGACACCAATGCCCCGGTGTATATACTTTGAACTTTATAACTCGAACATTAAATCCGGTGGATATATCAACGCACATATACACCGGATCTAGCCGTCCGGTGTTTTTCTTCACTGAATACCCGTAAAACAATGGATATTTATACACCGAATCTAGACACCCGGTGTATTTACTCACCAAATACCCCGGACAGACAATGAATCATTATACACCGGATAACGTTAGTCCACGGTATTTGTGATACAAAATACACCGGACATAACGATCAGAGGAAAAAATCAATGTAGGTATATACCTCCGGCGTGGTCGGGTCTATAATGTTGACGAGCAAATACCTCCGAATTCTTTCCCTCAGGTGATATCCGGTGTATATACCCCTACATGCCCGGTGTAAAAACCCGTTTTTGTAGTAGTGTATTCTTAGAAAAATATAATGTAAAAAAATAAAATCATTATTTTATTCAAGTTTGATGATGTAGTAGAAATTTTTATACAAACTTGGGTTTTGCTTTATACTACTAGCATTCTTTAGTACAGTAGATGCTTACTATTTTTTGTTTATATTTTCCATTTCTTTTTTATCCTTTTTAGTACTCCGTATGTCTCTAAATATAAGTCTCATTTTTCGTTTTTGGGCATTTTAAAAAATAAGTCCTATTTGCAAACTTTTCATCTTTGGAAGAATAAATTTACCATAGTATCCTCATCAAATCCTCCAAATTACCCATTTTTTATCCCTCTATTATTTCGTTTTACTATATTATCCTTTCCAAATCATTCAAATTACACATTTTTATTCCTCTTTCCTCTCCTTTTACTATATTACCCTCATCAAATAATTCAAATTACACATTTTTTAATCCATATGCTATCTTTTTACTAGACCCGGCAGAAAGTGACCCGAACCCGAAATCCGAACCGAACCGAACCGACCCGAACCCGAAATTGGACCCGAACAACAAAAAATGAACAATCCGAACACGACCCAGACCCGAACTGAAACCGAACCGAACCGAACAACACCCGAACTGAACTGACCCGAACTAAACCTGAACCGAACTGACCCGAACCGAACTGCACCCGAACCGAACTTCACCCGAACCGAACTGCACCCGAACCGAACTGACCCGAACTAATTTTGACCCGAAATGACCCGAAATCATCCAAACTAAATCTTAAGAGTATATATACTATTAAAAATGTAATTAAAAACTAAAAAATAATGTAATTAAAGTACTCATTCGGATCATTGAATCCAAATAACACCCGAATCCGAATTGACCCGACCCGAAATGATCCGATTCGAAGCAATCCGAAAAGGACCCGAACCGAACTAGGCCCAAAACCGAACAACATCCGATCCGAACAACATCCGATCCGAAATATTATGAACCGAAACGACCCGAACCCGAACTAGAACCGAACCCGAACAACATCCGAACCCGAACCGAACCGAACAAGACCCGAAATAACTATTTGACCCGAATTGACCCGAACCGAACAACCCGATCCAAACTGACCCGAACAACCCGAATTGTCAGGTCTACTTTTTACCATATTATCCTCACAAAACAATTTTTTTTTGAATCCTCACTAAACAATCTAAATTATCCATTTTTTATTTTTCTTGAAATTCGTGCAAAATCCGAAATAAGACTTATATTTAGGGATGGATGGAGTATTATCCAGCTGACCTAAAATATTTCTAGATATATATAGTTTTCTTATCTTATCAATTTATCCCATTATAGTATTATGGTTATCTTCCGACCTCTTAATATCTCACCTCTCTATAATGCACCCAATGTCTTACCCCTAGCTGGCCAACGAAACGATTTGCATGGAGTTAATTAAGGCTTGGTTGGAGATGGGCCAACAAACACATTTCCATGCATTAGGATGCAAAAACCCTATAAACAAATGAGAATAAGGCGGGCGCACGTGAAGGCTTTGGACAAGGCACCAACAGCCCACTCGGGCACGCCCCGGTGGCAGTGCCGCCCTGTCCCCATCCGACCGCGGCGCTCGTCCCTTGGCCACCGGCCCACCAGGCAACGCCTCCTCCAGCTCACCGCCCAATCCCTTTCCCTATAAATCCAAAAACCACGTACCCAACTATATAGTATTATTATGATAACAATCCTATAAAGCAAAATCGTTGTCTGTGTTGTCCTACATTGCTAAAACCGCGTTTTCATTGATTTTTGGTGTATTTTATACATGAAGTAGTGGCCTTATTCAGTGTACATCGACAACTTCTCAGGCCATATTTATAAACAATCGGCGTGTACACAGATTAATTTATGTATTTTAAATATATACTTTGTGTATAACTAAGCGTCATGTTTATGAAAAATGGGAAGAAGAAAAGAATCTCAAAATTCTTTGTGAAGTATTACACCCTATATATTTTTGTTGGATAACGTGGTTATAACATCGTGTTATCGTGTACAATGTCTAGTTTTATGAAATCTGTTCTTTTAGGAGAATACGAGCTTTATACTGAAATATCATATGAACATTTTTGTTTAATATGAGAGCTAAATCTTGAGGTTATCGGATCACATTATAATGCATATATATAAATGTTATGGGGTACGGTTAAGGAAATAGTAATACCCATCTTGTACAAATGTACAATCATACACATTGTACAAGTATCATAAAGTTTTTATGTCAATATCTACCAACTGCATTAAATGATGTTTTTTTTTAATTATTTCGAACTTTCATATCATATAATATTCATTACACTTTTATTACAAATGTCATCCAAATACTTTCTCATATCATGCAAATAATACTAAACAATAATATTGATCAAACATCACTACAATGCATATATTTTCAAAACTACTGTAAATGAGGACTTTTCATGCATGTGAAAAACTAATTTAGTCGTGGTTGCTCTCAATACTTGCATTTAAAAATCATTTATTCATGTTGATGTATACATGGTTGCACTTAGCTTGCACTCCTTCAAAGTGTTAGAATTTTTCACATAATTGTATTTTATTACCTTTTTTACCGACTTATCCCACTGCCGATCTACCTTTGAATCGATCAACCCAATCTAATAGTACATCATTTTCATCTCATATTAAAAGATTGGGTCAAACATTTGTATAAAGTTTTTAAAATATCTATCTAGTATAGTATAATAATATAACGGATACTTCAATTTCTTTCTCTATACCGTCTGAAACTGAAAATTTCCAAAGACAAAACCATTTTACCAGAAACTTCCGGGCACCTTCATGAGCAATGAATAATGGCGTTTGGTAACCCGGATACTTCCAAACTCCAAAGGCAAAAACACCCTGTCCATTCCCTGGCATCACAAACGCAAATCTTCTGTATTTCTACAAAAGGTTAGCGTCTCACTCAACTCCAAGTTCCGCATAGCTGTCTTCCCCATTTGATTAGCTTTTTTGCCACTCTCCCCAACTTTGACTCCCAATCATCCCCCCTTTTCGCCCCTTTTCTTCATCAATCTAATCAAATTGTTCACTGACTCCATTTTGAAAAACACCCAAGTGTTTTTTCCGGCTTAAATTTGACTTTTGTCGCCACCGAATCCACTCTTCCGGAGAGATTTCAATCAGTTCTCCCCCAATTTCAGCTGGTTTCTAGGGTTTCCTCACCTGGGTTGATGTGTTTAGATCTTGTCGACCGCCATGGTTGCATTTAACACTAAATTCCTCTTCTGGGTATGTCTGATTTCTTCCTTCTTTTCCGCTTCATTGCAATTTGATCCTGTTGATAACTATCTTGTTGATTGTGGCTCTACACGCAACACCTCAGTTGGAGGCAGGGTTTTCATTGCTGATTCTAGCTTGAGCTCTGGCATTCTTTCCACTTCAAATGAAATCCTTGTAAACACTAGCTCAAAATCAATCCCTTCCACTAGCATTTATGGCTCAGATCTTTATAAATCAGCTAGAGTCCTTTCTGGGTCATCACATTATACTTTCCCAGTGTCAAAACCAGGCCGCCATTGGATCCGCCTCTACTTCTTCCCATTTGTTCAGGATAGCTACAATCTGAGTGAGTTTAAATTCTCTGTCTCCATTCAAAACACAACCCTTCTTAGCAGCTCTCAGCTGAATACTGTCAACCCTTTGGTTAAGGAGTATTCCCTTAACATAACTTCAGCAAAGCTGGTTCTCACCTTTACACCAGCTTCCAATTCATTTGCGTACTTGAATGCTCTGGAGATCGTTTCTGTTCCTGATGAGCTCATCCCGAGTAGCGTAGGCTCAATTGGGTCTCATAAATCAGCGTTGAGTATGGGTGGCCAGGCTCTGGAAACTGTTTTCAGAGTGAATATGGGGAATTTATCTGTTGATCCGTTGAACGACACGCTTTCAAGGAGTTGGGTGGGGGATGAGCCCTTTCTGAAGCACAATAACCTTGTTAAGTTTGTGTCTAATGTTGATGCTGTCAATTACACCAAGAGCAAGGCCACGGCCGAGACCGCGCCACGTTTGGTCTATGGAACCGCCAGCAGGTTGAACTCCGAGGCCGATCCGAACACACGGGCCAATATGACTTGGTCTTTCACCGTCGACCCGGATTTCAGTTACCTGGTCAGGTTTCACTTTTGTGATATAGTGAGTGCCACGTTGAACCAGATGTTCTTCAATGTGTATATCAACTCGTGGTCGGTTGTCAAGCATCTTGATCTCAGCAACATGACATCGAGCGTCTTGGGGACCCCGTATTTCTTGGATGTAGTGATGGGGGCGGGCACAAGTAATTCGCTAAATGTCAGCATCGGTCCGTCTGATATAGACAATGTTTATCCCAACGCGATTATTAATGGGTTGGAGATTATGAAGCTGAACAACACTGTTGGTAGCCTTGTTGCTTCTGATGCAGCTAGCTCTAGTTCTTCTAAGGTCAAAATCGGTCTCATAGCAGCCGTAGCTGGTGGAGCTTTGCTTCTTATTGTTATCTTATCTGTGGTTGCTGTCTTGCTCGTATGCAGAAGAAGAAGAAGGCTGGCGAAAGGAAATGCGAAAGCAGGGAACTCGGCCATTGTTCCAAAAGCCGGGTACGGGTTTCCTCTTTCTGCGATGCGTGAGGCCACGGATAATTTCAGTGACAGTTTAATAATCGGTGTTGGCGGTTTTGGGAAGGTCTATAAAGGGGTGCTAAAAGACGAGACGGTTGTGGCCATTAAAAGAGGGTCTCCTGACTCTCAGCAGGGTCTTGCTGAATTCAGAACTGAGCTCGAGATGCTGTCGCAGTTCCGCCACCGTCATTTGGTGTCTCTCATCGGATACTGCGACGAGCAAAATGAGCTGATAATCGTTTATGAGTACATGGAGAACGGGACCCTCAAGGGCCACCTATATGGCTTGGGCCATCCGAAACTATCCTGGAGACAAAGGCTTGAGATCTGCATTGGTTCAGCTAGAGGGCTTCATTATCTCCACACTGCTTATGCAAAGTCGATTATACACCGAGACGTCAAGTCTGCAAACATACTGCTGGATGAGCATTTCATGGCGAAGGTTGCTGATTTCGGGCTGTCGAAAACAGGGCCCGACCTCGACAAGACACATGTCAGCACGGCGGTTAAAGGAAGCTTCGGTTATCTTGATCCAGAGTATTTGCTGAGGCAACAGCTTACCGAGAAATCCGATGTGTACTCGTTCGGGGTCGTTTTATTCGAAGTCCTCTGCGGGAGACCCGTGATCGACCCGTCCCGTCCTAGAGAAGAGGTGAACTTGGCTGAATGGGCAATGAAGTGTCAAAAGAAAGGCGAGTTGCATAAGATCATCGACCCGTTTCTCGAAAACCAGATGAACCCCGAGTGTCTGCAGAAGTACTTGGAGACAGCAGAGAAGTGTTTGATGCAATGTGGATTGGATCGGCCTTCCATGGGAGAGGTGCTCTGGAACTTGGAGTATGCACTTCAGGTTCAATCGGGAGGGGAAAGCTCATCAGACAAGAACGATGACGTCGCGATTCAGGTGGACGACGTTCCTCCACCTGGAAGAGCTGTCTCAACTGGCTATTCAAGCCATGGAAGCCTGGATGATCTTGCTGAGGTTTCAATGAGCGCTGTCTTCTCTGAAATGGCAAAATCTGACAAGGCATAGATTCGTTTGTTACAAATTGCATTCATTTTTTTTCTTCTTTTGTCTATTCTTTAATTTGTGGGTAAAGAGATTCATTTCTAAGCTGTAACAACGTCGAAATGATTCTCTGGTGTGTGAGGTTTAGGTTTTTCTTTTGATACAGGAATTCAAAATCTGAGACCTTGTTAGGCAATTCCCCGGAAGGGAAGAGTTTGAATTGTGACAGACAAAAAGCATATAGCAATTGCATTCTTTCATTATATGTTGTTGTAAATGATTTATACGTTTGTTGTATACTCTTTATCATGTATTCCAAAGTCAAGTTTAGTTTTAGTTTGGGTGCTTGTTTCATGTTTCATGTTGTAACTTATCTGCAGCTTTTTGAGTTTTTTAATTAGAAATTTGTTGAACAAGTATACAACTTTTATGAACCAACGGATTGCCTTATGGATCCAGTAACCAAATTGCAGTTTTATATGTCCCTGAAATAGATTGCGTGGCCATGGATATTGTATAAAGGTAAATCTAATTTACCTCTATTTGATTGATCAACCAATTAAGCTAGCTAGTATAAATTACGTAGCTCTTTGGTTTTGTTGTGAGGCAAACATGGCTTTACATGACAATATAAATCTTAAGCAATTGATCAACGTGACTGTTGAACCTCTAAAATTTGACGCACTATAAATTGATCAATTTAACATCTAGAGGGGTAGCAAGTAGCAACGTTGGAATATCCATTTTCCCAAATTTGACCTTACAAGAAAGAGTTTCAAGTAGATAAACACCCACACCTAATCTTCCAAAGTCCAAATGATCGAAACCCAAATGGATTGATCAACCAAGCAAGCAACACAACACAACACAACACACTCAACACTTTGTTCAATCAACCAACCCAGAGAAAAAACAGCTTACACTATAAAATAAACCATAAGCACAACACCCATTACGCCACGTGTCCACATGATATCATCACATAAGAAAACCTCCAGAAATTAAGTGCCGGTACTAATTTTGTGTGCTAATGTGTTATGACTTGTATGAATCCTTCTCACCAAGAAACCCAAAACGTGTAAACTATACCAATTCAGGAAGTTTTAGGTCACCTCTTCCTCACCCAATATCACAACAACAAAAAAAAAACCATAAAACTATAACAATAGTAATAATAACAATAACATTCACACTTCTCATCCCACCCTAAAAACATATATACACGCTCAACTTCTGTTCAATTTCTTAGCTCCAAATTTGCCCCATTTATGCATTTCTCAATTTGTTTAACCAACACAAAAAAAAAAGCTAGGAAAGCCAAACACGCCCATAAAACTCCTCCATTAATAAATGTCCCGCGTTGTTGTAGATGCCTTCTCTACAAGTTCTCCGGCAAGGCTTTTACCAATTTACCCTCCAATGGAGCCCATCTCCGTCGACCATAACTCCGGCGCCGGCGGAAATACCACCACCCTCTCCCCAACTATCGGCAGGCTACTAAAACAAGTCGGTGACGTCAGAAGGCCAGTCACCGGAGACACCGCCGTCCGTATCGACACCGAAGACGGCATAACCCGGTCGATCCCGTTCATCCTCGCGTTCTCCAACCTGACCTACAGCGTCAAGATCCGGCCGAAGTTCACCGTCGGTAGCATTTTCCGGCGACCGGAAAATGATCAACGGACGAAGACCCTGCTCAACGGAATCTCCGGCGAGGCCCGGGACGGCGAGATCATGGCGGTGCTCGGCGCCAGCGGCTCCGGCAAGTCAACGCTCGTTGACGCCCTGGCGAACCGGATCGCAAAGGGCTCGTTGAAGGGCTCGGTCACGCTCAACGGCGAGCCCTTGGAGTCTAGGCTCCTGAAAGTGATCTCAGCTTACGTCATGCAAGACGACCTTCTCTACCCGATGCTCACCGTCCAAGAAACCCTAACCTTCGCAGCCGAGTTCCGGCTTCCAAGAACTCTCTCCAAGTCCAAGAAGAAGGCACGTGTCCAACAGCTGATCGATCAGCTCGGGCTCCGGAACGCCGCCAACACGGTGATCGGAGATGAAGGCCACCGGGGAGTCTCCGGCGGGGAGCGCCGGCGGGTTTCCATCGGGATCGATATCATCCATGATCCTATAGTGTTGTTCCTAGATGAGCCGACGTCGGGGCTCGACTCGACGTCGGCTTTTATGGTGGTAAAGGTCTTGCAACGGATCGCTCAGAGCGGTTCGATCGTGATCATGACCGTTCATCAGCCGAGTTACCGGATCTTAGGGCTGTTAGACCGTTTGATCTTTTTGTCACGTGGGGAGACGGTTTTTAGTGGGGCCCCTTCTAGCCTCCCCGGGTTCTTCTCCGAGTTCGGGCACCCGATCCCGGAGAACGAGAACCGGACCGAGTTCGCCCTCGATCTCATTCGAGAGCTCGAGGGCTCCCCGACCGGGACAAAGGCCCTGGTGGAGTTTCACCGGCTTTGGAAGAGTAAGAAACAGGCTAGTGTTCGCAACTCACCCCATTACGAGGGCTTGTCGCTTAAGGAGGCGATCGGCGCGAGCATTTCGAGGGGAAAGCTCGTGTCGGGAGCCGGAGGGGCCGGTGCAGCTGCCATCGTCCCCAGCTTCGCGAACCCGTTCTGGATGGAGATGGTGGTGTTATCGAGACGGTCCGTGATGAATTCCTTTCGGATGCCCGAGCTTTTCGGGATTCGGCTTGCAGCCGTGCTCGTGACAGGGTTCATCTTGGCCACTATGTTTTGGAAGTTGGACGACTCGCCAAAAGGAGTCCAAGAGCGGCTCGGTTTCTTCGCCTTTGCCATGTCCACCACCTTCTATACTTGTGCCGATGCTCTCCCCGTCTTCCTTCAAGAGCGTTACATCTTCATGAGGGAGACCGCCTACAACGCTTATCGAAGGTATTTCATAGCTAAAATCTCAAAGTTGAACTAAACAAGCCCCTTTCTAATATGTTTTCGGCTTCTCATTGGTTTTTTGTGTATGATAGGTCATCATACGTCCTCTCACATGCGCTCACCTCTATACCATCGCTGGTCTTCCTATCTATGGCCTTCTCCGCGGCCACATTCTTCGCGGTGGGGCTCAGTGGCGGCCTCACAGGGTTCTTCTTCTACTTCGGCTTAATCCTAGCCTCATTCTGGGCCGGAAACTCGTTCGTCACCTTCCTTTCAGGAGTGGTCCCACATGTGATGCTTGGCTACACGATTGTCGTAGCCATTCTCGCGTACTTCCTCCTCTTCAGCGGCTTCTTCATCACCCGAGACCGGATCCCAAACTACTGGCTCTGGTTCCACTACATCTCCCTAGTGAAGTACCCGTACGAGGGTGTGCTGATGAACGAGTTCGCGAATCCAGCCAAGTGCTTCGTGAGAGGGGTGCAAATCTTCGATAGCACGCCTTTGGGGGCGGTTCCAACGTCCATGAAAGTGCGGTTGTTGAAGACGATGAGCAACACGTTGGGGGTGAGCATTACGCCAAAGACGTGTGTGACGACGGGTTTAGATGTGCTAGCCCAACAAGGGGTGACGGATTTGAGCAAGTGGAGCTGCCTTTGGATCACGGTGGCTTGTGGGTTTTTCTTTAGGTTTCTGTTTTACTTGGCTTTGTTGGTTGGGAGTAAGAATAAGAGGAGGTAATTAAGTCACAAATGCATGTTTTGTGTGTGTTGGGACTTGGTGGAAAAAATGTGACTTATGCTACACTTGATCTCTATATATTTTCTGGCATTTGTTTTCTTAGGTTATCATTTGGTGTTGTGAATCAGTGTATAACCCTGTTTACATACTTTAAACCTAACAAATTTCTTATATATGTATGCATAATACATAGATTCTTTTTTTTTTTCGCTCGGTGAGAGTTTCGTCCAGTTCAACCTGCTTTGGCGGATAAGTCTCCCAAAGGGAATTTTTGACATTCACTCCCGACCTTAGCTTTGACGGGTTAGTCTCGCAATAGGAATTTTGTGGATGTAGAGCCGGCCGTTTACCACCTGAACTAACTCCTTTTGTTATAAAAGCATATATTCTAAAAAGCTTAATTAGTGGTGGGATAAATGGTTATGAGAAAACAAATAATAGTATGATCATACACTAGTTAATTTATACATTATCGATTTAATATTTATTCAAAGTGATTTTTAATTAGAAAATCAAAATTGATTTTTCATTGTAAGGCACTAAGGCTCTTATTTATCAACCGGGGTCGGGGTTGATAAATAGCTAAAAATCAAATTTGATATTCATACGTATCAAATTATCAATTTCTTTTTGGACAAAATTATCCAAACCACCATTCTTCGTTGGGCTCAATTATCCAAACCACCATTCTTGTATGTGATATGGTCTGGGCCGGATATGTGGGCCGTTCATCATTGGGCTCAGTTATCCAAAGCACCATTCCTCGTTCATGGATGAACAAAATTAGGCAAGTTATTTGATTAGTCATACTTAACATTTACATTCACATGGATGATGGATTACAGACAATAAACTCTCCTGATAGAATAGCCAAAGTTTAATGGAATTATAAAAAGTTGTGTTGAAACACCTAACTCATAAAGGTTCAAATTTACAAATTTTACAATCCTAAATCCAAATTTATTTCCTCAAAATCTGAGTAGATACTGAAAAACCAATACAATGATGGACTCTTTATAATGTCATTTTCAAACAGAAAAGAACTGAAAGCTTCCTGATAATATGGAATTCTGGGTCATGCTGGTTTGACATTTTTACCTAATAGTAGTTCTTAGCAATGTTTTCGCTTTAATGCCTTATATTTGGTGTACACCCTAAAGCAAAAAAGAGCCAGACAAAAGACAGAATATGGGGGGCATTGTTTCTTCCATTTTCGCTTTAGTAACCACTTTTAAATGGATTAAACTTGTGGATTAGTTCTTGTGATCGGTGATCCTCCTCTCTGGGGTTTTCATTGTCATCCAACGAGACAACTCATGTATTTTCTTGTGCACATGTGAGTATAACATGTACATGAACCAGTGTTTACCATGTCCAACAAGGCTAGAAAGCGACTCGACGAAACGACGTGGATGAAATGCCCGAAGAACCATTGAACAAGTTGTGATCAAGAACAAAAGGCACACAATCTTGATGATGATTGATCAAGGCAGTTTGGTTTTTGTATTGGTGTGTTTTGCAGCCTTCCAAAACATGGCATAGACACAAAAAACGAACTTTTGGAGTTTTTTATCTTGGAAGAGAATTTCTTGGACGTTTTTTTTTCTTTTGTTGGTTCATTTCTATCCGTCAAATGTGTGAACCATACATAAATTAGGACACTTACAAACATCATGTAGACATTCAAGCCTAAACATCATGCATGTAGACATAAGTTTAGGAGACTTGCAACATCATGTAAGCAATCAGAAACTAGAGAGTGTTGCGTCTCTTTCGATAAAAAAAAATACATTGAATTGAATAATTCGAGCCTAATCATTTGCAAAATAATTAAACTCGTTTCTATGAGTTTATTCTATGTGTTTGGATCATTTAACGTTGAGTTATTTTTATTTGAATGGCTTGAGACCTAAGTCATTTTAATTCTTTTGCAAATCTAGTCATGTTTTGACATGGTTAAGAAAATGGAAAACATTATTAAGGTGTTGAGTGTGGATTTCTTATTAATTGCATCTTCTTTACTACTCCCACCATCAAATGTCGGCTAAGTTATGCTTATTTTCTCTTTCTAATTGTATTAAAAAAATATAAAGAGGATGTAATTATCAAAAAAGAAAAGAAAAAAACAAGCAACCAGGAATCCAGTAAAAGAAGACAAACCGGTTAAAGGATGAACCTAAAGCACAAAATCCAAATAGTACGTACGTGGGCTTTAGTAACCCTACTTGAATTCTTATGTTGTGTGCACCAATTTTGTTTGAGTTTGTAGATAGAGTATAGAGATGTATCACACAACACATAAATGAATAATAAGTTTACAGGCCAAGATGTACATTTTTTCAAATCTAAGGTTAATGATTGTAGACCCTATCTAATTAACATGCCATTCGATCAAATTCAACTAATTAATTATTTCTAATTATAATTGAGGACTTTTAATCGCAGCTGGCTAGCTAGACAATATGTATTCATACAAAGTTGCATTCCCAAAACTCAACCCTATTTACATTGTACATAGCTTGATAATTTGATTGAGGTTTGGCATTTTGGGGGGCTAATGAAGTATTTACATATTAAAATAAGTATTGGGATTGGCAATTTCCAGGATTTATGGGTTTAGGTTTTGTCTTAATCTCAAAAGTTTAATGCAGCCATGCTATGTCACAAATCTCAGTTATTATCTTCTTTCTTAATAAGAAATGTGTTCTTACTAATCCCAACGAAAAGAAAAGGTCATTCATTTAAAATTATTGTGTGATCTAACACTTCAAAGTTCAAATAGAAAAGGTAGGGCTCAAAACCTATTGACTTTCCACTAAGATGCCTTGTCATATTCTTATTTAAATAATTAAAGTTGGCTAGAGTTATTTAAACTTTTTTTAATCCCACATTGAGCTCCGAAATCATGGTTTTATTCTTAAGCCCAAATTTTGGGACTATTTGCATCTCTCTTCCTCTAAAGAAGTGTAACATAACATCACTATAATTATTTTTCTGAGAGCAAATTTTTTAAAACGACTTTATAAGACATAGCTTTAAGGCCGGGGAAGAGGGTTCAAACTTCGAACCATACTTAAGTAAAAAATAAAAGGAGATACATCATAGCTAACTCAATTGGCAAGTGTAATAATGAGCTCAATATTTTGATCAACTACAAGCAAAAGGAAGCAACCCTTCGGAAAATGAAATATGTATACATTCTTTATCACAAAATGCTTTTTTCCAAATACCCTCAATTTTACTAAGGATTTTTTTGACATGTTACACACTATAAGAGCTTAATAATAGAAAGATTTTGTAATTTTGTAATTTTTTATTATACAATCTTTTTAGTCGTTACGTAAGATATCTGTTATCATTAAACCATAAGCGCTTGGCGCATCACAGCTCACTCGTTGAACTAGGGCTGAGCACCGGTCCAAAACCGGACCGGACCGGACTGGACCGGACCGGGGACCGGATGCCCCTAAATATATTGACCGGGGACCGGACCGGAGTTTTCCGGTCCGGTCCGGTCTGGTTTGGACCGGATTTTTTTTTTTAAAAAAATAATATTATTTGAAATAAAAATTAATTTTTTATTGAAAAAAATATAATTTATTTAGAGAAATTATATATAAATAATGAAAAATATAATATTATTAAGTATATAATATAAATGTAAAACTTAAATATTAAAAATAAACTATAAAAACATTAAAATTAATATAGTTTTTATTTATATTTATTTTTTATTTAATATTTATAAATATCCGGAACGGATCGGGACCGGACCGGGGACCGGATTTCTAAAATCCATGGACCGAGGACCGGACCGGAAGTGTCTCGGTCCGGTCCGGGTCGGTACCGGTCCGGTCCAAAAATCCGGTCCGGACCGGATTTTACTCAACCCTACGTTGAACACTCATGGTAGTACTATCAGGTCTTCGAGACTCTAAAAACCCAACTCGCCCAAGTAGCATTTGTGGCGACTCCAATTCCTTTCCTTATCAAAACAAAAAAAATCATTAAAATTATAAGCTCAGATTTCTCCTCATTACTCAATCAATGTATTTAGACGTATGGTAGTAAAATCGATTAAGTTAAAAGTTGAGTTGTTTTCGCATGAGTAAGTAGAGATTAGAGAAGATGCTTCTAATAAATAAAATGTAACTTTTAATCATTAAATAATTTAAGTTATATATAGTAATGTTCAAATGACAAGAAGGGTCAAGTACCAATGGCCCAAGATGACCAAAAAAAAAAGGAACCAAAATTTTATATTTGTAGGCTTTCATAAGTTTGAAAAGAAAAACTTCTCCTAGTTCATTCACCACCTTTTCCTTTGGTCTTTATTTAGCTTTGCCATCCTCCATATTTTCCATCTACTTTCTCTCAAACCTCATCAAAACCATCACATTTCCACAAGAAAAAAGACATGGCTATAGACTTTTCCTACTCTCCTTACGACCACGTACAACAACAACAACAAGAGGATCAGCAACAAGCCCAAGACCAACAACAAGAAGATGAAGAAGACTACATAGACATGGAAGTGAGCTCCTACTACTCCAACTTCCTCAAGAACTCCCCAATCCACCCCCAACCGAACGACTTCGAGTTCCGAGCCCAATCTGGGCCCCTCGATCGGGACCCGTTACCGACAACCTCACCTGCCGACGAGCTCTTCTACAAGGGCAAACTCCTCCCTCTCCACCTCCCTCCTCGCCTCCAAATCATGCAAACTCTTCTGAGTTCCACTCTAACACCAAGGGCGGTCCATTTTCACCCTTCCACCACCTCGTCCGATGACCAGACCGAGCTTTACACCACACCCTTGGCCACAACTCCGGCAACAGGCACGCCTTTCCTCTCTTGCAACGTGTCTCCTGTCGAGTCGTGCCATGTCAGCAAGGAGCTCGATCCCGAGGAGTATTTCCTCGAATGCTCGAACGAGGGGGAGGCGAAAAAGCCGCCTTCTTCTTCTTCTTCCGGATGGAGTAAGAAGCTCAGGCTGATCAAGCATCCGTCTTTGCTTGGCTCCAAGATCAAGGCGTCTCGAGCCTATATCAAGCATTTGTTCAGTAAATCGGACGATAAGGGCGCCTCCAAGAGGAGCAATGTCGGAGAGACTAAGGCGGATGCCAAGGTTTGTCATAGGAGGTCGTTCTCGGGAGCGTTTAAACTACGGGTCCCGGTCACGAAGATGGTCAAGACATCGACGACACTCACATCTTCGTCGTCTTCTGGATCGTCATGCTCGAGCTCGAGTAACTTGAACGGGGCGAATGAGGTTCGGGTTTTGAAGAGATGTGGTAGTGCTAACTCTGAGCTTGAGAGTGCAATAGCGGGAGCCATTGCTCATTGTAAGCAGTCAAATACCCAAGTGTTGAGATCAAGAAAGACGCTTAGTGAAATCGGGTTGTACACTTTAATTTGAGGAGTAATCGGATAACCGAAAGAGGTTTTGTTGGATAATGGTAATATATATATATATATAGTAGACTTTCATTCCAAAAATCAAGTGACTCAGCTCATAACATCTCATATGAAGTGATATGATTGAAAGATTCATACATAACATCAATAAGAACATGTAATGTACTGAGTAATAATAGAGTACAATTCAGTTCAGAAGATGACAGATCAGATTTTCCGACAATCATTCATAAATCACAGACATGTGTCAGGTTATATGTACTTGGGTTTCATATTGTATCATCGGATTCATCGAAACTTCTTTGGCACCAAGCAATGTTTGTTGTCGTCATAGTTTTAATTCATCACAGAAAGACTTCACCGTATCTATACTACCTATAGTATAAAGCGGAGATAATGTCTTCACAAAAAATTGCGCCACATGTCATTTCTATAGTAAAATAATCAGTTGGGCCCTCCTTTATAAATTAGGTAGTTAAAATCTCATAAATCTTATGCCATAAAAAATGCATAAAAAATACCTAAAATTATGAATCTATTTATATGGCTCATCTCAAAAAAAAAAAAAAAAGAGATACCAAAACGTGTAAACACAGGGTTGACCCACTAGATTAATCTTGCTAAATATCATTATCAAGGCATCGTCAAAATTTCCCCCTAACTTAGCCAACAAAAGCTAAAGAAATTCTATCGAATCAAAAAAATCAACACAAAACAAAAAAATCCTGAAAGTAAATATTTTATAAATTATTCTATCATTATAAATTAATATCTTTATAATATTTTATAAATTATTTTAATTAAATCGTTGTTCAAATAAACGTAGTTTGTAGTTATAATATTTTTCTTATCAATGTGTCTAATAAATTTATCACAGTTACCCGTACATAGTACGGGGGCTAAACTAGTTAGATATCATATTCAAGCAATTCTGAAGTTGCTCAGAGTCAGACACTGAGCACTCCTGACAAATTAATCCATGTTTAAGACCCATAATTGTGAAGGAATTTTTAACTCCTTTTACTTGTTTTAGGTTCATAGGCAGTGGAATGTAAGAACAAATGTGGAATGTTCTCTTCTGAAAGAGTTGACGACACTAAGATTACCAACATGTAATTAAGTATGAGGAATATCAGGAGAAGGGTAATTTGACTGATTGCAATTATTCAAACAGCTTGCAATTAAAAAAAACTGAGCAAAGTTTCTCTTTCACTGAAATGATGATAACAAGGGCCAGTTAATCACATTATCTTGTTGGTGTTCTGCCTTCCTCCTTTTTCTTCTTTGCTTTGTTTCTTCTTTTAAGCATCCATGCCCACCATTTTTTCTGGGCTAACCCCACTGGTTTCCATCTTCTTGAGAATCAAAGGCTTGTGTGCAAACAAAAATGCTTAAACTACTGAATTTGTCACCCAAATAAGTGACAAGATTAACTAATTTGATTACAATGAGCACTAAAATTATGTATTTGTTTAACAAAAGAATCCTACAAGTTTCCCCACAAGGTTTCTTGATGGAGAAGAGACCATACCGCCACTGGGATTTGGTTTGTACACGCTAACATGCAATCATTTTGCCTTTTAAACTAATAAATTTGCATATAGGAAACAAAACTAAATATATTAAGGATAAAACTGGTGTAAGTAATTGTTGATCTGTGCAAAGTATGAAAATTAGGATCTGTGATCCTACAATCCTACTGAGTTTTCTGGAGAATTAAATCCAATTTGATAATTTCTTTTCCCTACATGTTTAAGTTTTTGAGAAATGAGCATTGCTAGAGACAGATGAACACAAGTAGTGTTTGCCGAAGGTGATGCTATCTTAATTATCATCTGAGACAAACTGTGAAAAAATAAGCTTCAATTGACTTACACAACCATGTTGGGGAGAAAAAACATCCCAGGAAAATATAGCAAACTACAAACCCACATCTTTTCCATAGGAGCAGAAGCTCAATGTCAAATATTGAGCATATCATAAACACTAGATTGATCGAGAGCACAAGGCTTACATGTGAACTAGATATTCTTGAGTGAGATACTTAGGCCACTATATGTTGTCTAGTCCGCCTTCGTCTTCAGACGTCCCGTCCCTTGCATGTCTGTGATCAGTTTCAAATTTTGAGTCTTCAGATTCATTCATACTGATTCAAAAGTAAAACTATTTTGCTCAAACCCTATTCCCCTTTGTGGTTTAGGATTGCAATTGCAAACTGAAAGCCTACCCATTTATACAGTTTCGTCGAAATGTTTCCAATTCTATCCCATAATTAGATGAAATGTAAAATAAGCCATGGGAAGCAAAGTGGTCAATCCGCTAGAGTTTCTGTTTAGAAAAAGAAATTCAATCTAAGCCATCAATTTATATTGTAAGGGTGCAAATCTCACAAACTACATCAACTATGTAATGCTAAAGGCTTGATCCAATCTTTTTAATTAGTCATTTTGCACTCCTGACCACTCACTCATAACTCCAAGGTGCAAGACAAGTTCCATAACAATAATAATTTTAAAGAAGTATAGGTTCAGGAACAAACCGCCAAGAAGAAGTTAGATTCCGAGCTTTCCTATCCAGCTGCAGGTTTTGCAATGCAGAAGAAGCACGGTTCACTTCATCTGAGAGCTCTTCGTTATCATATCTCCAGTTGTTGTCATCCTTCCTGTAACCAGACATAGATGATCCTGCCCTACGATCTGAATTTTACCAAATACCAAAAGAAAAAAGAAGGTTAGATACATTAATCAAGGCATGATACTTGGGAGAATTTGCAGCAAATGAGTTGATTATTACCAGATGTCTGTGAGGCTGGAACCGCCCTGTCATAACACAAATTGCAACAAGTCAGAAGACACTAAAATAAAAGAAAATAATAAAAAGGCAAAGAAACACAGGATAAATTTTACCTCCCTAATGGAGGTATGCCTCCAGCAACAGATGATGGAGATGGTCTTCTCATGTTCTGGGAATCATCATTTTCTGGTGTTGCCCCTCTCCTTCCACTACCACTGGCTTGGGACAAACTCTGCACAAGTAATTTTGCAAGGTAAAACTATGCCACAACAATTGGACATGCTAGCTACCAACACCTCAGAGATTATGATATATAAGAACTCGTCCCCAGGGATATCACTACATCAGACATCTGTACAAAAGTTATCTCTACTAGTACCTATAGTTATTTTTATTACCACAGGGAATCCATCCTAAGATGCCTGACACTCTAACAGCTAGAGCTGTTAATTTCATGTTTTAAAGTTGCATAAGCTATCAAAGCACATTATAAATCTTTGAATCCCCCACTAGCCCAACAGATGAAAAAATTCTGGCAACTAATAGTAAATCATGAAAGATATCTCTGTATTATAAAGGGTCTATACTCTATAGCACCTCAAACTTCAAAAATCCTTCAAGAACATCCAAGAGAAGTGGGCCACTTTCTCCAGTCCTGCTCAGATCAAGTCCATTTTTGCTGCTGAATTCATTCAACTCAGCTTTCCAGAAGTCTTTTGGCTGGATTCAATTAAGGATGGTGTCAATTACATGTCAAACATTATTCCATCAAAACTTGCAAACTGTACATACGAGGAACTTGAACTAACTATTGAAGATACCAAATACATTGAGTTCGTACCAAATTACACTCTGGAAGGTACACTTTATGAGTGTGATTAAGCTGTGCCCAATCCATATACTCACACACCAATGCAGTTAGAAGCCTTCCTGCATTTCAAGCAGTTATAAACGAGGTTTAGAATAAAGCTCGATAAGATGATACACAGACATGTGAATCTCAGTCTCCCTTACATTAGAAGCAAAAAAAGGTAAGATCCAAATGAGGTAAGGAAGTCACGATTGGCGAAAAATTTGTCCTCATAATAAAAGTTGCCCAAAATTAATTTCTTATCAAGGATCCTGAGTTGTAAGAGTTCACAGATGATTTGTCATTATTTCCAACACAAAGTCGGGATCTTTAAATCAAATGTTAAAAACATTTAGTGCAAGATTCACAGGATTGACCACCATCAATGATCCACATTATCCATTTTTTACATATCTTAGCTGCTTCATATTCTTTGACAAGGTAGTACTGAAGCTATAATTAAAAGGCACATCTACAGTAATATACACTTTCCACAGAAAACCAAGTTCCTAGTCAATACAAGACTATAAAGAGGAAAAAGAAACATAGCGTTAACAACGAGGTGAAGACGGTTGTCCAAATAGCTTGTACACTGAAATTCAGAGCTGAAGTAGTGAAGCCACAGTCAATTGAGGTCTTCAGTAATCTAAACAATGCATAACTGACAACAATTGAGCATCACCATGCATCTGATAATACTAGCATGAAAATTATGAGTGGGGTTGAAAGAAGACCTGAAGGAGAAGCATGGAGTTGTTTGGCGCGATCATTACAGCTACCCAACAAGGCAGGAGGCAAGCCTTCGTCTTTCTCAACGACCCGGTCCTCCTCTTCAATTGCCTCAAACACACTAGCTCTGAGTTCAGCCTACCAAAAATATTATGCATATCAAAAGGTTTCTACAATGGGTCAGCATTATCATGAGTGTGTCCTCTTGAGAATGCTGATTGATAACATACAACCACGAGAACGGACTAAAAATGCATGCGATCAACAAGCTTTCACCAGTTGAATACATCAAGCAATATCGTTCACAGAAGGAAAAACCCTAAGTTCAATTAAGCTCCGGGCAGATCTGGTTTATCGTCCAATTTGATGAGCCTTGTGGTGAAAGGGGGAAACTTTAACAACAATCCGGACAAGATTCAAAATTTCGTGAAGGTAGTGATAGATTTCAGGAGACATTGCGCTAAATCAACAGATATGCAGGTGCAGAAACTATAGAGACAGAATTAGGTTTGAGGAAAGAGAAACTTACTCTGATCTTGGCTAGAACGCCTTTCTTCTCAAGGGTTCGCGTGACGAGGGTTTTGAGCTCCATCATTTCTCTCGTGTAATCGTCCATTTTCGAATGCAATCTCTCTCCGAAACTCACAGTTTAAGAGAATTGAGATCTCCTGTGCTAGTTGCCCGCAGAGCAAAAGATGGGCGAGGAAAGTGGTGATGAGTTTGAAAGGAACTGTCGTAATTCCAAGTGGACCGAAAAACAGAGCAAGGAATGGCCGGGTTTTTTTATTTACCAGACCGGTCTGAGACCCGGACTGGTTTAGGACTTCGGATTAGAATGGACCGGGTTTTTTATTTGCATTTTTAGGCTAATAATACTTTGCTATAAATAAATAAATAGAATATAAGCAGTTTATTCAAATACAAAAAAATATAATTTTCAAAAAAATAAAAAAAGGAAACTATTATGGTTCGATCTTATTTCCACCCTATCATTTAAAGATTTTTTGTTTAGTGTCCAGACAAAATTGAAACTTTAAAGATAGTTAAAGTTATTTCCCCCCTTTTTATTATTGAATTTTCATACTATAACTCTTTGTATGTAAGTCAAACTATGCATAGCATGTACATGAGATTCAATAGATGAGTTTTGATTGTATTATTTTAGAAAATTAAAACTTTCAAAAATAAAATATAATTTCTAAAATATATATTTAATTTTATATCATTGTTCCCATTTTTTTGTATGATAAAGGTAAGAGTTCAGAGTACCAAATAAAATAAGTAGTCTAAGAGACCGTTAAAAATGGCAATCGAGGACTACATATGGCAAGCAAAAACGACTAGAGGTAGTACAATCCTTGAAAAGTCAAAGCAAAAAGCGTTTGAAAGTGGGGTGAGTAAAGCACTAAAAATCATGGTGTCACAAGCAACAGGTTGACCCATCTTGGGATGTGCGAACGGACAACTAATGTTCCCTCCACCAGGATGGAGGATCTTTAGAAGCCTCAAGGCACCAAGCAACCTGGCATATTACAACTCGGCCCGTAACCAAACACGTACAACTCTAACTTTTCGAAACATAGTACACAATTGAAGAACAAGCCGCCCTTGCAAGGATGTTAAAACCCCATTTTTCAAGTATTTGGTTTAGTAACTTTTATTTTTTTGGTCAAAATTTGTCATACTAGATTTTTCCCTTGCAAGGCAAGCAATTTAATCAATAATTTCCATTTTTCTCACTCTTCCTTACCTTGCAAGGATATGTGACATTTTTAAGTTTTTTCTATTAATTCCTTCAACTTCATCTTCAAATTAAATTTTTTTATTAACTTATCAAAATAAAAAATATGTATCACCAACGCGCACAAATCAATCCATCAATGAGATCAAGCATTCCATCACAAATCCTAAACCTAAAGGCTCCATTACATGCATGATGCAAAGATTGTAATTAAGAGTCTTAAGACAAAACAGGATGTTTGTTTTTCATCATAGCGGAACAACGGTTCGGCCATCCATGGCCTTCTCGGCCGAATAGGGGAGCAACGAAAGCTCCATATGGCTTCCTCGGCCTTTTAAGAAGTCTTCAAATTTGTTCAAAACTTTACGGCTAGCTTCATCCCAAATCAAGAATATGAATCAATAGAATCAATATTCAAGATCTAAAACTCTTAGATCTTCCAAGTATCATGATTTCAAAATGGGAGCTTCTCGCTTGATATACAAGTGAGCTTCTCGCTCATGGGTGATAAAGTGGTCAAATGAAGGTTTTCGAAAAACAAAATTACATGGTTAAGACATATGGCTCTAAGGTCCATGGAAATTTTTGTGTGGTTCTCACACTAGAAATTCTAAAGAGAGGTCAGAGTGTTTAGAGAGGGTTCAGGTCTATTTATATCATTGTCCCAGTTATAACAAAAGATCAGTTTAGTATTCAACCTTAAAAAAAGAATAGTTTAGTCGGAATGAACAATGATTGTTTCTTATTTCCTCTCTTAACCACAAATTTGCCCTTCTTTTATTTGGTTAGGTAAGAATTAAGAACCCTGTTTACGAGGACATCCTAGAGTATCCTTTCAGATGAGAACTAACTAACAGTTATTGGTGATTTGCAATGTGACCGATAGGGAGGTCGTAACTCAATTCCACGATTTTATCAACCACATTATTAAAAATCCTCATAGGGTGATTCTCAATGTGATTGATAGGGAGGTCGTGACCATTTCCATCCTTTTATTCTTTCTTATAACACCTCATATTTTCCTTTATGTTGGTCGGTAAGATTAACCTGTTCATCTTCTTTAATTGCAAATTGTATTTCCAATATAAGAATTTTTCTCATAGGGGATATTCATTGGCGCGCAAGGGAAACAATTTGAAGGAGATTTAGAGTTGGTTTCAGTTAATTGTATATTTCATTTAGTATGCGTAATAAGAAAAAAGTTCGAGTAACTTAATTCAAATTCCTTTTTCGGGCATCTTCATATGATTTCTATTATTAAGGTAGGTAGTAGTTCGCATTTAATAGCGTTGGTTATGTAAAGGTCGAATATGTCTGTGTATGTATGATAAGAGCGAAGTTGATGACTTCTGAAAGAAGCTTAATTAAAACATTTCAACCTTACTTCTTTTGCTTCTTTCTTTAGCTCAAATAAAAGATATTCCTCTAATATAGATTTAATTTTTTTCAGGGGGTAATTGTCGATGATTGAGGACAATAATTTGAGGGAGATTTAGAGCTCGTTTAGATTAATTGGATATTTCATGTATCATGGGTAATGCGGAAAAAATACAAGTAAATTAATGTGAATTCCTTTTGTGAATACTTCCCTTGTGATCTATATTACTAAATTAAATATCGGTTCGTATTTAAAAGTGTGGGTTGAGTAAAAGTCGAACATTTCTATTTATGTCATACCATAAGAGCAGAGTTGCTTACTTTATAAATTAACTCAATCTAGACATTTCAACCTTATGTTTTTTTAGCTCATTTGCATATCAAACGACAAAAAATTATATGCGTGTATGTAATCACATATTCATTTCACTTCACTAGATTCGTTAGTGTGGTTTTCTAATGAAGTTCTACAACAATAATATAGGTTAGGAAAATCGATATATAAGTTACTAAAAAAATAAAAGATTTTCCTCTATTACTTCAAACACATAAACATAGTAATAAACATCAAAATGTCTTTGATCATCTAATGACCTACATAATTATCAAGGCTATTATTCGAAAATCTTCAACTTGACTCTTATAGAGAATGCCCTCACCAAAAAAAATGTCAAAATTGACGAGAAGTGTTATGATTTTCTAATAGAATATCTATGGGTTTGGAATCCTTGCCTTGCCCATAGGTGTCCCTTGTCACCCATGAACAAAGGCACCATTCTCATTTTCATTCTAATCACATTCATAGTTTAAGGTTGATGGTGTAACTTTACATTGTTTTAGTGCAACTTAATTAAAGCAATGCATGTATGTTGAATAAAATGGCATCACATTGAATGGCATGCATATTTTTCCCGATTGATTGATTGACTTCTATATGTTAAAATCATGAACCCAATTTCTTCATAACATTTACAATCGATGTACAATTGTATACTTTGAACATTTATACAGACAAATCATTTAAAATTAACTACACAATATATTATACTAGATTTATCAAATCTCTCAAACTTATTATCGTCAGGAAATTATGTTCAAGCGTGGCCAAAACATGCTTTATTTTGCTAGGGAAGGTTGGATCGAATATACTTGAATCTATATGCGTGTTGCATAATACTCTAGTAAATAGTTTTCAAAATAGTCACTATTATTGTCTTAGACTACAATCATAAAGAATCGATTCATGTGCAAAATTCGACTTCAATCTTCACCCTAACTACATAACTTAGAAAACATGACCCAAATGAAAAGTATCAAGATAGAACACAAGAGTATCAAATCTCTTATGCCCACTTTTGATGATTACAAGAAAAAGCAAAAACATGCACTAAATCATATCACAAAAAGAAAGAAATGAGCCAAATTGTTCAAATATCATAAGTTACACCCTTTGAAGATAACTATGAATCATGTACAATGTTTCTTAGTCATCCAAAAAAGGCAAGTGTTTTAATTCAAAGAATTCACCAGCTATAAAATACATGGGCTAATTTCAGTCAATTCACCACTTTCATTGGCATCTTCAAACAAAATGCTTGCTCACCAAATAACCCAAGAAGAGTTCAATATGTTCCATACCAATGATCGTAAGCTCTTTAGCATCCTAGTCTTTACCCTTGGCAAAGACCCAACTCACGCCATTCGAGTCATGGGCCTTTGGCTTTGGCTCGAGCGGATCACCTTAAAAAGCTCCATTGTCATCACCATGCTGTCCTTGAAACACAAGAAATACCAGACCATTGACACCCTATTCGAAGAGTCTATGTTGTGCCTCCATGTGGCGACCTTTGGGCCCACCGTTAACAACAATATCTCGGTGCTCATTGCCTTTCTAAAAGAGATAAACATCAACGTGTCTCTTTTGTACTTCCATGAAAAATGCACCTCTGTTTTACATGGTGTTGGAGGAATTGTCGAAGATGTTTGTGCTAGGGCTTTTAAGGATATTCTTGACCGGTTTAAGAATGACAGGGGCAGATCAAGTGTTGGTCGTGCTGCTGTTGACGAGAGTAGATTGAGGCAAAGTATGTATGATTTCGATGCTTATAACTTTGGACTTGTATCCAATGACTACAACAAGGCGAAGGAGCAAGCTGATGTTGAGGAGTTGTTCATGAGGTTGAATCATTTGAGTTTTGATTCAACACCCGTAGAAGACCGATTAGGAGAAGGTAGGGAGATAAGTGGAAGAGGAAACAGCAACAAGACCCTTTTCTTGACATTTTCGAAGGGATACCCTATCTCTAAAAATGAAGTCAGAGAGTTCTTCACCAGGTACGTAATCTAATTCATGAGTTTCTAATGTTGTTTATCAGTCTATATATGTTTCTGTTCAAACTTGACTCACTTTGCTTGCAAAGTTTGTACACATAAACATATCAAATGTAACATCTACTAAAAGTATAGAAGCACTATGCTTTTTTGAATAAGAAATCCAAGCCTAATCCATTAGCATTGGAGCAACTTGGTGCAATACATTTGTTAAATACTCGATCAATGTATACATGTAATATATACAAGTTGTACATAATGCATATCTAGGTTCTTTGGAGACATAATAGAGGGGCTACACATGCAAGAAGTAGAAAGGAATGAACAACCATTATATGCAAGGCTGGTGGTTCGTGACATCTCCATGGTGAACTTAGTGTTGCAAGGACATAAGAAGATCAAGTTTAGCATCAATGGCAAGCATGCTTGTGTCCGAAAGTATGTTCACAAGAGGTCCGAGTCCCCACCGACACCTAGAATGCTCGGCTAGGTCAACTTTGATGTTACTTTCAATGTTGTATGTTGCATTTTAACGTACTTTGTTTGTTGTAGAAGAGCAAGATGAGTTTGATGTGCCCAATAGTGTATGACTTTTGCAGCAGATTTAAACTCATACAAAAATAAAAGAAGTATCTTGAACTTTTAGCGTGTTTTTAAGTCACACAAAGTTTATTTTTATTAGCTATGTGTATCTACGGATTAGCTTACAAATCATTTTTCTTGGTTTGCTACATCTAAACTTCAACGTGCAACGGATAACTTGCCAATTTGGGAAAATGCTCATCTTCACATGCAACTTGCTAATAAGAATCAACAAATCATGCGACTGACCAACCATTATGCTATACAAATTGACATCATTGTCACGTTAACTATTATGCTATACACATACCACTTACCATATACACTAGTATATGTAAATGACATACATGAAACCTATTATTGATTTTATTCAAGGCAAAACAAGTAAAGAAGTTTCCAAATATGCAAAGACGTACTTCTATTACATTTTCGTCCACCTATGACTGTTCCATAACGAGAAACTTTGGCGTGACAAATACGTAATCGATTAATTACTCGGTAATCACAAAACTCACTCCATTCGCCTTCTTGAAGTCATGGGTAGTATAATCCACAATCTACATTAACAAGAAGATATGTAAAACATGACTAATAGGTGATTTATGTACACATCTCTGATAGCTGTGCAACTTAAGATGAAGGTTAAATGGCAACTCTGTTCTTAACAGTCTCCAATTCAGGGTTTAATCCATAACAATCAACACTAATGATTCACATGGAAGAAAAGATTCGCAAGTAAACAGGAAATGGTAACTTTCTCAACAACTTCATTCTGGCTAATCTCAAATCTTATATACAGCTTTGTGCTCTAGGATTGTAGGATTGTAGGATTGTAATCACTTTCATTACAAAAAAATTGAATCAGAAGCAAAGGCAAGAGCAATGTTTTACATTGGTGTTCCAGATTGTAGAAATCCATGGAAGGATCCTTGAACAATGGCCCAACATGCCAAGTCCCCTATCAATTGAAGATTTTGAGTTCACCGGTGTAGACAAAATTGGAATTTTTAAGGTGGTTAAAGTTATTTCTCTTCTCTGTATTATACATTTTCATACTACAACTCTTTGTATATAAGACAAACTATGCAGAACATGTACATTAGATTCTATAGATTAGTTTTGATTGTATTATTTTCGAAAATTAAAACTTTCAAAAATAAAATATAATTTCTAAATTATAAATATAATTTTATATCATTGTCCCCATTTTTTTGATAAATAAAAGAATTTAGAGTACCAAATAAAATTGGTAGTCCAAGACACCGTTAAAAACGGCAGTCGAGGACGACTAGAAAACTCAACATATGAGCCACATATGGCAAGCAAAAACGACTAGAAGTAGTACAAATCCTTGAAAAGTAAGAGCTAAAAGCGTTTCGAAGTGGGGTGAGTAAGGCTCTAAAAGTCATAGCGCCGCAGGCAACAGGTTGACTCATCCTGGGGTGTGTGAACGGACAACTAATGCTCCCTCCACAAAGATGGAGGATCTTTAAAAGTCTCACGGTACCAAGGAACCTGACCAATTATAATTCGGCCCGTAACCAATTACGTACAACTCTAACTCTTCGAAAAATAAGGCAAAATTGAAGAACAAGCCGTCCTTGCAAGGATGTTAAAACCCCATTTTTCATGTACTTGGTTTACTAATTTTCATTTTTTTTTTGGTCAAAATTTGTCATACCAGTTTTTTTCCTTGCAAGGCAGGCAATTTAATCAATAATTTCCATTTTCTCACTCTTCCTCACCTTGCAAGGATATATGACATTTTTAAGTTTTTTCTATTAATTCCTTCAACTTTATCTTAAGATTAATTTGTTTTTTTATTAACTTATCCAAATAAAAAATGTGTATCACCAACACACACAAATCAATCAATCGATGAGATGAAGCATCCCTTCACAAATCCTAAATCTAAAGGCTCCATTACATGCATGATGCAAAGGTTGAAATTAAGAGTCTTAAGACAAAATAGGATGTTTGTTTTTCATCATAGCAGAACAATGGTTCCGCCATCGATGGCCTTCTCGGCCGGATAGGGGAGCACCGAAAGCTCCATATGGATCATATGGCCTCAGCGTTTTAAGAAGTCTTCAAATTTATTCAAAAGTTCATCGTTAGCTTCATCCCAAATCAAGAATATCAATCAACAGAATCAATATTTAAGATCTAGAACGCTTAGATCTTCCAAGTATCATGATTTCAAAATGGGAACTTCTCGCTCGATATCCACGTGAGCTTCCCGCTCATGGGTGATGAAGTGGTCAAATGAAGGTTTTCAAAAAACAAATTTACATGGTTAAGACATACGACTCTAAGGTTTCATAGAAATTTTTGTGTATTTCTCACACTAGAAATTTTAGAGAGAGGTCAAAGTGTTTAGAGAGGGTTCAGGTCTATATATATCATTTTTCCCATTATAATAAAAGAACGGTTTAGCATACAACAAACAAAAGAATAGTTTAGTCAGAATGAACAATATATGATTGTTTCTTATTTCCTCTCTTAACCTCATACTTGCCCTTCTTTTGATCTCCTTTTATTTTGATTAGGTAAAATTAGGTGCCCCGTTTACGAGGATGTCCTAGAGCATCCTATCAGATGAGAACTAACTGTTATTGTTGATTCGCAATGTGACCAATAGGGAGGACGCGACCCTATTTTGCGATTGTATCGACAAAGGTATTAAAAACTCTCATAGGGTGATTCTCAATGTGATTGATAGGGAGACCGTGCCATTTTCATCCTTTTTTCTTTCTTATAACGCCTCATATTTTTCTTTTTGTTGGTCGATAAGATTAACATGCTAATCTTCTTTAATTGCAATTTCTATTTCTATTATAAGAATTTTTCTCATAGGGTGGTAACCATTGGCTCGCGAGGGCAACAATTTGAAGGAGATTTAAAGTTGGTTTCAGTTAATTGTATACTTCATTTAGTATGTGTAATAAGAAGAAAGTTCGAGTAACTTAATTCGAATTCCTTTTCCGGGCATCTTCTTATGATTTATATTATTAAATTAGGTTGTAGTTCGCATTTAATAGCGTTGATTATGTAAAAGTCGAATGTTTCTTTGTATATATGATAAAAGCGAAATTGATTACTTCCGAAAGTAGCTCAATTAAAACATTTCAACCTTACTTCTTTTGCTTCTTTCTTTAGCTCAAATAAAAGATATTCCTCTAATATAGATTTATACTTTTCATGGGGTAATTGTCGATGATTGAGGGCAATAATTTGAGGGAGATTTAGAGCTCGTTTAGATTGATTAATTGGATATTGCATTTATCGTGGGTAATGCGAAAAAGTACGAGTAAATTAATGTGCATTCCTTTTGTGAACATTTCCAATGTGATTTATATCAGTAAATTAGATATCGGTTCATATTTAACAGTTAGGGTTGCGTAAAAGTCGAACATGTCTATTTATGTCATACCATAAGAGCGGAGTTGCTTACTTTATAAATTAACTCAATCTAGACATTTCAGCCTTACTTTTTTTAGCTCATTTGCATATTAAACGACAAAAAATTATATGCGTGTGCGTAATCACTAATCACACATTCATTTCACTTCACTAATTTTGTTAGTGTGGTTTTTCAATGAAAGTTCTACAATGATAATATAGGTTAGAAAAATTGATATATAAATTACCAAAAAAATAAAAGATTTTCCTCTATTACTTCAAACACATAAACATAGTAATAAACGTCTATATGTCTTTGATAGGGCTGTGAATTTGATATCCGATCCGCCGATCCGATCCGAGATATCCGCCGATCCGATCCGTTTTTATCTGTATCCAAACTAATCCGACTAAAATCGATCCGTATCTGATCCGATCCGCTATTTTTTCCGGATATTTGGATCGGATACGGATCGGAGTTTCAGATAAATGGATACCCGAAAATATCCGTATATATTAAATGTATATTAATATATATATTAAAAAAAAATGTAAATAAATACATATTTATTTTCTCGGATATCCGACTTAAAACGGATCGGATACGGCTCATGATTTGAGGCAAAAAAATTCGGATATCCGCGGATTCGGATCGGATCGGATCGGATCGATCCAAATTCACAGCCCTAGTCTTTGATCATCTAATAACCTACATGAATCTCGAGGCTATTATTCGAAAATCTCCAATCCGCCTCTTATAGAGACTACCCTCACCAAAAAAAGTCAAAATTGACGAGAAGTGTCATGACTTTCTAATGGAACATCTATGGGTTTGGAATCCTTGCCTTACCCTTATGTGGAGTCCGTCGCCACCAATGAGAACAAAGACACCATTGTCATTTTCATTCTAATCACATTCATAGTTTAAGGTTGATGGTGTAATTTTACATTGTTTTAGTGCAACATAATTAAAGCAATGCATGTATGTTGAATACATTGGCATCACATTGAATGGCATGCATATTTTTCCCCATTGATTGATTGACTTCTATATGTTAAAATCATGAACCAAATTTCTTCATAATGTATACAATCGATGTACAGTTGTATACTTTGAACATTTATACAGACAAATTATATAAAATTAATTGCACAATATATTATACTAGATTTATCAAATCTCTCTAACTTATTATCGTCAGGGAATTATGTTCAAGCGTGGCCAAAACATGCTTTGTTCTGCTAGGGAAGGTTGGATCAAATATACTTGAATCTAAATGCATGTTGCATAATAATTTAGTAAATAGTTTTCGAAATAGTTACTATAACTATCTTAGACTACAATATATCATAAAGAATCGATTCATGTGCAAATTTCGAGTTCAATCTTCACCCTTATTACTTACCTTAGAAAACATAACCCAAATGAAAAATATCAAGATAGAACACAAGAGTATCAAATCTCTTATGCCCATTTTTGAAGATTACAAGAAAAAGCAAAAACATGCACTAAAATCATATCACAAAAAGAAAGAAATGAGCCAAATTGTTCAAATATCATAAGTTACACCCATCAAAGATAACAATTATTAATCATGTACAATGTTTCTTAGTCATCCAAACAAGGCAAGAGGTTTAATTCAAAGAATTCACCAGCTATAAAAACACATGTGCTAATTTCATTCAATTCACCACTTTCAATGGCATCTTCAAACAAAATGCTTGCTCACCAAATCACCCAAGAAGAGTTCAACCTCTTCCATACCATTGATCGTCAGCTCTTCTCCATCCTCATCGTTTCCCTTGGCAAAGACCCAACTCACGCCATTCGAGTCATGGGCCTTTGGATTTGGCTCGAGCGGATCACCTTAAAAAGCTCCATTGTCAGCACCATACGGTACTTGAAATACCAGACCATTGACACCCTATTCGAAGAGTCTATGTTGTGCCTTCATGTGGCGACCTTTGGGCCCACCGTTAGTGACAATATCTCGGTGCTCATTGCCTTTCTAAGAGGGAAGAGCATCGACATGTCTCTTTTGTACTTCCATGAAAACTGTACCTTGGTTTTACATGGTGTTGGAAGAATCGCCGAAGATGTCTGTGCTAGGGCTTTTAAGGATATTCTTGACCAGTTCAAGAATGACAGGGGCGTCTCAAGTGTTGGTCGTGCTACTGTTGACGGGAGTAGATTGAGACAAGGTATGTATGATTTCGATGCTTATAACTTTGGACTCGTATCCAAGGATTACGACGAGGCGAACGAGCAAGATGATGTTGAGGAGTTGTTCATGAGGTTGAATCATTTAAGTCTTGATTCAACACCCGTAGAAGATCGATTGGGAGAAGGTAGGGAGATAAGTGGAAGAGGAAGCAACAACAAGACCCTTTTCTTGACATTTTCAAAGGGATACCCTATCTCTAAAAATGAAGTCAGAGAGTTCTTCACCAGGTACGTAATCTAATTCATTAGGATCTAATGTCGTTGATCAGTTTATATATGGTTCTGTTCAAACTTGATTCACTTTGCTTACAAAGTTCCTACACATAAACATATCAATTATAACATCTGCTAAAAGCATATAATCACTATCCTTTTTTGAATAAAAAATTCAAGCCTAATCCATTAGCATTGGAGCAACTTGGTGCAATACATTTGTTAAATACTCGATCAATGTATACATGTAATATATACAAGTTGTACATAATGTATAGGATCTTTGGAGACATCATAGAGGGACTACACATGCAAGAAGTAGAAAGAAATGAACAACCATTATATGCAAGGCTGGTGGTTCATGACATCTCCATGGTGAACTTAGTGCTGCAAGGACATAAGAAGATCAAGTTTAGCATCAATGGCAAGCATGCTTGTGTCCGAAAGTATGTTCGGAAGAGGTCCGAGTCGCCTCCGACACCTAGAATGCTGGGCTAGTTCAACTTTGATGTTACTTTCAATGTTGTATGTTGCATTTTAACGTACTTTGTTTGTTGTAAAAGAGCAAGATGAACTTGATGGGCCTAATGATGTATGACTTTTGCAGCAGATTTTAGCTCATACAATAATACAAGAAGTATCTTGAACTTTTAGCGTATTTTTAAGTCACATAGTGACTATTTTGATTAGCAATTTATATCTACGGATTAGCTTACAAATCATTTTTTTTGTTTCGCTATATCCAAACTTCAACGTGCTTATGATACTACCAATTTGGGAAAATGCTCATTTTCACAACTTGCTAACAAGAATCAACAAATCAAGCGGCCGGCCAACTATTATGCTATAGAAATTGACAACATGGTAAAGTAAAATTTGGCAGCTACATACACATACCACATAGCATATGCACTAGTATGTGTAAACGACATACATGATATTGCCTATTATTGATTGTATTCAAGGCAAAACAAGTAAGAAGCTTCCAAATATGCAAAGACTTACTTCTACGACGTTTTCGTCCACCTGCAACTGTCTATAACGAGAAGCTTTGGCGTGACAAACACGTAATCGATTAATTACTCATTAATCACAAAACTCACTCCATTCTCCTTCTTGAAGTCATGGGTTGTATGATCCACAACCTACATTAACAAGAAGATATGTTAAGCACGACTAATAACTGATTTGCATACACATCGCTGATAGCCGTGCAACTTAAGATGAAGGCTAAATGACAACTTTGTTCTTAACAGTCTCCAAGTAAACAGGAAATGGTAACTTTCTCTGCTCTCAAATCTTATAAACAGCTTTGTACTCTAGGATTATAATCACTATCAATTCAGAACAAAATGAATCAGAAGCAAAGGCAAGAGCAATGTTTTACATTGGTGTTGCTGAGCTCCAGATTGTAGAAATCCATGGAAGGATCCTTGAACAAAGGCCCAGCATGCCAAGTCCCCTTGTTCAACTTGAGAAACTTGGGCCCAGAGATTCTGAAAGCCCGCACACCATCAGCATTAGGCGGAACGTACAGATGACCAGAACGCGAACGAGCCGATCTCTTGTTGACTGTATCTTCATCTTCACCTATAATGGAGGCTTTCGCAACTCCGAGATACCAATCATGGCCGCCGATAGCGCCGAGACATTGTGTCACGCTGGCGTGGTGTGTAATCGTCGAGAATTTCAGGCTTCGGCCTTCAAGGTGCATGATGTAAAACCTGATCGCAATCAATTCCGAAGATTATAAACCTAATTTTGAAGATTGAGATCGGAATTAGGGTTCTAGATTTGAGGGGAAACCTGGGAATTCCTTGCGACAGATCAAGTTGAGCATCTTGAGGCCCGAATTCTTCACCGTCTGGCGAAGCCTCGATTACTTGGCCGAATTCTGCGAAGCTCTCAGGCGTTGCTTCAATGGCGTCCAATTTCAGTTCCTCCATCGTTGACTCTACACCGCAACTCACACAGTTCGTCTCAGTCTCACATTGCCGATAGAGATCGACGGATATTTGCCAGAAATGTTTATATGTTTTGGGCCTTTTAGATGGGTTAAGTAATTGGGCCACACAGGCCCATAGGAAAAGAAAGTGATCGGATCGTGACAGAGATACTTTCGAAGGGCAAATCCGTCAAATGGAAAATATTCAGTAATATAAAATCGTTGCGACTCTTCATAACCCTACTCATTTGTGCTCTGCTCCCTACTTCTCTTCCCATTTCAATACCTCCTTCGTCTGCGGCTAGGGTTTTAGCGATCTCCAGAGAGGTAAAATTTCAGTCGTCTCTTGTTGATCTGATTCCTTGTTTCGATATCGTCGAGTGTAATCCTGTTACATGCTGTTGTAAATTCATCGATTTACTTGTTTTGCATGTTCTTGTGAATTTAGGATATGAAATGTGTCTAGTTGTTTTTGCTTCTGTTGCAGATCTGTATTCAGTGTTATGTTCGCATCTAGTAAAATATTGAGCAAAGAATTTGATAAACTAGATTTGTATTGCCCTGTTCAGACCTGAAAGCTCGGTCCTCTATGTTGTGGATCGTTTTTTGTCGAATCGAGCTTGTTCTGTTTTCTTCGATATGTTGTCATCGTCTGCTCGATAAGAATTTGAACATCTAGACAAAGTTCACTTGCTGGTGCTTGTTTAATAATCCTGCTTCTGATTTTGGTCAACTTTGATAGAAGAAAATTGGATCTGAATGACGATTTAAATCGTTTATAAAATGCGATCGAATCCTGCTACTGCACCTTAGGCTTGTTACTCTATAAGCTGTTATGGGATATATGTGATTGAATGCATGGTCTTCCTATACAGTTTACAACATGAACTTGTGTGTGTGAGTAAAATACTTGTCTAGTAATACATCTGTGCTTGACTGCCTAATAATGGGTATTGATTTGTTCTTCAATTGTTTAACACGCATAAAAAAGTTGTATGCTAATTCTTATCTGGTGTTTGATATGTCGTTGAAGTTATGCAAGCTCTGCCTACACTGATAAAATCATGAACTCCTGTTGAACTACTTGTGTAGTATTTCTTCTGTGCTTGTCTGACTTGTTATGAGTAATGATATGATCTTAGTGATGTAACAACTATGATTAGTTTGTCCATGTACATGATACCATTTCATGTTTCAATTTGATACTATCATGCCGATAGTGATTATTGTTCTAACAATATCTCCCTCTAATAAACGTGTAGATAATCATCAGACACTATGGGTAAGGAGAAGGTTCACATCAACATTGTGGTCATTGGCCATGTCGACTCTGGGAAATCAACCACCACTGGTCACCTTATCTACAAGCTTGGGGGTATTGACAAGCGTGTGATTGAGAGGTTCGAGAAGGAAGCTGCTGAGATGAACAAGAGGTCCTTCAAGTATGCCTGGGTTCTTGACAAACTGAAGGCTGAGCGTGAGCGTGGTATCACCATTGACATTGCTCTGTGGAAGTTTGAGACCACCAAGTACTACTGCACTGTCATTGATGCCCCCGGACATCGTGACTTTATCAAGAACATGATTACTGGAACCTCCCAGGCTGATTGTGCTGTCCTCATTATTGACTCCACCACTGGAGGTTTTGAGGCCGGTATCTCTAAGGATGGCCAGACCCGTGAACATGCTCTTCTTGCTTTCACCCTTGGTGTCAGGCAGATGATTTGCTGTTGTAACAAAGTATAAATAATCACTTGCATCTCTTGCTGGTCTTATATATATACACTAGAGCATGCGTTTTAATATGTTTTTACGTTTGTAATTGACCCTTTGCTATGTCTTTTGGACAGATGGACGCCACCACCCCCAAGTACTCCAAGGCCAGGTACGAGGAAATTGTGAAGGAAGTTTCATCCTACATGAAGAAGGTTGGGTACAACCCAGACAAGATCCCCTTCGTCCCGATCTCTGGTTTTGAGGGTGACAACATGATTGAGAGGTCCACCAACCTTGACTGGTACAAGGGTCCAACTCTTCTTGAGGCTCTTGACCAGATCAACGAGCCAAAGAGGCCCTCAGACAAGCCCCTCCGTCTCCCACTCCAGGATGTTTACAAGATTGGTGGTATTGGAACGGTGCCCGTTGGAAGAGTTGAGACTGGTGTCCTCAAGCCCGGAACTGTTGTCACCTTTGCTCCATCAGGGTTGACAACTGAGGTCAAGTCTGTTGAGATGCACCACGAGGCACTCCAGGAGGCTCTTCCAGGTGACAATGTTGGATTCAATGTCAAGAATGTTGCCGTGAAGGATCTCAAGCGTGGTTACGTGGCTTCTGACTCCAAGAACGACCCTGCCAAGGGTGCTGCCAGCTTCACCTCCCAGGTCATCATCATGAACCACCCTGGTCAGATTGGTAACGGATATGCTCCAGTGCTCGACTGCCACACATCCCACATTGCTGTCAAGTTCTCTGAGATCCAGACCAAGATTGACAGGCGTTCAGGAAAGGAGCTCGAGAAGGAGCCCAAGTTCTTGAAGAATGGAGATGCTGGTATGGTTAAGATGATTCCCACCAAGCCCATGGTGGTGGAGACCTTCTCTGAGTACCCACCCCTTGGACGTTTCGCCGTGAGGGACATGAGGCAGACCGTCGCTGTCGGAGTCATCAAGAGCGTGGACAAGAAGGATCCATCAGGTGCCAAGGTCACCAAGGCTGCTGCCAAGAAGGGTGCCAAGTGAACTGTGCTGTCTTCACAGGGTATTGGTTCTGGGGCCGTTATTCTTAATGATTCGCTAGACTTGGTTTATTTCTGCATATTGTCTTGTTTAAGAAACTTAAGTTTTGCTTGTGTTGTCCTTCATGTGTTGCCTTCGCTTGTAGCCATCACCTGTTCTCAGAATTGGGTGTTGGATCGACGGTGGTAAGGCAATGCTACTGAGGCATCATGTTGCTTCTTTCCCTTTTGGCTATTATGACTTCATACTGTTTTCTCTATTTTCGTCAATTCTGGTGACTAGTCGAATGTTGAGATTTTTGTTATTGAAATGAAACTTTATTTTTGCTATAGTGATTGTTTTTTTTTGATTGCGGAGCTACTAGCTCGAACAGCCAAATAGCGAGGGATGTTGACTCAACAAACACCTCGACTGCGGTACAGACAAATATGAAATATTAACGGACGAAGAGACAAATATGAAATATTAACGGACGAAGAAAAAAATATGAAATATTAACGGACGAAGAATGAGACAAATATGAAATATTAACGGACGAAGAAACAAATATGAAATATTAACGGACGAAGAATGAAAAGGAATGGCTATAGAGAGACTTTGAAGGTTGACGTTTCTTCTTGCCAGGAAATCAGCAGCAGCATTAGATTCCCTGAAACAATGATAAAAAAATAAAAATAACAGAGCGGATAACCGAAATAATATTTCTAATGTCCTCTATAATTGAATAGAGTTCCCAAGGAATTTTCCAAAGACGTTTTAAAGAATTAATAACAATCAAATTGTCACCTTCAATTATGAGGTTCTGAATGTGAGCAACATCAATGTTCCTAAGGGCATGAAGTAGGGCTGAAGCTTCTGCTTTCACTATTGTCATGGAAGGTAGCTGTTGTCGGCCAATAGATCGAATGAAACCATTGTGATCTCGTAGAACGAAACCAGCATGAGTTGTTCCTGTTTTGAGTCTGGATGCATCAAAATTAAGCTTGTAACAATGTGGAGGTGGTTTTTTCCAAACTGTATGATTTTTCCTTTTGGGCTTGTTTGGTAATATCGGTTTAGAAGTCCCACAACCTTCCCAAGCAAGCGCCCCGGAGAAGGCCAAGTCTGAGGGCAATCTTTTGGGGCTGATTCTTGATAGGTCAAAATTTTTTGCATTCCTATGAGCCCAAAAAAACCACCATAGGAACGCAAGGGATGTGCTGTTTCTGTTATTTGTAAGTGTTTCTTGAATATTTTGATGGAAAGTATAAGAAGTTGTTATGTTGAACGAGTAATTTAGTAGCTTTTGCAGTCGATAAATCATAGATTTTGTAAATCGGCATTCAAAAAAGAAATGATTTAGGCTTTCATCCTTTAGCTCGCAAAGGAAACATTGGTTTGGAACCGAGTTATAGTAACGATTAATTCTATCTGTCGTTGGGAGACAGTCTGCACATGATTTCCACAAGAAATTCTTGATTTTTGGCGGTAATTTAGATCTCCAAATCCATTCAAAATTAGCAATCGATGGGTCACTTGGGGTAGATAAGAGAGATGTTGAAGAATTGACGGAAAAGACCCTATCTGTTGCAGGCAACCAAACGAGTCTATCCGGAATATCGGTTAAAGGGATTCTAATATCAAAAATGATATTAACAATATGTGGTGGTAGAATTTGGGCAAGCATAGTAGTATTCCAGGATCTATTTGGAAGAATGAGATCAACAACCCTAAGGTTCGGATCTTGAGAGTCAATAAAAGGAGAAAGATCTACATTTGGTAACCAAGGGTCATTCCAGAACTGTATGGTTTTTCCATCCCCCAACTGCCACCTAAGGCCTTTGGAAAAGATGCATCTAATATTCATTAATCTACCAAACTGCCAGGAGCAGTTGTTTTTATGGTAGTTAAATAAGGAGTCATTGGTTAGATACTTTTCTTTTATGACTTTGACCCAAACATTTTGAGGTTGCATACAAATTTTCCATAAAAGCTTCATTTGTAATGAGATATTAGTAGTTTCCGCAGATCGAAGGCCAAGGCCCCCACTCTCCCTCGAAGAGCAGATACGATCCCAACTAATAAGAGGGTGGTGATTCGGGATGAATTTGTTCCAAAACAATGATTTACAAACGTGATCAATCTGTTTGAGGACTCCTTGGGGTAGCATGAATGCTATAGTGATTGTTGTTGAGCCACTTGTTGTTTATTGACCTTTCTCTTGTTAGTTCCTATCTTGTTTCATATTTCCAATTTGAATTAGTCATTGATTCACAATGCTATAGCATCAATTATCTGTAATTTGTCATTGGTGTTTAGATATTGTTACTCGGTATTGATCCATTACGATTTACACCTGATTATCCAAAACACAAACTTCCACGTCTCACCAAGTGTGCCTCAGTCACGTGTAAATTATTATTTTCCCTTGAATCACTATTCTAAAGTACTCCATTACATTGAATTTATATATATATATATATATATATATATATATATATATATAGGTTTTGGTTCCGGTAGGGACCCACCTTATGGTAAGGACTTTATGTTATAGTGTGGACTCATCTTAGCCCTTGATTTTATTAAATAAACGGTCCAGATTATAACATTACTCCAAAGAGAAGCTTGCTGCTGCACCAACGCGCGTTTCTTTCGTGCGCACCAAGCTAGACGAAATCCAGAGATTGCTTTAAATTCAGTGACGAAATCCAGTGACGAATTCCAGAAATCCAACTCAATTAATCTCGATTTTCTTCAAATCTAGACGAAATCCAGAGATTAGGGCCGAAATCTCTATACTACGATCTCTGGACAATGTCTGAAGGTTAGGGCCGAAATCTAGAGATTGCTTGATCTTCATAACGACGATTGCTTTGACGAAATTGAACGATTACATTTGTGTGCTGAATTTCATGGAATTTTGTGTGCAGAGATTACACTGAATTTGTGTGCTGAATTTGAACGAATTGATGTGAGAACTAGTTCCATTGACGATTACATTGAACGTTTTTTTGGAATCTATACACTGTGTTATTGATTTCTATTAGCTTGATGTGTTGTTAGTGATTTCTATTGAACGAATTGCTGAATTTGTGTTGTTGATTTCTATTGAACAAATTTGTGTGCTGAATTTTCTACTGAGTTTGGTTATCGAGAACTTGGAAGTTGGCGCAGTAACTTCTAGTTACTTCACAATCTGTACAAGTTATAACAATATTTGCAAGTGACTTCTAGTTACTTCACAATCTGTATAGTTGATATGTTGTATACTAGAAGAATCTAATTTTTTTTGAAAAACTCATCACATTCTGATGAGTTTGCTTGATGTGTTGTTAGTGATGAAATTCTCTTGAGAGCGGTTTAAGTGTGATTTTTGATTTCGATTTTGCTTTTGACAACAAATTCTGACAGCAAATTCCACGAATCTGAATTTGTGTGCTGAATTTCATGGAATTTTGTTCATGTTTGCTGAATTTGTGCGTTGAATTTTGCTAAATCTTCTGTGGAATAATTGACTAGTGTCTTTTGATCTTTGTGCGCATGTTTTTTCCTCAACTTGAGTTTAAGAAATTTGTTGGTCTACATTCAGAGAATTGACCTCCAAGTGCTTAGAATTTGTGGTACTGTGCACTCAACTCCATTAATTATGTACATTTTTCCTATTTACACTTCGAAGAGATTGGAATGCAAATCTACCTACCAAACTACCAATGAGTTATAATTGAAGTGTTTGGTTCAATCTCTGTTCAATAAACACATATCCCATGAGACCAGATACAAAGGAAATGCTGAATGTATTTACTGATGTTCAATTGTGCTTGATTTTTATGCAATTTGTTTTGAACTCATGTTCATTATTTTTTGAACTCATATCACTATTTTCAGAACTAAGTGTTTGTCTTTTATAGATATTAATCAAGGTCCATCCACGGTCAATGGGGATGACACAGTAGCGCTTCCCCCCCAGCGATGGTATGAATTTTAAGTGATTCTACCGAACTTGATTCTTATTTTTTATGTTCACTTTCACTTGACACCAAATTAAGTGTTAAATTACTCGATTTTGCTTTGCAATAATAATTCGTAATTGGTATGATTCAGACAAAAAATCAGCTTATACATTGCTATGACAGTTTTCTGTATGTTGCCAAGTGTGATTTTTATTTAGGCTCGTATGTCATGCTCTGCTTTTATGCAATTTTGTTTTTTGAACTCATGTTCACTAATTTGTGAACTCCTAACACAATTTTCTAAACTGGACTATGTGTTTGTCTTTTATAAACCACTTTTATAAATATTAATGGGGGTCCATCAAGGGTCAATGGCGATGCTTTGGAAACAAATCAGCTGTCTATCCTTCAGCTATCACCAACTAAATCAAAATTGTGGGTTCCAATTTGTGATGAGGATAAGAAGCCATATATTGGTAGGGTATTTTCTTCCCTAGATGAAGGCATTGCTTTATACCGGGAGTATGGCAATAGTTGTGGATTTAATACTCGGTTGAGTACTCTGCATAAAAAAAGAGGCTGTATTACACTTAGGTATATGGTATGCAGTAGAGAGGGGAAAAAGAATACAAAAAATAGTTCAGAGAAAAGGAATACTTGTTCAAATAGAGTTGAATGCATTGCTACAGTTGGGTTTGGGGCTCGTGAAGACGGTTCATTTGTGGTTAGGGTTTTTGAAGAACGTCATACCCATGCCCTTATGGATAATTCTTCAAAGAAATTTTCTAAGGCAAATAGAAATTTTGATTTAGGGCATCAAAATTTTGTGATCAATTGTGCTAAATCCGGTATTAGCCCAGTGAAGTCTTATAGGATATTCAAACAATTTGTTCGGGGTTATGACAATGTTGGTGCCACAGTTGTTGATTTCAAACATTTTAAGAGGGATTTGATGGCATATATTAGTGATGCTAATGCACAAATGCTCCTAGACAAGATGTTTAGAAAAAAGGAGATTTGTAGTGCTTATTACTTCAACTATGATGTTGATGATTGTGATCGTTTGACACGCCTTTTTTGGGCTGATCCTATCTCAAGGAGAAACTATTCTATATATGGTGATGCTGTCTTCTTTGATGCAACATACAGAACTAACAGGTACTATATTATTTTTTGAACGTTTGCTTTCAGATATTTGAACTTTTCTCAATGAAATTTGAACCCTTATGTACAATTTTCTAATGTGATGTTTTTCCTTACTATTTTTGTAGGTATAATATGGTTTTTGCACCATTTATTGGTTTAGACAACCATAATAGATGTGTGATATTTGGGGTTGGGCTTCTTCTCAAAGAGGATGTCCCTTCATATGTTTGGTTGTTTGAAGAGTTCAAAAAATCAGTGGTGCATGCTCCTAGGATTTTGGTGACCGATCAAGATCCTTCCATGAAGATTGCAGCTGAGAGGGTCTTCCCTACAACTCGTCATCGATTTTGCATGTGGCATATCATGACTAAAATTCCCGACAATGTGAGTCTTGAGCTCAAAAAATCAAGTGATTTTAATTCAAAGTTGGGTGATGCTGTGTGGAATGTAGAGAGTGATCCCCTTGAATTTGAAGAGAAATGGTCTGCAGTAATGAAAGAGTTTCGGCTTCTAGACAACCGATGGTTTAATCACATGTTTGAGATTCGCAGTTCATGGATTCCAGCGTACTACCGGGACGTTATTCTTGGTGGCCTTATTAGGACAACTCCCATTTCTGAGTCCGTGAACTACTTTTTCAAAAGCTACACCGAAAAGTACTATACTTTGGTTGAGCTGCTTATGCATTTTGAAAGTGCCATGGATACTCATCGTCATACTCAGAGCCAATTGAACTTTGATTGTCAGACTAAGAGCCCCGATATGAAGACTCCATTGGCTATTGAGAGGTATTGTGGTAGCTTGTTTACATTATATGCTTTCTCTTTGATTCAAGATGAAATTAGCTCTGCATGGTTTTCCTGCCATGTACTTGGCATTGAGAGGGGGATTGACATTGATTCTTACACCATTGGAGATCACACAAGCAAGAACAAAGATTATGTTGTCGGATATAATCACATTGATGGTCATCCTACATGCACTTGCCATATGTTTGAGAGGCTTGGTATACCTTGTCGTCACATCTTTCTTGTGTTGAAGGATAAGAATTTGGATAGATTGCCATCTAGTTTGATGCTTTCTAGATGGACAAAATCAGCTGCTTCATTTCCAATTTTTCACATTGATGATGAGATTATTAAAGAATGTGATGCAGTGCATGAAAGGCAAGCTATCATAAACAGAGTGACTCGGGCAAAGTCGTTGTTCCCTTATCAAAAATAAATCCCAAATATGCAAACAACAGTATAGTAGGCAAGCAAGGGGTCGAACCCAAAGGAATCAGTTTCTATTCAGATTTTATGGTTTTCATGCAAGTATTCAAAAATGGGGTTTGAAAGTTGGTTTCAATCAAAAGTTATCAAGTAGAGTTATCCAATCAATTCCACTTTATTAATACGTTGATCATGAATTCATCCACCTCTTTATATGCCTAGGTCAATTCCAATCCCAATCATTAGCAATCGCAAGTCCACGGTCCAAGCAATTCTATAACCCTAGGCAAGGACGCTTAACCTAGAATTAGCATAGAGAACATGGATATTAGGAAATCAAATCATGCAATCAAGCTACGAGTCTCATGCATAACTTAACCATTGAATACTCTTCCCTAAACTAGTCCACGGTCCTAGAATAGAGTTGTTTCGAGAATTAGGAAAGATGCATAGACAACAACCAATCCTAAATCAAACGATAGATCTAAGTCAATCAAACAAGTTGGCCAGAATCATAAAATCAAGCATAGATCATGGGATGAAGCACAAGAGTATCAACAAAGACCTAAGGATAAAGAGGTTACCAGAATTTCATAACTTCATAACAAAGCTTCCTTGATTGAATAAACTTAAGAGGAGAGTTAGTTCTCCATTACAAAGAAAACTCCAATCTTTATTGAAAGAACAATTGATTGTCTAATGAATCGAATATCCTAAAAACCTAGAAAGGTTCCCCTTAAATAGTCCCAAAGATCAACCTTTTCGGACTAGATAAGAAAGGAAACCGAAAGATAAGAAAGGAAACAAGATAGAAACCATAGAATTTCGTCCGCGTGAAAGTCGTCCGGCACCGCGACCGCGGCGTCACCACCGCGCCCGCGTTGGTCTTCGATCGTCAAATTGCTGAGTCGGCTTCTACCGCGACCGCGCCACAGACAGCGCGACCGCGGCCTTCATGGTCTTGGTTGGTTCGTCTCTTCACGCCACCGCGCCCGCGTCCTAGACAACGCGACCGCGATATCCATGCAGTGATGAATCTTCGTCTTTAAGCTCTTTAACTCTTGATTCTTCATAACTTGTGTCTTCGGTCTTCATATTACAATAACACTCAAAACTGACCTAAACACTCACTAAATCATCTCAAAATACAAGAGTTATCCTATACAAAATAGCCTGAATCATAGAGAATGACAATGGTCCTTTGCAAGAATTTGCAGATTTGATCAAGGGGCTCAAGGAATCATTGAATTCTTCTTGTGTAAGTGCATCAAGCAATGAGGATTTAGTTGAAAGCTTTGTTGGGGTCAGGGATCCGAGTCAAGTTACTGTGTTGCCACCAAAACAGGCCAAAAATAAGGGTAAAGCGCATCAAAGGCGGTAAAGAGAAACCGGTTGAAAAAAGGGACCGTCCGAAAAGGAAGTGCAACAAGTGTAATCAGTTTGCTAATCATGACAGCAGGAACTGTGACAAAATGCAGAGGAAGAAGAAGAAGAAGAAGACATCTGAATGAAATTGATCGTCAGAAAGTTTTTGAACTCATCTCTATAAATAGATGAAGTTTACTCAGTAGAATATTGAACTTCCCTTCAGAAAATTTTGTCCTAATGTTTAGGTCATACGCAGTGATGTTTATATGAACAACTCACCACATATTCGACAAGTATTGAATTTCTTATCATTGTTTTCCCCTTTTTTCTTTCTATCTAATATTAATATGGAGCATGATTTCAAATGATCATATAATAACATGATAAATCCCTAACATGGAGCATGAGTTAAACTAAACAATTTAACTCACTATTTATATATCACACGATTCTAGCCAAAAGTAATAAGAATTGGATATTTGTTTGTTTCTGGTGTACAAGTAATGAATGATACGTCTAGCTTGGATGCTCGTAAATACGACTCGTAATGGTGTGTAGTTGTTTGGATAGTCGTCATAGTACATTTGAACTCTTTGAAATGAGCATGGTGTGACTCACTTGTGACTCATTTTTTGTCTGGTGTACTCGTGATATTGAACTACTGATGTTAATTTTTTGAACTCATAACCTAAAAACTTGAACTAGTCGTTAAAACATTTTTGAACTGCTCTTTTTTTAGTAGCGCCACTTAACTTCCTGATACAAGATTTGCACAATATAGCCGCCTAAAAAATTCAAAACATCAACCTGTTCATTTGATCATTACCCAATTAGTATTCTAGTAGCCTAGTAGCCTATATGCATCCATAGTAGCCTATATGCATCATGGGTTACATTAGTATCCATAGTTGCCTAGATTTGCACAATATATGCATCCATAAGGTGTTTTAACCCTACCATGTCACCAACAACAGTGTTTTAAGCCTAGATTTACAAAGAAAATTCCAAACAAAATGCTTTCCAAAGTTTTGCAGCTTGTTCCATGGACCCCTAAACTACTCGTCTTCTTTTGGAATATTTTGCAGCTCGTTCAATGGAGATGAAAGTATTGCTAATGCATAATGCATTCTCAATGACGTGATGTTTTTGGTGCTTGATTTCGTGAAGTCACACGACCATTTTTTTCCAGCCTTGTACGTCTCTAGGTGCCTCATAGCATAGACCCCGGAGTCAACATGGTTTTGTGGGTTCGTCCATGTTATTTCCATCGAAGTTGGGTCTGTATTTCTCACTCCAAGCTTGTTGAAAGCTCCTCTCTCAGTCAAGAACTGCACAACCATTCGTTTCTGCACATGAAGAGATTACCCCATATAAATAAAATATTGAACTTTCCATATGAAATATTGCACTAAATGCTTAGAAAAATTGAACTTTTACCAGATCAGTAGGGATATCATCATATTGCCTCTCTAAGGTCTCGCCCAATAGAGCTCTTGGAGCATGATCAATGATGAAAATCTGACTGAGGTTCAAATTGAAGCTGATGACATAGTAATGGTCGTCCGAGTTCAAAATCGGGAATAACATCTATAATTTTTACAATGAGTTTTTTCATGTCAATATCACACTAAATAAAATATTAATATACGCATAGTACTTAAATAATAAACTTATGAGTTTTACCATGTCAATATCCTTCAGCTTGCTCTTGAGTTTTTACCTTTCAATATGATTCATGTTTATCTTAACTGGGAATTGCAGATCCTGCTCCAAGATACTTTCAAACATGCTGTATCTTTGTTCCCATCCTCGATGGACTAGTTCAGCAACAGTAAACACCTACATTTTTTTTTTGTATAACCATTAGGTACTTTTGCTTAATCCAACAACAAATACTAAACATGTGAAATATTTTTTATAGCTAAACGATTAGAAAACTTACAGATGTGCTTGCTCTTGCAGAGAATCTGTATGGAGAACTAGTAGCTCTGCGTTGTTCTTTATCATTTAGCAGCATCGTCCACACATCCATGACTTTGAGATCAATCATTGTTGTTTGTTCCATTGTCCGTAATTCTGATCTTGCGAGCTGTACATTTCCACATAAGAACACAGGAATGCTGCAAAACAGATATTGCAATTCCTTTAATTTGAATACACCTTCGTTTTACGATTATAAGTTGTTTTGAATATATAACTTACTTCTCTTTATCTTCAAATAAAGCATAGCTGACAGCATCCTTTTGGTCTTTTGTACACGGTTTTCCAGGCTTGATCACCCGGTCATAAAACGGACTTCGCAGCGCCTTGGCTATGATCACGTCCCTCTTCGGTTGTGTCCTTGCCTATACATTGTTCAAATTATTAACAAGGAGCATATGTATTGTTCAAATTGATAGAATTTTTCAAAAGTAAAATTTTGAACCTTTTTCGGTGCTCCCTTCCCTAATGTCTGCTTTGCTTGAGCTTGTCCTTGCTTCTTTGTTCCAATTGAAATTCGCCCTTGCGCTTTCCTTATGACAAGCTTGGCACCTTCCTCACATTCCGTCACTTTTTCTTTTCCTTTATTCTGAATTATTAATATAATTCAAATACAAATTAGTACCTTTTTTTTAAAGTATAATGTGGATGCAAAATTAGTAATTTCACTTACTTTTTTGGGTGCAGCAGGAGGAGGTTTAACAGCCTGAGTTATACTAGTCATTTTTCCCTTCCCTTTTGCCTGAATTATTATCATAATCACTTATCTTAAAAACTTCTACAATCATATAACTATTTATTCTAACCTTTGTTGCATCCTTGCTCTGTGGTCCTGCCTCGGCCACATGTTTACCCTTTTCCTAAAAATTGAACTCGTGTTTCAAAATATTGAACTCTTCAGCAGATAATTTGAACAACTCATAAAAAACTATTCTAACCTTTGATTTTGCAGCATCCTTCTCTGCTGGCACAGAAGATTCTATTGGGGCTTTGTCGCCAATAACTATCCCCTTCTTTGTGATATCCTTCTTTGCTAGTTTAGATGATGTGGTTTGGCCAACAACTTTCCCCTTGCTCTGTGGTCCTGCCTTTACAACTTATACACTTCTTTCCTGTATTCCAACAAATTTTTTGAATTATCAGATACAGAAATATGAACAGTTTGAGAAACATTGCATATGTTCGTTTCTACTTACATTGGTGTTGATGGCTTCCAATGATTCATCATCCATATGACGATATTCACTTGCAATATCACCAATATCTTTAAAATTCATTCCTTCACATGGTGGTGGTGGTGGTGGTGGTGGTGTTAAACCCAAATCAAATGAAGGTATCTCAAAATTCATTCCTTCACATGGTGGTGGTGGTGGTATGTCCTCCATCTTCTTAAGCTCTTTTTTTTGAGGAAAATGCCTTGTCAATTTGTTGAAGACATCGTTGTAGCTCTGGGAAATTCCAAAATGGGTGTTATGATTGTGACCATATGTTCTCAAGCTCTTCGTATGTGTCATTCCCTTGCACTTCTTCTTCTTGTGGCGTAACCCCCATAAGTTTTTTTGCTGTATCGTGCATAGTCTTCATTGTTGGGTCACTCATGAACTCCGATGGAGTGTCCTTTTCCATGTTAGAAAGCTTGATAAGTTCTGTTGCAACTCTTTCCATAGTTCTAGTAAAAGATTGTAACCATTTCTATTGGAAAAAAAAACAGGAAAACAAAACATGGCAATCAACTTCACATATTTGCTAAAATAAAAAAAATATAGTAAAATATAACTATGGTTTTTTTTTTATGAATACCTGTAGTCGAACTACATGTGATCCTGCCTCATGTGGCGTTGGAAGAGCATCTCCTTGATCCTCTTGTGGCGTTGGAAGAGAATTGTTGTTGCATCCTTGTGGTATTTTTTGTTGCTCGATAACGCGTCCATGGCCAAAGCCAGAAGCGTTCATCTCATCCTTTTGTCTTTTCTTCAAGGCATCATCAGTCCATTCTAGGAAAACCGGAATTTTCCGGTCTTTACGCTCCCTACCATACTGCACCATGTCTACATAGAAAAGCTACAGAAGTGCAAATAAAAAATCGTTATAAGTTTTGTATAGTGGTAAAAAATTGAACTATCATACCAAAATAATTGAACTATCATACCAAAAAAATTGAACTATACAGAAATATAAAATGAACAGACCATGAGAAAGAGCAATGAGCCTGTAAATGAATTCTTTTTCTGAACATCCCACACGTTCTTTGCGTCAACTAGGCAGTCAAGTAGAAGCCCACACCAATTAAGGTTCTTGATGTTTTCCACATCCTCCAAGCAGCTCAGATACGAGTAATTAATTCTTCCATTCGCCTTGCTATCCAACAACGACGAGATGACGAAATTGATGAAACATCTTTTGAAAAACGGCCCACCATCTCTGTCAGCTAGCATCTCTTCTCGTAAATCTTTTGGTGTAATCTTGAAGAACTTTGTTTCTTTTTTCTTATGCCTGAATACATCCCTCCACTCTTCTACAAATTCAACATTCTCAACTCTATCCTTTGTTGATATGTCTTTACCTCCTAACGGGATGCCAAGATCAATGTGCACATCTTTTTCTTCAATGTACACAATTTCTCCATTTCCCATCTTCAATCCAACCTTTTCAGCATCAAAATTGTTAACCAACCAGTATGTCAAGTAACTTGGGAGACATTTGATTTTCAACTCCAAGATGCTTCAAAATCCAAGTTCCTTTACACTTCCCTTTTGATTTTCACTCAGCACTTCAATCGTATCAACTAACGCTCTTGAGTTTGATCTTGATTCCAGTGTCTCGTACACCTTTGTGCCCTTTTTACAAGCAACCTCTTTTCTAAGGACTCTCTTGACCACATTGGGTTTCCTATCCATTCTGATAAGTTTGATTCTTGTATTTCCTTTTGAATTTCCTCCTCGAACACTTCTTGTATTCACCTTTTGAATTTCCTCCTCGGCAACAAGTTGTTCATTATCATCATCTTCTGAGCTGCTTTTATTAGCCCCATCACCCCCATGAAAGCTGGGATCTTCTTCATCATATGAGCTGCTTTCATCATCCATTTCTTCAGCATCATTATCGTCATCTACAATAGCATCTTCCAGCTCCTCAGATTCATCCCCAAATGAACTAGAATCCTCAGAGTGTTCTGGTTGAGGAACTTGCTTTTTGTTTCTCTTTTTGGGAATCATCTTAGCCAATGTTGTGTCATCTACATTAGTTAAAAAAATTGAACAATCAGAACAAATAATTGAACATTTTTAGATATATTCTGAACTAGTCAAGCTTTAGCTACATTTTTACATACTCACCTTCATCAGCAGATTGCCTTTTCCTCGGAGGCATTTTTTCTTTTTTAGTGTACACCTGTTCAAGTAAACACATTAGGCTTTAAATAAATCCAATAGAAAATCGTTAAAGAAAAATTTGAACTACTTACACAAAAAATTGAACTATCAATACAAAAAATTGAACTATCAGCACAAAACATTGAACTATCAGTACAAAAATTTAACAATCATGGCATGGCATGTCAACCATGATTGCAAAACATGATCACAGAACACAAGCTACAATTTAAGTTGAAACATACATTTAACCAGCTACAATTTAAACAACAAATCTAAACAAATATAAACAAAAACCTAAACGAGAAGTGCCTGGTCAATTTAAGCAAACACCAGCAAAAACACAAACAGATTTAGCACAAAACACACCAACACGTCCTCACATAAAAACATAACAAGCAAGCACTAGACTTAACCCCTAAACTGCCAAAAACCTAAGCATCCCACGCAGGAATCAATAGCAATTTTTTGAGCTTCAACTTATAAAAAGTTGAACTACTCACATAAAAATTTGAACTAGTCCCTCTTCAAAAATAAAGCATCTAATTATAACAATTGCAGTGAGCAGAAGCGTTTAGGCAGAACAACCTTAGCAAGTGTCATACTATGAACTATGATATCACAATCAATTGCTCAAAACATCAAGTCCCTGGCTTCTATGACAGTAATGTGAAGCCAATAACAAGCCATGGCCAATAAACCAGGCTTACTTCAGTTCATATGTAAAACCAGCTATAGTAATTTGACTCACAGTGTGAGAAACATGTAAGTAGATGGATAGTAATGGACACCAGCGACTTAAAATCAGGAGTCTGGACACCAGCGCAAACAAGAGAAGTAATCGAGAAATTAACCCTAACCTGTTCGAAATTGAAGAAATCAACCCTAGGTCAGAAGTAATCAACCCTAACCTGTTCGAAATCGAAGAAATCAACCCTAACCTGTTCTAAATCGAAGAAATCAACACTAACCTGTTCGAAATCAGCGAGAGTGACTTGAAGTCGACGAACACCAACGAAAATCAGCGCAAATCGACGAATGGAGAGAGCTTGGAGAGCGATTGAACACCAACGATTAATCAGAGAGCGATTGGAGTCGGGGAGAGGAGTTGTGGTTGTCGGAGAGAGCAGCAGTCGGGGAGAGCAGCAAACAAATGGAGAGAGAGAAATGCCGGGAAGAGGGAAGGAGTTTTGGGTACACCAGCGAAAATTACAATTATACCCTCAAATTGTTATGTAAAAGCGCGCGCCTTTAGCTTGTAAGAGTTAATCTGGTTCTTTTATTTATTTAAATGGACGGATGGGATTAGCCCTTACTATAAGGATAGTCCTTACTATAAGATAGTCCCTACCGGAACCCGACTCTAGATATGTGTGTGTGTATCTTTGTATTATGATTACAGCGTGTTTGGATGGTGGGATTCCATGAGATGTTAATGGGTGAGAAATGGTAGAAATGGTTTTCTAGTGTTTGGTTTAGTTTTCTGATGGGATTGAGAGGGGATCTGTAAGAAAATTTGAGGGGAAAGGATGGTAAAGTGAATCTCACCAAATTGGTGGGATTTGGTGGGAAAGGAAAATACACACTCTTAAAAGAAAAAAAGAAAAGAAAAATTTATTTACATTTCCCCATCAAAACTTATCTTTATCCAAACGCAAGAAATATACATTCCCGTATCTTAATTTCCTACCCTTTCTCTTCTCTTCCTTTCTCATCGTTCACCCCCTTTCTTTTCCCATCAATTCCCAATTGCCAAACAGAGTATTAGTGTTTTTATCAATAGTAAATCAACTCATAATATAAATAATTAAGTTGAATTTGTTCAAAAATTATTTTATGATAAATATCATGTTTTATTAAGTAATAATATATACTTGAGATTACAACTATAATTCATAATTTTCGGGATAATTCATAATTTTCGGCAATTTTTACGGGATAACATTATATGAGATTCTAACTACCTAATTTATATAAAGGAGGACCCAACTGATTATTTTATCAAATCATATATATTTATCTTTCTATTGCGGTTAGTGTTTTTTTATATTCGCAAGGGCCCGGTTGATTATTTTATTAAAGATATGACACGTGGTGCAATTTTTTGTGAAGACTTTGTCTCCGCTTTATACTATAGACAGTATAGATGAGTTGACATAAAAAAAAGATTAAAAAAGAACTATTGGAATTAGGTCAATCTACATGCATCATATAGCGTAACTAGTATGATTTTCGTGCCTTACATGCATCATAGAGTGTAACTAGTATCATTCCCGTGCCTTAAAGGCACAATTTTGATATAAATAAAAAAAATTCTTTAAATTTTATACTTCGTATAATGTTATTCGAAATTATATTTTAATTTTAGAAAAAATAATTAACTTGCAAATATTATGTGGAGTTTTAGGCATAAAACGTGTAAATTTTGATTATTTTATGATTGGATTTTTAATAAAAACGATTTTTTTTAAAAATGAGTGTACGTTTTTTATGATAGATTTTGATTATAATATCTTGTTAATGTAGAGTCTAAAACCAAATATTATCATGAATAACATGCATGTTTTATTAAGAAGAATAGTTAAAATAGAAATTAGTAGATAAGAAGATTTATAGAAATTTTATGCATAAAATTTAAAGTTCAATTTTTTTAGAAAAAAAATTAAAATGGAAATAAGAAGATCTGTAAATTCGTAATATGTGTTCTTTTATAAAAACAAATAAGAATGATATTGAAATTAGTAGATAAAAAGATTTTGAGAAAAATTATGTATAAAATTTAAAGTTTAAGTTTAATTTTTTTATAGAAAAAATTTAAAGTTTACTTTTTTATAGAAAAAAATTAAAATGGAAATCAATAAATAAGAAGAGCTCTAATGTGGGGTCTATAATGAAATTTCAACCAATTAAACACATTAAATTGTTTTAAGTAGGATGGGTGATGCGGTCCAATGAGAAATTAACACGTGTTGTGCTAAATATTTTTTTTAACCTACGCTTTAATTAGTATATAGTTATGATATGGTCTTAAGTTGTTGATGTTAAAAAGTATCATAGAGTGTAATATGGTCTAAAGTTGTTGATGTTATAAAACATCATATAGTTTCTAAATGGTCTAGAGATGAGGATGTTAAATAAAGACGTCGTACCTTATCTTGGGATAGCTAATCACCCTTAAGGGTGGGCACTGATCCAAAATCGGATCAGGATCGGATTGTCCAAAACTTATGAACCGGGGATTAGACCGGAAAAATTTGGTCCAATCCGGTTTTGGACCCGGAAAATTCGGTATGATCCGGTTTTGGACCGTATTTTCATTTTTTATATAAAAAGATAGGTGTAACCCCCGAACCTTGTACGAGATTTGAATAAAACTTGTACACGTTACGACTTGAAATAATATCTATGACATAATGCATTTTGTTGGATCACATGGAATAAATTTGCATTTAGAAAATTGACCAAAGTTTGATTGAAAAATCCATTAATGCATAAAAAAAACAACGTGGCAAGGGTTTTTTTTTGATAAAAAAACGTGGCAAGTAATATAAAGAACGAGTGACACATTAAAAAAAGTTGAACGTAGGAGTTAGTCTACCCTATACTAAAAGCATCACACTTTTGCTAAACTTAGCCGTTCATTGCTAAAAAATACTAGTGATTTTGTTAATCTGTGCCGTCCGTTCCCCAGCTGCTTCCATCTTCCACCTCCTTCTTCGTCCACCTTCTCCTTCCTATCCACCTCCTCCTTATTCAGCTTTCATCTCAATTCCACCTCATGCTTGCTTCCTCCTCTCGCCAATCCAACCCAATCCACTCATTATTTGGATTTCACACACTGGAGGTAAATTCTGTTCTTTTCATCCAAGCTTTTTTGATTTCTCTTATTTGTTGGTGGCTTCCATGGTACAAGAGAGACCTTTCTTAGAATGAAATTAATGCTTAAAGAGAGGGCTCCATGATGCTGCCTCCTTCAATTCAAATTTGTTCAACACATCCACTAGAGTCTCTTGGAGATGTGCTCATGTATTTTGTGACAGGAATTGAAGGTAGATGCTAAGTTCAGTTTTTGAGTATTTTCTTAACTCCATCTTTGATAGAGAGGTCTGTAGTTGATGTCTGTGATTTTTTTTTCAACCTCCATGGCAGGAGGAGATGATTTCAAGAGTGGTCAGACCAAGATGAAGTCTGTTCTTGTCGACTTCCTTGTTGGTGGTGGTACCAAGGTCTGTGTGATATGTACCTATAGTAGTCTTTTTATGCTGGTCAAACCAAATGAGCCATGACTACTGAATAATAATATCAAGGAAAGTTACAAAATTTAACAATTTATTTTGCATGAAAACACCATGTGAGAATCACTTAATTGTATGATAGTTAATTCAAGGTGCCCTCCTAAGGGTATAGCAACAGGTTTAGAATTCAGCATGCAGAATTTTTCTAACACCTTATGCACATAATCAATCTGAGATAATTTCATCTTTTTCTTAGGTCTGTCCCTAATGATTTTTACCCCTAGAATCTTTTGAGTTGGTCCTAAGTCTTTCATGTCAAAATGCTTCTTAAGATCATGCTTCACAACAGCAATTTCAATTCTGGAATTACTTGTTAAAAACATATCATCAACATACAGAAGCACATAAACAGGAGTTTTGGATTTAACATGCTTATAGTACAAACAAGTGTCCCATTTACTCCTAAAAATCAAAGACATCATGCAAGCATTGAATTTCAGATTCCATTGTCTAGGAGATTGTTTAAGGCCATATATAGATCTTTTCAGCAAGCAAGCACAGTCAGGATTCTTTTTATCTATGAAGCCTTTAGGTTGTCTCATGTATATGGTTTCCTTGAGATCTCCATGCAAGAATGCAGTTTTTACATCCATTTGATCAACTTCCCAATCATAAACAGTAGCCATAGCAAGCATTAATCTCATAGTCTTATATTTTACCACAGGAGCAAATATATCATTGTAGTCAATTCCCTCCTTTTGGGTAAAACCCTTAGCCACTAGCCTAGCTTTAAACTTAGGAGGATCTAATTCAGTAGCCCCATCTTTTACTTTATAAATCCATTTACAATCCACAAGTTTAGCTTTTTCAGGCTTAGGCACAAGAGTCCAAGTATTGTTAACTTTCATGCTTTCAATTTCTTCATGCATTGCTTTCAACCAATCATTAGCATGCTTACTATTTATGGCTTGTTCATATGATTCAGGATTTAAATGAGCAACAACATCAGCAACAATAAAAGCAAACTCAACAATATTAGAAGTAAACTTCTTATTTGGTATCCTAATTCTGGGTTCCCTATCTCTTGTTAATTGATAATTTGCAAGATCATGAGCAAGATTATTATTCAAGACAGGATCATGCACTTCATTCAAATCATTAACATGCTTAGGAACCTCAACAGTTTCATTTCCAGCAATCACAGAATCATGCAGATCAGTATCATTCACATTGAAATCATGCATTTCAGAAGATTCAGGATTGACAGAATTAAGATGAGAAGAAGTATCACTTACTACCCCACCTAATTGGTGGGTTTGTGAGTCATTGTTGCCCTCAGAAGTTGTGTTCCCACCATTTTCATTCATTTCCTTTTCATTTTGACTTGAGGAAGGATTCTGGAACGAGTCTGCATGGTCAATATCAAACTCCTCCAGCTCATTATCACCATTGTTGTCTCCAGGAATGAAAAACTGCCCCACCTGGGCCTCAGTTTCTGGTTCATCATGTGTGTTGGTACCTGCTTCCTCACTCACAGTTGTCAGCTTAGATTTAAAATAAAAATCTTTTTCATTAAAGGTCACATCCCTAGACACTATAACTTTGTAACCTCCAGGCTGAATTAACAAAAGCTTATAACCTTTAACCCCCTCAGGATACCCTAACATAACAGCTTTATGAGCTCTAGGTTCTAGTTTTCCTTGAGAAACATGACAATATGCAGTGCATCCAAAAGGTTTAAGATAAGCTGATGATGGTTTCTTTCCAGTCCACATTTCTTGAGGTGTTTAAAAATTTATAGCAGATGAGGGAGACCTATTAATGAGATAAGCTGCAGTTGTTACAACTTCTCCCCACAAAGAAGGTTTCATTCCAGCACTTATTAACATGCATCTAGCCTTCTCTAACAAAGTTCTATTCATTCTTTCAGCTGTACCATTCTGTTGTGGAGTATAAGGAACAGTCAAGTGTCTTTTAATTCCCTTTTGCATGCAATATTCATTGAAAATCTGGTTGCAGAATTCTAAACCATTATCAGACTTAAGGCATTTTAGTTTAAATCCAGATTGTTTTTCAGTCAAGATTAACCAGGATTTAAAAGAATCAAAAGCCTCATCTTTAGATTTAAGCAAGTGCACCCAAACTTTCCTAGAATAATGATCAACTATAGACAAGAAGTATTTTCTCCCCCCAATAGTAGCAATTTGGGCAGGGCCCCATAAATCACAATGCACATATTCAAGAGGCTTCTTAGTCTTGTAAGTTGACTTAGAAATGAATGTCTAGTCTTTTTCCCAAACACACAATTTTCACAAAAATCAATGTCACTAACATCATCATGAATCATGCCATTTTTATGTAGATAATTCAGACCAGTATTTCCTATGTGTCCCATTCTATCATGCCAGATTTTTGAATTTTAAGATTTTGAACAGCCAGCAGAAACATTAATTTCAGAAGAACTAGCAATCACATGATAAAGCCCTCCCTTTTTTATGCTCTTTATAAGGACAGTGTTATCTCTAATGACTTCCCTGACCCCCTGACTAGTTACAATCTTACAATTCAGATCATCAAACATGGATTCTGATAACAAATTTCTTCTCAAATTTGGAATCCATCTAACATTCTGGATTATCCTAATTTTCCCATCATGCATAACCAAAGGGACATTTCCCCTACCCCTAATAGCAAGAGTAGTATGGCCTCCTAGCATCACTTCACCTTCATCATGCATAGACAAAGAGGAAAAGAAATTTCTGAAAGGAGTAGCATGCATTGTACATCCAGAATGAAGAATCCATTCAGTTTCACTAGCAGATTTAGACACAACAAGTAATTCATGAGAGTATGTAGGACAAGATTCAAACACAGAAACAAATTCTTTTTCTTTAGTTTTATTTTTCTCATCCCTGGCCTTTTTATGACAAGTCTTTTGATAATGACCCATTTTATCACAATAATAGCACTTGACCTTAGACATATCCTTTTCAGACTTCTCATTACCATTTTCACCCTTTTTTTGTCCCTTCTTCTTCCTTTTCCTTTAAACATCATCACTTCATTCTTATCATTTTTACTGTCAGATTTAGGCTCATTCTTAGACCCATTTTTGATTTTAAAGACTTTCAGAGAATCATTCTTTTGATTTACAACCTCAATCAATTTATTTACAGCCAGATCATCACGGCCATACTGAATCACATCTTTTAGCACATCAAACTGAGCAGGCGAAAAGTTCAATAAATGACAGCTTGGTGTTCTTCTTTTATCTTATCTTTACACTTCTCAAAATCATGGGTTATTTTCAGGAACCTATCCATATTCTCAGTAATTGTCTGTGAAGTGTCCATTTTAAAGTTTAACAGTTTGCAGAGAAGAGTGATTCTACTAGGTAAGGACTTAGTCAAGTATATTTCATCTAAGGCATCCCAAAGAGGTTTAGGTTTAGTGAAACTTACAACCTGACGAGCTACCTCGTCAGTGAGCCTCAACATTATCTCAGCATGAGCCAGTCCTTGAACCTCTTCTTTTTCAGCAGTGGTAGTGTCCAAATCCCACACATCAGTGACTGCATGGTAACACCCCTCCTTGGTCAAGATGGCTTGCATCTTGACCTTCCACATGGAATAATCCATGTTCCCATCAAAGAGCTTAACTCCTCTGTTGCGCTCGGACATACTGTCCAATACCTGTCAAGATTAACAGAAAATTCAGTAATGTACCCAAGAAAACTCTGCAAATTTCAAAGAAGCAACACACAATGTTTCAATCCAGAGATTTCTTCAGAGAAACTCAAGATCCAGAAGCAAAAACGAATTCAAGCTCGAGTATCCTATAAAGACGAGAAACAGGAATTCAGCAACTTCAAGTCAGCAACAAAAGCCTAGAAAGACAGATCTACAAATTTCAGAGCAAGAACAAGATGCAAAAATCAGATCTACAGGATTTAGGGCAGATGTAAGCGGAAGCAAGAATCACAGAGCCAACCTGGCTCTGATACCAGTTTGTAATCGAGATTGCCCTAAATCGATCGAGAAAAAACCAAAAAGGAAAACAACAAGAACACACGAATTGATCACCCAGTTCGGATCAAAAGGATCCTACATCTGGGGAGTCTCAGAGGGGAGACCCAGCCCGAAGAAATGCACTAGATCAAGAGCCATAAGAGTTCGTACAAGCTATGAAACAAGAAGCAAGCCTAGATCTAGAACAAGAACGAAAAACGCAGAAACAGAAGCAAGCTAGGGTGTAGGAATCGAAGAGGCTTCGGCCCCTCTCCACGGCTGAACACTGGGCTTCGTCTTCACTAGAGAAACCACCAATGACGACTCTCCGGCGACAAGCAGGCACCGGCAAAGACGTCCCTTCCTTCTCCCTCTTCCTCTCTTCCTTTCTCTCTGGTTTTCTTGAAAACGGCTAAGGTTTGTGTTTGGCAGAATGAGCTCCCAAATTACACATTTGCAAGCTTATATATGAGCTTACAAGCAAGAAACGTGCTGGAAACCAGCTTGTAGGAATGGGCCTCCACACACATGTTTTTCCAAGGCCCATATATTAGAATAAGCCCATTTGTATCATTTGAAATAAGCCAGCCATCCACTTCGGTTTTGCTTAGCTAACCGGGGTTGCTGTGACTTATACCATATGTATTTTTTAAGCAAATTCTAATATAAGGATCAAGGATATACTAAGCTTACACTTTACCTGTTACAACACTTATATGAACATATAAAGATTAATTACAACACTAACGTTTTTTGCTTTTAGAAAGTACTAGCTTTTATGATTTTGGTCAACTAAAAATATAGCTATTGATTTCATTGGTTGGTAACTGCACAACTTAAAAAGCTTTTGGACAACATTTGCTATTACGTACATATAATGGACGTGCATCTGAATGCTAAACTGCTGATTACAAAAATTAGTAATTGCCTAATTGGTTTTATTCTATGATAATACTAACATGAAATTGTGTGACTTGACTGCCATCTGAACGTGGAAATTTGCTCCATAGTTCAAGCTGTTAAATATTTGTACAAATATGTCTATACAGACCACGACAAAGTTTGTTTTGATATTGCTCGGTGACTCGGCTAAAGTCGTCGTGCCAAGACCAAAGATAAATAACCCAAACAAACTGACTAGTATAACATGCAAGTAAGGGGTCGAACCCAAGAGAACTGAGGCTTCTAGTATTAATATAATTATCAACCAAAGAAAGGGGGAATTGAATAGAGAAATCTAAACTAATCTAAACTAGGAAACAAATAACAAATCAAACAAACAAATATGGTAAAGCAGGTTCATTCAAAAGATCCACTCATGAAATAATCACTCGATCATAGATTTATCCATTGATTTCATTCACACATATGGTTAATTCCTATCCTGATCATTAACAATCGCAAGTCCACGGTCCAAGCAATTCTATAACCCTAGGCAAGGACGCTTAACCTAGAATTAGCATAGAGAACAAGGATATGCAGGATATAATATCAAACAATCAAGCTACGAGTCAATTGTAAGATAAAATAATCAATTCTCTTCTTAATCCTAGTTGCATAGACAACAGGTCTAGGTTAAGTTGTTTTCACAGATTAGTTTTGTCCACGGTCCAAATCTAATCAAACTGTGGAACATCAATCAATTCAATAGGTTAGCTACTCCTAGAGAAACAACAAACATTCATAAGATGAAGCACAAGTGAATCAATATCAACCAAAGGATAGAAATCAATTACCTAAATCTCACGAGTTCATACATCAGAGCTTCTCCCTTGAACAAACCCAAGGAGACTAGCTCTCCATAACTAAACTAAAAACCTAATTGAATTATGAATTGGAATGTGAATGTAAGAGGTCTCCCAAAACCTAAGGCTGGTTCCTCCTTATATAGCCCAAGGAAAAAGCTCCACGAGATAGATAAGGAAAGAGGCAAAAGATACAAAAGGAAACAAGATAGAAAGATTTCGGCCCGCTTCGGATCCGGAATCACCGTGGTTGCGTCGCTCCCACCGCGCCTGCTCTTTCGCAACAGAGAAGAACAAGTCGGTCTCGTCAGCCCCCGCGGTCGCGTCGGCCAGGCCGCGGTCGCGGTATCGGGACAGAATCGCTGGCGTCACTTCGGAGGCTGTTTTGACCATCTTCGGCTTGGAATCTGACTTCGGTGTAAAAAGATGAATTGAATCCCTTGCAGTTAGCTTTCCAATGGCACCGGAATCAGCTCAATCCGACCTCTGTAGCTCCAGATATGGCCTTCGCAAGCAAGTGGTGTTGCGCAGACAGCTCAAAACGCCTTAAAACTCTTGATTCTTGAATTCTTGTGTCTTCGGTCTTCTTATTACAATAATGCTCAAACTCTAACCTAAACACACTCAATATAACCCTAAAATACAAGAGTTAACCTATACAAAATAGAGCGAATCACTCGGTCCAATGGAGTTACAGTTGATGAGATCTCTGCTTATCAATCTGGAAGATGGGTGAGTGGTCCGGAAGCAGCATGGCGAGTTTTTGAGTTTGACCTCTACTCTATGCGTCCTGCAGTTATCCCTTTGTAGGTTCATTTGCCCCACATGCACGTCATTCGCTTCGCCGAGACTGCAAATCTTGTTGGCATTGTAAACAATGAAAATCGGAGCGCAACAATGCTTATTGAGTACTTCTCTTCGAATAGGCTATATAGGCTATCCTAAGTCCTATGTGACTTAGGATAGTTTTACCATTTTCAAGCTCTTATTTGTACTTGGCTTAGGTAAATACAGTTGGGGGTGGGGGTAATCATACACACAAGTGAGAGGTATGTTAAATGGGGTTTGATGCAGAATATTAGAGCATGATTGCTATAATTGTGAGACCCAATTTGCTTTTGACCAAACTTGATCATAATATATTGTTATAGATGACATTTGAAAAGGGTTGGTCAATTTTCACGATCTGAGTTTGTTTCCTTTTATCAGCTTCATACGTGGGGGATCAAGAGGTGGGTTTAAGGTTTCAGGTTTCAGGTTTCAACCATGTTCTATCATATGACACACCACTCTACGCCAGGTCCCGTGCAACCCACGGGGCTTTTGCCTAGTATTTACAAATGAAGATCACGTATATATACAAATCTTGATCTTTACTGTGATTAAAAAAAATGAATTTTACTAATATTTATTTTTACGGAAGTTTTAATCTCGTGATGATATCGTGATCTTTTTAGTGGGATTTGATAACCATATAATTTCAATGGATTAGATCTTGATGGATTTCCAATTAAATCTTGACATATTTGTAAAGGATAAAATTAAATCTTACGGGTTTTTGGAATATTTCTAAATCAAGATCATAACATAATCTTTTCTTGTAAAAGATTTCTTTTTGTCAACGGTAAATTTTGGCAGGTTTTGTGAATGGTAAAATTTCTATGTTAACAAACTACTTGTACAAAAGATAAGTGATTTTTAGTTTGAATCAATGTGATAATTGATTGATTAACGAAAAAAACACTTAAAAACTCTCCCAACAGATGCCAAAAAACCCTAGTGCCCCCGCCGCCGCCACCCATGGATGCCATCTCCGACCGGCAATTGACTACCGAAGTAGTCAATCGAAGTCAACAATTCCTCGAGAGAGCCACGTATCACTGGTTTCAGTAACCTCCGTCCCTCATCGAACCACACAAGTGTCGGAAGATGAACAGAAGAGACATGATGAAGGTCTCATGGACCCTTCTCTTGGCGGTGCTTTTCAGCAACAAAGAGATAAGAAGGGCCTCCATCAAGCTACGAATTGAGAGAGGCAGCAAAAGTACGCCCCGCCGGAGAGATTCGAAGTATCCAGTGACCAATTTGTACCAGATCTGGTCCTCCTACCAAAGGACGGTGGCGACACCGGGGGTTGTTGAAGATTGCTCTGTTGTCGCACATCAGGCCACAAAGAGGCGTCTCGAGTTACGAGTGAAGATGGTCACTTGTATGAGCTTCCTTGTTCATTACCATAGGTAGGGCCGTCCAATGATATTCGGGGGCCTTGTGCAAAATTTAAACGACTGTGTAAAATTGATTAGATATAAATTTAATTACTAATTTTAAAATTGATTAGAAGCTTAAGGGCTTCATTACCCAAATTACTACACCTTACATTGTGATTGCAGATCTTAATGAAATCCAAAGTCCACACGAAAAACGTGGAGGGGTCATTCCCTCTGCAACAAGGTTTGTACGATTACTGAATTTTAAAAGTGATTGCAACCTTATAGACATTCCGTCATTCGGAAATCTCTTCACATCGAGACGTTCCAAGGAACTAGATAAAAATACACTGGAAAAACTTGATCCTGTCTTGGTTAGTGACCAAGTTCTACAATGGTTCCCATCTATGTCCACCAACAATCATAACTTCTCTTCATCTGACCATTGCCCAATTTCCCTAGAAATTCCTACTGGAGAACTTGTCAAAGCCCGGCCTTTCAAATTCGAAGCAATGTGGACATCGAGAAATGATTTCCAAAACATTGTTAAACAAGCATGGAGGTATAACCTTCAAGGATCGCATATGTTGAAACTAATTAAAAAGACCCAACTGCTTAAAACAAAAGCTAAGATGTGGAATAGAACTACGTCTGGCAACATCTTTGAGCAATTTAATAAGGTAAATGAAGACCTACTGGATGTTCAAAAACAAATAATTGAGCACAATAATCACTCCCTCATTCGGAAAAATGAAAGACTATCCATGAAGAGGGAATGTCTGAGATCCAGTTCCAATTCGCATATTGGAAGCAAAGAGGAAAAAACAACCATATTCAACTAAACGATAGGAATACAAAATACTTCCATCGCATTGCAAGCGGGAGAAGAAACAAGACCAACATCCAAGAGATCACTACTACAGAAGGTACTTACATAACAGGACTGGGGAATATCAAACGCGAAATCCAAAAGGATTTCCAGGCCCGATTCCAAGGTAGTGACATCAATAAAAATAAGATGATGGAACTCACCCAAAGATGGAGGATAAGTCCCCTAGCCCCGACGGAATGACGGCATGCTTTTACAAGAAATACTGGCACATCGTTGGACCTGATGTCACTAAAGTAGTGAAAAGTTTCTTTCACTGTAACACCCCAATTTTAAACCAGGAATGTTACACGCCAGTGACCTCGGATTTGAAGTCCGAAGCCACCCTAGGCTTGATCCGAACAATTAATTTAATAACATTAAAGAATAAAATAAATAAAATAGTGGAGAAACGTTTTTTTTATTAAACTTCTCTCAATGGAGTTTAAAATTTTACAGCGGAAGATGAGAAAACTTAAATTACATAAAGAAGTTTATACTTGCACCTATACATCATCTAGGAATTGAAAATCCTAGTTCTGATCTCGTCAAATTGAAAACCAAATTAACTTTATAAACTATATTGCAAAAGTTCCAACCGCAGCTCAACTCTTCTCCAACTTACTTCTTTCGACCTGAAGAATAAGATCGTCTGATGTGCCGTGACGAGAAATACGGTTGACACCAGCCGAACCATGCAAAGGAAAGAATGTGGTCGGGTTAGTCTTGTGACAGACTAAGCAAATGGGGTTTTGAACATGGTTCTTTTGTGGTCGTACCCAGTTACTAGCATCGAACTCCGAATAAAAGCTGGTCGATGATCTAGCAACCAAAGTACTTCCCACGGACGAGGAAAAACTATGAGATGCAACAAAAAGGATTAGGACACCACACGAGTATGGTTCCGTAGAAGCTTGATCGATTTGTTGGGAACGTTTATTATTCACACAAAGATTTTGAAAAGCCTCCGTCGACTAATTGGATCCACGACCAACCTCACCGCATGTGCGAATTCAGATTGGAAAGAGGACCGTCATTAGCCGGGAGCAAGAATGGTTTTCCAAGTTGTACTAACCATCCTGGTTCATTAATTACGTGCACTAGCACTTATCTTAATTAATTTCAAAACTTTATACTTCACATTAATAACTTTTAATTTTTATCAACACTAGTCGAGATACAACGAACAGCGGTTTCCGTGGATTTGAAAAATGCACTAGCTAGGTGCAACGTCCCTCACGCGCAGTTGGGGCGACATGGTCATGACCAGCATTAGGGTATAGGGTCATCCTAATGCAGTTATAGAGAGGTCAACCGAGGACCGAAGGCTCCACCCCTAATTCTAACCTAAGTCCGTAACAAGCCACTACGAGGCTAACAACAAACAAAGCCACTACGAGGCTAACAACAAGCAAGGCCACGTACAAGGCCAACATAGATCGAACCTAAGTCCATACTAGCGTAGCCTAACAATAAGAACAACTACGCGAATAACAATGTCGTTAATACTAGGAATAAAACAACAACCTAGTTCATTTTAATTTCACACAGTTAGTTCCCAACAAACTGATAAAAACGAGCATGCTAAAACTGAACCAAACCACTTGCCTCGGATATGATGATTGACTACGGTTGACTCGCGAAAGAATGATTAACGACGATGGCTCGAATCTTCGTTAACGAATGATACCAGAAAAGAAATAATTCAAAATAAACATTAATAATTTATTTTGAAGAAAGGAATATTAGAGTTCATATCCTTCATGACTCTAATTTAAGAATAACCCCTTTGCATTTTATAATTTTTCCTTCAACCATTTTATTGATAAAGTTTCTTAGTAAAATCTTATATAATCTCCACTTCTCATTTTATTTTTAAAGAACTTACATAGTTGAATATTATAAGGTGACAATAACTTATACTATATTTTATCATATATAAAAGCATATAAGATTTTACTTTCACAAGGATTATTATTTTCTATAAAGTATTATCAATATTAATAAAATTAACTAATATTATTACTATTATTAATTAAAAATAATTATTACTATTATTATTATTTTTTTCAATAACAAAACCGAACAATACCCAAGTCGATCGGGCCGGGTCGGGCCCGACCGATTTCACGGGCTGCAATACGTAGCCAACCCCCCCCAAAACCGAAAGCAAAACAGAGCGCAGGGACCTTACTTCCCAGCGATTTCTGGGCGATTTAAGGAAGAGTTTAGACGATCAGGCTGCAGATCTGAAAACTAGGAACCGATACGAAGACGATGGTGGTGGCGGCACGGCGTTTCATGGTCGGACGAGGGAGAAAGAGGCCGTCGAAGTCGGCTCGTCGCAAGCAGAGGACAGCAGCGTTTTCGGCTCTTCCGGCGAGATTCCGAGTACTTTTCGACCGATTTTTGGGAGGTTTTGGAGTGTTTGAGGTTGTGCTATGGAAGGATGGACAGAGCACCAATTTATAGTTGCGATTAGAGGCTCGATTTGGCATAATTCCGCGAAGATTCGACTATTACGAGCATTAAACACCCCGCCTTCAATTCGATTCAATCCGATCGAATTTACTCGTTCTTATCTCCAATTCCACTGACGTGGAGCTCGTCTTCATCCTCCACATCACTCTCTCTTATCCAATCCTCGTCAGAACGCCATCAATTGGTCAAAGTTTATCCAATTCGAATTAATGCCATTAACCCTAACCGATAACTACACTCAAAATGGTGGTTAATTGGCTAATGAATACATCCAATTGATTGAGGTGTATTGAAGTTCTCGAAGAGGAGAATCCAATGCCACTGACGTCATCCATTTTCGTGGAGAATTGAAGGAGATATGGCCAATTGAAAATTGGGTGTTAAATTGGGTTGGGTTGGAGAAGAAGATGTTGGGTTTTACCCAAATAGCCCAACATTTCCGAAAAGTTGCAATTATGTCCTTATGACATACTTACTTATAAAATTGAGCACTTCACTAGGATAAAACTAATTTATTAATTTATCACATAATAATTATCTTAAATATATATGTACATAAATTGTACATTTCAATATAATAAAGTTTATTATAATTTAAATAATTACTAACATGATTTTATAAACTTATGACTTATGTTACCATTACATTATTCTTAAAATTCATTTAACCATTAATTCCAACACGATTTATATTATTAACAAGGGATATTATTTTTAATAAATATTAATCGCAACTTATTATTAATATTTTCGATAAAAAGGTAAAATTACCTTTGTACCCTTACGGAAAGAGAGGGTTATTACAATAGTACCCCCTTAAAAATAGTTTCGTCCCCGAAACTAGCTTACACTCTACCCGAGAATCCCTATGGAAGTGAGGGTCATTACATTCACTCTGGCAAGCTTTTAAAACAGATAAACCATACATTCATAACACTTCTTCCAAAATATGAGAACCCGTCTTCCACAAACCAGTACAGGCCAATCAGTCTCTATACTACAATATACAAAGTCATCTCAAAAATCCTAAATGCCAGGTTGAAAACAATCATGGGAAAGCTAATGCACCCAATGCAATCCGCTTTTATTGAGAAGAGAAGCATTCATGACAATACTCTTATTTCCCATGAAATTCTTCACTCGTTCAGGAAGAAAAAAGGACTTGGAGGATGGGCTGCAATCAAACTTGACATGGAGAAAGCCTATGATCGTGTTAATTGGGATTTCCTCACCCATGTCCTAAAAACATTCGGTTTCCACCCAAAATTCGTTGGTTGGATCAGAGAGTGTTTTTTTTTTTGATAGGATGATCAGAGAGTGTGTTGAAACTGTATCATTCTCTGTTCTAGTCAATAATGGTCCAACAGACCAGTTTAAACCAGCTAAGGGTCTCCGCCAAGGCGACCCCCTCTCCCCGTACTTATTCGTCTTAGCTGCAAAAGTGTTAGCAAGACAATCACAACAGGCAAGTCTGAACCCGAAAAGCAGAATTGGTATCCAAATTTCAAGAGGTGGTACCAATATCCCCTTTCTCACCTACGCAGACGATATCATAACTTTTGCTAAAGCAACTCACCAATCATGTGAAAACATAAGAAACGTCATTGATGACTATTGCGCTGCTTCTGGCCAGAAAGTCAACTTCCACAAATCGGTATTTCAAACAACAAAAAACATAACAAATCAAACCAAAAATCAAATTAAACAAACTCTTCACATTACAAGTACAACTGCTCTAGATAAATATCTGGGATTCCCCCTTATTAATGAAAGGGTCAATAAGAACACCTTCAACGCTTTAACTGCACGCAAGGACTAGAGACCACTTTGCCAAATGGAAAGCGAACACTCTATCTCAGGAAGGTAGGAAAACTCTCATCAAGGCAAATCTTTCAGCACAACCAAACTACTTAATGCAATCATTCTACCTCCCAAAAGCAGCTCATGACGAATTAGATAAAATCAACCAGAATTTCTTCTGGAACAAACAAAGTGGATATAAGTCACTCATTAGTTGGAACTCTATTTGTAGACCAACTAACCATGGCTGGCTTGGTATTGCGAAAACTAAAGAAATGAACCAAGCACTCCAGATGAAGTTGCTTTGGAAAATCATTGCAGAACCGGACAATCTGTGAGTCAAAATCATTAATGAAAAGTACCTAAAAACTACAAACCTTTGGAATTACAATGGAATTACAAAAAACAGTGTAACACCTCATGACAATGGTCCAAACTAATGAGCATGTGGGATGGTTTTCTCACCGGACTTTCATGGCATGTTGGTTGATAGACACATGTTAGGTAGTGTTTTAGAGCATGTTTAGTTAGGATTTTTATGGTTTTTTATTTAGTTTTAGTTAGTTTTGCTATTTCTGTTAGTTTGTAGAAAGTTTCGGATATCTACATTTTGTTGTGGTTTTTGATTGTAGATGTGAAGACAACAAGTGTAGAGGAGGTGAAGCCGAGGCATTGGAGGAGGCAAGAAGCGAACCAAGCCATGAGATTAGCCCCAAGAGGTGATGGGAAAAGCACACTTGGGTCTAGACAATGAATTGGAGTTGTTGTTTCGACATCTCTTGCTTGCAAGGGATGGATCGGGAGCTACAATGGTCTGATGGAAAGCTAACTCAAAGAGCTACAATTCGTCTTTTTACTCCGAGTCCAAATTCCAACTCGAAGTGTGTGAAAATGGCCTCTGAAGTGTCACCTGTCGACCAGAGCATGAAACTCGGGCATAGATGGAGAAACTCGCCCGAGTTTCCAGGTGTAAGCCCGAGTTTTTGGACCTGAGTCTCTGCTGTGAAAACTCGGGCAAAGCTGCAGAAACTCACCCGAGTTTCCATGGTGCATGCCCGAGTTTTCGCCCGTGTCCGAGTTAAGACGAGATTTTGTACGAGATCCTTTTGAGTCTTTTGGGTTATGTTTTTAGATATATTTTTGGAGACATTATTATATATAGATAGCCTTTAGTTCTAGGTATTATTATCTCATTATTCTTGACTTTGGGATTTTTGTTGGAGCTTTGAGAAGAAGAAACCTCTTTGGAGAACTTCTAAGCTTTTCAATGTTTTTCAACAACTAAACCCTTTTTGCTTAACTAGTTAATTGAAGTTGTGAACAAAGTATTATTGTGAGGTTTGATTGTTCTTAATTTCCCTTGACTAGATTGTTTTCTCTGTGCTTGATTGCTTAATTTCAGCCTAGGGTTTTATTAGCTTGATCACCTAATATGATCTCTAGATTGAATTACAACTAGATCTTTCTAATTACCGGTCGGTGTTAATTAGATCAATAGTAGAATCTTTAATCAATCTAGGACTGGTAGGATTAATTGATTAGAGAAGAGAATTCAATCGCATGTCATTTGGATGTCTGGTTGCTCTGAATGCATGTTTCCATTGATACTTGAATCTTAATGTTGTTGTCAAGTTGAATCTAGGAGGTCTCCTAGGTTATTTGATAATTAGGGTTGTTAGTACCGGTCGGGCTAATAGCTAGAATTGAAGTATGATTAATAATGCCATGAAGTTGGGTTATTAGCATTCCGGAATAGAGTAGTCAAGGTAAAAAGAGAATTTTGATAATCAATGATCAATAATCAAGTTCACAATGGATATTAACTAGTTGAGCATATTTCTCTCATATTCTATAAATCAATCTTAATTGAATGTTTAATTAGTTTAGTTATTAGATTCACATTCAAAAACCCCCCTTTTAGTTCTGAGTAATACAACAATAAACATTGAAAACCTGAGCCTCTGTGGGATCGACCCTTACTTCCCTACTATATTAGTTGGGTTGTTCGGATTACTTTGATAGGTACTAAGGCGACTAAAATACCGCTTATCATTAGTGGTGGTAAAACCATACGTTTCTGGAAAGACAATTGGATAATCGATGGGGTACTCAAGCCCACATCTACTAACTTGTCTGTGTGGGATGAGGATGAAACAGTAAGCAACTACATTAGGGATGATAATTCCTAGGACATTGATAAGTTGATACGTGTCCTTAAGCCTGAAGAGGTGGACGAAGTCCGTAAAGTCATTATACCCCTAAACAACATTACTCATAGGCTCTATTGGAGACCAAGTAAGAACGGTTGGTTCTCCACGAATGCTACCATGAAATGGATTCAGGATAAGAAAAGAAGCCCCAAAATTGATCTTGATTGGATTTGGAAACTAAACATTCCCCCTAAACAAAAGAACTTCTTGTGGAAAATGTGCCGAAATGGGTTGCCCACAAAATCCAGGTTCGCTACAAATCTCATTCTAGTCCCACAAAGATGCATTTTCTGCAATAATATAAATGAGGATGCCTTTCACCTTTTTCAGGAATGTAGCCACATAAACCAAGCTGTAGAGCTCCTAGACCAGGATATCAAGCTAAAACTAAGTAGAATTGGAAATGACAATCGTCATCCTACAAGTTTTTTAGACAAGATTAGAACTAAACTTGCAAAACAACAATTAGAAACCGTCTTAACCCTTTGGTGGAGCACATGGTTCCTTAGGAACAAAAGTGTTTTCGACCAAAATAACAGTTGCCAAATAAGGTTGACGACGACAGTGGAGTTTTCTAAGAAGCAGATAGTTGACTAGCAAAGTGCAATGGCGTCGAAAAACAAGGAAAACAAAAACCGGTGTGGAACCAAACCCAAAAGTAGGGAAAGTTCCAGATGGACAACACCCACAAAAACAACTTTAAACTACACTTTGATGGTGCGGTTAATTCGGAAGGTATCTCTTCTTTTGGTTATGTTATCAGGAATTCGGAGGGGGTCCCCATCATGATGGATGGTGGATATCTTGGACGTCGCTCCATGGTGTTTTCCGAAGCTTATGCTCTTCGTTAGGGGATTATGGAGGCTATTCGCCTTGGCATTCCCCGTCTTTTTATTGAAGGTGACAACCTGCAGGTCGTTGAAGCAGTGTTGGGCAATTGGAGCTGTCCGTGGGAGGTGGAGCTCATGCATGCGGACATTCAGACCTTACTAGGTCAGCTTCAGAGTTGGGGCATCAGGCACATCATTAGGGAAGCCAACTCGGTGGCTGATTTTATTGCAGGCTCGTTTCGTCATGTGCCATCTTCTACTTTGTGTTCCGATCCGATCCTTAGGGACCTCATTTGCAAGGATGCTATAGGATAGTTTTTTGTGTAAAACTAGCCTAATCTCTTTCCTGTATCAAAAAAAAAACTAATTGTACAAAACCAATATGAATGAAATGGAGTATTATACAAAAAGCAACTTAGTAATAGTAGGATTTACAAATGAAGAGCACGTATCTACAAAAGATGAGCCATGAGTTTCTACAAAAAGAAAAAAAAATGATCCATGGGTTGTTACTTGTTAGGGTTAGATCAGGATTTGTTAATGTTAAATAAAAATTGGCATATATTTTTTTAATGATAAATAAATTTTATTAATCTTTATGTTTGTTTTCAAATTCAGGATTATATCGTAATCTTCATTGTTTCGGATGTTGTTAACGATTTGATTTGGTCAATTGTTAAGAAAAGAATTTGATTTATAAATTCTCCGTAGCATGAAAAATTAATGTTATAAAAAGGAAAGACATATGTGGATATATGATATTATGATGTGTCTTAATAAGATACTATTTTGAAAAAGTTTATAAATGACATGGATAATAAATACGATGTGGCTTAGTTAAAAATTTAAAAAATAAATAATACATGACATGGTGTAACAATAGGCTGACAGTGGCGAAATCTTACGTGGCACATCCTCGGGGCGACATGTGAAAAAATTTGAGGTGGTGCAACGTGGTAGCTCCAATCCTTACGACTTTTATATATATACATAGATTATGATATCGTTAAAGAAATTATACATGATTAATGAAAAATATAACATCATTAAGTGTATATAATATAAATGTGAAACCTAAATATTAAAAAATAAAATATATAACATTAAAATTAATATAAAATAATTTTTTTTATTAAACTATAAAAATCTGATCTGAAGCGGGACCGGAAACCTCCATTTCCATGGACCGAGGACCGAACCGGTATCCTCCAAGTCCGGTCTCGATCCGTGCCAATTCGGTCTGAACCGGATTTTGCCCGTCCCTAATCACCCTCTCACATGTTTTGCACCAAAATTGGTGGTCTAGTTTAGGTAGACCTTTTTTACATTTACCGATGGTGCTTGAAGAGTAAAACCATCCATTTTTTTGTGCAAACTTGTTGTAATAGTCGGTTCCATTTTAGCCTTAAAGATTTATCCATAAGTCCGAAATATTAACTCAAATCAGTTAGAGCAAAGTCTATCCTTTAGGGAGAAACATTACAGTTAAGCCATATATAGTAAGCTTATCCTTTATCCTTTATCCTTTATGGAGAATATGTAGTATCTAGATATAGCAAATTAGTTCGTAATCTTGTTAGTTAGCAAAATCCTTAACCACCTTAAGATTATATTTTCCTCGTAGGTATCTATTTAGCCCTAGCCTTAACTTCATTCCTCCGCCATCAACTAGTGGTCTCCCAATTTCCGTCGAAATCGGCATTGTTGTGACTTGTGAGCGGTGCTGTTCGTTAAGCAACTCAAATCTGCCGTCACTTAGTGGTCCAATCCAGCCTTTTCGTTCGATCGTAATCGGGTATCAAGCCGAGCACCCTCAACTGTCATTGATTCGTCCCGGTCCCGCTTTGATCGGTTCCGTTCGCCGGAGGTCCGATCGTATGTCGCCGGTAAGTCGTATTTTGTTCCGTTCGGTTTGCACGTCCTGTTTTGTCGTCGGTGGGCTCGAGCATCGTGGGTGGTCGGGCCTAGGATTGAGTCATGTTGGTGTCGGGCATCGAGCGTAAGGGGCTGAAGTCGGGGTTTGTGCAGGCGTGGGAAGGGGCGGTGAGAGTCGGGTTGAGGCAGAGTCGGGGGTCCGGTTTCCAAGGCAAGTGTGTGGTCAAAAGTCGGAGTTGAGGGTCTGCGCACGTAGTTAGATATGAAGGTTGGAAGAGGCTCGTGCGGGTGTGAGTAATTAAGCTGATTGATATCGAATTTTGAGCGAGAGTCTGCATGTATAAAGCTATAAGAGGCTGGGAATTTAGTAATTAGCCACTAACCTAGCCTAAGTAGTGCTCAGGTAATTAAGGAGGAAAAGTCAGAGTTTGGGAAATCCTTTGTGGGTTGTAGAAGATGATTTCAACGAAAGAAAAAAAAAGGGGTTATTAGAGGATTTTTTTTTTTAAATAGGAATAAAATTAATATTAGGAGGGGATGTGGCAGTTGGGTTTAGTCGAGATCGATTCGGCTTGTTTTCGGGTCCTTTCAATTCCTTTATACACAGGAGAAGGGTGCAATCTAATATTATCAATATTATTATCGTATTTAGGAGATCGATCCTTTTTGAGCCTTGACAGTGCTTGTTCATAGAGGAATCCTTCGTCCTTCAGGTAAGTCGATTTTCGACTTGCTCAGGCCTGTTCTAGCCTGTTAGGGTTGCGTGGTAGTTATGAGATTGGTTTTGGGAACTAGTCCCGATCGATCTTTTAAAGTGTTTTGATATGTGTGCTATGTGTAAATGATTTTGGAAATCCGTTTTGAAAGTTGTTATCTATATACGCATATTTTCGTCGTCGTTTTCTCTGTGATGGGCAGCGCTCCAGTGGAGGCTTATTGTGGATGGTTGTGATGAGATGGATGGTTGTGATGAGATGAACGGTTGGATTGAGGATGGATGGTTACGAGATGGCCCGTCTCTGAGTCCGGCGTGGGATCGATACGCCGTTGTCATGGCTTGTGGTGTTATAGGGGCAGTGCCGCATAACCTAGGTAGTGTGATGGTATGTAGTGTTATAGGGGCAGTGCTGCATATCGTAGGTAGAGTTTCTGATTGCAAGTCTTATGTGGAGATAACTGAGTGACTAACTGGACTTAGGACTGGACTAGAGATATGTGTGTGATTGTGGACTTGTTTGCTGACCTTAGAAAAACTGTTTTGAAACGTCTTGTAACTTCCATGTTGATTCTGACTTGATAGGATAGGATCTGACCCCTCGGGGAACTATTTTTCATTCCAAGTACTCAGGATCCCGTGACCGAGCCTCGGCGCACCGGTGGTGCGGAGTAGTAGCGCGTGTCATAGTATTGGGGTTGGATGTTATTATTAGTATTGCTAGTTTTATTACTATTTGACTTTGAATTATATTAAGTGAAATTTCAGATGTTTGCCTTTTAGGATAAGTGGTGGAATTTGAGTGTTTCAATTTGGATTTGCTCTTGGGGATTGGTGCATGACAATTTGTTTTAAAGTATAACTGTTATTTCATTCAAATACAAGTTGGATGTTTTCCATGTTTTCTCGCTGTGCCCGCGTTGCAAGATCCGAATGTCCGTTGTCAAACCAGCTGGGTAGTGCCTCGTGAGGTCTACTACCAAGTAACGCCTTGTCAGAAGGACGGGGTGTTACACTTGTGTGATTTGGACTTCACAGCGGAAAGTATCCTATTAGTATTTGGAGCATCCACACTAGAGAAATGTTGAAAATTTCTTAACTAAAAAAGAAAATCAGTAAAGTCAGAATTATGTTAGAGAAAATTTCTCAAATATCAGAGCAAATTTCTTGTAGTAGAATAGGAAGAGGAGTGAGAAATAAAATTTGTCTTGTAAATTAAAGCTGATAATTGTCAGATATTATTGATTTACTTTTTGTTATTTTTTAGTTAAGAAATCTAGAAGATTTCTCCATTGTGGATGCTTTAAGGAGGCACAAATTAGACATGCAAACCAGCTATTTGTAACAAAGGAGTTGTAGGTTATGCTAATGATTACCTTTTTCTGGTCCCTAGACCACTCAAGTAGTTTTGATAGGGTGCTCTCAATTATGCCTTTAAAGTATGCAATTGTGTCTATCTTGATGCTGCTAAAATTGTTTTCACACCGTTATAAGGGGTGCACTGATATTTGAAAGATGTTGATAAAACATAAATAGTGCCTGGTACGACCAATGAAATCTTTTAAGGCGGGGATTTCACTATCATCGAAGATACTTGTCCCTGAAGTAGTTCAGAGATACATATCATCTATTTAAGATAGAGGATTAAGAAGCATCGTTATGGACTATGCATGTAAAATATAAATATCTTACCATAAAAGTGGTATACTTAGTGTTGAATTGTTTAACATTCAAAGAAGATAATATGATGGTATAGGTTTCTGGGTGGTGAGATCTCTTTTCAAGTAATTCTTCTCCCAACTTGTCCCATAGAGTAATAAATAACCTTCTTCCTCTCTTGTTGATGACGTGAAAATCAAGAGTTTTAGTAGTTTTTGTACTTTGCACTTAGCTTGTTTCCCAACACTCGCCACACAACTCATGACATCTACATAATGAAACACATAATTGATATTGTCTTCTCATCTTATTTATATTAAATATTTAAGTGTTGTAAATGATTATAAAGCCTCTTTACCAACTAAGTACTTTTGATTCGTAGATTACAAGTCTTCAAATGTAACCAAGTTGTATCGGTCCCGTACAAATCTTTCAGGTTAAATCTCTAATTCGTTAAATATGGTAGATTTTCCTAGCTCGATCACGTGGATTTCGTTTTTCATAATTTGGAAATCTTTCTTGTTTGGGACTACTTGCATCTTTTCCACAACATCTGGAGTTCCTTCTTTCAATTTTTAGAAAGAATGAGCAATATTGCTCTTTGTTGTACAATGTACAGTATTTCCTTGAATGGTAGTGTAACAGAACAATTACAATCTAAACACATATTAAATGCAAATACAACTAGACAATCTACTCGAACGTTCCAACTACATCGGATGGCAGCCAGTTGAACGACAGTTGTATAATTACGTGAGTATTTAACGCTTCGTATTTGTTAATTAAGAGGATCTTCTATATTACGACATATAATGCATTTATTTTTGAATCGCAATTAGGGTTTTAAGAAAGCACAAGCTCCGGCTAAAGGTGTGCTTGCTTTCGTAAGAAAACGTATGTCAGGGGGAGTCCAATCGAATCGTTGAAGCAACATCAATCAACCACTGAAAAAGGGAAGATGAAGCCTATTTCTGGCATTTCGTTTCCTGACAAACAAAGAGTGCAGGTATTGGAAGCTATGGTTGAAGCAATCAAAACTTATTAGAAAAGAAAGATTGATGCTTTGGAGGAAAAGGTAAAGGAGGTGGATGAATCCATGGCTAAAATGATGAAATCTAAGAACAATAAGATTTGTGAGGCCTATGTATGGTTGAATGGTTATGATGCTCAGACCCATAAAAGTGCACATGAATTAGAAGTTGAGGTTGTAGATTTTAAAATGCAACTTAGATTGGCTAACAAAGAGAAGGCAACATTGGAAACTCATGTGGAATGTCTGAGAAGGGAGTTGGTTGAATACAATGAGAATGGAATCTAGAGAAGATGGACACAGTTGCGATCTTAAAAGAATGTATCCATCCAATGAACCAGGGCCATATGACTGGCTCAGATACTCTTAGCAATGAGCATATGGCTTTGTCGGACAACATGGGTTTTCGGGTGATAGTTTTGACATTTGTGTAGGTGGAGGGGATTGGTCCAACAACATGTACTGATGGATGTTTGGGATGAAGCTAACTTTGTGCAGAAAATCTCTAGAACTCCCTTTACATAATATTGAGATATGGATGAATATCAGGTTTTTGAGAAAGTAGTTCTCACTATATGTAATTTGATGTTTTATGAGTAATCAATGAATATTACTTTTACATAGTACGTTCATGTCGCATTCAATAGCTTATAAAAAGGCTATTTAAATCACTTGTTAATTTATGCATGGGCAATGCCATATGGTTCAATGGATTTGAGCATCAGTTATCCCTAATACCTACTATTAGTATAGAATTGCTTTTGAGTAATGTGCTCGACACACTTGATATTTCTTAATATCAGTTTTTTGAGACTAAAGTTCTTATTGCTTAATGAGGCTAAAGTCCTTTATGTTTTTGAGTAAAGAAAGACTCTAAAAGAGTTTCAAGATTAATTACCACTTTTGTTCAACCCTTGAATCTTTTCCAAGAGCAGAAGCAACTCCTTCTACAGAAAGGAACTCCACAAGTAATGCCACAGCATAAGCAATTTCATAGTCTATCTCTTTTGGATGGTCATAACTATATGATACTCTTTCATACTTTAGTTTCACAACTAACTTTTGTTTTTTTTAATTATACTACACTGTTAACAAAAGTTGTTGTGGAATCTATGAAGATGATATCGAAGAGGCAATGGACATCAGCTGTTCAACCTTGCCTTGACCCGCAATTGCCTTAGGTTTTCATGAAGCTCGAAAGTGGTCAACAAAAAAACAGCTCAACTCATGGAAGAAATGGTTATATATAACCATACTTATCATGTTCTATATTTCATTGATCGAGTTGGACAATTCATTTTACTTGTTTTCCAACACTTGCCACACAACCCATGACATATACATAATGAAACACACAATTGTTGATTAAAAAACACACACACACAATTGATATTGTCTTATCATCCTATTTATATTAAATATTGAAGTGTTGTAGATGATTATAAAGCCTCTTTACCAACTAAGTAATTCTGATTCGTAGGTTGCAAGTCTTCAAATTCAACCAAGTCGAATTGGTACCGTACAAATCTTTCAAGTTTGATCTCTTATTCATTGAATATGGTATATTTGCTTAGCTCGATCACATGGATTTTGTTTTTCATAATCTAAAAATCTTTCTTGTTTGGGACTACTTGCATCCTTTTCACATCATCTAGAGTTCCTTCTTTCAATTTTTAGAAAGAATGAGCAATATTGCTCTTTGTTGTACAATGTATGGTATTTCCCTACATGGTAGCGTAGCAGAAGAATTACAATCTAAACACATATTAAATGCAAATAAAACTAGACGATCTACTCGAACGCTCCAATTACAGCAGGTGCAAGCATCCATTTGAATGACAATTGTATAATTACATGAGTATTTCTATGCTTCGTATTTGGTAATTAAGAGGACCTTCTATATTACGACATTTAATGCATTTCTTTTTGAATCGCAATTAGGGTTTTAAGAAAGCACAAGCTCCGGCTAAAGGTGTGTTTGCTTTTCGTCATAAAATGTATGTCAGGGGGAGTCCAATCGAATCGATGAAGCAACATCAATCAACCACTGAAAAAGGGAAGATGAAGCCTATTTCTGGCATTTCGTTTCCTGACAAACAAAGAGTGCAGGTATTGGAAGCTATGGTTGAAGCAATCAAAACTTATTAGAAAAGAAAGATTGATGCTTTGGAGGAAAAGGTAAAGGAGGTGGATGAATCCATGGCTAAAATGATGAAATCTAAGAACAATAAGATTTGTGAGGCCAATGTATGGTTGAATGGTTATGATTTTGAGACCCATAAAAGTACACATAAATTAGAAATTGAGGTTGTAGATCTAAAAAGCATCTTAGATTTGCTAACGAGAGAAGGCAACATTGCAAACTCGTATAGAGTGTGTGAAAAGAGAGTTGAATGAATTCAAGGATAAATGGAATCTAGAGAAGATGGACAATACTGCGATCTTAGAAGAATGCATCTATCCAATGAACCAGGGCCATATGACTCGGTCAGATACTCTTAGTAGTGAGCACATGGCTTTTGCTAGACAGCATGGGTTTTTCGGGGATGGTCTAAACAACCGAGTCCCCAGCAACGGCGCCAATTTGATAGAGGTATTTTAGTCGCCTTAATACCTATCAAAGTAATCCGAACAACCCAACTAATGTAGTAGGGAAGTAAGGGTCGATCCCACAGAGACTCAGGTTTTCAATGTTTGTTGTTGTATTACTCAGAGTCAGAAAAGGGGGGTTTTTGAATATGAATCTAAGAACTAAACTAACTAGACATGCAAAGGATGATTTGTAAAATATGAGAGAAGTATGCTCAACTAGTTAATATCCATTGCGAACTTGATTATTGATCATTGATTATCAAAATTCTCTTTTTACCTTGACTAATCTATTGCGGAATGCTAATAACCCAACTTCATGGAATTATTAATCCTACTTCAATTCTAGTAATTAGCCCGACCGGTACTAACAACTCTAATTATCAAATAACCTAAGAGACCTCCTAGATTCAACTTGACAACAGCATTGAGATTCAAGTATCAATAGAAACATGCATTCAGAGCAACCAGACATCCAAATAACATGCAATTGAATTCTCTTCTCTAATCAATTAGTCCTACCAGTCCTAGATTGATTAAAGGTTCTACTTTTGATCTAATTAATACCGACCGGTAATTAGAAAGATCTAGTTGTAATTCAACCTAGAGATTCAATTAGATGGCCAATCTAACAAAACCCTAAATCAAATTTATTCAATTAAGCATAGAGAAAACAATCTAGTCAAGGGAAATTAAGAACAATCAAATCTCACAATAATTCTTCATTCACAACTTCAATTAACTAGTCAAGCAAAAGGAATTTAGCTACTGAAAGACATTGAAAAGCTTACAAAGTTTCCCAAAGGATTCTTGTTTTTCAAGTCTTCAATAACCAATGTCAAGGATATTAAGATTCAAAGATAATAAAACCTAGAACTAGGGCTAACTATATATAATATGTCTTCCAAAAATATATGTAAAAACATAACCCAAAAGGCCCAAAAAGATCTCGTACAAAATCTCGTCTTAACTCGGACACGGGCGAAAACTCGGGGTAACACCCAGAAACTCGGTCGAGTTTCAAAGCCTCATCCCGCGTTTTCACTGCAGAGACTCAGGTCACGAAACGCGGTCTGAAACCACGAGACGCGGCCGCGTCTTAAACATCTCCTGCCCGCGTTTCACGCACTGGTCGACAGGTGACACTTCAGAGGCCGTTTTGACATACTTCGAGTTGGAATTTGGACTTGGAGTAAAAAGATGAATTGTAGCTCTTCGAGTTAGCTTTCCAATGACATCAAAATCAGCTCAATCCAACCATTGTAGCTTCAGATCCATCTCTTACAAGCAAGAGGTGTCGAAACAACAACTCCAATACATAGTCCGGATCCAAGTGTTCTTTTCCCATCACCTCTTGGGCTAATCTCATAGCTTGGCTCTCTTCTTGTCTTCTCCAATGCTTTGGCTTCACCTCCTCTACACTTATTGTCTTCACATCTACAATCAAAAACCACAACAAAGTGTAGATATCCGAATCTTTCTACAAACTAACAAAACTAGCAAAACTAACTAAAACTAAACCAAAAACCATGAAAATCCTAACTAAACATGCTCTAAAACACTACCTAACATGTATCTATCAATGGGATTGGTCGAACAACATGTAATGAAGGATGTTTGGGATAAGGCTAACTTTGTGCAAGAAATCTCTAATAGTATACATCTCTCTTTACAGAATATTGATAGACAGATATGGATGAATATCAAGTTTTTGACAAAATAGTTCTCTATATATGTAATTTGATGGTTTATGAGTAATCAATGAATATTCCTTTTACATAGTATGTTCTTGTTGCATTTAATAGCTTACATAAAGGTTATTTAAATATAACAACCGCTATTTTTATAAGAAATTATATACTTCATTGCAAGTGTACAACTATATTCTTATAAATTCGGTTTCTTAACGATAAACTACAACTTTCAAGAAATAATATTATTCATTGAATTGAAGTATGATTTACTATAGAAAGTAGATGTTTGTTATATGAAAATAAAATTGAGTATCTTCACTTATAAATAATTTACTAGTCTATTTATTATAAAAGAGATAAATAAATAAAATGTAATTTAAGAAGATTAATATTATTGAATGCCTTTAATACCCTTTACCCTTATAACAATCTCTACTAGCAAAAATGTCCCATTTTTGTACATTTGCATCCATGCCTAATGAAAATATGAAATGCCCAATTTAAATATGAAATTCCTTTACACTAAATTCCGAAAATCTTAAAATTGGACCCTTTATTCAGTGACAAATACTAAATTCTTGGATTGTTGATTCTCGAAAAAAATGATCAAAAACTATGATTCTTCCGGTTCATCGGTTCACCCCCTTCTTCAATTCTTCCATTAATTTCCGTCTCGAATTTGGCCGAAAACTACAAACAAAACCCAAAACCACCAAATCTAATCTTCCATCTCACTTGTTCGATCGGCTCATGCGTACTACTTGCTAGCTCGAAGATTCCTGATTTGAGCTCAGCTAGGGTTCATGGTGCATCTGGAAATTTAGAGTTGGTTTCAGTTAATTGTATACTTAATTTAGTATGCGTAATAAGAAGAAAGGTCCAATAAGTTAATTCGAATTCCTTTTTCGGGCATCTTCTTATGATTTCTATTATTAAATTAGGTTGTAGTCCGCATTTAATAGTGTTGATTATGTAAAAGTCGAATGTTTGTGTATGTATGATAAGAGTGAAGTTGATTACTTCCGAAAGTAGCTCAATTAAAACATTTCAACCTTACTTCTTTTGCTTCTTTCTTTATCTCAAATAAAAGATATTCCTCTAATACAGATTTACACTTTTCAGGGGGTAATTGTCGATGATTGAGGGCAATAATTTGAGGGAGATTTAGAGCTCATTTAGATTAATTGGATTTTATCGTGGGTAATGCGAAAAAAAATACGAGTAAATTAATGTGCATTCCTTTTGTGAACATGCCCTTGTGATTTATATCGCTAAATTAGATATTTGTTCATATTTAATAGTTAGGGTTGCGTAAAAGTCGAACATGTCTATTTATATGCGTGTATGTAATCACACATTCATTTCACTTCACTGATTTCGTTAGTTTAGTTTTCTAATGAAAGTTCTAGAATAATAATATATGTTAGGAAAATTGATATATAAATTACTAAAAAATAAAAGATTTTCCTCTATTACTTCAAACACATAAACATAGTAATAAACGTGAAAATGTCTTTGATCATCTAATCAACTAAATGACTCTCGAGGCTATTATTCGAAAATCTCCAATTCGCCTCTTATAGAGACGGTCCTCACCAAAAAAAGTCAAAATTGACCAAGAGTGTCATGATTTTCTAATGGAATATCTATGGGTTTGGAATCCTTGCCTTGCCCTTATGTGGAGTCCGTCGTCACCAATGAAAACAAAGACACCATTCTCATTTTCATTCTAATCACATTCATAGTTTAAGGCTGATGGTATAATTTTACATTGTTTTAGTGCAACATAATTAAAGCAATGCATGTATGTTGAATACATTGGCATCATATTGAATGGCATGCATATTTTTCCCCATTGATTGATTGACTTCTATATGTTAAAATCATGAACCAAATTTCTTCATAATGTATACAATCGATGTACAGTTGTATACTTTGAACATTTATATAGACAAATCATTTAAAATTAAGTGCACAATATATTATACTAGATTTATCAAATCTCTCTAATTTATTATCGACAAGGAATTATGTTCAAGCGTGGCCAAAACATGCTTTGTTTTGCTAGGGAAGTTGGATCAAATATACTTGAATCTAAATGCATGTTGCATAATACTCTAGTAAATAGTTTTCGAAATAGTCACTATCACTGTCTTAGACTACAATGTATCACAAAGAATCGATTCATGTGCAAATTTCGACTTCAATCTTCACCCTTATTAATTACCTTAGAAAACATAACCCAAATGAAAAATATAAAGATAGAACACAAGAGTATCAAATCTCTTATGCCCATTTTTGAAGATTACAAGAAAAAGAAAAAACATGCACTAAAATCATATCAAAAAAGAAAGAAATGAGCCAAATTGTTCAAATATCATAAGTTACACCCTTTGAAGATAACTATGAATCATGTACAATGTTTCTTAGTCACCCAAACAAGGCAAGTGGTTTAATTCAAAGAATTCACCAGCTATAAAACACATGGGCTAATTTCAGTCAATTCACCACTTTCATTGACATCTTCAAACAAAATGTTTGCTCACCAAATCACCCAAGAAGAGTTCAATCTCTTCCATGCCAATGATCGTAAGCTCTTCAGCATTCTCATCTTTACCCTTGGCAAAGACCCAACTCACGCCATTCGAGTCATGGGCCTTTGGCTTTGGCTCGAGCGGATCACCTTAAAAAGCTCCATTGTCATCACCATGCTATCCTTGAAATACAAGAAATACCAGACCATTGACACCCTATTCGAAGAGTCTATGTTGTGCCTCCATGTGGCGACCTTTGGGCCCACCGTTAACGACAATATCTCGGTGCTCATTGCCTTTCTAAGAGAGATAAAAATGAATGTGTCTCTTTTGTACTTCCATGAAAAGTGCACCTCTGTTTTACATGGTGTTGGAAGAATTGTCGAAGATGTTTGTGCTAGGGCTTTTAAGGATATTCTTGACCGGTTTAAGAATGACAGGGGCAGCTCAAGTGTTGGTCGTGCTGTTGTTGGCGAGAGTAGATTGAGGCAAGGTATGTATGATTTCGATGCTTATAACTTTGGACTCGTATCCAATGATTACAAGAAGGCGAACGAGCAAGATGATGTTGAGGAGTTGTTCATGAGGTTGAATCATTTGAGTCTTGATTCAATACCCGTAGAAGACCGATTGGGAGAAGGTAGGGAGATAAGTGGGAGAGGAAGCAGCAACAAGACCCTTTTCTTGACATTTTCAAAGGGATACCCTATCTCTCAAAATGAAGTCAGAGAGTTCTTCACCAGGTACGTAATCTAATTCATGAGGATCTAATGTCGTTGATCAGTTTATATATGTTTTTGTTCAAACTTGACTCACTTTGCTTGCAACGTTCGTACACATAAACATATCAAATGTAACATCTCCTAAAAGCATAGAATCACCATGCTTTTTTGAATAAGAAATTCAAGCCTAATCCATTAGCATTGGAGCAACTTGGTGCAATACATTTGTTAAATACTCCATCACTATATACATGTAACATATACAAGCTTTACATAATATATATCTAGGCTCTTTGGAGACATAATAGAGGGGTTACACATGCAAGAAGTAGAAAGAAATGAGCAACCATTATATGCAAGGCTGGTGGTTCGTGACACCCCCATGGTGAACTTAGTGTTGCAAGGACATAAGAAGATCAAGTTTAGCATCAATGGCAAGCATGCTTGCGTCCGAAAGTATGTTCGCAAGAGGTCCGAGTCGCCTCCGACACCCAGAATGCTCGGCTAGTTCAACTTTGATGTTACTTTCAATGTTGTATGTTGGATTTTAACGTAATTTGTTTGTTGTAGAAGAGCAAGATGAACTTGATGGGCCTAATAATGTATGACTTTTGCAACAGATTTTAACTCAGTCAATAATACAAGAAGTATCTTGAATTTTTTAGCGTTAATTGACATCATTGTCACGTTAATTTTGGCAGCTACATACACATACCACATAGCATATACACTAGTATATGTAAATGACATACATGATACCTATTATTAATTTTATTCAAGGAAAAACAAGTAAAGAAGTTGCCAAATACGCAAAGACTTACTTCTACGGTGTTTCGTCCACTTGCGACTGTTCCATAACGAGAAACTTTGCCGTGACAAACACGAAATCGATTTCACAAATTATAAACCTAATTTTGAAGATTGAGATTGGAATTAGGGTTCTAGATTTGAGGAGGAGGATAGTGGAAGAAGAGGGGAAAGGTCCAGTATCCGTAATAAGAAGAAATAAAATGTAATTTAAGAAGATTAATATTATTGAGTGCTTATAATTCCCTGTACCCTTAGAACAATCTCTACTAGCAAAAATATCCCATTTTTGTACATTTGCATCCATGCATAATGAAAATATGAAATGCCCAATTTAATTACACATATGCCCAAATTCTTAAAATTGGACCCTTTAATCAACAGAAGTTAAATTCCAAAATTCTTAATTTTTATTCTTTTTATCCTTTTTATCCAATGACAAATGATAAATTCTTGGATTGTTGATTCTCGAAAAAAATGATCAAAAACTATGATTCTTTCGCTTCATCGGTTCACCCCCTTCTTCAATTCTTCCATTTCCGTCTCGGATTTGGCTGAAAACTACAAACAAAATCCAAAATCACCAAATCTAATCTTCCATCTCACTTGTTCGATCGGCTCATGCGTACTACTTGCTAGCTCGAAGATTCCTGATTTGAGCTCAACTAGGGTTCATGGTGCATTTGGAAATGGGGGTTTCTTTCGTTCCTGGATTTTCATGTGAATTTCCTTTTACGTTGTTTTGTTGCCTCTTTGAGGAGGAGATGCTAAATTCAATGCCGGCTCAAAGGGGTAGGCGAGAGGGGCGGTCGTCACGGGCCCCAAAAAACTAGAGGCCCCCGTTTGTCATCTATCTCCGAAGATCAGAGGTTCCTGTTTGGGAAAACGTTTATACTAATAAAATTATATCCATTAAAACTAAATAAGCTCATTTAACTGTCTAATTTAAAAAATATATTTGACATATAACATCAATTTTATTCAAGCAATTCTATTGCATTTTTTATATAGGCTCATTTAACTATCACAACACACAAGAATTTTAAGCGTATTAACCCCCTAATTAGAAAAAGATTAAGTGAATAATTGTTTGACCTAAGATCAATGTAAGCGTATTAACCCACTAATTAGAAAGAGTTTTACTTCGAAAAAAATTACTTGAATATATCTACCAAATTTTCTTAAGATTAGGTTGTTAAGGGGAAAAAAAAAGATTACATGAATGTATATATGCATTGTGATATACGTAGTTAAGATACATATGTTAATCATAAAAAGAATTAAGATATTGTTTTTCAATTTTAAACAATAAGAAAAACATTGTGAACATATTTACCATATAAAGAATATATTGATAAGTTATAGAACAAATTATCACAGATTTAAGAAAAACATTATGAAGATATCTACCATATTAAGACGATATTGTTTTTCAATTTTGAATAATAAGAAAAACATTATGAAGATATATACCATATAAAGAAGATAATGTTTTTCAATTATGAACAATAAGAAACACATTATGAAGATATTTACCATATAAAGAATATATTGTTTTTCAACTATTAGACAATTAAAAGTTTTTTTATAAATAAAAAAAATCATAACAGAACTAACATTTGTTAAGATATCAAATTAAATCATAGTATATAAATAATTAAATATTGTTTTTTTGGGGAGGATAGATACAAAGTTTTGTTTGTCGTTTATTTTAAAAAGAAAAAGAAAGGCTACGATAACAAAGAAAGGCAATGATAGCAAATTAAAGCTTTTGATTGATCATATCTTAATATCACATATTTTTGTTGCTTGATCATATCTTAATAATATTGTTTGCTAGCCATTTTGCTAGATTTATTATAAATTAAAGATTTGGAATGATCATATCATGTATTTGCTTAACATTTATTAATTTTTAAAATAAAAATATTTATGATTAATCATAATTATAATATATTTAAGTTTAGGACTTTCTGTAATTTGTATATAGAAAATCAGGTAGTGAAGGAAACAATCAAAATAAAAAAAATATTAAACTTATCCATCTTATTGGATGATACCTAAAAAAGTGTAAGAATGATATATACAATATGAGAAAATCTACGAAATAATGTTTATATAAATTTGGGTATTCAATAAAGTTGTAAATTAAGAAAGTATGAATATATTAGATTGATTGATTTGTACTTAAATTTGAAACCTTGCATTAAATTATATGGTAATGACATGACAATTTTCATGATGTGTAAATGAGATGGGAAATTTTATTAATATAACAACTCTACCTAACTTTTTCCAAGTAAATTAAAAATTGTATGGATTAATATGGTGATGACACATGGTAGAATCCAATGTGGCATATTCTCAAGGTGACATGTGTAAAATGATGAGGTGACGTAATGTGGTGGTTCCATTCCCAAGTGGTTTTAAATATATAATATAAGCCCTTTCAACTTAGCACACCCTCTATATTTCATCTTAGAACACCCCCTACTAGTATAAAATAAAATTGAAGCAAAATTACATTCCAAGCCACATTTCATTCTCTTTCTCTCCTCCAAACTCTCTCTTCTTCCTCCTCCTACTCCTCTTCTTCCATAACATCAATTCTTCATTCAAGTTTTTTCAAGAATGAAATTCACATCAAATCTAACAATAAGGTATGTATTCTTACAAATTGCCCTTTGAACTTGCTAAAAACGTTCCATATATTGATGAATCTCCATTTCGATTTGTTTGTTAGTTTTTAGGGTTTATGTGTAAAATCGAAAATTGATCCATAATATCACTTGAATCTTAATAAATTCATTCAATAATAGTGCAATATCACTAGATTTAACGTTTGAATGCAAAAAAATGGGCGAAATTGGTGCTCGCAGACCTCCGAGCGAAGTCACGGCTCGAGGTTGAAAACGACTCGGCTGTTACGGCCGAGGCGTCTCGAGCCGTTACGGCCGAGGCATCCCGAACCGTTACGGCCGAGACGTCTCCAGCCGTTACGGCCGAGGGGTCTCCAGCCGTTACGGCCCAGGCGTCTCCAGCCTTTACGGCCGGGACGTCTTTGCATCAACTTGATCCGTTTCGTCTTTCGATTATTTGTTTTAATAACATTGTTTGGTTTCGGTATTACAGATGTCGGATAGGATCAAGAAGGCTTATGAGTTAGTGAGTCGACATGTGCATGACGATGATGATGCAGATGACTAGGATCATGTTGGATGATGTTGTGTCCGAGATTACGTTATGATTATGTTGAATTATATTGGATGATGTATGTTTTGATTATGTTAGATTATGTTGGATGCTGTTGTTTATTTCCGTTGACACATTACTATATTTGTTGGAATATTATGTTGAATTGAATGCCTAAAAATTTGATCTGTCACTAATGATTGTTGTAAAAGCATAAATACAACCACAAGTTTGGCCTAATTTGATACCATCCCACAATCATGATTTCCATCTTCTTTGAACATTTTTGAACGACCATGTACTTCACATCCCATCAAAAGTACCTCGTTGTCACATTTAAGCTTCCACATGTTCCACACCGGTGGTAATGGTGACTCATCAGAGAAAGACACGTACAAGTGCAATAATTCGTAAAATATAATCACACATAAGTTTAAACAAAACTAAGAAATGGAGCAAGAAGGTTTAGGAAGTCTAATCAAACGTATATTTTACGAATTGTTGCACTTGTAGGTGTTGATACCAGGAACCGTCAACGCGTGGATAGTGGCCCCCTCCAAAACAAATTTCTACCATCTAGCTCCTCCAGAGCTTCGCCCTAACAAAGCGAACATCCCTCACCGAGTCACCGCGCTCATGGCACGGGTCTTCTAAACACTGATCTCCTCCAAAGCGAAATCCACCAAACGTGGGAGTCCCTCGGTCATGTCGTCATCACGTTTGCATCTATCGTGGGTGGATAGGCGGTCATGTCCCATCCAAGCAAGTGGATAGGCGGTCACGTCCCATCCAAGCAAGTGGGTGTATGGCAACGTCCCATCCCTGTCAGTATAGGAGCAGAGCCGCGTCCGCCGCCCTTACAAGCCAATCAGGACGCGACACGTGCTTGGGCACTATTCGTCCCAAATCGACAATTCGTTCAATCTAAAAAACTAAAAAAATCGAAATGGAGATTCATGAATATATGGAACATTTTTAGCAAATTCAAAGGGCAATTTGAAGAATACATAACTTATTGTTAGATTTGATGTGAATTTCGTTCTTGAAAAAGCTTGAATGAAGAAGATGTTACGGAAGAAGAGGAGTAGAAGGAGGAAGAAGAGAGAGTTTGGAGGAGAGAAAGAGAATGAAATGTGGCTTGGAATGTAATTTTGCTTCAATTTTATTTTATACTAGTAGGGGGTGTTCTAAGATGAAATATAGGGGGTGTGCTAAGATGAAATGACCAATATAATAGATTAAAGAATTGTGTACATAGTGTATTTAATGTACAAATTAAACCTTATTATTTTATTATGATAGATTATAGATGATAGATGATAGATATACAAATTGGTAGTAATAACATCTTAGCGTAGTGGTTATGGTCACCTCCTTTATCACGCAGATCCATGGTTCGGGCCCTATTGGGCAAATTTGTGTTTTTATTTTCTATGATAGGTACTAGGACAAAATGTATTAGATTTTATGTCACAATCCGTTAGAAACGAGAAGATAGTGAGATATATTTAAAACCATATATATGTATAAGGTTTATATTTAAAATAAAATATAAACGATCACAAAAGTCTAATATATGATTCGTCTTCTCATAAATATAGAACAATAATATTTAAATTTTGCAAAAATGCAATAGAATTGCTTGAATAAAATTGATGTTATATGTCAAATATTTTTTTTTTAATTAGATAGTTAAATGATCTTATTTAGTTTTAATGTTTTGAAATTACAAAATATGCCATGTTTTAAAATCCCAAGCTTTCAGCCAATATCTTTTTTATAATTATAAGTTATTTAGGTTAAAAAATTTAGTGTCCCCTCAAATATAACATAATCAAGGGTATTATAATAACAATTTGAACGTAAATTAAAGAGCGTCATTAATACTTATTCGTTATCCATTTCAAGGGTATCTATACAACACTTAAAATTTTCCCTATCTTGTCACATTAATGACTTCTCTCTAATTGTTTTTAATTTTTTTAGTTTTGGGTGAGTTATATCTCTACAACTCTTATTTTTCTTTTCCTTGTCAAGTAAATGCATGTTTTATATTTTTTCTTTTTTTTTCTTTTTTTTTTTTGTAATTGATTATGAATGCATGCTACCATGTCTTATTTTTTACATACATATATCATGTTATAATATGATAACTTGAATGCAAAGTCTTATCATTTTTTCTTTTTTGAGCGAGAATGTAAAGCCTAAAGAGCTACACATATCCTTTCGATTTAAATTTCCTCAAAAATGTCTATAAAAATATAAAGAGTAATCCCTACACATGTTCATTTGGCTAAAAAACTTAATTGTAATAGAAAAGCCATATTATCAAAATAATTCTCATAAGAAATTAACAAAATCAAATAAAATAATTTCATATTTTCTATTTAATTTATCTACTATTTTTTGGACAATTCAATACAAAATAATTACATAATTTATTAATAAAAAGAGAATTGTGTTATGACGAAGATTATAATTTTCACCTTCCAGAAAAATACGGTGAAAAAAATTGTCCGTCCATCGGACGGGCAAGCTTTCTAGTTATAATAACGATTTGAATGTAAGATTATTGAATTAAGTGCATTTTAAGTTTGACTCTAAAGGTGCCCATTTTAAATTACAAAACATGGAAATCACTTATATTTTAATTTAAATTACAACATTAAAAGTTACAAACTATTCATGTATATATAAGTACACCCTCTAAGCCTTTTTGTATACCCTATGGTTTATACATAATCCTATTTTGTAATCAAAGTAACTATAACTCTATTTGAATAATTCCCATCACATTATTTTGTTGTCGTAGATGTTATTATAATTTTATAATTTTCAACTTAATTTCATATATAATGATCAATCTAACTTTTTGTTTTGCAGTAATACATGCTCCACATGAACGAGATTTATTGTTGTCAACAATTTTCTTGATATTATTGACAAATCAGTTTACAGGAAGACGGATAATTGAATAGTTACATTTTTTATATCCTATATACATGATGCCTATATCGAAATATTTTAGAAAAAATGAACCCTTCGCTCCTTCTGCTCCTCCTTTTGCCGTTCCTCCCCACAAACCCCAATCTGCAGATCTGTAACTCCAAACACCCAAATCGATGGCATGTGCTTATCCTACTCCAAAGCCCCCTTCGAAACCCTCTCCTTCACCAAATCTCCTTTCGAAACCCCAATCTGAGCGCTTCAAGCCTAGCCCGAAATTTCCTGACCCAAATGTGGGGCTTTTTGTCTCAGATTGAAAGATTGACCAAATCCCTAATTCAAGGGGTAATCATTCAAATCAAGGAAACTATGGAGAGAGAGGCAAGACAAATCGAAGAGGAAGAACCAAAAATCATCGTCGTAGAGGGGATGTTCAAGAGTGGCATGTCACCACCCTAACCCTAGACATGGAAGACGCTCTTGAAGTGAGTAGACTGCCCAGCCAACACCGGAGCCTTGGAGGGGAGAGGTATGTTTGCGTCGTCTGCCACATGGACGATAATAAATCAAGGGAGGAGCGCCCAAGATCGTCGCGGCATCCCTGGATTTCTCTGGTTGATTTTGAGAGGTGTTTTCCTCCCAAACCTTGTGACTATCTGCTTATTGATACTAATCAGATACAATTATGCTTGCTTGTGACCTATAGAACGATAACTGATTATGAGAATGTGTATATATATGCCCATCTTGCTATTCCATCTTACTCTGAGAAAAATTCTGGCTTTGAACAACAATCATCTTTGAACAATACCCCAACTGAACCTGTGCACACTATGGTCGAGGAGACCTTGAGTAGTGTTGCTAATTTGCACAACAATGATGCTGGATCTTCTAGAATCAAAAAGAACAAAGGGAAAGAACAAATTGAATCCCCTGACTGTCATTTCAACATAAAAGAGAACCAACCGAAGCATGATGTAAAGCCAAAAATCAATGACCTCCTTAAAATAAGAACTCTCTTCGGTTGTTTGAATTGTATGCGGAGATACCAACTACAATCGGACATTGTTTTCCATATCAATAACAGGATGTTTGCATATGTTGATTACGACTTCAAGTCTTGCAACAACGTACAAGAAAAAGGTGAAACAGTATGATCATGTCTATGGTTATAGGATTAACAACAATTTATGTATACTAAGTCAGTACACTATTGAAAAAATCATAACAAGTTCCTTCTGCAATAATTTTTTTTTGCCAAATGGGATGAGACGATTAGAATGATTACAAGTCACCCTTGGAACTATCGGCTGATTAGAAGCCATCCTTATGATCAATATACATTGATGCTGAACAACTTAAAGACAACCCCATCCTTGATGTGGTCTATTTACAATATGCCCATTATGTATGTAGTTCTGATGTATGCACTGTTGGTTTTTTTCAAAAAGGCTTTGAACTACAATTGGAAGTTCCTCAGGAATTGTGATGTTTCCAAATCTATCCCATGTTATTAGAACAAACCTATGCAAATTATAAGTCTTGAGATGAGTTCTTGTCCAGGATGCATAAATGTTGCCTTTGAGCCTCTTAAGGATTCACCCATTGAAGAAGAACAATCACAAGGATACAAGACGACTTCACATACCTCAAAGCTACATAATGATAGTTTGTCCAACATGAAGAGGAGAAATACAAACTTGTACATATTATTAGTGAAAAGTCTGGGATTCTTTCTTAAGAAATACTTACAATGTGTTCAGCTTAATAGGTCCATAAGGGAGAAATCTTTACATGGTAACAAGTGTGCAAACAAGTGCACCAATAGAACAATAGCAGTGATCCCCCCTAGTCTCCTTGAGGTGAGGCATATGTAAATCCCCTTGTAAGAGCTCTCTGAGCCCTTGGGTCTTCCCTGACCTTGGACTGGGGCACCATCCCCTCACCCTAAATTTTTATTGACCAAAAAAAAATAGAACAATAGCAGTAATTCTAACGTGTAGAGTTATGCCAAGAAGCACATTGCAACGTCATGATTTTATTACAATGATAATGTTGATCATGTTGTGTGACAAGCACAACTATGCTTGTTGTATACCCGGACCCTACACTACATAATTAAACACGGTCTATTTCCTCAAGGATGGTATGTTCATGCATTAGGCTTATACAAAAGACATATAAATCAAAGTGATAAACAAGACACTTGTTTATTCATTAAAAACTTCAAACTTGACCATGCTAATAACCAAGTGGAGAACAAGTATGACATTTGTTCTAAATACCTAGGCCTTAATGGCCGATCACAAATATTTAAAAATAATATCCAATCACCCATACTAACAAATGTGAGAGATCGACACGTCGTGATCTATATAAAAATTAGTTATCATGAAGATCAGCATTTGGAATAGTCGCGGGATAGGTCGTAAAGCGTTTTGGCCAGAGATTGACTCATTTTGTAAATTAGAAAGAATACAAATAATGGCGATTATCGAAACAAAAGCAGAAAAGGAACCATTCGATCAAGTTTGGAGACGCTCAGGATTTGAGAACTTTGTGTGGTCTCATGTCGTGGGAAGGGCTGGGGGGATCTGTGTTTTATGGAAGGAAACACCAGCTCATAAATGAAACAATAGAGATTATGATCCAAAAAACCCGATACATAATTCTAAAATACTCACATCTCTCAACACGATATGTTATTGCAATTTGCCTAGTTTATGCACCACCAAATGAAAACAAAAAGGATGAATTCTGGGCAGCCCTAACTCTTGAAATACAAAACCTGAACATCCCGACAATAGTAATGGGAGATTTAAACGAAATACAAGAGCCTAACGATAAAAAAGGCGGGGTTAACCCCATCGCCAATAGATTCGAGCGATTAACCAAATTCAAAGATGAGTGCAACCTATTAGATATACCCACCATTGGAAATAAATACACTTGGAGAAAAAATAAAACAGAAATCGACAATATATATGAAAATTTGGACAGAACGCTAGTTGATAGTCAAATAATACAATGGTTTCCAAACATCTCAACAAAAAATTATGCTTTCTCGTCATCCGACCATGGCAAGATAGCAATCGAATTGAACAATCGACAAATTAATAAAGCACAACGCTTTAAATTTGAAAAAATGTGGATGTAGAGAATAGATTTCAAAAACATAGTGAAACAGGCTTGGCGAGTGGATTATACGGGATCCTACATGTATCAACTAGTTAAAAAACGCAACTCTTCAAAACTCATGCCAAACAATGGAATAAACGCACCCTCGGAAACACCTTTGAACAATTACAGAACCTAGAAAATGAACTTCTAAAAATCCAAATCGAAATTCAGAATTCACCTCAACCAGCTGTAATCCAAAAACAATTAAGATTGATAAAGAATAAAGAATGCATATTAAATTACCACAAAACATATTGGAAACAACGCGCTAAAACAAAACACATCAAACTATCTGACACAAACGCTGGGTACTTCCATAAAGTTGCAAGTGGACGTAGAAACAGAAAAATCATAAGGGAGATAAGAACCAATGAGGGTACACAAATATTTGGTGAAAACAATATAAGGAATGAAATTAGGACAGACTTCAAAAAACGTTATACTAAAAAACAAATTAACAATCAAACACTACATGAATACTTAGAGTTAATAACAGCTAAGATATCCCCCTCAGAGAATAATGACCTTACCAAAGCGGTCTCCAACGAAGAAATAAAAAATGCACTAATGCACATTGGGTCTAATAAGTCCCCAAGTCCAGACGGCATGTCAGCTGATTTTTATAAGAAATACTGGGATATTGTAGGACCGTCGATAATTAAAGCAGTTAAAAGTTTCCTCCACTCAGGTAGAATGTTGAAACAAGTTAACCACACATTTATATCGCTTCTAGCAAAACGCGACAACCCAGTCTCAACTATCCATTATAGGCCAATCAGCTTGTGCTCAACAATATACAAAATTATTGCTAAGATTATTACGGATAGACTAAAAAGAGTTATGGACAAGATTATACACCCTCTTCAAGGAGCCTTTGTAGCGAAAAGAGCTATTCGGGATAATGTTTTGATAGCACATGAAATATTTCACTCCTTTAAGAGCAAAAAAGATAAGGATGGATGGATAGCGATCAAACTGGATATGGAAAAAGCCTACGACAGACTTGATTGAGATTTTTTATTTGCGGTAATGGAAAATTTTGGTTTTGATGGGAAATTCATTAGTTGGATAAAGGAATGTGTCACTATAGTGTCCTATTTAATTCTAGTTAATAACAACCCAACTGATCCGTTAGTACCTGAACGAGGACTACGCCAAGGGGACCCTCTGTCTCCTTACCTGTTCATAATAGGAGCTGAAATTCTAGCGAGGAAATTACAACAAACTAGTTTAACATCAAACAAAACAATAGGATTTGCGCTTTCACGAAATGGTACAAGAATGCCTTTTCTCTCGTTTGCAAATGACATCATAATTTATGCTAAAGCAACCCAAAACTCTTGTGTAACAATCAAAACAATAATTGACGAATATTGTGCGATATCAGTACAAAAAGTTAATTATCAAAAATCTGCTTTCCAAACTTCCAAATTGGTATCCAATCAACAAAGATAACTATTCAGCATACCCTTAATATCTCAACAATGACTAACTTGGAAAAATACTTAGAATGCCCCATCATCAATGGGCGAGTGAACAAAGAAACCTTTGAGGAAACTATAGGAAAAACGAAAACACAACTGACTAAATGGAAAGCCAACTCTCTATCACAAGAAGGAAGAGCAATCCTCATAAGAGCGAATCTTGCAACAAAACCCAACTACCTAATGCAAAATTTCATGCTTCCTACAAACGTCCACCAAGAACTTTACAAAATTAATAAATGTTTCTTTCTAAACAAAGACCAACACCATAAACCACTCATGGGGTGGGATAAAATTTGCAGACCTAGATCCCAAGGAGGTTTAGATATCCGCAAAGCTGAACATATGAATAAAGCACTCCAAATGAAACTATTATGGAAAATATTGTTTGAACTAGACAATATTTGGGTTCAAATTATAAAAGAAAAATATTTAAAGGGAGACATCCTATTTGAACACAAAGTCAAATCCAACATATAATGGCACTGGCGAAATCTAATGAAACTGCGTAATAAATTTGAAGAAGGTTTAATTTGGCAAGTAGGTAATGGAGAAACTATTCGATTCTGGACTGATCGTTGGATAACGAATGGGCCTCTAGAAAAGCATGTATCAAACCTAATGACAATTGATAAAGAACAGAAAGTCAGAGATTTTATATCGAACGATAACACATGGAAAGAAGACGATCTGAGAAGAATACTACCAAATAATATTGTAGAAGAGGTGCTATCAACCCCTATCCCAGATAATGTAATTCATGATAGATTATACTGGGCTCCAAGCAAAAATGGATGGTTCTCTACATCATCTGCGGTATCTCATATAACAAAAATAGACTCGTATCAAGGAAATGATAACAGATGGATACAGTGGCGGATCCAGAAACTTTTGGATGGAGGGGCGAAAAATACTTATAATTTTTTTGTTCGTCGAATAAGCAAACCTGGCTAATGGATCAAAAGTGGTTCATTTGAATAAAACGGATGATTACAACTATTAAATGTATCATTTGAAATCATATACAATTATTAGTTATATAATAATATATCTTATATGTTATCTTTTGAAAGATAAATATAACCAATTTTTTTTCCTATCTTGTTTTTTTAATCAAAATTATTAAATTGAACCAGACAAATTTACAAGTATGATCAATGTAATAAAATTTGTGTAACTAATTTCTTTGCTAAATGGTAAATTAATGTTACCGAAAAGCATTAATTTTTTTTGATCAGCACCAAAAAGCATTAACTAATAGCTTAAAAAACATTAATATAAATACACTAATGTCATTGAGTGGGAACTGGGAAGCATTGGAAGTTGGAACATGTAGGAGTAGCGTATGGCAGAATATCAAGCTTATAAAAAAATATGGAGATAGGGAATTGCAATTACAGAGATTCGAACACGGGTCTCCAGGTATGGGAGGGCGGCCACATACCACTGTGCCAACTTATCTTTGTTTTAACCTATACCTCTACTACGTTTATGTAACGAATGGGGGGCGGCCGCCTACCCATGGCACCCCCTGGATCCGCCACTGGATGGATATGGAAATTAAATATTATCCCAAAGGTTAAAATTTTCTTATGGAAAATAATTAATTATGGATTACCAACAAAAGACCGACTACGGCAAAAACAAATTTCGGTACCGGGAGGTTGCCTCATGTGCACATGTACATATGAAGACACAAGACACTTATTCATTGATTGCAATCACACAAAAGAGATTACAAGACAGATTAACACAAAAACTATGCAAGTACTTCAACAGATCAACACGAATTCACAAAGCCCAAAAATAATCATTGAGGAACTACGACAAAAAATGACAACTGAAGAATTTTCGCAACTAGAAACAATCTGGTAGGCAATTTGGCATTAACGAAATAAAATGGCCTTTCAATCAGGGTCAAATGATATAATCCCAGACTTAGCACAATATATAAAAACACAAACTCACAACTGGCTACAAGCAAAGCACTGGAATGAAGAGGATAGTCCGCAAACAAATAACAACACAAAAACGCACAAACGACAGAAGAGAAATAAGACTTGGAAAAAAACAGGTAATGGTTTCTTCAAGATAAATGTGGATGGATCAAGGCTAGCAGATGGTTCGGCAACAACCGGATCCATAATAAGGGGAACTCAAGCTGAGATAATTGATATTGCAACAACCAAGTATCGAAAGGCCTCATCGCTTAAAGCCGAAGCATTAGCATTTCGAGACGGGCTGAGGAGAGCAATACAACTAGGATTAAACAAAATTGAAATAGAAGGGGATAACCTAACAGTAATTAAAGCAGTTCAAAATATTGGACAATGTCCATGGGAAATAGAAATTCTAAGAGTTGACATAATGGTCTCGTTACTAAAATTCAAAATTGTTAAGATTTCTCATGTAGGTAGATGCTGTAATACTGTGGCCGACCTCGTTGCAAAAATGGGTCATAGTCTCCCGAGCACTACCATCTCAACATTACCAGAATTGCGTGTTCTCATCCGAAAGGATGCTCTAGGACGCCCCCCGTAAGGGCGGCCTCCTAATCCTTACCTTTTCAAAAAAAATAGAGGGAAAGGGGTGGAGAGGGCAGTTTCCAAGTTTTAAGTTAGTAACTAGGCCCCTTAAAAAACATTAACTAACTAGTCGGTTTATAAACCCCTATTTTCCTTCATTTTTCTCTCTCCTCCCATTTTTTTCCTCTCTCCTCTTCTCTCTCCCTTCTCCCTCTTTCTCTCCGATCGTCACGATTTCGTCCCCAAACCCTAACCACCGCACAATTCCGCCCTTTCGATCGACCACCTCGCAAATGTGGACACCGACACCGATCCTACCGACCTCTTTCTGAACCTAGGAAACTGGCAGCATTCCGAACGGGACTTCTTTGCGCCAATTTCGCCCGACGATGACCTTCTCTGTTGCTCAAAATCCGGCAATGGCGGTGAGAAGAGGCCAAATCGGAACTCGAAAAGCACGGAGGGAAGGGGGAGGACTGTTCCTAGGGCTTCCGAGCAGGACACTGAGCGCGGAGGCTCGAATTAAGAGGGCGTGGGCTCATTGGGACAAAATCGGTCGGCCGAAGTTCGTCTTAGCTCCGATGGTCGACTGCTCGGAGCATCCTTTTCAGTTGCTTTGTCGGAAGTACGGAGCTCAGGCGGCCTATACTCCTATGCTACACTCTCGGATTTTCAGCGAGAATGAAAAGTCCATGTCTACGGAGTTCTTCACCTGTGAGGTATTGACTTCTTGTGAATTGGGATGATTATTTGGGTAGAGATGAAAGTTAAAGCCCTTAGACAACAAGTTGGATTACATGTTAGCTTAATTCCTCAATGAAAGTTGAGGCATGTTCTTGTTTGCAATTGAATTGAAGATTAAATTGTGGGTTTGAGTAACAATTTGGGTTTAAAAATGAAAGTTAAAACCTTTAGACAATAAGAAGGATTGCATGTTAACATCTTCATGAAAGTTGAGATCTTAATATGTTCATTTGTGGCGAAAGTCACCCATGAGATTATAGGTTGAGTTGATCTTTTATCATTGTTTGAATGCATGATCATGTTGTGATGAAACCTTACCCCTAGTTATTTCCCCGTATTTTTACAAAGCCTATTTTCGTACAAAGATAGGTCGGCCCCGACCTGTTGTAGGTCGGCAACGACCTACTCCAGAAAGTGTGTAGTTGGATTTTAGGTTCTGTCGTAGGTCGGATGCGACCTCCCTAGGGTCAGCTGCGACCCTCCCCTGAATCCCGTGATTTGTGTTTGTTTGGCTTGTTTTGTTTTGCTTTCGTAGTTTGATTGCTAGACTATAGTTCTACTAACTCCTGTGGACGATCCTGACTTCGCTATACTTAGCGGGGTCTTGATAAATTTATTTGTTCGAGACTCTCTCAACAAATTGGCGTCGTTGCCGGGGAGTTAGTTTAGTTTCTTTGTCTAGCTTTCTTTCGGGTGAGGGACTAGCCTAAACCTGTTGTGTGTTTTTGATTTGTTTTGTGTTGTTTTTGTTTTTAGTTTTGATGTAGCCATGGCGACCTTTGAGTCCCTTGCTAGAGAGTTGGCCGATCTTCGTCTCGAAGTGATAAACCACCAAAGAGAAAGAGATGTCGAGGCTTATGCATGTCAAAGAGAATGGGAAGCCCGAGCCTACAACCAAGCACAACCAAACGGCTTCCAAGAGATGCTCTACCTCAACATCAATTTCAAGAGCCTTTAGCCGCACCTTATACTTGGGATCCCTATTGGACAAGTAATGATTATCCCAACTAGGGTTATTATGAACCTCCTAGCTATGACGAGCCACCATCATGGGTGCAAGGGTTGAAAGAAGACCTCATTCAAGGAATCCATGAAGTGTGCACCGACCTTAAAGGAGTTCAAACCCAAGGAGGAGACTTCGAAGCGGCTCAAATTCCACAACCCCAAGGGCGATTACCGGGCCACCCCGAGGAGAGCCCGAGAGGTCACATTGATGCGATTCACCTAAAGAGCGAAAAGAAGTTGCCGGAACACGTTCCCTCTTCTTCGACAACAAAGGCACTTTCTTTCCCACCCAAGATGGCCGAGGAACCTTCCGTTGTGCATATTGAGCCTTTATCCGAGTCATGCCCTCCACTCATTCCTCATCATGACCGGAGCTATCATAGATGTCAAGAAGGGACTCGTATCATGTTATGATGGTGAAGAGAAAGTAGAGTTTCGCTTCGACAATGCTTTGAAAGAGAACCGTGAAGAGGAGATGAAGAATTTGGAGGCTGATCCGGAAGAGAGTTTCTTGCTAGATGAGGCTGAGAAAAACCAAGTCGAGACCCAAGTTGAGGATGGAAGTCTCTTGCTAAGTGAAACCGATATTAAGGAGGTTAAGGCCCAAGAGGATGGAGGATGGACGGGGTCTTTACTACCAATGTTGAAACCGAACCCGCTCGTGGAGGAATGTGAAGAAAATGTGGCCAGGTTTGGACCTTCATTGACCCCGGATGCTAGCAAAGAGCGGGCCAAGCATGAAGAGAAGAAGAACGTCACCGTGGTTCCGTTCGACTTTCCTAAATCGATCATGGTCCCTAGGCTTGAAGGCGCCTACAAATTCTATCATTTTCCCTTCAAGCTAAGATGCAAGGAGCTATGGACCTACAAGGATCCCTTTGTTGAGTATTGTGAGGCGCCACCACACCCACCAACCTGGTTTTATCCTAGTCCATCTCATAAAAAATTTTCTTGCGCTTTTGATAAGTTGAAACGTTCTTTGAAAACTATATTATTTGTTTTCAATTTATCAATATGCTACTTATGCTTTCATGAGGTGTCTTTACAAGACTTTGACATGTTACTTAGAGCTTTGACGATGTCCGATCATAGAAGATTGAATGAGGTAACACTCGTCTAGCTAAAGACGTTAAAAAAAGCGCTTTTCGGGAGGCAACCCGTTCTTTCCCTTTTCTTTTCTTTTGGACTTTTTTGCTTTGGTTAATTTAATTTTCTTAGTCTCAACTAGGTAGGTAGCTTGTCTTGCATATCCACTAACCTTTTGTAGAAACCCGAGGCAACGGAAGAACATAAGAGGATCGGGATGAAAGAAAATGCAAAGAAGGTGCTCTTAGAGATAGGTCGGGGCCGACCACCATGAGGTCGCAGCCGACCTCTAACTGGGAAGAAAGTGTTCAGAGAAGGGTCGGCCCCTACCTCCATATGATCGACCAAGACCCCCCTTGCTACTCCACCTCAAAGGTGAATCTTCTTCAACAATGCTCCAAGTCCAAGTATGTTTCTCTTTTCCCTCTTTTTACTTTTTAATCAATGGGGACATTGATGTTTTAAGTATGGGGTGGTTACGGGGAAATTGCTTGATTGTGTCTTTTGCATGCTTGTTCGAGTCTTGTGTTTGTGTGTTTGCATGTTTGCATGTGTGTTTGTGTCTTTTTCTTTTGATTTTTATGATGGATGAATGTGTCTTCTAAGATGTCCTAGGATAGTAATTATTTGCATCATCATGTGATTCCTTATAACTTGCTTTGAAAGATTGCTTACCATGACCTTGCTTTTTGAATTTTGAGCATATAATGGACATTGAGCATGCATAATTCTAAGGGAAAACAATCCAACAAAAATTTGAACCTAAGTGATATATCTTTTGGCCATAAGGAATGTATGTTATATTCCTTGTTCTTTCATATGTGATTTTTGCTCTTCCATATGCACTAACCACTTGACAATGGCATGCTTATTTGACATTTGAAACCAATGGAGATACATTCATGACTTGTTAGATCAAATGATATTGAACTTATTTTCATTAGCCCATTTCTCTCCTTTTCATCCTACATATGCATGATCCCTTGTTTGAAACCCCTTGTTTGGGCTTTAAGCCTTATTTCTAGCCCCACAAAAGCATCCTAGCCATTAGAAGCTTGCCCCCACTTACACCGGAAATTAGGACTTAGAATAGATTGTGTTGTTGTTGTGGATGAGGGGTGAGGATGAAGAGATTGTGAATATGGAAAATAAAGGAGTTGTCTTAAGAAAAGAATGGAAAAAGAAGAAGTTTTGGCTCGGGTAGCACTAGTGAAGTGAAAAAGAAGAGACCACTCTCAGTCGAAGGTCGGGGCCGACCACCTCTAGGTCGCAGCCGACCTTCTCCTGAGCCCCCAAAAAAAATGGTGCTGAAAAATGAGTTGTTTGAATAAGTTCTAGAGCCTAATATTCTTCATAAGAGAAAGAAAAAAGAATAGGTGAAGTGAAGAAAGCTGAGCTTCGAAAGATTAAGTGTTTGGTGTTTAGAGGAAGAAAGAAGTTAGTTGAGTTGAGTTGAGTTTTGAAGTCTAGGAGTCTAGGTTCCCGGATTCATTAGCACCACAAGACCAAATGATTCCCCATCCTTTGAAATACCGAGCCCCATTACAACCCGGCCGAATGAAACTTCTTTGAAGTTTTCATTGAGCCACTCTAAGTTCTTTTGATGATTTAACTTGTTTTGATTTCTTCAGTGGAGAATTTTGAATATAAGTTCCATTGACTATGAGGTTGTGTATTTGGAATGGTGATTGAGTGCTCATTAAATTACCCTAAACACTTGAGAGTGAGTGAAACACATTAACCTTGTGAGGTTGGATTGATTTTGCTTAGAATATATACCTGTGTGTTATGATATTGAAGTTGTGTTGCTCATTATTCTATCTTGTGCTTATTTTTCCTTAGAGGCATTCTTGGGGTTGTTATTCGGTGTTCATGAATGTGAGTTATTGCTTGAGGACAAGCAAGTCTAAGTATGGGGTACGGTATTTGGATGTCGCGCTTTTTAGTTAGATTTCTTAGGTTGTTTTTCAGTTTGATTTGCATATTTTCCTTTGTGTTTGTGTGTTTTGCATAAGATTTCAACTCTCTTTCGAGGGTTGGAGTCGTTTGTGTTTGCATTTGTGTTTTTTAAGTATTTGAAGTGTTTAGGAGAAGTTTTCGAGCTATTTGAAGCATTCTAGGAGGTAGTGGTTTTCAAGTGTCAAGTAGTCAAGTCAAGTGGAGTCTTTTCAAGGATTTCAAGGATGGATCTTCAAGCCAAAAAGTGTCTCAAAAGAAGCTACAAGAAGTCTAAAAGGGACCCAAGAAACATCGAGGAAGAAACCCCGAAAGAAGGCTAAGCAATGGATCAAGTTCGAGCGAAAACACGAAGAAATCAAGAGTCTCAGGAGGAGGTCGGCCCCGACCCTCCCATGGTTGGCCGCGACCTAGTCTAACACTCTCAGGTGGAGGTTGGTTGCGATCTGCCCATGGTCGGCCCGTGCGGACAAGTCCTTGCTGCCCAACTAATGCTTTTTGCGGGAATTTTGAAATTCGAAAAGGGTGGCAGACTTCAAAGTTGACTTTTTGTACTTCTATTAGAGGGCTTTTTGGCTGCTTTTTTTGGAGGGGGGCTTAATTTTGGAGAGCTTAGTTTTGGGGGGGGGGGGGGGATTTTTGGAGGGGGCTCTCTCTCACTCTCCCTCTTGGAGAGGGGTGGGCATGGAAGGCAAGGGTTTGTAGGAAGACTTTGTGAGTTTGCAAGATTTTGTAAGTTGGATCTCTTTTTAATTGAAGTTGTTTGTTTTCGATTATGTCTCCCTCTTCTCTTATGTGGTTTGTGTGTTTGATGAAGTGTGAGTAGTTCTCTTGCTAGGGTTGGGGTGAAACCCAACATGAGAATGCATCTTGAAACTTGATTCTTGATCTATGCTTGACCTTGTAGTCTCCATCCTTCAACCCAACTTGTATGCTTAATTCCTCAATGAAAGTTGAGGCATGTTCTTGTTTGCAACCGAATTGAAAGATTATATTGTGAATTAGGACGATTATTTGGGTAGAGATGAAAGTTAAAACCCTTAGACAACAAGTTGGATTGCATGTTAGCTTAATTCCTCAATGAAAGTTGAGGCATGTTCTTGTTTGCAATTGAATTGAAACATTAAATTGTGGATTTGAATAACAATTTGGGTTTAAAAACGAAAGTTAAAACCTTTAGACAACAAGAAGGATTACATGTTAACATCTTCATGAAAGTTGAGATCTTAATGTGTTCATTTGTAGCGAAAGTCACCCATGAGATTATAGGTTGAGTTGATCTTTTATCATTGTTTGAATGCATGATACTGTTGTGGTGAAACCTTACCCCTAGTTATTTCCCCGTATTTTTACAAAGCCTATTTTCGTACCCAGATAGGTCGGCCCCGACCTGTTGCAGGTCGGTAGCGACCTATTCCAGAAAGTGTGTAGTTGGATTTTAGGTTTTGTCGTAGGTCGGCTGTGACCCTCCCCTAAATCCCGTGATTTGTGTTTGTTTGACTTGTTTTGCTTTGCTTTGTTTTGTTTTGCTTTCGTAATTTGATTGCTAGACTATAGTTTTACTAAATCTCGTGGACGATCTTGACTTCGCTATACTCAGCGGGGTCTTGATAAATTTATTTGTTCGAGACTCTCTCAACAAACAGCGGCTTGAACCAAATGCGTTCAGGGGTAAGTGGTTGCCATTTCTTGTAATGTTTAACATGCTGGGTTATTTGGCGGTGAGGCTGAGCTTCATGGCTTCTTTTATTAGATCTGTGACATGGTGACTGTGGCTCAGCTTCTAAATCTCACTTTGGTAGTTCCAGATCTGGATAAAACTTCATTTTGGGCTGACACTAGGTATTATTTCATTAAGATTATAAGCTATGTACTGATGTTTGGTCAATTGGCCTAGCAAATATTAATTTCACTCATATCTTCTGTTAGTGACTTTGCGGACATCTTTGACACAAGGCATTTCATTGATTCATTAAGAGGTGAAGTCAAAGTCATACAAAGGCTACCAAAGATGTTGAACAGGAAGTATGGATTCCAGCCTTTGGTAATGCAACCAGTCAGTTGGTCTAATGGAGTCTATTACCTTGTTCTACAATTCTGAAGTTGGTGATACCATATAATGGGAAATGTATAGTTGACGCTCTTAAAAGAGTATCATTTATGCACGTACGGAACAAGGTGATAGACTGCTTTTATAATATGTTAACTAAATTTTGTGATCTAATTTTTTCATTTGCTGTATATGGTTGTGTGAAAATCTGCTTTTACTTTATGCAATCTAATCCGATGAACATCCTTCTTACTTGCAGGTCCTTTCCCTTTTTAAAAAGCACAAGGTCATACATTTTAATAAAACTGATGCACGCTTAGCAAATAATGGGCTACCCCATAATGTTCAGAAGCACAGGTGCCATGTGAATTTCCAGGCACTCAAGTTCAATTCTAAAATTGAAGACTTCGGGTATAAATTGATTCATTATGGAATCTAATTCATTGATATTTGACGGTGACAAGTGTTGTGTTTATGGGTTTTGGTGATGATATGTTTTTTGTTTATGGTTTGTGGTTAATCAGTTCATATATTAATTTTAATTATGGCCTATTAGCTCAAATGGTAGAGCAACGTGCTTAATGCACATTAATGTGGGTTCAAATCCCACATAGGCTCAATAATAATTTTTTAATAATAACTTTTTTATACGTGGTGACAAGTTTTTGTGTATGGTGACAATGTGTTTATGCATGGTGACAAGGTGTTTGTATATGGTGATAAATTAGGGTACATGGTGATAAGTCTTATGACAAGATTTGAGGGCAGTTCAACCGATGACAAGGCTAATGAAAAATTCGGTGATATTAAAATGAGGGAATTGGGGGGGGGGGGGCTATTTTGGTGACAAAATGTAGTAAATGGGCTATGGGGAAAATTTGTGAGGTAAATGGACTATGGTGACAATATAAAACCCCCCAACTTACCATTTCTCTATCCTCCTTCCATTTGTTTCTCTCTCCCAACATCTCTCCTCTATCCTCTCTCCCTCTCCCTCTTTCATCTTCCCCTCCCTCTTCTCATAACTCTTTCCTCGTCATCCATTAATACCGACAACGAGGGCAACGATGGGGCGGCCGACGAGGCGGACGAAGAGGTTGACGGGGCGGTCGAAGAAGGCGACGGTGCGGCCGATGAGGGCGACGGTGCGGCCGGCGAGGCAACGGGGCGGCCGGCGAGGCAACGGGGCGGCCAACGAGGGCGACGGGGCGGCCGACGAGGTGGCGGACAAGGTATGTTTCTCTTTAAAAGCTCTAAATCTAGGTTTTTTTTAGATTTTCTAGATCTAGGGTTTTTGAAAGTTCTAGATCTAGAATTAGATCTAGATCTACGTTTTTTTTCGTCGATGTTTTTAGATCTGGATATAGATCTAGAATTTTTTATAGATCTAGATCTAGATCTAAAAAACGGTGACAAGTTTTTAGATCTAGATCTAAAAAACGGTGATAGAAACCCTAGAGTTAGATCTAGATCTAGAAAAATCATAGATTTAGATCTAAATCTACACGTGGTGACAATCTTAGATCTAGAAACTCTATATCTAGACCTAGATCTATGATTTTTTTAGATCTAAATTCAAAATCTATACGTGATGACAAGTTTGTAGATTGGTAACAAAATCTGTATGCAGTGGTATGTTGAATGGAAGCAATTTTTCTTTTGCGGTGACAAGATCTGTACTTGATCTAGGGTTTTCTGTTTTGTCACAAAGTTTTGTGTGTGATCTAGGGTTTTCTGTTTTTTAGTTTGGTGACAAAATCTATACGCGGTGACATGTTGAATGTAAGCAATTTTTCTTTACGGTGACAAAATCTATACGTGATCTAGGTTTTTACGTTTTGTCACCAAGTTTTGTGCGTGATCTAGGGTTTTCTGTTTTGTCACCAAGTTTTGTGCGTGATCTAGGGTTTTCTGTTTTCCAGTTTGGTGACAAAATCTGTCCGTGGTGACATGTTGAATGTAATTCAGTTTTTTATGCGGTGACAAAATCTGTATGCGATATAGGTTCTCTGTTTGGTTTAGCATGTCACCACATTTTTTGCTTGGTGACAGCTTTGATTGCTAGGTGATGATAAGTTTTTATATATTACTTTTAATTATAGCCTATCAGCTCAAATGGTAGAGCAACGTGCCTAGCGTACGATAATGTGGGTTCGAATCCCACATAGGCTTACTAATAATTTTTGATGACAAGTTTGAGTGCAATTTGGGGGTGGTTCTCGGTAAGGTGACAAGTCTTTGTACGTGATGAACAAATTAGAGTGCAATATTGGTGATACTAGGTTGAGAGGTAACAAGTTGTAAACGCGATGACAAGGTTTTGTATGGGGGGGTATGTACGCGGTGACAAGGTTTTGTATGGGGGAGGGGAATTTCCTGTACGCGGTGACAAATTCATATACGTTAACATGTTTGGATGTGACAGGTTTGAGTGTGATGACGTCATGTTCTGGGATGTTTTTGTAGTTGTCACAAAAAAGAGCCTATTTACCTCATTTTTTCACCGCGCCGTCCACTTACCTCATTATTGTCACCATTTGCGTCCATTTACCCAAACCCCTCTATTAAAATAGGTGATAATACATGAAGAATTACAAGATTAAACACAATTTAAGTGATGACAAGTGGATGAAAAAATAAGCGATGACAAGGTTGATAATAGACAAAAAATTGGGATGAACGGTGACAGGATGAACGGATGAACGGTAACAGGTGGCGGGATGAATGGTGACAGGTGACAGGATGAACGGTGATAGGTGACAGGTGACAAGATGAACGGTGACAGGATGGATGGTGGGACGCAGTGACACGCGCGTAATTTTGGATATTGGGTGAGACGCGGTGGCAACCCGTAATTTTTTTTGTATTAGGGGTAAATTTAAAAAACCGTCTAATTACCACATTTTTTTTGACATGGGCCTTCCGCCCTATTAATAATTCCCCATTTCCCTCTATAAAGATACCAACAATGAGTAATTGACATTATTGAATTAACATTTGGGCCTTATAACTGGGCCTTCGAAGCCCATAAGCGAAAAGTAAAGTCGGCAAATAGAAATAATGTTAAATCGATCGTGATAGATACTGTAGAGGGGCAGATCCGTCAATCGGTAAACATTCAGTAATATAAAACGTTGCGCCTCTTCGTAACCCTACTCATTTGTGCTCTGCTCCCCACTTCTCTTCCCATTTCAATATCTCTTTCGTCTGCGGCTAGGGTTTTTAGCGATCTCCAGAGAGGTAAAATTTAAATCGTCTCTTGTTGATCTTATTCATCTGGTTCTTTGTTTTGATATCGTCGAGTCGTAATCGTGTTGGATGCTGTTTTAAATCTAATGCTTTCATTTTTCTTCTTCCGCATGTCTTTTTGAATTTAGTAAAGTCTTCTGTATACCGTGTTTCTTTCTTCTGTTGTAGATCTATTCTGTGTTATGTTCGTATCTTTCAAATTACTGAACAAAGAATTTTATAATCTAGATGTGTATTGTTTTGTTCAGACTGAGAGCTCGATTCTGTATCGATTTTTGGTATGCAGAGCTGTTTCGTATATGCTATCTTATCCTTGATAGATGTTCTGACGATCTGCCTAATACGAATTTTAAATGTCTAAACGAAGATGTCTTACTGGCTCTTATGCTTTGTAGATGGACTTAACGTTTCTGAACTTTTGCTCAATCTAGAGTCGCGCGATGTGTATTTGTTGAAATTCAAATTACTTGTGATGGATTTGGTAGGATCTGCTCACATTGAGTCTACGCTCTGCCTATAGATTAAATGTTTAACTCTTATATTTGACTATTTGAGTGATATACATGTGTAGTGATTCTGTTGTGCCTATTATTTGATATTATTGGATTGACAGCATCATGAATTTGGAAATGTGTGTGCCTCAGACATATTCACGTATAGTCTAAATGTCATTAATAATGAACTCCTATTGTGAGTGAATTGAATAGTGTATTGATTCTGTAATGCTTATCTGACTAGTTGTTGGTAATGGTTTGATTTTAATTGAGTTACAAGTAATGATAAATTTTCTAATGTATGTGATATTATTTCATGGATTATTTGGACATTTCCTGCTTATAGATATTTGCTCTTCTAACCGTTTCTTCTTAATTATTGTCTAGATAATCATCAGATACTATGGGTAAGGAGAAGGTTCACATTAACATCGTGGTCATTGGCCATGTCGACTCTGGGAAATCAACCACCACTGGTCACCTTATCTACAAGCTAGGAGGTATTGACAAGCGTGTGATTGAGAGGTTCGAGAAGGAAGCTGCTGAGATGAACAAGAGGTCCTTCAAGTACGCCTGGGTTCTTGACAAACTGAAGGCTGAGCGTGAGCGTGGTATCACCATTGACATTGCTCTGTGGAAGTTTGAGACCACCAAGTACTACTGCACTGTCATTGATGCCCCCGGACATCGTGACTTTATCAAGAACATGATTACTGGAACCTCCCAGGCTGATTGTGCTGTCCTCATTATTGATTCCACCACTGGAGGTTTTGAGGCTGGTATCTCTAAGGATGGCCAGACCCGTGAGCATGCTCTTCTTGCTTTCACCCTTGGTGTCAGGCAGATGATTTGCTGTTGTAACAAGGTATAAATAATCACTTGCATCTCTTGCTGGTCTTATATATATACACTAGAGCATGCGTTGTAATATGTTTTTACTTTTGTAATTGACCCTTTACTTTGTCTTTTGGACAGATGGACGCCACCACCCCCAAGTACTCCAAGGCCAGGTACGAGGAAATTGTGAAGGAAGTTTCATCCTACATGAAGAAGGTTGGGTACAACCCAGACAAGATCCCCTTCGTCCCCATCTCCGGTTTTGAGGGTGACAACATGATTGAGAGGTCCACCAACCTTGACTGGTACAAGGGTCCAACTCTTCTTGAGGCTCTTGACCAGATCAACGAGCCAAAGAGGCCCTCAGACAAGCCCCTCCGTCTCCCACTCCAGGATGTTTACAAGATTGGTGGTATTGGAACGGTGCCCGTTGGAAGAGTTGAGACTGGTGTCCTCAAGCCCGGAACTGTTGTCACCTTTGCTCCATCAGGGTTGACAACTGAGGTCAAGTCTGTTGAGATGCACCACGAGGCACTCCAGGAGGCTCTTCCAGGTGACAATGTTGGATTCAATGTCAAGAATGTTGCCGTGAAGGATCTCAAGCGTGGTTACGTGGCTTCTGACTCCAAGAACGACCCTGCCAAGGGTGCTGCCAGCTTCACCTCCCAGGTCATCATCATGAACCACCCTGGTCAGATTGGTAACGGATATGCTCCAGTGCTCGACTGCCACACATCCCACATTGCTGTCAAGTTCTCTGAGATCCAGACCAAGATTGACAGGCGTTCAGGAAAGGAGCTCGAGAAGGAGCCCAAGTTCTTGAAGAATGGAGATGCTGGTATGGTTAAGATGATTCCCACCAAGCCCATGGTGGTGGAGACCTTCTCTGAGTACCCACCCCTTGGACGTTTCGCCGTGAGGGACATGAGGCAGACTGTCGCTGTCGGAGTCATCAAGAGCGTGGACAAGAAGGATCCATCAGGTGCCAAGGTCACCAAGGCTGCTGCCAAGAAGGGTGCCAAGTGAACTGTGCTGTCTTCACAGGGTATTGGTTCTGGGGCCGTTATTCTTAATGATTCGCTAGACTTGGTTTATTTCTGCATATTGTCTTGTTTAAGAAACTTAAGTTTTGCTTGTGTTGTCTTTCATGTGTTGCCTTCGCCTGTAGCCATCACCTGTTCTCAGAATTGGGTGTTGGATCGACGGTGGTAAGGCAACACTGAGGCATCATGTTGCTTATCTTTTCCTTTTGTCTATTATGACTCCGCACTATTGTCATGGTTATTTTCTGCTATTCTGGTGAATAGTTGGATGTTGAGGTTTTGGTTTTTGATATTGAACTCTGTTTTTGTTATAGTGATTGCAATTACTTAATCTCTTGTCTTTTTTATGTTTTTTCCGTGAATAGACTAACAGTTGTTGATTAAAAATGCCGTTAGCACCATGGATATTAAATCATGTGGTGTTTTTAGTCATAGAACCTTTATGTGATGGTAATTGACTTTTGTTTGAGAACAATGTTTACTGTTGGTTTGGTTTTTTCATACGCCATAGTTTTACTTCAACTGTTTCGGGATCTTAATTTCGTTCTGGCTTGAAGTGCTCAAAATTTTAAATGTCAGTGGCCACAACCAATTATATTGTGGTTTTCTTTAAGGCTTTGGGATCGTTGGGTTTATGGTTTTGTTTTGCGTTGTGTTTTCTGTGTAGCGCAGGTTTTTGCGGTATATGTGCTTGTTTTTTGTAATGCAATATGGATACATCAAACCTGATAACTCCGGACACAAAAAACTTAACACATCCTATAAGCAAAATACACACACACACTGTTATATTTGTGATACATAGTCTCACGATTGGACTTCATTCACCTATAGAATAATTTTCCCCTGAAGCATTATCCTAAAATATTCCATATTTATTAATTACAATGAGCAGGCATAAATAACGATAAAGAAAGAACCGTATAACTAATATGAAAGCATTTCAACCAAAAAAAAAACTACAGTAATATGAAAGCACATTGAGTATGAAATTGAAAAATCATGTAGAAGCTTTGCCTGCAAATGTCTGCTACGGGAGCCTCCGAAACATGCATCAGTAGTGAGGGAGGGCCAGGGTCCTCTATAGAGAATATTTGAACGACAATGAAATCAGAATTTGTCCCACGAAAATTTCCCTCTCAATTAGACATGCCAAATTCACTATTCATCATCATTCATTTATGAATTCAAGTCAGATCAAGTGAACTTTCATCTATAACGTAACCACATAAGCTATTATTACTTCTTAGTGCCATTTTATGAAACAATCAATCCATTCCACTTCAATGGACCCATGAACAAGAGAAATAATGAATGCCCACTTCAGGTGTACGTCTCTATTGTTGTACAAAAATGATTGCCTTCATAGTTGAAGGGCCGTGTGTAGAGCTCATATTTGTGTGTACGAGCCGGGTTTTATCCGAGAGGTGCTCCCAAAGCCAAAATCCTTCGTGTGGCTCTTTGATGAGGCATACGTGCTCAATCATTTCATTTGAACTAGACGACGTTTTTGTGCTCTATCCCGGAGATAGATCACTAAGGGCTTGTTTTGTAACCCTGGCTCGTCATTGTTGACACTCAAGGAAAGCCAAACTCATTATAGATTGCATAGCTCTATTCGAACGTGATCTCGATGTCTTCCATGGACCGTTCAAAACGACTCGAATCGAGTTAACGAAGGCAAACCCGGTCCATGATTATAATTTAGAGTGCACAACAGTTTTAGCAATAGTCTATATATATGTGTAGGGATTGTGACCAACATTGAACCAAGTGCAAAATGATAGCTGGAATAATAACACAAGAGGCAAAGCGTGGGAATGTAAAATCAGAGAAAGTAAAAGCACAAGATTAGACATTGAGGCAGAATTAAGATTCCTTCCTGGGAGACAAAGTGTGCAAGTTAAAGTAGATGCTCCCTACCTAAAACTGTTTCCAAACTCCGATGTTGTCATCCATGCGTTTGCACAAATACTTTGCGAATTGCGATGCATGATTACTTCTTAGTTACAAAATTTTACATTATTGTTAAGAAAAAATGCTATATGATCAAAGAAAATCAATATCTTTAGTGAAAATTACCAAGTTTTTTTAAGGTCAAGCTTCATTCATATTTACATATACACTCACAACTATGAAGGGAACAACCATTTTAAATTTGTAGTTTGATTTTTGTAAAATGTGTAGATAACTCTACACCATAATGACTACATAGCTTTAGGTTTGAGTAGTTATAACTTAGAATATAAGATAATTCAATCTATTACGAATCCCTCACTAAAGACATATTTGTTGTGGGTCAAAAACTCATTTCTTGCACGATCTTTTTTTATTAAATCCATACTACACATAGAGAGAGCATTACAAAACATAGTCTCACACGCACACACAATAGTGTTTTTTTTTTGTGGCTCACACACACAATAGTTAATACATCTCCAATGTAACGAAAAAAAAAACAGTATAAATAACTCTACCTTGCACTAATCACGGAAGACTATATATAAAGACATATAGTGCTGCTTTTCATGTTCGAAAACACAGCTAAAAAGGCTAAAGTACACGTTTTCATGTTAAGAAAGAAGAAGAAAAATTGCCGGTGGATAAAATTAAGATTAATAGGAATCTCACACAATGTGAATAGATTGCTTTATTAGATGGTGACACTTGAACATTACTCGAAAGTATAGTATAATTGATAAGACTTTTCAGATTTATTCCGTTAATCCGGAACCCAAACTTTGAATTCCCTTCATTTCAAAGACCCACATTTTCTTTATCTTCACAGTTTGTAAACCTAATACTAATATGTGACTAATAATTCGTCCTATCAAATCATTAAAACAACCAAATCTTATTCTTATTTTTGGCTGACACCCAAATCTTATTCTATACATAGAATGATAGAAACATTCACACAACCTGAAGCTAACAGTCCAAACAAATCACACTTAAGCCACTAAAAATGGCAATTAAAACACTTTTCCGGCGGAGATCGGAGCTGAGAGAAGGAGAGAGAAAGGGTGAAAGTATGCTTGGCTCCTCATACGCCATCCACGGAGGCCGCCGGAGCTCCGGCGAGCTCTACAAATGGCATACAGGGAGCCAGGCATAACCCATATGTCCCATCCAATTATACTCTCATCTCGAGATCTCAAGATCGGAAATTTCCGATGTGGGCATTGAAAATCTCACCTGAAAAAACATGGGTCGCCGGAAACAGAGTGGGCTGATTTTTACCGGCCAAGATCACTTCTTTATATACACAACACAAAAGAAAAATAACAGTGGGACAAGGGGAAACAACACGGAGATCAGCTCCGGTAAAAATGGCAGAAAACAATCCTCACCGGTTGCAAAAATGTGTGTAAAATGTGGGGAATTAACCTGGCCAGAGAGAAAACCGGGGATTTTTTTTAACCTGCAAAATTTGAGAGGTGGAGAAGGGGAGAAAGAGAAGGGTTTTTGCACCATTGATGTCGGTTTAGTTTCATCCTCTAAATATAGAGAGGCTTGTCATTTTATTTTATTTTATTTTTCCAATCTTTGTGTTTTTTAACCTCTCAAAAGCAAAGGGATGCTTTTCTTTCTTTTTTCTGAAACACTGTTTGTCTTGGAGTGTTTGGAACATCATAGATTCCTCTCTAATCTTTACTAACCCAATTGATTTCAAGTTCGTAGTATAATATTTGTAGACTATAGTATTATCAAAAGTGGGTTGTCTAGGAATATTATTTTGTAACGGTATAGTTTATCATTTTCCATAAGGAATGTGAGATAAGACTGTCCTAAGCATTTTTATCGATATATGAGATTAGTAAGTTTGAGTTGGCTTTAATATCTAACAAATCTAGTCAATGATCAGTCATTTCTTTAATATTGTATTGATTTTGTAATGGTCTAGTTATCTTTCTTTTAACCTAGAGTCACGGTTTGTTTCTGGGTTTTCACTACAAATTATATGTTTGTTCGTTTTTTCCCAAACTTAAGTTGAAAAATTCATTTATGTAAGGAGGAATTGATCGAAAATAAATAAGCATATGACATTTTTAAAAGTAAAAGACTCATCAATTATTTCTTTTGTTCGAAAAAAAAGCATCAATTATTGTATAATTAATTGGGTAATTTCTAGTTCTATAATTTGATACTCGTATTAATGGGGCATGAGATCATCATCTTGTTGGGATGTAACTATTATAATCACTGTATCATGTAGTTTGGCACAGTAACATACTTTGCATATATAAATCTTAAGATGACCAATTTGGTGTTACAACTTTTTCCCAAAAGAGTGTGATTTTATATGCTTTTGCCACTTCGGACCCCATTTCTAATCAATCCCAATTAACTTTTGTTTCTTCTTACTTTCCCCCCTCTTCTTTGACCAACTTTACTCATTGCTCAAGAATTATGCACTATGGTATGTCAAATCAAATCACATATGAGCTTAATTATTCCCTTGATTAAGGACTGGTTTAGGGATGAACTTAATTAATGAAACAACATGCTAACGTTTCTGTTAACCTAATGAAACAACATGCTAACTACATATGTTCAAATTCCATTTCTCTTACAGAGAGATCTTAACCTATGTCTCTTTTTTTGGTTGAAATCTTAACCTATGTCTCTTGAGTGCATGCTTTTGACAAATCTCACACATGTTTATCTTAACACTGAAATTAAATGAATGCATGGTTAGTATAGTAGTACTAGTGCACATACAAGTTGAAATTCAAATTGAAGGAAAAATGCCAAACGAAAAAACAACAAGAGTAAGATCCAAGAAGGAACTAAAAAATCACCATTTTCGGGTTCAGTTAGGGTTTTCAATTAAGAATTCTTCAACAGCTCCCAACTCCACGTGAGATTTCATTTTACCACCGGCCAACTCCACGTAAAGCTAAAAATTTGTAAACAAATGCTTAAATCTTCATTAAGAAAACTTAAACACTTGTATTTCCATTTTTTGAAAGGTTGAGAAAAAAGTATTCTTAATCATGTCAATCACGACCAGTGTTATCTTACTGAGTATATGTAGGCCAACGTGGGGTTACAATTAAATCTAAGCTATGATTTAGGTTTGGTCAGAGATTGTCCTCCAATTTTGACTGGATCGTAACAAAAAAGGAGAAGTATTATTAATCAAATATTGTGATTTATGAAAGGATCTCTTAATCTTGTTCATTGAATGTATGTGCATATATATAAACCTAATGGCACTCCTTGGACCCCAAGTATCCTATCTTAAGGATATATCTTTCTATACAAGATAAGAATAAATCTTAACAAATATCATATCCTAATACCCCCGCAAGCTCATGGAGGAGTGAAGACATGGAGCTTGGACCGAAGTGTTTGGAAGCGAGTTGTGCCCACGGATTTGGTGAAGACGTCTGCGATTTGGTCTAAGGCGCGGACATGACGCACAATCAAGGAGCCGTCAGCCACTTGTTCACGTACGAAGTGGTAGTCGATCTTGATATGTTTGGACCGCTGATGGAAGACCGGATTGGCAGACATATATGTAGCACTCAAATTGTCACATAACAGAATCGGAGGCTGTTGTAGAGGCACATGGAGCTCCTGTAATAGCTGCTGAATCCAAATGAGCTCGGTAGAAGCAAAGGCAATAGCACGATATTCGGCTTCGGTGCTGGATTTGGCAACCACATGCTGTTTCTTAGAGGCCCAGCTGATGAGATTGCCACCGTAATAGATGGCAAAGCCATGTTGCGAGCGACAGTCATCACCGTCGGACGCCCAACCTGCGCCAGAGACGGCAACAAGCCGAGAGTCGGTGGCCGGGCGAAGACGCAAGCCTGTGGAGATGGTCCCTTTGAGATACCTAAGGATGCGTTTGACAGCCTGCCAATGAATGTCTGTAAGAGCATGCATAAACTGACAAACGCGATTCATTGCATAGGAAATCTCAGGACGAGTAATAGTAACATACTGAAGAGCACCAACAATACTACGGTAGAGGTGAGGGTCAGCCGCTGGATCGCCATACATGAGGAGGCGAGAGCCAGGTTCCGCCGGAGAGCCGATGGGCTTTGCATCTTCCATCTTGCTACTCAGAAGCAAATCTGTAATGTACTTGCGCTGAGTGAGAAATATGGAATCAGTTGAACGCTTCAGCTCAATGCCCAGAAAATAGTGCAAGTCACCGAGATCACGTAGAGCAAAGGTGGCGTTCAATAGATAAATGAAGGAGTCAATGTCTGCAGAGTTGGAGCCAGTCACAATCAAGTCATCAACATAGACGAGCACATATAGAATAGATCGGTCACGACGCCTGATGAAGAGAGTGGTGTCGGACTTGCAAGAGAAAAAGCCCTACTGTAATAGAAAATCCCGGAGTTTGTGAAACCACGCCCGAGGCGCCTGCTTAAGGCCATAAAGAGCCTTTCTGAGTCGGCAGACATACTCCGGACGAGAGCGATCCATGAATCCGGGAGGTTGCTCCATATAAACTGTCTCAGCTAAATCACCATTGAGAAAGGCATTGTTAATATCAATTTGCCGCAATCACCAGTTTAGTGTCAAAGCAAGAGATAATACAATACGAATAGTGGTAGGCTTGACAACTGGACTGAAGGTGTCAAAATAATCAATGCCTTCTTCTTGATTGAAGCCTTTCGCCACCAATCGTGATTTGTAGTGCTCAATCGATCCATCTGCATTCTTTTTCACCCTTTACACCCACTTACAACCAACAATGTTAGAGTTACAAGGAGGCGGGATAAGTTCCCAAGTACCGTTTCTCATTAGAGCATCATATTCAACCTGCATGGCATTTTGCAACTCGGGAAATTTTGAGGCTTGGGAGTAGGTTTTGTGTTCAAATGGAAAAACATGAGGAGGTAAAGGGTGTTTAGTGGTTTGGAAAGACTTTGGTTTAAGGTTATTAGAGCGTGCCCGAGTGACCATAGAGTGGGTAGCGTTAGAGATAGGTCTATAATAAGATGGAATATTGGATGGAGGAGAGTTAGAGGTTGTACTTGAGCTCGGAGAAGAACCGGCAGTTGTGGAGCTACCCAAGGACCGAGACGACGAGCTGTTTGGCAGGGAGTTTGAGGGCTCGGCTGAGGGCAGTTGCGGCTGCATGAGGGGCACCGGCGACGATGAAGCGGAAGGGGAGGATGCAGGCTGTGATGGGGATGTGGTGCATGGCTGAGAGCTAGGCTGAGATGTCGTCGGTGAGGCCAGGAAGGGGCTCGGTGGAGCAGCCGCAAAGGGTGAAGGTTGGGCTGCAAGTTGTAAGGGGGAGAGGGAGGCCGAGTGTGATGGTTGTGGTGGCATAGAAGCTGTAGGATTAGTGTGTAATTGATACGGAAAAATTGTCTCATCAAAAATAACATGCCGTGCTATATAAATGCGATTTGTGTTAACATGCAAGCATAAATACCCTTTGTGTTGAGAACTATACCCAATGAATATGCATGGTGAAGATCAAAATTCAAGTTTATTAGATGCATAAGGGCGTAAAAAAGGATAACACAGACACCCAAAAGATTTTAAAAAGGAGTAATCCGGAGGTTTGTTATATAAACACTCATATGGTGATTTCTGTTGAAGGATGGGAGTGAGAGTTCTATTATGCAAAAAGACACTTGTGTGAAAAGCATGTTCCCAAAAAGTTGTTGGCATTTTTGCATGAGCAAGGAGAGCTAACCCTTTTTCGACAATGGTTCTATGACGGCGTTCTGCAGCGCCATTTTGAGACTGAGTGTGTGGGCAAGAGACTCTATGAAGAATGCCTTGACTTTGCAAATAAGATGACACATTCCTGTATTCACCACCCCAGTCAGATTGAAATTGTTTAATTTTGAGGGAAAATTGGGTTTCAACCATTTTCTGAAATTGTTGAAAGAAACAGAGAACCTGTGATTTTTTATGCATAAAAAATATCCACACAAATTTAGTGCAATCATCAACAAAAATAAGAAAATATCTATTTCCATTGAAAGAAGGAACCGGAGCAGGACCCCAAACATCAGAGTAAATCAAATCAAAAGGTGTTATGCTAGACACATGACGATCAGGCATGGGAAGTTGATGACTTTTACCAAGCTGACAAGACTCACAAACCGAATCAAGTTTATTGTTTGTAATGGGTAAACGAAAATTTGAAACTAAAAGACGCAAAGAAGACTCATGTGGATGACCAAAACGGTGATGCCAAGTTTGAAGAGACGCTTTTTTGCCCAAGAACACACGTGGAGGAGGCGGAGATGGAGGTGGTCATGAGGTGAGATGATACAGCCCGTTATCAACGGTACCTTGGAGTAGTGTCCGGCCCTGCAGGTCCTTCACAAAGCAACAAGTAGGATAAAAAACAACGTAAGCATTGTTATCACGAGTGAGTTTAGAAATACTAAGTAGGTTTTCCTTGATTTGAGGAACAAAAAGGACATCTTTTAGATGAATGGGTTTAGGTGATGCAGGTAAAATAGAATGACCTAGATGAGTAATAGGCAGGGACATACCATTGCCAATCTGTAATCCATCATTGCCAGTGTAATTAGAATGCACAGAAAGGTTACTGAAGTCTGCAGTTACATGATTGGTTGCGCCTGAATCAAAGCACCAACTGGGATCACCAAGAGTGGACGGTGGGTTGTGAACCGTGTAGGCCTGTCGAGTGGGGGGCGCCTGTTGCTGCTGAAACTGACCCTGAAAGCCAAAGGATTGTTGTGGGGCTTGGGCCTGATACGCCTGCTGCTGAGATCCACGAGAGGACCCCCCACGGCGACCCCGGTTCGAACCACCGTGCTGCTGCTGTTGTTGGCGAGGTCGGGACTTCGGATAGGCGTCAAAGTTCGCCCGATGCCAACAATTTAGCGCCTCATGACCTGTCTTCTGGCAAATCTGGCATGTACGGCGAGAGGAAGTCTCGGTGGAGCCCTCAAATGCCGAAGAGCGAAGCGATGGAGCGGCGCCATTCCTGGATGATTTGGCCACGGTAAGAGCTTGAACGGCGCCCGGAGGCTTGTCGGAGGTGAGCCGTTCCTCTTCCCGCAGCAGCAGACCAAGAAGCTCTTCACTGTCAATTTTGTGCGGCATCATGTTGAAAGCCGAACGGAAGACAGAGTATGAAGAGTCGAGGCCATGGAGAACGCTTTCAACGAACTCCTCATCCGGAACAATGTAATTGCATTCAGCGAGAGCGTCAGAGAAAGCTCTCTTCTTTTCAACATATTCAAGGATAGATAGATCGCCCTTGGAGAAGGTTTGAAGCTGCGACTTCAAGTGCATCAACCGAGCCCGGGTCTGAGAATAGAACATGCGTTCTAAAATCGCCCAAGCTTGAAACGTTGTTGTGGCTCTGGCAACATGAGCCAGAAGTGGTGTTGAGAGGAGCGATCGCAGCCATAGGAGGATGAGGAGATCCTTCTTGCGCCAAGTGGAGTACGCCGGATTCGGGATCTTCGGTGCATCCGCGGCAGCAGTGGCGGGAATAGTGGTTGCCGGCATGAAAGAGGAGTAGAGGAACGGGTCAAGTTCGTACGCCTCAAGAGCCGACTTCACCGTATGTCGCCACAGGGTGTAATTGTGTCGATCAAGCGTGATGTTGATCTTCGGAAGGTTGATAGTGAGATTCTATCCAACGCCAGATGCGGCTGCCAGGATATTCCCGGCGTGCTGGTGAGGTTCTTCGACGTGCTCGTGGTCACCGTCGGATTGGGAGCCGTGATCACTCATGGTGGGTGGCCAATTAGGGTTGTAATCCTAGGATCGGGATTAGGTTGATACCATATTAATCAAATATTGTGATTTATGAAAGGATCTCTTAATCTTGTTCATTGAATGTACGTGTATATATACAACCTAATGACACTCCTTGGAGCCCAAGTATCCTATCTTAAGGATATATCTTTCTATACAAGATAAGAACAAATCTTAACAAATATCATATCTAACGAGTATAGTATACCAATATAATAACGTAATTAACAATGTAGCTTAATGAACTTTACACCGGCCATCATCTTGATCCATAATGAATATATGGACGTAACATGCAATTACTTGGATGCATAATCACAAAGATTAGTCATCCGGTGTATATGCATGTTAGATACTTAATTGTTGTCGTAAAGACTAAAAACTATACTATTGTATGAAATTAGTATAGTTGGTCCTACGATTTTCAGCATGCAACAAGCATACAAGTAAATGTTTTTACAAAATTATTACATGTACGTTGTTTTTGCACTTATTGAAATGTACCGTGGAGACTGTTAAAAAAAATTTACTGGTAGATGTATGAACGTAGATCAGAGTCCAAAGAGTGAGCTAGACGGGACGCCACGAAACGATACCACAATGTGGTCAACAACTGAGTTAGCCTCTCTGAACAAATGAACGATACGTCACCTCCGTAGCTACCCAAGCAAAGACTGGACATCTGTACGCAACATCTCCACTTCTCACTAGGATTGTTCATTGGACAAAAACCGAACCGAACCGAGGAAACCGAACCGAAACCGAGAACCGAACTCGCCAAAAAAGGAACCGAAAACCGACCCGAACTGGACTGGATTGGTTCGGTTTGGTTTCGGTTTTTTCGGTTTGGATTCGGTTCTGCCCATTGGACCGATTGTGTAAATTGGATTTCTGTAGGTGATCCAAATATAAAAAAAAACGAAGAGCAGAATTAGTGCCCAACTCTTCTTCCTAAAACCAGATCTGCTATTGTATGAATTATAAAAAAACAATAATAATTACATAACAAAAAACTAGCCTCCTTCTTCCTAAAACCAGATATGCTATTATATTCGGGTTTTCCGTTGTCACTGTGCAGAGGCAGGCTTCCTCGTCGTCGTCGTCGCCGAAGAACTCCTCGGCTGCTCGTCGTCGCCGTCGTCACTTGCTAGTTGAGAGTCAGTGACTTGGGCTTGCGAGGCTTCGACTAGGCCGGGATCGTGAATTTGCGAGGCGGCGACTAGGCCGGGATTACGAGGCTGGGACTAGGCCGAGATTGCGAGGCTGCGACTAGGCCGGAATTGCGATTGAAGCCGCGAAGGAAGAACAGAAGAAGCGAAGTCGGAAGAGTAGAGGAAGCGAGAGGAAGAGCAACGAAGAGGAGCATACAGAACAGAAGATCTGAAGAAGCGAAGAGGAAGTGGCGGCTGCAACGAATAGAGGAAGCATGAAGCAAAGAAGACCGCATATGTAGAGTTTTTTTTTCTCGGTTTATTCGGTTCACCCAAAACCGAACCGATCCAAACCGAGAACCGATTTGGAAAATACCTGAACCGAGGTCCGAACCGAATTACCCTGGTTCGGTTCGGTTCGGTCCGGTTCCTCGGTTCGGTTCGGTTTTAAAGACCCAATGAACAACCCTACTCCTCACGGACAACTCTAATAACCCAACCTACATTAACCAACTGCAGGTTGTCACCTTCAATCCCCAATAAGGAATACCAAGCCGTAAGGCCTCAACGATCCCCTGTTGTAGTGCGAGTGCTTCAAACTGTAAAATGGACCGACTTCCGAAAAAACCTTGTCTTGACTCACGGGAGGCCTCTTGAGTCTCTAATAGAAAAACCAAAGGATGCAATCCCATAAAAATTAACAGCACTATCAAAATTCAGTTTAAAGCAATTATGTGAAGGTGGTTCATTTCGCTTTTTTCCTTTTGTTGTCAGTGATGTTTTTTTCGACAATTTCATCCTCAAACTCTGAACATAGATGCATGTTTTCATCCTGCTACTTATTTCTTGGTCATTTCCTATATAGAGTTGGATTTAGACGGGTTCTATGCATCCCCATCGAAAATACTTTTATTACGGAGGTACCATGCGCGCCACCGTACACAGATTGTAAATTCTATCTCTTTTTTGGAGACCAATTTGCGAATCTCTTCAATTACAATCGCAGGGTGATGGTTTTGCATATTATTGTGTTTTATTTTTTGGGAAATCTCGGGGAAGAAATCAGCCAACGCCTGACTTACTGTCTTGCATTCTATACAAATGTGGTATGTATGATCTTCCTCAAGGTTGTTACAAAACCCGCATCCTTATGGGACCATAATATGGTTTACTGCTAGCCTTGCTTTCATTGGGAGGTCATTCCTACACATTTTCTAGATAAAGGTCTTTTGTTTAGGTGGGATGTTTAAATTCCAAATTAATTTGAGGTCCAGAGCAAGACTTTTGTTACTTTCCTGAATCCACTTTAGTGTTGCATTCGTCTAGAACCATCCGTTCCTACTGGGTTTCCAATACATCCGATCCGTAATGAAGTTTATTTGTAATAACTTACATCTTATGGGTTTACAATTTGTTCCAATTTTTGCTTGTTCCATGTTCTATCATAGTAGATATAACTAGGTGTAACCCTGTACATTAGTACGAGATTTGAATAAAATTTATATTAAAATTTTTAAACTATAAATAGCACGTTAATCTCATATATAAATAAAATTTATATATAATTAATAGTGTTATAAAATAAATAATTATGATTTTTTGAGAAATTATGATCATATTCATTTTTTTAAAATAAACACTACGATCTTATAATGAATTAAAGTAATAAACTATATACAATCAAATATTTCATTAAGAAAGAAAAGACTAATTAATATTGTAATCAAGAAATGAAATATGTTGATTATTTGGTAAAAATATCTATTGAAAAATATATAGTCATGAAAATCTTTCATTTCTTTAATTTGTATCTTAATCAAAATCTTATAGATAAATATGATGTGGCTTAATAAAATCTTATGTGGACATATATATATATATATATATATATATATTACATGGATAAATAGATATGATGCGGCTTAATAAATTAATTAAATAATATATGACTTGGAACAACGATAAACTGACACATGTCAAAATCTTAGGTGACGAAGCGTGAAAAATTTTTACGCAATATGGTGGCTCTAACCCTTATGACCTATTGACCTATATATATACACATAGATTTATGTTTAAAAAATCTCAATTACATGTAAATGTATGACGTGTCTTAATAAAATCTTATATTATACTCCATTCGTCCCATATTGTTTGTCCTAAAGGACAAATTTTGTGAGTATTAAGGAAATGATAAAGTGATATTGCGAGATGAGAAAGTGAGTAAAAGTTGATATTAAATGAGGTTAGTTTTGTAAATTTTTAGGTGTAAAAAAGTAGAAAAGTGATAAAGTAGAAGGAAAAGTTGGATTTTGAGTGTAAAATGTGAGATTGAGTAAGGGTAATATTGTAAGAAATTATTGATATAAATGGAAAGAGGACAAACATTTTGGGACGACGGAAAAGGAAAGAGCACAAACAAAATGGGACGGAGGGAGTATGTAAAAACAATTATATGAAATGGATAATAATTATATAATATCTAGATTTATTTATTTGGTAGAAAAAAAATCTCATTTAACTAAGTAAATATCATATGGCTTAATGAATGCATATAGTGTGTCGTAATAAATGTTATATGGTTACCTAATATATAATATGTGTCAAATACGTTTATTAAAAAGGACAAATGTTATCTTTGACAAAAAAAAGGACAAATGTTATATGGTTACCTAATATACAATACATGTCAAATACATTTATTAAAAAGGATAATGGCCTACAATGCATGATCATAGTTAACTTACATTACCCAAGCTAAGATCATCTTGAGATATGATTATTGCAAAGATATTGACAAAAAGGATGAAGCGCGTAATGCCTGATATAATTCACCCTCTTCAAGGTGCATATGTGGCAGGTCGGGCAGTTCAAGATAACGTACTTATTCGTAGTAATGGAAGTCAAGCAAAGATGGGTGGATGGTAGTGAAACTGGATATGGAAAAAGCATATGACATGGTAGACTGGAGCTACCTATTCGTAGTAATGGAAAGTTTTGGTTTCGACTAGAAATTTATAGAACGGATACGAGAATGTGTGTGCATAGTATCGTTCTCTATGTTGGTACATAATGGCCCTACAAAACCTATTAAGCCGGAATGAGGAATTAGACAAGGAGACCCCCTGTCACCTTTCCTATTCATGATTAGTGCTGAAATTCTAGCGAGAAAACTCCAACGGGCGTGTGCCGATCCAAAGAATGCAATTGGGTTTCCAATTACCCGTGGAGGAACAAGGATTCTCTTTTTGGCGTCGCTGTTGATATCATTATTTTTTCTAAAGCCACCCAAAATGCATGCGTAGAAATGAAGCGTATTATTGCAGAGTATAGTGTATCCGGACAAAAGGTAAATTATCGAAAGTCAACATTTCAAACATCGAAAAAAGTAAATAACCAACAAAAGTTACAGATTCAACATACTCTAGGAGTGAATTCAATGACAAAATTAGAAAAATACTTAGGTTGTTTTATTATTAATGACAGACCTAATAAAGAAACCTTCCAAGATACAATGGAAAAAATGCATAAACAACTTATTAAATGGAAAGCTAACACACTATCCTAAGAAGGACGGACAATCCTTATTAGGTCAAACTTAGTTGCGAAACCTAACTACTTGATGAAAAACTTTATGCTCTCAAAACATATTCATGAGGAAATGGATGCAACCAACGTATGTTTCTTTTGGAATACGGACCGACAACATAAACCGCTTGTAGGATGAGACATGATAAGCAAATCAAAACAATATGGAGGCCTAGGAATTAGGAGAATAGAAGACGTGAATAAAGCCCTTCAGATGAAGCTCTTATGGAAAGTTCTCACTGAATTAGATAATGTATGGGTTAGAATAATATCAGAAAAATATTTACGAGGATACACTCTTGACTCCTATAAAGTTAAAGCTAATTCATAATGGAAGTGGAAAAGACTAATGAACCTAAGATCAGAGTTCAATCAAGGCCTAATCTAGCAATTAAGTGATGGACAAATAATAAACTTTTGGAAGGATAATTAGGTAATGTAAGAACCCTTTTGATCATGTCATGCACCAAGGAACTACTAATGAACATACTAAAATAGGTCACTTTATCACGCATGACAAGAAATGGAAAGTAGAATAACTGCAACAAGTACTTCCTAGACACATTGTAGAGAAGGTACAATTAGTTCAAATTCCGAATAATCCTATGAGTGATCGACTCTTTTGGGCTCCAAGTAAAAATGGATGATTCTCGACGTCATCTGCCATTAAACTGATAACTAAAATGGATTGTCTGAACCCTAGCTTGAACAATTGGATTTGGAATCTGGATACCCTCCCCAAACTATAGAATTCGTGTGGAAGATCGACATGAACTACCAACAAAAGCAAGGCTTAGTGAAAACCATATAGCAACCCCAAGCGGTTGTTTAATGTGTAACTGTGTATATGAAGACTCGAACCACCTCTTGATAAAATCCCCACACACTTTGAAAATAACAGGGAATATAAATCCTAATTAATCTAGAAAAGACTCTTCAAAACTATGACCAGTAAACAAAAGCCCATGACAGATCATGTCTGAACTCAGACAACAATTAAGAATAAACGAGTTTTTAGAACGGGCAGTGATTTGGTGGAGCATCTGGTTCCAACGAAATAAATTGGTTTTCCAACAAGCACAAAATGACCATATTCCAGATCTTACCTTATACATACGTACACAATTGCAATAATGGGAGTGCTCTAAACGATGGAAAGAGGAAGAGGAAGACAATGTTAGAACCAAAAACAACCTTTGTACTCTGAAGGATAAGAAAATGTCAAAATGGCATAAACCAGATCAAGGATTTGTTAAACTAAACTTTGATGGGTCAAAACTGCCCGATGGAAGTAGATCGGCAAGGTCAATTTTGAGAGATTGTTGTGGTAATCCGATAGTTGTAATAGCTAGTAAATATGCCGATATTTCAATCCTTCAAATAGAAGCATTGGTTCTTCGAGATGGTATTCAGGAAGCGGTAAACAGGAATATTCGAAAGCTGCTTATTGAAGGCGACAATATCACGGTCATTCAGGCAGCCCAGGGATCAAGAAAATGTCCTTGGGAAATTGAAAGGATTATTTTTAACCTTCTCGTATCATTACAAGGATCCGAGTTCGTGCGCTTTTCTCACGTGGGCAGATTTTGTAATACTGTGGCCGACAAAATAGCGAAAATGGGTCAAGAACTTCGAGTTCTCATTTGACAGGATCCTCTAGGGCGCTTACCTTAATTGGAGGGTGTCCTAATTTTCACCGATTCTAAAAAAATACGTAAAAAATCTTGAGATATGATTACCCAAGAAAAATGAATTTATCTAAAGATAAACTTAATTATGCTAATTATTTTTTCTATTTATGGTTAAAAAAAATCTCATTTACATATGTAGATATATGATATTATGATGTGTCTTAATAAGATATTATTTTCAAAAAAATTATAGATGACATGGACAATAAATATGATATGGCTTAGTTAAAAATTATATAAAAAAATAAAATAATACATGATGTAGAGCAACGATAGGTTGACACGTGGTGAAATCCTATATGGCACATCCTCGGGACGACATGTGAAAAAATCTGAGGTGACGCAACGTGGTGGCTCCAATCTTTATGACTTTTATGTATATACATAGATTGTAGATGGTTTCGTTCCAATCAGTCGGGTGAGGATAATCAAGACTAGGTTTTAGCTCCTTAAGAATAAATATTGATTTGCCATTTTATTTGGTCATCATAATATTTTAATATATTTATTTATTCTCTTTTCTACTAATAACAATTTACTTTTTTTTTGTCTTTCATGTGATAAATATCACCCTGTCAATCAAAGACCAAATATGTATTTTGATCATGGTGATGGCCAAACATGGATTTTGATCATGGTGATGGTCAAATATATTTTGGTCTTCTCCACTTTCCTTACATATATATTTTTTTTCTATTACCAAAAGCTAACCTACCATTATGTATGCTCTTAATACCAGTCTAATTATTTTTCCTAAATTTAATGGTTTTTCCGTCGCGAACCTACCAAACCATACCACAAAAGAAATTGCTTGCGTTTGCGTAGGCCAGTTGTTATTATTAAACGAAAAGGTAATCGTAACTTTTTTTGTTGATAAATATTGGCCTGAATTCGACCAATTCTCCATATCAATTTTAACTTTGAGACAGGAGAAAGCTAGTCAAAAAGTGACTGATCATGGTCATGTGTAAAAGAGGATGCTGAATTTAATAATATATAAATGACCACTATATACTCCCTCCGTCCCCGATAAGTTGTCCGCCTTTCCTTTTCGGTTGTCCTAAAACTTTGTCCACCTCCATTTCTTTCCATTTATATCACTTCTTTTTTACACTCATTATCCAACTTTCTCCTCAACTTTATCACTTTTTTCAATAAAATTACAAAACTATTCCCACTCTTTTCACATCACCTATCAACTTTATTACCCGTTTCATCAACTTTATCCCTTTTTTCACATCACCTATCAAACTTTATCACTTTTTTCACATCACCTATCAAACTTTACCACTTTCATTAATCCGCATGCAAATCTACTTTACGGACAAGTTATCGGGGACGGAGGGAGTAGTAAAAGAATATAATTTCACATCACCGCACACAATAGAAAAATAAAATTCTTAATTAATGACGCTTTAAACACTAAATAAGATCATTAAAACAAATTTCTTACTACATAATTTACAAAAAAAATATAAACTGCTCTCCGACCAAAAAATAAAAATAAAAACTGCTCAAAATTGTTTATGTAAAGTAGAAATTTTTACAAGATAGGTTTCAAGCTGTTATATTTTGTAGTTCGTGGGTGAAGATTGAGATTTGAGAAAACTTCTTGATGTCTTGCAATTTGCAAATCTCATTCTGTACGGGTGATTTAAAGAACCCGCTATTTTGTGGGTAATATGATTTTATCCCTATAATTTACATACATTGCATAAAATAATCCCAATGGTAAAGTATGATTATAAAATAAGAAAACACTGATGTCTGTGCAATGGGGGGAGATGGTGTTGGTTGTTGCTTTCAACTGAGGGAAGATAAAGCTGCAAAAATTCCTTCCTCCCCATGGGATGGAATTTTCTCAAAATGAGGTGGTGGGTATTTCTTTTACTTTTTGAAAGTGAGGTGCTGAATTTTTAAAATAGCAAAATTACAAACTTCCCTCTCACTATTTTCTTTTGGTTTTATGGGTTAGAGTGTTGGAATCAACAAGTGCGGGAATCATTTTGTCAGAGAAAGACCATGACGGTATTGTGTGAATTGTACAACCAATTTGATTTGACAAACCCTAACTATTTATAGTACTCTAATTATTCAAAACTAGTTTCATGCCATTTGTAAATAGTTCACACTTGTAGTTTCAATCCCAAATAATTCACACTTGTAGCTTTCTTCTCAAGTTTAAGATGTATAAATTTAATATAGTTTTTTTTGTGTCATTCTTAGGGTTGTTACTAGAGGTGTCAAACAGGTCGGGTCGGGTGGATTCGGGTTCGGTCTTTTCGGGTTCGGGTTGAGTACAGGTTCGGGTCAATCGGGTTACAGGTTAAGCCAGGTCGGGTCTTGACAGGTTATCGGGCGGGTTCGGGTCGACCTAACAGGTCAAGAATTTGAACTTTTAATGATTATTAAAATAATATTATGATTAAATAATAATATTTATAAATAAAATATCATTTTTAATAGATTTTTATAATAATATTTTATTTATAATAGGTTTTATGATAAAATATTTACAATATAATATATTTATTCTACATATATATAATATATCGGGTCGGTCAGGTCGGTCTCGGGTTTCAACCCAATCGGGTTCGGGTTAATCGGGTTCGGTTTTTTTCTTTGCTCGCTACTATTCGGGTCGGGTCTCAACCCAAAAATTTTCGGTCGGTTCGGGTCGATTTTTCGGGTCGGGTCAGGTTTTGACAGCTCTAGTTGTTACCGACTTGTTTGTTGTAAAAATCGAGGTGCCACACTAGCTAATATGGCTCACAACGAGCCTCGAGAAATGTTTTATAGGGGACTCGTAAAGAAGTAGTTCCGAATAGGTAAATGAATATGACAACGGTTTGTATTTTGGGGCCAAGAGTCGGGGCTCGAACGAGGGGAAAGGATTTCAAATCAAACCTACCAGATTAGAGTTTGTTAGATTAACTATTTTCTATGACTTTTTTTCTTCGAATAAAAGGGTAAATATATTAAGCGAAAAAAAGAAGTTACAAAAGAGCTAGTTAACTAGCTATTTACAATTTGATCATCATGCTCAATTCCAAGTCTCTTCATAATCCGACAAGTTTCTCTAGTTCTTTTTCTCCACCTAGCATTGAGACAATTTCCAATGTGCCTTATACACATACTAATGCACTCCTCAATGCTAGCAACTCTATGATTAAACACTATCTCATTTCTATGTCTCCATACATGGTGAATAACAACGCTAGGGCTGGGCACGGTCCAGGACCGGACCGGACCGGGACCGGGAACTCCAAAAAGTGTGGACAGGGGACCGGACCGGGAACATCCGGTCTGGTCTGGTCCCGGACCGGATAGGACCGGTGATAACGATGATTTAGTCGTTTTAAACCACAATTATGCAAAGAAAACCAAACTAACTAACCAAAGTATAAAGCAAGTAAGGGTCGATTCCACAGGGAGACAGATTATCTTTAGCAGAGAATTATGTGTCAAACAGAAGTAACAAGGGGGGTTTTTAGGTTTTGTTCACACACTAACATGCAAAGCATAAGAATTCGAGAGTTTATCAATCAGTATTTGGAAATACTTAGGCAAACAAATATCCGCATTCGCTTGACAAGTTGATCATTGATTTCATTCAATATCTATGCAATGGAATTTCCAATTCCTTTTCAAAAGTAATTAATAGCACAACCAGATACTATTAACCCTAACTAGATAAATAATCATGAAACTATCAAGATTCAATCTAACTAGCAGCATTCAACAACAGGAATATAATTGGATACAAACTAAGATAAAACAACCAGCTTTTACTCTAGAATGCAAATCAATTCTCTTATGCATAAAACTAACACAACCAGATATTAGCACAATGCAGTTGCTACTTATGAATTAGAGATGCTCAACCAGAAACACTCTAAATCTAGCAATAACCTAATAACAATAAATCCTAGATGATCAGGCTAGAAATTATTGAAACAAGTCAATAGCAATTCAAGCAAGAGAAGAGATTAAATCCATGCAATCGATCAGGAATTAGAAATCTCACAACTGAATCAGAACGAACACTTCAATTGTCTGTCTAAGCAAAGAGGCTTAGTTCTCCATAAGTCTTCAAAATACAAAATAATTCCCAACTCAAAAAACTAGGTCTAAACAAAAGGTCCAAAAGCCCTTAAATATGAGAAAACATCTATCCAAAAATACATAAAAACCGGACCTAAAATAATATCCATAAGCCACTAAAATAAAACGCAGCGTTTAAAGTAGAAAATCGCCTCGGAAAAGGCAGCGGTCGCCGCCTATGGGGCCGCGGTCGCCGCCAGACATAGATCGTCAATCTCTTCGTTTCTTCATTCCAGCTCTAAGTGATCTTCAGGGTACCTCGGCTCTTCCTTCTTTAACGCTTCAAACTCCAACTTTAGCACCTAAAACAAGACTAAAAGTATGCTAAAACCCCATCTAAATACACAACATAAATGTGTATATCAACCGGATTGGACCAGATCCTTATTTAAAAAAAATAAATATTTTTTTTATATAAAAAAATTATAATATAGTTAAAGAAATCATATATGATGACTGAAAAATATATTATTATTAAGTATATAATATAGATATGAAACTTAAATAATAAAAATAAACTATATAACTTTAAAATTAATATAATTTTTATTTAAATTTATTTTTTATTAAAATTTTTTAAAAATCCGGTCCGGACCGGGACCGGGACCGGGAACCTCCAATATCATGGACCGGGGACCGGACCGGGAACCTCCCGGTCCGGTCCAAAAATCCGGTCCGTACCGGATTTTGCACAGCCCTAAACAACGCAGTGGCAGTGATTCCAAAGGCAGTAAGCTAAAGTCTTTTTGCCCTTCAAGGTAGCAACTTGATTAATCCAGTCCTGAATATTCTCACTAGTCTTCCAATCTTGGCCCAACGGAGAATGCCAGAGAGAACTCTCTTTGAAAAAACCCACTCAAACCAAAGGTGATTGCTCGTTTCTTGAACCTGATAACGGCAAAACGGGCAAGAATCATCATCAAACATGCCCCCACATTTCATCTTGTCCTTGGTGTTGACCCCACAGTGAATAGTCTTCACACAATAAAGCTGATGCATGGAGTATTCAAGCCGTGAATATTCTCACTACGTCTTCCATTTCAAATCATTCCAAATCATGCCCCAACATTTTCTAAGACTTAGTTAAGTGGAAAATCTGTTGAGTATTAGAGCCTGATTCGATCGGGCGGGAGAAGATGGAACGAGTCAAGGACCAAAGGATGGGAAGAGGAGTCGAAGGACAAGGCGGAAGAGAAGGCAAACTCGAGGGGGTTCGAAAACCCAGCCGAGCTTTGGCGGAGTGGTCGAGTTCTCGCCCGAGAACACGAAGCGCGGGCTGGCACGCGAGAACGCGGCCGCGCTTCGGGAGGTCGTGCCCGCGTTTCGGGCGGATGGCTTCTGGCGGCGAAACTCGGGCAGGGGCCTGGAAACGCGCCCGAGTTTTCACGTGGTACCCCGAGTTTTCAGACGTCCGCGTATTTGACGAGAATATTCCATATCCTTTCGGGATATTTTGTTTCCTTGGGGAAAAAGATATTGTATGGCTCTAGTCCTCTATTTATACTCGACATTCATATTGTAATTGGTGCGCTTCACCATTGAGAGATCCTGAGAGTGAGATTAAAGAGGTTAGGATAGGAAGAATCCTTGTAATCCTTGAGTCCTCTGATTGATCTAGTGAGAATCCCTGGCTTGGTAGTGCCCCCAAACGTAGTCCTTGAGACGAACTGGGTCAATAATTGCTCGTGTCTTTGTCTTTGTTTGCTTACTATCAGTCTAATTGCATGAACGATCCGGGACTTCCGCAGGTTTTTCCCCAACAACTGGTATCAAAGCTTAGGGTTCCTTGCAGTTGAAAGATGGGTGTCGGTAAGATCCCTATTGAGAAGTTCGATGGCGTCGACTTCGGGTACTGGAAGATGCAGATTGAGGACTACCTCTATAGGTCCGGGCTGCATCAACCAATGGGGGAGAATCCGAAAGACATGAACGACGACGAGTGGAAGCTGTTGGAGAGGAAGGCGATGAGCGTGGTGCGCCTGTCGCTGTCCAGGAATGTCGCCTGTCACACGCTCAAGTCGACGACGACGAAGGAGATGCTCAAAACCTTGTCTGATCTGTACGAGAAGCCGTCAGCAGTGAACAAGGTGCATGTGATGAGAAAGCTGTTCAATTTGCGGATGGGAGAGAACACACTGGTGGCGAATCACTTGAATGAACTCAATATGACGATTGCTCAGTTGAGTTCGGTGAAGATCGACCTTCATGATGAGGTACAGGCTTTGCTGTTGCTTTCTTCTTTACCGGAGAGTTGGAGCGGTACCGTTACTGCTTTGAGCGCATCGGTTGGAAAGGGGAAGTTGACGTACGAAGAGGTGCGGGACTTGGTGGTTGGCGAGGGGACTCGCAGGCAAGAAACAAGTTCTTCATCGGGTTCGACCCTGAATGCTGGAAGTAGGGGCAAGTCTGGTCATGGGAAGTCGAAGTCCAAGGGGAAGGAGAAGTCTTCCGGGGACAAGAGTCAAGTGAAGTGCTGGAATTGTGGTGAAAAGGGTCACTACAAGAACAAGTGTGAGAATTCGCAGGGGAACAGGGAAGATGCAGGCTTCGCAGGAGATGTGGGAGATGCATTGTTTCTTAAAGCGGTTGAGTATCCGGTAGGATTGCATCCAGGTGGGAGCAAGAATGAAGAGAAGCCGGGAGAGGCTTCTGATGGCCTGAATACGTAAGCTTGAAGGCCGGCACTACCACTACCAGAAGGGAGGATCGTCGGGAAGACGATGTGGGCGCTCTGAAACATTCTTCAGGTGGGAGTTTGTTGAGCGTTGGAAGATTCAATTACATGAAATCAGTCTCGAGGTGGGAGATTGTTGAGTATTGGAGCCTGATTCGATCGGGCGGGAGAAGATGGAACGAGTCAAGGACCAAAGGACGAGAAGAGGAGTCGAAGGACAAGGCGGAAGAGAAGGCAAACTCGAGGGGGTTCGAAAACCCGGCCGAGCTTTGGCGGAGTGGTCGAGTTCTCGCCCGAGAACACGAAGCGCGGGCTGGCACGCGAGAACGCGGCTGCGCTTCGGGAGGTCGTGCCCGCGTTTCGGGCGGATGGCTTCTGGCGGCGAAACTCGGGCAGGGGCCTGGAAACGCGCCCGAGTTTTCACGTGGTACGTCGAGTTTTCAGACGTTCGCGTATTTGACGAGAATATTCCATATCCTTTCGGGATATTTTGTTTCCTTGGGGAAAAAGATATTGTATGGCTCTAGTCCTCTATTTATACTCGACATTGATATTGTAATTGGTGCGCTTCACCATTGAGAGATCCTGAGAGTGAGATTAAAGAGGTTAGGATAGGAAGAATCCTTGTAATCCTTGAGTCCTCTGATTGGTCTAGTGAGAATCCCTGACTTGGTAGTGCCCCCAGACGTAGTCCTTGAGACGAACTGGGTCAACAATTGCTCGTGTCTTTGTCTTGATTTGCTTACTATCCGTCTAATTACAGAAACGATCCGGGGCTTCCGCAGGTTTTTCCCCAACAAAATCATATGCCAAGTTCTTAAGACACAGCTAATGTAGGATAGGCAAAAAACGTGCATATTAACACTGTGAATACTTATTTAATAGCAAGTTTCATACATTAGATAATACGAAGCAATAAGTTTTCCTAACACTTATAATTGTTTTCCTAACACTTATAATTTTTTTTTTTCTATGAAACTCATCCGGTGATTGTATAATATGAAACTCTCGAGGCGTATTTAATACCAAACTATACAGTAAAAGATATTGTAACATTTTTGTATTGTACTGAAGCTGCCTTTTTGAAGAATATGCTTATGTTAAAATCTCTGAGGTGTGTGACATTGACATATGCCTATCGTCTTTGTAACTCAACCTCTCTCTCTCTCGATGGTTATTTACCATTGGACCATTAAAAGTGCATTTTGTGACCCTTTTCAGTTTTTTATATATTATATTATACTAATATACTCCATATGCCATAATATATACAAAAACTGAAAAACAGGTCCAACGAATTCAGATCTGTAGTTTTGTACCCTGCATCACAATTGGTTTGGTAGTGTGATGCTGTATGAATAGTTACTCATTTGATTTGTAGTGAAAACACTTGTGCATGCACATACAGTGCTTACAATGTATGATCATGTGCTTGTCAAACGAACCACAAATCTAATAACTGTACCCGCCTAATTAAATATATATATGATGCTTTGACATTTTTTCTTATAAAAATATATTCAGGGCTGTTCATATAGCTAGACAAGTGCATTATGACGCATCAGCTCACTAGTTGAGTACTCATGGTACATGCTAGTACCATGAGGAATCGGGTTTAAGACTCTAAGCCGAGGGTTTGCCTATTTCCTTTAAAGTTAGTTAGTAATTAGTTATTTTCCTTTATGATGTTCTAGGCGAACCCAAATAGTACTTACGGCGACCCTAATCCTTTCCTTATCAAAAAATGCATATATAATAGTGCCTCTATTTAAAAAGGATTGTCATTTGAATTATTATTTTTTGAATAAAAAGGGTTATTTATTCACAAAACGTGGCCGAACAAAACTGTTAGTTCTAGTACACTCTTCCTTCTCCAAAGTCTCATCCCTAAAGATAACCATATTTCTAGCATTCCAAGTGTAGTATAAGACTGCACTATGACATAAATTCCAAATCCTAAACTGAAGAGTATTCCAACCCCTCAAACCGTTCAACCGTTCTTCTATGCACATGAGCCCACTTCAGCACATCACGGAGTACTTGGCTTGTATAACTGCACTCGAACCAGCGATGTTGCGCAGACTCCACACCATCGCTGCACAACACACATGCCTCATCTTGAATCAAGCCACACCGAAACAACCTGTCTTTAGTCATGGAACCACCACTGAATACTTTCCAAGTGTTGAAAGCAACCCGTGGGGTGACAAGGCCATGCCACACCAGTTTCTTCCAGCTAACAACCTCCCCTTTAACTCTGAAACTGTCATAAATCAGCCTGGAATCGAGCTTACCAGCTCTCGCCATCAACACAATAGGAACGTCTCGATCTTCAAGTGATTCTTTGAGATCGTCTCTTAGCCTAATAACAGCTTTCCACATGGCACTAGTTGTACTCTTACACTTTACAGTCCAAAATCCGCAGCTTCTGAGGTAATTTTCCTCCACCCATTTATGCCAAATGGAGTCAGCCTCAGCCCCTTCCACTATATCAAAAATTAAGTCAGCAAACATGGCTTTATTCCAAGCTTTGATGTCCTTTAGCCCCAGGCCACCTTCCTCCTTCGGCCGGCTGACCTTTTTCCAGGCAATTGGCGCCTCCCCCCCCCCCACCCCCCCCACCCCCACAACTCCCATTCCATAAGAAACATCTTAGCAAACAGGAGATAGACTTTATAACATAGTTTGGCAAGAGAAAAATCTTGCACCAATAGTTCAGAATGCCAAATAACACTGCCTTAGTGACCTCAAGCCGACCCGCATAAGACAAGTGCCTGCTTGCCCAAGAGTTGATTTTAGATCTGATTTTTTTCAACAAACCCTCAAAATCCTGCTTCTGTAACCTCGAGCTGGATAACGGAACACCGAGATATTTAACCGGTAAGCTCCCTTGTTCCATGCCCAAAATACTCAACAACTCAGCCTCTTCAAACGCCTTTAGGCCAACACAGAACACTTTTGATTTGGCCTGATTGATTTCCAGCCCTGAAACGGCACTAAACTGGTCGAGCACCTCCTTTACTGCCTTAATCGACTCAGAGCTCCCATGCGAAAAAATAAAAAGATCATCGGCAAAACTGAGATTGGAAACCCCAACCCGAGCACAACCAGGATGAAACTTGAATACTCCATGCTGAGCCATTCTGCTGAAAGCTCGACTGAGATACTCCATGACAATAACAAACAAATACGGGGAGAGAGGGTCCCCTTGCCGAAGCCCCCTCGCACCCTTAAAATGCCCATGAAAACTCTTGCCAATCTTTATGGTGAACTGAATTTTGGTGACGCACTCTCTGACCCAGTTGATAAGAACAGAGCTGAATCCGAGTCCCTCCATGACAACGAACAAGAACCCCCAATCAACCGTGTCTTAAGCCTTTTTGAGATCGATTTTCAGTGCACATCTCGGGCTTACATTCTTCCTGCCATAACTCTTAACGATATCTTGACAAACTGCATTGTTGTGCTTGATATTTCGGCCTTTTAAAAACGCCCCTTGAGATCTATCAATCACCTTAGGTAACACCTCCTGAATCCTTGCGACAAGCATCTTCGAAATGACCTTACTGATGACACTACAACAAGATATAGGCCTGAATTCACTAATTGACACTGGGCTGTCCACCTTCGGAATCAAGGCAATAACAGTGTTCCCCACCTCCCTGAGCAGGCGACCCCTTTCAAAGAAATCAAGGATAGCTGCGGAGAAGTCTTCGCCTATAACATTCCAAGCCCTCCGAAAGAAATGAGCAATGAATCCATCGGGTCCAGGGGCTTTGTTCTTATTTATACTCCAGAGAGCCTTTTTAACATCGTCGTTGCTGAAGTATCTCACCATCTCTTCACGGTCTCTGCCGTTCAGCAGATTTCCTTCCCTGAGAATATCCAGGTCAGCAGGCCTGCAATCAGATTTTTCCCCCAAGAAACCTTCAAAATGCCTCACTATCAAACCTCTGATATCTTTCTCATCACTAACACTTCTGCCGCTATCATCAATGAGCAAATGAATTTTATTCCTTGCCCCTCTCTGCTTGATGCTATTGTAAAAATAACTACTGCAACAATCTTGATACTTCAACCAATGAATTTTTGCCTGTTGTTGCAGCTCCGATCTTCTAATCTTAAGATCATTGATCAGATTACTGAGGGCATCCTTTTCCGCTTGAAGAAGCCCATCATCCAACGGCCTCCTACAGATTTCCTCCTGGATCAACTTCAGCTTGTTAGACTTAATGCTGATCTCTTCCTCTCTCTTATCTAGGCTTCCCTTTTGCATCTTCTTGAGCGGAATTTTAAGCGTCTTAAGCTTCTACACAAGCCTAAACATCGGGGTACCCCTGAACTCGTGCCTGTTCCATTCACTTTCAACCGTGGCCTGAAACTCCGGGTGGTCAGCCCAGGCATTATTGAACCTGAAAGGAGCCACTTCTCTCTCTTTACCACCTTTAACTTTGAGAATATCCGGGCTATGATCGGAGCATTCCGGTGCACCGAAATGCGCCTCATAATTATCGACCACATCCAACCACCCTTGGTTTGCAAGAATTCTGTCCAACTTGCATAAGATTTTGGATCCATTCGTGTGCTTGTTGGACCAAGTATAATAAGCACCAGATGCCTTTAAATCACTCAGGCTGTTACAGTCCAAGCAAGCAGCAAACTCGACACTGAATCTGGTGTTCCGTTCCTTCTTTGAATGTTTCGCCTTTGCCTCCTTAATAACATTGAACTCTCCCATAAGAATCCATGGAGAGTTCCCAACAAAAGAAGCAAACTGAGAAATGCAATTCCACAGCTCAAGCCTTTCACTCTCCTCATTGGAAGCATACACAAAAGAGAAAAAATACTTGTTCTGGTCACTCACATTCTCCACCAAACAGTGAGCAATCTGGTTAGTCTCCTGAAGAACTTCTAGCTTAACTCCCTTATGAACATTCCAAAAGATCCAAATTCTCCCATTCCTGCCAATGCAATTCGTTACTCTGTTCCATCCACTGAGAATCTGTCTCGACACTCCTTCTACTTTGTCCTTCCGAACTCTAGTTTCCAAAACCGCCATTATGTCAATACCATTCCTTTTAACAAATCTATTAACAAAATCACACTTGGAAGGCTCATTGAGCCCTCTGATGTTCCAACTAGCAATAGAGAGGCTATTCATTAGGAAGAATTGCATCAAAATCGATCCCCTCCACTGTTTCAATCCCATTATCTTGCATCCTGCTCAATACTGTAAACTTAGAATTGTCAATCAACACCTCTTTGCCTTTCCATGTCTTCTGCTTTTCCGCACTATCTCTGCCTCCTTTTCGTTTAACCGCCTCCCAAGCTTCCTCTTCCTGCTGCTCCCCAACGCTCACTTTGCCCGGGGCACAATTAGAAGTAGACGCCCCTCCAGTGGCCTTGGCTGAAGCATGGGTCTCTCTCACATCAGCTTGCACTGGATTTACTTGAGGACCTTTAGGAGGCTCTACTTTCTTCTTTTGGACCCACTGCTTGCGTCCTGGCCTGTTAGACCACCCCGGCCTATGCCACTTTGGTTCCGTTTCCTTACCACAATCTCCAGTAACATGACCAAAAACCATACAAGACTCACATTTTGCTGGCATCCATTCGTAACACACCGGCTGGCGAATTATTTCTCCATCCTCTCCTTCAAAAGTCACTTCTTTACGCAGAGGCATCTTTGCTGATATCTCAACCAGCATTCTAGCAAAAGAAAGCCTTTCTTGATTTTCCGTAACTTTGTCCACAAGAATCGGATTCCCAACAGCACTACCAACCTTCTCGTAGAAATCCTCGTCCCAAAACCTCACCTCCAAATTAGGAAGATCCACCCATACCTGAGTAGTTTCGAAACAGGAAGGATCAAGTTTCATTCCTTCGCTCCACCTCTTCAACGCCAGGGGCCTGGTTCCTCCCACCATCCAAGGGCCATTGTTGAGCACCCACTCCATGTCTTCCTCTGCCTCAAACTTGAATACAAAAACACCAGAATCAGTTTGAATAACCTTTGGAGGAGCTTTGACATTCCATCTAGCATTCACGAAGCCCTGCACCACGTGGAAGGCTGGCCTAGACCCAACCACCATTCCAACCAAGCTTCTCCTCCATTTTTCTATGGTTTTTTCAACGTCCTTCTTTGTGAATTTGATGATTCCATTGGCATAACCTTCCACAAAATTCAGCCTTTTTCCATTAGCATTTGCTCTGTTTCCGGCAAGCGCTTCTCTAAAGGAAATCTTCCTAGCAGCCGGAGCTGCTGTCTCCTTTCCACTGTCGACCTCGACCACAGCTTGCGGGGCCTGGGATTGCTCCTTGGCAACACTAGACTCCACGCCTGCTTCCAATTCCGAGCCCTGAGACTTCTCCGCCTCAAGAACAGTCTTCACTGGCTTCCCCCTTTCTTTCTCTTCCCGGCCGCTTTTCCTCGCGCCATCGCCAACCAAGCGGCGGCGACCCTAGCGACGCTCTGACAACCACCCTATCGCTTCTATTGCCGCGCGTAGGGCGCGTTGTTTTTATTTGGGTAGGTTAGCCACGCTAACCGAATAGTATTGGTTTCGATCAGTTTAGGTCAAATTTTCGATTTATTGTCATTTGAAATTTTGGTATTATAATATTTAAATAATTGTTATTGATTTAGTTTTATTAGTGAATTAAGAGGTTTGTAAGAAATTGTATATGCTGGAGTAATATTATTCTTTCTTTTTAATGCAAACTCTAGATTCATCTAACCATGACGAGGTATAGTTGCAATCCAATAAAAACATTTTATTTTGATTGTAGCGCTTTTCATTAAGTTACATTCAAACGATTCCTTTACCTGTAAAGTTGGAATTTTTTGTCAATAATTGTACGTCCCCATTTTAATTCATTCTTTTCTAACTATTATGTGATTATATATCTATCCTATCTAACTTACATGAAAGTTTGTTTGCCATTAAATGTATTCATCATTATTGCTACACTATATATTATATATTATGTCAAAGTTTTAGTTGTATTATATAATAAAACATGTCAAATGGATCAATTGAGCTGGATTGAAAAATGGTTTGGTTATCAGGTTGTTAAAATTTACGGATTCGGTCATTTTGGGTTTAGTCAGGTCAACCGAATGTGTCGAGAAATTTAAACTTCAGAATTTTTTTAAAAAAATAAAATTAAATAATATTTTTAATGGTATAATATTAATTGTATATTTTAATAATAAAAATATATTATATTATTCAACATCTTATATATACTTATATGTTAATTAAACAATATTCGATTCAATGCTTCACGGGTTTCAACGCATTAATGATTGGGTCAAACAAGTCGAGTCGCACTTTGACCCATCAATTTCAAATCAGGTTTCAACCCATAATTTTTTTGATGGGTCGGATTGTCGGGTCGAGTTAAGTTTTGACGGGTGTAGTTTTAATCCAATAAAAGCATTTCATTTTGATTGTACTGTTTTTCATTGAGCTGCATTTAAACGAGCTCTTAATCGTCATTTAAACACTACCTATATAAACATATAAACCAATGTTAAACTACCGGGCCGGACAATTTAATCAAAGGGAATTCCCTTAACTCTCACCTACTTTCTTCTATAAACCACACTATAACTTCACTACGAAAGAGAACTCCCACATATATTACACCATACACTTCACCAAGAACTAATCCAAACTTGTTCAAACCCATGCCAACGTTATTTTCCGCCTCTCTTCCGCTCCTCTTGATCGCCTTCCTATCGCACCATGGTGCGTTCTTCGAGGCCAAGGTAACGACAGTCATTGTCTTCGGGGACGTACTCCTCGGTTGACTCGGGTAACAGCAGCTGGATCCCGACGATCGCGAGGAGCGATTTCCCACCTTATGAGCAGGATCTTCCTAATGGAATCCCAGCGGGCCGGGAGATTTTGTAATGGGAAGCTAGCTTCGGATTTCGCCTCTCAGGCGCTTGGGCTCAAGGAGTTGGTTCCTGCTTACATGGATCTCGGGTTTAATATCTCGGATTTCGCAACCGGGGTCGATTTTGCTTCAGCTGGAACTGGATTTGACAATGCAACTTCTGATGAGTTAGTAAAGTCACTAGCTTCTTAGCTACCACCGTTATTTTGGCCAATGTTTCATACATCATTGGAATAGAGGTCAAACCATGTGAGAACTTTCATGTTACATGTTCTTTGGTTACATGAAGTTTCAGGATTAACATTTTTGCTAACAACTTGGATCTAAGAACTACAAATTTATGTTTTGATAGAGGATTAAAGAACTACTAAAATGTAGATTTTAGCACAAGTTGGTTTAGTTGATTAGGCTCCTTAGAAATGTTTCCCAACATCAAGTATTTGTAGTTGTTTCCACGTGTCATACGGACCATTTGATATCTTCAAATTGATGTCCAAATTAGTTGGCAGTATTGGAACATGCATTCTAAGTACAACCAAAAATAATAGATCAAACTTTTCAAATCGTACTTTCATTTATGAGTAGGTTAGATTTTCAATTATTTTTGTAATGGATAAAAGTATTTTATGATTTAACTTGGAAATGAATCGGCCAATCACGTCGCATTGAATTGTATTATTAAGTTCATTGTCTTTGTAGTCTGTCATACATCTATGGAGACAAGTTCTTAACACTTGAAGGAGTACAAGCATAGACTACGAGCCTACCTCGGAGCCAAGGCGGCTGCACGAACCATAGTCAACGCCTTCTATATCGTAAGCATGCATAGGAACAAACGACTTTCTCAAAAACTACTTCACATTACCGACACGGAGAACAGAGTACACCGGGCTCGAAAAATGTCGTCTCTCTCCTTCGACCCAAAACAAGAATTATGTCTCTACGTACCCAAAAGTGTATTTTTAACTCCAATCTTAAATGCCGAGTAATTCAAATTAAACTTGAAAAACAACAAAATACGGTAACATATGAGATGGAATGAATTTGAAAATTATAGGAGATTTCAACTGCTCTTTCTAGTGGAGGTGAGTGTACAGTTTGGTCAACTTAGATAGATTATATTTTTAACCCAAATATTACAATTCGGTTTGATTATAACCGAATATACTAAATTACCCATTTCATAAATAGCACTTAATACTTTTATGCTACATTTTTTTAATTACATCCGAATGTTAAGTGTTTAACCATAAGTTATTTGTAACAAATCATGTGTATAAAACAGCACGCTAAAAAACTCAAAATCACAACTTTAAATAACAGCACTAATAGTTTTTGATAAGGATAAACTTGGGCTACACTCGCCAGCCCGATATATGAAAAGCAAGCGCCGTGTTTTAAGCCCAACAATTTTCATATATGAACATCCATTTTTCTACCAAGAAACAGGGAAATCTATTACGAACAGAAATAATACGGCTTTTTTCGTAGCGGAGAGCGGAAGAAGGAAAACGCTAGCGGAATCTAATCTCTTTAGGGGTACAAGGATGCTATTTTTTTGAAGAATTCCGCCCCTGGTAGCAGGACACACGGACTACTCCGCTAGTGCCAAATGACGCCTTAACAACCAATGAGAATGAGTAGGATGTCTTAATGATTTCCTTAATAGTTTTCGTGCATATTTTCTTCGTATAATAATCCTTTGACACCTTAATAGCCCAACAATCTACTACAAAGTATATTTGCGGTTGGTTTTGAGTTTTGACACCATTCTAAATTCCAATACGTACATACATGAATATATTAAGCAAAACAAGACACAAAATCTATATATATATTATAAAAGCCGACCGTTTTCGAGCCACCACGTTGATTTTGGCCCCGCTTGATTTAAATTTTTTTCCAACTCAAATAGATAATAACAACTCTATATCTTTTATCTTATTATTCAATCCTGGCCTACTTTTTATCTTTAAAGTCATAATATCTTCTTTAATTTTATTTTCCTTAAATAGTTTTATCTTCAAATTTCTACAAACTTAGAATAAAGTTGTTAACAAAAGCATTCAATAACCAAATTATACAAGTCATGCGTTGTTAACAAACACTTATTTTATTAATCTACGTACATAAAGTTGTTAACAAGTCATACGATGTTGAAACTATGTACATAAAGTTAACTATTTTATTAATCTCAAATTCACAATTATCCTACGTGATGATTCAACAAACACTTATTTATAAAAAATATTAATGTTTATTAAAACTAAGTAGTTGATATGATATGAATCATCAATCAATATATATTACAAATGCGGTCGTTTTTTAGCCGTCACGTTGATTCCGGCCCAACTTTATATTTTAATTATAATATTTTTTCTTATTCAACTCAAATACATAAATGACACCTTTTTAAATCTTTTATTTTTCTTATTTATCTTTTAATGTTTTATATCTTCATAAAAGGTGACCGTTTTGGTTAAAAAATTATGTTATCATCATTAATTTTAGTCCGTTTGTGTATCCACAAAGACATACTCTTTGGTTTGATTTTTCAAATATAGTATTATGCTTTACTAACATTAAAAACGATATTATGAACATAATAAAACTAAAATTTATTTAATTTTATTTGAAATTCAAACAAAAATTTATATAAAAAACTTTATTCTCACCCCACCTTATATTTTTAATAAACTGTTTTAACGGTTTCTATTAATTTCCTAATATTTCTATACCAAATGTTTTTTAGATTCAAAATATCATAATCTTTGAAATATATTATATTTTAGTAAGATATGTTTTTGGTCTATTCATACATATGGAGGCAAAATATTATTTCTTAAATATTTTGATTAAAATAACTACATGTTTAATTTCTGTATATCAAATTGGTGTTTTTTACTTTTTTTTACTAAAATATATTAAATAATATTGCATAATAATGTTTTACCCCGTATTAACTATAAAATATAAGCACGTGATTTGCATAATAACATATTCTCAATCAATCATTTAACAATTAAAAACTTCTAATATTCGATGAAATCAAATTATGTTAAAACTTTTATTATACATTTCACATTAATATTCTATTTATTATATATCTAAAAATAAGTTTAAAAATACAAGTCGTGCATGGCACGACGGGTATAACTAGTCTAATATATAAAGTTTGCATTATTATCAAGCATACCATCAAATAGTACTCATAGATAAAAATTGACTTTCATATAATAGGAAGAACATGATATATCCTTATTAACTAAAAAGAAAAAGAACACTAGAGCTAATTTTTATCGAATTGTTATCCTCACACCTAGTGTTTCATCATTTTCGATTCGGGTTTCAACCCACGAAAGGAATGTGAATAACCCGATGCTGAGCGTCGATAACGACGAAAACCTGGTTGCAACAGAAAGTGTCATCCATAAGCTGACCCGGGTTAAGAATGACAACGGTGGCAATCTTGTTAGTGCTCTCGATCACTGCCTTTGCCTTTTGCACATCTTGGCCCATAAGCTCCGGCCAACGGAATCTGCCACCTAAATCAAAATTAACACTAATTAATTAGATTTTATGACTAACTAAAAAACAATTAAGAGTAATTAACACTTGAGGATTAAGAACCTGCAGCACAACACGTGGGATCTACACAAGCTCCGGTTTGGCATGGTGGGTACGGTAAACGTGTTCCCATCCTCTTTCTTTCTTTCCTTCTTCTTGATCTCTTCTTAACAAATTTCTTGATGCCTTCTTCTTCTTCTTACTAATGACCCTCTTTATATAGAGATGTTTCCACAGAAGTTAGTAATGCATACAAATCTTCACTTTTAATTCTGTTAGTACACGAAATATGTCAATGTACAGGTCTTAATTCCTTCTTCAATGCCCTTCTTCTCCAAGCCTCCTTCAATGACCTAGACCTGCAAAACAATGGACAAAGGGGGCGGGGACCCCCTAATCCACCTCCGATGCCTAAGTCAGTAGAGTATTCGCAAGGGTAAACTGTAGAGAGAAAGACGCAGGGTAGGGCGATCACAAGCGATGATCAACCCCTCTAGAGTCAGGGCGAGCGATGATCAGCCCCTCTAGGGTAGTTTTTGTATATCCTTTCTACATGGCCAAGCCATGTATTTATAATGGAGAGAGAGGGCTAGGGTTTCTTCCTTGGAGCCCAATCAATAATTCTATCTTCTTAAATAGGATGGAATCTTCCAACTACTTGGATAACTACCAGGATTTAATAGGCTAATAAAGATATTTATTAGATATGCTTACCTGGCTGGCGGAAATATTATCCTTAATTATGGCGGTAAATTTACCCACCTACAAATGCCCCACCTACGTCTTAGTTGAGCAACTAAGACGTATGTACTCTAGGATTGACTTGGCATGACTTATATGGATTAGGAGACGGGCATGTTTGCACGTTCATGATCGAGCGAGTATCATGAAAACCCCCGTGAGCGAATATCACGGTCCCACCCCCCCATGAGCGAATATCATGGGGGTTCCGCGAGCGAATATCGCGGTCCGTGAGCGGGTATCACGGGAACATCCGTGAGCGAGTATCACGGGATCATCCGTGAGCGAGTATCACGGGAACATCCGTGAGTGAGTATCACGGGATCATCCGTGAGCGAGTATCACGGGAACATCCGTGAGCGAGTATCACGGGATCATCCGTGAGCGAATGCACGAGAACCACCGCGTGAGCGACGCGGGAACCACCGCGCGAGCGATGCGGGAGCAGACTCCGTGAGCGAATATCACGGGAACCACCGTGACGAGCGATCACGGGTAGCACCGCGAGCGAATATCGCGGGAACTCCATGAGTGAAACTCAAGGTCCGTGAGCGAATATCACGGGAATCTCCGTGGGAAACCACGGTCCGCGAGCGAATATCGCGGGAACTCCATGAGTGAAACTCAAGGTCCGTGAGCGAATATCACGGGAATCTCTGTGGGAAACCACGGTCCGCGAGCGAATATCGCGGGAACTCCATGAGTGAAACTCAAGGTCCGTGAGCGAATATCACGGGAATCTCCGTGGGAAACCACGGTCCGCGAGCGAATATCGCGGGAATTCCATGAGTGAAACTCAAGGTCCGTGAGCGAATATCACGGGAATCTCCGTGGGAAACCACGGTCCGCGAGCGAATATCGCGGGAACTCCATGAGTGAAACTCAAGGTCCGTGAGCGAATATCACGGGAACTCTATGGGGGCCAACCATAGTCCGTGAGCGAATATCACGGGAACATCCCCGAGCGAATATCGCGGGAACCCCCTACGTAGCTAGCATACGCAGGAGTCCGTTAGTATGGTGAACTAACGTTGTGTTTACCCTCGAGCGCGTCACTTGTTGAGATTTCAAGAAAACAAAGCGATGAATAAAACGAAAAAGTTTCCTGGCCAGGATTTTGTTTAAGAAAACGAAAAAGCACAAAAAAGCGAAGGTTTTCAAACAACTCAACATCCACGCGAGGGCCTCACGAAGAGTGTGCAATAGTGATACTGCGATCATGCCTGCATGGGCCACGGTAACGGTTTATCATCTTTGTCTCGCATTGCCCCTGCTGCAACTCCGTGCCACGGATTGAGGGGTGCGGTCGCGGCTCCGCGCACCGCGGTCGCCGTTTTGCCCCAGCGAAGGGACCTTGCTCGTGACCACTCTAACGTCCGCGCAGACGTTCGTTGTCTACCAACACGAGTTCAAGATTGGAAGCGCATGTCAATGGTCTTGCCAAATCTCGAAGCGGTGTCTTGATGATTTGCACAATGGTCAAGGACATTGATTGATCCTCCAACCCTTTGGCTTGATTTCTGGACTGCGCAATTCGTGACCAATTTTGACTGACTTCGAGTAGGATTCTTGCTTCGACTTCTGAAGATAATTTGTAGCTTATCTCCTCCTCTTTCCGGCGATATGTGGATCGTCATAATCCGATAAGCGTAGATCCCGAAAAGTGAGTCGGAAGCACGATCGGTAATTTTGTCAATCGCTTACCCGCGGTCGCGGGTGAGGGACCCGCGGTCGCGGTTTGCCCCAGAACAGAGGTTACGTTCTCTGGTTCTGCCCCAGACTGCGATCTCGGTTTGCGCCCGCGGTTCTGCCCCAGACTGCGATCTCGGGACCCTGGACCGCGCCCGCAGGTTCAGGTATCCGACCCCGAAATCCTGTTCCGAACCTGCGCCGAGTTTGTTACGACGTGGGTCCGCGCTAGCGGGACCCTGGACCGCGCACCGCAGGTCCAGGTGTCCGATCCCGAAACCCTCTTCCGAACTCGCGCCTAGTTTGTTACGACGTGGGCCCGCGCTTGCAGGGCCCTGGACCGTGCCCACAAGTCCAATCCTCCAATCGTTTAGGGTTTCGTCGACGGCTTGACCCGACTCGGTTGGGGTAACGGATCGGACCGACCGCTCGCCCGCCCCGGGCTCTAGCGATCGGTTCCGTATGCTCATACGTATATCCCTGCGTTACGTACACGCGATTGTGATTTGAGTTGCCCCCAATCTAGGGTTTTCATTGGATCGATAATCAACAATGATTCTTGATTAGGGCAACCTCTCGGATCGACAATCCAAGGTCCGATTTAGCGAGGCACACCGCCGAATCCCGTACTTGATTAGTTGATTCAGACCTTGCAATGTTATGACTCGTGATTCCGTTCCCTGACTCGAGTCCCCACAGGTCTGTGCGATGAATAGACGCGCTTGCGAGGGGGATTACGTCACGGATTGAGTCGGATCCAGGCAAGGCGCCTTGCCCGGGTCGCGATGTGGTCTATCATCCCGAGCGAGTATCGGGTTCAACGCGCGTTGGGATTCGTTCTCCGAGTGAATTTCGGAGTTTGTACGTTGTGGCCTCGACCCGCGGTCGAGGGCGACGGACCCGCGGTCGCGGGTGACGGACCCGCGGTCGCGGGTGGCGATCCGCGGTCACGGGCGACGGACTCGCGGTCGCGGGTGGCGATCCGCGGTCACGGCTCTGGGGCTGCGGAAAGCGAATCGCGCGATTCGCCTAGTGCGATTGCCCCAGGGTCGTCTCGCCGGTTCGTCCGGCGGCTGTCTCGATCCGGGCTCGTGGATTGGCAATCCATAACCTCCTCGGATCGGTTCTCGTAGGAGGATAAAGACGAAGGTCGAAAACCTAGTTCGTCGCTCTTCCCCACAGACGGCGCCAAATGTTAGTACACGAAATATGTCGGTTTACAGATCTCAATTCCTTCTTCAATGCCCTTCTTCTCCAAGCCTCCTTCAATGACCTAGACCTGCAAAACAATGGACAAAGGGGGCGGAGACCCCCTAATCCACCTTTGATGCCTAAGTCAGTAGAGTATTCGCAAGGGTAAACTGTAGAGAGAAAGACGCAGGGTAGGGCGATCACAAGCGATGATCAACCCCTCTAGAGTCAGGGTGAGCGATGATCAGCCCCTCTAGGGTAGTTTTTGTATATCCTTTCTACATGGTCAAGCCATGTATTTATAGTGGAGAGAGAGGGCTAGGGTTTCTTCCTTGGAGCCCAATCAATAATTCTATCTTCTTAAATAGGATAGAATCTTCCAACTACTTGGATAACTACCAGAATTTAATAGGCTAATAAAGATATTTATTAGATATGCTTACCTGGCTAGCGGAAATATTATCCTAAATTATGGTGGTAAATTTACCCACCTACAAATTCTAACATCCAAATAGGAAATGTAGGTACTAATGATGTGATTCATTCCATATCATGATATATAATACATATATCCATTCAAAATTGATTTCGAATCAATTTTGCACATAATCTTTGCCTTTGTAATCGTAAGTGTCCATTCAGGTGAATATTTGGTATATAAAAATTTATGCTACAGAAGATAACTAGTTGTACCCGTCGTGCAATGCACTACTCGTGTTTTGTAATTTTTTGAATATATCATAAATAGAATCGTAGTGTGAAAACATATAATAAACAATTTGATATAATTTAATTTCATCGAATATTAGAAGTCTTTAATTGTTATATAATCTATTACGAATATATTATTATGCAAATCATGCACTTATATTTTATAGTCAATAACCTACATTATTTTGCAAATTCTATTTACTTATTGTTTAGTATGTTAATCACCAACTTGATATAACCAAATTAAACATGCAGTTCCTTTTTCATAATATTTAATGAATAATTTTTTGCCTCTATATGCGTGAATAAACCAAAACAATCTTATTAAAATGTAATATATTATCAACAATCAAGATATTCGATCAATTATAGAAACAAAAACATACATAGTATTATAAAATGAAATTGTGAATATAAAAAAAAGCTAACATAATAATAAAAAACTATAATAATGATTAGTATAAAAATGTTCTCCAACCGTTATATATTTACTGTATAGTGTAACTAGATCATATTGGTTTCTATGAAAAGAGGTAAACAAAATATAAGATTCTAACAACTCCGTACTAACATCTTCTCCGTGATTGTGTTCGGTTTCTCTTTTGCCTAATTACAGCCATTCTCTTCATTCTCATATGGCGAGCTATTTTTTATTGCAAGAAATATGTAATAAGGTTGCAAACAATTAAAGAATAAATGTTGTTACAATTTCGCACACACCATACCTTGATTAAAAATACGGCCGGATCATAATTCCAAAAATTAGGATAGGATCCTATCTAAATTAATTTTGAAAATTAAATATAAATCGTAACTATAATTGAAAATTAAAGATTTGGTGAAAAAATGGATTTGATCCTATCTAAATTTATAATGGAAAATTATAATTTGCAAAAAATGGATAGGATCAATAGAGGATAACCTTGGTAGGATTTGATTAGATTAGATATGCAGATACAATTAAAACAAACCCACAAAACTACGTACAAAAGAAGAGAAATTTTTGAGAAATTTTTGTTTAGCTTACAAATAATTTGAGATACGATTAAAACAAATAGTTTGACTAAAAGATTTGTCAAACAACCTAAAACTACAAAAGAAAAAAAGAAATTGTTACATGAGGTGGCTTAATTAGAAAGATAAATATTAATGGCGTGGATTATTAAGACAATGACACATGTACAAATCCGAGGTGGGGTGAAAAACATAATTTTTTGAAACCATGGTTAAATATCGAAAAAAATGGATTTGATCCTATCTAAATTAATTTTGAAAATTAAATATAAATAGTAACCATAATTGGAAATTCAAGATTTGGTGAAAAAATGGATTTGTTCCTATATAAATTTATAATGGGAAATTATAATTTACAAAAAATGGATAGGATTAATAGGGGATAAACTTGGTAGGATTTGATTAGATTATATATGTAGATACAATTAAAACAAACCCACAAAACTACGTACAAAAAAAGAGTAAATTTTGCTTAGCTAACAACTAATTTGAGATACGATTAAAACGAATAATTTGACTAAAAGATTTGTCAAACAGCCCTAAAACTACAAAAGAAAAAAAGAAATCGTTACATGAGGTGGCTTAATTAGAGAGATAAATATTAATGACGTGGATTATTAAGAAAATGACACGTGTACAAATCCGAGGTGGCCTAATATAAGAGCGCCATGTGGCGAAATCCTACGTGGCGCAATGAGAAGGCTTTATTTCTTAGTGGTTTTAAATATATATAATAGATTTGTTATCTACTATAATAATCTACTATAATAATACAGTATAAAGTAGAACCCAAGTCTGTGTAAAAATTTGCGCCATGTCATCAGTCTTGAATAAAATAATGATTTTATTTTTGTACATTAGTTTTTTTTAATTGACCTTTATATTTACTTGATATCTTATCAAATTTCCTTATATATCTATTTATATCTTATCCAATTTCCTTATATTCACTTGATATCTTATCTGATTTTTTATATCTTAAGATTTTTTCCTAACATGATTTTTGTAACCTTATATCTTTATATGAATAGAAAAAATCAAGTGATTTTTTTATATCTTAACCATTTTTCCCTATTAGTTAGTATACATTTTGTCATTATTAAATATTGAGAAATAGTGAAAAAAACTTTCTCATATCATCATTTGTTAATAGTATATTAAATAATAATATAAATATACACATTAAATAGAATTATTTTAAACTTAACATTGTATTAATAATAATACATATATAGGTCAATAGGTTCGGACTGGGATCTATCGTGTTTGGATTGTAAATTCCCGAGTTAAAACAGGATTTGTTTCAAAATTCAATGTCGAATCAATTAATTCGGGTTTATATTTACATTACCCGTACATGGTACGGGATTTGTACTATTTGAAAACTAAAACTAAACGCTAAAATGAAAAACAAAATTAAAACATGAGTTTTTGGTTATGGACCAATGGTTAAGGGTGTCGCCTGAGAGTGTAGGTTAAAATTAAAAATTTATTTATAAACTAAAGCTTAAAAATGGAAGCATTATAAGTCCTATGATACACTTAGATGCATCTTAACCGAAATCTTTAGGACATTTTTGTTGTTGCTTTGAACGTGTTAGCCATTTCCCATATGTTACAAAATCGTACGTATGAATGATATGATATCGATTCGTCTAAAATCATTACAAATAATTGAGGATGATTTCTTAATCGGTAGGAAGAGAACTGAGAGGTTTCAATGAATTGAAGAGTTTCAAGCAAAAAACCTACTCCGTATTCCATAGTACATATACAAAAATGTGGGCTTCCAAAGAAGACCCATGCCAAGGAAACCTCTTATGTTACAAATTATACCAGATTTGTTGATTTGTTGTGCACGAGTGACCTTGCGAAAGGGTCTCTATAGCTAAAGAATCTGGCACACCATGATTCTTTTCTCAAATTCTGTTGGCACTAGAACAGATTCAGAGATGAGTTAGCTAGCCTACAATGAAAATCTAACTCACTTTTCCAGGAATGAAAATTCTCATCTTTAAACTTCATGTGGTGTCAAGTGTCAACCTTCCTCAGCTTCCGAGCTGTTTGATACAACAAAATATTAGCTCGTTCACCAATTAGCCAAATAAATAGACTTTTGCTACAATTAGGGGGGAGATTGACGTGAATGATGAGAAGAGAAGGAGAGGAAGATGTCGAAGAGTAGTAGAGAGGAGAGGAGGGGGCCAGAGAGAATTAGGGTAGAATTAATTTGTTCATTCCTTTCCAAATAATAAGATTCAATGTTTATAGCTAAATTATAAACCCTAACCCTAATCCTAACAGTTTCACAAACGCGTCCGGTTAAAGAACCGTAAAGAAAACCCGAGAAGAGATAAACTCAATTTTATAAAAATACAGTTAATGTATCAATCATTCCCCCAGTGAGAATCGACTCATCCTCGAGGCGGAAATCAGGAAGTGGCTATGGAAGCGTCAATCAGGTCCTCCGGGGTCGAACAAAAATGAGGCGATCGATGCTAGCGTCAAAATTACAAATAAAAGTAGTAAACATACGCTCAATCTTAAGCATATGGCGCCTCCACTCAACAAAATACTCAATCAGGGCCGAAACCCTAATTTTTGGAAGGTGATCTTGGCGAGGCGGTGCAACGACTATGACTCGACGCGGCTGGGTGGCAACCGCTGCCACATTAAAGGCGACCATTAGACACGCTGAAACGTGCTCGGTACTCTAGAGTTCGCCAAGCTATTCCGATTTTAAAGAAACATTTTTTGTTTCTTCGTCAACTTCCGGCTTCAGCGGAACAAGAATTTGTACTTCGACAATCTCGCTAGACACACTGCTGATTCGGTCATCAAAGAACAACTCCATTCGACAACATCCCTCATAGATGTATCATCCATTGAAGCGACTGAACGCCTCGCGGGTTGAAGCACGACTTTGAAAACGGATTCGTGAGTGGAACTCAGTCCCATCATTAAGCGGTATTATGTCTTCGATAGTTCCCACACTCGAGAACACTTGCTCCAAGACTTCACAAGAAACCAGATAGAGTTGGTCATGGATCTTGACATACAAAAGAGTTTGGAGGCAGTCCTAGAGTTTTCGGAGTTCCGAAACACTATATATCCTCATTAGCCAAATAAATAGACTTTTGATACAATTAGGGGGAAGATTGACGTGAACGTTGATGAGACGTGAACGTTGATGAGAAGAGAAGGAAAGGAAGACGTAGAAGAGTAGTATAGAGGAGAGAAGGGGACTAGAGAGAATTAGGGTAGAATTGATTTGTTCATTGGTTGTCTTTCCAAATAATAAGATACAATATTTATAACTAAAGTATAAACCCTAACCCAAATTCTAACAGTTCAACAAACGCGTCTCTGAAAAAAAACCGTAAAGAAAACCCGATAAGAGATAAACTCTAATTTATAAAAATACAATTAACGTATCACTATTCATATTGATATGGCCTCCATTCTCCAACTGAATAACACTTTCACTTGTTCCTCTTCTCTTTGGCATTTTTTAGTGTGATGAGCTTGATCCATTCTCTGTTAATTGAATTTGTCCATTATCATCATCTTCTTCACTTGTGTTGTCTTCACCTGAATTCGAACTCGAACTTGAGCTCGAATCTTTGATGTCTGATTTCCCCCTTGCACTATATTTTGAGCTCGGACTAGCTCCTTGAAAGTAATCACAGCTCGGACTGGGCTCCTTTCCCTTGATTCGACTTCATCAAGGCCTGTCCTCTCCATTATGTTTACTAGAGAAGAATCTGAATTAGAATTACAAGTGCTTTCTTCGTCGTGTGAGTGATCATCGTCACCCTCACCATCATCATTGTCTGAATCTGAACCACTTTCGCTTTCTCCATCCAAAACTTGGTTGCTTTGTGTGTTTTCATGGCTCTCGCACTCACTATTTGAACTGCTAATCTCTCAACTGTTTGGATCCTGCTTCGTCTTCGCTTTCGTAACTAAATTAACTCTACCCATGTAACTAAATTTTGCTCATCAGTTGGTCTAGTGGTGTCAATGGATCTTCTTCTGGTTATGAGTAGCAAATTCTAGCACTATATTTACGCCACATCTTTTTTTTAATTAAACTTATATATTAAATTCTATTATATCATATTGAAATCCAATAATAATATTAATAAAATAGTAGATGGTATATTTACCCTAAATGTATCATTAACATACATACCGATTATGTTTTAGATAAAAGATAGATTTCTTATTAAGATAGTGATTCGTTGATATTTTCATTTGATATTTGTATACTTTTTTGTTAAGTTAAGTTGTTACAACATAATAATATATATACATGATAACTTGTTTTTTTATCTTATAAAATATTCTATATTTTAAAATATAATACTATATTAATCCAAAGTTTTATTTTTAGTTATTGATTTATTTAGATAAGTTAGTTTATGTAGTTTAATTTACATTTCAAAATATATTTACCAATTTTTTATAAAATTTAATAATACATCTCATCTTATTGTATTCTTCGTCAATATATATGCTTATGTATATATAACAAATTAATATATAAATATAATATTTTATATAAATATTTGATGATATACGAGAATTATGTTATTTTCTAATCCAAAATATACGGACCGTTTTAAAAGAAGTTAGACATATGATAATATTTGTAGCTATTATAGTGAATTTATATTACGGGTCATTTGCTAGTTTTGTATAAGGTTATCCAAAGAATAGTTTGATATAAAATTTCATACTATTTTATTAATATTTCTTCTTATGGGATTTATTTATTGATAATTTTATTTTATAATATACAAATATTTGTAGGATTGTAATTTTTGCATAAGGATTTAATACTTATTTTTTTAAATAATTTTATTATACTAATAGTTATCATTTTATTTTATAGTTATTTTAGAAAAATATTCAAATATAAATCATATGTATATATATAATTGTTATATATGTAGAATCTACACTAAACTTTTAACAAATAAAAAAAAAGTTATTAAATGTCAACCAATCAAATTAATTGAATAAAATGTTTATGTGGTTTATTATATCTTTTATATACTGCTATTAATTTACTTATATATTTATTTGGAGTTGACATATGTTATATAATATTATTATTTTAATCTCCAATTTAGTATAAAGTAAGATTAAGTAATTATATATTTAAGGAAACCTTATACATATAATTTCAATGATGTATATTCTTTCATATTTTACATACATGTGGGGTCTACAATCAAATTTAAACCAGTTAAATTATTTTAATAAAGATCAATGATGTGATTCAATGTAAAATTGACATGTGTCATGATAGTTAGTATTTTTTTTCTGCTTTAGTATATAGTTTTGATAGAAATCAAAAATTAAGTTAATTAGGACATATTTAAATAAATCTTCTAAAAACATAAAGTTGTATTAGTAATTAAAAAAATTAAGATAAAATGAATATTTTAATAGATCTTACAATATACTAAAGCTAGAGTGCCCTCATCTAGGTCTGGAGTACCCCCATCTTGACCCCTCAGACCCTACTCTTGCGGGATTCACTAGGTAGTTGTTGTTGTTGTTACAATATTATAATCAATCTAATAATAGTATAATTATAGATCATGACACAAAGTTATATTATATATTTTGTAGATATTTTTCATTATATTTTTAGATATGTATTACTTAAATTATAAATTTGGGGGACAACAATTGGATTGACAAAAAAACGTAGAAAAGAAACATGATTATAAAAATACAATCAAAACAAAATTGAAGAGTGAAAAATAAGATTAAAAAATTAATTATGCTTTTGATTTACGTACAAAAAGAAAAGTCTAAGCAAATAGTTGAAAAGAGAGATGTTTGGTGAAAAAAGATATCAATTAGGAAAAAAAAATGGATAATTAGCAATCAATAAGAATAAGAAAGAATTTAAATATATTTTTTGAAATATATTTTCGAAATATAGGATGGGGTTAGAATTAACATGGAGGCTCGAAAGGGAACAACTTTAATTTTTTTTTTTTGGTCGAAGGAGAGGCAACACTCTCAGGCTCGCAAGGGAGTGTTTTATTGATCATTCGAAAACTGGGCTAAGTAGTCCTCATACGGGGATTATCCCAACCCCTTACATCAATCAAAAGCGATACAAAAATCCCCTCAAGCAGGACACCCAAATACTCAATACATGAACTCCTAAAAGAAAATTAAAAGCATTAGAGGCAAGGTGATCCGCAACAAAATTTGCCTCTCGATACACATGACAGAATTGGATAGTTCAATCCCTACAAATAAAGCCTAGACATTAACCGACTAAGCTACTAAGCAGGTGTCTTTGTGACAAACCGGAATTTAAGAAGTGTATGACGAGTTGAGAGTCCGACTCAAGTAAAACTTTATGGAATCCCATATTCCAAGCCAACTTCAACCCGTTATACACACCCCAAAGTTCCGCCAAGGAGCCGAACGAGTGCCAATGTTGTGTACAAAGCCATCGAGCCACTTAACCGTGTCGTCGCAAAGCACGTCACCAGCAATCGCTATCCCATCTTTAACTGCCTCGTCCCAATTGATTTTTATCCAACCCTCTTTCAGAATACTTCAAGAAACTAAGATTGCTCTCTTGGTGCGATTCCTGGCACTACCCCCTGAGGTCAAAGGTTAAGTTGTCTCCTTCATCCTTTCAAGAATAAAAGTTGAACTATCAAAGGAAGTAACCTCTCCTCTAAAAGCCATATTATTTCTCCATTTCCATGACCACCAAATCCCCATTATGAAGATCACATTCCACTCTAAGCTCTCTACCTTGTCTTGGTGATCAATGTTTTATCGGACCTACACTGCAAAACTATCTTGAAAAAAGGAGGGGAAAACATTAGTAACCGAAAGATTTAACCGCATGGTTCTCACCATCTTGCAGTCTCGGAAGAGATATTCCAAAGACTTGTCCTCTCCACAACAGTAAATGCAGGCATCGTTAGAAGTTAAATGGCGGCACCTCCTTTCCTCGTTAATGATAACACCTTCTTTCCTTGTTAGGCTTGCAAAGTTTGCAATATCAAAACATTGAAAATGCAGTATACATGAGTAAATGGAGAAACAAGTTGAATTATGTTGAGTAGGGCTCAATGGAAGAGGGCCCACAATCTATGCATGAGGTCCAATTTATGCATTTCCTTTGTGTTAACAATGGTCTACATTGTGGCAATAAATGACATAAAAACCTATCCATCTCCATGGTTAATTGGCTAATTGGCTAATTGCCATGGTTTATCTTACAAAAATGATAGGTTTCTAAACAAAACCCATAACTGAAATATAACCAACCAACCTTAATTTAATGCCAAGAAGCACAAGCATTTCATCCTCAAGAGCTTGGAGATCCAAATGAATCGTGTAAGCAAAGCTTTAAAGATTGATCAATGACCAAAGCATTAATTAATCCTTCACTGTTGTCATATACTTGAGTAGCATGGAACAACATCTGGTGATATACTTGCAGATTGAGCCTTCAACTGTTCAATTTTGGCCTCGGTTTCTGCCTCGAGGTGCTTCATATTTGTGCCCGAGTCACCACTGCTCTATTTCATTAATACCCGACAAGCGAGCAAAAGAAGAAAGAATTCTTGAGTCAGATTCCAATTTCAATGATGTAAGTACTAGTTCTTAGATCAAAGAACAATTTTATTACAAAGTACTTGGTTAAGAAAAAGAAAGACAACCAATTATAGCTTGATAAAAGGTTTCCATTTGCATAAGTTAGCCTTCAACATGGTTCCAAATATCGCGACAAATGTTAGTAATTCACCTCTGCAAGTTTTTTTTGGTAATTGGCTTCCATTTGGCCACGAAACTCAGCAATCTCCCTCTCATCCTCTTCTTTTTCCTACTTCAGTCTAGCCATCTTGGCTAAAAGAAAATGGAAACTTGATTGAATACTAATACAAGCTCATAGTCAGAAAGAAACACCATAAAGACCCACTCAGAGAATATAAACCACCATGAAATTCAACATTAAACATGATGCGCTCTCGTTCTTATTGAAGGAAAGAGAGAGTGAAGGATCACTTAGGACGTTTAGGGAGCCTCTTCAAAATTGGCGGAAGCGGAAGATAAGCAATCTCCAACGTGATGGAGTTGGTGGTTTTGAGGTTCGGTCAACCTGATGATACGAACAAGGGAGAATACACACGTAAGGTGTTCTAGGGTGCGAGCTTTGGCTCGGAACAAGGGGTGAACGCACGAGTTTGGGGTTTGGAGGAACTCGAATAAGCCAAACAATTAGTATTTCAATTATGCGTTAAAAATTAATGTTACAATCGAATGGCTTAAATGTGAGAAACTAAATCTAATCTAGAGAGAATTATATCTTAAGCAAAAGATAAATGTTTCTCTTTATCTAACTAAGAAGATAAGAAAATAACAAAAGATAAAAAGAGTCGTGAGTCATATGCTAACATTAAGCCTAGATCAAGTGAACCACAAAAATATAAAATAAAAGAGCAAATTAATCTATCTAAACTAACTAGGATAGGCGGCTCAGGCCGTGGGCTGGAATGGGCCAAGGCCGGACCGGAACGCTCGCAATCTTCTATTGGGTCATGACTTGGGCGCCAAGGGCACGAGCTGGCTTGGGGACGCGGTTGCATGGATTGGGCCGCAAGTAGTAGGGACGCGGAACGCAAGCCTTGGGGCATAAGGATGAACTATGAATGCGGCCGAGAAGATTGGGGCGCAAGGCATGCGGCCTATAACGAGAGTTGGAACATGGCCTGGAACGCAAGGCATGGGCCTTGGGCCGGACAGAATGGACTGGGCCACGAATGCCAACTAGAACACCTTGGAGCGCAAGGCATGGGCCGTGAACACGGTCGGTTAAGCGAAGTGGCGCACGCTGGGGCGCAATTTGGAGTGCGAACTAAGGTGCGATGAAGCGCAGCCACAGAGAAGAGCAAGGCCGGCCCGGGACACAAGTTGGGGCGGAGCTCGGGGGCTAACCTCTAAATTCGGGACACCGTCTTCATGAAGATAATTGATGGTGATGTCCTTAGATGCGTTAATGGAACCTACGCTCGCCATGCCTCGTGTGATGATGGATTGAGTGGCTCGAGCTACTTGCTTGGCTTGACTCCTAGTGATGGGGCTGTTGTAACGTACTTGTAGGGCGTCTTCCTCCTCCTTGGCCGACATGGTGGGCGTGAGGCGTGAGCGCATCAAAATACCAAAGAAGATACATAAGCACGAGGAGGTTCTGAACTGAGCTTCAGAACCAAGTAAAACTAGGATAGCACAATTCTGTTCAAACATATCTTTCCTAAGAAAAAAGTACATGAGAAGCCATTACATAGTATCACATGAGGAAACCAATTACTGTTTCTTGCAGTGTTAACGGTTTGTTGTACCTCTTGCACTGCAACCAACAAGAGTTGAATGTCATTTTGTCCTCTGTTACAATCCATATTGAGCTTGAATGAGTTGGTATGAGATTCATCAAATTTCAGCAAACGAGAGCATTAGCAATGTCTGTGCCAGGAAAATCAATATACTTGATTTATAAGGTAACTTGCGAAAGAAATTGGATATAGTGTGTCCTAGGATAAGGGAGCATCTGCCACATAAATACCAAAGCAACATTCTTCAGAATGCTTTTAGCATTCAAGTTTGATTGAATCAACACCAAGTAGCCTTTTGTTGTCACTTAAGTAGTTAAGCACACACTAACTAGAATCTTTTCACCCAAAGAGGCCTAATTAGGGTTACAAAATCCGACCTTACTACCTGATGAAAGAGCTCACGATCCCACAATCACTTCAAAACGGTAGAAATTTAATCTCTAACAAGATTATTTACTTACACAAAACTACTAATGACGAACTCATAATGATAGCTTAAGAATTCTACAACCAAATGGATAAACAATAGTTCGACCTATTTTCCTACACAAGCACAAAGTTGCTACAAACTCGGATCTAGACAAGTAACCAACAAGCTCTACTCCGAAGAGCTCAGCATACAAAATGAAGAGGAACAAGATTGGGGAATATAACTAGACCTCTTAGCGATCAACAAGATGTTAGTACTGTATGTCAGATTGGAATCTGGACTACTCATCTACAAGTTCGGCTCTATTGTAAGTTCATTGTAAATGTGAATAATCACTTCATATGTCTCGCGGATTTTCAGGATATTATGTTGACTCATGTACCAAGTCTCTTCAATATAACGAGGTTAAACCAAGGCAATACTATTCATTAAGACATTTAGTCATATATCTCTACATACACTCTGATTTCATAATACATAATCAGCACGAGTTCTAAAATCCAAGTGAGTTTCTCTTCAAGATCCTTAAGGTAAAATCTTTAATTACCTCACTTTCAAAATCTTTTAATGATGTTTGATCAAAATCGATTTATGAGAAGTATGCTCTGTGGTTGCCCTAGATTTTGGGATCCTCCACATCAAAAACTTATAAATATTAGATACGGTCTTTCTTCCATGTTTGGTTAGAAACGTCAACACAATGTTTTTCAGAGACAAACATTTTTATATACAAACGAGATTCATAAACAAACACATGAAATTTCCATAGATAGAAGTTGTATAATAACTTGACACAGATTCATATATATGCTTATTTTACATACCGTTCAAAAGAAAAATTACATAAAACCTTAGAAGTTTGGACTATTGTTCTCGGACCTTTTATTCATTCCCCTACTAATATCACACCGGAAATTTTTGGAAACCCGCAACGGATAAAATATGATAATAATCATAATTATCAACATGTTAATCGTCATTTTAAGCAAAACTCATTCGGTTTCCGTTATACCGCCGATGAGTCGATAGGTGGTCGGAGAAAATGAGGAAGGAGACGAGGATAAGGTGGAGGAAAGGCGAAGGAGGAATCAAAGGGAGATGGGATTAAAAAAAGAAAGAGGGGCAGTAGAAGGATAGAACACAGAGAGATTTATGACTACATTTTCTTTTCATGCATACAATTTCTTGTCTCATATTTGAGCATGATATAACGTAGGCTTGCATGTAGATAGTCATTAACATACTATTACACTTCACTCTTTGTTCAAAATTTCAAGTTACGTGTCTGACATGTTTGACTTCGCTTTTGTTATATAGTAACTTTAGCTAATGTCATTTCAAGGAATAATGTTTATTTTTTTCTTCTTCTTTGTGGATATACACAAACACACACACCATGTTTATATGGTACATCACTATTAAAGGAATGGTCTTTGTGTCTCACCCTTACTAATATATTATATATAACCTATAAACACACTTGCATATTTTAATTCTTCTCATATATACTTCATACATACATATTTTATTTCTTTGATGATAATATGTATTCAGGGAAGTTGTTGATGGCTGATACATAATTAACAACATTATATGAATGTTCAATTGTATTGTTAATTCATAATTAGTTATGATCCCTTATATATAAATTAGTTCATTTGAATTTATTATGTAGCATTTACAAAGATAAACATCACCAAAATAGAATTTGATATCTTGGACCATCGGGAGATAGGTACCTTGCATGGAAGGTGAATGCCATAACACATTTGAAGGCTAATGGCCGGTTTGGAAGAGACCATTGAACATAAAAACATCACTTCTACACAAGACAAGGCTAAGGACATTGTCTTCCTTCGCCACCATAGACATGAAAGCCTAAAATATGGATATTTTTTGGTGGAAGATCCGAAGGAATTATGGGATAAATTGCATGAAAGATACAGAAACCAAAAGAATAAAATACTCCCCCAAGCAATATTTGAATGAAACTCTTTGGGAGTCTAAGATTTTAAAAGCATAAGGGAGTATAATTCTGCCGTATTTTGCATAACGTTTAAACTACAGTTATGCGACCACAAAATCACAGATGAACAAATGATGGAGAAAACATTCTCCATGATGCATGCATCTAATGTGGTATTGCAACAACAATATAGACAGAGTAGATCCAAGAAATACTCTGACTTAATAATTGTACATGATGCTTGTAGCAGAGTAAAACAATGAGCTCTTAATGAGAAATCATGATATGAGACACTCTGGCTCTGCACCATACCCTAAAGAAAACGCCACTAACTCATCCTCTAAAGGATATAGAAATTTTTAATATCAACGAGGACACCAGAAGGGAAAGGGTCATTATAATGGTCCCAAACAAGGATACCGCAAGAGTCAACCTTCTCTCCAAAAACAAAGTAATCATGTAGAATCACCCTTTAATGCTATGAATCCCAAGGGCACAAAGGGTCCTTTTGTGATGTGATTCGCCTTAGGATCGGACTCGATTCTGGCTCGAGGGAGTTCACGTTGCTTCTTGAATTCGACTTTGATGAGAACTTTTCCTTAAACTTGCGAATTTGGACAGAAACGTGGCCATTTTAGACGTGTGGAATTTTGTATGAAAGGATCTCTTTTGGTATTTTATTAATAATGGATAAGTAGTCGGATCCCCCCATTCGGTCAACTCACCGAGGGAAAACGACCAAGGGATACAGGGGTGCGGAACCGAACCCTAACAACCCGAACATCCCTAAGGATAAGTAGGCAAACACACTTGGCGATGAGCCAAGTATGGACGCCTAAGCAAGGCTAGGCTAGGCTCGAGTCTCACGAGCCATGCCTCCTTCCGAGCCTTTGGTCGCCCGAAAACCATGGTTGTGTTTGAAAAATAAGAATGGCTAGGCCAAGGTTCGAGTCTCACGAACCATAGCCCGCCATCCGGCCCTCGAGTCTCATGAGAGCCCTACGGCTTGAGTCCCACAAGCCGGGAAAGCCCAAAACCCAGAACCGGACAAAAAGTCTCTCAAGTTCAAGGTTCAAGCTTAATCTTAATCTATCTAAAAATGAAGCACCTAGACGTCTTTATATAGTGTGAGGAGAGGGAAGAGGGGTGGCAGCTTGGAGTGGGCGCCAAGCTTCATGAGGAGGTGGAGAAGATTGGTGGCTAAGGTAAGCTCATCAAAGTTGGCCCCTTAATGATGTAGATTGGCGGCCAAGTATCTTATTTGATGATCGAAACTTGGCGGCCAAGGAGTTGCTTTAGATGTTGAGGAGTGGAGGCCAAGCAACCTTGAGGAGGTGGAGGTGGCGACTTGGGCTGAATTGGTGGGGCGGTGGCGCCATGGGCTTGGGCCCAAACATGACTTCGTTGGAGAGAGAAGGGTCGGCCCACCTTGGTCTTGAAAGATGTGCATGTCTTCACTTGAGTCTCCAATGGAAGAGGCCCGGGGCGCGGCCTAGACGGATGCCCAAAAGAGGCACCGGCCCGGAGAAGCGAGTGCCCGCGAGGTGCCTCGATGAGGCACCAACGCTGTGTGGTGTGTGGGCGGGGAGCTCGGGCCCGATCACATCATTTTGGACCCAATAACAAAAGAAAGTACAATGTTATAAGGGTGGTATGACAAGTCATTAAGCTAAAGTATGTCATACATCGAAACACTTGGTTGAATCGTATCAACAAGGTTTGTTTCCGTTACCTTATCTTTCTCTTTAGGGGATGCTTGATACGGTTCAACCAAGTGTTTTGTCGTATGACATACTTTAGCCCAATGGCTAAAACAAGGTTTGTCTCGGCCTACAGATTGAACATCTAAAAGGATGGAATTTTTGTCCATCAATCTAACTATACTGAGAGAGTCCTAAAACGATTTCACATAGACAAAGCTCATCCCTTAAATTCATTTATGGTGATTCGTTCTCTCAATACACATGATAATCCATTTTGTCCCCGAGAAGATGAGGATGAGGTTCTTGGACCTGAAACACCATACTTGAGTGCTATAGGATCTCTAATGTACCTTGCAAATAACACTAGGCCAAACATTGCTTTGTTTGTAAACTTGTTAGCAAGATACAACTCGATCCCAAGGAGGAGACATTGGAACGGAATTAAACATGTATTTCGTTATCTTCGAGGTACTCATGATCTTGGATTATTTTATCGTAATTGTCAAAATGCCATGCTCATTGGTTATACAGATGCACGGAATTAAATATGTGTTGCACTCTTTTTTCCTTCGTTCAGGTTTATATCTTATTGGGTTTTCCTGACAAGGTTTTGACTCGGCCTTGGTTGTTATGCCAAGAACAAAGATAATTAACCCTAATACAAACTAGTATAGCGAGTAAGTTGGGGTCGTACCCAAAAGAACTTGCGGCTTCTAGTATCAATATTTTTACCAACAAAATATAGGGGAAATCAAGAAAGAGATCTAAACTAAACTACACTAAGAAATAAATCAAACAAACAAATAAAAAGTCAAATAGAGAAAATAAGTTTGTTCAAAAGATTCACTCTGAAATAATCATTCGATCATAGATTCATCCATTGATTCCTTTAATTAATTCCAATCCTAATGATTAGCAATCACAAGTCCACGGTCCAAGAAATTTTTTAACTCTAGCTAGGCAAAGACGCTTAACCTAGAATTAGCATAGAGAACAAGGATATGCAGGATACATGCTAAAACAATCAAGTTACGAGTCGATTGAATTAACTTATAATCAATTCTCTGTTTCAATCCTAGTTGCATAGGAAACCAGTCTAGGTTCCAAGTTGTTTTCAAATATTAGATAAGTCCACGGTCCAAATCTAATCCAACAGTGGAAAATCAATCAATTTCAATAGGCTAGCTACTCTTAGAGAAACAGTTAAGATTCATATAAATCAAGCACATGAGAATCAATAATAATTAAAGAGAAGAAATCACAACAACAATAACAACATTTATCCAAGTAGTCCCGCAGATGTAGGATCTAGGGGGTCAAATGGGGGTATTCCAAACCTAGATGGCATACGCCCGAAAAAACCCAAGACAAACGCTCCAAACCATCCAAAACTACAAGTGAAAATAAACTCAAAGAAAGCTTAAGAAATTCAAACTAGCTACCTAACGCCATTGCTTTATCCTTTAGGCTAAGAAAGTCTGCTCCGCCAACCCGGCTACTAGCTATTCACCACCCAAATTCTGTCCCTCCAACTCTCCCTGCACTGAACCAATTCCACTAAAATCCCTAGAAAGTTGATATCTTGTTTAATGTTGTCCATCCAGCATTTTTTCGGACGACCTCTACCCCTCTCACAATCCCCAAACTCCAAGTGCTCGCACCTTCTCACTATAGCATCCGGTGCCCATCTCTGGACATGACCAAACCATCGAAGTCTTGCTTCCCAAAGTTTGTCTCCTATGTCAGCCACCCCCAACTTGCTTCTGATATCTTCATTTTTAATCTTGTCCAACCTCGAGTGGTCACAGATCCATCTGAGTATTCTCATCTCTGCGACTACAAGTTTCTGTTCCTGAGTCTTCGTCGTTGGCCAACACTCAGCACCATACACTATACAAAAATACTAGTTAATACCAGTTTTTTTATAAAGCTGATATCAGTTTTTCCTCCGTTGTAAACTCGACCGTAATAAAAGTCCGGATACCGGCTATTAAAAAACACGGATACCGGTTTTTTGAAAACCGGTATAAAACAGGGATACCGGTATTTGTATCGATTTTTTTTAAAAAAAAAACTAAAGTGGCATACCGGTTTTTTGAAAACCCGGTATGCCACTGCAGATTCTTTTAAAAAAAATTGGGTCCCCAAAACCCACCTGTAGCTTATATTTCAATTTGGCTTCCCTTGCCAAAACTATGACACTACACAAACTATTCTCAATAACAGGATAATGTTCCAAACTAAGTAGCAAACTAAAATGATCTCAATCATAATAAAACTAATAATAGAAGCCTAATTATTAAGAATTTCTAATATTTTTATGGCGTGCTTCACCCCGTCCATCGGACGGGGCATGCCTACTAGTTAAACTAAAAATATAGAACTAATCAGAAACTTTGGTCCAATATACGGTATATGGTATGTGACAAGACCATAAATACAAACCCAACCATGATTATGTGTTGCAGTAGTGAATGCAAACCTTTTCAATCTCGTCACAAAGAGTAGGGTTCTCTGTCAAAAACTGCAATGCTCTATCTCTTCCTTGTCCTAACCTACAGAAGTAACACATCATAGAACTTGTCTTGTAAAATCACATACTATGCTTGGAATAACTATCTATCATCAAACTGAAAATCCCAAAAGTGGTGTACCTATATTCCCCGTAGTTGTACCATGAACCCTTTTTTGCAACATCCATCATTTCAGCACAATCTAGAATGCAACCCTGCGTAAGTGTTCAATAACAAATAAGTAGTTAAAATGCCTAGGGTTACTTTTGCCAACTTTCAAGCCAGAAGTTATTTTCGTGATATCAGTCCTGCAAACTTGCTCACACCTTCACCAAATGTTATTTTAAACTCTACAGGCTTGTATGGTCTAGATACCAGCAACACTAGTAATTCAATTTTTTAATGCAAGCCATAACTGTAAAAAACTCTTATATCAGCATTTAGCTATATATTTGAACAAAGAACATGCGTGTATCAAGTTTTTCCATTTTCCAAATTGTGCAAACTATGAGCAACATTAAAGGGGCTGATTGTGGTGAAGCAGTAGAGTAAAGAGAGCAACCGTTAGTAAAAATAGATTTTAGATTAAAAGTGAGAAGAGTCTATTCTAGCATGGATGTTCCAGTATAAATGAGGAGTTTGAAGGACATTTCACCTTACTCTTTTGCACTCTAACACGGACCATCAATCCAACATCTTCACCTCCTTTGGCCTGAAAAATGAAACCTTTCGAGGCTCCTCAATTATCATCAAATCAAATTTAGAAGAACAAGGATGATCAGTGAAAGTAGAAGTAGATAATTAACTTACATACTTTACTTCCCCAAAAAACCTTATCTCAAGACGAAGTGAAGCAAAGAATTTTAAAGCAATTCCTCCACTGGTCACTTCGGGATTGCCGTAATATACTTCAATCTTATATCAAAAATAAATTATATAGTTCTCAAGGGCTGAAACTGCTGAATGTGAAACTGCTCTACAGGAATTCATCAAATATACATTTAGAACATCTCTTTACCTTATATCGTATCTGATTCAGAAAAATAAGAGTACAACCAGCTTTTGCTGCATTCCCAGACATTTTACGCAAAGGTTGACTCATTAGACATGCCTGTAAACCAATTTGTTGCATCCCAATCTCCCCCTACACATAATCAGAACAAGAAGCCATCCACAAGTCAACATTAATTTAGATAATAATCAAAAGGAAAAAATAGGAAATAGCCAAAAAGAAGCATCGAGGAGATCATACCTCTATCTCTGCTCGAGGGGTGAGAGTGGAGATAGAGTCAACACATATTAGATCAATAGCACCAGATCTACACATACGGTCTACAAGTGCAATGGGCAAGAAAAAAAGGCACAAAAAATGGGCACATGAAAGATTGCTATGTTGTAAAATAGAAGAACTGTAATCCAAATGATCTATAAGAGTTAACAAAATATATTGCCAGTCATCTTGTACACCAAACTCAGCTTTCAAATTCAATCAAAAATACATGATGACTAAAAATACAACCAAGGAACACTATAGTTGTAGTAACCCTCTCCGCGGCAGCCACCCCCTTCTCCGCCGCGGAGAGGGTTTCGACGAGAGGGGAGTCGGAGGGGAAGCCAAGCGAGAAGGCGAGGGTTAAGGAGAGTCGGGAGATAATGAAAGCTAAGAGTCAGACGAAAAGGAAGAGTAAGGTACGGGGGGGCAACCATGGGTCAAGCTGTTGGGATACAAAACTATCCCACATCGGAAATTGGGAACAAAATTGCCTAGTATATAAGACGGTGAGCTACTCCTCCTATTGCCAATTGGTTTTAGGATGGAACCCTACCGGGCTTGTATTTGGGTCACCCACACGTCTAAGATGGTATCAGAGCACAAGGTTTAATTTTTTTAGCTTTCATTATCTCAAAAATTGCACATATTCATACCGCATTTTTTAAAAACCGTTATCCGTGGATGGTACTGGTAAGGATTTTATACCAGTTTTGTTTAAAAACCGATATCCGCTAATTATTTTTCACACGGATACCGCATTTTCCTAAAAACCGGTATTAACATTACAAGTTTATACCGGAATTTAAACCAGTATATATTGTTACCGATATTAACTTGCATATTTTTACTAGTGATAGAATCGCTGACCTTATCATAGATCTATAAAACTTTCCCTTAAACTTCAACGACACCTTCCTATCGCAAATAACCCATGATGATACCCTCCACTTCTGCCAACCTCTTTGAATATGAGATCTCACATCCTCTCCAATGCTCTCACCGCTTGGCAAAATTGAACCCAGATTCTTCACCTTTGAACAAACCACAAAGGGTTAGCTCTCCATATAAGAGAAATCTAAGCTAAACTAAAACCTAAAAAGAAAAGAATTATTTTGATGAATTATAAAGTGAATGAATATGAATGAAGATAGAAAAAAGACTAGGAAAACCAAAGCTTAAATAGTACTTGGAAAGCAAGTCATCCGAAACTATAAGATACAGAAATGAAAAGAAGATAGAAAAAGAAAGCCTTCTCGGATCTAGCACCACCGCGCACGCGCTGGCTCCACTGCGCTTGCGGTCAACCCTGGTCAACTCTGCGCGAAAAATCGCGCGTACTTCGCTAATCACCCTCTACCAAGCACGCCTTTCGAGATCCGTGTGCGCGGTTTTCTCCGATGTAAAGCCGACTTCCTTAGGATGCTACCGCGCTCGCAGTTCAAGTATAGAATCGACTTCTTCTTCATTGGAACATCATGAAAACTCAATATAGTCCTAAAATACAAGAGAATCACTTCATATGGACTTCTTCTTCATCTTGAATCCTTGTGTCTTTGGTCTTGATATTAAAATTAAGTACACAGTCTAACCTAGAACACTTAATATAGTCCTAAAATACAAGAGTTAATACACGCTAAATAGAGTATATCATGAGGCAACATCTTAACGACGTATATCCAACCTTAAAAGTAACACAATGAAGAATGATTATTCAACGGGGAGTGTTGTAAGTTCATTATAAATGTGAAGAATCACTTCATATGTCTTAGGCAGATTTTTATGTTGGCCTATGTACCAAGCCTTTTCTATATAATGAGGCTAAACCCAGGGAATAATATTCATTCACAAGTTTAGTCATATATTTCTACCTACACTTTGATTTCATAACAAGCTCCATTTATTTATCTTTTAAATTCCTAAAATCTCATTTTAATTAAAAAGGAAGATTAGCATCTCCATTAAAATAAAAAAAAATTGTACCTTGAATCCCTGATTAGTGATTACAAAAATGTTTTAGCTTAGTACACATATAGTAAACTTATTACATTTTAACTAATCACCTTATAAATTATTTTCAAAACAACTTTTTAATGTTATCATGTAAGATGTGTTTTTGTCAAACAATGAGCCTCTTAAAACACTCCCTCTGTCTCTTAAAGATCGTCCATATTTTCATTTGGAGCGTCCCGAATAGTTCGTCCATCTTCATTTCTTTCCTTTTATATCACTTTATTTTTTCAAATTTACCCTCAAACAATCAAACAATTTACATACTCCCGCTGACCAACCCTTTATTCCTTTTTCCTCTCTCTCCACTAAGCTACACTCATTAAATACTTTACATATCCATAACTTAGTTGAGAGAGAGGAAAAAGGAATAAAGGGTTGGTCAGCGGGAGTATGTAAATTGTGTGATTGTTTGATGGTAAATTTGAAAAAAAAATGTGATATAAAAGAAAAGAAATGAAAGATGGACGAACTATTCAGGACGCTCGAAATGACAATATGGACGATCTTTAAGAGACAGAGGGAGTATTTTAAGAGGCTCATTGTTTGACAAAAACACATCTTACATGATAACATTAAACATTTGTTTTGAAAATAATTTATAAGGTGATTAGTTAAAATGTAATAAGTTTACTATATGTGTACTAAGCTAAAACATTTTTGTAATCAAGGATTCAAGGTACAATTTTTGTTATTTTAATGGAGACGTTAATCTTCCTTTTTAATCAAAATGAGATTTTAGGAATTTAAAAGATAAATAAATGGAGCTTGTTATGAAATCAGAGTGTAGGTAGAAATATATGACTAAACGTGTGAATGAATATTATTGCCTGGGTTTAGCCTCATTATATAGAAAAGGCTTGGTACATAGGCCAACATAATATCCTGAAATTCTGCCTAAGACATATGAAGTGATTCTTCACATTTATAATGAACTTACAACACTCCCCGTTGAATAATAATTCTTTATTGTGTTACTTTTAGGGTTGGATATATGTCGTTAAGATGTTGCCTCATGATATACTCTATTTAGCGTGTATTAACTCTTGTATTGTAGGACTATATTTGTTGATACCAGGAACCGTCAACGCGGTCATACCACACCCATCAAAACAAAACATTACCAAGTATAGGCACATCTGTTGACTATGCTCTCATCGCGGTCAGTGCAAGGATCCTTTCCCCAACGGAATCCCTCAATTAGCAAGTTTGTTGATTACGCTCTTGCCGCGCTGGTAGCGATCGCGAAGAGAGGCGCCCGTCCCATCCAGACGAGCGGTGGGCGGCAACGTCACATCCAGACGAGCGGTGGGCGGCAACGTCACATCCTAGCTTCCCATTGGCCGATCTCGCGGCCACCGCTCCGAAAGCCAACCAGAAAGCGACACGCGCCTGGGCGGCACCCGTCCCACATCGGCATCTCGCTCGATCTCAGCCCAAACCTCGACTATAAATAGCGGGCTCGGCACACCAGAGCGGGGATCGAAAACCTCGCGAATCACACACATTAAGTCTCGAGCTAAAGATCATTGTTGTAACCCGATACACCCAAACGTGATAGAGAATCTCTGTCTATACGTGCAATCTCACAGCTAATACAAAAACACCCTTCATACTACCCTCATCGCGTTGAACACTCTTAGCGGCCAAACCAATCTTTTCGTCTGTTGACTCGGTTGAAATCAAACCCTTTGCTCTCATTGCGTTATAATCCTTTCGGTGTTTTCAGACTTCAACATTGGCGCCGTCCGTGGGGAATTTCCTCAAACTAAGCAGGCACCGTTTCAACCAACGAAGAGTGACGGACGCTAACAGCAACAACGCGTACTACGCTGACGGCACGGCCTTCGGGATGCAGCCACCACCACCATGGTATTACGGGTCACCACCCGCGATGCCCCAGGCTGCACCCATGCCCGGCTGGGGCCCGGCCGCGCAGCAACCAGACGCCATGCCGGTGTGACGCAGTCGGTGTTCGCGCTGGCCACAGAAGGATGGATGGCTCCCATAATCCGATATATCCAAACTAAGGAGTTGCCTCAGGACGATGCCATGAGCGCGCGCAAACTCAAACTCAAGGCGGCGCGATACTGCATCGAGGGCGATAAGTTGTACCGTCGCGGATACGCAGAGCCTAACCTGCTCTGCGTGGACGAGGCGACCGTCTTCGAGGTCCTCGAGGAAGTGCATGAGGGCATATGCGGGGGCCACCCGGGATGGCGGACACTTGTCCACAAAATTGTCCGCATGGGGATCTATTGGCCTACCTTGCGCCGCGATGCGGCTTCATACGTGCAAAAGTGTGACAAGTGTCAGTGCTACGAGAACATCCAGCACCTTCCAGCGTGTAAGTTGCGCTGCATCCAGCCGGCCTATCCATTCGCGATGTGGGGCATGGACATCCTCGGACCTTTCCCTAAAGCCGCCGGGCAGGTACAGTTCATCCTGGTTCTGGTCGATTATTACACAAAGTGGGTGGAGGTAGAGGCTATGGCCCGAATCACGAGCGCGAAGGTCTGCGGTTTCCTCTGGAAAAACGTGGTCTGTAGTTTCGGCGTCCCTATCGCGATAGTACAGACCACGGTCCACAGTTCGACAGCGAGAAGACGCGCGACTTCTGCGCGAGGCTGAGTATCGAGCTGAAATTTTCTTCTGTGGCGCACCCTCAGTCCAATGGACTGGTGGAAAATGTCAACGCGAGGATACTCGACGACCTCAGACGCAGGTTAGATGGCGTTCAGGGCCGATGGGCCGAGCTCTTGCCGCTGGTTCTATGTACAAATCACACCACTCCGCGCAGAGCGACAGGAGAAACACCTTTCGCGATGGCTTATGGCAGTGATGCCGTGGTGCCCGTTGAGTCCATGCTACCCACAGAAAGAGTCGCGGGTTACGACCAGTTCACCAACGACGAAGCTCTCAGGGTAGAAATGTACTTGCGCGATGAGCGTCGAGAGGCCGCGAAGCTACGATCTGTCGAGTACAAAAGGAGAACCGCGGCCTACTACAACAAGAGAGTCAAACCGCGCGGCCTGAAGGGGGGCGATCTAGCCCTCCGGAGGACCGAAGGCGGCAAGCTCGACGCAAAGTGGGAGGGACCGTACCTCCTCTCCAAAGAAGTCTTCCCGGAGGCTTTTAAGCTAACAGATCCGACGACAAGGCAAACTCTAGCCAAAACATGGAATGAGGCACGCCTCAAGAAATACTATGTGTAATAGCTAGGTTCGTCACCGCGATTATCGTCGCATGTAATGTTTGTATTCTACCAGTTATTATATGAATAAGACGAGACGACTCTCCTACATTGTCCAAATTATGAAATTATCGTTAGGGAAAATCGCCAAGTTGTCGTTCTCGCTTGGGGTTGACCGCTAACGCGCGCGATGCACGTAGGCGCGCTCGAGCTGGGTTCCACCCCTCGCAGTCGCATGAAGCCTTAAAACATCAAAACTCCACAATTATCGTTAGGGAAAATCGCCAAGTTTCCGTTCTCGCTTAGGGTTGACCGCTAACGCGCGCGATGCGCGTAGGCGCGCTCGAGCTGGGTTCCACCCCTCGCAGTCGCATGAAGCCTTAAAACATAAAAACTCCACAATTATCGTTAGGGAAAATCGCCAAGTTGCCGTTCTCGCTTGGGATTGACCGCTAACGCGCGCGATGCGCGTAGGCGCGCTCGAGCTGGGTTCCACCCCTCGCAGTCGCATGACGCCTTAAAACATCAAAACTCCACTATTATCGTTAGGGAAAATTGCCTAGCTTGGCAAGGGGTTGGGTACGGCGAGTCTTCGCAAAATCTAAGTCTCTCAACCCAGTGTCAAGCGCGGTCCTAGCACCTAGCTTGGCATGGGGTTGGGTACGGCGAGTCTTCACAAAATCTAAGTCTCTCAACCCAGTGTCAAGCGCGGTCCTAGCACCTAGCTTGGCATGGGGTTGGGTACGGCGAGTCTTCGCAAAATCTAAGTCTCTCAACCTAGTGTCAAGCGCGGTCCTAGCACCTAGCTTGGCATGGGGTTGGGTACGGCGAGTCTTCACAAAATCTAAGCCTCAACCCGGTGTCAAGCGCGGTCCTAGCACCTAGCTTGGCATGGGGTTGGGTACGGCGAGTCTTCGCAAAATCTAAGTCTCTCAACCCAATGTCAAGCGCGGTCCTAGCACCTAGCTTGTCATGGGGTTGGGTACGGCGAGTCTTCGCAAAATCTAAGTCTCTCAACCCAGTGTCAAGCGCGGTCCTAGCACCTAGCTTGGCATGGGGTTGGGTACGGCGAGTCTTCGCAAAATCTAAGTCTCTCAACCTAGTGTCAAGCGCGGTCCTAGCACCTAGCTTGGCATGGGGTTGGGTACGGCGAGTCTTCACAAAATCTAAGCCTCTCAACCCAGTGTCAAGCCCGGTCCTAGCACCTAGCTTGGCATGGGGTTGGGTACGGCGAGTCTTCACAAAATCTAAATCTCCTAACCTAGTGTCAAGCGCGGTCCTAGCACCTAGCTTGGCATGGGGTTGGGTACGGCGAGCTTTCGCAAGTTTGAAAGAAGAAAGAAACGAACAGTATGTCATAATTACAAGGCCGCGTAGCGGCAAAAGTAGTTCAAATAATAGAGGGAACAAGCAGTATAATTACAGCCGCAGCGCGGCAACAAGCAGTATTTAGGCCCCGAGGGCCGAGTGGAATATCAGTTCAAAACACAAAAACAAAATAATAGAGGGAACAAATCTTGAAGATCGGTGGAGGAGGGGTTCAAGCGTCAAGGGCAGCTGGCGCGGTCTCGGAGGCGGTGGGGTCCTCAGGAGTTTTCTGTTTCTCACCGTCGGGGGCAGGCGGTTCCAGATTGACGTTGGAGGCATCAGCACCCCCCGCGTCGTCTACCTCGACGCCGGGCGGGGGTTTCGCCATCCCGTCCTCCCAGACTGCCCCCATGTTACGATTGAGGTCAAGGGCAAAGTACTTTACTTTGTACCTTTCACACGCCTGAAGGACCCCCGTTACGGTGCTGAGGGCATGCACAGTCTTCGCGTCAGAGATGCGCCGGGCCATATACTCCTGCGACTCGAGAAACTGGGGTATCGCGTTCTGAAGCTGGGAGTTGGTCTCCTCTAGCTGCTGTCGCAAATCCCCGGTCGACGCTTTGAGCCCCGCCACCTCTTTCTTAGCCACCGCAAGTTGGGCCTTGACCGCCTTGAGCTCCGCCGCGTCTTTCTCCGCTTGCATGCGCAACTCCCTGAGGGTAACCTCGACAGCCTCCTTGGCCTTGATCGCCTAGTCCGCCCAGGCCTCCTCTTCGCACACGCGATCGGGGAGATAGTTCACCCACGCGTTGACATGCGAATCAAAACACACAGCGTCAAAGCAAAGATTGTAAAAAAAATGATGAATTACAAAACAAGCAAAAAAGTCACGCACCATATGGCCATACTTCATGCATTCCCCCTTGATCCCAGCCGCGTTGAGGGTCTGGAACCACTCCCTCAACGCGTCATAGGCGTATTGGCCCTCCTTGAAGGTGCCCCAGCTCGGCTCAGGGCAGGCAAACCCCTCAACCTCGGCCCGTCGTGACCAATGGCGGCGGCTGCCGGCGCCCATCACGATCTGAGTAGGGCCCTTCGAGGTCTCAAGGGGCGACTCCTCAACCAAAGCCACCTCCAGCTTTCCCCTCTTCACCGCCACCCCCTCATCGCGGACCGCGTCCTCCGCGGTCCTTCGCTTCGAGGCGCCCAGCGCGCGTTTATCTTTAAGCTCCGCAGGGTTGTTCCGCCCTTTGCGGTCGTGAGCGCCCTTCGCAGTGTGCTCTTTCTTGCCCGCGGTCTGGGCAGTGGAGGGGGCAGCAGAGGTTGGCGGGGCGGATTTACCCGAGACAAGGGTTGTAAACACGTCCATACCTGCAAAACAAGCCACCAACGATCAGACTTAACGCGTGCGTGGTACGAAAAAAGCGTGCGTCGAAATAAAACCAAGTCTCAAGAAAAACAAAAATACCCTTGCCCTCGGGCACCGGGGACGCGGTGGCCGACGAGGATACCTCGACCACCCGAGGGGACGCCAGCCTCAGACTGAGCCCTGCGCGCTCAAGGCGTTCCTGAGTTATCCAAACGCCCTGTTCCCTTTTGAAAGTCGCGGCGAAGGCTTTCTTTGCCGCGGCGGCCGGCTTTGCCGCATGGCGTTTGCGTTTGTGGGGCCAAAACCTGTCAGCGACCATGGGGCAAAGCAGTTTGTCGCCCGAGAAGTCGTGCACGATAAACCATTTCTCCTTCCACCGCGGACCGACGTTGGAGGGAGTAATCAGGAGGTTACAATGCGTGAGGCTGAAATTCACGATGCCCCAGCTGTCCGACTTAATCGTGAGAATTTGTTGCATGTGCCCCGCGGAAGGAGGATGCCCCAACTCTAGGCACCGCATGTGGTAGGCCGCGATGTAGCTCCAGCAGTTGGGCGCCATCGAGGCCGGGGCAAGCTCAAGGTTAAACAAAAAATCGGAAACGTAGCGCGGCAGCGGAGCCCGGAGGCCCGTGACAAGGCTCTCCGCGTAAACCACAATGCCCGCTTCGTAGACGGTGAAGCTATTCCCCCGTCGAGGGGCAACAGGAGCTCCACCCCGGCTGGCCAGGGGTATCCCGACGCGATAATATCCAGCTCGTCGAGAGTCAGGATGGAGGTGCAGCCCTTCGCCAGCGTCGTCGGGTTCTCATACTCTGCCAGGCGTGCGGGCCTGGTTTGTCGGAAGCGGGGAACCTCCGCCTTGACCTGCATCAGATACCGCGAGGGAAAGCTTCTCGCGGTCCCAGAAGTGGATGCCTCGTCGCCTACAGCCTCATCGTGGGGGTCATAGGGCGCACAACGGGCCATTGATCGCGATGATGAGGCACTCCTTGTGCGGGCGGCGGATATTGTGGTAGGATCGCTTTTACTCAAACCAGCGGGCTCGTAGAAGTTGTTCTGAGAATCACTCGCGGGCATCTCCCGGTACTCAAGCGAGGGGTCAGGGGCGTAAAAGTCGTCCTAGTTCGCTACCCTATCACCACGATCCACACCTGAAGGGCAGGAGTCGCTGGAAAACCCCAAATCCAGGGCACGGAAGCAAAGAGGCTCCTAGAGGAAGAAAAAGAGAGATAATATGTATGGGAAAGGAAAGAGACAATCAGGGGAAAGACAGTAACGCGATGAATGCACGGCAAAAGATAGTGCTAAAAAAAAGTGTAGAGAACAAGACAAAAAACGCGGTACCCCAACCGCGATGCATGCATAACAAGAAATAGACCTTGTAAACGACAAGCATGAAATACAAATAAGCAAGTCAGGCATTGAGCGCGGGGGTTCCCCACCAATGCGGAGGTCTGGAAGCGCATGCTGTGTTAGAGGAACATTCCGCCGCCCCGGCGCGTGTTTCTAGGAGCCAGGCAGGCGATGATATGTCGCTGATGGGACGGGACGTCGAGACGGACGCGTTATCCCACCTCCCACGCAAACGCTTCGCCTCCTACGACATTTCGTCTCCTCGCGTCGTTTTGCCTCCCTGTGACACTTCGTCTTCTCGGCAGGGTCTTCTCCGCCTCCCAAGGCAGCCGGCCGCAGCGCCGCCAACAGGTGACAACCGTCGGAGCGGCGCACAACCCGGGCCCTGCCCACCGTTTTTAGGGCTCTCAACATTTTCGCCCTCCACCACCCAAAACACAAGAAAATTCCCCCCAGAAGAGCGGTTTCTTGGGGAGAACTGTCCCGAAGACCACCAGCACCAGCGGCGTTACCGCCGCTGAGCCTAGGGTTTCTTACAAAAAACCCAGAAAAAGCGAGAGAAGCGAGGGGCAAGAGAGAAGAAACGTACCGAGTAGTCGCAGAGGGGTGGAAGTGAACGTGGACGACGGCGTTGCGGATGGTGGACAAGCAGTTTCCGGTGGGCGAGCGGCAAGGGCGAGCGAGAGGGGAAAGAAAGGTTTTTGAAGGTGGAAATGGCGGAATGGGGAAGAAGAGCGGTCTTCCGCTCTTTTAACAAGCGTATTCGTCGGGCGGTTTCACAAATGGGCCGCGCTTGGCCAAGCGGCCCATTGAATAAGTCCGGCCCATCGGACATCTCTTATCGCCTAACTGCCCGGTCGCCTTCGTTTGAGCACTCACTCCAGGATCACCACCACGTTCCGCGACCACGTCTCCGGTCCCAAAAACTATATGGACCCGTCCTCAAAAGGGCATCGAGGCCCGGTCCATGGGGTTGTGTTGATACCAGGAACCGTCAACGCGGTCATACCACACCTATCAAAACAAAACATTACCAAGTATAGGCGCATCTGTTGACTATGCTCTCATCGCGGTCAGTGCAAGGATCCTTTCCCCAACGGAATCCCTCAATTAGCAAGTCTCCTGATTACGCTCTTACCACGCTGGTAGCGATCGCGAAGATTGGCGCCCGTCCCATCCACGCAAGTTGATGGGCGGCATTGTCCCATCTAGACGAGCGGTGGGCGGCAACGTCACATCCTAGCTTCCCATTGGCCGATCTCGCTGCTACCGCTCCGAAAGCCAACCAGAAAGCGACACGCGCCTGAGCGGCACCCGTCCCACATCGGCATCTTGCTCGATCTCAGCCCAAACCTCGGCTATAAATAACGGGCTCGGCACACCAGAGCGGGGATCGAAATCCTCGCGAATCACACACATTAAGTCTCGAGCTAAAGATCATTGTTGTAACCCGATACACCCAAACGCGATAGAGAATCTCTGTCTATACGTGCAATCTCACAGCTAATACAAAAACACCCTTCATACTACCCTCATCGCGTTGAAAACTCTTGGCGGCTAAACCAATCTTTTCGTCTGTTGACTCGGTTGAAATCAAACTCTTTGCTCTCATCGCGTTATAATCCTTTCGGTGTTTTCGTACTTCAACAATATTGAGTGTTCTAGGTTAGACTGTGTACTTAATTGTAATATCAAGACCGAAGACACAAGGATTCAAGATGAAGAAGAAGTACAATTCTTGCTATTTTAGGACTATATTTACATATCCATAACTTTATACCCAATAATAAATTCTCAATTTTTTTTACATTATTTTCTTTCATAATTCCCCCCCCTCTTTAAAACAAGATCCATGAACCCCCCCAAAAAATATTGGATCGGTCCAATTCTTGGCAGAGGAAATTCCTCTATTTGGGCCTACTACGTGTGGTGTGTGGTGTGGAAGGTGAACTGGATTGATCCAAATCTTGCTTGCTTCAGCCTTGTTTGGTGATGGAGGCTGGTATAAAACGTGGAAACCCTAATCTTATCCCTCACTTTCGTCATTTGAGCCGCTTCCATTCCTTGTCTCTCTCGCTCGCTCCATTGGAAACCGTCATTTTCGCCTCGCTCAAAAGCTTCATGCTTCATCCTTAATTGGATCGATCCAATCTCTAAGAGACCTCTTTCTTTCCTTCCTTCTCCTCTGAGTGTATCCATCCTTGGATCTCAGTTTGTCTCCTTGAAGCGACTTGTCTCCTACTTAAGATGAGTTCGGAGAGGCCTTGTGGAGGGCGTGAATGCTTCATTCCCTTCGTGGATGAGTTTGACAGCCCCCATCCATCCCTTGGTTCGCTGACTAAGCATTTTTGCTCCGACTATCCAAGGTGCGATTGGGGCGAGGACTGCAAAGGCGTGCTCTCCTATAGTAACAACTCTCCTATAGTAACAACTGACGGTCGATTTCTTCGGTTCGCAACTATAACAACGAGGCGGCAACAGTGGCTAGGAAGGAGGAGGATCCATCGTTGGACTCCTGTGCTAGAGATGTCCCCGACTTTTAGGATGGTAAAGTTGTGCCCGATTCCGTCGACTCCGCCGCTTCTAGGTAGCTAAGTCCCCGATCCCTTAAAATTTGTGTTGCATGTCTCCTTTGTATTTTGAGATTCCTTTCTGTAAGTTGCATGTTGATGATGATGATGAGTTGTTCCTTAGGTTGCTTGTTCTTCTCTACATGTTAAAGATCTAAGCTGATTTTGTTATTTTTTGAGACATAATCCTCATTCTACATACTTTTGTTGCTTTGGATCTGTTCTTGGATACGGGGTTTCATAAATCTGAAGTCATATTGTTGCAAGTGTTTATTGCATGTTGATTTGGTTAGCTCCTGATGCAATTTCATGCTTCATACATGTTATACATGCCTAATCTGCATCCCTTTTGTCTTGCATGTCATGTTTGTAGGTGAAGTTATGTTGTGTTATTGTTTCCATGTCCAATATTGTGATTGTTCCCCCTTATGCATTTGTTGATTAACTTATGCATTATGCTATGCTGAGATCCTCGATGGACTAGGTATCATCCTATGATGGCAATCTCACCGTCGGATTTGAAATGGAAACCACATTAGTTTTCTGTGATTGTAAATCCTTGTAAATGATGGATTTATGCTGGTCTTGAGCATCATGTGTTTTACATGTCTCCTATGCTCTACATTGTGACTAGATTGAATTAAGCTCACTCCAACTGCACACTGATTTGAGTTATCTTAATCCTTGTGCAATATTGCTTTATGGACAAATTGTATTGGCCGTGTTGGGTGTTGTAGGCTCTTCTATGTATGCCATAGTCTTGTTATTTCATGCCTTCTTTGAGGGATGTTGATCATTGATTCACTGTTGTAATCATATATGTTGTTTCATGCCTAGCTTGAATAATGTTGCTTGACAAAGTGGATTCATTCATTCATATATGTTATATCATGCCTATTGTGATGAATGACACATGATCACTATATTTCCCTGCTTAAATTGTTTTATTTGGTTCCCTAAAAACTGTGTTGCTCTTCTATTGGTTGAAAATTAAGCACATGGATTCTTCTTGCATATATAAGTGAAAACAACTGTAAGATTTTGCTTCAGATTTGGCCACACTTATGTTGGTTTTTTCTTTGATGCCCTTTACACTTACTTGATGTAATGCTTTGTTAATAATCATGTTGTTTTCATGCTTGAGGATTGTCATGCTTCTTTTGTTATCATGCTTGCATTGTTTTACTGAGTTGTCACATGTTGGTGTTTTCTTTCATGTCTTATGCACTTGCTTGGTTAATTATAATGTTGTGAGCATGCTTGTTTGATTGATTATCATGCTTCTTATGTTATCATGCTTGCATTGTTTTACTGAGTTGTCACATGTTGGTTTTGTCTTTCATGTCTTATGCACTTGCTTCGTTAATTATCATGTTGTTTCCATACTTCATTTGTGTCATGCTTGGTTAGTTATCATGCTCTTTTCATGCTTCTTTGGTTAATTATCATACTTTTTCATGCTTCTTTGGTTAATTATCATGCTCTTTCCATGCTTTTTTTTGTTAAGTATCATGTATGTGTAGTTATAAAGTTTGCATTGTTATGGCTCTATTGTCTCATTTTTTTCTTGGTCATGCCTTTTACACTTGCATACAGTAATGCTTGGTTATTTATCGTGTTGTTTTCATGATTCGATTGTTTCATATTTGCTAAATTGTAATGTTGTCTACATGGTTGTTTGGTTATTGGCATGCCTGTTTTTTTATCATGCTTGCATTGCTTTGACCGAGTTGCCTCATGTTGGTTGCTCTTTCATGTCTTACACACTTGCTCAATTTCATGCTAGCTTAGTAATCATGCTTGCATTTATTGACTACATGCTTAAGAGGCTTGTGTACGCCAAGGTGAAGTGGGTGGATTGATTCGGTGATGGAATGGAAACATCTGAGATTGTTTTTCTCTTTTTTTCTTTTTATCAATGACGATACAGCTAATATGAGATGCAATGCCTCTACATTCCCACTAATTCGAGCTTCAATTTGGAAGCCAATCTCTTTATAGACTTTGGCATGCCAATGTAGCTCAAGTTCATGTGGGTGGGTTGCATCAATTAATGATGGATTGGAGACATCTGTGATTGTTTTTCCTTTTTTTTCAACTTTTGAATGAAGTCAAATGCACTTTGTTAATATTGTTTGAAGTTTATCATTCATAGCCAAAAGTCAATTTTCATTTCATTAGTTTCATTACACTTTACAGTTTCATGCTTACAAAAGTACATCCTTCTTGCATACAAAAAATAATGCTTGAATCTGCACCATTCCACTAAAGATAATGCATGTCCTCATAGGCTTCCTCTTGAGTTTTGTTATTTCCATTGTTGTCTTGTGTGTCTTGAGGCTGCATTTCTGGCTGCATATTGTGTTGAGTTGCATGTTGTGTTTGCTATCCATGAAGCATCTCTCATGCTTGTTGCACATCCCACATAGGTGCTTGAACTTGGATTGGTAGGGTGCCTCGGAGCTCTTATCTCTTCTTGTTTACATGTGGCAAATCATAATCACTTGAGCCTTTACACTTTAGGATCTCATTCATAACGTATTACAAAGACATCCACACATTACCTAGTGTCTTAGGATCTACCTTATAGAATGCTTGATTTGCTGCTTCCATCATGTCATCAACATTGTTTGGCATCATACCTTGAAGTATACCTATTTTTCCATCAAATGTACATTCTCCTAGTGTACCATACCTTGGGCTTGCTATTGTAGATGTGAACATTACCTTGGGTATGAATTTGCTTGAACTTGTTGCTTTGTATTGTCCCTTCTCATTTTTTCCTAGATAAACTCTCTGTGATTTTCTGCTTAGTTGAAACCATTTTTCATCGATATGGACGAAGTGATACATTGCATAGTAAAATTTCTTTGTCTCTTGTGCCCCCTTATAGCAAGCTAAGAATCCATTGTAGTCTAGTTGTTTTATTTACTTCTTTCAAACCAGGCTTGAGTGTATTTGTATGAGGCCTGATTGTTCCCCTCTTAATAAATCTATGAGCTGCACTCATTGACATTCCCAACTTGCTAGCTAAATCTTTTATGGAAGTCTTGTCTCCCATTTTGATTGTTGTGGTTGCTGCTGAATCTACCTCTTGCCTCTTTCTTCAACTGTTATGATACTTGTTGCTTTTTGTGTCTTGGTTGTATTCCATATCCTTGATGTTGTCCTTTTTGAAACACCAAACTCTGATGCAATGACTTGCATGTGTCTCCTACACAATTGACCTATTGATGTGTGCACCTGCAGAAGCCTCAATAGAATATGAAGCCTTTTGTCATCATTGAGTTTCGACTTTGATGGCTGGTGATGTGAAGGTGGTGGCGTGAGATTCTCTGCCCCTGATGTGTGCTGCCATGCCACCTCTTCTATGCCCACTACTGGCTCATTTAAATCAAAGAGAAAAGGTTGATGGTGAGGTGGGGCTGCACCTTCAAAAGGTGGGTCTTCATTTTGAGTAAATGTTGAAGCCATCAATGAGAAGCAATGATGTAGAGATTTTTTTCAGAGTTAAATTGAATGCATTCATGTGAAATGAATAGGGCTGTAATCGAATCGAATCGAGCCGAGCTTTGACATGTTTGGGTTCGGCTCGATCGTTTGGATACCTGCTCGGGCTCGGGCTCGAGTTCGATTCGAGCTTAGATTTTTGGCTCGAGCTCGGTTCGTTTATCGATCCGTCAAGCTCGAGCTCGGCTCGATTCGGTTCGTTTACACGAGCCTGTTTCACTTGTCTAGCTGTCTAATTTGCCTCAAACTAAAAAAAAAACTAGGTCTCAAATAATACCACAAATGTCTCAAACTGTCTTACACACTCAAAACACCATCATACTGCAAATACATCCTTAACAAAATATCTTTCAAAAAAAAGAGCATAATCAACATTTGCTCATAAAAAAGAAAAAGCAGCCATTCCTCCTTCAATCTTCAAGCCATCAAAGAAGAGAATATTCAAACTTCGATACACTTTTTGCACCAACAGCCTGTAAAAAAACACATAATATATGTGAAACTAAGAAATACTTATTTCTCATAGCAAATTCTTTACAAGTTCTGAATAAGATAACACCACTAGAGACCTAAATAATGCTTCACACAATCATCATCATCAAAGCTACGTGCAACATAAAAAACAGATTAGAGAAGCACTTTCACATTAATTTTCAACTTAATGAATATCTCGGCAATGCAAGTTTCAAACTTAACATATACAGTCAAATAACTCCATAAATGCTAGGTTATAAATGCTAAATTATCAATCAAAAGATCTAGAGTGCATATAAAGCCAAGAGGTTTTTATTTTCTTCTCCTTGTGAATACAATAACACAAGCTCAGTGAGCTCAAATAATTCAAACATCATCATCAAATGCAAGCACCAAAATGCAGATCCAAAAACAACATTAATTCACATGCACCTACAATCTAGCAACCACATGAATCAAATCCTGACTTCCAAGACAAGCCTTTAGTGATTACGCAACAACCCCACCGACACAACTTGGATTTCATAAATTGAATCCATTAAACCAGCATAAAAAAAATGTCTCATTATATCGTTGATAATGCACATCACTCAAGCCAAACAATGAGGAAACAAGAAGATCAGGAGGCATACAGAGCAGATCTGGGCGACGAAAATCTCAGCTTCTTCCACTCCTTTCCTGTGCTTCCTTTTGCACCTGCCCACACAAGATTATACAAACAAAGATGAGATACTCAAACAACCAATGGGAAAAGGCATAGAGAAAGAGAAAACCGTGAGGGTTGACGACAAATACCAGATATGGGCGACGGCGAGACGGCGAGTGGTGGAGGAGGAGGGAAGATCAGGGGCACGGAGAGGCGAGGAGACGGAGCCGGCGATGAAGGTGTGGAGCCGGCAAAAGGTGTGGATCCGGAAAAGACTAGATCTGGGCGACGACGGAGAACCGCGAGACAGCGAGTGGTGGAGGAGGAGGAGGAGGGAAGATCAGGAGGAGACGGAGCGAGCGATGAAAGCGTGGAGATGAAGGGGTGGAGTGGAGCGGTGACGAAGTGGAGTGAAGGTTGTGAAGGGAGGGATTAGAGTGAAGGGAGGGATGAAGAAGTGAAGAGCGGTTGCTAGGTTTTTTAGTCTTAGTGAATGGTGAATGGAGGAGTGATAATTAGAGTTAGGTTTTTAGTCTTTTAAGTTTTAACTAGCGTAAATCATATAATGGGCCGGCCCACTAAAATAAAGTAAGGTAATGTCAAATGTGTATGTAAAAAATGTGGAGGCTATTAAAAATGATATTATTTTCATATGTAAATATTCGATCCTACGATTGAACACATAATTGAGCATATTCACGAATATAAAATCGAACGTGTTCACGAATATATAATCAAACGTGTTCGTGAACAAACGAGCCGAATTTCTAGGTGATTGAGCTCGGCTCGTTTACCTTAACGAACGGTTTGAGCTCGGCTCGTTTATTAACCGAACCGAACGCGAACGAGTTTTTACTGAATCGAACGCCGAATATCTCACGAACGGCTTGTTTCATTTAGATCCCTAGAAATGAAGTTGTGTTTATTTTTAAAGAAGCTTTTGACTTTATTGACTTTGTTATGTTGTAAGGAAGGATAGTGACATGTCAGCAATCTGTAACAACAATTGCTTTAATTTCATTGGTTGTGTAAAAACTATTAAGCTTACATGTTGGTCGTAAATTAAGCACATGGATCGCCTTGTATGCCTAAGTGAAAACAACTGTAAGATTTAGTTGATAAATTTGGCCACGGTTCAATGATTTGATTTGTCTTAAATGTTGTGCAAAATTACTTTATGGGCAAATTTTAAGGGATAAAGAGAGTACATTTTGTGCTGATATGGAGTAGTCCATAAACCGTAAATTCAATTCGATGTGACATAAAGTATACATGAATATTTTTGTTAAGCCATCTTTTATTTTTATCAGTTTTACCTCAAATATAATGCTCTTCGAGTATTTTCTTTGTGCCAATCACATAGTACTCACCTTCAAATTCAATTATGTCATCGTAACAAAAACTAATGGCCCAAATAAAGAAAATGCTCTCTTTAGCCTCTCCCCCACCCCAAAGCAAATTGGCATTGTAGCTCAAAGCACCGAAACCTTAGCCCCTAATCTAGAGTGAAATTTGACTTGTTTCTCTGTGCAATCTGCTATGTTATCAAGAGTTGATGAACCCCAAAATCAGTCGTAACTGACGCCTTCGACAAGGCCTTCCGGTGATGTGGTCGTCCTTCCAGGGTAGAGGGGCTATAGATTCAACAGATGTGTAATCATTATCAAAGAACCGGAACCAAAAATCAAACGGAAGCAAGGGTTGGTGAATCCTATGTATAGAGGAGTGTTGTTCATCGTGAGGGTGGTGGGGAAGGAGAGGCGGCGGGTCATTCAGTGGGTTTCCAAGAGCTCCAAATCTCAACATAAGGAAGACCAACGAGGAAATGTTCAAACCCTTCTCTGGGTTCACCATGATGGCCAACGAAAAACGACATCAAACAGACTAACCCCGACTCAAAACAAGTTGTACACACTCTCTCGTTGTTTGGATATATTTGTTAAAATGCTTGATTTTGTTTCTTCTTGGTATGCTGGAATTGGTTTCTATCTCAATGAAGAGCTCGTTAAAGAACAATCTGAAATGGTGAATCTTATTACACAACCTGAACCAAGTTCTTCCATGGTCTTCGAGACCTTAAAGGGTAGAGTGTTTAAGAAGCCTTTAGAGGTTGGCCCTTTAGGGTCATATGTATAAAGAGGCGAAAAGAATCATCTTGAATCATGCCGATTGAGGCTCCATTATTTTGAAATCAATAGCATAATTTTGCATATTTTAGAACTGGGATTAACTTATCCATGGTTGATAGGTACTAATTGGAAACCAATCATTGTTGTTGATAAAACCATATTTCAAATCTTCATAATACCTAGAACTAGCTAGGCATGTGAGCATCAATGATTTTCATTGGGTGATTGGCCTACATCATGTTGAGTTTGATGTAGTTAATTGGCAACAAGGTTGTACAAAGGCTCATTTGAATTTGAACTTTTGTGCTGAAAATTCTGGCATAGAACTTGTTGATAGAAAAAAATGCCTACAATTGTTGTGTCCATAACCAAATAAAAAGGATTGGGGAAAAGCCCTTAGAAACTCTAATTGTTATAATTTTCTATGTGAAAACCACTATAAGAATACCTAAAGAGTTATGTCTTTTGCTTCATGATCATAATTTTTTGCATATTATCATGCTTTGCTACTACTAGATCAGGTTTGCTCAATTGAAGACCCTATATTTGCATTATGACCAGGAAACAAGCTGGTTGTATAAAAGAAGTGGAGGTGAATTGGTATATAGATGGAATTGCAGGGTATATGGGCACGGTTATGAGCATTATGCATCATCTAAATGTACAACTGGCCCCTTAGATAAAGATGGGAGCAACTTCAAATGAGGAATGTGGCAAACAGCATAGCAACTAAGAAGAAGAAAGGAAAAGAAATGGAAAAGTTAAGTCACTATGATCAGTTGGGCACTATATCAAGCTTCACTCTTGATTTGTTAAATGGCTTTGCCAATAACTGTAAAAAGCAGGTTATGTGTTCTTATGATTGTAAATCAAGTCCTCTAAATAAGGGAAACTTTAATGGGAGAATGTATGTAAAGGACTGTTTATACGGGTTGAATGTGGAATATCCGCAAATTTTATAAAATGGATTTTGAAATTCCCCCTAGTTTTGTGACTCAACTTTGTCTTTAGAACGACAAGAGAAAGGGAAAAGGTCACCCGATTAAACCGTGTAACGTTGGATAACGCTAAACGGAACCATCAACTTCAAAAATTCATAAAACCTTCGCTAGAGCTCGGAATCAAAAGATTCTAAATTCTAATGGTAGATAAAGAAGTCTAGTTTCATCCCTCAAAATTTGAGGCCATTCTAATAAGTATCCAGAAAGTTATGCCAATTGTACCGAAATGATGCCCAGTCCAACACCGGCAGCGGTCGCCGCCTTGAAACTGGCGGGCGCCGCCGCCTTGCAGCAGCTACAAATGACCGACATGACTCTTTTCTTGTGTGCGGCCGTTGTTTTGTGATCTGATCAAGTATTGCTTTAGGATCTATTGATATCACTTTAACTCACTTCTCCATCAATGTTTTGCTCATTACAATCGAAGTCATCATCATTTTCGGATCAAAAAGGGGTTTGGAAATCCTATAAATAGAGGTGTGTGGGTGAAGGCAAACTCACACCAATCTCTCTTCTCTCCCTCCTCTCTCTCACTCAAAATCCTCCACAATCCATGAGTAGAAGTGTTGCTCTATCTACTGTCGCAATCGGTTGCTCTAGAGGTGGCCGGAGTTGATCGGAGGAAGGCCAAGAAGTCGGCTCGTCATCACGTTTTCAGGCAGCGATTGCCTCCAGAAGGCAGCGCCCGCCGCCTAGGCCCTTTGCTTTGGCCATATCCCGAGTCATGTCCTAAGCGTTACCTTGCCTCGCCTTGCCTTGTTCTTGTGTCCTCGTCGTTACCTTGTCTCGGTATTGTCTTCAAGCCCTTTGATATATTTTTTACGTCATTATTATCGTCAAAGTTTGGAGTTAATATTATTATTAAAAGGATTAATAATATTAAAAAGGGGTATTAAAAGATTAATACTCGAATTCCCTTAAGAGGTTCGAGGGGAATTTTGGGCTTCGGATTAAGTAAATGAGATATCGTAATTCTTTTTACTTGATTATTTGTCGAACCCGACTCCAGTTTACTCCGCCGATGTTGAAGTGTCATCCGGGTTTTTTCTCGATTTACGTGCCAAGGAAATCTACTTTAAGGCAAGTGGATGGTTCTCCTTTTTCCTTACTCTATAATCGTGAAACTTCTTTCCGTTATCTTATTAAATGTTGGGAACAAACTTGCTTGCTAATAATTTGATTAGGATAATTATGCTTAGAATTAATGACCATTGTTTTAATATCGCACGCGCTAGTACATGGACTTAAGACCGTTGATGTGTGACCTTGATTGTTTCAAGTCTCTTTTCGAGACTTTGTCATGGACTAGTCTAAGCCTAGGAATGCGAGAGTTGGACTCTCGTTATTTTTTAATAACTCATGTTACGAGGTGTAATTAGTGCATGCTCGTAATAATAAGGTCATATGACTAATGCTCGTTCCTTATGATGGGCTATAGCACTCTAGCTAAGTGCTCAGGAGACGCCTGTTTTCCTGTTAATCTGTGGCCAAGCTCTGATGAGCCATCACCTAAAATTCGCTAATTAAATTGTTTGTTTTACGACCTAATAAGATAAGTATCCAATGCACACTAATCAATGAACGAGGATGGTTAGTACAACTTGGAAAACCATTCTAGCTCCCGACTTTGAAAGATTCTATTTTCCACTCTGGACATGCACAACACGTATGCTATGAGGGTGGTTATAGATCCGATTAGTCGATGGAGACTTTTTCACTGTTGCTTGAATTAATAAAGTTCCCAACAAATCTTAAACACATTATCTTTCTTAGGTGCTACTTCCATGTAGTGTCCTACTTCCGAGAAATCTCATTTCTCATAAGCCTCAAATCTCATAAAGCCTCAAGCTAAAATTATCATTTTTTGTTGAGCCTTGCTCGTCTAAAGCCTCGCGCTCAAACTATATGCGTTCCGCATCAAAGAACCCTTGACTGTTGGGCACCATCTGGTTTTCAATTGGTTCGTGATGCCCTCATGTCTAAACCTTTCTAAGAACTGAATCCTATTCTACCGCTTGCTTAGTCTCGCGTTAGACTAACATCCCTTCTTTCTTTCCCAACTTTTTTGGCTGGTATTTCCTGTCTTTTATGGAAATATCAGATAGGAAAGGGAAGGTTGTTCAGAAGGAAGCCGAAGACATCAGCATCTGAAGGAAGGAAGGAAGGAAGAAGGTCTTCAAAACGTCTTTGTTTTGACCATGTTTTGGGTCCCACATGCTTTTACATTTTAAGAAATGTCTTTTAAATTCCGCTGTAACTCTTTTAAATGATTATTGTAACCTTACGGGAGGCTTATCCCACTTGTAATCCGATTTACATTATGAAATAAAATTGGTTATTCTCGAATTATCTCGTCAAGTTACCTTTTTAGCCTTGGGTGACTTTGGACGGTGAAATCCGAGGTCACTGGCGGTAATACCCTTTGGCTTTAAAATGGGGGTGTTACAGAATGGATTTGCTTTTGTAATACACGCTATTTTTATAAGATATTATGTAATGTATTCTATTAGAAGTGTGAGAACATATTCTAATAAATTCGTTTTCATAACAAAAAAAATAGGAGCTTTCAAGAAAGCATATTAATTGTTAGATATAATATAAAAGTGTAAAGTAGAGATTTGTGGTCTAAAGATAAAATTAAGTATTTTCACTCGTAAATAATTTACAAGTCTAGTGATTATAAGAAGAAAAAGAAATAATAAGAATAAGAATAAAAGAAATGTAATTTGAGAAGATTAATATTATTAACTAGCAACAATTAATTAAATTGGATTAATTGTTATAAAATTTAATCAAGTGCTAATCTAATCATAATGGGCCAAAATTAAAAATAAGAGATGGAGAAGGTGGGATTAGAACCCGTAACCTCTCCTACCCGCTTCCCTTCCTTCTACCAACTAAACTACAAAGACTTTCTGCTAGTTAAAGAAACGAAATTGTTCTAACTAGAAATACACTTCGTTCGGGCTATTGGACAAAACCGATTTTAACCATTGTCAGCCTGCGATTTCTCCTCCATCATGCCATGTTCACTTCAGTCAAACTCTGTGGCAGCCCGAGAACCCGGACGTTCGTCCATCTCCCTAGTCGTTCACCATGTACTATCTTGTTTTCCCTTGCGTACGAAATTGGGCAAAAATCTGCCTATAAGTGGGGTTGTCAAGAAGTTTCAATTCACATCTTCAACTCCATCTTCCTTCTCTCTCAATAACCCCTGAGCATTTCGAAATCTTCAATCATCAATCCCCATCCAAAATCTGTCCAAAACCCCCAAATCTCATAAACTTAACAAATCTGAATTTTTTTCCTCCCTTCCCTCTTCATCGGTGAATTCCGACCGAGTCCGCCGTCCTCGTCGCCGGAAGCCACTGTCCGTCCCTGCTCGTCGTCGCCGGAGTCCGCCAGGAGCCGCGCCGCCGTTGTCGCCGAGGTCGCACACCCCGCGTTGCTGTGTCGGGCCGTTGCCTTGCTGCTGTTGTTCGTTGTTGCTGTAGAAGAGAAGAGGGGGCTGCTCCTTCCTCATTTTAGGTGGGCCATCCTCTTTTTTTTATTAGCCCATGAAGAGTCTATTAGTCCCACATTAATTAAAAAGGTCCATTTAGTCTAAATAATTGGAAGGAGCATTATTAAATTGAGCTAATGGTATTTTTTATACTAAGGGGTGATATTAAATAAACTTAAAACCCATACCCATTAAAATAATTACTTTTATAAAGTGATAAAACTTATTAAGTTGATTAAAGGTATTTTTGGGCCCATGTAATTAAGTAAACCTCTTTATAAGATAAGCTTGAACCTTTTCTTAATGGGGACTTTTATTGTCAAAATATTATTTTATTTTGATGAATGAATCATAATTAAGTACCCATTTTAATTTCTTTAAGGAGCTTTTTTATAAATAAATTTTATGAGAGGTGTTCGTAAACCGATGATTTTACAAAAATCCTAACTCGCTTCTAACATGTTAATAAGCCGAAAGCTTAGATTTATAAACGGATAATTCGAAGAGTTCATAGACTAAGAAATAAATTAAATATTAATTTGTTTCGTTAACATTCCGTGCCTCGAATTAGGTTAAGCTTCTAGGAGCGCTCGTTCACCGATTTCGTCGTCGTAGCGACTCAACTCTCGAAAACCGAAGGCAAGTGGATGGTTCTCTTGCTCATTATGATTAAACGTGAATTTCCTTCCATTCCGTTAATATCCATATAATTGTTGGGAACACCTTGTTTGCTATAAAAATGAACATAGGGTTATTTTCTGTTTAGAAATAGCGACCCCATTGTTATTTATATTATTGCACTGCGCTAGCCCATGGACTTAGGACCGATGATTGTGGCCTCTGATTGTTTCAAGTCTCTTTTCGAGACTTTGTTATGGACTAGAATAGGGATTAGGGGTGAGAGACTCGTCTCTGCTACACCTCTCAAAAAGATGTATTAGGATGTACCTATACCCTAATACTGGGTCATGACTCTGCCCGCTCTACCGCTCAGAGGGGTGATAGCACCCTAGCTAGGTGCTCAACTATGTGGCTCTAGGCTCATTCAAGGGGTCGCCGCATATAAAAATCTTTAAATGAATTGCTGGAATGAATATTCCTCAACTATGTGGCTCTAGGCTCATTCAAAGGGGTCGCCGCATACAAAAATTGTTAATTGAATCGTTGAAATGGATATTCCTCGGGTGGCCCTTGACTCTTATGAGTTGCCACATCCGAAATCGTTAAAATAAAGTGTACTATTGAAGTTGAATTGTTTTTACTAAACCTTGATGTGCATTAATAAGTTCCCAACAAAAATCCTTAATCACCTTTCGTTCCTAGGAATCACCTCCTTGTGATTTCCTATTCTCACGAGAAAGCCGTTATTCACCTCCATTCGGATTCGTTCCTTTTATCTGAGTTATATTCGAATGAAGCCTCATCCTCTAAATTATATCACACTCTCATCTCAAAAAGAACCCGATTTGTCGTGCATCGCTCAGTGCCCTTTGGACTTCGATGCTGACATACTTAGCCTTTTAAGAACCTAGTCACATTCTACCACTTGCTTAGTCTCGCGTTAGACTAATACCACTTTCTTTTCTTCCCGACATTGGTCGGCTGGTATTTCTTGTTTTTATGGAAATATCAGGTAGCAAGAGCAGGACCGTAGCAGATTAAAGGCGAAGACTCGAAGATCTGAAGAAAGGAAGATTTTCAAGAGATTTCAAGTTATTTGGAGGTTCATATTTTGTTTTTGTGAAGAATCTTTTAACCGTCATTATACTTCAGCTGCAAAAATGATTTATATGTCTTCTTCACTCAAACATCGATACTTTGTATCATTGATCATTGATTTCTAGTCAAGTATCAAACATTGATCACTTTTGATGTAATTTAAGTTCAACACTTCATTTTTATGAATCAAGTTGTGTTACCTATCGCCTTGGGTGACTTTGGATGGGAAAATCCGAGGTCACTAGCATGTAATACCCATGGTTTCAAAATAGGGGTGTTACAGCTTTGGCATCTAAAATTAATTATGTGTTGTTTAAGTGGTGTGGTTGCAATAAAGAACTAGGTAAATTTTGGTTAGGTTTGGTGGCTACAAGGAAACTCACTCTGTCAGTGGGTTTTTCTGTAGTACATAGCAGCATCATACAAGTTGAAAAGGGTAATGGTATTAAGCCATTGTTAAGATTGTTATATGCGATTCTAGGAAACATAGTAAAGGATATGCAACAAATATACAACAAAGTGTGTTATAACACGAATTACCAACTCTGAGATTGGTTGTTGAGCAATTGTGATATTGCCAAGAATGAAAATTTAGGACAGATGAAACGATTAGAGAAAATGCGGGTTTTCCCAAACCTGTATTTCAAAGGTCAACTCAGAATCTAAAATGTTTTCAACAAAAGACAAGGTTTGGTATATTGTTAACTATACCGTATGCTTAGGAGAAGAGCCCATGGGTTTTGATAGATGGATCGCAATTGATAATAGGAGACAACACAGAGTTTATCACATAACCATATTAATATTAGAGACTTTTGAATCCGGAAAAACTAGAGCTAAAATGAATAACCATAATAGAGGGAAGGTTCAATAATGTTAAATCTCGGTGGGCCATACATGACGTGGGGGGTACACACGTCGGTTCGTGCGCATATGCACGGTAAGCCCGATACATAAGCACATGAGGTTCCACCCTAAAACCAATTGGCAATAGGGGGAGTAGCCCATGTACTTATATGGTGGGTGGTTTAGGTTTCAATTCCCGATGTGGGATAGTTTTAGTCTCAACACGCCCCCTCAAGTCAACTGCCTGGCCCCGCAATATGTCAGTTGCACTTGACGTCTAGTGCCTTAAGGCCGGCCAGCCCATTAGACCAGGATAGTCGGACCCAGACCGAACAGGCTCTGATACCATGTTAAATCTCGGTGGGTCATACATGACGTGGGGGGTACACACGTCGGTTCGTGTGCATATGCGCGGTAAGCCCGACACATAAGCACATGAGGTTCCACCCTAAAACCAATTGGCAATAGGGGGAGTAGCCCATGTACTTATATGGTGGGTGGTTTAGGTTTCAATTCCCGATGTGGGATAGTTTTAGTCTCAACAAATAAATAAGGCAAGGCCACTCAGCTTCGGGGAGCTGTAAGATCACGAATAATAATTAGAGATAAATGAAAGTTGCGCTCTAGAATAGCAGAGGGATATGTAGGAGATCATTTTGGCCAGAAGTTGATTCGCTTTGTAAAATGAAGCGTATTCAGATATTAGTGATTGTAGAAACTAAAACAGACAAATTACCTAGTGCTCAAACATGGAGACGTGCAGGATTTGATAATATCATGCGGTCCCTTGGCCCCTACAGAAGGAAGGGTGCATGGGGCGTATTTGTGTGATGTGGAAAGAACACCAACTAAATAACGAATTTGTTGAGCTCTTAGTTCATAAGCCTGTGTTTTGTACATGCACCTCCTAATGAAAATCAGAAGGATGAATTTTGGCTTGAATTCTCCAAATGTCTTAATGACACTCATCTCCTTGTCATTGTCCTAGGTGACTTGAATGAAATCCAAGAACAAACCGATAAAAAAAGAGGAAATGCTCCTATGGCTAATAGGTTTGACCGATTAAGGAACTTCAAAGATGATTGTGATTTGCGACTTCCTACTACAAGAAACAAATTTACATGGAGAAAAAACAAGATAGAAGTCGACAACATATACGAAAAACTAGACAGAATACTTGTTAGTGAGAATATTCTTCGCTGGTTTCTGAATATCCGAACACATAATCATGCCTTTACATCATCTGACCATTGTAAAATTTTGATAGAACTTATGAATGACCACTTATCTAAGGCGGCCCCATTTAAGATGGAGAAAATGTGTTTAATGAGGAAAGACTATCGGAAAGTAGTGAAGCAAGCGTGGAGGGTGAACTTTCAAGGATTGTATGTTCTAGCTAATAAAAAAAATCGGATACTAAAAGAAAATACAAAACAATGGAAATGCAGAACATTTGGAAACACTTTTGAGCAACTCAAGGAAATAGAGGATACTCTGTTTGAGCTGCAGAACAAAATAATTGAATCCCCACAATCAGCACTTATCCAAAAGCAACTTTGTGTCCTCAAGAAAAAGGAATGTATTTTACAATTTCACAATACATTTAGAAACAAAGGGCAAAGACAAAACATGTCAAACTATTTGACTCTAACTCGGGATATTTTCACAAGATAGCTACAGGAAGGCGCAACCATGAGATTATAAGAACGATTGTCGCAAGTGATGGAACACAAATAATGGGTGAAGAAAACATCTGTCGAGAAATCAGGAATGAATTTCATAAACGATATACTAAGGAACATATAAACAATTCAATACTCGCGCAGTTCCTCTCTCTAATAGATAATGAAATATCAGCTAAAGACAATGCACACCGCAAGAAACAGGTAGCTAATGAAGAAATAAAGGTGGCAGTTTTTGAGATTGGCTCGGATAAGTCCCCAAGACCGGATGGAATGACAGTGGAATCTACAAGAGTTACTAGGACGTTGTGGGCCCAACTGTAATCAAAGTAGTCAAAGATATTTTCCATTCTGGAAAAATGTTGAAACAAAGTAACCAAACTTTTATATCACTTCTCCCAAAAAATGACAACCCTCTAACAACAAACGATTTTCGCCCCATTAGCATGTGCACGACGATTTATAAAACAATAGCAAAAATATTACTCCCTCCGTCCCATTAAGTTTGTCTCGTTTCCATTTTAGGCGTCCCCTTAAGTTTGTCCTCTTTCCTTTTATATCAACAATTTCTTACAATATTACCCTTATTCAAACTCACTTTTTACACCCAAAAACCAACTTTTCCTTCAACTTTATCACTTTTCAACTTTTTACACATATAAAATTACAAAACTACCCCTATTCAATTTCAACTTTTACCCACTTTCTCATACCCAATACCTACTTTATCACTTCCTTAAAAACCGTAAAATGTGCCCTATGAGACAAACTCAATGGGACGGAGGGAGTAACAAAGAGATTAAAAAGGGTAATGCCTAAGGTCATTCACCCTTTGCAAGGAGCGTTTGTAGTAGGACGAGCAATACAAAACAATGTTCTCGTTGCGCATGAAAATTTTCACTCGTTTAGAGGAAGCCAAGCAAAAGATGAATGGATGGTTGTTAAACGAGATATGAAAAAAACATACAATAGGGTAGACGGATCTTATTTATTCCAGGTACTTGTGAGGTTCGGGTTTGATGAAGATTTTGTAGAGTGGATTCGTTAGTGTGTATGTACAATATCATTCTCAGTTCTAGTCAACAGTGGACCCACTACCCCCTTTAATTCTGAACAAGAGATTAGACAAGGCGATCCACTGTCACCATATCCTTTCGTAATTGGCGCAGAAATTCTTATAGGAAAGCTACAAAAGGTGAGTGAAAACCCGAAACCACTAATTGGATTCCCAGTATCAAGAGGGGGAACGAGGATACCGTTCTTAGCCTTTGCGGATGACATTATAATATTTGCGAAAGGGACCCAAAATGCACGTAGCCTAATGAAAAACATTATTGAGGAATATTGTGCGGCCACGAGGCAAAAGGTGAACTGCCACAAATCGGCATTTCACACCTCAAAGAAGGTAGGAAATCAATAGAAATAGAGTATCAAACAAGCGTTAGGAATCAACATGATGACAAATTTAGGAAAGTACCTCGGATGTCCGATTGTAAATGACAGAGTAAAGAAGGAAATATATGTTCCATGCTACAGTAGAAAATGCGCAGCGACAACTAGTAAAATTGAAAACCAATACACTTTCTCAAGAAGGTAGGTCGGTTCTAATAAGATCAAACTTGGCCACAAAGCCAAATTACTTTATACAAAGCTTTATGTTGCCTAAATATGTACATGACGAAATTGATGCAATTAACAAAACTTTCTTCTGGAATAAGGATAGACATCATAAACCCCTGATAGGATGGGACAAAATATGTAAACCGAGGGCATATGGCAGCTTAGGAATAAGGAAAGTTGTGGATATGAACAAGGCACTACCGATGAAGCTGTTGTGGAAAATACTCACAGAGCATGACAATGTCTAGGTCAAGGTTGTGAAAGAAAAATATCTAAAGGGAGCACACTGGCAAAATATAGGAGCACACCTAATTCATCATGGTATTGGAAATAGTTGAATAAACTCAAAGCGGAATTCAAAAAAGGACTTAGGTGGCAAATAGGAAATGGAGAGTCAGTAAATTTCTGGACAAATAACTGGGTAATGCAAGAACCGCTGGAAAAGTTTGTAAGCATAAATAGTATAGAGAATATTACAATCAAGGTGGAACAATTTATTTCAACGGCCAGATAATGGGAAATAGAGGAATTGCGCAAAACTGTACCTACAGATATAGTAGAAAAAATAATGTGGATTCTTATACCGCGTAATGGGATAGAGAACAAGCTTATATGGGCACCGAGTAGAAACAGATGGTTCTCAACAGCGTCATCAGTAAGTTTAGTTACAAAGGAGGATGTGATGAATCCAAGTCTGACTGATTGGATTCGGAAACTAAACATCTATCCAAAAATGAAGTTTTTCTTATGAAAAATTGATGTGAATGGACTTCCAACGAAACAAAGGCTTGATGAAAAACATATTGCAATCCCACAAGGATGTCTCATGTGTAGTGGAACCCACGAAGACTCAATACACTTAATGATCAATTGTCCACACACGCTAGGTGTGGTAAAAAGCATAAATGCAAGTATCGAGCGAGCAATTAGGACGTACGTACCCCCACATCAAAACCCGAGGAGTGTTTTAAACGACATAAAAAAAGAAAACTAGGGCAGTTGGAATTTATTGAGCTTGCAATAATATGGTGGAGCATATGGCATCAACGAAGTAAGATGGTCTTTCAAACAACGGCTAATGATTTAATACAGGACCTAAGCCTACCTATTTGTACACAAATGAGGCAATGGGAACAAGCCAAGAGGATGAAGAAAGGGGCACAGGAGAATATGCGACGAAGACAGCAAACCACACAACAAAAATTGAGTCACTAGAAAAAACCAAAGGGCAAAAATTGATGGCTCTAAAATAAGTAATGAGAATGCTTCGGGTGAATCAGTTATTAGGGATGTAGATGGGAACCCGCCTATAATTGGAACCGTGAGAATATTCGACAAAGTGTCAGTCCTGATGGTTGAAGCCCTAGCATTATGGGATGGAATGTTAAAGGGTAAACAAAGTAAGGTCCGAAGAATTGATATAGAAGGAGATAATGTAACAGTAATCAAAGCTATCAAAGGTCTAATCAATTGTCCATGGAAAATTGAAATGATTATAGCAAATATTCTCGTATCCCTACACGGATTCGAGTCAGTTCAAATTTCACATTAGATGCAATGCTGGCCGATAAAATATGAGTTTGTGCCATGATCACTCACGGAAATCAATTTTGAACCACCACGGGCTTCTAGCTTTCATCCGTAAAGATGCTCTAGGCTTTTCGCTTTAAGTCGGGATCCTAATCCTCACTGAGTCCAAAAAAAAATAAAAAATTATGTCATCGTAATCGCAACATCAAATAAATGACATCCTTTTTATTTTCTTCATCTAAGTCGTTGAATAGGATATCAAGCTTTTATAATGCTTCCGGTGAAAGCAATAATATGTTTTCAGTGAAAGCAATTAGCCTGTAAATGATAATTTCGGTCAGGACTCCGAAGTAATTAATTATTCTCTCTAATCCGGTCAGAGGTAATTAGATAAAGGATTAGTAGTGGCCTAAACCGTTAGCGCAAAGGGGGAAACAATAACCCTAGCCGCCGTGAAAATTTCAGCTAAACTTTCGCTTCCCCTATAAAAGCCATCGAGACCTCGTCGAAAACCCTACTTCTCTCATTTCCTCTCTTCCAAACTCTCTCTTTACTCTCTTCTTTCGCGGCGGCTGCGGTTTTCGCGACTAAGGTTCGATCTCCTCTTCTCTTCGCCTCTTCGCGATTGCTTCTTAGCTATTCTATTACTAGATGTTGTTCGTTTGTGTACTTCTGATTCATACGTGCTGAGATTGTGAATGTTTCGATCTGTATGAGAGCTTGTTTGCTCGATTTGACCGGAGATTTTGATTTATCTGTTGCTTTTTCTTGTTGTGGTTTCATAGATGTGTGGTTCTGATGTACCTTTGATTCATCTGTTATGCGATTTTGAATGTTTTGATCTGTATGAGAGTGTATGCTCTCGATTTGACTAGAGCTTTTGAGTTTTCTATTGGTTTCTGTTGTTGCGATTTCGTATGTGTATAGATCTTGTTTTTTTGGTCAATTATAATGGATAATATCTGATGAGTCATCTGCTGTGTGTTTAAGTATCTCATGTACAGTCAGGATTCAGATTGTATGGAAGGAGCTCTTCCCTCCATGTTAATTTATCGTATTTGTTGCATGAACATGTCCTTGAGGTTCCTGTGAATCCTTGTAATGCTTTTGATTGTGGGAGTTTGTACGAATCATCTCTATGTATTTAGTGCTTTGATTTCCTGTGTAGCTTTCTTGTACTGGTTTGTTGTTGAATTATATTGGAAATAAAATGAGTTGTGTGGCTCCTGTATGAAACATTAGCTCTTGTATATCTATTAACTCGCTGCAATTGGATGTTTTAACCTGGATGGTTTCTTGTTACTAGAAAGTGCTGTTCATGTTTGCTCTGATGATTTTGTTTTCTAACTTATTTTTGTCTATCATCAGATACTATGGGTAAGGAGAAGGTTCACATCAACATCGTGGTCATTGGCCATGTCGACTCTGGGAAATCAACCACCACTGGTCACCTTATCTACAAGCTAGGAGGTATTGACAAGCGTGTGATTGAGAGGTTCGAGAAGGAAGCTGCTGAGATGAACAAGAGGTCCTTCAAGTACGCCTGGGTTCTTGACAAACTGAAGGCTGAGCGTGAGCGTGGTATCACCATTGACATTGCTCTGTGGAAGTTTGAGACCACCAAGTACTACTGCACTGTCATTGATGCCCCCGGACATCGTGACTTTATCAAGAACATGATTACTGGAACCTCCCAGGCTGATTGTGCTGTCCTCATTATTGATTCCACCACTGGAGGTTTTGAGGCTGGTATCTCTAAGGATGGCCAGACCCGTGAGCATGCTCTTCTTGCTTTCACCCTTGGTGTCAGGCAGATGATTTGCTGTTGTAACAAGGTATAAATAATCATTCTGCATCTCTTGTTTGTGTTATATATATCTATGTCTTCATTGTTATTTGCTCTGTACATGTGTAATTGACCCTTACATTGATTTATTGCACAGATGGACGCCACCACCCCCAAGTACTCCAAGGCCAGGTACGAGGAAATTGTGAAGGAAGTTTCATCCTACATGAAGAAGGTTGGGTACAACCCAGACAAGATCCCCTTCGTCCCGATCTCCGGGTTTGAGGGTGACAATATGATTGAGAGGTCCACCAACCTTGACTGGTACAAGGGTCCAACCCTTCTTGAGGCTCTTGACCAGATCAACGAGCCAAAGAGGCCCTCAGACAAGCCCCTCCGTCTCCCACTTCAGGATGTCTACAAGATCGGTGGTATTGGAACGGTGCCCGTTGGCAGAGTTGAGACTGGTGTCCTCAAGCCCGGAACTGTTGTCACCTTTGCTCCATCAGGGTTGACAACTGAGGTCAAGTCTGTTGAGATGCACCACGAGGCACTCCAGGAGGCTCTTCCAGGTGACAATGTTGGATTCAACGTCAAGAATGTTGCCGTGAAGGATCTCAAGCGTGGTTACGTGGCTTCTGACTCCAAGAACGACCCTGCCAAGGGTGCTGCCAGCTTCACCTCCCAGGTCATCATCATGAACCACCCTGGTCAGATCGGTAACGGATACGCTCCAGTGCTCGACTGCCACACATCCCACATTGCTGTCAAGTTCTCTGAGATCCAGACCAAGATTGACAGGCGTTCAGGAAAGGAGCTCGAGAAGGAGCCCAAGTTCTTGAAGAACGGAGATGCCGGTATGGTTAAGATGATTCCCACCAAGCCCATGGTGGTGGAGACCTTCTCTGAGTACCCACCCCTTGGACGTTTCGCCGTGAGGGACATGAGGCAGACTGTCGCTGTCGGAGTCATCAAGAGTGTGGACAAGAAGGATCCATCAGGTGCCAAGGTCACCAAGGCTGCTGCCAAGAAGGGTGCCAAGTGAATACCATTGTCATTTGGTAATGAGTTTGAAGATTTGAGTTCCAGTTGTGATTCAGGAGACATGGTTTATTTCAGTATTTTGTGTTCCGTAGGTTTTGTTTGTGTTGTCTTCAGTATATTGTCTGCAACTGTATCCATCACCCATTCCCAGAATTGGGTCTTGGATCGACGGTGGCAGGGCAATACTACTGAGGCATCTAGTTGCTTCTTTTCTGTTTGAGTATGAACTAAGAGTCTGGCTTATCTCGGCATATGTTGGTAATTGTTCATCTGATCCTGGCAGATGCTCAAGTTTTTGTGTTTTAATCGATAATCAGTTTTTATTTTTTGTTATCTCTATTGCATTCCCTTGTTTCGCTAGACTTTTTCTTTTGAAATTATTTGACGCAACAATCTCTGACTTCATGCACATAATCTCATAGTGTGAAGTTATGTTGAGGGAATGCTAAAAAAAATGCCTGTTACATTGCGAGATGTAACGGTAGGAATGCTGGAGATCTTAGTATTTGTGAGGAAGCTTTTATTGTCCTAACTCCACGTTTGGCCTACTCATGTTTTGCCACTGCATAACTTGAAAGACACTGATGATCACATATGATTCTTATGATGCAAGAACATCTATAAATACAACAGTAATTTGCCATAATCTTCATATAAATGTCCCTATAAGTGTGGGTGTCTTTGAATGGTTTGAACTGCCCAAATGGCAATCACATAAGACCTAGAGGCTAGATCATCCTTTTCCAAATGAAACTAATCCTCCTACCCATATATAAACGCTTTACTCGAAAGTGCCAAACAGTTGCACAAAACAAAATCTCATACAAGAGTCAAAAAGGGAAGCTTGCATGCGCTTCATATGCCAAGATCTGCTCAAGCTGATGCCTGAAGATTGTATTTGTTTCAGGAGTGTGTGCTAAGTCGTCTTATTATGTGCAATAAGAAACAATCCGGATTTCAGCTCCCTAGTGACGTTTCATCTCATTGAAAATGGTTGACACCTTCGGCGACAATCGAGGAAGGAATTTGAATAACTGCAAATAGCATAATTCAAGCACCATCAAGCATAAGTTCATGTACTAGCATATACATGTTTCATTTTAGGCTTTGGCACAACTATTAAGGAGTTTCCTGCAATTATATTTTCCCTTTGTTCATTAAAGAATATCAATAATGTGCATTTTCCAATCTCTTGTAAATCAAAAGTTAAATCATTTTCTAAAACTCTAAACAGAGGTAGCATATTGCAACTGGAATCAAAGGTGCAAGGACTTCACTTACCCAAAGCTTTACGCAAGCATCAATGATAACAGGAACCAGACAAATAAATATCGTAATGGCACCATGATCGACCTCAATACCGTAATGCTCAACTATTACTTCACATAATGTCTCCCAACCAGATTCAGAATGATAACTGCAATGCAACAATAAATTTTCTTACATTCCAACTACAAAAAGCGTAAGGAGGAAAAATGGATTACTTTGAGGAGAGGAGGAAATATTACCCTAGAAAAATGTCTGTAATAAGTATAATTAGAAATGCCTTTCCAGTGTCTGAAACATTGTTTAATATTTTGTACCCTGTAAATTTCAGTAATGCTACCTGCCACAGAGGAAGCACAAATTTGAATAGGTGGTAAGGGAAACAATCATGTCATTTTCCAATACATTGCAAACTGTAATGTACATTATTCAGTAGTGAGTATCATGATTCACAAAATTCCCATACTCCCAAGCCGAGTGAAAATTAACAAGGGAGTAAAGTCAGAAACGGAACAATGGGATCTTTATGACCTTGTTATCAAGTATGATGGTCAATCTAATGAAAATTTCCCTCTTTTTCATTGTCTGCAATATATTTCATCAAAAAACAATATGGTCCATCATTTCACTTCTAGGCAATATCTCCAAATAGTAATGTCTTTTTCAACATCTAGCTCATTTAAGATTTTTTGGGCTTTTATAAGGCGAAGTTACTCATTTTTACTTGAGTGAAATTCATGCAAAAAATATACCCTCACCCTTTAACAACAGAAATTAAAGAGTATATAAAGCTAGTAAAGGACTTACTTTGCTCTGATTGAAGAACAACAGGAGAAACAATGAAATACCAAACACAATGTCAGACCATATATTAGCAAATGCACTGCGGTTCTCGAGCCTCTTTTCATCTCGCAACTCTAATCTGAACAAGAAAATCACAACCAAAGCTATAAGCTAAAACTGAATAATAAAGAACAAAAATATGATCAGGAAGATCAAGATGCATTTTTTTAGTCAGAGTTGATAAATGCAAGCACATAAAATAGGCCAACACAATATCTTACGCCTTGAGCCGCATTTCCTCCCATGTTTCCTCGTCAGAAAGTGAGGGTGATTTACCGATCTCAGTCTCAAACCTCAGCCTTGCACCCTCAAATTTCAACTCCTTGACCATGTCAAGTTTTTGACTTCTTCTCACATCAAGCATCTGGGCTGCAAGTGGTACTGTCTTTACATACCTATTCATAGCAAAATTCACCAGCTCAAAGGTAAGCTTTTTTTTCACACATTCTGAAACTTTCTTAAAGAGCTACACTTGGCCCTTTCTAAATCAAGATCAGCGTCCAACTCCCCTTGTTATACACACCTTGCCATCCTAAAAATGCTACTGTGTTTTTACTATCTCTCAGACAGGAAGATTACATGTAGTTATGTACACCAATGGTCTATGTTGGTGTATGAAATAGTACACAGAGTTACAAAAAGTGCATGTGTTCAAACATTTACCTGTCTAGAAAAGGCATGAGAACAAAGTCATGAGCAACAAAATCCAGCGCCCATGGTACAAGTATCAAAATTGCCAAAAATTTAGCCTGCGAAAGAACACATGTGCAAAGGCATATAAGCATAAGCTTGATCATAACACGCTAAACAACTGACAAATTTGCACACTCAAATCAAAAATCAACCATAGAGCAGTACCGAATTGCTCGAAGCATATCGAAAAATCCGGTCCTCATACAGCAAATCATCATCATCTTCATCCTGAAAGAAAAAATTGCCAGCTTTCTCGATGAAACCCCTCTCAGGCAACACAATTTCACCAGAATAACCCCGATCGCCATCGCCACCACCACCAGAACCCCAATCATCATCCTCCACAACCCAATCCTCCCAATTCCGACTCTCCTCGTTCTTGAAACCCTCCTGAGCCTCCCTCAGCTCAACAATGGCCTCCGCTCTCTTCCTCCACTCCTCGAACTTCTCCTTCTCCGACAATTTCTCTTCCCCTTCCTCCAACTCACGATCCCTAACCTCCTCTTCGCTCTCCGCCATGTCTTCCTCCTTCAAGCCAAGCCAGCTCTCCCCATCGTCCAGGAAAAACCGCTTCCACCAGCTCTTCTTCCTGTTCCTCTTTCCTCGGCTATATTCGCCATTGCTATTAGCTTTCGGTACACGCAGACCTCGAGAAGAACTCTCTAGAAGAGTGAAGCTGCTCCTTTGAGTTCTTCGGCTCGGTTTCGCACGGAGACCGGATCCGAACAAGAGTGGAGGTGAGGAATTATTGCACAGTAAAGGTGGAGTGCTCATCAAATGCATAATCGTCGTAGCGATGGATGCAATTCCACATTTTAAGCTCTTATCCCACCGAAAGAGATGAGGAAGCTTGAAATCACCCCTCCGGATTCCAGATTGAGCTATGGAGATCGAAGGAATTGGGAAATTTTCAACAAGGGGGGATTTTTTTTGTCTGGGCCGAGTGAACCAGGGGAAGTGGGGAAGATGCGGATAACACTCGCCTCTTTTTTTTTTGAATGGATAATTAAAGCATTTTTGTCGCACTATTGATTATAGTCTTCTATTTTTTTCTTTGTTGTTGTTATTTTGCTTCATTCTAGAGTTAAAAATTCTAGCCTACAAGTGATTTTGGATACGTTAATTTGTATAGTGGCTCTTTTTTTTTCTAGTAAATCTTAAATCATACCAATTAAATCAAGAAATTTAATAGATATTGATAGTCGAGTAAACTGTCATGAGAAAACAAAAAACGTTACAATGTTAAGACAAGCTAGCACGAAAAGCCTTACAAACTAGAGGATGGAGTGAGTATGACCGTATGAATTATAGTTATTACGGTTTTTCTATTATGTGTCCTAAGGACATAAGCATACTAAACAAGAAAACTAAACCTTAAAACGAAATAGTGAACTCGTGACATAAAAAGATTAAAAAATCTCAATTTTAAGATTTACCAAATATTTCTATAATTGGTATCTTATAGTGTGCTCTAAGGACACACAATAAAAAAAATCTTGTTACTATTTTTTTTTGTTCGAAAAATCCTTGTTACTATTAGGATAAACTAACACAATGTTATGTCACATAGTGTTTGGTTATGAGATGTTACTCAACGCGGCTATATCTTGAACACCAACTAGTTTTAGACCCGTACCCTGTACGGGGTTTTCACCGTTTATGTATTATTGTGTAGACGAACGTATGTTGATCAATTATTTTTTTGGTGTTATTCAATCATTTATATATTATAAGATTTAAATTTGAATTGTTTTTTATATGAAACCCTTCTCAACCTTGATATAATTATTTATATTCATAAGAGTTAAACTTTTGTGTTTTTCAGGCTCCCTCTATGACGAATTAAAAAAAATCTTATATTACGATAAGAGATAACTATTATATCAAAAAAGATTAAAAAGGATATAATATCTTATCAAAATTCTTATTTTTTCATAAGAGTTAATTGAATACTTTAAAATTTTTAAGTTAATTTTTATATAAATAGATTAAAAATATAACTATTATATCAAAAAGGATATAATATCTTATCAAAATTCAAAGTAAAAAAATTTTTACATAAATTGATTATAAAAAATGTAATTAGATTAATTAAAATACAATGAATAAAAAATGTGTTGTTAAATTATGAGAGATAGCAGCTAAGCTATTAGAAACATAATAGATCAAAAATAATAATTTATTTAGAAAAAAGGGCTTCCATTTTAAAATTATTTTTTAAGTTCTCATTTCTTATATTATTTCTTACAAAATTAGATCAAAATGGTAATTAAAAAGATATGTTAATTAATATGTATCTTTTATAGAAGGAAATTTTAAAGATAGATAATATTAATGTTTCAAAGATAGATATTAGATGAGTAAGAAAAAGAATAAAATTACAGATTAGATAATTAAGGAAATTTTAAAGATAAATTGTATATTTCTTATATTATTAAGGAATTTTTTTTATTTTTGTATATATAAAAAAAGAATGTTGATGTGAAATGTATAATAAAAGTTTTAAAATAATTTGGTTTCATCGAATATTATAAGTTTTTGATTGTTGATCAATTGAGAATATGTTATTATGCAAATCACGTACTTATATTTTATAGTCAATAAAATATATTACTATGTAATTTATAATTACTTATGTTTAATTATGTAAAGCTCCAAGTTGATATACGTAAATTAAACATATAATTATTTTAATCATAATGTTTAGTGAAAATATTTTGTAGTATGTGAAGTTGACAATGCTAAAGAAAATCAATTATGAAACATGTACCTAACTAATCATACGAGAATAATCCAAGATCTCAATTGATGTGTACAGTGTACTTGATAAATATTAATTTGAGATGGAGAATTGGAAGGACTAAAAGGAAGTGATAGCTAGGGGGTAACGGAAAAGAATATATGATTTTGTTTTCCTACCGATCGACTATACAACACGTACCACAAGATCTCAATCAAAATTTTTACCACTTGAATATATATCTTATGTTTAACACGTACCCTCACCCTGTACGGGTACAATTATTTAGTATATCCATGTTTGAGTTGTAAATAAGATTATTTACGGAAAATAAAATTAAAGATAGGTAGTATGGTTTAAAAGATAAAATTAAGTTTTAGATCATTAAGAAAAATAAGCGATATAAAGTTGTTATTATTTATTTGAGTTGAAAAAAAAATTAAAATCAAGTGGGGCCAGAATCAACGTGGAGGCTCGAAATTCTCCGACTTTAATATATAGTATAGATGATATCTTGCAGGCATTTACAAGAGTCTATTACAGGCTCAACAAAGAACAAAACAAGATATGGGCCTGGCCCGGTAAGAGAAAAACCACTTTCTTGGCCCAAACTACATAAGGCCGGCGAGTGTTTAAATAAAGAATTGGATTAAGCTTCTTAATTATTACTCCCTCCGTTTATTTATGTTTGATGTTTTAGCATCTCAGAATTTAAGAAAGTCTATAAAATTACTTAATTATCCCCTTTAAATTGATTTGATTTCATTGTGGTTTACAGAGAGAATCTGTCAAGGAAAGATTTATATGGGGTAAATTTAGAAAAATCTGTTATTATTATTATATACTAAAGCAGAAGCAAATTCTGTCACCATATTGCGCCACATCATCCCTTATTTAAAAATTTATCTTATTAAATCTTGATTTTAACATAATCTTATCCATACTTAATTATAAGATATTAGTTCTATACTTCTATCTTAGAATTTAAGATGTTTAATTAATAGAGAAAGAGTCGTGTAAGAATGACTCTTATGGTGAGAAATAGGAATGATTTTCATCCCTTGGATTGTAGACTTCTCTACGGTCCAGATCATCGCTCAACCAAATGAAAAACAATTGCAAAAGTCCGGTGCTCTCGTCAAAGTCGGATGCTCTCGTCAGTCACGCTCGAGATCCACGTCACGCTCCTCGCCGGCGCCGGCCTCTCCCTCCTCCTTCCTCTCCGCTCGGATCCTGAGAATCGACTGCCGCGGATCGAATCCTTTCCGCCTCCGCCTCCGAAGACGACGATGGCGGCGTCTTCGTCAACGACTGTTGCTCGCGGTTTCCCTAGTCGCTGGCGAAGAGGTTCGTGTGGAGAGTGTAAGGCTGGTCGGTCTCGTTCCCGGAGGAATTCGAAGTCGTTTTCGTCGTGCTTGTCACCTTGAGAAGAAATCTGCAGAGAAAATCGAGATCTACAATTACAGATCTACAAACCGATCGCCGGCTTCACCTCCGATCCCGCCGATGTCTATATACAGGCGCATGCTCTCTTCCTCGGCCGCCATTACAGACGAGCCTTCCACCTCATCACCGCCATTATAAGCGTGGTGTCGTTGGCAGCCGAGTTGAAGGAGGTCCGCGGCCGTCTCGTCGCTCTGCACGAGCGCTCCTCTACTAAAGAAACCCTAACTAGACAGATATGTGAGATTTGGAATTTGTATGTTGTTCTTTGGATTGTTTGAATTGTGAATCTGTAACTTCAATTGGATTGTGTTGATTTTGATTGGTTTTTGATTGTGTTGATTTTGAACTGATTGTCGACCTGGAACTTCGATACAACACGTCGAACACACTGCAAGGAGGAGCAATTGCTGCGCTTGTGGATCTGGTTGGATTGGCTTCTGTTCTGGCCTCTGGTGCTCCTTCTAGTGGAGTTTCCGTCGAAATCAACGTCTCTTACTTGGACTCTGCTCATTTAGATGTATGTAATTGTGTTCATTCTCATGTTTGCTGTAGTTTTATGGCTTTGATTTTGCTTTCTGGAACTGAATTAAGCTCTGATTAGTCATAATTTGGTGTGTGATTCAGGAGGAGATTGAGATCGAAGCTACGAATTTACGAGTCGGAAGAACGGTGGCGGTTGTGAGCGTCGATCTTAGGAAGAAGGCAACTGGTAAAATGATAGCTCAGGGACGACGCACCAAGTACATTGTTGTAAGCAAAATGTGATTGAAATCTTCTAGTGTTTCATCATCATCAGATGTTGTTTCTTGAGATGCAATAATTCGATTTCGAGCATCGATTCAAATAGCTGAATCAGATGTCTCACATGAATACACTTTGTAATGTGATTTTGTTGCATTGGTTGGTGAAATTGATAATGTATAAATAATTGTTGTCGTTTTATTGTGAATTATGAGTTCCTTCTTTGCACCTTGTGGTGTTGTCTGGATAAACCAATTGCCTATTGTGACCAAGTTTTGTGATTTTTGACTTGCATAAATGAAATTGAATCTTTTGTGCAAGACGTCCATTGAGTTTTGAGATGCTATTATGTGCAATTTGATTGCACAATCGACGATCGTGATTGCACAACCGACGATCGTGATTGCACAATCGACGATCGTAATTGCACAATCCTCGATCGTGATTGCACAATCGACGATCGTGATTGCACAATCCTCGATCGTGATTGCACAATCCTCGATCTAGTTCACTTTAGTAGTGTAAAGCGGTTCCGATTTAGCTATGTTCTTGTGTGTTACTACCAAATTGGAAGTGAAATGCAATAACTTTTGGCTCGGTGATCCGTTCGAGCCGTGTGAGCAGTCGTTTCGAAGGTCTCGACGTAAGCCACGAGGTGGAGTCTTGGGTTCGCGGTTTCCGGGCCGGCATAAGACCAGAATCTGAGGGGAAGCAGACGGGTTTCGGGGAGTCCGGAGAGAAAAGGGGCGTAACTTTGCGCTCGGTTATCGGAACGGGGCGTATTTTATGTCGTTTCGAAGGTCTCTTCGAGACGGGGCTATAGCCAGGCCAGAGGGCCTGTGTGTTGGGGGTTCTCGCAAAAAAAGCCGTCTAAGGCTTCATAACCGTGTTTGAGTGTCCTAAACGGCGTAGTTAGGTCCCATTTTGGAGCTTTCCATGCATCTGGGCTCGTCATGGCTCATTCTGCAGGTCCGTGTGGCGAACAGGCACTGTAGTTCCCGTCGAGACCTTCGAAATGAGTGGTCATAGTAATATGACTTTTGTTCAATTAAGACATGGATTTGACTCCTTCCAATGAATGTTGCTCCACGCAAACAAATTGACCATAGAGTTGCACAAATTTGATCATTGAGTTGCACAAATATTGATGAACAAATTGACCATAGAATTCAACACATTGGTAATAGAGTTGAACAAATATGAATGAACAAATTGACCATAGAGTTGTACAAATTTGACCATTGAGTTGCACAAATTTGACCATGGAGTTGCACAAATTTGACCATTGAGATGCACAAATATTGATGAACAAATTGACCATAGAATTCAACACATTGGCAATAGAGTTGAACAAATATGAATGAACAAATTGACCATTGAGTTATACAAATTTGACCATAGAGTTGCACAAATTTGACCATTGAGTTGCACAAATTTGACCATTGAGATGCACAAATATTGATGAACAAATTGACCATAGAATTCAACACATTGGCAATAGAGTTGAACAAATATTAATGAACAAATTGACCATAGAGTTGTACAAATTTGACCATTGAGTTGAACAAATTTGACCATTGAGTTCAACAAATATTGATGAACAAATTGACCATAGAGTTGAACAAATTGGTAATAGAGTTGCACAAATTGCCAAAGCGAAACAAACTATACGAACTTCGACTCCTATAAAATATGACATGAATGCAAAATTGATCATAGAGTTGCACAAATAAGCAATAGAGTTGAACAAATATGGCTGCACAAATCGGCCATAGAGTTGCACAAATCAACCATAGAGTTGCACAAAGTCTGGACGCCCGTGCCGTTTTCCGAAAAATACGCCCGTGCCGTTTTTTCCCCTCTTTTTTCTTGAGCACTTGATCTCTCCTCATCCAATGGCTATGATTAATTCCTATTTCCTACCATAATAATCATTCCTACCGGATCCGGACCCTAATTAATAATTCTATCCAAATATATAAGTCTCAAACTTATCATTATACCAATTTAATTCATATATAGATCTATCATAAACTTTTTATTTAAAAATATTCTTTTTCATCATAGTGTATAAATCATAATCATAATATTTTACCCATTTAATTAAATAGCATATTAATAATACATTATTTTTCGTATTTTACAATGGTATTTATTTTTAAACCATCAATGGTAACAAGTATTACCACTATATTTAAGAAATATATTCATTCTATTAAAATTAATATATTAAATACATTTTTTTACTATCATATCATATTAAAATCTCAATTAAAAAGATTGGGTGTTATATTTACCATAAATATATCGCTAATATTACATATTGATTATGCTTTACAAAAAATGGATTTTTTAATTTAGATAATTATTCGGTTACATTTGTATTATATATTTATATATTTCTTATTTACTTATATTTTTCAGAAAACAATATCATATATATTAATTATAAATTATTTAAATATAATTTTAATTATGTATAGAATGTAAATATATAAATAAAGCGTCTCCTTAAAACAAAAATTATGTGATTTTTATTTATATATATTTGATAAAAAACAAGAATGATGTCATTTTATAATCTAAAAAATAAACGTCTCTTTAAAACAAAGTATGCATATGATAATATTTATAATTATTATAGTAAATTCATATACAAAGTAATTAATAAATAAATAAATAACTCCCCGTACAAGGTGCGGATCATCTGCTAGTAGATACATAAAAATGTAAAACATCCTTCATTTTCTAACAAGCCCAATTGACTAAAACATCAAACATTGAAAAATGGAAGGAGTAGGAGTTTTTAAACAGCATAAACACGCTTTATACGTATCTCCTAGACCTGTCCAAATGCGGGCTTGGGCCGGGCCAAAACTTTTTTTTTGCCCGTATGTGCGGGCCGGGCCTGGCCCGGCCCGCAGAAATGGACTGAAAATGCGGCCCAAGCCCGCCCGACATTGCCTGGCCCATGGACAACCCGGCCCGCAAAAAATCTAGCATTTGTTTTTGCCAATATGCAAACCTGTACGAAAAAAGAATGGCGACCGGGAAGACTAGGAACGCCAAAACAAATCAAAAGACTACCGACCGACTAATGCTAAATCTCAAAGAGAATGGCGACCGCCGACCGAGAAGAGAGTAGATCGGGAACGGCGTGAGCGGCGCGTGAGCGAGGACAAAGAGGCAGATCGGGAATAGACTCCTAGAGAGGGAGATGGGGAAGTGAGCGAGAGTCTAAGAGAATAGAGAGATGCATTGAGTCTAGGAGGCTAGGTTAATTTCAGAAGGCATGAGGTGTATTAAATATATTTCGATATATATATTTTTTATAAAATGTTACGGGCCGGGCCGGGCCTAGCGGCCCGCATGGGCTAAACCGTCAGTCCATACCCGGCCCGGATTAAATATGGGCGGGCCGGGCCTGGCCCGTAGGGCCTGAACCCTTGTCCAAGCCCGCCCTTATTTGCGGGCGGGCCGGGCGGGCCGACCCGCGTTTGGACAGTTATCTCCTTCGTACACACTATGATAGTACTTGTTGTTTTTTTAGTAGAAGACTATGATAGTACTTGTTTGAAACTTCTTCGTTCCAGTTATATGAACCTAAACTTAAAATTGTTTAATGAAAGATTCCGGGGAACTTATTTATTCATTCATTGAGATGAACAGAAGAGTGGGTATTAATACGGAGATCGAAGAAACAACCAGCAAGCTAACAGATGTCATTGACCATGACAGTCCACCACATGCATGATTTGGTTCAGATTGTTTTGAAGCTTCTGTTCTCTTTGCATGAGTATTATTATATTAACAAATCTAGCTTCCAAGAAACTAATAAAAGCGGAATTGCATTATAGAAAAAAATAATAACTAATGAGGCTCTTAAACTTGTGTGAACTTTAATAAAATGTGCATTAGGTTAGGTAGCATTTAGGTTAGGGTTGACCCTGGCCTGGCTCAACCTTTTCATCAAAGACATTCTCGGATCTTGCTCCATAATGTTTTTTTGTTTCTAAATAACATTAAGTTCTAAAATTGATTATATATGCTCATGAACCGTTTGATATTGATGCCAAAAACCTGAGATTTTGATCCAGTAGCTATATCAAAACAATGCCAAAGTACTGTTTTGACATCGATTCAAAATGAGTATGAGTCGATCATATTCGTAACCCCACATACAAATATCAAAAGCGCCTTTTACATATTTATCGATACCTATACATTTCTAATAGAGAAATGAGATTCAAACTCAACCGTGAAATATGGTACACCTACCGCCACGAAATATGAGATTCCATCTTCCATTATGTTTCCTTTATCTGCCCTTAAATCTGAACCACACACTGCATCAGGTAGTATGGCGGTATGAGGTCCTCTGGCCTAAGATCCGAAGGGCGGAATAACCCCGAGCCAAACAGTATACTATATTTTTTTGTTTCTGGTCCTGTCGCAATTTGGCCTACAATCTATATTTATAACTAGGGTTTCTTGAGTACTGAGTCTCTAGCTATATAAACTCTTGAAATGCCTAGAATTCGGATTATCAGTCTTTCATAATAATATGCTGTCTCTCGTTTTGATCTGTGGTTACAACAAATTTCAAATTTAATTACAATGCAACACGTACGTAAAACAGGACTCCGGTTTGGACGCGAACAAGTTGTGATTTGTAAATTGTAGTGAGATGAATGGTGAGTGTGGCAATAAAGAGAAGAGATAGAGATAGATAGAGATGAAATTAAAGCCGTGACAGTAGCTGAGGAGTAATAATAATTATGGAGGAGAAGAGAAGAGAAGAGAAGAGATGAGACTTAACGCAAAAAACGGGCCATTGTTTAATTACGGGCCCAATTAAGAGCAGAGCCCGGTAACGACGATGGCGGAACGGGGCGCGCCCATCAAACCGCCGCCAACTCCGGGCGCGGGTTTCCCCGCTCGCACGTCACGTGATTTCCCGCCTTTTACCTTCCCTCGGGATTCGTTCCATCCAACCTCTCTACTACTTAGTTAATTTAACAAGTACGAGTGTATATTACCTCTCATAAGATGATTTTCGTTTAATTAATACTCCATTTTTAACAACTTCGAGTATAGAAAAGAGTACTAATAGTCTGATATAGCATGGTAATAATGATTTAAAATATATTTACCAAAAATATTAATTATTTAAAATAATCTAAATTATCTACTTTCAACAAAAAATTATCTCAATTTCGAAAATCATCGTTAACGATAATGCGATACAAAGTATCACTATATCAACAAAAGAAAACGATTTGAAATCATTTTTCGATAGAATCGATAATGTACCGACTAGAAATATTTTAAACACCGTATTATTTCATATTTTACTCCTTTTTTTTGTTATGTCATATTATACTCCTTTTTTTTGTTTGATGGTCAATTAAATATTTTTTTTGTAAATTCGTGTGTGTGAGAGGGTAAAACTTCACTTATTTGCGTTTTTTTTTCTTAACTCAACTGCATTTCAATACGTGTGTATGTAGATCTAGCTCAATGCTGTTGATTGGTCCATCAAGTGAATAATAGGCATAAAAAGAAAGACTGTTTTAAACAGAACAACATAGCTCTTGTTCAAATTAAATTAGATAAAATGTAGTTACAATAACATTGGAGTTGGTAAGATCCACACCTTTTTAATGTAGCTTAATAACATAAATTTAATTCGTTCTCAAGTTTGTACTTATTTTTGTTTAGGGAATTCAAAACCCATTGATCTTGATTAATCCTTTGGTTATAACCAACACGTACCGTTTTTACCATGTACCAACACAACAACATTTTTTAGTTTTATTTCGACATGAAGCAATGTCAGGAGTGTATCCTTGCTTAACGCACATCTTCTCACATTCGGCTTGCGAACTGCATTTTCCGACGTCGTTGCATCGTTGTCCTTGGGTTAGCGGTGCCTTATTCTTATCTGCGTGCAATGAAGATGTAAAAACCAAATCATTACAAACAACGTACGATAAAAACACTAGAAGTCTCGTGCAAAATGTCACTAATGCAGACGCTCTAAATGTTAACTACCATAACCCGGGGTCATTGCTTGGGCGAAAGCGCTAGCAATGATAAAGAAAAACAAGAGAGCGAGAAGCTTCTTGAACGCCATTGACGATGTTTCTTTGCGATCTCAATTTGTTACCTCTAATCACTCTGTTATTTTGATTATGGAATGCTAGGGAATGAGGACTTTATAAAGATACAACACATGTTAAAAATAGGAATGATCAAGGCAATGTGCTTCCCGTATGATAAATTTTCGGTTAATGTTTGGTCATAGTTAAAGTTTGCCAACTATTGGCATGGATTTTCCTACATGTGTTTTTTTAATGGGGATTTTCGTTCACATGTTAAACCTTTGCAAAATTTCTCACTAATGAAACAATTTGATTCGCTTGTAACGATTTTAGATGTTTAAACAAGTTACAATTTGTACAAATGTACAGAATTATTATAAATACTAGATGGTGACCTTCTTTTTGTTTACAAAAATGTAGTTCAAAATCACACATTTAAAAGGGTACGTATATTTATTCATTAAGGACTATAAGAAATCTTGACAATGTCATTTACAATGAAGCTGACAGAGAAAGTTCTATTCTATAGTTTAAGGTAAAACTTTCTGTCAAAATTAATAGTTTGTCTATCTTATTAGTTTCTCATTAACTAAAATACGGGAGCGTAAGAAGCACGCGCTGCCAGCCAACTCACTGGTCAGATTAAATGACAGGAGAATCTTTTGTGTTGTAAACAGTCATGGTTATGACCGTTGACTGACAATCCTTTAATTAGGGGGTTTTAAAGAGCCTAATCCTTCATTAGGCCCTTAATTAATTCACCCCGTGCGTGTTGATCCAAAGTCCAAATCCCTATGTGTTGATGTTGATTCACTCTATATACTCCATTTTTCTACTTGGGAGTATTTTGTACTCCACTTAATTTAGAGTACGTGTTCCTTAAAACTACTTCGACACTTTCCTAATACTCGCTAGTGTTTGGTGTAAAACATGCATTACGTGACATATTGTTCCCTTATCAAAGGTAAGAAATCAATCACAATATATCAATGTTGTATTGCAAAACTTTTGAGTAAATGAAAGTATTGTTCAATTTAAACTAGAAGTCTAGAACAAGGCCAATATCTCTTATAGGAAAAACAATATGACAATTTTTTTTCTATATATATGTGGATGTTTTGTAGGTTTTGACTTGATGAAAAGCATATGTTGGTAGCGTGGTGCCCACATCGAGTGCCATTAGATACGGGTTCAGCTTTGGTTTCACCACACTCTTGTCTCACTCCCAAACCCTTCAACAATTCAAATGGCATACAACTTTGGGATTCATATTTTCTGTCGTTGATGGCTTTTTAGCTTCTTTTTTTGTTACCCATTTTTAAACGAGTGCTCAAGAAATGTCAAACATGCTTGTATTGGACGTACATTGTTTTTTCCTCCTGCTTTTCCTGAAGATTTTGGCCTTAATTCGTTGGTCCATTTGAAAATGTCAAACTATGCAAAACCCTCCCATCTCGCATTTCACGTGTTTTCTGTTCTCATTCCTACAGCAGAAAAACTTGTCACTGCTTAATACGTGTTTACACTACACCAAGTATCTTACAAATTAATAGCTTGAGAACTTTGTTATAACACGCAACCAAATCTTCAACATGAGTTTACAAGCAAGAGGAGTTCAAATCAAAGTTAAACTAATTCTAGGACCATTGAATGGTACAACTTCTAGCTACAAGTTTGATAAGAACAATCACATTGCCACTTTTAAGCAATTAGTAAGTAACGTAGTATAAGCTAGATTAAATGAAACTAATACAACTGTAACAAGTTTTGAGAAATGTAAGAAGATGGGAAAAGGCTCCTGGCCATTTCAAGGCTGTCTTGGCCCTGAAATGGAGAGGAGCCATTTCCTTGTAACATTACACAAAAGAATTGCATTACAAATTAATAAAACATGGCTTCTTAAACTAGCTAGACTAATTAATTGGAAGCTGCTTCTCTAACAGCCACCTCCTTCAATAAGGAACTTTGTGTACACGCCATTGCCTAACATCTCACGCGACTTTCCCATGCCGAAAATGTTGACAAGTTTCTTGTAGGTTTCTTCATAAGATCCTAAAACCGGGAGATCAAGAATCCGACTTTGACCACCATTTCCTAAACCAAGATCGAACTTGCGTTGTTCTTCTGAAGAGCTTTCGGTTGGGTCATAAACCGAGCTATCGGAAGAGTCACCTGACGAGCTCCGTGAGATCTGCTCCTCGGTTAGGATAGGCTTACCAAACAACATAAATTTTGGCCTAATTGAACAGCCATCTCTCTTCTTTCCATTGTGATTGTTGCCCATTGTTAGGTCACAAGATGTGTCCTCACTAGGCTCGTTGCGTTTTCTCAAGTAGTTGTGACCAAACAATGTAGGGTGTTTCGGTGCAACGTCCTTTTGTTGGTGTTGTTGTTGTTGTTTTAGAAAGGATGGGAGGAGGCCCAAGTGGATCTTTCCTAGGGTTGCTAGGGATTGCTCGAACCGAGCATGCCTGTCTCCCTGTGTGCCCGTGGATATGTTGTTTGGTATGCAACCAATGAAGGCGGAATCATGGGGCTCGACGAAGCGCGGCTTTTTCCTTGGTGAGGCAAAAGGAGGTGGCATGTGAAGTGTTGGCATGGTCGCCACCACTTCCACAAGCCATGGGTTCACACTCGTCACGTTTTGGAGCAATTCTGGCTCATCCCATTGAACCTACAACGTACATGATGAAACAAGCATGTCAAATTTCATCCAAAAAAAACAAGCATGTCAAATTGTAGATCGAATGAATTTAGATGTCGTTTGAACCCTTTAGTTAATTGAATCCTAACTTAAACAAATAATTAAGCACCCTACACTTCATTCTAAAAACATATATTCAATCAAATGCGCGTTATAACAAAAGTACCTGAAGAAGCCTCCAAGGAGAATTAGGCCAGTGAACCGGGTCCGAAACCCGAATGCCGGAAATGGTGCCCATGAACCAGCTGATCCGAGATGAATCCTCGGTCTCGAAAGCCATCTTAAACCTCATCCCCGGGCACCACTTCATCTCCATCGCGGCCCTCACATCCGACGCCTTCACAAAGAACTCGGGGCTACTCGAACCCGGGTAATAAACCACCTCAAACGGCTCCCCTTTGGCCGCGCTCTTCACAGCCTCCACCACCGGCTCAACCGCACCCGGCTTCCTCATCTCGTAAGAACCCGGTTCAGGCCCGAACCCGATCCACTTCTTCGCCCTCCGGATCCCTACACAAAGCTCCCCGCCCTCATCCCTCATGAACACGACCGAGTCCCCGGCCACGAGCTTCTTCCGGTTCACGAAACCGGACCACCCGGTCGTCAGCAGATGCCGACGAGGGGTGCCCCGGTAAATGTGCCGGAACTTCCACGTGGCCCCGTGGACGTCCCGGGCAACAACGGTCTGAACCGGCGGTTCGGCCGAGTAGTCCAACCGGGGGAAGATCGTCTCGGCGCAATATCTAGGCACCGAGAATCCTCCCCCGTTGTTGGCGTCGGACTGGGTTAGGGTTTTCGCAAACGCGCCGGGTTTATCCGAACCGTCCTGATTTGAGCTACTATCGAACCGGGTGGTGTCCCGGGAGTCGAGATCGTGGGGCGGGATAGGCGTGAGCCGGAGCTTGGCGTAGACTTGGTCGGTTTCCGTGTCGGCTAAGTAACTGATAGAGGTGAGTCTGCAGGGCACGAGGGCAGGGATGTAATTTATGGGGAAGTTGGCGTCGAGGTTGAGCTGAGCGTGGTCTAAGTGGCCTTGAGGGAAGTAGATGACCTTGGAGTTCAATGGCGGGATTTGAACCATTCCACCAGCACAAGCGTGCCAAAGCTGAGGGTTAATGGATTCTTCTCTGCTAGGGTTCATGATCTCAATCATGTTTCTTTTAATTTCTTTTGTGTTTGTTTGAAGGAAATATGAATTGAGTGGAGAAGAGAAAGGTTGAGAGTTGGAATAGGAAGAGCAAGAAGAAGGCCGGTTGATGTTTGGTCGACTTCATGGCAGAAGAAAGAAGGAATATATATAATGAAGAGGCAACAAATTTGAGGTATGCAAATCAAGTTGACTCTTCGGTCTTCACATTTTTGCTCCCTTTAATCACTTAAAATTACCTTAAATGTTTCTTAATTAAGTCTAGACTATGTATTCCTATTTCGACAAAAAAAAGACTTAGTAATCCTATTTGGAAAAAAAAGATTATTATTTTGACATAAGTCTAGTTAATAGATTTTTTTATGTAAGAGTTTTAGGGGTACTAATTTATTAGTAATTATTTATTTACATTTAAATATTAACTTTTCTATCGTAAGCCCTACGGACATACTACAAGAGTCTAATAATGAAAAGAATTTGTAAATTTGTAAATTTTTGTTTTTTAATATTTTTTACAACAGATTTACTCTTTTCTGTTTTTTGAATGATAACACACAATAAAAAATAAAAAAGACGTTCAAATATTACACACACATATCAAGTCTGTTATCATTTGTCAATTTATTGACTACAAAATACAAATGAGATACAAACATTATTTATAACACACATTTTATAGATTTGAATTCATGATTTGGGAATTAAAAAATCTAAATCGATCTCAATAGTTGATTATGTAGTAAAAGTCAGAGTAGAAACCAAACAAGCTAGGCAGAGTTCACATCCCAACGAACACAGATCGATCGATCTGTCTGAATCTCCACGGAAAAGTCGTAATGTTTGTCTGTTTCACTCCCCCTCTTCACCCGTGTTCCCACGCTCCTTCATTATTCACATAATTAGTTTCTGTTCTAACTAGTTTTATACTTAGTTAATTAATGCTAATCACATAACGTTAGGACGCTTACGTACTCGTTAAAAAAAATCTAGCACTACCAATAACCTGTTGATCTAGTGGGATGACTAGGGCCCTTAAGTGTTTGTTCAGGAGGTTCAAAGTTCGAATCTCACTAGCGATCTGTATGGAAAAAACAGAATTGGTAGGGTCGTTCCCAACAATGGATTTCTGCAAAAAAATCTAGCACTGGCTGGTATTTTAGTTTTGAAAAGTGCAAGTTGTGCGCGCTTGTGCATTTTTTTTGGTTGAGGCACTGTCCATGAGAGTCGAACCGGTGACCTCTGGGTACTACCCTTGGAGGATTAACCGTTGGACTGAATGCCCGAAGGCGCCCGCTTGTGCATTTAATAGTTTGGTTTGAAAATGTTTTACATATGTGACATATTATTATAACAAAATACATGCACTTGAAAATACATAACACAAGTAAATAAGTTTTTTTTTAAAAGAATTTGTTTTTGTTAATTATTGTCACGGGAGATTCGAGTTCAGCATGCAATGAATAATTGTGTTGTGTTGTGTTGTGTTTATTCAACAAACAAACATTTGAGTATATTATGAGAAGTAGTATTAGTTATCAATTTGAAATATTTAGCTTTTGCAGAACAATTATATATCTATTATCCTGTTGACAAATAGCATTATTTTGGCCAACAAGCTTTCATTTTTTTTTCTGGTCATAAGATGACAACAAAATCAGTCTCATAATGGTCACATATCTACCGTACCAACTTATAATTAAATCGACAAATCTTTACCAACAAACAAACTCTCATTAAAGAGAGAGGGATCCATGCAAAAACCAAGCAAAGCATTCTAAGGCTTTGAAGAATTGATTTTGATCTCATCTACAAGTACTAATACTATATACGTAGCACTAGTTGGATACATCATTAATAACCCTCACATGATATATGAAACCCCTAATTAAACAACTAGCAATTGCTACATTGCCTACATTGGTTTGTGTAGTTCAATTACTTGTTGCCAGCTTTCGGTACCTTCTATACCATTACAAAATTATATTTAAAACATATAAAGTTTGATAAGTATGCGTAGAAATTTATAGCACAAGATCCCAATGAATTTTCAAACATCCTATAGCTTAGCTAGTACGTCGAACCAGGGAAAAAAAGCTTAAATGGTACGATTGATTTGATCTAAAATATAGCCAAGGTACGTGGGTCTAATTAATTGCCTTACCTCCTCAAATTCATAATGAACCAAGGGCAACTTCGGACGTCTAGTTAGACCGGGGTCCGGTTCCAATGAAACCGGGGAACCAGGTCAAAACCGGCCGAAACTGGAACCGTACGGAACCGGAACTGGAACCGTACGGAACCGGAACTGGAACCGTCGGTTCGGTTCCAAGGACAGTTACGGTTCCGGTTCCCCTTCCCCCGGAACCGGCGGTTTCATCCGGTTCAAACCGTCGACCGTCGGTTCGGAACCGCCAGTTTCTCCTATTTTTAACAAAAAAATATACATAAATTATGCCAAACATATCAAAAAAATACAAATCAAGAACTAAATGTTTATATATAATAATAAAAACTGAATTTATAAATCAAAAGAAATTAAATATATCCAAATTTAACAACATTTAGTTTTTAAAATAGATATAAAATCTTATTTTTTAAATTTTTAGCCGGTTTTGGAACCGGAACCGGGTGAAACCGGCCTTGAAACCGGAACCAGAACCGGAAAACCAGTCAAGGATTGTTCCAGTTCCACAAAACTTGGAACCGGGAACCGGATCCACGTCTACATCTAGTTCAGTAATTAAACCCTTGGATACTACTACGAGGTTATCGTTTCGAACCCTGCAGATCGCGGTTTGTCGTTTCATTGTAAAATCAGTTCTCATTCTTTGTGGATGTTTCGGACTAACCTAATTATTAATTGTAAATTTGTTTTATCTTAAATAGTTCAAGAGAAAGCTTATTGGATTTCATCTAATTTAAACCACGGGTTTCATTTAATTTCACATTAATTGACAACGGTATTGTATTTTTTTGGGGTCATTAACTACTTAAATTACAATTGATTATCTCTCTCTCTGTCTCTCTCTCATTTGGGTAGATAACGTGGGAGACAGTTGATAGGGAGCATTAAAACGGATCACTAAACACAACTAAGACACAATTTTTTAATTAAGCTTTGAAACAAACAATTTGAATGAGTTTGGTTTTGGTACATGAAATCAAGACCAAGACTTTTGGTGATTTTGATATCCCAAGGCCAGCTTTACAATCCCAAGCCAATGCCCTGAAATCAAAGCAAATTGGCTCATTAAAATGTCATTTGTTGCAATTGATACGGAGTATTAGTAGTTTATCACAAATTTTAATCAAGTGTGTGGATATTCATGCTGAAAGAGACTTTAGTGAAAATAATGGGTCATATGGACCGACAAGACAGAACTCTATGAAGTTTATACCGACAATGATCAGCTTGCTTGCATAACCAGCAATTATGTCATTGCAATTTGCAATGTACGTAAACAATTAATCGGTATATGCATGAATGTATACACTTCTTGATTCATACTTCATAAACATGCGTGAACATTTACAGGTTTTGAAAGAGAATGGATCAGGTAAGAACAATCTCTCTTAAGCTGCGTTCGGAAAACTCAATAGCGGAGAATGGAAGAAGGAAAATGTTAGCGGAATCCAATTCCTTTGGGGATACAAGGTCGTGTTTTTTTTTGAGAATTATGCCCCTGTTAAGGGAACATGTTATCCATTCCGCTAGTGCCGAACACAATAAATTTTGAAACCAGACTAAACATATGCCACATTTAAAAGAAAAGGTTTGGTGTGTTATGTCGGAAAAAAAGAAAGGCAAGTTATATGCATATGCATTGTTTTATACTAATGTTTCCAACGTTCTCAAATTCTTACATGAGGATTGGCTGTCGCTCGAGAACCATAAACTTTTGAAAATATACATACGACACACATTTTTACATTTCACAATTACATGTTACATTTTCGGTAACATGTATGAATCAAGACCTTATATAATTCCAAAAATAGGCCATACTCGAGCACAAAGCGTATCATTCTGATTAGCACGTACAAACACATATAATCAGGAATTTTCTTTTGAGGTGATCTGCTATGATTTGGCGTTTAGGAATGGTTCTTAATTTTGGAAAGATCAACGATCTAAAATTCCTTTCAAGGGGAATTTGCATAAGCAATTTTTTCCCTTCAAAGCCATTCACAAAGATCAGAGCTGAGAAACACCATATTCACTAGTCAGACAAACAAACATTCAACAAACAACAAAGAAGTTGTCCCTTCGTAACAAAATCTTTAAGCAAAACATAGAATCAGGAGTTGGACTGAAAGGCCCATAACGCAGGAGCACCATGGTTCTTTTCAGCCTGATGCATCGAGCAAGATGATCAATCCATCTCTTTAGATTGCCCAAGAATCAAACAGAATGTTCAAACGTAAGCAACTAAGCATATTATAAGCGGAGAAGCTTCTAAATTGTTCCATTGCATCTTAGACAAAAATCATAAATCTGATACAGGAGAAAACTGATATCTTTGTTCACTTTGCATCTATCTCTGACTCAAAATGGAAAACAAGAACACAGATGAACAAAAAGGAAGGCTGAAAACAAGCATCTAAAGCCTGTTCTATGGATCATATAGCGATAAATGGCATACTCATTGAGGAACTGGCGCGTGAACTCTTCCAGCAACTTGATCCAGATCCCTCCTTCCGCTTGATGTGATTCTCCTTCCACTGGAAAGAAAAAATGAACAGAAGAGTTATTTGCCAGAACTTTAAACTCGTGAAGTGCACAAGAACTTCAAAAACAAGAAGGATAAGAGTCTCACCCCTTTGGGTCAAGCTCAAGGATATCAATATCCTGCAATTGCTTGAGGATGTTACGGGCAATGGAGCCACTGCTCTTGCCAAAATGTGGGGGGCGGCTTCCATTTCTCTTGCTACCACCATAGATCCTCCTGAATCCACCTACTCCAAGGCCACCCCTCAAGTAGACTTTCCTAGCCATGGAAGCTGCCATAGAAAAGTGAACATAAATCAGACAATTAAGAGTAACATACGATGGTATTTCTTTTGTAGATGCATAAAACATTTCCGAAATATAGGTAGTAAAAAACACATACCAGCTCTAATGTAATACCAATCGGGATCATAAGGAGCAAGTTCCTTGAGGGTTCCAGTCTTCACAATGTCAGTCCAGTGAGGCAACTCCATCTAGAATCAGAATCGAATACCATCAATCAATCAAACAAGCAAAGCAAAGTTTGCTAAAACTAACAGTGCTTTATAATCATCAGAGTTGTATCCTTGTATAATAGGAATCATAGTAGTGGATATATTTCAGTCAATTCAGCTGAGAGGCTAATGGTTTAAATGGATACGGAGTAGGCGAATGCATAGAGCAAAGGAAACAGATGCAACAGATTCGCATACAGCACTAGATACATCAGATAACCAAGACACCCTACAAAGATTCAATCTGGCTATACAATGTTACAGTCTAATAGATATATCAGATAGCCAAGACATACAAGAGTTTTACGATCAATTTGACAGGATAATAATTTAAGTAGATACCAATTAGATGAAGGCATAGGGTGATGAAAATAGATACAAAACATTCATGTACAAAATCTCATACATTAAACAACCAAGATTCAATATAATATTTCAATCAACAGAAGAATGATTGTGATATTAACTTGATATTACAATTAGAGCAGTTGCACATATGAGATGTCAAACTTAAACTTCCTATAATAAACACTCTATTCTCAAAGGACACTGGACACAGAGGTCTACAATTATGCCCTAAGGAAACACCCCCCAACAGAATTGAGAACAAGCACTGTAGTCATTGACTAACCAAGTTAAGAATACAACGATCAGAAGAGCAAAAGACGGCTTCATGGCAAGTTATGGTCATCAGAGGTTTACTATCCCAAACACTACAGTCCATATCTATAATCTTCATTGATCATTGTTCATACAAGCTCATTTCTACCATAGTTTAGATCATGAACTGCATATCGATTATTGCAATTCGAACTCCGACCTTATAAACCAATCATACTATCGCTAATCTACGAAGATGGGCAATCAGCAGAAGAGAAAACGGCAATGACTAAACGAACGGACAAAAAATCCACAGAAGTCTAATTAACATAAAAATCTCGAGGGAAATCGGATCATAGAGCGAGAAAAGAATGAGCACCTTGCCGGAGCGCTTAAGGTGAGCGGCGTAGGCCTTGATGAACTCGTGTGGCGAAACGTCTTTCACGGTAGCCATTGTCGTCAAGCTCCTTTCTTCTTCCGGGAAGCTCTGGATCGAGGGGTTCGCCGCTCCTCTGGCTATGGAGTACTAGGGTTTCGCGAGTGAGGATGTAGCTTTGGGTTTTAAAGCAGGACTCTGCAACCGCGGGCTCTAAACTCGGATTGGGTTTTATTATTGGGCCGTTTTGGGCCGGTTCGGATATTTCGGAGTTTTATTAACTAAGTGCATGTCAAAAATGAGATGACAAACAAGTATGTGGTAAATATGCATGTTTGAGGTTTGATAGATGATAATATATTGACATGGACTATTTGATTTGATTTGAATATTTGCATACTTACATGCCAAAAATGAGTACGGATCCTTACATGCAATACTGTAATAAAAAGTCTACGAATAAAGTTGAAGAGCTAATAATGGGATTTTAAAATCATTGTTGCACTCCATAAAATATTATATAACCCTAAGTTGGTTGAAATTGCACTTAAAATAAGTTTGGTAGTTGAAGGTAGACGTGATTGCACAATGAGACCACAAGGGAAGTAAAATGTCACCGTGCATTTTCTCCAACAGTAGGGTAATGAGCAAATTTTGAAAGGGACATGTTACCCAATTGAGTTGTCCTTTGTGCTCGCACACCCATTCAAGTTATGGTCATTCATTCCACACAAAAAAAAAGTTATGGTCATTCAGTTGGTTCGAAACCATTACAGAAAATCCACGTATGATGGTTAGTTGATTGAAACGTCTTCTTCGTATTGGAAACATGTAATTGATCACATGATTCAACTACACATCTTCTTTTTGGTCAAGATTCAACTACACATTACTAGTCAATAGTAAGTTAGTAACCCGGATTGAATCACAAGGTGTCCCAAAATGTTTAGCCCTTTTTCTTTGAATAGGATGGAGCTACTATATGTATACTGTTATTAGGGTGCGATTTCCTTGAACCCACCAGGCATATCTCTTCAAATTAAGGAAATCAATCTTTATAACTCAAGTAAATAAAAGAACAGCACTCAAATAACTGGAGAATACTGGATGTATGAAAATTGGGGAATCTAATCAAAATATAGTGAAGTTTTTCCTGATAACAAAATTTTAACTGCAAAAAGAATCCTCGTACAATAAGATAGGTCAAAAAAAATATATGATGGAAGGGAAAGAAATCAAGCCCATGACTCAGATACCCTACTGACCATACAAAATGACCTTAATGGTAAAAGAAAAAACAGTGAAGGGATCATCTAACTTATCTAAAGAGTGCAGAACCCTAAGATCTTCAATTTGCTCTCTCACCCATTTGTTTCCTGTTTGCAAGTTTCCTGCTTCTAAAGCTAAATTCGTCACCTATTATCTCTGTACAAAACTTTCCTTTGGCTAGAAGCTAAACGAACCAACAAATGTGAATAACAAAGCTAACACAAAAGTTCAAGTACCACAGAGTTTCATGCAGACGAGTTCGGTGCATTCTCGGGCCCTGCTGGCTTCTCGCTGGTCCTCATCTCGAGCACCTTTTTGTGGGAGTTGGAGTGAACAGACGGGACGAATGTCGGGCTAGCTGCAGGCCTGTACTCGGGGAATAGCCGACCCGACTTGTACCGAACACCACAAGCGTTGCACAGGGTTTTCGGGCCCATTGGGCCTGCCCTCCACTGTGGTGTCTTGGTTATCTCACAGTGCATGCATTTCCTCAAAGGCTGAGAAGCTGCCGCATTCGGGTTTGGTGGAAGGGCGGCCTTCTTGGTCTTAGTCTTCTTCTTCTTAGGCTGATCCGGCTCGGTTGATGATGATGAGGAAGGCGAGATGAGTGTAATGGTGGGACGAGGGTTGAAGGTTGGTGGGCGAGGGCGTTTGCTTCTTGCTTTCTTCTTCTCATTGCTGATTGGAACGGCTTTGTCGGTGTTAGAGCACGCGCTGCTGCTCTCGAGAACTGAGATTGGGCTCGATGTCTGAAATTGGGCCTGAGGGGATTCATTGGTGGAGAAGAGAGTGCTATTGTTTTTCTCCATGGTCATTCCTCCACCAGAGAAGGAGTCTTCCACAAAATTTGATAGCCATTCAAGCTGAAGAATGTCTTCATACTGCAAGTGAAAACAAAAGCTATGTTACAACAATGTGTTGGAAGAGTTTCCGGGTACCAGAAAGCAGAAGCACCAGTATGACTGTATGAGCACACAGAAATCAATTTCATTCTCAATTTCCAAATAGTACATCCAACTGCAAATTATCAAAGGTTCTATTCTTTAACAGCTCAGCCACAAATTCGCTCCAAAGTTTAGAATCACTTTACAACTTAGAATCCAAAATTAACAGGCAGAACTAAACCCTAAAAAACAAAGCACACAAATCACATCCACTGTCGCCTATGGTAGAAAATGGACCCATGTGCAATCAAACCACGCCATATTCATTTTTGCTTTGTATGACGATAATGATGATGAATTGATAATACATCCCAACAGCAAACCAAAAGTGGAACCCATAGCACTAGTAGCTGGCAATCATACTATGGAATAAAAATCATACTGTATTACTCTAATGGAGCCCAAACCCATGTGCAATGCAATTTAAAAAGGATTAAAACGAAATCAGCACTCAATACCAACTCGGGATACTCTTAACAAAGAAGAGAAAGTCGGTGAAATTCTTAATTGCAATCACGTGAAGCGTATATTTCTCCAATCCTTAGTTCCCAATCCAGATAAACAGAATTTAATACAGGTAGACCTGAAAATGGAAATCTCCTTACCGGAACGGAAAGTTCAGCGGAGAGGTCGGAGGCGGAGTTGCCGGAGAAAACAGAGTCGTAGCCGAGGAAACCGTCCGACGACGAGCCGCCGGGAAACACGCTCGGAAAAGAGTCACGGCCATCGGAACCGACGACTAATTCGGCGTCGAGGTCGTCGGTAGGGAACTCGAGCAAATCGTCGATGTGGTCATAGACGTTTCCAGAATCCATTTCGTCCATGTAGTTGGTTCCAACCATGATTTCTTCTTTCCCCTTTTTTCGCTTCCGGATTTGGAATTTATCTGTGTGAAGAAATGATTTCAATTTTCAAAACTGGTGCTCAGAATCCTGGGTTTAAAGAGGAAGGAAAATCATGGGCGCTAAAGTGCGTTGTATCAGCGAGATGGGCAGTGGGGCCGAAATTTATTTCGTTTATTGAAGTTCGTGAAAGGAAAATGCGTCAATTATTTCGTCTGAAGCTATCGTACGCCGATATGGCCCATTTTAGCTGCTTGCAAAACAGAAAATTGATAACAATAATTGCTATTTTAAAACTCTTTCTTTTTTGTTTTCTTTCCTTTTAGATTACGATTTGAGGAAAGGAAAAAGATCGATGGCTTCAAAAATGAGCAAAGCATCGGCAAGAACTCTCGAGAATACCATTCAAAACAAAGTTTATACTGACATTGTAACTTGTAGCTTGTTTTTTTTTTGAATTTTGAAGTAGCAGGTTTAAAACCGTCCAAAGTTTTCAAAAACCGTCCAAAATCTGGAAATTATGAAGCACTTTCTCCAATTTTTCGTTACTCTCAACGACTAATTAAATAAAAAAGGAGGAGAAAATCGGTGAGTTAACTGCCAAAACCAAGTGTTCAAAAATTTGGACCGAATTGGCAACACATGCGTAAGGAAACGCATTGTTTCAAAACTGCCAAAAGTTGAACAAAATGCAAGAGAGCGACGTCACATTAGGTTAGGAGAACAAATTGCCTTCTTAATAGCTGAGAAAATTGAACCAGCCAGATGCTCAAACCAAGGAAATTCTAGCAAATTACCTACTCCAAACAGAACGATTCTTCGAAAATTCAAAGCAGAGATACAACAATTGGATGCATGTAAGGAATAACTACGAAGTAGCAGAGAAATGGAGGAAGATGATCGAACCTTGTAACGGTAACTGAGCTGAGTTGCTGGCCAAACGAGAACTCCGTCGACGCAATTTGGAGGAGAAGACTGAAAATGTGCCGAAGTTGAGTTGTGAATTCTGCTCCTAGAGTAAGAGAAGTGCTAGTTCCGATGTCAATTACAAATGGTGGAGAATTTTCGAGAGGTAGAAGAAGAAGGGAGGAGTTCTGAACCGGAGAGAGAAGAGAACAAGTGCGGCTTAAAAAGGGGCGAGTGGGAGGGATACAATGTGGAGAGGTGCAGGGAAAGTAGGTGAGCCTGCGTTATCAATGCTAGCTGTAATTTAAAATGCTTTTTCCTCTGTCGTGATTTTGATTTATTTTTGCCTTTTTTTAAAGTTATGAGGTACAGTAATTTTCTTAATTGAGGCAACGGGCCCACCGATTTTGCCACCTCATCTTCCACCGCCGATGACTGCAGGTCGGCCCCACCCATACCACCTTACATTTTTTTATTTCTTCCATAATTTTGTTTTTCGAGTTAGGATTAGAATCGGATAAACAGTAGTTCATTGTCTTCGGCGTATCAACTTACTGGCTTAAATATGTAACAGTATTATAAGGTCTCAAGTTCGAGACTCCAGTGCAACGGTTTACGTGTATTTTGAGGTCTCGAATTCGAGATTTCATGACGGATGCTCTAGACGATCCCAAATAAAACTTATAGCGACCTGATCTAGATGCATAGCATCTAGCTAGTTCACTCGGATAAGAGATGGATAGGTTCATCCATAGAATTAGAAAAAATGGCATTAGAGTAAGATTAGAGTAAGAGTATTGTCCCAATAGGTTAATGACTAAATTAATTGGATAACCAAAACCTTATTTTCTCCTTAAATATTCACGAATAAAGTGTATAAATGAATTTTTAAAGCAGTATCAACAAATTTATTCTTCTTTTCCAACAAGTTACAAAATATTAATTAGTATAAATTTGTAGTATTGTTGTATCGAAAAAAACAAAGGTAATACTCTCAATATCAAATATAACCTAAACCTTAAAGTCATATAAAATATCTATAGTACCTAATGTTTAGCTTAGTTTTTCATTCTTTGTTAGGTTTTTTGTGTTTATTAGGTTTCTCTTATTTGTGTTAGATGGTAGTGCTTTTCTTTTGTCGATTTGCTCACTTAATCTCTTAAGATGTTAATGAAACATGTAGGCTATTGTTGTGGATCATATCCATAACATGTAGGCTATCTGGTTAATGTATAGTTTTTTTACCGATCTAGATGTTAATGTCAGTGGTTGATCCTATCATACAAACGCGATCATTTTGACAATCAAAAAGGTCTAGGCCATTTTTTGTAAATATCTCTTAAGATGTGGCTATTATAAACAAACCAATCCCTATCGAATATTCTGATATCTTTCGGTCTTAAATTGGGCAATTTGTTTTTTTATCCTCTTACTCTTCTCATGTAAAGCTGAAAAGATTCGAAACTTCTTTTACAGAAGCTTTGAGGCTTTTTAGACAAATTACCATGCATATTTACACACTGTATATGTCGATATATCCTACATTCATACGTACTTTCATGCACAAAAATCTCCTACCAAAACTATACGTGCTAAAGTAACTACTGTATAGTATATCTAAGCTAGCTTTATTGTATGATTTTGAACTTAAATGGAATTGCGGGTACGTGTGTATAAATCCACCATGAAAGGTGACCCGTATTTGAAGGTTTAAGATAAAGGTAATTAATTCCGTGCATTCATAGATTAATATTCTTCCTTAGACGGTGCATGTGCATGCATTGAAATTTGTCATCCTAAGAACTACTACTACGTACGTATTAACTATTACTGTAATTGCCTAATTTTTCCGTGCTTATATTAGCTATGCACCTAATTTTATGCATACCTAACCTACGTATTTTTTTCTTAATGGGTACTTCATTGACGAGTAAATTGATATTAAAAACTCTATAGTAATATAAATTTGGTCATGGTCCTCAATATAGTTACACACTAACACTTATATAAGATCAAGGGCTAGCTATTAGTTATTACATTACACTATGTTTGAACCAAAAGATTTGAAGCGTTTTGGTTTCAATTACTTTCAAAGGTATCGTAAATAATTGATCGGCATAATTCTTTGGAGCTATCAATCAACTTATATAAAATCAAAACCCATGTCAAACCAGCCTTATCAGATTAAACTAGAAAGTCAACGGTTGAAATTCACGAGGAAAATATCTTAGAACCGATTCCACTTGTAATTATACTATTGTTACGTGCGTTCTGTTCAACGTACTTAAACTATCAGTATTTAACATCTATTTTAACGTACGTTCGTTTTGATCTACTTCAAAAAGTCAATATATTTTAGGCTTCGTTTGCTTCATACTCGAGTTCAAAAAGCTGTTTTGATATTTATTGTTTTAGGAATTCTATTTGTTTTGTCATACGATTTATTCATCACTTTGACATATTAGTTCACAAATGAAATTCCTAATGAAACTCCTATGGAGTACGTGGATTATAGCTTAAATTTGTAATAGTTGGTGAGAAACGCAATATAAGCAGTTTCTTACACTGCATTTCCACTAATGATACAAGTTCAAACATAATTTTGTGGAATATACTAGCATTCTAGCTTAGCCTATAGTATTTTTTTTCATTTAGGATTTGTGGTGGGTCCTCCGTGTTCAAGTGGTCAACGGGTCAACGTTCTACCTCTATGGGCCACTCTGGCCCACAAATCACCTATGGCCCACAGATCCTGGCCCTCGTGAAATTTGCGAACTGTTGTTTATCAACCACACTCGAGCGGTGAATATTTGGTGTTTAGTTAGCCCATTATATTCATCCTCTAGTAACCTTGCAGCAGCATGTGTGAGTTAGTGTGCTTGTAACAGATTGTAAAAGAGTTAGTTTGTTAACTCTGTTTTGTAACACGCGGAGTAGCGTGCATTGTAAGCAGGCTACAAATAGCCTTTGTCTTGCAACAACTTTCCATTCTTGAGAGTCTTTAGAATAGTTCTCCATTTCACCAATATTCACTTCAATTTTTCATATGGTATCAAAGCTCGAGGAGCTCCAATTCACTGTTTTTCCGTGCGGTTTCTGTTGGGCCTCGTTTTCTCCCCTGATGCGAGCCCAAGTTGAATAAGGCCCACGGTAGCAGAAACGGCCCGTTGGTTAAGCCCATCTCCAAAGGAGGGTCCGTTGGAACTGACGTCCGAAGAATCCGGGAGCGAGAGCGAGATTTCGGTAGCAGGCGAGAGAAGGAGGCCGAAGATCTCGGGATCCAGTAGTTCACCCACGATCCACGACGACGCCGATCGTTAGATATAAGATAGATCCTTAGTAACAGAAAGAGGGGGATCGTATCCAAGATACGCACACTTGTAATTCGAATTTGATTAGCAATCAATAAAGCCTATTTGCCGAATCCTTGATTTCGTTATCTTTCAATTGTCTTTTATAAAGCTCTCAAATCGTAACCCCAAACTAGGGTGTTTGAACTAGCATCGTTTTTCACCCAAAACAATTTGGCGCCCACCGTGGGGCTGCGATCTGTAGAGTTTTTAACCTCTCCGGCCGTTGTCGCCACGATCTCCCAGTTACCAACATGTCAGGATCCGATCAAGTCTACCAAGAAGCGCTAGCCGACGACCACCTGAACGGCGCCGACCCTGAGATCGAACCTGAAGATCCCTTAAACCCTGAAGATCCTCCAGCCGCCAATCGCCAGGACGAGATGGCCATCCTCTCCCAGAGGATCCTCGACCTCCAGAAACAGATGCAGGATCAGTGCGACAGCTTCCAAGCCACTGTAGGTCGCATCGCTACCGAAAACTCCCGGATGCTGGAGGAGAACTCTCGTATCGCTAGCGAGAACAACCGATTGCGCGCTCAACTGCAGACGACGGCCGCACGCGGCTCGCGCCCGCGGATGAACCGCGAGGCCGAAGGGATAACTATCAATCTCAACCTTAACGGCGGCGAAGGGTCCTCCCGAGGCCCACAGGGCGGCGATCACGGCGACAGGGTTACCCCCGCGGCCACCTTGCCGGGGGTACCGCCGATCCCGACGCCAACGAATTGGCAGCCCTCGATCCTCCAGCAGCCGCCTAATCCCGTGCAAGCCGAACCTACTCCTCGTACCCCACGTCCCCAGTTCACATGGGACGATGACGAGGAGGAAGAGGACCCCGAAAGAAGACGCCCGCTGAGTGTGACCGTGCGCCGGGAGGTCCAGGAGCATCTAAAGGCTTTCGCCGAGCAAATCGCCCGTATCCCTGGCATGCCCAAGCCTCTAGAGAAAGAGTCCTACGACGGGTACGACGAGTCACCATTTGTGCCCCATATCGCTCAAGAGCCCATCCCGAAGAAGTTCGTCGTCCCCACGATGACTCCCTATGATGGCACTGCCGACCCTGATGACCACGTTGCAATCTATAAGCAGCGGATGATGACCAGTTCAATCCCGTCCCACTCGAAGGAGCCTCTGATGGCTAAAGGGTTCGCCACGACCCTCACTGGCCCCGCCCTGAAGTGGTTCGTAAGCCTCCCGAGGGGAAGTATCACCTATTCCCCCACTTAGTAGACTCGTTTCGAGCTCAATTCGCCAGTAGTCGCAAGTTTGAAAAACGCTCCAGCGATCTCTACCGAATCCGACAAGAGACCCATGAGCCGACCCGCGACTTTCTGGATCGGTTCAACCGGGAAAAGGTGAATATTCCCCTGTGCGACGCCGAGACGGCCATAGAAGCATTCAGGCAGGGGGTCTTACCAAACGGTGATCTATACGCTAAACTCACAAAGTTCCCGTGCTACACTTTCGAGGACGTGCAATCCAAGGCCCTAGCTCACATCCGGCTAGAAGAGGATCACCGGCTGCGCTCCAGGGTCACAGTCTGGGACCGCGTCGAGAAGAAGACTCAGCATGACAATCGGCGAGAACGTCGGGCTCAACCTTACCACGCACCATCTTCGGTAAATGTGGCAGCGCCGGAAACGGCAGACGCAAGTAGAGATAAGCCCGATCCGCCATCGTTAGACAAGCTCCAACTGGGACTGTCCCCCGCTAAGCTAGTCAGAAACCTGAGCAGGCTCGGAAAGCTGATCCGCTGGCCCCGGAAGATAGAGAGTAACAAGACAGAGGCCACCGCCAAAAAGTGGTGCCACTTCCACGACGGTCCAGGCCATCCCACCAATGACTGCAACATCCTGAGGAGAGAGATAGCTTTCGTGATAGCCAGCGGCCTGATCTCGGAAGTAGCCCCAAACGCCCGGATTCCGCGAGGATTAGCAGGGGTACCCGAGCCAGGATCGGCCAAGCCTCCATCCCCTCCACACGACCGCGTGGTCAACGTCATCTCGGGGGGATCGGATGTTTGCGGCCTCACCTACTCCGCGGCTAAGCGCCGTGCGCGGGAAGATAACTTTGAGAGAGTGGCCGGGCCTAGCCGCCCCGATGAGGCCTGGATGAACGCGCCCATAACTTTTGACGACGCCGACATGGGGGGATTAGTCGGACCACATCACGACGGACTCGTGATATCCCTCCACATTTGCAACGTCATGATGAAGAGGGTGCTCATCGACACCGGAAGTTCCACTAATCTGATGACTCTGGACGCCTTGAAGGGCATGGGCTTATCCGAGAGCAACCTCGACAGAAACCCCGTCCCTTTGGTAGGCTTCAGTGGAGAAGTGAAGCACACTCTGGGAGATATCTTGCTTCCCACTTACGCCAAAGGAATCAACGTCCAGGTCCGCTTCGCCGTCATGGAGTGCCCGTCTTGCTACAACGTCATCATGGGGTGACCATGGATACACGATATGAGAGCGGTCGCCTCAGCCTACCATCAGACTATAAAATTCCCCACCCCTTGGGGGGTGCAAGAAATTAAGGGAGACCAGCGGCTGGCCCGAGATTGCTACAAGTCGGCTCTAAAGCCGACGACCGCCGGAAATGGCGCATAGCAATTACAGGAGGCCCCCTCTATCCACACGAAAGCGGGTACACTCGAAGAAGAAGTGGAAGAGGTGGCCTTGGACCTGGCCAACCCTGACCAGACCATACGGCTCGGATCCAACTTGGAACCAGAAACACGATCAGCAATCCTTGCTTTCCTGAGGCAACATACAGAGTCCTTCGCTTGGTCCCACGCCGACATGGTGGGAATTGACCCTTCGGTCATAACCCACAAGTTGAACGTGGACCCCACACACACCCCGGTGCGGCAGAAATGACGGAAGTTTGCGCCAGAGAGAAACCGGGTGGTGGACGATGAGGTGAAGAAACTGCTAGAAACGGGAAAAATCAAGGAGGTCAAGTACCCAAAGTGGCTGGCCAACGTGGTGGTAGTCCCCAAGAAAAACGGGAAGTGGAGAGTCTGCGTAGACTTCACTGACCTGAACAAAGCATGCCCGAAAGACTCCTTCCCATTACCGCATATCGACTCCATGGTCGACGCCACGGCCGGCCACGAGCTACTCACTTTCATGGATGCCTTCAGCGGGTACAACCAGATCAAAATGGAGGAAAGCGACCAAGAGAAGACGGCCTTCATCACCACCCAGGGGACGTATTGCTACAAGGTGATGCCTTTCGGACTCCGAAATGCAGGAACCACCTACCAGCGACTAGTAAACCGGATGTTCCAAGACCAAATCGGGAGAACGATGGAAGTCTACATCGACGACATGCTCGTCAAAAGCAAGCGCGCCCCGGACCACATCGCCCACCTCGCAGAAGCTTTCACCATCTTAGACCGGTACGGCATGAAGCTCAACCCCGCGAAGTGCACATTCGGGGTGAAGTCAGGAAGGTTCCTAGGCTACATGGTCACGCAAAGGGGGATCGAGGCAAGTCCTGAGCAAGTGCAGGCCATCGCCAAGTTAAGATCCCCCCGATGCGTCAAGGACGTCCAGCGGCTGACCGGCAAGATCGCGGCCCTGAACAGATTCATCTCGCGGTCGGCAGAAAGGTGCCGCCTGTTCTATGAAGTCTTGAAAATGAACAAGAGCTTCGCCTGGGAGCCAAGGCATGAGGAAGCATTCCAAGAGTTAAAAGCCTACTTCGCCAATCCCTTGCTCCTCTCGAAGCCAGAAGCCGGAGAAGTCTTGAAGCTGTACCTCTCAGTAACAGAAAGCGCCGTCAGCGGCGTTTTGGTCAGAGAAGAGGAAGGTCAACAGCAGCCGGTTTACTTCGTGAGCAGAACCTTGTTGTCTGCCGAGAGCCGCTACTCCCCGCTAGAAAAACTAGTGCTGGCCCTAGTCATGTGCTCGCAAAAATTAAGGCCGTATTTCGAGTCGCATACCATCGCGGTTCAAACCAATTACCCAATGAAGACTGTGATGCACAAGCCTGAGATAACCGGCAGAATGGTCAAGTGGGCAATACATTTGAGTGGCTTCGACATCGTCTATGAGCCTCGGACAGCGATAAAGTCGCAAGCGCTAGCCGATTTCGTGGCCGACTTCAGTCCCACCCTAGAAAGCCCAGCTCCGGACCAGGTCGTGGCCACTGTCGCCAGAGACGGCTGTCCGGAGTGGACCTTACACACCGACGGATCGTCGAACATCATGGGAGCGGGCATAGGGGTCGTACTGAACTCGTCCAGGGGGGACAATATAGCTCAAGCAGTTCGGTGCGAGTTCGAAGCCACCAACAATGAGGCCGAGTACGAAGCCTTGGTGTTCGGCTTAGTGCTAGCACGTGATCTCTGTATCCAGAAGCTGAGCGTCAAATGCGACTCGCTGCTCGTGATAAACCAAATTTCGGGGGAGTATGCAGCCAAGGATAGTCGGATGACTGCCTACCTCGAGGTAGTCCGCGCCCTGAGTTGGCAGTTTAAGGACATCACCTTCGAGCAGGTACCCCGGGAGCAGAATACTCAGGCCGACGCGCTAGCCAACCTGGCTTCCTCCATTGATCACAAGAAATTTCGAGCTATACCTCTGCTACATATTACCCAACCTGCCATACCCATGGCTGCACCGGAAGGATGCCTGAAACCCGTCTTGGCCCTCGCCGATCCGGCCACCGACGAGATCCGAGAGCCACCCCAGGAGGAACCCACTTCCCCACACGACTCCGAAGAGTCTTGGATAAAACCTTACCTCTCCTTGCTTGTAGACGGAGTCCTACCTGCAGACAAAGCGGAAGCACGAGCCCTCAAAGTCAAACCGGCCAGATTCACGGTCATAGAGGGCGTCCTGTTCCATAAATCTGCTAGCGGAATCCTCCAAAGATGCCCAACCCAGGCTGAAACTAGCAAGATACTCAAAGATATCCACGCGGGAGAATGCGGTAACCACACCGGTGGCAGGAGTCTGGCAAGCAAGGTATTGGGCTACGGCTGGTATTGGCCGACGCAGAAAAAAGATGCTGTTGAATTTGCCAAACGGTGCGACGCGTGACAGCGGCACGCGGCTACTTCGCACCAACCACCCGAGCCTCTACACCCGACGCTCACCCCGTGGCCCTTCATGAGATGGGGCATGGATATCGTCGGCAAACTCCCACCATCGTCCGGGCAGCGGGTATATTTCTTGGCTCTCACCGATTACTTTTCCAAGTGGATCGAGGCGGAAGCATACAAAGAAATCAAAGACAAGCAGGTAATAGCCTTCCTCAAAAAGAGTATCCTGAGCAGATATGGAGTCCCATCCGAGATTGTGTGTGACAATGGGTCGCAATTCATTAGCAAGAAAACTCGCGAATTCTGCAAGGGGTGGAACATTGACTTAGTCATGTCAACACCCCGGTACCCCCAAGCTAATGGACAAGCAGAGTCGAGCAACAAGATCCTTGTCAACAATCTCAAGAAGCGGCTAGTGCAGATTGGGAGCCGGTGGGCGGACGAACTACCATATGTCCTGTGGGCAGATCGTACCACTCCCAAAACCTCCACGGGCCGAAGCCCCTTTTCCTTGGTTTACGGATGTGAGGCGGTCATCCCCACGGAAATCTTGGTCCCCACAGCTAGGTACGGCTTACTCACCAGCGATCAGAACGCCATCGAGCTCGCTCGGAACCTCGACATGGCCACCGAGGCTCGAGAGCAGGCTTGGTGCCGAATGGTGCGTCACCAGCAATAGGTCGCCAGAAGCTATAACAGAAATGTAAGAGTACGGACCTTCCGATAAGGGGACTGGGTCCTCCGGAAAGTCTTCCAGAACACCAGAGACCAAAGCGCCGGAAAGCTGGCCCCATCCTGGGAGGGCCCCTACCAGATTTCGGGCATCGCCGGCCAGGGAGCGTACCTGCTCCGCGATCCCGACGGCCGAGAAGTCCCCAAAAGCTGGAATGCTATCCACCTTTGGCAGTATTACTTCTGATTCCTCTTTAGACTTGTGTGTGTGGTTTTTGCTTGACACTTGATGATATTGTTTGAATTCTTGCATAACGTTTGACGACATTATTTGGTTTCTGCATGGTTTTATTTATATCGTGTGACACTTTCTTCACTTTGAGGTCAATCCATATTGCATGAATGATTGTTTGAATAATTGGTGCAATTCGCATGATTCGCGTAGCATGATTACTATTAGCTATTGCTTGTGTTAAGTTTGCGCACGATGTTTCGTATGTTAGAGCTTTTTGCAACGCACGATTTATCGACTAAAACGCCAGTTGCGGTCCGAGACTCTTGAATCATCTGACGAAACGCTAAGTTCTTAGCAAATCAGGCGCGTACTAAGTGTCGCTAAGTTTCTAGCTACTAGCCTAAACGAGCCGCGCATACGCTCGATCACTAAACTTACAACGCTACTGCAGAGTGTTTTCCCTAGACATTACGCCCAGAGATCATCAAACGGCATTCAAACGTACAAACAAGCAAATAAAGAAAGCAACCCTCGAAGGGGCAAAAGTTACTACTAAACCGACCCCCATGGGCCGGGCAAAGTCAAATACGCCCCGAAGGGCTAAGAGTACCTAGACCTCGAAGGGTCGGCAAAACCATGCAAGTCGCCCCGAAGGGCTAAAGTCTTAAGGCCACCACCGGCCAGAGAAAAGTTATAGACAAACGCCACGCAAGGCAGTGAAAGAACATCCTTAGATAAATCAAGCAGAAGACTCACCAGCCGTCTGGTCAGTCGGAGTCTCGGGAGCATGGGAGGATTCATCAACAACAGGAATGGAAGCGATGGTCACTGGGTTGACGGATGGAGCGGCAGAAGCATTGGCGGGAGCAGTGATAGCATCGGTAGCAGCAGCGGCGGACACAACGGCCGTCACATCGGGAGTAGGGGTAAGAGAGTCCCTCATGGGCTCCGGAGCATCATCCTCGGTGTCGCATCCTCCGTCTCCCTCATTGAAGAACTTTGCGCCGGGAAGCCGCTGGCCGGCTGGAAAACTGTCCGCTAATTTCCTCGCTTCCACCTCTAAGCTCCAAACGCCCCTGGACTCCACCGGCAGCTTCTCCAGCACCTCCACGCGGGCCTTCATAGAGTAGTAGGCCGCGATACCCCACGCTTCATCACCGAAAGCTTTGACCTCTGCTTCGAGCGTCGTCACGCGTGCCCTCGCCTCCTCCAGACGGCGACCTTGCTCCACGGAGAACTGCTCCACTTTCGCTACTATCGCCTTGGACTCGTCCACCGCCGCGCTAAGTTGAGCCTCCCGCTGGGAGACAAACCCCCTTTCCTCGTTGATCTTTTCTGGCACAGCTACCATCCCCTGGGCTATCTGGGAACGGACGCAAAAGGTAAGATAGGGGCGGCGACCAATATGATCAAAACGAGCGAGTTAAAGAGTTTTACCTTAAGGGCCGACAGAGCTCCCTCGTTCACTACCTCGTCAAGGCTCCCCATCAGAAATCGCTTCCTAACCCCCGACGTAACCAGGCCCCTCAATGCCGCCCAGGCCTCCTTTTGAGCTCCCTCTCCAGCTTCCAGAACGGACAGCGGAACTTCCGTGGGCCGCTTAAGCGGCGTCATCCGTGGAGCTTTAGTAGTAGGAGGGAGAGATATCGGCAGTTTATGTGCCGAGCCCCGCGTACGACGGCGAACCGCCTCCTCTACCGAAGGAAGACGGTTGGCACTGGGTCTCCGAAGACCCGAAACTGCGGTTAGGTCAGTTGAGCGGTTATGGTCGAAAGGGGTGAAAAACGGGACAAGGAAAAGAAAGAGTATGAAAAGTAGGGCGCGAAATCTCCTACCAGGCGCCGGAGGGGCAGGAGCGGGGGTAGGGGTCGCGACAACTTGAACGTCATCCTACGATTCTGATTCCGACACGGCTAGGCGAGCGGCCAAGGTGTTCTTGTCGGGGAAGTTTTTAAGGACTCGATCTTCCAGAGGGATATTCATAAGAGCGGCACACGCTTCAGAGATGGTGGGGGCGAAGTTCCTATCTGCAGGGACTATTCGAAAAAGAAGAAGGGAGTTAGCGATTTGAAGTCGCAAACCCTAGAAAAGTGACGGGAAGTAATTGAATAGTCACTTACGATTCACATTCTAGCGGTCGAAAAGGACCGGCTTGAGTTGCTCGCCCATGGCCCCCATCGACTTCTGGTTGACAAAGAAGAACCTTGACGCCCAGCTGGGAGAGTCCACTTTCGGCTTCCACACCAACGGGTTCTTGGCGTTGTGGGCTTGAAGGGTGACGCGTCCCGGCCTCTGTGTGCAGATCTCGTAAGCATGGGCGAGGTCTTTCATGTTGAACGAGACGTCCAGGGCGGAGCACATCTCGTGAATGGTGGTCAGTATCTTCCACGCTGAGGGCATGATTTGCGACGGGGAAATCCTCAGGTCGCCGAGAAAGAGTTGAACCAGGCGCGGGAAAGGGAACTTCAAGCCGATGGTAAACGGGAACTCGAGGAAGCAGATCCAGTCCTGCTTCACCCAATCGAGGAGCTCGACGTCGGGTTTTAGCGCTTGAGTTCTTGGGGGGAAGCCGCTTTCCGCCACCAGGGCATCCACTTCTTCTTGCGTCATGGAGCAGGCATACTGGTCTTGGGCGGTGAGAGATTTGGAGGAGACGAAGCCGTTCGGACTCGCCATCGGAGAAGAAAGAAAGTTTTTTGAGAGGAAGAGAGAATCGTTTGGGATAAGTAGGGACGTCGGAGAGATTTGAGAGAGAGAAAGCGAAATGATGGCAATAAGGGGAAGAGGCTGCAGTTAAGAGATTTGATGGTGCCGGTTTCCAAAGCAGTTTCCGCAGGAAAACCGTCCCATCGCCACGCGTCGACCATCTAATGGTGAGAAGGCTTTCGGCCGCGCTTAAGGAAAATTTCGAATTTACCGCCGGCCGAATACCCTTCTCAGGGGTATTGTTGGGCCTCGTTTTCTCCCCTGATGCGAGCCCAAGTTGTATAAGGCCCACGGTAGCAGAAACGGCCCGTTGGTTAAGCCCATCTCCAAAGGAGGGTCCGTTGGAACTGACGTCCGAAGAATCCGGGAGTGGGAGCGAGCTTTCGGTAGTAGGCGAGAGAAGGAGGCCGAAGATCTCTGGATCCAGTAGCTCACCCACGATCCACGACGACGACGATCGTTAGATATAAGATAGATCCTTAGTAACAGAAAGAGGGGGATCGTATCCAAGATACACACACTTGTAATTCGAATTTGATTAGCACTCAATAAAGCCTATTTGCCGAATCCTTGATTTCGTTATCTTTCAATTGTCTTTTACAAAGCTCTCAAATCGTAACCCCAAACTAGGGTGTTTGAACTAGCATCGTTTTTCACCCAAAACAGTTTCTCTGTTTTGATTACTTGAGGTTGAGTTGTTGTGAAGCTTAAGCTGTTATGGCGAATTCAGGAGTTGGAATTGGCGAAACACATGGCTTACATCTAGGCGAAATTCAGTCGAAGATGAGCTTAGATCCGCTCAATTTGGCGAATCCGATTCACCTAATGCGCAGCTCACAACTAATTTGTTCAATGGAAGTAACTTTTTGACATGGAGCCATGGTGTTCGTATGGCTTTGGGAGTAAAGAATAAGCTAGGATGGAACACTCAAGGTTCCAAAACCTGGATTTGATGATCTGCAAAGATGGATTAGGTGTGACTTTATGGTGAGATGTTGGATTACTCATTCAATGGCACGGGAGTTTTTAGACAATTTTATATATGTGGCGTCGGCGAAGGATCGTTAGGATGAAACCAAGGAGAGATTTGGTCAAGCCAATGGACCTCTTCTATTTCAGCTAAGGAGGAATCTTACTGTCCTGGGTCAGGATAATATGTCGATTCCTGAATATTATAGCAAATTAAAACATATTTGGAATGAGATAGGTACCTTAAAGTCGATTCCGAACTGTTCATGTGGTGCTTTGATTAAGTGTTCATGTCAATTCTTGAAGAGATTGAATGATGTTGAGACTCGACAGAGAGTTATACAATTCTTGCTATGATTGAGTTTTGGATATCATAATGATGTTAATCATGTGCTTGCTTTGGATCCTTTGCCTAGTCTGAACAAAGCATACTCTCTGATTTTGCAATTTGAGGCACAGAAAAATCTTGCTAGCACTACAGATTTTACAAAAGAAGCTGCTCTTTTTGCTGGTAGAACTTTTCAAAAAACAGGTGGTAGTCATGGAGGTTCTTCATCTTACACCGGAAATTCTAGTGACAAGAAGGAGGTGAAGGATTGCAAGAAAGTTAGAGCCGAGGAGAAAGAGAAATTGGCTCTTTCTGTAACATGAAAGGCCACACTATTGAACAATGCTTCAAGATTGTGGGATATCCAAAATGGTATAAAGGTAAGAAAGGAAAGGAAATTGGTCAGGTGTCACAGAATTTTGCTAATCAGGTTGAATTAGTTGATTCTTCGTTTGCAATCCTTGAGCATGGAGGTGCAGGAGAGCAGCTAGATGGAACAACTATGATGCAGATGTACAAGGAGATGAAGGAGATGATGAGAACCATCAAGGGCAAGGCTACAACTGGTGGTTCTCTTGAAGGTTTTTCAGGTAATAAATCTAAACAACATACTTGCATTGTTTACAATTCTTGTTACAATGTAGAGTGCCTTGATTGGATCATAGACACGGGTGCCTCATATCATATGACTTGTGATCATGCCTTGTTGAGTGACAAGAAAAGGTTAGAGAGGCTAATTAATGTTTGTTTTTCAGATGGTGCTCGTACGATAGTTACAGAAATGGGTAACATAGATCTCAAAGGGAATTTTGCTCTTATTAACGTCCTGCTTGTGCCTGGGTTTCAGCAAAACTTAATTTTAGTTGGGAGGTTCCTTGATGATTCACAACTGGTTGCAAAGTTTGACAGTGATTCCTGCTCTTTTCAGGATGCTAAGAGTGGGGAAATTCATTTTAGTGGCAAAAGGATTGCATGACTTTACAAACAGTTTTCAAGGGAAACAAGTTCAGCTTTGAATGTGTCCTTAGGATATACAGATATGCTAAATAAGATTTGTAATGCAGTCTTACCGACTATTGGTCATGATTTGTTTCGTGCCAAACTTGGCCATGCTTCTTGTTCTAAAATTCAAGCACACTAACTCACATCCCCTCCTTGGTTTCCTGAAAAACTAAGAAACAGAACACTGTGTCCAAGTCTTCTACAAAAGTTGAATACCGTGCTATGTCTACAATGGCTAGTGAGCAGCGTGAGCTTATTTGGTTGCACAATCTTATGACAAAATTTCGTGTTAAGATTCCTCTACCTATTCCTCTCTTTTGTGACAACAAGGCAGCCATACATATTACAGAAAATCCAGGAGAGAACAAAGCATTTTAAGTTGGATTGCCATTATGTTAGGGAGCAGTTTGTTACTGGTTTTCAGCATCCTACACATATTAGGACTTCACTTCAACTGGTAGATTTGTTAACTAAACCTTTAGGAGAGTTACAACACAAATTTCTAGCTTCCAAGTTAGGTCTTGTGAGTTCTCTCCCAAGCCTAACGTGAGGAGGGGATGTGAGTTGATGTGCTTGTAACAGATTAAAAGAGTTAGTTTGTTAACTTTGTTTTGTAACACGCTGAGTAGCGTGCATTGTAAGCAGGCTATAAATAGCCTATGTTGACTTTCAATGAAAAATATCTTGCAAGAAAAATATCTTGCAACAACTTTTCATTCTGCTATGTGAGCCTTTATTCTCGTGAGAGTGATTAGGATAGTTCTCCATTTCACACAATATTCACTTGAGATATTCATATATAGCATGGTCCACCATCTCGTTTATTGTTTTTTATGGAGAAAAATTGGAAGAAAGAAATTACGTTTTGTTTCTTAATTTAAAAAAACTAAGTAGATCAATAAAAAAAAAATTGTATTGCCAAGTTGGACCATGCAAGCGGATCAAAGGATCCGCGTTACGTTATATTCTTACTAAAAAACAAAGTCAGCATATGATATGTGGTGTATCGATATTAACAAATGGCATGGTTACTTGGTACACTCTTGGAATCCACTTCTTTTGTGCAAAAGAACGAACTCAATGTAGCCTTTTCCATATCTCTTTTATTCATACCTTAACTTTCCAACGGCATCTATTTGTAAGACACTTCACTTGTTAGCTAGTGGTACGTTTGATAAAGCTCAACATGACCATGTAATAAATGAGATACTCAATCTATAAACTTATGTAGTACGTTACACGTTTATGACTATGTACCGAAAACTCGATTTTGCATGGTACTAGTATTACAAACGTAGCATTTTTTTTAAGTGTTACGCAAGAGGGAGCGTAGAAAGCGGTGGTCATGTCGGTGATTTACTCGTCTTCACGTTACTTTTCTACGTGATTTTTCTCTATCATGTGCTCATGTCTTTAATTTCTTTCTCTGTTTTTTTTTGTTTGAATTAAAAAAATAAAAATAAAGATGAGCTCTATATATTAGTAATTCCAAAACATAATACTGTTATATAATTTGAGTCGGTTCTGAATTGATCGATATACTGTCACCCATCATGTGGATCATCAATTGGTTATATTAATTGAAATCAACCCATGTTGGATAAGTCGTCGATTATATATGTTGCAAAGATATATAGGTTTCGAATTTCATAAAGTTAATTACTACCATGTGTGATGTATTTACTACGTGAAGAAAACCCTAAAAACAAAATACTACGGCCGGAATTAATGTAAATTCATTAATCATTAAGAGGAATAATTGTGAGATCTGTAGATCGATCATTGCTGGTACGGAATCGGAACGTACCAAAACTACATCGCTCACGATATATACAAGGAATAAAGCTCCATTTGTTTCTTTAAAAAGAGCAAAAGAGAACAAAGTTTCCTTAACTACGCGTATAAATGATTGATTATGTGCATGCCAGCATAGTGTACGGTGCAGATTCACCGGCTCTCACATTAATTAATCAAGGATCAATCACACACAGCCAGGCTAATATCACGTGATTTTCAGTTAGACTATTTGAGTCTATTTCCTTAAGTATTGCTAGCATGCACTAGAAGCTAGCTAGGTTGAACCAACATAATGTAGATTCGTGGCCAAATTATACTCCCATGGATTTGTGCATGTACCCTCCATCGTCTAACATAGCTATGAATGCACGAATTACCATACATTCATCATGTATAATTTATATATACTCCCTCCGTCCCATAATATAAGGGACATTTTGCTATTTTGGATGTCTCAAAATATAAGGGACAGTTGCCAAACTTTCCACTTTTGGCAAAACAAATTTACGACATTACCCTCATCAAATCCTTCAAATTACCCACTTTTTATCTCTCTTTTCTCTTCTTTTACAATGTTATCCTCACAAAATCATTCAAATTATACTTTTTTTTTATCTCTCTCTCCTTTCCTTTTACATTATTACCTTCACAAAATCATTCAAATTACACCTTTTTTATCTCACTCTCCTCTCTTTTTACAATATTACCCTTACTAAACACTCTAAATTACCCACTTTCCAACCTCTCCTTAAAACTTGTGCCCAAAGCCCAAATGTCCCTTATATTATGGGACGGAGGGAGTATAACACTACTTTTGTAGAGATGTTATAGTCGGTCGGCTAATATCTATAGTAAGGTCCATGTTATATTCATCAACACATTACACTCACCACATAAGTTCATGGGGTTCCATTTAATTGTACATATGAATACCAAAGTTATTTCTATCCAAAATATACAAGTCATTAACATTGTTATTGAATCTAGTTAATTAAATAAAAACCTGCCTAAAACATAAAGTTACAAACTTACAATCACCTCAATCTAATTAACTCTAGCAAAATTAACCGATTAAAACTAACTTTATCGAGTTCAAAGCTAGATATATGCATAAAAAAGATAACCCGGCCGAATGACAAAGCATTTATAAATAAGAATAATACTCCGTAGGAAAAGAAATGGTGTGCCCATGCTTTCATGTACGAAAACTACGTATACGTATCTATGAGCGTATCTAGTCAAGTGGAAAACAAAGAGTTGGGCCATAAGATCGAAAAGAATGGACGGTCCAGATCATGGTATTTCTCGAACTGGAAAGTCTGCCTCATTGGTTGTCAATCACGTGCCTCACATCCAATCATGTTACTCTAACCACGGCACACCGTATCAATGATCTGTCTCTACTGTTACTAAGAGAGAAACCCGGGAAATTTAACGGCTACAAATCAAACGAGCTTAGCTTAATCACTGTTTTTGCATAGTTAAGCATCATCATCCCACCAACATGGGCCCAATGAATGTAACCCGATCGGGTTGGTTAATTAGATTAGAGGCTAACCAATAAACCAGACCGGGTTGCACCAAAAAGAACGGGTTGGGTCAAGTTTTTGAGGGCTATGGCGTTATTTGCGTGACTTGTGTCCGCTATCGATTAGGGAATGGGGGATGAAATCGTCCATGGATGATGATAATCCATGTAAATTGTAAAGGGATGAAAGTTTATCTAAGTTGAGTACGTGGTGAGCGGGTGATAGATAAAGCACATTTGGTAGATGCATTAGATGCGAATGAATTAAGGCGTATTTCATAAATGCGTTGGATGTCGATACATTTTACCCATTTATCAATCATATACCATTATTAGCAGCTATGTTATATAAGATAGTTTGTGTGCTTGTTAGCAAGCTTAGGCGAGGAAAAATCAAGAAATAGATACCCTTGTTTATATGTTTTACCCGATCCGACCATATTAAAAACCCTAATAAATGTATGTCCAACAAAAAAAACCCGATAAATGACGGGTGAACTAGATATGAATGATGAGTTTTACGGAGAAGGGAAATGGTGGGGGTAACAATTGATCTCACCCAACATGTTTTCATCCTTAGTGCTAACTCGGATAGATTGGATTGAACCGAGTAAGATCGTATCACATATTATGTCTCCAATCAATGAATATCTTTTGTATCCGATTTTGGACTTATCACATATTTCATGTGCCTTCACATAGTTTATACACTATTAATGCTTTGATACAGTTTTGATCATGTGGAGTGGTTGGTTCAATGATCAACTGCGTACATCCATTTTGTGATCGCCATAAGGGTATCATGCATTATTTGCATGCTTGCCCATCCAGCAGCATATGTGTGCATATGCACATGTCTATGACTATTTTCATATGCTCATATGGTTTTGGTCTGACCCATTCGCCCATATCTAGCTTATTGTTGGTATAAACCGGGTCTAGTGAACCGGTTTACTCTAATTGTAATAAGCCAGCTAAACAACCTACTATAAATGGTTGAGTTCTGTAACAGAATATTTCATTGAATGAGAAATTTCACATTCTGTTACTCATTTCTGTTTGCACATTTCTAAGATGGTATCAGGCCTCTTGGTCTTTCTTCCGCATTCTTGATCGTTTTTGATCATTCTCTCAGATCTGTTGATCGTTTTTTGTTCCTTTCGATTGATCAATTTTGATCGCTTGTTTCCCTGTTGCTATTTTGATTGATTCTGTGTCGATCGTGTTTTCTCTTGCAATTTTGCCATGGATCCGAACAATCCATTGTATATCCATGCTTCTGATAATCCTGGTATGGTGTCGGCTACAAAGGTCTTTGATGGATCTGGTTTTTACGCTTGGAGAAGTTCAATGGTGATTGCACTTAAAGCGAAAAACAAATTTGGTTTTTTGAATGGTACTGTTGCGTGTCCAGAAGCTGGATCGGCTGATTTTAGTCGTTGGGAGCGTTGTAATGCTATGATCACATCATGGATCCTCAATTCCATGTCGAAAGAGCTTGTTGAAAGCTTTCTTTTGTCTGGTTCCGCGAAGCAAATCTGGGATGATCTTGAGGCTCGTTTTTCTCAGAGCAGTGGAGCTCACATGTTTTCAATTGAGAAGGAATCGAGTATGATCCCTCAGGCTTCAGATAATGTTTCTGGCTATTTTACTAGGATTAAGCGTCTTTGGGATGAACGTGACTCCATGATGAATCTTCCTGCTTGTTCATGTGGTCTTGCTGATGCTTTTAGGAAGCAGATTGATACTCAGCGACTTCTTTAATTCTTGATGGGGCTCAACGATTCTTTTTCTGTTACAAGAGGAAACATTCTTATGTAGAGTCCTCTTCCTAATGTTCATGTTGCTTATTCCATGGTGCTTCAAGAAGAACCACAAAGAGGTATTCAAGCCAATAGTAAACTTCTTTCGGATGCTTCTTCTTTGGTTGCTCAATCTGGAAATTCAGGTGTTCATTCTAAGTCTGGCAATCAGAATTCTGGTAATTACAGTGGTGCAAATGGAAAGGGAAAACGTTCATTGTTTTGAACTCATTGCAAAAAGAATACTCATATAGTTGACAGATGCTACAAAATTATTGATTATCCACCAAGATCTCAAGCTAATGCTCACAATGTTTCAGAGGCTGAGTCTTCTTCTGGAGATAGAGTATCTGTTATTCCTGGTTAATAAGATGATCAATATGCTCAGCTTATGGGGCTTTTGCAGCAATCTTCTCTTAATTCCAATGCTCAGTCTATGGCTCACATGGCAGGTATTACTTGTTTCTCTCCTTCTTTGAATTCCTCTAGAGATTTTTTCTCCAAGGATACTTGGATTATAGACACAGGAGCCAGTGATCATATGTCTTACAATAGGGCTTTCTTTCATGAATTACATGCTTTGCCTTCACCTGTGTCTATTTCCATGCCAAATGGTAGCATTTTGGTAGTCAAATATGCTGGTTCTGTCAAGATTTCAAATGAGATTACTCTTAGAGAGGTGTTGTTTGTTCCAGAATTCAAGTTTAGTTTGCTATCTGTGTCTAAATTGGCTGCTCAGTTCCAATGCACTGCTTGTTTTGACTCTAGATTATGTTGGTTGCAGGGATCAACTCTCAAGAGGAGTTTGGTTCTTGGTAGGGTCTCTAAAAAGCTTTATATCTTCAATAAAGATCAGTCATCTGATCATTCTCCAGTTAATTTGAATCTTGTTTCAGCTTGTCTTTCTAAAGAGAAGTCTGCTTATTTGTTGCATCAAAGGCTGGGGCATTTACCTTCTGCTAGTTTACAACTTTTGTTTCCTTCTTTAGTTGTTAATAAGGATGAGATTTTGAGTTGTGAAGTCTGTGCTAAAGCAAGGTTCACCAGGAAGCCTTTTTCACATAGTCAGATTTCATCTACATATCCATTTCAGTTGATTCATGTGGATACATGGGGGCCATACAAGACTCCTACAGTTGAGGGTTTTCAGTATTTCATTACTATTGTGGATGATTTCACACGTGTTACTTGGACACGTTTGATGAAGTCTAAGGGTTCTGCCTTTGATATGCTCAAGACTTTTATTCAGCTTGTTGAAAAACAGTTTGATTGCTCAGTTAAAACAGTAAGGTCTGATAATGCTTTGGAGTTAGGCACAAGTCATGAAGGTGTTAAATTTTTCAGCTCAAAAGTCATTGTGCATCAAACCAGTTGTGTGTATACTCCACAGCAAAATGGAGTTGTTGAGAGAAAACACAGGTACTTGCTAGAAGTTAGTAGAGCACTCTTGTTTCAATCCAAAATTCCTATGAAGCTCTGGGGTCATTGCTTACTTACAGCTACCTATATTCTCAATAGGCTTCCATCAACAGTTTTGAATGGGATGTCTCCTTTTGAGAAACTGCATGGCACACCACCAGAGTATGGTTTTTTGAAGAATTTTGGTTGTCTTGCATATGCCTCCTCACCTAAGCCTGGACGAGATAAGTTCATGCCAAGAGCTATTTCCAGTGTTTTCTTAGGATATCCCTATGGAGTAAAAGGATATGAGCTTTTAGACCTTGCTACTCATAAGTTTTTGTATCCAGAGATGTGACCTTTCATGAGATTATTTTTCCCTTTTCTGTCAAACCACATCTTGATTCTTTTTCAGCCTTACCATTACCTATACAAGAGCATTCAGATTTTGAATCCACTTTTGAACCTCAACCAATTCAACCTATTTAACCAATTCAGCCTATTCAGCCTGTTCAACCTGTTCCACTTAGAAGATCAACTAGACAGATTAATCCTCCTTCTCATCTCAAGGATTATTTCTGTAATTTTGTATCTTCTAATTTTGAACATTTCCCAGATCAAACAATTTCTTTTCATGCCCTTTCAGCTCAAACACAGACCCTTATTACTACCTTAGATCATTTATCTGAACCATGTTTTTATGAAGAGGCTGTGCAAAATCCTCAGTGGGTGAAAGCTATGGATTTGGAGCTTAAAGCTTTGAAAGACAATAACACTTGGGATATTGTTGACTTGCCAAAAGGAAAAAGGCCAATTAGTTCTAAGTGGGTGTACAAGTTGAAACTTAAAGTTGATGGTTCTTTGGAAAGGTACAAGGCAAGGCTTGTGATCAAAGGTTGTACTCAAAAGGCAGGCATTGATTTTACTGAAACTTTTTCACCAGTGGTGAAAATGACAACTATTAGAGCCTTAGTTGCTACAGCTGTCAAGAAGAAGTGGAGTATGTCTCAGTTAGATATTAATAATGCATTTTTGCATGGAGATATTGACACAGAAGTTTATATGAAAATGCCATTAGGCTTGGCTCATTTATTTCCTAGCAAAGTTTGCAGATTGAATAAGTCTCTTTATGGACTTAAGCAGGCCTCACGCCAATGGTATAGTAAGTTGTCTACTGCACTTGTTTCTCAAGGATTTACACAGTCTTTGAATGACTACTCTCTCTTTCATAAGAAGACAGATTCGAGTACTATTTTTTTGGTGATATATGTTGATGATATTCTGATTACTGGAGATTCAGAGGATGAGATTCAGTCTATTAAGGAGTTTCTTCATGCTCAGTTCAGTATCAAAGATCTGGGGCAGCTTAATTATTTTTTAGGCAAGGAATTCATTCAAGCTTCTCAAGGTATGGTCATTACTCAGAGAAAGTTTATTAAGGAATTGCTTAAAGATTTTTGTCCCGCTTCTTTGAAGAATACAAATGCTCCTTTGGATAATTCTGTGAAGATCAAAGTTGATACAGAAAATTTGCTCCCTGATCCTACTCCATAAAGACAGCTTGTTGGAAAGTTAAATTTTCTAGTCAATACAAGGCCAAATTTGGCATTTACAGTGCAGTACTTGTGTCAATTTATGCAATCTCCTACATATACTCATTGGAAGTCAGCAATACATACATTACAGTATTTGCAAGGGACTTCAACAATGGGCTTGCTTCTCAATTCCAGTGCAGATTTCTCTCTTCAAGCATACTGTGATTCTGACTGGGCTTCATGTCCTATAACCAGACGGTCAGTCAGTGGATTTTATATCACTTTAGGTGGGGCACCTTTATCTTGGAAGAGCAAGAAACAAGTTACTGTATCTTTATCTTCAGCTGAGGCAGAGTATAGATCTTTGAGAAGGGTCAAAACTGAACTTGCTTGGCTTAGTCGACTGCTGCATGAGCTGGATGTTCCTCAAGTCACACCAATACCTGTGAAATGTGATTCTCAGGCAGCTATCTACATAGCAAAGAACCCAGTTTTCCATGAAAGAACTAAGCACATAGAATTAGACTGCCACTTTGTACGAGCTAAGTTGTTAGAAGGTCTTATTTCTCTTACTCATGTACCAACTTCTGCTCAAATAGCTGATGTACTTACCAAAGCATTGCCTAGTTCAATTCATGGTAGTTTCATAGACAAGTTGGGATTAATTCCTTTGAAATTAACCTCCAACTTGAGGGGGGATGTTGGTATAAACCGGGTCTAGTGAACCGGTTTACTCTAATTTTAATAAGCCAGCTAAACAACCTACTATAAATGGTTGAGTTCTGTAACAGAATATTTCATTCAATGAGAAATTTCACATTCTGTTACTCATTTCTGTTTGCACATTTCTAAGACTTATCAAACCGGCTCGATTGACTTGACATATCGATGCATGTTAGGAATAGAAGAATATTGGCCGGGTCAAACCGAATTCGAGCCAGTTACATAGGGGTTCAAGCAGTTAAACGTTACGGATAGGTTGGAAATTGACGAATGAGACCGATTCGTCTATAAATCAAAATGACTTTTATAAAAATAACGAGTTGTGTCAAATTAATATTTTGACTTCAATTTAGTTGATTATCTAAATCATTAATATATTTTTTTAATCGAATTTCAATCCTAAGGTTTTTTAGACTGTTGAACGAATAGGACCACAACAGTAAAATTAATCTTAGCCTCTATGATTCTAAGAGATACACGAGAATAATTAATAAATAAAGAATGCTAGAAGTTCATGCAAATAATGGGAACAATAGAATTTGATTGATAGCAGAGTTTAAACCATAGAGTGAGTGAGTGGGGATCAAAGCTTGGACCTGGTGGTTGCCGACACCAATTGAACCGCCGACACCAATTGAGCCACCGACAGACGGCAACAGTAGCCACTTATAATAGTATTAAATAATTTAGCAGGAGTAACATGAACACATTTTGTTCGCAAATTCAACAAACCCCCATGTGTCGGTGCCGTCTAATTCCGGGAGATTTGAGATATTTTTGTTTATTACACTATTTTTAATGTTTTCAGTATTTAAAAAAATATACATTGTGCCTTCTTCGCATAGGAAGGTAGCATTCTTAAAGTCAAATCAAAGAAATCAAACGATATCGAAAATGGTTCTTGAATCTTCTAATAAAAAAGATAATCAAGTTTAAATTTTATTTTACTATTTTGAACAAGAGGCATTTATTTTAACAAACTCAACATTTTCTTGAAGCTAATGCTTTGACTTTGCACCCAATAATGCCATATTGACATACTACTCTTTCCTACTAACTACCAACTTTTTTAAAATTCTACCAATTCGTAACTATTATACTGATCAACACTAACAAAAGTTTCAAAAAACATATGCAAATTGGCTACAATGACAACACTTTATTGACTTGCTCTCACAAGCCACATAAAGTGACAATGCTTTAGCGTCTTAGCTGGCACACATGAGGCCTACATCAGCACCATGTGATTACGCCACGTGTTATTCAAAATCTTATGCTGGACAATGACGTGGAAATCACATTACTAGCTATGATAGTACCGTTACTTCCATGTGATAGAGAGAGCCAAAGAAGTAGCCTTTAAATTACACTAATTAATACACTATGCTTTTGTTGATAAGTATAGTTAAAGCTAGCCTAAAGTTTGATTAGTGATTAAACAAAAGAACCTAGGCTTCGAGACTTTAGAATGCAGGGCTATGACCCTATGAAGGTGGGCACGTGAGAGGAGCGTGGATGCAAAACCAATCGGAACGGTCCCAAGTCCCAACTATGAACGAGTCAATTTTGCTCATTAAGGCCAAAAACATGGACTATTAGCAGATTTGGGCCGGGCAAACAGGCCAACTTATGTACATTGGATAGTTCGCTTCTCAATATTTGTCCCTATTTTTTTTGTGTTGCATTCGGTGCAAAAATTATGGTTCACCACTTCACCTAGCTCAATCGCGCGCAAAATTCAGATTGGTCGCTTTGTGGTCTCATTTTCCATACATGCCAATGAGAAGAGTTAGACTCGAATCTCTTGACCAACACTTGTACGAGTCTAACAAAAACACGGCTTGATCACTAGACCGGTTGCGTATTAGTCATCAAGGGATGGTTGAAAGTTGCAAAAGAGTATCAAAATTCATTTCGAATAAAAACCGTCGAAGTATTGGTAAACAACAAACCGACGCCCTATCTTCTCCGGTGTAGAAGATAATAAGACACATTGTCACTACTCACTAGCTAGAAAAGTTCTCATCTAGTCAGCAACTTCCATTTTCTGATACTGAAAGCTATAAATCGTTCTCAAACTAAGGGTGTAACTACTACAAAAGCAATCTTTGACAAGTTAAAAAGATGGACACTGACTGAGATGATGATGATGATGTACCTCTAAAATGCTTAAGCCGACTTGTACTTTTGAATGGAAAGATCGATGTGTAAATAAGCCATGCAAGCCATGAAGAGCAAGAAGAAAACTGATACCAACATCAGCGGCTCAGCAAGCATATAGATGGGGTTGAAAGTGTAGTACACCTGAAAATCAAGAAAGAAAAAATAAGTTAACACCTTTATAAATAAATAAAGAGAGCAATAGTTTACATTAAACACAACAGCAAAAACCCCGAAAGTAGAGATGTATTCAATAGCATAGTTCACAGAATTGACTATAGACTGAATTTGATCTCTGAAAGGGCCGAACTAGAGCTGCACACAGTCTAACTTAACAAGCACTACAACATATATGCATTGCCTAATTCCACAACGATTATCTTCAGGACGCATCAAATCAATTTGGTACAGAGAGTAGTCTTTTTAGCAGCAAGATTTCAAGAAGATTGTTTATCATAAATTACCTGGAAGGCTTGATTGTGCTCTGGCACTGCATTCCTCTTCTTCAGAACCACAACAGTTCTACCAACTACATCAAGGTAGGAGTGACTCTTCTGCAAAAATCAACAAACAAGGGGATTTTTTAGATTAACAAAATCAAAGTTCCACAATAGTAGATCCCTGGAAAACACTTGAATAAGCAGAGAACTGTAATAACTGAAGGAGAAAAAAACAGAGAATGTTTCTAAATCAATAGAAATGCAATATCTGAATCTTTACAAAGATACATATAGGTGGTAATAAAAGTCAAAAGTACCTCCAAATGTTGCTCCACAGAAAAAGGAACCACAACAGACGGGTCTTTAGATCCCTCTGGCAACACTACCTGAAATGAAGAAGTTACTAATAATCCACATTGAACTATGAAGACAAATATACAAAAGAATGGGAGCATTGAAAATAATTAATTTTCCAAAATCAAGCTGTCATAAATACCTTAACTATCAGGTTATCCACAACTGTGTCCATCAGGGGACATCCAAAGGTAAAGTTGAGGTAGCGTTTGCCATCAGGTGACTCGAATAGGAAGTCTTGCAAGGGTAATCCATATCCAATGATAAAAGTTGCCTTCCAGCCTCCAAACAGAGGATAGCGTGGCTCAATTTCCAGCTCCGACTGTCACCAAATGAACAGCATTTGTTAGAAAGTTTTAATTTCTTTGCTTGCACTTATTTTACTGTCTCTTTGAGACTCAGATTTGTGAATTACTCATTCAGTTTCCATACTATATGTCTTGCTAGCTTCTCTAACTTCCTTACTTTCTGTGTTGCTAACTTCTCTAGCTAACAGATACATAAGATCAGTAGCCTGATTTTACAGGATTAGCTACCAGATGCAAATCATATGAACAATTAAACACCCGTTAAGGTGTCTTGCCAACCCAAAGTAAATCCTAAGAACAGCACACAGCTTTAATATAGATAAACTAAACATGATATTAGAAGCCATTGAGAGTAAAATGACGTGGACATGAATAGGCATTCTTTCTAGTTGCTAGATCAGCCCTATGTGTTGATCCATAATTGTCCCGCCAAATACCCTTCTCCAATACTGTTTACAAAACTTGAAGAATAACAAACCTTTCTTGAATCGCCGCGTAAATGTGATGATGAGATGTTTCCTATTCCATCTCGGTAGTAAACAGAATGTACTCGGGGAGGCAGTCTAGCAAGAAGAGACTTAAATGATGATACACCACTGATAGAAGGCCTGGATTGGTATTCTACCCTGTAAAATATAACATGTGAATCATAAGCCATAACAAGGAACTCAGAAACATGCAAAAAGTTCAAGTCTAATAATTCTTAAGTAGGCAGACAGGACCAGTTGAGGTGCCTTTTGGCTTTTGCAGATTCCATTACAAAAAGAAAAGAAAAAAGAAAAGATGTCTAGTTGTAATTCTGCTGCACACAGCAATGATCTGATTCTACCAACACATTACAAAAATTTAAAAAACATGTTTGGTTTTGGCACTTGGCATCCTCGGTAAGTTCAACAGTACAAACTGATTTCTTTTAACGACTTCTTGCCAGTTCTATAGAAACTAGAAACGCTAATCTTGTTGCCAAACCAGACCCCAGATGAGAAGTCCAGAAATACTGGTTTAAGTTTAACACCTAAGGCAAGGCTTCAATTACACTTGTACAGTATGGCAATACAAAATTACATATAACAGAATAATCTAGAAAGAAAAAAGAACACTTCAGCTTAGGAAAGGTAGCTTCAACAGCAATTTCATTTATGAAATATTTGATGATGAACATCCAATATTACTCATGCATTGATCATAATATTACTTATCAGAAGCAACAGATCTTACCTTGAAAACACACCTTTGTGTCGAGCACCTGCATGACCCAAATTGTAATGCTCAGTAACCTGAATGCTGCCCCAGTGTGAAATTTCAACTTCACGCACCAGCTCCTCAACAACAGCAAATGGGTTGTTGTTCTCAAAGTGAACTAATATAGGTGAATATGAATACGGAGGTTGATCCTCATAAGGCCCGTATTTCAACTCCAGACCAGCATGGTTGTTAGGTTCTACTTTGGTGTATGATTCCACCCTAGCACTTGGCATCCTTAGGAAAGTCGCTTGCTTTTTTATTGTATAAGGAGATAATATGAAAGCACTATCACGGTAATAAACCAACTGAGATTCAGATTGACTGATTTCTGCAGGGAAAGGCTCAAGAGAATGAGTAAAAACGTATAGGACCTCAAGCGTTGTGCTGCCACCTGCACCCAAAGGCTTGGCTAATGATATGGTGAAAACTTTTGCACCATTTGGTCCATCAGGCAACCTCGGCTTTACATCAAGAGTAGTGTAAGTTTTCTTCTTCTTCTTTCCAACAGCAACAGCTGCTTTTAGTACAGACAGTTTATCTTGCTCGCTAGGCGGGAAGGCAAGGAGGACTTCTGAAGCCGGAGACTTCCCAGAGTTTTCAACCTAATAAGCAGCCACTAAGCATATTAAACAATACACTAATCTACACATTTGGAGTCTAATTAATTACCTTGAAGACAGTGAAGAAAACTACCCATTTATCTTAAAGCTACAAAATACGCAAACATTTTGAAGGAAAAATGGGCAATTATTATAATTATGTCAGTTGGCACTTGGCAGAAAATTTTATCTTCTAAGACAGCCAAATGTTTAAAGATCAAATCATGGACTTCACTGAACGCAGATTTCTCTCTTTAATTCAACCATGGAAAGAAGGATTCAAGTGGTCTATGCTCTTATTAACTCATCAGGCAGAAGCAACAAAGGGAATTAAAAATTCAATACCTTGAGTGTCAAAAACACCTTCACTATGTGCGAAGTCAAATCAATCTGCAAACAGCAACAAGCAAATTAAGGATCTCAGGATCAATCAAATTGATGGAACCAGGTATATAGAAATGTGATACTAATAACAAAAACAATTCCAACTTCTTAACAATCGGCTACGAGGTGGTTAAAAAAACCGCTTGTCCCTAATTTTACAGCCAATAGTTCAATTGTTCATCTCAACAAACCTAAGCTACCTTTTCCTCCTCCATCACACTCCCATTTCCATCAAACAAATATTTAAAACGATTTCCCTCAAAATCGGCCAAATCCACATCTCCCTCCCACTCAGATCGCAAAAAACATAAATCTGGCTACATGTATAAACCCTATCCAAATCTCAGTGCACATGAAAAATTAACAAGCAGCACAGACGAATTACAAACGTAGGAGATTCCCTAAAAGCATCAATCGATCTTAAATCGGGAAAATTCGAGAGAAAATGCAAGCAGCGAAATAAAAATCTCACTCGGCGCTCGGCATTGATGATCTGAAGCTCTTCACTAGCGATCGTGAAAGACGATCTGAGAAGGAGAGCGAAGGTAAAGAGCAGAAAGAAAGATAGAGCACGTCCAACTCGGAGCTCAGCTCCCATGGCTTCCCCTGGATTTTCTTCGTCACTCTTCGACAAGGAGTTTGTTCCCTGAATTGGTTCGCTTCGAATGGACGACTCGAGGAAGACTTTTGTGGAGGGTTCGGGTCTAGCTTGCGGGTTGACTATTGGTCTGGGCCTTATAATTAAAAGCCTGACATTATGGGCCAGTTTGAATGGCCCAAACTATGAAATTCGGCCCGTAAACACTTGAAAGATATGCAAATATGGTATCATCATATGAATTCTGAGGAACCCGATCGCTTGACTTGGGGCCCAACCACAAATGGGGATTATACTGTCTCTAGCGCCCACCGGATTTTGACAGAGGACCAGCACTTGCCAGCCCGTCTCCAGACCTTGTTCAAGCTCATATGGCGAACTCAAGCAACCGAGCGTGTCAGAGTTTTCATGTGGCTAGTGGCTCAAGGGCGCATCCTGACTAATGCCGAGCGCCACCGTCGCCATATGGCCCACTCGCCCACTTGTAGCCACTGTGGTGACCGTGATGAAACCGTCCTTCATGTTTTGAGGGATTGCCTGCTGGCATCAACGGTTTGGCGTGCTCTCCTTCACTCTGACGGTGATTTCTTCCGCCTTGACCCAGTCTCTTGGGCCACTCGGAACCTTCAGCGAGGCTTCAATTTTTACGATGATCTGCCTGGCGATATCACCTTTGGAGTCACCGTCTGGTGGCTTTGGCGGTGGCGTAATGAACGGGTGTTTACCTCAAAGACACCACGTCCTGATAAGCCCGCATTTATTCGCCAATACGTTTCTGAAGTTGTTGCTGCCAATCAAGCGCATCAGAAAACGCCAGGGGTTGCAGCTCCCAGAGTTGAAAACATCATCTCCTGGATTAGACCTGATGCTGGTTGGCTGAAGATTAACACAGATGGTTCCAAAGTCCATGATTTAGCTACTGCAGGTGGTGTGATTAGAGACGACCAAGGAAATTGGGTCTTGGGGTTCGCTAGCAATCTCGGCATTGCCACGGTTCCCGTAGCGGAGCTGTGGGGCATTTTGCACGGTCTTCAGCTGGCATGGAACAAAGGTTATCGTAGAGTCGTTGTGGAAACGGACTCCCTCCTCGCCATCAAGCTCCTCAAGTCCAAAGTTCCGGCAAATCATCCACTCTCCAGCCTGACCCACCAATGTCAAGGCTTTACTAGTAGGAATTGGTCCTTACAACTCCGACACATATTCAGGGAGGCTAATCGAGTTGCCGACAAGTTAGCTGCCCTTGCCCATGCTATGCCTATCGGTTTACACGTTCTCCTTTCCCCGCCTACTGATGTTCTATCAACTTTGTTAGATGATGTAAATGGGTTGGGCTACCCGCGTCAAACTCTAGCCCTATCTTTGAATGAATAATTTTAGGAGCTCGCCTCCTTCGACCGAAAAAAAAAAATATGAATTCTTTCTCGTAAATTCCAAAATGTGACATGAATTCTTCCCAAAGGAAAAAAAGTTTCGTTGGGAGCTTGGTATTGGATGAGGTGCAATTTGTGACTCATGTGAAATACGAAGGATGCACGTACAAACTATAACATAGATGACGTTTAGGCAAAAAAAAATCAAGCAAATGTCGTATGAAATACTTACTTTTTCAAATGCGTGTATTTTTGCTTAAATGTGTATACAAACTGGCCTGGATTTTCATCTATTTTGTATTAGTACGCACCCTATCATTTTGCAATCAAAATGTGCAAAATTTTCTATTCACCTTGCATGGTTTTCTAAGAGATATCTACATGAATCGTTCACATTTCTCGCATATAAGGGGCCATTGAGTAAAACCATGGTTCCTCTATAAGTCCCTACAAAGACATGTCGCATATAAGGGGCTAATTCACGGTGAACTTTGTTTAAAGTTGCTATGTATGAACACCATTAGAGTCCCTGCAATCACATTAGTCTTGAACGCAATATAGATGTTCATCCGGCTTAGAAAAAACCATCCTTTTCAACCAAATGGCAGTCACATAAGATGGAGATCTTCTCTAGTCTTTCAGCAACGTCAACTGATACGCTTCTGAAATGGTTTCAAAAAGGGCCTTTTATGCAAAAATATACGCATACAACAGACTTTCACAAGAACTACAGATCTTGTGACCAACTACAAATGGGTAAGAATGGAAGAAATGGGCAAAGGTGCTCATAGCATTGATAAAAGAATATAGTTCAACAAGTATATTATATATTTCACCAGACTTGAACCATCCTCCCCACAATTACAAAATACTTGTACAGTTATACCCATTTCCCCGGTAACCATCTCCATTATGTACCACCGACCCCCATCCCAACCACACACACAAAACCGATCAAAAAACACAATATACTCTGAAAACAAAACCCCTAATCTACTAATATATCCCCAACTCACCAAAATACAGCTTGCAACTACTGTTTTCATTTCTTTATTGACCCCAACTACGAAAATAAAGCACCCAAAAGTGATTACTGCTTAATACCACACTAAACACATTTTACCTTGGTTTTGGAGAAGCAAATGACCAAATTGTGGCTTGTGATCTTGCGAGCATCTCAACCATTGATGGTGTTTGGTAAGGCTGAACAAAGCTAGAACCGTCAATGGAGTCGCCTCTGACCGTAGCCCTTTGCCATGAGTGTGAGCTCAGCCCTGACAAGATGTATGCTCTTCCTGAAGCCTCGTAGACATGCCTACTTTTCATTCTTTCTTGCATCTCCTTTAGCTCAGCATCTAATGCAATACAGAGTAAATCTTGACTCTTTGCTGATGCCGTGGATTGCAAAATCTTTCTGCAATTTTCCAGGACAGAAATTGCACTGTTCAAATCCCCTTGCTCAGCTGCTGTTCTTGCTTGTCTCATGGCTTCTGCTGCTTTAAGCCTGTTACGCTGTCTGTCTACCTCTATTGAAACCACCTCCTCCTCAATTATAGTTTCAGGCCTTTCAATCTTCACCTCTTCACCTTCAAATGTCACCAATTCCTTCGTGACAGGGTCTCTAAATACGCATCTGACTTTCATCAGCAAAGTCGAGTTTTCAAAAGTTTCTGATGGGATATTCAATGAAACAAGAAAATCTCGCTTTTCATCAGCGTATAAATCTCCTACATCAATAGTTCCTGACCGTCCATCATCAGTCACACGGTTGACATAGCTTCCGGCTTTTATCGATACAAGGTGTGTGTTTGGGTGCATGCATTCGACTTCTACACGCAACTCCTGAACGACGACACTTAAAAGACCGCCTATGCACTGAGCAAATGCATCCTGGATAGCTGCCTCAGCCTCAATGAAAGAAAAAGTACCTCCAGATATCTCTGAAATAGAATGCATTAAAGAAGCATCGTGATCGGTGCCAAATCCGAATGTGTGGACAGGAATCTGGAAACCTGATCGGTTTTTACCCTGAATTGATAAAGGAAGAAGCAGCTGATAATCCGGCTTGTTATGTTTGCCATTGACATTGAACCCAGTGTAAGTGTCTCGCCCATCTGACAACAGTATGATACTAGCAACTGAATTCTTTTCTCTTCGTTCTTCCATTACCTTAGCTCCCTTTCTAAGGCCTTCAGCTATATTAGTCCCACCATTTGCTATCAGAGAGTTGACAGCTTGTAATGCCTGTTGACGGCCGGTATCAGACATTCTCAGCAGAGGAAAGAGGCGGCGAGCGGTGGAGGAGAAGGCAATAACTGACAGCCTGTCATTTGGACCTAAATTCTGGATCACGAATCCCATGGCTCTCTTGAGAAGTGCAAGCTTAGTACCCGCCATGCTACCACTGATGTCAAGCACTGTAACAAGATCAACAGGTGTTCTAGTTGAACCAGAGATAAACGGTACACCTTGTAAAACACTGCTTATAGCAGCCTTGAGATGGATTAAAACAGTGAAACTATCACGAGATTTGTTTCTTTGGATAGACGAGACTTCAGGGTAAGTTTGGATGTCTATAGTTTTCAGAGAGTTGGTACTTGCAGCAGAAAGATTTGATGTGCTTCTCAAAGCATGGTCAAACTTGCTCAAACACTCGTCGTCATTGAATAGAGCAGGCTCAGTGATCTGGTAAGGTGGCAATACATGTCTGCTTGGACGAGGAGGGATTCTTTGAATTAAGGCTTCTCCTCCGGGATGAATAGGGCTTTTTAAGGGAATCTCCTTCCACTTGGCTCGGCAAATAGGGCATATTTGGTTACCATGCTTTACGTTCGAGGTAATGCAGTGGAAATGGAAGGAATGAGAGCACTCAGCAGTGAAAATAGCATGACCTTCTCCAGCCTTCAAAGCAGCCAAGCAGATTGAGCAGCTCTTCTGTAGAAAATAAAATTCCAATATGGATTAGATGAACTGGTCTTTAGATTTCATTCTTGACACTTGTCTTCCTTTCAACCAAAACAAGTAGTAAAACAGACATATGCAGTAAGTTAAGCTATGCACAAGTTCAGATCAGAACAACAAACAGAAGACTCCGTCAACAGCAAACAGTAATAACAAGTACCACTTTTAACAAGGAATTAGCTGGATTACTGGATCAGCTATCACCAAGTTGCATATGAAAGGTTCCTCTCAAGGAATTACAGTACAAAATCACAGAGCACCTTTGAGATTACATGAAAGCAACTTTACAAAGAAGCACGAGCACGAGGTACAGAACAGAACACATCCGCACAGTTAGTCTCCTTGAATTTTCCACCCAAACAAACAGCAATAAGCTTAATTATCACCTAGTTAAGTTTATTTTTTCAGATAAAAGGGAGCAAAGCGTTTGGAGTGTTAATAATTATCCTCACATCATGCAGATAAAGGTCTTTAGCTAAAGCAATCTACAGGAACGGAAACGTTCCAAGTCAGAAGCTATCAATCTCAGAATCTCAGTGAACAGCATGGAGAACAGGCCTCAATTTGAACAAAGAAAGACCGAAAATTAGACCTGAGAAGAAGATCTGCTCGAGGATCTCGACAGCTTAAACCGAGCCGTTGAGAAGACCGCCGGAGACGGCGGCGTGGAAGGCCGAGAGGCGAAGCTGCTCCAGGCATCTTTCGAAGCGGGGCGGTGAGAGAGAAGAGCGGCGTCGGAGAACTGCTCGCTCGGCGGAGGAGAGTCGTCGTCGTCGTCGACGGTCCTCGGGACGTAGTAGCAGAGATTCAAACCAAGCGCCTGCTTCGCCTTCCTCCATTTGCTCCCCATCACTGTTGTTCCAAATCAAGCGGATAGCAAAAACTGCGGATTATCGAGAAAGTGCGGGGTTGAAACTAGGGTTTTTTGAGATCGGAGTCGAAAGAACGGGGGAGATTTCAGCGCGGAAAGGGAAAAACGAAGTGGAGAGCGCGGAAATCGAGGCAGGTGAAATCGGGAGTATTATTTCTAGAGAGAGCGATGCAGATTCAGGGAAAACGGAGATTTCAATCTTGAATTGAGACCTTCAGGTGAGCGATAATGGAGCTCTGAGAGCACAGCAAGAGAGTAGAGTTGTAGTGGTTGTACTAGAAGAAGAAGATTTGAGCTCGGTCGCCATTGAAAGGAAGAGAGAGAAAAGGAGAGAGGAAAAGAGAAAGGTTTTGACTTGATGAGTGAGGTAGGTGATCTGTGGTCTGGCTATGGTTATATTGTACTGGTGATACTAATTAAAAAAAAACATGGATTTGATTTTATTTAACTTTTTAAAGTTGAATTTTCAGGCTCGGGCTGGTGCTTTTTAGCTGTTGACGGGAATTGATTCCCGAAACTGCCCTTGGTGTTTTGACTTTTATTTTGTTGCCATTATTAGCGTTAATTTAATTATGACTGTCATTGAGTGCCCCGTGCAACAGTGGTCACAGTATCGATTCTCATCAGGAGTGGAGTAAATATTTAGATCTTCCCTAGTCTACAATGAACATATAAAAAGGAAAACTAAGAAGAAGAAAAAACAGTAGATATAGTATCAAGTACAGTAATTGAAAAAATACTTTTGTTTCAATTAATATTTTAGTGTACAATAACTAATGTATTACTCTCTCCATTTCATACATAACCATATGCTTATTTTTTCTTATGTCATAATACTTGTTTATTTCATATTTTTTCCCATCTTTTTTCCATTTATATACCTAATAATTATCTTTATCATAATTATTACACTTTTTCATATTTCTTTAAACAAGTAATTAACTCTATATTTGATTGGGGTAATATAGGAATACCATTTTTTTCTTAATATATGTGCAATGTCCAGATGGTCATGTATTTTGAAACGGAACGAGTACTAAATTAATACACCATAATACTTTTAAGTGTGCTCTAAGAAAGAGCTTGTTCGGGAGGGCGAATGGATGGGCGGCTTTGCGCATAATGTGGGGGCATGCTCGGTTCCGATGGCAGAGCTTTGGGGCGTCCTGGACGGTCTCAAGTTGGCCTGGAACAAGGGCTTCCGCAAGGTAGTGATTGAATCAGATTCTAAATTAGTTATTAACCTGCTACAGAGTACTATCAAGAAGAATCATCCTCTTGCTAGCCTGGTTATGCAATGCCAAGGCTTCCTTAGTAAGAGTTGGTCGATCCAATTCCAGCACGTGTTCCGCGAGGCGAATTCCGTTGCGGATTCCCTTGCGTCGTTAGCTTTTAATTTTCCTATAGGTATTCATGTATTGCTTGCCCCTCCCAAGGGGATTTTTTCTTTGTTGAATAACGATGTAAGGGGTCGGGCTATCCCCCGTTTGATGACTACTTAGCCCTTTTTTGAATTCTAATAAAACGCCCCTTGAGGGCTCGGAGAGTACCGCCTCTCTTTCAACCAAAAAAAAAAAAAGAGCTTGTTCATGGTAGATTAGGTTGAACATCCATGTGTTAATTGTACCGACCTTAATTCTTACCTAATCAAAAAACAAATGTGCTCTGGAAAATAGAGTTTGATTTAACAAGGGTCTCTTTGAAATGGAGCCAAGAAATTTACGATTCGGTCATATATAAAAACACATATCGTTAAACCTGATTAAGCTAGAGTGTTGAGACTAAACTTATCCCACATCGGGAATTTGAACCTAAAACCACCCACCATATAAGTACATGGGCTACTTTCCTTATTGCCAATTGGTTTTAGGTGGAACCAATGTGCTTAGTCAGGCCTACCATGCATATGCGCGCGAACCGACGTATGAGCCCCCCACGTCATTTATGGCCCACCGAGATTTAACATGGTATCAGAGTTTGTTCGGTTCGGGTCCCGACTTCTTGGTCTATTGGGCTAGCCGGCCTTAAGGCACGAGACGTCAAGTGCAACTGCCGAGGCAACTTCCCATGCAAAGCTTAATCGTTAAGTTTTGTCGATAACCATTTTTAGGCCTGGATGGAAAGTCTAGAGCCGCAACTGCCTGGCCTCGGCAGTTGCACTTGAGGGAGCTTGTTGAGACTAAACTTGCCCTATATCGGGAATTTGAACCTAAAACCACCCACCATATAAGTACATGGACTACTCCCCCTATTGACGATTGGTTTTGGGGTGGAACCTCATGTGCTTATGTGTCAGGCCTACCGCGCATATGCACACGAATCGACGTGTGAACCTCCCATGTCATTTATGGCCCACCGAGATTTAACATAGAGACAATATAATGAAACCGATATAAACCTTTTTGCAAATAACACACATAGGGCTAAAGTTGCTTATAAAAAAGTAAAAGGTTTAGCTCCATAAGCGATAAGTCTTCCGTCTTTTTTTTCATTTGGAAAGGTTTTATAAGAGCATTCACAAATCACAACAGAGAATACAAATATTTCTTATTTATTAAAAAATAAAAAAATGTAAACAATTTATCTTCTTTTACAGAAAAAATGTGCACGAGTAAGAAACATTTCTCTGAAAAAGGTTGACATATTCCCTTATTTTTTTTTTATTAAATAAAAAATATAAAAGAAAATTTTCCATTATGAATGCTCTAACGGGAAAAGTATCACTTATCATTATCCTATCCTACATTCTACATTTTTTTTTGATAAGGTAAAAATTAGGCTCCCACCTACGGGGGATAACCTAGAGCATCCTTTCGGATGAGAACCTTGAGTTCTTGGTGGTTCGCAATGTGGTCAATAGGGAGATCGTGGCCCAGTTTTGCAATTTTATCAGCCACGCCATTAAGAGCCCTATTCACATGCCTGAACTTGACTGACTCGAACCCTTGGAGAAAGGCCCAGATGTCCGAGATCAGTAGGTCAATTTGCCAAGGGCATTTTCTCGTACCCTTAGCAGCTTCGATGACCGTCAAGTTGTCACCTTCAATTTCAATATTTGTATACCCTAGTTGTTTGGCTTTCCTAACTCCATCTCGAAGCCCGAGATCTTCAACAATCAAAATCGAATTATTACCGTACTTTTTAGCCCCCATACAGATCACTTCTGCCATGTGGTTTCTAATAATAAATCCGGTTGAGGTTGATTCGTCATTCAATTTTGACCCATCAAAGTTAAGTTTGATAAATCCATTTTCTGGTTTTTTCCATGATGTATTATGTTTCTTTTGCTTTTGCTTTTTTTGTTGCCACTCCTCATCCTCCTCATTTTCTGTATATCTCCTTGATCGCTTCCAACTACTAATTTGTGCTCGAATGTATCGGGGTAAGTCTGCGATTTCGTTGCTTGGGTCTTGTTGGAACACCTTTAAGTTTCTTTGGTGCCATAAGCACCACCAGATTACAGCAAGATCTGTGAATATGTCTGTACCGACTAGATGGTGTATTTCTGTTATCATATTTCTTGGTGATTTGTCTGTAGTATCATAGTTCATTATCGCATCCGCTATTGCAGGGTTAATTTGTCGTATAATGCATTGTGTATGTGGGCACTCTATGAATAAATGGGTGATATCCTCACTGGATCCATTACACAATATGCAATGTTGAGGAACTGCTACCTGTTTTGCTTGTAATCTATTCTTAGTTGGTAGGCCATTCTTGTCAATTTTCCATAGAAAGTTCTTAACTTTTGGAAATGTGTCTAGTTTCCAAATCCAACTGTTCTGGCTCGGGTTCAAATTATCTGTTCTTGCTACTAGGTTAACAGCTGAGGTTGTCGAAAACCAACCGTTTTTACTTGGGGCTCAATAAAGACGGTCACGCAAAGGGTTTTGTGGGATTTGTACTGTGGTGATTTTATCAACTACATTTTGAGGGAGTAGTTGGGTGAGCTCTTCATAGTTCCATTCCTTGTCGTTAGTTATAAGGCTACTCACTTTCATTTCCGCATCTATGTAGTCTGGGTGTAATGCATGATTCTTCAGTGGCTCATTTAAAGCCCATTTGTCCGTCCAGAAGTTGATTGTACTTCCGTCTCCCACTTGCCAAATCAGACCTTCTATAAATTCAGGTCGTAGTTTCATTAGTTGTGACCATTGCCATGATGTGTTTGCTTGTTTTTTATACGTGAGAATGAAGTTTTCCTTCAAATATTTTTCTGTGACCATCCTTACCCATATGTTGTTTGGTTCTGCAATTATTTTCCATAGTAGCTTCATTTGTAGAGCTTTATTTGTATGTTCTGATTTCCTTATTCCCAGACCTCCAAATTTCTTTTGTTTGCAAACTCTATCCCATCCAATTAAGGGTTTATGGTTTCTGTCCTTATTCCATAGAAAGCATCGATTTATTTGGTCTAGTTCATTATGAATGCTAGTGGGTAGCATAAAGCTTTGCATAACGTAATTCGGCTTTGCGGTTAAATTCGAGCGGATCAAGGTAGCGCGACCCTCTTGAGAGAGGCCGTTGGCTTTCCATTTGGTCAATTGTTTCTTTGTGTTCCCTACAACATCCCTAAATGTTTCTTTACTAACTTTACCATTGATCATAGGGCAACCTAAGTATTTGTCGAGGTCTGACATTTGTGTAATACCTAACGTTTGTTGGACTCTTGTTCTCCCTTGATTGTTTACAGATTTTGAGGGGTGAAAAGTAGACTTGTGATAATTTACTTTTTGACCTGAGATAGCACAATATTCTTCGATTATTTGCTTGCCCTGCTCACAAGAGCTTTGGTTCGCTTTGCTAAAGATGATAATATCATCCGCGAATGCGAGGAACGGGATTGAGGTGCCTCCGCGAGCAAGAGTGAAACCGATTGGGGCTCGTGGTCTGTTAATAGTTTGTTGGAGTTTTCTTGCGAGGATTTCCATTCCAAGGATGAATAGGTAGGGTGAAAGGGGGTCTCCTTGTCTGAGTCCACGAGCAGGTAGAAATGGTTCGGTTGGCCCGTTATTGACAAGGACTGAAAAAGATACAGTTTGAATACACTCTTTTACCCAATTGAGAAAGGTGTTACAGAACCCAAATTTTTCCATTACCTTGTTGAGAAACTTCCAGTCAACTCGATCATACGCTTTCTCCATGTCTAGTTTGATGGCTAGCCATCCATCTTTTCCTTTTCTACCTCTAAAGGAGTGGAGGATCTCATGTGCAATGAGAACATTGTCTTGAATTGCTCGATTAGGGACGAAAGCACCTTGCAGTGGATGTATAAGCTTTTCCATAACTCGTTTTAATCTTTCAGTTATGATTTTCGCAATGGTTTTATAAATGGTAGAGCATAAACTTATGGGTCGAAAGTGGTTGGTTGATTCTGGGTTGTCTTTTTTTGGGAGTAGTGTGATAAACGTGTGGTTTATTTGTTTCAGTATTTTCCCCGAATGGAAGAAACTTTTCACCGCTTTGATAACAGTGGGTCCTACAATGTCCCAGTATTTTTTGTAAAAACCGGATGACATCCCATCAGGACCTGGAGATTTGTCTGATCCTATCTGCAACACGGTTCGATGTATTTCTTCATTGGTTACAGGTCTGATGAGTTCTTCATTGTCTGCATCAGATACTTCACAACCTACAAGGCTTAGATAATTCTGTAATAGTGTTTCGTTAATTTGTTCAGACTTATATCGTAGCATGAAATCCTTGCGAATCTCATTTCTAATGTTCTCCTCCCCTTTTATCTGAGTTCCAGAATTTGTTCTAATTTCTTTGATAAGCTTTCGGTTCCTCCTACCGTTGGCTATCTTATGAAAGTATCCGGTGTTTGTGTCATTCAACTTAATATGTTTATCTTTAGCTCTTTGTTTCCAATAGATCTTGTGGAACCTGAGAATTTTATCTTTTTTCTCTATTAATCGGAGTTGTTTCTGGATGAGGTTAGGAGTTGGGGTCGTTTGTATACAGTTTTGGATGCTGGTTAATTCTTGTTCCACGGTTTTGAGTTGTTCAAAAGTATTACCAAAGGTGCGCTTGTTCCATTTCTTCGCATGTGCTTTTGAGTTGTTCAAAACTATCCTACATTCTACATGAAAACTATGTATAATATTAAATAATTAACTTTATAGTTTCATCGCTCGTACAAATTGAACGGAAACCAGAGATTTTTATCTTAGCCACTAAATTATATCTATTCTCGGTTTTACATGTGTCCTTCTAAGTTCTAATATGAATTTGTTAGTAACTCGATCTTTTTGGGTGAAATTAATACCATTTCTAAAGCTTATACTAATTAATAATGTGTATTTCAACGGAAACCGGCCATATATAGTAGGGGTATTTATAAACAGATATCTGATTTGATTAGACTAATCGGATCGGATATCCGGTAAGAAACTTTATTTAAATTGATGTTCGTATCCGGTCCGGATAATTTCGGATATCCGGTCCAAATAACTCGGATCGGATTGGATAATCCGATCGGATATCCATTTACGTTATAAACACTTAAATTTAAAGTTACATAAGTTAGTTTACAAGGTCCAAGTTACAATTATACATAGAAAATGAATAATACATGATGTTGTAGTACATTAGAGTCGAACTCTCAACATTTAGATATCATTGGAAAGAAAAATATAGTGAAATTAATTAACTTACTTTGAAATTATATTATATTTCCCAAACAATACATTATACGGAGTAAGTAATATAATCGGATATCCGCTGGAAAATATATTCATTCCATATCCGGTCCGTTAATCCACTAATTTTTACCTTATCAGAGCGAATTTGGATCGAATCGATCGGATCGGATATTTTTAAAGAGTCCTGATATATAGCATCCCATGAAGGACTATTGATAATTTCATGATTGACGGGTGTCAAAAGTCAAAAAACAACGACGTGCTGATTGCTTATGCTAGATTAATAGCCATATCGAAGTGGGGGTGGGGTAATTTACTGGTGTGCTTAGTGGTTAATAATTTCATCTTAGTGTACTTTCCAGCATGGTATGATTGAGACATGCACACGTGCATTTCACTAAATGTTCGCTTTGAACTTGGAAGCCAATTTAAAACCTAATGACTCGGTCTATAATTCGAAATATATAGTGCTGGTAATTTTTTCTACATACTCTATACTATTTAAATTTTATGCTCTTAAAAGAGTAGAATAATCAAACACAACAAATTTCATTAAAAAAATGGACATCACAAAATGAATACGCACGGTAAAAAGGGGCGGGTCAGTAAAAGATACAGTAATTTACTTGGTCGTGGTAAAACATGAGAAAAATGCATACAATTATGGACGAAAATCTTCTGTCCCCTTCGCACGTCCCACCCGCACGTCCCACTCCTTCCTATTGGTTGATGTTATTTATTTCGGTAGAATTAAAGGGAAAATATAGGGGGGACCCATAATTTCAACCAATAGGAAAGAAGGGACACGGGAGTGGGACGTTCGAAGGGGACAGAAAGATTTGAATCTTACAATTATGGCGATTGACAAGAGTCATTTCTTGTAGTAAAAACTGGCGACATCGATCTTTTTCACGTAATTGATATGCGCATTTTTTTGCATGATGATTATAAATAAATAAAGAATATTCGTGTGCCGTTGACCTTCCACGTACATGATGCAAATCTTAATTTTTATATGATCTTACTTTAGTTACTAAGAGAAAATATTATTCCTCATCCATGACCTAATAATTTAATTTGCAACCAGAATTTTTATTTTATCCGCCTTTTTCAGGGAACAATTTGGATTCTTTGCCTTCTATTCCAATACGATGTCGACAAGCTAGATTAGACTTGTAATGTATGATAAATCTCCATTTTGGTTTTGAAATTTTGTTCAAAAAACATATTAGTCATATATCAAAAGCAAATTAAGTTTGTAATGGATTATTCGAATTATCCATTATAGGATTCATATATAGGTAAACGCAATATCAAAGAAGTTTGTATTAATTGAACCAAAAAAAATAGAACTTACTTAGTATTAAAAAACATATATATGATAACTTACAGCTTGCATGTATATGGATACTTTAGACAATATATTAGACCCATAAAGGCGCAAAAATTAAACATAATTATATACAATTCAAATTAGTGGATGTGTGGGTTTTGATGTTTTGGTGAAAGGATTTTTATCAAAGAATTACCCATATAAGCTCGACGAATTAATCAATCATCATAACTATATACTAAAGAGGAGGTTAAAAATAATAATTAGCACGACATTGGACCACATCATTCATCTTGATTAAAATACTTTAGTTGGTTAATTTTTGTTATAGACTCCACATGTATTTAAAATATTAAAGAATATATATCATGGTATCTATAAGTTTTCCTTATATATATAATTAACTAATCATACTATATACTAAATTATAGATTAAAATAGTAATATAGAAAAACATATATCAACTCCAATTAAATATATAATTAAAGTTATAATCTATAAACATTAAAATAAATCTTACAAATCTTAGGAGTATTCAGTCCTTATACAAAAGTTATAATCCTATAAGTCTTTGTTCGAGTAAAAGAATATATTATAGCAGAAATATTGTGTCATTAGACTAAATTCGATAAAAACAAAAATAATAATACAAGATTTTATATCAAACTATTTTTTTACATAACTTTATACAAAATTTAAACTAATTTTTATATTAAATCGAATTCGTGCCTTCAAGGCACGGGACTTATACTAGTATACTTCTAAATTTGAAGCAGTTAATGGTAGTTTTGTCGTTAACGTGTTATAAACCACCAACCCTATTTATAATATTTGATTTTTATCTTAATTTTCTATCCCTTCATACTTAAAAGTTTAATATATTATTAATTAAATACATATTATCTATACGTAATATATTTTTAGGTAGCAAAAGATAAGTTGTAGCCTATTTATATATACATACATATATATATATACAAATTGTATGTACGTGATTTTTTTTGTGATCACAATAATTATTTGAAGGTTTCGCATGAAGTTTTGTGATCTTATTGCAAGGTTTCATGAAGTTTTGTGATCCGATGAATTTAATCGTTTCTTTTTGCAGGAACATTGCGTCAACTATCAATATCTACTTATATAAATCTTATTGGTGATCTTGATATAAAAAAGATGAAAAATTGGAAGTTACATGTTCGGTGTATTCATACGTGGAATGCTATCCATTTTGCGATAACAATTGAATTGTTGGCAAAGAGATGATCTTTATAGATGACATGGTTTTATTTAGTTTCCTCCAATTCTTTACTTTGGAAACGGTTTTCTTTACTTTAACTATATAATTTTTTATATCCCACTCATCTATTTTTTAATAATTGGTTTTTTCTAGTGATTTTTTATCCATTTATGAGATGCACATAATTTTTGTAATTTTCTATCTTTATTATTTAAAAAATAGTAACAATAGCATATATATAATTTTTAGTGGTTAACATATCAATTGTGAAGTTTATAATACTAATAAAATTTATAAATTACTTTATTTAAGAATCTTATATAAAATAAAAAAAATCATTATGCTGATTTACAATTTTTTTAAATTTAGTATATTCTTTAATTTCTATAACATATGTTGCGAATTTGACTACATTATATTTGACAATTGAATTTTATCATTATAATCAACTAATTAATTATGGAAATAAATATCCAAAAAAAACCTATATTAATGATGATACGATGTTTATATTAAAACGTCTCTGCACAAGGCGCAAGTCATAGACTAGTATCTATTATAGGTGATCCAATGTAACAATTGACATGAAATTGAATACCAACCATTTGAAGCATGCACGAGAACAGATCGGAGAAATGAAGGAAGACAAATTCTATGTCCACGTTCGTTTCTCCCCTCTGCTCTCGAGTACGTTTCAAAGTTGTTTTAGTTTACTTTGATAGTTAACATTAAATTATGAGGGATGTAGCATCAAATAAGTATACATATATATAGTTGTTTCATTGTTTGGATGGAAGTATTTTTTTTGATGGTCTATTAGGTTAAGTAGGCATTAAGAATCCCATAATCTCTATTTTGGCAATAGCTTAAGCCATAAGTTAAGGCTTCCCGTAAATAAAGTCTAATAAGAAATATATAAACGTTGTAAAATCGATCATATCATAAGTTCATAACTATATACTAAAGCGGATGTTAAAAATAATATTTAGCAGGAAACGTGCCAACTTCTCATTAGACCGCATCACCCATCTTTATTAATACAATTTAATTTGTTTAATTGGTTGCAATTTTATTATAGACCCAACATTAAATTGTAAACATAATAAATGTATCCAAATCTTTAAAAAATCTATCCAAAATTGTACATATAATGAAAATCTACTATTTATAATTTTCAATAGATGTATTTTTATTTAGTTATATTTTTAACTTGGGATCTATCTAATATGTTATATATCTTATCATTTCCTTATACAATAATTGTAAAACTTTGGTATTTACGTATGTCAATAAATAAAGCTAAAAGTTATGATCGGGAAATCTAAAATTATATGATATTTGATTTCTTTTTATTTTTCTATCAAAGTTTGAATTGCATATTTGAAGAAATTCAAATTTTATATGATATTTGAATACGTATGTCGATTGCCCCAATCATAAACACAAAATTCTTCCACAAAATTCTTCCAGAAGTGTCTAGTATGTCCACATCTAGCATTTCAAGTTCCAATTTCCAGCCTTGGACTTGCTATCGTGGCCACCTCTGTGCTCAGCGCATTGTTCTCCCATTTCAACTTCTCGTTCTCGCCTGCCAAATCGGCCGCCCGTTGGCCACCGCCATTGTTTCCGTTCTTGGACGTAGTCGGCGATGACTTGGACCCCGCTTCCTCGCCTCCCGATGCCGACGTGGACGGGTTGCTAGTTTGCGGAGGCGCCGCCTTTTGCCGCCGGATTTGTAGGAGGAGCTTTGGCTGCCCCTTTATGAAGTTGTCGTTCCCGAATTCCCACTTGTCTGACGCCACCTTCGTGAATCCCTGTTCCACATCTATCGGTCAATTGAAAGGTCTAGCTAGTCGCTTTTTTAGCAATTCGAATTTCTGACCTAGGTTTAATTGAAAGAACAAGATTGGGGGAGAGAAAGAGAGAAGTGAAATTGCATACAAAGGTGTTGAGCTGGCGAATGAAGCTGGAGAAATTGTTGTGTTTGATGTAGAGCGGGAGCAATTTGTTGGCGAAATCGGTAGTGTTGAAGACGACGAACGTGTTCCCGCCGGCGCCCCACGAAACGACGTCGTCGGTGGCGGGATCGTCCACTAGCTGGTACGTCTTCTTCAGAAACGATGCTTGTGTCTCATTCGGGCTCTTCTACACCATTCTTTTGTTTTTTTCTAAGATCAAGTTTTGTTCACACAAAGCCTATGTGGGATTTGAACCCACATTACCGTGCATTTAGCACGTTGCTCTACCATTTGAGCTAATAGGCTATGATTATAATTAATATATAAACAAAACCAAATCTGTCACACACACAATCCATAACAAAAACTCTGTCACACACAAAACCCATAACAAAAAACCTGTCACCACTCAAACCCATAAACAGAAAAGCTGTCACACAAGTAAAACAATCTGTCACACACAAAAATCATAACAAAAAACCTGTCACACACAAAACCTATAACAAAAAACCTGTCACACACACAAACCTATTAACACAAACCCTGTCATACGAACAAAAACCCAACTGTCACACACAAAAAAACAGACCAAAAACCCTGTCACACACGCCTACCACACAAAACCCATAACATAAAACTTGTCACACACGAAAAACATACCAAAAACTCTGTCATACATAAAACCTATAACAAAAAACTTGTCACACACACAACCCATAACAAAACCCCCTGTCATACACAAAAAACAGACCAAAAACCTTGTCATACACAAAAAAACATACCAAAAACCCTGTCATACAAGTCTGCCACAAAAAACCCATAACATAAAACTTGTCACACATAAAAAACATACCAAAAACCCTGTCATACACAAAACCAATAACAAAAAACTTGTCACACACACACAACCCAAAACAAAACCCCGTGTCATACACAAAAAACAAATCAAAAACCTTGTCATACACAAAAAAACAGACCAAAAAACCTGTCACACAAGCCTGCCACACAAAAACCATAACATAAAACTTGTCACACACACACAACCCATAACAAAACCCCTTGACATACACAAAAAACAGACCAACAACCCTGTCACACATAAAAACTATAACAAAAAACTTGTCACACACACACAACCCATATCAAAACCCTTGTCATACAAAAAACAGACTAAAAACCGTGTCACACAAAACTCTTGTCACACACACAACCCATAACGAAGCGATTTGCTTGCTTACCGCGGTGGTGGACGGTGGAACGACGGTGTCGACGGTAGAAGGGCGGTGTCGACGCTCACTTTTCTAGATCTAGGGTTTCTAGATCTGGATCTAGAACCCTAAATCTATCCCACCAACACCGACCACCTTGGTTGATTCCCACCGACACTACTGCCCCGTCGTCGTCTTTGGGCGTCGTCGACCGAGACCACTGCCCGTCGTCGTCTTTAGTTGTCGTCGTCTTTGGCCGTCACCGTCGCCGCCGACCGGATCTAGATGAAAAAAACAAGAGGGGGAGAGGGGGGAGCCGCCTTCGCACGATGCTACACCTCGGTGGCCGTCGTCGCCGCCTAGTGGATCCGGTGGAAGAAAAAAAGAGGGGGAGAGGGGAGAGAAGAGAGAGAGGGAGAGAGTGAAATGGAGGAAGAGAGAGAAGAGAATGAAGAAAGAGAGTAGTTTTTTTTTTGGGCTTTTATAGTGCCAAAAGAGGCTAGATACTACATATAATTTTAATGGGGGTTAGGGGTTGTTGAATTGTGAAGTGGGCGGCTTCGCCGCCCCCTTCCCTCCATATTTTATGGGTGGTTAAAAATAAATAGTGATATTCCGGGTGGTTAAGTGGATTATGGCTATCTTACTGGTGGTTTTATATGGTTGACTCTACACTATCTAATACTCAAATTTATCTTTAAAGTCGTACTATCTATCTTTAATTTTATTTTCCTTATAATTTTTTATCATCTTTCTTAATTGTTTGATTTTTTTTATTTTCCTTAACTTGACTGTTTTGCTCAAATAGATATTGACTTCCAGGTTTTTTATTCAATTAAGTCATATAACTAAGATTTATTTAATTTGTTTTGGAATTCATAAAAGAGGGAAGTGGGTGATGAGGATATTTTACCCACATTACAACACTCCCTAACCCCCCTTAAAAATTTATTCATCAATTAGCCCCTTTAGCCCACTATAAAAACCCAAAAAAAAACCCTATTCTCTCTTTCTTCATTTCTCTTCTCTCTCTTCATCCATTTCCCTCTCTCCCTCTTCTCTCTCTTCTCTCACCGTCTCCCCCTCCCGACTGCCTCGTTCACCCCCTCGTCGGCCAACCGTGCGAACGCCGCCAGTTGGCTCTACGGTCTTGGCGAGATAAAGATCTGGTGAAATCGGGACCGAAGCGATGGATGGAAGCGACGAGATCGGGGCCGAAGCCGCAGCGACGAGCGAAGAACAGTGGCGGCGAGCGAAGTGATTCCCCGAGGCTTCCGACGACGACAAGCGGTGGCGACAAGTGAGGTAAGCCGCGTTGGTAGAGATAGATCTAGATCTAGGGGTTCTAGATCTAGAAATTGTAGACCTAGATCTTGATCTAGAAACCCGAGATCTAGAAAAGCTTTTTGTTATGGGTTTGTGTTTATGGGTTATGGGTTTTAGTGTAATAGGTTTTGTGTTTATGGGTTTTAGTGGTGACAAGCTTTTTGTTACGGATTTTGTGTGTGACAGCTCGTTTTTTGTTCGTATGACAGGTTTTTGTTATGAGTTTTGTGTGTGTCAGTGTTTTTGTTATGAGTTTTATGTGTGACAGCTCGTTTTTTGTTCGTATGACAGGTTTTGTGTTTATAGGTTTGTGTGTGTGACAGGTTTTTGTTATGAGTTTTGTGTGTGACAGGGTTTTTCTTATGGGTTTTGTGTGTGACAACTCGTTTTTTGTGTATGACAGGGGGTTTTGTTATGACTTTTTTTGTGTGACAGGGTTTTTGGTCTGGCTTTTGTGTATGACATGGGGTTTTGTTATTGGTTGTGTGTATGTGACAAGGTTTTTGTTACAGGTTTTATGTATGACAGGGTTTTTGGTATGTTTTTTTTGTGTATGACAAGGTTTTTGGTCTGTTTTTTTGTGTATGACAGGGTTTTTTGTTATGGGTTGTGTGTGTGAGACAAGTTTTTTGTTATAGGTTTTATGTATGACAGGGTTTTTAGTATGTTTTTTGGGTGTGACAAGTTTTATGTTATGGTTTTTGTGTGGCAGACTTGTGTGACAGGTTTTTTGGTCTGTTTTTTGAATATGACAGGGTTTTTGGTCTGTTTTTTGTGTATGACAGGGGGTTTTGTTATGGGTTGTGTGTGTGACAAGTTTTTTATTATAGGTTTTGTGTATGACAGGGTTTTTGGTATGTTTTTTGTGTGTGACAAGTTTTATGTTATGTGTTTTGTGTGGCAGACTTGTGTGACAAGGTTTTAAGTATGTTTTTTGTGTATGACATGGTTTTTGGTCTGTTTTTTGTGTATGACATGGGGTTTTGTTATGGGTTGTGTGTGTGTGACAAGTTTTATGTTATGGGTTGTGTGTGTGTGACAAGTTTTATGTTATGGGTTTTGTGTGGCAGGCGTGTGTGACAGGGTTTTTGGTCTGTTTTTTTGTGTGTGACAGTTGGGTTTTTGTTCGTATGACAGGGTTTGTGTTAATAGGTTTGTGTGTGTGACAGATTTTTTGTTATAGGTTTTGTGTGTGACAGGTTTTTTGTTATGGTTTTTGTGTGTGACAGATTGTTTTGCTCGTGTGACAGCTTTTGTGTTTATGGGTTTGAGTGGTGACAGGTTTTTTGTTATGGGTGTTGGGTGTGACAAGGTTTTTGTTATGGATTGTGTGTGTGACAGATTTGGTTTTGTTTATACATTAATTATAATCATAGCCTATTAGCTCAAATGGTAGAGCAACGTGCTAAATGCACGGTAATGTGGGTTCAAATCCCACATAAGCTTTGTGTGACAGGTTTTGTGGTGACAAGTATATTGTATGTGGATAATAGATGAAAATTGAGGGTTTTGTATGACAGGTTGTTTTTTGTTCGTATGACAGGTTTTGTGTGACTGGGGGTGTGAGGTGGGATGCGGTGGAATGGGTGTAATTTTTTTTTGTATGACAGGTCGGTTTTTGTGTGACAGGGGGATGCGGTGGCATGGTTATAATTTTGTTTTTTGCCCAGGGGCATTTTCGGAAAAAAGCCTAATTACCACATTTATTTTTGTGGGAGACCTCTCACTACACAATGTAGCCCACAAGGGCTACATACCCTTTTCGTCCTTCATAAAATTTAAAAATTTATATAAAAAATGTATTTTGACCCCATCTTATATTTTTTACAAATTGTTTTTAACATTTTCTATTAATTCTCTAATATTTTCTATACCAATTGTTTTTTAGATTCAAAATATCATGATCTTTGAGATATATTATATTTTAATAAGATATGTTTGTTTTGTCTATTCGTACATATAGAGGCAAAATATTATTAATTAAATATTATGATTAAAACAACTAAATGTTTAATTTGTGTATATCAAGTTAATGTTTTGCATACTAAAATACAAGCACATATAAATTGCATAATAACGTATTTTATTGAACATAAATATAAGTTCGTGATTTGCATAATAACATATTCTTAATCAGTCATTTAACAATTAAAAGCTTCTAATATTCGATGAAATCAAATTATGTTGAAACTTTTATTATACACATCACATTAATATTCTATTTATTATATATCTAAAACTAAATTTAAAAATACAAGTCGTGCATGGCACGACAGGTACAACTAGTAAGTTATAATACTCCATGTAAGCTCATGTTGACATAATTAAGCTAGGCTTTTATATAGCATTATACATTTTTCCAGTGGTCAATTACATAGGAGATGGCTCAAGACAATGAAGTTTGTGTGGATATAGTTATATTGAATTTATCTATTTTTTTTGAACCGGTAAAAATTAGGAGATCCCCTTAAGGGGGACGTCCTACAGCGTCCGAATGGACGAGAACTTTCAGTTCTAGATGACTCATGATGACATTAGTAGGGAGGCTATGACCCATTTTAGCAATTTTATCGGCCACAGCATTACACACTCTACTGACGTGGTTAATTCGGACAATCTCGAACCAGTTTAACGAGACTAGGATATCTGCAATTATTATTTCAATGTCTCATGGGCTTTGTCCCTTTTTGTTAACTGCATTAATTACTACCATGTTATCACCCTCTATCTCTAGTTTTCTTAGTCCAAATTCTTTGGTCATCCTAATTCCATCTCTCAATGCCAACGTTTCAATTTTTGGTACTGATATATTTCCATACTGATTCGTTCTTATCTTGATTACCTTCGCATTTTGGTTACAAATTACTACGCCGGAAGCGGTAGATCCGTTAGTTAGTTTAGATCCATCAAAATTCAGTTTGGCAAAACCTCGGCTTGGCCTATGCCAAGTAGTTGTCTTCCTTTGCTGACGTTGTCTTATTGGTCGTTTATGTGTTTGATCATTTTCTTGTTCCGTCCAGTTTTTGGCTTGGGCCCAACTGAAAATCAGAGGTTTTATAAACTGACCTAAGTCAGCTATAAAGTCATTATCAGATTGTTGGAATGCAAGCCTATTTCGTTGATACCAGATTCCTCACCAAACAAAAGCCAGTTCCGCAAAATCCTTTGTTCCAACTATTTGACCAATTTCTATAATGATTTGCCTTGATGATTTATTTGATGAGTTGTAGCTTTGCAAAGCATAAGCAGTCTTTGGGTTGATCTGTTGTAGTATGTTGCGGGTGTTGTCACACTTGACAAGAAGGTATTCAATGCCCTCATTCTGGCAACTACACATAAGGCATCCTCCTGGAACAACGACATTTTATCTTCGCAATCTATCTTCTGTTGGGAGACCGTCATTGTCAATTTTCCATAAAAAATTTGAGTTTCGGAGAAGTATCTAATCTCCATATCCAAGAGTTTGATGTACGATTGTGGTTCGTAATTTTAGTGATGTGGTCAGCTGCTGAGGAGGTTGTGAACCATCCAAGCTTACTAGGGGCCTAGTATAATCGATCTGTGATCGCATTTTCTGATATGGGAATGTTCTCTATTTGTTTGACTTTCTCAATTGGTAGATATTGTCTTAACTCGTCAGTTTTCCATTTACCTTCCCTAGAGATAAAGACATGAGCCGTACAATTCTTATCAATTTCATGGGGTGTAAGGACATATTTCTCCAGCGGCTCGTTATCCACCCATCGGTCTGTCTAGAACTTAACTGTTTTGCCATCACCAATTTGCCAAATGAGTCCTTGTTCAAATTCTTTTCTTAACTTCATTAGTTTATTCCATTGCCATGATGTGTTGGTTTTCAGCTTGTACGAGAAGAGACTGTCTTCTTTAAGATATTTTTCCTTGATTATTTGAACCCAAATGTTGTAGGGTAGTGCAATGGTTTTCCATAACAGTTTGAATTGAAGTGCTTTGTTCATGTGTTCTGTTTTTCTTATACCTAAACCCCCACATGCTTTTGGTTTACATATTCTATCCCACCCTATGAGAAGTTTATGGTTTTCACCTTTGTTCCAGAAGAAGTTTCTGTTTAGTTTATCTAGCTGTTCATGTATGTTAGATGGTAGCATAAAGCTTTGCATTACATAATTTGGTTTGGAGGTCAGATTGGATCTAATGAGAATTGTCCGACCCTCTTGTGATAACGCATTTGCTTTCCATTTTGACAGTTGAGCTTTTGATTTTCCTACCGTGTCGCTGAACGTTTCCTTGATCACTTTCCCATTTATAATTGGGCAACCTAAGTACTTTTCTAGGTTAGCCATGGTGGGGATGCATAGGACTTGTTGAATCTGTTGTTTTGGGTGGTTTGTCACGAGTTTAGAAGTTTGGAAAGCAGATTTGTGATAGTTTACTTTTTGTCTTGAAATGACGCAATAGTCACTAACAATATTTTTTACCACACCACAAGCATTGTGGGTGGCCCTAGCGAAAATAATGATGTCATATGCAAACGAAAGGAAAGGTATTTTTGTTCTATTTCTTGTTAATTCGAAACCAATTGTTTTGGACACGGTGTTAGACTCTTGTTGAAGACGTCTTGCTAGGATTTCTGCACCTATGATGAACAAATATGGTGACAAAGGGTCTCCTTGTCTTAGACCCCGTTCAGGGTAAAAAGGATCTGTGGGTCCGTTGTTAACTAGTATAGAATACGAAACTGTCTTCATGCATTCGCGTATCCATCCAAGGAATTTGACATTAAAACCAAACTTTTCCATTACTAATAATAAAAACTCCCAATCCATTCTATCGTATGCTTTTTCCATGTCTAATTTCATTGCTACCCATCCATCTTTATTCTTTCTTCCCCTAGATGAATGAAAAATTTCATGCGCTATAAGAATATTGTCATTGGATTTATCTATTGTGTGCACTAAGGGCACACTATAGATACCAATATAAGAAAGACTTAACTAGCTATTTACTCTTTAGGATTTAATTTCCTTATTTAGTATGCTTATAATGTGCCATTGGGACACACTAGAAAAACCGAATTGTATATTAGCCTTGAGATTTTTCCGTTTGCTTAGTTTTACAAATGTATGTAAGTATGTTGCATGTATTCCTAGTTTCACTCCCTATTTATCTTGTACGTATATGTGTTTGCTTTGTTTCTTTTAATGATTTTTTACTATGTGCCCTAAGAGCACATTATAAGAGTCTATTAATAGAAAGATTTTATAAATCTTAAATTTTTGGTTTTTTAATCTTTTTTGTGACGGGATCACTCTTTTCTTTTTATGGGTTTAGTTTCTGTTTTTGATATGCATATCATGTGTCCTTAGGATACACAATAAAAAACCCGGTCTTTTAATCTTGAATTTTGTAAGCATTCTCTTAACGTATTTAAAGATAATGCTAGGGTATTCAACCAAAAAAAAAAAAAGAGATAAGGCTAGGGTATGTACATCTTTGATTTATAGATTCTACAACCACAAGACTATATCGATACAATATGGCTACATTTCATGTCAAAAAACATACATGCTAAAACTCGGACGAGATTCCATAGAGTCGACATATAAGACTCTATGGCGCCAAGTACTATAAATCTAATCTACTCAAATCAAATCTAAAGGTAAGAACTTAAAAAGTAATATAAACATTTTTAGAATTAAATTATTATTTTTTCTATTTATTAATCAGGAAAATAGTTACTACTTCAAACATGAAATAACTATAGAAATTATAGAATCCAAACGTTATCGTTTATAATTTTTAACTCCAATAATTCAAATGATTTGCTGACATGGAAGAACATATGGAAATGATCTGAGCCACAACTCAAATTCTTGGGTTCACCAATTAGAGCAAGTTAAAAGAGTTGGAATCTAGATAGTTTTGTTCCCAAAATATGCCATCACTTTGAGGTTTGATAATGAAACAACGTAACGCATGTATTTTATTAACTTGTTGTACGTGCTGGATTTTTCGGTCAGATGTGAGTCAACATGCATGCATGTATGCACGATAAAAGGTCAAACCTCTATACAAACTATTTTTTTTTCTAAAGGAGGAAGATTAGGCTAGTCCGATCTCAAAGAAAATAGAAACTATCCTAAAGCATTTTTGCGGATGAGGTCCTAAAGGACCGGATCGGAACTCAACGAAGAGGAAGTCACATGGCGAAATGAGTCAGCAATGAAATCCGCCACCAGATTTACCTCCCTATAGACATGCCCAATGCTCCACAACTGGAACCTCCTATTTTGTACAAGATCCTACTTTGTACTCTCTTCATCCTTAAATATTTGTCCATTTTTCTTCATAAACTATAAAAGAAAAAAACAAATACAGTATATAGGAATGGATGAAATATTATCTTTATTTCTATGTACTTTAAGACTATATTGATTAAAACTTCTATCGAAAAATCATGTGAATATTATTGATGATATGTATGGAAAAATAGTGGAGGAAAAGCGTAGGAATATCAACTATATAAAAGTCTTCGTAGATATCAATTGAATTAAGGGAAGTGGAGAATAGCACTTGGGAAGAGAACAATTTTATGTTCTCCAATTTGCTTGCTATCCATTGGGGGCATCAACGTCAAACAATTGCTCTAATTTAGAATTTTAGACTTGTTACGTTGAACAGTATCTTTACTCTCCCAATATAAAAAGCAACTATTGACAAATACGAACTATTTCAGATTATTCCTTATGCTAGATGTTATATATCAGCATTAACTAATTTAATCATTTGGACCCCTTATTTTTTCTGAAATACATTGAGAGTTATCCAAAACTCGTAGTTTTTATCTGTTAGGATACACGACGATGACGGTACTGTTAATAAATAATATATCCAACCAATTGATAATAACCTAAAAAATGATTGTCGTACTGATTAGATTTGACGACTAAAGTTCATTACAAAACACTACCTAATTTGGAGATTTAACGAAAAGACGGTAAAAGAAATAATATTAGTGAATTGTTTATCCACTATAATAATATAATAATATAGTATAATGTATAACTTAGGTCTTTGTTAAAATTTGTGTCACCTCATCAACGTTGAATAAAAAAAGAAAAAATAACTTAAAATAATTTCAAGTATCAACTTTCAACCAAAAATACTCCCACGTTTGAAAATCACTACCAACGATCCGAACTATCACAATATTGACCAAAAACAATTTGGAATCATTTTCCGACAAGTTTTCCGATAGAATCGTTGATATAGCGATCGAAAATATTTCAACCAAGTGTAAAATAGTACTCCCTCCGTCCCATTTTGTTTGTCCTAAAGGACACATTTTGTGGTTATTAAGGAAGTGGTAAAGTGGTATTGGGAGATGGGAAAGTGAGTAAAGGTTGAAATTAAATGAGGGTAATTTTGTAATTTTATAGGTGTAAAAGTGGAAAAGTGATAAAGTAGAAGAAAAAGTTGGATTTTGGGTGTAAAAAGTGAGATTGAATAGGAGTAATATTGTAAGAAATTAATGATATAAATGGAAAGAGGACAAACATTTTGGGACGACGGAAAAGGAAAGAGGACAAACAAAATGGGACGGAGGGAGTAAGTTATTATGCCAGATTTTTTATCCCCGCATTATCGATTCCACTGGAAAACTCGTCGAAAAAAGGTTCCGGATTGTTTTTGGTTAATTTCATGATAGCTCGGATCGTTGATGATGACTTTCAAACTTGAGATTGTTTTTGGTTGACATGTTATACTTGAGATTATTTTGAGTCGTTTTTGCTAAAAAAGTGTTATATATTTACGTTACGAGAAAGAGTCATGTAGGAATATGTTTTATGGTGAGAAATAAGAATGAATCAGCACCATTCGTTCGCTCCCGTTTCCAATTTAATCAACGCACCATATTGGACTATTTTATGAAAGGGATAAAATATTAAAAATCATCTCTCTTGGAAACGACAGATCTTCGCTTCTTGCTCGCTGGGTCGTCTGCCTCGTATCTGTAGTTCCGGCGTCCGATTTCAGGCGATTCGTCCATCGGCTCGTTCACGGCGTCTTTGCTCTGAATCGGAACGAAATCAAGCGATTTAGAGTTGTCGTAGACCATTGGGGGTCGGAGGAGCCGGATTCGACCGCCTCGACGGCGATGGCGGCCACAAGCTTCTTCTTCTTGTCCTTCTTGTCGGCGATTGCAGTCGTTTCTGGTGGCGTGGTGGTTGTAGATCTCGTCGGGTCCAAAATCGGAGTTGTCGAGGAGCATCGTTCGTATTGAGGGAGTCCAAGATGGGAGGAGTCGGAGAAGGCGGTGGATCTAGGGTTTGAGATGACGATGAAGGCGAGGCCGTCGCCGGGAGAGCAGAAAGGGGAGAATCTAGTGATGGAGAAGGAGAACCGGAAGATGCAGTGGTATTGGTCGCCGGATCGAGGAATCACATCGGCAACTGCTCTTCTGGTTTTTTTCCATGGCGGTTTTCGGCGCCCAAACTCGTCCTATGGCTAGCCTGTACTCCTTCATCAGTCATGTCTACTGCGATACTTGCCGCTGAGTCCAACTCGTTCTGCTCTCTCTTTCTCTCCGTTTACGCCGGCGCCGATTGCTCAGTTATCTCTCTCCGATCAGCCAAACTCCGTAGCCAGAACTCGATACTGAACAGTAATTCAGATCTTATAGAGAGAGAGATGAGCGTGCTAAACATCATCACCAGAGTAGACTGGATTTACAAGAAATACGACAAGTACGCCGTCGAGAAGCCGAAGGACTCCGCTGTCGCCGGCGATGATGCTTTTGCTCGTCTCTACTCCATTGTCGTGTCAATCCTTTAATTGTTCAGGTCTGAGGTCTGAGGTCTGAGGTCTGAGGCCTGAGGTCTGGATCGCCATTTGTCGTTTTGGACTGACTGTATCCAGGTATGAGGTCTCTTTTTCTCAATCCTTCATTTTTTTTAGGCTCTATGCAAATCTATTACTGAAAAAATTCCTTCGAGAGTGATCGGTTGCCTTGTTCGATTTCGTTGTGACCTAGTTGTTCAGTTCGGAGGTTTTTATGGTTGGATGACCAGCTTGAATTGTCTGTAAAACTTGATTCAATTGTCACTACAAGTTCAGTTTCTGTTCTTCAATTGCTTGCTTTTTCCCGCAACAATTTCTTATTGGAGAAATTGGTGATATCTTGGCGTAGTCCATGTTTTGTTTGTTGTGCTGATTGAGATGTTTCTCATGGTTTGTGCAGATTGTTGATGTTAAAAACCTTCATCATCAATTGAAAAGCCATATGTGTATTGAGATAACATTTGAGAATAAATGTAGGACATGTTGAGTTATTTGCTGCTTCAATTTCACAATCTTGCAATGGAACCAATGTGTATTGAGATAAGGATTTTTGTCTATTTCTTTATGGAGCCTTTAACCTTGCTATATGGCATGTTGTAGATGTCTATTTGATTTTTCTGATTCCACTATCATCAATTTCTCCACTGGATTTGGTCGGAAGGTCTTCCCGGTTGTTGCTTCTAGATTTGCACAATCGACGATCGTGATTGCACAATCGACGATCGTGATTGCACAATCCTCGATCGTGATTGCACAATCCTCGATCGTGATTGTAGCTATGTTCTTGTGTGTTACTCCAAATTGGAAGTGAAATGCAATAACTTTTGGCTCGGTGATCCGTTTGAGGCGTGTGAGCAGTCGTTTTGAAGGTCTCGACGTAAGCCACAAGGTGGAGTCTTAAGTTCACGGTTTCCGGGCCGGCATAATACCAGAATCTGGGGGGAAGCAGTCAGGCGTCGGGGAGTCCGGGGAGAAAAGGGGCGTAACTTTGTGCTCGGTTATCGGAACGGGGCGTATTTTATGTCATTTCGAAGGTCTCTTCGAGACGGTGCTATAGACAAGACCGAAGGGCCTGTGTGTTGGGGGTTCTCGCAAAAAAAGCCGTTTAAGGCTTCAAAACCGCGTTTGAGTGTCCAAAACCGCGTAGTTAGGTCCCGTTTTGGAGCTTTCCATGCATCTGGGCTCGTCATGGCTCATTTTGTAGGTCCGTGTGGCGAATAGGCATTGTAGTTCCCGTCGAGACCTTCGAAATGAGTGGTCATAGTAGAGTTGAACAAATTGACATGGCTAGAAATTTATCTATTGAACCCATCCAACTATGCAAACTTTTCACATGGAGTTGCACAAACTTGACCATTCAGTTGCACAAATTTGACCATTGAATTGCACAAATATTGACGAACAAATTGATCATAGAGTTCAACACATTGGCAATAAAGTTGAACAAATATGAATGAACAAATTGACCATAGAGTTGCACAAACTTGACCATGGAGTTGCACAAACTTGACCATGGAGTTGCACAAATATTGATGAACAAATTGACCATAGAATTCAACACATTGGCAATAGAGTTGCACAAACTTGACCATGTGTTGAATTCTATGACCGTTGAGTTGCACAAACGTGACCATTGAGTTGCACAAATAGAATTCAACACATTGGCAATAGAGTTGAACAAATGTGAATGAACAAATTGACCATTGAGTTGCACAAACGTGACCATTGAGTTGCACAAATAGAATTCAACACATTGGCAATAGAGTTGAACAAATATGAATGAACAAATTGACCATTGAGTTGCACAAACTTGACCATTGAGTTGCACAAACTTGACCATTGAGTTGCACAAACTTGACCATTGAGTTGCACAAACGTGACCATTGAGTTGCACAAACGTGACCATTGAGTTGCACAAATAGAATTCAACACATCGGCAATAGAGTTGAACAAATATGAATGAACAAATTGACCATTGAGTTGCACAAACGTGACCATTGAGTTGCACAAACGTGACCATTGAGTTGCACAAACTTGACCATTGAGTTGCACAAACGGAATAAAATCAAAAAAATTAAAAACAAATCGGAAAAAAATCCCAAAAAAACGAAAAAAACGGAAAAAAACGAAAAAAAACGCGGATAATTCGCGTATTATTCGTGTATTAAAAACGCGTATAAAACGCGAATGATACGCGAATTATACGCGAATTATTCGTCCGTGTGGCTTGTTGGGTTGTTTTCCCTCTGCGTGATGGACGGCCGAGATTCATTCCTATTTCCTACCATAATAATCATTCCTACCGGATCCGGACCCTTACGTTACATAATCAATGCTGAATAAAATAATGATTTTATTTTAATAATGATAACTAACATTTATATCTACTTAATATCTTATCCAATTTTTGATAGGTTCATTTTATTTCCTAATATAAATCAATAGAAAATCTTGCTAGAATCAATAGAAAAGGTGATTCTGATATCTTTGATAATAGAATCTTTTATGAAGATTCTACGTTAATTAAAATAATAGATTTCATAATCAAAATTATATATATATATGTGTGCTAATATGTTCGAGCTTGGGTCTACTGATCTTGATTTGTACATTCTCGACTAAAAAACAAGCTTGAGTCAAAATTCGATCTCAAATCGATTAAGTCGAGTTTATATTTATGTTACCCGTACATGATACGGAATTTGTACTAGTTAGTGTTTTTCTGCTATTAGAGTCGGTGGACGCATTCATACTCTTAACATAAGAAGTGAATTTTTCTATAATGTACTCTTAGGGCACATGATAAAAAATAAGAAGTGAATTTTTCTATAATGTCCTCTTAGGGCACGTGATAAACAATCTATAATAGTATTTAGAATTATTTAAGATTTTCGTTTTTGGGTTTCATTTCTAATTTAGGGGTGCTTACAATATGCTCTAAGCCTCTAATCCTTCCATATATTCTTATATTGGACCATGTATGTTGTGAATGACACAGGCACTAGTAAGTTCTGTCTAATCACCTACTTTCAACTCTTTTCAGGTTGATCTTTCTCTCGATAAAACTCTTTAAAAACTAAACTTTCAATCCTACACCAGTTGGATATCGACCCTAACCCTTTGTGTGTCCCAACCAACATGGTCACATTTTGTATCGTATCTCCTATACATGCTACCTCGACTAGCTAGACAACTTGTTCTTTAATGACCGTTTTCCTTATTTTTGCCACCAACAAATTAAAGTCGGGGAATTTCGAGCCTCCAATTCTGGGTCCACTCCATTCAAGAAAATAAAATTTAGAAAATTAATTTTAAAGTCTTTCTTATTCTTTATAATTGTCTATCATCTATCTTATTCTTTTTCTAATTTCTATCTTTTTTACCTAATTTCTATTTTTTCATTATTTTCTTAGATATTCTTTTTTCTAAATCAAAATATAATTAATTTTTTAAACTTATTTTTCACTCTGAGTTTTTGTTTTTATTGTATTTTTATAATCACATACATTCACCATATTTATTTGTCAATCTTTTTTTCTCCTACAAATTTATAATTTAAGCTACAGATTTCTAAAGGTATTTTTGAAAAATATCTTAAAAATATATAAACTAAAATTGTACTATAATATTCATTTGTAAATTGTATTGATCTATAAATCTAATTTTATTAATTTAATTATAATTTTATAAGATCTTATTAAATATTCATTTTATTTCAAAAATATTATTACTGATACAAGTCTATTTTTCTCAAATATTTATCTAAATAAGTCATAATTAACTTACTTTTTGATTTCTATCATCACATAATAATCTCATTAATTATAAAATATATATGTTGATAAAATATATCAATTGAGATTTCATATCATATCACATATGATTTTTTAATTAATCAAGTATATTTTGAAATAATATGATAGTATTTTATCTTTACTTTTTATTTAAGTCATATTATATAAATTTTAAATTTAAGTTTATTCTTAACATCAAAACACAATTTTGTATTAACAATCTATTGTAACGATTTCGGATAAAAAAGACGATATCAATATCTAATTTTTAATAATATTATTATAAATTCCTTTATAAGTTGAATAATATATCAAAAAATTATTATGGATCGTGTCCCATATAGGGTACGGGCAATAATCTAGTTCGTTCTAATAGACCCATATATCAAAGTGAGCCTGATTATCATTAATTAAATTAATTAGACTTCAATTTGATCGACTATTTCCTAATTACTTGTACATTTATTTTTGTAAAGTATTCGTGATATTTAGACAACTTTTAGAAAAGACCGAATCAAAAATTTGTTTGCATGAATCAGTCTCTACATGCAATACCTAATAAACTAGAGTGAATGAAACGTGAAAACATGCGTAGAATGCTTGTGTCGTATAAAGTTGAAATTATGAACGTGCACAAGTGTTCCAATGGAATCAATACATGACACAAAAAAATCAGATATAATATAACTAAGGTAAAAATGCTACTCAAACAAAAGGCGAAAATAATTGAAAACAAGTGGCCTAAAATATAGAAAATGAGAGAGGAAAGAATAGTAGACTTTTGTGAATGATGATAGCTTTGTATCGTAAGTGGGAGTGGCTGCTTATTCCTCCACTCTAAACCCTTCAAAAAGCCCCCTTTTGCCCTCCTAAAAAGACAGCCTTTCAAAAGAAAGCAAAACTCACAACAATCCAAAATGCACCCATATCTTCTGCCTTTATTTGTTTATTTACATGTAAATTTCTTTTTTCAAACTAGCTATAAGTTTTTATCTTTTTCGGGCTTGCAAAAGTTATTCCTCTACCACAAGACAACATCAACTAAAAACCAACAAGACTTTACTCCCTCTTTTTTTTTCATCCCTACCCCTAAGTCCTAAGATGTGTTATTGTTTTGACCATCTCATTAATCCAAGAGAATGTATATTGTTTGTAACATGCATGTATACCATTTCATCACAAGCATATGCCTATACAAAAGCGCTTGACATATCGACTCATTGGTTGAGCATCATGAATTATATTATGAGGTCTTAGTTCGACACTCCATTAGAATCCCATCCCTATTTAGATGGGCTCTTTGTTAGTTGTATTTTTGTTTTGTGGCTATTTAGTTTGCAACGATAACTCAACCTTTCACTGAAACATCACATTGTTTCTTAATGTAAAACAAAGCTCCGACCTATGACAAATGTAATTCTGAGAATAACCCATGTCACGAAAACAAGGGTTTTAAATTATCAAAGTTAGTTTCATACTTCTTAGCTCAATATGAAAGAACCCACAACTTCAATGACCTAATCAATTGATCCACTTCCAACTAACCCAATGAAACTATGCTTAATTTGTTCAACAAAAGGTCGATTACAATATAAGGGAATCATTTTGGTTTGGTGGGGGTATTGGATTCCCTTTACTGTCCCTTAAAACTTGCCACATTTTCTAGGGCAAGTCAACTACAAAGCTGACTTCTTTCCTTTTCTTTTTTGTTCGCCTTTAATTTATTTCAAGAAGTAATCGATTTTTTAACGTCTTTGTATTTTGTGGTGGAAGTGCTGTCCACTTGAACTTGGGGGGAAGTGATTATGGGCAGCGTATCACTGGGCCCCATTTACCCCTCTGGAAATTGATCTAACCAAGAAATTAAAACAGAAAATTAACACATTTTCATGATTAATTCTACTTGTAATTATGAGAGTTTATGATGAAACAAGATTGTTTTAGGACTTTTCCAAACATTGCCCATCATTACACAAAGTCGTATTTGATCATATGCATATGTCTATTTTCCTATAGATCGAAGATAAACAAATCCAAGGATAATGCATAATTATTTGCTTATTGTTAATAAGATAAGGATATAATCCAACAAATTGGCAGTCAAACAAAAAAAATTAACTCATTTTGATTGGTTTGATAGGGAAATAGATATTGTATATAGATTAAGAGTCCAAAAACAATGGCAGTCAAACAAATTGACAGAAGATAATACAAACATGGAAAACTCCATTTGACTTGCCTTGTTCAAATTGATTTAGCTTTGTTTGCTCTAAATTGTCATAATTCATAAAACAGCTCGTTTTGTTCGGGGGAACCATAAAAATATATAGGAAGTTAGGAACATGTGTTTGTAGTCGTTACTTACTAGGTTTGAATTGTCGTTTGCTAGGTGTTCTCCAAGAAAAGTGTTAGGGTCAAAGCATCGAAGGTAGTCTCTATATTTTACTATTTGTCTAACAAAATCCTAGAATAACTATCGTAATTTAATTTAGTTGGATTATGTAATTAACTTCATTTTGAATAATAACAACAATTTATGCCTTCGAGCATTTGGTTCGGTGATTAAGACTTTGAGAAGTAGTAACCCGAGATCACCCTGTTTGAATCTTATCCAACTTTCTAAGACATTATTTTGATTGAATAAATAACAGGGTTATGTTCTCTCAGATTAGAATGAAGGTGGAAAAACGGTAACATGATTTTTCAAATGAATATTCTGGGTTAAAAGAAGATTTATGGGAGATCCATCGAGTAAGAGTATGAGAGCAATGAGCTAGTAAAGATGGAAAAATGATGAGAATGGAGGAATGTGGGTTTAGAGAAATGATTAAACTCACATGCGTGTATGCAAGTCAAAGTCAATCCTCATTCTCATTCATGCATGCATTCACGTTGAAATTCTTTACATGGCTCCACTTGGAGTCACCATTTGCTTTCTATCCTTCTATGTTTATAAGCCTTCTTTTGTTTAAATAAGTGTATTAGTATTATAGATAACTAGTTTAACCCCCGTACCATGTACGGGTAATGTGATTATAAACCCAATTTAATATAGATATGTAATGTTAATGATCACGTTAAAATTATAGAATTATATATATTTATCTTCGTATTATGATTAGTGTTTTTTTACCAATAGTAAATCAACTCATAATATAAATAAGTTGGATTATTCAAAAATTACTTTACAATAAATATCATGTTTTATTAAATAATACTGTAATATTTATGAGAAGATTACAACTAATTCTTGGTAAGAGAAAATTCATAATTTTCGGGATAATTCATAATTTTCGGTAAATTTCTTGTAATTTTTACGGGATAAGATTATATGAGATTCTAACTACCTAATTTGTATAAAGGAGGGCCCGGCTGATTATTCTATTATCGAAATGACACGTGGCGCAATTTTTTGTGAAGATATTGTCTCCGCTTTATACTATAGGTAGTGTAGATACAAGAGATTTGCTACTCTCCATCCCCTTCTTCCTCTACCACCCTACTTGAAGACACACTTCTATTTATTGACAATATCCTCTCTTTCGTCCAAGTAGGATCTGATATGGAGTCTCCGAGTCCGTACGAAAATGGAATTGAGTCGGATTAGAGTTGTCTTGAGGCGATAGTTTGGCTTATGAACACGAACATACATCGGATTCAACCGTTCAGGCAAGACTAACAAGTCAAGCCTTTGTGTATTTGTATATTTTCCTTATCCAAGTTCGCACCAATTTACAAACCCCTCTAGTAACACTACACCCAAAACTAGGTGATGTGCCCGAGTGTAAAAGTGAAATATCTTACGAGGCTCAATCTATAATGTAAAGGTTAGCAAGCCCTAAGTAAAGAAACCCAAAGTGGTTGGAACTGTTGCATGAGAAAAATGGGCTAATTTTAAGTCCTTATAACCGGCCCATTGGGCTCATCATCAGTTGATGCAATGATTTTTTTGAATGTAAATACGTATTTTTCGTCATGACATAATCGTTGAATTTTTGGTGATCATAAATTCTTGGCTGCCTTTTATATCCAAATGTTGTATATACTATATGTAATACGTATTTTCGACTTGCGTCATTTGGGTGGGTATTTACGTACGGTACGTAGGTTTAGGATTTATCATAATCTGTTGCAATTTTTTTTTATAGAGCATTCGATTTCAGCCAATTTATAACTAGGTGTTTTTGTATCATTCACAAAAAAGAATTAAACGTGGAAATTTTGATAATGGAGGATAGACATATGTAGTATGGTAAACAAGGAAGTTGTATGGCCATATTATAGAGATTTGGTCCACATTAAAGGGGTTGTTGGGCCACGAGAGCTACTATAATGTACACGTGATTGTGATCAATCATTCTATTGTTACATTTAACCATTTAAGTATTGACGTTTAGTTATCCCAAATACTCATGCTAACTATCTACTTAATTCTTGTTCTACTATACCTAGTAATATCATAGAACATTCAATGAAAAAAATATGAAACATCATTCGATCAATCATATATTCCATAGCGATCCGAAAACTATTCACACTAATATTACCTAATTCGTGATTTTTATCGACTATATCACAAGTACGAACAACCTAGAGTATGACAGAATCTCATCACATACGAGTGTTCTAAAATCTTTTCTATGCCCCACTTAGGTCCCGTCTAAGCGTTAGGTAGTCTAGCCTTTTAACCTCCTTAGACGGTATCAATATGTCCCTTTAGACTATCTAGACAATCGTATACAAGCCGTCCATCTCCGCCCAGAACCGCCTAGCGTTTTTTAGAAAACTCTCGTCGGCATCGGTACAAGCCGTCCATCGATCTCCCCCTATAATAATCCAACGGTCACATGCTGAAACCCACATTCCAACTAACTTCCACCTCACCCAACACTCAATGCCCATCGATCTCAACTTCCTCTGTCTATTTAATTCCCGCCAAAGTAGTTCACCTCAAAAAAAAACCCACCCCACCCTCTTTAATCCCCTTCCTCCTCCACAATCAAGATCCCCAAAATTTGGGAAACAACGAAATCAAACCCCACGAATCTCGTGACCGAGAACAACAAGGAAATGGAGAGCGGGAAGATCAACGGTCAGAGTAACGGATTTTGCTCGGGTAACGGAACCGTGACCGATCCATTGGGTTGGGGGGCGGCGACGGAGGGGATGAAGGGGAGTCATTATGACGAGGTGAGAAGGATGGTGGAGGAGTTCCGTACGCCGGCGGTGAGGCTCGCCGGAAAGACGCTGACGATCGCTCAGGTTGCCGCCATCGCAGCCGGTGGAGGGGCGGCGATGGTGGAGCTGGCGGAGGAGGCAAGGGCCGGCGTGAAGGCGAGTAGCGATTGGGTTATGGAGAGTATGGAAAGAGGTACGGATAGCTACGGTGTCACCACCGGGTTCGGGGCGACTTCTCACCGGAGGACCAAGCAAGGTGGCGCTCTTCAGAAGGAGCTTATTAGGTATTTTGATCAATTAAAGTTATGTTACTGTTGTGAATTTTTGGTTATTTAGTAGTTGTGTTATGAAGGAAATAGTGTGTTATAGACTTGTAGTTAATTAAGTTGGGCTTAGAGGTGAATTAGTTTAGTTTCAGGTGGGTGTGTTAGATTGAGCTCATGCATATGGAAAAACTTAGATTTAAGCTTAGTTATAGACTTATAGTCAAGTTGCTAGAATACACTTTGCCAAATGAAGAGCATTTCATTTCAACAATCGGAATCAAATAGAGCTGGTATGATTTGTTGCGATAGGTTTTGAATTTTGGGTACGTCATAGCTAAGCATGTGTAATATTCACATCAACTGAGCCGATTGCAAACGTATATTACAGAGTAATAGTACTGTACATTATTAGAAGCTCAACTAATAACTAAGGTGTCTCCTCTTATTCATTATTTCTGTGTAATTTTCACTGAAATTAATACTCTTGACGCACTCTTATAACCGCTTTCTTTCTCTTGGGGGGCCAATCATGTGGACCTAAAACAAAAAATGCCCAAAAGAAAGGATTAAAATTCAACTTTGAACTATCCCGCTCTTATTTACCTTACCAAAATAAGAAAGTGAAATTCTGTTATAACGGTCATTTACTAAAATTTTGAGAATTTGAACTTACAGATTTCTGAACGCCGGCGTCCTTGGCAACGGGGCGGACTCGAGCCACAGGCTCCCACAGCCCGCCACCCGAGCCGCCATGCTCGTACGGATCAACACCCTGCTGCAAGGCTACTCTGGCATCCGTTTCGAGATCCTCGAATCCCTGGCCAAGTTCCTCAACCACAACATCACCCCTTGCCTCCCACTCCGGGGCACAATCACCGCCTCGGGCGACCTCGTCCCGCTCTCCTACATCGCCGGCCTCCTCACCGGCCGTCCCAACTCCACCGCCGTCACCTCAAGCGGAAGCCTCATCTCCCCTGCCGAGGCCTTCCGCCTCGCGGGCGTCGACTCCGGATTCTTCGAGCTCCAGCCCAAGGAAGGCCTCGCGCTCGTCAACGGCACCGCCGTCGGCTCCGGCCTGGCCTCCATCGTCCTCTTCCACTCCAACCTCCTCGCCCTCCTCTCCGAAATCCTCTCCGCTCTCTTCGCCGAGGTCATGAACGGGAAGCCCGAGTTCACCGACCACCTCACACACAAGCTCAAACACCACCCGGGCCAGATCGAGGCGGCCGCGATAATGGAGCACATTCTGACCGGATCCGGCTTCGTCAAGCACGCAGAAAGCCTCCACGAGCTGGATCCGCTCCAGAAACCGAAACAGGACTGCTACGCCCTCCGGACCTCCCCGCAATGGCTCGGCCCTCAGATCGAGGTGATCCGGGCCGCCACCAGATCGATCGAGCGAGAAATCAACTCCGTCAACGACAATCCGCTGATCGACGTCTCAAGAAACAAGGCGATCCATGGCGGGAACTTCCAGGGGACGCCGATCGGGGTCTCCATGGACAGCACCAGGCTTGCACTAGCCTCGATTGGGAAACTGATGTTTGCGCAATTCTCCGAGCTCGTCAACGATTTCTACAACAACGGGCTGCCGTCGAATCTCTCCGGCGGGAGAGACCCTAGCCTGGACTACGGATTCAAAGGAGCCGAGATCGCGATGGCTTCGTATTGCTCCGAGTTGCAGTTTCTGGCGAACCCGGTGACAAATCATGTCCAGAGCGCGGAGCAGCACAATCAGGACGTGAATTCGCTGGGGCTGATTTCGTCGAGGAAGACGGAGGAAGCCGTCGAGATTCTCCAGCTCATGGCCTCGACTTTCCTGGTGGCGCTGTGCCAGGCGATCGATCTGAGACACCTAGAGGAGATCATGAGGAGTACTGTCAAGAACACGATCAGCCGGGTGGCGAAGAGGTCATTCGATGCTGGATTGAGCGAGGATCTGCTTCGTGTTGTCGATAGCGAGCATGTTTTCGCCTACATTGATGATCCGTGTAGCGCAAATTACTCGCTGATGCAGAGGCTGTTGGGCTCCCTCCTTAATTGGAGCAAATTAATCAAAGTAGCCCATGATAAAAGGCCCAATCCAAAGAAAAGTCTAGAGTTTTTGGGTAGATTAAGGAATAATCTAGAATTATGTAGCTAGGATGATAGATAAGATATTTTTGTGGGACATTCTAGAAATTAGGAGAAAGTTTAAAGCAAAGAGAATTCTAGATTAGGATTATTCTAGATTAGGGCCTAATGAGGAGGTGGGTGCCATCCCTCACCTATAAATAGATGTAGTGTGTACCATGTTGGGCATCCAAGTGTGATCAAACACAAGCAAATCAAAGTGAGTGTTAGTGAGCTTGAGAGTGTGTGCCCACAAAAATATTAAGTCTTGTAAAACTCTTTCCACATAAATACAAAAATTAGTGTTTGTAATTAGTTGTCCAATTTCCCATCTTAATCCGACGAAGAAGGGAAAACCGAGGTTTCCCAACAGTGGTATCAGAGCTAGGTTCGCTCGTCGTCAAGGATAGCTCGTCCGATTCAAGATGGAGGCCATTGCTACACACGATGGTGAGATGTTCAAGCTCACGGCGGACAACTACTCACATTGGAGGACGATGATGGAAGACCACTTGTATTGCAAGGATTTGCAAGAGCCCATCATCACCAAGACCAAGCCGCAAGGAAAGAGTAACAAGGAGTGGGATCTCCTAAACAGGAAGACGGTCGCAATGATCCGTAAGTACATCGATAAATCCTTATTTGAGCATGTTGTTGATTATACGAATGCTTTTGAATTATGGGGAAAACTTGATTCCCTAATTCAAAAGAAAACGCCTCGTAACAAAGCCCTCTTAATGCGACGGTTGGTAAAGATGGAGTATAAGGATGGGCAAAGCATGATTGAGCACTTGAACAATTTCAAGGGGCTCGTCAATCAGCTAAATAAGGCTGAGATGAAGGTCGAAGACGAAATGCAAGCCCTTCTACTCCTAAGTTCCCTTCCGGAGAGTTGGGACACTCTGGTGGTTACTCTAAGTAACTCTGCACCAGATGGGAAGCTTACCATGGACACCGTCAGTGATAGCCTTCTAAACGAAGAAGCTAGATGCTAAGACAAAGGAATGCATCTACCTTGGATCACCACGAGATGAGTTTGGCTACCGACTTTGGGATCCAGTCAACAAGAAGGTTGTCAGAAGCCGAGACGTCGTGTTCTTTGAGGATCAGACGATCGAAGACATCCAAAGATCGGAGAAGCCAAGGTCAAGAGCTAGAAGGAGCCAAGATGATAGTTCTCCTTCTGTACGACAAAATGATCCAGAGGAAGCAGCCGAGAATGAAGATGCTAGTACAGGAGATGATGGCCAAGAGATTGACCAAGAAGAGATGGTGGAGCCAGAAGAAGAAACTATCACCCTGCCAAGACGATCCACTAGAGACAAGAGACCATCCACGCGATACAACCAAGAGGAGTATGTGACACTCACGGATCAGGGGGAGCCTCAGAGTTACAATGAGGCCATCAACGACATCCACAAGGAGGAGTGGAAACGAGCCATGCAAGAGGAGATGCAATCCTTGCACGAGAATCATACTTACAAGCTAGTGGAGTTGCCTAAAGGGAGACGTGCCCTGAAGAACAAGTGGGTGTATCGAATCAAATCCGAGGTGAGCAACTCAAAGCCCCGATACAAGGCCCGACTAGTTGTGAAAGGATTCAACCAAAAGAAAGGCGTCGACTTTGAAGAGATATTCTCTCCAGTGGTGAAGATGTCGTCAATCCGAGTTGTGCTTGGTCTAGCAGCTACTCTAGACTTGGAGATTGAGCAACTCGATGTCAAGACAGCTTTTCTCCATGGCGACCTTGAAGAGGAGATCTACATGGAGCAACCAGAAGGATTTGCGGTCCCAGGCAAGGAGAATCTGGTGTGTCGACTAGAGAAGAGTCTCTATGGTCTAAAGCAAGCACCAAGGCAGTGGTACAAGAAGTTTGACACCTTCATGGCGAGCCATGGCTTCAAGAAAACCATGAATGACCATTGTGTCTTCATGAAGAGGTACGCTAGCGGTGACTTCCTAATACTATTGCTCTATGTCGATGATATGTTGATCATAGGTCATGATCATAAGAAAATAGCTGCTCTAAAGAAAGATTTGAGCAAGTGGTTTGCCATGAAAGATTTGGGGCCCGCAAGACAAATTCTTGGGATGAAGATCACTCGTGATAGACCGAAGAAGCTGCTTTGGCTATCCCAAGATCAATACATTGAGAAGGTGCTGGGGAGATTCAACATGCACAAAGCCAAGCCGGTAAGTACTCCACTTGCTGGACATTTTAAGTTAAGTTCAAAGCAGAGTCCAACAAGTGAGAAGGAGAAGGAAGAGATGAAGAACACTCCATATGCATCAGCCGTAGGCAGCCTTATGTACGCAATGGTGTGCACTAGGCCTGACATCGCCTACGCAGTTGGAGTTGTAAGTCGTTTCCTAGCTAATCCAGGAAAGGAGCACTGGGCAGCAGTCAAATGGATTCTTAGATACCTACGAGGTACAACCAAGAGATGCTTATGCTTTGGAAATGGAAAGCTAGAGCTAAGAGGCTACACAGACGCAGACTGGGCCGGTGACCACGACTCCAGGAAATCAACGTCGGGCTACCTGACTACCTTTGCAGGGGGAGCAGTTTCATGGCAATCCAAGCTGCAAAAGAGTGTCGCCTTGTCCACCACAGAAGCAGAGTATATTGCAGCTATAGAGGCCTGCAAGGAGATGCTATGGATGAAGAATTTCCTACTCGAGTTGGGAGTCGAGCAGAAGAAATACATCTTGCTATGCGACAATCAGAGTGCTATCCACTTGGCAAAGAATCCGACCTATCACTCTCGGTCGAAGCATATCGACATACGATACCATTGGATTCGAGATGTCCTTGAAGAAAAGCTACTACAACTTGACAAGGTGCACACGGATGAAAACTGGTCAGACATCATGACCAAGGTAATATCGACCAAGAAGTTTGAAGACTGTTGTCAAGGCGCTAACATCTTAACACCTCCAAATTAAGTCGGGAAGGGGGAGATTGTTGGGCTCCCTCCTTAATTGGAGCAAATTAATCAAAGTAGCCCATGATAAAAGGCCCAATCCAAAGAAAAGTCTAGAGTTTTTGGGTAGATTAAGGAATAATCTAGAATTATGTAGCTAGGATGATAGATAAGATATTTTTGTGGGACATTCTAGAAATTAGGAGAAAGTTTAAAGCAAAGAGAATTCTAGATTAGGATTATTCTAGATTAGGGCCTAATGAGGAGGTGGGTGCCATCCCTCACCTATAAATAGATGTAGTGTGTACCATGTTGGGCATCCAAGTGTGATCAAACACAAGCAAATCAAAGTGAGTGTTAGTGAGCTTGAGAGTGTGTGCCCACAAAAATATTAAGTCTTGTAAAACTCTTTCCACATAAATACAAAAATTAGTGTTTGTAATTAGTTGTCCAATTTCCCATCTTAATCCGACGAAGAAGGGAAAACCGAGGTTTCCCAACAGAGGCTTCGTCAGCTGGTGGTGGATCGCGCACTGGAGAAGGAGTATGAGGTCTTCCACAAGATCGGAACGTTCGAAGAGGAGCTGAAGGAGGAGTTGCCCAAGGAAGTGGAGGCGGCGAGGAGCGAGTATGAGAACGGAGGCTGTGGAGTCCTAAACCGGATCGAGGAATGCAGATCGTATCCGTTGTATAGGTTTGTGAGGGAGAAGCTCGGGACGAGGTTGTTGACAGGGGAGAAGGCGAGGTCACCTGGGGAAGACTTTGATAAGGTGTTTACCGCCATTAGCAAGGGGGAGATGATCGAGCCTTTGCTTGAGTGCTTGAAGGAGTGGAATGGCGCTCCTCTGCCAATTTGATAAGTTTTTCTTCTTCTTGTTCTAATTATACATGTTTGTGTTGGGTTGTTAGACAAAAGTAAACAAAACCTCATCCACTTAAGGTTAAGATTGAACCAGTTAACTACTCCTCGTCTATCATGACCGGTTCTTCGAGCTAAACATTTCCTCGCCCGGGTTCCCTAATCCTAACTCTACCAAACTAAATTACATGAAGTGTACATAAGAACATGCATATGAGGATCAATATCAATCAATCATCAATCAATCATCAATCAATCATCAATAAACCTATAAAGAAAGGTTTTGAGCGTAATGAATGCTAAGCATTTTATACAATTCCCTATAGTTTTTCATGTCCCATTAATGCCCTCAAAATCCAATATTAGCTACCTCTATATATTCCCTTTGATGATATTATAACGAGAATCAATGCTCTCATTTACACACTTTCGGTTTAGACCTATAGACTCCACAGAGGAATGAATACGGTGTACTATATTTCAACCGTTTGAGATCCTGTAACTCCCCTATGCGCTCTACTTCCCCTTCTCCAAAATTAAAACGCCTTTTTCTTCCCAAAAATATATTCGTCATTCGTCAACACGCTGCATCTCCCGATTTTCCTGCTTCTTCCCTCTTCGAATTCCCTTTTATGAGGTCGAAACAACTACAAGGAAAAGGGTTTTTAACGACCAAGCTATAACGAAAAAATGAAAAGTTTGTCGTTAAAGGTATATGTATGCCACCCAATAATGAGAAGTATAAATGTTGGTCGTAATTAGCATGAAAACAAAATGAATAATTGTTGGTACCGTCGTTATTGGTATTGAGAAAAATAATTATATATATAAAAAAAATACACTCGTCGTTATTTCGATTAAAGATAACCGCGGGTTTGTTCTAAAGGGCGAATTTCACTGAATTCTAAATTTTACGCCAAAGCTTTCCAATTTCACGCTAAAATCTTTCCGCCACCAGCCACCCCTGGAGCACATCAACTCCTTCTTGCGAGTAGTGGGCTGTCGGATCGGATTTATGGACTGGCCATTCGACGAACAGGTGAACCCAGATCTGCGAGGAAGGGTTGCAGATCTAGGGTTTGCATTTCGACGAACAGGGCGGCGGCGGCTGACACGAGCCAGGACAGGCGGCGGCCAAAGGAGGGAAGAACGCGATGGCGCAAACCTGGCGTGCGAAGGGCAGATCCGGTGCCGGGGAGGACGGATCGGCAACGGTGCCGTTGATGCTGGCTGATTTGCGCAGTGATGGCAGGCGCCCAGATCCGGCGATGGGGAACTAAGATCTGCGGTCGTGAGTGGCGGAGATGGCCGCTGTTGGTGCGAGCGAGAGGAGGACGGCCGAATCTGGGACGACGGCTTCCGGTGGAATGCGAGGGCACTAGACTGCGACTGGGATGGCGGCGACTGTTGGAGGCAGCAACAAGAGGCGGCTGGTCGTGGTGGTGGAGCGCAGATCTGCGGTGGCAGTGGCTGGGGTGGTGTTTGCATATTTTTTGAGGATGGTGGCGGAAATGGACGGTTGTGTGGTGGATGGTGGCGGCCGGTGGTGGCTACGGTCTCGGGACGAGCGGAACGGGGAGGCTCTAGTGGCTACGGTCTCGTCGTCACTTCTCTTTCACGAAAACCTAATCAGATCAAAACCGAGTTTGTGCGCCACTATCTATCCATTGTTCTTCGTTTGATTCACGTAAGTTACTTGTTTCTTAGAGTGATTTTTCAAATTGGCCGTGAACACCTCTTAAACCGCTAATCTATCCATAGTTGTACTGTTTCTTGTTTGTAGGCGAGTTCGACCTCCAATGACTATGAAGATCTTAATCACATTTTTCTTTCTTGGGCTAACAAGGTGTGTATGATGTATTAGTTCTCACTTCCTATTGATTTTTTTTTTCACTTAAAGGATACTTGTATTAATGTAACCAGGATTGATTTTCAAAACTGACGCTTGTGTAATCTTAGCCTCTAGGGAGTTCGGAACATCTTTCGGTTAAAGTCCGAGACGAGGCGGGCAATTGAGACTTCCTCTCCGTTTGGATCGGGTGATTCATTAGTTTGGCCAAGATTCAAAGAAAGGTTTCGAGGTCACCGTTCAAGGTCATCGGTTTTCTTTCCCCTTGGATCTTTTCCCACAGGTATGAAATGAATCCCTTGCTTGTTTCACGTGCTGATGGATAGGTGTAAATCCCAAAATGGCTTCAAAGGCTTAATTTCTCCTCCCATACAGGGACTTCCCAATATGGGCTCAAATGCTGGTGTTGCTGGCACATTGGATTTCCTTCGAAACAGCCCACAGGCCACAGGTATGTAAAACAGTTGTGTTAGCTTTTGTACAATAAAATTCATTTGCTGACGCTTGACTTTTTTGTTGTAGTTTCAAGCCCTGCGAACTATGATGGTGTTATTGTTTTGACTTGCTTTCACCATTTATTCCGTTTTCAAAGCTCCACTGACTCATTGTCTTTTGAATATGTGCAGCCAATGCTTCAGGAACTGGGAAAGCAAAACCCACAACTGATGTGGCTTATTCAGGAGCACCAGGCAGACTTTCTTCGCCTCATCAATGACCCTGATGGTGCCACTGTTTCGATCAGTGCAGGTAAAATTCGCATATACATTTTACCTCTAAAATGTTCAAAGAGTTTTATATTTGCAAGTTCCCTTTGCTTATATAACTATTATATTATACAAATAGGGTGGTGGTAGATCTTGTGCAAGAGAAACAATTGGTCGAGTTATAGGTGAAGGCGTTGCTAAGAAAATCATAAAAGAAAAGGCTGGAATTGAGGTTTGTTTCTCCGTCATATTTTTCTTGGTCTTAGGATGGTCGTACCCTATATTTCTTTAGTGGTGATATTGTTGGTCCTGCCATGTAGCATCTCATGTATCCAAGTTTGAGAGAATTATGCCCACTGCTCTTATCCTGCATAGTCTTATTATGGTGCCTGGCAGGTTCTGGAATTTGTTTCTCAAGCTCACAAAGTTGTGCTTCCTGAGAATTTGGTTGATTATGAAACCTTGACGCTTGAACAGGTATTACTTAATAATTGCAACCTGTAGTCAGATGTTTACCACATGTTTGGTACACATAAGTAAACCAACCATTGAAGTGGTAATTCTTCGGAGTTGTGCAAATAATGAAGAAATATTGTGAATAATAGGAAGTAAGTACAACAATTTATATGATACCAGCTACTGTAGTTCCTTGAGATTGTAACTTTAATCCATCGTTATCTTTTCCAGATTGAGAGCAACATTGCAAGGTGCCCTAATCCAGAATATGCAGAGAAGATGATTGCTGCTATTGATGCCGTCAGAGTATAGGGAGATTTTGTAGGAGGTGTTGTCACATGTATTGTCAGAAATATTCCAAGAGTAAGATCTTGCACCTATTATTGATGGACGTTGTTGTCATTTAAGATAATCTCATCCAAATGGTGTTTTTGGCTTATCAATTGTCTTCTTGACATTGATTTTTCCCCCTTCTCAATCAGGGACTTGGTACTCCTGTCTTTGACAAGCTTGAAGCTGAGTTTGCTAAGGCTTTCATGTCTTTACCTGCTACCAAAGGTTTTGAGATTGGTAGTGGCTTTTCTGGTAATTCTCTTATCATCGTAAAGTAAACCCCTTGTTCTTACTAGGTGGTTATTCATTTCATAAACTCTTACCTGAAAACGCATTTGGTTCTTCATGACAAATCATGAATATGTTTGTTGTTTGTATTCTGTTAGGTACATTCATGACTGGGAGTGAACACAATGATTCATTCTACACAGATGAACATGGAAGAATTAGGACGAGAACAAATCGCTCAGGCGGGGTTCAGGTCAGTACGTTCAATCATTGAATAGCCAAGCTAAAGCATCTCATGACGTATCTGTATGACATGCTTCTTGATTGTTTCACTTATATCATCCTTGATTCTGTTGTATTGATCAGGGTGGAATATCCAATGGAGAAACCATTTACATGAGAATTGCTTTCAAGCCTACACCTACTATCGGCGTAAGTTTTTAACAGTAAATGCATATATGTAATCATTTGCTTCAGAGATTGAAAAGAGTAGTATAGCAAATAGTTATTGCAGCTCCAAAAGATGTACCGTGTGGTATTAGTCATTTGTTTAATGCTTATATATCCTGTACATATTGTATCTTACGAGCATGAATGCTGGAACATGTTATAGTGTCAAGTGCATGTGTGAGACATTGATTTTGTGTAGTTTATTTAATACAAAAAGTGATTTTTTTTAGTGGCATATCAAACCCATCTGTAGCAATTATATGTACAATTTTTTATAGCAAATGTAGTGGGATCCGTGTGCTTTTTTTTTCACAAAGTTTTATACCGGTTTTCCCAACCGGTATGTGAATAAAATAACAAATTTTTAAAGCGATGAAATATTTAAAAAACCCGTATCCGTGCTCATTTTATATCGATTTTAAAAATAACCGGTATCCTAAAATATATTACCCTATGATTAAGAACGGATCAAAAAGCGGTATCCACGTCATTATAAAATCGGTATTAGCTTACAGTTTTGTTCTAGTGATTGTGGTTAACCAATAACGAAGAACAAGCATGTCTTCGTTAACCAATAACAATGACAAGGCATGTCGTCGTTATTAGTTAACGACCACATAGCCGCTCGTCGTAATTGCATCAACGACAATCAAGTATGTTGTCGTTATTGATTAACGACGAGTTTGGATGTCGTCGTTATTGATTAACGACGAGCTTGGATGTCGTCGTTAGTAGTTAACGACGAACATGGTCGTTATAACCAATAACGTCGGAAGCTATTGCAACGAACAAACAACGACTTTTATGTGGTCGTTAAAAAGTTATAACGACGAGATTCATAGCTTATAACGACAAAATTGTTGGTCGTTAAAAGCCCTTTTCCTAGTAGCGTCCTGATCCCCCATCGGAGTTGCGGATGCCGGCCCGAGCAGCAGCCACACCCGCGTACCGCACTGGACCGGATCTGCGATTGAACGTGGTCATTTGCTCGAACAGAGACGGAGAACTCTCAATCGGTGTTACTTTCGGTTCCGGAGCAAGCTCTTCGGTCGGATTCTCCGTCCCCGACGGAGGATTGGCCTCCGGCTTGACGGATTTGAGGAACGGCGAATTCTGCGGAGGAGGAGCGGCGACATCGAAGGAGTGGTCGGAGAAGTTGAAGGAGGTGACTCGGGAGAAGAGCGTTTTGGCGCTGCTACTTCCTCGCCTTCGTCCTCGACTTCTTCCAACGACTCTGCCGCCGGCCATTGAAACTCCAGAAGCGTGCGACGTCATTGAGGAGGAAGACATGATAAGCCACTTTTGATGTCGGAAGACCCAGTTCTAGGAGGCTACGAAGGTATTCTTTTTATCGTCTTTTACAATGTGCAGAGTTTGATTTCTCTAGGCCCAATTCTAAGAGTTACTGACAATTTGCAGATATGTTGATGCTCCTAGGGTTTGATCATACAGGAGCGAAATCGGAGCCAGAGGAGATTGAGAATGGCACCAAAATCCGAAGTTCGAATCCATATATGTTCACAAACCCTAGATGGATGCTTTTGCAGGTTCGATCTCCTCCCCCCCTCTCTTTTCTCAGTTAATCGATTATCAAACTTACGATTTCAATGTGTTCTAGAATCGGTTTCTGATTTCCCATCTATCTGTTGGGAATTACGATCTGAATTTTCCAACTATTAAACTGAGTGATGACTTCGGATTTTCCATCTACCAAAATTACGATCTGAATTTTTGTGCCTCCCCCCTTTCTTTTCTCAGGTTCGATCTCCTCCCTGCAAACTGATTGTGATGATTCAGGTTTCTACTGATGGTAAATTATATGGGAACGATGAATATTTGTGACATTTTGAAGGCCAGGGGAGCCAAACCTCCGGTAAATATAAAATCTGGCTATGCTTTTTAGTACTCCTTATGTTTAATATATCATATTTCCTTGCTTGATTTAACATTACTTAGGATTACAAGCTGATGAATAACCTTACTTCAGTCACTGGAGGAACAATCTAAATCGGATGGTAAATGGCTATTTTCATACTTTACCGATTTTTTCTCGAAACTGCGTTCCAAATTAGATATATTCTTTTTCCCTCCCAAACCTTCATATGTTATCCACCACCATATTATCGTGACAGGTCTCTCTTGATCCAGCTGCTAGAATTTGGTGATGTTTTTCTGAATTTTTTCTTTTCAGGCCTATTTCCTGTGTTGGTTTATGGATTTGAAAACATACTCTAGAGCCTATAGGGGCCACGAAACAAATCTGACAAAGTTTCCTAAGTTTCTAATGTAATTGTGATCTTTTTGAATCATTCAAGCGGGGAAGAGGGCACACTGCAGGGTGGCATAAATTCTGTTTTGTTTCCCTCATAACATATGTTTAACTTAGAAAGTAATTACTTAACTTCTAAGTGCATGTCATGCCATTAAAGAGTTCAAAAATTAGTTTGGAAATTTGTGAATCTTATGGAGAATCAGTTTAACATTAGCCTATTATAAATTTTTGCAACAGCACAGTGTCTACAGGTTATGACACAAGTGACAGTGTCTACATTCCAATCCCGAAGGAGAACCACTAACTCTCTTTTCGGTTTCGATTGTGAATTCGTGTTTCTAAGATTCGTCTGCTTCCTCCATCCCGGCCTCCAGACCTGCCATCCTTCCGCTCCTTTTCTGATAGCATTTGATTATGAGGATATTAAAAAGCAAGCTGCTGGTTCTACCCAAAAGGCACGAGGTGAAATTCTGTATTCTCATCTTAAATAGTCAAAGAAGAAAGTTAGTTTGATGTATGACTCATTGTTCTTCAGGGAATCCAACAACAATTTTAGTTGGAACTTTCATAACAATCGAGAATGATATTGACTACTTTTTCTGCTTCTTAATTTTACAGTAGGTTGAGTGGTAGTTTCTGCTTCTTTTTTTTTTTACGTTTGTACTATTTTTTCTTTGCAGAACAATATTCAGAATATTGGGAAAGTGTGTGATGCTTTTCTAGCAGAGTTTCCTCTTTGTTATAGATATTGGAAGAAGTATGCAGATCATGAAGCACGGGTTGGAGCGATTGATAAAGTTATCGAAGTTTATGAAAGAGCAGTTCAAGGAGTCACCTACTCTGTAGACATTTGGTTGCATTATAGTACATTTGCAATTGGAACATATGGGGATCCCTATACTGTAAGAAGGTAATGGCCTTTTATTGATTGGATTTTTTCATAAGAGATTGAGAGTGGTTACTTCTCTTTAGTTTGCCTTTATTTTGTGTTGCTAACCTGATTTTGGTATGACTGAAACGGCGGGTTCCACATGTTTGTAAAAGTTATAATTTGGTGGGGAAAAAGTGCTTTGGAGAAATTAATGTAAATAAACTGACTTCTCTTATTTGCATTGATCGAGTTGAATCCAAAAAGTATTGGTTATGGCAATGAAGATTCTTTAAGGTTAACCTTATGCAAGCTGACCTTCTCATAGAATGTGTGTATGGTCTAAAAAATTGGAAGCAGCTGGCTTGAAATCCCATACATCACATAAGGTGATTGAGTTGAAAACACACCTTCAACATTGATAAAAAAATTCATCCCTTTTATATGCATCTGATTCAGCTGCTGCTCCTCTGGAATGATAAGATATGTTCTGTAGAAATTATTGTATTGGTTTGCAAACCATATGGTGATGTATGTTTCTATGTAGCTGATTACATTGGCTGCTTTTAGTTTCCACCAGCTGCTAATAATTATGTGATGTTGTCTTTCAGATTTAAGGAGCTCTTGATGTTGGGACAATGTTAAGGACGTCTTCAGTAATTAACATTGTGCCTAGCGTCCCTTAGTTTTGATATGACAAACTCGCCTTGATCTAATAAAGTTGTCCAAGTATTTCAGGAACGCATGTTGAAAAGGACAACAAGTGGAGGATTAGGTAGCCGTCCTTAGGAAGTAAGGACGCTACATCCTTCAGTGAACGGCTTGGTAAAATACAAACAAGGACACCGTCCTTAATCATTACACTGGAGTCCTTCAAAGCTGGCCGACAAAGTGACATCACCAGACAAGCTTTGATCATGATCTCCACGTGGAAGAAGATCCCGCATCCAAGCCTAACAGAATTATCAGTAGGCTTCCTTGATCATCAGAGCAACACGTGGAAGCCGATTACTGTTGCAACGTCCCCAAGGGCATGATTGTCAGAGATAAAGTTGCCCTTTCCCAATGTCACTATAAATACTCCCCAGAGTATTTATTGTGATGTGACGCTTCAGAGAATATTCAGAGAATTTGTCAAGTCGCTCAAGAACACCAAGAACACCAAGAACAAGCTCAAGAACAAGTGAGACTTAGGTGTTAGATCGAGCGAGAAGCGTTCAACAAAATCACAAACTGTTTGTAATAGAAAAGATCAAAAAGAGTGAGAGAGTCCTTACGACGAACTGTAAGGACGAGGTGATAGTTTCCTTTAGAGAAATTAAGTTAGGTTACTCTACAGGCTTAAAGGGGTTGTTACTAGTGGACTTAGGGACGCCAGTCTAAGTGCCAGAGAAGTGTAACCGCTCGCCAGTGTATTGTAAGGAAACTTAATAAGAAAGGAAAAAGCTATTACAAAATCCTCCAAGGAGGTAGAGGTTTACACTCAAGGACTAGTTGGTACTTGAGTGGTTCCTCTATAAATCAAAAGCGTTCCTTACTTATTGTCTTAACCTGTTTAGTCTTTTGATTTCCGCTGCGAACCAAGGAAGTCCTTGATCTTTATTAAGGACATCCTGGTGAAGGACGACCTTAACTATGTTAAGGACGCCCTTGTATTTCTGACTAACGATCCAACAATTGGTATCAGAGCAGGCGCTCTAGATTCTTACTGAGTTGCAGGTTAAGATGGACATGGAACCCATTGGAATCTCGTTCGTGAAGCCTCCGCGCCTGACGGACGGCAACTTCAACCGCTGGAAAATTAGATTTGAGAATTTCTGCAGAAGCACAAATTATCAATGCTGGAAGGTAATCATGAAGGGTGATCTCAAAGTCCCTGAAGACAAGAAAGACAAAGAGGATGAATGGGGTCCTGATGAATTCAAGCTTATGGAAACGAACGCTAAGGCTATATGCTTCCTTCAAGCATCTCTCTGTGAGAGGGACGCCATCAGAGTCAGCAACTTGACTACGGCAAAAGAACAGTGGGAAGCTCTCGAAAAGTACCACATAGGAACAGCTGAGATGAAGGAAGATGTCAAGCTTGAAATTAAAAAGGAGTTCTATGCCTTCAAAATGCTGCCGAATGAATCTGTAAAGGACTACTCAAGTCGCTTTGAAGCCCTTGTGATCAAAATGCGAAACTTGGGTATCCCAGAAGCTGAAGTCTCAATGAGGAACAGAGTTGGAATAGTCATTGATGGACTCACAGGAAAGTGGAACTTTGATAGAACCACGTTCAAGGAAAACACCGCTAACAAGACCCTGGATATGGAAGAGATCTATGGGAAGCTTAGGGGTTATGAAGCAAGAAGGGAAGCCGATTTGGCTGAATTGGCAAGAAATCCTCAAACAGATATTGCTTTGATGACCTCAACACCAGAGTACGCTGAGTATCTTCGTCGTCAACAAGAACTTGCTATGATGGTGGAAGCCAATAAGAATGAGAACCGTGAAAAGATGCGAGTTCAAGCTGTGAAAGAAAGAGAAAGCAAGTCTAAGGAACAGCTTGAAGAAGAGGAAGGACTTGTTCTTTTTAACAAAGTTCTGCGTTCTTTTGGAAAAAGAAGCAAACATTTCAACAAGCACAAAATGCCCAAGAAGGAAGGTCCCAAGTACACAGAGGCAGAGATGAAGGAACTCACTTGTTTTAAATGTAACAAGAAAGGACATTTTGCTAAAAAGTGTACAACAGGAATGTCTTCAAAGGATATGAAGACAAAGGCACTCATTGGAGCGTTTGCTTCTGCATGGGATAACATGAGTTCTGATGATGAAGAACCCGATGAAGAAGAGGCCTACATTGCTCTTGAGGACGCCTTCGATAATGATCAAGTGGCTTTCATGGCTATGGAGGACGCTACAGTTGATGAGGAGGACGCTCCTAAATCTGAAAATGAGGTAACCCGTGAGTCTATGATGAAATCCTTAGAAAGTTGTTCTAAAACTAAACTCATAAAACTCATTGGAAAAATCATGGAAGAAAGTGTGATTATGCAAAAGAGAATGGATGAACTGGAAATTGAAAATGAAAACATTGTTGTTGAATGTGAAAATTGCAGTACTATGTCTATTCAACTAGAGTCCTCATATGAAGAAGTTAAATCCCTGAAAACTGAATTAATGTGTCTCAAGTTAGAGAACGCTAACCTTAGGGATGAAGTCAAAGTGCTAGGAAAGAGTCCTGTAGTTGAAGAAGTTAGACCTATGATGTTTGTCCCAGCCAAAAGGGGACTAGGATATGAGTCTGATTCTAAGAACTCTCTCCCAAGTGACTTTGAGGCTAGTAAATCCACAGAACTTGAACAAGAGAGGGAGAAAACCAGGAATCTTCTTAATAGAATTAGAGTCCTAGAGAGTGGAGAGAAAGGTGAAGAGGACTACTATACTAACTCCACTGGTCATAGGATTTACAAGAAAATTGCTAAAAGGGAAGGTTCTAAAGTTTGCAACCCTCAAAAGATGAAACAAAACAGGATCCAACGTCCCAATAAGAAGTACTACCTCGGTACTTACTACAGGACGTGTTGGTATTGTGGTCAAGGAGATCACTACAAGTATGAGTGTTTGAAACTAAAGGAAGACATTGAAAAGGGAAAAGCTGCTAGGACTAACATTGAAAATGATAAGTCCGTCCCTAAGACTAAGTCTAGGCGTTCTAGACGTTCTAGGAGTTCTTTCCGCAAATATGCTACTTCAAATGATGTGAACATTAATGATTACATGCCAGAACCAGAGTTCTATTTCTGTAACGAACCAGGTAAGGAACACCTTGCCTGGGTCGCCAAAAACTAACTTTGTTTCAAAGAGAGTCCCGTTTCTCAAAAGATCATCCAACTTCTCAGATTGTCTCCGACCCAGCTCAAGGAGTTCAAACCAGATCAGCTGCGAGCAAGTCCCAAAGTGCAAATTTAGCCTTCTGTGCGTTCAACGCCTTTGTATCCATGGTGGAACCAAAGAATATCAAAGAAGCACTTCAGGACGCTGATTGGATCCAAGCAATGCAAGAAGAACTTAACCAGTTTGAAAGGAACAAAGTTTGGACTCTCGTCCCTCGTCCCAAAGGGAAAAATATCATAGGGACGCGCTGGGTGTTCCGAAATAAGCTCGATGAAAGTGGTCGTGTGTCAAGGAACAAGGCAAGACTGGTGGCTCAAGGATTCAAGCAAGAGGAAGGCATTGACTATGATGAAACCTTTGCTCCCGTTGCTAGAATTGAGGCCGTTCGTCTTCTCATTGCCTTTGCCGCACACAAAGGATTCAAGCTATTTCAGATGGACGTCAAGACTGCCTTTCTAAATGGAAAACTCAAGGAAGAGGTGTATGTTGCTCAACCGCCTGGTTTCGAGGACGCCTCTCATCCAGATAATGTGTACTACTTAGACAAAGCTCTCTATGGACTCAAGCAAGCTCCTCGTGCATGGTACGACAGGTTTGCGTCCTTTCTTCTGTCTAATGGCTACACAAGAGGTTCAATTGATAAAACTTTGTTCATTAAGAAAGTTCACAAGGACATTTTAATTGCCCAAGTCTATGTTGATGATATAGTCTTTGGTAGTACTAACATGAAACTTGTAGATGAGTTCAAGTCCTTAATGAGTAGTGAATTTGAAATGTCTCTCATTGGAGAACTCACCTTCTTCCTGGGACTTCAAATCAACCAACTCAAAGATGGGACGCGCATTCATCTACAAAAGTATGTCCGTGAAATGCTGGAGAAATTTGGGATGAATACGTCCAAGCCAATGGCAACACCTTGTTCCCCAAATTCACGTCTTTATGCAGATGAACAAGGGAAGGACGTTGATCAAAAGCTATACAGAGGAATGATTGACTCTTTGCTCTATCTGACCGCAAGCCGTCCAGACATCATGTTTGCAGTTTGCTTGTGTGCACGCTTCCAGGCAAATCCAAAGGAGTCCCACATGCAAGAAGTCAAAAGGATCTTTCGCTACCTCAAAGGACGGGACGATCTTTGCCTTTGGTATCCCAGGAAGACGTCCTTCAAACTAGTTGGCTACTCTGACGCTGACTATGCTGGACATGTCATTGATAGAAAAAGTACTTCAGGAATGGCACAGTTTCTTGGTTCATGCCTAGTCTCATGGGGATCTAAGAAACAGAACTCTGTGGCACTTTCAACTGCGGAAGCTGAGTACGTTGCTGCTGCCTCGTGCTGTTCACAAGTTATCTGGATCAAATATCAACTTGAGGACTATGGTATATCTCTTGAAACTATTCCTATTTTATGTGATAATACCAGTGCCATAGAAATTGCTAAGAATCCTGTTTTTCATTCTCGCACAAAGCACATTCATATAAGACATCATTTCTTGCGTGATAATGTGGAACTAGGAATTATTAGCATGGGACATGTAAGGACTGAGGACCAAATAGCTGATATTTTTACCAAAGCACTTGATAGACGTCCCTTTGAGCATCTCAGGCTGCTCTTAGGGATGATAACCTTTAAGAAGCAAGTCCCGTTCTGCTATTCCCTCAATGCTTGGCTATGTTTAGTTGATTACATAATTGCTAAGTACTTTATGCACTAATTTCACTTTTGCAAGAACGCTAGTCTAAAACTGTTGTGTGCATATCATGAGAACGCCTTTGAATTTCTCTATTTGTCTTGAAAAAGAGTTTCCCTGATCACCCTACCCTCATTATAAGCCGAAATGATGGGAACTCTAAGCTTTCCCTAGCCGAAAACTTTGCAAAAGCGTCCTATGATCTTCACTTTTCTTTTACGGGACGTACTTGCATAGTTTTCAAATTGGTTCCTAAGGTGATCCCAGGAAGGATGTGTAAATTCTGTGAACGACAGCTATAATCTGAGTTGAGGACGCCAGTTCAGTACAGGTTCATTCGGAACGCGCCCTTTTTGGAAGATGAACAGTTGCCGTTTGAATTTTGAAATGAGGAAGTTACCAGCGTGCCCCTCACCAACCTCCTATATATACATTGATTGAAACGGCTGTCAGATCTTTCGCACGCTAAAATATCAAAGCTCCGTTTTGCTCTGACTTCTCTCTAGATTTCCGGCAACATCTCTCTAGCTTTCCGATCAGTCTCCGACGACCTCTCTCCGATCAGCTCAGAATGTCAAGGGTCATGAACACTTCTGGTTCGTCTTTGAGTGGGAAGCGCAAGCGTCTTGCTAAGAGGAACTTTTATGTCGAAGGTCCTCCAGAAATTCAGATTGACGAGATCTTGAAGGACTTCATCGACACAAAGCCACGCACTCTCTATGTTGCTGTGGTGAACTACATGAAGGACTGCAAGGATCAAGTCCGTCTTCGCAATCTGAGGACGTTCTTGGATCGATTTGTGGTGCCCGTATTGAGGAAGACAGGGGGAATGGACGCTCCTTTCTGTGGAGGCACCAACATTTTCTTAGAGGCGTTCCAAGGTCAAGACTGGAGGATCCCCTTGATTGAATCCATCCCAGACCTTTCCAATGCCCGATTTGTGGATCTTCCCTCCACAGCATCAAAGAAAAGGTCAGTGAAACCAAACTTCAATCCCTTTTCTCCTTCATCCCCTCCCCGAGCTACTACCACCAAACCTACTCCCCCTCCATCTCGTCTTATCCGCTCCTCTCTCCCACAAAAGGCTTCCTCCTCCCAACCCACAAAAATCTTTGACAGATTTCCGACTAATGTGGAGGAGCGAACCAAATTCAAGCATGACCGTCCTCACCCCAAACCCCTCAAAAGGCGAAAGCTCGCCAAGGCCAAGCCCAATCCCATTCCCATCGACACCCCTTCATCTTCACCTTCACCAATCGACATCATCGACCCATCCATGCCTGACCCTACCCTTCTCCAATTAAAACAGGCCTTCCCTGATGTGGACATCTCCCCATCCCCATCTCCTCAAAATTCCCCTTCCCCCTCTGCCCCTCCCACTCCCAAATCAAGGGGTCACTCAGCTGAGAGGGACGACTCCATAGAAGCGGAGTTTGGCTCTGCTAACTCTGAGGAGATCTCTACAACAGTCGTCCTGGATGAACTCACAAGACAGCAGATTGCTAAGGACGAAGAGCTTTGTCGCAAAATTGCAAATCAACGCGACAATGTGGTACAAGAGGACGCTCTCACTATCGATGAGCAAATATCTGCTGATGCTCTTGAGATTCCTCCATGGGAAGCCGTCCCAATGGACACGGGGGATAAGTCTGCCCCCAAAGGAAAAGGTGGACAAAAGCGTCCACGAAAAACAAAAGCGTCCAAGGACGCAGCTGGTCCATCTGAGGGACAGGCTGATGAAAATCTCCAGGAAGGAGATAATAATGAAGGAAAAGAAGACGAGGATGATGAAGAAGAGAATGAGGACGGCACTTCTGGTCCTCCCAAAAAGAAAAACAAGAAGTCTGAACATATTCTTCCTCCCCTAGTCTTTGATGAAGCCTTCCTTAGCCAGTTTTCTGAGGCCAAGGATCTCGTTGAACTTTTAAAAGTTCAAGGGTGGCTCAAGATCTCAGAAGAGAACGTCAAGGTTGATCCCAAGCTTGTGCAGGACTTCTATGATTCTCTCAATATCAACATCGAGAATGGCACAGGGACGTTCTTGGCAAATGGAGAGTCTGCTACTTTTTCTGAGAAGACCATCCGCCAGCTGATGGGGCTAGACAAACAGCGTCCAGGAAATGACGCTTTGCACAGAGTTCCGGCTTCCGGCTTTGGGATAGAAGGCGAGGCACTGAATGCCTTATTCCGGAGAATCTTCAATGGGAAGACTCCAGATGCAAATGACCGGGTTGCTTCAGTCCTGTCTCACACTGGTGCTATGGCACACTATATGATCTGCAGGACTATCGTCCCCAGGCAGGAGAAGAAGTCGATTGTGCAAACTATTGACTGTCTACTCTTGGACGCCTTCCTTCAAGGCAGAAAGATAAACTTGGCCAGAATAATGATCGAGCACATGGCCAAGTGCACAAAGAAGAATCATGCTCTTCCCTACCCAGGATTAGTCAAAGCTCTCCTAATCGAGAACGATGCTTACACTCCTGGAGAAGAAACAACTCTGGGATTGCCATGGGATCAAAAGTATGGCGTCCTGGAGATAAAGCATAGCCTTGAGCTTCCCTCCATCAGGAAGCAAATTGAGAAAGAGAGAAAAGAGGCTGCAAAGAAAAAGAAAGAAGAAGAGGCCGCCAAGAGAGCTGAAGAGAAACGACTAAGGCAAGAAGCTGCTAAGAAAGCTGCTGAGGACGAGCGTGCTCGACAAGAAGCTGCAAAGAAAGGGAAGACTGTTGCTCCTGAGCCTCCCTTGATAGTTGATACTGAGGAAGAACGTGCTGCTCGCTATGCTGAAGTTGATCAGTTGTCGTCCTTCTTTAATGCCGATCAGATGGACTTCAACTTCTCGCCTTCTCATCTTCCTCCTCTTCAACAGCCATCCTACTTTCAGTGCTCCCCTGCTCCGTCCAACACAGAAGCATACTCTGAGAAGCAGCTGTACGCCCTCATCCTTAACAATCAAAATGTTCTTGCGCAACAAGGGAACGCCATCATTCAACAGAACAACGCTGCCATGCAATAGAACTACCACTACTTTCAGGCCGTTAAGACTCAGAATGACTTGATTAAGCTGCTAGTCCAGTCAATTCACAGGGATAGTACAGAGGGAGACACCCAAGAGGAAGAGGAACCTGCTGCGACGGACGTCAATGATCAAAGCCGTCCTGCTGGATCACCTCCCACCTAACCCTTTATTCTCTCATTATTTTTGCATGTGCTTCTTTTGTTTTTCAAACACTTGTCTGCTTGTCTGTAATGACTACATTTCGTTTCAATGGCAATTCTTGTGTTTGTGTGCATATGTGTGTTTAAGCGTTCTCTTGCCTCTAATTGTGATTTTGTGCTATCGTCCTTAAGCTAACTTGTTATCCTTTTCGATGATGACAAAAGGGGGAAGTGTAGTTTTGCAGAGATGCGCTTTTAATAGTTATCTAGAATAAGCAAGTGTTAAGGAAAAATATCAGTGAAAGGAACTAAGTTTAAAAGGGACGCCATTTAAGACAGAAATATTTGATTTAGAAAGCCGTCCCTTCCCTAAAATCCAAAAGGAAGATTAGATCAAGTATTGAAAACTTGTGCCTGTAGATTACTTCTAAGTGTTGAAAGGACGTTCTTTGAGTTTTCAAAGCATGCTATAGCTTAAGTGCAAAATGTTTATTGCCCAGAGTTTGTCATCATCAAAAAGGGGGAAACTGTTGGGACAATGTTAAGGACGTCTTCAGTAATTAACATTGTGCCTAGCGTCCCTTAGTTTTGATATGACAAACTCGCCTTGATCTAATAAAGTTGTCCAAGTATTTCAGGAACGCATGTTGAAAAGGACAACAAGTGGAGGATTAGGTAGCCGTCCTTAGGAAGTAAGGACGCTACATCCTTCAGTGAACGGCTTGGTAAAATACAAACAAGGACACCGTCCTTAATCATTACACTGGAGTCCTTCAAAGCTGGCCGACAAAGTGACATCACCAGACAAGCTTTGATCATGATCTCCACGTGGAAGAAGATCCCGCATCCAAGCCTAACAGAATTATCAGTAGGCTTCCTTGATCATCAGAGCAACACGTGGAAGCCGATTACTGTTGCAACGTCCCCAAGGGCATGATTGTCAGAGATAAAGTTGCCCTTTCCCAATGTCACTATAAATACTCCCCAGAGTATTTATTGTGATGTGACGCTTCAGAGAATATTCAGAGAATTTGTCAAGTCGCTCAAGAACACCAAGAACACCAAGAACAAGCTCAAGAACAAGTGAGACTTAGGTGTTAGATCGAGCGAGAAGCGTTCAACAAAATCACAAACTGTTTGTAATAGAAAAGATCAAAAAGAGTGAGAGAGTCCTTACGACGAACTGTAAGGACGAGGTGATAGTTTCCTTTAGAGAAATTAAGTTAGGTTACTCTACAGGCTTAAAGGGGTTGTTACTAGTGGACTTAGGGACGCCAGTCTAAGTGCCAGAGAAGTGTAACCGCTCGCCAGTGTATTGTAAGGAAACTTAATAAGAAAGGAAAAAGCTATTACAAAATCCTCCAAGGAGGTAGAGGTTTACACTCAAGGACTAGTTGGTACTTGAGTGGTTCCTCTATAAATCAAAAGCGTTCCTTACTTATTGTCTTAACCTGTTTAGTCTTTTGATTTCCGCTGCGAACCAAGGAAGTCCTTGATCTTTATTAAGGACATCCTGGTGAAGGACGACCTTAACTCTGTTAAGGACGCCCTTGTATTTCTGACTAACGATCCAACACTTGATAATGGTTGATACCTGCCAGGCTGCTACTTTATTCAATCAGGTATGTAATAGTTGAACGTGCAAGTTAAAGTGTTGCCTGAACTTTATCACTAAAAGTTTTTAGAGTATTCACGGCTATGAGAAGTTCTTTAGTGAAAGGTAGGTGATTTTTTAACCCATGTGTTGATTATTGAATATGTCATGCAATGATGAATGACATTGCATTTAACCTTGCAATGGCATGTGGGATGCATTGTTAGATGTATTATTGCATTTGCATTCAGATGCCAAGTCTGTGAATGAAATTCCTGTCATCAATGTAGACTCTTCAACTGAAACAAATTCATGTATTGATTATAATCTGACATATTTGAAATGACAAGAACAGGTTCATGAGTGGTTATGATCGATTTGTGTTCATGAAGGAAAGTGATTGTGACATTTAGAACTTAGTCTGTGTTAATGGTCTTGAATTTTGTTTTTGATGCTTAAATCCACTTTGCATTAGAATGTAGAATAAAATCTGTGCTCATTATATCATGTTTTTTTCCATCTATTCTATTCGTAGGGTGTGCTCCATATAGAATTTATATGTGCTTTTTGTTGTTGTTGTTGCTCATTTGGGATTTCCTTACTTGATACATGATCTCATTTAAATCTGCCTGAGATAACCTAATATCACCTTTAAACAGAGAAGGTAAATTTGATCTCTAAGGCCTGAAATCATGCACTGAAAACAAGCAGCTGGTGGGTGTAAATTTGATCTCTGAATATGTCCTCTTCCCTTCACCTTTTTATATGACATAGCTTATAGGTTTATTTTGTTGTGCTCTATGCCACTATGTATGAGCTGTGAGGCAAACGATAAAATGCACATGCTTTAAAAATTAAGCTGCAATTTTCATTTCCTATTTTCTGTCCCCAATAATGTAGACTATTGAAAAATTGCTACTGCTTAAAATATGTTTGCAATGGTGCATAATCTCATTTATATCTGAACTATATACCATACTATCCAAATTGCATTCTTTACTATAAGCATGATGCATACTCTGGCATCGACGAGGCCGCCAAGTCCCTAAACAGAGTCATCGGCCACGACGACAGCCACAACAAGCTCTTGCGCTCACTGCGGCCGCCCCCCTTGGATGGCGGGCAGCTGGAGCTGCTAGGGCGCTGAGGCTTTCACAGACACGTGCACGGACCACGAGGGAGAAGGACGCTTATGCCACACACTTGCGGAGGAGGCAGTGCGAGGTTTCGAGGACTACCAGCTGCTCATGCTGATGGACCTCGAGAGAGCGCAGGGCGAGCATACTGCCATGACATCCAAGTAGGAGAGCGCAGGGCGAGCATTTGCCGTTGACGCTGGCGATCCGAACAAGTGAGCAGCTGGATCTGACAAAACCCTGCGCGTGCCAATGCCAACTCCAACGTGAGAAGCGTGAGCAGTTAAATTGGTACAAACAGACGTTAGGAAGCCATAAAGGAGATATGTATTCTTTTCATCATAGTTTAACTCATTTTGGACACTCTTGAATTATACCCATTGTTATTAACAAAAGTGCCAAATAGAGAGAGTTGTAGTATTGTTTAACATGCGCGTCAACGGGTTGAATATTAATTTGTGTATGTAATTTTCGTATAAGAATCAGTACACCCGTCCCTTACATTCAAGCTTTGAATTCCTATCATACCAAGTACATCTACGTAGATTTCATTTTAACTATAATGTTTGCATACATATAGAGACATACAAGAAATTGGATAAAAATTACAACTCACAACAACTTACACTCGCTTACTTGAAAGGCGAACAGATCAAACAGAGATGCGGAAGCGGACGCCACTTGAGCGACGAGCCAATGGAAGAAAATAAATAACAATAAGAATACCGACCAAATACAACAATGAAGGTGGTGGATTATGGAGAACGAATCCACATGGAGAGGAAGATAGAGAGAAGTGAAAAAGGCAGAGCTTTTGTACCCGGCGGAACACGACAGAAACCCTAATTGTTCTTCGATATGAACCTGGGGGACCATTTAAGTACAAACACATGGACGGGATTGAGATCACCACAGGCCCACTATGTTCATCGGAACGCATATATTGAAGCTCCGCATATTCTTTTTAGATTAGTGTGAATGCGGCTTTTGGTACCATGTATATAGCCAGTCCTTTTTTTGTTCGAAAGTATATAGTCAATCCTAGATATTGGATACCAGATATGTTTTTTTTGTCTTTTATCTGAATCCTTATATGATAGTTAATTACTGCACCTTCTTTCTTGGACGGAAATCTCTACAATTTCTTACAACATATTAATCCGTTGAGATTAATATTTGTTTGGTACTCTATGCCAACAACAAAGCAGTAGTCCATTTTTTTGTGCTGTAACGTACATGTTCTAATGTTTTTATCAACAGTACTATATAGTAAACTAAGCAATTGTGGTGTACGTCACTTTTCACCGTCCATTAGCTTCTATTTTTAATATGAGTTCACATTTATATTGCGATCCTTTACCGATAATCTGTCGTACATGTTCTTCTGGCCAACAACAAGTCCATTCAAAATAACAATTAAAAGCCACAATTGTAAACATGACCTTATTTCTTCACCGACACATACTTCATTACTTATATATGCCAACAAACTCGCGGTAATTCTATCAAATGTATTTCTACGTATACACCAAACTGCGTGACGGCCGTACACTAAGATCGCAGCCCCGTGCCGTAGGCACGGGCCGGAAATACTAGTTATATATATTACAAGGGTCCGGATCCGGTAGGAATAATTATTATGGTAGGAAAAAGGAATGAATCTCGGCCGTCCATCACGCGGAGAGAAAACAGCCCAACAAGCCACACGGGCGAATAATTCGCGTATAATAATCGTATAATTCGCGTATCATTCGCGTTTTATACGCGTTTTTTCCGTTTTCGTTTTTTTCCCGTTTTTTTCCGTTTTTTTTCGATTTTTTTTTGATTTTTTTCGTTTGTGCAACTCAATGGTCACGTTTGTGCAACTCAATTTGTTCATTCATATTTGTTCAAGTCTATTGCCAATGTGTTGAATTCTATTTGTGCAACTCAATGGTCAAGTTTGTGCAACTCAATGGTCAATTTGTTCATTCATATTTGTTCAACTCTATTGCCAATGTGTTGAATTCTATGGTCAATTTGTTCGTCAATATTTGTGCAATTCAATGGTCAAATTTGTGCAACTCAATGGTCAAGTTTGTGCAACTCAATGGTCAATTTGTTCATTCATATTTGTTCAACTCTATTGCCAATGTGTTGAATTCTATGGTCAATTTATTCATCAATATTTGTGCAACTCAATGGTCAAATTTGTGCAACTCAATGGTCAAGTTTGTGCAACTCAATGGTCAATTTGTTCATTCATATTTGTTCAACACTATTGCCAATGTATTGAATTCTATGGTCAATTTATTCATTAATATTTGTGCAACTCAATGGTCAAATTTGTGCAACTCAATGGTCAAATTTGTGCAACCATAAACTGGGCTAACATTCAAATGTCGCCGCAAGAAAGCCAAATCGATGAGCATATAATCCACTTTGCGAATTTCAAGATCAATTTCCAATTCCATAACTCTATTTTTGTGCATCCAAACATTTGCCCCATATATAACAGCTCCTACTTCATGTAACTCTAATTGGAGATCACATCGACTAATTGATCCAATTCCAAGAATTGATTTCAAACCGAACAACAAGCAACCATCACAAAGTCCATAAACTACACACAAAAAGGCATAACAAATTACTTTCGCATATACAGTAGTTATTAGTCTAGAAATGAGCAAATTTTTTCTATCCAAAGTTGTGGATCTTGGAATCAGAACAAAAGAACCAATTCATAAAAACAAGTCAATTATCCATTCAAGCACAAAAAGATACCAAGCAAATAATTCAAAGCTTGGAATCAGAACAAAACGAAGGAGCTAGGCAACAGAGAAAGAGAGAGATGCAGAGCAAAGGGACGAACTCGAGCGAGAGTCCTTCCGGATCTGACCTTGAGCACCAAACGCCTCCGGATTCTGAACCTGCAAGTGATTATTGGACAGATTGACAAGAACAAGGCCCCGAATTCCCCCAAACGCCTCCGACAGATACCTGAGTTTCGTCCCGGACAAATCGACGATCTCGATCCCGTTTCCGGCGGCGTGTTGCTCCAAGATACGAGCCACATCTTCGCTCATCTCCTTGCTAGGGCCCTCATCCGTCGCCGCCTTCGAATCGTAGATCGCCGTCAACCTCTTCTCCGCATTCTTCAACAACTTCTCATAATCGACGTGCAACTCGTCTAGCTTCACAACTGCCTTGTACATGTCTCTCCTTCTCAATCGCCTTCCTCCGATCCCTCTCCTCCTCCGAAGACCACTGTTCGTCCTCGAGCTCGTTCGAGAGGACCGATTGGATCTCGGAGACCTTGCTCTTCGCCCTATCGACTGTCTCGTGGTCAGGACGGTCTCCTAGCGCCTCGAGAACCGATCTTGTCTTGGCGATCTCGGAGATCGCCGCCGCAATTTCCGATATCACCTTCGGATCTTTCAGATGTGGCATCTTCTCCACCAGCGGATCGACGAATTGGACATCGTCGGAGGCTGATTCCGGCTGTGGCTGCTCGATGTCGAATGCGGAGTAGTCGGAATAGTTCGAGCCAGATCTGGAGCTCAGTGAGGGTTCCGATTCCAATGGCGGTTTTCTCAAGGACGGCGAGACAGAGGAGGAAGAAGCCGTGCACAGAGGAGGTCGAATCTCGGATCTGTGACGAGAATCGGCGCCCGATTGAGGTCGGAGGAGGTGGCAGGTAGCGAGGTCGAAGGATGGACGGAGATCAGAAAATGGCGGAGGAGGATTTGAGAGGGAGGCCGCCGAGAGAGATTTGTGACGCAGTTTCTTTTTTTTTCTTTTTTTTTTAAAATTTTGTAGCTTTATTTTTTGGGAGGGGTGCGGGGTCGATATCAACCGTAGGATCTATTGTAATCCAAGGGTGGATAAACATTCCTATTTCTCACCCTAAGAGTCATTCTTAGATGATTCTTTCTCATATTACAATATGAAATACACTCATATTTTCAATCTTAATCTTTACTGGTTGTAAGTTGTCACTTGCCCTGTTATGTAGACCAATAGCAAGCACTTTGCTGAATTAGAGAGCCTTTGGTAGATGAGGTTTTATTTACTTTTGTCTAACAAGTAACAACCCATCACAAACATGCATAATTAGAACAAGAAGAAAAAAAACATATTGGGCCTAGTGGGCCCAAGATTGGTCTAGCCCAGGCGGTAAGTATTATTGTTTGTGACTGGTAAGTGATAGAATGCTTTTCCAATAAAGCCATAAGTAGAATATTTAGCACATGTGCCTTCCAATTGAAGAAACATTTAGCAAAACAGTCTACATCCTTCTACATTATTCCTAATCCTACACACTTAAAAAAAGAAACAGAAAAAATCAGTAAACGCATTGCGTTGTATAATCTCGACATATGATATAAGATTATAAGTAGCCAACACAAGCCCGGTTTCAGCAACCTCCACAGAAAAATCGCAAACCCTAACTTCCGCATTTTCCCTCTCTTTCCCAAACCTCCACCAAAAATGGCCGCCGCTGCTCCACCGCCACCGCCAACTCCGGCGCCGGAGCTAAACATGGACGCACCACAAGACCACCCCGTCGGGAATCCTCTCTTCACTCGGATCCGCCTAGCAACAAAATCCGACGTCGGCCACATCCGGAAGCTCATCAACCAGATGGCGATCTACGAGCGCCTCACTCACATGATGACCGCCACCGAGGAGTCTCTCGCCTCCACTCTCTTCAACGCGCCTCCCTTCCAGTCCTTCACCGTCTTCCTCCTCGAGGTCTCACGCGCCCCCTTCCTCAACTCCCACGCGCCGCCTCATTTCTCGCCCGTCCTCAAAACGCTGAACCTCTCGCTCCCGATCTCGGATCCGGAGGAGGCGGAGTTCAGATCGGACGAGGACGGCGTCGCCGTCGCCGGATTCGTGCTCTTCTTCCCGAACTACTCGACGTTCATGGCGAAGCCGGGGTTTTACATCGAGGATTTGTTCGTGAGGGAGTGTTATCGGAGGAAAGGGATGGGGAAGATGCTTCTCTCGGCGGTGGCGGCTCAGGCCGTGAAGTTAGGGTTTGGGAGGGTTGAGTGGGTGGTTCTGGATTGGAATGTGAATGCGATTAGGTTTTATGAGACCATGGGAGCTCAGATTTTGCAGGAGTGGAGGCTTTGCAGGCTTACTGGCGATGCTCTTGAGACCTATGGGGATTCCGCCATGATGTGAAGCCGCTTTTTTTGGCTTTCTTTCGGTGAAGTTTTGTTGAGGTTTTTGAATGAAATTTCATCTGTTTCTGTGTTTAATAATTGTCAGATGCTAACTCCCATGAAAACGCTTTCATTTTCTTGTTATGACATTTGATGCAAAAGCTTTTGGTTAATTCATGTTCAGTTCTGTTATGACATTTGATGCACAAGTAACATTGATTTTGGACTTACTTAAGAGAAATTATACAGTCCACAATACAACAACCAAGCTAACTTAAAATGCACACCACAAAACAACATTATGGCATCATGATTTCTGGAGTTGAAACTAATGAAATGCTTGGGGATTTTGGAAGATGATATATTATGTAAAAGCTATTGTACAAAGATTGAATTCTGGTTTACGTTGTAAGCCTTTCGATAATTTGGGACATAGCTGAGTAAGTTCCAAATCCAGATGAGATCAGACCCACAAATATGACTAATATGCAAATTGAAGCCTGCAGAAGCCAAAGAGAAGAATAATTTACATATGGGTTTGATAAAATTAAGAGAAATTCTGGAAAATGGATGGCATGTTGTACCTGAATACGATTCACTTTTCCCCTGAGGATGCTCAGGTAACAAGCACAAGGTAATATAAGAGTCTGAAATTGAGAAAGTGATGACATTTACATTCCGTGATACAAGGATTCTTACAAGAAGATGCAGTGAACATTCATCAAGACACTTTTAGTAAGAGGAAATAGATGAGAAACTTACAACAAGCATTGTGAGCAAGGATCCAATCAGTGCCATCACCAAACCTAGCCATTTTCAAAGGCAATTAGTGTCAGTAAAATCAGTTCAATGCTACTATTGCATTAGATGCGGTATTCCAAAGAAACCTAAAGGAGGTTCAGACATACCGAAGAAGGGAACAGAAAGAGCTACTAATAATATGGAGATCACAAGGGCGGTTCGAATGAGAATAGGGTACATGTGGGATTTAAGATGTTGCCTTGGTATCAACTCTTCCAAACTCATTGCTACTGGAGACAGGGTTAGAGCAAACGTGTTCTTTGTTAAGGAAAACGATAACTTGGATTTTGATTCTTAGAAGAAGTGAGACAAGAGCTTTTATAGCAACAGATCAGGTTGAATGATCAAAGCAAACAAATGAAAAGACAATGATGATTTGCGCAAAACAACCGCTTTAAATGCAACTTTGTATTGAAATGCATGATAATGCACTTTAAAGTGCGATCCAAATGGACCCTTTGGAGAATAGAAAGGATATTTTGTAAATGGGCTCACCACCTGCAGAACACCAAAACAAGAAATAAGGTATTGTTAACTTGCAAGATCTCACTCACGGAATAAAGATAAAAATATGTAAGGATTATATCATTGGACAAACAATTCTTATGAGAGCAGCAATTCAACATGCATATTCAAACACATAATGAAAAATTAAGGACATGATATTGAGCTTCCTCATCTCAGACATTGAATTCTCAATTGAAAGTCAAAGTTCAAATTCTTAGTTCTCATCTAAGAGATTGCTTTTACAGATCAGTTTCTGCATATTTTCATGGGGAAAAGAAAACAGGTGGGTCCACTCACCGTTGTCCATAGAGCAATCTTGGACGCTATCAAATCTTGAGGCAAATTGAGAGTGAATTGTGATTGTGTTGATTCACCAAACATCAAGTAACCCAGAACAGCAACGCCAGCATACAACAAGGTGCAGATTCCAAAACTGCATCAGAAAATATCTACATTAGGAATGGCTTGTCAATGTACCACTAACAATTAGAAGGTTTCTACTAGCCTAATTCTATAAGTCAGACCTCTAAAAGTTAAATTACCTAGTTAACAGGACAGATGGATATTGGTGCGGTTTCTCCATTGAAGTGTATATATTAGGAAATACAGCATGACCCGAGTAGCAGTATCCATAGAGACCGATAGCTACGGGCAAGGTGCCAAGATTGAATGTTGATCCATGTCCTTGTCCATGATAACCAACTCCGTCAATGACACCGACCCAACATAAGCATAAAACTACCAAAATCGAAGCAATGACTCCACCAGCTGCAACCAAGTGTCACACAAAACATTGATATCAACATAAATGATAAGTCAAACAGAGAAATACACCCAATAGCCAAAAGACAAGATTGTAGGAGTTTTTAAATTCCCTTACCAGATATGTAGCTCAAAACACTAAGATCTCGAAGCCAGCAAGTAGGAAGCACTGCTAGCGTGGTCACTAATGCAAACAGGTGTTGTGCATCTAATGCACAAAAGCCCAAATCCAAGTGAGCATTTGGAAAAAGTGATGATAAATTGTCACTCTCCAAAATTATGAATTCCACACAACATGCCTGTCACAATTTATTAATGTGCAATTTTGAAGATATAAGAACATGAATACTGCATAATTTCAAAACAAAGAGTTATTACTCTGTTGCATTCACAACAGAGAAAAAAAAAGTATCTGTGTATGATTCATAAGAACTGGAGCACATGATAAGTTAGAGTACTTACATAGAGCTCCACATACAGAATTATCTGCAACCACAGATAAAGGAAACTGTTAGCATCACCTCAACGAGAAAACTTCTGTTTAAAAATAAACTTTGCATCTAGAATAGTCTTACTACATGAAACATCATGGAATCCAGTTCCATTTATTCCACAAAGAATCACATTAACTAGTTCTAGACTATATTAAGAGAATATTTGAGGTAAGAATTCAAACATAACTTTTGCCTGTTAAAAGGAAACAGAAAGACATACAGATATTGCAATTCGTCCAGCTTGACCAAATGCAGCTTGGCCAATATCAGGATAAGTCTCTAATCCAGGAGAACTATCCAAACAGCAACGCAGGAGGATTCCAGTGTAGTATGAAATTATGGCGAAAATCAATAAGATAGAAAGGCTAATCCATCCCCCCTCTTTGACAGCATAAGGAGTCGAGAGAATTCCAACTCCACACAACACATTCATACCTAATCACATCACACCAAAAAACAATCAAGCTTTATTTTCATCTTCAGTTTAATAGAAATAGAATCATGCATGAATTGAACTATTTACCATTTAGTACAGCTTGTCCATAACTACTTTTTCCAGAAACCGGGAATTCATGTGCTGTCTTTGCTGATATGTGATGATCTGATGTCCTGATTAAAAGAGAGTGAGAACTAGCACGCCTTTGAGGCTGATCATTTGTAGGTGCTGTTGATATTAAAGGCTTCCCTATTTCCGGGGCATGCCTTTGTTTTAGTGTTGAGGATGTGTATGAGCCGGTGAATCTCTCCAGTGTAGGAGTTCCCAGAATAACACTTGGTGATGGTACACTGCTGTATAAATCAATTGATTGCCTGAAATCCAATTTCAATGAAGATTAAGTTATTTGAGCTCATTCTTCAACAAAATGTCAGCAGAAAATTTCACTGTTCTCTAACGCAAACCTTTATCTAAGTTCCCCATGAATCTAATCATGTTGCCTGATTATTCACAGCCAGTGAAGTAGCACTTGACTAAATGATTAACAAAACAACAACAACAAAACAAAGCAATTGGCATTTGAATACTTGCTCCACCTTTTTCTTTAGTTGTTTCCCCATCAGAAAACAAACTCAGAAACAGCCAAGATTGAGGTTACCAGACGAATAAAAAACTGGCCTAGGGTTCGAGTGTCAGCATCAGTGAATCCAAACCCAACAAGAGTATAATATTCACGGAATCCCACTAGCCAACTAAGTGAAGGATGTCGTATCTCCATTACAAAGCCAACTTGACAGCTAAAGCCAATACGAATCGAGTATCAGTACCAACCAATAAAATCAATTTCCCCCCAGGCTCCACAGATGAACAACACTTTTCTTCAAACAACAAAAATCGAATTACGCAAAATCAAAATCCAGAGAAATTGGTTGTGTGTTACCTATAACTTTGGGGCCAGGAGGGATTGTACGAACTAGGTCTACTATCGCGCACTCCATCCGCTGAGTAATCAGACGAATCCGAATCGTTTTCGTCGCCGTATTCATTCTCGTTCACCAGAAGCTTCTCCTCATCGCCTTCCTCGTCACTCTCGACGATGTAAAATCCCTCATTAGAAGCCAAATTCTCCATTTCTCTCTCTCTACACGAATTCAGATTCAGCGGAAAACAGTTACAGTCAGATCAAATTATAAGAACTACTAACACAGCTAGCTACTTGAAATTGATAGCCAAAGAACACAATTGATCTGCGCAGAGGCGATTTAAATCAAGCGAAATTCGAGAATCGAACAAACCAGATGAAATCAGCTTGCAGAGAATCATGGATTCCGGGAGGAAAAATTGAGCTAGTGGCGGGAAAAATTCATTCGTAAATCATGGAGCGAGTAAAAGGTTTTTCAGTTCAAAGAGAGACAGAGAGTACCTGCAAAGTTGAAAGGAAGGTTTTCAAGTTTCAACGGCGTTTCTTGAATTATGGTCCCTCGCTTTTTATACCAATCCCTACTTAAGGTGGCGTTTGGTATAAAAATTATGGAAAGGAAAGGAAAGGAAACAAATTTGTATAGAAAATGGGGATGATCTTCTCTTTTTTGGATGAAAAATGAAAAATGGAAAGAGAGGGGTAATGGTTAGAGGAGTATGAGGGATATGGTTACCCCATGTTGAGGGGATGGGGAGAAGTTGCTCAAAATTTGCATGAAAAGTGGAAGAAAGGGGTAATGGTTACCCTTTGTATCAATGAACCATAAACTAAATAATGTCTAGATACATTCCTTAACCATTACCTTTCCCTCCTAAGAAACCAAACGGGCCCTAAACCCTTTTTGTAACGCAGGTCAGGTCCTAAACAGCTAAACCCCGTTTTCCATGTACATAATTTAACTTTCAAATGGGCTTAAAATAATACTCTTCCAGTTTAAAATAGTTGTCTATTTAAGCATTTTACATATATTAAGATATAATACAGTAGTTTTTACTATGTTATCCCTATAAATATAAAGTTAATTATTAGTGTAAAAAACATTAAAAAAAGTATAATGATTATGATAGAGATATTTATTAGAAAGATATGGGCTAAAAATGTTAAATGAATTGTGAAACAAGAAAAGTTGTCATATAGACAACTATTTTAAAACGGATGGAGTATAAACCTACATTGCAGTGTATTAAAGAAATACAGTATATGAGAGTAATTTTTCAGGAGATTACGAATTATTGTTGTTACAAGATGAAAGTTAATATTTTTCATGATAAACATGGGTATTAAAATATTAGTGTTGATTCCTTGAACTTGTATCATTTAGCTAGAGGTTGAATAATTGAGTGAATTTTTTGAAAGTTATATCATAAAATTTTGGTCCAGAATTTTTAAACGACTATGGGATATTACTCTAATTTGGAAATTATATACCTTGGAGATAAATTTAGAACCGCATATTCAAAGACATATACTCCATCCTCGTAATAATAGACAACAGATTAATGATTAATGGTACATTTGGTCAAGGTGTCATGTATATATATACATGTGGATTATTGGATCTTGGCATTTAGCAAAACATGCAGATATATAGGCCAGCATTCTGCATACGTGCTTTTAAACTGGCTTAGTTCATTTTTGTATGCAGCCAGTTTCTCAAAACATATGAGTAGCCATGCAATAATTCATGCCTATATTGATCGCTGTGCTTAATTTGTTGTTTATGATGAAAATAATGTGTATTTTGAATCGATTGAAACAAATGATTCAAAATAAGACACTTGCAATTGCAACTTGCCATCATTTTGCACGTGTTTACTACTATTGTACTTGATAATTATATGTGCCAAAAATCTTGGTATACAAACGATAGTGCTTAATTAATTATGATTGTTACTTTATTAGTGTAAATTAGAAGTCATTCTTTTTTATTCAGAAGAAGAAGAAGATAACTACTAGTGTGTACCTACCAACATGTCTGTTATACGTAAGAAATGGTCCCTTTGTCCACTTCTTTATGATAGAGATTATACAATGAAAGTGGTAAAAAGCTAGTTTTAGCAAAGTCTATAAACGTTACCTATTGTATTATATTTATGTACTCTGTTAACATTATTATAAATTTCAAAGTGGATTATCCATCACCATGGGTTCGTAGAGACCATGATAATTTGGACATGACCCGACCCGGATGTAGAGACTGTTTTTTCCCCGCTATTGGGCCTTATTGAAGCCCAATGAGACAATATTGGTACTTCGACAATTCGTTAATGAATTACTCCGTAACATATATAGTTCGCCTCAGCTTTTGGGCTATATAGATCTACAAAATTTGTTTGGGTTAATAAATAAAGGAATTAGGCTCCAGTTCGTCAATCGAGGGGTTGGCCTAGTGGAGCATGATAGGGCATCGGTCTGATAGGTCGCAAGTTCGACCCCCCCCGCCTCTCCTTGTGGCGAGACATATGCAAATCCCCTTGTAAGAGCTCTTTGAGTCACTGGGTCTGGGGACACCATCCCCTCACTCTAAATTTTTTCTCATATCAAAATAAAAAAGGCTCCGGTTCGTCATCCTGACCGCTCCCGCTACTTGCTACACGCTTTCGCTCCCGAAAAGTTGTTCCCCAATAGGAACAAGGGTATAAAACCGAGCACGTCAATAGTAGATTTCCGTCCCTGTTACCCCTCTTTGTTGGTGGAGGTGCTGTTGCCGAACGAATGCTTACTCTTTCACTAATAGTGTGCCCTCTTCTTTTTAACCTTGTTATTGACCAATTCTCATTCATAATAGATGCTCTAGGGGAGTCCAAGTAGTGCTCGTAACGACTTCAATCTTTATCTTATCAGAAAAATGGGAGAATGAGACCGGACAATCGCTTTCTTTAAGAACAAGATCGCTAATAAAGAATCTGTATTTGAAATGACCAGTTCATAATCGTGAACAGCCTTGTAAACTCTTCTAGTTTCCTCCCAAGTCGCTCGTGAATCTATACGTATATTGGGCGAAACAAGTTGGGTTGTACGTTGTTGGACCCAAAGCTAAAAGCCCCATATTCGTTTATGGATCTGTCCGAAAAGAGCAAGCAGTCCACAAGATTCGAAGCTGTTACACACGAATATCCTATAATATCTAGGAAATATTCTATCTAGTATATCATATCTAGTGGAGCATGACAGGGCATCGGTCTGACAGGTCGCAAGTTCGATCCCCCCTAGTCTCCTTGAGGCGAGGCATATGCAAATCCCCTTGTAAGAGCTCTTTGAGCCCTTGGGTCTGGGGACACCATCCCCTCACCCTAAATATTTTCTCTGACCAAAATAAAAAAGGCTCTGGTTCGTCATCCGGACCACTCCCGCTACTTGCTACACGCTTTCGCTCCCGAAAAGTTGTTCCCCGATAGGAACAAGTGTATAAAACCGAGCACCTTAATAGTAGATTTCCGTCCTTGTTTTGTTGGTGGTGGTACTGCTGCCGAACGGATGCTATCTCTCTCACTAATAGTGTGCCCTCTTCGTTTTAACCTTATTATTGACTAATTCTCATTCATAATAGATGCTCTAGGGGAGTCCAAGTAGTGCTCGTAATGACTTCAATCTTTATCTTATCAGAAAAAGGGGAGAATGAGACTGGACAATCGCTTTCTTTAAGAACAAGATCGCTAATAGAGAATCTGTATTTGAAATGACCAGTTCATAATCGTTGAACAGATTTGTAAACTCTCCTAGTTTCCTCCCAAGTCGCTCGTAAATCTATACGTATATTGGGCGAAACAAGTTGGGTTGTACGTTGTTGGACCCAAAGCTAAAAGCCCATATTCGTTTATGGATCTGTTCGAGAAGAGCAAGCGGTCCACAAGATTCGAAGCTGTTACACGAGAATATCCTATCATATCTAGGAAATATTCTATCCAGTATATCATATCTATCTAGCTACATAAGATATCTTGTAAACATCTATCTTTTAAGGATCCCCTATATATACAAAGGGGGGGATCATACAATGTACGGAGAACATCACACTTTCACACACATGATCATACACAATCAATACATACATGAATACACATGTCTTTCTCACAAATTCTTTGATTCGTTTTGCTTTGTTCTTGCCTGATTCTGGCTAAGGAGTCACTAATTCTACTTTGTCGATTTCTAGCTAAAATAATTTGGCGCCCACCGTGGGGCTGAGAATAAAGCAATCTTGAACGAAGGTTGATCACTTCTTTAGGGTTTCGACATCGCAAAATAATGTCGGAATCCGGAGAACTAGTGAGAAACCAAGACAACGCCGACAACTCCCAACATGAAGAACAACATGCGAATACTGTAAAGATCGAGATGGTGGATCATCGTCGCCATCTAGAAACTCTCCAGAAGAGATTAAACACACATTGAACACTCGACCGCCGGAGACAACCAAGTCGAAGACCAGAACCAATTCCTAACTCACGAATGTCAGTCGGCCTAGATCGCTAGAAAAACTGACGAGTTTCTAGATGCGATCGGAGTTTCTACACGCGTTCGGAGTTTCCAGACGCAATCGGAGTTTCTATACACGATCAGAGTTCCTAGCCGCGATTAGAGTTCCTAAACACGTTCCGGAATTCCATGACGGCAAGGATACCTCTACAAGGAGCAATCTGGGAACCATTCAGATATTCTCAAGGCTGGACCTTGGTGGTTGCGAAAAGACATCAAGGGGTGTAGCGGCCTTGACGCCAGATCTAGCTACGACACCCCTCTGACTGCCTTACTTGGGGAGCAACTCAATCCAGTCGATCGTTGGGTTTCTTCCAGAATACTTCTAGAAAAATCACAAAGATGGCCTCAAGGATAGATCTTGGTGGTCACAAAAAAGACTTCAAGAGGAGTAGTGGCTTCGACGCCATATCTTGGAGAAATACAACGTGAAGCCAGCCCGGATACAACCATGTCAAACCAACCCAGACGACCCTTCTGGAATCCGGATCATGTTTCCTGTCCTTCATATACTGGTTTCGTTGTTCCTTTATCTCACACTTCACTTTGTATTTTCCTTTTGCTAGAAGATAATCTTTCTTTCTTGATTACGCATCTCATAAGCATCGATCGTCTACGCTCATACATGCTTACTGCTCACTAGTTTCAATTGCTGGACGTATTGAGAAATCATATTAACCTAGATGACAAATCGTTTGTTGGAGCATGATTGATTGCTCTATGTATTTGAGGATTCTAGACTCCTCGCTTCTAGACTAATGTTTTGCATTACTCTTATGCCCAAGAGACAGGAACTTCATATAGGGAAATTTGCGCTCTTTTATGACAGCAAAGGATCCATGCTCTCATGTTATGCGATACCCAGATGACCTAGAAGGGGTTCTACATCTTTTAATACTCAGGGAAGCATCCTTAACCAACACTTTCTTGACTCTTATACTAGTTTCTTCCTTTTTATTTTCGGGATCTGATTTGGAGTATCTATCCTCTCCATCCATTGCTATTGGTGAATTATGCTAGATTTACTACTATCACATGACAATAGTTGAGACCTCATCAAGGACTTTCCCTATTCTGGCATCTATAAACTGAAATTGGCTAAGCTTTTCCTTATCTAGTACTTAGTTGCTAATTCATAACTTTGAAGATTGACTTCTATACTCATGGCTACATTGTTATCTGGTAGGGCCTCAAAAGGCAATTCATGCACATGCTCGTATGGTTTCTAACCATTATAGGTGGAATCCTTACACATAAACTACGCAAGAAAGGCTCGTGCCAATACCAGGCACTCATTATCCACAAATCTTCCAAGATTCGCAAGAAATTGGTCAAAAAATAGTCCCAGGACACTACTCGCCAAGATTTAACCATAAAGCACACGTACTACTTTTCATATCAGTACTTTACTGCTCATTCTCGATTGACTCTTACTAGATACTCTACCTGCAAGACTTCTTGAGTAACTTATCAAAAGCCGATTTACACTGCGAAAAATACATCATGGAAAACCTCCTATGGGGGTTCCTCACCTTGTCCGAGGCTTAGTCATCCCACGGGTAGCTCCCGTTGGGGTGGATCTTTCGCCAATCGGCACACGAAAAATTCCTATTAATAGAAACCCAACGGTTTACCGCATAGATGCAAATAAAAATGACATAATAGTCCTGATTGGACAAGTGACACTGGGCAAATATCGCCAAGTATTTTTGCAAAACTCGCACGACACAAAAAGTCCCTATTAGGATTAACACATAATAGCCCTGATCAGGCTAAAGACACACACACACACTATTAGGTCCATAAGTGACCTAGGCAAGTATTGCTAGATATTCTCGCAAAACTCGCGAATGACATTTAGGCCCATAAGTGACCTAGGCAAGTATTGCCAGTATTCTCGCAAAACTCGCGAATGACATTTAGGCCCATAAGTGACCTAGGCAAGTATCACCAGATATTCTCGCAAAACTCGCGAATGACATTTAGGCCCATAAGTGACCTAGGCAAGTATCACCAGTATTTTCGCAAAATTCGTGAGTAACATTAGTCCCATAAGTGACCTAGGCAAGTATCGCCCGTATTTTTGCAGCGCACGCACGAAACAATGGATCCATAAAACAAACAAGGCAAAAATCGCCAGGAAACACACAAAACTTACACGGATTAATCCACAAGAAAACCACACTCGACCGTAATCACATGAGTCGATTATAAGAACATCCTACCAGACAGTCTCCCCTGGTACGACTATAAGAGAATCCTACCAGACAGTTCCCCCTCGTACGATTATAACAACATCCTACCAGGCAGTTCCCCCTGGTACGATTATAAGAACATCCTACCAGGCAGTTCCCCCTGGTACGATTATAAGAACATCCTACCAGGCAGTTCCCCCTGGTACGATTGTAAAAACATCCTACCAGGCAGTTCCCCCTGGTACGATTCCCTCCTTAGCAGGTGACAAAGCTCTAGAGCATACTCAAGTTTAGTAACTAATACTGCGGGATGCCGCATCACACTTACATCCTGGGTACAGTCCTACTCCAAGCTCACGAATATATTTTCCAGAAACGCGCATCAACTCACGCTCTATAGAAGAAGAACGAGTGCACCATTCAACAAAAGACAAAAGCGAAGCAATCATTTCTAGATACAACCTCTAGAATTACACCTTCCTCCTTCGGAATAGGGACCATTAGACATGGCATACCTATATCATCAGAAGGTGATCATAATACTGATTAACCTTCTCATTACTAGATAAGCATCTTCGGATACACTATATGGGAAATCAAGAACGAATTTTCAAATTAAACATGTGACCAACGTGTACAGGACATCGATTCACTCCATAAACTAGAAGTTGTTACAATGGAACAAAAACGAACGATCATTTCTAGATATAATGTCTAGAACATATCTTTCCCATTAGACACCGAATCGCTAGACTCAGCGTGCTTACTTTACCAAAAAGATAGATCTTGACATCTATCAAGTTTTTGGTTAATTAGACAAGCATCTAGAAGCACCCTTTGCGGAACGTCGCTGGTCGCCTTTAGTCTAAGCCTATACGCTAAGACTTTAGGACTACAAAGCACTTTATGAGTGTCACAAAACACACATACGCATCAAAACATAAAGGGCCATACAGGGGGCCAACACGGACTAAAAACATAGAGTTCAAAATACAAGGGGTATAGAGCATCACCCCACAAAACAAGACATGATACTAGTACCACACCAAAAAATGTCTCATCGACATCAGCAGGCCGGAGTCATCAACACACCATGGGGTCAATTTAGGACAAGTGTTCTAACAAAGAAGAAGGAAACAATAACAGCACAGGGGTACTTGAAGGATCCAAAGATCTACAACTACTCATGGATTTTTCTGGATCAGCAAAAGGGAGTTAGTGAAGCACACCCATCCTGATCAAATCTAGCCGATCATCTCTGATCTAGGACAGGGGTTCAAGTACATTCTGGGAAGCCTCAAACGACGCTATATTCGCAACTTCGCCTAGGGTACGTTTGCAAGGGGCAAGGTCTTACAGACGCTCCTAGTACTGGGGTGAAGACACTTGGCAGAGTTGTTTAGATGTGCAGATACGTCCTAGTAACCCTTCTTCCCATCAGCAAAATCTTAAGAAATCTCGAGGCAAGGCTTTATCCGATAATGAGCGAACACGACAATCACCACGTGACAAAAAACCGAGTCACCCTCTCGGCTATTCCTAGAATCCTTTCGGAAAAAGGTTTCAATCAAGTCAATAAAGATTTAAGACAGCAGAGACCTCGGCAACAAATTATGAATCGGCTTCCAACTCCATAGCAGATCTGGATTTACAACCCGATCTGGATTTACAACCCGATCTCGGCTATTCCTAGAATCCTTTCGGAAAAAGGTTTCAATCAAGTCAATAAAGCTTTAAGACAGCAGAGACCTCGGCAACAAATTATGAATCGGCTTCCAACTCCATAGCAGATCTGAATTTACAACCCGATTTGGGGGTATTGTTGGACCCAAAGCTAAAAGCCCATATTCGTTTATGGATCTGTCCGAGAAGAGCAAGCGGTCCACAAGATTCGAAGCTGTTACACGAGAATATCCTATCATATCTAGGAAATATTCTATCCAGTATATCATATATATCTAGCTACATAAGATATCTTGTAAACATCTATCTTGTAAGGATCCCCTATATATACAAAGGGGGGGATCATACAATGTCCGAAGAACACCACACATTCACACACTTGATCATACACGATCAATACATACATGAATACACACGTCTTTCTCACAAATTCTTTGATTCGTTTTGCTTTGTCCTAGCCCGATTCTTGCTAAGGAGTCGCTAATTCTACTCTATCGATTTCTAGATAAAACATACGTGTTATGTTTCTATGTATTATTTACCATGCACGGTTCCAAAATTTTATTTTAATCGAATCAAAGGTGCAAGTTTTAAAAAGAAAACATTGCTCGATATTAAATTATTGATGCTTTCTACTACATAAAGGTTAATGATAGGCCACTGTTGGACCCTAAATTTACCCCTTGATTCTAGCCTATCTCATAAGAATCCTAGTGTAAAACAAGATTTCTAAGGCTCTCGCTGCAGGCTATAGTCCCAAAAAGCTCCGGAAAGCTCTGACAAAAAGTGCAAGCAGAAAGCTCCTACAGAAACCGACGCCTGGCGCCTCTAGCAGTTCAAACGAGATCCCTAGATCTCCGAAACCATTTACCAGCTTTGACCACGTTTTCCTCAACCTTCAAGAGCTATTTTAAAGGGAGAACAAGTCAAAGACCTATTCAAATGGATGAACTACTATTGTGCCTATTTTCTAGGGCGGTTATACCCACTTCCTCTATCTTTTAACTATATAAATAGACTCCTTAGGCCATAGAAACAGACCAGAACACACAAGATCACAATAGCCACGACTTGTATTTGTATTTCTCTCTATAGCTTGTAACTTAGAGCCCTCGTAGCTAAGATCACCACCGCCGGCCGCCGCCGACCGCCGCCGTCCGACAACTTTCTAAACATCAGTCCGGAGGCTTCCGGATCCGAAATCCAAAGCTATCGATTGTAATTTGTCGATCAGTTATAATAAAAAGGAGATAAACAATTTTCCTTATTTGCATAGTTGTTTCATTCGATTTAAATTAAGTTTCTACTACTTTCGATTGTTATTTTCCACTCGATATCCCAACAACCGAAACCGATCGTAAACCATTGGCTATTGACCTCCACCAAAGGACGTTTGAGTGCTTTGTGCATTTTTCGTCCAAAACACCCACAAATCATAAGTTATCTATGGACTCACTACACTCGGTATTATATAATGTACGACAATGTGGGATGTGAATAATATATATATAGTACGATGTGTGACAAGATGCACATTAATTCATCACGTTAAAAAGTGGTCCGCCAATATACTCATAATTTAATGTCCTTTTTTTATTAACTTCTTATAATTTCTTATGTTTTTACTAGTCATGGACATGGCCGGGCTGGGCCGGGCTGGGCTGGGCTGCCACCGGGCTGGGCCAAGAAATTGTGGCCCAGGCCCGGCCCGGCAAATCACCGGGCTGGGCCGGGCCGGACCCCGGGCTGGGCTGGGCCGGTCCACATAGGCCCGGGCGGGCTGGGAGCGGGCTGGTGCCGGGCCGGGCTGGCCCACACATACCGGGCTGGGCCGGGCCGATAGTTTATTTTTAATAATTACTTATCAAATTTTTAATAATTAAGATGCATATGTAATTAATTTTAATAATTATAGTGCATATTAATTTTATTTTTGCACAAATATAATTTATAGGGTGCAAATAATTTTATTTTTACAAATATACAATTAATAGGGTGCATATTAGTTTTATTTTTACAAAAAATAACACTATTATGCACCGGGTCGGTCCGGGCCGGGCCGGGCTGGGCTGGACTGGGTCGGGCTGGGCTCTTGGCCCGTTGACCAGCCCGGCCGGGCTGGGCTGGAAAACTCCGGCCCGGGCCCAGCCCATGGCCCGTCCGGGCTGAGCCCATCTGGCCCGCGGGCTGGCCGGGCCGGGCTTTTTGGGCCCATGACACGGGCTGGGCCGGGCTGGACTGGGCCGGCCCGCACTGTTGGCCATCACTAGTTTTTACTTATAATTTTGGTGTCCTTTTTTTTTCCCTCATTTTCTCCATTCTACATCATTTGTATATCTTTTACAAAATTTATCATCTATCAAAAACTACTCAAACATCTTAGATATACATTTTAATCAAATGAGTTAGATATATATAGTGGCCGGATGTCTATGAGTAGATAAATTAAGACGTGATATTTGGTAAATTTGATTTAACTTTTTTATGTTTTTAGAGAACTAAAATATCTCTTTTAAACTCTTACAATCCCACATTTGGGATGCGAAACAACACTAGCTACTTCTCTCAAAATTTAATTTCTCAAGCATAAAAATGATGCTCAAAGGAATTTGAATGCTCAAGTATCCAACCAATAAACATGTTTAAGATGGTTCATTCTAATTATTATTTTTCTGTGATGATTCTATATTGTGTCCCTAGTAAGTCAGTACCATTGAGATTTCTTTCGCACCTTTGATATTGAAAACTCAATATTGTGTCCCTACAATAACCTCTATCAATTCCAAAGGGGACCCAAACTTTGTATATTATAAATACGAATCCTTTTTATGACAAAACTAGTACAAGGCAATTAATCAAGGCGACAAACGAGCAAGGTGGATTGATTGTGAGATGTATAATTTTTTGAATAATTTAGAGTACATTTTTCTAACTTGAATAATTCACAAGTAAACTTACAAGTTTTTCTATGTTTATTAAATTTGAGATGGTTCCTTTAAAATTAAATACATGCCTCCTTACTTTTTTTTAGTGATTTTTTTATATCTTTTTAGAGAATTAATTTGTAAAACAAAAAGATAGTGCTCTTAACCCATTTTGATTAATTGATCAAACGTCCAATTGAGGGCACGGAGACTACCGCCCCTCCTTCGACAAAAAAAAGAAAAGAAAAGATATATGGTGCTAATTCTACCATTTTCAGTGAATTTTAGGAGGTGAGTAGGTGACACTATATTCGTGTTTGTTTGTTCAATTTGAAGGAAAACAATCTTTCTTCTGCAGTTCAAAATAGGATGATACTTTTGGGATATGAGCTATGTATATAGATTGCATGTGGGTTTGGAGTTTCATTTTTTGTTGTCACGGATTTCACGAGCTAGATAGATTAATACAATGAAATATAATGCATACAACTATATGTAGATGATATGACAATGTATCGTACTCGATGTTCATCTTGTTCAGATCTGGTCAAATGGTCGTGATTTAATAGGAGACATTTAGGTGAGTATAAGTATAGGGTGTTGTACTTGAATGCAAATTGCAAAAGTAATTCATAACAAATCAGGTTAGGCCTAAATTAAGCATTATACCCTACTCATTGTATTCTATAGAGATTTGAGGAGTCGAGATGTATGCAATCAGTTATATCCCAAATGAGTTGAGTTGAGATGGTATTTTCAATAACCCAGAGAAAGGTAAAAGATCAATAGCAATCGAATGGCATAAAAGGTCGAACTAATGGATTTCGACCAAAGAAAAAAGGTCGAGACGATGGATGCATACAAACCATTACCAACCTATCCAAGGGTACCGACATTGTTAACATCGTACCTAGATGCAACGGAAGCTCACCCGATACGCACCAAGTCATAACCCTTAGGTACTAAACCCGAAACTCTACCCTTAAAGCGCGCAAGAATGCAACCCACCAACGCAAAACCTAACCCTAAACACGTGCCCTCCTATCGATCTTGACACCTTTGACGCGAATATAATTACTCGAAAAGACCATGTTTGTGCCATAAAATCCGCGAATGTCAGGAGGGTAAGGTCTTGCCTAATGACTTTCAACGTTTCTTAGTCATTTTGCAATCCACACAAATTATTATTGATAAGGAATACTTTTAACTTTGTGATGGATGAGTTCGATCGTTTGTAATTCCTTATTAAGTGCGCTTGAAGCCAATATGCTCCGTTTACAAATGTTGGCCTACAAACAACCTTGTTGAATCTACCCTTGAATTAGAGAGGCACTTTCTTATTACATAGCACTTACGAAGCTCGTTTGCGCCAACGCCAACCCATCTAGATCCGGTCCATAAGATCTAATCCAACACCTCTCTTTGTAGTCCCCTGAAAGCCACAAACTTTTATTTCGTCTTTGTCCTGCTCATTCTAAATCCCTTCGATTCGACAGCCTGCTTCCAGTGCTACATGTTCATGGTTGCTAGAAAACAAATCTTTGTGTGAATAATTTGGCCTGTACAAACTAATCCAACGAGTTTGAAAGACTCAAATCATTAGTTTCATGACATGACAAAGCTAATATCTTCTCATTAGCTACTAGTTAACCATAGATTGTTAAATGCACATAAACAAGTGCCTCCTTGCAAACAATTAATAAACATTAACCACACTTCATAAACCAAATGTTTATTATTGTATACAAGGGGAATTGAATTTACTTAAAATTAAACCTATCTTTTTTTTTGTTTTGTGATTAAATCTAGCTCATCAATCACCATACGATATATTCTTCATTGGAGACTAAAAATTTCATAATTGCGTAATCTTGATCTCGATTCTCGATCGATATATCCCTCAAATTAAATCACATAAAATGTTGAATCAATTCCATAAATTACAAATTGGAATACATATATATATATATATATATATATATAGGGTTAGATCTTGATATTACCTTGATAGAGCTACAAATCCAAATATGGAGCGATGAGAAGATCTATATATGTAAATCTTGATAAGTTTCAATCAGGTCGATCGATGATGAGCCAACGAATTGCCAATGCAGCATCATCAAGATTCTCATGGTCGATACATGTATAGATCCTTGTGAATCTTGATGATACCGCATAAGCAATCGGTGACTAGCTAGTTTGACCCTTTTTACCATGATTAGGGTTTCAATCAGTAATTGCTTAGTGGAGAGAAATGAAATAAAGAAACCCAGATTGATGAGAAGAAAGATGGGCATACAAGCTTATTTATATGAAAAATATTCACCCAAACCCTAGCTTTTTTGCTCGCACATGTATTAATTTATTCATGGGAACTTACAAAAAGCATAGTAATATTAGAGCCATGTGTATCTGTTTTTAATAAAAACATAAAAATCATGTACGGAGTAGTAAATAACTGGTACAAATTATACCATGTACAAGTAATGTAATTATATAAACCCGATTTAATTAATTCGAGATCGAATTTTGACTCAAGTATGTTTTTTCCTACATAATGTATGTATAACTCAAACCCGACGGGCCCAAATATAAACCTATTCAATTATATAAGTATTTTATTTTTTTTATAATTTAAACCAGATGGGCCCAAATATAAACCTATTCAATCCGACAGGCTCACATTTTTAGTTTTATATGTTCATTGTACTAAATCCGAACTCAAAATGACCAACATATGAAACATACCATGCTAAAAACTTTATTCTCCGTATGCAATAGCCCAAACATGTACTCAATTCAAACTCAAAATGATTGACATACAAAACAACCCATAAATAGGTCTATTCTCCACATATAAGAACCCAAACTCAAAATGATCAACTCATCAAACATATCTCATAAATAGGGTTATATTCCATATATAACAACTCAAACTTGTATACAATCCAAACTCAAAATGACCAACCTACCAAACCTACCATGTTAGCAATTTTATTCTCCATATGTAATAGCCCAAACTTGTACTCAATCCGAACTCAAAATTACCAATGTACAAAATCGACCCATAATTAGGTTTATTCTCCATATGTAATAGCGCAAACGTATACTCGATCCGAACTCAAACTGACCAAACTACTAACCGACCCTATTAATTGGTTTATTCTCCATATATAACACTTCAAACTTATACTCAATTCAAACTCAAAATGACCAACCTATCGAATCGACCTTATCAATAAGTTTATTCTCCATATATAATATCTCAACCTTGTACTTAATCCGAAATAGAACTGACCGATTATCAATCCGACTTAATTAATAGTTTTATAATATAGTTATATTTTTTTATAAAATTTTCAATTGTAAAATCATCTCCATACATATTCAATATTTCAAATTACCATGATAAATATGCATATTAAGAATTAAGAAATTATGAAATATTTTGTGCAATTAAATATTTGCATATTAAGCATTAAGAAATTAAGAAATAGTTTGTGTTATTAAATATTTCCATGTAAAAAAATATTAATTCAATTTGTAAGTAAATTTAAGGTATTAATATTATTCATATGGATTAGTTCGTGAGCGGGTCAAGTCGGGTCAGGTCATGACATGTTATTCTACATGTTAGGATTTGTTAGCGAGTTAAGAATCGAAGAAAACACACACAAAGGAGACAATATATAGAGAGAGAAAACCCAAAGCAACCAACTCACTTTAGTAAAACCTCTACCTCCCTTAGAAGAATTTGCAATGACATATTTACTTTTATTCATTACCAAGAACGTAACTACAAACGGAAATTTAAGGTACCAACGTAAACTAGCATCCTCCTAGAATACTCTCCTAACTTCTAGCCCTTAGAACATATAAACAACTCAAAGTATACCACTTTACCTTAGAAACTTGACCGTTCAAGCTTCAATCGGTTTTGGGCCTTCCACAGTATCACCACGTACGTCTATTGTCACTGTCCCCTCTCACCTTGCAGATCGTCAAGCCCTTCTCCATAATAGCAATTCATCATGCTACCACCGTTCCCTCAGACTTCACAAACCGTCTAGTCCTTCACCAGCTACAGCAAGTGCGTCTATTGTAATTGATCCCTCAGATTGTGCTGATTGTTGATTCTTTGACCAACGATGATGAATCTCTCCTCTTAGAGCTCCAATGACCGGTTAAGAAGCATCCAAAACTCCTTAAAACCGCCACCTTTGTTTTGTTCAATGAAGTTTCCTTTTCTCTCTAGTAGATATACTCTGGGTTCCTTTCGAACAACTAAAAACCCTAAACTCTATTCTTATTTATAATAAACGAATAAGTCTGATATGATATTATTTTCTTGGTATAATATAATATCTTTCCACCTCATAATCATTCATAAACGAATTCACACAATAAAATCTTCAACAAGATCTTCTATATATCCTACTCTTTTAGACTCTTCTAGACTCTTTAAGCTCTAAGTAATATCCAAATTCATAAGATATGATTCTCATAATTATTATCACCCTTTTAAACATAATAACAACTCTATCCAGTTGTAAATACACGTCCATAATATAAGGAAACTCGCCCTTTCATTAAATAGACCTCTTGTACATAGCTGGTGAGCACATTGATCCCTTTGAGATCAACATTTCTTCCTTCTCTGGTTCTCTTTTCACATGTTTTCTACTAAAACACTTTGGCACGCTCAAACCATTAAACCTTATGCCATTTATCATCATCAAATTAAAACTCATACGACTAATCCCGAGAGATCACTTAATTATTCGATTGATCCCAACATCAGTTTAACACAAGATTCACAAAAAATAGAAAACGTGGACCATATATACCAATGAGTGATCGTACCCAAATACATAAGAACCCTCCAACGAGTAGATTTAAAGAGTTTTTTTTTTAATATTTTGGTAGAAATATAAAGAGGTTATTAGGTTTTACTCCACTATAAAGAGGTTAGAGCATCTTCAGCAGATGCTCCAAATTCTTGAAATTGGTGTATTTGGGGATTTTGGACCTATTTTATGGTCCAATAAATTCTCCATTGCATTTTCCATTTTGGAAAAGATCTCAAAAAATTGAACTTCATTCCCTAAATTTGGAGATATTTTTAAAATTATTTGGAGAATGCATTAATTACATATTAAACCATGTCTTCTCCCAATTGGTCAATTTTGAATTTATAATAGTAGTTTATATATAGGTATAATAAAGATAAAAATATATTCTTTCAAATAGAGAATTTGTTGGAGTTAGAGTATAAAAAATTTGGAGAATGTGAGACCTCTTTCACCATTTTTGAAGAAAATTATAGAGCATTTCTTGAAGATACCCTTACTTTTTTTTTTTTTTGATCTAAAGAAGGGCTAGGCCCTAGCGGAGGAACGGACTAAGCTCTCGAACACCGAGAGAAAGTCCGACCCTCAAAATTCTCCAACAACAAAGGAAAAGAGTCCGGAGAAGGCTCAACAAGAAAGTGCAACCCAAGCGGGAAATTAAAAGCAAAGCTAGCAAGGGAGTCGGCGACTGCGTTCGCTTCCCTGAATACATGAGTAACGCGGATATTCCAATTCCGCGTCAAGAAGCCTTGGCACTCCTTTGCCAGGCTGAAAAGGGGGTGGGACGAGCATGGAAGTTTCAGAGCAAGCTAGGTGAATCGCCAAAGTCGAGTCGGACTCAAGCCACACACGCCGGAACCCCTTCTCCCAAGCCAATGCAAGACCATCCCGAATACCCCAGAGCTCAGCCATCGGGACGGTACAAATCCCAATGTTATGAACGAAACCTCCCAACCAAGCGCCTGTCGAGTCGCGAAAAGCTCCTGCAGCAGTCGCCCTTCCGAGTCCATCCACCGCTCCGTCAGTGTTGATCTTGACTTCACCCTCATCCGGACGGTTCCATGAAAACAGCACAGGTTCCCGAGCACCACCAACACAGCCACCTTTCCACTCATGCCAAGCATGTTGATACTCCTTGGTCTTCAGCATGATGAAGCCGACCGGATCCGGGACCTCCCTCGGGTTGCCAAAAACTGCCTCGTTCCTCCATCGCCACGTCCACCAAAGCGCGTTGCAGAACACCGCTTGCCAGCCTACTCCCTCCTCCACCGAGTGCTTGGACAACATATTGGATCTCAACCAAACTGCAAAGGGTAGATCAAAAAAATTCAACACATCAGTAGGCAAATTTAAGCTCAACCAAAAGCGCTTAATCTTTGAGCAATCTCTAAACAAATGCTCAAACGATTCAACTTCCCTATCACACAACCGACAAGTCGCATCGTCCGCTAGGTGTCTCCTTCTTCTCTCGTCATTCGTGAGAACCCCTCCGTTGAGAGCGAGCCACACGAACATCCTAACACGCTCTTGCACCTTCAACTTCCAAATAGCTTTGAAAACGCCCCCATCCACCCAAGAGGTATTATTGGTGTTGTTGAGCAACTCATAGGCCGAAGAAACAGAGTAGCTGCCGTCAACACTAGGCCCCCAGACAAGCGTATCCTCCACCTCATCCATCAGCCCAATAGCTGCAATCTTCAATAACACAACAGCCGGCAACAGCCCAGACAAGTCTGACCAATTCCAGCCACTTCCTTCGCTCCAATAATCTCTGACCATACGCAACGTATGTTCTGGAACCACCGAGACAAGAGCAAGATCCACCAAACGCTCATCACCGATCCAAGTGTCCATCCAAAAATTGATCGATCTGCCATCCCTAACAGTCCAACGAGCCCCAACATTAATCATCTTGTCGAATCCTTTCTTCATGCCCTGCCAAACGTAGGAAGAACCACTCGGCGACACACCATTCAACCTGACATACTTGGCCTTCAAGGCCTTGCACCACAGGCTGGAATCATCATGTAAGAACCGCCAACAAAGCTTGCCAATAACGGCGAGATTCATAGTCTTCATTGGTCTAATCACGAGCCCCCCGACTTTCTTGGGTTTGCAAATCCTATCCCAGGCCACTGTGTGAATCTTTTTGCTGCTGGAATCGTGCCCCCAAATAAAGTTCCGGACCACCAAATCGATTTTGTCGCAGAACTCCTGAGGTATGACTACCGTGGCCATAGTGTACACCGGGATCGAGTTGAGGACCGAACGGGCAAGCGTGACCCTTCCCGCCATGCTCAAATATCTGCTTTTCCAAGCCGACAATCTACCATTGACCTTGTCCAACAAAGAGGCAAAGGTATCCTTCGTGACCCTAGAGTGAAGAATAGGCATCCCGAGATAACTACCAAGATCCGCCGTAACTTCCATCCCAGCTTCCTGACGCAGCCCCTCAATCGTCCTCTCATCAACATTAGGCGAAACGAAAAGCTTAGACTTAGACGTGTTAACCTTCTGCCCAGATGCCTTGCAAAAGATATCCAAGATCTCATTAATGACCCTTATTTGTCTAACCGAGGCCTCCGCCACGAGAACCACATCGTCGGCAAAAAAGACATGCGACACCTCGGGCCCATTCCTAGTCAGCTTAGCAGACCTCCACTCTCCTGACTGAACGGCGCTCAGAATCATATGACTAAGGCGTTCCATACACAAGATGAAAAGATAGGGCGAAATTGGGTCACCTTGCCGAATCCCTCTTGACGGTTTGAAACTTTCAGTCGTCTCTCCGTTCCAAAGAAGCCTCGTCGACGTCGTAGAGATACATTCCTGAATCCAATCCGCCCAACAGTCCGGGAACCCAGCTTCACGAACCGAATCGACTACGAACTCCCAATCAATACGATCGTAGGCTTTTTCAAGGTCGATCTTCAAAATCATCCACCCTTTCCTGCCCTTTTTCCTTCTTATTGAATGGACTAACTCCTGCACAAGCACAATGTTGTCCGATATAAGCCTCCCCGGAAGAAAACTACCCTGCATAGGACCTATGAGAGTGCACAGAATCGGCCGCAAACGGTTCACCATGACCTTGGTGATCGTTTTGTAGATCACATTACACAGGCTAATAGGCCTGAATTGATTGATCTTGTCCGGTTTAGCCACCTTATCCAGCAGGACAATAAGCGTTTCGTTAACCCCATCAAGAAGTTTCCCTGTCCTGAAAAAATCCTTGACGAAACCACGAACCGAAGGCCCCACATGTCGCCAACATTTCTGGAAGAAAAACGGTTGGAAACCATCCAAACCCGGAGCTTTCATGCCTCCCATCTGGTTGATCGCAATGTCGATTTCCTCATCCGTGACTTCACCCATTAACAAATTCCACTGCTCAGAAGAGATAGGAGGAAAATCACCCGACCGCAAATCCGACCCTGCATCCCTGACCTCCACACTAGAAAACAGGTTCTTGAAATAATTAACGGCGAGCTGCTCGACTTCAACTTTGGCGGTAACAAGCTGATCCGAATCATCCACAAGCCCATCAATTCGGTTTCTACGTCTCCTAACAATCGTCGAGACATGAAAAAAGGACGTGTTACGATCCCCGGCCACAAGCCAATTTTCTCTAGATTTCTGCCACCAGAGAATCTCCTCTTGCTCGAGAATACTGCTCAACTCCAACCGAAGCTTTCGTTCCAGATCAAGCAGAAATTGATTCACGCTGAGACCACACGCACGTTGGATACCCGCAAGCCTCTTGAGAATGTTCCGCTTGCGAATGTGGATATTACCAAAAGTCTCAGTGTTCCACTTCAGCAAGACCTCCCTGAGCGACTGAAGAGCGGACGGCGTCGGGACCTCACCATTCCACTGATCTTCAATCAACGGCTGAAACTCAGCATGAGTAGTCCAAGCCGCCTCCATTCGAAAAGGTCTCCTCCTGCTATTACCACAAGAATCCGGACAAACAGACAATAAAAGAGGCGCGTGATCCGAACAAAAGACCGGTAAGTGGCGCACTTCAGCATTCGGCCAGTCTAACCGGGCATCGATGTTCATGAGCACTCTATCCAGACGACGAGCTTTGTACGTCTCTGGCGTCCTTCCCGAAGACCAAGTAAATGTCGAGCCTGAGAAACCCATATCCAGGAGCCCCTCGCTGTCAACCCACTGGCTGAAAACATTAGTGTCCGGAGAGAGCGCGTCTTCAGTTCCCAAACTTTCCCATGAGTGCAGGACACAGTTAAAATCACCACCGATGATCATCGGACCTTGAATGCCTCCCGAACAATCCTGCAAATCCTGCCAAAAAGGAGCCCGATCAGTATTGTTAGGAGGAGCGTAAACTAAAATTAGATCGAACACTTTACCTTCTAGCTGGACACGCGCGTGGATAAATCGATCATACAACCGAACCACCTGTATATCCGACGTATCCTCATTCCAGAACAGCCAAACTCCTCCGGCAAAACCAACAGCTTCAATGCGCGTAGATCTTGAGAAGTCCAGGCGACTGCTAACATGATCCGCCCTTTCCCCCGAAATCTTAGGCTCGAGAATCACCAACACATTCACCTTATGCTGTCTGAGCATGTAACGAACAGCTCTTCGGAAGCCTTTGTTACCCGCACCCCTACAATTCCAGATCAAGCAATCCATTAGGAAACAATTGATAAGAAGAGGGTAATTAGGAAGAGTTTTGTATCGACTCCCCCGTGACATCTTCTTGCATGTCATCTTTATCATTCGGCGTCTCTGCCTGCACATTCTGCGCTGTGGCTTCATCAACGGCCATGATCTGACTCCGAAGGCCTGCCAATGTATCATTGTCTTCTTCGAGTCTTTCACTCCCCTCAATCGAAATATGTGAGGATCCGGCAATGGGGGGCGTCACCGGCGACGTCGCCCCTGATTCTTTCTCAACGACGGCTGTATTCCCATCCAATTGCTGATGCAATTTAGGTTTGAACGAAATCGGGCCCTCCATGTTTCTGGGCCTCTTAGTAGACCCACGATCGTCACCAGCATTTGGGCCCGAGCCCATCAAGTTCTTCTTGGACTTATTTTTCCCTTTAAATTTCTTATTCTTAATTTTACCACTTTCTGAAGATTGCCCCACTTCTAACTTCTTTTTTGACGTGAACCTTGGCCCTTGCGTAGTAATAACTGCCGCCCTAGTTCCCACGCCTTGACTTGGGATCGGCTTCTGCTTTGGAATGTTGGACACATGATTGGCCTCGGAATCTCTTCCACGCCCAACGTTCACAGCATTAACTCCAGCCGGCTTTTGCTTTTGGCCCCCATCGGCGCCCTGTTTCTTCTTCCCGTCGCCGGCGCCGTGATCGGCCCCAGCAGCAACCTTGTTTTTCCCCTTGTCATTGTTTCTCCTCTTCCTTTGCACTTCCATCCATGGCCCATGGCGCGAAGCCAAGTCCTCACTGTCCATCGTAGTGTCCGTGGTTGCATCCGTAGCATGGCTAGTTTCACCATCCTTCTCACTGGTTTGTTCCACCACCGGAGCCACAACGGCACTGGGGGTTTTGGGACATTTCGCCATAAGATGCCCATAGCATCCACAATTAAAACAGATCAAATGCAAACCTTCATACTCAAGATTGAATCTTCTACCGTTGATTTCCACAGTTCCAGGCAGAGGACATGTCAAATCCATTTCAACGCACACCTTCGCGAATCTGCACCGGTTGGAGCAAAGAGTTCTTGTGTCCACCTTAATGGGCGTACCAATCGTAGCTGCAACCCTCGTAAGGAACTCCTCCTCGTAGTACACCAGGGGCATCTTGGCAATCCGAACCCACGCCGGGGAGGAAGCAATGATGTCAGATTCCGGATCAAATTCCAACGTCCAGGATTTTGTTATCAAGTAATGCCCAAAAATCATCCACGGACCTCCAGCCAATGCCATCAAGTAATCCTGTTCCTTCTCAAATCTAACCACATAGTAATTGTTCGGAAGGTCAACCAGCATGATCCTACCCTAGAGGTTCCAAATTTCCCGCAATTTCTTATCCATGACATGGAAGGGAACGAAGGTTCCAAGAACTTTCACGATCAGAGAGGTCTTCCAGACATTAGCAAGAACCGTAAGAACCTCTTGTTCCACCGTGATAATCGGGTCACTACCTTTGCCACCCCGGTAAGAAACTTTCATCTTGCCATCCAAATACTCCGGGGCTAACTTGGTACACTGATAACCAGATTCATTAGTCACGATCTCTTTCCATGTTCTCGGAGAGGCTGTTGGAGCAGCCTGGGCTTGCAGAGGGGGAGGGAGGGGCGGTGGCTGACCACCGGCCACCACAGCGGTGGCTTCCATCACTAGACAACAAGCGAGCAAAGATCCTCAAAAAAGAGAGCGTTTTTTTTATTTTGTTTTACTGAATTATTTATGTGAGGCTGTATTTTAAGATACCCTTACTTTAACCAATGAGTGATCGTACCAAAAAATAAAGAGGTTACTGTTTAAGCTTAATTAGCACATAAAAAATCTAACACCTTGGATTTTGAAAATCTTCTTCGGGACAAAGCAATGCTATAAACTGACTAGTCCGAGGAATCTATCCTAGTAGATCTATCACTTCAATCAATGCATTGATTAAGCATTGTATAAATAATCGGGCTTTAATTAATTCTTTATAGTTTGGGATTATCGGACAATGTGAATATAAAATTGAATGTTATTTTTGGCATAGATTTTTTGCACACAAAATTTTGACTTTTTGCACCACGTCATTTAAAGTTGTCGCCGTTTAAAGGTATCAGAATATAATTATACAAAATTTCGATCGGGAAAATTCCGAGTCGTCGGAGGACACCGTTGACTGGCGTGGCGGGAGCACCCCTTCCATCAACGGTATTTTGGTCTTTTTATGTATATAAATTTAATAGGATATTAAATATCACAAAACTCCATTAACACAATTGATAAGTACTTTACCTTTGTATACTTGAGATTCAAGGATCAAATCTCAATAGCTACATGTTTTTTTTTTGAAATTAAACACTTCTTTTCATATGATAAAAAAATATATGCAAATGCAGCTGACATGATTTGAACCTGGGACACATTTAAAAGCCCAAGTGAGTAATTTCCAATTGGGCTAATCAAAGTTATTGAATCTTAGGCTCTATTAAAAATATATTTTAAGTGGGAAGACGCCAAGGCGGGGAGCCGACCGCCGACGCCGTTGACCGGCGTCCCACGACGCCCCCATTTTTTTTCGTTTTTGTTTTCCCGCAATTTATTTAATATATAATATTCATACGTCTTCAAATGGCGTGGTGCAAAAAGTCAAAAATCAGTGTGCAAAAAGCCGGGCGTTATTTTTAGATTATCACTTAACTCAAAATAAAATAATATACTTTCTCAGTTTTGAATATAAAATTGAATATAAAACTATTATGTTCTTAAAAACCTATAATAATATACTTTCTCAGTTTTGAAAGATATATCATTTTTAAGTCCTAATTGTTGTTTTGATATACTATTAAATTTTTTTTTTATCAGGTTTCATATACTATTGATAAGTGAACTATAGATTTAGTACTCCTTGATGTATAAATTGACTCTTTTTAATATAAATTAAAATTATTGATTGAATAAGAGATTAATGAATAATATTGTTCTACATTATAAATTTAGTACTCCTTGGTATCTTAGAATTTTGAGCTATTTGTACCCAAATCTAAAAATGTAAAATTGTTATTCAACAAATGAAAAAATGATTTTTTTCATCATTGAGTTTGCGGTTAGTGGAAAGATTCCTCGGATTCAATACCACGGGCGCCAAAAACAACCTAGTAATCCGACTAGCGGGTTTTTGAAGCCACTTTGGAAATAATTAACTCATAATCCCATCCTCTTATGTGCTCATTATGTCGACATCCCTCACTAATGAATTGACTCTATTCTTCGAATATGTCTAATAGATTTGTCAATTTTTTTCTGTAAAATGGGAACCAAAAATCATATTCTTTATTCATTAATGTTTTCCACTCCAACTCTACCACATTTATTATTTGAATGATTCTGTATTTTCAGTTTATTTTATAGTAGGATACATAGTGCTCTATAATATTTATTTAATAAATGATAAGGAAAAAAGTTCTACAATCATTATTCGATATTATGTTGTATAGGCTTGCGAGGGAAAGGGATAGAATGTGCTTGAATTTGGGAAAGGTATGTTGCATCAAAGATGAATTCGGGAACGTACTAGTAGATGATGTAGATATCAGACAACGGTGGGAGAGGTACTTCTGCGATCTTCTTAATAAAGGTCGTGACTTGTGAGTCGACAAAGAGGCATCAGGTCGCAGGAAATTAGGACAATTGTCTTCTCTTTAGACGGTTTTCTAGTGTAGAAATCAGTGAAGTGATCCACATAATGGACAGAAAAAGGGCGGTGGGTCCGGATGAGATCCTAGTTGAAATTTGGACATGCTTGGGCGTAAGAGGCTTGGATTGTCTTGCAACGCTTTTCAATGCTATCTTCAAGTTGGCCAAGATGTCAGAGGAGTGGAGACTCAGTAAGTTGATCCTGTTATATAAGAATAAGGGGGATATTCAGCAGTGCAACAACTATAGGGGTATAAAACTTCTTAGCCATACAGTGAAAGTGTGGGAGAAGGCTATTGAGATGAGATAGGCAGCTAGTGTAGGTGTTAGAGAAACAATTTGGTTTTATGTCAAGGCGTTTGTCCATAGAGGTTATCCATTTGTTGAGGAGATTGGTAGAGGCCCATGGGGAGAGAGAAAAATTTGCATATGGTGTTCATCGGCCTAGATTAAGCCTATGACAAGGTGCCAAGGGATTTGATTTGGAAATATCTGGAGGGCAAAGAGGTGTCAAACACTTATATCAAGCTTATCCAAGGCATGTATGAGCAGTCGAGGACGAGTGTTAGCATGCCAGGAGGGGATACAAATTATTTTCTAGTAGAGATGAGTCTTCATCAGGGTTCATCTCTGAGCCCCTTTCTGTTCACGCTAGTGTTGGACGTGCTGACAAAGGACATCTAGGGAGAGGTGTCGGGGTGCATGTTGTTTGCAGACGACATTGTTTTGGTGTAAGATTCTAGAGAGGAAGTTAATAGAAAGTTTGAAGTGTGGAGGGAGACATTGGAACGTAATGGGTTTAGGTTGAGTAGGACCAAGACAGAATACGTGGAGTTCATTTTCGGTCAGGCAGAGGAGCTCAAAAGTGAGGTGTAGTTGGGAGGTGATGTGAATCCGAAGAAGGATTGCTTCAAAAGTCTGGGATCGGTTTTGCAGAGTGATATATGGGTGCATTGAGGAAGATGTTAGGTCCCGTATTCACAGGGGTTGGCAGAAGTGGAGGGTGGCTTCAGGGGTTCTATGTGACAAGAAGGTTCCGCTTAAGCTCAAGGGAAAATTTACAAGTCCGTTATAAGACCGGCGATCCTCCATGGTGCAAAATGTTGGCCGATGACGATGGCTCAAGAATAGAAGCTCGCAATCGCAGAGATGAGGATGCTCAAATGGATGTGTGGGCACACGAGGATGAACATGATTAGACACGAAGATATTAGAGGTAAGCTCGGGGTGACTAGCATAGGAGACAAGCTTAGAGAAACGAGAGTGCGTTGGTTTGGCCATGTTCAGAGGTGGAGCCCAGATGCCATAGTGAGGAGATGCGAACATCTGGATTTAGGAGCTTTCAAGAGGAGTAAAGGTCGCCCGAAGAAGCGTTGGTTGAACAACATCAAGCAAGATTTTGCCTTGTTAGGGATTACAGAGGATTTGGCTCGGAGGAGGGAGAGTTGGAGTGTAACACCCCCTTTTTCTGTAGGGATATTACCGCCAGTGACCTCGGGTTAAAACACTCAAAGTCACCCTAGGCTTTACAGTTATCACAAAAGACGACAAAAGTTTAATGCGGAATTAGAGTGATTAAATAACAGAGGTCTTAATCGTCGATTACATATCAAGTCGGGAATAAAACTTGTATTGGATCTCACACCTCGAGAATCTCAATACGAAAACTAAGTTTAGAGATACTTAAGTGCGGAATTAAAATAAGGTCTTCAGAAAGAAGCTTGAGCCCTCACTGCCTCCTTCGACTAGTCTTTGATTACGAGTCCTCCTTTTGATGTGTTGTGACGGAAATTCGGTGGACACCAGCCGACCATGCAAGGAAAAAGGGTGGTCGGTTAGTCTTGTGACAGACTAAATAAGTGGGTTTTTGAAGGTGGTTCGGTTAGTGGGAATGGGTAGTGACTGATGTCGGACTCCGAATGAAAGCCGGGCGACAATCTAGCTACTACACACTTCCACGGAAAACGAGAATGACTTTGAAAAGGTTAGGATATCACGAGAGGTGATATCCTCGTTAAAACTTCGATGCAAGATTGTTGGGAACGTATTATCACACAGAGATTTTTAGTTTAATTGTCTTCGTTGAATACGAAAATGAAGTTGATTTAAATTGCGCAACGCGCTTATCTTGATTATTCCCTTAACCACACAGAGGATTACACTTGGACTTATTAAGGTGCGTTAATCGCGAATGTAAGTGGCATTACGCCTTAAGTGGATAAAATCCTTAAACGACCCCTCAACGGTTGAGGAGGCCATGATCATGACCTTACACCAGGGAGTACTCCCTCCTTACTGGTGAGATTAACACTTAGATAAATCTACACACAACTACCAACCAACGTGGCACTTACGTCCAAACACACATTGAGACCTAGTTCGACTATCGTATCTTACGAAGTACTAGGAATGACAATCGTTAAATCTAACCGTAAAGTCCTATGTTCATTTTAACACACAATTAGTTCCCAACAATCAAAAACTTCATGATTCAAATATAAATCATGCTATTAAATCATATGCGTAAAATTGAACCATTCCACTTGCCTTGAGTTTTCGTTAGACGAGTTAGACGATCGAAGGTATGGCTCAATCACGATTCCTCGTACCTTCGTTGAACGAAATTACACCGAAAAGACAAATATTCCAAAATAAAATTTAGTAATTTATTTTGAGAAAGAAATCACTAAGGTTTATATTCTTCATGAACCTAGATCAATAATAACCCTTTAAGTATTTATGAACTTTATGTTATTTTTATTTTATTGATCTTACTTCCAAGATATAAGTTATACTTTATCTTAAAATAGTGAGTATATGAAGATAGTTGATGGGTTCATATAAATTAACCTCTTTAAATCATTTTCATAAAAATATTATATTAACTTATAGATTAGATATTATGTAACCTTTAATACTTACATGTGTGTGTATATATATACACATAGGTTACTCATTGATATTACTTCCAATAACATAGGTAATTTGATAAAACCATATTTATATTACTTAAGTCCATAATATTGAAAACTTATACTATAAATACTCCATATTGAAAATAAGTTTATAAAATAACCTATTAAATCATAACTTACATTATATAACTCATGGAGTGGTTTAATAATAATTTTATTCAAGATATGTATATATATCTACCCATATAATATTTTGAAAATAATCACTACTTAGAATTTATAAAATTATAATTATACTTCATGATAATATATGATAAAAATATTTCATATTAGCGTCTCCTTATACAAGTATAATCGTTATTATAATACATGATCAAACCATAATAATATTTATAAAATATCATCCTCTTATGATGAAAATATAGTAGTTAACATACTTATATAATATATACCCAAACTATGATACTATTAGTAAATTATCATTATCTTTCTCATCCTTATAACTAATCATACTACTTAAATTATTAGACATATAAGTACTTTGAAGATAAACCTATTCCCTTATAAATAATTATTTACCCAATCAATTTCTACTAGAAGGAATGTAGATAATATAGTCCTGACCATATAAATAATATTAGTCTTAATAATAATAATAATAATAATAATAATAATAATAATAATAATATTAGTATTGATAACATAGCCTACTATATAGTTAGGTTCCTGATACAAGAATTTAACTATAAAAAAGTATAGCCTATGCATATATACGTAGAGCCTTAGTATTAATAATAGTATTACGATTTTCATTTTATTTTCAATCTCAACTAATATTTCCATCTTCTACACCTATACAGTAATACAGTATACGTAGAAAACGAAAAAGAAAGTATATGCAATTCTGCTGACTTTTGTGCTAGTTGATTTTTGATAAGCCCCTTCAAAATCAAATTTGACTCTTGTTATAATGTTGCTTTTAATGTTCATAGTTGGCTCTTTGATGACAGCCTACTCCTTGAGCATTACCCTCTAATCAATCTGATTGGTTGATTTGTCGTGCTGCACTGATTTGTAGGATGGCTTGTGTTCCTCTCTGTATAAATTTTTGAAAAGTCGGAGTTTCGTTTGGATTTTTCGGATCGAGTTTGTCTAAGCCAGGTCGCTTGGTGCTCAGAGACTTCTGAAGATCCTTCATCTCGGTGGAGGGAACATCAGCTGTCCATTTTCGCACACCCCAGGATGGGTCGACTTGATGCCGGTGACACTGTTTTAGTGCTTTACTCACCCTGATTCCAAACTCCCTCAGCTCCTTCTTTTTGAAAATTTGTCCTTCATTTCGTCCATCCTGCTTGCCATTTGTGTCTCTTTTTGAGTTTTCAAGCCGTTCACGGCTGCCGTCTTACGGCCTCTCGGACTACCAAATTTATTTGGTACTCCGAATTTTTACCTTTTCAAAAAAAAAAAGAAAAAGTAATATAGTATACACACATCTCCTTTCGTTGTTTTTTTTCAATTTGTTTTTAGTTTCACTTGTTGCAAGCGTACAGAGGTTGCGAGTGCAGAAAACAGGGGAACTGAACCGACCTGTTCGTCGACACGATTGGCGGCGATACGGCGACGGTTCAGCGAGACGAGCACAGATCCGGAAACTTCGGCGAGAGGCGGTTCCAATTCTGGTGGCGGCGGAACTTCTTGTTGACGGACGGCGGAGAGTGAGGCTGTCGAACGCGATGTCTCCAAAACAGGGGACTCCGGGCTCCTCGGGTTTCTCCGGCGATTTCAGACAGTAACGAGAGCTTTCTAAGAGGAATTCTTGAGAAGGGATTTGTTGTGTGTGAAGTGAACGATGAAACCCCCTTCCTACTCCTTTTATACTCATCAATTCGAGCCAAATCGTCGAATTCCCTACCGGTTTCAAAACTCGAACGACGCATCTGTCAGTTTCGATTTTCATGAAGAAACGACATCGAATTGGTTGATCCATCACACCCGACCCTTAGAAGGGCTATCCCATGCCAACCCGAGAGACTTCCTAGGAGGTCACCCATCCTGGTACTACTCTCACCCGAGCATGCTTAACTTCATAGTTCTTTTGACCTCTCGAACCATGAAAAGGAAGAGCTCTTGTTGACATGGGGAGTACCTCAATCCTATATGAATTTCCTAGGTGTTACAGTTTGTACACTTTAACTTAGGATGATTAGTATAATCTTATACTATTATATTGTATAGTTTTGTAAGGGATTATTATTTCATAAATGACAAATTAAAATATCATATTATCATTATATATATTGTTTGAAAGGGTTATTATTTTATAAAGGACAAATGACAATTTTGCCCTTACGGAAAATTGAGGGTTATTACATAGAGGGAGAAGATTAGAGTGGTAGACTGTTAGCCAACTAGGTGGTGGGGCGGGTTTCTCTTGTGGAGTTTGATTTTTATTGTTATTTTTCTTGTGCTTTTTAGTTGGTTTAGTTTATCCATTTGTGTTGTATTAGACGTATTTCATCTTGGTCTGAGATGCTCCCATTCTGACCCCTCAAATCTGTTTGTGCGGGATTTTTTTGGGTAAATGTTGTTGTTGCATGTTGTTACAACTTTACAAGTTCTTGAGAATGTGGGTGATGATCAATTAATTCAATATTAACATTTTAATGAATTGGCCTCATCACTAATCAATAAATGAAGATGTAAACCTTCACTAGCCTTTATGATATGTAATGACTTCCATGGTCATTATATCGCGAGTTATATTTCCATCGCTTACTAGCCAATGGTGCCCGTCCGTTGGACGGGTTTTGGGCGTAAGCTTATGTTATCTTGCTTCGTAAAAGAGGGACGACATTTGTTGTACAATAATTAAAAGATAGCTTTTGATCCATGAAAAAGTCATACATGATTCTTGCGGAAAAGATAGTGTTTCAAAAATGTTCTTTTTGCCAAATATAGACCACACAAATCAAAAGTAATTTATTTAGCCCGTGAGTTTATCAAATTGCGGAAAAAGATAATGCAATTTATTTAGCCCGTGTTCTTTTTGCCAGATATAATAATTACTTATTTCAATTACATAATTATTACAATTGCATTAGAAAAATGCAATGAGTTATCAAATTAATTTGGAAGGTCATGAGTTAATTCTTTCATGTCACTTGCATACCAAAGGTTTTCCCTTGCTTTTAATTTGTCAAAAAAACATACTATATTTAGAAATGATGAACAACATCTATCTATACTATATATTAAAGCCGGAGAATTTCGAGCCTCCACGTTAATTCTGGTCCCACCACATGTTAAATTCATTATAAATCAATTATCTATTCTCATATGTATCTATCTATTTACCATATATTGACATATCAGAATAATATCTATATCCATAATCTATCAAAATATGTTTTTGATATCTATCAGAATAATATCCAAAAAATTAACACAATTAACAACAATATTGATTGAACACAATTAACGATTGGCAAAACATTATTCTATCATAAATCAATATATATTATAAATCAATCCCATATGTGTTTATCAAACCTCTCAATTTCCATACTTTTGCAAATTGCCACGTAAAATACACTCAAGTAAAATCAATAATTTGATGTAGTGATGTAACCGACATTTGAAGATAAAATTAAAATGTAAAGATATTAATAATGCAAAGATTAACTATAAAATCTCTTTATCTTTTAAGATGGTAATATTTTTGATGATTTTGTCATTAATTTACGATATATACAAAATGATTACAAACCATATTTAAAGGTTTTTAATAAATATATTATCTTATTTTGAAGTTATAAAAAACTAAGGTCTAGAAATAATATTTTAATATATTAAAATATTTTATAAAAAAACCAATACTTGAATCATAATTGTTCATGACGACGGGTTAAGCTAATAGCCTAACATGTTGATATTGTTTGCTCAAAGAGATATTGAACAAAAAATTGGAAGTCATATAACTAAAATTTATTTAATTAATTTTGGAATTCATAAAGTTTTAAAATTTATATACAAAATTTTTTCTCACCCCACCTTATATTTTTTTAAATTGTTTTTAACAGTTTCTATTAATTTTCTAATATTTTCTATACTATTTGTTTTTTAGATTCAGAATATCATAATCTTTGAAATATATTATATTTGAATAAGATATATGTTCTTTGGTCTATTCAGATAAGAAAAATATTATACATTAAATATTATAACAATTACAAACTTCTAATATTCATAAAATCAAATTATGTTAAAACTTTTATTATACATTTTACATTAATATTCTATTTATTATATATCCAAAAATTAATTTAAAAATACAAGTTGTGCATGACACGACGGGTACAACTAGTGTTTTTTTTTTTTTTTTTTTTTTGATGAAAAAGCCCAACTCCATTACTCAACCCATGTCAGCGTTAACAAGGTTCACTAAAGACAAAGAAAATTCAGCAGGAAAAATAACAAAACAAGAAGACGGATGAGAAGATGCAAGATGATGGGCAATATGGTTGGCCTCCCTCCGCACAAAGCACCACTTCCACTCAGCAAAAGACTTGGCTCTATCCAGAATTCGATCCACCAGCGAACCAACGACAGTTCGATGAACCACTTTCTGCTGAAGTTTTGACACAAGAGGTTGACAGTCAGACTCGATAATGATCCGAAGAGCATCATGTTGCGCAGCCAGATCAAGTGCCCACAACACCGCTTCAGCTTCAGCCACCTCCACACTTGAACCTTGTTGAATCACCCTGGCTGCAGCAAAGATAGCCCTACCATCGGCATTCCGAGCAATGACACCAATGCAACACTGAGACCCAACCACAGAAGCGTCACAATTCAATTTAATGAAGCCCTCAGGCGGCTTCCGCCAACGAGGACGAACATCCTCTTTCACAGACCCCTGTTTGTGCAACAGACCAGCCCCTTCTTCCCACAAAACCTGCACCCTGTCGACCACCTCTAACGGAGAATCCCGAGATCCAGCAAACAAGCGAGCATTACGAAAATTCCAAATCTCCCAACAAGTGATAGCCCAGCCTTGGATGGCTTCTTCTGACATCGTTTTACAAATAACTCCCGCCCAATCCGCAAAAGAAGAAAGGCCATAACCAACAGAATAACAATCCAACCCGACACTACTCCAAACCTCCCGAGCAACTCTGCAACGCAGCAGGACATGAAGAATATCCTCGGTCCTCCCACAGACATCACAAGCCAAATCAACATCAATTCTGCGTTGGCGCAAGTTCAGCTTACAAGGTAGAATATCACGTGTCGCCCTCCAAACAAAATTCTTCACCCTAGGAATGGCCTTAATCTTCCAAATATTCTTCCAGAAATTCCGGGAAGATCCAGCTTCCGAGCAATCTCCGGCGTTTGATTTCCTCTCCATAAGAAGATGATATCCCGACTTTACAGTAAACGCACCACTTCTGTCATAGAACCATACCAGCTGGTCCTGGACACTGGCCTCCAGCAAGTGAATTCCCAGAATCACCTCTGCATCGGTCTCACAAAAGGCTTCACGAACCCGATCTTCCCGCCAAACTCCTCTGGACCAATCTATGAAATCACTCACCCTAAGATCCTCATTCCCAAGAGATCCAGAAAAAACAGGTCTGAAAGTACACGCACTAGGGATCCATTTATCTTTAAAAGCCTTCACTGAACTTCCATTCCCAATCTGCCAAAACATACCCAAGTCTAGCAGCTCACGAGCTTTGTGTATACTACGCCAAGTGAAGCTTGGATTATAGCCACATTTCGCAGACAAGAAGTCACCATTTGGATAATACCTCGCTTTCATTAATTTTGCAAAGAGCGATTCAGGGCTCTGAAGTAACCGCCAGCCTTGCTTTGCAAGTAAAGCAATATTAAAATTATGTAGGTCTCGAAAGCCAAGACCACCCCTATCTTTCGAGACACATAATTTCTGCCAATTCAGCCAATGCATCTTAATTTTCTGACCATCATTTCCCCACAGAAAGTTGCTGATCATCTGCTCAATTTCACGACAAAACTCAACCGGCAGAAGAAAGCACGACATGGCGTAGGATGGAATTGCTTGAATGACTGCTTTGATCAGCACCTCTTTTCCTGCCCTGGACAAGAGCCTTTCTTTCCACCCCTTGATTTTCTTCCACACCCTCTCCTTAATCTGTTGAAAGATAACCTTCTTTGACCGCCCGATCATTGTAGGAAGCCCAAGATACCGCTCGTGCTTCTCCACCTCTCTAATGTGCAGAACATTCTGAACTTCATCCCTCCTCCTCAGATCCACATTCCTGCTAAACGTCAGCTCTGACTTTGCCAGATTAACTTGTTGTCCTGAAGCAACTCCATAACTCTGGAGGATATTAACAATTTTATGAGCCTGTTGACAAGATGCTCTAGCAAACAAGACGCTGTCGTCTGCAAAGAAGAGATGCGAAACCGAAGGAGCACCCCTTGCAATTCGAACTCCATTCAAACTACCCGCCCTTTCACTATTTCGAATAAGACCGGCCAGACCTTCAGCGCAAAACAGAAAGAGGTAGGGTGATAATGGATCACCCTGCCTGATTCCACGCTCGGGCCAGAAAGTATTGGAGGGAACTCCATCCATCAGAACCGAAAAGGAGACACTTCTAACACACCTCATAATGAGCTCAATCCACCTATCATGAAAGCCAAGGCTTCTCATACAGTTCTCTAGAAAACACCATTCAACCCTGTCATAAGCCTTGGCCATATCAAGCTTCAAAGCCATAAAGCCTCTCCTGCCAGTTCTTTTCTTCATCATATAATGGAAGATTTCAAAAGCCGCTAGCACATTATCTGTAATCAATCTCCCAGGAACGAAAGCACTTTGGACCGGAGAGACAACCTTCTGGAGTACAAGTTTCAACCTGTTCGCCAGCTAATGTGCTAGCGGTACAACTAGTTTATGATAAAGGAGGAACCACTTTTTTCTATAGATATAGACTAGTATTAGTGCCCGTGCCCGGGAGGGCACGACTTGAATTAATTAAATTATCCATGTTTCATTAATTGTTATTATGGAGTATCTTTTTTTAATTATTTATTTTTAGTAGTTTTGCACATATCCAATTTCATTTAGATATTTCTAATAAAATTATTTGTATTTTAACAGAATTAAGAACTTTTGGTTATTTATCTATAAATTTGATGTTTTATATCTTATAAATTTCATATTTGAATTGGATATATTAGTTAGATAGATTTGGTAAGCTATATAGATGTTTTTTTCGTTAGATTAGTTAGATAGATTTTTTTTGTTAGATTTTTTTGTGCAACATATATTGTTTTATTTCAAGCAATATATTAGATAGAGTTTTTTTTAAAAAATTGGTTAGATAAGAAGATATCTAATGTGGGGTCTACAATAAAATTTCAACCAATCAAATAAATTGAATTGTTTTATTAAAGATGAGTGACGTGGTCCAATGAGAAAGTATTACGTGTCGGGCTAAATATTAAATTTAACCTCCGCTTTAGTATATAGTTATGATAGATATAGATTACAATTGCATAAGTAGCTTTTTTTTTCGGTCGAACTGCGTAAGTAGCTTTTATAGTTCAAAAGAAATCAATTTGGGCCCAATTGTTGCAAAAGCTCGTTCATGGGCTAATCAAAAGGCCCAATAGAATCTCCTCTCACGTTGCCAAGAGAATCACTAGGCCAGAAGGAGAGACAGAGAATCAGAGGACTCGAGAGCTTGCTAAGAAGAGACAGACAATCGGAAGTTTGCGCAGAAGAATTCTCTTCACCGGCTCCAGCATATCTTCTCTGCCTCGTCAAATTCGACTAGAAAGGTAGATTTTAAACTTCCTTGTATGTAGATCTCCAGATTTTCCTCTCGCTCGTCATTTTAATATCCAAATTTGATCGGTCTGAACTTGTCGTTCTCAATTGAATTTCGTTTCCGATGTTTTTATGTTCGTTCGTCATTATAAGATCCAAATTTGATCGGTTTGAACGCAAATTGAATATTATAAGTGGGAATTTTGAATGCAGATTGCCTTAGGAACATGGGAGTAGATGCTAAGCCTAAAAATAGAGTAGCATTTGTGCTGATCGACGGTGTTGGAGATGTTACTTTGCCGAGATTAGGGCACAAAACTCCGCTCGAAGCGGCCAGAGTGCCGAACCTAGATGCTATTGCATCAGCTGGTGTTAATGGCCTCATGGATCCTGTTGAAGTTGGCTTGGGCTGTGGAAGTGACACTGCTCACCTTTCATTGCTGGGTTATGATCCTAGAGTTTATTATCGTGGTAGAGGCGCATTTGAGTCAATGGGTGCTGGATTGGCGATGTCGCCTGGAGATATCGCTTTCAAGGTAGCTATCTTATCCTGTTCATTTATAAGATATGTCATTTTGCTCTTGTTTTTTCTACTATTCCTCAGTTTGTGTTCTTGCTGTTTGCTTTTTTCCCATATAGTCTTACCAATCTCATGAATATATACCATTGAAGTAGGATTCTGTATGTTCATGTGTGAATTTATAGTAAATTATCTGCTGGCTTGTCGCAAAATTAGCTCTAGTTGATCAATCGGCTTCTGAAATGGTATGCTGACTTTTTATGGCTTTTTCATGAGATATTCCATTTATGTTTGCATGTACTTTTTGAAAACTTACACTGGTTAGTGGTTACTATCATTAATTTGTTCGTAAAATTGGAAGCGGCAGATTTTTTTTAGGAAGTAACAAGAAGTAGATTGTGCATGCAACACTGTTATCCACTTGATTGGAATGGAGCAATCAGTCACCCTTGAGTTTCGATGATGATGTGTAATATATATGCAAAACATCTCACAGATAAACTGTCTTGCTATCATCTTTCCAATGAAGAATAATGTCTATGCCTCTGTCTTGTACATGAATAAACTCTCGAAATCTCTATATTATATTATTAGCCTACACTGAAATACAATTTATGGCTTTGTTCCTGCTTGGTATGAAGTCAAATTTTGCAACACTGGATGAAAAAACTGGTGTAGTCACAAGTAGACGCGCTGACCGTCATTTTGAAGAAGAGGGACCTATTTTGTGCACTGCACTGGATAGGATGAAACTACCCTCTTTTCCTGAGTATGAAATTAGAGTCAGGTGAAATCTTCCTTCATTTTTATTGTTACTAGACAAAGCTTTGATGACTTTCCAAGCCTCAGTAATGTGTGCTGAACTCTAATTCTCTGTTTTGTGCAGATATGCTACTGAGCATAGATGTGGAGTGGTAGTGAAGGGCCCTAAGTTAAGTGGTAACATATCAGGAACTGACCCATTGAAGGATAATCGTCTACTTTTGCAAGCTTCAGCATTAGATGATACTGACGAAGCTAGACATACTGCCGCAGTTGTCAATGAATTGTCCAAGGAAATGTCACGCTTATTGGTCTCACACCCCTTGAATGCCAAGAGAGTGGCAGAAGGGAAAACTGTTGCCAATATTGTTCTCTTACGAGGTTGTGGTATTAGAATTGAGGTACAATACTTTTCCCAAGGCTACTAGGTTTCTTTTATAAGAATTTAACTTGCAATCTATTATGATTTGTTTGATTTGAGAATATATTACCTTTGCAGGTTTCTCCTTTTGAGAAGAAACACGGGCTATGGCCATGCATGGTAGCACCAACTAAGATCATTGCGGGTCTGGGCATGTCTCTGGGCATTGATATCCTTGAAGCTCCTGGAGCAACGGGAGACTACCGAACTCTTCTAACTTCAAAAGCAAATGCCATTGCAAAGGCACTCTCGTCTCCTCTTCAGCCCTGCCCTGATGTTTTTGTTCCAGGGGAGGATGAGCACAAGCCAGGCCGTCCAGATGGTTATGATTTTGGGTTCCTTCACATCAAGGTTATCATATGTCTATATTTCTCTTCTGATCAGCTCATCTAAACAATAGGTATTATCTGGAACTTTAACCTGGCCCTAAGGTATAGTATTAAAAGACCGAATTTAGCATGCAATCTAAACAATGGATGTAATAACATCTGATGATTTGTAGACTGTAGAACCTTAAAGAATTTAGAGGCACACCTTAGAAAAAGCATCACTATGATCAAATCAATATTAACCCAAGTGCTATAGTGTTCAAACTCTTATGCATGTATTACCTTTCCCAGAGAAGTTAGGTTTCTCATCTAGCACCTTCTTTTGAATATCACCAACAATATATTTTTATCGTAATCTCAAAAAGTATGTTGGAGGGCTTCTGATGTAAAAAGTTGAGTTTATTGTCTCCTTGCCATGCTAATTTACATTATAGAATATTATGATTTCCAGGCTGTGGATGATGCTGGGCACGACAAAGCAAGTGTGTTCAAAGTGAAAGCCTTGGAAGCAGTTGACAGAGCAATAGGGCAGCTAGCAAGGCTTCTATGGGAAGCCGAATCAAGTGGTAAGTTCAAGTACTCTATGTGTGTCACAGGAGACCACTCCACACCAGTTGAGTACGGGGACCACAGCTTCGAGCCTGTCCCCTTCACGATCTGTAGGCTGGAAGACTATGTGCGGGCCAGAGGCGGGCCTACTGTGGTGATGGAGACTCCCCTGGACCCCTTCCCTATGCCCACAGTCAAAGCTGGTGAAGACCTATTGGAGGACGATAAACAAGGAGGAGGAGAAGAAGAAGCTTTTGGTGGGGATTGTGTGAAGGAGTTCAATGAGATAGCAGCTGCTAGGGGTTGCCTTGGCCGGTTTCCGGGATGCGAAATGATGGGAATCATAAACAAGTTTCTTGCACATGAAGCTTGAGAAGGCGACGATGGTTGCACCGAGCTCAAAGAACCTGGCAATGCCGGGTTACTATATGCTCTTTGTGGTTCACAAGATGTACCCAGTGTTGTAATAACCCTCTCTCGAGGGAACCGAGAGTCCTGCCTCGCCTTTGACAGAAAAAAGAAGATGTACTCATGTACGCAGTGTTGGCATCTGTATACAACAAATGCAATGAAAGTTCATCCAACATTGTAAATTTCTAAATCATAGGCTGTAAAAACATGGCCTGAAAAACTCACGAGAAAATGCAATTTTGTCTCACAATCAGGAAATGCAGATCCTACAAAATGAGTTGAATTCTGAATGTAATGTGACATAAGAAACCATTTGATTAAAAAAATGAAAAACAAATATCGGTAGGTAATGCTGAACACGTCATCAAGCAAATATCTCAAAGGCAAATTCCTCCTCCCTATCTCTTCTTCCCCCTTTTCCGACCCCAATTCAAATCGCCGAAAACTATGGCGGCGACGGCGGCGATGGCCGGCGTACTCTCGGCGCTCAGCCTCTCCCGAACCACCTCCGCGTCTCTCTACTTCCATAGGAATTTCCGTAGTCTTTCTCCTCGGATTCGCTCCTCCATCTCTTCGCCTCCTACCAAATCATCCAAGCCTTCAAATGCTCCTTCCAGATCGGAAAATCGCAACAGGAAGCATTCCGCCGGCGGTTCCGATGAGTCTCCGGCCAAGCCGTGGACTCTTCGCGGTAGGACCGGCCGGAGTAGCGCGACTTCCCCGCCGGCGCGTTTTCTTCACGCCACGAAGGATGTTGATTCGCAGAAGTGGAGGAAGGAGAAGAATAAGGAGGCGGAGAGCGGAGAGAAAGCTGCTGAGGCGCCGAAGTACTCGAAGGCTGCTCGGAGGTTCTACAATGAGAGATTTCGGGAGCCTCCTCAGCGGCTTAGCAAGGTTCTCGCCGCAGCTGGAGGTAAAATTGCAAGTTCTTTCCCGTATTATAGGGTTTTGCTGATTGCCTAATTGCAATTGTTGGCGGAAATTGAGTGAGTTTCGAGAATTGCAACTGAGAAAGTATGGATTCTGTACATTTTCTTAGTAGTGCATGCTAGGACTAGTGGTTCAATTCTCATGAACTGATTGAAAGATATGGCAATTGTAGATGGTGCATTTTGTTGAAGTGTGTTTGATGGTGTATTGTGTGACCTATTTTTATCATCATGCTGTTGCTCACTAAATGAAGAAAATTTGCAGTGGCAGCCAGAAGGAGTTGTGAAGAGCTTATATTTGAAGGCAAAGTGACTGTTAATGGCTCTGTTTGCAGGCTACCTCAGGTTAGATTGTTCTTCTGATTCTTCATAATTTATATGTATGCTACAAAAGTGCAGAGTTTTTCAGTTAGTTTTTGTGAATGTGCTTACTGCTCAGGTTGAGAAAACTCTTTTAGGACTTGTGAATGGTGAAATTTTACAAGTAATCTGATGTTATTCTAAATGGTGCTATGCAGACTAGAGTTGATCCTTCTAAGGATAGCATCTATGTCAACGGGAATCGTCTTCCTAAAAAGCTTCCACCCAAAATGTATTTCGCTTTGAACAAGCCTAAAGGGTAAGATGTTCGTTCAAAACCCTTTGATAATATATGTGATTCTAATCTCCAACAGCATTCATTATGTGTCTCTTTACTAAGCTCTATGAACACTAATCTCCATTGACAAGATAGACTCTACTTGCAGTTACATATGCTCGTCTGGGGAAAAGGAAACCAGATCTGTCTTATCTCTGCTTGATGATTATTTAAATATTTGGGTATGTATCTTTTCAAGACCTGTAGTTACATAAGAATTTGTTAGCTGTATGCATTTCACTCATTGTTGCGAGGCTTTGCCAGGATAAAAGAAATCCTGGGCAGACAAGACCACGTTTATATACTGTTGGTCGCTTGGATGTTGCCACAACTGGGCTGATTATTGTGACTAATGATGGTAACAATATTTTTTTGGCCAAACAAGCAAAATTTAATCAATTTCTTTGAATTTATATAGCTTTGATGTATTGTTCACAGGGGAGTTTGCTCAAAAGGTCTCACATCCCTCATCAAGTTTAACTAAGGAGTAAGTAGGTATACTTTGCCTCTTCATTCGTCATGGAGTAATATTCTGATTGACCCCTGTGTTATCACTTATCAGCAAGTTTCTGTGATTCAATGGAAATGGTTCAGTATATTCAGGATGAATGGCTGATCACTCGTATAGGTGTTTTATCATTTATGTGTTTCCTTACACAGGTATATAGCAGCAGTTGTCGGCTCAGTCCATAAACGACACCTATTAACCATTAGCCAAGGAGTGATGATTGATGGTGTGCTTTGTGTTCCAGATTTTGTGGAGCTAATTCCAAATCAGCCAGATTCTCGTAGACCCCGCATCCGTATTGTGGTATCATTTCTATCACTTGTATTAGTTGTATAGATGTTTTTGTGCACTGTCACTATTCACATTTTAGTTTTTATGGTAACAACTAACAACTGGTATGTGGTGAACTATATCATGGAAATTAACTGAACTGGGTTTGTCAGGTTCATGAAGGCAGAAACCATGAAGTTCGAGAACTTGTTAAAAATGCTGGACTTGAGGTTCGTTGCTTGACTTAAATATAAAACTGCTTACTAAATTACTTATGATGCTATATCATTCTCCGTGGAGATTACAGATTTATAGTATGATTGAGAATTTTAAAAATTTTCCATCTTGACTCATGTTGTCGTGTTTTGACAGCTTCATTCTCTAAAGCGCGTCCGAATTGCTGGTTTCAAACTTCCTCCTGATCTTGGGTAATTGACCAAATGTTTTCTTCATTCAGTTTATTTAACAATTTCTTGAATGCTGTTCTTTTTCCTTATGGCTTGTCTGTTTGGTTTGTGACTCCAACCAGACTCGGGAAACATGTTGAGCTTAAACCAAATGATCTCAAGGCACTTGGATGGAAGAGCTGAGTTTGGGTTGTACCAGATTTGTCACACTGAGAAACTTTAGGTTACTCTGACGTTCTATAATATATGCCATAGGGTTTTCTAAGCTAAATGTACAGTTTGGTGAGTGAAATGTAATGTGCTCAAGGAGTGACCATTGTCAAAACCGATAGTTTGGTGAGTGAAATGTAATGTGCCCAAGGAGTGACCATTGTCAAAACCGATCAGACTAACTGAAGTTGTCGGATTAAGCTCTAAACGATCTTTATCGTTTGGAGGCTTGTAATCATGACCGGATAATTTTGGGCAAAATACATATACGACCCCCTCTACTTGTCTTTTTTTTTTTGCAAACGGCCCCTCCTACTTTGAAATATTCTATTGAACACCTGTACTAACGTAGCCCTATTCTATTGAGCACCTATCGGCCTCCGTGGCATGTCGTGTGGATAACAATCTCTATTGAGAGAGTTGAATAACAAAAACATGGTGACATTGCTTTTTTTAGATAAAATAAAATTATATCGCCCTTTTTAGGGCGATTCTTTGGGCACACAAATTAAATCCCCGGCGCATAGTAAATTCCACGCTTCACTGCTTCAGGAAGCGTCCCGTTTTGTAAAGCGGGAAAATTATGGATACCCGAATCTAAAAAACTGCGCTACATGAGCCGTCACGCTCCATGATGCGTGTAAATATTTTGGTTTTATATTTTGTAAATTTCAAATTGCAAATTGTTTTGTACGTATCATTGTATCAACGACCGGAGCCACACACTTCATAATTTTGCTTTTTTATTTAGAAGGTGGAGCATCAAATACCGGAGCCACCGACTTCATAATTTTGTACGTATACTTTAATTACCAAAGATTAAGTCCACTCCAGAGCCATCATATATCCATTACATTTACGACACATCATATTGTTTCTTCTTTTTGAAAATTTTGGTTCTCCTATCTTTTGTAAATAGCAAATTGTTTTATCTTCTTTCCTAATAAGAAGGAATTGATAAGTGTAAGATAAAAATGTGAACTAAATCATATATATAATACAATATAAAGCAAAACCTATGACTTTGTTAAAATTTGTGCCACTTCATCAACGTTGAATAAAAAAAAATTATTTACGTTACGTAATCAATGTCGAATAAAATAATGATTTATTTTAACAATGATAACTAACTTTTATATCTATTATAATATATTTTCCAATTTTTGATAAGTTAATTTATTTTCCTAATATAAATCAATACCAAACTTTGCTAGAATCAATAGGGAAAATGATTTTGGATATCTGATATGAAAATATAATTTTTATTTAAATGATTTTTCATTTAGGTAAAAGTGATTTTTTCATTTGTATGAAGATTTTACATAATTTATTAAAGTAATAGATTTCACAATTGAAATTAAAATAAAATAAAATACATACATAGGTTAATAGGTTCGAACTTGGGTCTATCGGGCTTGAATCGTAAATTCTCGAATAAAATTTGGGCTCAGATAGTCATATCAAAATTCGATTTTGGATCGATTAAGTCAGGTTTACATTTACATTACCCGTACATAGTACGAGATTTGTACTAGTTGTAATTGTAATTAACGTAGCTCTTATTGATCGGACAAATCGAGAATGTTCGAGTCTGAAACCTAATTCAAAATCAATGGGTAAAAAAACACTAAACCTAATTGACTTGAAACTCAGTTGGTTGACTCAATTCATTTTATTTCTAAAATAAATAATGTTTATTTTGAAATTATAAAGGATCGTTTACTAAAATTAATAAAATTAATATTTATTATCGAACAAATCGAGAATGTTCGAGTCTGAAACCTAATTCAGAATCAATGGTTTAAAAAACACTAAACCTAATTGACTTGAAACTCAGTTGGTTGACTCAATTCATTTTATTTCTGTAGGCGGGCATGATTCCATATCAATTAGTTAGCATTTATTTCTCTATCTTATTTATTATGCTATCATATTTATTCTACTCTCCCCTAGGTCCATTGTTTTGCAGGTCATTGAAGGTCAAGAAGCTTGGAGAAGAAGGTCATTGAAGAACATTGAAGAAGGAGTTGAAACTTGTACACGACATATTTTGTGTACTAACATTTGGCGCCGTCCGTGGGGAAGAACTAGGTTTTCGACCTTTGTCTCTTTCTCCCTACGAGAACCGATCTGAGTAGGCTATGGATCGTTTGTCCACAGGCCCGGATCGAGACCGCCCCCAGGCGAACTGGCGCGATGGGCGCAACCCCCGCAAATCGCGTGCGGCCGATGACCACCCGATTTCGCCTCGCGGCGCGCGACCCCGGCAGTCGGTCCGTTACGAGACTCGGTCTGCGATTCGCCAAACCTCCACCGTCACGCCATCGCTGAGGCAGAAGCAGGGCCGATCGGTCGGGCCGTCCCCCGATCTGGCCGAACAACGCGCGCCGACCGCGCGGATCGACGAGCGACCCGTCGCAAGGGAGGAACGACCCGCGGGCGCGGGTCAGGGAACCGCGGTCGCGGGTTCTTCGCGGAACCCTCCGCCCGGTTCTTGTGCGCGGACCGCGGGCGCGGTCTACCCCCAGAATGATCAGCCCGGGTTCGCCAAATCACCCGCGGGCGCGGGTCGGGCATCCGCGATCGCAAGCAGATCGCTGGGGGCATCCGTCGACCAAACCCTAGATAATCTGACACGCGAACCTACAAGCGCGGTTCGAGGTCCTACGGGCACGGACCCGTGTCATGATGAGTTCGGAGCGAGTTCAAGCAAGGGCTTCGGGATCGGAGCCGATCCCGAGACTAACGAGGGTTTGTCGTCGGATTTCCTCCAAAAGGTGATCGACGTAGGATCACAACCCGGGGATAAGTCCATCGACGAGTTGACTCACGTTCCGGCAGGGGGGATCCTGAAAAGGTCTTTTATGTCGGAAAGGGCCTATCCGCCCAAGAGCTCTCAGACCTTACGACCCTCCTGCAAAAGAACCGCGATGTGTTCGCATGGAGTCCCTACGAAATGCCCGGGATCAGCCCGGAGCTCGCATGTCACAAATTGAATGTGAGTCCAAGTATGAAGCCAGTAGTGCAACGAGCCCGGCGGTCCTCCTTTCAACACGTCGAGGCCGTCATCGCTGAGATAAAGAAGTTGCAAGCAGCCGACGCAATCCGCGAAGTATGGTACCCAACTTGGCTAGCCAATACCGTCGTCGTCAAAAAGAAGACGGGAGATTGGAGAGTCTGCGTGGACTTTACCGATCTCAACAAGGCATGCCCTAAGGATCTCTTCCCTCTCCCGAAGATTGATCAATTAGTGGATGCCACCGCAGGGCATGAGCGGATGAGCTTTTTGGATGCCTATCGGGGGTACCATCAAATTCCCTTGCATAAGGAGGATCAAGAGAAGACCGCATTCATAACTCCTAGAGGGATCTTTTGTTACAAAGTGATGCCCTTTGGATTAAAGAATGCAGGGGCAACCTTCCAACGTCTCGTTACTAAGTTATTCGACGAATACTTAGGAAGGACGGTTGAGGCCTACATTGACGATATGGTTGTGAAGAGTCGACGAGCGTCGACCCACCTAGACGACCTGCAACACGTCTTTGATGTGCTACGAGCCGCCCAGATGCGCCTAAACCCCGCAAAGTGCGCTTTTGCGGTTGGATCGGGGAAGTTCCTGGGGCATTTAGTGACCCGGAGGGGCATTGAGGCAAGCCCAGACCAAATTCGCGCTATAAATTCCCTGGTCAGCCCTAGGAACATAAAGGAGGTACAAAGATTGACCAGGATGGCTGCCGCCCTAAATCGTTTCATCAGCCGATCCTCGGACAAATGCCATTCGTTCTTCAAAGCACTGAAGAAGAAGGGCACGTTCGAATGGGATGACGATTGTGAGCGAGACCTTCAAAGGTTAAAGACTTATCTGCAATCTCCCCCGGTCCTCACCGTCCCATCAAAGGGGGACACCCTCAAAATCTACCTAGCCGTATCATCTCGGGCGGTGAGCGCAGTGCTAGTTGAGGATGTCGGGAAGGAGCAACACCCCGTATATTATACTAGCAAAACCCTGCTCGACGCAGAGACCCGTTACTCACCTATGGAACAACTACTCTTAGCTCTGGTCACGGCTTCCCGCAAGCTGAACCACTATTTCCATGAGCACACGATCCAGGTGGTAACCGGTTATCCAATTCGATCTCTTCTTGGCAGCTCCGACCTATCCGGCCGAATTGCAAAGTGGGCCGTTAAGCTTGGCCAGTATGATATCGAATACGTGCCACGCACGGCTATCAAGGGGCAAATCTTGTTTGACTTCGTCGCAGAATTGACCGAGCCCATCGAAAGAACCGCGCAGACGACACCCGTAGGAGCGGGTCGAGATTCCGCAATCGCGAGCGTACGAGCCGCGGACGCGGATCCGGAGGCCGCGGGCGCGGTGGACCTCCAGGGGCCTTCGCCTAGTTTTCGCGCGGAGCACGCAGGCGCGAGCCGTGAGTCCGCGGTCGCAGGTCGATCCGATGAAGCTCAAAACCCCATCTCGCACGACTGGGTCCTAGAGATAGACGGGGCGAGCAACGTGCATGGGTCAGGAGTCGGGATCGCCCTCACATCACCAACCCAGGAAGCCTTGCAGTTAGCCGTGCGGCTTGACTTTGACACGACCAACAATGAAGCTGAGTATGAGGCCTTGATCCTCGGTCTCGAGACGGCGGCGAACTTAGGAGTCCAGCGGTTACATGTACTCTCCAACTCACAACTTGTCGTTAATCAAGTGCTCGGAGTATACGAAACCAAGGGCGAAAAGTTGACTAGATACGCAGAGAAAGCTCGAGCCATGATGGCGTCTTTCGAGTACGTCAAGCTCGAGCAGAGATCACGAAGGATGAATCAGGCAGCGGACGCGCTCGCCACTTTAGCATCCTTATCAGGGAAGTCGCTTGCTTCCACCATCAGACTAGAGACGTCCGGATGTCCTCTGGTGCAGGACGACGTCGAGTTAGTAATGGTGGGCGAAATCCCGCTCCGGATGAACTTCCGGAGGGCGGAGAGGTGGTGGATTTAGGATGGAAAGAGCCCTTAATCCGCTACCTTAAGGAGAACATACTCCCACAAGATCCTCAAACGGCCCGAAAGATTCGTGCAAGGGCAGGAAGATTCTGGATATCGCCAGAAGGAATCCTGTACCGAAGGTCTTTCGCTGGACCCTATCTGAGGTGCGTCACTCCCGGAAAGGTTGAGCCCCTCCTCTATGAACTCCACGAGGGGAGCTGCGGAATACACGCCGGCGGTCGTAGCCTTGCGGCGCGCGCTCGTACTCAGGGGTACTGGTGGCCCTACATGCAAAAGGATGCGGAAGCTTACGTCCGACGGTGCGAGAAATGCCAGCAATTCACCCGTCTAACACACTTGCCCGTTGAGGACCTCCACACTATCACGAGCCCTTGGCCGTTCGCACAATGGGGATTGGACATCGTCGGTCCATTCCCTAAAGCCCCCGGAAACGTACGGTACCTCATTACCGCAACCGACTACTTTACTAAGTGGGTTGAGGCCAAGCCCCTAGCCAACATCCGTGACTCGGATACGCGCAAGTTCGTTTGGGAAAACATTATTACCCGCTTCGGGATCCCAAAGGCGCTTATATCCGATAACGGGACGCAATTCAACAGCGCGAACTTCCAAGAGTATTGCAATGGCTTGGGCATCAAGAACATCTACTCATCCGTGGGATACCCCCAATCGAACGGACAAGCGGAGGCGACAAACAAGATCATCGTAGGCGGACTCAAGAAACGTCTCGATCAGGCAAAGGGACGATGGGCGGAGGAGCTTCTGGCCATCCTTTGGGCATATCGCACCACTCCCCGAAAGTCAACAGGCGAGTCGCCCTTCGCTATGACTTACGACACTGAGGCAGTCGTCCCGTTGGAGGTGGGACTCCCGACATTACGGACGACCCTTAGCCGGGACCAGAACGACCGGGCTCTCGCTAGGAGCCTGGACTTCGCCGAGGAACGACGGGAAGCCGCGGCGGTGCGCCTCACAGCCTACCAAAGCGCCGCCAACGAGTCGTCGCACGACGAGCTCGCCTACGGAGCCTGCAAGTTGGCGAATTAGTGCTTCGGATGGTCATGGGAAGCGCGCGCGACCCCACTGACGGGAAGCTTGGGCCAACTTGGGAGGGACCATACGTAGTGGCCGCGGCCTTGGGGCAAGGAGCATATGTGCTGAAGCACTTGGATGGTCGACCAGTGCCGCGCACATGGAACATAGCGAAATTGAGAAAGTTCTACCCATGAGAAAAGTTCAAGGTTCATCATGCTAGTAACGGCGCGCCACTTTTTTCGTCTTTATTTCTTGTTTATTTCATTTCGAACAATTTTTCTTTCAATAAAAATCCCGGGAATTATTTTCACTTGTCTTTTTGATTTTAAACGTTTTCTTCTAGCATGAGGGGCCGAACACTCGACTCGGGGCCGGAATGGCGCCGTGTGCAACGCTATCACACGTGTTACGCAGGTCACGCGTTATGCGCACGCGTTTGGCCAACGAATATACGAATATACGAATATACGAATAAGAGCACCTAATCCGCATGGCCACTCACCGCTTGACTCCGATCCCTATACACGGGATAATACAAGGTACACGAGTATATGGGTCCCGGAGGGGGCAATTGTAGGCGGGCATGATTCCATATCAATTAGTTAGCATTTATTTCTCTATCTTATTTATTATGCTATCATATTTATTCTGCTTTATCCTTTAATAGGGTAGTTACTCTAGATTAGGATTATATTTATGGAGGAGGATCTTATCTTCGCATGAGATAAGATATTGGTTGACTTGGGGAGAAAGAAACCACCGAAACCCTAGGCCCATGGCTCGTTCGGCCGGCCCTACAGGGGATCTCCCTGCGCCTGTCTCCCTTCCTCTATAAATACACATGTATTCGCTCATGTGCCGGGTAAGTTCTAAGCTATCGCTCTGCCTGACGCCTTTAATCGACATTGCGCCTATTTGACTTAAGCATCGGAGGTGGATTAGGGGTCGCTCGCCCCTAGGTCCATTGTTTTGTAGGTCATTGAAGGTCAAGAAGCTTGGAGAAGAAGGTCATTGAAGAACATTGAAGAAGGAGTTGAAACTTGTACACGACATATTTTGTGTACTAACAATTTCTAAAATAAATAAAGTTTATTTTGAAATTATAAAGGATCTTTTACTAAAGTTAATAAAATTAATATTTATTATCGAATATACTATTTAATCATGATAATGTGTTAATGATTATAAAAACTTGACATTCTTGATCCGTTGATACATCTTAACCTTTCCCATAACCTGCCATCACAAGTCCACCTTGATTTGTAGCCAAACACAAACTTAACTACCCGAAACTAAATCTGAACCTGATCAAACCGATCCATTTCACAAGTCTAGCTATTATTATCTATCTCATTATATGTTAAAGTTACCACTAAAGTTTATATAAAATAACACATGTCAACTATGCAATGATCGTCTAGACAATTTCCTATTTTTTTAATAAAAAAAACCGCAGTTTCATACTAAAGCATAAATCATCTGCATATCTACTAGTTATTTAGGAAATTCCAACCGATTTTTATCCAATTGAGTTAGTTTTGATTAAGCAAGAAAACATAACTAAAAATTAGTTTTATGATTTTTATCAAGGCACGATTTTGTATATAAATTACGATTGAAATTAAAATTAGTAGATAAGAAGATTTCGAGATAAATTATGTATAAAATGTAAAGTATGGTTTTTAAAAAAAATTAAAATGGAAATCAGTAGATAAGAAGAGTTCTAATGTGGGATCTATAATGAAATTTCAACTAATTAAAGAAAATAAACTGTTTTAATAAAGATGGGTAATGCGGCCCAATGAGAAGTTGACATGTGTCGTGCTAAATATTATGTTTAGCCTCCGCTTTAGTATATAGTTATGATATGATGATAGGATCAACCCGACATATTTGGTTCGGGTTAGTTAGTTTCAGTTTTCCCTTGACCCATAGGTTTTTGGGCCTGGTCGAGTTTAAGTACCTCTAATTTTAGGGTTTTAGATTTCAAAATTGAAACACTTATATCCTTAGACATAGGTTAGAAAAACCGATTTGTTTACCGTTTAAATTTGAGGGTTTAGGGTTTGTTTGGATTGTAGGAATAATTAACTTAGCACATTTCATAATGAAAGATTTAAAGTATAAGCTAATATTTTAAGTTTTTCGATATAAAGCATGATTATTAAATAATCTAATTAGTTAAAATCTTATATTATAAAGAAAATGTTATTAATAATCACATAGAATAAAGAGCGATAAACTTTGATCTATGTCGTTTGCTAGTTAGCAATCTATACTACTATAGTATAAAGCGGAGTTAATGTCTTCACAAAAATTTGCGCCATGTGTCATTTCTATAATAAAATAATCAAGCGGGCCCTCCTTTATACAAATTAGATAGTTAGAATCTCATATAATCTTATCCCATAAAAATTGCTTAAAAGTTACCGAAAATTATGAACTATTCCGAAAATTATAAATTATCCCTTACCAAGAATTAGCTATAATCTTCTGATAAATAATATTATTTAATAAAACGTGGTATTTATTGTAAAGTAATTTTTGAACAAATCCAACTTATTTATATTATGAGTTGATTTACAATTGGTAAAAAACAGTAATCATGATACCATCATAAATATATACGATCCTATAATTTTAACATGATCATTGACGTTACATCTCTATTTTAAATGGGGTTTATAATCACATTACCCGTACATGGTATGAAAGTTAAACTAAGCTAGTAATACATTAGTTTGTTTCCAAGTAATTACAATATATATACTACAACAAAAAGGCTTTTTTGCGACCAAATTGTTTGCGAGAAATTTATTTTTCTCGTTATATGTTACTTTTGACGAGGAATATATTGATTTCTCATTAAATGTGACTTGATTTTTAGCGAGAAACTTGTATTCATCGTTACAAACTACATTTTAATACAAATATTTTGGTTCATCGCTATTTGTACCAACAATTTGGTCTTGTAAAGCACAAGGTCTACAACGACAAATTTAAAAGCATTTATTGAGAAATATTGTCATCATTAAAAACATTCGGCAAGGAAATAATTACTTTGTCGCTATATATTTGACGGAAAATCATATGAAATCTGCATAACTCAACGGTGACAAAAGTTTGATTTCCTCACGAAAAAAACATTTTTCATGAGAGACCATTTTCTCGTTGAAAGAATCAATTAGTAAGAAAATACCAATTTTATCGTGGTGAAAATTAACGATTTTTCAAGATTGCCTTATTTGAATAAAGTGGTTAAATATCTAACTGCTTTCAATTTTAAAGGGATCTCTCTTTGGGGGATTTTTGAAAAATAAAATATAGAATTACTATTTTTAATTTAGAAATTTGCAAATATAGAAGGAAAAAAGGAATAAGTAAAAAAAAAATCAAACTATATCAAGCAACAACAACAACAACAACAACAACAACAACAACAACAACATTTACCCAGGTAGTCCCGCATTCGCAAGATCTGGGGGGTCAGGCTGGGGGTATTCCAAACCTAGATGGAATACGCCCGATACGACCCAAGAGGAAAAAACGAAACCTACTCGACAAGCTTAAAAGGAAAAACAACAATAACAACACTAATACTAATACTACAAAATTTAAAACGACACTCTTCTCTACACCCTCCCACTCATCAGAGCCTGCTCCAACGAATTAGCCGACTAGTTATCCACCACCTTGATCTTCTCCCTCCAACTCTCCCTGCATTGAGCCAAGTCTGCCGAAATCCCTAGCACGCTGATATCCTGCTTTATGTTGTCCATCCAGCGCTTCTTCGGTCGACCTCTATCTCGCCTGAAAGCCCCTAACTCCAACTCCAATCGCTCACACCTCCTAACAACAGCGTCCAGGCTCCGCCTCTGAACATGCCCAAACCAACGAAACCTCGTTTCTCGAAGCTTATCTCCTATACTAGCCACCCCCAACTTGCTTCTGGTCTCTTCATTTCTAATCTTGTCCATCCTCGAATGCCCACACATCCATGTAAGCATTCTCATCTCTGTGACTGCGAGTTTCTGTTCCTGGATCTTCGTCGTCGGCCAGCACTCAGCCCCTAAACTATATCAAGCAATAAAGAAAGATATAGTTCGTGTTACTTTTCTAAACGGTGTACATCAATCTAGTCTAAACCATTGTGAATATGTTGTAATACTTTATTAGATATCTTGAATTTTACTTATTTGGCTAAATTACTTTCCATATGTACAAACAAAGATTCTCATCTTAATTCCATGAGACAAAAAGAAAGCCCTTTGCTTCAATTTTTTAGAAGAATACACCCGAGCAATAAAATTTGTATGATTAGTATACCAAAAAAACATTTATACGAAACAATAAAAAATTTGATTTTCATGTAGCACTAACTTTTTATTAAAAGTATTTATTTTGTTTATCTATACTCTATATTAAAGTCGAGACCTTTCGAACCTCCATATTAATTCTGACCACACCTTATCATAAATTAGTTATATTTTAACAATTATGTATCCTTATTAATTTTACAATTAAAAAAATTTCATATGTATTTATCTAATTACCATATAAAATATATCAAAATAATATCTATATTTGTGATCTATCTAACTAATATCTATATGTACAATCTATAAATACCATACTAATTAAGGAAGTATTAAGATTTACCATAAAAGAAACTATAAATATTAGCACATAAATGAATTAATCTACACAAAATATATAACTTTATATACTTATCTATAAAAAAATATGATATTTTAGATTAAATGGTAAAGTTGTATATTTAGAGAATATGATTTGCTAGGATATTAGTATTATATTTATTTTTGTAAAGTTTGATAAGAAAATATGATCCATTAGGACATGGGGGTTATATTTATTATATTTTAGGTTGATTTATAAGACAAATCAAGTATTTCTGTTAGGATAAAATTATAAATAAGAAAATACTTCGATCAAAACCTATATGGCAAAAACAAGTTTATTTGAATTAAAAGTAATAGTACTATCATAGTGTATTTTATTAGTAGTAGAATTAAATGTGCATAAATTCAATAATATAATATATGCAAAATAATTTTAATATTTAATACATAGTCGTACATGATATGAGGGGTTAAAGTAGTGCTAGTATAAAGGTAAGGCGGTAAGAGTACCACATTTTCCATCATAAACACTTAAGTGTGATTATGTAACGTAAGAATTATATTTGAAAAAGGATGGATAACTAATTATCATTATCATACACTAGGAAAAAAAACATACTATTAGGTAGAGGTGTCAAACAGGTCGGGTCGGGTGGATTTGGGTTCGGTCTTTTCGGGTTCGGGTCAATCGGGTTATAGGTGAAGCCGGGTCGGGTCTTGGCAGATTATCGTGCGGGTTCGGGTCGACCTAACAGGTCAAGAATTTGAATTTTTAATGATTATTAAAATAATATTATGATTAAATAATAATATTTAATAATAAATATTATTTTTAATAATTTTATAACAATATTTTATTTTATAATAGGTTTTATGATAAAATATATTATAATATTTACAATATAATGTATTTATTATACATATATATAATATATCGGGTCGGTCGGGTCGGTCTCGGGTTTCAACCCAATCGGGTTCGGGTTAATCGGGTTCGGTTTTTTATTTGCTCGCTACTATTCGGGTCGGGTTTCAACCCAAAAAATTTCGGTCGGTTCGGGTCGATTTTTCGGGTCGGGTCAGGTTTTGACAGCTCTACTATTAGGTAATCATGTTAAGTTATCTATACTATATATTAAAGCTGGAGAATTTCGAGCCTCCACGTTAATTCTGGCCCCACTTTATTAACAATTTTATATGTTTTATTTTTCCTAATTATCTAATCTTTAACTTTAATATCTATCTTTAAAGGCATATTATTTATCTTTATTTTTTTTAATTATTTAATCTTTAATTTTATCCTTTTTCTTACTCATCTAATATCTATCTTTGAAACAATATTATCTATCTTTAAAATTTCCTTCTATAAAATATACATATTAATTAACTTAACTTTTCAATTCCTATTTTAATCTATTTATATATAAGGATTAATATATAGTATAAGTTATAGTAGATACACAAACTAACGAAAACAATGACCATTACCCGTACATGGTACGGGTTTTCAACTAGTTTGAATAATTTTGATAATGTTAGGGTATTTTTTGTTAAGGAAATACGATTACAATTATTGAATTATATATGCATGATTACAAAATACGATTTTGGTGAGTAAAGATAAAAGGGTCATGATTACAAATCTTTATTATCTACTAATTTCTATTTTAATAAATTTTAAAATAAATATAGCCATCATAATTAGTTAAGAAAATATATGTGAAAAGATTATGTTTTAGATTTTAAAGATTGCAATCTTATTAACTTTTTATTTTCCGAGTTTTATATGTTACCCATGATTATATGAAAGATTCCAATCTTTCAAAATAATATTTATGTTTATATCAAAATAATATTTTTATCATATCTATATATATGTTCATATCAAGATAGTATGAAAGATTTTATAATTATAAGAAAGATTTTATGAAAGATTTTTATCCGATACATACATTTTTATATATATATATATAATTGTGATTAGCTAATCATTATATATATATATGCGTTTATATCAAAAATCGTATTTTGTCATTAGCTAATCATTATCATACACTGTGATTATGTAGCGTAAGATTTTTTGTTATTTATCTACCCTAACCTAACTAATTGTACAACGGAACGAAGTCTTCCCAAACATTTACGTGATTTATACACGTATTGTGCTAAATATTATTTTTAATCTACATTTTAGTATATAGTTATAATATAAATTTATATAATTTGTGCAAAAAAATCCAATTTCTTTTTCTTTTTAATAAAAGACAAATGTAAAATACAATTAAATCAATTTTGAATTTGATAATTTTAAAGTCGTTAATCTACTTCAATTTCAAATTTAAAAATTAAAAACATAGACAAAAAAACTATAGAAAATACATCATCATAATCATCATCATCATAACTATATACTAAAATAGACGTTAGAAATAATATTTAGCCTGACACGTGTCACCTCATCATTGGACCGCATAGCACATCTTTATTAAAACAATTCAGTTTGTTTGAGTACGTGGTTGAAATATCATTATAAACTCCACATTAGAGCAAGACGACAATGCAAGAAAGCAAGCGCGGACGGACATACAGAGTCTGACCCGGCCGGGTCATGGCCAGGGTCGAAGCAAAGCACAACATGCAGAGCTCGACCCGGCCAGGTCACGGTCCAGGTCGCAGCCCAATTCGGCTCTGCCTTCTCCCGCGTATTCGTGCGAGTCTCCAGCGTCGTACCCGGCCGGATCACGGGCCGGGTAGGAGCCCGGGTCTCGCGACGGCGCCCTGTTTTCCTCTTTCAGGGCTTTTCCTTTTGGGATTTTTGACATATAATTTGCTTTATAATATCGTTGTATAACCGAGAAAATATTTATAAAATCATTAGAGTGACTTATTTGTATACGGATTGAATAAGGGTTTGATCAATAAGTTTTCTTATTTCATATTTTTTTCTATTTATAACTTTTTGGAGCAAAGATTTCAAATTCAAATCATATGAAATATTGTAGATGCATATATATATATATATAGATTAAAGTTCAATAGTGGACAATTAAATATGAGTGAACAAGTGAACAATTGTAGGCCTTTAGATGCTATTCCAATGGATGGTCCAGATTACATATAGAAATTTGGCCCAAATTCAAATTTGAACCTCATCCCTAAATTATAGGGAGTGTTAACTAATTTTTGGATTTATAGAAAAATCACAAAAAGAAATCCCTTAATTATAGCAAGTGTTACTTAATTTTCAAATTTCAACTCAATCTCGTAATTATAGCAAGTGTTAATTATATATTGGATATTCACACGTCTTGTACGAATTATTAAATATATATACATGTTATAGTCTTGTATATACATCCTGTGATCATTATATACACTATAATTACAGTCTTGTAATTTTCGGATTTATAGAAAAATCACAAAAGGAATCCCTTAATTATAGCAATTGTTAATTAATTTTCAAATTTCAACTCAATCTCGTAATTATAGCAAGCGTTAATTACATATTGGATATCCATATGTCTTGTACGAATTATTAACTATATACACATGTTATAGTTTTGTATATACATCATGAGATCATTATATACACTATATTTACAATATTCCGGCATAATTGATTAATGTACGATTAAACATATGAATACAATAGATTTCATATATACATTTCTCAGGTTGTTATATACAGTATTACTGTACATATATACATATTGATTTGTAGAAATAGGTCACATAAACAATCTAACCACAAGAAATTCCGTATATACATGCCTTACGTTTTCATATACAATATTACTATACACATATACATCTTGATCTGAAGAAATAGGTCACATAAACAATTCAACCACAATAAATTTCGTTTATACACCCCTTAGGTTGTCATATACAATATTACTGTACATATATACAATAATTGGCAACGTGGTGGTTGGTGATGGCTTTGGCGACGTGGTGGTTCAATGTGGTGGTTCCGACGAGACCTTCCAGCGAATTGGTGGTTCTGACGGCCGGCACAATGGTGGTTCGATGTGGTCGACGCAATGGTGGTGACCGGCGAAATACGGTGGAGATATACTAAATCAAATCAATCATATACATAATAAAAAAATTATATACATTCCTCGGGTTATCATATACAATATTATTGTACCTATATACATCTTAATCCGTAGAATTAGGTCACAAAAACAATCAAGTGGAGACAAATTTCATATATACATTACATTATTATTGTACTTATACATCTTGATCTGTAGAAATAGGTCACGTAAATACTTTACACAGAAAATCATGCCATATACTAAATCAAATCAATCATATACATAATGAAAAAATTATATACAAAATTACCTTATGCGGTGGTTCGTGGTGGCTTTGGCGACATGGTGGTTCGATGCGGTGGTTCCGATGGGGGGCTTTGCGCAATGGACGGCGAACCACCGGAATACAAGCCGGCGAACCACCACGACGACGGCGAATGGGGATTGCGAATGGGCGCCTGCGCAATGGACGGCTCACCACAATACATGCCGGAGATCACCACGATCGGTTTTGCGTAATGGACGGCGAACTACCGCAATACAGGCCGGCGAACCGCCACGACGACGGCAAATGAGGGACTGCGAATGGGCAACTGCGCAACGGACGACGAACAACAATGGAGGACGGCGACGTGGTGGTCGGCGAAGTGGTGGAGGCTGCAATGGAGGCCGATGATTTTTTGGGAGCGTCTCTTCTGGATCTACAATGGAGCGTAAATTCTGATTTTACAAAATTGTATTTATGGTAGTTATAATTGGTAGATGATGGAGAAAATCTCGCCTATTTAAGATTTTTTGTGATTTTCTTATTTTTGGATATTGTGGACTAATATCTCACCATCCATTACAAATCTCATCCTACGGATGAGATTTGTTCACTTGTTCTCTATAGAAGGTTGTTCACTATAGAACCTATATATATATATATACGTACATACACACACATATGTGAGTCTACAATTGAAGTTTAACAAATAAAAATGAATTCAATTAAATTTCAACTAATTAGATTGATTTAATAAGAGATAGATGATGTGGTTTAGTTTGGAGTTGGCATATGGTATTTTATATATTATTCTGAAATCGACTTTAGTATATAACTAGCAAATGATTCGTACCTTGTACGAAGAATTAGTTATTTAGTTATCATTGTATATATGAATTTATCATAATTCATATAATTATTTTAATATTTCTAATTTGTTTTAAAACAAAATTTATCTTTTGGATTATAAAATAATATAACTCTCACACAACATCAAATGTTTATATATATATATATATTTTTTTTACATATTCATTGTTTACACATGCATACACATGTATTTAAATGATCATGGAAGATTTAAGATAAGAATGCATTACCAAACTTTACTATAAATTGATAAAAGTATTTTGGCATATAAATGAAATTTCATAAACTAACTTTTATAATCAAATCAAGAATTTAATAAAAACTCAGATTAATATAGTATTATACTAAAAATATAGAGAATATTTAATAGGATGAAAAGATAACCAAATTCTCATGTCATTAAAATTAAATTGCATACACTTACTTATATAAATAAAGCAATAATTTTAAAACCATACTTGGGTTAGTGTAGTATTATATTAAAAATATAGGAAATACTCAATAAAGATGAAAGGGTAAACCAAATTATCATGTATAATGGTATTATATCATGGAAAATTAATTTCATAAAAAGTATATAGACACCAAATGAATTATTATCAAATCTTTATTTTAATTAAGAAATCTATATTGTATTTAAAACATAATCAATATGTAATTTTATGGATACATTTAGAGTAAATATATTATCTAATCTCTCTATTAATATTTTTATTGGGATTTAAATATGATAGTAAAAAATTTATTTAATGCATTATTTTAATGAAATAAAGATGTGGTGTATAAATATATATAGTGGTAGAGTTTGCTTCCATTGATGTTTTTTTATATAAATATTATAAAAAATTATAAAAAAACATAATTTTTAAATATACAAATTTACGGTAAATCTATTTGTTATTTAAAAGGGGAATGATTTGGCTATATGGCATTTGTAAAATGCCATATAGCATGAAAATACCATAATATGTCAAATTTGCGCACATAGCATAACCCCTCTCTCCACCAGTTGACCGACCGTTGACCGGTGTTGACCGGCGTTGACCGGCCGTTGACCGGCGTTGACTGTCATCAATTGTCACCTCAAAGTGACAATATTCACACCTAATTGTCACCACAAGTGACAATATTCACACCTAATTGTCACCATAAAGTGACAATATTCACACCTAATTGTCACCACTAGCGACAATATTCATATTAATTGTCAACAAAAGTGACAATATACACACCTAATTGTCAACACAAATAACAATATTCACACCTAATTGTCAGCACAAGTGACAATATTCACACCTAATTGTCACCACAAAGTGACAATATTCACACCTAATTGTCACCACTAGTGACAATATTCATATTAATTGTCACCACAAGTGACAATATTCACACCTAATTGTCAACACAAATAACAATATTCACACCTAATTGTCACCACAAGTGACAATATTCACACCTAATTGTCAACACATGACAATATTCACACTAATTGTCACCACAAGTGACAATATTCACACCTAATTGTCAACACAAGTGACAAATATTCACACCTAATTGTCAATGCAAGTGACAATATTCACACCTAATTGTCCTCACAAGTGACAATATTCACACCTAATTGTCTTCATAAATGACAATATTCACACCGAATAAGTGTAGCTAAAACAAGACGTATGCACAAGTGACAAAACGATTATCATCACAAGTGACAAAACGGTTTTTAATAAAACCCATTGTCATCAATATATTATCAAAAAAATACTAAATTATCATTACAAGTGACGAAACGAAGTGTCATCACATAATGAATCAAATGCCAATTACAAACTAAAAAGCTAGAATCAAATGCAATTACATGTTAATTAGAAGATTTTACACTAGAAACAAACTAAAAAGCAAATTAATTAACTATTACTCTAGCTAGTCCAAACAAACGGAAAAATCCAAATGACTAGAAACAAAAAGCACTAGAAGCTCCAAAATAATTGCAGAATTTAGTAAGAGTCTAACTCATATGAGAAGCACAATAATTCACTCAAAATACTGAGCCTCTATGGATGTGTTATTCTAGGGGGATTAGAGTAAACAGTCGTCAATAATTCATTCAAAACAAATGAATGAGAATCACATACATCATAGTTGTGTACTATTACCTGAAAACAGGCCAAGAAGCCATGAAAAGCAATCCGGACAATACGTGCACTAGCTTTCTACTTAAGCTCTGGAAGCAAAATTCAGCAAAAAGCGAGTGAAATTTGTTATCTGTATCAACTCATCAAATTTGTACTAGCTTTCTTATCACTTGGTTTTCTTACCAAATTGCGTAGCAAGGAGACTCAATTTGTGCAAACCTAACCTAGAATTAACAAATTAAGAGGGGGAAGAGTCGGAAACCTGTTGGATTAGGTCGGATTGAGTGAGAAGGTCGAAAGCCGAGACGAGCATGTAGCCGCCGACCGTCACCGCCACCGTTGCGTCGGCATCTCGAAACACGGTGGCGGAATCGGCAAGGAGAGTCAGAAACCTGTTGGTGAGGATGATAATGGTGGATCCACCGATCGAGACACCGACGAGACCGGGAATGGCGATTCCGACCTACATGTTCTCGCTCTACATCGAGGACATGGAGACAGAGAAATCACGAGAGAGAGGGGGAGAGGAGATTGGTGGCCATGGGAGGTGAGATCAGAGATTTGTTGGCGCAAGAAAGTCGGGATCAAGGAAGTCGGGGAAAGAGACGAGAGAGAAACAAACAGTTTTTTTTATGAATTTTGTTATGCTATGGATGCAATTAATGGGCAAATGGGCCGCCCATAAAAAACGGACCAAAAAAGATGCCGCCCGGCCCAAATCCTTCTTAAAAGGGTATAATGAAGTTTTGTCTATTTAAAATTTGTAAATTTTTCTTTACAAAAGTAATGAGGAAGATCTTTTCCGAACAACCAAATCACAAAATCTAAACACACTTAACTAATTGGTACGTAGTATTACATACTCCGTATAAGTTTTTTTGAATCAGGCATATCTTTTATAATTAAACAACTTCAGTAGAATCAGGCATATCTTTTATAATCTAAGATACGTTATTACATTGCATTTTTGGTGATGGACCAAGAGATGTATTCAGGCATTATGCAGGAAATCAGCCTCCCAACAACTCCCTTTAGCATTCCGTCCCTCTAGGGGGATCCGACAGGGTGACCCCGTCTCACCATATATTTTCACCCTTTGTGTGGAAAGGTTGAGCCACCTTATAAATCGGGAGGTCTCGAGTCGAAGGTGGAAACCAATTGTGGCTTGTAGGGGAGCACTGGGCTTCTCCCACCTCTTCTTTGCCGACGACATCGTTCTAATGGCGGAAGCTTCTTGTGGGAAGATGAGGGTTATAATGGAGGTGCTGGATCGCTTTTGCAAGGCGTCTGGACAGAAGGTGAGTGTTGAGAAATCCAGGATTTGTGTATCCAAGAATGTGTCTTGTGACTTGGCAAATCAGTTGGAGAAGGTGAGTGGCTTCATGGTCACTCGTAATCTGGGAAGGTACTTGGGGGTCCCTATCTTACATGAAAGGGTCACGAAAGCGACATATGCAGATCTGTTAGCGAAGATGGGGTCGAGGCTAGCGGGATGGAAGGCTAAAACGCTGAACATTGCGGGTAGAGTGACCCTTACGAAATCCGTTCTCTCGGCGATCCCGGCATATCACATGAATAGTGTGCAGCTCCCGAAGGCGACGTGTAAGGCCTTGGATAGGGTCAACAGGAACTTTATATGGGGGGGGAACTGCGGAAGGACGGAAGATCCACCTGGTTAAATGGGAGACTGTTTGTGCTCCTAAGAAGCAGGGGGGCCTTGGGATTAAGAGAACTTGGGAGATGAACCTCGCTACCCTTGGGAAATTGGGGTGGCGCCTGGTCAATAGGGATGCAGGAATATGGGGAGACCTCATTACCCATAAGTATGGAGTTGAGTTGCAGGGCAGTACAGTGAGGTGTATGAGGAAGAGGGCGCCTTCTTATACCTGGAAGGGCATCCTAAACAGCATCCAAGAGGTTGTTAGTAAGGGCGTGAGATGGAACCTGGGGGAGGGAACCTCGATTCGTTTTTGGAAGGATGTGTGGATTGAGGATGCCCCCTTGGAAGACATCTGTACAGTTAGCCTGTGCCCGAAGGAGAAGGAAAAAACGGTTAGAGAGTTTTGGAATGAGAGGGAGGGCTGGGAGTGGGAGGAGCTTAGCTGAGGCCTTACTAATGCCAGCCTGATGAAATTGGCGGCTACTGAAGTCGCGGAGGAAGGGATAAGAGATGTCATAAGGTGGGGCTTCTCGCCAACAGGGGCGTACACTGTAGCCTCTGCATACAAGCTGTTGGCGAACAGCCCTAGCCTTGCGCTCGACAGAGAGGAGATGGGTGCGTACAAGAAGCTCTGGCGTGTGGCGGCGCCGGAGCGGATGAAAGTTTTTCTGTGGTTGGCTGTTAGAGACCGGGTTTTAACGAATAAGGAGCGGTGCTGGCGCCGCCACCTGGCGGAGGACTCGAAGTGTGGTTCCTGTGGGGAGGATGAAGAATCGGTGCTCCATCTACTTAGGGATTGCATATTTGCGACAGAGGTGTGGAAGGGAGTTCTCCCGATGGAAGTGCAGGGGAGATTTTTCGGTGCTGGAAGGGATGAATGATTGGCTGGATGTATCAAAGGTGATGTGGATTTGGGTTTTAACTCCTCCAATTTGATCGCCCTTGCAGTTACCGCGTGGTGGCTCTGGCGGTGGAGGAACGACCAGGTTTTTGGGCGAGAAAGCGAAGAAGGGGACCGGAGGGTCTTCGTGATTGGGCGGATTAGGGAGATGGAGGCCACTAATACAAAGAAGAGGGAGAGCAGCAGCCAAGGACGCCGATCGGAGCAACTGATTAGTTGGACCCCGCCGGCTAGTGGTTGGGTGAAAGTGAATACCGATGGGTCTGTCCGGGGGCCTAGTGGGAGCGCGTCTGCGGGGGGAGTGATCCGGGACGAGGACGGGCAATGGCGGGGAGGTTTTGCGTGTAACCTGGGGCTGTGCTCGGTTCCGATCGCTGAGTTGTGGGGCGTCGTTAGGGGTATTACTCTGGCCTGGGAGAAGGGCTTCTGACGTGTGGTGGGGGAGTCTGATTCAAGCGTTGTGGTGAGCCTGCTGAATGGAAGAGTGCATCCATCGCATCCGCTTGCTAGCCTGGTGTTACGATGCCAGCGCTTTCTGAGTAGAGACTGGGCTCTCCAGTTTCGACATACTTTCCGGGAGGCAAATCGAGTCGCCGACCACCTTGCCGCCTATGGTCACTGCTTGGATGTTGGGTTTCATGAGCTGTGTAACCCCCCTGATGGGGCTGCTATTTTGGTAGAGGAGGACAATAGAGGCGTGGCTATTCCACGGATGGTCCCTGATTAGTCTGTTCTCTGTATTTTGTTTCAGGGTTGTTGCCCACTTCACCAAAAAAACAACTCCCTTTAGCACCACCTTCTTGGATAAATTTGATACTAAAGCCAAGCAATCGGATTCGAAGCCGCCCACAGCAGCGCTTCAGCTTCGGCAATTTCTGCAGCATCAGTGTGTTGGATCCGGCGAGAACCACCAAAACAGAACTCCCCACTCTCGGCCCTCCCCCAAGGAAACAGCAGCATATATCACAGTTTATTTTGACCACCCCTGGGCTCGGTTTCATCCATCTCTGCCCCCACTACCACTTTCTGAGCCCCAATAACGCAGATTAGGGACATCATGACTCCACACTTTCTGAGCCTCTGGGCAGCTAAATAACACATGAAAACCCTTCTCCTCTTCGCCGCACAACACACAGCAAACATATATCACTGCAGATATGTCTATGGAAAATGTTAGTACACGAAATATGTCGGTGTACAGGTCTCAATTCCTTCTTCAATGTCCTTCTTCTCCAAGCCTCCTTCACCTTCAATAACCTGCAAAACAATGGACAAAGGGGCGGAGACCCCCTAATCCACCTCCGATGCCTAAGTCAGTAGAGTGTTCGCAAGGGTAAACAGTAGAGAGAAAGGCGTAGGGCTAGGGCGACCACAAGCGATGATCAACCCCTCTAGAGTCAGGGCGAGCGATTATCAGCCCCTCTAGGGTAGTTCTTGTATATTCTCCTCCCCTTTTCTACATGGCCAGGCCATGTATTTATAGTGGAGAGAGAGGGCTAGAGTTTCTTCCTTGGAGCCCATCAATAATTCTATCTACTTAAATAAGATAGAATCTTCCAGCTATTGGATAGCTACCAGGATTTAATAGGCCAATAAAGATATTTAATAGATATGCTTACCTGGTTGGCGGAAATATTATCCTTATTTATGGCGGTAAATTACCCACCTACAAATGCCCCAACTACGTCTTAGTTGCGTAACCAAGACGTAGGTACTCTAGGATTGACTTCGCGTGACTTATATGGATTAGGAGACGGGCACGTTTGCACGTTCATGAGCGAGTATCATGAGAACCCCCGTGAGTGAATATCACGGTCCCACCCCCCCATGAGCGAATATCATGGGGGCTCCGCGAGCGAATATCGCGGTCCGTGAGCGTAAACACGGGAACCACCGCGCGAGCGACGCGGGAACAAACTCCGTGAGCGTAAACACGGGAACCTCCGTGACAAGCGATCACGGGTACCATCGCGAGTGAATATCGCGGGAACAAACTCCGTGAGCGTAAACACGGGAACCTCCGTGACAAGTAGTCACGGGTACCACTGCGAGCGAATATCGCGGGAACAAAACTCCGTGAGCGTAAACACGGGAACCTCCGTGACAAGTAGTCACGGGTACCACCGCGAGCGAATATCGCGGGAACAAAACTCCGTGAGCGTAAACACGGGAACCTCCATGACAAGTAGTCACGGGTACCACCGCGAGCGAATATCGCGGGAACAAAACTCCGTGAGCGTAAACACGGGAACCTCCGTGACAAGCGGTCACGGGTACCACCGCGAGCGAATATCGCGGGAACAAAACTCCGTGAGCGTAAACATGGGAACCTCCGTGACAAGTAGTCACGGGTACCACCGCGAGCGAATATCGCGGGAACAAAACTCCGTGAGCGTAAACACGGGAACCTCCATGACAAGTAGTCACGGGTACCACTGCGAGCGAATATCGCAGGAATCTCCGTGGGAAACCACGGTCCGCGAGCGAATATCGCGGGAAACTCTATGGGGGCCAACCATAGTCCGTGAGCGAATATCACGGGAACATCCGCGAGCGAATATCGCGGGAATCCTCCTACGTAGCTAGCATACGAGGAGTCCGTTAGTGTGATGCACTAACGTTGCGCTTATATTTTTTTATGCAAGACTCTTCTGATGCAGAAACTAATAGCAAAAATAAACATGAATGACATGATCCTAATAATTAAGCTAATGAAAAAAGAACAATCTAGGGGCCTTATCAAAACCACATGGGAAAAAGAGTGCCCCGTCCTACATGAATCCTAGTCCCGGGACCCCCGCGCGTAAAGGTCCGGGTACCTGCGGTCGTGCCTGCTCGGGCTATGGCGACGTTTTATCCTCTTCAAGGCGAATCGGTTATTTATCCTCTTTAATGCGGACCGGACGACTACCCTTTTCAAAGCGAATTGCCCCTGCCATGATCCCGCGCCCGCGGAATGAGCGGCGCGCCCGCGATTTTGCCCCAGGGAGGGGGATCTACGCTCTGGACCGGAATCGCGGTCGCGGCATGGCGACCCGCGGTCGCGGCCTGGTGACCCGCGGTCACGGTTTTGATCTTGTGGGCGTGGTTGCTCGGTCCGTCGCCTTTCCTCGATTCGCCCTCGAGCCTTCCCTAGATCCCATGATGAGCGTTCTTCCATCATGGGGCCCTCACGCTCGGGTGGGGCCTGAGGCGAGGCAAGCGACCTCCCTTCTGTCTCGCGATTAGCTTCTTCCAATCGTACATGTCGACAGACGCACTCTCGCAGTCCATCGATGGTGGAAGGAGGATAGAGTATCAACTCCTCCCTCAACTTGCTTCCGAGCGGGAGAGCTCTTTTGAAAGCGGTCAATGCGACTTTTTCACCGCATCCCCCAACCTCGGTGTAGCATTCCATGAAACGATTCGAGAAGCTGCGCAAGCTCTCGTCTTGATTCATCTCGAGATCAAAGAGCGTGTCAAGGGACGCTGCATCTCGGCAATTAGTGACGTAATTCTTGACGAACAAAGTGGCAAGCTGTCTCCATGATCGTACTGATCCGGGTTCCAAGCTTTGGAACCACTTGAGAGATCCCTGGGTGAGGCTGCTTGGAAACATCTTACACATAACGGCCTCTTCGGACACCCACAACGTCATCTTGTATGAAAACAAGGCTATGTGGCTTATGGGGTCCGAATGTCCATCGTAAAGATCAAAGGTTGGTGGAGAGAATTTCGCCGGGGGCTTGGCTTGCAAGATCTCTTCGCTGAATGGTGTCGATGTCACCATTGCCAACTTGCGCTTGGCCTGCTCCTGCGCTGATTGCAAGGTTCCTCTCTGCGATTTTAAGAGTTCGAGTAACCTTTTCTCAGCGCGCGTAAAAGCCCGGTCTTCTCCTTCATGCTCATCCCTACTGCCCCAATCATGAGTCGAACTAGGGTTTGCGGGAGAGCCATGACCTTCGTCTTCAGGTTCGTCAAAACCCTCGCGCCGCTCGCTTGAACCGCGGGCGTGGATGCTGGGACCGCGGTCGCGGCTGCCGCCTCGGCAGTTTCCGCGATCACTGGGGTCCGCCGTTGTGACGATGTTAGCGAGTCGCGAAGTAACCCTAGGTTCGTCAATAGGGTGCTCGCTCCGCTCCGGCGTCGATCCGCGGTCGCGGGAGGGTGATCCGCGGTCGCGGGCGACGAGCCGCAGTCGCGGGCGGTGAACCCGCGGTCGCGGGTCCGTACCTGCCAAGAGCGAACTCGGAGCTCGCCGATCGCCCTCCGACCCGCGGGCGCGGGTGGGCATCTCGCGGTCGCGGGCGGCGATCCGCGGTCGCGGGTTATCAACCCGCGGTCGCGGCTCTAGGTCTGCGGAAAACGAATCGCGCGATTCGCCTGGCGCGATTGCCCCAGGGTTGTCTCGCCGGTTCATCCGGCGGCTGTCTCGATCCGGGCTCGTGGACAAACGATCCATAGCCTCCTCAGATCGGCTCTCGTAGGGTTTACGAAGATCGAAAACCTGTTCGTTCCCCACAGACGGCGCCAAATGTTAGTACACGAAATATGTCGGTGTACAGGTCTCAATTCGTTCTTCAATGTCCTTCTTCTCCAAGCCTCCTTCACCTTCAATAACCTGCAAAACAATGGACAAAGGGGGCGGGGACCCCATAATCCACCTCCGATGCCTAAGTCAGTAGAGTATGCCTAAGTCAGTAGAGTATTCGCAAGGGTAAACAGTAGAGAGAAAGGCGCAGGGCTAGGGCGACCACAAGCGATGATCAACCCCTCTAGAGTCAGGGCGAGCGATTATCAGCCCCTCTAGGGTAGTTCTTGTATATTCTCCTCCCCTTTTCTACATGGTCAGGCCATGTATTTATAGTGGAGAGAGAGGGCTAGGGTTTCTTCCTTGGAGCCCAATCAATAATTTTATCTTCTTAAATAAGATAGAATCTTCCAGCTATTGGATAGCTACCAGGATTTAATAGGCCAATAAAGATATTTAATAGATATGCTTACCTGACTGGCGGAAATATTATCCTTATTTATGGCGGTAAATTACCCACCTACAGAAAAGATGGAACCTTTGGCAGCGTTTTAATTCTCCAAATTCGCCAATACAGGTATTATCTTTTACTAGGACAATATATAATAGATAGATAGGTACTAGTCGGTGTTATTTTGGATGAATGAATAAAAGGTATAGATAGATTAACAAGTACGGAGTATTCCATAGATAGAAGAGAAAGGAGAAAATATAAACGTATATATATTTACCCTAAAAATTAGCTGGTTATTAAGGAAAGATATAGATAGATTTTGTTTTCCCGATATCTATATCTTTTCCATATATCGTTGATAAAAAGGGGTTATGATAAAAGGGGGTTGTATACGCTCAGGTCGTAAAGCAAAACTGGATCAGGAGGTTGAGAAGATGAAAACCGAAGCACCGGATGGAAAGAGGAGGAAGTTCTACAGCCTATACATGAACATGAACATGAACATGAAGATGAAGAAAAGAGTATATATTCCGCAAGTAGTGCAAGAGGAGATAATTCTGAGGCTCCCGGTGAAATCCGTGGTTAGGTTTAAGTCGGTTTGTCAAGCATGGTTTGGTATGATCCAATCCAGATCATTCCGCGATTCGTACGGTCGCCGCCACTGCCACGATCATTCCAACGAGCTCGTCTACTCTCCGTACTCTTCCACCCGCAAGATCTTCACGAAGCGATCAGCGTCAGTCGTCTTGAGAGATATGATCAAGCTAACCCCAGGACCGTCGGATTTGCGTTTGCCTCCCAAGAAGATATGGTGGCGACCGTGGCGGTGACGGTGATGGTGACGGTGCGGAATGGAGGCGTGTGGTGCGCGTGATGGGCCCTTTGAGCAACGGCGTCTATATGGTGGTCAATTACAACACGAAGGCTCAAAATCCCTACGAGGCTCATGCAATCACCGGCAAACTAGCCTTGTGTAATCCCGCCACCCGTGACTACAAGGTCGTTACTACTTTCCCAGCTTCTTGTGTACATCTCCCTGGAAAGGAATGTCGACTCCACTACGGCTTCGGCATCAGTGATCAACATGAAACTCACAAGGTGGTTGTGGTCATTGGTTGGGGACCCTACTTTTCCTCCTTTCTGAGCTTCCTCTACAGCCTACTAGACGGTACTTGGAGAAAACTTGTCGATTACGAAGCGGGTAAGAGGCATTATCGCGATGCAAAGGCTACGCAGGGATTGTTCGTAGAAGACCAAGCAGGGCGTGTAGGATACCCTGAAATCACGCTTGACTTGGAGTTGTGTCCGCAAAGATTCTTCAAAGGCTGCTGGCATTGGATGGCTGTCCATCCTAACAATGTGTACACCATCATGTTGTTTGATTTCGCCAATGACTCCTTCAAGCCCCTTCTTTTAGGCCAAGGCGTTCTCATGAACCTACGGTCACATCCTACCCGTCTGGTAGCGGACTCTTTGTGTTGGACGATCATCTTGTTGCTTTGTTCCATGCCCGTCCGTGTTCTCGTCTCCAAGTTTGGATGATGATGGAATACGGGGCTCCTAAATCGTGGACCAAGATTTTCACAATTGATCACACACATTTCTTCAGTCACATTAGAGGACTTGTTGGGATATCCGGCTACCACCGTGGCGGCGGCGGTGGTTACGGCATCGAAACCATATTCTTTCATGACGCCCAGCATCGCCTAATCTCATATGATGCTTCCGGGAATTACAGAGAATGTGGTCCTTTTGATGTTTCATCGGGTACCTGGTGGAATACTATTGGGATTTCAACTTACATAGAGACGCTTCAACCTTTAATTTCTTAAACTGTGCATCAATATGATTCACTCACTTGTTATACATCAGTTCAGGTACTTAACTAAATTATTGATTTCGAGCCTCTAAATTTGTATCTATTTTTAAAAGCTCTTTCTTCACCTGACTTTATAGGATGGTTAACTTGCACAAGCTTGAGAATCGCATTAGATAACTAGATCACTTACGAATGTTCTTTGTAATACTCGGGTCTATCCGATCCCGATCCCATTCCCGTTTCCTTCCTTAATCTGCAAGTTATTTGATTTTTGATAATTAAGGAGATTAGGCTTTAGAATATCAACATTATAGCAACCACTAGTACAAAAATGGTACTAGTTAATACCGGTTTTTTTACGAAACGCATACCGGTTTTTCATCCGTTTTTAATCTCACCGAAAACAAATTTCGGATACCGGTATAAAAATCAGACGGATACCGGTAGACGGATACCGGTTTTATAAAAAGAATAGATAAAAACCGGTATCTGAATCCATTTTTATTTTAAAAAAATTCTATAGTGGCATACCCGTTTTTCAAAAAGCCGATATGCCATTTCAATTTTTTCGTTTAAATATATATGGCTTGATGAGGCCCTGCGTATTTCTGCAATTCTTTTGAAAACATATATATCCCTTGATGATGCCCTGCGTATTTGAGGAAATTTGGGGAGTAGGCTATTTGGGGAGATTTGTGGAGTGGGTAGGCTCTCTTGAAAATTTATGTACTAACTAGTCATTTTTCCAAAAATACCCCTGGTCAAAAAAGAATTTACACGCGTGCCACCGCGTCCCAGTTAAATCCTGTCATCGGAAATCCTGTCATCCAAAAATTCTGTCACCGAAAAATTGAAAAAACTTGTCCTCATGCATAAAAACTTGTCATCGCTTAGAAAAACTTGTCATTGTGTAGATTAACTTGTCATTACGTAGAAAACTTGTCATCCCTTATGAAAAACTTGTCATCCCTTATGAAAAACTTGTCATCCCTGACGAAAAACTTGTCATCGCTTATAAAAAAACTTGTCATAGCGTACAAAAACGTGTCATCGCATACAAAAACTTGTCATCGCGTACAAAAACTTGTCATCACTCAACCTATCGTCACGTACAAAAAAATTATCATCACGTACAAAACTTGTCATTTCCTTAACTTGTCATCACATATGCAACTTGTCATCAGAATTTATTATTATGCCTATGTGGGATTTGAACCCACATTATTATGCGTTAAGCACGTTGCTCTACCATTTGAGCTAATAGGCCATAATTAAATTTAATATACAAACAAATTTAACAATGCAATATAAATTCAACTAGTCATCACCAAAACCCGTAAAACCAACTTGTCATCACTAAAACCCATAAAACCGACTTGTCATCGCCAAAACCCTTAAAACCAACTAATCATCGCTAAACCCGTAAACTCAACTTGTCATCATCAAAACGCATAAACTCAACTTGTCATCACTAAAAACCGTAAAATCAATTTGTCATCACAAACCCCGTAAACCCAACTTATAAAATCAAAGCGTGGATGACAGATCAATAAATTAACAAATCAAGACTACTTTTTATTGTATTAATTAAATTAACAAATCAACACTACTTGAGTCTAATTAAAAAATCAATTAAACATGGATGATAGAGGCAGTGAGATATACTTTCCATAGCCAACGATGGTATAATTGTTGGGACAGAATTCTTTAAAATAGTTTGAGCCCAATCCAAATGTGTGTCCAACAGAATCTCAACACTATAAAATAGTTCTAACCAATTAACATGGCATTTATATATTTAGAGCCACGTATAAATGTATATCACAAGCATGAATGGAAGGACAATGTGTTCATCCATTTTTCATGGTCCAGAATGAGTTCTTCAGTTGGTGATCAAAGCCTCTAGATAAACTGATAAAGAATGATTCAAAAACAAGGAATCCAAGTTAAATGCTGATGAGTTGATTAACGAGATCACATTCGATCCTTATACTAAAAAATCCAACCACAATTCTGTTATATACTTCATGTCCTTATGCAATATTACACTTCTAACATATAGCAGATCATTAGCAATTAAAGTCAATTACTGCACTAAAGGATCAATACTAGTCAATCAATATAATACTAACAGATTGATACCAATGAAACTCAATTATTGCACTAACGAATCAACAATATTAGTTTAAAACTTCAGCATCCTCGCAAAAATCAGCCTCGAACACAAATACACGTCAGACCACATACATGCTCACTCGATTGAAAACCTAAAAAAGCCACAGAGATCGAATGCTAGAGCTGAGCGGGGAAGAGAGGGGAAAAAAAACGAACCAAAATTTGAAACAGATGCGATGACAAACTGAGATCTAATTGAAGAGTAAAGAAGGAGAATGAAACTTTCGCAAACCTGGAAGAACACATCAGCTCGGCCACGGAACCTCCTTTTCACGAACCTCACATGGAGGCCGGCCACGTAGACCTTGAAGATCACTCCGCCATGCTTAACGAACTCTTGCGGAACAACAAGAGGCGTGACTTCCCTCAATCCGTCGGCGCTGAACACGAGCGACATCTCGTGCGAGTCCGAGCTTCCCTGCGAGGACTCCGCCTTCGCGATTAGGAGAAATTCGAGCCCTAGGGAGTTGAGAATCGACTCGGACTCGCTCAATTGGCCTGAATCCAAAACAACGAGCTGTTTCGGAACACCTAGGGTTAGCGATCGCGAGGAATCTTTCTTGGACTCGCTCAATCGGCTTGAAACCTTGATAATTGAAGGCGTTTCTTTGAAATCCGGAGCAACGAGATTTCGCGCAGAGTAGTGGGAGGGACACCTTCGTCGTCTTCGTGGAGACGAATCTGCCAAATTTTGAGATCGGGAAAGACGGACGAGAGAGAGGGGTGAGGAAGAGAGAGAGCGGTGAGGCTCCGGAGATCGGGATCTGACCAACCATGATCTGCGGCCTCCCTGTGAATCAGATCTGAATGAGGAAGAGAGCGAGAAGGTGCACGGGATTGAGAGGGAGAAGAGGAGAGAGGAAAAATAATAGGAGGAGAGAGAAAATGTAGGAAAATAAAAGCCTTATATACCGACTATTTACTAACTCTTTTTTAAAAGGGGTACAATTATTTTCTAAATGGTCCAAACCCGACTCCGTCGCCCCCTTCCCTCTGCGTATTTCTGCAATTCTTTTAAATACATATATATCCCTTGATGATGCCCTGCGTATTTGGGAATGTGCATTTGAACAACACCCTGTAATCATTTTTGCTACCCCAAATAGAGTCATTATATTAATTCACAATGTTGTGTGCGGTATACAGGTACGAGAATATAAAAAAAAACACAACTTTTTTTTTTGGTCGAAAAAAAAAAACTATATAGCAAAAGCAGGTACATAACATGAGTATATTAATTTCCTATTAGTAACATGTTTCATTATAAAACTATAGGTAGAAGAAACAAAAAAGAAAGAAATAATCTACACCTTAAGATATCTAATCTCATGTACCCAAGTCATGAATTTCTCAAATCACCACTAAGAGTTGGAAGAGAAGGAGGTTGCTTTCCAAATATGACTTTACCTGTAGAACCATTCAGTGAGATCCACTCTCCTTCATTTATCATTTTGTCTCCATTCGAAAGATGTAATTACAGGAAAACCATGGATTGACAGTAGCTGACTCCTGATATCAGCTGTTGAAAGAAGAATCTAGCCTGCATACATCATAATCAATAATAAGACACATTTGTTAACAAAAAACATGAGGAAAAACAAAGGATGCATAGAGATGAAGCAGGGTTTAGTTAGTAGAGAGCTCGTCTTCGCTAAACCGACCATCATCACATATCTTCTTGAAAAGCTCGCTTCCAGCAGCATGCTAAACATTACTATATTTTTCTATATTTTGATTTTTCTATATTTTTTCATGTTCGATTTTTTACACTAATAATTACTATACAACTTTCTTATTCTGATTTTTTATTTTACACTAAGAAATACAACAAACTCATGATGAACTTTCCAATCTTTAAGCCAATCAGCTTAAGTGATCTCAAACCAAACATATATATTATCAATATCTATTACTATATACTAAGGCGAAAGCAAATTCTGCCACCATGTTGCGCCATATCACCCCCCCTTATTTAAAAATCTATCTTACTAAATCTTGATTTTATCATAATCTTATACATACTTAATTAAGATATTAGTTCTATCTTATAATTTGAGTTGTTTATTTAATAATTCTATCCATATTTAAAATCTCTATATTATCATTATACACATTTAATTAATACATATCTATCATAAACTCTATTTAGAAAAAATTTCTTTTGTCATGTATAAACCATAATCATAATATTTTACCCATTTAATTAAATATCATATTAAATATAGTTTATTTTTCGTAATTTTACTATGGTAATTTTTTAAATCATCAATGGTAGCAAATTCTACCACTACATATGAGAGAAAATATTCATTATATTAAAATAATATATTAAATTCATTTTTTAACTATCACTAATATTATACATTGATTACGCTTTAGAAGAAAAAAAAGATAGATTTCTTAATTAAGATAATGATTCATTAACATTTTTATTAAATATTTAATTATTTATTATTTAATTATTTTTTCAAAAAACAATAACAAATATTTAAATATTTTATCAAATTATCTTATTAAATATCATCTATATCTTTAATATTATAATATATTAATCTGAGATTTTATTTAAACTTATTGATTTTTATTATATAAGTTAGTTTACGCAATTTAATTTAAATACAAAAGATCTGTATCAATTTTTAATAAAATGTGATAATGCATCTTATCTTATGCAATTCTTCCTCAATTATTTAAATATATGTTTATGTATGTATAAAAAGTAATATACAAATAAAATTTATTTTTATATTGATATACAAGAATTGGGTCATTTTATAATCCGAAAAATAAATATCATTTTAAATAAAAGTATGCATATGATAATATTTGTAAATTCATACATAAATTGTTACAGAGAGTACCGCCTCTCCTTCTACCAAAAAAAAATATGATAATATTTGTAATTGTTACAGTAAATTCATACATAAACTAATAAATAAATGTACAACATCCCCGTACAAGGTACGGGTCATCTGCTAGTATACTTCTAAACCCGAAGCAATTAAGGGCAGTTTTGTCATTTAGATTTTATAAGCCAATCAACCTATTTTTAATAACTAAGTTTTACACTAATTTTCTATCCATTTATAAGTAATAAATTTAATATATTGTAATAAATATTTATGTAGTAATTTCTATCTTGAATTTCTAAATAAAAAATTAAATTCATACATAAATATGTAAATTCTATCAATTTATACATAATATATTTAATAGATTGCAAAAGATCCACATATACGAAATATATCTTATTTATGTAGCAAAAGATCCATCTATACCAAATATCTATTTGTTCTATCTACATACGAAATAGGCAAAAGATTCATAAGGATATATGATTGTTATATGTACGTACGTGAATTCCGTACGAGTCAAAAGATTCATATCTATAGGTACGTGAATTCCGTATGAATCATGATATCTATTTTGCTTATATATATTATTTTGATTTGTAAAATTACTACGGTTATATGATTGTTAAAATACAACTAATTTGTAATTAATTTAATATGGGATAGAGTCAAGATTAATGTGGAGGCTCAAAAGATCTCGACTTTAATATATAGTATAGATTCGTATGTAAAGTGAGTCGAAAAATTATGATTTTTCATAATATCTTTCTGGTTTAGTTATTTGTTTGACCTATTGATATTTAGAGTCTGATATATATTCGGATTTATTCTACATAGATTTTTGTCACTAAAATTTACGAGTTAATTGGTTCTAAGTATTGTTGACTTATTTATTTTCGAGTCAGGTTTGAGGGTTTGTTTTACTCAGGTTTACGTCATTAAAGTTTATACGTTAATTGAGGTGAAAAGTTGTTTTCACAATATCATTCGGGTTTAGTTCTTCGTTTGACATGTTAATTTTTGGGTCAGGTTTTTGAGTTCACTCTACATAAACATATAATAACATGTCGTTACCCGATCCAACTTGACCCGTAATACGATTGACCCGAACCCTCACTCAATCAAAAAAAACTAAACCTGACCAAATCACCAAACCGACCCGGTTGACAAGTCTAAATTATGAAAAATATTTATATATTAAAATTATTTACAAATTGAAGTAATATTTTTAACATGCAAATATTTAATTACACAAAATATTTCTTAATTTCTTAATCTTATGCACATTTAATCATAATAATCAGAAATATCGAAAATGTATGGAGATGGTTCTACAATTGAATTTTTTTATAAAAATATCAATGTATCAGAATAAAACTATCAATTGAGTCATTTTTTTGAGTTGATCATTTTGAATTTGGATTAAGTACAAGGTTGGAATATTATATATGGAGAATAAATCTATAGATGGGGTCGATTCGGTAAGTTGGTCATTTTGAGTTTGAATTGAGTACTAGACTATTATGTATGAAGAATAAACCAATTAATAGGGTCAGTTCTATAGGTTGGTCTTTTGAATTCAAATTGAGTATAAGTTTGGGCTAATATATGTGGAGAATAAACCTCTTTATGGATTAGTTCTATACGTTGGTTACTTTGAGTTCGGATTTAGTATAAGTTTGGTCTATTATATAGGGAGAATAAAGCTATTAGTATGGTAGGTTCGATAGGGTGGCCATTTTGAATTTAGATTGGGTACAAGTTTGAGTTGTTATATATATAAAAAATAAATCTATTAGGAAAGTTGTTTGATAGGTTGGTCATTTTGAGTTTGGATTGAGTACATGTTTGAGATGTTATATATATGGAGAGTATATCCATTAAAAAAAGTCGGTTTAGTAGGTTGTTCATTTGAATTTGTATTAAGTACAAGCTTAAGTTGTTAAAACTTATATGTCGATTGGTTAGGGCCTTTGCAAGTTTGGTTCAGTTGGGTTCGGGTCAGTCGGTATGGTTCAGGCCAATCAGTTTGGTTCGAGATTAAGTATAGGTTCATGTCGTTAGTTTTATAGGTTAGCTGAGTTAAGTCATTATGGTTTCTAAATAATATATGTGTATTTATATTTAAATAACTTTATATATGCAATTTTTAAGTGAGAAATATGACATTAATTAAGTTATAGTATTCATAGATCATATGTAATTACTATATTACTTTTTTATTTAAAAGACCGGGTCACTAACTAGGTTCACACCATCAAATTCGAGTTTGTTCTACATGAGTTCGCATCACTAACATTAACTAATTGACCGATTCTAAATTTGCAGTTTTCACGATATTTATCGAATTCAAATAAATTATGTTTTTAATTATGGTACTTACATCATATGTAATTTAACATATTTTAAATTTTATTCAAAAAAGCCCCGGGCAAGGCCCGGGTTATAACTAGTTAATCCCCTATTCAGCAAATAAGGTTTAGGAGTGGGGCGACTTAATATACTAGGATTCCAAACCACACTTGATACAAGACAACTCAAAATCCTCAAGTAGAGAAAGCCATTCAGTGAGATCCACTCAAAATCCGCAAGAAAGGCCAAATCCCGGAATTTACTCAGTACATTACTCAATCGTGACAACAAACAACAAAGCACAATCGGAAACACAACTTAGACTTCAACAAGAGAATCATCTGCTGATAGAATTGCAAACGAGCTTACTTATGCACTAGATATACTCGATCGAATAGAAAACACAAATCAGGGAGGCGAATTAAGCAAAACCCTAGATTTGAGCACACGAATTTTTCAACAAGAAGTCAAAATTGGTGGAAATAGGAAACTCGAACAGAAAGAGAGAGAGGATGAACCCAATACCTTCCGCTAAGTGGTGTCGTTGGGCTCAACGGTCCAACCGACTACATGGAAAAGCGCCTTGAGGACCTCGTTGTTGTCAATGTTTAGAGAGGCTGTACTTGCCGTATAATCGGAGGTCGGTGAACAACTTGGCGGCGATTGCTCATCTTCTCCTCTCTCGCTTTGTTGTTGTTCAACATTGTTTGCTGGTGTGACTATCTTGTTAATGAAGTTTGGCAAATTCCTGGTCTGGCGACATTTGTCAGGCAAAGAATCAACCTTTAGGATACCTATAATTTAGCCATTCATAAAAGATAGTATAGGATGGTTAACTTGCACAAGCTTGAGAATCCCATTAGATAACTAGATCACTTACGAATGTTCGTGTAATACTCGGGTCTATCCCATCCCGATCCCGTTCCGGTTTCCTTCCTTAATCTGCAAGTTATTTGATTTTTGATAATCAAGTAGATTAGGCTTTAGAATATCAACATTATAACAATAAAAATTAAAAGTAAAATAAAATAAAGAGAAAATTAAACAAACCCTATAGGGAGTGATTTACCCGCTTGGCTATGAAATGGCTTATTTGCAAAGATAGCAAAACAAAAAAGGCAAATGCATATGCAAGCCCCTCAACTTGTATATTTTTGTCAAATAACACCCTATACTTTGAAATGTTCAAATAAGTACCTAAACTTGACTACTTTTGCTCAATCCAACCCTTTTCCATGTTGTGATTTTCACACGTGTGCTGATGTGGATTTTTTTCTACCACGTAGATGCAATGTAGCCTCCATGTAGATAATCTTAATTAAAAAACTAAAATATATATAGGTAAATTTCTATTTTAACCAATATTAATATATGAAATTACTACATCATAATTCCGTCTTTAGATAGAATAAATCACATTCTTCTTCAACCTCCATATCATTAGCAGATCCACACACAAAAATCCCTTTTAATTTATTCAAAAAAGAAACACCATTTTAATACTCAAATTTAGGAGCCGATCTAGGTTTACAAAAGCAAATTTGGGGCTTTCTAAGCAACTCAACTCAGGTTATTGTTGTTCTCCGCCCCAAACGCCCCCAAATTCCTAATAACCCCAGCCACGATCGGTGGAGGCAGCCTCACCAGATCATCGAACCACCAGGCCTTGGCCGGAGCCGATCCGGAATTCAGCGACGAGGAGGCAACGAACCGCCCCCGGCGTTGCTTAGGGTTGCGAAATCGGCGCTGTTCTGCGCGATTTTGGCGAGGAGGAAGCAGATGAACTTGTGGATAAGGCTGGAGGATTCGGCGTGGGGGACGAAATCCTCGCAGCTCTTGAGCGATTGGAGCATCTCGAACCATGACCAGTAGAAGATGCCTTCGAGAAACACCTCCGGCTGTTGTAGGAGGAAGCACATGTAGAGGAAGGAGGCAGAGCAATGGAGGACGGAGACGTTTGAGACGCCGATTGAGATCCCGCCGCCATTGGTGGCGGTCGGAGCTATGAGCATCAAGGAGTCTTTTTTTCCTTACAAAATTTCATTTTAAAAAATTTGACAGATAAAAGAAAATGAAGAAAGGCAAAAAACAAAGTTATGTAAAGGGATAAATTGTGATATTTTAATTAGTTGTATTTTTTACTTATACAAAATCTCCAAATTAGCAATTGAAAAGTTCCTTACTCGCATATACGGAGGGTGAATTTCACCTGGTATGCCACATCAGCGCTTAGTGTTGGATTGAACAAAATTAGTCAAGTTTAGATATTTATTTGAACATTTTACAATATAAGGTGTTAATTGATAAAAACGTACAAGTACAGGGATCTATTTTGTCAAACAAAAAATCTTATTTGCAGAAGATTTGGGGGAATCCCAATCCAAATCCCTGACTACGTAACCAGCCAAACCCAAATATCTTAACTTCCGTCACCTCAATTCCATCCCTCCGGCAAAACAAAGCGGTGATGATGTCGCTCTCCGACGCTCTGGTGGGTGACGATATACCTGGGATAATAGCGGCGATGAAGGCGTACAACTTGGTTACCGGCCAGACCTTCACCGGAGTCTTCGTCATGTCGGCGTCGACGGCCATCGTCTCGATCCCTCTCGTGGCCGCCCTCACGTGGGACGTTCCCGGAAGGTCACCTGCGCTGTCGCTCCCAAACATGTTTGGGAGATGTTTCATGGCGACATCTGCTGGCACGGAATCACCGTCAAATTGCCCGCCTCTCGAACCGTTTCCGCCTCCCTCAGCACCACCACATTCACCACTAATTCGATCATTTTCGGTTTCTTGTTCGATTGTTCACACACATGGCTCCGATCGGGCTTCGATTTTTTGAGTTAGGATTTTGGTTTCACCGTTTGACTTTCTGCTGCTTTTTAATCTCAATATTGTGGATGTTAGATAATAAATGTTGCTTGAGGGTCCGAGGGAAGAGATTGACTTTTAGTGGTATGAAAAATGGAGATGGAATTTACATTTCTCGATCAAATGAGATTTAGTTAGATCATGTTGGTTTTGCAGATTGCTAATGGGAAGTAATTGCCTACTTTAAATCTCTTCCTAAGATGAGTACTAGAAAGTGGCCAAGGAACAGTAAGTCCGAGCATTCCAGTTCCTTGTGTTCAAAGCTAAGGTAGCTCAATCGTTTTGTTACATATGTATTTTTTTTATTGTGGAGCTACTAGCTCGAACAAGCCAAAATTAGGCCACCTTTTAGTTATAAGGATAACCTAAATCATCGCGACGATGATCTTTAAAAACTCAAACAGCAAGAGATGTTGACTCAACAAACACCTCGACTGCGTTATAGAAAAATGCGTAAAAGGAACGGACGAAGAATGAAAAGGAATGGCTCGAGTGATACTTTGAATATTGACGTGACTTCTTGCTAGAAAATCGGCAGCAACATTGGATTCCTTGAAACAATGATAAAAATTTACAGAAGGGATACCCGAAATAATATTTCTAATGTCTTCTATAATGGAGTAAAGTTCCCAAGCAACTTTCCAAAGACGTTTTAAAGAATTAATAACAATGAGATTGTCACCTTCAATTCTAAGATTATGAATGTAAGAATAGTCTATGTTCCGGAGAGAATGTAATAATGTTGAGGCTTCTGCTGAAACTGTTGTCATGGAAGGTAGTTGTTGTCGTCCAATAGATCGAATGAATCTGTTATGGTCTCGTAAGACGAATCCAGCATGAGTTGTTCATGTTTTTAGTCTGGATGCATCAAAATTAAACTTGTACCATTGAGTAAGTAGTTTTTTCCAGACTGTGTGATTTTTCCTTTTGTTTTTTTGTAAGTGTTTCTTGGATGTTTTGGTGGAAAGTACAAGAGGTAATTATGTTGAAAGAGTAATTTAGTAATTTCTACAGTCGAAAGATCATAGCTTTCGTAAATGGACATTCGAAAAAGAAATGATTTAGGCTTTCATCTTTTAGCTCACATAGGGAACAAAGGTTTGGAACTGAGTTATGGAAACGATTAATTCTATTAGTCGTAAGGAGACAGTCTGCACATGATTACCATAAGAAGTTCTTAATTTTAGGCGGTATTTTTGATTTCCATATCCAGTCAAAATTAGCAATCCTAGGATCAATTGGATAGTTTTTTTTTGCCTTTGCTTTGGAATAAATTTACAGGATGAAGCTGCTTAAAATGATTGGTAAGCTTCCCACTATTTCCGAAGATGTTAAAAAATAATTTTATCAAGCCAAGGAGGCATCTAAGGTAGATTTTTATTTTGTTCCATCGTTTTCCGTTGGTTGCTAATTTATTGTTTATAGTGTGTCCTTATTCACTTCTATGTCCCTATCACCCATTCCCAAATCCCACAACACCGCTCTCTTAGACCCGAATTGGTCCTCCGCCATGAAAGATGAATATCGGGCTCTTATGAGTAAGGGAACCTGGGTGTTGGTCCCTCGACCAGCTGATGCTAATGTGGTCCGTTGAATGTGGTTGTAGATAGTTGGTGTTATTCTTGTTTTAAAACGGGGAATCTATGGGAACACGGTAAAAATCCTCCGCGCACTGGAAACCCCACTCTTCGTAAAGAGTGGCGCTTCACGAAGCGTAGGTTCCGCGCTACGTGAAAAGTCACGCTTTACGAAGAGTGGGGTTTCCTAGATATCCGACCTCAAAATCCACGCTTCACGAAGCACGGATCTTGAACTTTCAAGATTCGTTCTCCCTTCGTCTTTGCAAATCCCTGCACTACAGTCCCTTCACCTTGAATTGCAGTTGTCGGCAATTTGTTTCGTCTAGGGCGCGGTGGTCGGGAGGTCGAGGAAACTCGGGTTGTGGGCGAAACTGATGGCGGCCCAGTGAATGTCGCCGGCGGCAAAACCAACAAAGACCCGGTAAGTACCATCCCTCCTATATTAGGTCGCAGGTGAAGCGGGCCGAGAAGAGGCTCTGGCACGGGTCGGAGGTGAAGTCCCATGAGCTCAGGCAGGATCCGGCCCGGATCGAGTTCGGGTGGATGCTCTATTTCAACTGCTTCAAGGCTCGGATGTCGTCCGGATGGGTTGCGGAGTCTGCCGAAGAGCAACAACAGAGTACCAGGAGGATTGTGATGGCGATGGTGGTGACATTGACACCAGATTTTGGTGAGGATTGGCTTGTCATTTTGCGGAACCAGTGAAGAGGAGTTTGTTTGGCAATGGTGGTGCCCTCAAATTGATTGTGGAGTCAGAGATTGATGACCCCAGCCACGATCGGTGGATGCAGCCTCGCCAGATCATCGAACCACCAGGCCTTGGCCGGAGCCGATCCGGAATTCAACGACGAGGAGGCAACGAACCGCCCCCGGCATTGCTTAGGGTTGCGAAATCGGCGTTGTTCTGCGCGATCTTGGCGAGGAGGAAGCAGATGAACTTGTCGATAAGGCCGGAGGATTCAGCGTGGGGGACGAAATCCTCGCAGCTCTTGAGCGATTGGAGCATCTCGGACCATGACCAGTAGAAGATGCCTTCAAGAAACACCTCCGGCTGTTGTAGGAGGAAGCACATGTAGAGGAAGGAGGCAGAGCAATGGAGGACGGAGACGTTTGAGACGCCGATTGAGATCCCGCCGCCATTGGTGGCGGTCGGAGCTATGAGCATCAAGGAGTCCTTTTTTCCTTACAAAATTTCATTTTAAAAAATTTGACAGATAAAAGAAAATGAAGAAAGGCAAAAAACAAAATTATGTAAAGGGATAAATTGTGATATTTTAATTAGTTGTATTTTTTACTTATACAAAATCTCCAAATTAGCAATTGAAAAGTTCCTTACTCGCATATACGGAGGGTGAATTTCACCTAGTATGCCACATCAGCGCTTAGTGCTAGATTGAACAAAATTAGTCAGGTTTAGGTATTTATTTGAACATTTTACAGTATAGGATGTTAATTGATAAAAACGTACAAGTACAGGGATCTATAGATGTATTTTGCCAAACAAAAAATCTTATTTGCAGAAGATTTGGGGGAATCCCAATCCAAATCCCTGACTACGTAACCAGCCAAACCCGAATATCTTAACTTCCGTCACCTCAATTCCATCCCTCCGGCAAAACAAAGCGGTGATGATGTCGCTCTCGACGCCCTGGTGGGTGACGATATACCTGGGATATGATAATAGCGGCGATGAAGGCGTACAACTTGGTTACCGGCCAGACCTTCACCGGAGTCTTCGTCATGTCGGCGTCGACGGCCATCGTCTCGATCCCTCTCGTGGCCGCCCTCACGTGCGCTGTCGCTCCCAAACATGTCTGGGAGATGTTTCATGGCGACATCTGCTGGCACGGAATCACCGTCAAATTGCCCGCCTCTCAGGTCCGTAATGTTTCTTTGGTAGAAACAATTATATATCCAAAATATTCACAAATTATAATCAATTGTAATCTAATCCGTAATGTTATATGGAGATTCGCGGTTAACTTCTAATCAGATTATATTCACTCATTCTATTTTATAAAGAAATAAAATATACTATATCGGATATGATCATTTTTCCAAATTTAAATGATTATGAATAATGATTTGAATATTATTTGAAATCTAAAAATGAATTTGTAACGAATTCTTGTTACGAAAAGTAAAAGATTTGTTGGGTGGTTACAAGATTATTTGGTTATGCAAAATTCGGGATCTTTACTAAAGATTGTATATGGTAAACAATAAAAATTCTTGCTAAAAATACTAATTTAGTAGAAAATGAAACAAATTTGAAATGATTGAGATGATTTAGTGGTAGTGGTTATCCAAAATCTGTAATTGATAATTTGATTAATACTAATAATCAATTCATTCATATTAACTTGTTCGAAACTATTTGATTTTAACCTAAAAATTTCCAAAACCAAAAAATTAGAGCCATTTTTTTCGTCATAGATACATTTTTTATTCAAAGCCAATTCAAACTATTACGTTATTGATTCAAATATATTGAGAATAGAATTTGAAAATCAAAGATTTGTATCTAAGATCATATAGAAGAAACTACAAAATAACCAAAAATTGTTGTCCATCATTATGGAAAATTTTAATCCAAAAAAAATTTATAAATCAAACAATCATAAATTAACATATGCAAATTCAAAAATACAAATTACAGATTTTTCTCACAAAAATAAAAATAAGAAATTATAATAGGATTATGGAGACAAATTGACTTGATTGTACATAAATTATGAAAAAATTAACATGAAATTTTGAAAATTCACAATTTCAAATAATAATAATAAATTGTCAAAAAATAATAATAATGGAAAACTTATGGATGATCATAATCACAATAAAAAAAAGGAAATTATAATACAAAATCCATAATATTAAAATTTGTCCAAAAAAACCATAATGGAAAATTTATGGATAATCATAATCATAATCATAATAGGAAACTATAGATAATGAGTGTGATTTATAGATGGCATGGATAAAGTGGTGTGATGTGGCTTGATTAAAAATAAGTATTTTTTATGGGGATTAATAAGAAAATGACATGTGTACAAAATCCTATGTGGCTAAATTTAGATTCGATATGTGGCAAATGCTAATGTGGCTTAATATGGTGGTTCTAATCCTTAGTGGTTTTAAATATATATAATAAATTGTGTAATTATAATCATTCTGATTATTGACCTGCATACACAAAAGAATCTGTAAACCGTGGGAATATAGTACAACATATGCGCATTAGACATCACATGAAAAACTCCTTGCTCATTATGTGTTCAAGAGTTTGTCTTTTTACTATAATCTAAAGATAACTTGTTCCATAACTTCAAATGTTAGCCGTACAATTTATCGAACTGAAATGGGACCGAATTTGGAAAACTAAACGCAGAAATTTGTCATGAAACAAACAAGGTCAATCAAAAAGATGCGGTTTGTCGTCCCAATGTCTACCTATCCTAATACCGGTTGTATATCTGCGCATCCTCCGACCGGTTGTATCTTTGCACACCGGCTGTATCTCTGTGCATCCTCCGATGTAACTGAACTCGTGCAGCCTCTCCTATCACCTTAGCCATCCTCTCAATCTCGTCCATCTCCTCCCCGGTCTTATCCTCCACCTTCACCTTCCCTCTAATAATCTCTCTCCTCAACTCCTCACCACCTAGTGTCTCTGTCGACGGGCTCCCAACTGCTCCCTCACCACCCATAGCCTCCGTCGATGGGTGCCTAGCTGCTCTGAAGGTATCTCCCAACTCCGCACAGATAATCGCGAGAAAGGCTGCCTCGAACACCCTGTTGAATAATGACGTAGCTATAATCAAAATCTTCTCTCCCGCAGTCTTGGAACTATAGTCTCTAAAACCTGCATACATATATTTAACAACAGACATACAATGAGTTATACATCTTAGAAAGGACAAAGACGTAGAGATTGATTAAACATAATACTTACCAACTGTGCTCAATATAATCACGGCAAAGTACACGGAGTTGAGATACGTATTGAACAGTGATGTGTCACTGTCCGATCCCATCCAGCTACCGTTGCCTGCACGTTGACCCATATGACAAAACAAAATGCTTGTGCTGATGTGAGCCCAATAGAGTAAGATCACGCGCGTGATGATGGGTTTGTGCTCTCCTCCCCACCTGAGAGTAGCAACGTACTAGATGGTGTAGACTGATGAGTCTCACTGACAACATATATAGGAGTGGATCTACTCCCAAATGCTACACACAATATATAAACTCAATCAAATTACTTTAAAAAATATAAACTCAACCAAATTAATTTCTTGCTACATACAAAATATATACTTAATCAAATTAATTTCTTTTAAAGTTCTCACTCTAAACTCAATCGAAATTAATTTCTGTTAAAGTTTTCTAGTGAGTGAGATCAACCATCCTAAAGGTACCATCAACCATTCTCTTTAACTTGACCCATATAAATATACACATTCACTGGAGGTACACTCCAATAATAGATGAAACAGGAGTAAATAAAATCATTTGTTGTCTTTTTGCTCTAACGTAAACTATCTCTAGTATGCTAGAATCATAATGGTTTTGATGACCTCTAACTAAAACTAAATGAACGAATGTGTCATTATAGCATATATGCAAGAGGTTAGGATAAAATGTAAGCCTGCCAACACAGATAATAGTATAACATGTAAGCTTGTATAAAATAGGTTGAGTAGAGTTGTCTTTTTTCACACTATACATGAAAAGTTGATATTACTGATATATTACTTATTATTAGTGGGTTAATCATATCATCAGTTGAAAAAAACAATTTTATTTGTGTTGTCGTTATTGTATTAAGAGAGTAACACCAATGCAAACATATTAACCAATGATTTTGTGCAATCTAGGAAGTGGTGTAGTTTAAAAAGTTTTGATAGGTTAGAGAAACATACCTAATAAGAAAGGCCCCACGGAAGACTCCCAATGGCATCAAAAAGTCGGAATGACAAAAATCACTTCCACAGACTGATTTAAACAACAACAGGGTGGTAAATATGCAGACAACTTAGCCAAGTTATAAATAAATTAAAATATGTTAGACATTCAGTTTTTCAAATCTTAAAATTACCTGGGCTATGTACACCAATGATGGACCAATCGAACAATGAAAACAACCAGTGCAACGCCATCGATGACATGTAGCCAAACGGGGAAGCTCTATAAAAACTCAAATTCACATGGAGCGATAACCACCGAAATCAGACCAACCAATGTGAGTATCCAAGCATTGCAAGCCAATCTGAGTATCCAAGCAGTGCAACGTCGGAACCAACCACTATCCTTAGTTGGAGGCTCCGATCTGATGTCGATGGCGACCTCTCCATTAGACCATGGTGCGTCTAGATTGCTGGACACCGGGTCAGAGCTGCCGGACCTCGAGTCATCATGTACATGTAAATAACACCACTGACACATAAGTTAAAAAGACGTACATATTGGTTGGAGACTTTAATCACTTGATAATACGTAAGTATAAACCACTAAAACCCTGAGCAGACTCCCCCATAAAATCTACCGGGACTACGTAGTAGCTTGTTTTTTTAAAGAAAAATTATACGTTTATAAAAAGTTCCCTGTGCATATTCAAAGATTTGTCGTGCTTGTGTGAAAAAACGTATCCACGGCCCCGTGGTAGGCCACTCCTCCTGTATGCCTGAGGAAGAGAAGGTTGGGACCGACGGCTGCGGGATGGGCCTGCTCATATAACACGAATCTCGGGTCGATGAGGTCGATCCTAGAGGCAACGGGTCAAGCGGCTCCTGGACGCCCCTACTCGTAGAAGGTAAACCTATGACCGGTGAGATCGGTCCCAGATCGAACGGGTCGGGCGAGTACTGAATGTGCATGAATACATAATACAACGCCAAGATCATAGTAATAAGTGGATGACACTGCAAAAAAATAAAGCAAAGAAGCAATAAATTCCAAATTTCAATCCACTAATACCTATGTCATGCATACATCTTAATTGAAAAATGAAAATACCTCATAGGTATAAAACAATACTAGCTTGTAGTCTCTCGAAAGTGGCTCAAACTGTAAAAAATTCCAATAAAAAGAAATAAAATTAATCTCCTAAAATTAATCTCCTAAGGAAAATACCTCCGAAAAGCGGACAACAAGTCTAGAGTTACGATCAAGTCTCTCGAAAAGGTCTATAATTAAGAATTCAAATAAGGACAAAGGAAAATTTAAGCTCGAAGATATTTTAAACTTGAAAAATTGACAAAATAAGAAACAAGAAGTGAGAAAAACCTGAAGAAGAGCGGGGAAGAATAACAAACGAGGCGCCTAAGATGGATAACAAGGATGGTAAGGGGATCATGTTGGGAAATCGAATCTCCCAAGACACTTGTACACCCACTTTAACCTAACCGAGACAAAGACACAATATTATAAAAGTGATTTTATATTATATAGTGGAAATGTACAAGACTCATTTATACAGGTGACTCGGGACTTTTTATAATGCGGGATACTTAGACACTTTAACTTACACATGTGACACTACCCACACCGTCACTCAAGGGAGCCTACCCAACACCATTGCTCGATCTATCCTACCCACACTTGATCACTCTAACTTGAGTGATGCCTTAAATAAGGAGTACAATTGCATATTTATAGACAAGCTACCCTTTCACCCAATACAAGGATATAATTAATTACACAAACTTTTCCAGACTTTTCTAGATTTATTTAACTAGCCCTACTTTCTAAAATATTCTAGAGCTATCCTTACATCTTAATTAGCTTATAATACATCTTTACCTTCTCCACAAGTCTAAAAAGATGTCACCACACACTTCTCATGTTTTCTAGATCTCTCTTTTTTGTTTTCTTTCTTTCACTTTCAAGATTTATTACCCAATTAAATTTGGGTCTTACATCTAGACCATTTAGTATTTGGGCATATTAATTACTCTTAAAATTTCCTCACTTAATTGATATTTCCAAATGCCTCCACCAAACGTACATGTGTACGCTTCTCAATCTCCCGTCGCCATGTGATCAAGCACCTCCTTTCTCGAACACCTTGCACAACTCACGTCATGAAGAGTGACTTGTACCGTCATCAAACCTCTTCCTCGTTTGCGGTAGCTACAACCGTCAACTTCACTATATTATTTAAGTTGCGGTGACCAAACTTTCCATCTCTCCTCAAGGTGTCATATGAGCTTGATCTCCACACACATGTGTCGATGCGGCATCCATCAATCACACAATTTGGGCAACCACTCAACTCGTTGCCAACCAATTTTCATTCTCACAACACATTCCTTAATAACAACACGTACCATATATATTGATGTGCCGGTCACCAACACTCCTCCGCAAGGACCTCTCTCGTCTCCTCTAGGTCCTTTCTTAACCGCAGACATCTCACTCGCATGTGACCCTTCACTCCATCTTGGTAACCAATCACCATGCCCACTTGACCGGTACCTTCAACAACCACAACACAAATAGGTCTCCAACCATACTGATGTGATCCGCACTCGGGTCGGACCACGGTTTGCCCGATCGAGGCTGTAAGGGCCGGGATTCTTCTCCAAGTTGTCAAAACGGGATAAGCACGAGTCAACGTTAAGACTCGTGAGCCTCTTGTGCTCGTGTTGGCGAGGGCGGGGCGAGGCTTTGAACTCAAGGGCCTACGTGAAGGACCTTGCTTGGACTCAACGTGATGAATCCGCAACGAGACCAACGTGATGGTCTCGGTCTTGGTCTAGTCGAAGACTAGAAGGAAAGGGGTGACGTCGGACCCAAAGGGAGGAGGAAACTCATCTCAGACTCAAGCTTTGGATTTCATTATTGACGTGATTTGGAAGGATTACAATGCAAAGCTTAAATAGAAAACGAAGGAAGCAAAAGCTAGACCTAATGGGCCGATGGGCCTTAGTCTAGCTAAATGGGCCGGTCTCTTAAACATAAGAAGACACACGCCCAAAATAGTAATAATATGAAAATAGCAACATACTTATAAATAGAAAGGCTAAATAGGGAAATATATATAATAAATGAGCATGTCCGAACCCAAGGTGGACACCATGGTCCGGGTCTCACGACCAGGTCGCATCATATACACAATCTGCCACGACGTGAAATTAATCTTCCCATCAAAGAGTGAGTTCTCAAACACATCCTTGGCAAGTTGTCCATCCTTATGCCAACACGAGATCCTTCCACCAACGAGCTCTACACTCTTTAACAACGACACGCTCACCAACCTGGCTCTGACACCATTGTTGGAAAATCGACCCTACCATGACACTTGTACACCCACTCTAACCCAACCGAGGCAAAAACACAATATTATTAAAGTGACTTTACATTATATAGTGGAAATGTACAAGACTCATTTACACGGGTGACTCGGGATTCTTTATGACGCGGGACACTTAGACACTTTAACTTACACATGTGACACTACCCACACCGACACTCGATCGAGCCTACCCAACACCATTGCTCGATCTATCCTACCCACACTTGATCACTCTAACTTGAGTAATGCCTTAAACAAGGACTACAATTGCATATTTATAGGCAAGCTACCCTTTCACCCAATACAAGGATATAGTTACACAAACTTTTCCAAACTTTTCTACATTTATTCAACTAGCCATACTTTCTAAAATATTCTAGAGCTATCCTTACATCTTAATTAGCTTATAACACATCTTTACCTTCTCCACAAGTATAAAAAAGATCTCACCACACACTTCTCATGTTTTTCTAGATCTCTCTTTTTTGTTTTATTTCTTTCACTTTCAAGACTTATTACCCTATTAATTTTAGGTCTTACATCTAGCCCATTTAGTATTTGGACATACTAATTACTCTTAACAGATCAAAAGAATGAAATGTGCCTGCAAAGGAAGAAGGGATAAAGTGTGTCCGATCAGCATAAAATTAAATGGTCCATGCCTAATGCTTAATATAGGAGTGTAGTCCAGCCGTACGTACATGATGAGATTGCATCGTTTTGGACTGGTACAAGATGAGATTGCATTGTGTCCTACTATCAGTCCGATGATGCGGAATCATCCAGCTCTATAATCCCACCAAAATCACATTTAACACATGATTAGATACATGTATGCACGCTTTATCATTTGGAAACATATATATATTGGTCCTATCAGTCCAAACGTACAGTCGATTTCTCTCCTCTATTTTACAACAAATAAATATAAATTACACTGACAAATTAAGTTTAAAATGTTTTTATATGTTAAGAGGAATCAAATTTAAAAGTCAAATTAAAGATATTATACCAAGTAGAAATTTGGTTACCTGGAGCCGTAAAACTCGACCCCTATCCATTGCAACTCCGAATTGGACTCGCCTCCCAACCGCCACTCCGAGCTGGACTCGCCTCCCAACCAAAGGAGATTGCATTGTATAGGACTAGTACAAAATGAAGATCGGAAGGAGGAGGAAGAAGAGGAAATGAAGAAGAAGAAAGAAGAAGAAGGAGGAGGAGGAGGAGGAAGCAGAGGAAATAGAGGAAGAAGAAAGAAACACTACAAGAAAATCCATTTATTGCAACGACAATTTGCAACGACAATATTTTATCGTTGCGAAAAATATTTTTGGCAACGACCTATGAAGGTTGTTGCTAATGTTTGTTGCAAAAAATAAAAATTTCACTTCCCAGTACATGAAACCATATTGCAACGACGAGTGTCGTTGCGAAAAATATTTTTGGCAACGACCTATGAAGATTGTTGCGAAAAATATTTTTTGCAACGACTGTTTGTTGCAATAAATAAAAATTTCACCTCCAAATACATGAAACCATATTGCAACCAAGGATGTCGTTGCGAAACATATTTTTCGCAACGACTTATGAAGGTTGTTGCGAAACATATTTTTCGCAACGACACCCTTTGTTGCAATAAATAAAAACAATTCACTTCCCTCCAATTGAAAAACGAGTGCAGGAACTAAATTTTGGATTTATATTTTATAACAAAAGCGGGAGTTGCAAAATTATTTATTAACATATATAATAGTAATAGTATGGTCTATAGTAACAATCTACTATAATACAGTATAAATCGGAATCTATGTTTTTGTTGAAAATTGTGCCACCTCATCAATGTTGAATAGAATAATATTTTTATTTTAGCAATTATTAACAAAATAAATTTATTAACCAAAAATTAATATAATTGTGTACTATAATAGAATCACGTATCAAAATGGAAAATTATGTTAACTTGAATCTCTATACATATTTTTCTTTATCTAGAGATCAACCATATCATATAACTTATATTTTTTAGATCTTATCCAATAAAGATCACATAAAATTATTCCCGGAAAATTATCTTTTACACACATCTCATATAATTTGTATTTTTTAGTCATTAAAGTAATCTTCATATAATTTATATGAGCATGGGAACAAATGATCATTACCTGTACATGGTACGAGTCTTCAATTAGTTAATTGTAACGAGAGATTTTTTATGGGTACAATTCTTTATAGCAATTGTAATGGTAAAAAAAAAGAGAAAAAAATAACAAAAGCAACGATAACAAAGCAAATGCAATGACATCTCTTTAGGATTATTAATTAGTTCATACTGTAATTTATATACATCATAACGGAGTACAATACACACTGGGCATAGTATCATTCAAACAAAAAAAAGAGACTGGGCATAGTATCTCCCTCGAGCCCATCCTCGCAACCCTAGCTGCCACCCCACGTCCTCACCTTGAATCGCCGCCAGTCCGCCACTCCCCACGCCTCCTCACCGCTACTCCTCGACGCGCCGCCTCGCACCTCCTTGGCTCCTTGCCGTCTCGCACCTCCTCGTGGTTGCCTCCTCGTCACGCCGCCAGATCTACGACACCGACTCGGCCGTCCTCTCCGCCTTCTCCGGGTCCGGCATCTCCCTCGTGGTGGCCCTCCCCAACGAACTCCTGGCCTCCGCGCTCCGCCCAGTCCTTCACCGACACCACTACCCGGCCGAACACGCTTACGGAGGCAGTTCTTGATACGATTAAGCGGGATCTGACGAGGATTGTTAGAAACTTGAAGCCTGTGGTGTTCCCTAATCCGTATAGGGAGGATCCCTCAGTTCTTCTTCATCATCTTCCTCGGGCTTGTTTTGTCCTGGTCAGCCTCGGTCAAGAAGGTATTCAGCCTTGTTCTCGTTACTCTTTTTTCTTATACCTTTTTTGGTTTAGGTTATGGTGGAATTTCTTGCTTGTGGGACGTTCATGCTAGTAGTGTTGGATTGGATATCATTTCCTGTTGGCGCTGAATGTGGTTTGCATATCTGTATTTTGTTCTGAATTTTGTCCAGACTCCACTTTGGATTTCATCGAGTATACAAGTTAAAATTGAATGATACATTGATTTGTTGGTACTTCAGTCTGAGTTGTTTTCGCAAGTTTGCTAGTCACTAATCACTTTGCTCCCATAGGGAAGTGCTCTAAGCTGTGTGCAACACTTAATATAGTTGAATATTTGTTGCATGTAGATTAGATGAAGGTTTGTTTGCTTGGAAATTGCCAGAGTATTTGGTACTTTGCTCTGATGTTATTTAGCAACTTTGCTATAGAGAAGTGCTTAGCTGTGTTCAACACTTACTGTAGATGAATGTTTGTTGCATGTGAACTAGGTGAATGTTCTTTGTTGTAATAACTCAATTTGATATATCTTATAACTTATAAGAGCCTACTGAAGCCTACCCAGTTAAAGCAGATCCCTTCTTTGCAGTGAAGGTGTGATGATCCTATTAATCGCTAATTCTTGAATTTAGCTGTTCACTTCTATCATTATGCTTCGTACATCAGAAAAAGACAATTGAGGTAGTAAATGACTTGAAAGGAACCTCCATATTTCTTGTTGATAAGCTTCAAACTCTACCATATTGGTTCTTTTATGAATGAGTCTCTTGAGGTTATCAATATGTTGATTTTTTATTGATAAATATCAAGGTATGAATAGTTTGATGAAAGCAAATATCGGGAAAGTCATTGCAGAGGTTTTGTGATATTATTACTTTGATAGGTACTATCTATTCTCTTTGCTTAACATTTGAAACTACATGCTGTTGGTCAAAATAAATTTTAATATTGTCTGTTTCTTTCACTTATAACTACAACGATAGATTGGTCGAAGAATGAAAAGGTTATTGCATCTGCCCCTAAGCTGTCTTTACATGCTCGTTAGCCTTGTTGCTTCCCTTGGCCGTGTTCTGATTTTGTCATGTTAACATTATATTCAGCTTGTACCCTGCTGCTTGGTTTCTGCTGATCAATCAAAGCTAAAGAATGCGTAAGCGAAATTCCCTTTCCTTCTCATTGATTTACACTCTCTGCCCTGCATTTAATTGCACCCCTTTCCTGATGCTTCGTCAATTGATGTTGTCATAGTTTTAGTCTGCTAAGACTAGTTAATGATATATGCATATTAAAGCAATTTACCTGAAGTTATTTTCATCTTTGGCTCTTTTTTGTTTTGTATGGTATACAAGATTGGTGATACCGAATGTAATTACTCTTGGTACTTTCTGGATCTCTCTTGTGGAATCATTGCAAAGCACCATAAAAGTTTTGCTATTTAATTACTTTATTTCTTCATGCCTACTTCTTGAGAGATAATGCCAGCATTTAGAAAAGAACCCGATCAGCAGGCTTATAGAGGAACATAACTAATTCATATTCATAATACTTGCACGAGTGTAGTGTGCTTGGAGTAAATGACATGAAAAAAAGTTACCTTACTGAAAGAGTTTGCTCTAAGATACTTGCATAGGATAAACAGCCTTTGTGTGAGCAAAGAACTGGATAATTTTCATAGTTCTGCTGGCTTTAAAATTTTCATTAAGTGTTTGTCAACTTTGATTTTATGCCCATAACAAACAATGGTTCTGAATCATTGATCTAGGTTGATCTAAAGCTGGTTTTATTTCAGATACTTCATAGCAGCAAATGCTTCATATACATTTCGTTCAATAGTCTCCAGTTACCCAGGACAACTGGTTCTTGTTTATTATCATGATTGTCAGCTTTGAACTACTCGTATGTGCTTGCTTAATATAAGATTGTTTTAGTTAGATTTCACATATATTATATATGCTTAGTATCATGATCTTTGCATATGTTTAATTTGAAGTGTTTGCAGGAAGCTAGAAAGGTTGTGATTTGGTAGCTTGCAGTTTATGGAGCTAACTACTTTAGGATGTTCAAGCTAGCTAGGAACAAAGATGTTCCCATATACTCTTTTTTTTTCTTCTTAATGTTAAAGGTGGCTAGTTAGGAATTATGTCGTTTTGAAATGATTTTATTTGTATCTTAACATTGTGTTGGATTGGCATGTAAATTTTGGAACCAGTAATAATATATATTCTTAACTTTTTGTAGCATCAATGTTTTGCTTGACTAAGTAGGTAATTTATGGGCAAATAGCATCACCACGAGACAGGGAAAAAAATGTAATCTTTCGCAACGACCTAAATGCCATTCCAGAAAATAACATCTTTTGCAACGACTACCCATCGTTGCGGCAAATAACATCTTTTGCAACGACATATGTTGTTGCGAATGCTATTAAACCAAAAGTTTGATCAAAGATATTTTGCAACGACAAAGTTTTGGCAACAAGAATTGTCGTTGCAAAAAATATTATTTTTCGCAACGATGAAAGTCGTTACAAAAAACTTTCGCTACGAGCATTCCCGCAACGACCCCGCAACGACAAATGTCGTTGCAAAAAAAAATTTTGGCAACGACATGCGATCTTTTGCAACGAGAATTGTCGTTGCAATAAATGGATTTTCTTGTAGTGAAAGAAGAAGGAGATAAGAAGAAGAAGAAGAAGAAGAAGAAGAAGAAGAAGAAGAAGAAGAAGAAGAAGAAGAAGAAGAAGAAGAAGATGAAGAAGAAGAAGATGATGATGATGATGAGAAGAATATCGATCGATCAAGAAAGAGAAAACGAAAATCAAGAATCAAGAAAGAAGAGAAAAGAGAATGGAGAAGAAGGTGAAGAATCGATCAAAGTGAGCCGCGCAGACAGCGTAACTCTCTCTAACTCTCATTTCCCCCTTTCACCGCTCTCGATGACTCTCAACTTGATTTGTTGTTGCTGGTGTCGTAATCGATCGCAAGAATCGGAGTTTGTGGTTGTAGTAAGTGCTGATTGCTGATGTGTGCTAGAGAATTAAGGTTGGTAGATCGAGTGACGTGGTTTTTCTGTTAGTGGATTGAATTCCGATTTGTTTTTTCTGTTAGTGGATTGAATTCCGATTTGTTAGAGACGTTTCTCCAATGCTCACAAAATCTCATCAATTGGAATCTGATATTTTCATATTTAATTCAAAATTAAGTTGTGGTACCCACATTAAATTTTGTTGACTTCACTTGACTTGATCCGAACCCAAATCGACTCGTTTGACATCTTTACTGACAATCGAATATATTCGTCTGATTCATTCAGTGAATATATTTTTGTTTAATCGGGAAAAAATGCAGCTCGGATTAGGATTTTACTAAATAAGTTACAAGAGTGGGAAAAAAGTTGCCCAAATTATCTTTAATAAATTAAATAAATATTATGGATGCACGTGGGGTCGGGGCGGGGCGGGGAATGCCCGTAGGGTTTAATCTATTTAACGGGGCCCCGTTTATATACTTATACGATATATGTAATAATTTTATTATGAATATACGTAATAATTTTAATATGAATATATATCAATTATTGTAAATTTATAATGTATTTGTAGATCGCAGTTGGTAGACACATTTATAAATAGTACTAACTATCCATCCATTTTGAAGCAATAACATGAAATAATGTTCCGCAAATATGACATTGAATATTATAAATAATAATAATAATAATAGAAGTATCAACACAATAACGCAAAGGTTCCGCAAATACTTCCTAATTCCTATGCGATCATACTATTCTTTAGATTCTAAAATATTGTATGTTTAAACTCTATTTGGAAATAATACATATCGGGGATATTTTGGGGCGGGTACGGCCTTCCACGAACCCGACCCGAACCCGAACGGATATTTATAATTTGCCCCCGTCCCCGACCCTGATACAAGATATATCGGCGAATCCCCGCCCAGTTAGAGTCGGGTCCCCGCGGGTCAAACGTGCATCGCTACGCTCAGGGGCTAGCTCAACTATGTCGGTGGCCTGTGCATCCAGTGTTTCAGCCTGTTCATGTAGCCGAGCCTCCAACCTTGCAACCAATGCTCTATCTCTCTCTTCCCAACTCAATGTCGAGGCTATTCGCTCGGTGCTTATGGCGCAACGCAACTCGTTGAAGGCGCAACGCAACTCGTTGAAGGCGCCTCACCGTAGGACACCCGGACACCTCGTACACAAGGTCTTCATCAGACTGCATATAGAAAAAGTATATATATAATTAGCACGTCGTGTTTTAATAATCTGTAGGGTACAAAATCAGATACTTATCATATATAGTGGAAAACAACATGCACATTTTATTGATTGAAACAAATGGCAACCAAATGGAGCTTGAACTAACTGCACATTTTATTGCAAAACCAAATAATCGACCAAATGTAAGCAAGGACTTCAGAGTATACCTCGTTGGGGGTCACATCACCGTCACCACTATCTGGTGTATGTTGGGTGGCATCATCCGATTCCCACACGTATGAATAGTCAGGGAGCATGCCATCCTCCTCTCGTAAGGAGCCTTGTAAGACCATTATCCTTACTCCTTGCATGAAAAAGTATGCGAATGTGAAAACATGGTGAAACAATCCCTTTAAACACCTACCTAAAGTGGACTAGAACACAATCATCACATGCTCTGTAATCACCATGAGGAAAAATAAACATTCAAATGTTAGTTTAATCGAGAGTAGTTTTCACAATAAAAATATAGCACCAGAAAGACACTAATCATCAAACGTTTTCACCAAATGAGTAGTTTTGTCGTTTAATCCAGAAAACTCAATCATCCAGCTATATCAACTGCTGTCAACGCCCTACAAGCATTCTAACATGTGTCAATACTTACTAAATTGTGTGTAGGCAAACAAAACCTAAGGATCCTTTTTCACACATTAATGGACCCTAAATTACAACAATGAAGGTCAGTTTTACAATTAAACCATCCATTAGCATTTCCAACCTGATCATCTAACTTGGAAAGCGGTTCCTTTTTCACAAATTCATAGACATTAACCAAACTCAGATCAATGCCCAGCAACATGCAATCAGAAGAATAGAAAGAAAGTCAATGAAAAGCTAGGAATATTCAAGTTCACATTTGCATCGCTCACCTTTCAATTGTACCATACAGGCATGAAAGCAGGAAACTAACAAGCAAACAAGCATTCAAGGCATGAAAATAGAAATTCCCCCCAACAAAATAATGCTCAGTTCAACTTTTAAAATCTCAACCCCTATATTCGTACTCATATCAAAAGGGTTCAGCTTGTAAAATCTCAACCCCATCCCAGAAAGAAGCATCAAAACTCCCTCCGTCCCTTTTTGTTTGTCCAAAAGGACGGTTTTCAAGATTATTAATAAAATGTGTAAAGTTGTATGAGTAAATATGAAAGTTCAAAGTTTATGGGTAAAAATAGTAAGAATGAATATTGATTGTTTTGTAATCTTGTGAGGTAAGAAGTTGAAAACATATAAAGTGGATGAGATGGTTGGATAATATGGTTAAGAAGTTAGATAATATGGGGGTAGTTTTATAATTTAATAAGGTAAAAAGTAAAAAAGTGATAAAGTAGATGATAAAGTTGGATAAAGTGGGTAAAATATAGATCCAGTTAGGGTGAAGTTGGTCAAATAACTTTACATAGAGTTGATTAACTGTGAGCCATTGATTTCAATTGAACGGTTTAGATTTTATAAGCTGTTTAGATATGGTAAATAAAACTTATCAGGGACAAAAAAGTAGAAAAGATAAAGAAAATCATTTTGATTATCATCAATTATCTAATATCCCCAAATTTTAGAAAATGGATTATGAAATTCTCCTTAGTTTTATGACTCAACTTTGTCTTTGGAACGACAAGAGAAAGGGCAAAGGTCATTCGATTAACCAAATAGCGTTGGATAACGCTAAACGGATACCTTAATTTCAAAATTTCATAAAACCTTCACTAGAGCTTGGAATCGAGTGATTCCAAATCCCAATGGTAGATAAACGAGTCTAGTTTCATCCCACAGAATTTGAGGCAATTTCGATAAGTATCCAGAAAGTTATGCCAATTTTACCAAATTGTTGCCCAATCTCGGGAGGGCAGCGACCGCCGTGGATGATGACTCGTACCTTCTTATCGCTGGAAGAATATGTTGACCATGCCTATAGAATGGAGGTCACCTTAGGCGAAGCTGAGAAGAGGGATAGTGGGGAGAAATCTTGCTATCAGGGTCAAGGAGGATCCAAGCGGTCTGCAACACCGCAAGCGTCTGGATGGTCAAAGAAAAGCAAATTTGATTCATTCAATTCATGAATGACTCTTCTAACGAGTCTGGACAAAACAAAAGATTTTGCGGTTTGCCACAATTGTGGTGAACAGGGCCATATCAACAGAGATTGTACTAAACCCAAGAAAACTTGTTTCAATTATGGAAAGGAGGGACATGTTCGATCCTACTGTTGTTTTAACAAGGAAGGGACAAATCAGTCTGGGCCAGCGTCGGTTGTACTGAGTAACAGAATCCCATCTCGGTCGACCTCGACCACCTCAGTGCAGTCTACTGTGAAAAACAAGGGAAAGACATCGATGCCAGCTGCACGTCAGGGACAACAATTGTACGGGATGTACCAGTCCAACTTGCCTACTTTCCCTGAAAAGTAGTTAATCTCTTCCCTGTCCTTCCAAGCTAGGTAGCTTGTGATCTAGGATTAAGTATTTCCTTAAACCCTTTTGTACCCTAACCATAGTGGTAGCTTAGTTCTTGTAAGTCAAATATCCTTCCTTGTGAGGAGATCGTATTTTTGGAAGTCTGTTAGATGATTTTGGATAATCATGTATCCTTTAGAATGTTAAATCAGGTTATATTAATGTACTAAGTTCATCAGAAAATGACGCATTAGTAATCCTCGACTCTCATCGTTTGGTCTTCTCAAAACCTAGCTCAAGTGGGAGAACCCTTAAAATTTTCTCGAAGCTTGAGTAGGCAATCCTTCTAGAAGATATTCCTGCCCCGAACATATGTATTGGATTGCACTGGCTGTGATGGCGAAGTAAGCAGATAAGGTCCACGTACCAAAAGCTTACATAAAACAATTCGCGATGCCCTAAGGATAAAAATGGCTAGTATCATTATAGTCAAGTGATTAGAATGATGACGTAGATAAAGTACTTCTCGGTCCTAAGTATGTCGAGAAGACTACGTTTTTATCACTTTAGATCGACAAAGGTCGTAAACAAGACCAAGAGACAACATAAGAAATTTGGGGAAGCGTGTAACAAATGCAAAGTCGTTTTCCATACTTGTTGTTGTCTTAAAGAAAGAACCAGAGTTATTTAAGGGGGTACTACAACTTGTACTTCCTCTCCAAGAGCAGATGTTCTTTATGTACTCAGTCCTTTTCAAGCATGCTAGAGTAGCCTCTGCTAGTTTCGGGGTCGAAACTATGTTTAAGGGAGTACTGCTGTAATATACGCAAATTTTAGAACATGGATTATGAAATTCTCCTTAGTTTTATGACTCAACTTTGTCTTTAGAACGACAAGAGAAAGGGAAAAGGTCACCCGATTAACTGAATAGCGTTGAATAACGCTAAACGGATACTTTAATTTACAAAATTCATAAAACTATCATTAGAGCTCGGAATTGAGTGATTCTAAAGCCTAACAGTAGATAAAAGAGTCTAGTTTCATCTCGCAAAATTTGAGGCAATTTCGATAAATATCCAAAACGTTATGCCAATTTTACCAAAGCGTTGCCCAGTCCCGGGCGAGCAGCGACAGCCGCCACAAGAGGCAGCGACCGCCGCCGGGCAGCGGGCCGCTGCTATGAAACTGGCGGGCACCGCTTTGCTGCATACGCAAATGGCTCGACAAAACTCTTATATTGTGGGCACCGTAGTTTTGATTTCTGCAATGGTTTTGCGTTGGGATCAATCCCAACACCTTTACACAATGCCAACCTTACTAATGTCAACCCCTTTTGGATTGTTAGGCTAGAAGTCAATCCATTTTGGATCATTTGAGGATTGAGAAACCTATAAATAGGAGGTGAATGTGAAGGATAAATTGGCACCTCTCCCTCCTCCCTCTCACTCAAAATCCTCCACAATCTAAGAGTAGAAGTGTTGCTCTATCTACTGTCACAACCGGTTCCTCAAGAGGTGGTCGGAATCGATCGGAGGAAGGCCAAGAAGTCGACTCGTCATCACGGTTGCTGGCAGCGACCGCCGCCATAGGGCAGTGCCCGCCGCCAATGCCTTTGGCTATGGCCGTGTCCCGGGCCGCGTCCTAGCGTTGCCTTGCCTCGCCTTGTCTTGTTCTTGTGTCCTCGTCGTTACCTTGTCTCGGTATTGTCTTCGATCCCTTTGATATATTTTTGACGTCATTATTATCGCCAAATTTTGGGATTTACATTATTATTAAAAGGATTAATAATAATAAAAAGGAGTATTAAAGGATTAATACTCGATAAATTCCCTTAGGAGGTTCGAGGGGAATTTCGGGCTTCGGATTAAGTAAATGAGTTAGAATAAGACTTTTTACTTGATTTTTTTTGTGGAACCTGACTCCAGCTTACTTTGCCGCTGTCGAAGTGCTGTTCGAGTCATTTCTCGATTTGCGTGCCAAGGAAATCTACTTTAAGGCAAGTGGATGGTTCTCCTATTCTCTTTACTCGATAATCGTGAAATTGCTTTCCGTAATCAAAATAATCGTTGGTAAAAAAACTTGTTTGCTAATAATTGGATTAGGATTATTATGCTTAGAATTAATGATCATTGTTTTAAATATCGTACACGCTAGTACATGGACCGTTGATGCATGTGTGGCCTCTGATTGTTTCAAGTCTCTTTCCGAGACTTTGTTGTGGACTAGTCTAAGACTAGGAACTTGAGATTTAAGACTCTCGCAATTTCTTAATAACTCATGTTACGAGGTGTAATTAGTGCATGCTCGTAGTATTAAGGTCGTACAACTAATGCTCGTTCCTTAAGATGGGCTATAACACTCTAGCTAAGTGCTCAGGAGACGCTTGCTTTCCAGTTAATCCGTGGCCAAGCTTCGATGAGCCGATGCACATTAATTAATAAACGCATGGTGATTAGTACAACTGCTCAAGAGACGCTCACTTAAAATTAATTAATTAATTTGCTTTGTTTTACGATTTAATAAGATAAGTGTCTGATGCACATTAATTAATAAACGCATGGTGATTAGTACAACTTGGAAAATCACTCTGGGTCCACATTATTGAAAATTGTCTTTCTAATCTGAATGCCTATAAAAGGGCAAGATGGGTTCAGGTGTATAAGAGTCCTTGTGGCCACCTCCCTGTCGGCATCTTCGTGTTATGATGAGGTTGATTGTGATTCAATTAGTGTTGGATGCTTTTTCACTGTTGCTTGAATTAATTAAGTTCCCAACAAATCTTAAACACATACCTTTCTTAGGTGCTACTTCCATGTAGTATCCTACTTCCGAGAAATTTCATTTCTCATAAGCCTCACATCCCATAAAGCCTCAAGCTAAAATTATCATTTTCTTTTGAGTCTTGCTCGTCTAAAGCCTCTCGCTTAAAGAGTCATATGCGTTCCGCATCAAAGATCCCTTGACTGTAGGGCATCAGCCAATTTACAATTGGTCTGTGATGCCCTCATGTCTAAACCTTTATGAGAACCGAACCCTATTCTATCACTTGCTTAGTCTCGCGTTAGACTAGCATCCCTTCTTTCTTTCCCAACTTTGTTGGCTGGTATTCCTTGCCTTTATAGGGATATCAGATAGGAAAGGGAAGGTTGTTCAGAAGGAAGCCGAAGATATCAGGATCTGCAGGAAGGAAGGAAGGAAAAAGTCTTTAAAACGTCTTTTGTTTTGACCATATTTATGGGTCGCACATGCTTTTATATTTTAAGAAATGTCTCTTAAATTCCGCTGCAACTTTTTTAAATGATTATTGTAAACCGTACGGGAGGTTTATCCCAATCCGATTTACATTAATAAAATAAAATTGGTTATTCTCACATCATCTCAGTTACCTTTCTAGCCTTGGGTGACTTTGGACGGTAAAGTCCGAGGTCACTGGCGGTAATACCCTTTGGCTTTAAGAAGGGGGTGTTACAAATTAGATGCACCCTCTTCAATTTCTCCGTCAAAACTTCTTTCTCCAAGACAGTAACTTTCTTTGAAATTACCAGTTCAGTGGCAAAAAGATATTCCGAGAGCACCTTTCACCTTGGATTTTGCTCGCCGATTTCATCGAGTTGTCTGAACTTGTCTCCGATCTGCACTTTTCCATTGTCGTTGGTGTTGGCGGATCATCTACCGGCGGTCCAGCACCACTGTTTCGCCGCAAGAATGACCTTTGGGATTAATTTATATAGCATTATATTTGCCTCCGAATCAAAAAGGCTTTAGATATATATTTGTATAGAAGCTTACGTAGAATTAGAAAGTTGTTTGAAATCGGACACTAATTTGGCCATATATATATGAGCATTGAAGAAAATCGATCATAGTAAATGGAGGAAGGGGCGTTGCTTCTAACTTTCAAAGTCTTTAAGCAGTCATTAGAAGAGCATAATTTCAAAGTTTTTATGCAACTAAAAGGATGTGCACAAAAGCATTTCACGCTTCAGTCTTAAGGGCGGTAGATAGAGAGTGGAAAAAATAGTCACCTCTGGTCGCCGGAGAATGGTAACTCCGGAGAAGAAGGCGGTCCAGATGGTAACTTCGAAGACCTACATCGGACATCAATGTACGTTACATATCAGACAAAAAGAAGGCGGCACATAGATGCGAACAAATCCAAACCCTAGATTCCATAGCAGAGTAGGTTACAAATCAGAGGAGCAAGGCAAGACGAAACCTTCAACTCCAACCTAGACTCCATACGCGAACAAATACTAAAGCATCAATGGTGAAAACTCAAACCGAAAGCCTAGACTCCAACCTTCGAAGTTGCAACAAATACAAACCCTAACCTTTCAAATTTGATAGGAGTCGATGAGAGACCAGATCTGAGCGGAGATTCACCCCCAGCACCAATTTCCTCACAAAAGATGTAGCAGCGGAGCTTCATATGGAATCTCCTCACTCCACAGATCACCCTCGTAGCCCAGATTTTGAAGAAGGAACCAGAATGGACAGGAGATGTTGGGGGACGAGGGTATCGGGTTGCAATTTTGGGGGAGGGCGAGGGTATCCCCGGGGTAACATCGCGCTTTAGCTCCCATAAGCTCCTCTGAGGAGCTTGCAAATTTGAAACTTTTTCCAGCTTCATTCAGCTACACGGGATCCATTAAGCCCCCGTTTCAGCTCCGACATCCGAACGCCCTAAACTAGCTAATCCACCATAATTTTCATAATAAACAACTAATGATTAAATTAAGCCAAACCATCCAGATTCGACCACGTACACATCGCGTAGCTGTACCGGCCACGCGATACGACTCCAACTGGACCAATCTCGGCCCAGTGTTCTCCCAAATCACTATCTTGGCTTCTTTTTCTTCTTAACTCCCCGGCTTTTTGCACACCATTTTTTGACATTTTGCACCACGTCATTTAAAGGTGTCAGAATATTATATCAATAAAATTGCAGGAAAACAGGAACGCGAAAAATGCAGCGTCACAGGACGCCGGTCAACGGCGTGGCAGGGCGCCTTCTGGTGGCGTGGCGGTGTCGACAATTAATTTGAAAATTCGACCGTTGGACCAACGGCTATATCTCAACGGCTCTATTATTTGTCTTATAAAATGTTCGGTTCTTCATTCTTTTTGTCAATGGTTGTACCAACTTCAAACTATAGTTAACTAAAACGTCCTCATACTTAATAATATTGAACTTTAACTTCAAAATTTCTCTAAAACTTAACAATTAACGATTTCAATTATAATAATTTCTCTAGAATTTTATATATTAAAAAATCGTTAGTTATCTAAAACGTCCTCATACTTAATAATATTGAACTTTAACTTCAAAATTTCGTTAAAACTTAACAATTAACGATTTCAATTATAATAATTTCTCTAAAACTTTATATAAAAAAATCGTTAGTTATCTAAAACGTCCTCATACTTAATAATATTGATTTCAATCTTTAAAACTTCAAAATTTCTCTAAAACTTAACAATTAACGATTTCAATTATAATAATTTCTCTAGAATTTTATATATTAAAAAATCGTTAGTTCTCTAAAACGTCTTCATACTTAATAATATTGATTTCAATCTTTAAAACTTCAAAACTTCTCTAAAACTTAATAATTAACGAATTTAATTATAATAACTCTCTAAAACATCCTCGTACATCATTCGTATTAATATAGCGTTTTAAAATTCGCAAATTCGAAAATTTTGAATAAATCATTAAAATATTCCTACAATAGCTAAATTAATCCTAAATAGCATTTATATAAGAGAAAGTAAGGCTGAAATATATACTAATTTAAAAACAATATAAATAATAAAATATAATAAATAAAAATATAATATTTTCGAAATACCGTTGTCGTGTGACCGAAACTTGTCCCGGGAGGGACCACCACCGGCGTACGAGAACCAGCCCCTGCTCAATCGCCGGCCACCCCATCACCGCCACTGCCAGCCGCAGCCCCTTCCCCTGCTCGATCGCCGGCTCCAAGCCCCGCCGGATTTCCGATCGGCGTCCTCCCCTGCCCCGCCTGTGTTCTGGATTCCCGAATCGTGCTCGCCGGCGGACTGCCTCCACGCCCAGGCCCGCTTCTCTGTCCGGCGTCGTCGCCCACTCCCGCCACCGTAGGCCGCCTGCCTCCACGCCCACGCCCAGCCCCGCGCCCACCAGGTTGGCTACCGGCGCCGGAAGGGAAGTAACCACCTGCACCGCCGATTTTCCGTTGCCGATCGCCCCCTCCTCGCCCACGACGGTCCTTTGCCGTTGTTCGTCGTCCGTCGCCCCCTTCGATCGTGTTCTATGTTTGCGGAATTGTGAATGAAGACAGCACGGGAGGAGTTTTAGGGTTATATCAAGACGACGACTCTTCGTCTTCCGGCGAGCCCACGACGCCTTCCGTAGGCGTAGTACGACGCCGTCTATAGGCGTGCCACAACGCCTTCTGTCGGCGTGCTACGGCGCCTCCGGATGGCGTGCCAGGACGCCTCCTGATGGCGTCGCTGTTTGTTGGCGCGGTACGACGGCATTTTTTGGTTTCTCGTAATTATTTATTATTATTTTACGTGACGCCTTTTGAAAGCGACGCCTTCAAACGGCGTGCTGCAAAAAGTCGAAAACTTGTGTGCAAAAAGTCTTGAGCCCTTCTTAACGACTCCCTCGTCTTTTTCCCCATTCCACTTCTTAAATCCCTCAAAACTCCTCTTTCCCGCTCCCAAATTCCAGAATCCTCCACTCGCATCAATGGAAGATTAGCCGTAGTCCGGAGTCCTCCGTCGGCGTCCGGAATGCGCTCATCAACCGCGCCCGGCAACGTCCCGCCGTCTTCGATCGGCTGCTCTCTCTCGCGCCGACGACGAGTTCCGGACCTTCCGATCGTACCTCCGGTGGATGTGCGTAGATCAGTCCTCGTGGCTCTCCACCGCCTTCTCCTGGATCGCGTTCGTCGTCTTCGGCATCGCCGTCCCGGCGTTCTCGCACTTCGTCCTGTCCTGCTCCTCCTACGATTCCCACCATAGCCGTATTAGTAGCTGAATATGTATAGGCTTCAGCTCATGTCTTTGCATTAGTTAACTGTCTTTATTTTCCCATTGTCTATGTGGACTCTTAGCCTCTCAGGATTCCTCTTGTAAGCTATTTAAGCCCTTGCACTCTTTCAATACAATTACGTTACCATTACAACATTCACATGGTATCAGCCTAAGTTTGATTAGGGACCTTCTCTCTACCCAATCAACACAAAACCGAGCCCTAACCCTACATCACCATGGCTGAGTCTTCGCTCATCCTTCCCAACCCGCATCAGGCCGATCAACCGTTCATTGTGGTTCAGTTCGGCAATATCATCAAGCTGACCGCCACGAACTTCCTCGCTTGGAAGTCTCAGATCGAGGCCACACTCCGCGGTTTTGGGCTGTTTAAATTCTTGGACGGATCGCACCCCGCACCGGCCAAGACCACGCCCGGAACCAACGGTCTGCAGGCGCCAAACCCTGCGTTCCTCTCCTGGGAGCGGCAGGATCAGATTCTCTATGGTGCGCTCCTTGGCTCGTTGACGACTCCCGTCGCTAGCCTTGTCACTCAAGCGGCCACTTCAAAGGATATGTGGGATATGCTTCGACAAACGTATGCGACCGCGTCCCGTGGTCATAAGAAGCAAATCAAATCCAAACTAACGTCAATGAAGAAGGGCTCTCTTTCGGTGGCTGAGTATATGCAGTCCATGAAAGCTTCCGCTGATCTCTTGGCATCCCTTCAAGCACCGGTCAATCAAGAGGACCTCACCGACTTCGTTCTCAAAGGCCTCGATGAGTCCTACAAATCGATTGTCGACGGTGTCAACATGAGGGACACCCCCATCTCTTTTGAAGAGTTACACGAAAAGCTCATCATCCATGAGATGAACCTCAAGTCTACTGCTTCCACCGAGGCTCCGGCTACGGCGTTGGTGGCTCAAACCAAAGTGCATAAAAAGAACAAGGGTCCGTCGGCTCCTATGCAGTGGCATGCCCCACCGAATCCTCCACAACACTGGTATGCTTCAAACCCTAACTTTCGTCCATCAAACCCTCCAAATAACCAATATCAACCACCAAACTCCATCACTTCCACAAACCCCAACCCACCGAAGCCTTTCAAAGGGCGTTGTCAATGTTGTCGGGCCGTTGGCCATGTTGTCTCGCAGTGCCCCGACTTTAAACTCCAATACCCGAATGTGCGCTTCCCTTCCTCCTCTCGGTTTCCAGCCCAAGCCAATGTTGTTACTCATCCACCCAATACTCAGCCTTGGATCGTGGATAGTGGGGCGACTCACCACGTAACTAATGATCTCAATAACCTTGCGCTCCATTACCCATACCCCGGACCGGACGAGCTGTATGTTGGTGATGGCTCAGGTTTGCAAATCTCTCACTCTGGCTCTCTTTCACTACATGGCTCAACTCAACGTTTTACTCTTAAAAATGTGCTTTGTGTTCCTAAAATGAGCAAAAATGTTCTCTCTGTTTCTCAATTTTGTGCACAAAATCAATGTGGTATTGTTTTCTTACACGATCGGTTTTTCGTGAAGGTACTGTCTACGGGCAAAACCATACTTGAAGGCCCTTGTCGAGATGGAGTCTACGTGTGGCCAAGTCGTACTCCGACCGTCAATAGCGTTAGTCTTCATCCTCAAGCAATCTTTCATCACAAGTTTGGTCATCCATCCACCGCCACCATGGATTTTCTTCATAAAACTTTAAGTTTAAATTGTCGTTTTTCTCAATCGAGTTGCGTCTCGTGTCAAATAAGTAAGAGCCATAAACTTCCATTTTATGATTCGACTCTTACGTCGAGTCGTCCTTTGGAAATTGTGTTCTCAGATGTTTGGACCTCACCTCTTTACTCTCATGATGGTTTTAAGTATTATGTTATCTTCGTTTATCATTTCTCTCGCTATACTTGGCTCTATCCACTTAAGAAGAAGTCGGACACCGCTTCGTTTTTCATAAAATTCAAGGAGCTAACAGAAACTTATTTTAACACAAAACTCAAAGTATTATACAGTGACAATGGTGGCGAGTTTCTTGCCTTAAAATCGTATCTTGGTACGCATGGCATATCCCACCTAACGTCTCCTCCTCACACCCCGGAACACAATGGTGTCTCCGAACGAAAACATCGACACATTGTCGAGACCGGTCTTTCGTTGCTGAATTTTTCAAAGATACCACTTGATTTTTGGCCTCATGCTTTGCTCACTGCAGTTTACTTAATTAATCGCCTTCCCACAACTGTTTTACGGAACAAAACACCTCTTTTTACGCTTACAAAAGTTGAGCCTAACTATGTGAAGTTGAGATGCTTTGGGTGTCTATGCTTCCCTTGGCTTCGCCCATATACAACACATAAGCTCGATAATCGGTCCGTTCCGTGTGTGTTCATTGGTTACTCAACCTCTCAAAGTGCCTATCAATGCTTAGACCCTTCATCTCATAGGATCTACACCTCTAGGCATGTCAAATTTGTTGAAACCGAGTTCCCTTACTCTTCCCTTGCCAAGTCCAAACCGAAGGATGTGTCTCTTGGAAGTGAGTGGGGTTCAATCTCACTTCCTTGGACACCGTCTTCACCGGCCAATCCTGCTTTTTCAGCCAGTTCCTTAGACGAGGCATGGGGTTCAATTGCCTCGGACTACGGAACTAACCCGAGCTTACGCTCCAGCCCATCCTCTTCCGCCTTTTCGCCCACAAATCCGCCCACATATTTGGCACAACAACCTCCTCCAAATTCCCTTGCCTTACCGTACCATCCTCTGCACCCGCATCCCGAGACCCCTTCTCACACGCCCTCACTTTCCCAAACCGACCCAAACCCTACTCTTGCCCTAGCAAACTCTAACCCGGCACAACCAAACTTGGACTGCTTCACTGAGTCCTCGAACGCACCCTCCCAGCCCGGGCCGTCCTCACCCGTTCCCTCTTCCGCCCCAACCGTCCCGTCACCTTTGCCTACCCCACCTCCGGCTCCCAACCAACCACAACCGAGGCAACATGGCATGGTAACGCGTTCACAAAACAACATTGTCAAACCCGTGCATAAACTCAACCTTCATTCTCATCTTTCACCTCACAAAGAACCTCAAAACATCACCCAGGCCCTCAAAGATCCGGATTGGCGTAGTGCCATGCAAAAAGAGTTCGATGCCCTTTGTTCTAATAGCACTTGGTCTCTAGTTCCGCAATCTTCGGGTCAGAATCTCGTTGGGTGCAAATGGGTATTCCGCATTAAGTATAAACCCGATGGCTCGATTGAGCGTTACAAAGCCCGGCTTGTTGCTAAAGGCTTCCATCAACGTCCCGGTTTTGACTATCATGAGACGTTCAGTCCGGTTATCAAGCCGGTCACTGTGCGTGTTGTGTTGTCTATTGCTGTGTCTCGTGGCTGGCCTCTTCACCAACTTGACGTCAACAACGCCTTCTTGCAAGGTACTCTACATGAAGACGTCTTTATGGTTCAACCCCCGGGGTTTGTAGACAAGGCACACCCTATGCATGTCTGTAAACTCCGGAAAGCAATCTATGGGCTCAAACAAGCGCCACGGGCTTGGTACAATGAGCTACGGCAACATCTTCTCCGACATGGGTTTCGCAACTCCGTCGCTGATGCGTCCTTGTTTATATACAAAAGGAGTACTCATGTGGTATTTCTTATCGTTTATGTGGACAATATTATTGTTACAGGTAGCAGCTCGGCTATCATCAAAGAACTTATTCAGGATCTTGGAAACACCTTTTCCATCAAGGATCTTGGCGCCCTTTCCTACTTCTTGGGCGTTGAGGTTTTGCCTACACCTGAAGGTGTCTTTCTCAGCCAAAGGAAGTACATCACTGACTTGTTGCTCAAGGCTGGTATGGAGCACACCAAACCGACATCAACACCTCTCTCGGCCTCCATTTCTCTGCAAAAAGGAGTGGGTGAGCCGCTGCAATCTCCTACAGACTATCGTGCACTAGGTGGTAGCCTACAGTACTTGTGCATCACTCGGCTTGACATTGCTTTCAGCGTCAACAAACTCTCGCAGTTCATGCAAGGCCCGACTTCTGAGCACTGGTCGGCACTCAAGCGGCTTCTCCGCTACCTCGCCGGTTCTATTGATCTTGGTATCTCCATTTCGTCCAAATCCTGTCTTGATCTGCATGCGTTCTCTGATGCCGATTGGGCGGGTGATAAAGACGACTACATCTCCACCACTGGCTGCATTGTTTATTTTGGGAGCACTCCTATCTCCTGGAGTTCTCGCAAGCAACGCTCTATTGCTCGCTCGTCTACTGAGGCCGAGTACAAAGCTCTTGCGGAGGCAGCTTCTGAGCTTGTTTGGGTCCATTCCCTAGTTCATGAACTTGGCTTCTCCAGCCCTACTCAGCCGGTCATATATTGTGACAATCTTGGCGCCACCTACTTGAGCGCAAACCCGGTTTTTCATTCCAGAATGAAGCATATTGCTCTAGCTTATCACTTTGTGCGTGAGCATGTCACTCATGGACGTCTTCGTGTGTCCTTCGTTCCTACTGCGGATCAGCTCGCTGATGCTCTTACCAAACCTCTGCATAAATCCAGATTTGCGCAGCTTCTAGCTCGTCTTGGGCTATCCAGATGGCGTCAAGATTGAGGGGGTATATTAGTAGCTGAATATGTATAGGCTTCAGCTCATGTCTTTGCATTAGTTAATTGTCTTTATTTTCCCATTGTCTATGTGGACTCTTAGCCTCTCAGGATTCCTCTTGTAAGCTATTTAAGCCCTTGCACTCTTTCAATACAATTACGTTACCATTACAACATTCACAAGCCGCCCCTTCGATCGACACTGTCATCCAGCTCTCCCTCTCCTCCATCGCCACCCTCTCCTTTCTCTGCCTCTCCCGCTTCCTCTTCTTCCTCAACAAGCTCGTCAAGGAGAGCATCAATGTCAAGATGATTTACACTGAAGAAGTCAATGCACGTATATTCTTCCTCAATTAGTTGATCTTCTCCATCTTGATTGCTGATTCGACGAGGCTTTGAGTGTGATTTTCGGTTTGAAAATTCGAGAATTCTCCTGGATGAATTCCTAATTGGAACCGTTTCTAGAATTTGCTTGCTGGATGTTGGATCGAGTTCGTTCATGTGCTGAATTTTACTTTTGTTAATCCGTGTTTACATACACGCTAAGAAAGCTACTAAAATACATGTAATAATGATCAATTGGGTAGCTGTTCATGGTTCTTATTTAATTATAATCACGGATTCTAGATTGGTTGGGAGCCAGGTCTAACATCACTAAACTAAAGCTTGAGCTTCCAAAGTAGCCTTCACTGAAAGTGAAAAGCAAGACCAATGAATCTGCCAAATGTCAATCATGTGACTTCTAAATCAAAATAAACATACAAATACAATAATCACAGGTGCTTATCAACCAATGTCAAGTTGCTGCTTGCTTTCGCTTCGTGTTCTCTCGTTCTTATTTGCTTGTAATTCCGGTTTCGTAATTGCTTGAGAAATGGGCATGAATACTTCTTCATCTCAATCTTTGACACAATCGTTAGGGTTTCTGGTGTTTTTGCTTTTGATTTGGTTGTGAATTTGACTTCGTGGGATCGAAGTTTCACATGAACGCGAATTGTGTATCAAATTGGCTGGTGGATTTTGAACTTTCGTTTAGGTTGTTGAAAGGACAGGCATGATACATTTGTTTGTTTAGTGCAGAGTAGTACTAAATGGGGACGACAGATATGCAAAACCCTATATTAGGGGAAACCACTTGTGGTTCGCTGCTTATGCAGTTGCAGGTAATTTAGGTTTCACAATGTCGAATTAATCTCATTAAACATGTGAATAATCTGCTGTTAATTGTCATGCACTTTGATAATCTTTGGTGTGTGCAGCAAATTTGGGATGAGGTTGGCGAGAGTGATGAGGAAAAGGACAAGCTGCTTTTAGATATTGAGAGGGAATGTCTTGAAATTTACAAGAGGAGGGTTGAATTGACTATTAAATCTAGGAACCACCTTCTTCAGGAGCTAGCTGATGGAAAAGTCCAGCTTTCAAGGCTCCAATGTGCTCTTGGGCATCAGAAACAAGAAAGGCTAAGAGAGTTCTCTAATGTGCAATCACAGACCACAAAAATATGTGGTAAAATCACATGAAACTTGAATCAGCAAGCACCAGTACGGTTGATGAGAGTGATCTTGTCATCAGTGCCAGCTTCAAGAGCTTCAGAAAGAAAAGGTAAAACATGGGTCCAGATTACTAGCATTCTCTCTCTCGCATGTTTTTTTTATATTTAAGTTGCAAATATGATGACATATGTGTTGCATTTTGTAGAGTGAACAGCTTCACTAGGTCCTTAAGCACTGTGCATGATCTCTGCTCTGTCCTTGACATGGACTTCCTAAGCACAGTCACTGAAGTTCTTCCAAAAGCATCAGCAACGAAACCCTTTCTAGGCTTACCAAGACAGTCTTATCGCCGAAAGAAGATAAGAAGAAGAGGCTTGAAAAGGTGAAGAACTCAGTCTTACTAAGTGGTCACTGGTCAAGACTTAAGCAAGCTATTCTTATCGCTGTTTTCTGATTTATGATATCACAAACTGGCCAAACATAGTTGTTTATCTTTGGATGAGCTCAACTATCTGGTATGTAATCTGTAATTTAAGTTCTACATGAAGTAGGGAAAGATGTGATGAGTTTGTATGGTCGTTTTTCCCTTACATATATATAAAGCAAGGTTTTGAAATCTGGTAAATTGAGAAGCCGATAAAATGGCTGATGAACAAATAGGCATGATCAACACACGAGGGAGAACTAGATTTGAAATAAAATAACCTGAATCCAATGTGATTGTATACCAAATAATCTGCCCAGACAACAATATTTATGTCAACCTGCCAAACTAATTTCACATCCCAACTACTACAAATTCGCCCCAATGCATTAAAAAAACAGAGCTTACTCTTCATTTTTTCCCAGTATGCCAGTTTCATCCACCAAACTTTTGTCGGTAGAAAGTTTAACGCGCTAAACTTAATTAAAATACTTTAATCCATTGTGAGAAAACAGAAGGAAAGGATTTTGGCTCATTAATATGCTATGCTAATAGTATGTAGATTTGTATAATATTTTTATAAGTAGCAAGTCATTGTACTATGAACTACATGGGTACGTATGAAGTCAAATCTTACATAACTACTAATAGAGTCAAACCCTAAAAGTGGTAGGTTCGATCTGGTCAGTTATGGTAAGACGGACAAATGATACGTGTGTAGACCATTCAATATATATTTTAGTACTTTGTATATTCTTTCACGTTGAAGATTATTATAATCGAGCTGAGTCATGTTTTGTGTACATGTTATATGTTTGAAAAACAATATGGCATCTTTGACCTAGTCACACCATGTCCTCCTCCTCTAGAGAGTCCAAAGATCCATAAAACCAACCACCATGTAACCACTATTTAAGCATGTCAACAACTCAAAATCATCCAAATTCCTAAACCTCTTGAAACCCAACTTCAAACCATTCTCCATGGGCAACCAAAGCTCCCAACACACCGGAAAAGTCATCCTCCCAAACGGGTCGGTCCACGAGTTCAACGAGCCACTAACTGCGGCCGAGCTCATGCTTGATCACCCACAACAAGTGGTGGTGGAGATGAGCCACAAGCAAAATAAGCCGACTCCATTAGCCGCGGACAACAAGCTTGAGCTCAACAAAGTCTATTTCATGTTGAGGAAACGAAATCTTTCCACTTTTTCATCCCAAGATGCTCATAGAATCCTTTTGGCAACGAACGCGGTCTTGAAGGCACAATCTAGGATTACTTGTTCTTCAAGTTTGCTGCCTTTGGTTGCTAGGGTTTGTGCCATGAGTGGTTCAAGTGGGCGATCACGGATTAAGGCTGAGGAAGACAATGAATATGAAGAATTAGGGTTTGTCTTCGAAAAAGAAGAGTATTCGATCCGGAAACTTTCGGGTAGAGGGTGGAAGCCAAGTTTGGATACTATAGAAGAGAAGAGAGAAGGGAGGAACGAGATGAATTTGGTGGCTCTTGCTATTAAAGTTGTGAGGAGGATTGAGATGAAGGGCTTAGTTTGGGGTTAGAGAGATTCATTTGATCATGTAATTTTGTTATATAAGGTTTTAAAGATTCATACATACAAGAAACAAGTTCATGTATATCAACAATATTTCCGATTTGTTGTAGTTAAATGGAAATCAAATTATTCTCCCTTAATTATATACATTGCATAATTTGAAACTGATCAAACATTAATACATTATACTTTAGATTAATTATAATAAGTTTCCAGGTTTGAATATTTAGGATTGACTCTAGGTCAGCGCCAGCCTAACTTACGAGGAACGCTCATCAAGCCATCAATCATCGTCCATGTTATGGACAAAACTTTGTTCAAAGTGCATACGCGTGCGACAACGTACGTGGGTCCGAATAATGTAAAAAAAAACGTACACTGTCTTACATTGCTAGAGCATTCAACTCTATAATTGATGAAGCCTTTATGCATTCACAAATTATTGAAAAAATTGCAGGGAATGTAAAAGGTACAGTAAAAATGAAAAACAAAGATTCCATAAAATAGCTAAAGAATGTATTCACCAAGAGCAATTTAATGCCAATGCCATCTCCAATGAGACCAACCACTTTTCTTTGCCTTTATAACCTACAAGTCCAACACAATGCAGGTACCAAAGGGAGTTGGCTCAGGTGGTAAGCGGCTTGCTCCACATCCACGGGGTCTGGGGTTCAAAAAAATACCCTTTGGGAGACTCACCCACCAAAGCCAGGTGCGCGACCTGGGTCGAGCTGGATGTAGCCAAGACGAAGCTCCGGTGAACCAGTGGGCAACCGAAAAAAAGAAGTTAGCTAGACATATCAAAAGAAATTGGCCAAGGCACAATTTATGGTAAGTGTTGAGTATGAAGTGAAGTTTTGATAGGAGGGCTTAGAACTTAGAAGCCCTTTTCTCGCAAGAGCTAGAATTGCTCTAAAGCTCAAGAATGTAAAGTTTGAGCTTCTTGAAGAGAGAGCTTGGCAATAAGAGTGACATCCTTTTTAAAGCAAACCCAGATTGCAAGTCGATGCTCGTCCTCGTTCACCATGACAAGCCAATTTGTGAATCCATCATCGTCGATCAATACATCGATAGAGGTTTGGTAGTCTGTCGGCCTAATCGTGCCATTGCTTGCTCTTCCAATCGATACAACTATCGCCACAATCGTAGCCACGCGCAACTAATAACAGCACCGTTGTTAATGTTGCATCGATCGGTTGAAACTATCGTTGAAGATGTTATAATATAATGAGATGTACCATGAAGATGCTATAAGTGCCAAAAAAACATTTACCGCAGTAAATACATAGAGGACCCAGATCTTAAATAATTCAATCCTCTAGTACAAGCCCACTTAAATCGTCCAGACAATGTTGGCTGGTTGTGGGCCACCACAAGCCCACTCGATACTCATCTAAAGCCCATGATTTCGCCCTTAATAAGTATTTTGCCCTTGAAATCCTCTACACCGCAAACTTTATAGATTTTTTCCGAATTTTTTAGAAATCAAAAGAAGTGGTAAATAATATTTTTTATTTTATTTTGGGTCTGTCGATATATTAAGTAGGATTTGAATTCTCAAATTGGGTAAATCTTTTATACTATTTTCATAAAGTGTACATTTATTTCCTGATTTCATTTAGAAACGACCAATCATATATTATAGAGTAGTAAAATATGAGTATCATAAAAAGGATTAGTACGTAAAGATTTTAGTCTTGATCGGACCACGGGCCTAAAATTCATTCACCTTTGTAAATGCAAGACTTGAGCATGCGAGAGAGGTTGACATTAATAAAGTGTTGAGCTCTTTTTCGATCTCCGGCCACTTTATCAATCTTTCTCGTGAAGGCTGATGTTGATGATGATTCGAATCCACACGTCTCGTGCTAAGCCTGAATTCGTTGTCGTGGATGCGGGGGATTAATCAGTTTGCAGAGGTAATTAGTTGGTGTAATTATATCAGTTTAACCCTTATTAATCCCCTCCGTACGTTGTATAATAATGACACATGTGCTTTGCATTTTTCTAACTATAACTTCGTACTTTAAGGCGCCAAAATATATGTACAACTCTCATCAAAAACTTGCATACATTGCCAAAATGTATAATCCCTATTACCTCTTACGATTAATGCTCTAAACAAACATTGTTAGGGGTGTGTCAAGCCTAGACACTAGGCGATCCATACTTGTATAATTTTTAACCTAACTAATGGTGTGTTCGACAAACATAAAATAAGTAGCTTATTTTTCAAAATAAGTTAAATGATACTTAATTATCCGAGATAGGTGTTTGGCAATTTTAAAATTTTAGGTACTTATTTATCCAAATAAGTATTTTGTTACTTATAAACATCTAAAAAAATAAGAATACTTATTTCCTACCAAACACCCACTTTCAGCATCAATAAGTTAATTTGTCAATACCCAAAATCAGTATCAGTATCAGATCATTTAACTTATCAATATTTTTTTGACTTTAAGGGTGCGTTTAGCAAACTTCAAATAAGTAACTTATTTGTTTAAAAAAGTTAAATGATACTTATAAGTATCCGAGAGAGGTGTTCGGCAATTTAAAATTTTAGATACTTATTTGTCCAAATAAGCATTTTGTTACTTATAAGCACTTTAAAAAAATAAAGAAGCTATCCCCCCAACTTATTTAAAAGTAAGTATACTTATGTCTTGAAAAAACAACCAATCAGCAAACCTTTCTACCGAACACTCACTTTCAACATCAGTATCATTTAACTTATCAATACGTTAAATCAGTATCAGTATCAGTACCTAAAATCAGTATCAGCATTACTATCATTTAACTTATCAGTATTTTACTTTATTTGTCAAACGCACCCTTATTTACCAAACGCAACCTAAGTTTTACTTAATTAGCTTTTTTCCGTTCAGAAATAGGCTAGTGTTTTCTAGAATATTGCTTATAACTAATGATATGAGTAAAATCGCTTTTATGTATTTCACACGCCTTTTATGGAATAACTAGTTTAACCCCCGTACCATGTACGGGTAATGTGATTATAAATCCAATTTAATATAGTTATGTAATGTCAATGATCATGTTAAAATGATACGATCATATATTTATCTTCGTATTATGATTAATATTTTTTTATCAATAGTGAATCAACTCATAATATAAATAAATTGGATTTGTTTAAAAATTACTTTATGATATATATGACATTTTATTAAATAATAACATTTATGGGAAGATTATAAATAATTCTGGGTAAGTGATAGTTTATAATTTTCGGGATAATTCATAATTTTTGGTAAATTTTAATCAATTTTTACGGGATAAGATTATATGAGATTCTAACTACCTAATTTGTATAAAGGAGGACCCAATTGAATATTTTATTATTGAAATGACACGTGGCGTAATTTTTTGTGAAGACATTGTCTCCGCTTTATACTATAGGTAGTATAGATATGTATACACTACAGTCTATGTATGATCGAACCATAAAAAACCCGTTTATTTCACCTAAATCACCCGAAAACTTGACAAATATAAAAAAAAAATAATGAGTTTTATGGGTAATGGATGAGTCGGATAGAGCATTTATCCTAGGATTTCGAGTGATGTCATACCCAAAGGTCGTTCCGTGTTTCTTTACAACATTGCATACTATACTAGTATTCCAATCTTATTTAGAAAAACTCATAAAATAAACATATGTAGTATGAAATGAAAAACGTTGCATGTTTAGGATGGGGCTAATGCTTTAATTGAGATTAATTTGTCGATACATGAGGAGGTGGATTTGCAGAGAGTTAATTAGCAATCCCGAAACCGTGACAAGTACTCAACAGACAACAATCATCGAGCATTGAAAATGGTCGATCATGAGCATAATCATGTCTCTGCAGAAGCAACTTTAAGCACTTTGGATCTGCCTTTATTAAGATGAGAGAGGGGGTACTGTTGCCATCGGCGTTAATTTAGCGCTGACAACGAGGTAAAACATCATGTCTTGTCTCCCCTTTGATAATGAGATGGCAACTTCCTTCCTTTCAAATCTAGCTTGGAGGGTTAATCCAATCCAATTCTATTCACACGTACCTTAGTCTAAGTCGATCTAAGAGTAACTGTTTTTGAAAATTTTCAGCTAACACATTTAGGTTTAAGACGTTTTAGTTTGTGTTTAAGATCGTTTGTTGTTGATTGAGATCTCCGAGGATATCGTGCCCGTGTATTTTTCGTTCGAATCGAAGTACATCATCGCATTCCTCTTAGTATGATTGAACTCTTACTATACATGAGAATATGTGGCTATTCTATCCCGATGGCGATCCGGAATTACAACAAACTAACACCATTTTTCATGCTTAGATATCTAGATTAGAGTGAATTTGAACTATTTATAGAGACATCTATGATGTCTCAATGTGTTAATGTTTAATGCTTTCTTGACATTTTATGAGTCGTGTTGCAATAAAGTTGTGTTAGCTCATACGAGTAACATTCAAGCAACCCGAAAAACCCCTTCTTGACCCGGCCAATCAAAACAATTCTTCACATTAAACAAACTCAAAATCTTAAGACTCTAGCATAAATACTCTTAAACTATAGTAACTCTCAATTTTCCTTGGGATGAGCATTTGCAATTACCCATAAACCTTCCATTTAATTACTCGTTCTCTAAACTTCAGTGCACTATTGTTTCCCCCCTGGTGGATTCAGTGTACTATAGTATTATGATAACGTTTCATATCTGTTTTTGGGTGCCCTACTTCATACGGACAACAAACAATTCACATAACTTATTGGTAAGTAAGGAATGAGAGAATTTCATTCATGAAACTCTTACATATCTACGGGTGTCATTATATGTCAGATGTAAAGCCGAAAACTATTGTTTTGCCATTGTTTTCTAATGGGCACTCACTCATCACCTATTTTAATTAATTACTTTGCCAATTTCAGATCATTTTATTAAGCCTGTATTTATTGGTGTACATATATGTCCAAATTTTCTGTTTACTTTCCCTTCTTTTATTACTTACGTACCCTAAAAAACACCCTTTAAAGTGAAGAAAGATGGTTGCTTTAATAATTTTTTTCCTTGGTCAGAAAATAAAGATACTACTAGCATGTAGCAATCGTATTCCATTTCACTACGCAATTGTTTATTCTTTCTAGGCTGAATCACACACCAACTTTCATCTACCCCATTTAATGCAGACCCCAATTGTCATTATCTCCAAACAACAATATGGGTTAAGCACAATTAACTTTTGTGATTAGTTAGTAGTAAAACCTTACACGTACTTGCCATTGTTTATCAAATAAGCTGTAACAAAGCATTATATGAGCATAAAAGTTGCTTGTTCTTGAGCCAAGAAGTGATCAGATAAATCCAGGATCAGTTGATCTTCATGTCGGCCTTTACATATATAAAAATGAAGGCCATGGAGATGAACAGGCTAGATGGCCATTATCCCTTTTTCATGTGCTTCAAATTAAAGGCTGTTTTGGTATCAACTTATTTTATTTTTTTGTCTGGCCGGCCATCTTGACATTATTATTGTTGGGGCCAGAAATTTCCATTATGACAAGCAAATTACAGAAATAGCCAATATAGCAAGAGTCAGATCAATGTCAACAATACAACAAGATCATAGCCAGCAATTCATGATCAATGAATCAGCCAGATGAGAACGATCTAAGGCTAGAGACGTAGAATTCGGATTATAGAACCACAAGCAAATTACAAGAGGACTGATCAATGAGCTAGATATAAGACCTGTTGTCATAATTGATCTTCCACTTCCAAGGAAATTAAGATTAGCAATTCAACATCTATACCATACAAAAAAAGGAAGAAAAAAGGGGGGCAAAGAAGAAGAAAAAGGCAAAAGAAGAGCTCTATCTACGCTATTAAATATTCAATTACTTGGGTGGTGGTGGTGGTGTGGAAGAAGAAGGCGAAATCCAGGCCGAGTATATAGAAATTCACAGAAGCCTGACCGATTCGGGATTCGGAAGTTGTTTTTCTTCCGAAATCATCAAACAGGAGAACGCAGAATCGCAATCGCAATCAGAATCACGTTCTCTGAGATTTTCGCCTCTTGGCGACGAATTCGAAACCGGATCTGAAGAGCTCGCGTACCTTGTCGCCATTAACGGTCTCGACGAACTCGAGGTCCGGCATGAGCTTCCTCTTGCAGGAGGCCGGGCGAGACTTCCTCGGGGCCGGGGGAGGGCTCTCGATCGGCGGAATCCGGTGCTTCTCGGACCTCGGGGTCTTGCAGAGCTCGGAATCGGCGTCGGAGTTGTCCGTGGGAATTGCGGCCTCTCCGGCGGAGAGACGGCAGAGGATTGGGTGAGGAGTGTGGATTTGGATGGGAGTAAGCTGGATTTTGAGATCTGTGGACATGGCTAACGGGGGCTTGTAGCGGTGGGGGGATTGGGGATTTGGGAATTGGGAAGAGAGGGAAAATGTGGGGGAGGGAGAAAGGGGGTGTTGGTTTATAGGGGGGAAAGGCGTGTATGGGAAGGTAATTTGTAGTTAGGGGGTAGATCTTCTTTGGTTTCTGGGATTTCGTGTATTTTTTTACTATTTTTTGTACTAGTAAAGTGTAACTTAAGGAATTTTTCACACCATTTTTATACTCGTCAAACTCCTCAAATCAAGCCAGGTTCTGCTTATGAGATTCCTTGCTCTAATTCAAGGCTTAACACTTTCTTTTTGTTCCCGGTCCATCCATCTTTATTAATTTCTGCTACAATTTTAATAATTGTTGGGGTTTTATTTTGTTTCCGATTTATTCCACGGGTCTCTCGATCTATCAGATAAATTTTATGTGAAGAATTGGTTTAAGGGTATGATTATACGAGATTCGTCAAAGTTGAAAATATATTATTTTTAAGTTAGGATATTGTTAAGACGATTCATTCGTATTTGGTAGATGAAGATGGTTCATTAGTCGATTTTTCGTCAAGACTTGTCTTGCGGTGCTTAGATCAATCTTCGTTCAAGCTTCATTACCTTGCGTTATATATACTTTGTATTGTTATACTAGCCCGTTCGATTGTATGGTTTCCCACCTATCGATCTATCCAACCTATCTAACATATAGAAAATAGTTCATAATCTAAAAAGTAAACAAAATAAATCACTCATACTACAAAAAAAAATTATATATATATGTTTGTGGATAATGTGTTAATATATGTTGTGTAAGGTAAATTTGTACATGCCTGCCTACTTGTTTTTGTGTAGTGCTAATTTATTTTCGGATCAGTAAAGGTTAAGAAATGTGTGCAAGGGAAAGTGGGCACTTGCTTGCTGGCTTTATGGACAGCTCAACTTAAATATTTGCGGCCAGCTACATGTTAAAAGCTGTTCCATTTATCTTATTTTGTCCATACTCATAAATTATAATTTATGGTTGTACGATTTTTGTAATGGCTAATAATTTAAATATTGGAAATTACTGTATGCTCAACTTATTATGTCAATTAAAAAATATTAAAAAAACTTACCTAATGAGATTAAATGTCCTTATTGAATTTTAAATCATTAACGTGTGTCACGACCCCATAAACACACATTTAGAAAATCAGTAATTATGTTGAAATAATTATCAATAGTTTACTTTAATTAATTGAAATTTTAAGATGACGTTTTAAATAAACTTGTAAAGTAGATTTATTCATCAAAAAGAGAGTAGTTGTTCTTAGTGTAGGTCATGTTTCATCTTTTGAAGTAGTATGTCTTAGTCCGGAAGGGGATTATATTTATTTTACATGTTTATATAATTTTGAAATACTCAAAAATAAAATCCTTTTTTTTTACCCTTAAAGATCCAGTATATTGATAAATGAACTATGTAGCCAAGAAAACCATGAATACAAAGAGATTTTATTATGAGTAAATACTTTAAGATAGTCACATTAGGCCATATATGTTTCTTAGTATATCCAAATAACAGTTACCCTAATACAACTAAGTAAGTAAAACGTTTTAGAGTTATAAGAACATTGATAAAGTGACTAGTAGAAACTTTAGTTTAACCATTTCTATACATTCAATCCAAAGCTACTTTACCAACGGAGGTACGTAAATTGAACATATAGTAAATTAAGAAACATTGTTTCACCTAACAATTTAATGATCGAGGTAGATTTAGACTAAACCTCTTCAAACATGTGCTAACTTAGTTGCATGATTAAACTTATAGGTAACGAGTGCTTCAAAACCTACTTTGTTTATATAATAACATTGCTATTCGTACAAGTAAAAGATTTAGGCTCTCTTCGACGGGACATGTAGCGGGAATTAGAAGAAATTAGAAGACGTTAGCGGAATTCAGTCCCCTTGAAAATACAAGAATGCTACTATTTTTTAGAGAATTCCACCCTCATTAGCAGAACACATTACGTATTCCGCTCATGCCGGATAAAACGTTAGCGTGTACCGCAACAGCAATTTTGTTTAACTTTTGTGGCTCAATAATTATTTACTCTGGATCGATTTGTTGTTTTCCTAGCTATGAGAATATTAGTTGCTTGGTTTTCCGGTAATACAAAAGTTGAGCTGACAGACACTTCCTTTATTTAACTAATGTGAACAATTCATAACCTAATCATCTTGACAATTTATTATGTTCCTAAATCAGCCATATGCATCATGTGAACCAAATACTTTATCATTTGCATGAGGCATGTCTATCTTAATGTACCCACTCTAGTTCAATAGATTTGACTCGCAAAATCAATCAAGAACTGTAATTGGATCTTCAAATATCCAAATGAAAAATGATAAAATGTCAATTCTTTTTTTTTGATCAAATAAGGGCGAGGCCCTAGCGGAGGAACGGACTAAGCTCTCGTACGACGAGAGAAAGTCCGACCCTCAGAGTTCTCAAGCAAAAAAGGCAAAGAGTCCAATGGAGGCTCAACAATAAAATGACAACCAAGTGGGAAATTGAAAGCTAAACGAGCGAGGGAGTCGGCGACGGCATTCGCTTCCCTGAAGACATGAGTGACGCGGACGATCCAATCCCGCGAGAGGAAGCCTTGACACTCCTTGGCCAGGCTAAAGAGGGGGTGAGTCGAGCTGGGGGCTTTGAGGGCGAGATGCACCGCAAGGGCGGAGTCGGATTCAATCCAAATATTCTTGAAACCTTTCTCCCAAGCAATGGCGAGCCCGTTCCGAATGCCCCAAAGCTCAGCCATCGGAACCGAACACATGCCAATATTATGCACGAAGCCCCCCAACCAAGAGCCGGTGGCGTCCCGGAAGACCCCCGCCGCCGTGGCCCTCCCATTTCCATCCATCGCACCGTCCGTGTTAATCTTGACTTGGTCAACTGCCGGTTTGCACCACTCAAAAACAGCAGCCAAACTCAGCCCGTCATTGATGTTCACGCCTCTGGCCTCCCACGCAATTTTGTACTCCTTCGCCATATTCAGCACAAACCCGACCGGGTTGAGCAGCTCCTTCGCCTCGCCGAACACCGCTTCATTTCTCCACCGCCACGTCCACCACAAAGCAGTGCAAAAAGCCGCAGACCACTCCACTCCTCCAGCCACCGTGTGCTTGGACAACATATTGGCTTGCACCCAAACTGCAAAACGACACTAAAAAAAATCAGCAACATCCGAAGGCAAAAGCATACTAAGCCAGAAACGTTTGATTTTAGGACAATCTCTAAAGAGATGATCAAGGGTTTCAACTTCCCTGTTGCATAGCTGACACGTATCCACCTCCGTAAGGTTCCGGCGCCTCCTCTCTGAATTAGTTAAAACCCCGCCACTGAGGGCCATCCACAAGAACAAGCGCGCCCGCTCCTGAGCCTTGATCCTCCAAATCGTCTTGTACACATCCTTGTCGACCCAAGAAACACTGTGCGTGTTGCATAAGAGCTCATAGGCTGAAGACACCGAATAGTCGCCATCAGTAGATGGGCACCACACCACCGTATCCTCCGCATCCTCGACCAAACCGATCGCCGCCAAACGCAGGACCATGCAGCCCGGCAAGAGCTCAGAAAGAACCAACCAGTTCCAACCACCCTCTTGGCACCAGTAGTCGCGAATAGGCCTTAGCAAATCCTCATCCCTGACCGACCCAATCGCAACATCAGCGAGCTTCTCCTCCCCGATCCAAACATCGGTCCAAAAACAGATCGTCCGACCATCCCGAACAATCCATCTCGTACCCTTGTTAAGAACATGCTTGAAGCCCTTCTTCATACTTTGCCACACATACGATGCGCCCCCCGGATTCGACCTGTCTTGGCGCACATATTTGGCCTTCAAGGCCCTACTCCAAAGACTCACATCATCCTGGAGAAAGCGCCAACACAGTTTGCCTACTACCGCAAGATTCATCGTTTTCATGGGCCGAATGCCGAGGCCCCCGACCCTTTTAGGCTTGTTAATCACCTCCCAAGCGACCGTGTGGATTTTCCGAGACCCCGCATCATGCCCCCAAACAAAGTTCCGCACCACCATATCGATCTTATCACACAACTCCCGCGGGATGATAACCGTACCCATAGTGAAGATAGGTATCGAATTCAACACCGAGCGAGCAAGCGTAACCCGCCCCGCCATACTTAAATACCTGCTCTTCCAAGAGGCCAGCCGCCCATTCACTTTGTCCAACAAAGGCCCAAACGTCTCCTTAGTGACTCTTGAATGGAGAATCGACATCCCGAGATAACTCCCTAAGTCCGAGGTAACCTCAAAACCCGCCTCTCGCTTCAAGCCCTCCACGGTTCTCACGTCAACGTTGGGAGAAACATACAGTTTCGACTTCGCAACGTTAACCTTCTGACCCGAAGCACTACAAAACTCCCTCAGCAGCTTGTTGATCAACTTGATCTGGCGAACCGAAGCCTCCGCAACGAGCACAATATCATCCGCAAAGAAAACATGGGACACATCCGGGCCATTTCTAGTCAGCTTAGCCGGCTTCCAAACCCCCTCATGAACTGCATTCATGATCATGTGGCTCAACCTCTCCATACAGAGGATAAAAAGATAAGGCGAGATCGGATCACCTTGTCTTATACCTCTAGCCGGTTTGAAACTCTCCGTTGCCTCTCCATTCCAAAGGAGTCTAGTAGACGTCGTAGAGATACACTCGAAGATCCAATCAGCCCAGCACGCCGGAAACCCCGCATCACGAACCGACTCAACCACGAAGTTCCAATCAATCCGGTCATAAGCTTTCTCAAGGTCGATTTTCAAGATCATCCAACCTTTACGCCCCTGCTTTCTTCTCATCGAGTGGACAACCTCTTGCACAAGAACAATATTGTCCGAGATTAGTCTCCCCGGAAGGAAACTCCCCTGCATCGGGCCAATAAGCGTACTTAGCACCGGCCTCATCCGATTAACTAACACTTTCGTAATGACTTTGTAGATAACGTTGCAAAGGCTAATGGGCCGAAACTGGTTGATCCTTTCGGGTTTCGCCACCTTAGCAAGCAGCACAATCAAGGTCTCATTCACTCCCTCCAAGAGCTTCCCGGTTCTGAAAAACTCCTTCACAAATCTGCGCACTGAAGAGTCGACCGAGTTCCAACACTTCTGGAAAAATAAGGGCTGAAACCCATCCAGGCCTGGCGCCTTGGAGCTCCCCATCTGCTTAATCGCTACATCAATTTCCTCATCGGAAATAGCCACCACAAGACTGTCCCACTGACTCGGCTCAAGGTTCGGAAAATTGCCCAAACTGACCCCCTGAACTCCTCCCCTATCGTCGGACCAAGAGAAGAGGTTCCTGAAGTAATTCATGGCCAGCCGTTCCACATCAGCCTTAGTCGTAATAAGCTGCCCAGAATCGTCCACGAGCCCATCGATCCTATTCCTTCTCCTCCTGCTATAGTCGAAATGTGGAAGAACGAAGTGTTGCGGTCCCCCGCCACGAGCCAATTCTCCCTCGACTTTTGCCACCAAAGAATTTCTTCTTGCTCCAGAATACTATTAAGTTCAAGTTGCAGCTTGCAATTCAGATCGATGAGGAACTGATTCGGATTATTGCCACAAGCCTTCTGGATACCCGCTAACCGTTTAAGAATACTGCGCTTCTTGATATGAATATTCCCAAACGTTTCAGTGTTCCATTTGAGCAGGACGTCGCGAAGAGACAGCAGTGCCTGAGGCGTAGTCTTCGAATCTTCTATACTTCGATCTACGATCAATAATATTAAGATTAAAATCACATCCAAATTCATGCCTATAAAATTGCAACTGTTTGCATCTGTAATGGATCGACGTTGCTTTGCCCATTACATCATAGAGAGGGAAATTGAACTTGTAACCTAATCGGTGTTAATTTTTTAATTACTCTTTTTTTGGGGGGTCAGATTTTTTAATTACTCTCTACATTAAGTAATACTTGTCATTTTAGCTAGTTTGATTGAGTTGTTAAGACACGCTTGTCATTTTATATATTTTAACACACTTTTTCCAAAATTATCCTCGATAGTTGAAAAGAATTATCTAAATATATACTATAATAGAAAATAAAAGATCTTCACAAAATTGAGGGTATTAAGTCCAAATCATCTGACTTCTTAATTTTTAAGGCACATCTTAAAATGACATGTATTTCTTAACGAAAGGAGTATTAGACTTTCTTGACGGTTTAATTAGAATTTTTTTGTAGCTTGATACCCTACTTTTTTATGGTCGAAAGCTTAACCCTCTATATAGACAAAGAGAATTGATTAATTAATCGAATACTATTGACGTCAAACCTCACTAGTGTAACGACGGTGTTCTAACTTTTAGGTGGTACCATAGTGACTTAAGTGATTCCTATAGACAGCAAAACAAACAAATTGGTAATATACACGTACATGACAGTTGTGACAACTAGGAAATATCAAGGAAGAAGAGATCAAATAGACTGTTTGCTATAATTTCCAAAGAGATACGTACGTATTATTATGGTTTATTCTTATCGATCTTGTCTCCAAGTTAAGCCAAGATGTTTTCTTCCCCAACACACAAATTTGGATACATGCATCGATGTTGGTTTCGTTTGCTAGCCTAGATAGTGCATGTCTGCAATCACAGATCTAGATCCCTTGGTGAATCCAAATCCAAATCCAACCCTATGTCGTCATATCCAAATCACATGATTTACAATCTCATATTCCCCGGCTAGCTCATTCGAGTGCATGCAATCAATCTTCATTTAGATAAACAAAAAGAAACTACTCCGTATATATTAATAGTCTTCATAATGCGACTGTTTGAGCTCTATAAGTCACATATGAGCCACAATATATTGAATTTTGTACACTTACGTACATTTACAAGCTTAAAAATGGACAATATCACAAATTGCGGGTTCTTACTACCACTGTCTTGCCTAAGTAAGTTCATTTACTTGCTACCATTTGTAGTAAAGTTAGAGAAGGTCAAATATAATGCCATATTTGTACATGACGACACGTGTCATTCATCTAGAGCTCCGAACAAGCCGAAAGCTACCAAATGCACATCATCACTTTGCCCAAAAAGGATAAATCGGGTTGTAAAAGTGGGCCTCCATAATAATAATAGTCGTAATTGTTATTACTGTATATTATTAGTATTACTATTGTTGTTAGTATTATTTATTACGGAGTACTATTTTTTTTTTTGATGAAAATTACGGAGTACTATTTGGAAAGAAAGAAAGAAAAACAAAATTGAAGAAGAGCATAGGATACCAATTTGGGGATCAACAAAAAACAAGGCCACCGAAAGAATACGTGCATATAATACGAGAGAAGGGGACGAAAAGACGTCGCTCGATCAATATAAAATTGGCATTATTAATTAATATATATAGTATTTGTTACTATTTGTTTTCGTGAAATTAAATGAATCGGTACACCAAATAGTCAAATGCCAACACTCATTTGATGCATCTTAACACGTGAAATGTTCCCTATCCTTTCCCATTCTCACACCTTATCACGATCTCAAATCGAATCAAACGTAACAAATACATGCACGATCGCTTTCACCTTTCACAATTGAGTTGATAGTTTCAACATATAACGCTTTTTTGTTAAATAATGTTGATATGTGTTATGTGCATTAGGTTAATTGAGGTTGACCATTATGATAAATTACTATGAAAAAAGTGGTTCATATATGTATGAGTTCGAGACAGGTTAAAAATACAGTATTTAGGATGTGATTTAAAGCTCGAGCCTCAATTGGTCAATTTCTTAAAACTAGTTTAAGTTACTCCTAAGCCATATGCACAACTTTTAAGAAATGTAGTACTAACTAGACTAAAGTAAATATGTACGTTTAAATTCGACCAAAAAAAAAATATATTTACGTTTAAAGTTTTACGTGTTATTTATCCTACAAGGATCGAGTAGTACTATTATATATTGGAAAGTACAACTTTTAACATGCGGACTATAGTATATGGATACATACAAAAGTATGGCTTTTTTAAATTAATACTGTATTTCACTAAATAGATCTCTAATTAAAACCAACAGGCCCAAAGTACGTATTAGCTAGCTAGTTTTAATCCTTATCTTCTTGAAGGTCAGATTCGCAATGAATCTAGAACAATGGAGTTGGATGAGATCGAATGTAGCTAAGAATGATAAGGTTTACCTAATTATTTACTTGTAATTAAGGAGGATAATTAAACTCAGAAAACCTTCTCCATTTTCACATCTACCGAGACCTTAAAAATTAGTGGGATTTTTGAGAGCTTAAACTAATGGCAACACACCCTAAAGTATGGAATCAACTACAAGCTAGTCATGTTTGCTTGTCCTTGACATAAAGCCTATTCGAAAATTGTAAATGCAACTATATGTCGGGAATAAAAGTTTGTTATAGTAGTCTTTTTGAAGGAAATGGAATTATTTCACGTTCGAGAAAAAAAAAAGGGTGCATTTGGTTTTTACCAAGAGAAAATTATTTTGGCTTATAATTTTAATGATATGGGAAGAGAATGGAAATAATGTAACATATTAAAATGCAATTAAACCCTCTTTGATCTCATCCACAAAATTAATGCGTGGTTTGGGTAGGTACACCTATTACCTATACGCATATTTCATCTCGAAATAAATACTAGTAATATTTTACGAGTATAGTACTCCCTCCGTTTCAAAATAAATGACTATTTGGACATTGCACATATATTAAGAAAAAAAGTGTTATTCCTATATTGCCCCTATCAAATGTAGAGTTAATTATTTGGGTAGAGAAATATGAAAAAGTGTAATGATTATGATAAAGATAATTATTAGGGGTATAGATGGAAAGAGATGAAAAAAAATGTGAAATGGTCAAGTATTATGAATGGTCATGTATTTTGAAACGGAGGGAGTATGAAATAATGGAATCAATTTTAACCCATTCCATTGTTTGTTGGATAAAAATATGCAATAGTTAGGTAAGAGTTGCGCTTTATATATATTTCATCCCCTTAAAAGATGTGAACCAAACAAGCCTCTAAAAACTACTCAATTATTGATCAAGATTTTGGCCATTGAATATTTAATAGAAATGGTCCTTTTTCATAGGCGGGAATGGCCTCATATTTCAAAAAATTCATACTACTATAATATACAGGAATATAGAAATGGCTTAGCTAGCTATTCTTGGGCACATCATTATGCATGTTCTTATACATCTCAGAAAGAAAAAGAATTCATTTTCCAATATTTTCTTGGGCATATCATTATGCTATTGATAATCTCAACTTAACTAATTCTTTACAATGGAACTTCAGGTTACCCATAATCTCATTTCTCTAGGCTTTTGGGTTAAGGCAATTTCCATTTTTGCGTGAAAAGTAGTACTTATTTGAACTTAAAATGCTTTTCTTTCAAATAAGTACATTTTGCACCATGAAAACAATTTCTAAACTTATCAAAAAATAAAAATAAATGACCATAAAATGACCTATTTTTATACTAATAGAATGTCTCAAACCTAAAATGAAACAAGATTAAAATTATAGTAGGATTAAAGAAATAAATGCATAATTTAGATCTACTAGAATATTAAATCGCACCATCCGATTTACTGTATTAGTTTTTATTTTTATTTTTTGAGCACTCCGATTTATTAGCTTGTCTAAACACAATGAACCGGTTTAATAAAATAATGGGGTGGGAAATCCAGCGATCATGACATTTTCTCTCACCTTTCTCCTTTAGAAGAAAAGTGAACATTTTATTTTTATTTTATTTTGTCCACCTAACAAAATAAGCTGGTAATAAATTGTTCAGATTTTTTTTACCCGTTATAAACAAACCCAAAAGATTCTTTGTGAGATGCGGTTTACCGTTTACTTGCCTTTTCAAGCTACTAGGATTTTGGTTTAATAGCCTTCACTTTGCACGTTCAAGACATTCTTTGCTTACGTTATTTTTATATCATCAATTTCACTCCATACTTCAACCACGTCTATTTACATAACATTAATTAACTCTTAAGTCAATCATTCTTATCCTCGAGAATCACACTAATCACCTTAGTTAATGATGTCACAGATTCCTTCTTTACCTAACCTTATCTAAGAGTTTCACATCCAAAGAAAAAACAATACAGAAAAGAATCAACATCATATATGAACACATTCCATATATACACCATTCAATTTCTTAGTTTCCAACTTACTTCGTACCAGGATTTACAAGATAAAGTAAGCTCGATGATCTCGCGCGAGTAATTGATGGTTAACTTAATGAGCATTCTCAAGTTTGGTTGTTTGGTTGGTGCTTCCTACAAACAAGCACTTTGGTTGGATGTGGGAATTACAATTCTTATGAATTTACTTTCCATGTTTTAACTTCCCTGAAGTTACAATTCATGGGAAATTAAAAAAACATGTTTGGTTATATTTAAATTCACAGGAATTCAAATACTGTGTTTTGTTTGGTTTAATGGGGAAGTTTGTAGAAATTTAAATAAAATTACAATTATAACCTTAAAAATAGAAAATTAATTAAAAAATTAGAGATTTAAAAACCCTGGAATTCATGGGGGTAAACTGGAGAATTAGTAGGAAAAAAAACACAGGAAGTATATCTTACACACCCCTCCCTAGGTATTTGCAATTACTACGATATGGAGGAATTTAAAAATCCTAGAATTTAAAATCACGTGTTTTTGAATCAAAACTTGTTTAACCAAACACCTATATTTAGTACCAAATTCTAGGATTTTCTAATTCTCATGAATTATGAAAGCAACCAAACAAGCACTTAGGAAGCATAATTGAAATCTAAAGAACATTTGTAAGGGGTCAGAAGAAGTTAAAGATACTCTATTCGTTAAGTTAAAGATGTTATTTTAGAATTTGTTCAAGAATTTATGAAATTTGGCGGTTTTACTTCAATATTATATTTAGAAAGTTCACTTATTTGTGACACGTGACATAAATTTTTATGAAGATTCTGAGTTTAAAATTTAATAGGGCTCAAAACATACACAGACCTCTTATCTTATACGTTTTGGTCACTTAGGCACCTCACCTTTGAAACAGGCCTATGGGATACCTGTACTGACAAACCTTACCTATTAAGCACTTCTTATGTGACGTGGCAATGTGTGTGTATGGGACGTGTGCCACATCATTTTCCCCTTTTGCCATGTTACTTACACATGACGCGACGTCATATTTTTAATAATAAAATAATTTTTTTTAAATAATATTTAACTAATAAAATTTTATTTAAATAATAATTTTAATAATACAATTTTTTTAATTTATTATTAACTTTATTACTAATTAATGAAATATTATTATTGTACTATTAAAATTATTACTAAATAATAAAATATTATTATTTTGTTGTTAAATTATCATTTAATAATAAAATATTATTATTTTATTATTATACTTATTATCTAATAATAAAATATTATTATTTTGTTATTAAATAGTAAAATATATTATAATTTCAGCATATATAAAATTTATTTTGGAAATTGTAATATATTTTATTATTAAAATATGTATAAAGCTTGATACTTATAACCCGTGATCCTTTATGATCCGAACCCGACTCAACTCGAAATAATAATATTTTATTATTAGATAATAAATTAAATAATAAAAATTTATCATTAAATGATAATTTAACAATAAAATAATAATATTTTATTATTAAATGATAATAAAGGTCTCAAATTATAATACATTACCAAACTATTTAAAGGTTATTACAAGAACCTGAGTGATCGTCAAGGCAAATATAAAACACAACTCAATAATACTTACACCACATGTATGTTTCTGTGCCAACGAGTATAAGAAACACTATGAAATAAATAATCACAGTTACTAGTTTGTAATAGGTCCAATCGTGTCCAACTCTCTTAGCAAGTTCTTTACAAGATGTATCCACATCCTTGAAGAGTGCTTGCTTAGGAGTGTCTTTGTCCTTTAATGCCTTTTCATTCTGTAAGGAATAAAATGTAAGAATAATTTCAGATATATTTTTACTTGAAGAAAAATAATTTAACATATTATTTAAAAAACAAAAAATTACCTTTTTGTGGAAACTCTTAAGGGTCTTCCTCAAATACATCTGAGATAGGTGACTGAGAGCTAAATCCTCCCATTGCTTTGAAATATTCCTCAAAACAGCAACACTTGCCTCTAGATTTTCCAGATACAACTCGTCTTGTTATATTGAGATCAAAGTTTTGACATGGAAAAAATTAGGGGAGAAAAAAGAAGAAATTGTGTATAACACAACAACAACAACAACATTTACCCAGAAAAATCCCACAAAAGCAGGATCTGGGGGGTCAGGATGGAATTAAAGTATGAATTGATAAGCAATGAAAAATGTCTTACCCACAGCATAAGACAACCACTGTGTTGGCACAATGACCATATCAAAATCTGTGTACCTTCCTTTGTCAAATCAGTTGTGCCTAAAGATAAAAGGATAAAAGGCAGAATTAGCATATCAGAATATGAAACAATAAAAAGCATATTTAAGAGTAACAACACCTTCTTCGGCGGCTTGAATTGCTATACTGAATATTTGCTGGGAGAATTCTTCCATCCTTTCGCTTTCAGGGATACCAGCTAGAGCAATCTCTTTAAGGGTTGGGTACAAAGCCTTAAACCTTTCAGTTGCCTACAAAAAAAAAACACAAAATCATATTGTCCAACGGTATATAAATGCTTTTATAGGATAAATCTTGTTCCATCACAAATCACATACCTTTGTTCTAGCAGCTGACACAGGATGTGTCTGTTTCATTAAAATCTCAAAAGAGTAAGATGGAATCAAATAGATCTGAACAACATTGTCCATGAAAATACTATAATTTGTGATATATTGTTGTCTTGTAGAGAAATGGTTGCATGAGCGATGAAGGTGTTATCTACACTACATATGATGTTAGGTTAGAGCATACATCAAAAACACATATAGATTTAACTATCATCTTGTTTGGTTGTTCACTCCTATAATAGATGGAATAGGAGGAGATATTTAAGTTTGTTTAAGTTTTTCAAATTGATGTTAGATTTACCTTATTGTATTTTTTCTCTTAAGCGGTAAACAATCATATATTAGGCAACTATTTGAGATAGATTTCAAGAGTTTTCGAAAAAAATAAAATCACGTTAACAATCCAGATAATAAGAATATTGACTTATGAGTCAAATAAAATCACGTTAACAATCCAGATAATAAAAATATACTAGATTGGAGATGATCAGGAAGGATCCTAGCAGCGGCGTCCGCAACAGTAAGCTTAGGCTTCAATTCGGCCCTCTCCTCTTTCAAGTTTTTTTTTTGGGTTGAAACGCCTCTTTGAAGTTTTGCACCAATATAATCTACTGTTCGAATTGAATATATGCTAATCAAGTATCCATCGTCTCAAATTGGCCACAGCACGCATGATCGATCGTTAGGATCGTATATCATATCAATATATATACTAATATATATTAAAACCGAGTAATTTCGAGCCTCCACGTTGATTTTGATCCCACTTTATGACAATTTTTATGTTTTATTTTTTAAAATTATCTGATCTTTAATTTTATCTATTTTCCTTATCCATTTAATATCTATCTTTGAAGCCAAACTATTTATCTTTAAAATTTCCTTATTTTATTTTTATGTATTTTTCCCTTATTTTTTTTCAAGAATAGGCATTTAAAAAATTTTATTTCTCATATTAGGCTCGGGTGAAAAATTATTCCGAAAATAGGCACTATTTTGCTAAGAGTGCCAGTGGGTTTTTGGTCAGTATAAAGGCGCCGTACTGCATAGCGTCTTTGGTGCAATACACGCTGGTCCTCCTAGTGTGTTTGCAGTAATGAAAATCCAGACTTCCGTACACATAGGCTATAGCAATAATTTTATAATGGTAAAGATATAATATAATTGTAAAAGAAAAATAAATTAATCACATTATATATACGTTTTAAATACTTAATTGAAAAAATTAAAATGTGACAATTAGAGTGGTCAAAACCCGACTCGGTCCAAAATGACCGACCAACTCGAACGAAAATTTTAGGGTTGAAACTCGATAAAAAATAGAAACGAGCAAGGAAAAAAACCGAACTCAATTGACCCGAAACTGATTGGGTTTATACCTAACCTAACACAATTCACTAAAGATGCATATGTATTTATATATTAAATTTGTATTAAAGACAATTTAATTTATTAAAGATAATCTAGGCAGCGTTCTTCCCGATCTTGTGTTTTATTTAGTACTCCCTCCGTTAAGAAATACACGTCGTTTTAGAGTTTATCTTAAAAATTAAGAATTTAAATGATTTGACTTTAACACCCTCAATCTTAGGAAGATCTTTTATTTTCTAGTATAAATTTAAGTAATTGTTTTAAATTAGTGGGGATAATATTGGAAAAATAGTGTTAAAATATCTAAAATGACAAGTATTTCTTAACAACTCAATCAACTTAAAACGACAAGTATTTCTTAACGGAGGGAGTAAAACGCTAATTCGGTCTGCGGTTCTGCATGATTAAATGAATATATTCGCTAAAATGAATCAGACGAATATATTCGATAGTTAGTAAAGGTGTCAAACGGGTCGGTTCCGACGGGTTCGAGTTCGGTCTTTTCGGGTTCAGGTTGAGTGCGAGTTTAGGTCAATTGGGTTAAACTTAAAATTCAAGTCAGGTTGGATCTTAACAGGTTATTGTGCAGGTTCGTGTTCGGTCTTTTCGGATCGGGTCAGGTTTTGACCGCTCTAGTTGTAACATTTTAGTTTTTTTAAACCTCTTCTCTGCTTCTTAATTACTCTTGGGAATGTGTTCTTGTTTGACCAATCTACACCTTGATCTGCTAAGGTTTATGGTTTTAACTGCGTGTCTTTTTACCCAGACCAGATTGGGAGACGGTGAGCAATGGATGACGTCTTTGCTGTTAGGCTCAGTTTTCTTTGATTGATTTTGTGATATATTGTTGTCTTGTAGAGCAATGGTTGCATGAGCGATGAAGATGTCATCTAAACTACATGTGATGTTAAATTAATTAGAGCATACATCAAAAACTCATATAGATATAACTATCAAAAGTATTTGAAACAAGTTCTAACTTACTCAAAGTTTATTTTCCAACTCATCAAATGCCCCTGTGTTACCAGTCAACTTCTTTTTCTTTTTTGGATATCAACTGAATATAGTCGTAAGTCAATAGAGGCTTGATAAATTGGACAACTCGGGCACTTGTCAACACACAATTTGACACCAAAACAAAAAAAGCGTTGTTTTTAGAGCAATCAAACCAAATTCGGGAGAAACAAAAAGCTAAAAATGACCTTAATGACACCTCAACAATGAATCAAACGATAAGTTTGATTCTTAAGTTTAAAACATTAGCAAGCCGGGCTAATTGGGATATCATGTAATTGGTCAGGTTAAATATCCGGATTGGGATAAATTTGATTATTATGTTTGATTCCTTCTAAAGTTTTTTCACGACAACTTCGATCAGATGAAGAGAGATTGAGAGAACTAGCTAGAGACAATTTAATATATGGATTGGGGCATAATTGGTATATCATATAATTTCATTCCATTATAAGATTCCAAATGAAAAGGTGTCGCTTTAGAATTTGGAAATGTTAAAATTTAAAGGTGTCGTTTGAGAATTTGTCCAAAAGTTTAACTTGTCATTCTACAATTTTAGAAGGACTTAATTATAAGCATAAAATACTTTATTCGTTAAGTGAAAGATGTCATTTTAGAATTTGTACAAAAATTTAAGAAATTGGTTGGGTTTACTTTAATATCTTCAATGTTATTAAGATGTTTATATTTCATTATATATTTAGATAATTATTTTTAATCAATGAGGAATATGGAAAACAACGCGCTAAAATATTTAAAAATATTATAATATTATTATATGGATGTACATGGATAAGCTTAAAACCCTAGATTTGATCTTATCCCATCTGTTGTACTCTATATAAAGACCCTTATGGGTGACCTAACAATATAAACCTGATCTCTCTTCCTCTCTTAATTCTCTCTATTTGTTTAAGATTTCTCCTAATTTATAACACGTTATCAGCACGAGTGCTCTTAATTAGTTTTAGTTCGTTAATTTGCTCTCAATTCATGTTTGGGTATATATGCATACGTTTTTGATACGTATTGTGTTTCGTACTTTTGACAGATACCATGTATCTGTATTGCATCCAATTATTATTTTCCATCGGTTGTTTTATGCATACAACTTATTTATCATCTGTTTACTAATCTTCGGTTTAAGAATTCATGATTAAGAGAAACAATTTTTTTTCAAATCGTATTTGAATAAATGCATGAGTTCAAGGTCCTAAATAACCCCGTACCTAGCATGAACTAGGAGTAGTACAAGAAACATGAGTTTATGTTATATTCATAACTAGTCTTAAATAACCCCGTACCTAGCATGAACTAGGAGTTCAAGGTCATGGTTGACCAACCTCTTGCATGCCTGGAGCATGCCTCCTCCGGAAGAGGATGTGAAAGAGGTCACAATATATTACGCATGCGGCCGCTAGTCATGGTTATGACTTATAGCTAAGACGTTAGGGGTAAAATTGATGTCGAGAAGGACATCTGAGATAAGGGATATCCCATAAGTGATAAGAACCACAACTTATGAGTATAAGTGTGGAGACCGGTCTAATCTAAAGCAAAGTTCTGAATGCAATCATTTTTTAGGCATCTAATATTAGTATCGTGATAATGGTTTATCTGATTTGAGTTGATGAGATCCCAAACTAACGTAATTGATAGCTAGGCAAGGGCTTATGCATAACATACACGACTTGGAAGAGTCATTGATCCATTAGGGTCATGAAGTCGTTAATCCAATGTGGAGAGACTGCTTATAGAAAATTCTCTTACTTGAAGCTTATCTCTAGAAGAGATTAACTGCTTCGGATGTCCTCCATCTCCCTAGATAATTTTGAAGTACTGCCACACAAAAGGAAAGTTGGGATTAAACGAGAGGATTAGGTCCTTGTAGTTTAAAGAATACCTTGAGCTTATAAGCGGTGATCAATATTTTGCTCGGTATTAAGATTGTCACTTTGGCGAGGTGAGAATCCCAACTTTAGGGGGAGAAGATAAGTGAGACTAAAAGTTAAAGCAATTGCATGGGATGCAATTTGCTATTTTAGATCCAAAGATAACTAAACTAGAAGTTTAGTGGATCGTATAGCTCGCATGCTACCAAATATTGTAATGATATACATAAAAGTGACAAAGTCAAGTCACATACACTAGCCTAGGTTGTACCACCTCGTTTAGAGATTTCAGAAGTAACTCCGAACAAAACAATTAATTCTCAATCACACCGGAAGTGTGAAGAAACAATTAGGCTCTAAAGATATCATTCCCCAAAAGAGGAAAGAGCCGATAACATCACAAAAGGGGTGATGATATTTCAACTATACACAAACATGAAGATAGATTTCCTGAAGAAATTCTATCTAAAGACTCTAAAAGCAAAGAGAATAATATTGGCGACAATTTGGGATTGTCGATGAGTAATGTAAATATGTAATCATTGATATCTTTGCTTGTTCAGTTGGAATCAAAGTCGAGCGATAATGATCCTTGAATAAAGGAGGAACGTCGACATTGAAATGGTTAAGAATGCTGGAAATAAGCTATTCGAGTATAGCTACATTTGCTATATAAACAAGATGTTTTTGGGCCTGAAGTTCCAACACCATAGAGTATAAAATCAGTCAACCATATATCGGATTCAAAGTTTGACTGATTGTACGAGATTTATAAAGTCTTGAGTGAAGTACATAGAAATGTGCTCACACATTATGGATGCAATCACGCTCAGATTCTTGTTGCTTTAGTCGATGGGCGACTTAAGATGCAACCCATGAATGTTGTAATGACTTGTCAATGTGGGTCATTAAGTACCAACATATACATGAAAAATCCCACAAGGATTGAAATTGGCTGAAGCATTTGAATCAAAACCACATGATGTGCATTCAGTTAAGCTCAAATGATCCCTATATGGACCGAAGCAATCGGATACGATGTGGTAAAAACCGCCTTAGTGAATATCTACTAAGGAAATGATTTATGAGTGATCAAATGAGTCCTATGTTCATGTAATACTTTTTGTTGATAACCTGATCTCTAGAAGAGGTCCACTTAACCAATTACATGAAAAGAGAATTTTGATATGAAGGACTTATGAACTACCAAGTATTGTCTCGGCCTGCAGTTCGAGCATATATAGAAAGGGGTGAAGGACCACTTCGATTAGGTCTATATATGGTAGTAAGATCGCTAAGTGTAGAAAAAGATTATCTTCTTTCCTTATTAGAAAATAAAGAGATATTGAGTGCTGAAGTACCATATCTCAATGCAATAGGGACATTAATGTATCATGTTCCATTGCCTTAGCAATGGCGTTTAATTTGGTAGTGAATTCTCCGTCTCCCTAAAACATACAATAAAGATTGTTGGTCCAAAAGTACCAAATCTTTCACAAAGACACATGAGGGCATATATGTGTCATATGAAGAATGTATGTTTAATTGAGGGGGAGCAATATATACGACTGTATTCTTTTTCCCTTGACTTTGGTTTTTATCCCACTGGGTTTTTCCAAGTAAGGTTTTTAACGAGACAGTTCGTCATACAAGGTCCATAATGAGACAATCTCGACCTGAAGCTCGAGATACGCGAAAGAATGAGATCTTATATTTGTCATTGAATCAAGTTGAAGAAGATCCAACGGAGGTATATGAAGATAATGAAGCTTGTATTGCTCAAATCAACAAATGATCATTAAAGGAGATACGACACAACATATGTCATTGACAAGTTTCTCCAATTTCAAGATTCAACTCAAAGGCTGGATGGATGCTCAATTCAATCAAGCATGGAAGATAAATTTCGAGTCAAGAGAGAGAACAACACTGCACTCTTTTTCTTTTCGTCTTGGTTTTGTCCCATTGGGTTTTCCAGACAAGGTTTTTAACGAGGCAGTTAGGGGTGTACATCCAAGGGGGGTGTTATAATATTATTATTATCGGAAATGGATGTACATGGATAAGCTTAAAATTCTAGATTTGATCTTATCCCATCTGGTGTACTCTTTTTATAAAGACCCTTATGAGTGACCTAATAATATAGATCTGATCTCTCTTCCTCTCTTAATTCTCTCAATTTGTTTAAGATTTCTCTTGATTTATAACAAAAAAATATTTCTTAAAATTATAATGGAGCTTTTTAAAGGATGGATTATCATTTTATGATTTTATTTTAGTTTATCTCAAGTAGAGAACTCACCGTTATGTCTTCTTTATTTGATGGATTTAAATTACTACGTATGAATTAGTAGCTTAGATAGTAAGAGGGTAATTAACTTAAGTGGGTATTTTTTGAGTTGGCGAAAGCCATCGGCTTTTAAGAAACATAATGGGCCGATCGAGCCCATTCACAAGCTCTTCTCTACATGGGCATATAGGCCCATGAAGCTAGCCGTCCAACCCCATGAGGGAATTTATTAATCAGCTTGAATTCGAGTATGGGTTCAATTCGTAGTTTTCCCATTTGAGTGCAAGTCTTAACTAAGCTAAACTAAGCGCGCATGCGGAGATTTTAGTTAAATTGAAATGAGTGGTTTAAATTGGTTAATTTGGCTTACATTGGTAAGAGGTTAATGAAATGGGTTAAATCGGCCTGCAACTCCGGCTAGCTGCGTTGGCATGACTTTAAAAATGAGTTTCAATTTGAGTTTTAGGTTACAATATATGCTTCCTAAATTTTGAGAGATCTAGAACAATGACATACTTCAAACTTGAGAATGATATTCATTCTTATCTCAAAGTTGTCTATTAGGAAGTATGATAATTGCTTCCCTTGTAATTATGGTAGAATATGTTTAAAACTCAAATATGTCATGCCCGTTTAATCCATAAACACGATCAAACTCCAACAAATCAAATAACCATCAACCTTCGCTAGACCTGAGATTGAGTTGCCGTGTCCAAATTTAAAACATATTGCTAATGCTTTCATTTTTTAGGCACAGTATATTCAAATCATAGATTTACGTAATGCCGTTTGGTGCTAAAGGTCTCAAATTATACTGCATTACCACATAATTTAAAGTTCTAAGCGTCTATTACAAGAACCCGAGTGATCGTCAAGGCAAATCTAAATTTCAACTCAATGATACTTGAACAACACGTATATTGCTCTGCAAGCGAGTATAATAAACGCTAAGCCCCAAATACTCACGGCGACTAGTTTGTAATAGGTCCAGTCGTGTCCAACTCTCTTCGCAAGTTCTTTACAATATGTATCAGCATCCTTGAACAGTGCTTACTTTTGCTTAGGAGTGTCTTTGTCCCTTAATGTCTTTTCATTCTGCAAGGAAAAAAATGTAAGAATACTTTCAGATGTATTTTTACTTGAAGAAATTAACAGATTATTTAAAAAAATAGAAAATTACCTTTTTCTGGAAACTCTTAAGGGTCTTCCTCAAATACATTTGAGATAGCTGACTGAGAGCTAAATCATCCCATTGCTTTGACATATTCCTCAAAACAGCAACGCTTGCCTCTAGATTTTCCAGATACAACTCGTCCTGGAGATCAAAGTTTTAACATGAAAAAAAATAGCGGAAAAATAAGAAAAAATTCTATATAAAGAGCAATTATTAAAATATGAATTGATAAGCAATGAAACATCTCTTACCCACAACATAAAACAACCACTGTGATGGCACAATGACCATATCAAAATCTGTGTACCTTCCTTTGCCAAATCAGTTGTAACTAAAGATAAAAGGAAAAAGGCAGAATTAGCATATCAGAATCTAAAACGATAAAAAGCAAAATTACTATATCAACACCTTCTCCGGCGGCTTGAATTGCTATACTGAATATTTGCTGGGAGAATTCTTCCATTCTTTCGCTTCCAGGGATAGCAGCTAAAGCAATCTCTTTAAGGGTTGGATACAAAGCCTTAAACCTTTCAGTTGCCTACAAAAAAAACACAAAATCATATTGTCCAACGCTATATATATATGTATATATATATATATAAATCTTGTCTCATCACGAATCACATACCTGTGTTCTAGCAGCTGACACAGGATGTGTCAGTTTCATTAAAATCTCAAAAGAGTAAGATGGAATCAAATAGCTCCGAATAGCATTGTCCATTAAAATACTATGAGCAGTCGGAGCTGACAGAATGCTACAATAAGAGTACAACCATTTGGAATCAAGCGATAACAATAGTTAACAAAAAGGAAGCAGCAGAAAAAGCTTTACGATTGCGAACCTTTCAACCAATTGCAAGGTCAGATCATTTAATTGAGGATTGTTGGTGGATTTTCTGAACATTGGTAAAAGGTGTGAAGCCCATGCATAGAGGCCAATAGATAAATCTCCTTGGCAGGCCTTCAAGACAAGAAGATGAGATAGAGATTAACACAATCTTTTAATCTCTAATAATGAAACTAGTAAAATAAGGTGAATTAAGTAAGAACCTGAGCTATCATCCAAGCAATCACTTGGAGCTTATCTTGTACTGGATACTCAATATCATCCTTTAATGCGGTGGGTAACACACACAAAATGGCTTCGGGTTTCCCTCGTAATACCATAGCCAGAACAACAAATTCTGCAACCTGTAAAAGGCATCATCTATAATTGTAAAAGGAAGGAATCATGATGAAAACTAACGGGATATCGTATGGACAATAAGAAAGAAGGCAACATACTTGAGATTTTGATGATGATGAGGATGGTTGAGCTACCGAGCCTCTAATACTTGCAATCTGACTTGCTAAAATATTGTCTAGCAACTCCACAGTAAAGAGACTAAGAGTGGGCAGAGAGTATCCAGTGATCCAGTCGATGGATATTTTACGAACAGCATAGGGTACATTGGAAAGAGGAATCTATCAATCAAAAGAAGACAAAAACACAAGGGTTATCATTGATGGGTAACAAATTTGTGATCAACAGCAAGCAAGCAATTATACAGTAGTAAGTAAGATTGCAACCCAGCTTCAAAACTTACTTCAATAATGTTAGGGAGGGTAGAGTCCCTAAAAAGCTGAACCCAAGGGAAGTGAGTAGCAGCAACTCCAGAAAAGGCTAGGCGGAAATATTCAGCAAATCGCCTTAAGTGAGTACTCTCATTGCCAAAGGCCTAAATTTTAGCACACAAAAATCGAACATGCTCAATCAATCAAATCACAAATCAAAACAAAACAAATCAGAGACTTTAGAAACTGATCGAGAGAGTTTGATCACCGGTGGTAATTTGGCAAGGGAAGATTGGAGATGATGAGGAAGGATCCTAGCAGCGGCGTCCGCAACAGTAAGCTCCTTGATGGGAGCGTGGAAGGCGGCGTTTCCATCGTTGTCGGCGTCAATCTGGCAACTCTCCTCCTTCAATTTGGCCATCTCCTCAGTCATCGCCTCTTTGAGGTTTTCCAGTTCTTCGATACGACACCCCAATTCCTCACCTCGTGTTCCTTCCTCCATTGTTTGAGAGACAGCTAGAGACACCCCAAGTTGGGAATTAGGGCGAAATTTGAATTTGGGTTATTATCTAGGACCGTACGTGGCCAACACCACGTATGCCCGAGTTTATAACCAAATCCCCTATATATATATTCTCTACGTAGACTACATTAATGTAAAACTATTACTCTATTGCTTCATACGTATCTTATACAAAAACCTATGCCTAAGTTTAAAAGCTAACTCTTTTCTTCCAATATATTCTACTCATTATATGATAATAATCAAGTATTCATCGTCTCAAATTGGCCACAACACACCTGGTCGTTTGGATCATATATCATATATTTCTATCTTTTTCAACGTCCCAATTTTCCATATATATATATATATATACATATATATATATGCATGTTTGGAAACTAATATCTATCTATCTATACTATATATTAAAGCCGGGGGAATTCCAAGCTTACACGTTAATTCTGGCCTCACTTCATTAACAATTTTATATGTTTTATTTTTCTTACTTATCTAATCTTTATTTTTATCTTTTTTCTTACCCATCTAACATCTATGTTTGAAGGCATAATATTTGTCTTTAAAATTTCCTTAATTATCGAATTTTTAATTTTATTCCTTTTCTATTCATCTAATATCTATCTTTAAAGCAATATGATCTATCTTTAAAATTCCCCCTTATAAAGAAATGGATTGACTTGAACCCAGACAATCAATATCATTCTGATTTTAATATATCATAAATAAAATCACGAGTCGTGGTTATTATCTATGATTCATCTATCTATACTATATATTAAAGTCGGAGAATTTCGAGCCTCCACGTTAATTCTGGCCCCACCATTTATTTGATCAAAAAATAGTATTTAAGTATTCTAGTCGACAGGAAGTTGAGAGACCATGTAGTGCAGGTGGAGCGCACTAGCGATCGGTTGATGTTGGTAAAGGTTGCCTTGGGGAAGAAGGTTTTGAGTATTGTCAGTGCGTATGCTCCGCATGTGGGTTTAAGTTCTGAAGAGAAAAGAAGGTTCTGGGAGGACTTGGATGGCTTGATGAGGAGTATCCCGAGCTCAGAGCATCTAGTTATTGGAGGAGATTTCAACGGGCACATTGGAAAGGCTAAGGATGGATTCGATGAGGTTCATGGAGGCTTCGGGTTTGGAACCAGGAATGAGGGTGGTCGAGCCTTGTTGGAGTTCGTAGATGCTTTCAGGTGTATTGTGGTAAATTCTTGGTTCAGGAAGAGGGAGGATCAATTGGTAACGTTTCAGAGCGCGATGAGTAAAACACAGATTGATTTCTTTGTGGTTAGGAGGGCAGATAGAGGAGGGTGCAAGGATTGCAAGGTGATCCCCTTTGAAGGTTTGTCGACGCAGCATAAGTTGTTAGTTTTGGACTTCAGGTGTTTGGGCAAGCAGAGTTCGGTGTTTAGCAAATCGCAACCGAAAATCAGATGGTGGCGTCTTTCGGAAGCAAATGGGCAGAGTCTGAAAGAGAGGATCTTCGAAGAAGCTGACGCAAAAGGGGCTTGGCTTGAGAGGAGAGATGCAGACGAGATGTGGGGTAAGATGGCAGAGTGTATTCGCAGAGCAACTTGTGGGGTGCTGGGCTTGTCGAGAGGCGGATCTGGTCACAAGAGGTCAGTTGCTTGGTGGGATGAAGAGGTGCAGGGAAAGGTGAGGAGCAAGCAGCTTGCTTTCAAAGCTTGGTTGAGGAGCAATGATCAGGACAGAGAGTTGAGGGCAGAAGAGTAGGCAAAGAAGGCAGTGGCGATTGCAAAGGAGAAAGCGTATGAAAGCCTTTACAGAGCACTCGATGAGAAGGGAGGAGAGCGGGTTTTGTTTAGGCTTGCAAGGGAAAGGGACAAGATGAGTTCGGATTTAGGTAGGGTTGGATGTATCAAAGACGAGAATGATATTGTGCTAGTGGAGGATCAGGAAATCAGGCATCGGTGGGAGAGGTACTTTTCCTGTCTTCTAAATGAGGGTTGCGAGTCGGTGGGGAGTCCTCAGAGGAGTGGCCCCCAGCGTACAGGGGGCCAGGCTGGTAGTTCTTTCAAGAGATTTTCGAGGTCAGAGATTAGTGAGGTTATCCGCAGAATGGGCAGTAAAAGGGCAGTAGGGCCAGATGAAATCCCGGTTGAGATTTGGAAGTGCTTGGGTGTCAGAGGCTTAATTAGAGTGGCTAGCGGCTCTTTTCAACATACTCTTCACGACGGCGAAGATGCTAGAAGAGTGGAGGCTCAGTAAGCTAATTCCCTTATACAAGAACAAAGGTGATATTCAGCAGTGTAGTAATTATCGGGGTATAAAATTACTAAGCCATACAATGAAAGTGTTGGAGAAGACTATCGAGTTGAGACTGAGGAGTAGAGTGCAAGTGTTAGAGAACCAGTTTGGGTTTATGCCAGGAAGGTCGTCAATAGAGGCTATTCACTTGTTGAGAAGGTTGACAGAAGCGCATAGGGAGAGGAAGAAGAACCTTCATATGGTGTTCATAGATCTGGAGAAGGCCTATGACAGGGTCCCCAGAGAGTTGATTTGGGAATGCCTGGAAGCCAAGGAAGTGTCAAGCTCGTTTATCAGAATCATTCGTGATATGTATGAGTGGTCGAGGACGAGTGTTTGCACGCAAGGAGGGGATACAGAGTACTTCGAGGTGAGTATGGGTCTTCATCAGGGTTCGGCCTTAAGTCCGTTTCTTTTCACAGTTGTGCTGGACGAGTTGACGAGGGACATCCAGGGAGAGGTTCCGAGGTGTATGCTGTTCGCAGATGACATTGCCCTAGTGGGGGACTCTAGAGCTGAAGTAAATGACAGACTGGAAGTGTGGAGGGAAAGGTTGGAATCTAAGGGGTTTAAGTTGAGTAGGTCAAAGACAGAGTACGTGGAGTTCAGTTTTGGGCAAGAGATCGACTCTAGGAGTGAGGTGCGGTTGGGGAATGTGGCCATTACGAGGAGCGATAACTTCAGGTATCTGGGTTCAGTTTTGCAGAGCGACGGGAGTATTGAGGAAGATGTGAGGTCTCGTATTCAGAGAGGTTGGCAGAAATGGAGGGCAGCTTCAGGAGTTTTATGCGATAAGAAGATACCGCTTAAGCTTAAGGGAAAGTTCTACAGGTTTGTGATAAGGCCAGCGATCTTGTATGGGGCTGAATGTAGGCCGACGACGAAGGCGTAGGAGCAGAAGCTCGCAGTCGCAGAGATGAGGATGCTCAGATGGATGTGTGGGCACACGAGGATGGACAAGATTCGGAATGAGGAGATCAGAAGCAAGCTGGGGGTGGCTAGTATAGGAGACAAACTTCGAGAAACGAGGCTCCGATGGTTTGGCCATGTTCAGAGGCGGAGTCCAGACGCTATAGTCAGGAGGTGTGAGCGGCTGAAGTTAGGGGCGTTTAGGCGAGGTAGGGGTCGGTCGAAGAAACGCTGGTTGGACAGCATCAAGCAAGATATCAGCTTTGTAGGAATTTCAGTTGAGTTGGCTCTTAACAAGGAGAGTTGGAGGGAGAGAATCAAGGTATTGGATGGCTAGCCGTCTGGATGTTGAAGCGAGTATTTTGGAGCGCGAGGGGGTAGAGCAAGGAGCTTGTTTTCTGATAGTTTTAGTTTGAGTTTCCTTTAGTTTAGCTTAGTTTAGTTTCTTAGTATTCTTAGTTCTAGTCTCTTTTGTGGTTTTATGTTTTTATGTTTAATTCGTTTTCGCATAATTTGTAGTTATGGTCTAGTGCGTTGCTCTTGGGTTGTATTGGGCGCATTCCATCCAGGTCTGGTTTGCCCCCATCCTGACCCCCCAGATCCCGCGTCTGCGGGACTACCTGGGTAAATGTTGTTGTTGTTGTTGTTGTAAGTATTAATATATCAAATAATCTATCAAAATATTATCCTAAATTTATAAAATATCAAAATAATATCTAATCTATACAATCTAGATTTATCCTAAAAAGTTGTCTTTATCTAATTATCATATATTAATATATATCAAAATAGTATCTATATCCATGATCTATCAAAATCATATCATATATTTAAACTATTCAAATAATATCTATTTATAAAATCTATCAATATCGTACTAATTAATAAAATATTTAGATTTACCCAAAAAAGAATCTATCAAAATAATATCTATATTTATCTTTTATCCAAATAATATATATCTATACAAATATACAATTTATTAATATCATACTAATTAAGAAAATATTTATATTTACCCTTATAGAACCTATAAATATTAGCACATTAATCGATTTATCTACATAAAGTATATAAATTTATATATTTATCTATAAAAAATATGTTTTAGGTTATATGTTTTAGTAGGTTATATGTTTTAGTAAAAAATATGTTTTAGTAAGTATAATTTGATTTATATATATACTATATATATATATTGACTTATATATTACCATTTTCATAATAGCTTAGCTTATATCTTTCATAATAAAATAGTTTTTGAATAATATATTTTATGTATTTCAATATTTAAATTCATTAGAATCATGTTGGCGCATTTTATATTTTTAAACTTTGATAATATCTTAAAATATTTTTAATTTGATCACAATTAGAGGTGTCAAACGGGTCGGGTCGGGTGGATTCGGGTTCGGTCTTTTCGGGTTTGGGCTGAGTGCGGGTTCGGATCAATCGGGTTACAGGTCAAGTCGGGTCAGGTCTTGATAGGTTGTTGTGCGGGTTCGGATCGACCTAACAAGTCATGAGTTTGAATTTTTAATGATTATTAAAATAATATCATGATTAAATAATAATATTTAATAATAAAATATTATTTTTAATAGATTTTTGTAATAATATTTTATTTATAATAGGTTTTATGATAAAATATATTATAATATTTACAAGAAAACATATTTTGTAACACCCCCTTTTTCTGTAGCTAGGGATATTACCGCTAGTGACCTTGGGTTAAAGCACCCAAAGTCACCCTAGGCTTTACAGTTATATATCACAAAAGACGATAAACCTTTAATGCGGAATTAAAATGATTAAATAACAAAGGTTTTAATCGTCGATTACATATCAAGTCGAGAATAAAACTTGTATTGGATCTCACACCTCGAGAATCTCAATACGATAACTAAGTTTAGAGATACTTGAGTGCGGAATTGAAATAAAGGTGTTTAGAAAGGAGCTTGAGTCCTCATCGCCTCCGTTGACTAGTCTTTGATTATGAGTCCCCCTCCTGATGTGCCGCGACGGAAATTCGATGGACACCAGCCGACCATGCAAGGAAAAAGGGTGGTCGGTTAGTCTTGTGACAGACTAAACAAATGGGGTTTTGAAGGTGGATCGGTTAGTGGGAATGGGTAATAACTGATGTCGAACTCCAAATGAAAACCGGGCGACGATCTAGCTACTACACACTTCCACGGAAAAACGAGAATGACTTTGAAAAGTTTAGGATATCACAAGAGGTGATCTCCTCGATAAAACTTCAATGCAAGATTGTTGGGAACGTATTATCACACAGAGACTTTATTTTAATTGTCTTCGTTGAATACGAAGACGAAACTGATTTAATGTGCACATACGCACTTATCTTTATTACTTCTTTAACACACAGAAAATTACACTTACTTATTAAGGTGTGTTAATCGCGGATACAAGTGGCATTACGCCTTAAGTGGCATTGCGCCTTAAGTGGACAAAGTCCTTAAACGACCCCTCAGCGGTTGAGGAGGCCATGGTCATGACCTTACACCAGGGAGTACTCCCTCCGCACTGGTGAGATTAACAATTAAATAAATCCACACACAACTACCAACCAACGTTGCACTTACGTGCACACACACATTGAGACCTAGTTCGACTAGCGCATCCTACGAGGTACTAGGAATGACACTCATTAAATCTAACAATAAAGTCCTAGGTTCATTTTAAGCACCCAATTAGTTCCCAACAATCAAAAACACAACATGCTATTGAATCATATGCATAAAAATGAATCAATTCCACTTGCCTTGAGTTTCCGTTAGGCGAGTTAAACGATCGAAGGTATGGCTCAATCACGATTCCTCGTACCTTCGTTGAACGAAACTGACACCGGAAAGACAAATATTCCAAAATAAATTTTAGTGATTTATTTTGATAAGGAATCGTTAAGGTTCATATCCTTCATGAACCTAGATCAATAATAACCCTTTTAGTATCTACGAACTTTATGTTATCTTATTTCATTTATCTTACTTTATTGCAATTATTTTCAAGATACGGATTATATATCCTTATCTTAAAATAATGAGTATAAACACTACATCTTCATTCAGTGTAATCTCCATCCTATTAGCACTCAACATCACCACGAAAAAAAAGGATCTTTAGCTCTAATCAATGAATAGATTTGCACAAATGCATATATAACTTGTGCGTGCGTGTTTGCATCTTTCATGAAGATTGAGGGAGCGTGGTTTCATACATCTAACTGTAGCCTTCCCAATAGAGTTGGCACATCAACCTTGCCACCAATAAGAGCCTGTCAAATAGAGCTGACAGTTTATATCCACCTCATAAGTAGCATATATTTTAAGGCAAACTCATGTTTGATATAAGCGTGAGAAGAAGTAATGGATATCACATATATCAACTTCAGATGCAAGATCAACCACCTGTGTAGAACTTATATTACAGTCTATATAAACATCTACACCGTCTCTAGTAAGTGTAGGATCATCAGAAACCTGCAATTTAAAGCAGAAAATCCGAGAACAAAACTGGTTTAAAGCACTCCAAACCTTCCCTCAGCAGGCTCAAATATGCCCATGCAAATCAAAGCAAATTTCTAGGTAAATCTAATACATCATAAACAGTATAAAGCAACATAATAAAGAACAATGTGAACAAAATACTAAGCGTGAGCATAATTACAGCATAGCGTTATTTATGAAAGTTAAATATCATACAGCTATAGAAGCAATGAATCAAGAATGAAGCTACCTTCAATCTTATGTAAAGATTGCCACCTTGGACACCTTGACCTCCAGAATTACCACCGTTTGGAACACTAATTGAATCACCAGAATTAACACCTGATCAGTTAACAAGTTTAAATGTTAAAGAGAAGATAAATATTCGAATTGTACACCCATATATAGCCCGGTGATCTTAGCACAAAGATATACCAGGACCATAATTTAGAAACATCACAATTCACAAGTAGGAAAATTAATCACACATAAAACAAAGATCAAATTTCGATCATTAATCTATTACCCTCTCGACTGAGATAATCCACAAGCTGAACGCCAGCCGTGACTCCTGCCTCTGTGTTCACCTGTGACATTATAAAACCACAAGCCCAACATGAGAAAGACAATGTTGTGATAGGAAAGTGCAATCTATACTATATATTAAAGCCGGAGAATTTCGAGCCTCCACGTTAATTCTGGCCCCACTTGATTAACAATTTTTTATGTTTTATCTTTTCTAATTATCTAATCTTTAATTTTTTTTTTCTTACCCATCAAATATCTATCTTTAAAGGCATATTATTTATCTTTAAAATTTCTTTAATTATCTAACCTTTAACTTTATCCTTTTTCTTATCCATCTAATATCTATCTTTGAAACAATATTATCTATCTTTAAAATTTCCTTCTATAAAAGATACATATTAATTAATTTAAGTTTTCAATTCCCATTTTAATCTATTTATATATAAGAGTTAATATACAATATAGATTATACGGAGTAGTAGATACACAGCTTAATGAAAAAAATGATCATTACCCGTACATGGTACGGGTCTTCAACTAGTTTGTAGAAATAGGCTAACCTTTCTTTGTCGCCAGAACTATTCAAGATTAAACAGTTGACACAAGCTTCTTCCATGGAACGAAGAGCAAAGCAACAAAAAGTTGGTATATGCATTTACACAAACACCTTACGTGTTGCCTCTCTTGTTGCAGAAGTTGCTGCAGACACCAAATATAATCACTAATTCAGCATGGGAAATGGAGATTTCTCTAGCCCATAGTAATGCACTAATGTGCAAACAATTGATAATGTAGATTCTTTTTCCCAATCAAGAATATGCTTATGGGTTGGAGGGCTATCCCCGTAGCCAGTCACCAAGCCACATTATGAGCAGGCAATGCAGGACTAAGTTGGTTTCCAATAAAATTGAATAAATTCCCCAAACGAAAATCTAATATAATTATGCAAGTATGAGAGCAATGTGCTCATCATATACTGTAAATTCACAATGAAAAAGTAAAAAGGCAATACTTAAATTTACAGCTTATGAAAGAGAGTACTAGCTCTGTTTCAGAACTATCCAACTGCGATTATTGTAGCTGTTGCTTCAAATCATTTTGAAATTTCCTCAGAGATTTGACCTCTTTAACAAGGACCTTGCTATCTGAATTTGATTTTGCTTCAGATTCTTCATGCTGTTTTAGCAAGGTAAAAATCTGCCTCTTTAGCAGCATCCAACTCTCTTAGCAACTCATCCTTTTCTTGAAAGAAAATGCAGTAGCAGGGTCTTCTCGCAACTTATCCTGAAATGATGTAATTCAATACTATATTCCACACAGAATTAAATGGTCAATCATGAATTAGATCAAGAACTAACCTCTCTAGATTTTATACCCAACTCCATCTCCACAGATTTCTGACGCACTTCCTCCATATCCCACTGCATTTTTGTAACCCTTTCGTTTTCTATATAAAGTGCCTGCTGCAGGTTTTCTTTACTTTTTTGTTTAATAGTGTCTAGCTCAACTTCCAAATCCTTAACCTGCATTTAAGATATAAGACAAGCTTATCTTAATTTTGCAGATATTACAATGCACAATACCAAATATACTAAATATGGCTAGAAGATAGTACGAGAGAACAATCATTTCAAGCGAAAAGTGATTCCTTACAAGGGGCATCAAGGCCTGATTTACGTTTCAATACTTCAGAAGCAACGTATAGGTACTCCCAACAAAATGCATTGAGCCTCTTACCTGCATAAAATTGAAACAAAATATAAATAAAAGATAAGCCAAAACTAAAGACCCTTTCTTTCTGAAGAAGAATGTTTCAAACTCAAATGCACATGAAAAAAATAAATGTAGTTTGTTATACAAAGATGTGTAACTTCTGATTACCAGGCTGTATAAAATCAGAGAGACCAAAATCCGTGGCCTTCAAAGGTGAAGTTAGTGATGTCGAGTTAAATAGAAAGCTTTGCAAGGAAAATGAAAAACTTAAAGTCAACAACACGGATGACAAAACTGCTTATAATAAACAAAGGGACACTAAACACAGACATTGCCTCGGTCATGATCCACTAAACCATGCAAATGACATTAAGCTGCGACCTTCAACATTTGACACACTATGACAGTTGCCTCTTTCTCAGAATACCGGCTAACCCTTCTAACCTTCAACATTTGACACACTATGATAATCAAGTATTCATCGTCTCAAATTGCCCACACCACACCTGATCCTTTGGATCATATATCATACGGAGTATATTTCATGCATGGTTGATCAGATACTTGGGCGTGCACTTGATGGGCGTACCAAAACCGGTTGGGACATTGGTGCTGAGTAAGAAGACAAGCCCACCTATTATCTCTTCTTCGTCGAGCTAGCTCCATCTTATCTTCCTTCAACATCGATCCCAAACACTCTTTCCATCATCAATGCCACCACGGCCAGGTACAAGCCAAACAATAGCTACTCAACTTACATCAACACACAATATATATGTTCATATTTCCTAACCCTCTATTCTGCTGCCTCTCCTGAAAAAAGGTGCGCCATGTTCCTCCCAAGGCACAAATCATGGCTTGCTCAACTAATTAAGTAAAACCAGGATAGAGATGTTTCGGTATATATGGAGATCATATGATGGGAATCCAAGGTACGTGCGTACGTGTCACCCCGAGCCGAGTACAACGATAACATTCTCCTTCACCTCACAAACTGCCTTCTTCGGCGTGGCCTAATCGGGTATGTACGCCAAAAAGACGACGACGACGATGACAATGAGACTGATCACGCGGATGAGGAAATTGCCATTTCTCATTAGCGAGGTTGAGGAAGGAGAAAAGCTGTTATAAATAGATGGAATTCTGGCTAACATGAAAAAGGAGGTGACATTAGTCATCCATTTGGCTCAGTTTGGTTTGTAGGTCATGCTGTTGGTGTTACCTAACAATTCAGCCATTATATATAATCATTAAGAATTTTGAAGAGGGTAGTACTAAGTTGTAGTAGGCGTATATGATTCACATGCCACTTTGAATTGTACTAATAGTTTCGATCAGCTACATATGTTACTTAATGAATATTGTATTCAATGGTAGCATTTGCTTTGTTTCGTATACATTAATTCAACCTCGAGGCTTGAGTAATGTTGTTTCATGACTCGATATGATCCAATTGGCTCTAGAACTGATCGACTAGCTTGGAAGTGTGACCAATCAGATCGAAAATTTGAAAAGTGCTTTAGATCGACTTCATTTACTTGAACCATGCATTGTTCTAGACCCACCTGCTTGTACTAGCTAGAAATGGGCTAGGCTTAGTTTGTTACATAATTGATTGAATGCCATCATCTGTCTCTTGAACTATAGTATGGGTCACATAAATCAATATATGTAGTCAAACAATAGGGTCCAAGATAAGTCCACATTCAAACAAACCAGTCCAATCAAACTAAGAATGGTAGTAACACGTACAATGGAAAACCAACTGAGTTTAATCATCTCTAGTATAGTCCACTTGAACCTGCTGTATGTGATCGAATTTGTGTTTGATCTCTATCTAATTAAGTTTGTATGTTCGCACATCACTTACAACCACTTCCGTTTGTAGTTACTTTATCATCTCCTTAATTTGGACATGGTGCTTAATTAGTAGTTACTAGTATAGGACCCGTGCCTTGCACGGAGGTTATGCCTTCAATATTGTTTTTATTGTATAAGATTTTAATTATTATATAGTATTTAATAACATATACGTGTAGTATAGGTTCATAATAGTAGTGTGGACTCGGATCGGTACTCGAGCGAGTTGTTGAGCGAAAAGATGTCGATACAGAGGGATAGGCGACGGAGGGTGGCGGTCCCGATCGATCCGGTTAAAGAACTTGTGGATTTTCTTCGTGCTCTATAATTTTAATCTTGTAAAGGATGTATCATTGATCCTTCTTCCTATAGCCTTTTTTAAGTATTTTTCCCTCGATCTTGTTTTGAATCTTGTGATTGCAAGTTTTGAATTTCATGTAATTAAGTCCTGTTGTTTTGTTTTCTTTGAAGCCAATCTAATTTTCACGCATAGATGTATAGGTTCATAATAACATAGACGTGTAGTATTAAACGAAAATTGCATAAATAGTATCCTATATAAGTTCAATGATTTTGAAGGTAAAAAAAATACAAAACTAATGTACTATGTCATATCAAATTTTGGAAAACCTCTTTATACACTACATTCAAAGTCGTATTCTGCGCCTGATCTTTGTTATCGCATATTAGAACCTTCAATACTTTCTTACTTGTAATTTTGGATAAGGCAACATACAATTGCCCATGAGCATATACGTAAAAATAATACAAATATGTAATTGATTGTGTTGAAATTCTAACCTCTTCATCTATAAAAATTAGCTCTTTCGACGATATATCATTATTAGTATTAACAATGTTCCACATCTTCAAGAGACGACCAAAAATTGTATATTTTTTGTTCCTTTGATTGGTAAACTCATGATCCGAAAGAGTGAATCTCCATAGTAGCCTACAACAACAACAATAAGATTTAGAATATAAACAAAACTAAATCATATATAAATCATGATGACAAAATATTCTCAAAAAAAATTGGGAACTAATGGTGTAGAGAAACGTAAATTAATTGTAGAAGAATGAGTTGATGAGAGGTGTATTTATAACAAAGAAGTTCTAGATGGGTAAGGATTAGAAGAATATTTAATGAAGATATAATTCAGATATATCTTAGCTAAAAGATAAAAAAGATAAAATTTCTATGCTAATTGTACATGCTAATTTTATATTAAGATAAAATATATACCTTTGATTTTCGATGTACCGTACATTAAGATATATATCTTAGCTATAACTATATATTTTTCATATTTGTATATATTTTGTACCATGTACGTGAATGCTTTTGGAAAAGATGTACCATGTACATGCATGGAAAAAAAATTGTACATGTTAATTGTATATTTTTTGTACGTAATAAAAAATTTACATAATTTTTCCAATTTAATAGATAACAAAAGATAAAATTTTCAAGTAGGGAGTAGAAAGATAAAGTTTTCAATTTAATAGATGACAAAATAATTTAAATTAAATATATTATTTTAATAAAATAGGTGATGTGGCGCAATATGGTGGCGGAATTTGCTTCCGCTTTAGTATATAGTAATAGATGATTAGTACTCCGTACCTATTATTATTATTATTACTAGTGATCGGGCCCGTGCATACGCACGGGTTCATATTGAAAACAAATTTTATATATAAAACTTTTGAATTATTTGATATTAAACATAATTTAAACATATTGAATTATTTCATATATAAACTTTTTGAACTTTGTTTCCCAAAAAATCCTTCTAATATTGTTTTAGTAGGTTATATCAACATCAACTATTTTTTCTAATTTTTCAACAACTATTTCAAAGCTATTTAGCTTATGTATTCTTTATTAGATATTTTATAGGGTACAATGTTAGTACTTTTTTTATTCAACATGACATTTTATTCATTTTCTAACACGAAATTGCTCAACTAGTCTTCTTTCTAGATATAGATAGTATGTTGTATTAGTATTTTGTAGGTGTGTTACATATTTTAGGAATACCCTTAGTTAATTTATAATAATTAAAATAGAGCATTAAGTAATAGTACAGACGACTACTTTTATTTTTTAAATTTGTTAAGAAGGTTAAAAACTACTTTTATAGGTTTAATAGAATTTCAATTTAATTATTGGAATGCCAAAAGACTTTGTATTATTAGGCTATAAATTTGTATTTATTAGATTTGTATAATAGATTTGAGGCTTGAATTATTTACAAGTAATGCTAAATTTGTAGTTTTTTTACGTGCATATATATTTTTATAATAAATTTGAATTTTTTTATGTGCTCATATATTTTTATTTATATGTGCATTTTTCTTTGAATTATTATGACAAATATTTATTAATTAACTATATGTGCACTCAATATGTTTATAATATATGTATTGAGTTTTATAGGTAAAATGAAAAATGTTTTTCTAATATCAACATTTTTCTCTAACTAAGTAGGTAAAGGTAAAGGAGATTGTTTGAAATGGAACAATCATTTTTATTCGATCTCATTTGTTTGTTCATTTTTTAATGTATTTTAGGATAGCTATTCATTATTATGTGCAAATTAGTTAAACTAATATTAGTGAAATTAAGAAAAGTGAATTTAGATGAAACAAGAAGATATATAGGTATCCTCTGTAGAGAGAGAGGTGGTAGCTTTTGATTACCTTTGCGAAGCTCTCCAAGTCTTCAAATAAATCTCAAAAATAACAACCCGTTAAATAAAGCTCGAAAATAACAACCCATTAATTTGATTAAAAAGGGGGAGGAACTAAATTACCGTATAGTGAAACATGAATTCTAAAGTAACCAATCGTCAAGCGCAAACTTCAATCGATAAGAACTCTGACAACTTAAATATCTTTTGTTCATCACACGACAAATAGGAGAAACTCAAAGTTTTAGTAATAAACCTTGAATACTAAATCATAAATCAACATCAATTACACAAAAAAAAGTTATATATAATTATTCGCAATCTAAATGAAAATCATAGAGCAACAAATAATAAAGAGATAAATTCGCTATTAGAAAGGAAAATCCAATGAAATTTAGTGACCATTTGGGTCTAAATCCTCTTTGCATATATAGAGGGAGGTGGTAGCTTTCAATTAAAATTCAGAATAAATACAATACCTTACACTGTTGATCTTCTAAAAGGAAAATGCATGTTCAAGACTATTTCATTAATTTTTTGAGAGAGGAGAGTTTTGTGATAGTGAAAAGTAGTTATGTAGTACTTCGATGGATTTGAGTAATTCTAGGTGATAGTAGTTCTTCTTCTTAATAATAATAATAGGTGTAACCGTTTTCTATTCTTACCTTGCCTTGGATTCTAAGCATTTGAATTAGGATTAATGGAGTTTAATTCTATGTATTTAGGTTGGTACGTATTTAATAGTACTAATTGAGTATTTGTAACCGTTTTCTATTGCCTTGGATTCTAAGAATTTGAATTAGGATTAATGGAGTTTAATTCTATGTATTAAGGTTGGTATTTAATAGTACTAATTGAGTGTATATGAAACGGTTTGTGTAGTGGTGAAGGTTTGAAAACTTTAAAAAGAATATGTAACCAAATTGATGATGCTTCTTTTAAATTAGTATGCAAATTGATAGTGTTTTTTTTTCAAATGTTACCAAGCTTCTTCCTTTCACCTTACATCATTAATTTAACTTTAAATTATCAATAAAAAGTATTGTTATATAATTAGTTTTATGTAAAAGAGTAGAAATTTGATTTATTTTAGACATCTCTAATAAAAGTAGAATTATTGTTACATGAACACAAAAGTATAATACGTACTATAATTTTTTTATAACGTACAAAAGTATAAATTTGAATTCTATATGATTACTATAACAAAAGTATACATTTTTTTTATAATATGAAATTATTATTTGAATTCTATATGGACATAAAAACACTAATTGTTATACATTTCTGATACACATGCACAATATTTTTTATAAGAAAAAAAAAATTACAATATAAATATAGTTTTCAAATGATCATATTTTGTATTCACTTTTTAGTTTTCTATGAAAACAAAATACTAAGTGTTATATATTTCTAATACTATTATTTATTCTTCAAATGATAACTTTTTGACAAAAACTATAGTTTTTAATATAAATATAATTGTCAAATGATCACTTTTTGTATTCATCTTTTAGTTTTATATGCGAAACAAAATACCAAGTGTTATACATTGCTAATACAATAATTTTTTCTATCAAATTATCACTTTTTGACAAAAAAAAAAGTTTTCAATATAAATATAATTTTCAAATGATCACCTCTTTATTTTCTTTTTAGTTTTCTATAGGAAACAAAATAGTAATTGTTATATATTTCTAATACAAAAGTTTATTCTTTTAAATAATTATTTTTTATACTCATTAATGTGTCATGAGGGCATTAAATATCTCCATGTACACAAAATTATATAGATAGTATAGATATAGATATAGATAGATAGATTATTCTCTTCGTTAAACTCCACTCACTCCTCCGTCTTAAGAAGGTATAAATACGAGTATCAAATAAAATACCTTTACTAAAGATACAACCCTATCCCATGAACACCAATTATATACTACGATCGATCAAATTAATGATTGTAGATGCTTCAATTATTAATTTCATTGAGCTAAGCTAGGCTGCATCGTTACGTACGTACGTATAAGGTACACGATGTCTTCGTTTGTACTATTTCCTTTTCTAGTCAATTGTCACTTTTAGTTGCCCTCAATGCATACATTGTGACAAATTCTTATTGAGCAATCTCATTGAACAAATGCCATTATTTGTCTTGTTTTTCTTCTTTCTATGCTTAATAATGTGATATTTGTGATATCTTGAATCAAAGTATGTACACTTATGATAGGAGATACGAGATACACTACGGCGATTTCATTTTGAGCTTGCATGCCACCCAAAATATTTCGAAAAATCGAGATTTTGGTGAAAAGTAAATGTTTTTTGATCCCGGTGAAAAGTAAATGTTAGAATAGGAACCCGTACATGTATTGTGTTAATGCTCTACGACTCAACTTAACTAATCGTCTTATAGATACATTTATCACAATATTTTTAACCAGGCTAAGTACGTACGTAAAATATGTAACTAATATAGAGACTCGATATGATGTATGTGTGGGCATACGAGATTGGATAGGATCAGAAACGAAGAGATCAGAAACAAGCTGGGGGTGGCCAACATAGGAGACAAACTGCGAGAGGCGAGGCTTCGTTGGTTTGGCCATGTCCAAAGACGGAGTCCGGACGCTACAGTTAGGAGGTGTGAGCGTTTGGATTTAGGGGTCTTCAGGAGAGATAGAGGTCGGCCGAAGAAGCGATGGATGGACAGTATTAAGCAGGACATCGGCTCGTTAGGGATTTCTGTGGATCTGGCGCAGTGCAGAGAGAGTTAGAGAGAGAAGACCAGGGTAATAGATTGCTGACCAGCCGTTGGTGGAGCCAATGTTCTCGCTTAGTTAGATAGTCTGTTTTAGATATAGCTTTCTTGTCTTTTCGTGCTTTTGTTTTCCGTATAGTTCTAGTTTTAGTGTAGTTTGTCTTGTCGTAGTCGGGGATTTTCTGTTTTGTTTTTGAGTGGTTTGGTTTGTTTTTGTCTTGGGTTATATTGGGCGCATTCCATCTAGGTCTGAAATGTCCCCATCCTGACCCCCCAGATCCTGCGAAAGCGGGACTTCCCTGGGTAAATGTTGTTGTTGTTGTTGATATGATATATACCATTTTATAAGCAAACGATTTTTTTTATATAAATTACAGAAGCATGCATGAGATATTACCATTCTATTTATATAAATCCCACAAACAGTGTCTTTTACCCACCAACCCATTTCTCCTAATTTAGCTGAAATCTTATCTCTATTACAACAATCTTGATTAATCGATGTGACCTTTGTCTCAATCATTTCCGATCTAATCACCGATATAAAAAAACACAATCGAATCGGTTGCTGAGAAAGCCATCCCCCCGGCTGAGAAGGCCAGCCCCTTGTTGAGAAAGTCACCATAGCCCCGAGCGAGAAGCTCCGTTCGACCTCCATGCACCCATTGATCTTTTAACTTGAATGAGGGTGACGCCGGTCTTGAACCAAAATAGTCTCGTCAGATTATTCAATCCCAGATCTGGCCCTTTAAACCTTGTATCCATGTCCACTCTACTTGAATCTCTCTCGCTTTTCGATGTTGATTCTAAATCTGATTTTGACAAGCTCGAATTTCTCTGAGTTGATCCTTGATCTGTGCTTGATGGCTCGGGCCAAATCCGAGTGTTCCTTAACTTGCTTAAAGTCGGCCACCGCTTGATCAGTTGCTCGGCTTGACCTAGTCCTGGTCACGGCTATTTGACTCAACTCTTTATTGAAATTCTAAGCATCGGCTCGCCCCGATAATGAACCCTCATGAGCTGACAACGATTTGTCTCTTAAAAACCTCCTACTTTCACTAGCTTAAAGCCTTCGATCATTTTTCGATCTCGGCAACGATTTCACCAATCTAGCTAGTCATAGTCCTAAATAATTTTGGTGGAAGTTTTTCCCTAGTTTGCATGCATTGCAAGGCTACAACTTTAGTAATTGGGAGAGTGTGCTCCCGATTGAACAATTGGCTCTCTTGAACAACTATGGGCATTGTAAGCCCATTGAACCAATGCAGATTTAATTATTTGCTAACTGATAAGATACAAGCATTGATCAAATACTCTTTTGAACAATTTTCTCGATCAAAATCCTTGACTGTTTTTCCTTCCCTCTGATTTCGACTTAGTGTGTTGCTAAGTCTGAGCCAATTGATCTGAGTCAGATAATCCTTGCAAGGCAAGGAAGCATTGGAATTTTTTTAATAAATATATATTTATAATTACTTTTTTTTGTACTCGCTTCTTCCCATGCAAGGAATTTGTGTTGGAGTTGACCAATACTTTTGTTGCAAGTGCCTTGTCGCTTGCAATCCAAGTTTGTCTCTTCCTTGAACGATACTTGTGGTGCAAGCATTCTTTTGTTTGTGGTGCAAGTTTTTCTTAGCTTTGCTTGCAGGATGGCTCAAATTTTCTTCCGTATAAATTTCCAATGAGTTGGAGTTGTGTTTGGTATTGGACCGAGTTGTCTTGGCCAGGTCTTTTAGTGTTCAGAGACTTCTGAAGATCCTTCATCTAGGTGGAGGGAACGTCAGCTGTCCATTTCGCACGCCCACGATGGGTCGACCTGTTGTCTTTAGCGCTATTATGCATATAGTGTTTTACTCACCCCGATCCCATACCCTTAGCTCTAGCTTTTTAGAGATTTGTATTTTCTTCTTAGCTTTTCTTACTCGCTTTTTGATTCTTCTAGCTGTCTTCGTCTGCCGTCTTGTTACGGCCTCTCGGTTTACCAAGCCTGTTTGGTATTCCGAATCCTTACCTTTTCAAAAAAAAAATGTGCATGTATTTTTCTAAATAAATATTAGAAAAATACTATCTAGTAGCCTTTCGATTAGAAAAAGAAAAAGAAAAAGAAAAAAGAACTTACGTTTTCGTAAAACTTTGCATTTTGATAAAATGGGTCTTCAGCTCCTCCCTAAAACTAATTGGTTTCCCCGCCGTCCACCTCCATCTCCCATTCTCACTGTCCATTTCGTCGGCACAACTTATACTTGGCTCGTTCTCCCGCCTCGCAATTTTGCTTTGCCTCTGATTCTCTTTACTATTCACATTAGGACTCCTCTGCTCCGCTTTGCCTCCGCTCTGCATTACGATCCACCATTGATCTTAATCATCTAATTACTTTCAGGGGTAGCAGAAACACTCCATTGTGTCTGGCTGCCGCCCCCTATGTAGCTCAGTTTCCAAATGAATTCACCACCTACGTAGTCCCAACGTCAGTTTTCCGACAATCGGTCTGGGGGTCCTCTTAATCCAGCTTCAAGTATTTCTTTTTCTTTTATTTTGTTTCAGTATTGTTTTACCCATAGGTATATTTTCTAAATAGTTATTGCAGGAGATTCTGATGACTTGAGACACATAGAGGTAGTATACTGCTACCTATATATCATCATTATTATATCTATAATCATTTATTAAATATCTAAAACTGAAAAATATATTTATTTATAACACATTTTTAAATAAATTCATACAATTTACAACAATAACACAGAATAATCCAAGTATAAAAATAAGAAGCACAAAACAAAACTAAACAAAGCACAACCAGACAAAACCAAGAACCAAATCTAGAAAGTCTAATCCAGGTATAAAAATAAGAAAAAGGTTCAAATAAAATTATCTGAAATTAATTGCATCGGTTTTATGAATATGATAATTTTCAATTCGTAACAATATAAGATAACCTAAATCTGAAATTCTAAAATTAATGGGACTATATATGCACCCTCCTATTGAGGTTGTTAGATACTTATCTCAGATAGAGAGTATCTTATAGAGCCACAATGATCGACTATTGCAAATTGATCAGTTCATCAGTGCATTGACGGTAAATACTGATTTCCCAATTTCAATTAGTTTATTCATTTAATATACGATTTACTAACTATGACTATTTACAGGCTTTTATCTCCAGGTGGAGGCCACCTCTTGTGCACCCCTTGCTAGGACTAGGACTAGGGCACCGGCAGGCCCATGTTGCGATCTGGCCATCAGTAGGCACATGCCACGCAGTTATCCAGGTATGTTTACTTTATATGATTTGTTCTTTTTAATGTTGTAACATATGTGGTTTTGTTTCAATATACCTTAGGGAGAAACATTTGGTTACTAGAGAGAAATTGTAAAATTTCAATTAGAAACATTTGGTTACCAGGGAGAAATTGTAAAATTCTTATAACGCCTCTTCACCACCTCATCCATAGCCATGAAGCTGCCCAAATAAGTGTTCTTTGCAACGCCACAAGAGTTAGGAAACACTTGTCAAACTAAAATGCCTACCCACGTTGGAACCTTGAGAAAACTAGCATCTATATTACCAGTTGATACGGCTCATACCAAAGCCTTCGTTGGTCGAAGGTGTGAATCGTTACCGGTGTGGCACACAACTCGAGGGATAAGCTAAAGAGAGAGACAAACTAGGGCAAAGGGATATTTTTCATTGATTGACTCCTCTCTTCATAAGACAATAAGAGACTATATATACCTAAGCCCTAGACGACTCAAACAAAGTGATGTCCGCGTTTTTAGGTAGATTTTTAGGGTCTAGATAGGTTAGTTTAAGTTGATTTTTGTAGTTGAGTCTTGTGTTTTTGAGTCTTTTTGCATAAGTTTTCGTATTTCCTTGAGATTCGGAAACTACGCATATTTGTGTCGTTTTGTAGGTATTTCGAAGCTTGAGAGCGAGTTTGGAGCAAGGCTAAGAGAGGATGGACAAGCTTGGAGGAAGATTCAAGAGGAAGAGTCAAGAAGAAGAGCTAAAGAGAAGCAAAATCAAGAAAAGAAGTGAAGAAACCGACCCAAAGCTCGAGCCAAGTATGAAGAAGTTGGAAATATACTCTCAGGATCGACCCTAAGGGGGGGTCGATATCGACCCTAAGAGGGTCGTGCCAGGATGAAGAAATGTGAAGAAATTGAAGAAAACAAGCCTCAGGATCGACCCTGAAGGGGGTCGATATCGACCCCTAGGAGGGTCGAACGCGCGTGACCGAATTCCTTATTCCGGATATCTTGTGCAAGTTTCCTAGTTTGTATTTTAGGAAGGTGTTTTGTTTGTGTTTCCTAGTTAGATTAGGACTCCTTTTTGTCTATAAAAGGAGGTTGAACCTATAGTTTTTATTCATTCAATCAATTATGAATTCATGCTTAGGGAATACTTTTGGATGCTTTGCTAGAGAGAAGACTTGGAGGACAAGTTTGAGGTTTGTAAGATTGATCTTTGGTTTTTATTTGATTTTGAGTTTGGTTTTGATCATGTCTTCTTCTTCTTCTTCCTTGTTCTTCTTTGCTATGTGTGAGTAGTCTTCTTAAATTCTAGGGTTGGGCAAAAACCCAACACAATCATGCATGTTTAAAACTTGAATTCATGACTTGAATGCTTGATGATCATATCTAACCTATCTTGTGATTAAATCCTTGGTGAAAATTGAGGCATGTCTTGTGATTAACCTTAGCGAAAGTGAAAAGTTAGTTGCTTGATTACATCTAATAGGATTATTTGCGAAAGTTGATATTCCTAGGTTGAAGGATAGGTAGAAAGTCGTTTGATTTGCGAAAGTTGATTGAATAACTTGAATTGTTTGCGAAAGTAAACTTCTCTATGATCTAGATGGCATGATAGTTGTGAATTCTTGTCAAAAGCATGTATGGTTGTTGTTGTGGTAGCCTTGCCCTAGGATTTGCCCTTTATATTGATTGAAACTCGTGATTTTGCCTTGATCTCGACCTCCCCTAGGTCGTGTTCGAGCTCTTGCTTGTGGTTCGTGTGCGTTTTCGTGTGTTTGCCCTCAGGATCGACCCCCCTAGGGTCGAGATCGACCCTCTTTGGGTCGAGCCTGAGTTGTTTTGCCCTTTGTTTTCTTTGCTTTTTCGTAGTTTATCGATTAAACTTAGCACTACTCTCACTCCCGTGGACGATCCTGACTTCGCTATACGCAGCGGGGTCTTGACTACAAATTTATTTGTTCAAGAAAACCCTTCAACACAAAGCGACTCAAGAAAGAACCGACAAGAAAACCTGAGAAGAGAGATTTATCTCTAATTTATAAAATTACAATATACATAAGAAATATACTAATTAAAGATAATTGTGCCATATCAACTCTAGTGTAGAGGATCGGAGTATGCTTTAGTGTAATTAAATTATTCTTTTATGTTTACAAATGTATTAAGATGTTTACAAATGCTCTTATCATCTACAGTGTAGAGGACCTCATCTACGCTATCGTGGAGATCATTCCTCTATATTCTATTTTCGTTGCTCCGGTCCAGATAGCATTTGTGGATAAACTCCACAACAATTGGGGTTTGGTGACCTTGGATGTTTTGATGTGGGGTTGTCTAATCTGTTTCGGGTTCGCTAAGGCTGGTAGTAATTTCACCGACAAGTGGGTGTTGGGCCGCTGGCGTTTCTTCGGGTGGATATTGCTCAGATTCATAGAGCTTCTGGCAACAGTTTCATTTGCGTGGTTCGGCAGACTAGTCAAAAGAGTACGTATCTCATTTACAAATTTTTGTCTCTTGTTTTTCCTTTTGCTTTGATAAATGTTGCTTTTCAATTGAAAGACCTTCTTGTTTAGTATACTGAAAATAAATAATGAGGTATGGGTGAGTTAGATCTTGGGTAGGCAATACCACCTAGACTTTCTTATGCGGTAATCTTTGTGTTTCATGACAATTATTGAGATGTCTTCTTTTGGTTTGAGTTTACCACATTCACCGGCTCACCACTATCGCTTGTCATCTGCATCGACACATCCCCCTAGACTAAGATGGGTCTTCCTAGCTACTCAGATGCTATTCGTCTACATTCTGGCCTGTCATTTGTTGCGTGTTGTCTCTATTTTCTAGCCACGAAGGAGGATCATCCCGACAACACATAGCTTGGTAGCCTAAAGATCGGAGACGAGGACTATTCGGACTTCAAGCAAAGGCCATTCTTAGACGTCTTCAATGTCTGTTTCTACTATGCTAGCACTACCGTGGCTACCGTTAGTAAGTCTTTTTTTTATGTATGTGTTTATATATTATAGATTTATAGTATTAGTTTCTCCTTATTTTTGTAACCTTAGTACACATAACTATTGTTTTTTTTCAGGATAAGGAGTACACATCCGATCAATTGAAAAGAGATGCCATGTACGTTGGCAACACTGGTCTAATAGGATACCTTACAGGTTTATTTGATAACCTAGCCCGTCAACAATCAAACCCTTGATGTGTCTTGCCCTTCATTTGAGCCAAACTAGTACAAGTCCATGGGATGAAGACTTTGGTGCCTTGCTTGGATTGATACCGAGTTATACTCTAGTTTATGTTCTAACTCTTAGATATCTTATTTTTTGATAGTATTTTAAATTAGAGATTTTTGTTGGAAACCACCCGTATGATATGTAATATTACCATAAACCGTCCGTTCATTCACTAATTACTAGAAACCACCTACATAATTGGTTTTGTTAACAAAAGACCACCCTAAGCCACATTACGACTAATGAGGACAATAGTTAGGATTACCTCACAACTGAACAAATAAAAACTGCAAAGTGAGCACTCATCAACAACCCATGTAATTCGAAGGGATAACATATCCTCTTTGTATCTTCTTTAGGGACATCACCACTCTTATATCGAATTTCTTAGGCAACTTATTTTATCGGATCATATTTAATTTGGATCAGATCAAATTCTACCACGTGGAAACGCTCTTTAATGGAAGAACTTAATTTAGATCGAGTCTCGGGTCAAGTTCGAATGATTCATCTGTCATAGTTCAAGTCCAAGTTTGAATTCTAGTCACTTTTTTGACAGGTTTAGTCGATATTACACAAATCTATGTATTTATATAAAACTCATAAGGCTTAGAGCCACCACATTACGCCATGTAGGATTTTTTCATATGTCGTCCTCACATTTCACCACCTACGATTATCACACGTGTCATTCTATCATTGCTCCATGTTAATTTTTTTTTTTTTTGATTAAGCCACATCATATCGAATTATTAAGCCACACCATTGTTATTTAGGTAAATGAGATATTTTCTTACCAAAAAAGATAAATATTAAGATTGTTTATACTTTATTTTTTGTAATTGTACAAATCTTATTTATAAGAGTTAGATTAAGATACTAGTTAAAAAAGAGACGATTTTGATTATTATATATTTTCCAATACATATTCTCATCAATAGTCAAAATCTTGTATTTATAAATTAAAATTTTGATTGTATATATGTTATCCAATTAATTCTTATTAAATAGTCAAAAAAGTTTATTTCTTAGTTAAGAAGTTAACTAGTCTTATATTTCTTAATTAAATATTAGTTTGTATATAGTTTATAACTTTAATTTTTATATGATCCTAATCTTTATTCTAAAAAAATAACTATATAAATAGATATGATCATAATTTCTCAAAAAATTCTAATTTTGTATTTTACAACATATGTATCTTATTTGAGATCAATGTACTATTTACTATAATATATTATTCAAATTAAATTTTTTATTCAAATCCGGTACAAGGTATACGTTACACTAGTACAATCCCGTGCCTTAAAGGCACGAGTTTGATTTCAGAAAAAACTTCGTTTATATTTTATATAAAGTTATTTAATGTGTTATATAGATTCTAGGTTTAAAATATAACTAAATAAAAATATATCTATTGAAAATTATAATTAAAAATTATAAATAGGGATTTTCATTATGTGTAGAATTTTGGATAGATTTTTTAAAGATTTGGATAGATTTGTTTTAGGATTTGGATAATTAATCAACAATAAGGAAATATCTATATATTTTTAGAAAAATACTAACAATGGAAAATATTTGGATAATTATGTGGGGTCTACACTGAAATTTCAACCAACTAAACAAATTTAATTGTTTTGTTAAAGATGGACAATGCGATCCAATGAGAAGTTGACACATGTCGTGCTAAATATTAATCTATACCTTCGCTTTAGTTTATAGTTATGCTATTTAAGTAAGATTATATGAGAGTGTATAGTATAAAAAAAAATTACTTGAATCTATGTATATATATAAAAGTCGTAAGTATTAGAGACACCACGTTGCGCCATGTCAGATTTTTCCACATGTCGCCCCGAGGATGTCTCACGTAAGATTTCGCCACGTGTCAACCTATCGTTGCACCATGTCACAATGTTTTTACTTTTTTTTATTAATTCACCTCATATTCATTATCCATGTCATATATAATAATTTTCCAAATAAGCTTTTTGTTAAGACACACCATATCTCAAAATGAGATTTTCTTTAATCATAAATAGGCATAATTAAACTTTCTTTGGGTAAATCAATTTATTTTGAGTAATCATATCTGACATAATCATAATTAAGTATTTTATTGATTTAATTGAAAATAAAACTATAACCAACTCTTATGTATTAAAATTTTTACAATTATAAATTCTTATCTAATATTGTATGTTTAATGAATTTTAAAATTGAATTTTACACATTTAAAAATCATTTCTTAAAATGATATAATTAAGATTATATAGATTTGAAATTTTTTGGCTCGACTAACGTACCATTTATAATTGTAACCAACTTTAAGAATTGGAAAAACTAATTATACAATTTCACTAAAAATCTACTATGTATATATATAAGCCATAAGCATTAGAGCCACAATATTGCATCACCTCAGCTTTGTCTTATATGTCGTTCATATATTACGCCACCTCAACTTTTGCCACATGATATTTTTTTATTTTTTTTTGAAAAGGCAAGGATTACGAGTACCCACTTAAGGGGGTCTTCCTAGAGCATCCCGACGGATGAGATCAGTAAATTATAAGTGATTCAAAATGTATTCGATAGGGAGATTGTCACCCAACTTCGCAATTTTATCACCCACGGAGTTGATATCCCTACCCATATGAGATACATGACAGGACTCAAACATTTGGATCATAGCCGAGACGTTTGAGATCAACATATATATTTCCCAAGGGGACTGTCTGGTTCCTTGGGCCGCTCTGATGACGGTTAGGTTATCACCCTCTATTAGGATTTTTATGAAACCTCTTTTTTTGCTGCGGCAATTCCTTCTCTTAGGGCTCGGGCTTCGGTTTTTAAAACTGAACTGACTCGATTTTTGTTTGTTCTTATGTAGATGGTGTTGTCATTGTGATCACGAATTATAAATCATGTAGATACAGACTCATTATCTAAAACCGATCCGTCAAAGTTGATTTTGAACCATCCATGTTCTCGTTTTTCCCACTATTTTGATTTTTGTTTCCTTCGACTTTTAGTTTTTAGCTTAGTTTCTATTTCCTCCTCATCTTGTGTCCACACTTTGGTCTTAGTCCATAAGCAAATTTGGGATTAGATATACTCATCAAGGTCATGGAAAAAGTCATTTGGTTCTTTTTGGAAAACTAATATGTTTCTTTGTTGCCATATGCACCACCAACTCACCGCAAGTTCGGTAAATTGTTTATCTCCTAGCAGTTGTTGTAACTTGGTTAAGATGTTTGAAGGGTTCTTATCTTTTTTTTTTTTAGCAAGAGGGCAGGGTTCTTATCGGTTGTATCTATTGTGTTCATCAAGTTTGCGGTGTTTAGATTAATTTTGTGTAGAATTTGTTTAGTGTGGGGGCAATGAATCATCAAGTGGGCGGTGTCTTCAAACGTGTTGTGACACGTTATACAACCTGGAGGGATTGGTATGTGATGTTCCCTTAGTCGATCTTTTGTTGGAAGACCGTTTTTATCAATTTTCCACAAAAAGTCTTTTACTTCGGGAAATGTATCTAATTTCCAGATCCATTTGTTAGTTGGGTTGAATGCATTAATTTAACTTATCAGTTCTACTGATGACGATGTCGAGAACCATCCATTTTTGCTCAAGGCCCAATATACTCTATCTGGAAGTATTGATATTGGGATAGATATTTCTTTCACATGGTCAACAATGTTCGATGGGATGAATGTCGTAAGTTTATAGGTTATCCATTATCTATCAAAAGCAATGAATTCGCTTACAGTCACTTGCCAAACTAATCCTTCTTCAAATTTCGGACGTAAGCTCATTAGCTTGCTCCACTGCCATGAGGTGTTCGACTTTTTCTTGTATGAAAGGAGGAATTCGTTCTTCAAATATTTTCATTCATAAGATAGACCCATATATTTAAGGGTTCTACAATGAGTTTCCATAACAATTTCATTTGTAAGGCTTTGTTCATATGTTCGGTTTTCTTAATACCTAATCCCCCATGAGATTTCGGTTTACACATTTTATCCCACCCTATTAGGGGTTTGTAGTTTGGGTCCTTATTCCAAATGAAACATCAGTTAATCTGGTCCAAGTTGTTGTGCATGTATGTGGGGAGCAAGAAACTCTACATGATGTAGTTTGGTTTAACGGCGAGGTTTGATCGAATGAGCATGGCTCGTCCTTATTGTGATAACGCATTTGCTTTCCATTTGGCTAGTTGAGTTTTACATTTTCCTATTATTTTTGTAAATGTTTTTTTATTCACACGATCACACACCACATGGCATATTATCCTTACTCCTTAGAAATTAACTATTCATTATTTTTTCCACCTCATAATCCACATGACAACTTCATCCTATTCATCTTCCACCTCATTCTTTTTAATTTTCAATTTATGACTGGTAATAATTTATCATGAATATTTCTATTTTTTATTGTAAATATTAAGATAAGATCAAATTGTAATATTAAATGATTTTTAAATTTCCAATTATAAATTACGTGTTTTCTTACAACTTACACTAAAATCAAGTTTAACCTTTTTGTATTTCGTTCAAGTATAAATTATATTTAAATATTCAATTAATGATTTTCCATTATGATGTCTTTGTGAAATATCTTTAATTTTTAATTCCCTTTTATTTTGATAATTTACATACGACAAGCCAATTTACCAAGCTAAATATCATATAACTATATACTAAAGCGGAGGTTAAAAATAATATTTAACACGACACGTATCAATTTCTCATTGGACCGCGTCACTCATCTTTGTTAAAGCAATTTTATTTGTTTAATGGGTTGAAATTCATTGTAAACCCCACATTGAATTGTACACATAATAAATCTATCCAAATCTTTAAAAAATCTATCCAAAATTATACACATAATGAAAATCCACTCTTTATAATTTTCAATAGATATATATATATTTATGTAATTATATTTTTAACCTAGAATCTATCTAATATGTTATGTATATATATTTTATCCTTTCCTTATACAATAATTCTAAAACTTTGGTATTTACGTATGTCAATATATAAAGCTATAAATTATGATCTAGAAATCCAAAATTGTATGATATTTGATTTATTTATTTTTCCTATCAAAGTTGAATTGAATATTTGAACAAATCCAAAATTTAAATGATATTTGAATACGTATGTCTATTATTGTAGAATCTATCCAAACTTCTCATTGGACCACATCACCCATGTGGGTCCGGATCCAGGTAGGAATGGGTCTTAGGGTAGGAAATAGGAATAAATCTCAGCCGTTGATCACGCGCGAAAAAACAGCCCAAAAAACTAGCACACGTATTATACGTTTTTTCTTTTTTTCGTTTTTTTTTGCTTTTTTTTTTTTGCTTTTTTCCCCTTTTTTTCGCGTTGATTCCGCTTTTTCGTGTTTTCTTCCGGAAAACTGGCACGTATCCAAAATTTGTTCAACTCTATGGTCAATTTGTTCATCCATATATGTTCAACTCTATTGCCCATTTGTTCAAGTCCATGGTCAATTTGTGCACCTATGTCATATTTTATAGCAATCGAAGTTCGTATAATTTGTTTCGCTTTGGCAATTTGTTCACCTTTATGGTTAATTTGTTCATCAATATTTGTTCAACTCTATTACCAATTTGTTCAACTCTATGGTCAATATGTTCATCAATATTTGTTCAACTTTATGATCAATTTGTTCATTCATATTTGTTTAACTCTATTGCCAATTTGTTTAACTCTATGGTCAATTTGTTCAACTCTATGGTCAATATGTTCATCAATTCTATGGTCAATTTGTTCATCCATATTTGTTCAACTCTATTATCAATTTGTTCAACTTTATGGTCAATTTGTTCAACTCTATAATCAATTTGTTCATCAATACGTGTTCAACTCTATTGCCAATTTGTTCAACTCTATTTCCAATTTGTTCAACTCTATTGCCAATTCGTTCAACTCAATGATCAATTTGTTCAACTCTATGGTCAGTTTGTTCATCCATATTTGTTCAACTCTATTGCCAATTTGTTCAACTCTATGGTCAATTTGTTCAACTCTATGGTCAATTTGTTCAACAATATTTGTTCAACTCTATTACCAATTTGTTCAACTCTATGGTTAACTTGTTCATCCATATTTGTTCAACTCTATGGTCAATTTGTTCAACTCTATGGTCAATTCTTCATCAATATTTGTTCAACTCTATTGTCAATTTGTTCAACTCTATGGTCAATTTGTTCATCCATATTTGTTCACCTCTAATATCAATTTGTTCAACTCTATTGTCAATTTATTCAACTCTATGGTCAATTTGTTCATCCATATTAGTTCAAATCTATTGTCAATTTGTTCAACTCTATGATTAATGTTGGGATTAGCATAGGCGAAAACCCTAGCCGAGGTAAACTCCCCAATTTTGTCAAAAAACGCCCCTTAACTTTTTTTTCCCTTAACTATGAAGCAGAGGTGATGATGATGGTCTCTTGTCTATGCATAGGTCACATGTATTCTTCAAATATAGTTAGCCAATTGCCACTCACAATTGAAAGGTTTGCACTTGGAAATGGACACAGTTTTCACAATTGCATTATCAGAACTTCAAAACAACATGCATTGACTACTCACATGAGACATCTCCTTCATTAGCAAGAATCTCCTTCATTAGCAAGAACCATGGACACCAAAACACTGCAAGAAGAACTAAAAGGTTGAGTGCATGTGGATTAGGAGAAAAACAAGATAAAGCTAGATCAGCCAGAAAAGAACTAACACCACGATCAAATTATAAAATATAAACCAAAGGGAAAGGATGCATTAGAGAACCGGTTAATCGAAGCTCCCAAACAGAAAAACTAGCAAAGCGAAGTGATGCATATATAGAATGAGAAAAATCACTAATTGACAACATTGCACACGCTGAAACTAACCCCCTGTTTGGATGGTGGTTTACAAAGGGAAAGTAAGAGAAAGAATGATATGTGAAGAGAAGAGAAAGTAAAGGAAAGTATAGGAATTTTAATAAATATTGTTTGGAAGGAAGGGAAAGTAAATGAATTCATTTTACGTATGTTTTTTGGGTAGGAGAGGGAAAGAAAGGAAATCAGGTCAAAAAAAATTAAAACATTTTGATCTTTTTCTTTTAAATTAAATCATGTTTCACAATCGACCCAAATCCCCTCAATTTTGGGGGAATCCACTTTTCTCTTCATTCCCGTAGAATTGTCCTTCCCTTTCCTAGCACTTCCTCTCAAATCCCTTTTATTAATTTACCCAAACACCTAATTAATTTCCCCTTCCCTTCCCATCCCCCATTATCCTTCTCAATCCCTCCTCCCAAACAAAGGGTAAATTTCTATGTGATATTTGAATCAAAAGGTCCTTTTTGTGAAGAGCAATCGATTTTCTCTTCCCGGCAAGCATAGGTTGAAGGTCCTCATTTGCGGAAGACAAGGAAATTCGTAGCAAGCAAACAAAAGAGAAAAAAACAAAAGAAGTAAATAACAGAGAAATGCAGAGATGCAGAGAAAGAGAGGCAGATCGCCACGGACTCGAGAAATGCAGAGAAAGAAGCCTACAAAGAAGAGAGAAAGAAAGAAGGAGCATAAGGACGAACTCGAGAGTCGCGGACTTCGACTACAAAGTCAGCGACCTTGAGTCGGCGGAATCTCGCAGATCTCCTTTCTTCCCTCCGAGCATCCTACATCGCTTCCAGAAGCTTCATCGCTCCGTCCGTCACTCCCGCCGCCGGAGCAACCTCCCGAGCTCTTTCACCAGGCAAAACTAATTGACAAGAGAAACAAAACTATCATGAACTGAGAAATTGATAGAGATTGTAGTTCGCAATAGAATATCAATGGCATACCAAGGCATTGACACTGCTAATAGAAACGCTCACCGCCTCCGCCTCCTCCCTCCTCTTCCTCGCACTTCCGTCGCCTCTCTGGCTCTGCTCTCCTTCAACAGAATATCAATGACATACCTAGAAACCAGAACAATGAAGAACAAAAACCTAAAACCAGAACAACGTCGAATTAGAGCCGGAGATAACTACTATGGCGATGACCTCGTTTTGTACCGGAACGACGTCGAATTAGAGGACACGATACCTGGAAACCAGAAGGATGAAGAACAGAAAGCCAATAGCGATAGCGATTTTGAATTCGAATTCGTCATTCCAGGCGGAGGAAAGAACTCCTCGCCGATCTCCGCCGCTGAGATCTTCTCCAATGGTCAGATCCAACCTCTATTCCCTGTCTTCAACACCGATTTGGCCTTCGGAGACACCGATTGGCGGTCCAATTATGAGATTCATGGTGGAAATCGCTCAGATTCTCCTCAGCGTTCTCCGCTGCCGGAGGAGAGTTTGGATTCGTCCGAGATAAGTGCGATTCATCTTCCCTTGAGGAAGCTACTGCTCTTGGAGCGGGAGTCGTCGTTGACGGAGTCGGGATCGTGCTCGTCGTCGGAGGCAGACGATCCGGAAGGGGCGAATCCGGAGACTGTGTTTGGACGCCGCCGAGAGCTCCTTCTCTTACACGCGACTCTTCTTTAATGGGTCATTTTTCTTTAATTAAAGTCCATGTCAACCGTACGATCATGTATAATCTAAAGGCCGGGAATCATTCATATTTCTTACCCTAAGAGGTATTCTTTTAGGAGTCTTTCTCTTATATTAAACTATTCTTTTGAATAACAAAGTCCGTAAGCAAAACATAAAGAAAGAAAACGCTCTCTAAAGTTTTCCTTGCCCGCCTCTGCGTTCATGCAGGGTAACACTCCGATGGTGGCTGCACCTGCGCAGCCACCTCCGCCTCCGGCTCCTAACAACACGAGTGGGGTTGCTGCTCCACTGCGCGCTTGGAAAGAGGTGGTAACCAATGAGTATGGCTATCAAAAACCGAAATTGGATCCCAAGTTCTTGGCTGGAAAAGTGAACATATCATATCCGAATGGTAAGAAGGGAGAACCGGTCGTCAAGACGGCCCTGGAGGTTAGACAAGCTATGGCGGAGGTATGGAAGTCTTCCCTGATTGTGAAGGTTTTAGGAACTTTCGTGCCTTTCCATGTCATGGATAGAAAGCTTAAGGAGATTTGGAAACCCTCGGGCAAGGTGGTGGTGGCGGATCTTCCTAATAGCTATTACGTTGTCAAATTCGACAACGAAGGGGATTACATGAAGGCTCTGACAGGGGGCCCGTGGATGATCTTTGGGCACTACTTAATCATCAAAGCTTGGACGCCAAGTTTCAGACCTGAAACCGATGTCATATCTACGTCGCCTGCCTGGGTCCGAATAGTGCAGCTCCCACTTGTCTATTATGAGGAGGAGTTGCTGTTAATGGTGGCTGAGGCCATTGGTAATCCCATCAAAGTGGATACGAAGACGATGTTCTCTAACCGTTGTCGTTTTGCAAAAGTTTGCGTGGAAGTCGATCTCACGGAACCGCTGAAGGGTACGATCTTGCTAGATGACGAAAGATACTTCCTGGAGTACGAAGGTCTACATCAGATTTGCTTCAATTGTGGGGTCTATGGTCACCTAACCCATAGTTGTCCGGTTGCGAAAAAGGAAGAAAAAGATAAAGCCCCGGCGGACACAGCCAGCGGTCAGGCGTCGGCGGAAGTTCAAAAAGAAGGAGTTTCCGAGACGGTGGTGGCTGAAGCGCAGGCTGCGTTGGTTGGGCCCTGGATGGAGGTACCTAGACGGAAGAATCATAACAAGAACAAAGGCAAAGCTGCCGTCGCTAGCAACAAGGAGAGCGCCGCCGCCGGCAACCGTTTCGCTGCCCTTGAGGGCGGTGACAGGGAAATTGTGCAAAAAGTTAATGAAGCGAACGTTGGAGGCATTAAAACCAATAATGGGGACGCTAACCAACCAAAACACGGGGCTAAAGGGAATGAACGAGCATCGGAAAAAGGTGAGAAGTTAATGAAAGATGCTTTTAAAGTGTCTAACGCCAGTTCTTCGTTTGTGCAGGGAAACAAGGTTTATGATGCAATTAAACCAATGAGGAAACAAAAACGAAGGAGTAAAGGGTGGCTGACGTCCCCGAAGCCCAGTGCGGAAAAGAATGTTGGGCCTACTAAGAGGCCCAGAAGCTCGGAAGACCAACTAAAGCCCACTTCATCGCAAAGGCCCGCAGTGGTCTCATGGACCCTCCCTAATCCCAATCCCCCGGATGATTCCAGCGGGAATGCGATGCCGACTTCCGCCAGGGCGTCGGGCATCTTCTCCGGGAATGCTCAATTGCAGGATGACAACGAAACCATTGCCGATCTTAGGGCTCAAATCATGGCAGTGGATAACATGGTGGTGCAAAACTCTTCGGAGGAGGAGACGGCTACGGCGGACCAGGAGGTCCTGATGATTGAGGGGGCGAACGCTGAGGAGTCAGCAGCCCAGGTTTAAGTGGTAGCTCTCTGTCTTGATTGTTGCTTAATCAAAATGAATTGTATTATGTGGAACTGCCGTGGTGCAGGTAGCGAGGGTTTTAGAAGGGCAAGCAGGTATTTGGTGAGGAATCATAAAACCTCCATCCTTGCTATCTTGGAGCCGAAGATTTCTGGGGACCGGGCAGACTATGTCTGCGATCGTCTTGCGTTTGCGAGTTGTGTTAGAATCGAGGCGATTGGTTTTGCGGGGGGTATTTGGCTGTTTTGGGACAATGACAATGTGCAGGTTCAAGTCATACGCGAGTATGACCGGTTCTTTCACGCCCAAGTTAATTCGGATGGTAAGTCCTTCGCTCTGATTATCGTGTACGCACCTCCTAATGAGACTGACAGGGCTTCTTTTTGGTCTGTTTTGCAGGCGTGTTTGAACAATATCCAGGGGCCTGTTTTCGTCGGTGGAGACTTCAATTGCGTGCTGCAGGCGTGGGAAAGCATTGGGACGGTAGAGGCTCTTTCGCCGGATACTGATAAGTTCCAGAAGTTGGTTGATGATTCCCATCTCATGGACATGGGATTCTCTGGAGCTATGCACACGTGGGCGACGGGCAGGTCAGCTAGAACTTACAAGGCCCGTAGGCTGGATCGGGTTTTGCTGAATGTGGAGGCGCGTTGTGCTTGGCCTGATGCTACGGTCAGGCATCTGCCCATGTTTGGATCGGACCACTGCCCCCTTCTTATTTCGTTTAAGGGCTCCTTCCAGGGCAATGCGAGACGTAGACCGTTTAGATTCGAAGTAGCTTGGACGACTCATGGGTCCTTTCACTCTTTGATTGAGACTAATTGGGACAGAGTTGCTGCTAATCCTGTTGCTTTGAAGCGGATCCGGGATGTGCTGGTCAAATGGAATAGGGAGGTTTTTGGTAACATCCACATTAGGAAAAAGGATTTGCTTAAGTGTCTCTAGGGTATTCAGAATGATTTGGCTGTTAGTGTGAACCAAACGCTGATTGATGCTGAGAAGGTGGCGCAGGAGGAGTTGAGTGCTGTCCTTGAGCAGGAGGAGCTCCTTTGGTGTCAAAAGTCGCGCGAGAACTGGTTGGTGGATGGCGACCGTAACACCACGTTCTTTCATGTGTCGACGGTGGCCAGAAGGCGCAGGAACCGTATTGACGAGTTGGAAAATGATGCTGGAAATATGATCTCTGAGCAGGCTGAAGTTGAGAAGATGGCTATTGACTTCTTCAAACGCCTTTACTCGCTGCCACCAATGGAGAATGTGGAGGTGGACGTTGGGTTGGGTCGTTTTCCGGATATCCCAGCCGAGCTTTGGAGTAACCTTATTGATCCGATCAGAGGGGCGGAAGTTGACGCTGCAATCAGGCAAATGGATGGGCTCAAAGCGCCGGGGACGGACGGTTTCCAGCCCTGTTTCTATCACTCTTGTTGGAATGCGGTGGGTCCGTCGTTGCGTTCGTTTGTGCTCGATTTCTTTAGAACGAGGAAGCTTCCAGAAGAAGTGAACGATACTCTGATTGTTTTGCTTGCGAAAGTTGCGAAGCCAGTGAAGATTGGGCAGTTTAGGCCTATTAGTCTTTGTAATGTGAATTACAAAACTATCACGAAAGTCATGGTCAATCGAATGCGCCCGGTGTTAGACAAGATCATTGGACCGATGCAGGGAAGTTTCCTCCCTGGTCGTTTAATCTCGGATAACGTCGTGCTTGCTCAAGAGCTGGTGCACTCCATGCGAAAGAAGTCAGGCAGGAAAGGGTGGATGTTGCTCAAAATTGATTTGGAGAAGGCCTATGACCGTCTGAGGTGGGATTTTGTGATCAGCTCCATTCGGGCGGCGGGTTTCCCTGAGGTTTGGGCCGAATGGGTAGCTGAGTGTATCTCGACTACCACTACGAACGTGCTGTGGAATGGTGAGAGGACGACTGGTTTTAAGCCGACGAGGGGCATCCGTCAAGGGGATCCGCTCTCACCATACTTGTTTATTCTCTGTATGGAGAGACTGAGCCATATGATCCTTGAAGCGGTGAGTAGGGGTGATTGGATTCCGGCGAAGCTGACGAGAAATGGGCCGGAAGTGTCCCATGTGTTTTTTGCGGATGATGTGATTCTAGTAGCAGAGGCTTCCACTTCTCAGATTAGAACCATCAACAACATCTTGGACGTCTTCTGTAAGGCGTCGGGGCAGCGAATTAACGTTGGGAAATCCAAGTTATTTGTGTCGGAGAATGTGGACAGAGTTACTGTCAATGAGATTCGTAGGGAATGTGGTTTTGAGGTCACGTCGGATTTGGGAAGTTATCTCGGTATGCCCATCCTTCACAAGAGGGTCTCTACTGATATGTTTAGGCCTTTGGTGGACAAGGTGTGCAATCGTTTGGCGTCTTGGAAGTGCAAGTATCTCAGTATGGCTGGGAGAATCACGTTGGCTCGTTCGGTCCTTTGCTCTATTCCGGTCTACACTATGGCGACCATTATCATCCCCAAGGAAATCTGCGATCGTATTGACAAGCTGATTCGTAGCTTTATTTGGGGGCATGATGAGGGCTCTCGAAAATTGCACTTGGTGGCGTGGGATGAGGTTTGCAAACCAAGAAGCGCAGGGGGTTTGGGAATTAGGCAGATGAAAGACATGAACTTAGCGGTGTTGGGCAAGCTATGTTGGAGATTTCTCAACGACGAAGAGGGGTTGTGGGCTCAAGTGCTTAGGGCTAAGTACGTAAGAGAGACTGGCTGCGTTCGGACAGCGACCTCTTACGTATGGACGGGCGTACGCAAGAGCGCGGCTGAGGTTGTTGCGCTTGGGAGCAAGCGTTTGGTCCGGGGAGGCGGTAGCGTTAACTTCTGGATGGATATATGGCTCGGTGACAGCAGGCTTGTTGACGAGGCTACCATGGATGTTCCTGAGTCATGGAGAGCGACGGCGGTCAGGGAGTACTGGACTGAGGGTGTCGGTTGGGATTGGGGCCGTTTCGGGCCGCTTCTCCCAGCGATCAAGCTTATGGAAATCGCGGCGGTCCACCTCCATGAGGACCCGGAGCAGGCGGATGTTTGGAGTTGGAAGTTTAGGCCTGATGGGTGTTATTCGGTGTCTTCCGCCTGCAAAAAGGTGCTCAGCCCGCCGGAGGAAGTGTGGGCTGACAATGGGACGTTTGAGCGGGTGTGGAAGTTGCAGGTTCAAGAGCGGATTCGCTCGTTCATGTGGTTGGTGGTCCGTGGGGTGATTCTTACTAACTGTGAGAGAAGACGGAGGCATTTGGCGGTGTCTGACGAATGCCCGATTTGCGCCAACGGCCCGGAGACGCTAGCTCACTTGTTCAGGGATTGTTCTTCCATTGTTGTTTATTGGCAGGCTTTGAATTTACCCATTCCTGTTAGAGCTGATTTCTTTGAAATTCCTTTTGCAGCTTGGGTGCGGATGAACATCTACTGCAAAGTGGTTTACAAAGAAGGTGTGGAGTGGTCGGCGGTTTTCGCCACTGCTCTATGGTGGATTTGGCGCAAGAGAAATGGAGCGGTGTTCGGGAGTCCGGTGCAGATCAGCAGCGAGCCGGAGTTCGTGGTGGAGCGGGCTAAGGAGTACAAGGTCAGCTGGGAGTGAAGGAAGAAGGCGCGCGGCGGAGCTAGGAGGGTCGAGATGGTGGCTTGGTCGAGACCGGATGATGGGGAAGTGAAGATGAACACGGATGCTGCTGTCGACTCGCTTGGGCGGGCAGCGGCTGGAGGGGTCCTGAGGGACGAGCATGGCGTTTGGATGGGCGGTTTCGTCTTTAATATTGGCTCTTGCACCGCTACCATGGCGGAGCTTTGGGGGATTCGCAAAGGGCTTGAGTTTGCTTGGAACAAAGGGCTGCGTAAAGTTTGTTTGGAGTCGGACTCGGCCTTAGCGGTGGGCTTGGTTCGGAAGCTCCCTGGTAGGACTCACCCGCTTTTTAGCCTGGCTCTTGAATGTCACGGCTTCCTCACACGGGATTGGAGCATCCGTGTGTCTCATGTCTTTAGGGAAGCGAATGGTGTCGCCGACTCCCTTGCAAAACTTGCTTTCTCTTTTCCTTTTGGTTTGCATTCTTTGGTTGAGCCGCCTGAGGACTCTCTTTGTGTTTTGTTAGACGATATCGGGGGTAGGGCTTTCCCTCGTTCTATCGCTTGTTAGCCCGCTTTTGCTATTTAAGCTTTCGCTTTTTCCGACCAAAAAAAAAACTATTCTTTTGAATAACTTTTTATAAAATTTAAATTAAGATTAATTATTTAAATCAAATTCCCCCTTTAAGGCACGAGATTAATACTTGTTTTAAAACCAAATCTTAAATTTCCTAATCTTTTATCATTAAACAAATGAGTTGTAAGATGACATCTTTTATTTTTGTCATGTACCTTAAGAAATATATCCTAAATCAATGAATTTTAAGATGAGAACTTTTATCTTTGTCAAGTATCTTAAAAAATTCATGCTAACAAAATCCTCATGTTTTGATTTGTAATTTTAAAATCACATTTCAAATAACTAATTGTCATGAAAATATGATTATTATCTTTTTAGTCAAAATTAACATTAATCTACCCAATGCTAGATGATCTACTATTTGATACTCCCTCCGTCCCTAAATATAAGTCTCATTTCTATTTCGGGTGTCCCATAAAGTTCTTCCCATTTCCATATTTGGGCATCCCTCTCTCCTCTCTTTTTACCATATTACCCTCATAAAACCCCACCTTTTTATCACTTTCTCATCTTCTTTATCATATTACCCTCATTAAACCTTTCACATCACCCCTTTTTATCTCTCTCTCTTCTCTTTTCCACACTCCTTAATTATCGTGCCATTCTCAAATGGGACTTATATTTAGGGACGGAGGGAGTATATATGTATTTTATGTCTAACAAATGTCAACGTATTGAAATTTGAAGGATGTTTACACTCAATGTTATCAGAATCCTGACTCGATCCTACGATTCTAGTGATTCTACGACCCAAAAGTCATAAATCGATCCACGATCCTACGTAGAATCTTATTAAACTAAGATCTTAAATGATTTAACATGAAATTCTAATTGGATTTTGATTTTACACACGACTCTAACGATTCTACAACGATTATAACGATCCTACAAGCGATTCTTGCGATCTCAAACAATCACTATTATATTTATATATTATTACTAAGCTCAAAGTTTATGTCTCTTTTCCATTAAATTATTAACCCGATTCATCTTAAAATATTTTTACTCATCAAATTAATAATGTTTATAAAATTTCAGAGTTTATATATAAGAAAATATACAATATATTAGGTTATCGTATATTTTTTAGTTATAATGTAGGATCTTACGATCCGATCCTGCTACCCCCTTCTGATGCTGCTATCCCCTTCCGATCCGATCCAAGGATCCCGATTCTGACAACCTTGCTTACACTTATTATTTTTTGGTTCAAAACAAATAAATAGGTGAGAAAATGTGAATTTTTGAAGGGTGTTTACCCTTATTGTGATGTTTGAAGCTTATTTTTATTGGAAATAATAATTTGCATTTGATAATATATAAAAATCGTCAATTTACCAAAAATTGAAAGATCTTAACTAGCAAAAATTATTTTTTGGATAAAATCGAATAAATAGTTGATAAGTAATTAGAGGTGTCAAACGGGTCGGGTGGATTCAGATTCGGGTTCGGGTTGAGTGTGGGTTTAGATCAATCAGGTTACAGGTCAAGTCGGGTCGGGGCTTGACATGTTATTGTGCGGGTTTGTGTTGACCTAACAAGTCAAGATTTTGAAATTTTAATGATTATTAATGTTTTATTTATAATAGGTTATTTTATAATAAAATATTATTTTATAATAAAATATTATTTTTAATATGTTTTTATAATAATGTTTTATTTATAATAGGTTTTATGATAAAATATATTATAATACTAATAAGAAAATATATTTATTCTACATATATATAAAATATCGGGTCGGTTGGTTTTAACCCAATCGGGTTCGAGTTAATCGGGTTTATTTTTTTTCTTTGCTCGCTACTATTTCGGTCGGGTTTCACCCCTAATATTTTCGGTCGGTTCGAGTCGATTTTTGGGTCGGGTTAGATTTTGATAACTCTATAAGTAATCATTAAATTTTGTTGTAATTTTTTAACCATTATTTTTGTAGAAATTATTTTAGTTATGTGATTTACTAATTGGATTTAGTTTCTATATAGTTAACTTTCTATAGATAGGATCTTGACAAATAAAATCGGTGATCTACTATTTTGGCAATGGGAAGGTAGAGACAAGATGTTTACCATATACATGAGATTTTACTAATTGAAAAAATCAATATCATAACTCATCACCCCTTACAATATTATATATTTGTGTGTGAAATTACTTAAATAACATAAAGTGATATTATTATTAAAAAAATTATGTATATACCACTACTTAAAATTTTAGCTATGTATGTAGTGACAATAAAAAAAATTAATGTATTCTTTGCATTTTTTAGTTTAACTATTATAAGAATCGTGAATTGTAAGGATTTGGTTAGACTTACTTAAGATATATTTAAACAATTTACTACTTTTTTTTATGATTTACTATTCAAATCAAATATTTTCATAAAATGTGCTTTATTTTTTTTCTATATTTTTAGTTTATTGTATTAAATAACTATTAAAGTGGTTGAAAAGTGAATATATATTTAAAAGAATTACTTTATTAATATATGTCGATGTACACATCTTATTCGAACCCAATACTTTTATATAAAAAACTTACTAAATAATATTTTTTTGATTTATTATCATTATTTTAATATTAACTTAAAATTGATAATCACAATTTTTTTCATATATATCAAGTGAAAAAAACTTAAATAAACTTTTAATACAAATCCGGTGCAAGGCACAAGTATTATACTACTAGTAGTTAATAGTCTAAAAAGCACTACAATATTTTCATATACGAAGTTTTATGACATGATTGTTTAGGTGGGCTACGGAAATGATTCGTTATCTCTTGTCACGCGTTAACTTTGGGTCCATTATCAATAGCTCAACGCAACAACTATCTATACGTCAACAGAAACACAAACCCTAGAAATCGATTTACTCTACAAAACCCTTCCTCTCTCTATCATCTACATTGTAGAGGACCTCATCTACGCTATCATGGGGATCATTTGTCTATATTCTATTTTCGTTGCTCTAATCCAGATAGCGTTCGTGGATAGACTCCACAACAATTGGAATTTGGTGACCTTGGGTGTTTTGATGTCGGGTTGTCTAATTTGTTTCGGGTTTGCCAAGGCTTGTAGTAGTTTCACCGACAAGTGGTCGTTGGGCCGATGGCGTTTCTTCGGGTGGATATTGCTCAGATTCATAGAGCTTTTGGCAACAATTCCATTTGCGTGGTTGAGTAGACTGAGAAATTTTGTTGTTCAATTGAAGACAATGTTGTTTAATATACTGAAAATAAATAATGAGGTATGGGCGAGTTGAGTTTTGGGTAGGCAATACCACCTAGGCTTTCTTATGTGTTAATCTTTGTGTTTCATGATAGGTATTGAGATTTCTTCTCTTGGTTCAAGTTTACCACATCCACCCTCTCACCACCACTGCTTCTCGTCTATGTCGACACATCCCCGTGGACTAAGGTGGGCCTTCCCAATTGCTCAGATCCTATTCGTTAGCATCCTGGCCTGTCATTTTGTTGCGTGTTGTCTCTATTTTCTAGCCACGACGAAGGATCATCCCGACAACACATGGCTTGGTAGCCTAAAGATCAGACACGAGGAATATTCGGACTTCAGGCAAAGACCATTCTTAGATGTCTTCAATGTTTGTTTTTACTATGCTGGCACTACCGTAGCTACTGTTGGTAAGTCTTTTTTTTATGTGTGTGTTTATATATTAAAGAGTTATAGTATTGGTTTCCCCTTATTTTTGTAACCTTCGTACACGTAACTAATGTTTTTTTTGTTTTAGGATATGGAGATACACATCTATCAACTGGAAAGAGATGCTTTTTGACAGGTCTAACGATATTACACAAACCTATGTATTTATATAAAATCCATAAAGTTTAGAGCCACGACATTGCGCCATGTAGAATCTTTTCACATGTCATTCTCACATTTCACCACCTACGATTATCACACGTGTTAGTCTATTGCTGGTCTATGTCAAATATTATTTAATTTTTTTTATTAAGCCACATCTTATCCATTTATTAAGCCACACCATAGTTATTTAGGTAAATGAGATATTTTCTTACCAAAAAGGTAAATATTGAGATTGTTTATACTTAATTTTTTGTAATTGTACAAATCTTACTTATAAGAGTTAGATTAAGATACTAATTAAAAAAGAGACGATTTTAATAATTATATATTTTTCAATAGGTATTCTCATCAAATAGTCAAAATCTTTTATTTATAAATTTAAATTTTGATTGTATGAATATATATAGGTAGACTTGTCAATTGGGTTGGATTGGGACAGGCGGGTTCGGGTCGGGTCGTTTCGGGTTCGGGTTGAGTTCCGGTTCGGGTCAATCGATTTACGGGTCAAATTGGGTTGGGTCGTTGCGGGTTTTTCAGGCCGGGTCGGATCAACCCGACGGGTCAAGAGTATCAATTTTTCTACCAAAATTTAAATAAAATTTTATGTAAATAAAAGTAAAGTATTAATTTTAAATATTTTAATAATAAAATATAACAAAATTTTCAAAATAAAATTTATATATTATGATATAATTGAAACTATAAAAATTCGGGTCCGACCCAACGGATTCCGGTTTAAATTGGGTCGGGTTGAAATTGGGTCACAGGTCTAAATTTTCAGGTTGAAACCCAAAAAAATTCGGGTCGGGTCGGGATTGCGGGTCGGGTCAACTTTTGACAGGTCTATATGTAGGTTATCCATTTAATTCTTATTAAATAGTCAAAACAAAATATTTTTTAATTAATAAGTTAATTATTCTTATATTTCTTAATTAAATATTAGATTGTATATAGTTTATCATTTTAATTTTTTATATGATCCAAATCTTTATTTTAAAAAATGACTATATAAATAGATATGATCATAAGTTTTCAAAAAACTCTAACTATGTATTTTATAACATATGTATTTTATTTGAGGTCAATATACTATTTATCGTAATATATTATTAAAATTATTTTTTATTTAAATCCGGTACATGGTATAGATTACACTAGTATTAATCTCGTGTCTTGAAGGCACGAATTTGATTTCACTAAAAACTTTGTTTATATTTTATATAAAGTTATTTAATATATTAGATATATTTTAGGTTTAAATTATAACTAAATAAAAATATATCTATTGAAAATTATGTGTAGATTTTTGGATAGATTTTCTAAAGATTTGGATAGTTAATTTTAATAATAAGAAAATATGTATATATTTTTAGAAAAATAATAAAAATGGAAAATATGTAAATAATTATAGTTATGATGGCTAGTAAGATTATAAGAGAGCGTATAGTATATACTAGTAGATGACCCGTACCTTGTACGGGGGTGTTATTTATTTGTTTATTACTTTGTGTATGAATTTACTATAAGAATTACAAATATTATCATATGTATACTTTGTTTTATAAAGACGCTTATTTTTTGGATTATAAAATGACATAATTTTTGTATATCATCATATATATAAATAAATTTTATTTATGTATTTACTTTTTATACATACATAAACATACATTTAAATAATTGAGGAAGAATGAAATAAGATAAAATGCATTATCACATTTTATTAACAATTGATACAAATCTTTTGGCATTTAAATTAAATTACGTAAACTAACTTATATAATAAAATGAATAAGTTTAAATAAAATTCGGATTAATATATTATAATATTAACAATATATATAATATTTAATAAGTTAAATAGAAAACCAAATTATCTTGTATATATATGTTATTTTTTCTGAAAAAATAATTAAATAATAAGTATATAAAAATGTAATGAAAATGTGAGCGACTTAATATCTTAATTAAGAAATCTATCTTTTTTTCTAAAGTATAATCAATATGCAATATTAGTGATATACTCCGTATATGTTAAATATAACATATAAATTTTTTATTGATATTTTAATATGATATGATAGTAAAAATGTATTTAATATATTATTTTAATAGAATGAATATTTTTATTAAATATAGTGGTAGAATTTGCTACCATTGATGATTTAAAAAATACTATAATAAAATTACAAAAGTAATTTGAATTTAATATGATATTTAATTCAAAGGTTAAAATATTATAGTTATGATTTAAAGATTGTGACGAATTTTTTTTTAAATAAAAGGTTTATGATAGATCTATGTATTAATTAAATGTGTATAATGATAAGATAGAGATTTTATATATTTGAATAGAATTATTAGTTAAACAACCCAAATTCTAATACAGAAATAATATTTTAATTAAGTATCTATAAGATTATGGTAAAATCAAGATTTAATAAGATAGATTTAAAAAAAAAAGGGTGTGGCGTAATATGGTGACAGAATTTACTTCCGTTTTAGTATAAGTAATAGATAGATAGATAGATAGATAGATAGATAAATAAAAAAAAGGAAAAATTACTCGAATTAATAGACTAAAAAGCACTACAATATTTCATTAAAAAAAAAACACTACAATATTTTCAGATACGAAGCATTATGACATGATTGTTTAGATGGGCTATGAAAATGATCCGTTAGCTCTTATGATGCGCTAACTTTGGGTCCATTATCAAGCCCAACGAAACAATACTTTATATGTCCACAGCAAAGAACACAAACCCTAGAAATCGATTTACTCTACAAAACCCCTCCTCCCTCCTCAGCGGCTGTCCTCTCCGGTGCCCGATTCCACTGCGTATGATTTCTTCCTTTTACTTTCTCATCTCCGATTCTTCCTACGACAATTCTTCTGATCTCTATATCTTCTCTCGTTGATTTGGGCAGACTAGTCTTCCTCGTCGAGCTTATCCGGCGCAAACATGGCTCTGGTAAGAGTTATCCTTTGATGATCTCCTCTTATTGTAGACTACTAATTGAATTGAATTGGTTGATTTCTATTAGTGTGTTCAAGCTTGGGCATATGAGATCTCACAAAAATTCGCCTCTTGAGTCGTTTTTTTTTGTTGATCTGATTAGTTTCAATTTGTCTTTTTTAGAGTAATAGCATGCTGATCGTTTCGGTTTGTTCTGATGAGTTTTGATCCGTTATTGATGATGGATTCGATGCATAGAATACTGTTTTCTTTCGTTTTAACCTTCGGGGTTTGGCATGGGATGCATTAGATCAGAGTTTAAAGCTACTAAGCTGCAATTCAAATTTTCTAATTAGAAACTGATTGTTTTGAGATTCATGTAGTTGATTAGTGTCCTTTAATATCTAGGTTACAACATAGCAGATTTTCTAATTAGAAACTGATTGGTTTGAGATTCATCTAGTTGATTAGTGTTTTTTAATATCTAGGTTAGAATGCATACTTTGAAACCATAGCAAATTTTCTGATTTTGCTAGGATGAATATTGTTGTGTGGTTTACTTGAATTGTTCTGGGAATTTATGTCGGGGCAATAATAATGATTATTGCATCAATGATTTCAGATTTTGCATGCTGGAAGCGGCAACAAGAATGCCTACAAGGCACTCATCGCAGCTGAATACACTGGCGTTAAGGTTGAGTTGGCCAAGGATTTTAAGATGGGCGAATCCAACAAAACTCCAGCGTTCCTTAAGATGAACCCTCTTGGAAAGGTAAGATCCCGTGATCATCCCAGCATTTAGTTGTGTGATCTCTGTTTTCTTAACTTGTTTGGTTATGATTCTTATGTAATTTGCCTGTGCCTGACTTCCCATCATATAGGTTCCTGTTCTGGAAACACCTGAGGGGGCTGTCTTTGAGAGCAATGCGATTGCCCGCTATGGTAAGTATTTTTCACCAACTTAGCTGTACATGCAAAAGAGTTAGAACATTCAATGCTTTCTGATTTTTTCTGGGCCGTTTTTGTTTAAATTGGCTAAAGTATTGATGAGGATTATAATATAGTGGATTGCAGCCTCTCTCCTTATAGGATCAGTGGGAATTGGTGTTATTGTCTGAACATTTCAGTTGAAAAAAAAGGCCTTTTTTCCTACTTTCTGGAATGTTAAGCTAACTTTTGCAAGTTTACCGTGTAGTGGCTCGCTCGAATGCCGACAGTACTCTCTACGGGTCTTCCCTTATTGATTACGTAAGTGATTTGGTGCATTTTATGTTAAGTTTACTCTGTGTTGCCTTGAATCATTACCCCCCCCCCCCCCAATTTTATGCTGATTGCTTGATCTTATCTATCCACTTTTGCAGGCTCATGTTGAGCAATGGATGGATTTTGCAGCCACCGAGATTGATTCCAGTATTGCCAGATGGTTGTATCCCCGTCTTGGCTACGCACCCCACATTCCCCAGGTTTGTAAAGTTTTCCATCTTTCCCCTTTTATTATAATCTGTTCAGCATTGCATATGCTTCTGTTCAACATATATTTATTTGCATTTTATCTTCAGGCCGAGGAATTTGCAATTTCTCAATTGAAGAGGTCCTTGGATGCGTTGAACACGCATCTTGCCTCCAACACATTCCTGGTTGGACATGGTGTAACACTGGCTGACATCGTCGTGACATGTAACTTATATCATGGGTTCAGCCACATCATGACCAAAACATTCACCAAGGATTTCCCCCATGTTGAGAGATACTTCTGGACCATGGTTAACCAACCAAATGTCAAGAAGGTTGTGGGTGAAGTGAAACAAGCAGCATCTGTTCCAGCTGTTCAAAAGAAGCCGGCACAGCCCGCCAAGGAAAAGCCTAAGGAGGCACCAAAACCCAAAGAAGTAGCTCCTGCTGAGGAGGAAGAGCCGGCTCCCAAGCCTAAAGCAAAGAATCCTCTGGATCTTCTCCCTCCGAGTAAGATGGTTCTAGATGAGTGGAAGAGGCTCTACTCCAACACTAAATCCAACTTCCGTGAGGTTGCTATCAAAGGTAAAAAAAAAAGAGAGCTTGTTTTATTCTTCTTATTTCTACATGCTGTAAGCATTGAAACATCATACAACCCTTTTTCATATGCATTAAAACTCTTGAGAACCCTCGTAGGAACTTAGTTTTTTTAAATTGGTTTATTCACTTATTTTTAGGTAAATAAAATGCAGTAGGAAACTGTGTATTTACTTTGAAACTTATGACTTTATGTTTGGATGTGCAGGGTTCTGGGATATGTACGATCCTGAAGGTTACTCCCTGTGGTTCTGTGACTACAAGTACAACGATGAGAACACAGTCTCATTTGTTACTCTAAACAAGGTTGGTGGATTCCTGCAAAGAATGGACTTGGCACGCAAGTACGCCTTTGGAAAGATGCTGATTATCGGCGCTGAGCCTCCATTCAAGGTCAAGGGATTGTGGCTCTTCCGTGGACAAGAAATTCCCAAGTTTGTGATGGATGAGTGCTATGACATGGAGCTCTACGAGTGGACAAAGGTCGACATCAGCGACGAGGCACAGAAGGAGCGTGCTAGCCAAATGATTGAAGATGCTGAGCCTTTTGAGGGAGAAGCTTTGCTCGATGCCAAGTGCTTCAAGTAAACTTGCTATTTAAGTTCTGTCGGACACTTGGTCTCTGATTTGTTTTGTTGCTATGCTTAGTTTTTTCATACTTTAGTACTTCGCATTTTATGGCTCTTTTTGAACGGGTGGTCACTTTGTGACTTGATTTTGGTTTTTCTTTTTGTTGAACTTTATGATCCCAGTTTGGTATCTGAGTGTTAAGATTCTTAATAGTACTTAAGTTACAGTCGGCACATTTAATTTAAGCTAAAGAATGAACGATGTGCGCATGAATATTTATTTAAGCAAAATTTAGAAAAAAAAAATAAGAAAAGCCATATATCTAAAAATATGATGAGTATTTGGAACAAAGTCATTCTGAACATGGATTTTAGGATATCATATTCACAAGCACAAGCCTTGATAACTAATGAAAAAATGTAGTTACATAAGTACTATAGTAGTATCTAGTTCTTAATAATTAATGCATGTCTAATCAGATAATGTTTGTAACAAGAGGTTCATTCCTGCACAAGAACAATCTTGCTCATTCTTACCTATTGGAAAGTAAGTGTTGCCTGCCTATTACTTCATAGTTTAGGCACTGTAATCTTAAAAGACGAAATCAACGACCATAAATTTTCCTTTTGCAGGAAATGCTACAAGAGTATTTGTATGTTTTGATGTCTCATCAAAATAGAACCCCAAATCCGCTAGACAAACTATTAAATCTGCCTCTAATAACTTAAAACAAGATTTCAGCTTTTCAAAACACAAGAACAAAAAAGAACCTAATAACCCATAGCAAAGCTCCCTAAGCCTTCTCTGCAGCTGCTTCAAAGGTCTCCCCAGGAATTAGCTCTGGAACCTCATCATCTTCGTCCCCTTGTGCCTTAGCGTCACCGGCATTTGCGTTTGCACCAGGCTTCTGCATCTGGAACTGCTCTGCTAGTTTCCTCAGATTCTCCAAGTTATCAGGGCCTGCAATTCAAAACAAGATTAACAAATGATTGAGAAATATGTATAGCATATCAAAAAATGTCAAGTAATGAGCCTAAACATACCCAATTGATTGATTATCCCTGGCAGGATGTCTTGCAACTCTGCAATAAAGAAAAACAAGAAGCATTGTAAAGGGTCGTCTTATTTTTACGCAGAATTACAGCCAAGGAAGATCAATCTTGAAACACCAAACATTTGGTTTGTTGGAAAGAAAAGGTGAAATTATGAACGGAATGCTCACTCTTGGTTTGCGGAGTGCCGCTGACAACCCAGGTGTTGGCGGGAGCTGAAGCTTGAACTGGGGAGAAAGAAAGAAAGAAATGATAAATACTTGAGCAAACGTAAAGCCTGATTCAAAAGAGTTGCAAGTAAAATCGAAAGAAAGAAAAGGAAGTAGCAGATTATTGGATCAAACATCTCAATCTTCAAGATAAGCAAAATGCTGTGCTTGAGCAAACTGACCTTTGGGATTTGTGAACTGAATAACTAGGTCATCCTTGAATATGTTCAATTCCTCGATCCCAGGGATTGTGTTAACTCCTATTCTCTTCAACGTGCTCTGCAGCCTTTTGTCATCAGTGGTGGTGGCCTTGTGCACGGCCTTCTTCTTTCTGTTATTCAGGCCAAAATTTCATTGCATAACGTTAAGAAAGTGAGCAAAGTGAAATCCTGCAAGATAACATAATTAAATGATGGAGGCACACTAGTCATCATTTAAACACACAACAGAAAGGGAATACTGAATTCGGCACATTTTGATTGAGAAGAGAAGCCTATGGAAAGATTTAGGTGTAAAATGCAGCTCGACAATGAAACCAGAAAGGTATGGTATACATTCTAAAGGACAAAGATGGCTTTGCAAGAAGTCGCACATTGGAAATGATGATCTAGTTCTATGACATTATATGTAATATCATATGAGATAAGTTTGATTCTGTAGCACGAAATGGGTCTTAGCCAGGTCTTATCATAGTGCAGGACTGTACCTTCTCATGCTACCCTTTCCACCGGTGCGAACAGCACCAGCCATTTTCATGAGCCTCTCCCTGTTCATCTGCAGAACCAGAAGCAAAAGAAGTCAGCAATATATTCAACCGCAAACACCAGCAAGGCTACATTCATACATTGAAACAAAACCAAATGAAAGAACAAGTAGGCCAACAAAAATATAAATAGCACACAGATAGACATGAGAATCCAATACATGCCAAATGGGCAATACTACATGAACCCATTTTCTTGCAATCAGAAATTGAACTATCATATGTATCTAGCACATGCTCTGAGAATTTCTGATCCACGAGACCTTTTAGAGCTTAGAAATAAAATATAACAACTTAAAGGAAATTCCACCTGATACACATATCTGATATTTCAATAGCTTCTCAGTTCTAATAGTGAACATGATGATACAGAGATACCTATTTGATTGGTTCAATCTCACAAAGGGCAAAACAGAGATACCTTTCCACAGCCAAATATTCCACTGCTCAATTAAATGGTCTTCATAAAGCCTTCGTATTAAACAATTTAGCATCCTAATAACTAAACACACAAGCACACCCACAACTCTCATGAACAAGAGATAACTCGTAAGCAAGATTAAGTGCTTCCAAAGGCCTTAGAAAAGGGAATTGAAGGAACTAAAACACAGCACATATCGCTCAAAGACGAAACATTCAGAGGCTGTATTCAACAAAACCAGAAAAACCCTAGAAATCATGTCAGAACACTGAAGAGCGCAAGCATCGACTGAAAAGCATGAGAAGGAAACGGAATCATGCACATACCTTGAATGAAGAAGATTGATGGAGATATTGGGAAGGAGAATGACGACGAATTAAACGGCGGACTCGGGGAATTAGGGTCAGCCTACAGAACACACAATGGAAGGAAAATGGATTGAAGAAGAGTGAGGAAATAAAAGGATAATGGTTTCATACGGTGGCGTTTGTTTCATCCTAGGGCCCACAATAAGGGCGTGACTCGTGAGAGGCTAAAGTGCTTGTTTGGTTGTGGGAAATATAATTCCCATGTTTTAACTTTCTTGCAATTACAATTCATGGGAAATAAAAAAACATATTCGGTTATGTTTAAATTCATGGGAATCCAAATAGTGTATTTTGTTTGGTTTAATGGTTGAAGTTTGTATAAATTTTAAATAAAATTATAATTTTCAATTTACCGAGTATCAAAGGGAGTAAACTAATGATTTTGTAGAAAAAAACGCAGGAAATATATCTTACCCACCCCTCCTTAGGTATTTGCAATTCCTACGATATGGAGGAATTTAAAAACCCTGGAAAATAAAATCACCTGTCTTTGAATCAAAATTTGTTTAACCAAACACATATATTTAGTACTAAATCTTGGGATTTTCTAATTCCCATGAATCTTAAAAGCAACCAAACAAGCACTAAGTACCTTTTTCTTTCTGTTTTTAGACCAAAAAACAAAGTACCTATTTTTTATAACAAATTCTTTTAATCGAATAAAGATTTGTAATATTATAATTTTGTCATATAAGGACTTATTACTTGTTTTAATCAATAGGTTTCTTTATTTTATAATTATATTGTTTTAATTAATATGTTTCTCTATCTTATAATTCAGAAGTTTCTTTATTTTATAATTAATCATAATTTGTTGTTATTTTTTAACCTAGAATCTATTTAATATGTTACTCGGTATGTATCTTATCATTTCCTTATACAATAATTGTAAAACTTTGGTATTTACGTAACGTCAATAAATAAAGCTAAAAATTATGATCGAGAAATCCAAGATTACATTATATCTAATTTCTTTTTATTTTCCTATCAAAGTTTGAGTTGCATATCGAGAAATCCAAAATTATATGATATTTGATTTCTTTTTATTTTCCTATCAATATTTGAATTGCATATATGAAGATATTCAAAATTTATATAATATTTGAATATGTATGTCAATTATTGTAGAATCGATCCAAAATTATGATTGAAAAATCTATCTAATATGAATAAAGCCTATTTACTCCATATAAATATATGATATTTGAAGAGAGAAGGGTATTAAAATAATAGTTATCACGACACATGTCAACTTCACATTGGACCACATCACTCATCTTTATTAGAATAATTTAATTGGTTAATTTTGATTGTAAACCCTATTTGAAAATATGAAATAATATATATCATTGAAATAGTATCTATAAGTTTTCCTTATACATGTAATTAATTAATCTTACTACATACTAAATTGAAGATTAAAATAATAATATAGAAAAGCACATGTCAACTCCAATGAAATATATTATTAAAATTATAATCCATAAACATTAAAATAAATCCTAAAAATCTTAGAAGCATTCAATCCTTATACGCAAATTATAATCTTACAAATCTTTATTCAATTAAAAGAATATATTATAGCAGAAATACCATATCATTAAAATAAATCCCATAAGAAATAAACTATATAAACTAATAGAAGATTAATACTAGTAATTATGAAAAACATGTACAATCCGTCAATCACCACATATTTGGTTTTTTTGATGAATATTTGGTTTTATTTCAAAGAACCACCCATAAATTTTCAAAGGGAAATGATTGAAACCCTTGTTTAATTCGAAGACTAGCAGTACTCCCCCGTGCCTTCAAGGCACGATTTTTATTTAACAAAAAATTCACTTTATATAAAATATAAGTTATTCCAAATAATAGTTTGATATCATATAAATCTTGCCTTGTTATATCTTTAATATACTATTACTGTTAACTTAATTAAATCTTTATTTGGTGTTGACATATGTTGTTCTATATTATTATTTTTAATCTCCAATTTAGTATGGAGTAATATTAATTAATTTTATATTTAAGGAAACCTTATAGATATGATTTCAATGATATACTAGTAGAACAGGCCCGTGCTATCGCACGGGACATGAGTTTTATATGTTATAATTAAGACATGCTTGAATTAAGACATGTTAATCTATTCGGAGTGTAGAGTCTAAAAGGAAAATATATATGAGAAGATCATTGTTCATGTAATAAGTAGTATAACAGTGAATAAAAGTTCTAAAGTACGAACAACAATTAGAAATAACCAATAATTTTTCCCAGTACCAGCTTGAGAAATTTATAAAAGGATGAATAATAGCCCCGTGATATCTACATCCAAATTAATATGAAGCATTGAGCTTTTTTACTTAAAAAACAATGTATGAAAAATACCTATTGGAGATAATACTATTTCATTTATAGAATTGAATATGAAAAATCATTTCAGTTATATATACATTCTTAAAGATGAAAGACTATTGAGATTTAAGAGATAATGTTATTTTAATTAAAGAATTGAATATGAAAAATCATTTCAGTTATGGGAGTTATGGGTAGTTAATTATAGAATTGAATATGAAAAATAATTTTAGTTTTTCACGATTTAAAGGCTATTGAGATTTATACAAGTACTAGTGATCATGCCCGTGCGTACGCACGGGGCAAATATTTCGTATGGACAAAGAGCCTTTTTTTTTTACATCACTAATGCAATATAATTTATAAAGTTATTGGAAATATCAAAAATCAAATATTAGATAAAAAATAAAACACAAATAATTGAAGCCTAAAATCTGTTACACAAATTTAATAAATAAAAAATGATTCAATCTATATAAACTTCAATTAATCTCATTGTAATATATTAAAATTCTTAATATTGACTTTTCCAACTGGCAGGAAAAGGACATAAAACTCCATCTGAGCACTATGCTCTAAAAGTTAAATTATCTTTACAACCTGTAACTCAAGCTTGCATTTGTCTTCTCTTTAGTCTTGACCTCTATTGGTACTACAGATACGGGAGTTGCATCACTACAAAATAGGAAAACAAAACAACTTGAAAATTAGAGTTTAGTTAAATCAATTTGAGCGGCATCAACAAAAAGTATAATCACGAAACAAAACTTACGAAACTCACCTAACTACAGCAATCGTTACAAATTGTGATTGTTTTCTACGAATTGGCGTAACCTTCGAACGCCGTCGTCTTCCAAATCCTGAAAACTACACAAATTTTGGAGACGGAATCAAAAGATGCAAAATCAACCAACAAATCATTCGATCAAAAGACTATAAAATCAACCGATAAAGGGATTGAAATGGTTTCGAATTAGGGTGAAGCTCTGGAATTTGAGAGGTTGGCAGAAAACCGATGATAATGGTGTTGGTGAGTGGCATAGTTATTGTATTTATATAGAAACAAATTGGAAAAGACAATTAAATTTCTCTAAATAAATATTTTATCCCTTTACTATTATTTAACGGACGTTTAGAACTTTTATAAGGGTAATTAGTACCACTAATGGCTTAAATAGCATTGTAACAACATTTTTAAGAATGACTTAAATAGCATTAGTGAGTCAATCAAATTAATTGCATTATGGTCCATACAAATCCATCCGTTGGGTTTGATTTTGTGATGTTTTCATTGGCATTAAATTGCATTATAGTGGGATTGACCATTGGGTTTTGTGATATTGAAGTCCATACAAAATATTTTTTAATCTAATATTTCATTTTTCCTAATTAGCATTAAATTTGTAACACCCTCTTTAGAGAAATGGAGCGTTACATCAGAGTAATACACAATTATTTAAATGGATCGAGAGATTATATACTTCTATCCTAATTCTGAATTCTAAAATTAGAAATCTATTTTGAATTTGTAATTAAAAATGTATTAAAGAAATTTGAGTCAAGATTACTCGGGTTATATCAGAGTAATACACAATTATTTAAACGGATCAAGAGATTACAAACTTCTATCCTAATTCTAAATTCTAAAATTAGAAATCTATTTTGAATTTCTATTGCCTTGGATTCTAAGAATTTGAATTAGAATTAATAGAATTTAATTCTATGTATTAAGGTTGGTAGTTAATAGTACTAATTGAGTGTATATGAAACGGTTTGTGTAGTGGTGAAGGTTTGAAAGCTTTGAAAAGAATATGTAACAAAATTGATGATGCTTCTTTTAAATTAGTATGCAAATTGATAGTGTGTGTTTTTCGAACGCTACTAAGCTTCTTCCTTTCACCTTACATGACTAATTTAACTTTAAATTATCAATAAAAAGTATTGTTATATAATTAGTTTTATGTAATAGAGTAGAAATTTGACTTATTTTAGACATCTCTAATAAACGTAGAATTAATGTTACATGAACACAAAAGTATAATACTATAATTTTTTTATAACGTACAAAAGTATAAATTTGATTTGTATATGATTACTATAACAAAAGTAGACTTTTTTTTATAGTATGAAATTATTATTTGAATTCTATATGGACACAAAACACTAATTGTTATACATTTCTTATACACATGCACAATATTTTTTCTAAGAAAAAAAAATATAGTTTTCAATATAAATATAGTTTTCAAATGATCATATTTTGTATTCACTTTTTAGTTTTCCATGAAAACAAAATACTAAGTGTTATATATTTATAATACTATAATTTATTCTTCAAATGATAACTTTTTGACAAAAACTATAGTTTTTAATATAAATATAATTTTCAAATGATCACTTTTTGTATTCACCTTTTAGTTTTATATGCGAAACAAAATACTAATTTATACATTTCTAATACAATAATGAGTTCTTTCAAATGATAACTTTTTGACAAAAAAATGTAGTTTATGTTATGAATGCATGATTATAGCCATAATCTACATCATCTACTAATCACCCTTTTATACACATCTACAAGTTAACCTTCTTACATCTCCATTATTTGTATGAGTAGATGATTGAACATGTATTGTTTGTATTATGTATGATTGGAGGTAAATTGTACAAGGTGAATTATTCACCTTCTTCACCTCCTTATTACCATGGTTAAATCATGGAAATTAACCTAGGTTTTTTACCTCACTTTCTCCTATAAAAGGAGGTCATCTACCATTGTAAAACTTGCACCAAAGTAGAGTAAGAAATACATCTCTAAAGTTCTTACTCTCCCTCTCTCCCTTCTAATAATCAAGAGTGTTTCAAAGTTTGTTTAAGTGTTTCTATTAAGAAGACTAGAGTGACCTTAGTCTTAATCTTTTATAACAGTTTACAAATAATCACTTTTTGTGCTTACTTTTTAGTTTTTCTATATTGAACAATATACTAATTTTTACTTCTAACTTCTAATACAATATTTAATCTTTCAAATAACTATCTCTTTATTTACTTTTTATGCTCATTAATGTGGCATGGGGCATTAAATATCCCCATGTACACAAAATTATATATATAGACAAAATACTAATTTATACATTTCTAATACAATAATGAGTTCTTTCAAATGATAACTTTTTGACAAAAAATGTAGTTTACAAATAATCACTTTTTGTGCTTACTTTTTAGTTTTTCTATATTGAACAATATACTAATTTTTACTTCTAACTTCTAATACAATATTTAATCTTTCAAATAACTATCTCTTTATTTACTTTTTATGCTCATTAATGTGGCATGGGGCATTAAATATCCCCATGTACACAAAATTATATATATAGTATAGATATAGATATAGATAGTACCAATTTGTGGAGTTGAATTTAACACGTTTTGTAATGACATGTAAGTTTTGTCTACTCTATAATCCTTATTCCTGAAAATTCAATCACTAACTAAAGCATATATTTACCTAATCAAGCCACAGTTGCATGAACATTTAGTTGCTGCTTGATCACCCAAAAGTAATCACACAATGTAACTATAAGAATAATGATTACGTTCTACAAAATTGGCCATGTCTTCCCACAGTAAAACTATATTCTTCTATCACCAGTATATGTCACATTGAAACTGCACATGCTGTTTTTTCCCCCCTGTGCAAAGAACTTGGTAAAAGTTAAGCTGTTGAATTACAGGGAAGAAAACCCTGATCAACAAGTCAACTTTCAAGATTGGGTGAGAGATACCATTACGTGAATGGTGTATAACCCCTCCTTGATTCAATCAAGGGATGAACATTTTAATTTCAACTTCATGGAGAGCAGCAGCTTAACGCGAGCTCGAACGAACACATTTTCAAGACCCGTGGAGCTGCTGAAACCGAGCTCTCTATAGCACAAGGAGAATGACCTTATCAAAATATCTTAAGATAATTCACCTTCTTCCATTCGACCAGTTCAGGTTAGAATTTCCAAACTTGTGGAAATTTCTGTGGGCAAGTGATTGCTTGGGAAGATCATGAAGTTCCATAACTTGTATCGTCTGTTGGAAATCTACAATTCCAAAGTGAAAAGCAGCACATTGCACATGGGGGAAGTTTGTCCCACATCGGACACATGGGGGGATTTTGTTCCCCTTATAAAGTCTAATGGTGTACCATGTGTTAGTGAGTCAAGAGAGGAATGCCCCCTCGCACGCGCCGCCGCTGCCGTCCGTCCGGCTCGTGTTCCGTGCTGGGACGTATCTTTTTACGGGATATTTTAACTATTTCTAAAATTATGGGCCAAAGAAGTTGCGGATTAATTGTCCGATATTCTTCCGTAACTTCATCCGATTTTAAACGTGTTTGAATAAGATTTGGTCAACTGATCTTATCAATTTGTTTTCAACTGAAGAGAGATTCTCGGGATTATGGAGTTAATGCTGATCATGGACGTTGAGAATTACTCTATAAAGGCTCCTCATCAGTTTTGCTAAAAACACATCCGAAATCTCTCTTCTCTGTTTTCAAAACCAAAAATCCGTAACTCTCTTGTTGTTCTGAGTTCTCCGTTCCCAACTCTTCTTACCGGAGTGCACCGGTTCGTAGAGTGTTGTGCTAACCTTGGGGGGCTGAACGCCGATCTCTGACGTGTACCGTTGTCAGGGCGTTTTTGCTTCTAAGGCAGTAGTTTACCACGACACAGCGATTCGTCCCGCTACACATCAAATTGTTGGCATACATTCGTCCCGCAGTGACCCTTTTTACCTTACAAATTAGAAGCAAAAATATTCACTGCAATGGAGGGCCATCATCTCATCAAGTTGCTGGATCTGTCCAAACTTGAACCTCTGGACGGGATGAATTTCAAGCGGTGGTCTCAGAAGCTTTTGATCGCCTTTGAGCAGCTCAAAATCGATTATGTGTTGCTCAAGGATCCTCCGGCGGCTCCTGTCAAGGCGCTTCCTCCGGCTGGCTCGGAAACGTAGTCATCTCCTGACGAGACCGCTGATGCTGACGCTGCAAAGGTGGCTGCTGAGATCGCCTCTGCTACAGAGAAGTACGAACAGGATAACAAAACTGTAAGGGGTATCCTTCTGAATCATATGTCCAATTCTCTGTTCGATTTGTTCTTAACTAACAAGTCTGCTAAGTCTATCTGGGACACCCTGGAGAAGAAATATGGTTCAGATGACGCAGGGAAAAAGAAATATGTTGCTGGACAGTTTCTGAGGTTCCAGATCGTCGATGACAAGCCGATCATGGAACAAGTTCATGAGTACGAAAACTTAGTGGCGGATATCCTTGCAGAAGGCATGGAGATGTGCGAATATCTTCAGGCGAACTTCCTGATCGAGAAGCTTCCAGAGTCATGGTCCACCTACCGAAATCATCTCAAGCAGAAGAAGAAAAACATGACTCTGGAAGAACTCGTTGGTCACATGAAGATTGAAGAGGCGATCGAATCGCCTCAAGGATAAGCCCTCTAAACCCTCTGATTCTTCTTCGGCCAAAGCTAACTATGTTGAGGCTTCTAGAAAATTTGACAGATTCAAGAAGAAGCAATCTGGTGAATCTCAAGGCAAAAAACCCTTTCACCAGAAGGCCTTACAGAAGAAGGGGCAGAATTTCAAGAAAGGTGGCAAAACCGAGAAATTCAAAGGAGGCTGCTTTGTGTGCGGAAAGCCTGGACATAGGGCTGCACAATGTCACCACAGGAATGATGCCCAGAAGAATGATCCCAACCCGAATCAAGATAAGGGGCAGGCGAACCTGACTGAGAAGGATCTAATCGCCGTCATCTCCGAGGTGAACATGGTCGACCTAACCGAGTGGATGGTCGATACTGGAGCAACCCGACACTTTTGCGCCAACAAAGAACTCATGTCTGAGTTCGAGCCAGCTGAAGAGGGCGAGCAGGTCTTCATGGGAAACTCCAGCACCGCTCCTGTGCTCGGTAAAGGGAAAATTCTTCTCAAGTTAAATTCTGGCAAAAAGTTGTGTTTGATCAATGTGTTGTTTGTGCCTTCCTTACGCAAGAATTTAATTTCTGGGGGTTTATTAATGAAAGCTGGTTTTAGGCTCCTCTTTGATGGAGGAAAGCTAGTAATCTCTAAGAATGGTGAATTTGTGGGCAAGGGCTTTATGACTGCTAGTGGCTTGATCATGCTTGAATCTGTTGCTGTTGAACTTAATAAGATTGCATCCTCTTCTGCTTACTTGACTGAGTCCATTGGTTTATGGCATGCGAAATTAGGACATGTGAATGTGAATGCGATAGAAAGATTGCATAAAAGTGGTTTAATTCCTAATCTGAATTTGCATGCTATTAAAAAATGTGATGTTTGTACCGAGTCAAAGTTCACCAAAAAGCCTTTCAAAATGTAACCGAACGAAAATCAGAACTTTTAGAATTAGTGCATTCTGACTTGGCTGATTTTAAGAATTTTGAAAGTAAAGGTGGAAAAAGGTACTACATCACTTTCGTGGATGATTACTCTCGTTATACCAAAGTTTATTTGTTGAGAACAAAAGATGAAGCTGAAAGAACTTTTTTGGTGTATAAAGCAGAAGTTGAAAATCAGTTAGACCGGAAAATAAACGCCTTAGGTCTGATAGAGGTGGAGAATATGGGACAGATTCTCTTAAAAACTTTTGTGAGGATAATGGTATTATTCATGAGACAGCAGCCCCGTATACTCCCCAACAAAATGGTATACCTGAAAGGAAAAACCGAACTTTAAAAGAGATGATGAATGCTATGCTTATTAGTTCGGGTCTGCCTGATAATATGTGGGGGGAAGCTGTTTTGTCGGCTAATCGGGTCCGGATCCGGTAGGAATGATTATTGTGGTAGGAAATAGGAATGAATCTGGGCCGTTGATCACGGAGCTACTGTTCACGCAAAAATTCGGCCCCAAACACGCGTTACTGTTCACGCGCTACTGTTCACCCCCCTCTCCCCCAAACACGAAAATCGCCCAAATGCGAAAATCGCCAGATCCAAAATTCGGCTTGCTCCTCCGTCGATTTTCGCCTCCGAAATCGATTTTCGTATCCAAAATCTGTAACTCGCTTCGATTATAGGTCAAATGTGAGAACCGACTGCAACAAATCAATCGCCTCCGAAATCTGTATCTCCGATCTCGTTTTCGCGTTCTGGTTTTCAGATCTGGAAAACCAGATCTGAATTTGTGAGCAAATCTCAGCTCGATTAGAACAAAACTACGTACAGATCTCAGACATTGTTCCGATTCGAACTCAATCAACTACAAAAGCAATGGAACCAGGTAGTTAATCCTTTCATCGATTCTCTTGAACAAATTCATAAAGGAGTCCAATAAAAACAGTTTACTTGTCGTTGAAAACCGATTGTTGTGCTCAAACTACTTATTAGAGACGTACAATCACATATATCAACTGCACAAATTCTAATTGGGCATCCTAGTTGAATAAATTGAGCATCGACTATACAAAAATGAAAAATAGTTGAACAATTACATGTTTCAGTTGCACAAATCAAATCAATAGTTGAACAAGTACAAAACACGTAAAGAGATTACGATGGTGTTATAACGTGTTTATAACAGAGTTGAACAAATGCTTATATTAGTTGCACAATGATGATATACGGTTGCACAAACATGGTTACACATAAACAAAACACATACATAGTTGCACAAACAACCTTATTAGTTGCACAAACAAGCTTACTAGTTGCACAAACGAGGTTTACTAGTTGTACAAAGTTTATTATACAATTGAACAAAATAGTTTACTTCATTACTGGAGCTCCAATAACTTATTGTTGATGTTGTTTCACACTAATGAAGGTAAAGTTGAAGAAGAGAAGGGTTTGAAGATCTCCATCTCTCCTGGAAACACTACGTATTACTTACCGTTTTGTGATGATAAACTCAAACCTCAATTGGGGATGGTGTTCCAAACTTGGCAACAAGGAACAAACTTCTATAAAGACTACGCACGGGCATGTGGATTCCAGCCACGTAGCGGGACTACCACAAGATCTCGTGATGGGAGTATAATTTGGAAATTCATGTTGTGCAACAAGGAAGGCTTTAGAAAGCAATCAAATACAAAGATTGCACAATCTACAACCACTAAACAGATTGTTGCAAAAACAGAGAAAAAAAAAGGAAGTTGAGAAGGAAGATGAAGATGAAGACGCAGAAGATGAAGAAGAAGAAGACGAAGAGGAAGAAGAAGTGGGAGGAGGAGAAGAAGAAGGCAAGAAAGTATCCAAGAGAAAGATAATAAACAATAGATGTGGTTGTATTGCTAGAATGGCTATGAGAAACATTGGAAAGGATGGATATATTGTCAGAACGTTTGAAGAGCGTCACAACCATATGATGTTGGATGATACACAAAAACACTTCGCCAAGAAGTATAGGAAGCTCAGTTCTTTTCATAAAGAGTTCATTATGACTTGCATCAAATCAAACATTGGCACAAGCAAGTCATACAAGGTCTACAAGGAGTTAGTTGGATCATACAACAAAATTGGTGCAACTATAGTAGACTTCAAGAACTTCAAAAGAGATTTGAACTCCTTTATGATTGGATGTGATGCTCGGATGGTGATTGACAATCTATTCAAGAAAAAGGAGAGGTGTGATGCCTTTTACTTTGAATATGATGTTGATGAACAACAACAATTAACAAAATTATTCTGGAGTGATCCTAGTGCAAGAAAGAGCTTTTCCTACTTTGGTGATGTTGTCTCTACTGATGCAACATACAAGTCAAACAGGTATGTTCTGTTTTCCTAACCAATATATAGTTGCACAAGTATCTGTTATAGTTGCACAAGTATCTTTAATAGTTGCACAAGTATCTTTTATAGTTGCACAAACCGATATCACAGTTGAACAATTTTTTAAAGAAAAGCATTTTGTGGTTCAACGGGCAATTATCTAGTTGCACAAATCTTGCTCACAGTTGCCCATACGCATGTAATAGTTGCACAAATCGGTGAAATACTTAACCTGGCTTAACAAAAATTCTATCACAGTGGAACAAACATATATCCTGATTGCACAAACACATATATTAGTTGCACAAATAAGTTTTGGAGTTGCACAAACTCATAATTTTGGATTTCAGGTACGATGTGGTATTTGTACCATTTACTGGGGTCGATAACAACAAGAAAAGCATCACATTTGCATTTGGATTGCTTCTGAAAGAAGATGTGGAGGCGTATGTGTGGCTTTTTCAGAACTTCAAGCAAGCTATGGGGCATGAACCGTTCATCATCTTAACCGACCAAGACCCTGCCGTAAAACAAGCAATTGAACGGGTGTTTCAAGCAACTGAAAGGGCATGAAGGTCCAGCTTGATCAGCAGCAGCAGTAGAAGGTCCAGGCTTAGGGTGATTGGCATGAACAGAAGTTGAGCCATCTGAAATTAAAAACGGAGGACGAGAAAACCCTTGTCCAAACGAGCCCTTGTCCATTTCATACTTTTGGCGCCTCGAGAAAATATGAGAGGTGTAGCAGGAGACAATGGGGAAAGCCCTTGGTGCAAACTCTTGGGTGTAGGATGAGAGGCAGTCACAATATATAAGCTGTAATAGAAACCATTTGAAATCAAATTAACAACATGTATACTACAGTTGCACAAATGTGAGTAACAGTTGCACAAATATAAATCACAATTGCACAAACACGTGTCAAACATTATAGCAGATGTGCAATTGAGTAACAAATTTACAATTGCACAAATGTGAATTACAGTTGCACAAATATCAATCACAGTTGCACAAACACATGTCAAAAAAGAATAGCAGATATGCAATTAAATCACAAAATCACAGTTGCACAAATATAAATCACAGTTGCACAAACAAAGGTCAAAACAGTATAGCAGATGTGCAAATGAGTTACAAATACAGTGGAACAAAATATGCAACACAACAGTACATAAAAAAAGTGAAAAAAGAGCTGAATCATACCAGAAGAAGCAATGGAGAGCCTCTGAAAAGACCATTCGGCGAACTCCTCTTCTTCCATGCCTCGACATTTTCAATCGTCTTCTCCACAAGAAGACTACACCAGTCAAGATTACAAATCTCATCTTCATCAACAAGTGCATCCAGAACCTTTGTGTTCACACCACCGTTCTGGATACTCTCAACAAACAGAGTAAAAAACAAGACAATGAAACAACGACGGAACCAAATACTGCCGTTCTTATAGTTCTTGACCACATTAAATACATCTTGTGGTTTAACAGAAGCAATGGGTACATGGATTCCATTATCATCAACAAAATGACGCATAAAAGGAATGAACAAACTAGACTTTGTTTGAACCTTCAAAACTTTAACCTTCTTGGTGCCACGAGGCAAACCAAGATACGAATGCACAAGTTCCGGAGTAAGTTGAATATCAGAATCAGCAACCTTCAGCATTCTAGTGGCAGGGTTGAAGTTCTCGATCACATGATAACACAGGCGGCTAGGCAGCTCATAAAAATCCCATTCCAAGAGATGCTCAAATCCCATCTCAATAAGGGATTTCTTCTTGGATTCCTGCGACTTACAATACTTCATAACCTCAGACAGCATTGCAATGGAGCATCTTGAAACAAGCTGAGGGAGATCATCAAAAGTCAGCTTTGGTTCTTTAACAGGCCTGAAATAAAAAGAACAGATTGCACAAAGTTTGCGTCAGAGTTGCACAATTATCTATTTCAGTTGCACAAATATTCATTTCAGTTGCACAAACATGAAGAAAAATTGAACAGCAAGCAATATGGTTGAACAGACATAACAGAGTTGCACAAATGTGAGCAGATACTTGTACAAATGTCTAATTTAGTTGCACATCTCAAACAGATGAATAATTTACCTTTGCTTCTGAGCAAGAGTTTTGATTCGTTTTTTGGGAGCAGGCGTTGTAGAAGCCTTTTCAACCTCAGCCTTCCTTTTCACAGATACAGGTTTGGGTGGGTTTTGTTGCGATGAAGACGCAGCTTTGCTTTTTGAAACTTTAGGATTGGGAGATTTTGCTTGAGATTGCTTCGGTGCAACATCCCTCTTTGCAGCTTTAGGGTTCGGAGATTTTGGTTGAGATTGCTTCGGTGATCTCACCTCAGCGACATCCCTTTTCGCAGATCTCAAAGACTGCAACCTCTCCCCAAGAACAAAATCACCTGAGCTCTCGCTCAGGCTAGATGAAGACATCGTTGGTGGAATCACTGTGGTAGGACCACTTCTTAACACAGGTGTCTCTGTGTTAAGACGACTATCATGAACATTTTTTGTTCTAAGCTCTGCAAAAAAAAAAGAGAGAGACAGGGATGAATATACATATTGGGAGAAATATAAAACAGTTGGAAAAGAGATGAACAAACAGACTAAAACAATTACACAAAGGCATTGATATCAGTTGAACAACAACATAGAATAGGTTCAAAGATGGCTTGAACAACCTCTTCTAATTGGAGGAGGCAAATCTCCAATAGTCATCCTTCCAAAACAAAGATCTTGTACAGTTTGTTCTGGAACATTTACTTCCAAAACATAGAGACATCAATTGCACAAATAGATATATCAGTTGCACAAATAGAGACACCCGTTGCACAAATAGATATATCAGTTGCACAACAAAACCAAACACAAATTACACAATTAGGTGAACAAACTTCTAGACCAATTGCACAAATAGATATATCAATTGCACAAATAGATATATCAGTTGCACAACAAAACCAAACACAAATTAACACAATTATGTGAAACAAACTACCAAACCAAATGCACAAATAGATATATCAGTTACACAAATAGATATATCAGTTGCACAACAAAACCAAACACAAATTAACACAAAAAACGGTTCAACATATTGAACAAACATGCATTAAATTACACAAACTAGTAACACAGTTGCACAAATAGATAACACAAATGAACAAATCGAGATAAACAAACTCAACAGTTCCGGATCTGAACAAAATACCAAATCAACAACCAAAACACAAACGGAAACAACCAAAAATACATGCACACACACAAAACACCAACAATAGGTTAAACAAAGTTGAACAAAAGCAGAAAGCGAGCAAATCACCAAACATGCACACACACAAAACCTACAAAAAAGCACAAAAACATGTATCCGGTACGTATAAGCACTGATCTACACAGTTATGCAAAGAATCAACAAGAAATAGATGTGGATCCGAACGAAAACAAGCAAATGACTACAAAAATACATGAACTAGAGCAACAAATCAACTAAACACAAACTAATCGCAAATAACCGCTTCGAAAAGACTTCAACAACATCATTTAGAACCAAAATCCAAGCAAAAACAAGCGAAATTGCACAGAATCAAAAAATTAGAGTCCGAAACAAGCAAAAATAAAAAAAAAACGAAAACCTAGGGTTTCGAATTGAGCATACCTCGCGTGTTTGCAGGAGAAGACTTCGATCTCGCCATTGTTTGTGTGTTTGATTGTACGAATTGCAGTTTGATTGCAAATTCCGAGCGAAAATCGACGAGATTTGAGGGGGGAATTGCAGTTTGATTGCAGGTTGATGCACTTCATGTAGCTTCTTCAAAACCTCCTTATACTTGAATGCTCGGGACCTCTTGTAAGGTCTAGGCCTTCTTCTTGAGCTCGTCTTCCTCCATGAATCCCTTGAGTTAGACGTATTCCTTTGTGTATCATTCAAGGGATTCATGGAGGAAGACGAGCTCAAGAAGAAGGCCTAGACCTTACAAGAGGTCCCGAGCATTCAAGTATAAGGAGGTTTTGAAGAAGCTACATGAAGTGCATCAACCTTTGTCAAGTAGACATTGGAAGATGAAGAAGACGAAGGAAGGTCTTCTCAGGACCGACCCTGAGGGGGGTCGAGCACGACCCTCATAGGGTCGATCCTGAGGGCTATCGCAGCTGCGTCCGTGGTTTCCTTGTGTCCCAAGCTGTTTCCTTTTATTGTTTATCAAACTATTTCCATATTTTGGTTTTCCAGATTTGTGATTATTATTATGAGATATTATTTATATCTTATGATAATAATTTAGGATTTCTTTTCTACGATAGAATAAATACTCTAGTTTTCCCTTATTTGTTTTTCAGCGTATTTTGAGAAGAGAACAGAGTTCTCTTCCTGCGCCTTTTGTGACCTACGTTCTTGAGACTTGAGTTTGGTTTATGCAAGCTTTGCTTTGATTCATTCAAGTGTTCGATCTTGTGGATTTGTTGATTGTGTTCCGATTCGAGAAGTTCAAGGCTATACTTGGTGCAAGGTCTAGATCCGTTTCCGTTCGCGATTGTGTGACGTCAAGGAGCCATCTCCTAGCGTGTCATACATCAAATACCCTCCACTTAAGCACCAAACCTACACTATACTCAGAACATAGCTCAAATGAGTAGTATTGCTTTTGTGGGGGATTGTTGGAAATCTACAATTCCAAAGTGAAAAGCAGCACATTGCACATGGGGGAAGTTTGTCCCACATCGGACACATGGGGGGATTTTGTTCCCCTTATAAAGTCTAATGGTGTACCATGTGTTAGTGAGTCAAGAGAGGAATGCCCCCTCGCGCGCGCCGCCGTCCGTCCGGCTCGGATCGTGTTCGTGACACGTGTGCGGTGTGGTGCTGGGGCGTATCTTTTTACGGGATATTTTAACTATTTCTAAAATTATGGGCCAAAGAAGTTGCGGATTAATTGTCCGATATTCTTCCGTAACTTCCTCCGTTTTTAAACGTGTTTGAATAAGATTTGGTCAACTGATCTTATCAATTTGTTTTCAACTGAAGAGAGATTCTCGGGATTATGGAGTTAATGCTGATCATGGACGTTGAGAATTACTCTATAAAGGCTCCTCATCAGTTTTGCTAAAAACACATCCGAAATCTTTCTTCTCTGTTTTCAAAACCAAAAACCCGTAACTCTCTTGTTGTTCTGAGTTCTCCGTTCCCAACTCTTCTTACCGGAGTGCACCGGTTCGTAGAGTGTTGTGCTAACCTTGGGGGGCTGAACGCCGATCTCTGACGTGCACCGTTGTCAGGGCGTTTTTGCTTCTAAGGCAGTGGTTTACCACGACACAACGATTCGTCCCGCTACACATCAAATTGTTGGCCTACATTCGTCCCGCAGTGACCCTTTTTACCTTACATCGTCCTCTGCTTCGTGGTCAAAAATGGCGAGCATATTTCAATACCTGGACTATAACAATTCCATAAGATGCTACAAATGCTGTTCTGAATGCTATGATCTAACATGATAAAATGAAACATTACATTTAAAGAAGCATACCCTTCTCAACTTGGTATATCGTTCTTGCAGCTTTCGTTTTGTTGCTTCTATTTTCATCTAGGGTCTTCATCCGAGCACCTTATTTTCTGAGTCAGGACAGAAAAAAGAAAAAGAAGATATGAGAACTCAGAGCTCATCAAACTTTCACAAAATAAAAATCTTAATGATCGATTTGATCATATGTACCTCTAGTTGAAGAACAGATGGAGTGTTTAATGGCCCATTACTCGGTTTTGTGGGAGGTTCTTGTTCTTTCTGTTTGGGAACATCTCGCTTGACCACTGCGGTCTTATCCCAGTTGCTCGGGTTTTGTTCAATTCGCCACCACTATTCCGAGGACGGATCTGAAACAACATTTCCAGGATCAAAAAAATTATTTTATGGAATACCAGATAAGAACCCAATAACAAAATGGAAGTTCCACTCACTTCCATCATCATCCATGCCATCAAAAGAACTTCATATCACTGGACAAAGCATCCCGGAAGAGAAGGCAAGAATGAAGTCAATCTCCAAACATCGAGTACATTTTGAAAGTAACTCAACATAATAAAATTCATGTACCTGGGTAAAATTAATCCATGCTCTTTGTGGTGAAGAAAGCGCAATCGTCCATTGCAGGTGAAGGAAGGCCTTCTTCATAGTCAATAGATGGATGGACAGAGTCCGGTGTCCCTTCTTCTGATTGTATTACACATCAACCAAATTTTATTAGTATTTGCGGATTCCCACTGATACAATGTAAACATGAAGAGGAGATGGTCCATCTCCCAAGGGCCTTGTTCTCAAGAATGACGACTGCCATGAGATCCATCTCTAGCTTCTCTTTCTCGGACTATAAATCCCGGCATTTAAGACATTCAACCGTTTAGTATATGATCTAATTGGACTATAAATCCCGGCATTCAACCGTTTCGGATTGCAAGCCATGAAGCATATCATCTAATTGGGCTATCTTAGTGTAACGGATGAGAAACTCTTGAATGGGCTTGTAAGTTGTAACCGATCTTTTTTGTATATATAAACCTTTGCTTATTTATTGCCTAAATACTAAACTTATAGGACAAATTTTTATTACCTAGTTGAATACTACCTAAATAATAAATAACATCTGATCTTTTGAATGACACAGATTTTCATTTGTAACCGATCTTTTGTATTTCAATTCCCTTTTTTGTAAACATTTTGAATGGGCAATAAATAACACAAATTTTATAGATTTTCTCTATCATTATGTGAAATGTAAAAATGACATGATGTTAGGTAACCGCTAATCATGGATATGAAATAAAAAATAAATATAAAAATAGATGGCAATGGGGTTTGAACCACGGATCTACATGACAAATGAAATGGTCTTCACCACTATGCTATGGTGCTATTGTTGACAATTTATGTATCTATTACAATACAAGTATAAGATTTCATATGTGCATTAAATGCGTTTCGTACACAACTTTTTAATGTATTATATAGATATATTTTCATATTTTACATAAATGTGGGGTCAATAGTCAATTTTGAACCAATTAGATTATTTTAATAAAGATGTGTGATACGATCCAATGAAAAGTTGAGACATATCGTACTAATTATTATTTTAGAGCTTAAATTCAAAGCAAGCCAATGTTCACTACTCACTCTCAAACTTTCCTCTCTTCATAATCAGTGCAATCACACATTCATTTTGCTCCTCCCTCGCCCCATTTTACAAAACTTTCTTGCAAGTACTCTTACAAAAATGGCCTCAACAAATGAATTTTCGCCCTCCCAACACGATCGAAAGAGCGAGCTCGAGGCGTTCGACAACAAGAAGACCGGGGTAAAAGGCCTCTTAGACTCCGGGATAAAAAGGATCCCAAGAATCTTCATGTCCAACAACAACAAAAATTCCCTTTCCTCTGAGCCTAAGCAGAGCTACAACAAAACTATCCCCACAATCGACCTCACATCCATATGAATCGAGGATTCCTCGCGCGAATCAAGAAAGAAAGTCGCGGAGGAGATCGGGCGTGCGTGTGAGGAGTGGGGCTTCTTCCAAGTTGTGAACCATGGGGTTCCATTGAGCTTGCTTGATGGCATGATTGAGGGAGTTAGGAGCTTCCACGAGCTCGACGATGAGACGAAGAAGGCGTTATACTCGCGCGAGGAGAGTAGGAAGTTTCTGTATAACTCCAACTTTGATCTCTATAAGGGGTCTACCGTTAATTGGAGGGATACTTTGCAATGTGTAATGGCTCCCGCTAAACCTGATCCTCAAGATTTGTCTGAGGTTTGCAGGTATTGATTTTAATTAGTTTGTCAATCTGAATGGGATATATATAATAATATGCGGCTCTTCGATTTGACGCACCCCCGAATCTCGTTATAGCGCACCCCCTTCTCCGTCCATTAAAAAGGGATGGACGGTTCATACATATCCACAGAAAACAGGTGGACAAATTAATATTGTCCATACAATACCCATGATATCTAAACTCTGATCTAGGAATTGTTTAAGGAAATGATTAGATGATGATGCGACAATGACTGATGGATTTTTTTAATATTCTTTTGCTTTGCTTTGTTTTGTCTTTTAATTGGACGTTGATGTATTTTTATTTTATTTTTTTGGTCGAAGGGGATTGGACTTTGATGTATAGGTCAGGATTGAATAGTTTTAAGTACTTTTGGGAAAAAAATAGAATTAGCTTGATGTCAAGTGTTGGAATTTGGAACACATGCTTAATTATAGCATGGCATTATATACAAATATTACACACTTGTTATAAAACAAAGTTTCTAACCAAAACATACTGAATCTTAAAGTAAGGGACAATTCCTAAGCAAAGAAACAATAGACAAACTACTATGAACAAAACTTTATGTGCCATTGCTCAGAAACTGGCTCAAACGTACGTCATGAAAATGTTATTGTTAGGGACATAATTTTCGAGTACTCAAAGGAAGTGAAAAAGCTAGGAACCACCTTACTCGAGCTGTTCTCAGAGGCGCTAGGACTCAAACCGGACCATCTCAAGGAGATGGATTGCGGGGAGGGGCTATTCGTACTCGGGCATTACTACCCGGCATGTCCCGAGCCAGAGCTTGCCATTGGCACCAGCAATCACGCTGATGCCGACTTCTTCACTGTCCTTCTCCAAGACGGCGTTGGAGGGTTGCAGATTCTCGATCACGATTAATGGGTCGATGTTCCTCCTTGTCCTGGAGCTCTTGTCATCAACATTGGCGATCTCTTACAGGCAAGTGGTTCAATTATTACAATTTCCATGTATGTAAACAAAAGCTTTGCACTAATATATATGACCTTTTACTGCTTGGCTTTGGTTTGGGCGCGCAGCTGGTTACAAATGACTGGTTCAAGAGCGTGAACCACCGAGTTCTTGCACAAGGGACCCGTCCGAGGATCTCAATAGCGAGCTTCTTCCGGACCCATGTCAAGTCAGTGGACAAGAGCAGATTGTACGGGCCGATTAAGGAGCTGACCTCGGACGAGAACCCGCCAATCTACAAGGAAACGACCATAACTGAGTATGTGAATTACTACTATAGCAAAGGGATTGATGGAGCATCGTCATTGCCTCATTTCAAGGTTTAACAAGCTGATGATTAGGAGCCGGTTTAAGGCGTGGAATTGTGGTTCTTAGACTATTTCCAAGACCTGGCTTCCTATACTTGTATGTTAAACTTAAGGAAAACATATGGGTTTAATTGGGTCCAGATCCGATTTTATGGGCCTTGCATTGCGTTAATATTGATGCATGTTAATTTATGTGGGCCAATTTCAGCAGTGTTCGTGCGCGAGAAAGATTTTGATTCTGATTTGGGTGGATCTTGGTAATGCCTTTTTTAATCTTTAATTTTCTTCAATTGTCTTAACCTTAAGCACTAACCATTATCTTTAAAAACAAACAATGATCGATTACAAAAGAGCCAAACATTCCACGACCTTGAGTTTAACTTATGTGTACTACCGTAATTTGTACGAGTTATTTGTATGAACGGGTTAGCTGTATTTTGATCGGTCGAAAGTCCCCCTTCCGGACAACCACTCTGAACCGTCTATTACAAAAAGGAAAGCAATTTGATTTACTGTTCTCGAATCTATCTTCAAGACGTACTCCCTCTGTCCCCAATAACTTGTCCATAAAGCAAATATACACAATATTTAAGAAACTTCAAATCAGGCAACAGTGGCAAAAGTTGATGAAAGAGAAAGTACAGATTTTGAATGCAGAAACTGAGAGGGAAAAGGGTGGAATCCATGTGCATTTCTTACAACCAATCAAAACACTTTAAATTTATACAAGAGCCAATGAAAACACATTACATTTCCATACATGGATTGCTGACGTGGCAGGGGCAATATAAAAGGGTTTCCATGGCTGGATTTAACTGAGCTACTGCATTTACACACAAAAAAACAAAGCACACGAATGCAATAAAGAGAGGAGACCCAATATTCTCTACATCATTGCCAGGACTTCAATGGCTTCAGCTTTTAATCTCAATGAAGACCCACCATCTGAAGATGAAGCCCCACCTCACCAACAGGTCCCACTTTTCTTTGATTTGTATGAGCCAGCAATGGAGGATACAGAGGTGGCAGGGCAACAGTCAGCAGGGCAAGGGAATCACACAGCAACATCTTTGCATCATCATCCATCGAAGTCCCGGCTCAGCTCTGAGAAGCGCTTTCAAATTCTGTTGAGGCTTCTGCAAGTGCACACAGCTACAGGGCATCTGTATAGGAGACATATGCAAGGAGTAGCATCATATTTTGGGGTTTCAGCAAGGACAGCATCAAGAATATGGAACACAGCCAAGGCACAGATGGATGCAGGACAGAGGCCCAATGTCAGCAAGAAATGGCACAACAGTGGAAGAAAGAGGATAGAAGTGAGTCAAGATGCAATTACAGCAATAACCATGGGAGACAGGACATGCATCAGAGATCTAGCAGCCAAACTGAGCATGTCAAAGAGTGCAACACACATATTGATTAAAAGGGGACACATAAGGTCTCACACAAATGCACTGAAGCCAGGGTTAAAGGAAGCAAACAAAATTACAAGGTTGGAATGGATTCTCAGCCTATTAGAAGGGGGCACACCAGAAACCAAGAAGCAATACTATGCAATGTATGACTTTGTTCATATTGATGAGAAATGGTTCCAACTAAGCAAGAAGAGTCAGAGATGTTATCTAGCAAGAAATAAGAAAGGACAATATAGAGCTGCAAGTTCAAGCAAATTCATTCCCAAAGTTATGTTCACAGCAGTAGTGGCAAGACCAAGGTATAATGCAGAAGGAGCATGCACATTTGATGGTAAAATAGGGATATTTCCCTTCACTTACAAAGAAGCAGCAAAGAGGAAGTCAAAGAACAGAGAAAAGGGCACAATGGTTACCAAACTCATAGAATCAGTCAATCAAAAGGTAACAAGAGAAACGCTCATAAATCACATTGTGCCAGCAATCAAGGCCAAATGGCCTACACATGGAGGAGCACATCAAGTCATATTTATTCAACAGGACAACGCAAAAGCACACATAACACAGCAAGATGCAGAGTGGCAAAAGGTGTATCAACAAGATAACTTCACATTCATCCTAACACAGCAACCCCCAAACAGTCCAGACCTAAACATATTAGACTTGAGATTTTTCAGATCAATTCAATCATTGATGCACAAGAAGATGCCAAAGAATGTGGATGCAATGATGGAAGCAGTCAATGAGGCATTTTATGAGCTAGACCCTAAGACACTAGGCAATGTTTGGATGTCAATGCAGTATGTAATGAATGAAATTCTCAAGTGTAAAGGGTCAAACGACTATGATTTGCCACATGTAAATAAGAACAGGTTAGAGGCCCTAGGTACACTACCGATCCAAGTACAAGCACCTATGTGGGTTGTGCTACAAGCATGGGGGATTACTCATGGAACACAGGAAGCAGAGCATGGAACTCAACAACAACCAATGCATGGACAGGATGCAAACCAGGACACACAAGCTAGCAATGCAAATAACAGTCAAGAAGAAGAATTTGAAGACAATCACAATCTGTAATGGAACCAAGCAGAGAAGAAGCATGTATTTTGAATGCAGAAACTCACTAATTTTGTAAGTATGACTCATAATTTTGTAAGTACAAACAGTGACAAGTATCCACACTTTTGGGTATGAATGATAGATTGCATTACAGTTTGAAGAAAGGTTGGAAAAAAATTGAAAAGCAACCTCAGGTATCCCCAATCCTTCATTGATGCAATCCACCCACACTACAACTTCATACACAATGGCGTGCCAAAGTCCTTAAATAGACTGGCTTCCAATTGCATAGCATGTTGATGTGGGGATGTAGAGGATATACATCTCAGTTCTGTATCATCATTGGTAAAAAAAAAAGAAAAGGAAAAAAAACCTCAAATGTCTCCATTCCATCATTGGAGCAACCCACCCACATCACCTTGGCATACACTGGCGTGCCATAGCCTAACAGGCTGGCTTCCTCATGTATGCCAAAGTGGTGGGAATGTAGAGGCATTGCTCCTCAGTTTTGTTGGCATCATCATTGGTAAAAAAAAAGGTAAAACAACACAACAAAGATAACAACACACCTCAGAAAACAAGCATGTATCTTTGCAATTCAGAGAAAGCAATTTCATTAAAATAGAGAAAGGCAAAAACAGAGAAGGCAAATTCATAAAAACAGAGAAGGAAAACAATACAGAGAAGGAAAAAAACAAAGAATGCACAAAACAGAGAAAGCAATAAATAGAGTTTGGGGTTAAAATTTGAACAAAGAAAGCAAATTCATTAAACAAAGAAAGAAAAAAAAAACAGAAATGGCAAAAAAACAGAGAAAGCAAAAAAACAGAGAAAGCTTGATGTTTTGAACAAAGAAAGCAAATTCTTTAAACCATGAAAGAAAAAAAAACAGAGAAAGCAAGAAGTTTGAACAAAAAAAGCAAGAAATTAAACAGAGAAATAAAACAAAAAACAGAATATGCAAAAAACAGAGAATGCAAAGCAATGAGAAAGCAAAAAAATTGAACTAAGAAAGCAAATTCTTTCAACTTGCAAGAAAAAAAAGAATAAGCAAAATCATGAAAACAGACAAGGCAACAAGACAGAGAAGGCCAAAAAAAAAATCTGCAAAATCAGAGGTTTTAAGGTAAGGGTTCAGGGTTCTAGGTTATGGTTTAGGGTCTAGGGTTTAGGGTAAGGGTTCAAGGTTGTAGGTTAGGGTCTAGGGTTTAGGGTATAGGGTTTAGGGTTCTAGGGTAGGGTATAGGGTTTAGGGTATAGGGTATAGGGTAAAGGGTTTAGGGTATAGGGTTGAGGGTTTAGGGTCTAGGGTCTAGGGTTTTGGGTTAGGGTTTGTGGAAAGCTCAATTAGAGGCCACTTACAAGCACAAAAGTCACGAATTTTCAGGGTTTGGGTTAGGGTATGGGGTTGGGTTAGGGTCTAGGGTATCCAGGATCTCAGACAACATTTAACAAGGATCTCAAACAACATTCTCCACAATTGAACACAAACAATCAACGACAAAGGCCCAATTTCTCAAATCCGACAGAGGGATTCCACCACAAGGTGGTACCCTTTCTATCGTGGATCTCAAACAACAACCATCATAACACAAAATCCAGGATCTCAAACAACATTTAACAACACATGCAATCACAACAAACAGAGAACGAAAATGGCATGGAGGAGACAAGTATTGAGCACAGAGGTGCACATGAGGAAGAAAATGAACACAAGACAAGGAAAACAAATTTGCTACTCAGATACGACATGGAGGGGACAAGTATTTCACAAATACGAAAACCAGATTCCACATGCAACTCAACAACATCAAACAACTTCATCAAATCGCACATGCAACACCAGATCTGGCCAAAACAGAGAAGTAGGAGACATGCAAAGGATCAAGAAGGGACTTAGCTACTCAGATTCGTAAGAATCTTGGACGATCTCGCCGTCGCCGTCCTCCTCGATCACCCTCTCCTTGGATTCCACCGCCGGCTCCTCCAGCTTGCTCGCCACCGCCTCCTCCGAGTCGTAGTTGCGAACCGAAGGCTCCGGTTTATGGTCATGACTGTAAGAGTGGAGGGCTTTGCAATCAGAGGCCCAATCACACCGGCAAAACTCCGACCACGGTGCCTCCGAGATCCCATCGAGTGAAGGATGGGGAGATTGGTATGAATCGGGAGTCTGAGTGGAATCAGAGGACATCGCGGGCCAGCAAAACAGAGAAAGGAGACAAGAGATGCAATTGTGTGAGGGAGGAGGCAAGGATGAGCGAAGATACTCGGACAAATCCAAGGAGACAGACGAGTGAAGCGGGTTAGGGTTTTGGGAGTGAATGCAGAGAGGATGAAGAAGAAAACGGCGCAAATGAGGGTTGGGGTAGGGCTGATAGAGAAAGCGGGATATATGTATGTGGATCGAGGGAGATGGATCACCATGGAAGCCCAACCTGCCAGCCCAACCACAACACACAACTCCCACAACAACACACACGCATAACACAGAGATGGAAATGGGTTTTATGCGGAAATTGTGCCGTTACTCACACAATGGAAAGTGGGCCATTAATGGAGGATTAAGGTGCTAATTTGGGCTTAATTTTTTTTTAGCCCATGACTGATTGGGTTTTGTAGAGCAAAAAAAATTAAAAATATCCATACATTATGTTTAGTCAAATTTTAATATAGCTAGAGGATACACATTTTTTTAACGGCTTTTCTGTATAGCGCACCCCCAAATTACTTTATAGCGCACCCCTTTGTCCATTAAAAATGGATGGACGGTTCATACATGACCACAGAAAACTTGTGGACGGTTCATACCTGACCATAGAAAACTTGTGGACAAGTTAGTATTGTCCAGACATTTTCACTGGTCGGGTGTGTCATCAGTTTTTGTTTATGAACCTTGTCCAACATTTTTTAATGGTCATTAAATGTTCGTCCATGGAAAACTTATGGACCCTTAAACTTTGTCCATGATATGTGTGTGGACGTATCAAGTTTCTCCATGTATTTATAATGGACGATTTATAAGTACGTGAAAAGTTGAAATTCGCATCTATATAGCATTACTTAACCCACCACTAACACATTTTAAGCGAGTATAGCATTACTTAACCCACAACTAACACATTTTAATCGAGTCATGTGTTTGGTGTTATGAAAATTGATGGTACTTATGTGTTATTCTTCAAGACATTTTTAACCACATTATTCAACATAATAACAACACTCATTATAAACGGTTCATACATGCTCATGCTTTCGTATATAATCGATTATTGATTGAAAAAAGACCCCTTGTTTTTCTAATATTTCATTTAATTATCTCTCATTTGCTTATTATTTTCACTAAATAATCCTTATTTTTTTCAACTTGCAAAAAAATACCCTTACCGAGTACCGGCTACACATGAACTTGCGAAAAAAGTTAAAAAATTCATATTTATATTTCTCGTATGCTATGAGCTTATAGGATTGTAAAATAGTGATTAAATGGAAACTAAATAGAAAGTAGGGGTTGTTTTATGTGAAATTGAAAATAAAGAGTGGTGAAGTGAAAAGTCAGCAAATTAAGGGATGGAAGCTAGCTTATGACTTGGGAAATCTAATTGGAATTGTACAAACAGATAAACCGGCAATTCTTGGTTGTAGTAAATAAATGAACCATTAGGATCTGTCTTTGATCGAACACTTAAGAGTATCAAATCCAATTGAAACTTAAAACACAAAAGCCATCAAATGTAATGATACATAAGTTAAGTAGTGGCTTGATTGCCACCAAATTCAGACTTCAAAACTCAAGTTTGATCAAGATGGATGAAATCATTCCATGCCTTCACTAACCACCCGCCTTCTTCGGATACGTGAAGTCTCCCAATCGACGCGTTGCGAATGTCTTCTGCACGTCCACCTGGACAAGCTCGCTTATGGAGCGCCACAATAACCGCTCCATGAGTCACCACGACCACCCTCTCCCCTACAAGTTAAAGCCAACCAACCAACCAACATTCAGAATTCTACCAAGGCAACCATACAAACTTTTCAGTTTCATGTTATGACCAGTTTCATTGAGGATACCTTTGTGCTTGTCGCCGATTCGATGAACAACTGATGTGGCACGTTCATAGAGTTGCTTATGACTTTCGCCGCCTCCCTGCAATACAATTGTCAGCTCATCTTAGTCTGTTCACAAATACATAGTATAGAAAGTTGATCTAGCATCATTTCAAGCAAGCATCCAATCTTGCCAATGAAGGAGTTCCAATATGACTCTTGCCTAGGAGGCCAGGAGTAGGTGCTACCACCTTGCTGTAAGAATTTAACCAAACTACCACAGTAAATACGATCAAACATTGTGAAGTATACACTAAATGGATAGCAAACAAAACCCTCAACTCAAAACTCCAGTTACACGAGCATGCTTCCTGAGCTTTCTATTACAACATGTTCGTGTCACGATCTGGAATTGGTATAAAGATGGAATAGAGCTAAGATATATTTGCATTCTGCAAGAACGAAGAGACAATAGGCCCGGTAGATGTCCGCATAAGATGTTCTCCTCCAAGCAGAGCGACACGAGAAGAGTCGGTCTTGAGATGTGGCTGCACTGATTCCCATATTTTCTTCTTCAGAATCTAGCGCATGAGAGAATTATTACTCTAAACTTTTATAAAATAAGAAATCATTTATTCAGTCATTTCTATATATGGGTTTGTCATGAATAGGGGAAACACATCTTGACTGCCCAAAAGGCAAAGTGAAACCGTAAACCAAAAAATAAGTATTATGTTTTAGAAGCCCCGGGTGTAGTATGAATTATAATCAACTTGATATCAGAAAATAAGAGAAAGTATCATACAGACAGTGAAACAAGTTCCTTTAGTCCTCAAACAAACTTGTGCGCATTCATATACTTCTTCTACCCTTTAAATTCAGTGCCAAAAAACCATGTTTTTACAACCGAATTGAGTCTTTTCTTAGTTCAGCATTCTGGAAAAGTCCCTTACACTCTTATGGTCAATCTATGATACAACTTTTCTCAGGCTCAATCATAGCAAGTATTGAGATTTTCTTCATTAAGTGAATGCAACAAAATCAGGGGAGTGTATAGAAAAGTAGATGAGAATGTTAATATATGTAGGATTAAACAATATTCATTTAATTACTTATGGCTAGAAACCAGTATTCATTTAATTATTTATGGCTAGAAACCAGTCAAATCTTCTCCTAAAGCTTATATTCGGGTCAATTACACGAAATAACCCATGCCAGAATTGTCCAATTTAGAGTGGTGACTGGCGAGCACTTAAATTCTCAGGCTAAGTGATATCATATTTCTCAAACTTGATGACTAAGAATATACACTACTTCTGTGCAACAGTTTTGATAAGAAATTGCAAATAGATACCAGTTGAGCAGGCCACTTCTACATATTTAACTTCACAAAAAGCTTTAAACCATAAACAGCAAAGATTTAATACCTGATTTGCTGTAGCTGCAGCAGGTTGTTTCTCCTTGTCCTCCTCTGATCCAAACCATATTCTTTCACCGGGAAGAGAACCTTCTGAAGGTACAAGAAGCTCAACATTCTCATGCGATGCATCAGAAGCTGCCATTAGCATACCACATGATTTCACACCTCGCATGTTCCTTGGTTTGAGATTAGCTAGGACAACGACCAACTTGTCCACACTAAGAAAGTCCACACTAAGAAAGGGCAACAAAAGAAGCAAAATTGGAAGATTACAGACAGCTGGAAGAGCAAAACAAGCAAAAGAAGATCAAAACAAAAGTTGGAAGATAAGGGCTTTTTTGCATACCTTTCAAAGAGTCAACATGACTCGGAACTCTCAGTAGAGACCCGCACGTTTCCCCCTTGTGCTTCCACGCTTGTGATTGAAGAAGTTGGGAACTCAAGTATGGCGGAATTAACAGCAAAAACCAATCGAGTAAGTGGATATCGAGTAATTTGTAGGAATTTGGGTATTAAATTTGTCTGGTTGTATTGGAATTCACAATCGAGTAAGTAGATATCGAGTAATTTCTAGGGTTTTGGAGAGGGATTTTGGAGCCAATACCTCGTGACGGCGTCGGAGGAGCTCGAGATGGATTCGGAGGTGAGCAGGAGAATGTGCGAGATGGCGAGCGAAGGGAGATCTGCTGCGAAGGCGGAGGCGAAGGGAGACCTGCTGAGAGGAACGACGGCGAACGAAGGCGAGCGAACAGGAACGACGGCGAACGAAGGCGGAGGAACGAAGAGCTGCTGAACGCAGGGCGGAGGATGAACGAAGTAGAGGGCCAAAAATCGCTGGATGCAGAAGAGGGACGAAGAGGGTGCGTAAGAATGAAGAGGGCAAAAACGTCAATTACCCTTATTTATAGTGCGTTACAAAGCAATTTCACCATGCGTTAGAAAGACTCACCCTTTTTTAAAGATTGAATTAAGGGAAATTCCGGATGGTGCCCCTCAGTTTTGGGCTTTTCCGGATGGTGCCCTACAAAAAAACTTAATCCAAAAAATGCCCCCGAGCTTTTGAAAAAGTTCGCACAGTGCCCTTCTTCTTCTAATTCCGTTAGTTTGCCCTGTTCATCGTCTTTCTCACCCACCCCACAGCCATGAATCTGTCCTCCGGCCACCTTCCGACACCTCCCTTATCGGCTTATCATCGATTCCCCTTCCGACACCGCCATCATCATCGATTCCCCTAAGGAGAAATTAAGGGTTTCTTTCCGGCCATGGAATTGAGCCTCAAAAGAACAATTGCAAGCCTCAGATCTGAACAATTGCAAGCCATGGAATTAAGGGTTTCTCAACAAATCGACCACCACACAACCAAAAAACCCTCAGATCAACAAACAAAACAACAATTGCAAGCCTCAAAAGAAAGAAAATATGCAACATACAATGAATTTGAGTGTATCTCGGAAATATCGCACATTCTTAAGCCCCAATTTGAATTGGCCAAAAATCGAACACATGCATGAAATTCGACATAGCAAAAACGAAGAGAAAAGTGAAATTCTAAGAGCGGAAAGCAAAATACGGTTTCAGATCTGAACATTACCGAACAACCTCGCCCCGCACCTCATCAGGGCCCACATCGCATCCCGGCCGTCCATCAATCGCGTCCTGATCTGGAACCGGCGGGCCCACTAGGCCTCCGACCTGGCCGAGACTCTGAAACCGGAGCTCCCCGGAATCGAGGTCGAGAGCGTCGGCCGATTGGAGGAGGCGGTGGGATTCTCCTTCACCTGCGCAAACCCTAGAAGCTCAATTCCATGGCCGGAAAGAAACCCTTAATTTCTCCTTAGGGGAATCGATGATGATGGCGGTGTCGGAAGGAGAATCGATGATGAGGGCGGTGTTGGAAGGTGGCCGGAGGACGGCTTCATGGCTGTGGGGTGGGTGAGAAAGACGATGAACAGGGCAAACTAACGGAATTAGAAGAAGAAGGGCACTGTGCGAACTTTTTCAAAAGCTCGGGGGTATTTTTCGGATTAAGTTTTTTTTAGGGCACCATTCGGAAAAGCCCAAAACTGAGGGGCACCATCCGGAATTTCCCTTGAATTAATGTATTTTTAGGATTTGAGGAGAGAGGAATGGGGAATGAGAAGGGTGGAATTGTGTGTATTTGTAAGGGTAAAAGTGGAAAGAATGTATGATATAAATGGAAAGAAATAAAGATAGGCAAAGTTTCGGGGACGCCCGAAATAGAAAGCCGGACAACTTTTCGGGGACAGAGGGAGTATATATACCCTAACAGATGTATTTCTCCAATATCTATTCATAACACTAGTGACATGTGCATGATGATTTACTGAAAGACGTTAATTAAAGCTAGACATTCAAAGCAGGAAAGAATTCAAAGTGACATTTTATTTATACTACGGAGTACAAGGAAAGAATTCGATATAAATGAGTAGCTCGTAATCAAAGGCTACGATGCTGGCCGGAATCCAAAGTGGAGGGAGTCACTAGGAAAATATACAGTACACAACACTACGAGAGATAAAAAAAAATTATTATGTGTATAATTTTGGATAGGTTTTGCTAGATTTGTTTTAAGAATGTTGATTATATTATAAAATTATTCTATGGCTGTATAGATATGGATGGATTTGGATAAATATTATCATCTTCGACCTCATGTTGTCCACCTTTATAAAATTATAAGATTGATTTTAAAGTTTTTGGTAGATAAGATAAATTATGTGTAAATTTAAAGTTATTTTTTTCTTAAAAAAAATATAAATTGGAAATCAATAGATAAGAAGAAATCTAATGGAGGGATGCTAAACATCACTGAAAATACAATATCGCCATTTTAATTATTCATTTATGTCCCTACTAGAGCCATAAAATTACACAATTAAACTTCCCCAAATCCACTTTTTTTTTCTTCTTTGACTTTTCTTTCTTTATTTGCCTTTTGTTTTCCTTTCCTGGTTCTAACTCCTTCGTTCAGTTGCAGAGAGATCCCGCCGGGCGCCGACTATCTCTGCACGCCCCTCGCCGGCCGGACTCGACAACCACCAGCCCCGACTCGCCCTCGACTAACCCGGCCCTCGCCCAACACCTCATCCGAACCCCTCCTCTGTTTTGCGACACCGCAGACCGGTGTCGGCGGTCGCTCCCAACCTCGCTCGCCCCCGCATAAACGCCGACTCCGGCATCCAACGCTCCGACTCCGGCCAACTCCCTCAACTTCCTCCTTAGCGCACCACGGCCCTGCTCGAGAACGGATCTGCCCAGACCAACTCGACCCTGACGGAACCGACCGCCCTCGACCCTAATTCTGACTCCCGACGCTCTCTCTCTCTCTCTCGCCTCTCTTTTCTTCTCTGCAGGCCGACCGAGCTATGACCCTACTACCGAGTACTGACGAAGCCTGCCTGCGACTCGGATCTGGAACGCTAGCCTTTTATTTGCTTTTGTGTTGGAATTTTAGATATTTAAGGAAGGTAATTAAGTCACAAACTGTGGAAATGGTGACGCTATACTAAAATTGTGGTGATGTTTAGCATTTGTGATGTGTGGTCTACAATTTCACCTAATTAAATAAATTAAATAATTTTAATAAGGAAAAATGACTTGGAATAATCCCAAGTATCAACCTTCTACCAATAACAATCCCATGTTTTAATATTGCCTTTAGCAATCCGAACTATGTTAATATTAACCAAAAACGATACCGAAAGATTTTCTAGTATACTTTCTGGCAGACTTAATGACATGGCGTCGGAAATCTGACGTGGCGAGCAATCGGTTCCACATCACACCTGCCACGTCGGTAAAATTGCCATGTCAACCTTCACCAAAAATTAAACACAAATTAAACATTAGAAAAAAAGAAATTAGAACCTCCTTCCCCGCTATGTTGGTGCCTAATTCTCGGCCTCTCGTTGGATCCCTCACCAGCCACACCAACTCCTTCCCCGCTCGGTTGCGGATCCAAGCCTGGCTGCGCGGCCGAGGTCGCGGACGACGAGTTGACCTTGTCCATATATATCCAAATACATGAAGAAGAAGTCCTCCTCGGTCTCATCGGCGCCGCCGCCTACGCCGCCGAGGTCACTGTCGAAGCTGATGTCGTCGGGGAGGGTGAGGATCACGGAGTGAGCGCGCCGGTAACCGGTGTTCTTGGGCGGATTTTCGTGCATCTGGCTGAGGAGTCCGAGATCCGGCGAGGAGATTCACTTGCCGGGCTCCGGCTTTACATTGAGGCCGGAGAATCTCCTCGACGGCGGGAGACCTCCCTCGCCGGCGGCGCCGTGCTTGGTAGTGCAGTATTGTCCATTGGAGACCGCCAAACCCTAGCCGGATGCAAATTGAAGCGATTTGTTATAATTTCTTTTTTTTTTCAATTTTTAATTTGTGTTTAATTTTTAATCAATGTTGACATGGCAATTTTAACGATGTGGCAGGTGTGATGTGGAAACGGTTGCTTGCCACATCAGATTTCCAAGCGCCATGTCATTAAATCTGCAGGAAAGTATACCGGAAAATCTTTCGGTATCGTTTTTGGTTTTTGGTTAATATTAACATAGTTCGGATTGCTAAAAGCAATATTAAAACATGAGATTATTATTGGTAGAAGGTTGATACTTGGGATTATTCTAAGTCATTTTTCCTTTTAATAAAGATGGAGTATTTTTAACCTCCGCTTTAATATATAGTTATGATGATAGTGATTATCAATTTTACTACGACTATAAAAACTAACTACTGGGTATCAATTTAATTAATCTTTAGCGAGTTTGATAAATAATTTATTACATTTCTACATACATCCTCTACTTAAAAATAACCATTACTGTAATGCTTTTGAACATCTGATCTAGTAATTACTCCCTCCGTCCCTTTATGTTTGTCCATATTTCCGTTTTCGTCGTCCCGGAATGTTTGTCCACAATTCTATTCTTTCAATTTATATCACTACTTTTTTACACTTTTACCCTTATACATTCTACTTTTTACTTACTTTTCTTCCTCATTTCTCTCTCTATCCAATCATCTCCATCAAATACATTACAAATAAACTCTCATAAACCCAAAAATAAACAATATTTCAATAACTTTTTTCAATATTCATACTTATTGGATTTTTTCCATTAAGAAAACACCCATTTAAGATATATTTGGATTAATTTTTTTGAGCTAAATTTCTCAACCTCTATTTTGGTTCATTTTTTGCTCTTAACCCATCTTCACCTTCTTCATTTCAATCACTCATATTACTCCACCAAATACCTCTTACACATTTTCTTAATTTACGTAAAATTGTGCTTTATGGACAAACATAAAGGGACGGAGGGAGTAGGACCTTAAGGTTGTAATCCCAAGTAACCAGCGATATACTCGATTGATTACTGACCAGTTTTCATCTCTATTAAATATTCTAGACGAGTACAAGTAGCTAAAAAGTTTCTAATATTGTAATATTGGTTAGACGTTAATCAAATACTTTTATGATCAAACCATGTTCATTTACACCTTTTTCCCTTGTTAAGAACACATTACGATGGGCTTTTTAGCCCAATTGTAACGGGCTCATACGAGATGACATTGGTTTATGTGCCAGCATGTTACAAGGTATGGCCCGTATGGGAAACAAAATTGTGATTACTTATGTCTTATGTTCAATATCATTAGACAAGATACCAGCCAATAGTGATTAATTAACGATGGATTAATATAAAACGGGGAAAAATAATGCACGGCCAATCACTGAGTATGACAAATCTATACTACCTATAGTATAAAGCGGAGACAATGTCTTCACAAAAATTTGCGCCACGTGTCATTTCAATAATAAAATATTCAGTTGGGCCCTCCTTTATACAAATTAGGTAGTTAGAATCTCGTATAATCTTATCCCGTAAAAATTGATTAAAATTTACCAAAAAATATGAATTATTCTTAAAGTTATAAATTATCACTTACCAAGAATTAATTATACTCTTCTCATAAATATTACTACTTAATAAAACGTGATATTTATCATAGAGTAATTTTTAAACAAATCCAACTTATTTATATTATGAGATGATTTACTATTGATAAAAAAACTAATCATAATACGAAGATAAATATATATGATCCTATAATTTTAACAAGATTATTAACATTACATATCTATATTAAATTGAATTTATAATGACATTACCCGTACATGGTACGAGGGTTAAACTAGTAAAGATTAAATCATAAGTACATTCATTTTGGGAATGGATACAACATGTGCACAAGGACACTGAAATATGGTAGATGAATAACATGTGAAATAAGATAACCGATAAGGGCAAACGAATATGAATTATGCATGCAACTAATCGACATGATAATTACGCACACCTTGTATGAACTTCAGTCAAAGGTACATTGAGTAAGAATTGTTCAATCTAGCTATATATTATCCCTTCATGATCTTCAACGATCTCATAAAATGCTTGAAAATGATTATATAATCGCTTTTATGTCACTCTAAATCCTAATATTGCTTTAATTTCTAAGCTTTCATTCGATGATTATGAATCGTGGTGACTTTGTTGGCCATATATTTGACTATTATTTTGTTCTAGATAGACACCTTTAAGTTTAAATTAAAGTACGATGATGAAGTCTTTTGATAAACCAAAGAACAAGTTGGAAGAGGGCCATGCAAGTTGGTCTAAACAATTTTTCTTGTTAACTACGGTGGTTTGACAAACCAAACCTGGAAACTTTTATCTCATGAATTGACTAGGTTGAATGATTCATCATTTTAGATATAACTAACCCGCGAAATCATGGCTAAATCCATACGCCTAATCATGCTAATCTTCAGATCTTTGTTTAATCACGCCTCACGTTATTTCTAACGGTGTAAGTTAACGTCTACCAAACTAATCTTTTATTTGCGTTTGGCTTCCGTGTGGATGTCGTTATCCTTCAACGTCGAAAATTGATCATTGATAGAATGGGCCCCACTAGCCCCAACTTGAACGGTCCAGATCATTCTAGATTTACCTCTCCTACCAGGAAAAGAAAAGTATCTATCTACTTTATCTTCTAAAAAAAAAACGTATTCCGTGGACGCGCAGATTACACGTGGCGTTTATCTACTGGTTGAAACTTTCTTGAGTCGGTATACCTCGCCTTTAAATTCTCCGGGCTCCCTTCGTCCTCATCGTCATTCATTCATTCAACAGAAATCCTAAGAAATCTTCTCTCTTTGAGCATTCGTGTTAATCCTTCAAGGTTCGATCTCCTTCCCCCCTCTCCCTTCTCAGTTAATCGATTATCAAAATCACGAATTCTAACGATTTATCATCGAATTGATTATCGCCTCGCGTGTTTGATCTCAGAATTCGAATCTTGTATCGCTCTTTTGATCTCTGTTCTTTAGATCTGTAAAACTAGGGTTAATTGTGATCTAATCTTGCGTTGAATCTGAATTACAGATGCAAATCTTCGTGAAAACCCTCACCGGCAAGACCATCACTCTCGAGGTCGAGAGTTCCGACACCATCGACAACGTCAAGGCCAAGATCCAGGACAAGGAAGGGATCCCGCCGGACCAGCAAAGGCTGATCTTCGCCGGAAAGCAGCTCGAGGACGGCCGTACTCTCGCCGACTACAACATCCAGAAGGAGTCAACTCTCCATCTGGTGCTCCGTCTTAGGGGAGGGATGCAGATCTTCGTCAAAACCCTAACCGGAAAGACCATCACCCTCGAGGTCGAGAGCTCCGACACCATCGACAACGTCAAGGCCAAGATCCAGGACAAGGAAGGCATCCCTCCGGACCAGCAGAGGCTCATCTTCGCCGGCAAGCAGCTAGAGGACGGAAGAACCCTAGCCGACTACAACATCCAGAAGGAGTCGACTCTCCACTTGGTCCTCAGGCTCCGTGGTGGTATGCAGATCTTCGTCAAGACCTTGACCGGGAAGACGATTACCTTGGAGGTTGAGAGCTCCGACACCATTGACAATGTCAAGGCTAAGATCCAGGACAAGGAAGGGATCCCACCGGACCAGCAGAGGCTCATCTTCGCCGGGAAGCAGCTCGAGGATGGCCGAACCCTAGCGGACTACAACATTCAGAAGGAGTCCACCCTCCACCTTGTGCTCCGTCTGCGTGGTGGTATGCAGATCTTTGTCAAGACCTTGACAGGGAAGACTATCACTCTGGAGGTTGAGAGCTCGGACACCATTGATAATGTCAAGGCTAAGATTCAGGACAAGGAGGGCATTCCCCCGGACCAGCAGCGTCTGATCTTTGCTGGGAAGCAGCTAGAGGATGGCCGTACCCTTGCAGATTACAATATCCAGAAGGAGTCCACCCTCCACCTTGTCCTTCGTCTCCGTGGGGGATTTTAAGTTGCTTTCTCTGGTGTCTGTTTGTTGATGTCTTCTGAAGTTGGCTCTTGTGTTTCAGTGTTGGATGGACGTATGTGTTGTTTGTTTGAACTTTGAATTGTGGTTTGTTCTGATGAGGGACGTGAATCAGCTTGATCCTAAGTTGATCAAGTTAATGAAGGTTTAATGTGAATAAAATCAACATTTGTTGGGTAATTTCGGTTTGTTCAAACTATTGTGCTCTTTGCAAGTATGAATCATCATCCTATTAGCTCTTACTTTTTGCAATCTGAATAATCATTCTTTGAGTTCTCGGCATCATCCAACAATTTAATTCGTTGTGGTCAGTTTTTGTTTGCGTTCTTGTTCATACGACTGCAGATGTCTGGAAATTGGCATTTGCAATTCTTAGTTGTTACCCAAAAAAACAAGGATACAAAATGTCACCAGTTGCCTGATAATATGGGTCCAATCCCGTTACTTGTTTGTTACATATATAGTGTGCTCTATATATAAAAGAACACATGATCAATCGTGAAACAAATATAGAGATTTTTCTATTAACTTGTAGGTTAATCTCTCATCACAAAAAGCTTGAAAATTACAATGGAAGTGTAAGCGAAGTGTAAGCATTTTTCACTTGGTCATGTTTGCTTCACCTGCAATCACAGCAGAAAAAAAGAGTTGATGAGAACTGACTGCTAATTCTTACAAACCAATACATATTGTATAGAACTGCACTAATTAATCTCAACCATTCACTTGGACTTGGGCATGAATTCCCAACCATTAATGGACAAAATAGTGAAAGTACTACTAACTTGATAAACCTACTTCTAGGTTCTAAATTCTATCAAATCTTGGAGCAAGTTTGTAGTCAATATCAGATGAATAAAGAACTTACCTTCTTTAAGTATTTCTTGTGAAGTTTCATAGCACCTATGCAGGCTTTCTTGGCATCCAAAGTTCCAGTCAACTCAGTCAGTATCTGTACAACATCATCGAGACCCCGAGCTTCTATGAGAAGTTTTGAGCTCTTTTGCTTCAAAACACTGGAAACAAGGAATATAGAGATGGATAGATGGTGATCTGTTGCACCCTTTTTCAAAATTTCCCTCTTGTACTTGCCATATTGACGGAATGATTTTCTTTTTTCTTTAGAACTCTCTTCCTCTTCACCAGATCCGCCTAGTTTTTCATACGTTGAGTAGAGATTGGGATCATAGTCTAAAGCCCACATCATCTGTGATTCACAACAAGGAGTTAGGAAACCGCCCATGGGGTAAAACAATACAATAGGATAGTATCATTCCTCTAAATAAAGTCTCATTTTTCATTAGCATGATCAGCTAAACATTCACCAGTGTAATTAAACATGAGGCATCTCCATAAAAAACTGAATATAAATGAAGCATCTAACCAAATCAAACAGATGCATGATACGGTATATTATCCATACCTCCCAAAGATACAACGAGTCACAAAATGAGAATTCTCGGCGAAATAAGACCATAAGCATCCGGATGGCAAACAGGTAGTCACCACCACCAAGCTTTTCTGCTCTCCATTGACAAGGAAGAATTAATTATCAGAAAATAAATCACAAATTACAGAGGATAAAAGCAGAAAATGAGTCTAGTTCTTTTAGAAGAACTCTGGATTTAGAACTACCTAGAGGGCACAATCATAAATCATAATGTCAACAGTCACCTATATGCTTATATGTTGATTTAAACATTTGATACTGAATTGCTCATACATGCCAGATAAATTAAGGTTTCCTTTTTAGTCTTTCTCCGAGGGAATCATAGTGGTATGAAAGTACAGCGACAGATGAAGCTGCTTTCAAAAAGATTCAGGAAGATATAAAAAGTAAGATAACGAAGGAAAAGGACTGCATAATTTTCGTACCTAAATGATGATGAAGTTTTGGGTCAATAACTTGTGTAACTGATGCTAAAACCGTAAGTTGTGCCTCAACTCCAACTGTGTTACCATTACATCTAAAATTTCCTCGCTTTAGAATTTCAAGTAACAAACATGAGAATGATAATAATCTAGTCATACATAATATAATGGAGTTGTGGCTCAAAATGTTATGATAAAAGATATTTTACCAGCCTTCTCATTAAGCGTTCGAAGCACCAGAAGGCATCTGCCTCATTATCAAGAACAATTATCATGGGGGAGCAAAGATCACTCATTCCTGCATATACCCATGTACAGTGTATCACTATGAATGGATCAGAATCAACCACAGCAGCATTCAGATTATCCCTACTCAAGTCAAAGCATGTAATACCAGAAATATAGTCAATCAAGTGAAATTACAAATTAGCCTACTTTGCCTCTCGTGGTTTTTCTCATTCTCTTTTAGAAGAAAACATTTTACAAAGTATTGGATCGCATCAAGTAAGGCCAAAATTACCTGATTCAATCTGACCTTCTAGAATAAGAGTGTTTTTCCAGAGACAAAATTACAAACCTTGACAGTAGCCGACATCTTCATCTATCCAGGCATAAATAGCTAACATGTCCCAAAGTTTAGCAAGGTTTTCTTGTTTCTCAAAGAACACCAAAGTTCGGTCAGTGCGTACCACATCAAGACCTGCAATAAATATTATACAGGATTAGAAGGTTGAGAATAAATGAAACAAAATGTATCCCAACAAGGAAAAGATTTGCTAATTAAGTAGAAATGGTAGGTGAATGCATTCTCTCAGAAAGACAACAATAAGTTTGTATTTAAGCTGAAGCTATAAATTAAGTTCCAACATGCTGTCATGCCAAACACACTGATGGGATTAATGAATATATCAAGCAGTAGAATAAAAAAAATGACCTATTTGGTGTAGTGTTAGTTTCCACTGTATTATTTTGTTGTCTGTTTCTTTCTCAGTTTGCAGAATGGGCCCACCGGGAGCATCTGTTTGTGTAGCATCTCCGCTCCTGATGTTTGTTTCTAGAATTACTAAAGGATCTTGAACAGGCTCCCCTTTTTCTGTGATTACCGGTGCTGTTATATATTTACCACTTCCAATTAGTGGAAACTTCTGCCTGCAAACCTCTTTCCATTGAGCATACTGAGCTCTGAAATATAATTATTTGGTATCAATAACTGTCCACGCATAAATATTTTGACACCATGAAGAAAAAGAGTCAATTCATAACATCATGCAAGAGTTTTGAGAATACAAACTGTCCATGGGGACATTTATATAGAAGAAGTGAAACCATCAATTTAGTGATAAAGCACAAAATTAGTCAATGAATATGTTTGAATATGAGCCAGTGGCTACCTTCTCTTTTGCCTTATTTGTGCACGTTCCTCAAAAGTGCTATGAGGATCATAACAGCCAAGAAGAAATTCCCAAACTTCCCCTCTGATCTGTGGATGGACTCCCTGCCATGGCAACATGAAAAGTTCAGTCACACTTTAAATGATCACTTCCCATATGAAAACATAATTAAACAACAATTTATCCAAAAATGTACAAAGCAAAATTGGGAGGTACATATGCCAAGATACAAATTTAATGTAAAACTAATTAAAGTAACTATGACATGAGGCAACGACATAAAACAGTTACATGCTCACTGACTCTCAAGGGCTAAACAACACTTAGCGTAACACTAAACTAGCTTCTTTCAGTACTTAAAGATACTGCAATAGAACAAGTTCTCGTGATTGATAATCACAAACAAAAATTGAAAGGCTTAGGGTTACCGAAGCAAATAAACTTAACTTCATAGGCAAGTCTTAACTAAGACTTCGAGAACTATAACACTTTCAATGGAACTCACCCCATGACGAATTCGACGAAGAATCTTGCCTATGTCAAGATAGCCTTCAGGAGAAAATGCAGCCTGCCACTTTCTTACACTCAATGTTTTACCAGCCTACAAAAAATGCATCAAGAGACAGCAAAACATCATACACAACTCTGTGGTGATTAGCTGAATTTTATACCTAACCCATCTCAGATTTCAAAACTTCCAATTCTCTATCATTGTAGCTAGACAGCATAAAATTAGATCCATAACAAACCAATGATAGCAGGAATTTAGGCACACTAGTAAATTTTCATTAGATTCAAGCAACATTTGGTAGACCCATTAAAGCCCGCAAAAAAATGATCAATTACCAATAGAATGGGAAAGCCCATTTCAGCATCTACCTCGCCAGAAAGACAGAGAAGAACCAAAATTGAATGATATAAGACAAGGAAAGAGTAGCAAACCTTGATTCTGAACTTGGTTTTAGGGAGATCAGTGGAATCAGGTTTGACCATATAATACGAGTCTGCAGGTTCACCGGCGCTACCATAACACTTCATGGTAGCACCAACTGAATCCCTAAAAAGAAACCCAAATCAGAGAAGAAGAACTTCTCCAGGAACTAATCCGCCCCAAATTAGAAAGACCCTTTTTCCTAATCTGGTCAAGTTTCACCTCCCAAGCAAGTCTTGAACTGGATCTGCCCAAACCCAGAGAAGAAGAAGACAAGGAGCTTCAAAATTAAACAAAGAAGAAATGGGATTTGAAGGAGAGATTGATGAGTTGGATTGAAGGACAAAGAAGGGCACAGAAGAAGACTTCTAAAGGAGGAAAAAGATCGTCGTTGTGGAATATTAATTCAGCAAAAACTACCCTTTTTCTAATTGTTAATTTCCCGAAAGAAACCGATGATTTTATCCGGTAGTTTTCTTTGTTTTTGGGTGCCTTTCTTCCTTGAAGGGTGGCTTTAATTATTATGGTCATGTCAAAAATGGTGCTGAGGTGGTCCTTTCATCATGGGCCTCTTGGTGAAATGGTGACAATAAATTGCTTTTGAAGCCTTCTTCTCCGGATTCCAAATTGGTCAAATTCAAGTTCAACTATTTGGGTTTTAGTACACATGAATATCACACGCGAAACTGTGTTCTATGATAGTACTACATAACTGATAATTTTATGAACTAATTGAATAAATACATGCAACTCTAACATAGCACAAGTTTGAAAGCTAGCTCATTATTTTTATTTTTCATGACCACTTTGATGATGTTATTTTAGGATTCAATATTCAACTGAAAGATGCTAGCAAGCAACAGAGTGAAAGGTGAGTTCTTATGAGGGACGTCAAACTTTAATAAGAAATAGAGTCAACCACCTAAAACCACCCATAAGATAGGTCATATTCCACTTAACCATCCGGAATATCACTATTTATTTTTTAACCACCCGTAAAAGATTGTTCGTTAGCAAAACACCACCTTTGAAACCTTTCCGTCAAAAAAACCCGTTAAATCTCACTAAACATCTCTTTTACCCCTCATCATATTTTGAACCAATTTTTTAGCTTTTAATAAAAAATATTTTATAGTTGAAGAACAAAATAAAAATAAAACAATAAAGAAGAAGAAGAAGAATGAAATAGATCGACGACAATTAAAGAAGAAGAAGAATGCAACAAAAGACAAAAAGAGGAAGGAGGACGATGAGAAGAAGAAGAAGAATCGACCCAAAATGCAGCACAAACAAGAAAAAAAGAGAAGGAAATGTAAGAATGAGCAGATCTAACACCATTAACAATATCTCTCAAGATAATCTTCTTATAGCGCATGAAATTCTACATTCATTTACGGTATAATACAAATTTACAGGACAAATTGCAAAAATATTATGTACAATACAAATTTAGGGTATAATACAAAGCAATTTGTAATCAAAAATATTAACAATACAAATTTACAGGACAAATTACAAATTTACATTAACAATATCTATAGCTCAAAAATATTATGTACGTAGTCTCTCAAAAATATTAATGGCTGGTATAATACAAATTTACAGGACAAATTGCAAAGCAATTTAAACTTCCATTTTCAAATTAAATAATAAAAACGGTCACTTATCTTTATCAAAATAGATATTGTACTATCTATCTAGCATTTTGAGCTATAGCTTATAGCTGTTTATCAATAGATTGTTATCATTAGTCTACAATTTGCGTAACGAATATATCTACAATTTGGAAAAATCATCCATCCGCTGCAAGGAGCCTTCGTAACCCAAAGAGCCATCCAAGATAATGTTCTTATAGCGCATGAAATTCTACATTCATTTAGGGGAAGAAAGAATAAAGATGGATGGGTAGCAATAAAATTAGACATGGAAAAAGCATACGATAGATTGGATTGGGAATTTTTATTATCAGTAATGGAAAAGTTTGGCTTTAATGCCAAATTCCTTGGATGGATACGCGAATGCATGAAGACAATTTCGTATTCAATACTAGTTAACAACGGACCCACAGATCATTTTCATCTTGAACGGGGTCTAAGACAAGGAGACTCTTTGTCACCATATTTGTTCATCATAGGTGTAGAAATCCTAGCAAGGCGCCTTCAACAAGAGTCTAAGTAACACCGTGCCCAACACGATTGGTTTCGAATTAACAAGAAATGGAACAAAAATCTCTTTCCTTTCGTTTGCAGATGACATCATTATTTTCGCTAGGGCCACCCACAATGCTTGTGGTGTGGTAAAGAGTATTGTTAGCGACTATTGCGCCATTTCAAGACAAAAAGTAAACTATCATAAATCTTCTTTCCAAACTTCAAAATTCGTGACAAACCACCAAAAACAACAGATTCAACAAGTTCTATGCATCCCTACCATGGCTAACCTAGAAATGTATTTAGGTTGTCTGATTATAAATGGGAAAGTGAACAAGGAAACGTTCAGCGACACGATCGGAAAATCGAAGGCCCAACTGTCAAAATGGAAAGCAAATGCGTTATCACAAGAAGGCCGAACAATCCTCATTAGATCCAATTTGACTTCCAAACCAAATTATGTAATGCAAAGCTTTATGTTACCATCTAACGTACATGAAGAGCTAGATAAACTAAATAGAAATTTCTTTTGGAACAAAGGAGAAAACCATAAACCCCTCATAGGATGAGCTAGAATATGTAAACCAAAAGCATATGGGGGCTTAGGTATAAGAAAAACAAAACACATGAACAAAGCACTTCAACTAAAATTGTTATGGAAAATCATTGCAGAACCCTACAACATTTGGGTTCAAATAATCAAGGAAAAATATCTAAAACAAGACAGTCTCTTCTCGTACAAGCTGAAATCCAACACATCATGGCAATGGAAAAAACTAATGAATTTAAGGAAAGAATTTGAACAAGGACTCATTTGGCAAATTGGTGATGGTAAAACAGTTAAGTTCTGGACAAATCGATAGGTGGATAACGAGTCGCTGGATAAATATGCACTTACACCGCATGATATTGATAAGAACAGTGCGGCTCATGCCTTTATCTCTAGGGAAGGTAAATGGAAAACTGATGAGTAAAGACAATATCTACCAATGGAGAAAGTCAAACAAATAGAGAACATTCCCATATCGGAAAATGCAATCATAGATCGACTGTACTGGGCTCCTAGTAAGCATGGCTGGTTCACAACTTCCTCTGCAGTTGATCACATCACTAAAATTACGAACTACAATCGTATATCAAACTCTTGGATATGGAGGTTAGATACTTCTCCGAAAGTCAAAATTTTTTTATGGAAAATTGACAACGACGGTCTCCCAACAAAGGAAAGCTTACGAAGGAAACATGTAGTTGTTCCAGGAGGATGCCTTATGTGTAGTTGTCAACATGAGAACATTGAACACCTTCTTGTTAAGTGTGATCACACCCGAAACATACTGCAACATATCAATCCAAAGACTGCTTATGTTTTACAAAGCTACAACTCATCAAATAAATCACCAAGGCAGATCATTACAGAAATTGGTCAAATAGTTGGAACAAAGGAATTTGCAGAACTGGCTTTTGTATGGTGGGGAGTCTGGTATCAACGAAATAGGCTTGCTTTCCAACAATGTGATAATGATTTTATAGCTGACCTAGGTTAGTTTATAAAATCCCAGATTCTCAGTTGGGCTCAACCCAAAAATTGGACGGAACAAGAAAATGATCAACTACATACACGACCAATAAGACAACGTCAGCAAAGGAAAACGACCACTTGGCTTAGGCCAAGCCTAGGGTTTGCGAAACTGAATTTCGATGGATCTAAACTAACTAACGGATCTACCGCTTTTGGCATAGTAATTCGTAATCCAAACGTGGAAGTAATCAAAATAGGAACGAATCAGTATATGGAAATATATCAGTACCAAAAATTGAAACGTTGGCATTGAGAGATGGAATTAGGATTGCCAAAGAATTGGGAATAAGAAAACTAGAGATAGAAGGTGATAACCGTGTAGTAATTAACGCAGTTAACAAAAAAGGACAAAGCCCATGGGACATTGAAATAATAATTGCAGATATCCTAGTCTTGTTAAGATGGTTCGAGACTGTCCGAATTACTCACATTAGTAGAGCGTGTAATGTTGTGGCCGATAAAATTGCTAAAATAGGCCATAGCCTCCCTACTAATGCCATTATGAATCATCCAGAACTGAAAGTTCTCATCCATTCGGACGCTCTAGGACACCCCCCTTGAGGGGACCTCCTAATTTTTACCGGTTCAAAAAAAAAACAATATCTCTTACACTCTCAATTACCACTTGTTTGTTATTATTTCTTCAAATTGCTCATACCTCAATCCCTCAAAACCCTAGAAAAATCTTTCAAATCTCGTCGAAATACATTTCAAGCCTCCACCTTCAACTTATCTATCATATACTTAACGTTGCAATGACCTTCGTTGGATTCCTCTCATTGTCTCGATTCCACAGCCAGCAACACCGCCTCCTGCCATTACCGAACGAAATTGCCACCATTGTAGCTCCGCTTTGTCGAGAAGGAGGAAGAAGGACCCATACCCGACATATAACTCGGCCCGATAAAAAAAATCACATAGGAATAAATCAGGGGCAAAAAGGTCATATTATATGATTTAACGGTTTTTCTTGACGGAAAAGTTTCAGAAGTGACGTCTTGCTAACGAAGAGTCTTTTACGGATGGTTAAAAATAAATAGTGATATTCCAGGTGGTTAAGTAGAATATAAACTATCCTATGAGTGGTTTTAGGTTGATTGACTCTAAGAAATATGAATTTATTTTCTAGATCATAGATTAATCTTGTTAAAAATCATTTTGAGATTGCAACAGGCTTGTAATCTGTTAAGAACCCAAAAGGCCGGCCCATTAAACCGATGAAGGCCCAACTAAAGGCAACCGTCTTATATATACCCCACCCGCCAATGAAAAAAACCCTAAAATCCCAAATTAGAGCTACCGCCGTCGTCAAATCCCCAACCCCTCACAAACACAGCAAGCAATGCCTCCAAAATTCGATCCATCTCAGGTCGTGGACGTCTTCGTCCGCGTGACCGGAGGCGAGGTCGGGGCGGCGAGTTCACTGGCGCCGAAGATCGGTCCACTCGGTCTCTCCCCGAAGAAGATCGGAGAAGACATCGCCAAGGAGACGGCCAAGGATTGGAAGGGCCTCAGAGTCACCGTCAAGCTCACCGTCCAGAACCGTCAGGCGAAGGTCACTGTGGTTCCGTCGGCGGCGGCGTTGGTCATCAAGGCGCTCAAGGAGCCCGAGAGGGACAGGAAGAAGACCAAGAACATCAAGCACAACGGCAACATCTCCCTCGATGATGTCATTGAGATCGCCAAGATCATGAGGCCGAGATCCATGGCCAAGGAGCTGGCTGGATCCGTTAAGGAGATTCTCGGAACCTGTGTCTCTGTTGGTTGCACTGTTGACGGAAAGGACCCCAAGGATTTGCAGGATGAGATCACCGATGGTGATGTCGAGATTCCAGAGGCTTGAAGAAAGTCAGAATTTCAGTTGTGTTTTTTTTTTGTTATTTTTTTTTTGCTTGCTCCATAATAGGAACACCGGAAGAGGGGGGTTTTGGATGGATTTGCTGTTTGAGTTTTTATTGAATGAGATGACACATGACGTTAATCTGTTCTATGAATTGCATTTTCATTCTCTTATTGGCGTTCAGCATTAGTTTTTGGTTGCCATTTGTATGCTCTTTGATGCGTTTTTGCTTTATGTGTGTGCTTGTTTGAGTAGTAAAATGCTGACTTAGCATTAGGTCTGTTTAATCAGTGACTGACTATCATACTAATTTTTACCATCAAATCAAATTAACGGCCTGTATTGGGTTTGGTTGGTTTGGGCCGGCCCATCACATCCCTGCAAATAGAGTTCAAGCCCACGATTCATACAGGCATTCCTACTAAAGAACATTTCTATGCTCAAGTCATACCGAAGCAATTGATTTTGATCGTTTTTAAGACCCATAAATGATTTAAGGTGGATTCATTATCGATCCTGTAGATATTAGATTGTCCTGCTTACAACAAAGTTTCATTAAATATGTCGGTTGGACATTTCATCATACAAAAGATGATCAAAACTCTTGATCATAAACATTATCTAAACAACTTTATATAATCTATACTATATATTAAAGCCGGAGAATTTCGAGCCTCCACGTTAATTCTGGCCCCACTTGATTAACAATTTTATATGTTTTATTTTTCCTAATTATCTAATCTTTAACTTTATCTTTTTTTTAACCCATCAAATATCTATCTTTAAAGACATATTATTTATCTTTAAAATTTCTTTAATTATCTACCCTTTAATTTAATTTTATTTTTCTTACTCATCTAATATCTATCTTTGAAACAATATTATCTATCTTTAAAATTTCCTTCTATAAAAGATACATATTAATTAACTTAACTTTTCAATTCCCATTTTAATCTATTTATATATAAGAGTTAATGTATAGTATAGATTATAGTACCTAGATACACAAACTAACGAAAAAAATGATCATTACCCGTACATGGTACGGGTCTTCAACTAGCCGGAGAATTTCGAGCCTCCACGTTAATTCTGGCCCCACCACATGTTAAATTCATTATAAATCAATTATCTATTCTCATATGTATCTATCTATTTACCATATATTGATATATCAGTATAAGATCTATATCCATAATCTATCAAAATCTTTTTTTGATATCTATCAGAATAATATCAAAAAAATTAACAAAATTAACAACAATATTGTTTGAACACAATTAAGGAAATCCCACGTTAATAATAACAAAAAGTATAAATACCCACATTAATTTACCACGTTAATTGTCTATCTTTTTTTGATTTTTTCTTACAACATGGAAATGAAGTCCATAAGCATGTACTCGCAGGAGTACGGGGACATGGTTTAGAATTATTTTTCATAAATTAATTAATTTATGAAAAATTTAGAAAAATAATTTAAAAGTCTTCTTATTCTTATTAATTGTATATCATCTATCTTTTTCACCTAATTTCTATCTTTTTCAACTATTTGTTTAGACATTTGTTTTTCTAAATCAAAATTATAATTAATTTGTTAAACTTATTTGTCACTCTGAATTTTTGCTTTTATTGTATTTTTATAATCATATACATTCTCCATTTTTCTTTGTCAATCTTTTTTGTCCCATAAATTTATAATTTAAGCCACAGCTAAAATATCTTTGAAAAACATGGTTTAGAATAATTATTTTCTTAAATGGAGTGAGGCCAAAATTAACATGGATGTATTCACACATGAATTCATAAAGAGAAGTGAAAAATGTATATACTAAACTATCCAAATTTTATCTATCTATACAATCTAGATTCATTCTAAGAGTATATAAATATTACAGTAACACATGAATGAATTATAATATGAAATTCACGTAAAGAGAAGTGAAAAGACTAAAAAGAGAAAAGGTATCAACTTCAACCCAATCAATTTATTTTTTTAGGATTACGGACACATAAGTAGAAGTTATATGTGAATTGATTTATGAGCAAACCCAAATCCTTATTATTTCTAAATAATATTCACGTTAGGATTACGGGACATAAACCCAAATCCTGATTAATTGTATGTAGAGTTACGTAGGGTATCAAAACATCTTATACAAAGTACGGGTACCTCGTACAAAAACCCGTACAGGGTACGGGTATAATAAAACTAGTAATAATAATAACGGTAGCCATATGAGGACCTATATAGGCGTACAAGTTTGAATTATAGACACACTCTTTCGACTTTATCTGAAAGTTTTCTCACCGAGCATAAAAGTACCCACAAATCAATCTGAAAACCCCAACACACAAAAACAATAACATATTTCAGACCATGGTTTCACCAACCATCGATTTACTGAAACAGGAGCTTCCACTAGAGCTGGACCAAGTGGAATTATCCGATGCGGAGCAGCCTGGCCTTGTTCTCGTGGACGTCATCAATGGCTTCTGCACCATCGGGGCTGGTCCTCTGGTATTTTTTTCTCCCTCTTCCCGTCAATTCCAGTTCCTTAACTATCAATTGAGAGCACAATTTGAGCTAGATCAAAGTGTTTTCACTTGAATTCGCTATCAATTTGGCGATTCCAGGCCCGAGTCATTTGAATTTCATGTAATTTCGAGTTCTGAATCATCTAGGGTTTGGATCCGACAAATTACAGCTCCGAATTTAAGGTTTTGAATTATTTGGTGCTCGGACTTTTACAGGCCCCGACAGAGGAAAACCCTCAGATCACGAGGATGATCGATGAATCATCAGCTCTAGCAAGGATCTTCTGTGACAAGAAATGGCCTGTCATGGCGTTTTTGGACTCCCATCATCCTGATAAGCCTGAGCCGCCTTATCCTTCTCATTGCATTTCTGGCTCTGATGAATCAAATTTAGTTCCTGGTACTTGTTGGTTAACTTGACAACTTGGATCTTTGGTTCATATCATTTGTTAAAAGGGGAAATTAAAGATGTGAAGTATACACTATTAACCGAGTAACCTTGGTAGATTCTTAACATGGTTTTGATGCATGAGATCTTACATGTTGTTTTGCAGCTTTGAGATGGTTAGAGAAAGAGCCGAATGTGACCATTAGGCTAAAAGATTGCTATGATGGATTCATAGGCTCCATTGAGCGTGACGGCTCCAATGTTTTCATAGACTGGGTGAAATCCAACAACATTAAGACAGTAAGTTCATCCTGAAACCGCCATTCGAATTTCCACAGCTATACAGTTAGTTTTTTTTCCAACTAGTTTTAGTATAGCTTCGCTTATGACTTGCTGTTTGTGGTATGTATGAAGATGATTGTCGTAGGGGTGTGCACTGACATTTGCGTTCTGGATTTCGTTTGCTCGACCATGTCGGCTAAGACGAGAGGCCTTCTTGATCCCCTAGAGGACGTCGTGATCCACACTAATGCATGCGCAACGTTTGATTTTCCAGTTGAGGCTGCACAAAAGAACAAACATGGTTTAGCTCATCCTCAGGTAAATGTTTCAAAGGGTGATAGAGCAACTCTGTTTTTTCTCAAAGGCAATGATTCTGTAGGCATTTTGGATTATAAATCGATAAACAAATACCTCTTGGGGCATATTTCTGATATTATATATGCTGAAGTTAGCGTGCCAAAATGCAATAGAATGGCATTTGTTGATGACATTGGGTACTTGTGAGTGTAGGAGTTCATGCATCATGTTGGGCTGTACATGACGAAAGCACGAGGGGCGAAGATAGCAAGTCGAGTTTCGGTAGCTCCCATAACACAGTCATAAGCTGTCCCTTTGAAGAATGGAATTAGTATGTGGCCCTTGTAAGAGATCAAAGACTGTAATAAAGTGGCCTTTGTAAGAGATCAAAGACTTCAGTGGTCAGGTACCAAGCTGAATAAGTAGCATGTGTTTGATTTCAGGTATCATATGTACAAACTTTTGATATAAGTTATGAAAAACTGAGAGTGCTAGCTCTAAGTTACCTAACCGAGTTAATGACATGACTGGTAACTAATGGCGTATTATCTATTTTAGCTAGCAACCTTATGCATGCCATGCCAGTAAAAAACTGAGATAGTAGAGATGAATTTTGCTCGATGACGAGTTGATGACAATGAATTTTCCTCTTTTGTGACATTGAATGAAGAATGGCATAAAACCTATCCATCTCAATAGATCTAAAAAGTAGGAGCATAAGATTCGTGTTTTAAACATCCACACATATCCAACTTTATTCGCTCGACCTTACCCAAAAACTAGCGTATAATGTCTTCATAAGATTCTTGTTTAAATAATCCGCTCATTTCCACCTTTATTCGTTCTAGATCACCCAAAAATTCTTGTAAGGTCTATCTATATAGACCGGGTTGTATATATACGTGCAATAATAAGAGCGACAACTAAACACACATTCAAGCCTTATAGTAAGTGAGTAACATCCGGACATGGCTCAAGCTCAACTAGGCCAAGTTGCTTCCGAGAAAGAAACCCTAAGCCATGTTCTAGGCCTCATGGAGGCATTTCGAGCCTTCGACTCCAACAACGATAGGCTCATTACCACAGAGGAGCTCACGGGCATCATGGGCTCACTTGGTTACAACTTGAGCGAGCAAGAGGCGCGATCCATCATGCAACAAAACGACAAGAACAACGACGGGCGCTTGAGTCTGACCGAGTTCCTCGAGTTCAACACCAAGGACATGGACCTCGGCAACATGGCCACTTTCCTTAGGGTTGCGGTTCAAGATCTAGACATGGATGCAGACGATGTTGTGACGGGAGCAGAGCTCTTCGAGGTGATCGAAGAGAACGGGATGGGGTTGCCGATGGCAGTTTGCCAACAGATCATTGGATCTATGGATGGCGATGGGGATGGCGCCGTGAACTTTGAGGATTTCCAGCTTATTGTGAATTCCCTTCTCTAGAAATCACCTTGGTTATGTACGTCATGAATAAATATTGAAGGTGACAATATAAAGGATTGCCTATCTAGTTTGCCTCGTGTAAGACTTATACTTTGTGTAATATATATAGCAACATATATAACGTATCTTGTTTCGTCACTTAACAAAGTTTGAGATGTCTCAAGTTTGCTAACTTAATGTTCTCTTTACATACTTTGTACGATTCAAATAGTATATATGTTTGATTTGGCAAAAGAAAATTAGTCTGTGGTTGAACACTTGAACTTTCATTTCATAAGTTGAGGCAAAACCAGAATGAATCTCACGCAAACAGGCCCATTTGCAGGCCCAAATGGTTATAATTTTTTAAGCAAAAAAAAATAAAACAATTATCTGTCGCTCAATTGAGCCAATTCCATTGCTCCTCTTTTCTCCTCTCCTTCGTGTCCATCCTCTCCGGAGTCGTCTCCAGCCTGTAATTGAGGTAAATTTTTATTTGTAGTTGAATGAAGGGGGAAATGAGTTGACTGGTGAAGATTGGAATGTTAATTTTGTTGCCCCTCCAATCTTAAATGAGTTGAATTGAATGCTAATCTTCAATTTGAATCTTCCTGCATTCGATTCCTAGACTTCAGTTTGGATTGTTGTTTTGATTGCTTTGCCTCTGTTCAGCAATCCTTAATCATTGGTAATCATTTATTACTGATGTTAATACCCTCGTTCTTACTTCATAGGTTAAGGAGATACATGGGCAAATGGGAAAAAAAAATCTCAATTGTATGAATCTGGTGTAATTTGTAAGACAAATTTGCATCCACGTATACGTAAATTAGTTAATATATCATACATGATTTCGTTTGAGAATTATCGATCAGAAAAAGCAGTGTCTCGTTTTAGAGTCATGACTTGTAAATGCATTGCTGTAATACAACAAACTTGCTGTGCTTGTTATGTATCTGTGTTGCTAAACTGAAGATAGAACCAGCCAATGAAAATAATTTGATACATGGGGTTAGCTTAGTTTCAAGTAAGGATGTGGAGGTTCTGTGCTGTGTGAGTTGCAGGAGAATCAAATGAGGGTTCGTTCGTGTCTCGACGTGTGGAAGATGGGAACCGTAAACTATGCAAACGCCCTCAAGTTGCAAGAGAGCTTGGTTTCGGATCGAAAAGCACAGAAGATATCCGATACATTGTTGTCGTTGCAGCACCCACCAACATACACTCTTGGCAAACGGAAAACCGACCACAACCTACTAATTCCCGAGTCAGAGCTGAAGAACATAGGGGCTGAGCTTCACTATACAGAACGAGGAGGAGACGTGACTTTCCATGGCCCTCGTCAAGCTGTACTGTATCCAATAATATCCCTTCGCGACGTGGGTGTTGGTGCTCGGAAATATGTGGAGAAACTCGAGTTGGCAATGATTGAACTGGCCTCTCTGTACGGGGTTGAAGCGTATCCTGGGAGAAAATGTGAGACCGGAGTTTGGGTTGGTGACAGAAAGATCGGTGCAATCGGGGTTCGGATTCAATCCGGGATTACGTCTCATGGACTAGCGTTTAATATTGATCCTGATCTTGGCTATTTTAAGCACATTGTTCCTTGCGGGATTGCGCACAAAGATGTGACTTCTTTGAGTAGGGAGACAAACATGGAGCTTCCATCAGATGAGGTGATTCAGCAGCAATTGGTTTCTTGTTTTGCTAATCAATTTCAGTACACTACGAATCTATTGGACAAAAGAAACGTTGAGTAAGCAAAGTGTATGTTCTTGAGATGATGCTTTGTAAGCCAAATTGAATTTGAGCTTGTTTTAGTGACTGCCCCTGCCCAATCTCTTGTTGCAACAGACTCATGAATGAGTTGTTGATGGTGCTTAAAGGCGTTTTGACTATATATGTTGTGAGCGCCATCTTGAAGCCAGCTCCCTGTGATCAATTCTTCTTGTCTTTTGATTAAATCTGTTGAACCCATTTTTTGTAATGAGATATGGAGAAAGGAAGATCCAATTCAATTAATCTCTTTTATTTTTAGTAATAGTGTATTTAAAATTGATAAATCTGGACCATTAAAATTTACAAGTCTAATGGCAAAGAATTTACCTTGATTTTTATTCTCATCTCCAATTAGGTGGGGTTATGGAGTAGCAACTAATTCGTCACCTTCTTCCAAGAATCAAAATTAAAATGCTTGATTAATGACATCAAAACTAAACTTACATAATAGTTTCAACTCCAGTTTCTTTCATCCACTCGATCATTTCTTCAAAAGTGTGCATTGCCCTCATTTTGTTTTTTGTTCAAAGAGGAATTAGCACATAATTAGACTATCAACAAAATGCAACCTTCATAGTCACGGATTAGAACATGGCTATCAGCTCATGGCCTTGTTAGTGATGCCTAACTTGCATTGCTTCCTCGAGTTCTTTGATAGCTGGATACACTATGTTCTCCAATCTGCTAATCCGCGCCTCCAAGTCTAAACCTGAATCCTGTAACCATTCGTTCATGTCGTTCTCAGCCTCATAACTCGTGGCAGGCTCATCGTCGGCTTCCATACCTTGCAGTTCATCACCTTCTTCTTCCTCTGTTTCGTGTACATGTCCGTTCGCAACGTGCATTGCTTCACTGGATTCATTCTCTGAGGGTGTAGAAGCCAAATTTGAACGCTGCAAAGGTGCAAAGTCATCTTTGTTAGTAATACCATCCTCTTCATGATCCTCTTGTACACTCGCTCTTTCGGATGCTTCGGTTTGGGATGCTTCAGTTTTGTCCATGAAAAACATATGTTCAACTTCTTCATCCGGACAGACCAAATTTGAACGTTGCAATAGTTCTAATTCATCGATGTCATCTTCATCACAATCCTCCCTCTTGATTTGTGCTTGGGGTGTCATTTGTACATCGTGGTCATCATCAGAATCAGAATCAGAATCAATTATTAGTATGGCTTCAGCTCGGGAAGCGAATCCTGGAGGAACAGAACCAACCACGTCTTCAGTACCCATGCCCTGATCTAACCCGAACTGCCTCGCTACGCGTCTTGGCTGATATTTTTCAATGCAAGAATCGAAACCCACAAGCTCAACCGTCTCCATACATTGACCGGAAGACGAAGAAGAACCATAAGGGCGCCACAAAAACGCCTCTTCACCAGAATCTAAAGCAGCCTTCAGGTCTTTGCCCTTCAAGATCTCCACATTGCTCCATCTAGCTAATCTAGGAAAACTTGGAACAACCGGCATATACTCCAGAACTGGCTGCAGGATTGGGAATCTCTCCCAAGCCCAGATCTGAACAAGATGGAATAAACCACAGAGATTGGTCTGCCAAACTTTATCATCAGAATGATCAACGAGTTGATTAAAACGCAGCCTTTTAGACAAAGCACTCAAATCACTGTATAGCATTGCAAGAACAGCCGGCCCAAGAGCGAGCTCGATTCCTCTTGATAACTGAGCTGCAACGGGGAACACGTGCTTGTTGATGATACCGGATTTAACAGACTTCGCTGGGAAAACATACCTGTACAAATTTGTTCAAGTGTAATTTGTTATAAATCCTAGAACCCAACTTTTGTGAGAGAACACTGTTGTGGGTGTTATTTTCTCTATCATTTCTCATTCTCACTACCGTGTGATTAATAGGAAATGTTGGCACAATTTAAACATACCTCGACAGCCAAAGCGAAAGGAAAGCGGCATGTGCCACTTCATCTGAACTATCTTTGAATTTCTCTATCCATTTACTTAGCAATGGCGTTTTTGCTCTAGTACTAGCAATTTCCTTCCTAGCTAACTCTAACTGTTCCTTGATATTGAGCGACTCGGGATCGTTCTCTATTGAGCTTAGAGCCGAGGCTCCCGAAGATGAAAATCCACCCAAGACCGACATATCCTCCAGAGTGAGAGCCACCTCGCCCCATGGAAATACAAAAGTGTTGGTTTGTGAACACCATCTTGAAGCCAGCTCCAAGATCAAGTCGTCTTGTCGTTTGATTATGTATGTTGAATTCATTACAGCTTCATATATACCTAAATAAATACAGATTAATTGCCTACATGGCTATGTATACCACATCAAAGCAGTAAATGCTACATTCGGATAAGAACAGATCATCCAACTAACAAAGCCTTACGCACAAAATGTTGCAAGTGCATTTGCATTATACTGATACAGAACTGAAATGTGAGGAAACTGAAATTGGGAAACTAAACACATAAATTTGTCATGAAACAGACAAGTTCAAGCAAAAAGATGAGAACTTTACCAGCGTTTTCCCAGGTGGATTTATGGACAAAGCACATATTTGTAGCCCAGGATTCCCAATCTTTGTGGTGTTTCATTCTCCACCCAACAAATTTCAGTTTACAGGTTGAAGAACCCATATTCATCTTCATCTTCTTCTTCTTCTCCCCCTCCTCCATGAGATTGACTGAGGTGCATTTCCTCTTTTGAACAGTTGGTGTTAGCCTGGTCCTAGACTTCATATGGATTTCTAAGGGCAACCTGCAACTTTAGCAAAATCACCCTTAAGAACAGAAAGTAAGTACCCGAAAAATATGAACTTCTGCACCTAATCACTCTTGAAAAATCCACACAAACATGTAAATGGGATGAACCCTAAAGAAGTGTAATTTCGCACGTTTTCTTCAGCAATCAACTGAAATCAAAGTGGTATGGTGATGCAAAAGATTGAAAAAGGCATTGCCATCTCAAAATCAGCACTTGGGCTTGCCAAAACACCCAAATTTGAAACCCTAAAAAAACCCTAAAAATTTGAACGATTAATTCAAGATGAAAGCAGGGTTCACCTGAGATACTTGTGAGAGAAGATCGATGGTCTGAGAAAACTCGTAGGAGAAGAGAAGATTTGGTGAGATGTGTGTTTGAAATTTGTGAGCTTCGCCACTTTTTTCGAAGGCTGGTTTTGATTGAATTAATTTGACGTGATCAGTGAATGTGAAAAGGCAAGCTGTCAAAATATATTCTACTGCATTTGTAGCAGCTCCAAGTTTTGATTTTTTCCGCCCCTTCTTAAACAACAATAACACCGACTATCTACAATCTGATGCAAAGAATACATTTGATGTATAAAATTAACTTGGAGAATTCATACAACACTACATCAACAAACTGCCATACAATATACATTTAGACCCCCATAGTATTAGTATGCAGCGTTGGGTTGCCCGTTTGTGTGCAACGAGCCAAGTCAGACCGCAAGCGTTGAGCACGCGCGCTATCGATCCTCTCTCGACCGAAAAACAAGCCTCTAGATCATCCCAACGTTTGATCCTTAGTTGTATCGAAATAGGTAATAGTCGATTGAATGGTCCGCCCCATGATCATGGAGCTAGTTAACACTCCACCAATTATCCATATCCGCGAGGCTTCATGATCAACCCATCTACGAACCCGAACCCACCTCTTCAAGAACATCTCTCCTTGACATTTTCTTAACTACTTCAAGAGGACTCTCACAAAATGTATATTGTCTACACGAAAACAAAAGTAACACCATGGGTAATTAATTTTAGTACCTAGCTAAACTGAGTTCGGTTCGATCGATTGGACTCAAACTTCCGGATTCGAACCGACCCTTATGAAATCAAGATTAAGCAATCAATAATATACAAAAAGTATATATGTACGAAAAAGGAGGGCACCAACCCTAATTCGATCAGGAAGAAAATACATACACATATGTATGTCTACGTACCTTGAACCATCAAGTATGAGCTCTAGGAAGGCATTGCCCAACACTATATAACATTATATTCATAATATAACACTATAGAGAGCAATCATATATAACATTATATTCATAATGGTATTTGCTAACCTATACTACTCCTAGATCATAAGATAAATGTTTTAGAATAAAAAAGATTTTATTTATGGATTTAGATCCATTCTATAATGGATTTATTTATACATTTTGTTTCATGACATATATAGATTAGAAAAACCCTAATATCATCGGAAAAACTCTAATCAAGACAAATTATAACGGCGTACAAAAATATGGGCACCACCAATTTAATTACCGAATCCGCAACACCTTCAAGCAGTGATCGAATTGGTTGCCAAAATTTATAAAAGAAGAGATCGATAGTCACTAATGATCTCGATCGATCGGTGTTGAACTAATCATCAATCAAGGAATACATACCAATTAACGCACATGCATGTCAAGCTGATAAAGGGTAAATAAATCAATTTACACTTACTGTAATTTTCTCCCATGTCAACCTTTCACTTAGATCCCCCGTTTCTTCTTTCCTTAGTACAAAGCACATCCTATAATTTGAAATTTTGAATAGATCATAGCTAGATCAACGAGGGTCGGTCGATATACAAATTTAAGTTTGCTCTACTAATGTACGTACTATTTATAAACAAAGTATCTTACGCTGTCTATTATGATAATCACTTCCGAGAGCAAGACGGTAAGAAAACTATCTCCAAGTTGACAGCTGCAAAGAGACAAATTAATATAATAGTTGGAATTGATAACGGTCGAACGAAACAACGTAACGGCCTAACGTCGTCTTTACTCGGAACATGTTTGAATATATGGGTTTCCAAATGAGCTAACGGTCTAACGAAACAAAAATATACAAACCAGATCGATGTGAGGCCTAGCTAGAGGCCGGAGAGTGTCGTCTCTCCTTCCACTTAAAAATAAAAGAAAAGAAGGGATGCCTAGCTATTTCTTCTTGCAAGGGGTTGGAGTTGTATTCTATATATGCGTTAGAACTAGTTGACAAAACTGCTTTCCTACTACTCCGCAATCAAGATGGTAACACAACGACTTACCTCGAAAGCTGGCGACTTCCGACAAGTAATGCGATGGTAACACAACCTTTTTATGATGGTTGAGTCTAAGTTCATGCTGAAATATGTGTTGCCTTTTAAGGAAAAATAGCCTCGACTCTATCAGGATTATACTAGGGCGATAGGCTACTCGCTCTCTAAAATGTTTCAATTAGGGAAATTTAGCAGATTCTAATTAGTTTGAAGTGTCAAACTGAAGAAGTTGTTGGCCTTTAATATATGTAGTCTAATTTTTAGTTACTGTATTGTTATTGGATTTGATTGTTGCATGTATTTTGTACACAAATTCATTGTTGCATGTATTTTGTACACAAATTCTTCTCCTGCAATTTAAACCTTCTTCTATTGGGTATAACTTACAGTGATGATATCTTTCTAACTTTTCAACTCACGCCAGCATCTCTGATGTCCTATTTTCCATAAGAATTCCTCCATTTGATTGCTTACGAGTGCAATAGCACGTTTTACATACAAGGTGCTTAGAGACGTTGTTTCGGCTAAGGAGAAGAGCCCTTTGGATTGATGAGAAGAGCCCTTTCTAGCTTTCCTTTTTATAACAAGTATCTTGCTTTTTTAGGTGAACTTTGTATATAGCATTATGGTATCTCACATCTGTGATTGTGGATCAGGATGAGAACTTGATGACACTTGAAGAGTATCAAAACGTCTTTGCTGAAAAAACAAAGGCATTAGGGGCTCCGAAAAATAAGGAGAGGAAAGTTGTTGCAGACCGAGTTTGAGGCCTTGCAGATGTTAGCAAAGAAGAAAGAAGAGGCTCTGGAAGTGAGTTTGTCAACTTCATTACTTCTTTAAATCTTACATTTATTGTTTACTAGTTCAATTTTTTATTGTGTTTCTCTCTTTGGCCACAAACCTGAGACAACTAAGCTTAAGAAGAGAGATGGAATTGAAAAGGATGATAAATCTCACAAGGTAAAACCAATGGTATCTTACATATTCTGACGCTACAAGAATTGCATTTCCGATTTAGTATACCTATATGGTTTTAACTGAGAGTTCCAAATATGCTTTATTTGTACATACTCTCTCTTTACTTGAAATATGCGGAGAACGATGAACAGAAATGAAGATCGAGAGTCAATGAAGATTTCAACTGTCTTGCTCCTCTGATCAATTGAGCAGTTTTTTAGTCAATCGTACTGATGTTTTTAGTGTGGGGTTCTAGGGATGCAAACGCAGCGGAAAAACATTAACTTTGATCCCAAACCCTAGCCTAGGATTCATATGATAACGTAGAACATGTAAATAGTTTAGACGATTAGCTCAAGGAAGAAACCGAATTGCAAGTTCAAACCTTTCATTGTGATCACCAAAGAGCCTCAAGTGTTGCTCCTCTAGCGGTATCCACGCACACGAATGGGACGAAAATTCGACACCGGAAACCACTTGCTAGAATGGTAACCGATACGCAATATATTGAGCATAATTTGTATACGGAGGGAATTTATATACGGAAGGAATTTTTATACGGAGGAGATTTGGCTTGATGACGACACTAGGGTTCAAATTGTGTTGTACGTCAATATATACCAAAGCCTAATATATATAGGCTAATTGATATCACATACGTGTAACCCAATATTGGATCAAAAAATCTTAACTGATATTATCAATTTGTTAAGATTTTATCTTATCCATTTGTCTTAAAAGATAAACTTCTATCTATTATCTTTTATTCTCTAATTTTTAAAAATTATAATTAATCAAATATCCTTATGATTAATTATAAATATCTCAGAAAATAATTCTATCTCCATACTTATCTCATGGGCCTAATTAAGACTAAGACCAATCAAACCCGACCCGGTAAAACCAGACTCGATAGCTTGGTTATTGTGCGTAACTATCATTTAGTACCTGATCAAACATGCCAGTATACACTTGCTGTAGAGAATATGAGCCACAAGTTGCCGAGTTTCTCCTTGTGGTGTCTCCTCTTTTTGTTGCTGTAGCAAGAAGGGCAGTTGTAATGCTTGATGCTTTTGGCCTCGTTAGAATCAACGTCGACACAGGCTCCATGGTACCACAACTCACAGAAATCACATTGTAATCCAGAATTCACCTTGTACATATTTCATGGAGCACACCCCACAGATATTTGCAGCATCACTACCATCCTCCTCAATTTTAGAGAGGAGCTGACAAACAAAGGAAATACCACAGAGAAGTGAATAAGGACATACTATAAACAATAAATCAGCAGCCAACGGAAAACAATGGAACAAAATAAAAATCTACCTTAGATGCCTCCTTGGCTTGATGAAAATATTTTTTAACATCTTTAGAAATAGTGGGCAGCTTACCAATCATTTTGAGCAGCTTCATCCTGTAATTTTATTCCAAAGCAAAGGCAAGAAAAAAACTTTGTCAATGAAAAAAGTGTTTGTTTCAAATCCTTTGGATACAATCATTTGACAAGCAAATCTGCTTTATATTTGTAGGGGAGGTTCACTCCTAACATTTTTACTGGAGCCTAAAACAGGACCTAATTTTCACTGCACATAAAAACTATATTCAAACTACAATGGCCCTGACCTGTCCTTCGTCTCAAACTCATAACCGACGCAGTAGTAAGTTGCTAATGATATCAGCCATGCGTCACTGTGGGCTGCAGCCATCACGAGCCAATCTTCTTTTTTCATTTTTGTACTTGGAAAGTTGATAGCTAGGGTCGGTTCAAGAAGGGGTGGTGGAACAAGTTCTCCTGGTGGCTTGACTTCCCATGTTTCATTGGGAAGTCCATACAAACACATGTTTGAATGGGTTTCCAAATGAGCTAACGGTTGAATAAAACAAAAATATACAAACCAGATGTGATACCTACCTAGCAAGATCCCCTCGAGAGGTCGGAGAGTGCCGTCTCTTTTTCCACTTAAAAAAGAAAAGAAGGGATGCCTAGATTAGGGAGATAAACTCTCAGCCAAAAAAGATTAGGGAGAGTAACTCAAACTAATAAAACATCACATGATCTATATATAATTAAACTCATATTAGCTATTTCTTCTTACAAGGGGTTGAAGTTGTATTCTCTGTGTTAGAACTAGTTGACAAAACTGCTTTGCTACTACTCCGCAATCAAGATGGTAACACAACATTGTCTATTATGATAATCACTTTCAAGAGCAAGACGGGTAAGAAAACCATCTCCAAGTTCACAGCTGGAATGAGATAAATTAAGATAATAGTTGGAATTGATAAATTGTACTCCTTGAGAGGCGGGAGAGTGCCGTCTTTACTTGGAATATGTTTGAATGAGTTTCCAAAGGAGGTAACGGTAGAACGATCGAAACAAAAACATACAAAACCAGATGTGATGCCTAGATCATCTTGAGAGGCCAGAGAGTGCCGTCTCTTCTTCTACTTAAAAAAGAAAAGAAAGAAGGGATGCCTAGATTAGGGAGATAAACTCAAACTAATAAAACATCACCAGATCTATTTATAATTAAACCCATACTAGCTATTTCTTCTCGAAGGGGTTAGGGGTTGGACCCATACTAACTAGTTTGGAATCAAGATGGTAGCACAATCCCGTCCATCTCCTATAGCCTTTGTCACCAGCTCAATCCCGTCCCTCTCCTCCTTGGTCTCACTCTCATCCTCCACCTTCACCTTCCCTTTACTAATCTCTCTCCCCAGCTCCTCACTACCCACCGTAATCTCTCTCCTCGTCTCCTCACCACCCACTGCCTCCGTTGATGGGCTCCCAACTGCTCCCTCACCACCCATCGCCTCTGTCGATGGGCTCCTAACTGCCCAGCCATCGTTGCCTTTGCGTCGACCCGCATGACACAGAATGCTCCTGAGAATATGAGACCAATAGAGATAGATCAACATCAATGTGACACTCCTGTAGAGAAAGTGCGTGTGATGGTGGGCCCGTGCTCTCCTCCGTACCCGAATGTAGCAATGGACTACAATAATGAGTCTCACTGACAACATATAGAGCAGTGGATCCGCTCCCAATAACTACACACAAAATATAAACCCAATCAAATTACTTTACAAAATATAAACTCAATCAAATTAATTTCTTGCTACATACAAAATATAAACTCAATCAAATTTATTTCTTTTAAAGTTTTCAGTATAAACTCAATCAAATTAATTTCTTTTAAAGTTTTCTAGTGAGTAGTTAGAATATACTATAATAACTGAAACTAGAAGTGATCAGGAAGATATTTCTTCTCTTAAGGAATATCTTGATGTTTTCTTCAAGATAAAAGATCTTGGTTGTTGGATCGTAAGTCGTTAATACGGGCGTCCTTAACTGGATTAAGGGCGTCCTTAAATGCAGCGGAAATGACTTAACATGAAACAAGATAAGACAATAGACACGAGTATTTATAGATGAACCCCACTAAGACCAACTAGTCTTATGGGTAAACCTCTACCTCCGTTGGAGGATTTTCAATAGCCGTCCCTTATCTTATTAAAAGTGAGTCCTTACAACTTAGGCGAGTCGTTACACTTCTCTGAGCTAAGCGTCCGTCCTTAGCCTCACTAGTAACACTCCTTTCCACCTAACAAGTAACCTAACACTCTTAGCTATAAGGAAGCTATCACTCACGTCTCTCACGGTTCGTTGTGAGAGACAAACTACAATTCTAACTGATTTGTGGTTTGTTTTGGATTTGATGTGGTTGGACTTTCTTTCTCTTGCTTCAAGCTCACTTTGATCTCCTTGATCTTCGTTCGTGTTCTTGAATGCTTCGGAAGAGCTTGAGAGAAAGTCTTCAAAGTCCACACCGCTATGCATACCCTTGGGGGGTTATTTATAGCGGAAGTGGTTCTTGTCCTCTAGCGTCCTTTGAGGCTTTGCAGGATCCTTGATCTTCCATCAACGGTGCGATGAGCCTCTTGAGGAAGTCAACTCTGTTGACGCTTGGGAAGCCTCCGCGTGGATAGGGGACCATTGCTGGGAAAGCGACATCTTTGGAATTGTCTACACGTGCCCAGACAAGGGAAGCTTCCTTCTGAGGACTACGGCCGAGTATGATGTAATCATGTTGGAGCGGCCTTGATTTGAATTTGAACTTCGTCCGTATTTTGGCGCGCGTCCCTTCTTGATGAGGACGCCGTCCTATCTGCGCAGGGACTTTGCCAACTACGTTTAGTTCTGGAAGTTCTGAAGATGTGCGTCCCTACAGAGTTAGGGACTGCCGTTCACTTGTTGTCCTTTTCGCTCATTTGCGTCCAATGGACTTACCTGAGATCAACACTTGGACAACTTATCAAATACCTTTGAGTTTGTCATTATCAAAACAAGGGACGATCATTATTGGTTTAGATATTCATGACTGGCGTCCTTAATATCGTCCCAACAATTTCCCCCTTTTTGATGATGACAAACTCCTTTAAACAATGCGCACAGAAGTAAAGCTTTTAGCATGAGAGACTACACTTTGATTTTCCTTTTAACTTAGGTTGGCATGCAACACATTCTTTTAAGTGCGTCATATCTTATTCTTAACTAGCGTCCTTTGGACTTTGGCCGAAATTCCCCCTAAACACATGCTTTCTATGACATCTTAAGAAACAATCGCATCTCTGCAAAACTATACTTCCCCCTTTTGGCATCATCGAAAAGGAGAACAAGTTGAAAAGCATGCAGGCACAAAGTCATAACTAAAGAAAGGAGCGCTTAGACAAAAATGAATCACAAATGTAATGAACGCCATTCAAAAAGATTAGAGTACGAACATTACAAACATCCACAAGCACTATGCAAAACGGGGACATCGTCCCAAAGTCTTAACAACATAACACAAGAAGAGATTAACTTTTTTTTTTTTAGGGTTGGAAGAGGGAGGAGTGATCATTTGCGGGGACGCTTGCCAAGGGCCTTGAGGTGTTGCTCTTGAAGATAGTTGTTCTGCGCAAGGAGCTCGTTGTTGCGTTCCAGAAGTTCTGTGTGGGTATGGAGAGTGTCGTGAACCTGTTGGATTAGATCAATCATCATACACTGGTTCTCGATCATCATGCCCATCAGATACTTCGTAGAGTGCTTCTCGGCCTCATCAGGGACGCTCATACCATCAAGCTCATCCTCTTCGTCTGCAGCGTCCTCAATCGGCGTCCCAACTACTTGTAAATTCTCATCCTCAGTATCACCTTGAGCTTCTTTGGCAGCAGCAGCGGCGGCAGCCTTGGCTTTCCTCTGAGCTTCTTTCTTTTCCTTGTCCATCTGGCGTTTTACTGATGGGAGCGGCTCATCACAACGGAGTTTACCAACCGGGGGCAGAGTGATTTGCCTAACATCCCAGTGGATGCCAAAGGACTGTTCTTGTTTGGGAGCATAGAGGCCTTGCTGCTTAAGAATCTGCTTGACCAAGCCAGGGAAGGGAAGAGAGTGTCTGCCGCCTGTGCACTTGCCCATGTGCTCCAAGATAACACGCGGCAAATTTATGGGCTTGCGTTCCAAGAAGGCGTCCAGTAAGATACTATCAGTGATCTGGACGATTGACTTCTTTTCTTGGCGGGGGACGACCATGCGCACGATGAAGTGATGCGCAAGGACGCCCGTCTTGGAGAGACAGTGAGCGACCCTATCCTTAGCAACTGGTTGTCTCCCGTTGAAAATTCGGTTGAAGATCTCTTCTTGGGAGAAACGACCAAAGTTCTTGTTGGGAAGGTCGTGCATAGCATCTGGCGGAGAGGGACGCAGGCCTAGCATATTTCGGACGGTACCCTCAGCAATTGAGTACTCGTCCCCATCAATCTCGAACGTCCCTTGAGGCTTCCCTTTTACTTCAGATATTTCGAATTTTGAGTAAAAGCGGAGAACCTGTTCGGGGTCGACTTCTGCGGCCTCGGCGCCTAGATGCGTCCATCCCTGGAACTCAAGTAGTTCCAAAAACTCTGAGCGCTGGTTCTCTTCAAGGAATTGGGTGGTGAACAGGAGCGGCGATAGAATCTTCTTGAAGCGTTTCTGCTTACTGCCGTTGCTCACTATTACCTCATCACCAGCGTCTTCTTCATCGCCATCTCCCTCCTCATCCTCAGGATCCTCATCTGGTGAGGAGCGTCCTCTTCATCTGAGGCCTCGTCCCCTTGCTCATGGGACTCGACCATTTCTGTGTCCTCAGCAGTGGACGCCTGTTCTGTAGGAGGCACGTCCACAGCTGGAGTCCTTGCCAAGGACTCTATGGGGACTCCCACAGAAGCCGTCCCTTGGACTTGAACAATTTCCTCGACGGCCTGAGCGGGCGGAGGAGGAGGAGTGGAAGCTCTGGGAGGAGAGGGAGAGGGAGTTCTTATCTTTGCTTTGGTGGGGGCAGAGGAGGTGCTGGGCGGAGCCATGGAGATGGGCTTTACTTTGAGCGGAGCAGGGGGAGGAGGAGGCTGCTTAGCAGGGGAGTCCTCAAGAGTTATAACTTTTGGAACAGCGTCCTTGGCCGGGACCTGTTGTTGAGGAGTTGCCCTGGGGACTGTTGGCATAGGCTTTGCCAAGTCCGTCTCAATTTCCGCCTAGAGCGGATCTGATGTAGCCATAGGAGCAGGAGCGGGAGTGACGTCCTCTATCCTTGGTGGAGGTGGAGGGAGTCGAGGGACGTCTTGTAGGCTCTGCTGGATCGTCGCAGCAATGGCGTCCTTTTCTGCCTGTTCTTGCCTGGCCTTCTCCTCTCTCGCTATTTCCAGCTCGGAGAGGCGTATGGCTGCCATTTGTTGCTCAGTCACGCCCTCGAGCTCAGCAGACGTCTTCAGGCGTCTCTTTTGGGCAGGAGGCGGGGAGGAGGGAACTAGTTTGTCTTGGGAGGAGGAGGGTGGCCCTTTTACTTGTTGTTTGGAAGGGGAGGGGGAGGCAGGCCTTTTCCGTTTCTGAGATGGGACGGAGCCCGCAGGAGCCACCAAAAACTCCATGATGTTTGGGAGGAGTTTGGCAAGCTCGTCCACAGTCCCACCAAAAGAGTCAGATATAATACCTGGCCCCATGAAAGGTGGGTTGGTATGGTTGGTTTCCTCTAGGCGGGGCTTGACATAGGTGAGCATGAAGTAGTGGAGGAGGCGTTGGATTTTTAGAGGGTGGTTGTTGACGGACGCCCATAGGCAAATGTTGGCGAGCGTCCTAGGCTCTTTTTCTAGCCAGTCCTCTAGGAGAGGGTCAAGGGGAGGACGGCGCTTTGGTTGGGCAGGAAGCCTAAAGACGGATCCTTTGCAGACGTTGTCTGGCTCGGGCTCGGGTTTGAAAGGCTTCTCAAGGAATGAAAATCGTTTTTGGATGGGTTTGGATTAGGAACGGGGGGGTTGGGGGTTTTGTTGTGGAGGTTGGGAGCGGTGTGGCTGAGGAGGGGTGTTGGAGTGGCACCATTGGGTGGTTTGAGAAGAAGAATGGTGGCGAGGGGGGTCTTGGCGCCCAGTAGGTCGCCCTCTCGAGTCCATGAGTGACCGGCCTTTCACCGGAGGAGACTTCGAGGAACTAGGGTTTTTCGCCGCCGGAGATGAGGATTGGTTCTTGGTTGTTCTTGTGTTTGCCATTTAAGAGGGTGGTTTATATAGAAGGAGATTAGGGTTGAGGAGGTGATTTCGGGATTTGGGTTTGAAGATTTGGCAAGATCGTGAGAGATTGCTAAATGTGTGTAAATGGCAGAGGAGCAAAGAAGATTTTTCAGAGGATGCAGGGGCGTATTTATAGGAAGAAGACGAAGTAGAACGGTCAAGGGTAATAGGGTAGTTTCACATGGCTTCCTCCATCCGCAATCCCACACGTGGCTTCCTTCTTTGCTAAGAAACACAACTGTTTTGCACCCGTTACACATATCCTGAGATCTGCGTTCAACTTCTCCGAAACGGTTCAACTTCCTTCTTTCAACTTTCAAAACTTCACAACTATAAAGGACTCTGTCTTGGCGTCCTTTAGACACACAACACTGCAATACTCAGAACTGAACCACGGCGTTCCAGACACTGATCTCAACCTCTAAACTTAGAACTCTGTACGGACCACTCTCAGATCTTAACACGCGTCCCTTTGATCACTTAGAACCAATGTTGAAAATCAAGCAAGTACGTCCCGTAAAGATAAAACAAAGAACGCTCATACGACGCGTTTGCAAGATTTTCGGCTTAGGTAAGCTTAGAGTTCCCATCATTTCGGCTTGTAATGAGGGTAGGGTGATCAGGGATACTCTTGAGATGAAAAGCGAAATGAGTAACGTTCAAAACATAAGTAAAACACATGTCTTAGACTAGCGTCCTTTCAAGATGACTTTAAATACATGACACACTTTAGAACGAGTTCTCAACAAAACATAGCCAATCATGGAGGGAATAATAGAACGGGACTTGATCATTTAAAAGTTATCATCCCCAAGAGCAACCTAAGGTGCTCGAAGGGACGTCTATCTAGTGCTTTTGTGAAAATATCAGCCACTTGGTCCTCAGTCCTAACATGATCCACTCTAATTAATCCAAGTTCAACATTATCACGAAGGAAGTGATGTCTTATGTAAAAATATTCTTTGTCCTAGAATGATGAACAGGATTCTTGGTAATACTTATAGCACTTGTGTTATCATACAAGATAGGGACTGTGTTGAGGAACGTACCATAGTCTTCAAGTTGGTACTTGATCCATAGGACTTGTGAGCAGCACGAAGCAGCATCAACGTACTCAGCTTCCGCGGTTGAGAGAGCCACGGAGTTTTGCTTTTTGGATCCCCAAGACACAAGGCATGAGCCAAGGAATTGTGCCATTCCTGAGGTGCTCTTCCTATCCACCACATGACCAGCGTAATCTGCGTCAGAGTACGCTACCAGGTTTAGGGACGTCCTTCTGGGATACCATAGACATAGGTCATCCCGTCCCTTGAGATATCTGAAGATTCTTTTGACCTCTTGCATATGGGACTCCTTTGGATTTGCTTGGAAGCGAGCACATAAGCATACAACGAACATGATGTCGGGACGACTTGCCGTTAGATATAGCAAGGACCCTATCATTCCTCTGTAGAGCTTTTGATCTACACTCTTGCCTTCTTCATCAGCATAAAGGCGAGTGTTGGGAGAGATGGGAGTATCGATAGACTTTGACGAGTTCATCCCATACTTCTCGAGCATTTCGCATATGTATTTCTGTTGGTGAATGCGCGTCCCATCCTTCAGCTGAGTGATTTGGAGTCCCAAGAAGAAGTTGAGTTCTCCTATGAGGGACATCTCAAACTCACTACTCATCAAGTTCTTGAATTCCTCTACAAGCTTCATGTTAGTGCTTCCAAAGACTATGTCATCGACATAGACCTGGACAATTAAAACATCTTTAAGGACTTTCTTTAAGAATAGAGTTTTATCAATGTTACCTCGTGTGTACCCGTTAGACAAGAGAAAGGACGCAAACCTATCGTACCAAGCACGAGGGGCTTGCTTGAGTCCATAGAGTGCCTTGTCCAAGAAGTACACATGATCAGGGTGATCAGCGTCCTCAAAGCCTGGAGGTTGAGCGACATAAACTTCTTCCTTGAGGAAGGCTGTCTTGACGTCCATTTGGAAAAGCTTGAACCCTTTGTGAGCGGCAAAGGCGATGAGGAGGCGAATGGCTTCAATTCTGGCGACAGGAGCGAAGGTCTCATCATAATCGATCCCTTCCTCTTGCCTATAGCCTTGAGCCACAAGCCTTGCTTTGTTTCTTGATACGCGGCCACTTTCATCAAGCTTGTTCTTGTAGACCCATCTCGTCCCTATTATGTTTTTGTTTCTCGGACGAGGGACGAGGGTCCAAACCTTGTTTCTTTCAAATTGATTGAGTTCTTCTTGCATGGCTTGGATCCAATCAGCGTCCTGAAGTGCCTCCTTTATGTTCTTAGGTTCAATTAAGGACACAAAGGCGTTGAATGCACAGAACGCTATGTTGGCATTATGGGACTGATTCACAGCTGATCTTGTTTGGAATCCTTTTGAAATGTTTGAGATGATTTGATCCGTTGAATGAAGTCTTGAAAGGTTGGATCCCCTATGAGTAGCGTCCCTTGCAGGAGTACACCTAGGGTCCGTCCAATCAGACTCATCAGAGTCAAAGCCATTGTCTTCATTGAAAGGCTCAGAGTGTTCCCCCTCAGGTTGAGCGTCCACTTCTTGACGTGGTTCGCCTTGCAAACTTGATTCAGCCACATCTTGTTGAGCTGGAGATTCACTTTGAGAAGGAACCTCCTGAACAATAATAGGAACATCCACTGAGACTTCTTCAGGATTTGGAGTAGCGTCCTTAGGAACATAGTATTTTCCAGAGGACCCAACATCAATTTCGTCGTCAGAGTCGTCCTGCTTTTGAGAAGAAGAGCGTTCTTTCCTACTTGATTTTTCTTTATGAGAGGAACTTTCTTTGAACACAACATGAATGCTCTCCTCAAGCTTTAGAGTCCTTTTATTGAAGACTCTATATGCTTTGCTGGTGAGGGAGTACCCAAGGAATATGGCTTCGTCACTCCTTGCATCAAACTTTCCAAGTCTTTCTTTATCATTGTTGTGAACAAAGCATTTGCATCCAAATACTTTGAGATAGTCAATGCGAGGCTTCCTTCCATTCAACAACTCATAGGACGTCTTCTTTAGCAAAGGACGGATCATGGCTCGATTGATGATGTAGCAAGCTGTAGCAATAGCTTCTGCCCAGAAGTACTTGGGAACGTTATTTGCTAAGAGCATAGTCCTTGCCATATCCTCCAGTGTCCTATTCTTTCTTTCCACAACTCCATTTTGTTGAGGAGTCCTTGGAGCTGAGAAGTTGTGCGAGACTCCATGTTGATCACAGTAGGCCAGAAACTCTGAGTTTTGAAACTCCGTCCCGTGGTCTGATCTTATGGCTTTGAGAGGCGTCTCAAGAGAAACTTCCACTTGTTTGATGAAGACTTTGAATGCGTTGAAGCAATCTGTTTTTGAAGCTAAGAAAAGAACCCAGGTGAATCGAGAAAAATCATCTACAAGAACGTAAATGTACCTCTTTCCACCATAGCTCAACGTCTTCATTGGTCCACAAAGATCCATATGGAGAAGTTCCAAAGGCTTCTTTGTATTGACATCGTTCTTGGATTTGAAGGACGTTCTTGTTTGCTTCCCTTTGATACAGGCTTCACACTGATCAATTTTCTCAAGATCAATTTGGGGAAGTCCTTTCACAAGATTTCTTTGATGTAGCTTAAGGATTGTGCTTGGTCCAGCATGGCCAAGTCGGCGATGCCAGAGGTCAGCGTCCTCCTTTGAAACAGATAGACATAACTCAGATTTAGGCTTGAACTCTTGGTTGAAGATGTAGACATTGTTCTTTCAGACTCCTTTGAGAACAACTTTGTTGGATCTCTTGTTCATGACGAGGCACTCCTTTGAGTCAAATGTGACTAGGTTTTCACCTTGATCACACATTTGAGAGACGCTTAGGAGGTTGAAACCAAGACCTTCAACAAGGCTAACGTTTGTTGCTTTGATGGACGGATTGAGAATGGCAGTTCCCGTCCCTTTGATTTTTCCCTTGCCCTTGTTGCCAAACGAGACAGTTCCTCCCGTGGCACTACTTTGGATAGAAGTGAGATGGATCTGGCTTCCTGTCATATGATTTGAAGCGCCACTATCAATGATCCATGGGCGTCCCCTCACTTCCACCTGCCAAAACAAGGTTAGTGTTTGGCGACCCAGGCAAGGTGTTCCCTTTCACGGTTCTCATTTTTATTGGCTTCCACCATTAAAGCAAGTTCTCTTTGGTGGCGCAAATACTCAGCGTACTCTGGTGTTGAGGTTATCAAGGCCAGATCTGTCTGAGGATTCCGTGCCAGCTCAGCCAAATCGGACTCCCTTCTTGCTTCATATCCTCTCAGCTTCCCATAGATTTCTTCCATATCTAGAGTCTTGTTAGCTGTATTTTCCTTGAACGTGGTTCTATCAAAGTTCCATTTTCCAGTTAGTCCATCAATGACCACTTGAACTCTGTTTCTCATTGAGGAAGGCTGTCTTGACGTCCATTTGGAAAAGCTTGAACCCTTTGTGAGCGGCAAAGGCGATGAGGAGGCGAATGGCTTCAATTATGGCGACAGGAGCGAAGGTCTCATCATAATCGATCCCTTCCTCTTGAGAGGCCTAGATCATCTTGAGAGGCCAGAGAGTGTCGTCTCTTCTTCTACTTAAAAAAGAAAAGAAAGAAGGGATGCCTAGATTAGGGAGATAAACTCAAACTAATAAAACATCACCAAATCTATTTATAATTAAACCCATACTAGCTATTTCTTCTCGAAGGGGTTAGGGGTTGGACCCATACTAACTAGTTTGGAATCAATATGGTAGCACAATCCCGTCCATCTCCTATAGCCTTTGTCACCAGCTCAATCCCGTCCCTCTCCTCCTTGGTCTCACTCTCATCCTCCACCTTCACCTTCCCTTTACTAATCTCTCTCCCCAGCTCCTCACTACCCACCGTAATCTCTCTCCTCGTCTCCTCACCACCCATTGCCTCCGTTGATGGGCTCCCAACTGCTCCCTCACCACCCATCGCCTCTGTCGATGGGCTCATAACTGCCCAGCCATCGTTGCCTTTGCGTCGACCCGCATGACACAGAATGCTCCTGAGAATATGAGACCAATAGAGATAGATCAACATCAATGTGACACTCCTGTAGAGAAAGTGCGTGTGATGGTGGGCCCGTGCTCTCCTCCGTACCCGAATGTAGCAATGGACTACAATAATGAGTCTCACTGACAACATATAGAGCAGTGGATCCGCTCCCAATAACTACACACAAAATATAAACCCAATCAAATTACTTTACAAAATATAAACTCAATCAAATTAATTTCTTGCTACATACAAAATATAAACTCAATCAAATTTATTTCTTTTAAAGTTTTCAGTATAAACTCAATCAAATTAATTTCTTTTAAAGTTTTCTAGTGAGTAGTTAGAATATACTATAATAACTGAAACTAGAAGTGATCAGGAAGATATTTCTTCTCTTAAGGAATATCTTGATGTTTTCTTCAAGATAAAAGATCTTGGTTGTTGGATCGTAAGTCGTTAATACGGGCGTCCTTAACTGGATTAAGGACGTCCTTAAATGCAGCGGAAATGACTTAACATGAAACAAGATAAGACAATAGACACGAGTATTTATAGATGAACCCCACTAAGACCAACTAGTCTTATGGGTAAACCTCTACCTCCGTTGGAGGATTTTCAATAGCCGTCCCTTATCTTATTAAAAGCGAGTCCTTACAACTAAGGCGAGTCGTTACACTTCTCTGAGCTAAGCGTCCGTCCTTAACCTCACTAGTAACACTCCTTTCCACCTAACAAGTAACCTAACACTCTTAGCTATAAGGAAGCTATCACTCACGTCTCTCACGGTTCGTTGTGAGAGACAAACTACAATTCTAACTGATTTGTGGTTTGTTTTGGATTTGATGTGGTTGGACTTTCTTTCTCTTGCTTCAAGCTCACTTTGATCTCCTTGATCTTCGTTCGTGTTCTTGAATGCTTCGGAAGAGCTTGAGAGAAAGTCTTCAAAGTCCACACCGCTATGCATACCCTTGGGGGGTTATTTATAGCGGAAGTGGTTCTTGTCCTCTAGCGTCCTTTGAGGCTTTGCAGGATCCTTGATCTTCCATCAACGGTGCGATGAGCCTCTTGAGGAAGTCAACTCTGTTGACGCTTGGGAAGCCTCCGCGTGGATAGGGGACCATTGCTGGGAAAGCGACATCTTTGGAATTGTCTACACGTGCCCAGACAAGGGAAGCTTCCTTCTGAGGACTACGGCCGAGTATGATGTAATCATGTTGGAGCGGCCTTGATTTGAATTTGAACTTCGTCCGTATTTTGGCGCGCGTCCCTTCTTGATGAGGACGCCGTCCTATCTGCGCAGGGACTTTGCCAACTACGTTTAGTTCTGGAAGTTCTGAAGATGTGCGTCCCTACAGAGTTAGGGACTGCCGTTCACTTGTTGTCCTTTTCGCTCATTTGCGCCCAATGGACTTACCTGAGATCAACACTTGGACAACTTATCAAATACCTTTGAGTTTGTCATTATCAAAATAAGGGACGATCATTATTGGTTTAGATATTCATGACTGGCGTTCTTAATATCGTCCCAACATTGGTGAAGTTCATTACATTCTGGGCCTTCAATTCACCAAGTACAAGGATGGTTTCCAGCGAACAAGATAAAAGAGAGTCTGGATGTCAAGATATGTCTCTAGTGAGATGTTGCCTAATCCAATTGATTAGTACAGACGTTTGATTGACAGACTGAATTTTCTTGCTCATCGTAAACTAGATCTTGTTTATTTCTTCATTAACCTCCTATTGATAATATGACAATTGCTCTTCACACTCTGAAATCTTAAAGGTACCATCAGTCATCCTCTTTAGCTTGACCCATACAGATACACATTCACTAGTGGTTCACTTCTATAATAGAGGAAACGGGAGGATATAACCATATGTTGTTGTGATGATCATCTAACGATATCGATGACATATAGCCAAATCGGGCGGCTCCGTAAAAGCTCAAACTCGGATGGGGCGATAACCACCGAAATTGGAGTCGCCAATCCGAGTATTCAATCAATATAAGCCAATCCAAGTATACCATCAGGATCCCCATCTGGTGGCTCAGAAATGTCGATGGCGAGCTCTCCACTAGACCTTAATGCTTCTACATTGTTGGACACTAGGTCAGAGTCGCCGGACCTCGAGTCACCCTATACACGTAAATAACACCATTAACACATAAGTTAAAAAGACATATCGGTTGAAGACTTTAATCACTTGTTTGTGGGTTGACGCAGAGACATCGGACAGTAATGCGTCCTTTTTATTTATGTATGTCGATTCCATATACTTTGTTGGGATTATATAGTCCATAGTTGGTAAGTAGTACATTTTATATATATGTCGATTTCATATACTTTTTTGGGATTATGTCGTCCACCGTTGGTAAGTATTACTAATATGTTTGAACTCGGTCAATTATTTAGTTAGTTGTATGTGTTAATCGAACTATACATTTTTGCTCTTCCTAGCATAGTAACATGCATAACTATTGTTGTTAAATATATGCGTGTAGGTTTTCACGTCTATCGTATCCTTTACCACGAATATGTCTGAGCAGTTGGGAGAGAACTACAGAGCAGTTGGGAGCCCATCGACGAAGGCGGTGGGTAGTGAAATAGCTGTGGAGAGAGATTGTGGCAGGTGGTGAGGAGCCGAGGAGAGAGATTATTCAAGGGAAAGCGAAGGAGGAGGATGAGACCGAGGTATAGAGGGACGGGATTGAGCGGGTGGCAAAGGATGTAGGAGAGGTGGAGCAAGAAGCGACATGAGTAGAGTTACGCATGAGAAGAAGAGTGTAGCGTAGGGTTGCAACCGGTATTAGTTAGGTAGACGTTGAGGGTCGACGACAAACCACATTGTATTTCTGGATTCAGCTAGAGTTAGAAAATATTTGAAATAAGTTTTAACTACAAAATTCAAAGTATATTTTCCAACTTTAAAAGGAGAAGACTCATTATAGTAGTCCATTGCTACATTCGGGTAAAGTAATCTTTAAGAGATTTAAAAGAAATTAATTTGATTGAGTTTATAGTGAAAACTTTAAAAGAAATTAATTTGATTGAGTTTATATATATTTTGTAAAGTAATCTGATTGGGTTTATATTTTGTGTGTAGTTATTGGGAGCGGATTCACTGCTCTATATGTTATCAATGAGACTCATTATAGTAGTCCGTTGCTACATTCGGGTACGAAAGAGAGCACGGGCCCACCATCACACACACTTTCTCTACAGGAGTGTCACACTAATGTTGATCTATCACTATTGGTCTCATATTCTCAATAGCATCTTGTGTCATGTGGATCGACGTAGAGGCGACGATGGCTGGGCAGTTAGGAGCCCATCGACAGAGGCGATGGGTGGTGAGGGAGCAGTTGGGAGCCCATCAACGGAGGCAGTGGGTGGTGAGGAGCTGAGGAGAGAGATTGCGGTGGGTAGTGAGGAGCTGAGGAGAGAGATTAGTAAAGGGAAGGCAAAGGTGGAGGATGAGAGTGAGACCAAGGAGGAGAGGGACGGGATTGAGCTGGTGGGAAAGACTATAGGAGAGTCAGCGCAAGAAGCGGCACGAGTAGAGTTACACTTGAGGAGAAGGTTGTAGCATAGAGATGCAGCTGGTATTAGTATAGGTAGATCGACGTTAAGGGTTGACGACAAACCACATTTGTATTTTTAGATTTAGCTATAGTTAGAAAATATTTGAAACAAGTTCTAACTACAAAATTCAAAGTATTTTTTCCAACTCGTCAGCACATGCCTTTGAGTAACCAATCATCTTCTTTTTCTTTTTGGATATCAACTAAATGTAGTTGTAAGTCAATAGAGGCTCGACAAATTGGACAACTCGAGCACTTGTCAGCACACGATCTGGAAACCAAAATAACTAAACATTGCTATTCAGACCAACCGACCAAATTCGGGAGAAACAAAAAGTTGGCAATGACCTTAATTAATGATACAACTACAACAATGAATCAAGCTAGCGAAATGTTTGTAAGTAAAAATCGATCTATCCCCTGCAAAGGATCCAATGCTTGCATGGAATCAACATAACAAAAATGCCCCCCTCAAAGCAAATTCTGCGGGCAATCTTTCCTGAAAAAGTAAAAAAAAATCTATACGATGATAATTGTTCCCACTAACCAGACGACTCTTTCACCAACCAACAAACGTCTGTTGCAAAGTTTATCAAGCGAATACAATTCGTTTGCGCCATAGTTTATCGGCCTAAAGAAATCGATAAGACAAAGAATTAAGAAATCATCACACCCACAATCAACAAATCATCAAGGAGAGAGGGAGTGAGAGAGATAGTTTATCGGGATCGTAGATGATATCATTGCTTCCTTTAGTCATGAAAATCGTAATGGAATCTAGTCTCTAGGGATACACCTGAGCAAGAATAAGCGTGATCTAAGTCTGTACATCAATGTCTATAGTGAAGGAAACAGGAGGTGCAATCTCCATACACGGGGTCAAATTGGTCAATGTTAAGGTTGCAATGGCTTTACCGTGTTGATCATAGTCCAACATTCAAGAACAACTATCACAAATTCCCTATGCCTTTCTCAGAAGTTCCCAATGGGAAAACGAAGGTGTTGGGTTATGAGCACAACGTTGAATGTCTAATATTCAGTAATGTAAATTCTCGTATATTACTTTTCTCACCCTTTCTCTTCTCTTCCTTCTCATATTTGATTATCCTTTCTTTCTGATCAATTCTCAATTGCCAAATGGATTGTAAGTCTTTAATGAGTTTGACACTCTGGCAGGCATTGACTTAAGCAAGAGGACTTGAACTAGAAGAGATCATATACTCCTCTTATTAATCAATATTATTAAAAATGAAAATATAAGATCAAGTTATTAACATTGAAATTAAAAAATCGGATTGTTAAATTGTAATCCCTCTGTCCTAAAATATAAGGGACATTTGGGTTGATGCATAAATATTAAGGAAAAGTTGAAAATTGTACAATTTAGAGAGTTTGATTAGGATAATGTGGTAAAAGGATAGAAGAGAGATAAAAAAAAAAGTATAATTTGAAAGATTTGACGAGGGTAGTGTAGTAAAAGGATAAAAGAGAGATATAAAAAGGTGATAATATAGAGGATTTGATAAGGATAATATAGTTAAAAGAAGAGGGAAGAGGGATAAAAAGGTGGTAATATAGAGAATTCGATAAGGATATGTGGTACATTTATCCCTCAAAAAATGAAAAGATGCTAAATGAGAAGAACATTTTAGGACGATCAAAAAGGAAAGGTCCCTTATATTATGGGACAGATGGAGTAAGATTTCTTTATAATAACTAAAGATATATAATGACAACCTTTTACATTGTTCATTTAGTATATATAAAGGGAAAAATATTATAAAACTATAACTATTTAAAAAAATATAGTGACAATTTTTTTGCATTGTAGATTTTTCACATATAAAATGAACACTTATTGAATGTTACACATTCAATAAGTAGAAAAAGAAACATTATGTGTATAAATTTCCAAATTCCCTATAATAATTATAGTTAATATTCAAAAGGTTGCAAGACAAAAACATGACATTGGCACGTTGGATCTCCTATAAATGCCAAATTCCAACCCAAGTTCACCCACAAGACACAAAAGAAACCAAGCCATGTTTTTGCGCGTTAATATTCTTGCTAGAGTGCTTACATTATTAGCAGGAAGTTTGACGATGAAGACGACGGCGGCGGCTGAGCTGGTGCCAGCGCTGTTCGTGTTCGGAGACTCCTTGGCCGATGTCGGAAACAACAACTACCTCGAGTTGTCGCTAGCCAAGGCCGATTTCCCCCACAACGGCATCGATTTTCCGGCTCCGAAACCCACCGGCCGTTTCAGCAATGGCAAGAACGCCGCTGACTTTTTGGGTACGTACATGTTAATTAATCAAATGACTCGTCCAATGCGCACTTCATAAGTACAATAATACGTAATTAATTTCTTATCATATGGTTTAAATTAGTTATTAGCTAGACATTTCACAAGTTTGATCGATCGACTTAATTAGGCACTCAATTTCTAGAAAGTTTATGAACAATACCCTATGTTTAATAGGCATTTTGGCTGGTATCTTCTTGTGCACACTTAACAAGTTTAATAAAATTCGGACTAGTCTTCGAGTATTTAGTTAAACGGTTAATCATTTAGGTATTACTTGAACGATGGATGATCCGATGCATATTTGCCTTTGCACCCGTGGCTTAATTATGTCACATGCCAACTCACCGGTCTGATTGATACAAAAGTGTATACTAGTATATAGTACTGTAGTTTTTTTTGGTCAAGAGTGTCTAGCATATAGTGATTGTTTTATGTCATCCTACTAAACCGTGAGTGTTTTATTTGTCGTGTTTGCCAGAAAAGGACATGAAAACAATCACTATTTAACCCGTGAAATCCAGTGCCAGTATATATTAATTGTGCAATAATGAATATTCCTCATAAGTCTTGTTTTCTTGTTACATGCTTTCGATTTAATTAACTTGGAGTCACAAATGGCAAAGTTCCAGAGCATCAGAGCAAATGATATAATTAAGGAGGCATCAGGCCTGAGAATGAGATTTAATTAATTAGGTCAAATTTTACGGACTAAACTCAAAATTTTGGTGATTAACAAAATCAGATTTTGTAATGATGTTACTACGTGCTTATATGTGATTGATTTTTGTTCTTATACTCACAATTGATGGAGGAAGCTGAGAAACTAGGTCTACCAAGTCCACCGCCCTATCTCAACTTAGTGAACACTAGGATATATAACTTCTACAAAGGCGTTAGCTTTGCCTCCGGTGGGGCCGGCATTTTCAACGCCACCGATCAACTCTACGTAAGTTTCTCTCTTTTTTTTACTCACTTCGTCTAGTAGTAAGGTAATGTTAGATTTGACTTATTGATCGTATATACATTAAGATTATGTTATATACGGTCGTAAGGCTATATTTTGTTACATTATAACAACATGCATCTTAATGTGTAAATATGCATGTGCTGATTAATTCCAGAAAGAATCCATTCCCTTGGCCAAACAAATAGACTATTATACCATAGTTCGCGACATGATGACCTCCCAACTCGGCAAGTCCCGATTACGAAGGCTCCAATCTAAGGCGATCCACGCCATCATAATCGGGAGCAATGACGTTTTTGGTTACTATGGATCGGAATCCGACTTTAGCAAGAACATGACCACTACGCGGTTCGTAAGTTTGATGGTCAACACCATTGAAATCCAACTCCAGGTAACTTAAGCAGCGAAAGTAAGGAGCTTAAACATGTAAATTGATAAATGACCGAGTCAATCATCATTAATTACTGTATGTCTTTATGCAGCGTGTATACAATATTGGTGGCCGTAAGTTTGCTATAATAGGGTTAGGGGCAGTTGGTTGCTGCCCGTCACAAAGGAATAAAATGAGCAATGGGAAGTGCAATCGAGCTGCAAATGCAATGGCGCTCGCCTACAATCAGGGACTCATACTGGTTCTAGAGCGCTTACGAGAGAATCTTAGAGGATTTCGCTACACTTATTTTGACACCTACACTCTTTTGCTTAACTTCATCCACAACCCGACAGTCTATGGTACGTATTCTCTAATCTTATTTTGTATACAAAAATGGGTTCGCACCACCCTAATCATTTCTTCGATAAAAGTACGTACTAGCTAGCTACATTTATCATCTTTTTCGTTTTCGTTTCCGTAGTTTACAACCAGATACGTCCTTAGTTCCTTATACTTGACACTTTTGATTGAAATGTATGTACATTATCATAATTTTTCAGGGTTTAAAGAGGTGAAGGTGGCATGTTGTGGATTGGGCAACCTAAACGCCAAAGTGGCATGCCTACCCATTTCAAGATATTGTGGGAATAGAAGTGAGTACTTGTTCTGGGATTTGTTCCATCCAACAGAAGCGGCTGATCGAGTTGTCATTGACACCGCATTTGACGGTCCATTTCAGTACACATATCCCATCAACCTTAGAGACTTGGTTTCCATATGACATTAATTTTCTAAGTATGCGTATATAATATATGCAGCTATATGTAACAACAGTTATATATATTATAAGGTTAGTAGCCTTCATATATATGATTCGATCGACCATACAGTTTTCTTTTTATGTACAACCATAAATGGCTAATATTATAAACATGAAGGTTTAATAAAATAGAAATAGAAACGTTTAGCCTCTTATAAGTTTGACAACATTAGAAACTGATTCAGAGAGATTTATAATGCGGTTGATCCTCCTACCATCCAGGTGTTTGTCTTCTTTTGTATCCTAAATTCACTAGATAACCCTCATTTCTTTCTTTTAATTTATGTGGAGTATATTTTCATGAACACTTAATTAATTCCGAACAAAAAAATGAACACTTAATTAATCTTCCTACGTATAGAAATTTGGGTTTCTTTCTCTTTGTTTGGTTGAAAGAAGTTTGGGTTTCTCTCATTTTCGTTTTCTGTCTGTGAACTCGGGTTGATGAACAACTTGAATTAAAGGTGAAACTGTCTTATCATAGCTGTAATTTTGTGTGATATTGAGCTTACAATAGGTTAGGGTTAGTGATCCTTGAGCAATACAATCACTAGGCTCAATCCATATATACTTGTTGGAAAATACAAACATTCCTAGCTAGGTACTACTTTCCCAAGTGTTGAATGAACATGGTTAAACAATTGGCACACATTGGCTTGTATCGCACCAAACCGCTTGAGCCTTGACGTTGTTTCGAGGCCGTTACGCACCTCTAAGCACCATCCAAGTTGTACAAGATGGTCTTGACATTTTTAGTCCGTTAGGAGACACTTAGCCGTTATAACGGGAGAAAGGTGATTCGAACTCGCAACCTAGCTAGTATGTAACGACATCAAAATTAAGGGGCGACAAAGAAGCTAAAGAAGGGGAAACGACAAAGAAAAAGCGATATGGCGTTTTTTATCTACGACGAAAATATATCCTTGCACTATCATAGAGGTGATCATGAGGAGGTAGGTAATTAAATCATATTCAAGAAATTATCTTTTCAATGTTTGTTTTGAAACAGTTTTAGTCAAAATCTGATCATGTTTAGTTAATTAATCAGGGTTTAGAGAGCTCATCGGAGGATTATTATGAATCTACAAATGGAGATATCATTCCTCCTGCATTAGTGTTGAAGAAATTATCATGGGCTTTCGAGTAAGTAATTTATGTCATTGTACGTATAAATTTTGAACACGAGGATTTACTCTTTTTTTCTGTAATTATTGTTATAGGTCTGGGAAGAATTATGGGACAATTATGGATATGCTTAGTTCCTCTCCAAAAAATTCACCGGTGAGAGAAGAAGTGAATTTGGGGCTATACCCATTTAAGCCAGCCATGTATAATGAGAAAGGCAATATGTTTAAATGTGGCAATCATGATGATCAAGTCTTCTCGTTTTTCCAATCGATTCTTGATGATGGTAAGATGTTGAGTACTTTATGAAGTTAAGGTCCATTTGGATTGTACATTATAGTGCATTACATTGGTATCAAGTGTCTTCTTAACAGTACTTGAGGCGTTAGCTTTACCTTTTCCCTTATCGTGCATTTTTCGGTTATATGTAAACGACTTGCATATAACTCGAGCTAAGAGTGCGTGTCGTGCTTGTGTGAGATAGTTGGTATAATGTAAGATCTAAAACGCACCCTAAATCGTTGGTGGAAGATTATACTTACAAACTAGCATTCTACTTGCAGAGAGGCTTACTCCTAGTAGAAAAATCGGATGTTTCAACATGAATCGGGCGATCTCAATGATGTTGTCGAGGGAAATCCACGGTGCTCCTCCGGATTGCCTTGTTGCTAAACTAGCCGAGATCATGGGAAGTTTCTCGACGTTGCACAAGATGGCTCTATTTTGGTCCAAGTTTGTTCTTCAAGTAAGCCATTCTTTCCTCTTTCTCTTCTCTATCACGGAGCAAGACTTGGCCTAGAGGAGCAAATAAGATACAGGGTTGTGACCCATATTGAAATCGCAAAGATAAGTGCACCTATAAAATGAGTCAACCGGTGGGCTGAGGGATTCGTATTCGTGAAATTTACGAGTCAATTGGTTCGAATCGTTATAGGTGTAAATGTATAATACATTTAACCTAAGGAGTCTAGGACATCAATTAAGTTAACCTTCTTAGATATTATGAACTTTACTTACTTTTGAAACATTAATAATATCGTGCATTATTTCCTTAGTTGCTCTTTTCATTGATTTTCAAGTCAAACCTATAAGCTCAGAAAATGCACAAGCAGCCAACACATACACGAAATCACACTTGTACGATATATGCCCAAAGCTTACACACAACTTCACTTATGGCACAGCTGAGAAGAGTATGGTACGAAGACAAATATGTGCCCGGGATTCCTGAACAAGCGATCCCAGATCTAGATTGCTGTCTCATTTATCAGAAGCTTCAGGTCATCAATTCCTCTTTGTCCCGGAAAAAACATAATCAAACCAGCATTCGATCACTCGAGTCTTTACAACGACAAGATTCGAATGTGTCCACGGATTACAAGGCTTCAAATCACGCTTGCTATGCTAAATCAAAAACTGGCGAGTTCGTTCTTCGATTAGGCGCTAATCATCCCGTCGGCAGCTTGACATTGTTGGAGACAGATGAGCCAATTTATGCTCCAGATTCACAGGTTCAGTTTCCTTAACAAAAAAGATCTTCTTTTTTTTTTCTTGTAAATATGGTTTGTTGAGATTGAACGTGAAATGTAGGAAGGACCTTTGCTTACAGAAGATTTTCTTCGAGAACATGAGGAGCTTATACTAAGAACAAGAAGGTGAGCCAAGTCGATCTTGTGTAAGAAATTAAAAGTGTTAGTTAATTTCTAGGTGATTGATTATTGTTGTTGGATTTTGAGCAGTGTTGGTGTTGGTTGTTCTAAACTTCTCTCTGATATGCAAGCATTCAAGGTAATTAAGAGAGATGGAATAATGTGCTAGCTAGTTTAAGGAGAATTTAGCATGAATTAACCAGTAATGCATTATGATAACATAGGCTGCAAATCCTGGTTGTATTCTTGAAGATTTTGTAAGATGGTACTCTCCTCCTGATTGGTCAGCGGAATCGAGTGACGATGGAGAATTCGTCTTAATCGAAGGGTTGCAAAGAGGTCACCTAAGCATTCGGATGCAGAAAGAAGGTAAAATTATAGATGGGTTTGTTCTTCTTTAATTCATCATGAAGACATTTTGATTTAAGCAATGATTTGTAGGTAATCTGTGGCATAAGTTGTGGGAAAGTTCAAAGCCAGTGCCTGCTGTTAGACAAGCGCCTTTGTTTGATGAGGAGTTAGCAGTGTAAGATAAGGGTCTTTTGGTATGATTTTACATTCATGATAATGTTTATTTCTTTCTGAGGGCGCACATTGTGACATTTTGTGTAGGGAAGGCCTTTTATTTGAATTTGAGAATATTTCGCCTTCCAGCCTATTCAAGCAGCTCTTTCTCACATTAGTAAGCCCTCGAACGTGTTATATTTACGTATTTTTGCAGCTATTAATAATCCATTTAAATATTTTCCACAACTTTTTGTTACTCACAAATTCCGTCCTTCAGCTTGGTGTGGGATTTATACTTGCCGAGGGTACACTATCCAAACATGCTAAATTGTCGAGGCACTTCTTTGAATTCAAGGAATATGTAGTCTCAACATGTGAATCTGATTGTTGGACTGAGAAAATGGGTGATCTTTGTCAGGTACATCTCAAGCCATTTCTTATGACAGTTCCTATAGTATACTTGTATCTTATCTTCATATACATTGCTGGTAACTAGCAAGCAACATCTAAACCTGAAATCTGATATTCCTTGCTTCAAACTTGGTTTGAATCCTTGTTGGCTAAACTACCTGTGTATGCAGGTTTATGAGTCATTAGAGGCTATGTTAGTACATCCAGACGAATATGTGAGGTTACTGAAGCGTAAAGAAAAAGGTCAAGGAAGCGGTGAGCCAGACAGCCCTGAATGCAGTATAATGTAACTTGGTGCAATTTAGGCAATGTATACATTATGCCAGGAGGTCCAAACAGGCCCTAAGCTTGATGGAGTGATCAGCATTCCTATCATTTCAGGGTTCAGCTGAGGAAGAACTGTTAGAATCGTACTGTAGAGCTGACAAGCATATTCTAACAAGATTTAATGAATGAGATGACAATCTTTTGTAAGCAGACATAGTAAATACATATTCAATGTTCCCATTATCGTAACTTCTTTGACTATATACTATGATATTGATGGATAAGCCAACACGAATAACAGATTGTGCATCAAGGTCAAAACAATTGACAAAACAACTCCTACATGTACACCATCTGTTTGTTAGAATGGCCGCGAGATCCTCTATGTTATGGTAAGGAGACAAAACTACAGCATTTGAACGGCAAGAGATCGATTCAGTATACATTGCCTCCAAAGCCCTGCCACTCTTCTTGGAATTTAGGAACCAAACACAAACTCTCGACAAAACGCAGCTTCTGAGTCATTTTCTACAGTTCATGAGATTGTCACAGTTAATTTGAGCAAGAAAAGAACCAGAGCCATCTCAGTAACAAAAATAACCCGGAGTGAAGTTCTATCCAGCATGAACCCGTAGATTGTGATCCCCGCTCTATGGTGCTCGAAATACTTCTCTGCAGAGTGCAAAATGAGACAGAGTTTATGCATCAGATCATTGCAAAGCATCTGTTGCATAGACTTGAGTATGTATGTAATGTAATGACTTACCAAGAGCTTGTCTTTTCTGGAACGAGATAGAGCCGGACTTAAAGCCCGGGATGAACCTCGTGCTGTCCACGCTGTCTTCGTCCCGTTCAGAAGCGTCCTCGTCCGAGTCATTAAGAACAGAAGCATCCTTAAAATTCGCAGAATTCCGAGCTTGATCGTTCGGATTGAACGAGTCAATAGTTGCACAAACATGCCATTTAGCAGCTAGACAGGTAATTGCCTGACCCTTGTGTGTCATCTTAGCTGCACTGTGCAATAAGATCATCAGCCCCGTCACTAGCGTCGCCGAACAAAGCTGCATCAAGACCAAACAATCATACGTTTATCACTTTATAATATCAATTGTCTGTCGAAAGAATCAGTAGCTGAAAATACGTTGAAAGTGTACATACTGCAAGTTCTCCACCTTTGGAGATATCAACATCAGCATTAGTCTCAGTAGTAAGTATCAGAGAGATCATCTGGCTAATGGTGATGATAATCAACGCCCCAAGAATGAACAACCGGAACCGGTGACTGATGATTTTAAGCTGCCTCCTGATGCTGAGATGTCCGGCCAACACGGACGCCACATCAGACTCCATCTCGAACACGCTGGCGAAGTCCTGTAGCCGTAGGATCTGGAGGTAGCAGATCAAACGGAAGAGAACACACGCCAGGAAGAAGATTGAGGTCCGGTACAGAAACGAGAGGAGCTCGAGCGAACAGGCGATGGTGTCGCTAACGGCGGCGTTGTATATGTAGGGGATTTGGGAGGCTCCGGAGGCGTACCACCAGATTTTGTAGCAACATTGGGCGGCGAAACACGGTAGCGTAAACTTCAACCATGTCTTCAGCGATTCCTGCACAGATTAGGAAATTTCTGATGTAGTGAAGCCATTAGCTAGCTGTTCAGATTAGGTTTTCACAAATCAAGTATCAGCAGAGAACCAATTCGATCTCCAGATCTAGAAATCGTCCGATTGAGAAGACGTACATTGATCTGATTGGTGTAATTTCTTCTGACATCGAGGCTTTGATTCTGCAGTTTGTCGAACAGTAAGAATTTCCTCAGTCCGTATTTTCTCTGGATCCTGATGAAGCAGATGAAGGAGAGGCCGGCGACGGCGGCCATGGAGGCCTGAACGACGGCGTTGTACGGCCGGCGGCGGTGCTTGGAGTCGCAGGAGGAGCAGGCCATGACGAAGTGAGCGAGCGCCGGGATGGCGAAGCCGAGGACGACGAAGACGAGCCAGGAGAGGACGGTGGAGGCGGTGGTGGATTGATCGAGGCATAGCCACCGGAGGTAGGATTGGAAGGTCTGGAATTCGGCGTCGGCGTGGGGGAGCGGCGCGTTGAAGCTCCCGATTCGGCGGCGTGTGAGGAGCCAGTTTCTGACGCTGGTTGTTGATTGGAGCGTTGATTCGTTGTCTTCCTCCATTGATGAGGAGGTTAGGTCGATGAAATTGGGTGATCAGAGGATTGTGAGATCGAGATTGAAGATGGAAGTCGATCACGATTGAATCGTGATTTTCCAAATTTGCCGAACTTTTCAGGTTGCAAGTTGTTGCAACTGCTGAAGACCGCGTGTGAGCCTCAATGTAATTGGATTATGACGTCATACTTTTGAATTTCTGTGGAAAGAATTATTCGTTTGATTTTGACCACTTTTTATATTTTATTTGGAATTAAATTTAGAATTTTTTTCTCAGTAAGTTTAGAAGTACAGTATTATGAATTTATGAGTGGCAACTAATGGAAAATCTAAATAATAACAGTACCTTATAAGGAAGTGGTCAATTTCCTTACAAATGAAAGGCTTAGAAGAAGACAACAGCACATATTTAAATTGTGTTGAGCACTGCCACTAGATCAAATCCAACCCTTATAATTTTGGTATCTTCAATCTGGCAAGTGACACGTTTGTCGCTATTAAGTTGCAACAGTAATTTTATATGGTTTTATTTCATGTAACGCCACGTTATCGAGTTGGCATTATCGGCGATCTTAGTCGACAAAATTACGTCTAACTTTATACATTAAAAAAGAGACTCTTTCTAAGTGATATTTAGACTTGTTCGAAGTCACTAGAGTTGTTCGGTGAATATGATTTAAAAAATGACATAACTTTAAGCTATGGTACTAATATTGCCATTTTTATACATAACAAGCCGGGTTTACAATGCACGTGGCGGTGCGAGTGTTCGACCAATTGTTGCCTTGTCGAGGAGTGCGTCCCCGCAATAGACGGCGCCATATGTGTCCAGCTAGGTGGGCCCGCACGCCGGCGTTCCCAATCCAAATATTGGATCTTCAATTTTGTCATTAGGAAATACTAAGACTTTCAAGTAAATCGACTTGTGATGGTTTTGACTTTCACTCAAGCAAAACTACAAACTCTCAAACATGTACCTTTCAAAATCTACCATGTCTTATACTATTAAGCCACGATAGTTTATAAAACTCTATATTGAGTGTGCTATCAAGATCATAAAAACACCGAAATGAATTAAATCCCCTCTTTGGCTATCAATCTGCTGCGTGCTATCAATCTGCTGCGTGCTTCTGGAATTAAATCCCCTCTTTGGCTTCCGATTTGGAAAGGAATCCACACACCGAAATGCTCCTTTATTGCGTGGATAGCTGGACATCAAAGGCTCCCCACGCGTGACAGAATTGGAAGATGGAGACATCTTGACAGCCTTGATTGCGTCCTCTGTAACGCCAGACCTGAGACTAATGCCCACCTCTGGAATGAATGCAGTTTCGTCCACAATGTCTTCTACAGGCTCTTGGATTGGCTCCACATACGAAGAAGGCAGCCTCCTATGATCACCAACTGGCTGCAAAGGTTCGCTTCGGCCCACCACAAGCAAAGCATTGTCTGGAAAACTTGCACAATGGCCTTTACCGCCTTTATCTACTATGTCTGGCACACTAGGAATCGAGCAATTTTTCATGATGAGAAGCCTTCCGTCCAAGTTTGTGTGCGGAAGCTTATCGACCACATCAAGAATGCCCTGCTTGCCAAGACCGACAAATCTGACTCCACTATAATCCAATGGTTAAGCACTTTGAAGATCTTGTAATTGATTTTTGCTAATTAGCTCTTGTTGTCTTTAGTTCTTCGCGAGCTGCGCTAAGCGCCTTCTATCTCCTCTTTTGCTCTTTCTCTGCGTTAAACGCTATAGTCCTTTGGGCTCTTTTGTAATTAGGCTCCGCTTGAGCCGTTTTTGGTATATAATGCTTGCTTACCTTCTTTCAAAAAAAAGATCATAAAAACAACTTTCAACCAAAAAAGATCATAAAAACAACTCATGCAAAAGCTTATAGTGCTTTGTAAAAGTTTGTAGTCATGTACAAAAAAATTGGGACATAACATTTTCCCTGAACCCTCGATCACATGGTCCTAGTACAGTATATGGACTGTTTTTTTTAAAATATTATATTTGATTTTCGGATGCATATATAGGTTCCATCAAAATTAAATAAAAGGCAAGTATGTTTTGTCGAAATTGTTGGATTATAACTCATATATTATATCCAAAACATATTTTAGGTTAAAAGAGTCCCAAAGAGATAAGGCCCAATAATGGGAGACATGGAGAGATTTGAATAAGTGATACATCAGCTCACTGATTGAGCACTTATGGTAGTATCATGAGGTCTCGGGTTCGAGACTCTAGTGTGTTGTCTTGTGTGTAAGAGTTGTAGTTTTGAGATTGAGTAAAGTGTCCCATATATAAAGAGTTTCGAGCCCCCGTATAAATTAACTTGTATATAAACTTAGGGTTGTCCATCATTGGACCGAAACTGAAAAAATTAATCGAACAGAACCGAATGTCGGTTTCGGTTATTTTGCATTTCGGTTCAACTTTTTCAAAGAAAAACCTTATATTTATCAAAAACTGACAAAATTGAACCGAACCCCGAATTTTTTCGGATAGGTTGTCGTTTCACCAAATTGTCAAATTTCGGTTTTCAGTTTTGATTTCGATTCGGTTTTGAACCAATGCTCAGCCCTTTATGATCTAGTGTTGGGAGGGTCGATTTTCCAACCGAAGGACCAATTTGCCCTTGCTTAAACTAATCTACCGTAATTTTCATGATATACAACTTATGATTAAATTAAGCCGAACCGTCCAGATTCGACCACGTACACATCGCGTAGCTGTACCGGCCACGCGATACGACTCCAACTGGACCAATCCGGGCCCAGTTTTCTCCCAAATTACGATCTTAATTGTCTTCATCTTCTTCTCCTTCACGACTCCCTCGTCTTTTTTCCCCCATTCCACTTCTTAAATCCCTCAAAACTCCTCTTTCCCGCTCCCAATTTCCAGAATCCTCCACTCCCATCAATGGAAGATTACGGCGACAGCCGTAGTCCGGAGTCCTCCGTCGGCGTCCGGAATCCGCTCATCAACCGCCCCCGGCAACGCCCCGCCGTCTTCGATCGGCTGCTCTCTCGCGCCGACGACGAGTTCCGGACCTTCCGATCGTACCTCCGGTGGATGTGCGTAGATCAGTCGTCGTGGCTCTCCACCGCCTTCTCCTGGATCGTCTTCGTCGTCTTCGGCATCGCCGTGCCGGCGTTCTCACACTTCGTCCTGGCCTGCTCCTCCTGCGATTCCCACCATAGCCGCCCCTTCGACACCGTCATCCAGCTCTCCCTCTCCTCCATCGCCGCCCTCTCCTTCCTCTGCCTCTCCCGCTTCCTCAACAAGTACGGACTCCGCAGATTCCTCTTCTTCGATAAGCTCGTCAAGGAGAGCATCAATGTCAAGATGAATTACACTGAGGAAGTCAATGTACGTATTTTCTTCCTCGTATAGTTATTCTTCTCCATCTTGATTGCTGATTTCATGATGCTTTGAGTGTGATTTTCGGTTTCAAAATTTGAGAATTCTCCTGAATGAATTCCTAATTGCAACTGTTTCTAGAAATTGCTTGCTGGATGTTGGATCGAGTTTGTTCTTGTGCCGAGCTTTTCTTTTGTTAATCCGTGTATACATACATACATGTGCTAGGTAAAGTTACTCAAATACATGTAATAATGATCAATTAAGTTACGTAGTGCTTTATGGTTCTCATTTAGTTACGATCACGGATTCTAGATTGGTTGGGAGCCAGGTCTAACATCACTAAATTAAAGTTTGAAGTTCCAGAGTAGCCTTCACTGAAAGTGAAAAGCAAAACCATGCCGAATCTGCCAATTGTCAATCATGTGACTTCTAAATCTAAATAAAAATACAAATACAATAATCACAGGTACTTATCAACCAATGTCAAGTTGCTGGCTGAAATATGATCATATTCTTATACCATTACTCACTAGCCTGACTTATCAAGACACGGCAGAGGCAGACCTCAAATTGGCTACTTAGTGGACCCAACAGAATGAGATTGTTTGCTTATTTGATTCCCCTTACTCCATTATAGGAGTAATTGATTGCTTCCTTTACTCGTAAATTCGAGTGAATCTGATCCCAAAATTTGTGGACTATATATATAATATGGTGTGGACCCTAGCGTGCACGTACTTAGCTTGCTTCCTGCAAATTGTAAGATTAATCTTCATTCCTTAGTGGTGGTAGGTCCAAAAAAATTGCTTTCTACAATTCTACTACATATTTCCAGTATTTCCTGGACTTTGATAGGATGTGTATTTATTATTCTTTACCTTCACTCAAATGCAATCTTTCTGTTGCTTATTCTGCTGCAGAGATCACTGTGGTTATGCTCGGTCTTCGTTTTACCTTTGTTTTTCGCCGAATGCGGCTACAAAATCTGGTGGTATGCCTCAGGCGCGTCTCAGATTCCCTTCATAGGCAATGAGGTCCTAAGCGACACTATAGCCTGCAGTCTAGAACTCCTCTCGTGGCTATACCGAACCACAGTCTTCTTCCTGGTCTGCATTCTGTTCCGTTTGATCTGCTACCTTCACATCTTACGGCTACAGGATTTTGCCAGTGTCTTCCAGGAAGATTCTGATGTGGCAACCGTCCTAAGCGAGCACCTCAGGATCAGAAGACACCTCAAGATCATCAGCCACCGCTACCGTCTCTTCATATTGTGCGCCTTGATATTGATCACCATTAGTCAATTCATTTCCCTCATGCTTACGACCAAGTCTAGCTCTAATGTCAATATCTTCACAGCCGGAGAACTTGCAGTAAGTTACCCGAAAACTCTATAAGAAGACAGTGTATCATCTGTTTTTCTTTCTTGATTCTCATAGGATTTTTTTGCAGCTCTGTTCGATGGCGTTGGTAACAGGTCTGATGATTCTACTTCGAAGTGCGACCAGGATCACTCACAAGGGACAGGCGATAACCTCCCTGGCTGCCAAGTGGCACGTCTGCGCAACCATTGATTCTTTTGATACCACTGAGCCTGAATCTCCAGTGGTGATTAATCATGATTCGGCTTACAATGGCCATTCTTTCCATGGAGATTCAGATGGGGAAGATTCTGCACATGAGGACGATGAGTTGGATAACATGAGACTAACCCCGGCATTTACATACAGCTCCATCTCGTTCCAGAAAAGACAAGCTCTTGGTGAGTTACAAATATTATTCAACTCTTTCTGTGATCATTAAGTTTCAACACTAATTTGACCTTAGGTTACACTAGATCCATCCAACCCATTTCGTTTCTGTTTTCATTGCGTGCGAACCTGGACTATGCCTTTTCCGTGTCCCTGTCTTTTCCATGTCATGTTGCCTATTTCCGCTCTATGTAACATAGCCATTAACCAGTATGTAGTCTAACACTAATATTTTAGGTCGAAATTGATTAAGCACATTCTACCAATTGAACATAAAACAATGTCATTTTCTTACGTTGTTGTTACATTGATTTCCATTTTTTCCCCTGGCATTGCTGCAGTGACATATTTAGAGCACCACAAAGCAGGAATCACAGTGTTTGGATTCATGTTGGACAGAACTTCTCTGCAGATTATTTTTGGTATCGAGTTATCATTATTCCTTTGGTTGCTTGGGAAGACTGTTGGCATTTCATGAAACCACAAAAATGTTATTGCCTCTCTGAAGATGAGTTTCTGTGAAAATGGTATCTGGGGTCTTGAGTTCTTGTATGTATAATCTTGGCCTGTGCTGAAATGTTCCTACGGAGTAATTCTTTCATTATCCTCCTCTATTCAAGATGTGAATTTCACAGCCATACATTTTTTGAAGATCATGTGCACATATCACAGCTGTGAGTTATTGCTGCAGTAGAATTAGGAAGTATTTTTTTTCACATTTCATGTAATATGATGAGTTCTCAGTATTGATTGTCTCCATCGAATTTTGCTTACTGTCTTAGTATTGATCATTAAAGTATTTTACACTCCTAGCAAATTGGATGAATCTACCAACCAATCAATCGCTGTCCTTCATCACTGAAAAAACCCAAAATATCTCAGGATGTTTAATACACGTTACTCCTCTGATCAATCAAGCTGAGCTGTAATTTGCAACAAAATACACTTACCTAATAAATAACGATCCTTGTACAAAACTACGCTCCTCAAAATTGTTAACAAGGAAATAAAAGAGACAGCGTCATGGCAGCGTCCGTAAATAAACCGAAAACACTAGGCGAAAAGATATCCCTGTCACCCCGTCTTTTTCTCGATGCTTCCAATCAGAAGCGAGAACAAAATCAACGCTCCAGTGGGTCCCACGCCTTTCCCCAAACACGGCCCTACTCTCACTCGTTCCGTACGCTCCACCCAATTCCAATTTTTCCGTTTCCCTCCTCTTCTCTTCAGTCTTCATCATCCTTCAAGACAGAATTTCACTCGTACCAGACAAGGTTGCAATGATCACTGGAATCAGAACCTTCTAGTTCGAACTTCGAAAGAGCAATCTCTCAACTCTCGAGTGAGTTCTTAGTTCCTTCTCAAAGGCGATTTCGGTAAGCCACGCGATTTTCTTCTTCTTGTTTTTCTATGTGCTCGCTTCCGCTTCGTGTTCTCTCGTTCTTGTTTGCTTGAAATTTAGGTTTGGTAATTGCTGAAGAAATGTGTAGTACTTCTTCATTTGAAGCTTTGTCACAATCGTTAGGGTTTCTGTTGTTTTTGTTTTTGATTTGGTTGTGAATTTGACTTGGTGGAAGTCGGAGTTTCAAACGGATGCTAAAGTGTGTACTCATTGGCTGTTGGAATTGGAACTTTCGTTTTTAATTCAGGTTGTTGAAAGGATAGACATGATACCTTTTTATTTAGTGCAGAGTAGTACTTAATGGGGACGAGGGATATGCAAAACCCTATATTAGGGGAAACCACTTGTGGTTCGCTGCTTATGCAGTTGCAGGTAATTTAGGTTTCACAATGTCGAGTTAATCTCCTTAAACATGTGAGTAATCTGCTGCTAATTGGCATGTACTTGGATAATCTTTGGAGTGTGCAGCAAATTTGGGATGAGGTCGGTGAGAGCGATGAGGAAAGAGACAAGCTGCTTTTAGAGATTGAGAGGGAATGTCTTGAGGTTTACAAGAGGAGGGTTGAATTGACTGTCAAATCTAGGAACCATCTTCTTCAGGAACTAGCTGATGGAAAAGTCCAGCTTTCAAGGCTCCAATGTGCTCTTGGGGAAAAAACTTCTGTTGGCATTGTGAGTTACCTGTTGGGTGGAGTTCTTACAACTGTTTAATCATGGAAAGTTTTGTTGATTTCTTTGGTTTTCTCTGTAGCCTGAGAAGACTTCAGGAACAATTAAAGAGCAACTTGCAGCAATTGCTCCAGCACTTGAGTGTCTTTGCAGTCAGAAACAAGAAAGGCTAAGAGAGTTCTCTAATGTGCAATCACAGATTGCAAATATATGTGGTGAAATCACAGGAAATTTGAATCAACAAGCACCAGTGGTTGATGAGAGTGATCTGTCCCTGAAGAAGCTTGAGGAGTATCAGTTCCAGCTTCAAGAGCTTCAGAAAGAAAAGGTAAAGCATGGATGCGGATTGCTAGCGATCTCTCCCTTGCATGGTTTTTTTTATATTCAATATGCAAATATGCTGACATTTGTGTTTCATTTCATAGAGTGAACGGATACACAAGGTCCTTGAACTAGTAAGCACTGTGCATGATCTCTGCTCTGTCCTTGACATGGACTTTCTAAGCACAGTCACTGAAGTTCATCCAAGCCTGAATGACTCCACTGTTGCACAGTCAAAAAGCATCAGCAATGAAACCCTTTCTAGGCTGACCAAGACAGTCTTATCGCTGAAAGAACATAAGAAGAAGAGGCTTGAAAAGGTGAAGAACTCAGTTCTCACTAAGTGTTCACTGGTCAAGACTTAAGCAAGCTATTCTTATCGCTGTTTTCTGATTTATGATATCACAAAGTGGTCAAAAATAGATGTTTGTCTTTGGATATGCTCATTATACATCACATAGAAAAACTGCTTGTTTATTATGTGTGCAAGAGTTGGTTTTTTTATTCTAATGTCAAGATAACTTGTTCCACAGCTTCAAATGTTAGCCGTAGAGTTAATCGAGCTTTGGAACCTAATGGATACCCCTGATGAAGATCGCTATCACTTTCAACATGTCACGTGTAACATCTCAGCCACAGTTGAAGAAGTGGTGTTACCTCGGGCTCTTGCTCTTGATTTAATAGAGCAGGTAAGTTTAGCTTCTGCTTTGATGCTGCAGGTCTTAAAATTTAATCAGTTGTTGCTGGCTTTGTAACTTATAAGATGCTTAAATGTAAAGTCTGAGGTGGAAGTAAACAGACTTGATGCACTGAAGTTCAGTCGAATGAAAGAGATTGCATTTAAAAAGCAAATGGAACTTGAGGAGATTTATGCTCATGCACATATAGAGTTTGATGCTGAAGCTGCTAGGGGGAAAATCTTGGCACTTGTCGATTCAGGGAATGCTGACCCTTCAAAGTTGATTGCTGATATGGATAGCCAAATAGTCAAAGCCAAAGAAGAGGCTCTTAGCCGAAAAGAAATATTGGATAGAGTTGAAAAATGGATGTTTGCATGTGAAGAAGAGAGTTGGCTTGAAGATTATAATCAGGTATTGTATACACTCTCCTGCTTTGTCCTCTGACTTCTTTCTTTCGATGCAAGTTCAATAAATGAATATGTTTGCTAGGAAAGTTAGGCGCTTCCATTTTCAGTGATTTTGTGATTGCTAAAACTACCACCAGTACTTGGTTGAGCAGGGACACTAATTACCCGGGCCTAATTTCTATTCATACTGTTATATTTTCTATGTTTCCATATTATAATTCAATGCCCCATAGCTTCTTTTATCGTTTTCCTCTTTCATAAAAACAGAAGAGATGCTTGTCATTGAGCAGTCTATTTGAATATAGTCGGTTCAAAAATATACATTTAATCAAGATAGACCGAGATTTCTTTGGAAACCACATATATCTCTTGCTGTAGAAGTGCGTGTGTTATTTCTTGGTGCACATATTATTCGAATTTCTCAGTAGTTATCATCCTCTGCACCTTCTAATACAGGATCAGAACCGATATAGTGCAAGCAGAGGTGCTCACATAAATCTTAAGCGAGCAGAGAAGGCTAGGATCCTAGTGAACAAAATTCCAGGTTCATAAAGAAATTCGAAAGCTATGATCCTTTCTAAACTAATTTTGAATCAATTTTGTGCTGGGCTAAATTTTTGTTTGATATGGTATGTTGTAGCTATGGTTGACACCTTGGTTGCCAAAACTCATGCTTGGGAGGAAGGTCATGGCACGACATGCAAATATGATGGCATTCCCCTTCTCACAATGCTGGATGATTATGTCATGCGCAGGCATGAAAGAGAGGATGAGAAACGGAGGCTAAGGGTACGTTAACTTGCCTAAATTCCTCATACTGGCTTTTCTATGCAGGCACTTCACGTATTTGTACAAGTTAAAGTGGTGAAATTTTATAATGACAGGAACAGAAGAAGTTTCAAGACAGTGAACATGAAACTGCGTCTAGTTCGAGGCAGATTGGCAGTGGCATGAAGAAGGTGCGTGCCAATAGCAATGTATATGGAACTCCAAGGCGTCTCACTCTGAATCCCAATAAAAACGGGGGGCGTTCTATTAGTAGAAGGGAAACTCGTCCAGTAGCACCAGTGAACTATGTAGCCATCGCAAAAGAGGATGTGTTTTGAACTGGGGAAGAAGAGAAAATAGACGCTACCTTTCTAACTTCCTCATTGATAGCTTAATGCTAGTTACTAGTTATTAGTTACTATATTGGATGCACAGAAAACAGGCATAGAAAAGTAGTTGTTTTGCCGTAATCGTTGGATTTAAACATAGATTTTGAGTTTCGTAGAAAGTTGGATAGAATCCATGTTTTCTGTGTTTGCTTTGTCTCAGGGTTATTTCAGGCTGTTAAATATGAAAAAAGGCACTACTTCTTCATTGATAGCTTAACAGAAAACAGGCTTAGAAAAGAAATGGTTCAGTTGGACAGAATCCATGTCTTTTAATGTTTGAGTCCATTTTTTATTATGTTTCGTTGCTGCTCTCATTATTTCATCTAATTCACAATTTGGGTAAGGCTTGTATTTGAGAATGAATTTCGGTTTCAGTAGAGAAAAGTCGGGTAAAATCTGTATTTAATTGGATCAAATGGTCGGGGGTAGTGAATCAACAGCAAGTAATAGCTATAACAAGAAGCAATCGATTCATTTGCACTAATGAAACACACCAAGGAAACCTCTAATGATGCCTCAAATGAACCATTTGTGAAGTTTCTTGTTTCACTGTTGGGAGAACAAAATACATATGTAGCTATGATCTATCCTTCATCACAAGGTCAAAACACAAGCCAAAATCAGTCAAAATGCAACTTCTTCAGGTTTATCTGCACAGCAGCTTTACGAAGCGTAGTCGAAGGAAGGCTAAATGGATCCATAAGAGTATACACCATCAAGTGAATCGTATCTAGAGAAAATAATCTGGTGCAGGCTTTTTCACAGGTGCTCCTCTTGATTCCTGTAACCATAGACATTTGGCTGTCAGCGTAAATAAACACAAACCATCGAAGCAAATTTCTTACGAAACAAAGGCCAACTTAAGCTACAGTTTAAGTCTTTTCAAAACGCTAATTAGCATCAAAACACATACAGAAACACAATGTTCAAGTATGTTGAGCAGTCATGGTTCAATAACAACCAGACAGTTGAGAAAACCAACCTGTGGAGCTGCTTCAAAAACAGTAAACTTCTTATTGAGATTTGCATCCAACTCAAGTATAGCAGCAACATTACCACATCTGCAACAGAGCCAGATGAAGAAGACATAAATTGCTGTCCCAAGTTGTTCAACAGGATATGGTAAGTTTGACTTTAAAACAGTACCTATAACAATAATTAGGAGCTGACCAAACAGTAATAATCTGGTTATTGAACATCCACTTGTAGCCCTCCATAACCAACTGATGGGCACGAGCTATGTAATCAATATTGTTTGTACGGTTGAATGTGGAAACCACACTGCCACCAAATAGGTACCCAGCACCCCGAGGACTCAATCCCCAACCGTCCACATTGTCTTCAGGGTCTGACCACATTAGGTCACACATGGATCCCTCATGAGGTACCTCTTGCTTCCTATCAATAACTCGAATCTGACAAAGATATCATGTTGAATACAAAAATAAGCTAGGAAATAACCATCTCAATTCCTTTCTTTTCAATATTAAGCAAGACACAAAGAGCCTTCAAATTTGCCTGACCTGATCTAATGTAGATATGGATGGAGAAAGCCCACCATGAACACTAAAAACTTTGTTCTCAATCAGGGCTGATAAACTGTTTACCACGCAAAATTCCGAAACATTGCAGTGAATCAATGAATGAAATAAATGTACACGATTTAGTAGACAAGCAGTATGCTAAAAGTGTATCAACTGGGGATAAACACAAATCTGTGAAATGTTTAACCCAAATTGAAATCTGACTGAGTTTCAATATACATTTGTGGTTGATACATGTCCCTCACAAGTTGAAAGGATAATATAATCACATGGATATTTCTGATCACTATTTTAATACTCCAATGGAGCACTAAGATTAAGATATTTCAACCACTTGAGATATCAAATGTGCTTTTAAATGAGGATGGCAGCAACTTTACTTTGCTAAAACTTATAAAGCTATATCATATCAACACCAAAGAGTTTGACCCTTGTGAGTCACAGACGTTGTATGATGTAACACATTACCTTGGTATTCTGAAAAAAACACTGGACATATTTTAAAGGAAAAGATACCTTAAGTAATCAAATATGTCAGTGCAATATCTCCAGACATTCACTGAGCCATATTTACGAAGGCATTCGTCATAGAAACCATAGACCTGGTGGGCAAAGGATCATTATAGACAAGCTGGCAGGATAATTGAACCCAAAATGGCGTTAAATGAAGACCAACCTGAGTGATTTGGCGGCTCTCATGGTTCCCTCTAATCAGTGTTATTCGATCTGGATATCTGACCTATATTTAAACTGCATGTTAGTTAGAATGTTAACCAGTCACTGGAGCTGATAAAATTGCAACAGTTAGTGTACAAATGAGACCAGAGCAGCATTTCATTGAAGTTAAATAATGAGAGTATAGGCACAATAATTGATTTTGGCATGAATAGCAAACTGGGATCAGTAGGGCCAATCAATAAGAGGCAGCACAAAAGCTACCATCATTTGAAATGTCATATTGGCCAAAAAACGAAGTAGCTGGCTAGAAAATTACTGCATGACACATAATGTCATATTGGCCAAAAAACGAAGTAGTATTTCAACCACTACCCCGTTGGAATACATAGATACAGTAGTACACTGCTAAACCCTAAGTGCATATTCAACACATAGTTAAAATAGGCTCACTGGAGACTCCAATCATAAAAAAGTTCTTTTTTTTTACCAACCAAGAGAGATACTCTACAAGAAAAAGCTCATTATCAAGATCCTGTACCATTAGAAGAGTACCTTAAGTGCAAGAAGAAGTAGGAACGTTTCAACAGAATAATATCCTCTGTCCACAAAATCTCCAAGGAATAAGTAATTTTTCTTCGGGCAGTCACCTCCCACTCTAAAAAGCTCTTTCAGATCATAGAATTGCCCATGAATATCGCCACATAGCTGCAGGGGAAAAAAAAAGCACATGCAACTCATAAAGACTGATATACAACCTTTCCACAATCCAGTGGAATACCATTGGAACCTAGATGATTGTTTAGTATTTTGTTGTAGAAATGAACTGTTTATGGATATTCAAACAAGGATACACAACTAAAATTTTGGCAGGAAGGAGTATCAATAATCAAACTACCAGAATCACATTCTCATTCTTCAATGTAATGCATGGTAAGAACTCAGCACAGCCCTCATGTCAAAAGATAAACCAAATGCCAGAGGCTAGCCTACACCATACTTAACCAGATTCTACAGCAGTGAAAAAACCAAACACCATCAACCTAAGGAACCAGCAGAACATCAAATTATACCCCAAAGCTTCCAACTTTAACCAATATAGCTTTAGCTTAGCTTATCTTAAGGGCTCAACTTTCAAACCATTTTCCAGCTCCAAGTCATGTTCTTGAAACAGATATGCATTATCCCTCACTCCAATCCAATCTATAACCGGACTTCCCAGCAGTCTAAGCATACTCTAATGACATCAACAAACTCAGCCTCCTCTAATCTTTCTACTTCACACTAAACACACTATAACATGAACCCTAAACGAAGAATGCCTTTCATAAAAGGGGGAATTCCCTGATTCCAAACGCCCTAACAAATCCAAAGAAGAACCTAGACTTGCCCAAACAATTCCGACCTAAAGCAATTCGGATGTCAAAAATGCAGAAGATGCAAGACAGTTGGGAGTTTACGAGAGCCCACCGTGACAGGAGCGTCGACTCTTTGGACATTACTCTCTTCAACGAGGATCTCCATGGCTTTGAGACATAGTGCCTTCACCTCCGACTCCTTCAATGGCTCGCACCTCTTCAGTTGCTCTATTTGCCTGTCGAGGTCCGACATCTTTCTCGGAATTCTTCTTCTTCTTCTTCTTCGCCTCTTAGCGAGAGAAGAAAGAGGCGATTTGAGAAGGAGAGAGAGAGCTTGAGCACTCGTTGGCTATGGCTTCTTCTTCTCTACTTCGCACTTTCACTGTCTTTGTCGTGCGCTCTTTTCTTGGGGCGAGGAGTTGGAAAAATCCCAACTTTTTTGGCCCCAAAATCCCAAGGGCCAATATTATTTTACATTTGGGCCCCTCTTTTACCCGTAATTTGCAAGTTGCCCCTCCTTTTTTGTGGCGATTGAGGAATGTTTGGAAGTTTTGACTAAAGATTTTTCTTAGTTGTTCAAATCAAATGACTGAAATGATCGAGTATCTTTTTTTTTTTACCATTGATAGTTGCAAGTTGTAACCCATTATAGTGATGGTTGCTCAAATTAAAATACACCGTAATTAAGCATTATTATTCACTAAGTTATTATAAGGTTGGCGTTTCCACCCACATGATGTCTCCTCATTTAATCTTATATAATTATCACTTTATCACTGAATAATGAGAGGTAAGAAAATGGATTAATACAGCCATGACATCTATCTGTTTTCACCCTCTTTTGAAAACTTTATAAAGATAGATGTAATGTACTAGCTCATGAAAACAAGCTTGATGAAAAACAAAGGGTGTTTTTAGATGACATGGTTATAGTTGCCATTAGCAATAAGCAATAGGGGTGTTATTATCATTGTAACATGTATAAGAAGAGATACAAATTACATGATTGTCATACGAACATGAATCCTATTGTCCCATACATGTTGGCATTTTTACCAGCTGCCCATAATTAAACATATATCAGCTCTAAACCCTTGAGCTTTTATGACCTTAAAAGCTTGATCCTTGGCCCTTGTGTCTTGGCTTTCCACTTCAAGCTGTCTTCGGCTTCGGTCGAGAAGGAAGCAGCTGCATGAACAATACAAGCATAGTTCAAGAACAAAACCAAACAATACAAGCCAAGATTCTGGTGAAATCCATAATCATCCTCAGCTAAGAATCTGGTAAAATCCAAAAAAAACTTCCTCATAATGCATTAAATCTAGAAAACCTTCCTGATGCCTATATGGAACTCTCAAGCTGAAAAACACATATGGTGATGGTAGCAAAGAAAAGATGGCAAGTGGGTCAGCATAAATATCAGCAAATTAGATGCACTTGTAACAACAGTTCAGGAAAATGAAATACTTTGCTCAAACATCATAATAGTGAAATTGAAAAGAGCAATGTGAAAGCTGAACAGGACCTGATAACACGAAATGAGAGATGTAGCGACTCCAAAGGCTCCAGTGACACGAGGAGTCACTTTCTTGGGGGCCAATTGCAGCAGCCCAACTGCAACGACGATATCTGCAGCTGCTTTAATCAGAGCCAATGACCTATCGTTCGACTGCTCAAGTTTAGCACGGTACTGCTCATTCTGCACTCGCCAAAGCATCAAAAGTTCATGAGCCCATAAATCAATAAGGTGCATCTGATGTTCAGTAAAAAGCCAATATCACATACTTTATACTTGTCACTGCCTTTAAGTTCCTTCCCCAACTTCTTCATTTGTGCAGAAAGCCGACCAATCTCCCCAAGCTGAAACATCAATCAAGATATTCATCATTCTCCAGCTTAATAGCGAAAATCAATGTTTATAAGATAAGAAGTGGTTCCTCTGTTACCTATTAAGAAATTCAATCATGAAACTGAAATACTATAAACAAAATTCTAAAATTTACAAATTATTTGTAATCACTTTAGTCATTTGTAGACAATAGATACAGAGAATTGCAATTACAACACCAAAATGGCAAACAGATATTAACCAATTAGAATGCTAAAATGACAACAAACCTCAACCAAGGTGGTGCAAACAGAAGAACCCATCCAACAGAAGAGAGAGATCCTGCCAATCATCTCGGCTCGTTCTTTGTTCTGTTATGCAACTAGAGAGTTAGTGCTCTTATTGTACTGCTTATCTTGAATTATGATAAGACAGAGAAGAACTCTCAGCAAGTACCTTATAGATGCCACTTCTACCAAGCCACACGATTTGATCAAGAAACAAGAATGTTGACAGCAGTGCATTTTTCGACTGGGAAAAGAACAAATCCTCGGTGTCAGCATATTTCTTTGACAAGGATTGTCACAGAAGATCCTACTTATTGGAAAAAATCACCTACCTTCCCAAGTAATATCAGTGGAAGAGGAGTTCCCTTGGGGCTTGGGCTAATAAGACCATGCAAATCATTAACAAACTGCACACAAATGGCGGAACAATTTCGATATCAGCTTCCATAGACAAAAAATGCATAACACTCACAATCTCAGCATGAACTGAATAGTTAACTATTAGAGCTCAGTGCTCACCTTGAACAAACGGAAAACTTTTCTTGCCAGGCTGGTTGACTTATCGACGTTTTGTGCTGTACCAGGCTGCCCATTGCTCAAGAATTTTGAGCCATACTGAATTGTTCTGCATAGCTTGTCCCTAGCTTCAGCCTTGTTCAAGTACAGAACTAGAAGACCGAGCTCAGCCCTTGTAGCTTCTATTGTGCTCATTTTTTATCTTCTGAAATACATTGAAGAACTTCAGATTCAATGAAAAAACACAATTCAATTAGCTAGACTCAAAGAGCACTTATCAAGGTAAGAATTGAAATATATTTATATCTACAAGCAGCTCAGAATACTATCATCAAGCTGGTGTTTAACTTGTGGAAATCCCTTTCCACCACTAACTCACAAGCTTCCATCTATCATAGAAAATTATAAACCTGAAAAGAATTGTCCACCTGTACAATCAATTGCTAATCACTATTCAATTCAACACAACTCCAATTCAAGGGAGAAAAAGGGATTTGGAGAATCGCCAAATTAAAGCAAAAAGAACACACGATTATCACAAGTCCAAACAGAATTGAGCACAATTCGAGCAATTCATGACTCAATTACAGCAACAAGAGCGTAACAAACCAAATCCTACGCACATCCATATCCAATTTCAAGAATTTCAATTCCTTTCTATTCAACAGAACACAGAGAAATCGGAAAACATAAAGAGCACGCAACAATTACCAGAAATCGAGGAAGGAGAAGAAGAAGACGAAGAAGATAGGTGTGTTCGAATTGGGTTTCTTACCCACCAAAATATTTGGCTGGCAAATCTCCGTTCTTCTGGGCTAAGGTCAGGTGAGGTCAGCTTGTGTGATAAGGCCGCGTTTGGTCGTCCCTTTTCATCTTACACTATCAGACAAGAGATTTCTCCCCATCTCGCCATCACACACAAACGTGTCTTGTGTCTATCACAAATTTTTCCTCCTCTGTGTTATCTGAAATCTGCAAGTTTAATATTTTAAGATAACTATTACCAACTTGTTCAATCACCACAAATGACATGGATTAAACCCATAATATTGATCAAAAAATAATCTAATGTAAACAAAATTATGACTTGGGTTATAACTCACTCATCCAAATTTGCATGTCTAACGTAGCTCGAGTACAAACTCTCTTTTTGTATGCTTGTCAAAGTATCCTACTACATCAATTGGATAATGACGAGTTGACAATCATTTGGATAGATAGATGCACTTAACCGATCACTTGAAGAAGGTTAGACATTCTTTTTCTTACTATACTCGAAAGCAAAATTGAACTAACCACACACAATCTCTAAACATTGCTAAGGCTTGGGACTTGGTTTAAGATTTTTACACCGGAAACACTGTTTTATTGGAGTTTTAAGGTAACATAGTTTACAACTACTAACTTAAAGGTTTCATACAGGCTATGAAACATACATGAGAAATGAAACTTACCAAAAGATACACACAAAACCAAACACAATGACTCCTCCTAGTTCCTAATGAACAAGCCTCTCAACTTGCCCATTTCGAGTCGTTCCAAAAGCTTCTTGGCGCCAGGGACGTCCATCTGAGTGAGCTTCTTGAGATACCCAATTGCTCCATACGAGATCATTAGCTTCCTAGACTTGCTACTCGAGCAAAGACCGTCCAAACACGCGACAGCATACTTCTTAGCGGTGTTATTCGGGTTTGGGTCAAGCAACCGAACCAAGTTAGGCACGCTCCTCTCGTCTTCCTTGACATCCCTTTGGTTCCTAGGCAGAGTCATTAGAACCGAAAGCGCTTGTGAAGCCGCCTCTGTTGCTCCATTGCTACTTGACTCGAGCAACTTTATGAGTAGACGAATGCACCCAGATTCTCCCACCATTCTCTTAGCTTCTAAGGAGGTGGGTGGTGAGGATGATGATGATGAGAGTCTACAAATGGCTGATGCAGCAGCTTGCTTGGCCCCCATTGAGCCGGAATTCAGCACGTGGACTAGCCGTGGAAGAACTCGAAACTCCTCGAGAACCAAAATCGACATAAAACCAACCAGATCTCTTAGTACCAAAACTGCAGACTCTTGAGGCAAAGACGAGCTATCTATATAGGCCAAGATTGCTGTTATCCCGCCTTCTTGGATGACCAGTTTTCGAAAAGCGTGGTTGCTTGAAGTGAGATTCTTCAAGCACTCGGCTGCGTACTCCTTAGAACCCGACAACAATCCGGATTCAAGGAGTCTGATCATGACTCGAATCACTCCTTCATTGGTTAACGTTTCTTGGACCTCGAGAACAACCGAAAGGTTCTTGACCGTCCTGGAGGCCATGGCTTGCAAAACCGAGTCATCGCTCGTGCAGGCATTGAGCAATGGACCGACAGCTCCAAATCCAACCATTGCAATAGCCGCCTCAGCTGATGAAGATAGCTTTTGAAGGGAAATCGTAGCCTTTTCTTTAGCAATGGGGCTTCCTGACTCAACTAGTTTTATGATACTAGGAAGAACAGCTTCCGAAATCAGCCAGTTTTCGTAGTCACCGGATTCTACCAACGTAGAGATCAAGGTTGCTGCTTTTTCTCGGGTTTTTTGATTCGTTGTGGAGAGGAGATTAACTAAGGAAGAGATGTTGCTCCTTCCTATACAAGACAATACCGCCTTCTCATTTTCTTTCATGATCTCCACAAGAGCATTGAGCGCTTTAGCTTTGGACTCCAAGTGGCCAATTTGAAGCCTTGCAAGTAACTCTCTTATGTTATCAGGCTCACTCGTTGTGCTGAACTCGGTCAGGACACCGGTTTTGATTAAAACTGAGCAGTCATTTAAGACCAAGTCTAGCTTCCCACATAACGAGTCGAGATCACTCTGCATCTGAAGCTTGCCTTCAAACTTTTCATGGTTGCATGACTCAGCTAATTGGATGGCTTCATTCAGGGTCTTGACAACTGAGTGGAGTTGTTCCTTGCAGAGTGAGTTCCTTGAGAAGAAAGGATGGGTTGATAAGTCTGAGAGGCGAAGCGGGATTTGCTCAAGCTTGGATGTGATCATCTTCCATCTTGATGAGAATCCTTTTGCTTGTTTGGCTATGCCAAGGGCGACAGGGACGAGATCCTGAGCTCGAGTTAGCCAGTTTTCGGTCTTTTGAGCATCTGTCTCTTCCACCATTGTTGATGCAGAGATTAGGCTTCACAGGCTCTGATTATGATAACTGAATTCACAAAAGCAAAAAATGGGAGACTTTTAATTTCTGATTTGAAAAATATCAGATGATAAACAATTGGCTAATACACAAGAAAATTGAATTGGGTATGGCTGAATTAGATTAAGGAAGCTTCAAACCAGTGGTTTAGAATTCACAGAAGCAAAAAGGAGTTTTCAAATTTTGATTTTACAAAGATCAGATTGTAAACAATTGAGAAAGCTTCATACTAAGATTTAGAATTTGCAATCCTCTGAAAGACATTTGGCAATTCTAGATCATTCAGATTGGATCACAGAGACCATATGAGGTAAAGAACAGACAAGTGAATTATCTTCCAATGCACATGGAAAGAAATTCAGCTAGCAAAGAGAAAAATCACAATCATGATCAACAATGGATGATTAAATGCTCTCATAATGACAAACCATTGAAAGAAAAAAGCATGTTGTGAGTAGAGCGCCGTACAGTAGGTATTGAGAAGGACTAATGGAAGGAATTTACACACAAATGGCTAAGAAGACATAGTAAGTTTAATGTGCACCTATCAATACCTAAAGTTTTGTCGGTGAGCTGTTTACAAAATTACCCTTTTGTTAATACAGGTCAAAGCACAGTAATTGGAAGGTTTTGGAGGAGTTTCAATCAAGTCTGCAAACATTGATCATCTTGAGTACAGAGAGCAGCAATTAGATGACGGAGCTAAAGCAATCAAAATTGGAAAGGAAAGAAGATTAAAGAACTAACCTTTAAGAGCTCAGAAAGCCAGAAACTTTGAGGATTCTCTTCCCCAAAGTAAACCCTAACTAGCTCGATCCTTAAACCTCTCTCAATGTACATGAAATTTGTGGCAACCCAGAAAGGGATCAACGATACCCAGAAGCCCTAACTTGGAAAATTGAAGAGGGACAAGATGAGAAACGGTTGAAAAGATCAAAACTTTGAACAAATTTCAAAAAGAACAGATCTTTAAAGCTCTCCTGTGTCTCAGATTCTGTGGTCACCCCAAAACGAAATCGAGAGTTAGGGATTTGGACTGGTCAACAAGATCCAAAACATACTGAACATAAATCCGTGAAGAAATGATGTTAGCCAGAGGGTACCCACTGCCCAGAATGAGGAAGAAGAGGACGAGAAAACGGTCGGAAGATTCAAAATATTGGGAGAAAAATCCAACCCAATGTCGATGATACCATCATATTGAAGTACACGTGTTTTTGAAGGGAAGTTAAAATTACAGAAAGTTTGAATTCGAAAGGTAACTTATAATTGCATCAACTCATTCAGGGGAAGAGGAAATTTAGTAGTGTAAAAAAATACTTTATTAAAGCCCCGCTCTCTGTTTGTCCTGAGTGCCTGCAACTGTGACACGAGTATGTCTGAATTTGTATGTGGGATTTCTGACAGTGGGTCACTGGGTATATTCGACCGTTGCCATTGGCATAGGTTTGTGTAATTTTGAAAATTCTCATTTAAATATTACTCCGTATTGGTACACACAACGACAATATAACGGACGATCTTAAGCAAGGTTGTATTTGGTTCAACAGTTAAGATCTTAAAGTAGTTTTTGGGGTTATCGTTTCGAATTCCATGAACGGCGGTCAATCTTATACGATCCTGGTCTATATGTTGATGTTTTTTTTTTGCTTCAAAGCTTTAATTCGATTATGAAAAACCTCCCCCCGTTATTTTTTTCTAAAGGGAGGAAAATAATCGCCGGAGTCATAACGGGACGGTACGCAGACCGCCCATTAATGACGAAAATTCCGGATGGCACCAAGGCCATAAAACAGAAACGCAAAACACAAAAGCAAGCATACCTAAGCAAAAGCACGAAGGCCCACCTAACGGTATACACACAGTTATCCAAACAAGGCACGAGGGCCACAAAAAACCGACAACAATGCGAGATGATGAGCCGAGCAGCGACAAGAATGGACATGAAATTATCGTCAAAATATTGATGTTAGGCGCCTTTTGGGTGGGGAGGGGTCGCCTGAATGAAAGATTTTTAGAGCACCCAATATAGGAAGAGTAAGATATTACAAAAGCATACAATAGGTATGAAATAGCTAAGCACAAATCAATGGACAAAGCAAAGTGAAAGTGAATGTCATTGCATTCAAGAGTAAGAGAAAGCGGCGCTTTGCTCTTGTTTACATGTAGGGTTTTTGTTACCGCAAAAAAAAGGAAGGTGCCAACTATATATACTAGAGTTGAATAGTCAAAGGGCAATATGGTAAAGCTACACCATTTAGACTAAAAACATATACATATATTTCATATCCCCTCCTCAAGTTGGACTCGGGGAGATGTCGACGAGGCCTAACTTGGACGAAAAATACTGATGTTGTTCAGCACCAAGCGGTTTAGTCATAATGTCAACAATTTGTTGATTAGAGGGTATGTAGGCAGTCTGAAGAAACCCCTCTTGGATCTGATCACGCACAAAGTGACAATCTATTCTGATGTGCTTTGTGCGCTCGTGGAAGACTGGATTGGTTGCAATGTATTGAGCTGCTTTGTTGTCACAGTATAGGTTGATTGGTAAGGGAGCATGAATGAGGAAGTCTTCCAATATTCCATGAAGCCAAACTAACTCACTTGCAGTTGCTGACATACTTCTGTATTCTGATTCTGCAGATGACTTGGAAACAGTTTTCTGTTTCTTGGTCTTCCATGAAACGAGGGAATCACCGAGATAGACACAGTAACCCGTTAAGGATCTGGCTGAAAAGAGACATGTCCCCCAATCTGCATCACTGTATGCAGTCAAGTTGGAAGAGTATGTAGTAGGATAGAAAAGACCAAATCAGATCGTGCCTTTCAAATATCGAACCACATGTAGAGCAGCGTCTAAATGAGGTTGTCTAGGGTCTCCCATGAATTGACTTAGATGTTGTATAGCATAAGAAAGATCTGGTCGGGACAAATTTAGAAACAAGAGTCTTCCTATCAACCTTCTGTATTGCTCCGGGTCAGAAAGAGGTGTCCCTTGATCACTACTGAGTTTCAAACCTCGAGGAAGAGGGAATGGACTTGGCTTACAATTCTGCAACTTGCAATCTTGTATGATGTCCAGAATGTATTTGCGTTGGTGTAGCAATGTGCCAGAATTATTCCTAACAATCTCAAGGCCAAGAAAATATCTAGCATGGCCCAAATCTTTGATTGTGAACTGGGCATTCAAGGCTGACTTGAGTTGATCGATGACACAATCATCATCTCCAGTAAGCAAAAGATCATCTACATAAACCAGAGCAGCAACTATTCCTGTAGGCACCCTCTTAATGAACAAGGAATAATCATGTTTTGATTGAGAGAAGCCAAAACTGATCAGAAACTTAGTGAGTTTAGTATTCCACTACCTTGATGCTTGTTTGAGCCCATACAAGGACTTGGTGAGCCTACAGACTTGTCCTGGTTTAGTTGTTGCATAACCCTCTGGAGGTAACATATACACTTCTTCAACAAGTTTCCCATGCAAGAAGGCATTATTGACATCTAATTGGTGAAGAGGCCACTTCTTCATGGTAGCCAAGGCCAGGACAACGCGAACAGTCGTGAGTTTGGCAACAGGTGAGAAGGTGTGCTTGTAGTCCTTCCCTTTAATTTGGTTGTACCCTTTGGCGACCAACCGAGCTTTGTACCGTTCAACGCTTCCATCCGGCTTGTATTTGATCTTATAGACCCATTTGCAGCCGATCGCAGTTTTATTGGGTGGCAATTCAGTCAAGAACCATGTTTGATTCTTTTCTAGGGCTATCAACTCTTGTTGCATAGCTGTAATCCACTTTGGATCATTTTGAGCTTGTCTGTAGTGTGTGGGCTCTATATGACTCGCCATGTTAACAAAGGAACGAACGAAATCAGGGTGAAAGTCATGTGGATTCCCCAGAAGTGTTGCCAAGAACGATTGAGAGGAGGAACTGTCCTCTTGCTGTTGCTTTCTAGGATTTTGCAAAACATAGTCTTGGTATCGAACAGGCTGTACACTGATTCTGGTGCTTCTTCTGAGATGAGGAAATTCAGTTGCATCATTAAGCTGAATCGTGTCACTTATCGTTGGAGGTTCAGAACCAGAAATCTACTGCAAATCCTGACAATCAACAGATGGCTGACATGTAGGTGAATCCTGTGGCACTAATGACGAGGTTGTAGGCAGATCTGAATCTGGCCGATCTGAATGCACTAAGTCATCAACATCTTGTGAAGGATTGACAATCGGCAATGAGGGCTGGACGACTGATATAGATGGATCTAGAGAAGATGTGTGCGTTTTGAAGCGAAAAATCTTCTCTTGAAAGACAACGTCTCTACTGATGAAGGTCTTGTGTGTCTCCAAATCATACAACTTGTATGCCTTGCTTCCGAATGGATACCCGATGAAGACACATTTATGCGCCTTTGGGCCAAATTTATCTTTTATATGCGGTTGAGGATTAGCAAAACAAAGACAACCTATCGATCTCAGCTCATCATAGGTTGGAGGTTTACCGAATAACCTTTCAAAAGGTGTTTCCCAGTTGAGGATGGTTGTGGGTAGCTTGTTGATAATATGGGTAGCTGACAATATACAATCTCCCCAAAATTTGAGAGGGAGTTGAGCATGTAATCTTAATGTTGTAGCGGTTTCAAGCAGATGTCTATGCTTTCTTTCTACACGGGCATTTTGTTGTGGAGTGTAAGGCGCACTCCTTTGATGAATGATGCCCTTTGAGGCTAGAAGGTTCATACATTGCCCCTGAATGATTTCTGTCCCATTATCACTCCTCAGTTGTTTGACTGTGGTGTTAAATTGCGTCGTGACATATGCTAAGAAATCTGCAAGACTTTTGCACACTTCTGTTTTGTTTCTGATCAAAAAGGTCCAGGTGACCCTACTGTGATCGTCGACAATAGTGACGAAATACTGAGCTCCAGACAAGCTAGGAACCTTATAAGGTCCCCACAAGTCAAAATGAATCAAATCGAATGGCTTATCAGCAATGCTAGAACTCCTGGTGAATGGAAGTCTGTGATGCTTAGCAAGAACACAAGTATCACAAAAGAAGTTCTTATATTCCACTTGACCAAAAAACTTCACATGGTTCATCTTGGATAAACAAGTATGACCCAATCTAGAGTGCAATACATCCATATCTAGTTTCTTAGCAGAATTCAGACTAGAGGAGGTACAAAGTTTTCCTCCTTGTTCACCAAAAGAAGCAAACTAATTTACATTCCTTATATTCATCCTAATCTTGAATAAGCCATCCTTCCTTGTCCCTTCAAGCACGATCTTCTCAGTTCCACGCTCCTGAAAGAAGCAGTTTCCAGCATTAAAAACAGCATGAAGATTCGAATCAGACACAAGTTTTCCAACTGACAGTAAATTATGCTTGAAGCCCGGCACCACCAGAACATCATGCAATATTATATGATCTGTAAAGTGCAAATCTCCTGCCTCTGTCACTGTTTTAACTGACCCATCCGGTAGTCCTATGTAAATAGGGCTACTAAGATTGTATTTCTGTGACAACACTCTGGATTCTGAAATCATATGGTCACTTGCTCCAGTGTCCACAATCCATTCTAATTCACTGTCATTTCTATTAACATTATTAGCTTTGGGACAACGTAATTTACCTGCGAAGTTAGCAAACGACGAAGAGGAAGAAGATTCCTGTCCACCTCTGCCCTGCATCATCCTGACTACCTCATAGACAACATTGACTAGTGAAGGATCCATGTTTCTGTCCCTCTGTCCAACTGGGCTATCCTCATCGAAAGGAGTGTCTAAGCGACTTTGCTCAGCATTGTTGGCTGCATTAGCAGAGCGTCTGACAGCATTCAAGTCTTTTGAACCCTTGTACCAATCCGGAAACCCATTGAGGAAAAAGCACTGATCAATTAAGTGCCCCTTTTGATTGCAGTGGTGGCACTTTCTATTGTCTGCTTTGGGTCTCTTGCCCTCTCTTTTGCTTTGATTAGTGCCTCCAGGCTGGTGTTGACTGTTTTGGCGGCGATTGGAGTTGTATTGTCTCCCAACATTCATTGCACTGCTCTCCTGAGGGGTGTGCAATTCAGTTGATGCAGCTGCCTTCTTCTCACTTTCAGCTTGGTGTACCATTGAGTAAGCTTTGTTAATACTTGGTAAGGGCTCCATTGAGAGGATGTGGCTTCTCACGCCCTCATATTTTTCATGTAGCCCCATAAGAAATTGCATGAGTTTGTTCCTGGAATCAGCATCAAGAATGCTCTTTAGAATCTCACAAGAGCAAGTTTGCAATTTTCCACACACACAATCCGGATATCCCTCCAAAACGGTCAGCTCATCCCATATTCTTTTTAACTTCATGTAATACTCAACAATGGCGGAATCTCCCTGATGAATATTGCTGAGTTGTCTCTTCAACTGAAATATGATCGGCCCATCAATTTGTCCGTACCTCTCCTTCAACTCGTCCCAGAGCTGTTTGGCAGAGTCGATGTAGATGAAGCCTTCGGAAATCTCCTTAGCCATGGAATTTAAAACCCAACAACGAACCATGTAATCTGCTCTGACCCATTTTCCCACATCTGGTGAGTTTGCAGCTGGTTTGGTACAGGATCCATGAATGAACCCTAGCTTAAATTTGGCTCCTAAAGCCAACTCAACACCCTTGCTCCAGGTTCTGAAATTTGTCCCGTCAAACAAGATAGGGCCGAGCTGGGCACCCGGTTGATCTGAATGGGACAGAAATAAAGGGTCGACATGGGCTCCTTGGAGTCCATTCAGTTCACGCTCGCGAACAGCAAGCTCACGCTCTCTTATGCGTAGCCTTTCAGTCGAATCAGCCATTGACAATAGTAGCAATGGAAAGGAGGAAAGGGAGAGATCTTTCAGCTTTGAACAGGGAGGAAAAGGGCAAAGAAAAGCTCACCACAAGTGGATCGAAGCCATAAGCTCTGATACCATATGAAATAGCTAAGCACAAATCAATGGACAAAGCAAAGTGAAAGTGAATGTCATTGCATTCAAGAGTAAGAGAAAGCGGCGCTTTGCTCTTGTTTACAGGTAGGATTTTTGTTACCGCAAAACAAAGGAAGGTGCTAACTATATATACTAGAGTTGAATAGTCAAAGGGCAATATGGTAAAGCTACACCATTTAGACTAAAAACATATACATATATTTCATATCAATTACTTTATCTTATATGTATACACTATTGTCTAAATTTGTATACTAACAAAACAGTTGATCACAAACACCAGGCTGCCGGTATTCCAACCACCACACCACCAACCTCCTGGTGATGCCGCCACCCTTGATCACCCGACTCCGGCAGCTTTGCTCGCCCTCGATTCCTATCATGATCCAAACCCCTTACCCTAACCGAAAAATTCACAATCCCGTTACCCTCCCCATCCCCATCCCGCAAACGGTAACTCAACAGCCGTTCACAATCACGAGCCACGTGTCCCGCCACCAGATCCATCACCGGAACGCTGGCGAAGCTGATAATCTCGCTCTTCAACTTCCCCGTAAACATCGACTTTCGCAAGCGACACACCGCGAAAGTCACGTGCCTCCCATGATGCATAGGCACGCCCACCTTTTTAAGCCTCGCGTTCCACCTGGCCGAAGTCTCTCCTTTCTCCACGTCGACCGCGCTTGTGCTTTGCCATGTGGACTCATCGGATGAGTCCACATGGACAGACACGAGCATGGAGTTCCTCTTCTTGCACTTGTTCGGCATGACCATCGATTCGGCCGATAATACCGTGATCTCTAGCTCGACGGCCGTCGGAGTTACTAAATGATGCATTTTTGTTAGCTCGATCAAAATCGATTTATGTTATGCGAGTGTTAAGTTCGATCGATGATTTTATAAGGTGTGGTTAAAGTCGTTAGAACGTTCAAGGTGGGTACAATGTAAGCGCCCGGAATGTGGAGAGCGGGGCTCACTTTGACCGAGGAAAACGAGGGGAAATTACGGGATAACTTCATGTTGGATTTCGTTTAATGACGTGTTAGAATGCTATTGGTTGGTGAGGAATGACGGTTGGGTTTGTTGTGCTTTGCGCCGTCAAAGCCGTTGACTGTTATGTTGTACTATAGTGCACCCGTAGCAATGCGTACGTATATGATATTGAAGAGGTCAAATTTTTTGATCTTGAAATTTATGCAAGACTAGGCATACTAATTTCCTTGAACATGAACACACGGGTTAATTAAGAGCGTATTTTAATTTATGTGCCATAATCTCGTATAATTCGTGATTTAACACTAGTCTATGTACATAACGGACATACATTAATATAGGTCAGAATGATCGTTTAGAGCGTTATTCAAAGAGTAGTGGTATTTTGAGCCTAAGATACATATGGCCAAAATACATACAACAACGTACATGCAAATATCAAGCACGACGAACCTAATTAAACATGCAAATAGTTATTACTCATAAAAGCACGACGAAGTGTTAAGTTGGTGATCGAATCGAATACATCAAACGTACATTAGAGGTAGGGAACATAATTATCGAACCCTTTAATTATGAAGCTAAGTAGGTTTAAAGTTTTGATGCATGAGAAACGTGAAAGAAGTAGCATGAGAGGTATAAACTAACTTCCTGCTGTTCTTGATACGGAATTCTATGGAGACGACCGTTAAATTCCTTCCACCCCTTAGCAACGAGGCTTCCACCATCAACTCAGCCTACACGTACATATACATATTATATAGCGAGTTCATGATATTATATCACTAATTTATAACACTAAAATCCGTTTTTGTTAGCTGAAATGTGATTAATTGTGATCAAGCCGAACTGCCCTAATCCTATAGATCCGTGAGCCTAGTAAAATGGACTCGATCCAAATCCGGCAAATCCTTAGTTGTCCTCATCTGATGGTTGCCTACTTACAAATGAAATTAGTTGCACCTAATTATTAGGTACACTGCAATAGACACATATTCAAATCCATTAAACATAAAACAGGCTTGCACGAACGTGGAAGTAGATCAACTAAGAGAGGTCTTTAAAAATATATATTTGATTAATAAGTCTCCATCTCTTATAAAATAATTGTCATTTTTTAACGAAAAAAAAATTAGACTGAATAAATTTCATCGTTGCATTAATCAATTATTTCTCCACATGCATACAACAATTTTAGAGAAAGCATAACATTTTTCGACCAAAAAAAAGAGAAAGCATAACATTTCATATGTAGTATTGAAATAACTAAATATATATATTAAAAGAGGCCGGGTAGCAATGTAGCATCTATACACTATTTTGTGTTGTAAGATCCGATCAAAGAAAATAAAATTGTGTTAAAGCTAGAAAACTCACATTCAAGGATGCTGCCGACAGGAATGAGAGGCTAACTTCGCCGGTGAACAAGTGTTTATCCTCCGCCACCACCGTCCTCGCGCACGCCTCCGCCACCACCCCGCCATTCAATCCGTTGTAACCGTTCTTCATCCAAATAAATTACATACGTACACATACAAATACAACTTTACTCCATGACAACTTTTTTTTTTAATAAAAAATACCTAAAACATTCCTTTATAAGTATATAAAAGAAAAACCTTACAACGACGGCAGGCACGACGGGGAAGGAGCAAGAGACTTTGCCACGAGAAATGGAGTCCACCTTAAGAAGGCAACGCACAAGATCCGAGTAGAAGTCTTTGGGATGGTCAGGCCCATTCGGGAGGCTCGGCTCGGATGCACCAAGCTCGGTCAGGAAGGACCGGACTCGGTCCATGTGGGACGGGTTCGTTTCACCGGATATCAATGTTTTTGTGGTTGCTTTGGTGGTGTGACTGTTGGCCTTCGACAATGTACAATGCATCGGTGGGTCTTATGTTGTTTGCTACTCAAAAGCAATTTGTTAAGGACTTGTACGTACGTAGTCTATATATAGAAAGTTTATCTGTCCCACCCACTCCCACGGTCTCGTCCCCTCTACGTTAGAATAAAAACTACAATAGAAAAGGAACAAAACTAATTAAGACAACTAGAATTTATAATATTATCTTCGGAAATTTCACGTGATAACCCCAATGTTTAACATTATTCATGAAATGTACTAAAGTTTGACATATTTCATGGGGTAACCTTGAGATTTATACGAAATTCATGGAATAACCCTACAATATATACAAAATTTGTCACATGCCCAAAAGGTTAAAATTTGTATTAATCTTAAAACTTGTGAAATTAAAAAGAAAATTGAAAAGGATTTGACTATTCCTCAAGTATAATTTTTTCCTATACATATTATTATCTTATAAATTTATTAATAAAAAATAATTAGATAGTTTATTTTTAAATTGAAAATATTGAAAATATAAATAGTTTAAAAACTGAACATTACAATAACTTAATTGTTTTTTACATTAATTATTTCGATTGTAAATAAATTTCAATTATTTATATTTTACATTATTTCTTTTATGAGAAAAGAAACTTTTTATAATAAAAATAATCAAAAAAAAAAACCAATGGTCAATTGGTCATTGATGAAAACTTTAAAATAATTATCAACTCAAATAAATGCATTGTATTGCCTATTATTTTGTAATAGATTAATAAATAAGCTTAAACTATAATGATAAAATTAAATATATTTATTTAATTATATTATATAATCTTAAGGTAATAGATAAGGCTATATTACAAAAATCTTGTAACCTTTTAAACTAATATTTATAAACAACCTTTTAAATCTATGTTATTAAATTAAATAAATGCATTACATGTTTTCTTGAATTTTCATTGATCACGTTGACCAGTGAATAGTTTAAATTATTCACATTACCAAAAATTAATTTACCTTATAAAGGAAATAAAGTAGACTATCAAAATACTAAAATATTTACATTATAAGTTATTTGTACAAAACTTTCCTTAACTAAAACAATAGGAATTTTGAACTTTAATTACTTATATCATCAAAGTTTTCAATGTAATTTTAAATTTCTGATCATTCTTTGTTAGATAAAGAGGTAATATTATTTTGATCAATAAATTTTTATTTTAAATAATAACTCAAATAAGAAATTTAAAATTATATATACGAGTACTGTTGAAGTCCGAAAACACCGGAATGAATATAACGCGATGAGAGCAAAGGATTTGATTCCAACCGAGTCGATAGACAAAGAGATGGAAAGTATTTGGTCGCTAAAAGTTTTTAACGCGATGAGGGTAGTGTGGAAAGTGTTTTTGTATTAGCTGTGAGATTACAAGTGCGAACAGGGATTCTCTATCGCGTTGAGTGTATTGGGTTACAGCAACGATCTTAGCTCGAGATTTAATGCGTGTGCTTCGCGAGGTTTCGATCCCCGTTCTGGTGCGTAGAGCTCGCTATTTATAGTTGAAGTCGGGGCTGAGATTGATCGAGATGTCGATGTGGGACGAACGCCACTCAGGCACGTGTCGCTTTCTGACTTGTTCTTGGAGCGGTGGCCGCGAGATTGGCCAATGAGAGGCCAGGATGGGACGTTGCCGCCCACCGCTCGTTTGGATGGGACGTTGCCGCCCATCCACGCAAGGGCTCCTCTCTTCGCGATCGCTACCAGCGTGGCAAGAGCATAGTCAATAGACTTGCTCCTTGAGGGATTCCGTTCGGGAGAGGATCCTTGCACTGATTAAGGCTTTATGATCGACCGCGATGACGGCAAGGCCGGGGCCGATGCCACCGATGTGCTTATACTTAGTAATATTTTGTTTTGGTAGGGTGCCCTCACCGCGGTGACGGTTCCTGGTATCAACAAGTACAATCTTAAGTTTTTTTTTTTATTTTTTAAAATCGTTTTTCGCAAGTTTAATTTTTAAAATTAATATTGACTTTTTTGGACATATGATAAATTATGTACATAACATAGGATTATTACATGAATTTTATATAAACCTTAATAGTACCGTGTGAAATATGACAAACTTTTGTACACCTTATGAATAATACTAAACCTCAGGGTTACCGTGTGAAATTTCCGTATTATCTTTGATTAAAAAGAATATATGGTATAGTATTATCTTTGTGTGGTAAAATAGATACATGTCAAATCATGGGATTTTTTATTAAAAAATATACATTTAGTAATATACTCTATATCTTTTTTTCAAAATGTTTTTTCTTATTTGAAAGTATTTTTTATTATTATTAATTTAACACTTAAACAAACATCCAAAAATAACGTTATTTTTTTTTTGGTAGAACCAAAAATAACGTTATTTAACTTGTTGGTCAGACATAACTCGCATATATTATAACCTATCATATATAATTGGATACTAGCGATTGATCTAATCCACGACCGAATCAATCCGACTTACGTGTCTTAGTATACGTATTAATACAAATCTCAACATATTCTTTATGATTGCTTGTAGCCTGATGATGTATCACGTAATTGAAGGTCGTGTTAAAGGATTAATATACTCAATTCAACCCAAAAAAAAAAGGATTAATATACTCAAATAATTCTATAAAGTATAAAGTTTATGTCGTAACGAGAGATCGAACGAGAATAATAAAGCAAGAACGACACACAGATTTACGTGGTTCGGTAACGTTGTGTTACCTATGTTCACGGGCAGAGAAACCGTATATTATTATGGAAGACAGAATTCGGAATACAGAGGTCTAGGTATTTCGAGAGCTTATATAGTGACTCAAGAAACCCTAGTTACAATTATGGGCCGCAGATCCAAAACGGAATGCAACAGGCCCAGAAACAGAAAACATAGTGCAACAGGCCCAGAAACAGCGAGACCCCCGTGCTACCTGTCGCAGTGTGTGATTCAGATTCAAGGCATATTAACAGTTTATTTGCATGGGTGCCAAGTTGTTCCGTTTATTTAGAGGGAAGGGGGTCATAAGTCCACTTTTCCAACATTTAGAAAGTAATTAGGCTCCTTCTAAAAAACTTGTAGTAACTAGTCGGTACAAATACTATAAAATCCTTTTTTTTCTCTCTCTCTTCTTATTTTTTTTTTCAGATCTGGATCTGAGATCCCATCTCCTTCTCTCTCCTATGTTCTTTCTCAAATCTGGATCTGGAGACCAAATCCCGCTTTTGGTTGTGCAAATCAACGGAACAGGGAGAAACAATGGATGAGAACTCCAAGCACGTAGGAGATGACGGCGCCCCGAAGCTCACCGCCGAAAACGCAGTTGTAGAAAACCCTAATTCTGCGACGAATGCCGCCGACGGGAATTCCGCCGTCCTCCCACCCCATCTCCACCGGCCAGATCCAATCCCTACCGGTCTCATCCTGCTCGCTTCCGGCCTGTCCCGAACCGGCAAGATCTGACGTCGTCCGCGTATGTCCGTCACCAAACCGCCAAGATCTGGTGCGCACCTCCTCTCCTTCACCCCGGCGATAAAGTTCGGTGAGTTTCCTGATTCGTTTGCTCATTGTTTCCTTCTCTCGGTGCTAGTAGATTCAGTAGCGGGTGCTTGGTTGCTTGCACAACATCCGCCATGTGTAGTAGTGTCTGATTTTTGAACAACTCTTGTGTGGAATTAGTAGCTTGATTGGAATTAGCAGTTGCTTGTTACCGATTTGCGATTCGTGGATTTGGTTACCGATTGCTTGTTCGAGACTAGGGTTTTAGAGGATTGGTGTGCTCTAACTTGCTTCTATGCTGGGAATTGTGCTGATTTGAGATGTTTTTATTGCTATGAATAGGGGAAAATGGGGAAGAAGGTGAAGAAGAAGGCCCGATGTGGCCAAAAGGACAAAAGAATGGCTGTCACTAACCCTAAGGCTGTCCCGGAGGAGCAAAATTTGACTCCAGAGCAAGTAACTGACGTTGCTCCGGTTGCGAAAGAGAGGAAATGATGTGTGCATCTTGATAAGTCAATTTTGTCAGAGTTCTGGCCGGATTTCGTACGCTCCACTTCGACGGGGCTTCCTTCTCTTGAGCGTTTAGTAGCGTAAGTCTCGGGCCTTGCGTGTTTGCTTCCCCGTTTACTAGATAGCATGCTTTTTTATTTTCTTTTTTTACTATTTTTGTAAGAAAAAATCATTGATTTGGAAATGGTATACACTTTTGAGATTTATAGCTCAAAGCATTTATGAGTTTTCTTGCTTGTTGTATGGTTGGAAGGATTTATGCTTAACTTGTTTGTTGGTTGTTGTGTCTGGTTTTGGTGTGATGACAAGTTTTAGGATCGATTTAAACGATGATAAGAATGGAAGATGACATGTTTTATGACAAGATTTTAGAACAATATAAGCATGTCACTACCTGAGAATGGGTGATGATAGGCGGATAAGATTTTAGGTTAATATAAGCCTCTCATCACTTACAAAATAGGCGATGACAGGTTTTATGACAAGATTTTAGGACAACATAAGCGTGTCACCACTTAAGAATAGGTGATGACAAGTTTTAGGACAAGTTTCTCTCAACGATGACAAGTTTTTCTAAAAGATAACAAGTTGCATAAGTGATGACAAGTTAGGGTAATGACAAGTTTTGTACATGACGATAGGTTGAGTGATGACAAGTTTTTGTACGCGACGACAAGTTTTTGTATTCGACGACACGTTTTTGTACGCTATGACAAGTTTTTTTTATAAGCGATGACAAGTTTTCTACGTGATGACAAGTTTTTTGTTAGGGATGACAAGTTTTTCTATGCAATGACAAGTTTTTCATAAGGGATGACAAGTTTTCTACGCAATGACAAGTTTTTCTAAGCGATGACAAGTTTTTATGCATGAGGACAAGTTTTTTTCAATTTTTCGGTGACACAATTTTTGGATGACAAGATTTCCGATGACAGGATTTAACTGGGACGCGGTGGCACGCGTGTAATTTTTTTTTTGACCAGGGGTATTTTTGGAAAAACGACTAGTTAGCACATAGAAAAACTTGTGTGGTCAGCTCGGCCTGGGAGGCTACACACTCCACAAATCTCCCCAAATAGCCTACTTACCAAATTTTCTTGTTTATTTATAACTTTTATTCGCTTAGTTTTTCAAGAGTTATTTTCTTCGTTGAGCAACCTAACAATTTTTTTTGGTCATGAGCAACCTGACAATTAAACACGTGCAACACGTACGTAAGTAAGAGCTGCATCTATACTGTCTATAGTATAAAGCGGAGACAAAGTCTTCACAAAAAATTGCGCCATGTGTCATATCTTTAATAAAATAATCAACTGGGCCCTTGCGTATATAAAAAACACTAATCACAATAAAAAGATAAATATATATATAATTTGTTAATTTTAACCATCTATAAAAAGATATAATTTTCATACGATCATTGCCACACTAGAAAGACATAATATTTAATAAAAATTTCTATATCTACAAAGGAAGATCTATATTGTTGAATAATAAATATATATAATTCACAAAGTTTGAAGAGAGAAGTTTGAAGAAATCCAATTCGTGCCTAATGTACGTCCACTAGCAAAGAGTAACTCAATAATTATTGGGTTTATAATGATGTTTTTTTGTTAGTCCATTTTTTTATACGTACAAAAAAATAGAATAATATACGTACATACATCAGTTTAATTTTCACTAGATATAATTTTATTAATGATATACGTACATTCTAGATAAAAAAAAATTGCCCCGTAGCATGTACGGGTAATGTGATTATAAACTCAATTTAATATAGAAATCTAACGCCAATGATCACGTTAGAATTACAGAATCATATACATTTATCATCATATCGTGATTAGTTTTTTTTTTACCAATGATAGTAAATCAACCCATAATACAAATAAGTTGGATTTGTTTAAAAATTACTTTACGATAAATATCATATTTTATTAAATAATAATATTTATCAAAAGATTACAACTAATTCTTGGTAAACGATAATTTATAATTTTCGATAATTTTTAAGCAATTTTTACGGGATAAGTTTATATGAGATTCTAACTACCTAATTTGCATAAGAAATCATTGGCGTTATATATCAATATTAAATTGGGTTTATAATGACATTACCCGTACATGGTACGGGAGTTAAACTAGTTAATATGTAAGAGTTAGAAATTTCGAATGCCTGGTCATATGCATTGTCGATCATTCTGTCAATGCATGTGCTCATGTGCTATTAGGTCATTAGAAAGTGTTAAGTTGGCGAATAAAAAATACATCATTATGAAGCTAATTAAAGTTTTAAAGTTTTGGTCCAGGAGAAATATGGAAGAAAGTAGCATGAGAGGTGTACACTAACTTCCTAGTGTTCTTGATTCGAAAGTCTGTGGAGACAACCGTCAATTCCTTCCACTCCTTAACAATGAAGCTTCCACAATTAACTCAGCCTACACGTACAATTATAATACTAGTATTAACATGCATGTCAACACAAATAAGTCAATTGCAAATATTTGTGGGGTGTAATTAAGCTCACATTCATAGGTGCTGCCGAGAGAAAAGAGAGACTAACTTCGCCGGTGAACAAGTGTTTATCCTCCGCCACCACCGTTCTTGCACATGCCACCGCCACCCTCTCTGCCACCACCGCCACCGCCCCGCCATTCAATCCCTTGTGAATGTTCTTCATCCAAATCAATATTTTCTCAAAATTAATCCGCAGCCCACCGGTGAGCTGCGGATTGGACGAGCAATGCCCTTGAGTCCCCACCACCGCCACCGCCCCGCCATTCAATCCCGGTGGATTGCCAAATAAAAATATTTAGCCATAAATTCTGGAAATTCTTTTTAAATACAAAATTAAAAAAATAGAAAAAGAAAAAGAAAATATAAAATAAGAAAATAGTTTTAGAACATTAAGATTTTTTGGAAATAATGAGATATTGTAGAATATATGGTGAAAGATATTGTTGAAGATATTTTTTGAAAATATAAAACGTAAATAAACGTGGAAGATTATTTTGTTGAAGATTATCTTCGTTTCAACCTTTTTTCGTGATTATCTTCGTTATTATCTTCGTTTCATCACAAAGTAGGGTAAAATTCATCCTGTCACCCTGAGTAAACATCTTGTCATACACAATGAAATATCCTGTCACTAATTTGAAACATTAAGATTTTTTGGAAACAATGACATATTGTAGAAGATATGGTGGAAGATATTTTTTGAAAATATAAAACATAAATAAATGTGGATCATTATTATCTTCGTTTCAACATTGAACGTTATTATCTTCGTTATTGTATTCGTTTCATCACAAAGTAGGGTGAGACTCATCATGTCACCCTCAACGAAAATCTTGTCATACACAACCAAATATCCTGTCACCATTTCAAAAATACTATCATTTGTTTCGTGTTTTTTTTCATCTAAAAAACATTGTTTTTTCTCATCTTTCACTAAAACTTATTTCTAAATACAAAATTGAAAAATACAAAGAAAAAAATATAAAGCAAGAAAATAGTTTTCACACAAGATTTTTTGGAAACAATGAGGATAGATAAAAACGAAATCTTTTTTAACATTAAAATATTTATATATTTTTTCAAATTTGGATAAAAATAAAGTTTGTTAAAATATTTTATTTCTCAAATAAAATATTAATAAAAATAATAATTTTCTATTTTTTTTAAAATATTTCGTTTTTTATTTTATTTGATAAAAATTAGTCATTTTGGGCATGAATGTAATATTTTTAGGCATAATCGCAATTTTTTTAGGCATTTTTGCAAATCGAAAAAAAAATGGTCATATTTACAAACGGATTATCAAAAAGGGGCATTTGGTACTAATTCCCCTATATTATATTTTCCATATAAGTATTTAAGTTATACAATATCTAATTATAATTTTATTGTTTTTAAGTATAATAGTCGTGCATGGCACGACAGGTTAAGCTAGTAACATATATATACACAAGTTTTCTTCATGAAATTAAACTTTATTCAATACCAAGATATGTAGTCCGATCCGTTTCTTAATATATATGTATAATCTCGCTATTAAGAAATACTTGTACACAGGCGGGAAATCCTTGAACTTATAAGGAACTATCGTAATAATATATATATATATATATATATATATTCTGGGAAATGAGGAAAATCTTTGCACTTTTAGGTACATTTTCCCGGATAATATTAAAAAAATCTTAATAAAGTACATAAATGGCAAATTTCATAACAAAAAACATATTCCATTAATCACAAACATGTTTAATTGAGCAGAGGGAGTATTAGAAAAATCCTTACAACAATGGCAGGAACGACGGAGAAGGAGCAAGAGACTTTGCCACGCGAAATGGAGTCCACCTTAAGAAGGCGGCACACTAGATCCGAATAGAAGTCCTTCGTGTGGTCAGCTCGGCCTGGGAGGCTCGGGTCGGATACTCCAAGTTGTGTCACGAAGGACATGAGTCGGTCCACATGGGCCGGTTTCATGTCGCCGGAGATGGTTGTTTTTGTGGTTGCTTTGGTGTCCGGTTCATTCGCCACCGCCTTTTTACGATCCATCAACGTTTTTGTTTTTGTTATGAAACCTTTCTGATCCCTCTATATGACTACATGTTAGGTTTGAATTGCTTTGCTAGTGAACGTGATGTTGGGTACGTAGTTTTACGTGGTAACTTTATGTCCATTCATTCGACCAAAAATCTTTATGCACGTTCACTCATTCGATCGATCTACTGTACGTCCATAATTCTGTGGACAAGAAAAAAAAAACAAATCACTTACAGTATCGATTAAATAATTTGGCTGACCAAAGGGGCCCAAACTTTATATGTTTTGTTTTTATTCATTAATTGGTAAGTCAATAATACATATGTATGTAAGAGATCATTGGTTTGTTTTTTATAATACTAGGTAAAAGCCCCGTGCGTTGCACGGGGAACGGTTTTGCAAAACCGTTGCAGCGTTGAGTTATTTTGTGTATGTGTGAGCCGAGATATGTATATGGGATTTTCATTATGGGATTTTGAAGGCTTAAAATGAGGTATTACAACAGAAGCAAAAACAAATGATCAAGGAAAGATCGGAACGAACAAGTCAAAAGTCATCACAAAAAGAGCCAAAAGTAATAATTAGAGCGGCAGGAGCACTACACATAACGCAACCAATAATTCAACAATTGAGCTATCAGCAGCACCTTAGTAGTAGCATTGAAAAAACAAGATTAGACCCCTGAAATACACCAAATAATGCTCCTGCCAGCAATCAAAAACTTGTGCTCCTGCAATCAAGTTAGAAGGAACACTATTAGTTTCAATAGCTAGAAACAGAAAAACAACAAAATATTATACAATGAATCTCAGCCTGGAGTAAATCAACAGGAAGAAGTTCGAGACTATCGATTTAATGCAGTCAAACTTCAAGAAAAAAACAACAAAATATTTGAAGTTTGGTGGGAGTATTAGGTACTAAAATTAAATAGTACGTTATCCTTAAGGTCACTTCAATTAAAAATATAAGAAGAAAATAAATCCATGTAATTGCCGTATTCCAGCTCAGTACTTGTAGGTTGAACTCATTCAATACTATCACCCATTCTTGAATTTTGACTCTTGCAAGTTATATAAAAAATACCAAATGCTATTCCCGTTGAGCTGAAAATTAAGTAAACTCTGATGATTAGGCTCATAACTCAGGCTTGACATTTAGGACTTTTTCAAATTGTTTTATGAGCTGAGGTGGAGACATTTTATCCTTTTCAGCACCAAGAAATGAAATAGGAGCCTTAGTACCTGTAGCATTTTGGATAACAACAGCATTACTCCTGGCTTGTAAAAAAAAGATAGGACAACACCATCAAAATGTAAGAAAGCAAAACAATACATAAAAGATTCTGTAATGAGCTTAAAAACATATATTATGCTAGATACTAAATACAATGCTGAGTGAAATGCGTAAAAAATAAATTGTTCAGCTTACCTAAATTCAAGGAAAGTAGGCTACTGTTCTCCAAAGCGAAGGGTATTCACAACAATTGTAAGCAATTTTCTTTTTCTTCATCACAAATGCTCCCGATTTGAGGGACACAAACTTCTTGTTCTTCATGCTATGAATGAAAAGATAAGGTGTATGATCCGATATTATTAAAAAATATAAACCAAATTATAGGCTAGACTAAATAAGTTTTTTTTGTTGTAAAAGAAAAGGTATAAATTCATCTATTCAGTTGCATAAGCTTGTGGGTAATAAGCATTATCTGTTATGAGCTGAACACAGTCGAAGGCCTATTCTTTTACCTGAACAGGGGAGGCAGCAACCAACAATTCAGCGACTCCTCCGCCCACAACATGGCCATCTGGGCTAGCTAAGGAAACACGCATACCTCCTGACCTATTTCTGATCCTCGCCAATTTCAGAGGGCATGAAAGATCCCGTCAATGAAAGTATTTCAAAGCGACCCTGATTGATGAATCAGAAAAGCAACATTTAGAGGCAAGGAATGAACAATAAAGAAAGGAAAGTGATATAATGGATCATTATAATTCGAAATTTTGCTGGTCCTGCACCAAACACATTGTACAAAAAAGTAAGAGTACAACCACAGGTAAGAACATACAACAGTTACCATCAACACATTTCTCATCAAGAGCAATTATTTTAAACTTTCGTAAATCATTTATGACACTTGAATGCACAGGTTCTGGCATCTCCACTCTTCCTTACAGATAATAGATCACAACCTAGACAAAAAAGAACAAAGACTATGACTAATAACTTTACCAATTATTAAATAAAAATACATATTAAGCTTTTCCAGTTGCTCTTTCATTTTCTTAAGATCCACACCAATTGACATATACACCAGAGCAAAAAAAAAAAATCAACATCTGCAAAATTCATAAGCATAAATTTAACACCAAATGGCCACCCACCTATATACTTGAGAGTTATCTCCTCCTTCACCGTTTTAACACTACCCTGTAGAAAATAATAATACGGAAAATAAAATGAACTTTGTGGAACATTATATATAGACCACATTTTCCATAACATAAACAGGATTGACATGTGATGATCAAACAACCAGTCTGTAATGTTAACACAAAATGGATGTTCAGTACCCTCGATGCAGCAATAGTTGTATTCTCAGGGACCTCAGGCAATAGTTGAGGCACAATGAAGGACTTAATTGATAGCTTCACTGGTGGAAGAAAAACATAGAGAATATAAGGTTCTCCATGACAGAAGAGCAAAGATGCCAGGATTATATAAAGATTGAATAAGCAATGCGTAGAATTCTAAATGGGTAGAATTCTGAATAAAAAACATCAAGACAAATACATCAGCTACATTCTGAATTTAAAATAAAGAAAAAACAGCTACCAAAATTACCAAGTTTCTAGGCCAGCCTCCTGAGATCCTTTTCCTGCAGCATGACAAATGTGAAAGCATGAAAACCTTTGAAAAATAGAAGATAACCACAAATGACTGTAGGCAAGATGAGTTCAACCGATTACATTAATTAACTTTTGTAATTAACTGTTGAACGTAAATTGAAGTACCTGATTTTTAAAGTTCCTCTAAGAAGATGGCCTTCTCTATGTTTTTTATCCAAAGCTCAGGCTCCATTTCCATCACCGTACATGAACAAAATTGGCAAGCAATGAACTGTATTTTAGATATGAACCAAACTTTAAACTACTTTACTGAGCTCAAAAGATTAATTAGTTTTAATGGCACTGTGCTGGGTTGGTGCAGGAATTTGATCCGTCTGGCCTCCTGAATCTCCTCTATGAGCTCGTTGACGTCCTGAGATCAACAAAAGATAAAATAACAGTTAGAATTATTCCCAAAAAGGCTTGGCGTTTACTTGTAAAAACATTGCATTGCTTATGAAATGATTGAAAATCAGTTCACAAACCTGTTTCCCACAATCTGAGCTAATGTTTCTTCTTCCTCAAGAATCTCTCCAAAGCTTTGTACAACTACTCTAGCACTCTTCATCTCAGCACAGGCGAACGATCTTTCTTGGCTCACCAATCTCTTAGCTTCTTCAGAAGCCTGTAAGGTGGAACCAAGACCAACTGATTTAGTAGTTTATAAGATTGAAAAAAAAGGCAATCAATGTTGCACTTCTTTTCATAGCAGTACAACAAAAATGTCAAAAATACCTACTTGAGGAAGTTTGCTAGCTTTTGTACTTCAAATTTCTCCTAAATCAATTCGCCTTCTTCCAGAGTTAGCTTAACTACCAAAGCATGTCAAATTTCTCCTGATCAATTCACCTTCTTCCTGAATCAAGAATTAAGATTTTCTACAATGCATGTCTGAACAATGTATACATTTAAGCAATAGAAACTGAAAAATGGGAAAATGTAGGAGGCATAAGCAAAATAAGACAGTACTGGTTTTATCACATCTTAAAACAATATAACTCAAACATGAGAAAGTAATGTCAAGCTTATAAGCAAAATAAGACAGTACTGGTTTTATCACATCTCCACATCATCTTTGTTACAGCCTGCCAAACGGCCCCTTAAAGACTCCAAGGCATCTCTGAGATTTTTCAAAAGAACATGCCCCTCCAGAAGTGTACTTAGAAGAATTTAGGTAAGATTTTCAAACTTGGTAGCAATTTTACCTCATCAGCATAGGGATTTCCATTGAAGGTGAAGCAATGAGAGATGCTACCATTGACATTTCCTCCAAAGCCCCACGTAGGAAAATGTTTGTCAGAATCATAAGAATGTATGATTTCTCCCACATTAATTATAGCCTACAAATTGAATGAAAAATTAGGATAAAAATTTCAAATCAGCTAGCTAAAAGTAAAATTGTCACCAATTTGCATATCCATCTTTTATCCAGACGAGTAACATTGTAAATGAATGTAAAATCTATCAGCACATAACTCAGTAAAATGATAGCCACATTACCTGCTGGTAAGCATTAAAGCGACCCGAGGGATCAATATAGCGCAAAGAATTTGGAGTTTTAGGGTTTCCATTTGATGCTGGAATGAGGGGCATAAAAAAAAAGAGAAACTTCTTTAGAACAAGAAATGGGAAAAAGAAACATAACACACACAATATATCTCCATGTCTCTTCAGTTTCTGTTCAAGAAAATGAAACCGTAATGTGAAACTCTCTTTTCCCTTATCAGGACAGTCTTTACTGTTAAGGACAATATAAGGCCATATTATAAAAAAAAAAAAGTTTCAAACTCTCTTTTCCCTTATCAGGACAGTCTTTACTGTTAAGGACAATATAAGGCCATATTATAAAAAAAAAAAAAAAGTTTCACTCAGCATACCATTCCTTTGTATACAGGCATCCCTAACTCCTCATGATCAAGCCTCTAGCAATCTGTCAGTTGCTCTCTTCTTCACAAAGATACTGAGCTCTCTTCTTCACAAAAATAAGACATGAAATGAGATTATCAAACAAGTAATTCAATAAGAAGCCCTTCAAGGAAGAACCCAAAGTCCAAATCTTGCATCTGGATACAAAATCAGAGCTATTTAAAGAAATTGTTATGTTCGTATTAAAAAAACGTACCCAACCACAAATTCAATTTCACAAGTAAGTTTCAAAACTGAAACATGGCAATGAATTGAGACCTTTGTATACAGGCATCCCTTTGAAATAAGCCTCCTCATGATCAAGCCTCTAGCAATCTGTCAGTTGCTCTCTTCTTCACAAACATACTGAGCTCTCTTCTTCACAAAAATAAAACATGAAATGAGATGATTAATCAAGTAATTCAATAAGAAGCCCTTCAAGGAAGAACCCAAAGTCCAACCAACCTTCTACCAAGTACTTTGGAGTCTTAACAGCTAAAATCTGGTCAAAACTACGCAGCTCCAGTTTATAAATTTGCATGAGCCTGTTCAATTTCATCAATGATGAGTTGTATAAACTATTAAGCAATGGCATTAAGTAGAGAATAACATCAACCTTGTTATGTAGAAGGTTTTTCCAATTGAAGTCGACTTTCTCATTCAACTCCCATCCGTAGCTCCTTGCATCCTACAAAATCACAATCATCAAGGACCAGAAATACACCAAACACCATATTAATTTATTAAATAGCTCCATGGACTTGGAACAATACCTGAAGTTGACCACCAAAAACAGCTCCTTAAACCAAAATCTGTTTGGGAACAAAGCAAGCCATTTAATTTGTTGTTTGATCAAGTTTTGACGAATCAAGTTTCCATGAACCCGAACTCTGTTAAACCGTAAACCCAAAAGGGAAATCTCAACTATAACCCCCAAAACGTTTCAAGCATCTGGAATATCATGAGTTGGAAAGTAGGAAAGTATGGATACAGCACATGTACCTAATTGCTCAGAAAGTCATGGAGGACGATAAATGGAGGTTCCCAGCTAACAATTTCAGGCTTGATCTGCATTAAATAAATGCAAAGATGAATGCACCACACAGCTGAAGGCAACACAAATTAAGCACCGTATAAAACAATATGGCGAATTGATGGAAAGAATAGAATGCACAAATACGCAATTCAGCAAGATGATTGAAAGCCCCAATTACAAAGCACTGAAAAGAGAGCACAAAACCTAAAACTACACACCCAAAATCTGCCAAATTCCACAAGAATACAACTCCACAACCAAAATGCATCGAAAACAAATAACTTGAAAAATAAGCAACTCTAAAAAAAATCGACCCACTTTTTGCTTCCCCTCTTTGATGAGCCGCCACCAACCCGTCGAGCTTCAGAACTGCAATTCGGAACAAGAAGATCAAACCCGACGAAACCCTAATCAATCCCCAAATTAGAAATCTCAACACCCTACGAAACCCTAATTTCTGAAGAAATGAAAATCCGATTGAAACGAATAGAGCTGACATGTGGCGCCAACTGGAAGAAGCAGGCGACAAGACAAACCTAAGTGAAGAAGCACCTGACGACGAAGGCCAAACAACCCTCTTTGATGAACCGCTACCAACCCGTCGAGCTTTAGAACTGGAATTCGGAACAAGAAGATCAAACCCGACGAAACCCTAATCAATCCACAAATTAATCCGCAATTAGGAATCCTAACACCCTACGAAACCCTAATTTCGAAAATCCGTTTGAAACGAATAGAGCTCACCTATGGACCTGACAAAGGCGATGAAGGTTACCGGCGTCAACTGGAAGAAGAAGAAGGACCTGACGAAGGCAGCGTCAACTGGAAGAAGAACCTAACGGAAGCTACCGGCGGAAACGGAACTGGCCGATGAAGAACGAGGAAGCCAGCTTACGACCTCGTCAGGAGACAGAAGGAGAGGATGAGGATTAGGATGTGGAGCTCAGAATGCGTCGAGGCAGCGAACAACAAGGTCGCTCTTTGATGAACGGCCGAAATCGACAAGAGGACCCTCTTTGATGAACGGCCGAATAGAAGGAAGGAGGCGGTGGAGGGAGGGGAGATTTAGACGTGAGACGGAGGAAGGAGGGACGGACAGCACGTGGAACAGAAAGAAAGCAAAGCAAGAGGTAGCCGCTCTACAGGGAAGGAGGAGGTGGAAGAAGCAAGGAGTGGATGAACGGCCGAGATCTGCAAAAACACTGTTGATAGTAAAATTAGTAAAATAAACGGCTGACAAACGAAGCTTCCCGTACATTTATATATGTGTAGATGTAGATATAATAAAACTAAAATTTTGAAACTAAAACGTGCAATTGAATCCAATTTCCCGACTTGAGATATCGACATTCAGAAACAAAAATGAAGATACGACCATCAATTGCATATTTGCATATGAACGTATGATCTATTAGGCTATTAGCTACAAATTATTGGCCAAATAAATATGTAATATATCGATCTCGCATTTAATTTAGATTGAAGAAGCTTTATTCCTTGTCAATAAATTAAAATAGAGCGTAAGAATTTTCTATGTATTATTAGGAACACGACATTTCTGCTAAATTTTAGAAGAAAATGTTTGTTTCTAATAAAAGGTTCTTGGGTTGATTTTAGTTTCCTATACTTGGTTAATTAACCTAATGACTACTTGCGATCTAACAAACCCTATGACTTTCTCAAACCCCCTACATAATCGTCTAACATTTGATCGATCTCACCCTTCACCACAAGTTCCTTTCACTCAAGCCATGCAATTACTTTAAAACCCAAATCACAATCAAACCCAACTTTTCTTTTGTCACCCCAACATTACTCGATCAAATCACAATGCAAGAAACACATGATCCCTCATCAAGCCCTCTTGAACTCGAAAACCCGGTCGCAAGAAACCCCGAACCTTGTTTCAAACTCAAGTTACAACACCCCAAGTGCCTTAAGAAGGTGTTGTCCGCCATCGTGAGCGCCGGGTCCCACGCGAATGGGACCGCCGTCATGGAGGTTCTGGAGTCGGGTGTGATCGTGCGGGTGGCGCATGTGCACCCCGCGCATGATGTGCTCACTTGGCTTAAGATGAATGCGACGTCGTTTGAGTACTACGATTGTCGATGGAATTGTAGGGTGGGCGTGAATTTTGGTGAGCTTAGTGAGATGATCAATTCCGCTAGAGATGATGAGGCTGTCTCTATCTATGTGGAGGAGTCTTTCAATAATGCTATTCACTTTGCATTTCTAAATCAAAGTTAGTGTGCTAACTTTGCAAGCTCTCACTTTCATATTATAACGTTTGAAATAGTAATGTCAATAGTTTCCCGAATTTGGATAACATGTGGGAGTAAAGTTACGTGAATATATAAGTAAAAGTGCATCGTTTATTAGCAATATATATAAAGGTCACATTTATAAATGACACGACTATATATAATACATTGTGTACGTAGCAGTAAAAGTGCATTGTAAAGTGTAAAAAGGACATTTAAGTTATATGGAACACATCCAACGGCCGGTGATGTATCTCATATTACACGTAACTTGTATGATACACCCGATCCACCCTTATCGTCTCCCTCCCCTTGTAAAGGCATGTTATTATGTAGGGTTTGTGAGGATACATACTTTAAAAGATTTGATTATCATTTTTACACATGCGTGTGGCTCTCTAGGGACTTACTAGAGTTATAACTTGTACTCTTTTTTTAATTTTGTTGGATTGAAAAGAACAGACGAGGAGGAGTGTAGGAAAGGAAGCATGGACGCAACGGATCAAGTTAACATGGAGTCGTTAGATGAGACGTTAACCTTACATGAATTCAAAGTCTGTATAAAGACTTCAGATTTTGCTCACATTTTGGAGCATGCAAGGCTTAACAAGGAAACTAGTAAGGCTATATGTGTGACGCTTTTTAAACATACGTTAGGATTTGAATTAGAAGAAGCTAGAGACCTATATGATAAGTTAAAATTTGCAGTTCAGATAACAATGACGAGCACAATGGTGATGATGATATCAGGTTGCGAGACCCTTGTCCTAAGAGAAGAGGTAAACTGTTTGCTCCTTTTTAATCCATCAACATGTCATGATTGGCGTACATACAATTATATAAGATCGATGCATGAGTTACTTCTTCTATTATCAGTTGATTTGAGAATGGGTTTATGTACTACACATACTTGTATGTATACACGGCTTTGGTAATCAATCCATAGACTTTAACGATCTGAAATGTTTTGCACTTGCAGCATTATGAATGTGTGATAGAGGACGCGCCAACAAATATGATACATGAACTATGGTTGTCTTTAAACCACATCAACACATTCCTCTTGGGTTGCTCACTCTTGACGGCCTCCGTCTGGATACATGATTTGCACTCGAGGTTTCTCGCCCCGCCTCTTCTTGAGTTTCCTCTTCCCGATTTGGGCAACCTTTTTGTCTACTTGCCCCTCCCTTTTCTTGTTTGAATTTTTATTTAATATTTTTTTTTTGTTGAGGGTCATGAGAGTTGAACCTGTGACCTCTGTGTACTACCCTTGGAGCTATATACTTTGAATTTCCATTTAATATAAGCACATGTGGTATACACTTTGAATTTTTTACATGAATTAATACAAATTCTTACACTTCAATTCCCTCTATATGTTTAATTACCTATTCGTTGGTAAACATTCTTCTATTACATGACTTGTAGAGTTTTTAACATGACTTACACAAATTCTCACCCACTGATAATATTGCTTGGTCTAGAAGTTCTAAGAGCATTCACAATAAAAGGAAAAAAATAATGATCGAGAATACTATTGAAAGTCTTTCTTTCACTGTAGTTAAATGTATATAAGTGTCATTTTTTGATACTATTGAATTTGTTCAATAACTCGATGATGAATTTACAAGGTATAAAGGGGCTATACACAAGTTGGCAAGTTGCTACATGTCTTTTTAACCGTGTGCAAAATAATGATCGAGAATACTATTGAAAGTGAAATCTCGTTCTAATATATATACACTTAAGTAAAACATAATATTGCTATGCAAACAATGAATGAATGTGTGTTCTACCATAACAAAATTTTGTTGTTGCTCTTTAATTCCCATCATGGTGATAATTTATACTCATTTTATTTGTTAATCTCGTAGAAAAATACTGAAAAAGTCAAAGTCAAAAGGAATAATTCCTTCCTTGATCCTTTTGTCTTTAGAATTGGATCCGGTTTTGCATTTGTTTCAACTATCCTTATTCCTAGTACTATTCTACAAATTTTATATTTTGTGTCATCTTCATCATATTTTTACCATCCTATATAAAAAGTCAATGCTACAAGATATGTTGTCCCTATTCAACATCAATTCAAACACTTTCAAGTGCAATTTTTATCATTTACTTTTTACTAAAAACACTTTGATCACAAGTTCACAACACGTTATAATAACATATAAGATACTTGAATCATTCCATTTAACATCATTGTCTATATAGCTGAAGACAAATCACCTCTTTTGGACAAAACTAAACATTTTCAATCCAATCCAATCATATTAAATTTTGAAGTTTCTTCCTCCGTCCATCGTTAAGAAAAGTCCACCATTTCTCCATCTTTTTCTTCATAATTAATTAATTAATTAATTAATTCCCTTCTTTTCCAACTCCCAACTCCCCTTCCCATTTCTCTGCATCATCTTCTTAACGGAAATTCTTTCATTTTGTCCTGGGTCCAAAATCTTGTAAGAAATTCTTGAAAGGGAGATGTTTTTGTGCTACAAATTTCCTTGTTCAGCTTAATTTCACGGACTTTTTTTACTGGGTTTTATTTTATTTCCAAAAGGGATGATGAAATCAAACGAGTGATACATCATCTGAAGTGGGGTTGAAAAGCGAAGAAGAACAAAGCATTGTTTATGACAAGATTTTTGTGGCAGTTGGCAAAGAAATGAAAGAGAACAAGCTCAATGTTACATGGGCTCTGCAGAATTCTGGAGGCAGGGAAATTTGGTTAATCCATGTCCTAGCTCCACTTCAGATTACTTCACCCGGTAATGACATGTTATAGTTGGTAGTTAATTGGGTTTTACTTTAGTTTAACTAAGTGTATTACTGTATTAGTTTCCTCTTGTGCTAAAATTTACTTACTTCTTGTTGTAACGAGAGATCGAACGAGAACAATAAAGCAAGAACGACACACAGATTTACGTGGTTCGGTAACGGTGTGTTACCTACGTCCACGGGCAGAGAAACCGTATATTATTATGGAAGACAGAATTCGGAATACAGAGGTCTAGGTATTTCGAGAGCTTATATAGTGACTCAAGAAACCCTAGTTACAACTATGGGCCGCAGGCCCAAAACAGATTGCGATAGGCCCACAAACAGAAAACATAGTGTACCGTGTGGCCCGGGGGCGACTCCGCCCCCCCGGACCCCCAGGCCAGGGGGCGCGTCGCCCCCCTGGACCCCCCGACTCGCTGACCGGGAAGCGAGACCCCCGTACTACCTGTCGCAGTGTGTGATTCAGATTCAAGGCATATTAACACTTCTTGTTTGTGTTTGTCTCAACAAAGGTGATGAAATTGGCATGTTATGAGTTCATTTCAAGATCCTTAATTATCGTCATCAACACTAGAAGAAATTGATCTTGCATTAATGATCGGGGTTTAGGCTCTTAATCTCTTGTTTATTAAAAAAAATTATGAATTATTGGATACATTGGAGATTTATTGAGTCTGAAGTTGTGGATGTAGAAATCTTGGCTATTCTATGGTTCATGTCACATATCTAAAGAAAATTGTCCTTTTTTTTCTGATTAAAATTCCAAGGTAAGATAGACTCGTTATTAATTGTGTGAGTGTGATTAAGCTTATGAACTTGATAATCCTAGGTGTAAAACCTCCTAAGAACCAAGGAGGGAAGCTATTAATGGCAGACGACGAGGCGAAATCCTTAGACACCTATGTTGAACATTGTCGCAAAGCTGGGGTAATTAGTTATAATTATCTCAACTTAATCAAACAACATTCAATTCATGATCTAAATTCTGATAATTTTTTTGTAATCTTAATCTTTTAGAATCGTGCACAAACACTATGTACAGAAGCAAACTCTATAGAGGAAGGGATAATTATTACACTTATATCCGAGAAGAAGATTGGCAGACTTGTGATGGGAGCAGCTGCAGAAAATAAATATAAGAAGTAAGTTTAACTATTTATGTGATTGATCTTAAGACTACTAGAAAACGCGGCCATTTTCGACACTTGTGGAACGACACCAGAGGCATGTGTCGGTAAGAAAATGTGTGCGAATTACCTTGCTAAAATTACGACAGGTCAAGGTGTCGTAAATTACCCTGCTAAAACTTAGGTACTTATAAGTACCTAAGTTTTGTAAGCTATAGCCTATCAAAATGATAAATGGACCTTAACCAAAATGTGTAAGACATATTCATTTGATTCAAAATTGTGTTTCAATGCAGGAATATGAAAGAACTCAAGTCACAAAAAGCCATGTATGTGTTCTCAAAAGCGCCTGCTTTTCGTCAAATCTGGTTTGTATGCAAAGGTTCTCTTGTTTGTACAAGGTATACTTGCCATAATCTTCTCATGATCGATTAAGGAGATTAATCTTGGTGATTTAATCAAGGTTAACTGAAATCTTTAGTTTTGCCCATTATTCATAGGACAGGAGCTAAACCAGAATCAAGTTTTTCAAGATCACAAACAGTGTCTACATCGCCTGTTGATATACCTCAAGCTACACACAAATCCAAATATCAATATTCTGATAGAGTTTCAACTCCAAGAAAGAGTCAAGGGAGCTTTGATGAATCTGATCACCTTTCGAGATTCGGAAGATCCACGTTGTTGCAACCTTTCGCAACCTCGAAAGTAGTTGAAGTGTTATCACCTTCTTCTAGTGTGGCATACGGAAGAAGTGATTTGGAGGTTCTACGACTTCCTCATGATGATCATTTTCTCGATTCCTCCTCTTCTCTCGACGCGAAACCGTCACCGGTATGGCTACTTTCGAGTATTATCGCGGTTCTAGGAACCGGGCTTAGCTAGGCTTTGTAACATTTCGTTTATTTTAAGGGCTCTATATATAAATGGAAATGTCTCAATAATGAAGTTCATCTCAAAGCTTGCTTAGTGTTGTTGTATGTTTTTCCCAGAGAAGAAATGTGAGCACACTCTCTGATCAGCTTTATAATGTCATGACAAAGGCTGATAATCTTAGGATGGACATCATTAATGCGGTTCACAAGGTAAACTTCTTAATGTACGTGTTTCCTCTTAAGTTCTTTTTTTACAATATTGTGTTGTTTCCAATGTATTTCCTAAATTCAAGCACATTATTAAATGTTTTCCTAACCCTCAAAGTAAGATTGATTCTTAAACACTCGAATTCATACCCGAACCATCCAGATTTATCTCTAGACAATCCCTCATCCCGGTTTAGTAGGATTCATTTCCTTCATGCCACGTCCTATATATGGTGCTCCTTTTTGACATCTCATGAGTCGAGCCACACCCGAGCCATACCCAAACAATTCAACCCATGTTTGAGCATCACAAATATCGAACAAACAAACCCATAACCTATCAACTTAAAAAGAGTCAAGTCTTGGGTACCAACCGGAATAAGTTAAACTCGCGCATATGTTTCCATGTAAACTTGTCCAATTAAGTGTCACTTGGGCATGCAGGGAGAAGCACTGGAGAATTTATACCATGAGGAGCGCATGAGAAGGAGAGAACTCGAGGAAGATCTTTCTAAGAAGAATGAGGAGCTTCATTTCGTCTCAAATCAAAGCTATTCTCTTCAAAGGGAACTTGAGGCCTACAAGAAAGAACGAGATGAGTTGGTAAGAGATTTAGACAATGCATTGTCCGAAAAGGAGCGCCTAAGAAGCCAATTAGTGGAGCGAATGCATCCCACAAACACAAATGTGTCCAAGTTGTTGTACGCTGATTTCTCATTCTCAGAGATCAAAGAGGCTAAATCTGATTTCAGCCAATCCATGAAAATAGGAGAAGGAGGATATGGAATCACGTACAAAGGTCTTCTTCGTCACACTCAAGTCGCCATAAAGGTACCGAAGCCAAATAGTTTGCAAGGTGCTCGAGAATTTAACCAAGAGGTAAGATTATGTGCATATACAACAATAGCATGATATATGCCTTATCTTGGTGCTTATGTTATAGTTTGTGTCACGTTTTGTAATCATAATTTCAGGTGGAGATTCTAAGCAGATTGCGACATCCAAACATAGTGACACTAATCGGAGTTTGTTCGGAGGCATCCACTCTCATATACGAGTACGCCCCCAATGGAAGCCTCGAAGATCGGCTCGTGTGCAAGGACAACTCCCCACCACTTTCGTGGCAAGCCCGAGTGCTTATAGCGCAAGAGCTTTGTCGATCTCTCATCTTCCTCCAGTCGAGCAAACCCGAAAGCATCATCCACGGTGATCTCAAACCCGCGAACGTCCTCCTTGATGCTAACTTGTCGTGCAAGTTAAGCGACTTTGGGATCTGTCGCAGGATAAAGCCAATGACTGATGGTGCGACAATGCTGCACCTAACCACCCCGAAAGGCACGTTTTCGTACATGGATCCTCAGTTCCTCTCAACCGGAGAGCTTTCGCCGAAATCGGATGTGTACTCGTATGGTATCATACTATTGAGAATGTTGACGAGTAAGTTGGCTATGGCTATAAAGAAGGAAGTGCAACGTGTTTTGGAAGAGGGTAATTTGTGTGATATCATGGACACGTCGGCTGGAGAGTGGCCGATTGAGCAGGCCACGTGGATGGCTGAGCTAGCACTGAGGTGTTGTGAGGTGAACAGAAAGGACCGACCCGATATTGCCACTGTGTGGGAGACTATGAATCGATGAGACTGTAGTACATTTTGAAAACTAATTCTCTAATATATATATCTTATGAGAGAAAGAGTCATGTAGGAAGGATTGTTGTGGTGAGAAATAGGAATAGATCTCCACCGTCCGATCTAACGGATCCAATGGCTCAGATTTAATCAAATTTGACAATTAAATTCCCCCCCCCCCGCGCGCGCGTTTTCGGATAAAACTGTATTTTCAGAATTTTTTTTTCATTTCTCATTTACGCATTCTCTCTCCTCCCGAATTCTCTCTGTTTGTGGAACTGCTCCCGACTTCATCTCCCCTCAAATCTTCACGGTTTTCGCTCGATTTTTCGCTCGTTTCCTGCATTCAAACTGCGATATCTACACTCAACAATGGTGAGATCAGTGAATAAAAAGGCGACGCCTAGGCGAGCGCCTCTCGCCTAGGCAGTAAGGCAATGGCCTCATTGCCTTTCATAGGTCAAGGCGGGCAGTTTCCAAAAGGCGAGCGCCTTTTCCGCCTAGGCACTCGCCTCTCGCCCGCTCGCCTTTAGCGCCTTTTGGTAAAGTATTTTTTTAGAATAAAATAAAACAAAAATATTTTTAAAATAGTAGTAAATTTTTGAATCTTTGTTAATTTTAAACCTAACTATAAGTAAAAGAAAACAAATAGACATCTTCAATCGCATGATTTGTCTTCTATCAAATCTACCTATGCATAAGTTAACACTAAGTGCTTAGTTATGATGATTAAGATGTCTAATTTATAGTTTTTCATTAATTAATGTATATATATGTGTGTTCTAATATCCAAAACTTAGGATATATACATATTGCATTATGGAGCGCCTTGATACAAAAGGCGTTCGCTTTTCGCCTCTCGCCTCTTGCCTAGGCAATGAGACCTATATCGCCTTTGTTCGCCTTTCGCCTTTTTATTCACTGGGTGAGATCGAAGTCGTCTCCTGCAAACACGCAAGGTATGCTCAATTCGAAACCCTAGGGTTCGGTTTTTTTTATTTTTGCTTGTGTTCGAACTCTAATTTTTTGATTCTGTGTATTTTCACTTGTTTTTCCTTCGATTCTGTGTAATTTCACTTGTTTTTCCTTCGATTTTGGTTCTGAGTGATGTTATTGAAGTCGTTTCGAATCGGTTATTTGCGATTAGTTTGTGTTTAGTTGATTTGTTGCTATAGTTCATGTATTTTTGTAGTCATTTGCTTGTTTTCGTTCGAATCCACGTCTGTTTCTTGTTGATTCTTTGCATAACTTTGTAGATCTGTGCTTATACGTACCGGATATATGTTCAATTGATCATGTGTGCATGTATTTTTGGTTGTAGATTTGGTATTTTTGTTCAGATCTGGAACTGTTGAGTTTGTTTATCTCGGTTTGTTCATCTGTGTTATCTATTTGTGCAACTGTGTTACTAGTTTGTGTATTTTTATTGCATGTTTGTTAAATTCTGCAATATATTGAACCGTTTTTTGTGTTAATTTGTGTTTGGTTTTGTTGTGAAACTGATATATCTATTTGTGCATTTGGTCTGGAAGTTTTGTTCACATAATTGTGTTACTTTGTGTTTGGTTCTGTTGTGCAACTGATATATCTATTTGTGCAATTGATATATCTATTTGTGCAATTGGTCTAGAAGTTTGTGCAACTGATTGCGTTAATTTGTGTTTGGTTTTGTTGTGCAACTGGTGTCTCTATTTGTGCAACTTATATATTTATTTGTGCAACTGATATATCTATTTGTGCAACTGATATATCTATTTCTGCAACTGATGTCTCTATTTGTGCAACTGATATATCTATGTTTTGGAAGTAAATGTTCCAGAACAAATTGTACAAGATCTTTGTTTTGGAAGAATGACTATTGGAGATTTGCCTCCTCCAGTTAGAAGAGGTTGTTCAAGCCATCTTCCAACATATTCTACTTTTGTTGTTCAACTGATATCAATGCCTTTGTGTAATTGCTTTAGTCTGTTTATTTCAACTCTTTACCAACTGTTTTATTCATCCAAGTCTGTTCCTTTTTTTTTTTTTGCAGAGCTTAGATCAAAAAATACAAATGATAGTCGTCTTAACACAGAGATACCTGTGTTAAGAAGTGGTCGCACCACTGTGCTTCCACCAACGACGTCGTCAACTAGCCTCAGCGAGAGCTCAGGTGATGTTGTTCTGGTTGAGAGGTTGCAGTCCTTGAGATCTGCAAAAAGGGATGTTGCTGAGGTGAGATCACCAAAGCAATCTCAACCTCCGACCCCTAAATCTGCAAAAAGGGATGCTCCACCGAAGCAATCGCAAGCCAAATCTCCCATCCCTAAAGTTGTACAAAGCAAGGTTGCGTCTTCATCTCAACAAAAATCCTCTGCTCCGAAAAGGAAGGCTGAGGTTGAAAAGGCTTCTACATCCCCATGCTCCCAAAAAAAGAATCAAAACTCTTGCTCAGAAGCAAAGGTAAATTATTCATCTGTTTGAGATATGCAACTAAATTAGACATTTGTACAAGTATCTGTTCACATTTGTGCAACTCTGTTATGTCAACCATATTGCTTGCTGTTTAATTTTGCTTCATGTTTGTGCAACTGAAATGCTCATTTGTGCAACTGAAATAGATAATTGTGCAACTCTGACGCAAACTTGTGCAATCTGTTCTTTTTATTTCAGGCCTGTTAAAGAACCAAAGCTGACTTTTGATGATCTCCCTCAGCTTGTTTCAAGATGTTCCATTGCAATGCTGTATGAGGTTATGAAGTATTGTAAGTCGCATGAATCCAAGAAGAAATCCCTTATTGAGATGGGATTTGAGCATCTCTTGGAATGAGATTTTTATGAGCTTCCTAGCCGCCTGTGTTATCATGTGATCGACAACTTCAACCCTGCCACTAGAATGCTGAAGGTTGCTGATTCTGATGTTCAACTTACTCCGGAACTTGTGCATTCGTATCTTGGTTTGCCTCGTGGCACCAAGAAGGTTAAAGTTTTGAAGGTTCAAACAAAGTCTAGTTTGTTCATTCCTTTTATGCGTCATTTTGTTGATGATAATGGAATCCCTGTACCCATTGCTTTTCTTAAACCACAAGATGTATTTAATGTGGTCAAGAACTATAAGAACGGCGGGATTTGGTTCCGTCGTTGTTTCATTGTCTTGTTTTTTACTCTGTTTGTTGAGAGTATCCAGAATGGTGGTGTGAACACAAAGGTTCTGGATGCACTTGTTGATGAAGATGAGATTTGTAATCTTGACTGGTGAAGTCTTCTTGTGGAGAAGACGATTGAAAATGTCGAGGCGTGGAAGAAGAGGAGTTCGCTGAATGGTCTTTTCAGAGGCTCTCCATTGCTTCTTCTGGTATGATTCAGCTCTTTTTTCACTTTTTTTATGTACTGTTGTGTTGCATATTTTGTTCCACTGTTTTTGTAACTCATTTGCACATCTGCTATACTGTTTTGACCTTTGTTTGTGCAACTGTGATTTTGTGACTCAATTGCATATCTGCTATTCTTTTTTGACACGTGTTTGTGCAACTATGATTGATATTTGTGCAACTGTAATTCACATTTATGCAACTGTAAATTTGTTACTCAATTGCACATCTGCTATACTGTTTGACACGTGTTTGTGCAACTGTGATTTATATTTGTGCAACTGTAACTCACATTTGTGCAATTGTAATGCACATTTGTGCAACTGTAGTATACATGTTGTTAATTTGATTTCAAATGGTTTCTATTACAGCTTATATACTGTGACTGCCTCTCATCCTACACCCAAGAGTTTGCACCAATGGCTTTCCCCATTGTCTCCTGCTACACCTCTCATATTTTCTCGAGGTGCCAAAAGTATGAAATGGACAGGGGCTCGTTTGGACAAGGGTTTTCTCGTCCTCCGTTTTTAATTTCAGAGGGCTCAACTTCTGTTCATGCCAATCACCCTAATCCTGGACCTTCTACTGCTGCTGCATATCAGGCTGGACCTTCATGCCCTACGCCTCCCGCCGATGATGTGGTACCTCCATGCTTTGAAGGCGATGTAAGCACATTTTTTCGTTGTTTTTGTTTTTGTTATTTTCATGTGTTTTTATCCCTTCATTTGTTGGGTTTTTCCTGATTTTTGTTATTTTTATGTGTTTTTGTTCATCTATCTCAGTCATTCGTCAAGGAGCATTTGAGGAGGGGGTTGGTTCTAGTGTCTGACATGAAGAGCTTCTTAGAGCACATGAAGCAGGTGCCCTCTGATATTGCTTCAAACAGCCTATTCCTCAAGGTCAATGGCGCGCTCGACAAGCTTGTTGGCATGAAGGATTCTTCTATTCATGTGGAGGATGAGGAGACTCTAAGCCAGCAGAGCTTTTGGGATGAGGCATCAAGGCTGTTGGATGAGATTGAAGCTGCACAGAAGGAAAAAACTTCCTATAATTTTGAGGTTCCTTCATTCTCTCTATTTACCCCGTCACCACAATCAGATTTCGATATTGTGGCTGACATTGTCAGGCAGACTGTGATGGCATGTCAGAAGGAGGTTGATTCGAGCAAGGAGGGTAGAGGGGAGAACAAGGCTGATGCTGGTATGTATTTTGTGCAACTCTTACTTGTGTTTTTTCATTTGGTTTCTACATTTGTGCAATCAAATGTAGCATTTGTGCAACTGTATTTAACATTTGTGCAACTACATATCTATGTTTCGTGCAGATGTTGGATCTTTGAACAAAAAAGTAATGTTAAAGATCAATCTAAAGCAGAAGAGAATTGAAGAGGAGATGATTCACCTGCAAGAACACCAACCACCATCAGCACAACAACAAGAACAACACCCTCAAGAACCACAAGAAAAAGAACAAGCACCATCACCACAACAACAACAACAACAACAACTACCACAACAACAACAATCACCACCACAACAACAAGCACCACAACAATCACCACTACCAGAACAACAAGAATTTGAGAAACAATGCCCACCACCACCAACTACAAGGACAACACCACCACCATCATCACCACCACCTGCAAAAAATAAAGAGGTGGAAGAAGGACAAGACCAGCACCACCAGCTTCAACAACAACCAATATTGGAGCAACATGAAGTACTTGAGCTACATGAAGGGGAAGAACAGTTAGCTGAGCTGCAGCAAAAAGATGTTCAAGCTCAAGGAGTTGAAGATGAAGCTGTGAAGGAAATAGTTGATGTTGATACTGGGAGCACATCTTCCCAGGTTTAAAAGTTTATTTTTGTAACTTTGTTGTCATGGATATTTATATCGGCATGCCTGGAAACTTGTTTGTGCAATTTCATGTTGATGACACTTTTTATGTGCAACATAGAAACTTGTTTATGCAACTTTTGTTGTAGTTTGTTCAATTCAGAATAATGTTTTGTGTAACTCGTGTGTGTATGTGGTTTCTGATTTGTTCAAATCTTTATGATATTTTTATGTGCAACCTGAAAACATATTTGTGCAACTGTTGGTTCAGTTTTGTTCAACCTAAAACCATGTTTGTGCAACTTATATGTGGTTGAGGATTTTCTGTTTTGTGCAACCTGAAATAATGTTTGTGCAACTGTGGTTGCCGTTTGTGCAACCTAAAACCATGTTTGTGCAACTGTGGTTGCCGTTTGTGCAACTATGGTTGCAGTTTGTGCAACTGTGGTTGCCGTTTGAAACCATATTTGTTTTTATTCATATGTTTCTGTTTTATTCAGCTCTGATCTATTGTTTTTTTTAATACTTAGTGCACAATCGATGAAGATTATATGTTATTAAACACACCCCCTGAACTGCACAAAGAGGTACCAATTGATACTCGAATGGGTGATGTCGGTATTGGTGTGGCTGTGATGGACAAGAGGATATCAAAGCCATCCGATTACTTCAAGTCACCATACCTCAACAGGCGCGTTGTTATATTTGAGAAGCCGTCATTCAATGTCGAAAAACTCTTCTCTTGGTTAACACGTGATATCACTGATGTTCAGAGGTAACGACACATTTTCCTAAGTTTCTTTTTTTTTTTTAGTTTTTGTTTTAATCTTGTGATATCTTGTTTTTTTGTAGCTCTATCGTGCTCAAAATGGGCAAAATTGTTGCAAAGAAACAGGATTTTAAAATGATGGCCATAGGTTGTGAACTCAGTACAAATATCATTGACATGTGGAGCACTTTCTTAAACATTGCTGACGAATTGCTAAAGAGTGATGAAAAGCCGCTGAGGTTTTTCTTGTCATCCGAGTACACGGTATGTATATGTTCATCTTATTGTCCTTTTTAATCAATCATAATACTGATTTGTGCAACTGTTATATTTGTAGACATATGTGCTATCTCCATTGTTGAATGGAGAAGAAGCCAATACATTTTTTGTGGCAATGGTTGATGATGCTATGAAGAAATTTAATGTGTTTAAGCCTCACAACATTGGTCTCGTAAGTGTCAATATCTCTGTGTCTTTTTAGTAAGACTATGTGTTAATCTCAATCTGATATTTTTTTGATTTTAATGTTAATCGTTCAGGTATTCTTCCCCGTGTGCTTTCATGGGCATTTTTACTGTATTGTAGTGAACCTAAGAAATTTAGGTTTGCACATTCTTGATAACTCTGCTTCAGAATCTAGTCTGGAAGAAAAGTATGGCTATGTGCCTTCTAAAGTGGTTAGTTCAATCCTGTCTCCTATTTGTGCAACCTGGTATCTTATTTGTGCAACCCAGTGTCACATTTGTGCAACCTGGTTCCATATTTGTTCAAATATACTGTCTTTACAAAATTTAAGGTTTTTTTTTTATTTTCAGAGAAAATTGATGGCTCATTATTTGAACCACCACAAAATGTATCACAAGGCTTCAGCTCTATTGGATGAAACTAAGGTTCCCGTGGAACGCTTAGAAATGAGTTGGAGGGACACATCCAACAGAATTGATTGTGGTATCTTCCTTATGCGCCACATGGAGACATACTTCGGTAATGGCTTAGCTGGGTGGGACTGTGGTCTGAGGAAAGAGGATCAACAACAGCTTGATGATTTGAGGAAGAAGTACTGCCATGAAATGTTGATTACTCCTTGGAACCTGTGCAGATCCGAAGTAGAGGAACACATAAAGAATTATGTTATTCCAGTGCCATTACCTTCACCCTCTCCAGCTGCAGCAAAGGGGAAGGGCAGGAGGGGTAGGGGTAGGGGTAGGGGTAAGAAGTGAATCATGACTATGATAGATGTAATTGGATACCTTTTAGATACTTTCGCTACTGTTTTAGATACTTTTAGAGGATTGTGCAATCCTGCATACTGTTTGTGCAATCCTGAATACTGTTTGTGCAATTGGTTGGATATATTGACGATTTTCTTATTCTACAACTCTGATATAAGTTTTCTGGTCAACTCTGGTGGTTTGTCTTGGTTGATATGACATGTCTTCAGATGACACCTTACTTTAGATGTTTCCCAATGCATAAGTTTGACTGGTTTTCAAGCTACCACCAATTTTTTTCAACATTATTTTTTATAACCCTCTCTCTCCAAGAATCCTGAGTTTTTCTTGTTCCACCACCATCTCTCCAAAGCATCCTAAGCTTTTTTTGTTTCAGTTCTCATGTCTAACGCAACACCTGTTACGTCCAAGAGGAGGAGGATCTCTGGAATTGTTCCTACCATATCCATTTATATTAAGAATGAGGTTATGTCAACTCAATTTCTGCTATGTATTTGCTTTTTCAACACTTTTGTTCAATTGTGTTTTTTATTTGTTCAATTCAAATCCTTATTTGTGCGGGTTATTGATGTAATTTTTTTCCCATCAGGCTGAGACTACAATTATACGTGTGTTAGCAAATCTAAAGGTGTATAGGCTGTATGCATACTATTACTGTGAAAGGCTCGATGTGCAACCAAGATCGATTACGTTATATTTCAATGACAAGCGTATTGATGAAGATAAAGATAGTGATTTCACTTGCCATCAGCTTGGGCTTGTTGATGGGAGTGAGATTAGAGCAGATTATGATGGAGGGGTGGTCTGATGAAGATGGAAATTAGGTTCTATGTATCAACTAAGCAAAGCTTTTGTTATCAATCTGCTCATGTATTTTCATTTCTCAGAACAATATGCTTTTTGTTTTGCCTGTCTATGTTTTGGTGGTTTGTGCAACTAGGAAATCCGTTTGTGCAACCACAAGTCATGTTTGTGCAACTATTAATATAACTAAAGTTCAAGCATACACGCAAAACAAACAAACTAGCAACTTCATTAAAACAGATCAACAAGTAGTAACTGTTTGTGCAACTAGGGAATCCGTTTGTGCAACCCATAACCATGTTTGTGCAACTAATATCAGTAGTATTTTTGTTCAAGCATACACGTAAAACAGATCTAATATTAGTGACTAGTGTGCAACTAGGAAACCCGTTTGTGCAAACCAAAACAATGTTTGTGCAACTACGTGTTAGAAGTTTTTGTGCATGTCTTGTTGTTGTGTCCAACCTTCTTGCACTTTGTGCAAGCCCTTTGTTCCTTTTCTGCTTTCTTCATTGATGTCTCTTTCCCTCCTTGTATTCTACCTTTTTTCTTTCTCCCCTTGGTTACCGCATGCTCAGGTGGATGCACTTGTACATCCTTGGGCTTGATTCCTAGGAAGTTTTGAATTTTGTCGTTTTTTGTTGATGTGGATGCTTCAACTGCGTTCTTGCTAGTGTACAGTTTGGTTTGTCCCTTCAGAACCTGTATTAACTCCTTGAGCTGCTCCGTGTTTCCTCCTATGGCATCGATGGTTGAATGTAGTTCACTTAATACCTCAGTCAACAGGATTTTTTTCTCATCCATCTTCTCTGATTTTTCAACAATTGCACCATCAATCTCGAAGGTTGGTGTCAGAATTGTTTTCTTAGTCCATCTGTTCTTTACGTATCGAGGAGGCACCTTCTTCAAGCCAATGTTTTTGAAAACAAGGAACATATGTGAGCATGGGATCCCCATATTGAGAAACTTGTTACACGTGCAATCAAACTCTTCGGTTGTCAGTTTGTGTTGCACAATGTACACCTTGTTAAAGTGACTCACATGATACGTATGGATGTGATCCTCCCTCACCAGATTTGTTAGGCCACATTCAAATACCGAAGCGACAATCTCCGTCTGAACACCATAGAAGACGCTAATGGTGTAAACAGAAGCGCAATACTTTTCCAACTCAAGCGGTGTATTCAGATTCGGAGAGCAAGTAGACGTTTCAAAGTCAAGCCTCCCTTGTTCATGTCTTTGTGAATCAATCGCACTCTCAAACTGCATCATGAAAATAACCAAAGACGACGTCTCCCCAATGAAATGTGAGAAGAAGTAGTTTTGGCTTTCAGAGCGTGATGTGGTTCTCAGGAGTCCACCCATTTCAACGTGATTGAAGAACGCAGGTATCCACAATCGACGTAGTTGATACATGGCCTGCAACCAGCTGTTTGATTCAAGCTCAAACTCAGATATAATTGATCGCCACGTCCCCTCGAACTCTTCACAACTAATCTCATTGCTCCATACAAGCTTGTTGAACTTGCTTCTAAACCTTTCGTCGTCAGCTATATGACTTGTGACCTTTGCCGGTATTTTGAACATTATGTGCCACATGCAGAAGCGATGCACAACAGTCTGAAACACCCGCTCAATTGCTTGTTTTACAGCAGGGTCTTGGTCGGTTAAGATGATGAACGGTTCATGCCCCATAGCTTGCTTGAAGTTCTGAAAAGCCACACATACGCCTCCACATCTTCTTTCAGAAGCAATCCAAATGAATATGTGATGCTTTTCTTGTTGTTATCGACCCCAGTAAATGGTACAAATACCATATTGTACCTGAAATCCAAAATTATGAGTTTGTGCAACTCCAAAACTTATTTGTGCAACTAATATATGTGTTTGTGCAATCAGGATATATGTTTGTTCCACTGTGATAGAATTTTTGTTAAGCCAGGTTAAGTATTTCACCGCTTTGTGCAACTATTACATGCGTATGTGCAACTGTGAGCCAGATTTGTGCAACTAGATAATTGCCCGTTGAACCACAAAATGCTTTTCTTTAAAAAATTGTACAACTGTGATATCGGTTTGTGCAACTATAAAAGATACTTGTGCAACTATAAAAGATACTTGTGCAACTATAACAGATACTTGTGCAACTTGGTTAGGAAAACAGAACATACCTGTTTGACTTGTATGTTGCATCAGCAGAGACAACATCCCCAAAATAGGAAAAGCTCTTTCTTGCAATAGGATCACTCCAGAATAATTTTGTTAATTGTTGTTGTTCATCAACATCATATTCAAAGCAAAAGGCATCACACCTTTCCTTTTTCTTGAATAGATTGTCAATCACCATCTGAGCATCACATCCAATCATAAAGGAGTTCAAATCTCTTTTGAAGTTCTTGAAGTCTACTATAGTTGCACCAATTTTGTTGTATGATCCAACTAACTCCTTGTAGACCTTGTACGACTTGCTTGTGCCAATTTTTGATTTGATGCAAGTCATAATGAACTCTTTATGAAAAGCACTGAGCTTCCTATACTTCTTGGCGAAGTGTTTTTGTGTATCATCCAACATCATATGGTTGTGACGCTCTTCAAACGTTCTGACAATATATCCATCCTTTCCAATGTTTCTCATAGCTATTCTAGCAATACAACCACATCTACTGTTTATTATCTTTCTCTTGGATACTTTCTTGCCTTCTTCTCCTCCTCCTCCCACTTCTTCTTCCTCTTCGTCTTCTTCTTCTTCATCTTCTGTGTCTTCATCTTCATCTTCCTTCTCAACTCCCTTTTTCTTTTTCTCTGTTTTTGCTACAATCTGTTTAGTGGTTGTAGATTGTGCAATCTTTGTAGTTGATTGCTTTCTAAAGCCTTCCTTGTTGCACAACATGAATTTCCAAATTATACTCCCATCACGAGATCTTGTGGCAGTCCCGCTACGTGGCTGGAATCCACATGCCCGTGCGTAGTCTTTATAGAAGTTTGCTCCTTGTTGCCAAGTTTGGAACACCATCCCCACTTGAGGTCTGAGTTTATCATCACAAAATGGTATGTAATACGTAGTGTTTCCAGGAGAGATGCAGATCTTCAACCCCTTCTCTTCTTCAGCTTTACCTTCATTAGTGTGAAACAACATAAACAATAAGTTATTGAAGCTCCAGTAATGAAGTAAACTATTCTGTTCAACTGTACAATAAACTTTGTGCAACTAGTAAACCTCGTTTGTGCAACTAGTAAGCTTGTGTTGTGCAACACGTAAGCTTGAATGTGCAACTGGTAAGATTGTTTGTGCAGCTAGTAAGCTTGTTTGTGCAACTATTAAGCTTGTTTGTGCAACTGTGTCTGTGTTTTGTTTATGTGCAACCATGTCTGTGCAACATTCATAAATTGTGCAACCGTATATCATCATTGGGCAACTAATATAAGCATTTGTTCAACTCTGTTATGAACTCGTTATAACACCATCGTAATCTCTTCCTTGTTTTGTACATGTTCAACTATTGATTTGATTTGTGCTACTGAAACATGTATTTGTGCAACTAGGTTTCATTTTTGTATAATCGATTCTCAATTTATTCAACTAGGATTCCGAATTACAATTTGTGCAGCTGATATAAGCGATTGTACATCTCTAATAACTAGTTTGAGCAAAACAATCAGTTTCAATGGCAGGGAAACTGTTTGTATTGAGCAACTTTATGAATTTGATCAAGAGAATCGAAGAGAGTTTTTACTACCTGGTTCCATTGCTTTTGTAGTTGATTTAGTTCGAATCGGAACAATGTCTGGGATCTGTTCAAAGTTTTTGTTCTATTCGTGCTGAGATTTGCTCGCAAATTCAGATCTGAAAACCAGATCTGAAAACCAAAACGCGAAAACGAAATCTGGCGATTTTTTCGGAGGCGATTGATTTTTTGCAGTTTGTTCTCAGATTTGACCTACAATCAAAGCGAGTTACAGATTTTGGATACGAAAATCGATTTCGGAGGCGAAAATCGACGGAGACGAGTTGGCGATTTTCGCGAATGGGAGTGGGGCGATTTTCGCGTTTGGGGGGGAGAGGAGGGTGAACAGTAGCGCGTTACTGTTCACGCGTTTTGGGGGGCCGAATTTTTGCCTTTTTTTTCTCCGTGATCAACGGCCCAGATTCATTCATATTTCCTACCACAATAATCATTCCTACCGGATCCGGACCCATCTTATGATGTGTATTACGAGTTGCTTCTGCCGAACATAACTTAAGTTTAGGTTTTGGACAATACTATCACTTTAGTAACTAAACTAGCAGATGATTTGTACCTTGTACGGGAATATTATTTATTTATTACTTTATGTATGAATCTACTATAATAATTACAAATGTTATCATATACATACTTTGTTTTAAAATGATGCTTATTTTTGGATTATAAAATAACATAATTCTTGTATATCATGAAATATATATATTTGTATTATTTATATATTTAATTTGCATACATTCATACATAACATAAGCATACGTTTAAATAACTAAGGAAGAATGACATAAGATAATATGCATATTATCACATTTTATTAAAATTTGATACAAATCTTTTGAAATTTAAATTAAATTGCATAAACTAACTTATATAACAAAATCAATAATTTTAAATAAAAACTCGGATTAATATATTTTTATATCAAAGATATAGATAATATTAATAAGATAAAATAGAAAACCAAATTATCTTGAATATATGTTATTATTTTCTGAAAAAATAATTAAATAAGAAATATATAAATATCTGATAACAATGTTAACGAATCATTACCGTAATTAAGAAATCCATCTTTTTTTCTAAAGCTTAATCAATATGTAATATTAGCGATATATTCATAGTAAATATAACACCTAGTTTTTATATTGAGATTTTAATATGGTACTTTTTTAACAAATATATTTAATATATTATTTTTATATATTGAATATTTATCTTAAATATAGTTGTAGAGTTTGCTACCATTGATAATTTAGAAAAATACCACAATAAAATTATGAAAAATAGTTTATAGTTAATATGCTATTTAATTAAATGGGTAAATTATTATGATTTAGATTTATACATTATGACTAAAAAAATATTTTTTTAAATAAATTTTTTATGATAGATCTATGTATTAACTAAATGGGTACAATGATAAGATAGAGATTTATATACTTGGATAGAATTATTAATTAAACAACACAAATTCTAAGATAGAGCTAATTAATATCTTAATTATGTATAATAAAATCAAGATTTAATAAGATAAAATTTTAGATGAGGGGTGATGTGGCGCAATATGGTGGCAGAATTTGCTTCCGCTTTAGTATATAGTAATAGAAATTTATAAACTAAGGTATATATATAAAAATGTTTGATATTAACAATTTATGATATTAATAGTAAATAGATATAAATAATAATGTTATTTCAATTATTAAAAACATGATAGCGTATTATTCAAATAAAAACTGGTCAAACCATAGAAATAAATACATATATAGTTATGCAAAAAAATGATTTAATCAGTCCTTAATAAAAAAAAGTGTTTTATAGCAAAAAAAATAAATTAACAAGATGTAAATTAAAAATTACAATTATCGGAAAAGTATTTTATGGCAAAAAAACAAATTAATAAAAGAAGAAAATACACGTCGACCAAAGTCAAGTCAACGCCCTTTATAATTTTGTTGATTCCCCTCTCCTTCATTCCTCTTCTGAAGCAACTTTTTATTTGCGTGGTGTTTAGCGTTGCATTGTAACTTTTCGCATGATTTTCAGTCAGGATACTAGTTCATAGTCAATTTCAAAATGTCAACAATTATATGTAGAGTGACTAGCTACAATCACTTGATTTCTACTGTTGCCAGTGGGCATACAATACAAGACTCAACATATGAGCACACTTCCAGCTGGTTACAAAGTTAAGGCGTATCGAGAAACCTAGAAACAAGCTGTGATGAGTGCCTTACTTATTCCAATTGGATTCCAACAACTTACTAAACTAAACGAGACCTAATACAAAGAGGCTGAATGACAGCATGCTGACACTTTAATTTGAGCACTTAATTGTTGGAGCGTGATCGATCTATTGATCTAGTACATGTCGCCTTTGCGCAAGTAGGGGAGCCACACTGCCACGTACAGGTATTGTACAGCGCCCACCGGTCCATACTTTTACTATAGGCTTCGTAGCACCTACGACTACGAGAAGTGTCTCGTCAATGTAAACACCGCGCGCATATTGGACATGTGCGCAGCGCTTGTTGGAGCATGCTCTACCACAGCAAGCAAGCAAACAAACAAGTCTTATAAAGATTTTTGTGTTTTTGGTGTATGATGGAGTAATAGAAAATGTACATTCTAATTAGAGTCAACCGCCTAAAACCACCCGTAAAATAGGGCATATTCCACTTAACCACCCGGAATATGACTAATAATTTTTAACCACCCGTAAAAGACTCTCCGTTAGTAAAAGACTCTCCGTTAAATCATGTATTTTGACCCTTTTGCCCCTGCTTTAATGGTTTCATCCTTGAGAGCACCGAACACCTCCGCCTCTTCCCCTCCGACCTGGTTTTCGCCGCCGCCGCCTTCTTCCTCCGTCCACTCGGCCTCCCTCTCCTCCAAGCTCGACGCCCTCTCCTCCCGCATCTCCGCCCTCTCCTCGCCTTCTTCCCGCGCCTCCTCGTCGCCGACCTCGCCCTCTCCGCCTCCAGTCCCTTTGGATCCTCCAGTCCGCGCCTCTCCCTCCACGTCTAAGCCTTCATCCCCGACGGCTGCCACCGCCTCCTCGACGTCGTCCCTGGCGTCGAAGGCTCCACCGCCTGCGAACTCGAGGAGTCCAAGCTCCGCGCCGCCGCCATCCTAGATCTCATGTTCGTCATCTACATTGCGCCGTCGTCCTCCTCGTCTTCGCCGTCTACGACATCCTTGCCAGGGCTGTTGGCGTCCCCGGCGCCACTGCGAGGAGGCTCGGCTCCTACGAGGCCCTCCCTACCACCACTGCCTCCGCCGTTGGCTCCATTGACAACAATCATGTTCAATTGAAGACCATCACCGGCAATCAGGAATGAGGAAAAAAGTCACCTGCAAATGATCCTGGCCATGTGTGCAGGGCAAGAACACAGTGTCAATCTCGATCTTGTGGCATGCATGTTGTACACAAATCCTTTTTCGGAGAATTTTTTCAGAGTTAGTACAAATCTAGCTAACTTCTCCAAACATGTACAACACCCATTATACTTTGAATAGGAGTTCACAGCTAGATTTATAATAATTACCTCTTGAAGCGATTCAACGGCCTTAATTGCATGCTTAATTTGTTCAAGGTTACTTGCAACATCCTAAGTCCCAACCTATAATAATAGTGTAGCGTGTTTAACCATGATAGGCAATATAGGCATGTAAGATTAATGTAATCAATTAATGATGATGAACCTACCTCTTCGAGAAGATCTCTCCTTGACATTTTCGCCAATACATACGGAGTATATATATGCATCTCGAGGAGTGTCTCTAAATTAAAGCTATGTCATCCGCATGCGCAAATACCCAAAGTTTGAATCCAGTGATGATGTAATTTGCATTTCGCTACCCGAATGAATTGAAGGGATCCCCCTTTCTATCAAAATCACAAAAGCAGATAAGAAGAAGAAGAAGAAGAAGAAGAAGAAGAAGAGTAATTAAAGCAACAATCACTCTTTGTTATTAGTTGAAGCAACAATCAATACAAACTATACGTATACTGGGCTCAATGTTCTGGAGCTTAATAACGTACGTACAATTCTTTCCATAAGTTGTAACGTACACAACATAACTCCAACCACCTTGCAAGAGGAGTAATTAAAGCGGAAGAATATAACTCTTAATGCAAACTTCCCGCCTCTTACCTGAATTTCCTGGATTAAAAGTAAATTATTAATTGTTAAACTAATACTGTAGTTTAAAATAAATCCTTCAAGAATCAAGAGGTTAATTAATTAATTAATTAATCCAGTCATTGATATACATGCATGATTAATCAATTCATTCTTTTTTTATGATTATGATTATATATAATTTATTTGTCTACTTACTAATTAATTATTCTTTCTATTATAGTCTTGTATATGTTAGGTGGTCGGAAAAACTCTAAAATCCCTTAAATTTTTATTTTACTCTTTACTTTGTTTAATATAACCCACCCTAAGCGCAAAAAAAAAAACAAAATATAACCCACCCTGAATTCGAATTCCGACTCCGTCTCTATTCGCGGTTCACACAATTGTTAAGGATGCTTTTCTCCGGTTTAACCGAAAAAAAATACTGGATTTTGAATTACATTGGGTCTAAATGTATATAGATATTAAGTATGTCTATAATTAAACATGATACTTTTTATGAACATAATTACAATTTATGGTTATGAGTATATGATTTTTAATAAATTTTGTAAATTTATTTTATTTATATCCAATCAGAAAAAAAAATACACGTCTATTTTATTTTTGTTTTGGTGAAATGTAAAATTTTGTTATGAGTATATGAATAAAAAAAATCTAATAATACACGTGGACCAAAGTCAAGTCAACGTCCTTTTTTAATTTTGTTGATTTCCCCCCTCCTTCCTCGATACTCGTCTAGTCGTCTTCGTCTTCGCTGAACCCTTTCTCCTTTCAATCCGTGCAAAATACACTCATTCCTTTCTCTCCATTCTCCGGCAAGCCAACGACATTGAAAATAGGTCTGGTTTCTCCGATCTGCAGATGGATTTAAGCAGGTCAGAGATCTCGCCGGCATCGGAGGATGGGGAGAAGATCTACGTGGCTGTGGGAGAGGATGCCAACGAAAGCCAATCCGCTCTCCTTTGGGCTGTTACAAACTCCGGCGGCCGGAAAATCTGCATCCTTCTCGTCCATCGCCCGTCCGACATCATCCCTATCCGTACAATTTCCCCTCTTTTCGCTTTTCATTTCGCTAATCAGCGCCCCTGTTGGCTATATATGTTAGTGCTTACAATTTAGGCTCAGGAACTGAATTTTTTGGTCTATTGAACTCTAGCAAATAGAGTATTTCGGTTACTGGATTAGGTTAGAGATTTGAACTTACTTTACTGTAGAAACTCTTCTGAAGAAACTTTGCGTGGTGTTTAACCTTGCATTATAGCTTTTAGCATAAATTTCTCTATCAGGATAGTTAGCTCATAGACAGTTTCAGAATGGCATCAAATTTGGTGTGATACAAACCCTTGATTTTTACTGTTGGCAGTGGGCAGAACTCATCACATGAGCACACTTCCTGTCTACAAAGTTAAGGCGTATCGAGATATCGAGAAACAAGCTGTGATCAATGCCTTGGAAGACTACATCTTGTTCTGCCAGAGATTGGGGGTGGGTAGATGGATTTTCAAATCGATTTTCCATAGAGTAGATTCAGTGATTAATCTGTCATATTAATACTGACTTGCTTGGTGTTTTTGGTTGTCATAGGTGTCGGCTGAGAGACTATTCGTCGAGAGGGAATCCGTCGAGAAAGGGGTATTGGAATTGGTTCATCAGTACAAAATCTGTAATCTTGTTATAGGAGCTTCAGCAAATCTGAAAAGCTTTCACGAGCACACGATTGAGCCCGTGGCTCAAATGGCCACGTATCTGCAGTTACATATCCCTGCTACATGTAACATGTGGTTCGTCTACAAGGGGCAGCTTGTTTATGCAAGGTATTTCAAGTTGTGAAAATCTGCAGCATTTGGTTGAGTGGAGTATAAAACTTAGATCATTGTCGTGTATAATTGAATGTTGTCTGTTATATGTATTCACGTTTTCATAGGGAATCCTGTTTACGAGCCAATCAGCATGCTGAATCGGAGCGTTTCCAACCTTCATCCTCCTCTAATGGTGAGCGCGGACAAATTGTTAGCTTTGAAAGATCTCATATTCAGCAAGTCTAGATAACAGAGGTAGCTTTAGACTATGCGAGTATGCTGAGGTTTTATAAATGATGTCTTGTGAAGCTTACGCAGCTTCTAGCTCATCAGGATCAACCTCACAATCTAATGAAAGATACTACAACCATCACATGTATTCATCTTCAAATGCTCAGGTATGCTAAGTTGTGTGCTTCAAGTCTTCAACTGTTGTTTTGTAGCTAAACGATTGGAAATCGATCAGTCCTATATGTATGGCCAATTCTCAACTGATTTGCCATGATTTGTCATTCACCCTCTCTATTATTCCCTGAAGTTCTTATTTCTCTGGCTGGTATCAGTTGGATGAGAGTACAGAGGATGACAAGTGCGGGCCTCTAACACGGGCATTGGTTGAGTCGGCGAAATGTAAGCAACAGACTTGCAGAGATTTGGCTTTTCAACTTGAATCTATCTTGATGGTATGAGTATGCCATTTGCAGCTTTTATCTCTCTCAATACTATTTTGATCTTGTAGATATAGAATAAAGACTAAGATTCACATTATATGAGCTCACTTGTTACTTGAAAAGTGAGATTTTTTTATATGCTGAAATGGCAGTTGAATGAATCAGAAAGCTTGTATCTTGGAGAACTAAGAAAAAAGAAAGAAAAAGAGGAGGAACTTGAAAACTTGAAGAGCATGTTTAGACAAACAACCGAAGATCTTCAAAATTCCGAGAATAAAGTTGCGGCATATGATCGGAAATTGAGGGATTTGGAAAGGGGGGCAATGTTTAATACTGGAGAATTTGTATCATCTAAAAGTTGTGGAAAGTTTCTTGATCCATATGCCGAGTCATCATCCTCAAGGAAAGATGCACAGATTTCCTTGCATGAACTGTCTTTTAACGAGATTATCAAAGCAACATTTGACCTTGATCCCTTGCTACTAATACGCGAAGTTGGATATGAAAGTGTGTATAGGGGTAAACTCTCAGAGACAGACGTCTCGGTAAAGATACACCCACCCGACGAGATCCAGTTTGAAAAGGAGGTAATTTTTCGTTTTTACTACTGTGATGACATATATGTAAAGTGACATGAAACTTGGTACTAAGTGTTTATAATATGCTGTTGTTTCTTAGGTTGAGGTATTGAGCAAGTTCAGACATCCAAATATGATCACTTTAATGGGAGTTTGTTCAGATGCTTGGGCGCTAGTCTATGAGTACCTTCCAAATGGAAGTCTAGAGGACCGTCTTGACTGCAAAGACAACACGCCATCGCTTCCTTGGAAAACCCGCATATCCATAGCAACCGAGTTGTGCTATGCCTTGATATACTTCCACTCCCGCGAGCCTCACAGATTGGTCCATGCCGCTTTAAAACCATCCTGTATTTATCTTGACTCAAACTTCTCCTGCAAAATTGGCGATTTCAGATCATCTTACATGATCCCAGCTGATGGAAATAGTGTCATAGATAACTCGGTTCCCGTTAACTCTGTGTACATGGATCCTGAGTTCGTTGCAACCAGAGAGGTTTCTCCTGAGATGGATGTCTACGCTTTTGGGGTCATATTACTGAAGTTATTAACAGGGCGAACGGCTTTGAGGCTAGTTGAGAGAGTGAAATCCGCGTTAACAAACAAAGAATTGGAACAGATTTTGGATAATTCTGCTGAATGGCCGGTTGCCGAAGCCAAGCATTTGGCTCACTTGGGTTTGTCATGCTGTGAACACTCCGCGGATCTTAAGCTGGATGTTTGGCCGATTCTGGAACAGATGAGGAGGATGAGCAGATCAGAGTCGGTTTCAAACCAATCTGAACAACCCGACGATGAACCACCCGTGTATTTCATCTGCCCAATCTTACAGGTAATCTTGTTAGCTTTACTTCATAGTCAGTGTCAAGGGATCAACTCAAGTAATAGATTTACAGCACCAGGTTTTTGCATTTTACAACAGCTTACAGTTTAAACTACGAGAAAGCTCAGCATTGTTTGTGGTATGAATATGTTGCAGGAAGTTATGAAAGAACCACATGTTGCAGCAGACGGGTTCACGTACGAGGCAGAGGCGTTGCGAGAATGGCTGAACACCGGGCACAACACGTCTCCCATGACAAACATGTCGCTCCCGCACCTAAACCTTGTCCCAAATCTCGCTCTTCGCTCGGCCATCAAGGAATGGCAGGATCAGCAGCGTGAGCAATGAGGTCTCAATTGTGTTGAGTCTTTTTCTGGCATTATTTGCCTATTTATTGTACAGTTTGCATTGGTCTTTCCTGGCAATGTGATTCCAGACTTCTTGTGGATTGTGTATAATCAATCCACTGTAATAAATAACGCTGAAGGTTCATATTTTGGTAGAGTTTGGAGTAATCAAGGGCTGATGATAAGTGAGGAGAAATTTGTATTGAGAATGAACTATCAATCTATATTAGAAGGATTTAACTTATGCCAATTTTTATTGCTAAAAAGATCCATTAAAATGGGCCCCGGTAGGTATAATAGTGACAGGGGGGCCACGAGACCACTGTCATTATAAAAAACCGTACAAGGAATTATAAATGATTAAATGATAATGGTGGGGCCTTGGGAATTAGGGTCCACGCACACCATGCACATTTTATTCTAGTACGAGTATTACTTTTCCAGATCCGTAAAGTACGCTAATTAACTTTTTTTATTCATTAAATGTCCCTTGCCGAATTGATTATCAAATAACCCATTGATTAAGGTATTTGCTTTACTGAACGCTTATCAGTTATATCATCCATCATAATTAGGGATGAATGCATAAAGAAAGATTCCTGGTTTAGAAATAAAGCGAAAAATCAAAGACAGATTAATCTTTTTTATTTTAATTATTATAAACAAGTACTGATCATTTGAAACTAGTTTAACCCCCGTACCATGTACGGATAATGTGATTATAAACTCAATTTAATATAAATATGTAATGCCAATGATCACGTTAAAATTATAGAATCATATATATTTATCTTCGTATTGTGATTAATGTTTTTTTACCAATAGTAAATCAACTTATAATATAAATAAGTTGGATTTGTTCAAAATTACTTTACGATAAATATCATGTTTTATTTATTAATAATATTTATGAGAAGATTACAACTAATTTTTGGTAAAAGAGAATCCATAATTTTTGGGATAATTCATAAATTTCGGTAATTTTTAAGTAATTTTTACGGGATAAGATTATATAAGATTCTAACTACCTAATCTGGATAAAGGAGAACCCGACTGATTATTCTATTATCAAAATGACACGTGGCGCAATTTTTTGTGAACACATTGTCTCCGTTTTATACTATAGGTAGTATAGATGATCCATTTAGTGTATATATATAAAATCATTTCTCAATAATAATCTTAAGAGGTTGATTTCGGTGAAAACATTTCTTATCCCATAACCTCAAAAGTGAACAAAATACATTAAATATGTGAACAATAAGAAGAAATATGTGAATAAAATCATGTTTTTATTATGGATCATATTAATATACACTATGTAATAGTAATCTTTCTCAATATGTTGTCTTATGAATCAGATTACCACATATGATAACACAATAATACAAAATCACAAAAAAAGTTTAGAGCTCACATATTTCTTGTTTTGTGTTCACATATATCTATTCCATGTTTATGTATTTTTACTTCATATTCATAGTTTTTAGTTTATAAGTTAAGAAAAAAATTCATTTGATTATCTTAATCCAAACCAACTTTATACCAAACCGATTATAAGAAACGCTTACCTAAAACAATACAAACAAGATATAGCATTATAGCATGCCTAATTCCAATCATAACAAGTGAGTGCCTAGATGGTTGATAATACAACAACAACAACATTTACCCAGGTAGTCCCGCGGATGCAGGATCTGGGGGGTCAGGATGGGGGTATTCCAAACCTGGATGGAATACGCCCGAAATAACCCAAGACAAACGCTCGAAACCATCCAACACTACAACTAACAAGCTAGGAAAACTCCAAAAGAAACTAAAACAGAAGAGGAACTAAAGTAAAAAACTTAAGGAAATGCAAACTAGCTATCACCCCATGACTTTACCCTTCAGGTTAAGAAAGCTTGCTCCGTCAACCTGGCTACGAGCTATCCACCACCTTGATCCTCTCCCTCCAGCTCTCTCTGCACTGAGCCAATTCCACTGAAATCCCTAACAAGCTGATATCTTGTTTAATGTTGTTCATCCAGCGTTTCTTCGGGCGACCTCTACCCCTCCGGCAATCCCCAAACTCCAAGCGCTCACACCTCCTCACTATAGCGTCTGGTTCCCGTCTCTGGACATGGCCAAACCATCGAAGTCTTGTTTCCCGAAGTTTATCTCCTATGCTAGCCACCCCCAACTTGCTTCTGATATCTTCATTCTTAATCTTGTCCAACCTCGAGTGGCCACACATCCATTTGAGCATTCTCATCTCTGCAACTGCAAGCTTCTGTTCCTGAGCCTTTGTCGTCGGCCAACACTCAGCACCATAGAGGATCGCCGGCCTAATAACATATCTGTAAAATTTTCCCTTAAGTTTTAGTGATACCTTCCTATCACAAAAAACCCCTGAAGCCGCCCGAAGAAACGCTGGATGGACAACATAGAGTATCGCCGGCCTAATAACAGATCTGTAAAATTTTCCCTTAAGTTTTAGTGGCACCTTCCTATCACAAAGAACCCCTGAAGCCGCCCGAAGAAACGCTGGATGGTTGATAATACGATAGTACAAACCATGCCACGTTATGTCGTCTTCATTGGCATTGTTATCATACACGTACAATTAAAATCCCACTTAATTTGATAAATGATAAGTCTCATTTTCTTCCTTTAATTGGCTATTATTAGTAAATGCTTAGGCTTAACCTACTTTCATTGTAGTTCTATCACTCAATATAAAAACAATGATATATAATTATATATGGTACTACTTTACTACTATCACGCATTATGCTAGCAGACTTGTTCTTTATCTTTTACAGTATTTACTTGTTTTCTCGTACCGATTTATTTAACTACCAATTTTTCCTAATCTATCGTGAAATTCTTAACTGTCGATTTATTTGACTCTATTTTTTCGTTTCGCACTCTAATTTAAATGGATTCCGGACCTGTACAACTGTTTTTCGAAAACCGGATTCCTTTGTGCAACTTATAAACCAACATGATTTTGTGCGGGTTGTGAAGGCGCAAACAGGTCAACATAAAACCCGATTCATATTAATTGTAGGCCGGCAAAATTCCACATCAATTAGTTAGCATTTATTTCTCTATCTTATTTATTTTGCTATCCATATTTATTATGCTTTATCCTTTATTAGGGTAGTTACTCTAGTTAGGATATTATTTATGGAGGAAAATCTTATCTTCGCCTGAGATAAGATATTTGGTTGACTTGGGGAGTAAGATATCGCGAAACCCTAGCCCTAGTGGGCCGATCTACCTAGGGGCGCGCGCCTCTCCCTCCTGTCCCTCTCCTCTATAAATACACATGCATTCATGTGCCTGGTAAGTCAAGTTCTAAGCTATCGCTCTGCCTGACGCCTTTATTCGACATTGCCCTTACTGACTTAAGCATCGGAGGTGGATTCGGGGTCGCTCGCCCCTTGGTCCATTGTTTTGCAGGTCATTGAAGGGAAAGAGGCTTGTAGAGTGGATGAACATTGAAGATCATTGAAGAAGGAGCTGAAACTTGTACACGGCATATTTTGTGTACTAACATTTGGCGCCATCCGTGGGGAACGGTAGAACGTCCTTCTCGTTGATTATCGATCCGAGAAACGTTTCCCGCTAAAGGAGATGACTTTGGGATCTATCCCAAAGGAGGAGGTTGCAGTGTTTGTTGATGACGGCGAAACCCTAAAAGCTGGGAGCAACGCCATCGCTGACAACCAGGCCGACGACATCGGCCACCACGTCGCCCCCGCCATCCAGGGCGCGACCGTGGCCGAGAACCACGCCGGCGACCGCGCGGAAAGCCACGAGGCTGTGCGCGGTAGTCGCCAGGGACAACCCGCGATCGCGGGCGCAAGCCCCGCGGTCGCGGGCGATACGCGGGCCGCGGGCGCGGATCCGAGCCCCGCGGTCGCGGTTAACGCGCAGACCGGGGATCTTCGCGATCGCCTCGGTCCCCGCGATCACCACCCCCCTGCCGAGGGCGCGGGTGAGGGTTACGAGGAGCCTCGTAATCTCCAAGACACGAACAACGCTTTGCGGTTCGAGCGCGTTGGTTCGAATGTGACGAGTAGTTCGGGTCCACCTGTCGAGACTCAGGCCGACCTCGACTACTTATTCCAGCCCGAGTTGATGGCGATCAGGAGTTCGCGTGACTCCGTTCCCGGAAGAAGGCATGATCGCTCATCCCTTCGCATCCAAGAGCCTTCGCATGACCACGATAGCTCGCAAGCCCACCGGAGCGGTGCGCGCGGAACGAGTGAGAGGGTTGGGCTGAGGGATGTCGCGGGACCAACAAGCGATACAACGGGAAGGGATCGCGAGGAGGAAAGGCCTCACCTTCAGTATCAACTTGAGGAGGCCAGGAAGGAGATTGCAGCGCTGAAATTCTCCTTGGAGAAGATGCAGGGAAAGCGCCCGGTCGACGAAAGTAACCAACCGCAGTGTTTGGCTAGCGTCATCCAGGTTCCCGATGACCGCCAAACCCCGGAACCTACAGGTGACGGAAGCGACGGTTCGGACAGCGACCGGAGGGCCCCAAAGGGCCGAAGGAAAGGCGGGGACCGCGAGAGGGATAGGCGTACCTGGAGTCGGGACCCGCGAGAGGACTCCCATGCCACCGAACAGGAGAGCTTGCGGGACCACAACCAAAGTGGGTACGAATCCCGGAGGAACGGTCACGGCAAGCGAAAGCCCCGCAGGAGGCGCCGCAACCGCGGCCGTGGAAACAAGCCCCGCGGACGCGGAAGCGAGCCCCGCGGACGCGGAAGCGAGCCCCGCGGACGCGGAAGCGAGCCCCGCGGGCGCGGGAACGATCCAACCCGCGGGCGCGGATCACCGCCAGCAATGGTCGATTTCGCAAGCGGCTCGACCCGCGACCGCGGGTCCATCAGCCGCGATCGCGGGACAGTGGGCCAGTGCGGAAGGATTCGCGATTACGATCGGTACCATCCTAGGAGTCGGCGCGACAATGATGATGACAGGATTGACCGCGACGAGCGTTGCGAGATCGAGGCTCAAGCCGAACAGCGGACCGAGAAGAGGCTGCTCGACCTGCTCAAGTGTCAGGGAGGACTGCGGCAGTCGGCTCAGGACCAGGTGGATAGGAAGTTGGCTTTGGTAACTTCTACACCATTCCATCGAACTATTCAGCAGGCGGAGCCGCCCAAGAAGTTCACACCACCAAGCTTCACGGTCTACGACGGTGCGTCGGACCCAGTGAACCACATCGCCTATTACACACACAAGATGGCGTTATGGACCTCTGACGACGCCATCATGTGTAAGATGTTCCCCGGGAGTCTCGGGAAGGGCGCGATAAGATGGTTCCAAAGCTTGGAGTCCGGGTCAATCCGGTCGTGGGGGCAGTTGGCTTCGGCTTTCGCCAAGCGATACATTGCCAACAGTCGAGAAGCGATCTCATTGGACACGTTGCTCAGCCTAAGGCAACGCAAGGATGAGGGCCTCCGTTGGTTCACAAACCGTTTTATGGAGTGCTACGCTCAAATCGACGGGTGCGATGAGAGGACCGCTATAGCCGCCTTCCGCCGGGCTGTACCGAAGAAGTCCAAGCTCCGAGAGAGCCTGACTCTGCGCCTGCCCCCCACACTCGACGAGCTGCAGGATCGAGTCCATCAATACGCCAAGTTGGAAGATGAAGACGATGGCGATCGGTCCCCTACACCTTCCCGCCAAGTGCGCGGATCGCCTAGGCCGAATGCCGGAAAGCGAAAAAGGGTAGACCAGGGCGTGTTTACTACGTTTAACATTCCGATCTATCGCCTCCTGACCCGGATTCAGAACTATGAATGGTTCAAGCTCCCGCCGAGAGGGGATGCGGAGGACAACCAGCGCGGGCGTAAGTGGTGCATGTACCACCGAGCTCGGGGGCATATGACCGAGAATTGTGAGCCCTACAAAGAATATCTCGAGGAGCTTGTAAAGAAAGGATACCTCAAGCAGTATATTAAGACCTCGGATGACGAGGGAACGAGTGCTAAACAGATCGAGGTAGTCCAGACTATTACGGCTCTCTACAAAGAAGACGATCCAGAGTCGCGAAGTCGGTTTCGCAGGGAGTGCCACGAGCTAGAGGTGATGCGCGTCCAGCATGCCGAGCCGCGCCCCCCGCTCGGACCACGCGAACCGGGACTTGTCTTTCGCGACGAAGACTTGGCAGCTGTCCAGCACCCGCATAACGACCCGCTTGTCCTGACGGTAGAGCTCGGAGAGGTCAAGATCCACCGCGCCTTAGTGGATTCCGGCAGCTCGGTCGACGTGATGTACTACGACACGCTCAAATCACTCGGAAAATCCAAGAAGGACCTTGAAGAGGTCAATATGCAACTTTCCGGACTCGGTGGATACCCCACTTTTCCACTTGGAGTCCTAAAGGCTCGAGTAAGTCTTGCCGGAAAGGAGCATCACACCGAGTTCGTAGTCGTCGACGTCCCAGGGCCGTACAACTTGATACTCGGGCGACCTTGGATCCATGGCATGGGAGCGGTACCTTCATCCCTGCATCAAATGGTCCAATTCATGGATAAAGGCGCAATCGTGCGGGTGTGGGCTAACCAACTTCAGGCGAGGCTATGCGCGAAAGGAGTCCGGCCCAGTGAGAGGATCGCAGATGGCGACAAAGGGCTCGGGCGAGTGGACATAGTCACCGGCACCGACCGAGAGCACCGCTCGGATCGCCGCGAGCGCGGCCCCGACCGCCGCGAGCACGGTGAGGACGGCCGCGAGCGCGGCCCACCTCCCGCGGGCACGGGCGAGACTCCGGCGACTTGAGGCCCTGCGCGGCCCTAGATAAGTCAGCCGAGGCCTAGGATTTCATGTAGTGGAAGCGGTACTCTTTTTCCCATGCGGTTTTGATGAGGCCCCCCCTTTAGGTTTTCATTTTTTAGTTTGTCCTTAGTTCATGACATTTCATATTTGAATTTTTAATTGAAGTCTGCATTGTCTTGCATTAGATTGAGTCTTGCACAAAAAAAAAATACCAACGTTATGCGACGCGCTAACGGAATAACTTGGCCAAGGAAAACACCCTATGAAGGCCCTACGATATGCATGCGTAGGAGTTGCACGGATCCCGTATTTATGGAATACAGATGTATGAATATACGAATATACGCATATACGATTGTACGAATGTACTAATATATGAATATACGAATGAGAGCACCCCAATCTGCATGGCCACTCACCGCTTAAGCTCCGGTCCCTATACCCGGGATAGTACAAGGTACACGAGTATACGGGTCCCGGAGGGGGGCATTGTAGGCGGGCAAAATTCCACATCAATTAATTAGCATTTATTTCTCTATCTTATTTATTTTGCTATCCATATTTATTATGCTTTATCCTTTATTAGGGTAGTTACTCTAGTTAGGATATTATTTATGGACGAGAATCTTATCTTCGCCTGAGATAAGATATTTGGTTGACTTGGGGAGCAAGATATCGCGAAACCCTAGCCCTAGTGGGCCGATCTACCTAGGGGCGCGTGCCTCTCCCTCCTGTCCCTCTCCTCTATAAATACACATGCATTCATGTGCCTGGTCAGTCAAGTTCTAAGCTATCGCTCTGCCTGACGCCTTTATTCGACATTGCCCTTACTGACTTAAGCATCGGAGGTGGATTCGGGGTCGCTCTCCCCTTGGTCCATTGTTTTGCAGGTCATTGAAGGGAAAGAGGCTTGCAGAGTGGATGAACATTGAAGATCATTGAAGAAGGAGCTGAAACTTGTACACGGCATATTTTGTGTACTAACATTAATATAGGTCCTTTCATTTTGGAACACCCCCTAAATTTCACCTTAGGACACCCTATAGTAGTATAAATTAAAATTTGATCAAAATTACATCTCAAACCACATTTCATTCTCTTCCTCTCCTCCAAACACTCTCTTCTTCTCTTGTTCTCTTCTTCCTCCTCCTACTCCTCTTCTTCCATAACATCAATTTCTCCATTCAAGCTTCTTCAAGAACGAAATTCACATCAAATCTAACAACATATGTATTCTTATCGAATTGCCCTTTGAATTTGCTAAAAAAATGCTATATATATGGATGAATCTCCATTTCGAATTTGTTTAGTTAGTTTTTAGGGTTTATGTGTAAACTCGAAAATTGCTCCATACTACCACTCGAATCTTAACAAATTCATTTTATAATAGTGCAATATCACTAGATTTAACGTTTGTATACAAAAAAATGGGCGAAATCGCTGCTCGCAGACCTCCGGCGAATTCACGATTCGAGGTTGAAGACGACTCGGCCGTTACGACCGAGGCATCCCGGGCCGTTACGGCCGAGGCATCCCGGGCCGTTACGGCCGAGGCGTCCCTGACCGTTACGGCCGAGGCGTCCCGGGCCGTTACGGCGGAGGCCTCTCTGTTTCCACTTGAACCTTTTCGTCTTTTGATTATTTACTTTAGTCAGATTGTTTGGTTTTGGTAGTAGAGATGTTGGATAGATCTGCTCGTAGGAATCGCCGTGCCCAGCTTAGGCAATAGGCTAACTCGTCTCATCCGGCTCCGTCGGACAATGCGGCTAAGGAGGTCGATACGGTTCCTGCCGCTTCACGAATGTATGTTACGAGTGGAGGAGGCATCGGCAGACCACTACGACATCACAATCACAGTTTGAGGTGGGGAGCAGTTCACAGGTGGTTGTTGCACCTCCTGTCCACCCACCGCAGACCGATGATGGGACCACTAGTGACTGACGACCCATCCGCATGTGTAGAGGGCTATATGGAGTGGTTCATTCCTCGTACTCATCGATATGTTAGTCCACCCACCACCACTCCACAGCAGGAATAATGTTGGTGTTTTTACCATGTCCAAATTAGACAAACTCGCAATAACTTATTTGTTGCTATAATGATAGGACCTCTATTCAGCTTTGGATTATCTATCTCCGTGGACGACATATGCAGATGTTATGCCACCGAGTTGCCAGCAGGACATCATGAAGACTTATGAGTTAGTGAGTCGACATGCGCATGACGATGATGATGCAGATGACTAAAATCATGTTGGATGATGTTGTGTCCGAGATTATGTTATGATTATGTTGGATGATATATGTTTTGATTATGTTGGATTATGTTGGATGATGTTGTTTATTTCTATTGACACATTACTATGTTTGTTGGAGTATTATGCTCGATTGAATACCTAAAAATTTGATTAGTCACTGATGTTTGTTGTAAAAACATAAAAACTAGGTCAAAATGTCTGATTTAACAAAGCGCAAGCGCAATGAAAACAAAATATAACAAAGCGCAAGCGCAATGAAAACTAGGTCAAAATGTCTGATTTAACAAAGCGCAAGCGCAATGAAAACAAAATATAACGTTTGGCCTAGTTCGATAACGTCCCTCAATCATAATTTTCATCTCCTTTAAACATTTTTGAACGACCATATACTTCATATCACATCAAAAGTACCTCGTTGTCACATTTAAGCTTCCACATGTTCCATTATAGTGTGGAAAAGCACCATTGTTATCCATTAAGAGGAGGAAGAAAGGTGAAGATGGAGTAGGAAGGCTGTGTGAAATTGGTAGAGATAGTGAAAGAGGAAGAGTAGGATATGAGTGAAAATAGATAGTAATAAATTATAATAGGTAATAATAGGTAGTAATGAGGGGTAATAGGGGGTAATAGACGGTAGAAAGTGATTGCATGATATTAAATGTCGTTTGTTGGTAAAGAACTAGGCCGTAACGGCCGAGAAGCAATGGGCCGTAACGGCCGAGAGGGACTGGGCCGTAACGGCCGAGAGTGCTTTAGCCGTAACGGCTCGTACTGTTGGAGCCGTAACGGCTGGATGTTGATTTGCCATAACAGCCGTAGGGTGCGCTGAGATGAAATATAGGGGGTGCGCCGAAATGGAACGACATTATGCAATTCCGAATGAGCACAAATTATACGAAACAATAAAAAAAATGCTAAAATGAACTGCGTCATCTAATCCTAATAAACAAGGCAAAAATTAAAAAGAATGTTAACAAACAAAATTTTAAGCACCAAAATTCCAGATTTATCTTTAAGGACTTAGATTTTCCAATCATCATCACAAAGCATAGACACACAAATCAACCTGGGTTCGTTCATCAAAAAAAAACAAAAAAAAAACCTGGGTTCAATTTTCATTTTTTTTGGCCGTTCCGTTGCGCACACCATTTTTTAATGTTCGCACACTGACTTGTGCGGATCGCGGATCCGCACATGTTAAACCCGGTTTAAAGTGAACCATGTGCGGATGGACAAGCCGCACATGTAAGGATGAGCGGTTCGGAAAAAAACCGGCCCATTTGTGCGGATCCTGGATCCGCACAAGTTGACAACCCAATACCGCCCAGATGGTGACTGCCCCTCTTGTGCGGATCCCAGATCCGCACAAGGTGCTCATCCTACACCGTACCCCAAACCCTATGTGCTCATCTTGGATCCGCACATAGGGTTTTAATTCCAACCCTAAACCCCATGTGCTCATCCTGGATCCGCACATAGGGTTTTAGTTCCAACCCTAAACCCCATGTGCTCATCCTGGATCCGCACATAGGGTTTTAGTTCCGACCCGGCCTATTTGCGCATCATTAAACCTTTCTTATGCCGCTAAACCCTAAACCCTCGTCCTTATTAAATGTTTTGGATTATGTTTTATACTAGATTAATATGTTATTTCACATTTTCATATAATATTGAATAACTAACTTGTTAAACTACCTTACACATGTACAACTCTTAAATTATCATATTATTATTTTAAAACAAGCATAATATATATTTTATTTCGGGTTAAGAAAAAAATATCATATTTTATTTTGATAAATTTTTTCTTGATTTGAAATTTAGATTTGAGCTATCACGGTGAGAATTTGGGCTCGAAACCATATGAATCCAAAAATACGAGGTACGAGTCAAGAACAAACAAACAATCCAAAAGTCAAACTACGAGTCAAGAACAAACTACGAATCCAAAAATATAAACAAACTACAGATCCAAAATATAAACAAACTACGAATCCAAAAGTCAAACGACGAATCCAAATAAAATAACAAACTACTCATCTGCCCACTCAGGTCTGCTCTCAGGTGGTCCACGATCCTCGCCCGCTGTGTCACATCTCGCCCTCTCCTCCGCCATCCTCGACGCCTCCCCTTGCTCATAAATCGAAGGGACCCGTTGCTCGGCCGCCCTCGACAGAATCATAATACTAGCTGTTTAGAACATTATCTTGAACAAATAAAAACTCAATACCCGATTCCTAATTTATAATTACAGTATTTTTTAATTTATATTTTCATAATTTTTACTGCCTATTATTACTAGTTAAGAACATTTTTTATTGCTTATTACCTATTATTATTAGTTTAGAATATTTTTTCTTGCTTGTCTATTCAATATTTTTATAAATTAGGAATATTCAATATTCAATATTCAATATTTTATAAATTAGGAATATTTATTATTGCTTGTCTATTCAATATTTTTATTGCTTATTACCTAATATTTTTATTGCTTGGGAAATTTCTTTTGGTACCCCTCTATTCTTGACAATTCCTTTTGGTGCCCTAAAAAAAAGTTTTTCCTTTTGGTACCCTTGTGGTTGTGGTTTATACATTTTACTTTTTGTAGTCAAAACTCTAGTTAAACCCATTTTTCATCCCAAAAAAATACAATTTTCGTTTAAATTTTTAATAAAAACTAATTTGGAAAATAAAATTATGAATTCTTATCCCACTTGATTTTTTGTTAAAATTTAAACGGAAATTGTATTGAATAAATCTAGCCATCTAGCTTTCTCCACTCAATTTTGGTCAAACTTTTTTTTTTAACAAATTTTTTGCCTAAGTTTTTTTGTTTTTAATTTTCTAAATTAGTTTTATTTAAACAAAATTTAAATAAAATTTTATTTTTTTGGGATGAAAAATGGGTTTAAATAGAATTTTGGTTACAAAAAAAGGAAAATATAACAACCACAAGGGTACCAAAAGAAAAAAAAAATCTTAGGGCACCAAAAGGAATTGTCAAGAACACAAGGGTACCAAAAGGAATTTTCCTAAATTTTTTCTTGATTCGAAATATTGTTTAAAATAAAAATATGTATAAGATATTTGAATATATCATAGGTATGTTTATTCATTTTCCTTTTAATGTAGAAAATTATATAGCTTCATGATCAATTGTTCATCCATCTTATTTTTCATTGTATCATTTTTAGACAATGTTATAAGATATTTGAATATTCTTTAATGTACAAACTATAATTTATAACACAAAAATTTATTATGAGTGAATTTTATTTTATTATAATATGAGAATTTAGGTGGACTAGGTTTTTCACATAATTATGAGTGAATTCTACATTAAAAGGAAAATGAATAATTATAAGATGAAAAATAATATGTTTTAATGCACAAGGGTATGATTTCACAGATTATTCATTTTCCTTTTAATGTAGAAAATTATATAGCTTCATGTTCAATTGTTCATCCATCTTATTTTTCATTGTATCATTTTTAGACAATGTTATAAGATATTTGAATATGTTTTAATGTACAAACTATAATTTATAACACAAAATTTTATTATGAGTGAATTTTAATTTATTATAAGATGAGACCGCTCGGCCGACCTCGGTGCAGACCGAACGCCCGACCCCTCACCCAACGAAATTATCGATTTTTGAGCGGAACCCGAAGCCGTCGACAAATCTAGTTTGTTGGAATCCATATTAGGCGAGAATAAATCGAAATTGGATTGTGAGTGGAAGAATTGGAAGACAAAAAAACCGAAATCGAATTTTGGGTGGATATCGCTCGACGGCGGCCAGGTTTATATCTAGGTTAGGTTGAAGACGAAGACTTTGATTTTGGAAGCTCTTGTGCGGATCTCGGATCCGCACAAGGGGGGCCACCTTTTTCCCGTTTAGTTTTATTTTTCAAACTTCTGGTTATGCCACTGGCTTCGGTCGAAGTTGGGACTTTTGTGCGGATCCGAGATCCGCACAAGAGGGGGGTTATTTTCCCCACCATGCCATTTTTAGTAATTTCTTAGAATTTGTGCGGACATCTTGTGCGGATCCGGGATCCGCACAAGATTACACCGGTTCAAATATAAAACCGGGTTTTTTGAAAAACCTTGTGCGGATCCGGGATCCGCACAAGAAAAACCCAGTTTTTTAAAAAAACCTTGTGCGGATTGTGGATCCGCACAAGTTGGTGTGCGAAAATGAAAAAACGGAGTGCGCAAATCTTGCCCTTTTTTTTTGGTGATCGGGTTCAATTTCATCAGCAGTCTTGTCTGTACGGTATTATCATACGGAACCACCGTCTTTTTGTTTTACCACTTCTCCCGGTTGCCCGTCAAACCCCCCACAACCCCACCCTTACGTGATCTCACGTGTTATCACTTGCGCCACGTCACCCTCCTGTCTCCACTCCCATTGACCCGTGGATCCCACGCGCAAAACAGCGCGTGCTGACAAGAAAAGGAAAGTGAAATTAAAAACAGTTAAAAAAATCAAATAAGAAGTCAGTTTGTGGAGGTGCACGGAATTCGAGAGAAGTGAAAAGAGGAGCGAAAAACCCTGAGAGGTTAGATGTAGCGGTGGAAGCGGCGATCGATTGCTGAGTGGTTAATTCGAAACACAGATCCATCAATATGGTTCGAGTTAGTGTTTTCTGTGCGCTCGTTCTCGTTGTTTCGGTGTGCGGAGTTCGTGGAGGCGATATAGTTCACGAAGACGATGTGGCTCCCAAGGGCCCTGGTTGCCAGAACAAATTCGTCCTGGTGAGCTCCAATTTCCTCTCGGAAACTCGGTTTTGTGCTGTGGATTTGAGTTTGGTGTGTGATTTCTTTCGGTTTTTGCTGCAACTGCGAGTCGATTTTTAGATTTAGCTTCTGAAAATTTTGATTGCATCCGCTAAAGTGAGCGAATTTGAATTCAATTTGAAAAAGGAGAGATTAATTGGTAGCTCTAGATGTTGATTCTGGAAGAACTGATTGCAATCTGGCTTTGTTATAGTGAATTTCTGGCTTGGCTACTTCAGCTGTTCATAATTGGTAGTGAAAGGTGATAGATGCAATTTTGACTTCCATATATAGTGGTCTGGTTGATCTAAAATCATAACAGGGGAGACAGATTGGATAAGGAAGTTTTATCCCTAACTTGAAAGCACTAGTTTTTTGTGGTTGCTATTGCCTGCTTTACTGTCATGCCAAGTTAAGTAACTACAACTCTTGTCATTAACTATGTGGTATATCTGTGCTAAATTCTGCACTGCGTTTTGTTCGATAGGTGAAAGTCCCAACTTTCATTAACGGAGAACAATTCGATGAGTATGTTGGCGTGGGAGCCCGATTTGGACCGACAATGGAATCGAAGGAGAACCATGTTAAAAAAACTAAACTTACGCTTGCAGATCCTCCGGATTGTTGCAGCAAACCGAAGAATGAGGTCTTCTTTTTGCGATCCTTTTTCAGCTTTGGATCAATGGGTTTCCTTTTACTACATGACATATGAACTATCTGTGCTCTCTGAATTGATTAAGCAGTAAAAATTCTTTATTTTTTTTTGTAACATGTTTTTGAAGTTGCCTTCTTTTATTTATGGGGTTGATAGCTTGCGGGTGAGACTATTCTGGTATACCGAGGTAACTGCAGTTTCACTACCAAGACTAATATTGCTGAAGCTGCTGGGGCTTCAGCTGTCCTTATTGTAAACAATGATACTGGTATGTACAATTTCTTCATTCTTTTTTATTTTTCAGAGATGTAGTGGTATTTAAGCCTTAACCCCTGAGTTTGAAATCAAGTACAGCATGTGAGATTGTGCACTATGAGTAAACCAAATTATGTAATGTTAAGCTCGTTCTCTGCTGAAATCATTCTACGGTTTTGCTCATCAGGTCCTTTTTGATCCCCAAATGCTGGCTTGCAGGTTTATTCAAGATGGTTTGCGAAGAGGATGCTGATACAGATATTCGGATTCCCGCTATTATGCTCCCGCAATATGCAGGAGATGAATTAGAAGACCTCCTCAACAACAATACCAGGGGTAAGAATATTACTCTTCTATCCACTTTGAAATTCAGTGTTGGTCATAATACTTCGATACCTTTTATATTCAATAAAAAACTAACAGATCCTCTTTCTAGGTTCTTTTTTTCTGTCACTGTTATCTAAAAAAAATCTCCTTTCTTCAGTTTCTGTGCAGATATACTCCCCGAAACGCCCTACTGTTGATGTGGCTGAAGTTTTTCTTTGGCTCATGGCTATCGGTACCATTGTATGTGCATCTTATTGGTCTGCATGGAATGCAAGGGAAGCCACTATTGAGCAAGAAAAACTGTCAAAGGTAATTTTGATCATCTTGATTTGAAGTGTATTTTTAACCTCAAAGTGCCAATTCCATTGTTTTGTAGTCCACATTTTTTAATTTTATGCTAAATTATGTGTATTGAAGGATCCTCAGGATGAATTACAAGTTACAGAAAACTCTGGCTCAAAGGGTTTTGTGGATATCAGCACTACATCAGCAATTTTGTTTGTAGTGGCAGCTTCGTGTTTCTTGGTTTTGCTATATGAATTTATGTCAGTATGGTTTATTGACATTCTTTTGGTTCTGTTCTGCATTGGCGGCGCAGAGGTCAGTGACTTTTAGCTTTTCTTCTTCTTTGGTGGCGCTGTTGACTGCTATATTATATTTCTCAGCAGTGAAAACTTTGTTTCTTCTACTTCACAGGGATTACAAACATGTTTGGTCACTTTACTATCAAGGTATGAAATCGAAGAACACAGTCATTAAAAATCACATGACAGCGTATGAAACTGAACACAAACTAATGCAATTTCAGGTGGTTTGAAAATGCTGCGGGATCAACTATCAAATTGCCTTTCATAGGAGCAGTCTCATATCTGAACATGGTCGTTTCTCCTTTCTGCATAGTTTTTGCTGTTGTTTGGGCTGTTTTCCGCCACCACAAGTATCTGGCTTGGATTGGTCAAGACATCCTTGTACGTCATTTTAAATTTTAAGTAATTACCAAGTCCAGTCTGCTGGTTAAAGTGACTGTTATGCTGAGTACAAGACAAGTGCGTGAATTATACTGCATTCAGCTGATGGAATTATTTCTCTTAATCAGGGTATTGCTTTGATTCTCACCGTGCTTCAGATTGTTCGTGTGCCTAATCTTAAGGTAATACCTCAAACTTCTCCTATGCCTATGTTGGCTTAATGTGCCTGTTTTCAAGCTTTTTTGTAACTTGAGTTTCTGTGTTTATTGGATTAGGTTGGCTCAATCCTTCTGAGTTGTGCATTCTTCTATGACATATTCTGGGTCTTCATATCCAAGTCCATGTTCCATCAGAGTGTAATGATTGCGGTAACAAACTATCTGAGCTATAAATCCTTCCATTTGAAGAGACTGAGTAATGCTGTATCTCCTGGTATAATAGAAGGCTTCTTGATTTCTTCCAGGTTGCTCGAGGTGACAAGAGTGGAGAAGACGGTATCCCGATGTTGCTGAAAATCCCCCGGATGTTTGATCCTTGGGGAGGTTACAGTGTAATCGGGTTTGGTGATATCATATTACCTGGACTGTTGGTGGCCTTCTCACAAAGGTACATCTCCTATAAGAACATTTTACAGTGAAAAGATTAATACAGCAGGAATGTCCTTAGAATGTTGATTAGTGTTGCTGCAAGTTAACCAATAGAAAACTAATAATGCAGGTACGATTGGTTGGCAAATAAGAGTTTGAGAAGTGGATACTTCTTATGGGCTATGACAGCTTATGCTCTAGGTATGCATATCACAAAACACCTACATTAACCGACTAAGATAGCCTCAGGAAGATTGCCTTAGTCAAAATTTCTCAAAAACCATGTATAATGAAACCATTCAAACTGAAAATGTCTCGTTCGCCTCTTGCCTTGTAGGTTTGCTGATAACTTATGTGGCTCTGAATTTGATGGAAGGGCATGGCCAGCCAGCTTTACTATACATAGTTCCCTTCACACTCGGTACGTGATAAATCAACAATTTGTACCTATATAAATCATATGTGGCAATGGCAAAGGCCTTAGAGGTTAATAAATTTCATGTAGTGCTAATCTGTGATTATTCCTGTTAATTGGCGATAGGTACGCTATTGACATTGTCGAAGCGAAGAGGAGAGCTAGAGAGCTTGTGGACAAGAGGAGAGCCAGAGAGGCCTTGTCCACACGTGCACCTCCATCCTTCATCTGAATGAACATGAGCTCTTCTTTTCAAAGTTTAGATATGTAGTGCACTACTTTTTTTTCTTTGAACAGAAGAATAAGGAAAAGAGTGCAAGTTGTAGGAGTTAATATTTAACATCAGTGTTCATAGTTTGAAATCTCAGTCTCATGGATTTGAATCGTGTGTATTTGTGTCTTCATGTAAAGCTTTTGACCCACTTGTGCCTCTTCTAGTGTAAAAAGAGGTCAGTGTCATAAGCTGACTTTTCTAGATTGGGATATGTGTATTGGTTAGCTTGCTATCACAATGTAATCTAATACTTCTTAGTTATTGTTTAAACTTCAAAATCAGGGTAGGTACCAAATCATAACTGTTAAGGGACAAGGGACAAGGGACAAGCGACAAAAGTAATCTACTCAATTCATTACCAAACCAATTGTCATCTACAGAAGAAAACATTCAAAAAAAGGGTCTAGAACACCAATTTGTCATCTTCTCTACAACTCATCATAAGAGTCCTCTTCTGGTTCACCTCCACCACCACTCTTCTGGTATGCTTTCTTGATCACTGGGTTACAAACTTGCTCCACCTCCTTCATCTTCTCCTCAAAATCATCCTTCTCTGCATTCTGGTTGTCATCTAGCCACTCGAGCGCGTCTTTCAATGCACTCTCAATCTTCTCCTTATCTTCAGAATCAATTTTATCAGCCAACTTGTCCTCAACACTACTCCTCATGTTGTAAATGTAGGACTCAAGCCTGTTCCTAGCATCTACTCTCTCCTTAACCTTGCTATCCTCCTCGGCAAACATCTCAGCTTCTTCCACCATTCTCTTTATCTCTTCTTCACTCAATCTCCCTTTGTCATTCGTGATGGTGATTGTCTGCTTGTTCTTAGCTGCCTTATCTTCAGCCGTCACATGGAGAATGCCGTTCGCGTCCACCTCAAATGTGACCTCAATTTGAGGCACTCCTCTGAGTAAAACAATAAGAAGCTAAACAATCATTGATCAAAAGAAGTTTGTTGTTGTAAGAAAGAGTGAACTTTAAAGTTACCTTGGAGCTGGAGGAATCCCGGATAGCTGAAACCGCCCTAGCTCGCGACAATCCTTAGTCAAGCTTCTTTCGCCTTCGAACACCTTTATTTCCACCGTGGTTTGCTGGTCTTGGTATGTTGAAAAGACCTGAGATTTCTTTGTTGGAATCACAGTGTTCCTACGAATCAGTTTGGTCATAACGCCTCCAACAGTCTCAATACCAAGGCTCAAGGGTGCAACATCAAGAAGAAGAAGATCTGCCATTAGACACCTTATGTTAGCAAAACACTAGCACAGAATTCAAACTCAATAATGAATCAATGAGAACTATTGTCTCCATTGTTTATACCTTTGGTTTCTTCTCCGCCTTCGCCACTTAGAATCCCTCCTTGAACAGCAGCTCCATACGCCACCGCCTCGTCCGGATTCACACCCTTGTTAGGCTCCTTCCCATCAAAGAAATCCTTCAACAATTGTTGTATCTTAGGAATTCTTGTGCTCCCACCAACAAGCACAATCTCATTCACATCCTTTTTCTCCAACCCTGCATCCTGCAAAGCCTTCTTAACAGGTCCCATTGTCTTCTTGAACAAATCCACGTTCAACTCCTCAAACCTCGCCCTAGTCAACGGCTCCGAGAAGTCAACACCATCGAACAACGACTCGATCTCGACTCTCACTTGGTGTTGGCTACTCAAGGCCCTTTTAGCCCTCTCAACCTCCCTCCTCAGCTTCCCAAGAGCCCTGTTATCTTTGCCTATGTCCTTGTTGTACTTCTTCTTGATCAGCTTAATGAAGTAGTCCATGACCCTGTGATCAAAATCTTCTCCTCCTAAATGAGTATCGCCACTCGTGGCTAGAACCTCGAAAACGCCATTGTCAATTGTCAAAATGCTCACGTCGAACGTTCCGCCCCCGAGATCGTACACCAAGATGTTCTTCTCGCCGCCTTTCTTGTCTAGCCCGTATGCAATTGCTGCTGCAGTCGGCTCATTTATGATACGAGCCACCTCGAGTCCTGCTATTGTGCCTGCATCCTTGGTGGCTTGCCTTTGTGCATCATTGAAATAAGCTACAAAAAACGCACACACACACATCCAACAAAACAAATCAGATTACTCACAAGCCCAAATCAATGAACCAACCTACAAAGCTAACAAAACTTTCAACATCATTGCCATTTTTTTTATTCTTGGTAAACAACAGGTAACCACATGTGAGATAATAAAATCCCATATAGTAGATAAAAATCATCAACTAGAAGGATACACCCCCCTATGATTTTAACCGTTAGGATTTTGGCCAGAGGTAAGAAAACATTCTTCCCCTATTGGGTGACTATGTAAGAACAAGTCACCATATCTCATGATAGATTGTTTATAATCTAAATCAACCATCACTGTCCAACAAATCAGATTACTCACAAATCCAAATCAACCCTCAGGATCATTTATACAACAAAGTTTTTGGCAATGGTTGATTTTGTAAGAACAAGCCATGATATTTAACTATGAAATTTCCATAATTTACCTGGAACAGTGATAACAGCATGTTTAATCTTCTTCCCCAAATAAGATTCAGCAGTCTCCTTCATCTTACCCAAGATCATAGCACTGATCTCCTCAGGACTAAAAACCTTAACCTCCCCATCCTTAATGCTCACCTGAATGTAAGGCTTTCCATCCTTATTCACAATCTTGTAAGGCAACAACTTCACATCCCTTTGAACCTCAGGATCATCAAACCTATAGTAACACAACAAATCCAAACCAACCCAATTAAATCACAACCCTTAAACCAAAATCAACTCAGCTAAACTGGGTTTCACTTACTTTCTCCCAATGAGCCTCTTGACATCAAAAATGGTGCGCTCAGCGTTTAAAGGCGCCTGATTTTTGGCAGCTTCTCCAATCAAACGCTCACTATCTGTAAATGCAACCCATGAAGGAGTGATTCTGTTGCCTTGATCATTGGCTATGATCTCAACGTGACCATTTCTGTAGACTCCCACACATGAATAAGTTGTTCCTAGATCAATTCCTATGACTGTGCCTTTGATTTTTGGCGCCTCGGCTGCTCCTACAAATCCTTGTAGAAACTCTGTAATGCAAAATAGTCAGTTTCTTAACCCATAACACTTTACTGTATAGACGTCAGTAGTAAATTAATAATACTAACCTGAAGAGCTCAAAATCAGAAACCAAAGGGCAATGGTTAGAGGAATTATTGATGCCCTTTTTATCATCTTGAAGAGAATATTTCTCCCTTAATCTTTTGAATCTCTTTCTGTTAGTATACTACCATAGGAGTTGAGCTGCAGGAAGAAGCTGTATTTATATAAACATTGGAGGGTGATTCTTGGAGAGTTTGGTAGAATGTTCTGAAAACATTGCCACCAATTTCCTGATCTCTGTAGATCTTTCTTTCCACCAGATGTAGAGAGTTCCAGAGGTGAACTTTTTTACATAAAAAAGACAAAAAAAATTAAGAGATGGTGGGGCCATGGAAGTCCGACTGAATTTGTCTCGATTAATCTGAACATTACCCATTAATCACTTCACATCGATATTTAAATTACAAGGTTAACAGTCTCAAACAGTATTGAAGAAAAAGGCATCCCATGAAGTGTAACTTTTACATCACAAGTGACTTCATAAGGAATCAGAACTGTCAAGGTACAGCAAACTCAAATATATGTAATCACAGCAACCTTATTTCCAATATGCACTTACATGTCATAGAATCCACTGATCCAGTCATATTTTGGGGCATAACATGCCTCTGAACTAACCTTAATCTGTAACAAATTTGAAAGAAAACAAAATGCAGCTACAGCAATCTCATCTTGGCCAGGGTTATCAGTTCTCTTATTTTCGTGGTCACGCCTGTTTTACACTTGAAAGAACATTGCTTGACGAATGAGTTGAATGCATCAGTTACAACTCTTCTTTCTTGGGATTGTCAGATTTCTCTCTCTCTCTTCGGAGCTTCTCAATGACCTCTTCAAGGGGAGGATCTCCAGGTCTTCTGAAAGCCTGATCTCCGATCTTGACTTCATAGGCGTCCGGCTGATCCAATATGAAGTCCTTCAACTGCAATGCAAGAAAACAATAATTACAGATCAATGAACTATTAGGACCATGGACCAATATGGACATAGCTCAAATAAGAAAAAAGGAACATTTATAACCAATTTGAAGGACTGCCACTTTGGTTAAATAATCTTAATCATTACAAGAACAAAGGAATTGACTCTTGAGGAGCATTGAGTGAGTTCTTAAAGCAATGAGTACATGAAAACATACCTCATCTTTATCCTGGCCTCTCTGCATGTTGAACATTATAGTGGTGAGATCAATCCCCATGAAGTTGAGCTCAATTCCTCCAGTTTTCAGCATTTTTGTCCATTTTGCAGCAATTGCAGATACAGACTCCTGAAATCAGCTCAGTTGATAAGGAAATAGCCTTCAATTGTTCCATTGAATACAAAATAGCATCAAATGCAAGCATCCAAACACTGCCTGAAATCAAAAGAAGCCTACATCACAAAACTTCTGTGCCTCCTGGAATTCAAGCTAAACAGTGCTTGGATCAATTCAATCATCAGTAATCAGAGCCTAATCTGACAAACCTTTTTCCTAGCTAAGATGTAAATTTCAGAATTCAAGAAACCTAACAACACAAAGAAACAGTTCACACGCACAAGACCGGCACCAATTAGGGATTTCCGAGTGTACCGGGGTTCGCTCAAAGCCGAATCGGAGCTTAACAAAGCCGAAGACGGGACCAGTATGCATCTTACTCATCTTCTCCTGGATCTGAGACAGCTCCATCTTGTCAAGATCTGCGGGCGGGATGTCCAATTCCGGCGACGGAGACGGCTTCTTCTTCCCCCACTCCCTCCACTCTTCGTCCTCCTCATTGTCGACGACGTCGTCGAGATCGTCGGGGATTTCGACCCTCCGTTTTCCGGCGTCGGCGGTTTGGATCCGGTGGGCGGCGAGAGCCAAGAGGAGGAAGAGGACGACGGAGAGAGCGAGTGATCTCATGGTTCTTCGGGAATTAGGGCAAAATTCGTATGTAGATTTGCAGAGTGAGATTTGATTCGTGTGAGATTTATTGTGCGTAAGGCCCATCATCATTCTTTGCATGTTACTCTGCAACAAAATTCCCGGGAGCCATACATTTTGAAAAAAATAAAAAAATCCATTTTGATCGATTTTTTATAATAATTTTCAAAATAAATGTTATTTATGAGCTAAGCTGACACATTGATTATAATATATCATTATTAATGCACATAATTGTTTGACCAAAACACAATAATTTGTGTATATTCAATTGCCGTCAAATTTTCAACCTACTATCCAACTCATAATCACAATCTTTACCCTTATTTGGACTAATTTTTATAGAATTTACAGCAATTATTTGTTAAGATATTTCAATATCAGCTCAGAAACCAGTCAATTCCAAATTTAGGGCATAATGGATCTGAAAGCAATAAACTTTTGCTCCATAGATGCAGCAATTAACATAAAATCACCTACAATCAGGCTACAATTTACTGTGTAATTTCAAAATAGCACCAAAATGCTGTTGCATACAAATAAAAGACAAATTCTCAACACAAACTAAAACCCAATTGTTCTTACCCATCAACTTTTTCAGCAACAAAAACCAATTACAATCACTTTAACCATCCAAAAATATTGCCTCCTTCCTTACCCATTAACTTCAACCTTTAAATTCTGCTGGAATTTCTGTACCAAAAAGTAATCTGACCTCTTCATCAGAGGGGATCAAATCAAATCTATGTGCAAGCAACGTTTCATAATTGCTGCAGTAATACTTTTATATTTTACCAGGCATTGGTCTTCTTACCAGGACTGAGGATCAAGCTCTTAGACTTGGCAATAAACTCAGTTTCATCATCATCACTATCAATGTCACTTGGCCTGTATCGGTTCTGGTGCGCTCTTCGACGGAGCAAGAAAACATTATAGTAATAACTCACAAGCTCTTCTCTGCTCTTGGTCGGTAAAGCCTTCGGCAGTTCATGCCAAAAGCACTTGCCAAGTGATAAAGGATTCTCCTTTACAACTGTCTCGAATTTCACTTCTTCCATTGATGTCCAATAAAGTGCAGCTTCTTCACCCATCTTGTCAAATTTCCATCGGTAAAATATGATTCCTAGTTCAGCTTTCATTTTCATTCGGGTTTGGGAAACGTGGAGTTTTACACATCCGATGGAACCTGGATCTTGACACAAACAAGGATCTCTTTTTGCATTCAGAGGAACAGGCGCATTCTCCTTAGGGGCGAGAATCTTAGTGCCTAGCCATTTAGAGTCACTTTCAGTAGTTTTGCCAGTCCATTTGGGTACTTCAGCTTGAAAGAATGGACCAACGGGAATCCGTTTCTGGAAAATGGTGAAATTTTCATTGGAGAAGCTGCAGTTTCGAGTTAAAGAGGAAGGTGAGAGAAGCCGGCGGCTGGTTCTCGATCTCTCAGCTGAAACGCTTGAGTCATCGTACATGGTTGGATGCATTCTCTGTTTTTTCTATGAAAAAATGCAGATCAAATTCAATGTATCAGCTAAGAAGCTATATAATAAATATTTCTTACACAATGCAGGTAATTACTACTAGCAACTATATATCATACATTCTGCCACCTATTTCAGTAATGACAGTCGTTTGATGGTAGTGTTTTAAGCTGCTTGCTAAATTTTTTCACACTTAAATAACCATTAATCAGTCAAATCTAAGATTAATGTGTTTACAGAATAAAAATGAAGTTGAAAACAAGATAGAATGAAAATAATATGGACATTAGCAGTTTGCCTGTTGAATAAGGAGTAGAGACTAGTGAAGATCATGTTTCTTAGGCGATGTCCTTAGTACTTTTTTGTTTTATCTTAGACCAGCATAATATATCAAGGATGATCATATAAGGACTACAAATGAGTAGGGCACAAGCCACACGTTGAGTGGCATTGTCAAAAGAACATCTCAGCTTGATCATATCCTGAATTAAAGTCTATTATAAATGTATGAAATCAATGTATCCCAATTGAACCCATGTCTAGCATATCTCAGATTCAATCTTAATGACATACAGCTTTCTATAGCCATTAGTACAGGTCATAAGCTGCACCTAATATAATAACACCTAGAGTAATCGATCCTTATATTTTTCTTTTGTCAAAATCAATTTAATAATTATGTAGCAAAGCTTAAACTATTATCTCCTACCTCACACTACTAGTTATCAGTCACTATCTTTGAGAAAACAAAGATATCTATCTTATTGCACCTCAAGACTTACTTTTACATACATTGCAGCATAGAGTAAAGCATATAAAGGGGTGCATTAACGTATGGAGTTGTTCCAACTAGAACAAATTTTACATCTAAAGTCTAGCCATTTTACCATACTTTTAAGTTTTTAGCTGTGCCAAATGGACAAGAATACCTGATATGCTAATGCAAATTCAGCCAACTTAACAACTTCTGGGTGAATCAACTAAAAGTTGAAAAATCATTAGATACTACGTATATAGTACAGTTCCCTTTTTAAATCTTCACTACACATCAATACAGGGACTTTAATTATGAAGATTTCCCTTCAGTTACTCTAGCATTTATTATGCAAGCATTAAACAAGACGCACTAGGTGACAAAACATGGACATATACATGTAACAGTAAAATAATTACACTAAATACAACTTTTAAGCCCTACCCTAATCAATTAGAATGGCATGTGACATATCTAGCAACAACTTAAAGCAATTGAAAAACATATTGCGCAAATATCAGTATTTTACAGTCGGTGGGACCTAAAAAAGAATCTACTAGAAATATCTTTGCTACCTATTGAAATAAATACAAAGCAGTTATTCGTTGAACTGATGTCTGCCAAAAAAAGTAAACAGGTTTAATCATCAGGCACACAACAGCAAGTTCCTAAGCATTTTTTAAACTTCTACCATCAATTTCAAACTCTAAAATTTGGAACAACTACAGATTGAAGCAGCTCTAAATTTCATTGTTACTTTTTTCTAAATCATTGAAGTCCTAGCAAATGCTGTAGAATATTAGGCCAAATGGAGAATTCTGAAGTGTCTGCACAAGAGAAAGAGTACAAGAATACCTGCAAATCAAATTGTTCAGGGCTTAAACCCTCTGGCTTTTTGAGAAAGAGAGCTTTCCGTGCCAACAAAACCTGCTTCCAGCAATGGTCATTGCCATAGCAGTTCCACTTGGAACTCTCAGGCAACAACCCGACCAGAGGGTTCGTAGGATCCTGGGCAACAAAGGCCATCCAATGCAACATACTTGACAAAGACCCCCTCTTTCTCTTCTGACCACTACCCCCCTCATTTGCCTCTGAAAGTCTCCTAGATTTCTCTTCAGTGATTACATTATCATCAACACAAGGTTTCTGATTACCAGACAAACCCGAAGAAGCAGAATCAGCATCAACCCCTTCCACATTATCAGTGTCCGAATCCATCTTCGCACCACCCAGTTTACCTCCATCAGTAGAGCCCTCCTCGCTCTCCGCATCATTCTTCTTCCCACCATCCAAAACCGTAGACGCAAAGGCCTTCAAATCAGCCTTCAACCCAAGAAAATCCATAGCCACGCCCTCGAAATCCACACTCCCGGAAACCTTCATCAACTCCCTCTCCAAAGCCTGCAAGTACTTAAAATACACAAGCTTGATTGCGGAACCGAGACCAGAGCAGCTCAGCCCCTGATCCTCGCCCACCGCCTCCCACAAACCTTCCCTCGAAACGGCTTCGTACCCGCCTCTCTTCTTGACGTGAACGAACAGCTTCAGCAAATCCACGGCCTTCCCATTCCCAAGCAACGGGGGCAGAGGCCTAGACAGTGACCCATTTTCTCCCATGGAATCCTCATTCCTCTCTCCACCAACCGATTCCACAAGCTTCTTCCCACACCGACTCAGAGATGAACCGTCATCCGCCAGCGCAGACCACCCTGCCATGAATTTTTTCGACTCAGTGTCTCAGAAAATTTTCTCGAAACCCTAAAAAACCCACTATCGCCTTACCGGTAACCGACCCTTTTCCAAAACCGGAATCATAACACAAAAGCGAAATTAAGAGGAGAATCAACCGCCAAAACACTCGAAACCCTAATTCCCCATTTGCAAATACCCAACTGATGATTCCTACTAAATGCTGATCCACAGATTGATAAATGCCCCACTAGAAGAGCAGAGAAATAGACAAATTGAATGCAAAATGGTAGGGGAGACGAAAAGGGCGAGCGATGAAGAAACGAACTAGAACTAGGGCACAGATCTAAATGCCTCCATAATTGCAAGAGGGAGGGAAAAAGGAGGGAGATTTGAAATTTTCGGCCGACTGTTTATGGTTTTTATGAAATGGAAAAAATCTACGGGGGGGGAAAGTAGAGAAAAACGTACCAGGTAGTAGTAGTAGACGACCACAGGCCAGGCCCGAAGATGGTGGGGAAGAGGAGTTTTCTCGATTGACCTCTTTCGCCTTTCTTTTTCGTGGTTTTTGTTTCTTTTGCATTCTATTTTCTTTTCTTATAGGAAGTCGGTCTATTTAAGGCTGAATTTGATAAAACTACCAATTAAATATGGGTTTGTGCACTAAATTATCTGAAAATTGCATGAAATCGCCTTCTAATGCTAAACCCTTGTTTCAAATATTTTTTCTAGTTTTCACCGTTTTTTATAAATGTGGTTTTAGTTTTAAAGATAACATTTTTCAATGATATGTTTCACTTGTTCGGAGAAATTATTTTTTTTAAAATGAAAGTAGCTTTATTTGTCTTAAAATACGTAAAAATGAACTGATTTTAAGGTTTACTTGAGATTTAAAACCTTTGAGATATGTTAGGAGTGATTTTTTTTTCATTTAATGAGAAGCCGATTAGATGTTGATTGTAAATTATCTCCCTCACTATCAATCTTCTTGATGCCACTAAGCTTAGTGAACGTCTCTCGCCAATACAATGCGATTACTTGTTCGATTGTCAAGCTTCAACACTCCTTTCAATGTCATTTGATCGGAATCAACTCCACAATTGTTAGTTCATATATATCAATATCCTACTATCCTATATAGGACGAGGATAACTAGTACTCTTAATTTCACCTCAACATCAAAAAACCAAAACAAACATTTATAAAAGCTTCTTGGTGGTTGTGTTGTTAAAGATTTAAATTTAATGGTGATTTCATGCAATTTTTCGTTTTTAAGGGTGGCTTAATTCACAATCACATATTTAGCGGGTGGCTCCTCAAATTTCAATAATATTTCCAGCTGTTTTTCCAGGGTGGACCAAAAAGAATAAAATGAGGCCTCGGGCTTGGGCTGGACCGGGCCAAAATTCTCAGCCCGGTTTTTTAATAAAACGGGCGAACCGAATCCGTTTCTTTCAGGGACCTCTATAAAATTTCCGGTTTTTTGTGTTTGAACAAGGTTTGGCGCGTTCCAATCGAACCAATCTATATGATCTCCAGGCGTCGAATTCGTTCAATCATCGAAATCGCTTGCAATCGCCAATTCTCAACTTTCCCAAATCGAAATTGGTCACAGAAAAAACCCATTGTTAATGGGGACAGCCAACTATCCACCTTTCCTTTGTGTTCTGATGCGCTGAAGAACTTGGCTAAGAGAGGGTTAATCTTCCAGGCAAAACAGTTGCATTCGCATTTGATGAAGTTGGGTTTTCATGGCGCATTGTCGGTGCAAAATCAAATCTTGCATGCCTATGTGAAATGTGGTGAGTTTTACAGTGCACGGCAACTGTTCGATGAAATGCCCGTGAAGAATGTTGTGTCCTGGAACACTGTTATCTGTGGGGTTGTGGACTGTGGAAGGAGATTGGCGTGGATTGATCAGGGTTTTGTTTATTTCAGAAGGATGTTAGTAGAAAGGGGGAAGCCGGATTGCTTGACGTTGAATGGACTGATTCGAGCTAGCATCGAGATGAATGAATTCGCCTTGGGTAAGCAATTGCATGGCTTTGTGGTCAAAATGGGATTTGATTCTAATAGTTTTGTGGGATGTGCTCTTATTAATCTCTATGGTACATTCGGTTTGGTTGATGAGGCGTGGTATGTATTTGATGTGATCAAGTGCAGGGACTTAGTTTTGTGGAATGCAATGGTCTCCTGCTACGGTGCCAACTCCCTGACAGAGGAGGCACTGAGAATCTTCAGATTAATGTCTACAGGAGGTTTTCAAGGAGATGAGTTTACGTTTTGTAGCCTTTTGAGCTCGTGTGCTAAGCCCGGATGCTGTGAATTAGGCAAGCAGTTTCATGGCTTAGTAATTAAACTTTCTTTCGATTTGGATTTACAAGTGGCCAGTTCCGTTGTTGATGTGTATGCCAAAAATGAAGAGATAGCTGATGCACGAAAGGCGTTTGATGGGATTGTTGTCCAGAATGTGGTTTCTTGGAACACTATGATTGTGGGGTATGGACAGAATGGAGATGGAATTGAAGCTATGAAACTTCTAATTCAAATGCTGAGAAAAGACCTTGACCCAGATGACTTAACTCTTGCTAGCATCATCAGCTCATGTGGTGATTTATCATTCTTCAATGAAGTCATGGAAACGCATTGCTTTGCTATAAAATCCGGTTTCGAAATCCATTTGTCAATCTCCAATGCATTAATAGTTGCATACTCCAAATGTGGAATTCTGCAAAGTTCCTTGAAGTGCTTCGCGTCGATTGATGAACCAAATCTGATCACTATGACTTCAATTCTTTCCGCCTTTGGACTACACGGGGATGCCAGAGAAAGCATAAGGATTTTCGAATTGATTTTATCAAATGGGTTTAAGCCAGATGGAATCGCCTTTCTTTCGGTAATCTCATTGTGCAGTCATGGAGGATTCACAAGCCAGGGGCTGCATTACTTCAAACTGATGATCACTGACTACCAAATTGTACCAAGGCCTGAACACTACGCTTGTCTTGTTGATCTTCTCGGTCGCTCTGGTCTTATTGATGAGGCTACTTCCATTCTTAACTCTCTAGGACTTGAGTCGAACGCCTTAGGCGCACTCTTTGGAGCATGTAAACTTCATGGTCATGTCAAGTTAGCTGAGTGCATAGCTCAAAGGCTATTTGAACTAGAACCAAAGAGCTCTGTAAATTACACTTTGATGTCTAACATTTATGCTTCTGTAGGGAATTGGCACGACGCAGCCATGACCCGCGAGATCTCAAGAGATACATGTCATGATCATAAACACCCTGGTTGTAGTTGGATTGACAAGTGATCAAGGTATCTACAAGTAATGTTGTTGCATATATCATCCTTCCAATAGAGTACATACAGTCAGTGACCCGAACCCAACTAGGTTGCGTCGACCGATCCGCTAGGCTAACCCGGCTCGTTGTTTCACATATATTATATCATTATGATATTATTTTAATAATTCATAAATATTTGATTCTCTTGACCAGTTGAGCTGACCCAAACACGCAACGACCCGGCCCGTGAAACCCGTAGAGTCAAGTGACCCGACGACTCAAACCTGTTTTTACCCAACATCATGCACTCTTATGATTGTCCTCTGGGGATTGAATCCTGACGAGTGAGCTCGTATTGGCTCTGAATCTCAGGGCTAAACGGGGTAGCTTTGGAGCATAGAAAGAAGAAAGAAGAAGTGTATATGCTCAAGTGCCATAAACTGCAATAAGAAGATAGTTGAAGCACCAAAAAGGAAATGATCAAAAACATGGCATACAACCGCTAGGAAAGGATTGAACTCAACTTATGGTTAACTAGTATTTGACCTGTGCCATATCCAATAGCTCTCTGTTGTCTCGACTGTCCAGCTTACAGCGGCTAGGATAAGTGCAAAGATCCCAGCGCAAACGTAGCCCCAGTGATACCGTTTCAGGATGAGTTTCACCATGTTTCGTAGCAAAGTTACAAAGGCCTGCCTCCTGAAGACGAACCCGGGTTAGGAAACAAGACAGCATCAAATGCAGTAATCCAAGCACACCCTAAGTAGCTTATGTAACTCACCAATGAGATATGTTGAGATTGTGAAACTTGGGGAAAGGCGAGGAGCGACGTCTGGTGGAGAGTTCAATCAACCAACCGGTAAGCAAACCCGCGGACCCGATTGCAAATACAAGAACTATGTTTAATGGCCTGCAGAGTTATGCATATTTAGCTTAGCCATTCATGTTTATTTGGAAGCATATAGTGTGAGATCATTATATTTACCTGGTTGGACCACTAACTGCCATTAAGGCTGTAAGAATAGACACTGCAGCATGAACTGCTCTCTTTGAAGCTTCATCAATGGAAGTCAAGTACACGAACGTGCTTATTATAGCCACGAACGAAAGCCAGAAGTCCATGAACTGCCATCATAGGAAGAAAATCAGCTAAGTATAGGCTTTTGTTTGGAGCTATTTACATTTAACTTCACCTTTTCCCCTTACCTGAAGAACACGAAAATTCAATGCACACCATAAGCCTACATCACAAGCATGATAAAGTCCACTTGAGATGCCACTAGATGTAAAAATCATCCATTCTGCAAATGCCTGTGACGGAATAACAGCGATTGTCGTTCGTACTAGATCACACTGTTATGAAAGAAACCTTTCTAACATGTATACTAAAGAAGAAGTCTTTTTTTTTTTTTTCTCTCTCTCAAATGCCATCATCTTATGCATTCAGTTGACATGAAGATTCATGGCATTGTTGAATCATTTATTGAAAAATCGATTTACCTTCTGTCGAAGAGCCCAAAAGGCTGGAAATATGGCTGCAGCATTTGATACAATGAGAGCAATTGCTTGCCATATGTGCCCTGCAAAGTTTTTTGAGCTATCTTAGATCAAGTATGTCAAACCTGAAACATGATTTAGTGAACATGAGAAAAATGAAATGGCCTTAATGACCTTTATGAGACACCATTTCTCTGCTGCAATCAAATCCACCATGAGTCCGATCACAATAACAGTAGCTGTCCAACATACAACACTAAACTGTTAGATGCATTCAATGCGACAATCCGAAGAACAAGATTGATCCTCTAACCTGAACACAGTCAAGCCACTCGCGTCCATGACATTTGTACATGAACCATGAGAAGAGCAACCATTCGGGCATCTTTCGATGGAAATGGACATCTTGGTCTCATCAGCTAACTCCATAGTGTTCAAATCCCCGTGCTTTATAGCAAAATTCCATGTTCCTTCTCTGACATAAAGTATGTAAAAATCAACAACCTCCTCTGTTGAATTGTTCACCATGAACATTGATCCATCACTTCTGTTGGCCTTGCTTGCATAGAAGAAATCCCAAGCTTCATCAGACGGCAGCCCACCGAGCCTGACATAGATCTCGTGTCTTATTTCCTTATTAGACGACAACTTAACGTGCATATTTCCTCCCGTTGCACCATGGGGAACGTTCAGAGTGAAGTAAGTCCAAGAAACTCCAGACTGAGCTCCAGCTGATGGCTTGCTCAGAAGAGGCTCAAGAGGGAAATAGTTTGCTAAGTTAGAGGACACTTTCTCGGTTATTGGCATGTAGTAAGACTCGAAAGGCGCCTTCTGGAGAACTGTCTGCAGATAAACATTTTCACCTTGCCAATAAATTACTTCTAGGAGAACAAAGCTTATGTAAGTATCTAAGTTGTCATCAGTCAAGGAATATAAAAAAGATCAAATCTTTTAATCATGCAATTTGTAAGAACTAGATTGTGATCTAACCTGAAATGTGTATCTCTCCCAATTGCAATTTAATCCTGCCTTTCCATCTGGGCATTCAACCACTTGGGAAACCAAAGAGTAACAAATATTTCCATCTTTTCCCCAAGATTTAAATACCTCTGCTGTTGCATCACCTGGTAAAATGCTTACATACCAGCCACCAGATTTGGGCGATTGAATGATCAAATCTCCCTTATCAATATCAGTAGCATAATCATGGTTACTTAGAGAAGGCATCGCTCCATAGCGAGCATACGCCTTAAGCAAGCCCCCCGAATTCGCGGTTTTATTGCCACTGAGCCTCACATCAGCTGAGACAATTAGCTTCTCAGCTAGCCCAAAGATTTCCATCAAGTACATTTTTTGTTCAGTAGTTGTCAGACATGTGTTTTCAGCACGATTCTTGCAAGACACCAAGTGTATTGATCTTGAATCGTCGAGGAATGACTGAGCACATGAAAGCGATTCGACAGTCTGGTTGCAATGTTGGCCCCGTAAGTTAGGGAATGTACATCCTGCCACACTTACATTTACTGAATACGAGTAATGGAAACCCCGGTTAATCTGCATATCCACGTAGTAATCACCATTTGATACCTTAGCCTTGAAATTTTGGTTCTAATTCTATCCAAGGAAAGGAACAAATTTGGAGAATAACATGATTTGATATGTTGAGCAATGTATCCTTCAAATTAGAGATGAAAGTTACCATCTTTGATTGTGTTCTTATGGGTCCAATCCCATTGAAGATACCTAAATACCAGACTCCATGAAATATCTGCCCAAGAAACCAAGGCAGTATCTGAAAATCAAGAAAACTATGATAATTCTACATACATGAAAACTAAGGGCCCGTTTGGTTACAAACTATGGAAATGGAAACGAATCTAGTCCCTAAATCTATAGAAAAATGATCATGAATAAAACTCCTTATTACCTGCTCATTTGTTAATGTCACCTTTATTCTTTTCTGCATAGGATAGCAGAGCTGTTTATTTTGGTGACCTTGTATTTTTCCTATTGATGAATTTGAGACAGACCCTAGTACTAAAACATCAAAGGATCCTCATTATCAGAACATTGATCAAACAAAATAGTAATTCTATGAAGATGGCTACACAATGTTTACCTAAACTATTCGTCGAATTGCCTGACAAATCCGGCAGCGGAAGGCCACCATCGCGAAAGCATATGAGAGGCAGTTTAGCCTTAGGAACCTTCGAAACTCTCTCTAAATCCTGCAAATCAATGTTGCACAAAAGAATTGAAACTTGAAAAGCTCTAGTCTTTATGGAGAAGTTGACAAGAGTTTTTCAGAGCATGAAACTTACTAGTTTCACATCAGACTGCAATTGAATGGACACTGAAGAGAACCTTGATGGCACATCCACTACAATTTGACATTTATGCAATTACTGTAAACACACACAATCTTGAAAGATGCTCATAAATTACTCACATCAAACATAAATTTATGTAGCAAAATTGAGACCCAGAAATTGCAAATTAAAAGAACAGCACAGAAGGCATAAAAATGAGCTGATTATGTTTTTATTATGGGAAATTCATGCAAAAAGATGTAATCTTGATACTAGAAATTCAAAAGCCACCTCTTATGTATCGCCAGGCATAATGATTGAGCGTTGTTCGGGGGTAATTAAAACTCGAAATTGTGAATTTTGAGCCATTAGATTGAGCCACTGATAACAATAATAAGATCAGACAAAGGATCTGCACAGAATTTGAATCTCTAGCCATTTGATTGGTGTAAATTTGACAATCTGGGTAAAAAAGGACGAGGATTTAAAAGATTGGGAAGTGAATTTGGTGGCTCAATTAGGGAAAAAAGAGATTGATTAATTTTTGATGAGGTTTCTAAGCGCATTGAATTTGATTAATCAGTGGGTAATCAGCATCCTTTTTCAAAACTGTTTTTCTCATTTGTAAAAGATTTGTAGATGGATTTTCGTTTTCAAGTTTCAAGAACTTTTGTTGGTCATCAGTTAATAAATAAATGAATAAGGAAGAAGACGGTCGTTGATTGTTCTCTTTCCTAGTAATATATACTACTATTCAACGTGTTTGAATAATCACGTTGAATAATCATTTTATGAAAAAATATAATTCACAAAATGGTTCAATTAACATGAAAAGTTGTTATTTTTAATATGGATCAATTGACATGAAAAGCTGTTACTTGTGCAATCTGCAAGCAGAGCTACAATGTCACAAATCATTCACATTCATGAAAAAGCCAAAATTTATAGGCTACTTAATTGTACAAGATTAGACCCACATCAGAACAAGATTAGACCCACATTAAACTATATCAATCAGTCATCGTCATTACCAACCCACAAACAGACCTTAAAACCAAAATTAGCTCAGTAAACTAAGTTACATATGCTTACATAACACAATGACCATGTCTCTCAGAAAGTGCGAAGCTGTGATAGCATCGGAACAAGCTCGTCGCTACAAGGTCGATCTGCAGGGGAGTCCGACATGCAAATTGCTGCTATTCTGACGGCCATCAGCATCTCGGCTTCCTCGGCTTCTTCACCGAGCAAGCTCTTGTCGAGCGCCTCTCTTGCCTCTCCTGCTTGCTGCAAATGCCTAAGCCACCTCCCTAAACTCCCGTCATTCGCCGTTTCTCCAAAGAAAGGATCCAAAGGATCTCGTCCTGTTAACAATACTCCCAAGATCACTCCAAAGCTGAAGATGTCACTCTTCTCAGTGTATCTGAACCAAACACCAGCAGAGTAGTGGGCCTTATAATCACATTCTCAGTGTAGCAAATAGTCGCCAAGTGGCAAATATTGGATTTAGCATGAACGCAGGAGTAAATGCAAGCTCACCAGAATCATATATATCGAGAACACGAATATCACTACAATTATAGTAAGATATGGTACCTGGAGGTCTGAGAAGATTCAGGAGGTCTATAGCCGTTTACTGCTGTATCCAACTTCGGCAACAGCTTGACCAAACCAAAATCCGCAAGCTGGGGCTCGAATTCCTCATCTAGCATTACATTTGTGGGCTTCAAATTGTAGTGCAAGACTTTAGGCAGGCATTCGAAATGGAGAAACTTCAATCCTTTGGTTATACCTATGGCGATACGAAGCCTTATTTCCCAACCCAACTGGAGCTGGTTGTTACGAACCCTGTTCATCACGTCCTCTAGGCTTCCTGTTGGCATGTACTCATAGACTAGAGAATATATGTCCGAGTCTCTAACATAAGCCTGCAAACACATCAACTGCCTGTGTTTCAACCCAGCTAACATCTGAAGCTCCCGCTGTATATTTCTCTTTAGGGACTTATCCTGAGCTGCTGATGACCCGGGTTCAACGGCCTTCAGCTTCTTAACTGCAATTGTTAAAGCGTTATCGAGAGTAGCCTTATAATAAACTCCATTAGAACTGCACCCCAGTATTTGGTTGTCCTCAGCCAGAGCCGATTGCAGGGATTTCGGGTCAATTTTCGGAGAAAAAACAACTGCTCCTTTCAGAAGGGGCGGTTTACTGATATAGTGACGGAAGCATCTAACCACGAATGCGACGACGAAAGCAGCAAACAGACCGGTAAACCCACCCAACAGAATGCTGATCATAATCCTCTTGAAGTTGACCTTAAAGGCAGGTGACATTGAAGATGCAGGAGACTTGGCTTCCATTAGAAAGTGGATTGGCATCAACCCTTCACATTGAAGACCCATTTGGTAAAACCACACAACAATTGCCACTATGCAGGAAACCCTTGAGACCATTTTTGGCAATCTGCAATTTCAAGTAAAAACCACAATTACTTGCTACAATGTTGCCACTCATTTAACCATGACACATGAAAGTGATTCATCCTGTTAACTAGAGAAGAGCATGCTTATTATAGGTTAAGTAGTGGGAACAGAATTTATTAGCTAAAAGACAATAATGAATACACCATTTAATAAGCTCTCCACTTTTTCAGGATTGAAACTACTCTCGGGTAAATAACGGTGAATTGGGTTTCTAGAAACACCAGAAAGCTTGATACAATGGGCAATTTTATTGTACAGTTTTCTCAGTTCTTCCATGGTGTGAAGACAAAAATCGAGCATTCCAAGCTTGAAATTAGTGGACTCAATTACTTCCAACTCTACGAACACGAACAAATTATCAACCAAAGTAAGAAATTTGAGCAATTACCTGGGCAATCTCACAGATTCCTTCACATGTAGGGTTTGTAGAAGAGAGAATAGTGAAGAAGGCTACTTCCCTTTTCGTTTCAGACCGCATTCTCAGAATCTTTCCAGGTCTCAAGCCTTTCTAATTTGTTTGAATTTATTCCTTTTTTTATTATTCTTAATGAAATGGGCCTTTTTGATTAAATGAGCCTTATTGGGCCAACTGTGGATTGGAGAGAAAATGGCCCAAGTACCCAACAGGCATAAAAGTAATGCGATTTATTAAGAGATTAGTATGTTTTAATTAATTATTACGTCCAATCTCACAGATTCGAGCCAACAAATGATCAACTGAGACTAAAAATGCATATGTATTAATTTAGATTATCTAGTCTAATGTCATCAGCGTTGACATGTGCAAAATCTGAGCTAGAATGAACAGAGCACGAAAGATGCCAATGTGTCATCATCACTTAACTATAAGAATGTAATTAGCACATGCTAAACACACACTAACTCATTCATTCTCCTACTTAATTTTACTCTTCCACGAGCCTTTCACACATTACGATATTCCTTGAAAAAAAACTTCCAAAAAAACACTTGTGGAAATAACAATAGTGAAAATGTAGTATTATTTTTATCATATATAAGATAAATTCAGCCTGCCAAATTTATACTCTTGGTTTATAATCACAATATTCTAAATTAAGTAGATGTTTTGACGTTTGGCTAATATATATGATGTCACCACAAAATTAAGCAGCAAACATCTCGCATGCTTACGATAAGAGAATATAGTTGAATGGGTTGAAACGAATAAACTAAACGTTGACATTTGCTCAAATTAAAGAGTAACTACGTCCACTTTCAAGTTCCAAGTGTATGTTTTGATGCATTTTTCGTGCCATAACTTTGACAAATTAACGCCTCCCCTTTTCGTTACATTTGAATATAAATAAATTATAGTAGACTTTTTGAGATAATGGCCTAATGGGCTTTGTTTAATTACTTGCCAAAAAATAATATAATAAATTTAGAATATCAATAATTAAGATACTAATACATACAATTCACATATCAAAAATCATAATACACACCTACATATATTCACCAAATTTGTATAACAATAATAATACTCTGTCATATATAGTGATGTAATAATGACAAAAACACAATATTTCTGTTGAAGGGGTTTTCTTGAACAAATAAATTTATATTCAAGACCCCGCTGAGTATAGCGAAGTCAGGATCGTCCACGGGAGTGAGAGTAGTGCTAAGTTTAATCGATAACTACGAAAAGAGCAAAAGAAACGCAAACAAACAGAGTCAGGATCGACCAGAGGAGGGTCGATCTCGACCCTTAGGGGGTCGAACCTGAGAGCAAACTAGCACGAATCACACAAAATAGCTCGAGCACGACCTAGGGGAGGTCGAGATCAAGGAAAAATCACAAGTCTTTAATCAAAATAAAAGGCAAATCCTAGGGCTAAGGCTACCACAACAACAGCCATACATGCTTTCAACAAGAATTCACAACTATCATGCAATCTAAATCATAGAAAAGTTAACTTTCGCAAACTATTCAAGTTATTCAATCAACTTTCGCAAATCAAACAACTTTCTACCTATCCTTCAACCTAGGAATATCAACTTTCGCAAATAATCCTATTAGAACTAATCAAGCAACTAACTTTCACTTTCGCTAAGGTTAATCACAAGACATGCCTCAACTTTCGCAAAGGATTAAGCATAAGATAAGGTAGATATGATCATCTAGCATTCAAGTCATGAATTCAAGTTTTAAACATGCATGATTGTGTTGGGCTTTTGCCCAACCCTAGAATTTAAGAGGACTACTCACTCATAGCAAAGAAGAACAAGGAAGAAGAAGAAGAAGACATGATCAAACCAAACTCAAATTCAAATAAAAACCAAAGATCAATCTTACAAACCTCAAACTTGTCCTCCAAGTCTTCTCCCTAATTCTCCAAGTCTTGATTGTCAATTGATTGAATGATTAAAAACTATAGGTTCAACCTCCTTTTATAGACAAAAAGGAGTCCTAATCTAACTAGGAAACACAAACAAAACACCTTCCTAAAATACAAACTAGGAAACTTGCACTTGCAATCCGGATAGGTGAAGTCGGTAACGCGCGATCGACCCTCCATAGGGTCGATATCGACCCCTATAGGGTCGATCCTGAGCACTTTTGTTCCTTGCGCTCCAAGTTCGGTCAAATGGCTCGAGCTCGACCTCCTTGGGCTCGATCTTGGGGTCGATGTCTTCACTTCTTCTCTTGATTTTGCTTCTCTTTAGCTCCTCTCCTTGGCTCTTCAACTTGAATCTTCCTCCTAGCTCGTCCATCCTCTCCAAGTCTTGCTCCAAACTCGCTCTCAAGCTCCAGAAATACCTACAAAACGACACAAAAGCGCGTAGTTTCCGAATCTCAAGGAAATACGAAAACTTATGCAAAAAGACTCAGAAACACAAGACTCAACTACGAAAATCAACTTAAACTAACCTATCTAGACCCTAAAAATCTACCTAAAAACGCAGACATCAAAACACCCCATACTTAGACTTGCTTGTCCTCAAGCAATAATCATGCAAATCAAGACCAATAACAAAATCTTCAAGCATAGCCTTTGTCAAAACATTTTAAACACAAGTGAAAAAGAAGACAAGTAACTTTAACGTCATCACATATGTATAAACCTCAAGCTAGGCAATCACAATCCAAACTCACAAGGGATATAAATGTGTTTCACTCTACTCTCATGTGTTTAGGCTTTCAAATCAACTCTCATCTCAATCCTTATGCAACATCTACTTTATCATTTAGACTTATATCACCAATCTCTCTACCTAGAGAAGTCAAGACACATCAATATTCATAAGAACTTAGGCTCAATGAAATCTTCATAGAAGACTCATTCGGCCGGGTTGTAATGGGGCTCGGTAGTAACAATAGGTAGGGAGTTATTTGGCCATGTGGTGCTAAATCCGGGAATCAAACTCCTAAACACAACACCTCATACCAAAACAACTCACTTCTTCTCTGTTCAACTCATAACCAAACACTTCAATGATACTCACACCCATCAATTTCTAACCCAAACTCTCAAAATACAACTTAGAAATACTAGGAATTCTTGGCTTTGCACTTAAACATCTTTTTTTTTTTTCAATTTTTTTTTCTTTCTTCTTTCTCTTTTTTTTCCTGCTCGAGCCTAGATAGGGTCGAGGTCGACCCCTGGGGGGGTCGAACCTGAGACCATGTTTTCTGGTGGGGTCGAGATCGACCCATTAGGGGGTCGATCCTGAGGCTTTTGGTCGAGCTCCTTACTTCTTTTTCTCTTCTTTTTCCAACAATGTGCAATCCAAGCCAAGAATCTCATTACACTATACTTCAACAAGTTGTTTTCTACCCTTTAACAATGTCAACCCTTCCAAACCCAACACATATGCTACTCAACAAAAATCATTCCCAACACATCTAAGTCCAATTCCCGGAATAAGGTCAAGCTAATATAGGCTAGGGATAATCTTTGTGGAGCTTCAAACAAAGGCTAAGGCTAGAACGGGGCTTCAAGCAAAGACAATTCAAGGTAGGCATGGAAGAATATGGGCTAAAAATATAAGTTCTTAATCACAATCAACATGCATGAGCAATCTCATAATGGTTTCAAGAAATAGATAACCATATCAATGACAAGAAACATATGCATAAAGAGAGCAAAATCACACAAACAAAGAAGAGGGAATCAATGATGTTCTCCCTATAAGGCCAAAATTCTCACTAGGTAAAAATTTGTTGGATTGCAATTACTTTCACTTAAGACACATATGCTCAATTTCATCACAAGTCCTTTTTCACAATTAAAAGCAATTTCTCATAAACTTGGGCTACACTATCCAATTATGCCAAAGGAATTACATGACAAGCATGAAAATTAGTTTTCATCATAGGACATCTAAGATGGAATGCTCTTCTATCCTACACAATTTTTTTTTTCATTTTTCGACATTTTTCAATTTTTTTGGATTTTTTCAAGATTTATCTTAACAAGCAAACTACCAATCAAACAAAGCAAGTAAAGACTCAATTATATACAACATGTGAGATTTCTTCTTCCCCACCCCATACTTAAATCATGCAATGTCCCCATGCATGAAAACATATGACAAAGTAAAGAGAAAAGAAGAAGGAGACTCACAAAAACTCGTGGAAGCTTGGTTGGAGGTGAAGCTCCTCATGGAGGAGGAGGAGGACGGCGCGGACGGAAAGGAGGTTGCTCCGGGGGAGCCCATGCATCTCTATCGGGGAAGTTGCCTTGGTTCCATTGCATGTAATCCTCCATTCGAGCCCATCGGTAATCATCCACATCTTGTTGAGCATAGAAGTAGCCTTGGAATTGTTGAAATTGGTGGTGTTGTTGAGTCATCATCTCTCGGGTTTGGGTTTGGTACTCCATGAGGGCCGCTTGACCCCTCATAATCTCATCATATTGCTCCTTTTGAGAGACGCGCATGGAGGCCATCTCATTGGCTAAGTAAGCCATGTCATATGTCGGTGGGACCTCATGAGGTGGTGGCTCGGAGTAGGAAGGGCCAGAGTAAGCTCCCGAAGATGCTCCAAACTCAAAGTGTGGACCGGAAGAGGAGGGAAAGGATGGCGGGATCGACCCAGAGGGGTCGAGATCGACCCCCATAGGGTCGATCCTGGGGCTGCTCGAGGGTGGGGCCAAGGCGAGGAAGTTGGTTGCTTGGGGCTCGGGGCTTGGGTACCGACGTGGCCGGATTCTCAAAGATGCATCTTGTGTAGGCCGAATTCTCAAAGGAAATTTGTCGGGAGCCCATACCTCATACCAATTCGGGAGATGGAGCAAGTCAACTCGCTCCCGAGTAATAGCAACTTTATTCCCTTGGTAGATGGAGTAGTAAGTGGAATCGCCTTTAGAGGGTTTTTCGATTAACTTGGCGTTGGCGATGAATGGAATGTCCACAAATATAGGCTTCTCCGCCGTGTACGCCCTCAAGTTCACCCCAAGACTCATTGCAAGACGAGCAATCATTCCACCAAAGTAAATAGCACCCAAGCCGCCCTTGAAATCCTCAATACTCTTCATCCACTCGCAGCCAAGATTGACGGGAGCCGGAGAGGTGAAGAGCATAGTCCTTAGCACAATCATCTCTCTTCTGGAAGTACGGTTGAGCTCGGTTCTTGGGAAGAGGACGCTTCCTAGAATGCATAGGATGATCCGGAAGAGAGGACTAGCAAGAGTGGAGACTTGCATGTTATGGCAAGAGGACACCTCCTTCCCGGTAAGATAGCTCCAAGTGTTGAAGATCGGAATGGGGCTCGGGTCATCCTCCGTTGGATTGGGGAAACCAAAGGCGTCATTGAGTTGCTTCAAAGTGAGCTTGAACCATTTGTTTCCCAATTGAAACTCCATCTTCTTGTTGGAATCCGGGCTCTCTATGTCGGAGGAGAAGGTCGCCATGAACTCACAAGTTAGAATGGGGTAATGATGATTGTCCCACTCTAATATGTGCTCGGCTCCAATGTAAGAGAAGGCCTCCTTGACATCCTCATGAATATGCAATCTTTGCCCATCCGCCTCATCATACCACCTTGTCTTGTGCTTCATCTCAAGGAAGGTATTGAAGTCGTCAAGATACTTGGAGTGAATGTGGTAATCATCGAGCTTGGCCTTGTCACTTCTCTTTGCTCTCTTTGAAGGTTTAGAACCCGAAGCCGACATAGTACCTACATCAATTCAAACACCAAAACCACATAAGACACACCATTCACCCCATACTTAAACAAAGGCAAGAATCTCAACAAAAACCCTTCATAACATGGATAGGAGAGGATTTATAATAATGAATCATGAAGCACAAATCCATATCTCATCCTATCATGCAACTTAAGCCCAAAGAAACACACCCAAACAAGAGCAAAGAGTACCTAGGAACGACCCAGGGAGGGTCGCCCTCGACCCCATAGGGGTCGATCCTGAGTAAATCAACAACATCGGCCAAAAACACAAGTTCAGGTTCGACCCTGGGGGGGGTCGATATCGACCAGGGGGGGTCGATCCTGAACTCGCCATTCGTCTTCTACCTCTAGTTTCAACCGAAATTTTGGGTATGGAACCCATTGGCACCAAACCACAAATTTCTACCAAAATTAGCTCATGAAGATCAAGTCTAAACATCCTCAAGCATGCAAATTTCAACAACAACACAATCAAGCAAGCACTTTGCAAATTCATCAACCTAGGTCAAAAACCCCCAAATATGCACATTCAACCCAAAAAATCCAATTTCACTCAAGTTTAAGCAAGATTAAGAGTAGAGGGTGAGAAGTCATACCGAAATTGCTTGTAAGAAGTGAAAGAATGTAGAAATTTGGGTCGATCTCGAGCTAGATCTAGGAAGAGGCTTAGGCTGAATTTTTGGGGCTATGGGGGGCGATTTTTGAGTAACAACTCAGCTATGGAGAGGGTGGTGGTGCTATTGAGGTGCGGTGGTGGCTGGAGTGGCGGTGGGGCGGTAGATTCCGGTGAACTTGTGGGAGGAGGGCCGAGAGAAGTGAAGGTCGAACAAAGAGGGGGGGGGGTCGAACAAAGAGGGGTCGGGCTGCTGAAGTTGTGAAGGGGAAGGGGGATTTTTGAATTAATTTTGGGTAAAAAGACATACCTTACACCAAGGGGTAGAACCGGAATTTGTGCCTAGGGTCGATCACGACCCCCTGAGGGTCGATCACGACCCATCTGGGTTGTGTTTTCCGCCGTTTCGGTCCTTGTGCAAGATCGTCTTGTCCCGTCTCTTGAGCTCGTGTTTTGCAACTTAGAGTCCTGCAAAAGGGTGGTTTGTTCCACACTAATGGCATCGTGAGGCTACTAGGAAGGAGTGTTGATCATGTGGATCTCCTAGCTAGTCTCCTTGCCGGAAGATCGAGTGCTTAGGGTGATTGTATTTTCGGTTTTGTCGGTTGTAGTTGAGATCTCTTTCATTTCTCTAATAAAATTGTTTACCATTTGCAAAAAAACATCCCACAAATCCTATCTCAAGCAAAATATTTCCTAATCTAATCTAAGGAAGGTGAGAAAATAAAAACAAAAATCTAATCTAGAAATTGAAAAAAAAATCAAAAAGAAAGGAAAAAAAAATAAAAATCTAATCTAAAAACCGGGTTGCCTCCCGTAAGCGCTTTTTTAACGTCATGAGCTTGACGATGGGTGTTGTAGCTTAGTCCGAGGTGGTGAGAGCCCAAGTGCCTCGGATCTCTTCGTCGGGTTCCTTCCTAGCATAGTACTTCTTCAAACGATGCCCATTGACTTTGAAAATCCCACCATTCTCGTCTATAAGATCGGCCGCCCCGTGCAAGTAAATATGGTGAACCGTGAATGGTCCGCTCCATCGGGTCCGTAGCTTTCCGGGGAAGAGTCGGAGTCTTGAGTTGAATAAGAGCACTTGGTCACCGGCCTTGATGATTTTGGGCACAAGCTTGCTATCATGCCACTTCTTGGTCCTCTCCTTGTAAATTTTTGAGTTCTCATATGCCTTGAGCCTCAACTCTTCAAGTTCTTGCAATTCCATGAACCGCTTTTCTCCGGCCGCATCGAGATCCATGTTGAGCTTCTTGAGAGCCCATAAAGCCTTGTGTTCGAGCTCAACGGGCAAATGACAAGACTTGCCATACACTAGATTGAAAGGAGTGGTGCGGAGTGGTGTTTTGTAGGCGGTGCGGTAGGCCCATAGAGCATCATCAAGCTTGGAAGACCAATCCTTTCTTGAGCGGGACACCGTCTTCTCTAGAATGCTCTTGATTTGCCGGTTTGAAACTTCTACTTGACCGCTAGTTTGAGGATGATAAGGTGTGGCCACCTTGTGAGACACCCCATACTTGGTCAAAAGCGCCTCAAAGCTCCGCTCAATGAAATGAGAGCCTCCATCACTAATGAGAACACGAGGGACACCAAAACGGGGAAAGATGTTGGTCTTCATGAACTTGGCCACTACTCGGGCATCATTCGTCCTTGTAGCTATGGCCTCAACCCACTTGGAAACATAGTCAACCGCCACGAGTATGTACTTGTAGGGACCCGAAGAGGGGAAGGGTCCCATGAAGTCAATACCCCAAACATCAAAAAGCTCAACTTCCAAGATACCGGTGAGTGGGTTCTCGTTCCTCCATGTAAGGTTCCCCGACCGTTGACACTCATCACAAGTGGTCACATATGCTTGCACATCTTTGAAGAGAGTTGGCCAATAGAGTCCGCTTTGAAGGATCTTAGCGGTTGTCTTGAAGCCCTTAGCATGGCCTCCCGTGGGTAGAGTATGACAATGTCGGATGACTCCCTCTATCTCATCGTCCGGCACACAACGTCGAAAGATGTGATCGCTCCCTTGCTTGAATAAGTAAGGATCATCCCAATAATAGCGTTTGACGTCGTGGAGGAACTTCTTCTTAGCTTGGGACGTCAATCCTTCCGGAATAATGCCTCCGACAACATAGTTAGCAAAATCCGCGAACCAAGGAGCCTTCGACCCATGTATAGCAAGTATAGAAGTGCTAGATCGACCCATAGGATGGGTCGTGATCGGCCCCATGGGGGTCGATCCTGAGAGCTCTTCTTCGCCGATGGGGGTCGATCCTGAGAGCTCCTCTTCGCCGATGGGGGTCGATCTCGACCCTGGGGGGGTCGATCCTGAGACCTCCGCAGTTCCTCCTCCAATGTCTTCATGGTGATCTTTGTTGCCTAGCATGAGGGTCTCATCCGGGCGTGTATCATCAATGGGAATTGATCCACCGGACTCCATGATGTGCTCAAGGGGTAGTCTAGATAGGTGATCCGCCACTAGATTCTCCGCTCCCTTCTTGTCTCGGATTTCATGATCAAATTCCTGCAACAAAAGCATCCAACGAAGCAATCTAGGCTTGGCGTCCTTTTTTGCCATTAGAAATCTTATCGCGGCATGATCGGTATAAACAATCACCTTAGAACCCACTAGATAGGAACGGAATTTTTCAAATGCAAATACTACGGCAAGAAACTCTTTCTCGGTGGTAGTGTACTTACTTTGAGCTTCATCAAGAGTCTTACTTGCATAGTAGATGGCATGAAGCTTCTTGTCCTTCCGTTGCCCAAGAACCGCACCAATGGCATAGTCATTAGCATCACACATGATTTCAAAGGGAAGTGTCCAATCAGGTGATTGCATGATGGGGGTTGTCACAAGAGCTCTTCTCAACCTGAAAAATGCTTCAAGACAATCCGAAGACATGCTAAACTCTACATCTTTCACTAGTAAGTGAGTCAAAGGCTTAGCAATTTTAGAAAAGTCTTGAATGAAGCGCCTATAGAACCCCACATGCCCCAAGAAACTCCTAACGTCTTTCACGGAAGATGGAGGGGGCAATTTTTCAATAAGTTCAATTTTTGCTTTGTCCACCTCAATCCCTCGCTTAGACACTAGATGACCTAAGACAATTCCTTCTCTAACCATGAAATGACACTTTTCCCAATTAAGCACAAGGTTCGTTTCTTCACATCTTTTAAGGACTCTAGAAAGATTAACAAGACATGTATCAAAAGAGGACCCATAAACCGAGAAATCATCCATAAACACCTCCACTATCTCCTCAATCATGTCGGAGAAGATTGCCATCATACACCTTTGAAAAGTGGCCGGTGCATTGCAAAGCCCAAACGGCATTCTCTTGTAAGCGAAGGTCCCATAAGGACAAGTGAATGTGGTCTTCTCTTGATCATCGGGGTGAATGGGAATCTGCCAAAAACCACTATAGCCATCCAAATAGCAAAAGTAATCATGTTAAGCTAAACGTTCCAAAACTTGGTCAATGAAGGGGAGTGGGAAGTGATCCTTCCTAGTGGCACTATTAAGTTTCCTATAGTCTATGCACATCCTCCACTTGGTAGTAGTCCTAGTAGGAATCAACTCTCCCTTCTCATTCTCTACAACCGTCATCCCCCCTTTCTTAGGAACCACATGTACGGGGCTAACCCACTTGCTATCGGAGATAGGAAATATGATACCGGCATCTAGCATTCTAAGGATTTCCTTTTTCACTACCTCTTTCATGTTAGGGTTTAGCCTACGTTGGTGCTCAATAGTGGGTTTGTAGTCATCCTCCATATATATCCTATGCATGCACAATGATGGTGAAATACCACTAAGTTCCTCTAGAGAATACCCTATGGCTTTCCTATGGGTCCTAAGCACATCAAGCAATTTTTTCTCCTCATCCTTACTCAAATTAGCATTAATAATGACGGGGAGAGAATAATTTGGACCAAGAAAAGCGTACCTCAAAGAATCGGGAAGCTCCTTAAGCTCGGGAGTGGGCTCGGGCAAGCTAACTTCATCTTCGTGCTCCGCCTTGAGTGCATCCAAGGCAAGAATGGACTCCTCGCCATCATCCAGGGAGGTCGATCTCGACCCCATGAGGATCGGTCCTGAGAGCCTCGAACTTGGTGGAAGAGGTTCCCATGTCAAGAGTCGTCCCGTCGGGTTGTTGCACTCGATGTAGTCGGAGTGTGTGTAGAGCATCTTGACCTCCTCATGACTTGATTCCTTCAATGTTGGATTGAACCGGAACTCGACCACTTCTTCACCAATCTTGAAAGTAAGAAGTCCACTCTTGACATCAATGACCGCGCCCGCGGTGGCCAAGAAGGGTCGTCCGAGTATGATAGGAACGACCGGGTCCTCGGGCATCTCCATGACTATGAAGTCATTAGGCACAAAGAACTTCCCCACTTGAACGGGAAAATCATCAACTACACTCGTGGGCTGAACACAAGAACCATCCGCCATGTATAACCTCATGTTCACCGGTACTAGTGGCCCCATGTTGGTCTTGGACCAAATTGAGAGTGGGAGTAAGCTAGCACTAGCACCAAGATCACACAATGCCTTGAAGCGATAAGCCCCAATACCGATGGTAATAGCAAACTTCCCGGGATCACCTAGCTTCTCGGGAAGGTCCAATGACCTCACCTCATCCGTTAGTTCCGACATCGATCGCTTCCTAGATAGAATCTCCTTCAAGAACTTGGTGTAAGCGGGCATTTCATTCAAGGCTTCGGCGAAAGGAATAGAAAGATTCAAGCCTTGAAGCAACTTAACAAAGCGCTTAAACTTTCCTTCCATCGCGTCCTTGGGTTTCTTCGAAGGGTAAGGAAGTACCTTGGAAGAGGAAGGAGTAAGATCCGGAATAATTGGTGGAGAGGGGCTGAAAGACGTCCCGGGTGCAGGGTGGGCGAGCTCGACCACCTCGGGGTCGATCGCCTCTTCGTCCCCATCTTGGGCGGTCTCAGGTTCGACCATGGAGGGGGTCGATATCGACCCAGGTGGGGTCGATCCTGAGGCTGCTTCTTTCGCCGTTGGCTTCGGTGGATCGGGTAATGCTTTGCCACTCCGAAGGTTCATGGCTCGGACCTCACCATTGCTTGCTCGGCCTCTAGGATTCTCCTCGGGTCGGCCCGGAAGTTGTCCTTGAGGTCGTGGGATTTGAGCCGCTAGATTACCAAGTTGGGAATCAACATTCTTCCTCCATGCATCTAAATTTCCCAATTGGCCTTGAACGCCATCAAGTTTGCGGTCGAATCTTTCAAAGAAACCTTGAGCCCAAGCCGGTGGTTCTTCTTGATAACCGGGAGGTCTATAAGGAGGGTCCCTTTGCTCTTGTGGAGGAGGCGGATAACTTTGGCCTTGACCATTGTTATTCCATTGAGAATAGTTGTTGTTGTTCCTCCCCGCATAAGCATTGTTTTGGCCTCGGTAGGGTCCTCGCATGTAGTTAGCCTCCGCATATGCCTCGGCAGCCCGAACTTGCTCCACATTTGTACAAGAGGCGGTGGTATGAGATTGAGAACCACATTCTTGACAAGTGGGGGCAGCGGACTTATAGTAACTCACTTGCTGTTCGAGCCGGTTGATCTTATCTTGCAAGAATTGAAACTTCACATCTTGATCAATTGGCTCACTATTCGGATCATAAAGCTTCTTCGTTTGAATCCGGATGGGTTGTTGGGTCCCATACATGGCATCATAGTTGGTGAGTTTGTCCAATAGAGCCCATGCCTCATCGGGATCCATCTCAATGAAACCGCAATCGGTGTGAAGATTGATGCGGTCCTTTGTGGCAGCGTTGATCCCTTGGAAGAATATCTCTTGAAGAACATAAGGAGGTTGTCCATGAGTAGGACATTGCCGAAGAAGCTCCTTGAATCTCTCCCAAGTCTCAACAAAAGTCTCATTAGGAAGTTGATGATAAGAAGTGATGCGCTTCCTTAGCTCGGTAGTCTTGGCCGGTGGAAAGAACTTCGTCATGAACAAGTCGTGCAAAGCCTTCCATGTAGTGATGGACCTAGCGGGTAGACTTTCGAGCCAATGAAGTTCCTTCCCGGTTAGAGACCACTTGAACGCCTTGAGGAGCACATATTCGAGTGACACGCCATCGGCGGCGATGGTGTCACAAAGGTCGGTGAAGTTTTTGATGTGCTCCATAGGGCATTCGGATGTCTTGCCTTCATATTGAGACCTCTTGATGAGAGTGATGAAGTGGGACTTGATCTCAAAGGCACGCTCAATCGCCGGGAGCACTATAGCGGACTCGGGAACTCTAAGCTCTGGATGCATGTATTGCTTAGCGTTCCTCAGAATAGCATCTAATTGTTGTTGGAGACGGGCAGCAGCCTCTCTCTCTTGGGCAGCAACTTCTCTTTCTCGATGCAAAGCAGCATCTTCAGCAGCACGCTCCATTTGCATACGCTCCATCTGAGCACGGAGCTGTTCCATCTGTTGAGCAAGAGCCTCAGCGTCGGCCATTGCTCGTCGTTCTCGTAGCCTGCGATGAAGGGTTCTCTCTATTTCAGGATCAAAGGGAAAATAGTCGATTTTCCTTCGTGAACTAGAGGGCATACACCTACAATCACAAACACAAGAAAACGAATCAGTAACACACAAGGGGTATGGGCTATTCCCAAACCCAATTTGTTGAAGGGGTTTTCTTGAACAAATAAATTTATATTCAAGACCCCGCTGAGTATAGCGAAGTCAGGATCGTCCGCGGGAGTGAGAGTAGTGCTAAGTTTAATCGATAACTACGAAAAGAGCAAAAGAAACGCAAACAAACAGAGTCAGGATCGACCAGAGGAGGGTCGATCTCGACCCTTAGGGGGTCGAACCTGAGAGCAAACTAGCACGAATCACACAAAATAGCTCGAGCACGACCTAGGGGAGGTCGAGATCAAGGAAAAATCACAAGTCTTTAATCAAAATAAAAGGCAAATCCTAGGGCTAAGGCTACCACAACAACAGCCATACATGCTTTCAACAAGAATTCACAACTATCATGCAATCTAAATCATAGAAAAGTTAACTTTCGCAAACTATTCAAGTTATTCAATCAACTTTCGCAAATCAAACAACTTTCTACCTATCCTTCAACCTAGGAATATCAACTTTCGCAAATAATCCTATTAGAACTAATCAAGCAACTAACTTTCACTTTCGCTAAGGTTAATCACAAGACATGCCTCAACTTTCGCAAAGGATTAAGCATAAGATAAGGTAGATATGATCATCTAGCATTCAAGTCATGAATTCAAGTTTTAAACATGCATGATTGTGTTGGGCTTTTGCCCAACCCTAGAATTTAAGAGGACTACTCACTCATAGCAAAGAAGAACAAGGAAGAAGAAGAAGAAGACATGATCAAACCAAACTCAAATTCAAATAAAAACCAAAGATCAATCTTACAAACCTCAAACTTGTCCTCCAAGTCTTCTCCCTAATTCTCCAAGTCTTGATTGTCAATTGATTGAATTATTAAAAACTATAGGTTCAACCTCCTTTTATAGACAAAAAGGAGTCCTAATCTAACTAGGAAACACAAACAAAACACCTTCCTAAAATACAAACTAGGAAACTTGCACTTGCAATCCGGATAAGTGAAGTCGGTAACGCGCGATCGACCCTCCATAGGGTCGATCCTGAGCACTTTTGTTCCTTGCGCTCCAAGTTCGGTCAAATGGCTCGAGCTCGACCTCCTTGGGCTCGATCTTGGGGTCGATGTCTTCACTTCTTCTCTTGATTTTGCTTCTCTTTAGCTCCTCTCCTTGGCTCTTCAACTTGAATCTTCCTCCTAGCTCGTCCATCCTCTCCGAGTCTTGCTCCAAACTCGCTCTCAAGCTCCAGAAATACCTACAAAACGACACAAAAGCGCGTAGTTTCCGAATCTCAAGGAAATACGAAAACTTATGCAAAAAGACTCAGAAACACAAGACTCAACTACGAAAATCAACTTAAACTAACCTATCTAGACCCTAAAAATCTACCTAAAAACGCGGACATCAATTTCAGTTGCAATAAGATAATGTATGGTATACTAATAATGATAATAATATCGTAATAATAATATAACAGCTAACGTTAATATTGTATATAGTATTTTAATAATTATAAAATTATAAAAAGATATTAGAGTGAAATCAATGAAAAGAATTGAATAACACAACAATAACGACGTAGTGCCAGTTAATAAAAAGGCGATATAGGTCTCCTTCCTTAGGCGAGAGGCGAAAAACGAACGCTTTTTGTATCAAGGCGCTCCATATAATGCAATATATATATATATAAAGTTTTGGATTCATGTATGGTATAAGAACATGTATATACACATTAATTTATGAAAACTTGTAAGTTAGACATTTAGTCATCATAATTAAGTGTTTATTTATATTGTTAACTTACGTACAGGTAGATATCGATACAAGACAAATCAGGAGATTGAAATTAAATTTCTATTTGTATTCTTTTACTTATAGTTAGGTTTAAAATTAACAAAGATTCAAAATCTATCTACATATATATACTATAAACTTAGGAGGTGTCCTCCATAAATGCTCCATTTAGTGATTATTGCAATCTTACCTATATAAATCTCCTAAGTAGCATTCAGTACAAGTGCAATGGCGGTGAGACCTAGGCCGAAAGAACAATTATTCACTCATCAATTCTGCACGTACAGTAGAAAACGAGAGCATCTCGGACTCACTGGCACACCTCCAAGGACCCGATCTAATCAACTCTTTCACTATAGCCTGGGAGTTTGTTAAAAGAAGTGGGGTCCTTGGAATAGTGGTCAATGTCATCCTGTTTTCGTTTTGCAAAAACGTGTATTTTGCAATAGATGAGCAGATATGGAAGCTTATGATTCAACCTATGAAGGAATATCTCACAAAACACGTTTCAAATCTAGCAGCGTTCATTTGGCGGCATGGGAATGCCTTTAAGGAATATCTCGCAATACGTATTCGAAACCTAGAAGGGTTCATTTGGCGGCATGGGAAGATATTTAAGGAATATCTCGCAATACGTATTCGAAACCTAGCGACATTCGTTTGGCAGAATGTGAAGGCATTTCTCAGGCGCATATATGCAATGGTTCTTTTTTTTTTGTCAGAATATATGCAATGGTTTTGAGGAGGTTACTAGGTTATATGCAATGGTTCTTTTAATATCAACCGAATTGTGGAACAAATAATTTGCAATACATTCTCATTTTATTTCAAATTATATATTATGCATAGATACATTCTCATTTTATTTTAAGTTTGGTCCTATTATCAATTTGTTATATTTTTGTGATCTAAGAATTTTTCTCTTTGTAAACATTACAGTTATCAATGACAAACTTCATTAGTGAAATTATAAAATTCACACCCAATTTGATCATCAAAGTACTTATCTTATCTCGATCTTTGGAATCAAATTAAAAAATAGTTTAAAAATTCAAGCCCTTTTTATAAATAAACTATTATTCTTATCTTTGATATTAAATCAATTTATATTTATTATGTTTTACTCAACATTTATATTATCATGTCATAATAGCTTAGCTCTTGTTTGAGCCAGAAATCTACCAAGCAAGATTGGTGACCCCTTGGCCTAGATCGGGCTTGAACAAAGCAAAAGAACGAAAGAACTGAGGAAGAAAAACGTGTGAACTTGTATTGAATGTGTATAATCGTGCATATTAATGTGTATGATAACGTGTACAATGTGTGCGTGAATAATGTCTCTACAATGCATGACCCTCCCCCTTGTATATATAGGGGATGCCTAGAAGATAGAGTGTTTACAAGATAGAATACTAACTAGATAGATACGCATCTACTAGATAGAATTTCCCTAAATATGATATAATTCCGGCTTTATAAGATAGAAAGAATCCCTATTAGATATAATTGACGTCTATCTTATATCTTGGCGGGCAAATATGCCGATCTCTTGGCTTGTTTCTCGGACCTCCTGCTAGAACATCGCTACTCAGCTTCTACGGGCTTCATGTGGGCCGTGCTAGATACGTGTACGGGTTTTGAGTCAGGGCCCAACAACTCTTATCTTTCATAATAATATAACTGTTAAAATAGCTCATTTTATATTGTATTGACTTATAATATCTCAAAATTGTAATATATATAACCATTAAAGAAAAAAATTTGGATGGAAAAATAAGTGAATTTTATTCACTAAATTGTTCTATAATTAGAATATGCTCTATAATCTGGTACGTGTAGACTGTGTAGTAGTACAAATCTGAAAAATAATCTTTTTGTCTAGAAAAAAAATTCATATCCTAAAAAATTCATTATATGTTTTAACTTATTAATATCTTACTGTAATAAAAAAAATTTTAATGTGAAATGTAAATCATAGTCGTGCATGACACGACGCCGCTAGTTTTACTACTATTTTTAGCATACATTTGTTTTATTTTATTCTAAAAAACACTTTACCAAAAGGCACTAGAGATGAGCGGGCAAGAGGCGAGCGCCTAGGTGACAAAGGCACTCGCCTTTTGGAAAAGACAGAATACATGTACGGCCCCTTGAACTTGTAACTTTTTTTAGCCAGACCCCTCAACTAAAAAATATTTTATTAGACCCTCCAACTTACAAAATTTTGTTCGACTAGACCCCTGTTGTTGACATGGCATAGCAGTGTAATACACGACTATCTTGTGCGACTGAAATATTTTTAAAGCAATATTTTAATTAAATAATAATATTTAATAATAAAATAATAGTATTTAATAAGAAAATATTATTAAATTTTAGTTATTATAATAATAAAATATATTATAATTTTAAAAATAAATTTTTATACATTATTTAAATATACTATATCGGTCAACCCAACGGGTTTCGGATTTCAATCTATTCGGGTTCGGGTTAAAACGGGTTCGGTCATTTCGGTTTTAAATTCACATTTACGGGACTCAACCCTAAAAATTTTCAGTCGGTTCGGGTCAACTTAGTAGGTTCGATTAAATTTTGACAGCCCTACTAATCAATCATGTAAGAGACTAAGAGGAACCCAAACTCTGTTCGGTAGGAAAGTTAACGCCAATGTAGTGCGACTAAAAATATTATAAAGTAATATTTTAATTAAGTAATATTATTTACAAAAACACTTTTTTATTCTAATGATAAAATATATTATAAAAACATTATTGCATGAGCTGAATTTGTTATTACGCGCTTCATAGAATAAGTTGGATAAAAAATTATATATAAATTCATTAAATAGTTTTTTAACAGTGCCACGTCATCGCCACATCAACGCCATGTCATCGACAGTCAGTGCCACATGGCAGTGACGTGGCGCGTGATAAGGGTCTAGTCGAACAAAATTGGTAAGTTCAGGGGGTTAATATATAGAACATTTTTTTAGTCGAGGGATCTAGTTGAAAAAAAGTTACAATTTTAGGGGGACGTATATTTATTATGCCTTTTGAAAAACGCCCGACCTATGAAAGGCGATGAGACCATTGCCTCACTGCTTAGGCGTCGCCGTTTTATTCACTGTGTAGTGCATCGTGATACTTTGCTAAAATCTACACAAAGATTATCGTAGTATCATAATATATATTACACGATACATTAATAATGATATTAGTAATATAATAATTAGGATTTTTCTACCATGTACCCTAAGGACACACTATAACTCTAGCTATAAGAGGTTAACTAGTACAAACCCCGTACCATGTACGGGTAATGTAAATATAAACCGAATTAATATATTTGATATCGAATTTTGATACAAATACGTTTTTAACTCGGGAACTTATAATCCAAATCTGATAAACCTAAGTCCGAACCTATTGACAAATTTTAACAAAGACTTGGGTTTCGCTTTATACTGTATTATAGTAGATAGTAGATAATAGCAACATTTTGTAAATCTTAAATTTTTGGTTTTTTAATTTTTTTTGTCATGGTTTTACTATTTCATTTTTAAGGTTTTAATTTTCGTTTTTAGTATGCTTTTCATGTGCCCTCGTGGCAATAGAAAAAATGAAATAATTAATACTTATATAGTATGTTAATTATGACGAAAAGATTCTATAATGGATTCAATTGGAAAATTGTAATAGCAGATTAGGAAAATAATAATAGCATAATACATACTCAATATATCATACTAAACATATATATTAGGAAGATTTCAACTTAACTTAATCCATGTACGTATTTCTTCGTGATTATTGCCTCCTTCAAATGACTTGCAAAAGTCATTCAAGTTATCCATTACATCATCACAGCCACAGCCACCTTTTTATTTACTTACCATTTTAGGGTAATTTAGATAAGAATTCATCTAACGTTATCCAAGTTATTGTCTGTAATTAAGTATAATATTTATATGATCGGTTTAAATTAAAGGACGGGTGCTATATATGTATGCCTAACGTAACTGAAGTAAAACTGCCAAATTAAATCCTTGATATAGTATTAATTATATTATTTGTCTTTGTAACAACTCAAATCACCAACTGCAAGCCTAATCCTATATCATGTTTAGGCGTTGGATGCCTAACATTCATCTTTTCATGTTGACATGTTGTTTTACGTGTAAAATTATACTATTAGCTAGACTCAAATTTAACTTAATAGTTTTATATTTTTGGATGATTTCTAATCGAGTCTACGTGCGGATCAATCAGGTCAGTTTTTTGGGTTTAGGCATTCTTCGATAAATATATTTGTTATGTTTGATCTACTAAAATCCACTTGATATTCGAATTGAGATGAATTAGAGATGAGCATCGATTTTAATTATAGCCGAACCAAACAGAAAAAACCGAGATTCGGTTTAAGGTATTATGAAAAGCTAAACTAATTGGTTTTGATCTTCTCGATTTGAGTTGGATAAAAGGCTAGCTACGGTTTGGAAAACTTTCAACCAAACCGATCCGAAACTGTAATTTGGAAATTCCTCGACCCGAGCACGTTATTAAGTAAGTTAATCCATCCTACAACCCGAGCATGTTATTATTAAGTAAGTTAATCCCCACCTCGAACGGGATTAATTTGTGTTTAATTAGGGCAATGCATTTTGATTGATCACTTGCGTGTTTTAGGAAGAGATGGAAATAATATGAATCATGCCTTTGCAACATGATACGTCTTTTTCGTTACATTCTAACTATCTTTTATATACAACTAAAAAACAAATAAAAAGTCCACCCAAAAACAAGTATATAAACACATACAAACATACATTTGGATTCACTCATCTCAAATACCCTCTAACTTCTCGTCTTTTCCATATCATAGAAGAAGAAAAAGACACAAAGAAGATCACAACAACGCACAAAGGTTAATCATGTCGAGATTAGTAATTAAAGGGTTGGTGGTGATTATATGCTTAGGCTACTTAATGATGTGGATTATGATGTCAACCACGACTTATGGTAAGAAATGGACTCCCTCCATCAAGGCTAAGCTCTCCAACTCTACATACTTTGGCTCCCAAGGTATGTTTAATTAGTTTCCTTATTAATAATGATCATATATAGCTAGTTTGTTTCATCATATAAGTTGTGAGATTTGATTTTAAACATGTTTGTGAATTGCACAATTAGGTCGGAATCTTCTGGTGTACGTGTTTCCAGTCCTCTTCGTTGCCGTCGCCGGCTCCGTCTACCTTCATCTTGGGAAGCAACTCTCTAGCTCATCAACACAAAGGTACCTTCTCATAACAAACCCTTTTTTTTTTGTCGAACTCGACGGGCGGCAGTCTCCAAGCCCTCGAAGAACGTATGCTTGTTTCATGAATTAACATATACTACTTGTTTGTAATACCATACTAGGTGTACCCGTCGTGCCATGCACGACAATGACTCACGGTTCACATTTTAAAATTATTTTTATTATAAATATGATATTAATAAGTGAAAACATATAATGAACATTTTAGTATGTGAAAACGTCACTTTTTTATAGACGAAAAGGACTATTTTTTCATATTTGTAGTACCACACACATGAGATTCTAAAAATATAAAACATATTCTAATTATAATACAATTTAGTAAATAAAATTTACTTATTTTTTTCGTCCTTCAAAATTTGTCTTTAATGGTTAATATATATCATTGTCCCCATTATCATAATTTTGAGATATTAAAAGTCAATATAATATAAAATGAGATGTTTTAATTGATTATTTTGGTTTGATCTTATTTTTTTTTATTGTAATACTATAATTTTTGGTATGAGATATAATTACTATGAATTGTTATCGAATTAAAAATATTTAAATATAATATCAAAATTTTAGAAATATAAAATGCGTTAACATGGTTCTAATGACTTTATATATTAAAATAAAGGAAATATATTAATCAAAATTATATTATTATGAAATATTTGAGCTAAGTTATTATGAAAATGATAATATATAAGTCTAGTAAAAGGTAGTATATATAATTGGATTTAATATTAAAGATAAGTATAGTAATTTAATTATAAATGGCTTTTATTTTTAAATTATTTTAAATTCAAAACTTGTAAATTACTTCTTACATAAAGAGATTAAATTGATAACTATTATATCGAAAAGGATAGAATATCTTATCAAAATTCAAAAGATATTTCTTACATAAATTGATAATAAAGAATGTAATTAGATTAATTAAAATAAATGAAAATTAAATATTTTTTAATTTTGAGAGATAAAAGCTAAGTTATTAGGAACATCAAAGATGATAATATATAATTTAAGTAAAATTTAATAGATATAAATTGATTTAGAATCAAAGATAAAAATAATACATTATTTAGAAAAAGGGGCTTCCATTTAAAAATTCTTTTTTAAATTCGAATTTCTCATATTACTTTTTTACATAAATAAATTTATATGGTAATTGAAAAGATAAGTTATTTAATTTGTATCTTTTATAGAAGGAAATTTTAAGAATAGATAATATTGTTTCAAAGATAGATATTAGATGGGTAAGAAAAAGGATAAAATTAAAGATTAGATAATTAAGAAAAATAAAACATAAAAAATTATTATTAAAGTGGGTTCAGAATTAACGTGGAGGCTCGAAGTTCTCCGGCTTTAATATATAGTATAGATAGATTGGAAATATTAGTTGTACGTGATTATGGTACGTGAATACATGATTATAATAATATTGGGTATTTGTATAGAAGAAAAAGATAAAACTATTTAAGGAAAATAAAATTATAGATAGATAGTATGAATTTAAAGATAAAATTGAGTATTACATAATTAAGGAAAATGATATAAAATTGTTATTATCTATTTAAGTTGAAAAAAAAAATTAAAATCAAGCGGGGTCAGAATCAACGTGGTGGCTCGAAAACGGTCGGCTTTTAAAATTAAAGATTAGATAATTAAGAAAAATAAAACATAAAAATTATTATTAAAGTGGGGTCAGAATTAACGTGGAGGCTCGAAGTTCTCCGGCTTTAATATATAGTATAGATAGATTGGAAATATTAGTTGTACGTGATTATGGTACGTGAATACATGATTACAATAATATTGGGTATTTGTATAGAAGAAAAAGATAAAACTATTTAAGGAAAATAAAATTATAGATAGATAGTATGACTTTAAAGATAAAATTGAGTATTACATAATTAAGGAAAATGATATAAAGTTGTTATTATCTATTTAAGTTGAAAAAAAAAATCAAGCGGGGCCAGAATCAACGTGGTGGCTCGAAAACGGTCGGCTTTTAAAATTAAAGATTAGATAATTAAGAAAAATAAAACATAAAAAATTATTATTAAAGTGGGGTCAGAATTAACGTGGAGGCTCGAAATTCTCCGGCTTTAATATATAGTATAGATAGATTGGAAATATTAGTTGTACGTGATTATGGTACGTGAATACATGATTATAGTAATATTGGGTATTTGTATAGAAGAAAAAGATAAAACTATTTAAGGAAAATAAAATTATAGATAGATAGTATGACTTTAAAGATAAAATTGAGTATTACATAATTAAGGAAAATGATATAAAGTTGTTATTATCTATTTAAGTTGAAAAAAAAATTAAAATCAAGCGGGGCCAGAATCAACGTGGTGGCTCGAAAACGGTCGGCTTTTATAATATATATTGAATTGATTAGTTAATACGATTTTTCTATTGTGTGCCCTAATAAGGGCACACAATAGGCGGCTAATAATGGAAATATTTGTTAAATCTTGAATGTTTTTCTTTTAAATTTTTTTTTGATGGGTTCACTCTTTCCTTTTGTAGGGTTTTAGTTTCTGTTTTTAGCATGCCTTTAGGGCACACAATAGAAAAATCATAGTTAATATAAGTATACATATACATAAACTTTTTTTTTTTTGAGCAAGTATACATAAACGTTTAGTATAACTTTTTTCACGTACAATAAGGGTTTTTCTTAACAATTCATATTTTCTTAGAACATCGTACTTATGGTAAGAATATCACTTATTGATTAACAGTACATCCATTAATTAATCAATTGTTAATTGCAGATCAGAAGAGAAGAAGAAGACCGATAAGGGTAAACTCGGAATTCTAAAAAGACCGATTCTGTCAAAGGGCCCACTGGGGATCGTAACAGGAACAGAGCTTGGCTTTCTACTTCTCTTTGTAGCCCTTCTTGTTTGGAGCTTTGTTAATTTCTTAAATGCTGGCTTCTCAAGCATTACTCCTAAGGAATTGGCTGAATATGGAGTTTCTATGTATGTTAACTTTTCCGCGTTCATCTTTTTTCCCTCCTTGATTAATACATGCATATGTTTAAACAGTTTTCTAACGAGGACATATGTTGTCTAATACCCATTCGACATCAGTTTGAATCTCATGTGCAATGTCTTCAATCAAAAAAAAAAACGAGGACATAGGTTAAGACCCTTAGTAGAAATACGGAAACGATCTTTTAAGGGTCAACTTGAGCTCTAAGAAAACCGATATGTTTAATTTGCGTGACATATATGCAACAAATGAGCTTGAACTTATCATGGTATCTGTGTGGCTACATGTAGGTGGCAAGCAAAGCTGGAAAGTGCAGGAGTAAACTTAGGGCTAACTGGAAATGTGTGCCTCGTACTGCTCTTCTTTCCGGTGACGAGGGGCTCCTCAATCTTGCCGATTTTCGGGCTAACATCGGAGATGAGCATCAAGTATCATATATGGCTTGGACACATGGCGATGGCTCTATTCACAGCTCATGGACTTTGCTATGTAGTTCTTTGGGCTTCAATGGATACTATGTCCGAAGTAAGTTTACATATACTCAAACATAAATGCCACTATTGTTACTTACTTAGTTACTTGTCTAGTCATTTGATCAATCTATATAAGCATCACATTGAACCATTTCCTTTTGTGTACGGATGTGTAGATGTTAGAGTGGGCGAAAACCGGGATCTCGAACGTGGCCGGAGAGTTGGCGTTGTTGTCCGGACTAGTGATGTGGGTGATGAGCTTTCCAAAGATAAGGAGAAAGGCGTTTGAGGCCTTTTTCTACACACATTACCTTTACATTCCATTTGTGCTCTTCTACATCCTCCATGTAGGAATCTCCTACGCCGGTTACATGCTTCCGGGCTTCTTCCTCTTCATGATCGACCGTTACTTGCGCTTCTTGCAATCTCGACAACGCGTTCGTCTCCTCTCGGCTAGGGTTCTCTCCTCGGGCGCCTTCGAGCTCAACTTCTCTAAGAGCCAAAGTAATAACAATGCATCAAATATGCATGATATGTTATGCTAGAGACCCCAGTTTTGTTGGCCATTTGATAGAATTGAATTTTATACTAATTGAAATATGTGTTACATAAAATGTAGGCTTGAGCTATAGCCCAACAAGCATAATGTTCATCAATGTCCCAAGCATTTCCAAGCTCCAATGGCATCCTTTCACCATCACTTCAAGCAGTGGGTTGGAGCCTGAGAAGCTAAGTGTTGTGATCAAGGTCGAAGGTAGTTGGACGAGGAAGTTGAACGACATGCTTACTTCTTCAGCAGGTGATCGTATCGAAGTCTCCACCGAAGGACCCTATGGCCCGGCCTCCACAGACTTCCTGAGGTTGATTGACAACTTATGTTGTACTTAATTTGTTAGCCTTATATATTCCATGCTAGATATATACATGTTGTATATACTCATCAAAGTTGGTTAAACTTGTTTATAGGCAAGAGAAGCTAGTGTTGATAAGTGGAGGAAGTGGCATAACACCCTTCTACTCAATCATCCGAGAGCTTATGCACATGAGCACGACCCTAAAGTGCAAGATCCCGAAGATCCATCTTGTTTGTGCGTTTAAGAAGCTATCGGATCTCGTCCTACTAGACCTCCTCCTTCCGATAACAGGCACTCCGACCGACCTCTCAAGTGTTGACATCCAAATCGAAGCCTACATAACGCGTCACAAAGAGCCTACAAGACTTGAAGATGCAAAACTAGACACTAGAACTCAATGGTTCAAGCCAAATGCAAAGGACACACCGATATCTCCCATCCTAGGGCGAAACGGATGGCTCTGTCTAGGCTTGGTCATTTCGTCCTCTTTCATTGGATATCTCATCTTCATGGGACTTCTGACACGATATTACATCTACCCTATCGACCACAACACGAATAAGATCTTCTCAAGTTCCACTAGATCGGTCCTAAACATTTTGATCATGTGCATTTCCATAGCCGTATGTGGTGGTGTAGCCGTTGTGTGGAACAAGAGGAAGTCCGCCATGGAAGCAAAGCATGTTGTGAGCATGGAAGGGACTACTCCTACCGTTTCACCTCAATCATGGTTCTACAATGCCGATAGGGAGCTTGAGAGCCTTCCCCACCAATCCCTTGCTCAATCGACTAGCATTCACTATGGTGAACGACCCGATCTCAAACGTAAGTAGACATTTCCCTTTGTATGCAAACTCTTGTTGCTTATTCTTGATTCTCACTAGTCTAAGTAAATGCTTGGTGGTTTGGGCTCGCAGGATTGTTGTTTGGGTGCAAGGAAACAAGCGTCGGAGTCCTTGTTTCGGGTCCTAAGAAGCTGAGGCACAACGTCGCAGCCATATGTGGTTCCGGCCTTGCAGAGAACCTCCATTTCGATTCGATCAGTTTCAGCTGGTGATCCGAAATCTCCATCAATCTTGGCTTGAATGCTTGCATATAAGTTGGCAAAGTTGCAACTGTTTGAAACGTTTCATCCCTCTTTAATTAAGGTCATATCCTTATTTTGTACGTACAAGTGTAATATTCGATATGTATCCTCCTCGTTTTGCCCCTCTTTTGGATTGTTACTGGTATGCAAGTAAGTGTGTGTGTTTTCATAGTCTTGCAAAGTTGTAAGCACACTTGGAAAGTTTCGATGTGCCGGAATGTAATTTTTGTTAATGGTGCAATAATACCGTATTTGTTTGACATAAAGTATAATCTATGGTTCATTAAACTTGTTGTACCAATCGCCGCAAGTACTACTTGGACTCGCCTAGAGAATAGAGTAAAACGCCGCCTTGGAGTCTCGAACCCGAAACCTCATGGTACATGGTACTACCATGCGTGTTCATTCAGTAAGCTAATGCCGACAAGCGCAAACTTGTTGCACCAATGAACTCAAAGAAAAACAACTTGTATACTGAAACACGATTTTTCAAAATATGCAAAATTGCAATCGATTTGGCGCATTCAAAATTTTGTAATCAAACTAATTATTTTCATATTATTAAAAAAAGGAGGACAGCTCAGCAATCCTACCTTTCTATGGCTTCTCCAAAGTCTTCTTCAAGTCGTTCCCTCATTGTAATCGGAGCAGAGAAATGATAGAGAGCTATGGCGAGCTCTGAAAATGGAGGAGTAGTAGCCATTGGAACCAGCAACTTCTCAGGTCCACTCATCACACATGGCGATCGTTATGCTCAGTACAATATCCTCGGCAATTTGTTCCAAGTCTCCCGAAAATACGTTCCGCCTTTACGTCCCGTCGGCTGTGGCGCCTACGGAATCGTCTGGTCTGTTCCTCTTCTTCGTCCTTTCTTCTCCAATTTGATGGCTCAATTTCTCATTTCGCTCTTCGTGATTCCTCAATTCGTTCGTTGTTTCTCCGCCGATTTTATGAGGTCGTTGCGAAATTTCACTCTCTGCTGTCGATTTGGTTCCATTAGGTTTCCGACTTAGTAGACTAGAAGAAAGTACAGATTGATTTGATTTGACTAGTTGATTCTAATGGCCGATAAACCCCCAAATTGTGACTCTGTGTGGAATTAGGGAATGTTCAGGTCAAAATTGTAGGGGCGACCATTCCAATAGAGATCTGTTGATCATAGTAATAAGTTTTGTTTTTTATTCTTGTTTCCTTGTAGCGCTGCTTTCAATTCGGAGACAGGAGAAGAAGTTGCAATCAAGAAGATTGGCAAGGCATTTGGCAATGTGATTGATGCCAAAAGGACATTACGAGAAATCAAAATTCTCTCTCACATGGATCATGAAAATGTGTGCTGATGAGTTTTTTTTCCCTACATTCCTACAAGTTTCCTGCATTTGATCAGCTCATCTGCTTTCTATTACTGTTTGATGTTTCAGTAAGTATACTTATCAATGCAGGTGATTGCCCTGAAAGATGTTATACGCCCTCCACAAAGGGACAACTTTAATGAAGTTTATATTGTTTATGAGTTGATGGACACTGATCTCCACCAAATTATCCGATCAAACCAACTGTTGGCAGATGATCATTGTCGGGTATGCCTATATAAACTTCATGTAGGATCCAGACAAGTTGTCAGTTTTAAACTAAAAACACATGATTCTAGTAGCAAAATCTAGGAACAGACAAATTGCTTACTCTTTTTCCCCATCTGGTAAAAGCATGTAGATAGTTTGTCGTGCTAGGATTCTGAGCATAAGTTACTGCTAAGGAATATCACATTTGACAAAGAAAAATGAGAGCAACAAGAGTATTTTCCCTTTATTTCATATTTGTAATCTGTAGATTCATGAAGAGGATTTCAATTTTCATGTAATAATAAGTATTCCCATAATGCCATTGCAGTTTTTTCTGTATCAATTATTACGAGGTTTGAAGTATATCCACTCTGCAAATGTGCTGCATCGTGATCTCAAACCAAGCAACTTATTCGTGAATGCGAATTCTGACCTTAAGATTGGAGATTTTGGCCTTGCAAGAACGACATCCGAAACAGATCTTATGACTGAGTATGTTGTCACTCGCTGGTATCGGCCTCCAGAGCTGCTCTTGAGTTGTTCAAAGTACACTGCTGCAATCGATATCTGGTCCGTCGGCTGCATAATTGGAGAAATACTCACCAGAGTGCCCCTTTTCCCAGGCAAAGATCATCGTCACCAGCTAAGGCTAATCACTGAGGTAGTTTTGTGCTCTTATATATGTAGATAGAATGTACTTTTGTACCTTTTTTGCCCATTTTGATTCTTGTAGTTTATGAAAAATGTTGCTTGAAGTTTTTATCTCCAACTTATCGGTTCTGTCAAATCTATGGGTATGTTGAGAAGAGAGGAGTTTTTTTTTTCATTTCAGTAGCATCATCCAAATTCTATAATGACTTGAACCTCACTATAGTCACTTAAAAATGAATATGCTACTATATCTGATTCTGGAACCACAGTCATTTTGCTTCAATCAAAATCCTAAAGTTCGCTAGTCAATCACCTCTTTAAGATGTAATAACTGTGATGTTGATTGGACTTAAACAGCTCATAGGCTCACCGGATGACTCGAGCTTAGGCTTTCTACAGAGTGACTATACTCGGAACTTGGTGAAGGAGCTACCCCAGTATCCAAGGCAACAATTTTCAGCCAGATTTCCCAATGCTTCTCCCTTGGCTGTGGATTTGCTACAGAGAATGCTTGTCTTTGACCCAAATGGGCGAATAACAGGTTACACTTCCTTTTAGCCAATTTTTTTAGGCTATCCAGAACAGTCCAACTAGGCATTTGAAGTTTCTGGCATTCTGCTACATATATGAAACTGTGGTTTGATCATGCAGTTAATGAGGCACTGTCCCATCCGTATTTGGCACCGCTGCATAATGTAAATGACGAACCAGTTTGCCCTCGACCCTTCAGTTTTGACTTCGAACGGAAGTCGCTAACGGAAGAAAACATTAAGGAGCTCATTTGGAGGGAGTCGGTAAAGTTCAATCCAGATCCTTAAGTAACAGTACAGTATGTTTCATATCAAGTTTTGCTACGCTACTTGAAAGGGCTGGTGTGTATGTCGCCTCTTCAAGAGTGTACTTTTAAGTATCCCTTGTGTTCTTGTGCCCAGTGTGAGATTGAGGAGTCATGCATGGAACTTGTTGAGTAGGTATATTATTGACCATTTCTCATTGGTTTTGTTGCCAAAATCAGTGGCAAGGGAGACCTGAATGAGATTATGTAAAAGAGTGAATATTTTGATTGTATATTTTTCTGGGGTCAGGGAGAAAAAACAGAATGCTTGGTTGTAATTTTGTATAAATCATTTGAATCCAGTTTTTTGCAGCCCAAATGTCCCGTTTGTTAGTTTCTACGAGTGTCTATTTTTTGAGATGATTATTGTTATTGCTATTTGTGCAAAACATGTGATTCTCCACATATATGCAAACACAAATGGACTTTGGCTCATCATTTGGTATGAAATCAAATTAAGGTCCAACTTGTGGGGTTAAGTTAGCCTTTTTGCTGCTTGGATTCCAGATCATATTGTTGGTCGTATTACCCTTTGAAGTTCTTTTTAGCAGTATAGCTTCCTCACTTATTCAAAACCTAATCAATCATGTCTATAAGAATGCAAGGTAAATCCAGCTGGTTACACTTAAGGCTACATGGCCAAGCCAAAGTTTTGTTGTGCACAATGCTCTAAGCATTTTTCACCTACCCATAACGTCAAAGAAACACACTAATTGAATTGATCATTGGTAGTCTTGTTCACTATTGGAGTCCAGTCCAGTCCACTCTCTTTTTAGTGGGGGGCAATGGGAAAATCTTGTAGGGTAATGGAATCAAACATGTTTACTAACCAAAATCATGTGACATTTGACTCCAACAAAGTTAATACCAACCCAATGACTCGGTCCGGCAATTCGAGAAATTTTAGACCGAAACCAGTTACTTTTATGACTCATAATGTCGAATTATTGGACCTTAAAACAGCCCTAATGCGATTACTAGAGGCTTTGAAAGACGGGGCCATTTGAAAATTGAAATCAAAGATCATAACGACTTCGGCCAACCAAGAACCCGGTCTATTCAATTTGAAAAACTTTAGACCGAAACCGATTGTTTTATTACACGAATTTTATTTCTCGATGATGTTTTGAGATTATGACAATTGGTTAAATCCCATAAAAACAACGCTATTCAAGATAAAGTCATTTTTAAACCAAAATGAGAATGACTTGTTAACGTCCATCTCGACCATCTCTAAGCCGACGACTCATCTGAGTGGTGTTCTTAGATCGAGATTGGAGACTCATCGGACCCAATTCTAAGTAAACTCTAATCTAGGGTTAGAACATTTAAGTACGACAATTCAATTTTATACACTAAAGAGTTTAAAATTATAAATGCTATGCGTTCAATTTTCAATATTATACGGGTTCAATTTTTTTACTATTAGCTCAATTTTTTGTTCTATGAATTCAAATTTTATATCTTTCGATTTCATTTTTTATATAATTCGATTTTCACAAAAAAAAATTATTTCAGTTTAATATTTTATTAATTCAAAAATATTTTTTTCTACAAAATAACAACTATAACACATAAATAAAAACTAAAAAAAATTAAATTTTAAAAGATAAAAAAAATATATTTCTTTACAAAAACGATGATTATAACCCAGAAATGTGGTATTTCAATTTTTACAACCAAAAGTTCAATTTATTATGTTAAAAGTTCAATTAAGTGTACTAGAAGTTCAATTTTGTAATTTGTATGGGTTCACTTTTTTATACAATAAGTTCAATTTTTTCTTATTGTTAGTTCATTGTTTTGTTACCGTAAGTTCAATTTTTATATTATTCGAGTTTTGTTGAAAATGAAAATAAATAAAAACTATTTTTTTAATAAAAAGTATAATAAAAAAATTGAATTTTTGAAAAATAAAAAAATTTAAAATAATATGGACAATCCAATATAAGGTAAGGAGGTAAATCCAATAGATGAGGTTACTCATTACCGTAAGGGGTTGTCCTTATCACAAGGAGTCTCCTCACCGGAGAGTTTTTTAATTTTTTTTATGACGGGTTCACTATTTTCTTTTGAAGGTTTTAGATATTGTTTTTGATATACTATCATGTGCCCTTAGGGCACACAATATAGAAACCGATATACGTTTACGTATGTATATAAATGCAATATTTTTATATAAACATTTGATTATATACAAGAATTATGTTATTTTATAATTCAAAAGATACACGTTGTTTTAAAAGAAATTAGACATATGATAATATTTATAATTATTATAGTGAATTCATATACAAGATAATAAAATAACATAAAACACTCTTGTACAGGATGCGGATTATTTACTAGTGTATTCTATACTTGTAGAAGTCACTAAACACGATACTCACCCCATTTTTAATTAGTTAAGGTGATATCACATTTACAAATATCTTCTAGGTTCTGTTTTTTTTTTTTTTTTGACTCGGTGAGGATTAGAATCCCGTCTCAAGGAGGGTATCCTAGAGCATCCAGATGGATGAGAGCTAAAAGTTCGTGGTGGTTTCAGATTGCTTCCCATGAGAGATTGTGGCCCAAACTTGCAATTTTATCGGTCATAGAATTACACTTTCTGTTCTCATGAGAGGTACGAACTAACTCGAACCCCCTAAGGGACACGAGAATGTCTGCAATAACTCTTTCTATTTCTCACGGACAATTAACTTGCTCCTTCACGGCTTTTATAACTGTCACATTATCACCTTCTATTTCTAGATTGCGTATTTTGTTTTGTTTTGCCTCTACTACTCTGTCCCGCAAGGCCAGGGCCTCAGCCATTAGTATCGAGATGTTACCATATTTTTTGACTGTCCCACTTATAGGATTTCCGTTGACGTCACTTATGATCCATCCTCCCGACGCATTTCCATTATTTAATTTCGACCCATCAAAATTTAGTTTCAAAAATCCTTGGTTGGGTTTTCTCCACTTGTCCGGCTTTTTCCTTCTTGCATCACATCTAATAGAACTATTTTTTAGCGTCATTTCTTCATCTTCTTACCAACGTTTAGATTACCACTCAAAATGCATTACCCTATGCTACATTGTAGAATTATTGTAACGGCAACTCAATCTTTCTCTCTACGTACACTACACCTCCAATTCAATGGCATTTATAACACATAATGCACTATATATGTATATCTTGGAATCCAGCCTCATTTTCTAAAGTCAAAACTACCCATCATGTGCCATTGAATTGACACTAGTTGAAGTGCAATCAAGAACTTTTGTCAAAGACTCAATAATTGTTTGATCGGTCCCAAGACATGGAGCTCTGAATGTCTTGTGTTTGTCGGTTGCGCCCAGAGGCCAGAGATGAGGTTGCCATTCCTTTTGTCTTATGCTAAAACTTTGTAAATATGCAATGTACGTATGTATTCTCTAGTTTTATATTGTGTTGGATGCATCATTGTTTTTGTTTTTGCTTGTTTACTAAGGCACGAAGGACTGTCTCATGGGTTCAAGATCGAATCAAGTCAAATCGAAAACCGAAATTCTGAAACTAAAATCAAATAAAAAAAACCAGTTCTTTGATTATATATAAAAGTTTTTTGTTTTGTTTGGTTGGATTGAGCCAAAAGAAAACAATGACTTAAAATGTTTTATATATATATATATAGACATATATCCTTGGAGAATTTATTGTTGTTTATTATCAACTTAATTAAAGGTAAGAAAACGATGACGAAACAAAATTTATTAGGTTCTTCAGTCAATTTGGTTCGGCCAACTTTATCCCTTTGGTGCAAATCGTAAACCCTAAATATGTTGTTTTACACACCAAGGTGTCGATTTATGATTTTGCGTGTTCTCGAACAATACACCTTACCCGCTTGTAATTTTGAATTCAGTATATATCGATCGAGTTACGAAGTATTTGAATCAAACAATGAAATCCTCTAGTTAATGAAATTAATTAACTTTCGGATCAACTCACTTTCTTTACAAAACAAGCAAGACTCTACGTACTATGAAAGTTATTTATATCAAAGATTTTATTGTATTCTACATAGGTCGATTGTATGTATCGAGGAGAATCCAAAATTTCTTTATTCCAAGATCGATTAAGATATTAATGGCCACATTTAACAAATACGACGTACGTAACCGGCCAATGTGAACAATGTGAATGAAGAACAAGACATTAAAATATAATGTGAAGGTCTTCACAAATCACAATCACTAAACTAGAAAGCAACATTTGGAAATATGACTTCCAAACGATTCGTTTTACAACATAAAAAATTAAGCAACGATAATCGACATATTAAATTATATATCACCTCCGAGCATATGATTTCACGAGGATTTTTAACGTTGTAAATTTTGGTCAAGCCTAAAAAATTTCCTTGACCTTTCAAACATAAAATATTTTCTTAACCCTTCGTATGGAGTTGTTAGTTCCGTTTACCACTTGTTCTTCTGACCAAATTTGATAAAACTTTAAGGAACCAAAATGCAAAAAGCTAAAGATCGATGTGTTGTAGTCATTAATATTAAGAAATTAACTTAGTACAAATCCTATACCATATACGGATAATGTAAATATAAATCTGAATTAACTAATTCGAGATCAAATTTTGACACGAATCCGCTTTTGACTCAAGAATTTACAGTTCAAACCCGATAGACCTGAGTCCAAACCTATTGACCCGACAGACCCAAACCCGATAATTCTATTCATTTTTTCATGTTTATACCATTATTTAATATACTTTTGACATATGATGATATGAGAAAGTTTTTTTCACTACTCTTCATGATTTAATAATGATAAAACGTATACTAATTAATAAGGAAAATTTGTGAAGATTTTTTTTTAATTCGTACAAGGATATAACATTAAAAAAATGGGATAAGATATCAAATAGATATAAGGAAATTGGATAAGATATCAAGTAGAAATATAAGGAAATTGTATAAAAACATAAAGTATATATAAGAGTTATTTACAGAAAAAGATAATGTAAGAAATCATTTCTTAATTAGTATTTTAATTGATGACGTAGTGTAAATTTTTACACAGACTGGCTTCTGCTTTATACTGTATTACTAGTATTAGTCCCGTGCCTTAAAAGCACGAATTTGATTTAACTAAAATATAAGTTTAAATTTTATATAAAGGTATTGAAAAGAATACAACAACAACAACATTTACCCAGGAAAATCCCGCAAAAGCAGGATCTGGGGGGTCAGGCTGGGGGCATCTCAGACCTAGATGAAATACGCTCAATACAACCCAAAGGGATAAACTAGTCCGCCTAAAAAGCACCAACTAAAAAAGCCAAATAAAAGGGGAAAAAAACAATACCAATAACAATACAAATCAAACTCCAACTGACAAAAACTCCACATGAGAAACCCGCTTCACCACCTAACTGGCTAGCAGTCTACCACTCTGATCTTCTCCCTCCAGCTCTCCCTGATCTGAGCCAAATCCTCTGTAATCCCTAACAAGGAAACATCTTGCTTGATGTTGTCCAACCAACGCTTCTTCGGGCGACCTCTACTCCTCCTGAATGCTCCCAAATCCAAACGTTCGCATCTCCTCACCGTGGCATCTGGGCTTCGCCTCTGAACATAGCCAAACCAACGCAGTCTCGTTATAAAATCTTATATTATTTTATCTAATTTGTTTCTTATGAGATTTATTTTAATGATACAATACTTGTACTATAAGATATTCTTGTAATCAAATAAAGATTTAAAGAGTTATATTTTTTGTAGAGGAATTGAATACTCCTAAGATTTGTAGAATTTATTTTAATGTTTATGGATCATAATTCTAATTATATATTTAATTGTAGTTGACATATGTTTTTCTATATTATTATTATTAATCTCCAATTTATTTAGTATAAAGTAAGATTAGTTAATTATACATTTATGAGATACAATTCCAAATTTCCAATGATATATATTCTTTCGTATTTTTACATACATGTTGGGTTTACAATCAAAATTAACCAATTAAAATATTTTAATGAAGATGAGTGATATGGTCAAATTTAAAATTGACACGTGTCGTGATAATTATTATTTTTAACCTCTGCTTTAGCATATAGTTTTTTTTTCAAAGAGGTTTTTTTTTTCAAATTGTAACATACTCCATACATTAACATACATATAACCTACTTTTTTTGTCCGTTTGAGGCACTTATTCAACCAATGTAAGTATTAGTTGTTTGGTTTATTCTTAAATAGAAATTTTGAATTCACGACCCAATGACTACGAACATTATTTGTTGTATAACGAGAGATCGAGCAAGAACAATAAAAAGAATCGAAACCAAGATTTATGTGGTTTGGTAATAGTGTGTTACCTACGTCCATGGGCAGAGAAACAATATACTATTATAAAAACAAAATTTGGATTACAAACCTCTAGGTATTTCGAGAGTTTATAGAGACTCAAGAAACCTTAGTTACAAATATGGGTCGTAGACCCAAACATTTTGTGACAGGTCCATAAAACAGAAAACATAGTATAGCGTTTGACCCGGGTACTACTCCGCCCCCTAGACCCCCAAACTCACTGACCGGACAGCGAGACTCATACTACATGTTACAATGTGTGATTTAGATTAAAGACATATTAACAATTATTACCTTTTTTTTAATCAAGATTAACAATTATTACCTAGCTACCAGTTAGATTGTAAAATTTAACTATGTTAACTCAATTTTTGGTGACATTAGGGTTCCAATTCTCTAATGTTCACATACATTTTGTTTCAAACGAATAATATTTAACTATGTTATCTAAAGTCTTTTGTCTTTGTAAGAAATCATAGAACGAAAGTCGAAAGATTTGATGGTGTTCATTTTAAAAGTCACTGGGACGCAGGGCCGGCCAATCACTTTGAGAGGCCCTGAACAATTTTTTTTATAAAATCATAAAAAAATATTATTAGTTTTTTTTTTCCTAATATAACATAGTTTTTGTATTATTTACTATTAAATGTGTTAAATTGAACTCTATTGTTTGTCTTTTTTATCATTATTATTATTATTATTATTATTATTATTATTACTATGGGTCTGAAATTGTTCAATTAGTACGTAATTGTTATGTGATGGTTACATAATAATTGATCTACATGAAGCTAGATGGAAGCCTAGAAACAAGTTGAGCCCCCACACCTTTCTTATATTGTATTATTATATATATTATTATGTTATGTTCTTTTATCTTTTGTACATTTTAGAGTAATTATTGTATCATGATCCTAATAAATAAAACAAATAAATAAATAAATTAGTAAAGTTGAACCATTGAGAAATAAAAAAAATAAAAAGGATGAAGTAGATGAAGTAGATGAAGTTTTTTGTTTTATTAATTTATTTATTTTTTGTTTTAGAAATAAAAAGGATGAAGTATTATATTTTATTGTCCCAGTTTCTAAAATAAAAAGGATGAAGTATTATTAATTTTTTTGTATACATGTCAAACTCTGTTGTTTCCAAATAAATTATTTTTTTGATTAAATATAATACTGGGACAACAAAATACGGTGACAAAAAAATAGATTATTTATGAAGACGGTCACTTGAATTTTGTTTATTAATTACGAAGATTGTTTTTTTTTTAATGAACAATTACGAAGATTGTTTGACATGTATTTTGAAAATAAAAATGTAGCCACCGAGATTTGAACCCGCACCAGTTCCCAAAGAGAAATCAATCTCTACCACTGGGCCATTTAAATTTTTGTGTACAGTAAGTACTATATATTTAATATGGATTTATCTGGAACTGAGGCCCCAAGTGAAACCGAGGCCCTGTGCAGATGCACAGCTTGCACCTGCCCAGGACCGGGCCTGCTGGGACGATACATATTTTTACGAAAGATGACAGTTTCATGTAAGGGAAACAAAATATATGGATTGAATAGCTAATTGGTAGGTTTGATATGATGGTGTGGAAAGTGAAACTGGTTGAAAACGACAAATGAATTTATTTATTTATTTTGATCGTACTGATCATAAGATTTATATTATATGATGACCAATTAACTTGCATCTCATACTATATCACACTCGATCGATCCTAAAGATAATATATACATACTTGGCCAAAAATAAGGATAATGAAAATATAGGGGAAAGATAAAACAGAAAACGACCCACCATTTAATAATATTAATTAGTTACCTCTATAAAAATATATATATATCGATCAAGAACACATTTGAGATATTTTATATTATCAGTATTGTCTAAGCATTTACATCTTTATGGTTTGAATTACATCAGCATCAGCAGCGGCGTCATAAAACCTTGATTAGCACTAAAAATATTTTAATTAAGCACTGAAAGGTGCTTTAACTTTAATACTAGTCTCTTGACTATGATTATAGATTCAAAGCTCCAAAAACTCATATCCTAATTAAACAAGGGTTAAATTGGATCGGACATTTTACTTATCTAATTTTGAGGGTCCTTATGTTTTTTTACTAGAAATCGAAATCGACATTCCTTTTTTAAAAAAATCAAAAATAGATGGAATAATTCAACAGAACCAAAATACCAAAAAACAAACCGATATGAAAGAACGAATAATAAAAATAACAAGCAACATAATACCAAAAAACAATAGCGAAATCAGAAATGCTTAAGAAAGACCGAGGAGCTCAATAATTAAATAAATTTATGTATAAAATTGTTAGTACACGAAATATGTCGGTGTACAAGTCTCAATTCCTTCTTCAATGGCCTTCTTCTCCAAGTCTCCTTCAATGACCTAGACCTGCAAAACAATGCACAAAGGGGGCGGGGACCCCCTAATCCACCTCCGATGCCTAAGTCAGTAGAGTATTCGCGAGGGTAAAAGTAGAGAGAGAGAGGCGCAGGGTAGGGCGATCACAAGCGATGATCGGCCCCTCTAGAGTCAGGGCGAACGATGATCAGCCCCTCTAGGGTAGTTTTTTGTATATCCTTTCTACATGGCCAAGCCATGTATTTATAGTGGAGAGAGAGGGCTAGGGTTTCTTCCTTGGAGCCCAATTAATAATTCTATCTTCTTAAATAGGATAGAATCTTCCAACTACTTGGATAACTCCCAGGATTTAATAGGCTAATAAAGATATTTATTAGATATGCTTACCTGGCTGGCGGAAATATTATCCTTAATTATGGCGGTAAATTTACCCACCTACAAATGCCCCACCTACGTCTTCGTTGCGTAACTAAGACGTAGGTGCTCTAAGACTGACTTGGAGTGACTTATGTGGATTAGGAGATGGACACGTTTGCACGTTCATGAGCGAGTATCATGAGAACCCCCGTGAGCGAATATCACGGTCCCCCCCCCCCCATGAGCGAATATCATGGGGGCTCCGCGAGCGAATATCGCGGTCCGTGAGCGAGTATCACGGGAACATCCGTGAGTGAGTATCACGGGATCATCCGTGAGCGAGTATCACGGGAACATCCGTGAGCGAGTGTCACGGGAACATCCGTGAGCGAGTATCACGGGAACATCCATGAGCGAGTATCACGGGAACATTCGTGAGCGAGTATCACGGGATCATCCGTGAGCGAGTATCACGGGAACATCCGTGAGCGAATGCACGAGAACCACCGCGCGAGCGACGCGGGAACAACCGCCGTGAGCGAATGTCACTGTCCATGAGCGAATATCATGGGGATCTCCGTGGGAAACCACGGTCCGTGAGCGAATATCACGGGAAACTCCGGTGAGCGAATGTGACGGTCCATGAGCGAATATCATTGGGAACTCCGTGGGAAACCACGGTCCGTGAGCGAATATCACGGGAAACTCCGGTGAGCGAAGCTCACGGTCCATGAGCGAATATCATGGGGATCTCCGTGGGAAACCACGGTCCGCGAGCGAAGATCGCGGGAAACTCCGGTGAGCGAAGCTCAGGGTCCATGAGCGAATATCATGGGGAACTCCGGTGAGCGAATGTCACGGTCCATGAGCGAATATCATGGGGAACTCCGTGGGAAACAATGGTCCGCGAGCGAAGATCGTGGGAAACTCCGGTGAGCGAAGCTCACGGTCCATGAGCGAATATCATGGGGATCTCCGTGGGAAACCACGGTCCGCGAGTGAAGATCGCGGGAAACTCCGGTGAGCGAAGCTCACGGTCCATGAGCGAATATCATGGGGATCTCCGTAGGAAACCACGGTCCGTGAGCGAATATCACGGGAAACTACGGTGAGCGAAGCTCACGGTCCATGAGCGAATATCATGGGGATCTCCGTGGGAAACCACGGTCCGCGAGCGAAGATCGCGGGAAACTCCGGTGAGCGAAGCTCACGGTCCATGAGCGAATATCATGGGGATCTCCGTGGGAAACCATAGTCCGTGAGCGAATATCACGGGAAACTCCGGTGAGCGAATGTCACGGTCCATGAGCGAATGTCATGGGAACTCTATGGGATCAAACCATAGTCCGTGCGCAAATATCACGGGAACTCCTTGAGTGAAACTCAAGGTCCGTGAGCGAATATCACGGGAACTCTATGGGAGCCAACCATAGTCCGTGAGCGAATATCACGGGAACATCCGCGAGCGAGTATCGCGGGAATCCCCTACGTAGCTAGCATACGCAGGAGTCCATTAGTGTGATGAACTAACGTTGCGTTTACCCTTGAGCGCGTCATTTGTTGAGATTTCGAGAAAACAAAGTGATAAATAAAACGAAAAGTTTCCCGGCCGGGGTTTTGTTTAAGAAAACGAAAGAGCACAAAAAAGCGAAAGTTTTCAAACAACTCAACATCCACGCGAGGGCCTCACGAAGAGTGCGCAATAGTGATACCACGATCATGCCTGCATGGGGCGCGGTAACGATTTATCATCTTTGTCTCGCACTGCCCCGGCTGCAATTCCGTGCTCACGGATTAAGGGGTGCGGTCACGGCTCCGCGCACCGCGGTCGCCGCTTCGCCCTAGCGGAGGGACTTTGCTCCTGACCACTCTAACGTCCGCGCAGACGTTCGTGGTCTACCAACACGAATTCAAGATTGGAAGCGCAGGTCAATGGTCTTACCAAATCTTGAAGCGGTGTCTTGATGATTTGCACAACGGTCAAGGACGTTGATTGATCCTTCAACCCTTTGGCTCGATTACTGGACTGCGCAGTTCGTGCCCAATTTTGACTGACTTCGAGTAGGATTCTTGCTTCGACTTCTGAAGATAATTTATAGCTTATCTCCTCCTATTTCCGGCGATATGTGGATCGTCCGAATCCGATAAGCGTAGCTCCCGAAAAGTGAGTCGGAAGCATGATCGGTAATCCTGTCAATCGCTGACCCGCGGTCGCGGGTGAGGGACCCGCGGTCGCGGTCTGGCCCAGAACAGAGGTTACGTTCTCTGGAGCGAAACCGCGCCCGTGGTTTTGCCCCGGACTACGATCGCGGGACCGTGGACCGTGCCCGCAGGTCCAGGTGTCCGATCCCGAAATCCTCTTCCGAACTCGTGCCGAGTTCGTTACGACGTGGGCCCGCGCTCGCAGGGCCCTGGACCGCGCACCGCAGGTCCAGGTGTCCGATCCCGAAACCCTCTTCCGAACTCGCGCCTAGTTCGTTACGACGTGGGCCCGCGCTCGCAGGGCCCTGGACCGCGCCCACAGGTCCAATCGTCCAATCGTTTAGGGTTTTGTCGACGGCGTGACCCAGCTCGGTTGGGGTAACGGATTGGACCGACCGCTCGCCCGCCCCGGGCTCTAGCGATCGGTTCCGTATGCTCATACGTATATCCCTACGTTACGTACACGCGATTGTGATTAGAGTTGCCCCCAATCTAGGGTTTTCATTGGATCGATAATCAACAATGATTTTTGATTAGGGCAACCTCTTGGATCGACAATCCAAGGTCCGATTTAGCGAGGCGCACCGCCGAATCCCGTACTTGATTAGTTGATTCAGACCTTGCAATGCTATGAATCGTGATTCCGTTCCCTGACTCGAGTCCCCACAGGTCTGTGAGATGAACAGACGCGCTTGCGAGGGGGACCAAGTCATAGGTAGAGTCGGATCCGGGTAAGGCGCCTTGCACGGATCGCGATGTGGTCCGATCTCCCGAGCGAATATCGGGGTTTGCGCGTGTCGGGATTCGCTCCTCCGAGCGATTTTCGGAGTTTAATCGCTCTAGCGCCGATCCGCGGTCGCGGGTGGATGACCGCGGTCGCGGGCGGTGATCCGCGGTCGCGGGTGGTGAATCCGCGGTCGCGGGTCTATTCCTCCAGGCGAATTCGGAGTTCGCTGATCGCCCTCCAACCCGCGGTCGCGGGTGGGTGTCTCGCGGTCGCGGGCGGCGATCCGCGGTCGCGGGTCCGGGCTTGCCGAAAACGAATCGTGCGATTCGTCCGGCGCGATTGCCCCAGACCCGACCGAGATTGTATCCTCGTCGTTTGGGGTCGATTCCAGCACCATAATTATGGATCGATTGCTGTTTTCCCACAGACGGCGCCAAATGTTAGTACACGAAATATGTCGGTGTACAAGTCTCAATTCCTTCTTCGATGGCCTTCTTCTCCAAGCCTCCTTCAATGACCTAGACCTGCAAAACAATGGACAAAGGGGCGGGGACCCCCTAATCCACCTCCGATGCCTAAGTCAGTAGAGTATTCGCGAGGGTAAAAGTAGAGAGAGAGAGAGGCGCAGGGTAGGGCGATCACAAGCGATGATCGGCCCCTCTAGAGTCAGGGCGAGCGATGATCAGCCCCTCTAGGGTAGTTTTTTGTATATCCTTTCTACATGGCCAAGCCATGTATTTATAGTGGAGAGAGAGAGCTAGGGTTTCTTCCTTGGAGCCCAATTAATAATTCTATCTTCTTAAATAGGATAGAATCTTCCAACTACTTGGATAACTACCAGGATTTAATAGGCTAATAAAGATATTTTTTTTTTTGGTTGAAAATAAAGATATTTATTAGATATGCTTACCTGGCTGACGGAAATATTATCCTTAATTATGGCGGTAAATTTACCCACCTACAAAAAATAATAAAAGATAGAAGAATATGAATCTATAATCATACGAACTCAATAACTAGACGAATCGATATACGAACATGTTGTGCGGCTCATCACATCAAGAACAAAGTAAAAAGAAGAAGTGAAGTGAGAAAAGGACATTATTCATAGTTGAAGATGAGTGGACACTTGGACATCATGGAACTAGAATTGTCATTTCTAACAAATCACTTTTGAATTTGCGGCCAGCCAAATTCTTCTCAACTGTACCAATCTCAACCCAAATTCGGTGCATTTGATTGTTTCCCATCAACTTCAAATGAAATGAGATGATTCCAAACTCACACAAAAACGATTAAGAAAAATGCATATTGGATTGAACATTACATTACACCCCCACTCAAAATCTACGTCACGTCCCACTATTTGCATGCCTTTAGCAATTAATCGTTACTTTCCGTTCTAGAAAAGCACAAGCATAAAAGAAAGAAGATAAAACACCTTACAATCTTACATTAATAAGTTGGGTCTTCCCTAATTTCTTTATGGTTGTCTAGAGACTACTACTTCTACCTAAATTGAAAGCATTAACACACCAATAGTGCAATTTGGCCTTGTATTATTGGTTCTTCCCCAAATAAAAGGTATAATAAGCATAAAAACCAAATATAACACCACCATGTGCAATGATTCATATTAGGCTGACAATGGCCAAAAAATTTCTGTTCTAGCATATCCGGAATAAATATACAAACAAGTTGAACAAGGGTTTTGATCTTGTAGAATTTTAAATGAATTTTATGAGTGAATCCTATAGAAAAAAACAACTTACAATAAATTTAGGTTTCCATATATATAGAGGTCGACTAAAAATATTTTAATGAGTAATAGACTCTCAAGCTTATCCATTAAAAATTAATTTAAAATGATAACTAGATGGATGTCATTATGTGAAAGGATTAGTATACCGCATAAACAACTAATAAGCATGAAAAGCTTAAAGTTTTTAAATTTTATAGCCACTTAATTTGGAGTTTGGACCCACCAAAATCAAATGGCTAGGGTTTGAGAGTTTGAGAGGAGTTTTAATTTGGAGTATGATCAAATCATCACACTTGACAACTTTTCGCCAATTATTCAAGATATATCTTATAAAGTCATTAATTATAGGAGATTAGTATACTCTTTTCATTGATCTCATTGGAGGATAGTGGTAGACTAATAAAAAAAAATAGTCTCAAGTTTTATATGTTAGTGGTTATGATGTATTATTGTTGAAAACTTGACTTTATGGGTCATAACTCGACGAAATGATGGAGGTGAAGAGGATAACGTCAAACTCAAAATGGCTGCAAATTGACAGTATAAAAGACCATAAATCTTTTTTAAACTCAAACATGCTAAAACACCTATAATGGATTACTATAAATCTTATCATATAAGTATGTATAGTATTGAGGGTCCTTGTCTAAAAATTGAAACTATTGCCTAAGATGGCTTTGAATAAGATATAAAAACAATCACCCCCTCCATAAAACGAAATGCCATCTACCAAAAAAAGAATCCAGATTAATTACCCAAACATGTACCATAATTCATAAACAATCGACCTCATAAAAAATATTGAACATGTAATATAAGGTTAAAAAATCATTTTAAAATAAGCATTTATTAAACATGTAAAAAAGGTGTATAAAAAGATGTGATTGTATATCGAGTAAGAGACGTAATGTAATATTGAAATGAAATACCTGGGCTCAGTTCAACACCAATAGAATGAATAGCGTGTTCTGTTAGCGGGGTGAAATCCAGGGGCGGAGCTATATTGGGGCTGGTGGGGGCCATGGCCCCCCCAATCCAAATTTTTTTTACCTTATATTGTTCCTCTCTTTCGGGACTTCGATTTGATATATTATATGCCTTAATCTGATATCTAAACAAAAAGTTATGAATATTTGAAGATTGAACATTTGTAAACCAATTTTAAGTTATTTAGTTAGTATAAGTTATAAATCTACTATGTTTAACTAACATAGTCGGCCCCCTCAATACAGTCGGCCCCCTCAATACTTTTATCCTGGCTCCGCCCCTGGTGAAATCCTCCAAAAATAGCATTCTTGTACAGACTAGATTTTGCTAGTGTTTTCCTTCTTCCGCTCTCCGCTATCTGTCCATTCGAATGGAGGCTTAACATGATCCAAATATTCATCTCACTTGCTATAACCAAAATAACTTAGTTTGACATATCATTTCGGAACATTCATAAATAACCCATCCAATTGTATCACAATTTGGTGACTTTAATCCGGAGAAAGTTAACCCTTATGGTAAAAAAGGATAATTGATATTGATAGAATAGCTACTAGCTCAACAGACCAACATTAGGCTAACGAAATATTACAAGGCCAACCTAAATCATCACATCGGATGATCTTAAAAAAATGAAACAGTAGGGGTTGTAGAAGAGGAAAAACAATTGAAGTTGATTTACAGATGATAAAAAGAAAAGATTTATAGAAGAGGAAAAACTAGAAATAGCAGTATTAAGACTACAAAAGTCGACAAGTCTCCTCGCTAGAAAATCGGTCGTGATTGCACTTCTTGAAACAATGTAAAAAAACTACATGAGGAAGATGCGAAATAAGGTATGAAAGGATCTCCTATGGAGCTTTCCATCAACGTTTTAATGAGTTGATAACAATTAGGTTATCACCTTCAATGGTAAGTTTAGAAATAGAAGTAATATCTATGTTTAGAAGAGCCACAAGTAAAGAGGAAGCATTCGCTTGAGCCACAAACATACTAGTTCAATTAGATCTGCCACATTTTAAAATCCACTATTGTTAGGCAAGATAAAGCCCACAAAAGAGGAGCCATTACGAAGTCTAGAAGCATCAAAATTCAAGGGAGATGCTATACATCACACACTTTTACTATACATCACATTTAAAATTACCTTAATAACCTTCTTAAAGAAAAATTAATAAAAATAAAAAGCCTTATGTATTAAGATATTTTGTTGGATTCACTACCTTAACAAATCTCAGTCGGCTTTAAAAGGAAAAAAATAACTAATCTCAATCTAAATATCCCTTATTCTAGTCTTTCATTTCTTTTAATTTTTTTTACCATTTATTATTACGAAATTATTTATAAAAAAAATCAAAACTTATCATACTGTATAAGATTAAAAATAAAAATAAACTTTATATAGCGTTGTATATACAAAAATAAACTTTTTTTTTGAAGATGCTATAGATGACACACTTTTATTATTATGAAATCATTTTTACCATTTATTTTTAAACTTATTAGAGTTTTTGTAATAGTAGAAAAAACCATTATATAGATTAGAGTTTTTAAAAAAGGAGAAAAAATCATTATATAACTCTGTATTAATTATATATCATAAGATTAAATATTTGTTTATTGAAAATATTGTTTAATGTAGAAAAAAAGGATTTGGTGGGTTCAATTTTTGTAAAGTAAATATCTCGTTGGATGTAGTATGTAGATTTTGCTTAAGTATATTCTTGTAATTGAAGGTAGTTCGTAGATTTTGTTTAAGTTTTCCAAAATTAGTTTTATGGGTATTATAGTAAAAAGATTGGAAAAGTGTGAAGGAGATGGAAAATTAAGTGTGATGTTTAGCAGCTATGAAATTGAATTTAAAGTAATGTGACGGAGTTTTTTTTCAAATTCCATTATTTTTCCTCTTTTGTCGGTTTTGACTTTTGAGTAGTAGGTTTATTGGATTTATTAGCATTATTCCAATTAAAGGATTGAGAAAAGGCAAGTTTTGAGGGGAGCCTAGTTGGGTCAATTTCAAAAGGGCTTAAAATTTTCCATTTTTATGAGCCCAAATAGAAATTTTTTCTAAAATAGGCACTTTTAGCCTTTTATTTATCAAATTGGGCTCAGGCAAAAAATATTTCTGAAGGTAGGCACTCTTTTGCTAAAGAGACGCTATTTGTGGCAGCGGGTTTTGGTCGGGAGGAAAAACGCGGTACGGGACAGCGTCTTACCCAGTGTCTCTCCCCTAAACACGCCACTCAAAATAGCGTCTTACTTTTCTTTTCTTTTTTCCCTCTGCTGAGTATTTATGGAAATGGTTAAACTTAAATGCTTTAGGTGGGTTGATTTTAATTTATTTTTTTTTGCTGCTTTGATTCTAGATAGATATGGAAAGATGGAGCGACTTGCCACTTGCAAAAGCGTACTCCCTCCGTCTCAATAAGTTTGTCAGTCTTTTTATTTTTAGTGTTTTAAAAAGTTTGTCCACTTCTCAAATTTTTCCATTTTTATTTATATAGTTTTACACTTTTACACTTATTCAATCTTATATATTATCTTTATAGCTCAACTTTTCTATCAATTTTATCACTTTTGTCTATAAAATTACTCTCATCCAATCTTATATATTACCCCCAATTATTTACTTTTCTCATCTATTTTATCACTTTTAAATTTTTTAACCCTATAAAATTACAACTTTTTAACTTTTTATTAATTACCGTATAAATCGGACTTTATGGACAAAATTAATGGGACGGAGGGGAGGGATTGAGAGGGAAGGCAGTAGAAACACATGTGCATGTAGTAAAAGATTACACGAAAGCATAATCACGGGTCACTTTGATAAAAAATAATAATTATGTGTCACACGTAGTAAAAACAAAAAAGCATGTAAGAAAGACGCTGTCATGCATAGCGGGTTTAACAAAGAGACGTTGTTCCATATCGCGCCTTTCCTCCGAACCAAATAACCCAAAACACGTTGTTACAAACAGCGTCTCCTTAGCAAAAAGTGCCTATCATCAGAAATATTTTTTTACCGAGCCTAATTTGATAAATAAAAGGTTTAAAATGCCCATTTTAGAAAAAATTTCCAAATAAACTACCAAAGGAAACATATAGGGTTATTATTATTTTTTTTTTGATTAGGTAAGAATTGGGTAGGCCCCTTTAAGGTGGACGACCTAGCACGTCCCTTAGGACCAGAGCCTTAAGCTCTTGATCATCTAAGATGTGTTCGGTAGGAAAGTCGTAGCCCTTTTTAGAGATTTTATCAGCCACGATTTTGGAAGCCCTACCAACATGATGAATTCTGATCGATTCGAAGTATTGGAGTGACCTCCTAATGTCCGCAATCCGTAAGTCGATTTCCCAGGGGTAACTTGTAATAAGAGATCGTCCCTAACGTGACATTGCACAAGTGATATATACTTGATTTAGGAGTGTTTTCATTAAAAGTCGGATATTTTTAAGCTTACATGTATAAAGAAATTTGCCCGCCAATGTAGTATAGTGACGAGTTTAGGTGACAATTAATCAAACAAGGATGCATTATCTGACATTATGTGGCCTTTTTTTGCTTAATCATGTTCACGTAATAGCACGTGCGTATTACGACAGTCCGTAATCAATGACGAGATGTTTAATAGGTAGGTTTTGACAGGTTAATGTGCTTAATAAGTCCGTTTCAAAGGTCAAATGTCTAAATGACTAAAATGGACAAGTTCAGGTGTCTGGATATGTTTCAAGCCCTTAAAGATCAATAGAAAATTCATGTATATTTGAATTTCGCAACTATATACATACATATATAACTCAAAAATCAATAAAAAGTTCATGTATGTTTGAATTTCGCACCTATGTACAGATATACATAACTCAAAGATCAATAGAAAGTTCATGTATTTTTATTTACAAGAGATCAATGTTCATGTATGTTTCAAAGATATGTTCATGTATGTTTCAAAGATCAATGTTCATTGTATAGAGATCTACGTCTTCTTTTTTTGTGGTTGGAAATAGAGATCTACGTCTTTGGTCAACCAATTTGGGAGGAAAAATATTTTTTATTGCAAAACAATAACAAAAAAAGGGAGGAAAAATACAATAAAATAAAATAAAATAAAGCCTGTGAAAAGTACATTATTTGACAAAGAATCTTCCTTCTCTTTCTGCTCTCTTTAGCAGCTTCTATGATCTATATCTTCCACAAGACCCAAAATTTAAGCGGTTCACTCTCTTCTCCCCCCTTTAAAAACCCTTTCAAGAATCCCCAAAACCCAAAATTTCTCAAAACCCCATCTTTGAATTTTCACATGGGAAGTGAGTTCTGCTTATCAGCAGTCACCTGCAACAAAAATGCTTGGTCAACGGAGAAGTTTCCGGCGCCCAAAAGCTCGGTCAAACCGCCGGAGCAAGAATCTGGAGGCGAAGATTCCAGCTCAGAGAAAGTGATAGAGCAATTTGAGGCCATAACTAAGGATGCAGAAGCTGTTCAAAGGGAAACTCTGCAGAAGATCCTGGAGCAGAACAAGGGTGTTGAGTACTTGAAGAAATTGGGCTTGAATGGGAAAACCGATCCTGAGTCCTTCAAATCTCTTGTTCCTCTCGCCAATTACTCCGATTTGAGGCCTTATCTTGATCGGATTTCCGCCGGCGAAGTCTCCGGCGTGTTGACCGGATCGCCGGTTTCCAATTTGTCTTTGAGGTAAAAAAAGATTCAAACTTTCTGTAGATGTAGCTGATGAATTGGGAGATGGGTTTTGCATTTTTGATGATTTGGGAGGTGGGTCCTGCTCGGATTAATGAAATAGTTAGGAAAACTTTTATGGGTGATTTTGATAGTCGTTCAAATTTTCAGTGCAATTGGATTTGAGGAATTGGGTTGGTGGGTTTTGCTTGATTTTGATAAAATGACTATAGTAACTCATTTTTGGGTCTTTTGTGGTAATACAATTTCTTTTCTTTTCGATTGTTAATAGTTCCGGTACAAGTGAAGGCAAGCCCAAGATTTGCCCATTTACAGAGGAGTCAATTGATGCCTATGTACAATCATTGATCACCTCTCATGCCTACAGGAGCAGGTAATTTTACCTTTAGAACTTTCTTAGATTCTTGCTTATATATTTCCTTTCTAGTATCTGTAGCAACAGCTGTACTCGCTTGATGTGCTTTCTAGTGAACAGAACAGATTTCTGTTTGTCTGCTTAACTCGTTTTTTTTTTGTTCGAAATCTGCTTAACTCGTTTATGAAGGTCAATATAGTCATTTCTATATGAGTGCATTTTCTTCTTATAATCAGTCCCTTTCCCAAGTTCCTCCATCAATAAGATCCAGTTTAGTAGTCTTGTTCGATTAGGATAGGATGAGAAGAAGAGCAATGAGATGTGGTTGTATTTGACTTGGCTTTCTTGACAAACATGCATGCAAAAAGTGAGAGACGTCCAAATTCATCAACCCAAACAAGGACTAGTTCTTACTCAGTAACAATTGACTAGATGGTATTTTGTAGACTAGGTGCGCCTTTATTTTAGACCAGAATAAAAAGAATATCCATTCATTCATGCCTTTAGTTTAAAGTTTTGTGTTGCAACTATATTCTAATAGTTTGTTTAAAATGCTAATTTTTGTTCATAAAGTGGTGTTTTGTGTCAACTAGCTACTTATTTATGATGGAAAGGCAAGTAATTGTTGCTCATAATGTGCATGTATGTGTTGTCAGTCCATCCTTGGACTTGTATCTTTTATTTGTAAAGGCTTATGTGAGTTGAAAATTCTATCTTAGTAAATCAAAATCAAAAGGTTTTTCCCTATGTACTATCATCAAGTGTCAACACATCTAGTTTGAACCAAAGAAACAACTTGCCTTGTCACTATCAAGATTAATCTTTCTACCACCATGTGTCCTCCACCTCCACCAACTAATATTGTATAATTAGTGAAGGGCAAATTTTGTATTTGACTGGCAAATAGGCCAACTAGACTATATAATTAGAATAAGACTATTGCCATTCTTATAAAAAAGTTGGAATATTTGATCATATAATGACAAACATGTAAGATAGCATATATATAATTAATAAAATCATTGAATGATTCAACTAGTTGTAGTTAATTATGGTTGTCATCCAGTCCATGTGATTTTCTGATGCTATTCTATTCTTAATCTCTTGTGGAATTGTGTAGGGAATACCCAATTGATGAGACCAAAAAGTCCCTACAATTCCTCTACATAAGCAAAATGCTAAAGAACCCAGCGGGCCTGGTCACCGGGCTTGTTAGCGCCCACATAATCAGCCATCCAAAGTTCAAGCGAGCCTTCAAGGCGAACCGGGTCAGCCCGGATGAGGTCCTTCGGGCCCCCGACCCGGCCCAATCCCTATACTGCCACCTCCTATTGGGCCTCAAACACCGGCATGAGATCCAATACATATTTGCAGTGTTTGCCCACAACATGGTGGTGGCATTCCAGAGCCTTGAGCAACTCTGGGAGGAGCTCTGCCACGACATCCGCCACGGGGAGGTCAGCGAATTCCGGGTCACATGCCCGATTCTCCGGGCTGTTGTCCGGGCCCAAATGGGCCCGCCCGACCCGGAGGAGGCCCGTGGGCTTTACGAGGCATGCGTCGAGCTGAGGAAGAGAGGGTGGAGTAGGTTGGTCCTGAAGTTGTTCCCTAGTGCTAAGTACGTGTTGTCCGTGATGACCGGAAGCGCGCAACACTATTTGGGTAGGGTGCGTTTTTACGTGGGCGAGTTGCCACTTATGGGCATGGATTATGGGGCGACAGAAGGTTGGGTGGCTACAAATATTCATCCAAGAAAGGCCCCTGAGGAGATAAATTTCACTTTGTTACCAAACATTGCCTATTTTGAGTTTATACCCTTGGAGGAAATCAACGCAAGTAAGGACGGGCCGGGAGGCGGGTCAGGCTTGAGCCCGGTTGGTATAACAGAGGTTAAGGTTGGTCAGACTTATGAGCTTGTCTTCACCAATTTCCAAGGTACTATTCTGATCGATCTTATGAATTGTTCATGGTCTAGAATAGACGAATCAATATTGTTTGGTATAAAGAATTAAAGAGGAATTTTGTCAATCTTAGTAGGTACAAGTGTTTAATTATTTTCGAAGAGTTTGTTCGGTAGAACATGTGGTTTGTACAAATAATGTCCTTTTCAACCAAAAGTCTTGGAAAAACCACACAAATTATGAATTCAAAACACCATACAAAGTCCAACTAGTGAAACTACTTTTTACCATGCAATCACGTATACATACCTAGAAACTTAAGAAAGGATGACTTCTGGTGAAAAGTAATTAATGTAAACTTAAGAAACTAATGATTAATTATAATGATATATACTAATCATTACTAACTTCTTCATAGTTGATTAACTTTGATAGGAGGCTAAGATGAAGTGAACTTGTCTGGAAAATATAGTCCTAGCATTAGCCATTTCCTTTCTTATATGACTCATACATGTGCATTTCAATAAATATCTTCTAAGAATTCAAAGTCCAAATCAATCTTAAGACACATTAATCCTTGTTATTGGTTAACTAGTGACCGGACTAGCTCGGAAAGGAAACCTTTACAGTCAGTAGTTTTACTCTACACAATGAACAAAGTAATTTCCACTAACAAGTTACATGCATATATGTGTATGTATGCAGGCATGTACAGGTACAGACTAGGAGATTGGGTAAAAGTAACCGGTTTCCACAACTCAACGCCAATCCTCAAATTCCTCTGCCGAGGAAATGTCCTCCTCTCCATCCACATCGACAAGATGACCGAAAGCGATCTTCAGGGCGCCCTCCACCGTGCCACCGACCACCTCTCGGCCGAGCATATCGAGCTCGTCGACTTCACCACCCACGCGGAGCGTGCCTCGGGAAATGAGCACTACGTCATCTTCTTGGAGCTCAGTGGGCCTGCGGACAGAGATGACGCGGGCTTTAGGGATGACGTGTTGAAGCAATGCTCTAGCTCAATGGACTTGGCATTTGCTGACTTGGGCTACGTCACGAGTAGGCGGTCCCGAACAATCGGGCCCTTGGAGATCCGGGTTGTTGGGGGCAGAACGTTCCAGAAGGTTCTAGAGCATTTCATGAACTCCATGGAGAGTTGTAATGTGGTGCAGTTTAAGATGCCTAGGTGTGTTAAAAATGAGGATATGTTGAGGATCTTGGAAGATAATGTTGTGGGAAGGTACTTTAGTACAGCTTATGATCAATGATGGAGGTTAATGGATTAGTGCTTCTTTTTTCTTTCAAGTTGAGTAGTGTTTTAGCTAGAATTTATTTGTAGGACTCCCAAGATCTAGCCAAGATCGAGCCGGAACGAAAGTGTAGCTTGAACAAAGTTTGATACTCCGTATAAGTTTTCATAAGAATAAGAGTGTTCTTGATGATTACGAAAATCGATCCTTCATTGGCCTATTACAATCAATAATCATCCCTATTTAAGATGTCATTTTCCCCTCTAATAACACCCTTCAGCCGACGAGCCTCCAACCCCCCTTCCTTAGCCTCTTCATATCCCTGACTCTTAATCTTCACACCTGATGGGCTTTTGGGCCGTCTGTTTTATTGGGCAATCCCCAACAATTAGTAAGCATTTTGTTAGAAAACTTGTTTTATGTTATGAAAATATCACTCTTCAGCACCCTTATTTATCAGTCTTTTTAGAAGAAATGCTACTTATTTTCGGGTTCAAAAGAAACCCTCTATAATTGAAAAACTAACCTTGGTAATAAGGAAAAATCTAAACACAAAATCAAACGTATTATATATTAACTCTTCTTGCATTGCATGTGTTAAGGCTCACTGTTTTTTTATCTGCAAGTGAGACTAAGACTCAACCAATATTACAACCCAGGGAGTTAACAGGACACAAACGAGGAGATGCCACCCCCAAAACATCCCCTCGCAACCATTCCCTAACACAATCCGGCGGTTCCTCCAGGGTAGTCAGCCCCAACGGGAGACTATGGCCCAACTCGGCTAGCCCATCCGCAACCCGGTTGGCTTCACGATATATATATATATATGTTGGGTTTGGACGACCCATTCCCTACCTATTAAGCCATGGCAAGACATTACCACGCTCGCACATAAGTGCGTACGACAGACTCCTTTGTCCAGCATGTGCACCGCAAGCTTCGAGTCCATATCGAGCCGAACCCGCCGGTAGCCTCTGTTCCATGCTAGCTGCAGTCCATGGACAACTCCCCAAAGCTCCGCCTCAATCACCGAGTAGGCCCCAAGCTTCGTAGCAAAGCCCGCCACCCATTGTCTGTCTGCATCTCTAACAACTCCCCCTGCTGGTGCAGCCAGCGTGTCCTCTACAACCGACCCGTCTGTATTAACCACGATCCACCCCTCGGTCGGCTTCTCCCATTTGACGCAGACCTCCTCTCGCACCTCCCTGATCGGTCCTTTCCCCACCCGCATCCATGCAGCCCGGATCTCCTGCTCCTTCCCTAACAAAAACCCAACACGATCCTGTGGCAGCTCCCTCCCACCAAAGACGATGTCATTCCACCATTTCCACACCCACCGAACCGTAACGACGAACAGGATCCCCTTGTCCTCCCCCACACTTATCCCCCCTGTCCCAGCCAGATTATCCATCGCCCACGTCATAGGGCCTTTTCCAAAGAATTCCTCCAAACGGTCCCTATCGACCACCTCCCTCCACACACTTGCTGCTTGTGGGCAGTCGCGTAGAAGATGGATGAGGGTCTCATCCCCCACCCGACACACCGTGCACAGGGGGCTCCTAGCTAATCTCCGACGCACCCGCTCCACATTCGTGAGCACCTTCCCCCTCCCCGCCAACCAGAGAAAGTGACGAATTCTCTCCGGAATTTTCAAAGTCCATATCCTCCTACACATCGAGCACGCCGCTTGATCCACCCCTGAGCCTTGTTTCATGGCTCTATACGCTGAGCTAATGATGTACTCTCCCGACGTACCATGCCTCCACGCCAACACATCACCGCAGAGGCAGCTAGCTTCATCAAGGCCCCGCTCGAAAGGGCACCCTTGTCGCTCCCCTGTCCCAACCGCTATCCAACAACCAATAATCACACACTTTCTTTTCCAGCTCATCAACTCCCAGCTCCCACCCTCGCAATATCCTTCAGCGGCCTGTCCGCTACCAAAACATCACTCCAAAATCTCGCTTCTCTCCCATCCCCAACAATCCACCTTAGCCCACAATTCACCGCCTCTTTGAGACCCCACTCAATGCTCCTCCAGGTGGAAGACGGCCTTCTCTTGGTAGTTCTCACAAGCTCCCCACCCCTCAACTTCAGCCCATATTTAGCCTTCATAATTTTACCCCATATCCCTGCTTCCCCTTTTAGCAGCCTCCACCCTAACTTACCCACAACAACATCATTCATACTCCAGGTCTCTCGCATCCCCAAGCCCCCATTACGCTTGTCAGCGCACACATCCTCCCAAGCCACCAGCCTAATAAGTCTCTTCCCATCCGAGTCACCCCAGACAAACTGATGTGATTGTTTCCGGCTCACATCATGAATCCAGCCAAAGGCACCCGCCTCGTGCCGAAACAAGATCGGCCCGGTCTAGGGCGATGCCTAAAGAAGACTCAAGCCCGTTTCATGGACCTTTGGCAACGCGATAAGGAAAGCTTTGGCAAGAAAAACTCCGGGCCCATCTTGCTTTGCCAAGCTCCACACCCAACAAGCCCATTAAAGCCCTTACTTGTCTTCAAATGTTAGGCCCAAGTACAAGTTCCAATAGGCCCGAAGCCCGCCTTGGAGATATCAAGACCAGGCCCATTTGGGAGATAGCTTGGCCGCCACACAACAAAGAAGCTTGGCCGCCACACTAACTCAACTCCTTGGCCGCCAAGGATCACCAATGAGGGGCAGCTATGATGAGTTTGCCTTGGCCGCCAATCTTCTCCACCTCCTCATGAAGCTTGGCGCCTACTCTAAGTGTGCCACCCTCCCCCTCTTCTCGTCACTATATAAGCACACCTAGGCCTTCATATTTTCTTAGATTGGATTTGAGTAAAAAAGCTATAAGCCTTACTCATCCGGTCTCTTTTCCTCAAGGGAGAACGGGCCGGGGGAGTCCCCCTTCGTTGGCTTCTAGCCTTAGCCGATCCTTGCTTGAATCCTTAGCTCGATCATTCTCTTCCATCCTTGTTTTCACTAGACCGTTTCTTTCCCTTTCAATTGTAAACAAAACGTTTCCGCCACCTTAATAATAATTCAAGTTTGTATCTCTTACAATATCAAATCAAGAATACCTGACTCATTCGAACTAGTTTCGGTCGATCCTGGATTCGGAGCACATCATTTGGTATCAGAGCCTGTCGAAATGTGCCTCTCAAGTTGTGAGGGTACGAATTACTACCCTAAAAATCAGGTTTTTGGTTGCTCGAAACCCCTTTCTTGCCTTTGATAAAGCTTGCCTCGTTTTTGTTTTCTCTCTTCCCTTGACCGAATCCAATCTCCTACAAACAAAAACAAACGAGCCAATCCTTGCTTTTTCTACCCATTGCCGAGCCCTTATGTTCTTGCCCTATAATTTTTTCGACCTTCTAACCACTAATTGGTGAGGAGCCTCAAAGTGCTCGACCTTGTCAAAAAAAAAAGGAGACAAGAGAAGAAGTACTTCTCTTAGCAAAAAGAAAAGAAAAGAGAGAGAGATAGTATCTCTCCTTTGAAAAAAAAGAAGAAACAAAAGCAAAGATGACAAAAGAGATAAACTATATCTCCATTGTAAAAAAAAACGAAGGAGGTCAAGCCATAGGACCTCGAAAGTAGTCCAGCCAAAGGTGCTTTCTACATTCAAGCCTTCCGTCTTGATTTTTCCCGGACCCTGAGCAACTGAACGCCCGACTTGTGGGGCTAGTAAATACTCACCCACAAGCTCAAGTCGCTTGCCCTTTGATTCCTTCTTGGTATCACTCTCTTGGACGTGTGGAGGATAACTTCTTGATAAGAGATTTCGGTGGCGAAAGAAACGTTTCTAGTAAAGTGTGTGAGGTTGAGCGCCACTTTAAAATCGAGTCAAACACGAGTCGGTCCTCCTATTTTACTTACTTTTCGAGAGTGAGCAGGAGACATCTGATGAGGTTTGGAAAACTTGGAGTTAAACCACCCGGTTTCTCCAAGTTACCGGAGGGAGTTTGGCGTAGTGAGGGAGCGCCAAAAAAAAAATTCAAACACATCATGTCAAACACAAGTCGAGTCTTTGGATTTATCTAACCCTCACCACGTTCTTTGCTCGTTGAATTTTTAATGTCTCAGGAACTTCCAAAGAGCAAGAATCTGCCCGACGACAAAAAGGAGGCGGACAGCACCTTCTCGTGGAAGGTACTTCGCGACCTCCTACATGAGGTCCGAGATGATTCCCGAACGGATATTCGGGAAACTTATGAGCGGACCCGCGACGAGCTGCTCCGAGCCATTGACAACAAGATCGATCAACACCTTAGTATGTCTCCATGGCATAAGCGCTCTCCCAACCCGAATTTCGAAGAGGGCCAGTATTCGACATCTCATCTTGAGCAAAAGAAGAATGTGTTTCACAAGGATGACCCACTGAGTTTGGAGGCCAACCTTCCTCCGCCCCGGAAGCCGCCTGCCGAAACACAAGACGACGGTGAGAGGCAACATCGGAACCGCTAGCCCCGAGGGATCCTGGCGGCACCAATTGGTCCACGGTGCAATCTACCTGACCCCTTCGCGCCGTGGGATTAAATCCGGTTCCAAGGCCGAGAACACGAGCATGGCCTTAACACAAGATCGTGGCCGACTCACATCATGAATCCAGCCAAGGGAACCCGCCTCGTGCCAACACAAGATCGGCCCGGTCCAGGGCCATGCCTAAAGAAGACTCAAGCCCGTTTCTTGGGCCTTTGGCAACGCGACGAGGAAATCTTTGGCAAGAACAACTCCGGGCCCATCTTACTTTGCCAAGCTCCACGCCCAACAAGCCCATTAAAGCCCTTACTTGTCTTCAAATGTTAGGCCCAAGTACAAGTTCCAATAGGCCCGAAGCCCGCCCGGGAGATATCAAGACCAGGCCCATTTGGGAGATAACTTGGCCGCCACACTAACTCAACTCCTTGGCCGCCAAGCATCACCAATGAGGGACGGCTATGATGAGCTTGCCTTAGCCGCTAATCTTCTCCACCTCCTCATGAAGCTTGGCGCCCACTCCAAGTGTGCCGCCCTCCCCCTCTTCTTGTCACTATATAAGCACGCCTAGGCCTTCATATTTTCTTAGTTTGGATTTGAGTAAAAGAGCTATAAGCCTTACTCATCCGGTCTCTTCTCCTCAAGGGAGAACGGGCCGGGGGAGTCCCCCTTCGTTGGCTTCTAGCCTTAGTCGATCCTTGCTTGAATCCTTAGCTCAATCATTCTCTTCCATCCTTGTTTCCAATAGACCGTTTCTTTCCCTTTCAATTAGACCTGGCAATTCGGGCTGTTCGGGTCAGTTTGGATCGGGTCGTTCGGGTCGGGTTCGTTCGGGTCAAATAGTTATTTCGGGTCTTGTTCGGTTCGGGTCGGATTCGGTTCGAGATCGGATGTTGTTCGGGTTCAGGTCTAGTTCGGGTCATTTCGGATCGTAATATTTCCGGTTAGTTCGGGTTCGGGTCAGTTCGAATCGGATGTTGTTCGGTTTTGGGTCTAGTTCGGTTCGGGTCCTTTTCAGATTGCTTCGAATCGGATCATTTAGGATCGGGTCAATTCGGATTCGGGTGTTATTAACAAAAACCCAATCAACCGGTAGGTCCGGTACACATGATTTTCATTTAAAATTTTAAATAGTACAACAATAACAACAACAACATTTACCCAAGTAGTCCCACAGGAGCGGGATTTGGGGGTCAGGATGAGGGTATTCCAGACCTGGATGGAATACGCCCAAAATAACCCAAGAAAAGCACACCAAACAAAAAAGCGACTACAAAGATGACTAAAACTACAACTAAACTCAAAGTAAATGCTAAAGCTAAAGCTCAAAGCAAGCTTCAGAGAAGAAAACTAGCTAAAACTAACATCCTGACTTTAACCTCCCGCTTAAAACGCCTGTTCCACCAACCCGGCTACTAGCTCTCCACCACCTTGATCTTGTCCCTCCAGCTCTCCCTACACTGAGCCAGCTCCACCGAGATCCCTAGCACGTTGATATCTTGCTTAACGTTGTCCATCCAACGCTTTTTCGGGCGACCTCTACCCCTCTGACAAGCCCCTAACTCCAAACGCTCACACCTCCTAACCGTCGCATCCGGGCTCCTTCTCTGGACGTGACCAAACCAACGAAGTCTCGTTTCCCGAAGTTTGTCTCCTATGTTAGTGTAACATCCCCGACCAAACTGCATACGTCATAGTGCATTCATGGCATACACATAGCATATTTGCATAGTACATGATAAAATTTTTTAAAAGTATTACTCGTTTTCAAATTAAAGTTATTTACGTTTTTAAAGATAAAATTAATTAATTAAAATTTCTGAGTAAGATTTGTAATAAAGAAAATTTAAGGGTGGAAATTATAGTTTTTAAAAAAGTTTTGCCGACTTCTTACTTCTTTCATATATATCGATACACGTTCATTTCAGATCAAAAAAAAATCGATACACGTTCATATTGATTTGTGGGTTGGCTGCTTCTTCATTCAAAAAAAAGAAAAGAGAGCACAAAAAGAAAGAAGAGAGAACAGAGCTACATAGTTCAGAGAAGAAACGGAGGGGAAGAAGTGCCTTTTTTTGTTTTGTTTTGATTTCCATGCCTTCGGGGACGCTGTGTAAGCCTACACTTTTCGTTCGGTTTGCTAGTTTGCAGTAAAAGAATTCAATTTGGTAAGTTTTAATTAGTCAGCTTAATAAGATTTAACTAATTATTCGTTTATTTGGGTTTATTTCGTTTCCAGATCTAGGTTTATAATTAATACTGATCTGGAAATCGGTTGATTTATAATTGTCAGTGGGCGTTTTCAATAATGGATATATAGTTTGTTAAAGGATTTACAATGGTTTTAGGGTTGTAATAATATTTCGGTGGCCTTCGGTCAAGATTTTCGAAGGGACCACTCGAAAGATGATCTTTTATATGCATAGTATATGATGGTAAAATTTCATAGTAATTGGAGCTATATGGTGAAAGTTATAATGCATCCTGACATTTCATTGTATTTAGGGTTGGGTTTGTAAGAGTTTATAGGCTAAGATTGCATTGGGCTATTTATATAGGAGCACGAGAGATAAATCGTGATCAGGAATTTCTCCTAGAAGGTGAGTATAGACCGGAGATTCAACCTTATGTGTTGTATGATGTGTTACTATGTGTATATATGTGCTATGTGCTATATATATATTATATGGATATATGTGTGTGATATATGGTTTCTCTAGAATGTCCATGATTGTTTGCATAGACTGTGCAATTGCAAATGATACGTGATATATGATGCATTTGAGCATATTGCATTGGCATGAGATTAAAGGCTCTGTGTTGTCTTGCCCTGAATTTGTAATCACAAGAGACCTAAAAAAAGGGTCTAAACACATGGGACCTATAAGGTCAAATCACAAGAGGCCTAAAAGGCCAATTCATATGAGACCTACGGGTCTAAATCACATGGGACCAAAAGAGTCCATTTACAAGAAACCCGGGGCAGATTCAGGCTTGCACAGTTCACAGAATAATAATTGGACACATGAGCATTTGCATATGCATAAGTTTATTCATATGGAATATATATGTATATGTATATGTACAGGATTGATTAAATGGATTGGCTATGAATGAAATAATTGATGATGGTTTATATTCACTGAGTATGCGACTCACACAAATCGCAAACCTATTTTTCAGGTTTAGCTAGTTTTACTAGCTTGTGTTTCATAGATGTCAGATTTGCACAGGTCGGCCGGCTAATACCTTATGCAACCTTCTCCTCCTCATTTTGCATCATAGACATATGTTTTGTAATAGAAGTTAGAGAGAGATGTATTAGTATAAGAAGTAACTAGATACAAGTGTGTGTATCTGTGTGTTTTATTTATGGTTGTTAAGTTTTGTTATATGTGTATGTGATCAGATGTGAAGTTATGTGAAGTATATGGTTGTATAATAAGTAAGTTATTTATAGCATACATCAAAGGGATGTGAGGGTGTCACAGTTAGCCACTCCCAACTTACTTCTGATCTCATCATTTCCAATCTTGTCCATCCTCGAGTGGCCACACATCCATCTGAGCATTCTCATATCGGTGACTACCAGCTTTTGCTCATGAGCCTTCGTCGTCGGCCAACATTCAACACCATAGAGGATTGCTGGCCTTATCATGGATCTGTAAAACTTTCCTTTAAACTTCAACGACACCTTCCTATCGCAAAGAACTCCTGACGCTGCCCTCCACTTTTGCCAACCCCTTTGAATACGAGATCTCACATCCTCACCAATACTCCCATCGCTTTGCAAAACTAAACCCAAATATATGAAGTTATCCCTCTTCGCAACGATCTCACTCCCCAACTGCACCTCACTCCTAGTAATCATCTTCTTGCCCGAAATTGAACTCTACGTACTCCGTCTTAGTCCTGCTAAGCCTGAACCCCTTAGATTCCAGTCTCTCCCTCCACACTTCCAGTTTGTGATTTACTTTTGCTCTAGAATCCTCCACTAATACGATGTCATTTGTGAATAACATACACCCCGGAACCTCTCCTTGGATATCCTTTGTCAGCTGGTCCATCACGAGCATGAACAGAAAAGGGCTCAAGGCTGATCCCTGATGAAGACCCATACTCACCCTAAAAAACTTTGTATCCCTACCTTGCGTGCAAACACTCGTCCTCGACCCTTCATACATGTCCCGAATGATTGATAATCGTATCCGGCACCTTTTTGGTTTCCAAACATTCCCAAACCAGCTCTTTGGGAACCTTGTCATAGGCCTTCTCCAAATCTACAAACACTATATGCGAACTCTTCCTCCTTTCCCTATGCACCTCTGTCAACCTGCGCAACAAGTAAATAGCCTCTATCGATGACCTCCCTGGCATAAAACCAAACTGGTTCTCTAACACCTGCACTAAACGCCTCAATCTTTGCTCAATTATCTTCTCCCACACCTTCATTGTATGACTTAATAGTTTTGTACGTCGATAGTTGCTACACTGTTGAATATCCCCTTTGTTCTTGTATAGACGGATTAAATTACTAAGTCTCCACTCCTCTGGCATCTTGGTCGTCCTTCGGATAGCGTTGAAGAGTGTGCAAGTGATATGCGGTATTTTAGTCGCCCTAATACCGATCAAAATAAACCAAACTATCTACTAGGTATGTAGTAGGGAAGTAAGGGTCGATCCCACAGAGACTCAGGTTTTCAATGTTTATTGTTATGCTACTCAAAGTTAGAAAAGGGGGGTTTTTAAGTGTGATTCTAATAACTATCAAAACTAAACATGCAAAACTTAAGATTGATTTATCAGATATAAGAGAAGTATGCTTAACTAGTTAATATCCATTGTGAACTTGATTATTGATCATTGATTATCAAAATTCTCTTTTTACCTTGACTAATCTATTGCGGAATACTAATAACCCAACTTCATGGCATTATTAATCCTACTTCAATTCTAGTTATTAGCCCGACCGGTACTAACAACCCTAATTATCAAATAACCTAAGAGACCTCCTAGATTCAATTTGACAACAGCATTAAGATTCAAGTATCAATAGAAACATGCATTCAGAGCAACCAGACATCCAAATAACATGCAATTGAATTCTCTTCTCTAATCAACTAGTCCTACCAGTCCTAGATTGATTAAAGGTTCTACTTATGATCCAATTAACACCGACCGGTAATTAGAAAGATCTAGTTGTAATTCATCCTAGAAATCATATTAGGTGATCAAGCTAATAAAACCCTAGGCTGAAATTAATTAATTAAGCATAGAGAAAACAATCTAGTCAAGGGAAATTAAGAACAATCAAATCTCACAATAATACTTTGTTCACAACTTCAATTAACTAGTCAAGCAAAAAGAATTTAGCTACTGAAAGACATTGAAAAGCTTACAAAGTTTCCCATAGGGTTCTTGTTCTCCAAGTCTCCAATAACCAATCCAAAGTCAAGAATATGAAGATAATAAACCTAGAAACTAATATCCAAAAATATATCTAAGAGGTTTCTAAAATTATTATCCAAAACAAATTTCAACCCCAAAGCCCAAGCCCATACAAAATCTCGTCTTTGCGGACGCGAGGAGAAACGCGACCTGGAACTGAAGCGCGGGCGCGCTTTGGCTTGCCTGCCCGAGTTTTCAAGCCAGATGCTCAGGTGTTGAAGCGCGGGGTACACCTCTAAAGCGCTGGCGCGCTTTGGAACCTCCTGCCCGCGCTTTCAACACTGGTCGTCACGTATCACTTCAGAGGCTGTTTTGACCCACTTTGAGTTTGAATTTGGACTCGGAGTAAAAAGATGAATTGTAGCTCTTCGAGTTAGCTTTCCAATGACACCAAAATCAGATCGATCCGACCACCATAGCTCCAGATCCAGCCCTTACAAGCAAGAGGTGTCGAAACAACAACTCCAATACATAGTCCGGATCCAAGTGTGCTTTTTCCATCACCTCTTGGGGCTAACCTCATGGCTTGGCTCACTTCTTACCTCCTCCAATGCTTTGGCTTCACCTCCTCTCTACTTATTGTCTTCACATCTACAATTAAAAACTACAACAAAGTGTAGATATCCGAATCTTTCTACAAACTAACAAAACTAGCAAAACTAACTAAAACTATACCAAAAACCATAAAAATCCTAACTAAACATGCCCTATAACACTATCTAACATGTGTCTATCAAATTCCCCCATGCTTGAACCTTGCTTGTCCTCAAGCAAGAAATAAAATCAAAGTCACACCACAACTAGCATGCCAAGCATCCATCTCAATATCAATCCACATTTCATCAATCAAGTTAAACCTTAACCAAGACATCATTGCATACATGTATGAGAAGCTTTCAATATCAAATCATTCATCCATTCTAGAACTCACCAAGGCAATGTGTTTTGCCCTCTTCACTCAAGTGTTTAAGGAATGTGTTTCGCTCAAAATCAACTTTGAAAACTAGACTACCATAGGCTTGCATTAGTGTTCTAAATCTCCACTACGAATGATTAAACACACAACAAAAATCATGAGGACTTTTTAAGGGTTGTAATGGGGCCAAGGTATACACAAGTAGGTAGGGAAATATTTGGTCTTGTGGTGCTAAAATCCGGGAACTAGTGCTAGCAAAAACCCAAATTACAAAAAACCACTATCAACTTCATAATTCCACCACTTATTCACCTCTTTCTCATCACTTTTCTTTCAACACTTCATCCATTCTCTCACATTTTTTCTTTCTTCTATTTTTTTTCTTTTCATAAGAGACATCTTTTCTTTCTTTTTTGCCAACTCCTTATCTTGTTTTTTTTTTCCAACTCAACATTTTTTCATTTTCTTCTTTCAATCCATCCCCACAATACCACAAAGAATAACTCTAGCTAAAATCCTAATTCCCGGATGGGTCAAGCTTATCAAGGCTAGGAATTATTTTTGTGGAGCTACAAAATAAGGCTAATAGGCTCAAATAAAGTGGCTATCAAACAAAGGAATAATGTAAGGTAGATAAGGATAATATGAGCTAATGAACATGCCTCAATCATTTTAATGTCATGCATTTAAATCATGTAATGTAGCCTTGAAAAAGATATCTAAACGCAAGTTCTAGAGCTAGCAATCAAAGCGATACACTCAAGAAAAATATGCAAATATGCAATAAAAGGCTCAAAATAATCTCACATGGTATAAATGTCTAGAACTTCATAAACAATTCAAAATTTCAACTTCTTATGCATGCTCAATCCTATAACCAAGATTAATAACTTAAGAATCATGCTTCAATCCAAGGAAACTTCAACCAACAAGCTAGTCATGGGTTAGATAATACTCTTAACTTAGAGAGACAAATGATCAAGTAGGGAAATTTGGATCCTAAAATGCAATATTTTTGTGATTTTTCAATTTTTCAATTTTTTGTATATTTTTTTCAAATTTTTAATCAATGCAAAACAAGAAATTAAACATGCAAATGCAACTATATGAATGCAATCTAAGACTAAGCAAGCAATCCCTTCCCCCATGCTTAAATTTTACATTGTCCCCAATGTAAAGTAAAAGTAAAGAGAAACGAAAAACTAACCAAGTCATCTACTAATCCGGATCCCGAGGTGGTGGAGATAAGCACTCGGTGGCCGAGCTATGGCATGTGCAACCCGAGTTATGAGACTTGTACGCCGGGCTAACTAGAAACAAAACCAAAAAGCAAACAAAAACAAAACTACTCTAAACTAATACTAAGAATCAAAAACAACTATCCTAACACTTGGGTTGCCTCCCAAGAAGCGCTTATTTAACGTCGTTAGCTTGACGAGAGCACAATTTCACAGGCTCAGACATTGTCAATGCCCTTAACAACCTATCAAATACCTGCGAGCTCATCTTAATGAAACATAAATAACACAAGAATAAGTTGAGTTTAAATAACATGTCAGTCAAACACCGTTTCAACTTATCAAACCTATGAGCCCAATTTTCATAAGATGGCATATGCTCGAACCAATGCGAATCAAGTGGTGGCTTTTCAATATATGTATGAAATGAATCAAAGCTCTTACCAGAAATACCACTTTCAATCAAGATGAACTCAGAGAAATCCCTAGAATTTTCATCATGCTGCAAACTTGGTTCTTCGAATGAATAAGCGATAGGAAGGAATGCAATCGGCTCATTGAGTTCGGTGGCCTCTTCTTTAGCAATATAAACTCCACAAGGCTCATCTATGGTCTCCTCGAGATGAGTAGCATCACATGGAACATCAAAGTCACCATCTTGACCTAACTCATGTGTAGGGAATTGCTCCTCCACATGCATTTGAGTATTTAATTCAGGGGCTCTTGAAACGTCAGAAGCCTCATCAGGTCGGAGTATTGATGAAGATGATCCGACCAACAAACACTGACGGCCCATATAACAAAGAAAATCCCAACACTCCATAGGTTCCATACATAGAATTCGTCCATTGCTCATGTATTCAGCCAACTCAAGAGTTTCATGATTCATGCCCTCAATAATGCCCATGCAAAAGCTTCCAATACTAATATGAAGTCCCTGAGCACCAAGTCCATCCATATAATCTTGGAATCTAACGAAGTACCAATGAAATTGCTCATCCTGAAACTGTTTACATTCGAACAAAGCCATAGATTAGTAGCACAGGTGTGGACCCTAAGCTAGGTCCACACAAGAGTAACAAAATAATAAACACAAGAAAACAACCGAGTCCCCGGCAACGGCGCCAATTTGATATGCGGTATTTTAGTCGCCCTAATACCGATCAAAATAAACCAAACTGTCTACTAGGTATGTAGTAGGGAAGTAAGGGTCGATCCCACAGAGACTCAGGTTTTCAATGTTTATTGTTATGCTACTCAAAGTTAGAAAAGGGGGGGTTTTAAGTGTGATTCTAATAACTATCAAAACTAAACATGCAAAACTTAAGATTGATTTATCAAATATAAGAGAAGTATGCTTAACCAGTTAATATCCATTGTGAACTTGATTATTGTTCATTGATTATCAAAATTCTCTTTTTACCTTGACTAATCTATTGCGGAATGCTAATAACCCAACTTCATGGCATTATTAATCCTACTTCAATTCTAGTTATTAGCCCGACCGGTATTAACAACCCTAATTATCAAATAACCTAAGAGACCTCCTAGATTCAATTTGACAACAGCATTAAGATTCAAGTATCAATAGAAACATGCATTCAGAGCAACCAGACATCCAAATAACATGCAATTGAATTCTCTTCTCTAATCAACTAGTCCTACCAGTCCTAGATTGATTAAAGGTTCTACTTATGATCCAATTAACACCGACCGGTAATTAGAAAGATCTAGTTGTAATTCATCCTAGAAATCATATTAGGTGATCAAGCTAATAAAACCCTAGGCTGAAATTAATTAATTAAGCATAGAGAAAACAATCTAGTCAAGGGAAATTAAGAACAATCAAATCTCACAATAATACTTTGTTCACAACTTCAATTAACTAGTCAAGCAAAAAGAATTTAGCTACTGAAAGACATTGAAAAGCTTACAAAGTTTCCCATAGGGTTCTTGTTCTCCAAGTCTCCAATAACCAATCCAAAGTCAAGAATATGAAGATAATAAACCTAGAAACTAATATCCAAAAATATATCTAAGAGGTTTCTAAAAATATTATCCAAAACAAATTTCAACCCAAAAGCCCAAGCCCATACAAAATCTCGTCTTTGCGGACGCGAGGAGAAACGCGACCTGGAACTGAAGCGCGGGCGCGCTTTGGCTTGCCTGCCCGAGTTTTCACGCCAGATGCTCAGGTGTCGAAGCGCAGGGTACACCTCTAAAGCGCGGGCGCGCTTTGGAACCTCCTGCCCGCGCGTTCAACACTGGTCGTCACGTATCACTTCAGAGGCTGTTTTGACCCACTTCGAGTTGGAATTTGGACTCGGAGTAAAAAGATGAATTGTAGCTCTTAGAGTTAGCTTTCAAATGACACCAAAATCAGATCGATCCGACCACCATAGCTCCAGATCTAGCCCTTACAAGCAAGAGGTGTCGAAACAACAACTCCAATACATAGTCCGGATCTAAGTGTGCTTTTCCCATCACCTCTTGGGGCTAACCTCATGGCTTGGCTCACTTCTTGCCTCCTCCAATGCTTTGTCTTCACCTCCTCTCTACTTATTGTCTTCACATCTATAATTAAAAACCACAACAAAGTGTAGATATCCGAATCTTTCTACAAACTAACAAAACTAGCAACTAAAACTATACCAAAAACCATAAAAATCCTAACTAAACATGCCCTATAACACTATCTAACATGTGTCTATCAGCAAGCCACTCCAAGCCCCTGGTGCCCAAACACCTCCAAAGCTCAGCCGGGATCTCATCCGGTCCCACTGCTCTCATACTGCCCATTTTGCGAATCACTGAGTTGATCTCTGTCGTAGAAAAACGTGTGCAGAAAGAACGACTAACCTGACTCCCTAAATCTTGGTGGCTCCCTACCGACTCACAACCCCCATTTAGAAGGCCGAAAAAGTATTTCTCCCACCGTTGCTTGATTTCTAAGTCGTCCGATAGCACCTTTCCACTTTCGTCCTTGATACATCGAACCCAATCCAAGTCCGAACACCTCCTATCCCTATCCCTTGCAAGCCTATACAAAACCCTCTCACCTCCCTTCTCATCGAGTGCTTTGTAGAAGCTTTCAAACGCTTTCTCCTTTGCGGTTGCCACTGCCTTCTTCGCTTCCTTCTTCGCTACCCTGTAGTCTGCAGCCCTCACCTCTTTGTCCTGATCACTGCTCCTCACCCAAGCTCTGAAAGCAAGCTGCTTTCTCCCCACTTTTTCCTGCACCTCTTCATCCCACCAAGCCACTGACCTCTTGTGCCCAAAACCTCCTCTTGACATGCCTATCACACCACAAGCTGCTCTACGAATACAATCTGCCATCTTCTCCCACATCTCGTTTGCATCCCTCCTGGAATGCCACGCCCCTTTTGCGTCTGCTTCCTCGGCGATCTTATCTTTCAGATTTTGCGCATTTGCTTCCGAAAGGTGCCACCATCTGATTCTCTCCTTTCTCGGACATCTGAAATCCAAAACTAACAGTTTATATTGCGTCGCCAGACCTTCATAAGGGATCACCTTACAATCTCCGCATCCTACTCTATCCTCCCTCCTAACCACAAAGAAGTCAATATGCGTCTTACTCGAAGCGCTTTGAAACGTTACTAACTGTTCATCCCTCTTCCTGAACCAAGAGTTTACCACTAAGCAACCGAACGCATCTGCGAACTCCAACAAGGCTCGACCACCTTCATTTCTAACTCCGAAACCGAAGCCTCCATGCACTTCCTCAAACCCGTCCTTAGCCTTTCCAATGTGGCCGTTGAAATCTCCCCCCACAACTAGCTGCTCTGTACTCGGGATACCCCTCATCAGACCATCCAAGTATTCCCAGAACCTTCTCTTTTCTTCAGAACTCAAACCCCCCATGAGGCGCATACGCACTGATAACATTCAGAACCTTCTCCCCCAAAACAATCTTTAGCAACATCAATCGATTACTGAAGCACTCCACATGCACTATTTGATCTCTCAGATTCCTGGCGACTAAAATCCCAACACCATTTTTACTACAATCACTCCCTGAGTACCACAACTTCCACCCATCGATCTCCCTCACCTTCCTACCTTTCCACTTAGTCTCTTGTAGACAAGCAATTGAAACTCTACGCCCTTAAAATTTTAAATAGTGTTATTTCATTTTTGTATATTTATGTTATGGCTTAAATGCTGAAAACCACCCGTATGATATGCTACATTTCACTTAACCACCCCTTTACTGCGATATTATTTAAAAACATCCATATGTTATCTTCCGTTAACGATTCACCACCTATCGTTAGTCTCCGTTCAAAATCGCTGACGTGGCAGCCGTTTTTTGATTTTCTTTTATCTGTTCATGCCATTGGGCGCCACATGTATACCAACTCACCAAATACCATATACAATCATCAAAAACTTACCCCTTCCATTTTTTACTCAGATGTCTCCCACTCCCCCCCGATAACCAAAATCCAAAATCCAAAATACCCATGTGAACCAAAATCCAAGGAATACATGCAAAGATTCAAGCAATCCAAGCAATCTCCTCGGTTAACCGCCTATCCTCGCTCACTGTAAGTTATCAATATGCAGAAATCGTGTTCGGGGTGAATTTTAGGGCTACGAATTAGGGTTTATATAGATTGATATGTTTCGATTTAGGGCTTTGATTGAATCTGATTATGTTTGGGTCTGCAATTAGGGATTCAAATTAGGGTTTCGATTTAGGGCTTTGATTGAGTGTGAGCACGTTTGATTGAATCTGATTGTTTTGGGAATTTTGTTAATTGGGGCTCCAATTCAGCAATTTGGTTCGCAACCTTGCATTTCTGTGGCAGAAGATGTTAATGGAGAACGATTGTTCTTGTTGTAGGTGTATCATGTCAACCTCGAGCTCTACATCAACAAATTCACATCAAGTGATGTGTTACTATGGTCTTGCAACAAAGGAGTCAACTGCTCATACTGAGAACAACTATGGGAGAAGGTTCTATGGATGTCGCTTGTATGGTTTGCCCACCAAAAGCAACTACTTCTTGTGGAGGGATGAAACACATAATAGAAGGGTAGTTTATGTGATCAAGAAGTTGATAAGGGAGAAGGAAAGATTGGAAGCAGAGAAGAACAAACTTGAGCTTGCAGTAAGATCTCTTGAAGATGACATGATTATCTTAGGCAGAGAGCTTGAAAACACTAAGAAATGCAAGGCTGGAAATATAGGTTGGAGACTAGTTGGTTGTCTAATAGTTGCAGTTTTTGTGTTGTTTGTGTTACTTTAATATTGGAATGTAAGAGTAAGTTGTTTGGGTGGCTCAAAATTGTTGTGTTCTCATGTTGTTGAATTTGTGGTTTGATCAAAATTGTAAGACTAAGATGTGTAAGACTCTTTATTCATGTCAATTACAATTTTGTCTTCACTCAATCAGCATATGTCCCTTGCTCTCATGCTTTCATAAGTCAAAATATATACATGTTAAACCTGACAGCATGTGCTTCAATGACACAACATGTTAAACCTGACAGCAAAATACAAGGATGAAGAGTATTGCAACATAACCAAATCAATGGTCTCACAACCTGATAGCAATAATAACCATAGTCAAAATACATATCATCCAAACGAGTACATAACACATATCATCCAAACAACCCACACCACATATCATCCAAAAAACTAACAGCAAAGTTTGGACACTAAACACATGAGTTGTCCAACTTCATACTACACAAGACCACTTCATACTACACAATACCAGGTTAAAGTTTTGGTTTAGGCCATAGTCAAAATACATCATTAGAGGCTAGGTTGAAGTTCTTCAATTCCTTGCACGACCAGATCTCCTTAAAGTGATTGGAGGCCCACTGTTTGTAGCCTGCTTCCTAGGTGAGCTCCTTGTAGGTTGAGTTGCAATGCTCTTCATCCTTCCCTTCTTCATGATTGAGCTAGATTGAGTTTGAGATGGTTCAGTAGTTTGTGTCACCTGAGACAAACAATGAAAACACATATCAGAGACATTGAAGCATGGATTGATCAAATTACTTAACCAGAAGAAAACACATCACTTGCACAGAGTTGCTAGCCACAGAATTTTGCGTCCCAGTAAAGCAATTATCCATGATATTGGCACTCTGATAAACAACACATATCATACACATCAGAGACCTTGCTTACTACTTGCAAATTATTGAAGCATAAAACTACAAAATGCAGTTACCAAATCAACAACAGATTGAGCTTGAGATTGTGGTTCACCAACAGGTTGTACAACAGGTTGAGCTTGAGATTGTGGTTCACCAACAGTTTGAGCTTGAGATTGTGGTTGAACAACAGGTTCTTTAGTCTTCTTCTGAGCCTTGTTCTGTAGTGTAAGACAAATGAATTAAATGTCACCTAAATTTGATAGCAATTAATCAAAACCATATGTTTCTTACCTTCTTGTTATACTTCCTCTTTTGATCACCTGGATACACAGTGTTAGGATTAGGGGGCCTCCGTCCTTGCTTGGGTTGCTTGGGTGGCTCAGGTGCTTTTGGTGGATTCTTGCAAGTCCTTGCATTGTGACCAACTTGTCCACAGACTGAGCACTTAGTATCACCAACAACCCTTATCCTCTTATTTCTGCTTGGTGGCTCTTCTCCAGGTTCTCTTCTTCTTGCCTTCTTTGGCCTCCCAAGTTGCACTATGTACTTTGGAGGACTTAGACCTTCTTGATTTGTCCTTTCCCATTGTGCCTCTCCAGGCATTGGACAGATCACAGGATTGTAAGCTTTGAGGTATGTCTTCTTGGTGAAGAATTGGTCCACATACTCTACAACATCTCTCCTGTCCTTCATAATGCAACACATGGCATGTGGGCATGGGATACCAGTCAGATCCCACTTGTTGCAGCCACAGCTCTTAAGTCCCAAGTCCACCACATATGTCCTCCCATAGTGATCCACCTCAAATTTATCCCCACCAGCATAAAAAGGTGTACAACTCCTCAAACACTCTTCCTTAACCAATTCTATCCTTTTCTTGGTATGGGGTGTCAACACACCCTCATACTTGATGATACCCTCCCTCTTAGCTAAAAATCTTTTCATCAACTTTCTCCTAATCCACTCACACATAGATAATATTGGCAACTCTCTTGCACGCAGAATCACTGAATTAAAACTCTCACAGACATTATCAAGCAACATATCAGACTTGGTGTAGTTCTTGAATCCATGTCTAGACCATGTGTTTGGATTAGCATCCATAAGATATTTAAATGCACCCTCATCTATTTTCCTTACCTCATCCATAGGAAGCTCAAAATCAGGTCTGTTACATGCTCTGGCAACAACCCAAACAAGGTCTTTAAAAGTCTTTCCAGGCCATCTTGTCTTGAAGTTGTTATACATGTGCCTCACACACACCCTTGTGTCAGCTAGGGGCACAACTTCATTCAAAGATTCAATGAGGCCCTGCATATGCAACAAATACATGGGATTAACTGAAAAATTAACAAGAATAAAGCAAGAATTTTACAACAAAGATGGAGAGACATAACTAACCTTTTGTCTGTCAGAGATGAATGTAGAGTCAGAATCTCCAATGTCTCTCATCAAGATATCAAGAAACCATGTCCAAGTCTCCTTCCTTTCTGCTTCAACAACAGCATATGCAATTGGGTATATGTTCTCATTGCCATCCTTCCCCACAGCTACCAAAACCTGCCATGTGTAAGCTCCTCTGAGGTGACATCCATCCAGCCCTACAATGGGTCTACAACCCATTAAAAACCCTTGTTTGTAGGCCTCCAAACACACATATAATCTCTGAAAAAGTGGTTTCTCAAGGTTGTCAAGGCACACCTTCACATAGCTAGAGGATCCTGGGTTCCATTTCTTGATTGTGGCTGCATAGTCCCACACCCTAGCATATTGACCCGAGGCATCACCTTGTGTCATTAACATAGCCCTGAACCTAGCCTTCCAAGCCTGGTGGTATGTGATGTTAACCCTAAAATCCCTCCTCACAACATTCATGAAACCATCCAGCTTCCATTGTGGATCATCCCTATAAAACTCAAGATATCTCTCAGCCAACCAAACTGATGTCACCTTGCTATTCTCATGCTGCCATCCACATTCATGCTTTCCTACCCATGTCTTCAACTGAAATGTTCCATCACTACCCATCTTCCTAGCACAAGCAGCAAAGTTACAGTATTTCTTCTTGCAGACACACTTCTTCCTTGAATGTTTTGTAGCACAAGCACACTTCTTCATACAATAAGCAGAAATCCTTTTCTTATCATTGTGGAAGTAGTAGAAGTCACCACCATTCTCTATTGACCACTGCCTTAATGCTTTCCTAAATACCTCATTTGAACTAAATAGCATGCCAGACTTCAAAGCAATTTTTTTCTTAAAGTCTACTAGAGGGTTGAATTCAGGATACCTTTTATGAGACACCCCATCTGTGTCACTTCCACTTATGAAAACCTATGAGCCATCTCCACTACCTAGTGACTTCTCATCATCTAGAAACCCCTCTGCACCCTCACCTTCCTCTATAACAACTTCATCTGCCCAGAACTGACCAACTTGTTCATCAACATTCTCCTGGAACAAATCATCATCTTCATCTTCACTTTCTCTGTACTCAAAATCTGCATCATCACTTGACTCAGAGCCTAAGATCTCTGCATCATCATCACTTGATCCATCCAACTCTTCATCTACACCATCAACAGCACTGGATCTTTGCTTGATCCCACCACTTTTCCTTGGTTGTGTTTGACCAGAGAGAGGAGGCGTGTAGCTAGGTTGTGAATCAGTTGGTAGAAGAGGAATGTGCTTCAATGACTTACCTAGCACATCCTTATCCTTGTTTGCTGAGATGGGCTGAGTACTTGGGCCTTGGATCCTAAGTGTTGTTGGACTCATTTCATTACTTTGGACCACATAGAGGTGGACAAGCCTATCACTGCCAACATATGTCACCATGTCCATTACATCTCTATCTCCTTTGATCAACCTCAGCCCATAGTGAATTGTTTTGCCAGGCTCCAGAAACCAAACCTCCTTCACATGCATTATTCCAACATCTTCTTTCAGTATGCTCTCCAAGACCACTTTGGATATGCAATCTGGATCAACATCTTTATACACATCCACTTTCCCTTTTCTGTAGCATAATTGCTCAACCCTTGAATTGTAAAACACACCTTCATAATTTATTCTAAAGCTAACATTCATGTCTGTAGAAAACAAAGGAAGAAAATGTCAAAAGCTTAGATTCATTTCTGTAGCATAAGTGCCCGAGGCATTTAGAGATGTCACAACACATGTAAGGACAACACATATATACACATCACATGCATGCTCAGTAAAAAGGGAAGCTGAAAATGCATTAAAAAAACCCCTTATCCATTAGGAATCTTTGCACATTTTATATACACAAAAAACAACTAAGGTAGGGACACAACACAGTCTTTGTGAGCATAAAAGCACAATGCTTTCAACCTTTCAACCATCTAATTGAGTGTTCATCGGGCTCCAGAAATCCCCTTCTAAACCCTAAATCCCCTTTCGAAAGCCTAGCCAGATAAACCCCTTTGAGACCAACAGTTCTAGCCCTAAAACTACAAAATGTAACTCCTCCTAAACCCACATCCTATTCACATACAGCAAAACCCCTAAATCACTAAAATCAAAGGCAAACTCACTTGCTCAGTGTTGGGGATTTCGCCCTGATGCGTGTTTGGGGGATTTCGCCTTTGCTTCGCCCTAATCGCCCACCACAGTATGTGAAGAAGCTCAAATTGACGAGGGATTTGGGAGATTTGTTGCGATTTGCTGCGATTTGTGCAATTCGTGAGCTAGGGCTCAGTCGCCCATGGTGAATCGATGATTGGGAGGTGAAAGAGCGAGGATGGGTTATCGGGGGGGGGGGGAGGGAGAGATGTGAGTAAATATGGGAAAGGGGTAATTTTTTGATGGCTGAGGTGTTACTAGCTGAGTTGGTGAGTTGGTATACATGTGGCGCATAGTGGCATTAACAGATAAAAGAAAATAAAAAAACGGCTGCCACATCAACGATTTTGAACGGAGACTAACGATAGGTGGTGAATCGTTAACGGAAGATAACATATGGATGTTTTTAAATAATATCGCGGCGAAGGGGTGGTTAAGTGAAATGTAGCATATCATACGGGTGGTTTTCAGCATTTAAGCCTTATGTTATTTATACGATTAAAATAATTTATCATGCTTATCTTGTATCATAAATCATTAATTAGATTGGATAAAATATTATTGACACATTCAAGATATATCTACATTTTTTAACACGCGTCTCAATTTAACTATGCTAATTAGTGTCAGGTCCGGCTAATTATCCTATTCAACCGGTTAGATGGAGTAGGGCCCTCAAATAATTGGGGCCCTTGATTTTTCAAATGTTTTATGTAATATTTAGGGATACAACTTGGCTTGGTGGTACTAGTAGGGGTGAGCAAAAATATCCGATCCGCCGATCCAGCCGATCCGATACGATAAAATCCGGATAATTTGGATAGTTATATCTTTTTTTATTCATAAATTTTCTTGTTTTTAATAATATAATTTGAAAAATAATGCTAAAACGGATAATTGGATATCCAATCTCGGATATCCAATCCAAACGGATATTTCTTATCGGATATCCGGATAATAATGGATCGGATACGGATCGCTAAGTTTGAACCAAAATTTTTTGGATATCCGCTAATTTGGATCGGATCGGATAATCTGTTTGCTCACTCCTACTTGGTGGTGTAGACTGTAGAGTTTTGATAAGTGAAATATTTGAGACATAATTTGGTTGCTATTAAAAGTGTAGATGTACTTGTTCGGCTTTTTTGCTATACATTGTTTGTGTGCACCACCATTCTTATATTTGATATCATTAATTTTTAATTGTATTTTTAATAGTATATCTACTCTTAAGATTTAGTTTGGATGATTTCGGGTCATTTCGGGTCAGAATTAGTTCGGGTCGTTTTGGATCGGGTTATTTCGGGTCAGGTTTGGTTCGGGTCAGTTCGGTTCGGGTGTAGTTTGGTTCGGGTCAGTTTGGTTTACATTTTATTTAGGTCATTTCGATTCAGGTCAGTTTCAGATCGGGTCGGGTTCATATCGGGTCTGGGTCATGTTCGGATGGTTCATTTTTCGTTGTTTGGGTCAAATTTCGGGTTCGGGTTGGGTCAGTTCGGTTCAGGTCTTGGGTTCGGGTCACTTTCTGCCGGGTCTACTTTCAATTGTAAACAAACGTTTCCGCCACCTTAATAATAATTCAAGTTTGTATCTCTTACAATATCAAATCAAGAACACTACCACAAGACTCATTCGAACCAGTTTCGGTCGATCCTAGATTCGAAGCACATCACAAACCCTCTCATGATTCGGTCGAGCTCCTCACAAACCTTTTTTGGAAGCTTGACCGAATTCATTGAGTAGTACGGGAGAGTTGCGATAACAGCCTTAGTAAGGGTGGCCTTTCACGCCAAACTAAGCACTCTCGCCCTCCAGCCCGCCATCTTCTGACGCACTCTTCCTAGAATTTCATTGAACTGGCTTCTTGATATTCTTTGGTGGAGCACCGGCATTCGCAAATAGTTCCCCAAGTTCCTTATAACATTCATCCCCACAATCTCCTCCAACTCATGGGCAAGGTCCCTAGAAACGTTGGCGGAGACGAAAATCTTCGACTTTGGTTTGCTAACTTTCTTCCCCAAGTCCCTGCCAAACCGGTCCAAACAATCCATAATCACCCTCATCTGTCTCCTATTCGCCTCTACAAGAAGGATGATATCGTCCGCGAAGAAAATATGGGAAAGCGGTGGCGCGTTTCTACACAGAACCACCGGGCACCACCTCCTCTCTTCCACCTCTTTGTTAATAAGTTGACCTAACCTCTCCAAGCACAAAGAGGTATGGAGAAATCGGATCACCTTGCCTCAACCCCCTCTCTGGCATGAAATCATCTGTAGCCTCTCCATTCCATATCACCCATGTTCTGACCGTCATAACACAATCCTTTATCCACTCAATCCAATTCCCATCAAGACCCACATCCGCCAAAGTGTCTAAGAGAAAATCCCACCTAAGCTTGTCGTAGGCTTTCTCCAAATCCAGCTTGAAGTTCATCCACTTCCACCCGCTTCTCTTTGATTACATAGAGTGAACAGCTTCCTGTAGGAGGACAACATTGTCCGTAATGACTCGGCCGGGTATAAAACTACTCTGCGTCGGAGCTACCAGCTTTGACATGAAGGGTTGCAATCTCTGGGTAAGAATCTTTGTCACAACCTTGTAGATCACATTACATAAGCTTATCGGCCTAAATTGGTTAATCATTTCGAGGTAGTTGATTTTACCAATCAGGGCTATAAGCATATCGTTGGGGCCCACATGCAGCTTCTTTGTCTTAAAAAACTCCCGAATGCAATCCATGGTTGAGTGGCCCACCGTCTTCAAGCACGTCCTATAGAACCCCGACTGAAAGCCATCTAACCCCGGGGCTTTATACGCCTTCATACTCCTCAAGGCTCTCGTAATCTCCTCTTCTGTAACCATCCTGCTCAGCCCCTCCACCTCCGCTCTGTCCAACCTTGGGAAGCCTCCTTTTGGTAGCGTGATTTCGCTCTTCTCCCCATCCTTCAAAGCATACAGGGACAAGAAGTATGATACTGCCATCCGTTCAAGCGCCTTAGGCTCGTCCGTCCAGCTCCCATCCTCATCCTATAGGGTTGTAACTCTGTTTCGACCTCTTCTAATTATTGTGGAAAGCTGGAAGTACCTAGTGTTTCTTACCCCCATGGTGATCCATTCATCTCTCGACTTCTGGAACCACAGGGTTTCCTCCTCATCTAAGACCCTCTCAATCTCCTTTTTGAGCTCCGCCACCTACTCCAACAGTCCCGCTCTAGCTCCAGCTTCGACCCTCCTTCTAACCCTCTCCAACTGATCCACTAACTCCCTCTTTCTTATATGAATGTTACCAAACATATTTTTATTCCATCTCAGCAGGTCCTCCTTCATTTCCTTTAAGGCCCTACAATGCTTCAAGTTCCTTCTCCACCTCTCCTCCATGAACCTCATGAAGTCCGGATGGTGGGTCCAAGCAGCGTCGAACCTGAAAGGTCTCCTTGACTTGTTCCCACCAACCGGCTCCTCCAAGCTCAACAGTATCGGGTTGTGATCCAATGACAGGGCAGGGAGGTGCCTGACGCTCGCTCGCTCCCATCTTTGACGCCCACTTCCATTCGCAAATACTCTATCAAGACGTTTCTCCACCCGTGTACTAGTCGTAATGCCCCTCCTCCACATGAACTGAGGGCCTGCATACCCCAGATTAATCAACCCGACTTTATTCACCCACTCCCAAAACACGCTCGAGTCTCCTGACAAGCCCCCTACTCCTCCCGACCTCTCCTCTAGGCTTAAGATGCATTTGAAGTCCCCACCAATGAATAGGGGCTCCGAGATACCCCCAATCTAATGCTCCAATTCTTGCCAAAACTCTTCCCTCTCCTGCAAACGAGGAGGAGCATACACCGCCACTACAAGGGTCCTCTGTCTCGCCACCATCACAATAGTGTGTATGATCGAGGTCCCCTTCTTGCACACTTGCACTTCCATACATCGGCTATACCAAAAAAGTCAAACTCCCCCTCTAAAACCTCTCGCCTCTGCTCGATCGCAATCCGAAAACGGCATTCGCCTGCACACTTCATTCGCCCTAGCACCCGATATTTTCGGTTCCAACACTGCCAGCACATCCACTCTATTCCGCTTTAAAAGGTACCTAGTAACCCTTCTAAAGCCCTTCCTCCCCGCTCCCTGAACGTTCCAAAACAAACAATTCATCGGAAACTAATCAGGAGGGGGAAAACAAACAGCCAAAAAATCAGTTATGGCCTACGGCCGCCACCCCTTCTGGGGCGCCGCCGTCCACCATCATCACCACATCCTCTTGACACTCTCCGTTCTCCATACCCCCATCGGTCTCCCCTTCATTACCCTCTTCCAACACCCCGCCACCCGGATCACCTCCCTCCTCGGTGCCGTGGTCACCTGCTACGCTGAGGAGTTGAAGATTTTCCTCAATTATCATTTGTGGGCCTATTTGGGTTCCCGGGATGATGTCTTCTACTTCTAAGTACACATCTCCCCCTTGTTCCTCCATCTCCTCAATTCGATCCACTCCCTCCCCCTCATTGGGCCTTTGCCTCTTCACCGGCCCAAACACCCGGCCGAACTCATTTATTTTTGCAATTGTGGAGAAAATCTTATCTTATGGCCCACCACACCTCACCTTAGCTTGCCTCCCTCTTCTCCCCACCTGTAGGCCGGCATCATAGCCTTTTTTGCCTGCATCCTATACCCGCTTGGAAACTTATAGCTGTCAGCCCCCCTTTTTCCACATTCTATTCTACCCCTTTCTTGTATGTTCCCCGATTTTCCCCCAACCTGAAAGGTTGCTAGTCTTTTGTCTTCTACTCCATCCTCTTTCTTGTCCTCTTGCTCATCCCTCCTTGACTCTGAGCAGGTCAACGCCTGAAACATGTTTCCATTCCCACTCCTCATGCTCTCACCTGCAGCCCCTACCATAGTCGTTGTCTCCTCCCTCTTCTTCCCCTTGCCTCTCCTCGGTGGACGACCCACCATCATCCATGGGCCGAGATTAGGGTTTTCCACCGCCATGGCTCCTCCCTCGTCGCCCACCATGACTTCCACCCTCATCTCCCCCTCCTTCCCTTGGTTGCACTCTCCTCCTTCCTTCTCCTTCTCCACCCCCGGGCCGGCCTTCGCCCCCGCCCCTTGGTTCTCAGTTACACCCCCGTTCCGACCTCTTGAAGCCACATCCTTCTACAGCCCTTTCTCCAGCGCCTCCTTCCTTGTCTCCACTTGCCCATCAGCCCTTGCCCTGCTCTGATGGCACTCCCCAACAAGGTGCCCATAACGTCCACATTGGATGCAAATCTCGCTCAAACCTTCGTACTCCACCAATATCGTTTCCTTGTTCACCGAGACGAGCTCCACACACACCCTTCGAACCTCGCTCGCGTGGCCTGCAAGGTATTCTATCCACTTTTAAAGGCCTCCCTACACTTCATGCCACCTTGCACAAGACCTTCTCTTCATTCAACTCCACCGGCAAGTTCGACAACCTTATCCAGGTGCTCACCGTCTCCATACCCTCATGCTTGGGGTTGAAGTTGGGCCGCCACTTCTTCACCATCAAATACTGCCCAAAGATATTCCACGGGCCTCCGGTTAGCGCATGCCAAAAATCTGCCTCCAGCTTAAAGCGAACCACCGAGAAGCCATGGTTGAGGTCGGTTATGTGCATCCGACCTCCGGGCTTCCACATCTCCATCAATCTCCTTTGCAGGACTTGGAAGGATATCTGGTTCCCACGCAACTTGATGATGACCGCCAGCTCCCATGCCTTAGCCAACGTCGCTATGATCTTTGGGGCAATCATAATCTTCGGCACACCTTTCCTCCCATGTGGATAGTCAATCTTTATCCCCTCCTAGATCCACCGGTCGTTCAAGACGTTCACCTCCTATAGTCGTAGGCCTTGGGCCAACTTATCCCTAAACGACACGTTTGGGGGGGTTATCTGGGGGTTCCTTCTGCATGGGGCCAATCGCCAGCACCTCCACCATCTGGGTATCCCCGACCAGCTGTTGACTCATTCCTATCGCAGTTCAGAGTTTCTCTCTTATGTTAAGCCTCACTGACCTATGGTATGGTGACTTCCATGCCCCCAAGTACTTTATACAGACCTAAACAAAAACTCTTGGCCTATATGAATTGTCTTAGATCTTTTTTCCTTTCCTTATCGAAAGAGCTACAAATGTACCCCCCCCCTCAAATACTTTATATAGACCTAAACAAAAACTCTTGGCCTATATGAATTGTCTTAGATCTTTGTTCCTTTCCTTATCAGGAAAGCTACAAATGTACCCGCAAATATATTGTAGGGTGTAACAAAATTATATCTTCCATGCATGTATGATGTATCGACTAGCAATAGCACGCACGTATGATAACTTTTGACCAAGCTGCCAACTTGGTGAATTGATGCTTTCTTGTATGTACGTTGCATTGCACTTTATGGATGGAGCCTGGTCGTCCAACACACCATTCATCTCAATTTCATCACCCTCCAATATTGATATTACTATGGCCTGATGATCAGCTATTGTTACTTCTTCTCCACCACGACGACAATCACTAAAATCATTGATCCTTGGCCCTTGGTCTTCGTTGGTTGCTTGCCCCACTATTCCTTGACGAAGATCATTATCGGTGGCACCTTCTTTTCCTGGATCACCTCCTTTGTCGTCATAGTCTTCGTCATTTAATTCATCATTGATACCTATTGCGTCTTCATGATGATCAACGACATCTTTTGTTACTCCTTGATCACCTCCTTTGTCGTCATAGTCTTCGTCGCTTAATTCATCATTGATACCTATTGTGTCTTCATGATGATCAACGACGTCTTCTGTTACTCCTTGAGCACCACAACAATCTTCGTCTTCGAATCGAAATTCTTCATTGGTATCTATTGTTCCTTCATGTCCTTCACCTTGATGCTCTACAATTTCTTGATTATCGACTTTTGAGATGACTTCTTGTGTTTTCGCCACTGTTTGAAATCCACTGCATATATGCATGCATGCATGAGAAAATTAGTTAACCAATATGCATTAATCAATCAAGTTAGTTAAGGTGATTATTTTATAATAGTATATGTATATTTCCTCACCTTTCAAGATCATTTATTCCATCTTCTTCTTTATGATGACCACAACCAATGTCCATACTTTGTAGAGGTTTATCAGCAGTGGATGCAGCTGCTTCCCTAGTGTTACCCCAGTGAAATAAACGTACTCCAATAATGAGGAGAACAGCACTTGCCACACTGCATTAACAAATTTGGATCCATTATCATGACCAAATCACTAAATCTTGTCTCATTCATACAAGGAATAGACTAAATTGTACACCATTAATTTAGACTACCTTCCCCATTCCAGGTTCCCATGAAGGATGAGTGGGGCTGCAATGGCATCCAATATCAGAGGAAGGTTAGAAAATGCAGCTACATAAGCCGTCCCTTTGATTTGCACACACCATCTTGTACAAGAAGTTGCCACCGCCGTCCATAATACACCCTGCAATAATGTCAATCAAACAAAAGAGTCAAGTCTTTCGACCAAACCAAAAGAATTGAAGAAAAAGAATACAAGATACCAAACCAATAAAATTTGAACTGGCTGAATCTATATTCGAGTACAATGTACTACGGTTGTCGTTCGTGAGGGCCAAGAGTATTAAATCATGTGATCACTTCTTTCCAACTCTTCTTAGACTCATGGATCCATTTTCAAGTTTATGTGTGTGTGTGTGTGTTTGTTGAGTAAACTCACCCTCACTTTATGTGCACTTAATGTACGTACCCTATACATAACTACAAATAGTAGGCATGTACTTATGTATGCATCATTTGAGTAACTTACACCGGAGACCAAGATCCACATTGTGGTATTCATCCCTTGGGTGTAATACTCCTTATCATGGTATCGGCATAGCACGTATATCAATGCCCCAACTGCTCCAAACAAGTTCATCAAAGCTGCCATTGTAAATGTATAAGCAAATTCTGGGCTTATCACCTCCTGCAAGATAGAGTAGGCAACATCCAAGGCCGATCATATCAATCATGTATGTACGGTTCAAGTGATCTAGCTCATCAGTTTTAGTAAGACAAATTAATGTACATGTCCTAATTGTAGCTTGAATGATTACCAGAAAATAGTTAGTGAACCAAGTAGCAACATTTGTGGAAGCTTCAAAGGATAGTAGGACTCCAACTAGTACTTGCAACATCTTAGTACGCGTTGATGTCGAGACTGACGACATTGGAGCTGGTGCTTGAGCCGGAGATGGAGCTAATTCAGCAGCCAATGACCCTTTATTCATGATGCCCTGAAGGACTGCACTAGCAATTGGTATCAGCACAATGCCAACCACCTTGACCACACATTCTTTACTTCTTGACAGCTTCTCCTTCCTGTTGAATATGCATGCAAATCATATGTCAATGTAAAAATTGTAGGTGTTCTTTATAGCTAGCTAGCATTCAATGGGCTCTTATATGTCATATTAGGAAAGTCTATAGTTTGTTCTTTTCATATTTGTACCCCACTTATAATATATATAGTATGCATTTAATGTTTGAAAGTTAAGTTAAACTCAAACATCAAATCAAATGGTATAAAGATTATACATAATGTTACTATGTTAGTGTGGCATTGGGTTAGTTAAAGAGGAGTTTATTAGCCTATTGGAGAAGCTGTGTAACTAAGTATAAGATGCACATTTTAGTAGTTTGGCTAGGTATGTGTGGCGCTTAGCTCATTGGACAACTCTTGTAAACATGTATAAAACGCACATTAATTGTAAAGATTAATCAACAATTTAAACATGGATTTCTCCTCTTTCTCTCTCAAACGTTCTATCACTCTTTTGACTCGATATATCTTGGTCTAAATCATGTAAAATGGATTAGTGTGATCAAGGAGGATAATCCTTGAGCACAATTTGACACACATTAAGGATAATTACCCACTTCTAGCTCATAAAATCAACATACATTTGTCAAAAAGATGCGAGAGATTAACTTGATTCAAACCTGGCAACTACATTAACCACAAAGAGCACAACCGGAACAAGAGTGGCGACAATCGAAGCAAGCTTGGGCGATGCAAAGGCGAAGCTTAGCACGTATATGTTTTGTGGCACTGGCCCTCTACACAATCAAAACCATGTATACATATATCGTCAGAGCTACATTAACCACAAAGCCCTTCAATGTAGCTAGCTCTAGAGCTAGCATATGTGCTCATTTAGCTTAGTATGTGCTCATTTAGCTTAATAGCTCACTCTAGAGCTAGCATATGCACCACCTGACTCTTGAAGAAACTTGAACCTAGAGTGAATTCAGCAAGCAAGCTCACTTAACCAACAGTATTAGTATGAACAAAACAAAGCCCTACAATCTAGCTAGCTCTTACCCTAAAGGCCCGGCAATCGAGGCCAATAAGACATCCCTCCAATTAAGCTTGTGCCAATCCTTGCTGTTCATGGTCATATGAGTCTTTGATCAGAAATTTGTTACCATCAATTCAACTATTTAGGGTTAATTTAGATTATTAGGGATTGGAAGCAAACCGTTCCAAAAAGACCATGAGGAGGAGATTGACAACGAAGGCGGCGAAGAAGTTGTAGAAGATCAGAATGGGAAGCTCAACCCCTCGCCGATCTGCAATCCTGAACAATATAGGTTGGAAGAGAGCACTTAGAGTCTGACTCAACACCATTACTACGTAGCAAACTATACTACGTAACTCCATTTTCAGACACACGATCGACCTCGTTTTTGATGCTTCTCCGAGAATTTAGGGTTTTGGCCATAAGTATGCTTTAATCATTTATTACAGAAAAGATTAATTACAATTTAGAGTACGTGTGCTTACCAAAGCATGACCTGCATGTCATCATAACTACTTGTATAAACTATTTGACTATTGATCAAAGGTCAAAGGCTTTGACCTTAGTCTTTTCATACAGTTACAAGAATTAAAATATGTCGTCGTCTAGTCCTCTTTATTATTTTTTTTTGGTGAATGTCTAGTCCTCTTTATAAACTGAACGTCTTTATATTATTCACCTACTTTGTCTTTGCCTGATTTATGTACTCGTTCACACAAAAGTGATTATATTATGACGTGCAATCGGTTCGTAATAGTTTCCAATTTGATCTAATTTCAGAGATTTGTATTGAAACATCATTGCTAGTTTAATCAAATGTTCTGGGCTGTGTCTAGACCGCCACAATCAAGGTCTTTCTAACATTTTCGCAGCCTTTGGACAATTAGGTGAGGATAAACGTGGGTCCGGTTCCGGTTCCAATTTCCTAGAACCGGAACCGGAACCGGAACCGATTCATGGTCGGTTTCCAGTTCCGGTTCAGGTTTCGGGCCGGTTCCGGTTCCAGGCGGTTCCGAGGTCAGTTTTACCCGGTTCTAGTTTTGGAACCGGTTAAAAATTAAAAATTTGAGAAATTATTTTTTATTTTATATATTAAATATTGTCAAAGAGGAGAAACCGGAGGTTTGGGACGGCGGTTCCGAACCGACGGTTTGAACCGGATGGAACCGCCGGTTCCCCGGTTCAGGGGAACCGTAGCCATCCTCTGAACCGAAACCGCCGGTCCGGTTCCGGTTTCGGCCGGTTTTGACCCGGTTCCGGACCTAGGTCTAGGTGAGAATCTTCAAAAATTTCTTTCTAATGTTCACATATTTATGTATTTTGTTCACATTTTTAGTTTATAAGATAAAGAAAAGTTCTCACCGGAATTAACCTCATATAATATTATTATATACTTAATAATAATATTAAAAATAAACTATATAATATTGTAATAAAATTTATTTTAATTTTAATTTTAATTTTAATTTTTTATTAAAATTTATAAAAATCCGGACAAAACCAGACCGGGACCGGGAACCTCCATTTTCATGGACCGAGAACCGAAGCGGTATCCTCCCGGTCAATGCCAGTCCGGACCGGATTTTGCCCACCCCTACAAAAACGTTAGTTTCACTGATTAGGATTAAGAGTACTAATACAATTTAAAGTGGCCCAACAATATCAACCCAATCCAATAAGATAGCTTAGACTGTAATTGGGCTATAATAGGCCGAGGGGATTGGTCCAATTCGTTTAAATGGGCTCCTAGAACAAGCCAGCATTGTAGGACTAGACCGGACTTAATCCAACCCAGATTAACAGCTGGACGAGGATGATTTATAATTATAAGAAGAAGAAAAAAACCACTAGTAATACACGGGTTAAATTTTGTAAAGTTCATGATTAACAATGGGTGGCCAAATATTGCATCCTACGCGTGTACATGCTTCTGAACTTTAACATGGTATCAAGATTTTGACGTGGGTTTGTATTCTCAAAATCTTAGAGTTATCAATCGCATTTCATGCACAAGTTTGGGCATATTTCTAGTAAGAAAACCATCATCATAATTATATACTAAAGTGGATATTAAAAATTATATTTCGTACAACACGTGTGAACTTTCTATTAAACCGCATCATCCATCTTTATTAATACAATTTAATTTGTTTAATTGGTTGGAATATCATTGTAGATCACATTAGAACTCTTATTATCTACAAATTCCAAATCTTAAAGAAATCTATCTAAAATTGTATATGATTAAGTGTACATATTCGCTAGCAGCCTAGCGTTAGTTTGTTAGAGTTAGAAACTAACTAGAGTTAGTTAGTTGTTAGCTTTAGTTAGTCAGTTAGTTAGAGTTGACCGGTAGTATAAGTAGTGAGTTGTAGCTTGTTAAACAATTAACACAACTAATTCAATACAGAGAAAATTCTCTCAATTCTGTGCATTTCTCCTTCATTCTCCATGTTCATAGCTACCCAAGCTTCCGCTTCACATGGTATCAGAGTCATCCATAGCTCGATCCTGTGGTTTTTGCTTTCGGTTGTGTTCGATTCCTCTTTGAGAGTGTTTTTCCGTTTGTTCTTCACTTTCTTCTGAGAGTGATTGTGTTTGTTTTGACCTAATTCGGTATTTTCGATTTCTTTTGAGCTTTTTCTGCTCAATTTCTCTGGATCATGGCCAATCTTGATGGTGTTACTGATGATGTGGTGAATCGTGAAAAAAATCTTCCTCCTCATGTGAATCTGGAAGAGGAGGTTACTTCCAAGCTCAGGAAGTTTGATGAATACGAGCGATTTCGTCTCAATTCAACTGACGATCCTCTGTATCTCTCAAACTCTGATCATCTAGGCGCTCAACTTACTCCTATGCATTTTGATGGCACGAATTTTACAAATTGGAGTCGCCTGGTGAAACTTGCTCTTGGCGCGAAGTACAAACAAGGATTTGTGACAAGCGCTACTGCTAAGCCAACTGAAGGTTCTGATGACTTGCATAGATGGATTCGAGCCGATATGGTTCGGTGTTGGATTCTTGCTTCTATGAGTCCTAAGATCGCACAAGGTCTGATCAATGTTGAGTCTGCTAAGGATCTATGGCGTGAGCTTACAAAGAGGTACGCTCAACTTAATCGACCTCTTCTCTATCAATTAAAGCGTGATCTTGCTAATTTGAAGCAAGAGTATTTATGCGTTGTGGAGTACTATGCTAAAATGAAGTTCTTATGGGATGAAATTGCTTATGTTAAGCATGCGCCGATTTGTGAGTGTGGTGGTGCATTTAAACATTGTGTTTGCTCTTTGATTAAGCGTATTGTGGTTGATGATTATGAAGAAAATATATTGTAGTTTTTGATGGGACTGAATGACTCTTATGAGCATCTTAGGAGTCAAATTCTTGCTTCTGAGCCTTTGCCATATGTGAACCAAGCTTTCAATATGGTTCATCAATATGAGTATCAAAAGAAGCTTGCTAGTGAGTCTAGCTCTACTGATATGAATGCCTTAGCTGCTAAAAGGTTTTATTCTGGAAATCAGAAAGGAGGTGGTCAGTTTTCTGGTAATCATAATTCAAAGTTTTCTCATCCTAGTAATGCTCAAGCTTCTGGTGAGTTTAAGTAGTCTTTTCAATAGTTCACTAATGGTCAGTCTTTTTCTAAGAAGGATTATAATGACTACAAGAGACAGAAAATTGATAGAAAGTGTGATTATTGCAAAGAAAAAGGTCATTTGATGGAGTCTTGCTTCAAACTCCACGGCTATCCTCAGTGGTACAAAGAGTTCAAAGAGAAGATTGCCTCTCAGAAATCTGCCTTAAATGTGATGTTTCAAGGGGAATCTCCTTTGGATCACAAACCTGTTGAATCTTCAAAGAAAGGGCGCAATGCTGGTCCTTCTATTGGTTTTGATGCATCTCTTATCAATGTTGTTTGTTAGGAGGTTATTAGGGCAATGAAAGGCAAAGAAAAAGGGGGATTGCAATGCCAGTTTTGTATGTACTTGTTTCACCCTTAGTGCTTTGCATGCTCATACAGACTTTGAAGGTTGTGATTGTGTTGTTGATACTGGGACTACAGGCCATATGTGCTACAATCAGTCTATGTTTCAGCCTTTTAAATCATTGCAGAGACCTATTATGGTAGGTTTGCCTGATGGTTCCATTACACAGGTTCATAAGGTTGGGAATGTCATGTTGAACAGAGATATTGTTCTAAAATCAGTGCTGTTTGTGCCAGAATTTCGACATAACCTCCTTTCAGTTTCTAAGTTGATTGATGATGGTGATATTGTAGCTTTATTCACTAAGGAAGGTTGTTATTTATAGGACCTTTCAACTAAGGTTTTACAAGCCTCAGGAGATAGAGTTGGAGGCTTGTATAGAGTAAAGACCAAGGATGTTGCTGGTCAAGTTCTGAAGTCTTCATATGTTTTGTCTTTAGTTTTACCTGTTTGTAATAAGGATAATTTGTTTGCTCCAGTTCACTCTGTGAAGAAACTAGATTTGTCTATTTTACATGCACGTCTTGGTCACATTAGTTTGACCAATTTAAAACAGTTAAAGTTGTCCAATGTTGATTTTGTTGAACCTTTCCATTGTGAACCTTCTGTGCTTTCAAAGCATCACAAATTACCATATACACGCGGTGATTCAGTTGATTCTGCCTTATTTGGTTTGGTTCATATTGATCTTTGGGGGGCCTTATAGGCATCCTAGTATAGGTGGTTACAAGTATTTCTTGACAATACTTGATGATTACAATCGTGTGACTTGGACATATTTGCTTGTTTCAAAGGACATGTAGTATCCATTGCTTGTCAACTTTGTTGCTCTTGTGGAAAAACAGTTTGATTCTCATGTCAAGATTATCAAGAGTGATAATGGAACTGAATTTCTCAATCACAAGTGTCAAGAATTGTTTGCTGTAAAGGGCATTGTGCATCAAAGATCTCTTCCAGGAAATCCATAACAAAATGGAAGATTGAACGCAAGCATAGACATTTGCTTGAGACAGCTCGTGCTATTCATTTCCAACCTGGTTTTCCAATCAAATTCTGGGGTGAATGCATACTGGTTGCTACATATCTCATAAATCTTATGCCTTCATTTGTTTTGAATGGTGCCATTCCTTATGAGTTATTGCTCAAGAATATGCCAGATTATGATCATCTATGTGTTATAGGATACCTGTGCTATGCTTTGCAAAAGAATTCACATAAATTTGGCTCAAAAGCAAGAAAGTGTGTTCTTGTGGGGTATCCTTTTGCTCAGAAAGCTTATAAGCTCTATGATTTGGATACACAGAGTTTCTTGGTAAGCAGAGATGTTGTCTTTCAAAAAAATTCTTTTCCATTCTTAATTTCAGAGCCTATACCTGATTCTCCTCCATAACATATGTTACCTCTTGTGAATCCTGCCTTGCATGATGATGATGCTTTCTTCCCTCAACCTATATATCATTCACCTGAACCTATTTCCTCTCCCATTACTTCACATTCTGATGATCCTACTTTTCATCATCATGATGTTTCTCATGAGGATATTGGTTTTTCTGGTGGTGATCATAATGTTGTCATAGATGATTCAGTAAATTCTGACAATACTGATTCTTCTTCTACATTTTCTGTTAGGAAAGTGGGAGGGAGCCAAACAAGGCCTAGAGTTTGTTGGGAAAAAGGGTAGAAAGGTCTTATGCTCAGCTGAGGATAGTAGTATATATTGGTGGTTTCTTCTTTTAGTAAGGGGTATCTAGAGAATTGGAGAGTGTTGTCGGGCATTTTGCCTTGGGCTTTCTTGGGAGGGTGTTCCCATTGAAGATTATCTTGTAATCGACTATCAGAATTACAAGAGAGTTATCTGTTATTTCATCTTTGTTCATCTAAATTCGATTGTTCATTCTCACTATCCAACAATTTGGTGCTTTCATTGAGAGGGATTTCCATCCATGGCTAGAGTTGGGGAGTTGGAGATGAGAGTGAGCAGTCTAGAAGAAGAGATCAAGAGATGTGGAGACACCACCCGGCGTCTGGAGTCATCATTTGCACGCTTGGCGGTAGTGGCCAACCAATTCTTCCGGGTGATCGAGGCTAAGTTTTCCGGTAAAACGCCCTCACCAGATTGGGTTGGAAGTATAGTCTCGAACACATCAGAGATGGAAGTAGATCGATCAAAGGATCCATGGTTCACAAGGGAGGACCATCAAACGGAAGCCTCGCCGATGTGGAAGAATCCAGCGAGTCAGAAGATCGGAGAAGGACCCAGTGGGGTTAGGTTGGTGAAGCGCAGGTCTGATGATACTCTAGAACGTGAGATCGAGCCGAGTAGATCCAACAATCGTCAGGTGAAGTCCTTCACTGTTTTTGACTTCGATCGGCGTCCGCCGAAGGAATTCGACCCAAGCTTCAATGGTGTACTTCCCGGCAACCATCGTGATGGGATTGAGGGAACGAGTCAGGAATTAGGGGTCGAAGGTGGGCCGGAATTCGAACACCTCGGACCACCACCTTGGACGAAAGATAGAAGAGAGAAACTCGACATCAGTCCGAACGAAGACGGGTTCAGCGTTATCGACGTTCGTCGGATAGGGTTTGACAATGACGATGTTGTACACGCTCAGAGAGGCGACCCCATTCGATGGAAAATAGATGAGAATCGGGCCGGTAAAACAACGGAAGAGAAACATATGGTCGATCACTGTGGGGATTTTTGGTTGATTAGAGAAGAACTAGCCAGAGAGTTCGAGAAGACGGTGTTGATGGCTGCGTGTGAAGCTCAATCTGAAAATGCTATGTGGGTTTTAGGGTTCAATCCATCTGAACCGGTTTTCTATCTAGTAATGGATAAAAGGATTAGAGAACCGGGTTCATTTCTGAAACAAGAAATTGAACGGGCTGGTGAACTTGGGCCATCTATTTCACTATGCAAACATGGGCCCATAAATGGAGAAAAGAAAGTTGTCCAGGTAGGATCATTTGGAAACCCATTTTTTCATCTTCAACCCCTGTCTTATGAATGGGTCAAAGTCCTACCCCCGCCTCAAACTCAAATCCGATAGCGTCCTTCAATTCACCAATCCCCGCAACAGCCTGAATTTTCACCGGGGATCTCAAGTCAAAGTCTATCTCCTCGATTTCTGCTTTCCACACAGCCGCGAGTTCTAGACCTTTACGTGTCAACGGCAAGGTTGACGCCGCCGGCGACGATCCCGGTGACACTCAATATTCTCCAAATTCGGTGCCTCGAAAATTATGTCTAGCCGTCACGACCAGCCTTGAGGACAAGGCTGATTTTAAGGGGTCGGTAAGGGCTCTCATAAGGACGAGAGAAGGCTGCCTTGGGGAGAATGGTTGCTTTGAGTTACCGAGACGACCGGAGCCTTTAGCAGAGCCACTTTCTGCTTGGATATCGATTTGTGGTAGTAGCACAATGAATTACTTGAGCAACGACCCCACTATCCCTCAATTGCTTGAAGAACCCGCTCCGCTAGCAACTCGGTTGGGTCATGTAAACAGCCTAGAGGACAAGACTACTTCGAAAGAGACGGTAATAGCTATTATATCTCGGGTATGCTACGGGGGTGGCTTCTTCCTACCAATACCGCCAGAACCTCCACCAATTCCATTATATGATCCAAAGCTGATTACGAGGGGTTACATTTTCTGGAGTATGACTTGGTATGGAGACTCAAAGACTTACCACATAAGTCTAATTAGTCTAAGAAATGGAAATGGAATTCTTGCTCTCTTCTGTCACTTGCCTCGTCCTCCGGAGTTTACAAACAATGAAGAAGCTCCTCGGAATGTTACTATAAAGAACAAATGGATGATGGAGGAAACTTGCCTATTGGTGCAGCGGAAAATAAAGTTTGAAAAGTTTGCAGAATTGGGGCACTTGATTACCAACTGGAATTCGGTAAATGCTCAAGCTGATTTCAAGATCATTGATCTACTCACTCCCCAATCAGAGGGCACACTCAAGAAATGGATCAAGCTATATCCCTTCACTTACACAATCCATTCGATGTCAACTCGGTTTGCAAATGCGTCAACCTTGAGGACAAGGTTGTTTTAAGGGGGTGGCATTGTTAGGAAAGTGGGAGGGAGCCAAACAAGGCCTAGAGTTTGTTGGGAAAAAGGGTAGAAAGGTCTTATGCTCAGCTGAGGATAGTAGTATATATTGGTGGTTTCTTCTTTTAGTAAGGGTTATTTAGAGAACTGGAGAGTGTTGTCGGGAATTTTGCCTTGGGCTTCCTTGGGAGGGTGTTCCCATTGAAGATTATCTTGTAATCAACTATCAGAATTACAAGAGAGTTATTTGTTATTTCATCTTTGTTCATCTAAATCCGATTGTTCATTCTCACTATCCAACATTTTCACCCTCTTCTATTCCTCATGAACCACCTGTTGTTAGAAGGTCTACATGTCCTATACATCCACCTACTCGTTTTCAGGATTTTTTGCGTCCTTCAATTCATAAGGATCCTTCTATGTCAGTTTCCTTTCTAGTCACTCATATTCAAATCTACAAGCTTATTCTTCTGATTATCAAGCTTTCTTGTGCAATGTCATGAAAGTTTATGAGCCTGCTTCATACCATCAAGGCATGAAAGATCCAAATTGGGTACAGGCCATGTTCAAAGTGAAATTCCGTCTTGCCAGATCAGTGGAAAGGTACAAGGCACGTTTGGTTGCTAAAGAGTTTACTCAAGTAGAGGGTAAAGACTATAAGCACACTTTTTCTCCAATTGCAAAATTTGCTTCTGTGAGAACTCATTTAGCTGTGGCCACTTCTCAGAAATGGTTTATTAAGCAGTTAGATATCAACAATGCTTTCTTACATGGCTTCCTGGATAGAGAAGTTTACATGAAGCCTCCTCCAGGATATCAAGTCTCTTCTCCTAATCAGGTTTGCAAGCTTAAAAGATCTCTTTATGGTCTTAAACAAGCCTCTCTGCAATGGAATGTTGAATTGACTAAATTGCTTCTTAGCAAGGGTTATATTTAATCCAAGAGAGATTATTCCATGTTTTTCAAGACTGATTATATCAACATTACAGTTGCATTAGTATATGTAGATGACTTGTTGTTGGCTGGTACTTCCTTGGCTGAAATTGATGCTACTAAAGTTGCCTTACATTTTGCATTCACAATCAAGGATCTAGGTGATATAAGATACTTCCTTGGTATTGAGGTTGCAAGGTTAGATTCTGGAACTCTTTTAAATCAGAGGAAGTACATTATAGGCATTTTGAAAGATACTGGGATGTTTGGATGCAAAGCTTCTCCTTTTCCCTTATCTAAAGGCTTAAAATTGTCTATTAATCAAGAGGAATAGCTTCCTGATCTTGAAGTTTATCACAGGTTAGTAGGCAGGTTGCTTTATTTGAATATGACACGTCCTGATTTGTCATATGCTACACAACATTTAAGCCAATTTGTTAGTGCTCCTAGAGAGCCACACTTAGTTGATGCCATGCATGTTGTGAGATACTTAAAGGGTTCTTTGGATATTTGTTTGTTCTATCTTGTTGCAATAGAGTTGGTCCTTCATACTTATAATGATGCAGACTGGGCCACATGTGCTTTTAGTTCAATGTTTCTTTCAGGCTATTGTGTATCATTGGGATCATCTTTGGTTTCTTGGAAAACCAAGAAGCAGAAAACCGTCCCCAAGAGTTCAGCTGAATCGGAAAACAGATCAATGTCAAAAGCTACTGGAAAAGTTGTTTGGATTGAAGGTTTGCTTAGTGATATGTGCATTCATGTCCCTCAGCCTATTGTCATGTTTTGTGACAACAAGACTGCCCAACACATTGCAGCAAATCCTGTCTTCCACGAGAGAACGAAGCACCTTAATATAGATTGTCATTACATTCGGGATAAGGTGCAAGAGGGCTTCATTCAGACAAAGCATTTGTCCTCTTCTTTACAGCTCGCAGATATCTTCACAAAGGCATTGGGTGAAGTTCAGCACAAGTTCCTAGTGTCCAAGTTGGGATTTGTCTCGCTCCCACCAAGTCCAACTTAAGAGGGGCTGATGAAGTGTACATATTAGCTAGCTTTAGTTTGTTAGAGTTAGAAACTAACTAGAGTTAGTTAGTTGTTAGCTTTAGTTAGTCAATTAGTTAGAGCTGACTGGTAGTATAAATAGTGAGTTGTAGCTTGTTGAACAATTAACACAACTAATTCAATACAGAGAAAATTCTCTCAATTATGTGCATTTCTCCTTCATTCTCCATGTTCATAGCTACCTAAGCTTCCGCTTCATAGTATACATAATGAAAATCTACTCTTTGTAATTTTCAATGGATATATTTTTATTTAGTTATATTTTAACTTAGAATCTATCTAATATGTTGTGTATCTTATCCTTGAATAAGTATAACATCTCATCTTCATTAAAATAATTTAATTGGTTAATTTTGATTTAATAATTTAATTGGTTAATTTTGATTTTAGACCCCACGTATATGTAAAATATGAAAAAATATATCTCATTGAAATTCTATCTATAAGTTTTCCTTAAATATAAAATCAATTAATCTTACGATATACTAAATTAGAGATTAAAATAATAATATAGTACCGAGTATAATATATGTCAACTCCAATTAAATATATATTTAAAAATTATAATCCATAAACATTAAAATAAATCCAACAAATCTTAGGAGTATTCAATCCTTTATCATATACAAAAATTATAATTTTACAAATCTTTATTTGATTAAAAGAATATATTATAGTAGAAATATTGTATCATTAAAATAAATTCTTTAAGAAAAAAATTCAATAAAACAATACAAGATTTTATATCAAACTATTATTTTGAATAACTTTATATAAAATTTAAACTAAGTTTTTAGTTAAATCAAATTTGTGCTTTCAAGATACGAGACTAATACTAATTTTACCTAATGCAATGGTTCGCCGGACTTGAAACTATACGTTTACACATTAAAAAACAATAAGTTATATCTAACATTTATCTCTTGATGTAACGTATTAGGCAACAATCAAAACATATGGTCCTACCTAATTTCATTAAATCCACAAGATTTTTCTGAAATTTGATTTGCATAATCATATTCTCAAATTTGTGAATCCGGGTCAAGATCTTTCTATTGTTTTTTGATAAGGTATGGGCTTAAGTCCTCGTACTTAGACCTCATGGCACACCCATGAATGCTCAACTAGTGAGCTGATGCGCCAAGTGCAGACATATATTAATGTTGAACTAGTTTAACCCCCATACCATGTACGGGTAATGCGATTGTAAACCCAATTAAGTTAGATATGTAACGTCAATGATCACGTTAAAAATATAGGATCATATATATATATATATATATATTCGTATTATGATTACTATTTTTTGACCAATAGTAAATGAACTCATAATATAAATAAGTTGGATTTGTTCAAAAATTACTTTACGATAAATATCACGTTTTATTAAATAATAATATTTATCAGAAGAGTACAACTAATTCTTGGTAAGGAATAATTCATAATTTTCGGGATAATCTATAATTTTCGGCAATTTTTACAGGATAAGATTATATGAGATTCTAACTACCTAATTTATATAGAGGAGGGTCCAGTTGATTATTTTTATCAAATCATATATATTTATCTTTCTATTGTGATTCATGTTTTTTTATATACGCAAGGGTCCGGTTGATTATTTTATTAAAGATATGACACGTGGCGCAATTTTCTGTGAAGACTTTGTCTCCGCTTTATACTATAGACAATATAGATTGTTATGAAACTTGTCCTAGTATTATCTTTTTTTGGTCGAATGCCCTAGTATCAATTTAAACGATTAACTACTACTTTATTTTTATAGAATAGGACAACTTTGCTACTTACAATTCAAGAAACCAACAAAGTCTCTCAACCAAAAAAAAAAAGAAACCAACAAAGTCTTACCGCCGATAAATATTTATATACGAAATAATTGAAGAGAATTATATACGAAATAATTGAGCGTTGAAATCATATATAATGTATTTGAGATTAACTTAAGAGTTAAGACCAATAAAAACGAGTAAATAGAATGACGTACCTTAATTGCATTAGGTAATCAACCAGACTTGATATATCATATTAATTATTTTTGGACCGAGCGGAGGTGAGCAAATCTTCGCCGGAAATCTCCACCACCGCGACATTCTGTCGTATCATTCTCGTTCGAACGGTGGTGCACGCAACCGAGCAGCGCACGCGTGTGCGTAGCCCAGTTGAACCGCCACCTGTACGTAAATCGAACGTTTGAGCAAAATAACGACCCTTGATACACACATAGCTAGCTTGATATATGAGCATAACGTATGTGTGTGTGTCCGCGCCTAAACTCAAAGAAAAGGGCAAACTTAGTTACATGCGTAGAAATGGAGAAAGAGAGAAGATCAGAAATTAATTAAGGTTAAGCTAGACGAAGAGTAGAGAAAGAGAACGAAGGTAGCTTTTTTTTTGGTCGAAAGAGAACGAAGGTAGCTAGATCGAGCCTAAATGAATTGTATCTATAATATAAGTAACGTGTAGATCTGATGACAACTAATTAATCTTACAAAACAATATGGACGTTTAGATGCTGACAAGTACTGTATTATGTTTATTTTTGGGGGTCGAAGCAAAATAGTTTATATACTAGCAATACCCGCACCTTGTACGGGGGTGTTATTTATTATTTTGTATCTGAATTTGTTATAATATTATCATGTCTACTTTAGGATTATAAAATAACATAATTATTATATAGCATCAAATATTTATATTATAATATATTTTATTTATACATTAACTTTTTACACATACATAAACATATATTTATATGATTGATGAAGAATTATATGAGATAAGAATGCATTATCAAATCGAGATCAGATTGAGATTTATATATGATAATAACTTAAAATCTAAGATATAACTAAAATTTTAATTAAATAAGTGTAAAATTAAGATTATATAATATAAAACTAAGGTGTACTAAGATAAATTTTTCGTAGGTGATGATGTGGCACAATATGGAGACAAATTTTTCGGATAATAGAGGAAGAATGACATAAGATAAGATGCATTATCACATTTTATTAAAAATTGATAAACATCTTTTGACATTTAAATTAAATTGCATAACCTAACTTATATAACATAATCAATAATTTAAAATAAAAACTCAAATTAATTTATTATTATAGTAAATGTATACATAATATTTAATAAGATAAAATAGAAAACCAAATTATCTCACATATATGTTAGTATTATTTTCTAAAAAATAATTAAATAATAAATATATAAATATTTGGTAAAAATATTAACGAATCATTATTTGAATTAAGAAATCTATCTTTTTTTTAATCTAAAGCATAACCAATATGTAAGTTATAATTAAATGGGTAAAATAGCATTATAAAATTACGAAAAATAAGTTATATTTAATATTCTATTTAAGTAAATGGGTAAAATATTATGATTATGATTTATACATTATGACAAAATAAAACTATTTTTAAAGTAAAAAGTGTATGATAGATCTATGTATTAATTAAATGGGTATAATGATAAGATTGAGATTTATATATTTGGATATAATTATTAATTAAACAACTCAAATTATAAGATAAAACTAACATCTTAATTAAGTATGTATAAGATTACGATAAAATCAAGATTTAATAAGATAACTTCTTAAATAAAGGGGTTGATGTGGCACAATGTGGTGGCATAATTTGTTCCCGCTTTAGTATATAGTACGTAGTTAAGATTACCTAAAAGATAAACAATCTTTGTTACGTGGACGGGATATATAATTCTCACAGAGGTCTATTATAATCAATTAATTAAGGATTAATGATCTCCGACGACTAATTAGCTAGATCTGGGATGACAACGGAGTGGGAATTAATTCTCGCACGAATAATCCCGACCATGGCCAAGATCGGGGACAGATATGGACCCAGTGGCGGAACCAGGAATATTTGTCAGAGGGGACATAATAGCAATTAGTAAGATGATGAGATAAAAATATTGACATTTATGACTATTAGTAGTAAAATATTTTAAAATCTATATATATATAAAGGTTATCCCCAAGAATAGGTTCACATAAATGCAGCTGTTTTCAATATCCCCACCCCATGTTTGCTTCCTACATTTTCTGTTGTTCAGCCGTGCTTTCGATTGCACGTGGATTCATTATGCAGATCGTTGGTATGCCTGCCTTCGGTTTCCATTTACCCGTCTTCAATTCTGCACGTCCTTTTGTATGGCCGTTTTCCGTTTACTGGAGGCTTTTAGTCTCTTCACCTCTCCCTGGCTTTTAATAGGGTGGGTTAGTGTCCTTTGCACTTGATGCGTTCGTGTGTATATAAGGGCCTATTCTGCTGCCATTGACATCAGTTTGTTTCATTATCATGGCTGCAGAGAGTGAATCAAAAGGGGTTGTGATTGCTGCTTCACAGAAGGACGGGCTGTACAAGCTGGGTGATCTCAATGCCAGCATACATGGTCCCATTGAAGTAATGGTCTGTCGGAAGTGGGAGGCTTCGAATGCCTATGGTAAATTCCTCAATGCTGAGTATCTGGTCTCTGATGTCAAGGTATTCCTATGGGATTTCTTCTGTTTATGTGCGTTTATTTCTGTTTCCTATATTTCTGTTTCTCACCGATCTTTGCTTGGTTCTTTTGGTGTCAGGGTTCTGTTTTCCAGTGTACTGCTTGGCGTAGTGTTGCTCATTGTTTTGTCGATAGTCTTGAGGAGGGGAAGGTCTACACGCTCAATAATTTCACTGTGATTCCGAATAGGGACAGTTACCGTGTTTGTCGTGACAATAGCTTCATGATACAACTTGAAGGTAACACCGTGGTGAGGCACTCGGCTGAGCGCTCTACGATTAGCTTCGAGCGCTATCCGTTCCAGTTCGCCAAGTTTGAAGATATCTGCTTTGTGGATCACAAATATGCCATTGGTACTATTTTGCCACACAACATGTTCGCATTCCGGATGAATAATGTATCCCAGTGTTTTGACGTTGTGTGTTATTCCTGAATGCCTTTGTCCTGTTTCTTTCTATCCTTCTTTTTCAATAGATGTCATTGGTACGATGACTATTGTTGGGGCAAACAAGACCACCAGGGTTGGGTCTTCATTCTTGGATTGCTATCTTCTGGATGTGAGGTCAGTTTGGTTCCTTTTTTGTGATATAGGAGTTTAGTTTTGCTGTCTGTTGACGTGGGATGTGGCATTCTCCACCAGGGGTGCAAGTATTAGGGTTACTCTGTGGGGCAACCATTGTTCTGAGCTATTGGCTAGGCCTGAGGCGCGCCAAGCAACATTTCCTGTTATATTTACTGGCATGAACATCAAAGAATATAGGGGTATGCTTCTGTAGTGGCCTTGTTCACCATGCCATCTATGATTTTCCTAATAATTTCTCTTTCCTTTTGAAGGTGACGCATATTTGTCATCGACGTCCGCTACCATCGTCTACACCGACGCACGCATCCCACAGATAATTCGCTTCAAGGAGCAGTTGAGGTATGCCTATTGTTCGCATTTGACTCTTCCATGTCTTCCATTTCCCGCTTCTACAAATGGCATTATACCTTTCAAAAAAAATATTCGGCAGTTTATTTCACAATTGTTGTTTTCGGGTACTATGGTGCACAGCAAGGCGCCAGCCCCGACATCAGCTGGGCCGAAGGTAGGCTCTGTAACAGAGCTTCTCTACCATGGACGTGATGAGAAGGTTGCCAAGAAGAAGGGCAAGAGGGTATTAATCTATGAGTTTATATGTTTACCTCCAAAGCTGTGAATGTCATGCGGTTTTAACGTCATTTGTTTCCATGTGCTTTCCAGGTTTCCCCTGTGACATATCTCTGCACAGCTAGAATTGTCTCCATCAGGACCAAGAATCGGTGGTACTATTATTCTTGCAATATTGCAAAATGCTGCAAAGGAATCACCCGCAATGGGGGGAATTTCTACTGCGAGTCTTGCAACCAGGCCATTGAATTTCCTTTGACCAGGTATGTTCCTCAATCCATCTGCTATACACCTTTTGTTGCATACCCCATACTTTAGCAATTCTGATTTTTTTCTCCTTGCATCTGTTAGGTTCAAGTTACAAATGGATGTGGCTGATGACAGCGGGGCCATAGTCATAACACTCTTTGATGATGTTGCGGAAAAGCTTGTGAAGAAGGATGCCTCCATCTTGCTGCGTGAGTCTGGCGTAAGTCATATGACCATTTTCAGTTCCTTTTCTAGGTCTTATCATGCACAGATATTTGTTTGGGTATTGAGATGTGCCTTCCTTCATCGTCTGCTATACTGTGCAGCATGATGTGGATGAAGCTATCCTCCCTCAGGATATCCAGCAACTGGTTGACACTTCACACACCTTTGAGTTGAAGACATACACCTATTATGACCATGGTACCTATGAAAGCTTCACCTGCACGGCTGTCACTGAGCCAACATCAAGAAATGGAATGGTATGTCTGTTTGTATTTACCCAAGTTGATATAGTGTTGCATCTTATATTTACACATTATTTGTGCTTATCAACCACCATACAGGTTGAGGATTCTCCTCCTAAACCTGTGCTGAAGCGATCTCTTGACCTTGGAATTATTGATGGAGCGGGCATCCCTAACAAATCCCAGAGGTCTGATCATGCGGCTGAGGCAAGTCGGGCCGGAGACAATATGAATGATGACCATGCTGAGGCATCCGATGACGCCATCAACTCCACGCCGAGTTCATAGGCCCTGTTTTGTCTTGTTCGGCTGTTTCCTGCCTTATGTGTTCATTTAGATTTTCATGCTTTTCCAGCTTCAGTATGACTCTATTAGTGTTGAATCTCTTTTGCATACTTGCCAGTGTTGTTTGGATATTAACCTTGTTTTAATCTACGTTATTTGGTTTTCCCTGTTACGACGCATCTGTTATAAAGTAGCAGTTGGCAAATCTGTGTGTCTTATATGTGTCAGATTTATTCTTTCTGCATTTTCCTGGAGTGCCCCCATCTTCTGGGGCTGTTTTCTCATGCTTTTTACGACGGCAAGTGTAATTCTTTTCGCACTATAGTCATCCTGGGCAACATAATTCATGGCAAATAAGTTTGAAGATATGACAGCATAATATTATGCAGAATAATTCATAACACAACATCACCAATATATGCAGTATATCTTCAAATTTATCTGCTCTGTGTTTTTGTTAGCTGCTATCAAAATAAAGCATTTTGACAGGGTATTGGCCTGACAGGTTACATGGTTCATTGCTAAAACTCAATGTAGAGTCGATGGAAGGATTATTTATTGCAATGTGAATATGCAGCATTCACATAGGATTTGGCCTGTTAAGGAGGACAGTGTATTCCCTCTATGCTGCTAGGCATATATGCTGAATTTCTGCTTTTGCTGTTGCCTAGCATAGGTTATTAATTTCTTTTCCTGTTGATTATGAAAGGAATTGTAGTGGAAGTATTATTTATTGTAATGAAGATATGTATTATTGTCAGATTGTTGGCTCATTCGCGGAGTCGGTCAAACTCATTCGCGGAGTTGATACAACAACATTTGTGAACCTCAAATAAGGGGTGATCCAGCATATAATGCAGGGAGAAAGGGGTGATTCAGCATGTCTAGAATCTCCCTTTCTGCATAAGCTCTATGTACCTGCGAGGATATCAAATATGGAGAGTTGGGTTGATCACATTCTTAATCCACAACAATTAAATTATAATTGGGTGGCTCAAGTTGTCTATTTCAGCAACCCGACATAGATAATAGGAATATCAAATCCAACTATTTTCTAAAGGTGCATGTTAAATTGAAAGCCAATGTTTGAGAAAGCAAAAATCAGCAAGAAGAGGAAAAAATAACACTTTTGTTTCAAGCACCTTGTTACGACTTCAAGGCATTCAAATTGCATATAAAACTGAATAATAACAGACGGTCAAAAAATAACACTTTTTTTTTATTATATGTCCCACGCACCTTTTTGAGTTGATGGTGTCTTGATGTCTTACAAATACATATTTCAGATCAATAAATCCGTTTATTTAACTTCAAAAAACAGTTTTATGGAAACTGCAATTTTTTCCACAGACACTTTCCATGGAGAGTTGAACCTTTCTTCAGGCTAATATACACTATTTTTACACAACAAGCTAGAATTGCCAGTCCAATATTAACAAGACTTATAAGACTGGTTAAGTATCCTAACAACCAAGCATGATTTATAGGAAGCTTAACAAGACTTCTTTGACAATCATAGCCCATCCAAGTGAGCTTGTATTGCAAGTGTCTAAGGGTGGAACCTCGGTGGGTGTGTCATCAAAATAGTATTATTATACATCTTGCATTCCTGTTGAAGATCCAGTGTTTGTAGATGCTAGCACATATTATTTAAGGATCCGAAAAAACACTATAGTCAGCAGTGGTAAAACATGATTGGTCAATTCTACTCTATCAATCCATGGTTGCTGTTGTATTGACAATTCGGTTCACAATGACTAAGAGTAAATGGATGTCTTTGGTTGTAATAAAGCTGGCTGTTTTCAATTGAATGATTTTAGCCTTTTAATATCCTTTGGAGGATTTCAACATGCAAATAACTGTACACAGTTATAATCGCAATTTATGATCCAGACCCTGCACATTCTGCAATTAGAATTATAGGTGTGTAATCCAAGAGTTTTTTATTTTGAAAAAATGTGTTTGTAACTTCGAAAGTAAATCAAAGGACGAGATCAGTACATCGGTTGGTTATAGACTCATTTGCTTCCAGTTGTACGTTCTATGAAAATTTAGTTTCATATATGCTGTTATGGCATCCAGAGACAGAAAACGGAAGAATCCTAGAGAAGGCATGTTAGAATTTTGGCAATTACCGTTGTTCTGCTTGTGGAATTGTTTGAAAACTTCAATTTATTTATACTATTGTTTTTGTGAAATTGGATTCAGGGATATCCCACACTCTTGAATCTCTGCAACATTTGGTGCATTTTTTTTTCTCATAAGACAGCAAATGCGGATGGAAAGGTGCGGTATTTCTGTGGCCTAAAGCTCCAAAAAAGAGGTACATTTTGTAATGCTGAAATCTCTATGTATAACTACAGTTGCAAGTATTCGGTCTTTGCGTCTTTATTATGCTTGGACCTCTGTCCCAGATTTTGATTGCTATATGTCTATTGTTTACTATTATTGGCCCTTCAATATTCAGGCCGCGAATCAAAAAAATTAACTGAGAAACAGATTGCTCCATCTGCAAAGGATGACGCAGCCTGTGAGTCTTTAAATTTTAATGTTTGTTTCTATAATTATTTGTTTATGAAGCATGATATATTTGTAATAATGATTTATTCTGTAAATCAGCTGCGGGGTGTAGTAAACATGGACGTCAGCAAGATGAGACCCCGCCCGCTTACAGATCAAGTGGTTGGTGCAGTATACTTCATAATGAGTTCCTGTAATGTTGTGTAATCTTATATAATTGATATCTATTGCTAATTTGTTTTCCACTGGTTAGATGTTGCTGTGTCATACGAGAGTCTTGAGCCACCCAATTTAAAGTGTCGTTTCTGCAGTGCTACAATGTGGTTCGAGGAAAGAACCAAGAAGAATTCTAGATTACAGAATATCACATTTTCGAAATGCTGTCAGGATGGGAAGGTGAGATTAGAGAAGTTGACAGAGGCTCCCGAGCCCCTAAGAGGTCTGCTCCGTGATCCGAGTATCAGAGGATCGAATTTCAGACAAAAAATCAGGATATACAACAGTATGTTCAATTTCACGTCATTTGGTGCAAAGATTGATGAATCTGTTAATCGATCTAGGGGTCCCTATACTTTCCGTATTTCCGGACAGAGCTATCATTGCTGTGGAGCCCTTTTGCCAGCCGAAGGCAATCGTCCTAGATATGCTCAGCTATATTTCTTTGACACCCAACATGAAGTTGACAATAGGATGGGTTGTATGAATGTGGGTGATACTGATGTTGATCGGACAATAGTTAGTTCACTGATCCACATGTTGAATACCCATATCTGTATTGCTAAAGCTTTCCGAATTGCTAAGGATTGGTATACGCAGAATAAGTCGCTCTCAGTCAAGGTAAAACTTCTTGGTGAGAGGCAGGTACCAAACAAACAGTATAATGCTCCAACTGTCAGTGAAGTTGCAGCGCTGGTTGTAGGCGATTTCGGTCATAGTGATGGTGTCAGAGATGTTGTCATCCAAACAAAGTCTTCACAGTTGCAGCGCATATCTGATGTGCATCCGTCATACATGTCTCTGCAGTATCCACTTCTATTCCCCTATGGTGAAGACGGATTTCACTTGAATATTCCATATCATCAGAATGATGGTAAGAGAAAAACTAAAAGAGAGTGTGTAACCTCGCGGGAGTACTATTGGTACAGATTACAGCAGCAGCTTACTGAAGGTACAATTTTGATTGAAGGGGCGAGACTGCTCCAGCAATATATAGTTGATGCATACAGTACAGTTGAGGAACAGAGATTACGCTGGGCAAGATCAAATCAGGACACCCTCAGAGCAGATCTATATAACAATATATGTGATGCAGTCCAGAAAGGTGATACTGATGCAACTTCAATTGGGAAAAGGATAGTGTTACCAGCTAGCCACACTGGGAGTCCTAGGTATATGGTTCAGAACTATCATGATGCGATGGCAATCTGTAGAGTTCTTGGAAATCCTACGCTGTTTATCACTTTCACAGCAAACCCGAAATGGCCAGAGGTGGAAGAAATGTTATCTTTGTTAGAGACCCAAAAACAGACTGCAAATGATCGACCAAATATCATGGCAAGGGTGTTCAAATTGAAGTTAACGCAGCTAATGGAGGACATCTTGAAGAAAGGGATTTTTGGAAAGGCGCGTGCTGGTATGTTATATAAGTTAATTTTTATGTAGTCATTTTGGCTTATGTATGATTCTCTATACCCGTAGTAGGTAACCATTCGTTACCATGTTGTTTTTTGTGCAGTTGTGTATACTATTGAATTCCAGAAGAGAGGATTGCCTCATGCTCATATTTTGGTATGGTTGGAAAAGCGACAGGGAGGTTACACCGCAGCTGATGTGGATGAAGTAATATCTGCTGAAATTCCATGTAAAGAGGATGATCCAGTGGGTTACAGGCTGGTTTGTGAGCACATGTTACATGGACCATGTGGTGCCGTTAACTCGAAAGCACCGTGTATGGGTAGCGGGGAATGTAACAAGAAATTTCTCAGGTGCTTTTATGCAGAGACCACAATAGATGAAGAGGGTTTCCCTGTATATAAACGCAGGGATAATGGTATTTTTATCTCGAAGGGTAAAGCTAAGCTTGATAGTAGATATGTTGTCCCATACAACCGTTATCTGCTTGTGAAATATAGTGCTCACGTCAATGTAGAATGGTGCAACAAGGCTAGGGCAATTAAGTACCTTTTTAAATATATAAACAAGGGCCCTGATAGAGCTACAGCTGTAATTGTACAGAGCCAGGCAGAAGAGGAGCAGCAACCTGGTAAGTCTATGGTGATCGATGAGATCAAGCAGTACTTAGAGTGCCGTTATCTATCTGCCTGCGAAGCCACATGGCGAATCATGTCTTTCGACATCCACTATTGTACCCCCTCTGTTATGAGATTGATATATCATCTGCCAGAACAGAATACAGTCACTATTCGTGACTCACAGAATTTGCAATCAATATTGAATAGGTTAAACATAAAGAAAACCATGTTCACGGAATGGTTTACACTGAACCGTGAAGATGAAACTGCGAGGCGCTACACATATGCAGAGATTCCGGGTAGATATGTGTGGGATAAGAAGGATAAGATGTGGACACCCAGACAAACTGGACATACAATTGGCAGAATAGTGTACACCCACCCCACTGCAGGAGAAAGGTACTATTTGAGGATGCTTTTAAATAATGTCAGAGGGCCGCGGTCATATGAGGATCTCAGAACTGTTGATGGTAAAGTATATGAGACATTCAAAAAAACTTGTTATGCTTTAGGCATGCTCAGCGATGACAGAGAATGGACTGACGCAATTCAGGAAGCTAATGTTTGGGCGTCTGGTCAGCATCTAAGAGAACTTTTTGTTACTATTCTGTTGTTTTGTGAAGTATCTGTTCCTAAACAGTTGTGGGAAAAAAACTGGGAGACCCTGTCTCATGATATATTGTATGAAAAAAGAAAAGAATATAGATTTCCCACTCTAAAACTGACGGAAAATCAGATTCAGAATTATTGTCTATTACATATTCAAGATATTCTCAATACAAATGGCAAGTCGTTATCTGATTTCCCTGACATGCCGATGCCGGACAAGAATCTGCTGACTAAGATGGATAATCGCCTGATCAGAGATGAACTGAACTACAATGTCTTGGAACTTGCTCATGAGCATCATAGGCTTCATGCATTGTTGAATGTTGATCAACGTAGGATATACAACAGTGTGCTCGATTCAGTTCAGCAGGAGGATGGTTTTTTTTTTTCATATATGGTGCAGGTGGCACTGGGAAGACATTTCTCTACCGAACAATCATAGCCAGGTTGCGTTCTGAGCGGAATATAGTTCTCGCAGTGGCGTCGTCTGGTACATTCTTATGCATTCAAATTAGAATTATATGAATTATGTGTTCATTAACCAAGTCCAGAAGTTATACTGTCAACCATATCGTTGAAGTTTAAGTTTCAAAAATAATAGCGTTATATCTGTAAGGTTGATTCTAGAATGCTAACAGGTATTTCTCCAGGCTGACAGTAGTTTTTTGGGTGGACGGTTTCTGTTGCTGTTCTTGGAATCAAAATGAATATTCTGTTGTCTATTGGAACGAAATAATCAACAAATGTTAATACACAAAACAATACTGTATTCTATATAGTTTTATGTGATGCTGGATATTAATTTCAGGCGTGGAATTTGACAGGGCCCAGGTTTGTAATAGGAGTTTTACTGAGAAATCAAACGTCTATCATTATTGAGTAGTGTATCAATACTGACTAATCATTCAATCTTGTCCAGGGATAGCTTCCTTGCTTTTACCAGGAGGGAGGACAGCACATAGTAGATTTGTTATTCCATTGAAATTAATGGATAATTCAACATGTGGCATTAATCAAAACACCCATTTAGCTGAGCTGATGCATGAGGTGAAACTCATAAAATGGGATGAGGCTCCAATGACACAGAGGTTTGCTTTTGAGGCTCTTGATCGTACTCTGCGGGATATCAAGGGCATACAACATGAGAGTAATCGACACAAGTTATATGGTGGGATTACTGTTTTGCTTGGTGGTGATTTTAGGCAGATACTTCCAGTTATACCCAAAGGTAGAAGACAGGATATTGTACAAGCATGCATGAACAACTCACCGCTTTGGAAATATTGCAAAGTCTTTGAACTATCCCAGAGCATGCGGGTTTGTGAGACGGACAGTATGGGAAATGTTGATCGATACAAGCAGGATTTCAATTCGTGGGTGCTAAAGATTGGTGACGGCACTATGTCAGCAATAGCCTTACAAGGAGAAGATGAACCAACATGGATTGAGATTCCTAAGGGCCTCCTTATTCACCCAGGTGAGAACCCAATTCAGCAGATAGTTGATCATGTCTTTGTGGACTTTCAGAGTAACCAGAGGAAACCTCAGTATCCGCAAGAGAGAGCAATCCTGACACCTCTTAATGAAGATGTAGATGAAATCAATGCTTACATGTTCAGCACATTAGCTGGCGACATCAGAGAGTACAAGAGTGCTGACGAAGTTTGCCTGGCATCCACTGATACATCAGAACAAGAACAGCTGTACCCCCTGGAATTTCTAAACAGCTTGAATTTTCCAGGTATGTATATGTCTTTCCAGAATATGTATGCTGTGTTTTCAGAACTGCTTAATAGTAAAATGTCGTCATTCCTTACTGCTTATTAATAAAATATATACAGGTATGCCACCCCATATTCTTAAGCTGAAGGAGGGTTTACCGGTTATGCTTTTACGTAATGTGAATCCGACACAAGGATTGTGTAATGGAACAAGGATGATTATCACACAGCTGGGTGAATGGGTAGTAGAAGCAGATATAATCAGTGGAAAAAATATAGGAACTCGAGTCCTCATACCACGCATAACGATGAGTTCAACAAAAACGCAATGGCCTTTTATTTTGAAACGCAGGCAATTTCCTATCAAACCCTGTTTTGCAATGACTATTAACAAGAGTCAGGGTCAGTCATTGGATTGTGTGGGCTTATATTTGCCTAAGCCAGTTTTTTGCCATGGCCAACTATATGTTGCTATCTCTAGAGTTACCCATCCAGATGGTCTCAAGATATTGCTGCGGCCAGGCCGTGGCCCCCCAGTAAATCACACCAAGAACATAGTGTATAAGGAGGCATTCAATGGTGTACGACAATATGATGTGGTAATTCCTGAATTTTAATCATAATGTATGCCACTGCATTTACCACCGACTGGATTTATCTTAACACCTTACCAAATTCATGTAATCAGGAGCCCGATGAACGAGATGTGCTGGATTCTGATGAATTTGGATGCAGATGTCCCATTGCCATATTACCACCATCTATGGATAGTCTGTCCTAATTGTTAATGCAAATCTTGTTAATACAAGCAATATCTGCTGAAGTTATGTATTATTATCAGATTGTTGGCTCATTCGCGGAATCGCACGGGCATATCTTACAGTTGTGATGTCATTCCATATTTTTGAAATTAATGAAAATGGGTCATACAAATTTTCTATACTACCACACGAAAATAGCTTATCTGAACCCAAGAGTCAAAAAGAATCAGCTTAAAATCCACCTATGAAATTTGACACTGCCCAGGGATTAACAAAGAGCAGTTTAGAATCCACCTATGAAGTTGGAGACTGCTATACATTTACCTTTCCATAAATTCATGCAGAGAAACCTTTTCAAGTGCTAGGCATTGATGTCAGTGATTACAAGCATGGGGATTGATTTCTATAAACTTCTGCAGGGAAGACTTTTCAGCTACTCAACATTAGTGTCAGCTCTACAGATCACCCAGAAATTGACTATTGTAAGCACTCCATTGATTATGATCCAAGCAGCCTTGAGGGTAACGGCTTACATAAATATGTTTTAAATTGTCCCCACATGAATGACTCAACTGTTATAGAATACAAACAATCACACAGAATGAATGTTATATCAGACAGCTGTGATAAGATCTCTGTCGACCAAAAATAACATTAACCATATAATGCCTCCCGATTTCTCTGCCCTGGAAACAATCCCAGTCCCCGCACAGAGAAGATATCGCCTGTCAAGATTAGATAACTTGGAAGAAGATTATGTGTATCATGTCTTAGTCATGGTCAGTCTAACATGGAATACTAGAACAACGAATGCTGATGACGTGAGCACGGAATGCCTTCTATCGGATTACTTGGTATTACACTTTCAACTAATCTTGATTATACTTCTTACTAGAGCATTTTCCATATGATGTAAATAGTATGCTCATTACAGGGTAATATAGTACACTGTTCTGCGTCTAGACGTGTTACTCGCAATACATCTCCAGAATTATTCAATGGGAGACTATATCGCATTACCTATCTCAAAGCTGTAAGAAACAGAGAGAAATACAGAGTTCGCAATGACAATGAATTGATACTTCTTTTCCAGCCACAGACCATAGTAACAGAATTTGAAACTGAGATCACGGGATTCAATCTGTGTCCATTTCAATTTGTCAATTTCGAGGATATCAAGTATGTCGAAAACAAGTATCTGATTGGTGAGGTCCTTAACTTTATAATGTATATTTTACAAAGTATTTAGTGTATTTCACGTGCTAATTGTTGGTGGAAAATGCATGTAGATATTGTCGGCGACATATTTTTGGAGTCACAGCTACAGATGATCCCAGGGCAGTTTGAATACTTGGATTGTGAGCTTATCAATGAAAAGTAATCGGCAGCCCAGATTATGTGTTTCTTGAACAAATTCATTAATTGTTATTCAAACTGATGTAGACTATTTGATCCAGGGGATCGACAGTATACTTGACAATATGTGGTTCTCTGGCTCTGGAGTTCTTTGCTATTCAGCGTATGAAGCCACCGGGAGCAGTATTCATCTTCACTGCACTGGATGTTGAACTAATTAACGGTGACCAATGATGTGATATAAATGTTTCTTGTGTTGAGCAATACCCTATATTTGAACTCTGACCAGAGACATATCTTTTCATTATTTTTCCCTCGAATACCATATTATCAATGCCAATCTGCATCTTACTGAATATACTACATTGTCATCCATTTTGCAGGTATCCTAATTCTGTTTTCTTCATCCCACACAGGTATCTTTACCACAGATGAATACAAGAATCACATGCAGTTCACTGAAGAACTTGGACGCTCACATCATAACAGGTTCCTTAAGTAAGTCCGTAAAACCAAATGATGACCAAATATTAAATATAATGTAACAACCTGGACTCTTATAATTTGTTGTAGTTACACTGCATCTCGTGTGAGTAAATCAAAAACGCAAAACGGTAGGCGTTGTCTTAGACGGGGAGGTAATTCTTCGATAGCTCGGCTACTATGTTGGGCCAGAGGACGGCGAAAGGTAGTGGTATGCTATTATGTATATAATTCAAAAAACTTAGAAATTTACATCGAGAACAACATTTTATGCAGGGATTGGCTTTTATATGTGACGTTGTTGTCACTGATATTTTTTGTGGAACGAATTGGTTTTATTGCTTATGCCCAAAACCGGTGTGCAAGAGGCCCCTTGCAGTAATCGATGCTGTTTACTGGTGCCAGCGTTGCGAGTTGTTCATCTCGGATCCAGATATAAGGTCAGCAGGATCTCACCTAAATGTATACTCAGCTTGTAGGCGACATTTAAACAAACTAACTGCTCTATTGAATTCGATAGGCTGAAACTACGGATGCGGGTTGACGATTCTACTCGATACATGCTAATAACAATGTTTGACGATACAGTGGAAAAAATAACAAAAACTTCAGCTCTATTGCTGATACAGGAAGCATTCAAGGTTCGGTGAACTACGGATTCGAACTTCTGTTAAAACCCCTATTTTTTCATAAGTGAGTGACATTTAATTATCGATTCAAACCCCTATTTTTACTGACTTATGTATTGGCAGCAGCAAAACATTGGACTTCCACTGCAAGTACAGCGGGTTGTCGGAAGCAGACTAAAACTGCGCATTGCCAATTGCACCTACTACAAAAACAATGTATCTGAAGAATTCATCTGTACAGATGTTTGTGAAGATGCCTGATATATTATTACTTTTGCAATTTCTGCAGTATTTTAATATTTTCTGAATTTTGTTATCCAACTTTTCTGTTTATTTGATGTTGATTCTGTTAAGGTTCAACGTTCGGTGGTTTAGGCTATTTTTGTGCACCTAAGGTTCATAAGACTTGCTGCCCTTTTTCTTTATTCCAGCAGCTTTCTAAATTACTTCAATAAAGTAGCTTAAAATGTTACGAGGGCTGTTATTCTGAGTAACCTTTGCAAAAAATGCTTTATCTAATCTTCTTGCGTTACCCTCATGAATGCTATATTGGATAAAAGTCTAAAGCAAGAACTTAAAAGAAATACAATCCCGTAGGCATAGAATGTTTAGAGCGATACTTGTAGAATATTGTCAATACCAAAGGGAAAATATAGAATGTTTAGGGCGATACTTAAATCCTTCGTAAAAAACAAAGCAACTAGAACAATAAGTGTTCAAGTTTGTCACGTTTTGCTTGATTAATGCATAAATTTTCACCTAATCCCATGATACATGCGGACGGATATCATATGCATCGCCATGGACCACTTCTTCTGATTCATCAAGCCTAATGGCATATGTGTACATATTGTAGGGCTCAATATTGTTAGCATCTTTTGTGATGTGCTTTCCAATAACTGTACCTTTCAGGATCATGAATGATTCCTCCCAATCAACAACGTCGCCAATACTGTATTGCAGAATTTCTTTCTCCGCTGGAGCATCACGAACAAACTGTTGATGGACAACGTGGTATCGCTCCTGTTGTTGAAGATAGTACAATTCATCCTCCTTTATACTGCCGTTCTCATCTTCATCTGTAGCTTCCATAGCTGCAAAGATCTCCACTGTGTAAAAGCTGCGACTGATATGGCCAATGATCTGACCAAGCAATGTTACACCAGTCCACTTATCAAAGCCCTTGATTTCAACTTCATGTCCAATACTGAGCCTTGTCATTGCTTCCAACTCTACTTAGAAACACAGCCCGTAATATGTTACTAAATGTTAAATATTCTGGAGCAATAAAACATTGAAGATATAGCATCCAAAAACGCATGATTGACTATGAAGAAAACCCCTTCTAGGATGCAATACACGAAATTCAGAACCGAACAATTTCTGGTGGTTTCTGTACAGTAAAGATGCATACTAATTTGGATTTAAACACAGCATAAAAAAATTTGCGCTATTCCTGAAGATGATAAGGAATGTTGGAATCCAAGCTCGGAGTATGGATTTTGAATGGAATAATTGGTTCTTCGTTTGTGGTTCTTACATGCCGTTTCGCTATTGTATAAGCAAATTCAGCAATCCAAAAATGTAGATTGTTTTGGGAAATACGGATACGATCAAAGATAGATGTAGAATGCTCAGTGAAAATACAGAGACGACTTAATAGGGTGTAAAGAGGAAATTTTTACCGTGAGTACACCAGTCGATAGGCTGAGGATAGGGTTCACGGGTTCTAACGCTTTTGTTTGAATGAGGGGAGCTCTTGAAATGGCCTCAGCTAAGGATAGGGTCGACTGTTTTGATGAGGGCAATTTTACGAGTGTCTTCAATTGCTGAGCAAAAATCAATATTATTCCCGAAAATCAAGATTATGTCTATAATCAAAATTTTCCGTCATTTTTTTTTATAAGGGCTGACCTTCAATTTTTTGTGGATGAATATTGAATTTCACCGGAATTAAAGTTTTAGACATTTATTTGATATCAAATTTTTGGAATGGCAAATTTGGTAGTCCTTAAGAACTCGGACCATCAGCAAGATATATTTTTGGGAACACTTTTACTAATAAAGTTTAGTTTATTTTCATTTCCTTCTCAATCTGAAAACCCAAACAAGAGGAATTGATTCACAGGCATGATTATATTACAAAAACATATATTAAATAGGCAGATGACCATTATTAATTTTATTAAATCAAATGTGACATAACAACAGGCAGATTTTAGCAGCAAATGCGTGTCTATACGGTAACAAAGAGGGTAACTATGATAATATATATATATATATATATATATATCTTGCAAAATAATAATAGAGTAGTATATGTAAATGTGACCAAATAGCCATACGTACAAGAAAGTGAGCCTAATTAAAGAGCTCTTCTGGTATGTTTTTCTTAATTCTCATAAGTAAGGAGAGTTCAGTTCCCAGACAGATGGATTACAGTCACTATTCCAACTTTATGGTCTTATTTTAATCTATTAGCTCTGATTCTCTTATCAACATGGAACTCCTCTAGTATACTAACTAAGCAGCCCCTGTATTTCCCGGTTTTGGTGTTATACAGACCACTGCCAAGACCATATACACCTGTAGTGATATACCCAGATATGACTCCAATAAGTTCATTGATACTAACGATTTATTATTATGGATCAAGAGGAATACGAATCCTAAAAGCAGCTGAAAAGCCCTGTGATATGAGCTGAAAAATCTTCTCACATACCTATCTTCCAGCCATAATTATTTGGATCATTTATTACTAAAACTGTCCAATATGATAGCAGCCCAAGATCCCTCAGAATCGGCCCCTGAAAAACGTCAAAGGATCTTCTCATCTGATTCATCTTCGTTTGCATATGTTATCCAGCTATATATGATTGAGAGAACTTATCTGCATTCAGGACTGAGCATGATGACCCCTCCACTGAACACTGAGGTAATAGCCCATTGTTAGCCTCTTTCCATTGTCTCATCTTCAAATCGTATCCTGTTCTCTCTGACGGGAATATCTATTATTTAGTTCAAGATTGACTGACGCGCATACATTGCAGGGTAAACATACATGGATGGCGTTTGATAGACTAGAGGAGGGTTTTATAGCTGAAGTTGAAATTATGGTATGCTTAAAATGGGAAGCGAAGACCTTGCTCGGGGAATATATTAGCACAGATTACCTATTTTCAGACAGAAAGGTATTATTCATTTTGGAAAGTGGATGATGATATATGTATGTCTTCCCTGCAATGTATGTTAGGTGCGCTGATGTTGTATATTTTGTGTTTAATCAGGGCAACATTATTCAGTGTTCTTCGAGTAAGGATGTGTCTCATTCAGTCTCACCTATACTGGAGGAGGGGTTTGTTTACAGAGTCCAAAACCTATTTGCCACACCAAGCAATGATCGTCATGGCGTAAGTAAAGACAGTGATTTTGTTTTACTGTTTCGATCATCTACTGCGGTTACAAAGATGGACTGTGTTGGCGATGGATTTGTACGTTACCCATTCCAGTTTATCCAGTTCGAGGATATCAGATATGTTGATAGTAACTATTTAATTGGTAATATACATCCATTTTTTTGATTGATATTACAGATACAGGTGTATACATTTACTAATGCGCTTGACCCCTTTGCAGATGTCATAGGGAGTGTCTTCAGCATTGGGAGCTTGAAAACAAAGCTTGGTTGCTGCAATTATGTCGACTGTGAACTTATAAATGAGAGGTATTATCATTTCCTTGTCATACTTTACTTCCCCAGTCAAAGTATAGAATGACTGATATCCTTCATCACAGGGGTGTACGATTAATGACAAATCTTTGGGGCCCAGCATGTGACGAATTCCATTCGCTCAATGTTTCATCTTCGCTGCAGACTCCTGTCATGTTTACTGGGATGAGTATTCAACAGTTCAAAGGTACACCCAAACAATGTTATCGACCTCGGTATTCAATTTTTACGTGTTTCCAGCCACTATCTGTCATTTTAAATATTAATGATGGATAAACATAGGTGAGATTTACTTAGCAAGTACCATGGATAGTACTGTTAGAAATGTGTCAAACTACACGGATTTACCAGGGCTACATTCAACAATGCCTCGCTTCCATCGCAATCGTTTTCTCAAGTAAGATTGACTGTAAAAGCAACCAGTTTTATCTTACGCAATCTCCAGATTGTAACAGTCCAACTGGATTAATGTCATTGTAACAATCTATCTGTTATACTCCAGTTACATTGCTCTGAAGAAGAATACGTTTGATCTCACCGCTACCAATTCTTCGATTGCTGAGGTGCTACTCTAGGCTTCCAGCAATAATAAGGTAGTTGCCAATAAATTCAATGAACTCTTTTCGCTTTTATTTGTGAGAATAAATAGATAAATTTGCTTTTAAACCCTTTGAACAGCCGAGATATTTCAACTGTACCATCACTGTAGAGCAAGTCCAATTCAACAGGACTTGGTATCATTACTTGTGCCCAAACCCGAGATGCAAACGAGCTTTGAAAAGAATTGAGATGGTCTATTGGTGTGACAAATGCGAGACATTGGTTACCTGCCCAGACATACGGTTCAATATCTTGCACTTGTCTACATTTATACTAATCTCTGATTAGCACTTATACGTACCTATTTCATCACATGAGCAGGCTAAAACTTCAACTTCAGGCGCATGATGAAACAGGAGAGCTCATTCTGACCGTGTTTGATGACACAATAGAAAAGCTAACTAAGAAATCGTCTGCTGAATTGATTGAAGAGATTGAACAGGTTATTTACACAACAGCTGCATTACATAATCCTTGCTTTACAAATATAGATTATTTAACAGGTTTAATCCTCATTGTGATGTGTTTTCAAATCTGATAGGCTGAACCATATTCTCGTGACATGCCAAAGAGTCTATACGACCTCGTCAAAACCACACAGACTGTGCAGATCAATAGCTGCACCTATTATCCAAAGCAAGAATCTGTTGAATTTGTCTGCAGTGATGTATGTCCTACGACTCTGTAAAGGATAGACCCATGGAACTCATCACCAAAACAAGAATCTGCATACTGAATGTGGGGATTTTGATCTAGCCTACTTGATGGTGTTTTATTATATCCCGTATTTTATATTCTCAGTCTTTGTTCTGTTTTCCCAATGTCTGAAGTCTTCCTGGTATACATTATCTCTGTTCCTAAACTCCTTTGATAGTTGATTGTGTTTTGGTCATGTAGCTATGGGTTTTCCAGCTCTCATATTATAATAAGTATCACTTTTCTATCAACCTGATTCACATGATTAAATTTAACATTGTGGCATAGTTTAATTTCTTATTTGTAGCATAATTGCATATGTGAAGACATGCTGACACCCGCAGTTAAAACCAGCTCCCAAACTGACTGCAAGGTTTACCAAATTTACATATTGTGGGAATATGTAAGACAACATTGATAAATTTAGATGTTCAATTCCTTTATCATCCATTTAGATTGTCTACAGACTGTAGACTTTCGATTGCTATTACCTGATGCAATAAAAAAAAAACTTTTACACCCAGATACAAAACCAACCTTATTTACATAATGCGCTTAGTAGCCAGTATAATGGCATGAAGTTGGAAGCTCCTCCTTTGACTTGCTTAACATGGATATAATATAGATGAAAAAAGATTAAATTGCCAGGCTGTAGCTTTTGGTGATAGAAGTTTTATCACACGTCCGTTTAATTTGTGATCAAGAGTCTGGTAAGACATAGGACACAAACTTCAACGAAGAAAGAAACATCACGTAATCCAGCTTAATAGAAGTGGCTAATTTAAAATAATAATATACTGGTAACTGACACTGTCATTGACTTGAGTGTGTAACTGTTTGACTGTTTCAGAAATAACTATTATTTATGAATGGATGTTACAGTAGTTCAAAGGTTAGGAATTATGTTTTATGGAAGTAGATTGTACACTCTCTATCCGTATATATAGCACAATAACTGATAGAGACCGCTTGTCTAGGGTATTCAACGACTGTAGTGGAAGATGGGTCCTAATTTGGATGACGTCTGTATAGATGTGTTCATATATTGCATAATCTGGATCTTCCATTTCACTCAAATCTGGATTACCGAATGTATATTATCTTATATAGTGATGATTTTGTGCAGGCTGTGCGGATCTTACCTTCCATTAACCATGGCATGCCTGCAGTTACAGCTGTCAATAGGTTACAGCAAGATACAATATGCCATGTTGAGGTGATGGTTAGTCGCAAATGGGATAAGGGGACACCGGAAGAAGATTACTTCACTACCGATTATCTTCTATCCGACTCCATGGTATCGATCAGATAATTATTTGTTGGTATTCGTTTGATTTATACGTTCATCATCTTTATTGTCTAATAACAGGGTAATATCGTGCGCTGTTACGTGCTCCGACATGTGTTCCGTCATCCGGTGCTTGTGTTGGATGAGGGGAGGGTTTATCGTCTAAACAATCTGTTAGTTGTGCCCAATCAAAAAAAATTAGAATTTGTAAGGATAATGCGTGTGCCCTTTTATTGAATATGCATGCAGAAGAATTTATCCGCTATCCGTTTCAATTCATGGAATTTGGAGATATTAGATATGTCCACAATGAACACTTAATTGGTCAGTGAATATATATTATTTTTTTTATACTAGGTGTAGTATGATTATAGGGTTCATATACTTACTATTTCGATGTTTGTATATACAGATGTTGTTGGGCACTTCATTAGAATAGAAGATCTCGGCGGACTGTCATGCGGTTTCAAAGCCTTAGATTGTTATCTTACCGATGCAAGGTAGGAGTCTTCCAGTATACCAGTGCTTCTAATACCTTATTCTATCAATTTTAAGTCCTATCAGATTGAGTTGAATGTCAAGTAGTGTCAAGTATGTTCTTAGGAATACAGTCCTGTCATGTATACAACTTTAGTCCGCTCCTGTTATGTTCATTCTGTCCGTTTACGTATTTACTACTTGTTGTGAGATTCTATTGTAATACCTTATTCTAACACTTTTAAGTCGATTCGCTATTTTACTGTAGCGGAATGATTTTACGCATCACGATAAGGGGGGTGCTTTGTGAGACTTTTCTTGCAAAAATTGAACGGCCACAGATGAACAATACTATTATATTTACTGCCTTGCAGGTCAATGAGGGTGTTGGTAATTTACTTCACCTGAATATTTTTACTCCGATTTTAGGCTATACATATCCGTGTGTGTATATTTGATTATGTACTTTGGTTTTAACGTGGTTTCTAGGTGGTGTCCGGGTGGCAACTACTTTGGATACAATTATCTATAGTGTCTCAGATATTGACGGCTGGCACGATCTAACAAATGGCTTGGCAAGGATGCATTTGGGACCCTGAATTCTTTTTGCAGTGAACTAATGATTATCTATATGCAATATTTGTTATATTAGAATTCGATGGCTAATGTTTTTGCCTTTTGAATCATATGTATTACTCTACCCTTTCAATTTCCTTCACCAAGCCGATATATATATGTGCTCTTTAAACACTGATGAATCTTTCTATGATTCTAATATACAAGAATAAGGACAGCTCATGTGTTTTATATAGAATGGAAATTGTAGTTATCAGCCAAGGTATGTAGTGTTTATACTACTATGAATTGTGGTTACCGGGCAATGTTACGTATGGTACCAGTAATGGCAGCTAGGCTGGATCAAATATGATGTCGTCTCCAAGTCTAGCAGCTATTAACCATTTCAACAATTTGATCAACTATTTTATATTGGACTATGAACCTTCTCCAAGTCCAACAACTATGAACCTTAAATCTGTCACAACAGCTATTCAAAAACATTTCGATACATTTCTAGACCACATCAATAGTTTACTTTAGATGATCTACCCACTGGAATGACATGACTACTCCCACATATTATGATTACATGACCCTGAACACCAATGATCCTGAAAACAAATTCAATTATAAACAAATTCAATTACTGTGTATTACATAACCCTCCAGCATTACACTGAACATTATTATAGATGCATGTAATTATTTCAGAAGCCAAATAAACAACATTCTTATTTTACAGAAACAAGCGGAGATCAGATTGACCCTAGAAATTTTACATACCAATTACAAGGTTATACGTTCTGAAGAAATAAAAGGCCAAACTCATGTACGATATTACTTTTCAAAAACGTCCTATGCTATTAGTGTATTACATTATCCACTGTAATTTGGGGTAGGCACGAATACACTTACACAAGCCGAATATTCATCATATATTAGATTTGTATACACGAAACATATCAAAATGTGGTCAAAATCACATAGATACACATAACAGTACCATGAAACCCGCAATAAGAGTTACAATTAGCAAGCCGACACAAAAGAGTAGCCGAAAACGGAAGAAAATGTTCAGAAACTAAAACAGTGTACCACATCACATATCCAAACAGTCAACGACAACTATGCTAAATAGATAATTAGATAACATAGAGTAGTCTTGGACGAATGAATCCTCCATGCCTAGGCTTGATCATGAAGGACATCATCGATGTATTGAACCAGAGCCCAGTGCCTTGCTTTCGATCGTGGTGACCTCTGGCCCCCAAAAGTACGGGTGATTCCTCTGGCATGTTGTCTCAGCGCCACAATATCCCAGACCTGCCTCCTTCTGTTTACACAAAAAGGGCACTTAAGAGTCCCATTTGAACGTCGAACCCGAATCTGGAGGTCAACCATCTTATTGTATATTACATTGTGATAAGCCTCAAACTCATCAACACTGATGTCGGAATTGGATGAGCTAGCTGAACTGGACACCATCTTGACTGCAAATATTGACATTATCATGGAAGCGTCTTAGAGCAAATCAATAACAATTTGGATATTTGGGTTCTACACAACTGCGAAAACCTTAGATGCAGTGATTCACAAATAACTATTTAGTAGCATATTTGAAACACCTTCACAAATGTAAGAATAATAATCTGGAAGGAACAAGAAGATGCATCAAAGTTAACTAACATCGAAGAAAACCTCAGATGCAGTGATTCGCAAATAACTATTTAGTAGCTTCGTTTGTATCCCAGTAAAACCACATAACAATATTTAGTTCATATATCTTTTGAAACATTGCTCTATGACTCGGCTAAAGTCGTCGTGCCAAGATCAAAGATAAATAACCCAAACAAACAAACTAGTATAGCATGCAAGTAAGGGGTCGAACCCAAGAGAACTATGGTATCTAGTATGAATATAATTATCAACCAAAGAATGGGGGAGGATTGAAGAGAAATCTATACTAAACTAATCTAAGAAACAAAGAACAAACAAATAAACAAACATACAAATATGGGAAACAATTGATAAGGAGACAAGTTCATTCAAAAGATCCACTCATGATACAATCCCTCGATCATAGATTCATCCATTGATTTCATTCACACCTATGGTTAATTCCTATCCTGATCATTAACAATCGCAAGTCCATGGTCCAAGCAATTCTATAACCCTAGGCAAGGACGCTTAACCTAGAATTAGCATAGAGAACAAGGATATGCAGGATATAATATCAAACAATCAAGCTACGAGTCAATTGTAAGATAAAACAATCAATTCTCTTCTTAATCCTAGTTGCATAGACAACAGGTCTAGGTTAAGTTGTTTTCACAGATTAGTTTTGTCCACGGTCCAAACCTAATCAAACAGTAGAACATAAATTAATTCAATAGGGTCGCGAATCCTAGAGAAACAATAAACATTCAAAAGATGAAGCACAAGAGAATCAATATTAACCAAAGGATAGAAATCAATTACCAAAATCTCACGAGTTCATACATCAGAGCTTCTCCCTTGAACAAACCCAAGGAGACTAGCTCTCCATAACTAAACTAAAGAAGAATTGAATTATGAGAAAGAAGATAAGAGATAGAAGATACTAAAAACCTAAGGTTGGCTCCTCCTTATATAGCCCAAGGAACAAGCTCCACGAGATAGATAAGGAAAGAGGCAAAAGATAGAAAAGGAAACAAGATAGAAAGATTTCGGCCCGCTTCGGATTCGGCATCACCGCGGTCGCGTCGCCATCACCACGCCCGCGCTTTCACAACAGAGAAAAACTTCTCGTCTCGGCAGCCACCGCGGGCGCGTCGGCCAGGCCGCGGTCGCGGAATCTCGACAGAACCTCTGGTGTCACTTCGGAGGCTGTTTTGACCATCTTCGGCTTGGAATCTGACTTCGGTGTAAAACGATGAATTGAAGCCCTTGAAGTTAGCTTTCCAATGACACTGGAATCAGCTCAATCCGACCTCTATAGCTCAAGATATAGCCTTCGCAAGCAAGTGGTGTCGCGCAGACAGCTCAAAACGCCTTAAAACTCTTGATTCTTGCATTCTTGTGTCTTTGGCCTAGATATTACAATTACGCACAAACTCTAACCTAAACACACTCAATATAGCCCTAAAATACAAGAGTTAACCTATACAAAATAGCCCGAATCACTCTATCACCTTCCTTTCGTTGCTGTCCATTGATGTGTTGGCTGCTAGGACATATAGTAATTCTAATTTTCATACCTCTACATCAATGTTTGTACATATGGTATGTTAAATTTGTCTTTCTATCCACAATCCTTGATATAAAACTGACAAATACCATTGATGTTATTTCATTGACTCAATTATTGCTCCTGAATACAGAGGCATGGATAGGTTTCGTATCGGACACAATGTAGAGGTCAAAGGCTTTGGCGAATGGTTGGGTACTACTTTGCTTGGACATGTCAGTGGTTATTTTGAAGAGGATTTTTACATAGTGACTCTGTGGTGCCATGAAGATCCAGATCTCCGGAACAACTACATTGAGGCCCCAGGAGATGATGCGTACTATTTGGGTGAACAAGAACAGTACCGGGTGGTTCACCGCCATTTAGTCCGTTATGCTGTGCCGGACCAGCCAAATCTTCAATACAACATTGGTGACATCGTCGATTGGAACGATCGATCCATAATGCGGAAAGGGGTCGTAGTTCGGAAGCAGCTGAATGTCGACGGCTACATAGCAGATCCAAATGAGCAGACAACCTACACCATTTTGGTAGATCAGTCGAACGAGCTAGAGGATGACTACAGTTATCGCGTCCGGCTGCATGTCCCATGGCCTTAAGTAACGCTGAATTGGCTCAGAGGTTGAAACTAGAATCTTCAGAATTCAGATGTTGCATCCATTTTACTATATCATGCAGTGTTTTATTGTTTTCGTTTTCATATCACAGACTGCTATGTGATTACCAGGTTTGGTTCATTCAACTGTATTCTCAATACCTGAGAAGTGCAACCTAAAAACTATTTTTGGTGTTTCAGTGCTTGGTCCGTTACTTATGTTTATATTTGAGTATGTACTTTTATTATGTGTCACACATTGATATAGATTCATGAATGCTTACAGAATTACATAGCAATGTGAAGCCTGCGATACATTATTAGCTGGAATCTGCGTTGTAGGCGATTTTCATTAGTAAAATCATAGTAACCCCATTATAAAACCATGGTTTTTCTGTTAAGTCGTACATTCAGATCCAAACTCTACTATACATGTACTTATTTTCGGTCGTGTGAAGAATCAGTCACGCCTTTATGATTAACTTTTATACACCAGTTTTGCAATTCGAATCACTTGACATGTTTATTTTTGAATCGTTTTTATTCTCATATCTTCTAATTGTACCTATTATGATTAACCTTTATGATTAACCTTTATATTGTGCCTATTCTGTTTTACCATGTTGTTAACTATTTGATGCCTGAAGCTCTGAGTAATATGAGTCTTCAGTTACACCGATATTCACAAGATGCCAAACGAGTGGTAAATATTTTCTTGGTCAGTAATGACACTGTAACCGCCATTCCATGACCCATATTACAAAAACGGCAGGATAAGCATGGAATTTATGTGTTCGGGAGTTATTCCGTAACCGCCGTTCCATGACCCTTGCATATTATCACCAAGCCGTTCCATGACCCTTACATATTATCACCAAAAGACTGTTAGATTCCACGTAATTATAATCCAGATTGTTTATGCTATTTAAAGTCTCTGAGAATGAGTTTCTTCTTAGCTTCATTCTTCAATAGACCATAACCCCTGTTAACCTCTACCTCACAGTTTATACTTGCGTCTAAGAAGATCACTTCAACCACGAATAATGGTACGAATTATTTTTTCATTGCCTTTGATTTATAGTACAGGCTCTGGACCAATGCACTTTGGTGTTATAATTCTTTCTACCATGTTCACTTGACTTCGTTTTGTTCTTGTGTAGGCATCATACGAGGGGCCTTACCGCACCCACCGGGATTCCACCCTGCAGAACTTATGTCGAAGCATGGTTGACGAAATTGAGGTCATGGTAAGCAGAAAGTGGAGTAATGAGACACCCACCAAAGATTACAGTACTACGGATTACCTCTTATCCGATCGGTTGGTATGGAACTAACTATATGCTTCTGTTGATATCTAATACTCCATTGTTGCTGATTCATTGTATTGGTGAAGGGCAATATTGTTCAGTGCTATGTGATCCATCATGCGATATCAGTTGCCGTCCCTAACCTATCTGAAGGAAAGATCTATCGATTAAGGAACCTCTTGAGCGTACCTGGCCAAGCTCTCTTTAGGGTTCGTCGAGAGAATGATTATGTGCTACTTTTCAGATCCAACACAACGTCAGCAGAATTGGATGTCGATGCTACAGGGTTCATTCGTTTCCCGTTCCAGTTTCTGCCGTTCGAGGACATCGAGTATGTACATCATAGGTACCTCATCGGTAAGTTGTTATATCTTATTCCAAATATTTCTCCGTAGTGACATGGCTTTATCTCTACACTAAACATTGTATCAAATGTTTGTAGATGTTGTTGGTCACGTTGTTTGGATTATTAATATTGAAACGATGAAAGGAAAGTACAAATGTGTGTACTGTCACCTGACCAATGATAGGTACCCTTTCCATTTCACTGCCGCTGGTGCATTTATCTTCATTGTACCAACCAATATTTCATCACTGTTTCTTGTAACACGTTTGTGCGTTTTCTTTTAGGGGAACAACCATAAAGATTACTGTATGGGATCACGTCTATGGAGACTTCCTTGAAACAAGGTCTCATGCACCGCCCAACACTGCTGTTATATTCACCTCTCTGAGTGCCGAACAGCTTGATAGTGAGTTCTCACACCTTTACATTAGCATTGTTATATCAAGACTCTACTGTTCTCTTGCGTATATGTGGGTGTGCTTTGATATGTGTTTTAACGGGTTCGTATGTTAGGTGGTATCTGCCTCCACACCACGTTGGACACATGTATTTACAACGCAAGTGATATCAATGAATGCAGTTCCCTGCCTGGTATGGTTACACAGAAGGATCCTTCAGGGTATCCTATTTCATGCCTCGATACCATTCACAATGGAATGGTTGGCAGCTTTGAAGTCATGGTTTGTCGGAGGTGGGATAACGAGACACCCAATCATAAGTATCTCAGCTCAGAATACCTGCTATCTGATCGCCTGGTATACAGTCCATAACTCCTCCCCTTTTCGCCTTATGGCTGAAAGTTATGGTCCTAATATGTTTTTAACAGGGCAACATCCTTCAGTGCACCGTACTTCTAAAGGGACCTCTTCACCTATCGCCTCAGATGGCTGAGGGCCGCATATATCACATCAATGATGTCTTGGTTATCCGAAATCAGGACACCCACCGTGTCTGCAAAGAGAATGAATATTGCCTTCTATTCCTGAACTGGAGTACCGTCGCAGAATTGAACGTGGACACTGTTGGCTTCATCCTCCACGCATTTAACTTTGTTCCTTTCGAGGATATCAGGGCTGTTAGCGACGAGTATCTGATTGGTATGTTATCCCTTTTCAACAATCAAACTGGCTTCTCTATCTGCTTCCTCTGATCACGGTGGTTGTTGTTACAAATATGTGTAGATGTCGTTGGGTATGTCCATTCCGTGGGCGATCATGTTAAACCCCGTGGAAGTTGTGTGCGCTGCAAGTGTAAGCTTATCAACGCAAGGTAGTGCCAGGCTATTCTCTCAACCTTCGTACTCACATATCTATAGCAGTGAAAGTGATAATTTGCAAAACTTATGCTACGCAGAGGAACACTATTGGAGATCATACTTTGGGGAAAATTGACTGAGGATTTCTTTGCAGTACGAGCCTATAAGCCTAAATCTGATGCGTTAGTTTTCACCGGTATGACTGTGAAACAATCTAAAGGTACTTCACTTTGCTCAGTTTCGTGGTTTCGTTTGAATCTTTGTGTCCTCCATTGTCCAAATACTGGTGCAGCATGGATCGTTACCTCAGTCATATATGTTCTTCTTCAATTGTAATTTTTTCCGTATGTGTATGTTGTAGGCCATATATCCCTCATGGCTACAATGGACACAAGTGTCTATGCTGAATCGGAAATAAAGGGATGTGAACAGCTGAGGGTGGCACTATCTAGCATCGTTTCGAGGCTGGATTGAGTTGTTGCGGGATCGGGAAAAATTGAATTCAAGCTCTTTGATAATACACGATTGCATTATGTTTTTGGGTCGTTTGAGTGTTTTTAGACAGTCAGTAAAAACTTCCTGCGTTGTTTCCTGCATTATGGCTCTTACATTATCTATTTTATAGCATTTCTTTATCAATTACTCGACACATTATGTTTGTATGCGACTGGTTGTCAAGACTTGTAGGTGCGGCCTGCACCCTTCTTTATACGCCATTCTCGCCGTCTTATGTTGCCTCTTATTGGCCATTCTCACTGACAGATACTATCTATTTATACTGTGCCGCTGCGTCACCATACTCTTCAAGTGACATATTTCGATGCCTGCGTGTGGATCCAATTCTGCCTGGACTCTGAATAATATTATTTGTGCTACCTATGAGGGATGCGTCACTTCTTATTATCTTCTCACATGTTTCTCTGCTATTCAGTACCCAGAAACCTGTGTTTCTAATAATATAATTGGATTGTGCATATAAGTGAATGGTGGAACATAACTTTAGGCTGTTATTCCAGGATCAGATTTTAGTTTGTAGCTGATCATTGGATTAATTTTTGAGAAAAAAAAAACCCTACTTCCATTCGGTTACCATCGAGATTGACGCTTATATAATATAAATACTCCTATTCTGTATCCCAAACCCTATTTATGCTCTCAAAAGAAAACAAACCTACTTACAACCGCCGAAATTCTATCATCCAGGTACGCCCCTATTCTTTCCCTTTCTCGAAAGCGTTGTCGATGGACTTTACCAGATCTATTTTTCAATAACGCGACTATTTTGTATGTGTACAACTGCTGAATTCCCCTCTTAGTAGATGATGTTAACAATTTCTTTTCAAAAGAGTATAAAGGACGCCAAATTATTTCCGTATGATTCTGTAATTATATGGTTTCGATTGCTTTTATATAACCCCTTGATTGGATTCCTGTTCATAGCATTACTAAAGTGGGTTCTGGGAACATATATGCTACTAACCGAAAATTGATCGTCGGCACGTTTGTTGCAGGCAACCAGCCCACAGCAATGTTGAGTATTGGACAACAGGTTGAGATTAAGGGGTTTGGTAAATGGACCGGTTGCACTTTGATCGGAGATATTATTCAACACTATGAGGGGCAATTTTACGTGGTACGGTTGTGGACTCTTGTGGATCCCGAGGGTTCTTATGTGCAGACTGATAGCCCTCCGGATGACAGTTACTATCTACGAAAACAGGAACAATACCAGGTTGTGCATCAGCGGTTTGTTCGCGAAGCTGAAGGACCGGAAGACGGTCTTTATTACAACGTTGGTGATATCGTTGACTGCGAAGAGTTATCTTGCATGTCGAGAGGAGTGATTATCAATAAGGTGATTCAGTCACATGGTCGAGATGTTGATCCAAATGAGATGTATACTTATATCATTAGGCTAGATGGCTCGGACCGCACAGCTCACGTCCATTACTACAACATCCGTCCGCATATGCCCTGGCCTTGATCCAGTATGAGCACCTTTGAAATATCACATAACATTGATTGGATTTCCTGTTCTACTCTGTACAATGCACTGGTTATTTCTAAATGCTGCATAAACTATTTCAAATCTATCACTTTAATTTACAAACTTCTCTGCAAGACACACGCAGTTTACTCTTGGTCAACATTATGCAATGGAATTTCTTATCATTGTATCCTTTGCGTTTCTCGTGTTTGCATATGAGATTGCTTTGGTGGGATTGATTGGATACTCTTTCTATACACCTTACAGGCCTCAAGAATATTGTAGCCTCAAAATAGTGGATGATCGTAAACGATGCGGGTGATCCTCGCTACACAATTTGAATAGTACAAATAGATTTAGCCAATACAGGAATCATATCCAGAGTACAGAGAACATATCCAAAATGAAAAAATGGAAAATGCCTGCCTGCTTATACTTTTTTAGATAAATACAGCCTTCTCCGCTGCTAATCTGGCCCTTTATTCTTCATAGAGCATTAGGATCTGGCAATAGACTACATCGACCCAACTTCCTATTGTAACATTGGTGCGGCCTTTCAGATATTGCATTCATTTTACTATATCATGCACTGTTTTGTTGTTTTCGTTTTCATATCACGTCCTAGGTATGCTCGGCTATATTTCTCCGACACCCAACATAAAGTTGACAATAGAATGGGTTGAATGAATATGGGTGATACTGATGTTGATCGGACAATAGTTAGTTCACTGATCCACATGTTGAATACCAATGGTTGTATTGCTAAAGCTTTCCAAATTGCTAAGTATTGGTGTATGCAGAATAAGTCGCTCTCAGTCAAGGTAAAACTTCTTGAGGGGCACTGATATTGTGTGTTGAACGTCCAGAGATATGACAGTATACAACCGGTTCTTTGATCCTAAAAAATATCCGACGGGATTATATAGGAAATAATCCTTGCAGATTCGTTATGCAAACTGTAATAGACAGAATAATAACTTTGGGTATTAGTGAAGCATTACGCCAACGGTTATAGATTAGCGCTATATGCTTGCACATGTAACTATCGTTATTGATTAATTCAAGGAACCTAACCCAATGAAACGTCTTTTTAATTGTGTAATTGCATCCAGTTTACTGGACATCCCTCAAAAACTGCTATGGAACGATAACATAAAGATATTTTCAATTCTATTCGAGGCAGTTGTTTGACAGTTACTCTTTTTTAGTATAAAAGAATGTTGTATGCCCATCTGTATGTGTAACGCTCTTCTTCACATGAAAAGGTCAATATAACATAATCTGTCAAGTGAAATTCACGTCTGCTGTAATTCTTTGGTTGGTTTATCTTCATCTGTTTAAATTGGAATAGAATCTGTCTACAACTGAAAGTTTCATTGGTGATTACAGATTCGGGATTGTCGTCTCATTAGATTACTGGATCGCAGGAAGATTGTTCGTAACTGCTGAACGATGGCAAACTTCGATGTTGGCGACGAGGTGGAGATCAAGGGCTTCAATAAATGGGTGGGTCTTACATTACTTGGAGAAATTGTCTGCTGCGTCAAAGATGAATTCTATGTGGTGGAAGTCGACGTTGTTACGGACCCCGATGAATCGGGTGAGTATCTCAATAGGCCGCTTGATAATGCATACTACTCTCAGAAACAAGAACGATACCATGTTGTCCATAAGCAGTTTGTTCGTGAGGCTGAGCGGAGAGAAGACGGCCTTGAATACAACGTGGGGGATGTTGTCGACTGGGAAGAAGGTTACATTTTTGTGAAAGGTACGGTTATTGGAAAGGAAATTGATAAACATGACAGGATCGGTGATCCCAATAGGTTCTATTGTTATGTTGTGAGGCTGGATGAGTCAGATGAGGTCGTTGATGCAGAATACTATGACATCCGTCCACATGTTCCGTGGGCTTAATAAACTTATCAGCCACCCACGCCTATGAAGATAATTAATTTTATATATTTTACAATCTGTAATAATGTATCCAACATTTATACAATTTCCACATGTGCCTATTGATGACTTTTACAGTATCATTATTAGTTTTTTGTTTGACAGAACATACTTCAGTTAGCACCTGTTTATCGGTTTCGTGTTAGATTGGTGGTACTTGAAGACTGGTTTTGTTTTTTGTTCAGTTATTGTTTTGAATCAAATGTGTCCTGCTCTGAAAGGCCCTGCTTCTTTTTCCTTCCTATTCTTATTTTTTGTTGTCTGTTTTCTCTCGCTCTCTGCTGTGTCCGCTGCATTGACTGGGCTTTGTAATTTCTTCATTACCCATTCCCTGTACCAGATTCAAATTGCTAGAGTTTTGATGAACAATGTACTCTTTCTCCAAGAAACAATGGCATTTAGAGTGTTTGTTTTTAACCATATTGTGAATTGTTCAAAGATATGAGCTAACTAATGAGCCATCCAATCAACAATGCCTACATACCGTTGCATGACAACTGTTAGGTTATAACAAAACAAAGCGACTTTTCAACTGATCAATAATGCCTACATACCATTACAAAAGACCAATACTAATGGCCCATCCAATTCCAAGGAGGCCATAGTGATCGGTGTATTTCTCACTCCGGTGATAACTTCTTTTGCCAATCTTGCGATAACGCCATAGAGTTCACACAGACAAGGTAGTGCACCTGCACATCCATTGTTGATGCATCGACAATACAGGGACGGATCCAGGATTGTAAAATAGGGTGGGCTAATTATCATCAAAATAATTAGGGTGGGCTAAATTACTTTAATTTAACTAGTTTATTACTAAATTTACCTTATTTTTTATTTTTTATTATTTAATTTACCCTATTTTTATTTTTTTCTATTTTTTTAGGGTGGGCTGGAGCCTACCCCAGCCCACCAAAGCATCCGTGCCTGCGACAATATGATGTCATGGCTAAAATCTCTCATTGTTAACTCATTTCCCGTCTTCTATACAGGCTTCACTACACCTTGATGCATACGTGATCTGGAAGGAGTTCACCGGAATACCTGCAGCGAAAGTTGGAAGGATAACTCTTCGTCTTAATACTATATAAGCTGTTCATGGATATTGTATAGATAGCTTGAAAATGTATGGGCTTGAGATACTGTACTGAGTTTGATGCAATGATAATTACATTGGCCTTCTATTTTAGCGACTGCTATTTGAGTTAAACAAAATTTAGATGGCTCTGTGATGAATATAACACATAGTCCAGAAAATACAGGAAAGAATCATGGCAGAGCAAGTGTTATCATGTTCAGACCATATGACTATTTATACAACCAGTTCCTTAGATAGGAAAAACAGATCCCGACATACCCTCATATTTGCTCTCAGTAGTTATTTACTGAATGATTTACTGTTTCCTTATAAAAAAAGATCCCAGACGATTGTAACGATAGCCAAGTAAATCGCAAACTTTTTCCCATAAATAAGTAAATAGATAGATATATAGATACATATTTAGACGCTCAGGGGCAGTTTACCGCAAATCGATTTCTTATTCTCACAATACTCTCAGAACTACGGAACCCTATTCTTCACCTCGCAACCTATTTCCTACTCTCACGATACTCTCGCAACTACGACAACTTTCTCTTGCCATTGCAGCTTTCTTTTTACCGGTATGGCATCACGCATCTATGAAAGATATTTGTTTGAATTAGTTAATGTCGTTCTTATGTGTTAAAGCTTGAAAGATCTGTTTCGCAATACATGGTGTTCGCTTAAAGTGCAATATCCAAATCCCACATTTCATGAAACCTTCTTCTATTGTACAGTGAATGTATCTGTTGTTATGTTTTGCACCATAATTGGGGTTCTCTGACCTGTCAATGTTTTCTGGTTAAAGAATCATTGCTGTTTATACCTCTGATCAATAGCATCTTTCGCAGCACATCCACAAACAATGGCAGTGTTTAACGTTGGTCATGAAGTTGAAATTAAGGGTTTCGATAAATGGACTGGAGTGACATTACTTGGAGAAGTTGTAGGCTATGTCAGTCATGAATTCTATATTGTGGAAATTTTTGTTGTTATGAGTGATGCTGACTCTGACGACGACGCTAATCGGCAAATGGATGACTCCTACTGCCTTCAGCAGCAGGAGCGATATCGTGTTGTGCATCCCCACTTTGTTCGTGATACTGAAGGGTGCGAAGAAGGCCTTGAATACAACATTGGAGATGTTGTCGATTGGGAGGAGTCGTACATGATATTAAAGGGTATGATCATACAAAAGGAAATTATCAAAGATCGTAGCAAAATTGAGCCTGCAAACATGTATACATACAGCATTATGCTCGATAATTCAACTGAAGTGGTTAATGGCGATGGCTATGACATCCGTCCTCACATGCCATGGGAACGAAACACTACTACACGCAGCATCCTCCATTCCTTCCCAAACATCCCTTCATCTTGGTATGTATGTATCCCTTAATGTTTTCCAATAATCATGATATAATGTGATGTTCTCTGTAGCTTATTAATCTGTTTGAGTCATCGGATTTGACTAAGTAACAACACTGGGGCCATAATTAGCTGTTCAGTGACTCATTCTATATACAGTACTTAGTTGTGTTTCTTGAGGCAAAAATTATTCAAATTTAGATACATAGAACTTTATGTTGCTTTCAAAAATTGACAGGCCGGCTTTCAGTTTTAAGGGACTATTGTATTAGCTACAGATTGTTCATCTTGAATGTAGGAATCCCAGGATGTTCCCTAGAGGTGAAGATGTAGAGGTCAAAGGTTTCGGAAAGTGGATGGGTACCTCTTTGCTTGGTGAGGTCATAGGTCACTTCAATCAAGCCTTTTATGTAGTGCAACTATGGTGTGTGACTGACCCAGACTACGATGGCGAGTACGACAATAAACCAAAAGACGACGAGTACTACTACACCAAACAAGATCAATACCAGATTATTCACCCCCAGTTCATTCGTCAAGCTATTAAGGACCAGTCGAGCCAAGAATTCAATATTGGCGACGTGGTGGATTGGAACGACCTATGCATCATGCGGAAGGGGAGAGTTATTGCAAAGTCACACCGCGCCTATGAGCACCTAACCGATCCCAATGAACACTTTATATATGATATCCTGGTTGATGGCTTGGATGAGATGGTCACAGCTGTCATATGCGCCCTCATCGCCCATGGGCTTAGATTAAGCTCTATTACCTAATGTTGAGAAGATTATGCCCAAGCATGATGTGTTGTTGCCTCTTCAGATTTCATAGACTCTAATGCTACCTCTTCAGCTTAGAAATGTTTCCTACCATGACATGCTGTTATTTTGGTTTTTGAAGTCAGAGACACGTTGCTATGTATTTCTGGATATTATGGACTATTTTCAGTCATATGTATGATGTATGATGCATGATGTATGATGTTGAATACACATAACTGTCTCGCGCAGTCTTTCCGAATGGCCAGAGATTGGAGCTGTCAAAACAGACCAACTAATGCGAAACTAAAATTAGCTGGCGAGAGGCAATCTGTGAACAAACAGTATAATAGGCCAACTGCTGGTCCAAACAAAAATAACAGTACGCTTACAAACCAACAGCTACTACGAAGGCAATGGATACCAGGAATTTATCTGCACCGACATTGTAGATGAACTGTACCAGGTAATTATAAACTCGATGGCAGAGTTTCATAATCTCCCGAAATTTCAGAAATATTATATATTATCTAATTATGTATCACTCGGTTACACAGAAAACTATTCAACAGAAGCGAAAAAACCGGGGAATTCACTACGACAGAAAACTCGAAATAGATAAACTACTTTACACAACGGTTGGAGAACAGCGAACGGAGATACCTAATAACACAAAGGAAACAAATCTCTACGAATACGATACTCGTGCATCTCTATTACTGCTTTTAGAAAACAAATCTTCCAATAGGCTGCATGTGGTTTGATTATTTTGATTTTAGACATTGCATAAATAAACCAATTGTGTTTTACATGTATTTCAGTTTAATTTGGAATAATAACAGTTGTTGTGGCCTTGAAATTTGATTCCTCAAGAGTTTTGATTTCTTACCAAATTCAGTTTCTCTTTAGCAAACATGGATGTGTATGTAACAATTAATTTCTGGAGCCCGTTTTCTGTATGGCAACCTAATCTATCTATATTAGTAACTATTATTATATCATGATGATAATGATATTGCAATTGAAGGAAATTCTATCTTTCAGATTTATATTCTGCTCCAATCTTGACAGACGGGTCATTAATTCTATCAAATACGGGTTGAAACATTTTACGACCATACCATTATAACAGTCAGTTAAGAGCGAATTTATATGGACAGTTACAGCTGGGAATTTTCAATAGTTACATACATATTGAAATTGAAATAGAACGTTTCATTGCTAGGATAAGTTAAATCACAGCATTCACTCATGCTGTTATTGCAAGACAATTCAATATCACGCCCATTAAAGTCCGATATTATGCTGGAACAGAGCGTTATGCCATACACTGGTTATAAATACCGTGATATATATTGTGATTTCTGGATAAGAATTCCCTGATGGCTTCCATACCATGCGTTGTGAACGATTTGAGAGAAGGCTCTGCATCGCAGATTGATATGATCGTTTGTCGCAAGTGGGATGTGTGTGACCAATATGGCAAATACAAAAGCACTAACTATGTTCTCGCTGATTCCAAAGTCTGTATTTCCAATGGAGTGTCTGGTTTGAAAGTTTCTTATTTGATATTTATTTAATAGTTTAATGGTTGTACCAGGGAAATGCCATACAGTGTGCTATCAAGAATACTGCAGCTCATCGTTTCATGGGGAAGTTGAAGGAGGGATGTGTATATACCTTCAAGGATTTTTATGTTATTCCTAATCCCAAAGAATATCGTGTTGTTCATTCAAGCAGGTATATGATTGAGCTTCATGAGCAATCTACTGTGCGGTCCCATAAATCTGCTGCATCTGGTTTCTGCCAGTATGTCTTTGCCCTCACTGACATTGCGGATGTGAAATTCGATACCCATGACAATACTTTAATTGGTACTTGAATTGTTTCTCTGTTTGCTTCTGTATATAATTTTTTGGCTGGTTTCCCTGTTTTGACTTTCCCGAATTGTCATATTATTACAGAGGTCATAGGTTATGTTACCTATGTTGGTTCAGTCATGCCTAGAACCGTTGTAAAGGGCAACAAGCTAAACAAGATATCTCAGACGCTGGATCTATATTTGACTGGCTCTAGGAAAGTATCCTTCTCAATAACAGCCTTCTTACTTTTCGTCTACTTTTCTCCTAACACATGAGTTCGATTACACAGAATTTGAATTTCATTTCTGCATGCTAAATTTGGCAGGGGCCACAAGATCAGGGTGACCCTATGGGACGAGTTGGTCAATGAATTCCTCCAGCCCAAGTCTTCAAGCAGTGGAATTTATGTTGTTATATTTGTAGGCATGTGTGTGTATACATATGAAGGTCTGTTAATTTGACTGAGCCTTATTGGAATCAAAAGCTATAAAAACAGTCTGCTTGTATGACATGGTCGCTGTCCATTCTTTTAAATACCTATATTTTGATGGTTCCCTTGGATCATGGCAGCGGTAGACACCTATTTGATGAGCACAACAAACACTTTACTGTTCGATTCCGATGATATCCCACAACTTGCTGAATTCAAAAAGGGAAAAGTGCAGTCGCAGATTGTTGAGTTCCCTCCTACTTATGTGACCCTGTTGCAATTATCTCAGTGGAGCAGGGCAAGGAAACAGGTGACCTCACATGTTGCTATTTTGACATGTTAAGAATGGTCCACGTACAAATTACTGAGTTGTTCTCCCCGTTTGTGCACTCTATTACAGGCAACCAATTTCCACTGCATTCTGAGGATCACCAGTATTGACACCTCAAGTCCATGGTACTATTTATCATGCAGTTTTCATAACTGCATGGGGGCTATCACCCGCCGCAGTGGGACATTCTATTGCAAGGCATGTGAAAGGAGAGTTCAGTTCCCTAAGACGAGGTAGTTGCCTGTCCTATTTGATTTCACCTATTCTATATTCTACCTGATTGTTTGATGTCTTCCCTGTTTTCATTTTGTGTATGTTTTTAAAGATACAAAATCCTTCTACATGTCGAGGACGCAACTCATTCTACATCTGTTACCCTATTTGATTCTGCTGCTGAGGCCATTCTTGCCACCAGCGTCGATGCACTTGTCGCTTGTCATGATGTGGGTACATCTAAAAAGTCAGTTCTGTCTGCTTCAAGTACATGTTTCTAATTTCCAATGATGTTGCGTAGGATGATCCTGCTGGTGACGTCTCTCCAGTAATAATGCTTAACCTGGAAAATACCTGGCATGATTTCGAAATCCCCTCTCAATCCTACTACTTACATGGTGGAGAAGGCTATACATGTGTTGGTATTACTTCTATGGCTACACGGAATGCAGATATACTGCACTGCTCTTTCTATTGCAATTACTTCCATTCATCCGTGTATTAGCTACAACCTTTTGGAATACCAATTTTTTTTTTTTGCAGGAAAATTTGGAAACTTCAAACCGTCTATCTTGTAGTAAGAGGGAGAACCTTCAAGGTAGTGGTCATAAGGATGCTAATGGGTCCTGCATTTCTGGTATCAACAGCATTTCAATTAGGTCAGATTGTATTTGACAAGCAAATTCTCTGACATATTTCTCTTATGATTCTATTTTAAGCGTCCATGCTAACTTTTTGGGGGGGGCCGTTGCAGGCATAATCAAACACGTGGTATCGACTCCGAAAATCCTAAAGATACGCCAAATAGGAAGCGAAAAAATATCGTTCTTTCATCCGATGACGAATAGCCTCCATGCTTTTGTTTTATTATGTGCCAGACGATTGGCTTGCTGATGTTTATGGCTACTGTTTAGACATGTTTCACTCTTTTATTGAATGTTCAACATTTTCATTTAGCACATGTACATTTCCCAATCTCGGCTTATAACATTTTCAGGCGTGTTTATGCCTCTTAGGTATTATTTCGAATTTTTCATAATTTAGTAAGTATTTTTCTTTTGCTGCGTTCTATATATTTACAATTTTGTATCCTTGGGATCCCAACCTTGGACTTTTTTGTATAAATGTTAGCAAAATATTAGATCAAAGGTGTCGAACCATATACGAATAAATTTGGCAAAGAAATTGGTACACATGCCATAAATATACAATAGAATTTTGAACCAAGAGGTAAGAACAATAGAATATTCTACGGATATTTGATAAATTGGATATCTATCTAATTCCTCTTTTTGTGCAGAAATGACATGTCCCCTCTCTCCCTTTTTGGGTTTATAATTTCTTCATTGCTATGTCTGACCGACACTAACGAAAGAGAACAACGCCAATATACCTCAAGAGAGAAATCTCGGAACCCTAGCCATGGCGTCCTCTCTGCCTGACGATCTATGGCAGAAAATCTTGGAAATTGGCGTGAACCATCGTCGTCTTAGTTTCAGAGATCTCTGCAGTCTTCCTATGACTTCCCACTATCTGCGCCGCTTATCCAAAAAAGAGTCTCTCTGGTGTTCCCTTCTATATCGGGATTACCCGAGTCAAACGTGGAACCCATCATCGTGTTCTTTTGCGAAATCGTTATACAAGACAAGGTAGCTCTCTATTCCTTCTTATCTCTGTTTATGTGTATCTTCAATTAGGGTTCGAGTTGGCATATTTGGATACGCATATAAAGAAAACTGATTCGGTAAATATATATATATATATATACATACATGGACCTAATCTAATCTTGCTTGCTATAATTAAATGTTGCAGAATTCTCTATTGTATCAGTTCTTGCATTTGCATTTCTCTTACTTAGGTGATTTTGAACTTCTTCATTGACAAAGCATCTGTCGTATAAAGAAAAAGGGCCAAGACAGTTGTATCTATGGACCCCTCTATGACATAAATTTCGGATACAAGAAGATCACTACTTGGCCTCTATATGACATAAGAAAATATATTTTCTGCGCTGTTATTCTGAACATTACACAGTTGAACTTACATGCTTCAATCAGTTCCTGAAGTAAAGGAGTTTACATAATGTACGAGGAGACAAAAAGTCCAATCACTCATTATGGTGCTATAAACTTCAAATGATCTAACATTATGTTCGGGTGCACCTTAATGCAGAAAGCTAACTATGTTTGGGATTGGAGACCGTGTGGAGGTGAAAGGCTTTGGAAAATGGCTTGGTACCACCTTAATTGGACATGTGGTCGGTTACTTCAACGCAACATTCTACATAGTAAATCTTTGGAGCATCATAGACCCAGACCACTCAGGTGACTATGACCATGAAAGAAGGGATGACGACTACTACTTCATGAAGCAAGACAAGTTTCAAATAATTCACCCGAACTTTGTCCGCGACGCGTTGCCGGACAAGTCTGGCGAAAAATTCAGTGTAGGAGACATTGTTGACTGGAATGACAACTGCACCTTGCGAAAAGGAATTATCATTCGCACGACTTATGCTATCGATGACTATTTAGCTCATACAGAAGAAGAGTACACTTATAGCATCAAACTGGAAGCCTCAAATGAGATTGAAGACGACTATTGCTACCGCATCTCTCCACATCGTATGTGGATTTAAGTTAGACCTATGTCATCTAGAACTGTTTACTGCCGGTCTTGATATTCTAGAAATTCTTCTACCAGATATTTCAGCTACTTGAACTACCATGCTTTGGTTGATTGCAGAATTGAGATTCTTCGATTCCAATACAATCAACAAGTCTCTGTAATATTTTGTTGGAACTTCTTTTTATATAACCTGGTTGCTTACATGAAAAGGCACCCATTGCCATTAATGTATTGAGACAGACATGTGGGATCATAGCTCCAGCTGCATTATGGTTAAGCAATTGGGCTTCACTCTTCTGATTTGGGGCTCATAATTGAGATTCTTCTGATTCGCTATGCAAGAGGATTGCCTTATGAATATAAAGATGGAAGCACAAATAGAAATCTGTTTACCAATTGTAAAACGCAATATACAAGAAAAAAAAACCTACGCCTGTTTTCAGCATCTCACAACAGAAACCGTAGCAGCAATACTCTCAGCATCTTACGACAGAAACCACGGTTGTCCATTCTTACGCATACTTCTCTTTGTATTGGTATGTATGTACTATTCTTCATTCTCTATATTCCTCATGAAAAATAATATTCTATGCATTCTTGAGGATCTTAATTCTTGTGTATCAAATTGTATTTAACTCTGTTTGACCCATCAAATCATACCATCCTCTAAACTCTATTAACTGTTAACGATGCAACATGTCAGATTGAAAAATCTAAACGCAAGGCCTCTTTTGATTCTCAAAATATTAGTCTTCTACATTGATGTGTTCTACCAGTTCCGCAGCTTTACCATGGGAATGTTTCAGTATCTCAAATTATTCTGTTTTTCAAGAAATTCGACTGGAATGTTTAAATTGTTTCGATATCTCATAGATTTGATAAAGTGATGCTGATACGAAATGGACACCTTTATCCAGCATGATTAGCAATCGGAAATCCTTTTCGCAAGCATATTACCGTCTATGGATTTGCTTAGATTAAAACAACAATTGGCTGACTCTAGATGGCTTTCTGGTGTTAATGATTCAGATCGAGGCAATCTTTCTTAACTTGGATTTAGATATTCATTCAACAATTCAACTAGAAAACATCTGTGAAAATATTGGGCAATCTTGAATATAAAGATTACTGATCTTCTATTTTTCAAAATCATTGTGCTTTCGCGCTTCCAATGTAATGTATGGATTATATGATTAATATGTGTATATTATATCTTTCTCTGAGTCATTATAGTTACCCGGTTTCCAGCAGAGGAAAATCAGAATGTATTCGATAGGCCATGAAGTGGAAGTCAAGGGATTTGGAAAATGGCTGGGTACTTCATTGCAAGGGGAAGTTGCAGGACACTTCAATGAAATCCACTACGCAGTGCAGCTGTGGAGTATCATTGACCCAGACTATGACAGCGACTATGACAATAAACCAAGAGATGATGAATACTAATTCAGGAAACAAGAGGAATATCAGATTATTCATCAACACTTCATCCGTGAAATTGTGAGAGGAGAATCCGCCAGAAAATTTGATATAGGCGATGTCGTGGAATGGAATGACATCTGCACCATGCGTAAGGGCAGAGTCAGTGGAAAGACATACTGTATCAATCAGCACAGGAGAGATCCGGATGATCCATGGGTCTATCAGATTGTACTGGAGGGATCAAATGAGACTGTTGAAGATAGTAGATGCCGCATTCGTCCATATCACCCATGGAATTAGTTTATTATCTCTTATTTCAGAGAATGCAATTGGAAGAACATCCCTGTCATTTTGTTATTTCGATTTCTGAACTGTAATACACAAGCTTTTGTGGTGTTGCATTTTATCAACTCTTTTGAATTATTTCTCAAATGATCAACATTGAAATGCCACGCATAATCAACTGTGAACTCAATATTTTTTGGATCAATATCACTAGCCATCATAAACGAAGGGTTCACATAATTGTCCTTTGACCTCACAGGTGAGTAAATTAATGCAGTATGTCTTTCCAATGACTCTGCCCTTAGGCATGGTGTAGATGCCATCTATAAGGTGTAAATATTTCTATGTTTGTTATGGAAAAATTTGATCGGTAAGCCTATGCAACCATACTTACAACTTCCACTTCCCTCATTTGTGTGCCCTCATAGATGGCATCTATCTTCTTACTACAGTGGATACAAGTATGTATAGCCAACTACAGATCGAAGGAGGTAGCGAGGTAACCAATGCATTGTCTACTGTCGGTCCATAGACAACATAGTTAGTCTGAGTTTGAGAAGATCTGCAATCCGGCCGGTTAACTACATCCAACAATACATTATGCGTTAAGATAATTCCAAATTCTGCAGCAATATGGAAACTGCGTTAAGATAATGAGGAAAGGCTTGCCGGTGATGTAGGAGGAGAAACTTAAATTGAACCAGTATTTTATTCGTAGATGTAAGATAAACCGCCCTAGAATTTTAAAAATTAATGATAAAGATGGATATGCATGATCTTGTAAAAAAATCAATATTTACGGGGAGAAATTTCCAGATTCTGATTTCCCAAAAAAAGATCCATATTAACTTCCATTTAAACAAGGATAAGAAAATCAAAGATTGCGATCATAACATCATATCTCTAATACACACAATCCAGCGTAAATAGATATACAGTTACCTAAATTATGCTCTTAAGGATCATTCATTGACTTTAAAAACAGATAACCTTTAAGATCAATAGGAAAGATACGATTTCGCGACCGAAAAAATAGGAGAGTATTGGCTTCATCCTTTTCCCCCCAAAAGCAGGATGATCACGTTAACTGCTATTTAAACGCAGGCCGCCTGCACATCCGAGAGCAGAATTTGGGCCTTAGAGCACAATTTAAGCGCTCGCTTCTCACAGATCTCCAACTCTGCCTGAACTGCTCCCAACTCAGCTTCATGGCAATGCCTTCATCCGGGTATGTTAACCATAGGCTTCAATATTTTCAATTAGCCGATACTATTAAATTCCATGATTCAAGTATTCAATTTGAGTGTTTGATTTGGAAACCTAAACACGGATCTCAGTTTGATGATAATTTCATCATTGTATGAGATTCTTATTTGGAATTACCTGTTTTAACACTTGTGCATATCATGCACATCATTGAAAATATAGATTTCCACCTACAAAGTGCTATATAGTTTTTCGGTAATTGATACAAAAGGTTACAAACGATTGAGACTACCATGGAAAACTTAGACATTCAATTTTTTTAGAGAGAATGTAGATCACATATCTTATCTGTTTGAAAAATATGCTCCATTTCAATGACATTGTGATCAAATTCTGTTTTCCTGTTTCCACGTATGGCTTACAGGAGCATAGATATCTTTGAAATTGGCGATGATGTGGAGATTAAAGGCTTTGGTCGGTGGCTCGGTACTACATTGCTCGGGGATGTTGTACGTTACTTCGACAGGGAGTTTTACGTGGTCAGGCTGTGGCCCGTCGTCGACCCAGATGAACAACAAGACTTCTCTGAGAATCAAGATGAGTGCCACGTTATTCATCGCCGTTTTCTGCGCAAGCCAATAGACGAGCAGCCAGGACAAGAATACAATGTTGGTGACATCATTGACTGGAACAACGACATCATTGGTTTGAGCGAATTCTGCACAATTCGAAAGGGCATGGTTATTGGCAAGACATTCAGCCTGGAGGAGCATTTGATGGATCCAGATGAACAATGGACATATGACATCCAGTTGGATGGATCAAACGATATCGTGCAGGACTATAATTACCGTATGCGTACTCATCAACCATGGCCATAATGCATTCTCTGTTCAGCTATTCCTTAAAAGGCAACTATAAACTATATCTCAGTAATTTAGACTGCTGTTTTATGTTAACACTATTTCTTAGATGACAGCTATGAGCTATATCAATAATTTCAATTCCTGTTTTATGTTAACTATTAAGTTACGTTGATCTTTATCCAATGTGTGGATATTAAGACCAGCATATTCAGTGGAGATTGAAATAATAAAGATGCTCTCTTTTTGGGTCCATCTATTTACATTTATATAATACTACTGCTAGATAACTTTTAGGATAAAACACCGGTAAACCTAGATACAGAAAAGGGGAGCATGAGAACAACAAAGTACACCAGTTTCTTTTCATATAGATGAAGCAGTTTTTTTTAATTTGGAACACACCATGTAAAATTGTTACACCACATATTCAAAGGAACGTTAAATAAATCCCCTAAGGGTCTTAAGATATATCATTGGGAAAAAAATATTATATTAATATCGAGACTATCTTTGGAGTGCACCAAAGAAGAAAAATGGATAATATCAGGGACATGTTCATAGCATACACCAAGATATTACCCCATTTGAAACATATCGTTCTTCGGTCCATTATATTACTTAATATGGCGCAAATCATTGCAGAGGCTATATTTAAATCTAATATGGAGAAATTTCAGAAAAGTCCTATAACTTAATGCGAATGCATGGACCTATGGATTCTACATGAATCACATAAATTGGAATATATATGGCAATGTAAATTAAATATGAAACGCAAAGAAAACAACTATATTAAATTCACAAGATATCGAGTATCATAACAGCAGATATATATAACATGAGCGCAAAAAAGATATCAACAAAATATATCTTGCATTTCCCTGGTAACCAGTCATAGTAATTTTTAATTTTCACATCCCTTCATTATTAGTTTATGTTTATGTTTCTCAGCTTTATTTTTCTTCAAATGAATAGTATCGTGGATTCTCAAAAGCAATATTTACATTTGTGTATACTATAGTATTTACAGATAATGTCTTCAAGTGGATCAAATTCAAGCGTCGACGACAAAAACCTGGAGACTTTTTGTAATGACACCTACATTGATATGGTGTATCAGCGTATTAATATTTGGTGCCCCGATGGCCGTCTAATATGCCCATTCTGCCATGGAACAGAAGCGCAAAATTCAGACTTCACAGCTCTAAGGCAACATGCAAATAGTATACGACAAATAAACTCAGTGAGAAGATCTGCAGAGGCGATCGCACAACATAATGCACTATTAAAGTACATTGATAGAATACTTACAAATGCAATGTAAACAACGAATGATAAACCCATTTAAAAGTTACTATATTATTGTACATTCAAATAAAGGAAGAATTAATATAGACAAGTCATTCTATAATTTAATAAAAACTCTAAAAATCATGTTTAAAAACTAAGGTTACAAAATGGTTATCTGAAATGCTTTCGCCCGTCCAGCGGACGGGCGAAATTTTCTAGTCTATATCTATAGAAAAAGATGGTTCCTCCAATAACATAAATATTGATCATTAACCTAATTCCTTCCAATTGATTGCATGTTCCTTATTTGCATTTAGTTTAAACTGTAATTGGCAGCAACCTTTCAAAGTCTACAACTCTTCTTCACTTAATTAATTGTGTACGCCACTTGAAATCCCCACCCCCACTTAATTCATAGCCTCCTTGAATCCACCTTCTGACCTTCCACCCCCAATTTACACCTCTTGAATGCATATAAGACAACCATATGGCAAGAGAACAATATCGCCGAAGAACTCAGCCTCTCTCATCAACTCAACATTTACCGCCTCTCTCGCGTGCTGTCAAGAGATGAATATGATCAAGAATGATTTACACAAGCATGTAAAATCAAGATGTGGACTCCAATTTAGCTTACCAGAGCTATGAAAAACCGGGCCACGGCTTTGGAAGATTTAACCAAGTAATGTTGCATCCAAGATTTACGAATGGCCATACGTTCAGCGAAATGATCGCCAGCTGAGATGACTCCGATAAACAACTCGATTGGCCCACCATGAAAAGGCGGGGCCTTCCACTGAGACGACATCTCAAGTTACCTCTGCCGGGCTATACTAGGATGCAGAGTAGGCAACGAGGAAGCGTATACAGATTGCACTTCAACGTCTCCGTATATGTGAAGCCCGGTCGCATCTTCCAAGTCATATCCCTGTCAAATCTAGCAAACAACAATTAGAGGCACCGAAATCGGGTCTTTCTGTGTAACATAGGATTTTAGTACTTTGAATGTGCAAGATTGAGAACTCACGGTACGATAAGGAAACGAAGCAATGTGACGCCCGTCAACATCTAAATGGTAGCCTTCCAAGGCAGTGCTGACTGTAAGAACAAAATACTTGTCCTCAGCAAAAGGATAAGGCCATGTAACTGCATTTTGATGCTCCTGTTTTAGTGTTTGATACACCAAGCGGCTTTCAAGTGGTCTAGAAGGTGATCGTCGTCCCGTAGCCATTCGTCGCAGATTGGATTTCCTTCAACTTCACAGAAGCCAAGAATTCAACCAATCATGAACTTGCTCTTGGTATAAAATAAGTTGTACAAGTACATATAGCTATGAAGCCTCTTGCAACTGAATTTGGATAACTAAAAATTAAGCATGACCACGGTGGTGAGCCTTGACTAAAAAAAATCTAAATGTTCTACCAATACATATTTCGTTCAAAACATAAAAGTCTCAGGAATAACAACGGTCAATTACGAAGAAACACAACGTAAGTTTACGCCAAAAGCCCGTCCAACGGACGGGCACTACTGGCTAGTATATATAATAAAAGAATAATTTCAATAATAATTAAATACAACCACTCTTCTTTCAACGTAATTAATCAATTTTTTTATGTACATATAGTTCGTTCATATACAAAAAAATATAATATAATGTTAAGAAAGAATGATGGAAAAAAATATTGGTAAAAGTTTGAACTTCAGGGATATAAACAACAAACTATCCATAATCAATTGGGATAACTTTATTTTATAATGCTTATGTTTTATAATAGTTTTTCATAGAGACATTTGTACATATATTAAGAAAAATTTCTCAAAACTACTCATATCAATGTAGAGTTAATTACTAATTAATGTAAAAAAGCATATACAACGGTATGAATTATTATAAAGTTAATAATGAAAAAAAATGATAAACAATGTGAAAATAAACAAGTATTGTAAAATAAAATTAGAGAAATTTCGCCCGGTAACCACGAGGTTTTGCAAATTCCGCGTGGTGGCCAAAGTTTTCCGGTATTCCGCATGGTAACCACGAGGTTTTGTAAATTCCGCATAGTAACCTTGGCCTATTATAAAAAGTTAAAATTACATGAATACTTACCCATACTTTCTAATTAATTACACAAATCACCCTATCTTTAGTTTTTTTTAAAAAAAAAAACTATCTACTAATCTATTTTTATAAAACATCTAAATTTATAATTTTAGTATTATATTTTTTTTTATTTACTCTTTTTCCCTGACACTATATACTATTATTTTACAAAATCTTATATTTTTTTTTATAAAAAGAACCACATTTTTCAAATTTGTATAAAAAACAATTCCTTTTTCAAATAAAAAAAATCATACCTAATTTTAAAAAAACTACCATTTCTTATTAACAAAATATAAACTTGATGTTAATTAATAGTTGATCTTTTAAGGTGGTGTTTTTTAAAAGTGGGTGCACTAGTTCAAGTAATTTGTTTCTAAAATATAATAAAATTGTTTTTTCTAAACATAATGTACATATATCATGACATTAAAAATGTGTAAAAGTTATAGGCTTTTATGACATGTACAACTCTAGGAATTTTTTTTAATAATAAATTAACATTTAAAAATAATAAAGATTATATATTGAGTAATACTTTTCATTAGGTTTTATTAAGAAAATAGATTTGATAGTTTTGTTAAAAAAATCTATTTAAATGATATTTCTCATTAGGTATAATAAATTAGTTTGTTTATTTATTTTTTCAACAAACCTATCAAATCTATTTTTATTTTTTAATATAAATTTGAAAATTATGATTCTTTTTTTTAATAATAAACAATGGAAGATTTTGTAAAATAATAATATATAGTGTCATGTAAAAAGAGTAAATAAATTTTTTTATATATATATACATTACTAAAATTATAAAGTTAGTTTTTTTATAAAAATAGATTAGATAGTTAAAAAAACTAAAGATATGGTGATTTGTGAAATTAAGTAGAAAGTATGGGTAAGTTTTTATATAATTTTAACTTTTTATAATAGGCAAGGTTACCACGCGGAATTTGCAAAACCTCGTGGTTACCATGCGGAATACCGAAAAACTTTGGGCACCATGCGGAATTTGCAAAACCTCGTGGTTACTGATATACACATTTATGTTGTGTTTTTAGATGGGGTTTTAGCATACTTTTAGTCTTGTTTTAGGTGCTAAAGTTGGAGTTTGAAGCGTTAGAGAAGGAAGACCCGAGGTACCCTGAAGACCACTTGAAGTTGGAATGAAGAAACGAAGAGTTGACGATTTGTGGCTGGCAGCGACCGCTGCCCCATAGGCGGCGACCGCTGCCTTTTTACCGAGGCGAATTCCCTTTAAAACGCTGTGTTTTGTTTAGTGACCTTTTGGATATTATTTTAGGTCCGGTTTTTATGTATTTTTGGATAGATTGTTTTCTCTTATTTAAGGAGTTTTAGACCCTTTGTTTAGACCTAGTTTTTGAGTTTGGAATTATTTTGTATTTTGGAGATCTATGGAGAACTAAGCTTCTTTGCTTAGACAGACAATTGAAGTGTTCGTTCTGATTCAGTTGTGAGATTTCTAATTCCTTATCGATTGCATGGATTTTATCTCTTCTCTTGCTTGAATTGCCATTGACTTGTTTCAATAAGTTCTAGTGTGATCATCTAGGATTTATTGTTATTAGGTTATTGCTAGATTTAGAGTGTTATTGGTTGAGCATCTCTAATTGATAAGTAGCAACTGCATCGTGCTAATATCTGGTTGTGTTAGTTTTATGCATAAGAGAATTGATTTGCATTCTAGGGTAAAAGCTGGTTGTTTTATCTTAGTTTGTATCCAATTATATTCCTGTTGTTGAATGCTGCTAGTTAGATTGAATCTTGATAGTTTCATGATTATTTATCTAGTTAGGGTTAATAGTATCTGGTTGTGCTATTAATTACTTTTGAAAAGGAATTGGAATTTCCATTGCATAGATATTGAATGAAATCAATGATCAACTTGTCAAGCGAATGCGGATATTTGTTTGTCTAAGTGTTTCCAAATACTGATTAATAAACTCTCGAATTCGAATGATTTGCATGTTAGTGTGTGAATTAAACCAATAAACCCCCCTTGTTACTTCTGTTTGACACAGACTTCACTACTAAAGATAACCTGTCTCCTTGTGGAATCGACCCTTACTTGCTTTATACTTTGGTTTGAGTTAGTTTGGTTTTCTTGCATAATTGTGGTTTAAAGACGACTAAATCACCGTTATCAGTTACCGGGTGGAATTTCCCATAAAATTATACTTCCTCCGTCCCATTTTGTTTGTCCCATCTTTGTTTCCATCGTCCTAAAATGTTTGTCCTCTTTCCTTTTATATCAACAATTTCTTACGATTTTACCCACCTTTTCTTCTATTTTAGACAATGTGTATTGTAGGACAAACAATATGAGACGGAGGAAGTATTGCATTTACAACTATTACGAAACGGAGTAGAAATTCGATCTATATAATAATAATAATAATAATAATAATAATAATAATAATAATAATAATAATAATAATATAGAATCCTAGAGGGGGCACTTGCCCCCGCTGGGCCCATGCTCGGTCCGCCCCTGCATGGACCCGAGGTAGCCGGGTAGGGATGGGTGAGAATATATGACTATGGGTCCAACTTACGAGGAATCGCCGGTTTCAGAACTTGATCGAACCTCAACATGGTTTCGGTAGACCTAGACCTCCTTTGGTTGCAAGGTACAGTATTTGAGAGTCACATAAGTGATTGACCCGTACCAGGCTCGTAACTGAATCTATATATGGCTTGACCGACTTATTATTTTATTTAACTCAAGCGAAGACTTTATATGCAGCCAACAAGTGTTAGGGGTGTGAATTCGAATATATCCGATCCGAAGTCTCGAATATCCAAAAGAAATTGCCTAAAATTGTGATCCGTATCCGATCCATATTTACCCGGATATCCGAGAAGATGTATCCATTTGGATCGGATATCACGGATATCCGAACTATCCATTTTGATAAAACAATAAATTAATTTAAACCAAAATTCAAAGCGGATCAGCGTAAAATCGGTTCGGATTCCAATTAAACTTTTGCTTACTAGGTACAAAAGTTAATTTAAACCTACTTAATGTTCAAATTATGATATTATTTATAAATTAGAATCAAATTCATTATATTATTTAAATTATAGATTAGATTTTAATAATATATATGTTGATACCAGGAACCGTCAACGCGGTAATCAAAACACAATATGTCCAAGTATAGATTTCTCGAGATGGCGTCAAAACCCTAGACTATGCGGCCATCGCGATCGTGTACTCCGCTGACCAGGTCAGTGATTCTTACAGGGTCGACTCCCAACAAAACGGAGGTCCGGCCCCGGGGGTTGCGCTCACCGCGCTCACCACCACGTCCCATCCACGCAAGTGGGCGGGCGGCAACGTCCCATCAGGCGGGCGGTGGGCGGCAGCGTCCCATCCGCGCAAGTGGGGGGCGGCAACGTCCCATCCCGATCCCTTATTGGCCAGCTCCGCGGCTGCCGCCTCGGGAGCCAACCACACAGCGCCACGTACCTGGGCGGCTCCCGTCCCACATCGGCATCTCGCTCCAACCCAGCCCAAACCTCCACTATAAATAGCGGGCTCAATGCGCCAGAACGAGGATCAGAAAAACCTCGCGAATCACACACACTAGATCTCGAGCTAAGATCATTGTTGTAGCCCGATACATCTAAACGCGATAGAGAATCTCAGTCTATTGTAATCCAACAAGCTAAATACAAAATATCCCTCACACTACCCTCATCGCGTTGAACACCACTAGCGACTACATACTTTCCACCCCTCCGTCTGTTGACTCGGTTGAGTTCAAACATTGTGCTCTCATCGCGTTCACCACATATCCAGGTTTTCGGACTTCAACATTGGCGCCGTCCGTGGGGAGCTTCTTCAAACTAAGCAGGCACCGTTTCAACCGACGCAGAGTGATGGACGCTAACAGCAACAACGCTTACTACGCCGACGGCGCAGCCTTCGGGATGCAGCCGCCACCTCCGTGGTATTACGGGTCGCCGCCCGTACCGCAACCACAGGCCGTGCCAGGGTGGAACCCAGGCTTTCAGCAGGGTTTCCAGCCGCAGGCCCCATTCCAGGGGTATGTCCACGCGCAGTACTTTCAAGAGTACGCACCCGCGCAGGAGCCCTATGTGGAGGAATACGCCACCACCAACGGGAACCCGACCGGCCAGGAGGTGGACCAGGACGCTCCCAACACGTTATCACCTCCAAACCCCAACTTCCAAGGCTACGTTCCCGCGTACCATTACGGCCAAGGGGCGTATCCCATGTAGCACGGCCAGGACGCTTGCCCAATGCCCCACCAGCCGTACGTGCCCGCTTACGCCGCGGGTTACGGGCCGGGTCAGGCATACCACACCCCGCCTCCAGGAAGCTCGATTGAGGACATGAGCATATCGCGAGGACGCTCTACCTCTCGTTCCCTGTCCACACGCTCCGGCTTCCGGAGCAACATGCTGGTGGATGACCGCGGCACCTCTTATGGAAGCCCCTTCGCCGACTTCATACAAGAGGAGCCCATGCCCAAGGGATTCCAGAATCCGTCAACAGCACTACAATTCGACGGCACGAAGGACCCGGGAGAACATGTCAAGCAGTTCTTCGCGCACATGACGTTTAACACTTATAATGACGCCATGTACTGTCGGGTTTTTCCCTCCACCCTCAAGGCTGCCGGGATGAGATGGTTTACTAACCTCCCGGTAGGTTCCATCAGGTCTTTTAAGGATCTGACGAGGCGCTTCATGTCCCATTTCAGTGGGTCACGAACGCGCATGAAGACGACAAAGAATCTCATGGGCGTGACGCAAGGAGAGGAGGAGACCTTGGCGGCCTTTTTCACCCGGTTCGTCAACGCGGCGTCGGAGGTGCCTCACCTCAACGATACCTCTGCCCGCGACATGCTGATCCACAACCTCCGCGACGGAACATTCAAGGTCAAGATGTGTGGGAAGACCCTGCACACCTATGAAGATGCTTGCGACGCCATCACCAAACGCGTCTTCGCCGAGGATGCGGCAGGAAAGCCCGCACAGGACCGCGGCAAAGGAAAGGCCAAAACCACCCCGGAGGCCCTCACCATATCCACCACACCAACAAAGCCTCAGGGAGGACAGCGCGGTGGCCATGGCCGTGGTGGAGGCCGTCGTGGTCGCGGGTATCAGGGATACCGCGGGCCACGCAATAACCGCGGTGGAAACGGGCCATACAACAACGACCCATACACCGGGGCTACCACCACGGCTCTCGGACCCCGCAACGACGGTGGGCGGCCCCCGCATGCAAATACTTTGGCCGGCGCCGCGCCCGCGAGGGGGGAGGTCAACCAAAACGACCCCAACCTCTACATCAACACCATCGCTGGGGGTTCCACCCTCGCGGGGTCTAGTGGCGGGGAAAGGAAGCGTTACGCTCGCGCCTCGACCTCCGGAGGCTCCATCAACAGTTTGGGCGCGTCGGGAATCCCTCATGCCGACATCACCTTCCGACCTAGCGATTCCCGCGAGCTCATCACTCCGCACACAGATCCTCTGGTTGTGCACGCGGTTATCGCCACCAAGATTGTCAAGAGAATCATGGTGGACACAGGAGCGTCGGTGGACATCCTGTACTACGACGCGTTCGCACAGCTGGGCATCTCCCCCTCCACGCTCCTTCCTTACGCCGGGAAACTCACATGCTTTTCCGGCAACGAGGTCGACGTCGCGGGGTTGGTCACTCTGGACATGACCCTGGGGGACAGCAAAGACGCCCGTCGGACAGAGCCCATCGAGTTCAATGTCGTCCGGCTCCCCTCCATCTACAACGCGATAATGGGGCGGACTTCGTTGATGAAGTTCCAGGCCGTCGCGTCCATTTACCACTTAGTGTTGAAGTTCCCCGTGGAGGACCGGGTCGGAGTTGCCCAAGGCCAACAGATTGAGGCACGAAAGTGCTATGAGGCGTCAACCCGCGCTCGCCCTGCCGCGTATGTTATAACGGGCGGTGCCAGCGCGGAGTTGGACGTACGACAAGAGCGGGAGCGCGAGCCTCTCGGAGACTTTGAGAAGATTGCCATCGTCCCTTTTCCCGACACGGCCGAGAAACTTTATGTCGGGGATTGCATGACCGGGGCGGACGCCGAAGGCCTGCAAAATCTCCTGGCCCGTTCTCGCGATGTGTTCGCGTGGACGGCGACGGACCTAAAGGGCGTCCCTCCCGAGGTGGCGCTGCACTCGCTCCGAATAAGCCCGGGGTCCCGGCCCGTCTGTCAAAGGCGCCGGAAGACTAACGAGGAGCGCGCCAGCGCGTCAAATGAGGAGCTTGAGAAGCTCCTGCGCGCCAACTTCATCCGCGAGGTCAAGTATCCTACTTGGCTCTCCAATGTCGTGATGGTGAAGAAGTCCAACGGGAAGTGGCGGATGTGTGTCGACTTCAAGGACCTCAACAAAGCCTGCCCCAAGGACAGCTACCCCCTGCCCTCCATTGATGATCTGGTCGACTCCACCGCCGGCCATACCGCGCTGAGCTTCCTCGACGCCTACTCCGGCTACAATCAGATAGCCATGGATCCTCTGGATCAGGAGTCCACCGCGTTCATTACACAACGCGGGACTTTCTGTTACAGGGTGATGCCCTTCGGTTTGAAGAACGCGGGGGCCACTTTCCAGCGCCTGGTGGATCATGTATTCCGGAAGCAGCTGAAGCGCAGCGTCTCGGCTTACGTCGACGACATTGTAGTCAAGAGCCACAGCGCGCAGGAGCACCTGGCCGATCTGGCCGAGATTTTCCAAACCCTACGCGCCCACCGAATGAGCCTAAACCCAGAGAAATGCGTCTTCGGGGTGAAATCGGGGAAATTCCTCGGATTCATGATCAGCGCGAGGGGGATAGACGTCAATCCCGCCAAGGTTGCCGCGGTGTTGGAACTGCGCTCACCAGCTTCACGCAACGAGGTCCAGCGACTGGCGGGTGCGGTAAATTATCTTGGCCGTTTCTGCTCCGGGTTGTCGGACCGCGCTCTCCCTTTCTTCTCTTGTCTCAAGAGCACCACCACCTTCATCTGGACAGAGGAGATGGAGAGCGCGTTCCAGGCTCTGAAGGTCTACCTCGCCAATCTTCCGACGCTCTCCCCGCCCGTCCCGGGTGAGGACCTACAACTGTACATAGCCGTGAGCCAGCATACGGTCAGCGCGGTCCTCGCCCGCGATTTCAGTTACCCGGTGTACTTCACCAGCAGGGTGCTGCAGCCGGCGGAACAACGGTACTCGCCCGCGGAGAAGATGTCTCTGGCCGTTGTGGTGGCGGCAAGGAAATTGCACCCCTACTTCCAGGCGCACCCCATCCAGGTCCTCTCGGACCTCCCTCTGCGCCAAATCCTGCACCAACCCGCGTTGTCGGGAAGAATGACCAAATGGGCGGTCGAGTTGTCGGAATTTGACATCTCGTACTACCCTAGGACCGCGATCAAGGCGCAGGCCCTTGCCGACTTCGTCGTAGAGGTCACCTTCCCCGACACGGACGAGAGCCCCGACGAGTGGAGGGTCTTCGTTGACGGCTCGCACTGCGACCTGGGGTCGGGTGCGGGGGTGGTCCTGGAGGGACCCTCCTATGCGTCCGAGCATGCCCTCAACTTCGGCTTTGAGGCAACCAACAACGAGGCCGAGTATGAGGCGGTGATCGCGGGAATTGAGATGGCCTTACTAGTGGGTGCACGAAGGATAAGGGTCTTCACAGATTCCGAGCTAGTTGCGCGCCAGGTCGGGGGCCAGTACGAGTGTACCACGGGGTTTCTGCCCCAATATCGCGCCAAGGTCAAGGCGTTGATCGCCTGCCTCGAGACTTTCGCCATTGAATCCATACCGCGTGCGGCAAATGCCAAGGCCGACGCACTGGCCAAGTTGGGTTCCGCCCTCCCGCCTGAGGTCGGCAACAAGGTCGTGGTCGAGAGGAAGATGCAACGCGGTGTGACCGGCGCGGTGTTCGCGCTGGCCACGGACGGATGGATGGCTCCCATAATCCGATATATCCAAACCGGGGAGTTGCCCCAAGATGATGCCATAAGCGCGCGCAAGCTCAAGCTCAAGGCGGCACGGTACTGCATCGAGGGCGACAAGTTGTATCGCCGCGGCTACGCGGAGCCCAACCTGCTCTGCGTAGACGAGGCCACAGTCTTCGAGGTCCTCGAGGAGGTACACGAAGGCATATGCGGAGGTCACCCGGGCTGGCGGACTTTGGTCCACAAGATAGTCCGGATGGGGATCTATTGGCCTACCCTGCGCCGCGATGCGGCGGCATACGTGCAAAAGTGTGACAAGTGCCAGCGCTATGAGAACATCCAGCACGCTCCGGCGCGAGAGCTACGCGGCATCCAGCCGGCCTACCCGTTCGCGATGTGGGGCATGGACATCCTTGGCCCTTTCCCTAAGGCCGCCGGGCAGGTGCAGTTCATCCTGGTCCTGGTCGATTACTACACCAAGTGGGTGGAGGCCGAGGCCATGGCACGAATCACAAGCGCGAAGGTATGCGGGTTCCTCTGGAAAAATGTGGTTTGTCGTTTCGGCGTCCCCATCGCGATAATGACAGACCACGGCCCTCAGTTCGACAGCGAGGAGACGCGTGACTTTTGCGCCAGTTTGAGCATAGAGTTGAAGTTTTCTTCGGTTGCACAACCTCAGTCCAACGGACTCGTGGAAAATGTGAACGCGAGGATACTCGACGACCTCCGCCGCAGGCTGGACGGCGTGCAGGGCCGGTGGGCAGAGTTGTTCCCCTAGTTTTATGGACAAACCGCACCACACCGCGCCGAGCAACAGGCGAGACACCTTTCGCGATGGCTTACGGCAGTGACGCCGTCGTACCCATCGAGTCCATGCTGCCCATAGAGCGTGTCGCGGGGTACGATCAGTTCACCAACGACGAGGCTCTCAAAGTGGAAATGTACCTGTGCGATGAGCGCCGAGAGGCGGCGGAGCTGCGGTCAGCTGAGTACAAAAGAAGGACCGCGGCGTACTACAACATTAGGGTCAAGCCCCGCGGCCTCAAGGAGGGCGATTTGGCCCTCCGAAGGACCGACGGGGGCAAGCTTGACGCGAAATGGGAGGGCCCTTACCGCCTCTCCAAGGAAGTCGTCCCGGGGGCCTTCAAACTCACAGATCCGACGACGAGACAAACTCTCGCCAAGACATGGGATGAGGCACGCCTCAAGAAATACTATGTGTAAAACGAGACAACTATCGTGCACTGTCCAAGAAATACTATGTGTAAAACGAGACAACTCTCGCCAAGCGGTCGGTTGTAATGTCCTGATCCCACATGTTGTTTTCATATGAATAAAACGAGACAACTATCGTGCACTGTCCAAATAATGAATCTATCGTTACGGGAAACCCAAGTTGTCGTCCTCGCTCGGGGTTTGTCCGCTAACGCGCGCGATGCGCATAGGCGCACTCGAGGCTTACGGCTACGCCGCTCGTAGTTGCATAAAGCCTTAAAACATCAAAAACTCCACAGTCGTTAGGGAAACCCGAGTTGCCGTCCTCGCTCGGAGTTGTCTGCTAACGCGCGCGATGCGCATAGGCGCACTCGAGACTTACGGCTACGCCGCTCGTAGTTGCATAAAGCCTTAAAACATCAAAAACTCCACAGTCCTTAGGGAAACCCGAGTTGCCGTCCTCGCTCGGGGTTGTCCGCTAACGCCCGCGATGCGCATAGGCGCACTCGAGACTTACGGCTACGCCGCTCGTAGTTGCATAAAGCCTTAAAACATCAAAAACTCCACAGTCGTTAGGGAAACCCGAGTTGCCGTCCTCGCTCAGGGTTGTCCGCTAACGCGCGCGATGCGCATAGGCGCACTCGAGACTTACGGCTACGCCGCTCGTAGTTGCATAAAGCCTTAAAACATCAAAAACTCCACAGTCGTTAGGGAAACCCGAGTTGCCGTCCTCGCTCGGAGTTGTCTGCTAACGCGCGCGATGCGCATAGGCGCACTCGAGACTTACGGCTACGCCGCTCGTAGTTGCATAAAGCCTTAAAACATCAAAAACTCCACAGTCGTTAGGGAAACCCGAGTTGCCGTCCTCGCTCGGGGTTGTCCGCTAACGCGCGCGATGCGCATAGGCGCACTCGAGACTTACGGCTATGCCGCTCGTAGTTGCATAAAGCCTTAAAACATCAAAAACTCCACAGTCGTTAGCGAAACCCGAGTTGCCGTCCTCGCTTGGGGTTGTCCGCTAACGCGCGCGATGCGCATAGGCACACTCGAGGCTTACGGCTACGCCGCTCGTAGTTGCATAAAGCCTTAAAACATCAAAAACTCCACAGTCGTTAGGGAAACCCGAATTGCCGTCCTCGCTCGGAGTTGTCCGCTAACGCGCGCGATGCGCATAGGCGCACTCGAGACTTACGGCTACGCCGCTCGTAGTTGCATAAAGCCTTAAAACATCAAAAACTCCACAGTCGTTAGGGAAACCCGAGTTGCCGTCCTCGCTCGGGGTTGTCCGCTAACGCGCGCGATGCGCATAGGCGCACTCGAGACTTACGGCTACGCCGCTCGTAGTTGCATAAAGCCTTAAAACATCAAAAACTCCACAGTCGTTAGGGAAACCCGAGTTGCCGTCCTCGCTCGGGGTTGTCCGCTAACGCGCGCGATGCGCATAGGCGCACTCGAGGCTTACGGCTACGCCGCTCGTAGTTGCATAAAGCCTTAAAACATCAAAAACTCCACAGTCGTTAGGGAAACCCGAGTTGCCGTCCTCGCTCGGAGTTGTCCGCTAACGCGCGCGATGCGCATAGGCGCACTCGAGACTTACGGCTACGCCGCTCGTAGTTGCATAAAGCCTTAAAACATCAAAAACTCCACAGTTGTTAGGGAAACCCGAGTTGCCGTCCTCGCTTGGGGTTGTCCGCTAACGCGCGCGATGCGCATAGGCACACTCGAGGCTTACGGCTACGCCGCTCGTAGTTGCATAAAGCCTTAAAACATCAAAAACTCCACAGTCGTTAGGGAAACCCGAGTTGCCGTCCTCGCTCGGAGTTGTCCGCTAACGCGCGCGATGCGCATAGGCGCACTCGAGACTTACGGCTACGCCGCTCGTAGTTGCATAAAGCCTTAAAACATCAAAAACTCCACAGTCGTTAGGGAAACCCGAGTTGCCGTCCTCGCTCGGGGTTGTCCGCTAACGCGCGCGATGCGCATAGGCGCACTCGAGACTTACGGCTACGCCGCTCGTAGTTGCATAAAGCCTTAAAACATCAAAAACTCCACAGTCGTTAGGGAAACCCGAGTTGCCGTCCTCGCTCGGGGTTGTCCGCTAACGCGCGCGATGCGCATAGGCGCACTCGAGGCTTACGGCTACGCCGCTCGTAGTTGCATAAAGCCTTAAAACATCAAAAACTCCACAGTCGTTAGGGAAACCCGAGTTGCCGTCCTCGCTCGGAGTTGTCCGCTAACGCGCGCTATGCGCATAGTCGCACTCGAGACTTACGGCTACGCCGCTCGTAGTTGCATAAAGCCTTAAAACATCAAAAACTCCACAGTCGTTAGGGAAACCCGAGTTGCCGTCCTCGCTCGGGGTTGTCCGCTAACGCGCGCGATGCGCATAGGCGCACTCGAGACTTACGGCTACGCCGCTCGTAGTTGCATAAAGCCTTAAAACATCAAAAACTCCACAGTCGTTAGGGAAACCCGAGTTGCCGTCCTCGCTCGAGGTTGTCCGCTAACGCACGCGATGCGCATAGGCGCACTCGAGACTTACGGCTACGCCGCTCGTAGTTGCATAAAGCCTTAAAACATCAAAAACTCCACAGTCGTTAGGGAAACCCGAGTTGCCGTCCTCGCTCGGGGTTGTCCGCTAACGCGCGCGATGCGCATAGGCGCACTCGAGACTTACGGCTACGCCGCTCGTAGTTACATAAAGCCTTAAAACATCAAAAACTCCACAGTCGTTAGGGAAACCCGAGTTGCCGTCCTCGCTCAGGGTTGTCCGCTAACGCGCGCGATGCGCATAGGCAAAACCTATTTCTACTCGCCTGGTGTCTAGCGCGGTCCTAGCACCTAGCGGGGCATGGGGTTGAGTACGGCGAGTTTTCGCAAAACCTATTTCTACTCGCCTGGTGTCGAGCGCGGTCCTAGCACCTAGCTTGGCATGGGGTTGAGTACGGCGAGTTTTCGCAAAACCTATTTCTACTCGCCTGGTGTCAAGCGCGGTCCTAGCACCTAGCTTGACATGGGGTTGGGTACGGCGAGTGCCCAAAAACAAATCAAAGATAAAAGGGAAACAAAATTCGCGGTAAACTAATCTCAAGGCCGCGCTGCGGCAAATAGGTTTTTGACGCTTACTTCGCGTCAAAGTTAAAAACAATTACAGATATTGTTTGGGCCTCACGGGCCAGACAAAACCAGTTCAACAAAAAACAAAAAAAAAAGAGTAATAATAATAACAAACAAGCAGCAGATCTTCAAGCTTGGCAGAGAAGGGCTTCAGGCCTCGGGAGCATTGACCGCGGTTTCGGAGGCAGGAGGGTCCTCAGGGGCTGTTTCCTTGTCAACCTCAGCGGCTGGGGGTTCGGGGTTGGCATTCGAGGCATCAGTTCCCTCTGCGTTGTCCTCCTCGACCCCCGCCGGCGGCTTCGCCACCCCTTTCTCCCAAACAACTCCCATTTTGCGCTGGAGGTCGGGGGCGAAGTACTTGACTTTGTACCTCTCCACATACTGCAAAGCCGCGGTGACTGCACTAAGAGCTTGGACCGCTCTCGCATCCTCAACGCGACGATCCATGTACTCTCGCGACTTGAGGAACTCGGGCACCGCGTTCAAAGCCAGGGCCTGGGCCTCCTCCAGTTGCCGATGCTGCTTTGCAGTAGTGGCCTTGAGCCCCGCCGCCTCCTTTCTGGCCGCCGCAAGCTGGGTCTTGACCGCCTTGAGCTCTTCTGCGTTCTGCTCAGCCCGTGCGTGCGCCTCCGCAAGACTCGCTTCGGCCGCCTCCTTGGCCTTGGTCGCCTCTCCCAAGTGGGTCTCTGCCGCGCGCAAACGTTCGGGGAGGTAGTTCATCCACGCGTTGACCTGCCAATGAAAACATATCGTTAGCCCGGGTAAAAGTTACAAGAGGACGGTAATAAAAAAAATAATAAAGACACATACCATATGGCCATATTTCATGCACTCCCCTCCGATCTCTGCCGCGTCGAGGGTGCCGAACCATATTTCAACGAGGGCCAGTACTCCTCGTAGGAGTACTGGCCCTCGTTGAAGGTCCCCCACGCCGGCCCGGGGCAGGCGAAGCCTGCCACCTCGGCCCTTCGGGACCAATGGCGGCGATGGCCGGCGCCCGTCACAATCTGGGCAGAGCCCTTCGCGAGGGGCTCGGGAGGTTGGTCCTCGACGCGAGCCAGTCCCTTCTTGGACTTCTTAGCGGCCACGCCCTCGGCATGGCCCGCGTCCTCCAGGCCCTTGCGCTTCGAAGCGTCCCCCATCACACGTTTACCCTTGTCTGCGGGGTCTTTACCCGATGGACCGGGCGTGCCTTTCGCGGTTACGCCTTTCTGGCCCCCGGCCTTAGCTGTAGTGGGCGTGCCAGCGGCTGCCGCGTTAGAGGGGGCAGTGAGAGCCTCGAATACGTCCATCTCTGCAAAAACAAAATAAGTCGCAAACATTTAGATTAAACGCGTTAAAACAATAAACGAGGCACGCAAATAAAATAAGACATGCAAGAAAGATAAGAATACCCTCGCCCTCGGGCACCGGGGACGGGGGATCTGATGAAGGCACCACGTTCTCCCGGGGCGGTGCCGGCCTCAGACTGAGCCCAGCGCGTTCAAGACGCTCTTGTGTTATCCAAGCACTTTGCTCCCTTTTAGAAGGCGCGGCAAAGGCTTTCTTCGCCGCGGCGGCTATTTGCGTGGCACCGCGCCTACGCTTGTAGGGGCGGAACCTATCAGCAATGAGGGGGCAGAGCATAACGTCGCCCTTGAAGTCGTGCACAATAAACCATTTTTCCCTCCACCGCGGTCCAACGTTGGAGGGAGTTGATCGGTCCGGGATCGGAGGTCTCACAATTTAAATTTATAAAACCGAACCTCAAAATTGTAGTAAAGAGGTAGGGTGTCGAACACACGGGAGTTCGTGTGTCGAGTGTACCCGGAAGCACTTAAGAAGGGATGAAAACAAGGTAAAAACAAAGGAAAAGCAAAGGGAAATCACCTCGGACCGACACAGGTCACTTCGGTCCGAGGGTGGATCGAGGTCAATTTGGCCGGGACCGACGTTGATGCAAGTCGGGCCCGAGGTACTGGGTACTTCGATTTAGCAAACTTGGTAGATCGGTCTTGGGTTTTTGGGTTCCACACCTAGCTAAACTTGGATATTCTTCCCCAACTCAACCAATAAGAGCTTGATCTTAGTGAGATCGAGGTTGATCACCCCAAATCTCTCCAATCTACACTTCGACCCAAGGGAGTTTTCACTCTCCTTCGATGTTAGGTCTAGCAATTGGGATCGAGATGGCTTTCGCTTTTACTCTTACCAATCACAAGCCCTAAGCCCCTTGTTTTCACAAGAGAATTGAAGCTTAGTGTAGAGAGGATTCACAAATCAAGCAATCAAGGCTATGGAATTGGGGTTTTCTACCCAAATCTAACTAAGGGCTTCCCCCATAGCCCAAGACTATGGAATCTACTCCATCAAGTAAGAGAAAAACGAAATCAAAAGGGTAATCAAACAAATCTCAGTCATCATCATCAAATCAAGCTCCAATTTCATTCAAAACCAAAGTGTCTACAAAATCCAAGCTCCAATTCTACTAAATCAAGGGAAATTAAAGTACAAAACTCACTAGACCTCTCTCTTCTCCCACGATCTCCTCTTCTCTTCCTTCCTCCTTCTTCTCCTTGCCCTCCAAATCTTCCAAAGAGCCTTTAGAGAGTGATTTGGTTGTGATCTATCCTACTCCTTCATTCCCCCCCTTCTTAGTGCTCTCACATCACCTCTATTTATAGCCTTCTAAGGATTGGGGACCAAGGAATCCCAATTTAGAAAGGGGCAAATGTGGAAAGTTACTAAAAATATGCCTTGGGGAGCAATCAACAAATTGCCGACTTAGGACCGACACGGAGGGACATCGGGCCCGACGTTGCTCAACCTCGGTCCTGTGCGCTGGGTGCTCGATCTCGGGCCCGACGTGGTGTACATCGATCTTGGGCCTCGATCCTTGCCTTCTTCCTTGGTTTCCTTTAGCTCCTCTTCATCCTTAGCTTGGCTCTTGCATTCCTTGATTTGGCTCCTTCCTTAGCTCCTCGAAATCGCTCTCATTCTTGCCATTTTACCTACAAAAACACATAAATTCGCATAGTCTCCGACTCTTGAAGAAAACCGGGAACTAGGCTAAAAAGGGAACGAAACTACAAAGAAGAGAATGAAAAACACATATTTACAAAGGAAATTAACCACTAAAACACCACCAAAACGAGAGACATCAGAATACCCCATACTTAAACTTGCTTGTCCTCAAGCAATAACAAAGTAAGCAAGACCGAAGCACAATCTTCAAGTAAAGCCTCATATGAAAAATCAAATAAGCACAAGTGATAGATATGCTAGCAAGATTATGTCATCACACATGATCAAGTGTTCAAGGAATGAAGTCTAATGCAAAAAAGCCTCACTTTAGGTATGTGGAAATGTGTATCACTCATCATGTGTTTAGGCTTAATAATGAACACTCATACTCAAAATCATGCAAGTAAAGACTTTACCATTGAAGCTAATATCACCAATTCCTCCACCTAGAGATGCCTATTACAATGCACACAAAGAATATGAACTTGGCTCAATGGAGGTCCTCAAAGAGGTTCCATTCGGCCGGGTTGTAATGGGGCTTTTGGTATTTCTCAAGGTAGGAATCATTTTGGTCTTGTGGTGCTTACAATGGGGATTGAACTTTCCTAGTCTCTCACCAAACTCTCCAAATTTCTTCCACTTTCAACTTCACTCTTCCAAAAGACTTTGATTTTCTTTTTCAACCCACACTTTTCACTAAACATTCCACTTCATCTTTGCACTACACTTTTTGTTGGATTTTTCTCACTTTTGCACTTGGACCGACTTTGAACTCACATCGGGCCCGAGGTCCCTTTGAACTCGGTCCGAACCATTTCTTTTCACACTTAAGCACTTTGCTTTCTTTCCACTTTCGATCCACTATTTTTCCAACTTTTCTTTCTTTCACAACAAAGATGCACTACCCACTTGATTTATAACTCCATTTCTTTACCCTTCACCAAAGAGAATCTCAACTCTCCAAATATTCTTCCAAACCTCTCACTAAAGTCCAATCCCATGAGGGTCAAGTCATATAGGCTAGGAATCATATTTTTTTGAGGAGTTTCAAACAAAGGTCTAAGGCTAAAACGGGGCTACAAACAACGGTTTATCTTCAAGGTAGGATATGAAAGTTTTGTGACTAAATGAAATAAAGTTCAAATCAATGTGACAAAGCATAGAACAAATCTCATATTGGTCTTGGAAAATAGATAAACACCTCAATAGCAAGTTTTACTAAGCATGCTTGAGCTAATCACACACGAAAATGAGGGATATGCAATATGAACAAACATCCCTAAAATGGCCAAAAATCATCTCACAAGGTTCACTCTAGCTTAGTTGCATCAAATTTCATCCAAGAACTCATGTGCTCAATAAAAACATGCAAGATATCATATCACATTAAAAACAACATCCATTTAGAGGCTAAACTATCCAAAAATATGCAAAGGAATTTACATGCTCACATCATCATTAGCCTTCATTTGGACATCTAAGATGGGAATTCCTAGTCAAAAACAAAATCTTTTTGTTGTTTTTCAACCGAAATTTTTCACATTTTTATGCATTTTTCGAAAATTTTCTCAAAGAAAAAGACAAACTCATCCATTCATGCCATAAAATCAATCATCATTCATCATGCATCTCATGCCACTATCCAAAAGAAAACATCCCATAAACAAGAAACAAACAAAAGCAACAAGCGACCTAAACATGGAATTAATGAGCAACTAACCCACCCCATACTTAAAACTTTTGATGTCCCCATCAAAACTCAAAAGTAAAGAGAGAAGAGTAAAGAAGACTCACAATTCCTTATTTCCAAATGGCTCGATGAGGCTTAGTTCGATAAGAGTAGAGCCCAAGAGGCTCTCACTTCTTCGCTCGGGTCAATCTTGTCATAATATTTCTTCACTCTATGACCATTTACCCGAAAAGTCCTTCCATCATTATCTATCAAATCAACCGCTCCTTGAGAATGTATGTGATGTACTACAAACGGTCCGCTCCACCTCGTCCGAAGCTTGCCCGGGAAGAACCGAAGTCGTGAATTAAAGAGAAGCACCTTGTCTCCCACTTGGTAAGCCTTCGGGACCAACATCCTATCATGCCATTTCTTTGTTTTCTCCTTGTATAACTTGGCATTCTCGTAGGCCCTCAAACGCAACTCCCCTAACTCATGTAGGTCTAAGAACCTCTTTTCTCCGGCCAAATTCACGTCCCAATTCATCTCCTTTAAAGCCCACTTGGATCTATGCTCCAATTCTACCGGAAGGTGGCACGCCTTGCCATACACCAAGTTGAATGGTGTAGTCCCAAGAGGCGTCTTGAAGGCGGTCCTATAAGCCCATAGTGCATCATCAAGTTTGGATGACCAATCTTTCCTTGACTTAGACACCGTCTTCTCCAAAATTGCCTTGATTTGACGATTTGAAACTTCCACTAGACCACTTGTTTGAGGATGGTAAGGTGTAGCAACTCGGTGAGACACCCCATACTTAATCAACACATTCTCAAAGCATCTCTCAATGAAGTGAGGACCTCCATCACTAATAAGCACCCTTGGCACTCCAAATCTCGAGAAGATGTTGCTCTTCAAAAACTTCATCACCACTTTTGCATCATTGGTTCTCGTTGGAATGGCTTCTACCCACTTGGAGACATAATCAACGGCCACTAATATGTACTTGTACGGGCCCGACGTTGGGAAAGGTCCCATGAAGTCGATCCCCCACACATCAAAGAGCTCCACTTCTAGAATTCCGGTTTGCGGAGTCTCATGTCTTCTTGACAAGTTCCCTTCTCTTTGGCACTCCTCACATCTCTTCACAAACTCATGCACATCCTTGAACATGGTTGGCCAATAAAACCCACATTGAAGAATCTTGGCCGTTGTTTTGGAACTCTTAGCATGTCCCCCGGTTGGCAAAGAGTGACAATGGCGAATAACACTTTCAACCTCCTCACTTGGAATGCATCGTCTATAAATTCTATCACTACCCTCCTTGTATAAATATGGATCATCCCAATAATATTGCCTAGCATCATGCAAGAATTTCTTCCTAGCCGAGTAAGACAAATTTGGTGGGATCACTCCTCCTACAACAAAGTTAGCAAAATCCGCAAACCAAGGAGCAATCCTTCGTTTTGTGGAGTTAATAGACAATAGACAAGTAGGAGATGAAGGTTTAATGGACTTAAGATGTGAAGGAATTGAGACCGAGTGAAGGATCTTACTTGTTTCCATGGACCGACATTGCAAGGTGTTGAGTCCGACATGTGTTGTCGTCGATCGAGTCGAGCAAGTACAGGTTTCATTTTGGATCGATGTAGTGAACCTCGGGTCCGAGGTACTGGGCATCTCGGTCCGGCTTTCCATACTTCGGGCCCGACATTCTGGGTTGGTCGGTCCATTCTTCTTGCTATTCATTAGACCTTCATCCGCCCTCATGTCATCAATTTCCACACCATCTCCCATCTCTTTCAAGTACTCCATGGGCAACCGGGATAGATGATCGGCCACCAAATTCTCCGAACCCACTTTATCCTTAATCTCATGGTCAAATTCTTGAAGAAGAAGCATCCATCTCAAGAGCCTTGGTTTTGCATCCTTCTTCTTCATGAGGTACTTGATTGCCGCATGATCCGTATAGACCACCACTTTAGACCCCACAAGATATGACCGGAATTTCTCAAATGCAAACACCACCGCTAGGAACTCCTTTTCCGTAGTGGTGTATTTACATTGAGCTTCGTCCAATGTTTTGCTTGCATAGTAAATGGCATGCAACTTTCCCTCCTTTCTTTGCCCAAGAATGGCTCCCACGGCAAAATCACTTGCATCACACATCACTTCAAATGGGAGATTCCAATCGGGTGACGCCATGATTGGTGCCGAAACCAAAGCATCTCTCAACCTACAAAATGCACTCATACAATCCTCGGAAAATTCGAAGGGAGCATCCTTCATTAAGAGGTTAGACAATGGTTTTGAGATTTTAGAGAAATCTTTGATAAAACGTCTATAGAAACCCGCATGACCTAGGAAACTCCTAACATCACGCACACAAGTAGGTGGGGGTAGTTTCTCTATTATCTCAATCTTGGCCCTATCAACTTCTATTCCTCTACTAGAGATGAGATGTCCTAGGACTATTCCTTCTTTAACCATAAAATGACATTTTTCCCAATTAAGCACAAGGTTAGTCTCTTCACATCTAGCCAACACTCTATCCAAATTAGCCAAGCAAGCATCAAAAGAGGACCCATAGACCGAAAAGTCATCCATAAACACTTCTACAATTTCCTCTACCATGTCGGAGAAGATAGACATCATACACCTTTGGAACGTTGCCGGAGCATTACATAAACCGAAAGGCATACGTCTATAGGCAAATGTTCCGTAGGGGCATGTAAAGGTCGTTTTCTCTTGGTCATCGGGGTGAATAGGTATTTGCCAAAACCCACTATACCCATCAAGATAACAAAAGTATTCATGTTGTGCTAATCTTTCAAGAACTTGGTCAATAAAGGGGAGGGGAAAATGATCCTTACGAGTCCCACTATTTAGTTTTCGGTAATCAATGCACATGCGCCATTTGGTTGTGGTTCTAGTTGGAATCATTTCTCCTTTCTCATTTTTCACTACGGTCAAACCACCTTTCTTAGGGACTACATGCACGGGACTAACATATTTACTATCCGAAATTGGGAAGATGATTCCCGCATCCAACATCCTAAGTATCTCACTTTTAACCACTTCTTTCATATTAGGGTTCAATCTTCTTTGTGGTTCAATTGTGGGCTTATGATTATCCTCCATGTAAATCCTATGCATGCAAATTGATGGTGAGATTCCTTTAAGTTCCTCTAATGAATATCCTAAGGCTCCCCTATGCTTTCTTAAGATTACTAACAATTTGGACTCTTCCTCATTACTCAAATTAGCATTCACAATTACGGGAAATGTAGAGTTAGGTCCTAAGAAAGCATACCTCAAGTCCTTCGGAAGTTCCTTTAGCACATGGGAAGGCTCCGGTGGTGTTTGAGTTTCCTCCGTCTCGGCTTTGAACACCTCCAAGTAAGTCATCCTGCTCTCCATCTTCTCGTCCTCTTCTTGAAGGGTTACCACCCCTTCATTCTTTACTTCAACGCCATAGGGTGGGGGAATGACTTTCATCTCTAGCTTCCTTGTGCTTGGTTTGTTGGCTATGGCTTCCCATTGCACTCCATTTGGAAGAAATTGAACCATCTTGGCTTCTCTATACAAGGCTTCCCTTGAGGTTGGCTTGAAAGAGAAATCAAGCTCTACTCCTCCAAACTCGAGAGACAAGTGGCCATTCTTCACATCGATGACGGCTCCAACCGTAGCCAAGAAGGGTCTCCCCAAGATGATAGGCTCACCCGGTACCTCTAGCATATCCACCACAACGAAGTCCGTTGGTACATAATGCCCTTCTATACACAATGGATAATCCTCCACTACTCCAATTGGCTCAATTGAAGTACCATCGGCTATGGTCAATCTCATGTTTACCGGAGCAATGAGTCCCATGGCGGTGGATTTCCAAATAGTGTATGGTATAACACTTGTGCTTGCTCCGAGGTCACACAATGCTTGAAACTTCCTTGGTCCGACACCCACGGTGATGGCAAATCTTCCGGGATCTCCAAGTTTTTGAGGTAGCTCCAAGATCTTCACTTCGTCTTGCATCTCAACAATGGACCTCTTCTTGCTCAAGATCTCTCTCAAAAACTTTGCATAAGACGGCATCTCGCTTAGAGCATCGGTGAAAGGAATAGTGATGTTCAAGCCTTGCAAAAGCTTTAAGAACCTCTTGAACTTGCCCTCAACAATCTCCTTAGGCTTCTTCATGGGATATGGAAGAGTAGTGTCACCTTGCTTCTTGCTTGGATCATCCTCCTTGGATCGCCTCTTCTCAACAAAATCATCCTGGATCGACGTTGGAAGTACCTCGGGACCGACTTCTGGAACATCGGTCCCAGGGCAAAGGACTTCCTGGAACATCGGGCTATCTTCAGGGAACGTCGGGCCAACTTCAGGGCAAGTCGGGCCCGAGGTGCTGGGTACGTCGGTCCGACTCAGGGGACTTCCTCCATCTTCTGGCTCGACTTCTGAGAACCTCGGGCCCGAGGTACTGGGTACCTCGGTCCGAGTTGCTGGCTCTTCTTCTCTTGGTGTTGGCTTGTGTGGCTCGGGCAAACTCCTTCCACTCCTTAGTCCTATGGCTCGAACTTCATTTTGTTGTTGTGGGGCACGGGGATTCTCCTCGGGTCGGCCCGGGAGTCTCCCTTCCTCTCTTGGAAGTTGATTCGCCATGTGAACAAATTGGTTGTCCACTTGCCTTCTCCATACACCCAACTCCTTGAATTGATCATCAAACTTCCTCTCCATGTTGGTAACTTGGTTCTTCAAATCTTGAGCCCATGATGGTGCTTGCTCATAGAAACCGGGAGGTCGGTATGGTTGTTGTTGGGCTCTTGGCTCGTTTTGGTTGAAGTTGTTGTTGTAGCCATTTGCTTGCCCTTGATTCCACCTTCCTCCATTGTTGTTGAAGTTGGTTCTCCCTCCAAAATTTCTTTGAACATAATGAGCCTCCTCGATTTGCTCCGCCAATCGGACTTGGCGCTCATTTGGACACTCTTGAGCTCCATGCTTCAAGGAACCACACTCTTCACATGCTCTTGTGGTTTGGGCATAACTCATCTTCCTTCTCATCTTGTTCAACTCATCCTCCAAGAATTGGATCTTCACATCTTTATCCACCTCTTCACTCTTGGGGTCGTAGAGCTTCTTCGGGCCTTCTCCATGGACTCTAGCCTCCTTGGTCACGTTGCTAGTGCCATACATCGCCTCATAATCCGAGAGTTTGTCCAACAACTCCCACGCTTGCTCCGGTGGCAAGTCAATGAACCCACAATCGGTATGGAGGTTCAACTTGTCCTTCGTGGCGGTGTTGATCCCTTGGAAAAAGATGTCTTGTAGGACATAAGGTTGTTGGCCATGTGTCGGGCATGCTCTCAACATCTCTTTGAACCGGTCCCACGCCTCGAAAAGTGGCTCATAAGCTCCTTGTTGGAAACTAGCAATCTTCCGCCTAAGCTCCGTCGTCTTGGTGGGCGGGAAGAACTTCATCAAGAATGCTTCATTTAGGGCCCTCCATGATGTGATAGATCGAGGTGCTTGACTCTCCAACCAATGCAAAGCTTTTCCTCCCAAAGACCACTTGAAGGCCTTGAGTAGCACATACTCAAGTGTCTCATCATCCGTGGAAATGGTCTCGCAAAGGTCCTTGAATTGCTTGACATGCTCGATCGGACACTCGTTCGGCCTCCCATGGAATTGCTCCCTCTTGATGAGCGAGATAAATTGAGTTTTGATCTCAAAATTCCTCGCCACCTCCGGTAAGACTATGGCCGGCTCCGGGACCTTCAACTCCGGATGCATGTATTGTCTAGCATTCCGGGGTTGAGTGTTGATTTGGGCCTCCAACCTTATCCTTTGCTCCCTCTCCCTTCGAGCCTCGGCATCACGGTTTGCCATCTCAATTTGCATTCGAGCCATTTCGGCTCTCAACCTCTCGAACTCCTCATCTCGGGCTTGGTCCGCCATCCTCTTCTTCTTGCGGGCTTGCCTTAGAATACTCTCCGGGTCAATCACAAAGTCGAGCTCAAAAATTCCTTGGACGGAACTAGCTCGCATGCACCTTCAACCAAAGACACAAACAAAAACCGAATCAAAACAAAACAAGGGGTTCGGGCTAGTCCCTCACCCAACTCACTACAAAAATCAAAGACTCAACAAGGATGGGTACCTCGAACAAGTAGAACTCCCCGGCAACGGCGCCAAAATTCTGATCGGTCCGGGATCGGAGGTCTCACAATTTAAATTTATAAAACCGAACCTCAAAATTGTAGTAAAGAGGTAGGGTGTCGAACACACGGGAGTTCGTGTGTCGAGTGTACCCGGAAGCACTTAAGAAGGGATGAAAACAAGGTAAAAACAAAGGAAAAGCAAAGGGAAATCACCTCGGACCGACACAGGTCACTTCGGTCCGAGGGTGGATCGAGGTCAATTTGGCCGGGACCGACGTTGATGCAAGTCGGGCCCGAGGTACTGGGTACTTCGATTTAGCAAACTTGGTAGATCGGTCTTGGGTTTTTGGGTTCCACACCTAGCTAAACTTGGATATTCTTCCCCAACTCAACCAATAAGAGCTTGATCTTAGTGAGATCGAGGTTGATCACCCCAAATCTCTCCAATCTACACTTCGACCCAAGGGAGTTTTCACTCTCCTTCGATGTTAGGTCTAGCAATTGGGATCGAGATGGCTTTCGCTTTTACTCTTACCAATCACAAGCCCTAAGCCCCTTGTTTTCACAAGAGAATTGAAGCTTAGTGTAGAGAGGATTCACAAATCAAGCAATCAAGGCTATGGAATTGGGGTTTTCTACCCAAATCTAACTAAGGGCTTCCCCCATAGCCCAAGACTATGGAATCTACTCCATCAAGTAAGAGAAAAACGAAATCAAAAGGGTAATCAAACAAATCTCAGTCATCATCATCAAATCAAGCTCCAATTTCATTCAAAACCAAAGTGTCTACAAAATCCAAGCTCCAATTCTACTAAATCAAGGGAAATTAAAGTACAAAACTCACTAGACCTCTCTCTTCTCCCACGATCTCCTCTTCTCTTCCTTCCTCCTTCTTCTCCTTGCCCTCCAAATCTTCCAAAGAGCCTTTAGAGAGTGATTTGGTTGTGATCTATCCTACTCCTTCATTCCCCCCCTTCTTAGTGCTCTCACATCACCTCTATTTATAGCCTTCTAAGGATTGGGGACCAAGGAATCCCAATTTAGAAAGGGGCAAATGTGGAAAGTTACTAAAAATATGCCTTGGGGAGCAATCAACAAATTGCCGACTTAGGACCGACACGGAGGGACATCGGGCCCGACGTTGCTCAACCTCGGTCCTGTGCGCTGGGTGCTCGATCTCGGGCCCGACGTGGTGTACATCGATCTTGGGCCTCGATCCTTGCCTTCTTCCTTGGTTTCCTTTAGCTCCTCTTCATCCTTAGCTTGGCTCTTGCATTCCTTGATTTGGCTCCTTCCTTAGCTCCTCGAAATCGCTCTCATTCTTGCCATTTTACCTACAAAAACACATAAATTCGCATAGTCTCCGACTCTTGAAGAAAACCGGGAACTAGGCTAAAAAGGGAACGAAACTACAAAGAAGAGAATGAAAAACACATATTTACAAAGGAAATTAACCACTAAAACACCACCAAAACGAGAGACATCAGGAGTGATAATGAGATTGCAGTTTGTAAGGCTAAAGTTAACAATGCCCCTTTTATCTGCTTTTATAGTGAGAATCTGTTGCAGATGCCCCGCGGAAGGGGGGTACTTTAGCTCCAAACACCTTATGTGGTACGCCGCGATATAGCTCCAGCAGTTGGGCGCCATCGAGGCGGGGGCAAGCTCGAGATCAAATAGGAATTGGGACACGTAAGGCGGCAGCGGAATCCTAAAGCCCGCGATAAGGCTCGCCGCGTACACCACGTGCCCCGCCTCGTAGGCGGCATAGCTGTTACCCCCGTCCGAAGGTAGCAAGAGCTCCACCCCTTCTGGCCAAGGATACCCCACCGCGATCTCGTCCAACTCCTCGAGGGTGAGGATGGACGCGCAACCCTTGGCCAGTGACTCCGGGTTTTCCTACTCGGCCAGGCGCCCGGGCCTCGTCTGACGGAAGCGAGGTACTTCTGCCCTGACGCGTGTAAGATATCGCGAAGGGAAGCTCCTCGCGTTCCCTGAGGTAGACGCCTCGTCGTCAAGGACCTCGTCATGAGGGTCGAAGGGCCGGCAGCGGGCCATTGATCGCGAGGACGACTCGCTCTTTGTGCGGGCAGCAGAAACGGTGGCCGGGTCGCTCTGGCTCAAACCAGCAGGCTCGCGATAGTTGTTCTGAGAATCGCTCGCGGACATCTCCAGGTACTCCAACGAGGGGTCGGACGCGTAGAACTCGTCCAAATTCACTACGCGATCACCGCGATCCACGCCTGAAGGGCAGGTATCGCTGGAAAACCCCAAATCCAGAGCACGGAAGCAAAGAGGCTCCTGGAGGAAGAAAAAAGAAGAATAATATGTATGGGAAAGAAAAGACAAGCAAAAAAGGAGAAACATGTAGCGCGATAAATACACAATGAACAAGCTCATAGGCAAGGAAGACAAGTAAAGGTAAAAGACGCGGCACCCCAACCACGGGCAGGTGTCATGACGCAATAAGGCGAGAAGTCCTGTCAAAGAGGGCCTGGGGGCGCGCGAGATGTGTGTCAGAGGAACATTCCGCCGTTCTCGACACGCGTCTCTAGGAACAGGCCGGGGCGATGGGACGTCGATGGGACGGGACATTGGTGGGACGTGGCGTTGCGCTGAGCGCGCTTTCTTCGCCTCCCATGGCATTCCGCCTCCCATGACGTTTCACCTCCCACGGCGTTTCGCCTCCCATGGCGTTTTGCCTCCCCAAAGGGTTTTCCTCGGCCACTCCACCACCCAAGGCACGAGGGGGCAGCCACGGCTAAGCCCGAGCCGGGGCTAGGGCGGAAGCGTCCGCCGCTTTCCGCCACCCAGAGGTCCCCAAATAAAAAAAAAACCTAAGCCCGCCCGGCGGGGCGCTTTCTCGGGAAAAGGCTACCCCGGGCGCCACCATACCCCAGTGGCAGTGCCGCCGCTGAAGCAGGGGCGCTCCCCGTAAAAGCCCCCGGAAAAACCCAGAAAAACAGAAGAAGAAAAAGGGGAGAGAAAAGGGCGTACCGTTTGGTTGCGAGGAGGCGGAGGCGAACGTGGAGGGCGGCGCTGGCGTGCAGTTTCCGGCGAAGAGAGGGCAAATGCGTGGGCAATAGGGCGAGAGCGAAAATGGCGTGTTTCAAAAGTTGAAAGTGGCGAAGTGAAGAAGACGAAGAGCGGAACCGCTCTTCTATTCGGATCCCGCGGGCCGCAAGGATACGGGCTTCGCCTAGCGGACGGCCCATGAAGCAAAACGGCCCAAGCAGCTTCTTTCGCCACGCTCCTCGTCCCGTCACCCTCGTTTGCTCGTCCGTCTCTAAAAACAATAGCGCGTTCCAGACATCACGTTTCCGGTTCGAGGTACTTTTTTGGACCCGTCCTCAGAAGGGCGTCGAGTCCCGGTCCATGGGGTTGTGTTGATACCAGGAACCGTCAACGCGGTAATCAAAACACAATATGTCCAAGTATAGATTTCTCGAGATGGCGTCAAAACCCTAGACTATGCGGCCATCGCGATCGTGTACTCCGCTGACCAGGTCAGTGATTCTTACAGGGTCGACTCCCAACAAAACGGAGGTCCGGCCCCGGGGGTTGCGCTCACCGCGCTCACCACCACGTCCCATCCACGCAAGTGGGCGGGCGGCAACGTCCCATCAGGCGGGCGGTGGGCGGCAGCGTCCCATCCACGCAAGTGGGGGGCGGCAACGTCCCATCCCGATCCCTTATTGGCCAGCTCCGCGGCTGCCGCCTCGGGAGCCAACCACACAGCGCCACGTACCTGGGCGGCTCCCGTCCCACATCGGCATCTCGCTCCAACCCAGCCCAAACCTCCACTATAAATAGCGGGCTCAATGCGCCAGAACGAGGATTAGAAAAACCTCGCGAATCACACACACTAGATCTCGAGCTAAGATCATTGTTGTAGCCCGATACATCTAAACGCGATAGAGAATCTCAGTCTATTGTAATCCAACAAGCTAAATACAAAATATCCCTCACATTACCCTCATCGCGTTGAACACCACTAGCGACTACATACTTTCCACTCCTCCGTCTGTTGACTCGGTTGAGTTCAAACCTTGTGCTCTCATCGCGTTCACCACATATCCAGGTTTTCGGACTTCAACAATATATTAATATATAAATATACCGGATATATTTGGATATCCGTTTATCTGAAACCTCGATCCGTATCCAATCCAAATATCCGGAAAAATAGCGGATCCGATCAGATACATATCAATTTTAAATGGATTAATTTGGATACAAATAAAAACGGATCGGATAACAAATTCACAACCCTAACAAAGTGTGCTAGGTTGTTGACTCAATCAATCCATAATTTGTAAGCTTAAATTTTCTAATCCACTATCGGACCATTAAATTACTGGCAACGAGTATAAATCTTGTACTATGTACGGGTTACGTAAATTTAAACCCAAATTAAGTGTTTCGAGATTGAATTTTGACACTAATCTGCTTTTAACTCGAAAATTTACTATCCAAACACGATAGACGCGATTTCGAACCTATTGGCCTATATATGTATTTTCATTAATACAATGGTACTTTTAAAATAATTCTATTCCATTTTTCATATTTATATTAGTATTTAACATAATATTGGCATATGGTGATATGAGAAAGATTTTTCACTATTCTTCAAGATTTAATAATGACAAAACATATACATACTAATAAGGAAAAATGTTTAAGACATAAAAAAAATCACTTGAATTTTTTTAATCATATATGAATATAATGTTAAAATAATCACATTAGGAAAAAATCTTATGATATAAAAAAGGGATAATATATCAAATAGCTAGGTATAAGAAAATTGGATAAGATATCAAGTAAATATATAAGGAAATTGGATAAGATATCAAGAAGATATAAGAGTTATTTTGAAAAAATCTAATGTAAAAAATATTATTTTATTCAAGCTTGATAATGTGGTGCAAAGTTTTATACATACTTGGATTCTGCTTTGTATTGTACTAGCAAATGACCCGCACCTTGTATAGGGTGTTATTTATGTCATTACTTTGCATGTCAATTTACTATAATAATTATAAATATCATCATACGACTACTTTGTTTTTAATATGATACTTATCTTTTGGATTATAAAATAGCATATATAATTATTGTACATCATCTATATACAAAAATACATTTGATTTATGGCTCAAAACATATATGAACACCCGAGCTTGTCCATTTTGGTAATTTAGACACCTAATCTTTAGAACAGACCTATTAAACACCCAAACTTGTCAAACAGACCTATTGAGCACCCTAAGTTGTCAAAGACTACCTATTAAACACATTGTCCCTAGTGTTGCATTGCACGTGTGATGTACACTTTATTTGAGAGTATTTTCATTAAAAGCTGCACGTTTTTAAGCTTACGTGTATAAAGAAATTTGCTCGTCATTGTAGTATAATGACGGGTTTAGGTCACAACTCACAATTAACTAAACTTGGAGGCCTTATTTGGCATCATGTGACCTTTTTTATGCTTAATCATGGGGATAGCGTGTGTGTAAAAGCGCATTCCGTAATAAGGGATGGAGTGTTTAATATGTAGGCTTTGACAAGTTAGGGTGCTTAATAGGTCTGTTTCAAAGGTCAGGTGTCCAAATGACAAAAATGGACAAGTTCAAGTGTTTGTATATGTTTTGAGCCTTTGATTTATATATTAATCTTTTATACATACATAGAGATATTTTAAAATGATCGAGGAAGATACGATACATTATCAGATTTTATTAGAAATTGATAAAAAATCTTTGGGCATTCAAATTAAATTGCATAAAATAAATTATATAAATAAATCAACAATTTTAAATAAAAATTTGAATTAATATGGTATTATATCCCTAAATATAGGGGTAGAATTTGCTACCTTTGATGATTTTAAAACATCTTATGAAAAATAACTTATACTTAATATACTATTTAATTAAATTGGTAAAAGTGATAAGATTATGATATATTTATTAATTAAATGAGTATAATGATAAGATTGGGATATAACTATTAATTTATCAATGATTAAAATCTAATATAAAATTAATCTATCAATTAAATATGTATAATATTAAGATTACATATTATGATAAAAGTACAATTTAAAAAGATAATTTTTTAAAAAAAAGGGTGATGTGGCACGATGTGGTGACAGAATTTGCTTCCGCTTTAGTATATACTAGCAGATGACCCATACCTTGTACGGGTGTGTTATTTATTTATTTATTGCTTTGTGTATGAATTTACTATAAACAATCATCATGTGTATACTTTGTTTTCAAAAGACGCTTATTTTTTGGAGTATAAAATGAAGTAATTCTTCTATATCATCATATATATAAATAAATTTTATTTATATAGTTACTTTTTATACATACATAAATATATTTAAATAATTGAGGAAGAATGACATAAGATAAGATGCATTATTAGTTTATAACATTTTTTAAGAATTGATACAAATATTTTGGCATTTAATTAAATTATGTAAACTAACTTATATAATAAAATCTATAATTTAAAAAAAAAACAAATTAATATATTATATTATTGAAGATAGAGTTGTCAAAACCTGACCCGACCCAAAAATTCGACCCGAACCGACCGAAAAGTTTTGGGTTGAAACTCAACCCGAATAGTAGTGAGCAATGAAAAAAACCGAACCCGATTGGGTTGAAATTCGAGACCGACACTTGTAGATCCTAAAAAGGATCTACAAGGGCCGTTTCGTTCAACCAAAACAAATTAATTAAATGCATCATATTATATCATATTTTCCATGCAAGTACACCAAAAACTCAACAATCTTCAATAAATATATTACATTGTAAATATTATATTATATTTATCATAAAACCTATTATAAACAAAATTTTATTATAAAAATCTATTAAAAATAATATTTTATTATTAAATATTATTATTTAATCATAATATTATTTTAATAATCATTAAAAATTCAAATTCTTGACCTGTTAGGTCGACCCGAACCCGCACGATAAGCTGTCAAGACCCGACCTGGCTTGATGTAACCTGATTGACCCGAACCCACACTCAACCGGAACCCGAAAAGACCGAACTCGAATCCACCCAACCCAACCTGTTTGACACCTCTAATTGAAGATATAGATAATATTAATAAGTTAAATAGAAAACTAAATCTCGTATATATGTTATTGTTTTTTGAAAAAATAGTTAAATAACAAATATATAAATATGTAATGAAAATGTTAACAAATTAATATCTTAATTAAGAAATCTATCTTTTTTTTCTAAAGTATAATCAGTATGCAATAATAGCGATATATTATATATGGTAAATAAAACAATAGTAAAAATGTATTTAATCTATTATTTTAATAGAATGAATATTTGCATTAAATATAGTTGTAGAATTTGCAACAGTAGATAACTTTAAAAAATACCGTAATAAAATTACAAAAAATACTTTAAAGTTAATATGATATTTAATTAAATGGTTAAAATATTATGATTATGATTTATAGATTATGACGAAAAAATATATTTTTTAAAATAAAAGGTTTATGATTGATCTATGTATTAATTAAATGTGTACAATGATAAGATATAGATTTATATATTTGGATAGAATTATTAATTAAACAAATCAAATTCTAAGATATAACTAATATCATAATTAAGTGTGTATACAATTATGAGAAAACCAAGATTTAATTAGATAGATTTTTAAATAAGGGGGTGATGTGGCGCAATATGGTGGCAGAATTTGCTTCCGCTTTAGTATATAGTAATAGATAGATTAATTAATAGATTATAGTAGATTATAAGTCAATTATATGTTAATAATAAAATATTCTTATATTTTATAATTATAAAAAACACAAATCCAATATCTAGTTCACATATATTAATATCAAAACAATATCTATAATCTATATCTATGTAATTTCAAGATAGTATCATATCATTTTTTTAACAAAAGCTAGATTATTGCCCGTACCTTATACTAGGCACGATCGATAATAACTTTTTGACGTATTATTCAATTAATAAAAAAATGGATAATAATATTATTAGGAAGTAGATATTGATATCTTCTTTTTTATTCAAAATCGTAACAGTATTTTGATATTAAGAATAAATTTAAATTTTAAACTTATATAATATAACTTAGATATAAAATATAGATAATATACTATCATTTTCTTTCAAAGTATATTGGATTAATTAAAAAAATCATATGTGATACGATATGGAATCTCAAGTGAAATATTTTATCAGCATATACACTTTATAATTAATAAGATTTGTATATGATGATAGAAATCAAAAAGTAAATTAGTTTTGAATTATTTAAATAAATCTATTAAAAAAATAGACTTGCATAAGTAATAATTTTGAAATAAAATTTATATTTTAATAGATCTTAGAAAATTATAATTAATTTAATAATAGTAGAGCTATAAATTAAATAATTTATAAATGAATATTATAACATAAATCTAGTTTATATATTTTTAAGATATTTTTCAAATATATTTTTAGATATCTATAGCATAAATTATAAATTTGCGGGACAAAAAAAATTGACAAAAAAATATGAAAAATGTATAATATTGTAAAAAATTCATGAAAAAACAAAAATTCAAAGTGAAAAATTCAAGCGAGGTGCAGCTCGGAGGCGAGGTCATTGCGAAAAAGGAGAACTTCAGGTATTTAGGATCTGTTTTGCAAAGTGATGGGAGTATTGGTGAAGATGTCAGGTACCGGATTCAGAAAGGTTGGCAGAAGTGGAGGGCAGCTTCAGGGGTGCGCGGGACTTTCCTGTCACACACAAAACATATGGCGCAGACATTCCGCGCGGGACTTTTCTTGTAGCGCGCTCAAGCTCAAGGGCAAGTTTTACAGGTCTGTTATAAGGCCTGCGATTCTTTATGGCGCAGAATGTTGGCCGACGACAAAGGCGCAAGAGCAGAAGCTCGCAGTTGAAGAGATGAGGATGCTTAGATGGATGTCTGGCCACACGAGGATGGACAAGATCAAGAATGACGAGATCAGAGGTAAGTTGGGGGTAGCAAGCATAGGAGACAAGCTTCGGGAGTCGAGACTTCGTTGGTTCGGGCATGTTCAGAGGCGGAGCCCGGACGCCACAGTTAGAAGGTGTGAGCGATTGGACTTTGGAGTCTGTCAGAGAGATAGGGGTCGACCGAAGAAGCGATGGATGGATAGCATTAAGCAGGATACAAGTCTATTAGGGATTTCAGTGGACTTGGCTCAATGCAGAAAGAGTTGGAAGGAGAAGATCAGAGTGGTAGACAACGAGGCATCCAGTTGATGGAGTTGGTCTTCATTTATGTCTTCATTTATTTTATTTATTTATTTTTGTCCCTTTTATTTGTATAAAGCTGGTGGTTTATTGTATCTTGGGTTTTCTCGGGCGGTTTCCATCTAGGTCTGGATTGCCCCCATCTTGACCCCTCAGACCCTGCTTGCGAGGGATTCATTGGGTAGTAGTTGTTGTTGTTGTTGTTGTCAAAGTGAAAAATAAGTTTAAGAGATTAATTATAATTTTGATTGACAAAAAAAGAATGCCTAATCAAATAGTTGAAAAAGATAGAAATTGGGTGGAAAAAGTTAGAAATTTGAAAAAGAAAAGATAGATGATAGACAATTAATAAGAATAATAAAGACTTTAAAATTATTTTTCTAAATTTTATTTTTGTAAATGGAGTGGGGTTAGAATTAATATGGAGACTCGCAAGGTCTCAGTTTTAATATATACGGAGTAGTATAGATAAGAACATGTTATCATTTATCAAAAAATAATATCATATTTTTTAAATTTTAGATTTGATTTCAAAAAATTAAATAATCTATGTACATGGTACAATAGCTATACTGCTTAAATAGACTCAATAAAAGATCTAAAATTTTAATCATAAAAATGACATTGAATGCCAAAAAAATATAAATTTAGTGTACAAGACTTCCTCCGTCCCATAACGTTTGTCCTATCACGGCTATTAAGAAAAACATAAATTGTATTGGGAGATAGTAAAGTGAAATAATGTGAATAAAAACTAAGATTGAATATGACGGAATTGGGCTACTAGCCCAATGGGGGAAATTATTAAGCTATATAGTCCACAAGGGGAAAAAAATCACAATGTAGTCTTTTTTCCAATTTTGGCCTTTCTTTTCTTTTTAAATTTACATGATGACGTTATCGCTCCTTACCACCACCAATCGTTGACCAGAGTTTACTAGGAGTTGACCAATGTTGACCGGCCACCGCCCATCTTATCATCACCCAACTTATAATCACTCAATTCATCATGAAATCTAGCCATCGTTCAAATTATCGATAATCTTGTCTTCTCACTCATCTTCCCACTTATCATGACTTAATTGTCGTCAAAACTTGTGATCACTGAATCTATCTTTACTTATAATTGCATATAATCGTGTCCTCACCTATCATATCATTAACTAAATCATCTTAATACTCTATCATCACATATTTTTTCGTCAATCAACATGAGGTATATCTTGTCATCACATACTCTATCGTCACGTACAAAACTTGTCATCACTCTAAATTATCATCACGTATACAACCTATCATCATAATTTATTAGCATGCCTATGTGGGATTTGAACCCACATTATTGTATATTAAGCACATTGCTCTACCATTTGGGCTAATAGGTCATAATTACAAGTAATATAGACAAATTTAACTAAAATAAAACCTATTGATAGACAAATGTTAGGTAGTGTTTTAGAGCATGTTTAGTTAGGATTTTTATGGTTTTTGGTTTAGTTTTAATTAGTTTTGCTAGTTTTATAGTTTGTTAGAAAGATTCGGATATCTACACTTTGTTGTGGCTTTTGATTGTAGATGTGAAGACAACAAGTGTAGAAGAGGTGAAGCCAAAGCATTGGAGGAGGCAAGAAGGGAACCAAGCCATGAGATTTGCTCAAGAGGCGATGGGAAAAGCACACTTGAGTCCGGACTATGTATTGGAGTTGTTGTTTCGACACCTCTTGCTTGTAAGGGCTGGATCTGGAGCTATGGTGGTCGGATCGAGCTGATTTTGGTGTCATTGGAAAGATAACTCGAAGAGCTACAATTCATCTTTTTACTCCGAGTCCAAATTCCAACTCGAAGTGGGTCAAAACAGCCTCTGAAGTGATACGTGACGACCAGTGTTGAAAGCGCGGGCAGGAGGTTCGAAAGCGCGCCCGCGCTGTAGAGGTGTACCCCGCGTTTCGGCACCTGAGCGTCTGGCGTGAATACGCGGGCAAGCAAGCCAAAGCGCGCCCGAGTTTTCATGGGTCCAGCCCGCGTTTTCGCCCGTGTCTGCGATTTATCCGAGATTATTATGAGATATTTTTGGGCCTTTTGGGTTATGCTTTTAGATATATTTTTGGAGACATTATTATTTATAGATAGCCCTAGTTTTAGATCTTCATAATCTTTTGAATCTTTGACATTGGTTATTGGAGACTTGGAGAACAAGAACCCTATGGGAAACTTTGTAAGTTTTTCAATGTCTTTCAACAACTAAACCACTTTTGCTTAACTAGTTAATTGAAGTTGTGAATAAAGTATTATTGTGAGATTTGATTGTTCTTAATTTGCCTTGACTAGATTGTTTTCTCTATGCTTGATTGAATAAGTTTGATTTAGGGTTTTGTTAGATTGGCCATCTAATTGAATCTCTAGGACGAATTACAACTAGATCTTTCTAATTACCGGTTGGTGTTAATTAGATCATAAGTAGAACATTTAATCAATCTAGGACTGGTAGGACTAGTTGATTAGAGAAGAGAATTCAATTGCATGTTATTTGGATGTCTGGTTGCTCTGAATGCATGTTTCTATTAATACTTGAATCTTAATGCTGTTGTCAAGTTGAATCTAGGAGGTCTCTTAGGTTATTTGATAATTAGGGTTGTTAGTACCGGTCGGACTAATAACTAGAATTGAAGTAGGATTAATAATGCCATGAAGTTGGGTTATTAGCATTCCGCAACAGAGTAGTCAAGGTAAAGAGAGAATTTTGATAATCAAGGATCAATAATCAAGTTCGCAATGGATATTAACTGGTTAAGCATGCTTCTCCCATATTTTACATTTCATCTTTAGTTTTGCATTCATTAGTTAGTTTAGTTCTTAAATTCATATTCAAAAACCCCCCTTTTCTAACTTTGAGTAATACAACAATAAACACTGAAAACCTGAGTCTTTGTGGGATCGACCCTTACTTCCCTACTACGTTAGTTGGGTTGTTAGGTTTACTTTGATAGGTATTAAAGGCGACTAAAATACCTCTATCACCTATCATCGCATTTAAAACTTGTCATCGCCCAAACCCGTAAAACCAACTTGTCATTATCCCCAAACCTGTAAAATGAACTTGTCATCACCCTAAACCCGTAAAACAAACTTGTCATCACCCCCAAACCCATAAAACGAACTTGTCATCACCCCTAAACCCGTAAAACGAATTTGTCATCATCCCCAAACCTGTAAAACAAACTTGTCATCATCCCCAAACCCGTAAAACAAACTTGTCATCATCCCCAAACCCGTAAAACAAACTTGTCATCATCCCCAAACCCGTAAAACAAACTTGTCATCACCCAAACGATTAAAACGAGCTTGTCATCCGAACTTATCATCACCCAAAAGATTAAAATGAACTTGTAATCACCCAAACCCTTAAAACAAACTTGTCATCACCCAAATCCTTAAAGCGAACTTGTCATCACCCAAAACCATAAAATCATCCAAAACCCATAAAATTAACTTGTTATCCCAAAACCCATAAAATTAACTTATCATCCCAAAAACCATAAAACCAACCTCCCTTACCATCCTAACGAAATTGACGAGCACCCAACCCTAGATCTGGCTTGAACGAGCGTAGATCTGGCTCGTAGGAGGCTAGATCTGGCTTGTAGGAGCCCAGATCTAGCTCAAACGAGCCCATATCTAGGAGAGAGGGAGAGGGCGGACGAACCTGAAATCGACGGCGGTGGCATTGGTTGTCGGAGAGGGCGGCGAGATTGGGAGAGGGAGAGGAAAGGAAATGGAGAGGAGAGGGAGGGAGATTGGGAGAGGGAGAAGAAGAGAGGGAGGAGAGGAGAGAGAAAAAAAATGAGGAGGAGAGAGAAAATGAGAGAAAGGTTGGTTTTTATATGGGAGGAAAGACTATTTAGCTAATTATTTTTAGCGAAAGATTAGGCTATCTTATATTATCCAAAAAAAGCCCCCCCACCCCACCCCAATCCCTCATTGAATTTTTATAATTTAATAGAGATAAAAAAAAGTTGAAAAAAGAAATAAATAAAAATGGTTGATAATGAGAGTAAAATATGAGATTGAATAAGGACAAAACGGTAAGAAAGCTATTGATCTAAAATGAAAGATGAAATCTTTTGAGGCGACGAAAAAAAACGGGAACAAACATCTTGGGCGAAGGCCGGGGAATGTGGATAGACGATAGGTATCTTATTATTTTTCAAGAAAAGTTTATTTTCGAGTCCTACTAGTAATGGAGATTTACAATTTGCACATGTCGCAAAAATCAATCATAAGTATATACTAAAGCGGAGGTTTAAAACAATAATTATCATGACATGTGTCAAATCCTCATTAGATACTCATCTTTAATAAATTAGTTTAATTGGTTGAAATTTCATTGGTGACCCCACATTTTAAATTTTCTTATCTATTGATTTTAATTTTAGTTTTTTTCCAAATAAAAAAATAAACCTTAAATTTTATACATAATTTTTCTAGAAATCTTCTTATCAACAAACTTCCATTTTGATTTTTTCCAAAAATAATTAAGCTTCAAATTTTATACATAATTTTTGTAGAATTCTTCTTATCTACTAATTTTAATTTCAATTCAACCTTAATTTTTTAAATAAAATTTTACCTTGATCAAAATCTTAATTTCAATTCAATGCATTTTATTATGCACAAATAGATTATTTTAGTAAAATAATCTTAACTTCCAACATCAAACTAATTTGTTTTGTCGATAGTTAACTGACTCGTTTTTTTATTAGTTAAAACGTTTCTTGTAGATTCTCCGTATAAATAAATTATATATACATATGCTTTTCATTTGTTTTTTTATTCCCAAAATAACTATAAAATGAAAATATTAATTATAAAATAAAGAAACTTATTAATAAAAACAAGTATTTAGTCCTTATATGACAAAATTATAATACTACAAATCTTTGTTCAATTAAAAAAATGTGTTATAACATAAAAAATGTATCGGTAAAATAAATTCAGAAAGAAACAAATTATATAAAATAACACAAGATTTTATATCAAACTATTCTTGTAAATAACTTTATATAAAATTTAAGCAAGTTTGTAGTTGAATCAAATCGTGCCTTTGGGCGCTTGTCGCATCAGCTCACTGGTTGAGCACTCATGGTAGTACCATGAGGTCTCGGGTTCGAGACTCCAAGGCAGCGGTTTGCCCCTATTTCCTTTAGAGCTGGATAGTAACCAGTTCTCATCCCTTGTGGATGCTCTAGGCAAGCCTTGGTACTTGCGGCGACCATAATCATTTCCTTATAAAAAAAAATCGTGCCTTTGGAGACTGATACTAGTTATACTAAGTAGTTCCATGTATGTAGCTAGAGTGTGAAATGTCCTTTATTATCTACATTCATACTAAAAGTTTAATATAAATTATTAAAAATGTATTTAAATTAGAAATATGATTTTGATTTTTTCAACACACTTTTAATATTATACGATATGTTGTAATGATGATATTTAGGAATATATGTAACTTTATTACTTTTAGATGTATTTTATATGATTCATTTTTATAATACTTTAGGAATGCATTTTACATGCTTTACTATTAGAGGTGTCAAACAGGTCGGGTCAGGTGGATTCGGGTTCAGTTTTTTCGGGTTCGGGTTGAGTGCGGGTTCGGGTCAATCGAGCTACAGGTCAAGCCGTGTCGGGTCTTGACAGGTTATCGTGCGGGCTCGAGTCGACCTAACAAGTCAAGAATTTGAATTTTTAATGATTATTAAATCAATATTATGAATTAAATAATAATATTTAATAATAAATTATTACTTTTAATAGGTTTTTATAATACTATTTTATATATAATAGGTTTTATGATAAAATATATTATAATATTTATAATTTAATATATTAATTCTACATATATATAATATATCAGGTCGGTCAGGTCGGTTTCGGGTTTCAACCCAATCGGGTTCGGTTTTTTTGTTTGTTCGCTACTATTCGGGTCGGGTTTCAACCCAAAACTTTTCGATCGCTTTGGGTCGATTTTTCGGATCGGGTCAGGTTTTGACAACTCTATTTACTATACATATTTGGATGCGTTTAGACCTAGGTCCGGGTCAAAAACCGGCCGAAACCGGAACCGTACGGAATCGGAACCGGACCGGCGGGTTCGGTTCCGAGGGCGGTTACGGTTCCGGTTCCCCTTCCCCTGGGAGCGGCGGTTCCATCTGGTTCAAACCATCGGTTCGGAACCGCCGGTTCCAAACCGTCCCAAACCACCGGTTTCTTCTCTTTTCAACAATAAAATATACATAAACTACACCAAACATATTAGAAAAAATACAAATCAAGCATTAAATGTTTATAGATAATAATCAAAACCAAATTTATAAGTAAAAGAGGTTAAATATACCCAAATTTGACAACATTTATTTTTTAAAATATGAAACAAAAAGTAATTTCTCAAAGTTTTAATTTTCAGCCGGTTCCAGAACCGGAACCAGGTGGAACCGGCCTCGGAACCGCCTGGAACCGAAACAGGCCCAGAACCGAAACCGAAACCGGAAAACTGGCCATGGATCGGTTTCGGTCCCGATTCCTTAAAATTTGGAACCGGGAACTGGCGGTTTCGGAACCGGAACCGGACCCACGTCTAGATACGTTGCATGTTCATATGTCATTAAGAATATGATCCAAACGATCGGCAAGTATAACATTTCCTCTAGTATCTTAGACAACCCATTGAACCCTTCCACTCGGTACACCGAACACTCCAACAAGTATCTTCTATATTAAAACCCGAATTACAAATCCATCCCCTCTTCCAAACAAAATCTTCCCATTATAGAAAGGGCATATCCGTCATTCGCTATCACCAATCAATGTAGATCGTATATGCTGCCAAAGTTAGCTTTACATATACAACGACAAACCCCACCTTCACAATCCACTCTCTTGTAGAGAGAGTGATTTCCCCATCCCCAATCATGGAAGCCTCCTCTCTTGATCGGATCCTGAGCACTTCAGCCCGAAGTGACTCCGTCCGGGGCAACGACGGCGTCCAAGCGCTGCGTGTTTGGGACTGCGGGAGCCCCTTGTACGACTTGCACGAGTTGGTATCGGTCAGTTTCATGATCGAGAAGCATTTCATGGTGCTTCCGGGGACCTCGGATTCGAAGAGGTTCAAGGCGCACTTGCGGGCCCCGCTTTGCTCGGCGGCTAAGGTGGCCAAGGCGGTGGCTGTGGTGGGCTCCGAGATCATCGATGGATGTGGCGGTGGTGGCGCTCGCGTTGGCGGTTGCGGGTGGATGGTGGTCAAGAAATGGAGGATTTTGCCCGGGAGAGGGAAGTGCACTAAGAAGGTGTCTAGTTATAAGGGCAACAAGTCGTTTGGCCGATTGATAAGGTTTTGATGATCATGTGTTGAAGTTGTTGTAACTTTCGATCGGATTTTATGTAAGGTTATGAATGATATGAATAAAATTGGAAGCATCTTTGTTTGACTCTAGTTTTGAAGTTGTGTTGAATTGTACGTTTTCTTTTCAACTTGACTCGCAAAAGTTAACGCCCGGCCAATGTGCACCAAAAAGTACAAATGTTGTTTTATTTGGTATTAATTAATCCAAACATATGTTTGATCTGAACCAGGAAAGTCACGTTCAAATGATGTTTTTTTCTTTCAAGTTTGTATTATAAGTCGAACGTTTTCATCGAATTATACCGAAACGTTTTCATCGATTATCAAATAAAAAATCATTGACTGACGGCGCCTGCTACTCTGCTAGGCAATAACTATTTTGATCTGGCATTGTGGCAATGTTAAAACATTTAGCTGTTGTAGCATTAATATCAAGTTGGCCAACACAAGTACAATTCATATTTTTGCAAAATTTGTTGAAAAATAGCAAAATTTATCGAATTTGCAAAAAAAAGAAAAGAAAAAAGGTAACCATAAAAGTGTATTCGAAATATAAGTTTAATTTCTGGAAAAAAAGGCTATACATTGAACATGGTAAGTTTGTACTTGACAGAAACAGGCAGTAAAGCACAGACATGAAGAAGGTTTTTCAGACCCTAATTTCATGTTTTCTAGCTCAAAAATTGAAACTGATACTAATTACTAAGTGATTTGCAATGCCACAGAATTATGATTATATACTATAGAGCCTTGATTACTCAAGAAGAAGCTATGGCGACCCAAAGTTGAGCTTCGGGATTAGGACCATGAGTTTATATGATGATCAATTATCAGTACATCAATCAATAAATCCAAAAAAGGTCTCTTCTTGAAGAATAGACTGGCAACGTAAGCAGAAGAGATTAGAAAAGAAGACAGTTGAATGAAAAACATGAAACGGGTATTAGACAAACCTGCATATATAGTGCAGAGGTCGAAACAGTAATTGACATTATTATTGCAAACATTAGAAATGAAAGCAAAGCAACAAAAGATCATAAACTTATTGGATAAGAAGATTTGAGCTTATGAATGAAGCTGAATTCACCATGTTTGGGTTACATCAGAGAAAACCTTGAACTGAACAGACTGTAAAACATCTCAAATCTCCATCCTAATTGGTTGAAGGAGTAGACTCCTGCTTGCTCGATTTTGGCTTTAGATACGGATCCTGCAACATAAAGCAATCACACAGACATGAAATTTAGAAACAGCATCTCATCACTGAACAGATTCTTTTTCCAGTAAAGTTTGATTTTAGTTGAGTTGATAGGACGAAAAGGGTCAATAAACCAGACCCCTCTCGCAACAAACTACCCTAGAATGTATGATCGAAACATGCTTCTTAGATCCAAAAGACATGAAAGACCACTCAGGCTAGTGAAATACTAGTAGTCAGTAAGACAGTAACAATCCCTCAAGCTTGAACTAATCCCAAAAAACTCTAACACCACAACGCGAAACGTTACAATCCATATTCAAGCAGTACTTAATCCTGTATGATTTCATTGGTATGTTGGATTCAACTCTTTCAAGATCCATGTACTATGTATTTGCTTCCCCAAAACCTCTAGCAAAAGCATCTTTTCTTGGATTTGAAAACAAAACAGGTTGAAGATGAATGGAAACAAACAATTTGAGACATGGTTTGATATGCTAAGGTGTAACCAACTAAAAGAGCCAAAATCACAGCTTTTTTTTTTGCAGAATCATAAGAGAGAAGACGACAGTTTTCTGTTCTACCAGAATACCATAGACATACAAATCTCAATCCATGGCTACCTATGCATACAGATGATGAATCCTAATTTTTGAACAGCATCAACAAATGCAATGCCCCTATTCCAACAAGCACTCGCACCTTCAATTTTCAAGGGGTGCATTCAACCAGATTCAAAAAAAGCAACAAAACCCCCAATTTCTAGCCACAATCAACTACAGTTCTCAACAATCTTCAATCAAATGAAAACAGCAACGAAATTCATGGACATATGAGAAGAAATTTCACAGAAACACGAAGATTGATTGGAAAATGAGAAATCTAGGGTTAGCTCAAAAAAGGGGGAGAAAGAAGAGACGAACGTTGACGAAGAGGACATCGGCGGCGGCGACCGAGCCGATGACGGCTCCGGTCAAGGCCATGGTAGCGGTGAGCAAGCTCCACCTTCTGTAAATCATCTTCTTCGTTTGTGTGGATCCCTCTCGATTTCCAACTTCTCTCTGGGCAGCCTCGTCCTTTGCTTTTTACCTTTGAATTTCTGTCGCGTTTATCAAATCAAATGGGAAATCTCGTTCCAAATGAGGGTTAACTTTTTTAAAAAAAAAATGGACTTTTCTATTTGTGTTGAACAACAATAAAATTATTGAAATAAATACTATTTTTTTATTTGTAATTATAATATCATATGGAGCATATTGCAGATTTTGTAAGTTTATAGCCGGATCTATTTGGGAAAATTTAACCAGGTCGTTATTTAATCAAATTTGATTTGGAGAGGTTTTTTTAACCGACCGATTAATTGTTTGACTAAATGTCTGAAAGTGTTACTTACCCCTTTTTAATCTTTGGCTGCACTCGTTGCAATACTACTTATGCACAATAAAAGTTTTTTTGTGAAAAGAGATTATCTTTACCAAACACAACCTATAAAAAACACCTACCTATAAAGAATAAGTGAGCCTATGTATTTATCTTTTAGTTGGCCTTGTTTGATCTAGAAAATTCTTCCTATAAATAAGCTACAGTATTATTTAAGATAATGAACTTTGCAACGAACACACCCTTTGTTTATTATGCAATTATGCTTCACATCATAACCATAAAAAAATGGGGCAAAATAAATATAGGGTCTTCAGATGATTTCCAGAACCATTAGCACTTGCATTGAAAAAAAATAATACAACAAATGTTTGTCTTCTTTCAACAACCATATCTATAACTTATCAGGATTATTTCAATCAATAATCTTAAAAAACAGCACCAAATATGAAGTTACAAACTCTTTTAACTTCCTGGCCTCTTATTTTAGACACACACTAAAATCCTCTTCTATAATGCTCATAAAACACTCACTAATCCAAGCAAGATCATATATGGAGGGTGAAAAAACAGACTTTTCAACCTAAAAGTCTCACACTAACACACACCATATTTGATTTATGCTATATATTAATTTGTTTTGCTTCAAACAATCTAACTAGAACCACACATATATTTTATAACGGTCTAAGGAAACATCTCCTCCAGGTTGTCAAACGGGAAATCGAGATCAAGGCCCAAGTCCTCGAGCGTAAACTCGAGACTGTTAAAGGGTGAATTCTCCCTCGTATTTGGACCAGTGAAGCCCTCCTGGAGCCCAGGCTCCGTTGTCCAACCATAGTTCACATTCGCCGGAGACGACGAAAGGGGTTCGGAACCCAATGCTCCTGGCGTCGGCTCAAATGTTGTTGGTCGTGGTTGTGAACCGGGTTCAGTTTGGGTTTGTTGGCCTTCTACTAATTCTTGTGAGTGGCGTGTCATATTGAGATGTCCAAATGGCGGGTTTGCATTGGCGAGGGGAGGGATGAGGTGGCAGGCTGGGGTACACGTGTGATCGTCCACGTAGATCACGTGGAAGACGGTGGGGTCCTCGTCGGATTTTTGGACTTGCTTTTGTGCAAAGCAGCCCTGTGAGTGGCGATGAGTGCACCTGAAGTAGCCCCTGCAATTGTTACGGGACTATATTATTTTCATGCAGCCGATTTTTTAGGAAATTTACAAAAAATGTCCACATTTAGTGTAATTGTAGAACGTACCCTAACCTTTTAAACTTACAAACTACCGACATAAACAAAACTATCATTTGAGTACAACTTTACCGTTATTGTTATTATGGACATACGAGCTGGAGTGGGTGGGTAATATATATCGCTTTTAATGTCCACAATTGAAAAGTCGTTTTTTTGATATCTCAAGGTTTTAGAAATTGTTGGAAAGTTATTAATTTGTGAGGATATGGTTCTTTCTCATCGATCAAACATTTCCAATCAATAAATCCATCGACTCCTTTTTCTTTATGGGTCGTGATTCATGTGAATTGCTTTTGCTCTTTCAATCATGGAAATTCACATCAAAAGATGGAGTTTGATTAAGCTATATATGGTGTTGTGGGCGGGCATATTTCCATATCAATTAGTTAGCATTTATTTCTCTATCTTATTTATTTTGCTATCCATATTTATTAGGCTATATCCTTTATTGGGGTAGTTATTCTAGTTGGATATTATTTATGGAGGATCTTCGCCTGAGATAGGATATTTGGTTGACTTAGGGAGCAAGGCATAAACCCTAATGGGCCGACTCCTTAGGCGCGCCCCCCTTGGTCCCTCTCCTCTATAAATACACATGTATTCCATGTGAAAGGTAAGCTGAAAACCCTAGCCTTGCCTGACACCTTTGATCAACATTGCCCTTACTGACTTAAGCATCGGAGGTGGATTGGGGGTCGCTCGCCCCTTGGTCCATTGTTTTGCAGGTCATTGAAGGCGAAGAGGCTGGGAAAAGAGGCTTGAAGAAGAAGGTCATTGAAAAAGGAACTGAGACTTGTACACGGCATATTTTGTGTACTAACAGGTGTTATTACGTACTTGTTGTAATTCATAATACAATAGTTTGGGACTCAATTCTAGTTTCCCCAATCTTTATGATTTTTTGTTTTCTAAGTGCTTAATGCTACTATATACTATATGTTATTTATTGATGCGCGCGTCATATAGTTTTTAATTTCAGTAACATAAACTTATGATTCTACGGACGTAGTATGTATGTACCTTGGGTTTGACTATTATATGAAGCAAACAAATGTATTGTTTTGGTCAGAACTAGTACTGTACTATATTTTCTTGTCATAATTCATACATGCATGTACCTATTAAATCAGTCTAAACCGAAAGAAAAACAAACATTTTGAATGAAATATACTGAAACGAATTTTAACAAGCCACACCACCAGACGACACATGCATACTAAACATTTCAAATAATACCAGACAACAACAATTAACACCTGTACTATATTAATAGTACCCATAGTACTCCTATTAGATAATCGATCAGTAAAATTCAATATAATTTTTTTCTTTCTTTTTAAACTTAGGTTATAAAACTCAAACATGGAACTTTTTGAAGCATATATATATATTGGCACATTGAATTTGTTTTTACTTGATTTTGATTCAAAAACAACATTTTTACTTAATATTTTATCAATTTATCCTATATCCTAGAGGCCAGGGTAAGACGTACATATGACCTCTATTTTAAAAATACTAGCTTAGCCCGTCGTACCATGTACGACTATGTCTTAAATATTAAAGTCATTTTATATATATTATATTATTGAATTTATGCACATTTAATTATACACAATGATATAATATACCATGATAGTAATATTATATTTAATTAATTTGTTTTTTCCATATAAATTTTGATTATAGTATATTTTTAAACTTATAAATTTGCCCTAATATCAATATTTGACTTGTCTTATACACCAACCTATATGATGTAAAAAAGGATATATTATTTGATTTTGATTTTTTTGATCAATCAATGAGGTATTAAATTTTGAAGTAACTCTAGTACGTGACAATATTTGAATAACAAAGTCTCTACTATTAGCTTGTGTTAAATATTTTGTTTGAGATGTCGTTGTTTGATCATAGGATCACCAAAGATTTTGTTTGATCTTGAGAGTATATTTTGAAGTGTTAAATAGAAATCTTGTATAGGGTTAAATCTTGTAACGTAGTATCAAATGGATTGATAAATTTTTGCGATGTATTTTTTCATAGGATAAAGATCTTGTAATATTTAGATTTTATTTGAGATCTTGTACGTTATTTTTAGAATGCTATCTTATGTCTTTTGAACAAATTTTTGGAAAAAAGATAATTTTTTAGAGACTTTTGTAAGAGTGTAACATATATAATAGGCAGTTAAATCTAAAAAATTTGATAACATAGATAAAAGCTCTATTTTTTAATTGAATATGCAGTGAGACCAGAATTAACGTGGAGTCTCGAAATTCCTCGGCTTTAATATATAGTGTATATATAGTATAGATGTATATAAATTGATAAATCTAGCAAACATATTTTAAATTTGACAATTTAAAACATTTAATTTGATAAATTACCTTCTAAACTTAGCTCCAAGTATAATCTTCTGGCCGTACTTTCTCCAACTATACCCATCACATGGAAACTCTTCTCCGGGGCTCAACTTCACCTTCTCCACTCGACGTGGCAATCTATTCCTCCTAAATAGTACCCAAAATTTGCAAAATTTCTTCAAATTTGTACGCTTTTTCTCATCGATACATATTTTTTTGTTACATAAAACACCCTCTTATATTGTTGGAATTAATAGAAAAATACATAAAATGTAAATACTTGTACCTCTTCTTGGATGGGCGAAGCCGATCTTCATCACCATGGCCGGAGCTTTGTCGAAAGTGGGCGTTGGAATTGACCAAGTTAAGAGCCCTTTCATAGGTCGCAAGGATCCGATCAATCAAGAACTCGCGACTGTCGAACGGAGAAGAATGTTCTTCCATAAGCTGGTTTAGTAGTTGCTTGGCTAGCTCCCTTCCTTGGGCTAGCTCGTACGCCACTGGATCCTGGTTTTCGGCCGCATCCTTGAACTCCATTTGAACCAGTGCAAGTGTGATCTGGGTTTGGCTAGGGTTTTGTGGAGTAGGATTTTGATTTAATTTATGTTGTGTTCCAAGGCTGTTTTAGGGCAAGATCGAGCTTGAGCTAGTTGAATTGTGGACGAAGTACTTCCTCCTCCTCTAAATAGTACTACAAAGTTTTTTTTGTTTTTGTGTGTGCTTGTGTATCTGTGTTGTTCCTAAATAGCAAAGAGAGAGGGACAGTGGAGATTTATAAGGCAACGCAACCGCGTGTTAGTGCGGTTATCTTTCCTCTTTTGTTTTCTTAATGATTATCCTTTGATTCACCGGAGCTTCGTCTTGATTATGTCCAGCTCGACCCGGTCGTCCACCTGACTTTTACGTGTGAGTCTCCCAAAGGAAATTTTTTACATATACTGGAGTTGAACCCCAAACACCATGGATGTGGAACAAACCGCTTACCACGGGAATCAACTCTATTTGGTGTAGTGGCTTTTTACTATTTCAAAAAAGGATAGCATTTATATGTAATCATCATTCACGTACAACACTAAGGTTGAGTGAAACTAGGTCTACTATGTAATGTTATGTCGCTAATTATATTAAGATCGGATCATATTGAACAACCAAACTTACTGAACACACATATATTAAATTGTTTCTATAAGTAACTAACTTAAATATTAGCCTATAGAAAGAAGGAATAACTATAAATTAAGTGGAGTATTAATTTGGTTGGTGCCTTGTTAGTTAGTTAGGCGAAAAGGGACTCGCTGGGAATCTTCGACCCCGATTACGTGTTGGCTCTGGTGGGTCCCAGATGCCCGTCAAAATGACGTCACACTTGGCCCCATTGCTTACGTCGTATTGTTTATTTATGTTTTACCCTTTTTTTTCCTTGGAGGCGATAATCACAAACGACGAGCTACACAAAAATTCACAAACTTTAGGACTTCAAATCAACTTGACGTACACTGTCGTGTTGAATGCATTAAATGTCTTGACGTGAAGTTACATATATAAACCGTGTGCTATACATATATCGATTATTAGAGAATCCCACGTTATAAAATATACTGTAATAGAAATCTCTATACAACCCAAAAAGTTATTTTATCCATTGTCATATATATGACTTAATTTGGATTGGAACCTTGTTGGGTTTGTCTAGGTGGGTAAAATTACCCCATTAATTAAGGATAATATCTTCGTCAACTAGGTAAGTATATCTAATAAATATCTTTATTAACCTATTAAATCTTGGTAGTTATCCAGTAGTTGGAAGATTCTATCCTATTTAAGAAGATAAAATTATTGATTGGGCTCCAAGGAACTAACCTTAACCCTCTCTCTCCACTATAAATACATGGCTTGGCTATGTAGAAAGGATATACAAAAACTACCATAGAGGGGTTGATCATCGCTTGTGATCGCCCTACCCTGCGCCTTTCTCTCTACTGTTACCCTCGTGAATATTCTACTGACTTAGGCATCGGAGGTGGATTAGGGGGTCCCCGCCCCCTTTGTCCATTGTTTTGCAGGTCTAGGTCATTGAAGGAGTCTTGGAGAAGAAGGTCATTGAAGAAGGAATTGAGACTTGTAAACCGACATATTTTGTGTACTAACAGTTTGTATGGTACACTCAATTATCTATACGATCCTGGACTATCAACCCACTGAATATTATGGTATCAAAGCGGGTTTTGATGTGGGTTCGTTTCCCGAAGTCTTTTGGGCTTTTCCGACTTTGTGGGCCCATTCAAATAGTACGCCCAATAAAGGAGCGACTGAACCCAAAAATAGTGATTCACTAACCTTAAGGGATTTCCACAGACTTATCGGCCTTACGAGACCACATCCAAGCAACTCTCCCAATATAAGAGCAACCAAATCCCATGTCTAACTGGCCCAAGCAAGTGAACTTGAGGGGGAACATATTGGAGAATCTCACATTAAAAAATATAATACAACTCTCCTACTATATAACCCAAATAATTACTTCATCCATCTATCTACATGTAAAGTTGGAATTTTTTGGCATAAATGCCTTACATTCATTTACTTTCAATTACATTGTATTATGTATTTATGTTCATCTATGTAACATGCATTTAAATTTGGACTATATATTATATAATTAAATTTATTTCTCATCTATATAACATACATATGTAAATTTGGATTTTTCCCCATTAATTATCTTGAATTGATTTCCCTTTAATTAAGTTGTATTATGTTCATTGTAATATCCAATATTAATGATTAGTTTATAAAATAATTAATAGTACTAAAGAATATATATTATCTTATTAAATTTATATTTCATCTACCTAATCTAACCTACTTGTAAAATGTTGTAACGCACATCAGTCAGTTCTTCCTAATGTGTTCGCAATATATTATATTATGTTATTATTGTTGTGTTATTCAATTATACAATACTACGGTTCTACCTATTAGATTCACTTTAATATTTTTGGTCATTATTAACATATTTTTTGCCCACTATTATATATTGGCATCGATCATTAGTATAATATAAATATTATATTATAAATTCTATGTAGATTATTAGCATATTATATACTATATATATATTATGTTATATGATGCTTCAATACAAAGGTAATGCACCCAACAACGACATATAAATTAAAAAAATAAAAACAACAATTATATTTATATCTGTGTATTAATTGAACATAAAAAGGCAGAACTTTAAATATAAAAATGACCAAAATATTGTTATCCTATTGATGCGGACAATGCCGGGTGTAGTAGTCTAGTTGTTATAGTTTGTATAATAAACCCATCAAACTTTATCTACCAATCACGTCTAGTACCAATTTATTGTGTAATTTTCCATTATTAGTTTGAAACTTTGGAAGAACTTTTAACGATAAACATGCACACCTTTGATCATACTCACTGATTAGACGTCACCACCACAATAAAAAAAAAAAGGGGGCGAAAGCATGTAATGATATATACAATTTAATAAAGGTCGAATATGAGAACGACATGAAATTATGAATTGAAACGATAGACGAAATGGGCTTGAACCAGCTCAATTGATGTAAAGTCACATTCAAGTTCATATAATTTTGGTGGGAAATTGATAAAATTTTAATCTAAAATGTTAAATTAAATAATGTTCGAAACGTTATTTGTCGTACTATAAGCTTTTGCTGAAAGTGGTGGTCAAAACAAATCTTCTAAGCTAACAAACACACGCACAGAAATGAACATGCACCGATCTGCAAGTGGCCTGTAGATTCCACCTTTAGTAGTCGTTTTAGTGATCATTCATTCTTCAACACGTTTTTTGGTTAAAGAAGCCTACAAATCATCAATGCAATCACGTACGTCAGAATTGAACACAAACTAGTGATTATGCCCGTGCTACGCACGGGGCAAAGATTTTATTTATATGTATATTTATGTTAGAAATGGAGTTGAAAAGATTGCATATAAATTAATGTGATCCAATCTTTTTATAGTCATTGATCGATGGTAATTTAAATTAGACGTTCGGATTAACATGACTTAAAACTGACAATCATTCTTTCCTCTCTTTTTTCGCTCTATACGTTATATCTTTTTTTTGCAGACTTTTTCACTCGAATTTTGCTTGAGTAGCATTTTTTGGAGCGCAAAACCCTTTGTTTGGATAAGTTGAGAGCTTTCATTGCCATCATTAAATTAATTGTATTTATTTTGATATTGAAGTTGGAGAAATGGGATTAATTTACACAATACCGTAACACCCAATTTTATTGATTTTATGAGCTTTTATAGCCGTCATTAAATTGATTGTAATTATGTTGATATTGAAGTTGGAGAAATTGGATTAATTTACACAATACCGTAACACCCTATTTTATTGATTGTATGCATAAAAAAGTTAAATTATTTTTTAAGCTCTGTTTGGGATAAAATCAAAAGGAGTATAAGGCAAGACTCAAACCTTAGACCAAGTGTATCTACGGTGACATAGATACCATTTGAGCTACATTGATTTACTAATTTATTTTGCATCGAAGTGTATATATAAAACGGTGGGAATGAGGAGTGATTAAGGCAATAAATGGTGGCAACAACCCATTCTTATATGTATATAAGATAAGACAGTTTCATGCATGCAATGACAAAAGAGTAAATTAGGGTTTGAACCAACCCACGCATAAGTGAAAGTTGTTTAACTCTCTAGTAATTTGAAGTTTTTGTGAAAACCACCTATATACTATGTGCCATTATCATAAATCATCCGCTTAATCATTAATTATTAGACCTGCATAAATGGTCAGTCCATATTAACGAGTAAAACAACACGAAACAAAAAAACAAACAACAGAAAAAATTAAATACGTACTCCAAGTCTGAATTGCTGACTATAGGAATCTTTAGTGTTCAAACAGTTTTTTTTTGTCGATAGTTCAACAGTACTCTTGAGGATAGAAATGACTCCATTGAATTAATTGAACAATCCTATAAAGGTACGAAGACATATTATATCATATGGAATAGTATTGCTATATATAAAACAAAAATATATTCAAATATAACTGGTTTAATTTGTAAACATATATTCTTATTCTCATCTTTAGTGGATGTTTTAGGCAAGTTCGAATCCGAATCCAAGTAATATTTATAACAATTCTAATCCTAACCTTATAAAAAAAAATATTATTACACAATCGTGTAGATTTTGAATTCGTTCAGCTTACTAAACAAAAAAGTAACGTTTCTAGCGCAGTAGCACCTACACAAAATCTTAATAAAATCGCATTAATGCGTAGGCTGTTTGCACCAACAAACCCTTCATTATTAGGCCATGGCCACCCGAACAACAACAACAACAACAACAACAACATGTACCCAGGTAGTCCCGCAGATGCAGGATCTGGGGGGTCAGGATGGGGGTATTCCAGACCTAGATGGAATACGCCCGAAAAGACCCAAGACAAAAGCTCGAAACCATCCAATAACCACAACCAACAAGCTAAGCGACCCTAAACAGGAGCTAAAAAAGGAAACACAAAGTAAAAGAAAGATTAAGAAAAATCAAACTAGCTATCTAACGCCTATGCTAAAATCCTTCAGGTTAAAAAAAAAAAAAAAAAAAAAAGCTGATCTAACTATCTAACGCCTGCTCCTCCAACCAGGGTACTAGCTATCCCTCACCCTGATCCTCTCCCTCCAGCTCTCCCTACACTGGGCCAAATCCGCTGAAATCCCTAGCAAGCTGATATCTTGTTTGATGCTGTCCATCCATCGTTTTTTCGGGCGACCTCTACCCCTCCGGCCACCCGAACAACCCCATCTTTATTTCATCTTGTCTTGCAAAGTGAAAATAAAATAAAATTATAGGCCCACTATATTCAATAATTTGTCTACGAGTCACCATTAATTGTGAATCGTGAATGAATATAGAATTAAATAGGTATATGGCATTTAGAAAATGCCATATAGCCTATAGAAGCCGCGCTTCCCCAATATTGCATAACTAGCATGGAAGCTGGCAAATAAATACGGCCGACGCGCGCCTCCATCGTCATAACCACTTTCCGCGCGCTCCCGGCGAGAGAAACCGGCGATTTCCGGCGAATTTCCGGCGTTTTCCTGCGTCATTCCAAAGCTGCAAACGCGAGCCTCAATTGTCACCTGCGATTTCGTGCGCCGGATCGATCGAGAGCGACTGTCACCTGCGATTTCGTGCGCGTGATCGATCGAGAGCGACTGTCACCTCAAATCCACGAGCATTGTCACTGTCGACTACAATTTTGTCGACTACAAGTGATCGAGCAGAGGATTGTCACTGCAAAATCTCTACGCGCGATCAAGCCTGCAATCCTCCAAACTGTCACTTTTGATTTCGAGCAAAAGGTGACACTTTTCCCTTCAAAATCTAATAGTCACTACAAATTATGATGGTAGATGACAATTAAAGTGAGAATTTTCGTAATTACAAAGATCGAGCCACAATCCACCAAACTGTGACTTGCGATTTCTACTGACAAGCAGAGGATTCGAGCAACAGGTGACACTTTTTCCTTCAAAATCTAATAGTCACTGTACATTGAGATGGTAGATGACAATTACACTGAGAATTTTCGAAATTACTGGAAGTTCTCAATGAGAAGTGACAATCGAGTAATGACAGATTGAGAATCTAGTGACAATTGATGATAAATGTTCATAGAGAAGACGTAATTGAGAGTCTAGTGTTGATAGAGGTGACAATTGATGATAACTGCTCATAGGGAAGGGAGAATTGAGAATCTAGTGACAGTATTTACATAACAATTTCGACAGAATTGTGAATCTAGTGACAATATATACATGTTAGTGATAGTGTAGAGGCAATTTCAATTTCCAGTGACAATTTGTACATGATAATTATGGCTTTTCTCTCTGATCAATGACAGTATGGACCTTGTAATTGTACCTATTTGCTTTGGAGGGGCATGGAAGACAGAAAATGACGAATGCAAGTATGTTGGTGGAGATGTCACTACAAAGGCATTTGTCCTGGAAGAGAGGTTCAATCTTGAGAGCTTAAAGGAGAAGATTGTTGAAAGATTTAAACTGTCAACACAACCAACTATCTATCTTTCACATCTACATCCTTCAAAGAAGCTGCCTACTCCATTCACTATTGAAAGTGATGACGATCTTCAATCATTCTACCTAATTAGCACTACCCCTAAGGTTGATTGGGGGTTGAATATGTCATTACATATAGTAGGAGAAAAGGGAAAGAGCCAGCAATCCCTAGTACTCAAATTGCGAAACCACCATCAACTGTCACTAGCAGCTATCTACTACCTTCAAATGACAGAAGCTCAAACCAACCTCTAGTGATTTCGGAAGTCAATGATGCACCTCCAAACTCATCAGATGAAGACAATCCACTTGCAATTGAGTATCCACCAGATCAACAATATGTACAAGTTGGACAAATGTACCAAAGCAAAGAAGAACTCAAGACAACAATGTATAATCATGCAATGAAACAGAGTTATTGCTTCAAGGTCAACAGGTCAAGGTCAGACTACTACTCACTGAAATGTGTAGATGACAATTGTGAGTGGAAAATGGTAGCTACAAGGTTGAAAGGACTCACTTATTTTGAGGTTAAGAAATTCAATGACACACATACATGCCCCTTTGAAGTGAGATGTACAAGACATATTCAACCATCTTATCAGCATATAGGAGAAAAAATTAAACTGAGGTAATTTGACTACTTGTTTTTCATCTCATTTCATTGTGAATTGTCATCACTACTGTTTTATATATGTAACACCAACATTTCTGTACAAACTGTCATCTCAGGTTTGAAGGTGTGGCCAAAGGCCCAAATCCAAAAATGATCCAAAATGATGTTAGGAATGAAATGCTGCAGTCCATTAGTTACTATAAAGCTTGGAGAGCTCAGCAGTGGGCACATGCATTAAATAGAGGCACACCTGAACAGAATTATGCAAATCTCCCATCTTATTGCCATGTGTTCATGCAAGCTAACCCTGGTACATACACATTTCTACAAACTAATGCCAACAACAAATTCAAGTATGTCTTCATTGCACTTGGACCATCAATCAGAGGATATCAACATATGAGAAGGGTTAGTACATATTGTCACTTGTTTACTTGAAACCTTAACAGAAACTTAGTATTGTCACTTTTGGCATTGTCACTTAGTATTGTCACTTGTTTACTTGAAACCTTAACAGAAAACTTAGTATTGTCACCATCCTTATTGACACTGTGTAATTGTCACCTTTTGAACACAACAATACAATTTTGTCATTTGTTTATATATTGTCACGTTTTTAACAGGTTATACAAGTAGATGGCACTCACCTACATAATAGGTATATGGGTGTTCTAATAACTGCATCAGCACAAGACGCAAACCATCAAATCTATCCTCTTGCGTATGCTATTGTAGACTCTGAAAATGACAGATCTTGGAGATGGTTTTTTGAGCAACTACTTGTTGTTATTCCATGCTCTAGTGATTTAGTATTTGTCTCAGACCGTCACTTGAGCATAGGTAAATCGGTTGAGTCTGTCTTTTCCTGTGCAAAGCATGTAATTTGCACAAGGCATTTGAAGGGAAATTTGAAGAATAGATTCAAGCAAAAAGGGATTGTGAGGTTGTTTAGCCAAGCTGCAGACTCCTACACCATTTCAGATTTCAACAAATACTTCCAAGACATTTGCACAGCAAATGCACAGATAGGTGAGTATCTAAGAGAAGTGTCACTTGAAAAGTGGTCAAGAGCATGCTTCAGTGGTGACAGATACAACATCATGACAACAAACAACTCAGAAAGCGTCAATGGTGTTTTGAAAGAAGCAAGACAATTCCCCATTACTGCTCTCTTGGAGTTCATAAGGAGTCTGTTGTCCAGATGGTTTGCTGAGAGAAAAGTTGTGATAGAACAACACCTAAATCAGATACCGCCTAACATCAATAGCATTTTGGAGGAAAGGTGGCAAAAATCCAAAGCTTATGGTGTTAGAATGTTGAACAAAACTGAGTTTGAGGTGTTTAGTAGTGGGCTTTGTGCTGTGGTTGATCTAGCACAAAGGAAATGCACTTGCAGAATGTTTGATCTGGACAAGATGCCATGTGTTCATGCAATGGCTGCAATTCAACAAATGAAGTACCCTGTGAGAAGCTTCATCAGTGACTACTACCAATTCCAGGCTTGGTGCTTGGCTTATGAAGAGACAATTTATCCATTGCCAAACAAATCTGAGTGGAATGTGCCAGACCATATAAACATGATAGTGTGTAATCCCCCAAATGTGAGAAGGAAGGTTGGACGACCAAAGAGGAATAGAATTCCCTACATAGGTGAGTTCAGAGGGAAGAAGAAGAAGATTAAAGCGTCAGAAGGAGCATCAAGCAGCACTGCAATCGTCATGAAATAGGATTCATATATCATCATTGTCACTTGTAGGACTTGATTGTCAAAACTGCCAAATATTGTCACTTGTTGAACTTGATTGTTAAAACTGTCACGTTTTGGTTTATTGCTATGTCAATGTCAGTTTTCATATCACTTGTTGAAAATATATCATCAATTTCAGCACTATCATTGATTCTTGATATATCATAACTTGTACATATTGCTATATTAATGTCACCACTTAGTTCGCAATAAATGAAAGCTGTCACTTCGAAATACCAACTTCGATTGTTTGCTAAGAGATATGCAATCACTTTTTGTTATATTTTGTACAACGTATGTCATTTATTGGGACTGTGTTCACTTGAACACTTTTTGGATAAATCGTCACTTGATCATGTTGCTTTCAAACTGTCACAAAAGATTGTTCACTTAATTGTTTGTTGATTGATATATCAATTGGAACACACCATAGTTGTAACATAATGCCTTAAACTGTCAACATTGGAATCCACCAACTGTCACAAAATCAAAAGTCAACATAAAATTGCCACTACTTAAAACTGTCACTACTTAAACTGTCACTACACAATACAACATACGATTCAAGGGTCCCAGATCCACAAGCCTTAAAAATGTCATAACTACTAAGTTTAAACAAAGAAAAAGATCAATTGCCTTTTTTGGAATCAGGCAAAGGCTCCCAAATCCAAGTGCCATTAAAAAGATCAATTGCCATTTTCTCCCGATGTGCAGCCATGTGCTCATAATCCAAATCATCCAAGCTAGCACCTAATGCAAATGCCTCAATGTACTTGATAACATAGACACCACAATTACCACCCCTGCAAAATAAGTAAACATGAAAAAGTCAGGAGTGAAAGTGAATTCTGCATCTTGACAAAAACAAAGCATAACAGTGTAACAATACATACCTCTCTCCTATTTCATCTTGACAAATATTTTCATCCCTGGACCATGTGAAATCAGCATCTAAATTGCCCAATCTCTTAAAGAATCCAGATGCCTTCATCCACACAGGAAGAACTTTGCAAAAAGGACTTACAATACTGTCAATCTTATCCTCATCATACAACGCTCGAAGACAGTCAAAGACAGTTATATGCTTCGCAACAAGGTCAATTTGCAAAGTGATCCAGTGCGTAATATCAATGTTCACTGGAGTGAATACCTTCGTTACATTTGTGCGAAACCATGACTTACCATACAGCTCAGGATTATAGCCATGGAAGTAATCAAACTTTATGCTTGGCACTTCTTCTTTGTTCACAACGTAACGTTGGACACTTTCAGCATCAAATTCCTTGTACCACACCCAGTCCATGACAACCACATCCTTGTACATGTCGGCCTTCTCATTTAAAAGCATCCTAATGTGATACAATGCCTCACAAAGGTGCTACACAAAAGAATATAAGAACAATGACACTTTTAAACATAAAACTGTCACTTGAATAAAACATTTTATATCAAAACTGTCACTTGAACACTGTCACTTACCTCATCCCCAAGCCAAAGACTGTTTGTTTTAAGTAATCTAAAGAAAGTCCTATTAAGAAGTTGATCAGACCCTTGAATACTATCATCTGATTTCCTACAAAACCAGGGAAATTGTATATATGTCACTCATAATCAAAATATAAGAACAATGACACTTATCACCATAAAACTGTCACTTGTATAGAACAATCAATCAACTGACATACCGTTTGTTAAACCATCGATAGAAGGGCATACGGTCTTCATCACTGTAAAAGGAGTACTTTGGACGAGTAGGCATTTTGGGAGGCTTAACCTTCTTCTGCTTCTTCGGCTTCTTCTTCCCAACGGTGTATGGCGTGTGAGTCATAGGGTCTCCCTTCCTTAGCCTAGCAGATTTCCTTACACAACCGAGATCTGGAACACCCGTCTCCAGAGTACGGTTGTGCATGTCAAACTCCACAGTCCCTTCATCATTAGCTTCTCCTCCAGCTTCTTCTTTGTCGCTTCTGTCACTTTCTCCAATGCCCTTAGTACCACCTTGTTCACCTTGTTCTGGAATACCCTCCTCGGTTCCCCCTAGTTCTGTCCCACCTTCTTCAGTGCCCTGGGTAGAATCATCCACAAGATAATCTTCGGATTCTTTGTCTCCCTCTTCAACAGCAGGAACTCCATCTTCAACACAACCAACATCATCATTTTGAACTTCATCCAAATACGCAAATAAATGACCATGCTCAGTCATTTGAGAACAATTATCCCTAATGTCTCTTAAAATATCACCAATCTCAAAATCTAATTCAGCACGTAATAGAGCTAAGAAAGTGGAACCTGACTCACCTGAAGGCACCTTTGTAACAGAATCGTTTGTTCTCTCATCTTCCTTCATCGAAACTTCATTCACCTTTCCTGTTTCTTCACCAACCTTCACAACAGCACCATCACTGGAGAGCTTCATCGACTCAATCCCTTTGCAATCACTCAAATTGGTTGGAGCTGGTGGCTGCATTGTCACAACAACATCATCTTCATCATCAGAATCTGAACCAGCCTGCATTCTCCTTTGAAATGAATCAACCTTATTCCACAGCCTTGATAGAGTCATGTTAGTCCGTGCAACCTTGTTCTCCAGATTTTTCATTGACCTTGTCATATCATTGCTCAAGATGTTGAAACCATTGTACAAGTCGTTGACAGTGGAAACAAGCCTCTTAGCCCAAGCAGGCTCTCCACCTTCATCACCCTTCGCAACAGGAGTATCCTTGACCTGACTCAAAATCTGAGCAGCTTCAACTTGATCATCACCATGAACATCTTCTCGAACTAGTTCGGGAGCTGCTTCTGTCACTGGCTCTGTCACTGGAGCTGGTTCGGGAGCTGCTTCTGTCACTGGCTCTGTCACAGGCTCTGTCACTGGAGCTGGCCTCTTGAACTTTTCAAGAATAGCTGGCACAGGATTGACCGAAGACGTTGGTTTCTTAGGGCTCCTTGGCAGCTGCAATCTCTTACTCTGTCTCCTAGGAGATTCAAGAATAGCTGGCAGAGGATTGACTGAAGAGGTTGGTTTCTTAGGGCTCCTTGACAGCTGCAATCTCTTACTCTGTCTCCTAGGAGATTCAACAACAGTTTTCTTCTTCTTCGAAGGAGCAGAAACTCTGACATCACTTTTAGAAGCTTGCGCCTTCCTCTTCACACCAACATTCACTTTGTCACTTTGCTTTGCCTTCCCCTTGTCAACAGTTGGAACCCGGGGAGCAATAACAAAGTCAGCCATCTCATCGTCAGTGGCAGAATCTGAGTCCTCTTTACGAGTGTCCTTCATTTTCTGGCTTGAAATGATCCTTTTGATGAGTTCATCAAAAATAGGATCTTTAGCCTCATCAGGGTAATCACAATAGATAAACTCTGCAAACTCAGAGTAGGAGGGATGTACACACTCCTGCAGAAAACACAAAACAAATACAATAACTGTCACTTATAAGAAAACTGTCACTTGTAAAAAACTGTCACTTGTCAAAACTGTCAATAGAGACACAAATAATCGTCACTTGGCACTTACCAGTTTCTTTCTTCCAACTGCATAGATTGATTGATATCTCACAAGATTGATTCCATTGCTGCGCCACCTCAGCATATGAGGGACTTCTTTTGCACCTTCAGTAGAGAGACCACACACATCTCTTAACCCTGGAAACCTCTCCACAATCCAAATCTGCAAACACAAAGGCAAAAAAGAAAAAGTTAGACAGAAGAGCATACAAACAAAGCAATTGCATTAAACAAAATTATGAGAACATGAATTACCATAAATGCATAGGGGTATCCAAAGATAGTGCACCCAAATCTATAGTTTGGATCTTTGATCTTTTCCGGGTCATGAGAAGTACGAGTAACCTGTCCTAAACTTGTAATCAATTCATCATAAGCAGCCCTTCCCCAAGAGTACTCTTGAAACACTTCCAAATCAGATGACAATGTAATAACACTGGCATCTAGCTGTACTTTAGGACGTCTAGGCATAAGAACACCATACAAAATCAACAAATGGGCAAGCCTAAGCTTCACATCTTCATCCTTTGTACGAGCCAACTCGGCAGACAAGTCATCATATGTCAGCCTTGGGCGTCCAAAAAACCCTTCTTCTTCGTGCATCAGGGGCATCAATTTCAGGGACAATGTCACACTTCAAACCAGTAATTGTTGCGAAATCCATTAATGAAAACCTACAAACTTGTTCACCAATCATGAACCACATCTCGTGTTTATATTTCGTTTCCAGCTCATGCATCAAAGCATAGTGAATGAGCTGGTAATGAAGTGGCACTTTCTCTTTGAACCGAATAATGTAACCAAAATAGCCTCTGCACATAAAGTCCCAATCCTCTTTTGATAGGTGATCCTTCACAAAATCAATAACGCCAAAATCATGAAACATATTTGCTCTTGCATTGTACCGCTTTGATTCAGGCAACATGTACTTTAGGTTCTTCTTTTCCATGGCTTATACTGCAATTATCATCACAAAACATTCAAAATTGTGTACACAGTAAGCAAATCATCAGCTCAACACGCAGAAATGACACTTATCTAGATAATCGTCACCAGAAAACACAGAGTAAACACAAATGACTACTTAATTGTCACCACAAACCTCAAACATCACGAAATTGTCACCACAGACCTCAAACATCCACGCAATTATAAAAGTGACACAAATTATCATGAACAACCACCAAAATGTCACCGCTTAACACTAACCGCAATTGGATACTAAATTGTCACCTCTTAACATAAACATCACGAAATTGTCATCACAAACCTACTTAACACTGAACAAATCAACAAAAATGTCACCACAAAAACACAAAAAACAGTGCTTAACCCTAGAACATGCACTAAAACTCAAAACTCAAACGAGATCTAAAACAACAACAATAGAAGAGCATAAATATGCTTCAAACGAAAATCAACAACATAAACACAAAGCTAAAACGCAAATCAACAAACACTTACTCAGGAATTTCACAAATCAAAAAACGAGCAGAGAGGTGACAGAAGACAATCGCCCCACAGGAACTCAAAAAATCTTCAATGTCAACACAAATGCATGCAACTTGAGGAAGATGATAGAGCGAGAGCACGATTTCGACTCCTTGCGAGGTGGATCGACGATTAATCGGAACGATTTCGGGATTTCGTGGGAGTTGGAGTTGAGAGTTGAGAGGAACGAGAAAACTGTACTCACGACGCGGTTTTTTTTTTTTTAATTTTGAGTTATGCTATACTATACATGCAATTAAGGGGGAAACGGGCCGCGAATCAAAAACGGGCCACAAAAGGTGCCGCCCAGCCCAATTCCTTCATGAATATACTACACCCGTAAATTTCCGCCCAAAATTAACGTGAATTTAAGGATCTAACTATGGTAATTGATCTAAGAAAAAAATGATCAAACGATGCTATCACACGACACGTTATTGTTATTGACGGATCGGACTTAGAGCATGCTCAAGTGCTCAACTGCTCGTAGACTAATATTTTGATCATGGATTCCAAAATTATTAAAAAGAGAGAAAGAAAAATGGAATTTGATGTGAGAGGGCCGTGTTTTAGAGTAAGTGAGAGTAAGAGAGATAAAAAGTGACAAGTGTCATATGAGAGCGAGAGTAATTAAGCAAAGAGAAGTACATAATAATTTAAGTCGATCACCAACCACCTAAGTATAGTCGTATACTAGAATTCATGACCCGTGCTACGCACGGGTTTAAAAATAATTTTGAAACTTGATTAATCAACTTTAATTGAAAAATTGCATAAAATTTCATGAATGTGAAAAATGGACCAAAGTTTGATAATATAAAATATAATAGATTATGTTAAGTATAAAATAAATAAATATTTCATAAGAAATAAATCAATTGAAAATATAATTCACTTGCGAGAGAAACACTCATTATTTGCATCTAAATGCAATTACGTACATATGAAAGATATAGAAAACTATAAAAAGCATATGAAAGATTAAAATAATATTGTTGGCTACTCAAAATATTTTTATATACATGAAAACTATAGAAGTTTAAAGAAAAACCCCATATTTTATGATTTAGGGTATTAATACATTTTGTGATTTTCGTTAAAAAATACACATATATTATGATTTATGGTATTCACATATTTTCTGATTTACGTTAAAAAAAATACACGTTAAGAAAATATTCATATATACACATAATACAACAAATGCCCACATAACACGTTTATAAAAATACACATATTTTATGATTTAGGGTATTCACATATTTTGTGATTTACATTAGAAAAAATAAATTATTGATTTATTTATATACTTGAATCATATATACAAAGAATACAACAAATACACATAAAACATGTTCTAAAAAATATACATATATTGTGATTTACGTTAAAAAAAATACACATTAAGAAAATATGCAAACACCACAAAAATGTTGCTAGAGAGGTTTGAACCTCAAACCTTTGGGTAATTAAAGGAAGGGTTTATCACTATGCTATTGTGGTTTGTTTGATCATTAAAAATATGGGCATTGTTGATACCAGAAACCGTCAACGCGTTAAGAGTACCCCACCAAAACAAAACATGACAAGGGTAGATTTCCCAAGATGACATCAAACCATAAGCCATGCGGTCATCGCGATCTAGGACGCGGACGCCATTCGGGTCGGTAAGTTCTTAAGCAAAGGTTCGATCCCCGGGGCGGCGCTCACCGCGCTCGCCGCCCTGTCCCATCCAGGCAAGTGGGTGGGCGGCAACGTCCCATCAGGGGAGCGGCGGGCGGCAGCGTCCCATCCTGGCTTCCGGTTGGCCAGCTCCGCGGCCACCGCCCTAACGGCCAACCATGGAGCGACACGTACCTGGAGGGTGCCCGTCCCACATCGGCATCTCACCCCAGCCCTGCCCGATCATCCGCTATAAATAGCGGGCTCAATGCACTAGAACGGGGATCGAAAACCTCGCGAACCACATATACTAGATCTCGAGATAAGATCATTGTTGTAACCCGACACACCTAAACGCGATAGAGAATCTCTGTCTTGTAATCCTACAGCTAAATACAAAATATCCTTCACACTCCCTTCATCGCGTCGAACACCACCAGCGACCATATATTTGCCATCTCTTCGTCTGTTGACTCGGTTGAGTTCAAACCTCGTACTCTCATCGCGTTCACTACAAATCGGTGTTTTCGGACATCAACATTGGTGCCGTCTGTGGGGAGCCTCCTCAAACTAAGAAGACACCGTTTTCAACCGACGCCGAGTAATGGACGCTAACAGCAACAACGCTTACTACGCTGATGGCACAGCCTTCGGGATGCAGCCACCACCTCCGTGGTATTACGGATCACCACCCGCGATGCCCCAGGCCGCACCTATGCCCGGCTGGAACCCCGGCTTTCAGCAGGGTTTCCAGCCGCAAGCCCCGTTCCAGGGGTACGTGCACGCGCAATACTACCAGGAGTACGCGCCCGCGTAGGAACCTTATGTAGAGGAGTACTCAACCACCAACGGGAGCTCGACCGGCCAGGAGGTGGACCAGGACGCTCCCAATGCGTTGTCACCTCCAAACCCCAATTTCCAAAGCTACGCTCCCGCGTACCACTACGGCCAGGGGGCATATCCCATGCAGCATGGCCAGGGCGCTTACCCAATGCCCCACCAGCCGTATGTGCCCGCTTATGCCGCGGGCTACGGGCCGGGTCAGGCATACCACACCCCGCCTCCAGGGGGCTCGAGTGGAGGGTCTTCGTGGACGGCTCGCACTGCGACCTGGGGTCGAGTGCAGGGGTGGTCCTTGAGGGACCCTCCTACGCGTCCGAACATGCCCTCAACTTCGGCTTTGAGGCAACCAACAACGAGGCCGAGTATGAGGCGGTGATCGCGGGAATTGAGATGGCCTTACTAGTGGGCGCCCGGAGGATAAGGGTTTTCACAGATTCTGAGCTAGTCGCGCGTCAGGTCGGGGGCCAGTACGAGTGCACCACGGGGTTTCTTCCCCAATATCGCGCCAAGGTGAAGGCATTGATCGCGTGCCTCGAGACGTTTTCCATTGAATCCATACCACGTGCGGCAAACGCCAAGGCCGACGCACTGGCCAAGATGGGTTCAGCCCTCCCGCCTGAGGTTGGCAACAAGGTAGTGGTTGAAAGGAAGATGCAACACGGTGTGACCAGCGCGGTGTTCGCGCTGGCCACGGACGGGTGGATGGCTCCCATAATCCGATATATCCAAACCGGGGAGTTGCCCCAGGCCGATGCCATGAACGCGCGCAAACTCAAGCTCAAGGCGGCGCGGTACTGCATCGAAGGCGACAAGTTGTATCGCCGCGGCTACGCGGAGCCCAACCTGCTCTGCGTAGACGAGGCCACAGTCTTCGAGGTCCTCGAAGAGGTGCACGAGGGCATATGCGGAGGCCACCCGGGCTGGCGGACTCTGGTCCACAAGATAGTCCGGATGGGAATCTATTGGCCTACCCTGCGCCGCGATGCGGCAACATACGTGCAAAAGTGTGACAAGTGCCAACGTTACGAAAACGTCCGGCACGCGCCGGCGCGAGAGCTGCGTGGCATCCAGCCGGCCTATCCGTTCGCGATGTGGGGCATGGACATCCTAGGTCCCTTCCCTAAGGCCGCCGGGCAGGTGCAGTTCATCCTGGTCCTGGTCGATTATTACACCAAGTGCGTGGAGGCCGAGGCCATGGCACGGATCACAAGCGCGAAGGTATGCGGCTTTCTCTGGAAAAATGTGGTTTGTCGTTTCGGCGTGCCCATCGCGATAATGACAGACCACGGCCCTCAGTTCGACAGTGAGGAGACGCGAGACTTTTGCGCAAGTTTGAGCATCGAGTTGAAGTTTTCTTCGGTTGCACACCCTCAGTCCAACGGACTGGTGGAGAATGTGAACGCGAGGATACTTGACGACCTCCGCCGCAGGCTGGACGGCGTGCAAGGCCGGTGGGCCGAGCTGTTGCCTCATGTTTTATGGACAAACCGCACTACCCCGCGCAGGGCAACGGGAGAAACACCTTTCACGATGGCCTATGGCAGTGACGCCGTCGTACCCGTCGAATCCATGTTACCCACGGAGCGAGTCGCGGGGTACGACCAATTCACCAACGATGAAGCCCTCAAGGTTGAAATGCACCTTCGCGATGAGCGCCGAGAAGCGGCCGAGCTACGCTCGGCCGAATACAAGAGAAGGACCGCGGCATACTACAACAAAAGAGTCAAGGCACGCGGTCTCAAGGAGGGCGATTTAGCCCTCCGAAGGACTGAGGGAGGCAAGCTTGACGCGAAGTGGGAAGGACCTTACCTCCTCTCCAAGGAGGTCGTGCCGGGGGTTTTCAAGCTCACAGATCCGGGGACGAGGCAAACTCTCGCCAAAACATGGAATGAGGCACGCCTCAAGAAATACTATGTGTAAATAGTCTAGGTTTGTTGCCGCGTGGCGGTCGATTGTAGTGTCTCTATCCTACCTATGTTTATATGAATAAAACGAGACAACTACCGTATACTGTCAAATAACTCCACGGTCGTTACGGAAACCCGAGTTGCCTTCCTCGCTTGGGGTTGTCCGCTAACGCGCGCGATGCGCTTAGGGGCGCTCGAGTTGGGTTCCACCCCTCGCAGTCGCATAATGCCTTAAAACATCAATAACTCCACAGTCGTTACGGAAACCCGAGTTGCCTTCCTCGCTTGGGGTTGTCCGCTAACGCGCGCGATGCGCTTAGGTGCGCTCGAGTTGGGTTTCACCCCTCGCAGTCGCATAATGCCTTAAAATATCAATAACTCCACAGTCGTTACGGAAACCCGAGTTGCCTTCCTCGCTTGGGGTTGTCCGCTAACGCGCGCGATGCGCTTAGGCGCGCTCGAGTTGGGTTTCACCCCTCGCAGTCGCATAAATGCCTTAAAACATCAAAAACTCCACAGTCGTTACGGAAACCCGAGTTGCCTTCCTCGCTTGGGGTTGTCCGCTAACGCGCGCGATGCGCTTAGGCGCGCTCGAGTTGGGTTCCACCCCTCGCAGTCGCATAATGCCTTAAAACATCAAAAACTCCACGTCGTTACGGAAACCAGAGTTGCCTTCCTCGCTTGGGGTTGTCCGCTAACGCGCGCGATGCGTTTAGGCGCGCTCGAGTTGGGTTTCACCCCTCGCATTATATCACGCCAAAAACTATCAGCGAAGTAGAACTTAGTGCCGAGCGCGGTCCTAGTACCTAGCTCGGCATGGGGTTGGATATTGTGTCACATAAGCCTAGTGCCAAGCGCGGTCCTAGTACCTAGCTCGGCATGTGGTTGGATATTGTGTCACATAAGCCTAGTGCCGAGCGCGGTCTTTGTACCTAGCTCGGCGTGGGGTTGAATACGATAAGTTTTCGCAGAAATCTCCAAATAGAAAGAAGCATAGATCATAATCAACAAAGCCGCATGGCGGCAAAAGCAGTTAAGACGCAGTGAAGCATCAGGTCACATTACAAGCCGCACCGCGCCAACAAACATTGTTAAGGCCTCAAGGGCCGAGTAAAGCATCAGGTCACATTACAGCCGCACCGCGGCAACAAACATTGTTAAGGCCTCAAGGGCCGAGTAAAGCATCAGGTCACATTACAAAAAACAAAAAAGAATTAAAACGCCATTTAGGCATCAGGAGCGGTGGCCGCGATGTCAGAGGGAGGAGGGTCATCAGGGGTCTTCTCTTCTTCTGGGTCGGTGGCGGCAGGAAGTTTCGGGTTGACAAGACCCGCGTCATCTGCATCCACTCCCGGAGGGGGTTTCGCCACCCCGTCCTCCCAGACCACTCCCATTTGGCGATGAAGGTCGGGGGCAAAATACTTCACCTTATACCTTTCGCAGTACTGGAGAGCGGCCGTAACCGCGCTGAGGGCCTGGACGATCCGCGCATCGTCGACACGTTTCTCCAGGTACTCCGACGAGTTGAGGAAGTCGGGTATCGCGCTCTCCAGCTGTTTGCTGGTTGCTTCCAGCTGTGACTTCAGCTCCTCGTTTCGCGCTTTATAGCCCCCGACCTCCTTCTTCAGCGCCGCGACCTGGGACTTAAGCGCCGCGGCGTCTTTTTCCGCCTGCGCGCGCAGCTCCTGGAGTGCCGCTTCCGCCTCCTCCTTGGCTTTAACCGCCGCCTCCGCTCGCTCCTCCTCCTCCACCAAACGATCAGGGAGGTAGTTTACCCACGCGTTGACCTACGAATCAAAGCATAAGTTACAGATTCAAAGATAGAAACCATGGCAGGTTAACACGAAAAGAGGAAAAGATCGCGTACCATATGGCCATACTTCTGACACTCCCCCCTGACCTCCTTCGCGTTGAGGGTCTGGAATCATTCCCTCTCCTCCTCATACCCGTACTGTCCGGCCTCAAAGGTACCCCAAGCAGGCCCAGGGCACGCGAAACCCGCCACCTCCGCCCTCCGCGACCAATGTCGGCGGCTCCCGGCGCCTGTGGTGATCTGGGCAGGTCCCTTCGAGGGGGAGAGGGGTCGATCCCCAGTAGTGGCCACGTCCTGCCTGGATCTCTTGGCCAACACCCCCTCATCGCGAACAGCGTCCTCCACGCTCTTTCGCTTCAGGGCCTCCGCCTGCGCCCGTTTGCCTTTGGCATCGGCACGGGCCTTCGCGGTGGCCTCATCCCCCGCTTTCGCGTCTTTCCCCTTGAGGCCTCCGGTCTTGGCGGTGGAGGGAGCCCCAGAAGTGGCAGGAGCCGACTTGCCCGAAGTGAGGGCGGCGAACACGTCCATGCCTGCAAAGCAAACCATCAGTAATCACAATCAACGCGGTCAAAACACAAGAATAGCATACATAAAAGCAAGAAGCAGCCCCGGAAAACAAAAAATACCCTCGCCCGTGTGCGCTGGGGACGCGGTGGCTGACGAGGATTTTTCAACCTCCCGAGGAGGCTCGGGCCTCAGGCTGAGCCCCGCGCGCTCAAGGCGTTCCTGGGTCAGCCACGCCTGCTGCTCCCTCTTCCGGGGCGCAGCAAAAGCTTTCTTCGCCGCGGCGGCTTGTTGCGTGGCACCGCGCCTACGCTTGTAGGGGCGGAACCTATTAGCAATAAGGGGGCAGAGCATGACGTCGCCCTCAAAATCGTGCACAATAAACCATTTTTCCCTCCATCGCGGTCCAACGTTGGAGGGAGTGATAATGAGATTGCAATTGGTAAGGCTGAAGTTAACAATGCCTCTTTTATCTGTTGCAGATGCCTCGCGGAAGGGGGGAACTTCAGCTCCAAACACCTTATGTGGTACGCCGCGATATAGCTCCAGCAGTTAGGAGCCATCGAGGCAGGAGCGAGCTCGAGATCGAATAAAAATTGGGACACGTAGGACGGCAGCGGAATCCTAAAGCCCGCGATAAGGCTCGCCGCGTACACCACGTGCCCCGCCTCATAGGCGGCATATATGTTACCCCCGTCCGAAGGTAACAAGAGCTCCACCCCTTCTGGCCAGGGATACCCTACCGCGATCTCGTCCAACTCCTCGAGGGTGAGGATGGACGCACAACCCTGGGCCAGTGACTCCGGGTTCTCATAGTCGGCCAGGCGCGCAGGCCTGGTTTGACGAAAGCGAGGGACGGCCGCCCTACCGCGCGGTAGATATCGTGAGGGAAAGCTCCTCGCGATCCCAGACGTGGACGCCTCGTCATCAGGGGCCTCATCGTGAGGGTCGTAAGGCCTGCAGCGGGCCATTGATCGCGATGAGGAATCACTCTTCGTACGAGCCTCGGACACCGTAGTAGGATTGCTCTGGCTCAGACCAACGGGCTCGCGGAAGTTGTTCTGTGAATCACTAACAGACATGTCCCGGTACTCAGGCGAGGGATCGGGGGCGTAGAAGTCGTCCCAATTCGTTATTCTATGACCGCGATCCACGCCTGAAGGGCAGGAGTCGCTGGAAAACCCCAAATCCAGGGCACGGAAGCAAAGAGGCTCCTGGAGGAAGGAAAAGAAAAATGATGTGCATAGGAAGAAACAATCACGGAGAAGTATATAACGCGATAAGTACACAGAAAGCAATAGGGTCAATAAGAGAAACACAAAAAACTAGTGGAAACAAGGCACGCGGTACCCTAGCACGGGCAGATGTCATTTCACAATAGGGCGAGGAGTCCCATCAAAACAGAAAGCCTAGGGGCGCGCGTGCTGTGTCAGGAGAACATTCCGCCGTTCTCGACACGCTTCCCGAAGGGTCGGCCAAGACGACGGGGCCTGATGGGACGGGTGACCGCGCTAGGCACGTCATCTCCCTTCACCCCACAGGCATGACGTTTCGCCTCCTCTAAAACCCTTGCGCCCCCGGCGACGTTTCGTCTCCCCTAACCCTGCGCCCCTCGACGACGTTTCGCCTCCCCAATGGAGACGTCGGCCGCCCTCCGCTGCCCCGAAATCGTTCCAACCCCGAGCCCCCACATAGCGAGACGCTCCCTCAACGAAGAAACCACCATGAAACGCCGCCAGCTCCCAGCGGCGATGTCGCCGCTGGAATTAGGGCGGTTTCCCCCCCCCAAATAACCCAGAAAAATACGGGAGGAAACGAGAAAAACATAGGGGAAGAAGGGAGGGCATACCTTGGCGTCACGGAACTGCGGGGGCAGGCTTGGGCAACGGCGACGTCGCAGACAGAAGGCTTCCGGTGAGAATGGGCGAGAGCACGAAAACGGGAGCGGAATGACCGGATTTTCGAAATTAAAATGAGGAAGTGGAGAGGACGAGGGGCAGAGCCGCTGTTTTGTTCAGTGTCTGGCGGGCCGCGAAAATATGGGCTTCGGCTGAAGGACGGCCCATGAAGCGAAACGGCCCAAACAAATTTCTTCGCCACACTCCTCGTCCCATCGCCCTCGTTCGCTTGCCCGTCTCCGAAACGACAACGCGTTCCGTACACCACGTTTCCGGTTCAGAAGTGCTTTCTTTTTGGACCCGTCCTCGAAAGGGCGATCGAGTCCCGGCCCATGGGGTTGTGTTGATACCAGGAACCGTCAACGCGTTAAGAGTACCCCACCAAAACAAAACATGACAAGGGTAGATTTCCCAAGATGACATCAAACCATAAGCCATGCGGTCATCGCGATCTAGGACGCCATTCGGGTCGGTAAGTTCTTAAGCAAAGGTTCGATCCCCGGGGCGGCGCTCACCGCGCTCGCCGCCCTGTCCCATCCAGGCAAGTGGGTGGGCAGCAACGTCCCATCAGGGGAGCAGCGGGCGGCAGCGTCCCATCCTGGCTTCCGGTTGGCCAGCTCCGCGGCCACCGCCCTAACGGCCAACCATGGAGCGACACGTACCTGGAGGGCGCCCGTCCCACATCGGCATCTCACCCCAGCCCTGTCCGATCGTCCGCTATAAATAGCGGGCTCAATGCACTAGAACGGGGATCGAAAACCTCGCGAACCACATATACTAGATCTCGAGATAAGATCATTGTTGTAACCCGACACACCTAAACGCGATAGAGAATCTCTGTCTTGTAATCCTACAGCTAAATACAAAATATCCTTCACACTCCCTTCATCGCGTCGAACACCACCAGCGACCATATATTTGCCATCTCTTCGTCTGTTGACTCGGTTGAGTTCAAACCTCGTACTCTCATCGCGTTCACTACAAATCGGTGTTTTCGGACATCAACAGGCATGATACGGGATTCCGTGTGTATTTTTAGTGTACACAAATATTTGATTGTGTCCTAACTTATATATATATAGATATAGAACTAATATAAGTTTTTTGCGGGATTTGATTGAATTAATGTAAATCCCGTTTGTAGGTTTTAAAAAATATTTGAACAAAAATGCTACTATAGAGGATTGAACCCCCAACCATTAGGTTATTAGAGGAAGGCTTTACCACTATGCTATTGTAGCTATTTTGATTATGATTGCATAGTATTTATTATATAGGGAAGATTGCAACCAACACTAAATAGAGCAATTAATGAGGACACCACCTAACTTTTATATATATAGATATAGATATGTGAATTGGCTGACAATCAACCGGTCCACACTGTAACACACAGTAAAATTATATTTTACTTTTATTTCAACGTGTTGATATTTTTGGTCAAATCCCAACGTGTTGATATATTGCACTTATTAATGGGGCCATATTGGGTCCAAACATACTTCCACGGGTAAATTCTCAACCTTCACTTTTTAACCTCAGCTTCTAGTTTCACCTCATCATTTACCCCCACACGACGTCAACACCACCTAGGGGCTAGGTCCAAAAGTCCATTGTCCAACCGTAGTGAAATGTACTCAAAATAGGTATACCGTATACGTTTTGGTTTGAACCTTAAACCGAACCCAACTAAGCGAAAATTGTTTTGGGCGAATTAACTGTGTAAACATGTTACTTCGCTACTAAGAGGGGCTCCTAATCACAAAGTCGTCACGACGTGTTAGAGACGATTAACAGAAAATAATAGCAGAAATTAAATATAATGAAAATGAAGGAATGGCAAGAATTGTGATTGATTTGTATTGATCAACAGATGCTGCTCTTGGGTACAATAGCTCGATCTTGAATACAATAAACTTCTGAAAATAAAGAAATTGCGATTTGACGAGAATGAGATGAGTATAGTAAGAATTGTTGGAGAGATCGTGAATGAGAAGTGTTGTTCGAGAGATTGTGAGCGCAGAGAGAATGTCCTTATATGGATGTTTGCCGCAAAATTTTGATATATCCCGTAAATATGAAGTTGATCATTTAATGGGGTATTCTATATATAAATATTTATATTTTTTTTCTAAAAGAAATTAATTAGTGACTTCCGAAAGATTTATGAATAATATATTCATAAATGGAGAAGCATACTTGAGAATGGCAAAATACGTACACATCCAAATGTAACTTAATAGTTACAAATTATAATCCCTAGTTTAAAAAAAGGGGATTGAAACAAAATAATTCCATCGAATTATAACGTTAATGGGCCATTATTCAATTGCAAAAGAAAAATCTATACTATCTATTAAAGTCGGAGAATTTCGAGCCTCCACGTTAATTCTGGCCCCACTTGATTAACATTTTTATATGTTTTATTTTTCCTAATTATCTAATCTTTAACTTTATCTTTTTTTACCCATCAAATATCTATCTTTAAAGGCATATTATTTATCTTTAAAATTTCTTTAATTATCTAACCTTTAATTTTATCCTTTTTCTTACTCATCTAATATCTATCTTTGAAACAATATTATCTATCTTTAAAATTTCCTTCTATAAAAGATACATATTAATTAACTTAACTTTTCAATTCTCATTTTAATCTATTTATATATAAGAATTAATATATAGTATAGATTATAGTAGATACACAAATTAACGAAAAAAATAATCATTACCCGTACATGGTACGGGTCTTCAACTAGTATATGTAACGGAGGGAGAAGGAGCGGTTATGAGTCATGGAGTAGTTATTTAACCACCTTCCAAAAGTTAAGCCTCCGCTATATATATTCTAACCGTGGTGATCGTTGGCTGGTTACCAAGTACAAACTCCCTTATTGATCACTATCCGGCAAGAAAAAGAAGAGAGAAATAGAAGTTACAAAATCAAAACAGAGGAGGATACAAACGTGCCTGTAGTACGTTGTGTTCATCATCTTTCATAGCAAAGTGTGAGAGAGAGGTAGTACGTAGTTACGTACATGCACACCGTAGGTGGGTAATTTACCGCCATAAATAAGGATAATATTTCCGCCAGCCAGGTAAGCATATCTAATAAATATCTTTATTGGCCTATTAAATCCAGGTAGTTATCCAATAGTTGGAAGATTCTATCCTATTTAAAAAGATAGAATTATTAATTGGGCTCCAAGGAAGAAACCCTAGCCCTCTCTCTCTCCACTATAAATACATGGCTTGGATATGTAAAAAAGATATACAAGAACTACCCTAGAAGAACTACCCTAGAGGGGCTGATAATCGCTCGCCCTGACTCTAGAGGGGTTGATCATCGCTTGTGATCGCCCTACCCTACGCCTTTCTCTCTACAGTTTACCCTTGCGAATACTCTACTGACTTAGGCATCGGAGGTGGATTAGGGAGTCCCCGCCCCCTTTGTCCATTGTTTTGCAGGTTATTGAAGGTGAAGGAGGCTTGGAGAAGAAGGACATTGAAGAAGGAATTGAGAACTGTACACCGACATATTTCGTGTACTAACATTTGGCGCCGTTCGTGGGGAACGAACAGGTTTTTGACCTTCGCAAACCCTACGAGAGCCGATCTGAGGAGGCTATGGATCGCTTGTCCGCGAGCCCGGATCGAGACAGCCGCCGGATGAACCGGCGAGACAACCCTGGGGCAATCGCGCCAGGCGAATCGCGCGATTCGCTTTTCGCAGCCCTAGAGCCGCGACCGCGGGTTGACAACCCGCGACCGCGGATCGCCGCCCGCGACCGCAAGATACCCACCCGCACCCGCGGGTCGGAGGGCGATCGGCGAACTCCGAGTTCGCTCTGGGCAGGCCCGGACCCGCGACCGCGGGTTCACCGCCCGCGACCGCGGCTCGTCGCCCGTGACCGCGGGTTCACCGCCCGCGACCGCGGCTTGTCGCCCGTGACCGCGGGTTCACCGCCCGCGACCGCCGGTTCACCGCTCGCGACCGCGGCTCGTCGCCCGCGACCGCAGATCACCCTCCCGCAACCGCGGATCGACGCCCGAGCGGTTGGACTCCGAAGATCGCTCGGAGGAGCGAATCCCGACACGTGCAAACCCCGATATTCGCTCGGGAGATCGGACCACGTCGCGATCCATGCGAGGCGCCTTGCCCGGATTCGACTCTACCCGTGACTCAGTCCCCCTCGCAAGCGCGTCTGTTCATCGCATAGACCTATGGGGACTCGCGTCAGGCAACGGGATTGAGAGTCGTCGCCGAGTATGGTCCGATTCGGCTTTGTCTAGTCGGTCAAGGGATTTCATGATGCGCATCGCTGAAGTCGAGGCAGATACGGGCCAAGAGATCCGCGGTAGGCCTGAAAGCGCGACCACGATCGTAGAGCCAAACCGTGACCGCAAGTCACGAGGGCGCGAGCCTTTGACCAATCACGAAAACCCTAATTCGCGGAACGTGATGGGCCGAACGATTTACGCCAACCCGAGCGGCAGGGTTGAGGCACCATTCTCCACCAGGAGCGAGCAGGATGACGAGGTCGTCCATGTCCTAGCCGTTGCTCTAGGAGAGGACGAGGTGATGCTATCGGAGTGCGAACAGGCTAGGTCTCGCTTGGACCAAGCCCTAGAAGAAATCGCAAAGCTGAAGCACGCTTTGAGGGAGGTGCGGAGCGAGCACCCTATTGACGAACCTAGGGTTACTTCGCAACTCGCTAGCATCGTCACAACGGCGGATCCTAGCAATCGCAGAAACTGCCGGGGCGGCAGCCGCGACCGCGGTCTAACAACCCGCGACCGCGGTCCAAGACACCGCGACCGCAGTCCCAGCATCCGCGCCCGCGGTTCGAGCGAGCGGCGCGAGGGTTTTGACGAACCTGAAGACGAAGGTCATGGCTCTCCCGAAAACCCTAATTCGATTCATGATTGTGGCAGTAGGGATGAGCATGAGGGAGAAGACCGGGCTTTTACGCGCGTTGAGAAAAGGTTACTCGAACTCTTAAAATCGCAAAGAGGAACCTTGCAATCAGCGCAGGAGCAGGCCAAGCGCAAGTTGGCAATGGTGACATCGACACCATTCAGCGAAGAGATCTTGCGAGCCAAGCCCCCGGCAAAATTCTCTCCACCAACCTTTGATCTTTATGATGGACATTCAGACCCCATAAGCCACATAGCCTTGTTTTCATACAAGATGACGTTGTGGGTGTCCGAAGAGGCCGTTATGTGTAAGATGTTTCCAAGCAGCCTCACCCAGGGATCTATCAAGTGGTTCCAAAGCTTGGAACCCGGATCAGTACGATCATGGAGACAGCTTGCCACTTTGTTCGTCAAGAATTACTTCACTAATTGCCGAGACGCAGCGTCCCTTGACACGCTCTTTGATCTCGAGATGAATCAAGACGAGAGCTTGCGCAGCTTCTCGAATCGTTTCATGGAATGCTACACCGAGGTTGGGGGATGCGGTGAGAAAGTCGCATTGACCGCTTTCAAAAGAGCTCTCCCGCTCGGAAGCAAGTTGAGGGAGGATTTGATACTCTATCCTCCTTCCACCATCGATGGACTGCGAGAGTGCGTCGGTCGACATGTGTGCTTAGAAGAAGCTGATCGCGAGGCTAGAAGGAAGTCGCCTTCCTCGCCTCAGGCCCCACCCGAGCGTGAGAGCCCCATGATGAAAGAACGCTTATCATGGGACCAAAGGAGCAAGCGGGTCAAGGGCTTCCAAGTGCAAGCGCAAAGGCGAATCAAGGAAAGGCGACGGGCCGAACAGCCACGCCCGCGGGATCAAAACCACACTCGCGGTTCGACGCACCGCGACCGCGGGTCACCAAGTCGCGACCGCGGGTCCACAGGCCGCGACCGCGGGTCCCTCGGCCGCGACCGCGATTTCGGTCCAGAGCGTAGAACCCCCTTTCTGGGGCAAAATCGCGGGCGCGTCGCTCATTTCGCGGAAGCGAGATCATGGCAGGGGTACTTTGTCTTGAAGAGGATAAATCGCCGCCACAATCGTGGCCTGAGCGAGCACGATCGCGCGCAAGTGCCCGGACCCTTAGGCGCGGGGGTTCCCGGGACTAGGATTCATGTAGAACGGGGCACTCTTTTTCCCATGTGGTTTTGATGAGGCCCCTAGATTGTTCTTTTTTCATTAGCTTAATTATTAGGATCATGTCATTCATGTTTATTTTTGCTATTAGTTTTTGCATTAGAAGAGTCTTGCACAAAAAAAAATATGCGCAACGTTAGCTCATCATACTAGCGGACTCCTGCGTATGCTAGCTACGTCGGAGGTTCCCGTGAGGTTTCCCGTAACACTCACTTACGGAGTTTCCCGTGGAGTTTCCCGTGGTATTCACCCACGGAGTTTCCCGTGACACTCACTCACGGAGCTTCCCACGGAGTCCCCCACGGAGATTCCCGTGGAGTTTCCTGTGATGCTCAATCACAGAGTTTCCCGTGATACTCACTCACGGAGTTTCCCGCGGAGGTTCCCGTGACACTCGCTCACGGAGTTTTCCGTGATATTCGCTCACGGAGTTGGTTCCCGCGTCGCTCACGCAGTGGTTCTCGTGTTTACGCTCACGACGTTACCCGTGATCGCTCGTCACGGAGGTTGTTCCCGGGTCGCTCGCGCGGAAGTTCTCGTGTTTACGCTCACGACGTTACCCGTGATCGCTCGTCACGGCGGTTGTTCCCGCGTCGCTCGCGCGAAAGTTCTCGTGTTTACGCTCACGACGTTACCCGTGATTGCTCGTCACGGAGGTTGTTCCCGCGTCGCTCGCGCGGAAGTTCTCGTGTTTACGCTCACGACGTTACCCGTGATCGCTCGTCACGGCGGTTGTTCCCGCGTCGCTCGCGCGGAAGTTCCCGTGTTTATGCTCACGGATGTTCCCGTGATATTCGCTCACGGCGGTTGTTCCCGCGTCGCTCGCGCGGTGGTTCCCGTGTTTACGCTCACGGATGTTCCCGTGATATTCGCTCACGGACCGCGATACTCGCTCGCGGAGCCCCCATGATATTCGCTCATGGGGGGGGTGGGACCGTGACATTCGCTCACGGGGGTCCTCATGATACTCGCTCATGAACGTGCAAACGTGCTCGTCTCCTAATCCATATAAGTCAAGTCAATCCTAGAGTACCTACGTCTTAGTCACGTAACTAAGACGTAGGTGGGGCATTTGTAGGTGGGTAATTTACCACCATAAATAAGGATAATATTTCCGCCAGCCAGGGAAAGCATATCTAATAAATATCTTTATTGGCCTATTAAATCCTGGTAGTTATCCAATAGTTGGAAGATTCTATCCTATTTAAGAAGATAGAATTATTAATTGGGCTCCAAGGAAGAAACCCTAGCCCTCTCTCTCCACTATAAATACATGGCTTGGCTATGTAGAAAAGATATACAAGAACTACCCTAGAAGAACTACCCTAGAGGGGCTGATAATCGCTCGCCCTGACTCTAGAGGGGTTGATCATCGCTTGTGATCGCCCTACCCTGCGCCTTTCTCTCTACAGTTTACCCTTGCGAATACTCTACTGACTTAGGCATCGGAGGTGGATTAGGGGGTCCCCGCCCCCTTTGTCCATTGTTTTGCAGGTTATTGAAGGTGAAGGAGGCTTGGAGAAGAAGGACATTGAAGAAGGAATTGAGACCTGTACACCGACATATTTCGTGTACTAACTCACACATATGTGTAAATGCACTTTGATCCTTCTCGTAAAATGGTTTTGATATTGATTTTGTGGCCCGGGAGGAACCGAGTGGATCCGAACGCCACACCGAAAATTGTTTTGTTTTAAAATGTATTTTTGAAACATGGTTAACGTCATGGCCTGGGAGGAACCGAGTGGATCCGAACACCATGTACGTTTATTTGTTGCCTGGGAGGAACCGAGTGGATCCGAACACCACACCAATAAGCATTTTCTACGCCGTTATAATGCCAAAATTATTCTGGAAATTCTCTTACTTATTTTATATAACCAAAGTATGAGAATGGGGTAGCCATACATGAACAAGTCAGAACTGTGCGCATGCCATGAATTGTGACAATAGCCAATTAAATGAAAGACTTAATACATCAACAGACCCCGTACTTATAACTTTTTTCCCTTGGACCCCTGTACTAAAAAAAGTTCTATTAAACCCCTGTACCGCCTGCGCTTTGACCTATTGAACCCCTCATTAAATTAGCCCCGGTACTTGAAACACACGCGCACGCACGTGTCATCTTTTTTGCCAAATAATTGCCACGTTTCAGCCACGTCATACGCATTTTGCCAAGTCATGCCACGTAACTGCCACGTAGCTGCCACATCCGCAATTTTTAATTTTTAATTTCACAAAAACAACATTATTTCATAAAAAAAAATCACAGCCCTACGTTTCTCCAGGTGAGATTCTTCGTCTTCAATTGCGTACTGATTCCTTATGCGAATGCTTGGAATGGGGAAAGGAACTTCATATCTAGGTTTTTTCATCATCAATTGCACTAATTGCCTAATTGGACTCGTATGGCAGTGGCCAGAGAGAAACTTGCGTGTGTCTAGTTTTCCTCTTCTTGATGTGGTTTGGTTATGGTCGTTTTACGGATTTTCCGCTCTCCCTCCCCGGCTCGTTTGCGTGGTGTTGTTCGAGGGTTTGGGCGCGGTGGTGGCGGGTGTGTGATGGGAAAGGGCTTCGCACAGGGCCTGCTTGGCCGTGTGGATGTCCGTTTGGAGGCGGCGTTCCCACTGCCCCTTGCTGCTGTTGGTGTTGGACTGGGGCGAGGTGGCGGGGTTTGGCAGCAGCGTGAGGGCGGGGCAGAGGGCTGAGCGGAGGGAGAGGGGCGGAGTGAGGGCGGGGCCGAGCGTCGTGGTGGAAATGACGCGGCGGGTTCGGCAGCAGCGTGAGGGAGGGGCCAAGGGCTGAGCGGAGGGAGAGGGGCGGAGTGAGTGCGGGGCCGAGCGGAAGGCAGATTTGAGACCGTCGGAGGGTAGAAACTAGCGCCGGACGGAGAAGGATTTTCAGATCTGGATGAGTTTTACGTTGAAATGGTGATTTTTTGGGGATTTAGCCCTTTTATTTTTTTTTGTTTTTTCCATGTCAGCCCAAATAACCCGGCTAACGCACTTCACCCGCGACTGTAATTCACGCAAAACGCCACGCAAGCAAAAATGTTCAATAGGCAAAATTGAGGACGGTACAGGGGTCTAATTGAATATTTTTTGTACAGGGGTCCAAGGGGAAAAAAGTTGTAAGTACATGGGTCTGTTGATGTATTAAGCCATTAAATGAAAATATGTACGTGATCACAAGGGCCTAGATATATACTGAAAGTTTGAAAGAGGTCTTCAAATATTTAAACTTGAAGAGAACATGATCACGTACGGAATATATATGGTACTATAGTGCATTCATATGCATCACCATGGTTATATATACATGTGCAGTTCAAAGCACGTTCCTGTACATGGAAGATTGGACTTCTCTATATTACCGGCACAATTTCCAGAGACTTGGATATCAAAATCTAAAAGCAACTAATCTATTTGATCATAAATTAATTAAGACGTTCATGATCAAGAGAGAAGATTTTCAATGGAGATTCTAACCTATTTTGGAATTTTCCGAAGGGGTTGAAACAAATTATTGATGTTGTTGATTTGTTTGAAAGAACCCTAACAGTGATTTTTGAGAAATCTGATATTAATTAAGAAGGGTGTGGGTGCCCAACTTGTTTCTAGGCTCCCATCCAATTTTATGTAATTTCTTAATATAATAATAATAATAATAATAATTAAGAAGTAAAAAAAAACAATATCTTTTAATAAAGATTAAAATACTCAGATTTAATAGAGTATTTTATTTATTTATTTTTATTACAAACTGATTTTATATGGCCCAAATTTAGATGTATAAATTAATGGGCCCGAAATTCTGAATTTATATTTAAAATTTGAATTCAATCGTGGGTTAAGGAAGAGAGAAAGAAATCTCATTCAGATTTGGTCAGCTAAACTACTTGACATGGTATGTATATCAAAAATATATATACTATTATGTTGATCAAGTTACGTACAAAAAGGCATAAACATATAGCCCCTTATGTACGTGGTTAGCCTTTCGCTTATATAGCGATATTAATTAAGATTATAAAGTAAAATGTTCACGTGTAAATCTAACGTGAGTTTTAAGTTTAATTTTGTCAATCGTTAAATAAAAAATGATTGATTAAGTTTAATTTAAAGAACTATGTGTTGATTTGATGCCTACTAAAGGGTACGTAGGAAACTCGATAAAAGGCAACGTGTCCATCGAGTTCAATCACAACTCAAAATCAAAAATCAGAAATGTTATTCTCATAGAACTACGTATGATTTGATCCCGTTGCATACGGGTACGTAGGAAATTTAACATGAAATTTGTACGCGTTAAGTTCAATCACAACCTTCAATTAAATTTTAATATGTCTTTGAGAACTACGTTTGACTTGATTCCATATCATATAAATGGATACGTAGAAAATACGATATAAAATATAAATATGTTGTATTCAGTCGCAAATTAAATTAAATCAAACTAAAAATATATATAAACCCCTTAAGCCTTATGTTTGAAAGTGGAGAGATTAGACAACCCTTCATAGAAGGTGGGTTTAATCTTATTCACATCACGCAGATGATAGTTGGTTTGAGTCCGAGCAACCCTTCCTAGAAGGTGGGTTCAGACGCGTTCCGCTGATGTGTGAAAATTAAACATAACACCAAAACAAAGTAAATAATAAATAAAACACTCTGAACTACGTAAGGCTTGATTCTCTAGAAAAGAGATACGTAGGCAACCCATAAAATTGGGTGCAGCCCAAATCATAAAAACCATTAAATATTTTGTATCGATATTGCTTTTAATCAAAAGAGTCAAAAGAGAGGGTCAAACTAAAATAAAAATAATTATTATATGTTTTGCAATTTTGTGCACATTTTTGCTCAACAATGGAGTCTCATCCTTCCTTTTATATTGAGACCTTCCTTCTCAATTGAGCCGTTGATGAACGTCTAAAAGATCCCGGAAATATCGCACTTGCAGTTACTACTTGGCGTTAGAAGATCTTCACCATGCTACAGTCAACGCCTACTTTCAATGTGAAGGCGAAATTCACGGGCTTGGCTCCGCTTGCCGTTGGCGCTAGCACTCATGGGCTTATCCGCTCAATGCTTGCGGGCTTGAGATTTGGACGGCCCAACAATACCCCCTCAAAAGCCCAGGAAACTCCCGCGAGCGGTTTCCCTAGGGTTTTTGAATTTCAAATTTGTGGTTTTGGGAAGTTGTAGCGTGATGGCGTCACGTCCCATCAATCCTTATTTAAGAGATGTGATGATGGCTTGCAGTTTCAATTAATCCGCTTTCTTTCAAGGTACGATCTTTTCCTCTTCTTCTTCTCTCTGTTTTTTGAAGTTTCTCCGATGTCTTCTTCTTGCAAAGAAACTAATTTGTCTCCTTCTTTTTCTCCTTTAAAACTTCTTACCGGCGCTTATCAGAGGAATTCTTCCTCTGAAGCCCCATGGGAGTTTGCCGCTTCCGTAGGCTTTCCTTCAAGCGCCGAGGTTTTGTTGCCTCTTGATGGGATTTTTGCCGACTCGTATGCAAAAGACTGGGTATGTTTTCATGAATACCCTTTCCGCATTGGCCACCGCTTTCCTCTTTCCCCTCTTGTAACCGACTTTCTAAACAAGCTTGGCGTCTCCCCGGGACAACTTCTTCCCCAAGTGTGGAGAATCTTGCTCTCTGTAGAGCGACTGTGTTCCAAGCGGGGTATTGCTTTTCAAAGCGAGGATTTTTTTGTGAATTATCGCGTTTCCAAGGGCGGTCCGGGGCGGATCACACTCAAGACTCTTCGCACGAAATCTGATTTCGTTTTTAACATCTCAAAATCCGACCGTGGTTGGGCGGATAAGTTCTTTTTTGTGAAGATTTCGTCTCTTAAGGGTGACACGTCCTCCTTGCGAAGTCGTTGGAGGCCCATAGGTAGTGTTTTTCCCTTCTTTTGTTTTTGCTTGTTCAAACCCTAACTCGCCTGTCGTTCTTTTTTACAGAAGAAATCGCCTCACCGGTTCCGCGCAAGGGCTCTGTTGTGATTGTTTCCCAGATTGAAGCAGTTCCCATTGCTGACAGGTCTTACCCGGAGTTGGGTCCTTCTTTTTCGACAGAATCCGACGAGATTGAGATGTCAAGTAGGTGTTCCTGTATTTGCATGTCTCTTTCTTTTTATTTTTTTTATATTTGCGTGTTTGTATAACGCGTTTATGTCTTTATGTTGTAGGTTCCAGAGCTACTCGTTCCACGGCTTCGCTTACCACTGCTGAGCGCTTGGAGGCGCGAAAGAAGAGAAAGGCCGAGACCGCTTCCAGTGCAGACACTGAAACCGCAATCTCGCTCCCCCCTAAGGCTCTAGAAATCAAGAAGTTTGCTTTGTTCAAGAAAGATTCGGGCATCAAGGTGACCGACCTTCCTAAAACTATGATGTCACCGGATATGGATCCCGTGAAATGCCTTCACTCCTTGGCTCCTCTAAAGGTTGACTGCCCCACACCCCCAACCCTCTTATTTTGAGTTGTTTGGTGAAATTGTTGCCGCTCAGTGGCAGGTATGAGTTAAATACATACTTTCGCGTGTTACCTGACTTTCTTTGGTTCTGAATTGTAACGCGTTGATGTATCTTCCCAGGGCCTTCAAGTTTCTTTTGCTGCCTTCGACAAGTTCAAAGACTTACCTGACCAACTGTCTACTTGCAACATGAATCTCCAAAATGAGAAGAACAAATCTTCTCTATTGGTTGGGGAGAAGGCATCTCTGGAAGCAAGGATTACCAAGTTGCAGGAAGAGTTGAAGATGGCTCATCAAGAGTCCCAGGTTTACCAAGAAGAACTTGAGAACGAGCAGAAGAAATCCGCTGCCCTAGCAAACGAGATTGAAGAGTCTACCGACTTCTACTCCATCAAAGCCCGAGTGGTGACGATGGAGGAGCATTTTGCGGGGAAATCCGCTGGCTGGGATGTTGTAAAGGAAAGGGCGGAGTTCGTGTCGATGTTTCCGGATGCGGCTAAGGCAATGAAGAACCCTTCCCCCCCGGACGACATTATGAAGGTGGCGCAGGAAGTGGCCCAAGTGGAAGCGTCGGAGAAGGACTCCCTGAAAGCTTCTGAAGATTAAACTTGTCTGTTTGTGTTTTTTAAAGACTTCGTACTCTACCCCCAGTGTGTTGGGGCTTTTGAACTTGTTTTACCCCTTATGTATTTTGGGGTTGGTTTGTAAAAACTTTAAGTGCTCTGGCCGCTAGTTTAGGGCCTTTTGACTGCTTGCCCTTTGCTTTTTTTGGGGCCTGTTTAATTATTATTATTATGCATAATTGTCTTTGCTTTGTCTGCGTTTGTTTTGCAGGTTTAGAGTCAAGCCGGAGGCGTAAGAGCCTGGTAGAAGATTTAGCTTAGTGTAGAGATCTCAATGTAATTTATATAGCGCTAAGTGTGTAAGTGATTCGGCCTATTTTGTATAGGTTAACTCTTGTATTTTAGGGCTATATTGAGTGTGTTTAGGTTAGAGTTGTGCGTAATTGTAATATCTAGGCCGAAGACACAAGGATTCAAGAATCAAGAGTTTTAAGGCGTTTTGAGCTGTCTGCGCGACACCACTTGCTTGCAAAGGCCATATCTTGAGCTACAGAGGTTGGATTGAGCTGATTCCGGTGCCATTGGAAAGCTAACTTCAAGGGATTCAATTCATGTTTTTACACCAAAGTCAGATTCCTAGCGGAAGATGGTCAAAACAGCCTCCGAAGTGACGTCAGATGTTCTGTCCCGAACCGCGACCGCGGCCAGACCGGCGCGTCCGCGGTGCTTCCCGAGACCTACTTGTTCTTTCTGTTGCGATAGCGCGGGCGCGGAGGTGTCGACGCGGTCGCGGTTCGGTCAAATTTTCACGCGGACAAGATTTCACCGTTTCTATCTTGTTTCCTTTTCTATCTTTTGCTTCTTACCTTATCTATCTCGTGGAGCTTGTTCCTTGGGCTATATAAGGAGGAGCCAGCCTTAGGGTTTTAGTATCTTCTATCTCTTATCTTCTTTCTCATAATTCAATTCTTCTTTAGTTTAGTTATGGAGAGCTAGTCTCCTTGGGTTTGTTCAAGGGAGAAGCTCTGATGTATGAACTCGTGAGATTTTGGTAATTGATTTCTATCCTTTGGTTAATATTGATTCTCTTGTGCTTCATCTTATGATTGTTGATTGTTTCTCTAGGATTCGCGACCCTATTGAATTGATTAGCTTTCTACTGTTTGATTAGGTTTGGACCGTGGACAAAACTAATCTGTGAAAACAACTTAACCTAGACCTGTTGTCTATGCAACTAGGATTAAGAAGAGAATTGATTGTTTTATCTTACAATTGACTCGTAGCTTGATTGTTTGATATTACATCCTGCGTATCCTTGTTCTCTATGCTAATTCTAGGTTAAGCGTCCTTGCCTAGGGTTATAGAATTGCTTGGACCGTGGACTTGCGATTGTTAATGATCAGGATAGGAATTAACCATAGGTGTAAATGAAATCAATGAATGAATCTATGATCGAGTGATTATTAAAGAGTGGATCTTTTGAATGAACCTATCTCCCATATTTATTTGTTTGATTTGTTATTTGTTTTGCTTTTTAGTTTAGATTAGTTTAGTATAGATTTCTCTTCAATCCCCCATATCTTTAGTTGATAAATATATTAGTACTAGAAGCCTTTGTTCTCTTGGGTTCGACCCCTTACTTACTTGCTATACTTAGTTTGTAGTTTGAGTTATTTTATCTTTGATCTTGGCACGACGACTTTAGCCGAGTCAAATTTTGGCGCCGTTGCCGGGAAACTTTGGTGTCTTTCTAGTATTAATATTTTTATTGGATTTGTGTGGACCTATCTTACGGTCCACACTTGTATAGTCTAATGTCTTGCCCTAGGTTTTGTCAGTTGCAGGAGGAACCCTTTCATGAGTACTTCACTAGGGGCCAACAAGAATTGCTCAACCTTCCTACTTGGGAGGCTTTATGTCACATCTCAATTGGAATGAACCTTGAGACTGAGATAATGGTGTCTAACAAGTCCAAAGGAGTTTGTTTTGCCCCCGGCGTGGATCCCATAGAAAAATGGAGGCTCCTTTGTAAGATCCGAGACGACGAGGTCAAGGAGCTAGCTTCTATCGAAGATCCGCGCCCGCGCTCACCAATCCGCGCCCGCGGAAATTCGACAGAACCGACGGAGTTTTCTTCGGATGAAGAGCCGCGACCGCGTTCCCCTGAGCGCGCCCGCGGAAATACCCCAGTGGCATCACTCGAATTCTCCGGAGAAAGGCGAGCGCGACACTCATGTCGCGAGGTCTTCGGTGCCCCTTGCTTTGAATGTGCTACGGTGGAAGGGCACTACTACCTCCCTCGCAGTTCAACCCCTGTTTTGGATGAGGAAACGGAGGATTTCCCCCTGGAGGAAAACCGCGACCGCGGCCCACAAACCGCGCCCGCGGCCTCTAAGGAGGCTTGTCCGCCGGTGCTCAAGCACAAGCCTGTTCCCCCCAAGAGGCTCCCTAGGCGCGTTCCCACAAGGCCGAAAGAATCCACTCAGAATGAGAGGACTACAGAAGAAGTTGATTGGGCGATATTTGGTGAATTTTGGGATGGTTTGGAGCAAGAGGAGGTTCGAGATGATGTTATGGAGATTTCTTCTTCACCATCAGAAACCCTCGTATCCCCTTCCATGGAGATTCCTAAGGTCAGCCTTGATGATCCTTATATCCTTTATTCCACTTCTTCTCTCTCTTTTGATCTTAATTTTGTTCTTACATGTCAATCTTTCATTAAGGATTCTATTTTTGAGCATGCTAGGGTAGATGACGAGTTATATATTTTATTTGATGATAGTGAAAATTCAACTAGGGGATTTGCATGCTTTGTAGAATATTTTGAAAAATCACCTAATTGGTTTCACTCTAGAAAATCACACCCTAATTGCTCAAGCATGTTTGATAGGTTAAAAAGGAGTTTGAATTATTTCTTATTTCTTGATAATTTGTCAATATGCTATGAACCCTGTTGTAAGATAGCTGTGCAGGACTTTGATTTGATGCTCAGGGCATTGACGATGTCCGATCCTGAAGACGTCGGGCCATCGACGTTAAATAAAGGCGCTGCTTGGGAGGCAACCCAAGGCTTAGATAGATTGTTTTTCCATTTCTAGCTTAGGTTTATTCTCGTTTTCGGACTAACGTGCAGGTACTAGGTCCGAAAGGACATTCTGGTGCAAAACCGCGCTCGCGGCAGCCATAACGCGCCCGCAGTGGAGCACCAGAGCCTATCCCGACGTACAGGTACTAGCGCCGCGGTCGCAGTACTCGTACCGCGTCCGCGGTTATCATGCAGTGGGTTCCGAAAAAAAATGAAAAAAAAAAAATAAAAAAAGTTACCGCGCCCGCGGTGAGGCCGGGTCTGGTTGAAAAAAAAAAGAAAAAAAAAAGATGACTTCTTGGTCACATTCTACCTCTATATTTTCCATTCATCTATATTCATTCTATTCCATCTTCTATCTTTCCACCCTTCTATTTTCTTCTTTCCATCCATCTTTGTATTTTCCATTCTTTGGCTATGTGTAAAGCCTAAGTATGGGGGAGCTTTGTTTCCCCGAGAGTTTCTTCTCCACGGCTCGAGCTCGAGTATTGATCCATCTTCCAAGAAGACGAGCCAAGTTACGAAGGTTTCCTACACATCACGTTTTTCGAGACGAAGTCAAGACTTTGCCCCTGCACAAGAACCGCGCCCGCGCCTCACCAAGCCGCGCCCGCGATGACCACCTGCGGCCGACTTTGCTCTCTGTCACGATTCCGCGCCCGCGCCCCTAGTGCCGCGCCCGCGGTATACCCGCCGATTGGAAATACGAAGTTCCATTCTTCTACCACCTTTGAAGAGTTCTTCCATTCCACCCCTCTTCATCGATTGTGAGTCTTCTAATATACCTTCTCCTTGCTTTTATCCTTTCTCTTTGCTTCATTGAGGACAATGAAGGATTTTAGTATGAGGGAAGGAGTACTCGCATTCGCTTATCCTAGTTAGCTTAGTTAGCTATTTGCTTCAGATTTTTGACTTTCTTCTTTTCATGGAGCGCTTGCACCATATTTTTTGCATAATAAAGAAAGAAAGAAAAAGAAAAAAAAGATAGAAAAATCCATAAAAAATTGAAAAAAGGCATATAAATCCTGGGATGAGTCGAAAACCCGATAGGGCGGCTCAGGTAATAAGCAGGTAACCCGGACCAGCATTAGGCTGGGGTAATATGAGGTTTATGAGTGTTGTGAGTTTTTGTGAGCACACCCTTGAGAAAAATGAAAAGAGCGGTTAGGTGAAAACCCGAAAGGGCGCCTAAGCAGAATTGAGCGGTAAAATTTGAGTGTTTTAAGATCATTCTTGCTTGGGGACTTTGGGGCTTACATGTTAGATTTGGGTAGATCCTAGGTTGCTCTACACTTTTTAGAGCTTGAGTGTTATATCTTTGTTGTGAGGTGTGTGTTTGAGCTTCATTGTTTTATGCTCATGATTTCTCTATATTTTGGGTTCGGGTTGTGAGTTGAGTGTTTTTATATTCCCTTGTATTTCCTGAGATCTTAGATGTGCTGCCTTGTTATATTTGTTTTGAGCTTACTTGAGGACGAGCAAGATCTAAGTATGGGGGAATTTGATTCGGCCTATTTTTTATAGGTTAACTCTTGTATTAGTGTGTTTAGGTTAGAGTTGTGCGTAATTGTAATATCTAGGCCGAAGACACAAGGATTCAAGAATCAAGAGTTTTAAGGCGTTTTGAGCTGTCTGCGCGACACCACTTGCTTGCAAAGGCCATATCTTGAGCCACAGAGGTTGGATTGAGCTGATTCCGGTGCCATTGGAAATCTAACTTCAAGGGCTTCAATTCATGTTTTTACACCGAAATCAGATTCCAAGCGGAAGATGGTCAAAACAGCCTCCGAAGTGACGCCAGATGTTCTGTCCCGAACCGCGACCGCGGCCAGACCGGCGCGTCCGCGGTGCTTCCCGAGACCTACTTGTTCTTTCTGTTGCGATAGCGCGGGCGCGGAGGTGTCGACGCGGTCGCGGTTCGGTCAAATTTTCACGCGGACAAGATTTCACCGTTTCTATCTTGTTTCCTTTTCTATCTTTTGTCTCTTACCTTATCTATCTCGTGGAGCTTGTTCCTTGGGCTATATAAGGAGGAGCCAGCCTTAGGGTTTTAGTATCTTCTATCTCTTATCTTCTTTCTCATAATTCAATTCTTCTTTAGTTTAGTTATGGAGAGCTAGTCTCCTTGGGTTTGTTCAAGGGAGAAGCTCTGATGTATGAACTCGTGAGATTTTGGTAATTGATTTCTATCCTTTGGTTAATATTGATTCTCTTGTGCTTCATCTTATGATTGTTGATTGTTTCTCTAGGATTCGCGACCCTATTGAATTGATTAGCTTTCTACTGTTTGATTAGGTTTGGACCGTGGACAAAACTAATCTGTGAAAACAACTTAACCTAGACCTGTTGTCTATGCAACTAGGATTAAGAAGAGAATTGATTGTTTTATCTTACAATTGACTCGTATCTTGATTGTTTGATATTACATCCTGCGTATCCTTGTTCTCTATGCTAATTCTAGGTTAAGCGTCCTTGCCTAGGGTTATAGAATTGCTTGGACCGTGGACTTGCGATTGTTAATGATCAGGATAGGAATTAACCATAGGTGTAAATGAAATCAATGAATGAATCTATGATCGAGTGATTATTAAAGAGTGGATCTTTTGAATGAACCTATCTCCCATATTTATTTGTTTGATTTGTTATTTGTTTTGCTTTTTAGTTTAGATTAGTTTAGTATAGATTTCTCTTCAATCCCCCATATCTTTAGTTGATAAATATCTTAGTACTAGAAACCTTTGTTCTCTTGGGTTCGACCCCTTACTTACTTGCTATACTTAGTTTGTAGTTTGGGTTATTTTATCTTTGATCTTGGCACGACGACTTTAGCCGAGTCAGTAAGATGCAACTTATGAGGGAGAAGATGTATAGGAAAGTCGTAACTTGTATTAATTATGATCAGTTGTACAAGTAAATGAATAAAGAGCTTCTTTGTATATAAAAGACTCTTGCTTGTCTCGTTCGCCTCGTGCATCTGGTTTTCTTGACTAGTCAATTTGCGTGCACTTGTTGCCTGTTTGTAAGGCTTGGGCCTCTTGTCTTGGCCTGTAACGTCACAAGGCGTCCCTTGTTAGTTTTTATAGAACCATGTGTGTCAAGGCTTGTGTAAAGCCGTAGTGTAATGGAGTCGTATAACGCGTAATAATGTAAAAGTAATTTGTAAATGTGTACCTTGCTCAGAAATGATAGAGCTTCAAGTTCATCGCGTTCCAGCTCCTGGGCACCGTCTTGCCATCATGTGACTCTAACTCATACGTGCCTTGCCCTATGATTTTAGTAATCTGGTATGGGCCCTCCCAATTTGCTCCGAGTTTGCCTGCATTCAATTCTTGGGTGTTTTGAAAGACTTTTCTCAACACCCAGTCTCCGACTTGGAATGCTCTGGAATTAACTCGTCTGTTGTATCTCCGTGCTACCCCCTGCTTGTATGCTGCCAATCGTATCGAGGCTTCGTCTCGTAACTTGTCCACCGTGTCGAGATGGTGTAACAAGTTGGAGAGGTTGGATTCTTCTGTAGTGAGGCCATACCGAGCAGTGGGCAAAGATACTTCAACTGGTAACACAGCCTCGCACCCGTAGACTAAGGAGAAAGGCGTGTGTCGAGTTGCGGTCTTAGGCGTAGTGCGATCTGACCATAATATGAGTGGTAACTCGTCTGCCCACTTTCCCTTGGCATTTTTAAGCCGCTTCTTGAGATTGTTAAGGATAACCTTGTTACTTGCTTCCGCCTGACCATTAGCCTGTGGGTAGCGAGGTGTAGACATAACAAGTTGAATGTTGTACTGCTGGCAAAAGGCTTTGGTCTTGTCGCTGATGAATTGGGAGCCGTTGTCGCATACTATAGTGGATGGTATCCCGAATCTGCTTAGGATGTTTCTGCGGATGAACGAGATAACTTGAGTGTCCTTGACCTCCTTGAAGGCTTCGGCCTCGATCCACTTAGATAAATAATCTGTCATGGCAAGTAGATAGACGCGTTGCCCTGAAGCTGGTGGGAGTTTCCCAATGATGTCCATCCCTCACTTCATAAATGGCCATGGTGAAGTAAGGGGGTGAAGTAATTCTGAAGGTAAATGTGGAATTGGTCCATGACGCTGGCACGCGTCACATTTGCGAGAGAACTCTGCTGCATCTTTGTTCATGGTGGGCCAGTAGTATCCCCTCCTGCTTGCTTTCTTTGCCAAGTTTCGTCCCCCTGTGTGGTTGCCACACTCGCCGTCATGTATGTCTCGTAACACCACCTGTACTTCGTTTTCTTGTACGCATCGTGCGTATATTCCTGACGACATCCATTTGAACAAAATGTTATCTTTAACCGTAAATGTGGAAGCTTTTACCTTAAGTCGTTTGGCCTCCTCCTTGTCTTCTGGCAAGACACCTTGCTGTAACCATTCCAGGTAAGGCGTTACCCAGGACGGGTTACTGTCGGAGCCGTTTATTGCTAACACGTCACCTTCCTTGACTATTGATGGTGCATCGAGGTACACGAAGGGAATCTTGGTGTATTCTCGTGGATCTATGGCGGATCCAAGATTAGCTAAGGCGTCAGCCTGTGTATTAGCGTCTCGAGGAACCTGCTTGATCTCGAAATGCTTGAAATCTTTCACAATCTCGCGTACTTTCTCGAGGTATGCCTTCATCTTCGAATCCCTGGCGACATATGAATCTGTTACTTGGTTCACGATAAGTAACGAATCACAGATTACCTCGATTTCCTGCACGTTAAGATCTCGGGCAACGAGTAAGCCTGCTATGAGCGCCTCGTATTCTGCTTCATTGTTGGTAGCTTTGAACGTACATCGCACAGCCTGGGCTATCCTATCCCCCTGTGGTGACTTCAGAACTACCCCCAGACCGACACCAACTTGATTTGACGCGCCGTCGGTGTGCATCAGCCACTTGCTATTACTTGTTACATTTAGCATTTCTTGTTCTTCTTCTTGTGAAGGGGTAGGGGTGAAGTCGACCACAAAATCCGCCAAGGCTTGCGATGTTATTGCTGTTCGAGGCTCATATGTGATGTCGTAGCCATTCAAATGGATGAGCCATCGCGTCAAACGACCTGATAGTTCTGGTTTCATAGGATAGTTAGTTCTCACGATAATAGAATGACTTTCAAAGTATGGACGTAACTTAATGGAAGCCATTACTAAAGAAAGAACTAATTTTCCTGTAGGGGAATACCTGGTTTCCGCGTCAAGCAATGTTTTACTTACATAGTATACTGGTAACTGGTTACCATCTTCTTCACGGATTAGCACGGCGCTGACTGCGACTTTTGTAACGGAGAGGTAGACATATAATTTTTCTTCTTGCCGTGGTTTTGATAGTACCTGCGGATTTGATAAATACTATTTTAGCTCTTCGAATGCCTTCTCATGCTCTTCCTTCCACTCGAACGACTTCATCTTCTTCAAGATGTCGTAGAATAGCTTGTTTCGATCTGATGAGCGGGATATGAATCTGTTCAATGCTGCTATTCTTCCTGTTAACTTCTGAACATCCTTTACACACTTTGGCGACTCAAGCTCCATTATTGCTTTGAACTGTTCCGGGCTTGCCTCTATCCCCCTTTGGGTAACTATATACCCGAGGAACTTCCCTAAGGTGACGCCGAAGGAGCATTTGGTTGGATTTAACTTCATCTTGTACTCTCTTAAGATTTGAAAGGCGTCTCGTAGATGAGCGATGTGATCTTCCGCTTTTAACGACTTGATGAGCATGTCGTCGATGTAGACCTCCATAGTATCCCCCAGCTTTTCCTGAAACATCTTATGAACCAATCTCTGGTAAGTAGCACCTGCGTTTTTTAATTCGAATGGCATAACTTTATAGCAATAAGTTCCTTGATTAGTTACAAATGCCGTTTTTTCTTGATCCTCAGGATTCATCATTATCTGGTGATAGCCACTAAACGCGTCCATAAAAGTTAACAACTCGTGTCCTGCCGTTGCGTCCACCATTGCATCGATATGAGGCAATGGGAACGAGTCTTTAGGACACGCTATGTTTAAATCAGTAAAATCGACACAGACGCGCCACTTACCATTTTTCTTTTTAACCACTACCACATTTGCTAGTCACTCAGGATATTTGACTTCTCTGATTTTTCCCGATTCAAGTAAGGATTTTACCTCGTCGTTGATTACCTGATTTCGCTCGGGGGCTAACTTATGCCTCTTCTGTTTTACGGGTGGCATTTTTGGGTTGACGTTCAGAGCATGAGTAATCACGCTTGGATCTATTCCGATCATATCTTCGTTTCTCCAGGCGAAACAATCTTTGTAAGACCGTAAGAACTCCAGCAGCCCTTCTCGCAAAGTCGGCTCTAGATCTGCCCCGACCCGGACCTTTTTCAAGGGTTCGGATGGGTCAAGAGCTACTTCTTCCAGCTCAGGAGCTTCCGGCTTTACGTAGAAGGATGGAGTCTTACAGTCTTTTAATTGCTAATCGGAAACTTGCTTGCTTGTTCCCGCCTTCGAGGCTGTGGAAGTTGTGGAAGTCGTCGCCCTCATTGTGACTAAGTAGCATTCTCTTGTGAGTCTTTGCTCCCCTTGAAACTCTTGTATCCCCCAAGGAGAAGGAAACTTCACGTATTGGTGATATGTCGACGGGATTGCTTTCATCCCGTGAATCCATGGCCTGCCCAAAATAACATTAAAGGGTGAGGGACAATCTAGCACTTGAAATTTTACTTGATAGTTTACTCCCTGGGCGATGGTTGGCAGGGAGATTTCCCCGAGCGTGTTACGCGATTCACCGCTGAATCCTACCAAAGTCGTAGACTTTTTGACTATGTCGTTAAGTCCGAGACCTAATCTGTACAACTCATTGACTCGGGCAAAGTCATTGTTCCCTAATCAAAAATAAATCCCAAACATGCAAACACAAATATAGTAGGCAAGCAAGGGGTCGTACCCAAAGGAATCAGTTTTATTCAGATTTTAGTGGTTTTCATGCAAGTAATTAAAAAGGGGGTTTTGAAAGTTGTTTTCAATCAAAGTTATCAATCAGAGTTCATTCAATCAATTCCACTTTATTAATCCGTTGATCATGAATTCATCCACCTCTTTATATGCTTAGGTCAATTCCAATCCCAATCATTAGAAATCGCAAGTCCACGGTCCAAGCAATTCTATAACCCTAGGCAAGGACGCTTAACCTAGAATTAGCATAGAGCACAGGGATAATAGGAAATCAAATCATGCAATCAAGCTACGAGTCTCATGCATAATTTAACCATTGAATACTCTTCCCTAAACTAGTCCACGGTCCTAAAATAGAGTTGTTTCGAGAATAGGAAAGATGCATAGACAACAACCAATCCTAATTCAAACAATAGATCTAAGTCAATCAAACAAGTTGATCAGGCTCATAAAATCAAACATAGATCATGGGATGAAGCTCAAGAGTATCAATAAAGACCTAAGGATAAAGAGATTACTAGAGTTTCATAACTTCATAATAAAGCTTCCTTGATTGAATAAACTCCAGAGGAGAGTTAGTTCTCCATTACAAAGAAAACTCTAATCTTTATTGAATTACAATTGATTGACAAGAATTGGATCTCCTAAAAACCTAGAAAGGTTCCCCTTATATAGCCCCAAGGATCAACCTTTTCGGACTAAACAAGATAGGAAACCGAAAGATAAGAAAGGAAACAAGATAGAAACGGTGAAATCTCGCCCGCCTAGAAGTCGGTTACCACCGCGACCGCGCCGCCAGATCCGCGCCCGCGGCGGCCTTCAAATGGTCAAACCGGGTTCAGCTTCTACCGCGACCGCGCCAGAGGCAACGCGTCCGCGGCCTTCACGATTTAAGTTGGTTCGCTCCTCCACTCCACCGCGCCCGCGCCATAGGTAACGCGTCCGCGGTAATCATGCAGTGGCGATTCTTCGTCTTTAAGCTCTTTTACTCTTGATTCTTCATGTCTTGTGTCTTCGGTCTTGATATTACAATAACGCTCAAAACTAACCTAAACACTCTCAATATAGCTCTAAAATACAAGAGTTAACCTATACAAAGTAGAGCGAATCACTCATCCAACATAAACAAGTTAGTGGAGCTCCCATTATCAATCAAAACACGTTTAACAAGGAAATTTGCAATTGTCAAGGATATTATTAAACAATCATGATGAACTTGGGCTAGTACCTGTTCGTCTGGGCGCGCTGACGATCCACCGCGGGCGCGGCCAGGGCGGCGCGGGCGCGGTTTCACGCCAGGCGTGTCCTTTCGGACCTAGTACCTGCATGTTAGCTAAAAAACACAAGCAAATCCTAAGCTAAGAATGGAAAAACAATCTATCTAATCCTTGGGTTGCCTCCCAAGCAGCGCTTTTGTTTAACGTCGTTGGCTCGACGTGGATACGATCAATACGGGTCCTCATCAACATCAATTCGGACCGTGTTGCCACCATGGGATATGGAAAGAGATCCATTGGCAACGTCAATGACCGTGTTGGCGGTTTTCATGAATGGACGACCAAGTAAGAGAACCGGGTCGTACCGCCCTTCGCCTATCTCCATCACATAAAAATCTGCAGGAAAGATCAAACCCTGCACCTGCACTAGAACATCCTCAACTAACCCTCTCGGGCGCACATTAGAATGGTCAGCCAATTCAATAACAATATCAGATTCCTTCAAAGGACCAAGGCCTAACCTATCATACATGCAAGCTGGGAGAACATTAATGGAGGCACCTAAATCTAGCATAGCACGCTCAATTTTAGTTTCTCCAATAGTGACAGGGACGGTGAATCTTCCTGGGTCTGAGCATTTTTTAGGCAATTGTTTCTGGAGTAGGGAATTACAAGTCTCAATTTTGCTATCCTGAGTCTTTTCAACTAGAGCTACCTTCTTAATCTTAGGACTAGTCCTATTCTTTCTTTTTATGGTGCATAGCTCTTTCATGAATTTAGCAAAACGAGGGACACTTTGGATGAGATTAAGGAGAGGAACATTTACCCGACAATTGGCGAAGGTCTCGAAGAGTTCCTTGTCATGTGCCGGCTTCCTTGTGTCCTTGAGAGCCTCGGGGAATGGAGGAGAGGGCTTGAAAGAATCCAATGGTGGAAGGGGTTGAGCCACATAGCCGTCATCCTCTTCTGCTGCTGGAGCTCGGTTCCTTCTAGGAGAGCTTGGGCGAGGAGGCGAGTAATTCTTGAAAGCATAATCGAGCAAAGCTTCGAAATTCCTCTCGGCCTCCTTACCGCGGGCGCGATCCGGACACCGCGGGCGCGGGTCGCTACGCCTCTCGTGCTCCATGGGCTCTGTTGGAAATTCGCGGGCGCGGAGGGGAGAGCGCGGGCGCGGAATCTCCACTGAGGCTTCGTCCTCTTGTGCTGTCGCCCCGGCGCGGTCTCGGCCAGGGGAGCGCGGGCGCGGTACGTCACCAGTAGGTGATGTCCGGCTCGCCAGTGTTCTTCCGCTCCTCAAATTCATGGCGCTCACATTCTCCTTGTGATTGAGCGGTTGAGAGGGAAGTTTCCCGGAATCCTTAGACTCGAGCCGATTGATCATGGTAGCAAGTTGGCTCAGCTGAGTCTCAAGATTCTTTACAGCGGCTCTCGTCTCTTGGTTCTCCTTCAAGAGGGCGGTAATAGCATCATTCTGATACGGAGCAGCTGCTCTCGGGGCATAGTTATTGGACCGGAATTGTTGTTGTTGGCCCTGAGGAGCGTACTGCTGCTGCTGTTGTGGTGGATCTTGCTGCTGCTGGTTGTTCCACCTTAGATGAGGATGGTTCGCCCACCCCGGATTGTAAGTGTTAGAGTAAGGATCATTCAGGGGCCGGGGCGCACCATAGCTGCCAATAGCGTTGACCGACTCCTCGGTCTCTTGAATAGTAGGGCATTGATCCGTGTGGTGGCTAGGATCATAACATAGACCGCAAGCGTTGACTTGCTGGGCCGTCTTCTTCGTGAGGAATTGCTTCATAAGATCCTTGAGCTCCCTTACTTCAGCATTCAGGGACTCATTCACCACACTAACGGACCTCACCTTGGTCCTTGATTTTTGATTGCGGGCTTGTTCCGCCAAGATCTCCACTTTCTGAAAAGCTGCAGCAGGGGTTAAGTTCTCGTAACTACCCCCACAAGATGCATTCACGAGCCTCTTGTCATTGTCGCAGAGTCCCTCAATGATATAGCAAATAAGATCTTTGGCTTGGTAGCCATGATAGGGACAACTCGCGATGAGCCTCTTGTAGCGCTCATAATAGTCATAGAGGTTCTCGTCTTCCCCTTGCTCCAAACTGCTGAGCTGCTTCTTAATAGATGTTTGTTTGGAAGAGGGGAAGTACTTCTCAAGAAACGCCTTCTTCATGGCCGCCCAAGTAGTGATAGAGCCTGGCACCAAATAAAGGAGCCAGTCCTTGGCGGTGTCTTCAAGAGAGAAGGGAAAAGCCCGGAGCTTGATTTGATCCTCCGTCACATCTGTGGGCTTCATACTCACGCACACCGCGTGGAATTCAGTGAGATATTTGTTCGGGTCCTCACCGCTCAACCCATGGAACTTGGGCAAGTGGTGGATGAAGCCAAACTTGAGCTCGAACTTCACACCCTCCCCGAGTTCGGGGAATTGAACAGCGAGCTGCTGTTGCTAGAGGTCAGGTGCCGTGAGTTGGCGAATAGTTTGTTCTGCCATGGTGTCTTCTAGTTCAGAGTCAGAGAGAGATTCAAGAAGATTGTAGGAGGTAGACACTCTAGGGGCACTCCTTATCTTCCGAAGAGTCCTGTCAATTTCTGGATCAAAACGAACAGGAGAAGTATTAGTAGACCGGGTACGGACCATGGGTTAGGTCCGAACCCAAAGGGTGGTGCGCGCCGAGGGAGCCGCGGGCGCGGTTTGGGCGCAGAGCCCGAAAACACACAGAATCCAAACAAGAAAAAGATTCCCCGGCAACGGCGCCAAAATTTGACTCGGGCAAAGTCGTTGTTCCCTAATCAAAAATAAATCCCAAACATGCAAACACAAATATAGTAGGCAAGCAAGGGGTCGAACCCAAAGGAATCAGTTTTATTCAGATTTTAGTGGTTTTCATGCAAGTAATTAAAAAGGGGGTTTTGAAAGTTGTTTTCAATCAAAGTTATCAAGCAGAGTTCATTCAATCAATTCCACTTTATTAATCCGTTGATCATGAATTCATCCACCTCTTTATATGCTTAGTTCAATTCCAATCCCAATCATTAGAATTCGCAAGTCCACGGTCCAAGCAATTCTATAACCCTAGGTAAGGACGCTTAACCTAGAATTAGCATAGAGCACAGGGATAATAGGAAATCAAATCATGCAATCAAGCTACGAGTCTCATGCATAATTTAACCATTGAATACTCTTCCCTAAACTAGTCCACGGTCCTAGAATAGAGTTGTTTCGAGAATAGGAAAGATGCATAGACAACAACCAATCCTAATTCAAACAATAGATCTAAGTCAATCAAACAAGTTGATCAGGCTCATAAAATCAAACATAGATCATGGGATGAAGTTCAAGAGTATCAATAAAGACCTAAGGATAAAGAGATTACCAGAGTTTCATAACTTCATAATAAAGCTTCCTTGATTGAATAAACTCCAGAGGAGAGTTAGTTCTCCATTACAAAGAAAACTCTAATCTTTATTGAATTACAATTGATTGACAAGAATTGGATCTCCTAAAAACCTAGAAAGGTTCCCCTTATATAGCCCCAAGGATCAACCTTTTCGGACTAAACAAGATAGGAAACCGAAAGATAAGAAAGGAAACAAGATAGAAACGGTGAAATCTCGCCCGCCTAGAAGTCGGCTACCACCGCGACCGCGCCGCCAGATCCGCGCCCGCGGCGGCCTTCAAATGGTCAAACCGGGTTCAGCTTCTACCGCGACCGCGCCGGAGGCAACGCGTCCGCGGCCTTCACGGTTTAAGTTGGTTCGCTCCTCCACTCCACCGCGCCCGCGCCATAGGTAACGCGTCCGCGGTAATCATGCAGTGGCGATTCTTCGTCTTTAAGCTCTTTTACTCTTGATTCTTCATGTCTTGTGTCTTCGGTCTTGATATTACAATAACGCTCAAAACTAACCTAAACACTCTCAATATAGCTCTAAAATACAAGAGTTAACCTATACAAAGTAGAGCGAATCACTCATCCAACATAAACAAGTTAGTGGAGCTCCCATTATCAATCAAAACACGTTTAACAAGGAAATTTGCAATTGTCAAGGATATTATTAAACAATCATGATGAACTTCCTCTTCTTCGACGTCGTTGAAGGTGATAGGCATGATGGCATGGCTGGAACGCGTGGGGGCTTTGGGATTTTCTCGTCTGGCTTCTCTTGCGATCCTCTTGGCCGCGGAATAGGTTACGCCGCAAACATCCGACCCCCCCCGGTAATAACGTTGATCACTCCTGCGTGCTTGGGGGAGTCGGGCTTTCGGGCTCTTTCCACATTCCGGGCCAAATGCTCCCTGCCGCGCTCAGAGATCAGCTCTTTGAGGTAGCCTTTCCTTAGCAAGTCGACGACTTCTTTCCTTAGCGCGATGCACTCCTCTGTCGTGTGACCGTGATCGAAATGAAAGTCGAACCACCTCGACTCATCTTTACGATGATGTGGTATGTCTTTCTTCCATGGCCACTTGACAGCGTTCCCCATCGTGCTAAGGGTTCTGACTATCTCTGTCGCGCTAACTCGAAAGTTGTGGTGAGACAGTTCTGGAGGTAGCTGGGTGTTCTCACTTCTCTTAACGTATGATGTGTTAACAGTTGGCTTGTTGTGTGGGGAATGATGAGCGGCTGAAGGGTAGGGAGCGTATCGAGCCTCCCGTTTCCCTTGCCGTCGATCATTCCGCTGAGGACTCGCTCCTTTCTCAGCATAGAGGTTGTCCTCTTCGAGACGGACATGAGCCAACGCTTTAACCTGTACTTCATCAAAGTTAGAGCAAGGGTACTTTGTTAGTTCACGATATAATTAGGGGTTTCAGGAAGATATCCCTCGCCGGAAGGCCTCCACTGCCGTTGCTGCATCGCATCCCTCAGTAGTTACAAGTTCCTCGTTGTAACGACTGAGGAACGCCTTTCAAGATTCTCGAGGCTTCTGGACTAAGCGATACAGGTCACTAGATCGCTTCTTTGCGTGTCGGCTGCTTGCGAACCTGATTCTAAACGTGTCAACCAGCTCAGCAAAAGATGAGATACTTCCAAGAGGTAAATGCGAGTGCCAGTTTAGCGCGGGACCGCATAACGTGTTCCCGAACCATCGACACATAACAGTTTCTTTCATTTCAAAAGGGACAGTGCTAATGTTCATAGCTTGCTTAAAGGCCGCTATGTGCTGGTCGGGATCAGTAGTCCCTTCATATTTAGGGATTTCGGGGACATGATACTTTCGAGAAATATTAACTCGCGCGATCGCGGGTATAAAGGGCGAGTCGGTATAACCGTCTCGTCTTTCTACTGCTATCGGTTGAGGAGCCCCTGGGACCTGAGTAATTAGGTCCTCCAGGGCTCTGAGGCGCTCCTTCAATTGGACGGCCTCAACATTTCCCTGGATCGATCCCGACGCGTTAGCGATTACCTGATTACCTGTTGATGGGCCGTCGCCGTTTGGGGTGACAAGGTTGGGGTCTTCCATGTCCAGGCGCCGGGCTACGTCATTAATCACGTCGCTCCTTTGATGGTAAGTCGGAGCCGATTGGACCTGAGATCGAAGCAAGTTACGCTCATTAGTTAAAGCCTCAATTTGTTTCCCATAAACTTCAGTAATTTTAGAGTTAGCCTCTTTTTGGCTATCTAGATCTTTTTGGAGCGCAAGCATGGTTGCACGGATTTCTGCAATGGCGCTGGATTCAGCTGTTTTCCTCTCGGAGTTGTTGTTGGCTGGCGGCTCTTCTTGAAGAGGCAATTCTGGATTCTGGTTGTTGTTACCACCGTTGTTGATGGCGTTGCTAGGGTCGCTGTTGTCGTTGTTGAGATTTTGGTTGTCGCCGGAGTCGATGGTTTGGTTGTTGTTCAGCTTGAGATCTCCGACGTGGCCGTGAGTTGCATCCATGCGTGATGAGGATTTGGTGGCTTGCTAGGTCGTGACTTCTTTTTTGGCTAGGGCCCCACAGTGGGCGCCAATTGTTTTGGGCGAATTAACTGTGTAAACACGTTACTTCGCTACTAAGAGGGACTCCTAGTCACAAAGTCGTCACGACGTGTTAGAGACGATTAACAGAAAATAATAGCAGAAATTAAATATAAGGAAAATGAAGGAATGGCAAGAATTGTGATTGATTTGTATTGATCAACGGATGCTGCTCTTGGGTACAATAGCTCGATCTTGAATACAATAAACTTGTGAAAATAAAGAAATTGCGATTTGACGAGAATGAGATGAGTATAGTAAGAATTGCTGGAGAGATCGTGAATGAGAAGTGTTGTTCGAGAGATTGTGAGCGCAGAGAGAATGTCCTTATATGGAGTCTCATCCTTCCTTTTATATTGAGACCTTCCTTCTCAATTGAGCCGTTGATGAACGTCTAAAAGATCCCGGAAATATCGCACTTGCAGTTACTACTTGGCGTTAGAAGATCTTCATCATGCTACAGTCGATCAACACCTGCTTTCAATGTGAAGGCGAAATTCACGGGCTTGGCTCCGCTTGCCGTTGGCGCTAGCACTCATGGGCTTATCCGCTCAATGCTTGCGGGCTTGAGATTTGGACGGCCCAACAAAAACCACAACAAAATCAAACTAACATAAATTTAACCAAATCGATATTTTTTATCGATAATTTTCATTTTTAAGAAAAATCGAGAATCAAAACCTAGGGACCGAAACTATTATTTCAAGATTTATCCGGTTTAGTTTATGAAACAAATGGTCAATTGCCCCACTTGTTTTAGAGTCGAACAACTCTTTTTGTTTTCGTTTCGTGTCACTAACCCAGAATCTAAAACTAAAAAAAAATTGTTACTTTTAATGTAAATTTATGGAAATAATATGTTCATCTCTCGCTCATTTCCACTGTCCATGCTACATACCAAAAGGTTTCAAGGCTTTTAAACAATAGTTATGGATGTGGGCAAATTGTTACACACTTACACGTACATTAGTTATGGATATGGGCAAATTAATTGTTAAAAAAAAAACCTTATGTGCAAATTATTGCAACATAAGGTCACGTGGAGGCTGGGACAAGGAGTGCCGTATAACGTGCACACCACAATCATGCACTCTAACGTGCCAATCCAAACGGACTTATGGACCCCAAATATAACACAAGCAAACTAGATAAGGCACTCAACAACACTCACTACTCACTACTCACTACTCACGTACACTACAAACAACTATTCCATTTCAATACACATTTCTTCGCCCTCTATCTGTTTTTTTTCTCCGATGACGACGGCCAGAGCGAATAGGCGGCCTCCATCTCTAGCGGTGGTGGTGGTGGTTGCGATGGCGGTGGTGGGTTGGGGCCCGCATCCGAGCGAAGCGAAGTGCCAATTTGAGGCAATCTTTAACTTCGGAGACTCGAACTCCGACACCGGCGGGTTCTGGGCGGCGTTCCCGGCGGCGCCGAGGCCGAATGGGATGACTTTCTTCAAGAAGCCGGTTGGCAGAGCCTGTGATGGGAGGCTCATGATTGATTTCATTGGTAAGGCCTCATTGGGCTTGTTTTCCTTATTGGGCCGGGCCTCCATTGGGCCCAATATGGCCCAAATGAGATTGTTTTCTTCTGTTTTAATTTATTTTTGTGTATGTTGTTATTGTTGTTGTAGCTCAAGGTCTTGGGGTGCCATTTTTGAGTCCATACTTGAAGTCTATAGGATCAGACTACAAACATGGAGCCAATTTTGCGACATTGGCGTCGACCGTTCTTCTGCCTCAGACCTCATTGTTTGTGACGGGAGTTAGCCCTTTCTCCTTGGCCATTCAGATCAACCAAATGAAGGAGTTCAAATCCATTGTTCTCCAACAACAATCTCACTCGAATCCATCAGGCAAGTAATCAAGCCCCTTCAAATCTCCATTACTTGTCGCGTAGCATTAAAATTGAAACGAGAAATGTAGTTTGAGTAATTTTTTGTGTATAGTCATATATAGTACTTTTTGATATCTTAAGTCATCTCGAAGAAATTGATGAACCAAATTTATAATGTACTATAGGAGGGAGCCCAATTCCTTCAAGTGACATATTTGGAAAATCACTATACACATTCTACATCGGCCAAAACGACTTCACCGGCCGATTACCCTCCCTCGGCATAGCCGGAGTGAAGCAATTTCTTCCTCAGGTCATCTCCCAAATCTCCGATTCAATCAAGGTTGGTTTGTTAATCACCCAATTCAAACTTGCATTAAAACCCGCCCAAATCTAATGGGCCGGCCCAATATTCGGCCCATTAAGATTGCCTTCTCTAATTCAAACATTTTGTTGTACTAGGAATTACATGATCTAGGAGGAAGGACGTTTTGGGTGCTAAATCTGGCGCCAATCGGCTGTTATCCGGCGTTTCTGGTGGAGCTTCCTCATGACGCCACCGACTTGGACTCGTACGGGTGCATGGTCTCGTACAACAAAGCCGTCGTTGACTACAACCTCATGCTAAGGGATGCACTCGCGCACACTCGATCCACTCTCCCGGGTGCGTCGGTTGTCTACGTCGACATCCATTCCGTCTTGTTAGACCTGTTTCAGCATCCTACTACTCACGGTAATTAGCGGTCATTTTATCCTATACACTAAAGTAATTGGATTATTAATGGACTTTCCATATAGTCCTTTTTAGGCTAAAAATGGCTTAGGAACCGTGCTTATGGAAATCTAACGTACGTCTTATTCCATTAGATTAACAAATTATTGGTTAAAGATGACATTTCTAAATCGAGATTCTTATGGATATGGGATAGGAAACGTCTAAAATTAATACCTTCTTCTTATGTATACATTATTAGATTAGCAAGTAATTGGATTGAGCTAAAATCATAAAACTAATTAAAATGGATTGAACATACTTTTGTCAAAAAATGTTGATGGATTTTGTAGGCCTGAAATATGGAACCAAGGCATGTTGTGGACACAGCGGAGGGGACTACAACTTCAGCCCTTTGGTGTTCTGTGGGAACACCAAAACCGTAAACGGCACCGTTTTGACTACAACCGCCTGCGTAGACCCCGCGAGTTACGTCAGCTGGGACGGCATCCATGTCACCGAAGCCGCTAACAAGCTCGTCGCGAAGGCCATTCTCAACGGCTCCATTTTTTACCCTCCTTTCCCTCTTCACCAACTTTGTGATATTAGCCACATTCTATAGGATGGAAAATTACGATGACTAAGGAAAGGGTTTCACAATGTGTCTCAAGTGGTGGTGTAGCCTAACGGTATAAGTTCTAAGAGTATGGTATTTTGATGCTTAAGATCGATCTTATATACATTATTGGCAAGTTTGGGACCGCAGAAAACCACCCCTATGTTAACTTAGTTAGATATGAGTCACGTACGTAAGTTCATAAATAATCTATTTTGAGTTTGTTAGTATCAATCACTACTTTTGTAGGCAGGATGGGTATGTTTCTTATATAAATTGTCAAATAGAACAAAACTCTAGTGTGGAATTCTTCTTTTGGTGGTTAATTATTTGTAAACAAAATGTATATTATAGGTGGTTTTAAGTGAATAGTTGTATAGTACGTGTTTTTTTATGAGATGAGCTATATAATGGGTAGTTTATGCAATTTTGCCAAGGAAATTATTGACTTGATATGATGGCATATTGAAAGTGTCAAATGTACTTTATTGTACAAGTTAACATAAGATATAAACCAAAAAGTGAAAACTTGTATCAATGAAACAGAGACTTTCAAGTACGGAGTATCAAATAACCAATCTATAATCATGTTAAACTTCATAAAGCAATAGAACATTCTCTAGAATGATACAAGCCTTAATTAGGTGAAGAATGCAACGTTTTGGAATTGGGACAATATAATTAATCATGAATGTTGAGTTAGTAAGCTGGTTTAGTTGACCTTGCATGGTTCCACCATAACTTTGTTAGCTTATATTATCAGCTTAGCTAGCTACTATATTATGTGAGTTGGTAGATATAGGAGAGCTTCCATTATCAATTAGCTGTCAGATTTTGGCCCAGCTTGCAGAATTCATCATTTTTATATTGTTAGCTTCAATTATCATTGAAAGTGAAAGACTAACTCACTAATCATGGAAGAATGTGCATAATGATTAATGCATAAAGTTCCATGGCTTAGAGCATGTGCAATGGTAAGGAATGCACATCCTCTTAGCACTCTCTTTCCTCTATGAGGATGTCCTCTTTGATGTAGAAATTATAAGAGGATCCTCTTTTGAAGGAGGAATGGAAGTAATCCTCCTTCTACAAAGGATTACTCACATTGGCTCTTGTGCCAAAGAGGATACAACTTCAAATTATATGTTGACATGTGTTCATCTAAGTATTCACCCATTGTATTTCTTCCACTTCAATTTACACTTAATATTTTCCTAACTAAAAATTAAATCAATATGAGATTATCTTAAAACTACAAAATTAGTTAGTGTTTCTATTTTTTTTTTGTCTATAAAAAGAGTTCAAATTTACCTTATTTTTACACAATTTATTTTTTTTTCTTATTATTCCATGGATCATAATGTCTATAATAAATGTTATTTTTATTCTATACCTTTTAATACTTTAGAATATTGCTTAAAGATATGTTTATATAAATCAAGTTTTATGTCTCAATAGTAATTCTTTTTTTATAATATCATAATTCTTTTGTAGATACTAAATTATTTAAATAAATATAATTTGAGGAACTAAGTTAGTAGAATTGATTAATTATATAAAACATATATTGAATATATATATTTGAAAGTAAGAAAAGGTGAAAATGAAATGAGGATCCTCTTTGTTGTGGGGGTAAATAGAGTAAGAGGAAAGGAAGGAGGAAAGGAAAAATGAAAAATGAGTTGGATGAAAGAGAAAGTGATGTGTCAACTAGATAGAAGGAGAGAGAAATTCAAGAGAGGATTCAACATCCTCACCATTGCACATGCTCTTATGTGTGTTATACAGCCTTCTTTGACCCTACTTTTTTATTCTCAAACATAAACTTCCATTTTTATTATTGAAAACAGTTTTCAAAATATTTTTCAGGTGATGCAAACTTATGGCCACCTTTCACCAATATACAATTTCCAAAATCCCACTACAACGCATTTAGAAATAGATAAATAAAAATAACATCTACCAACAAGTGTATCTCGCATAAGAAATTTTGGATTGTTTGTATTGTAACATTATTTTGTGATAGAAATTGAAAGGGCCGGGAAAACTTTCCATGGATATGGTACATGCAAATGTACAAAAAGCAACCAAATTCATGACCATAGAGAATGTCAAACTCAAGAGAGTCACATTTACATACATCAATTCTCCAAAAAAAAAAGAAAAACTATCTAATCTTGTTGAAAAATATGGATTGGACATGACAAAAGAAAAACAAGTTAGAAGACACTTATTCAAGGATCATCATCATAATCATTTTCAAATATAGCTTGAGTTCTTGTCATGTAAGCAAAAGGCATTCTACTTTCACCAACCCATCTTGTACTCAAAGCTTCACTCTTATCAGCCTTCTTTTCCATCAATCTTATTCTTCTCAAGAGCCAAACTTGGCTCACAAGAAATCCCAACATACCAATCAAAAGTATACCTACAAGCCCAGCACCAAATCCAATCACCCACCACTTCCAAATATCAGTCTTCCTCTTCTTCTTCCTCTTCTTCTTCTTCTTCGGGTATGGAGGCTGCGGATGATGAGTTCCTCTCTCCACAATAGTAAAATGCCCTTGATGACGCGACGAACAAACATAATCACTGGCCATTTCACTCAATACAACTCTTCCATTAGTTTGAAATCTCACACATTTGGCTCTATGATGGATGTTTCTAACTTGACCCGCGATAAGAATGTCGGTGAAATTGACGGTGATGGGTCTTCCATACAATGTAAGATTGAGCATCTCGTCGGCTGAGCTAGCATTGTAGAGTGAGAAACCGACCACCGGTGCAAGAAACGAGAATCCGGGCAAGTTGTAGTAGTGTGAAGACCAATTTCCAAGATTCTCATACAAGATTTCGAGTCTCTTCGCGTAAGGTGAAGCTATGATCCTTGGAGGAATGTCGAAATGAGGATTGAATTGAGACCCTTTTGCCCAAAACCGGCTGCTTCGTAGCTTAACAAACGAAAGTTCCATGCCGGAGAAGTTGGAAGGGAGATCAACCTTGTGCAAGACACCTGTTCTAGCCTTTGGGATGAGTGGACGCGTGTAGTTCTGAAGATATGAAGCTAAGGAAACCGGATCATGATGATCATGGATGATTAATGCGAAAGAAGAGGATGATGAAATTGATAGGACTAAAATGATTATTACCCAGATGGCATGATGGATGTTGATGGATCCCATGAATCTCCAGGCAGCATATCGTTTGTATAAAGATACGATCTTGGATCAAAGAATGTGGAGTTGGCCAAGTTTAATAGTATAGCAAAGTGTTTGATGAAATGCCCAAGTGAGAGAAAATGAAGAGATTGGTTGGCTAGAAGAAAAGGGTATGCTTAAAACATCGAAGATTTATTGAATTTGGAAAAATTACGAAATGGGTATTGGAGAAGAAAGGTTGGTATAAGATTTGGCAGCTAGAAATAGTGATTAAAATGGGATTTAAGGGGGAAATGAAAAGGCATAAATTAAGAATGAAGACAAATAGCTGTATTCTGGTTGAGTGCATTTCATTTTGTATAGTTTTTTAGGCAAGAGGGAATTTTATTTGGAAGGAAAACGAAAGAGATGGAAAAGGGGGAAAGGTGGGAAAGAAAGCAGAGAGGATGCCAGCGAGAAATGGCATTTGTTTGGGCAAGTTTATGTAATTATCTACCAACCAAATTTCTCATTTTTTCCTTTTTAGTTAAATTATGCGTGGACTTAGCAATATCTTCTACTATATATTTAAATTATGGAGTATCATTTAGATTTTAATAAACTTTATCAAATAACATACTTTATTTGTTTACCAACAATGTTCTCCGTTAGCAATCACACACGAATCTTATAGATGAGGTAACGGGTTTGTTTTGAATGATGATAATAAATATTATAATGTAAGATATAATATAATTTTGCATTATGTAAAATACAATATAATATTGTTATTGTTGTGATTTAAACAAACCCAAAAAGGATGAACGAGAAAATTAAGTTGTCTTTCTTAGGCCCTGTTCGGAGGTTTTTGAAGGTTTGTACAAATCTATTATATATATTTAAAACCGCTAAGAAATAAAGCCTTCTCATTGCGCCACGTAGGATTTCGCCATATGGTGCTCCTATATTAGGCCACCTCGGATTTGTACACGTGTCCTTTTCTTAATAAGCCACGTCATTAATATTTACCTTTCTAATTAAGCCACCTCATGTACACTTTGTCCACCTAATATACAAGTCACATCTATAATTTTAAAAAATAAAACCTCATATTTAGATATGATTACAGATTACATGTGATTTACATTAGGTTAACGTCATATTTACGTAAAAAAAATTTTCTTCAATATTATGTACAGTTCTATCTCTCCTTCTTCTCTTTGTCTTCGTCGCCGATATCGGCTCCGTTGACGGTGTAGATGAACACCATGGCCGGCTTCTCTTTTTTCAATATTATGTATAGTGAATCTTAGACCTCTCCTTCTTCACATTACAATCACCTTCGCTCTCACATTAATTCCAAAGAGTTTTTTTTATGGCCCATTTCCTTTAGTACGAACTACGAAGGTTGAACCAGCTTAAAGTTATTTTTTAATTAATTTTGTTTGAATTGTTTTTAGGGCGATTTGCGAAAATGCCCCATCCAGAAAAATGATTTGCAAAAACGCCCCTTAAAATAAAAAAATAGCGAAGCATGCTGTTTTGGGCATTTTTGCAATAAAATTTATATTATTTTGTATTTTCTTTTAAATAGAAGTTTATTTAAAAATCAATATAATTACAATAAAAATATTTAGCCATAAATTCTGGAAATTCATTTTAAATACAAAATTGAAAAATAGAAAAAGAAAAAGAAAATATAAAAAAAGAAAATAGTTTTGAAACATTAAGATTTTTTAGAAACAATGAGATATTGTAGAAGATATGGTGGAAGATATTGTGGAAGATATTTTTTGAAAATATAAAACGTAAATACGTACATGTGGATCATTATTATCTTCGTTTCAACATTCATCGTTTTTATCTTCGTGATTATCTTCATTTCATCACAAAGTAGGGTGAGATTTATCCTGTCATCCGCAGTAAACATCTTGTCATACACAAAGAAATATCTTGTCACCATTTTGTAAAATACTATCATTCTTTTCGTGTTAAAAGCATGTGTTTCCTCTAAAAAAACATTGTTTTTATCATCTTTCACTAAAACTTATTTCTAAATACAGAATTGAAAGATACAAAAAAATAAAAAAAGAAAAAAGAAAAAAAGAAAATAGTTTTGACACATTAAGATTTTTTGGAAACAATGAGATATTGTAGAAGATATGGTGGAAGATATTATGGAAGATATTTGTTGAAAATATAAAACGTAAACACATGTGGACCATTGTTATCTTCGTTTCAGCATTCATCGTTATTATCTTCGTGTTTATCTTCGTTTCATCACAAAGTATTCGAGGGTTGTTTGAGTTCACGCTATGGGTACAATTCATCCTGTCATCCTTACTATTGAACCTGTCATACACAATATATATATCTTGTCACCCTTCTGTCTAAAAACATGTATTCCTTGCCCTGAAAAAGAATATGAAACGTAAACCTGTCATACACAATATAATTTACGTTTTTGTTAGGCCCACCGAGAGGAGTTCAGTAAGATTTTCAAATTTTCTTTTAATTTTAAAAAAAGGATAGATAAAAAACGAAATCTTTTTTTAACATTAAAATATTTATAAAACCTTTTTATATATATATTCAAATTTGGATAAAAATAAAGTTTGTTAAAATATTTTATTTCTCAAATAAAATATTAATAAAAATAATAATTTTTGATTTTTTTAAAAATATTTATTTTTTTATTTTATTTAATAAAAATTAGTCATTTTGGGCATGAATGTAATATTTTTAGGCATAATTGCAATATTTTTAGGCATTTTTGCAAATCGAAATGAAAAAGGTCATATTTGCAAACCGATTATCAAATAAGGGCATTTGGTACTAATCCCCCTTGTTTTTAAGTGCAATATACCAATGAATGAGATTGAGCTTAATTGTGAACGAGATTGAGCTTAATTGGTGAGGGGATGCACTTTATGTTCTGAGGTAGTGGGCTTATAATAACGCATGACAATTGAATAGCCTGAATTAGGTGTTCGTGAGGGGCTGAGTTGTGAGACAACCTCAAACGGAAACAGAGGATCATATCATCGTAATTTTCGTCTTCGACGTTTACCGGAAATAGCCTGAATTAGGCTTCTGATGGTAATTTTGTTTAGATTGTTAAAGAGTGTTTATTATTATTAAATTTTTTAAAAGAAAAACTGTTACAAATTAAAATGGATTTCTAAGTCTTCCCATATCTATAACCATTATTATTTGGTGAATCTTTTGTTCAATTTGATTACGGTAAAGTACAACTAAATTAATTTGGGTAGTTAATGTATCCTTCTATATAGGAACAATTGGTAATTTTGTTTCCGATATTTAAGATCATTACTACTATTATATTGTTTTACAAAAAATTGTTATACATTTAGATTTTCTAAATTGATTAATTTATAAGTCTTTCCATATCTACAACCGTTATTATTTGGTGAATCTTTTGTTCAAATTAGTTACGGTAAATTACACATAGTTTAATTCGGTTAGTTTATATATCCTTCTATATATGAGGGAAAAAATAATTCTTTGCTAAAAATACTTTTGTTTCCGATATTTAAGATCATCACTATTGTTATACGGAGTATTGTTTTACAAAAATGGTAATGATGTTAGATTTTCTAAATTGATTATTCAAAGATATCTTTTTATGGTAAAGATTATTCAAAGATATGGGTATAGGTGCACATATGTTGTTTTTCTAAGATCTCTCTCTTTTCATTGTTTTAACTTCCACTCCTAAGTTTTTAAAAAATATTTTTTTCGTTCCATAAATATATTATATTATTACTGTAAAAAATAACTTATACTATATATTCAATTGATGTAATCACAACCTCGATCTTCTTTTTATTTATATGAAGATTATACAACATCATATCTTTCTCTATTCATACGAGTCCAAATATCTCCAATTTCTATAATTAGTTTTTCGCTATTTCTATTGTGTGCCCTAAGGGCACACCATAAACAACTAATAATGGAAATATTTGGTAAATCTTAAATTTTGTGTTTTTTAATCTTTTTTGTGACGGGTTCACTCTTTCCTTTTTAGGGTTTTAGTTTCTGTTTTTGGTATGCTTATCATGTGCCCTTAGGGCACACAATAGAAAAACGTCAATTTTTTTCATTAACTTTAATATATAATTTCATTTCTGACATTAATAATCAAAATAACATATACCATATTTATATTACTAAGGTTACATTTCTTTAGAAATCTTTGACAAAAAATTTAAAAACAATATGATACTCTTAAAAGTTCCAAATTTAGTTAGCCAAATCTTGCCAAAACCAAATTGTAATCATTAAAATAGATATTTTCAAATATTTCAAAATAAATAAAAGATATGACATGATATGATCAATTCTTTCCAACTTTAAATAATTGTCAACAGATTTTGAATTACAATTTAAAATCTATCAATAGGATAATATCAAAAACTAAATTATTTTTTAAGCATTTTGAGATACCATTTTAAACATTATCAGTACAAAATTATGTTGCATAATTATTTTTCAAATTGTAAAATTTAAAATCGCACCAGTTGGCAGCTCATCTTTTTGTTCCAAGTAAATATTTATTGTATTTCATTATATGTAATTCTATCTCTTGACGTACTCTTTTTATTTTATATTCTTTTTTTTAGGTATGTTAAAAATTATATATATTCACCAATTCTTCAATCTAACAAATGTATAATTTGTAAAACGAATTTTCTAACCTATGTCCTAATAAGCATCTTTTTTTGGTCGGACATAAGATAAGCATCTTAAATTAGAAATATTTGTTATTTTTATTTATTTAAGGATTTGATTTTTTTTGTGATAGACTTATACATTTTCCTTTTAGGATTTTAGTTTCCAAAATCAGAAAGGTTATCATATGACCTAGGACTAGAAATACCATTTCTAAAATGCAGATCTATTCAATGCGGTCTAATAAGATGCATTATAACAGATATATTATTTCGAGTTGAAACATATACAAGAAGTTCGAGTAATTCGTTTGTGGAAGTCTAAGAAGAAAGATAATCCAAAGTCGATTCCATTTTACTATCAAAGTCATTAATGTATCCTACTTTCAACGAAAAAACAAAGTCGCAATATAGTATATAGTTTTAGAAGAAAATTATCCAAATAATCACTTCACTAGTTTAAAACCTATTTAAATAGATGTTCGGTAAGACAAGGTTATTTTGGAGGTTGAGGTTTTAGTAGGTTTTTGATGAAGTTTGAAATGATAAAATAGAAACCTTGATAGAGATAGGTTTTAGGAGGTTTCCGAAATTTTTTAACTAAACTTTTTTGTTTATTGTTTTAATTAAGAGAAATTTGCACTAAACCACCCGTTAAATAGGCGAATTTACACTTAACCACCCGTTATACAATTTTTTTTTTAAACCACCTAAAACTTCAATTCCGTTAACAAATAGCCACCCATGGCGTTATCCCGTCAAAAAATCCGTTAAATCACGTGATTTGACCATTTTGCCCTTCATTGACTTTGACGAAGGGCAAAACCCACCTTTCTTCTACCTTCAGCTCCCGATTTTCTACATCTGAGACATAAGAACACCGGCCAAAACCCACCTTTCTTCTACCTTCACCTTTCTTCTACCTTTCTTCTACCTTCAGCTCCCGATTCTCTCACTCCGCGCTCGAACTCGCTCCCTCTCACTGGCTCGGCCCACCGCCGCCGCAAAATCGCTCCAAATCGCTCCCGCAAAAAACCCTAATTTCCGCCAGAGAAGAACGAAATGAGGATGTTGGACGAGCAAGAGACAACGGTGGTCCGCAGACCCACAAAGGTAGACAAGTCGGGGTGTTGATCGCGGCGAGTGGCCGCGCTTCCGGAGATCGAGCAGGAGTGGAGCAAAATCTGGCCGATTTTGATCCCGGCGATCCCTCGGCCGAGACCGCAGAGGAGCTTATCGGCGTCGCTGAGACACCACGAGTACTAGTCGGCTCCCGTCGACATCCCGTTGAGGGTTTAGATTGGCGGTTGGATTGTTTGATCTACCGATTTGTGTTGTTCTGTTGGATTTTTTTGGTTGTTAGGGTTTAGATGGGCAATTCTTTGGATTGGGGGGAATTTTCGGTAGATGATCTGTATGGTGATGAGTTTAAGAGGTTTTTCCTTGCGGCAATGTACTTTGTGAGGATTGAAAGTTTTGGTTTGAGCATTACACAGTGATCAATTGAATATGCAGAATGATTGTTTGAGTTCTTTTCTAGTTGCTCCATTATTTTCAGCATTGAGGAGTTGTTGATCATTCTATCTTGTGCTGGTTGGACGGTGGAGCTCGGTTTCATCAGGAGGAGAGGCAACCTGGCTGTTGATGCTTTAGCAAATTGTGCTTGGGATTTTCTGCTTCTTTTGTTAGCTTAGATGATATTCCTACTTCTGTTGCTTCTTTAATTGCCAAGGACTATGTAGCTCATAATGGGCATCTCTAATTTTACCAAGCAATAAATCGCAGGAGCTTCAACTCCGTTTTTGAGCAAAAAAAAAAACTGTGTAATTTGTAACCGGAAATTGTTTCCCAATTTGATGGCTTGAACCATGAATCTGCAATTTACAAGTCAAATTGTGCTTAGCAATGCCAGAGTTGTGGTTCTTATGAGATTAGGGAGGGTGAGCTGGCGCAATGAAAGAGGAAGGTTGGTTGACAATTTTTTGAGGGCATAATGGTCAAATCACGTGATTTAACGGATTTTTTGACGGAATAACGCCATGGGTGGCTTTTTGTTAACGGAATTGAAGTTTTTGGTGGTTTAAAACAAATTTTTGTATAACGGGTGTTTAAGTGTAAATTCGCCTATCTAACGGGTGGTTTAGTGCAAATTTCTCTTTAATTAATACTCCTTCTGTCCCATAATGTTTGTCCATTTTCCTTTTCCGTTGTCCCAAAATGTTTGTCCATTTTCCTTTTATATCAATAACTTTTTCCAATCTTACCCCTATTCAATCTTTAAATTTACCACCATTATCCAACTTTTCCACCTACTTTATCTCTTTTCAACTTTTATCCTCTATAAATTTCCAAAAGTACTCTTATTCAATCATATCTTTTACCCACTTTATTTTACTTTTTCATTTTCCAATATCACTTTACACCTCTCATTAAAAACCACAAAAACAGTCCTTTTGGACAAACATTATGGGATGGAGGAAGTAATATTTTTGGTAATTTTAAAGCAAAAATAGGGTTGTTCATTGGGTCTTTAAAACCGAACCGAACTGAGGAACCGGACCGAACCAAACCGAACCGAACCAGGGTAATTCGGTTCGGACCTCGGTTCCAGGTATTTTCCAGATCGGTTCTCGGTTTGGATCGGGTTGGATCGGTTCGGTTTTGGGTGAACTGAATAAACCGAGAAAAATAAAAAAAAAAACTACATATGCGGTCTTCTTTGCTTCATGCTTCCTCTGTTCGTTGCAGCCGCCACTTCCTCTTCGCTTCTTCAGATCTTCTATTCTGTATGCTCCTCTTCGTTGCTCTTCCTCTCGCTTCCTCTACTCTTCCGACTTCGCTTCTTCTGTTCTTCCTCTTCGCGGCTTCAATCGCAAGTCCGGCCTTGTCACAGCCTCGCAATCTCGGCCTAGTCGCAGCCTCGTAATCCCGGCCTAGTCGCCGCCTCGCAAATTCATGATCCCGGACTAGTCGAAGCCTCGCAAGCCCAAGTCGCTGACTCTCAACTAGCATGTGACGACGGCGACAATGAGCATCCGAGGAGTTCTTCGGCGACGATGACGACGAGGAAGCCTGCCTCTGCACAGTGACGACGGAAAACCCGAATATAATAGCAGATCTGGTTTTAGGAAGAAGAAGGCTAGTTTTTTATTATGTAATTATTATTGTTTTTTTTATAATTCATACAATAGCAGATCTGGTTTTAGGAAGAAGAGTTGGGCACTAATTCTGCTCTTCGTTTTTTTTATATTTGGATCACCTACAGAAATCCAATTTACACGATCGGTTCAATGGGCAGAACCGAATCCAAACCGAAAAAACCGAAACCGAACCGAACCGATCCAGTCCAGTTCGGGTCGGTTTTCAGTTCCTATTTTTGTCGAGTTCGGTTCTCGATTTCGGTTCGGTTTCCTCGGTTCGGTTCGGTTTTTGTCCAATGAACAGCCCTAAGCAAAACCTACGTAAAAACATTGTAGTACCAAACATCATATTAGGTTTTACCATGTTTAAAAAAAGAAAACCTCTACCTAGTAAAAAACCTACACCTATCAAAAAAGCTCTTTAAAAACCTACACCTCTTCAAAAACCTTATTTTACCGAACAAGACCAGTGCAAAAAAATTCAAACCATAATGACCAAAAAATTCAAACCATGGGCTTGTTTCATGAAACTGGAAAGAGATACATCTCTTTAATTGCTTGTGTTCATGAATCTCTCCTTAATTGCCCACAATCGGTCACAAAAGGAAACAAATATCACATTAAGACGTACTACAATTTTTTTGTAAGAGAAAATGCATGGAATGTGCCCCATTACAGCCTATATAAACAAGGCATTCCAGCCTAGTTAACCATCAATACACAATGGAAGAAGAAAAGAAGACATTTGTTCAATTAAGGTGGTTTGGAAGTCTTAAGTCTTAACAAGGTTATGGAATTGGAGATCACTTTGCTCCAATCCAAAAAGAAGGGTTACATTATCCACATCTGCCTTTTCATGAATACCCGTGAGACATGCGCACGTTAGTAATTGGATGCGCATTCTAAGGGGTGAGCATGAATGGGGAGATGAGGTTTAACCCTTTTAAATTCGTTTTTGGTTTGGTGTGAAGGGAACTCCAATGCTAATCCTTTCTATCTCTTTCTCTTACACATTTTCTTTTCAATTTCTTACCATTTCTATGTTGTTTTGGAGTTGATTTTTTCGTTACGTTTGCATCCCTAAAACCTAACACTGACATTATAATATGTTGTATTTTGTTATTGGGATTAAGTTGCTTGGCCTTGTTGATCTTATGTGCTTCTGGTCCAGATTAAAGCGAGTGGTCTAATAAATCCTTACAAGAACACTTGTGAACAAGATTTGGGATGGCTAGGATACAAGGCAAAGAAGAGTGGATCGACGGTTGTTAGCATGAGTATCATTTTTTAATCCTTTATGAAGGGGACCGCAGTGTAACAATATGTTAACTCCAATAAATTATAGTGTACATGATTTTAATGAAAACCTATTGTGGTTACGAGTATTGTATAGTAGTGAAGTTGAAAGCTTTGTTTTGTTTGTGATTGTAGAACGTGACAAAGTTACATGTTGTTAAACCTTACTTAATTCGATCTATTGATTTCCTTGATTTTTGGATTTTTTCTTGCCATTATACTTCACCTTAATCTAAATCTCTACTATTTAAAATGATTAAACCAAATACCACCGATCTATCTATCACGTACTCGAATCTTTGCTCTTTATCTAATCATTATTATAAGGTCACGAGTTCGAATCTTTTTCTTCCTTGTTGCAAAGATTTAATGCCTCTAGATTGACTCGATGAGTGGTTGAATTCTGTACTACATAACTCGCAAGCACGCAAAGAAAACCACTTCAAAAATCCCATGACTCTAACTTGCAAGCATGCAGAGAAAACCACTTCAAAAAACTCATTTAGATCGAATACAATGCTCATCGGATCTTTCTTTTTGGAAGCCATTTAAATTAGTGGAGTTGGAAAAACTTTGAGTAGATTTGAAGAAATCATAACTATTGAATTCAGTGTGTTGCGATTAGATTATTCTTTTTGTGTTAAATACGCTATAATTGAATTCGTCTCTATTTGGTTGAATGATTGAATTCGGCTCTCCATGCTAAGTTGTTAGGTTTTTTTTGTCGGTTTCACCTAATTAGTTTTTTTAACGAGCGTCATGAGATCATGACGGTTAAATACGTTATAATTAATTTTTTGTCGGTTTCACCTAATTTTTTTTAATAAGGTTCATGAGATCATGACTATTTAATACGCCATAATTGAATTCGTCACTCCATGTAAAGTTATTATGCTTTTGTTATTCATTTGTGTTGGTTTCACTTATAACTTTTTAATAAGCTTCATAAGTTTGGACTCGAATGCAATGCTCATCGGATCTTTCTTTGAAAGCCATTTAGTTCTAGTGGAGTCACAAAAACCCAATGATTAGATTTGAAGAAATCATGACTATTGGATTCGATAAGTAGCGATTAGATTCTTGTTTCAATGTTAAATACGCTATAATTGAATTTGTCTCTCCATGTTAAGTTATTATTGTTTTTTTTTTTGTCGGTTTCACCTATAAATTTTTAATAAGCTTCATGAGATTATGACGGTTTAATACGCTATAATTGAATTTGTCGGTTTCACCTATAAATTCAATGTTAAGTACGCTATAATTGAATTTGTCTCTCCATGTTAAGTTATTATTGTTTTTTTTTGTCGGTTTCACCTATAAATTTTTAATAAGCTTCATGAGATTATGACGGTTTAATACGCTATAATTGAATTCGTCTTTCCATGTTAAGTTATTATGTTTTTTTTGTCGGTTTCACCCGAAAAAATTTAACAGGTTTCATGAGATTATGACTCTTTAATACACTATAATTGAATTCGTCTTTCCATGTTAAGTTATTATGTTTTTTATTTTTTTTGTCGGTTTCACCTATGAGTTTTTAATAAGATTCATGAGATCATTTCCGTTGAGTACACTATAATTGAATAATCGACCAAAAAAATGCACTATAATTGAATTTGTCTCTCCATGTTAAGTTATTATGTTGTTATTATTGTTTTTTTCGGTTTCACCTATGAACTTTTAGTAAACTTCATTAGATCATGACCGTTTAATATGCTATAATGTTTCTTTCTTCCTAACAATAAAGCAACATGATGTTTAGTCTACTTCGACAAAGTTATAACTACATTTGACACCACAAATTGCACAAAAAAGCATTATACTCCGTACTAATTAACATGCGGAAAACTAAAAGAAAAATACACAATCCGTGATCACTAAATGGTAAATTGGTTTCCATTTTACTCCATTGTAATGGGCAAAGTATGAACAAAAAAAATCGTTTTTTTTTCTACACAAAAGTTTAAAGTTTGAAACCATGGGAGGCAATTGCTTATAGTCTTTGTTATGTCAATTTCTCGAATGAATCCTTAATTTAATTTTACTTAATAAATTCATCGGAAGAGAAATCTACATAATCTTATATTTCAATGTCACGTTAAAATGGTTGACCAAAAGACATCTCCTTGTCCATATCGTTTGAGAAAAGGAAAATATCACGTTTAAGACATACCCAAACCTGATGGGTATTCCCCACCCCGCTCCCCGCTGGGGATTAGGTGGGGATGGGGCGGGGATGGGGGAACAAATAGGGGGTGGGGATGGGGATGGGGAATGCAAAATCCGCCCCGCCCCGCCCCCATGTGCATCCCTACTTCCAACCCTGAAATTAAAAATAAAGTTCAACTAAAAAGAAAAGAATCATGCAATCGAGTTGATTAGGCTTGTTCTTTGTGAAATTGTTTTTTGGGTCTATTCAAGAATTTTACTTAAGATATGCTTATCTTAGCAAAAAAGGCGCATACTAAGAAACCGTGGGCTACCTTTCTTAGTTTCTTTCTTTTCTTTTACTCCGTATTATCTTTTTGCTTTGTCCTTAAGTTTGGACTTGAAATTTGTGATGCAACACTTTTTGTAAGCTTGTTATTTCTTTCTCTCGTGATTACCGACAATACACACACTCAAGAAACAAAGTATACAAACAACAAGAAGATGCTACAAATTGCAGTTGTACACAAAAAGAAGAGAGTTGTTCTTATTACACACCATCTCACAATGACCAAAACCCAAATTTTAACAGCTCCCAATCATGCAACAAGAAAAGCCCATATCTTTGATCCCAAACTCATCAACCAAAAAGCTCATCTAAGATGTCAAACTAATCTGACCTTGCTTACAAAAGCCTTTAGAGCATCCACAATGGAGAAATGGTCTCCACATTTCTTAACAATTACTCCCTCTGTCCCTTTATGAATGTCCACAATTGAGAAAAGCTCAAGAATTTATGCAAGGAAAAAGGAGGGATTTTGTGTCAGATGGGAGCAGGTAGAAGAAAAGTAAAGTACAGCTGATTTCAAACCCACACGCCCAACTCACTAAACAACAATCCACAACTTTTACTCTAAGCCAATCACAACAAAGTAAGGCAAATTTCTAACCAATAGGAAGGCAGCTTTTAGAGCACATGGATTGCCACCCATGTGCCAGCCAACATTAAGAATAAATAGCACACCATTACAACACACCATTACAGACCTCAAAAAGAACACTGAACATTCTCTCTTACAGCACACCATTAAAGAGTTCAAACAACACATTTAAAGCAAGAAAAATTTGCATCATTGCTTGGAGTAAATGGCTTCAGCGGTAGCCTTTGATTTAAATGCACATCCACCTCCAGAAGTTGTAGGCCCCTCACCACAAGTAAGCTTTGATTTAAATGAGCCGGTTGGGGACACTGAAGCTGAGGAAGGGCTACAGCCAGAAGATGAAGTGCAAGAACAAATGCCACCAGGTTTGCATCATCAACCATCTAGATCCAAGCTCAGTAGTGAAACCAGGTTTCACATTCTTGTCAGGCTGCATCAAATAAGACCAAAGGGGACACGTCTTATGAGAGGTGAGATGGCAGCAGTTGCAGCAGAGTTCAATATCTCAACCAGAACCACATCAAGGATATGGAAGATGGCAAAGCAACAGACAGAAGCAATGTAGAGACCCAATGTGAGCACAAGGATGCACAAGTGTGGAAGAAAGAGCAAGACAGTGAATCTAGAGCAAATCACAGCAATCAACATGGGGGACAGATCATGTATAAGGGACTTAGCAACAAATTTGCACATGTCTAAGAGTGCTGCACACAGACTCATCAAAAGGGGACTCTTGAGGCCACATACAAATGCACTCAAACCAGGATTGAAGCCAGCCAACATGAGCACAAGGTTAGAGTGGATTCTTAGTTTAATACAAGGAGACACACTAGAATCAAAGCATCAATATTATCCAATGTTTGACTTTGTACACATTGATGAGAAGTGGTTCAATCTAAGCAAGAAAACTCAGAGAGTGTATCTAGCACAACATGAAAGGGGCAAATACAGGGCAGCAAGTTCAAGCAAATTCATCCCAAAAGTCATGTTCACAGCAGTAGCAGCAAGACCAAGGTTCAACAATGAGGGACAATGCACTTTTGATGGGAAAATAGGTATTTTCCCATTCACTTATAAAGAAGCAGCAAAGAGGAAGTCAAAAAACAGAGCAAAGGGGACAGTAGTTACAAAGTTAGTTGAACCTGTCAACCAACAGGTCACTAGGAGAATGCTAATTGATCAAATAGTTCCAGCAATCAAGGCAAAATGGCCACAACAAGGAGCACAAGAGAAAGTGATATTTATCCAACAAGACAATGCAAAGGCACACATATCTCAGAATGATGCAGAATGACAGCAGGTATACAAACAAGATGGGTTCACATTTATATTAATTCAGCAACCACCTAACAGCCCTGATCTAAATATATTAGACCTAGGTTTTTTTAGGAGTATTCAGTCATTAATGCATAAAAAGATGCCAAAGGACATTGATGCAATGTTAGAGGCTGTGAATGAGGCATTCTATGAGCTAGATCCTAAGACTCTAGGTAATGTATGGATGTCCTTACAGTATGTAATGAATGAGATATTGAAAGTGAAGGGTAGCAATGACTATGAACTACCACATGTAAACAAAAAGAGATTAGAAGCACAAGGCAATCTACCTAGAGAAATTGAAGCACCCATGTGGGCTGTGCAAGAAGCATGGGATCTAACTCATGGGACTACAACTGGAACACAGACACAACCACAACAACAAGGCAACATGCAAGCAGCTGAAGGGGAAAACATGCAGGCAGGTGAACAAGACAACACCCAAGCAACTGAAATGCAGAGTCAAGAAGGGGAATATGAAGACATACATGACATGCAATATTAGGTGAGGAATAGGAGGGGTATGCATTTTGTGTAAGTACATGACATGTAATAGTATATGTAGATGGATATGATGCATTCATGTAACATTTTGGACAGTAATGAATGAATGCAGTTTTTTGTGAAAGCCAGCAATTAAACCAAACATGGCATGAAACACAAACATACATTTCATTCATGAAACATGGAAAACATCCTACAACGTTTATGGAGAATGAGTATACAGAACTGAGATGCAAATCAGGTAAAATTGAACATGTAAGCATAAGTAGGAAACTGAGATGCAAAACATGTAAGCAAAAATGAATTACAGAAGCAGCAAGTATGTAAAAAAGCACAAGAATTAAGGCAAGGGAAAAAAGGGGAGGATTTTGTGTCAGATGGGAGGAGGTACAAGAAAGGGGATCTCAACTGTTTTCAAACCCACACACCTAACTCATAAAATTGAGATGCAAAACATGTAAGCTTTGAATTACAGACCTTGAGAACAAGCAGAACCAACAAGTGGAAAAACAAAACAAAACATGGCCTCAGGTGTGTGTCCCCATTCATCATTGATGCAACCCAAAAAAGAATTGATAAAAGGTGGCATGCCAAAGCCCTAATAGAGGCTGGCTTCCTTTCCTTCTGTCAAAACCACATGGATATTGCTCATAGGTTGCATCTCAGTTTATTTTTTTCATCATTGGCCAGAAAGTAAAGCACACATACAGAAACAAACCAAGAAAAGTACACAGACAGAAACATGGATCAAACATTGAAAACAAACCAAGCTAGCATAAAAGGTGGCATGCCAAAGCAAAACAACAACATCACATCGACTGAGACAAACATGCATGAATATCAACAAAGTGAGACAAATATGCATTACTATACACAGAACTGAGACAAAAAAGCACAAGAATTACAGACATTATATGCAGAAATAAAGGCTGAATTACAGAGCTGAGATGCATAAACATTTTGATGAAAAAAATGCAAACAATGGCCTCAGGTATGTGTGTCCCCATTCATCATTGATGCAACCCAATAGGAATTGATAAAAGGTGGCATGCCAAAGCCCTAACAAAGGCTAGCTTCCTTTCCTTTTGTCAAAACCACAGGGATATTGCTCATAGGTTGCATCTCAGTTCTATGTTTTTCATCATTGACCACAAACAAAAGCACACACATAGAAACAAACCAAGATAAGCACACAGACAGAATTACAGGCATGATATGCACCAAGATAAGCACACAGACAGAATTACAGACATTATACGCACCAAGATAAGCACACAGACAGAATTACAGATATGATATGCACCAAGATAAGCACACAGATAGAATTACAAGCATGCCAAAGGCCTAACAAACATGCATTACTATACACAGAAGTGAAAAAAAAGGCACAAGAATTACAGACATGATATGCACAAGCAAAGGCTGAATTACAGAGCTGAGATACAGAAAGAACACATGAAAAAATAATACAAAGGGTGGCATGCCAGTTTGTATCATGAAAGCACACACAAACATTGAAACATGGATGAAACATGGAAAACAAACCAAGATAACAAACCAAGATAACATGGAAAAGAAGCAGAAACAAGTGGAAAAACAGCAAAACATGCCAAAGCCCTAACACAGAAACATGGATGAAACATTGAAAACAAACCTAAAACTGAGATGAATGTCCTAGACCAAGCCATCTAAATGCAGTGCCTATTGTAAGATCCGACAGTGGGCAAGACACCAAAGGATGCTTCCCGGCCTATCGTGGATCTAAAACAAACCCTATACTCTGAGATCTTGACAATGGCTAAGCACAACAGAATATGCATCCCAATCTGTCCATGATCTATGCATCACACCAAAGCTAATCCTAAATGCAAGGCAACAGACTCATTCACACAAGGACATGATCAAGCAAGCCAACAATCTGCATCAATACATCTCAAGAATAAGTTTAGAGCAATACATCAAGCATATTCAACGGGATTTCAGCTCAGGAATAAGTTCAGAGAAATAAAAAGCATATTCAACAGGATTTCATTACAGAAATTAATCAACACCTAAATCATCAACAATCAACATGCAAGTATCAACAGAAGAGGGGACACACAAGCTCAACAATGGCATCCAACAGAACAGGGGACACACAAGCTCAACAATCGCATCCAATAGAAACAGGGGACACACAGTGATGAGTTCCGGGATCGGAGGGTCTTCACAATTTAAATTTATAAAACCGAACCTCAAGATTGTAGTAAAGAGGTAGGGTGTCGAACACACGAGAGTTCGTGCGTCGAGAGTACCCGAAAAGACTAAAAAGAGGAGAAAATAAAGACAAACGAAGGAAAACAAGAGAGATCTCCTCGGACCGACACAGGGTCACTTCGGTCCGAGGTAGGATCGAGGTTGAGTTGTACGGGACCGACGTAGAGCAAGTCGGGCCCGATGTTCTAGGTAACTCGGTCTTAGCAAATTAGTAGATCGGTCTTGGGTTTTTGGGTTCCTCCCCCAACTAGACTTGGATATTCTTCCTCAATTCAACCAATAAGAGCTTGATTCTAATGAGATCGAGGTTGTTAGCCTCAAATCCCTCCAATCTACACCTCGACCCAAGGGAGTTTTCACTCACCTTCGATGCTAGAGACTTGTGATGGGATCGAGATTGCTCACGCTTACTCTTACCAAACACAAGCTCTAGATCCCTTGCTTTCACAAGAGAATTGAAGCTCAATGTAGAGAGGATTCACAAATCAAGCACTCAAGGCTATGGAATTGGGGTTTTCTACCCAAATCTAGCTAGGGGGATTCCCCCATAGCCCAAGACTATGGAATCTACTCCATCAAGTAAGAGAAAAGCATAAACAAAATGGAAATCAAGCAAATCTCAATCAACATCATCCAATCAAACTCCAATTGCATTCAAACCCAAAGTGTCTACAAAATCCAAGTTCAAATCTACTTGATCAAAGCAAAACAAAGTTCTAAACTCACAAATCTTCCTCTCTTCTCCACCGATTTCTCCTTCTCTTCCTTCTTCCTTCTTCTCCTTGCTCTCCAAGTCTTCCTTGAGCTTTTGAGAGTGAATTTGGGTTTGGTGTTGTGTGTGCCACTCGTCCACCTCACACTCCACCCTCCACCAAGGGTTTCTCTCCTCTCCAAGGAAAGGAATTCACCCAAATCCTCCTCTAGATCTCTGGTTCCTTCCCTCCCTTGGAGAAGAGTCCACCCCCCTCAAGTTGTCTAGATCTTAAATGATGATGATCACAAGAGTTTAAATAGAGATTTCAACTCCTTGGGCTCCAAGGCTTGTCCTTGACCTCCAAGGCTTCTAGAACTCCTTGATCTCTAAGGCTTCTAGACTCCTTGACCTCCAAGGAAGCAAATACAATTTTGGGAATTAACAAGAAAATCCCAAAAAGAAAGGAATCCGGAGCCTCGACCGACATGGATCGACACGGAGAACCTCGGGCCCGACTTGCTTCAACCTCGGTCCAAAGGCATTCGTTCCAGGGACCTCGGGCCCGACATGCACGCCTCGGACCACCACCTCGGGCCACCATGGTACCTCGGGCCCGACATGCTGGGTACCTCGGTCCTAAGGCATTTTTCAGCTTGTTTCGCTCCGTTCTCTCTCGTTTTAGCTCCGATTGACTCGATTCTTTCGCCATTCTCTTCGTCTTCACTTGAGGCTTCTTTCCATGCATTGTTAGATCCATTTTGGCTCCTTTTCCATCCTTGAATTCCTCCATCATGCCATGCTCCAAACTCCATGATTCTTGCTCCAAAATGCCTACAAAACACACAAAACGCGCATAGTCTCCGAATCTCATAGAAATGCGGAATCTAAGCTAAAAAGGGACAAAACACTCAAGAAAAGACGGAAAAAGGACTAAAACTACTAAGGAAAACACACCTAAAACACTACCAAATTGAGAGACATCACACAGCTGTTTTCAAAGCATCAAAAGGGGCAAATAACAGAGTGAAGGGGACTCAGCTTAGCTCAGATCTAAGGATCTGAGAGATCCACCGCCTCTTCGCCATCCACAGACTCAGAGTCAGGGACCCACGCATCGTCTTCTCCATTCCCGGACTGAGACCGCTCACCAACCGCCTTCGAGTCAACTTCAGGGGACTCCGGCCGATGAACCTCAGGGACGGACCTTGCCGGAGGAGGGTGGTAGTTGTCGACGGATCGCTCAGACCGCTCCGGAGTGTAGGAGTGCACGCCCTTGCAAGATTCGCCCCACTCACACCTCGGGTAATCGGAGCAGGCATGCGAGCTCCAACTACTTAAAGGGGTGTCGTCGTCGTTGTCAGCAAAGATCCGGTCCAAAAAAGACTCCGTCGGGGAAGATGGAATCTCGATCGGCTTCTTCATGTTTGTGCAAACGGCAAGCCAGTCAAGAAACGCCAATATAGAGGCAAGGGAACAAGAGATCGGAAACGGAGCAAGAGAGCAAGGGGCCAGAGGCGAGATCGGAAACGGAGCAAGAGAGCAAGGGGACAGAGGCGACGGAGCAAGGGGACAAAGGCGACGGAGCAAGGGGACAGAGGCGAGTATAGGGGACTCAAGCAAAGAGAGAGTTTTGAGCGGCGCAAGCTGAAAGAAGTGAGGGGTTTGCCCTACTTCCCCATCTCTCCATCCTTATATACGTGGATCAGCATTGCCCATGTCCAAAATGGCCCAAAAGCCAAGCTATAATCACAGCCCAAAAATGGAAGCTTTGAAATCGAAAAAAAAAACGAATTGAATTATGCATTCATATGGGTGTTCATTTGTTGCAAAAAATGTGTACATTATGAATATGTAAATTTTTTGATTAAAAAATGTGTTTTTTTTACACTTAAAGGTTGTCCATTGGTATGAATTTAATGGAGTTAGGTAAATGGAGAGAGTTGATTGGGGAAGAAGAAGGGGATAAAAGTGTGTAAAATGGGTGATTAGGTAAGGGTAAAAGTGTAAAAAAGTTGTGATATAAATGGAAAGAAATGAATTGTGGACAAACATTCCGGGACGACAAAAACGGAAAGACGGACAAACAAAAAGAGACGGAGGGAGTAACAAAAAAAAAGAAAATAGATGAGGGATTGTCAGATTTTTTTCAGAGAACAATTTCCTATTTTCTCCACTTCTCTCTTGCAGAAGAAATTTCTTCTGCACAACCCTGACAAAAGCTGATTTTTTTTTTTTTATGGGGAAGAAATCTCCATAGTCTCCATTGTGGATGCCCTTAGCTGAAACTCCACAAGAGCGAGGCCTCAAAACCCGAGCTTTTCTCGCCCGACTCCCTTTCTTCTTCTTCTCCTTGGCGAGCTTATGTAATTATCTACCAACCAAATTTCTCATTTTTGCCTTTTTAGTTAAATTATGCGTGGACTTAGCAATATCTTCTACGGAGTATCATATATTTAAATTATACTACTATAATATACAGTATAAAGCAGAACCCAAGTTTGTGTAAAAATGTGTGTCACGTCATCACGTTTGAATAAAACTAGCTTAACCCGTCGTACCATGTACGACTATGTCTAAAATATTAAAGTCATTTTAATTATATTATATTATTTAAAGCACATTTAATTCCACATACTGATATAATACACCATGATAGTAATATTATATTTAATTCGAATTAACTTGCTTTTTTCATATAAATTTTGATTATAGTATATTTTCAAATTTATAAATTTGTCCTAATATCAATATTTGACATTTTGACTTGTCTTATACATCAATATAAAATATAAAATATAAAACATAATTAATGCAATATCGATGTCTCGATAGATTATACTTTTTTTTTACCCAACTTTACATAAGTAGGTGTCAAAACAGTTATTTTTTGACTGCTTTTATATAAGGTACATGATATAAGAGCTTTATGTGAAAAAATCATATTATATCGATATAATGTCGATAATATAAGATCAATTTAACAGAATAATTTTATGATATGACTTAAATACGGGCAATAACCTTAAATCAATATTTATTTTTAGCTAGGTATCTTTTTCAACTGACCCGCACATTCAAACATGTATCATACTTTATTAATTAATAATTTTTTCACTATCTCTTTTCTCGCAAAATAATTTTAATATCTAAGAGATTGTATGACTTTTTGCAGCTCATGGATATTATCGAATAATATCATTCTTTTTTCCAAAGATATATGTGCACATATAGGGATGCACATTTGCCCCGTGGGGACGGGGACCCATGGGGACCCGCCCCGAATGGGGCGGGGATTCCCCGACTTAGTGGGGAGTGGAGTGGGGATGGGGATCGGGTTTTAATTCCCCGACGGGGATGGGGCGGGGACGGGGAATCCATTATCCGCCCCGTTTATTACCCGACCCCGATATTAATAATATATTATTTTATATGAGTTTTTAATATATACTCAAACTATAGTCTATATGTAAAATATTATAAATTTTATTTTTTATAATCTATATGTAAAATAGTTTAAATTTAATTTTTTATAGTCTATATGTAAAATATTATGATTTTTTTTTATATAATTTTAAATTTTAATTTTAAATATTATAATTTTGCTTAGAATTTGAGGTAATTTTTAAGAATCCTAACAGTAAATAAGACTCTTTAATAAAAAAAATTAATAAATGGGGACCCGTTAACATACCCAAAACCGATGGGTATTCCCCGCCCCGCTCCCCGCGGGGATTAGATGGGGATGGGGCGGGGATGGGGGAACAAATAGTTGGTGGGGATAGGGATGGGGAATACATTATCCGCCCCGCCCCGACCCCATGTGCATCCCTATGCACATAGTATAAAATAGATTGATAAATTTTTGGGATGTATTTTTTTATAGGATAAAGATCTTGTAGTATTTAGATTTTATTTGAGATCTTGTACGTTATTTTTAGAATGATATCTTATATTTTTTGAACAAATTTTTGGAAAAAAAGATAAATTTTTAGAGACTTTTGTAAGAGTGTAGCATAAATAATAGACAATTAAATCTATTAGATAACATAAATAAAAGCTCTATTTTTTTATTAAATATGTGGTGGGGCCAAAATTAACGTGGAGGCTCGAAATTCTCCGGCTTTAATATATAATACTAGTAATAGTGCCCGTGCCCGGGAGGGCACGCCTGTATTAAATAAATATTCTATGTTTCATCGATTGTTACTATGGAGGATCGTTTTTCAATTCTTTTATTTTTAAATAGTTTCGTGCATATCCAATTTAATTTAGATATTTCTAATAAAATAAGTTGCATTTTAAAAGAATTAAGAACTTTTGGTTATTTATCTATAAATTTAATGTTTTATATCTTATAAATTTAATATTTGGATGGATATATTATAATATAATATTTCAATGAGATATGTTATAGCATAGTTAAAAATAAAATATTTTTAATTAACTAAATTGTATATATAAGTTGTTTTAATTTGGATAGATTAGGTTTTATTTCTTTCTTTTGATGATATAAGGTTAGACATATAATTATTAGATCAGTATTTATTATTAATGATATATTTTTTCATATTTTACATTCATGTGGGGTCTATAGTTAAGTTTCAACCAATGGTATTGTTTGTTATAGATGGGTGATGCGATCCAATGAGGAGTTGACACGTGGCGTGCTAAATATTATTTTTAATATCCGCTTTAGTATATAGTTATGATATGATGATGATTATGATGTTATGATATAATGATGATGATTTCTTTTATCATACTATATTAGATAGATTTTTGGATAGATTTTATTTTAGGTTATTTTTCCTTATATTTATCCATACGTTAATACGTACCAATGTATTTTATTATAGGATTATGATAATTGCTTTTATCATAATATATTAGACAGATTTTATTCTAGGTTATTTTCCCTTATATTTATCCATTCGTACCAACATATCAACTATATATAATTAGGTGAGCTCAAAAAAATTATAATTAGGTTATTTTTAGATAATTCCTTTTATTCTAGGATTATGGTAATTGCTTTTATCATAATATATTAGATAAATTTTTCGATAGATTTTATAAGGGAAAAAATATCTTGAAAAAAGCTCTTGATAATTGTTGTAGCATATGTCGTTTATTTTTTTTAAAATAATTAAAATGGGATCAGTAGATAAGAAGAAATCTATTGTGGGGTCTATAATGAAATTTCAACCAATTAAACAAATTGAATTGTTTTAATAAAGATGGGTGATGTGGTCCAATGAAGATGTGACACGTGTCGGGCTAAATATTATTTCTAACCTCCGCTTTAGTATATAGTTATGATAGATAATAATTTTATTTTTTTTACATCATATTTTCTAAAAGAAACTCATTTATCTACTTGATATCTTATACAATTTTCTTATATATACTTGATATCTTACCCAATTTTTGATATCTTATGATTTTTTCTTAACTTGATTTTTTTAACATTATATCCTTCTATGATTAAAAAAAACAAGTAATTCTTTTTTTGCTAACTTAACAATTTTTCCTGACTAATTAGTATATGGTTTGGTCATTATTAAATCTCGAAGAATAGTGAAAAACTTTCACATATGTGAATAGTATACTAAATAATAATATAAGTACGAAAAATTGAATAGAATATTTTTAGAATTAACATTTTATTAATATAAGTACATAGATTAAAGTTCAATAGTGAACACCTAAATATGGGAGAACGGGTGAACAATTATAGGCCTTTGGATGAGATTGGTTTTAATGGCTAAGATTGATTCTCAAAATGGACAAAATAATTGTGATAATACACCCCCTTAATTGTAGCAACAATAAAAACAAATTCCAATTATTTAAAAATCAAAAAAAGAAACACGAGTTTCCTGGAAAACTTGCACCGCCGTCGGGACATCCTCTCGTCGGGACGCTAGCACCGCCGCACAGCTGATGGAATCCAGCCCCGGGTCCATGAGGACGTAAGGAGACCAAAGCCATGGCGACCTCCTTGGCGACTTAGCTTGGTCGACGCCCGTGTTGGCTTAGCCGAGCCTATCGGTGTCTATCTTTATATTATTTTAGTTATTTATAATTTATGACATTTATTGGATAATTTTATTATAATATTTTATATTTTGGAAGTGTGACCCCACATGTGCCTATGTGGGCAGGCTTCATATACTTTGTGTGCGACCTTGCCTAGTATAAAGGCAAGGCTCTTCTTCATTTGTCATTTACGTTAAGTTTGACCTAGATGGAGAATGCTCTATAGGACTTGGCGTCACACTCTCCTACTATCAATTCAATTCAGTTTGTTTTTGTTAATTCAATACTTGCATTTTCAATTCCGTTATTGTTCTTGTATTTATGATTCCTTGTTTACATTCTTGTCTTTTAATTCGGTTGGTTTAGTTTAAATCTGTTTTGTCCGAGTTCTTGGCTGATCTTGGAGTATTTCTACTTCATAGATCCAGCCCTCCTTCTCATCTTTAATCTAAGTGTGAAACTCAGATTCGTATTCCAAAGTCTTCCGCCCAAAGTGCTTGCGCTCGACGGTGTTCTTGGAGGGGTTCGTGGCTGCAAGACGGAGATCCGAGGGGTTGAGTCGTATCATTGGTATCAGAGCTGTTAGTACACAAAATATGTCGGTGTACAAGTCTCAATTCCTTCTTCAATGACCTTCTTCTCCAAGCCTCCTTCACCTTCAATAACCTGCAAAACAATGGACAAAGGGGGTGGGGACCCCCTAATCCACCTCCGATGCCTAAGTCAGTAGAGTATTCGCAAGGGTAAACAGTAGTGAGAAAGGCGCAGGGTAGGGCGATCACAAGCGATGATCAACCCCTCTAGAGTCAGGGCGAGCGATTATCAGCCCCTCTAGGGTAATTCTTCTAGGGTAGTTCTTGTATATTGTCCTCCCTTTTCTACATGGCCAGGCCATGTATTTATAGTGGAGAGAGAGGGCTAGGGTTTCTTCCTTGGAGCCCAATCATTAATTCTATCTTCTTAAATAAGATAGAATCTTCCAACTATTGGATAACTACCAGGATTTAATAGGCCAATAAAGATATTTATTAGATATGCTTACCTGACTGGCGGAAATATTATCTTTATTTATGGCGGTAAATTACCCACCTACAAGAGCCTATACCGTTCTTGTAAATCATTCACAAAACTCCCTTAAGTTCACACAAATCTCAAGCCAAAAAGCCTATATCTAGCATCGTGCGAGCGTTTGATTCAAAGTTTGAGAGAAAAAAAATTGATTCCAGCCGTGACCCTTGTTCTTGTTGGCCGAAAAAAAATAAAAATTCTTCCCTCTTGTCTTGAATGAATTCGTGGTGTGATAGTTGGATCTTGCTTGTGTGTGTTGCTCTTGCTTGAAAAGTCCATCAAAAACGTGAAGATCATGCTTGATAGGCCTTGATTTTATGCTTGTTCTTGCAATTTTGATGCTCCTTGATTGTAATGCATGCTTGAGTTCATACGTACCCTTGAATCTGCATATTCATCTTCAAAATTCAAATTTGGGCTGCTAGGATTATTGTCACAAAATCAGCATATGGTTGCCTTGAATTGCGCACATCAAATCTGCAATATCTTGTATTTGTGGTAACTTATTACGGGAGTTATTAGTGCTGATTTTTAATTAATTAGGGGCTGATTTGATCACATAAAATTTGCCCATATTTCCCGTGAATTGGGGTAGATACTCTTGCCCAGATGTGCCGTGATTTTGGTAGCTAGTTAAGGATACAATTAGATGATGATTACGTTATATAGCAGCGGATTATTATTCGGCTCGTATGATATAATCGTTTCCTGCCATATTTTCAGCTTGATAATTGTATACCAAAGTCCTAATTTGTACACCTCGTATGATATAATCGAGCAAGGATAAAATTCGGCTCTTTTATATTATTTCGGGAAGAGCCGAGCTTGTGTAAAAAAAAAAAAAAAAGAGGTGAGTCACCTCCAAAAAAAAAAGAAAAAAAAAGAGGTTGGGAAAAGCCAAAATAAGACAAGCCTAAACCTTACAAGCTCGAGCTATTGGTACCATTAGCCCTTCTTGTGCTTGATCGTGTGTTTACTATTCTTGGTAGCTGATTTTGCGCTTGTAACATTGCATTGTTAAGCTACTACTTGTGTGCATTGAATCGTGTTTGTGTGGATTATAAAGAAGACTAGCACCATTTGCTTTTCCATAACGCCACAATTTGTTTTTGCAAGTAAAATCATAGCCGCCCTCGCGGCATAATAAGTTTCCTTGCCTAACCGTGTGGACTTATTGGATTCTTTGTGTGTGCTTAGTCGGTGTTCTTGTGCTCTTTTACTTCCCTTGTTTTCTCGTGTTGTGATAGGAGAAAATGGAGGACAGACACTAGAGTTCTAACATGGAGTCGTTGACGGTGCACGTTGACAATTACACTCACACGGTGCCTTCAAAGGCCCTATTGCAAATAGGAGCCAGAAATGAGACGTTGCAGCAGCTACAGGATGAGATTGCCGCTATTAAAGAGCAGCTGGCCCATGCCATGCCAAGACTAGCACCATGAGGCTCCATTAATAGACTCCAACGTCGGATCCGCCTTGAAGCCTCAAAAACTCCGTGAACACCGAATGGATTTGTTGATGAGAAGTACGAGAAAGGTCTCTCTAACAACGAAGAATCAACCAGAGAATAAGAACACTACGAAAACAAAAGACAGAATTGAAAGACAATGAATTAAAGGACATGAATTGAAAGACGAGAATTGAATTGAATTGAAAAACAACTAAGATAGCAATGTGACGCCAATTAGCCTTGGGAGAGTATGTCTCTATCCTGAGGGCTCAAAATCAACGTAAATGACAAATGAAGAAGAGCCTTGCCTTTATACTAGGCAAGGTCGCACACAAAGTATATGAAGCCGGCCCACATAGGCACATGTGGGGTCGCACTTCCAAAATATAAAATATTATAATAAAATTATCCAATAAATGTCATAACTTATAAATAACTAAAACAATATAAAGATAGACACCGATAGGCTCGGCTAAGCCAACACGTGCGTCGACCAAGCTAAGTCGCCAAGGAGGTCGCCATGGCTTTGGTCTCCTTACGTCCTCATGGACCCTCATGGACCCGGGGCTGGATCCCATCAACAACCCTCTCTCTCGTCGTCGCTTGCCTTGCTCTCGTCGCCGCTCCTCGCCAGAACCTGGGTTGTCTCCGACGCCGGCTACCGCCCTCTCCAGTCGGAAAACTTTAACCACCGATCCTCGTCGCCGCTCGTCGCTCGCTCACCGCCCCTCGGCGCTCGCTCACCGTCCCTCGTCAATAATAGTCGCCGCTCGCCCATCACCCCCAAATTCCGGCCACCACCATCGCCGCTCGCCGATAGCTTACGTACGAAGTCATGTATATTAACATTGAATTACATGTATATACGCTGCTGTCGAATGTATACATGATCAAAATCGTACATATAAGAGACATTTTTCATTAGTTGTACATACAATCATGTAATTAGTATCCAACCTCAACAAATTTCGTATATACATTTCTTAGGTTGTCATATACAATATATTATACATATATACATCTTATTCTGTAGGAATAGGTCACATAAACAATCCAGTCACAACAAATATCGTATATACATTCCTTAGGTTGTGATATACAATATTACTGTACATGTATACATCTTGATATGTAGATTAGGTTACATAAACAATACAGCCACAAGAAATTTCATATATACATTCCTTAGGTTGTCATATACAATAGTACTGTACACAAATACATCTTGATCTGTAGAAATAGGTCACATAAACAATCCAGTCACAACAAATTTCGTATATACATTCCTCCGGTTGTCATATACAATATTACTATACATATATACAATAATTGGCAACGTGGTGTTAGTTGTGGCTTTGGCGACGTGGTGGTTCAATGTGGTGGTTCCGACGGGGCCTTCCAGCGAATTGGTGGTTCCGACAGCCGGCGCAATGGGTCACCTAAACAATCCAGCCACGTCAAATTTCGTATATACACTTATAAAGTTATCATATACATTATTAATATACATATATACATCTTGACATGTAGGGATAGGTCACCTAAACAATCCAGCCACATCAAATTTCGTATATACATTCCTCAGGTTATCATATACAATATTACTTTATATATATACATCTTGATCTGTAGAAATAGGTCACATAAACAATTTACACATAAATTCACGACATATACTAAATCCAATCAATCATATACATAATGAAAAAATTATATACAAATTTATCTGGTGGCATATTTATACGATTAATAATTGGCAACGTGGTGGTTCGTGGTGGCTTTGGCGACGTGGTGGTTCGATGCGGTGGTTCCGACGGGGGGTGGTTCGTTGCCGTGGTTTGGACAGGGGCTTCGACGAATCGCTGTTGCGACTGCCGGCGCAATAGTGGCTCGATGTGGCCGGCGAAATGGTGGTGTCCGGGGAAATGGTGGTGGCCGGTGAGCAGGGGATCTATCGTCGGTCACCGTTCGCCTTGGCCGTCCGCCATTCGCCCTAGCCGCGATGAACGCCGGACGGCTCGCCAGTGGCTTGCGCGATCTATCAGGGTGGTGGTCGTCGATGGCTTGTGGTATCGGTCGCCGGTATTCACTCGTGGGGGCTCGCCGGTATTCTGTAGCGATGGAGGAGAATCTGCAATGGCGATGGGATTCGCAGATGCGTGTTTTGAATTTGGAATAATTGTGATTTGGGTGGTTACAAAATATGGGAGAGAATCTCTCCAATTTCTGTTTTATATTTCTATTTTCTTATTAATGAATATTGAAGACACAAATTCAGCCATCCATTACAAATCTCATCCTACGGATGAGATTTGTTCACTTGTTCTCTATAGGGAGTTGTCCACTATAGAACCTGACTCTAAGTACATATATAGGTCAATAGGTTCGGACTCTGGTCTATCGAGTTTTGATTGTAAATTATCTAGTTAAAAGCGGATTCGTGTCAAGATTCAATCTCGAATTGGTCAATTCGGATGAATACTTACATTATCCGTATATGATACGGGATTTGTACCGGGATTTGTACCAGGTATATATTGTTTGCCAACAATGTTCTCCGTAAGCAATCACACACGAATCTTATAGGTGAGGTAACGGGTTTGTTTTGAATGATGATACTAAATTATAATGTAAGATATAGTATAATTTTGCATTATATAAAATACAATGTAATATTGTTATTGTTGTGATCTAAACAAACCCAAAGGATGAACGAGAAAATTAAGTTTTAGTGCAAAAAAATTCAAACCATAATAACCAAAAAAACACAAACCGTGGACTTGTTTCATGAATCTCGGAAGAGATACATCTCCTTAATTGCTTGTGTTCATGAATCGATCTCTCCTTAATTGCCCACAATCGGTCACAAAAGGAAACAAATAACACATTAAGACGTACTAGAATTTTTTTGTAAGAGAAAATGCATGGAATGAGCCCCATTATAGCCTATATAAACAAGGCATTCCAACCTAATTAACCATCAATACACAATGAAGAAGAAAAGAAGACATTTGTTCAATATTAAGTTGCAAGGCTTGTTCTTTTGGAAGTTTTAAGTCTTAACAAGGTTATGGAATTGGAGATCGCTTTGCTCCAATCCGAAAAGAAGGGTTACATTATGCACATCTGCCTTTTCATGAATACCCGTGAGACATGCGCACATTAGTAATTGGATGCGCATTCTAAGGGGTGAGCATGAATGGGGAGATGAGGTTTAACCCTTTTAAATTCGTTTTTGGTTTGGTGTGAAGGGAACTCCAATGCTAATCCTTTTGATCTCTTTCTCTTACACATTTTCTTTTCAATTTCTTACCATTTCTACGTTGTTTTGGAGTTGATTTTTTCGTTACGTTTGCATCCCTAAAACCTAACACTGACATTATAATATGTTGTATTTTGTTATTGGGATTAAGTTGCTTGGCCTTGTTGATCTTATGTGCTTCTGGTCCAGATTAAAGCGAGTGGTCTAATCAAATCCTTACAAGAACACTTGTGAACAAGATTTGGGATGGCTAGGATACAAGGCAAAGAAGAGTGGATCGACGGTTGTTAGCATGAGTATCATTTTTTAATCCTTTATGAAGGGGACCGCAGTGTAACAATATGTTAACTCCAATAAATTATAGTGTACATGATTTTAATGAAAACCTATTGTGGTTACGAGTATTGTATAGTAGTGAAGTTGAAAGCTTTGTTTTGTTTGTGATTGTAGAACGTGACAAAGTTACATGTTGTTAAACCTTACTTGATTCGATCTATTGATTTCCATGATTTTTGGATTTTTTCTTGCCATTATACTTCACCTTAATCTAAATCTCTACTATTTAAAATGATTAAACCAAATACCACCGATCTATCTATCACGTACTCAAATCTTTGCTCTTTATGTAATCATTATTATAAGGTCATGAGTTCGAATCTTTTTCTTCCTTGTTGTAAAGATCTAATGCCTCTAGATTGACTCGATGAGTGGTTGAATTCTGTATTACATAACTCACAAGCACACAAAGAAAACCACTTCAAAAACCCCATGACTATAACTTGCAAGCATGCAAAGAAAACCACATCAAAAAACTCATTTAGATCGAATACAATGCTCATCGGATCTTTCTTTGGAAGCCATTTAATTTAGTGGAGTTGGAAAAACTCTGAGTAGGTTTGAAGAAATCATGACTATTGAATTCAATGTGTTGCGATTAGATTATTCTTTTGTGTTAAATACGCTATAATTGAATTCGTCTCTATTTGGTTGAATGATTGAATTCGGCTCTCCATGTTAAGTTATTAGGTTTTTTTTGTCGGTTTCACCTAATTAGTATTTTTTAATAAGCGTCATGAGATCATGACGGTTAAATACGTTATAATTAATTTTTTGTCGGTTTCACCTAATTTCTTTTAATAAGCTTCATGAGATCATGACTATTTAATATGCTATAATTGAATTCGTCACTCCATGTAAAGTTATTATGCTTTTGTTATTCATTTGTGTCGGTTTCACTTATGACTTGTTAATAAGCTTTATAAGTTTGGACTCGAATGCAATGCTCATCGGATCTTTCTTTGAAAGCCATTTAGTTCTAGTGGAGTCACAAAAACCCAATGATTAGATTTGAAGAAATCATGACTATTGGATTCGATAAGTTGCGATTAGATTCTTGTTTCAATGTTAAATACGCTATAATTGAATTTGTCTCTCCATGCTAAGTTATTATTGTTTTTTTTTTGTCGGTTTCACCTATAAACTTTTAATAAGCTTCATGAGATTATGAAGGTTTAATACACTATAATTGAATTCGTCTTTCCATGTTAAGTTATTATGTTTTTTTGTCGGTTTCACCCGAAAAAATTTAACAGGTTTCATGAAATTATGACTCTTTAATACACTATAATTGAATTCGTCTTTCAATGTTAAGTTATTATGTTTTTTATTTTTTTTTGTCGGTTTCACCTATGAGTTTTTAATAAGATTCATGAGATCATTTCCGTTGAGTACACTATAATTGAATAATCGACCAAAAAAATGCACTATAATTGAATTTGTCTCTCCATGTTAAGTTATTATGTTGTTATTATTGTTTTTTTCGGTTTCACCTATGAACTTTTAGTAAACTTCATTAGATCATGACCGTTTAATATGCTATAATGTTTCTTTCTTCCTAACAAGAAAGCAACATGATGTTTAGTCTACTTCGACAAAGTTATAACTACATTTGACACCACAAATCGCGCAAAAAACATTATACTCCGTACTAATTAACATGCGAAAAACTAAAAGAAAAATACACAATCCGTGATCGTTAAATGGTAAATTGGTTTCCATTTTACTCCATTGTAATGGGCAAAGTATGAACAAAAAAAATTGTTTTTTTTACTACACAAAAGTTTAAAGTTTGAAACCATGGGCGGCAATTGCTTATAGTCTTTGTTATGTCAATTTCTCGAATGAATCCTTAATTTAACTTAACTTAATAAATTCATTGGAAGAGAAATCTACATAATCTTATATTTCAATGTCACATTAAAATGGTTGACCAAAAGACATCTCCTTGTCCATATCGTTGAGAAAAGGAAAATATCACGTTTAAGCCATACTTCCAACCCTGAAATTAAAAATAAAGTTCAACGAAAAAGAAAAGAATCATGCAATCGAGTTGATTCAGGCTTGTTCTTTGTGAAATTGTTTTTTGGGTCAATTCAAGAATATCCTTAAGATATGCTTATCTTAGCAAAAAAGGCGCATCCTAAGAAACCGTGGGCTGCCTTTCTTAGTTTCTTTCTCTTTTTTTATCTTTTTGATTTGTACTTAAGTTTGGACTTGAATCGATTGAAAAAAAAAGTTTGGACTTGAACTTTGTGATGGAACACTTTTTGTAAGCTTGTTATTTCTCTCTCGTGATCAACGACAATACACACACTAAAGAAACAAAGTATACAAACAAGAAGATGATACAAATTGCAATTGTAGCACAAAAGAAGAGAGTTGAAGTTCTTATTACACACCATCATACAATGACCAAAACCCAAATTTTAACAGCTCCCAATCATGCATCAAGAAAAGCCCATATCTTCGATCCCAAACTCACCAACCAAAAAGCTCATCTAAGATGCCAAACTCATCTGACCTTGCTTACAAAAGCCTTTAGAGCATCCACAATGGAGAAATGGTCTCCACGTTTCTTAACAATTAACAAAAAAAAAAATAGATGAGGGATTGTCAGATTGTTTTCAGAGAAAAATTTCCTATTTTCTCCACTTCTCTCTTGCAGTAGAAATTTCTTCTGCACAATTCTCTCCACAACCCTGACAAAAGCTGATATTTTTTTTATTTTCTTTTATATATTTATGGGGAAGAAATCTCCATAGTCTCCATTGTGGATGCCCTTAGCTGAAACTCCACAAGAGCGAGGCCTCAAAACCCGAGCTTTTCTCGCCCGACTCCCTTTCTTCATCTTCTCCTTGGCGAGCTTATGTAATTATCTACCAACCAAATTTCTCATTTTTGCCTTTTTAGTTAAATTATGCGTGGACTTAGCAATATCTTCTACGGAATATCATATATTTAAATTATACTACTATAATATATAGTATAAAGCAGAACCCAAGTCTGTGTAAAAATGTGCGTCACGTCATCACGTTTGAATAAAACTAGCTTAACCCGTCGTACCATGTACGACTATGTCTAGATTATTAAAGTCATTTTAATTATATTACATTATTTAAAGCACATTTAATTCCACATACTGATGTAATACACCATGATAGTAATATTATATTTAATTCGAATTAACTTGTTTTTTTCATATAAACTTTGATTATAGTATATTTTCAAATTTATAAATTTGTCCTAATATCAATATTTGACATTTTGACTTGTCTTATAGTTATACATCAATCTAAAATATAAAATATAAAATATGAAATATAAAATATAACTAATGCAATATCGATGTCTCGATAGATTATAATTTTTTTTACCCAACTTTACATAAATAGGTGTCATAACTGTTATTTTTTGACTGCTTTTATATAAGATACATGATATAAGAGCTTTATGTGAAAAAATCATATTATATCGATATAATGTCTATAATATAAGATCAATTTAACAGAATAATTTTATTATATGACTTAAATACGGGCAATAACCTTAAATCAATATTTATTTTTAGCTAGGTATCTTTTTCAACTGACCCGCACATTCAAACATGTATCATACTTTATTAACTAATAATATTTTCACTATCGCTTTTCTCACAAAATAATTTTAATATCTTAGAGATTGTATGACTTTTTGCAGCTCATGGATATTATCGAATAATATAATTCTTTTTTCCAAAGATATATGTGCACATAGTATGAAATAGATTGATAAATTTTTGGGATGTATTTTTTTATAGGATAAAGATCTTGTAGTATTTAGATTTTATTTGAGATCTTGTACGTTATTTTTAGAATGCTATCTTATATTTTTTGAACAAATGTTTGGATAAAAAGATAAATTTTTAGAGACTTTTGTAAGAGTGTAGCAAAAATAATAGACAATTAAATCTAAAAAATTAGATAACATAAATAAAAGCTCTATTTTTTTATTGAATATGTGGTGGGGCCAGAATTAACGTGGAGGCTCGAAATTTTACGGCTTTAATATATAATACTAGTAATAGTGCCCGTGCCCGGGAGGGCACGACTTGTATTAAATAAATGTTCTATGTTTCATCAATTGTTACTATGGAGGATGGTTTTTCAATTCTTTAAATAGTTTCGTGCATATCCAATTTAATTTAGATATTTCTAATAAAATAAGTTGCATTTTATAAGAATTAAGAGCTTTTGGTTATTTATCTATAAATTTAATGTTTTATATCTTATAAATTTAATATTTGGCTGGATAAATTATAATATAATATTTCAATGAGATATGTTATAGCATAGTTAAAAATACAATATTTTTAATTAACTAAATGGTACATATAGGTTGTTTTAATTTGGATAGATTAGGTTTTATTTCTTTCTTTTGATGATATAAGGTTAGACATATAATTATTAAATCAGTATTTATTATTAATGATATATTTTTTCATATTTTACATTCATGTGGGGTCTATAGTTAAGTTTCAACCGATGGTATTGTTTGTTATAGATGGATGATGCGATCCAATGAGGAGTTGACACGTGGCGTGCTAAATATTATTTTTAATATCCGCTTTAGTATATAGTTATGATATGATGATGATTATGATGTTATGATATAATGATGATGATTGCTTTTATCATACTATATTGGATAGATTTTATTTTAGGTTATTTTTCCTTATATTTATCCATACGTTAATACGTACCAATGTATTTTATTATAGGATTATGATAATTGCTTTTATCATAATATATTAGATAGATTTTATTCTAGGTTATTTTCCCTTATATTTATCCATTCGTACCAACATATCAACTATATATAATTAGGTGAGCTCAAAAAATTTATAATTAGGTTATTTTTAGATAATTGCTTTTATTCTAGGATTATGGTAATTGCTTTTATCATAATATATTAGATAGATTTTTCGATAGATTTTATAAGGAAAAAAATATCTTGAAAAAAGTTCTTGATAATTGCTTTAGCATATGTCATTTATTTTTTTTTTAAATAATTAAAATGGGATCAGTAGATAAGAAGAAATCTATTGTGGGGTCTATAATGAAATTTCAACCAATTAACCAAATTGAATTGTTTTAATAAAGATGGGTGATGTGGTCCAATGAAGATGTGACACGTGTCGGGCTAAATATTATTTCTAACCTCCGCTTTAGTATATAGTTATGATAGATAATAATTTTATTTTTTCACATCATATTTTCTAAAAGAAACTCATTTATCTACTTAATATCTTATACAATTTTCTTATATATACTTGATATCTTACCCAATTTTTGATATTTTAGGATTTTTTTCTAACTTGATTTTTTTAACATTATATCCTTCTATGATTAAAAAAACAATTAATTCTTTTTTTGCTAACTTAACAATTTTTCCTGACTAATTAGTATATGGTTTGGTCATTATTAAATTTTTAAGAATAGTGAAAAAACTTTCACATATGTGAATAGTATACTAAATAATAATATAAATACGAAAAATTGAATAGAATATTTTTAGAATTAACATTTTATTAATAAAAGTACATAGATTAAAGTTCAATAGTGAACACCTAAATATGAGAGAACGGGTGAACAATTATGGGCCTTTGGATGAGATTGGTTTTAATGGCTAAGATTGATTCTCAAAATGGACAAAATAATTATGATAATACACCCCCTTAATTGTAGCAACAATAAAAACAAATTCCAATTATTTAAAAATCAAAAAAGGAAACACGAGTTTCCTGGAAAACATGCACCGCCGTCGGGATATCCTCTCGTCGGGACGCTAGCACCGCCGCACAGCCCTCTCTCTCGTCGTCGCTTGCCTTGCTCTCGTCGCCGCTCCTCGCCAGAACCTGGGTTGTCTCCAACGCCGGCTACCGCCCTCTCTAGTCGGAAAACTTTAACCACGATCCTCGTCGCCGCTCGTCGCTCGCTCACCGCCCCTTGTCGCTCGCTCACCGCCCCTCACCAATAATAGTCGCCGCTCGCCCATCACCCCCAATATTAACACTGAATTACATGTATATACGCTGTTGTCGAATGTATACATTATCCAAATCGTACATATAAGAGACATTTTTCATTAGTTGTACATACAATCATGTAATTAGTATCCAACCTCAACAAATTTCGTATATACATTTCTTAGGTTGTCATATACAATATATTATACATATATACATCTTATTTTGTAGGAATAGGTCACATAAACAATCCAGTCACAACAAATTTCGTATATACATTCCTTAGGTTGTGATATACAATATTACTGTACATGTATACATCTTGATATGTAGATTAGGTCACATTAACAATACAACCACAAGAAATTTCATATATACATTCATTAGGTTGTCATATACAATAGTACTGTACACATATACATCTTGATCTGTAGAAATAGGTCACATAAACAATCTAGTCACAACAAATTTCGTATATACATTCCTCAGGTTGTCATATACAATATTACTATACATATATACAATAATTGGCAACGTGGTGTTAGTTGTGGCTTTGGCGACATGGTGGTTCAATGTGGTGGTTCCGACGGGGCCTTCCAGTGAATTGGTGGTTCCGACAGCCGGCGCAATGGGTCACCTAAACAATCCAGCCACGTCAAATTTCGTATATACACTTATAAAGTTATCATATACATTATTAATATACATATATATATATATCTTGACATGTAGGGATAGGTCAACTAAACAATCCATCCACATCAAATTTCGTATATACATTCCTCAGGTTATCATATACAATATTACTTTATATATATACATCTTGATCTGTAGAAATAGGTCACATAAACAATTTACACATAAATTCACAACATATACTAAATCCAATCAATCATATACATACTGAAAAAATTATATACAAATTTACCTGATGGCATATTTATACGATTAATAATTGGCAACGTGGTGGTTCGTGGTGGCTTTGGCGACGTGGTGGTTCGATGCGGTGGTTCAGACGGGGGGTGGTTCATTGCCGTGGTTTGGACGGGGGCTCCGACGAATCGGTGTTGCGACGCCGGCGCAATAGTGGCTCGATGTGGCCGGCGAAATGGTGGTGGCCGCTGAGCAGGGGAGCTATCGTCGGTCGCCGTTCGCCCTAGCCGCGATGAACGTTGGACGGCTCGCCGGTGGCTTGCGCGATCTATCGGGGTGGTGGTCGTCGGTGGCTTGCGGGATCGGTCGCCGGTATTCACTCGTGGTGGCTCGCCGGTATTCATCAGCGATGGAGGAGAATCTGCAATGGCGATGGGATTCGCAGATGCGTGCTTTGAATTTGGAATAATTGTGATTTGGGTGGTTACAAAATATGGGAGAGAATCTCTCCAATTTTTGTTTTATATTTCTATTTTCTTATTAATGAATATTGAAGACACAAATCCTGCCATCCATTACAAATCTCATCTTACGGATGAGATTTGTTCACTTGTTCTCTATAGGGAGTTGTCCACTATAGAACCTGACTCTAAGTACATATATAGGTCATAGGTTCGGACTCTGGTCTATCGAGTTTTGATTGTAAATTATCTAGTTAAAAGCGGATTCGTGTCAAGATTCAATCTCGAATTGGTCAATTCAGATGAATACTTACATTGTCCGTACATGATACGGGATTTGTACCGGGATTTGTACCAGGTATATATTGTTTGTCAACAATGTTCTCCGTAAGCAATCACACACGAATCTTATAGGTGAGGTAACGGGTTTGTTTTGAATGATGATACTAAATTATAATGTAAGAGATAGTATAATTTTGCATCATATAAAATACAATATAATATTGTTATTGTTGTGATCTAAACAAACCCAAAGGATAAACGAGAAAATTAAGTTTTAGTGCAAAAAAATTCAAACCATAATAACTAAAAAAACACAAACCGTGGACTTGTTTCATGAATCTCGAAAGAGATACATCTCCTTAATTGCTTGTGTTCATGAATCGATCTCTCCTTAATTGCCCACAATCGGTCACAAAAGGAAACAAATAACACATTAAGACGTACTAGAATTTTTTTGTAAGAGAAAATGCATGGAATGAGCCCCATTACAGCTTATATAAACAAGGCATTCCAGCCTAATTAACCATCAATACACAATGAAGAAGAATAGAAGACATTTGTTCAATATTAAGTTGAAAGGCTTGTTCTTTTGGAAGTCTTAAGTCTTAACAAGGTTATGGAATTGGAGATCGCTTTGCTCCAATCCGAAAAGAAGGGTTACATTATCCACATCTGCCTTTTCATGAATACCCGTAAGATATGCGTACGTTAGTAACTGGATGCGCATTCTAAGGGGTGAGCATGAAGGGGGAGATGAGGTTTAACCCTTTTAATTTCGCTTTTGGTTTGGTGTGAAGGGAGATCCAATGCTAATTCTTTATATCTCTTTCTCTTACACATTTCCTTTTCAATTGTCTTACCATTTCTATGTTGTTTTGGAATTGATTTTTTTCGTTACGTTTGCATCCCAACCAAATAGATATCATGTGCTATTTGAACTATGAAGTTGTATTATCACGGTATGAGTGTGTTTAATTATTTGGATGATGTTCCTTGGCCTTGTTGATCTTACGTGTGTCTAGTGCAAATTGAAGGGAGTGGTCTAATCAAATTCTTACAAGAACACTTGTGAGCAAGATTTTGGATGGCTAGGATACAAGGCAAAGAAGAGTGGATCGACGGTTGTTAGCATGAGTAGCATTTTATAATCCTTTATTAAGGGGATCACAGTGTAATAATATGTTAAATCTGATTAATCTTATTGTACATGATTTGAATGAAAACCTATTGTGGTTACGAGTATTGTATAGTAGTGAAGTTATAAGCTTTGTGTTTGTTTGTGATCGTAGAACGTGACAAAGTTCAATGTTAAACCTTACTTCGATCTATTGATTTCCATGATTTTTGGTTGTTTTGTATGTGCTTAAGTATTTATAAGGATTTTTTTCTTGCCATTATACTTCACCTTAATCTAAATCTCCGTTATTTATAATGATTCAAACCAAAAACCAGCGATCTATCTATCACGTACTCGAATCTTCACTCTTTATCTAGTAAGTATTACATCGCGTAATCATAAGGTCATGAGTTCGAATCTTTTTCTTCCTTGTTGTAAAGATCTAAAGCCTCTAGATTGACTCGATAAAAGGTTGAATTTTGTACTACATAACTTGCACGCATGCTAGGAAAACCACTTCAAAAACCCCATGACTATAACTTGCAAGCATGGAAAGAAAACCACTTCAAAAAACTCATTTAGATCAAGTTCAATGCTCATCGGATCTTTTTTTGAAAGCCATTTAGTTTAGTGGAGTTGGAAAAACGCTATGAGTAGATTTGAAGAAACCATGACTATTGAATTCGTTAGGTTGCGATTATATTATTCTTTTTGTGTTATATATGCTATAATTGAATTCGTCTTTGTTTTTTTGGTTGAATGATTGAATTCGACTCTCCGTGTTAAGTTATTATGTTTTTTTTTGTCGGTTTCACATAATTGTTTTTTAACAAGCTTCATGAGATCATGACGGTTATTTTGTCGGTTTCACCTAAGTTTTTTTTAATGAGCTTCATGAGATCATGACTATTTAATACGCTATAATTGAATTCGTCTCTCCATATGAAGTTATTATGCTTTTATTATTTTTTTGTGGTTTTCACTTATAACTTTTTAATAAGCTTCATAAGTTTGGACTCGAATGCAATGCTCATCGGATCTTACTTTGAAAGTCATTTAGTTCTAGTGGAGTCGGAAAAACTATATGATTAGATTTGAAGAAAGCATGACTATTGGATTCAATAGGTTGCGATTAGATTCTTCTTTCTTTGTTAAGTACACTATAATTGAATTCGTCTCTCCATGTTTAGTTATTATGTCTTTATTATTTTTTTGTCGGTTTCACTTTCACCTATAAATTTTTAATAAGCTTCATGAGATTATGGCGGTTTAATACACTATAATTGAATTCGTCTCTCCATGTTAAGTTACTATGTTTTTTTTGCCGGTTTCACCTAAAAAAATTTAACAAGCTTCATGAGATTAAGACTCTTTAATGCACTATAATTGAATTCGTCTCTCCATGGTGAGTTATTATGTTTTTATTATTTTTTTGTCGGTTTCACCTATGAGTTTTTAATAAGATTCATGAGATCATTACCGTTTAGTACACTATAACTGAATCTTCGGCCAAAAAAAACGCACTATAATTGAATTTGTCTCTCCATGTTAAGTTATTAAAGTATTGTTTTTGTCGGTTTCACCTATGAATTTTTAATAAGCTTCATTAGATCATGACCGTTTAAAACGCTATAATGGTTCTTTCTTTTAAAAAAGAAAGAAACATTAAAGTTTAGTCTACTCCGGCAAAGTTTTGACTAAATTTGACACGACAAATCATACAAAAAACATTCTACTCCGTACTAATTAACATGCGGAAAACTAAAAGCAAAATACACAATCCATGAACCGTGATCGTGTAAATTTATTTCCCTTTTCCTCCATTGTAATGGCCCAAGTATGAACAAAAAAATCATCTTTTTTACTACACAAGAATTTAAAGTTTTAAACCATGGGCGGCAATCGCCTATAGTCTTTGTTATGTCAATTTCTCGAATGAATCCTAATTTTCCTTAATAAATCCAATGTCACATTAAAATGGTTGAACAAAAGACATCTCCTTGATTGCTTTCCCCCGAAATAAAATTAATCTCTTCTTAATTGTCCATATCGTTGAGAAAAAGGAAATATCACGTTTCAGACATACTTCCAAAACTGGAATGAAAAATAAAGTTCAACGAACAAGAAAAGAACCCAAGCAATCGAGTTGATTCAGGCTTGTTCTTTGTAAGAAAATGTGAATTTTCAATGTCTCGATTCATGTATATCCTTAAGATGTGCGCGTTTTAGCAAAAGATGCGCATTCGAAGAAAATGAGGGCTACGGGCTACCTTTCTTTCTCTCTCTCTCTTTTAAATCTTTTTTATTTGTACTTGAGTTTGGACTTGCCCTTTGTGATGGAACATTTTTTGTAATCTTGTTATTTCTTTCTTTCGTGATTACGGACGGTACACACTCAAGAAACAAAGTATACAAACAAGAAGATGATACAAATTGCAGTTGTACACAAAAAGAAGAGAGTTGAACTTCTTATTACACACCATCACACAATGACCAAAACCCAAATTTTAACAGCTCCCAATCATATGCATCAAGAAAAGCCCATATCTTGGATCCCAAACTCATCAACCAAAAAGCTCATCTAAGATGCCAAACTCATCTGACCACAAGAACCTTTGGTTGATGCTCCACAAGAGCGAGGCCTCAAAACCCGAGCTTTCCTCGCCCGACTCCCTTTCTTCTTCTTCTCCTTGGCGAGCTTATGTAATTATCTACCAACCAAATTTCTCATTTTTTCCTTTTTAGTTAAATTATGTGTGGACTTAGCAATATCTTCTATTATATAATTAAATTATACTATATCATTTAGATTTTAATAGACTTTATCGATTAACGTAATCTCCTATAATATCGATTAACGTAATCTACTATAATATACAGTATAAAGCAGAACCCAAGTCTATGTAAAAATGTGCGTCACGTCATCACGTTTGAATAAAATAATGATTTTATTTTTTACATCATATTTTCTAAAAAAAACTCATTTATCTACTTGATATCTTTTACAATTTTCTTATATATACTTGATATCTTACCCAATTTTTGATAACTTATAATTTTTTCCTAACTTGATTTTTTTAACATTATATCCTTCTATGATTAAAAAGATCAAGTAATTCTTTTTTTGCTAACTTAACAACTTTTCCTTATTAATTAGTATATGGTTTGGTCATTATTAAATCTTGAAGAATAGTGAAAAAACTCACATATGTGAATAGTATACTAAATAATAATATAAATATGAAAAATTGAATATATTTTTTTTAGAATTAACATTTTATTAATATAAGTACATATATAGGTCAATAGGTTCGGACTCTGGTCTATCGAGTTTTGATTGTAAATTATCTAGTTAAAAGCGGGTTCGTGTCAAGATTCAATCTTGAATCGGTTAATTCGGATGAATATTTACATTGTTCGTACATGGTACGGGATTTGTACTAGTTATATATTGTTTGCCAACAATGTTCTCCGTAAGCAATCACACACGAATCTTATAGGTGAGGTAACGGGTTTGTTTTGAATGATGATACTAAATTATAATGTAAGAGATAGTATAATTTTGCATCATATAAAATACAATATAATATTGTTATTGTTGTGATCTAAACAAACCCAAAGGATGAACGAGAAAATTAAGTTTTAGTGCAAAAAAATTCAAACCATAAAGTCCATAATAACCAAAAAACTCAAACCATGGACTTGTTTCAGGAATCTCGGAAGAGATACATCTCCTTAATTGCCTCTGTTCATGAATCTCTCCTTAATTGCCCACAATCGGTCACAAAAGGGAACAAATATCACATTAAGACGTACTAGAATTTTTTTGTAAGAGAAAATGCATGGAATGAGCCCCATTACAGCCTATATAAACAAGGCATTCCAGCCTAATTAACCATCATTACACAATGAAGAAGAAAAGAAGACATTTGTTCAATATTAAGTTAAAGGCTTGCTCTTTTTGAAGTCTTAAGTCTTAACAAGGTTATGGAATTGGAGATCGCTTTGCTCCAATCCGAAAAGAAGGGTTACATTATCCACATCTGCCTTTTCATGAATACCCGTAAGATATGCGCACGTTAGTAATTGGATGCGCATTCTAAGGGGTGAGCATGAATGGGGAGATGAGGTTTAACCCTTTTAAATTCGTTTTTGGTTTGGTGTGAAGGGAACTCCAATGCTAATTCTTTCTATCTCTTTCTCTTACACATTTTCTTTTCAATTTCTTACCATTTCTACGTTGTTTTGGAGTTGATTTTTTTGTTACGTTTGCATCCCTAAAACCTAACACTGACATTATAATATGTTGTATTTTGGTATTGGGATTAAGTTGCTTGGCCTTGTTGATCTTATGTGCTTCTGGTCCAGATTAAAGCGAGTGGTCTAATCAAATCCTTACAAGAACACTTGTGAACAAGATTTTGGATGGCTAGGATACAAGGCAAAGAAGAGTGGATCGACGGTTGTTAGCATGAGTATCATTTTTTAATCCTTTATGAAGGGGACCGCAGTGTAACAGTATGTTAACTCCAATAAATTATAGTGTACATGATTTTAATGAAAACCTATTGTGGTTACGAGTATTGTATAGTAGTGAAGTTGAAAGCTTTGTATTTGTTTGTGATTGTAGAACATGACAATCTTACATGTTGTTAAACCTTACTTAATTCGATCTATTGATTTCCATCATTTTTGGATTTTTTCTTGCCATTATACTTCACCTTAATCTAAATCTCTACTATTTAAAATGATTCAAACCAAAAACCACCGATCTATTTATCACGTACTCGAATCTTTGCTCTTTATCTAATCATTATTATAAGGTCATGAGTTCGAATCTTTTTCTTCCTTGTTGTAAAGATCTAATGCCTCTAGATTGACTCGATGAGTGGTTAAATTCTGTACTACATAACTCGCAAGCACGCAAAGAAAACCACTTCAAAAACCGCATGACTATAACTTGCAAGCATGCAAAGAAAACCACTTCAAAAAACTCATTTAGATCGAATACAATGCTCATCGGATCTTTCTTTGGAAGCCATTTAATTTAGTGGAGTTGGAAAAACTCTGAGTAGATTTGAAGAAATCATGACTATTGAATTCAGTGTGTTGCGATTAGATTATTCTTTTGTGTTAAATACGCTATAATTGAATTCGTCTCTATTTGGTTGAATGATTGAATTCGGCTCTCCATGTTAAGTTATTAGTTTTTTTTTGTCGGTTTCACCTAATTAGTTCACCAACAATCCTCCCCTATTTTAGTGTAATCCTTGATTCATAAAATAAGCAAGCCTTCATCTCAAACTCATGCATAAACACAAATATCGTGACGATTGAATTTATGTCTTAGTGTAATTACACATTTCATACATCTCGGAATCATGGTGTCATAAGGATTGAACCAATCAACCTCTTTAGATGCATGAAGATAACACACACATAAGTTACTATACATTTCTATAGTCTAACTTGACTCCATTAATGGTCCTTGAGTCCATATCCATTCATGAGCGTATGTGAAGCCAACCCAAGCTTCATGGAGCGACCAGAAACTCCATGCCCACATAGGTAGATCCTTTAGTCGTACACCTACATTGCACTTTTTCAAAGGAACTATTAAGAAGAATGAATCTTCAACCTCTAGACCTGTAGGAACAAAGCATGTACCTAGGGGACTGTTACTGTGTGCTTTCAAATCTCTAGGAGAGGGCTTTCCACATTGAATTCGTTCCTAATGTTACTCAGGAAGGAATTGGGTATCCCACCGCTAGAGAGTCTTTAAACGGGTCTTAATCCCATCCCCTTAGCAGACTTGGAGACCAAGTCTCTTGCTAACCCCTTCGTCAAGTGATCAGCCAAATTCTGTTGTGACCTCACAAAATCCACTGATACCACCCCATGCGTAATGAGCTCTCTTACCGCACTATGCCTCACGCCCAAGTGACGTGATTTCCCATTGTATACATGACTATATTCTTTAGCCAAAGTTGCAGCGCTATCACAATGGATTGATATGGGTGAAATCGGTTTTTCCCACAAGGGAACATCATACACCAAGTTCCTTAACCATTCTGCCTCTTTTCCAACAGCAGCCAAGGCAATGAATTCCGATTCCATGGTAGAACTTGAAATGCAAGTTTGTTTCTTTGAGGCCCAGGAGATTGCACCTCCCCCAAGAAGAAACACCCACCCACTTGTAGATGAATGGTCATCTTCATTAGTTATCCAACTTGCATCAGAATATCCTTCTATCACCGAAGGTGATCCATCATAAGTAAGACCATACTCCACTGTTCCCTTCAAGTACCTAAGTACCCTACGAACAGCCTGCCAATGGTATGCACTAGGATTACTAGTGTAACGACTTAGTTTCCCTACTACAAAAGCAATATCCGGTTTTGTACTAGTCATAGCATACATCAAGCATCCAATTATCCTGGAATACTCAAGTTGTAACATCGTTGTTCCCTGGTTAGGGAATAGTTTCATAGATGGATCATATGGAGTACTCATAGGAGTATAACTGTTACTGTTAAACTTTTCCAACACTTTCTCAATATAATGAGATTGTGATAAAGATAAAACTCCATTTTCCCCCCTTTTTATCTTAATCCCTAAGATAACATCGGCTTCCCCCATGTCCTTCATGGAGAATTGTGATGACAAGAATTCCTTCACAAGATCCACTTGTACCTGATCTGTACCAAAGATCAACATGTCATCCACATATAGGCAAATAATGACTCCGTTCCTTGAGTCATCAAATTTGCTATATACACACTTGTGTGCTTGGTTCAATTTGAATCCATTAGACAACACAACCTCATCGAACTTACGATGCCATTGCTTAGGTGCTTGTTTCAGCCCATACAAGGATTTGATCAACTTGCACACTTTATGCTCTTGGCCTGGCATAACAAAACCCTCAGGTTGTTACATATAAACTTCCTCTTCTAGATCCCCATTAAGGAACGCAGTTTTAACGTCCATTTGGTGGATCACTAGATTGTGTATAGTTGCTAAAGCAATCAACAATCTAATAGTGGTGATACGTGCCACAGGAGCATAGGTATCAAAGTAGTCGGTCCCATACTTTTGTCTAAAGCCTTGGACAGCCAATCTGGCCTTAAACTTGTCTATGGTACCATCCACCTTCATCTTCCTCTTGAAGATCCACTTACTTTACAAAGGTTTACAACCAGGAGGAAGATCAACCAATATCCATGTATTGTTCCCCATGATGGAATCCATCTCATCATTTATGGCCTCTTTCCAAAAGGAAACGTCTTGAGACTTCATAGCCTCATCAAAGGTCCTTGGTTCATCCTCAATGTTGTAGCAATACAAATGATTAGAACCAACCTCGTCCCTTGATCCTTCAACCAAGTAAATATGGAAGTCGGGACCAAAGGATGTTCCCTTCCTTACTCTTCTACTTCTCCTGATTTCAGGTTCAACGTTCCCATCTGGTAACTCAGAACCACTGTAACCCTTTGGTTCAGGAACCACTGCATTATCTTCACTTGAGTTGGGTACCATATCTTTTGATATGGGTATCAATGAGAATCGATTTTCATCAAATATTGCATCTCTTGACTCAATAACGGTGTGAACCGAAATAAATTTGTTAGGCTCAATTACATAGAACCTATATGCCTTGGAATGCTCAGTATATCCAATAAAGATGCACTCTACACCTCTTTCACCCAACGTTCTCCTCTTGGGATCAGTCAGCCTAACAACAGCCCGACATCCCCAAACCCGAACATAATTCAAACTTGGTTTCCTTTTGAACCAAAGTTCATAAGGGGTTATCTTGTTCCTTTTATTAGGAACCCTATTCAACAGGTAACAGGCCGTTAACATAGCCTCTCCCCAAAACCCCTCATTCAATCCAGAGTAGGAAAGCATGGAATTGACCATTTCCTTGAGAACTCTATTCTTTCTCTCCGATACACCATTTTGTTGTGGTGTGTAAGGAGCAGTAGTTTCATGGATAATACCTACGGATTGGAAGTATTCAGGGTCGAAGTATTCACCCCCCTATCAGTGCGCAATCTTTTGATCACTGTTCCCACTTGAAGTTCCACTTCGGTTTTATAAAGTTTGAACTTCTCTAGGGCCTCATCCCTAGAATGCAACAAAAATACATAGCAATAACGAGAATAATCATCGATATAAGTGACTACATACTTCTTATTTCCAATAGAAGGAGTAGCATGAAAATCACATAAATCACTATGTATCAGTTCAAGCATGGCACTGTTCCTCTGAACACTAGGAAACGGTTGTCTTGTGATCTTGTTTAGCATGCATGTTCTACATTATTCTATACTCATGTCAAATGGTGGAATTAAACCAGTTCTAGACATATCAAGCATGCGTTTATAATGTACATGTCCTATCCGAGCATGCCACAAAGAAGAGACTGTTCTTGAGGGAACAGTAGTTGATCCCGAACACATGGTAACGGCAGTTGATCCCAAATGAGAAAATTCATTTGAACAAGTCATGTAAACTGAATTCATAATTTTATTAATGCTTAGTTTAAACATTCCATTACATAAATAGCCACGGCCAACAAATACACCGCCTTTCGACAATATGAATTTGTCGGCTTCAAACACCAAACGAAAACCTAATTTATTGAGAATACTACCAGATACTAAGTTTTTTCTTATTCTGGGTACATACAACACATCCTTAAGAGTTAAAGTCTGCCCAGATGAGAACTCCAACTCTATTTGCCCTTTGCCTTGAACGGGAACAGTTGACTCGTTACCCATATGAAGTACACGTCCATCATCCACGGGAATGAAAGACTTGAACATCGATCTGTCTCTACACACGTGAGTGGTAGCACCTGAGTCAACCCACCATGCTATCTCATCATCCTGCACAAAAAAGGCTTCAGAAATCATAGAAACAAAATCCATACTAGGAAATGTAACCATACAGGGAACAGTTGTCGTTCCCTTCTGACCTTGATGAGATTTCTGCCCTTGTTCCTTAGAACCTTGAGCAGACCGGTTTGAAACCTGATTATTCCCCTTTGCAGCCTTGCAATCTCTTTTGAAGTGCCCCGGCTTACCACAGTACCAACAACCGTTACCCTTTGGGGAACGCTTCTTGTTGGGACCAGTGTATGTGTTGTTACGTGGCCTCTTCTGGCCTTTGTTCTTGTTGTTCCCCTTCTGAGAACCACCTTTTACCATGTTAATGGAAGAAGATCCTGGAGTATCCTTCTCTTTCCCTTTCTCTTGCTCACGAAGGCTTTCCTCGATACGTAAGTGACTTTCAAGTTCAACAAGGGAAAGGTTTTCCTTCTTGTGTTTCAACATATGTTTGAAATCTTTCCATGATGGAGGCAACTTGTCAATAATACATGAAACCGAAATGGATTCATCCATATTCAACTTGTGTTGAGTATATTGCCCCAAGATACGAAGTATCTCATTGTATTGTTCCATCACGGGTCTGGTATCAACCATCTTGTAATTATTAAAATTACTCACAAGGAACTTCACACTTGAAGCATCCTCATCCATGTACTTAGACTCAAGAGAGTCCCAAAGTTCTTTCGCGGATTCAACATTTTGGTACACATCGAAGAGAGAATCGGACATACCATTTAAGATGTGGCCTCTACATATGTAGTCGTCGTTCTCCCATTTGTTTCTCTTCCTAACGTCTTCAAGGATTGCATCATCATCATTCAACTCAGGCATCGGCGTGGACAGGACATACACCACCTTGAGGGTGGTCAAGAGGAAATGCATCTTCTTCTGCCAACGGCGGAAGTCCATCCCCTCGAACTTGTCCAACTTTTGGAACTTTGAACTCATCTCACACACAAAAGTCATTGATCCGAAAATTCTGATTTCGATTGTTAGGGAACAGTTAACACTCACAGGAAACAGTCAGCGTGGACTGTTACCTCTTCCTCCTAGTCAATAGGAACGATCAATGAAACCTGTCTTCGGATAGATTTGAATCGTGTATTCACTTTCCGAAATCAGAATTTTGCCCCTTATAAGCCTAGGGAATCCGCAAAATCTGAAGTGAGATAAGACAAATCTTCTAGTTCTCTCAAGGCTCGTGATGAGAACTAAATTATAGAAAAACGTAAGAATAGATGTATGACTTTGTATTGATTTGATCTTAAGTGAAATCAAGTAACCAACCACGACTCTATCTTCCATTCTCCTTATATAGGACGTAGGAAGTAGTTGTGGGAATGATTAATGGCAGTTACCAACCGTTGGTGGCAGTTACTAACCGTTACTGGCGGTTACTTGTGGTTATTGGTGGTTACCAACAGCCACACGTGGGATAGACAATAATATCCATGTCACCATTAATTATTAACATAATAAGGAAGTTACAAAGTGGTTCATGTCGGTTTTACATGACCGTTATACAAACTGATCCAGAGGGAATAGTTTACTGTTCCATCGAATGGAACAATCTGTCAGATACATCTTTGTCTCTTCCAAGACAATAAAGTCGTTGTTACCCACCTGGTAACAGTACTTATCAATCATCTTAGAGACTCAAGTCTGAACATCAAGTTGGTCTCTTGTCGTAGAGACATCGTTCCACTGTTACCCTATGGGTAACAACGTAATTCCTTAATATCTCCCTTTAGATCTCAAGTATACTTGTACAAGCGTGTACTCCACACCCCCAAACTTGTAACAAGTAAAGTGACATCTCATAAAGTCGTATGAATCCTGACGACACTAAATGACCACTGTTCCCTAGTCACTGGTACCACTATGGAAAAAGTTCTGATGACACTAAAATCACCAACAATCCTCCCCCATTTTAGTGTAATCCTTGATTCATAAAATAAGCAAGCCTTCATCTCAAACTCATGCATAAACACAAATATCGTGACGATTGAATTTATGTCTTAGTGTAATTACACATTTCATACATCTCGGAATCATGGTGTCCTAAGGATTGAACCAATCAACCTCTTTAGATGCATGAAGATAACACACACATAAGTTACTATACATGTCTATAGTCTAACTTGACTCCATTAATGGTCCTTGAGTCCATATCCATTCATGAGCGTATGTGAAGCCAACCCAAGCTTCATGGAGCGACCAGAAACTCCATGCCCACATAGGTAGATCCTTTAGTTGTACACCTACATTGCACTTTTTCAAAGGAACTATTAAGAAGAATGAATCTTCAACCTCTAGACCTGTAGGAACAAAGCACGTACCTAGGGGACTGTTACTGTGTGCTTTCAAATCTCTAGGAGAGGGCTTTCCACATTGAATTCGTTCCTAATGTTACTCAGGAAGGAATTGGGTATCCCACCGCTAGAGAGTCTTTAAACGGGTCTTAATCCCATCCCCTTAGCAGACTTGGAGACCAAGTCTCTTGCTAACCCCTTCGTCAAGTGATCAGCCAAATTCTGTTGTGACCTCACAAAATCCACTGATACCACCCCATGCGTAATGAGCTCTCTTACCGCACTATGCCTCACGCCCAAGTGACGTGATTTCCCATTGTATACATGACTATATTCTTTAGCCAAAGTTGCAGCGCTATCACAATGGATTGATATGGGTGAAATCGGTTTTTCCCACAAGGGAACATCATACACCAAGTTCCTTAACCATTCTGCCTCTTTTCCAACAGCAGCCAAGGCAATGAATTCCGATTCCATGGTAGAACTTGAAATGCAAGTTTGTTTCTTTGAGGCCCAGGAGATTGCACCTCCCCCAAGAAGAAACACCCACCCACTTGTAGATGAATGGTCATCTTCATTAGTTATCCAACTTGCATTAGAATATCCTTCTATCACCGAAGGTGATCCATCATAAGTAAGACCATACTCCACTGTTCCCTTCAAGTACCTAAGTACCCTACGAACAGCCTGCCAATGGTATGCACTAGGATTACTAGTGTAACGACTTAGTTTCCCTACTGCAAAAGCAATATCCGGTCTTGTACTAGTCATAGCATACATCAAGCATCCAATTATCCTGGAATACTCAAGTTGTAACATCGTTGTTCCCTGGTTAGGGAATAGTTTCATAGATGGATCATATGGAGTACTCATAGGAGTATAACTGTTACTGTTAAACTTTTCCAACACTTTCTCAATATAATGAGATTGTGATAAAGATAAAACTCCATTTTCCCCCCTTTTTATCTTAATCCCTAAGATAACATCGGCTTCCCCCATGTCCTTCATGGAGAATTGTGATGACAAGAATTCCTTCACAAGATCCACTTGTACCTGATCTGTACCAAAGATCAACATGTCATCCACATATAGGCAAATAATGACTCCGTTCCTTGAGTCATCAAATTTGCTATATACACACTTGTGTGCTTGGTTCAATTTGAATCCATTAGACAACACAACCTCATCGAACTTACGATGCCATTGCTTAGGTGCTTGTTTCAGCCCATACAAGGATTTGATCAACTTGCACACTTTATGCTCTTGGCCTGGCATAACAAAACCCTCAGGTTGTTACATATAAACTTCCTCTTCTAGATCCCCATTAAGGAACGCAGTTTTAACGTCCATTTGGTGGATCACTAGATTGTGTATAGTTGCTAAAGCAATCAACAATCTAATAGTGGTGATACGTGCCACAGGAGCATAGGTATCAAAGTAGTCGGTCCCATACTTTTGTCTAAAGCCTTGGACAGCCAATCTGGCCTTAAACTTGTCTATGGTACCATCCACCTTCATCTTCCTCTTGAAGATCCACTTACTTCCCAAAGGTTTACAACCAGGAGGAAGATCAACCAATATCCATGTATTGTTCCCCATGATGGAATCCATCTCATCATTTATGGCCTCTTTCCAAAAGGAAACGTCTTGAGACTTCATTGCCTCATCAAAGGTCCTTGGTTCATCCTCAATGTTGTAGCAATACAAATGATTAGAACCAACCTCGTCCCTTGATCCTTCAACCAAGTAAATATGGAAGTCGGGACCAAAGGATGTTCCCTTCCTTACTCTTCTACTTCTCCTGATTTCAGGTTCAACGTTCCCATCTGGTAACTCGGAACCATTGTTACCCCTGGGTTCAGGAACCACTGCATTATCTTCACTTGAGTTGGGTATCATATCTTTTGATATGGGTATCAATGAGAATCGATTTTCATCAAATATTGCATCTCTTGACTCAATAACGGTGGTTCGTTGCCGTGGTTTGGACGGGGACTCCGACGAATCGGTGTTGCGACGGCCGGCGCAATAGTGGCTCGATGTGGTCGGCGAAATGGTTGTGGCCGGTGAGCAGGGGATCTATCGTCGGTCGCCGTTCGCCCTGGCCGCCCGCCATTCGCCCTAGCCGCGATGAACGTTGGACGGCTCGCCGGTGTCTTGCGCGATCTATCGGGGTGGTGGTCGTCGGTGGCTTGCGGGATCGGTCGCCGGTATTCACTCGCGGGGGCTCGCCGGTATTCTATAGCGATGGAGGAGTATCTGCAATGGCGATGGGATTCGCAGATGCGTGTTTTGAATTTGGAATAATTGTGATTTGGGTGGTTATAAAATATGGGAGAGAATCTCTCCAATTTTTGTTTTATATTTCTATTTTCTTATTAATGAATATTGAAAACACAAATCCAGCCATCCATTACAAATCTCATCCTACGGATGAGATTTGTTCACTTGTTCTCTATAGGGAGTTGTCCACTATAGAACCTGACTCTAAGTACATATATAGGTCAATAGGTTCGGACTCTAGTCTATCGAGTTTTGATTGTAAATTATCTAGTTAAAAGCGGATTCGTGTCAAGATTCAATCTCGAATTGGTCAATTCGGATGAATACTTACATTGTCCGTACATGATATGGGATTTGTACCGGAATTTGTACCAGGTATATATTGTTTGCCAACAATGTTCTCCGTAAGCAATCACACACGAATCGAATCTTATAGGTGAGGTAACGGGTTTGTTTTGAATGATGATACTAAATTATAATGTAAGATATAGTATAATTTTGCATTATATAAAATACAATATAATATTGTTATTGTTGATTCATGAATCTCGGAAGAGATACATCTCCTTAATTGCTTGTGTTCATGAATCGATCTCTCCTTAATTGCCCACAATCGGTCACAAAAGGAAACAAATAACACATTAAGACGTATTAGAATTTTTTTTAAGAGAAAATGCATGGAATGAGCCCCATTACAGCCTATATAAACAAGGCATTCCAGCCTAATTAACCATCAATACACAATGAAGAAGAATAGAAGACATTTGTTCAATATTAAGTTGAAAAGCTTGTTCTTTTGGATGTCTTAAGTCTTAACAAGGTTATGGAATTGGAGATCGCTTTGCTCTAATCCGAAAAGTGTTGGAAAATGCAGTGCCCATGTGGGGGCTTGTTTTCAATTTGTGCATATCCCACATCGACCCACATGGAGCAAAATGGGTGTTTTATATATACCCCTTTTCTAGTGTATGGTTAGTTGTGTAGAGGAGGAGACTCTCCCACGCGCGCGCCGCCGCCGCCGGCCGGCCGGCCGGCTCGGTCTCGGGCATCGTGGCACGTGCGCGGTGGGGCCGAATTTTACGAACTACATAAACTTTTTGGGCGTTCGGAGTTTCGGATAGTAAACCGATTGCTTATCCGCAACTTCCGATTTTCTTTTTGAATTTTAAATTCAATTTTTGAATGGGTCAAAGCTTATCTTCAATTGGTTTTAACGCTCCCTGATTTCTCTCCCCGTTTTAATTGTGGCGTGATTTTCGCTCTGGATTTTTGGTAACTGACTGCACAATTTCGTCAATAAATTGGGGCATCAGTTTCGTCTCCAGGGCACTTCACCGAAAACTCTTTCTCTCCTCCTCTCTATTCTGAGCAATTCCAGTGATTCCAATCTCTCTTTGGCGAGTGCACGCGATCGAGAGAGGCTGTGTGATCCTTGGGGGGCGGCGCCTAATCGGACTTGCACCACCGGTCCGGGCGAAATCGCTTCTAAGGCAGCGGCTCCCATACCGTGCCACAACGTTCCGTTTTCAATCTTTCGACGGCCCAACATTGCTTCGGTAACTCAGTCCTTTCGGTTATCTCACATTGTTTTACTAACAAAAAGAAGGGTTACATTATCCACATCTGCCTTTTCATGAATACCCGTAAGATATGCGCACGTTAGTAATTGGATGCGCATTCTAAGGGGTGAGCATGAATGGGGAGATGAGGTTTAACCCTTTTAAATTCGTTTTTGGTTTGGTGTGAAGGGAACTCCAATGCTAATTCTTTCTATCTCTTTCTCTTACACATTTTCTTTTCAATTTCTTACCATTTCTACGTTGTTTTGGAGTTGATTTTTTCGTTACGTTTGCATCCCTAAAACCTAACACTGACATTATAATGTGTTGTATTTTGTTATTGGGATTAAGTTGCTTGGCCTTGTTGATCTTATGTGCTTCTGGTCCAAATTAAAGCGAGTGGTCTAATCAAATCCTTACAAGAACACTTGTGAACAAGATTTTAATAAGCTTCGTGAGTTTATGACGATTTAATATACTATAATTAAATTCGTCTCTCCATGTTAAGTTATTATGTTTTTTTTTGTCGGTTTCACCTGAAAAAATTTAACAGGTTTGATGAGATTATGACTCTTTAATACACTATAATTGAATTCGTCTTTCCATATTAAGTTATTATGTTTTTTTTGTCAGTTTCACGTAATAAGATTCATGAGATCAATTCCGTTTATAATTGAATAATAGACCAAAAAAAAATGCACTCTATAATTGAATTTGTCTCTCCATGTTAAGTTATTATGTTGTTATTATTGTTTTTTTCGGTTTCACCTATGAACTTTTAGTAAACTTCATTAGATCATGACCGTTTAATATGCTATAATGTTTCTTTCTTCCTAAAAAGAAAGCAACATTAAAGTTTAGTCTACTCCGACAAAGTTATAACTACATTTGACACCACAAATCGCGCAAAAAACATTCTACTCCATACTATTTAACATGCGGAACACTAAAAGGAAAATACACAATCCGTGATCATTAAATGATAAATTAGTTTCCTTTTACTCCATTGTAATTGGCAAAGTATAACAAAAAAAATCGTCTTTTTTACTACACAAGAATTTAAACTTTAAACCATGGGCGGCAATCGCCTATACTCTTTGTTATGTCAATTTCTCGAATGAATCCATAATTTAATTTTGCTTAATAAATTCATTGGAAGAGAAATCTACATAATCTTACAATGTCACATTAATTAAAATGGTTGACCAAAAGACATCTCCTTGTCCATATCGTTGAGAAAAGGAAAATACCACGTTTAAGCCATACTTCCAACCCTGAAATGAAAAATAAAGTTCAACTAAAAAGAAAAGAACTCATGTAATCGAGTTGATTCAGGCTTGTTCTTTGTGAAATTGTTTTTGGGTCAATTCAAGAATATCCTTAAGATATGCTTATCTTAGTAAAAAAAAGGCGCATACTAAGAAACCGTGGGCTACCTTTCTTAGTTTCTTTCTTTTCTTTTATTATTTTTTTTTTGATTTGTCCTTAAGTTTGGACTTGAAATTTGTGATTAGCTTGTTATTTCCTTCTCTTGTGATTAGACCTGGACAAACACGGATGGCCCGTCCGGCCGTACCACCCGTCCGGCCGTCTGGGCGGATATGGACAAGGATCCAAACCTGTTCGGGTAATTTAGCCCGGCCCGCCCGAATTCATGGGCGGGACATGAACAATAATCCTAACCCGAATATCCCGAGTAGCCCGCCCGAATACCCGAATTATTTTTAATATAAAACAAAAAGTTATATTTATGAGTTTATATTTTATACATATATATTTGTAAAAGTATTATCACTTTAAAATTTAGTTTCAGTAGTAAAGTTAAGTACTGATCAAACGTTAATTGGGCCTCAATTTCATATTTGAATTTGTTAGGACTCAATCTCATCTTTTCCAGCCTCCTTCTCGTCAATGCTAGTAGAAAACTTAGGGTTTCGCACTTTCGCCTCCATATTATGTAATGATTGTCCTGGGCCCGAAACCCGACGGGCTGTCCCGGTCCGATTGTCTGGGCGGATCCGGACAACCTTACTAGCCCGAATAGCCCGATTGTCCTGGGCCCGCCCGAATAAATGGGCATGTTTTTTGATAATGGCCCGGCCCGAACCCGGGTTTGTACAGGTCACAAGTAACGATAATACACACACTAAAGAAACAAAGTATACAAACAAGAAGATGATACAAATTGCATTTGTAGCACAAAAGAAGAGAGTTGAAGTTCTTATTACACACCATCATACAATGACCAAAACCCACATTTTACCAGCTTCCAATCATGCATCAAGAAAAGCCCATATCTTGGATCCCAAACTCATCAACCAAAAAGCTCATCTAAGATGCCAAACTCATCTGATCTTGCTTACAAAAGCTTTTAGCTGAAACTCCACAAGATCGAGGCCTCAAAACCCGAGCTTTCCTCGCCCGACTCCCTTTCTTCTTCTTCTCCTTGGCGAGCTTACCTTCGAGTTCTTTAAGCTTCTCATTTAAACTGCATATCACTTGTTCCTGCTCTTTCCCAGAAGCCATCAACTTCTCCACCAAATTCCTCATCTTCTCATTCTCTTCCTTAACATTGTCTTCAGCTGAAGAATTTTCCAACTTCACATCCTCCTCACATGGTTTTGCATCCACTTCATGATCAGTTTCATTCTCAATTGGGTTCTTGGTTATCACCTCTTCATGTTCTGGCACATGGTTTTCCTCTGGAGCTAAATATTCAACACCTTGCTCAGTTGGGTTCTTTACTGTTTTTGGCTCCAACTCAGTCTCAGCATTCTCAGGAGATACAGCATCTTGTTCAATTGGAATTTCAACCTTTGATGTCTCATCAAATTCCTGCAGCTTCTCAGGCTCATCAATAATACCAGGAGATTCAGAAACCTCCATGACATGAGCTTCTTGTAAGACTTTCCCATTGGAAGGCTCACTTGGTTCAGGCTCATGTTGATCCTGAATTGCAGAATCCTCCAAAATAGCAACGGGTAACTCGGACAGCAAATCATGGCTCACGTCAGACTGATCTGTAGAGTCGGGATGAGCCTTGGAAACCGCAGGAGCCGGTTCCTGATCAGCCGATTTGATAGAAGCTTCATCCATGGATATGTCAACAGCCGTTTCGACTGATGGGCACTCTTCACACTCTTGAGACAGTTCATGAGCTTCTTCTGGCATGTCAGCAAGATTCTTGATATCAGTCTCCTCAGGGATTGCTTGATCATGGGCCATTTCACCGGACAACGATTCGGCCGCCATTTCACTACATGATTCCTCTGCAAATGCTTCATGTGTGCTCGAAATGTGATCCCTTGTTTCCTCTACACCTTGATCTTCAGCTGCACTGAGGCCAGAGCTCAGGGATGATTCATCTCGAGTCTGTAACTGAGTTTCGCCACCTTTGGCTTTGGCTTCGGCTTCGCTAATCTCAGGACTTTGAGATGACTCATTCTCAAGCTGCTTGAGCACTATGGTGTCCAACAGCTCTTGTAGACTGACCAACTTCTTGGCGACATATTTTCTGACATCTCGGACACTAGAGTGCAATCCCTGCAGCCAAAATACACATCAATCAGCATATTCACTGTTGAAGAAAATATTTAGAACAAGAAAAATGTTGGACATTCACTTTTTTGAAACAAGGAACGAATATTTACATAGAGCCATACCTGAATAGTGTCCAGCTTGAGCAGCAAGCTCATTATGGTTTCCCCTAGTGCAACTTTCTGCTTGAGATCCATAGAGCCAGCACCCGACTCAATACGCCTTTTCAACGCATCAGCCTCCTCTTCGATACTCGCAATCTGTCTCATCTTTTTCAGTGGCTCCCACCTTCTCACTTCGTATCCGCGGTAAGCTGACTGAATGATCGTAGCCGCTTCTGTGCCGGATAAAATCTTCTTCTTCACCTCCACCTCCTTTGATTTTGGCCCTTCTCCAACATCTTTGCCTTCATTCTCATCTCCTGCAAGTTTCGCCGGCCTTTCTACCACAACATCATTCTCTTCTGTTTTTGGCTGTGGCTCCTCCATACTCTTCTTGTCCGGTTCATTTTCTATGCCCTTAGCTTTGTTTCCTGACACAGATGAAGGCTTCACAGAATCAACTTGTTTAACTCCATCTCTAGGAGGGCTAGGAGACCTTGGCTTCCCCTGACCATTTTTCTTCTTTGGTAGTGGATCAACCCTCAGACATATTGGAGGCAATTTGGTCGCCTTCGTAGGGGGCGACAGCTTGCTCTTGTTCACCTTCTCAGTTGACTTTGCCTTCACATCAGGAGTTTCATCCAGGTATTTCACAAGGATGGTTCTCAGGGACTTCTCACTTTTCTCCATTGACGGTTTTTCTTTGGCGTCGCCCTCAGTCTTCTTCACACCAGGACCCATCTTCTGGGTGTGATCATCACCTTCACACTCCTGTGCTGATGATTCCAAGGCACAACTTGCCGTCTCCTTGTTTCCTATCTGGCCACTCTCTCCATTGTTACACGGTAACCATATTATAGGAATTGGCGATTCATGGTTCGGATTCCTCCCTTGATCCTCATGATCTTTCCTTAAGTTCTCATTCGGCTGCAACATTTTCTTCAAACTGTCCGCATCCAAAGGCATCAACCCACTCCAACTTTTCGGCTCCTGTCCAACATTTTCTTGATGACCCACATCCTCCTTTTCTCTAGATTTGATCAAGCGCTTGTTCCTCTGATCCTGCAATCTCCCGCCATCAATACTTTCCAAAATCCTCTTGATGGTCTCATAGTCCAATGGCTGCCAGCCATTCGGCTGATCCCTCGGTTTAGCACCCGAGACATGCTCTTGGTTCTTCATGTACTCCGGCGGAACCCACGTGATCGGCTGCTTTGGAAGAGTCTTATAACCAGCAGGAACCATAGAATCCTCTTGATTCTCAGCTTCCGGCTCATGCTCTTCGATTTTCACACCCTTATCGCCACTCATATTGACGGTCTTAGGATGGGAGCATCCACAGCAATGGAAATTCCCGGGCATGCTCTTATCGTATTCGTATTTAGGAATGTCCATCGTGCAGTGTGGGGGCGGTGCATAATGAAAAGGATAAGGCTCAGGATAAACAGGATAGGCTCCATAGCATTGTGGTGGTGACGGGAAACGAGGATATGGAGGTCTATAAGGATAGTAACTCGGGTATGGATTGCTGTGGTTGCAACACGAATGGCATTGAGTGGGAACCGGATACCCGAAGTGATGAGGAGGCCATGATTGGTACATGAATGGTGGAATATTTGAACCTTCCATTTTCACTTGAGGAGGGATTCCTTCTGAGATAGGATGATGGCGACACTCGGTCTGGGGCCTCGATTGAGGGTAAGGGTGATTGCATTCATAAGCAGGAAACATTTTGTTTGAACTCTTTTTCTCTTTATGTATGGATTGCAGTTAAACCCACCTGGATTAAACATCCACACTCAGGTGGCGTTTGGTATAAAAATTATGGAAAGGAAAGGAAAGAAAACAAATTTGTATAGAAAATGATGATGATCTTCTCTTTTTTGGATGAAAAATGGAAAGAGAGGGGTAATGGTTAGAGGAGTATGAGGGATATGATTACCCCATGTTGAGGGGGTGGGGAGAAGTTGCTCAAAATTTGCATGAAAAGTGGAAGAGAGGGGTAATGGTTACCCTTTGTATCAATGAACCATTAACTAAATAATGTCTAGATACATGCCTTAATCATTTCCTTTCCCTCCAAAGAAACCAAACGAGCCCTCAGTGGGTAAGCAATGTTTCAAACATTTTGCTAACCAAATGTAGAGGAATTGAAGTAGATTCAAGTTTATTGATATGAGCTAGCCCCTTATTTTGTGTCTAAACAAAGAGCAGCTTAAAAGGGGCTATTTCAATCTTCTTTCAAGCATCTCATTTCCAGTTAATGAACAAAGGAAATTTGCATCTAAGGATTCATTCAATTTGTTCATTCTCTAAAATACCTCATAACCACCGCCAAATCATAACCTAAAACTCTACAATGATAAGCATTTCGTACCAAGGTTTAAGACCTAAATTTAAATGAAACTCTAATTTACTATAAAAGAAACCTACAGAGTGCCAGATCTTTGAATTCAACAATGCAAATGAAACTCCAAACGCCCTAAAGCTTTAATCTTTAGGGTTCACGATCATCAATTCAATAATTCAAGAAAACCCCACCAAAAGTTGCAACACTCAATTTCAAGAAATTTCAACAATTCAACACAAAAAACAGGCGAACATATAACCAGCTCAATTGCCACTATACACCAATACAGAGCAATTCGAACTCAATTGAAATTGCAAAAAAATTGAAAAGGGTAGAAAGTCACTTACAGAACAAAGCAAGATTGGAGCTGAAAACAGGCGTGCAAGAATCTAAACACCAGCCGAACAATCCACAGACCCAGATGACTTAGATATCGATTCGAATCAAACCACAAACCCAAAAGATTGATCGCAAAGATAAGGAAAAAGTAACTTCTTGGCTTTTGTTTGCTCTGGCAAATTGGGACATGAAAACTCGAAGGAAAATGGCGAGTTTAAATACCCGGGAAGAAAGAGCAAGAAGAAGAAGACGTTACAAGTTCGAGAGAATTCGCGGGTTTACGAGCAGATCTCTCGATACCTCTATTTCTGGAATTTTCTATCTTATGACGTGGCTTTCTAGACACCTGCGCCTTTTTTGCCATTTTTAACACGTCACACTTCTGAAACTATATTAAAATGATTTTTAACACGTCACACTTCTGAAACTTTATACAATTGTGATATATTCTAATCATAAGAGCAGTACCTATTAAGAAAAAATAACTCATCTACTAATTCTTGTAAGTATGAAAATTTAAACTATTTTTAAAAAAAGATACAATTTTTTCTCAAAAAAGGAAAAAGAAAAAAAGAAGCAATTTAACATTTAGACTATAAAATAGCAGCATGGTTATTTGACAAAATGTGTCAAAAGCACAAGGTTACCATGCGAAATAGTATAAATCTATGGATACCACAGAAATTGCCTTAACCACAGGGTTACCAGGCGAAATTTCCGTTTAAGTAATGTAGAATTATATTAAGTGTTGCCTTACAATATAGGATAATGCACTTATAATGTACTATTACAATGAAAGATCATGACATTTTGTCTCTCCTAGACTTATAAGGTATCATTTCCCAATTTATGGTCGTAAGAAATCACAATTCTTCACTATATACACAAGCTAAAACGGCTCACATTATCAAAAATTAAGACTTACAAAGCATAAATTCAAGGAAAATCTTAAACTAGCACAAACAAAAGAACCACAACATAACAAAGATGGAGCTCACAATGACCATCATTCTAATAAGAGTACAAGTTTCATCTTCTCATGTTTCCTTCAAAAATTGTCATGAAACGCTGCCAGCCTGGCGCTTTGGCCCTTTCTGCTTGGCGAAGAAGGCGGAGATCATGCTTTTGGTGCGCGCGGGGGCCCGCGTGATCTGCTGCTGTCGTCTAGAGATGTCAAATGATCTATAAGGCGACACGGGCTTGGGTCTGATGGGCGACTCCTATACGATGGTTCGATCACATTAATCGTTTGAAGCAATCTAATGCAAACTTAATGCATTGTTTTGAGTTACGCGACGTCTTACCTTAGAAGCATTATTATTCCTACTTGACACATATGATGCCATTGGAGATTTGGCCCGGAAAGTCTCTTTGTTGTCTACACCAAAAATGTGAATCTTACTTCATAATTTTGTGTTTGAGACACCATTATTTGAACACTGAAGTAGACATACCTAATAGATGGAATACCGTAGGCGATTTTGTTGGCGTTTCTTGTGATGTATAGCTGTAAAAAAAACGAAAAAGTTGCAGAAACCAAGCTTCTGAGATCAGGGCAGGAGATTACAGTCAAAATCATGAAGTGGGTAAATTGGACAAACCTCACAAGTGACTTATTATGACTCCATGTTTTGGAAGGTTTTGTTTCAGAGGCCAAGTGCCAAGAAAGAGTCTTTTGATTAGTATCTGAAATTTAGATATAACAAAAGTTCATTTCTAGCTGTGATAAGAAAGGAAAGCAATTATAAATTAGAAAGCATCAAGCTTTTGGCAAAAGAAACATATACCTGAAGAATGAACGCGTGGCCGAGCATGAGCATGAATTTGACTAGGATCTGTTAGTGTGCTAGGACTGAAGTGCACCTTCTTGTTGATTGAGTCTATCAATGAAGTTCAAATCAGAGCAATGTTGTGTAAGATTTGGAATGTAAGTACTTGCTGACAGCAAAGGAGAAAGAACTCATTTTGATGTTCTTACTCGGTAATACATAACGCTTATGATGCCTAGGAATGATAGCCAGCAGCCTCTGTTGCCTGAGGCCTTGTTTATCCATATAAGTTTGGCATGTAAGAACTTGCTGACAACACGACGGAAGATTTTTTTAGATTCATTTCAGCTCAGTTGAAGTTTAACTAAGCCATAGCAATACCAATATTTGGATTTTGCTTCCTGGGTCTTTGATAATCAAGTCAGATTACCTCGTTTAAGCACGCGAGTCTGAGATCCACGGTTTCAACATCTGTAGTTTGTTGCTCAACAAGGCCAGTTAAATTGTATGCAACAGTTCCAATGTGATCAACGGCGTTTACAAGAGCTTGTAAAGCATAGTCTTTCAAGTTGTCTAGGACCCTGATACACATTAAGAAGGCACTCATTTGCAAGATGATACAATCATACAGATAAAATGCAAATAATTTTGAAGGAAAAACAAGCTTGCTTACATTTGTTTCTGTTCACTGTGAATATAAGACTTCTCACAATATTCAGCAGCTGAATAAAGCTGTGGTTTCAAGTTCTTGAGCTCCTGCAAAATCAAAAATAAAAGGAGGGACAAAATCAAATCAACTAGTGCAACAGAAGGCAATGAAAAGGACTGAACAACTAAACTTCCACAAAAAACTATAGTAGAATTGTTAGAAATGTGTCTTGTGCAGATCTCATGAAACTACCACAGCAAAGATCTTCAACGTCTTTACTCAAATGCTAATTTTTATAACAACTTTACAAACAATGCTCATTCCAATCATTTGCTTTTGAAATGCTTTCAACAACTTTTCATGATAAATGGACACGAGTCATCAGCAGCTAATAATGCAATATATATCCTAGAAAGCTAAAATAAAGTAAGATATGCAATACAGATGAGATTTTGTTAATCAAAACTAACTTGATCAGTCACTGATAAGATTCTAGACCCAGAAGTCAACTTCAAACAGCAATAATAAATACATAGCTTTACAATAAAGAACAAAACGAAATTGAGATCAACAGTGTAATCACACCACATGAGCAAGATCTACTTCCATACAGCATAATACAAAAAAAATGAATAAAGATATAAGAAAAGAATAACCTGCAAAGCTTTCACAAAGCTCTTGCTCCGCTCCAATGAAGCCTCATCGTAAGTCATAGCTTGACCCTCTAACTTCAGCTGCTCCACTTCCATTTTTACTCCTAAAAAAATCTGTTCTTTCTTTAAAAAAAAAAAAAACCAATTTTGCACCAGTCGGAAGAATCTGAGATCCCAGGAAATGAAGAATCGAATTGGAAGGGATGAAATTTGCAAGAGAAACTTGAAATTGAATGCAAAACGAACTTAAAGATTGGTTCTTTAAGGAGTCAGAGATTGAGGAAACAGGTAAGATAGACAAATTTTTAATTTTGGGAAGAAGGCATTAAATGAGTTCGGTGGGAGTGGGAGGGGAGTGATTCGCAGTTTTCCCAATGAAAGCTTCTGTCTTTTATTTCACAAAAAATGAGCGATACCCATTAATTTTGCAGGACACCGCCCCAATTTAATTATTAGTAAAATCTCAGATGATGGAGTTAAAATCTGTAAGCTTTGCCTTGTGATGATGAAGTGGAGTCATGAATAGGCTTGGGTGTGTCAGAACGTCAGATTCATGTCGAGGTAAAATTATATTTTACGTGGGTTGTTGTTACTGATTGAATGTTTATGAACAACGGAATTTCCAATGTACCATTGATTGTTGTACTTGTACCTCTGGTTACTTCTTAGCATTCATTCTATGTCATGTACTTCTTGTTTTTTTAGGTAGGGTTATGCCTTTTGCATTCATAATGATGTCGGTTCATCCGAACCGCCGAACCAGAGTAGGTCAAGAAAAACAGAATCGAAACCGGTTCAACCTAACGGTTCATTCGAATATATGGGTTTCTAATGAAATCCCGAGCCAGAATCGAAAGCAGGTAGTCATATTTTTGAACTGAAACCGGTGGTTCGGGGTTCAGCGGGTTCATGAACCGGGGCCATCATGCATTCAGCAGAAAAGAATGCACAGTACAAAATGTGCTAGGACTTCCAAAACCAAGTGCTATAAACTTTATATGTTATCACTACTTATAAGAGACATATCAAGGATAAAGAACACAGATGTATCTCTATATATGTATACAATATTTACAAGCAGTTACATATCAAGGTGAGTGAGTACAGTCTTGCTACATATGATCCACTTATAAGAGTAACAACAGCCAAAACTTCATATTCCTTCAACTCAAGAGCTCTGATTCATGGGAAATTTCAGTTTCCTGATTCCAGCAATCATCAGAGCTAGATCCTGAAGTCCGTGAACCCTGCCTAAAAATAGCAAATCTCTCCATAAACAGATTAAACTCCGAGGACGAGAGCTCAAAGCATGTAGGCTTGGGCGTTGAGGGGCAGCCGAACGACTGGATTAATTCCTCCACACTCATTACATGGAACTTTGAAGGGGTGTTCATCACAATGTTGTGAACCTTGTGTTCGTAAATCTTACCATTCCTGTCGAGCTTGTACTCAGACGTGCCATCAAAATGACCACGGCTCTCCCATGGAACTCTCGGCACGCCATGGACGGTCCAGCGGATCATGATCACGCCCTCTATGGGCTGCAGAACACTTATTATCTCAATCCACAAGGCCTTGAAGAAAATCCTTCCATGGAATCGTAGTGCCCAGAAGATCGATTTGTAGTTATCGATTCCGACGAACTTGTTTAGAGGGTCTTTGAAGACAATATCATCCCTGTATAAAAGTTGCATATAATGTATCAGTTTATCACTCTCATTCTCAGCTGTTACAAGCTAATACACTACAAAGCAGGAAACTTGAATACAGAAAGTGTTCAACTTTTTCAATGTCCTACCATTTTAACTTGTCTATATACGCAAGACTAGACTGATGAAAACACAGGTTAAAGAAGAAGCCACGTATTCAGAAGAACCATACATATATACTGTTCAAGATTACTCATTCATAATCAGAAGTACTCACAGAGATCCAAACACGATTTGTTCTTCAATTACTACCCGTAAAGTAATCTTGGAAGGCAAAAGAGAGCAAACCCTCTTTGTTTTCCACAATCAGAAACAGGAAAAGGGAAGTCTTGGAAGGCAAAAGAGAGCAAACCTGAAGATATCGAAGCTGAGCTCTCGGTAGAACAAGGCCGGAAACTCCTCACGGAGAGTACGAATGGCATAGCCCATGTTGAGATGGTAATTCTGGCGCTCCTCCTCGTCTTTGGTCTTCTTGGGATTGGTGGGCTTGACAGGAGCGGAGGATTGGCCACTAGCCTCCCTTGTACTCGACCCACCCGAATGGGTCAATTTGACCTCGAAATCCTTGGTCTTCGCACAAACCCTAAAATCAACCACGCAATTGGGTTTCCGCCTGTTGCTAGGGTTTGTGGGTGTGAAAGGCTCATGCTTGGGGGTCGAGAGGATGTTCGTGAGCCCGGAAATGGACATCGATACAGCGAGAGAGGTACAACGTGAGCTTCGTGTGTAGATTGGTGAGGAAATTGCGAGTGAATTTTCTATGGGAGGAAATCTGCAAGGAAAATGATCATGGAGGTATGAAATTGGGGGAGATTGGAAATGGAATTCAAAGGGATAAGGTGATAAGGGATAGTGAGAAAAGATGTGATTACATTCGACCAAAAGAGAGGAGGATGTGATTACACCAAGGATTTCTAGTCGCTCATTCGCACGCCGTCTAAAATAGTTTTTTCCCACAAGATATTAATGTTAGATTTATTTGTTTGTTTGTGTTTTTTTGGGTAAGGCAACTGTGTGTTGTAATTAATTTTTTTCAAGAGTTGAATGTGATGTACTGTATTAGACAAGTCTACGTGTAAAAGCAAATGACCGTACACACAACCAAACAAAGATTACCAAATGCTGTGATGAAAATAAACGTCAATTAGGACTAGGGCTGTGAATTTGATATCCGATCCGACGATCCGATCCGAGATATCCGCCGATCCGATCCGTTTTTATCCGTATCCAAATTAATCCGACTAAAATCGATCCGTATCCGATCCGATCCGCTATTTTTTCCGGATATTTGGATCGGATACGGATCGGAGTTTCAGATAAATGGATATCCGAAAATATCCGTATATATTAAATAAATATTAATATATATATTTAAAAATATATATGTAAATAAATACATGTTTTTACCAACAATTATATATGTATATATTTAAAAAAGTATATATGTATATATTTAAAAAATAAATATGTAAATATAATTTGTAATTTATTAATTTAAGCAAGTTTAATTAAAATGGATCTTTTCGGATATCCGGGATATCCGCCATCGGATATCCGATCCGAACGGATATATTTTCTCGGATATCCGACTAAAAATGGATCGGATACGGATCATGATTTGAGGCCAAAAAATTTTCGGATATCCGCGGATTCGGATCGGATCGGATCGATCCGAATTCACAGCCCTAATTAGGACACATAACAAGGCCATAGGGAATAGACGTGAAAACCTGAACTTTAGATTTACCATTATCAATTACACCATCACAACTTATCTTAAAAATCCAAGTCAAATCCAATCACAAGATACACACAAATCATCTGAGATAATCAAAACCATTGATGGATTTTTTAGACTGGTTTACTGAATCATAACTACTACAGTATTTGTAACACACTAAAAGCAATAACTAAACACAAAATCTATCTAATTTACTAGCTAGTCCTCTCTCATTAAAATTATCCATCTTCTCTCCTCTAGAACAGATCTGATAACGTAGAGGGAACTTGGGAGCGATTGAGCCCAAAATTTTTATATGAGTTTATTGTATAGAGTGAGTTACAACAACAATATTTACCTAGGAAAATCTCGCAAAAGCAGAATCTGGGAGTTCAATATGGGGGCATACCAAACTTTGATGGAATGCGCCCAGTACGACCCAAGGGATACGAAAAAAGCCAATTATCAAAACTATACCGAAAAACCTAAAAACACCAAACGAATTAAAAAACTAACACTAACACTAGAACCAAAAGAAAAGAAAAGGATAGAAAGGAGACTAAAGTTATCAACAATAGAAACTAGACGTCAGCCAATTCGATAAAAACAAGCTCCACCCCCAACTTGCCTAGCTGTCTGGCACCCTGATCTTCTCCCTCTCACTTTCTTTACTCTGAGCCAAATCTTCTGAAATCCCTAACAAAACGAAATCCTGCTTAACAATGTTCATCCAGCAAGCCTCCAAATCCAACCGCTCACACCTCCGAATTGTCACGTCCGGGTTCCGCCTCTGAACATGGCCAAACCACCGCAATCTCCCCGTAGTTTGTCACCTATACTATCCACCCCGAGCTTGTCTCTGATCACTTCATTTCTAATCTTATCCAATATCGTGTGGCCACACATCCATCTAAGCATCCTCATCTCTACGACTGTGAGATTCTGTTCCTACGTCTTCGTCTTCGGCCAACATTCTGCACCATAGAGGAATCACAGGCCTTATAACCGATATGTAGAACTTTCTCTTGAGCTTGAGCGGAACCTTCCTGTCGCACAATGTTGAGTATGGAGCCTGATTCGGATTGGGCGTAAGGAGACGGAACGAGTCAAGGACCGAAAGACGAGGAAGAGAAGTCGGAGACGAAGAATCGGGATCGTCGCACGAGAACCCGGGGACAAGGGCAGGAGACGCGGGCAGCTTCGGCTGAGATGCGGCCACGTCTCATGGCTGTTAGCCCGAGTTTCGGGCTCTGTTGGTTCGGCACGGGAGACGCAAGCAAGAGGGGCCAAGACGCACACACGTCCCGGGGAGTCCTAGGCACACGATGTTCTCTTACTCAGGTTGCTCGATGGCTCTTGTACAAAAGCCTAGGGAAAAACAAGGCCCTGCAGTTTACGGTTCGGTTAGAAACCAATACACGCATTATTTGTGATCATGAGTCAGAGGTTGATAAGGTGTAACATGAAATGGAGAGGAATGGACAAACAAGATCAAAAGAGGAGAAGAATGCACACGATGTTTACAAGTTCTGCTTATTTATGCATAAGCCACAGCGTGACCTTTCTCTCATTTTATATACCTGAAATTAGATAAAGTTTTCAGGCATTCCATTCTGACTTCTTTAGGGCCTGTTTGATACAATGCCAGAAATTGGATTGGAATGAGGTATTAGGTTGAATAGGAATGACTCCTACCTTGTATTTTAGGTGGGTATAAGTTTCTGTATTTTGTGAGAATAGGAATGACTCATACCCAACTCTATTGTCAAACCAAACAAAGTTTAGCTCATTCCAAAACCCGACTCCTGATTCCTTTGGTATAGAAACAAAACCCGATTCCTGATACCTTGGTATAGAAACAAATAGACCCTTGATGTGTCCCAATTGATCTTCTATCATTCTGTAGCTAGGTACTCCCTATCCAATCTCTAAATTTACACCCATTATCCAACTTTTCTACCTACTTTATCTCTTTTCAACTTTTTTCCCTACAAACTTACAAAAATACCCCTATTCAATCATATCTTCTACCCACTTTAACCCACTTTTTCATTTCCCAATACCACTTTATACCATTAAAAACCGCAAAAATCGTCCTTTTATATCGTATGCTCTGTATGTGAAATGAGATGTAGACAGCCATGCTTCGTCAAAATTCGGGTTCATGCTTAAGTTTTCTAATGTCTTACTCAGCAATCAAACCAAGCAAGAACCGCCCTAAACCGTTACAGATCGAGTCCACTCAACCAAACATCTCCCATTATTGACAGAGACCCTAATACTATAATAGAAACCAATAGCCAGATTAAAATCGAGCAAATGTAGCCCGAGATTTCTGATTCGCCTAAAAATCAAATTGATTAGGCGAATCTGAATCCATACGGCAGGAACAATCTGCGAAGGATTATAAATGGTTAGAGTAGGCCTCAATCCCTTACTAGGGAGCAATCCAACCTCTCTGCTGGGACCTTCGCTTAACAAAACTCAAAACTTACACAAGTTTCAATTATATGGAAAATCATAGATCTAAAATCGGCACCGAATTTGAACCGAATGATTTCGATCCAAATCAAAGCCGATTCTCCACTGGTTATTCAGTTTTCGAAGGCAAACTTGGCCGAAAGCGCATTGAAAATGAGCGCTTCCTCCATAGGTCCCTCGTTGAATCAAAAACTAATCACGAACGAAGGAATTGAAAGAGGGAAAAGAGATCCGAGATGATGCTCGGTGAATACGAACCGATGGATTGAGAATAATCATAAGAGATGAACTCATCAGATCTATTCTATTCCGTTTCTCGTCATCGCATCTAATGATCTAGCTTATCTACAATCGAATCGAGGAGGGAGAGCGAAGAGGGAAAATGAATTCGAGAGGCTAGCATGAACTGAATCAAAGCAATTGCAAACCCTAGAGGGGTAGAGAGCGTCGAGAAGTAATGGTTGCTAGAGAATGGCAATGGCTAGTTATAGGGGTTTTGGGGGCCCTTTTGGGCCTCTGGATAATTTTGGTGGGCCGGTGAAAAGCTAAACCCGGCCCAAACTCAGAATGTGTCGAGGTGCCTGTCGGTAGTTTACGTTTTCGAAGGCGTAATGTCATCCTCAAGGATGTTGATTACATTATTAGGCGGAAAAGAAAGATAGTGGCAGCCTATCGGAAACGAATAGGCTAGCTTTGCAAGGATGTCGGCCACAAAGTCGGTCAACCTAAAGACATGGTCGAAACGGACCTCCCAATCGCGTTCACATAAGCCTTGAAAATTGCTAATCAAGCTGAAAAAAGGGTGAGATGGGCTGACATTCCTCTTGATAAGGTTGATCGCAAGGGCCAAGTTAGATTCGATGCAAACCTTTCGGACACCTTTCGCCCAAGCGAACTCAAGGCCATCCACTAAACCCTAGAGCTCCGCCATGATCACAGGTCCATGCCCAATGTTGATACACGCTCACTTATCAATGCACATTATGCACCAACGTTGTCGAACGGAGCCTTGAAAATCAATTGATTCTTTCAAACACCCAACCTGAATAAAGAATGAAAATCCGATTAGAATAGATTAAGAAGCAAGTGGTCGTGTGGGTGGGTTCGAGTAGGTCAAAGTTCATATGACCACCATTGGACCCAACACATCCATTGGTCCCCAATCCATTCCCTAATTACTATCTATTTATACTATATATTCGATCAATAGTAACAATAAATTATTGTTATTTGACCAAATATATATATATTATTGTTATTCCACTAAATTGTTCAAATATCAAATCTGAAAAACATAAATTAAATATGTTATATATTTATACTAAATTGTTCTATAATTAGAACATATTATATATTTTTATAATATGATACCTATGGTAGTACAAATCTGATTTTTTACTAGAAATCTTATGTTATTTTATATAATTTGCTTCTTTTGGGATTTATTTTAATGATAGATTATTTATGTTATGATACATTTTTTTAATCGAAAAAAGATTTGTAGTATTATAATTTTGTCATATAAGGACGGAATACTTGTTTTTATCAATAAGTTTCTTTAATTTATAATTAATATTTTTATTCTATAGTTATTTTGGAAAAAAAATCAAATCAAAATCACATATGTATATACATACTTTATTTATATGGAGAATCTAGAATAAAAATTTTAACCAATAAAAAATAAGTCTATTAATTGTCAACAAATCAAATCTACTATAATCTATCTATCTATTACTATATACTAAACCTGAAGCAAGTTCCGCCACCATATTGCGCCACATCACTCTTTTATTAAAAAATTTATCTTATGTAATCATAATTTTATCATAATCTTATGTATACTTAATTAAGATATTAGTTCTATCTTATAATTTGAGTTGTTTTAATAATTCTATCCACATATATAAACCTCAATCTTATCATTATACCAAAAATCTATCATAAACTTTTTATTTTCAAAAAATATTTTTATTTAGTCATAATGTATAGATTAGATCATAATTTTAATACTTCACCCATTAATTAAATATTGTATTACCTATAAATTATTTTCGTAATTTTATTATGATATTTTTTAGAAATCATCAATGATAGCAAATTCTACCACTATATTTAAGCTAAATATTCCTTCTATTAAAATAATATATTAAACATATATTTTTTTATTATCATATCATATTAAATTTAAATAAAAAGAGTATATGATATATTTGATATAACTTTAATATTGCATATTGGCTACATTTTAGATAAACGATAGATTTCTTATTTAAAATAATAGTTTGAGATATATTTATTAGATATATTTATATATATTTTTTATATTAATTAAACTTTCACAGCATAATAATATATATAGGATAATTTGGTTTTCTTTGTTTTTTATCTTATTAATTATTCACTATATCTTTAGTACTATAATGTTGTATTAATCTGATTTTTTAAATATTGATTTATTTATATAATTAAGTTGACACAATTTAGTTTAAATGCCAAAATGTTTATCAAGTTTTAATAAAAACTTATAATGCATCTTATCTTATGACATTCTTCCTTGATTATATATATATATATATATATATATGTTTATGTATATAAAAATATCTCATGTTAATCCAAAAGATCGATAAAAGTGCTTTTATGTAATGTAATAAATAAATAATACCACCCCCGTACAAGGTGCGGGTCATTCGCTAGTACAGTATAAAGCAAAACCCATGTCTGTGTAAAAATTGCGCCACCTCATCGACATTGCATTAAAAAATGTTATTAATTCCACATAATCTAAGCTGAATAAAAATATACTTAAAAAATATGAACTATCCCGAAAATGCTTCTATATGCAAAAATTAGGTAGTTAGAATCTCATATAATCTTATCCCGTAAAAATACTTAATAATTACCGAAAATTATGAATTATCTCTTACTAAGAGATCTCATATAATTAAAAATCTCCAAATTTTATGTACCACTAAAAACAGCTAATATACAATCTACCATATTAGGTAGTTAGATCCACGTAACGTGAAGCTTAATTAACGAAATATATTCTTTTAGATACGAATGTATTATTTCGTACAAAAGATGAGCAACTAATGTACTAATGAGATTCTAGATAATTAGTACACAAGATTTACTTTAATTAATTTGGATAAATATATAGGATTGACAACTAAATATACGAGAAAAATATGGTTTGTCAAATAAGTTTGACATTATTAATTATTTACTTTTTTTATTTTAATTACAAACACAAAAACTATACTTTCTATACAATACATTGTTTTTTTTTAATAGAAGAGCTACTAGCTCATATAGGCAAATATTAGACTACCGGACTATTACAAGGCTATCCAAAATATACAATACATTGTTGTATCTATATCAACCATAATTTATTAATATAGTATATTATACAATATGAAAGGAATAAATAATCATTACCCGTACATAGTACGGGTCTTCAACTACTTGATTTGATAAAACCAACGAGGATCTTCTGGTCCCTTCCCCTACACCCCTCCCCTAGTCCCTTCATTTTTAGGGGATTTCTAAACAACACCCACCCACCTTTTCTTCTCAACACCCACCACCACCAACAACAACATTTACCCAGGGGAAACCCACAAACGCAGGATCTGGGAAGTCAGGATGGGGACATTCCAAACCTAGATGGAATGTGCCCAGAACGACCCAAGTGGAAACACTCACCAAACTTGAAAGTGACAAATCTAAACACAACTGACACTAAAGCTAAAAATAAATTAAAAGAAAGAAAAGGAAAAGAAGAGAAGAGAAAAAAGAGACTAAAACTACAAAGCTTCACCAACAAGCGAACTAGTTGTCTAAAACCGTGATCTTCTCCCTCCAACGCTCTCTGCACTGCGCCAACTCGACAGAAATACCTAACAAGCCGATGTCCTGCCTAATGTTGTCCATCCAACGCTTCTTCGGGCGACCTCTAGCTCTCCTAAACGCCCCTAACTCCAAACGCTCACACCTTCTGACTGTAGCATCTGGACTACGCCTCTGAACATGACCAAACCAACGGAGTCTCGCTTCTCGTAGTTTGTCCTCTATGCTAGCCACACCCAGTCTGCTTCTGATCTCCTCGTTCCTAATCTTATCCAACCTCGTGAGACCACACATCCACCTAAGCATTCTCATTTCTGCGACTGCAAGCTTCTGCTCTTGGGCCTTCGTCGTTGGCCAACACTCTGCCCCATAGAGGATCGCCGGCCTAATAACAGATCTGTAGAATTTTCCCTTGAGCTTGAGTGGGATCTTCTTGTCGCACAGCACCCCTGAAGCAGCTCTCCACTTCTACCAACCTCTTTGAATCCGAGACCTAACATCCTCGTCAATACACCCGTCATTTTGCAGAACTGAACCCAGATACTTAAAGCTATTCGACTTCGCAATGACTTCATCCCCTAGCCGCACCTCACTCTCAGACTCCTCTTCCTGATCGAAAATGAATTCCATGTATTCCATCTTGGTCCTGCTCAACCTAAACCCCTTAGATTCTAGCCTCTCTCTCCAAGCTTCCAATCTGACACTAACTCCGGCTCTAGATTCCTCCACCAACACAATGTCATCTGCGAACAGCATGCACCCTGGAACCTCTCCCTGAATATCTCTTGACAGCACATCCAAAACTAGAGTGAACAGAAAAGGACTCAACGCTGATCCTTGATGGAGACCCATACCCACTTCGAAAAAATCAGTATCTCCTCCTTGCGTGCAAACACTCGTCATCGACCGCTCATACATATCCTGGATGACTCTGATAAACGTATGAGACACCTCTTTGGCTTCCAGACATTCCCAAATCAGCTCCCTAGGTATCCTGTCATAGGCTTTTTCCAAGTCTATGAACACCATATGCAAATTTCTCTTTCTCTCCCTGTAGGCTTCTGTCAGCCTCCTCAGCAGATGGATAGCCTCTGTGGACGATCTCCCTGACATAAAACCAAACTGGTTTTCTGACACTTGCACCAGCCGCCTCAGTCTCAGTTCGATTGCCTTTTCCCACACTTTCATAGTATGGCTAAGCAGTTTTATACCTCTATAGTTGTTACACTGTTGTACATCTCCTTTGTTCTTATACAACGGGATTAACTTTCTGAGTCTCCACTCCTCTGGCATCTTTGCCGACTTGAAGATAACATTGAAAAGCGATGCTAGCCACTCCAATCCTCTTACACCCAAACATTTCCAAATCTCCACCGGAATCTCATCCGGTCCCACTGCTCTTTTGCTGCCCATCCTCCTGATCACCTCACTGACTTCTGCCCTAGTGAAACGCCTGAAGACAAGACAGCTACTCTGACTCCCTGGAGCTTGGCGCCTCTCCACTGACACACAACCCTCATTCAGCCGACCGCAAAAGTAGCTTTCCCACCGCTTTTTTATTTCAAAATCATCCACTAACACGCTTCCATTTTCATCTTTGATGCACCGAACCTTGTCCAAATCTGAGCTCATCCTATCTCTTTTCCTCGCAAGCCTACACAAAACTTTCTCTCCACCTTTTTCATCGAGAGCCTTATAGAGACTCTCATACACTAACACGCTTCTCAACACCCACCCTATACCCTATATCATATATATATATAATTTTGTGTAAAATTACACCTATTGCCACTTTCATTTTTCTTTCTTGTCATCTCCTTCCTCTTCTCCTCTTCTCTCCTTCTCCTCATTTATCTCAACTTTCAATCTACAAAATACAAACTTTTATCCATCAATCTTTCCACAAATCAAAATTACAAGTACTTGACGTATACTTTATATCCATGATTCACATATTTCATTCACCATACTTATCTTTTTCAACCTTGTTGGATTGAATTTAAGGTTTTTAATAGTTAGAGTTTTTAGGGTTTAGGATTGTAAAATCTAAATGGGTCTATGAATCTAAATGGATCTCTATTGTATTGGAAGCCATTGATGTCGGGTTTCTTTTCATATGAATCGTTTGGTTCGATCGGTATTTTGCATGTCGGGATTTTTGAGGAAGACGAACCAGTGCGACTTTTACAGCAGAAGGGCCGTTGGCCGTAAAGGCTGGTGTGCCCCTTGCCATTAAGGCAGAAGGGTCGCCAGCCGTAAAGGCTAGCGTGCCCTCTGCCGTTAAGGCAAACGAGGCACTAACCTTTACGGCTGACCTCTTTCAATTTGTGTCGATTGATTTCGTTACTTGATTTTATATTGTTTTCTTTTTTAGATGTCGACTCGCGAAGAGACAAGTAAATCATTTCGTCATCGTCGTGAAACATGTAAGGATCAGGATGTAGCTCAGGCTCCACAAACGAACATTAAGACTTATCGTAGGAAACATCGTCGGACTGTCATGTTCAGTAACACATTGCTCGCAACGGTGGACAACTCAGAGCACGAGGTTCAGACATCATCTTATGAGACACCGTTGATCATCGTTAAAATCATACTTGTATAGCTCCACATGTTTTCAAAAATAATTGTACGTTGTTGTTGCCTCCTTAGTACAATGATATCTCCATTGTGGGCAGAAAGGTGGCAATGGACAATCTTGAGTAAAAAACACCTACAATCTATCTAATCTACATGTAAAGTTTGAACTTTTTGTTATTAATTGCCCTCATTTTAATTCATTTTTTTATATTATGTGATTATATATGATCAATCCTATCCAGCTTACATGGAAGTTTGTATTTTTTTGCCATTAGATGCATTCAATTATAGTCCATTATATATATCATCGTTATTACTGCACCATGTATTATATAATATATCATTTATTAATTGTATTATATGATAAAACATGTCAAACGGATCAATCGAGTTGGGTTGGAAAATAGTTTGGTTATTCAGTTGTTAAAATTTACGGATTCGGTCGTTTTGGGTTTAGTCAAGTCAACCTAATGGGTTGAGAAATTTAAATTTTAAAACTACTTTAAAAGTTATTAAAATTATACTAACATTTTTAATGATATAATATTAATTTGTATATTTGAATAATAAAAATAAAATATATTATTCAACATCTTATATATATTTATATGTAAACAATATTTCGAATCGATCAAATGCCTCCTGAGTTTCAACACATTAGTGTTTGAGTCGAACAGGTCGAGTCGCAGTTTGACCCGTAAATTTCAAATCAGGTTTCAACCCATAAAGTTTTTGATAGGTCGGATTGTCGGATTGAGTTAAGTTTTGACGGGTGTTGTTGCAATCCAATAAAAGCATTTCATTTTGATTGTAGTATTTTTCATTAAATTGCATTCAAACGACCTCTTTTATCGTCATTTAAATACTACCCATATAAACATACAAATCAATGTTAAACGAACTGCCCGGACAACGTCGGACGTATATGTCTAGTAACAAATATATATATATACATCACACATGCATTAAAAGTTAAAGAAGTAAGCAACTTTAAATGAGTGTGAGATTTACTGATTCAAAGTGTGCACTTATTTTATCGAAGAAAATGATGATAGTTTCATTCTCCATGACCTTGTCCCAATTGGCGGGAACAACCATAGGAAGATAAGTTTGGTTATGACCTCCCAAAACAACAATCAAATGCAATAGCAGCCAACATGCTCATATTAGAAAGTGTGAACCAAGAGTTGGTAGGGGCAAAAGAAGATGCAAACTAATCAAACTTCTTGCGTATGTTATCGATCGCATAACATACCAAACTACGTGCAAAGACATCTGAATATTCAACAAGTGTGTCAATCATACATTTTCGAACGGTTTTACATGACTTTCTATGCCAAAACACAATGAAATATATTGAGATAGTTTGGAAAGAACAAACTTACCTCGTTGTGTATTATTGTAAAAGAGTTATCTCCCACATTGAAATTTTCATTCCAATCTTCTTGATCATCCATTGTGAAGATGATTTTTTTTTTTGAAAAGAGAAGAAAAATGGTTTGGGGGTTGTTTAAGGTTGGACATGTATTTAAAGAGGTAAATGAGTACAATCAATGTCATTAGGTGAACAGATTTAATGCATTAAATGCAATAAATTAAAATTATGCTCAACCATTAAGGCAAATGGACCATCTGCCTTTAAGGCAGATGGACCGCCAGCTGTTACGGCCAGTGGACCACCAGCCGTTACGGCCAGCGGACCGTCAGCCGTTATGGCATAGGTGGGCGTTGCGTAGGTCGTAGACCCTATTAGTAGGGTGGCCGTTGTTTAAACAACCCGCATTTTTATTGGGCCACGCAGCAAATGTTAAAACACATTTTAACATCATCATTTCTATTGAAACAGAGTAAGCAAGAGCTTCAGCCGAGGCACCATATTCACTCATCCTTTTTTAACTTCATCCTCTATTTTTCTTTCAGCCTCTTCACATGCAACTCGATCTATAGAACGGTAGAACCTAAAACATCATTTTCTTTTTTCTCTCTTTTGAAAACAAGCCAAGAAAAATCACACGTTAATTAATAAAACACTTCAATTGGACAAGGGGAATGCAAATTCAACAACATACAACAGTAATCAAGAGAAACAACAACAACAACAACATTTACCCAGGGGAAACCCGCAAACGCAGGATCTGGGAGGTCAGGATGGGGACATTCCAGACCTAGATGGAATGTGCCCAGAACGACCCAAGTGGAAACACTCACCAAACTTGAAAGTGACAAATCTAAACACAACTGACACTAAAGCTAAAAATAAATTAAAAGAAAGAAAAGGAAAAGAAGAGAAGAGAAAAAAGAGACTAAAACTACAAAGCTCCACCAACAAGCGAACTAGTTTTCTAAAACCGTGATCTTCTCCCTCCAACACTCTCTGCACTGCGCCAACTCGACAGAAATACCTAATAAGCCGATGTCCTTCCTAATGTTGTCCATCCAACGCTTCTTCGGGCGACCTCTAGCTCTCCTAAACGCCCCTAACTCCAAACGCTCACACCTTCTGACTGTAGCATCTGGACTACGCCTCTGAACATGACCAAACCAACGGAGTCTCGCTTCTCGTAGTTTGTCCTCTATGCTAGCCACACCCAGTCTGCTTCTGATCTCCTCGTTCCTAATCTTATCCAACCTCGTGAGACCACACATCCACCTAAGCATTCTCATTTCTGCGACTGCAAGCTTCTGCTCCTGGGCCTTCGTCGTTGGCCAACACTCTGCCCCATAGAGGATCGCCGGCCTAATAACAGATCTGTAGAATTTTCCCTTGAGCTTGAGTGGGATCTTCTTGTCGCACAGCACCCCTGAAGCAGCTCTCCACTTGTGCCAACCTCTTTGAATCCGAGACCTAACATCCTCGTCAATACACCCGTCGTTTTGCAGAACTGAACCTAACATCCTCGTCAATACAGGAATCAAGAGAAAAAAATTCCAAAATGTAAATTAGGTTCTTGCACCGATTTTTATGAAGACTTATTTTCTTACAAAATATTTTGGCAATTACTGAATAACAAAATTCATAAAACACATATGGCTTATGAGCAATTGGATTTATTCTTATGATATCGTCCATGAACTTGAGCCAACTTGATAAAAATAAAAATTAGGATTTTGCACTCAAGGTAGTGGTTATGGACAGTTTCTGGAGTCGAGATGAGTCGGTCACGGGGACTAATGTTGTGATGAGGCTTATCCGGTTTGATTTTATCGAGTGAATATTCAATGAAGGAGAGAAGATGGTTGAGATTGGGATGTAAAAATTCGTAGGAATTCAACAAGAAATCAACAATTGGACCGAGAATTCCTCTTGACGTTTAAACCAGGCTAAAGCGACAAGATGGTTTAATGGCTCGGGTGATTGGAGTGTGTAATTTGGTTGGAGGGGTAAGGAGCTCCATGAATAGAGGGGAGGTGGAGGACTGCAGGAGTTGAAGATCCGATGGAGAGAGGCAGAGAGGTGGGGTAGGTTGCTGAGATGGAGAAGCATTTACTATGTGGACCAATAAAAACGAAGGGACTAGGGGAAGGGTGCAGGGGAAGGGACCGGAAGATCCTTGTTGTGATAAAACCATTATGTCATTATGTTGTTGGATTTGTCATAAATTAAGATCTTTTTATAAAATAATATAATTGTGGCTAATAAAAAACATTGAATTGAAGTTAATATTTTGATCAAGGTACGATTTTATTAAAAAAATTAAGATTGAAGTGAAATTAAAATTAGTAGATATATGAGAAGAAATATAGAAAAGTTATGTATAAAATTTGAAAAGTAGTTATTTAAGAAAAAATTAAAATGGAAATTAGTAGAAAAATAAGATTTCTAGAAATATTATGTATAAAATTTAAATTTTATTTATTTTATTTGGAAAAAAAACTAAATTCAAATCAATAGATAAGAAAATTTCTCATGTGAGTCACCAATGAAATTTTAACCAATGAAATTGTTTTAATAAAGATGGGTGATGTGATCCAATGAGGACTTCACACGTGCCGTGCTAAATATTATTTTTAACATCCACTTTAGTATATAGTTATGATAAATCATGATAGTACTATTTAATATTTAATTTGAATATTCTTAGTTAGTATGAAAAATTAATAGATAAATATTATTTGGATAGTTTATATATATAGGATACTATTTTGATAGATTATGGATATAGATATTATTTTGAATATATATATATATATATTACTAACATATGAAAACTTTTTAGTTGTAAAATTAATCAAGATACATAGTTGTTAAAATAATATTAATATAATATGAGATGAGGTTAAAATTGACGTAGAGGTTCGAAAAGTCTCAACTTTTATATATAGTATAGATATATTGGTTTGTTATTTTTTGTGAACTTAATTAGAAGATCCCCACCATTCAAATCCAAATAAAGCTGCAAAATTTATCGTCCTTTTAGATGAAGGTTTAAGGAAATCCAACATCTTATGTTAGTGGATCAACTAGTACAGATCCCCGCGCCATGCGCGGATGTTGTTAAAATTTTGTCAATTATCCATCTTCCGATGAATTGATTTGTCAAATAACATCGATAAAATTATTTACAACAATAAATCTCGTTTATGTGGATTGTGTATTGATAATGCAAAATAAAAAAGTAGATTGATCATTATATATGAATGTTGACAATTATATTATTATAATAGCATTTACAACAATAAAATAAAGTGATGAGATATTAAAATAGAGTAATAGTTACTATGGTTACAAAGTAGGATAATGTATATTTATAGAAAGCATAGAATATGCAAAAACGCTTAGAAGATGTACTCATTTATGTATAACTCTACATAGTTTGTAACTTTTAATGTTGTAATTTAAATTACAATATCTTCCACGAAAAAAAATTAAATTAAAATATATCTATGATTTCCATATTTTATAATTTAAAATGAGTAACTTTAAGGTCAAATTTAAAATGGACTTTAATTCAATAATCTCATACATTTTTTATTTCAAAAAAAGGAAAGAAATTCAAGAATATTATAATATCAAATAAATATTAATGATTTTTTCTAACCCACGTTCAATTCCTTATTATACCCTTGATTTTCTTTAATATTAAATATTTGCTTTAATTTTTGTACAAAGTAAAGAATAAATATTAATAATATAAGGATTTTGATATTAGGTGTCCCGGGAGCTATGAATAAAGAATTTTGTCTATTTAAATTTGTACTCGAATCTTTTAAATAGTAGAAAGAAAGACTTTTCTTAAAAAACAAATCGCTTAATCTACAAAATGTCAAAATGGAGTATGTTACTTAATTATAAGAGGAAGGTTTATATTCTAAAAAGATGTACGAATTTAAGTATAATGTTTTCCATATTTATATGTAGCTTAACATATATAAGTTAATTAAGGTTGGCACTTAGGCATAATTATCAAATCACATTTCACGTAGGTGTATTCCGAAGTTTAAAATTATACTTCAAAGATAATATTCGGCAGTTTAAAATTACCATATCAGTAGTTTAAAACTACTTTCATGTTTAGAATGGATAAATTAACAAATGTATTGATCGAATATAGTTACTCAACTTCTACTATACTTTAGTTTTATGCATATTCATGTACTTCTTGACTTAAATTGATATATTTTGATTGCACGAAAGATAATGTTGAGTGAATAAAAAGAGTAATACATATTTATTAAAGTTTCTAATTTATGGTTTGTGGTAGGAAAAGATTTTCTTTTATTATTTTAAACATAGCATAGCATTATGATTTTGAAGTAGGAAATGATCTATTTAAAAGAAAGATGCATAATATAATAACAAAGATGTAGATATTAATATAACTAATAACTATTTTAGCAATTAGCATTAAGATTCAACTTTATTCGGGTTGTAGAATTTTAATATGTTTTACTCAGTATTAATTTAACTTAAATTTTATGTATATTTTAAAAGTAGGAAACAAATATATATTAGCTTGCTATCTAAATCTTATTGTAGTAATTACATAATACTCCCTCCATTCAAATATATTACACGTCCTACAAATTCAACCCAAAATTTAAAAAGTTTACAAAATTATTGAATAAACCATTAAATGGATTATTTTAGTTTTTCAAAATGTATAGTAAATATATTAATCTATTTAGATATCTTGATTATAATTAATTATTTCTTAAATTAATTTTGGAGGAAACTATATGTACTGGTTGTAAACTTTAAAGATATGAATAACAAATCCTAAAGATAGGTGGTACAAATTAAAGGATATGGATCATGAAAAAAGGAAATAAGAAAAAGATATGGAAACTTACTTTGTACGTGATTAGTGCTATAGTATCTTTTCTTGATTGACTTTGACAAAAAAAAAACGTTCATCCAATATATATTTCTAATTAAATTTAAAAGGCTATTTTTTAGGAAAAGAAGGATTAGGAATTGTAACAATCTCCGAGATTCTATTTGATTCTACATAAAGTAACAGAATTGGGGGAAATTTCAAATTACTGTATCTAGCATACTTTTTTTTTGTCGAACAAATTATCTAGCCTATTTCACCTAACGAAAATCAATGTTTTTATTTTTATCCATGTGAACGTAAAATTGAATAGGCTCAAAAGGATAGGTTTTATTTTTTAAAATTATATGGACTTATACCGTCAGCGTCGACGTCGACGGCGACGAAGACAAAGAGAAGAAGGAGAGATAGGAGAAGTAGAAGGAAGGAGAGCTTGGCTGCCGACGTCGACGGCGTGAGCTGTCTCCACTCTCCGCCTTCTTGCCCGGCCATGGTGTTCATCTACACCGTCAACGGAGCCGATATCGGCGACGAAGACAAAGAGAAGAAGGAGAGATAGGAGAAGTAGAAGAAAGGAGAGCTTGGTTGTCGACGTCGACGACGTGAGCTTTCTCCACTCTCCGCCTTTTTGTCCGGCCATGGTGTTCATCTACATCAAACTTCAATGCCCGGAATTACAGACTGAACAAAGCCAGCAAAAACGAAGAAATAAGATTGCGTGCTAGAACTATACATAATATTGAAAACCAATTACGTAAATATGAGGTTAACCTAATGTAAATCATATATAATCTGTAATCCTATGTAAATATGAGGTTTTATTTTTAAAAATTATAGATTTGATTTGTATATTAGGTGGACAAAATGTATATGAGGTGGCTTAATTAGAAAGGTAAATTTTAATGACGTGGCTTATTAAGAAAAGGACACGTGTACAAATCCGAGGTGGCTTAATATAGGAGCGCCATGTGGCGAAATCCTACGTGGCGCAATGAGAAGGCTTTATTTCTTAGTGGTTTTAAATATATATAATAGATTGGTGATTTGATAATCGACTTGACCTAATTTAAATTGATTTGGCAACAATTAGATCCAATGATAATCCCAGTTTAATTATTTGTATTTGATTGAAACCTAACAAACCGGATTGTAGCATACAAACCATAGATCTACTATAATATACAGTATAAAGCAGAATCCATCTTTGTTGAAAAAATTGCGCCACCTCATCAACACTGCATAAAAAAATGTTATTAATGCCACGTAATCTAGGCTGAATAAAAAAATGCATTAAAAAATACTGGAAAAAAATATGAATGATCCCGAAATTGCAGAAAAAAAAATGAATAATCCCGAAATTGCTTCTATATGCACCAATTAGGTAGTTATAATATTAGGTATTTTATGAATAATCCGAAAATTGCAGAAAAAAATACTGAAAAAATATGAATGATCTGGAAATTGCTTATATATGCACCAATTAGGTAGGTAGAATATTGCATAGGACTTCTTTTTTTGTTTCACAAAGAAATCATTTTTCCATGCTTGGAGATATACGTATATGATACTTTTTTTTAATTTTATTTCTTACATAATTTTATATGTGTACATACACGGATACACCTATGATCCAATCCAAATATAAATCTCTCTTTCCGTATATGAAATTGTGAAGAAATTGTGAAGATTGTTTTTCCATGTTTGGAGATACATATATGATATTGTGAAGATATTGTGAATTATTTGGATTCTAGATATATCGAGTTTATATATATACGTACATAGACATTGTCCAAATACTTCGATATTGTCCGAACACTTCTAACATTGATTTCTTCTCCTCCATCATCTACGTGTAAGTACATATTGATAGTTTTATTTCTGTTTCTCTACCTTAAGTTAAATTCTATTTACGTTAAGGTTATTTTGTACTTTTGAACGATTTGAAGATGGGATCCATGTAAGATGATATTGCCAATATTGATGCGTGCAAACAGACTTGGAAAATTTGACGTCGAATTATTCGCCAATAGAGCATATCGATCATACCACTCGGGTGGGATCGATGAAATTCAATTGGTTTTAATGGATGAAAATGTACGTTTTTTCAACTATTATCCTTACATATCTAATTAATGAATATTATGTAATTAATCATGGAATATGTAATTTTTGGGATAGAATTTATCTATAGATAGAATTACAATTTATATATTTTATTTAGTACAGTATTATTTCTAATTGTTGAATTCCTAACATTAAGCTATTTTTTTTCGGTTGAACCTAACATTAAGCTATTTATATCATGTATTAGTTACAAACATATTTATATTGACAAACATATTTGGTTTGTCAAATTTATTTATTTGTTTCAATGTCGGCTCGATCGAAATTTATTTTCTAAGCAATTAAGTTAGATTTATATTGACATTACCCGTACTTGGTACGGGTCTTTAACTAGTTTAAATGTAAAGATGGATAAATTTGTTAATTAGAAGGAAACTTATACGATACAATATATAATAGGTAAAAAAGATATAGTTGCTCATGTATATACACATAAACGGTTTTCTATTGTGTGCTCTAAGGGCACATGATAAGTATACCAAAAACAAAAACTAAAATCGTAAAAAAAAAAAAATAGTGAACTTGTCATAAAAAAAAATTAAAAACAAAAAATTAAGATTTATAAAATCCTTCCATTATTACCCTCTTATAGTGTGCCCTTATGTCCCATGGTAGAAAATTTCATATAGAAAATAACTTAAACTTAAAAATGATAAATTTACTCAAGTAAATCGAATAATAAAGTGAAAAAATTAGGTTTTATAAATATAAAGTGGGGCCAGAATCAATGTTAAAAATATAAGTGATATAGTAAAAAGGATGAATATCTTACCAAAATCCAAATTTTTGACTATATCTTTTACATAAATAGATAATGGAAATTTAATCAGATTAATTTAAATAACATAAATTTATTCCGAAAATTTGATGAATATCTTAACACATCTTACCTTTTTATAGATGTGATATGATTTGATAAGATAACATATCAAAAGTTATAATATATATATATATATATGTTGAAATAATTTGAGGAAAACAAATTTAAAGATAGATAGTAATATAGTATGTCTTTAAAGATAAATTTGAGAATTAGATAATTAAGGAAAATAAAAGATATAAAGGTGTTATTATCTATTTGAGTTGAAAAGAATAATTAAAATAAAGCGGGACCAAAATCAATGTGGTGACTCTAAAACGGTCAGAATCAACGTGGTGGTACGAGTCATTTGCTTGTATATATTAAAGTTGTGCTCGTTTCAACCTCCACATTAATTTTGGCCCAATTTTATATTATTTAGCTATAAATCAATTATATTTTTCACAGTCCTATATCCTTATTGATTTTACCATAGGAAAATCAAATATCTTTATTTAATTCATATATATTGACATCAAAATAATATTTATATCTATATCATATGTCAATATAATATCAACATTTATATCTATATAATTTATCAAGATAGTATCATCATTGTAACTAAAGTATTATTTTTATTGATCCATAACAAATTATAAATATTTGTAGTTATATTGAATCAAATCAACTATAAATCCTTCGCTAAGTAGAAAAAGATTTCATATTTATCTACATGAAATAATTAATTTTGAGTACAAAATCATGATTTATATACATATTATGAAAATACTTATTATCCATTTTTTAAGATTACTACGTTTTCATGTGCAAAGTACAATATCATAGATAGGTTTATACTCTTGGCAAGATGTTCCATCCACTCCTATTATTGACATTCATTCCTAACTCCTTCAAACTGTTTTAATATTCATCTGGAAACCCAATTTTCAGTGAGTAAGACCTTATAGCACTAGATATCATACTCCAAGAATTAAAGAGCCCTCGATAACCCTTCACAACTCATCATGAGAATCAACAATAGCGGCCTTGACATCTCCACGAACACGTAAAAACCGAACGACTTTTGCTATATTGTAACATATAGACTCTAAGGCTCCCGCTTTTCCAAATCCGGTCCGATTTTGAGATAACATAATGAACTACAAATTGTATTAAAGCCCAAGTGATGCGGGCCCAAGTGATGCGGATGACTCGTCACTCCTTTCTTTCGGTAAGTGACAAATTTAATTGGAGATTTCAAAGAACTCGGTTTTATGATCTTCACAAAAAATTTCTTCACATGTGTCCATTCCATGGGAAAACCAACCCCGAAACCATAAGCAATGATGTAGACATTGGCCTTGAAAATAAAAAATGAGGTTGTAACATCTCCAACATTACATCATTCTTCGAGTTGCTTCATTGCTCTATTGTATTTATTTGTTGCGCCCTTCCCCCTCAAATCCATAGTAATCTTATTGTGTTCAAACATGTAACTAGTGTCATATTCCCTATAATGAGAGGTCGGGAAGTGTTTTAATAAGTCTAAAACTCTACCACTAACAATGTTAATGGGTATATTGATGATGAAAAATGCTCTAGTAAAACTACCTCTTAGAGTGTAACATGAGGTGTTATGTGGACCATTGGATCAATATAATCAAACGGCTCGGATTTATTTAAAAAAGGGTGTATATTTGGGTTAGGATGGCAAAACACTAGATCAAAAGGCAATCCCGAATTTTCCGCTTATAGCTAGTAAATATTTTTCATTTCCGTTTTTTGGGTGAAATAATATCTTGGGAGATCTTCCCCCTTCCATACCCGATATTTTTCATCTAAAATTGATTTCATTCTCTTTCCTGTCACAATTCCGCCATATTCTACAAGCTCCAACACCCCAAAAGCTTTCGTTCTCCATTGAAAGAGATCTTCTTCCCCACAGTCCGAGTCAACAATTTCATCCCGCTCAAGTGTTCTTGGTAAGAATTTATTTACTCCTCTGCAGTTTTTTCCCTTTTATTTGATTCAAAACCCCTTGTGGATTTCCGATTTAGCTACTCTCGTTTTTAGGGTTTCGATTGTTGATGTTCAGTACTCAAACATCGTTTAGGGTTGCTTGTGGGTCGAAATTGATGCATTTAGGTTTAAGATTCTTGAACAAACCTTTAGGTTTCGTAGGTTTTAAAAGGGGCAAATTCTAGGGTTTATGTGGGAATCGTTTGTAGGAGGTTCATGGGCTGATTTGGGGCTTTTTGTTGGTTATCGCAATTCCTAATTGGGTGTTTATCGAATTGTTTGCACAGATCTATGGCGAAGACTATTGAGAAGATTCCAAGGAAGAGGAAGGTCGAAAGAGGTAAAACATTCTTCTTGATTGTCCATTGAATTAGCTTATGCCATTGTTTTCCAATTTTTTTGAGCATATAACAATCGAAACGACATAGTTTTTCATTTCGTTTGCATTTGTTCTTCAATTCGGTAGTTGTTCAATGAGTGCATATATGTTTTTCATTCGAAATATCATACTGTTTTTGTGTTGGTGTTGCTATATTGTATAAGAACAAGCTGTGATTTTTTATGCATTTCTTATGTTGAAAAATATAGTTGTAAATGGTGAAAAGTTTTGAATCAAAGCACTGTTTGGTTATTATTCAAGTCTCATACTTTTCTTTTTCAATACAATAAGATATTCCATAATGGATTAGGAGACAATTATTTTTCAACTCACACAACACTGTTTTTGACTTTATTAACACTTATGCATTTGGTTTCAAGATGTTTTGCAATACGATTTGTTAATCATATAGTTGAAAAACATCTTACAAATATCTGAATACGTATGTAAAATACTAGTTCCCTGTTATGACTACGATTGATTTTTCTGTTTTGGTTTGTTTGTAGGTGTTGGAGACAACACAAAGAAGTCAAAGCCAAATGCCCGTACGTCGTTTCCATGATTGAGTGTGTGCGGGTCCTCCGTGGCTAGTCTGCGAATTGTCTTTTTCAATTCGTTTGCGTATGTTCTTCAATTCGATTGTTGTTCATTGAGTGTCTCTCTGTATATTGAAAAAGAGATGCACTTTTTCAAACTTATTGTAGTATGTATTCGAGTTGTAACAATCATGATTTTCATCTTATTCAATGCAATACATTTACTTTTTCAATGGTCACATAAGATCCTTATTTTCATTTCAGCTAATGAATTGATTTTCATGTGAAGACAAGTACTTATTCAACTATAGTATTATATGATCATACAAAATTAGAAAAAGATTCATAAAGCAATAAAACATGTTGAACTCTATTTTGAATGTTTAAACCATCGTACAGAGTTAATTTGAATGTTCAACTCTATTTTTCAATCCATCGAACAGAGTTATTCAAACACCGACGAATAGATACTCTATTTTTCAATCCATCGAACAGAGTTATTCAAACACCGATGAATAGATTTTCTAGGATTCACGTACGATTTTTGAATTTTATGCTCACTTAATTATTTTTTAAAAAATATTCTCATTCTTGTTAATTCCTAAAATCAAGGAACTTCCCATTTAAAAAAACGTGGCTTTCAAAACCCCCATAATTAAAATCCGATTTTCCCTCTTGAAAATCCCACAAATCATGCTTGTTACCATATTTGCAGCCACCTAATATTGATCACATCCCCCTCATTAAAATATAGCTATTGTGTACCCTCAAATCTCACCCTCCAATTAGCATAATCTAACGGTCCACATCATGTTACATGTTATACCACAACATGTATCTCACCTAAGTGTTCCTCTATTGATGATAACTAATGCTAGAAATCAGGAAAACTGATTGACTCTTTCTAGTAACCTAACAAACTATAGAATATGTAGAATTGTGAACTTAACTGAAATCATACTACTTTTTGAATTGAAATAACATGACCTATATGCAGTTAAATAAAATAACTATCTGAATCCTATCATTATACGAAAGTAAAAATAATTAATAATACTTACTTTATAGTCTCATTAGATATTTCACCAATAAGGAGCTGACCGTCATGTTTGCCAAGAGTATGTTTAGACACTACACTGTTCATAGTTGTTAGAAGAAACTTCACTTATATGTTATCGCCAACATTGTAATTTATCAATAAGATATATGAGCCATCATCTTCTGCATGATAATGAATCCATAATCAATCATTAGCAGACTTTTCTGGCCTAATCCAGTCATGTATCAATATCATACAACAAAGATAGATATGATCTACACTATCATGACAAACTGTAATTTATCAACATGATACACTGCAATGAGACAATAGGCCACTAAACAGTCAAATCCACATATAATACCCTTAGTTTGGCCGAGGGGCGCTAAATCTATAAAATAATGATTTTTTTTTTGGTTTTACAATGATATCCTTTTATTTGCCATTCTTTACGGACCAACACTAGATAAACTTGGAGCATTTAATGGAGCGGGATTAGAACTAGAACCTGGAAAAAAATCTCTTCCTTTCATGAAACAAACAAATCTACAAATAAATCTCTCGAAGTGTGAGTTAACAAACATCGATTTCATTGGTTCCAAATGAGTCATCAATAAAAGTGCATTCAAACACAAGGCTAAATTTGATAAGCATAAACAAAAATCTCATTGTGCAAACCAATAATCAAGTTATTTCACACAATATCACAAAATATATTGAAGCGTACTTTATTTGTTTTTTGCTTTTCATGAATAGAACTTTTACTAGTGTAATGAAATTTGTAATACATTCACATAACAACACTTGCAATGATCAAAGATAACCAATGAGCCATCAAACTCTAAACCATCCTTGAAAACTCAAGGTCAAAGGTGGTGGAATTAATGGAATTTATTAAAATTGAGTGAGTTTGGCAAACATTGTCTACCAGGTTATCAAGGTTTGTTTATATAGTTGGTTAAAATGGTAATTAATATAATTGAATAGAGCCCATAAACTAATCCAACAAGTATTTAGAGCAACCACCAAAAGCCACTTAGATAGAAATTTGAACTTCAAATTGCAGAATTTTCAATCATTGATTCCACAACTGAATTCAAGCAAGTCCTACGTTTTTACTCATAAATTTCGAACTCCATCAATCCATCATACATAATTACGTATGATGAAATCCGAATGCGATTTTGAATAATTTTGAAACTCCACATTTTTGATTAGTTGACATTTAATTGAATTATTTTTTAGAAGAAATTTGGCAACTAGCCTATTTTGGAACATTTGTGAAGTAACTAGTCTATACACAAAAAAGGAGCTAACTAGTCACTTTTCCAAAATTACTATTAAAAAAATAAAAATTACATGATGACATTACCAATGGCAAATGGTGACATCATCACCCTCTACCACCATCAACCTTTGACCGGACATTGACCGATGTTGACCAGACATTGACCGACGTTGACCAGTCGTTGACCGGCGATGACTAACCTGTCATCACCCTGAAACTTGTCATCGCGTATGAAAAAATTGTCATCACTTATGAAAAACCTGTCATTGTGTAGAAAAACTTGTCATCGCGTAGAAAACTTGTCATCGCTTATGAAAAACTTGTCATAGCGTAGAAAAACTTGTCAACCCGTAGAAAATTTATCATCGCTTATACAAAAACTTGTCATAGCGTACAAAAACTTGTCATAGCGTACAAAAACTTGTCATCACTCAACCTATCGTCACGTACAAAACTTGTCATTACCCTAACTTGTTATCATGTATGCAACTTGTTATCTCTTAGAAAAACTTGTCATCACTGAGATAAACTTATTCTAAATGCTTGTCCTAAAACTTGTCAACACCTATTCTTAAGTGGTGACACGCTTATGTTGTCCTAAAATCTTGTCATAAAACCTGTCATCACCTATTTTGTAAGTGGTGACAGGCTTATATTATCCTAAAATCTTATCCTAAAGCTTGTCATCACCCATTCTCAAGTGGTGACATGCTTATATTGTCCTAAAATATGTCATCTTCCATTTTTATCATCGTTTAAATCGATTCTAAAACTTGTCATCACACCAAAACCAGACACAACAACCAACAAACAAGTTAAGCATAAATCCTTCCAACCGTACAACAAGCAAGAAAACTCATAAATGCTTTGAGCCATACATCTCAAAAGTGTATACCATTTCCAAATCCACACGGGACCAAAAAGCTACTGAGCTCATTATCTGTGCTATAAATTAAGCAATATATATTGTAATATGCAAGGATATAATACAAAAGAGGTAATTGTTTAACAACATAAAACCATGATCATTTTTCATTATGACTAGATGTTTCTCAATGCTACTAAACTCATCCAATTCATGTTTTCTATGGCTCCTACGGGACCAAAAAGCTACTACCTATACCTAATTTATTTCATCAAAAGAAGCATGCAAAATTTTACTCTACTACAAATTCCACATATCAATATGGCAATGTATGCTGAAGAGTATGGAGAGATGTATACGGTGATATGATCAATTCCGCAACCAATCTTCATCTCATAATCCGGTTGAAAAGGCAGCAATCTCTCAAGAATGGCTTTCTGGTGCTCAGCCCTCAACTTCTTCCCAAGCTGATACCTATTCACAATTCAATCCCAAATCCATCACAATTTTCCTCATCACAATCTCATACACTTGAAAACCAAAACAATTACACATTACCAGTCCTTTCTCTTACCTTCTAGAATGTAGAACCATCATAGCAAAGCCAAAAAGAGGAACAATATCCTCCAAAATTTGGTCCTCCCAATCGACCCACTCTCTCTCTCCCTCCCATCGTCTTCTTGTTTCCTCTCTTCTTCTCCAACTCCTCCTCCCTTGGAAAAGGAGACAACCGGATCCCCATCGGCTCCGGCCGGCGAAGAGGAGACAATCGGCTTCTGCAGCAAATCGAAGTCGAACAAACTCTGGCCGCCAATCTTGCCGCCGTCCGATCCGGTTTTGAGAGCGAAGCAGGCGCCGGAGTTGAACGGAGCCGGTCGATGGGGGAAGGGAACGAGATAACTGACAGCGAGAGGAAGGTGTAGATCCGCCGATCTGTCTATTGAGGTGACTCCCTAAAGAAAGGATCGTTGTAGATCCGCCGATCTGGATCTAGATCTGGAAGAAGACCTCGTCGAATCCAAGGCGTCAAGCGAAGCCTCTTAAGAACCAAAATCAATGGAGAAACAAGAGGACTTGAATTGGTCGCAAGAGAGAAGGGGGCTGCGACTTCAATTCTGCGTTGGAATTGCCGAGATCTGGGACGCAAGAGAACGAAGGAGACAGCGTGCGAGTAGAGAGATTAGGAGAGAGAAAAGTGAGGGGAAAGAATCCTAGGGCTTTATACCGACTAGTTACTTCCTTTTTTTTAGATAAGGTCTAATTACTTTTCAAATGTCCAAAAAATGGACTCACCGCCCTTTCTCTCAATTTTTTATTGGTTTAAGTTTTATTATAGATTCTATATATATGAAACATATGATTAGATTTGATTATTGTTTTCCAAAATAGCTATAAAATAAAAACAATTTAAAAATAAATGAACTTATGAGAAATTTGCACTAAACCATCCGTTATATAGGCGAATTTACACTTAATCACCTGTTATAGAAAAATTTGTTTTAAACCACCCAAAACTTCAATTTCGTTAACAAATAGCCACCCAATACTCTATTCTGTCAAAATTGCCATAAGAAAGTGTAGGATTACCATAATGCCCTCAACTGTTCCAACAGTTTACATGTTACCTAACCAATTTTGTCATTTTTAACAAAAAAAATAAAAAAGACTTTACAGCCGCCGGAGCGGCTGGGACTCCTCCACCTCTCCCGCTCCTTCCCCTTCCTCTCCGCCCGCGTCTGGGACTCTGACGGCGACTTCCTCGTCATCGAGTCGGCCTACCACCTCCTGCGATGGCTCGACCCCCAAACCTCCGCCAATCGCATCTTCCTTCGCAACGACGACCTCCACATCGTCCCCCGTAGCCGATTCCCCTCGACTCCCCCCTCTCCAATGCCCTCTCCTTCCTGATCTCCCACCTCGCCGACGCGCGCGCCTCCGCCTCCATCCAATATGCAGTCAAGAGCCTTGTTTTCGGCTACCTGGAGCGGGCCCTCAAGAACATCCACCAGGTTAGGGTTAGGGTTCCGCTACACGTGGTCCACGTGGACCGCCGCCCCCTGTTCCCCCGCCGCCCCTCTCGCCTCCCTGTCTCTCTCCTCCCTCGGACTCGACGACGACGACCCTTCCCTCTTCGCCGCCGCCATGGTCCCTCTTCCGGCGAGATCTCTTTCCTCCGGCTCCAATGCCACCGGCGAGATCTCTTTCCCTCGGACTTGATTTTTTATTTATTTATTGTTAAAAATACCCAAATTGGCTGGGTAACATGTAATTTTTGTGAACAGTTGAGGGCATTATGGTAATCCTTTGACGGAATGGAGCCTTGGGTGGCTATTTGTTAACGGAATTGAGGTTTTGGGTGGTTTAAAACAAATTTTTGCATAACGGGTGGCTAATTGTAAATTCGCTCATTTAACGGGTGGTTTAGTGCAAATTTCTCTAAGCTTATTGATAAAAACAAGTATTCACTATTTATTATACGAAACTTATAATCCTACAATTTTTTATTCGATTAAAAGGATATATTATATCACAGAAATAATGGATCATTAAAACAAATTTCTACATAAGCAATTTTAATAAAATAATCAAACTATTTTTTAAATAACTTTATATAAAATTTAAACTAAACTTTTAATTAAATCAAAATCGTGTCTGCACAAGTCATAATACTGGTTTAAATATAGATAGATTAATGTATTAGGGTTTGCATAACCTGTGCTCCAAATTCCAATTTTTTTCGTCCTCGTCGAGTAATTTTTTTCTATCAGAATACAATTATCTATCTACACAAATAACAACAGGCATAAAAAACGTGAAACCCGAATTGAACAAAATACAAAGCTGTTACATAAAACACCCACTCCAAAACTATTTCCATATAAAAAACACTTAACACATAAGACGATGTCTACATGTCTATATTTGTAGTCCAAACAAACTTGGCTCCCCAGATCTACCAAGCACGACCCCTCTCTCTCCCCGTCACCAGATCTCTCACACCACTTGCCCGCACACAAATTCCAGATTCCCGATTACAAGTTCTCGAATTATGTGGGGCGGTTCGATTGCGAGTTTGAAGGAGAATTTGAGCAAGATTGCATACGATGTTCACGACGACGACGACGAGGAAGACGACGACGACGAGGTAGGGATCTATGCCGGAAACAACGGAGGGGACGCTCGAGTCTCACCTTACGCTGACCGGAGACGCTCCCATAGCCGTGCTTATTCCAGATCGTCGGCCCCCGATTCCCCCTTGCCTAACGGAATTGGAAATCCGGAGGTACTTAATAGTCTCAATCGATTGGTGAATTCGATGCTTAAGGAAAGTTAGTTTTAGGGTTTTGGATTAGGGATCTTGTGTAAAGCTTGCTAATTGGCATCCTATTTGCTGAATCTGTTAAGCAATGTCGAAATAGCGGACTTCTAACCTAGTTGACGATGCAATTGATTATCTGATTCACGTAATTTCCTTCTTTTGTTTGAATTGTGCCACGTGAGGAAATAGTTAGTAGTACATTGCCGGTGAAGACTTAGTGGATTTTAGCTGACAATATGCTTTAATATGTTCACGGGTTTGTACTGTTGTTGATGGTTTTGCTTAAATCATATCTACATCATGTGCACAGATTGAGCAGTATAAAGCTGAGATAAAGAGGCTTAGGGATTCTGAAGCAGAAATCAAAGCACTTTCAGTTAATTATGCAGCTCTTCTGAAGGAGAAAGAGGTATGTGTTGGGATATATTCTTGTCATACATACGCTGGATAGTGATGTCTGTCTTGATTAAGCAAGCACTCTTCCAATGAGGAAGTTGGCACTTGTTTAATCCTGACATTGGCGCTTTGAGTAGGGATATGTGTACTGCAGCTATTAATGTCTTGTTATACATTGAGCAGGATCAAATTATCAGATTAAATCAAGAAAACGGTACTCTGAGACAAAATTTGGATGCTACCTCATCTGCACTAAATGCATCTAAAATTGAGGCTTCAAGAGCATCAACAACTAGCCCAAACTCGTCCAAGGTAAAGTCTGATGGTTCTCTGCTGTGCAGCTTTTAGTTTGGTATTCTGGTTTCTAGACTTATATATTTTTGCTTTTGTGGCTATGGTCTATGGAATAAGCCCTTGTTAGAATTTTTAATGTATGTAAGGCCAAAACCTATAAGAATATTAAAAGAATTAGGTAACAGTTGGATTTGTCACTGGATTCAGTAGCTGATGTTGGCCGAACTGTGTAGGGTGGTTCTGATCAATCTCCTAACCGACAAAGCAGGCTTTCTTCTGGGAAAAACCGTCTTAATGGAAACCAGTTGCCTAATGGGGTACTCTCTAAGCAGGAAGGACATGGGAATGGATTCATACGTTCCTTTCAAGATGATATTGGATCTAAGGTAATGAACATTGTATCAGAACCCTCACAATCGTTTTTCAATTCATACTTTATACTAGTGCTACTTTGCTGGCTAATTTTCGAGCTATTACTTCCTTTGTTTTGAATAAAGTGAATCATAACCCCAAATTTGGGGCTCACTGTGTTAAGAAAGTCTTGCTCATGATTCTTAAATTCTTTCAATATTTTCTTGGTAAATATATACCATGAATTGACTTGACACAGATTAATGAATGCTTCTAGGAGCTTGCAGATCTGATAGAAGAGAAAAACAGGTCCCTGGCCTCAATGCAGGTTAATTATGAGCAACAAATCAAGCAGCTAAAAGCGGAGCTTCAGCAAGAATATGATAGGTCTGAAAGCACACAAGTCAAACTACAAGGTAATCTAAGCTCTTTATCAATAAAAAATGTTCATGGGTACCTTATTCTTCTGTAATTTTGTGCACATTAGTTGGAGAAATATGTAATTGTATCCTAGTTAGTTATTTTCCCAAGACCTATGAGGTAGATGGAAACATGGATGATATGGAGTAATCTTTGTCGAAGAGATAGAAAAAATTGCAGAGGAAATATTATGGTTTTCTTATTAAAATCTGTTTGTTATATGAAGTCCAATTCTTTTTGTTAATGTGTCATTTCACTTTTAATATTTGACAAAGTCCTGTGCTATCATTTTCAGAGGAACAAAAGAGAATGCATTCTCTGCTAGAGGAGTTGAGCTTGTTAAAACAGGGTCAGGATAAAGTGAGTTTTGTACAACTCTTCTACTAGATCTGTTTATAATCTGTATTCAGCAACTTCATATTTTTTCTGATTTTATTTTTTCACTTGCAGACCTCCTTTGAGCTGAACAGATTACATAAAGATTTGAATGTCAAAGACTTGCAGATCAGAGAATTACAAACAGAGCTCGGTAGAAAAGGGGGTGGACATTTAGATGAAACGGGCGGTATGAAAAGATTAATTGCAACGTTAGAAACAGAGAAAGAAAATCTAAAGGTTGGTTTGTCATGCAATAGTAGTGGCTAAATTTTAGGAAGAAAAAAATGCTATTTCTAACAAAGAGCTAAGTTATTGCTCAAATTTATGATATATCCAGTTCCCGGTAGTTTCATTAATATTTAAGACGTATGTAGTTTCATTAATATTTAAGACGTATCCAGTTCCCAGTAGTTTAATTGATATCTATAGGTTGGTTTGAAATGTCTGTTGAACTGTTCAAGACTTGGCAGTTAGTATAACCAGAATGTTTTTGATAATCTATGTATTATCAGTTGGACTAAAACAATACCGACTTATCTATCTATTATGCTTAATGTAGAGAGAGAAGGAGGATCTTGAGGCTGCACTAAAATCTAGTACACATAATTCAGCAATGGTGAGTTGGGATGATGTTTACTACAATCTATTATTTTATCTTATTTCTCTACCCTGACAATGTGATCAGTCTATTTCACTTTCTCAGTTGTGGTCCTTGTTGTATTTGTTTTCCTAGAATTCTGATCTGTCACTGAGTTTTCCTGAAAAGGAAGAACTGGAGAGTACATTGCAAAAGATGGAGAAAGATTTGAAAGAAACCCGTCGACAAAGGGATAAAGCATCACAAGAGCTTGCTCGTCTCAAGCAGCATTTGCTACAAAAGGTTATGCATCTCTAACTTCAACTCAGCCAATTAGTATTGCATTTAGATGTGATAATTAGTATGCTTCGATGATTGATCGTACTATGGAGAAGATACAATCATATTGAGATTAATATTGTTACTTTTCATGTCAAATTTTAGCTGTGGTAGATATGCCAAACTAGAAAACCTGTGTACTTTTCCAATTCTGTTATAGGATTATTTTTTAACTGGATTACGTTGGTGTTCCCTTTCCCCTCATTTTATTGATTTGTCTTAATTATGCCATTTTAAATCTCTCAGTAGTCTGTTAATGATTCATGTATTATAAAAAACATATCTTTCTAAGCAAAATAAAAATTCAGTTCACGAGCCATCTGAACAACAAAACATATATTTAGAGACAAAAAAGTATCTTTCTGGGCATGTGCATGATGCTTGCCATGATCTATACCTGGCATAAGCAAAGTGGAAAGAGTGTGATATACCAAAAATCAACATTCTCACACTTGATTCACAATTACAGGTAGCTAAGCTTCCATTATACCTGATGATGTTGAATAATTTGCTCTTATTCAGTGGCTGGTCCTGATGAGTGTGTTCCTTGCTTCCAGGAATCTGAAGAATCAGAAAAGATGGACGAGGACAGTAAAATTATCGAGGAGCTACAGGAGCATGTCGAATATCAAAAGGGAACCATATTTAATTTGGAGAAAGCACTAAAGCAAGCATATGCGGGCCAGGAGGAGCTCAAGAATGTTAACAGCAATGAACTTAAGAAGGCCAAGGAAACAATAGCTGACTTGAAGGACAAACTTGCTGCATGTATGCGAACCATTGATGCCAAAAACGTTGAGCTTTTGAATTTGCAAACAGCGCTTGGCCAGTACTATGCTGAAATAGAAGCAAAGGTTCCGTACCATGTTTTCCTTTCGAATGAGTAACATATTTTCAGACTTACCAGTTTGACACCACATTTTGACTGTTCTCTCTATGGTGTAGGAGCACTTGGAAACCGATTTGTCGTTTGCAAGAGAAGAATGCAGTAAACTTAGGCTACAGCTGAAGGTGGATTTTTTGCTTCTTTGAGTTAGAAGTTTCTTTTGTATGTGTAGCTATTGTTTCAGCACAGATGATATTGGTAATGACACCTTCAGATCTGATGATAGAAGTGGAGTTGTTGGTCCTTCTCTCACTCCCCGGACCTTCCTTTCCCCATTCTTGATCATAATACATTTTTTGCTGTGCACATAACTAGAATATATACATTGGAGTTCTGTGCTTTACAGTCTTCCTGAAACATCATTATTTAGGGAATTGGTCTATTGGATTTGTTAGGTAGTTAGACTGATTTGGACAGTATTATTCCAGTTGCATGTGTTCATCTAGTCTTACAGGCATTACAAATTTAAGTAGTTAGGGGGTGTTTGGTTAGAATCCGGGTATGGGAATGAGAGGAGGTATGTGGTTGGGGAGGTATGGGGTTAGAAACCCATACATAATAAAGGGTGTTTGGGAGAAGTGTTTTTAAAGGAGATTTACTTCTTTTTTCTTCATTCGCACCCATACCCAAGGGGGTAGTAAGGTATCAAAAACCCATACCTATCCGGTATGAGGTATGGGTATGAAACCCAAAAAACACACAGTATGAGGTATGGGTATGAAACCCAAAAAACACACCACCAAACATAAGGTATGGGATTTTCATTCCTCAACCCCATACCTCATACCTTCATACTCTCCTAACAAACGCCCCCTTAGTGTGTTTCCGTTACTTTCTTGAAAGAATGAAAGAATAGCCTTTAGTTTCCCTCCCTCATGCTTGACTTTTTTGTAATCCAGGATTTAAATCATCAATTTGAAGTTTCAAAGGGAGAAAAGGAAGAGATTAATGTCAAGCTAATGCACACAGAGAATATTGTTGCTGAAGCCAGTGGCCGGGTGAAAAAACTTGAGGAAGACAATGCAAAACTTCGGCGCGCTCTTGAGCAAAGTATGACAAGACTCAATAGAATGTCAATGGATTCAGATTTTCTGGTTGACAGGTTAGTCTTCTTCCCATATATCAAGAATTTGATTCCTGATGTCAGAAACTATGAGGACATTTCAAAGAAAATAAAAAAATATAACGTTTTATGACACTCTATTTGCCATAAGTTTGAATTTCATCTGTGATGAAGTCATCGTGCATCAAGGATTAGACATGTCTGTATTTATTTGTCAATACAGGTTTAATTTTATAGGATGATTGTATCTTGCTCTTATAACACAACTTACAATGCTTGAGCTTCTTTCCGAGAAACTTTCCATAGAGTTGAAGATTTTAATCTTTTAAATAAGATGGCACTGCTGCTAACTAGCTTTATAGTACTGGTATTTTTACTAGCCGTGCGATTTGTATTTATGCTCCTACATCTTTGTTAGAATTTAGAAGTGCTATTGTAAATGTGACTGTTATATTGAGTTATTAGTGCTTCACATCATGCTCAGTAATTTATCATTCTTCATCTTTTCAGGCGCATTGTAATCAAATTGCTGGTGACCTACTTCCAGAGGAACCACAGTAAAGAGGTAAAAACTTTTAAACATGATCAAGGTCCTTCGGTATCTTTCTGCTTTATACACTTCACCTAAAAATGCATTCATCTGTAAATATGCAGGTTCTTGATCTTATGGTTCGGATGCTGGGATTCTCAGATGAAGACAAACAACGAATAGGCGTTGCTCAGCAAGGTGGTACTGGAAAAGGCGTAGTCCGTGGTGTTCTTGGCTTACCTGGCCGCCTTGTCGGTGGCATCTTGAGTGGAAGTGGTGGTGGTGGAGCTTCTCCGGGAGCACCAGCAGACTTGACCTCTGACAATCATGTAAGTATTTTCTGTAATGTTATTTTACAAATTAAGACAAAAAAAAAATGCAACCTTAGGACTCGTCTGGCTCAATGTTGACTTTCCAGTTTTAGTTTTGAAACATTTCTGTCTTTCCATAGCTATAAAAGCAATTGCTTTAAAGTATCCTATAACCAAGTGTAGACACCTGGTAACTCTCAAACCTGTAGTTCTCAAAATTGACACTTAATTATGTTACCCAATAACCCTACTAGGACAGCGTTTCCATTTCATGTCAGAAACTTGAAAACTGGACGCTTGGAAAATCATTTTCTAGTGTGAAATTATGGTGACAATGAGTATTCTTGTGTCTGCATTGCTTCAGTTTCCGGTTCTGGGAACATAAGACAATTACTATTTGAAAACCAGAAGTGTTTCCAAAAATCTGTTTTTAGCTACGAAAAAAACTGGACTCTTTAAGATGAAACAAACGAACAAACAAGCCCTTGAATAATAATCCTGATAAAATTTGCTCTCTATTTTGCTATGCCAGTCCTTTGCAGATTTGTGGGTTGATTTTCTTCTCACCGAATCGGAGAAAGAAAAACAGATGGAGTCCATGGCTGCTGCTGCTGCTAGAAATGGACCCGATGAGCCAATTTCTAGTCCAAGTGCTTCAGCAACTCCACCATTACCTGATAATATCAATAGAACCAGTAAGATCGGGCGTCCGCCTGTGTACTTGAACACGAATCCATCATATAGTGTAGACTCAAGATCATCCTATACTTACCCAGCTGTACAGCAATACGAGTCAGAGTTCTCGACGGTTCCTCTTACGCCATCACAGAGCCGAACGTGGGACCCGAGCACGCCTCCAGAACACTGAACAGAAAATATTACGGGTCAATTAAGCGTGTAATTAGTCATCATACGACGCTTTACCAGTTAATCTCTCCTTTTTTTCTCAGTGAGTCTATGTGATGCAATGTTTCAATTCTTTAATCAGTTGATTCAATTGCAAATATATTTTGATCTGTTATAATCTCGGTTCACAACATTTGCACATAATTGTTGCGCAAATTATACAATTCTCTACAGGGCAGTGGCTCCTTATTGTCATTATCCATGTTTGATTAGGAGAAGAGCTCAACGAGGCTAATTATCTGGGATTTTGACAGATATGAGGAACCATTTTTCTGGGGATTGCATGAGAACTACTCAGTTACTTGTATTTTTGTACTTGTCTAAATCTCATTGCATACAGATTGTGTCGAACATTTATATGAAAGTCCAAGGATCATGCCTCGGTATTTAGGTGCTTGTGAATGTGCAATCCTACCTATTTCATTTCGCTGAACCGGTAAGGATTAGGTTTGCCATAAGTACTAATCGGGCTCGATGATAACTGGTTATTAGCGAGGTCCCACCTATTAACCTATATGTTAACAAAATGTATGAAATAAACATGTATTATAGTTTACGTTTAGTAAAACATCAGACAGACCTACAGAATTTCGGACGAAGCAAAAGAAATGACAAATTTTGAGGTTAGTGCTAGAAGAAAAAGAAACAAGTTCTATGCTTCCTGTTCTCGAAGCCTAACCTAGAGTTGATGTTACCAAGATCCCTTCATAACCCCAACTATTAATTAATTAATTAAACATTCAAAAAATACTCTTAAAAAATAGTTTACATGGTTGTGAGTTGTGACTAAACTCCTGCAATCCAGCAAACAGGTCAACTCTTTCTACGATTAATACAATAATAATAACTAGAAAATTGCAGGGGCTTTGGCTTAACCCAGACACGAGGTTAAGTTTTACTAATCTCAAGATCTGAATTCGATTGTAATACAAGCAATCACACATGTCTTGCTTGGAAGTTTCATAATCACATGGATGATGCAGATATGTTGTTGTTTTATTTTTTTTAGTTTATTTTATTTCATACCAACTTGGATCAGAAGATGCTATTGTGACAATCTTCCCTATGATTAAACATTAATTAAGCTAAGTATATATCTTGTAGGTAAGATGTTGAAAACATGAACACGATCGTGCTATGATACTTGCTCTATAAATAATTGCATATCGACATGTTGATTGAGTTGTGGATACGTCCAACTTAGGTCACAATTTTTTTATTATGAAAATATTTAATATAAATATCAACTCGAGTGGTAGTTTGAGAGGTCGGAACATTTTGATAAATCTAATAATTAAAGGGAGAAATAAATAACCCGATATAAGAACTTAAGTACGTAACGATAGGTCAATGAGTCAATGACTCAATATGGTAAAAATACCGTTAAAAATCTTGCATGTTTTATTCAACTTAATTTTAATCTTGGCATTTTCAAGTCATATTTTTTTTTGAGCAAATTTTCAAGTCATATTAGGTATACGCTTATCTTGATCTTTATCATTAAATTCATTTTAGTTTCATATTTGGGCACTCATCTAATATATCATATGATCCATTTAATAAGTTTTGTTCTTTTCATAACTTGTGTAAGTACGTGCTTATTGTAATGACACTACATGTGGAATTTAATATGCAACAGATGCCATACAGAGTGTAAACTGTAGTGAAATAATACACGTAATAACCGAACCATATTTAATGGTTATATCTGGAGTACTATTTTATCATGGTTATTTTTTTTTATCTCCAAAAGTCAAAATCAAAACAACCAAAAAAATCTGATCAGTAGAATAAATACTGTCCCATCACAAAAATGACTCCTGTTCTGCAGGAACATATAAGCTCCTCTGCAAAGTACTTTTGTCTGGAAAGTCGGATCTGAGTTTGGTTGGAGTTCGAGATAATGTTTCCGGATGTTGTCCGGGTGGTGTGTTTCCTTTTCAGGCGTCTTGTCACACCTCCTCAAGTTGGCTTCTTGCTGTCTTGCTCTCCGGCGGCTCTACACGCCTGTGTTAGATTCTCATCTAACCCGCGGAATTGCCTTTCTCCGACTCTGCCCCTACCTATTGTTCTGTCTTTCTAGGCTCTTGTACTCTTTTTTTATCATTCCGGCTTGTGTTTGTTTGAATCTGTTAGCCATTTTTGGCTGCCGTTAACGGCCTCTCGGATCACCAAGTCTGTTTAGTTTTCCGAATTCTCACCTGTTTCAAAAAAAAAAAAAAAAAAAAATATAAGCTCCTCTGCAATTCTCACCAAAAAAAATATAAGCTCCTCTGCAAAAGACAACAAAGCCAAAATTTGGCTTCTCTTTACCATTTCCCTTTCACTTTTATTGGTCAAAAGCATTCCAATTAACACTACATAATTCACCCCACATCAACAAAAATCAACCCAAAAAAGGGTCTTTTTCCCACTTTGGGTAAAGTGATTTACCATTTTTTCTAAAACAATAACACACCTTATAAACCATTAACTAAATTTCCTATCTCAAGCACCAACCATCACACAAACTCGATCAAGAGAAGACAAAAACCTTACTTAAGCCTTGACACCAATATCAATTACCATATCTTCACTAAAGCATCTAACAACCAACCAAGCTCATCGTAGCTAGGTACTTCCTCGACCTTTGAATCTACAAAGTTAGAAAAACTCGTTTAAGGAAATACTACAAAAGATGTCCACAAAACCTTTACATTAGTAGATATTTGAATTTAAAGTGCCAAAATTCTATCTCTAAATTTAAGACCTAAAACTAATTAAAAACAAGAAGGGAACTGTTCCGTTTTTGGCGATTTCTTTGTAAACATGTGTTACATGGAAACGGGATCGAAACGGAAATGAAAAAACACATAATTATGTTTTTGGTGTAAAAACGAGTTTCTGAGTTTGCGTATCCGAGTTTCCCTATTTCCATCGGAAACCGGATGGTATCATAGTCGTTGAAGCCTACCACCTAGCAAGAGAGAGTGACGTGTAACTGAAAACTACGACCTCCGCCGGCGATTGTCGGCGTAGTGAGCAAGAGGCACAACCTCGGCGAGCGGAGTAGACATCGGCGTCGGGAGCGGGGAGCTCCGGCAGACGGGGCAGGAGCCGTTGAGCCGGAGCCAGGCGTCAAGGCAGAGGAGATGGAAGAAGTGCTTGCAATCGGGCATCATTCGCAGCATTTCTCCGTCGGCGTAATCGGAGAGGCAAATCGGGCACGTCGCCGGCGAGCCCGAGATAGGATCGGCCTTGCCGGCGGCCGAGAAGGAGTACGTTGGGTACGAGTTGATGGCGGATTGGGGGAGGCCCACGACGCCCGGGGAGCGGTTCGGGTTCTCTTCGTCTTCGTTTTCGTCGTTTTCGGAGACGAAGAAAACGCGGGGGAGGAAGACGCCGGAGGAAGTTCGGCCGGCGCCGGCGCCGGAGAGGTGGTGGTGGCGGCGGCAGCAGAGGTAGGAGGAGAGGAGGAGGGTGGAGAGGAGGACGAGGAAGCCGAGGGCGATGGCGATCGCGTAGCCGAGGCCGAGGGTGGAGAGGGCGGCCGACGGTGGCGGAACGGCGGCGGCGATCGGAGGGAGTGAGGTGGAGTTGGTCATTGGAGGGAAAAGGGGTGGAAATGAGGCCTCATTTTGTAAGAGGGACAACATAAAAGAGGCTTGTTTTTTGAATTTTTAAAGGGTACAAAGAATATGATTATTTTAACATAAGTTTTGGATTAATGAAAGTGATTTTGGATGAATAAATTAAAAAAGTTTGGTTTGAGACTTATTGAGAGGGAAAGGTGGGTGGGGTTTGAAATGTGGGCATTAAATTTCGTGCAATTGATTGATAGGGTTGGAGCACCCATATGCATTTAATTTTGGGGTTTGATGATTGAGATTTAAGTTTGGAGCTAAACTGTTTAAGTACTTAAAACATGTAAAGAATTTCCAGAATGATACATGCACATGGGATTATTTCATACAACAAGGAATTATTCTAAGAAAGCAATTAGCTTTGTGTACATTCTAAACTAAAGACGACTGTTGAACCAACTTTCAACCGAGTAAGTGTGTTTGGTGATGAAAACCCACCACCATTGCACTAAATATGCACTAGACCAAAGTGATGAATTAGGTGAATTTGTGAATCAAACACATAAGCCTAGACTAATCTAAATTTTCTACTAGTACTATTTAGGTGTAATCCATTTCATATTTTTACTAAAACATGATCGATCGGGTTATTTTAAAATTACATAAAGTTTTTATCTATTAATATAACTAAAACAATAAAACTAAGTCTCACATATTTTAGACTCAGACTAAACCGTAACTTCGAGTAAAATCTACAAATATGTTTCGAATCCGTGACCTAATGACCATGGAAATTATTGCATACGTATCGTTTTGCTAATGAAGCTTGATGCAAATGGTCTTTGATTGTGTATGATTAGTGTAGGTGGGTAATTTACCGCCATAAATAAGGATAATATTTCCGCCAACCAGTTAAGCATATCTAATAAATATCTTTATTAGCCTATTAAATCCTGGTAGTTATCCAATAGTTGGAAGATTCTATCCTATTTTAAGAAGATAGAATTATTAATTGGGCTTCAAGGAAGAAACCCTAACCCTCTCTCTCCACTATAAATACATGGCCTGGCCATGTGGAAAAGATATACAAGAACTACCCTAGAGGGGCTGATAATCGCTCGCCCTGACTCTAGAGGGGTTGATCATCGCTTGTGATCGCCCTAGCCCTGCGCCTCTCTCTACTGTTTACCCTTGCGAATACTCTACTGACTTAGGCATCGGAGGTGGATTAGGGGGTCCCCGCCCCCTTTGTCCATTGTTTTGCAGGTCATTGAAGGTGAAGGAGGCTTGGAGAAGAAGGACATTAAAGAAGGAATTGAGACCTGTACACCGACATATTTTGTAGATTTGAATTGTGGATACAACAAGTTGTATAAAAGTGAATTTGTAGTTTGTCATGTTCACAAATATTCCAAGCTTAATTAGAAATAACATGTATCCAATTTACAACACCAAATGCATGAATGAACCTAAATCACAAGTAAAGTGGGTGTAGAAAAAACTACAGATCTTTGACTTCAAACTGATGATGCACTTCAATCATTTAGTTCCTTAATTTGTACAACCTGTCAATAACACCCTACAACAAGGAACAGTAAAACCAAAAATGTTAAGTTCCATATTAAAATTAATATAATCTAGGATATTATAGATTAACAAGTGTGGATATAAAAAAAAAAAAAAAAACTAAACCTTGTAATGCTTAAGCAATTGAGGCCTCTTCTTCTTAAATGTTGGTGTTATAAGATCACGCTCCATATCAAATGGAATAGGATCAATATGCACAGCCTTAACGAATTCAAACCCTTTCAACTGCAAAATGATCGAATGTAATTATAATACATTATAACACATTCTATTGCATTATAGTTAGACACACCTTATAACACACCTTATAAGTATCAAGGGTGTGTTTTGATCACACCTTATAACACATTCTATTCTATTCTAATACAAGATAAGCTGTTGCAAGGAGCAATCCCAACACACACTCAAGTGACCTGAGTACCTTTGAGTATGAAGTTAATAAAGAAAAACATTTACCTTGTTTTCTCTAGCAATGTTGTTGAGTTGCTCAACAATATAAGCCTTTGCTTTTGGATGCTCACACAATTTATTAAATTCCTCATCGACTCCATTTTCCTTAGCCCATGATTGAAGAGCTTGTCGATTGGGATTAACCACAGCAACAAGGAAGGACTCAAAGCTATTTCCGTATATCCATATCTAAAGTTAAAAACACACCATGTTTCAATTTGAAGTAAGAACTATATATACATTAAACCATATGTTTTTGCTAACGTTAATAGAGATAATTACATACCGAATCAATCTCAGAGGACAGACCATATATATTCTCCAAGCTTTCAACTGAAACATACTCTCCTTGTGCAAGCTTGAATATGTTCTTCTTCCTATCAATAACTTTCATACAACCATCAGGCTGCCATTCGCCGATATCCCCTGAAGTTACAACGAGACACCGGATTTAATGCATTAAGTTAAGTTAAATTGCTCTAAAAAACGACTACTTTAATGCATTAAACTTATTAAAGGGTGTCGTCGAAGGCCTAACCCGTGTGAAACCATCCTTCAACCATGGCCTCCTTAGTAAGATCCTCGCGCTTATAATAACCCGAGAAGAGGGTCTTACCACGAAGGCATATTTCCCCGCGTGGGGTGCTCGAAAGAGCATCATAGCCCATCTCCGGGACGGATTCTAGGCAAATGTCGACGTTTGGCGCAGGTGGGCCCACCGTGCCAATCATCGACATTTCATCAGGCTGTGCTACACAAGAAGCTGCACAGCTTTCAGTTAGCCCTGCAACAAAGGATGAATTAATGTACATAGTTCAGCAAGGGTAGCAAAAATAGTTAGGTCTATATATAATAGTGCATTAATTTACTTCACACTCTTTTCTTAGTAGCTTAGTTTCATACCGTATCCTTGAAGAACATGAGCACATGAGACAACTCTAAGAAAAGTTTCAACACTAGGAGCAAGAGGTGCTCCTCCTGAAAGAATTAGGCGCATTTTTCCTCCTAGACCTTGTTTTACCTGCAGTAACAAACTTTTTTTTTACTTAATCTATACATAATCACCTGAATAAGGAGATTGAAGTAAAACAAGATTAATTGCTAGATTCCTATATTGTTACCTTGTTGAAAACTATCTTGTCTAGCTTAGGAGCCGCCTCGTCGTGTTTATAGCCTTGATTCATATTGTATAGTTTACTGCAATGATACAAAAAAAGTTACAAACTTGAGATGGTACTTGTAAGTTTATATAGTCTAATCCTAGATGAAAAAGTGATAATCTGGTCTTAGTAATAACTTACTAGTAATATGCCATGTTGAATACGGCTCGCTTAAGGAAGCTCCCTGAAGAAACCTTCTCCAACAAACCTGAGATAATTTGCTTTAATGACAATTACACTAGCTTAATAAGTAAGTATAAGTACTTCATTTTACCTGAGTAAATTCTGTCCAATACTCGCGGAACAGCGCAAAGGATAGTTGGTTTCAACACATTGATGTCTTCAAATAGCAATTTGACATCCTAAGAACACAAATAATGTTCAAAGTGCTCAGCTCAAAATGTCATTTGGAGAAACAGAATTGTACAAAAAAACACGAAATTTGACTTACACCGCGCCAATATCCAATCGAAGCACCAGCAGAGATCAGTAGTTCTTCTAGCACTCTATCGAAAATATGCGCCAAAGGAAGGTAGGAGAGATACACATCATTCTCTTTGAGCTGTTCCAATTTCCATATGAATGTACCATTTTAGTGTAAGACTTGGAACTAAAAGTTATAAGTTTTTCCTTGTAAGAAAACTATTTTTTGTTTACCTCTTGATTGATGTCCTTCAATGAGTAGTTGATCCCAGATACAACAGTGACAATGGTTTCATTCGAAATCATCACTCCCTTAGGCTCGCTTGTAGTGCCACTCGTGTACATGATCGTGCAAACGTCGGTTTTTTGTTTCGTAGGAAGCTCGAATGTTTGATCTTTTCCCTGTTTATGTAGAAGAGAAAAAATAATCATGTAGACAAATTCACACAAGCTATGAAGTTGTCATATGTCTAACAAGAACCCAAAGAACTTACCAACAGTAAAAATTCATCCCAAGAATAAATTGCCAGATTGAATGTCTTAGCAAGCTCTCTTTGTTGAGGCGTAACGTTACCGAAACTCACAAGTGCTACAATAAGCATAAAAGGATGTAAATTCATTAAATGTGATGTCCTTGATAGATTGCATAAGGTAGAAGATTTTGCAGCTTACTCTTCAGGAATTTTGTTGTTTTTGGCAATGTCTTGAACACCTACACAATGTACAATTTGAAGTTTAAAGTTAGCTGAGCAAAGCACAACAACAAACCGTGGCATTCCTTTTAAGAATATTGCACGGTATAAATTCTATACTACCTCTGAAATCTTTTTCTCTTCCACAAATGCAATTGACACCTCAGCATGACATAAGATAAACTCAACTGCACCAGCACCTATCACATCAACAAAGAATTACTTGTGCAAAACTGATCAAAACTGACAAAAAATGTACATAAATGGATGTTAGCTTAGAAGGTGAAATGATAGAAGAAGGGAAAAAACAGTACCAAGGGAATCATACAAAGGAACACAATACAACCCATGAGCATTGCAAGCCTGCAAAGGTTTTGTTGTTATCGTAGTACTAACAACTTGAATATACATAAGAGCAAACTGTCAAGAGATCAGGACTTTACTTGCATACTTATGACCCAGTTTGGACAATTTGTGCCATAAATGCCACATCTTCCACCCTAAGCAGAAAACAACAAAAACAAATCTTTAGTATTGATACAACAATCAATTCCTATAACAGAACAAACTCTCGGTTCGTACTGGGTTGACTCCGGATGCGCGAATGGAAGCTCCGACTCGCAACACAATGTCGTAAACATCCTTGTACTTCAACCATACATATTTTCCTTCCTAACAAAACCATCATACAAGTATGGATGAAGGAAACTTTCATAACATGTTATAACTCATCCTGACAAAAGTTCAAGTAAAGGCAGTATGCACCTTTTCATCATTGGATTGACGATGATAGCCAAGCATCGAGTTGTTAGGAAATTTCTCCACTGCCTTACTGCATTCATTTAGAAAGATGTTATATAAGAAAGATTTTATACAACATTTTGGTAAAAAAAGAAAAAAGAAAGTTTTGCAATGTATGAAAACCTGAAGATATCCCAGCAAGTTTCAAAGCCTGGAAGCAAAGGAGGAAATCCATCTTTAGCTATAACATTCCGGTAAACGGGCCCAGTCGACGGCTTCCCGTTGCTCGCCTCCGTCGCCTTCTCCACCTCCACCACAAACATTTTATCAGAACCCATTTTTCGTTTTACCTTCTTCAAGATTGAGCTGAATTTGGTTGAGGTAGACTTTGTCGATCTCTGAGATAAGTAAATGTTATATCATGAATGCCCTTGTTTATATATACATATGAAAAATGATGGGTAGCCTGTTTGAAAAGCTAGGGGGTTTCTTAGAAGGATTTCATGCTAGAAAGCAAGTTTTGGTGGCCAAAAGCTGACTAATTACTAGCGTTACGTTTGATCACCTACGTTTACCTAACGGAGCAATATGCTCACAAATTCAACGTAAAAGTTGCACCTCTGGCTAGCTACAATTTGGACCTTAATCTCGATATAAAAGTAATTCATTCGAGCATTTATTTACACAAATAAACCTGTATATGCTGTGATATTTTACATGTTCTTTTCGTGAGATGTCACAGAAGAGACAGATCTTCTACATCTTCAGAGAAAGTACATGAATAAAAAAGGAACAACTATAATGTTGATATCTATTCCAGTTCACAAATCTTACTTCATCTTGGACCAGATAGAACAGAGGCCGAAACTGACGGTGAATCAAAGGAACTAGTCTTTGTGCAGTTTTCACTGTAAGTAGATTCCAGTTCCATAACTAACATGTTCATCTGTCCTTCCAATTCCTTCACCACATTCGACATCGTTGGCCGTCTTGACGGATCTTCATGTAAGCAACAAATTCCAACCCTTACAATCTTCTCCACCTCTTCTCCATTTCCATCCATTTCTTGATACAACCCTTCAACTAAGTCCAACAACCGATTCGCCTCTGCCTTCTTCTTCACCAAATGGACTAAGAGAGCATTTCTACTCTCATCTTCTTCTTCGTCGTCGTAATATACAGAATACTCCAGATTCCTCCTTCCATAAACAATTTCTAGCAAGACCACTCCGAAGCTATAGACGTCTGCTTTTTCCGTGATCCTTCGACTCAGCCATTCTGGCGCCAAGTATCCTCGGGTTCCCCTCATTTGGGTCATCACAAAGCTTTCCTCTCTGTCTATTAGCTTTGCAAGTCCAAAATCAGCCACTTTTGCGTTGAAATTCTCATCTAGAAGTATGTTTTGAGGCTTAATGTCAAGATGGGCGATTCTGTGTTGGCATTCTTCGTGTAAGTAAGCAAGCCCCTTGGCAATCTGAAGGATGATCTTCTTCCTTGTGTTCCAACTAAGAAAAGTAGATTTCTCCGGTTCTTGTTTTCGGAATATCCACTTATCTAGAGACCCGTTACTCATATGCTCATACACTAAAAGCCTGTGAGCATTTTCGTCGCAAAATCCAATCAGCTTCACTAGATTGACATGGTGTATGTTTCCTAGTGTCTTCACCTCGGCTACAAACTCTTTCCTCCCTTGGCCAAGCCGATCCAGGCGCTTCACTGCAATTTTGATTCCATTTACTAAGTTCCCCTCATAGACTGTCCCGAAACCTCCCCCTCCAAGCTTCCTCTTCGGGTCAAAGTCACCGGTAACCGACTTAAGCTTACTATAACTGAATCTTCGTAGCAGGCCCCCTAATTGCTCTGCCGAATCTTCCTCCCACTCGTCTCTAAGCCTTCTTTTCTTATATCTCCTTGAAAGAGCCCAAAGCGTAGCGGAAACAGCGATTGCCACTAGTATAGCAAGAACGACACACAGAGTTATGAATATCTTCACTTTCATGCCTACTATCAAATGTTGTGTAGGAGTCCCGGAATCCGATCCAGAAGTAGGATTCTCAAAGTCATCAATACTTGCAGAGGCAGCTTCAAAAACACTCTCGTTCGCCACTAGCATGTTTCCACTAACATTAACTCTGACAGAGGACCGGAACTTCAGCATCATCCCAGTAAGGTAATTGTTGGAAACATCGAACACTTCGAGCCGAGGCAACGAAGTGAGACTCTGAGGTATGCCACCAAAGAATGCATTATCATTCAAGTACAAATCTTGCAGGGCTGTCAAGTTACCAAGAACACTAGGAATATAGCCTTCCAACTTTTGACCCGCCAAGTTAACAGAAGACACATTCCCACTCCCATTGCAACCAATGAACTTCCATTTGCAAGCATTCTTACCCCTCCATTCATCCATCAGACCACTCGGGTATCCCAAGGCCGTCATAACACCAAGCAGAACAACCACCTCTTCATCACAACGAACTCCGGGCTCATCTGAGCAGAAGTGGCTGGTGTTCCCAATCTGAACCTGAACTTTTGATGAGAAGTTCGGGTACGGGCCGAACAGATTGTTGTTCTGGAGTGAGACGTTGAGCAGATTGGGCAGGGAGGTCAACGAAGAAGGGACTGTTCCGAGCAATTGGTTATCACTCAGCTGAAGATCGAAGATCTCAGTGCAATTGGAGAGGTCAGGAATTGAACCCGAGAACGAGTTGTCGTTGACCCAAACCTGAGCCAGCTTGGTCAACGTGGCGAGGAAATCGAGGGAGCCGGAGAGGCCCGTTTGCTGATGGTCGAGCCATAAAGTTCGGATCTTGAATCCGTAGGAGGAAGGCTCCTGCCAGATGGTTCCGGTGAGCCGATTGTGTGAGAGTCTCAGGACCTGCAGATTCGGGGCCCAGAAGAGGGAAGGGAGGGAGCCGGTCATGGCGGTGTTGATCGCTTCGAAGACGGTTAAATTAGGGCTTGTGCTTGGGAAAGAGAACTCCCATGGGAAGAGATTAGGGTTTCGGTTGAGGGTTAGGGTTTGGAGGCTCGGAAGGTTCTGGAAGGCGGAGGCGGGGACGGAGGAGAAGGAATTGGAGTCCAGATGGATGGTTGTGAGGGAGTTGAGGTTGGAGAGGAGAGGGATGGGGCCGGTCAGATTGTTGGATTGGACGGAGAAATGGGTGAGGTGGGTCAGGGAGGTGAGATTTTCCGGTAGGGTCCCGGCGAGGGATTTGGAGGAGAGGTCGATGGAGGTTACACGTGGCGGTGATGACGTGTCGCAGACGACGCCGGACCAGTTGCAGAAGGAGTCGGAGGCCGACCAGGAAGGCGACGGAGACGGAGAGAGGGAGGAGCGGAGTGCCAGCATGGTGGATGTCTCGTTGGAGCCATTTGATGATGATGAGAGGATGATGAAAGAGTATGAGATTAGTATAGGGATTGATCTGAATTGTTTCATGGTGAAACAATTTTTGTGGTTTGAAGAAGAGCTGAAGTTGTGAGTTTGTTGTCATCAATGGAGACTTCTTGATCATTTATTTTTGTTGTCAGTCTCCAAAATTGACCGTTTTGTTTGTTGAATATTGTTGCACTGTTTCTTCAATGTTTGGAGTGCTGACCAAACAACTACAGTACTATGATAAAAAGAAACAAGAAATGGGCCATATGCTATATTGAGGAAGAGGTTGAAGATGGTTTTTCAAGCTTGTTGAAATTAGTTTGCAGATTAAATTGAATTCAGTAAGGAGAAGACAGAGATGAGAACATGCTATATACTGTAATTGCCTTGAAGGAAGAATGATCAAAGTGACTTAACGACACAATGGTACATCACCTCTCTTTGTATATAAACAGAAAGAGCCTGAACAGAATTTGTTATAAATTATACTTATGTACAATTGGATCTTAACTCAGGAGAAAAGAACAGTTTGGGCAGCCATGAGGTTCCAAGAACCTAATCATCAAGGCCATGTAAACTCGACATGGCGTCGTCTGAATCACTAGAATCCCTGTACGACGAGTAGGATGGACGGTGCAATGAGATCCGCTTAGGCTTTCTGCCGTCCCCAACTAACTGGGGCTTCTTGATTGATGGGCGGTTTTTTGACAAAGAGTTGGAGTTGACGACTACACATCCCTCATTGCTCTTTTTGGCTACGAATCGAGGGATCTCCATCGTCTTGGCTGTAGCCAGCACCTCTGGCTTGTTGCATGCACTTTTAGTCCGAGGGCTGAGTTTGCGACGCCCAGATTCAGGATCCTTACAAAAATTAGCGCTCTTCCCAGCAACTTTAGAAGGTTTGCACTGTTCAATAGTATTGGAATAAGTTACAAGATGACCCATGTTGCATCCTTTCAGCTCAGCCATTAGAGGACACTCTTTGTTGTGAAGCTGTTCCCAGTGATCTCTCTGGCATTTCTCTGAGCTGAACATAACAAATTGACAACAAAAATCTCACATTTTCATCATTGAAACAAACATGTTGGGCATAGTAGTAATTAATAACACAGCAGAGCAGGATATGTAATGTACCAGTAGGCAACAGCTCCGCATTTGGGGCAACGCTTAGTAGCAGAAGAGTAACAAACTGTGCAGTAGTGCTCGGCCGAGTACGACTCCATCTGATTGAAGGCTACGATCAGATCAAACTCTTTCGCTCTGGCCGCCTTCAGCCGATATCTTCGTAGGACTAAAGACATGGCGCGTGGAAGGTGCAAGACCGCCAATAGTACCAGGTACACAACAGCCAACAATTCTTTGTGCCTGACCCGGAAGGACTTGAGGAATGACTCCAAGTATTGGAATTGGACGGCCATTTCCAGCTGACCAGCGACTGTCTCTGTGAGTAAGGGTATCAAAACGTTGAAAGTGCGTACCGATACTAGACAGGAAATGAGATGCTTATAACAAGTTAACAAGCTTCAACTCCTTGAAGACTTTCGAACTATCTCGCTTGTTTTGCAGAGTACTTGGGCTGCTAAATGCTTTGTCAAATGCTATAATTGCAGAGGTACATGGATGGGAAATATGCCAATGGTGGATGCCTCCATGTACGAGTGCTTTATAGTGCTTGAAATGTTGAATGTTCCAATTCCCATGACTTTTCAATGTACGTACATAGTCTTCGTATGTAAGGCCAAGGTCCATCCTGAATCCGTCCAAGTCTTGCACTTACTCGTGCATGTCAAACTTTTATATCACTCACTTGGAATCCGTCCAAGTCTTTATATCACTCACTTCTTTTACTTTCGCCTGGTGTGGTATTTTCACATCGAAAGAAGTCGAAGCTTATGCAATTACTGTGTAAATTGTAATCATTTTTCACCTTCCTCAAATGCTCACACGTCTTTAAAACTCAACCTTAGCCAATAATTTTAGCAAGAATATATCCTGTTTTAGCTGTTTGTGGATCATTACTCATCTTCTTCCTTGTAGGGGTACGTGGGTTTTTTCATCTGTAACATTGTACTTACGTACATGGTTTTGCAATTGTATACATTACTTCAATTTTCTTACAGCGATTTTCAACAAAAATACACCGGCTCAATTACATTTTAAATACAGTTTTACTGCAAAACTCAGCATAATTTCAACGGTAGCTGGAGTTAAGAGGCTTCACATAGGCTTCTGGGTATCCTCGTCGTCGATTTTATCCCACTCTGCTCCATCCATGACACATCTTTAATTTCTCCCAACTAAGGGACATTTTTTGATACCCAATACCCTGAATCTACCTAGGCATTGCATTTTATCTCTCTGAGGCAAAAAACCTCATGTTGTTGCATTCCCAAATCCACAATTTCTGGATGTCTCGTTGGCGCCATTTGATGATGATGATGATGATGATGTGAAGATGAAGAAAGAGTATGAGATCAGTATAGGGATTGATCTGAATTTTTCCATGGTGCAACGATTTTTGTGGTTGAAGAACAGCTAGACTCCGTCGTTGAGCTCCACCTGGACTCTAACACCTTCTCTTCAATGGGTGGTGTCCCGTACAGTTCCAACCTCCAAACTCTCACCCTAAACCACAACCCTCTTCTTCAATGGGAGTTCCCTTTTACTCAAGGCTGCCCTTTTCGGCCCTTATCCTAATTTCTCCGCACAAGCTAAGGTTGAGCTTGGGAACATCAGCAATTTCTGTTCAGATAAGCCCGGAGTTGCTTGTGATGAACAGGTTGGTGTCCTGCTTGATGTTGTCGCCGATATGGGATATCCAGAAAGCCTAATGGACGCGTGGAAAGGCAACAATGCCTGCAAATGGCGGTTCATTGGTTGCCACCATAACGCGACAAGTGTTACAACTGTCAACATGGCAAGGCAGCAGTTTGAGGGTGACATTCCTCGGTCTCTTGGTGATTTGACAACCTTGATTGAGTTGCACTTGAATGATAGTGAATTCTCTGGCGACATACCTCAGTCTTTGGCTTCGTTGCCTCACCTCAAAGTGCTCAATGTTTCCAACAATTATCTTACTGGGACGGTGCCCAAATTCCGCTCCTCTGTCAGAGTTTATGTTGATGGCAACAATTTAGTCGCGGATCAGACTGTTTTTCAAGCTGCCTCTGCAAGCTTGGAAGACCCTGAAGATCCTAGCCCGGGATTGGATTTCAGTAGCCCTGCTGCGCATACCAGCTCGATATTAGGCATGAAAGTAAAGACTTTCGTAGCGGTGTGTGTCGCTCTTGCTACACTAGTGGTACTCACTGCTTCGGCTTTGATATATCTTCTTACAAGGAGATATAAGAAAAGAAGGCACGGAAATGAGTGGGAGGAGGATTCAGCGGGGCAACTATGGGACAAAAATGCCTCTGATAAACGGGAGGTAGAATTAGGCGGCTTGCTAAGAAGGTTTAGTCATGAAAATCTCAAGTTAGTCACTGGAAACTTCGATCCGAAGAGGAAGCTTGGAGGGGGAGGATTCGGGTCGGTTTATGAAGGGAATTTAATAGACGGAACCAAGGTTGCGGTGAAGCGTTTAGATCGGATTGGCCAAGAAGGAAAGAGTTTTTAGCTGAGGTGATGACGCTAGGCAGAATCCACCATGTCAATTTAGTGAAGCTGATTGGATTCTGTGATGAAAATGCTTATAGGCTTCTGGTGTACGAGCATATGAGTAATGGGTCTTTAGATACGTGGATCTTCCATAAACCAGAACAGCAAGAATCTTCTTTTCTTAGTTGGAACACAAGGAAGAACATCATCCTTCAGATCGCCAAGGGCTTGGCTTACTTACATGAAGAATGCCAACAAAGAATTGCCCATTTGGACATAAAGCCTCAAAACATCCTTCTAGATGAGAATTTCAATGCAAAAGTGGCTGACTTCGGGCTTGCAAAGCTAATAGACAGGGAGGAAAGCTTCGTGATGACTCAAATGAGGGGAACCCGAGGATACTTAGCTCCCGAATGGTTGAGCCGCAAAATAACAGAAAAGGCAGACGTCTACAGCTTCGGGGTAGTCTTGTTAGAAGTTGTTTTTGGCAGGAGGAATTTGGAGTACTACAAAAATCATGAAGAAGGCGACGACGAAGAAAGACCTAATGGCCTACTAGTTCATGTGGTCAAGAAGAAGGCAGAGGCGAATACATTGTTAGACTTGTTTGAGGGATGCTATTGGGACATGCATGAAAATGGAGAGGAGGTAGAAAAGATGGCAAAGTTTGCAATCTGTTGCTTACATGAAAATCCTACAAGACGATCGACTATGTCGAATGCGGTGAAAGCATTTGAAGGACAGATGAACATGGTGCTTATGGAATTGGAATCTAATTGTAGTAGCAATTGCACAGCCTCATCCTGCCCAATGGGATCATCTGGGTCATCCTCAGTTTCAGCTTCTGTTTTATCCGGTCCAAGATGATGTTAATTGCATTGTCCAGGTAAAATGCACCTAGAAATAATAAATTATAATGTGGATTGTTTTTGATGTGTCAAATATTTTGTTTAAATCACTAATGTTTCATTGTTTCAGAATATGTAGGTGGGATGATCTCCAAAGAGGCCAAAAAGACTCTTGCTTTCATTGAACCTCCTCTAGCTCTGATTCTTAAACAATGTATTATGAAAACTTTATAGCTGGAACTTTTAAAGTTTTATTTTTTTTGAAAAGGTAAAAATTGGGAAATCTCTATAGAGATCAAACTACAACATCCTTTCAAATCTGGATGGTTCACAATGTGTTCAATAAGGTGATTATGACCCAACTTTGCAATTTTATTGCCCAACAATAAGCTGGAACTCTTAAATTGAATTATATTCTACAGGAGCAACTATTTTGGTTGGATTTATTACTTTTCGCTTTGTTGGGTAAATTTAGGCGATCAAATATAGCATATAGCACTTAACCTGATCAAGAAGACAAGCAAAAATAAAAGAGTCAGAGACTTCAAATTCCCAAGCATCACTTGTAGGATGAAACTGATTTTTCTACCTGAGACTCAATAAAGTTTATCGTAGGCTAGCGGCCAATCCACACCACTAATTATGCCACATTACAGTGTAATAATAGTATTTGTAGATTGAACACGCTTAGAAGACCTCTCTTTATATATATATACCGAAAGAGGTTCAACAGAATGTGTTAAAAACTAACTAATATGTACAATTGGTAACCACATCACTCAATTTACAACTTGAAAACAGAAGTCATGCTAGTTAGTGTGGGCATCTGGTATGTACTGTACTGAGCATCTGATCTCCAGCAAACACAGGACAAACTCATCACTTATATATACACACTTAATTGGCAGAGCGCCAATCAATCAAGACCGTGTAAACTGGACATGGCGTCGTCTGAATCGCTAGAATCCCCGGACGACGAGTAATCTGAATGGGGAGATGGGATCCGCTTGAAATTAGTTGCAGGACTGAGTTTGCAACGCCCAGATTCAGGGTCACCCTTGTAATTAGCGCTCTTCCCAGCAACTTTACAAGGTTTGCACTGTTTAATAAGATTGGAATAAGTTGCAAGATGAGCCATGGTGCATCCTTTGAACTCAGCCATGAGAGGACACTCTTTGTTGTGAAGCTGTTCCCAGTGAGCTCTCTGGCATTTATCAGAGCTGATCGAACATAACAAATTGGCAACAAAAACATGTTGGGGATAGAAATAATTAAAAACACAGCAGTAGAGCAGGATATGTAATGTACGTACCAGTAGGCAACAGCTCCGCAATTGGGGCAACGGCTTGTAGCAGACGAGTAGCAAACTGCACAGTATTGCTCGGCCGTGTACGACTCCATCTGATTCAAGGCAACAAACAAGGCAAACTCCTTTGATCTGACCACCTTCAATCGATGCCTCCATCGGATCGTAGATATGGTGGCTGGAAGGTGCAAGGCCGCCAATAGTATCAGGTACACAGCCAGCACGATCAAGAGATAAGCGAATAACGATGAACGAGGACACCAATTAAAGTATTGGAATTGGACGGCCATTTCCAACTGACCAACGTTTGTTTCTGTGAGTAAGGGCATCAAAGCGTAAAAATGCCCAATACTACACAGGAAATGAGATGCTTATAACAAGTTAACAAGCTTCAACTCCTCGAAGAGCGTCATACAATCATTCCAAACATTCAGCTGGCGTCTGTGTGCAATTCAAGTTGGCTTAGGAATTTAAGAAGCGGGAATTGAAGGTGTATGAACAGATTAGAAGAAGCAGGAATTTTTTTAAATCATCAATGGACAGGAAAATTGCGTGCTCGAGTGCTTTTAAATTTATTTTGATACGAGTAAACACCAAAATCGCAGTCAATCGATGAAGCAATATAGAGAGTGATGAGTAATTCTACGGAAAAGGGAGTTGTGGATAGAGGAAGAAATTTGTGTGATTGGAATGTATTTATATTAGCGCCCCTCTCTATTGGCATCTTCGCAAATCGCAAGGCATCTTCGCATCTGCATATTCCATGTTTTTTATGATTTATTGATTTTATGCGCAAAAACCACCCCTTGAATCTTTATTTTTGCATAAAAAAATCATCCTTTAAATTCATATTTGTAGTGAACCACCCATTAAATATAAAAAGATGCAAGAAACCACCCATGGTATTAAATTTTGTAAGAAACCACCCATTATATATATAAGTTGCTCAAAATCACCCATTGAGAATTTTGAACTAAATGTGAAAGCGAGTAGATCTAAAAAGTGATTTTATACATTTTATACTTAATAATATTAGTAATAGCTTCTACATGTTATAAGAATATATACAAAATAATTTATGATGTGAATATGCATATATTCTCTACTTAGGGAAAAATAATAAGAGTAAATATAATAAAACCATATAAAGAGTATGTGATGAAACTTTTTATGTATACTTACTAGCCCTGTCAAAAGCTGACCCGACCCGACCCGAAATTTATGGGTTTCAACCCGAAAATTTGAACCCGAAACCCAATTTGAACCAAAACCCGGTAAACCGAAAATTTCTGGGTTAGGGTCAGGTCAAACCCGCTGGGTCAAGAAATCTATAAAGCGGAAAACTTATTTTAGAATACACTCTAATATAATGAAATGACAGATTGATGGGTAATTGTGCACCCAAAGGTTTTAATTATATTACAATATATAAAATTTATTTTAGAAAATTATGATATATTTATTATTAAAATATTTAAAAATAATATTTTGTTATTATATTATATTATTTAAATAATATTTTATTTAAATTTTGGTCAAAAAATTGATACTCTTGACCCGTTGGGTTGATCCGACCCGACCCGAAAACTCGAAGCGACCAGACCCAGTTTGACCCGTAACCCGATTGACCTGAACCCGGACTCAACCCGAATCCGGAACTACCCGACCCGAAAATTCTGGGTTTCAACCCGAAAATTTGAACCCGAAACCCAGTTTGAACCCGAACCCGATAAACCCGAAAATTTCTGGGTTAGGGTCAGGTCAAACCCGTTGGGTCAAGAAATCTATAAGGCGGAAAACTTATTTTAGAATACACTCTAATATAATGAAATGACAGATTGATGGGTTTGTGCACCCAAAGGTTTTAATTATATTACAGTATATAAAATTTATTTTAGAAAATTATGATATACTCCCTCCGTCCCTATTTGTTTGTTCAGTATTTCACTTCGGGCGTCCCCTTTTGTTTGTCCACTTTTCATTTATATCCACTCTTTTACCCTCATTATTCCACTCTCTTACCTACTTTATTTCTTTTCACCCAAATCAATCACATCTTTTACCCATACTATTCAACTCTCTCACCTACTTTATACCAACTTTTCCCAACTACCAATACTATTTTATACCATTCTTAAAACCCGTGTAAATTGTCCTTTTGGACAAACAAATAGGGACGAAGGGAGTATTTATTATTAAAATATTTAAAAATAATATTTTGTTATTATATTTTGTTATTTAAATAATATTTTATTTAAATTTTGGTCAAAAAAATTGATACTCTTGACCCGTTGGGTTGATCCGACCTGACCTGAAAACCCGAAGCGACCCGATCAAGTTTGACCCGTAAACCGATTGACCTGAACCCGGACTCAACCCCAATCCGGAACGACCCGACCCAAACCCGCCCGACCCGACCCGATTGACAGGTCTAATACTTACTCTATTATGTCAAACAATTTATCCATATCCTAATTCATTTTTACATTATTTGAGCATTTTAAAACTAGCATAATCAAATCAAGACCAAAATATATAATCACTATTTAAATCTACTTATTTGCATAATTTTTTGTAATTCTCAATTTGGCGGGTGACGTTGACTGAGCAAACTTAAAACTAAGTGTGTGTTCGGCAAAAGCTTATAAGAGCTTATTGGAGCTTATGATAGCTTATGGAAATAAATAAGCTTCTAAAGAGGTGTTCGGCAGGATTAGATTATGATAGTTTATTTTAGGCTTAAAACATATGTAGACACCTTAATTTGTCCATTTTAGTCAGTTAGACACCTCACCTTCAAAACGTAAACATTGAACACCCGAACTTTCTAAAAGCTACCTATTGAACACCTGTTGGCTGACATTGTGATGTTGTGCACTACACGCGCGCCACGTCACTTGCACATGGCGCCACATTATTTACACATGGCGCCACGTCATATTATTAATAATAAAATAATATTTTATTTAAATAATATTTAACTAAGAAATTTTATTTAAATAAATTTCCAAAATAGTATTTTATTTAAATAATAAGTTTAATAATAAAATTTTATTATTTTATTTATTATGTAATACAAAAATTCTATTATTTTATTTATTATATAATAAACAATTTCTATTATTTTTTATTTTATTTAATAATAAATTTTATTATTTAATAATAAATTTTATTATTTTATTACTAAGTCTATTATTAAATAATAAATATTATCATTTTATTACTAAGTCTATTATTTAATAATAAATATTATTATTTTATTACTAATTTTATTATTTAATAATAATAAATTATTATTTTATTACTATGTTTATTATTTAATAATATACTTTTATTATTTTATTACTGAATTTATTAGTTAATAATAAAATATATTATAATTTCTAACAAATCAAGTGTAACCACTAGGTTTCGGGTTTCAACCTGTTCAGATTCGGGTCAACGGGGGCGTTGTCGGGTCGGGGTTTGCTTAAGAAAAAAATAAAATCTAAAAAGAAATAAAAATATCAAGGTACACATACATATTGCAGACAAAGTTATTTCGGGTTCGAGTTGACAAATTGCAGACAAAGAAATAAAAAATCTCCGGACGGGGGCGTTGTCGGGTCGGGTGATTTCGGGTTCGAGTTGAGTCGGGTTCGGGTCGTAATGGCTCACGGGTCAAGAGTATCGAATTTTTTACAATTATTAAAATAATATTTTATTATAATAATAATAAAATTCAACCCGTTCAGATTCGGGTCAACCGGTCGGGTTTGAATTTTCGGGTTGAAACCCAGATATTTCCGTGTTGGGTCGGGTGGGGCTTGCTTAAGAAAAAATAAAATAAAATCAAAATAGGAAAATAGAAAAAATAATTTTATTATTAAAAGAATTTTATTATTAAAAATATATTTTTTACACGCATAGTGCCACATCAACCAACAGGTGTTTAATAGGTAGCTTTTAGAAAGTTCGGGTTTTCAATGTTTACGTTTTATAGTAACTTACTTTTTGTTATAAATTTAAGTTCCTCATGTCTAGATTATCCAGCTTACGGTAGTTTATTCCCATTTTCTCCAAATTTATGTGGGTCCATACTTCTTATCTTACCCCTTTCTCCATTCTCGATACCCTTTTTCATCATTTTACCCTCTATTTTTATCAACAATGAGCTTGTTTTACCGAACACCCATTAACTAAATAAAAATTGTCTGCTTCTAAAATCAGTTTGAAATTTCAGCTCGAAATATAAGCTTTAGTTACAAAAAACTTCAGTTACCATTTCAGCTTGATTTCAGTTAGTTTTACCGATCAAAACCTAAGTTTAATGGATGGTTTCTGCCAAAGGCTCGATGCCTCGATATGAGTACTTTTATAGTGCTTAGAGCATGTGCAATGGTGAGGATGTTCAATCCTCTTTTGAATTTATCTCACCTTCTATCTAGTTGACACATCACTTTCTCTTTCATTCAACTCATTTTTCACTTTTCCTTTCCTCCTTCCTTTCCTCTTACTCTATTTACCCCCACAGCAAAGGGGATCCTCATTTCATTTTCACCTTTTCTTAATTAATCAATTCTACTAACTTAGTGTCTCAAATTATATTTATTTAACTAATTTAGTATCTACAAAAAAATTATGATAATATAAAAAAAAAAGAATTACTATTGAGACATAAAACTTGATTAATATAAACATATCTTCAAGTAGTATTCTAAAGTATTAAAAGGTATAAAATAAAAATAACATTTATTATAGACATTATGATCCATGGAATAATAAGAAAAAAAAGAATTGTGTAAAAATAAGGTAAATTTGAACTCTTTTTATAGACAAAAAAAAAGTTCTAAACACTAACGAATTTTGTAGTTTTAAGATAATCTCACATTGATTTAATTTTTAGTTAGAAAAATATTAAGTGTAAATTGAAGTGGAAGAAATAAAATGGGTGAATAATTAGATGAACACATGTCAACATATAATTTGAAGTTGTTTCCTCTTTGGCACAAGAGCCAATATGAGTAATCCTTGGTAGAAGGGGGATTACTTTCATTCCTCTTTCAAAAGAGGATCCTCTTATAATTTCTACATCAAAGAGGACATCCTCGTAAAGGAAAGAGAGTGTTAAGAGGATGTGCATTTCTCACCATTATACATGCTCTTACAATATGTGAAATTTTTCGTTCACAAAAAAAAAGTGGAATATTCCAATTTCCATGATTTTTTAATAGTTGTGCAAGTAAACGTCACATGTCAGGCCAACGGCCATTGGACCGTCCAAGGGTATAAATAATAATAAAAAATAAAATGGGCACACGTCCTCTACAATACTTGGTGTATATCTTTGATATTCCACTTTATTATCTATACTATAAGTTAATATTTTTTTTAAAAATAATTATATTTGTATTATAGATGATAATTATCATACATTTGTACATTTTTATGATAAAAAAAGTTATCATTACTATTTTTTACATTAAAAATGATGAATTAATCATCTTTTTGGCTATTAAAAATATTCACTAGAAATTTATATCACAAAAATTCATAAACTACATAAGAACAAACGTTTACAATATGAATATAATTTTTTTAATTTTTTTTATTGTTATTTCATAGCGTAAATAATAAAGTGGGGTACGGAGGTTACACCGAGAGGCGTAGAGGATCTTGATTCGTGTGTGGGAGGATACACCCGGGAAGAATTTGAACGCGCGTGTGAAACGGATTAAAACGCAGAGTTTGGACAATTAAAGGGACAGAATGCCGCGTTTTGAGCCTTTTCGAAGTAGAGGAAGTGTGAGCCAGTGCCACGTGTTGCGTTTCGTGTGGGTCGTGGCCTGCTAATTTCAGCACATGTGGCGCTGTGTATATAAGTTTATTAAGGTAATTTATACATATTAGAAGAAAATAAAAATTATACAAAAATTTAATTGTTGATATATAAAATTCGTAATTAGGCTTTCATAAATTAACTGTTAATTTTTTAATTAAGTAATAGTTGTTAATTACATTATTTAATATAATTTTTATTATAAAAGATTATATATGTTTAATTATATATGAAGAGAGATAAAAATATTAGGAATAGAAAAATCATAAGTAATGGGGTGCATGGATGTGGGTAAAAATTGAAATGGGATGCATAGATGATCTGGAAGAGAGAGAAATCGAAAAAGGGATGGTGCATTGTAATATAGCGAGAGCATGGTTGTGGATGCTCGGGATTCGCTACTTCTATCTCGCCTTTTAGACTCAAATGTCTACTTCTATTTGTCCTTTTAGCCTTTTTTGTCCATTAATTTCCAAATTTATCCTTACACTTTTAATTAAAAACCGCAAAAACTATCCTTTTGGACAAATATTATGGGATGGAGGGAGTACAACTTAATAAATAATTACAAGCACTTATTTAGTGAAAGAGACTTCTTAGAGCATCTTTATCAATAGCACCTCTAACATCCCATTTTTTCTCCATTTTTCCATTTCCTTTCACTGTCACATCATCCAAGCCATGTTATAAATAATATCTCTAGCACTTCAAAAAAAAATTTCCTTTATATTCAATTATAAATATAGCCCCTTCATTTTATAATGAACTTTCTTTAGCCAAATTCCTTATTAAACTTTTTATACTAATGTCATGGATAACTAATCTAACTTATGATCGGCTAAAAACATATCTAGACCCTTGAACTTGTCCCTTTTAATCATATAGACACCCCATCTTTAAAACGGATCTATTAAACACCTAAATTTGACATTTCCCTCCTATTAAACACCTCATGGTTGATCTGGCAATGCGCGTGATATCAGTACGGTTCTACGCGAGTGTTACCCATAAAATGTTGAATTTGGCTTATTTGGAATTTATAATTGAAAGAAAAAGAAAAAGGCAATTGAAATTTATTTTAATGTCCAGAAAAATCCTTTCTCCTACATCCTCCTCTTCCCTGTTCATCATCTTCTTCTTCAAATGTACAGAAACATTGCAAAACAAAATCCTAAAATTCCTACAAAGTACAAACCATCATAAAAAGTGCAGTATCTACAAAACCCCCAAATCAAACCCAAAGTCCTAAATTTTGAAATCCTAAAAACCTAAAATTTTTAATCAATGGAGACAGCACCGCTACCCAAAGTCCCAGAAATTCTGAAATCTCAACAATCAAACTCCCAAATTAGAAGCAAGCCTATCTGCAAATTCCTACACACGTCCAAAACCCCAAATTTCACCTACTAAATTTGGCTTCTTTCCCTCAATTTCATTTCAACTTTTTCATGGATCTGATTTGGGCGATTACCGGATTAAGGGTGGACCGAAACCAGCCGCCGACATATCTAACATTGGCTTCCTCGCCCACGACCATGGACACCACCCCTGCTTCATTAGTGTTCGTAGCCACCACCGTCGGTGACCTAGTCGCCGAATCGTGTGTAGTTTGAAGAAGATGAGGCATCCACTAATTAATCCTTCCCACCCCGTCTTTGTTCTTCACTCTCTTGTCGATTTCGATCGAGCCCAGATCGGAAAACTCAAGTTCCATCATCGATTTAGACAATTACCCACTGCTCTGGTGAGGATTTAATTTCTTTTTGATTTTTGTTTTGCCTTCACTTTAATCGTAAGAGAATCAATTTACATATTTTTCTCTAGGTGACATTAGGTGGATAATAGCTGGCATTAGGTGGCACATTAATGGCATTTAATAAAACATTTTTGTGACACGTCATGCGCGCGTACAATACACTAAACGCAGTTTATCTCAATCAGGTATTTAATAGGTAGGGGTAGACAAGTACAAGAGTTTACAGGTCCGTTATAAAAGTGAGGTGTCTAAGTGATTAAAAATGACAAGTTGAGAGGTCTAGATATGTTTTAAGCCATTTATGATCTATTTAAATTTCTCTCTATTATCACAAACCAACAACTACAAATAAAATATCTTAACATTTTTTAGCCAAAACATAATGCAAATTTCTTAAAAATATATTAGAATAACGCAATCAATAAAATTTCATCAAAAACACAAATTAGAAAGATAGAACGGTTATGATTACTTTTAAAAATACCTCAAAATAGACTTATCATGTGCTAAGCACAATATAGACTAGTAATTTTTTGAGGTAAAAATACCCAAAAATATAAATTTTTTAAAAAATATGTGAAATGTAGTCAAAATGGATGTCTAAATGTATGTCTAAATGTATAGGAAAAAAAACTAGATTTATGATAATTTTTTCAAATTTTTTCAATTGAATTTATACATAGAAATTTAGTTTTTTAAAAACAAATTTAACCACCCATTACCAATAGATATGTGACATGTGGCAAATAACTCTCTTTTCTTGTTGTTGGGCAAAAGAGCATCAATACTTCCTTTTGAAAAACAAGCATCGTGCGCAAAAAAAGAAAAGAAAAACAAGCATCGATTTTTTTGATAAAAAAAAACAACAAGCATCGATGTTAGACCATGAAAACACCTTTTACATTAAACAAGTACTCTAAAAAGAGCATGGGTGCTAGTTTTGCTACACATAAAGACGCTCCTACGAGTTACGACGCCCAAGCTTTCTTCCTTCCATGTTCTGAGGACTTCAACGAGAACTACTCCCTCCGTTTCAATAAACATGTCGTTTTAGCTCTAAAATCTTGTTTCAAAATACATGTCGTTTTACATTTTTAGGCGTTTACTTTACAGATTTACCCTTATAATGATTAGCAGTTTATTAGTAGTGGTTTTCAATAAAGTAAAAAAGTGAGGTAATAATTAGGGGTATAATAGTACATTTAATAGCTTCCTTAATATATGTGGCTAAAACGACATGTTTATTGAAACGGAGGGAGTATTATTTAGTTCTTAAATACGACGTGTGCTAAAGAAAATTTTAGAACTTTGAGAGATCTTTTACTTTTACTTTCGCCTGGTGTGGTATTTTCATCATTGTTGTGCCACTTGTGCCTGAACAAATCATAACGAAAACAAGTTTTAACTACCTACCATAGATTGCTACTTGAAGGATAGACATACAGCCAAGGGACAACCTATAAGCTGTCTGTCGATCATCACTCATCTTCTTCCTTGGAGGTACGTGGGTTTTTTCATGTGTGACATTGTACTTAATTACGTACTGGTTTTGCAATTGTATACATCACTTCAATTTTTTTACAGCGATTTTCAACAGCAATACACCGCCTCAAGTACATTATAAATAAGTTTTACTGCAAATTTTCAGCATCATTTCAACTCGGTAGTTCAAGTTAAGAGGCATCACGCCGGCTTCTTGATATCCTCGTCGTCGATCAAGATCCTGCGGATATGCGCGATTTTATCCCACTCTGTTCCATCCATGACACACCTTTCTCCCAACAAGGGACATTTTTTGATATCCAATACCCTTAATCTACCTAGGCATTGCATTTTATCCTTCTGAGGTAAAAACCTCATGTTTTTGCATTCCCAAATCCACAATATCTGCAGGGATGACATCTCACACACCCATTCAGGAAGAGCCTCCAAACCGTCAAACCGAAACAGGGCTAACCGTTCGAGCTGGGTCAGCTCACGCAGCCACCTTGGTAAAGACCGTAGCTTTGGCCATCCTACAATGTACAAGCTCCTCAAGGACTCCGGCAGCGACCCGATATCAGGAAAGACGGTTAGCTCTTTGTCGAGTTCGCCAACGTCAAGAGAGCCAAGATGAGGCATGGAGCTTGACCAATACTTTGGTATCACCTTCTGCTTTGAGAAGCCGCGTAGTACTAGCTTCTCCAGACGGGTCAGCCCTGCCAGATTTGGAAAGACTTCAAAACTGGGACAGCCTGACAATGCCAGAGTTTTGATGGAGGTACATGTGTCAAGCCCGTTTGGCGGGTGTCTTAGGCTCTTGCATTTTTGAATGACCAACCGGGTTAGAGATACAAGACCGGTTATGTCAGGAAGAGACGTCACGCTGTCGCAATCTTCAACATGGAAAGACTCCAGTGACTGTAATGCTTGCAAGGTCTCGGGGAAAGCTGACAACGCCTTGCAGCTGGATATTTTTATTTCTTGAAGGGAAGTGCAATGCAACAGCTTAATGGAAACAGATGGAGGAAGCTCAACTTTATGGACAGTCAGCTTCTGAAGGGATGGGAAGTGGGTTGGAGCAGTGATCAAGTTGGGGCATTCTTTGATGTCTAGTACTTCAAGACAAGGAAAAGCCAACATTGTTGAGCCCATTGGTGGTGTTGACCAATGTCGCAAATTTCGCATCTTTTGAACTGATAGTTCCTTCAGTTTTGGGAACACATCACCTCTATATAACTTATCACTGTAATAGAAATCAACCCCAATATCTTCTAGGGACATCATCCCACTGATTCTAAGTATCTGCAGAGAAGGTAGATGCCCAAGTGTTGGAAGGCGTTCACATCCTCTGCAATTCAGCAATAATACTGCATTTAAACTGGGAAACCTGGGCATCCAAGATGGGAATGTCTTGTAATTGTAGTTTTCCAACAGAAGTCTCTTCAAGTTAGAATGAGGCTGCAATCCATCTAAAACTGCCAAGTCATTGGCATATTCGCCTTCTTCTGATCTTTCCGTTTTCCAAATTAGTTCAAGTTTGGAGATCTTAGGCCTCAATGAGAGCTTGGATCTCTTGGCATCTTCCTCGCCTTTTATATGCTCGAGTCCTTTAATTGATAGCACACCACCAATCTTCAACAAAGAGCCCAACTCATCCATTTTCCAACCTTCTGCCTGCAGATTCAGCATGGGTAGCTCCTGAAGATCAGTTAGTTGTCCAAAGCCCACAGGTAAGGTAACATGTTTAGTTGTGCTGAGGTGTCTTAAGCTTATCAACTTGGTCATATGGCCTGGTAACTCAATGAGAGAGCCACAGTGTTCAAGTTTTAAGGTCTGTAGATGACCCAGATCTCCTATTGAGTCAGGCAAGGCTTCAAAATGGTTTTTCGACAGATCAAGATACCGTAAATGCTTCAACCTTCCGATGCCTGCTGGAACCGTAGTTAAACCACACGCCAAGCTCAACACGCGCAAGAACTTGATCACACTTCTACTCTCAGGCATCCCACTGAAAGAAAATAGTGACCGTAACTCAAGCTTAGGAACTCTAGGTCGGTCCAACTGATCGGTATGCGTGTTCTTCTCTATTATATGTAAATGTTTAACATATATAGGATCACCCAACTGATCAACAGACTTCACAACCAGGCTTGTACCTTTGGAGATGTAGAGTGCAAGATTGTGCATAAGATCATGCATACGAAGCGTAGTCGCCTCTTCAGAGACAGCATATCTGTCCACCTGCAAAAGATGACGCTGCAACAAGACCTTGACAACTTGCTTGCCATGGTCCTCCATTGTTATCTGTTCAGATTGTTGTAGAAAGCCTTGTGCCATCCAGAGTTGCACTAACATACTTTCTGCGGCAGAGCCACCGTTAGGAAGAGCTACTGAGCAATAAGCAAAGCATCTCTTGGCAGTCTCACTTGGCAGACTATTGAAGCTCAGTAACAAAGAAGGCATCACCATTTCCTTAATGTCACCCAAGTCTGAGCCCCATACATGACTGCTTTCGATTGCCTCCCACTCTTCCTTTTCATCCTTGTATCTCAGTAAGCTTCCCATCGCCTTTATCGCTAAGGGTACACCATTGCACTTACGAACAACTATTTTCCCAACGGCTTTCAACTCCGATTTCTGCTCCGGACTCTTGTTAGCAAATGCTTCTTTCTCGAACAAAACCCAACTGTCACTTTTTGTTAATCTTTCTAGCTCATGAACAAAGGAAGCGCTCATCGCCGACGCGACTTCCCTATTTTGAGTTGTGATCAAGACCCGGGGGAACACAGAACCACCAACTCTTTCTAGTAAATCTTTCATGAACGTCCACATCTGTGCATCCACATGCCACACACCATCAAACACAAGCAAGAGTCTTTTCTCCTTTAAATTGCTGCAGAGTATGTCTTCAATTACACCTGTGTTGGATAAACTGCTACTGTTCTTAGTTACTGACTCAACCATTTCATTCAAAACCCTCTCCCGTGTAAAATCATTAGACACTGATATCCATAATTTCCTCGGAAAATGCCTTTCCACTTTCTTGTTGCAATAAACCCTCCTTCCCAAAGTTGTCTTCCCAATACCTGCCATGAAGAAGAAGGGTAATGGGTTCAATATCATCAAAGCAAACTGATTTTTTTTTTTTTTTTGAATTTCATCTATCATAAATCCTCCATGGATGTTTTGGGGAAAGACTTATAGTTGTATAAGAAAACTCCTGTCCTTTCATGCATCATAAAGTATGATATAGACTACCCTATAGAAGTTGTTAAACCCTTTTCATTCTACCACATACTAGAAGATTCAAAGTGATATAATCATAAGGTCATACCAGAAAAAACAGACACGCATAAAGCGAAAAACAAGCAAACACCTGACATTCCCACAATGGCAACAACAGATAAGCCCTGACGATCCTGGTCACAGCAAAGCTTATTTACAATGGACTCTTCATCTTGCAACCTCCCCACCATGTCAGAGGCCACCACATATGCTCCAACATCTTCAAAACCACCAGGCAACAGCTGCTCATTCTCTAAGAATTCCACTTGCCTGATTCCGATCCTACCGGCTTCCTCATTGATTCTCCGAGCCATGGACAAGAACTTGTTCACCTTGCTCGCAACCCGCAAGCGGAACGCCAAATCAGACGCGAGTGCCCGCAGAAAGCAGCTCCTGCTCTCCACCAGCAACCGGATCGTTCTGTACGACATCTCGTCGAGCACGTTGTCTGCATAATAGGCCGCCTCGTGAACATCCCTCAGCCAGGGGAGCACCAGCTCGTTGTTGGCACCTGACTTGCCACATTGCGCAGGCTTAAGCCTCTCTGCACGCAAGAGAGCCCGCAATTTCGCCAATTCTCGGTTCAGAAGTCGGAGATCCGATTTCAAGCTGCCGAATAGAGCTAGAATGACGCCCCCGATGCCCGAGGATTTGCACAGAGCGTCGGCAGACCGCATTGTTACGTCCTTGAGAATACCCGAAGCCATGGCGATAGAGATTGATACTATAATTGCCGTCTCTGCCATCGATTTGCCGACTCCGATTTCTCTAGGAAGAACAATGTTAGAGATGAAAGTCTACGCCCAAGGGAGGGAATAAAGAGTAGGTAATGAGTATGACAGATGATCCATTAGGACTAGATCAACGATGTTGACTTCTTGTAAAAAAGATGGCGGTGAGATTCGGTTGATCGGAAAATGTGGGTTAAACAAATAACGGCTAACCTGTTATAGAAAAAGAAAATGGAGGGAAATGGAGAATGTGGGGCCATAAAGATGCTTAGGGACAGCGTTTACCAGATGAGCTAAAAGAAAAGACTGAACGCGTGGACTCCATTGCTGATTGAAACTTCCTAGCATTTTAATTTAGTTCCAGTTTATACTCCATCAATCCTTTCCCCTGGTGTTAGCTTCAGCTGATTTCGGAATCGATTAGCAGGTTAAGTCTTTGTTTTTGATGTTGATCACTTCTAAGTTTATATTTGAGTAAACATTGTTGCTGCACAGTTGTGGTCTCTGTGATTTCAAGCTAGTGAGAGACAGCCGAAAATGGTGATCCAATATGTTGAGTCGCTTGTCGACTACTTCCGGGTCAGGGATAAAGAACTATTCTCTTATCTCTTGATATCCTTGGTTGTGTACCTATCTGTATTATTGGTCTTGCACCTTCAGCACACCATGTATTTGGTCCTACGGAGTCTTCAGTTGGCGGTTGCAAGATCAAAGAAGTTTGCTCTGATTGTAGCCTTCAATCAGATGGAGTCGTACACGGCCGAGCAATACTGTACCATCTGCTGCTCCTCTGCTACTAGCCGTTGCCCCAATTGCGGAGCTGTTGCCTACTGGTACATCATATCCTTCAAACCAAACTCTTCTTATCGTCGTTCTTGTTGTTGTTGTTCATGTGGTTGTTGTTGTTGTTGTAATGGTTGTTGTTGTTGAACTGTATAAGATAAAAAAATTCCTGCACGTTTGTTATGTTCAGCTCAGAGAAATGCAGGAGAGATCACTGGAAACAGTGTCACAAGAAAGAGTGTCATCTAATGGTTGAGTTGAAAGGATGTAATATGAATCATCTGGCAGTTCATTCCAAAGAACAGTGCAAACCATCTAAAGATGCAGGAAAGAGCACTGCTTACAAGGAGCCTGAAATTAGTACAAGTGCATCTAAGCAAGAGAGACCGGCGACAGCCAAGACAATGAAGAATCCTCAATTCATAGCCACAAAGAGCACTAATAAGGAATCTGAATTTAGACATGTCACACTGAAGTCTGAAACTGTAAGGGCATCTAAGCAAGAGATGCTGGCGACACCCAACAAGGCGGTGAAGATTCCTCAATTCCTAGCCTCAAAGAGCACTGAGGAATGTGTGGTTGTCAACTCCAACTCTATGTCAAATGATCGGCGTTCCAGCAAGTGCAATGTGGTAATCTACTGGTATGTATTTCGTTGCAAAAACTGGTAACAGACTTCCATTTAAAAAGCATGTCTAGTACTAATTGTATAGAGATGATGTTATGTAGGATAGTTTAATGCTTGCTCAACACTCACATTTTGAAGAGTTGTGTGTCTTTTCATTGTTTCCTGGGCTTGATTGATACCTTCACAGCTCCGAGCATGGATGGATTAGTAATGTTTATAGGCAGGATCCGCAAACAGCGGATTGCAGCGGAGAGAATAAGGAGGAGGCAGATCATGGTGTTATACCGTTCAAATATACATCCGTCAAATGGAGTCCATCGCTCTGTTCCACTGATTCATCTTGTATGGATTCTAGTGATTCGGATGCCATTTCGAGCTTACATAGTCTTTAATAGCTAATTGGCATCACATCACAGGGCTGGTAAATTATATGGCATGTCGCCAAATAACTGTATAAGTAGGCTGTCTATGTTAAACCTCTTTTTGTGTGTATCAAAAAGAAGTGATATACTTGTAAAGACATTTATCATTCCTTCACAGAGATTACAGTATAGCATGTTCCATGCCTTCACTTTTCCATGCTGAATTCTTGCTTTATCTACAAATAGTATCACTGTTATCTGGCATAATCAAGTTATCATCAAAGACCACATATCATGTGATAAAACCATCCGTGAGCTATGAGGAAACTTGGCTTGGATTGCTCTCTGAAATGCTAATCCAAACCATGTAAGCTTGATATCGCATCCGATACAACACTAGCATCCATGGAGCTCGAGCCACTAGATGAATCACTTGAACTAGACATCGAGCTTCGTTTAAAGTGCGGATATCTATTTCCTATGGCTTCGTCACCGCTAGTAGTGACTCGCATTGGACTCCAGTCGCTAGTTGCACTTGCATCCAATGTTGGAGCAATATGGGGAATGTAGTCTTCGAATTCGGACTCCTCTGTAGAAGTACTACTACTCTCTTCAACTTCATCCACTAGTTGAGGCTCTTGCTTCTCACCGTTTATCCATTCATGTCCTTGACTGTGCTCAGGGCTGACCATATAAACAAAAGGAAAGGAAATAGAAGTGAGATCTCAATTGTCACGTTCTTCTGTCTAGGCGAACATGTGCGATAGATCCAATACATAAAGCTCCGTGGAATTCCATTACTTACCAGACTAAAACAACTTGGCACTTCTTGCAACAAACGTTTGGCAGAGGATAGGAGTTTGAGATTGGAGCTATAAGATCCTCATTGCACTTCAAGGCTACGAACGGAAGATTTTCTCCTAGCCAGGCCGTCGCCCATGTTCCTTGGTGATCAAACTCACTAAAAATTCCAGGCTTGGATTCAGATGCCTCATTACCACCACTCACTTCAGCATTGTCTGCTTGCCCCTGGTACTCGTCTTCCAAGTAACGTACCCGGCCATCTTTTTCGTGTCCTAGAATGTTGAAGATATCATACTCTGACCTGCAAAACTAGCAAAGCTAGAGTGAGCTCTGAATGAATAGTTTTTGTTATTATCCATTGCAAGGGAAAAAGTCATACCAAAACCAAAGGTCTGATTTGCAGCAGACCTCAGCTATGTCTTCATTCCTGTCTTGCAATCCCAAGAAACCATCATCATCCGCTATTTTTGTGATCTCTTCAACATCCTCCATTAAACGACACTCTTCTCTGTGTCCTTGTCTCCAGTGATCTCCCTGACACTGCTCACTGCTGAAATCATCGTCACAGAGTCTCAACCGTTTGACTAGATACCCGAAGGCAGCCTAAACATGTTCACCAAATTGCATAAAAACTTAAATTGAACCATTGGCTCAGGCGACGGAGGTCAAATACCAGTAGGCAACGGCTCTGCACTTGCTGCAACGGCGCGTGGCGGGCGCGTAGCAAACTGAACAATACAGCTCGGCTTTGTAGGCCTCCCTTTGGTTCGAAGCCACGATCAAAGCCACTTTCTTTGACCAGGTGGCCTTCAAGTGGCGTCTCTGGTCGATTACATGGCTGATCATTTGGAGAAGCTTTGGAGCAAAGACCCAGACCAACAACACGCTCAAAATGACCAGCAAAAGATACGCGATTGGTTCGTCGTCCTCCTCACTGAACGATTCTTCGTAGCGACCTGCCATTGCGGAGGCCGTAGAGTGAAAGCTCTTGTGGGTTTGCAAGTTTCAACAAGCATGAGCTGATCATACCATAGTTGCTTTATTCAAAAGAAGTTACGTGGCTGAAGGTTACACAACAGTTTTTTTTTCCCTATCAGGAGCAGGTGATAATGAAGGCATTTGTCTCATCTGGCAGTGATTAGGCGTTGATTCTTACGGTTTTACTAAAAAAAGAAGAAGAAATTGGTGAGATGGCTACAAGTCAACGCCATTCTATTTTCCAAATCTTAAAAACATCTCCCTGAAATCTTGTCACATTTCAACAAACAATGGCAATAATGGGTAGAGAACAAATGAAAGTAGTCAACTTCATTCCACCAATATACCAACCAAAATATTACAACTGACTAAAGATTACAGATTGGTATTGTGGACTACAGTGCTTTCCCCTCACAAACAGGGCGAAGTGCGTTAGCATAGGGCATCAAAACCACACTCATCGACCGGATCTTATGCTCGGCGACAACCTCGAGCCTACCGGTGGGTCATACATGACCTGGATGATGGAACAAGCTTGAGAAGAAGAAACATACATGACCTGGATGAGATATTTATTACTTCTCATGCAAACAGAGCTCCTTCGCTTAGGAGATTGTTTGGCATGAATGATATCATATGCATTCTGTTGAATCTCTCAATTTGTGGCTGAAAAGTGGCGTTACATGACCCAAATAAAGATCAGAAGCTCTTTACATTGCTAGCTGTTTACATTGGCATGTTTTTTGACTATTTGACATGGAAATTTATGTTGAAGCTTATATCAAAGGATATAAAAACGCTTTATAACCTCTACATTTTCGATATTGACTGCAATGTGGGTTTGACTAGAGATATAGGGAAAGTACATGCAGTAGCCTTGGCCGCAGATTTATTTACTTATAATATCTACTGTACGATACAACAAAGTTGAATGAAATCCATCGCAGGTTTCACACTGAAGGATTTCCTAAGACATGTAGGAATGAATTCTGCAATTTGGCCTGTTTGTCACAACCTCAGCTGAAGACTGCTGCTTCGTCTTCTTTCCAAGAGCAACATAAAACCTTTTCCACAGAAAATTATATAACTACCAGTTGTCAATGGCTGATTTCCAGAAGAGAATATGTCAACTGTAGCTAAGTTATATAATTACCGACTGGTCATGAGATGTTTTAGCCTTGGGCGAACTACTTATCGTGGTTCCATTTTTCATTACTTTCAAGAGCATCTTACATACACACTCAAACAAGCTATAACCGTAGAATTACAAATAAAATCAAATCCAAAACTGATATTCATGAGTCATGACAATCTTTAATCAATCTTAGAGATGCAGGGTACCTTCCATCACAAGAATAGCCAATTCATAGTTAGATATACCTTGTAATCCCACGATGTTGCAAGAAGGAAATTAGCCTTTAGACTAGAGCTAAGGATTGAGACTGAATCTGATGGAGGTTGAGCAAAAAAGGCATTTTAGCATGCAATCATGAAGTTCCAATTCCGTTTAAAATAAAAGGTACACTTGTTCAATTGAAAAAGAAAGAGAATCCGAAAGAGGAAACGTCAAGTATACACACATACCGAAGGAAGACATAGTCTCGGGAGCCGACATAAAGCTGCACCTTCCCGAAAAACCCTCATGATTAGCGTGATCATCCATCCTAGAATCAGAACAGAAACATAAATTACTACAGTAGTATAACGAACTTCAAATTTAGGGAAATTGAAGAAGGCAGAGGAAAAAGACTTACGCCAAAGAGAGCAGAAGAGACAGGGCCGGCTCAAATATTTTGGAGCCCTTAGGACGAACTAAAAAACGGGGCCCCTTAACATTACAATATAAAATTTTTAATTTCAAGACATACAATAATAGTGAAAAAAATGTCTTACAAACAAGCCTACATAATTAAGAAACCAAGCAATCCAAACAAATAGCATTATATAAATCAATAGCACCTATGTAAATTTTTTTTGATCGATCAGAATAGCACCTATATATATTTGTAAGAAAGAATTGAAAGAAAAAACATATATATTCCCCATGCAACATTGAAGAAGGTGCTACTATATATATTTGTAAGAATTTTTTTTTTTTGATCGATCAGAATAGCATCTGGAAGTTTTTTAATTGGACCACCTAAAAGTTTTTTTCCAAATCAGCATCATTTTTTTCCTTTTCATTTAACAATTTTAAACCTAATTAAACTACAACATCAGCCCACTTCATCGAAAAAAACACTAAAACATCAGCCCTTTTTTTTTGCTCTGTACACGTGAAGATGCTGAACTAATCCGCCATTGATTCTTCATAATGCCAAGCTTATTAGCGGCTTGCTACAACAACCACGCCTTGAAGGTTTCCGATTCCCATTGCTCGGCGTATCCAAACAAGTCCTATCATTCCCCGAAACAAATCGAGAAGGTGCTGAACTTTTTCTTGGCTTGGCATGACAGTGGCAATTACAAAGTAAACCATGGATTTTCTTCTCTTTCTCTTCGATTTGAATTGGATGTTTGATCTGATATTGTATTCTCTTTCTGTTGGGGTTTTTTCCTCTTGGTGGGTGGGTATAGCCTGGTCTATTGAATGTTGTACACAAGGTGTTTGATGAATTGTCACAGAGAAGAATAACACTTGAGGAGAGAGATTGAGTTGCCTATTTGTAAGGACTAGTTTGAGGCTTTGGTTTGGAAAGTGGTGAGTTCTTCTAGAATGTATATACAAGTTAGTTGTTTTGTCCCTAGCTAAGAATCAATTATGCAATTGGTGTGGATGCAATTGATGATTTGATTTTCTTAATCTTTGCTGTTTTCCTTCATCGTGACCAATTTGGTTTACATTTGCTCCCTTCTCCATGAATTGTTGTTTTTTTCACCTTGTTGATTGGCTCCAGGTCTTTACTCCTTAGTTGCTACATTTTGCAGAGTCATCTTTGCAGCTGTCGTGTACAGAGCAAAAAAATTTCTTAGTTGCTACATTTTGCTCTGTCGTGTACAGAGCAAAAAAAGGGGTTAAAGGTTTTAGTTTAATTAGGACTAAATTTGTTAAATGAAAAGAAGAAAAAGGATGCTGACTTGGAAAAAATTTCCATGTGGTCCAATCAAAATTTGGGGACATATGAAGGGGACACAAATTGGGGACAGAGGATCCGGACCGGATAGAGAGTTAGAGACATTGAAGCCGGTGCTACTATTGCTCATTTAAAATGGGCTTTTTTATCTGATTAATAAATGGGTTTTTTTTCTAAATGGGCCTATTTTTTATACAATACTACTATTATTCATTCAAAATGGGGCCTTTTATGATTCGTGGGCCCATGGCGATTGCCCTACCCGGACTACCCAATTAGCCGGGCCTGAGAAGAGAGTTCCTGGTAAAGGTCTTTTTCTATTCACCGGAAGAGAGACGAGAGAGGCCGGAATCACCACCTTTGACTCGACGACCAAGCTAAGGACGGAGGGGAAGAGTTAGGAGCACAAGGTTTTATAGAGAGAGCGTTTAGATCAAGCATCGGGAGGGTTTTATGTTGATTATACAAATGGTTTTGAATTATGGGAAAAACTTGATTCCCTGATTCACCTAATTCAAAAAAAAGGCCGTTCCGTTGCGCACTCCGTTTTTTCATTTTCGCACACCAACTTGTGCGGATTGTGGATCCGCACAACTTAAACCGGGTTTATCATGAACCATGTGCGCACGGAGAAGCCGCACAGGTAAGGATGAGCGGTTTGTAAAAAAAGGGAGTCGAAGAGTTACTCTATTGTTACATATGTAACGTACGAGAATTGCATGTGCGGTGTATGACAAGTCATTGACCGATCTTTATTAAATGTTTTACAAAAGAAAATGTCTAAACCCTAAACCGTACCCTTATTCTCATGTGCAGATCTAGGATGAGCACATAGAGTTTAAGGTCCAACCCTAAACCCTATGTGCAGATCCAGGATGAGTACATAGGGTTTAGGGTCGTACCCTAAACCCTATTCATCAATAGCATATCCTACAACTATATTTAAGCCAAATATTCATTATATTCAAATAATATATTAAATATATTTTTGTATTATCTTATCATATTAAAATCTCAATAAAAAAATATTAGATGAAATATTTACCATAAATATATCTCTAATATTTAGATGTGTCAAACGGGTCAGGTTGGGTGGATTCGGGTTCGGTCTTTTTCGGATCCGGGTTGAGTGCGGGTTTGGATCAATCGGGTTACAGGTCAAGTCGGGTCGGGTCTTGATAGGTTATTGTGCGGGTTCGGGTCGACCTAACAGGTCAAGAATTTGAATTTTTAATGATTATTAAAACAATATTATGATTAAATAATTATATTTAATAATAATATATTATTTTTAATTGATTTTTATAATAATAATTTATAATAATAATTTATATAATAAAATATGTTATAATATTTAAAATATATATATTTATTCTACATATATATAAAACATCGGGTCGGTCGGGTCGGGTTCGGGTTTCAACCTAATCATGTTTGGGTTAATTGGGTTCAGTTTTTTCCTTTACTTGCTACTATTCGAGTCGGGTTTCAACCCAAAAATTTCCGGTCGGTTTGAGTCGATTTTTCGGGTCGGGTCAAGTTTTGACAACTTCACTAATATTACATATTGATTACAATTTAGATAAAAAGATACATTTCTTGATTAAGATAATGATTCTTTAATTTTTCATTAAATATTTATATATTTATTTTAATTTATTTTTTCACAAACAATAATATATGTAAAAAATAATTTGTTTTTTGTATTTTATCGTATTAAATATTATCTATATCTTTAGCGTAGTACTATATTAATCGGAGTTTTCACTTAAAGTTATTTATTTTGTTATACAAGTTAGTTTACGCAATTTTGTTTAAATGCCAAACAATTTTCATCAATTTTTAATAAAATGTGATAATGCATCTTATCTTATGGAATTCTTTCTCAATTATTTAAATATATGTTTATGTATGTATAAAACATTAATATATAAATAAAATTTATTTTTATATAAATATTTTATGCTGTACAAAAATTATATCATTTTATAATCCAAAAGATAAATGTCATTCTAACAAAATATGCATATGATAATATTTGTAATTGTTATAGTAAATTCAAATACAAAGCAATTAATAATCAAATAACACCCCCGTACAAGGTATGGGTCATCTACTAGTATAACCTAGGTCGAAAGGCAAAATTGAAGCCCAACTCTTGTGCGGATGGGGAATCCGTACAAGTTGCATTTTTTTTTATTTCACCCGCGTGTCTTCTAATATTAGCACAAGCTAGTTTTTTTTTTTTTTAAATTACATTACTTATGCAGATCCCGAATCCGCACAAGTGTAATTTTCAAAACTTTTACGCGGTCTTCTAAAATTCGCATCTTTACTAATTTTTAAATATATTGTGGGGAGATCTTGTGCGGGTATTGTATGCGCACAAGATCACACCGGTTCAGCTATGTGATCTCCGTATCCACGCGGAAAACCGGGTTTTTAAAAAAACCTTGTGCTGATTAAGGATCCGCACAAGAAAAACCCGGTTTTTTTTAAAACCTTGTGCGGAACCGCAATCCGCACAAGTCGGTGTGCGAAAATGAAAAAACGGAGTGCGCAAATCTTGGCCGAAACGTCTCGTAACAAAGCCTTTTTGATGCGACGTTTGGTAAAGATGGAGTATAAGGATGGGCAAAGCATGATTAAGCACTTGAATAATTTCAAGGCGCTCGTCAATCAACTAAATAAGGCTGAGATGAAGGTCGAAGACAAAATGCAAGTCCTTCCACTCCTAAGTTCCCTTCCAGAGAGTTGGGACACACTGGTGGTTACTCTAAGTAACTCCGCACCAGATGAGAAGCTTACCATAGACACCGTCAGTGATAGCCTTCTAAACGAATAAGTCAGGAGGAAGGAACGAGGCCAGAATGCTCAGTCGGAGGCGAACGTCGTTCACAATCGAGGGAGAGACGAGACACATAGGCGCAGCAGAACCCGAGGCCGAGATTAATCTCGAGGACGATCTAAGTCACGCTCAAGGGTTACTTACTACTATTGTGGCAAGTCGGGCCACATCAAAGCAGATTGTCGAAACCTAAAGAGGGATCAAAGGGCTGGCAACGTCAAACCTGATCAGTTCAACCCCACGAAGAAGCAAGGCGAGAAGAGTACTAGTGCCGTGGCAGACGAAGGCGAGGACGTCTACCTCATAGGGGAAGAAAACTTCCTTAACGTTGCCTCTAATGACAGCTCTTGGATCGTTGACTCCGGTGCTTCCTTCCACGTCACCCCTCATGAGAGTTTCTTCTCATCCTACCAAAGTGGCAAATTTGGTAACGTCCAGATGGGAAATCAAGGTAGGAGTAAGATTGTCGGTAAAGAGGTAAGGCATGTCCCTGATATGCGCCTTAATCTCATATCAACTGGAAAGTTGGATGATGCCGGTCGCGCGAATCACTTTGGAGATGGCAAATGGAAGCTTACCAAAGGAAGCTTGGTTCTAGCTCGAGGAACAAAAGAGGGGTCATTGTATGTTACACAAGCAAAGGTCCACATCGGGGAAGTGAACACATCGGTTGCTGACACCGAGCTATGGCACAGAAGGCTTGGGCATGTGAGCGAGAAGGGTCTTCAAATCCTCGCATTGGGCAGCAGTCAAATGGATCCTTAGATACCTACGAGGTACAACCAAGAGATGCTTATGCTTTGGAAATGGAAAGCTAGAGCTAAGAGGCTAGACAGACGTAGACTGGGCCGGTGACCATGACTCCAGGAAATCAATATCGGGCTACCTGACTACTTTTGCAGGGGGGCTGTTTCGTGGCAATCCAAGCTGCAAAAGAGTGTCGCCTTGTCCACCACAAAAGCAGAGTATATTGCAGCCACAAAGGCATGTAAGGAGATGCTGTGGATGAAGAATTTCCTACTCGAGCTGGGAGTCGAGCAGAAGAAATACATTTTGCTATGCGACAATCAGAGTGCTATCCACTTGGCAAAGAATCCGACCTATCACTCCCGGTCGAAGCACATCGACATACGTTACCATTGGATTCGAGATGTCCTTGAAGAAAATTTACTACAATTTGACAAGGTGCACACGGATGAGAACTGGTCAGACATCATGACCAAGGTAATACCGACCAAGAAATTTGAAGACTGTTACCAAGGCGTTGGTATTGAAACATCTTCTAATTTGAGTCGAAAGGGGGAGATTGTTGGGCAGATCCTTAAATTAGCAAATGAGGTTAAATGAAAGTTAAAGGCTCAAACCCATTAATCAAAGGGTTGATCCACCAAGAAGAACTATCTAGATTTGTGGATAATGTGCATGAGTAGAAGAGAAAATTCTGGATGGAAAAATCTAGATTAGGAGAGTTCTAGATTATGGAATAAATTAAGACTGATTGGTAGCTAATATCTACTTAGGGAAATGTGAAAGGGAAGACTTCTCCTAGTATAAATAGATGAAGTGTGTAACATTTTGGGCATCCAAGTGTGATCAAGCACAAGCTAATATATAGTGAGTTTAGTGAGTTTGAGAGAGTGTGCCCACAAAAATTATCTAGTCTTGTAAAACTCTTTCCACATAAATATAGCGTTTGTAATTAGTTGTCCACTTCACATCTTAATCCGACGAACAGGGAAAAACCGACTTTTCCCAACATTTTATAATGTAAGTCGGTCGGAGGAGTAACGTATTGTTATTTTTATTTGTTGTTAGTTTTTAGCGCATTTTTATTTTTATTGTTATTTTCAACTATTATACGTAAATAAATAACACAAATTATGTCTTTCCTATATAAAAAAACACAAATTATAACTAAGGATGATATATATTCAATAATTTTAAAAATAATTTAGGATAATTTGGTCAAGAAAAATTATATTTCACCATCATCGTAACTATATACTAACACAGAGATTAAAAATATTGATTATCACGACATGTGTCAAATTCATATTAAACCACACAACTCATCTTCATTAAAATAATTTAATTGGTTAAAATTTGATTGTAGACCCACGTGTATATAAAATATAGAAGAATATATATCATTTAAATTATGTCTATAAAGCTTCCTTCAGTATATAATTAATTAATCTTATTATATACTAAATTGGACATTAAAATAATATACAAAAACATACTTCAACCTCAATTGATATATAATTAAATTAGTAGTGGTATATTAAAGATATAATAAATCATATAACCATTTTATTACATCAATTTGATTGGTTGACACTTAATTGACTTATTTTTTATTGGTTAAAATTTTATTGTGGATTCTATATAAATCATATATATACATACGATTTGGGTTTGAATTTGTTTTCCAAAATAACTATAAAATAAAAAATCTTATTTGTAAAATAAAGAAACTTATTCATGAAAACAAATATTCAATCCTTATACGACAAATTTGTAATGTATAAATTAAATCTTTGTTCAATTCAAAGAATATATTATAACATAAATAATATAAAGTTAAAAAATCTCATAAGAAGAAAATTATATAAGATGATACAATATTTATATCAAACCATTGTTTTGAATAACTTTATATAAAAAGTAAGTAAGTTTTTAATCAAATCAAAATTGTATCTTCAAGACACATGGGCAACAATTGATTTTTTACCAATAATTATGTATCTTCAAGACACATGGGCAACAACCAATTGGTTTCTTTACCAATAATTATGCACTGTATTTTTTTTAGATATTAACCCAATGAGAAACGTTAATTTTCTTTTCTAATATAAAAAAGTGGTAAAAAAAATTGAACGTAACTTCACTTTGTGTATACAAGAAATAAAAACAAAATATTCATCACGAATAACCATCTCAATAAATCTCTATGAAGATTAGGGTTGTTACTTGGTAGTAGCAATTGTATATTAGTCCATTAATTTGGTGATCGAAGACTGTGTATACAAAAAATAAGAACAAGGCAGGGGCAAATGGCCGGGTCCCTAGACAAGACCACGTACGGACAGCCATTGTCGAATGTGGGGAAGGGATTGCAAGGAGCCAAGGACATAGATATGAACACTATGTCGAATGTGTTTCAAACCAAACTTATGATATATTGTGCACACATGACTAGTCAAGATAAGAGTGATCTCAAAAGACAATGCTAAAGAGCATGACAAACATGTCATACATCAAATGTGATCACAACATCTAAAAGAGCTAGCATTCACTTACAAGAGACAACAACTTATTGCGACAAAGAGGGCAGTTCCCCCTAATCCTGAGCCACTCGTCGATACAATCAACATGGAAGCAATGCTGGCACTCGGAAATGCACCTCACCGTCTCCCTCGGACCGAACTCCGATAAGCATATCGGGCAAGTGTCGGTGTTGACACCGGGGACTCGCTTGCTCTCCCCGATCACCACCTTCTCGTGCAACTCGATGGTGGCTTGATCGAGCCCGCCACCACTGCCTTGAGTGGCTTTGAGAATCCTGCCTCTGACGCCGACGGCGTTTCTGTTGAGGCGCATACACCGGAAAATGGCGAAGGCCGCTATGAGGGTTAGGGTTGGTAGAGCTATTGACAAGGAAACGATCTCAAAGATCCGGAGCCCTGTTGGCTTCTTCTCTGTTTCATCTGAAATTTGTTTACATTAGATACAATAATGTGTTCAAAATAGGTGAAAGGACAAGTTTTCAACATGTAACGTAACATCTTTGAAAATTTGGCTCGCTTAATAATGTCGACATTTATGCTACGATGATAGAGACTTTACTTGATCAATTTGATTCTCATTATTGCCACGTATTATTAACAATTAATAGAAGTCAACAAGTAATTGTTAATTAGGAAATCTATTATCCTAAGTCAAGAAATACATTATCGATATCGATGGTTAGCTTATGCATTCCATGGTTTCTTGACTTCTTGTTCGGATTCCTTTCAATTTGTTGTAACGAGAGATCGAACGAGAACAATAAAGCAAGAACGACACACAGATTTACGTGGTTCGGTAACGGTGTGTTACCTACGTCCACGGGCAGAGAAACCGTATATTAATATGGAAGACAGAATTCGGAATACAGAGGTCTAGGTATTTCGAGAGCTTATATAGTGACTCAAGAAACCCTAGGTACAACTATGGGCCGCAGGCCCAAAACAGATTGCGATAGGCCCACAAACAGAAAACATAGTGTACCGTGTGGCCCGGGGGCGACGCCGCCCCCCCGGACCCCCAGGCCAGGGGGCGCGTCGCCCCCCTGGACCCCCCGACTCGCTGACCGGGAAGCGAGACCCCCGTGCTACCTGTCGCAGTGTGTGATTCAGATTCAAGGAATATTAACACAATTTTTCGTATAAAATACCAACCAATTCTGTTGGCTCCTTATTATGATGCCATATATCGTAACCTATCATCACATCTTTCGTATACCATTCAGATTCTCATTAATTAACCAAAGTCAGTTAGCTAGCTTAATTAGTTATATCATTTATCAACTAATTAAACGAGTATTAAGTGTTTTTTACCTCGATCTGAATCAGAAGCTAAACAAAGAAGATTGCCTTGATCATCAACTACACTAACGCCTTGGCATTCTTCATAGTGCAACACACTCCATTTCAATTCAAGAACTCCGCCGCCACCACCACCACCACCCGTTAAGTTCGATCCGCTAGGCACCCTCAAGCTCCCCATTTCCCGGCACCTTTCAAATCCATTAAAGCTCCCGTTGCTCATAGCCGCCAAGGCCAATCGAGTCGAGTTTCCAAGGCACTCTACCTCGAGAAGCCCAAGGCTTCCACCGTCCCTAGGGCAGCTATACAACGTATAGTCCTTGCCCGATAACTCGACCACGAAGCTAGGGGACCGGAAGGGAATATTGAGATCGAGACCGGCTCCTAGTAGGCTCCTCGCGATGCATTTGTCCGGATCGCGTAGTTTTAGGGTTTGTGAGAGATACTCAATTTCGTGGACTATGAAGTGGCCTAAGAGCGGGAGAGTGAGAGCGAGTGTAGGCGTGTGATCAGGTGGTTCGCGGGTGCAGGTGAGGTTGACAATCCCACATCGTGGAGGGGTGTTGGCCTGTCGGAAAGGAAACCGGATCGTGTGGTTCCCGCACGTCGAAGTCGAGCAGTCGACCTCCGACGTGACGACCATGGGGAGCAATTGCAAGAAGAAGAGGAAGTGAAGGGGATGGATACACATTTTTGGTTTGCGTAGGTAGGTAGAACGTAAGAGAAGATGGTGGTGTATATATATAACATATGAATGCAAGATGGACGGTTCAATTGAGAGGACTTTTTGGTCGTACCTAGGAAGTACGGTACGAGATTTGTATGTTTATATATTGATAGATTTTATTTAAGCTTGCTTTGAAATAGTGCAATTGGCATGGATAAATAAGTGAGAAAGTCGGAGGCAACGTGAAGAAGGAGGTTTGAGATAAGCTTGTTTATTTGGGTCATTTGCTTGAATATTAACATTAATTTTTCTACTAAGAAAAAAACATTAATTTTTTGGACAACTAATTAATTACAAAATTGCGGGAAGCAAGACTGCGTTGGTTCGGCCATGTCCAGAGGCGGAGCCCAGGTGCAACAGTTAGGAGATGTGAGCATTTGGATTTAGGTGCTTTTCAGAGGGATAGAGGCCGTCCGAAGAAACGCTGGAGTACAACATAAGACAGGATTTCAAGCTTTTAGGGATTTCAGAGGAGTTGGCACAATCCAGGAAGAGTTGGAGGGAGAAGATCAGGGTGACAAACAACTAGACAGCTTGCTGGTGGAGACAAGTGGAGTTGTATTTTCATTTATGAACGTTAGTTACTCGCTTTGTGGGCTTGCTCTTGTATAGCATTGTTATAGCTTAGTCTTTTTATTCTTTATTCGTTTTCTTTCTTCTTTCTTTTAGCCTTAGTAGTAGTTTTGGATAGCTACTGGTTTTTTGTTAAACCTTTCAGAGTAGGTTGTTGAGTGTTCCGGTCGGTATCCTTTAGGTCGTTTCTGGGCGCATTTCATCCAGGTTTGGAATGCCCCCGCCCTGACCCCCCAGATCCTGCTTTTGCGGGAGTCCCTGGGTAGATGTTGTTGTTGTAATTAATTACAAAATTAATCGTTTAAAACCGGGTATTTTGCCCTTGTTTTGGTTACACATTCATTATGCTCTCGTAATTAGTATAAACATTACGTATGTGTACATATGATCGATAATATATATATATATATACAGAGGAACGCTCAGGTGCACCATGAGTCACTTTCTTATCCGTTGGATTACTACTAATCAATGGCTAATAATGTGGGAGCATGGTAGGAGTGGTGGGCTGTAAAATAGGGAGACAAATCTACAGATTCCAATTTAAAAAAAACGCCCATAAATACGGGAACTGATTTTCAAAAATTAGGGGATGAAGTCAACAGGGAGATATCTATGGTATTTCGTGATTTACGTAAAAAGTGAAAAACTAAATCAAACAATATGAATTAAAAATGTATCCCACGATGAATATGGTAGTTACAGAAGCTAGGGTTTAACACTCTGAAGAAATCGTCCCGGTTGTCTACCTATTGTATGCTCGTCTCCTTCCATCGTCTCCCAATTGGATGCTCGTCTCCTTCCAACGCATACATAGAGGAGACGATATTACGCAGCAAATCGATCAAGATTATTGGAGGTTGAAAGCGTTGAACAAGAATGGAGAGAGGTATGTCCACGATCTGCTATAAAAAAAAAACTTCTACAGTGATTTATGTGATGCATTCTTATGAACCAATAGGTATAGATCAAAGATTTTTGCTTTCCTTAATGATCGAACTCTTTGTAATGAATAATGTTGATCGAACTCTTCAATGACTATCATATATATCAAAGGATCTTGATTAGTTTGACTTTGAAAACAATAAAAAAATTGACGCACGAATCAAGCAGATGGACAATGCCCTAATCATATTTGAGGTTTTTCGATTTAATACGTGTTTGAACCATTCGTATAAAAAAGTTGGTAATAGTGGATGAACAACATGCATGACTATAACTGCTTGAATAACACATCGTTGTTGCCTCTATTGCAGTTGTTTCTGAATAACTACTATTTGAAATCTGAATAGTTGTTACACCACTAGTTTCATATTTGTATAGTTGAACTATATATGAGTTGTGTATGCATAAGTATATGATACGATCTGAATAACATTGGATGTATTAATAAAAAAAATACGTTTTCAATATCTATTGCACTTTAATTAACGTTTGTATGAATAACTATGTTGCGGTGTATGAAAAAACATCCTAATGTGTTTGACGTGTAGTTCATATTGAACAATGATGTCGTATTGTCAGAAGGAGAAATAACTATATAGCCTTAACAATATTTTTTTAATAATGTACCGACATTGTTGTAATACGTGTTTGAACCGTTTATATGAAAAAGTCGTGTATGTACTAATGTATTATGTATACATGAGATTTATGTTGTTGTTCATATTTGTATAAGTAAATATTCAGAATCCATATTTTGAAATTTTCAGTTATAATGAAATATATACATATGTTTTTTCACCAAGTTGTACATAATTATTCAAGTATGTTGTACTGATTTTTCATGTACTATTGAATGTATGGGTAAACATGTAATTATGTATTATATATTCATGAGATTTATGTTGTTGTTCATATTTGTGTACGTAATTATTGAGGATCTATATTTTGAATTTTTTAGTCATAATACAATAAGTACATATGATAGGACTGTTGTTGTTCACCAGTTTTTGCCTAGTTTTTCAGGGTTCCTATATTATTTTTTCATGTATTACTAAATATGTGCGTATGTATAATCGTTTATTGATGTTCCTTTTTGTGGATGATGTAGGTATTGTATGGTGTTTGCTCCATTCACTGGATTGGATAATTATAAAAGGTCGGTAACCTTTAGATGCGGATTGTTGATGAAGAATGATATTGAATCATACACTTGGTTATTTGAACAATTCAAGAAGGCCATGTGTTCAGAACCAATCATAATTATTACAGATCATGATTGTGATATGAAGAGTGCATTCGAAAGTGTGTTTGAGAATACACGCCACCGTTTGTGCATGTGGCACATCATGGACCAGGTATCCACTAAGATTGGTTCTACCAATATGAACGAACCCAACTTTATAAAGGATATGGGACAACTGGTTTGGAGAGATCAATTGACACCCGAAGAATTTGAAGAAGGATGGGAAACGTTCACAATAAAACACAATGTGCTTACCAATCCATGGCTGAAAGATATGTACCAACTTCGTTCTTTCTGGATACCGGCATATTTTAGAGATATTGTTCTTGGTGGGCTGATTCGAACTATGTATATAAAAAAACTTCTTTACAATAAAATTTCTGGATACCAACATTCTGGAAACGTTTACAATAAAATACATTGTGCATGATCAATGTATGACCCAAACTTTCTGGATACCAACTTATAATCTGACACTATGTATATAAATAATAAATAAAAAAATTATTTAAAAGTGAAAAAGCTTCATCCAATATCATGAATAACTATAAATGTATGCCTGAACCACTTATAATCTGACATCTCTTCTTCGGGTTCCATAATCAAATTCGGGTTCCTAAACCCTAAGCATAATCAACCCATTTATTATGCAATAAAATTTGGTTCCATAATCAAATTCGGGTTCTTCCTCCATCTCTTCTTCCACATCATCACCCTCAACCTTAGATTCTGGTAGTTGTTCCTCATCTTTGAAAACATATTCAACCCATTTACTAGATCCAAGTGTCCAATCAAAGAAACATAAATATATGAAACAAGTGGTGTAACAATTATTCAAACTTCAACTAGCGGTTATTCAGAAACAATTGCAATAGAGCCAACAACGATATGTTATTCAAACAGTTTGTGTCATGTTGTTCATCCACTATTACCAACTTTTTCATATAAACGGTTCAAACACGTATTACAACAATTTCGGTACACTATTAAAAAACATATTGTTCAGGCTATATAGTTATTTCTTGTCCTGACACTACTACATCATTGTTCAATATGAACTACATGTCAAACCCATTAGGATGGTTTTTCATACACCTCAACATAGTTATTCATACAAACGTTAATCAAAGTGCAATAGATATTGAAAACGTATTTTCTTTATTAATACATCCAATGTTATTCAGATCGTATCAAATACTTAAGCATACACGACTCACATATAGCTCAACTACAAAAATATATGAAACTAGTGATGTGACAATTATTCAGATTTCAACTAGTAGTTATTCAAAAACAATTGCAATAGAGCCAATAAGAATATGTTATTCTAAGAGTTCGAGTCATGTTGTTCATCCACTATTACCAACTTTTTCATACGAACGTTTCAAACACGTACTACAACAATGTAGGTACACTATTAACAATATACTATTTAGGCTGTATAGTTATTTCTTTTTCTGACACTACTACATCATTGTTCAGTATGAACTACATGTCAAACCCATTAGGATGGTTTTTCATACACCTCAACATAATTATTCATACAAACGTTAATCAAAGTGCAATAGATATTGAAAACGTATTTTTTTATTCATACATCCAATGTTATTCAGATCGTATCATATACTTATGCATACACGACTCATATATAGTTCAACTATACAAATATATGAAACCAGTGGTGTAACAATTATTCAGATTTCAACTAGTAGTTATTCAGAAACAACTACAATGGAGGCAACAACGATGTGTTATTCAAGCAGTTATAGTCATGTTGTTCATCCACTATTACCAACTTTTTCATACGGACGGTTCAAACACGTATTAAATCGAAAAACCTCAAATATGATTAGGGCATTGTCGATCTGCTTGATTCGTGCGTCAAATATTTTATTGTTCTAACAGTCAAACTAATCAAGATCTTCATTGAAGGCTTCGATCAACATTATTCATTAAAAAGAGTTCGATCATTAAGGAAAGCAAAAATATTTGATCTATACCAATTGTTTCATAAGAATGCATCACATAAATCATTGTAGAAGTTTTTTTATAGCAGATCGTGGACATACCTCTCTCCATTCTTGTTCAAAGCTTTCAACCTCCAATAATCTTGATCGATTTGCTGCGTAATATCGTCTTCTCTATGCATGCGTTGGAAGGAGACGAGCATCCAATTGGGAGACGATGGAAGGAGACGAGCATACAATAGGTAGACAGCCATGACGATTTCTTCAGAGTGTTAAACCCTAGCTTCTGTAACTACCATATTCATCGTGGGATACGTTTTTTTTTCATATTGTTTGATTTAGTTTTTCACCTTTTACGTAAATCACAAAATCCCATAGATATCTCCCTGTTGAATTCATCCCCTAATTTTGAAAATCAGTTCCCCTATATATGGGCGTTTTTTTAAATTGGAAGTTGCAGATTTGTCTCCCTATTTTATAGCCCACTACTCCTACCATGCTCCCACATTATTAGCCATTGATTAGTAGTAATCCAACGGATAAGAAAGTGACTCATGGTGCACCTTAAAACATGGTGCACCTGAGCGTTCCTATATATATAGATTATAGTTCAATAGTGAACACATAAATATTAGAACAAGAGAACAATTGTGGGCCTTTGGATAATAATCAAATGGATGGCTGAGATTAGATACCTAAATTCAAAATTAAACTCACACCCATTAATTATAGATGCAGGTATTTTCGATTTTTAAGGAAAATTCAAAAAATATGTTCGGATGAGATATGGTGAAAATCACAAAAGGAATCCCTTAATTATAGCAAATGTTAATTAATTTTTCGGATTTATAGAAAAATCACAAAAGGAATCCCTTAATTATAACAATTGTTAATTAATTTTTAAATTTCAACTCAATCTCGTAATTATAGCAAGTGTTAATTATATATTAGATATCCATACGTCTTGTACGAATTATTAACTATATATACATATTATAGTTTTGTATATACATCATGAGATCATTATATACACTATATTTACAATATTCCGACAGAATTGATTGTACGATTAAATATATGAATACAATAAATTTTATATATACATTTCTCTGGTTGTTATATACAGTATTACTGTACATATATACATCTTGATCTGTAGAAATAGGTCACATAAATAATCTAACCACAAGAAATTTCGTATATGCATGTCTTCGGTTGTCATATACAATATTACTATACATATATACATCTTGATCTGTAGAAATAGATCACATAAACAATTCAACCACAACAAATTTCGTATATACATCCCTCAAGTTGTCATATACAATATTACTGTACATATATACAATAATTGGCAACGTGGTGGTTGGTAGTGGCTTTGGCGACGTGGTGGTTCAATGTGGTGGTTCCGACGGGGCCTTCCAGCAAATTGATGGTTCTCACGGCCGGCACAATGGTGGTTCGATGTGGCCGACGCAATGGTTGTGGCCGTCGAAATACGGTGGACATATACTAAATCAAATCAATCATATACATAATGAAAAATTATATACATTCCTTGGGTTGTCGTTTACAACATTATTGTACTTGTATACATCTTGATCCGTAGAATTAGGTCACAAAAACAATCAAGTGGAGACAAATTTCGTATATATATTCCTCGGGTTGTCATATACATTATTACTGTACCTATATACATCTCGATGCGGTGGTTCCGACGGGGGGTTATGCGCAATAGATGGCGAACCACCGCAATACAAGCCGGCGAACCACCACGACGACGTACGGCGAATGGGCGACTGCGCAATGGACGGCGAATGGGCGACTGCGCAATGGACGGCTCACCACAATACAGGTTGGAGATCACCACGATCGGTTCTGCGTAATGGACCGCGAACTACCGCAATACAGGCCAGCGAACCACCACGACGACGGCGAATGGGGGACTACGAATGGGCGACTGCGCAATGGACGGCAAACCACAATGGAGGACGGCGAATCTGCGTAATTCTGGAGCTGCATAATTCTCCCAATGGGTTCCGGCGAATCTACGTAATTTTGGACGCCGAATATGCATAATGGAGGATCTGCTTAATTTCTTAATTTCCAAAATTATGGTGTTGGTGGTTACAAGGATCATGGGAGAAAATCGCTTCTATTTTAGTTTTTTTTCTATTTTTTTATTAATGGATATTTTTTTTGTCGAAGTTTTATTAATGGATATTATAAACAGTAATCTAACCCTCCATTACAAATCTCATCCGATCTCTTGTTCTCTATAGAACCAAGCTCTATTGTGTCTTACGTACTCTTCGTTTTTCTAATACAGAGGTGGTTTCATAATTGTAAAACTATTACCTTCCACCCTTTTTTAGACATATCATAGCCACAAACTAATTAAGATGGCATTACGGTCAATATAACATGGCATTATGGCACAAAATTAAAATGAAGTACGTACATAGACTCAAATGACTCCTTTAATTTCGACAAAAAAAAATGACTCCTTTAATTTCAACCAAAACAAAATGACTCCTTTAATTTAAAAAATCCAAAAAGTTAATGCTAAAAATTAAAATGCAACAAATAGTCATTTATTACAATACCAACTTTATTAGCTAAACACGTACACGTACGCATGCAATTCAAGAGCACAGACATCTCGATCATTTTATTACAACGACTTTTCAAAACGTATTCAAATATCCACCTTTCATCATTCATCCTCAACAATCAGCTTCTTCATGTGCTCTCGAACCCGACACTTAGCGATCAAGGGCTCATCTCTAGGCATAGTTAACCCTTTTCCTTCTTTCATGCTCACCAACTCTTCACCAAGTCTTTCCCACTCAAAGCACTGCAAAATCGAGCCCAACGCCAAGCCCACCGTCCGTACGGCCAGGGCCTCACCCGGGCAGGCCCGCCGGCCCGACCCGAAAGGCATCAACTTGAACCCGACCCGGTCGCCTCCCACTCCGTCGAACCTCTCGGGCCTGAACTCCCTAGGCTCGTCCCATAGCTTCGCGTCGTTGTGGATGGCCCAGACGTTGATCATTAGCATGGTGCCGCGGGGCACCCTATAGCCCCCCACGACACACTCGTCCGAGGACTCGTGGGGCACTAGCAAGGGCGCCACCGGGTACATCCGGAGCGTCTCGTTTATGATGGAGTGGAGGTAGGGCAAGTGTGCTAGGTCGGACTCGTCGAGAAAGCGATCGGGTCCCACTTGGGCGTCGATCTCGGCCTGGGCCTTCTTGAGGATTGATGGATGGTTTAGGAGAAGTGACATGACCCACCCCATGGTTGTGGACGAGGTATCCGTACCCGCCAACAACAAAATCTATAAAAAGTCGAAAGTAGTCGAAAGTAACGTTTTTTTTAGTTAAGAAATACGCTCTATCGAGGAGGCGGAGAGTCTCTTTTATCCTTGGACAAAAAAAAATATTTAAGGAAGAGCTATCTAGATTAAAAAACTCAAGATTAAAAAACTCATATATAATAATTAACACTTTTGTTTGTCATGGGTACGACTGTACGAGGTACCTAGCTAGTTTCACTTTAAGGTAAAGCATTCGGAGCCATTGCTGCCTATGTTTACTTTGAATGTAATTTTCATCTAAGACATTCATACTGATTTGCAAGGTACGAACTAGGAAAATCCTACACCTAGTATCTAGACGGTCTATATGGTTGTTTAGACGATCGAGACGAATACCTAGATGTCATCTAGGTGATCAGTTTTAACATTTAGATGAGGCCTAATATTTTATTGATCTACCTAAGTTAAATAATACATGACTTGAAAAGAATATAACTTACCAAAACCATGCCTCTGATGATTTCTTCAGTGTAAAACTCGGGATCTTCCTTTTGTAGATCAAGCAAAACCTCGATGACAGTCTTACGATCAATGGACCCGAACTCTTGACTCGAATCCGATAATCTCTGACGATGTTGATCCACCAAATCTTGAAAGAAGGCATCCACCTTCTTGAACTTAGCCCAATAAAGCCTCTCCTCAGCACGGGTGAGTCCCAAGGATTTCACCACCGGAAAACAGTCTCCGATGGTCATAACTCCACCACCTCCTTCTACTACGAGCAACTCCTTGAACCTCCTTCCTTCTTCTGTCTCCACGCTCTCGTCGTAGAACCTCTTTCCCGTTAACATCCTGGTCATCACATTACCGGTCGTCTCTGAAAACATCGCGTGCAAATTCACCTCGCCGCCAACGGTCGTAGAAGCTGACCGGTGTATGCGGCGGAGCATTACCTAAAGACAAATAGGCACAAATTGCATATTTTATCTCTCACGTCATGAAAATGATTAGGTAGTCGTAATTGTTCAACTCTCCAATAAGAGAGCATTAGAACCAACCACTTTATTTTTAAGGAAAAATGACTTGAAATAATATGAAGTATCAACATTGAACTAGTAATAATACCAACTTCAAAAATCCTTAAAAGCTATACCAACTATTCACGTATTAACCAAAAACAATACGATACAATTTTCTGGTATAATTTCCGGCAAATATGCTGACATGGCAACCGGAAAAATGACATGACACATCTATAATTTACACCTCTTTTTTATCTTTTTTTTTTAAGACAAGGTCAATTCCAACTCATTAATATCCAATGCAAAAAAAAAAGACCTACTTCAATCACAAAATTAACACAAATCTAACCCAAATCAAATTAAATAAAAACAAGCTCGAATGACAAATATAACCCAAATCAAATTAAATAAAAATAAAGCTCCATACATACATTCAGTGGACGAACAAAAGATTCAACCAATAAAAGAAGTGGACGAACACAAGAAAAAAACTACTACTGTAGACAGCAAAATTGGGGGTTTTCAGGGAGGGGGTCGAAATGAGCAATTGGGACGAGAAAGAGGTCGAGAGAGGGGGGAAGTCAGCAGGCTGAGGCGGAGCAGCGACGGGCCCGCCTTCCAGCGGCGCCTTGGGGATGACCGACTTAGAAATAGAAATGGGCTTTCACGATGGAGACCTTCTGGCCGTCGCCGGCCGGAGCTATGGGGGTCGAGCATTGTTGTCGGCGATGATCTACTCCCGAACAGGGCTGAACGGGCTGCTGTCGGAAGGGGGAGAGGGCTTGGGCCTTGGAGGAAGGAGGGCGGTATGGGGAAGGAGGGTCGATCGGGATCTCGGAGATATGGTTGGACTTTAGCTTCGACCTTAGCCTCCCATGGAGAGAGGGCGGCGCTGGCCACCAGGACGAAGCTTCTCTCGCCTGTCTTCAATTTTATGATTTTAGGGGTTTTGAGTAATTGTGTTAATTTATCCATTAATGAGTTGGAATTGAACTTGTCTTAAGAAAAAGAAGAAAAAGAGGTGTAAATTATAGATGTGACATGTCATTTTTCCGGGTGCCATGTCAGCAGATTTGCCGGATATTATACCGGAAAACTATATCGTATTGTTTTTGGTTAATACATGAATAGTTGGTATAGCTTTTAAGGATTTTTGAAGTTGGTATTATTATTGGTTCAATGTTGATACTTGGTATTATTTCAAGTCATTTTTCCTATTTTTAATAAGGAAATAGATCACATATATTAGACAATCATGATAGATCCATAGATAAATATTCGGGCGGTTAAACAAGTACACAAACAAATGAGCACAAAAATGATGTTAAGACTAAAGACATATCAAACGGTTAAAACATATCTAGCCCCTGAACTTACGCAAATTTGTCACTTAGACATTCTACCTTCAATTTGGATCTATTGGGTACCCAATAGGTCCAAATCGAAGGTATAAATTTGTCACTTAGACAATTCAAACGGCTTAAAACATATCTAGCCCCCCTCGTGACTTAGTAGTTAAGTTTAAATTTGTGATTCACCTTCTAACCCAAAAGCTTAAGCTAATAGATTCGAAAAAAAAAAAGCTTAAGCTAATAGATAGAGTAGGCTTTTTTTTTTTTGAATGTAAGATGTGGGACAATTTCTCTCCAACTGCTACAAATGTATGTCAAAACTATGGTATGTTAAAAAGATATATGTCACATGTACAAAAGAATACCTTAATCTCGTCGGCCCGGATATGGGAAAGCAACTTGATGCGGTGGAGGGAGAGGAGCTCGGTGGTGGCGATGCGGCGAAGGTTGCGCCACAGGTCGCCGTAGGAGGCCCACAAGATGTTGGTGAAGTTGTAGCCAAAAAGTTCACCGGAGAAGATTCGAGGGCGGTTGGCGAAAACGACATCGTTTTTGGCTAGGCAGTCCTCGGCGGCGGACGGGGAGGAGACGACGAGGAGCTTGCGGGTCCCGATGCGGAGGAAGACAACGGGCCCGTAGCGGGCCGAGAGGGCGGCCAAGGTGCGGTGGAAGGGGAACTTGAAGAGGTGGAGGTGGCCCACAATTGGGATGCATGGGAAAGGAGTTGGTGGGAGATTTCGGAGTTTGTGGAAGAGGTGCTTTGTGAGGATGTAGAGGATTAGGAAAGAAAAAACAGAGAAGATTAGTTCCTTCATTGTGCGTTAATTAAATAAGGCACTTAGATTTAGTGTGTTTGGATTGTAATTTTGTTTATGGTTTATAGAGCACAACATAGTGTATTTGATTTGATCGAGGAAATTTCTACGTAGTTGATTTTTCTTTGTTTTTGCTCTTTCCATTGTCAATTCTGGCGCCTGACGTAAATGATTTTTCTTTGATGTAAGTACTTATGTTTTTGAAGTGTCTCAAGTCTCAACAATTATTTGCTCAAAAAAAAAAAGTCTCAACAATTACCAAATCAAATTTGGACTCTCAATTTTTTTTCCCTTTCTTACACAAGGTCCACTAACAATAAGTTCGCGAAAATCAAAAAGCAATTCAATGGGTCACATGTGAAAATGTAAAGTGTGGAGTTATCCCCAAATTAAAAAATATTTAGCCTTTCGATCAAAAACAATATATTTAGCCTATTTTTCAATTAATAAAATTCAGTCTAAGAGCTTGAAAAATGCAGTCTCTTCTTTTATCCTAAAAGATCTAAAACTTAATAAAGATTATAACTATATACTAAAGCAGTGGTTAAAAATAATATTTAGCACGACAGGTGTCAACTTCTCATTGGACCGCATCATCCATCTTTGTTAAAATAATTTAAGTTTTTTAATTGATTGAAATTTCATTGTAGACCCCATATTATAACTTTTCTTATCTACAAATTTTCAATTTAATTTTTTTTCTAAAAAGATAAACTTCAAATTTTATACATAATTTTTCTTATCTACAAAAACACTTTAAAATCAATCTTAATTTTATATATAATAACTTTAAAAAAAATAATTTTTCTCTCGCAATCTTCTTAGTGACTAAGGCTTCCCTATTATCAAAGAAATACATCAAAATCCATTGCTTAGAAATACACGAAATATAATCAAGAAATTCTTACCATAGAATAATATTAATACTTATATTAGTCCCCATTTGGATAAAATCCATAAAATAATTATAAAGAGTGAATCATTATAACGGTATATTAAAGCAAAGGTTAAAAATAATAATTATTACAATATATGTCACCTTCATATTGGACCACGTCACCAAGTTTTATCAAAATAATCTAATTAGTTATTTTTGATTGTAGACCCCACATGTATGTAAAATATACAAGAATATATATCATTGAAATTGTATCTATAAGTTTTCCTTAGATATATAATTAATTAATCTTACTATATATTAAATTAGAGATTACAAGAATATTATAGAAAAACATATGTCAACTCTAATTAAATATATAATTAAAATTATAATCCATCAACATTAAAATAAATCCGACAAATCTTAAGAGTTTTCAATCCTTACCTTATACAAGATTATAATCCTACAAATGTTTGTTCGATTAAAATAATATTATAGTAGAATAGTATATATGTAAAATAAATCTAATAAGAAACAAATTAAATTAAATTAAATAATACAAGATTTTTTTATCAAACTATTCTTTAGAATAACTTTATATAAAATTTAAAATAACTTTTTAGTTAAATCAAATTCGTGCCTTGAAAATACGGGACTAATACTAATAATCAACTAAAGTCATCTAAACGAAAGTAGACCCTTTTTTGAAATATTTCGTCACCAATATATGGCGGCCATCTATGAGGTTGGGTCATAGTACAACTTTCTCGTGGTATTTCAATGTCTCAATTCGGGGATGCTATGAAATAATTTAACCTCGTCACATCATTACTAAGGTTTCGTTCAATAATTTGATGTTGATACCAATAATTTGGTGTTGATACCGATGTTGAAACTGAGGTTTTTAGCGGCGATGACTCTCGACGGGGAGGAAGAGTAAGACGTTGGCGGGGAGAGAGGAGGACGGCACCGCCGATGGAGAGAGAAGAGGACGGCGCCGCCGGAGGAGGGAGAGGTGGACGGCGTCGCCAGAGGGGAGAGAGGTGGATGGGTCACCGCCAGCAAGCAGAGGAGAGCTAGAGGGGTTGACATGGCAAAATAAAAAAATTGTGTTAAGACATGAGCACGTGGAAGAAACCTTATCAAAATTAAATTACGTAAGCACGACAACATGCTTATAATTTTAAAAAAATACTCTCTTCGTTTTAAAATACATGACTATTTGAACACTGCACATATATTAAGAAAAAAATAGTATTCCTATATTATCCCTATAGGAATACTGATAAAGAGTTAATTATTTGTTTAAAGAAATATGAAAAAGTGTAATGATTCTGATAAAGATAATTATAAGGGGTATAAATGAAAAGAGATGGGGAAAATGTGAAATAGACAAGTATTATAAAACAAGAAAAAGTGAGCATATGGTCATGTATTTTGAAATGGAAGGAGTATTGAACAATATTTATATTCCCTATGATACTTACGAAAAGTAACAATAATACAACAAACACCATGATTTTAGTTCAAGTGAAGACTAGTCTTAGGGTAAGGACAACTCCTTGTAATAAGGAGTAATCTCATCCATTAAATTTATTTTCTTACCATGTAATAGATGGTGTAGTTTTTTTAGGGAAAAGTTTCTTTATGAAAACGATATTATTTTTTTTCTGAAAAATACCGTTAGAACACTTAAGTACGAATTCAATTTTATACACAATATACTAAAATTTCATTTTATAAATACTATGAGTTCAATTTTCAATATTATATGGGTTAGATTTTTTGTACTATTAGTTCAATTTTTTGTTCTATGAGTTCAACTTTTATACATTTCGAGTTCATTTTTTTATATAATTCGTTTTTCACAAAAAAAAAAAACTGTTTTAGTATTTTAGTAATTCAAAAATATTTTATACTACAAAATAACAACCGTAATCCATAAATAAAAACTAAAAAATAAAAACTTTAAAAAATAAAAAATATCTTTCTTCATAAAAATATGATTATAACCCTTAAATGTGATCGTTTTTTTTTATAAACCAAAAGTTCATTTTAATATGTTAAATGTTCAATTACGTGTACTAAAAGTTCAATTTTGTAATTTTTACGGGTTTAATTTTTTGTACGATAAGTTCACTTTTTTCCTATTGTTAGTTCATTTTTTATTAGATGCTCCCTCTTTTTATTTATATTTAATGTTTTAGCATTACAGCCCGAAATTAAGAAAGCCTATAAAATTACCTAATTACCCCTATTAAATTATTTTAATTTCATATTGTTTTAAAGAGAGAATCTTTTAAGAAAAAATTTGTATTGGGTAAGTTTTGAAAAACAGATACATAAAGTGTAAAACATCATATGTTTTTTAACAAACCTAATTGGCTAAAACATCTAACATAAAAAAAACGAGGGAGTAATAAAGATTCGAGACATTGAACATTTTTTGCGACCTGATAAGAGGTATTTAGACAAAGGGCCCGTTTGGTATCCAACTGCGAAAACGTAAACGGAATAGAAACGAACCTAGTCCACATTAGCATCATGATACATGATGAGTCACCTCAATTTTCTTACAAAAACTACTGCAAGTTCCTTCGCGGCACTAAATTTGTTTCTCTAATCTAAGGGTGGGGTAACAAACCACCTCAATCATTCTCTTCATCTCTTCTCTAGACACACAAATTTTAAAGTTTCAAATTAAAAAATTGTTTTCAATTAATGTACAGTGACACATAATGGACTAGATTCATTTCCATTCCGTTTACGTTTCCGCCGTTGAATACCAAACGACCCCAACAACATCAACAACAACAACATGAACCCAGGATAGTCCCGTCGACGCATGATCTGGGGGGTCAGGATAGGGGCATTCCAGACCTAGATAGAATGCGCCTAATACGACTTAAGAGAAACCAAACCACTCCACGAGAAATCTGAAAAACCTAAAAACACACCAAGGAATGTTAACTGATACACAAGGGAATATGTATGACAAGGCTAGGATGGCTCCTTGGGCGTCAAACAATTGCAAACGGAACGCGGGATTTAGATCTTGCACTGAGTGTAAATCGAACAAAGTCTCGTCTTGAATTGCAAACGAGCGAACGAACTCACACAATCAATCACAACTCACGAATAAACCAAACCAATGCTTGCATAAAACCAAGAACTCAAACACAAATCACGCAGGTCTGGAAGAGCGCAAGAAGAGAAGCACATGCTCTCTTCATGTTATAACATGTATATTCTGATATTTTGGAGTGTAAAATGCTAAGTGTGTGCTTGGGTATAAATGAGCTTGTAAATCAAGGAAAACCGGTAAACCGGCCTTGAAGAGAGAAGGGAGGTATAAGTGTAACGAGAGGAATTCTGTTAGAGGTATGCATGAACAGATTCTCGTTTTCTCTCAATCTTCTCTCAATCCTTCTTCCAATTCTCAAATCTTACTCTATTCTTTCCTATCTTCTTCTGATTTCTCAAATTCCTTTCTCAATCTCACAAGATCATTACAATTTGGTATCAGAGCCTTGCATCCATGGCTGACGGGACGCGCTTCAAGACTTTGGAGGAGAATTTCCGGCAATTGCAACAGGCGGTGTCGGATACTCAAGCCGAAAGTCGAAAATTCATGGAGGAAACCAGGAAACAACAGCAAGAAGTCAATGATCGATTCGTTTTGATAGCTCCGAAATTGGGCAAGATTGATTCAATTGAGTCCACACGGGTTCAATTGCGCGATCTGGTGATCGCATCGCTGCCGGTCGATCGCAATTCTTCGCCGCCGGTGCCGGAAAATCAGAATGTCTCAACTTCGTTGGCGAATTCCAGAGGAGAGGCCAGGCCGAGTTTGTTGGGAGCTGGTCGCGAAGCTGACAGAATTCAAGAACCTGATGGAGCTCGTAATTCTCCATTACCAGCTCAGGAAGCGGGGGAAAGCAATCGCAATTCATCATTGTCGATCCAAGAAACTGGAGATCGGAGTTCCCTGTCGATGAATTCAGGTATGTACAGACTTCCAAAGATTGATTTTCCAGTTTTTGAAGGATTGCGCCCTAGGAGTTGGATTCGTAAATGTGAAAGGTATTTTGCAATCTTCAATATCCAAGAATCGCAGAAAGTGGAGTTAGCTTCTTTGTATGTTTCTGGTCGGGCTGATATTTGGTTACGGAGCTTCATTTTGCTTAGACCTAGGGTGTTTTGGTTTGAGTTGTGTGAGGCTGTGTGTATCAGATTTGGGGAAAAATCTGGGGTGGAAGTCATTGAAGAGTTTAATAAGCTAGAACAAAAGGGGGATGTGGATGAATACACTGATAAGTTTGAGGAGCTTAGGGCTACTGTTCTGGCATTTGATTCACATCTGTCTGAGGCTTACTTCGTTTCTAGTTATATAAGTGGATTAAAGGAAGAAATTAAGTCCTTAGTGAAGTTGAGTAGGCCTAAGGATTTAGCTTCAGCAATTGAGCAGGCTAAATTGCATTATACTGCTGTACATGCCATAGCAAAGATGTCTAAACCACCTTGGAAACCTGCTAGTTCTTCTTCTTATTTCAAGAACCAGAATCTTGATAATAAGGGAGTACATAAGCAGATTGTGGACGCCAAGAGTAGTGAGAGTAAGTTGCCAACTGCCAATGTCACTTTTGAAGCTAGGAAGCAGCAGGGATTGTGTTACAAATGTGGAGAGAAATACTTTGTGGGACATCGTTGCAAGGTGCAAACTCTCCATAGTTTAATGGCAGCTCAGATTGATGAACTTCAGAGAGATGAAAGGGATGCTGTTGAGGACAATTTGGAAGATACTACTGAGATGGGACGGGAAGCTGAAGTTTATGTTCATGCCATTGTAGGGAGTAATCCTAAGACAACTATTAGGATCAAGGGTGAGATTGAGGGTCACTGTATCACTATATTGGTGGATAGTGGTGCTACACATAGTTTTGTGGACCCAAGGGTGATTCAAAGGACTAACCGTGTTGTGGTCAATGATGTTACTTTGGAGGTTTCAGTGGCTAATGGACAGAGAATGTACTGCAGTCAAGTGTGTAAGCAACTGAAATGGGTAATGCAAGGTCATATGTTTGAATATGATTTGAGAGTTTTGAAGTTAGGAGGGTGTGACATGATTCTAGGGGGTGATTGGTTGTGGGAGTTTAGCCCTGTATTGTTTGATTTGAAGAACTTGAGAATTTCTTTTGAGATGAATGGTAAGAAAGTGGAAATTTGTGGTTTGCAAGAGAGGGCTACATTGAAATCTATGTCAGGGAATAAGCTACAGAAGCTTTTAAAGAGGGGAGTGCCTTTGTTGATTACTCAAGTAGCGAGAGTATTTTTTGTGGAAGGTTCAATGGTGAAGGAGCTCCTGGAAATTAGTCAGATACTGGATGAGTTTTCAACTATATTTCAGGAACCAAAGGAGTTACCTCCAAATCGTGGTCATGAGCACCAAATTGTTTTGAAAGAAGGTGTGGCTCCAATTTGTACAAGGCCTTACAGATATCCTTTCTTTCAAAAGACTGAAATAGAGAAGCAGGTAGAAGAGATGTTGAAATCCAATGTAATTCGTCCAAGTCAGAGTCCCTTTGCTTCACCTGTGTTGCTAGTTAAGAAAAAAAATGGCACTTGGAGGTTTTGTATAGATTATAGTAAATTAAATGATGCAACTGTGAAAGACAAATTTCCTATACCTCATATTGAAGAGTTACTGGATGAGCTTCATGGTGCAGTAGTCTTTTCTAAGCTGGACTTAAGGGCTGGATATCATCAGGTTAGAATGGCTGAGAAGGATGTGTGCAAGACAGCTTTTAGAACACATCAAGGGCATTATGAGTTCAGAGTTACGCCTTTTGGATTGACCAATGCCCCAACAACATTCCAAGCTCTTATGAATGATGTTTTTGAACCTAATTTGAGAAGGTTTGTATTGGTTTTTTTTTGATGATATATTGGTGTATAGTTCGTCAATGTCTCTGCATAAGGACCATCTGAGGAGTGTTTTGCAGTTGCTTCAGCAGAATCAGTTGTTTGCCAAGCGTTCAAAGTGTGAATTTGCTCAGCCTAAGTTGGAATATTTGGGTCACATTATATCTGCTACAGGGGTGTCTACAGATCCATCCAAAATACCTGCAATGATTAATTGGCCTCTGCCTAGAAATGTTAAGGCATTGAGGGGATTTTTGGGTTTGTCGGGGTATTATAGGAGATTTATTAAAGGGTATGGAGGCATTGCCAAGCCTTTGACTGATTTGTTAAGAAAGAATGAGTTCAAGTGGAATATGGAGGCTGAACAGGCTTTTCAAAGCTTAAAGCACATTTTGTCTTCTGCACCTGTGTTAGCAATGCCAGATTTTACACTTCCTTTTGTGATTGAGACTAATGCTTGTGATTCGGGTATAGGTGCTGTTTTGATGCAACAGAATAGGCCAATAGCTTATGTGAGTAAGGCCTGGAAAGGGAATAGTTTGTTGCTCTCTACATATGAGAAAGAATTGCTGGCAATATTGATTGTTGTTGACAATGGCGGATCCAGAACTGATTCAATGGGGGGCGGACTTTAGGCCGATTTAGTCGTGATTGCTCCCTCGCCATTGGAGACTCGGAATTGCATTGCCAGCTCATCGACTTCGCCTGCGGTGCTCTCGTGAAAACCCCAAATTGGGGGCTCGTCGAATTTGGCTGCCTAAAAGAGACGTTAACTCCAAAATTTGGCAGCTCGTCGAAAATACTTAAATTTAGTTTAAGTGGAAGATTTTCTTATATATGGGTTATTTACTGAAATATAGTTTTTTACGGGTGATTTTTTTAAAATTGTGATAATTTATGGGTTGTTTTGTGTAGTTTACCAAAAATACAAAACAGACGGCCAAATTTTTTGTTTTTGGAAAACGACGCCGTTTGTTGTTAGGTTTAAAAACCTTCTCTTTCTTCGGTCGTCTTCTTCCCCTAGCTGTCAAGCCCGACGTGGTGACGCCGACGGCCGTTTCTCTGGGCTCCGGCTGCGTCCTCTACGTTCACGGTTCATCCCGCCCCATACCGCCCTGGCACCGGCGCCCAATCCCGCCCCGCTCCCGTCGCTCCGCCCGCCCCACTCCTCATTACTTCGTAGTGGTGCTCCGGCGCGATGGGGGGGCGGCCGCCCCCCTCCGCCCCCTGGATCCGCCGCTGGCTGTTGATAAGTGGTGCCACTATTTGGAACCAGCTTTATTCTATATAAAAACAGATCATCAATCCTTGAGGAATCTATTTGACCAACGTTTGTCTACTCACTTGCAGAGAAAGGCAATTAGAAAATTGCTTGGATTGAATTATGCTATTTTGTATAAGAAAGGAGTAGAGAACAGGGCTGCAGATGCATTGTCAAGGCAATTTAGGATGTCAAGGTTGAGGTGAATGCTATTTCTGTGGTGGTTCCTCAGTGGGTTACTGAATTGTAGGCTAGTTATGAGAATGATGAAAGAGCTCTTGAGTTGTTATCTTCTACATTAGTGTCTCCTACAGCTGGTTTCCAAGTTCTGAATGGGTTGCTCAGGTACAAGGGAAGGCTGTATGTGGGTTCTGGTACTGGTCTACGACAGCAACTGATTTCTAGCTTACATGATAGCCCTGTAGGTGGTCATTCTGGTATTCAAGGTACTTATGTGAGACTCAAGTCCTTGTTTTATTGGCCACACATGAAATTGATGGTAGAAGAATTTGTGAAGTCTTGTGATAATTGCCAAAGAAATAAAAATGAGCATGTGGCTTATCCTGGGAAGCTGCAACCTTTACCTATTCCTAAGAGAGCGTGGGAACATATTTCCATGGATTTTGTAGAGGGTCTTCCTAAGTCAGTTGGTCGTGATGCAATCATGGTGGTGGTGGATAGACTAACTAAGTATGCTCATTTTATAGCTCTCAAGCATCCTTTTACAGCTGCTATTGTTGCTCAGGAATTTTTGGGAACTGTGTTTAAACTCCATGGTTTGCCAGTCAGCATTGTGTCAGATAGAGATCGAGTGTTTGTTAGTCATTTTTGGCAAGAGTTATTCAGGGCTATGGGGACTCAATTGAGGTTATCCACAACTTATCATCCTCAGTCAGATGGACAAACAGAACGAGTGAATCAGTGTTTAGAAGCTTATTTGAGGGGTATGACTGGTGATCATCCAAAATAGTGGTTCAAGTGGTTGTCTCTAGCTGAGTATTGGTATAATACCTGCTATCATTCTTCCTTGAAATTGACTCCATTTCAAGCATTATATGGCTATGTCCCTACACCTATAAGTGTGCCTACAATTGAGTTGAGCACAACTGCTGTGGAGGACTGGATCAAAGAGCGTGCAAGGGTGATGGTGCAATTGTAGGACAATTTGCAACGAGCACAAGCAAGAATGAAGGTGGTTGCTAATGCTAACAGATCTGAGCGTGAGCTACAAGTTGGTGATTGGGTATATCTGAAGCTCCAGCCTTACAGGCAGTCTTCAGTGGCTGTAAGGAAATGTGTTAAGCTCAGTTCCAGATATTATGGTCCTTTTCAAGTGATTGAGAAAGTAGGGATGGTGGCTTATAAATTGTTGCTTCCTGCATCTTCTAGAATCCATCCAGTCTTCCATGTGTCTCAATTAAAGAAGCAGGTTGGTGATAAGAGGGTGAGCTCTTCTTTGCCTTCTTTGTTGGATGATTCAGGGAAGTTTGTTGTTGGACCTAAGGCTGTGTTGGATACTAGGCTTCATTATTTGAAAAATGGCGAGCCTGTTACAAAATGGTTGATCGAATGGAAGAACTTGGCTGCTGAAGAGGCTACATGGGAGCCCGCTGGGCATATAATACATCAATTTCCAGATTTTTTCATGGAGTCTTGTGGGCAAGACTCTTAAAGGGGAGGGCATTGTTATAACATGTATATTCTGATATTTTGGAGTGTAAAATGCTAAGTGTGTTCTTGGGTATAAATGAGCTTGTAAATCAAGGAAAACCGGTAAACCGGCCTTGAAGAGAGAAGGGAGGTATAAGTGTAACGAGAGGAATTCTGTTAGAGGTATGCATGAACAGATTCTCGTTTTCTCTCAATCTTCTCTCAATCCTTCTTCCAATTCTCAAATCTTACTCTATTCTTTCCTATCTTCTTTTGATTTCTCAAATTCCTTTCTCAATCTCACAAGATCAATACACTTCAAAATACGCTAAAAAGAAATAATGGAAAAACCCAAGTATTTATTCTAATCCTAGAAAAAGAAGTCCTGATTTATTATCATAAGATATAAAGAATATCTCATAATAATAAATACAAATCTAGAAAACCAAAATATGAAAATAGTTTGTTGAAACAAATAAGGAAAGTAACATCACGGAAGGCAACTTGGGCCGCAAGGAACGAAGAAGGTCGGCCGCACGGGTGAAGGTTCGGCCATGGTCGGCACCGACCAAAGCATGGTCGACCACGACCCTCCTGTTCACCGCCTTGAACTTCTTCTTCTTTATCTTCCAATGTCTACTTGACAAAGGTTGATGCACTTCATGTAGCTTCTTCAAAGCCTCCCTATACTTAAATGCTCGGGACCTCTTATAAGGTCTAGGCCTTCTTCTTGAGCTCGTCTTCCTCCATGAATCCCTTAAGTTAGACGTATTCCCTTGTGTATCACAAACTTTAAAGTTGAAAAAGTAAAAGAAAAGACGGGAAAAGAAGACTAGAACTAGCATAAGCTAGCCAACTACACAAGGCTCAACCAACAAGCTAGCTAACCATCCAACACCGCGATCTTCTCCCTCCAACCCTCCTTGCAATGTGCCAACTCTTCAAAAATCCCTAACAAACTGATGTCCTGCTTTATGTTGTTCATCTAGAGTTTTTTCGGACGAACTCTATCTCTCATGCACATCCCTAAATCCAAACGTTCACACCTCCTAACTGTAGCATCCAGACTCCGCCTCTGAACATGACCAAACCAATGCAGTCTCGTCTCAAGGAGTTTGTCTCCTATGCTAGCCACCCTCAGTTTACTTCTGAAGGGATACCAAACGACCCCAAAGAGAATATTTGAATTCGTAACGATACAATTACAAGTATGAATGGCATCGCCTATTACTTAAACTAGAGTTCACACAAGCTATATGAACTACGGAGTATCTAATATCGGATCATTAATAACCAATCTCGTAAATCCCTCAACCTAGATATGGTAGTAACCCACCACCCTCATCACCACGGCTGCACCGCGCAGGGCCTCCGGCCCAACCCGACCCGCAAGGCCGCAACAAATGTCAGCAAATAAAGTTCTGGTTTTACACACTAGAGTAGTTTTTTTTGGTCGAATGGTTGTACACACTAGTAAAGTACTGTAGTAAACATTGGCCGTACACACTAATGAACACTTGTGGGATCTGGGTTTACATATTTTTCACACAAGTTTTGGTCCAAACTTCAAAGTTTATGTCTAATGGCAATGCCATGATCTTTGTCCTGAATTATTTTAAAGCAAAATTTGCCCCCAATTAGACACGGTTTCCGATTTCGCCTTCAAATTAGTGCTGTCCCTCCTGGCTCGAAATTAAAAGCCTCAAACTTCGCACATGATTAATCAAGCAAAAATAAAAGAACCACCCTGAATATCCCTAACAATGTGATTAGGAAATGCAAAAGACGGTTTATTGTAACATTATTATCTTTTTCCTTTTCTCCACCCACAAGAAAAGCAAGCAGCATCAGACAATTATCTTTCTCTACACTTCTTCAGCAGTCCACACAAATCTCCCTCTCCACCAATCCCCTTCTCCCACGTGTCCCACTCACCCCCCCTTTTCCTTTCCCTCACCTCCATTGCAGCCCCCTCAAGCTTTTCACTACTCAAAAACAAACACTAGAGTGAGCACTTTTGAGCTCCACTCCAATCAATCTCAGATCTTCCATTATGAATCCCAACCAGAACCACCGCCGTCCACAAGGACCACAACCACCTCCGCCACCGCCTCGATCTCCTCTTCCACCGGATTCCGCCATGAGACAACCTAATCAAGCTCCCCGGCCACAACAATCTCCGTCTCCGTCGCCATCTCCACGCCCTGCAAACTCCACAACTCCTAGATCCGACGATCCTCCTCGCCATCCACCGCCTCCGGCGCCACCACGCCAGCCTCCGATCCCGGATCCGCTACCGGAACCGACATTCGCCGCCTATCCGCCATACATGATCCCGCCTCCTCGCCGGAGATCCGGCTCAGGCTGCGCCTCCTGCATGCTCGCCACCGCCTTCATCCTCATAGTGGCGGCCATCGCCGTCGCCGCCTGTTTCGTGCTCTTCAAGCCACAGGATCCGAAGATCGCCGTCAACTCCGTCCGCTTCCCGGCGTTCTCCCTCTCCAATAACACGATCGACTTCACGATCTTCCAATACGTGGCCGTCCGAAACCCTAACCGCTACTCCTTCTCTCACTACGACAGCTCCCTCCAGCTCTTCTACTACGGCAGCCAGCTAGGGTTCATGTTCATCCCCGCCGGCCAGATCGCCCCCGGCCGGACTCAGTACGTCTCCGCCACGTTTAACGTCAAGTCGATCCCCGTCGTGGCCGCCGCTCAGCCCGCTACCACGGCGGCGGTGAGCGCCGGAGGGGCCGTGGTCGGGCCTGGCCCCACCATGGAGGTGGAGACCAGGATGAAGATTGCGGGGAGGGTTAGGGTTTTGAAGGTGCTTGCTCACCATGTGGAGACTAGAGTGAGGTGTAGAGTCACAATTGAGGTCAGTAATGGGAATGTTTTGGGATTCCATTGCTAAAATGCTTCTTCTTCTGGTGTGCATTTTGATTCTCTCTTTCCTTAGATTTGTTCCGTTTTGTTTTTTTTTTGTGTGTGTTCTTGCGTTTGAGATTGTTGTAATGTTAAGTAATTAGAGGCCTGGGTTTTGATCTTTCTTTGGGAGTCCCAAATTGTGAAAGCAAGTGTAAAAAGTTAGCCTGATTTGGTGCCTGTGAAGATTGTGTTTCAGATATGAGAATGAAAAGAATTTTTGCCCATTTCAGAATTCATCCATGATTGAATGAGCTTAGATCCACCATGCTCTGTTTGGCTACACGGAAGCAGAGGAATGTTGTTCTTATTTCAGCAGAGTGCAAGCATGTGCTTAATTAATTCAGCCTTTGGCATTGATGCCGACTTCATATTCTATTCGATTCCTTCTCTGAGATCTATAGAGAAAAATCCAATTCACATGATTACAAATGCATATCAGACTTCATGATCCATCTTCTGGTGATACAATCATACAAATGCTTTTTGAAGAATCCAAATTCTTAGCAAATCTGATGAAGAGTTCAGCATTTGAGCAGGAAATTTGGACAATGCAGATTCTAAAAAAAGAATCCTAATTTATGCCCATTAAAACTGATCTGCATTTGCTTGAGAATTTTGACTGGCAAAGTAAGTCATGTGGAGAAATCAAACTTCCCAAAAATGGTAAAACAAACTATACAATATGCCACTAGTAACAGCAGGTACAATTCTTGGAAGAAAAAAATGAGCTTATTTGTTAGTAGTGACAATTACCACATCTTAGAACATGGATTTTACTTCCAACGATATCTATTTACTACATACACTTTGGTACGATACGACCGTAACACATCATCATTCTGACCACACCTTCATCAGAAACCAAATCAACTCTTACAATATTAATAGAGGCTAAAATGGAGGCGATTAAGTGGTGCAATCCAAACGCACCTAAGAATCTCAGCTGCAGAGGTTGGGAATGCAAGCTCCACCATCGGGGTTCGGTTGCTCCTTCCATATTCGGCCAGTAACTCTCAGCTTCAGCTCTTTCCTGTCCCCACCTGAAAAGAAGAGTGCCATGTTTCTCTGTATTATAAGCCCGTCGTGGCTGTCCCTTACCTTTCTGTGACCGTCCCTGATACTCCGCGGGGTGCCCTCCCATATAAGCTTACGCCCATTGCCTCCAACCTCGAGACTGTAATTGTAATTACGAGCCTCCATCTCGTCTCCCATGAACCGAAGAAATGCCATGTATACAGGTGCCATCCCAAGTTGAAATGCTTCAAAGTGGAGACAAAAGTATTGACCAAAGCAATGGAAGACCTAGCAAAGGAGGATAAAAATTACTCCCCATTCATTTATCGGGTTTTCTGGTTTCCAAGTAGCATGAAATTGGAAACATGAAATTGGAAACCTTGGTTTGAAATATGTTCAAGAGACGTAAAATAATGAACAAGATTCAAGAGCTTAAAATATTAATGAGTTATGGTGGTAAGGAAATGCACTCACAGTTAGCATCCAAGTAGCATTTTCCACTTCACGGGGATTAGATTTCACATAGCGATGGTTGAAAGTACATCCAGAATGCATGTCTACCTTGTGATCATCTCTTAAGTGAGCCACAAGGAACGGGATATCCCCAACAACAGAACACTCTGACCCGGCATACGGGCAATTGTATGGCCTGAAGTTACATAAAGCTTCGTGTTTGAGCTTGCTGTAGTAAGGAAAGATCTCTGGGCACCCGAGGGAGTAGTATTTGCAAGGTAGCTCGAGTGATTCAGCCACTTTTTCCAGTGCCAAGCACCTGATGTCTCCAAGCTCTTGTCTACAGGTAGGGCAACGGTTGTGCACCCGTGTTTTGCATGTGGAACAAAGTGTGTGTCCATTGTGGCACTGGGAACATTGTAAATTAAGCAGATAAAATACCCAATTATTAAAAAAAAAAAAAAAGCCTCCAAAGTCAAGACAAGCATAGCTGAAATGCATAGCCACATGATTTCTTAGATCCTGCCATTTACCCTACTAAGTAATGTAAAAATCTTACATCATAAACTCCATCACTACACAGTCATGCTAATTCTACCTCATTCTATCTTGAGTGTTCCTTTCCATCACTTAATCTTGCTTGGCTCAAGCCTCTTTAGCAGAGTTAATTGATGGCATACTATTGATCAGGTTTTTATTGCAGTTTGATTTCCAGCATCAGTTCAAATCAAGATTGGACGGCCTTCATAAAATTTGCACACAGGAGGCTTGTTTCTAGTTACCCGAAACAAGATTCCAATATCAAAGAAATATCCAAATGCACATTAATGCTAGTAACCCATCCAACGAGCAACAAGGAGAAAAGACTGCTCATTAATGTACTACCAACTCAGTTACAAACCCCAAAACTACAAAAAAACGCAAGCTAAATTGCTAATACGAGCCTATTCTATCTTAAGTGTGCCATAACTAAGTGGGACTTCATACATATCTTCGAAAACATCACTTGTTGTAGGGTTTCCGCTTGGCTCCTATAGAGCTACCATTCCAGCTTCAGTTAATATTGCGATTGGACTGGGTTCACAAAAACTTACTCACGGAAGGCAGACATACTACTAATATCAAATGGATCTTGATAAAGAATAAATCCTATAACTATGCAGAATCCCAAAAAAGCAAAGAACAGCCTGAACTAAGCAAATTTAGGGCCACATGCAAGACAGAATCCAACATAAGATGCAAAATCCTCCCACAGAAACAATCAATTAACAAGTAAAAAAACCAAAGGAACAAACCTGATGAATAGGAGGATACATAGAATTGGTACAAACGGGGCATTCAAGAAGCTCGTGAACACTTGTCGCCGGAAGAGCCGTCGAATTGGAAACGACGGCGTTTCCATTGGCGTTGGCCTTGGACGACGCGTACTGGCTCACAATCGGGTGGTGATGAGCGAGCGAGATCGGATGGGGATAGCGATCGATCTCGTCTTCATCAATCAAGCTTTCTAGAGACGAAACGCACTCAATGCTGTCCAGATCCATTTCTCCCCCAAAAGCCTCGCAAAACCCTAATCCCTCGAATTTCAGTTCTTTTCCCCAAGAAAAATAAAGAAACCAGATCGAATTAGAATGCAATTCATCTAGGGTTTTGGCGATGAAACTCGGGATGAGTTCGGCCTTCCTCGAAGGCGAGAGTGATGGAGAAAGGGGGGGATTCGAACGAAGGTGCTTTGCTTAGGCCTGGATTGGGGACACGGATAAAAGACGAAAATGCCTACCTTAAATGAAGATAAAAGCATGATTAATTGATTATGATTATTATTCTTGGGCTGCGCTTTTTTTGGCTTATGTAGAATTAAAACAGATTTTATTTAAATTAATAGAGGCATTAGGCATACATTAATTTGGAATTTACTTCTAGATGCACAATTGAATTAATTGGCTTACAAACCTACTATTTACTTATAAGTACACGAGAAAGACTCACGTAAGAATGAGTCTTATGGTAGGAAATAAGAATAAATCTAGTCCCTTTGATTATACTCATCCTGCGGCTCACATAGACGCGTCCTTTTCAAGAAAAATAACGCTTACTAAATTAAATTAAAAAAATAAAAGCCTTGTCATAGCCTCTTCCTCTGAACCCCAAATCTCTATCGACCTCCTTCTCAAACGCAATCTCAATCTCAATCTGCACCTCTTTTCGCCTCTCCCTCCGAACCCTAGAACTCCGCCCGCCTTCGCCTCTTCTCTGTCGCCATCTCTTGGCGCGATCCGAGGCCTCCGACAACGGCGCCGAGCTTCGCCAGTTCGACTTCGACTTCTTCACGATCGGTGCCGGCAACGGCGGTGTTAGGGCTTCCCGGTTCGCCACCAGCTATGACTCCTCCGCCGCCGTCTGTGAGCTTCCTTTCGCCACCATCTCGTCTAGCACTGCCTCCGCCGTCGGTTCAATGATTGATCTGATAACAGGAGGAAGAACGAGAACCGGATCCAGAAGAAGCCGTCAAATTCCTCCGGCGGCCGCTGCCTACACCTCATCCAGTTCGTTAATCGGGCGACCGTTCGAGTCCTGCTCGCGGAGGAGCGGAGAGATGGACAAGTCGATGAATCCGGTGACCACGAATCATCTGAGACACGTGGAGTCGCTCAACACCGTTCCTTCTGGCGCCGGCAAGATCCCACAGCTGAACACGGTCATCTTCGGCGAGGCGCTTGCTTCCGAGGAGAACGATCTCGTCTTCCCCAACGAGGAGTTCGCTAAGCAGGCTCTTGTTCCTTCTCCTGCTAAGGTCGGTTCTGAATCTTGTTGTTGTTGTTCATCAACGTTTGACTGACCTCGATCTGAATTTGTTTGTTGTTTGTTGTTGTTGTTGTTCGAATTGATCTTCAGGCATGGGAAGAAGATGTGAGGAGTTTGGAGGAATGATCGGTTTAGCTAGGGGTTTATTGTTGTAGGTGGAGATCGAGACCGGTGCACATGAATAGTAGTAATAATACAGTAGGATTACTCCTTAAATTAATCTTTGATATCCTCAAATTAATGCGTTCGTTCAATTGTTTGCCGAGTGGTATTGAAGGATTTGAGGTATTGATTAGACTAACTTCTTGGCGTTGAGCATTGAGGATTTGAACCATTATAAGCTAGATTATTTCTCGATGTTGAGATACAGATATGAATATTTGTTTGGTGCAAGGGATGGAGAACTATGAATTGAACTTCTTTTCAATTCTAATTAAATGACCAGTGTCAAAGTTTTTCATATAGTTGATTCTTCCATAAATTGAGGTGCTTTCCACTCACATAATATAGTTGATTCTAATTAGATTTGAAGTGACTAGTAGCTGTTGTTGAATATAGTTGATTCTAATTAGGGTGCGTTTGGTAAATAAGTTAAGATACTGATAAGTTAAATGATACTGATACTGATTTTAGGTATTGATACTGATACTGATTTAAGGTACTAATAAGTTAAATGATACTGATGCTGAAAGTGAGTGTTCGGTAGAAAGATTTGCTGATTAGTTGTAATTTCAGGAAATAAGTATGCTTATTTCCAAATAAGATGGGGGGTAGCTTCTTATTTTTTTAGGCACTTATAAGTAACAGAATACTTATTTGGACAAATAAGTATCTAAAATTTTAAATTGCCGAACACGTCTCTCAGATACTTATAAGTATCATTTAGCTTATTTTAACAAATAAGTTACTTATTTTAAGTTTGCCGAACGCACCCTTAGATTTGAAGTGACTAGTAGCTGTAGCTGTTGTTGAATATAGTTGATTCTAATTAGATTTGAAGTGACTAGTAGCTGTTGTTGATGCCTTAATGCTGCTGAATCAATTAAGATAATTTATTATGTGATGAACGGTGAACCTAGTGTCTAGAGTGAGAATCTAGATCCATAGTTTGTTATTTCTTATGTGGCCCCGATACTTTGAACAAGTAGTTGTTCGTGCCATAGAATTCAGCACATTGACAATAGAGTTGAATAAATATGAATGAACAAATTGACCATAGAATTGTACAAATTTGACCATTGAGTTGCACAAATTTGACCATAGAGTTGTACAAATTTGACCATTCAGTTGCACAAAGTTGACCATTGAGTTGCACAAATATTGATGAACAAATTGACCATAGAATTCAACACATTGGCGATAGAGTTGAACAAATATGAATGAACAAATTGACCATTGAGTTGCTCAAATTTGACCATTGAGTTGCACAAATTTGACCATTGAGTTGCACAAATATTGATGAACAAATTGACCATAGAATTTAACACATTGGCAATAGACTTGCACAAATTGTCAAAGCGAAACAAACTATACGTACTTCGACTGCTATAAAATATGACATGAATGCAAAATTGATAATAGAGTTGCACAAATAAGCAATAGAGTTGCACAAATCGGCCATAGAGTTTCACAAATCGGTCATAGAGTTGCACAAATACGGTTGCACAAATCTGGACGCCCGTGCCGTTTTCCGAAAAATACGCCCGTGCCATTTTTTTCCCTTTTTTTTCTTGAGCCCTTGATCTCTCTTCATCCAATGGCTATGATTCATTCCGCCTATTTCCTACCATAATAATCATTCCTACCGGATCCGGACCCTAAGTACACAATCCTATCATGGAATGTATCTAAAGTCTAAACACACCGTTATTGCTAGGTAATATATTTAGTCAAACTTTGATGAAGTATAGACTGTATAGTGGGGAAAAACACTTTTTTTCTCTACATATAACATGAGTAAAGTAACTTGTAGGCTTTTAAAACCTCTTATTTTATTCTATTTGGTTTATCTATTTCAAAAGACATTTATAAAATGAGAAATTAAGACGAAAATCAATAGCCAATAAAAATTGATATGATAAGCAGCACATTAAACCCGGCAAAACAACAAAAACAACCAAGAATACAAACAAACAAATAAATATCGTAAGGCTACAACTGTAACTTAAACAAGTGAGAATGACATTTGTGTGAGTTAGTACTTAACCGCCCTTGATTTAACATGTACTTATGTTACCAACGGTGAGATGGCGTAGTGGCGTAGAGATACGCTGGGTAGGACTAGACCTGTTCAAACGCGGGTCGGTCCGCCCGGCCCGCCCGCAAATAAGGGCGGGCTTGGACAAGGGTTCAGGCCCTACGGGCCAGGCCCGGCCCGCCCATATTTAATCCGGGCCGGGTATGGACTGACGGTTTAGCCCATGCGGGCCGCTAGGCCCGGCCCGGCCCATAACATTTTATAAAAAATATATATATCGAAATATATTTTATACACCTCATGCCTTCTGAAATTAACCTAGCCTCCTAGACTCGATGCATCTCTCTATTCTCTTAGACTCTCGCTCACTTCCCCATCTCCCTCTCTAGGAGTCTATTCCCGATCTGCCTCTTTGTCCTCACTCACGCCATTCCCGATCTACTCTCTTCTCGGTCGGCGGTCGCCATTCTCTTCGAGGTTTAGCATTAGTCGGTCGGTAGTCTTTTGATTTTTTTCGGCGTTCCTAGTCTTCCCGGTCGCCATTCTTTTTTCGTATAGGTTTGCATATTGGCAAATACAAATGCTAGATTTTTTGCGGGCCGGGTTGTCCATGGGCCAGCCCGGCCCGCAATGTCGGGCGGGCTTGGGCCGCATTTTCAGCCCATTTCTGCGGGCCAGGCCAGGCCCGGCCCGCACATACGGGCAAAAAAAAAGTTTTAGCCCAGCCCAGGCCCGGCCCAAGCCCGCATTTGGACAGGTCTAGGTAGGACGGTCCCTGCACCTGTTGCAGGGTTTGATTCCCCGCAACGTCGTTGGGAAGGGGCTACCGTAATTCCACTCACACCCCCGGTTTGGACGTAGGCCCGTTGCGCTAGCGATGCTAGAAGTCTGACCCTTGGGCACACCCCCGATATGGACGTAGGCCCGTTGGGCCGTTGCGCTAGCGATGCTAGAAGTCTGACCCTTGGGCCTCGACCCATTGGGACGAGCCGAACGAAACACGAAAGCAAAAAGAAAACATGTACTTTTTGGTTGAGGGCGCTGCCCATTAGAGTCGAACCGGTGACCTCTGGGTACTACCCTTAGAGGCTTAACCGTTTGACTAAATGCCCGAAGGCGGAAAAAAACAAAAAAAACATGTACTTATGTTTTATGTATCTAACTATTTTCTGACTTTTTAAAAATATAAAATAGATATGGGCCACAGGCCCATATGCCAGCTGAGACATTTGATGTAAAGTGGGCCTTTCGTAATTACTTGCTCCAATGTGACAATGTCCCACCATGTCTAATGCCCTATTATGCATACTTTCACAATCACAGAGACACTATGCATCACGTGTTCGAATCTCATTCAATAAAGATGTCTTATCCGCGTTTTCTCATATCAATTCAACCGATTGAGCCTTATGGTTATATCATGAGATCACAAGTTTGAACCTCAAGATCGACAGTTTACTCAATTCTTTTAGAATTGATTAGTAATCAGTTCTTATCCTTCGTGGATGTTCTAGACGAGCTGCCACACCACATCAATACTCACCATGCGCGAACTAATCCATAATTATTTCACTTCATATGGAATTTGTGTAAATCTCACAGATACACCGACATTACAAACACATACTTTTATTGAACAAGAAAGCATTTTAACACTCCGAATAGTCTCATGAGCATTATTTCCTTACAACGAAGGTACTTAGTTTAACTCAATAACCCTTGAGGAACCTCTGGTACCAGACGGCCGAGCGTTTCTTGTACCTCTTCAAACCGTCCTTGTAATCGACATAGCACATACCGAACCTTAGGGTGTAACCTACATCCCACTCGAAGTCGTCTAGGAACGACCATGCATAGTATCCTTTCACGTTCGCTCCCATCCTATAATGTCCATCAAATTCACAACAACATGAACACTAAAACACACACAAAAAAAACTTGTTACAAGTAACATACATAAATGGGTACAAATGAATACCTTATTGATTGCAAAAGGTAGGATATGTGCCTATAATGGTAATTTATCCTCGCTCGATCTTTGAGTGCTTCTTGAATCGGCAATGTGCTATTGCTTAGCTCAGCATACCCTGTTACAAATAATAACATACATATGAACGAGTACCAAAAACAATAGTTGTTACTACCTTAAGGTAAGACATTGAATCTTAATTACCGTTTTCGGTGATAATCACTTTCGGGTTATTATACTTCTTCTGGATGTGCAACATAAGGTCTCTAATTCCCTTAGGGTACACATATAGCCAATCCAAAGCAGTCTACAAAAAAACAATTTCATTAATTTGCACCCATTCATAAAATCAACTCACATACGACTTAGGACTTGTTTCACTTTGTATTCAAAAAATTTGTGCATTCAAAATTAAAATTTTAGGTACTTACCGCGTCGCCAATAAGCTTGCCATCCTTTAACGCTGAACACAACACAAATCATCGGGTAAAAATCAAACATATGTTAATCAAATTTAACGTTAGTACGTTAAGTTACAAGTTTTACGTTAAAGCAATCGAAAAGGGTAAATAATTACATACGAGTAAGAGTAGAATGCCAATCTGTTGTGAAGCTCAATTCAAGAGGATTTGAGGAATCTGGGTCATCTACGGCATAGTATGATGTGTAGTAATTGACACCAAGAAAGTCAATCGAGTTGTTAAGCATTGTGGATTGCTCTTTTGTGAACTGAGGCAATCGTTTTCCTGCTATTGATCTCACTGTTTGAGGATAGTGACCAAATGTGATGGGCTCCACAAACCTGTTGGATTAGACTACACAATGTCAAGTCCTAAATCATGAAAATATATGCTTCAATAATGTGATGTTGTAGATTATTTTGAATCAAAAATACTATAAAAACGCGTGTTCTCAAAGTTGAGTAAGTAGAGTAATATATACCGTAGTAGATAAGTTTTGATATAATTAGGACTTATAGCCTATTAATCTTACAAAAAGAGTAAAATTGGTTCTTGTCTTCATTGTTCTCATTTCTAGCGTACGTACCATCCGAATAGGAAATCGAGGGCCCTGGAGGCGGCCTTTTGATTGGCTAAAGTGTTGTTGATTGGTATCATCCAATGGGTAGCAATCGTGATTCCAATTTCACCCTTTTGTTTGGCCTGCAAAACACCGTTCGATTGAAAGAATACATATAAGTCGTAACGTTACGTACGTGCATGCATGCACACATGCGCGTGAAGCAAGAAAGTCGGGATCTTTCAGAAAATGGATTGCGACATATTAAGTAAGCTCGAGATGAACTGTGCTTTTAGATTGCTTTCGAATCGTCGATCTTCACCTGATATTTTTGCCTATACAACTTTACGGCGGCAGCATGCGAAAGGAGGAGGTTGTGAGCGACAATGTAAGGCTCGGTACCGGAGTTTCCAGCCGTACAATTTCCGACGTACTTAGAACACCGAAAAGGCGCGTGTGCGCCCGTTGCATACCCATAGTAAGCCATAACGTTGGCTTCGTTAAAAGTCACCCAATTCTTGACTCGGTCTCCGAATTCTCTAAACACCAAGTCTGCATACGGTAGGTAATCGTCCCTACATAATCGTTCTAATTAATCAATCCAACAAATTGCATATATCTATTTACTCGATCGATCAATACTAGTAACTAAATTGTCTATCGGGATAATTAGGTAAGTGCTTACACTATTTTGGAGCTTAAGAAACCTTCGTACTCGTCCATGAGTGCTTGAGGGGTATCATAGTGCATTATTGTAACGAATGGCTTTATTCCTAGCAAGAAATTCAATTCGAAATAAAAGTTAATGAACAAATTTAATGTATCGTCCTTTTGAGGGTCAATTCAACCACTAACTTGTACGATTCAACTAGAACATTTATTTTCAGGAGGCCTAGCGCATATTGTTTTAAAAATCACTTCTAATCCCCGTCTAGACTTTAGACAGTCTCCACCTACCTAGTCTCTTAACTCATCTAGATAGTGTCTAGGTGTCTGTTTAGACCGCATAGGTAATCGTATTTTCCGCCTAGCGTCTAAGTGGTCTCTAGACGGCATAGCGTTTTTCAGAACAGTGCAAGTAGATACATTTTTTTTTGGTAGTTTGATCGTAAACTATGGGTATGGAAATAAAAATGAAAATAAGATAAAAACGACATTACTCCACTTTAATGCCATGATATATTAGTAAGAATTTACAAACTTTTTTTGCATTATCTCAATAATTTTCATACAAATACAAACTTGTGAGTTGTGATTTATTTTCCTCATTTTAGTGCTAGATTTTAAAATTATGACCCATTTCATTTAGCCTCTATACGTACACACAAATTTTAGGAAACCAAGCTAGCTAACAGTTTTGTTTATTAATTAATACTCCGTAGTTAAGTACCTCTTTTATTTTCATAATCTATACTAACCCAATTAAACGACCTTGCTGTACTAATACATGATTTTTTTTAATGCTACTTTCTACTTTGGTAAATACCATTGGCAAGTAGTTCATTGATGAGGTTGTTGTAGAACTTGATTCCAAGTGGATTTACTCCTTCGCTGATCTTTCCTCCTAGTTAATCAAATTGCACAAATAAATGGAGTAACGTCAGATCCGATATAATATAACCAAATTGCATATAATATAGTATTATGAAGGCGTGTTAGTTAATTAACTAAAGCTTGTGCATGTGAAACAATTAATAAAATCAATGTCATTCTTACGAGGCAGAATTCTTGACCACGCAATGGAGAATCTGAACGAATCGAGCCCAATTTCCTTCATCAATTTCACATCTTCCTGCATTATTATGGATCAATAATATTATATATGATGTGTCAATTAAATTAATATTTGCGACCTCTTGAGGGCCACTTACTTCAATTAATTTTATGTGTGTAATTAAATCTATTCTTCAAAGCTTATCTAAATCTTGGCTATAGGTATATAATTAAATATTTTGAAAAAGAAACTAATAAAAAAATTAAATATCAATAACAATTCTTGCAACTTTTTTTTTCTATTAAATGCCCAAAAAACTAAACAGCACATAAGTATAATCAAAACTTAAATACTAAATGACAACTAAAATTGATCAAAAAAAAGCCTTGCATTACATACCTTGTAGCGATGGTAAAAATCCTCAGCCACATCTCCATTGCTCTTGTCACTGATCCTGTCTACAAGGTTGAACATATTAATTAAAGCAACTTTACAAAAAAATATACCCTAAACTTTTCAAAAATGACCACATATATTGTGCACAAACCCTAGTAAATTCATTCATTAAGGAAAAAATAAACTGAATTAACGGTATCAAATTACAAGAGACATTGATACATGGCATTACCTGGATCGCGCTGAATGGAAGTATCCCAAACACTCGGTCCCTTTCCATCTAGACGCGCTGCTCCTTCGTACTATAGTAGGGTAGATTCGTAACATAAGACTTAAGTCGTTAGACAAGATAGGATTAGTATATGAATTAATTTGAAGTAAATGAAAGTGTGGCAAACCTGATAAGCAGAAGAGCCAGCACCAAAAATAAAATCATCAGGAAAACCTTTTCTGGTGAAATAAGAAGCTGAAGCTTCTCTAGCAACTCCAACCAACAAGAACAATAAAAAGCTCTGGATTATTGCCATGGCTAGCTATTGTATTATGATCACATATCTCTAGCTTCTTCTTGCTATATATATATATAACTTTTAATGTCCATTATCTTACTGATTGATCTGCTTGTCGATCTCCACGTTTTTCCACATAAATTACTTTTTTTAGCAACATTATTTAGGGGTGGGTCCGAGTAAGAACAATTATGTAAGCGAGAACCAAAAATATCCCAGCTTGGATTAAAAAACATAATTGTAAAACAATGAAGCGCTCTACACGATGAACTTACTCTAACTGGTCGGCACTAGCGGAATGGGTAGGATGTTTAGCGGAGGCAGAATCTGTTGAGTATGGAGCATGATTCGGGTCGGACGGAAGAAGACGGAACGAGCCAAGACCAAAAGACAATGAAGAGAAGTCAAAGACGAAGAATCGGAGGCCAGGTGCGAAAACTCGGGATGAAGGGGCCAAAACTCCCCCGAGTTTTGGAGGCTTTGGGCGAGTTTCAGGGCTTTGCTCTCGGCCCTCAAAACTCGGGATGGGGCGGCCAAAACTCGGGAGTTTTGGCCGGGTCACCCCGAGTTTTGGGCCGCGTCAGCAAGATTTGACGCGTTTTTTCGAGAAATCTTATCTTTTTTGGGAGATATTGTTTCTTAGGGAAAAGTATATCTTGTAGCTCTAGTTTTCCTATTTATACTCGACTTGGTTATTGTAATTGGTGTGTTACTAGAAAAGCATCTAGAGAGATCCTGAAAGCGAGATTGAGAGGTTAGGATTAGGAAAAGTATAATCCTTGTAAATCCTTGAGTCCTTTGAACTAGTAGAGTGGAGAATCCCTGGCTTGTTAGTGTCCCTAGACGTAGTCCTCGGGACGAACTGGGTCAATAATTGCTTGTGTTCTTTGTCTTGGTTTTGCTTACTATCCATCAATTTGCAAGAACGATCCGAAATTTCTCCAACAACTGGTATCAGAGCGCAGGGTTCCTGAAGTTCAAAGATTGATGTCAGTAGGATTCCCATTGAGAAGTTTGATGGCTTAGACTTCGGTTACTGGAAGATGCAGATTGAGGACTATCTCTATAGGTCCGGGTTGCATCAACCGATGGGCGAGAAACCTGCAGACATGAAGGAGGACAAGTGGAAGCTGCTGGACAGGAAGGCGATAAGCGTGGTGCGCTTGTCTTTGTCCAGGAATGCTGATGTATGATAATCTTCGGGATGAAGACAATCACGGGTTGAAGTGCCCAGGGTATGGATTTCGGATTGAACACGTTGAATTAAACTTGAAAGAAGCACTTGAAGGAGAATCGCACCAAATACTTGAATTAAGAAAACCATAGACAAAGTCTCAGCAATAGCAAACCCTAGCTATGAAAACTAGAATGGCGTAGGAGAGAAACCTTCAAGGTTCTCTCTCTATTTCACGCTGACTCAAAATAATGTCTAAGCTATGCTTAAATACTAATTGACCTGATAAAATAAAACAAGAAACTAATTAAAATAGGCCCATTAATGATACTTAAGGGACGCAGCCCATATTACCACAAATAGAAATATCTAAACTAGAAACTACTAAAATAAGTAATCTTCATCTTCCAATGCCTACTTGACAATGACTCATAAACTTGATGCAGAATCTTCATAGCTTCTTTGTACTTGAAAGCCCGAGACCTCTTGTAAGGTCTAGGCCTTCTTCTTGAGCTCGTCTTCCTCCATGAATCCCTTGAGTTAGACGTATTCCTTTGTGTATCATTCTCCTCCACTTGACCGCAAATCGTCCTCGATTTGTCGAAATGTGTAGAGAAGAACTCAAACTCTTGTAAAGAACTCCAAGAACTAACCTTGTACTCAGCTCCATACTCTGGATGATAATAAGCAAAGCAGTCATCAAGCATATGATCAAAAGAATCTAGCAAAGACGATGTTGGAGTACTAAAGAACAAACTGAACGGTTCGACAAGTAAACGACCTCCAAACTGGCTGAAATTTTGTGGAGAGATCATTTCTGCAGTCACAACATCACCCATAAAATTTGGCTTGAAATACTGAAGTGTATCCTGCGGAACAACTGGAATAGCCAAGGTAGCATCATAGGTCGATGGCTGTGAAGGAACCATGGGTAAATCACCTCTAAATTGGCTGAAATTTTGTGGAGAGCTTTCACCATTAGTATCACAATGCTCCACAAAATTTGAGTCTGATTGGACAAGTATTTTATGTTGAACCGTGCTAACAATTTCAGGTGTGTCGATGCAAGGTGAAGACTCGGTAACTTCAGTTGTGGTGGCAGCCTCCTCATCAACTAAGGAAACGGATTTCTCCTCCTCCACTTTAGATGGAGCTATACTCTTAGCAGCCCACGCAAGTGCACGTTCCCTTTCCCTTTGAACATCATAGTAAAATTTCATAGCAACCCGAACCAACTCATTTACATCATCTCTCGGTTGGTGCTCTACGACTTCTTGGTATATGGAATTCAAACCATCATAGAAACGAGAGCAAAGATGTTCAAAACTAAGAGACATACCAGCAAAATCAAGCAACTCTTCAAGCTCCATGAAATAATCAAGAGGCGAATGATATAAGCCTTGCTTACACTTGTTGTACGTCTCTAATCGTTTAGCTTGCTCAAGTGGCACAAACTGCATTCTCATCACAATTCTGAGTTGATTCCAACGAGAAATGTGATCAAGACTATAGAGACGACGTCGATAAAGATCATTCATCCACCAATTATAAGCATCACCTCGAAAAGCATCAACAACTGCCATGAATCCTGAAAGGCCATCATAGCCATGATACTCCAAGCAAGTATTCTCTTCCCAAGAAAAATACGAATACGGATCATAATCTCCATAAAAGAGATCAATTTGAGTTGGGATTTCAACTTCCGACATTGAATATCTTGGATGGAAAGAAAAATCAAAGCTGCAATGGACGTAGTAGCACTTACTTGCACGGCAAGCAACTCGGCGATTAGGGTTTCACAATTGAGAACTGTTGAGTATTTTGACGTTTTCGGAGGTCAAACAAACTCCGATTTCGACGAATCTTATATGCCTCGACTCGTATAGAAATTCTCTACAATAATATGTAATCAGATTTTCGAAATTACCTCAGAAAAAATTTCAAAATATTCCAGAAACGACGACGAATGAGAGCAGATTTCTGTTGTCGATGTAGATCGCAGATTGTTGACAAAAGCAACTCGATTCCCAACCCGAAACCGCTGGAATCTGATACCACTTGATCTATGACAATCTTCGGGATGAAGACAATCACGGGTTGAAGTGCCCAGGATATGAATTTCGGATTGAACATGGTGAATTAAACTTGAAAGAAGCACTTGAAGGAGAATCGCACCAAATACTTGAATTAAGAAATCCACAAACAAAGTCACAACAATAGCAAACCCTAGCTATGAAAACTAGAATGGCGTAGGAGAGAAACCTTCAAGGTTCTCTCTCTATTTCACGCTGACTCAAAATAATGTCTAAGCTATGCTTAAATACTAATTGACCTGATAAAATAAAGTAAGAAACTAATTAAAATAGGCCCATTAATGATACTTAAGGGACGCAAACCATATTACCACAAATAGAAATATCTAAACTAGAAACTACTAAAATAAGTAATCTTCATCTTCCAATGCATACTTGACAATGACTCATAAACTTGATGCGGAATCTTCATAGCTTCTTTGTACTTGAAAGCCCAAGACCTCTTGTAAGGTCTAGGCCTTCTTCTTGAGCTCGTCTTCCTCCATGAATCCCTTGAGTTAGACGTATTCCTTTGTGTATCAAATGTCGCCTACCACATGATAAAAATCGGCGACGACGAAGGAGATGCTCAAAATCTTATTTGATTTGTACGAGAAGCCGTCAACAATGAACAAGGGGCATGTGATGAGAAAGTTGTTCAATTTGTGGATGGGAGAGAACTCACCGGTGGCAAATCACTTGAACGAACCCAATATGATGATGGCTCAGTTGAGTTCGGTGAAGATCGACTTTGAAGATGAGGCACAAACTTTACTTTTGCTTTCTTCTTTACCGGAAAGTTGGAGCGGTACAGTTACTGCCCTAAGCGCATTGGTTGGAAAGGGGAAATTGAAGTACGAAGAGGTGAGGGTGTTGGTGATTGGTGAGGGGACTCGCAGGCAAGAGACAACTTCTACATCAGGTTCGGCTCTGAATGCTGAAAGTAGGGGCAAGTCAGGTCATGGGAAGTCGAATTCCAAGGGGAAGGAGAAGTCTTCCGGGGACAAGAGTCATGTCAAGTGCTGGAATTGTGGTGAAAAGGGTCACTACAAGAACGAGTGTGAGAATCCGCAGGGGAATGTTTTGGGCGAATTAACCACGTAAACGCGTTACTTCGCTACAATGAGGGAATCTTAGTCACAAAGTCACCACAACGCGTTACAAGTTATGAATAAGATGTAAATCAAGTAAAAACAGCAAGCATAAATTGAATAAACGTAAGGAAATGCGAAGAATGCTTCGGATCGTTTGTATTGCTCGTGTATATGTATATGAACTCCTGGATTGTTACAAAAGATCGTCTTTCTCCTTAGAACAAAAGAAATAGCTAGAACATATAAATTTGGGAGTGGTTTGGGTGTGTAGAGACTTGTCCCAATCCTTTGTATGCTCCTCGCCTTTTATAGTGCTGCTATTCCTCTAATAAGACCGTTGCCAATTGATTAAGGAAATCCCAAGGATTTCGCCCTCAATCTTCATGGTGTTAATGTGTTGAATATTTTTTATAAATGCCCAAGATTCTTGCCCTAAATGCCCAAGATTATTGCCATCCACTTTGGAGATCAATTTCAATGATGCACCGTTGCTTGCTAATGGGCTTCTCCACCCTTAGTTTTGGGCTTGATTTTTGAGACCCAACAATACCTCCATCAAAAACTCGGGAAAGTTCCCGACTTTTCAGGGTTTTTGATCTTCTTTCCTTGAATCTAATCACGAACCTGTTTCCTGCGCAGTGAATCTCGTCGCTCCTTGCTTTTTTGAAACTGTTTATCCTAACCCCAGTGTGTTGTGGTTGAAACTTGTTTTTGGCCGCTAGCGGTAGGGCCTGGATATTGTCCAACTTTCTTGTAGGTTCCAAAACAGGTTTGGAGTTGAAGACTGAAGACGGAACGTGTTTAAATGTGTTTGCGCAAGTATCATGTAATAATGTAGTGTTTGAGACGGAACGTGTATAAACGTGCTTCCGCGTGTAGTATTTGATACGGAACGTGTATAAACGTGTTTCCGCGTGTAATATTTGTGACGGAACGTGTATAAACGTGTTTCCGCGTGTAGTATTTGTATAGCGCTTTTTGTGTGGGATGCGTAGAATAGAGAGCAAAATGTGTAAGGTGTAAACACTTGCATTGATGTGAGAAATCGTTTTGCAAATGCCGTAATAAGAATCCTTTTGTTTCAGAGTTCTTATTACGTGTTCTTGTCTCTTGCATCCTTTTTCAACTAGTCGTTGTGTGCACTTTGTTGCCTGATTGTAAGGCTTGGGCCCTTGTTTTGGCCAGTAACGTCACAAGGCATCCCTTGCTAGTTTTTCATAAGATGTTGTCGATGTCATGTACGCGTAAGAGCGTTCTTTATGAATTTTTCATGTACGCGTAAGAGCGTTCTTTATGAATTTTGCAATTGGACAATATGTATATGTGGAAGAGTGTAAAGATGTTAAAAAGACGGTTTTGTTATGTACCTTATTCAGAAATGATATAGCTTTGCGTTCCGACTTCTAGGCACTACTACATCATGCAATACTAACTCGTAAGAACCTTTGCATTAACGCGTTTGTTATTGCTTCAAGCTACCCCCTGTGGTGATTTCAGGATTACCCCCAATCCTATATCGTCTTGATTTGAAGCACTGTCCGTATGCATTAACCACTTACTGCCACTTGATACATGTAACACGTCCCGTCGGCTTCCGCAAGTCGTGTTTAATGGTTGGCTTTGGCATGTCGTAAAGTATTCTCGGTGGGAGGGTAGGGGATGTATCTCGTCTCTCGCCTTTCTTGCCTACGATCAGTTTGATAAGGACTGGTTGTTTGATTTGTGAAGAGGTTGTCCTCCTCCAACCGAACGTGTGCTAACGCTTTTACCTATACTTCATCAAAGTTCGAGCAAGGGTATTTGGTTAGTTCACGATATAACTCCGGGTTACGGGATGGTATACCCCGTCGGAAAGCTTCCACGGCGGTGGCTGCGTCGCATCCTTCGATTGTTACAAGTTCCTCGTTGTAGCGGTTGAGGAACGCCTTTAGGGACTCAGGTGACTTTTGGGTAAGTCGGTACAAGTCGCTTGACCGCTTCTTGGCATGCCGACTGCTTGTGAACCTGATCCTGAACTTATCAACCAACTCAGCAAAATATGAGATACTTCCAAGTGGTAAATGAGAATGCAAGTTTAGCGCGGGACCGGATAACGTGTTCCCGAACCATCGACACATAACAATTTCTTTTATTTCAAAAGGTACGGTACTAAAGTTCATGGCTTGTTTGAAAGCCGCTATATGTTGGTCGGGATCGGTAGTCCCTTCATATTTTGGTATTTCCGGGACGTGATACTTTCGAGAGATATCAACTCTCGCAATAGCGGGTACAAAGGGGGAGTCGGTATAACCATCCCTCCTTTCTACTACTATCAGTTGAGGTACTCCCGAGACTTGAGTAATCCGGTCTTCCAGGGCCCTAAGCCGTTGCCTTAATTGGGAAATCTCAGTATCTTCCCGAGTGACCCTTGATGAATTACCATTTGCCTGGTTACCTGTTGACGGTTTGATGTCGTTAGGAGTGATGAGGCTTGGATCATCCACGTCTAGACGCCTAGCGGCACCGTTCAACGCGTCTGTCCTTTGGTGGTAAGTCGGGGCTGATTGTACCTGAGATCGAAGCAAATTACGTTCATTAGTCAAAGATTCAATTTGCTTTTCATAAATCTCGGTAAACTTAGCATTAGCCTCCTTTTGGCTATCCAACTCTTTTTGAAGAGTCAGCATGGTTGTGCGGAGTTCCGCGATGGCGCTAGATTCGCCTCCTCCTTGCAGCTCGGAGTTTCTAGTGTTTCCATCTACGTTCTCGAACCCCCAGCGGGTAGTCCACCACTGGTCACTCCGCTGTTGGTGTTATGATTGTTATCATCGTCGTTCCCGTTAACTTGGTTGTTGATTGGCTCAAGATCCCCCACATGGCTAAGAGTCGTGTCCATGCTAGTGAAAATTTCGTAAGTTGCTCCGGCGTGGCTTCTTATTTGGCTAGGGCCCCATGGTGGACGCCAATTGTTTTGGGCGAATTAACCACGTAAACGTGTTACTTCGCTACAATGAGGGAATCCTAGTCACAAAGTCGCTACAACGCGTTACAAGTTACGAATAAGATGTAAATCAAGTAAAAACAGCAAGCATAAATTGAATAAACGTAAGGAAATGCGAAAAATGCTTAGGATTATTTGTATTGCTCGTGTATATGTATATGAACTCCTGAATTGTTACAAAAGATCGTCTTTCTCCCTAGAACAAAAGAAATAGCTAGAACATATGAATTTGGGATTGTTTTGGGTATGTAGAGACTTGTCCCAATCCTTTGTATGCTTGTCGCCTTTTATAGTGTTGTTATTCCTCTAATAAGACCGTTGCCAATTGATTAAGGAAATCCCAATGATTTTGCCCTCAATCTTCATGGTGTAAATGTGTTGAATATTTTTTATAAATGCCCAAGATTCTTGCCTTAAATTGCCAAGATTATTGCCTTCCATTTTAGAGATCAATTTGAATGATGCACAGTTGCTTGCTAATGGGCTTCTCCTCCCTTAGTTTTGGGCTTGATTTTTGAGGCCCAACAGGAAACAAGGGAGATGCAGACTTCGTGGGAGATACATTGTTTCTTAGAGTAGTGGAGTATCCGGTAGGATTGCAACCAGGTGGGAGCAAGATTGAAGAAAAGCTGGGAGAGGCTTTTGATGGCCTAAGCACGTAAGCTTGAGGGTTGGCACTACCACTACCAGAAGGGAGGATCGTCAAGCAGACGATGTGGGTGTTGGGCCCTATCGACAAAACCCACTAGAGCGGCCCGCAGGGAGCTCGATGAAGATCAACGACGAGCTTCTAGAAGGCAGCCCAAGTAATAAACCATATTTTCGGCACATTTGCCCGCTTGAGCATAAGATAGATTTAAAGTATATCTTATGAGGTTTCATTCTATCCAATGTAACGAAGTATCTAACAAATCTAGGGATATTATATCTTATGCGATTTATATCTATCTAGTCATCTACATATCTTGTAACGATATATCTTTAGGAACCCCTATATATACATAGAGGGGGGTCACACATTGTAGATCTACGTTCACATATACAATCGAACACACACGAGATTAATACAATTTTCGCATTCTTTCCACTTGATTCTTGAGTTCGTATTGCTTAGTTCAAGCTCGATCTAGGCTAAGGGGTCACCAATCTTGCTTGGTGATTTCTATTTCTAACAATTTGGCGCCCACCGTGGGGCACAGAATTTGGCAAATCACGAACGAAGAATCGTTTGTAGTTCATATTTCCGATCTGGAACAATGTCGGAGTTTGGAGAATTCGTGCTAGAAAATAACAACGCCACCCAACAAGAAGAGATCCTATCCAAGCAACGAGAGGACGAAATTGCGGATGTTCGTCGCCGCATGGAGCTTCTCCAAAAGGAGCTCGAGCAGCAAAAAGGTTTCTTTGAAGCCAGCATGGAACATTTAACCAACGAGAACAACCAGCTCAAGAGCCAGAATCAGTTATTGACTACGGCAAGGCAACCTGCCCACGTCCTAAGAAACACTGAAGGTCTGGTAACTTGACTAAATTTCGATGCCGGGGAGGGGACCTCCAGGGGAAACAACGGGAATGACACCCAAGGTGGAATCTTGAACACTCAACAAACACCTAATCCCGAGAACAATCGCAAGCAAATACAGAACAGAGAAACCCTCGGAAACCAGCTCATCCCTCCGGGTAACACCTACAGAACCCTCTCCGGGAATGTCTGGATAGCTGAGAACGCTTACGCCGAAAGACACCAAGAGGTGGATCTAGATGCCCTTATCAAAAAGAAGGTCATAGAGCAGATTGGAGCCATCTCCGATCAGGTTGTAAGGAGCCACGCCGGATACCAGCCGGTACAACCAGAGGCGCAAGACGGTTACGATGAATCACCCTTCGTTCCTAGAATCGCTCGGGCCGAGATCCTAAGGAAAGTCACCATTCCTACTATGAACCCTTACAATGGCACCACGGACCCTAACGAGCACATAACCATCTACAAACAAAAGATGATGACTAGCTCGGTCCCTAGTCACTCAAAGGAATCCGTGATGTGTAAAGGGTTCGGAACGACTCTGACTGGACCAGCCCTTACTTGGTTCATCGGCCTACTCAGGGGGAGCATCAAATCTTTCGCAGACCTTTCGGACACCTTCCGGAGTCAATTTGCAAGCAGTCGCAAGTTTGAGAAGCAGTCTAGCGACCATCATGAAACCACTAGGGCTTACCTAGATCGCTTCAATAAGGAGAAAGTAACCATCCCAAATTGCGATACCACGACTGCAATTGAGGCTTTTCGACAAGGAATCATACCGGATGGAGGGCTGTACCAAGAGCTAACCAAGCACCCATGTGCTACTTTCGAGGAGGTCCAGTCAAAGGCACTAGCGCACGTGCGATTGGAGGAAGATAGATCTCTCCGAAGAAGGTCGGCCGAACCTAGAAACTCCGACGGGAAAAGCGGCAATGATCACACACAAGCTTAACACCGATCCTAGCTCCCCCCCCCCCCCCGTGAAACAAAAGAGAAGAAGATTTGCCCCAGAACGAATCTAGGCAGTTGATGAAGAAGTAAGGAAGCTACTAGACACAGGCAAGATCCGAGAGGTGAAATACCCAAAATGGCTAGCTAACGTGGTGGTCGTCCCAAAGAAGAATGGGAAGTGGAGGGTTTGTGTGGACTTTACCGACCTGAACAAGGCTTGTCCTAAAGACTCTTTCCCACTCCCACACATAGACATAATGGTCGATGCCACCGCTGGTCACGAGCTCTTAATATTCATGGACGCCTTTAGCGGCTACCATCAGATCCAGATGCACCCCGAAGATCAAGAGAGGACGTCCTTCATAACAGGACAAGGGACGTACTGTTATCGGGTTATGCCTTTCGTCTTGAGAAACGCTGGTGCAGCCTACCAGCGGCTCGTTAACCATATGTTCCAGAACCAAATCGGGAAGACAATGGAGGTATACATTGACGATATGGTGGTCAAAAGCACGGCGGCAGCTCAACACCAACAACACCTCGAGGAAGCCTTTAACATTCTTGAAAAATTCAACATGAAGCTTAATCCTAAAAAATGCACGTTCGGATCACAGTCTGGAAAATTTCTAGGTTACATCGTGACCAAAAGGGGGATTGAGACTAGTCTCGATCAATTAAAAGCAATCGCCTCCCTAAGATCACCCAAGAACATTAAAGAAGTACAGAAGCTCGTGGGGAAAACCGCCGCCCTTAATAGGTTCATATCTAAGTCGGCTGACAAGTGTCGATTATTCTACGATATACTCAAGAAAAATAAAAGTTTCCAATGGGATGAACGACACGAGAAGGCTTTCCAGGAACTCAAGGGCTACTGCTCCAATCTATTGTTACTAGCCAAGCCGGTTCCGGGAGAAATCTTGCAGTTGTATCTAGCAGTATCAGGAAGCACATTGAGCGGGGTTCTAGTCAGGGAAGCTGATGGACAGCAAATGCCCGTTTATTTCGTAAGCAAGACAATGACCTCGACAGAGACTAGATACACCCCCCTCGAAAAGCTGGTCCTTGCCGTCGTTATGAGTTCGAATAAGCTACACCCTTATTTCGAATCACATACGATCGCAGTCCAAACCAGCTACCCTCTGCGACAGGTGATGCAAAAGCTGGAGTTCTCTGCACGAATGACCAAATGGGCGGTACAACTCAGCGGGTACGACATCAAGTACAACAACAACAACAACAACAACATATACCCAGGCAATCTCGTAAAAGCAGGATCTGGGGGGTCAGGACGGGGGCATTTCAGACCTAGATGAAATGCGCCCAATAGGACATACGACATCAAGTACGAACCTCGCAAAGCCATAAAGTCAAAGGTCCTAGCTGACTTCATCGCTGATTTCTCACTTGATCTAGAGGAGATAGCAAGAACAAGCACACCCACCCCTATCCCATAAGAAACACACGAAACATGGACGCTCAACACGGATGGGGCTTCAAACGCCAGAGGGATAGGGCTAGGGGTAATCCTGGAGTCGAGCAAGGGAGACAGGCTAGCTCAAGCCATAAGATGTGACTTCGACGCCACAAATAACGAGGCAAAGTACGAAGCCTTGATTTTCGGATTAGGGCTAGCACGAGACCTAGCGATCCAAAATCTACAAGTGAAGTGCGACTCTCTCTTGGTGGTTAACCAGATACTGGGACTATTTGAGGCAAAAGACGAGAGGATGGCTCTTTATCTAGAAAAGGCGAGAGCATTAGCAGGAGAATTCCAGCAGGTCACCTTTGAACAGGTACCTAGAGAGAACAACACGTCAGCCGACGCCCTAGCAGGTTTGGGCTTAGTACTCAACCCAAGTGAATACTCTCAGATCCCGCTAGTACACCTTCTTCGCTCGGAGATCGAGCATCCCAAAGAGACATCCATGCTATGCGCACTCTCATTAACCAGTCTTGACACACACTTTGGGAAAAAGCCCAACAGCTGGATCAAACAAGACCTAGACTGGTTAATATACGAGAAAGCGCCTGAAGATAAGGCAGAAGCAAGAGCTTTAAGAGCCAAAGCCACACGATTCGTCGTCCATCAAGGCTTGCTCTACCACAAGTCTGCATCAAGGGTCTTGTAAAGGTGTGCAGAGGGAGACGAGATAGATAGCATCATGAGCGAGATCAACGAAGGGTATTGCGGGAACCATACTGGTGGCAAGAGCTTGGCAAATAAAATACTTAAACACGGGTAGTACTGGCCAACGCTACGACGTGATGCCACCAAGTATGCCTAGGAATGCAAGGCTTGCCAGCGGCACGCCCCCACTCCTCACCAACCCTCCAAGAGCCTACATCCAACCCTTACTCCTTGGCCTTTCATGAGACGGGGGATGGATATTGTGGGAAAACTACCTCCATCCACAGGGCAAAAAGTGTTCTTCTTGGCCATGACCGATTACTTCTCCAAATGGATCGAGGTTGAAGCATATAGAGAAATCAAGGACAAGCATGTGATCTCGTTCATCGAACGCAACATCCTATGCCGCTTTGGAATCCCAGCAACAATCGTTTGTGACAATGGTTCCCAGTTCATTAGTCAGAGAATGAGAGAATTCTGCCAGGGGTGGAACATTGATCTAGTAACATCAACACCTAGATACCCCCAGGCGAATGGGCAAGCGGAGTCCCCAAACAAAGTAATCATAAGCAACCTGAAGAAGAGACTAACCAAATCCAAAGGCAAGTGGGCAAAAGAGCTACCTTACGTACTTTGGGTCGATCGCACCACTCCCAAGAAAGCAACGGGCCAAACACCCTTTTCTCTGGTATACGGGTGCGAGGCAGTCATCCCAGCTGAAATCCAGGTCCCAACCGCGCGATATGGTCTAGCTACGCTTGACCAGAACAAGGAGCAACTCGAGGCAGACCTAGACACGGTCCAAGAGTTACGGGAATCATCCCACCTCAGAGTAGCTCGATACCAGCAACAGGTGTCCAGAAGCTATAACAAGAACGTAAGAGTTAAAGTCTTCCGAATTGGGGACTGAGTACTTCGCAAGGTATTCCAAAACACAGCAGAGCAAAACGCATGAAAATTGGCACTTGGATGGGAAGGACCTTACAAGATCACGAAGATCGTAGGGCAAGGAGTTTACCAGCTTGAGTCCGAGGAAGGAGAACTAGTGCCTAGGAGTTGGAATGCCACTCACCTCAAGAAGTACTATTTCTAGAAACCCTATCTCTAGCTACTTAGTTTATTTTGCGTTTCGAAAGGTCTTGGATTTTCTTTTTTTCGGGGGATGCAAGGGGGTTCCCGAACCATCACCCCACTTTTATTTCTAGATCATAGTTCTAGTGATTAGCACCAGTTAGGACACTGTTTTTCATTCTTGTGATTCCTTTAATCAATAAATGAAATTGATTGCAAACTACTTTGTTCATACACATGAAAAGCAAACCTGTGCTCCTCGAGAGCACACCTTCGCAAATTTCGCACGATACAAAAACCCACACCAGGGTACATGCCTAGTAGCCCCGATCAAGCTACAAAAAGGCAAATATTCCCACAAAACTCGTGGACGTAACGATTAGGCCCATAAGTGACCTAGGCATTTATCGCCAGAAATCCCACAAAACTCGTGGACGTAATGATTAGGCCCATAAGAGACCTAGGCAAGTATCGCCTGTATTGCAAAACTCGCACGAACATTTGGATCCACAAATAAGGCACAATTCGCCAGACACATATGCTAGCATCCAATGGATTAATCCACACATACTACCTGGTTGTACAACCCCGATGTACGATCGACGTTTAACATCACAAAGCTAATGTTAGCATTTCACACAAACAAGCTTGTTTCTTACAAATAATAACCTCCAAGACGTGCTAGGTACCTACACCACTTATAGCAGAGGCAAACGCGCTTTTCTAAATATAATCTCTAGACAAAGGTGATCCTCCCCCAAACAGTACCAGGGGTAGTAAGTTCACCAACAAACGGCAGTGTCATACTACGACGACTCTACTAATCACGTGATTATCAAGAATACATCTACCAATATAACTTCTAGATCCCTGCTCTAGGAATATGTGTTTGCAATCTCTTGTACTTTTTTCTCTGGATACGCCCTCCAGGGTATGGGACAAGCACGCTACCCACAAGACAAGGGGTGCCAAATTTTCAGCAAAAACCTTAGTCAGGGTATCATCTTTGAGTATATGTTCTGCCGTAGATACAACGAGTAAAATGCATTGGTACGTCAAATAACACTTTCTGGGTACGACACCTAAATCTATGAACGACAAAGTATGGAAACAGTCATACCTCCGTTCACCACCCAGACATCAACAGTAGAAGTTTCGAGGTAAGCATTGCCAAAACAGAAAATGAAAGGTAACTAGAAAGCCATACGAAGGGCTTATAGAGATTGCAAAAGGATAAAGTTCTTACACTAAGGGTACTACGTTTTCCCCTATAAAGATAAGTCTCGGCCTTAAGGCCGTCCCAAAGACAAACATAAAGTTTCTACGGCAATAAACATTGCCAGGTCAAGTACCTAGAATCGAAAAATGGAAAGAAGGAGAATGATTCATTCTTCAGGAAAAGATTGCTGGAGGTCAGAGGGATCCGCATCTTCACCATCAACAGAGGGTTGGACATCATCCTCCGAGAGGGAAGGGGCAGCATCTTCCACAGTCAGGAAGGTAATCTTCCCCAGGAATCTTGCAACCTTGGGGAAACAAGTCCTCGAAAGTTTTCTTGAGCTCCTCCAGATTCCAGTTCCCACCCTGACCATTAGCTACTCCTTCTAGCACTTCAATCTTGGCCTTTGTCGAATAGAAGGTGGCTATCTTCAACACTTCCTCAGTAAAAGCGTTAACAGAACCTTGCAGGACGGTTACCTTTTCGGCTTGGCTAGCCATGTCTCCTTGCAAGCGGGTGACTATGGCCTTCTGTGCGCTTAGCTGCGTCTGGAGCTTGCAAATCTGGCGTTCAGCTTCTTCCGCCGAGTTAACGGCATGTTGTTCCTTCGATCTTGACACAGAAATCCCGTTGGCACACGATTCAATAGCCATTATGAAATCTTGAGTTGCCTATCAATCAAAGTGGACACACTCACAATTCAGCAAAACCTCTTAGGATGATGGGCTGACACAAGCACTAAGTATTAAACACAAAGAGTAGGCTACCTTCATCATCACCTTCTTCGAATGCACCAGAGCGGCTTTAGGAGTATGACTGGCGAAGGAAGTACGGGCATCTTTAGGAATGCTGTCTATGATGGTGCCCCAGAAATCCATTGGGTCGTCCTTAGACAGATCAACGATCAAGGGGTTCTCAGCTTTACGTTTCAGTGTGGGTCGTTCCTCCTTCATCTCTTTCTTAGGTACAATGGGTGGGGGGTTAGAAGTATACGATCTCAGCATCCTCTGCAACATTGCGTCGATAGATGTGTTCCTCGCGCGACCTGGGTAGTTCGCAAGGGTTGAAGTACTTTGGCTTAGGCCAGGGTTAAATTAACATCACGTAACACAAGAGAAGATATGGAAAATTTACCAGAAGTAACAGGCCTTGAAGTACTTGACATCCTTATGGCGGTTGGGGAAGCTTCCAGATCGGCGGTGGGCTGGAACTTGGAGACGGAGCTTCGCTGAGAAGCTTTTCAGGTTCGTTAAAGATCTTGGCAGGGGTGCAGAATTCGGCTTTCGTATTTAATAGAAATTTGATGACCTCTCCTCCGGTTGGCTTAGCGTTGAAGTTCTTTGGTACTACATTACGTATCACAAAACACAAACACAATATTTGAGTCAGAGATCTAGAAGCTGTATCAAGATGTACATGTACAAGAACAAGAGAGGGATGCATGTAAACAGAACAAGGGCATCAGGTTCTTACAGGTAGTGTTCCAGGCATCTAAGAACACATCTTTGAAAATTTCTCCTAATTCCCCCAGAGAACGTCTTTCTACAAAGAAATAACGAGACTGCCAACCCGAATTTGGGGCTTTCACGCCGGGAATTAAAGGATCTTTGGTGTTTCTGGAATGCAAGGTGATTCTTCCAAGCCTAGTGGGAACTACCTTATACGCGACTAGACCGTCATAACAACTCTCTCCCTGGACGCAAGTTCATCTACACATCTAAGAATGCGCCAGGTAGTCGGCATAATCTGGGATGGCGAGACTCCTAACTCCTTAGGAAAATCTCGGATAAAAGGGGAAAATAGGAATTTGAGCCCTAGCGCAAAAGGGAACTCGGTAAAGCATATCCAGCCCGGACGGATCCAATCTATCTAGCTCTAACAGTGGGCGCTTTGAAACATTCTTCAGGTGGGAGCTTGTTGAGCGTTGGAAGATTCAATTACAGTTGGAATCAGTCTCCAGGTGGGAGATTGTTAAGTATGGAGCCTGATTTAAGTCGGGAGAAGAAGACGGAACGAGCTAAGACCAAAAGACAAGGAAGAGAAATCGAAGACGAAGAATCGGAGGCCAGGTGCAAAAAATCGGGATGAAGGGGCCAAAACTCCCTCAAGTTTTGGAGGCTTTGGGCGAGTTTCGGGGCTTTGCTCTCGGCCCTCAAAACTCGGGATGGGGCAGCCAAAACTCCCCCGAGTTTTGGAGGCTCACCCCAAGTTTTGGGCCGTGTCAGCAAGATTCGACGCGTTTTTTCGAGAAATCTTATCCTTTTCGGGAGATATTGTTTCTTAGGGAAAAAGATATCTTGTAGCTCTAGTTTTCCTATTTATACTCGACTTGGTTATTGTAATTGGTGTGTTACCAGAAAAGCATCTAGAGAGATCCTGAAAGTGAGATTGAGAGGTTGGGCTTAGGAAGAATCCTTGTAAACCCTTGAATCCTTTGATCTAGTGGAGAATATCTGACTTGGTAGTGCCCCCACCGGAATTTCACATGGTATCAGAGCCTGTTCGGTCCGGATCCATTTCTTCCTGGTTATTTGGGCTTGAGTTTAGCATTATGAACTACCCGCTCGTTCTTTGGGTTCGTGCTCTGTAAAAAGAGATTAAGATGTCACCGCCCGTTCTCTGGGACCTTTTGGGTTGAAAGGTGGATCCGACCTTATATACGAAATGGTTAATTTATCCCGACACGTCATCTAGTTCTCTCAGCCCACCGGAATTTTACAATATTTAACTATTTATCTCCAATCATTCTAGGGCTTTGGAATGAGGATCCGACAAAAAAAAAGGGGGCTTTGGAATGAGGATGTGATAATAATCATAATCGTTGTTGACTCGTTGGTAAAGCTAGCTAACAATCCCGACATAACATCGTCGGTATTTCTACAAAAATAAGAACTCTAGCATGGACGGACATATAATTTTAAAATAGCCCTATCGAATACAATCAAAGATCTAATCTCATGGTATGCAAGGGCCTACTTCTCAACCACTTGTCAATATAGAGCAGGACAAAAATCATCATTCAAATATAGTTATAATCGAAATCCGAATCAATCTAAAATCTAAATTTTTCGATAAAAATTGACCAAAAAACCCAACTTTACCCATTAAATGAATACCCCACACGAGATTGTCCAACCCGATTGTCAAATTATTCAGATCTGACTCAAATTTGGATTGATTCGAACCTCCCAACCAACTCGAGTGACAATCCTAACTCCAATAGCCTTGTTAAAAAAGAAATCTACATTTTGTAAATTTAGTTCATACTATGTGAAATTTTTAGATCCGCTATTGAACGCATGAATACAGACTCCACCAAAAAGATAGCTAATTGTGTATAAGAGGATTCTTGTGTATTAAATACCATGATCTTCTCCTGTAACTCTCCATATGATGTTTCAAATCCATAGAAATCTCTAACAAAACGGCTAGAGTCATTAAAGAATGATCTATTATTTGAAGTTTCCCTTATTGCCTGTCGTATAAATTGAAGCATCAAAATCTAAGTCAATCCTCCTATACAACATCGATAAGATTGTACCTTGATGTTATTATTAGGAAATACTCCCTCCGTCCCGGGGAGTTTGTCCGTCTTTCCTAATCGGGCGTCCCAGGAAGTTTGTCCATCTCTATTTTCTTTCCATTTATATCACACATTTTTTACCCTTTTACCCTTATAACAACAAACAATTACAAACACTTTTACCCTTTTCATCAATCATTTCATTCTCATTCCTCTCTCTTCAATAATTAATTCCATTTAAAAATGTTTATATGCAACAATTAATTTAATTTACACAAAAAATAAGTAGAAATAATTTTTTTTTTCTCTACAAAACTAGATTAGTCATGATATTAAAAACAATTAAGCATGATTAACCTTCCTCATTCCTCACTCTCCAATGATTAGATTTCTTAATCCATGTGCATTTGGCCATTTTGACCAAACTCCCTGGACAGAAGGAGTAGACTATAAAAAATTTTTAGTTTGTTTCAAAATCTCACTCTACATAAAATAAACAACACGTGATATTATCGTACGTGATCAGAAAAATAAATTACAATGGGCCATTTGGAGATTCACGAGGGTCAGATGGAAGATTGTGTGCAGAAAAAAATAATCCAAATCTTCCAGCTTTCATCAATCAATAATATATGCAGAATGGAGGTCTGGATCAATGCTCAATTGATGTAGCCACCAAGATATTTTACCAGCACATGAACAACGAAGCCCAATTTCTATAACTAGCGCTAGAAAGAGAACAATAAATAAAATCAACACAAATAACAACGTACGTCCACGGACGGAGAAATAATATGTTATTAATATCAATCCGATTTGATTTAACTAAAAACTTACTTAACTTTTATATAAAGTTATTCAAAAGAATAGTATGATATAAAATCTTGTATTATGTTATATAATTTGTTTTCTTTTGGGATTTATTTTAATGATACATTATTTATGTTATAATAGAATTTTTTAATCGAACAAAGATTTATAGTATTATAATTTTGTCATATATAGACTGAATACTTATTTTTATCCATAAGTTTCTTTATTTTATAATGAATATTTTATAGTTACTTTGGAAAAAAATTAAATCAAAATCATATGTATATATATAGTTTATTTATATGGAGAATTTACATTAAAATTTTTAATCAATAAAAAAAGTCAATTAACTGTCAACAAATCAAATTGATTTGATAAAATGGTCATGTGGTTGGATTTGTTGGAAATTAAGATTTTTTTATTAAAATAATCTAACTGTGGCTAATAAAAAGCATTGAATTGACATTAAGATCTTAAATAAGGTATGATTTTATTTAAAAAAATAAGATTGAGTCAAAATTAAAATTAGTAGATGAGAAGAATTCTAGAAAAATTATGTATAAAATTTGAATTTGAATTTTTTTAGAAAAAAAATAAATTGGAAATAATTAGATAAGAATATTTCTAAAAAAGTTATGTATAAAATTTAAAGTTTTTTTTTATTTGGAAAGAAAATAAAATGTAAATCAATAGATAAGAAATTTACTTATATAGGGTCACCGATGAAATTTCAACCAATTAAATTGTTTATTAAAGATGGGTGATGCGATCCAATGAGGAGTTGACACATGTCGAGATAATTATTATTTTAACCTCCGCTTTAGTATATAGTTATGATTATGATTATGAAAGACAGAATTCGGATTACAAAGCTTATTTAGAGACTTAGGAAACTCTAGTTAAAAATATGGGCCGCAGACCCAAACAGACTGCGACTGGCCCGTAAAACAGACTACATAATATAGCGTTTGGCCCAAGGCTACTCCGCCCCCCGGACCCCCCGACTAGGGGGTGCGTCGCCCCCTGGATCCCCTAACTCGTCGACCCTTGACCTATCTGTCATAGTGTGTGATTCAAATTTAATACATATTAGCACAATTCAATACTTACTCTGCCCAATACAAATTGGTTGATTTATTCTTTTAACTACTACAAATATTTCAAAGTGGGTATGAGTCTCCATCAAGGATCAGCGTTGAGCCCCTTTCTATTCGCTCTAGTATTGACGTGTTGACAAGAGACACCCAAGGAGAGTTTCCGCGGTGTATGTTGTTCGCAGGTGACATTGTATTGGTGGAGGATTCTAGAGTTCAAGTTAGTGTCAAACTGAAAGTGTGGAGGGAAAGGTTAGAACCTAAGGGGTTTAGGCTGAGTAGATCCAAGACGGAATATGTGGAGTTCATTTTCGGTCAAAAAAATGAGTCGGCGAGTGAGGTGCGGCTGGGAGGTGAAGTCATTGCGAAGAAGGATAACTTCAAATACTTGGGATCATTTTTGCAAAGCGACGGGTGTATTAAGGAGGATGTTAGGTCTCAGATTCTAAGAGGATAGTAGAAGGGGAGGGCAACTTCAAGGGTTCCATGCGACAAGAAGGTTTCACTCAAGCTCAAGGGAAAGTTTTACAGATCTGTCGTAAGGCCTGTGATCCTCTATGGCGCAGAGTGTTGGCCGACGACGAAGGCTCAAGAGTAGAAACTCGTAGTCATAGAAACGAGAACGCTTAGATGGAGGTGTGGTCACACGAGGATGGATGATTAGAAATGAGGAGATCAGAAGTAAATTAGGGGCGCCTAGCATAGGGGACAAACTTCGTGAGGCAAGACCGCATTGGCTTCGACATGTTGAGAGGCGGAGTCCGGATGCTACAATTAGGAGCTGTGAACGTTTGGATTTAGGGGTGTGCCGGAGTGATAGAGGTCGTCCGAAGAAACGATGAATGGACAACTTAAAGTAGGACATCGACTTGTTAGAGATTTCTTTAGAGTTGGCACAGTACAAGGAGGGTTGGTGGGACAAGATCACGGTGTTAGATGGATAGCTAGCTAGCTAGCTTGTTGGTAGAGTCTAGTGTAGTTGGCTAGTTTTAATTTGCTAGTTTTAATCTTCTTTTCATGCCTTTGTTTTTACTTTTTAAGCTTTAGAGTTAGCGTTCCTTGTTGTGTTTTTAGGTTTTTCAGATTTTTTGTTAAGTAGTTTAGTTTCTCTTGAGATTTATTGGGCGCATTCTATCTAGATCGGGAATGTCTCCATCCTAACCCTCCAGATCCCGCGTCTATATATGCATATGGAATTTTCCTGGATACGTGTTGTTGTTGTACTACAAATATTATTAATGGAGAACGTCGTCTCTCTTTCTATCAAAAAAAAATGCATTCTAATGGTTTACGGTTAAGCTACTTCCAACTTAATCCACATTTCACTAGCTAAAAGTACGTTACCGCTAGCTTGGTTATCCAAAGTTAACTAACAACAACTATGCATGGAAAAAATATAATAAATGACAACAAATTGTTTAAAACATAGAAGACAATGGGAAGAAGAGAACAAAATAGGGAGTAAGAATAGCTCATGTTCAGCTTAAAAATAGTGCACCGCATCTATAGGGTTAATAAGAAAGTGTCAAGAGTGATGTCAAACTCTTTTAAAACACTTGTCCCTCTTCTTAGCCGTTTGTTCTACATATGACCCGGTAATTACTCAGTAAAAGGTTAATTGAAAAAACCTAATTAACTAGAAAAAATTAAGCATATTTAAGAAACCCATTACAGCATCTGTATCCTCACTCATCCTGTGTCAATAACGCAGTTTGTTAGCCTTCTTTTTCAAAAGGTAAAAAAGCAAAAAACAAAAAAACACCCACAATCGCAAAAACCCCAAAAAAGGGGAGGGTTTTTTAAAATTAATTTACACCATTTATTAATTATTATTTTTATTGAGTTGAATATTTAATAAAAATAAAATCATGGAAATTGAAACTAAGTACAAGGACGAGGAGTACTTAGAGGAAGAGGCGCCGAGTCCGATGTGGATGATCGGCGTCGTGGCTTTGATAGCTTGTGGGGTCCAGTTCGGGTGGGCCCTACAGCTGTCATTGCTGACGCCATACATTCAACACTTGGGCATTCCTCACATGTGGTCGTCTTTCGTGTGGCTTTGTGGACCTATATCGGGCTTGGTGGTTCAGCCTCTTGTGGGCTATAGCAGTGACCACTCCACCAGCAAGTTCGGTCGGCGAAAGCCCTACATCGTCGCCGGGAGCGTCATGATCTGCTTTTCGGTGTTGTTGATCTCCTTCGCTCTGGATTTGGGGAAGGACTTTGGTGATTCGATGGCCGCGAGAACTAAGCCTAGAGCGGTTACTCTATTCGTCTTCGGTTTCTGGATCCTCGACGTCGCAAACAATGTAGTACAGGTAGAACCATACTTTCGTAATAAATGATACTCCTTTTAATTTGTTCAGAAATACTTGTCGTTATAGCTTGATTCTTTTTTTCCCGCTTGTTATGATATATTGTTAGGGACCGACAAGAGCCTTCTTGGCAGACTTATCAAGGAACGACCATAGGAGGATGAGAGTCGCGAACGCCTTCTTTTCGTTCTTCATGGCGGTAGGCAACATCCTTGGCTACGCGGCTGGTTCATACGAAAATTTGTATAAGTTCATGCCCTTTACCCACACGGAAGCTTGTGACGAATACTGCGCCAACCTTAAGACGTGCTTCCTCATTGACATCGCCATCCTCGTTGTCATCAACATGTTCGCGTTGCTTGCCGTAAAAGAGCCTCCGCCTGTCTATGACTTTGGTCACGAAGAGCCAGTAATGGATCAAGTCAAGGACGCTTTCAGAACGCTTGGTAAGCCAATGTGGATCCTCTTCCTAGTGACCGCTCTCAATTGGGTCGCGTGGTTCCCATTCTTGCTCTACAACACTGACTGGGTCGGTACGGAAGTGTACGGAGGAAATGTCGAGGGTGATAAAACGGCTAAGGCCTTGTATGACACTGGTGTGAGGAAAGGGGCTATGGGGTTGATGCTTACGGCTGGGGTTCTCGGTGCGATGTCATTGGCAATCGATCCTCTTTCAAAGGTTCTTAAGGGCGCGAGGAAACTATGGGGGATCGTCAACATTATATTGGGTGTCTCCTTGTTTCTCACCGTTCTCGTCACGAAAAAAGCTGAGGCCGCGCGAAAGGCTAACCCTCATAGGAGTCACCCACCTTCAAATGTTGTGGCCGGCACCATGGCGTTATTTGCGGTGATGGGCATCCCACAAGCCGTAAGTGCACATTTGTACTATATGTGGTCGATCTCAATATGTACAAACTCTATTACAAATAGTAATGTGCACGTTCTTCCAGGTAACCTTTAGCGTTCCTTTTGCGCTAGCGTCAATATTTTCGGCTTCTTCGGGAGCGGGCCAAGGTAACTAGCTTATAAGTTGTCTTTACTTGATGATATTTTTTTTGGGTAAGGACATAGTCAATGAAAGTCGAACCGGTGATCTCTGGGTACTTGATGATATTTTTGTATAAACATATTTATAATTTAGATTCGATCAAAAAAATATTTATAATTTAGATCTGCATTTGTAGGGCTTTCGCTTGGAGTGTTAAACTTGGCAATTGTGACCCCGCAACTATTTGTGTCCCTAATCAGTGGCCCATGGGATGCACTCTTTGGAGGAGGAAACCTTCCGGCATTCGTCTTAGGAGGAGTTTGCGCATTCATAAGCGGGGTGTTGGCCCTAACTATTCTACCTTCTCCTTCTTCCGGGACATGAGAGCGAGCGACAACAGTTTTTCGATCAACACAACAAGTTTTGTTCCTTCAAAAATTGCATGTTATGCAACTATTCCAAGTCTACCCTCTTTCCATGGTGTTTCTTACCGTAGCCGTGTTAAGTTTTTCACCCCATTTGCATTGTTTCTCCTACGAGAATAACGAGTGCATTACATGCCACCACAAGAGGTTAAACCGGTCCTAAATCATAAAAAAAAAAATATACCAATGATGATTCCTTTTTGTCATTGTCGATTGATTCCAAGTGAAATGTTGGAGTGTAATCGTGGTTGTGCTTTGCATTGGAGTTATCACAGTAAACTGGCTTTCATTCATCACCTATTCTTGTTACATCTGTCTTTCAAACAATTGTTTAGGTAATTCGTAGTCCATTATTGTCATTAACCTGTTTAAAATATCCTAATAATTAGAGATGACTAAAAATATTATCTGATCCATCGATTGAATTCAAAAACCCACACATGTAAAAAAAAGTGTAATTAATTGAAAAAATATTTGTTCAAACCGTAATAAATCCAGTGATTTTCTAAATTTCCGATGCGAAGTATATTTTTCAAAATTAAAAAAAAATAGATCAAGAAGGAAGTAAAACTAACAGCTCGCAGACACGAGTGAACAACTTCAGCCATTCATCATCAAATTCCAAAATGAACTTTTCTAGTTCTCTTGATTTTTCTTTCCCTTCTAACGCATCAATATATTATAATGCCTTATTATTCATTTGGCCTACATATCAAATTCTAATGCTCTTAAATTATTTTTAACTAGTTGTACCCGTCGTGTCATGCACGACTCGTGTTTTATAATTTTTTGAATATTATACAAATATAATATTAGTGTCAAAGATAAAAATTGTTAATAAATCAATTTTAAAGATATAATTTACTAAATCAATTGTTAATATTAATGTTTTATAATTGATTTAGTATACTATATTAAAATTGATTTAGTATTAAAGATAAAAACATAATTTATTTAGAAAAAGGGGATTCCATTTTAAAACTATTTTTAAATTCGAATTTTTAAAATTATTTCGTACATAAATAGATTAAAAAGGTAGTTGAAAATGTAAGTTAATTAATATGTATTGTTTATAGAGGGAGATTTTAATGATAGATCATATTGCTTTAAACATAGATATTTGATGAATAGAAAAAGGATAAAATTAAAGATTAGATAAGGAAATTTTAAATACAAATATTATGCCTTCAAAGATATATATTAGATGGATAAAAAAAGAGATTAAATTAAAGATTAAATAGATAAATAAAATAAAACATATAAAATTGTTAATGAAGTGGGGCCAGAATTAACGTGGAGGCTCGAAATTCTCCGGCTTTAATATATAATACTGTATAGATTAATAGTTTAGGTCATCCTACTATATTTTAACCAATTACTTTTTACACTATTTAAATTACTTTATACTCCTAAAAACTAGCCATTTCAAATTTTAGCAATAAAAACAATTGCTCAACTAAGCAATTTTAGATACTTGACAATTTTGCTCAAAAAAAAAGATACTTGAAAAATCATTCATATATATACAATTTTTTAAAAATAAAACCAGTGCATTGCATAGCATTTATTGCAACGAACTTATACCCTATAAAAAAGTTTATAGATGAGCCCCTGATTTCTCACCATTTAATGCACAGCATGTGAACATGTATCCACTCAAATCCACACCATCATTAAAATTCTAACCAATTAAATATCAATATTCATGCAAAAAGAAAAATAACCAATAATATCCATCCAACTAGTCAACATTCATTAGAACACTTCACATATCTTTGCCAACCCTAAATCCCCCAACCCACACAAACCTACCACATATAACTCAAACTGACAACCTACCAACAAATTCACAACCCAATAAATGAAAAAAAGTAATCAAAGATCAGCTAACCCAGCCAATAAGGCGCAGTCTAGCAACTAACTTATGCACTATGCGCATTTTAGCAGTACAAGATGAGCTCACAGAATCACAGATGAAGCGGGCATTTTTCCGACGGACGGTTGACCGTTGTTGGCGTTGCTCCGGCTGATATCCTCCATCATATGGAGGACCTCCGGCATTGTGGGCCTCTGATCAGGCATCATTTGAACACACGAAATGCCGATTTGAAGAAGCTGAACCATCTCCTCCTCGGTGTTGTTGTACCTCATGAGCTCCACATCGAACACTTCGGCGGTCCACTCCTCTTGGACCAATGACTGGACCCACCTGGGAAGGTCGATTGCGTCCTCTCCAAAGGAAGCCTGATCAACAAGAAGATACGAAATGCCAGAGTCGATATCAATATCACTACTAAAAACCACCCACAATGAATGTCAAGTACTCTGGAAGTGCGTTTGGATTGCCAAGATAATGCACTGTAATGTATTATCATTTACTAAATCATAAGATTTAGGGCGTGTATGGATCCCCAAGATTATGAGTTTTCCTGCACTAAAACCTATGGATTTAATACGGAGTATGATTTAACGTGAGATAATGCATTATCCTGGGAAATCTAAGCACTACCTAACTCACACTTTCAAGCTGATCTGTGGGGAAAAAGCTTAAAAGATTGCCCTTAATGCCATATAATGCATTATCTAGAGAAATCCCAAAGCTACTTAATTTTTGATGCCCTATAATGCATTATCTTGAGAAATCCAAATGCTACCTAGTTTTAATTTTTAAACAGATCTGAGCAAGAAAAGGTTTGAGAGAACTTGGGACAATACCTGATGAGGTGCCTTTCCAGTTAAGAGCTCCAACAGTACAACTCCAAAGCTGTAAACGTCGGATTTGAAGGATGACCTACGGGTTTCAACAACCTCAGGGGCACGGTATCCAGCCAACTTATTGTGAGGAACAGAGTTGCCAAAGAGTGTAACAAGACCATAGTCTGCAACAAAAGCCTCCTGGCGGTCTTGTTGGAGAAGAATGTTGGAGGATTTGATGTTGCCATGGACGACATTGCCTGACATGTGGAGGTAGGTTAACCCTCTTGCTGCCCCTAATGCCATCCTCATCCGACCATCCCAATCAAGTGCCGTCTTTCCTGATCCTCTGTTTCCTGTATTCAGAAAAGATAGAGAATGAAAGAGATTATTATTGGAAGGCCATTATTGAGCTAGCTAGCCTGAAACAATCCTCAAAAAATCATGATCCAGGCGGACATAATAATTAGTTTTCCTTGGGAATTCGTGTTGTCAAGAAGCTAATCTCGTCATTTTTACTTCATAGCACAAGAGTTGCTATAGGATAGTAAATACAGAGTCAGCTAATATAAGCACTCAAAAGAGAGAAAAAAACAAGAGAAAAAATTCAATTAAACTTTAACTACATGCACTCAAAAGATCAATATACCCCCAGTATAAATTTCATTAAGCATTTCAGAAAGAAAACAGTATACAATTTGACAAATTATTATCTAAACTATACAGACAACCATTATTTTAGCATTGAACTCATATACTCAAGAAAAGATCAGCCTCCCAAAAGGTCAGTTCATGAAACAATGTTGAAACTCTAGACTATAGGTATAATGCATGAAAGACACCTTCATTATTTTCCGCAAGTTAGAAAACAAATTCTTGCATGTGACTATGTGAGAAAGTGTGTCGACCCATAAGAGCAGACAGTTTCCTACATTCATTAACCGATTCAAATCTACTATATGTCTACGAACAATATCTGTTTATCATCATGCCCTAGCTGATACGAAGACTCTCAGTTTGCTATTTTTGTTGTAACTTCTTACAGCTGATCCTACTTCCTACAAGCTCCCATAAAGGGTAGTACTCTTACTGTAGGAATACTCAGTTTTCTACAACAGGGATAGTTTATTCATTCCCTTAGAGATAGCACTACTGACAACTTTACCATTTGAATATATAATGACAACTGAGGCAGAGAGTCTAAGCAATCAATTCTATTTTCCTAACTCCATTTTTTGAAGGTCATCCAAAAAACGCATGACAACTGGTGCATAAAAAAAAGCATGCATTGACAAGATGAGTACATGACCCTCCACAAAGAAAAGCAATTAACCCCTGAAAACAAAAAGACTACTTTACAGCCAATTGAGTACGGCAATTTTGCATTCTCCTTTTTGCCAACTATGAAGGTGCTGCATATCTAAAAATACACATTGATATGGCATATAAGTCATTATTCTAAACCATCAAAGGATAACTTGTACAAAATAATTGGAGAGGTGAAACAAGTAGCCAAGGAGCACATACAACCCAAGCGGGTACCATTGTTTAAGAAGACTCGAAGTAACCATTCAGCTCATTTAAACAAAGAAATTAAATTCTGTACCCTTCACTGCTATCATCAACTACGACAGGACCAATCATGGAATCCTCTATCTCTATCTAGCAGGCTGAAAAAGGCTAGAAAATCATGTTCACAACAAGAACTTTTCAATAAAAATTTGTGAACTTAAAATTAACCCAGTATGAAATAAGTCATTCGCACCCAAAATCCCAACGTAGAACTAGAAAAATGCCACAACCAATGCTAAGGAGCACTAATCCAATCCAACAGTTCAATACAATGTGCATCTCCATTACCACCAATATGACATGTTCATAAGCATATACTATCAAAGTACCAATTGACAATCAATGCAATCAGAAACAAGAAAACACCATGTTCAATATCCACAGACAAGCAAGAAACTGAATCTGAAAGGAAACAGAACACATACCATGCAACAGGGCAGACAGGCTTCCAGCTCGGTAGTAATCATACACAAGCAGCTTCTCATCTTTAGAGAAGTAAAAAGCCCTAAGAGGAACCACATTTTCATGGCTACAACCCCCTAAAACCTCCATCTGCAGCTCAAATTCCCTCTTAGCAGCCGTAACATCCTTGAGCCGCTTCACCACCACAGTGGTCCCTTCCTCCAACACCGCCTTGTACGTCGTCCCAATGCTCCCTTTCCCCAAGACCTCCGCGGAGGCTCTCAACAGATCCTCCAAATCGAAATTGTACCGACTACCAGTGAGGAACACCAGCTTGTTCCTGTCCCCGGCCACCGCCCCACTGGTCAGATCGTCCTTCGAAGACGACGTCCCGGCCTCCCCTCCGGTTGCCGCCGCCACGGCCGCGGCCGAGCTCACCGGAGGATGCTTCGGAGACTTCGCCGGCTGCCGTCTCTGGCGGCGGATCAGGCAGATAACTAGACAGAACAAGAGCACGAGGAAGACAACGGCGGAGGCAACGGCAATGCCGGCGATCGCCGAGGCCGAGAGCTTCTTCCGGCTCCGCTCGGCGGGGCTGGAAGGCACGAAGGTGGAAGGAGAAGCCGGAGCCGGCGGCGGGGAGAGGAAGGCGCTCTTACAAGGCGGAAGCGCTCCGCCACAGAGCTGTAGGTTTCCGGTGAACGAGGACTTCGGGAACCTCGCCAGGCTGTTAGGGATCGAGCCGTTGAGGTTGTTATTGGAGACGTTGAAGTCGGTGAGGCTCCCGGTGTGAATACTCGGCAGCGTGCCGGAGAAGCCGTTGTCCTGTAGATACAGGCGGCTGATGTGGCTGAGGTTGTTGATCCCGAACGGAATTTCGCCGGAGAAGTTGTTGGAGGAGAGGTCGAGCCGGCCGAGGCGAGTCAACCGAGTCAAACTCGGCGGAAACTCGCCGGAGAGGCGGTTATCTTGCAAGAAGAGGCTTCGGAGCAAGGTGAGGTTGGAGAAATCGTCCGGGAGTCCGCCGTACAAGCCGTTGGAGCGGAGGGAGAGGACTCGGAGCTTGGAGAGGCGGCCGACGGTGCCGGCGGGGATCTCGGCGACGAGGCCGGCGGCGGGGAGGCGGAGGGACGAGACGTATGAGCGGTCGGAATCGCACTCGACGCCCACCCAATCGCATGCGGAGGCGGAGGCGTTCCAATCGAACCGATTCGAGTGGGGGACCTGGCTGATGAAATCCAGGAGCGCTTGCTTGTCCTCAATCGGCTCCGCATTGCTCCGATTCGAAGCCGCCATGGACAGCACTAGCACAACACAGAGCAGCTTCCCCGGAATTGACGCCATTTTTTCGCCCCCAAACGCCCACCAAGTGTTCGACGCTTTGCCTCAGAGAAATGCAGAATGCGGCTATTGAATCAAGGGATTCGTGGCCTCCAAATGCTGGTCGCCGGCGAGCGAATCCATGCACAGAAGAGCACTGAAAACCAGTGGAAATGGTGAAAACGAAACGGATTCAAGATGAAGATGAGTACCAATTTACCATAAACAAGTAAATGTAAAAGCAAGAAGGGAGATTTTGAGAGAGCGAAAACCTAGTTCCAGTCCACGTGGTGACATTAGAAGGCTGGAATATTTTATATATTTAATTCTGGATTTGAGTCCCATGTAGACCAGTTTAATAGCTGCGGGGGGGCCAAAGGAGCATTTTTTACGTAGTTAGGTCAGTGTTGTTTATTGATCAAATGGTAATTAAGAAATACTTATAAAATAGGGTATTTAGGTTAGTTGGTCCATAATTGGCCATCAAATGGAACGTACCTTTTATTGCTAACCAACCTTAAAATAGAAGATTTTAGTAATATTTAGAGATTATAATATGAACATTGGTTGTCACGAAAATTAGTTTTGAGGGTTTCGAAGATACAACATATTTTAATCCAACTTATACTTAAGTAAGATCTTAGTGCAGATTAGATTCGTTTTTCACCGTAGCATTTATGGATTAATTAAATATACAACCTCAAATTTTAACATATTTTATAATCCTATGTGCTTTATTTAACCATTTTGATTCTTTGAAGGTATCATTTTACTCATTCAAAGGATATTAGGCTACTTACCCTAATCTTAAAAAACAACTTTCGGAAAGCTAATTCCATTTCATAAGTAAGATGGATTGTACTTATTCAGTCTTGTCTTTTGAGTAAAATCAACTACTTAATGCAGAGTTTTATGTTACCTCAAAGTGTTCCAAAACAAATTGACAATGTTAGTAAATCTTTCTTTTGAACAAAATTTAGTCCAAATCATCATCCACTTATCAGTTGGGAACGAATTAATTTGCACTCCTAAGGTTTATGGAGGGCTTGGCCTTTGTTCAACAAAAAATATCAATCTAGCACTATAAATGAAACTTCTTTGTAAGATTGTTACACGACCTCAAAATGTGTGGGCAAAGGTTATCACTGAAAAATATCTTCCCGTTGACTCTATCTTTGACTATCACAATAATTGCTCGTGGCAGTTTGGTCGCTTGCTTAACATTAGAAACACCTTCTCTAACGACCTTAGATGGTTATTAGACAATGGTATCACTATCAAATTTTGGACTGACTCTTGGGTCCCCAATATTGATTTATTACCATTTTTAGATAACAATGACTTTGACCTTCGTGTCTCGAACTTTATCCTTCTGGATCATTCATGGGATATTATATTACTTCAAGTCTTCAACACCTATTACCACCCCATATAGTTGACATCATTATTGCAATTAGAATTCCAATTACGAATACAAAAGGATAGGCTCATCTTGCTGCCTGCTGTGGATGGCGACATGGCGTATTCTCTATTCATTTCGCTGACTCACTTTTAATTACCTTTTCTTGTCAATACTATTACAGATGCGTGCTCTTGGATTTGGAAAACTTAATTACCTCCTGAAATTAAAAATTTTATTTGTAAATCTTGTGCTAACTGTCTCCCAACAACGGATAGAATCAATCACTTTTATAACTCTGTTCCGAATTCATGTTCTCTCAGTCTTTGTAATCTACATGATGAAAATCTTAACCATTTATTCTTTGAATGTCCGTTCACAAGGCGCATGATTGCAAGACTAACTCTTAAGTTACTCTTTCACCATAACTACCTCGTATACATTTCACCGTAACATTCCCGACACATTTACAAACAACCAGCATAGTACACCTCTCTGCTTCCTTTGGTGGTTTGTTTGGGCACATAGGAATGCTAAAAAAAATGATACATGAAAAATTAATCCTAAGAAACTTCCATCTAATTTATCTTTCTCAGGTGCTTTAGAATGGGACTATTGTAATACCACTGTTACAAAACATAGTACCAACAAACCAAAAAGGAAAAATCATGCAGCTTGGAAAAAACCACCTCCTCAATGGTCTAAACTTAACTTTGACGCGTCTAGACTTAAAACTGGAACGACCCATGTCGGGTTTATCTTACGTAACCATTCTGGAATTATTTTTTCAATAGGACGTTAGCAGCTACCCTCTATGTCAATAGTCCAAGCTGAAACTTCTTCGTTACTACAAGCACTACGAAATATTGATTGTTCTCAATTTCACAATCTCATCATTGAATAATTTAATTGTTATGAATTCTTTAAAATGACTATGAAAAGTCCCGTGGGAATCACACTCAATCTTAACTGACATCAGAAATATTATTTCTGTTATCCCTTGTGTTGTATTTTATCATTGTTTCAGGGACTCTAATGCTGCTACTGATTTCCTGGCAAGAAGACAAGTCAATCTACAAAGTCTTAATGCAGTCATTCCATTGCTCTCCTCTACTTTCGTTTTTTGATTTGTCTGTAACTCAGTCGAGGTGTTTGTTCAGTCAATAACCCTCGCTTTTTGAATTTTTTAAGATAATCTGTCACCATGATTTAGGCTATATATTCTTGTAACTTATAGGTGTCCTAATTTTGGTTTGTTTGAGCTACCTAGTAGCTCTTCAATTTAAAAAAAAAACAATAAGTATTAGGCTAGAGTAAGAATTACATTTCACGTATAACTTTTTATTATTCAATATAATTAGGGGAAATTGCATTAAACCACCCCTTATTTTACACTTGTTGCATTTAACCACCCCTTATATTTTTTTGTACATTTAACCACCCCTTATTTACAAATTGTTGTATTTAACCACCCTTTATATTTTTTCCTGCACTTAATCACCCCTTATTTACAAATAGTTGCACTTAACCACCCATTGTTTATATAAAAAATATTATTTCCTCTATTACATCTCCGGGTTGGTTCACTTCGAGTTCGTATGAATTTGGATTGACCTAACTATTAATAAATTATTATTTTAATTATTATAATAAAATAAAAAATATTATTTTTGTATCCATCTTAATATATAATAAAGTATTTAGATTATTCAGTTTCGAATGATATATTATTTTTACAAAACAGTGCTTCTGGTAGACCCATCAGATATTGGGTTTCAAGTTTTATCCAATAAATGACCGAGTCGAGTCTCTCTTTGACCCATTGATTTCGGATCGCGTCCCAACACAAAAAACTATACAACGTTAGAGGAGTGTTAGGATTCGAAACTATTTTTTTAGTTGGCAGATACAATTCGAGAACCAACCATACAGCTTTAGAGGAGTTTTAGGATCCGAAACTAATTTTTTCAGTTGGGAGATACTATATGAGCTTAATAATTCTTTTATTTTCATAAAACAAAAATTAAACCTAAGGGGAAAAATGTCATTTATTTTTGAGAGAATACCATTTTTGTCAAATGGGTGGTTAAATGCAACTATTTACAAATAAGGGGTGATTAAGTATAGAAAAAAATATAAAGGGTAGTTAATTGCAACAAGTGTAAAATAAGAGGTGGTTAAATGCAAATTTCTCATATAATTAACCTAATTCACGTTAACACAACTTAGCGTGAACGTTGTGCGCTTGTACTAGCTAAATATGAGTGTAAATTGTAGTACAAGGGCACAACGTTCACGCTATTTTTACTATTCAATATAATTTACACTCATATTCACATCCATGTAAAGTCTAAACCATATCAACTACCCTATAAATTTAATGTTGTGCATTTTTTCGATGTTATAAGATTCTTGCTACAATTAATTAAATAACATTAATTACTTTTTTGGCCCCGGCAAAAGGTGGACCAAGGTGTCACGTTGGTTTTTTTTTGTACTAATGTGACAGCAAAGGAAAATAAATAGAACAGCAAACTTTGCATTATTTCTTGCCAACCCCATACCCAATTATAGTGGCTAGATATATTGTAGTTGGCAGGTATAGTAGTAGTGGTGGGTAAGAATTAATGTTAAAGTGAATTTTGATTTTCAATCATCTACTTTTGTGGTTTCATTTATGAACCCTATCTGTCGACTTACTGGTATCATCATATGATTTTTAACTTGTACAGATTTCGTTTGATGGGTTATAACAGTTTATAAGATCAAGAGCTCGACTAAATTAGCAACAACGCAAAGACGTTGTGAAAGTCAATGTTCTAGAATGAAATGGAAATCGAGATGACACGAAGGATATGAAGTTCGATGCTAGAGGACGGTGTGTCCGTCGTGATGTGAGCCTCTAGCATCCTTTTTATTCCTGGGTTTCCCGGGTTTTACCAATTTTTTTTTTTACGATTAATATGAACATTAAATATGAGATCGCATGGCCTTTAGGAAATTAAAATATCATTTTATGCGACTAATCGCAACTCATCCTACAATCGAGGTTATTTTCCACGACTTTAAAAGCTTAGGCTATTTTCGACAACCAACCACCCAAAAACAGAGTTTATTTTGAGCCTCTAGCATCGTATTTATATCGCTTGTGGGCGTGCCATGCAATTTCCTGCCAAACTGCTCTTTTCTTTGGTGGAAAATCATATCTTCTCAAATTTGTTTAATCAACTTACAATACTAGTTTTTTGCGTCCAATATGTGCAGAATAAGATAAATGCTCACTTATTTCAGTGACTGTTAGGAAATTGAAGACGAGGACTAGAAACAAGCATGTAAGAAGAAGAATATTCATAAAAAAAATAAATTACACGAAAACTTTATTTTTCTAAGTATTTCAAGATATTTATAAATACTTCTGCAATTAAAAACACAATATTCTCAAAATATGCAACGATTTATTTTTTTCCCTAAAATAGGAAGAAGAAAGAATTCAAGCCAAACTAAATGGGCCAGAATAAAACTATGAACTTTAAATCAGCCCAATATCGAATTCAAATATGGGCCTTCTTCTTCAATCCGCCTGTGCTCCAGTTCATTCCGTGACTCTCTGTAGATTCCGCGAATCTCACAGGGAAATTCAGGATTCAATAAAAATCTTCAATTTCCTTAAAAAAAAAAATCCAATGAAAGCTTCAATTTTGGAAGAAACGACATACGACAGCTGAAAATTTGACTTCATTGATGATTGATGGGCACATGTTTGAAATCGGTATCCGGATTTTGATTGCCCATTTTGGATAGGGGCTCCTTTCAGTTTTTGTGGCTCACGTTTCCCCCTCGTTTTCCATCAAAACCCCCACCATTTTTCTCGCTTAGACAAGCTGTCTAGCTTACACGTTCTGGGTGCAACTCTATACTTTTCTCCAATGGCTTCCATGGCGAGATTTGTTGCTAAGGATTGTGGAATTAGGTCGTTCAGTTCTTGTAATAGGCCAAACCATGTGTTTTCTTCAACGATGAAACACCACCAAGCTCGTTTTGGTATGTCTGGTTTTTTTTTTTAGTTTAATTGATGAGTTTGGGGTTTTGGATTATGGAGCTATAGTCTTTCTTTTTGGTTATGTCAGATATTAGAAGTGGGGTTTCTTCTTTTGAGAATGGAAGGACGTGTCTGGCTATGGAGAACAAGGCTTTGAATCCCATTTCTCAGCTCTCAAGGTATGCTTTTGAAGTTTGGAATCGTATATTTGTTGCTGCATGAGAGTTGAAATTAGTGAAGTTGATCAAGATGTGGATTTATGTTATGGTGCTAAAGGAACAGAACAATTGTGTTTGCAACATTAGTTAGAGGGGAAATGCAGGTCACATTCTCAATCTTACTGCATTGTAATAATTTCTTCACGATCAAAAGATGGTTTCTTTAGTTTCCTTTGTCGCCTTCTTTGAAATGTTAGTTTGGCCTGAGACTAATGTTCAAATTGGAAGCGGCGACGAATTTGATTGCGGTATACTTTGCAGTTTGGATGTATAAGATTGCACTATTGGCCTATCGGTTTAGAGCTTTCATATTATGTTGAAAGAATTAGTGTATCATACAGACTTGCAAGCTAGAGCATATTCTGTGGCTTTGTATTAGTGAACGCGTTCTGTTCTTGATAGCAATCTGTTGAATCCAAGCAGGAGGTCACTAGTAATACCATGCAAGGCAGCAACAGATTTCTCCGGAGAAGTCCCCAGCAACAGCTCTGGTGGTCTAAGCCAGTATGAGAAAATAATCGAGACCTTAACAACTCTTTTTCCACTCTGGGTACATTTTCTTGTTCTTGACAGAGTTACTTCTTATAGAGTTCATACTAACTGCCTTAACAAATCGGTGTGTTTGTATGTTATGCTATAATATATGGTGGTTGAATTTTGTAGGTCATAATAGGAACCGTCATTGGAATATGCAAGCCTTCTGCTGTAATCACGCCTTCTCTTTTTTTCTCCTTTTAGTGTTGAATTATGTGCTTTTCAGTTATGTATTAGGCTTACTTTGGCTTTGTTGTGTAGGTGACATGGTTGGAAACAGATTTGTTTACTTGGGGCTTGGGCTTCCTTATGCTTTCTATGGGACTGACATTAACATTTGAGGATTTTCGACGGTGTTTGAAGAATCCGTGGACTGTAAGAATCATTTACTGTAGTTATCACTTTGGCCCATATTTGCAATGCTGGTGATGTCTCTGTCAAGAGTTTGATTGCTCTTTTTGGTCTTTATTTTGACAGGTTGGAGTTGGTTTTCTTGCTCAATATCTTATCAAGCCTTTGTTGGGATTTGTCATAGCCATGGTATGTTGTGTGGCCTTCCTATAGTTTCAGTGAGAAAGTTTTATCCCACAATTCCATTTAAAAAAATGACTTCCTTTTAGTCAAAAAACTCTGGTTGTATTACTTACAGAACATGGAAATTTTGTACTGATAGAATGACATGACATGGAAATGTTATAGTGTATTTCTGTTGGACTAGCATGTTAGATGAATAATAACGTGCATGTTTCTGATTACTGGAATTTTCATTATATGATTGCAGAGCCTGAAGTTGTCTGCACCTCTGGCAACAGGTCTCATCCTAGTCTCGTGCTGCCCCGGAGGCCAGGCATCCAATGTTGCGACCTACATCTCAAAGGGAAATGTCGCGCTCTCAGTTCTTATGACAACGTAAGCTCATCTTGTGAAAAAAGAGCTTTTGCTTGCAAGAAATTTATGATCAAGTCAAGTGTTTAGCATCAAGTTAAAGCACTTTTTAATCATCCTGCAGGTGTTCTACTATTGGAGCTATTATCATGACGCCGCTTCTCACTAAGCTTCTTGCAGGCCAACTTGTTCCTGTTGATGCAGCTGTGAGTTCTCTCTTTTTATCTCAAACATTACATCCAGCCTTATTGAAATAAGTTGGTCTTGATAATTTTTTCGGTTTACCGTGTTTCAGGGTCTTGCTCTGAGTACCTTTCAAGTTGTATTGGTTCCTACTATAATTGGAGGTAAATGGAAGGTTTGCAGTTATTTTTCTGCATCATGTTTTTTCAGACATGATCAGAGGAAGAAAATTGTCAATGATCATCTCACTTGTTCTTCCCTTTTGCTTCAGTATTGGCAAACGAGTTCTTTCCGAAGTTTACCTCAAAGATCATTACAATAACACCTCTTATCGGAGTAATTCTCACCACCCTTCTCTGTGCTAGCCCTGTAAGTTCTTCACTTTCATCTCATCTATGATTTTTACTGTCCACGATTCATGAGACACTCTGTTAGCTGATTAGCTCCTAACTATTGCCAAAAAACTCAGATTGGACAAGTTGCGGACGTTCTGAAGACTCAAGGCGCACAACTAATCATCCCGGTAGCTGTCTTACACGCGGCTGCCTTCACAATCGGTTACTGGATTTCAAAATTCTCGTTCGGCGAATCAACTTCTCGTACAATTTCCATAGAATGTGGCATGCAGGTAATCAGAATTCTCCAGTTTCTACTGAAAACTTTTGGCTAAAGTGAAAGCATGAGAGAATGATAACATAAGAAAATCTAAAATGCATAACTTAAGCTAATTCTTTCCATCTGTATGAAATCTTGCTCATATGAAAATTGTTTTGTTGGTCTTTCACAGAGCTCTGCTCTCGGGTTCCTGCTAGCTCAAAAGCACTTCACGAATCCACTTGTGGCTGTTCCATCTGCTGTCAGCGTCGTTGCCATGGCTGTACGAACCTCTCTCATTTGTTCCTTTTCCTTTTTACTCTACTCGTCAAGAGACATCGATCCGAAAACTCATTCGAGCTTGTTTTGTTTTGTTTTGCAGCTCGGAGGAAGCGCTCTCGCTGTCTACTGGCGAAACTGCCCGATTCCTGCAGACGACAAGGACGACTTCAAGGAGTAGACGCTTGCGTTTTCGGGCACTCTACATCTTGGCTTAGTTGTAAGGTCTATGATTGGGATTTTTCGGGCTTGAGTTAGTTATGGCAATTTGGTTTGTAGCAAGCAATGTTGTAGGTTTTGGATCAGATGCATTTGCACACATTGGAGCTTTTTAGTTCAATTCAAATCCATATAGACATTTTCACTCAGTTGTAAACTCTTGGGGGTGCTAGAGTTTAAGAAAAACTCAACCCATAGAGTTGAAGAAATCTTGAGTTTGAATGAATATTCAGAACAATTTTCTTTTTAAATGTTTGCTCTTTTTCTTATCCGATTTTTTGGAAAATGTACTGAGTATTCATTAAACATGGCCCAATTTCAACCGAGGATTTAGAGGGCAAGTTCATCAATGAATTAAATCTTGAATTCATCAGTTAACAGCAATGTTTTAATTCATGATTTTGGAAACACAACTTACGGAAGACATCATTAATGCTATACTAGTTTTGCTAAAGAAGATCATTACAATAACAAGTACAAAGAAAGTTAAATTGAAAGATGCTTATCTGGCACTCAAACTAATTTAATGATAACAGTCACATAATTACATTATTTTGCGGGTTGATCAAGATTAAGCAAACGAGATTCTGATTAAATCATGAGTAATTCCTTATTTTATTTTATTTTTAAAATACGCCTCCTAAGCTCCCCTAATTCCAACAACGTACACATCAATTTGATTATGCAAATACCCAATTTGATTATGCACTTAATTTTATACTGTAAAAAATATATTCGTTTATGTAAAAAAACGTCGGTTTGTATGAAATTACACATTAAAAAGTTTTTTTTTGACCCAAGGAAAAAGTAAAAACTCGTCTCTATCCCAACTTGGGGAAAAAGTTATAAAAACTGCAAAGAACCTTCATCTGAAAGTACCAAGCGAAAGAAAGTGCGTATAGAAAGTATTCTCTCGTCTGAAAGAAGAAAGTCCGTAGTACTTGAATCCTCAAATTCTCTTTCTGCTGAATCTCTTTCCTTTGGATTTCAACTCAGCTCAACTCGAACTCAGCTACTATGTCACATACCAATTGGGAGGCCGATAAAATGTAAGCAATTCAATCAATTTGTACTACTACTTCCCTTTCTTAGATTTCTTCCCGCTTGCGAGCAGAGGTTTTTGTTTCAATTCGGAAGTCGTTGGGATTAATTTGGAGGATTTGGGGTTTGATGGACATGAGTACTCTCCGTTTTGCTCAGGCGGTGAAAAGAATTTGAACTCGATTTCGATTTACAGTTCGGGGAGATTCAAGCTACGAGCTTGTTTAAATGTTTCCTCTTCGCTTGGATTGATTGGTTGTAGTTGTAAACGAAGAGTGTACCGAGAATTGGCTTATGATTTCGTCTTTCAACTGTTGCTCGAATTTAGGGTTCTGCGTAGAACGGGCTTCTGTCTCCGTCCGAATTAATTTTAGGGGTTGTTTAATGATTAATTGTATGTATCTTCTGTGCTAAGCTTTGACTTGTAGGGTTATCCTAATTTAATTTCCCTTAGGATGTGAAGTTTTACCTTTAGGGGTTTGTAGAGAGCTAATTGCTTTTGGTTGGGGGGTAACAGGTTGGATGTTTATATACATGACTATTTTGTGAAGAGGAAATTGCACAATTCTGCAAAGGCTTTTCAACAGGAAGGCAAAGTGTCAACAGATCCTGTTGGTAAGTAAATGCAAAGATTTGTTTTACAAGGAGTTACCTTTTTTGCTTCAGAGCATGAGGGCTGATATCTAGGTTTTGCTGTTTCTAGCCATTGATGCCCCGGGTGGCTTCCTCTTTGAGTGGTGGTCTGTCTTCTGGGATATATTTATTGCCAGGACAAATGAGAAGCACTCAGATGCAGCTGCAGCATATATTGAGGTGTTTTGAATTTTTTGAATGGTTTTCAGATGTTAATGATTTTTTTCCCTGCCAATCTGTTGTGTTACAAAATTGCTGGTTTATATGACATATTATCTGTTGGTTGTGGGTTAGATTCCATTTGTGGTCTACTACTTTTAGGAATCTCTTCAGTTTCGTTTCTTAGTTGTATATTGCCCTATTATAATCCTTAAATGTATGGAGGCTACTGTGAAATTTATCTTTGTAAAGTATGCCATCAAGCCCCTGTTATCTTACCTTTGTGTGAGCTAACATGGACGTCCGTAGACAAAAGAAAGAAATCATAATAGATTCTATGGGGCAAGCTTTTCTTAAATTGTCCATAACTTTCAGATAATTTTTATGGTCCCTATACTGTATGTTCCCCTATTATATTCTTTGAAGTTATGGAAACTGTTGCAAATTATGACCTATCTTTAAATCCATTATGTCTTACATATGTGTCAACCAGTCTAAGTTTACCCCATAAAGGTTGAGGACCAGGGACCATCAAGAATAGAATCTGAAAGGCTAGGGATTATACATGAAATTTGCCTCTAAGTTAAACTATAAGTTCTTTAAAAAAGGAAAAGTACACTCTTTTGGTAAATGGGAACTCTTCGTGCTTATTGTTTCTGCGCTTCATGCTTTTTAATTAAAAAATTCTGAACTTTATTTGCTGAATTTGGTAGTACATCTCATGTTTTACTAACAGGGCTATCTTCATAGGCGATATGGTAACAATTTACAAGTGTAGTTCATAAATGAGAATTTTTTTTATGGATTCTGAGGCTGAATGTGCTTACATATTGCTGTTTTTTTTGTGTGTGTGCTTGAAAATGATAATGGAAGGCCGTTAATGAAATCTAAGGCACACATCATGGTTTTTACTTTGAAATGTTGTAATCACCTACCTATGTAGTTATTTTGGTTTCAACAATATAGGGACAGGCTAAGAGACTTTTTAGATGACTTGTCAAATTTCACATAAAGCATTCACTATTTTTATAACAGAATCACATATACAAAACTAGAGAGGCACAACAGCTTCAACAACAAAAAACACAACAACAACAGATGCAAGTGCACCTACTGCAAAGACATGCCCAGCAGCAGCAACAGCAGCAGCAGCAGCAGCAACAACAACAACAGCAGCAGCAGCAGCAGCAACAGCAGCAACAGCAGGTACCACAGATGCAGCAGCGAAGAGATGGTGCTCAGCTTCTAAACGGAAATGGAAATCCCAATGCAATGGCTAGTGCTGATATGCTTATGAGACAAAACTCTGGAATTGCTAATGCTATGGCAACAAAGATGTACGAGGACAACTTAAAGCCTTCCCAGAGAGATCCCACAGATGACTTGGCTATGAAGGTTCCTTTCACCTTACAAAATCATGCAAAAGTTTCCTTATTATTGTTATTTTCAGATTTTCCTTCTGTTTGGAATTTTGTTTATTGGTGACATACTTGTTGTTGCAAATTTATTTTCAGCAAAGATTTGGAGATAATATGGGCCAGGTTCCGGATCCAAATCATGCATCAATCCTGAAACCAGCTGCACTTGGCAGTCAAACTCCAGGGTAAGTCTCTAATGAATGAAAAATGGCTACCACAACTTCCTATTTCGAGGCAATTAGTTTTTTGATGGAGTCATATTTAATGTCAGCTCAACTTCTTTCTTCTTGTTGTAGACAATCACTGCCTAGTACACCTGGAAGCATATCAGGGGGGAATTTACAGCAATTTCAGAATCGAAACCAGCAGCTACCACTTTCAACACCAGTACGTAAACACATGAATCTGTTTTGTTAAGCTTGCCTTTCATTCTTTCTTAAAAAAATCATTCAATTTGCCTTCACATATCTTTTCACATATTCATGTTTTTCATCAATGTATCTGTTGCAGGAAATTAAGACTGAGATGAGTACAATGATGAACGTGAGATCTGCTGGTCCAGAAGGATCTTTGATAGGCATTCCTGGTATTAGTTTAACATACACTTCCCACGAAATTATTTTCTTAACGCCTGATTGCTGATGCTTGAGATGCAAGGACCTTAGTATTTGAGGTTTCTTTGTGAATAATCTCTTTCGCTTTTAGAATATTGAAACGATAGAAGATACTAGAAAATATCAAATGCACACAAGTCATTTACCTGTCAATGTTGTTTCTGATGTCCATAGTATGATGTAGCATTAATCTCATAATGTAGTTATGCTATTGCTACAATATAAGATATTGATGGCTTAGGATCAAGTTGATTGTAGTTGAAATACTAACTGTATAACCTACTAGAAATCTATTGGCTTGCTTTAATTCTTCTTGCTCAAAATGCTAGTTGTTGATATATTTCTGACAACTTTTCAGCAGAGAAGATTTATATTCCTCAACAAACCAAAAAATGAACAAAAACTAAAATAATTTATATTCAACATGCGTTCCGGGACTTACTGTTAACATTCATGGATTTCGTTCTGACTAGATGGGCCCTTTGATCAACGTGGAAAACCCTGAAAGAACGCTCTAATAAGTAAGATATTGAATGTAAATTTCCTTGCATAGTAACATTACTTAGTCATATTTTACATGACTATGAGGTTCATTTCTACAATTGAAGACTTACATAAAGGGCATGTTTGACATGACAGAGTATACATTATCACACTCCCTTGTCAGCAATTCTTTATTTTATCAGCTACCTTGTCATGCCTATCTGGCAGCCTTAGCAGACATATTAGCAAATAGCAACAAGTACCTGATCACCAAATCATATACTCATATTCCAGACATGCCCATAGCTGAACTAGGACTGAATTTGCTGTTAATAACCAACGTGGACCTATCTGCCCTTATCATTTTACTGTCTTTGCATGACTATTTGCATATCTTGACTTTTATATCATCTTGCAGGATCTAATCAAGCTGGAAATAATTTGACCTTGAAAGGGTGGCCATTGACTGTAAGTTTTAAACCTGTTCTTCTTGTTAATTTAATTGAATTGGCTTAAATTAACTGTAGGCATCCACAATGTGGGATATACAAGATCTTTAAACTATATCTTCGTCATTTTATAGACAGATATATGCCTTATACATCTTTCCTTTTCTAATAGGGATTGGATCCACTTCGACTTCAGCAGCAAAAGTCCATGATGCAGTCTAACCAGCCTTTTAATTATCAGCTGCAGCAGCAACTTTTGCTTCAGCAAAACTTGGCATCTCCATCAGCATCAATGGATATGGAGGCCAGAAAGATGAGAATCCTGATGAATCGAAATATGGGGATGGGTAAGGATGGCCAGTTAAATCCAATGGGCGAGATGGTTCCAAATGTTGGATCACCAGTGCAGGTTGGTAATCCTCTTTTGCCTAGTGCATTCATCAAAATGCTTTTGAAGGTCAAAATCTGTCCTTTGTCCTTATTTATATTTTTCATACTCTTGCTACATGATTACTACAGCAACAAATGCAGAACAGTCAAGGGTCACAAAATCCACTTTCTAGCCAACAAACCCAAATACAGAACCCACTTCATCAGCCAGACAAGATGATTGGCACTAGTAGCATGACAATGGATGGTAGCATGTCTAATTCGTTCAGGGGAAATGATCAGGTTTTATTTTGTGAATTATAATCAAGTCACTCTATCCCCAAAAATATCCTTTGTTCAATTATTCTGTTTTCTTTGTAACCTTATTTTTTTTAAAATTTTTTAACAATTAGGTTGCAAAGAATCAAGTAGGACGCAAAAGGAAGCAGACTGTATCATCTGGCCCTGCCAACAGCACAGGGACTGCTAACACTGCTGGTCCATCACCTAGTTCAGCACCTTCAACACCATCAACCCATACTCCTGGAGATGTAATGTCCATGTCTAGTTTACAACATAATGGGGTTTCTTCGAAGCCTCCAGTGAGCATGTTTGGCTCCGACACACTTTCATCAGCACCAAATCAGCTGGTGAGGAACTATTGATATAGTGTACTCGTACTTATGGTGTGAAGTTTGAATAATGAAGTAGAAGTACAATATTCGCACACGTGTCTGTTGGAATATGCTATCTTGCTAATTATTCAAGAAGATGGCATGGATAGTCAGTACAATCCCTTGTATATAGGCTCTCATGCTCACACGAGAACAGGGGTTCTCTCTATACATGACTGCATAATAGAACATAAATAAATATGTTTAGTTTTGTTTTCATCCCATATTAGGTAAAAATGTGTTTGCAAGCACTTGAGAATGTGTTTCAGTTATTAATATATCTTCCCTTTTTATAATATGTTTATCTTGAATAATTGTTTGATTGCAGGCTGATATGGGTCGGTTTGTCGACGATGCAACTCTGGATGATAACGTGGAGTCATTCTTGTCTCAGGAAGAAGGTGACCCTAGAGATTCAATGAGTCGGGGTATGGATGTTGTGAAAGGTATTTGAATGCTTTTCTTTTTCACGAAAGGGCGTAGTAAGTGCTGAGATAGTGAGATATACATATACTTATGAGCAAAAAGTTGAGATGCTCTCATATTGGCTAAGTACTGCTTGTTTCTGAAAATTTAGGTCCATTTAAGGAAATCTTTGCAATTCAAGCTAGTACAGACAAAGTGACCTGTTGCCACTTCTCATCGGATGGAAAGCTTCTGGCCACTGGGGGGCGTGATAAAAAGGTATGGTCTTAAATAGATTTTTTACAAGAAGTTGTAAGTTGTAAATTTTATTTATTTTGGATTCTGGATATCCTGTTAAAAGGCATGCTTTGATTTCCTGAATATTGCCTGTCTTGTTTAGGTTATTTTGTGGCTGACTGATAATCAGAAACCAAAAGCCACTCTCGAGGAGCATACTCAGGCTATAACTGACGTCCGGTTTAGTCCAACAAACATGTCCAGGTTGGCAACATCATCATTTGACAAAACCGTCAGAGTCTGGGATGCCGATAATGTCAGTTTTTTTCTCTAACCTCATCTCTCTGTTTGATTTTCAAGTATTAGTACCATAGTTAAAAGTTATTAGTCCATTTTTCTAGAAAAAGGAATTAGAATATCTCTACGGCAAGGCTTACTTCTAGTAAATACAGTAATTTTTTATTTACATTAGTCTGTGCACTGCCTGCCTGAAAAAGAAAAGTTTGTTTTCACCGTGCATCTTATCCATGACTCCTATTATTGTCTTCCATCACCTGGGTGTTTTAATTGAGAATATTTCCCTGAGTTGATTGCTCTAGTGTGTTCTTCTAGGATTCCTTACTGCTGATATCGAGAGAGAAATTAGTACTTTTAAGCACTCACCTAAGTCCTCTGACTTGGGTTAACTTTTCTGCTCTTTCAGCCAGGCTACTCCCTAAGGAATTTCATCGGTCACCAAGCAGCTGTCATGTCACTTGATTTCCATCCAATCAAAGATGACCGTATTTGTTCTTGTGATGATAACGGTGAGATTCGATACTGGAGCATTACCAACGGTAGTTGCCTCAGTGTTTTCGAGGTAAGCTCAGCATAGTGTACCGAATTAATGAATACTTTCTCTTTTAATTCTCTTTAAATTATCTTTGTCAAACTTGAGTCCGTGCCTAACTATATCACATTTCTCAAATTTTCAGTTTCAGAACGGTATGACACAGGTCAGGTTTCAGCCACGTCTTGCAAAGTACCTGGCTGCGTCTGCTGAGCATCACATTGTTTTATTTGACGCGGAGACCCATACTCGAGCCCAAGCATTACAGGTCTTACCTATATTTCATATCCAACTCTTCATATCTTCTAAACAATAATTACTGATTACTAATCACAGTACGTCAAAAATTAACTCCCCCAACTATAACCTTCTCTTGTTAATCTTAGGGGCATGCTCAAAAGGTCCAGTCTTTATGCTGGGATCCTTCTGGGGATCGTCTGGCCTCGGTTAGTGAGGATTTAGTCAGAGTTTGGGCAGTCAACAACAACAAATGGCAGTGCATTAGCGAGTTAAGCTGTAATGGCGATAAATTCCACTCCTGCGCCTTCCACCCGTTCTATCCTCATTTGTTGATCATTGGCTGTTATCAGGTAAATTAATTAAGTACATCCATGTTTTTCCGTTCGATTCTAACATGTTCTTTCTAGAACCTAGGTTAACACTTATAATTACTGAGACTATGACACGAAATGGAAACATGAAACGTTGTCGTAATAGAGTTTCCGGGTAACATGGTCCAGAACTACCCAGAGAGCCTGTATATATGTATTTATTTTGGCATTTTTTTTGCCCTCCTGTGACAGAATCTGGAGCTGTGGGACATGGCGGAGAAGAAAAGGATGACGGTGCCAGCACACGAGGGGCTTGTTGCTGCGCTGGCTGTGTCGGCAGCCACTGGCATGGTGGGCTCTGCCAGCCATGACAAGTGTGTTAAGCTCTGGAAGTAGTGGTGTACTGCCTCAATTTGGTGTATTGTTCTTATACCTTTGCACTTGCTTTCACTTTTCTAGGGCCCAAATTTTATGTTTATACGGGAGTTTAGAAAGACAATAAGTAAGCTCTTCTCTTTTGCTTTGAAGTTTGAAACCTCCTGCTATGATCAAAGAATGAAACTACCAGAATTGTCGTCTAACCTTTATTCACAGGTCAATGTCAAGATCACTGCTTATAACTTTTTCTCACACGAGTTTATGACAAGTTACTGTTTTATCTTGGGTTCTTGGTTTCTTTAGAGCGCATTTTTTATTCAATATATGTAGCGGATGGTTTGATAGACCGGAAAATCGAAACAAGGAACATTGATTATATTTGCTTCAAATGCATGACGTCACATTGTTATTATGAGGATGACAATCCCGACGTCAAATGAAAACATTGTTATCACTTGTTGCACTGCTCCATGTCGTTGCTCGTTTTACAGCTCCATGTCGTTGCTCTTTGCCTGCTAGCATGGTACCTCGGAGTGTGAAAGGGATCTACGAGTTTCGGTGACGGGGCCACCGAGGCTGTAAACGGAGGCCCATAGAAGTACGCGGCGGAGTAGCGGTGGGTCATCTGACTAAGAACGACACGATGGACCGGGCTTGCGAATCGACCGTTGAAGAAGAATTGGGCCAGGTCACCGCAGTTGATGACGAATGAGCCCGGGATAGGCTTGACGTTGACCCACATGTCTTCATGGAGGACTTGAAGCCCGTTGGCATTGTTGACCTGGTTCAGCACAGTGATGATGGACGAATCGGTGTGTTGGGTCAAGCCCATCGCAAGGTTCGGGTCGGGGCAAGGCGGGTACGAGTGGAGCTGGAAAAGGTTCTCATGTGGGCCGAACGGGCTTTCTTGTGTTTTGGGCTCGGCCCAGATTGTGTCATTCGGTATTAGGCCCACTGAGGCGAGCATGAGAGTCAGGACTTCCTCCGCCAACATCTTTAATGCGTTTTGGTAGTCTTCCATCACTTGGCTGCATAAAGCAAATAATTATTGAAAAATAATACCAATAAAATAGTGATAACTATTCAAAATTTCAAAACAAATTGACGTATTATGTGACAGGTAAAAAAGATTGTTTGGGAAGTAAATTCTTAGGTTACTCCGCCTATATGTGTTACCGTTGAGTGAGGTGTAGTTCCATAGTCAATATTGACCAAATAGACGTCATCAAATAGCAAATAGTGTTTAACTAGTATATTACCCCGTGCCTTGCGCGGAGTTTCATAAAATTTTATATGTAAAAGTAACAAACTATTATATAGTTTTTTAAATTCAAACAAACTTTATTTATTCATTTATTTATTATCATGTTCCACAAATTGATTATTGTATATTTAATTTTTAAATTGAAAATTAAATGAGGAAGTATTATATATATAATTAAACTTTGAAAATTGGTTAATGCTTTTAGTAGATTGGTTCAAAATTTTAGATTTTTTAAATTTTCTTAAAACTAAAAAGTAAACTAGAAATATAAAATAAGTTTGTCTAACCTATGTTCTAAGGGCATATGTTAAGACTACTAATAAAAGAAACTTCAACTCTAATTGAAAACTAATAAACTCGTCATAAGAAAATATAAATTCGAATTAGGAATATGTTTCTATTCTAGGGAGATTAATTTATGCCCTGATAGGTTAAAAAATTGATATAAAATAAAGAAAATAATAATATTGTATGGGTTCAAAATTATTAAAATTGGTACTTAAAATTTTGTCTAAATATAATGAGTCAAATATTTAAAAGTAAATTAATTCACTCTATTGTTATTACAAAAACACTAAATATGATAAAGTATATAAACTTATATAACATATTAATATGCCATACAACATAATGGAGAGATGGAAATAAATAATTCTATTTTTTAGGGAAATCGTTATATATTTAAGATAATTTCACATATATGTTTGTTACGATGTCCTCATAGAAAAGTATGTGCTTTGTATTTTGTTAGACGTTTCTCCTCATACATTGACTAAGGAGTAATTGAAGTAAATAATTTGAAATGTACTCCCTAGCAGAGTTATCAGAATCCCGACTCGATCCTACGATTCTAACGATTCTACGACCCAAAAGTCATAAATCGATCCACGATCCTAAGTAGGATCTTATTAAACTAGGATCTTAAATTATTTAACATAAAATTCTAATTGGATTTTGATTTTACACACGACTCTAACGATTCTTCAACGATTCTAACGATCCTACAAGCGATTCTTACGATCCGAAACAATCACTATTATATTTATATATTATTACTAAACTCAAAGTTTATGTCTCTTTTCCATTAAATTATTAACCCGATTCATCTTATAATATTTTTACTCATCAAATTAATTATGTTTATAAAATTTCAGAGTTTATATATAAGAAAAAATATACAATATATTAGGTTGTCGTATATTTTTTAGTTATAATCTAGGATCTTACGATCCTAACGATCCGATTCTACGATCCGATCCTGCTACCCCCTTCCGATCCGATCCAAGGATCCCGATCCTGACAACCTTGCTCCCTAGGACTTTACTTGCTCATTCAAATGTAAACTAAAATATAGGCTTAAAAACTTTGTAGGAAAATTTGATAAATTCTGGAAGCATAAATATCCATAATAGCATGTATTCAGTAGAAGACACGTAAAAAAACTTGATAAAGATTATCCGATTGATTATATTCAAATTCAAAAATCATAATCAAATTTGTTTTTTAATTTGCAAACATATATTCATTTTTTCAAAACCAGAATAGATAGTAGTTTTATATTTATGTAAATTGTCAAAAAGAAAATTCATATTCTACTTTTTGTGTTCAAATTGAATATTTTGAAGGAATTGGTTCAAATACGAACTCTTCCTAATCTAAAAACTAAGAGCAAATAACAACCATCAGATCGTGTGGATGGACGGCTATGATTAGAAGATCTTCTCTTTTTAATTTTTATGAAAACGGGGGTAAATTCGTGATTTTGTTGCTTTCCCTTCCCTTTTCCTTTTGCGTCTCTCGCTTGCTTCTCTTCCCCCACTCGTCTTCTACGCTCCGCCGGCAAGCCTCATCTGCCGACGAGTCTTGCTTAGCGCACGCCGTCGGAAACCTCTGCCAGACCTTCCTCCTCTCTTATGGCGTCCGCTTCGGTGTCGGAATCCTCCTCCGCGCTTTCAAGCTTGAGACAGGGTCGTGCTCTGTTGGTTCACCGGCGATTAGATCTCCAGATTTGAGGACTAGGAGAAGAAAACAAGTTCCCAACTGTTGCGAAAGGCCACGGGCCCCCCTCCTCTCGTCCGCCGAATCCCGGCCTCCCTCATTACCTTCGCCGAATTCTCAAGGTCTTAACATTCTGTCTGCTGATTTCGGATTGCTCCTTTTTCTCAGATCTGGCTCCTCTTGCTCTCTCTCTCGTGTTTCTGATTCATTTCCAAGGTCAGCTGTGATAATTGCGTTCATTTGTTGCGCCTGTTGATTTGTTTTCTCTAACCATAACAAATGTCGAGTTTGCCTTTCAATGCATTTCTTTTGTTCCATATTAAGCTTGTTTAGGGTTTGTTTGGTGCAAGTAGCTTAGATGCTTGTTGGACCAGTTTGATCAGTTATCATTTCTCTTAGGAGCTTTTAGCTGGTAACTGAAAGATGACATCTATTAGCTGCCTATGAAGTCATTGATTTGTATGATATGATGGTTTTGACAAATTGTTTGGCTAAGTCACACTAGCTGCCTTTGAAGCCTGTGACTCAGTCATACACGTTCTTCAGCAGTGTTTTTCCTATTGTTTGTTGGGAGTGCTATGTATTTGGAGTCTTTTGTTAGACCTTTGGCCTTTGTGTGTTACATTACTGCAGATATGACTTATAGGTAGTAATGAATGTGAAGCCATTGTTTATGAACGATTGAAGCTGATTTCCTACTCGGGTTTTCAGGCAGAGGTTGCCAGAGTGGACTCCAGACGTGCAGTTCTACTCGAGTTAGGAGTATTCGAGAGTTCAGCACGCAAAGGACTACAATGTTCATGGATCCTTGGCTTTGCCACTGTTTGAACCTAGTGGGCTGTCATGTATTGGTGTGCTTGAGCTTATAATGACTTCACAGAAGATTAATTATGCTCCTAAAGTTGATAAAGTCTGCAAAGCGCTTGAGGTTTTGATCTCCTTCAGCACTACATGAATTGTTGTCTCCTTGCGCTTTAATGAAAGTTTGATTCTACCCTTCTTTTTAGTTGCTGGGTTGGAGCAAGTTCCACTAGTCAACAGTCAATTATGACTTAAGTCTTGTCAATTCATTTGCCATCCTTCGTTTTCTAGATAGTGTACGAATATTTGATTGTTGAGGCTATTTTTGTTCATTGAGTTGAATATGGTGTTTGAATGTGCAAGTGTAGACAATTCAAAGTGATAGCATACAATGAAAGGGTACTAATATTTTTGATGTCTGAACCAGGTTATTGAAACAATTATGCAATTGTTGTGTTCGACCAAAAAAAATTATGCAATTGTTAAGTGTTCTAGTTACATAGAACCGTCGATCTTGATTCATGGGCAAGAGTTACTGATTACTTTTTATCGATTAGCTATGCAATATAATGTGTCCACTCAATCATGTCAATGATGTGTTTAATTTCCAAGTCGACCTCCCAATAACAAAAGCTCATCTCTTTGTGGTCCAAGTGACTGTAATTTTAAGGGACATCATATTTTTAGTTGAGTGAACATTGTTTTATGTGATACGTAAACCATGTAAAAAAAAGTATGAAATATATGAACACCTGCGTGAAATATGTGAACATAGGCGTGAAATATGTGAACAGAGACATTAAATATGTGAACATTTAGATTTATGAAATATGTGAATAGAGACATAGAATATGTGAACATATAGATATATGAAATATGTGAACAGAGACATGAAATATGTGAACAAAGGCATAATATATGTGAACGAGATTAATATGCATTCATATTAGATATTTACTAATATGTGAACCACGACATAAAATATGTGAACAACCTCTTCAAATATGTGAACACCTAAAGAAAATACGTGAACACATAAAAGCAAACATAATAAATCGTTTCTTCATTCGTGTATCATCTTTACTAATATGTGAACCACGACATAATATATGTGAACAACCTCATCAAATATGTGAACACCGAAATAAAATACATGAACATTAAAACAGACATAATAAATTGTTTCGCCCATTTAAACTTATTTATATGTGAGCGTACATCTAAAATACGTGAACATGATATATACTCAAATACGTGAACATTATCCTAAAATATGTGAACGTACATCTAAAATACGTGAACATGATACTCAAATACGTGAACATTATCCTAAAATATGTGAACGTACATCTAAAATACGTGAACATGATACTCAAATACGTGAACATTATACTCAAATATCTGAACGCACATCTAAAATACGTGAACACAATTACTTCCTATGTGAACATACATCTAAAATACATGAACACAAGTACTTCATATGTGAACGTACATCTAAAATACGTGAACATGATACTCAAATACGTGCACACATCTACTTTATATGTGAACGTACACCTAAAATATATGAACATGATAATCAAATATATGAACGCACATCAATCTCCATGCCCGTGTGCTGTCGAATTACCTATAAATTCACAGTCAAGATAGGAAAGACCTTTAAATCATGAACAACGAAGATTAGGAGCACCATTGCAAATAAAACATAATGATGAAAGCTTCACAACTCAAAGTACACCAATACAAGTTTGTCTACTCTGCCCACTCACTCGCACTCACCAATACATAATGTGAACAAACCCGCTTTAGAGCTCAAAAACTATTGTTAACTGATGAATAGTTCAAATTCTTTTCTTTTCATTTACCCCAAAACATATACTAGTGCTACATTGCTATCATTACTGAACAAATGTAGATATATACATGGCGGAGGAAGACAACATAGAGCTTAAAAAAAAAATCCTATGGAAATTTCTAACTTGAGAGACTACTACTGGCTAATTCAATTCCAATTCCAGTAATCTCTTTCTATTTCAGTTTCTCTAGTTTCAGGTGAACTCGAATCCCTAAATCCAGAATTACTTCCTTGGTTTTCATTAGATTTGGGCTTTAAACCCAGTGCAATGCCAATTGCTGTATCCGTTCACTGTCTAGAATTTGTTGCACATAGTTCTTCTTGGTAATCACTTCCGATGATTTCTAGGATTTTATAATATATGAACTAATTATCCATTTCTCACTAGTGTTGCTCTTTATGTTTTTCCTCTTCTGGAATGTGCATTTGAGCAACTGTTTTGTTGGATTGACAGTTTCCGCCCTAGAACAATATCCCCACGTCCTCCACCTTCTTCATCCAATTCGCATCTCCATTCTGGCCAAAAGAGCCGTTCAGACTGTTCGAGGAGTCGACCGCAGGCGGAACAGGCTCAAACACCACAGCCGTCGGATCCAAATCCTTGCAGTTCAAAACGTCCACATCTGGCCCCGAATTGTTGGAGAACACTAGAGAACCAGCGGATTGCTCCATTATCGCACCTCAAGAAGCTTCGAATCGGCTCCGATTTGCCTCTTTCAAGCCCTTGCTCCGCTCTACGGAATCAAACAACGCAAAATTTTCGATAATTGGAATGCAGATTCGATGACAATGGAGAAACTAGGGAAATCGAGAGGCGTAAGATGAGAGGGCGAGAGAGACAGAATGAGACCTGTGGAAGTTGGACGAGAGGAACGGGAGACAGAACACGCCTCATTGAGTTTTGAACGTCAAAAGACGATTTTGTCCATAAAGTTCCGTATAATCACAAAATTGCCACCGTCCCCTTTTTAATGCCGATTCTCCTATTTAGTTTTTCATCTCAATCTCAACCGTAGATTATTCGAATCTAACGGTTATTATTTATTCACAGTTTATATCTTAAGAGGCATTTACATGTGAATCAACCTCTATTTTGAAAAATAATTCTACTATTTAAAAATTCAAATTGATTATTTCTAAAAACAAATCGTAGCCAACTATTAATTATGTCCAATTTCCAGCCTTTTCTTAATAAGAAATGATCACTAATTCACTATGGAATATCAAAGTATATATTCACCTTCCTAAACCTCACTCATATCCTAACTATCTATCCTTATTTTCACTTTTTAGGGTTTGTTAAGATTCTTAAAAGATGTGAATGTTGTATTAAAAAAATATCATAAAGATATTTAGATATATATTCTAGTAGTTACATTCGAAAAAACAAAGACAATTTTTGTCTAGGATTTGTTAAGGATTTTAAAAGATGTGAATTCAAATAAGAAAATAAGATATTATTAAGATATTTAAATATTGTATTTAGATATTTAGCAGATAAGGAAATATGATGCAAGGGAGAGTACTTATGATTAGATTCATGCGTACAAAGAAGTGACCGAGCTACAAAGAATGGGTACATGATAAATTAGGCAAACCTTCTTAAATTGTGAATTTGTGACAATGTTAATTGTTTTTTCATTTTCAATTGAAAAAAAAACATGTTAGTTAAAATAATCTATAATGTGTAAATTATTAATAAGATTTCTATATTATCAAATTATGTTCTTTTTTGATAAGTTGCTTTTTTGATACGTATTATATCCTAATCCCAAATCATAGATCATCATATCTTGCTAGTCAAAAGTAAAAAAGATTAAAAATTATTAATCAGTTTGTTTATATTGCTTAATCATATAAGTTAGTCGAAATCTGATTTTAAAATTAAGAGTTAAACAAATAAGAAAATTATTAGAAAACAATTGTGAAGATACATGACAAAAAATCATAATACAATAACAAAATTAATCCTTCCATGCATACTGATGATAAGTTATTAATCAAGTGGTTTGAGATGTGAATTTAATATTTTTTTATTAATGCAATTTGTAACATAATTACATAAGCAAAGCCAAGTAATTATTTTACGTTAATTTATTAAAATAATCTATCATGTAAATTCATATTTAGAGTGATACTGTCATACTGATGATAATATTTTTTTTAAAAAATTTAAGCATTTGAAGTACAATCTAAATAGACATGAGTTAATTTCCTCCTACATTGATTAACTATTGCTAATATTCATTGGTATAATCTTTGGTAATATTCTTTTGGAAATTGTTACTAAAATTATTTAGTGTGGTGTGATGGTATCATATTTTTCTTAAAACCATGGATAAAATTAATATGGAAACTAATTTTTTGGGTGGAATTAATAGAATGCAAATGAAAATAGAAAATATTAAAAAGTTTAGCTTCGGTAATTAAACATGTTCACAATATTTCACAAAAAAATTAAACATTGAGATAAATACATTTTTTTTTACAGTGGATAGTTAGTTAGCTACAAAATAAATATAATTATGCTATGTATTAATTCTGCTAAACATTACAAAACTTATTCTTTTAGATTAAAAAGGAAATAAATTAATTAGTTAGGATTCAGATTTATTTTTTGATATATTTTGCAAGATAAATAATAAATTTTAAATAGGTTAATGATGTGGAAATGAAATGGAAAATTTAAATAATATAAAAATTGAATTTATATGGTATTTGAAAATAGCCAAATTGTGTCAATTAATACGGTTGCGACATGTGGCATAATCTGAGGTGGCTTAATATTTGAGTGCCATGTGGAAAACTATGAGGTGACACAATAGAATGACTCCAATCCTTATTGCTTTTAAATATATAGATAGATTCATTCAAGCAAACAAGAATAGGAAAATAACAACGACATCTTACATCTTAAGCCTCGTATCTTGCGACCATCAGAATTATATTGAGACGATGATGATATTATTGTTATTTGATAAAATTTAAGTTCTACGGTAAGCAAGCTAATTAACTAGGAGAAAGTCTTGAGTATGCATGCATGCATATATATACGGACACAAAGGATGCACTATTATATCAAGTCCTATATAACATGGTTTTAATATAAAAGACAATACCGTGATGGATAGTTTCGATTAATGATATTAGTTCGGGAGTTTTATTAAAGTTATTAAATTCCCTCTTCCTTGCCTTATAAATTAAATATGATAGATTATCTCATATAAAGTAATTTATATATGTGTGTGTTGAAAAGGGCGGTTACTTTAAGTAACTACCACACACATATAATATATGTTGGAAAAGAAGAATGAGAGTATGAGGGAGTTTTCTTCTCTCTGACAAAATAACAAATAAACGTTTGAGATATAGAAAAGGGTTGTCATCCATCAGAGACCAAATCAAGGAAAAGGTTAAGGAAAAAAACGAATCGTGGTCAAAGAGATTCCGCTGCTTATTATTTTGATCAAAATAAAGAGTTCTAGATTTGTTCACGTTCCTAATGCCCCCCTAGCACCAATAGAATTCATAGAATATATATATATAAAGAGTCAAGATTGATCTTTTTCTATATGCATTCACAACTCACTCTACCTCACTTACCAGAAGTTAGGGTTGCCATGAGGAGGACAAAGCTTGTTAGCATGTTCATGAAGAGACATTCGGATGCCGAAGCCCTCATGCCACATCTTATGCGGGAAGACCCTCTCGATAGGAAGTCCACCATACCCCGAGGGCTCATGTGGTGAACGAGGAACCCTTTGTTTTACCTTCGCCGGTAAGGAAAAGAGTCTTTCGATCTCTGTCTTGAAATCCTACATCAGTTTGTTGGAAACACCATGGTTGATGATTGTGAAGATGCCCCAATCTTCACAAGCATTTTGGATTTCGTATAAATTCCGTGGCTTTGCCATGTCAATAATTGGGATGTCGTCGGTGGAGTCACAAGGGTGGTTTTGGATGTAGGACAAAGGCCATGTGTGGCTCGGAGGTAGTTCCGAGAGGGGCTTGTCAAAATCTAACACAGTTTGAGCCATTGGAAAGTTTGAAGTCTAAGGTGGTTAGGTGATTTTTTTTGGTAGTGTACATGCATTTCAATTGTGGAGTTTGTGTGTAGCAACTTTCGGTTTAAATAGGTGTGAGGTGAAGGTGTTGGATCTTAGGGTAATAAATTTTCAGTCCAAGTACTATGTTTTTTATCATGTCCACGATAATGTTGGAGAATAGGATGAATAATGTTGGATTTTTGAAGGAGAGATGAAGAAAAAATTAAGAAAGGATAAGAATACAACTATATTGGATAAGGAAGAAATTAAGAAAGGAGAAGAATAGGGATTATATTGGATGAATGTGTCTGAATCAAAATCATATAATTCATTTCCTAATTAGATTGTGTCTATCCAAATCTTTTGAAAATTAATGTGGTTAGTTGAATGATACAAATACTATGTACAACTAGTATAGATCCCGTATCATGTACGGGTAATGTAAATATAAGCCCGAATTAACCAATTTGACATCGAATTTTGACACGAATCTGTTTTTAACTTGAAAATTTACAATCCAAACCTGATAAACCTGAGTCCGAACTTATTGATTTATATATGTATTTTTATTAATGTAGTGTTAATGTTAAAATAATTCTATTCAACTTTTTTATATTTACGTTACTATATAATAGAGAAGGTTTTTTTCACACTTCTTCAAGATTTAATCACAAAATATATACTAAGTAATAAGAAATTTTTGTTAAGATTTAGAAAAAATCACTTGAATTTTTTTTATTCATATAAGGGTATAACTTTAAAATATCAAGTAGATATAAGGAAATTAGATAAGATGTCAAATAGGTATAAAGATCTTTTAAAATTTTAATGTAAAAACATAAAACCATTATTTTATTGAGGCTTGATGATGTGGCGCAAATTTTAAAAAATACTTGAGTTCTGCAGCGCAAATTTATCTGATTTATCAGTTTATTCCATTAATAGTTGCTTATAGTGTGCCCTTAGGGCAAATTTTTGTTGATCATTGGATGTTATCAGATAAATTAATTAAGTTAGGGTGTAAGAGCCGTACCTCAACAGGGTACTCTGACTTCTCCCAAGATCAATCCAGCGGCCCAGTTAAAAGGCCCAGGGGCTGGAATAGCCCACCTCCTAAGCCCGTAACTCCTTACAGGCTTGAGCAGCAGAATGTTCCTTCTGCTGTTGGCCCAACTTCAGGCGGTGACACCCAAACCCCTCCCGTGCTCTCTACTGGTAGCGCCTCAGGGGTTGCGAAAATCGGCGAGGCTCCCACCGACCGGCTTGAGGAAGACAACAACACAATTTCGGGATTGAGAGCTCAAATCCTGCAGGCCGACGCATCGAGTTTGCTCGCTAATGAAGGGTCCAAGAACGAGGAGATGGTCGAAGCCGATGGCGTTGAAGTTTCTGCCCAGTCCGGTCGGACTAATTAAGGCCGCTTTTTCCATGTGTTTCCCCATGAATTGCATCACATGGAATAGTCGGGGTGCCGGTAGCAATGGGTTTCGCCGGGCCGCCAATTATCTTGCCAAGCAGCATGCTATCGATGTGCTCGTTATCGTGGAGCCGAAAATTGCTGGGATCCGAGCCGATTATGTTTGCAGGAAGCTGAAATTCAAGCACAATTTTAGAGTGGAAGCAAGGGGTTTTGCTGGAGGTCTTTGGTTACTCTGGAATGACGATAACGTTTCGGTCGACATTGTCCAGAGCCACAACCGTTTCATCCATGCTTCTTTCTCCTTTCCTACTCTCAAACCTTCTGTTAATTTTGTTTTTGTTTATTCTCCTCCCAATGAAACTGATAGGAAGAATTTTTGGCCTATTTTGCAGGATTACGTATGCTCTGTTGATGGTCCGTGCTTAGTGGGCGGTGACTTCAACTCTGTTCTCCACGAGTGGGAGAGTACGGGGACGGTGCACGATCTGTCTACGGATTCGGAGGATTTCAAAGAGTGGGTGGAAGACACTGCTATGATGGATATGGATTTCTCAGGTTCTCCTTTTACTTGGTCGACAGGGAACACGCCTGCCACTTTCAAAGCGAGACGCCTTGACCGCTTCTTCATCAACTCAGAGGCTCGTATTGACTGGCCGAATGCCAGCGTTCGTCACTTACCGAAGCTTAGCTCTGATCACGCTCCCTTATTGCTCTGTTTGGATCCTTGTGTGACTGGGAACAGATCGAGAAGGCCCTTTCGCTTCGAAGCGGCCTGGTTCACTCACCACAATTTCAACACTATTATTAAAGAGAATTGGGTGAATAACTCAGCTGCAAATGTTGCTCTTGCTCAGCTCAAAGACGTTTTACTGAAATGGAACCGCGAAGTTTTTGGCAATATTCATGTGAGAAAGAAGGAGGTGTTTCAAAGACTGGCTGAGGTGGAGGCTAGCTGCATAAGAGGTTGTGCTGATTCTTTGTTCTCCAGAAAGGCCCATCTCAATAACGAGCTCAGTCTGATCCTTGAGCAGGAAGAGTTGTTGTGGTTCCAAAAATCCCGGGAGCAGTGGTTGATTTCGGGTGATAGAAACACCTCTTTTTTCCATGTCTCCACTCTTGTCAGAAGACGCAGGAATAAGATTGAGGGATTAATGGATGATCATGACGCTTGGATTTCAGAACCTAAAGAGGTTGAGTCCCTTGCTATCAATTACTTCAAAGACCTGTACTCTTGCCATGATGGTCCGGTCTTGGACTTAGTCGCCCCGGTTGGTCTCTTTAAGGGTTTGAGTCAGGCTCATTGGGAGTTGTTCAGTGCCGATATTTCTGACGAAGAGATTTGGGATGGATTGAAGCAAATGGGCAGTTTCAAAGCTCCGGGGGTGGATGGTTTCCAGCCGGCATTTTTCCAGAGATGTTGGGGTGATGTGGGTGACTCCATCAAGAACTTTGTCAAGGATTTCTTCAGGTCTGGGAAGTTGTCGGCTGAGGTTAACAATACACTGCTTGTCCTTTTGCCTAAGATTTCCAAGCCTGTCAACATCAAGCAATTCCGGCCTATCAGTCTGTGTAACGTGATCTATAAGCTTATCACGAAAATCATGGTGAATCGGATGAGGCCCGTTCTTTCTGAGCTTATCGGTCCGATGCATGGCAGTTTTCTCCCGGGACGATATATTGCGGATAATATTGTGATTGTTCAGGAATTAGTGCACTCCATGAAGAGAAAGCATGGGAACAAGGGCTGGATGATCCTTAAAATTGATCTTGAAAAAGCCTATGATAGGCTTTCTTGGGATTTTATCATTGAGTCGATCCGGGACGCTGGGTTCCCGGAGAGGTGGACTTCGCTGATCAAGGAGTGTATTTGCTCTGCGTCGATGAAGCTACTCTGGAACGGCGAAATGACGGAGGATTTTCAGCCAAGTAGGGGTATCCGCCAAGGTGACCCAATCTCTCCTTACTTGTTTGTGCTGTGTATGGAAAGATTAAGTCAAATGATTCATGTGGCTGTCTCTAATGGCGATTGGAAACCTATTAAGATCTCCAGAAGGGGTCCTGAAATATCACATGTGCTCTTTGCGGACGACGTTATCCTTGTTGCGGAGGCTTCCGTCGAGCAGCTGAGAGTTATCAACAAAATCCTCGAAACCTTTTGTTATTGCTCTGGTCAGAGGGTGAACGTGTCTAAGTCTAAACTCTTTGTCTCTAAGAATACTAGCCATAGTATGCAGGAGGCTTTGCGTGGTGAATGCGGTTTCGAGGTTACGACGGATTTGGGCAGCTATTTAGGGATGCCGGTTCTGCACAAAAAGGTGGATAAGAATACTTTTCGCTTCAGTTTTACAAAAGATGGACGCCAGATTGGCCTCTTGGAAAGGCAAGTTGCTGAGTTTGGCTGGGCGTATTACACTTGCCAAGTCGGTTCTCTCAGCTCTCCCTACTTACACCATGGGCACGATTCTTTTGCCTAAGGAGCTGTGTGATAAAATGGACCAGAAAATTAGGAACTTCATTTGGAACGATGCGCCTGACAAACGGAAAGTTCACTTGGTTGGATGGTCGGATATGTGCAAAACTAAGTTGGATGGAGGCCTTGGCATTCGGACCATGTACAAGACTAACCTGGCGACAGTGGGGAAATTAGGATGGCGGTTCTTGAATGATAAAGGCAGTTGTTGGGCTAGTATTCTTAAAGCCAAGTACATCCGCGAGTCTGGCGCTAGGGTGGCTAATTCCTCGGCTGTTTGGGGCTCCATCATGACGAGCATCGACAAGGTCATCACGCCGGGGTTTCGTTGGATCGTGGGTAACGGAAAAACGGCGAGATTTTGGTTGGATCCTTGGCTGAGCGAGGAGAGGCTGATCGACGTGGCTGGGCCTGGCCTTGTGGAGGAAGACATTGGATTGAAAGTGCGTAACTATTGGTGTCCGTCTACTGGCTGGCGCTGGGATTCGCTGGCTGAAGTGTTGCCGGCCTGCATTATTATCCAAATCGCTGCTGTGTATCTCGCTGAGGATGACTCGACTTCTGACTGTCTTTCTTGGGCTGCGACGTCCAATGGAGAGTACTCCATTCGGTCGGCGTACGATTCGATCACCTATGGCAACTCTTGGTGTAGCAACGACCACACTTTCTTTCGGGCGATCTGGAAGTTACGTGTTCCGGAGCGTGTGCGGGTTTTTGTTTGGTTGGTGGCTCGTGGCGCCATCCTCACTAATCAAGAGAGACACAGGAGGCACATTGCTCCAAATGATTTGTGCACTTCTTGCACCAATGCTTCAGAATCTCTTTTACACCTCTTTCGTGATTGTAGTATGATTAAAAATCTGTGGCTTAAGTTAAATCCGTCTCAAATTCTTACAGATTTCTTTGATGTGGAATTTGCAGGGTGGTTGAGGGCGAATCTACTCTCGAGGAAGGAGTGGACTGAGGAGCTCGGCTGGCCTGAGGTGTTTGCGTCGTGCATCTGGTGGACTTGGAAATGGAGGAACGAGAGGATTTTCGGCAGCTCTAGCAATGTTTGCAATGCGGTGGAGTTTGTGTTGAATAAAGCCAAAGAGTACAGTCGGGCTTGGGACAGCACCAAAAGACTTAGCCGTGGGATCAACAGATCGGAGATCCTCGTGGGTTGGCAACATCCGGATGAGGGCTTTGTTAAAATCAACACAGATGGCTCAAGGAACTGTAATGGACGGACCTCGGCTGCAGGCGTCATTCGTGATTCTAATGGCCATTGGAGCTGTGGGTTTGTGCATAACATTGGCCAATGCACCGTTCCGGCGGCGGAGCTTTGGGGTATTGTTAATGGTCTTGAGCTTGCTTGGTCTCGGGGCCATAGAAGGATTGTGTTTGAGGCCGACTCTAGCCTTGCGGTGAACATGATTAAGAAAGGTGTTACTTCTTCTCATCCCCTCTCTAGCCTAGTGTCCAGATGTCAGCACTACCTTAGTCGGCCTTGGGAGGTCCGACTCAACCACGTCTTTAGGGAAGCGAACATGGTCGCCGACTCCCTCACCAAACTCGCGTTTGATTTTCCCATTGGTTTTCATATTATCTCGGATGCTCCTTCTTGTATTTCCCGTATTTTGTTTGAGGATGCCGCGGGGCGGGCCACCCCGCGCATCCGGAACTCTTAAGGCCTTTTTAATTTAAGTTTGGGGTCTTCCCCGTTTTCTGATCAAAAAAAAAAAAAAATTCCGTTCGATTCTAGCATGTTCTTTCTAGAACCTAGGTTAACACTTGTAATTATTGAGACTATGACACAAAATGGAAACATGAAACGTTGTCGTAATTGAGTTTACGGGTAACATGGTCCAGAACTACCCAAAGAGCCTATATACTTATTTTGCATTTTTTTGTCCTGTTTCGGCCGCCACTGGCATGGTGGGCTCTGCCAACCATGACAAGTGTGTTAAGCTCTAGAAGTAGTAGTGTACTGCCTCGGTTTGGTGTGTTGTTATTATACCTTTGCACCCGCTTTCACTTTTCTAGGGCCCTAATTTTATGTTTATACGGGAGATTAGAAAGACAATAAGTAAGCTCTTCTCTTTAACTTTGAAGTTTGAAACCTCTTACTATGATCAGAGAATGAAACTACTAGGATTGTCGTCTAACCTTTATTGATAGGTCAATGTCAAAATCAATGCTTATAACTTTTTCTGACACGAGTTTATGACAAATTACTGTTTTATATTGGGCTCTTGGTTTCTTTAGAGCGCATTATTTTATTCAATGTACCGGGTGGTTTGACAGATCGAGAAGTCAAAACAAGAAACATTGATTTTATTTGCTTCAAAAGCATGACGTATATTATGAGGTTGACAATTCCGACGTCTAATGAAAACATTGTTATCACTTGTTGCACTGCTCCATGTCGTTGCTCTCCGCCTCTTCTGTGTACACAATCAGGTGGCTTTTTACAAAGCTTATGATTTGCCTTAACGTATTCCTCCCACGTAACAGCATGGTAACTTGGTGTGCAACCAGGTTCCACGAGTTTCGGCAACGGGGCCACCGTGGCCTCATATAGTCATACGGAGGCCCTTAGAAGTATGCGGTGGAGTAGCGTTGGGTCGTTTGGCTAGGAACAACAAGATGGACCGGACTCGCGAACCGACCGTTGAAGAAGAAATGGGCCACTTATCATCGTGGGGGACTTGAAGCCCGTTGACGTTGTTGACTTGGTTCAGCACAGTGGCGATGGACGAGTCGGTGTGCTGGGTCAAGCACATCGCAAGGTTCGGGTCGGGGCAAGGCGAATACGAGTTGAGTTGGAAATGGGTCCCATGTGGGCCAAATGGGCTTTCCCGTGTTTTGAGTTTGGCCCAATTTGTGTCTTTCGGTGTTAGGCCCACTGAGGCGAGCATGAGAGTCACGAATTCCTCCGCCAACGTCTTTAGTGCCTTTTGGTGGTCTTCCATCATTTGGTTGCGTAAAGCAAATAATTATTCAAAAACAATAGTAACATACTGATAATTATTCAAAAATACAAACAAATTGGCGTATTATGTGACAAGTAAAACAAATTGTTTGGGATGTAAGCATTTAGGTTACTCCGCCTATATGTGTTAATGTTGAGTGAAGTCTAGTTCCATGGTCAATATTGACTAATTAGACGTCATCAAATAGCAAATAACGGTTAATTCATTTAAGCAAAGAAGAATAAGAAAATAACGACGACATCTTATATCTTAAGCCCCTGATCTTGCAACCATCACAATTATATTAAGACGATGATGCTATTATTGTTATTTGATAAAATTTAACTACTACGATAAACAAGCTACCTAGGAGAAAGTTTTGAGTATGCATGCATGCGTATATTTACGGATACAAATGTTTTAAGTAAAATAAAGAGTCCATATTTGATCACGTTCCTCCTAATGACCCCCTAGCACTTGTACAATTAATAGATAATATGTAAAGAGCTAAGATTGATCTTTTCCTATATGCATTCATAAGTCACTCTAGATTATTTACCAAAAGTTAGGGTTGCCATGAGGAGGCCATAGCTTGGTAGCATATCCATGAAGAGGCTTATGTCGAAGCCCTCATGCCACATCTTATGCGGGAATACCCTCTCGATAGGAAGTCCACCATACCCCGAGGGCTCACACAGTGAACGAAGAACCCTTTGTTTTACATCCGTCGGGAGGGAAAAGAGTCTTTCGATCTCCGTCTTGAAATCCTCCATGAGTTTGTTGGAAACACCGTGGTTGATGATTGTGAAGATGCCCCATTCTTCACAAGCATTTCAGATTTGGTAAAAATCTCGCGACTTTTCCATGTCAATGATTGGGATGTCGATGGAATCACAAGGGAGGTTTTGGATGTAGAACAAGGGTCATGTGTGGCTCAGAGGTAATTTCGAGAGGGGCTTGTTGAAATCTAGCACGGTTTGAGCCATTAGAAAGTTTGAAGTCTAAGGTGGTTTAGTGATTTTTTTTGTAGTGTATGTTTCAATGGTTGAGTTTGTGTGTAGCAACTTTCGGTTTAAATAGGTGTGAGGTGAAGGTGTTGTATGCTAGGGTAATAAACTTTCAGTCCAAGTACTATGTTTGTAAACATGTCCATGATAATTTTGGATAACAGGATGGATAATGTTATTTTTGAAGGGGAGATGAAGAATCAATTAAGAAAGCATAAGAATACATATATATTGGACTAGGAAGAAATTAAGAAAGGAGAAGAATAGGGATTATATTGGATGAATGTGTCTAGATCTAAATCATACAAAATTTTAATTCCTAATTAGATTGTCTTTATCCAAAACTTTTGAAAATGAATGTGGTTAGTTGAATGATACAAATGCTATGTACAATAGATAATGTTGGATTTTTGAAGGGGAGATGAAGAAAAAATTAAGAAGAGATAAGAATACAAATATGTGGGATTAGGAATAAATTAAGAAAGGAAAAGAACAGGGGTTACATTGGATGAATGTGTCTAGATCAAATTCATATAATATTTCATTTCCTAATTAGATCGATTCTATCCAAAACTTTTGAAAATTAATGTGGTTAATTGAATGATACAAATACTATGCATAATATGATTTGGATGTATTTGTGGTTGGATTTTTCAATTATATGCCCAAATGAAGGGCACACTATAAGTACTTATTAATGGAAAAAATGATAAATCTTACATTTGGGTTTTTTAACCATTTTTATGACGGGTTCACTATTTCCATTTAAGGGTTTTAGTTTCCATATTTAAGACGTTTAGAGTGTGCTAATAAAAGTAGTAGTTTAGGTCATTAAAATTAATCAAAAATAAATTACACCAAATTGATTTTCAACAAAATTATTTAGTTATTTGGAAATAAATCCCTTTATTCTAAAATGAATGTCCTTTTACGTACAAAAAAAGGAGATATTCCTTTTTGGTACCTTTCAATTCCGGTCTTTTCCTTTTGGCATGTTAAGACAAAACATAATCTTCTTGGTACCCAAAGATTTTGATTTTGCGTAGAATTGGATAAATGCAAGCTTATTATTGTGTTATCCACGCTTAAGCCAATAGAATTTGACTTTTAAAACACCCAAATGAATAATCAAACCATATATTATGATTTGAACTTGTAAACTATTACCCATAAAATGGGGGATTGTAAAAAAATTCAAATTCAGATGATTTGGCTACGATTTGAGTGTTTTAAGAGTTGAATCCTACTATAATACAAGGATGTGCCGCACAATGATTAATTTGAATTTACTCAATTCGAATAAAAATGGATACAAATGGGAAATGTCAAAACCTTAAGAGCATTAAGAGGAATAAGTTGTTTCTTGGGACACCATAAGGAAAATACTAAAATTGAGGAATATCAAAAGATTTTCCCAAAAACAAAATGTCGTCTTAACAATTAAGTTAATATGTATTGAAAAAAATCACTTAGTGTCAAAATATCATTGAACTATTTTTCAATTTCTTTTTGGTATTTGATAAGAATCTAAGACATAGAGACAAGAAATAATTACTTAAACGGATGGGTCATTATTTGCATACATAAATCGATACTTGTTATTAGATATCATCCTTTCACTAAATGAATATATCTTTAATTTCCATATAACATTTTCTAAGGAATATATACTTATGATCAAATGATTTATATATATCAAATGATTTATATATGTACACATTAATTCAAGAGTAAAAATGATGTGTATTATAAAAATTGCACATAATATAATATGCATTACTGACCCTGGAATGTTACTACCATGATTGTTCTCTATCCTTTACTTACCGGTAATGTCAACATTATTACTCTTAGCTTTTTCTCACAACTTTAAAACAATTTAGTGTTTATCTAGGGTTCTTAGGCTATCCTTAATGGTGTACCCGAAAATGAGTTATTAACTCCTCATATTAATTTTCTTATCATTTACCTCATTTATAAGTATATATTTATATTAATTTGAGTAATTTACATAATGCACCTAATTAAAGTATGAAGTTAAAATTCCTTAAGTAAAGAGGAGTTTTGTATGTGTGTTCGTCTATGTTTTTATATTATCGAAAGTGAACAATAGCTTCACCATTAGGTTTCTCATGTCCCTAAGTGAAGAGTGTGTTTACATTTGTTATGTTTTGAAATCAATGTAATCTCATATATTTTTTTTATTAACTTAATTGTTAAAAAGAATTTTTTTATTCTCTAGGTGCAAAAGGACATTCATTTTAGAACAAATGGAGTTAGGGGATGGACATACAATAAATTTTTGGAAGGATAACTAAGTAATGCAAGTACCCCTATGTGATCATGCCTTGGATTAAGGAACTACTGATGAACATATCACAGTAGGTCATTCATCACGCACAACAAGAAATGGAAAGTAGAAGAATTGCAACAAGTACTTCCTAGACACATTGTAGAGAAAGTACAATTAGTTCAAATTCTTAATAGTCCTATAAGCGAACGGATCTTATGGGATCCGAGTAGAAACGGATGGTTCTCGACGTCATCTGCCATTCAACTGATAACTAAAATGGATTCACGGAACCCAAACTTGAACAATTGGATATGGAAATTGGATACCTTCCCTAAAGTAAAGAATTTCTTGTGGAAGATCGACATGAACGGACTTCCAACAAAAGTAAGACTTAGTGAAAACCATATAGCAACCCCGGGTGGCTGTTTGATGTGCAGTTGCGTATATGCAGACTCGAACCATCTCCTAATAAGATGCCCACACACTTTGAGAATAACAAGAATATAAATCATAATCTAGAACAAACTCTTCGAAACTATGGCCTAGTAAACTAAAGTCCACGACCTGTACTATTTGAAATCAAGCAGTAGTTAGGAATGAATGGATTCTCAGATCTGGCAGTGATTTGGTGGAGCATCTAGTTCCATCGGAATAATTCCAACAAGCACAAAATGACCCTATTCCACATCTTACCTCGTACATACAAACTCAATTACAATCATGGGAACACTCAAAATGATGGAAAGAGGAAGAGGAAGACAACATCAGAACCAAAAACAACATGTGCAGTCTTAAGAAAATGAAAACGACAAAATCGCATAAACCAGATCAAAGATTTGTTAAACTGAATTTTGATGGATCAAAATTGTCTGATGGAAGCACATCGGTAGGATCAATCTTGAGAGATTGGTGTGGTAATCCAATATCTGTAATAGCTAAAAAATATGTCGATATTTCAATCCTTTAAATGGAAGCATTGGCACTCCTTGATGGTATTCAGGAAGCGGTAAACAGAAGTATTCGAAAGCTACTTATTGAAGGCGACAACATCATTGTCATTCAGGCAACCCATAAATCAAGACAATGTCCTTGGGAAATTGAAAGGATTATTTCTGACCTTCTCGTATCCTTACAAGGATTAGAATACATGAGTTTTTTCTCACATGGGTAGACTATGTAACCTTGTGGCCGACAAAATAGCAAAAATGGGTCACAGTCTCCCAAGAGAAGTTGTCACGTAACCATCAAAAACTTCGTGTTCTTATCCAACAAGATGCTCTAGGGCGCCCTCCATAATTTGAAGGTGTCCTAATTCTCACCGGTTCAAAAAAATGGAGTTGATTTAAAATAATGAAATAAGTGTGTTATGCTTTGGAAGTAATAATGTATTGCCTCAGTTGGATGTGTTGCTATTAAATCCTTGCACTTGCTTTCACTTTTCTTGGGCCCAAATTTTAAGTTTGTACGGGAGTTTAGAAAGACAATAAGTAAGCTCTTCTCTTTTTCTTTGAAGCTTGAAACCTCGTACGATGATCAAAGAATGAAACTACTAAGATTGTCGTGTAACTTCTGTTCACAAGTCAATGTATGTGCTCATCAATGCTTATAACTTTTTCGCACACGAGTTTATCACAGGTTATTGTTTTATCTTGGGTTCGTGGTTTTTTTAGAGAGCATTTTTTATTTAATGTTCCGGATGGTTTGATATATTGAGAAGCCGAAACAATAAGCATTGATTTTATTTGCTTCAAATGCATGACATCACATTATTATTATGAGGTTGACAATTCTGACATCAAATGAAAACAGTGTTATCACTTGTTACATTGCTCAATGTCTTTGTTCTCCGCCTCCTCTATGCGTACATAATCAGACGGCTTTTTAAAGAGCTCGTGCTTCACCTTAAGGTATCCCTCCCATGTAACAGCATGGTACCTCGGTGTGCGACCGGGCCCCACTAGTTTCGGCAACGGGGCCACCATGGCCTTATACGGAGGCCCATAGAAGTACGCAGCGGAGTAGCGTTGGGTCATTTGGCTAGGAACAACGCGATGGACCGGACTCGTGAACTGAACGTTAAAGATGAAATGGGCCAGGTCACCGGAGTTGATGACAAATGACCCCGGGATAGGCTTGATGTTGACCCACTTATCATTGTGGAGGAATTGAAGCCCATTGACGTTGTTGACTTGGTTCAGCACAATAACGATGGACGAGTCGGTGTGTTGGGTCATGCCTATCGTAAGGTTTGGGTGGGGGCAAGGCGGGTACGAGTTGAGTTGAAAATGGGTCCCATGTGGGCCAAATGGGCTTTCTTGTGTTTTGGGTTCGGCCCAATTTGTGTCTTTCGGTGTTAGGCCCACTGAGGCGAGCATGAGGGTCACGACTTCCTCCGCCAACGTCTTCAATGCCTTTTGGTAGTCTTCCATCACTTGGCTGCGTAAAGTAAATGATCATTCAAAAATCATAGTAACATACTGATAATTATTCAAAAACACAAAACAAATTGGCGCATTATGTGATAAGTAAAACAGATTATCTGGGATATAAACTTTAGGTTACTCCGCCTATATGTGTTAATACCGAGTGAAGTGTAGTTTCATGGTCAATATTGACTAATTAGACGTCATCAAATATCAAATAGTGGTTAATTCATTTTAGCAAACAAGAATAAGAAAATAACAACGACATCTTATATCTTAAGCCCCAGATGTTGCAACCCTCAAAATTATATTGAGACGATGATGATATTATTGCTATTTGGTAAAATGTAACTTCTACGATAAACAATCTACCTAGGAGAAAGTTTCGAGTATGCATGCATGCATATATTTACGGATACAAACGTACAAGCAAAATAAAGAGTTCTAGATTTGATCACATTCCTAATGACCCCCTAGAACCTAAAGAATTGATAGAAGACATGTAAAGAGCTAAGATTGATCTTTTTCAGTATGCATTCACAGCTCACTCTACGTTATTTACCAAAAGTTTGGGTTGCCATGAGGAGGCCAAAGCTTGGTAGCATGTTCTTGAAGAGACTTTCGGATGCCGAAACCCTCATGCCACATCTTATTCGGAGAGAGCCTCTCGACGGGAACCCCACCATACCCCGAGGCCTCATGTGTTGAACGAAGAACCCTTTGTTTTACCTCCATCGGGAGGGAAAAGAGTCTTTCGATCTCCGTCTTGAAATCCTCCATGAGTTTGTTGGAAACACCATGGTTGATGATTGTGAAGAAGCCCCATTCTTCACAAGCATATCGGATTTGGTCTAAATCTGGGTTTGCCATTTCAATGATTGGGATATCGATGGAGTTACAAGGGTGGTTTTGGATGTAGGACAAGGGACGTGTATGGCTTGGAGGTAGTTTCGAGAGAGGCTTATCGAAATCTAGCACGGTTTGAGCCATTGGAAAGTATGAAGTATGAGGTGATTGGGTGTTTTGTATTTGGTATTGTACGTTTCAATTGTGGAGCTTGTGTGTAGCAATTTTCAGTATAAATAGGTGTGAGGTGAGGTGTTGGATGTTAGGATAATAAATTTTGAGTCCAAGTACTATGTTTTTTAAACATGTCCACGATAATGTTGGAGAGAAGGTTGGATAATGTTGGATTTTTGAAGGGGAGATGAAAAAAAATTAAGAAAGGATAAGAATACAAATATATTAGATAAGGAAGAAATTAAGAAAGGCGATGAACATGGATTACATGGGTTGAATGTGTCTTGATCAAAATCATGTAGTATTTTATTTCCTAGTTTGGTTGTGTCTATCCAAAATTAATGAGAATTAATGTGGTTAATTAGTTGAATGATACAAATACTATGTACATTATGATTTGGGCGTATTTAAGGTTTTAACTATAAATGTGAAAAGATATTACAAATAAAAGTAGCATTTAAGGTCATTAAAAATTACTCAAGAATAAATTAAGCCAAATTGAATTTCAAAAAATTTATTTAGTTATTTGGAAATAACCCCCTTTATTCTAAAATAATGATTGTGCTTTCACGCACAAAAAATAGACGTGATATTCTTTTTGGTAAACTTTAAATTCAGTCCTTTAATTTTGGCGAGTTAATAAGAAAACTTAATCTTCTTGGTACCCAAAGATTTCGATGTAGCTTCAAATGAGGTAAATTCAAGCTTATTATGCAACTAGGATTAAGAAGAGAATTGATTGTTTTATCTTGCAATTGACTCGTAGCTTGATTGTTTGATATTATATCCTGCATATCCTTGTTCTCTATGCTAATTCTAGGTTTAAGCGTCCTTGCCTAGGGTTATAGAATTGCTTGGACCGTGGACTTGCGATTGTTAATGATCAGGATAGGAATTAACCATAGGTGTGAATGAAATCAATGGATGAATCTATGATCGAGTAATTATTTCATGAGTGGATCTTTTGAATGAACCTACTTCCTATCTATTTGCTTATGTGTTTGCTATTTGTTTCTTAGATTAGTTTAGTTTAGATCTTTCTCCTAAATCCCCCCTTTCTTTAGTTGATAATTTTATTAATACTAGAAGTCTTAAGTTCTCTTGGGTTCGACCCCTTACTTACTTGCTATACTTAGTTTGTAGTTTGGGTTATTTATCTTTGATCTTGGCACGACGACTTTAGCCGAGTCAGTAGTCCAAAGTAATGATGTCAGTCCATCAGCACTAAGAAGCCAAGGCCCAAGTAGTCAGCCCATCATGCACTCAACCAAAGAAGATGTGCTAGCTAGGTCATTGAAGCATACTCTCCTTCTATCTAGTGATTCACAACCTAGATACACGCCTCCTCTGTCTGGTCAAACACAAGCAAGAAACAGTGGTGCAAGCAAGGAAAGATCAAGTGATGATGATGGATCAAGACATGATGATATAGATGAAGACTTGGATGGATCAAGTGATGATGATGTAGAGATCTTAGGTTTTGAGTCAAGTGATGATGCAAACTTTGAGTACAAAGAAAGTGAAGATAAGGATGATGATTTGTTCCAACAAAATGTTGATCAAGAGGCTGGTCAGTTTTGGGTAGATGAAGTAGTTGTAGAGCAAATTGATGATGTAGAGGGGTGTCTGGATGATGAGAAGTCACTTGGGAGTAGAGATGGCTCAAAGGTTTTTAGAAGTGGAAATGACACAATTGGAGTGTCTCATGCAAGGTACCTTGACCCTCTTGTAGACTTTAAGGAAAAAAAATAGCTTTGAAGTCTGACATGCTATTTAGTTCAAATGACATATTTAGAAAGGCATTAAGACAGTGGTCAATAGAGAATAGTGGTGAATTCTATTACTTGCACAATGATAAGAAGAGAGTTTCTGCTTATTGTATGAAGAAGTGTGCATGTACTACGAAACACTCTAGAGAAGAAGTGTGTGTGCAAAAAAAATCTATTGTCATTTTACTACTTGTGCTAGGAAGATGGGTAGTGATGGAAATTTTCAGTTAAAGAAATGGGTAGGAAAGCATGATTGTGGATGACAACATGAGAATAACAAGGTCACATTAGTTTGGTTGGTAGAGAGATATCTAGAATTCTCTAGGGATGATCCACAATGAAGGCTTGATGGATTCAAGAATGTTGTGAGATCACATACCACCAGGCATGGAAGGCTATAATTAGGGCTATGTTAATGACACAAGATGATGCCTCAAGTCAGTATGCTAGGGAGTTGGATTATGCAGCCACAATCAAGAAATGGAACCCAGGGAGCTCAAGCTATGTGAAGGTTTGCATAGACAACCCATATAAGCCACAATCAATATACCTTTGATTGGGTAAATGGATGACTGTTTTTTTGTGCTTTTGAGTTGCAACATAACTATTAGGTTTCTGACATGTATTTTGTGTTTGTTGATTAGAGTGCCAACCTCATGGATAATATCAATACTGGGACACAAAATGTTGTTGCTAGCAACTCTATGCAGGTGATGTGTGCTAAGGTTGATTATGTATTTTGATTGTTGTATTATTCAATGGTTGACAACTCATATGTTTCTCTCAAGTAACACAAACTGCTAAGCAATCTCAAAGTGTTGGACCTAGCTCAAACATGAAAAAACAAGGTTGAAGACGATTGCAACTTGGGCTAAGGAGAAAGCTGGTCCAAGGAGATCACCTAGGAAGCTGGCTACAAACAGTGGGCCTTCAAGAAATCTAAGGAGATTAGGTCATGCACAGAAGTGAAGAATGTTACGCTCGCCCTTGTTGTCAGATTGTGTGTTTTCTAAGACTGACTATGGTTATTCTATATTAGGAAGTTGGATACTTATTGTGTGCTACAAACCCAAACTTTGCTGTGTATTTTGTGGATGTTATGTGTTGTGTGATATGTCGACTATTTAGCTAGATTCTAATAATGTATTTTGTGTTCAGTTGCAACTGGATGCTATTTAGTTGTATTTTGTGATCATGTTACAAATTAGCTTGCTTACGAATGTTGTGAGGTTTGTGATCATGTGATCATGTTACCAATTAGCTTTCTTATTTTATGAACATGTGATCATGTTATAATTCAACTGGAATACTGTGTACACAGGTCAAGTGATTTTGTGATAATCCTTCCATAGTGATCATATGATCAAGTGATGAGGTGATCAGGTTTATTGACTGTGTACAGAGCAAATTCCAAATTAAACTTATCACATCATGAGCTACAGTAAAGAGTAAGTTCAACTTCAGTAAAGAGCAAATTCCAATTCAAATGGAAAAAGAGTGAACACAGTCTTACACAACTTAGTGTTACGATAAAGAGCAAATTCGAAATTAAAAATCATGACACAACCTAGGCTTCAAGGGTACGTCTAATGAACACACACACATTCCTACCCTAAACACTTCACAAACACAACAAATATTGCAAGTATCTCACAACCAACTATTGTTCTCCAACCTATAACTCCAGTCTTGCTTTTCTTGGTTTTTTCAAGCTCTTTGCTTAAAATCATAATCTCATTCTCATGAGTTATTATTGAAATCTCTAGTTTTCTTATCTGCTTCCAACCTTTCCTTCTACCTTATCAACTTCTTGATCAAATAGATTGCCCTTGTATTATGTGCTTCATCTCTCCACAAGAAGCAGTCGCATTTGGTGGCCAATCCATATAAGCGACAATCATAAAATCCTCTCCGATAATTGTTTTCAATATGAACAGTTGATTCTTTGGCTAAAAGACCACAATAGCACACTCAGTGTTATGAATTTGTGGATGCATATATCGATCTAGACATGATACACCTGTAACAATTCAAATTCAATCCGAAATTGTAAATGTATCCAACTTCTACAACACAATTGCAAGTTCGCAAACCCTAAATTGCTAAATTGGGGCCTTAATTCACGCATTCCAAAAACAGGTTTAAACCCTAAAAGGCTAAGTTGTATATCAATCAAACAAACATAAATCAATATACCCATATTGAAATCAAAGCCAATCAAAATATAAACTCAAGTTGTGCATCTCAGATTCATGAGCCATAAATTAAAAGATAGCTATGTACACAAACCCTAAATCATAGCCCTAAGTTCGCACCCAACAAGATACCAACATTGATAACTTGTAGTAAAGAAAGGGAAGTTGAGGAGCCCTAATCGTTTCGAGGAGATGAGGTTCGAAGGGCTTCACTTGGAATGAACTTCGAATGTGGGCATGAATTTTAATGATGAGCAGATGCCAGGATCGGTTTGAATGAAGTTCATCGATGAAAGGGGTAATTTTTGATGAATGTGGGCATATGAGGTGGTGTTATGTGTGTGAGGAGGCGTTATGTGGCAATAAACGAAAAAAAGAAATATTAAAATAGTTGACAAGTCAACATTTTTTAACCGAAATGAACGAAATGTGGTTAATCGTTAACGAAACAAATTATATGGGTGCTTTTAACTTTTTCTCTATCCCTGGAATAAGGGTGGTTTTCATGCATTTAATCCAATATAATAATGCATTATTAACCCTAGAATAAAACTACCAGGATTTTTCTCTTTCCTTTACATAGAGTCAATGTCAAGACTCAAGATCATTGGGAGAATACATCTGTGGATCCCTCAACTTATCACTTTTTTGAAAATAGACACCCCCAACTTTGAATATTTCCTATTGAACCCCTAAAATTTACTTTTTTTGCCTATTGAGCCCTTTTTTTTTGTAAATGAGCCATTTTTTCTCGTAGCGTGAATAACACGCGTGCTGACTGGATCCATTTTGATTCCACTCATCAACCACATAATACCCCATGCTATGCCAGGTGAACAAAAAAAATCCCATTTAAAAGATAACAAAAAAACCACAATTTTCCCAAATAAATAAATTACAATAAAAAAAACCCTAACTTCCCCCCAATTCCCAACCTTACACACGTCTATGGCTGAAACCACCGCCACTATGGGAGATTGGGAGCGCTCGTTCCCTCCGTCGAGTCCACATCGGGGCCATCGGCGTCAAAGCGCGCCGCCGCCGAAGCGGAGGCGGAAGACGAGGCCGGTGCTCCATAGTCCGCCTTGTCGGTGATGGAGGAGGACCACGGGGCTACCGAGCCGGAACCGGCGTCGACGATGGAAGAGGACCACGGGGCTACCTCACCCGCGACGTCGACTGCGTCTACCACCACGCCGGCCGCAGGCTTGCCTTCCACCGCTCCCTCTCCTCCCTCGACTACGACGACCACCGCTGGATGGTCCGGTGCCCGCTCCCGCCCGCCAATTACTCCTCCGCCGTCACCCTTGATTGTCACGTCCCCGAGTCCCGTCGTCGAAGAATCTCAAGGTTGCCGGTGGCGCTCCGAAGTGGAACTGGGCTGCCTACGAGGCGGCGATCGACGGGTATTCGTCAATTGGCTAGGCCAATTTTGGGGATGAAGGAGATGAGATGTTAGGGACTCCACTTGGCAATTTTTTTTTTCCATGTCATCAATTTTGGGAAACTTTCACAGCAAGCCTAATGAGTGATTTGCACACGTCCCACCAGGTCAGCAAAAGGGGCTCAATAGGAAAAAAATGTTAAGTTTGAGGGTTTAATAGGTAATGTTCAAAGTTGGGGGGGTCTATCTGCACTTTTAGCTTTTTCTCACAACTTTAAGACAATTTAATGTTTATCTACAATTCTTAGGCTATCCTTAATGGTGTACCCGAAAACGAATTCTTAACTCCCCATATCAATTTTCTTAATCATCTACCTCATTTACAAATATTTAATTATACTAATTTGAGTAATTTACATAATTTACTTAATTAGAGTACCAAGTTAAAATTCCATAAGTAAAGAGGGGTTTCTTATGTGTGTTTGCTTATGTTTTTATGTTATTGAAAGTGAAAGAGAGCTTCACCATTAGGTTTTTCATTACCCTAAGTGAAGAGTATGTTTACATTTCTCATGTTTTGAACTCAATGTAGTCTCATATATTTATATTTAGTTTAAATAACGAAATAAGTGTGTTAAGCTCTGCAAGTAGAAGTGTATTGCCTCAGTTTGGTGTGTTGTTATTATAACTTTGCACTTGCTTTCACTTTTCTAGGGCTCAAATTTTATATTTAATCGGGAGTTTAGAGAGACAATAAGTAAGCTCTTCTCCATAATTTGGTTTGAAGATTGAAACCTCGTACTATGATCAAAGAATGAAACTACAAGGATGGTCCTTTAACCTTTACTCAGGGTCAATGTCAAGATCAATGGTTATAACTTTTTCGCACATGAGTTTATGACATGTTACTATTTTATCTTGAAAGAGTACATTTTTTACTCAATGTTCTGGATGGCTTCATAGATCGAAAAGTCGAAACAATAAACATTGATTTTATTTAATTGCTTCAAATGCATGATGTCACACAATTATTATGAGGTTGACATTTCCAACGTCAAAGGAAAACAACGCTATCACTTGTTGCACTACTCAATGCCGTTGCTCTCCGCCTCCTCTATGCGTACATAATCAGACGGCTTTTTAAAGAGCTCATGCTTCGCCTTAAGGTATCCCTCCCATGTAACAACATGGTACCTCGGTGTGCGGCCGGGCCCCACGAGTTTCGGCAACGGGGCCACCGGGGCCTCATACGGTGGTCCATAGAAGTAAGCAGCGGAGTAGCGTTGGGTCATTTGGCTAGGAAGGACGCGATGGACCGGACTCGCGAACTGACCGTTGAAGAAGAAATGGGCCAGGTCACCAGAGTTGATGACAAATGAGCCCGGGATAGGCTTGATATTGACCCACTTATCATCATGGAGGACTTGAAGCCCGTTGGCGTTATTGACTTGGTTCAGCACAGTGACGATGGACGAGTCGGTGTGTTGGGTCAAGCCCATTGCAAGGTTCGGGTTGGGGCAAGGAGGGTACGAGTTGAGCTGGAAATGTGTCCCATGTGGGCCAAATGGGCTTTCTTGTGTTTTGGGCTCAGCCCAGTTTGTGTCGTTCGGTGTTAGGCCCACTGAGGCGAGCATGAGAGTCACGACTTCCTCCGCCAACTTCTTTAATGCCTTTTGGTAGTCTTCCATCACTTGGCTGCGTAAAGCAAATAATGATTGAAGAATAATAGTAAAAAAAATAATAATTATTCAAAAATACAAAACAAAAGGGCATATTACGTGACAAGTAAAACATATTTTTTGGGATGTAAATTCTTAAGTTACTCGGCCTATATGTGTTAATGTTCAGTGAAGTGTAGTTCCATGGTCAATATTGACTAAATAGACGTCATCAAATAGCAAATACTGGTTAATTCATTTAAGCAAAAAAGAATAAAAAAATAACAATGATCTCTTATATATTAAGCCCCAGTCTTGCAATCGTCAAAGTTATATTGAGATGATGATGATATTAATTACTGTTATTTGATAAAATTAACTTCTACGATAAATAAGCTATCTAGGAAAAAGTTTTGAGTATGCTTGCATGCGTATATTTACGGATACAAATGTATAGCCAAAATAAAGAGTTCTAGATTTGATCAGGTTCCTAATGACCCCCTAGCACCTAATAAATTCATAGAATATATTTAAAGAGCTAAGATTGATCTTTTTCTATATGCATTCACAACTCACTCGATCTACGTTATTTACCAGAAGTTAGGGTTTCCATGAGGAGGCCAAAGCTTGGTAGCATGTTCATGAAGAGACTTTCGTATGCCGAAGCCCTCATGCCACATCTTATTCGGGGATAGCCTCTCGACAGGAAGCCCACCATACCCCGTGGGCTCATATGTTGAGCGAAGAACTCTTTGCTTTACCTCCATTGGGAGGGAAAAGAGCCTTTCGATCTCCGTCTTGAAATCCTCCATAAGTTTGTTGGAAACACCATGGCTGATGATTGTGAAGAAGCCCCATTCTTCACAAGCATATCGGATTTGGTCTAAATCCGGGTTTGCCATGTCAATGAGTGGTATGTCGATGGAGTCACAAGGGTGGTTTTCGATGTAGGACAAGGGCCATGTGTGGCTCGGAGGTAGTTTTGAGAGGGGCTTGTCGAAATCTAACACGGTTTGAGCCATTGGAAAGTTTGAAGGGTGGTCAGGTGATATTTTTTGGTAGTGTACGTTTCAATTATGGAGTTTGTTTGTAGCAACTTTCGGATTAAATAAGCGTGAGGTGAAGGTGTTGGATGTTAGGGTAATAAATTTTCCATTCAAGTACTTTTTTTTTTAAACATGCCCACGATAATGTTGGTGAAGAGGATGGATAATGTTGGATTTTTGAAGGGAGATGAAGAAAAAAATAAGAAAGGATAAAAAAAATACAAATATATTAGATAAGGTAGAAATTAAGAAAGGAGAAGAACATGGATTATATTGGATGAATGTGTCCAGATCAAAATCATACTCCCTCCGTTCCTTTAAGTTTGTCCATCTTTCCGTTTTAATTGTCTTGAAAAGATTGTCCATATTTCATTTCTTTCCATTTGTAGCACTATATTTTTACACTTTTATCCTTATACATTCTACTTTTTACATACTTTTCTTTCCCAATTCTCTCATTCAATCAACTTCATCAAATACATCACAAAGAAACTCTCATAAACCGAAAAACAAACACCATTTCAATAATTGTTTTTTATATTCATACTTATTTGATTTTTTCCATTAAGAAAACACCCATTTAAGGTATTTTTGGATTAATTTTTTTAGAGCTCAACTTATCAACCTCTATTTTGGCCAATTTTTTAATCTTAATTCATCTTCACCTTATTTATTCCAACAACTCCACCAAATACCCCTTACATACTTTCTTAATTTGTGTGAAACTGTGCTTTATGGACAATCAAAAAGAGACAGAGGGAGTATATATAATATATCATTTCCAACCTAGATTGTGTCTATCCAAAACTTTTAAAAATTAATGTGGATAGTTGAATGATACAAATGCTATGTACATTATGATTTCGGTGTATTTATGGCTTTAGTTTTAGCTATAAATGTGACAATAAATGATAAATAATAGTAGTAGTCTAGCCCATTAAAATTACTCATAAATACACTCAGCCAAATTGACTTCCAACAAGTTAATTTCCTTATTTATAAATTTGGTGGATAATTTTGGATTTTTAGGTCATTCATTTTTGAATAAAGAGAGCTATTTTTAAATAATAAAATGCTTTTGTTAAAAGTCAATTCGGCTTAATTAATTTATAAGTAATTTTAATGAACTCAACTACTACTATTATTTGTCATATATTTTCACATTTATATCTAAAACCAAAACCATTATTACACTGGAAATAACAATGCACATAGCATTTGTATCATTCAACTAACCACATTAATTTTTAAAACTTTTGGATAGACACAATCTAGGAAATGAAATATTATATGCTTTTGATCTAAACACATTCATCCAATATAATCCCCTATTCTTCTCCTTTCTTAATTTCTTTCTTATCCAATTACATAAAGTTGGATGAAAGTCTAGAAATCAACTGAGCCTCAACACCCTTCTAAATGCAACACCGATATCTATATATATATTAAAAAAAAAGTATCACTTTTAACATATGTTTTAGTCTTCTCATTCCCTTAACTTTTGTTCATCTCCCCTACAAAAATCCAACATTAACCATCATCTTCTCCAACATTAATCATACCTTAACCTCCAACACCGTCACCTCACACCTATTTAAACCGAAAATTGGCACACACAAACTCCACAATTGAAACGTATACTACCAAAAAAATATCCCGTAACCACCTTAGACTTCAAACTTTCCAATGGCTCAAACCGTGCTAAATTTCGATAGGCCCCTCTCGAAACTACCCCCGAGCCACACATGGCCCTTGTCCAACGTCCAAAACCACCCTTGTGGCTCGATCGACATCCCGATCGTTGACATGACAAACCCGGATTTTGACCAAATCAGATATGTTTGTGAAGAATTAGGCTTCTTCATAATCATCAACCATGGTGTTTCCAACGAACTCATGGAGGATTTTAAGACGGAGATCGAGAGCCTATTTTCCCTCCCGATGGGAGTAAAACTTAGGACTCTTCACCCGTCAAACGAGCCATCTGGGTACGGTATGGTTCCTGTTGAGAGCTTCTCCCCGAATAAGATGTGGTTTGAGGGTTTTGGCATCCGAAAGTCTCTTCATGAGCATGCTAGCAAGCTTTGGCCTCCTCATGGCAACCCTAAATTCTGGTAATTATAAATAACATAGTGCACGTGATTTGTTAATGCAAATATGACATACTAACTTGAGCTCTTTACACACATTCAAGAAATTGAGCTTGTTTATCGTACATGAAAGAATTTATCATATATGAAAGGATTTATCTTGTATTGTTTATGAAAGGATTTATCATATATGAAACAAAAATATCAAGTTCATATACCTCTTTTGGGGTAGATAAAAGTGTAATATCAAGTTCATATATTAGTACAAAAAACGTAAAAAAAAAGTGTTATTTTTTCAGTATTTATGAATTAACTTTTTGTTTCATGCAGCCAAGTGATGGAAGATTACCAAAAGGCAATAAAGGCGGTGGCGGAGAAAGTCTTGACTCTCATGCTCGCCTCAGTGGGCCTAACACCGAATAACACAAATTGGGCCGAGCCCAAAACACAAGAAAGCCCATTCGGCCCACACGAGGCCCATTTCCACCTCAACTCATACCCACCCTGCCCCGACCCGACCCACGCGATGGGCTTCACCCAACACACCGACACGTCCTTGCTTACTGTGCTAAACCAGGTCAATAACGCAAACGGGCTTCAAGTCCTCCACAATGACAAGTGGGTCAACATCACGCCCATCCCAGGCTCATTCGTCATCAACTTCGGCGACCTGGCCCATTTCTTATTCAACGGTCAGTTTGTGAGCCCGATCCATCGCGTCGTTCTGAGCCAAACGACCCAACGCTACTCGGCCCCGTACTTCTACGGGCCTCCATTTGAAGCCCCGGTGGCCCCATTGTCGAAACTCGTGGGGCCCGGTCGCACACCAAGGTACCGTGTTGTTACATGGAAGGGATACGTTAAGGTCAAGTACGAGCGGTTGGGGAAGGCATTTGATTTCGTTCGCATAGAGGAGGAGGTGCAGAGCGATGACGTGGAGCAGAGCGATGACGTGGAGCAGAGCGACAAGTGATAATAATGCTTTCATTTGAGCGTTGGAGCTGTCAACCTTATAACAAGATCGTGTGTCGTCGTGTATTTGAAACAAATAAAATCAATGTTTCGGGCTTCAACTTCTCGATCTATCAAACGATCTACAATGCTAGATTCTCTTACAAATATTGACTTTTGTACAAGAATCGGGTATCAAGACTCTATTGTATGTCAAACAATTCAAACTTTTGCACTAGTAAGGCACAATTCGTACCTATGCATGCGTGGAAGAATCCTGGCAGTCAATTGAAGATAACCAATGTGTTTTTCGTTGATTTTGGTATAAAACAAATTGTTTGAAGGATTATATCTACAATAAGCTAACGTATTTTTTTTGTCGAACTAATCTTGATATATTTTTTCGTTTTTATCTATCCAAAAACACTCTTTTTAAATATGCTTTGATTATATATATATATGAAATACAAGATAAAAAAGTCATTTAAAATTAATCTTTGTGAAATTTTTATATTATTTTATTTATTTCTTACGAAATTAATATAATCAATATGCTTGATTGTTTAAAATTAGTTATATACATTTTAGAAGTGAAGTACATATACTTCAAGACAATATGTATCCACAACTAAATTTATAAATTATTTTGTAGTTTTGTAGTTTTATTTTTGATAGGAGACTAAGATATTAGAGATGAGAAAGAACAATTTTAAGTTGTGGGTCATTATTTATAGACACAAATCAGTACTTGTTATTAGATATTATCCCTTCACTAAGCGAAGATAATTTTTTTTGTTGAAAGCGAAGATAATCTTTATTTGTCATGTAACATTTTCTAAGGAATATATATTTATTTTTTCGGTCGGTTTCTAAGGAATATATATTCCAATGATTAGAGTGCTACAATAGATTAGATATAATCCAATGATTTATATATATAGGTTTGGGTTCAAATGATACAATAGATTAGAGTGCTACACAGTGGATAAATTTTTAAATCAAGAGTAGTGTAATACTCCGTATAAAACTTACTTGTAATATGATATGCGTTACTATCGTTGGATGCATTTTACCTACAGTTTAGATTAAAAATGCATATGCATATATATTTTTTAGCCTATATGAATATACTTTTAACACTTTATAATGTATTTTTTCATGTTTTATGATTTATGGTAATAGTTTTATTAATGAATACATTTTTTTTATGTTTTACTATGCATTTTTAACGTTTTACAAAATTCAAACTCATAAGTTCAAACGAATTTATTTAATTTATACACACGTATGCTTAAATAATTTTTTTTTAGCTCCTGATCAAAAAAATAATAATTTTTGTAGCTAAACATTATGCTCGAAGAATTTATACTTTGAGTCTTGAAAAAATACACTAACATGGCTGACATTGCACACGAAATTCTCCATTCATTTAGGAGAAGAAAGGGGAAAGACGGATGGCTAGCTATCAAACTAGACATGAAGAAAGTATATGATCGCGTTGATTGGACATTTTTGAACAAGGTTGTTGGGGTTACAAGTGTGTATCCCACATCAAGAATTGGTGGGAAACCAAGCTCACTTATAAGTACATGGGTTACTCCTTCTATTGCCAATTGGTTTTGGGATTAGGGGTGGGCAAAATCCGGTCCGGACCGGATTTTTGGACCGGACCGGCATGGACCGGGACCGGACCGGGAGGTTCCCGGTCCGGTCCCCGGTCCACGAAAATGGGAGTTTCCGGTCCCGGTCCGGACCGGGAATTTAAAAAAAAAAATTAATATGAATTGTGTTAATTTTAATACTATATAGCTTATTTTTAATATTTAAGCTTTATATTTATATTATATACTTAATAATATTTTGTTTTTCATTAATTATATGTGATTTCTTTAATTATATTATAATTTTTTATATATAAAAAGTATATTTTATTTTTAAAAAAAATATATTTTTTTAAAATGGGAGTTCCCCGTCCAATCCGGTCCAGGACCGGACCGGACCGGATTTTCCCGGTCCGGTCCCCGGTCCACAACTTTTCAAGTTCCCGGTCCCGGTCCGGTCCGGTCCGGTCTTGGACCGGTGCCCAGCCCTATTTGGGATGGAACCCCATGGGCTTGTAAGTTGGGCTTGACAATTGGGCCCGTCTCCCCTCTAACAAGTGGTATCAGAGCCGATGGTTCGGCTTAGGGACCGGAAGGGTTCGCCGTTATCGGTTGTGAGGGATTCATAATTGAGGGGGAGATTGTTGGGGTTGCAATTGTGCATCCCACATCGAGAATTGGTGGGAGACCAAGCTCACTTATAAGTACATGAGTTACTCATTCTATTGCCAATTGTTTTGGGATGGAACCCCATGGGCTTGTAAGTTGGGCTTGGCAATTGGGCCCGTCTCCCCTCTAACAAAGGTTCTAGAAAAATTCGGCTTTTATAGTATGTTTCTTAATTGGATCAAGGAATGTATACAAACAGTGTCGTTTTCAGTTCTAGTGAACAACGGACCTACCGAGCCATTCCTCCCGGCTCGTGGGCTTAGACAGGGAGATCCCCTCTCACCCTACTTATTCATTCTCGGAATGGAAATTCTTGCAAGGAAGCTTCAACAAATCAACAATAAACCACGAGCCCCCATTGGATTCACCCTAGCACGTGGAGGAACGTCAATTCCATTCCTCGCGTTTGCAAATGATATTATCATTTTCAGTAAAGCAAACCAAATTGCATGTGATCAAGCAAAACAAATAATTAAAGACTATTGTGCAATCTCATGCCAGAAAGTTAATTTCCACAAATCCACTTTCCACCCTTCAAAATTTGTAGACAACCAAGGAAGAATAAGAGTCCAACAATCTCTGGGCATAACGCAGATGGCAGATCTCGATAAATACTTAGGTTGTCCCATGATCAATGGTAAAGTTAGTAAAGAGACTTTTAAGGACGTTGTAGGCAATACAAAAACGCAACTAACCAAATGGAAAGCTAATGATCTCTCCCAAGAGGGACGCACCATCCTAATCCGATCAAATTTATTTGCCAAGCCAAGTTATACAATGCAAATCTTTATGTTGCCTACTAGTGTCCATAATGAACTAGAGCAGATAAACCGTTGCTTCCTATGGAACAAGGACAAAACGTACAAACCCCTTATTGGGTGGGATAAAGTATGTAAACAAAAGGAATATGGAGGTTTGGGAATAAGAAAATCTGAACACATGAACAAAGCGCTTCAAATGAAGCTCCTATGGAAAGTTATCGCGGAACCAAACAACATATGGGTCCGAATGGTAACGGAGAAGTACCTTAAAGGCAACGCCATCCTCACATAGAAAAAACAAGCAAATACGTCGTGGCAGTGGTCACAACTCATGAAATTACGATCTAAGTTCTCTAAAGGGCTGATTTGGCAAGTGGGTGATGGAGAAACTATTAATTTCTGGATGGATAACTGGGTGATCAATGAACCCCTGAAAAATCATGCAATAGACCCCAACAACATACATGAGGACAGAAAGGTGAACAGTTGCATAAATGAGAATAAGGAATGGAACAGGGACGAACTTACCCGAATGCTCCCTCAAAATGTGGTAGACAAAATCACTGCAATTCAAATCTCAAAAAGCTCATTACGGGACCACCTATACTGGGCCCCGAGCAAAAATGGTTGGTTCTCGACAGCCTCAGCTGTTAACCTAGTGGCAAAAACAAACACACTCATCCAAAGCCAAAATACCTGGATTTGGAAACTAGACACATTACCAAAAGTGAAAAATTTTCTTTGGAAGATAGATAAGAATGAGCCGCCAACTAAGGATAGATTACGAGTTACAGTTCCCCAGGAATGTACTTTGTGCTACGGAGCAAATAAAGACATTGAGTACCTTCTCGTTCATTGTCCATATACTCAAAATATTATCCAACAAATTAACCCAATTACGGCAGATTTAATTTGTCAGTATGATACCACTAACAAAATTCCCAAGAATATAATAACATAACTACACCAATTGACTGGTAAAGATACTTTCGCAAAACTAGTAACTATATGGTGGTGCTTATGGCATCAGAGGAACTTAAAAGTGTTCCAACATGACTCTCGTGATGAAATCACAGACTTGCCCCAACATATTCGGAACCAAATCACATACTGGAAAAGATCAAGGAAATTCATTAATGATGAGGAGATCGAGGAAAGAAAACCGAGCAAGCCAAAACGAAAGAATCAAAATGAAACATGGAAAAAAACCGGAAAATGGGTTCATTAAACTTAATTTTGATGGCTCGAAATTGAATGATAAATTAGCATCAACGAGCTTTATTCTAAGAAATCATCAAGCAGAAGTTATAGCTATAGGGGCTAGGAAATATGATCATAACTCAATCTTAATAACTGAAGCCCTCGGACTACGAGACGGGGTGAGGAGGGCTAGACAATCTGGATACAAAAAGATCGAAATTGAAGGTGACAACTTGATAGTAATCGAAGCAACCAAGGGTACGAGGAAGTGTCCTCGGCAGATTGACCTACTGAACTCGGACATAAGGGCTTTCCTCCAAGAGTTCGAGTCAGTTAAAATCAAGCATGTGAATATGTCGTGGCTGATAAAATTGCAAAATGGGTCACGGCCTCCCTATAAACCACATCGTGAATCACTAAGAACTTTTTGTTCTCATCCGAAAGGATGCTCTAGGACACCCCGTAAGTGGGGCTCCTAATTTTTACCTAATCAAAAAAAAAATACTTGGAGTCTAGCAAAGTTTGCTCATAATTTATATTTCGACCAAAAGAGCGCTTGTCGCATTAGCTCACTGGTTGAGCACTCATGGTAGTACCATGAACTCTCGAGTTCGAGACTCCAGGGCGGCGGTTTGTCCTATTTCCTTTAGAGCTGGTTAGTAACCAGTCCTCATAGGCGAGCCCAAATAGTAGGTGCGACGACCCTAATCCTTACCTTATCAAAAAAATAAAAAATATTTCGACCAAAAGAAGAAATTTTTATACGACACACACGGGAAGAGAGCGAACGAGCAAGAGACGAAGAGGAGCAGCTTTTAGAGCGCTAAATATGGAGGGATCGATCTCGTACTCATCGGCAGATCCTCTCCTACAACGATTGACGGCCAAGGGATGGTGTTTCGCCGATTTTGATCAAGTCAAATCGATCGCCGGCGTCGAGTCGGAGCTTTGCAACTTGGACCTTCGTTCCGTCGGCGGAAAGTCCCTGCCTGATTCTTCTTCTCTTCTCCGAAAGTCTCCGCAGCTCCGTGTACCGTTAGTCCTCCAGGCATCATCTCTATCTCTCTTCCTGTTCGTTGAATTTGATATTACGGAGCGGGAAGTTTTTAGGTTTTGGTTGAATGGATGAGCAGGTGGCTTCTGCGAAGGATGTGAGCAGAAGCAGCTTTGCCAGTGGTTCGAGCAATCGGAGGCTTTTGAAGTTGATGTTGACGGATGGACACACAGAGCTCAGTGCGATTGAGTACTCTCACATCTCTTCGTTGCCTGATGATGTTGTTCCCGGTACTAAGGTTCTTTCTCTCGCACTCTAAATCGAAATTACGAGCTGTGGTGGACGATTTTGGTTGATTCTCTTTGGAGGAAGCGCTTTAATTTTCTCTGCTCTGAAAATTACGTTTGGCATTTTGAATTCGAAAAAGGTCTATGTGAAATTGGACAACTCTTGCTCAAATGCTGCTGTAGTTTACTAGCTTCTAGTAATGGCTGCTGACTAATGTTGATAGGTTAAATTATTCATACGGAACACCATGGTCTAGAGCAACAGGAATTTTGATATTGATACCAAAATTACATTCAATGATTTTGTTGCCCTCTGGTTACTCCTGTCATGGTATTTTGCATTTCAAGTGCCATTGGTATTAGAACAGCATAATTCATTGTACTGTTTGATCTCGGCTTAATATGTTTTATATTCAAAAATGCAGATCAGATTGGAAAAGAAACCGGTGGTACATAGTGGCATACTGTGCCTGGTACCTGGTGTAATAACTATACTAGGAGGTGTTGTGCAAACATTGTATGAAGAATGGGAGATGAACCAGAAGTACTTGGGTTTCTCACGCTCCTCAGTCAAGCCAGTTCGAGAAAGTGATGCTGGTGGACCTCCACCATTTGAGAAATTGCAGATTGGCAAATCCAAACCCGGTTCTCTCCAAAATGGTAATCATACTTGCAGCCAACACTTAAAATTTGAAATCAGGTTGTTGTTCTCTTGTGGTATACTGAAATCTCACACTCTCATGGATGTAGTAGTAGAGATCTAAAAATTCGTATGGACCACTTCCTGATTATAGATTTATGGGAAGCTGCTTCTGCAGGAAGTTAAAATAAACTGTTTACTATCTTGGTGTTACCTTTCCAAATAAGAGCTGAGCTTCTATATAAAATTTCCAATGGCTTGCACATTGATGATAATGCTCAACCACTTTCAGACGATTATTGTGATAATCTGAAAATATATTTTACTAGTGTACTGAGCTTGTAGTTTTTTTTGTGAGTCACATCACCTTCAAAGTTCAGTTGCATTTGGATTCAACATTGGAGTGATTAGATTTATTTGGCATAAGTTGGCACTTTGGGAGGCTTGTCCATCCTGCTTAGTTTAATATTGTTGATATCCTTTTTTTGTTCCTTTAATCTGGAGAGAATGTGTTCTAGGTCTCCTATTACAAAGATCTTATTCCATGTTCAAACTGGGTGAATCCTGCCTGAAAAGTTGAGAGCATGGTTTAGTAAGATTGAAGAGGTCAAAGAATATTGAATACTGTCAGTAATAGGTTAGGATATGCATATGCATGGTATGATTGATAGAACTTGTCAGTTGTCATGCTAATTTATAGAAATTAGCCAGTCAAGTATATACTATGTTCATTTAGACAAATTCGACTATTTCAAGGATGACAGGTAGTTAACAATCTTCTATTACTTATCCATGTTTCGATTTGCCTTATGTAATGGATGTATGTATGCTTCATATCAGCCTCTGGGGATGGTGGTGCCAAAAGTGTGGAGGCTGGGGCAGGTTCTGGAACCAAACAGATACAGAAACAGCATATACCTGATGCAAAAGCAAATAAAAAGGACAGTGATCTCAAAGGACTGTCAACCTCTCAAGGAATTGAAGAGAAGCCAAGTACCTCTCAACCCAGACCTAAAGAAGGTTATAGATTCTGTCAATTCAGTTGTGATATACGACTATTCGTCATGAACTGCATCAATCATGTGCTATGGAGCACTTGATTATTCAATATGATAATTCTAAGAAATGAAGTAGCAATATTCGATTCTTCATTTTTCTCTGAATGTATGAATATTCCATCACATTAATCATTAACACTCGTGCTTGCTATTGTTCCAGTGGTTGAATGTGCCCCTGTTCAAAATCAGGCTGCTGCACAAAAGCTTCTTCAGAAAATGACCCAACCAGTGCATAAACTGTATCAAAGAGGTCAAAGATATAAAGGGAGGCAAGACGAAGAAGATAAACAAGTTTTCACACTGGATGAGTGGGAAAGGAGAAAGGCTGGAACATCAACCAGAGTAGAGACTGCGGATCTTAGTCGTGATGAGGACCTTGCTCGGCAACTTCAAAGTCAATTTGATTTGGAAGATGAGGTGAGATCCATTGGATTGCGCTCCCTTTTAAAACAAAAGCTTTCAGCGTTTGCATTTTACTAGGATAGTTCGGCGTTGTTCAGCTCATTTAGATTGTGCATTCAAAGATGGATGTAAAAAGAGTATACATTAAACTAGACCTCAATTTATTTGAAAAGAGAGTATCTATAAAACTGGATTTAGAAAAAGAGTTAAAACCACCTTTTAAGTGCTCGGAATTTTAAAGAGCTTGTGAAAGACAGTAAAACCATACCCTGCATGATGTGAAGAGTGCATACCACTATACTGCTGAATGGTTACCAAAAGTTACTTCACCTGTATTAGATTTTACTAAACTGTTATCCTTTTCTGTTTCAAGAAACATGCTATGCATAAATAGCCACTATGCAGGTTAGCATTGAGTAATGACTGACTGATTGTACTCTAAATTAGGTTACAATGACGTCACTTTTGAACAGGAGAGGACTGTCTGTGGTCGAAAATATATGACTGAGCAAACACATAGGAAGAAAAGTTAGGGATGTTAGCTTATCGTGGAGACAATGTCATCTCATTTCAGCTATAACGAGGGATTTAATGAAATTTGCAATAGTTTTTAACTGATAACAAGATTTTTCATACTTGATAAGCTTTCATCGTCTGCTTCAAGAATATGATTTTGTTTCCTGGTCTGCATACGAGTTATTCATGATGGTCTATAGCGTTTTCGCTTTCTGAAACATGAAATCAGAAAGAAAGAAATGAGATTAAACACTGACTCTAATGTGAAAATGTTTCTTATCAGGTGCAAATGGATCCTCATCCAGACGCAGCTGCTGACTTAAAAAGGAGCATGTTCAGCTTTGAAAGAGAAGACAATGGTGCTTATGGAAGAACAGGAGCAAGAGGGAGAGGACGAGGCAGAGGGAGAAGTAGAGGCAGGGGAAGAGGACGTGGCAGAGGTGGGTTTTAGCCTTCTTTTAAATCAGGCAAATGCATCTCTTTTATACAGAGGTAATCTATGGCACAATCAAGAGTCTTCATTTTCAATGCTCTTCTCCTTGTTCTTGACTCATGGTTGTGCAATACCTCCATTTTCTTGATGTTTTTTCCCCACCATGTTACAGTGAAACTCGGATTCACTTACATGAATGCCTGTTTTGTACTTAAAATTTGTGATTCCAGCGTTGTTCCAGGCAAATAGTGCTTGGAATTACGATTTTGCATGGGTTTTTCGTTGCCTCTTCTCAAAACGAATCAATCGAAATGCAGTAGGTAGGATTATTGAGTGACTGATTTGTTTCCTTTGCATGAGCGATTGGATTCCATGATCTTCCAAGTCATGTTGAGTATCTTTGCACTTCTATGAAGCCCTTATGAGTTCATCCATGTTTCAGAGTGAGTGAAATAAGGCTGGGTGTTGTCTTGGATCTTGATCTCATACAACAGCCTTCCGAGCTATGACACTAGAATGACATGAGAAAGCAATATGATGATTATGTTGTATTATTGAAAGGCATACTAATCTTGACCACCTGATGTAGCAGCCTGCGGTTGAATTGCTATTTTGCTCTGGTCAAATTGTCTTAAGCTTTCTTGGACAAAATTGCACGCCCGAAGACGACGTGAAAATTGGGCTTGGAACAATTTATTCAAACACGTAGCCTTGTATAAAGATTTATGCAATTATGCAACCTATACAAATATTTATTATAATGTTTTTTATAATAAATGAAAAATAGACAGGACAAATAGTTTTATCGTACTTGGGCAGCGCTACGTCAACTCAACACTTCCTTGTCTCCTGTATACCCGTGACTCGTGAGAGGCAATCATTTTCCTCCCGCCCAATTTGACTCGGAAAAATTGATTATAAACCAGATTTCTATAACCCGATTTACTCGTATGAAGCTTTACACCTATCCTCTCTAGGGCCAATCGTGAAGATCAACTCAGAAATTGAGATGGAGAAGGGTTGGATCGGGCCGATGGCGGTGTTGCTGGTGGCGTTGGAGATCTCAAGGAAGTCTTACAAGAGGAAGTCCGTCGACGTCTCCGGTGCTGTTGCCGGATTCCTCGTCGCGGCCGTCCATATGGGCGGTGGTTGGAGGTTGGTTTTTCATCCGTAAAACTATGACGTATGTTTGAAAGGTCTGTTTGTTTTATACATGGTCTTTGTTACTTCAAATAAATATATATCCAAAAAAAATTAACAGATTCTTTCAACACTAGATGTTTATCATTTACCCCAACTTCCCAAGAAAATAATACTCCCTCCGTCCCATAATATAAGGCCCATTTGTGTTTTTGCACAAGTTTTAAGAAAATGTTGAAAAGTGGGTAATTTATAGAGTGTAGTGAGGATAATATGGTAAAATGAGATGAGAGATGAATGAAAAAGGTGTAATTAGAATGATTTGGTGAGGATAATATGGTAAAAGGAGAGGAGAGAGGGATGAAAAAGGTGTAATTTGAATGATTTGGTGAGGATAATATAGTAAAAGTAGAGGAGAGAGGGATAAAAAAGGTGTAATTTGAATGATTTGATGAGGGTAATGTGGTAAATTTACTTTTCCAAAAATAGAAAGTTTGCAAATGGGTCTTATATTTTGGGACACCCAAAATGGAAAACGAGCCTTATATTATGGGACAGATGGAGTACTACATTTTATTTAATCAATTTGATGTGCTTTCTAATCTTTGATTTGCTTAGTTTGGCTTGGAAGTTGTTGTTTAGCGATTGATTGATCTTCACACACTTATTCCCTGGCTGGGGGATTGGTAAGTAAGGCATATTAGGTTTGATTGATGGAACTTTTAGGTGTGGAAAAAATGTGATGATGAACTCTACTTTGTTTTAAGTTACGTTCTTTATCTAAATTATTACTACGAGTAGTATAACTTTGAAAATAATTTTACCTATTTTTGCTTTTGAAGTAGTTAGTATTCCCATGAATGATGCCTCTAAAAACTTTTCATATTTTATTTTTCCCTGACTCTATAGCATGTTTACTGCGTGTATTAAATATATTGCCGATTAAGAAGTGCACTTGAACTAGTAAACTAATTTCTAGGGGTGAGCATGAACCGACCGAAACCGAAATTTTAGACCGAACCGACCGAATCGACTCGAACCGAACCGAAACCGAATATTTTCGGTTCGGTTCTCTAGTTTTGGGAAATTCGGTTTCGGTTCGGTTCGGTTTATTATCGGTTCGATTCGGTTTAAACCGAATTTAATAAAAAATAAATAAATTTTCCAATTTCCCCTTAATGGGCTATAAGCTATTGGGCTTAATCTCCCACATGTAGCCCCGTCCCGTGTCTGCCTAACTCCGAAAGTGAAAATGTGAATTCCTAATTCCTAAACCTACCCACATTCAACGCCGCCACCTCTCTACTCAAGTCTCACCCACATGATTTCCGATTCCGATCCCGGCGAATCGATTTGTCCTCTCGCCGTTCGCAGTCCACTCGTGCCATCGTCGAGTCGTACCGTCCAGTTCGGGCTTCGTCAAGACGGTTGAGTTGCTGTCCTCGTCGGCTCCGACAGGTTGTCTTCTACTCCTCTCACCGTCTCGTCCTCTACTCCTCTTGGCTCGTCTTCTACTCCTCTCACCGTCGTCGAGTTGCTATGCTCATCGGCTCGTCCTCTACCCCTCTCGCTGACGTCTCACCGTCCACGGGAAAACTGGAAAAGACAATTAGGACAAATTAAGTTCGGTTTTGCTCGGTTTGCGTAACAACCGACCCGTTAAACGTCAAAACCGAACCGAACCGAACCGACATTTTTCGGTTCGGTTTTCGGTTCACAAATTTCCAAAACTTCGGTTTCGGTTCGGTTCGGTTTTCATCGGTTCGGTTCGGTTTCGAACCGATGCTCAGCCCTACTAATTTCTTCGACCAAAAAAAATAATAATTGCATAGCTAACATCGAAATAAAATATAGTACTACAAAAATAGAATAAAATAACGAAAATTCAGTGAAGAGACAGAGGATCAGTTGCAGAAAAACCGAAATTCTGCGCCTATTTAATGACTCGAATGATAGCGTCATCACGCCATAGTCCTCAGCAAAGTAAGAACAGTCCACAGAATCTCTCTCTGGTTTAGGCGAAAGAATTTACAGAAAGTTTGGCGAAGAATTTCTTCGCAGAATCAATGGAGGTGATTTCGAGCTCCGTGCTCTTTCCCCCGGTCGTCGCTCTTCTGGTTTCCTCGGCGATCGCTTCAAGGTCTTACAAGCGCAAGTCTCTCGACTTCTCCGGCGCTCTCGCCGGATTCTTCGTCATGTCCGTCCACATCGCCGCCGGTTGGAGGTTCCGATTCCGACTGATCTTGAATCGCTTAGTTTCGTAGTTGCTAGATTGGACTGATGAGCGACCTAGCCTGCTGATTTGTGCTTCGATTTGGTCAATCTTTGCTTAATTCGTCCCGATTCTTGATCACGTTGGTTGAATTTTGTAGGTACGGAGCTATGCTACTCGCGTTCTTCTTCACTTCGTCGAAGCTGACCAAGAAGGGAGCGGAGAGGAAGCGTAGCGTTGACCCTGAGTATAAGGAGGGCGGTCAGAGGAACTGGTAAAAACAAGATTCATTCGGTTTCACTGTTTGATTAATCTTGCGCTTTCTGTTTAGTCTTATTTGCTCTTGTAGGCGCATGACAGATGTATAGAAGGCTTCTTGGTTTGTATTTGTTGCGATTCATGTGTATGATTTTCCAGTTGACTACTAGATGAAACTAACAGATTGTTAGTTGGACTAGGTTTCCGTTTTGGCTGCTAATTGATTGATTGCAAATAGGAGTCTAGTTTTGCAGCTTTCTGCGAGGTCATTGATCTGCATATCTTGATATTGTTGTACAAAGATCTTTTAACCTGATTTGTTGTAACTTGGTTTTGAGGTCTGCATAATTTCGTTATGCTGTCTTCTGTCGCATTGAATGACACTGGTTCTTCTTCTACTTGACAGTTGTATGGGTCTTCAATAAGGGAGTTTTCATGCAAATTTTATGTTTCAGAGAGTTGTACATTTTATAGTAATGAAAGGTCCAGATTAAGACTGTGAAGCTAACTGTTGTATTGACTATTAAGCCTTCACTATACTGTACAATCACATTTAAGAAAACCCAATCAAATATGTATGCACTTTGACCTCATTCAGTACAGTATTTTTCTGTATCAGTCTGGGCTTCTGAGTATAATGTCCTTCCTTTTGCATTTCCCTTATTATGCCTGGTTTCATCTTCTCTGCAGGATACAAGTGTTTTCCAATAGCATAATTGCAATGGTGTTGGTGATAATTGTCGCTAAGCTGACAGGATGGGAAGACTAGTGTTTGGACTCCCGAGAATCTCCTTCTGTCACAGCACTCCTAGGCGGAATAATTGGACACTACTGTTGCTGCAATGGAGACACTTGGTCCTCAGAATTGGGGGTCTTGAGTGAGGCAAGACCTCGTTTGATCACAACTTTGAAGGTGAAAATTCATGGCTTGTGTTTCTTGCATCTGCATTGTTCACTTTTTTACCCCATCCATCATGATAGACTTTATCCAGACCAATCAAAGCTTCTGATTTCTTACAGCTGATTGTAGCTTGATACTTCAATGTGCTTTTTTTCCACCCCCGAAATGTTACTTGCATGTTAAATCATCAGCTTCACCTGTTATTCCTGCATTGCTTGAAAAGAACTCTATCATGATAGCAAATTTATACCAAAGATTTGATTGAACAGGGTAACAGCAAAATTTCTAGAATTGAGGTGGTTAATTTCTTCATAAATGTTTCCGTATACTGCACTAAATCCTTGTTTCATTCTCATAATTCCCAAGGGATATTGCCACATAACTTTGAGATATGTTCTATCTTGTTTTCATTGCATTTTTAGGTTTTTCAAAAATTTGTTTGCGTTTTTTTTTATATTATCTGCTAACATTCAGTCCTTCAATTATCATCAGCCTGTTCGTAAGGGCACAAATGGCGGTGTGACAATATACGGTCTCTTAGCAGCAGCAGCAGGGGGCGGTGTAATTGGAGTGACATTTGTTGTTCTAGGATATTTTACCGCCAAATGCCCGTCTGACGTTGCTCTGAAGCAATTGTTGGTCATACCGCTTTCTGCACTTGCAGGACTCTGTGGAAGTTTAATCGATTCTGTATTGGGTGCAACACTTCAGTTTAGTGGTTTCTGTAGTCTTCGGAAGAAGGTAATCCATTAAACAAATCTATGCGTTCTAATTTAAATCAGTTTGCACCAACCTTATTTTCCATAGCTATGATCTATAAACAAATACTTACATATTTTTGTTGTAAATAAAGCTTGTAGGCAAACCAGGGCCAACTGTCAGGAAGATTTCGGGTCTAGACATACTTGACAACAATGCAGTCAACTTTGTGTCCATATTGCTGACAACATTTCTGACAGGCATAGCTTGCTCATTCATTTTCTGAGGTCTTGGCAAAGACTTTCTGATGCATATCAACGAAGAATCAAATTGGTAATGAAGGAAGCTTTCATATGTGGTTACCAAGAGTACTAGCTCATTCGGTCAGATACACGTAAGCTCCTTTCTTGCAGGATTTTCATGTACCAAGTTACTAAACCGAAAAAAAGATTGATGAATTCTGCTGCCGATTGAGGAATTCTGCTGCCTAACTGCATGATTGTAGAAAAGAAGAATAGATTTTGTCTGAATAAGATGAGGGTTACTCTTTTTTTGTTTGAATGGGTTCTGATTCGTTTTGATTGTTGTTGGATTCATGGATTCTTTGAAATATTATGACCATGTCTTAGGAACATTGATAATCCGAATGATTGTATGACAGAGTCGTGATATTGGACTCCAAATCTTCCGTCCCATGTTAACGTCCCAGAGCACGTCCCAATCGTGTTTTATTGGTTGAAAGTTTAGAATTGTACAATTTTTTGCAATTTTTAAACCCCCAACATAACATTTCAACCAATCAAACATAGTGGGACGTGTTTCGGGACGTTAACATGGGACGGAAGATTCGGATCCGTGATATTGTGATGCTCTTAATGATTTGTGGAATGTGAAACACGCCTGGACCTGCACATAAAAAGGCCAGCAAATGGATTAGCTGTGCCCATGTGAAGAAAAATTCTAAAAGCGAATGTCCATAACTCGTGTAGGGCTGTAGGCCCTATAGGCTACATAGCCAACAATGCAGTTGAAATAATTCAAATTTTGAGTTTATCCCCAAGAAAGACTTTCATAGTTTTATTATTCTTTATGAAAATGATGCTGAATTATCTCTAGAATAATTGTAGAATTTGATACTATACAGTTTTGCCATCTCAAGAATAGACTTACATTTCAATTAATTAAATATACGAATTTGTCAAACTAGAAAGGGATCAATTTTTCATACTAAACTAAACCATATGTGTACTAAATTATACAGTTGATAACAAACCATATGTGTACTAAATTATACAGTTGATAACAAGCATAAATATGTGTACTCACAACCGATAACCCAAATTTGATTACTCTTAACTTTCAGTATAATAGCCTACCAATACCGTAATAATCCATTCATCCAAAGAGCATGGTGATTACACATTAAGAAACTTAATTACAAGGCCTTTCTTTTTTTTATACATCTTTCATCCTGCATTTTCGGTACAAATAACCAAAGGAGTTGACAGAAAAAAGGTAATAAATTAATCAGATGAAGCTCCAAAGCTTTTATGCATACAAATGTAAATCCATATGAAGAAGACACATCTTTAAGCGCCGAGCTCTAGGCTCTAGCCACCCTCAGTCCAAAGCTTTGCTCAATTTCCCGAATCCCTTGGCGTGTTTGGGGCACCATTCGGTTCTCGCCCTCAGAACCTCGGCCCCATCCTCGAGCCTCAGCAAATGGTGGCACTCCACGTGGCCCGAGTCCTGTAACCCACCAACGTGAGCACCAGATATTGCGGTGAGGGACTGCAGAACGCTGTCCCGTCCACATTCCCTCCTGTACTCAAGGCTCATGCCCGAGAGCTCATGGCTCTCAACTAATGGCAGTGGAGCACTCTGTTGAAAGTCAACAAAGACCAATAGGTTACAAGGAGTAAGAAACTGAATAATAAAAGGTTGGGTTTCATTTGATGTTGTTTACGCCAAATGACTTTTCTAACCTAAGTTAAATTTTGATTATTTTTATTTTTTCATGACCTCAATCAAAAGCTGACCTATCCACAACAAAGAACTTCTAAGACACTTTAAGCCTTTAAGGCACTTTCTGACATGGAAATCAAAATGCCCAGCTCATAAATGAACTACAATAGAATGATTGGGATGGAAAAGAAAAAGTTATCAACGTACCACACAGAATTGAGGATCCTTTTCTAAACACAGCCATTTAAAGCCACAACTTCTTTTCAGGTTTAAATAATAAAAAATAGGAAAATTCGAGAAACCACCATTATGATGTTTCTTAAGATTATCTCCAAACTGCAAATTTTTTAGCTGATATAACCCAGCCGACATGGTTGAGAAGTCTAAGCCTCCCATCTATCAACTAACCACATATTAAACAAATAAAGTTCAGAATATTACTAAGGCTCAATAAAATGCTATATGAAAGAAGAAAATTGTTGAGACTACCTCAAGGAACCAACCAATGTACTTGACATTGTTGACATGCTGATTTACATCCAAGTCACTCCACCGAGGCTGCAAATGGACAAGGCCGGTCAGAAGGCTCACTATTAAACCAAAACAAGATGCTAAAATATGGGTTAATCTGAGCCCTTGGTATCTGCTACATTAAATTAGTAGCAACTTACTTTTAAACCAGTGCTGATGTACTCAGCTGTATTGTCATCAAGTTTGGGCAGCTTCCTCCCGTCATCATCAATGACAGGAGGAGCGTCCATAAAGTAAGGCTCGATCTCTGCACGGACCTCATCTGGCATTTTAGACAATTTTCTTGTTTGCTTATTCATCATCACCCACACACTGCATCACAGAAGCCATACATTTAACACTTCAAGCTTCAGTATGTGATTCTAGCTCTTATATACTTTGACTAACATTTTCATATTATCTATTGAAAATTATTTTTGTTAAAACTAGCTCTACACACAGAAGATATTGCCTGATAAATAATATACACGGAATGCAAGACAAATTAGCATGTAAAGACGAGGAAAATTACTTGACATAATTGCTTACCTTGATGCTCTTGTCAGGGTTTTACCGGTTTTATAATCACGGACACGCCAATCACGACGCATACCATTCTTTCCTGATTTACTAACCCAAGTATCTACTTGCACAGTATCACCCCTGAAGAAAAGTTTGCATAGACTTCATTAATTCCTTTTTTCACGAAAAGGCTTACATATATCGATAGTTCACAAAAAAACATACAGCATGCCACTCAAACAAGGTTTTGATGTCCCTTTTTTATGCCTTAATGAGTTAAGGATAATATGCTACCATTAAGTGAGTAAAAGAAAAGGAAGCATAAAACAAACTGATTGCCAATACCAATAATCATGTGACCTGCAGTTTGATCATAAAATCAAAATGCTTTGGCAGAAATCTACCAGCTGAAATCTAAAATTCTTAAGTGGAAATTTTAAGGCTGTGAACGGAGAAGGCACATTGACCTTCACTGCACAAGGTAAAATAGAAAACAAATGAGGAAAAAAGGCCTTTTACAAGTTTAACAGCTTAAATTTAAAAGGCCACATACATGGTTCGCAACACAGTTTACAAGTATGGGCTAATTGAGTATATTATATCATAAGCCACTTTTCCAGTTGTCAACAGTCATCAAAAGGGCATTATTGAGTTGCTTTACTTCCAATAATTGCTTACCATGTTGGATAATGATCCACAAGAACTTGCATCCGAGCCACCACCCATATTAAATTCTTTTTACACATCTCCGGGGTTGATCCAAAGCCATCACCCAGAAGCCCAGCAGTCTTAACATGGTTAAGAGCTGTTTCCTGCGACCATAAAGATGAAAATACAAAGCTCAAGTTATGACAAGGTTGTCTCATGGTTAAATAACAAGAATCCAACAATAAACACTAGAAATAACATAGACTTCAATTTCATATTCAGCTGTCACTAACTGCAACAGCCTTAAAACCCCAATTTCACCTGTAGATGATTCATTAAGGTTTCTATAGATGCCGTTTTATCTGCACCTATCTCATACGAGCGTATAGAAAAGTTCTGGCGAAAGACCAAACCATCCTGAACCATTCTGCCTAGGCCAAAAGGGTCAACAAGCATGTCAGGGCGCTTAGTCTTCCATTCGAGCATCATCCACTGCTTCTCAGCAGCCAGGAAAATGGTGGTAATTGCAGCAAGAAGCATGCTCCAATCAGGCAATTGATTGATGAAAGTCCTTGGATGAGGAGATGAGATTCTGTCCTCATCACTCTTCACCACTTCCATTGCACTTGTCAGACTAGCTGCCGAGCCATTGATCCGACGAGGTCCTTGTGCATTGGCTTTTACCTGTAGCCGCCCAGATCGAGAAGATTTTGACTTGACACCGCTATTATCCAAGTTAGACGGTGTGCTCCCTCCTAGATTGTTCTTCGAGTTCAACTCTGAAGATGGTGGTGTGATGGAAAGAAATGCAGAGGTTGCAGCTGTGGCAACCATGGTGAAAACGCTGAAGACCTCCCTACTACAGTATATCAAATCTTATCAACTGCCTTCTTCAAGAATACCAGTTGTGGCTTGAGCAAAACCAGTGATATGAAGGCGAAATATTGGCCAGAATGAACCTGGATATGACAAAATTGAGAAGGAACCAATCAGCCAAATTGTACACCATCAAAACTAAACACAACTGAACGTTTGCTTTCATGAACCAAACAGGAAACCTATAAGCCACAACTTTAGGAGAGGGTGAAAATAATTGCATTCAGCACGCCATCCCCAAAAGGAAGTTCAATTATACAACAAAATTAACCAAAGAATATAAAAAAGTCAATCTCCTTGAATTGAGCAAATCAGATGCAAAAAGAGATCAACGAACATATCTTCCAGACGTTGAGAAGACCAACCTTGAAACGAAACCAAAAATCACAATTTCTCCTAAACCTTTTGGAAGGAAATAGGGTAAAAATCAAGTACACGAGCCACTACCAATCCGGAGAAACAGAAACACAAAAACCAAAAAAAAAAACCATAGCCATGGAAACAGAATCCCAGATCTGGAGCATAAACACCGACAGAACGAGATAATGGCAACATAAATCCACACATTCGACATTCCACAATCAAATTCATCCTCCACATCGCAATCAACCTTCGGAAAACCCCTCAACAAACCGCCATACGAAAACAGAAGACAATTCAGAAATCAGACACCGCCGAAGACGGAAAAGAGAGGAAAATTTTCACCTGCGAACGCGAACGAGAGGCGAGTGAAAAAGCAGAAAGTAGGAAAACCGTGAGATTCCCCGGGTTCACGATGGTTCTTCGTCTGCTTGTGCTTCTTCTTCGTGTTGTCGTTGTTAGGGCTTACTGGCAGAAACTTCAAATTTTGTTCCGTCGTATTTTAACAAGAAAGAGGAAATCATTTAAATTATTATTTTTTTCTTAGGATTTCATTTTCCTTGCTGTCAATAAATCAACAAATACAAACGGCCTACTACTTCAAAAGACTTTTCTACCCTTTAGAGAAATAGTAGTATCTCCTCAACTGATTCTAGATGATTGTTTTTTTGGTCGAAGTGATTCTAGATGATTCTCATGTAGAGGCATGTGTACTCTTTTTATTTGTTCTGTTGTTACTCTATATATATAGCCTTGTACAATGTACACATACATAAATGAAATGAGAAAGAATCTTTTTACTACATCTTCTTAAGTTCAAGAACGGTATCAGAAAGAACGGGTTCGGTTTGACTCCAACTTTCGGGTTGACTCCAACTTTCCTAGTAAATTCGAAAAAAGTATATAGCTAAAAGAGAATGATACGTTACTAACTCATATAGAATCACTTCGACCGGACTAGTTATAAAGAGATTGAGAACGTTAGACACAAAAAAAAAACCAAAAAGAGAATGATACGTTACTAACTCATATAGATCTGTTGTTACTCTATATATAGCCTTGTACTCATAAAAATCGAAACACAAATCAAATCGGGCTAGTTATAAAGAGATTGAGAATGTTAGACACACAAAAAAAAACCAAAAAATAGTCAAGTATTAATTGGCCCGTAGAAACTTCCAATGTTGTTATTGTCGTATTTTAATAAGAAAGATGAAAGCAATTTAAATTAATATTATTTATCTATTTTCCTTGGGATTTGATTTTTCCTCACATTTAACAAGTAGACTTGTTGATTGGGAGGTCAATATACTATGAAATCAAAACGGTCAGCTTCTCATCTCAAAGTTTTAGTTTCTGAGATATTTAATAGTGTCGTTTTGCACATGTGAGACATAAAACTTATTTGTCTTTTCCGAATGTTATGGATGACTTGATATTCTAACAAAATTGTAAATGATTACCAAAAAAAATCATATATTGATTTTTTTTTATTGGGATTTTATTTGATATTTTATTAACCATATAAGACCAAGACCATAAAAAGAATGTTTATTTATAATTTCTTGATCTATAGTACTTTGGCATATCATGTGATAGTGATAATGAATTTTGAACCAAAGGAAAATAACGATAGTGAGGAATCATCGTACGAAATATCGAGTACTTTTATTTACTTAACTAATTGTTTAGTCACATGCTAAAATTGGTCAAAAGTGATAAGAACCACATACACGTACATGTAAATGTTGGTGTTATTTGAGTTAACATTTATGAATGGGGTGAGCTCAAAAAAAAAAACATTTATGAATGGGGTAGGACTTGCAACCCATTCATGAATGCAACTAGAAACTAATTTTGTTGGACTTATTAACTCCATTAGAGACCCAAGTCTTATGGGCACCATCAATGAAATTACCGATAATAATTATTTTTAAGTAGTATTTATGTATAATAATTATTTATAATCAACTACTATGTCTTGTTTCGATCCAAAAAAAACTACCATGTCTTGTTGTCCATCCTACTTTAAGTATCTTTGAGAGATTTTCCTAAGCAACTTATAATCCTTATAGTATTATGTAGTATAGGGATTGTCGGCCTTGAATTATAATTCAATTAACTATTTTCTACTTTAAGTATCTTTGAGAGATTTTCCTAAGCAACTTATAATCCTTATAGTATTATGTAGTATAGGGATTGTCGGCATAGAATTATAATTCAATTAACTATTTTCTCTACTTCCTTTAATAGTTTAGTGGGTTTAAGGTAACTAGCGGTACCCGTCGTGCCATGCACGACTATGACTTATACTTCATATTTTAAAATTATTTTTATTATAAGATATTAATCAGTGAAAACATATAATGAAAATTTTAGGATATGAAAATATTTTTGTTTCTAGACAAAAAAAGTTATTTTTCAGATTTGTACTACTACACGTACCAGATTATAGAGCATATTCTAATTTATGAACATAATAATATATAAGTTAAGTAAAATTTAATAAATATAAATTGATTTAATATCAAAGATAAAAATAATAATTTGGTTAGAAAACGGGCTTTCATTTTAAAATTATTTTTAAAATTTGAATTTTTTAAATTACTTCTCTCATAAATAGATTAAAAGGTAATTAAAAAGATACGGTAATTAGCATGTATCTTTTATAGAGGGAAACTGTAAAGATAGATATTATTGCTTCAAAGATGGATATTATATGAGTAAGAAAAATGATAAAATTAAATACTAGATAATTCAGGGAAATTTTAAAGATAAATATTATGCCTTTAGAGATAGATATTAGATAAGTAAGAAAAATTAAAAATTAAAAAATATATAATTAAGAAAAAATTAAAAATTTTAATAAAGTGGCCCATATACATATATATATAATTGATTTATAATTAATTTAAAATAAAATAGGGCCAAAGTTAACATGGAGGCTCGAAAGGTCTCAATTTTAGTATATATATATATAGATATAGATATAGATATATAGATATATACACAAAGAAAAACATAAAATATGAAAGAGGTAACACAAATCAACGTAAAAGATAGATATTGTTTATAAAAAAATATGGGTATTTTTTATACTTTAATTAACCGGATTTTTTTTCCCTAAATCTTTTATTCAAAAGGATAGATAATAGGTTAAAAAGACACGTTTTAAAGGGTTAAATATTTAACAGGCCGGAGTAGACTATTAATTGACAAAATATATACGTGTGAGAGCGTGACCCATATATAATTTGAAACTTTTGACCAAAAAAAATATAATTTGAAACTATATACAAATTGTCAACTTCAGATATCAAGAACCATATATTTTGATTCGACCAAAAAAAAAGAACCATACATTTTGATACACCTATAAATTAATGTGTTCTCAACATAGTTATTAGTTAGATCCATCTATCAAATTAATGAGAGGTGGCCAATGAAAAGTAGTAAAATACGGTTATCTACAACCAAAAGAAATACGAAAAAATATGGGCATCAACTTTAAAAAAAATAAAAATACGGGATCAGCTGTACCATTAATTAATCAAGTCTTTATCTACGATTTGCATAGACTTAATGACATTACAGGTATTTGGTATGCATTCATTGAGATGGTTACTGGTTACTGGTTACTCGTAACTTTAATGTTTAGATTTGAAACTAATGCATCAACATGATCCACGAATCTTCTTCGATGGACTTCAATCAATTTTAACGTGCATGTCACGATGTGAGCATTGTGTACTATATATTGATGTACACGGTACACATGCATGCAATTATACCGTAAGAAAGATATGCACACCAAACTAAAAAGCTAAATAGTGCTATGATTTTTGAGTTTGAATTATGTATAGTACTGCTACATCCGTTTTGCAATATTTGAGTTGAACACGTCCACTTTTCGTACCTTTTAAGTCAAGTTAAAGATATAGCATGGGAAAGGATAACAAATTTGATATGTTATGGATTAATGTATACAGTATTTTTTAATGTGTTGAAAATGAATATATTTTCACCACGTTTTAAATCTGAAACAAGAAATGTAGTTAAGTGAATAGAAATAAATAAATACTGTGAAGTTAGATTCGAAGCTAAAAACTCAAGTATTATGAAATAAATTGCGTATATTACTATTATAACTAATACATTATGGGTTGAAAGTTGATAGAGCTCGTGACCGACCACACATGTTATATGGTATAAGTACATGCATACACATCGGTGATCGAGTTGAAAGTAAATCAAATCAGTTCAGAATTCAAATTCATGTATGAAAGATGCATGCATGCAAGTCACATATATTTCATAGGTATATATATATATATACAATTTTCATGGAATGGGCTATACGAACGAAAATGAGCCATGCCATATCTTATGTAGCTTAACAAAGTTTGTGAATTAAGCATTTACGTACACGTATTGAAAGCTCAAAGAGATCAATGCTGGTAGCTAAGCTAGGGTTAGGTTAGGGTTTGTTGACCTACAATTAGGCGGTCGTAATCAATGCAAGCTAGCAAGCCTTGTTAAGATTGAGTCGTTATTCGAATCTTAATTACTAACTCAGTTGATAAGCAACGATATTTGTGACTGTAAGAAAATCGTTTTTTAAATATATAGTTGTTGTAAGTTATCCGATTAACTCGATACACTGTGATTTTTCAATTCACCTAGCTAATTTTTATAATTGGGTTATTTAGTACAATGTTCCTTAAAATTTTTGGATTTGTAAATGAGTTTTAATGAATTGGTTGTTAGGTACAAAGGATGGTCGACCAAGCATATTATGGCCCATAGTAATTGTTTCTTTTTCTTTTATAATACAAGAAAAGAAATGACATTATTTTTTAAACCTTATAGAAATGAAAATTTAATAAATGAATTTAACACATCTTCTCATCACGTACATTGCATATGTCATATGTGCATGCAAGATAAATGTAGATTGTAGAGTGATAAAGAGTGCTGTATAGTTTTTCTAATTTGGGCCTTGACCCAATAGTGGCCCAATCCATCAACTTTTTTTGGAAGAGCTTTTTTTTCAAAGAAAGTATAGACCAATATTAGGATTTTTTATCCGGAACCCAAAAAAACAATGAAGCTCAGCAGCTCTCTCCCTCCTTCCCCTCCAACTGACGCCTCTTCTCTCAGTAAGTCAGTAACCCTCTCAATTCCGCCATTAATGGCTTCCTCAAGCCAGTTCTCACAATTCCACGTCATTTATCCTCTCACCTCCGGCTACAGGTTCAATCCGCAGTTCGATTCCGCCCGTGCATTGACATACACAAGGTGTGCAACAGATTCCATCTCTGAGATTTTGCTTTCAATCAAGTTTGACGTCAAGGTCTGATTTGATTTCGATTTTTAGGGCAAGGTGAAGCAGATAGTCGGATCAACGCTCTCGGATTCCATGGACGGCTGTCTCGTTACAAATTTCGAGTCCGCTAAATCAGCTGCGGAGTATGCGAAGATTTACAAGGAGGATGGGCTTACCGGAGGCCATGTTATCATGCTCGGAGCTGATCCTTTGAGCAGAGACGCCGTAATTGAAGCAATTCGAGCTTATCCTGGCTGGTAGATGTTAGGTTTTGGTGATTTCTGTTGATATTTCTATGAATTTGATTGGCATTACTTCCTTTTCTTTGTCTCGCTGACCAGCTTGATTGGAGCCTTACTTGATTATGCCGAGAGAACTGATCTGATTTGCAATAGGGCCATTAGGCGGCTGTATAGGTTGTTTGGTTAATTTGATCTGATATGCTTGAAAATCTTCCATTGTAAATTTGTAATACTGCAACTCAGGGGAGTGATATTGGCTATTTGTGTTTCAATGGTAGCTCTGTGTAGCTTAGGTGATATTATTTTGTATAATACATCTGAACATGGATTTGTTCTGCTCTGCTGAACTTACTGCAGTAGGTTGGTAACATATAGGTGGCCTGCAGGTTGGAGGAGGGATCAATTCTGACAATGCATTGAGTTACCTTCATGAAGGAGCTAGCCATGTTATTGTAACGTCGGTATAATTTTTTGCCCTTGTCTTGTTGCTTCCCATATATGCACATCTCCCTTTGAAACTTGAGAGTACCTGATTTGGTTTTGCGAAAAACTAATCTAGCTGTACCCGGTTGCCTATTGATCGCATATATATGATGGCAGTATGTGTTCAACAATGGGCAAATGGACCTTGACAGGCTCAAGGATCTCGTCCAAAAGGTTGGGAAAAAGAGACTGATACTTGATTTAAGTTGCAGGGGAAGAAGGTAACTATGTCAGCAAGCATGTAATTGATATATCAAGAAATACTGTCATCGATTTCAAAAAATAGTACTAGTTATTTCCTTTACACGTGTAGGAGGGTAAATATGCAGTAGTTACTAATAGATGGCAGAAGTTCAGCGATGTATTTGTTGACAAGAAGACTATGGAGTTTCTTGGCAATTATGCAGATGAATTTTTGGTTCACGGGGTTGACGTCGAAGGCAAAAAGTGAGTAGTTTTCTATTTCTTCTATTTTCAACAGTTTGGCAGGCGATGATTTCCACCTATCTCAACTTGAATTCTTTTGTGTAGGCTTGGGATTGATGAAGAGCTGGTTTCGTTATTGGGTTTATACTCTCCGGTATGTTCAGCTTTCAATTCAAATCTCTGCTAGTGTTATATATTGTTGTAGCAATTAGTTACTTTCTACTGTTGTTACAACATGTCTTTAGATTCCGGTGACTTACGCTGGTGGTGTGACGACAATGGATGATCTGGAGAGGATCAAGTCAGCAGGAAGAGGACGTGTCGATGTGACCGTTGGCAGTGTCTTGGATATTTTCGGTGGCAGCTTACCTTACGATGATATTGTAGCTTGGCATGTGAAGCAGGAGGCCATTTTTAGGATTTCAAATCCTCTGTCCCGTCCCACGTCCCCTTTCCGTGTCCCTCGTTTCTTATTGGTCGAAAGTATGGGTCCCCCCTATATTTTCCATTTAATTCTACCGAAATAAATAACTTCAACCAATAAGAAAGAAGGGGACACGGGAAAGGGACACCAGAAGGGGACGGAGGATTTGGATCCCATTTTTAGTGCTTAGAGTTTCAGGGTTCATGTTGGCTTATGAGTTGTGGAGCACTTTTCTGTACCAGTTATTTTTTGTATTGAAATGTGTAACTTGTTCTGTTTGATGCAGAGTTATCAGATGTACTCTTTTTGATGGTCAGAAAATATGATTTTATTGCTTTATTTTTTTATTTTTTTTCAAATAATTGATAATCTTTTTGAATTCCTATATAAAAAACTAGAGTAACCATCGTAGCAACTTACACAAAGTTGGATGGGAGTAGAGAAACCAACTGAGCTCCAACACCCTTATTTAAGGTAAAACATAACCTATTTAAAATAAAAGATCGGATATTGGCACTAGAAGCATGACTCTGAGCAGCCCGTGTGACCCTAGTCAAAAAATCCAGAGCATCACTTCCCAATTCTCCAAAAGTGGAAAAAGCGAAGGCAATAAAACCATACCCATTTTCAACACATTTGGAGGCATACTTATTCTTCTTTTTTGCGACAGCCCGAGCCACAACAGCCCCAGGGACGAAAGCATCAACACCCACACCAGTGAAGGGAGAAACACCGGTGACATCCAAACAAACGTTTCTACCCCTGTCCCAGCCATAGACAAGGAGATCTGCAGGCCTAAGATCCGTACCTTCATCAGACAAAAATCCTAGGGGCACTTCCTTTTGCACAGCAACACCAGCTTGGGCACATATATCACCCAACACATCCCGGACAAGGTTGTGACGAAACTTGATACCAATATCATTGCCACAATGAACAGCATGATCCCCAAAACAATCCATGATCTTAGAAGAGCAGCAAGGACATGTAAAATCAGCCGGATACAAAGGGATCGCAAGACGATAACATAAAACACACCTAAACTGTCTTGGATGCATCGTTTGACCCAATCCTTCAATTGGAATTGTTCTCAGGAAACTGCTACACATAGGAAGATTATGAAAAAATTTAGTGTAGGGCGTAGGGTTAGGGCGTAGGGTGTCGGCTTCGGTCTGCCGTAGGGCGTCGGCGTCGGCTTCGGTCCGGCGTAGGGCTGGGCGCGGTTGGGATAGGTCCGGCTAGGCGCCTGTGTTCGACGCGCGGTGTGTCCACACGGTTTGGGCTGCGGCGTAGGGTGTCTTCCGCGTGCTTGTGTTCTGCCGTTCTGGTGTTGGCGTTGTCGTCGACGTCGCCCGGTGTTTGCTTCAGTGTGGTTGCGCTGCTGCTGTTGCTTATCAGTGTTGTCCGGTGTTGTGCTGCTGTTGCCCGCGTGCTGTTGCTTCAGTAAGTGTGGTCTGCTGCTGACCGGAGGGTGTGTTACCGTTCTATTGCTTTTGTGTGTTGTTTTGGTCGTGCCTTTTGTGTCCTGCTTGTTGGTTTGGTTGTGCTGCTGCTGTTGGTGTGGTTGTGTTGTTGATCGCCGCTGTTTTGTGTTGCTGCTCGCTGCTGGTTTGGTTTGTGGTGCTGGTTGGTCTGGTTTTCCTTGTTGTTTGTGCGTGCATGCTTTTGTTTTTTTGTGGGTTTTTACTGGTGTTTTGTTCGTTATGTATTTTCAATGCCCTTTCTTTGGGCTTGACAGTTGTAAGAATGGTGGGGGCAAGGGTTTGAAGGCTAGTTCTCTCATCCAACAATTCAAGCTCGTTCATTTTGTCAATGAGGCTTCGATTGAGAGATATAAGTCTCTTATTGGTAATGACGGGAGTGTGTTTTCTGCTTTGGAACATACTCTGCAAGGCCTTCAAATTTGGATGTGTGGAACTTGGTTGCGTACTCATGCTTTCTCTAAGAGCTGCTAGCATGATGATAGTTTTGATGTTTTGGGACCTCGGTGTAGGGGTCATTCCAATGATCCCTTGTTTTTTATTCAAGGTATCTCGCCACCATCGCTTAGTGGTTCTCAAAGTAATAGTTCAAGTAGTGTGGTGGGTTGTGGTGTTGCCTCTTCTTCGTTCTCCTTTAATGTCGAGTTGTTGCATGAGGTTTTATCCGGGAAGTGTCGTACAGTGAAAAGTATCCCAAAGGCCAACCGATTAAGTTTCTCCCGGATTCTTAAGGCAGCTCTTGATAAGGTTGTTGCTTCTCCCCATGACCTTGTCTCTTGGATACTTCTGCTCCTTCTCCCTTTATGCACTCTTAAAGTTATCCGGCCTACTACTGACATCTCGTCTGGGAAGAAGAGGGTTTGTCAAGTTGAAGGTATCGCTCGAGCTATTCGTATTTGGAGAGAACCTGGGGGTCCGGAGATTTTGATTAAAGAGGTTCTCAAGGATGGTGTGAGTAGCTCGCGTTCTTCAGGAGTGGGGGATTTGTTTGTTAAAAAGAAGCATAACTTAGAGGAGTTGAATAAGCGGCAGTGTTTGAGGAAAGTCAGTGATGGACATTTTTCGGCAGCTGTTCGGGTTTTGACTTCGTCTGGGGTTGCGCCCACTAATGTGGAGACCTTTCGTGAATTAGAGAAGAAGCATCCCCATGCGTCGTGTCCTTCCTTACCTCCTTTTGATGCCTCTGTTGAGGCTATTTCGGTCTGTAAGGATGTTGTTTTGGGCCGTATTAGAAGTTTCCCTAAAGGAACTTCTTGTGGGCGGGATGGCTTGCGGGCCCAACACCTTGTTGATGCGCTTGGGCGGGCTGCTGTTGCTGTTGCGGATGATCTTGCCACCTCTGTTTCGGCTGTAGTTAATTTGCTGCTTGCTGGTAAATGTCCTTCTGCTTTGAGTGAGTTTATTGCTAGTGCTCCGCTAACACCTCTGCTCAAGCCTAGTGGTGGTATTCGTCCCATTGCAGTTGGCACGGTTTGGCGGTGACTTGTCTCCAAGGTTGCTGCTATTGTAGTTGGGAAGAACGTTGGAAATTATCTCGAGGATTTCCAATTTGGTGTTGGTGTGCCTAATGGTAGTGAGGCCATTCTTCACGCTGTTAACAGGCTGGTCGAGGCTAAGGGGGGTGTTAGTGGTATGTCTATGCTTTTGGTGGATTTCAGTAATGCCTTTAATTTGATTGACCGTAGCTCCATGCTTAGAGAGGTCCGACTTCGTTGCCCCTCACTCTCTCCTTGGGTTGAATTTTGCTATGGCCGCCCTGCTCGATTATACTATGACGAGTCTTTGTTGTTCTCTAGCCAAGGTGTCCAACAAGGTGATCCCTTGGGGCCGCTATTGTTTGCGCTCACTCTTCATCCCCTTGTTCAGCGGATCAATGCGAAGTGTAACCTGGATTTCGTGGCTTGGTATCTGGATGATGGGACACTTATTGGTGACACGGCGGTGGTCTCAGAAGCTTTGCATCTGATTATTAAGGAAGGGCCTGCTATGGGGTTGCACTTAAACGTTGAAAAAACGGAAATCTTTTGGCTAAATCCGGACCCGAGGTATAGTGATCTCAAGCTCTTTCCTCATAAAATGGATCGTCCTGAGGAGGGGGTCAAGCTCTTGGGTGGTCCGGTCAGTTTGAATGTTGACTTTTGTAGTCGCTTGATCGGAGAGAGGGTTTCGAAGACGGTGTCCCTGATGGAGGCGGTCGCGGGACTTAATGACCCCCAGGTGGGCCTTCTTCTTCTGCGTAATTGTGTTGGTGTTGGGCGATTATATTTCTCTATTCGGACTTGTCCACCCCAGATGCTCGGGTCCGCTCATCTCACTTTTGATCATGCCCTGCGGAAGGTTCTCCAAGAGATTATTGTGGCAGGTGCGGCTGGCTTTGGTGATTGGCAATGGCGTTGTGCCACTTTGCCATTCCGCCTTGGTGGCTTTGGGATCTATATAGCGCACGATGCTTCTGGGTATGCTTTTGTCGCTTCGCGGCTGCAGTCGCTCGACCTCCAGGACAGATTGCTCCACCGTTGTCGTGTTACTGAGTTGGGCCCTGCTTGTGAGTCAGCCTTGAACAGCTTTCAGGACTTGTGTAACTTCGACCCTCGTGACCTTTGTCATGACATACCAGCCCCCCGTTTATGAAAAAATTGGCTACAATGTACTTTGACATGGTGGAGAGAGGTTTAGTGGCTAGCTACAGTCCTAGTGCTCGTGAAAAAACCATCCTTATTAGCAATCAGGCATCGCACTCTTTGGACTTCTTGATTGCTTTATTGTATCAATTTATATTTTCGCAATATTTTTGTTTAATGCATAAAACTTGGTTCAAAAATAGATATTCATATGAAGACGATGAGAATAGCTCTTGTAAATGGAAGAATCAGAGAATTATTTCTTTAAGCGACAAATCTGGAAGAGGTGCGATCAAAAAGAGACCAAAGAAAAGTTGAGCTAAAATATAACCTTGATACTCTCACAATTCAAGTTATCACATCAGTGACATTTACAGTCCACAGAGCATTGATGTAAGAAGGGAGACGATATCATTCTTCCATTCCTTTTCCCAACAGAAATACAAATAAATAATTCTGACCAAAAAAAAACAGAAATACAAATAAATAAAAGAAGCAAAGGTTCATTTGCAAGTAAGCAAACTACCAACAACACTTCAACTTCCAAACCTCTACAAGAAAATCAAAACCTGTATCATCAATAGAACTCAGTTGTTCTCAAATCAAGATGAAGTAGCAGGAGAGGAATGATCAAATGTCGTCGTTCCCACGTGCTGAATCACAAACCCATAAATCTTCCGCTTCAGCTTCTCAATCTTCTCAGCCAAGTCCTTCTTCGACGCCACAACGTCCAACCAATCATTGATTCGCTTCAGCTGAGACAAAAGTGAAGCAATATGCCCACTCTCAATAGACATCCTTCTACTCCCATCATTTTTGCTACATTCTTGGAAAACCCGAAAGCCTGCCTCAAGTGCATCTTCAATAAATCTCAAAAACCAGATTTCCATCTCAGATTGAAGTGTGGATGCAAACTCTACTGATTCTTTCATTCCTTGTCCCCTTGTCCATGATGACCCAATGGATGAATCAAGCTCTGAATAAGAAGATTTCGAATGATTCTTCTTAGGAGGAAGAGACTGTCGCTTTGAGAGACTCCTTTGTAGAGCAGGCGCTGGAATTCGCTCCATGTTTTGGTTTGTTACGAGCGATAAAACTCCGAGATCAGTTGCTAAAGCAGCTTCGACCCATGAAAATGCAGGATTTGATTGATCGGCAGGGGAATTGTTATCAGGTGCGTTGGAAGTGTGACTTAAGCAGACTGATTTGGCAGCTATGGCTGATTGCTTGAGATTTTCGTATATTGATAGAAATCGGTCTATCGTTGGTAGAGGATTTCCAGGTTTGGAAGTAGAGGAAAGATCTGAAAACATGCTGTAAAAAGGACACAAAATGCAATAGAACATCTATAAGATCTCTTATCAATATTTTTTACTAGCTGTGTCAGAAATTAATGACTCTTATCATACCTTAAACTCCTGACTATCGACTCGGTTGCCATGGCTTCTTCCAAGGCTTCAGCTGCAGCAGTAGCAGCCGTCATTTTCCTTTGCATAGCATCCTACAAGCGCAAACAAATCACCAGACCTATTAATCTCAGCACATTTGCTTGTTCTTGAAAATATTTCATGTCAAGATGTCTAGAGTGTGTGCGTGTGGATAAATATACAGTATATAACAATGCAATGGGAACAAGGTAAGTTTGATACTAATAATGGTACTCATTTCGGCTACCAAAAAAGATGAAGTGACTGATTTCTAGTGTTGTTCTTTACCTTTCCAAAACTGGCTAGTTTGGATGAAACTGCATCAAGTGGAATGCTACCATCAGTCCATTTCTTCTCATGAACAGTTATTTTGGTTGATAAACTGGTGAATTTCTCAGGGGTCTCACATTCTTCAGCTGAACTGAACTTTTTCTTCTCACAACTAGAGGTGTCATCCCATGACTCATGAGCACTTGCATCACTTAGACGACGAGATATTGCAGCCTGGGAACAAGTTCATGAAGAAGTTCAGAGATAAATCATATAACAATTGCAAAATGAGGTCTATAGCATAAACTGATTTCAAAACCCAACATGCTATTAGTATGCTAAAACAATGCAAGAATCTACCATTAGAGAATGGTTTTCAGCAAGTACAGACGTTGAATCACATTCACAACAAGCCAAGTGTGATATTCAATCTATCAAATTAACACCAACTATCAAATTGTGCATTCTAATTCTAAACATACCTAAGATACTTAAGTCCACAACAAATAACAAATAGCAGTACTATGAATCAACAAAGAAGTTCCAAATCTTTAAAAAAACTGTGGACGTTGAATCACAGCCAAGAACAGCTCATGAAAAAAGTCAGAAAGAAATCATGTCACAATTACAAAATAAGGTCTACAACATGAACTACTTTCAAGCTCAACTTGCTAGTATTTGTTAGCAGAATGTTTACTAGCAGAAACTTTCAATATTCAAAACCTGTTCGGAATTTGATATTCAAACCCTAAACAAACCTATTCGAAATCAAGGAAAGAATCTGCTAGTACATACTTCTGCCTTCAGCAATTGTTGCATTCAATTCACCAAATTAACACAAACAGAGAACATATTGCAGTCATGAATTACCAAATAAATACCAAAGCATAATTGAAGTAAGCTTCATTCAAACAACTCCCAATGAGTCAGATCATACCTGAGTGCGCAGAAGATCAGCCTTTGATCTAGAGCTAACACTCTTATCGCTCTGCTCGCTAGATCCTCCACCGCCAGAGGGAGTATTATCTTCCCAGTTCTTCCTGCCACTCTTCCCAGATCCTACAAGCGCCTCCGAAACCTTCGCAATCCCGGTAGCTAGGGAAGCCATTTTCTTCTTGCTCGCCGTATCGGAAACCTTAACCCCGCCGGACAATCTCCTCGCCGGCGAGATTGACATCCTCCGCACACTCGGAGAGGCCGGCCTCCTCGCATTCGGCGACGGCTGTCTATACCTCGAAGGCACAACAATGGCCGGTTCCCTAGAGGTCCTCCTGTTTTCCTCCTTGGTAGCGGCCGCCGCCAGGCTGGGGACCACGCACTTAGACGGCACCGGAGAGGCGGATCTCTTCACCCTAGCAACCGCCGGCGAAGGATCTCGTTCCACCGGAGTGACCGACTTCCGTCCGGCTGAAACGGATCTCTGCTTGTTGGACGCCGGAGACGTGAACCTCTGCGCAGGCTTCTTCTCCGGAAGCTTCCGGATCTGGTCGATTTGGTTGGGAGTACTCTCGTTCTCTCTCGGAGCCAAGACCTCTCTTCCCTGGCTCCCTTTCGCTGAATTCTTGCAGGTTTCCACCATCTTCGCCTTGTAATCATTCACAATCTTCCTGCTCTCCTCCGAATTGGAGACCGAGTTCGAGTTATTGGATATGAAGGAGAGGACTGGATCCATCGACTGGTCGGAATCGGATGCCGGCTGGATGACAAAATCGCGGCTGGTGGACGAGATCCGAGCTACGAGAGGGCTAGGGTTTCCAACGAAGGGATGTCGGCCGGCGACGGGGCGTAGGCCGGCGACACGGGGGAGAGGAGGCGAGTCAAAGACGAACCTCTCAGCGTAGACGAACTGGCCGAGCTGGAGGCGGTTGGAGAGGATGAGATCGTTGTCGCGGTCGGAGAGGGAGACGTAGGTGGAGTTGAGGGAGTCGGAGAGTTGGAGGAGGAAGCCGTGGTTGGGCCAGAGGTCGTCGGAGGAGGCCGGAGAGAGGGCGGGGAGGATGCCGGTGACTTGGAGGAGGGCGGAGCGGTGCTCGCCGGCGACTTTTGTGTTGGAGTTCATGGATTGGAGGAGGCGGAGGAGGATTCCTTGGGTGAGAGTCGCCATTGTTCTTGGCTTGTTGGTCTGTAGAGATCTGCGTGTGGGTGGAAAGAAATAGGTTAGAAAAGGAAAGGGAAAGGGGATTCGAGAGAGCCGTTACCAATTCAAAATCTGACGGGCGGTTTTTTCTGTGAGTTTTAATTGAGGCCTCCGAAGTTTGAAATTTTGAATAACGTGGGGACGTGGAACAGTAGTGGAACGGGATCGCGAGTTTGAAGCGATGTGGTGGTGTACTGGTGTGGACGGGCCGTTACGTTTTATTTGGTATTTTATGCTATCAATTCATCATATAGTTATAATCTCATTATAATAAAGTTAACATCTTGGCCAAAAAAAAATAAAGTTAACATAAGTTGGATAACGTTGGCTCAAAAAAAGGTCGACAAAGTATAATAAAACAGATTATTGCTAGAAGGGTGAAAGAATCAGTACCGCCATTCTACCAAAACATAGAATTAGTACCGCCGAATTACACTTACATTTACGATCAAAATGAAATTTTGTAATATGTAGACTGTGTTTGGCCGGAAAAGCTTGTGGTCAAAAAGATGGATTATGTCACCTTTGTTTTGCCACTTTTAAGTTTAAAACAAATACGAATATTGTTCTGTACGTATGAGCTTTGTTTTACCTTCTGAAAAATAATGAACATGTTGATGTCTTGATGATATTTTGTTTACCATTTTGAAAGATTCCAAACCTGATACGGCAAGAGCAGGACAGGTAGTCTCAGGACCGACCCTGGAGGGGTCGAGCACGAACACAACAACAAAAGGACTCTCAGGATCGACCACCGAAGGAGACACACTCTCAGGACCGATCCACACAGGGTCGATCGCGACCCCCCTAAGGGTCGAGCCTGAGAGGATCGTTCGCCCGATTCGGGAGAAGCGGATCCCGAAAAGATACCGGGATTGATTTGTTTGTTTTTAAAACATTATTTATTAGGGTTTTTCATGTTACCGTTTAACGGAATAGTTTTTATCGGTCTTCTCAGGTTTCTTTTAGGGTTATTCTTTCCCCGAGTCGCTTTTTATTGAATCATCCTTGGGCTGTATAAATACCCTACTTTGCTATCAGGGGAATTCATTCAGAAATATCAATTTATTTTCAGCCCTAATTTAGTGTCTCTTAGTTTAGCGTTGGGAACCTGTAGCAGGTTCTTAACAACTGGTGCTTTCATCCCTAAACCACCATGTCTACCGACAACGCCACGCCGGCCTCGTCGGACACCGTCACAGCCGCCATCGCGCCGCTGGCCGCCGACGTCGCCAAACTCACCGATATGATGTTGCAACTAACGAACGATAACCAGCGGACTCGGGCCGACGTCGACGCATTGCGCACGGGCCTGCCCAGCCGTTCGCTGCCGCCAACCGGGTCGGGGGATCCTTCTGCCTCCACCACGTTCTCGGCAAACCCTGGTGTGGGTGCGCTGGCAGGCAGCGTGCCGTTCGGATTGTTCGCCCCCCAGCCTTCGCCGTTCACCGCCGGGCCATCGTTTGGCGTGACTGGGCCGCCCCCGTCATTCGTCGGACAGCCGCCGGGCCTCCACCAGTCGAGCGGCCTCCCTCCACTGCCACAGCCGGGCCTCTCGCCAAACGCAGCCGCGTTTCCGTCCGACTTCGCAGGGCTCCACCCGTTCCCGAACCTCAACGGTGAACAGGTATTCCCGGGACTCCACCCGCAGGGCTTCGCGGCCGGCCAGTATTCCGGCCCCATCACCGCGCTTCCGGGGTGTTCCTTCCCGCCCTCTTATCCCGGCTCCACGTTCGTGCAGTCGGCGTAACCCGGATTCACACCCGAGAATCGCGTAACCATTCGCGCACCACCCGGCCATGACACGATACCCAAGATCCGAGTCGATGCCCCACGGTTCAACGGCTCGGATCCCCAAGGTTGGATCTATCGAATTTAGTCTTTTTTCGATTTTTATCATACTTCCGACTTTGATAGACTTCGTCTTGTTGGCATGTTCATTGATGCACCGGCGTCGGATTGGTACCACTATCAACGTTGGAATAACTTGGGCGAGACTTGGCCGTCATTCTTTCAAGCGGTCCAGCGAAGGTTCGACCCAAGCTTCTATGCGAATTACATCGGCCGTCTTTCGAAGCTTCAGTAGCGTACATCCGTTTACGAGTACCAAGCTGACTTCGAGAAGTTGCTTAACAAGTTCCATGGCGTTCCAGAACCGATCCTCATCGCGTTGTTCACAACCGGCCTCAAACAACCGGTCCAACGAGACGTGTGGTTACGCAACCCAACGACGTTGGCCGAGGCCTTTGGCCTTGAGCAGGAGTTGGCTGCATCGGTCAGTGACTACACCAGCTTCAATTCGGGTGGCAAACGCCAGTGGTACCCCGGCTCCGGCAAGCCGGCATCTCAGCCGAATGGCGCCGCCCCTACATCAACGGCACCATCGACTTCGCCTTCACCGGGAGCGCAAACTCCCGCCTTACCTCCCGGTAATTACTCGAACCTTCCGATTAGACGTCTTTCTAAAGCTGAACGTGATGAGCGTGCTAAGAAAGGTTTGTGTTATAATTGTGACGAGAGGTACACCCGTGGCCACCGCTACACTCCTCGTTTTCTGGCGCTGCTGAGTTGCGACAGTGATGACGATGAGGATTCGGATGACACAGGCGATGAGGTGGCTGTTACAGGGGACGTGTCGAGTATTCATTCTATGGAGGGCCTCCCAAATCCGAGATCACTCCGTTTACAGGGGACTATTCAGAGTAGTTCAGTACAAGTCCTCATAGACGGCGGCAGTTCCCATAATTTTATTCATCCCACCACCGCTGAGAAACTTCAGTTACCTCTTTCTGCTATTACGCCGTTTCACGTCTTTGTGGGCAACGGCGCCTATTTGCTCTGTGCACATCAATGTGCCGCTACAGAGATTGAGCTTCAGGGTCACCGTTTCTCAATTGATCTCTTTGTCTTAGCAGTTCATGGACCGCAGGTTGTACTTGGTGTTTAGTGGTTGCAGACTCTGGGTGTTATTGCGCAGGATTATGCTCAGTTGACGATGAAGTTCTCTTAGCAGGGCCGTAAGGTACTCTTACAGGGCGACAAATCGCCGCCCAAACCGATCTCTATGCACGAGCTGCATTTGTTGTGTGCCGCAGATTCTGTTTCTAAATGCTTTGAGATTGTGCCGGTTCCTGCTACTACTACTCCGTCAACTCCAGCACTTCTTGATGACTTTCCCGCTGACGTGCCACCTGCCATCCGGACAGTTCTAGTACGGCATCAGGCTGTGTTCGCCGTCCCGGACAAACTTCCTCCTTCACGAGCTTGGGACCACCGGATTCACTTACATCCGGGCTCTAAGCCGGTGAATGTTCGGCCCTACAGGTACCCATATTTTCAGAAATCTGAGATTGAGCGGCAGGTTCAATCTATGCTTGACCAGGGGATCATTCGTCAGAGTACTAGCCCGTTTTCTTCTCCCGCCTTACTAGTCAAGAAAAAGGACGGTAGCTTCTGCTTTTGCATTGATTACAGGGCTCTTAATGGGATCACTGTGGCTGGCAAATTTCCTATTCCCACGGAAGAGGAGCTTTTTGATGAGCTTGGCCGAGCGGTGATCTTTACAAAGCTCGACCTACGCTCCGGGTATCACCAAATTCGTATGCACGATTTTGACATATACAAGACCGCGTTCCGGACTCACGACGGGCACTTTGAGTTCTTGGTCATGCGTTTCGGCTTGACAAATGCCCCGTCCACATTCCAGGCAGCCATGAACAGCATTTTTTCACCTTACCGGCGTGAGTTTGTGATAGTGTTCTTTGACGATATTCTCGTCTACAACCCTTCTCTAGAGACGCACCTACAACACCTTGACACGGTCTTACAGGTTTTGCATGCTAATCACTTCTATGTCAAGGATTCAAAATGCTCTTTTGGGACGTCTAAAGTTGACTACCTGGGTCACATTGTTGCCAAGGGCAACCTCATGGCCGACCCGGCCAAATTGGCCGCCATGGCAGAATGGCCAACGCCCCGGTCCGTCAAGCAGCTGCGGGGTTTCTTGGCCTTAACCGGGTACTACAGGAAGTTCATTCGGCATTATGCTCTATTAGCTGCTCCTCTCACAGACCTGCTACAAAAAAGACAAGTTTGCTTGGAACGACGCCGCCCAGGGCGCCTTTGATAGTCTTAAAGCCGCTATGATGAGTCCGCCGATTCTGCAACTTCCGGACTTTGATAAGCAGTTCGTTGTGGAGACTGATGCATCAGATGAGGGCGTCGGCGTTGTGCTCCTACAGGACGACAGACCTCTCTCGTTCTTCAGCAAGAAGCTAGGGCTTCGTAGACGCGGCTCTTCCGCGTATCATAGAGAGCTTTTCGCCATCGTCTCTGCAGTTGAGAAGTGGCGCCAGTACCTTCTTGGCTGGGAGTTCTTGATTCGGAGTGATCAAAAGAGTCTCAAGGAGCTGCTCAATCAGGTAATTCAGACTCCGGATCAATAGTTTTTCATGCGAAAGTTGATGGGTTACAAGTTTCGCATTGAGTATAAATCTGGCGCGAGTAATAGGGTCGCGGATGCTCTGTCCCGCTGTATGATAGAAGATGATGCCAGTCTGAAGCAATTCTACCAGCTGACCGCCCCTCTTCCCGACCTTCTTTGTAAGCTGCGTCAGGAAAACTCCGTCTTACCCGATTTGATTCAGTTGCACAAAGCAACATCGGCAGGCTCCTTGGCTGCGCCCTTCCAGGTCCATGACGGTGTTCTGTACTATGGCCATCGTTTGGTGGTTGGGGCGGCTTCTCCATTGAAAGCCGAAATCTTACAGGAATTCCATTCATCCCCAAGCGCAGGTCACCCAGGTGTGGATAGGACTTTTCGTCGGGTGGCTGATGTCTTTTTCTTGACCGGAATGCGCAAAGACGTTAAACACTTTGTTGATAGCTGTCTCATTTGTCAGTCCACTAAATACAGCACACAGCGCCCAGCCGGACTGCTTTAGCCGTTGCCCGTGCCACAACAGTTATGGGATGAGGTCTCCATGGATTTTATCACAGGGTTGCCCCAATCGAGGGGGTATACCGCTATCTTAGTCGTAGTTGACCGGCTGTCCAAGTACGCACATTTTGGGGCCCTGAGTTCGTCCTACGACGCACAGAAAGTCGCTTCAGTCTTCACTGATATTGTGGTCCGTCACCATGGGATACCGGCGTCCATTCTCTCTGATCGGGATCCCATCTTTCGTTCGGCTTTTTGGACTGAGTTGCACCGCTTGAGCGGAACCAAACTCAAGTATAGTTCGGCCTACCACCCCCAGACGGATGGCCATACAGAGGTCAAGAATCGGGGCTTAGAGCAGTATTTGCGAGCCATTACTCAGGGACGTCCGAACCGTTGGGTTGATTTTCTACCATGGGCGGAATTGGCCTTGAATTCCGCTTTCCATGAGGGCTTGGGTATGTCGCCTTTTAAGGCACTATATGGCAGAGAGGCTCCACCCATTCTGCGGGTGACCGCACCTTCCGGGCCTCCCACGCCGGCTGCCGAGGCAGTACGCGATCGGGAGCAAGTTCTTGAGCTCATACGCGCGAATCTTGTTAAGATGCAACAGCGTATGTCGTCGGCAACCAATAAGAATCGTCGTGATGTTGAGTTTCAAGTGGGGGATCAAGTGCTCTTAAAGCTTCAGCCGTATCGCCAGCATTTAGTGAGCCGCCAGCTATCGGCTAAGCTTGCTCGACGGTTTTACGGTCCTTTTAAGATCATTGAGCGTGTTGACCCAGTGACTTACCGTTTAGAGCTTCCGGCGTCCGCCAAGATTCACAATGTTTTTCATGTCTCCTTACTTCGCCCCTTTGTGTCGAGTGGCTTACAGATCACACCGGCGACACTACCACCGGGGTTTTTGCATGGCCGGCCGATCTCTAGACCCATTCGCGCAGTGGCTTCCCGGCAGGTTATGGTCGACGGCGTCCCTAGTTCCGAGTGGCTCGTTGAGTGGTCGGACGGGGAACCCGCAGCTCAATCATGGGAGCTTGTGGATCAGATTAGGAGGTCATTCCCGGATTTACGGCTTGAGGACAAGCCTGTTCTCATTGGGGAGGAGAATGATACGGCAAGAGCAGGACAGGTAGCCTCAGGACTGACCCTGAAGGGGTCGAGCACGAACACAGCAGCAAAAGGACTCTCAGGATCGACCACCGAAGGAGACACACTCTCAGGACCGACCCACACAGGGTCGATCACGACCCCCCTAAGGGTCGAGCCTGAGAGGATCGTTCGCCCGATTCGGGAGAAGCGGATCCCGAAAAGATACCGGGATTGATTTGTTTGTTTTTTAAAACATTATTTATTAGGATTTTTCATGTTACCGTTTAACGGAATAGCTGTTATCGGTCTTCTCGGGTTTCTTTTAGGGTGATTCTTTCCCCGAGTCGCTTTTTATTGAATCATCCTTGGGCTGTATAAATACCCTGGGGAATTCATTCAGAAATATCAATTTACTTTCAGCCCTAATTTAGTATCTCTTAGTTTAGCGTTGGGAACCTATAGCAGGTTCTTAACAAAACCTCTCATGAGTTATAAGCAAGCAAGCATGAACTGATAGCTAGCTCTCCTTGGAGTGTAACCTAATTGCAAAATGTGTATAAATATTGCTCATTTCATGAATGGTTAAGTCCACCATGGGAAAGACAAAATCACATAACGCATGTACTCTGGAGAAGGCTGGCATTGGCAATGAGCCTACAGGCTGGAAAATTATAGCTTAATTTTGCAATTTGAGGTGCGTTTACACCCAATATTGCATTAGGTTGCAGTCAATTGTGCTTTTAGTTCAAAATAATGCAAGACAATGCATTATCTGGTGCAATCCAATGGCACCTGAAACTATCATTTTTCAACTGATAATCAGGCCACTAACATCCTAGTGCAATTGCAGCAAATTCTAAACAAGGTTTCTTCTACACTAGCATCATCAATATCAGGAAACTGTGGCATCATTCAAAACTCAGTGAGAAGAGTTCAGGATGTTATCTGCAATCAGCATGCAGGAGAAGTGCTGCTAAGTGCTAACAATTACAAATCACAACATAAAAGTTTTAGTATATAGATGAAACTGAGAGAATCAGAAATCCATAGAGAATCAGCATGAGTAGTCTACTGAACAAAAATGTTCAGCATCAAACAAGCTACTATCAGAAAGCATCCTGGTAGCAATAAAAGGACAAGAACCAGAACCATATATGCCTATACAGCTGTGCAAGCGTTTTTCTCAGACAATTATTCAAACAAGTGGAAAGATACGGTGGAATTCATGCTTGGAATACCATTTCTTCAGTCAATTCGTGCGCAATGGCGACGGACAATTCCCTGTGGAGAAGTCAAGACATTCAAATTAGAGAGTTTCATCATAGTCATAGCAAAGTCCCGCCTGAAAAAGGGTGTAGATGAGGCATAAGCTTGAACCCAGCTTCTTGTTTCGGCCCCAGTAGTGAGCTGCTGATCAACAAAGAGAATTCCTCTGTTCTGGAGAAGGCTACGGTAGTAAATGCTTCCAAATTGTTGACCAGGGCCCATATAGTCCATTCTCAGACCCGAATTTTTGGACAAAGAGGCAAACAAGTCATTGTCAGAAGGCTCTGGTGACAGCTGAGTTGTAGGTGGCAGCTGTAGTGTTGAGAATGGTGATTCTGCTGGTGACGAGTTTGAAAATGGAGACAGGGAGGGCTGAGAAGCAGGTGGAATCTCATCGTCCCTGCATACGGATCTCATGTGATCAAGGAAATTAGGATCCACTGAAGGGTCGGGCTTATTCGTGTTTTGAAAGTTGTAGAGGCGGTTGCTGAAGAAACTGCAATGGACCATCCCAATACTATGACCTCCTGCAACAAAGAAGATCATAAGCAAAAATGTCTAAGATGTTCAGGATGTGAACCAAAAGGAGAATCTGCCAATAAAATGTAGCAACTGGAAAACGTAGCATCTCAGTATACTAAGATCAAAATTTCACAATGCTCACCTTAGGCTAACCACTAATACTAAAGTGAAAGGGGAAAGAGTTTAGAGAGAAGATCCTCAGAGTCTCTCAGATAATGTAACAATTACAATGTACAAGCAATTTGCTTTTTATACACAAAATTGAACCACCCAATGAGTAAACAGAATGTAGTAATGTACACATATGGACCTACAGGGACAAATCTTTAAACCAGCTAACTAGTGTAAGAGTGCACTCAATCTAATTCTCAATTACTTAGCAGCATAGGGTATTATATGCAGCACAGAATTAAGTATGCTAATCTAACATCTACATTGTTCTGCAGGAATTCATTTGCACTGAGTATGCTTCTTTTGATGAAAGCACGTGGAAATTTTTAAGAGCAACATACCTAACAGTATGACTGTTTCCCTCTTATCAAAGCCTCTTGACCCAAATTTAGTTAAAGTTGATGACAGATTGTCATCCGGAGCAGGGAGATTGAATAACGCCTCTGTAGCAAATGAAGCATTGCTGTCTCGCCTTCCAGTATGCAACGGATAGAACGGACCACCGGCCTTAATCATAAACAAGGCAAACGCATTGAACATTCAGCATCATTAGCTTAGGCAAATCAGAAAGCAGTGCAAGAACCACACAAATATGAGAGCACAGACAGGGATATACCAAAACAACAGATTCTCTGGCTGCCAAGACAAGAATATCAGCACAAGAAACAATTCCAGGGCAAACTTCTTCTACTTCAGATTTGATGAAGTCCAGAACATCAAAACCTCTCAAGGACTGGTTTGGAATCTGAGTCTTTTCACTGTCACTGTCATTGATTGCGTCCAACAATACTGATGCATCACATCCCTAAAAGCCAGATCAGTCAAACGCAAGTCATATTTCAAAGTAGCAGATTCAATCGAGCGCAGTTCATTATTTCGAAGTAGAATCAACTTCAATCAAACGCACAAAAGAAATCGAAGTCAAAGCAACTCCAAACAAACGCACTTCGATCAGATTTCGCAAGCAGTTTGGAGCATTTCAAAGCAGCAAAATCGCTCAAACGCATACAGATTTCAAAACGAAAGCAGCTCCGATCAAATCAAAAGCAAATCAACCAGATTTTACAAACAGTTTTCAAAAGATCAAGCAACAGGCATCAAAATTCCAGGCAAAGAAAACGGAAAAACACCTGGATGAAGCAATCATGGAACACAAGGCGCAAGAGCGCAGGAGCAATATCAGGCTGAACGGCATGGATCCTCCGAACACTGTCGCGAATGATTTTCTCCGCCTGGGGGCAAGATCTTTGATAGTAATCGTACTTGAGCGAGCTCGAAGCAGCGTCGTCCTCTTGTGGAACGCAGATACCGCAAAGAAGGACGAAAACGAGAACCAGAAAGTTGAGTTTTCTCATCTCCATGTTGAGAAATCGATCGCAAATTCTCCGTAGAAAACCCTAGCTCTGCTCTAGAGTATCTGGATTGTTCTTGAAATTGGGGGGGACGGAGAAAGAGAGAGAGCAAGTGGGGAAGAGGCGGGAAAACGAGTGCGAAGGTTACGCTTTGTTGTAATGAACTGATCAGGATTCAGGCGTGGGCAATTTTTTCCTTTTTTTTGGGAAATTCCGCAAAAATTTGGAAAACTCTACCACGTCATCAGAAGTTGACTTTTTGACTGAAAGGCTAGACTTGAATAAGATCGGGTTGGCCCGTATGTGAAGTACAGCGGGCCGAAAAGTTTATAAAGGTTGGGCCCATTAGTTCAGCCCAAACTTTATTACATGTTTGTTCGTATGAGCCAAAATTTTGTACACTATAATGTACTCCCTCCGTCCCTATATGTATGTCCATAAAACACAATTTTGCGTAAATTAAGAAAATGTGTAAGAGGTATTTGATGGAGTAATATGAGTGGTTGAAATGAAGAAGGTGAAAATGGGTTAAGATTAAAAAATGGACCAAAATAGAGGTTGAGAAATTTAGCTCAAAAAAATTAATCCAAATATACCTTATATGGGTGTTTTCTTAATGGAAAAAATTCAATAAGTATGAATATTAAAAAAAATTATGGAAATATTGTTTATTTTTGGGTTTATGAGAGTTTATTTGTAATGTATTTGATGGAGATGATTGGATAGAGAGAGAAATGGGGAAGAAAATTAAGTAAAAAGTAGATTATATAAGGGTAAAAGTGTAAAAAAAATAGTGATATAAATGGAAAGAATAGAATTGTGGACAAACATTCCGGGACGACGAAAACGGAAAGATGGACAAACATAAAGGGACGGAGGGAGTAGTACATATTACTGCTTTGTAATAAAAGGTCTATAAAACTCGACCAAAAAAAAGTCTGTAAAAAAAATCGGGGGATTAATAAAGTTTGGAGTGGACCTTGTTAAAGAGGATATTTGAAAACCTTAAGTTGGCGTAGTGATGTAAGATCATGTAGCGTTCACGTGAAAAGAGAGAAAAACTTATTTTGCGAAAATTTTGGTCTTCAATTTTTCTTGTGTGCTCTCTTAGGTTAATGACAAATATGAACCATGAATAGAGATTAGTTTTCGATTTATATAAATCGGAGGACATCCTGTGTCTCAATTGATTAAAGTTTTCTCTATTGTTCATTTTCCCTAGGTATACAAGCAGTGGCGGAACCAGAAATTTGTTTCAGAGGGGGCTAAATATAAAAATATACTGAAATTACATAAATTTGTTATGGGCGGTTCAACACTAGATACGATCGGAACACTTGATATTCAACATTTGTAAATGAACCGAGCCATTCAAGAGATACTCGACATTCTGCTCGGTAAAAATTCGTTCGTGTTCGGCTCGATTTGTAAACGAGGTGAGCCCAAATAGGTCGAAAAAATAAACGAGCCAAACACGAACTCATGAAAACTCAATTCGTTTGTTCATGAACAAGCTCGACTATATGCTCGTGAACAAGCTCGTCCAAATATTCATAAACAATCTAAAAATATATATAATATTGTTATACATTTTCTAGTAAGTTGTTAATTTTTTTTAGTAAACTATTTTTCCTAACCCTAAATATCATGAACACATATTTATTTCGTTTTTTTACCTAATTTGTAAAAGATGTAACCTAATTTTTTGTATGTCCTTGATTAGTTTGCTCGCGAACAAACTAGATGAGTTGTTCGCGAACCAAGCTCGAACTCGATAAACACTTAGGCGAAACGAGCCCAAACAAAATATTGAACTCGAAGCAAGCTTAAATTGGAATCTGGGTCGTATCGAGTGAACCAAAATTGATATTATTCAATTCGGTAACAAATTTCGGTTTAGATCGGTTTTCTTTTTCGATTTAGTTCAAATTTTTTGAAGGGAAAAACCTTTTACTGATCTAACCGAGAGGTTGAACCCGTGGTCTTATTTTCCTATTCCACACTTGAGATATCGTTCCTCACCCTAACCCAACTAACATGCCAACTTCTATTTAAAAGTACTTAAATATAAACATAGATCTATAATTATATGGTTGTAATTTTGAAAATCATAACCATGGTTTTCAGGGAACTGAAAATAAAATGGGATAAGGGTTCTCCTTTACTAGAAGGATTTACCTTAGTTAAATGAGTTGCCTAGATCTCTGCCATGTGCTCATTGTGCGTGCCCGATGCCACGGAATGTCAAACATTTTTCTGTCCCAAATCTTGAATTTGATTTTCTTCAGAGATTCTATTCCCACCACAATGATAAAAAGAAAAGTTATTGGTACCACATTTTATTAAAGTTTTTAAGATAAGTACCCTTCCAATAATCTAGACCATTCACTATTAGCAACCTCTATGAGGGCAAATAAAATAACATGTTCATAAATTTGTCATTTCATATATATATTTGACTCGCGTTTGCGATGGGTCGATTCATTCACTTTCAATAAATCTATCTACATAATATATATATATATATAATAATTTTGGGGAACGAGAAATTTTTACTGCTTTGATAATAGTGTAAGGAATCGAATCGGCTGGAGATAGCGTGAATTCACCGAAATGCATACATGTCGTTTTCTGGTATAAAACACTTAGATCGATATAATGAAAGATGATGATGCAAATCCTTGACCAAATAACTTTGAATCGTCAACACTTATCAACTAGATAGGTTAGCAAGGATTGTAAGACATGGAGCCATTCTTGATTATTGCTTGGGGTTAGCTATATATCCTAAGCCAAAACAAGGTACATGATTGATGTAGTTTATTTGTCACTGGGATACATTATAGTTTTTGCTAAGAAGTACTTTTTCTTAAAAAGCATACTTTAATTGTCTCGAAATACAATAAATTTAGTTATATTTTGCTAATTTCAAGGTGAAAAAAGTATAATTTTTTAGAAAAATACTTTTTCAAAGGAAGTTTAGGAAAGACATAAATTGTAAGAAGACGAATTTCATGTGTAATTGATGATGATTGATTTTATAGAACCTTATTGTATGTCGACATTCCATATTTCTTGATTTGCCCCCTCAAACCCGCCAAAAGCCATAAATAGTTCATCCTTTACCGCTCAACCTACCAAAGTTGGTCGATCCGATGGTTATATATAACCAAAGTTTCATTGGGTTTGTATATAAATATGACAAAAAAAAAAGATTACAAATTAAAATAGAGCCTTATAAATAACCATACACATTACTGATTGAATCAGTAAAATTCAAAATGCAACCATTAACATGATATTGCTATAGATGTAACATAAAATCCCATTATTTGATTTAGTTTTTTTTTTTGATAAGGAAAGGAATTAGGCTAGGCCTATTACAGGAGAAAAGACACTATCCTAGAGCATCCTTACGGATGAGGTCTAGAAGACCTAGATCAGAACAAACAAGCGAAGTCGAGACGCAACGAAAGGAGTTGGCGATGAAGTCAGCAGCAACATTAGCTTCTCTAGGAACATGAGAGATGGACCAACTCTGGAAATTCCTAAGCAGCTCATGAATATCCGCCCGAATCATCTCAACCTCCCACGGGCAGCTTCTGCTCCCCAAAACCGCATTGACGACTTGCAGGTTGTCACCTTCAATAACCAGACGGGGAATGCCACGATCAATGGCCTCCAAAATCCCCTGTCGGAGCGCGAAAGCCTCCGAGAAAATCACAGAGCGTTTACCAATGAACCCTCCGTCAATAGATATGGGCGCTCCAGAAGCATCCCTGCAAATAAACCCAAATGAGGCAACACCAAACGAGTTAACAACCCCATCAAAGTTGAGTTTGATGTAGTTTGGTGGAGGTTTGCTCCATTTCACCCTTTTTCTCTTTTTCTGGCATTTGTTCTTTTCTCCTTGTTCTGGAAGATTGGCTTGTCCCCATTCACCTTTCTGTTTTTTGTAGAAAGCTTCCACTACCATTGGGGTTATATTTGATTGGTTGTCCGAGTCGAATGTTAGTTTATTCCTAAAGAACCTTATGCTCCACCATATTCCAACTAGGTCTTCGAATTCTTTCAAGTTTGTCTTGGATTTTATTTCTTCTATAATTTCTATTGGTTTTTTATTATCTGGATTTATGCTTCCAATAATTCTGGATGTATTACTATTGACGGATTTACTTATAACTTCAATTGCCATCTGGCATTTCATAAAGAGGTGGTATGAGTCTTCATGCGTGTTCGAGCAAAAAACGCATCCCTGAGGGACTCCAATGTGATTTGCAGCAAGTCTAGCTTTTGAAGGTAAGCCATTCCGGCAAATTTTCCATAGGAAGTTTTTTGATTTAATTATCAAACACTTCATTTGTTCACTTTATAATATGCATAAACTCGAAATTAGGTTAACACGTTGGCTATACATGTAGCATCATTACTATGGTAGTGGTGAACGTAGTCAAGATTTTGTGCGAAAAAGGACCACAATCACACACAATGGTTGTGGTGAGCTTGACCATTCGATCTGCATAGAAAAAGGATCACGACCACAATGGTTGTGGTGTGAAAACAATTATCCTAGATCACAAGTTTGAAAGTAAATTAGCCTCGAATACACGTTGTTAGTTTGCTCCTCCTATTGTCAATCTATTTTAGGACACAACCTCATTATTCGCTACAAATGATGCGCATATACACCTTGATAGACGTGTTGACCCTAAGCGCTATATTATCTCACTAACTTTCACACGTGGTGACCTCATTCGAGATCCTACAAAGAAAAAAGACCATCACTACAGTGGCTAAGGTTGCGCCTAACGACGCTTAGATTTAGCAAGGCGGCTAAAACGGGTTTTCGGCATGGGATCCTCTGTCCCCTCTTGGTGTCCCTTCCTTGTGTTGTGTCCCCTTCAATTTGATTGGTTAATCTATCTAATTTTATTAAAACAAAATCAATTTTAGTTTAGATAAAGGGGATGTGAACCAATAGGATTCAAGGGACACAAGGAAGGGACACCAAGAGGGGACAGAGGATCTTCACCGGCTAAAACGCGGTTCAACGGGCGCCCATCATTGGCCCATGCTACATTCAAACAAGGCAGTGATTTTGGTGGGTCAGGAGGATTATTGATTTATCATTGACAACTTGATATTGAATTTTGGCCCAGACTCCAATACCAAATAATGCCTGTATCAAGTATGCATTAAAAAAAACATGCAAAAATCTCACCTACACAATTCTCTCATCTGCCATTTTTAGAAAGTCATGTGCCCGTATGGAGGCAGTCAGGCAGCTCAATTAATTTATTGGCATCTTATTCTTGTCAATTTTCACAATAACTTTCTTTTTTGCAAGATACCATGGCATGGATGGCTTCAATATAAATACCCTTTCAATCTTCAACACACTAGCAAGTCTAGCATCAATGTAGCCTCAACTTACTTGTCTAGGAGCATTACATGAGGGTGTGAGAGGGGATTTCAGCCAAGGATGACTTGCCGGCGTGTCGCGAATGAGTGCACTCGTGCACATACGGAATCATAACCGGCGAGTTGTCCTTGGCTACACTCGGCTCTCTCACTTTCATGCTATGCTCTTTCTAGACTGACCACCTCTATTATAATGAAGTAAGGTGTATGAGGTAGTTCAAAATTTTTCTTCGAAAATTTATTTGTTTATTTGGTTTTTTTTATAGTTTTTACTCGGAAATTCTTCGTTGGTTTGCAAATTTTGAGTTGATTGTTTCTATAGTTTTGCGTTAGTACATTTGATGATCGTTGGATTAGACTCGATAAGTTTTATAAAGCCTGGTTAGAGCCAATTAATTCTTTATTTTTACCGACCACTTTGTTGATCTTAATTTGGCCATCCCTAGACCCTAGTGTATCTCCTTAATTACTTTTTTTTTTATATGTTCATATATATATATATTTACATTATCCATCGTCTTTTCCCATTCAATGCATTATAAATGAACAAGTAATACTTAGATTACATGATGCAACCGTGTAATACAAATGAGCAATCCACCTTTGAATGGACATCGATTTCTCAATGAGCAATTACCCAAATGGAACATATAATTAATAAGGTATCTTTGTCGACCTATGAACAATTAGCTTTATAGGAATTGGCTTGCGTTATTTAATATGATACTATCAATCTAGTGCTATATATGTTGTGAAGTGTGAACCTTTAGAATTTGAGTACTAACTAGTGAGAATGTGATCATTACTTATTGTCAGAGATGAAAAAGTTTAGAGGTGAATATGACAAGATGATGATGTTTGAAACTTCAGCAAAAACAGAAAGAAAAAAAAAAGATGATGTCGGTATGAAGCATTGAGAGATCATGAGACAATCTAACCAAGATAATTACACCAAAAACCTCATTTCATGTGTAATTTCCACCAAAGAATGTGAGGAACACTTAAACCTGGACAAAAGCGGATTTGGGCTAGATTCGAGTCGGCAAGCTAGTCGAGACTTGCTCAGGGATTTGGGCTAGATTCGAGTCGGGCAAGCTAGTCAAGACTTGTTCAGGTCCGACTGATGAGCTTAGATTCGAGACGGGCAAGCTAGTCTAGACTAGTTTAGGTCCAACTGATGAGCTCAATGTAAAGGCGCGAGAGCTCTGGAACAAAGAAACTAGAAACTGATTTGTGAAATTAGGTTTAAGAGATCCTTACAATACCAATGGATAGCTAGGACTCTTGTAAGTTTACTTATTCAATGAAACTACGTATTCATTCAAAAAAACGTTGCTTATAACATTAATGATGTTCATGTTAGCTATTGCTCATAAGATCTCGTAATGATGTATGGCAAACACATCCTTGAAGTGGGAGACAAGGACCATTTTAATTCAACATGATAATTACCAACCTGATATGTGATCAAGACAAGGACCATTTCAATTCAACATTATTTGATTATTAGCATATCAAAAAATCAATTTATGTTGAGTTTTCAGGATATGAACTTAGCAATCCAAATTCCAAACAAGTTCACAGCTTCCATAGTTTGTAACAGCTAAATTCCCTCTCCTGGTATCAACAACTTCCGGAAAAACAACTCCCCAGTAAAAAAGACAATAGGCTATGCCTGCACCTTTTTCTAAAAGCTACCTCAAAATAAGGCATTAAACCCGAACCGACTTCTAGTTTAAAAGCAACTGCTCATACCTTCTTCATTGTCATGTAGGCATTAAATAGCATGAATCATTCAGCGTATTCATAATTTCCATCATCATCGTCAAAGTCGACTTCACTGTCACCTGAACCGCTGAGGAGAGACAAGAACACCAGAACGGCAATCACTTGAGCTGCCACGAAGTATTTTGCACGCCTTCTGAACTTTTTTTCTTCCTCTGACCTTTCCCTCTTAGGCTGTTTCTTGGGCTTTGAGCCTGGTTAAACGGCGTTGACAAAAAGTTCAGTATGTGCAACTTTAAAGTTTCATAAAGAACATATCAGTACTAATGTTCAGCTGTTCATCTTAAGTCCATTTTGAAAATCCAAATCAAAAATTAGAGGCAGGAAAATGTATAAGTTATGTACTGCTTTTCTTTCCATCAATCTACAAGTTTCACCATCACATTCATACTTTGCAGAGAGATGGGTATTATTATTTATTATCAAAATTTTGATTGTCGAGAGCAACAAGTACATGAACATTAGAACAAAGGGTATGTAATAATGTTCATGTAATTATTGGGTTCATTATCTATTTCTTCCTTTCCTTATCAAAGTAAACTTCTGTGTCTCTCTGTTTCCACATTCTTCAAATTTTATGACTATTTTCTAATAAGTCCTAGCAGGCGAAGTTTAATAATGTTTCAGTTGAGCAACTTATTCAAATTTCAAAGGTGATGTAGATAAATAAGAGTGAATGTAAGCATCTTACTCCAATTTGAAAATCCTCCTTGCTTGGGCATAGAAGATGAAGAAGGGTCTGCCTTCGGCAATGGCGCACTTGATGATGATGAAGACTCACCCTCCACCAGTTCTGCGCTATGTTTTTCTGTGTACTTGACAAGATTGCCATATTGTAATAGCTTGCTCCTTAGTGTTGAGGTTTCCTAGAATAATACAGATAACAATCAATGATTACTGTAGCTTTTTAGAGCTCAAATTTTGGGGGTGTGGAGATAGAGACATTACAATAGCAGCTTAATACACAGAGCTCTATTTAAGCATATTTCAAGCACTAATAGTTCCCAAGCTTTAATATGGGCATAGAAAAAATGACACAATTTATCTCACTGTGACTGAGCATTGTCATCAGTGCTTTGTCAATATCATAAACAGGACGATTTAACAAATGACACAATTTACATCAAAATCCTAGTTTTATCAAATAGATCAGTGACTCACAGGTAAGGCTTGCAAAGTAAAGAGGGCCTGTCCAAGGAAGATCGCATCTAAACTTGTTGCCCTGCATAATCATTATAGCACGAATTTAGCACCAGAACACGTCTTCCAAATCAATATTTACAAACATAAACAATTATCTTGTCAAATTGCAAAAAACTTCATCTTGAATGAATGACATCAAGAACTCAGACATCAAAGAAGGCCACCTTTCCCCGTAAAGAAATGATTCATCTCCTAATAGAGTTGAAAGAGCTTTATATGCTGCATTCGCTCTTCCATAAATCTGTCAAGATTTAAGCAGTTATGGTGAGAAGTTGTGATAGCTAATAGCAAATCACATTCTTATGCCAGTATATCATGCAGAAGACAACACCAAAAGCAAATGAGGAATGCAGAATCACAAAATTGAACCTAATTCAGATAAGATAACCAAACGTAGAAATTAAAACTACTACTGCATTGAGAAAACCAAACCTCAGTTTCTCTCTTGTCAGCATTTTCTTTTGTAATCCCAAGAAGCTGCTTCACTTCATAAACCTGTTTAAGGTGTAGAACCTTTCCAATAGGCCATGGGAGATCAGAATAATATACTTTATGTGCAGAAGTCCCTTCAACACCTAACCAAAGTTCATAGAGAACCGCCTCTTTGAGCCAGGATTCAACCATAGCTTTCATTGCTACCCACTCAGGTATAGTTTGAACAGTAGAATCCAGATCAACAATCCCATCTTCTTTCAATCCCTCTATTACCCCACTCTTCTCATTGTTGTAAGCCACATAAGTTCCAGCTTCTACATAAGGAATTTGATCTACAAGACAACATTGATACAAAAAAGGCACCACAAATGTTCAGAACCAACAGCAAATCTCCAAGCATAACATGACAATATAACACAATTAGAGTGGAAAGTCACAAATTCATCAATGTTCAGAGCACCGGGGCTACTCAAATTTACAGGTCATGGAATGAGTGCAGAAAGCAAGCTCATAGTGCAAGATATGCAGACGGAAAAGAATTTCCCAAGCTGATTTCTGAAACAAAGAGCAATGTTCAAATTGATGCAAGCAATGATTCAAATGCTAAGCAAATGCCTAAACGCACACATCAAAATGAAAAGTTCTGAGCAAAATCGGACAGAAAGGGCTAGAGATTGGACCGGAGAAAAACCCTAGAACGGAGATTGATTACCGGAATCGGGATAGACTCCATTGAAGCACAAATCGAAGGGAACGCGGGCGAATTTGAGGTAGAAGTAGACTGGTAAGCAGGAAGGGCAAGCGGTTGGGAGACCGAAACACGGCTTTCTCGCCACCAGAGTCAGCTTTTCGTCGCTCCTTTCCGCCATGGCCAATATCTGTGTTTGACTCTTTTGGTGATGAATTGAACACAGGTGCAAGGCGGAGTCGGGCAAACCTCAACAGGGCTTAAGGGCTTCGGTAGTTCGGTCTACTTTCCAAGACCCTTTCTTTTTACTCACGAAAATTTCTTTACCGTGCCTTCATTTATATTTTTTAAATGAATTACTGACATACTTATTTATATACCATAACATAGAAAATAAAGTCCAAATAAAACAATAAATTTTACTAATTTATAATTTTAAATAGTTCTAAAAAAAGCAAAATATAATCTAGAGATTTCATGTGACTATCTTTATAATAATGTCATTATGACATATTATGGAAATTGCAATGGTCAAACTTCAATTATTATTGCTATTTTTTAATTTAAATATTCTTGGATTTTATCATATAGTTTTCTAATAAAACACAACCTTGTCATTGGTTAAAAAATAGTATTTTCCGATCCAAAAATTAAAACACTCATTAGATTAAATGGAAAAAACATTTCAAATAGAATAATCTTTTTTTTGGTCGAATTAAATAGTTTTGTTTCTAATGATGCCCTTTACGACTAGGTTATACTAGCAGATGGGGTGTTATTTTTTGGATTATAAAATGACATAATTCTTGTATATCATCATATATAAGTAAATTTTATTTATATATTTACTTTTTTACACATCATAAACATATATTAAAATAATTGAGGAAGAATGAAATAAGATAAGATACATTATTTACATTTTATTAATAATTGATACAAATCTTTTGGCATTTAAATTAAATTATGTAAACTAAATTATATAATAAAATCAAAAAGTTTAAATAATAACTCGGATTAATATATTATAATGTTAAAGATATAGATAATATATAATAAGTTAAATAGAAAACCAAATATCTCGTGTATATCTAATTGTTTTTTGAAAAAATAATTGAATACTAAATATATAAATATGTGATGAAAATGTGAACGAATTTTTGTCTTAATTAAGAAATCTATCTTTTTTTCTATAGCGTAATCAATATCCAATATTAGTGATGTATATGGTAAGTATAACATCTACTCTTTTTTTTTTTATTGATTTTTAATATGATATGATAGTAAAAATGTATTTAAAATATTATTTTAATAGAATGAATATTGGTCATAAATATAGTGGTAGAATTTGCTAACATTGATATTTTAAAAAGTACCATAATAAAATTATGAAAAATAATTTAAATTTAATATGACATTGGTTTAAATGGGTAAAATATTAAGATTATGATTTATAAATTATGACAAAAAAATATTTTTTAAATAAAAGGTTTATGATAGATTTATGTATTAATTAAATGTGTATAACAATAAGATAGAGATTTATATATTTCGATAGAATTATTAATTAAACAACTTATAAATGATAAGATAGAACTATATCTTAATTAATTATGTATAAGATTATGATAAAATCAAGATTTAATAAGATAGATTTTTTTAAAAAAGAGGTGATGTGGTGCAATGTGATGACAGAATTTGCTTCCGCTTTAATATATAGTAATAGATAGATATCCACTAGGCCATTTATGACTAATCCACAACCACTCCACAGGACTAGTATCTACTCATGATCAATCGTATATACCAGCAGATGACCCGTACCTTGGGGTGATGTGGCGTAGTATGGTAGTAGAATTTACTTCCGCTTTAGTATATAGTTATAGATAGATAGATACTTAATAAATTATAGTTATAGATACTTAATAAATTATACCTTATGGTGGAGCTTTACCAAATTTTATATAGCATATCAATATAGTACGTGTAAGTGTAGTGTATACGTAGCTCGTGCAAAAGCATCAACGTACGATCAAAAAAATAATCATAATGCATTGAATAATTTAATAATAACACCTAATGAGTAACAAGTGGATCGATACAAATATAATTAACTAACATTAGTAATAAGTCGTATATTGTGCAACCCTTTCTTCTTTCTAAGTAATTCTGAATTGGTTTCTTAGGCCGATGCAAGAGCCCCTTCCTCTGGACTTATGGATCCATGAAGAGTTGCCCCTCAGGCTTTAGGAGGCGGCAACAACCACTTGGAGGCCTCAAGGTAATCTAGCGTAAGGAACTGCTTCGTGTCCGCGGCTGTCAACTTCTTCGCGAATGGAACTCGCTTTGCCATGTCCGCGCCCGGCCCCTTGCATTGGTATTCTCCAAAATACACCGTTCTACATAAAATTTGTAATCGTAAGGGTTACTGTTATTGTATTACGCACATTTGACTTAATTCATAATGGAAAATTGACTAGGCAATATATATATGGCTTACTTTTGTGTATCGGGTTTACGGTTATCGGACCATCCGGGTGGGCCAACGGTCCCACTTAAGGTTGTGTACAAGTACAAAACCTTAGCGGCAGGCATCCAAGATCTTCCTAGGATCGCGTCTTTTCCTTTTCCCGTCACACTTCCGTGGATTATGACATAGGTTCCTGGATCTTGGTCGTTCTTCCTTGCTTGGGCGGTGATGATTGTCGTGGGATCCCCGTCTATCACATGAATCTCGCAATTCTGTATCCATATGCAAATCAATCAATCAATCAATACATACGCATTTGATCATTTAAATAAAAAAATAAAATATATCGCTTTGGTTTTAGGGAGGACTTTTTTTTGTTTACCAAGTAGATTGACCGTGCATCTCCAAAAATGAAATCCACGGTCCCTTCAATGTAACAATCCTTGAAGAAATGTTTCCCGACATCATCACATAGGGTATCCTGATAACCTATCAATCTACAGTTGTAAAACGACGCCTTTTCTCCCGAGACTCGTAAGGCCACAGCTTGCGCTCCCTGTGCCTTGCCATCCGGCTTCGGTGCAGAATTCTACATCGAATGATACAATCAAATGCAACATAGAGAGTTAGCTAGGCTCAAAGAATTAAGGGATCAATGCAATCTTTCAAGTCATACGTACCTTAAAGATTATATTGGACGCGACGAAGTAATCAGACTCGACAATGACACTGGCGCTATCCACGGTGCCATACTTGTTGGCATTGCCATTGAATGCCAAAGTAGGCTTGTTTTTGGCATCACCTAAGAAGGTAATGTAGGGCTTGAACCTTTCAACCTTAATCTTCTCGGTGTATACTCCTGGTCCAATGTCAATAATTGTACGAGCGGTGTTTTGTGTTTTTACACTATTTAAGGCAGCTTGCACGGTTTTAAACTGCCCACTTCCATCTTGTCTCACCTTTATATGCACCGGTTTAGCCTCAGCGGTTTTCAAGTTTGGGTCTAGCCCATTTCTAGAGCTGAAATTGATTCCCCAATTTTACAACTAAGTAAGAAATTAACTCTTTGATCCCAAAAAAAAAAATTACTCATATACGCCTTCAAACATCTAGTCCAAGTGGTTAAATCTCTAAAGGTACTACTCAAAAGTCACCGATTCATATACGATATGTATGCATAGGCTTTTTAAACCTATTTTTGCGTAGGTCAATTTTGTGAAAATTATGGATGAGCTTAGCACGTTGTTTGAAAGTTTTGTATCTTACGGGGGTTATATTTTTCTTTTTACCCTTTCTAGAGCTGAAATTGTTTTTCCAATTTGGCAACTAGTACAAATTAACCCACATACGGTATGTCATACATCGTGTTTTTTTAACCTAGTTTATCGTAGGTCAACTCGGTAAAAAATTACGTAGGGGTTTAGTTGTTTGGAACATGTATATCTTATAGGGTTTGTGTTTTTCTTTTTAGGTAGAACTTGAGTTACAAATACAGATTTTCTATACTAATTCAAAGAAAATGGTGTAAAAATAAATAAATTAAACACTTACCCAGCTGCGGTAATTGTCTGGGAAAACCAGCTATTAATCTTAGACGGATCAGAAGGGATTTCTGTAGCCCAAGAGGTTGGTAAAACCAACACAAGAAGAAAGGATAAAACTATGCCATTCAAGGCATAATTTTCCAAAGCACTCATTATTTATTTATTTATTTATTTTATTATTTATTCAAATGTAGTGTGCAGGGAGGTATTTATAACCGAAGAGGTGAAAATTATTGAGATAAAAATAAGAGTTCATTTGGTGGGTAAGAAGTCCCCATTTTTTCTCTTAGATTTTCCTTTTCAGCATGTGGTTTACAAGTTTTAGTTATTTTTTAATTTTAGTTTTCCTTTGAAAAAATGGTTATTTTTAGTTTGTCCATGTTTGCTACTACATTAATTATTTTCCAATATTCTGTTTTACGGGTTTAAACATGAAACATATAATCATATATATGCATGTTCACATTGCGCTTGTCGTATCAGCTCACTGGTTGAACACTCATGGTAGTACCATGAGGCCTCGGGTTCGAGACTCCAGGACGATGGTTCGAGACTCACCGGCATTATTTTGAAAAATCCTACAAACCAGAACTTTTCAAACATTTATCTACACTTGGCCTTGAATTCAAATTGAGATTTATATTTGGATCACATACTAGAAATTCAAGCAAAACCCTTAATTCTTTCTTCCTTGATCAGTTGATCCACATGAATGTTCAATGTTCATGAACATATATAGTGCTACATAACTAAGCTAGTAATCATACATGTGCCAACCTCGTCCTCCTTGCAAATTGAACTTCTTAAGTCTTCCATACAACATCACTATGATCAAGAGAGCCTTTCCTTGCTTGCTCCATCGCCCCGAAAACCCATATGACATATCATTGCAGGTTTCGTTCAAGTTTAACCTTCGTTTGCAGCTATAACCCATCGAGTATCCAACGTTTCCATACGAGCTACATGTATATAGTGGAGTTAGTATAGTAACATCATTATAAGTTTTTAAAAACTTGATATTATTACTAAGTCGTGACTGAATCATGAATTTCGGTCGATCATTGAAATATTGATTTGAGTCGTCAACTATTTTCTTTTGTGCGTCTATTCTGATCACCTGATCTGGTTTCTTGTAAATAAATTAAAATGTCTCCCTAACAGCTCAAAGAATAAACCCTAACTTAGTAGCTATATGAGGAGGAAAAACCATTATACCTTACAACTTCGACGACGACGTTGAGGACATTGAAGTTGAGAGGATCGTCTCTAAGGCTCGTCCTCTCTGTGATGCAGATGAGGAAGGTGAAGATGAACAAGGTGGAAAGTGGAGAGAATATCAAGCTCATGCAATCCAAAACTTTGTTGTTTCTTTGATATTTTTTGGTTGCATTTTCATCTTCCTTATTCTCCTCCACTATCAAACCCTTTTCTTGATCCTTCCAAGTAGGAATGAAGATGGTGTAGGGTGGAAGATACCTATACATCAATTTTGTTCCACAAGTTAACAACTAGCTTGTGTGCACATATCATGGCAACATTTTTTGTTGCAAGGACAATATTCTAAGAATTAGATTATGTAGGATTTACAAAATTATTTAATATACATATACCCCTTCAACAAAGTGTGAGATATACAACACCTATAATTGCCAAGGTGGGCAATTATTCGAGACTTTAAAAACATGCATAAATGCATGTATGGGGCAATTATATATTCCAATCTGATCGGATGTAGACCGATGATTAATATATAATGGACTCTTTACCATTAAATTTGTGTTTTCTTTTTCTTTTTTGGATTTCATTTTTAAATGCCAACTCTAAATATTATGTAGAGTTAAAGTTAAGTATATTCTTTATTTATTTATTTTGGTTGAAATATATTCTTTATTTATCTAGTAATCGTCAAGATTTTATTAACATGGTTGTATTCTTAATAAGATTTCTTGGGTGATGACTCGATGAGGTCAGATTGACATTAAATTTAACTTAAGTCTAATTGATAGATGACGATATATGTGGTCAATAGACGATCTTCAAAATATCATTTTGTAGAGTTAAAGTTAAGAATATCATTTTTTTTAAACTATCATCTCTTCAAAATATTAGTATAATCTAATAGACTATTGTACTTTGGTATTCTTGGAACAGTTAATTTCCATTCACGATAAGAGTTTCAAAATAAATTGAACTCTATAAATGCTAGCTACTATAATATAATATATGTATGGTTAAAATCTTATGTACCTTAATCGACCAAAAAAAAAAATCTTATGTACCTTAATGCACTCAAAAAAAGAAAGAAAGAATGTTCCGAGCATCGAGACCATGCACATAGCATGGAGAAATAGAATCTGGTGCAGATGCATTCGCGATTGCCCAATTTTCGAATTAATCCCTTCTTTCGACCAAGAAGTAGAGCAGTCCACGTACGATGGCATTCAAGAGTTTTCCTACTCAATTAGGATCGATAATGCCAATTTACCAATTTATGTAATAAAATATAACAATGATTACGGATTATGTGTTCATAGAAGGGCACATACGCGTTGAGCCCGGTTTATAAGCTCAGTGAAATTCTTTCGCACGTCCCCTCAAGTGATAGTTCAGACCGGTATAAGTAAAGTGGTTAGGGGTGGATGTCGTCGATTAACTCGCTAAGTCCACCTCAAACTAGACCGGGTAAGTACTTATAAAACCCAATCAAGCTAGATATAACTGGCCTAGGGACATTGTCCGGACCTGGCCTACACGTGTAATAGACTCTGTTTATATAGTTGGCAACAAGCTAAGTGGGACCAAAAGCTTATATAGTAACCATTTTATCTTCAAATTAATGGGCTGCCCGGGACTAGCTATAGCTTATTCATTCACAAAAATGCATCTTTAAACTAAAAAAAAAGGTACTAAATTTAATTAAGCAAAACGTGGAGGTGTAAGTAATCAAGATAGAGGGTATACTCACATCATAACAATGAAGAGAACGATGATGGCGATTGAAACACTTGACAAATCTACTATTGATTCTCCACTATGTCTAGTGTTCACAGCTTGGAAGAGTGCACTAACCAGCTTCTCATACGAGTTTAGGCCCTCGAGTCCGTCGGACCACCACTCCATGACACAAAAGAGTACAAACTGCGACACTACAAACCCTAGGGCCGTGGCTGCCAACATACAAGTATTGTAAGTGGAAAACAAGTGAGGGCACCTTAATTTCTTGTAGTTGTTCGACATGTAAGTATACTCTTCGCGGTTATGATTCTTCGCAAATGCCCATATCATCAATCGAAGACAACAGGGGAACAGTGTATTTCCCATGAGGATTTGCGGAAGCAAGATCAATAGGAGGCCGGGATTCTTCCTAAAGACCATCATGTTCTCGTTCGTCGGCACGAATCCACAGTTTGCAAATGTAGAGACACTTAGGAATATAGAGAAGGTTGGTATATTAAGACCCTTGGTTTTTAGCATGTCCCGCGCACTTGGGGTTAGACTCGTGTATAGGGAAACCAATGAAGATCCAAGGATAGGAACTAATACGAGGTAGCCCGAGATAATGCGTGATAAAAACTCCATGGCTCGAAGTTTCGTGTTATCAGAGCCATAGATCTTGGGGAGTTGGGCATTACCAATGTTACCAAGCTCAATTAGATCAAATTGGTTACTATTATTACCATTATGAGATGACATACTACTATTAACCTCTCTTATTCTATCTAATGACGACTTTCGCTTTATTCGAAATTGAAGTGAGAGCATAGACATGAAGACCTCACCTCCGACGAACATCAAAACAGTCATGACTAGAAGTTGAGATGTCGAAAAGACCTCCATCTCAACCACGGCCATGCTAGACACAGTTGAGGCAGACACTGAGGTGAAGAAGAGATCGAGATTACCAGGCCTTGAAGAGGCAACAACAGAGCTCCTCATACCGGTCACCTTCAAGGCCACGAATCCGAGGAAGGACACCGCGAGGAAGTAGGAGAGGTGGAACCATATGGGATGAACACAAGCTAGAAAGATGGAGTTAAATAGTTGGAACCATAAGTTACTAGCACATCTAACCAAGAGTTGAGAGAGGGCTAACAAGGAAGGACACACACATTTGAAGACTAAGGTGCGGACACTAAGGTAGAAATGGTGGAGTTGGTTGAAGAGAAAGATGGAAAAGCACCCCATGTTAGGAAGTTTCATGTGGTGGATGTAGTTGATTTGTGAGGAGCAATAATTTGGCATTTGCGAGGCTTTATAATGGGCACACTACGTAGTTTAGTTAAGAATCCGAATCGTCCATATAGATCTATATCCTACTAATATTGTCGTGTCAAGAATCAAGATATCACGCGCCTGGCTGACCACTACTTTTTAGGTTTGTGGTATTTATATTTGTCTACTAGTGGTGTGAGGACAAGTGATTCCGGGTTGCAATTTTGTTGTGTCAAGTAGTTATCAATAACGTGGGTTTTGTATGTACCATAGACAAATTTTACATTATATTTTCATTGTCAAAGTTGAACTATTGATTGGGGAGCTGTTTTCGGAAAAATAGCCTAAACACCTTATTAGATAATATAGTACTTGGTCTAAGCATACTAGCTAAAGAAAGGGTTCAGGATTACGCCTTCAAAAGTAGTATCCAGAGATCAACGGTTCGACTTTGTGGAAAATACCTTCAGAAAGAAAAAAAAAAGGTCAATTTGAGGTCATGAACAAGTCTAGATTGGTCCGTATTACTTACACGCATCAAAATATATAAGCTTATAAAGGTTTGCCCACCTACTAGTTCGGTCCGAATCAAGACTGAACAAGTTTTTGCACAATTCTAATGAGTCGCAATCACTAGCCTCGATCTTGATAGGGCATTGGAACCTCGATCTTGATATTATTTCTTAGGTTTTTATATTTTGAATTGACGGGGCATTTCTTAGGTTTTTATATTTTGAATTGACAAGGCATTGGAACCTCGATCTTGATATTATTTATTCTATTTAATATTATTGTTATTGATAGTACATTATTACACAATATTACTCCATTACCGAAGCAAGGATTTAAATAAAGGCTCTTATAACCCCCTAAAAATGATGTCCCATGGAATAAACATAGTTTGTATAAAATTTGTTAAGGAACAAGCAGTCAATCCGTAACCAGAAACTTAAACATGTAATGGAACAAGTAAGGACACGTTTCTTATAGAAGAACCTTTAGTGAATCAACTAATCCGATCGAGTAAACCTCTACCTCTCATGGAGGATTTTTTAATGTTTTTTCCTTTATACTATTGATAGTAGCTTTATAGATCGTCTAGATACAACACAACATCAACAGTTCCTAGCAATTCTCTCTAATCCTAGAACTTTGATCTTGTCTCTCTTCCCTATATCTAGTAACAACTCTACTCAACAACACAAGTAAAAAAACCTCACTAGATCGACGATCCCAGCTGGACTCATCTTCCTTCCTTCCTCTGTCGAGAACTCGCTTCTCAACAGTTTCGATCACCGGTCTTCAATCTTTGACCGCCGATCTTCCTTGGTCGCCGATCACCTTCTTCTTCCATCTCTTCTTCTCATTTTTGTGGGTTTTTGTGTGTTTGAAGACACAAGTGAACAATAGAAAACTGTTCACTGTTTATAGGCCTAGAGGGAGACCTCTCCTTTTCACTTTCCCAAAGTGTCCTTTCTTTTAGAGTAAATGACAGGTCATTTCATCACTTATTGGATCGCTGTCATGTGTCCCTTTCATCTCTTTTTGTGCTTTTGTGGGATTTCCTCTTTTGGATTGCTAACATGGCATGACTTTTGGATAAGACACAAAAGTAGTTGATTTGGCACGACCTATTGTAGAAATGCCATCCTTGGCTTGTTGCACAAGCTTGGATACGTCAGCCAGCTCTTAGTTGTCATGCACTTCGCTCTTAGCTGACACGCATTAATTCCGTACATTTTCTGGGTTAAGTATATTTCTTGGGCTAAACGTTGTTTCAAACGTATTTCCTGAAACACTTATTTACACAAGTTAGCTCAAATGAGTTTGTCAATCATCAAAACCGAAGATGATGTTGTTCCTTATGATGTTTAAATCATTTCGTCACTACACACTCTTCTTGAGCTAAGCGTTGTTCCAATGATATTTCTATGACTGTTCCAACAAATACATTGGTTAGTTTAGCGCTAATACATAAATTCCATTACCATGCCATGCATACATTTAATTAGATAAAAATGATATAATTTATTAAGTAAACAATTATTAATTATGTGAAATAAATTCTTAGAGGATAAATAATATAACGAAAAAAGAAATACATTTGTTTATGTAAATTAAGCTGAATTGATTATTATTAATCATATACAAAGCGAAGTTTTTTTTTTGCTAGACATATACCAAACAAAGTTTACTAATGAATAGATCGATAAACTATATCCTAAAACTGAATCAAATATACTTTGAGTGGGATTAAATAAGTTGTCGAGTTTAAGATTAAAATAGTACTAGTTATAACCCCCGGGCCTCGCCCGGGACTTTTTCAAATAATTAATTTAAATTTAAATTAATTTAAAATTATCAATTAATTAATTAATGCTTAATCTCATAACTGAAAATTACCCCTTGATATCCTATTAAAAAGAAGAAATCCAGTGCATGAAATGACCAAAGGGAGAATTTAATTTATATTTTATTTAGAAAATCAAAGGGCAAGAATTCATCTCCTATTAAATTCATATTAATTTATAAATTCATAAAATCAAGATATTAAATTCATCTTATATTATTTTATATTGTTTAATGTTGATTTTCTCCTAGAACCAACCCGGGCAAAAATATTATATGAATTCATAGTTTGAACCAACCCCGGTTATGTCATCGTATATTATTCCTATTTATATTTTTGTTCCGGGAAAAACTTGATCTCCTATTTATATTTTGTATTAGGATATATAAATTCATCTCCTATATATATCCTATTAATTTAAATTTTATTTAAATTTTATTTAAATTTTATTTAGAAAATCAAGATAGAATCCATTAGGTAAGATGTAATCTATTAAATCTATTAAATATAAATGGATGAAAAATTAGTATTAAAGTCCCTTATTAAATTAAGGTGGATGATTTTATTTAGAAAATCAAGATAGAAATTATTAGATAAATATCTACGTGTGATCAGTTAAATCTATTTTATATAAATGGAGAGAAAATTTGTATAAAAAGCACTTATTAAATATAGGATGGAAGGTTTATAAAATCATAATGACAAAACTGCCCTTAACTGCTTCAAATTTAGAAGTATACTAGCAGATGACCCGTACCTTGTACGGGAGTGTTATCTATACTACCTATAGTATAAAGCGGAGACAATGTCTTCACAAAAATTTACGCCACGTGTCATTTTTATAATAAAATAATTAGTCGGGTCCTCCTTTATACAAATTAGGTAGTTAGAATCTCGTATAATCTTATCCCATAAAAATTGGTTAAAAGTTATCAAAAATTATGAATTATCCCGAAAATTATGAATTATCACTTACCAAGAATCAGTTATAATCTTCTAATAAGTATTAGTATTTAATAAAACGTGATATTTATTGTAAAGTAATTTTTAAACAAATCCAATTGATTTATATTATGAGTTGATTTACTATTGGTAAAAAAATACTAATCACAATACGAAGATAAACACATATGATCCTATATTTTTAACGTGATCGTTGACATTACAAATCTATATTAAATTGGATTTATAATCACTTTACCCGTACATGGTACGGGGGTTGAACTAGTTAGTTCATCAATTACTTTGTATATGAATTTACTATAACAATTACAAATATTATCATATGCATAGTTGTTTAAAAATGACATTTATCTTTTGGATTACAAAATGATATAGTTCTTGCATATCATCAAATATTTAAATAAAAATAAATTTTATTTATATATTAACTTTTTATACATATACAAACGTATATTGAAATAATCAAGGAGGAATGCTATAAAATAGGATGCATTATCACATATTCTTAAAAATTGTTACAAACCATTTTGCGTTTAAATTACATTGCGTAAACTAAATTGTATAATAAAAATCAATAATTTTAAATAAAACTTCGGATAATTTAGTACTATATTAAAGATATAGATAATATTTAGTACGATAAAATACAAAACCAAATTATCTTGTATATATATGTTATTATGTTGTAAAAATAATTAAATAAGAATTATATAAATATTTAATAAAAAATTAAAGAATCATTATCTTATTTAAGAAATTTATCTTTTCATCTAAATTGTAATTAAGATGTAATTGTTGATACCAGGAACCGTCAACGCGTTAAGAGTACCCCACCAAAACAAAGTATGACAAGGGTAGATTTCCCGAGATGACATCAAACCATAAGCCCTGCGGTCATCGCGATCTAGGGTAACTCCTCAGAAAGCAGAGGTTCGACCCCGGTGGCGACGCTCACCGCGCTCGCCGCCCCGTCCCATCCAGGCAAGTGGGTGGGCGGCAACGTCCCATCAGGGGAGCGGCGGGCGGCAGCGTCCCATCCTGGCTTCCGATTGGCCAGCTCCGCGGCCACCGCCTTAACGGCCAAACATGGAGCGACACGTATCTGGATGGCGTCCGCCCCACATCGGCGCCTCACCCCAGCCCTGCCCGAACGTCCACTATAAATAGCGGGCTCAATGCACTAGAACGGGGATCGAAAACCTCGCGAACCACATATATTAGATCTCGAGCTAAGATCATTGTTGTAGCCCGATACACTTGAGCACGATAAAGATTGTCTGTTTACCCTCACAATTTCACAATCAATACAAAAGCATTCCCGACACTACCTCCATCGCGTCAAGCACTTCAAGCGACCAAACACTTTCTATCTCCCCGTTCGTTGATTCGGTTGAGCTCAAACCTCTTACACTCATCGCGTTACACTACTATCGGTGTTTTCGGACTTCAACATTGGCGCCGTCCGTGGGGAACCTCCTCAAACTAAGAAGACACCGTTTTCAACCGACGCCGAGTGATGGACGCTAACAGCAACAACGCTTACTACGCTGATGGCACGGCCTTTGGGATGCAACCGCCACCGCCGTGGTATTATGGGTCACCACCCGCGATGCGCCAGGCTGCACCCATGCCCGGCTGGAACCCCGGCTTCCAGCAGGGTTTCCAGCCGCAAGCCCCGTTCCAGGGGTATGTGCACGCGCAATACTACCAGGAGTACGCGCCCGCGCAGGAACCTTATATAGAAGAGTACTCAACCACCAACGGGAGCTCGACTGGCCAGGAGGTGGACCAGGACGCCCCCAACGCGTTGTCACCTCCAAACCCCAATTTCCAAGGCTACGCTCCCGCGTACCACTACGGCCAGGGGGCGTATCCCATGCAGCACGGCCAGGGCGCCTACCCGATGCCCCACCAGCCATATGTGCCCGCTTACGCCGCGGGCTACGGGCCGGGCCAAGCGTACCACACCCCCCCTCCAGGGAGCTCGAGCGAGGACATGAGCATGTCACGGGGGCGTTCCGGCTCTCGTCCTCGGTCCGCGCGCTCCGGTTCCTGAAACAACATGATGGTGGATGACCGCGGCACCTCTTATGGGAGCCCCTTCGCCGACTTCATACAAGAGGAGCCCATGCCCAAGGGGTTCCAGAAGCCGTCCACAGCACTACAATTCGACGGCACGAAGGACCCGGGAGAGCATGTCAAGCAGTTCTTCGCGCACATGACGTTCAACACTTATAACGACGCCATGTACTGTCGGGTCTTTCCCTCCACCCTCAAGGCAGCCGGGATGAGATGGTTTACTAACCTCCCGGTGGGTTCCATCAGGTCCTTCAAGGATCTGACGAAGCGCTTCATGTCCCATTTCAGTGGGTCGCGAACTCGTATGAAGACAACAAAGGATCTCATGGGCGTAACGCAAGGAGAGGAGGAGACCCTGGCGGCCTTCTTCACCCGGTTCGTCAACGCGGCGTCGGAGGTGCCTCACCTCAACGACACCTCCGCCCGCGACATGCTGATCCACAACCTCCGCGACGGGACATTCAAGGTCAAGATGTGTGGGAAGACTCTGCACACCTATGAAGATGCGTGCGACGCCATCACCAAACGCGTCTTCGCTGAGGAAGCGGCGGGAAAGCCCACGCAGGACCGCGGCAAAGTGAAGGCCAAGACCACACCAGAGGCCCTCACCGTATCCACCACACCAACGAAGCCTCAGGGTGGGCAGCGCGGCGGCCATAACCGTGGTGGAGGCCGTCGTGGCCGCGGGTATCAGGGATACCGCGGGCCACGCAACAACCGCGGTGGCCACGGTCCGCACGACAACGACCCGTACACCGGGGCTAACACCACGGCCCTCGGGCCCCGCAACAACGGTGGACAGCCGGCACAGGCCAATGCTTTGGCCGGTTCCGCGCCCACGAGAGGGGGGGTCAACCAAAACGATCCCAACCTCTACATCAACACCATCGCTGGGGGTTCTACCCTCGCGGGATCTAGCGGCGGGGAAAGGAAGCGTTATGCTCGCGCTACGACCTCCGGCGGCTCCATCAATAGTTTGGGCGCGTCGGGAATCCCCCATGCCGACATCACCTTCCGACCCGGCGATTCCCGCGAGCTCATCACTCCGCACACAGATCCTCTTGTTGTGCACGCGGTTATCGCCACCAAGATTGTCAAGAGGATCATGGTGGATACGGGAGCGTCGGTGGACATCCTATACTACGACGCGTTCGCACAGCTTGGCATCTCCCCCGCCATGCTCCTGCGTTACGCCGGGAAGCTCACATGCTTCTCCGGCAACGAGGTCGACGTCGCAGGGTTGGTCACCTTGGTCATGACCCTGGGAGACGGCAAAGACGCCCGCCGGACTGAGCCCATCGAGTTCACTGTCGTCCGGCTCCCTTCCATCTACAACGCGATAATGGGACGGACTTCGTTGATGAAGTTCTAGGCTGTCGCGTCCATCTACCACCTAGTCTTGAAGTTTCCCGTAGAGGACCGGGTCGGGGTCGCCCATGGCCAGCAGATTGAGGCACGGAAGTGCTATGAGGCGTCAACCCGCGCTCGCCCTGCCGCGTTTGCAATCGCGGGCGGAGCCGGCGCGGAGTTGGACGTGTGACAGGAGCGTGAGCGCGAGCCCCTCGGTGACTTCGAGAAGGTCGCCATCACCCGCTTCCCCGACGCAGCCGAGAAACTATTTGTCGGGGACTGCATGACCGGGGCGGACGCCGAAAGCCTGCAGGGTCTCCTAGCCCGTTCTCGCGAGGTGTTCGCGTGGACGGCAACGGACCTGAAGGGCGTCCCCCCTGAGGTGGCACTCCACTCGCTTCGCGTGAGCCCGGGGTCCCGACCCATCTGTCAAAGACGCCGAAAGACTAACGAAGAGCGCGCTAGCGCGGCGAATGAGGAGGTTGAGAAGCTCCTGCGCGCCAACTTCATCCGCGAAGTCAAGTATCCTACTTGGCTCTCCAATGTCGTGTTGGTAAAGAAGTTCAACGGGAGATGGCGGATGTGTGTCGACTTCAAGGACCTCAACAAAGCCTGCCCCAAGGACAGCTACCCCCTTCCCTCCATTGATGATCTGGTCGACTCCACCGCCGGCCACACCGCGCTGAGTTTCCTCGACGCCTATTCCGGCTACAATCAAATAGCCATGGACCCTCTGGATCAGGAGTCTACTGCGATCATCACTCAACGCAGGACTTTCTGTTACAGAGTGATGCCCTTCGGTTTGAAGAACGCGGGGGCCACTTTCCAGCGCCTGGTGGATCATGTCTTCCGGAAGCAACTGAAGCGCAGCGTCTCGGCTTACGTCGACGACATTGTGGTCAAAAGCCACAGCGCGCAGGAGCACCTGGCCGATCTGGCCGAGGTTTTCCAAACCCTGCGCGCCCACCGAATGAGCCTAAACCCGGAAAAGTGCGTCTTCAGGGTGAAATCTGGGAAGTTCCTCGGATTCATGATCAGCGCGAGGGGCATAGACGTCAATCCCGCCAAGGTCGCCGCGGTGTTGGAGCTGCGCTCACCAGCTTCACGCAATGAAGTCCAGCGACTGGCGGGTGCAGTAAATTATCTTGGCCGCTTCTGCTCCAGGTTATCGGACCGCGCTCTCCCTTTCTTCTCTTGTCTCAGGAGCATCACCACCTTCACCTGGACAGAGGAGATGGAGAGCGCGTTCCAGGCTCTGAAGGTCTACCTCACCAACCTTCCGACGCTCTCCCCCCCCGTCCCGGGAGAGGATTTGCAGTTGTATATTGCCGTAAGCCAGCATACTGTCAGCGCGGTACTCACCCGCGATTTCAGTTACCCGGTGTACTTCACCAGCAGGGTGCTTCAGCCGGCAGAACAACGATACTCACCCGTTGAGAAGATGTCTCTGGCCGTTGTGGTGGCGGCAAGAAAGTTGCGACCCTACTTCCAAGCGCACCCTATCCAGGTCCTCTCGGACCTCCCTCTGCGCCAGATCTCGCATCAGCCCGCGCTGTCGGGAAGAATGACCAAGTGGGCGGTCGAGTTGTCAAAGTTTGACATCTCGTATCACCCGCGGACCGCGATTAAGGCCTAGGCCCTTGCGGACTTCGTGGTTGAGGTCACCTTCCCCGACACGGACGAGAGCCCCGACGAATGGAAGGTCTTTGTCGACGGCTCACACTGCGACCTAGGGTCGGGTGCGGGGGTGGTCCTTGAGGGACCCTCCTACGCGTCCGAACATGCCCTCAACTTCGGCTTTGAAGCAACCAACAACGAGGCCGAGTATGAGGCAGTGATCGCGGGAATCGAGATGGCCCTATTGGTGGGCGCGCGGAGAATACGGGTGTTCACGGATTCTGAGCTTGTCGCGCGACAGGTCGGTGGCCAGTACGAGTGTACCACGGGTTTTCTGCCCCAATATCGCGCCAAGGTCAAGGTGTTGATCGCGTGCCTCGAGACTTTTGCCATTGAATCCATACCGCGTGCTGCAAATGCCAAGGCCGACGCACTGGCCAAAATGGGTTCGGCCCTCCCGCCTGAGGTCGGCAACAAGGTCACAATCGAGAGGAAAATGCAGCGCGGTGTAACCCAGGCAGTGTTCACGCTGGCCACGGAGGGATGGATGGCCCCCATAGTCCGATACATCCAAACCGGGGAGTTGCCCCAGGACGATGCCATGAGCACACGCAAACTCAAGCTCAGGGCGGCGCGCTACTGCATCGAAGGCGACAAGTTGTATCGTCGCGGCTACGTAGAGCCCAACCTGCTCTGCGTAGACGAGGCCACCGTCTTCGAGGTCCTCGAGGAGGTGCATGAGGGCATATGCGGAGGTCACCCGGACTGGCGGACTCTGGTACACAAGATAGTCCGGATGGGGATCTATTGGCCTACCCTGCGCCGCGATGCGGCGGCATACGTACAAAAGTGTGACAAATGCCAGCGCTACGAAAACATTCAACACGCTCCAGCGCGAGAGCTGCGCGGCTTCCAGCCGGCCTATCCATTCGCGATGTGGGGCATGGACATCCTAGGTCCCTTCCCCAAAGCCTCCGGACAGGTACAGTTCATCCTGGTCCTGGTCGACTACTACACCAAGTGGGTGGAGGCCGAGGCAATGGCACGAATCACAAGCGCAAAGGTATGCGGCTTTCTCTGGAAAAATGTGGTTTGTCGTTTCGGCGTCCCCATCGCGATAATGACAGACCACGGCCCTCAGTTCGACAGTGAGGAGACACGAGACTTTTGCGCAAGTTTGAGCATAGAATTGAGGTTTTCTTCGGTTGCACACCCTCAGTCCAACGGACTGGTGGAGAATGTGAACGCGAGGATACTAGACGACCTCCGCCGCAGGCTGGATGGCGTGCAGGGCCGGTGGGCTGAGCTGTTGCCTCTTGTTTTATGGACAAACCGCACTACGCCGCGCAGGGAAACGGGAGAAACGCCTTTCGCGATGGCCTATGGCAGTGACGCCGTCGTGCCCGTCGAATCCATGTTACCCACGGAGCGAGTCGTGGGGTACGACCAATTCACCAACGATGAAGCACTCAAGGTTGAGATGTACCTTCGCGATGAGCGCCGAGAAGCGGCCGAGCTACGCTCGACCGAATACAAGAGAAGGACCGCAGCATACTACAACAACAGAGTCAGGCCACGCGGTCTCAAGGAGGGCGATTTAGCCCTCCGAAGGACTGAGGGAGGCAAGCTCGACGCAAGGTGGGAAGGACCTTACCTCCTCTCCAAGGAGGTCATCCCGGGGGTTTTCAAGCTCACAAATCCGGCGACGGGGCAAACTCTCGCCAAAACATGGAATGAGGCACGCCTCAAGAAATACTATGTGTAAATAGTCTAGGTTTGTTACCGCGTGGCGGTCGATTGTATTGTCTCTACCCTACCTATGTTTATATGAATAAAACGAGACAACTACCGTACACTGTCCAACAATGAATCAACCGTTACGGAAACCCGAGTTGCCTTCCTCGCTTGGGGTTGTCCGCTAACGCGCGCGATGCGCTTAGGCGCGCTCGAGATGGGTTTCACCCCTCGCGGTCGCAGAATGCCTTAAAACATCAAAAACTCCACAGTCGTTACGGAAACCCGAGTTGCCTTCCTCGCTTGGGGTTGTCCACTAACGCGCGCGATGCGCTTAGGCGCGCTCGAGTTGGGTTTCACCCCTCGCAGTCGCAGAATGCCTTAAAACATCAAAAACTCCACAGTCGTTACGGAAACCCGAGTTGCCTTCCTCGCTTGGGGTTGTCCGCTAACGCGCGCGATGCGCTTAGGCGCGCTCGAGTTGGGTTTCACCCCTCGCAGTCGCAGAATGCCTTAAAACATCAAAAACTCCACAGTCGTTACGGAAACCCGAGTTGCCTTCCTCGCTTGGGGTTGTCCGCTAACGCGCGCGATGCGCTTAGGCGCGCTCGAGTTGGGTTTCACCCCTCGCGGTCGCAGAATGCCTTAAAACATCAAAAACTCCACAGTCGTTACGGAAACCCGAGTTGCCTTCCTCGCTTGGGGTTGTCCGCTAACGCGCGCGATGCGCTTAGGCGCGCTCGAGTTGGGTTTCACCCCTCGCAGTCGCAGAATGCCTTAAAACATCAAAAACTCCACAGTCGTTACGGAAACCCGAGCTGCCTTCCTCGCTTGGGGTTGTCCGCTAACGCGCGCGATGCGCTTAGGCGCGCTCGAGTTGGGTTTCACCCCTCGCGGTTGCAGAATGCCTTAAAACATCAAAAACTCCACAGTCGTTACGGAAACCCGAGCTGCCTTCCTCGCTTGGGGTTGTCCGCTAACGCGCGCGATGCGCTTAAGCGCGCTCGAGTTGGGTTTCACCCCTCGTAGTCGCAGAATGCCTTAAAACATCAAAAACTCCACAGTCGTTACGGAAACCCGAGTTGCCTTCCTCACTTGGGGTTGTCCGCTAAGCGCGCGATGCGCTTAGGCGCGCTCAGGTTGAGTGCGGTCCTAGCACCTAGCTCGACATGGGGTTGGATATTGTGTCACATAAGCCTAGTGTCAAGCGCGGTCCTAGCACCTAGCTCGACATGGGGTTGGATATTGTGTCGCATAAGCCTAGTGTCAAGCGCGGTCCTAGCACCTAGCTCGGCATGGGGTATGGATATTGTGTCACATAAGCCTAGTGTCAAGCGCGGTCCTAGCAACTAGCTCGACATGGGGTTGGATATTGTGTCGCATAAGCCTAGTGTCAAGCGCGGTCCTAGCACCTAGCTCGGCATGGGGTATGGATATTGTGTTACGTAAGCTTAGTGTTGAGTGCGGTCCTAGCAACTAGCTCGGCATGGGGTTGGATACGATAAGTTTTCGCAAAAATCTCCAAATAAAAAAGAGCACATATCATAATCAAAAGGCCGCATGGCGGCAAAAGCAGTTAGGACGCAGTGACCGCGTCAAACATAATTACAGCCGCATCGCGGCCATAAACAGTGTTAAGGCCTCAAAGGCCGAGTGAAACATCAGGTCACAATACAAAAAACAAAAAGAAAAAGAGTAAAAACGTCATTCAGGCATCAGGAGCGTTGGCCGCGAGGTCAGAGGGAGGAGGGTCATCAGGGGTCTTCTCTTTTTCTGGATCGGTGGCAGCAGGAGGTTTCGGGTTGACAAGACCCGCGTCATCTGCATCCACTCCCGGGGGGGGGTTTCGCCACCCCATCCTCCCAGACGACTCCCATTTGGCGATGAAGGTCGGGTGCAAAATACTTCACCTTATACTTTTCACAATACTGGAGAGCGGCCGTAACCGCGCTGAGGGCCTGGACGATCCGCGCGTCGTCAACGCGTTTCTCCATGTACTCTGACGACTCGAGGAAGTCGGGTATCGCGCTCTCCAGCCGTTTGCTGGTTGCTTCCAGCTGTGAGCTCAGCTCCTCGTTTCGCGCTTTATAACCCCCGACCTCCTTCTGCAGCGCCGCGACTTGGGACCTGGCAGACTTAAGCGCCGCGGCATCTTTTTCCGCCTGCGCGCGCAGCTCCTAGAGTGCCGCTTCCGCCTCCTCCTTGGCTTTAGCCGCCGCCTCCTCCCGCTCCTCCTCCTCCACCAAGCGATCAGGGAGGTAGTTTATCCACGAGTTGACCTACGAATCAAAGCATAAGTTACAGATTCGAAGATAGAAACCATGGCAGGTCAACACGAAAAGAGGAGAAGATCGCGTACCATATGGCCGTACTTCTGGCACTCCCCCTAACCTCCTTCGCGTTGAGGGTCTGGAACCATTCCCTCTCCTCCTCATACCCGTACTGGCCGGCCTCAAAGGTACCCCAAGCAGGCCCAAGGCACGCGAAACCCGCCACCTCCGCGACCAATGTCGGCGGCTCCCGGCGCCTGTGGTGATCTGGGCGGGTCCCTTCGAGGGGGAGAGAGGTCGATTCCCAGTGGCGGCCACGTCCCGCCCGGACCTCTTGACCAACACCCCCTCATCGCGAACAACGTCCTCCGCGCTCTTACTCTTGGAGGCCTCCGCCTGCGCCCGTTTTCCTTTGGCATCGGCACGGGCCTTCGCGGTGGCCTCATCCCCCGTTTTCGCGTCTTTCCCCTTGAGGCCTCCAGTCTTGGCGGTGGAGGGAGCCCCAGAAGTGGCAGGAGCCGACTTACCCGAGGTAAGGGCGGCGAACACGTCCATACCTGCAAAACAAGCCATCAGTAATCACAATCAACGCGGTCAAAACACAAGAATAACATACATAAAAGCAAGAAGAAGCCCCGGAAAACAAAAAATACCCTCGCCCGTGTGCGCCCGGGACGCGGTGGCTGACGAGGACTTTTCAACCTCCCGAGGAGGCTCGGGCCTCAGGCTGAGCCCCGCGCGCTCAAGGCGCTCCTGGGTCAGCCACGCCTGCTGCTCCCTCTTGTAGGGCGCAGCAAAAGCTTTCTTCGCCGCGGCGGCTTGTTGCGTGGCACCGCGACTACGCTTGTAGGGACGGAACCTATCAGCAATAAGGGGGCAGAGCATAGCGTCGCCCTCGAAGTCGTGCACAATAAACCATTTTTCCCTCCACCGCGGTCCAACGTTGGAGGGAGTGATAATGAGGTTGCAGTTTGTGAGGCTAAAGTTAACAATGCCTCTTTTATCTGCTTTTATAGTGAGAATCTGTTGCAGATGCCCCGCGGAAGGGGGGTACTTCAGCTCCAAACACCTTATGTGGTACGCCGCGATATAGCTCCAGCAGTTAGGAGCCATCGAGGCGGGGGCGAGCTCGAGGTCGAATAAGAATTGGGACACGTAGGACGGCAGCGGAATCCTAAAGCCCGCGATAAGGCTCGCCGCGTACACCACGTGCCCCGCCTCATAGGCGGCATAGCTGTTACCCCCATCCGAAGGTAACAAGAGCTCCACCCCTTCTGGCCAAGGATACCCCACCGCGATCTCGTCCAACTCCTCGAGGGTAAGGATGGACGCACAACCCTTGGCCAGTGACTCCGGGTTCTCATAGTCAGGCAGGCGCGCAGGCCTAGTTTGACGAAAGCGAGGGACGGCCGCTATTCTATGACCGCGATCCACGCCTGAAGGGCAGGAGTCGCTGGAAAACCCCAAATCCAGGGCACGGAAGCAAAGAGGCTCCTGGAGAAAGGAAAAGAAAAATGATGTGCATAGGAAGAAACAATCATGGAGAAGTATATAACGCGATGAGTACACAGAAAGCAATAGGGTCAATAAGAGAAACGCAGGAAGCTAGTAGAAACAAGGCACGCGGTACCCTAGCACGGTCAGATGTCATTTCGCGATGGGACAGGGAGTCCCATCGAAACAGAAAGCCTAGGGGCGCGCGCGCTGTGTCAGGAGAACATTCCGCCGTTCTCAACACGCTTCCCGAAGGGTCAGCCAGGGCGACGGGGCCTGATGGGACGGATGATCGCGCTAGCCACGTCATCTCCCTTCACCCCAGGCGTAACGTTTCGCCTCCCCTAACCCTACGTCCCTCGGCGACGTTTCGCCTCCCCTAGCCCTGCGCCCCTCGGCGACGTTTCGCCTCCCCAATGGAGGCGTCCGCCGCCCTCCGCCACCCCGAAATCGCGAAAAACCCCGAGCCCCCACCCAGCGAAGCGCTCCCTCAACACAGAAACCACCATGAAACACCGCCGACACCCAGTGGCGGTGTCGCCGCTGGAATTAGGGCAGTTCCCCCAAGTAGCCCGGAAAAACACAGAAGAAAAACGAAAGAAAAGAAGAGAGAGAAAGGGCGGGCGTACCTTGTAGTCACGGAACTGCGAGGGCAGGCTTGGGCGACGGCGACGTCGCTGGCGGGAGAACGGTTTCCGGTGAGAAAGGGGGAGAAGACGAGGACGAGGGCGAGAGCGTTTGGTTTTTCGAAAGTTGAAATGAGGAAGTAAAGAAGACGGAGGCGCGGAATCACTATTTTATCCGGTGTTTGGTGGGCCGCAAAAGTATGGGCTGCAGCCGAAGGGCGGCCCATGAAGCGAGATCGGCCCAAACAAGCTTCTTCGCCACCCTACTCGTCCCGTCACCCACGTCCGCTTGCCCGTCCTCGAAATGACAGCGCGTTCCGCGCACCACGTTTCCGGTTGAGAAGTGCTTTCTTTTTGGACCCGTCCTCGAAGGGGCGATCGAGTCCCGGCCCATGGGGTTGTGTTGATACCAGGAACCGTCAACGCGTTAAGAGTACCCCACCAAAACAAAGTATGACAAGGGTAGATTTCCCGAGATGACATCAAACCATAAGCCCTGCGGTCATCGCGATCTAGGGTAACTCCTCAGAAAGCAGAGGTTCGACCCCGGTGGCGACGCTCACCGCGCTCGCCGCCCCGTCCCATCCAGGCAAGTGGGTGGGCGGCAACGTCCCATCAGGGGAGCGGCGGGCGGCAGCGTCCCATCCTGGCTTCCGATTGGCCAGCTCCGCGGCCACCGCCTTAACGGCCAAACATGGAGCGACACGTATCTGGATGGCGTCCGCCCCACATCGGCGCCTCACCCCAGCCCTGCCCGAACGTCCACTATAAATAGCGGGCTCAATGCACTAGAACGGGGATCGAAAACCTCGCGAACCACATATATTAGATCTCGAGCTAAGATCATTGTTGTAGCCCGATACACCTGAGCGCGATAAAGATTGTCTGTTTACCCTCACAATTTCACAATCAATACAAAAGCATTCCCGACACTACCTCCATCGCGTCAAGCACTTCAAGCGACCAAACACTTTCTATCTCCCCGTTCGTTGATTCGGTTGAGCTCAAACCTCTTACACTCATCGCGTTACACTACTATCGGTGTTTTCGGACTTCAACAGTAATATTAAAGATATATTTATGATAGATAATAACATCTAATCTCTTTACTGAGATTTGAATATGATATGATAATAATAAATATGTTTAATATATTATTTCAGTATAACTAATATTTTGCTTAAACATAGTGCCATTGATGTTTTTTTTTTAAATATCATAATAAAATTACGAAAATAGTTATAATTAAACTTGCTATTTAACTAAATGGGTAAAATTTTAAGATTATGATTTATACATTATGACTAAATAACAACATTTTTTAAAATAAAAAGTGTATCATAGATCTATGTATTAATTAGATGGTCTAATGATAAAATTGGGATTTATATATTTGGATATAATTTTTAATTATACAACTCAAATTGTAAGATAAAATTATATCTTAATTAAGTATGTATAAGATTATGATAAAATTCAATAAGATAATTTTTTAAATAAAGGGGTGATGTGGAACAATATGGTGACATAATTTGTTTCCGCTTTAGTATATAGTACAGTAATAGATATTGATTCGAGGTCCTAAAAGTTTAAATTTTTGGCATAAAGTTCGATGATGTGACATTGTATGTACCATGAGCCTTACGCGTAAACGAAACGAAATCAACACGGGATTGAATGTTCTTACTTTAATTTAATTGCCAAATAATGCGTATATGCAGCCAAAAGTGGACCCTTGACTCGGCCCACAAGACCACATGTAATGCAAGTTATTGTGATTTTGTGAGTTGTCGAATTCATTTTATATTTTTGCTTGAAGTGAGTTGTCGAATTCATTTGATATACAAGAAACAAATTCAAATTCATCTGCAATAATCATTCCATTTTGATTAAGTATGGCAGGACCCTTGTAGACTTGTAGTGTTCTACCAATGCAAACTACTCCCTCCGTCCCACAAAGTTAGTCCAAAAGGATGGAAATCTCATGGATTAAGAAAAATGGAATAAAGTGGGTGAAAAGTTGAATAATATAGGTAAAATATGATATTAGATAGAGATATTTTTATAATTTTGTAGAGAAAAGTGATAAAATTGATGGGAAAGTTGGATAATGGGGGGTAATTGTTTTGGGCGAATTAACCGCGCGTAAACGCGTTACTTCGCTACTATGAGGGACTCCTAGTCACAAAGATGTCACAACGCGTTACAAGTTACGAATAAGTTGTAAATCGAAAAGAAATAACGAACATAAATTGAATAAACGTAAAGAAATGCGAAGAATGCTTGAGATTGTTTGTATTGCTTGTATGTATATTGCTTGAACACTTGGATTGATACAAAAGAATGTCTTCTTCTAAGAACAATAAGAATAGCAAAACGAGTGATCGATTTTGGGAGTGTTTTGGGGTGTAGAGAGTTGTGTTGGTTGTTGTGTCGATTGTTGTGTCCATTCTCTCGCTTTGAGTGTCTTCCTTGCCTTTTATAGCGCTGCCTTCCTCAAATTAGCCGTTGCCCATTGATTAAGGAAATCCCAAGGATTTCTCTATTAATCTTCATGGTGTAAATGCTAGAATATTTGTCATAAATGCTCAAGATTATTGCTTTAATCAAGCCGTTGGCAGTCAATGAGGCAGCCCTTAAGATCTCGCCTTTGACTTATCCGTTGGCAATTAATGGCCAAATCCCGGAAATCTTGCCCTTGCCGTTACGCTATAATCATCCCGTTGCTACAGTACCGTTGCGGTATTAAAGATGTGCGAAATCATTGGTGCTTGTAACTGTCGTTGGACGAAGTTTCTGTTGATGGGCCTTTCCACTCTCGCGTTGTGGGCTCGGATTCCTGACGGCCCAACAGTAATATATGAGATTAGGTAGGGATAGTTTTGTAATTTTGTAGAGAAAAGTGATAAAGTTGATGGGAAAGTTGGATAATGGGGGGTAATATATGTGATTGATGAGGGTATTATTGTAAAAAATGTAGATATAAATGGAAAGAAATGAAGATGGACAAACATTTTGGGATGCCCAAAAAGAAATACGAGATAAACTTTCTGGGACGGAGGGAGTACTTGATTAAGTAATTTTCAAGATAATACTGAAGTATGTTCTTGGTAGCGGGTAAAATTTTGTCATCTTTCACCAATAAGGTAAGTTTGTTTATTAAGTTATTTTCTATCTTTAATTGCTTATTAATCTACTACTCCGTATAATACAGTATAAAGCATAACACAAGTCTTTGTTAAAATTTGCGCCACATCATCAATCCCGAATAAAATAATGCTTTTATTTTACATTATATTTTCTAAAAATAGCTCATATATCTTAACCAATTTCCTTAAATCTACTTAATACCTTACCATTGATATCTTAAGATTTTTTTCTAACATATTTTTTTTAATTATATCCTTATATGAATAAAAAAATTCAAGTGATTTTTTTAGATCTTAACAATTTTTCCTTATTAATTAGTATAAATTTTTGTCATTATTAAATAGTGAAGAATAGTGAAAAACTTTCACATATGTCAATAGTATACCATTAAATAATAATATAAATATGAAAAATTCAATTGAATTATTTTAAATTAACATTGTATTAATAAAAGTACATATATAGGTCAATAGGTTCGGACTTCGGTCTATCGGATTTGAATTATAATTTCTTAAGTAAAAAGCAGATTTGTATCAAAATTCGATATCGAATCGGTTAATTTAGATTTATATTTACATTACTCGTACATGGTACGGGATTTGTACTAGTTGTAGATGAAATTGCAGTAGTTATCCGTTAGTTGGAAGATTCTATCTTTTTTAATAAGATAGAATTATCATTAGATTGGGTAGTAAGATATCGCTTGCTTTTGGATAGAATTATAGTCTCCCGAACCCTCTCTCTTCCACTATAAATCATATCTTCGCCATGTAGAAATGATATCTCAAAAAATACCCTGAATATGATGATCTTCGCTCAGCCTTCTAGCCCTATCGCCCTTTCGCATTATTTACCCTCTACACTAAATTGACGAATACTCTTTTGACTTAGGCATCAGAAGTGGATTACAAGATTCTCCGTTTCCCACCCCCTTTGCCCATTTTTTTGCAGGACCTAGGTCATTAAAGGAGCTTGTAGAACAAGGAATACGAAGGAGTCACATAAGTGCATTAAAGGCGAAGTTTTGTGGTCGTACAATTGGCGCCTTCCGTGGGGACCGGCAATCGATCCATAATTATAGTGATGGAATCGACCACAAGTAGAGAAGATACGATCCTAGTCGACCCAAGGGTAATCGCGCCAGGCGAATCACACGATTCACCTTCGGTACGCCAAACCGCGACCGCAGGCTACCAACCGCGCCCGCGGTGCAGCAAACCGCAACCGTAGGTCCTAAGATGCGCCCGCGGTTCGAGGACAAAACGAGCGGAGTTTGCGAATCGCTCGGCCCGACGCGCGTTGATCCCGACATTCACTCGGAAAGTTAGATTACATCGCAATCCGATCAAGGCGCCTTTGATGTATGACACACCTAGGATACTCCTTGGAAGCCACACAATTGCAAACGGAACCGATGGATCTAGATCTTGCACCGAGTGTAAATCGAACAAGTCTCGTCTTGAATTGCAAACAAACGAACTCAAGCAATATCGAACTCTCCATTGAACCAAACCAACGCTTGCATAAATATCCAGAATCCAATCACAAATAACGAAGGTCTCAAAGGGCGCAGGAAGAGAAGCAACAAGCTCTCTTCAATTTACGCTCAAAAGAAATAAAGTGAAAACCTAAGTATTTATTCTAACCCTAGAAAAACAAATCCTAATTTATTATTATAAGATATAAAGAATATCTCATAATAATAAATACATCCTAAATAAAACAAAGATGGAAATAGTTTGTTTAAACAAGAAAAGGAAACAACTTGGGCCGCAACACATCAACAAAGAAATCCGGCGGACGCTGAACATGCCTCAGGAACACGACTAGGTATTTTGACCTTTTCGGGGGTCAAACGAACTCCACTTTCGACGAATCTTATATGCCTGGACTCGAATCGAAATTCTCTACAAGAGTATGTAATCAGATTTCTGAAATTACCCCAGAAAAATTTCAAAATTTCCAGAAACGACGACGAACGTGTGCATCTTATTGTTGATGTAATTCGTAGATTGTTGACAAAAGCAACTCGACTTAACTCGATGTAACTCAAGATCGGCTGAGCTCTGATACCAATTGATGTATGACAATCTTCGGGATGAAGATAATCACGGGTTGAAGTGCCCAGGGTATGGATTTCGGAATGAACACGGTGAATTGAACTTGAAAGAAACACTTGAAGGAGAATCACACCAAATACTTGAACTAAGAAAACCACAAATAAAGTCTCAGCAATAGCAAACCCTAGCTATGAAAACTAGAATGGTGCAAGAGAGAAACCCTCAAGGTTCTCTCTCAATTCCACGCTAAAAATAAAAGACGCAAAGCTAATGAAATTTATAGGATTGCATAGCATCTAGGGTTCCCAAAATCTATCCTAAAAATTAAGATAATATCCAAACTAATTAGATAATACAAGATAAGAGTTTCCAAAACAAAACAATAAAGAAATCCCGCCGTTCGGATCAAACCACGTCCCAAGAATGACCCGGGGGGGGGGGGGGGTCGTGCACGACCCACATAGTCCTGAGAGGTAAAACAACGGCAAGGTCGGGCATGACTCATTTAGGGTCGTTCCTGAGCGTAGCCCTTGTTCTTGGTCGACATTGGCTAAGCTTGTGGGTCTTCTTAGCTCAACTTGAATGGCTTCATCTTTCTTGAACTTGAATGCTCGCGACTTATGAAACGGTCTTGGCCTAGCTTGTCGGTTCATGATCTTCTCTATCATTCTTGTATCAGCCTTACGATCCGACTCAATCTGTGACCTAATCTCCCTCGCAAGCGTGTCTGTTTATCACTCAGACCTACGGGGACTGGCATCAAGTGACGGATCGAGAGTCATCGCCGCGTATGGTCTAAACAAATTGAGTACAATCGAATCGACTACGAGATTCTACGATACGCATGGCCGAGGCCGAAGCAAACCGCAATCGCAAGCAGCAACTCAAGCCCATATGGGTACCCGATCACGAAAACACTAATTCACGACACGAGAAAGGTCGATCGAGTCATGCCAACCCGAGCGTCGGGAGTGGGGCATCGACCACCATTAAAAAGCAAGGGGGAAGAAGAGATTATCTATACTCTGGTTTCCACCCTCAAAGAGAGCAAGAAGTAACGCACTTAGACCGAATCCCGCTTGGATCAAGCCTTAAAGAAAATCGCAAGACTAAAGCAAACCTTGGAAGAAATCCAGGACATGCACTATGCCAACGAGTCGGCAATCGACGGGACTACTCAGGGGCTCACTAGTATTGTCGAATTCACCGACAATCGCCGTAGTCCAGAGCTGATAAAATCTGACAAATCAGAGAAGACGCAAGCCGATTACGACAGCGATAGCAGGGCACCTAGAGGTCGGAAATGGAAGAGGAATCGCGATCCACCCTCGTGTAAGAAATCCCGAGCCATGGACAACCCTCGACCTAATACTTCGATCACAAACGAATCGGCGAACTCCAGCGATGGAAATCGCCGCGACTCAAGCCGTGACTATGGGCCTAGAAACCGCGACCGCGGCCCGTGCACCCACACCCATAGTCAGGGCGATCAGCGGAGCGGATTTCGCGAATACGAAGACGAAAGTCGCGGCCCCTTCGAAAACCCTAATTTGCAATCTCGTTCGCAATCTCATATAACAAGTTCAAAACCCTAGTGACATAGTGTCCAAGGAAGATTCCTTGACAGAAATAAGAGATCGAGCCTAAGACATCAACCTGTCAAGACGAAAACAAGGATTACACGAGGGGCGACAATTCGCGTGTGATCGCGAAGTCAAATAGCGGGACCAACCGCGAGCGCGGCTGCACATCCGCAAGCGCATAATGGCGAAGATTCACGGCCAGAACCGCGAGCGCGGCACCCATACATTGATACACGCGACCGCGGATCAACGACCGACAAATTCACCAATCATGCTTCTGACTAGCTTTTTGGGAGTTACCCTTATCAAATTTGGATGATCCATATATCGTTGGAAAGTGGAAAAGATAATCTACAAATATTCTTCAGACATCAACCGTAAAATCGCACTCAAAAGGCAACGAAAAGGCGTTCGAATGCTGCTGTAGTGCGCGATGTACGTTGAACAGGACAAGCCAACTTCAAACGCTTTGCTCGGGAGGTAGGAGAATCGAAAATCTACAAACTTTATGTCTATGGAAATTTGGACAAATCTTCTACAAATCTTATGTTGATATCAAGATTAGAAACGCAACCGAACCGATCGAAAATCGCAATTGAAGACAAACTGTCCCATTTCCATGACTGCCTCGTACTGCTGTGTTATGCCACCTTGTTTGGGAGCTACAGTCATCCTATCTCAACGAATCAAGATGTTCTGGAAAGCCCATAAGATGAACTATATTTCATCTTCACAAGCCTAGGCTTTAATCTTGCTCAAAATTGGTGGAAACTGGACATGAACAAAGCAGTCCAAAAATCAAGCCGAGGAGACAGGATTTTGAGCAAAGTCCTTCATCGCCGACCAAATCGTTGAGACATCACCGCAAGATGTGGGAAATCGCTGACCTTTATTTTCAACATTGGTTCCACATTGACGAACCACGTACGTCTATGCGGATGATAGAGTGATCAAGAGCACGACCCCTTCGCTGGGGCAAAACTACGATCGCGGTTCGCAAAGCCGTGACCGCGGAATAGATGGTCGTGCGCGCGGCCCATTAATCTGCAAGCGCGGATCCACGCCAGGAGTCGTTCGCTCTTTGAAGACGAATCGAGTGAAGACGACCAGGTGCGTAATCGCGTTCCCGAGTCCACAGCCGCGCCCACGGATCACTATGCCACAACTGCGGGTCCCAAAACGCGACCTGTAATATCCGGGATTTTCAGAACAAATAATTAGTTTAAAATTATTTTATAATATATTTTTTTTGAAACTGGAATTTGAGGTAATGTGATAAAATCTTATCACTTTAAAACCGTAAATTATATGAGTTATATTTTTGTGAATGCTAGTGTGAAGTTACGAATTAATTAGGCGAAATTTTATCTTTAAAATACTTTATTATATTTATTAGGGGTAAATTTTGGCTGGGATAAACACCGGATAACTTTGGCCTCCGTGCCATTTTCTTTGTTTTCCATCTGTCTCGTTTCTTTCCCTGCATGGCTACCACCTGTCCTTCGTTAGTCTTTCTTTTAGTCCTCCTTTCCTGCCACCTGCCGACTATGGCGGGGGCGATCCCTCCTCTTTCTGGAGGCTTTCGTTTTTCTTTGGGGGAGGCCGGCCGATCTCTCCTTCCTCCTTTATCATTTTTTTTGGGGTGAATGGATTTGCTACGGGTGAAGTTGCCGGCCACAGATTTCAGGTCGGTCCCCTACCGCTGATCACCTTGCCTTCTTTCTTTTCTTTGGGGAAGATTGACTTCTCTGGGGGGAGACGGGATCGAACTCTCGTCTGGTGCAACCGTTGGTAACGATTCCGTCACCGGCTACCCGCGGGGTTCCCTCTGTCTTGGCCGGACCCGATCGTGTATGCCACCTCCGCCCTTTCTCGAACCAGTTCTGACGGAGCCGTCGTCTTCCGCCACGGACCCGATCGTTTTCGCCGCCTCGTACCCTTACTCCACCGCCTGAATCCTAGCTCGCCTGCTGAGCACCTTGTTTCTCTATTCGTGTGCGGCCTCAAATCCGAGCCCGGCGGTGAAGCAGTCAAAGTTTGCCCAACTCAATATATAAGGTGCTGATTTATTTAATTTCTTGTTAAAGTTTTTGATCATGCATGGCCGTAGCTAGCCTAGCAGATTTTATTAAGTAGTAACTAAGCTCAGTACACGTTAATTCCTGGTTCATTTACAAATTGATAAGTAACTTAAGTTGGACGAAGAGCTAAGTGGGAAATTCTCTAAGGCCCGTGGAGTTATTTTGGGTACAAGTGCAAGTGGTCTTTAGACTTTGAGAAATTGGGTTGTATTTTGGATGCATTTTAACCTGTACGGTGTTTGTAGAATTCAAAGAGGAGCCAAATTTAGTCAACCCATGATTAGCTAAGTTAATCATGGGTATGCTTATGGGTTAGTCTAACTTAGTTGGAGGTGATATGTTTTAGTTAAAGACAAGGGGTACGTAAGTGTGGTTGAGATATATAATTAATTACTGGATTTGGTCATATGGTATCGAGAGGGCTATCACAGTCGGGTACGAAGCAATTAGCCCTATTTGTAAACTCGTTAATTGGTGATAGGTTGGGTGGAAATAATCTTCGTTGATAATTGTGGGTGTAATATGAATCCCTCTAAAGAGGCATGTGCTTTTCTATGAACAACCCTAGTGACGGGTATATGTGGAGTGAGGTTAATCGAACCTATCTTAAAACAGAGCGGTGATTCGTCACCCGAGTCAACTAATATTAGCTTCCATGCCCACTAACTCATCTGTTCTAGACAAGTGGTTGGTTCCTGCATCTTATATATATGCATATATCTTTCATAGCTACTGTTATTGTTATTGTTATTGTTGTCGTTGTTTCATTGTTGTTGAGGGCATGTTATTGTTATACTAGCTAGCTATGATAAAACTGTTATGGGTTAACTGAGTGGTTTGTATGCTGGATACACCTCATTGAAGGTGTTGTGTGTGCTAGGATAGCATTAGAGATGAAAGCTATCGGTTTGGTATACCGTCTGCCTAAAGGATATATGTTCGAACATTTAGATATTGGAGTTCTAATATGTAGGGTCATGACTCCGGTCTTCTTCTGATTTTGAAGTGACCATTCGTGCTCCGCACTTGTTAAACCTTACGTTCTATACGTTTGGGATTCGATCATGGAATTGTTATTTCCCTCTGATCTTGGCCGTACTCGGCAACATTCGTGCTCTGCACTTGTTAAACCTTGCGTGTTATACGCTTGGGATTCGATCATGGAATTCTAATTTCCCTCTGATCTTGGCCGTACTCGGCAACCTTCGTGCTCTGCACTCGTTAAACCTTGCGTGTTACACGTTTGGGATTCGATCATGGAATTGTTATTTCCCTCTGATCTTGGCCGCACTCGGCATTATTCGTGCTTTGCACTTGTTAAACTTTGCGTTGTTATACGCTTGGAATTCGATCACGGAATTGTTACTTCCCTCTGATCTTGGATGTACTGGGCATTATTTGTGTGTTGCACTTGTTAAATCTTACACTTTATACGCTTGAATTAGATCACGGAATTGTTACTTCCGTTTGATCTTACCATTCGTGCTTTGCACTTGTTAAACCTTGCGTCTTTTCTACGTCGGGGATTTGATTATGGACTTGTTACCTTTCTTTGGTTCTGGTCGTACCTGACATTTTAAAAGCTATAAACATGTGTGTGTTATATCAAGAGCCATATAAGACATGTGCGTTAGGCAAATTAATGCACTGGCCAGAACGTTTGGTCATTCCGGTTCGGTTTAGTTGTCGGGAACTCTTGAGAATCGTATGCGCTTGTGAATCGTTCCTGACACTGTTTTTTATATCTCTTGATACCGGCCAAATATAGTGCTAGTCACTAAAAGTGTTGTCGTATCCCATAAACTATGCATGATGAAAATTCTGGAGTATGTGTTGTTGTAGAAGGAACCAGGTTGTTGATTGTAGCGATGCAACTGATATCTATGTTGTGTGTGTTGCTACTTTTATTGCTAGTATTATTGGGATAGTCATTGTACGACCGAGCTTAGGTTCGAGTAATCGCGACCTTGCTATTTAATATATCTGGTTTGAGATGTCTGGAATTGAAATAGCTTGAGGATGAGAGTTGTTGACTCTGATATATGTATCTCGTGAAACCATTTAGGTAAAGAGATGTCATTTAATTGAAACCTTCGAGTCACAATCGTGCTTTCATTCATCTCTACGTCGGAGAGAACATTATAAGCTAAATATTTAGGCGTTCGTGCCTTGATAAATTAGGTGGTCACCACCCTGACACATTAGGCACTTCACGCCATGATAAAGTTGGTGATTCACGTCTTGATGTATTAGGCGCTCTGCGCCCTGATAAATTTAGGCACTTCATGTACCTTTATAATTGGCACTTCGTGCCCGGCAGGTTAAAGATCGCTATCAATACGCTGATCTTGAATCATGACCGTCACCACTCTATTACGCTATGGACATTCGTACTCTAGCGTGTTTTGGTGAAGTAAGTTGCTTTCTCATATTCTATCAGCAAACTGAACTTAGGCTCGTGGTATCTCGTTTTACCTGCCTGGAATGGTTTGCTTGACACATGGATTCTTTCGATTGAGTCTCTTGTAACTGTCAAAGTGAAGAACAATGAGGTTTCGTGACTGAGTCTCTTTATGAGTATCCGAATCGAGACTGGTAGAATATTCGACGGAGTCTCTGTCGAGCGTCGAATAAAGGTGAATAATGAATTGATCGGGTCTCTTTTGAGCGTCGAACAAAGACGAGTGATTAAACGACTGAGTCTTTTATGGGCATCGAAATTATGAACAATGAAGCATTCGACTGATTCTTTGACGAGTGTCGAATGAAAATGATGAGTTAACCAATCGAGTTCCTACGAGTGTCGATGTAGGATTTGGAGATTGTGCTCTAGGTCATATTCATATATGGAAAGATTCTTTTTGGCCGAGTTCATTAAGAGGGCAAAGAAGGGAGTTGGGATGTATTCTACCTTAATCAAGTCTCTATGAGGGTTAAGGATATCAACTAGTGACAAGTTGGTAACGAATTTGTGAGGTGCTCGTATTTTAGTAATCCTTTGATTATTCATGGTCCATCTAGTATTGGATAACTTCTTCAGTTGTAATTACAAAAGTCCTAATTTAACCTCAGGTCAGGTTGAGTCAGCAGAACAAATGACCCTTACTTAATCCATTGCGGATTTGGATTTGGATTGACTACAAAACTCTATATAGTCGAGGGAATGGAGACCCTTCGACGTGAAATTCTATGATTGTTCTTTATGTGATATTAACTACCTCATAAGCTGTGAAATAGAGCTGTCTCGAGGATATCTAGTGAAATCGGGATCCGAATTCTACTCGGTTATTGGTAGTGGAGTTACCAACCGATCTTATCCAGAATTCTACTCTTGCGTGACTATTCTTTAGGATCAACCTCCCTTCCACTTTCTCTTCCTTTGTATGTTGCCTGGTGTGTTTGGTTATCTGACGATATATCAGGATTTAGAGGATTGGGTCAATGTGTGAGATTGAATATTGGAAGCTGGAGAGCTCATCTACCATTAGGGGATAAAGAAGAAGTTGTAGCAAAGTCGTGAATCATATTTTGCTCATTCAAGCCAGCTTCTAAGCTTGTTCTTAGTCAATCATTTGTTTTGCTTTTGCAGCTGTATTTCTAGATAACCCCTTAACGCATAGTCAGATTTCAACAATCTGACCAAATTCCAGTTATAGTATCATTTGTTTACACTTCGAATGTGTTTTGTCAAAGCCTGAGTAATCTCGGGTTGGTTAAACCCGTGATTACTGGCGGTAATGCTCCTTAATAAATTGGGGGAGTTACACGACCATGGTTCTGGTCCAGGTCGTAGAGCCCCCTTTCTGGAGCAAGATCTCGTGCGCGCCCCTCACTCTGTGAGCGAAGAATCACAACAGGGGCAATTCGCGCCGAAGATGATAAATTGCCACCGCGGCTCACGCAGGCACGATCACAGTATCGCTACAGCGCACTCTTCGTGGGGCCCTTGCACGGATGTTGAGTTGTTTGAAAACCTTCGTTTTTTGTGTTTTTTATTTTTTAAACAAAGTCCTGGCCATGAATTTTTTCGTTTTATTCATCGTTTTGTTTTCTTAAAAATCTCAACAAATGACGTACTTAAGGGTGAACGCAACGTTAGTTCATCGCACTAACGGACTTCCTCACACGCTAGTTCATCGCACTAACGGACTCTTGCGTATGCTAGCTACATAGGGGGTTCCCGTGATATTTGCTCACGGATGCACGAATATACGAATACGAGTATACGAATGTACGAATATACGAACATACGAACGCGTCGGTCCCTAATATGCATGGCCACTTCGAATCAGTCCTATTGTACCCTACGTCTTAGTCGCATGACGAAGACGTAGGTGGGGCATCTGTGAGCGGGTTAAATTTCATCATCTTAATTAAGGTCGCTATCTTCCGCCATCAAGGTAAGTTTATTTATTAATTTATTTTCTACCTTTATTTGCTTATTTATTGTAGGTTAAATCGCGGTGGTTATCCGTTAGTTGGAAGATTCTATCTTCTTTAATAAGATAGAATTATCGTTGTATTGGGTAGCAAGATATCACTTGCTTTGGGATAGAATTATCGTCTCTCAACCCTCTCTCTTCTACTATAAATACATGTCTTCGCCATGTAGAAAGAATATCTCGAAAGCTACCCTGAATACGTTGATCTTCGCTCAACCTTCTAAAACCTATCGCCCTTTCGCATTATTTACCCTCGACGCTCAATCGACAGATACTCTTCTGACTTAGGCATCTGAGGTGGATTAGGGGGTTCCACCCCCTTTGTCCATTGTTTTGCAGAACCTAGGTCATTGAAGAAGCTTGGAGAAGAAGGAATACAAAGAAGCCCCGTAAGTGCATTAAAGGCGATTTTTTGTATACGTACAGTTCTATTCCATGTCAATTGTCAATCACCATTTACTAGTTTAATTGGTAGATAACGACGTTTGTTATCATTAGATTATAAGTTTTAAATCCATTACTCGTGTTAATTGTAATGGTTTACATGTCTTTCGTGAAACAAATAAGTATTCTTCGATTAAGATTGAGATAATTTATATATACTAGGCAAGAGAAATTTCCGAATTTTTTTATGAATGGTCCTTGATATTTTGACTTTAGAGAAAAATAAAATTAGATGGGAGCCTAAACAAGCTGAACTCGCACACCCTTTTTAATGCAAAAACTCAATCTAAGAAAAACAAAAGCACCATTCCTGACATGGTTAGTGTGACTAATGGAGAGAGACTTAATATGTGAAAGCAAGTCCAAAATCTTCTTATCGAATTCTCCAAATGTAGAGAAAGCAAAATGTACAAACTTGTATTCATTCTCCTCACATTTGGACACATATTTCTTTCTTTTCCTCTCCACGGCGCTGTGCAAGGCTACCTTAGGCGCCTAAGCATTCACACCTCTACCAGTCTAGGAAGAGACACCGGTCACATCCACCCAAGTATCCTTACCTGATACCAATTAAAGAGTGAAAAGTCTGCGGGCATTAGACCATGCCCATTCTCCGAAAGGAAACTCATGGGCGTCTCTTTCCGCACCGCGATCTCAACTTTAGAGCAAATGTCAACCAAAATATCATGCATCAAATTATGTCTGAACTTAACCCACCTCACTAGAACAGTAGACAACATGACCCATTTAAGGCGTTGCAATTTGGCAAATATTACCAGGAGAATCTTCCAAAACATACAAACTTACAAATATTCAAATTCTCAACCCATGCAATTGGGAACGTTTCTCTAGTGATCCATCCATTCGATTAAAAAGTTAGAGCTAGACTGTCCTTCCATTCGATTTAAAAGCTAGACTTATAGAAACATGTGGGTGTAGCTAGTTAGACTTAAATTTGTACACTAGAGAATTTGGAAAAACTTAATTTGCCCACATTCTCTCCATGCACCGGATAATTCGGAAAAAATAACAAGGTACGATCATCCTAAAATCAATTCACAATACGAGGAATTTTCCGTATACTTATATGCTTGATGTGTGCAACACTTTGTTCTCAACACATGTTTTATAGACCACTGATCATATATTTTGTGAATTGTGACACTATAACGTACTATACTTGCATATATGCACATGTTTCAAAACAAATCCGAACAATGTCACTAGACAAGCCTTGGACTCGTTTAAATGGGACGATTACATACACTAATACACATGCACTTTCGTAATCTTGATTGAAGGGAAAACCCTGATTTGTGTCTTCCTTAATATTAAGTACGTGCGTAGCACAACATATACATTACACATATAACTCTTGATTTAATTAGGGCTTTAGGGAAATTAATTAAGCTCGTAATTTATTATATAAGGTGCCAGCCTTGTCCTCCTTGTAAATTGAACTTCTTCATTCTTCCATAAAACATGACTAGCATCAGAACAATCTTTCCTTGCTTGCTCCATCGCCCTGAAAACCCGTACCACATATCGTTGCAGGTTTCGTCCAAGTTTAGCCTTCGTTTGCAGCTATAGCCCATTGAGTATCCAACGTTTCCATACGAGCTACACATATACTCAATTAAGTTAGTATGAAACTTATAATTATATATTAATAACTCAAATTAATTGAATGGCATGTAGTAATACTGTATTACCTAATTAATGCTGATTTTTTCCCATAGAAGCCGTGATATGGAAATATTTAATAGCATTTCAGTAATCTATAATTTTGAAACTATATTTATAGAGTTTATTATTTCCATTTTAAGGCATAAATTTCTAAAAGAAAAATGAAGCATATATAGTGATCGAAAAGCAAAGTATAGGGGAGTTTATTATTTATAGAGTTTAATATTTCCATTTTCTTTTTAAGATGCTTAAGCCTTATAAGATCGAGTAGATGATAAACATCCTTTATTTAGAAACTAATCCTTAAAAGAAAATGTATCTAGCTACTAATGTTCAAGGTAGTATATGATTATTTTTTTAAAAAAAAAAAATTCCCATCGATGTGTATCGAATATATAGACTCAATAAATCAAAATACAAGCAACTAATTTAGGAGGGAAATTCAATACCTTACAACTTCGACGATGATGTTGAGGACGTTGAAGTTGAGAGGATCATCTCTCAAGCTTTGCCTCTCGGTTATGCAAATGAGGAATGTGAAGATGAACAAGGTAGAGAATGGAGACAATATCATGTTCATGCAATCCAAAACTTTGCTTTTTCTTTTCAGTTTTGTGTAGACACTTTGATCTTCCTTATTCTCCTCCATTATCAACCCCTTTTCTTGATTCTTCTTCTTCTTCCAAGTAGGTATGAACATGGTGTAGGGTGGAAGATACCTACCAATTAAACTCACCAGGGTTAAAATCAAAACATTATTTTATTCAACGTTGATTACGTGACATAAATAACATTTTTTATTTAATGTTGATGAGGTGGCATAAATTATAACAAAGACATAGGTTCTCCTTTATACTGTATCATCATATCATAATTATATACTAAAGTAGAGGTTAAAAATAATAATTATCATAGCATGTGTCAACTCCTCGTTGGATCGCATTACCCATCTTTAATAAAACAATTTATTGTTTGAAATTTCATTGGTGACTCGAAATTAGAAAATTTCTTATATATTGATTTCCAAATAAAATTTAAATTTTATACATAGTTTTCTAGAAATCTTCTTATCTACTAATTTCCATTTTTAATTTTCCAAAAATAATTGCACTTACTATAAAAAACATTAATAATAAAATAAAGAAACTTATTGATAAAAACAAGTATTCGGTCCTTATATGACAAGACTATAATATTACAAATCTTTGTTCAATTAAAAAAATATTATAACATAAATAATGTATCATTAAAATAAGTCCCAAAAGAAGAAAATTATATAAAATAATATAAGATTTTATATCAAACTATTTTTTTTAATAACTGTATAAAAAATTTAAGTAATTTTTTAGTTAAATCAAATCGTGCCTTCAAGATACCGGGACTTTGATACTAGTTATCGTTATAGTAAATGTTTGACGAAGAATCAAATTGATAAAACCTGATTCTTATGAATTGTCATTATAACAAAAACAATTCTCCACAACTTTAAACATGCATATATGGGGGCAATTATTCCAACTTTATCGGGTGTCTATGAATAGATATGGATTTTTTTTGTCGAATATGAATAGATATGGATGGGGCAATGATTTATAACGGAATGCACGACATTTTTGGCATCCAATTTTTTAGTTTTTACTCCTTCCGTCTCATAATGTTTGTCCATCTTTCCATTTTGGTTTTTCCAAAAAGTTTGTCCATTTTTTTCAACTTTCTATTTATATCACACTTTTCTTACCATATTACCCCTTATTCAACCTTATATATTACCCTCATTATCCAATTTTTTCATGACCTTTATCACCTTTTCTTTTAAAATTACAAAATTATTCTCATTCAATCTTATTACCCCAATTATCCACCTTTTTCATCAACTTTATCACTTTTTTAACTTTTTATATCCTAATTATTCAATTTTGTATTAATTACCGTGCTAATTGTACTTTATGGACAAAGAATTTGGGATGGAGGGAGAACATCTCTTTGTTTAAAATTAGAGCAGAATATCGATACTTATTATTTAATTCAGATTTATGGGCAAGACTGTATTCTAAATTTGTATGGTTAAAATCAGCATCATATCATATAGCGAATCGGTGCAGTATTGTTATATCAAATCTCGTGTATATGAATATGATGCCTTCTTTGTTGTGGAGTGTTGGAATTAAGACTTTTTTTTTTACCATGGTGATAACATTTTTTTTGGTAGAAATACTACATGGTAATATATGATTAGAGTTTGAACATGTGAAGTATAAAAATTATATGTAATATAGGTGTGTTATTAATTATTTACTGAATCTATGATCTAGAAACATGGTTCCATTTACGATGTATCGTATCATTTACGAATATGTACATTTAATATTTTATGATACACTTTTGATGTTTATCTTAAACGTTTGATTATAGTATATTCACATGTTGTAAGATTATTTCACATAATATTCAAACTCTATATAAATATATTGGAAGGCTTTTTCCTATATTATTTTTTTTTTGGTCGAATTCTTTCATATATTATTTCCAACGAGACTCTACATCTTATATCATGACTTTTTTTGGTAGAACATATTATATCATGATGATTGATATGCACAAATACGTACGTACGTTACGGTACGTATCTAGATTCTAGGCCACAAACGAAATTCATGTCGAATTATTTGGTACGTGCATGTACGCTTCCAGTGGTTGAGGGCGATTAATATGTATCATATTATCAATCAAGCTATAATTAAAATGATTAAGGATCTTTGAAATTACAAGACCAGATCACCAACTCGACTAAAAAAGACCAGACCACCAAGTTCAATAAATTAACCTAGCTATAATCATATGGATCAAGCATCTTTGAATCTAAAAGACCAGACCACCAAGTTTATGGTTACCCTTTCTTATTCTCGAGCTACTAATAAACAAGTATAATATTTCAACCAAAAAAAAAACAAGTATAATAAAAGCGTGAAGGTACGTACTTAGAAGATATAAAGAGGGTACTCACATCATGACAACAAAGAGAACGATGATGGCCGTTGAAACAGTCGACAAATCCACTATGGATTCTCCGCTATGTCTTGCATTCATGGCTTGGAAGAGTGAACTGACGAGTTTCTCGTACACGCTTAGGCCCTCGAGTCCGACAGACCTCCACTCCATGGCACAAAAGAGCACAAACTGCAATGCTACAAACCCTAGGGCAGTGGCTGCCAACATACAAGTATTGAAGGAGGAAAACAAGTGGGAGAACCCTAATTTCTCATGGTTGTTTAACATGTATGTGTACTCCTCGCTCTTTTGTATCTTCTCCAAGAACCATATCACGAGTCGAAGGCAAACTGGGAACAATGTGTTTCCTAGGAGGATTTGAGGGAACACGATCAATAGGAGACCGGGATTCTTCCTAAAGACCGTCATGTTCTCATTCGTTGGGACAAATCCACAATTTGCAAACGTGGACGCAATTAGGAAAATCGAGAAGGTTTGTAGGTTAATACCCTTTCTCTTTAGTGTATTCCTTACACTTGGAGTCACACTTATGTACAACGTAACAAGAGAAGATCCTAAGAGATGTATTCCTACCAGGTAACCCAAGAGAACACGCGACAGAGTCTGAATGGATCGGTACTTGATAATGTTTGGGCTAGAGATCTTAGGTACTTGGTTAGCTTTGTTGCCAAGCTCAAGTTGGTCAAATTGGTTACTATTACTACCACTATAAGGTGTCATAGTGGTACTAGTCGTTCCATCTCCTATTTGATTGATGTATGATCTTAGTCTACGAAGTAGAAGTGCAAGCATGGAGACGAAAACCTCACCTCCGGTGAACATTAGAACGGTCATGATCACAAGTTGAGATGTCGAAAAGACCTCCATCTCAACAAAGGCCATGCTAGACACAGTTATTGACGACACTGAGGTTAAAAACATGTCGATATCATCAGGCCTCGAGGAAGCAGAGCTCCTCGTATTTGTCATCTTCAAGGCCAAGAAACCAACCAAGGACATGACAAGGAAGTAGAAGAGGTGGAACCAAAAGGGATTAACACATGTGACAACGAATTTAAGAAGGCTTGCCATGGAAGGACACACACACTTTAAGACTAAAGTGTGGAAAATATGGTAGAAATGGTTGAGTACGTTGAAGAGAGAGTTGGAAAAGCATCCCATTCTCATGCTAAGCATTTTGATGTGGTGGATGTTTCAAGATGATTTGGGTGGAGTAAGCACTTGAGACTTGTGGCTCTTTATAGAGGAAGCAAATGGTGCATGCAATTAAGAATCTGAATCGCTTATCCTATAGTATTAATTTGTCCATTTGTTTTTGGGTGTCTCTACAATCACCCTGAGATCTCCGATTTGACTATCATGAACAATAAGCTTAACATATCAAGAGACCCTTATACTTGAACATTTTTTACAGACAAACCCCTCTACTTAAAAATATTCTATTAGACCCCTCCACTAATTAATACTATGAATTTGTTCTATTGAACCCCTCATCACGAATCATTCATTACGTGAAACAATCGAACACTGACTTGACTCCCGTAATTGATGACTAATCATTATACAGTACTAGAATTCATGACCCGTGCAGAACTATTTTGACGCTTTATTAATCAACTTTAATTGAAAAATTGCATGAATGTGAAAAATGGATGAAGGTATGGTAATATGAAATATAATAGACTATATTACGTATAAAATAAATAAATATTCCATATGGAATAAATCAATTGAAAATATAATTCACTTGCGAGACAAACACTCATTATTTGCATCTAAAAGCCAGTTACGTACATATGAAAGATATAGAAAACTATAAAAAAACATATGAAAGTTTAAAAAATTCACATACTTTATGATTTAGGGTATAAATATATTTTGTGATTTACGTTAAAAAAAATTATCCCCTAAGATTGTTAAAAAAAACATATTCTAGTTTGATATACTTAGCTTGTTGGAATTCATGACCCGTGCTAATTATATGAAAAGATGAAGCTTGTTGGAATGGTTGGACTCGGTGGAAAAATATCGGAAATGATATCTGTTAGAAGTTAGAGGTTTGATCTAATTTACAAAAATATAATTTTAATTCACTCCATACTAATTGAATAGGTACAATCTTTGTTGATGTAATCCATTTATCACAAAATATATATGTAAATGATTTGTTATAATGGTGAATTATCATTGACAAAGTTGGCAAATCTCATGTACGCAAAAATTACGTAATATTATGTATAGGTAAGCTTTTAACATTTATTTATTTTGTTTAGGTTATGTAACTAATATAAGTTTTTTGCTGGATCTAATTTGAATTAATGTAAATCCCGTTCGTAGTAAGAAAGTAAAAATTACTCTCGAATTGATAATTATGCCGTAGGTTTTAAAAAATATTTGAACAAAAATGTTGCTATAGAGGATTGAACCCCCGACCATTGGATAATTATAGGAAGGCTTTACCACTATGTTATTGTAGTTATTTTGATTATTATTGCATGGTGTTTATTATATAGGGAAGATTGCAACCATAACTAAATAGAGCAATAAATGAGGACACCACCTAACTTTTTTATATATATAGATTAGTTATGCAATTTTATACCAAATATGACTTCGTTAGCTATATAAATGAAACCACGTAGTATAAGTTATAACATAATAAGTCAAGTACAGTGGTTCATTTTATGTATTAAGGTTATCTTATTGGCGTAATTATGACTAACATAGTCTTATGTGGCTTAAAATTGGATAACGTGACAATTACTCATTAATTACGGGAGTCAAGTCAGCGTTTGTTTGTTTTATGTAATGAAAGATCAATGATTGGTGTTCAATAGAACAAATTTATCTAAATAGAGAAATTTAATAAAATATTTATAAATAGAGGGATCTGTTTGCAAAAAGCGTACAAATATAGGGATCTATTTATGTATTAAGCCATAAACAATACCCAACTAAAAACATAATGAATTTATCCATGTCGAGTGAGTTCGTGCATTACCCACTAACGATTTTTCACCTTGCACGTACATATAATTAGTAATGTGAATTTAGTGGTCTTTTTATACTTATCCTTGAATAGTGATTAAGGATTAATCTAGAAGTGACTAGACTCTAGAGGCTGCAAGCAATGAGGTGATGTTTTTTTAGACGTGACTACATGAATATTAACCTGTTTGAATATTAAATTTTCAGCACCTTAAGGCGAAGAAATTTTCCTCAAATTATGTCGACTTGAACCCGTTTTGAGTCTTTGAGATAGTGGTTTCGTTTTGGTTAACTTGAGTGATAGTTGAACATCGGTAAATTAGTTTAAAACCTTTCTATTCTGTGTATACTTATGGATTATCATATTTAAACGGTTTTTCTATTGTATATCCTAATGGCATATTATAAACATACTAAATATGGAAACTAAATCCTTAAGAGATAAAAAAAAGTTTTAAAAATCCCAAATATTAAGATTTGCTAAATCTTTCTAATATTAACATCTTATCCTCTACCCTTAGAGCACGTAATAGAAAAATTCATATGTAAATACAATATAATACATATTTAAATACTATACGTATGCACGCTCACTGGTTGAGTACTCATGGTAGTACCATGAGGTCTCGGGTTTGAAAATCCAAGGCGTCTTATACTCGATCAAATTTAATTTAATTATATAACTTGGTCTAAATCGGGTGAAATTAATCTTATTAATCTTATTTTATAATAAGATAGGGATTAAAATAGTATCTAAAACAACAGGCTAAGTTGTCAACTCTACCTTGAACTATATTGTCTTTATTAAAACCAAATTGATTGGTCGAGTTGTGAATTGTGATTAAGCTATACTTTATTGATTAAAATTTGAGTATAGAACAAAATACAAAAATGAAGTATACAAATATGCGATAGAACTTGGAATTGGATATTTTCTTCTTCTATTTTGTATTATATCTAATTCTAATTTAGATATTTTTAATAAAATATTCTACATTCTAGAAGAATTGAAAACATTTAGGGCCCATTTGGTATCCAACGGCGGAAACGTAAACGGAATGGAAACGAACCTAGTCCAATTATGTGTCACTATACATTAATTGAAAAAATTCTTTTAATTTGAAACTTTGAAATTTGTGTGTCTAGAGAAGGGAGGAAGGGAATGATTGAGGTGGTTTGTTATCCCACCTTTAGATTAGGGAAACAAGTTGAGTGCCGCGAGGAGGCTTGCGGTACTTTTTGTGTGAAAATTGAGATGACTCATCATGTATCATGATGCTAATGTGGACTAGGTTCGTTTCCATTCCGTTTACGATTCCGCCGTTGGATACCAAATAAAACGGGCCCTTAGTCATCTATGACTTTATATACGTATAATATTGCATATCAATAAATCGAATATTTCAATAGAATTTACTGGCCATTGCCAAAAAAATCTAACCAAAATATGAAAAATGGATCATTCAAATAAAATAGTTTTAAAATGCCAATAATTATAGGAGGATAACTATTACATAAATTCAAATTGTTAAATAATATTAGTATGTCAAATTCTACTTTGATGATTGGATATTAGTATTGAATATATAATCCCTAAAACAATATCAAACCTATAATACAGAAATTTCTACTTCTTAACTATTTAATTACTTACGGATTGACCCACAACCTACAAATAAGGGAAAAAATGACCCTATAATTTATTTATTATCCGACACATAAATAATTTACGAATCGGGTTACGGGTCATCGTTTATTTTAAAAAAAAATCTGAGTACCACCCTATAAGATAGCTAGCTAGGTTGGTTAAAGTACATTAATTTTCCCACTTCGCATGCATTTCACAATGGACCACAAATCCTAGATCGAAGTGGGGCACGTCCATATCAGAAATCTATATATCGATCGTGGGATATAATAAAAGACTTAGCCTAAGATCAAGTGGAAGTAATTGTCCCGGCCACTTGTTGCTTAGTTTATGACTTAATGATCATCTTACAATCTACATACTAAATTCTAGGCCGGGCCATTTTGTATGGTAGGGAACTCCACTTACCACCAAATGGTTATTACAATATTGCATCAGGAGATCCAATCTCAACTTGGGTACCTTGATATACAAGTTTTAGTTTAATTAGTTAACTAGTTATAACCCGGGCCTTGCCCGGGGTTTTTTCAAATAAAATTAAAATATATTCATTTATACAATATATAATTTATTTAAATCTGATAAATATAGTGAAATTTTCAATATTTAAAATCGGTTAACTGGTTAATTTTAATGACATGGACCGATGTAGAGTAAATTAGAATTTGATGGTGTGAACCTAGATAACGATCCGAGATTTGTCCATTAACCAATTTAAATAAAAAAAGAGGAATACTTAATTTACATATGATCTATCAATACTACAACTTAATATCATATTTATAACTTTAAATGTGCACATATATACTTCTTATTTATTAATATATATTTATCATTAAAATAATTAAATTAAAATAACTTTCGTTTGTCGTCAAGTTGGTCCTAAACGTCTGTGTCAAACAGAAGTGTAATATAATCGACTCTCTTCACCAATTGGTCAACCTAAACTTGTAAGAAACCCATAAAGACTTGGACCGTACCAACTAACCTATAAAATTAAAGACGTGAACCTAGCTATACTCGACCCCGAACCCAACTGACTGACCCGAACCCAACTGAATAGAATTTGCAATGATCCGAACTTAATCCAAACCTATACTCAATTCGAACTCAAAATGATCAACCCTTCAAACTGCTATCATTAATACTTTATTTTCCATATGTAGTAGCTATCCCAAACTTAACTGAAAATGACCAACCTTCGAACCTACCATGCTAACAATTTTTCTCTATATAAAATAGTTGAAACTTCTACTCAATCCGAACTTAAAATATCAATATGTGTACGGAACCAACCCATAAATAGGATTATTTTCCATATATAACAGTTCAAACATATACTCAATCTGAACTCAAATTACCAACCTATAGAACCGACCATATTAATAGGTTTATTCTTGTTACATAACGGTCCAAACATCTACGTACATTTTCAATATTTTCGGATTATTATAATACATGTGTGTATATTTTGATTTAAGAACCTAAATCTGCAATTATCCGACCCAATTAGGGTTGTCAAAACCTGACTTGACTCAAGAAAGTGACCGAGAATTTAAGGGTTAAAATCCGACTCGAAAAGTAGTGGGCAATGGAACAATTAAACCGAATCCGATTGAGTTGAATCCCAAATGTCCCAACTCGTCCTGTTGGTTGCACCCGAATTTTGTATATATGTAGAATAAATATATTTTTCTAATTATTATAATAAATTTAAATATAGAAACATTATTACTTTTATTAAATATATTTATTTAATCATAATATTATTTTTAACAATCAATAAAAATTCAAGTTCCTGATTTGTTAGGTTGACCCGAACCTACACAATAACCTATCAGGACCCAACCCGACTTGACTTGTAACCTGATTGATTCAAACCCGCACTCAACCCAAACCTGAAATGATCAAATGCTAACCCGTTCGAACCTACCCGTTTCACAACTCTAGACTCAATGAGCTCATAAATTATGTATTTGATATAATTGTGAATATTTAGGATTAAAATTTGTAAAATAAATTATGCATTTCAATATTTGTATGCCTAACAATTTAATTTTAATTATATTAAGATTTAAAATATAAATTATATTTAAAATTTAAATTATATGTAAAATTTAAATATATTAAGATGACAATTTTATTATATTGTTAGTAAATATAAAGATCGACAATAGATTTTTGAAGGTAAGATATTTAAAATACTTGTTGTCATTATTTTACTTTTTATATAAATGAGATGTAATGATAATTGTAGCTGAAACATTAATTATAATATTAAATATTAAATATTAACGTGGATGATTGATTTAAATATCAAACAAAAAAATAAGAACAATTTAGTACTATATGATATCAAATATTAATACGTGCTCTCCTTATACGTATGAAGTATGAACAAACTGTAACTACCTTTTCAAGCTAAATATTTGTTAGATATATCCTTTTTCAACTTGATAAAATTTTGGATTTAGAAAATCATTATTACGTGAGATATTCATATGTATATCTTATTTTAAAGATTAAGATATGCTACCATATAAATATCTACTTATATAATTGTTAAATATTAATGGATAGAAAATTAGTATAAAAATCACTTATTAAAAATATGGGGGGTGGTTTATAAAACCTAAATGACAAAACTGCCCTTAACTGCTTCAGGTTTAGAAGTATATATTGATAATGCGTTGACTTACAGAAAATTTAATCAAATTAATCTCATTAGTGGGCATTCATTATTTTATTTATAGTTTTGGCTGTCCGGCTATATATAACCGTCAGGCACTCTTAGGCGGCAAAGGGGTTGAGTTAATTGCCTCGTACTTAATTGATTAGCTCTATTCTTTTTGATGGGAGATTAGCTCTATTCAGATTTAAAGGCCGGTGGCAATTTCATCCGAACATACCATCGTACGTACGTATAGCTTATGAGTACTTCTATAACGAATTCAAATACGTACCGTTCAATAGCCAAATATATAATTCGACCTTCGATCAAAAAAAATATATAATTCGACCAAAAAAAATAGCCAAATATATAAACTCACGAACAAGGTTTGTTAGTCAATTTTTTATTTTTATTTTTATTTTTATTTTTTTTGCTCTGGGTTTGTTAGTCAATTAATGGCGTCTATAACTGCCATTTTTGTGCATTCGCGTTAGTAGATCCAACATATAAGCTCAGTTGGAGTACCATCTTAAACCATCTGAATAATTCGTAATTGATGAACTTTATATACTAGCTAGGTTTAGGTCTAGCCTGGTTGCCATATATTATGGATTTTATGGTGTATGGTCGGTTACCCTATAATCGACAAGTTAAGCTGAACGCATAGTAGTGTACACTTAGGCAAACTCAAACAGTCAGAAAACGGGTTAGGATTAGACATTTAGACCTGCACTAATACCATGATAAAATTTATGGGTCTATTTTGATTTTTGAAGGTACATATACATATGTACTCCCTCCGCTTCAAAAAACATGATCTTTTAGACAATTCACGCATATTAAAGAATTTTTCATATTACATAAACTACCCTTGTACCATAATAACAATCCTAACTAAAAGTCATATATGTTGTTTATCAAAAAAGAAAAAACTTCTTATATATCCTGATGTCTTGAATTGATCACTCACGTTCATCTTTAGGCAAGGATTTTTAACAAGATCCATTATAAGTTCGAATTACTAACATACACTATTCGTTATGTTTTATGAAGTTATAATTTCTACTCAAATCATCCATAAACTACCAAAATGTTGAATGAACGCACTAGTACACAAATAACATTTTATCCCTGGACATAATATCACTGGTATAAATTATCAGGGATAAAAAGAGATTAAAAAGATACAAAAATATTCTTCTTTTTTGTTTTAAAGCAAATTAAGTTAAATATCCCGGATAATTTTTGACAAGCCAGGGATAAAAGGTAACACGTTAGGGATAAAAAAGCAAAACTTCTTTTTAAGCTACAAACTAAATATCCCTGATGAGGATAAAAAGTAACACGCCAGGGATAAAATATCATGTTAAATATCCCGGGTTTTATCCATCAGGGATATATTACTTATACGATTAGAAAAAAAAGTAAAAAGCATGCGTGGGTAAATCCCCTTTGCCCCCAACACGCAACACCCAACAGTAAAAACCTAATTGTTCCTCTCAATCTCGATCCCGCATCCTTCGGCCCCCTTCTCTCTCAAAATTGGAAGGCGAGGTGGGGGAGCTCGTTCTGGGCGAAGGCGGAGATGACGGAGCTCCAGGTGGTGGCCGACCTGACAGGGGACTCAAGTAGAAGTTGGCACTTGGAGTAGAAGTTGGCACTTGGAGTATAAGTTGAGGAGGTGGTGGACGACGGGGCGATGGAAGGGAGGCCGGATTTGAGGATGTGCGTGTGGAGTTGGAGGCTATGTGGAGTTGGAGGAGTTTCCAGATTTGGGGGTAGTTCTGCTCGAAGCTAAGTTTGTTGAGGGAGTTCGACGGGGAGGGTTGGAGCATCGGAATTGTCTGCGTTTCGAGTCGCCGGTCGGCCGGCAAATATAGTTTCAATTTCTATGTGTCTTTCGAGACTGTGCACCACAATCCCGGAGCCAGCCTTCAAGCACCAACCGACCACCTTCACAAGCCCGGTAAGAAAGGTTGGCGACCAAATGCATAATTAATCCCACTTCACTGTAAGGTAAAGCACTCAGATCTCTTTTTCTTGTGCGAATTTCTCGTTGATTGGAGATGGACACTTTACAGTATAAGGCAAAAACATGTTTGAATTTACAAGCTTGGCATTTGACCCTTTTTTATTGCTGTTGAGTTTCATTGATTGATTTCTTTCCTCTTACTAGGCTTAATTGATTAGAGCTACTTATTTAAGATATAGCTAGCTAATACTTCATTACTGGTGTGATTTAAGCTAGCAAATCTTAGCAAGTTTTGTAATGCTTTATGTTGTTGGATTGTTGGGTCATTATTCAACTTGATGTTTTCAAATCACAAGTGTTTGATTGCTAATTAGGTTTGTTCTCAGTATAGTAGAATATGTGAATATGATATTCCTGGCATATACGTACAAGTGTTTAATTTCTAATTAGTTTATGCTGATTCTTGGGCTTATTAGGCTTTTGTGAAGACTTGGAGTTGATGCTATCAAATACTATCTTGCTTCATATTCTTTGTTTTAGATTCAGGAATCTCAATTATCTACGGAAATTAATGAACTTAAACAAGGCAAATACTGCCACAACTTAATTCCATAATGAGATGAGAAAGGCTTTTTTCATTCTCAGCTTATAGAAGGTGCAAGTTCATTTTAGCTTAAGGAATATTATCTAGCTAAAGGAGATGGCTTGTGATAGCTTAACTCAAATTTTAGCACAAGGAATGTTGAAAATATAAAAGTGTCACATTTGGAAATGAATAACTAAATAGCCTAATAATATAGAAAATTTGTGAACAATATATTACTTTTACTGTCAATGAATTTTAAAATTGAAATTGTGCATATTGAGTTCGTGTAGTAGATTAGCATAGCTAGCTAATGGGTCCACTTAATTATATAAGTAATACCTCTAAGCTAGCAGTGCCTTTTTTTTTATAATTGAACTTTATCATGGATTGAATTAGTTAGTTCCACTTTGAATGGGTCCACTCATTTAAGCTTTAATGATTTTATTTAAATGTGATTATCAGCCACTAGTCTTGGACCTTCTTTGATCTGTCAAACCTTAGTACAGTATTCTAGGTTCTGCTCTTATATAGTAGTAGTTAATAGTGTTCAGTGATCTTATTTTTCTTCTTGTGAATACATATCAATGCTCAGTTAGAGATTAGTCATTTATGACAATAATAGGTTTAAGCTTGAGGGAAAATTAAAACAATGTAGTTGAGAACATGAGTCTTTTACGCAGCTAATTTGAAAAGAACTTTACTACTGAATTGGTAATTATTGCAAATAAGAGATGCTGTACAGAGTGCCAAATATATGAATTTATACAATAACTAGATCCTAAAAGCAAAATGCTATTAACTGAAAGAAGTACATACCCTACTAACAAAAGATGATATAGAGTGTAAGTTTAATTAGGAGATTAACTTTTGCTCCTATCTTTGCTATGATAAAGTCTCAACATCACTTTCTTGTTGGAGCATTTGTGCTATTCCTAAATGCAGGATGTCTTTAACTAGGTAGCAGGGTCACCTCTTGGAGTGCAATCTCTCAAAGTGGAAGTAAAAAGGTTTGACAAATTGTTCCTTTCACAGGCTCATCTCTTATGTCAAATAATGTCTCATTTGTACCTATACATGAAGGAATGAAAAATGGTTCTTCAAATGAATTTATTTTTGTGCCTTGCTGAGTTTTTTTCTTCTTCTGTGTATTGCTTTCTAACATATCCTCTGTTGTTCTAGGTTGCCGTTGCAAGCTATGACAATGATCATACTACAGCTATTGATATCCTGAGAAGAGTGAGACCGGCAAATGGATTAGTAGTTACTATTATTCTAAGGCCGTTTGACTTTGAAGGACGTAGACACCAGGATGAGGTAAGACTACATTTCATTTGATTACCCCAGTTTCTGTTGGATGTTATTAGTGGGTTTCTTCTAAATGTTTTTTTTTACATTCATTAAGCTCTAGGTTGGGTTTTATGCAAGGGTAAAGTTAGTGTGCCATATATATATTGAATGATTTTTAACAGATTAATTCTCTTTTTGTGTTGATTAGAAATTCTATTGAGTTTCTAGTGATTCTTATGTAAGCATCTTCTTTTTGAACTTCTGTAGTTCTGTTCATATTAGAATTTAGACTATGGAACAGCCTATGCTTCAAGCCACTTTCGATTTAGAGAACCTTAGCTTTTCATATTTAATCACTGTAATTCTTTCTATGATGATACGAGATAGACCTGAATTTAATCCTGCATGTACAATGCAATTTGTAGGTTGGAACTTTACTCCAAAACCATCCTAACGCTACAAAGCTACATGGGTATGGAGCTGAGGGCAGAATGCACTTTGTTCTTGAATACTCAGAGCTAGGAAGCTTGGCTTCTCTTTTACATGGTTAGCTTGAAGCACATTGCTTTGGCTTCTCTTTTACAATTGCAAGTAGAGTAATGATCAGATCTTTTTTAGTTAGATATTTTTGTGTGCACATTAGCTTGTGGTGTAAATTACCTTGTGAGTGGAGTAGATTCTATCACTATCTCAAATTTTTACTTATTGGTTGTCCTCTGAATTTTTGACTTACTAAAATGTGGTGTATATCTTTAGATTTGGTGTATAAGAGAATAAAATATAGTAATTTTTTGTTATATACAAAAAAACGAATGCTATTTTTTTTTAGAAAAAAAAAGCTCTAATATCCCGGGTAGAAAAATTCATGCCAGAGATATTAGAGGAGTTTTTTTTTATAAGAGAAAACAACTCTAATATCCTTGGCGTGTTTGCAAATATTAGGGATATTAGGTTGGTTTTTTCATTGGAGGAAGCAGATCTAATATCCCTGGCTTGTTTTTTTATATCAGGGATATTAGGTCTATTATACCCTCAACATTTATCCCGTGCCCACTTTTACCTATATTAGGGATATATATTAAAAAACGCCAGGGATAAAATGCTATTTGTGTACTAGTGACGGAGGGTTAGAGTAAATTCACTAAACAATTACCTCATACTGTATATCTCTTTTAAAATGTTTAATGGCCGTTAGTCTATACACACGTTTTCATTGTAACAATTGTCAATAACTGATTATCAATGACTATAATTCACCAAAAAAAAAAGAATTAATGACTATATTAACAATTGATGACCATCAACCATATGATGACTGTCAGCAATGGTAGACAATTGATGATCGTTATGAAACAACCAACAAGTAATTATTGTCATTTAATTATCAAAATAAGTGTCATTTTATCTTTTAACACACTTTTTAAGAAAAGAAATCATTAATTATAAAATGTTGAACTTTTTTTCAATCTTACCACTTATCATATTTTTCGGCGAATGAATGAATAATTTTAGTCAACAAAAACACATTCCAACAAAAATTATCATAACTCACTCCTAATTAATAACTTGGGAAACCTAAAACGACACATGTATAATATGAATCACTTTTAAAGTGTTAAAACGACACTTGTTGTGAATCGGAGGGAGTAATAATTTTGTTGACACTATTTGGTACATCGTTGATCAATGTCAGTTAACGGTTGGTCAATATCGGTCAACATTAATCAACAATCATTCAACAATGCCAACGATCGGTCAACTCCAGTCAATGTTATGAGTTGAAGAAGGAAAAAAATAAGGTCTATCCTTCCATTTCCAATTAAAATCTTTCATCTGTTATAATATAGTATAAAGCAGAACCCAAGTCCGTGTAAAAAGTTGCACCATGTCATCAAACATGAATAAAATAATGATTTTATTTTTTGTATTATATTTTCTAAGAATAACCCATTTATCTACTTTATATCTTATCCAATTTCCTTATATATGATTGATATCTAACACAATTTTTGGTATCTTAAGATTTTTTCCTAACTTGATTTTTTTAACATTATATCCTTATATGACTAAAAAGTATTCAAGTAATTTTTTTTGATAACTTAACAATTTTTCCTTATAATTTAATATATGTTTTTAATTGGTTAATAATTTTATGTGATCTTTATTGGGTAACATCTAAATGATATAAATTATATGAGATGGTTGATCTCTTGATACGAAAATATATGCATAGAGATTCTAGCTAACATAATTTTTCATTTTGATATGTGATCCAAGTATAGTACACAATTCTATTAATTTTTGGTTAATAATTTTCTTTTGTTAATAATTGTTAAAATGAAAAACATTATTTTATTCAAAATAAATGAGGTGGCGCAATTTTTAACAAAGACATAGGTTCCGCTTTATACTGTATTATAGTAGATTATAGTAGATATGAAAAATTGAATATAATTTTTTTAGTAGTAACATGGTATTAATAAAAGTACATGTATAGGTCAATAGGTTCGGACTCTGGTCTATCGAGTTTGGATTGTAAATTCTCGAGTTAAAAGTGGATTCGTATCAAATTTCAATCTCGAATTGATTAATTCGGATTTATATTACCCGTACATGATACGAGATTTGTACTAGTTTAACTAAAAGACGAAGTAGAATCTTATATAGGGATTAGTTACCCAAATCCCTTTAAATTCACTCAGGATTATATTATAAAAATACCGACCAAAATAGTATGTAATGCAAATCTTTATAGAAGAACATATAAAATTGTTTTGACGAGAACTATTAATGTCTAATGCTCTAAACTATTCAAGATAAACTAATTAATTAATTGATTACATTTAACTCAAACACACACAAAATTCATAATGAACGGCTCCTCGATTCCTGAAAAGTCGGGAGGGTTAATCTGTTTAGTTTGTTTGAGTTTATAGACAGTATGAAGCACTATAGAATACTAGATTTATATCGTTGTAAGAATGTTGAATACTTTTTCACTCAAAAGTTTTTCATTGTTCCTAAAGCATAAATATATGCATAATGATTGAAATTTGTTATATTGCATAATGCTTCTTAATTCCCTTTGTAAGTGGGGGGATAAGTCTGTATAACTTTATCCATATTCTCATATCATGATCAAAAAATGAGACATGATATAAACATATCTAATATAAAATATTCCATATCTACAAGAGTAAGGTAACAGTGATCAAATTTTCAGAGAAGGGGTAAAAGTGAATTGATATGTAAACTCAACCACAAATAGAAGCTGAATTTATGAGCATATTATAGGTTGGATTGGATTTGATCAAGTCTAATGTACACAATCAATAAAATAATTAAAAATATCCCAATAACAATAATAGTAATAATAATAATAATAATGGCGAAAATGATGATGATAATGATAATGATAATGATAATGATAGTGAAATAATAAACTTAAAATAGTATGGAAAAAAGGAAACAAAAAGGATGCTTATTTATTGAATATATACGAATTTAACCTATGCTTTTATGGGGATAGGTTAAACATTTTTTTAGAAGAAAATATTTTTTTAATTTTATCTGTTTCTTTTCTACAAGGGTTTATCAATGTTCATACTGGGTATTAGGCTAGGAAAACATTGTTAATAATCGTTGAAATGGCAAGCTATGTTTTGAACTATGTCTTAGGCCATGTCAAGCTTGGTATATATTTTTTAACAGTCTCATTACAAAGCCGTTGAACTATAACGTCAAATCAAAAAACACGCGTCAATGTTAAAATTCCTATAATTGAAAATGTCCACTCAATTCACGTCCATATTTTAACTAGTTATAAGCTAGCAAAACTACGTGCGAATTGAAAATGATTCAAGGCCAATTATTTTGGCAATGAATCATTTTACGTCAAATTCTGCATTATATAATGGATCACCTAAATGCAATCAAATCAAGGCTTATTGCATTGCTACATAAGCTTGGAAAATACAGTAGTGTGTTGATGGACATCAAAGTTTGGGTTTATTTACATAATTCAATATAAATCCACAAAATGTTGTTGCTCACGAGCATGATAATTGACAAGTGCATGAATCCTGTCCTCAAGTTTAATTAAGTGAAAGCATATTCTCATCATAAAAAGGGCCCCCCAAAATTTTAAATGAGCAATTGAAGGTGATGGAACTTTTCTGTGCCCCCAAGATTTGAATCATATTCACATATTGCCTCTAAAATAAGCAATCCTTTTTTTTAAATTTTTTAAATGAGCAATTGAAGGTGATGGAACTTTTTTTTGTGCGTGCTGAAATTTTATAATATGGCTACCCTAGTTCCTTGGATACTAGTGTGTGTATATAAGTATATCTTTTACATAAAGCCTAAAAGTCAATTTCTTCACTAGAGGCTTCAATTATAGGCTAAAAAAATGTCACTTTGGTGTTGTTAATGCCCACAATAGCGCATGCATTAAGCATGTATACCCACTGGCCAAAATCTGAGTCCAAAAAACGGGTATATTTTATATTACAATAATATAAAAGATAAATTTTTGGTTATCATGGTGATCACAAATTTTCTGTCTTTGTATAAGAGTATGACATGTGTACAATTATATATATTTTTAATTTATCATATAAAATGATAAGAAAAAAATACAACTTTACAATTTAATGATCAAGATTTTTGAACAACCACTATTTATAATTTTATATGCTTAAATTATACTATGATAGTGGTGGCATTGATTTGGGGATTATACAAGTGAAAATTCCCTACGTATCAAGACAATTATTGATTTATGCAATAAAATAATGAACCCATACCTAGCTAGGAGTAGGAGTTGAATTGACACAAAATTTTGGGCAAATTTTTTAGCATACGCCTTTCTATAAAAGCTAGCAATCGACTCATAACTCCATAACCTAATATCAACATTTTCCATTAACATGAGGTGTATATTTTTTTACTATTTATTTTTTTAACATTTTCCATTAGTCCAATTTATTTGTCCGAAAGCCGTTCATCCAGTAATTTAGGAACACTTCTGCAATTATGCAGGACTAAGGGTGCGTTTGGATCATACACCCATAATACATTATCTTGCATCATAACGCATTCCATAGTGTTTAGTGTTTACAGCATTTAGAGCATGCAAACAAGGACAAAAGGATGGGCAAAATGGGATCCGCATAAACTAAACACATGAATTGAACTCAGATTGAGCAAATGGGTGTCAGATTGAAACTCCACCAAAACATGTCACCAATGGAAGTGTCTTATAATGCTTTTCAAAGCATTGCATCTCCACCCACAAACTGAAATTTTGAATTACTTTCAAAGGAACATCAGGAATTAAAGAAAAAGAAATCAATTTCTGAAAAAAAGAATGAGTTATATAATAAGGTTACAACAATCATCTACCGCTGCTAGCCTTTATACCAAGACTGACTACAAAGGCTTCTCCAAAGATAATAATGATAATGATGATAAAATTAACAAAGAATAGCTGTGTTACCTAGGCTGCAAACCTAAATGCCTCCAACACACTCAGACAAAAAGCAATATACCAGAGAGCCAAGAAATTGGGACAATGCCTGCTTACAATACAAAGAAGTAACCCTTCAAATTTCCGAGGTCGTTACGCAACTCCTCCTGTTGACGTCCATTTCGCTTCTTTTTTTAGACAAATTATACTAGTTCATCTTGTCAAATGACTACATTTACCAGTAGTATATGGTATAACATATGGGATATAGGAGCCAATCACACATGTATAAATGACAGCATCTGTGATTTGGCTTATATGCCTTTAGTCCCCCTGCACGAATATCTTCTGGTTGTAGTACTTCTTCTCGCTTTCTACTTTCTTATGGTTACGCTTCTGCACAAGACCCGAAGTGTTTTTCGTATGATTAGGACAGTAAGAAGGGGGAGAAAAAGCACATTAGAGAATCATGCAATCTTAATTTTAGTGCATACCAGGTATGCATCATGATTCGCCATGATTCTTTTAGCTACAGAGGAAGTGGTTGTATTTTTCGGAGACTCTAGTATCTTGAATATCCCCATGCTCCTGGGAACCGCATATGGATCAGCCTTACCCTGAATTACAAGGAGATAGGGTTAGAAGGAAGGGAAGAAATAAACATGTTATGTGGAAACTGATATATTAATGTGGCTAACTTACATCACACATTGGGCTGGACTCTGCAACAGTTCCATGGACAACCAAAGCAATATTGAACGTCATTATCTGGATACACCAGGAGCAAGGATCAACAAAACATTATATAGACTTGACACTCCCAAGTATTTCCTTGATAACCAAGCATCAATTTTACATTTCTCATTTCACCAAAGATTGATTGGTAAATTGGCAGTTTATAATAATGTTATAGGTATTAGCTAAATGGACATGTTAATATGGTTTCCCCTGGACGGTTGGCAACATTGAGTATTTTATACGTTGTCACAAGACAGAGGGAAGTTCAGTGTATGAAGAGGAAAGGGTATGGTACTGAGTTAGTTAAATGCTAAATGAGACTTTGTAAGACCCGGGTGAAGCTTGATGTACATTGTACAGTATCATTTGAATAAATGGATCAAATACTCACATTTACAATAATAAGAATAATGATAAAAACTTCTACCAAAAAAAATAATTCTAAAAACAGTCAAGGATAAGAGGTTAACTAACCATGTCTTTTGTAACCTCCCATGGAGCACCAATAATAACTTCATCAACATATCGACAAGCCAACACACTGAGACTGCGTTCATGCAAATTCATCAGTGGAAGTTGAGCCCCTCTAACTTCACTGCACGGAAACCCAAAAAAAACTACTTACACAACTGCAGCGAGACATAAGCTAAAAGACAGCTTAAACTCCAATATGTGAAAATGCCCAACTAGGCTACTAGTCATCTTGATGGAAAATTTCTGCAGAAGAGGTAGACACATGGAATACATGACAAAAAAGGTCTATGCGTTAACACCCTCAAATGATGGCAAACTAAAAACTCATCCATATAAAGAATACTGAACCCTTCAGTTTAAAGTTCCATAGCACCCATAGCCACTGATCTAATCTGGTAAATTTAATGGCAAATAAAAAACACCATGGTCTATATAGTGCCAGTGTTGTACTCTTTTCCAAGGGCCATGTTATTTGTCCAGTGAGAAACAGATTGAACACACGTATATTACACTCACCCAGCATATTATTTGATGATTCATAACAACTAGCCTCGAAATCTGCTTAAGTACTATAGCCAACAGATAATTCATTGATCAACTTTAAAAATTCCGACACATAAATCAACCTGTCTATTGGCTGATTTAGATGGAATGTATCTGCTTACACAATCTGAAGTTGGCAGTGGTATGGAAGAGAACCAAAACCATACAAGTTCTACAGGTTTGAGAGAATGTTACAATTTTATCCAAAAATTGATTTAAAGTAACTTCAGCAACCAGACATTTTCTGTAAAACTAGCCACAATTGCGTGGAAGATTTTTACAATATCATGAAATCCATGATGCACATATCAAAACAGTGAGATTACCACATCAAGTAATAAGAAGAATGAAGAAAATCAAAATTACCTGACAGTCTGGTCTGTATAGATGCCAACAAGAAGAAAATCTCCAAGTTGTCTTGCAGCTTTGAGGATCTAAGCATGTAATATAGTATTGAGTCAATAAAACAACAAACCAAAATTCCATACTTAACTAAGAAGCCACAAGATAAACTAGTAAGTAGTATCATGCAGAAAAACTAAAATATGATCTAAGATAGTAACCAAATGTCCTGGTTGTACCTCAACATGTCCAGCATGGAAAAGATCAAATGCTCCATCAACATAGACCACACGTGCATTTGGTCCAGGTGCCTATGAACAAGAGAAATAAGGAAAAGGAGAAAAGTCAAAATCTGAAACATAAAGCGGTATATAGAACATAAGAACACAATTTCTCTTATATTTGTCTCCTTAAAATAGTCATGACTAACAGATAAGTAAATCCAATTCTTTCATCACTAGTTAGTCAAGAATTACAAACATACAGCTTTATCCATAGACAACAGAAGGGAGGGGACTAACTCTACTATGTTTATACTTGAGCCATTGCTACTGTATGTGCTCCAATAACATAAGAACTGGGGTTAATACCTTGCCATTCGAAAACTGGACAATCCTTCTCGAGGTAGGCAGAAAATGAGATAAATGGCCACATATGTTCTGTTTATCTCCGTTAACAGGTTCAAGGTCACTGGTTTTCTCATGTAATGTCGGACCACATTTAGCCTCATGCACTTCGGTACTCTTAAAAGCTGACATTATCCTCCCTAACAAGAAGGAAAATGAAAGAGTTAAATGCCTCAGTGGCTCAGTTAAGACTCAAAAAGCATAAACTCTATTGAATGAAATTCTAAGTGAAGGTTAAATTTTGCAAAGTGATCAGAAAAGGAAGGGCCACAGATAGAGACAGAGAGAGGATAACCAATCGGTATGATCATTGATCAGTCGTACAAAGTAGGGAAAAAAAATAACTTGTATTTATTACTAGTCAAATACAAAGTTATAATCCAAAAGTACATATCAATTTACAGATCAGTTGATTAAAGGATAGAAACAATACCTACGATATCTGTGCTAGAAACACCTTCTGTGCGTTTAATCTGCTTATAACGGCCAGCCTTCTTGGCCAATGCATAAGCATCAGTCCCGTCAGGAAGAAGACACGGATCGTCACCATGAATAATATAGTCAATCCTGTACTCGTTGAAGAGCTTTCTCATGAACTGCTCTGTAATTTCATAAGGAGCATTGGTAATTACTTCGTCCACCCATTTCAACCCACTGACAAGTGCCAGCCTGCAATAGAAACCCAAGTGTTGTGACAACAGAAGCAAGCAAATAAGTCATGTTACATCAGCAAAACTATTGGTAGAAAATCTAGGACTTCTTGATCAGGCTTAAAATCTACAAGTAGAGAGTAAATTTCTCATGCTGCACAGATTCAAATTACCAGACTTCACAACTTGACTGGGAAGGGGTAAGAAGGGAAAATGCATCATGCTTTGAAAACCAGTATAGAATCTTCACACTTCAGCAAGAAGTCCGGTGTTTATCACTCATAAAGATAGTGCACTGTAAATTAGTAAAGGACTTATTTGCATTCTAGTTGCGCGCAATTGTGTTTCTATTATCATGAGGAGCACCTCTAAACCTATAAATATATACAAACTCATATGATGCAACTGTTCACTTCATAGACTATTTCCTACATAAAAATAAACAATAGTTCTGCTGATGCCCATGCAAAATATGAAAATAAATTCAAGAGCAGATGGAGAGAGAAAGAGAGAGAGGGTAAAAAGAAAAAAAATTGTAGTAGACAAGAATGATATGTACCTCTCCTCCATAGATAGCACAGGAGGGCCCTTGTTTGCCAAAATTTCTTCATCACTGACAACTCCCACTACCAATTCATCACCTAGAGCCTTTGCTTGTCTTAAAGCATTGGCATGACCGTAATGCATAAGATCAAAGCACCCATCCATGTAAACTCTAATTCTCTTCTTATCACGTTTCCTCTTTTTCAAAATACCGAAGTTGGGCAACAAATAAGGGAAATAAGGTACCCCTATTCGGCCAAAATAGCTTGTCGATAAGCCAAGCAAAGCTGCTGTGACCATTAGCCCACCAAATAGTTGTGGGTAATAACAAGCTCCATCCCACGTCCAACAATTACTATCATACTCCATTTCTGCTCTGTACTATCAAGTTTAGACACCCCGGGGTCCCTAGTCTCAACCAACGGAGACAGAACAAAGCTGCAAAACAGAATCCACTTTGAGTTAGCTTAGAGAAACAAATTTCCTCTTATGAAAAAGGGTGTGAAACATGAGGAGCCGATGAAATTTTGAAGCACAGTCAGAATCTGGAATTGTAATAAGAGCAGGAAAGGTTAAGAACTCTCCAACCCAACACCATGTAGTATACAAGTCACACAAAATACAAGCATCACAATTATACCCAATAGATATATACCACTGGTCAAAGCAATTGTCAAAGCTTTCTAAATTGGCCTTGTTACTTAGCTTAAACAAAAACTGATTAGACATGAATACTCAGCAATTTACCTAACCTGAATTTCCAATCGAATTAAGGGGGAAATCCCGAATCCGTGAAATATCATTTTAGAAAAGAACAATGCATAGAGAAAAACATAACGAAATTGAGTGTAAGACACGAATAGGCACTCAATGACCACACAAATCCCAAATCTAACACCAAAACGGGAAGAGATCACAAAAGAAAACAATCAATTGACTAAGAATCTCATAACAGATTCGTAAGTGAATTCGATAAGCTGGATACAGATTACCTGATGCAGAGATTCAAATCTCCGAGAAGAAGAAACAACGAATCAGACGAAGTTTGACACGATCCAGCCGATGCAAAGACACCAAACTCTACAAGAATTCAAGAACTTGAGCTTTCAGAAAGGGGGAAATTTCCGCACAGATCAAATAAAATATAATTCAAACGCCAATTTCCTACCTGCTTGATTATTGAAACCTTTCGGGATTTCTCAGCGTGATCAACGATCCAAGGTCGTTGCTCAGCCCTGCGTTCGTCAGCCTCTGATTCCCAATTTATCGCGAGGAATCTGAAAGACCTAGACGTCGACGACGATTCCACAAGTGTGTGCCAGCGGATGCGTAAAGTTACAGCTTACACACAATAAGGAGAGCAGATCCCCAGGGTTCTTTCCATCCCTGGCATATACATGCTATTATTTATATACTTCAAAAATATATTAAATAAATGATTTCTCTGGTCCAACTTGAACTTTCCAATAATTAATGAATGCAAAAGTTTATTTTTCAGTCAAATAAAATAATGTATGCAAAATAGTATTTCATGAATAAATATATATTTATAGATAGTTGTACATGCGTTTGATTTTTGCTTCTCCAACAACAGATTCCATGGGTATAAAACTCCTTAATTGTTTCAACCAAAAAACAAAACTCCTTAATTGTTTTATATTTCTAAGAGTATATGATCCTTTTATAATTATAAAAGATCATTGAAAGTTTCCTTTTAAAAAGGTATTTCAAAAAAATCATTGATTGGGTTTATCTTATAAATCAAACTAGTTTAACCCCGCACCATGTATGGTCAATTATTATAAATTTATTAGACAAATTGGTAAGAAAAATTATATATCTACAAAGCACACTTATTTGAGTAAAGATCATGTTTAATTAATATAGATATAAATTCTTAGATAGAAAAGCTTATATATATGGATATAGTCTTGATTATTTGTTTTAAAAAATCCGAATTATATTTCACAATATATTATACTTTTGTTGAAAATTAATTTCAAGATTATCTATCAGAAATTACATTTCGCTTTTATCTTGATATTTTGTTTAAATGAAAAGATCATGTTTTATTAAGTTAGATAGAAAATCTTATGCATATAGATAAAGTCTAGATTTTTTTTTAAAAAAAATCCAAATTATATTTAACAATTATAAAAAATCAGAAGTATATTTTAAACATATATTATATTTGTTAAAAAATAATTTCGGAATTATATTTTAGAACTTACTTTTTAATTTTATCTTGATTTTTTGTTTGAGTGGAAAGATCATATTTTATGAAATAATAATATTTATAGAAGATTGCAGGTTATCATATAAAAGATGACCCAATGGATTATTTTATTATAGAAATGACACGTGACAAATTGTTTTGTCAAGACATTGATGTCTTCGTATTTGGTGGTGTTTTAGTGTATGTTTTCCTTTATAGTTTTGTCTCTTTCCCTCTCTTTTCTTGTGTTTTTGTTCCTTTTTAGCTTGGTAACCGTATTTCTGTGAGATTCGGGAACTATGCGAGTTTCGTTTGTGTTTTGAAGGATTTTCGCAAAGGATCAAGGATCTTCTTGGAGGTGGATTGAAGCTTGGAGCAAGCCATGAGTAAAAGGAGGAAGAGAAGGACTTAGCCATGAAGAAACAAGAGGAAAAGCAAAGAAGAAGAGGTGGCACGAGGTGTGGACCGAGTTGGAGCCAAGTCGAGCAAGCAAACGTGAGCGTCAGCCTTGGACCGACTTACCCAGTACCTCGGGCCCGAGGTGTCTTCCGTGTCGGTCCGAGTCGGTTTGTGGCTTGGGCACCAAGGCAATGATCATCACTCGTCCACATTTGCCCTTTATCTATAAAACCCCTTTTATTCTCTTAATGAGGGGCCCTCTTTGGGCTACCACACACACAATCTTCTCAAGACAATACTTGGGGAGCAAGGAGAGAAAAGGAGAGAAGAAGGGAAGAAGAGAAGAGAGAAGAGGAAGATCGGCCAAGGAGTAGAGGAATTCTAGGTTTGATTGTCTAGTTTAGCTTGATTTTAGTTTGTTCTCTTTGGATTTGGCAATTTGGCCTTGTGATTGAGGATTGACCTTGTGATTGTTGAATGAAACTTGCTTTGGATTTGAGTTTGATGATGATGATTGTGATGATTTGCGATTTTGTTGCTTTTGTTGCTTGCCAAATGGAGTAGATCTCCTTGATCTTGGGTAATGGGGAATAATTTTGCTAGATTGAGCTAGAAACTCCAATTCCATAAGCCTTGAGTGCTTGATCTAGGAACCCACTCTACATAGAGCTACAACCCCTTGCGAAAGTTGGGGATCAAGGCTTGTGATTGGCAAAGTAACGAAAGTGAAAAACATCCATCACGAGACCTTGCATCGAAGGGGAGAAGCGAAAGCCAATCGACCCCATGTTCGATGTGTAGAGGGGTTTGGACGAAGTGAAAACCTCTCGATCCAACCTAGATCATCACTTGTCGCTTGAATTGGGGTGAAAAAGGCTCAATCTACTAGAGAAGGAACCCAAAGCCCATGATCTAATCTCGATCATTTGAGTTCGATTTACCCAGGAATCTCGAGCCCGACTTGCAGTGTGTCGGTTCCGACTTCCATTTCCCCAGCTAACTCGGGCCCGACGTGACATTGTGTCGGTCCCAATTGCTTCTTTTCGATTCCCTTTATTTTTGTTCTCTTTTCTCGTTTCCTAGTGTTGTGGCACATCAATCGAATAGATTCCCCGAGTGTTCGACACCCACCACGTACTACATCGGGGTCGGGTTCAAATTTATCTCTAGACCCTCGCGTTTGAGAGCGATCAGACATTGACTCCGCTACATTGACTTTGTTTTATACTATATTAGTATAAAAATCATATTTTTTATATTCGACCAAAAATATATCATATTTTTTTACAGATAAATATATACAGGATTATATTTTAGGTAGATAAATCCATTAATGTGCTAATATCCATAGTTTATTTTAGGGTAAATCTAAATATCTTCTTAATTAGCACAGTATTCATATATTATGTAGATAGATATTATTTGGATAGATTCTAAATATAGGTATTATTTTGATAGATTCTTTAAGGGTAAATCTAATATTTTCTTATGTAGTACAATATTGATAGACTATATAAATAGATATTATTCAGATAGTTTATAAATACAAAATATTATTTTGATAGATTTTAGATATAAATATTATTTTGATATATTAATGTATGGTGATTAGATAAAAACATCTTTTTATGATATATTTAGATTGTATAGATAGATATTATTTGGATTTATAATTAATTTATTATGAGATAAGGCCAGAATTAACGTGGAGGCTCGAAAAGTCTCGACTTTAATATATAGATAAACAAATATAATATAGATAGAAGAAAATATTATATTCTCTATATATATATATATTTGATAATATAAGAAAATTGGCTAGGCCTATTACAGGAAAAGAGGCACTACCCTAGAGCATATTTTCGAATGAGGCTGCAAAGACCCAGATCAGAACAAATCGGCAAACTCGAGGCAAAATATTACATGAATTGTGAGTTTATGTTATCTATACTGTCTATAGTATAAAGCGGAGACAAAGTCTTCACAGAAAATTGCGCCACGTGTCATATCTTTAATAAAATAATCAACCGGGCCCTTGCGTATATAAAAAAAACACTAATCACAATAGAAAGATAAATATATATGATTTGATAAAAATAATCAGTTGGGCCCTCCTTTATATAACTTAGGTAGTTAGAATCTCATATAATCTTATCCCGTAAAAATTACCCAAAATTATGAATTATCTCGAAAATGATGAATTATCCATCTTCAGATAAATATTATTATTTAATAAAACGTGATATTTATTGTAAAGTAATTTTTGAACAAATCCAACTTATTTATATTATGAGTTGATTTACTATTGGTAAAAAAAATACTAATCATAATATGAAGATACATGTATATGATCCTATATTTTTAACGTGATCATTCACGTTATATATTTAATTAAACTGGGTTTATAATTGCATTACCCGTACATGGTACGGGGGTTAAACTAGTTCAAATTAAAGGGTAATTAAGACAAAAGAACTAGTCACATCCGAAAAATATTCTAAAAATCTATGTATATATATATAAAAGCCGTAAGGATTGGAGCCACCACGTTGCGCCACGTCATCATTTTCCACATGTCGCACCCAAATTACGTCACCAAGGATTTTGCCACGAGTCGCCATAATATTAAGCCATATCATATACTATCTAGAAAATTCAAAATTATTTATGAAAATGAAGATTTGGTTCAAAGTACAAAAGATTTTCTGATATTTTGTTTTGGAAATATTTTTATCCGTGGAGCTATTTTATAGCAAAATTTTGTTTTGAAAAGATTTGTTACTTCTTAGAAAATATAGTTTGGTTGGACTCGATCAAAAAAGATTTGGTTGGAATGATATCCTATTTTATTACTTAAATGATTTACTGTTTTTATTGCACTTTATATAGAGATTTGTTTTTAATATATTTTTAATTAACTAAAATAAATTGTGTTTGGATTGAATATACCGATTACCAAAATTGTGATTACCTTTACCACTTCTTGATTTTAAGCGCAACTTAAAACCTAAATTGTTTCCAATATAGCATCTATTAAAACTATCCAAACTTAGATTAGAATTATCCAAATTATGATTAAACTAACCTCATCCTAAATTTTTTTATGATCGAGTGAAGTCTGAATAATCAATATATATATTATAAAAGCCGATCGTTTTCGAGCCACTACGTTGATTCTGGCCCCACCGCATATTTGATAAAAATAACTTTCATTTATGTTATTTGAATTAATCTAATTATATTTCTTATTATTCATTTATGTAAAAGATATGATCAAATTTTCAGATTTTGGTAAGATATTCTATGTCTTTAATATATCACTTATCTTTTCAAGTTTATTCTGGGTCCACCGTATTTTTGATTAAAAAAAATAGTTTTTATTTGTGGTATTCCTATTAATTTGATTAAATTATATATTATTTATTTATGTAAAAGATATATTCAAAATTTCTAATTTTGGTGATATTCTATCTTTTTTAATATATCACTTAGTTGAAAAACATGATTCTAATATATATCTTGAATTTTCGAAATATAATCACTGTGAACTTATTATATTTGATTTACTTAATTAAATAAATAATTTTTAAGCTAAAATTTTATATACTTTTTTAATAGAAAAATTAATTTTGTTACTTTATTATTTGATTTAAAATATAAGTTCGCGATTATAATAACATATTTTCAATCAATCATTTAACAATTAAAAACTTCTAATATCCGATTGAACCAAATTATGTTAAAAAAATTATATTATACATTTAACATTAATATTCTATTTATTATATATCCAAAAAAATTTAAAAATTCAAGTCGTGCATGGCACGACGGGTACAACTAGTTCGATCCTAGTCTACTCCATTCCAAACTCACTTATTTTTACTAAAAGTATAATAAAAGTTTATATTTTTTATTTCTTTGGTATCAATATGTATTTATTTTGTGTTATATAGTTAATAGATTTTAATATTTTATATAGAAATGTATACTTTTATCTCTCAAAAATACTTTCTTCATTTCTCAGCAATAACCGACTCAAAATCAAACCGGAGTAAGACCAAAACCCATCCACATTGAGTTTTGTATGGGTCCGATTTTCAGTCCATAAACTTTATCAATGCCGTCTTAAACTGGTTTTAGAGCAATGCCCATCCCTAAGTTTACTGACTTTACTTCATTCTATCTTGGAGTTTGAGAATAACAGAAAACGGAAAATGAGAATGAAATGATATTATTCTCAATCAGGGGAAAATGTTACAATGCGTACACTATTTATATTGGTAGCCGGTCTTAGACCGGTGTTCTACCAACACCCCCCCTCAAGTTGGTGCTTGATTCAACTGAATCAAGCCCAACTTGTCTATCACCTTACAATGAGAAAGTTTAGGCAAAGCCTTGGTCATTACATCAGCCAATTGATCACTAGTAGGTACATGTATAAGAGAAATTAAACCATCTAAAAGCTTGAGTCTAACACAGTGGCAATCAAGTTCAATATGTTTAGTTCTCTCATGGAACACTGGATTTTTGGCTATGTATATAGCTGCCTGTGAATCACACTTGACAGGAATAGGTTGAACTTGAGGAATATCCAGCTCGTGCAACAACCTGCTCAACCAAGCCAATTCTGTTGTGACTCGTCGAAGTGATCTATACTCTGCCTCTGCTGAAGATAATGAAATAGTGACTTGCTTCTTAGATTTCCAGGAAAGTCGAGAATTGCCAAGAGTAATATAATATCCACTCACTGATCTCCTTGTTGTTGGACAAGAAGCCCAATCTGAATCACAAAAAGCCTGAAGAGTGAAATCAGAAGATGAATTGAGCAACAATCCCATAGTAGAAGTGCCTTTCAAATACTGAAGTGTGTGGATAGCTGCATTCCAATGTCCAGAAGATGGAGCTTGCATAAATTGGCATAAATGCTGAATTGTAAATGCCAAATCAGGTCTAGTGTTAACTAGAAAATTTAATTTCCCAACTAGCTGTCTATATGGCGTGGGATCTTGCAACAAATCAGCTGTATCATACTTAAACTTCACTGTACTATCCAAAGGAGCATGCATTGACTTTAATTCACTTGGACAGAACTCCTTTAATAACTCTCTGATGAACTTCCTCTGAGTGATGACTATACCTTGATCTGTATGAATAAATTCCATGCCAAGAAAATAATTCAACTTGCCCAAATCCTTGATGCTGAATTGAGCATGAAGAAAATTCTTGACATTTTAAATACCACAAACATCATCACCTGTGACCAAGATATCATCCACATAGATGACTAAAACACTGAACCAGAATCTGTCTTCTTGTAAAACAGCGAGTAATCATTGAGAGACTGACAGAAATCTTGAGTTAACAAAGCACTAGACAGCTTACTATACCATTGACGTGAAGCTTGCTTCAACCCATACAAAGACTTGTTCAATCTGCACACTTTGTTGGGATATTTATGAGCTAATCCAAGTGGCATTTTCATATAAACCTCAGTATCTATGTCACCATGCAAAAAAACATTATTAATATCCAACTGTGACATTTGCCAGCCTTTCTTCACAGCAGTGGCTACTAAAGCTCTTATTGTTGTCATTTTGACAACTGGAGAGAAAGTTTCATTAAAATCTATGCCAGCTTTTTGAGTACATCCTTTGATGACTAGCCGAGCTTTATATCTCTCCGATGTACCATCAGCTTTTAACTTTAGTTTATAAACCCACTTGGAGCTAATAGGTCTCTTCCTCTTAGGCAAATCAACAATATCCCATGTATTATTCTTTGCTAAAGCTTGTAGTTCAAGATCCATAGCTTGAACCCAATGCTCACTCTGTACAGCTTCCTCATAAGAACAAGGCTCACTCAACTGTTCCAAAGTAGACAACATTTGTTTGGTCTCAACAGTCAAAGCATGATATGAAACAACATCTGCAGGAAAATCCTCAAAATCTGAACTAACAAAGCTGCAAAAATACTCTCTCAGATGAGAAGGTGCCCTATGTTGACGAGATGACCTCCTTAATGGCTGAATAATAGGCTGCGCAATAGGTGCAAGAAGCTCATCAACAGACACTGAATCAGTTTCTGGCAACTCAGTTATAGGCATAGGTAAATGAGGCACATCAGGTTGACTTATCATGGCAAAAGGAAATATATTCTCATGAAAAGTCACATCCCTAGATATGAAAAACTTATGAGACTGTAAATCATATAACTTGTATCCTTTAACTCTTGTAGGATAACCTAAAAACACACAAGATAAAGCTCTAGGCATGAACTTATCTCGACCAACCTTAACAGATGAAGCATAAGCCAAACATCCAAAAGCCTTGAAAGCATCATATGAAGGAGACTGACCATGAAGCTTCTCAAAGGGAGAAATATCATGTAAAACAGAAGAAGGAAGTCGGTTGAGAATATATGTTGCAGCTAACAAGCAATGTCCCCAAAATTTCATAGGAATTTTTGACTGGAACATCAAAGCTCGACTAACCTCCAATAAATGCCTATGCTTCCTTTCAGCCACACCATTCTGTTGAGTAGTATAAACACAACTAGTTTGATGAATGATACCTTTATCATTGAAAAACTGTGCTCCCTCATGACTGTTACCAAGCTCCAGAGCATTATCAGACCTGATAACTCTAACTGTATAGCCAAACTGTTTCTCAATCAAAGCAACATAACCTCTGAGCAAAGAAAAAGCTGAACCTTTAGTTTTCATTAAATGAGTCCATGTAAGCCTAGTGAAATCATCAACAACTGTTATGAAGTACTGAAAACCCTCAGGAGTAGGCGTCTTATAAGGCCCCCAAGTGTCTACATGAAGCAATTCAAAAGGAGCAGAAGAAGAAATCTGACTTTGAGAGAATGGTTTCCTGGTAAACCGAGCCTTTGCACAAACTTCACAAGAAGGCAAGACTTCTGAGCAACTATCTAAAACAGGAAAAAATTTCTTCAAACTAACAAAAGGAGGTGTAAAAGAACAACATTCTTCCCTTGTGAGGTAGAAACTGAAGCAAGAATCCCAGGCTGATCTTTATTGAAAACATAGAGTTTCTTAGAAGCTTTGCCAAGAACCAAACTCCTCTTGAGAGCTGGTCCCTGCAACCAACACAACCTAGTATCAAAACATGTTGTGCACTGTAATTGAGACGCCAATTTATGAACTGAAAGAAGGCTAAACTTGAAGGAAGGAACATACAACACATCTCTGAGAACAATCTCATCACTAAGTCTAACAGATCCAGCATGACTAACCATCAAAGTATTTCCATTTGGCAAAGAAATGGAAATTGGAACATTTAGAGTATGCAACTCAATGAAAAAATCCTTATTAAACGTCATATGATCGCTGGCACCAGTGTCTATGATCCAAGTATCATTTGAAAAATAATCTCTAGCTGAATTAAGAGAAGTGGAAAAACAAGTGATACCAGCCATGTGAGCCATCGAGTGATTAGGTGAATCCTGTTGAAGAAGAGACATCAACTGTGTGTATTGCTCAGGAGATAAACCAGGCACCATAGAAGTAGAAGAAGATGACTCAGGTTCAAGAACAGAATTGGCATTAGCTTGACCACTTCTTGGAGGGTAACCATTAAGCTTGTAACACCGATCAATTGTATGATTAGTTTTCTTGCAATGAGTACAAAAGAAAGATCTCTTGCCTTTGAAAGATCCACCAGAACTTGAACCACCAGATCCTGAACCACCAGAATTTGAACCACCAGAACTTGAACCACCAGAACTAGCATAAGGCCTGTGTTGAGACTGTACAACCAAAGAGGAAGAATCAGATAACAGCTTGCTTGAAGCCTGAATACCTCTTTGAGTCTCTTCTTGCAATAACATTGAATAAGCCACATGAACACTCGGTAAGGGACTCATCATGAGGATATTTCCTCTAGCAACAGAATAAGAATCGTTGAGCCCCATCAGAAACTGAAGTAACCTCTGTGTATCACTAATTTTCCGAAAAGCCTCTGCCAGACCACAAGAACAAGCAGGATATTGGCACATAGAGTCCTTTTCATCCCAAAGACGCTTAATGCGAGTAAAATATCCAGAAACATTGTCAGAAGACTGAGAAATTGTGCTCAATTCCTTTTCAACAGAAAACATATGCGCACCATTGCTTTGAGAGAATCTTGCCTCCAGATCATTCCAGATTTGCTTCGCAGAACCAGAGAGCAAGAAACTTTCAGCGAGCTCCTTCGACATCGCATTTAACAACCAAGAAGACACCATAGCATTACACCTTTCCCAGCGAGCGAAATCAGCAGAATCAGCTGCAAGTTGAGGAACACTGCCATTCAGAAATCCAAACTTATTTTTCGCTTTTAGAGCGATGATCATCGAGCTGCGCCAAGCGTAAAAACCAGTCCCATCAAAAACCTTATTAGCCAAAACCATTCCAGGACTATCAGATGCATGAATATACAGAGGATTGTTCAGATCCATCTCAAAAAATGGAGAACAAAAGCTCAGAATCAAAGAGAAGAATGAGCGAAAGCCAAGAACTCCGCTCCGAATCAGCCAGAAATCGCGCGAATCAAATCAATTGCGCAAAGAATCAACCAGGAAAAACCTAAATTGAAAGAGGGAAAACACGAAGAATGAACGAGCAAGAACAATCTCGATCAAACCATCAGAAATGCGGAAGAATCGAACAAAAATGAGCAAGAATCGTAGTAGTGCTCTGATACCATCTTGGAGTTTGAGAATAACAGAAAACGGAAAATGAGAATGAAATGATATTATTCTCAATCAGGGGAAAATGTTACAATGCGTACACTATTTATATTGTAAGATTTCTTGAGTTTAGTGCTGAAGGACAGATTTAGCTCCAGCTCAATTCTCAAGCTCCAGGGATGCAAACTGTAAATGACAAGTGCAATCACATGTCTAGCTTATCTAGCTTAAGTAACACCAAATTTGGATGTCTCTTGGAGATCATAACTTTTCTTTACTCGCTAAATTGAATACATTTGTTTTTCACAAAACTTTGCAGAAAGAAGAACATGTGCCTTCACTCTTTACTAAACAGATGTGGGTGGCAAATCAAGGAGGAGCCAGAATCCAACACAATCATCTGAATCCAAGTCCTCTTGGATAGCCAGAAAATGTAAGCCACCACTCTCCTTCTTTGCTGCCTCCCAAGCTTCAGCTTCTCTCGTCGTCTCGGACGCCTTCTTGTAGGTAGCGTAGACGTAACGGGTGGAGATCCCGACTGATAACACTAGACACGCACGCCCTGTATCAGCTTCGACAGAGCAAACCTCCAGTCCATTCATCCAAGCTGCATTTGCCATATACACAAAGCGAAAAATGTGAGAACTTTATGCAAACAAGTACAAGCCATGTTAAAAGTCGGATTGTTCCTGGCTGGTTGTATGAACTCAAGATACCTGCCAATGGTTGAGCTCGCGAAGACGCCACAGCTACCCCAGGTATCAACGTCTTGTCGGTTATCTCAAGCCCCAACAGATCTAGATCTAGACCGGCACCAAACACAACTTTTTCCTGCAATGATGATACTTCCTCTCGAATAGCTGAGACACAGAATACAAGAGGTCTCAGGTAAGTCCTAATGCTAAAATTTAGCTTCTCTATGAGCTCCTATGGTAGCACCTCAATGAAAAAGTAGTAGCATGAACTTATGAAACATATTTTTAGAGGCAACAACATACTGATGGAGATTTCAGCATAGGCCTTTTGGCTTTGAGCAGTACTTGTGATTATTTAACATAAGCTGTCAAGGATGAAGAGATGTATATCCTACTATTGACAGAAATATTGCAATATGGGGAACTTTGACAGACCTGAATAAGGTAACTGAACAAAAGCCCATTTCTCCCCGACGAGATTCTCAGGAAGATCCATGGGGAAAGGGTTATCTAACGCCAAAAGCGGCTTCGCTCCTTTCTGATATCCAGGATGGCGTTGATAGATGGTCTCATAGCGTTCTTCCAGCCATAGAAGCAAGGATAAGCACTATTAGCACACACACACACACAACGAAATCGCTTTACTTAACAGTCAAGAGTCCTTGCAAGTTATGAATGAAATAAGGTAACTGAAAATGATAAGCTCACATGAATATATAAGACTCTAACATACCCTTTTGCTTGGAATAGGTTTGATTCCAATCTCGTTACACGCCCTTGTTATAATAGTCTGCATTTGGGACCTGGCAAATTCATCAAACAACTCTCACCCATCCATATAACATACTGGCACTAGATTCTAGTTCATAATTCATTTCTTCACTTCTTCAATAGTAGCACCGACTTCGACACAAGAACATTACTTTCCATTACAGAAATCATACAGCACAAGCATCAGAATATATATGAAGAAGATACCTGAAGTAACGGATTTTCTCAGGCAAAGGGATGCCAAGCTCATCACTGATTGAGACAATGGCGTTCTTGAGAGTGATGCTATTAATCACATTATTTGGAAAGTATTTGGTGTACTGAAGGGACAAAGTAGTGTCACAAACCACAAGCTCCCACAACTTCTTCCCCCTACTATCAAGGATTGGTCTTGAGCAGAAATCCAACTCCCACTCGGTAATGCTATCCGGGTCCGATTCCGGGTCAAGGTAGGAAAGCTCTGCTGTCGGGTCATCAAATTCTTCATCCTCCTCCTCATCATATAAATCTCCTTGTTTCTCGAGTGAAAGAGAGCTTTCCGGGAGGGAATAAACTGGAAATTTGGTCCTGGAACTGGAATTTGAGTAAGAAATCTTTGTGGGTTTAGAAGAGAGTGCAAAATTGGAGGTGGGTTTCCTTCCGATTGAAGTTTTGTCTCTGAAATTTGAGGCGTTGAAGCTCAGAGTAGCCATGGAAGCTGCTCTGATAGAATAGAAGAGATAGAAAGAGGAGGTGTGAGCTTTTCGACCACGAACCAACACACACCCAACTGACCCAAGGAAAGAAATCATCTTTTTATGTATTTATTAAAGGACAATTTTGCCCCTTGTTAAGAAAAGAAATCACTTTTATTACCCCTCTGCCTCTTTGCCCATCCACGCCCTCTTTTACAAGCCCTCCTCTCCTAGGGTTTTCAAACTCCGCAATTCCCCGCCTCCGAAACCCTCTCTTTCCGCCATGGCCACCGATGAACAGTCTGCTCCAGCTCCGGCGACGGCGTCGGAGGGCATAGCTCTTATCAGATCCCTAGCCGCCTGTAGCGCCTCCACCCGATCCAAAACCCTAAAAGCCCTAATCTCATGGCTACAGATGCAACACCAGCCTGAGCCTCCGCTCTCCGACGACGACCTCAGGAAGCTCTGGAAAGGCCTTTTCTACTGCGTTTGGCACTCCGACAAGGCCGTCAACCAATCGAACCTCATCAATCGGCTCGCCGCCCTCCTCGTCACGCTCTCGCCGCCTCTTTCCGTCCTCTACTTCTCCCACTTTCTCCTCACGCTCCGTCGTGAGTGGCCCGGGATCGACCGGCTCAGGTTAGACAAGTTCTATCTCATGGTTCGTGTCTTCATTGGGAAGCTGTTTGAGCTTTTGAGTAAGAAAAAGTGGAGATTGGATGTTGTGGAGGAGTATTGGGGCGTTTTGGAGGAGAGGCTGTTTGATTGTCAGGGAGGGGAGAAAGGTTTGGGCGATGGAGTTGCTTATCATGTTGTATCAGTGTTCTGTGAGGAGATTAAGCCGTTTTTGCCTCTGAGATTGGAGGTTTTGAATGTGTTGTTTCGCCCCTTTGTGTCTGTGTTGGGGAGGACGGATAATAAGGTTTTGACAGGTAAATTGAAGAATGACATGTTTGGTTATCTGGTTAAGAGTGGAAGGGGATTGGTGGGGGTTAAGAAGTCAGGAGAAGAAGTTGATTCAAAAGACGAGCGAGTGTTGTTCGGCACTATAGCGTTGGCTATGGAGTTTTCTTTGAGATTCTATGAGCTTGGTTCCTCTCCAGATTGTGTTCAGGGTAATAGGAAATTGCTGTTTAGTTTACATGAGGAGTTTTTGAAGTTGGAGAAGGAGATGAAGGCTGCTGAGCTTGATGTGAAGCTTCCTGAAGCTGATGGGTATGAAGACGAGGACGATGAAATCCCTCAATTGATCCCTCTTAGCAATAATGATAATGAAGGGAAAGTTGAGCCTTCTGATAAGCCTAAGAAGAAGAAGGATAAGAAAAAGAAGGATAAAGAAGAATCAAAGGATAAAGAAAACAAGAAGAAGAGGAAGAAGAAGAAGAGTACAGAGAATGGAGCTGACATGAGCCAGAAAACTGAGAATGTGGATATGCCAATTGATTCCACCAACGAGCCTGACTCCCCAAAATTCAGTGATGCAACATTGTCAAATCTGCAGAAGCAGTTTGAGATGATTGCTGCTGAAGCTGGAATGGGGCAAGGCGTTTCCAGTTCGCTGGATGCACCGACAATTCAGGAAAACGGGGAACCGTCCAAGAAGAGGAAGAGGGGGAAGAAGAAGAAGGCGAGTGGAAAAGTCTCTACAGACTCTAATCCTGCTAGCGAACCAGACGCAGAAGACGACAACGGAACAAGTGCAGAAAAGAGTGGGAAGAAAGTTAAGTTCTCCATGAGGCATAATTTGGTTTGGAATCCCTCAAACCCTCTTCCACCTCAGAGCATTAGGATACCGCCATCTGTGACCCCGAGAGGAAGTGCTCTTAAGCAGGGTGTTCCTGCAGGACCCGTAAGGGAATTCTCCTCTTCCGGAAAGAAGGCGAAGAAGAAGGCGAGCCCTTCAAAGAAAAAGGCTGCTAAAAGCAAATCGCCTGCCATCAAGCGCATCAAGAAGCTGAAGTCTATGTCTGCTTAGCCTAAAACTCACTCAATGAGTCTTACAAGGTGATGATTTCGGGAGCTGTTTGTTGATTGGAAGTTTGAGACTGATAGTGTTTGTTTTCATGTTTTCTTGTTATAGGTTAGATCACATCCCAAATCGGATGGAATGTTGAACTAGCATGCTTTTGCTAAACGGTTTTGTTATAGTTACATGTCATATGATGATTTCTTATTTTTTGTTCTTGTTTGCATTCAATTTTCAAGTATGGTAGTCAGGTTCTTCATTCGTCATCTTCTGATGCTTTGTTCACCTTTTTTGGTATTCTTTATTTTTATCTGTGATTGCATGAACTGAAGTTTTAGTTTTGAGGTGTATCACATAACCATCGAGAAATGTTTTAGTGGGTGCCCTATCATTAATCAAGCATAAAATTGCTCTAGTACGTAATTAAACTTGTAAGATTATGCTTAATGTTGTGTAATCATATGCTACTTTTAGTCTTTTCCTACTAAAGGGAAATGCCCAAAAGTTTATACTATAGTTGACAGCACATTAGTGATGGTAGGTAAAGTACTAAACACTACTGTAGAATAAACTGAAAGAAGGTGGTCGGTCACCGTCCTTTTTCATACCTTGTCATCCTTTCAAAAAAAAAATTATTTTCTTTCCCTCTTTCAAACCAAAAGTCGTTTTGATTGTTTCCATCTTTAAAAAAGGATGGAAAACAAAGTCAAAAACCCTAAGCAGGCCATTATAAATAACACTTATTTGAAAATAATCAATATGTCATAATGTCAAATTAAGAACCTAAAACCCAAAGATAAATAATTTCAATAAAAAAAATATTTCAATCAAAGCCACCGATGGTGTTGACTTGATCATTGGCTTACACAGTTACACTCGTAATTATAATAAACAAACATTCATTTTGTAAGAAAATCCACGAAATGACATAAATTAGCACTAAGAACAAAAATCACTTTTACATTTTCATCAGATTCGAAAGATCCAATTGCTAAATTTCCTCATTGCCTTGTTTTTCTCAATCTTTGCACCTCCTAATATATAGCATATGGTTTTCCAACTGAAGTCCAAAATAGTCAACAACCCTCGCTGTTTGAATTTTTTAAGATCATCCGACGCGATGATTTAGGCTATCCTTGTAATCTATAGGTAGCCTAATCTTGGCTTGTTTGAGCTAGTAGCTCTTCAATAAAAAAAAAAACTGAAGTCCAAAATATGAAAGATTATGTTGGATTATAACTGTAATTAAAATGTAAATTTTTGAAAAAGGATTTATGTTTACCTAAGGTAACAGTTTTTACAAACTGAAATCTAAACCTAAAGACCTACTTTAGAAAAAATGTTTATCGTATGATATTTTGCTCTACGAAGAGTTAAATACAAATTATGTTGTAATTTTGCCGCAATGGACTGCCTACGAAAACTAGGCTTGCAGAAAACCATATTGTTGTACAACAGGGATGCGGCTTTTGCAATTCGACAAACGAAGACGCTTTTCACCTCTTCATAGAATGTCCTAATACTTGTCAAGTACTAGAAACACTAAACCCAGATATTCACGAGAAAATGTTGGAGATCTGGTTTCTCCGAAATAAAACTATTTTTGATAGGGAGAGTCAGACGCCATTTCTCCCAGGTTCAATTAGTTTGTCATGAAACAAACTACATACTGGAAAAGAGCTTCCATGAAAAACGACGAAGAAGGGAATGAAAATAGTTTCAAAAAGCACAAAAGGAGGGGAAAGACTTTCTGGAAAAAACCCCGTAACGATTTCTTTAAACTAAATTTTGACGGTGTCGTTAACTTTGATGGAATGACATCTTTTGGCTTTGTTCTCCGGGATTCCATGGGGATGATCATTTCTCTGGACGGAGGTTTTCTCGGACGACGGTCCGTGGTGTTTTCCGAAACTTTTGCGTTTCGGTAGGGGATTGTGGAGCCCATACATCATAGTATTCCCCGCTTTCTCATTGAAGGCGACAACTTGCAAGTCGTTCATGCGTATGGTTATTTAGGCATTACTTTTTCAGTTTTAAAGGTGAAGCATTGGTCACATTTTCTGTGAGGCTAATGCGGTGGCGGACTTTGTTGCTGATTCATTTCGTCGAGTGTCATCCTTCCCATTAGACACTGATCCGATCCCAATGAATCTCATCCGCAAGATTGCTCTAGGATAGTTTTCATTGCGGCAACTGCCCTAATCTCTTTCTAGTATCTAAAAAAATTACAAATTATGCTCTGCACGTATCACTAAAAAAGGGAGTATAAATAATTTTATAAAAAACTATTATTTGTAAAGTGTAAGGGATTATTATTTTTAAGAATTTTTTTACCATTTTTTAAAAAAGTATGGCGTAAAATATACTTTAAGAGTAGTCATTTTTTTTAACAAAGCATGGTTCAACACATGTAAGTCTACAATTACCTAAATGGAAATATAAAGTTTACTATAAAAGGTTCGAGAAATCCCGGATTTGAAAACTTGATTCTAAAAAGGAAAGAATAAAGTCTTTACAAAAAAGAATAATAGGGTATTAATTATTAAATACATAAGATAACTACTACACGTTTTTGTAAGGTAGGTACACGCACATTGAGCAATGAAAAATAAAAATCATCATAATCGGAAAAAAATATTTCAGGTAAAAATTTCTCGAACTTGACCGTTGTAAGAAAGTAAAACCATCAAGATAAACAGCGGTTAGCAGGGTTTAATCCAGCTGTAATTATATTTAAATAGGTCTTTTTGTTGAGTTTTACAGATCACTTGTGTCGCCTCCGTATCTGTCTCTGGTCTGTGGGGTTTTTGCTGCCGTGAGTCGTCAGCACGCCCTACACTCATCATTGCCTCCAAACCCTCCTCCCTCCTCTTTCTCTCTCCTCCTTTCCCCTCTCTCTCTCTTCTTCTTCGCTTTCTGGTGCAACGCCGACTTACTCCGATTCGATCTGCTACTCGAATTTCCCTTCCCGTTCTGTTTCGGATTGCAATTCTACAAATCTCAGGTAACGATTTCGTCAAATTTTGTCTCAGCTTTACTTGTCTCTCAATTGGTGCGAGCTATGGACTTTATGGCGACTTTTTTTTTGCTTGTTTGACTGTTTTTCGCCATTACGGCTTTAGTTTTTGAGAGAATTTTGGTCTTAGTTTATTGATTGTCTGGTCTGCCTCCGGTCATGGGGTTTGATCGATTGTGATTATGCTGATCTTTGAATTATGTGGATTTTGCTGGATTGCTTGGTTGTCTGCGGCTGAATTGCTTAGGTTTCTGCGATTATCAGTAATGTGGATTTTGTTTGACTATTTACATGGGGGCTAGTCTTGTTCAGAATGTCTTGGAACTCACGTTGGTTACTAATTCTATTGGTGTTGCTGTTGTATGCTGTTTTTTCTCGAGATCTGATATGGTGGTGCTAGAAATTCATTATTTTGGTTCCTTGTACTTGCTTGAACTGTAAGCATGCTTTATAGATTTCTTTGCCCTCATAGATGTAAGTCTTAGGTTTTGACTTCATCCTACCCCTCACTTTTCTGCTGCATCTTATGCCTTAATGGTTTTCTTCTGCTCTTTGATTATTGAAACCGGCCTGGGTGGCCACTTCTTGCATTACATTGCTCCTGAAATGCTTTCGCTCTTTCCCGTTTTGCTTTGCTGTTGTTTTCTGCCGCGGTTTGTTACACTTACTTCTTGGGCATTGATAGTATACTCTTATTGAGTGCTTCTGTATCTAGTTTTTATCTACGTTGCATGGAAACGGGAATCGAAACGAAACAGAAACAGTTAAACATATAGTCAACCTATTTTGCACTAGAATACGTGTGTCCGAGTTTGTCACATGAAATGGACATGGAAAACACTTACCTATTAGAGTTACCGGGCAACATAGGAAATGCAATACCATATATGTTTAAAAAGCTTTATCCATACCGCATTTATAAAAACGAAATCTCATTGCATTGTCGTATGCTGCCTTTTCGAGATCTGCTGCTAGCAATTCATTATTTTGGTTCCTTGTACTTGCTTGAGCTGTAACATGCTTTTATAGATCTCTTTTGTTCTCGTTGAAGAAAGCCTTCGATTTTTATTTCGTTTCCCCCCTTTTTTCTGTTGCACCTTATGTCTTTAAGGTTTTATTTCGGTTCCTTGTACTTTCTGTTGCATGTAGGAAATGCAATACCATATATGTTTAAAAAGCTTTATCCATACTGCATTTATAGAAACTAATCTCACTGCATTTGTCGTATGCTGCCTTTTCGAGATCTGGTGCTAGCAATTCATTATTTTGGTTTCTCGTACTTGCATGAGCTGTAAGCATGGTTTTATAGATTTCTTTTCTTCTCATTGAAGAAAGTCTTCGATTTTTATTTCGTTTCCCCCCTTATTTCTGTTGCACCTTATGTCTTAAAAGGTTTTCATATGCTCGCTCTTTGACTATTGAAGCCGGGTTGAGCGGTGAAATTGCCTTGTATGGCTCTTGAAGTCGTTTATTTCTTTCCCGTTTTGCTTTGGAATTGATTAGAATCTTTACTTTATATGCATTATTGACTCACTTCTGTACCCAGTTCGTATCTACGTTACATGGAAACAGAATCGGAAATGGGTAAAGGTATAGTTATATTAATGACTAAAACAAAAGAGGAAAGAAGGGACATTTTCTGTTACTTTCAGTGATTCAGAGAACCATTAGAATTTTCTTATTTTCCCAAATGTCTAATAATAACAGAATTTTCTCTGCTGCAGCATTTCTGAATTACCTTCTTGTAACAAGGTTGGACCTTAATTTTACATGCTTCTGAAAAATAAGTTATTGTACCTCAGCTTTTAGTTAAGAATATGTAATAAACAGCAGGCAAAGAGATTGATTGTTTTAAGTAATTCTTCCAATGGGCTATCACGAAAATGTACTAGCATTACAGGACTTTTCTGGGTGTATGCTCTTTTCTGTAGACGATTGTTTGTAACTTCTTAGTCAATATGTGATTGTTACTGCTCTGATTTGCTTCCTACATCTCTACATTCTAGCAAAAAGATAAGAATGGGAAAAAAGTTGATTCACTTGCCTGTTGCTTTAGCTATTGTTTTCTTTTTCAGGTTTTCTTGGGCCTTGGCTTCAAGCACACCTTAAACAACAAAAAAAGGTTAAGGTCTCAAATACCAAATGGCAGTTTCAAATAGAGATCTTGATTCAGCTTTCCAGGGAGCTGGGCAGAAAGCGTATCCTTTTTCTTGTAATATTACTTAGTACTGGAGAGGGTGACGGTATCTCCTCTGGTAGAAAGCTGTCTACTTGGCTGTAGTACATTATGTTACAGCGTATTCATTTGCTTCTTGCTGCATGTAATAAATGAAAATTTGACATCCCTGAGATGCATTATGGGTAGATATTGCTTTAGTGTGGATAAAATCCTGCATTATATGCTGAAAATTTTACATTTTGTATCCTTTTTTTGGCATGCTTGATTGGTATTTTAGTTGATTCCTGGCATGGATTTAGGACTAGAATCCTTCATTTCAAGTCATGTGTAACTCTAACGTTCGACTTGATAGACACTGATTTTTCTAGATTTGTACATGATAATGACTATCTCTAGTTTGGTCCACCTTCTGTTTCCTTCGTGCAAAAATGAAGAAGATCAAATGTCTTCTTTAAGTAATAACACTACTTAAGAATTTTTCCGAGTTCATTTATGTAAAATTGGGCTTTCCTCATCTGCTAATTGTTGAAGCATTTACACAGTTTTTACTGACTGAATCATTCTGATTTTGTGATTATGATGTGTGAATTTGATTCTGGAGTTTATAGTATCTTCTTCAAGTTTACAATTTTTGTTTGCCTTCACGGCGTATATAGAGGACTTGAAATTTGGCGCATTGAAAATTTCCGCCCTGTACCTGTTCCACAGTCTTCTCATGGGAAGTTTTTTACTGGAGACTCATATGTAATTTTAAAGGTAACTGCTCTTAAATTTTTTCAGTGATATTCTTTTTAAGCCTATTCTATATACATGGCAGTTCTTCTATGTCATTTCAATTATATATCAGATAACCACCAAGAATTTTATGATAGGATGCAGTCTCTCTAGAAAAGTTTAATGAAACATTTTTTATGTCTAGATGAAATCTAGTTGTTGTTATGTTTTGACATTGATCTCTGCATACTCGTGTATCTTTTAGTCTCAGTTTTTATTTTGATTCAGATCTTTCATCTTTCCCCCTATTTCTATCCCCTACGTTTTTCCCCTGAAAGTTTAGAATATTGATGGGGGAGATCAACAACTACTATAAGTGGTGCTTTCGTGGTCCAGAAATATTACAGTTGGTAAAATTTCTGAGTTGACTCTTATTTTTTTTCTCAGACAACAGCTACTAAAAGTGGCGCTTTGCGGCATGATATTCATTATTGGCTTGGTAAAGATACATCCCAAGTAAGTTCGCTTGTGTGGCTTTCCTTCTGTGTTTAACCTGGCGTATATTGATTTTTAAATGTGTGAATCTTTAATCTGTTTGAACAGGATGAGGCTGGTGCTGCAGCCATTAAAACAGTGGAATTGGATGCAGCTCTTGGAGGTCGTGCTGTTCAGTATCGTGAAGTTCAGGGTCATGAAACTGAGAAGTTCCTTTCATATTTCAAACCATGTATTATACCCCAAGAAGGCGGAGCTGCTTCTGGCTTTAAGCACCATGAAGCTGAAGAGTATCAAATACGCTTATATGTCTGCAAGGGAAAACATGTTGTACATGTAAAAGAGGCAAGTCAAACCATCAGTTGATATCCAAGCTCCAATTCCATATCTTTGTTTACTAGAAGTTCTTTGGATAAATATGTCTTCTGCCAATTGCTTTAACTTAAACGTATGGTCCTATAGAAAATAAAAATTTGTCCATAATCAATAGAGATCTGTAGGAAAAAACATAATTTCGTGGGATTCATATGACAAATGCGATGCTTATTATAAACAGCCTTACTACCATGTCTCATTGCTGCCACCGTTGACTTTTTTTTATCTGTCAAACATAGAACTTATATGGTTGTGATGACATTGATTTTACTTCCTTGGAAACAATCTCATGCCTGGGGGTTATATGCATGGATTTTGTTTGCTTGAGATCTTCTAAGCCATATATGAATGGAACATGTTTACAATGTAATGGAGCCATAATTCTTTTTTTCTTTTTTTTCTTTCGATTAATATGCTGCCTATGTTTCCTTTAACGTTTATAATGATTAGTGTTAATGCGAATGGCTAAACCTGTGACTAAAATGGTTGATAGATACAGAATCATATGTTTGGGGGCTTAAGCTATTGCTGTTCTGATTCCTGATGCAGGTCCCATTTGCTCGATCATCACTCAATCATGATGACATATTTATTTTGGACACCCAGAATAAAATATTTCAATTTAATGGCTCTAACTCTAACATTCAAGAGAGAGCTAAAGCATTAGAAGTTGTTCAGTACATTAAAGATACTTATCATCATGGAAAATGTGAAGTGGCTGCTGTTGGTAAGCTTTATAGAAAATGAGGGCGAAATATATTAGTTTGGTGTCTATCTATTTTGATGCATATTTATATGGAAAACTATGCAGAGGATGGAAGATTGATGGCTGATGCAGACACAGGTGAATTTTGGGGATTTTTTGGTGGCTTTGCTCCATTGCCAAGAAAAACAGCTAGTGAAGAGAGTAAAATTTCTGATGCCCATGTGACTAAGCTTTTTAGGTAATTAAAATTTTGTCTCTTGTATGTGTGCTTTGTATTGGTTCCTTCCATTTGCAGTATTCGTTTAATAGCGATCTATAGGGTGATACTATTTGTTGACCATTTATTGAACAAATTATTTCTTGCCTGTTCAATGGGAACAACATTTTCACCTAGATTTATCTTGATTTCATCTGAACGAAAGGTAATTATTTCAAGTGCTACCATTTTTATTGCAATGCGTAAGTGGTTTTGGTTAATCATTTATTTAAATTGCAATACCATTTATTTAAATTATTTCTGACTCTTACCTTTCTTTTTTTTTTTGAAGGGTTGACAAAGGCCAGGCAGATCCTGTAGAAAATGAATCTTTGACAAGGGAGTTACTAGATACGGGTAAATGCTATATTTTAGATTGTGGTGCAGAAGTATTCGTTTGGATGGGGAGGAGTACCTCACTTGATGAAAGAAAAAGTGCAAGTGGAGCTGCAGAAGTAACTTCAGATCCTCTGCTTTATCTTTATTCTCATTTTTGAATTTGATGCGATAAACTGTAACGCTATACACAACTTTAATATGCAATAGGATTTGCTTCGTAGCCTTGATCGACCAAAGTCTCATGTCATTCGTATAATTGAGGGATTTGAGACAGTGAGCTTCAAGTCAAGGTTCATTTCATGGCCACAAACTGCCCCTGTCGCCGTATCTGAGGACGGTAGGGGGAAGGTTGCTGGTTAGTATCTCAAGAATGAGAGTTCTGCTATATCTTTTGAATTTTATGACTGACCTACTCTTTTTGAAACATACTTCTTGCTTGTTGCCAAAAGCTCATTTTATCCTTGCTATACACTGCCTATCAAACTCTCCATTGCCATCTTACTCATATGTTGTCCTTCCTCTTCTTAGCACTTCTCAAGAGGCAGGGGCTCAACGTGAAGGGTCTGCTAAAGGCTGCTCCTGCAAAAGAAGAGCCGCAACCACACATTGATTGTACAGGAAATCTGCAGGTATTCATTTTTCTGTAATTGATATTTGTATTTTACTGATGCTGCTGCAGGTATCCTATGTATGAACATTTTTATGAGTTATATGTTGTTAGTTGTTTGATTTTAATGTGGTTCATGCCAGGTTGATCTCTTGGTTTTGACTCTGCAGTAGCATTCAGAGTTTAGACATTACTTATTTAGCATGTTGATGTTTTATTATAAACAAAACAAATTAGTGCATAGAATCTTACAGACTCTCATACACTGAACTTAGAGTTACTTATCCTTGTTGATTAAGAATCAAAAAGGGGGAATAGCCAAAAGAAATATATTATGAGAAAATACTACGAGATACCATATAGAAAATCTAGAAATTGTTAACATCCGTGAGCTAAGAAGAAGGTAGCTTCCTCTTTCTTCATTGGGCAAGAAGTTTGAGTCAATCTCTGACTCTTTCAGTACTTTGATATCCTAAAGGAATATCCAGGAGATAAACTTGGTAAGACATTTTTCTTTTGATTCTTGACATTGAAAAGAATATAATCACATAATCCTTGAAGGTCTATAGAGTGTGTTCTTGCCTGTCACTCATTTCAAGTAGCAATGGAATAGTAATACTGGCTTGGAAATTTTACAGTGGACTTAGACTTGTGTACCCACCATAATTATGTTTTTTTGCTGAATATACACTCAGTTGTTCGGAAAGTTTCTCTAGCTTTAGGTAATAGAATTGAATGGGCAGAATGCACGGCTCCTCCTCAACCATCTTTGTGTTGCCTTTGGTTCCTCTCCCCATAGAATCTTTTTCCATGAATACAAAGAAAAATGAAGAAAGATACTGTAGGTGCAGCAGGAAAGTGCCGTCTGCAACTTACAACTTATGAGTTCAAGTTAAAGATGTGTAGGGTGGACACAAGCTTGGTGTTTCATTTCTCTAATGATTGTTGTCCAGAGTAGTACACTGCTGACTGACTACTTTATATGAAATGACAAGATAAAATGGTGATTTTCCTGCTGAAGCTTTTCAAGATATATACTTCTTTATGCAGTATTCAAAAGAAAGTCTTGAAAAACTGGAAAAGTCCTCTTTTTTTTTTTTTTTTTTTTCCTGTGGTGCAAGGTGGTGTAGGGATGGAAGAGTTTAAGTACAAAGCTAATAGAGCATGGTTGGTTTGCTGGTACCGATGTCAAACAAATGTGATTTTTGCCACTTAATTGTTAGGCACTTTCTTTTGTGCAAGATTTTCTTCCTTAAGCTAACCTTTATTGCAGCCACTACTGTTATATCCAGGAATAAGTTTTCTTCTTTGGTATGCTTATATGCAGGTTTGGCGTGTCAATGGAAATGAGAAGATTCTCCTTTCAGCCTCTGATCAGTCTAAGTTTTATAGTGGTGATTGCTACATATTCCTGTACACTTACCCTGGAGAGGACAAGGAGGAATACCTTGTTGGCACTTGGTTTGGGAAACAAAGTGTTGAGGTACATAGATTAGAATTTTGTGCAAAACCTATATTTTCCACCACCTACGATATCTCAAGATATTGTAAAATGAGCACATTGTAAACAACTTCTTGTATGATTCATATTGGAATTCTATTTTAACTAAACGAGTCTCTCTTAATCTCTTCCTTCCCCTTGATCTACTTAATGTTGTATGTTATCTATCTATTAGCCTATCAAGGTAGCTTTTCATTCTAATTGAAGTTCAGGTTGGGCGAGCTGGTTTCATTCTAATTGAAGTTCAGGTTGGGCGATGGATTTACTTGCTTCTTATCTTGATGTAGCTTGTCTCTTTAATGCAGGAGGAGAGAACTTCAGCATTAACACTGGCAGGCAAGACGGTGGAGTCGATGAAGTTCTCACCTGCTCAGGTAACTATGTTCATGGATTAGCATTCTTGATCTTTTTAAATTTTTATTAATACATTTACTGTCAATGTTTAGGCTCGTATCTATGAAGGAAGTGAGCCCATCCAATTTTTCGCGATCTTCCAAAGTTTTATTGTGTTCAAGGTTTGTAATTTTTGTACGTGTTCTTGTAAAACTTGCATTAGAGTGTCTTTACTTTCATCCTTGCTAACCAATTGCATGATATTACTAGGGTGGAATTAGTGAGGGGTACAAAAAGTCCATTTTGGAAAAGGAAATTCCAGATGATACATATACAGAGGATGGTCTTGCCCTGTTCCGTGTCCAAGGGTCTGGCCCTGAAAACATGCAAGCTATTCAAGTTGAACCGGTATGTTACAATTAGCTTATATTGGTAGATGTTGAATTATTAGATCATAGATTGAAACCTATTTGTCTATAAAATATTTACTCGATTCATATGTAATTGCAAATTGAGAAAGTTCTATTTTCTACACCATGGTCAGCCTCCTACATTTGTGCTTTTCTTGGTCTAATAAACCACCATTACTCGTGTGACACTAAAGTGCTATTAATATTCAATTTCCCTCACCAGCTACTTTGTCTTACGTTGGTTAGTGATTTGCTAAAAAAAATAGGCTATAAGTCAGGGCATGATATAGGTGAAGGGAGATTTACATACTTTATATACAAGTAGAGAAGTAAGTTGGGGCATATTCTAAGTAAAAAGGGTAGGGAGTCTTAAGTACATCACATACACCTTGAGATAGTACTTGCAAGTATATGTCGGTTATTTGGTTTTGCATACTGTAAACTTGTTTTTTTATAGATCTTATAAGCTGCAATGAAGGAAACATCTTCTTATTCTTGTTCATTATTTTGATGAGTACTGGCCAGCTATAGCTGTTTCCTTCTGCAGGTTAAATTATGGAATTTGTTTGAATTTGGGTAGTTAACTTTTGGTCATTATTTTGACACATTACATACAAAAGTAGGTATTTCTTTGGTGCAGCATATGCCTGCTCTGGACTGCAAGTATTATACATTATTATGTTATATATCTTAAGCATGCTTGAATTGCTTAATCACACGTCACAATATAGTTTACAATTGTTCATTAATTGTTACTGTATGTATTAGATGAGGCAGTTACAGGCATAGGCTTATTCTATTATCTATGGTACTTGTTGTACAAGCCGTCTTTATATATCTGCTGCAGATTTCTCAACATTGCTGTTTTTTAGGTTTAATTTTCATTACACCCTTATCATGTTTCAGGATCCAGTATGCACTCTTGCGTTTATTTGCTTAGCTTCTGAAAATATTACAGGATACTGATTACTGACTCTTAAATTGGCATTCCCAGGTTGCATCATCATTAAATTCCTCCTATTGTTACATATTACACAAAGGCTCCACTATATTTACATGGTCCGGAAACCTTACAACCCCTCAGAATCAGGAGCTTATGGAGAGACAGTTGGATATCATCAAGGTTTGACAGAACAATCCCACTCCTACAAGGATACAATTAAATAAAAAAACTGTACCACAATATGAAGGCATAGATGTGAATGTACGCATGTGCCTCCATGCATGTAGGAAATCAATAAATCTCATGTTGTTTTCCTTCACCATTGTCTATTGTTATATCTTTGCAGCCCGAACTGCAAACCAGAGCACAGAGAGAAGGGGTTGAATCTGAACAGTTTTGGGAATTGTTGGGAGGGAAAACAGAGTATGGAAGCCAGAAGATGGGAAAGGATACTGAAAGTGATCCTCACTTATTCTCATGCACCTTCAAAGATGGTATTGATAACATATTCCTTCATTTATATCTGAGCATGAGTAACTTTAATCTCAATCATGATCTGCTGATTCCAATTCTTTTTGTCATTTGATAATCTGCTGTTTCCTCAACTGGATCTGGCTGGAATACAGGAGAGCTAAAGGTGTGTTCTTGTTCTTTGCTTTCTAATCATTCTGCTCTGACCATTAAGAAACACGTAACCTGTTATATTGGTGTGTTTCCTTGTTGAAATCTCATGCACCTTCGTTTGATGTTTCCGCAATGTAATATTTCTATATTGCCTTTTGTCTTGGCTGCATGGTGTCTGTAAATGCTAAAATTCTTTTAGATCATGAAAGTTCTTCTTTTTTTTTTGTAGGTTTCAGAAGTTTATAACTTCACCCAGGATGATTTGATGACAGAAGATGTATTCATTCTAGATTGTCATTCTGATATCTTTGTCTGGGTTGGACAGCAAGTGGATACCAAAACCAAAATGAAGGCTCTGAGTATTGGAGAGGTATAAATTTTGCAATTTTGATTGAACAATTGTTGCCTTTACTAGAGCACTCAACACCACTTCATATATGAGCTGATGGTTATTTGCCAGTTACACTTCTTCCTTTGAGGTTCCGAAAAAAGGAAAAGAATCTGCACGAATTAGTAAATATCATCTCGTAGTCTCTCATGAAGGGTTAATATATCTTCAATAAATATCTGAATCAAGATTTCTATGAACAGAAGTCTGCTAGCTGCAATTTTATTGATATATGATTTAGTATTTTGATTGTTATGTTGCTTTTCAACAGAAATTTTTGGAACAAGATTTTCTTCTAGAGAATCTGTCTCGTGATGCTCCCGTTTATGTTGTAGTGGAAGGGAATGAACCTTCTTTTTTCACCCGCTTCTTTACTTGGGACTCCAATAAATCTCTCGTAAGTTGTCCTTTGGAAGACAGGTTCGTTAAATCGCATCTTGCAATGGAAATTCATATTAATCTTACCAATTTATTTTTTGGCAGATGCATGGAAACTCGTTCCAGCGAAAGCTAGCAATAGTTAAGGATGGATTACCTCCGGTTGTTGATGTAAGATATGTATACTCAGATATTTCCTACTCATGTGACTTAATGAATGACTGTTACATCATTATTTCAATGTTGCTTATTGCTATTTCATTTCTTGTTTGCCCAGTTATTAATGATAACCGTCGTCATCTAATCCTTTTTGGCATTTGACTCCTAAAATAAAGTCTTTACTGAATTAAGTTGCACTCGTGTAAAGAATCAGACTAATTTCTAATAGAGCATGAATAAACTATACACAGCTATATATACGCTATACTCTTACACCTCTTTCAATTATATCTATGTTACTTTTCTATCAAAATGATTCATTTATATTTGCTTGGTGTCTCTGGATACTTGCTAAAAAAAGCACATACAATGTACAAGGACCTTAGACCTGTTGGATAGTGGGTAATTTGCTTTTCTATACAACTGAAAGTGGATATAGAGCTTTCATTTATGTAACGAAAGATCTTGCAGATTTTAGAAGAATGTATTGGTACCATCTTTGGCTATGACATATCCCCTTAGCAATTGCCTAATTAAGGATTAATAGATGAAGTTTATATTGGTGGTGTGCAAAGATTAAAATTTCTACGGAAAACTGTTGACCACACAATTATTGTCTCTGATAATAAAAGAGATAGGGATTTCAGTGGACCTAGCTCAGTGCAGAAAGAGTTGGAAGGAGAGGATCAGAGTGGTAGACAGCGAGGCAGCCAGCTGATGGAGTTTGTTTTCTTTTATGTATTTATTTATTTATTTTTCTCTTGCATTTCTATAATGCTAGTTGTTTCTCGATTCTTGGGTTTTCTCGGGCGCATTCCATCTAGGTCTGGAATGTCCCCATCTTGACCCCCCAGACCCTGCTCGCGCGGGATTCACTGGGTAATGTTGTTGTTGTTGTTGATAATAAAAGATCCTGATGAAGACATAAATCTCTAATTTTTGTCCATTTGTTGGAGGCTTTCTACTTTTAATTGCATGACTTAATCTTTTAATGGATCGTCAGAAACCCAAAAGGAGGACACCAGCATCATATGGTGGAAGGTCCAGTGTAGCATCAACTGATAAATCACAGCGGTCCAGAAGTATGTCTTTCAGCCCAGACCGAGTTCGAGTGAGAGGAAGATCTCCAGCATTCAACGCTCTAGCTGCTACCTTTGAGAACGCAAACTCCAGGAATCTCTCAACACCACCTCCTGTCGTTAGAAAGCTTTATCCCAAGTCTGTCACCCCAGATTCTGCGACATTGGCTCCAAAATCTTCTGCCATTTCAGCAATTAGTTCCTCGTTTGAGAAAGCTCCACGAGAACCTACTGTGCCTCGGTCTCCTTTTCCTAAAGGTAAGCACTTTAAATATAGCATGCAACTTGTTTGTAAACCATTACCCTAAATCATAAATAAATATAACCTACAACAGAATTAAATATAATCCTAAATCAATAAATGTAGCACTTTTTGTTTTAGAACAAGAATAAGAATTATGGTGTGCCCATCTTTCGCCTTAAGCTCTTGGATAGCAGTTTTTCAACTCAATGAACTCATTGATGTCACCAATGTTTGGTAGATTTTGTAAATCCACACGTTCAGAAACTTTAACGAGCAGTTAAATTAGTAATCACCTTTAGATAGTAGTTCCAGCCATCCAATAGTACTTCCAAAGCCTTTCCACAAATCTAGAAGGATTGTCTGACAACCCTTTTTTTTGTCAATTAATAGTACTTCCAAAGTCTACTCCGCCAAAATCAGAGTCAAATAACAAGGATAACAATTCAAGCAATAGACTAGAATCTCTCACCATAGAGGAAGACTCTAAAGAGGAGGAACCCGAAGAGGATGATGGCCTCTCGACACATCCATATGACCGCCTCAAGACAACATCGACGGATCCTGTCCCAGATATTGATATTACAAAGCGAGAGGTCAGTCTTTTATTGGGATTCCTTGTGGAAAAGTTCTTTTTTTTTCTTGGATGTTTAAGAAGTTATGTTGTGATTTGAAATGATGCCAAATGCAGACATACCTATCTTCCTCCGAGTTCAAGGAGAAATTTGGAATGGCAAGGGTGGCTTTCTACAAGTTGCCTAAGTGGAAACAAAATAAGCTCAAAATGGCCCTTCAATTGTTTTAATTGCTTTTACATCCAGATTTCCCCTGTTGCTTTGTAAGGTGCTGATCTTCTTCCTATCACATTTTCTGTTTCCTTTTGACCGTAATCGAATACATTCGTTACAAAGTCTCTTTCACTGTGCAGAGAGATTCGAGACCATCTGGACATGATCACTCAGTGCCTTCTTAATCTGCTCCTGCTTCCAAGAAGTGCAAGTTGTTTACGAATGAACTAGGAAATTTCTGTGCCATTGTTATAGATGATGAGTTTGCCATTGCTTTTCTTGCTTAGTGGTTTGATACGCTTTGTATGGTGAAGACTTTTTGCTGTTGTGAGAATGTGAGCTTACATTTTTTTTTTAATTTAATCTTTAAATTTTTTTTACCCCTTGGATCTCCAAGAAAGTTGGTTTCTGGGTTGAGCAACTTTTTAGGCTTTTCCCCCCTTGAGGCTGGATTTTCTTTCTTTTTGTGTCCTTGCATTTTAGGATTAGAATTTTGCATTTTTATTGGGTTGAGTGTTTGAGAGGCTTTATATAGATATATGTATAGCGTTCTGAAAACCTGTCCAGTGATCAATATTATTGGTTGTAACCTAATATCAGGTAACAAATTGTGTTGTTTTCTTATAAATTCATTGAGTCCCATATTATTTATTTCATTAGAGGCGTTTTCTTGTCATCCTAGTGAGGTACTAATGGTTGTTAGTTATTTTTGGTGGGAATATACTTGTTTTTTGAGCTTAGGAATATACTACTTGTTAGTTTAGCTGGCATGTTACATTGTTGTGATTTCATGTTGTTGTACTCCGTAGTACATAGATCTCTTGGACTCCATTTATAGGTCCAAAAATCCGTCAGTTACAAGATCCAAAATGAATGTATTAGACCTGTTGGGACTTGTCATGAAAGAAGCAAAAAAATTTATAAAACACAGTCGATATAACAATATTTCAAACAAAACAATGACCTTATTTCTGCTGTCAATTCTGTGTTTAGCTTGAACATAATCATGAAATTGAAATAAATTGGTCTAGTACTAAAGTGGCATAAGTATATCGTTTGACACTGATGGATCGAACGAATTGAGTCACAAGACTATAAAACGATTCAAAGTATTTCTTATTGAAGTACAAATTTTGCAAAAAAAATTAAAAAAATCTATGCTCTTAATTTAATAAATCAATATACCATCAAATATCATTAGTATTCGGCTCTTCGTTATAGCGCACCCCCAAATCTCGTTATAGCGCACCCCCTTTGTCCATTAAAAAGGGATGAACGGTTCATACATGACCACAAAAAACAGGTGGACAAGTCAATACTGTCCATACATTTTCAATGGCCGAGTGTTACAATCTTAGTTGAAGAATCTTGTCCAACATTTTTTCATGGACATTAAATTTCCGTCCATGACAAACATATGGAGCTTTAAACGTTGTCCATGGTATTTTTATGAACATATCGCGGTGCTCCATTTATTTATAATGGACGATTTATCAGAACGTGAAAAGCTGAAAATCGCGTTTCTCCGAGGAGTTGCGGGATCCAACTGAAGAGAGGTCGAGGGTGGCCGACGGCGGGATGGGGGTTGCGATGCCGGCGTCGGGGAGGGTGAGGCCGGGGATGCAACTGGAAGAGAGATCGACGAGGGTGACCAGTGGAAGAGAGGTCGAGGGTTTGTCATCGCTCTTTTGGGGGCTGATTTTGGGAAGGATTGGAAGATACAAAATGACGAGGGTATCATTGTAAATAACGGGAATTAGGTTTATATAGATGCGATAGAACGAGAAATTGGGGTGCGTTAAAAAGCAACACCCTTAGTATTTTATAGTGGTTTCAACCCCCCAAAAAATATATTTTATTATAGTGGAAAGTAGAGAGGCAACAGAAAGGCCAAAAAGGGATCTGTAAGAAACTTCTCCGCTTCTTTCCTGAATAAAGTTTCGTCAGGAGCGAGCGAGCGAGAGAGTAGAGTAGCAGTGAGGGAGAGGTGTAGGCGAAAATGGCTATGGCGTCGTCCACGAGCGAACGCCCCAAACCAATCGCTTCTTTCGAGCTCTGTAAGGGCGTCAACAATCTAGAGAAGGTCGTTCTCAAAGAAGTTCGTGGCAGCTCTGCCGAGGTAAATCCATCTCTCTCTCTTTCTCCGATTTCTCTTTCGTTCGATTTCGGTGTCTGCTTTTCTACCTTTTCACGATTCGATTGTTACAAGAATATTCTTCCCTGATCTGTACTTGCGTTTTGCGATTTCAATTCTTGTTTCTTTGTCTTAGCTATGTGATCTGATCGATTGTGGAAGGCTTTGTTTCTTGAATTTGCAAAATGCGTAAACATTCATCTGATTGTTGGCTATAATAAATTGCTCTCGGAATTTGTGTTTTCTTCACTCGACGGTCGACAGGAATCGGAAGCTAACTACGATTTAAGTTTTGGATAATTTGGCATCAGTTATAATGTATAGAGATGAGAGGGGAAGGATCTCCAAAGTACTTTGCATCCGATCGATTTGTGTTAGGTTTTTAGTTATTAATACACATGAAACATATTGCCATATTATTAAGATGATGATGATATTGAACACCAACTTCTTGGAATGAACTTGAACTCACTTGCTCTCGAAAGTTGGACTAGTGTGCCAAATAAGAAAGAGACTAAATGTTGCCTGTTTTCTGTATTTTCCTGTTGTTCTATGAACTTGAATGTAAGACTGTTGTCATGGACTTGGCATAATCATGGAATCCGATGCCTCGGAACATTTTAATATAGATCAGAAATTGAAGATTTATTATCAGCTGAGCATTTGATTTGTTTGAGTTTCAAGTTACAATTCTTTTAGTAACTGTATAATACTATAGCATTGTTTCTGATTCTTGGTGGCTGAATAATCGGTGAGGTCTGTTTTCTTCAAGTATTACATAGGTTCGGTGGACTATGGTTGTTTTCTATTCAAACGTGGCTTAATCTAATATTTCCTTCCTTTTATGAAGGTTTATTTGTATGGTGCTCATGTGACATCTTGGAAGAATGACCATGGAGAAGAATTGCTTTTTCTTAGTAATAAGGTGAGTCTCATTGCTGTTGACGTGTGGTGCATAAAGTCAATGTTGCAAACTTGCAGTTGCTGGAGTACACATTCACCCTTGCTCCATGCTTTAGTTGTTTAAAAACTTTTTTATCAAAATGGACAATATGTGAGCTATTGAGCTTTGCAACCTACCATTGTGGGAGGATTTGAACTTCCACAAATATTGATCATCATGTAGCATCTAGGTGCTCCAACATGTATAGAACTATAGTCGGTTGTAAGTTATGTAGAAGCGCTTGCTGTGTAGCATGCAGTACTGCAGCTACCTTTTTTAATGCTTCTTGCCTGATTAGGTAGATGGGATACAGACTTTTGTCTGTTAAAGAGTTATGGATTCTTGATGGAAGCTGAGTCAAACAATTACTCTTTTGACTTGTCTGTCTTGGATGCCATACTGATTTTGATAGTTGACCAACTGAAACTTATTTGGTGTTTACGCAGGCCATGTTCAAGCCTCCAAAAGCAATTCGTGGTGGTATACCGATATGCTTCCCCCAAGTATGTTCAACCATATTTAGATGTACTCCCTTGATTCCCAAAACCTTGACAAAATTTTGTAATACAAAAAAAAAAAAGGAGTAAAATGTAAAAAAAGGCCTTTTTCAATCAAATTGTCTTTCCTATTCAAAGGAGGATACTAGTCTTAGGGGCCTGAAAGTTAGTGAGTACGATCTGGAATTAGATTTCACACAATTTTGTGGATATTGTTACCTTCGAAAAGAAGGGACATTGACTAGAATTTTGCTTGATTTCTGAAGTTTGGAGGTCATGGTTCACTTGAGCAACATGGATTTGCAAGAAACAGGGTTTGGAGTGTTGACCCTGATCCACCACCTATTCCAACAAATTCTTCAGCTTTTGTTGATTTGATACTTAAGCCCTCAGAAGAAGATACTAAAATTTGGCATCACAGGTACACCCTTAAAGTTGTTTATATCTGTTTTTTACCAGGCAAACTTTGTTTTTCTGCTGAGATTTTATATTTTTTTGTTTCTCTGTAGTGAGATTTGTTATTGATGTATATATTTCTCTTTGTACATAGTTTTGAGTTCCGTCTGAGGATAACTCTGGGACCAGGAGGGGATCTAATGATGACATCACGCATCAGGAATACCAATTCTGATGGGAAGCCATTCTCATTCACATTTGCATACCATACCTATTTCTCCGTTTCAGATATCTGGTATGATGAGCTCTTTCTATCTATTAGTTTGATATTGACATTTGATCATTCATCTCCAAGCCAGAATTGAGTTTTTGAAAAAACTTTTATGATGCCAGCTTCACCTATTTGAGACGTTAAGTTATTGTATGCTATATGTCTTGAAAGCTTTCTTTATTAAGTTAATATAATAGATGTTAAAATTACATGACTTCTAGTCTGCTATTACATTAATATGTTGATGAGAATCATGAGATTGGTATGGTGCTGTTATGATGCTGCCACCTCACGTGCTTTTCTGCTGATGGAGACTTGTATTACATTAATATGTTGAAGAGAATCATGAGATTGTATTACATTAATATGTTGATGGAGACTTGTATTACATTAGTATGTAGGGAATGGGTATTCTTTGGAAGACGTGTAATATAAGTCTTCCAAAACCCATCTATGCACTATTGTATTTCTTTTACATTGTAGGGAATGGGTATTCTTTTGGGTATTGCTACTACCTATGTATCAGATATTACAAAAGGCAACATAATTTTATTCAGATTACAATTGTTAGGTTAACAGTGAGATTAGTAAACTTTATTCCTGATAAATAATATAGGAAAATATACAAGTGATACTGTGATAACCGTCCAAAGAACAGTAAAAATAGTATATAGCGGAACACTAGATTCTACAATGCCCAGATTTTCAATCTGAAATCAATTGGGTCTGACTGTACAAGTGGTAAGACCTTGTGTAATTATTGTGTCAGTTGGATGAGATTACAACAACCACCATTACTTTCTTATTTTTCTTCTTCTATAAAAGAAGTTAGCCAATGCTGGTGATAATTAGTTTTCACTAGTTTGCTTGCTCCTATATCATCAAAACTTGTCCTTTATCACCTCAAGTTAATTTATGTTGGCGGCACATATTTCAGTGAAGTTCGAGTGGAGGGATTGGAAACTCTGGATTACTTTGACAACTTGCAGAATAAAGAGAGATTTACCGAACAAGGAGATGCAATTACGTTTGAATCAGAAGTGAGTTAAATAGCTTCTTTATAGCCTTTAAAACTAATCAGTTATTCTGGAGATTTTGTTAATTTATTTCTCTGTACAACAGCTGGACAAAGTATATCTAAGCACTCCAACTAAGATTGCTATACTGGATCATGAAAGGAAGAGGACATTTGTTCTCCGTAAAGATGGACTTCCAGATGCTGGTATTATTTTGTCCACTCTCATCTCTCATGCTGTACAGGTCTTTTTGAGTGCTTTCATGAAAGTCTATCTACTCTACTCCATATTGTGATTTTTTTCTCTCTGTCATGTGCTAATTTTCAACCAATAGTTGTGTGGAATCCCTGGGATAAGAAGGCAAAGGCTATGGCTGATTTTGGTGATGATGAGTACAAGCACATGCTGTGTGTTGAGGCTGCTGCCATAGAGAAGCCTATAACGCTGAAACCAGGTGAAGAATGGAGAGGAAGGCTTGAACTCTCTGCTGTTCCTTCTAGCTACTGCAGCGGTCAGCTTGATCCTCAGAAAGTCCTTGCAGGACACTGAATAATAAGTCACCAAGTTCCATCATACCCTGTAGAGGTACTATTGTCCTCGCAATCTTTCACTTTCTTATATCTTGTTTGGAAATGTCTGTTATTTTGCGGGTTTTAGGTAATGATATATTGGTGAGTTATAAGAAATGTTGTTGGAAAATGCACATATTGACTCTTATGATCCAAACTTGAAATCCATAAATACTCTTATGATCCAACCTTTAGTGAACGATGGGAGTACTTTTAATGTAGACATGTTTATTGAGCTGGAGAGATTTTGGCTACACGTTATTTATGGGTGGGGGATGGTTTCCAGTGTTAGATATAAGTAGTTGATGCTAGCTTAAGTTTTTGGATCAGGTCAAATTATAATTTACAATAGGGTGAATTGGCAGATTGAATTTAGCTGAAGTCATGCTTTGACCCATATTTTTGCGAAGGCAGTAGTTTTTTCAGTATGTTCCTTTTTGCATTTTATTTTATCGGAGGCCATTTCGATTAAGGTTGATTTTGCTTGTTTGTAACAGGTTTTAATCGCAAGGGTATTACTATGCTATGTCTTGTATGAAGTTGGAGCTACATCACATTCTTGCAAGGTTTTTGTCATATATGGATTGATATGCTATTGTCATTTCTTGTTTCATATTGGGCCAAAAGCACACATCTGAGTCATAGAATCCTCTTGTCAAATAATTTTGCTCATCATTGATGATTGGTTGCTTGATACTTAACCCGATAAGTAGAATGCTATAATATGCAGACTCTGCTTCCATGTGATTGCTTCTTTTAGGTTTGTTCCATGAGCATGTTGACATGTTCATATTTGGCACGTCTTATTAAACACATAAGAGGTTTATAACTTGATGCCTTGATCTGAAATTTTAGGTTATTCGGGTCAAAACTAAATGAATTACAAAAACGGATTAAAGTTAGTTGTTGACATGTTCTGAGGTGCTTCAGATTAAAAAGCTGTTTGTAGCAAGTTATAGTATACTATAATCAGATTAGGCTTATGTTTAGAAGAGTCGAATGTCATGATTTAGACCTATAGTAGATTTTTACTAAAAAAAAAAAAAAAAAAAACTAGCTGAAGTTCACCACAGTTGATTGATTGCTAAGCATAGCTTAAGTGACGTTGCCCTAGTTACGTTGGTGTGCAAAATGATTCGAAACAGCTAAACAAGGAGTGAAATTCCTACTACGCAACCAAATTTACAACCCTAAGGCACAGCTTAACTCACATGGCAAATCAAAGTCTTAACAATATTCCCTTGGTAACACGCTAATTCATAGCCGTTGATTTTCACAAAAGAAAAAGGCATATTGAAAAATCAAAAAATGGAAAAAAAAACGCTTTTTTATAGTCATGCCAATGGCCCCTCTTTCCTCACAGTTCACGTTTAGCACATCCCTCTGCATTTCTACAATTTTTCTCTCTCTCTCTCGCCATGTCCGGGTCAAAGAAAGACAGCCCTCTGAAATCAGCAGCCGTTGTGATGGCTGCCCTAGCCTTCGGGTGGGTGGCGATCGAGCTCGCCTTCAAGCCGCTGCTCGACAAGGCTCGGGCCGCCATGGACAAGTCCGACCCCGCTCGTGACCCTGACGCCGGCGACGTCACCGATCCTCTCGCCGGAAGACAGGAGGAGGCGGAGGAAGACAAGAAGACGGAAGACGACGCCGGAGCCGAGGAGGTCCCGGTGGCTTAAACCCGCCGTCGCCGCCGCGACTTTGTTTCGGTCAAAAAAAAATTGTAATTTTTTTTGGTTTTATGTCGTGCAATTTCTAGGGTTTAAGGGCGCAGAAAACTTGATGGAAGAGATGGATGGATGAATGATTGTAAGTTTCTGTGGCGTGTGAATGGATGTGATGTTATCTATTGTGCAGAGGCTTGTCAAGTGTCCGACACTGTTTCTTGATTTTCTGTAGGGTTTTGTTTTATGGTTCTCGATTTGAATTCTCCGATGAGTTTGTGAATCCGGTGAGTTTCCAAGAGGGCAAAACTGGATTGAGATGAGTGCAATTTTTATGTGGAGGAAAAACGAATGCTGAGTTTGGAACTACTAGCGAATTTGGAATCTTGGTGCTTGGATTGATAATGACATCTGAAATCAAAGACCATAGAAATGAGATTTGGAAGGGGTAATGGCAACAAAAGATATTGAGGTGTGGACTGATTTGATCACCTTTGGAGTTAGATAATTTGTTTCGTATGCAAAAATCATGGATATTTCAGTGGGATTTGGTTGCATTTGTGCTTTAGAGAACAAAATGTGAAGCAGATTTGATAAGATTTTTAGATCATGTACATCACTGAAGAACCTTTCATGCTGGATAAGCCTGCCTAGCTATCAATCTACCAAATTGCAAGTGATTGAATAAATGACAGCATTAGCAAAAGATACACAACAGCAATGACAGGATTTTGGACCCATAAACAATTGTTCACTGAAAGCTCGTGCTATGGCCCTGCACTTCTCTTGTTGAACATGATTATTTTGAATTAATGAACTACAGTTTCTTGGTACATAAATTCTCCCCTGAAAAAGCAGGGATATAAATAAGCAGAGACACACAAAACTCCCCTCCTTTACCCCCCACAATGCATTTCCCATGCTTTATGTAAAATCCATGCTACCCAAATTGACACAACAAAAGGAGGATTCATTATCATATAACATTCCTCAATCCTCCCTAACTCAAAAAGAAGAAAAAAAAGACACTTAACCTACTCGTCGGAAGGCCCTTTCTGCTCTTCCGATTTCGCCCCCAAATTCGAATTCCTCTGAGTTAGAACAACAACAGCTCCACAAAACTCAAAGCCGAGTTTTCTAGACTGTGTAGTGTTGTTGGATTGTCTCAATGTCAAGACCTTTGAGCTTAGCCACTGACTCGACGTGGCCTTTGAGCGTTTGGAGCTCCCTGAGCCTTGCCATCTCGGCTCTCCTCTTGGCTTGCTCAGCGATCTCGGATAGTTCTCTATAGCTGCTCTTCTCATGGAACATGTTGCTCGATGCTGGCGGTGGCTGGAGGCCGTGAAGTGTCCTTTGAGCAAGTGCCCATTGTGCCTCTCTTTCCTCTTTTCCGTAGTCTTTCTTGGTGGTGAAAGCAGTCTTTATTATCATCAAACAAACAAAATGTGTTAGTTTCCAAATTGGAGTTTTTAGAATACTTTTGGTGCACATGTATAACACATACCTTGCTCTCAAAGAGGTTGAGCCAGGCATTTCCACTCAAGATATAGCGGATAGCAAATTTGAGCAGATCAAGAGGGATATAGAAAACGATGCTGTAAAGCCATACGACACCAGCCCATCCCCATCCCATACCTTGGATCCTTGCGAAGCCCCAGTTGGCGTACACAGCAATGAGGGTGGCAATCTGATTAAGAATACCGCGGTTTAGAAGAGTTGAGTAAAAAACTTTCAAAACAAGTGAACACGAGTACACAAACAAGACATCCTTATTACCAGTTGAGCTACGGCAAAAGCACCGAGCAAAAGGAGACCAGGGCGCTCAATAAAGGACCAGCTACGTGATCGGGTGACGAAGATCAAGGCTTGGCTCACAACACTGACTTGAAGATACAAAGCAGCCATCATTTCATCTTCGCTGTTTCTTATCGATCTCACACCAAATTTGTCCTATCAAATAAATGAAAAGAATGCTTAGTTTGGAAAGCTAGAAATAAAGGTAATATCTCTGAAATTATATAAAGGGTCAAGTTCTTACAGAGAAGAAGTCAGTTTCACTCATGGCCCAAAAGAAGATGACAGTCATCAAAGCCATGTAGCCTCCAAGAACAATACCAGTTGCAAAGATTTCCTTTAATTTCCAGCTGTCGGGCATTGGAGAGGGTTTGACTCGATCCTTTGAGATTGTCATGATGGTTCCTTAAAGATATGAAGAAAAGAGGAAGAATGAGTTTCACAGTAAGTATATTTGTTGAAACCTGGAAGTCATGATTAATTTCACGGAAAATAATGAAAACCTACCATCATTTAGGATGGCAATGATCAAGACCATGAAAGGTGAGAAGTCAAACTTCCAGATCAGGGCAATAAACATGAAACCAAACTGCAAAATAACATAGGACAACAATTTTTAAATTTCAAAGATGACATCTATGTTTCCAAATTTTGAGTAGAATATAATTCATAATTGTGTACATACCACAATACGGATAGTGATGGATACAGCATAGATCTGCAATTCCCAATACCAATTCAGTTAAAATAAGGGAAATATTTCATAAATGAATACAAAGGAATGGGAAAACCGTATTGTTAAAGATTGACTGACCGTGTAATTCTTCATCCTCTGGAAGATAGCTCTACTGGTCAGGACAGCATGTATGATGACACTGAGCCCAGGCTCGGTCAGGACAATATCGGATGCACCTCTTGCAGCATCAGTTGCATCATCAACAGCAATACCGATATCAGCCTTTTTCAATGCTGGAGCGTCATTAACACCATCTCCAGTCATTCCAACAATGTGCTTCTTTTCTTGCAACTTCTTGACAATTTCATATTTGTGCTCTGTAAGCCACATACATACATTAAACACGTCAGGCAAGAAGGATGGTACATTAGAGCATTTGGATGTTTCTCTTAAGCATCCCCTGGAATTTAGTAATGATTAATATTTATGAAATTGCACTTGCCTGGGAAAACCCCTGCAAAACCATCAGCCTTCTCAATCAATTCATCAACTGGAAGTGATTCAAGGGATTGGCCCTTCTCCCCAAGCAAAGCAGCAGAGGGGTACATATTAGTCCCCATACCAAGTCTTCTACCGGTTTCCTTAGCAATGGCAAGTTGATCACCTAGCAAAGACGCAGAAAATGATCCATGTAAATCTTACAGCAAACATAATCGTAATTCAGATTGTATATGCCTACATGGTGACTTTCCCACCTGTAATCATCTTGACATTCACACCAAGATGAAGTGCTTTGCGGATGGTTTCAGCACTGTCATGCCTAGGGGGGTCAAAAAGTGGCAACAACCCGACAAATTGCCAAGGTGTACCAGGACTGTCTTTGCTTTTCTCAGGAACTTCCTGTGGATTTCCAGAAAAAATGAAGGTAAAGCTAAGAAAATAAATCCTACTAATATGACAAATAGAAACGAAACTGCTGTTTCATGTAATACCTGTCTTCCAACAGCCAATGAACGAAGGCCACGTTCAGCAAACTTTTCAATGCAAGAATGAACCTTCTTCCTAACATCTTCCTTACAGTTGCATAGATCTAGGATCTGTTTCCCACAAAGAGGAAAATAAAAATTGTTAGGCAGGGAATCATAATAACAAATTAATGAGGATTATAAATTTAATTGAAAGACAATGGATTTCACCTGCTCAGGTGCACCTTTGCTAACTCTGTGCCAGTTACCCTCACTATCAATGTATGTGAGAGCAGTCCTCTTGTCAACCGGGTTAAATGGAAGGAAGTGTATCTCTCTGATTCCAGCTCTTGCCTATACAATGTGCACCAGTATAAGTAACTAAGGGATGTATCCATGCTAATAATACAAGAACAAAGAAGAATCAAACAGGTACCTCCTTCGGGTCAGCGAGCATCCCAACCATTGCAGCATCAATAGCATCTTGATTTTCAGTTCTTGATGCTCTAGCTGAGAGAAGGATGACATAATCCTTGTCCACTCCTTTAGCAAACACCTCGACAAGGTTCTTGTCAACACTCAACTTGTTAAGGGTCAAAGTACCGGTCTTGTCACTGCACAAGACATCCATTCCAGCCATTTCTTCAATGGCAGTCATTCTCTTCGTGATAGCTCCTTGAGTAGACAGTTTGTGGGACCCAATGGCCATGGTCACAGACAACACAGTAGGCATAGCAATTGGAATACCTCCGATCAAGAGAACCAAGAGGTTGTCAATTCCATCCCTGTACTTGCGGTGTTGGATTGGGTACATGACAACGAGTTCAATCAACATCCCCACTGCAATGGAGCAAATACAGAAGTTTCCAATCGCTGTGAGGACCTTCTGGAAGTGGCCAACTTGGTTTGTGCTGTCCACCAAATGAGCAGCCTTGCCAAAGAAGGTGTGAACACCAGTGGCAATCACAACTGCTTCAATTTCACCTTGTTTGCAGGTTGAACCAGAGAACACCTCATCCCCTGGGCTCTTGGTCACAGGAAGAGACTCTCCAGTCAATGCAGACTGGTCAATCTTTAAAGGATCTCCTTCAAGGAGACGAGCATCAGCTGGAACAATATCTCCCAGTTTGATGCTAATGATATCCCCAGGAACCAGAATTGCAGCGTCCTGCTCACTCCATCTTCCATCTCTAAGCACCTGTAAGGATAGAAGAAGCCAAGGATTCAATGAACAATTGCAAAAATAATGCATCTGCACTTACAATTATTATCAACCAACAAACCTATAATATTTTTGTGTTTTTACTCTTGTGGGCAAATAAGATGTACCTTAGTTTTAGGAGCGAGACCGGCCATAAGAGCAGCAGCAGCATTACCAGCATTGTTCTCTTCAATGAAACTAATGGTGGAGTTGATCACCAACAAACATACGATACCAACAAAATCCTGCCAATCCGGAGGCTTGCCATTACCATTTGCCAAAGCAATAGCCATAATAGCAGCTGCTTCCATGACCCATGAAAGTGGGTTCCACATGAAACCGAGAAACTTTAGGAGTTTGCTTTCCTGTAAAATTAAGGAACAAAAGAAGGCAAAGTTGTTAATTAGCCATGCATGGCATGATAAAGAATAGCATATGTTTGTATATTAGTTTCAGAAACAGCACAAACCTTTTTCTCTTCCAGTTTGTTGGGTCCAAAGATTGAGAGCCTGTTGCCCCCCTCGTCCGCAGACAGACCCTCCCTGGAACATTTCAGCTGCTCAAAAACTTCTTCAATGGGAATGTTTTCCTGCAATTAGTAAAACAATTGTATTTCAGACAAAAAATTCAGGACTAGTGCGTGAACTCAAGGTAATACAGCAACCGAGCTCATAAATAACAGTAGGTTGCAATGAACTAGTGCGTGATCTCAAGGTAATACAACAACCGAGCTCATAAATAACCATAGGCTGCAATGAACAAGTACTCACTTGATTAAATGAAAGAAAGCCATCAAAAAACCTTCTAGTGAGCCCAGTTAATTAGTGAATAATTAGCCAAAAGAAAGATGTGTGTGGGCTAGCAAAAACATTCTGATGTTACACAAATGTCTCTGGTTTTTCTAAATCTTCATCATTCCTACCAAATAAATAAGCTATGGAAGCACTCTTCAGCCCATTAGTACTACAAGGCATGTAGATCTTAAATCCATTTTCAGATTTTCAGCTGTTTAAGAGGAGATATATTACCAACAGATTGTTAAGCCACCTTTGTTTCAAATCGACCAAGTTAAATGACAATGTTAATTTTATAAAAAATTTAGCAGACAGCTAAACTCCAAGCTCTTGATCATTGAATAACCCAAATTCGTAGTCTTAAACTAATTCATTACTTATAAACTTCATTGACCAAAATTCCAAAATGAATTAAGCTCAAAGACCATTGACTTGTTCATTTGATTAACAGTTTTTTAACAGGACACCCCGGTCAGGAAAGTCATTTAGCTACTTGAAATTTGAATGATTAAGAAAAGAGAATAATATCCAACAATTCTTTTAACAGCATCTCAAAGTCACGCCAGAAGATAACTGCCATATTTGCCACCGCAACCAAGTGGGCAAGTTGACCCCAATAAATCACCAACCCCACATGCCTTTCGTGTGCTTTCACGCGCCATGGTTTTTTTTTCTTTCCGTCCATCCTTTTTTTAAGAATTCCGGTCCCCAAGGCAGCAAGATTAGATTACTGTGTCTAAGAAAAGGGAAAAAAAAAACTTCTGACGCAGTGACGCCTACACCAAAACGATGCGCTCAGTACAGTCTGAACCATAAAAGCGCATCGTATGGCGGGTACCACGGAGAAGTACTACCGCTCGTTTCTTCTTTTTGGCTTTACCATCTCCCGAGAGATATAAATTGGACATTAATTTCAGCACAAAAAGAACAAAGAAAAGCTAACAAGAAGACCAAAAATCGCCGTCGCCGGTGCCGGAGATTGGGGTGGGCGGTGATAGAAGTTAAACTCGGTAAATAATTGCATGTTCAGATCTCAAAGTTCTAAATACCACTAGTTTGTTCCTTTCCAAATTGTGAGAGAATTTTTATGTTATAACTTTTTTTTGGTTGAAAAAATTTTATGTTATAACTAAGAACACCGTGATTTGGAACACATTTTTCATTTTAATTATTATTATTTGTATATATAAAGAACAGATCGAACACCTTTAGAAATAATTGATCATCAAAGCATCAATCAAATACTAATATTTTTTATCTATCCGTTAATGCTTTGAATAATTAGAATAAGAGCTATGTGGAATAAAACAGGCTGGCCAGTTCATACCAAAAAGGGAACTCAAAACAGTTGTCAAAAACTTGGAAAAACAAGTCCAACATAGCAACTCTTAAATCAGTTTCTTTATACTGTGTATGCTTGTGATTCATATATGACTGTCATTGACTGGAAAGTTTTTGCTAATAAGTATTTACAATTGAATAAAACAGATTACCGTATAATGCAAAGTTTTTTTCCAAGTTGGTATTCGATAATAGCTAGACAGACACATGCAACCGCTATTATGACTACTTTAATACGTGCAAGAATGGTAGTGGCCAGATTCAGTATTTTCCACCCAAAAATCAGCCCCCGTTTCCAAACAGCCCCTTTGGCCCTTCCCAGCTTTTTAAAATTTCTAAAACTGAATTCACTCATTTCCAGGAAACGGTACGACTAATACATAGTCGAAAGGAAAAAAAAAAGGCAAGTCAGTCAATTTTTTGGCACTGTGTTAATTTATGAATAATTTAATCAAAATAAAATTAAGAGCAGCTTTTTCATATTTTTAATTCTTAAAAGTAGGTTAGGTATAGTTAGCGATTTCTTTATACAAATGCTTTTTTATTTTTAATCCTCTAGCAAATATAAACACAAACAAAAAAAGAGGAACAAGAAAATGTCGTCACATGCATGTACACAAAGGAAGAAAAAAGGGGAACTAATCCAGAAAAGCAAGAAATACAGTACTAAGTTTCCAAGAATAAAATCATGTAAAAAGGAAACTGATATCGCTGTCCTAGAAATTAGCCCGAGGAACTACTCACGACTAGAGCTCTAGCAATGGAATTGAGCAGACGATAGATCTATTTTGAGTAAAAATCATAATCGTATCCAAGCACAAACAGCTAACCTAACTACACCAAATCAGCAAATCAGTAGCGAAATCGAATCAAAATTGATAACCAGAAGACATCTCGTTCGGAGGAACTACAATCTACTCAAACTCAAAGCAAAATCAGCAAAATCGGACCGAAATCTCAAACAGATGACGAGCAGAGGAAGCAAAAACAGATGAAATCGGAAACGGAGAAGACGAATTAGGAGTAGAAGGAGACCGATTTATACCAGATCAACGGACTCATTCTTGATGTCTTCGAGATTGAGAGCTCCCATGGCTTGAGATCGGAGCTTTCGCCGGAGATTTAGCTAGAAGCTGCGCAGATCGAGACGAATTTGAAGAAAGAGGAAGAGGAAAAAGTCGGAATGGAAGGAGAGATTATCAGGAAAAGGAGGAGACGAGAGCCATTCGATGAAGAAAGAGAGGATTTGAGGGAGAGAAAGAGAGAGGCGAGTATGTTTTGTGTCTGTATGTGAGAGACTCTCAAGCTTCTGCGCTGTTTGGGCCTCTTTTTATACACAGCAAAAACTGACCTCTGCCAGAAATTAAACTAAATAAATCAAACAAAAATGAAAAGTGGCTCTCTTTCTTCTTCTTCTTCTTTTTCTCTCTCCCTCCTCCCGATACGAAATTAATTTTCAAGATTTATTACAAAAAAAGATTACAATTGTTTGGATTTTGTTCTCTATTGGTTATTTTAGGTCAATTGAGTTGAAATAATAATCTTAGTCTTTTGTGTGAAAATTTTCAAGTTACAATGTGAATATTGTCGTGATTTTTTTTTTCTGTTAGTATCAAATTAAGTAACATGAATATTTGTGTCATTTGTGATAGGCTGAGCACGCTCCAATAGAGTTGACTAATTTAGTACTCCATTATTTTGTCCGGAAATTCTTATGATTAATCCGCAATTATTGATATAATTATTACGGTTTAGAATTTATTCGGCAGTAACGGAATCGGTAGCGTGTTCTGCTAGCGGGGTGGAGTCTCTCCACAAAAATAGAACCTTTGTACTTTCAAGAGAACTAGATTCAGCTAGCGTTATGCTTGAGTCCGACTCGGCGCTTGTTATCGAGATGATCAAGAAGGATATCGACCCGACGCACCCTCTTGCGAATTTAGTTGGTCATTGTCAAAATATCATCAGACGAGACTGGAGGACTCGTCTCAACCACGTCTTTAGGGAAGCGAACTCAGTCGCCGACTCCCTCGCCAGGCATGCTCATTCCTTACCTCTCGGTCTCCACTCGCTCGAGGAGCCCCCCCCCCTATCTCTGTCCCGTTCATTTCGCTTGATCTGTTTGGGCTGGCCACTAGCCGTCTTGTAAGACAGTAGTTGGCCCTGGGCGTTTTGCCCTTTGTTCCACCAAAAAAAAAAGATTCAGCTAGCGTTTTTCTTCTTCCGTGCTTCGCTACCTGTCCAGCCAAACAGAGGCTTAGTAGCTAGCTTTTTTGTTCACCCCAAGCAAAGAGAACACAACTAAAAATAATTCTTGGATATAAAAATAAGGCCTTAAACAAGTTAAAATATTTGGCGTGGAGGTTCGATGATAATGTTTTGGAAGAATCATAGATGTGCGATCCATACCTAAAAGCCCTTTTTATATTTGAAGTATCGATTATATTTGAAATATCGATTGTGGTACTCGGGGGGTGATTGCCAGTAAGATGTGTCAAGAAATTGGCGGCGATTGTTGAGGAATCAGGTTATACAGGTGGTTCGCATGAGTGATCGGTTAATGATGATTAAGATTGCTTTAGGGGAGAAGATCTTGAATATTATCAACGCATATGCTCCGCATGGAGACTTGAGTGCGGAGGAAAAAAAATTGTTGTAGGAGGACTTGGATGGCTTGATGAGAAGCATCCCGAGTTCAGAGCAGTTAGTCGTTGGAGGTGATTTCAACGGTCATATTTGTAAGGATAGAGACGGATTCAAGGAGGTGCATGGAGGTTTCAGATTTGGGATTAGAAATGAGGGGGTCGAGCTTTGTTAAGATTTTGCAGATGATTTTAGTTGTATAGTGATAAATTCTTGGTTTGGAAAGAGGGAGGAACAACTCATCACGTTTCACAACGCGTCGAGTAGCACGCAGATTGATTTTTTTGTGGTTAGGAGAGCTAATAGAGGAGGGTGTAGGGATTGCAAGGTGATACCATATGAGGGTCTTTCGACGCAACATAAGTTGGTGGTTTTGGACTTTAGAGGTCTAGGCAAGCAGAGAAAGGTATTCAATAGGGTGCAACCTAGAATCAAGTGGGGGCACCTATCGGAAGCAAATGGTCAGAGTCTGAAAGAGAGAGTCTTCAATGAAGCTGATGCTAAAGGGGCTTGGCAGGAGAGGAGATGCAAATGAGATGTGGTGTAAGATGGCAGAGTGTATTCATAGAGCAGCATGTAAAGTGTTGGGAATGTCGAGAGGTGGTTTAGGGCACATGAGGTCAGTTGCTTGGTGGAATGGAGAGGTGCAGGAAAAGTTAAGGGGTAAGCAGCTAGCTTTTTGAGCTTGGTTGAAGAGTAGTGACCCAAACAGAGAGATGAGATCGCGAGAATACAGAGCAGCGGAGAAGGAAGCCAAGAAAGCGGTGGTGATTGCAAACGAGAAAGCCTGTGAGAGTCTCTACAAGGCACTTGACGATAAAAGGTGGAGAGAGAGTTTTGTATAGGCTTGCGAGAGACAGGAATAGGATGAGCTCAAATTTGGATAGGATTCGATGTGTCAAAGCTGAAAATGGAATGATTTGGAAATCAGGCAACGGTGGGAAAGGTACTTTTGATGCCTTTTGAATGGGGACGCGAGTCGGCAGAGGGACACCATACCAAAGCTCATTGGATCAAGGGATTTGTCTTCTCTATAGGCATTTTTCTAGGGTAGAAGTCAGTGAGGTGATCCGTAGAATGTGCAGTGAGTCCAGATGAGATCCTTATTGAGATTTGGAAGTGTTTGGGTGTGAGAGGCGGCTAGTAAAACTGTTCAATGTTGTCCTCAAGTCGGCCAGAATGCCAAAAGCTAGAGAGGAGACTCAGTAAGTTAATACCGTTATATAAGAACAAAGAAGATATTCAGTAGTGCAGCAGCTACAGAGGTATAAAATTGCTTAGCCACACAATGAAATTGTGGGAAAAGGCAATTGAGTTGAGACTGAGGCAGTTAGTGTGAGTGTTAGACAACCAGTTGGATTTATGACAAGGAGGTTGTCCATAGAGGTTATTCAAGGTTCGGGATGTATGTTGTTCACATATGACATCGTTTTGGTGGAGGATAGCATAGCAGAAGTTACTCGTAAGCTAGAAGTGTAGGGAGAGGCTTGAATCTAAGGGGTTCAAGTTGAGTAGGACTAAGACGGAACACGTGAAGTTCTTCTCCGGGGCCAAGGGGATGAGTTTAGGAGTGAGGTGCAGCTAGGTGAGGTCCTTGCTAAGAAGGAGAACTTCAAGTACCCGGGATCTGTTCTACAAAGCGACGGGTGTATTGATGAGGATGTTAGGTCTAGAATCAAGAGAGAAGTGAAGGGCAACTTCAGGGGTTCTGTGCGACAGGAAGGTTCCGTTCATGCTCAAGGAAAAGTTCTACAAAACCGTTATAAGGCTTGCGATCCTCTATGGTGCAGAGTGTTGGCTGACGACAAAGGCACAAGAACAGAAACTTGCAGTCGCAGAGATGATAGTGCTTAGATGGATGTGTGGTCATACGAGAATGGATAAGATCATAAAGGAAGATATCAAAAGCAAGTTGGAGGTAGCCAGCATAGGAGACAAGCTACGAGAGGCGAGACTGCGTTGGTTCGGTCATGTCCAAAGGCGGAGCCCAAACGCTACAGCTAGGAGGTGTGAGCGTTTAGATTTAGGGGTTTTTAGGAGGGATAGAGGTAGCCCTAAGAAACGATGGATTGTTAGGGATTTCGGTGGATTTAGCGCAATGCAAAGAGAGTTGGAGGGAGATGATCAAGGTGTTAGACAACTGAACAACTTGTTGGTGGAGCTAGTTTTCGTGTGTTGTTGACGGTTTTCTTGCCTTTTTTAGTTTTGATTTCCGTATAAGTCTACTTTTTCTTGTCGTGTTTGAGGCTTTCTGTTTAGTCGGTCAAGTGGTTTGGTTCGTTTTTGCTTGGGTTGTATTGGGCACATTCCATCTAGATTGGGAATGCCCCCATCCGGACCCCCCAGATCCTGCGGTCGTGGAATTTTCCTGGGTAAATGCTGTTGTTATTTTTTTCAAGATTTTACCTTGTGCATTTTACCAATTGTTGTCTTCTCTTATCTTCTCGTGACAATGTGCACCGTACGTATGCTTTATTTGGTGACTCTTCAATTTTGGTTTCAGCGTTGTTCAACATATTATTCATGTTTTTTGTTCGAGATGTACATTTGTTTAGGTTGTATAACAATATTGTAGAGCCAGAGATACTAGTCAATTTGCCATCTTACATGTACCTTTCGAGATGTTGACAATTTAATTAAAATAACATATATATACGAAGATCCATTTTCCAGTGAAATAAACATCTTGCATATCATTTAAGAACAAAATGCATTTTTAGTAACGATTTTCATTTTCAATGGAGCCTTTGATTTTTAACCATTGATGATTATTACAAATATCTAGCGTTATTAACTTGTTTATATATACTTGTTCTGCACCAAAGATATTGGGATGTTCATGTCATTACAAAAATGTTCCATTCTTTATTCAGTTTCTTTGACCAATTAAGTTTCGGTTGCAATTGTTCAACACTAGTTCTTCGATTCAATGCATCACCATAATTATCCATTTTTGTAATTTATTACCGTCTTAGCTACAACATTGCTGTTAATGTGCAACATACTAATGAGATTGCCATTTTGCTGTGCATCTTGCACATTACAAATTACAATAGAGAAGAAATTTGAAGATGTAAATACAATTGGTCGGCATTGGACCACCGCTATATTATGGACCATTTGGGTGTCTAAGTTACTTTAACTAGTTGAAGACCCGTACCATGTACGGGTAATGATCATTTTTTTCGTTAATTTGTGTATCTAGTATCTACTATAATCTATACTATATATTAATTCTTATATATAAATAGATTAAAATGGGAATTGAAAAGTTAAGTTAATTAATATGTATCTTTTGTAGAAGGAAATTTTAAAGAGATAATATTGTTTCAAAGATAAAATTAAAGATTAGATAATTAAAGAAGTTTTAAAGATAAATAATATGCCTTTAAAGATACATATTTGATGGGTAAAAAAAAAGATAAAGTTAAAGATTAGATAATTAGGAAAAATAAAACATATAAAATTGTTAATCAAGTGGGGTCAGAATTAACGTGGAGGCTCGAAATTCTCCGACTTTAATATATAGTATAGATCGGTGTTTTATCTAAACAATTTTTCACTCCCATGTCTTTAGTATATTGGATAAGATTTCAAATTCGGAAATATATTTTAGATTTGTGATTATAATTTCTCAAAAAAAGTTGTCGGGTTTATATGACCCTAAATAAGATTTAGCGCTTTAGTCTCTAAATAGGACACTTAATATAGGATAGAAAATCGTCATCTATACTGTCTATAGTATAAAGGAAGACAAAGTCTTTACAAAAAATTGTGCCACGTGTCATATTTTTAATAAAATATTCAATCGGATCCTTGCGTATATAAAAATACACTAATCACAATAGAAAGATAAACATATATGATTTGATACAAATAATCTGATGAGCTCTCCTCTATATAAATTAGGTATTTAGAATCTCATATAATCTTATCCCGTAAAAATTGCTGAAAATTATGAATTATCCCTTACCAAGAGTTAGTTGTAATCTTCTGATAAATATTATTATTTAATAACACGTGATATTTATCGTAAAGTAATTTTTGAACAAATCCAACTTATTTATATTATGAGTTGATTTACTATTGGTAAACACTAATCATAACACGAAGATAGATATATATGACCCTATATTTTTAACTCGATCATTGACGACGTTACATATCTAATTAAATTGGGTTTATAATCGCATTACCCGTACATTGTACGGGGGTTAAACTAGTTTAAATTAAAATCGATTCACCTTCAGTTGAAATAGTAAGACGTTGAATTGTAATTGTACTGTTTTACACTGATTCGGGAGACTATAATTTGTTTTATAAACTCATTTAGATTTCATATGTCTACCCAAATTGGAAAAAAAAATGGTGAAAGGATTTTAAACCTAACAAAAAACAATAATCAAATGCCAATTTTCTAAAAGAATATATCACATCCTAACATTTATCCAACTTTTTACTAACGATTTTTCTACAATGTGCCCTAAGGGCACACTATAAGAGACTAATAATGGAAATAGTTTGTAAATTTAAATTTTTTTTTTTTTTTTGTGACGGGTTCACTATTTCAATTTTAGGGTTTTAGATTCTGTTTTTGATATATATGCCTATCATGTGCCCTTAGGGCACATAATAGAAAAACCGTTTTACGAATTCAATTTCATTATACCAAAAATATTTATCTATTTTCAAGATTTGATGTTTCAGATTCAAATTCATTTCCAAAATTAGCTCGGTTTTAGCTGCAACCACTGAATTCAACATACAATTTAGAGCTTTTTACAAAAAATCACCCGTTAAATACCCCATATTACTAATAACCACCCGTTATTCGCAAATTTATTTTAAACCACCCACTAAATTAAAATCGTTAACAAATAGCCACCCAAACACTGTTCCGTCAAAAAAATCCGTTAACTTTTACGTTTTGACACTTTTGCCCTCAATCACTGTTCGTCTTTTTCTTGTTCTTCCACCACTGTTCATCTCTTTCTTCTCCACTGTTCATCATTTTTGTCCTCCGCTGCTCATCTCTTTGTTCTTCCCATAATCCAGATCTGCAAATGCAAATGTGACCGGTTCATCTTCTTCTTGTTCTTCCTCAGCAGCTTCGTCCCATCATCTAGTAGACCTTATAGTCCTACAAGACTTCACTGAGGATGAGTACTCGGCCTTGATTCTTTCTTATGCTCTCCCCCATGAAGAACCTTTAATTCGGGCGGCATTCTTCTCCAACCTCCCAGATCTTGACCTCCATGGAATTGGAGACGGAAGCACAACGTTCTCTTCTTCATTGAACGTCTCTGTGCTCACACGGGGCGATTGAGCCCCTATAGGGCTCGAATTCGGGTCGGATCCGGAGTAGCCATTGAAATCAGAAGCCCTAGATTTCAAGCTCCCATTCCTAAACTTCTTCTCCCAATTTGAATTAGGCTCCTTTTGAGCGGAACTAGAGCTGTAACTCCTAGACCTAGCATAAGGCCGACCAGAAACCCTAGATCTCAAGCTCTTGACAAGAAGGAGCAAGGGCTTGTGATCGTCACCCCTAATTACAGAGAACTGGATCTGATTCGCCACAACAAGCACAGGCTCGTTCCGGAAGTACTGAGAGCTCCAAGCCTGAACCTTGCTTTCACCGTCGTCGGAACTCGACGCCTTTTCCGGTGGTGTTGAGGACCACGACTCGGCCGCCGTTCTTGATGTCGACGTCGAGAGGATTTTGCTTGTGGTTGAGAGCCATCATTTCCAGATCTGGATTTTCGGAAGAACAAAGAGATGAACAATGGAGGACATTGGCTTGGGACGAGCAACAACTCTATCAATCAAATAATGAACTTTCGTAAATTGGATGATTTCGAATTTCATCAACTCTATCAAACAAGAACATCAATTGTACTCGGATCTGTCATAAATTTCATGATTTCGTAAATTGGTATTTTGTGATCTGAAATAGAATAAAAAAGATGGTATTTTGTGATCTGAAATAGAATAAAAAAGATGGTATTTTATGTGCTTTTGTAGCATCTGATTTTATGATGAACTTTGTCACGTTGAACAACAAATATGAAACTTGAATCCGTGCTTATATTTCCGGCGAATTCAAGTTAGTATAAAATCGGTTTCCTGTCGTCGTAGTTCAGTTCAATAAAGAAGATGATGAACAGTGATTGATGGCAAAAGTGTCAAAACGTAAAAGTTAACGGATTTTTTTGACGGAACAGTGTTTGGGTGGCTATTTGTTAACGATTTTGATTTAGTGGGTGGTTTAAAATAAAGTCGCGAATAAAGGGTGGTTATTAGTAATATGGGGTATTTAACGGGTGGTTTTTTGTAAAAAGCTCTACAATTTATGATTGCCATGTTCCTATTACTTCGACTTTACATTGATTTTTTTTCCTTACATTTTGACAGATTAAAGGAGGTATGACAAGTGATTTATTCCTTAAAACGCACATACAAGCTAAGAAAGACCTGATTAAACGCGGGTGTGGATCGTATATGGATAAGGTCACACAACTTTATTCATCTAGCTTATTCACTTCGGACCGAGATTAGGCTTGCCCTTTATGACCTATTATCCCTCCAACGCCCGCCTAAACGCTCGGGTTACGACAACTCCTAGGGCATTTCTTTTCTCTAAAAGAAAACACATGCAAAATTTGTAAAGGAAATAATATAAAACACATTATCACACAAAGAATCGTATGAAAGTGAATTAAGTAAAATGTTTTCACAATAATTAACTAAATTCAGTTATGATTGGCACATAATTTTGGCTGTTATAGTGCCTTTGAGTTGGATATGACCCTTACATCAATTTTGGTGCATTTTAACTAAATTCAGTTATGATTGGCACATAATTGAGTTTCAGTTTTCTTTTCTTTTCTTTTCTTTGGGTCTTTCGGGCGCACCCCCTTTGCGTAAGCCAGGGGTGCCCCCATCCTGACCCCCAGATTCCCCGGAAGAGGAACTCCACTGGGTTATAAAGTAAGTTTTCACAATAATTAGTAACATCAAACATTCAAAAGGTGTGAAAATTCCGGTGGGCCGAGAGAACTGAGTGACGTGTCAGGGTAAATTTAACCACTTCGTACATAAGGTTGGGATCCACCTTTCTACCCAAAAGCTTAAGCCAATGGTTAGGGGTTTCACCTTATTTATATGCTAGTGGATTTCTAATCTTTTTGTCGATGTGGGAAGGCCACAATCTCATCCCAACACGTCCCCTCAAGTGGTAACTAACCTGGCCTAGTTAGTACTTGGACAAACGGGTCTAGCATCTCATTCTTTTTATAGCTAGCCTAGAGAACGGGCAGTGACATCTCAATCTCTTTATAGTCAACTCGACCCAAAGAACGGGCGGGTAGCTCATAATGCTAAACCTAAGCCCAAATAGCCAGGAAGAAACAGACCCGGACCGAACTGGCTCTGATACCATGTGAAAATTCCGGTGGGCTGAGAGAACTGAGTGACGTGTCGGGGTAAATTTAACCACTTCGTATATAAGCTTGGGATCCACCTTTCTACCCAAAAGCTTAAATTAATGGTTAGGGGTTTCACCTTATTTATATGCTAGTGAATTTCTAATCTTTTTGTCGATGTGGGAAGGCCACAATCTCATCCCAACAAAAGGCATATAAAAAGTATTGTGGGTTGGTAAATATATAACAAAAACATAAGTAATCAATCCACACATAAGTCAAGGTCGGAAAAATCAAAAACTTAAAATTTAAGATTTAACTTGCTATATATGAGAATTTCTAATATGTGTATACGTACATAAATATCAAACTTTTTTTTATCTTTCGCCCGGTTCGATTAGCCGGATCTAATCTACATCCGGACCGGGTACTGCCAGGGGTTAAGGAAGACCCTCCCCAGTGTTTTCTCTACCACGGAGCGAAATTTGATCTTTTCGAGTTTTGAACTCATGATCTCTGGGTGATCCAGCCCCATTTTTAACCACTGGGCCAAGACAACTTGGGTTAATATCAAACATTAAAGGTCATGTAAGCCTCATCCAATACTCATATATGATTCTCTTACTCATTCGAGTCAGACCAAGCTCGACAACCAAACCTATTACATTACATATATTGTTCATACCCGTCTATTTTGTCAAACAAGCCTATGGTCCGCGATCGAGGTAAACCCGTATTTGTATTTAATTTCTTATTGATCCTATAACTATTCAACGTGAAATTATTGATATTCAATATAGAAGACACCCAAGAATGAGTTTGGACTTTGTAGTTCATACAATAATACCTCCCCACATACCGCCGTTCCAAATAGTAACGCTAAGCTTAGACTACATAATTAACTAGAACGTGTTAGCATTAGCATTAATAACCACCTTACATTGTTGTTATATACAGCTATATATATATGTAGCTGCCCTATTCAAAGCTGACCCCAATGTTAACGTTATTTTCGTGACCCCTTTGTTTCATTTTTGGCCTTAATTTGTTGTCAAAAAAACAGGAGGGAGAAATTACAATATGGTCCACCACCACTTGTGATTGTAATTTGATTTTGTGAGTGGAAGTATTGTAGAAGATGTTATTATTTGTGACAAGGTATGCAAAAGATCCAAAAGTTCCCTCTCGTCTATGTCAAGAGTCATTTCATATGACCCCTTAAATTCATTTGACCTTTTTTCGTCCCCTCTTTTTATCAAATCCACTATTCATATGTAATAGGGGTTTATCGATGTTTCATCTTTCCCATGGCATGAATCTACACATTCCCTGTACGTATATCCTCAGTCCTTAAAATTATTATAATCTTGTTGTCTTGACAAGTTAGTTCGGCTTATATTATATCTCGTAACGATTATATATTTTTTAAATATAAAAAAATTCAATTTGTAAGAAGATGTAACCAACATTTGGTTCATTTTGAAATTAATTTATTTTTTATGAATAAAGGGTAATATATTGTTAGTACACAAAATATGTCAGTGTACAGGTCTCAATTCCTTCTTCAATGATCTTCAATGTTCTTCCACTCCACGAGCCTTTCTCCCTTCAATGACCTGCAAAACAATGGACCAAGGGGCAAGCGACCCCTAATCCACCTCCGATGCTTAAGTTAGTAAGGGCAATGTTGATCAAAGGCGTCAGGCAGATCGATAGCTTAGAACTTAACTTACCAGGCACATGCATACATGTGTATTTATAGAGGAGAGGGACGAGAGGCGCGCGCCCCTAGGTGGGTCGGCCCATAGGGTAGGGTTTCGCGATATCTTGCTCCCCAAGTCAACCAAATATCTTATCTCAGGCGAAGATAAGATTCTCCTCCATAAATAATATCCTAACTAGAGTAACTACCCTAATAAAGGATAAAGCATAATAAATATGGATAGCAAAATAAATAAGATAGAGAATTAAATGCTAACTAATTAATAGGGAAATTTGTCCGCCCACATATATTACTCAAAAATAACGGTTACAAAATTGCTAGCAGAGCTAGCTAGCTATTTACAGAATGATCAAGCTCTAGTCTCTCCAACACTCTATTGTCTTGTCTAGTACATTTTCTCCATCTAGCCTTAAGCCAATTGCTAATATCTCTAATGCACATTCTAGTACACTCTTCCATGCTAATTGCTTGGTTGTTGAACACTTTTGCATTTCTGGCTTTCCAAATATAATATATCACAACACAATGGCAATTATTCCACAAGTTACGAGCAAGGGAGCTGGCCCCTGTCCATCATGTCGTGTTACATATCCAATCCTCCAAATTGTTGCTTCTTCTACTTATATTGCTCCTCTGCAGAACTTTCCCAATAACAGACTTGGACTAGGAGCACTCAAACCATAGTTGATTTAGGCTTTTTGTCCTATTGTCAAAGCACAAGACACAATGCTTATCTTGAGTTACACCCCACTCACACAGCTTATCTTTGGTTCTCATGCCTCCATTGACTACTTTCCATGCCAAGAAAGCAACTCTTCGCGTGCTCAGCCTTGTCCACACCATGTCTTTCCATTGAACTTCATTTCCTTTCTCTCTAAAATTATCATACAGCCTTCTACTGTCTAATTTTCCAAATCTTGAGTGTACGATGATAGGATCATCACTAAGCAACAGGGAATCCAGGATCTTATCTTTCATCTGGATGATCATCTTCCATACAATACTGGAAGTACTCTTGCTTCTAGCTTCCCAAACCGAGGATCCTCTTGTGATAGACTTATCAATCCAATGATACCATATTGAGTCAGACTCAATTACTGCATCATACAATAACCCTGCTACATTTGCCTTGTTCCAAGCCATCACATATTTCAGTCCCAAACCTCCTTCAATCTTAGGCTTACAGACTTTATTCTACGCAATAGGTGCACTTATTCCTTCACTTCTTCCAAACCAAAGGAAATTTCTAAGAACTGAATTTATGCTCTTCACCATTGAGGCTGGAAGAGAGAAAATCTTACACCAATATTGTATGATCCCACAGAATACAACCTTGACAATTTCCAACCTGCCTGCATAAGACAAGTTCCTTGCTGCCCATGAATTCGCCTTCTTCCTGATCTTGCAAACAAGCTCACTATAATCCTTGCATTGAGCCCTTGAGCTGCACAATGGGACACCAAGATACTTGACTGGGAGATTTCCCTTTTCTGTGGACATGATGGAACATATGTCATCTTCTTCTTGTCTTGTCATCCCAGCAAAGAACACCTTAGATTTACTTGCATTTATACCCAAGCCAGTACTCTTACTGAACTCATTAAGCACTTTTTTAACATTCTGAGCAGCCTTCTCACTCCCATGGGAGAAAATGAACAAATCATCAACAAAACAAAGATTTGCAACCCCTTCCCTCTTGCATCCAGGATGGAACTTGAAAATGTTGAGTCTGGCTTCCTTCTTCAACATTCTACTTAAATATTCCATGATTATCACAAAGAGATAGGGGGACAAGGGATCCCCTTGCCTGAGTCCCCTTCCTGCCTTGAAGTGCCCACAAAACTCTTTGCCAATCTTCAAAGTGTACTGAGTGTTTCTTATGCATTCCTGGATCCAGCTTATCATGATGGGGTGGAAATTCAGCTCCTTAAGCATTTTGAACAGAACAACCCAACTCACAGTGTCATATGCTTTTCTCAAGTCAATCTTAAGAGCACACCTTGAGCTAACAAACCTCCTCCCATAACTCTTCATCACATCTTGGCAAACAGCAATATTATGATGTATGCTCCTGCCTTTGACAAAAGCTCCCTGATTTTTGTCTATGATTTTAGGCAACACTAACTGAATCCTGGCCACCATCATCTTTGAAATGACTTTGTACAACACATTGCAACAAGATAATGGCCTGAAGTCATTGACAATGGAAGGGTTGTCAATCTTAGGGATGAGTGCAACGACAGTATTCCCAAGCTCTTTCAGGAGCTTGCCACTTTCAAAGAATTCAAGCACTGCATTACACAAATCATCACCCACAATATCCCAAGCTTGTCTATAAAAATGAGCATTGAATCCATCCGGACCTGGAGCCTTGTTCTTGCTTATGCTCCATAAAGCTTTCCTCACATCCTCCTTGCTGAAATAATTGATCAAATTTTGGTTGTCTACATCATTGAGAATAGTACCTTTTCTGATAACTGTCTCATCAAATCGCCAGTGATTCCCTTGTTGACCAAGAAAATCTGAGTAGTGCTTAACAAACAAGTTCTTGACTTCTAAATCCTCTGAGATCACATCTCCATTTTCATTTTTTATGCAACTGAAATGATTTTGGTTTTTTCTGCTTTTGATAGAGTTATAGAAATAGTTGCTACTACTGTCCTGATATTTCATCCAATGAACTTTTGCAAGTTGTTGTAACATGATTCCACGGCTCCTGATAGTCTGCTTTAATCCTGCTAACACGTCCACTTCAGTAGCCTTGAGAGAATTGTCAGTAGGTCTGCTTTGTCTCTCCAGCTGAACCACTCTAAGGTGCCCATGCTTGTTCTTAATTTCTTCCTCTAATTCATCCACACTTTTTGATCTCAGGTTCATAAGAGGTATCTTCAACTTCTTGAGCTTACTCACAAACCTGAACATTTTAAATCCTCTTGGAGCACTCCTTCTCCATTCAGAATTGACCACTTCCAGGAATTTAGGATGCTTGGTCCAAACATTGTTGAACCTGAAAGGGACTCTAGCTTTGGCTTGAACTCCTTTAATTGTGAAGATAGCAGGAGAATGATCTGAACATCCAAGGGAGAGCATTAGCATAAGCATTAGTAGCAAGCTGATCCATAGAATTCCACAAAGCCAATCTCTCTGCCTCAGCATTGGAGGCATAGACAAAAGTAGCCAAGACATTACTTCTAAGAGTAGGAGCAACAATAGAGCAATGCACAAACTGAAAATCATCAACTAAAATATCCACTATAAGCTGATCGTGGGACTTCCAAAATAGCCAAATCCTCCCATTGTTCGCAGTGCATTTAGTACACATGTTCCAACCTTTGAGGATTCTGCTTGACACTTCATCAACTTTAGTTTCTCTATCTATGGTTTCTAAAATAGCCAAAACATCTATCTGATTATCATCTACTAACTTATGAATAAAATTTGCATTAGAAGGGTCATTAAGCTCTCTAATGTTCCAAGAGACAATTGAGAGACTATCCATTAGAAACAATGGTGTCATTGTCATTTCCTTCCAATCCTTCCTCACCATCCTCTTCTTGATCTTCTAGAGCAACAAATTTGGATTGCTCAATCTAGGGTTTTTTTCCTTTAGGATCAACCTGATCAAGATGCACTCTTCTACCACTTTTTGACTTTACTGTTTCCCATTCTTCTTCTTCCAATTGAGCTTTACCTTTAAGATCTTGCATAGGGCTTTGGCACTTAGCTCCCTGTATAAGCTTCGGAATATACTTAGAATGAGCTTTCTCCTCTGCTGCTTTGCTTGATTCAGGTTTGTTAGACCCTGGATTAGAAGGCTGCTTGTGAACTTCCTTCCTGATCCATGTTTTTCTAGGAGCAGGGGCCTGTTTCCTTGAGCTCAGCCTGCTGAACACTGATGGACTGTTTCTTTTGTCACATTCCCCCTTATTATGCCCAAAAACACTGCATTTGTCACACTTCTCAGGCACCCACTCATAATCCACTTTTTGATCAACCTTCTCCCCATCTTCTCCCAAGAAAGACACTTCTTTTCTTGGAGGAACTCTAGCTGAAATCTCCACCAACACTCTAGCAAAAGAAAGCCTCTCTTGGTTCTCTGTGACTTTGTCAACAATCATTGGTTTTCCTAAGGCACTCCCAATTTTATCAAAGAAATCATCATCCCAGAACCTTACATCAAGGTTAGGGAGATTGGCCCATACTTGTGTTGTCTCAAAGCAAGAAGGGTCTAATTTTCACTCCCTCGCTCCATCTTTTCAGAGGCAGGGGTCTCACTCCTCCGATCATCCATGGACCATTCGTGAGGACCCATTCCAGGTCTTCTTCTTTCTCAAACTTGAACACGAAGATTCCCGAATCAATTAGGATGACTTTTGGCAAGACTTCCACATTCCATCTTGCTGTCACAAAACTCTGCATCACGTTAAAAGATGTTCGAACACCTGCCATCATTCCCAGCAGAGTGAGTTTCCACTTCTCAACGTTCTTCTCAACATCCTTTTTCTTGAACTTTATAATTCCATTTTCACAACTAGAAGCGTAGTTCAAACGTCTCCCTGTTTTGTTAGCTTTGTTGCCTGCTAGAGCGTCCCTGCAAGTGAGTTTCCTTTGAGTGCCCTCTGAGTCATGCACTGGAGAACTCACTTCTTGCTACACTTCACCTTCTTCTAGAGGTTCACATGCTTCCTGACATCCCTTGCTTGGCTCTTCTGGCGCACTAGACAGAGCCGGGGTTGAATCCACTAAGGAGTCTGGAACAACTTCACTATCCTTAGCTGACGACTCAACTGAAGGTGAGACCGTGGAAGGAGGACCTCCAATGGAGACTTGTTCCCCTTCAATGGCCTTAGCAGAACTTCTCAAGATTCTCTTATTGACAGCTCTTATAGTGTTTTCTGAAATTTCCTCAGCATTGGCCGAAGGTGGGAGTACTTCTCTTCCTGCTTCCTTGGACGGAGATGCTTTTTTCCTACGGCCTGCCCCCTTACCCCTGTCCATGGCCTTGGGATTGCTTGGCGGCGCAGCCTGACACACCCAAGAACCTTGGAAAAAACAAACTTTTTGTCCCGCGCATGAGGTGCGTTCAAGGAAAACGTCGAAGACGAACAAATGTATATTGAAATTAAATTTTCCGACATGAAGAATCTACTTTCGATGGTGGCAAATCTCATGCTCATGACCCAACTAGTAACGATTACGAAGACGTTGATGGATTCAACCTAATTGTGGGAAGGCTCGTGAGACTTTTTTTTACCTGAATTAAATGACGGAAGTAAGAGGTCCAACTCATGATCTCCCAACATTCTGCCTTGCTTCTTTTCGACCACTAGGACACCTTATATGAGACAACAAGATTTCTGAAAAATAAGAATTTAAATGCATGCGGTTCAAATTTGTACTATTTCGTGTTAAAGATTTTGCTATAGATCTTCTTTTAAGATAGGTTTCTTTAAGAAATTATATTTTATTTTATTTACACAAAAATATGTTTTATAATACTAATTAATACTCAATTTCTACCACCTTAATGTCATTTTCGGATGAATGTCACCTTAGGGTTGAAAAAAGGATCTTAAACTAGCAAGTTGGTGATTATGTAAACTCTGAAAAAAATGCTCTATAGGACACAATTACTAGCTAAAAACTCCACCAAATTCAAGTTAATTATTTAAGTCAAAGAGCCCTAAATGATTAACATCAAACGCAAAACAATGTCATCACAAGCTCATTTACAAAACAAAATTATCACAAGCTTACATAATCTTTTTAATTTTTGTATTGAAAGTTGAATGCAAAATGCATGCCTTTCATACAAAATAAGCCCAAAGACAGGCGTCACCTTACACGTTGAAAGAGATAAAAATGATGAAATCGGCTTGTATTATTTTCTAATATCATCACAATAAAATATTGCATTATTAATTTTTATTATAGGAAAATTACATCTAGATCCAATCTTCATGCATTAATTGTTTTCTAAACCACATACTATCTTGAAAATTCTAAAAAACGACCTGATATTATAATTCCGTTAAAAATCGACACCCTTACGTTCTATAAGTAATCAAGGGAGGAATTAAAAACATTCTCCTCACTTTCTTCGTCTTTGATCAAGCTTGGTGAGTGTTATTTAATTACTATTATTATTTTTAGTCACGACCCAAAGTACCCATGATTAAACAAGAGAGTACATTTTCAATCTTTTATTTGTAGTGAAAAAATCATGAACTCTTATGATGGTAAAAGTATGTCAAATAAAGTCAATTAAGGGAGAGTTTGTTTTCCGTCTTTTGGTTCAATCATTAAGACCTTATGTTTACTATGAGTCATTTTTCATCAACTACATGTTTTAGACTACTTGTTTCAAAGAGAATGCTTTGAGGGGTGAGTGTATTTTTTCATTTTAAAAGAATATTGGGTGGTTTTGTGCCAAAAATAGGAACTTGGGGTGGTCAAATATGGGTAACTATTATAATGAGCGGTGGCATTGTGCACTCTCATGTTGTGTGTGTAAAAGTTGACTTATTATAATGATAAAAATGTAGGTCCACCAATAATTGTACATTTTAAAAGTGTTTATAACTTCAAAGATTTTTGCACCATCGTGAATCTCGTTTGGTAGATGTATTGGCAGTCTGCAGATAAATATTAATCGGTTACAACTACAAATAAAGTCCCATCTGAATCTCTTTTAGTAGGTTCCAATCTTGAATGATGAATCAATCATACATCTTGCAGAAGGTGTATCTTTAATGTGTAGTGTATATGCATCAATGCATGTAAATGTATCTTGTTAAATTTTGATCAGAAATACTAATCTTTTGTACTATCTAGGTTGATTTTCTTAAGAAGAAAGAGGTAAAAAAAAAAAGCGTACAAGAGCCGAGGTTAGTGACCACAATCGAGGTCGACGTACTGCGATGAAATAGATAAATACAAATTGGTAACACTAATAAGATCAGATTTGAGGTGATTGAAGTACTCAGATACAGCGCCAATATAAGAAGTGTGAAAATGACTTTGATGCTCTCTTCATTAAAATGAAGGATCTCGGTGAATTTCACGTCTTAATATGTGCTTATAATTTAACGTTAATTTCAAAGGGTTGCTCTAATGGAGCAAGACACATGACATTGGTCTGATATGTTGTAAGTTCGATCCCCACTAATCTCTTTGAGGTGAGACATATGTAAATCCCTTTGTAAGAGCTTTATCTACCCTATCCTTGGGTTGGGGCGCGCACCATCCCCCACCCTAAATTTCTTGAATTAAAAAAAAACAATTTTATTAGTGTCGTGGCTGCATTGCTTGTATGTAAATTTCAACTGAACAAGTTATACAAATTAGTCTATTTAATTTGTGCTTTTTTGCACACGTACTGCCCTAATTGCAATCTAGTTCTATATTATAAGTGGGTCAATCATAATTTTGGTTAGAAATATGATGAGCTAAAGTTATACAAAATATTAGCTAGGTTTCAATTTTATATATACACTTTTGTGGTTTGTTTAAATTGTATTTTTATAGACGGATTAGAAAACTTAAATAGATTAACCAACATGTAACCAAATAATATAATTAAGAATGGACAATCACCTAATACTAGTATATAATAGTACTTACTTTTTTTTATTAGGACAGAGATTAGGCAGAGCTCGGCATAGCCAGAATCTATCCTAGAGCATCCTTACGGATGAGGTCCCGAAGGACCGGATAATAATACAAAGGAAACGTAGAAACAAGGCGGAAGGACGCAACAATATGGTCCGCAACAGCATTGCCTTCTCATAGAATGTGCTTGATCGACCAACTCTGAAACATGCGGAGCAACCCCTAGATATATATCCATACGCAGCATCTCCACCTCCCATGGACAACTCTAATCCTCGTGCATTGCTTTAATGACCTACAAATTGTTACCTTCAATAATCAGATTAAAACTCTACGACGGATGGCCCCAATTACGTATTCCTTGGCGAAGCGCAAAGGCCTCTAAAAACATGATAGACTAGCGTCCGAGGAAGCCACCATCCAGGTGCATCAGTGAACCGCTTCCGTTCCTGAGAACAAAATCAAATGAAACGACACCGTCAGCATTAACAACACCATCAAAGTTTAGTTTGGTGCTATTAACAGGAGGTTTAGTCCACATGGTCTTCCTTCTTTTCTTTGGTGTTTTGTTACCATTTGATGGTTTCAAATTTTTGTTTTTGTTTTTGTTTTTTGCTTGTTTTCATTCTTTAATCTATTTAACGTAGAATTCAAAGATAATCTTTGCAGTTACGTTGTTGTGGTTGTCCCCATCAAATGTTTTCTTGTTACAAAAATACCAAATGCTCCACCACCCACAAAAGAGGCTATAATTTCAATCTCTTCTCTAGATGTTTTGCACTTTATCTCTCCAATGAAAAGGCAAGGACTTTGATGATCAGGGTTGACTTGACTTATGATCTGGGTTGTTTTGTGATTTAGCGAGACTGACAAAAGATTTTGTTATGTTGGTGATTTTATTGTCATCAATAAATTGATCCTTGAAGAATCAGTGATGGTTCTTGAGGGATCAATGACCATTTAGTGTTATCGGGATTCATGCGACTTTATGAGGTTTCATATAGCTTATCACAAGTTTGGGAGTGTGGAGTACACGCTTATGTAAGTATATTTGGGATCTAGTGAGAATATTAAGGATATGTTACTTTGGGATAATGAGTTTAAAGAACAAGAGTTCTGGTTGACTGGTACCAACGGGATTAGTCATTTAGCGGTTTGAATATTGGTCATGTGGGTTAACTGTCAATATAACCGTTGTATAGCTACTTGAGTAACCTCCTTTTATTATTGGTTTCTGATGGTCCACGTGTCCCTCCAAGAGAGAGCCTTGGAGGCGAGGGATCAGTAGCAACCGTTGGTAACCGCCCTGGTAACCGCCCATAACTTATAGAAACCGCTCCCAAGGTTTTCCTACGGCCCATATAAGGACGAAAGGAAGATAGGGTCGTGTTGGCTTGATAGTTAAACAATCACACAATTGATTGAACCAAGTCAAAGTCATACATCCATTAATACATCATTCTACAGCTTGATCCTTACCATAAGCCTTGGAAAGGATCAATAGACCTATCTTATCTCACTTCAGATTTTGTGGATTCCATAAGGCTTGTAAGGGGCAAAATTCTGATTTCGGAAAGTGTTTACACGATTCAAATCTTATCCGAAGACAGACATCATTGATTGTTCCTTAGGTGTTCTGCATTGAAGTGAAGAAGGATCAACAGACGCAGTAGTGCTCGCTGGATCAACGCAGGGATCAACACCAAAATCCAACATGTTAAGGGGCATTTTAGAAATAGGTGGTATGAATCTTCATAGGTGTTATCGCAGAAGATGCAACCTTGTGGGACTCCACAATGATCTGTTGCCAGCCTTGCCTTGGTCGCAGTCCATTGCAGCAGAGTTTACACATGAAGTTTAAACTTTTGGTGGGATATTTAAATTCCGTATCCATTCAAGATTCAGTGGATTATCTCCTTTATTTTCATGAATCCAGTTTATCACAAAGCGTGTGGAGAACCAACCATTTTTGGTAGGTTTCCAATATAATCGGTCTGGTATCGCGGTTTGCGGTAGGGTAATTTGGGATATTCTTCATTCAATCCTTAGGGCGGAGCATCCTACATAGAGAATCATAGTCCCATGAGTTATTGTTCTTTATGTAGTTACTTACATGTTCGTCCTTATTGATTTCAGTATTCGTATCATCCCTCAGTTTCAAGCATCCAATGTTGGACCATACATCTTTCCATAAGTGAATTTTTTTACCGTCACCTACCTGTCATAGGAGCCCTACCTTAAAGAGGTTATGAAGGCTCATGAGCTTATACCATTTCCACGAGGTGTTACTTTGGTTTTTATAGTCAAAGAAGTTTTGCTTATTTATATATTTTTCAGAGATTATCTTGACCCAGATGTTCGTAGATTCTGGAATGATTTTCCAAAGCAATTTTAGTTGCATGGATTGATTCATTTCATCTGCTCTAGTGATCCTTAGACCTCCCTGATTGTAAGGCCTAATCCTTAGACCTCCCTGATTGTAAGGCCTACATATCGAATTCGGATTTTTTTAGTGGTTTGTATCCATTAAATTTGTTCCGGAAAATTTTATTATTTGTTTTGTCTAATTTTTTGTGAATGGATTTGGGTAGGTAAAAGGATTGCATTAAGTAGTTTGCTTTCCGGTGATAGATTTGCTTTTATTAATGTTGTTCTTCCTTCTTGTGAAAGGGTGTTGGCTTTCCATTGGTTCTTCGTTCCTTTAGATTGAACAAACTCCTTGCGCCCAAGGCGTATCACAAATATTAGGTGGCAGCTAGCCATGACCACGAGAGTTGGTTTTTTTGTTTAGCTTGGTAAATCAACAAAGGTGTTTTTTGTTACCCTTTCATTAATAAGGGGCATCCTAGGCATTTATCTCAATGAGTAATGTTTATTATATGTAAGATTTGTTTAATCCAATTTTTAGCCGTATTACTTATGCTTTTCGTTACTTGAAATGCCGATTTATATATGACAGTTAAGTTTTTGGCCCGATATCAGGTAGTAGTCCTCTGAGGATGTCTTTTATAATCTGACAGGTTTGGTTCTTAACGTTCGCAAAAATAAAAATATCATCAGCGTATGCTATAAACGAAATTTTAGTTCCTCCTTTGATTATTTGTATACCCAATCTGGTTTTGGGGATTATACAAGCATTCTATAATTGGAGGGCCAGTACTTCGAAGGAAATGATATACAGGTATGGGGATAAAGGGTCACCTTATCTTAAACCTTTGTATGGTTTAAATTGGTCTATAGGTCCATTATTCATAAGCACCGAACAAGTGACTGTTTGGACACATTTTTTAACTAGTTTATGAACTTTTGGTCAAATCTAAAATTTTCCATGACATGGAATAGAAACTCTCAGTTGATTCGGTCATATGCTTTCTCCATATCAATTTTGGTGGCTGCCCATCCTGTCTTGCCATTTTTATTTTCAAATGAGTGAAACACTTCATGAGCAATTAGTGTATTATCATGATTTGTTGAGTTTGGATTTCCAGGTTAGAGACTGGTTTTGTTAGTAGGGTATTGTCCTCTCTTGTGATCTCTGCTTGAATGTTTTGGGTTGTTCCCACTAATCTTGTTTTGTTAGTCCAATAATGTTGGAACCTTGTTTGGAAATCTTTTTGGATTTCTTGCTTCATGTTGTTAGAGCCCCTGATTTGGAAGCCTTCTCTTGATTTTAGTTCTTTGATGTTTGTCTTACTTCTCCTGCCGCTAGCAATTAATACGATGAAAGTATTTTGTGTTTTTCTCATTTGGCTTAATGTGAGTATTCTTCCAACGTTGTTTCCAGTAGTCGAGGTTGAGTTGTATGAGACATTCCCATTTTTTATTCAGTCGTTCTTGTTTTCTGATGAGGGCTTTATTATTTTTTTCAAGAATTTATCTATTGTGTGCCCTAAGGGCATACTATAAGGCGCTATTAATGGAAAGATTTTGGTAAATCTGTATATTTTTCAGTTTTTAATCTTTTTGTGATGGATTCACTATATCCATTTTAAGGTTTTAGTTTCTATATTTAGAACGCTTCTAAGGGCACACGATAGAAAAACCATTTTTCAATTGTTTCTTTCTGGATCTATTGTATTTCAGTATCAACTTTTTTAATTTGTTCAAAGATATTACCAAATGTTGTTTTATTCCATTCTTTCGCTTTTGATTTTAGTAGTTGGGTTTTCTTAGTTAGTTTAAACATGTGCGAACCACTTGGGTGTGTCTCCACACTTGTATGACAACATTGAGGAATTCCTCTCGGGTTGTCCACATTTTTTCAAATTTAAATGGTCGTGCTTTGAAGACATGATTCGTTGGGAAATCTCATGATATTGGGTAGTGATCCGATGAAAATTGACATGATTCGTTGAGAAATAACAGGATATCGGTTATAGGGTTTAGGTCAAACTTACACTAGCTTACGATTGAAATGATTTGTCGTTTGTCAAATATATATGATTGAAGAAGCCATATTAATTTAAGTGGTACATTTTTTTAAGGGGCATGTTTTCAAACTTTCACCCATAAAATGGGCACGGTGCAAGCTTATATATATGATATCGTGATGGCATGGCTAATGTCGAATATATAAGGCATGGCTAATGTCGGACGATAATAGATTACCAAAAAAAATGTCGATCGAATATATATGGAATATTGGTATGACCTGGCAATTTATAATCTAAAAATTTAACATCATAATATGTTATTTGAATGATATTAATAGCTCTAAATACAATTGAAAATGTCCTTAATTTGGAGATACAAACCACCAACCAATTTTTATTTTTATTTTGTGAGATGTAATTAGAGCTGTTAAAATCTGACCGATATGAAAAACCGCCCAAAATTGCCTGAAAATTAGTAGATTGAAACCCGTAAAAGTGAACCCAAAACCCAATAAAAACCGAACTCGATTAATCCGAATGTGATTAGGTTAAAATCCGAACCCAATCAGTTGACCCAATTTTTTTTATAAATTTTAAAAATTATAATATATTTTATTATAAAAATGATATTTTATCGTGAAAGCACGGTCTAGTAGTTAAAGAGGTTTTTACTTCGACAGTTCGACCCAATAAGCGAAGCGAAGAACTGTAACCAAAATTTGACCTAATAAAGAATGGATACTCAACAAGGTCCAAAATATGTTGCCAAAACTAATCAAATCAACAGGAACAGTGGCACTTTTATCGGTCAATGAATTAAAAGTTTGCTTTGACCGATTAGCATTAACGGTCAAAATGGTCAAATGGGTGGTAGGTTGGGCATTGGTGTATTGTGTATATGACGTAACTTAATTATGATTATGGTATAATGGTCCAAAATAATCTCCACTATTCACCTAAGAACGCTCTTTGTGTAATCTGTATTTTTGCTTTACTTCAATTATTGTAGATTGATTTTAATTGACAAAATACAGATTTAAAATAAAACTGTCTACAAGAATATATATAATTTATTTTACCATGAGTAGCTAATAGGGAATTGAATGAAACATTTTTTGTAACTTTTTTTACTTAAATGTCTCAACTTGGCAATGCAACTTGAACTCCTTACCTTTTCACAAATGCTATTCTTGTTACTTGATAAAAAGAAATGTTATTCCTATTAAAAAAAGAAATAGATATATCAAACAAGTTTAGATTGAGAAATCGAAAAATCAATAGTATTGAAAGAAATTAATATAAAAATCGACACACAGGGAAAAAAAACAGACAAAATCACCCAAAATCAGCTTATAAAAATTAAAAAAAACATAGAACAAGTCTAAAAATGGGGAAAAGAAAAATAGACAATGTAAAACACAAGAACAATTTGTCTTATATTTAAAAGACAATTATATAAATTAGCACAACGAACAGAAAGTTAGCTTGGGCCGTCAGCAATGCCTGCTAGTTTTGAACAGGCAACATGTTGATATTGCAAGTTGCATAATCAATTTTGTTTATTTAATTCCATACATATTCACTTTATTTTCCCTATGAATTCCATTGGACAACAGGCGATACTATTATAATCAAATTAAATAGGACATGAGAATATATATCATAATTGAATGACAATAATTGGACCTTCCACTTATATTTAAAGAACCAAGAAGGGTAAAATGATGATGCCATTGGCCACTTTATATTGTAAAATAAAAACAAGTGGGATCTATATGTGATAAGCGCCCAAATGTAATAATGTACTAGTTGAAGACCCGTACCATGTACGGGTAATGATCATTTTTTTTTTGTTAATTTGCGTATCTACTATAATCTATACTATATATTAATTCTTATATATAAGTAGATTAAAATGAGAGTTGAAAAGTTAAGTTAATTAACATGTATCTTTTAGAGAAAGATAAATAATATGCCTTCAAAGATAAAATAATATGTCTTTAAAGATAGATATATTGTTTCAAAGATAGATATTAAATGAGTAATAAAAAGGATATAATTAAAGATTAGATAATTAAAGAAATTCTAAAGATAAATAATATGTCTTCAAAGATAGATATTTGATGGGTAAGAAAAAAGATAAAGTTAAAGATTAGATAATTAGGAAAAATAAAATATATAAAATTGTTAATAAAGTGGGGTCAGAATTAACGTGGAGGCTCGAAATTCTCCGGCTTTAATATATAGTATAGATTATATTCAGCACCATCAATAGAAAAATAATTAAGTGAGGCGTTTTTTTTGTTCGATAACCTTGTTCACTGTCTTTGACTCATTTTTGATGTGAAGAATCAAAACATTTGGGCCAAATATGACCAATATTTCAAAAATGGATTCTTCTATTCTTTTGTGTGTCTTAAAAGTATATTATACAATTTTAATATTATAAAGATTTAGTAAATCTTAAATTTTAAGTTTTTTAATCTTTTTTATGATGAGCTCATTATTTTCTTTTTAAGGTTTAGTTGCTTTGTTTAATAGGCTTATCCTATGTCGGTAGGGCACACAATAAAAAAAGGGTTAAAGACGCTAATAGCCTATTTTCACTAATCAATTCCAATAATATACCCCTAGATAATAATTTGGACAATAATAACCTATTACATAAAATTGGACAAAATTGCCCTCTAAAACCAATTTACGTAGATTTGGAAACCTCTCTTCTACAGTTTTTACGTAATTCTCCGTCCTGCAATCTTCCTACCGTCGGCCACCTTCCATCTGCCGGCCACTGCCCCACCGCCGCCCTCCTGCCGGCCGCCGCCCTACCGTCACATCCTTACCGCCGCCATAGCCTTGCCCAGATCTACGTCGACCACCATCCTCCCGCCGGCCACCTTCCTCCCTCCAACCACCATCCTCCCGCTGGCCACCTTCCTCCCTCCGGCCACCATCCTCCCGCCGGCCGCACCAGCCCCGCGTCGCCCACCCTTCCACCTCCTAGATCGCGAACCTTATAATCATGCGTAGACCTGAAATTCGCAATTCGCAACTTGGACATGTTACATTAATTTGTCTAGAGTTTGTTACATTAAAAATTATGTAAATTAGATTTTATGTAAAATAAAGTTGTTAAGATTCTGTTGCATAATATTTGTTAGGATCTTGTTACATTAAATTTTATGTAGAGTAATTTATGTATGTTAAATTGTTACATTAAATGTATGTAGATAAGATTTATGTAGATTTAGTCTAGTTTATGTAAGTATTACATTAATTTATGTAGAGTAATTTTGTGTATGTGTTACATTAATTTTATGTAGATTAGATTTTGTGTAAAATAAAGTTGTTAAGATTCCGTTGCATAATATTTGCTAGGATCTTGTTACATTACATTTTATGTAGAGTAAATTATGTAGGTTAAATTGTTACATTAAATGTATGTAGATAAGATTTATGTAGATTCAGTCTAGTTTATGTAAGTATTACATTAATTTATGTAGAGTAATTTTGTGTATGTGTTACATTAATTTTATGTAGATTAGATTTTATGTAAAATAAAGTTGTTAAGATTCTGTTGCATAATATTTGCTAGGATCTTGTTACATTACATTTTATGTAGAGTAAATTATGTAGGTTAAATTGTTACATTAAATGTATGTAGATAAGATTTATGTAGATTTAGTCTAGTTTATGTAAGTATTACATTAATTTATGTAGAGTCATTTGGTGTATGTGTTACATTAATTTTATGTAGATTAGATTTTATGTAAAATAAAGTTGTTAAGATTCTGTTGCATAATATTTGCTAGGATCTTGTTACATTACATTTTATGTAGAGTAATTTATGTAGGTCAAATTGTTACATTAAATGTATGTAGATAAGATTTATGTAGATTTAGTCTAGTTTATTTAAGTATTATACAATATTAATTTATGTCGAGTAATTTTGTGTATGTGTTACATTAATTTTATGTAGATTAGATTTAATGTAAATTAAAGTTGATCAAGAAGTACAATACATACCTTGTGATCGGCGTCGTTGTCGTTGGTGGTGCGTTGGTGATGATTGGGTGGTGCTTTGGTAGTCACCGTCTCACCGCACGAATACGTATTTTGAATGAGAGGAGAAATCGATGGGTATTTATTATTACTTCTTTAATAGGGTGTTTTGGTATTTCCAATAAAAAGGTATAATTTTGGAAATAGTATTAGATAGGGGTATATTTTTGGAATTGATAATTGAAAAGAGGATTATTGTGGTATTTTTCTCATAAAAAAATCGTTGAAAAATAATACACACGAAAAAATACCACGATATTAAAAGTGGAAAAATTAAATAATATTAAAATGAAGCTAACACTGTTTACTTGTGCGCCAATATTAATTCGATCAAATCTCATTCAATTCAACCATAATTTTCGTTGAACTATAATGTCTCCTTTTTTATTTTGAAATGCTGTTGCTAGTGCACCTATCAAAACGACCATATAATCGTACGTGTTTAATTATTGCTAGCGTGATTTCTCGTGCTATGCACGGATTATTTTTTATTTTAATTTATTTTAATTGTCCTTTATTTAATTTATAGAAAATAATTTCAAAACATTATTAAGTTTTAATAAAATATTTTGCTATTTTTTGTATGAATATTGTACTTTGTAATGTTAGAAGTTTATTATTTTTTATCATTTCAGCCAATACTATTATATAATAGATATAATATATTTTATATATTTTATAAATTAAGACAAATATGAAGATTTTTATTTTTTTCGGTTATCGATAAAGAATTCTAATTTATTTTATATGTCCTCTTTTTAGTTTCAATTACTAACTAACAAATTTAGTATGGACATTTTCATCTTATATGCATGCATATGTATATATATAAAATTTCTTCAATTTGTTTTTATACTTACATTATTATTGTTAGTCTAAATTTGTCATCTAATATATAATAATGATCAAATATAACAAATATCATGATTACAAACTAAGAGTATCTAATATACTTGTATGGCATACTTTAGACCTATAATAACAAAATATCTTATTATAATATTATATAATAAGAATAAAAAGATAAATACAAAAAATAAATATAAATAGTCAATGTGTCATCTTAATATATTTATAGTGATGGATGAAAAAAATTATTATAAATTAGCCTTATTTATTATTGGTAAATTAGTTTTAGATCATTTTAAGACATTAATTAAGATTTTCTATAGTGGAAAAAAAAGAATCAATAATTTTATTATTGGTATCTGTTTCAAAACATTATTTTCATAGTGTTTTGAACCTTAGACTTATGGGTTATTGGGCAATATCACTACCACTAAACTAATGATGTTTCTTGGATTTTAATTTTCATAATGGTGATTATATAGGTAGGATTGCAACCAACACTAAATGATTCATTTAATGAGGATACCACCTAACTTATATATATATATATATAAATAGATAGACTCCTATTCATATACTCCCTCCGACCCCAAAACTTGTCCGTAAAGCATATTTGCACGCGGATTAATGAAAAGAGTAAAAGTTTGATAGGTGATTGAAAAAGGTGTAAAATTGATGAAAAGGGTAATGGAAAGGAGTAATATATAAGATTGGATGAGGGTGATTTTGTAATTTTATAGGAAAAAGTGATAAAGTTGACAAGAAAGCTGGATAATGAGTTTAATATATGAGATTGTATGAGGGTAAGATTGTAAAAGCATAGTGATATAAATGGAAAGGAAATAGAGATGGACAAAGTTTTGGGGACGTCCGAAAAAGAAATGCGGACAAATTTTCAGGGATGGAGGGAGTATATAAAACTGAAAAAGTAATGGATAGTAATGATCGTAACTTATAACATACGTGTCTTAGGTAAGGATCAATTGATAGATCATTCTTTAAATTTTCCATCCATAAAGCACAAGTTTCAATTTGATCTTGGATACCCTAATTATAATTAATGTAAGAGTAAATCTTTTCCTAGATTGTCTTATTTTTTTAATAACAAAAATTTTGTCCGGTAATCCTGTGATTGAGGCCATTCCATGTGGTACCCACTCATTTACATTATTTCATAAGACAACCCTGTACTTTTGGTAATTTTGCCAAGTAACCCTACCGATATTTAACCATCAAAACTTTGAATTTGCTTAAAAATTAATAATTTAAAATTCTTTTTTATTGTGACGATTGGTGGATTTGGATTAATTAATTATTTTGCTTGATTCAAATTATAGAAATTTCTTTTGTATGATCATATGGTGTCAATGTTTGAAAAAACAAGTTAAAATCAAGCTAAAAATAAACATCTAGAATATATTAAAATTAAATTTAGATGAAGCAAATGAATAATTTTTGGAAGGGAACGTATAAAATTTGAGGTCGGAATAGTATTTGTCAAGTTGAACACGTTTGGGTTAGAAGAAGCTCTCTATCACATATAATGAGAATGTGTACACATTTCTGAATTTGAAGAATTTCATATCATCTCTCATTAACTTGTTATTAGCCTTTTAAAAATTTACACAATTTACACAATTTGGAAAAAATGTTATACATGTAATTAAGGTAGTTATTTTAATTATGTCAATTGAATATAAAAAATGACAAAAATCGTAATATACATATATGGAGATTATAAGTATGATATTTTCTAGTCATAATAGCACCACCTAGTAAGAAGAAATAATTCATCTACTAATTCTTGTAAACATGAATTTTTTTAAAGACTTTAAAAAATTAAAGGAAAAAAAGCAGTTTAACATTTAGACTATAAAATAACGACAATGTTATTCGGCAAAATTTGTCAAAACTACACAGGTTACCTTACGAAATACAATAGTATACATCTATAAGTACCATGCGAAATTGCTTTAACCACAGGATTATCAGGTGAAATTTCCGTTTTACTAACAAGAACAACCGGCCTTATATAGCTTAGTTTTTTTTTTAAAATACTCATAAATTGATCGGTTTGGATTCAATAGATCTGAGGTAAAAACTCTATAGATAAATTATAAACTCTCTTGCAAAACTAATTAATAAATCCGTTAAAAAATAAAACGAACAAAAAAATGAAAAGAGAATGAATGGGTCTTAAGTCTTAACTCATAAGTTTCATTTACCATAGTAATTGTAACAAAATAAAGCACTGAGATTAGATTTAAAAAATGCACAAAAAAACAAACACTGAAGGACACATATAATACCTACCATGCACTTAGATCAAACTTATATTCCACTCATAATCCGTACGTACAATTGGCTACTACAACTTACCTGGAAATGCACCAAGACATTTTTTGTTCGTACTTTGCTGGCTGTACGTTCTGTTTTGAATTTATAAGTACACTTCTAAATCTAATTACTATAAATTGTCTATTTTATAATGATCATAACGTACGTACCTCAAGACTGAAAGATCATTCCAGGTGCAGTTTACTAGGTTTAAATATGGGCAACTCATTTGTCATTTCGGTGATGAATACGTCAGGTAAAAGTCCGAAGAAAAAATTAGGTTAGGACATTTTTTTGGATGAGAATATTCCGCTCAATGGGTTATAGGTTGATTTGAATTGAATTTTTTTTTGCAATATCGGGCCGTTGTATTACAAGTACGAGACATATGTATGATTAAATTTGCCCACTCTCTCAGAAGACTATGGCCGGAAAAGAGTGTCCATGGTCATTGTTTCAATGTGCTATGTAATATATGGACAATTTCGACCTAGCTCCTTCAAGCACGAGATGTCAATTTAGAACGCACGATGGCCGACCGTTGATCTACTTAATAACATCGCCTTCAAATAAGTTGGAGCAAAATCACACTATCCAAATCCAGCAAGATTAGCGAATTGATAAAAATATATGTGAAATATATTATGGTATATATGCTATTATACTCCATTTTCTAGCTAGCCCGTTTATTCCTATTAAATTAGTTAAATTTGATCATTATCCACTAAAAAACCGGTGGGACTTCAAATCCATGTAACGCCCATGTCAAATCATATATATACTTCTGAAAACAAAGCATCCACTTCAAATTGCATGCACAAGTGTTCTATGGTTGGTGATCATTGTGTATATAGTATATCTATCTAGCATGATACAATTGAAAATATGTTTGGATATTATAAACATTGTAAAAGTTATATAGTAAATCCAAAACAGTTAGGTCACAGAGAGATTTTTCATTTAAGGGCAGCAAATTTTGAAAGTTTCAATTCAATTAATGTCCATCTGACCGTACTTTAGGTAAACACAAAAAAAAATCTATATATTGAATGAGGAAACATGTGCACTGAGAACCAATCATGTCTATAAATGATCCAAATTAGGATGTCAGAATTTTGCTGGCCAAACTATTCAGAGAGCAATCAACAGAACATAACACTAATTAATTGATCAATCCACTATTTGTTACTACAATTATTTGCATTTTGGCCGTTGGATTAATTAATTAAATGCCCACAAAGCCAAGCCAAGAACATGATAGCATGTGATGTTACTCGTAGTGATACAAACTATACACCGCCTATACATATCATTAATGTGGTTTCTCTCTACTTACTAAAACTCAATAATCTATCAATGGAATATGAATCTTAATCTCTGTATGTCAATAATACAGTACGGAATGGAAGCAAGTTGAGCCACATAATATACGATTGAAAATATAAATCTTTAATCTACTAATCCCTCCGATACATAGAAAGTATCGTTTTACCGCTTAGATTTTTATCTACTTTATGTTTTGTTTTTAGATTTTTTTAGAAAATTGATTATGATTGAGTTATGAAAATTAGTATAAGAATTTGTTTCTATTGAAAAGTTTGAATTTTAATATTTAAAAAAAATGTATTACAATGTAGGACACTCTTTAAAGATCGGAGGGACTGAGGGAGTAATATAATTCAATAGTTAAATGAAATATTGTTATTTGATGTTGATTTTTAACTCAGACCCGTAAGTGCTCTTTGATTATTTGTGAACTTAAACTGGAATCAACAACTTTATTAATGAAATTCGCACAAATTTGTATCAGTTTACCTTGTAGCATTTTTCAGACTCTTCAAAGAGATTGTCGAAAGTACTATTATATTACTCTCAATTATATTTGTTTTTTGAAAATCACTACTAATACATTATTAGTCATTAATCAAGCAAATGTAAATTGAAGACCAATTCTTTTTTTAAAAGAAATAAGTTAAAAACACATTGCATGTTTTTTTTTTATTATATCCAATAGATAAAGGGAACATATCCAAAATGCTCCATTTCACCTGCATGCTGGCTCACTAGGACATGGCCTTATTGGAACCAGCCAATTAGTCTTCTTAGGAATCTTGATGATTGTAGAAGTTTTCATGATCATCTTCTTTGTTTGCATTGCCAATGTGCAAGTGAAGCTGGAAAATATACATAATTTTGTCTATACATTGAATATGAAATTTTTTATAAACATTTTTTCTTATAAAAAAAAAAAGAGGAATTTGATACTCAACTTTGATATGTTTGCATTGTACCGTCTGTACATGTGATCACAGAGAAGCACATAATATAAAGCCTATAATACCCCCCTTTTCACACTTAGTTGGAGAACATGTAATGTCTTCGTTGTAATCAAGTTTTACATTGAACTAGTTTTTGAATGATTGGTCAATTGTCTACCACTCAAAAAGCCAAAAAAAAAAAAAAAGTAAAACCTAAATTTGTAAGCTAATGTGACTTTTGGCTCCTAAATCGGTCACATGCATTTGTATGATGTGATCTCAACTATAGATGACGCTTAAACCAGCTTGAAATGTAGTGCAGAATCTTTGCTTTCATGTAGGATAAGAGTAGCCATGCCTCTATGTAGCTAGAGGAAATGATGGATACTATGAAAGAAAAGCTCCGTTGTATTATTTGTATTTTGAAGCTAAGTCAATTTTTAAAAAGTCAAGTTTATGCATTTGATATGATTATTCTCTTACTTGAGGTAAATCAAGGACCCAAACCGAGCTTGCATGAATTAAAATATCAACATCAACTGATCAACGTGATCTTTTTCATGAAAGTCTCAACTCTGAAGTATGTTTTATCAGTTAGATTATACGTCAAAAAAACATTATCGATTGTGTCCCGCACGGACAATTAACTAGCTATGGTTAAATTTTGTAAATCTGCCTAATTTCAGTATGTACTTATCCATAAATTATTGAAAAAAAGGTGTGATTCTAATCTTGATTGAAGAGGAATAATGGAGCCATATTTGGAACTATCAAGCCCAGAAAAGGCCCATTAAACGCAAAGAAGATGGGCTCGGCCCACTAAACAAAGTCCTACATAATATTAGTTTGGAGCGATTAGGAAGTTACATCATCATGGAAGACCAAGAGAGTCATATCTACACCCTAATGCTATAAGCCACTAGCATCTCCAACAACATCTCTAAATTCTTGAAAAATGTGAATTTGGAGATTTATATCCTAATTTTAGCCCCAACAGCTTCCCCAAAATGATCCCCAAAATGGAGAAGATCTCCAAAAACCATAGTGGGTTCTCCAAATTTAGGGATGTCTCCATTTGCTCCATTTGTGAAATTGCAATTAATATTTTTTTTCTTTTATTTGTTTTGGTTAATTAAATATAAAAATTTGTTTTTTCCTACCTCTTCAACGTGATTAAATTGCAATTAACTTGCAACGTGATCCCCAAAATTGAGAAGATCTCCAAAAACCATAGTTTGCGTTTTTTGGTTAATTAAATTGCAATTAACATTTGCTCCAATTTTTTCTTTTATTTATTTCTTTTGTCCGAGAACTCCAAGGGTCGGACTTTCCCTCGCTTGGCGAGGGCCTAGCCCTTCCCTCCTTAGGGCCTAGCCCTTCTTTGATCAAAAATAAAAATAAAAATATTGATTCTCCAAAATGGAGAAATTGTTGGAGTTGGAGCAATTTTCTTTTGGAGAAAGTAGCTATTCTTTCTCCATTTTGGAGAAGGTTTTGGAGCATCTCTTAGGAATTTCTAATCCTATTGACGATTCTCTCTTAGGAATTTATGGCTGTTATTTCATCCTGTTATATGCTACACCAAATATATGTACAATTACAACAGTACACTCACAAGAAAATTTGATTATTTGAAACCTCTCCGGCCAAATTCCGGTGGAATGATCTCTTGACATCGCACAATCCCAGAAGCCCCTCCATAACACAGCCACCTGACACTTCCCTTGTTCATATTCCACCTTACCTTGTGCATGGCAACCAATTTTGAAGGCATTGTCTCTATTTCAGTTTCGGTTTCGAGGTTCACATCCGATTTCACAATCGAGATCTCTTGATCTTTGGATGAAGACGCTCCATGATCCTTTTTTGCCTTCTTTAATTTGCTCTTCTTAGACTTGGAATCATCATCATTAAGGGTGGATGTTAGTTGATCTAAATCTTCATCTACACTGTCGTCCTTTCCGTAGCACAGAGCTTACCAAAAAAACGGATAGAAATCCGGTTAGTGCAACGAACATAAATCAGCATCCAAGTTGAACTGTTGAACTGGGTATTTGTTCTTTTACCTAAAGGTTGATTGTCAAGCTTTTGTTCCTTTGCCTTTCTCTGCCGATTAGAGTCGTAAATAAATCCACGCAGGGTTCTAGGAGTGTTGCCCCATTCGTTTATAGACCTCTTCATCGGGTAAGGAGAATTCATTACAGGGGTATTTACTATAAGTATCCCATTCTCATCGATCAGTGAACTGCACAGAAAATGAGGGGCTCGATTCCTGTAAGGGTCTTTATCCACTGCCTTGCTTGTCAGCTATTTATTCATGGAGGGAAATTTTAATCCAAGTTAGTTCCTAACTTCTGATGTTAAAATATGATATTTTTCTGACAAGTATTGAGCAAGACTGACCTGGAAATAAAGGACAGTACCATTGGAACCACAATATGCAACCATTCCTGAAACGAAAGGGCAGTGTAAAACTCAATTCAGTCATCATCCAATCTATGTGAAAATGATGATTGAAATCAGCTTGTGAAAACGGGTCATTCACAGCTTTATAAAATCCAAACCTGTGTGCCGTGAGACGTGGATGCTCCAAATAGAGAAAGGAGAACAACTGTAAGTATGCAACCCTTGTTGTGCTGTTCCTGTAAAAGGCTTTCCAGTTACGGGAACATCAGATGCTGCCTTGGACATGCTCAGGATCCGCAGCGTCCCATCATCATAAGATGTTAGGATACATCTTCATGAAGAAAGAATCAAATTTTAGCAGCACTCAAATACCTTGAGGGACAAATAATTATGTAGTAAGAATTGTGTACCTTGGATCAGGATGCCAATCAAGAGTATAAATCAACCTCTGTGCTGAAATATCCCACAAAGGACGGAACGGATCCCTGCAGGTTGTAGGAAATTTTCAAAATGATATTCGTCAGATGTAACCAAACCCAAGACAAAGCGGCTAATGACAGCAAAACTATGACAAGGGGCTAAATATGAACACAACTTGCAACATCTGGACAGTGCTGCTGAGGAAGTTCATGGAGATAAGAAAGTACAGGCAAAACAGCCAAATAAAATCGAGCTTATTGGCATAACGAGCTTATGAGCAAAATTATGTATTGCATACAAAATAAATATAACTAAGGCACCATACTTGCCTTAAGTCCCAAAATTTCATTCCTTCATGCCCAGCAATAACAACTATATTCCCACCTTCTGTATCCCTGCGAGTCGAGAGCCGATTACACTTATGTCAGCAGAAGGAATTACAATAATATTTGTGTAAGCAACTAAGCAAATGAAAGCTTGTTTACAAAATTATGTCTTGCATAGTTGAACATGATCAAGAGAACATACCCTTCACTCCCTTCAGATGGTGCCCAAGCAAGGCTTCTAATCGGTACTGTATCTGCACTGAAACAGAGTATAGGTCTGCTATCTGCAGAAGAAAAGTGGGGTCAGCTCTGTGATTAACTGATATCTCAAAAAAATATATAGAAAAAGCATCATTTTTATTGCTTTTAGTATGGAAAACATTCAAGTAAATCTGAATATGCTTCCCTGCAATATTTCTGCAGCATTTTCCTGTAGCTATTTAGATTGACACATACCAACTGTGAATGTATTCTTTTAATTCACCCAAAAAGTATGAAATACATCATTAGCTGTTATAATGTGACATTACCTTTTGGTGAACTGCTTGCAGAAAACTTCCACAAAGCAACCTATGCATAAATATGAAAACTGCTTTAATAGTACAGTGAAAACTGAAAACCATAAATCTGTAAGTTATATTCAATTTACCATTCCATCATGACACCCAGCTAGAATCAGATCATGAGGCAGAGATGTTGACCATTCCACAGTCAGGGGTATGCTGTTACATAGAAAGAATTGTTTTAGAAGAGACTTAAATCGTAACTCTTAAGTTGGATAAACATTGACTCAACTACAAAACATAATACCATGCTTCTTTCAAGTAACACTTTGATGAGGGCTGGATAGTTATTGATTTTACAGTTCATGTTTCCCAAAGCGAATTGTTGTTTCCATTCATGACAACAGTAAAAAGAAGAACCATATATATTAGAAAGCCCTTGAAAATACCTCTGCCTGTCACCGCATCGTAACTTTGAGCATTTGAATACCGGCTTTAATATCGCAAAGCGTGGATCAATACGATCCTCCTTCCGACACAGGTAAATAGCCTTGAGTATTCTAGGAGAAGGAATTTCCCAACTGCAACAAGTAAATACAAGGATATCAATGAGACACAACCCTAATAAATGAAGTAGCTCATAATTCAAGGACACGGAGCATCATGAGATAGTTTACACTTCTAAAGATCCATCTCCCAACAAAACAGCAAGATAACCCAATCTATGCTTGCACTCAGAGTAAAAAGTGCTTGTAGGCCTCCATTTCACATCCCATGCAACCTTTCCATCATGACCCAAGCATAGAACAACTCGGGGACAAAGGATATCCTTTGGAATGGGAGAAGACGAGCCCTTGTCTGTACACTGAGTCCCTGAAGGATGATTAAGATGTTCATTCTTGTTCAAACTCTGTGCCTTCGCTTTCGATTTTCTCTTCTGTGAAGAGGATTTAGACTGTGCTGTACTAGAACTGGTATTTAACAGACTCTCATCCACTTTTGAGCTACACCCTGGATACTCAATAGCTAACACTTCAACGGGCTGGCTTTGCAAGTCACTGGAAGCCGTCTCTATAGCTTGATTCTTGTGTTGCCCTCTTTGCCTCTTTGCCACAGAAGCATTATTTAAACCACCTTCTGGGTATTCAATAGCCAGCTCTTCAACATGCTGTTCAGAATCTGATGAAGGGGATATTGCTTTTACAGGCTGCTTCCTAGGTCGTCCTCTTGGCCTCTTTGGTTGAGTAGGGTCGTTTTTTTCAACAATTTTCTTTCGAGGCTTGGTGTGTGATTTCATTAGAGTAGATAACTCTTCCTCTTTCACTGCATCGTTCAATAGACACCAAATCTGAACCATCCCACGGCCACGAAGTGGAGCACCTAACTTGTGATACGCTGAATCAGGTGGATGTGCAGAAACAGCAATATACTGTATAATAGGACTGATGGAAGTTATATCACAATCAAAGAGGGGAAAGGAGTATCAAAGTCTACATAGCATTAATAATCAAATAACAATAGAGAAAGCTTAGTTTCCAAACAAGACAGAGAAGAGAGTTTTGCAACTAGAAACGGAAACATAATTTCTGGCATAAAGGGTTTCATTTTACAATATTAAAACTTGTATTCCATATACCAGAAAAGAGATCCTCCAGACTCCAGAGTACTGGATTTATATGTTTTCTCTATATTAAGGTGATGACTTCATTCCAATTAATCACAACTATTCAAAAAAACAGCTAATAAAAAAACATCTGATTCATTTAATCACTCCTCAAACTAGAAAAAAAGGAGATAAATGCTAATTACCTCACTGTTTACTAGAGTGTTAGGCTTCATATCTGGCCTAGGACACCAGTCCAAAGCCCAAACAGAACCACCGGCATGAAAAACAAAATCATATCTACAACAACAAAAAGAACGGAAAAGACATAACTGTATACTATTAGTCCAAGAGATATCTTCAAGACCTAAATAAGGATGCTAAATATCAAGAATCCAATTATGAGAATGGCTATTACCTAGACGGTGTCGAGCTAGCCTCTTCAGTCAAACTCTCCGCCTGCACTAAGAAAGGGTCATGCATTGAGGCAAACATTACTTTGTAAAACCCCACATTCAATATGGAACAATACTTGATTTGTCAGAAAATTGGTTTCACATACCTTAGGAACTGTAGCTGATGAAAATTGAGATAAACTGATCTCACTAAGAACACCCTTGTCCGTTTCAGAAGCAAAGCGGATTGTTCTTGGTTCATAATTAAAACACCTCCATTCACTACAAGCTCACCAACAGACTTATAAATACATGAAACAATTGCACCAAAAAGAGTTTGAATCCATTAAAAAAAAAAGAGATCAGTTTTTACCTCAAAAAAGTGACCATCTCAGACAGACGTTCCATCTCGGCTTCATCTACCAAATCAGCCTCTTCTCCACAGAGCACAGATATCTTGTCCATTGCTCTGAAGTGATTCTCAACTGAATGATCAAAGGCTGAAACTCCAGACACTGAATCATGACTTTCTTCTGCTTGTTCATCAATGGGATCCAATAAAACAGGCTGTCCCTCCTTTCGTTTGCTCGCTTTCCGTTTCCTTCTTTCGTAGACCACATCCTTCTTCCTCCTCGTTTTTCCACCTAATTCGTCAACAGCTACTTGCCTAACCAGAATCTCTGCTTGCTCCTCCATGCCTTCGCTTAGTCTCCTCCGCCTGGCCAAATTACTGAGAAGGAGGACAGTGAACAAATTAGGTCAGGATCGCGAGCAAGATGAGAGGCGGTGGTGGCCGGAGTTGACGACGCCGTTCCCGGCGGGATCCAATTAACGCCGACGACGGAGAGAATCTGGTCGGAGATAGGGTTTGTAGGGTCGGGTTGACGGGGTCGGGTCGCGAAAGAGCCGCTTCCGACGAGTGAATTCCTTCTTTTCTGTGTGTTCCGCTGTGTTGCGGTTAATAGGATGTTAGGAGAAGAGGAGGGAATTGGATTTTGGAGCCATTATTTTGTTGGTCTGCCTTTGGGCCAACATCCATCGACCCACATTCCCTTATTACATGGGCCTTTATCGTTTATGAATTGTTTTTCACTTCCGATTCGCCGGTTAAAAATCGGTGGTTCCGGTCATCTCACTGTTCCGGTTCCAGCTCGACTGGAACCATCAAATTGGTTCGGCCAGGTTCCAAACCGTTGGGTCCAAACTGCTGGTTCCAAACCCCATTTTTTTTAAAAAAAGTAACCGTGATCCCAGTTTTATTTTTTAAATGGTTCGAACCAAAACCGGTTGATTCTAAGTTCCGGTTCCATATTCCAAGGAATGACTAATGTATTGCGTGTCACGCAAGTTCGTTGGTATTGTTTGCTCGTTTTTTTTTTGATAGCGGAATGAATTAGGCTAATCCCAAAACAAGGAAACTCCCTAGGGCATCCTTACGGATGAGGTCACTAAGGACCGGATCAGCAACTAATGTGGTCGACGACACACGACGGAAAGATCCAACAATATAGTCTGCAACCGAGTTAGCTTCCCTGAAGACGTGCCTGATGCCCCAACTCTGAAACTGACCCAACAAGTACTGGATATCCGTACGCATGAGCTCCACCTCCCACGGACAACTCCAATCACCCAACACTGCTTTGACGATCTGCAGGTTGTCACCTTCAATCAGAAGATGGGGAATAAGATGACGAATGGCCTCAACAATCCCCTGCCGAAGTGCAAACGCTTCGGAGAAAATCACGGAACGATGGCCGAGAAAACCACCATCCATAACAACAGGAACTCCCAGCGAATTCCTGATAACAAAACCGTAAGAAGAAATACCACTAGTGTTAACAACACCATCAAAATTGAGCTTGAAAAGGTTGCTCGAGGGTTTTGTCCATTTGGAATCTTCCCTTCTTTTGTGGTTGTTTAGCAATCGGGTTGTATTAGCTTGGTTTGTGGACTTTGAGGCCTCTTTCTAGTCAATGAATTGTCTCTTGGCAAATTCCACAGTCGTACTTGGATTAAGGAGTGACTCGTTCACGTCAAAGATTTTCTTATTCCTCAGGTACCATGTGCTCCACCACATGCAAATGATAGATTCAAATTGTGGTTTTGTGAGAGTGTTACGAGTCTCTTCTATAAAGCTTAGAGGGTGGCCATCAGTGTTGTTAATGAGTCTTAGTTTTTGGCCTATCATGGGGTTAAGCAAGTTCAAAGCTTGTCTGATGTGATTGCATCCCATGAGTAGGTGGTATGCATCTTCATTCGTTTGCGTGCAGAATCAACATCCTTGCGGAACCGCAATGTGGTTAGCTGCAAGCCTGGATTTTGTGGGAAGTCCGTTGCGACACACCTTCCAAATAAAGTTCTTTTGTTTGGGTGGAATTTTAAGCTTCCAAATCCAATCCAGGTCCAGTCTTGGGCTTCTTTTGCTTTCTTGGATCCATTTCATTGTGGCATTGGGTAGAATACCAACCATTCTTACTCGGCTTCTAGTAAAGTCTGCCAGTTAGGTTGTTGAGGGGGATGATAACTCTAGTGACTTTATTCATATCATCATAATCGAGGACTTGTCTTAACTTGGTAAGGTTCCATGACTTGTCATCTTTTATGTAGCTGCTAACAGTTTCCTCTTCATCCCACAAGGGTAGGTGATTTGCTTTGGGTTTTAGCGCCCCGTTTGTAGTCCAGGTGTCTTTCCAAAAACGGATGGTCTTACCATCACCAACTTGCCAGGATAGCCCTGACAAGAAAAGTTCCCGGAGACTCATAAGCTTGGACCACTGCCAAGAAGTGTTGCATTGGTTTTTGTAGTTCCAAAGGCTCTTTGTTTTTAGGTATTTTTCGGTGACAATTTTGACCCATTCATTCCCAGGGTCTGTAATGATTTTCCAAAGCAACTTCATCTGAAGTGCTTGGTTCATGTCTTCCGATTTGGCAATCCCAAGCCCACCATGATGCGTTGGTCTACAGACGGTGTTCCAACTAATAAGGGGTTTATGTCCACTTTGCTTATTCCAAAAGAAGTTACGGTTGACCTTATCAAGTTCATCATGTGTCGCCTTTGGAAGGTAGAAAGATTGCATTAATTAAGTAGTTTGGTTGTGCTGACAAGTTTGCTTTGATAAGAGTTTTACGACCTTCCTGTGAGAGTGTGTTAGCCTTCCATTTGGCTAAATGATCTCTGGTCCTAGCCGTTAAGGCATTGAAGGTATTCTTCGTGACTCTTTCATTTATCAACGGGCAACCAAGGTATTTGTCCAATGCTAAAGTATTCATTATGTGGAGTGTTTGTTTGATTCGATTTTTGGTTTGGTTATTTATATTTTTGGTGGTTTGGAAGGCCGATTTATGAAAGTTGACCTTCTGGCCCGACGCCTGACAATAATCATCAATGATGTTCCTCACGTTTTGGCAGGCATTCTGGTTTGCTTTGGCAAATATGATGATATCGTCCGCATACGCAAGGAATGGGATTTTAGTGCCACCACGCGAGATCTGGATGCCGATCCCACTTTTTGGGTCCATACAGGCCTTTTGAAGTTGTCTGGCTAGGACTTCAGCAGCCAGAACAAACAAGTATGGAGAGAGGGGGTCACCTTGTCGGAGTCCCTTGGCTGGTTTGAATTGCTCCGTTGGTCCATTATTAACAAGGACGGAGAAGAAAACAGTTTCAACACACTCTTTGATCCAGGCTATAAACTTTGGGTCAAATCCAAATTGTGTCAGGACATGTAAGAGAAATTCCTAACTAACTCGGTCATACGCTTTTTCCATGTCCAATTTGATAGCCATCCATCCGCCAACTCCTTTTTTGTTTCTCAAGGAATGGAGGATTTCATGAGCTATTAGGGTGTTATCATGAATGCTCCTATTTTCTATAAATGCAGATTGCATGGGGTGTATGATTTTTCCCATTACTTTTTTGAGTCGCGATGTTAGGATTTTAGAAATAACTTTGTATGTAGTGTTACAAAGACTGACCGGTCTGTAGTGATTTGTAGATGACGGGTTCTCACACTTTGGTAAAAGAGTGATGAAAGTGTCGTTAACCTACTTCAGAAGCTTTCTTGAGTGAAAGAAGCTTTTCACTACTTTAACCACATCAGGTCCGACAATATGCCAATATTTTTTGTAAAAGCATGCCGTCATACCATCCGGCCCCGGAGATTTATCTTCCTCAATGTCAAACATTGTTTGCTCTTTTTAAATTCGAAGTCTTTTGTAATTCGGCTTTTAAACTACAACCATCATAAAAAATCAACTAATTTTTCATCTACATGTACGACTGTACCAAGAGTCAATCCTTTTCCCTAGCCGTTTCCCCGAGCCCCTCTCGAACCGGCCACCTGCTCGTCCTCGTCGTCGTCCCCATTCCTCGGATCCTCGTGCCGCCGCGCGCGTCCTCGTCATTGCCTCCTGTTGTCGCCGCCTCCTCGTTGACGCCTTCTCTACTCCTCGTTGCCACTCTTCATCGCGGATCAGGCGGAGGTCGGCTAGATGGTGTTCTGGAGGAGGCGAGGGCTTGGGGGAGAAGCCATGGAAGGTCTGATTGGAGGAGAGGGAGGAAGGTGAGTCTGGGGAAGCCGGAGGCGGAGAGGAAGGGTGAGATTCCGGTGAAGAGAGGCGGTGGTGTTCGTGGCCGGAGGAGGAAGGGGTAGATGCGCAAGTTAGTGAGTTTATGTGTGTTTGTTTTGTCTCTTCTTGTGGGTTCTACAAACTTGTGATTTCATCTTTGCAGAGGATTATGGATAAAGTTGTATCGACAGCGGAGGCTGGTGGATCATAATCGTATAGTACTTTAAAGAGATTAGACCAATTGTGGTCTAACATCTACACAGCTCAAACTGGTAGATGCTTGTCTATCTTTTTTCCTTCTTCATTGCAGGCCCTTGAATGATGCATTATAGAAGAAACTCAGTACCTTTCTATGTCACTTTGTCATGATTTTTTGCAGTTGTTGAAACACCTAGGCGGGCAGTTTCTACTGTTTCTACACGTGTTAGTATGTGGAGGCACTTTGGGGATCTTGATTGCCACTGCGCCTGCTTGCCAAGGGTCTTCAAGTTGGTGTCGTGGAGAGGAATATGTTGATTTTAGGGTGTACTTGCATGGAAAATATGATATAATATGATGCATTTAATTAATTTGTTTTGGTTGAAGGAAACGACCCTTGTAGATCCTAAAAGGATAGTCAAGGTTATATGAGTAGACCCATTTAAGGGTAGTCTCGTGGGTAGACTCAATGAAGAGTAATCCCTTAGGTGTAGACTCCAACGGAGTAATCACCACTGTTCCCTAAATTTAACTTGACCTAGATATCGGCAACGAGTCGTGTACAAGGCACTTTCCTTCAACGTTATGTGCCCCTTTTCCATGCCAGGGTACGTATGCAAATAAGTTGTGAGATAAAACGTTCCTGAGAAACCCGAGGAATGGCGGCAAACCCAAACCTCGATGTAAACACATACCTGGTTCGTCCTTGACTCTTGTGGTAGAGAACCCCATGGAAGATGACGTTTTTCCTTCCATACTTGACTTGTCTAAAGTCTCCTTATCCTTGGATAACGTCCTTGAACTTTGCAAGGCAAAACCGAACCCCTTACTTGCCCTTAGTCGACAATACACACAAACAACGGTGTGCTGTCTTCCTCAACTTCGTGAGTACACTACGAGAGATTCCCTTTTAATCTCAGGCTGAAATTTTGTGGATTTCGTGGGCAATATGTCTACTGAATTGTGTCCAAAAATGAGCACAATCCAAGCCTTATAAAGGCCAAAGAGGGGCGGTTTATTGGCGGTTACAAGAGGATAACTTCTCCTTCATTTTAGGAGTTGGTTACAAGGGATAACCACCCTTTTGTGCCTGGAAGGGGCCGGCCCTCATGGCCATCTCAAAGCACATCCAGTGCTTAAGAGAAGGCCCAAAAGGAGCCCAAGGGAGCCGGCTAAGTTAGGCCAAAAACTAGACTACAATGTAGTCCATACAAAGCCCATACCAAGCCCATCTAGGTAGCCCACGTGGGGCCCAAGCCATGGCCCTAGCCCATTGGGGGCCCATGCTAGGTCCTTACCTAGGTAATGTAGCTAGGTACCAAGCTAGCATAGGTAGCTAGGTAGTTAGCTAGCTCAGCTAGACAGCTTAGCTAGCACATGAAGCTAGGTGGCGAGCAAGCATATTGAGCTAGCATCTTAGCTAACATATGGAGCTAGCTTTCAAGCTAAACTCTTGAGCTAGGTTATCGGTACCGAGCTTGTTTCCGAAGCTAGCTTCCTGGTGCCCGGTGCTAAGCAACTCTCAAACTTGGAGTCCGACAAGGACGTTCTATTAGTGCGAGTAGAAGCTTTCATACTTGCGTATGAGGTTACACCAAGCTTCCGTATACCAACCTTTTCACTCAAACCATATATCAAGCTTAAGCAAACTTCCAATGAGCCATTGTTGCTTATGCCACAGCCTAGGCACGCTCAAGCGCGCCCCGTAGCCAACCGAGAGCTAGCGCTCATCGCTACGGCCTAGGCACGTCACCGCTCAAGCTGCGCCCGAGCTAAGGTGCGCCCTAGTTAAGCTCCAAACTTGTGCCTTACCATGTCACTCTCACCTTTAGAGGTTTCCCGAGCTTAGGCACTAGCACTACAAGCTTCAAGATTAGTCTCGAAGCTACCCTTAACTATCCTTCTTCAAGGTTTCTCTTCTTCTTTACCTCTTAGCACACCAAAGACAAGTCACCACATATCCGAGCTTCCAAAGTCGCTCAATGTGGTCCTTATTCTCAACCATCAAGACGTATCAACAATCAAGGGGACCGGCGACTGCGCAAATCACCAACATTCCTCCCCCATTTGCGACATGTCGTCAAGAACAACCTATAACCAGCTCTATGTTATAGAAGTGAATATCCCAAGGATTTGAATTCACAACTTGTACCACATGGTCATACACCCAAAAATTGTGGTGTTCTAAGAATTGAACCACTTCTTCTTGTCCAGGTGGACGCCACATGGCACAACACGAGCTACCTTATGTTGTTTACATTTGTGACGCTTTTAAGGCTCTTGCGTCCATATCTATTTCACATATGCTTATAGACGAGCAATCCTAGCGCTCTCTTGGAAGAAGCCTGGCACTTCCGCATATGCTTAGTTGAGACTTCTAGCATGCACCTACGAATGCACTTCACCAAAGTCCCATTAATGACACACTCGTGACAAGTGTTTTCCAGACACTCGTGACAAATGAGTCAATACTCCTTCTTTTACGTAGGCTAGAGCATCTACCTTGATAGGAGTTTGTTATGCTCTCAAGACTCCATGTGTTTGACTTACCACATTGAATTCAGCCCTACACCTTTCGGTAAGGGGGAATTGGGCGTTCAAACCATAGGCCTTTATTTAGGATTTTATCCCCATCCCTCAAGTTGATCGAACACAAGCCCTTCTGCCAAAATCCCTATGCGGGAAGATGTCATCCTTGTTGTGCTATTAACGATACAACTGAGACGACTCTAGGAGTGTATATTCCTTAGAATAATTCACCCTCACACCTAGATGTCGTATCTCGACCCAAAATCGAATTTATGCAAGTTGCCTCTTTGGAAAATCCAAGATTGCGCGCCTATCACCTAAATAGGAATTACCAACCACTCGTCGACTAGTGGTCTTCCACATTTGGTGATCCAACTTGCGTTCTTTCCAAGACGGAAAGACATTTCCACACATCCAATGCCTTTAGCATCAATGTATTACACCACGACACATAGACATGCCATGGTCCAAGCACTCTATCACTTGAGAGTACTCAAGTATGGACACACTCTTCATGAGAGGTGATCTCAATGGATCCATAGGTGCTAACAAATCATGTGTAGAAATAAACCAAGTCATACATACTTTCCAATGTCGTTATTGTCCCATGAAGATCTAGGGTGTCTTCCATCTTCATAATTCCACATTGGCCTCTCCAAGATCCATCAATCGGAGAACTCTATAGACAATGCCCTCTTCCATCTTACACACCTCAACCTAGGTGATTTTCCTTGGGATAATCATCCTCATTCAAGATGGAACAAACCATTCTTCCCTTTCCCTCGAAATATTCATCAAGGAACCTTGAAGAAACATGCCCTTAGGGCGCTATTGTCCTTCCACGAATGTGCTTTGCACTTGTCTCGGCTTGCCTTTACAAGCATGCCTCCATTGGCGCCTACAAGCATTAGGAATCTACTCCTTAACACCATTATCCAAGGCATCCAAAATGCAGCCAAGAACTCGGTCCAGGGCTTAGCCGAGTTCTAGATTATGTCCTAATAAAACGACAACAACTTGATCCACAATTTCACCGAGTTGTGGACCGAGTCAGGATTACCGAGCCAAACTCGGCCTATAACTCCTTTGGTCATTTTGCTCGTAGTGCGCTTAACCTCTTCATGACCCTCTTGGCCACACTTGTAGGTACACAAGAGTGCCTCATCTAGGCCTCTTAAGTCCCACCAACACACATTGGTTAGATGTAGTGTTCCGAGGTTCTAACTGACTTGGGCTTCTATCTCGGAATCCATTGACCCAAGAATCGAGCCACATCTCTTCGGTCTAAGTCCTTAGACTACCATCTGTGTGAAAAACGAGGCTCTTTGATTTATTGAGACCTCCCCCATCACGGAACCTCATAGTCGAAGAAAGCACACACTTTGTAACCTTCGAGTAAACTTCTCGAGTTCACTTCGGCGTGCCCCACAAGGTATGAGCACTTAGTGCCACACCTAGGCCAAGGTTTGGCCTTCCTGGGCCAAGACGCAGCCACCCAAGGCATCACGCGACCGCGCAACACCCAACCTAGGCCGTATCTTCAATGCCGAGCCATCAGGACCTAAAGCGCGGGCAAACCGGCCATGACGCGCCCGCGTCTAGGCTTGCCCCCACCCGCGTCTCAAGACCCGAATCTCAGGAGCCAAAGCGCGGGCAGCTTAGCCCGAGACGCGGTCGCGTCTTGCCTTTGCCAGCCCGTGTCTTGCTCGCTGAGACTTGTTCTTTCGAGGACCATTGCCCTATGTTAGGATCTTTCATGAGCCACTCCAACAAAATTTATGGCTCGATCCTAGGAGCCTAGGCACACCTTTATGTGCCTCTTGGTCCATGTAATACCCACCACGAAAATTCATTCGTAGTCCCTTGATAAGCATATAGATGCAAATCAAACTTTGGTCTTTGTTCTAATTTAGTGTCCAATATTTATGGAACACTCAAGAACATCAACATAACCTCAATTCCCATTTATCTCATGGAAATAATCTTTGTGACATATGTAGGAAAGCCATTAGCACTTGGTGCTAAACACACAGACAAATGTGTCCCACTACTAAGCGTGGTTGTGCCCTCACTAGGCTTAGCCTAGGCATTTCTTTGGCACATTTCGTAGTGACTCATCACTACCATCCTTCCAATATCGTTACACGTCACTAAGAGTCATCCAATCTTGTTTAAGACTCTTCTATGGTCATGTACTCTCATGTGTCTATGAACACATCAAGACCTTGTGAATTCATTTTATAGAAATCACATCAAGACTCATCTTCAAAAGAAGCGGTCTAACCTTTCCTTTACATGAACAATTTGCTCTAAATTAATTCATCCTTTCGGATCCCTTGCATAATCATTCTTGATGTGCAAGACTAGTGTCCTCGAATTTAATCAAGGACATTTACCCATTAAGGTCATAAGATGCATGCCTTGAGTCGAGCCATTACTCACCCATGCAACTTATCATAAGAGGTTTATAATATCATGCAATTAAACCTTAGTGTGTCCTTGGCCAACATATGATCCTCCCAATGACTTAGGGAATTAATCCAGTAGACCCTTTCATTAGTAGACCCGAAGGTAGTCTGATTACTCTAGTAGACCCGAAGGTAGTCTAGAGTATGAGTCGTCCCAAATATATGTAAGGGCAACTCTAGGGTAATCTGAGTTGGACGTGTTCACCCATAAGGAGAATTGAACCAACATGTCAACAATGAAGTCGACTCTTGCAAGACACCGAGTTATACTCATCTTGCTCATATGTCGTTAAGATCAATTATATAGATCAAACCATACTTTATTCTATATAAAATATTACACACACTAATATCCCTTTATGTCTAGGATTGACATACATGCATGAAAATAATAAAGCACACTTATACATAATATTATTATTACATACATAACCATCCACTAATTTTTGCAATGGAGGTTAACGCCACATAACCGGCAGAAAACCGGCTTCTTGGGCCTTCGGGAACCATATACAACTCTCCAATAGTTCCCTCCCATAGCCTCTCCGCCGTCCCCAATGGGTTCGGCCTTTGGGCTGCTTGGTTCGGCTCGAACCTCGGAGCGCCTTGCCCCGACACGCCTCCTCCATGTAGGACGAGCGTTACGTTTCTTACGTGGAAAGCCCTTGTTCCCCGTGTGCGCCACCGGCCCACGGGCCTCCGCAGCCTTGGAGGATTCAGGAATATACGCCTTTTCGTGTGCGGGACCGGTCTCCATCTTCACATGAATAGGAGACCATTTCCACTCCGAGTGCACTTGGGACTTGCGCCCCTCCCCGCACTCCACGGTCAAGCGATGGAACTCATCCAAGTAATCGAGCATCCAATCCTCGGGAGTGAACTCCCCAATCTCTACATCGTCCCACATATTTGGACAGGGACTCCATGTGGGACTAGGGGACTCAATCTTGACTTCTCTCAAAGGAGACGTCCCCTCCCACTCGTTTGCCATATCTAACACTTCAAAACAAAATTAAAACATGCTAAATGCAAACAAAATATTTAATCAATAAAAATAACGTTGAAGATTGTTGATTTTAGGGTGTACTTGCATGGAAAATATGATATAATATGATGCATTTAATTAATTTGTTTTGGTTGAAGGAAACGGCCCTTGTAGATCCTAAAAGGATAGTCAAGGTTAAATGAGTAGACCCATTTAAGGGTAGTCTCGTGGGTAGACTCAATGAAGAGTAATCCCTTAGGTGTAGACTCCAACGGAGTAATCACCACCGTTCCCTAAATTTAACTTGACCTAGATATCGGCAACGAGTCATGTACAAGGCACTTCCTTCAACGTTATTTGACCCTATTCCATGCCAGGGTACGTATGCAAATAAGTTGTGAGATAAAACGTTCTGGAGAAACCCGAGGAATGGCGGCAAACCCAAACCTCGATGTAAACACATACTTGGTTCATCCTTGACTCTTGTGGTAGAGAACCCCATGGAAGATGACGTTTTTCCTTCCATACTTGACTTGTCTAAAGTCTCCTTATCCTTGGATAACGTCCTTGAACTTTGCAAGGCAAAACCGAACCCCTTACTTGCCCTTAGTCGACAATACACACAAACAACGGTGTGCTGTCTTCCTCAACTTCGTGAGTACACTACGAGAGATTCCCTTTGAATCTCAGGCTGAAATTTTGTGGATTTCGTGGGCAATATGTCTACTTAATTGTGTCCAAAAATGAGCGCAATCCAAGCCTTATAAAGGCCAAAGAGGGGCGGTTTATTGACGGTTACAAGAGGATAACTTCTCCTTCATTTTAGGAGTTGGTTACAAGGGATAACCACCCTTTTGTGCCTGGAAGGGGCCGACCCTCATGGCCATCTTAAAGCCCATCCAGTGCTTAAGAGAAGGCCTAAAATTCAGCCCAAAAGGGGCTCAAGGGAGCCGGCTAAGTTAGGCCCAAAACTAGACTACAATGTAGTCCATACAAGGCCCATACCAAGCCCATGTAGGCAGCCCACGTGGGGCCCAAGCCATGGCCCATGGGCCTAGCCCATTGGGGGCCCATGCTAGATCCCTACCTAGGTAAGGTAGCTAGGTACCAAGCTAGCCTAGGTAGCTAGGTAGTTAGCTAGCTCAGCTAGACAGCTTAGCTAGCACATGAAGCTAGGTGGCGAGCAAGCATATTGAGCTAGCATCTTAGCTAACATATGGAGCTAGCTTTCAAGCTAAACTCTTGAGCTAGGTTATCGGTACCGAGCTTGCTTCCGAAGCTAGCTTCTTGGTGCCCGGTGCCAAGCAACTCTCAAGCTTGGAGTCCGACAAGGACGTTCCATTAGTGCGAGGAGAAGCTTTCATACTTGCGTATGAGGTTACACCAAGCTTCCGTATACCAACCTTTTCACTCAAACCATATATCAAGCTTAAGCAAACTTCCATGAGCCATTGTTGCTTATGCCACAGCCTAGGCACGCTCAAGCGCGCCCCGTAGCCAACCGAGAGCTAGCGCTCATCGCTACGGCCTAGGCACGTCACCGCTCAAGCTGCGCCCGAGCTAAGGTGCGCCCTAGTCAAGCTCCAAACTTGTGCCTTACCATGTCACTCTCACCTTTAGAGGTTTCCCGAGCTTAGGCACTAGCACTACAAGCTTCAAGATTAGTCTCGAAGCTACCCTTAGCTATCCTTCTTCATGGTTTCTCTTCTTCTTTACCTCTTAGCACACCAAAGACAAGTCACCACATATCCGAGCTTCCAAAGTCGCTCAATGTGGTCCTTATTCTCAACCATCAAGATGTATCAACAATCAGGAGGACCGGCGACTGCGCAAATCACCAACAGAATATACTCAAAGGGGTATTCTACTAAGTCTACGGTACTCTTAAATTGTTTGTGCTTGTTTTGTTTATGCAATCAAGAGCCACTTTTAGATTACATTATGATAAGCTTGCACTAATGGTGGTGGTGGTGTTGTGATTAGAGGCAGCAAGAATGGAATATCTCAAGGAAAGAGCTTCTAGAACTTGTGAAAGTTGGCTTTCTGGCTGAAAAAGATATCGTTGAAGCAACCACTTCCAAGTAATAACTACATGTGCGGGCACAATGCCTCAGCCACTGCTTGTCTTGGGCTCGCACAAGAAATTCGTCAAATTCGGTATGAAACCCTAGTCCCTTTAAACTTTCACTGGTTGTCTAGTGCTTGCAATTGGTTTTGTCTTTTCCGTTTTCCGTTTTCCTTCATCCCAAGTGTTTGAAGAAAGTCCTATGTGAAACTAGCTTCGACATGAATGTGTGCTCCTTATTTTGATATTGGTTGCTCTTTACCCTTCGTTTAGGTCTGTTCATAGCCCACTATGTGTGCTTGCTTTCCTGCCCTGATTTTGTTGAGCTGATGTATCGTCTTCTTGAACAAACTGTTGAGCTGCGAGTGAAGAATGAATCGTTGAGCATGAGAGACATTTGGGGAATGAATTGTTGAGCTGAAAGTGAATAATTACATGTTGTGTTTGAGGATGAAAACTTCAGTCTTACAAATTAACGGGATTCTAATGCCTGCGAGTCTATTAGCCAACCATTTTCTTTAGTTATACATTTTAGTTACGATTTTTCATGTTCAGTTATGTAGTTTAGCTAAATTTCCTTGCCTCTTATCTTTTTTCTATATACTGTTTATGTTATACCTTCAGAGAAAGTCCAAAAGATGAGATGAAGGAGAGTTGTATCAATAATGGGAAGTTCAATGATTCATCATCATAAGCTTATAACCACCTGATGAACCTATCTTATATGTAGAGGGGGGGGGGGTTCTGATTCATAAATGGGGTAGATCTTCCGTTGCATCAACCGCCATGTCAATTGCCGACGCTATAAAATCCTTAGTTACTCCCACTTAGAGGGAGATTGGTTTTCTTCAAGAGTAAGTTCATATATTGTTGAAGGAGAGTTTTACAATACCCAAAGTTATTCTTCTATGCTGAATTGGAACAATGCATTATGCAAGACCTAAGGTTAACTCTTTGCGTTTCGTTTTCAACACTTGCTAGGTGTACACCGTGATCGGTCCGTGATCGGAGGGTCTCACAATTTTAAATTTATAAAACCGAACCTCACTTGTAGTAAAGAGGTAGGGTGTCGAACACACGGGAGTTCGTGCGTCGAGAATACCCGAAAAGACTAAAAAGAAGAGAAAAATAAAGACAAACGAAGGAAAACAAGCAAGATCTCCTCGGACCGACACAGGGTCACTTCGGTCCGAGGTAGGATCGAGGTCAATTTGCACAGGACCGACGTAGAGCAAGTCGGGCCCGATGTACTGGGGATCTCGGTCTTGAACAATTAGTAGATCGGTCTTGGGTTTTTGGGTTCCTCCCCCAACTAGACTTGAGTAATTCCACCCCAATTCAACCAATAAGTGTTGATCCTTGTGAGATCGAGGTTACCCACCTTCGATCTCTCCACTCTACACTTCGACCTAAGGGAGTTTCCACTCTCCTTCGATGTTAGGTCTAGTAATTGGTGAGAGATGCTCCCGCTTACTCTTACCAACCACAAGCCCTATGTCCCTTGAAGCTTAGTGTAGAGAGGATTCCTAGATCAAGCACTCAAAGGCTATGGAATTGGGGTTTTCTACCCAAATCTAGCTAGGGGGATTCCCCCATAGCCCAAGACTATGGAATCCACTCCATGTGGTAAGAGAAAAGCATAAACAAAATGGAAATCAAGCAAATCTCAATCGACATCATCCAATCAAACTCCAATTGCATTCAAATTCAAAGATGTCTACAAAATCCAAGTTCAAATCTACTTGACCTAAGCAAAACAAAGTAGAAAACTCACAAATCTCCCTCTCTAGGCCAACGATCTCCCCTTCTCTTCCTTCTTCCTTCTTCTCCTTGCTCTCCAAGTCTTCCTTGAGCCTTTGAGAGTGAAATTGGGTTTGGTGTGTGTGTCCCCCTCGTCTCCCTCACACTCCACTTTCTCCTCGCCAATCTCAAATGTGACTTTCCCATTCCTCACGTCAAACTTGGCACCCGCCGTAGCTAGAAACGGCCTTCCGAGAATAATGGGCACCATCGGATCCTCTTTCATGTCTAGAATCACAAAGTCGTCGGGTACAAAATATCTTCCTACTCGAACCGGGACGTCATCAAGAATACCGGTGGCCTTTGTTGAAGAACCATCGGCCATGGTAAGACTCATATCAACCGGCTCCATATCTCCAAGGTTAGCCCTTCTCCATATGCTCATGGGCATAACCGAAATACTTGCTCCTAGATCACAAAGAGCTTTGAAGTTTTGAGATCCAATCCCTACGGTGATGGCAAATTTTCCGGAATCACCAAGCTTTTGAGGTAGCTCCAATATCTTCACCTCATCTTGCATCTCAACAATTGATCTCTTCTTACTCAAGATTTCCTTCAAGAACTTGGCATAAGATGGCATCTCACTTAGAGCATCGGTGAAAGGAATGGTAATGTTCAAGCCTTGCAAAAGCTTCAAGAACCGCTTGAACTTGCCCTCAACAATCTCCTTGGGCTTCTTCATAGGATATGGAAGAGTAGTGCCACTTTGCTTCTTGCTTGGATCAACCTCCTTGGATCGATCTTTCTCCACATTTCCACCTTGGACCGACGTTGAAAGTACCTCGGGACGTACTTCAGGGACATCGGTCCCAGGGCAAAGACCATCTGGGCACGTCGGGCCGACTTCAGGGCAAGTCGGGCCCGAGTTGGGTTCAACCTCGGTCCACTCCAGGGGACTTCCTCCGTCTACAGGATCGACTTCTGGCAACGTTGGGCCCGAGTTGCTGGGAACCTCGGTCCGACTCTCTTCTCTTGATCTTGGGACTTGTGGCTCGGGCAAACTCCGCCCACTCCTTAATCCTATGGCTCGAACTTCGTTTTGTTGTTGTGGGGCACGAGGATTCTCCTCGGGTCGGCCCGGGAGTCTCCCTTCCTCTCTTGGAAGTTGATTCGCCATGTGAACAATTTGGTTGTCCACTTGCCTTCTCCACACATCAAACTCCTTGAATTGGGAAGCCAAATCCTTGAACTCGCCTCTCATCTCTTGTGCCCATTGTGGAGTTTGCTCATAGAACCCCGGTGGTCGGTATGGTGGTTGTTGGGCTCTTGGCTCGTTGTTGTTGAAGTTGTTGTTGTAGCCACTAGCTTGCCCTTGGTTCCACCTTCCTCCATTGTTGAAATTGGATCTTCCTCCGAAATTTCTTTGGACATAATGAGCCTCCTCAATTTGTTCCGCCAACCGAACTTGGCGCTCATTTGGGCATTCTTGTGCTCCATGTTTCAAGGAACCACACTCTTCACATGCTCTTGTGGTTTGTTGGGCATAACTCATCTTCCTCCTCATTTTGTTCAATTCATCCTCAAAGAATTGGATCTTCACATCTTTGTCCACCTCTTCACTTTTGGGATCGTAGAGCTTCTTCGGACCTTCTCCATGGACTCTAGCTTCCTTGCTCACGTTGCTCGCCCCATACATCGCCTCATAATCCGAGAGTTTGTCCAACAACTCCCACGCTTGTTCCGGCGGCAAGTCAATGAACCCACAATCGGTATGGAGGTTCAATTTATCCTTCGTGGCGGTGTTGATCCCTTGGAAGAAGATGTCTTGAAGGACATAGGGTTGTTGTCCATGTGTCAGACACGCCCTCAACATCTCTTTGAATCTATCCCACGCCTCGAAAAGTGGCTCATGAGCTCCTTGTTGGAAACTAGCAATCTTCCTTCTAAGCTCCGTCGTCTTGGTGGGCGGGAAGAACTTCATCAAGAACGCTTCATTTAGGGCCCTCCATGATGTGATGGATCGAGGTGCTTGACTCTCCAACCAATGCAAAGCCTTGCCTCCCAAAGACCACTTGAAGGCTTTGAGTAGCACATACTCAAGCGTCTCATCGTCCGTGGAAATGGTCTCGCAAAGGTCCTTGAATTGCTTCACATGCTCGATCGGACACTCATTCGGCCTCCCTTGGAATTGTTCTCTCTTGATGAGTGAGATAAATTGAGTTTTTATCTCAAAATTCCTTGACACCTCCGGCAAGACAATGGCCGGCTCCGGGACCTTCAACTCCGGATGCATGTATTGTCTAGCATTCCGGGGTTGAGTGTTGATTTGGGCCTCCAACCTTATCCTTTGCTCCCTCTCTCTACGGGCCTCGGCATCTCGGTTTGCCATCTCAATTTGCATTCGAGCCATGTCGTCTCTCATCCTCTCGAACTCCTCATCTCGGGCTTGGTCCGCCATCCTCTTCTTCTTACGGACTTGCCTTAGAATACTCTCCGGGTCACACACAAAGTCAAGCTCAAAGGTTCCTCGGACGGAACTAGCTCGCATGCACCTACAACCAAAGACACAAACAAAAACCAAATCAAAACAAACAAGGGGTTTGGGATAGTCCCTCACCCAAATCACTACCAAAATCAAAGACTCAACAAAAGATGGGTACCTCGAACAAGTAGAACTCCCCGGCAACGGCGCCAAAAATTCTGATCGGTCCGGGATCGGAGGGTCTCACAATTTTAAATTTATAAAACCGAACCTCACTTGTAGTAAAGAGGTAGGGTGTCGAACACACGGGAGTTCGTGCGTCGAGAATACCCGAAAAGACTAAAAAGAAGAGAAAAATAAAGACAAACGAAGGAAAACAAGCAAGATCTCCTCGGACCGACACAGGGTCACTTCGGTCCGAGGTAGGATCGAGGTCAATTTTCACGGGACCGACGTAGAGCAAGTCGGGCCCGATGTACTGGGGATCTCGGTCTTGAACAATTAGTAGATTGGTCTTGGGTTTTGGGGTTCCTCCCCCAACTAGACTTGAGTAATTCCACCCCAATTCAACCAATAAGTGTTGATCCTTGTGAGATCGAGGTTACCCACCTTCGATCTCTCCACTCTACACTTCGACCTAAGGGAGTTTCCACTCTCCTTCGATGTTAGGTCTAGTAATTGGTGAGAGATGCTCCCGCTTACTCTTACCAACCACAAGCCCTATGTCCCTTGTTCCCACAAGAGAATTGAAGCTTAGTGTAGAGAGGATTCCTAGATCAAGCACTCAAAGGCTATGGAATTGGGGTTTTCTACCCAAATCTAGCTAGGGGGATTCCCCCATAGCCCAAGACTATGGAATCTACTCCATGTGGTAAGAGAAAAGCATAAACAAAATGGAAATCAAGCAAATCTCAATCAACATCATCCAATCAAACTCCAATTGCATTCAAATTCAAAGATGTCTACAAAATCCAAGTTCAAATCTACTTGACCTAAGCAAAACAAAGTAGAAAACTCACAAATCTCCCTCTCTAGGCCAACGATCTCCCCTTCTCTTCCTTCTTCCTTCTTCTCCTTGCTCTCCAAGTCTTCCTTGAGCCTTTGAGAGTGAAATTGGGTTTGATGTGTGTGTCCCCCTCGTCTCCCTCACACTCCACACCTTGATTTTGATCACTAATCACCTCTCTTAACCTTCTTCATGGATTGGGGACCAAGGAATCCCAATTTAGAAAGGGGCAAATGTGGAAAGTTGCTAAAAATATGCCTTGGGGAACAATTCTCACAATCGCCGACTTGGACCGACACGGGTTGACGTCGGGCCCGACGTTGGGAACGTCGGTCCTGGCTCTGGTTGCTCGAACTCGGGCCCGATGTGGTGTACTTCGATCTAGGGCCTCGATCCTTGTCTTCTTCCTTGGTTTCCTTTGGTTCCACTTCATTCTTAGCTTGGCTCTTGTACTCCTTGACTTTGCTCCTTCATTAGCTCCTCGAAATGATCCTCATTCTTGCCATTTTACCTACAAAAATAAACAAACTCGCATAGTTTCCGACTCTTGAAGAAAACCGGGAACTAAGCTAGAAAGGAAACAAAACTAACAAAGAAGAGAATGAAAAACACATATTTACAAGGGAAATCAACTACTAAAACAACTCCAAAATGAGAGACATCACACCGCCGGAAATTCCTATGGCATAACTGAAGATCTTGTTTTCAGCATGCCTTGTAGATCAAAGGTTGTATTCTTTGTTCAAGCTGGGTTTTGATGGGGCTATGTATTGAGGTTATAATTTCTTCTTTTTATAAATTAATTGATATCTTGTGTAATTCCATGGCTTAGGGGGATGGTGACTATGAACTCGTCAAAGAAGTCAAATCCGATGATTATCTTCTTTACCGAATTAAGAAGGTAAATTAGTCCTTAACCCCAAATCATAAGTCTTTTCTTGGTGTCATTGTGATATCTTGCACCCGGGTGATTATATAATACAAGTTGGTGTAACTTTCAACAGACTGAAGGTGAGTTGCTAGCTGAGAAGAGATGCATAACACACCTTACGAGAGAGGTAAGTAATCTTAGCAACTAAAACCATAGCCTTGTATTTAGAAACATTTTTAATAGCTTTCAGAAGAAAAATGTATACATGCTTAATGGGATTTTTTGTTATATATACGTTTACGGGCATTGCAGTCTGTGATCTGCCTGGGGATACAATGCTTCCTGGAGAAGTGTAAGACTTCACAAGTCGAATTCGCTACCGTTTACGAAAATGGCCTTGAAGATAAAAGCTTTCAGTTCACTAGTTGCAGAACATTTTGTTGGTGATAAAAGAAGTGAACTCTGTGTTATAATAATGGTAAAAAAATTTGAGACACATGAGATGAATGTTCAGTAAAGTCATTGAACATAGTTGTCTACAGACTACACAGTCCTCTTTGTAGAATGATATCAATTCATAGTCCCACTGTTGTGAAACAGAATCTACTTCAGCTGGATTACCCTTTTATGTAAAACAAATACCAGAATAATGAAAAACATTTGTGATGCTATCCTTGTGCACATACATAATGTTGTTGGTTGAACTGAAAGGTTATGGTGTTTGTTGAATCAACGAAATGTACGTGGAGATGTAGAATGTTTGTTAGGATCAGAATTCCCAGATCGAATCCTAAGGTGTTTCTTGAATTGGATCATAAGATTCTATTTCAACTTATATTTGAAGAATTTGTCAACTATACATTTTTTGTTGTTAAATTCACAAACTGAAAAAAAAACAGAATATGTTTTTCGGTTTGATTTATCTCTTGACCATTTATATTTAACCAAACCCCTGCAGGAACATATGCTAGTTGAAATATAAAAAATCAACAACAGAACTTGTCCATAAAATTGTTCAAACTTTAACATGAAACCATTCGCATACCAATGTCGCCCATCAACGGTGCCTTGAAACAAACAAGAGAGCAAGCAAGACATGGCGGCCCAGATACACTTAGTAAACGCAGAGAGTGTTTCTACATGTATCAGTCTAGCAATCAGTGTTCTAAAAAACGCTAGGCGGAAACTGGGCGGTGGGATAGGGCCTAGCGCCTAGGCGGCTAGGCGGGGGCCTAGGCGAAGCCTAGAAGGATTTGTAAGTTATTGGAAATATAAAATTATTATACTTATTTGGTAAGAATATAGAAAAAAGAACAATCTCATCTTAATATTTATGTATAAATTGACACCTAGAGCCTATCTAGCCTCAACATAGACCCGCCCAACCCGCCTAGGAGGCCGCCTAGACCGCCTAACCAACTAGCCCAGCCATCTAGGGGCCCATCTAGACCGCCTAACCAACTATCACAACCGCCTATGCGTCTGCCTAGACTGCCTAGGCGCCCGCCTAAACCGCCTAGGTGCTCGCTTAACCCACTTAGCCGCCCAGCCAACCGCCTAGGACCTAGTCGGGACGGTAGGGCACCGCCTAGCGCCTAGGTGGGCTCCTAGACCGATTTTTAGAACACTGCTAGCAATATAACCTATAGTTGCAATCAAACAAGTCCCCTGAATCTAGCAGTAAAAGGCTTGAATTTGGAAACGTGCAAGAAGAGTTGTTACGCGAGTGAAGCTCATTTTGACCTCACAATTGCCAGTGGAGCAAAGGATTATGTTGAATCTAAGCCACATGCCACTGAATTCTTCAAGTTCTTCTTACCTCTCAGAAGCTGAGTTCTTGGTTCAAATGAATGTGTTTGTGATCATCTAATGTTTTGTTCATGACTTGCAACAAGACTCCTTTCATGGGCTTCCTTTATGAGAGGAGATGCGTTGATTTGTCAACCATCTTCCCAAATAGGCCCAATCGTAAGGCCCAAAAAACTTAAAAGCCCGGCTAGAAAATCTTAAATGTTATTTAAATGTTATTTTTTCTTAAGTACATATTAGAATATACTCGATCTCATCATTAGAGGACAAGTAAACCTTCAGCGGCTCATCAGGTTTATTAGGGTGCAAATTGTTTTTACATAACTTAAAGCTAAGTCGCAAGTGCTCTATTTGTGCTTATAGAAATTGCTTCTAAAGCCTCATTCACAACGAAGAAAAGAGACAAGAACCCAGCTTTCAATTCACTTGCTTATAGATTTATATTGTTAGAATGTACCTCATAGATAGCATAGATCAACATGGAGCACAATCTGCCAACACTAATATATAAATAAAACCATACGTATACTAACAAGGAAGCAAGATTTGACCAAATACAGAACAAGGAAGCAAGATGATCACTTTTTCTTTCCAGATCCTTGAGAGCCAGATCGCAAACCGTAAATTGCAGCTAACTATTAGTGTTTGTTAACACTACTTAATACAAATGTCCCTATCTATTTAAGAGCCATGGGGGGGTGTCTGATTCATAAATGGGGTAGATCTTCCGCTGCATCAACCGCCATGTCAATTGCCGACGCTATAAAATCCTTAGTTACTCCCACCCAGAGGGAGATTGGTTTTCTTCAGGAGTAAGTTCATATATTGTTGAAGGAGAGTTTTACAATACCCAAAGTTATTCTTCTATGTTGAATTGGAACAATGCATTATGCAAGACCTAAGGTTAACTCTTTGCGTTTTGTTTAGTCCACAATATCCAAAAATAAGAAAATCACAAAAAATCTAAAATAGGAGAGATTTTCTCCATCATCTACCAATTACAACTACCATAAATATAATTCTGTAAAATCAGAATTTACGCTCCATTGTAGATCCAGTAGAGACGCTCCCAAAAATCATCGGCCTCCATTGCAACCTCCACCACTTCGCCGGCCACCACGTCGCCGTCCTCCATTGTTGTTCGCCGTCCGTTGTGCATTTGCCCATTCGCAGTCCCTCATCTGCCGTCGTCGTGGCGGTTCGCCGGCCTGTATTGCGGTAGTTCGCCGTCCATTACGCAGAACCGATCGTGGTGATCTCCGGCATGTATTGTGGTGAGCCGTCCATTGCGCAGGCGCCCATTCGCAATCCCCATTCGCCGTCGTCGTGGTGGTTCGCCGGCTTGTATTCCGGTGGTTCGCCGTCCATTGCGCAAAACCCCCATCGGAACCACCGCATCGAACCACCATGTCGCCAAAGCCACCACGAACCACCACGATGCGCATTATTAATCGTATAAATATGGCATAAGGTAATTTTGTATATAATTTTTTCATTATGTATATGATTGATTTGATTTAGTATATGGCGTGATTTTCTGTGTAAATTGTTTACGTGACCTATTTTACAGATCAAGATGTATATAGGTACAATACTAATGTATATGACAATCCGAGGAATGTATATACGAAATTTGTCTCCACTTGATTGTTTCTGTGGCCTAATTCTACGGATTAAGATGTATATAGGTACAATAATATTGTATATGATAACCCGAGGAATGTATATAATTTTTTCATTATGTATATGATTGATTTGATTTAGTATATCTCCACCGTATTTCGCCGGTCACCACCATTGCGTCGACCACATCGAACCACCATTGTGCCGGCCGTCAGAACCACCAATTCGCTGGAAGGCCTCGTCGAAACCACCACATTGAACCACCACGTCGCCAAAGCCATCACCAACCACCACGTTGCCAATTATTGTATATATGTACAGTAATATTGTATATGACAACCTGAGGGGTGTATAAACAAAATTTGTTGTGGTTGAATTGTTTATGTGACTTATTTCTTCAGATCAAGATGTATATATGTATAGTAATATTGTATATGACAACGTAAGGCATGTATATACGGAATTTCTTGCGGTTAGATTGTTTATGTGACCTATTTCTACAGATCAAGATCTATATATGTACTGTAATACTGTATATAACAACCTGAGAAGTTTATATATAAAATCTATTGTATTCATTATTATATGTACAAGTAATGAAAACATGTCTTTTACATGTACAATTTGAATTATTTATACATTCGTTATTAGCGTATATACATGCAATTCACAGTTAATATACATGATTTATTTGTAAACTATTTTTAGTTCTACGTCGAATAAATAAAATGTATCAATGTTGAGCATTTCAGTTAATATACATGAGATGGATTCATTTTATTTTAAATGGATATGACTTGTCCAACATCGACAAAAAATGACTCAATTGATGTCAATACATCACTTACCGATTTGTATTCATATTTTAATCGTAAAATGAATTCTCCCGGAATACTGTAAATATAGTGTATATAATGATCCCAGGATGTATATACAAGAGTATAACATGTATATATATTTAATAATTCGTACAAGACGTGTGGATATCCAATATATAATTAACATTTGCTATAATTACGAGATTGAGTTGAAATTTGAAAATTTAGTAATACTTGCTATAATTAAGGGATTTCTTTTTGTGATTTTTCTATAAATCCGAAAATTAATTAACACTCCCTATAATTAAGGGATGAGGTTCAAATTTGAATTTGGGTCAAATTTCGATATGTAATCTGGACGATCCATTGGAATAACATCTAAAGGCCTACAATTGTTCACTTGTTCACTCATATTTAATTGTTCACTATTGAACTTTAATATATATATATAGAGAGAGAGAGGTAGGTTCTATAGTGAACAATGTTCTATAGAGAACAAGAGAACAAATCTCATCCGTAGGATGAGATTTGTAATGGATGGTGAGATTAGCTATGACAATATCCAAAAAAAGAAAATAGCAAAAAATCAAAAATAGGAGAGATTTTCTCCCATCGTCTACCAATTGTAACTACCATAATTATAATTCTATAAAATCAAAAATTAGGCTCCATTGCAGATCCAGAGAGACGCTCCATTGCAGCCTCCAGAAAATCGTCGGCTCCCATTGCAGCCTCCACCACTTCGCCGCCCTACCGTCGCCGCTCAACCTCTCGCCCTAGCGCCTCCCCTCTCTAGGGAGTTTTCCGGCGACCACCCGTCGCCACTTGCCCTGCACCCCGCCCGACCGGATCCCCCCTCCAGATCTGGGGTTTTGCCCGTCCCCCGGATTCCGCCCTAGATCTGGTGCTCGACGTTGGTCGCTTCCCCATTCTACCCGTCGTCGGTGCTCGTCCGTAGGTTCGGGCCCCCTCCCGCCGGCCTCTCGTAGCCCCTAGTCGAACCACGTCGGAGTTTCGCCCCCCATTACCATCCGTCGAGCTTCGTTCGGGTCCCCTTTCTCCGTCGGAGTTTCGCCCCCCAAGATGTATATATGTACAGTAATATTGTATATGCCAACATGAGGAATGTATATACGAAATTTGTTTTTGCTGGATTGTTTCTATAACCTATTTCTACGGATCAAGATGTATATATATATGTACAGTAATATTTAATGCCAACATGAGGAATGTATATACGAAATTTGTTTTTGTTGGATTGTTTATGTGACCTATTTCTACGGATCAAGATGTATATATGTACAGTAATGTTGTATATGCCAACATGAGGAATGTATATACGAAATTTGTTTTTGCTGGATTGTTTATGTGACCTATTTCTACGGATCAAGATGTATATATGTACAGTAATATTGTATATGACAACTTGAGGAATGTATATACGAAATTTGTTGTGGCTGGATTGTATTCATATGTTTAATCGTACAACCAATTCTGCCGGAATACTGTAATATAGTGTATATAATGATCCCAGGATGTATATACAAGACTATAACATGTATATATAGTTAATAATTCGTACAAGACGTGTGAATATCCAATATATAATTATCACTTGATATAATTACGAGATTGAGTTGAAATTTGAAAATTAATTAACATTTGCTATAATTAAGGGATTCTTTTTTGTGATTTTTCTATAAATCCGAAAATTAATTAACAGTTGCTATAATTAAGGGATGTGGTTCAAATTTGAATTTGGGTCAAATTTTGATATGTAATCTGAACCATCCATTGGAATAGCATCTAAAGACCTACAATTGTTCACTTATTCACTCATATTTAATTGTTCACTATTGAACTTTAACCTATATATATATAGAATAATGCTCTAGTAAAACGGGGAATTGTGGTAAAACATACGACACAATCTCATCCATTAGATTTGTGTTAATTAACGGTCTATATTAAAAGAAAATAAGGTATAAGATTTTTCAATAGGTGAGAAGCATAGGATTACACCCTAAATCTCTCTTGAAAATTCTTCTTTCCATATCTTGAAAATACCCATGATTTTCTCCTTTTTACAATCATCCTCTTTCTCTCTCAATATCGTGTCATTTTTCACCTCTCTCCATATCATTTCTTCATCTTCTCTTTTCATCTTCTCTTTGTATCAAGCAATTGTTGAGAGTCGTTATTGGTTTTTATGGCGTCTTCCTCAATTTTCGGTAAGAGATTATTTGATTTGCATTTTTTTATGATAATGTTGTTATTGTTGTTGTTGGAGACTACGCAAACTGTTCCTACGTTGATTTCCCTCGTACTTGGAAGTTAAACTCGTGTCTGTCTTATCCCGAAATCGATCCATCTAGTCTTAGTTTTCCAGGTAAACGAAGATCTGGTTACGTCGAGTGATTATTAGGGTTTTAGTTTAGCATAGTCAATCGATGCATTTGATTTTGGCAGTAGATAAACAATTTCTTGTAAATGCTGGTGTTAAACGAAAATTGGGTGTGTACTCTGAAATGATTTTCGTTCATTTGTTAGATAATCAGATGGCAATGTCTCATAATTCAAAGAGCAACAACAAACACAAAATCGAAGGTTTGTTCTCTAAACTCAATAAGTTGTTATGTATCTTTCATGCAGTACAATAGTGTTTTTCTTTATTATAAGACAACCTTTTCACATATTAGTTTCAAACATGTAATCGTTTTCTCTTTTTTCAATGTTTTTCAATTATTAACACGAACTTTTTCATTGCAAAATAGAAGCAATGTTTTTTCTACTAATGTTCCATGTATGTTTATTGTGTTTTTCTACATATTGATAACACTTTTTCAAATAATAGATATACAAGTATCATTGCATTGTGTATCAAAATAGTGTTCAATTAAGTTCAAATGCAATATAGAGTTATGTTATTTTTGGTGTTGAATATGGTTTATAAATATTTTTCAAATATGTAATGGTTTTCTCTCTTTGAATATTTTTCAACTATTTACATGAACTTATTCAATACAAAATAAATCTCCATCTCCAAGTACCTTCAACCATCTTTAAAGGAATGTTAAATCTGACTTTTTCATTATTGCATGTATAATTATTATCGACAGAATATGGACTTATTCATAAATATCAGCATTTCTTTAGATTGATTTTAACTTATTCAAATTAAATTATGTTCTATGCATGAGAAAAAATCATATATGTGTTTTGTTATTCATGTATGTGTTGCAGTCCGAAAATCTCGAACTAACTACAGGACAAAATTATTAAACTCTCGGGCCTATCGGCGCGCTAGAAACCGGCTCGTCTTTCTTCGAGCTCTCCCACCCCCCGCGTATTATTTTATTCTCTTTTCGGAGGCTTATAAGACTTTTTAATGTCTTTCCCGTAAAATAGTGCGAGCTCCTCAGAGACTCAAACACGTCGGAGCCCGTCCCTCGAGAACACGTCTCGGGACTCGGCTTTTTCCGATCCTTTATTACGTACCACCACCACCCTATATATAACGGAGGGAGCTGCCTGCTTGAATTACAAACCTCCGATGTGGGAAGATAAAGAAAAGTTGTGACATGCCTGCTTGAGCTGCTTGCTTAGTTCGCCCTCCGTTACGCGTACGCTTATTCATTTTAGATATTCGTGTACTTAGCTTGTATAAAAGCGTGCTTAGCGCGTTTAAGAGTGTGCTTAGTGCCTTAATCTTTTATGTCGATATTATCATCTCGTGCACCAACGCGGTGACAATTCCGGGTATCAACACAACCCCGTGACTCGGATGTCCTTAGTATTTCAAGGTCAAACGAGGCACTCATTTGATGCACATACTTTTGTCTTATTCAATGTATTACATTTACATATTCAATGTTCATATAAGACCCTTATTTTTGTCATTTTGTATTCATTTTTATTATGTAATAATTTAGCCTATAATAAATTGTTTTTCATTGCAAGGCAGCTACTTATTCAACACACCAAATTAGAATAACAGTTATAAAACGTTAAAACATATTCAACCCATATTATTCAAACTAGTGCACAGTGTTTTTCAAACGTCGACTAATAGATATTCTACGATTATCTAGCGGTTTTGTACTCTTACGATAAATGATTTAATTTTGAAAAAATCTCAGTCTTGTCAATCCCTAAAATCATGGAAATGTTTTTTTATAAAACAACATGATTTTTTTAATTTCAAAATTCCCTAAAATTATGATGGTGATGAATGACGGTTGTTGTGATTTTGATTTTCAATATATCAAATTATCTTTCTTTTTTTTCCACATCCGTAATTTTGGCAATTCTCCCTATTTTTTCTCTAATCAAATCCCTAGTATTAAGCTAATTTCCAATTTAACAGCCACATCCAAATAATCCAATCCCCCTCTAATTTTTACCTATTATGTACCCTCATTGATCACCATTGATTAAGTGTAATCCAATGGCCCTCCTTATACCACATGTTATATATATATATATATATATATATATATATATATATACCGTATTCGCAGGTTCGATTCCCCCTAGTCTCCTTGAGGTGAGGCATATGTAAATCCCCTTGTAAGAGCTCTTTGAGCCCTTGGATTTTCCCTGACCTTGGACTGGGGCACCATCTCCTCACCCTAAATTTTTTCGACAAAAAAAAAATAAAAAAATATACCTACCGTATTGATTGGTATGTACGTGGAGATATATGCATGAATGGATATGTATGATCAACAAAAGGGCCTTTCTTCTATGTTAAGTATTGATCAATATTATTTATGTGTATAAGTAAGTCTGGAAAGAAGGGATTTTCATTATTTTTTGGGGAGTCCACTTCGTTCGTCCGTAGTCGGTTTTTGGGGCTGGGGTTTTGGGTCCGAGAAGTGGAGGTCTGGTGAGGTTGGGCGAGAGGGGCAAGCTTGCGTGGCAGAGTCGGGCCGGGAAGACGAGCAAGGTCGCCGTCGTCGGGTTTGGGAGCATAGGGGAGTCGAGAGGAGGGCAGAGAAGTGATTGAAGAGGATCGGGGTGGTCGGCTAGCGAGTCGGTGGTCGGAGTTGGGCCTGGGCTCGTCGGGGTAACTGGGCTGGGTAGTAGCGGCTGAGTGAGTCGGAGGCGGGTAGAGGGCGGTTGAGCGAGAACGGAGCGGGGGCGGGTTTGGTGGTGGTACGTGCGGTCGGAAGAGGGTCGGTGCGAACGGGCTGGAGTCGAGGTGGGCCGATGGCCGATGAAGTCTAGTGTGAACTTGGGGAGTCGCGGGGGAGCGTTGTGGGCATCGAGTCGAGGGCTGTAAGGGGCGGGCGAAAGCACGGCGCCGGAGTGGGTCGGCCATAGGTTGTCGGGAAGGTTGAGGGGGAATGAAAAATTTGAGGAAGGTCTGCAGATTCGAAAAAGAAGGAGTTGAGAAAGAAGAACATGATGAGTTGAGCGTTGGTTTGTGAAGGAGGTGAGGTCAAATTGGGATGAGGTGGCGGTGGTACCTTTTGCTTAGTCAATCGGGTGTGAGTGTGGGGAAGTAAGTTCAAAGTGGGCAAAAGTAGCTAAGGAATTGTTTTGTAGCTTAATATTGTAGAGGAGTTTACTTAAGTAAATCTAGTTAATTAAGTTAGAGTGCGGTAGCTAGTTGGGTTCCATGGTGTTGGTCGGGGTTGGCTATCCGGGTTAAGTTAAGTTTGGTTTCGGGTTCGATTCAAGTTTGGTTCGAGAATTGGGACTCGGGGTGATTCTTGTTGATCTGCTCATAAAGTATTTTGGATTCGTCGCTTTTCAGGTAAGTCGATTTTCGACTTGCTCAATCCTGTTCTACCTTGTTAGGGTTTGCATTGTGATTATGAGATTGGTTTTGGGAACTAGTCCCGATCGATTTTGAAATATTTTGGATATGTGTGTTATGCGTAAATCGTTTTGGAAACCTATTTTAAAAGTTGATATATATATTGTGTGTGTGTTTCATGACTGTTGTGATATGAGTGAACGTGTGTTAGTGTGTTACTGTGTGTAACGTTGTGTTGATATGATTTATGATTGTTGTGCTATGAGTAAACATGTCCTATGAATGATTGTTTGATTGGATTTGGAAAATGAGCCGTTGACGAGCGGTCAGTGGAAAATGAGCCGTTGAGAAACGGCCAGTGAAAATGAGAAACGGATATTGCCAGATTATGTGCGGGTTTGAAGTGTTGTTGATTTGTTGTGAAAGTCGTTATGGATTGTTTGATCATGTGCCTGAGTGTACCGTTATGGATTATGTGAGAGTTGGTGTAGCTTGTGAATTTGTGTGTGTGAATGCGTGGATTTGTGAATGTGTGTGAAGAATGGTGTCTTTTTGTGTGTGTGTCAATGTGTGGATTCGTGAATATGTATGTGTTAAATTAATGAATGTGTTTGAGTGCGTTATTAAGTGATCGTGTGTGATAGTTAGTTGCCTAGATATGGACTTTGAGCCGGATTGTGATTTACTGGATTTAGGACGGGACTTAGAGTTATGTGTTTGAGTGTGTGTGTGTGTAATAGTTTAGTTGCCTAGTTAAGGACTTTTGAATTGTTTGTGACTAACTGGATTTAGGAATGGACTAGAGTTATGTGTGTGTTTGTGGACCCTTGGTTGCTGACTTTAGGGAAAACTGTTTTTGAAACGTCTTGTAGTTGTTGTGCTTATTCTAGCTTGATAAAGTAGGACCTGACCCTTCGGGGACACTATTTTTCAGTTCAGGTGATCTCAGGATGTCATGACCAAGCCTCGGCGGAATGGTGATGCGGAGTAGGGATGCATATGTTCTAGATAGTCGAGTGCTCATTGTTGCTATGCTTTTCTTTTATTGACATTGATGTGTTGTTGTTGTTAAGAGATTGTATAAGTTAGGATCATGATGTTTTACTTGAACTGTAATTCTTATAAAATACGAGTTGGATGTTTTTCTTGTTTTCTCGCCGTGCCCGCGTTGCAAGATCCAGATGTTCAGTTGTCAAACTAGCTTGGTAGTGCCTCGTGAGGCCTACTACCGAGTAACGCCTTGTCAGAAAATCTGGGCGTTACAATTCTCTAAGCTAATATACGTTGTTTTGCATGATAAATATCCTCGGTGTGTCTTGCGAAAATGTTGTTTTACGAGGTTTAAGAAAAGAATTTCGACATACTATATTTCTCCCAGAAAATAATAACTTGTTTATAAGAGCGTCTTCTTACATTCCGAGAATATGTTTGTCTGCTATAATTGTACAATACAACTAAGAAATCGATGCATCTAATTAATGGCTGATTATGCATAAAATGATGATATGTCATTGAAGTTGTTGAGTGACAATGTATATTTCAAGAATGACTGACAATATGTTTACTTTACTTTACTTTATAACCCAGTGGAGTTCCTCTTCCGGGGAATCTGGGGGGTCAGGATGGGGGCACCCCTGGCTTACGCAAAGGGGGTGCGCCCGAAAGACCCAAAGAAAAGAAAAGAAAAGAAAACTGAAACTCAATTATGTGCCAATCATAACTGAATTTAGTTCAAATGCACCAAAATTGATGTAGGGGTCATATCCAACTCAAAGGCACTATAACAGCCAAAGAGCATGAGGATGGGGGCACCCCATATGTAAGAGCTTTACAAGGATCAAAATTGATATATGCAAATATGTGTTGATCACAAGTATGGTTTGGTGTACGTGAAATGATTTTATTCATTGATTTGAGTTTGTGTGATGTAGAAATTCTCTTTTCTCAAGAATATATATATATATATATATATATAGTACTTGAGATTGACTTCCCTTGTGAATTTAGTGATATGTTATTAATCATGAAATATGATATACTATTATTCTGCAGACTGTTCTAAGCATGTTTAAATTTCATGAGATATTGATGATGATATGATTGGTTACTTGCTAACTTCAAAATGTTAAAAAAAAGTCATGCTTGGAATATCTCATTACGATTACATGACACTTTGATCTAGTCTTATTGTTTTTACTAGGAAAGATCAAATCACATTGGAAAATGTGGGGGTTCATGCGCCATAGTATGTTATCTGATCATGAATATGAGATTGATTTGCTTAAGATAGGCAAGTTGCAAAAGAAATAAACTAGCATTGACTATGTGCAAGTGTATTTGAGAACTTGATGGTTGGCCTTCTTTGATTTAATATAAGAAGATTCTTTTGAACTTATTAGTTCATGTGATGACTGGTTCTGATATTACATAATTTTGGTAGCAATATTTTTTTAACTTTAATGTGTCAAGATCAGTGTGCTATCAGAAAATTATGTGAGGAGCTAATCAACTCCAAAAGAACATGCAAATAAACTTGTAGTTATAATTTATGACCTCTGGCTCTTGCCTGAAGTTGGCAAGTCTATATGATGGATTTTGAGGCATCCTAATCATTTGCATTTACTTCTTCTTATATGGAAAGTGATGCCTTGAGTAGCAATATTAGGCATGCCTAGTTGAGGTTGATTTGCTCTCATGATCATATCATGCTTTATATCATGTACATACATGATGTCCTAATGGTAAGTACAACCTTTGAATTCTTATTATGAATTCTGTTTGGATGTGTGGATCGATCTTTCATTACAATGTTCAGAAGAATGCATCTTATATGAGGTCTTCTTTGGTAGGACCTTATATGAAGTCTATGTTACCTTTAAATGCCCTTTGTGGATTCATTTTTGAAGGTATAAGGCAAAAGCAAAGCAATGAAATCATTTGTGATTTTGACCATGCATTTGAATATTGGCAGAACTTGATGATATTAGTAAATTGAGATAAATCTCATTTGTCTCAATGCATAGTGAACCAAGCTTCTCTTACTTATGGGAACTGAAGTGTTCATGTATAAGAAGATGCATTAATGAGAAATTATAAAGTTTGATGACCCTACGTATGAGTTTGTAACATGTTATTTGTTAGTAACATGCATTCAAAGCTAGTTGTCTTTGAGTTATATGCTAAGTATTTGAAGGATTCACAGAGTTGAAAGACATAAATAATATTGATTTTTCTCTGATTAACAATCAGTTAGAGGTCCATATACTCATTTGCAATAATATTTTGCATTTATGTGAAGTGACATAGTGGATATAGTATATCTATAAATATGGAAGCTATAGATTTGGTGATCTAGAATGAGTAATGTCTTGAAAGTGTGATAACAATGTTTGGTGAGAATGTTTGGTGATAACGCTATGAATCACTAAATGCATGGCTTGAAGCTAATTGATATGAGTTACATATTATGAGGTTAAAGGTTATGGGTTTTGATGTGGCATGGCAAAAGGCTAAGAAGCCTAATTATTGATAATTGATTGTGGGGGTGTTCTATGCCACCCGTATATATATCTACATTGTGACAAAGAATATCGCTACAATGTAAGGAAATGGCTCATATGCATAATGGGCATGAGTTTGTATATTCAAAATGAATGGTGTACTGAAAGATAGTACATAAAGCCATATCACTATCATGACAAAAGGATCAAATATGAAAATGATCTTCATTTCGTCGAGGGGAATTGGATTGAAATCCATTTTAAAATTCATACTTTCTGATTCCTATGGCGTATAAAAGAGAAGAAGAGAGGTTGAGTTAATAAGCTCTTAATGACTTCATAGTCCTTATAGGGTGGTTTGTAACGAGACAGACTTGATGTGGTCACCTACGTGAGTGTACAAAAAGATGTGGAGGTTCTTTGGAGGATACTCATGAGCATCCCAAGTAAATTAAACTTAGTGAGATTTCTATCGCGGGATCACAAGGATTTTGTGGTGAAGTGTGTGCTTTTAAGTTCCGTTCTCAACTAAAGTCAAGGAGTTCAAGACTTGTTTCACTCACTTGATTAGAGAATATTCTTAAATTCACTAAGGTATTGCTTCAAGTCGAAAGACACCAATGCTTAAGCACTAAGCCCATTTGAACTTGGAATAGTTATTGTTTTGAAGGGACTTTTGCATTAGTGGGGGATTGTTAGTGGTTATTAACACTACGTAATGCAAATGTCCCTATCTATTTAAGAGTCATGGGTTTATTGTTATTAATTTTGTGAGAATCTTTTATCGGTTCCTTATTTGGGGTTTAATTAATATTTATTTTGAAATTTCCTTAATTGTTTGGTGAGCAATTCATGGGTTGTTGGAAGAGTGGAGAAGATCATGGACAAGTGGTTTCTCCTGATTCTCTCTCAATGCCTACATAAGGCAAGACCCTAAAGCTTTCCAAATATATCACGTTAATTTCATTCGTTCTCCTCTCTGTTTTCCTGCTTTGTAAAATACGAGAAACCCGACCTCTTTAATTCTATTCCGAGTCCTTGTACGATCCCAATCCTTGCTTACTTGAAGTGCACAAGTTCGTAAGGGTGATGCGCTAATCTTGGGGGACGGACGCCATATACTGATCTGCACCCATATCAAGGCGATTTTGTTTCTAAGACAGTGGTCTTTACCACGACACAGCTATGTCGATTTTATCCGTCTCTTTTATTCTAATTATTTATTGCCCTGCAGCGTAATTGTTCTAACACTAACTTCTGCACCTGCAATTTCCCAAAAAAAAGTACTCCCTCCGATCGGAAATATAAGTCGTTTTAGAACTTAAAATTTGATCAACTTTATATGTCGTTTTAGGTTTTCTAGGTAATGAGTGAGATGTGAAAAGTGTTACTTATTCATTCGGAAGAGAGGAAAGATGGATTGGAATTTGTTTTTATTGACTAAAAGTTTTCACTTATTGGTTAAAAGGGGTGGTAAATAAATAATTAGAGATAAAATTGAGAAAAAAATATACCTTTTGAAAGGTAAATACTCCGATCGGAGGGACTTTTATTTCCGATCGGAGGGAGTACATAGTTAATGCATAATTCAAAAGCCAAATAAGCTGAAAGAAGCACAATGAAGAACAGAGCTAATGAGGTGCACATACCTGGGAGCACTCACGTGTAGCTTCTCGAGCTCCTTCTTCTTCTTCAATTCTACGAAACCTTCGGTGTCCTCGAAAACCTCCATGGCCTTCTTACCCAAAGTCCTCATTGGAGGCGCCACTGGAATTTGAACGGCGACGGCGATCGATTCACGTAAAGTCCTCCTTTGTTCTTCATAAGCCTTCTCCCTTTCTCTTGCCAAATGCCTCAACTCCAGGGACTTCAATATTGTGTTGATCGTCTTAATGTCCAAATGCTCATAAGCCTTACCGAAGAACGCCTTCATAGCTTTGGCAATCTTCATCATGTTCATACTCATATTCTCCATAGCCATATTGCCCACTTTTCTTCAGTGTGGAATTCTGCGAATGAGTAAACCTCGTATAAAGCGGCGGCAGATAGAATATGAAGAGCACACAAATAACCCTATTATGACTGTGGTACGGGGCATTATGGTTTCAGGGGACTATGGTTCCGGGGGACTATGGTTCCAATTTCACACCAAAGAGATTTTGTACGAAAAAGTTGATCAAAAAACGACAAAGAAATGCACTTCCGCTCAGAGAAACCCAACTGTCAGAAACCAGGCAAAAAATCCTAAACCCATTGAACCCGCGGTTAGAATTAAGCTTAGTTTAATAATCTGATTTTAAAGTTAAATAATCATGTATGATGTATTGTAGACAGGCCTCTCAAAATCTGATCCGAACCCAAAAACCCACCCAACCCGTCCGAAATTGTTTGGGTCATTACTTGAAAAAATAAACCCCAAACCCGACCAGAAATTTCTCGGTCAAAACCCGTTGGATCGAACGTAAAACGGGAATGGTGAAAACATTTCACACCTTATTGGGTTCGGTTGTAATGACTTGTCTTCATCTCGTCAATAGCCGAACTCGACTCCAATCGATTGATTGAAAGATGATTCTTTATGAAAAAAATCAACTCGAGGAATTGATTTGAACATGAAACATACCAATTGATTAAAGATGTACTAAGTTAGTGTCTCTCAAACTGATGTATACTTCTCATGGTTTGAATTTTTTTGCTTTGCTGAACTAGAGTCTAAGTTCTGAATATATTTGTAAAGTAGTTATAGGTTACATTAATGTTTATAGCTTTATCAAAGTTGAAATATGTAAAAATTGAGAAATATTATATTTTTAAAATATGTAAATTGCAACATTTCTTCTTCTAGCTTGATATATGTTTTCTGATACATGCATACAAGAACTCTATGATTTAAATTTTCATACGAATTACTTTCTATGAATCTCAAGTGTTCGTTTATTTCTTCATAATCAATTTTGAATCTTTTAGGATTTGAACTTTGAGGTTAATCATTTCTTATTGAAATTCTTCTAGCGGACACCATGAATGTGAAATTGGATATTGTTTTTATTGTCTTTGTGTTACTCACCCTACTTAGTCGAGCACATGGTTAATTACAAAAATCTTGTTAAAATAGTTAGATATCACGTTATAATTACATATTTGTAATAGTGAGTACAAAGCCGAAGTGTAACTTTTGTATGAGAAATCTAAATCCTTATATTTAGGTTCAAATTAAATTATATTATAACTTTATAAGTAAATAAGCGAGTCATGAATTAATATCAACAAAAAAATAATAGATAAATTTGAAAAGGCAGATTCTTCAACCTGTTGGGTTGATCCGAACCTGCAACAAACCCGTTGTGACCCGACCCGTTTGGACCCGTTAAATTTGTGATCTGAAATTACCCGACCTGGTGTTGACCTAAACCCAACATACTGAAACCCGACCCGCCCGACCCGATTGACAGGTCTAATTGTAGGTTAGTTTAATTAGTTATTATCTTGGAAAATAAGTTAAGGACATGCTAAGGCTGGTTAATTAACTAGTGTTTAGGACACTTATGTAGTAGTTATATTTGTTTTTTTTTTGTATAAAAATGTGTAGAAGGAAGGCATTTCTCTCCACTTTGTTCAAATACAAAGTATAGATCTCTCTGTTTTCATGCAGTTTGTATGTTTGATCCTGTGAATACCCAGACCTGATTTCTTCAATTGGTATCAAAGCATCCACTAGTGGTGGATCCAACAACCGTACAAGCGACAACAATAACATCAATGCAGATCTAAACACAGGAAACAATTCAACAAATACAGAATTGTTGAATGAAGGTTTCAGAAGCAATGGAGATAAGATCATCTCCTTCAATTATAATCATGTTAAATAAGACTAACTACACAGTATGGGCAATCAAAATGGAGGTCCTATTGACAACACAAGGTCTGTGGGAGTCAATCTAAGGAACTCAACCTCTTGATCCAAAAAAAGATAAATTTGCTATTCTTTAAATAAGAGTTTGTGTTTTCTTTGTTTGTTGACCAAACTCTCTAAACCCTTGATTATTTTCTCTATTGATTGAACTCATTCCTCAAAGCACCCGATTCCTTTGGGATTCACTATACTTGTCTTGTTTGTTAGGGTTATTATATTTAATTGTTGCATCACAACCTCTTATTCAAATTTTGGTGTCGTTGCCCACGATATAGGCAAGAGGAAGGGATGAAACCTTTGCTCTAGTTGCAAGGATCAAAACCATTCACCTTCTCATTGATTTTGCCGCTCACAAAGGCTTCAAGTTGTTTCAAATGGACATGAAGACTGCCTTCCTCAAAAAAAATATCTTAAGAAATAAGTGTATGTTGATCAACCCCCGGACTTTGAGAGCGCGAAATTCCCAGGCCATGTGTACTTCCTCGACAAATTACTCTATGGACTCAAGGAAGCGCCAAGGGCGAGATATGACAGGTTTGCATCCTTTCTCTTGTCTCATTGATACCTTAGGTGATCCATAGACAAAACTCTTTTCATTAAGAAAGCGTCCAAAGATATTTTAATTGTCCAAGTCTATGTCGATGAAATAGTCTTTGGAACCACTAACCTCGTATATGTAGAGAACTACAAGAATTTGATGAGTAGTGAATTTTAGATGTCTCGGATCAGTGAAATGACCTTCTTCTTGGGAATCCAAATATCTCAACTAAAGGAAGGGATGCGGAAACATCAACAATAATACGTAAGAGAAATGTTTGAGAAGTATGGGATGCACACTTCAAAGTCAATTCATGTTGGTGATTTGTGCAGCCGGCGGCCCCCCTAGGTGTCGATATGTCTCGATGGTTGAAAAATAAGGATCACGTTGAGTGACTTTGGAAGCTTGGATATTGATAGCAAACAAGGTGATGAAGATCCACGAGATGTTGAAGAGATGATGACGGCTCCAATTCAAAGTCCAATGATGAGAAGCCGAGCTAAGAAAATCATCCAAGGAACCTCCATTGCACTCAAGTGTCTCTATTCAAGAATGGGGAGCCTAAGAAGACGAAGTGGGTCACTTACTTGCAAGGAAACCAAGACGAGCAACCACGAGAAGGAAAGTCCTCTCAGGACCGACCCCCCAGGGGGTCGTGCACGACCCATCTAGATCGGTCCTGAGGGATGTCGATCCGCGTCCACCGGTTTCCTTGAGATTAGACTTAGTCTTAGCAAAAAGATATAGGAGTGCGCGCAGCCACTCAAACTTGAACCCTTAACCTCTTATCACTACTCACCAAGCCTTACCGGCTACGCTACAAGAGCTTCTCATTTTATTAAGGCGACGCATTTTACTTAAACCTGAAATGGGCATTTGACCAAATCTTTGACCAAGATTTGCTTGTCCTTCTTCTTCACTTCTCCACGCAAGAGACACTCGATTACCTGCCCCAAAAATCCGGCCGAATCGTACTTCCCCCCTTCCTGTTACAGGGTATATAAACTAGAGTAGAACCACCCCCCAAAACTAGCCAATAGGGGTGGGGAACTTTCCACTTATATACCACACATTGGAAGTCATGACTTTCCAATGTGGGAAATCCCCCCATAAGGATTTCCTACAACACTTCCCCTACTCATTTCCCCTTACAACCATACCCAATTGAGCATAGAATTGGAGAAACTTTGCTATAAATTGGGGGTTGCTAAAAATCAGTTCACCCTCATCTTCATCCTCTCTTCAATTCCTGAGCACTCCCAACCTTCAATCCACGGTTCAGTCCCAGAAATTTCGTCCAAGAAAAACGCCCGAAATCAGTCCCGAACTTACCAATTTTAGTCTCGTTTTGATCGAAAACATGCCCGGAAAATTCAGTTTTACAACCCCTCAGTAAAACGCGTTTTTAGTTCTCGTTACTCATCCATTTCTCAATCCGTTTGAACCACCATAAACTAGACTTTCATACCTTTCCAACGATACCTTGTTTGCTTAAAACCGACTAATATCGAAGCCGTAGTCCTCCGACGAAGTTGCTCATGTGTCCAGGAAGTCGATTTGCAGCACCTCTGTAAATCGGGTGTCACTCCCTCGTCACTCAGCCATTTTCTAAACCGCTTGAACCAGCATAAAGTAGACTTCAAGACCTTTCCAATGACACATCACTCGCTTAAAACCGATAAGTATCCAAGGCGTACCGTCTGTACATGTTGGAGAACATGGGATACTCAACTTTGATACTTTTTTTCTTAAGAAAAAAAAAAGGAATTTGATACTCAACTTTGATATGTTTGCATTGTACCGTCTGTACATGTGATGTGATCACAGAGAAGCACATAATATAAAGCCTGTAATACCCCCCTTTTCACACTTGTTGGAGAACATGTAATGTCTTCGTTGTAATCAAGTTTTCCATTGAACTAGTTTTTGAATGATTGGTCAATTGTCTACCACTCAAAAAGCCAAAAGAAAAAATAAAGTAAAACCTAAATTAGTAAGCTAATGTGACTTTTGGTTCCTAAATCGGTCACATGAATTTGTATAATGTGATCTCAACTATAGATGACGATTAAACCAGCTTCAAATGTAGTGCAGAATCTTTGCTTTCATATAGGATAAGAGTAGCCATGCCTCTATGTAGCTAGACGAAATGATGGATTCTATGAAAGAAAAGTGCCGTTGTATTATTTGCAGTGGCAGAGCCAGGAATGTTCACTGGGGGCGGACTTCGATAGTTAATGTCAGACAAATCGATCTATTCTATCACACATATACATATCTAAAGCTCATTCAATATAAAGTGCCCAAAAATGTAAATCCAACGTGGTTCAACATAAAAATAATACAAGTCAAGCTACATTTGTTTCTCTACTACATGATAATTGAAATATACGAGCCCCTAAACTTTGAAAACGTTTCAAAATAGTTTCATTATCATCATCATCATCATCATCATCATCACATCATTTAACCAGGGGAACCCGCAAACCATACTTGGAATGGCGGTAATTGGTCATGGTCACTCCATCATTTTTCACACAAACCATACTTGGAAGTTGGAACCACATCTTTCATATTTATCACACGGACCACCAGTGGCGGAGGGAGGGGGGCGGGTGGGGGCGGCCGCCCCCACCGTCGCCCGAGGGAGCGAGATTATATAGGGAGTCGCCCCCAGGAATGGGCTTGGGGTGGGGGCGGATTCACTGAGTTTTTGAAGGCGGGGGTTGAGGAGGTCGTCGCCGATCGGAGGTCGGAGGTGCCGAGGTGGTCATGTCGCCCGTTGCCGATTGGAAGGTTGAAGACGTGTCCCGTGTGAATCGGTGTGTGATTTGGGAAATGGGAATTGTGAAACTGAGGCCTTAAATTGGGCTTTGGGCTTTGAGGATGGGCCTTAAATGGGCTTTTAAATTTTTATGTTGTCAAAGTGGGCTTTTAAAATTTTTAGTCTGTCAAGTGTGGTCCATTTATTTGTATTTTGAAGCTAAGTCAAGTTTATGCATTTGATATGATTATTCTCTTACTTGAGGTAAATCAAGGACCCAAACCGAGCTTGCATGAATTAAAATATCAACATCAACTGATCAACGTGATCTTTTTCATGAAAGTCTCAACTCTGAAGTACTCCCTCCGTTGATAAATACTTGTCGTTTTAGGTTGATTTCGTTGTTAAGAAATACTTGTCATTTTAGATATTTTAACACCATTTTTCCAATATTATCCCCACTAATTTAAAACAATTACTTAAATTTATACTAGAAAATAAAAGATCTTCCTAAGATTGAGGGTGTTAAAGTTAAATCATTTAAATTCTTAATTTTTAAGAAAAACTCTAAAACGACATGTATTTCGTAACGGAGGGAGTATGTTTTATCAGTTAGATTATACGTCAAAAAAACATTATCCGTTATGTCCCGTACGGACAATTAACTAGTTATGGTTAAATGTTGTAAATCTGCCTAATTTCAGTATGCACTAATCCATAAATTATTGAAAAAAGGTGTGATTCTAATCTTGATTAAAGAGGAATAATGGAGCCATATTTCGAGCTATCAAGCCCAGAAAAGGCCCATTAAACGCAAAAAAGATGTGCTCGGGCCACTAAACAAAGTCCTACTCTCTTGGTATTATTTTGGAGCGATTAGGAAGTTACATTATCATGGAAGACCAAGAGAGTCATCTCTACACCCTATTGCTATAAGCCAGTAAGCAATAACATATAATCACTTCATTTCTAATCCTATTGATGACTCTCTCTTAGGAATTTATGGCTGTTATTTCATCCTGTTATATGCTACATCAAATATATGTACAATTGCAACAGTACACTCAAAAGAAAATTTGATTATTTGAAACCTCTCCGGCCAAATTCCGGTGGAATGATCTCTTGACATCGCACAATCCCAGAAGCCCCTCCATAACACAGCCACCTGACACTTCCCTTGTTTTTCCCTTCGGGTTCGATTCGCCAGTTTAAAATCAGTGGTTGCGTCATCTCATGGTTTCGGTTTCAGCTCGACAGTTCCTGGAGCCATCGAACTGGTTCTGTCCGGTTCCAAACCGTCGGGTCCAAACTCCCCATTTTTTTTGAAAAAAATTAACCGCGATCCCAGTTTTATTTTTTAAATGGTTCGAACCAAAACCGGTTGCTTCTAAGTTCCGGTTCCATATTCCAAGGAATGACTAATGTACTGCGTATTCGAAGTCTTTTGTAATTCGCCTTTTAAACTACAACCATCATAAAAAACCAAATAATTTTTCATCTACATGTACGACTGTACGAGCACAATCTACTTCAATTAAGCTTTCAATTACATTGCCTCAAAAAAAAAATCAATTACATGTACAAACACACCTTAGTTATGTTGTTTTCTCTACATATCGTTCTTTTTTTAGAACTGTCCTTCCACATTTTCACGTTTGAATTCGTGTTTCCGTTTCATGGTAACATAGAATGGCCACACCCACACACAATACATTGCTAGAAAGGTTTAAAATCATGCACGTCAACTTTGTGAACGATTGATCAAAACTTGAGCCTCAAAACTCCAAAATTCTGACAAAACAAGAATATTCCCCCACACTGCATTGCTCACCAAGAAATTATTATCAATTATATTATCAAGGGTGACAAGAGTCCTCTGCGTGAAGAAGACACCTTCATTTCATATTGACAAACAATGATAATTACCTCCAATTTCTAATCCTTAGATTCTTCTGGGAGGTGAGCCTTACAACTACCAAATCAACAATTTCAAATGAAGATTATCCACAGGTGCAATTAGGGTTTTACCGTCATTATCGTCCACTGTTCCAAGCAGTTTCTAACATCATCTCACGAAAGGGATGAGGAAGTACTCGGCATAAAATAGCTGCAAAATTTTGTGTAATTGCTGGTTTTAAGAATTTGTGGCAGTTTCAAAGCTTTTAATTAGAAGACTTAAACACAAGTGATTACCTTCCAAATGAACATATAGAAGGATGTTATTGCATCTTTGCTACTCAAATCAGCGGTTTTGGCTCTGCTCCATAGTAATCCAGCTAACGCAACATGGCCCCCAACCTGTTCATAATAATGACAATTTAATAGCAAGAAAAATGATCAAAAGAAATAGTATAGTCAGCTGTGCTTCATTTACAAGAAACTGAGAATATTTACAACAAACGTGCTTTAAGAGGTTAAGGTTTAAGGCTTAACATGCATTACAGGAGGTTAAGGTTTAACATTACTGTATATAGGACATTACATTGCAGTCTTAGTATAAACCTATAGAAACATACCCTCTAATCTGTTATTGATCATAAACCCCTATATCCATTTAACTCCGAACATCAAATTAATAGCTCATAGTGAAGCTTGAAATAAGAAATCATGCATGATATATCACCCCTGACAAATGATTATGGCATATAGCGTCTCACAACTAAGGAATATCCTACAAAGAACTTTTTACAATGTAAACAGAGTTAAAAAGAGTCATCTAACAGAAAGTTGAAACATTACAGTTAAAACTTTGCTCCAGATGAAGTTTGAGGAAATCCCAACAGCAATGGCAACAGCATATGCCATTTGAAGTAGTGAAATGCAAGTCCAGAACACCTGCAATGTGTAGTTTACGCATGAAAAACAAGGGGGTACACTAGATAGAAAGTTCTTTTATTTGAGAAAGTTTCCAGGACTAACCGGCTTTTGACCCAGGCGTACAGTAAATGATTTGATGCCAAATATCTTATCTCCTTCAATATCAGGTATATCCTGCAGAGAATAGCAATTTAGAGATTGTAATTGAATATTCACACATTCTTCAAGCATGCAAGGGATGAACCAAACTCAGTCATGACAAATTTTATTCTTCTGAAGTTTATGTAAATTTTCTTCTCATGTAGAGCAAGCATGGTAACAATGAAGGGTTCTGGTATATGGACATTATAATTCAGCATAATGATAGAAAAGTAAGAAAACCATCAGAATTGCTAATCTTTTTACTGACCAGTGAGTGATTTATAGTCAGGCAGTTGTATTTGTATCTTACCTTAAATAGCGCTATCACCACTGAAAAGAAACTCATGAATGCAGTTGCAAATATCACAGACCTAGAGAAGACAGCTGGTCTTGCCAAAACATGTGTCTGTAAAGTTGTGTTGTTACCATGATGTTAGAAATAAGATAAGAGACAGTAAAAAAGAACAACGAAAATTGGATCTCTACATAAATAAGTGAGAACCTGCATGTGCAAAAAGAAAGCGATTTGAACAATCACTGCTCGAACTGTTAGGATGCACATCGCTGCAACCAAAGCAAACCGCTTCCATCTGAACATCGGCAACTGGATAGACAATAATGTCAGAAGCCTTGTAGTAAAGCTTGAAAATCATCTTGTTTTTGGTCAGAAAAACATCTAATTTTAAAATATAAGAATAGTCTTCAAGTAGAGCTTAAGTGTAAGCAGAACTAATGGAAAGGGATCAATCCTAAAAGAAACCAACTCACATTTATTGAATATGCTGTACCAAGCCCAAAGCTAATGAACAGTGCCCAGAACAATGGCCATGAGCCCACAACTGAACTGAGCCAAAAACTCTGCATGGTTAAAGAAGACATATCTAAAAAGTGAGAAGGTGGATATAGAGTGAAAGGAAGCATAACCTTATAAAAAACCAATGTGTGCCTTGTGTTACAGTCAAATTGCAAAAATAAGACAATCAAGCCATATGCTAACGCTCTTAAATTACTGCAAGTCCACAAATATCCAGTGATTGTATCAAGGTGAGGTTTGAAACTTCATATCCTTAATCCAGAATTGTGTACATTAAATATTATATATATATATATATATATATATCCATCCTATGAAAACCCCATAATTTTTTGGTAATGCTCCAAGACCCAGTGCTGTGGGACCCAAGACCTGGAAGTACATCTACCATACGCCTAAGCCATTTACAGCACTCAAGCTTAAAGAACTTGGCGGTAGACTTAGGCTCCTCAACTGATCTTAAGCTCATGAAAGGATCACAAGGAACTAGCATTAAACAGCAATCAAGCCATTCAAAAGCCAAAGCTCACTATTTTTTCTTTTTCTATATTCTTGCAGAAAGCCTCGTCAGAACTCAGAAGCTTTGATAACAGAACATCTAATAGGGAAGAGTTACCATCTTCTAAATGCTATTCATATTGAAAGGATTCATCAAATGTGTCATTCACATAAAAAAACATATACTACTATTTACTTATGTGAAAGCAAGAAAGCATTGCAATCAGAAGACCAAACTTGTAAAAAGACTACAAATCATACCAATATAGCAAATGATGTCACAATGAAGACACCAGTTCCCACGGAATATTCTCCTGATGCTAATGGAAGATATGGCTTATTGACCTGAGAAAAGTTTGCAGCATAGTACAAAAAAGGCACCTGATCAGAAGGTTGTGAGGAAAACATCTATCGCACAAATCATACAAATATATCATTTCTAGAGCTCTTTTGCTGCTTGACTGAATTAGATGTGTCACCTTGTCTATATCTATGTCATACAGTTGATTGAGCCCAACGATATAGATATTCATCATAAGAGCAGCAACAATGGCCTGAAAATGAAGCAGCAGCAATAATAAAGTTAGCGAATCCAATGACTAAAATCACCACATGGAGAAATTGATTACCAATGGAAAAGTGAAAAGAGCTTTAAGCATCACCTCCATCATCCCAATGAAAAATATTGGTGAAAAATCAGAAGCCTTTTCAACTGCAAGAAGAGAAACTGAAACTATGCTCAACGCCTGCCACCAAGAGACACAGATTGACAGATACCTTACATTGCTTGCAGGGATACAATCAAATGACAGTAGACTGTAGCAAGACAAATTACAGGGAAAAACACTCAACTGTTCCAATAACTGTATGAGGCCGTGAGAATCTGTAAAAAGCATCCAACACATCCCTCAAACCCCAATTGTTTTTGGAGCTATAGGCTTCAGGCCCAGACTCAATAGACTGTTGTCCAGCTGATGCGACTATTAGCTGCCTTCTATTACACCTAAAGGAAAGCACAGACCTCCTCTCAACTGCCGTTGACCGAGTGTGCAAACCATGATTTCTTCCCACGAGTTTGAACGCCGTACAACTTGAGCTCAGAGCTAAACAAACGGAACAAAAAGAAAAGGATCAGGACTCCAGAGTGACAGTGACAGAGAACTGAAGAAGGCAATCGACACACGAAAGATCTGCATTAGCCAATAAGCAACCAATTAACGATATCAATTTGCGAGTTCAGAGTGTCACAGCCGATTGCATGCCAAACACTAGTGGATTCAAACTCGCCAGAAAAGCTTAATCGCAACAAATTCTCACTGAAATCAAAACTGACAGGGAAGAAAAAACAACAATCGGAAGGCGAATTTGATCCAATTCCGAACCTCTAGCGACGGGAGAAATGTCGGCGGGGAGTCTGGAGACGGCGAAAGAAGGCGGACAAGGCTTGGCAATCGATCCTAGTAGCATGGAATCCATCGCCGAGCTCTGGATCTGTCTGGTTCTCTTCGAATGGCGATCGATTAACGGGGAAGAGAGGAAGAGGGCGAGTGGGGAGTGAAGGAGAGTGCGACGGGATTCACGTTTAAAAATAAAGCAAGGAGAGCACAAGCCATGGACTTATTGAAATGGCGACAAAAAACTCAGGAACTAGTTGCAGGTGGCATAGTTTTGGGCTTTCAGGAATTACTGGACCAGTAGCATATGGGCAAATATAGAATGGGAAGAGATATTTTCTTTGGACGAAAGAGAGGAGGACCTCTCCAGTTTTTATCCTTCTATTGAAGGAAAAAAGTAATTAGTAATATAGGTAGGCCTCTAGTATCCCAAGATAATAAGGGAGTAAGACGAATTAAATTAGGGCTGTGCAAAATCCGGTCAGGACCGGATTTTTGGACCAGACCGGACTGGAAACCGGTTCACGGTCCATGATATTGGAGGTTCTCGGTCCGGACCGGTTTTTTAAAAAAAATTAATAAAAATAAATTTAAATAAAAATTATACTATTAATTTATTTTTAATATTTAAGTTTCATATTTATATTATAGACTTAATAGTATTATATTTTTCATTAATCATATATGATTTTTCAACTATATTATAATTTTTTTATATAAAAATAATAATTTTTTTAAAAAAATAAGAATCCGGTCCAAGACCGGACCGGACCGGAAGGTCCACACTTTTTCATGTTCCCGGTCCGGTCCTAGACCGGTGCCCAGCCCTAGGTTAAACAATACTATACTACATGATAGTGAAATAAAAAACAAAAGAAGCAAGACCCATCATGCTATACAATTTGCTAATGGGAAGAGATATTTGTGTGCAAGATTGTCTGACTTTGGGCTTGTTCTTTTTTATATCAAAATAACTTTTTTTCACTCAAAAAAATTATTTTATCTTTTTCTAACCTCCATCCCTTATTTCTACTTTCACAAATTCCAATACAAAATTTTCACCTCAAAACATCATTTTTCAACCAAAAATATCTTTCCATCAAAAAGTGAAACAAGCCCTTTATAAGTTTGTAGCTTTGTTTTGTAAGATAGATTTTGGTTTGGGTTCCTATCAGTATATGCTCAAGTTTTTCTTAGGTACAGAGAACTTGCAAGTTGCAAGTAGTTACATTAATTATGGATCTCCTTGAGGTCTTAACCATTAGACTGGCCGGGTTTTTCATCCTAATATACGTCTAAGTTTAATGGGTATTAAATCTCTATCTTGGGCTTTAAAAAAATAATGTTATATTCTTGAGTTATTGAATTTTTTTACCATTTTTCAATTAGAATAGATTAATTTAATACTATGTATTATTATTGCTTTTTAATCATATGTTAGAATCTCAAAGTATCATTTTCACCAGTTTAATTAGTCACAGTCTAAGCTCTTTTCATCCATAAATCATTATCACTTTCAATACACAAATTACACATTTTATATTTTGGAAATCTACCCTTTCTTTCTTTTGATTGATCCAAGGAAACAATTTAAAGTTCATCAACAACTAAATTTGAGAAGACTTGGACGGTCAAATTTGAATTCATAAGTTCCATATATGTTTTTGCACATTCATTTATCATCTGTAGGAACTGAATTAGTACTTATGAAGTCGTCGACACCTACGATGTCGGCGACCATAGTCAACAACACGTGTTACGCAACAGAATTAAAACGCAAGAAAGACTTAGATGTTACCAGTTTGAACACAAGGATTTATAGTGGAAAACTCTCTACAAACCAACTAGTTTGTATAGAGAAAAAACCACTTGCCCTCTAAGCTTCGACCTAGAGGGACTTGAAGAGCACTTTCGCTCGCTTATATTGCTCTCTTGGATTACAATGATTTATAGTGGAAAACTCTCTACAAACCAACTAGTTTGTATAGAGAAAAAATCATTTGCCTTCTAAGCTTCGACCTAGAGGGACTTGAAGAGCACCTTCGCTCGCTTATATTGCTTTCTTGGATTACATGGTGTTCCTACTCCTAGATGTGAATCTCACACACTCTAGCAAGTACTCTTGCCTTAGCCTAATCCTCACTCAATACAATCTCGCTCAAACACTCAACCTCCTAAGATCGAATCCCACGATCTCACTCACCAAAACACTCACAATTACAATGTTCGCTCTTGCTCCTTGGTTCCTACAATGTACCCACGAAATAGTATAAATAGAACCAAGAATAATGCTGCTCGATTCAGCCTAAACGAGTAAGGGATGAATCTCACACAATCTTCACAAGATCTTTCCTTAAATAAAATCCTAAGCCATGACAAAATCATCTTCAGTATCTAGCTTCCTTGATCTCTTGATGATTTTCCATCTTTGTAACCTTGCTCTTGCCTTAAAGAAGCTGCAGGATATGTTGCACGCAATTACCATAAGTAAAAACGCGCTATTTCCTTTCTTGCAAATGCGCACGCGTTTTGATCTGGAAACTAAGGTCGACGACCTCGTCTCGGCAACCTCTTCGGTTTGGAACCATCAAAACACGAACTCGGTTTTCTAACATCATTTTTGATATAAATAAATATTACTGTAATGCTACAAAAATGCATATAATCCAACTGTCTATATATAATGTGAAAGGAGTCAATAAAACTTTCGAAGTGTATCCGTGAATAGTGATCGATGCAATGTATGTCAGAAATGTCTATATCGATCACAAAACTAACCATGCCGGTACACTAGTAGTAATAAATTTACAATTCAATATAGACCAACTTGAACCAAAAAAATCCTGTAATGCCATGTTCAATGGCTATGGAAACGAAAGTAGCTAGGGTTTGCTCTACCTTATCCAAAACAAAAACAATGGAAATTATTCTACATAAGATTATCTTGTTAGGTGAAATGAAGACACGATCAAGTGCATGCTTAATTCATTTACGTACAGTATATAGCTAAAGACACCAGTATAACTTGGTCCACATAGAATTATCAGAGAACGCAGACAAGAATGTATTGAAAAATTAATTTGCCGTGTTTGTTTAGTTTTTCTTAATTTGGCAATATTTGATATGATTAAATGAGGTATCGATCAAGTAAGGAAGATCGATTGAGTCGTGTACGCAATTAGTCTCAAGTGATCGTATGCATGCACAAAGGGTTTAAGCTAACGAGAGTCGAGTTGGAGTTACGTGACGGGCAACGTACACCGACATGTATGTTAGCGTTAGATATGTACCTAAGCAGTCTCGGGTCGTATTTAGATCGGAATTGACAAAATTTTGGATCAGGATAATGAGTCAAGTGTTTGTGATTTTGTATATTTTTATCTAACGATGTTCTAGAAAGTGGGTGGGCGGAATGGGGTGGGCAAACCATTCTAGACTTTGTTCATGTCTAACTAGTCTTTCCGAAGGTAGGGTTATCACTTATCGTGTTTGTTTTTTTTGGTTGAAGGAGAGGTGGTAGTCTTCGTGCCCGCTAAGGGCATTTTATTAACGAATAAAAGGGGTTAAGTAGTACGCACACGGGAGATAACCCGACCCCTTACATCATCAGAAAGCAAAGAAATAACTCCTTCCGGTGGATCAGCCAATTCGTGCAAACCAATCGGAAAAGCAAAAGCAAGAGAAGCAAGGTAGTCTGCTACACCATTCGCTTCCCTGTACACATGACGGAAGTGGACATCCCAGCTCCTACAAATCAAGCTTTGACACTTGTGTACCAAGCTAGCTAAAGGATGGAAACTATCTACAGATCTACATAAAAGCAAAATCACCAATTGCGAGTCTACTTCCAGCGAGATCCTCCTGAAACCTTTGCGCCAAGCAAGCTGTAATCCCTGAGCAACGCCTATAACTCCGCCATCGGGACAGTGCAGCTGCCAATATTATGGACAAAGCCTCTAATCCATCTCCCATCCGAATCACGGAGGACACCAGCGGCAAGGCCGCCATCCCGAACCGAGCCATCAGTGTTGAGCTTAACCCACCCTGCACGTGGTCGAGCCCAACTAACGTTCACCACTTCGGAGCTACGGCTAGATGGAACCACATTCCTCAACAACCAAGCCTTCCTGTTTTCTTGAGCATAGGACAGAATAAACGAAGCTCAGTCCCCTTGAAAATCCTCCTGTCGAAACACAAAAGCATTACGCCATTTCCAAATCCACCAAATAGCAATAGTGAACACCTCAACCCATACAAGCCCATCACGGACTCTAATGGAACAAGTGATATTATTACGAATCCAAAGCGCAAAGTCGGAATCGAAAAAGACTTCTCTAGGAAGAGGAGGGTGAAGATCATGCCAAATACGGTTTGTAATCGTACAATCCCGTAAAAGGTGAATCAACGACTCCTTCTCATTCACGCACTTCGAGCAAAGGGCATTGGCCGCCAAATGACGCCTAACCCGCTCTTAATTTGTAAGAATAACACCAAATCATAGGCAGATCGCACCGAGAAGCCACCACACGAGGTACCACACCAGCTGAGAACATCGCCATCACTGGGGTCGTCCGCCACCGACACAACCGCAATTTTCAAGAGCAAATGCGCCTGAAGCCGGTCAGAAAACATCGGCCAGTTCCAGCCGCCTCCCGGAATCCACACTTCGCGCACCGACTTGCGCAGCTCAGCATCCGGTACAGGGCCAATCGAGAGGTCAATCAAGCGAAACTCCCCAACCCATTGGTCCGTCCAAAAATTAGTCTCCAAGCCACCCCTGACACACCAACGAGAATCCGGGGCCACAACCAGCTGAATAGCCTTCTTCATCTTTCGCCAAAAGTGGGAAGCATTGGGGCGATCACGCTCTGAAGGGCGGACATACTTTGAACGCACCACGCCGACCCATAAACTGTCCTTGCTCGTTAAAAATCGCCACCCTGCCTTGGCATAAGCATTGGGGCGATCACTTATCGTGTTTTTTGTGAACACACGGTATAACATATATTATCACTTATCATATCTTTAGTGAACACATGATGTAACATCTACTTAATTTTGTCGAGATGATTTTGGACATGCAAGTTCACGTGGTTCACGTGGTTGGGGATACAATGCACCATAAATATCAAAATAGCAAGAAAGATTGGGAAACGATCTAGCCATGAGAAACCACGGAAACTCTAGATCAAAGCTCGCATTCAATCAGAGAGAAATTGGTTCTGTTACAACAAGCTTATCCAAATAACAACCCGAGAACACTATTTAAGCTAGCAGACTTATTACACAAATGACCCCAAAGTTATTACAATTATCAAAATATAACCCTGCTCAATACCCCCTCCTCAAGTTGGAATTGGTGGTGCAACAACCAATCCCAACTTGAAAGGAAGAAACTTGTGTTGGTCTTCTCCCAAAGCTTTTGTCAATATGTTTGCTAACTGAAGATGACTCCTAATATAAGAGGTCTTGAGAGAACCTGTTGTGATCCGTTCTCTAACATAGTGACAATCAATGTTGATATGCTTAGTCCTCTCGTGAAATACTGGATTTGAAGCAATATGTTGAGTTGCACGACTGTCACAGTGGAGCACAATAGGAAGAGGAACTTGCACAGAAAGATCTTGCAAAATTCCATGTATCCAAACAACCTCACTAGAAGTTGCTGACATGCTTCTATACTCAGATTCTGCACTAGACTTAGACACTGTCTTCTGCTTTTTAGTTTTCCATGAAACCAAATTCTTCCCAAGAAAAACACAATATCCACTAACAGATCTAGCTGAAAATTAGCAAGCAGCCCAATCTGCATCACTATAGCTAGACAACACCAAATCTGTTTCAGCTGAATAGAGAAGACCCCAATTAATTAAGAGTATGCTTTAAGTACCTGACCACATGAAGCGCAACTTGAAGATGAGGTTCTCTTAGACAACCAACAAACTGACTCAAATGCTGAATGGAGTAAGTCAAGTCAAGCCTTGTGATATCTATACTACCTATAGTATAAAGCGGAGACGATGTCTTCACAAAAATTTGCGCCACGTGTCATTTCAATAATAAAATATTCAGTCGGGCCCTCCTTTATATACAAATTAGGTAGTTAGAATCTCATTTAATCTTATCCCGTAAAAATTGATTAAAATTTACAAAAAATTATGAATTATCCTGAAAATTATAAATTATCACTTACTAGGAATTAGTTATAATCTTCCCATAAATATTACTATTTAATAAAACATGATATTTATCATAAAATAATTTTTAAACAAATCCAACTTATTTATATTATGAGATGATTTACTATTGATAAAAAACTAATCATAATAAGAAGATAAATATATATTATCCTATAATTTTAACATGATTATTGACATTACATATCTATATTAAATTGGATTTATAATCACATTACCCGTACATGGTACGGGGGTTAAACTAGTTCAAATAAAGAAGCCGGCCAATCAACCTTCTATAAACTTCAGGATCTTTCAAAATCACTCCTTGATCAGTAGACAGACCAAGTCCTCTTGGAAGAGGAAATACAACTTCTTTACAATCCAGCATACCAGCATCTTTAATCATATCAAGTGCATACTTTCTCTGGTGTATGACAGTACCTTTAGCAGATCTAGCAACTTCAATTCCAAGAAAAAAAACGAACTAATCCAAGATCTTTAATAGTAAATGCAGCATCTAATCCAGATTTTGTTTGCAAAATTGTCTCAACATCATCACCAGACAACAACAAATCATCTACATACACAAGAGCTATAGCAATTTTTTATCTCCAGAATGCTTCACAAATATAGAATAATCTTGTTTAGATTGCTCATATCCCATTTTAAACAAGAAATTACTAAGCTCTATATTCCATTACCTTGAAGCTTGCTTTAAACCATAAAGAGACTTTTTGAGATGACAAACATGCCCTTTCTTTGCTTTAGTATACCCCTGAGGTGGTACCATATACACTTCTTCCTCTGAGTGCCCATGCAAAAATGCATTATTTATATCAAGTTGATGAATATCCCAGTGTTTAACAGTAGCTAAAGCAAGCAAAACTCTCACAGATGTCAACTTGGCAACATGTGAAAAGTTAAATTTATAGTCTTTATCTTTCACCTGAGTATATCCTTTAGCTACTAACCTTGCTTTATAACGTTCAACAGTTCCATCTGGCTTAAACTTAGTCTTGAACACCCACTTTGAACCTATAGCAGTCTTCCCTGGTGGCAACTGTGTGAGCTCCCAAGTCTGATTCAATTCCAAGGCATCAATCTCCTTAGCCATGGCTTCTTCCCAACAACTAACAACCTTAGCTTGCTTGTAACTAGATGGTTCTGGAGTGGAACACATATTGCTAAAAGATAACACAAAGTCATCAGAGTACTCAGACAAGTCAAATAATTTTGTGACTTGAAAACCACAAACATAATCTTTCAACCTAGTGGGAGGCTGACGTGGCCTATCGAATGCCTTATAACAGGGACAATAGGAACATCTATAGGAACCTCTTGTGCTTGAACAACTTGATTTTGATCAACACTACCATGAGCAACATGATCCTGAACATCACTATTCTGAACAACCTGATCCTGAGCAACAATTGGCTGGCTCTGAGGCTGAACATCCAAATCATCACTGTGAGCAGGATTCACTAAAGGCAAATCAACTACATCTGTCACAAATTCAGACTGCATTGTAAAGGGAAACACATACTCTTTGAAAATAACATCTAGTATTTAGATTCCAAATCATACAGCTTATAACCTTTTTGTCCAGCAGGATAACCCATAAACAGACACCTCCTTGATTTAGCCTCAAATTTATCCTTTGTGTGTGTACTTGGCTTACCAAAACATAAACAACCAAGAACCCTCAAATGATCATAAGATGCTACTTTTTGGAACAAAGATTCAAAAGGAATTTTCCAGCTCAAAACAGAACTAGGAAGCAAATTAATAACATGAACCGCAGCTAAAACACATTCTCCCCAAAATCTTTTTGGCAAACCAGCATGAATCCTCATAGCATGAGCAGTCTCAATGATGTGCCTATGTTTTCTCTCAACACGTCCATTTTGTTGAGGATTTCCTTAAACACTAGTCTGATAAACAATTCCTTTAGCATCAAAAAACTCCTTACAACCTCTTTGCACAAATTCAGTACCATTGTCACTTCTTATGACTTTCACAGTAGTACCAAACTGAGTTTGAACATAATTCAAGAATGAAATCAAAATATCCTTAACCTGTGTCTTATACTGAAATAGGTAAATCCAGGTATACCTTGTGTAGTCATCTACAATAGTGACAAAGTAGTGTGCACCAGAAGTACTAGACACATGATACGGCCCCCAAACATCCAGATGTATCAAATCAAAGGAATTGATAGCCAAAGAAGTACTATTATTGAAAGGAAGTTTACATTGTTTAGCAATAATGCAACTTTCACAAAAGAAATGAGACATTGCTCCAGAAAATAAGTCTGGCATATGTTGCATTTTGCTATGTGAACAATGACCAAGTCTGTTATGAAACAAACTAACATCTCTTCCTATCTTACAAGCCTTATGAGAATCAAGCAAAACATCATCTTTAACTCCACACTTATCCTTCTCTAACGGTACTGCAACAGAAACAACCCTCCTGATCTCTGCCCTTGAAGCACCACCTATCTAGTGATAGGGTCCTGAAACCAGATTTTGTCAGCATCTATGTGACCTAACAAACCATTATCATCAAGTAACTTTGTAACAGAGAGAAAATTATGCTTAAAACCCTCTATCAACAACACATCATGCAACTACAACTTATCACTAACTCTGACTGAACCAGTAAACTCAACCATCTTGATACTACCATCTGGCAAACAAACTTTAACAGGTTTCTGCAATCTGTTCTTAACTATCAACTTACTAGAATAAAAAATCATGTGATCTGTCGCTCCAGTGTCAATTATCCACATATCAACACTTGTACAAACTGTAGCAGCAATAACAGATAAACTCATAGAATCATCAGAATTCATACCTGAAAACTTGACTTCTTTGGAACTTGATGCACCAGAATTATTTGCCATATTGACAGCACGTTTTCCAGTACTAGTACTAGCTCCTTTCCCTTTGAACATTCGAGCCATTTCTTGACACATAGCAGCTACTACCTTAGGATCAAAGTTAGAATCCTTACCATCTTCACCACAATCAAAAGGAGTATCAAACTCAATCTCATCAGCATTAGCCCTTCTATCATTGCCTCTTCTTGAAGGTCTATCATTGAACTTCCAATTTTCTGGATACCCGATGATCTTGTAGCATCTTTCTTTTGAATGGTCAGGAACCTGACAATGCTCACATTTCTTGTCATATCGACCCTCAAATCGATCCTTGCCTCTTCTGAAATTATCCCACTGACCATAACCATCTCTAGTAGCCAAACCTCTACTCTGCATCTCTTCTTTACTCAAGAAATATCTTCCAAATTGTTGTTGTCCTCTCCCTGACATGTTATTGACAGACATAGCATTGCTATCACCTTTGAAATCCATAGAACTAAGAACTGACTTCTGTTTTTCAGCTTGCTGAACCAAGGCATATGCTCTATTCAAATTTGGCAATAGATTCATGGCAATAATGCTACCACGAATTCCATCAAACTCTGCGTTTAAACCCATCAAGAAATCAATCATCTTGTCATGCTCTTCCGATTCTTGCTTTCTAACAACATAATCACACGCACAATGTGTCCAGATCCCACAATCACAATCAACTACAGCCCTAACAGCCTTAAGTTCCTCCCATAGCTTCTTTAAATTGCTCTAATACTCACTGACTGACATCGAACCCTGCTCAAAAGTAGCAAGAGTTCTCTTCAATTGATACAATAAGGGACCATTTGCCTGTCCGAATCTCTCAGTTAACTCAACCCAAAGTTGATGAGAAGAATCAACATAGATGAATGTCTCTGAAATCTTGCCATCCATGGAATTCAATAACCAACATCTTACCATGTGATCAGCCTTTATCCATCTAGCGCAATCACTCGTTCCCAGCGGCGGCCTTCTGCAAGATCAATCAATAAACCCGACCTTGATCATCGCACCAAGCGCCAACTTTACATTCCGACGCCAACTCAAGAAATTCGTGCCGTCGAATTTCTGTGGAACTAACTGCGTCCCTGGCTGATCCGAATTTGAAAGAGCTAGCGGATCGTTGGAAGCTAAACTGGAATTACTCAAATTTGGCTCACTCGATCGATGTCTGTCTCTCCGAGCAGAATCAATGCACCTCCTTCTTCTTCCATGATCTCCATCATCATTTCTCTGAATGGAATCATCATCGGACGGATCTGAATGACTCGACATTTCTTGATCGAACAAGAATTCTCACACAAATTGAGAAAGTCTTTGTATAGGTTAAAACAGTCCGAGCAAATGTGGTACAATCGCCTCGATGATTACCTTTTGAAAGAAGGGTATAAGAACGATATTGCTTGTTCATGCATTTTCATCAAACGGTTCGAAAAGGGATTCATTATTATCTCAGTTTATGTTGACGATCTAAACATCGTCGGAACTTCAAATAAACTTGAAGATACTGCAAAATATTTGATGAAAGAATTTGAAATGAAAGACCTTGGACAAACAAAACTTTGTCTTGGCATACAAATTGAGCACTTAAAGGATGGGATCTTTGTCCATCAATCTAATTATACTAAGAAAATTCTTAAGAGGTTCTACATGGACAAAGCACACACTTTGACCTCTCATATGGAAGCTATATCCCTCAATGTAGAGAAGGATTAATTTCATCCCCGAGAAGAGGACGAAGAGATTCGTGGTTCAGAAGTACCATACTTAAGTGTAATTGGTGCTTTAGTGTGTTTAACTAACTATACAAGACTAGGTATTGCTTTTGTCGTGGACTTGTTGTCCAAGTATAGGCGTATAGCGTTGCTCCTACATGGAGTCATTGGAATGGAATCAAACACATATTTCGCTATCTCCGAGGTACACATGATCTTAGGTTGTACTATCGTAGCCAAAGAAATGCAACCCTCGTTGGATACACAGATGTAGGATACTAGTCTGATCCACATAAAGCCAAATCACAAAATGGCTATGTGTTCACGTATGGAGGCACTGCCATCTCATGGAGTTCAACAAAGCAAACTGTTACAGCCACATCATCAAACTAAGCCGAGTTGATTACTTTATACGAGGCAAGAAGAGAATGTGTGTCTCTTCGAGCAATGATCCAATTCATCCAAAAAGAAAGTGGGATGAGCATGAGGCCGATCATTGACGATCCAACAGTATTATTTGAGGAAAATTATGTATGTGTTGCTCAAAAAAAGAAAGGCTACATCAAAGGAGACCGCACAAAGAACATATCTACAAAGTTCTTTTCTACTCGAGATTTGGAAGAAGCCGGTGAAGTGGACATCCAACAAATTCGATCGAATGACAATTTGGTTGACTTGTTCACAAAGTCTTTGATCTCTAAGAAATTTGGAGAGCTTGTATCCAGTATTGTAATGTGCAGACTTCGAAATATATGTTGAAGTCAGGGGAAGCATCATACGCGCTGCACTCTTTTTCCCTTCGATCAAGTTTTTTCCCACTAGGTTTTGCTTGACAAGGTTTTTAATAAGGCAGCTCTAAAACGTACAATGGGTTTGAAGTTGCACTCTTTTTCCCTTTGTTCACATTTTTATCCCACCGGATTTTTCCTGACAATGCTTTTAACGAGGCAACATACACCCATCTCCTACAACATGGAAGAAGGTGAATATTTAAGGGGGAGTGTTATGAATGCATGATGAAAGCCATAATCTACATCTACAAATTACCCTCTTATACACATCTACAAGTTAACATTTTTTCTTGTCCATTGCTTGTATGAGTAGATGATTGAACATGAACTATTTATATAGTGTATGATTGGAGGTAAATTGTAGAAGATGAATTAATCTAGGTTTTTACATCACCTTCTTCACCTCCTTATTTTCATGCTTAAATCATAGAAATTAATCTAGGTTTTTACCTCACATTGCTCCTATAAAAGAAGGTTATCTACCATTGTAAAACTTGCACCAAAGTAGAGTAATAAATACATCTCTAAAGTTCTTACTCTTACTTGTAATGATCTAAGTGTGTTCAAAGGTTATTTAAGTGTCTCTTTTAAAAAGTTTTAAGTCCCTTATCCTAAACTTTTCATAACAGTTTTCAAGATTTTTCTATCATTATGAACACCACGATCTGAAAATTTAGTTTATACTAGTAGAACAGGCCCGTGCTATCGCACGGGACATGAGTTTTATATGTTATAACTAAGACATGCAATTAATTCGTGCAAAAATGTTAGTTACTATTGATGTTTTAACAATCTTTTGATCAAGCTTAATTAAATTTACAAACATAACTTGTCAAAATATATTTTAAGGAAAAACCAACTGAGTCATTGGCCTTTTTGTTACATATTTTAGAAAAATGGTTTCAAGAATATTGATCATCATGTGCGTAATATTGATCAAGAAGATAATTCAAGCTCAATACAAGAATATTCATTACAATAGACTTCGGTCCATGGAAAAATTCCGCGACACTCTCTTCTATCCGAAATGAGACCCAAACCTGTCTTGTATCCTGAAATCAAGAGACCTAAACCCCCAAAAATCAACTTACTGCATAATTAATGGTGGATCAAAATCGAAAACGAATACAGAATCAATAAAAAAAAACATTATTGTGTCTGTGTCTCACCTTGAAGATTTAGTATCCTCTTTTTTCTTCTCATTTTCCAGAAAAGTGGCTCCTATGTCTGCTGCTTTTACCATCATTTGGTACTGATCTAGCACCCAAGTTATTTTTCATTTGAGTCACCGTTGCATTACAATCCTCCCTGTGAAAAAAAAGTGTAAGGTTTAGACAGTGATTGTACTTTATAGTTAACAAACTATGCTCCACGAAATTAGATGTAAGACAAGCTAGGCTAGCAAGACCTGTAAACTTATCTTTCTTCACCAATTTTGCTGGTCTAGATCAAGAGACCCAAACCCAAACATCACCATGCTAATCCCATTAGATGGTTGTGGGAGCACCAAAATCGAAAACGAAATTAAAAGCCGACGCCGATTACAAAAAGCAGCCGACGTACCAGGCAAGAGCGGCCACACGACGGCCGGAGGAGGTTCCAACCAGGAGAGCAGGTCAGAGGTATTGGTGTACGTGCGACTTCCTTGCCGGTTTCGCCCTCTCCATTGCTAATCATGTCCTCCCGTTTTGTTTGCCTGGCAATGCTTATCAACTCTTCCGTTTCATTTGCTTTTATGCCATAGAGTTTTTCAAAATAAATAAATTAATCAGACGTTACAATGTCGAGTGGCTGTTTTGTTTTAGGAGATTTGATAGTAATTAATCAGCATCTAATGACAATTTATCCAAAAAAATAAATATAATTAAACGTTACAATTTCTAGTGGCTGTTTTGTTTTAGGATTAGGATGGTAATGAATCAGCATCTAATTACAATTTATACAGGAGCTCAAAGGGCAATGCTTAGCAGAGGTGTAATGGATCGGAGGCTATGGACAATTAGACACTGTCCATAGCCTAAATAAGACACTTTTTTTAATGTCATGGAATGCAATCTTGAATGTAAAATTGAGAGATGAAAAACTACAGAGATTGCACAACATTAATTTGTGTTTACGTGAATTTGTAGTAAATCTAATAATAGGTTTCCCATATATGTCCCTAAGTAATATATGTATTCCATATATTTTAATAATAGGTTTCGATTATTAAAAAATTCTAAGAGCAATAGCATAAGATCTAATACATTTTGTCCTAGAAAAATAAAATACAAATGTAGATAGTAGGGCTTGAACAATGGATCTGGTTGACAAAGGAGGGGAGCTTAACCACTATGCTAGGATGTTATTTAGTGTCAATTTGTATATTAAATGCACTTTGTACACAACTTTTTAATGTATTATATAGATAAATATTGCAGGTCCAGACGACCTAGTCCACTTCACTAGTCCATGGGCTGAAAAACTGAAAGCATTTTTTTGGGCCAGCAAAAGTTAATTTAACAACAAAAAGAAAGAAAAATCAGATAAAGAAAAAAAGGAGACGAACAAGAGAACAATTCCTTGCTTTGCCTTCAGTCCACACCCACGCCCTCACTTCCCACTTCCTCTCTCTCAAATCTGAGCCGAGCTTTTACACTGCTTCAATGGCGTCTGTAAAGGACACCGCCACACCTCCCTCCATAGGCAAGATCGGCCCTTACACAGTGTTCCTCACTCCCCGTTCTCCGCCTACACCTTCATCTCCGACCGCCGAGTCCTCGCCGATCCCGGAAACTCCAAAGAAGATCGTAGCTCAGCCGCCGCCGACTCCGCAATCTCCGGCGCCTCGCTCTGTTGTGGCTCCGCCGGTGCAACCTCCGCCTGCTCAGTTCGTCAAGCCCTCGGCCGATGCCGACCTCGGATTCTTCCAGAACGCCATCTCCAGATTCCAAAACGGTTTATCCCTAACCTCTCCCTTTCATGTGATTTGAAGCGTTCTGATCTTTCGATGTTTGAAATTGCGGTTTGGTTAAGTTGAATCTAGCTTCTGTTGTTTCCAATTGGAGTGCTGAGATGCTGTGTTTGTTTGTGAATTGGCAGCTCATTCGAGTTTGGATGAGTATGTTGCGAACTGGTTAGGGCTTAACCAATCCAAGTATCAGTGGGCGCTTGATGATTACTACGAGTCCAAGGAACTGGTATTCTTCTTCTTCTTCCTAATTGTATTCATCTTATGTGCAATTCATCTTCCTCTTTGTTGATTTTTGTGATATTGAGCTTGCATAGTGCTCTTCTGAGTGCTGATCGATTTATGTGGCTAATTGTGTAGTGTTAACTGCTAACAGCTAGTTGTACTATCTTCTAAGCGAAGTTTAGGCTTTATTTAGTTTATTCTAGTGTCCATAATTAAATGCTTGGTTGGTGGGAATGTGGGATTGTTAGGTGAGATGAATTTTTCCAACTACACTAGTTTAATGAATCTGGTTCTGATCTTTGACGCTGAACATGCTTTGGTCTTTCCATTTTTGTATTTCTGACTCCTTTCACAGGTCTTGTTCTACTTTTCAAACTGTCAATTTCATGACATTGGAAGAACTGTGTTCATGTAATTTGCCGTCATGAAATTCTGCTATGGTCTCATTGTCAATTTCATGAACAGATTGTGTACGTCAGTTAGCTCATAGCAGAATTATTGATCTGCTAACTTGATGAATTGCTCACTGCATTGCAGGAAAAAGGAGATACTAAAGCATAAAAAAGCCAGTGGGTGAAACTTTTGAATTTTGGGTTAGTGAACAAGAACATGTATTCTTCTCCTAATCACATTGATTTATAACTCTTTCATTGTTGGCTAATTCTTCTGAAATCAGCTTAGTTTGTCTATGTGCAGGATTCACACAAGTGAGAATGCAACTTTTCCTCCTAGTTGTAAAATAATTCTGTTTATAGGTGGGATTGGTAGGATCTGGACGTGACATGGGACTCGATGTGTAGATTATCCATGATCTGGTTCTGAATTTTCCATTAGCTTCAAAGTAAGTCCAGATATTTACCGTATTACCCGCGTATAGGCTATGGTTAATGCCATGCTTAAACTTAGTACTCTTGTAACTTCTTGTATCAGATGGTTTGACGCGTGTTGGTGTCTTATATGTCATTTGATTCTTCCACTTTCGGTTTTCGTCTTCTTGATTTACCTTTCCTGTGGTTTCGTTAAGCACGAGCAGTTACTTCATGCATGCCCTACAATAGTAGTGGAGATCTATAGTACATGCAGATTATTAGGGTCTTCAATGAATTTTGCAGGGCACTTGGTTTTACCCCTTAATAATTGATGTTATGATTTGATCATACTACTACGTGGATGACTTCTTTTAGGGCCTGTTTGTTTCTATACCTTGGGTATAGGGAATGGGGTTAGGAATGGGTGAAACCTATTCTTGTGTTTGGTTAAGAATGGGATTAGGAATGAGTGATACCTTGGAATCACCCATTCCTCAATTTTACACATAACTTCATACCCCATCCTAGACCAAGGTATCACTCATACCTAAAATCACTCAACCCCATTCCTCATCCCAAACCCATTCCAACCCGATTCCCTATACCAACGTGATTCCTGCCATGTAACCAAACGGGCCCTTAGTAGTTTGATTACTGTCTTACCGAACTTATCATTTGGGTAAACATTTGAGGGCAGTTTTGAGCTGCGTTTGAAAGTCATCAATCTTCCCAAATATTTTCAAGTTTTGTACAATTGGGCTTGTACTTCGTAGTCCTGAAATTGGAATTGTAGTCCTAGAACAATCTTCGGACATTTTTTTCTCTACGAAAGGGATTTGCTGCTAAAACCAATTTTTTGGCACAGCAAACCTCTTTATATTTCACAAGTCACTTTACAGTTTACACATTTGTCTCTTGTTTATATTTTAATAAGTTATACTCCGTATTGTATAAGCATTCTCTTGTAAATATTTAAAACTTCGATTCAATCTTACGATTCTAGCGACGATCCTTTTTTTTTTCGGTCATTTCTAGTTAAATTGCCTTGGAAACCCTTAAACATAACGACTTGTAGATACTAGATAGCAACAATATACATGACTTAGCACCAAAAACAGAAAACAATGTACATTGGGAGGACATTGGGACATTGGGCCCTTCCAATTCTCCAAAACAGAGATGAGAAGATAAATAGTTACTCTTTCTCTAAATTTGAAGCAATGTTTTAATTTCTCAAAATTAAAATTTTCTCATATTTCAATACAAACTTTATAAATATCGTATACAATTTTTGTTTTCATACTAGTGGGCATGGCCCGTCCGATGGACGGGCCAAAACGTAACAAAAATATGCGAATTTTCTTATTAAGTGGTTGTGTATACGTGTTACTCGTTAGTTCCCTTTAGATATTAAAAGCCCTTGACAATTAAAATTTTTTCATATTGGCATCAAATACAAATAAAGGATTAGAACCAAGTATATAAGTGTGGATCATTGTTTTGCAATAACATTCTCAAACACTTCTCCTTCGCCTTCAACCTCCGCATCTTCTCTTCCAAACCCCGGGTCGTCTCCTCTACTTGTGTGTGGCTCATGGACACCAGGTGATACGTTTGGTCGATCTTCACACACCGATCGTCCAAGTTGTGCCTCAAATGAGGAGGTGGATATTTACTTCTAGTAACACTATGTGAAAATTCATAGCAGAGCCAAAATATTCTTGGCAGAATAGCACTTTCAATAAATTGCAATAGCATTTTTTTTAAAACCTTCTGACGGTATTTTTCATCCTCATTCATTTCGTTGGTTAAGAAATACGCTTACAAATAGACCATAATTACAAGAGTTTACAAGGATGCCTAGGCGCCTATCCATATATTTCTAGGAACGATTTCAAGCTTCAACCATAAACTGAAATCCTATCCCAAAAGTCTTATATTATGGCCATCTGAAAGTTTAAAGTCAGAAAATGTGGCAACAAGGTCATGAAACCGCCAATAAAGAAAAATATATGAATAAGACAACAAATTTCCATAAGCAAATGATCAACATTTCAGAAGGCCAACTCATCACACACTACAAACACTTTTCTGAAAAGCTTGATTCATCTCGACTGTAATGCTTTCTTCAGCTGCAGGGAGACTGGATACATCAATCCTTGAGGATCAATAGAACCGCCTAATTCTTGCCTCTCTCTTTAATGGAAATGGCGAACCGTCCATGATGAACACAAGAAATGCTCCAAACTACACAATTGTCAATAATATCAATTTCTCATACAAAGAATGTAACTGTACTCAGATTTACTAACATGAGAATTACACATAGCAAATTATACAAGCAGAGATTAGAAGAAAATAAACAAGCGTGCAAAGGTACTAACAAAGACACACTGTTAAGGATTGAAGACTTAAATGTAGAGTACAATACTGCATTATGCGCAAGGAATTGCAATGCAAACAAACAAAATAATCAATTTAAAAGCCTAAATGAGAACCCATGAATGACGTTAAATTCTCCTAGACAAATTGGAGTCGACCTAGTCCTAATTACCCAAAAATAGTAACTAAAACTCAAAGAAAGACAAAGAAACAACAATCCTTTTATCTTTGCTCGTTATTTGTCATTGAAATTTGGAACAACCAAACAAGAAACCAAGTAGCTTGACAACAGAACTCAACCAATAAACAATCAAATTGGCAAAGAGGGAAACCTTACAGGTGATATAAAATGTAGAGCTTGCATTATAAAAGTTAGGCATGAACATAGCTGTGATGAAAACAATAATTAGTGTCAATGAGAAAGGCAACAACAGAGAGGTGATATAAAATATAGAGTTTGCATTATAAAATTTAGGCATCTCTAATTAGAATTTAATCATAACTGAAGCCCCACCTTATCATCTCTAAGCAGTGCACGACATCCAGAGTGCTCCTTCTCCAGCAATTGGGTTGCATACACATACATTGAACATGTTTTATTACTTGTCTTCACATGAAAATCAATTCATTATAAGCTGAAATGAAAATAAGGATCTTACGTGATCATTGAAAAAGTAAATGTATTGCATTGAATAAGATGAAAATCAGGATTGTTACAACTCGAATACATACTACAATAACTTTGAAAAAGTGCATCTCTTTTTCAATATACATTGGTATGATAAAAAATGTCATTGTCTTTGTCTTCAAACTTCATCCATTATTCATCCCCCTTCTTGAATAACTGCAAAACAAAACACACATATATGAATATCAATTCATACATAATAGTACAAACAACTAATATTGTTGAACAAGTGTTTATCATATAATGCAAAACTATCAAAACGAAAATACACTATTGTAAAAGTTGTCTTATAATCATTGAAAAACACTATTGTCCAACATGAAAAATAAAGAATAATTAAATTCTATTACTTGAAAAAATATTATCAATATATAGAAAAACACAATAGACACACATGAAACAGAAATGAAAAAACACTCTTTTCATCTTATAATGAATAAGTTCATGAAAATAGTTGAAAAGGATTTAAAGAAAGAAACCATTACATATTTGAAACTAATATGTGAAAAAGTTGTCTTATAATCATTGAAAAACACTATTATGCAACATGAAAAATACAAAACTATTTATATCTACTATTTGAAAAATTGTTATTAATATGTTGAAAAACACAATAGGCATGGATAAAACAGAAATGAAAAACATTCATTTTATGTCGTAAAAAAACATGATAATCCATATTGGTAGAGGTTGAAAAATGCATAAGTGTTAATAAAGTAAAAAACAGTGTTGTGTGGGTTGAAAAATAGTTGTCTCCTAATCCATTATGGAATATCTTATTGTATTGAAAAAAAAAGTATGAGACTTGAATAATAAACGAACAGTGCTTTGATTCAAAACTTTTCACCATTTACAACTATATTGTTCAACATAAGAAATGCACAAAAAATCACAGCTTGTTCTTATACAATATAGCAACACCAACACAAAAACAATATGATATTTCGAATGAAAAACATATATGCATTCATTGAACAACTACCGAATTGAAGAACAAACGCAAACGAAATGAAAAACTATGTCGTTTCGATTGTTATATGCTCAAAAAATTGGAAAACAATGGCATAAGCTAATTCAATGGACAATCAAGAAGAATGTTTTACCTCTTTCGACCTTCCTCTTCCTTGGAATCTTCTCAATAGTCTTCGCCATAGATCTGTGCAAACAATTCGATAAACACCCAATTAGGAATTGCGAAAACCAACAAAAAGCCCCAAATCAGCCCATGAACCTCCTACCGACGATTCCCACATAAACCCTAGAATTTGCCCCCTTTAAAACCTACGAAATCTAAAGGTTTGTTCAAGAATCTTAAACCTAAATGCATCAATTTCGACCCACAAGCAACCCAAAATGATGTTTGAGTACTGAACATCAACAATCGAAACCCTAAAAACGAGAGTAGCTAAATCGGAAATTCACGGGGGGGTTTGAATCAAATAAGAGGGAAAAAAACTACAGAGGAATAAATAAATTCTTACCAAGAACACTTGAGCGGGATGAAATTGTCGACTCGGACTGTGGGGAAGAAGATCTCTTTCAATGGAGAACGAAAGCTTTTGGGGTGTTGGAGCTTGTAGAATACGGCGGAATTGTGACAGGAAAGAGAGAGAAATTGATTTTAGATGAAAAATATCGGGTATGGAAGGGGGAAGATCTCCCAAGATATTATTTCACCCAAAAAAACGGGATTGAAATTTTTTTACTAGCTATAAGCGGAAAATTCGGGATTGCCTTTTGATCTAGTGTTTCTCCACCCTAACCCAAATATACATCATTTTTTAAATAAATCCGAGCCGTTTGATTATATTGATCCAATGGTCCACATAACACCTCATGTTACACTCTAACAATATGTTTGGTTGGTGGGGATTGATGAGATTTTAATAAGAGGGGAATGATGAGAATCATTTTCCAGTGTTTGTTTTAATTCTTTGATAGGATTGAGTGGGATTCCATTGAAAAATTAGAGTGGAAAGGATGGGAAAATGAATCCCACCAATTTGGTGAGATTTGATGGGAAAATAAAATAAACACTCTCAAAAGAAAAAAGGAAAAAAAAAGTTTATTTATAATTTTCCATCAAAACCCACAATTATCCAAACACAAGACATATATTTTACTTTCCCACACTTTCTCTTCTCTTCTTTTCTCATCTTTTACCACCCTTTCCTTTCCCATCAATTCCCAATTGCCAAACAGCCGTAAGAGGTAGTTTTACTAGAATATTTTTCTAAAAAAATATACTCCGTTCTCAATAAAAGGGCGGTTTCCTCAAATAAAAACCTAGTCAAAGGGCGGGAAAGCGAAGCGTGAATTGTACGAGTCAAGTTTTAAACAAGGGCTTTCCTCCCAAGTCCCAACCCAATAAAAATCAAACCGGTAGAAGTTTCAGCACCAGTTAGGGTTTTTCTCCGATTTCCGATCAGGGTTGAAGATGTACGGAGGTGGTGAGTTCGACGGCAACGCTGCCTTCGCCGGTGGCGGTTTCATGCCTTCTCAGGCCACTCAGTCCGCCGATCATTCCCTGGCGCCCGCCAGAGTACACTCTCTATCCCTCGTTGTCTCTCTATTTCCCCAATTTCTCTCGTTATTGGCCTGTTCTGCCGATTTGATCTCGGTTTCCATTGAAATCGGTCTTCATTTTCTGCTCCTCGTGCTTAATTGTTGCAGAATCGGGACAGCCAAGGACTAGCGCCGTTAACTGTGAAGCAGATTAACGAAGCGCATTCGTCTTCTAGTGAGAAAGCCAGTTTTACCGTGGACGGTGTTGAAGTCTACAATGTATAATGATTCCTCCAAATCCTTTTTGTTGTGAGTTTTCGTTATGTTGAAAACTGAATTGTTCCTGTTATTTATTTTTCAATTCGTGGTTTTAGGTTACTGTTGTTGGTATGGTGCTCGATAAGGCTGAAAGAGTGACAGATGTTGGGTTTGTTATTGATGATGGAACCGGAAGACTTGATGTTCACAAATGGTATAGTTTTCCAAATCTAATTTGTTGCATTCTTTTCTTTAAATCCTGACAAACATAAGCTTGCTTGATGTATATGGTTTTATATGCCTTCCTGTGAATGTATAGGGTTAATGAGGCTACTGACACAAGGGAAGCTCAAAGCATTCAGTAAGCTCCATCTTCTTGCTGAACAAGCCTGGTTTTGAAAATCTTGGCAGTTTAATTTTTAGAGGCTTATATTAATTTAAACAAGCCTGATTTTTGTCATCTCACAAGCCTGGTTTTTCCTTACTATTGGTGAGTAAGGTTGTTTCAATGTTGTGATGCATTGCTCTTGATTTTTGGGATGTTAGGAATCACACATATGTTCGTGTTATTGGTCACCTAAAGGGCCTTCAAGGCAGAAGGGAGTTGGTTGCGTATTCAGTCAGGTATTTTGTCATCTCCTGTATTTTATGCAGTTTATACTTGTATGAAAGTCATTACGTACTGCCAATTCAGTCATCCAGCTTCTTGTACTTTCAACCTCTCCAAGGCTTTCTGAGATTGAGAAATTTTCACTTGCTTCCAAAATTGCTATTATGAAATTGACATATGCTACTGCTTATATCCTGCAATTAATATGACAGGTACTTAAATCTTCTAAAATACCCTCTTCATTCCTGTTTTTTAGGATAAGTTTGTAAAAATCAATTCCTAAAGAACCTGCAAAATATTGCCTTGGGAACCCTGTTGTATTAATTTCGTCATAATAATTTCAATTTATGATGTTAATTTTTGCCTTACTCTTATTGATTGTTAGTTTCTGATTAGAACTTATGATGAGAAATGAAAGCATATACAATATCATAACTCATTTTTGTTTTGCTTCCTAGACCTGTGACAGACTTTAATGAGATCACTTACCACTTCACTGAATGCATGTATGTCCATTCCTGCAATACTAAGTTGCAGGTAACATTTCACTCTTCTGTACTTAAATTTTGTTAGTTGTGTATGAGATAAATTGATCATCTGTTCTATTTGCCTCTACAGAAGGTGGGGAACCCTACAGATGCACCTGGAACAACTGCTATGAATGCAAACCCATATAGAGGAAATCAAGCTATGCCACCAAATCAAGTAAAACAATGCTTTCCATTCATAAAATCATTATGTTTTCTTTTATGTATCCTTACTGTTTTTCTGTTTTATGGCGTTAAACAGTTCGCTGGGCAGCATGCTGTAGATGGATTACAGGGTCTTGAGCAAATGATCCAAGATTACCTGCTGCAGCCTTCTTGCCTGTATGTCTGTTTATCCCTTGATCATGTCTATATATGTGTGTGATTGCTTCATTGATCCACTTACGGTGTTATATGCTCATCATGATGATGATTCTTGCCCCTTTTTTCTTGATGTATGAATTTTCCCAGTCTAAAAGCTAAATGTGTCTTGAAAATCTTCATATCCCTTTCGTCTTCAAATGCGCATACTTATAAGTGCTTTTAACTGTATGCTATTCCTAGTGCATGATTTTTGAGCTTCACATTTGAATTTTTTTGTTATACTATAATTTTCTGTATTAATTTGAATTCACCACATTTATTGTCAATTTCCTGCTTCTGTATCCAATGTTCAGGGCTGGGGAGAAGGGACTCAAGGGAGTACATCAGGATGAACTTGCTCGACAGTTTAATGTTCCCGTGGCAAAAATAATGTAACGATCCCCTTGCTGCATAAGATTTGCAACTCCTATCCCTTTTCTCTTATTGTTAAGTGTTAACAACTTTTTTTTTCTGGTTTGATTTAATCTGTAGTATTGGATATGAACAGGCAATGCATGAAGGTCCTCGAGGCTGAAGGCCTGGTCTACTCAACTATTGATGATTTCCACTTCAAGTCTACTGCTAATGGCTGAAAACACTGTTTGTCTTGCTTAATGTTGCAAATTTCAGGTAGCTTTTACTTGTTTGGTGGCTATTTTACAAACTTGTGTACTTTAAATTCTGAGCTATGTGAGCTTCTGATTTCTGAAGACGGATAGCTGCTTATCTACTTGTAAAGCTTTCTTCGTTCTGGTATTTAGAAGAGTTGAAAACTTTGTCTTTATGAAACTCTTTTTGGGCTCCTTGATGGTCTTTTTTTGTTATGTTACCCCTATACCAACTTAAAAAGACTGTGTTCTCTGGGTTTATATAGGGTTTTTTGCATGAGTTAATCCAGTTGGTGGCTCACTGGCTCAGTTGATATGAGAAAGCTTATCAGAAAAGGTTGTAGGCTTGTAGCATAGCCGAACAATGCATTTACTTGGCTTACATATTTAGACTAGCGAGTTGAATAGCAAAGGAAAAAAGGTGAGTTTTAATGTGAATGACAGATTATATGACATGTTGTCCTCTGCATGTATGGCTTGAATTTGCAAACGTAGCTAAAACAGGGTGAAACAGCGGAGGTATAAAAAGAGGACACCACGAAACAAGCAAAGTAAGCACACAAATTACTACAATAATTTAAGGCCCTAAACCAATTGCAAAGGACCTTAAAAAACGTAGTGCTGAATCTTGTGGTATTTGATCAATGGATCCCACTATCACATTATGCACTTATTGAGCCAATTTTTTATTTGGATCCCAGCCTTTTTGCCCACAGATTGAATTAGTTGTAATCATCTTACTTTTTGTGCCCATTTTATAACAATTATTCTTCCCTTGGTTGCATATTGCAATCATCTTATTTTTTGTGCCCATTTTATTAACAATTATTCTTCCCTTTGTTGCAATCATCTTATTTTTTGTGCCCTTTGTTGCATATTTTTTGTGCCCATTTTATAACAATTATTCTTCCCTTTGTTGCTTAGAAGATCAAACACTTTAAAATGCGCAAGGCCAAATCATCCACAACCCACTTCTACTAACTTAGCTTTACTCTTTCTTCCACGTTCCTCTTTCACAAAATCAACATTTGGTGATCTTGACTCGATTACAAAGATGTCTGCCGGAATATTCCAACCACAGAGGCTCACAATACTATCCCCCAAAGGCTTAAAGGTCGATTCCGACAACTTAGTATGGCTGACCAAATCGCCGACGCTGTTGGTCCAAGGTAGATCAAAAGGATCTAACGGGTTCAAAGTTTCTTGTATGAAGGTATTGAAGTTAGATGTATTTTCCTTCTTCTTCTTCTCATGGCATTTATATGATAGAAGTTGCTTTGATGTGACTTAATCAACCAGACATGGGATCCGATGAACAACAAGAGATTTGAAACGTTGTCTTATGTAAAGCAACCACTTTCCGATGAAGCAATCGCCAAGCAAATCGAATACATCTTCTCCAAGGGTTGGGTTCCTTGTCTTGAATTCGACAAGGTAACACGAATAGAAACATGAAGCTAATATATGTTTTTTGCAACAAACCTTAGATGAATCTTATACACTTATATTGACTCAAATTGTTCTTGTGTTGGTTCTTGGATTTGGATAAGGCGGGACGTTTGTATAGGGAGAATAGCAGGATGCCAGGCTACTACGACGGTAGGTATTGGACGTTGTGGAAGTTGCCCATGTTTGGATGCCAAGACTCGTCTCAAGTCATAGACGAAATCCATGCGTGCAAGAAAGCTTATCCCGACGCTTTTATCCGTTGCATTGCGTTTGATCCTAGCCGCCAATGCCAATGTGTGGCCTTCCTCATCCACAAGCCTAAGAAAGCAACTAACATATGAAGCCCATGAGCGCAAGAAAGTTTACTCCGAAGCTTTTATCCGTCGCATTAATTGCCTTTGATAGTAGTCGTCAATGTATGAAATCCGTGAGCGCAAGAAAGCTTATTCTGTCGCTTTTTCCGTTGCATTTTACTAGTCGTCATAGCACGCAAATCCGTGGCCTTCCTCATCCACAAGCCTAAGTGAACAATATATGTGTTGATCACCTAACTACCTTTAGTACCATGTATGAGAAACCCATAACTAGCTACTACCTAGCTTGTGATGCATCTATATATATATGAGGGTTTGGACTTTACTTTTCACCTCTTCGATGAATGGAAGGCTGTGATTATGAAAGTAATCGAAATGATTTTGTTGGTTGTGTATTTGTTTTCCCTTGAGAGTTTGAAGATGGTCAAAATCAAATGAGAGGGAGTTTCTGATCAAAATTAAAGCAACAAGATGTTGCCTATTTGAATAATAACTTCGTTAGATGAACGACGGGTGTTGTCAGGGGTTCCACCCCCAAACCCTTGTCGGGTTTCGATCAACGACAGATTCAAGACATCTTAACATTAGCAATAAACGACTGGTGGATTCAATAATAGCTAGCTTCTTCAAATGCGGGTGAAGGGCCATCTAACCCACCACCAACTCTCCAAGGTTTGCACATTTAACGCGGTCAAATGTGCAATACATGCCAAATGTTTGCCTATTTGAAAGATAAAAATTTACCATATGTGATATTAAACCTTTGGTATCCGATCAGCGAACCTAGGGCAGAGAATTGATTTGTGGTTAGAACTTAGAAGTCCACCTTTTCTTATTGAATGATAGGTAAATTGCATGCACATATTTCCACGAGGTAATTGGGGCCCAAGTAAGAATTCAAATGGAAACATATTCAATTTATGCAACATGAGTTTGTTCAAGTTAAGAACATTTGATCTAAGCAACAATTAGCATCATGAAATGAGCTTCATTTTAGAACAACTGAACAAGACCTTTCGCTTCTCAAAATTTACTTTTCAATTCACGCATTTGAATTTCTAGTAAAAAGCTTTTAATATCGAGGACTATATTTTCGTTCATGGATGGCGATGATGTACGACTTCTTTGACGCAAAATCTCAGAAAACTTCTTCATCTAGTAATATTTCATTTTTGGGTTTATTGATCAAGTAAAATTTCTACCAGAGCAAAAAAAATCAAGCAAAATTTCTACATCGAGATTTTTTGACTTTTGAATTTCTTTAATTTGTGCATAAAAAGTGTTTCTTCGTTGACCCAAACACGATTATATATTGAGCACGACTACACGAGTAATAAACTGATATCATTATACAATATATATGAACTTAAAAACAAAACTACTCTTTGTGTTTATATCACTAGCTTTCTTAGAATTTAAAAATGACGAAATAACATGTTTTTTCAATATAGCACACAACCGAAGAAAATAGACCGATTGGCAACCAAAAAATCATCACATTTTTGTGAAATATTAGTTGCATCCACAAATCACAATGCATAAACTATTGACGTCCATGGACTGTTTTTTGGTAACGTTCATTAAAAAAATGTTGGTCGAATCTGACGTCCGTTGATCGAATTAATTACATGAAAAGTACAAGATTGGCTTAGATAATGAAAAGCACATCTAATTAACTAAGAGACCATAGACTAAGGCCATAGTAACAACACAACAATTTTAAAATTCCCCGTAATTTATATCTATATATTTTTGATGAATTCCGCATCATTGAACAGAAAAACAAAATGACAAACAATTTGTGGTCAATTTTTTTTTGTTAAGTTATGATATTATGGCTGGGTTAGGGCTGATATGACAAGCAATTTGTTACCCACCACACCCTTTGAAGTTTGTACCACATACAACATGAGAGCCACAAATTTGTGACAATTAAAGTAAACTCAAATAGTACTGCCCGTTCGAAAACTTTCAATTTCCTACTTTTAAGCTTCTCTTCACCATGGATGCTCTATGTCGTCTTCTTTAAAAGAAGAAATCCATAATTTTCACCTAATCAAAAAAAAAACTCAAATAGTAGTACTAACGTAGTATAAATTTACAACCTTTACCGGATTTATTGCTCACCAAAAAAATCAGGCTAATGAATTGGGCAACAAATCGTCAATATATGAATGTCTAGAAGTGAATGGAGTAGTTCATACTAACATAGTAAATCTTACTGTACTAGTTAGTTTTTTTTTGTTTTTTTGTTTTTGTATCGGAGTAAATCTTACTAGTTTTTTTCAAGGAATCCATACTTCTTTGGACCTTCGTATTTTCATTTGAGAAAATAGTATAGGCAAAGAGCCAAAGTTAATGAATAAACATTTTCTTTCCATCTAATTCTTATGGTACTTTATAGGTGAGTATTTTCGATTTTAAATTGGAAAAACAAAGTCACACTTATTTGACAAATTCATAAATGAATATAACTTCAAAATTATGATTAATGTGTAATAAATATTCCTATGCTTAATTATGTGGAAATACAAACAATATATATAATTCTCTTGTTAAACTACTTAAAATGTCGCATTATGTATATTATGGATTGCATTCTCAATTTCTAAGAGTTTAAATTAACCCATACGTTATCAATTTATCATGCATTAACCCATTCGTTAAAAGAGACATTAACTACATCCTATATATAAAAAAGACACATCCTTAATTTTTTCAAATCCTAACACATTTTATTTAGAGAGAAATTTAAAAAATTACATTTCTCTGAGAGTATAAACAAAACAGTAAATCTAACAAAATAAATAAATAAAACAGTAATAGAGTCAAAAAATTACTTTCTTTCTTATGCTTAGAGTTATGTCCCTAGTGCGAATATTCGGTCTTTTATTTTATTTTTCATTGTTTTACCTTGAATAAGAGTGTTGAAGTTCAATTGGTTGTTGAGATCAATCCAACTTTTTTTTTTTTTTATAAATAAGTCGCACTTTTATTTCCAAAACTGATATCATTAAATTACTGAAAAAAAGAGTAAAAAAAAGAACATAAAAAAATGGTAGCTTAACCATGGTTAGCTGGAGTTAGGTAAAATAACCAGTTAGTGGTTGGTGGGCGGTTGTCACTCTCATAAATCTACCCGCCCTTTCCCCATTATAATCCCCCCCCTTTCCACCTTTCTCTTCTCAGGAGTCTCTTCACTTCCACCAATTTCACACACAGAGACTCCTTCCTCTCCGATCACCTCAATCTCCGATCCGATCATGGATTTGCCGACCTCCGTGAAGCTCTCGCCGCTAGATCTGATGAGCGCGCTCCTCACCGGAAACTTCGAGTGGATCGACGACTCGCCGGCCGGAAACCGAGATCTTGCTATGGTGATCGCTACCTCGATCGCCGTGCTCGTCGGATGCGCGGTTTTGCTCCTCTGGCGCCGCTCGGGGACGCCTCCGGCGGCCAAGAAGGCGGTGGAGCCGGCCAAGGCTTTGGCTGTTAGGCAGCCTGAGGAGGAGGAGGTCGATGATGGCAAGAAGAAGGTTACTGTGTTCTTCGGTACTCAGACTGGCACCGCCGAGGGTTTCGCCAAGGTCTGGTTTGATTTTGGCTGTTTCGTTTACTGCTAAAGTTTGAATTTCGAATTTTCAGTGGATTTTCAAATTTTGAATTCGGTGGTTGTAGGCGTTCGCCGAAGAAGCGAAAGCGAGATATGAGAAGGCCACGTTTAGAGCTGTTGATTTGGTATTCATATTTTTCCGTTTCTGATTTGAGTTTGAAATTCGTGAATCTGCTATGGAAATTTCGCTGATTCGGTGTTCGATTGTCCATAGGAGGAATATGCGGATGATGATGATTTGTACGAAGAGAGACTGAAAAAGGAGAAGTTCGCTTTCTTCTTTTTGGCTACGTATGGAGACGGAGAGCCAACTGATAACGCTGCTAGATTCTACAAGTGGTTTACTGAGGTGATTGCTCTTGTCTCGATAGGCTTCGTTTAGCTGGGGCGGACTATAATTGCAACCTTGTAAGATCGATTTGAGATGTGCAATTATTGCAGGACAATGAGAGAGGCGAGTGGCTTAAGAATCTCCAGTATGGAGTGTTTGGCCTTGGCAACAGGCAGTATGAACATTTCAATAAGGTTTGTTATACTTTTGGATTACTAAATTGAGATCTGCATGCACAAAAATATAAATAATAGAAGTTGCAAAATGCTTTGCTATGGAGAAGATTTTTTTAATATTTTTAATTCATCATGCTGATTGTGGATATACCTGTATTTGCAACAGATTGCAAAGGTTGTGGACGAAGTTCTAGCTGACCAAGGTAGATATTATACATTATCCTTTTTACTTGTATATATCATCTAGGGAAGGACTGAAATCAGGATATACCCAGCAGAAATCACAAATTCACATTGTAAACCAAAATTTGAATGGATCCGATTAATGTGTTTGCATATGACTGTAATTCTAATTTGTAGGTGGAAAGCGCCTTGTCCCACTTGGTTTGGGGGATGATGATCAGTGCATTGAAGATGACTTTTCTGCCTGGTAAATGAATTCTTCACAGATTGCATAAAGTTTTCATTCGGTTTCATCTAGCTCATAATAGTACTCTTGAAAATTGTTCATTGCATCATTCTTGATTGAATTACAGGAAGGAGTCGGTATGGCCTGAGTTGGATCAGGTCCTTCTTGACGAAGATGGCGCTAAAGCTGCTACACCTTACACCGCTGCTATTCTAGAGTACCGAGTTGTGTTACATGATGATGCAGATGCAGCTGATGACAAAGGCTGGGCTAATGCTAATGGTCATGCTGTTTTTGATGCACAACACCCTTGCAAGTAAATTGCTAAAAACTCTATAAAATTTCAACCAATTCGCCTATTTGTTTGCCTATTTTTATAGTAATCTTGAGTACCTCCCTTTAAACATGAAGATCCAATGTGGCTGTGAGGAAGGAACTTCATACCCCTGCTTCTGATCGCTCGTGCACCCACTTAGAATTTGACATTTCAGGCACTGGTCTCAAGTAAGTCTTTAAATCTGAGCAGTCATAAGACACATTGCTTGTTCTTGATTAGAAAATGATAGAATCTGTTTTTGTCACTGTTTAGATATGAAACAGGAGATCATGTTGGTGTTTATTGTGAAAATTTGACTGAAACTGTGGAGGAAGGTTTAAGACTATTGGGTCTCTCCCCAAATACTTATTTCTCCCTTCATACTGATAATGAAGATGGCACACCCACTACTGGTGGATCACTTCCTCCTCCTTTCCCACCATGTACTCTAAGAATGGCTCTTACTAGATATGCTGATCTTCTGAATTCTCCCAAAAAGGTTTCAATTTGCTGAACAAACATATATTTGTCAAGTAATTAAATCAAACAGTTATTCATATATGCTTATATGTGTTTTTTTCAGTCTGCATTGCTTGCTTTAGCAGCTCATGCTTCTGATCAAACTGAAGCTGAGCGGTTGAAACATCTTGCATCTCCAGCTGGGAAGGTATTCAAGTTTATACCCATAAAACATGAAACACAACTATGTTATAGTCCCTCTTATTATGCATCTCTATTTGTTTTTGCAGGATGAATATGCACAGTGGATAGTTGCAAGTCAAAGGAGTCTTCTTGAAGTAATGGCTGAATTTCCTTCAGCTAAGCCCTCAATTGGAGTTTTCTTTGCCGCAATTGCCCCGCGTTTGCAGCCTAGATACTACTCAATATCATCCTCTCCAAGGTAAAAATCATCTTCCTTTTGTTTAGTCTTCTCTTGATTTTGTTGAAACTATGCAGAAAGTGTTTAAATCCTGCTTGGTTTGGTAAAGAGGATACAGTCCTGTTTCCTGATTCTGAATGCTATGAATACAGAGTAGCACCATCAAGAATCCATGTTACATGTGCACTTGTGAACGATAAAACTCCAACCGGGCGAGTTCACAAAGGAATATGCTCCACTTGGATGAAGGTAATAAAATTTACATGTCCACTTTTGTTTCAAGGAATTCATGTCACTGTGAAGCTCTACTAGCTAATCCAATATCTTTTATCTTGAATCTGTCCAGAATGCAGTGCCATTGGAAGAAAGCTCCAATTGTAGTTGGGCTCCAATTTTTGTGAGACAATCCAACTTCAAACTTCCAGCAGATCCAACAGTTCCTATTATCATGATTGGTCCTGGCACTGGCTTGGCTCCTTTTAGAGGCTTCCTGCAGGTTTCACCATTTTCATGCTTTGTTTTTTCTAGTATTAATGTTAGAATGCATATCTAAAGCGTTCTAATATATACTTTGCTTGTCCAGGAGAGATATGCTTTGAAGGAAGAGGGAGCTACACTAGGCCCTGCCATCTTATTCTTTGGTTGTAGAAACCGGAATATGGTAAACTATCATACTTGATGTCCTGAATCAATACTCTTATTCAAAAACATAATAAACGAAACCGCTTTCCTCAGGACTATATCTACGAAGATGAATTGAGAAACTTCGTTGAAGCCGGTGCCCTCTCTGAGCTAGTTGTCGCTTTCTCACGCGAAGGGCCAACAAAGGAATATGTGCAGCACAAGATGATGGACAAAGTATGCGAACATCTCTCGTCATCCTTAAGTCTTATTTCTACATAACAGATCCGAGTCATGTGATAATTGTAAATCAGACATTAAATTAGCCACTAAATTCTTGCAATCTGGCTTGGATGATATAGGCCCTGGATATTTGGAACATGATATCACAAGGCGGTTTCGTGTATGTCTGTGGTGATGCCAAGGGAATGGCGAGGGACGTTCATCGAGCCCTTCACACTATAGTGCAAGAACAGGTATGTCAATTCATCATGATATACATCTGCACTTACATTTGAGGCTGAAAACAAAGGAAAATATTTGTGTGTGCATTTTTCCACCTACCAAGATGAAAATGACATCTCTCCACTCTCTTTCAACTACCAACTTTTTTGGTTTACCAAGGACCTTCACCTAAAAAAAGGGTGGCAGGAATATTTTGAATGTCTGCTTTCTTGTTGTGTTTTTTTTTTTTCAAAGGCTAAAATTCAGGTTGTTAAACTTCTACAAAAAAACATGGTGGATTTGATTATTCTGGTTATGAAATTAGGATGAACTTGTTGAACAATAAAGCGAGAAAAAAAAGAGAGATAAGCCATCTGTAGGACATCTGTTTACTGACTTTGTTGATGAATGCTATTGTTCTGTTTTTTGCAGGGTTCTATGGACAACTCCAAAACTGAGAGTATGGTTAAACACTTGCAGATGAGTGGTAGATACTTGCGTGATGTTTGGTAGTACCCAAAGAAAAAAAAAGAGGCCAAGCCCAGATCAGAATTGTTGTTTAAACTGAAGAATGGTGCAAAAGAGTTAGAAATTTCCCCAACTTTATCATGTTAGGATTCTTGGTACTTGTAATTTTGGCCCCTATGATTTTGGTATCTCGTGTAACTTATGTTGATTAAGTAAAGGTATTGCTTGTCCTAATGACATATTATAAGTGTCTTAAATATGAAAACTAAATCTTAGAGAAATCGTCACAAAAAAAGTTTTAAAAAATCTCAAATATAAGATTTATTAAATCTTTCTAATACTATTAGTTTTTTTTATAGAGGCATATAATAGAAAAATCGATTTAATAAACCAACACTTGTGAATGATGTATATATTGTTTTGCACCTAAATTCAGATTCCAGAACACCAAACAATTCCAACCTAATTTTTTTAAGTTCAACCTAAGTAATAGCATAATGTATACTCCAGTATTTTCGTTCGAGGAAAGATGAATTTTATTAAACATTTTGCTTTGCCGTCACGACTTTCGTCTGCAAATTCCCAATCCCTAACAAAAACTACATAACATGTTGAGCACAAAATTTCATGCACCGTATATCGATATTTTTACAATATTATAGTGTCATTATATTGAATGACATGCACGATTAGTACAAGTATGTGTTTAAGAAATGAAGATTATTAGAATATAATATAGTTTGCATAGTACTTAGGCTTTATAATATATGGTTTCTGGGGGACAAAGATGAATGCATCAGAAACGTAAACGAATTACGTTTTTAAAGACAAACCCTCTTTTGAACCTCGCAAGCAAACATCCCACACTTCACGAGATTAATTAACTCATCACACTAAATCGAATAAATCAAAAGGTTTGTCAAATTAGAAGAGTGGGTCAAAATTAGACGGGTGATGTGTAGGTTTTTTACCGTTTTTAGATCTACCTTCCTTATATATTGATAGTATTTTGATAGAGTTTCTTGGAGTATATTACCCATCACATATAAATAGCTCCAACAAGTAAATAGCTCTAATATACTTTTATACAAGTAAATAGCTCGATCTGCCAAACCAACTTGATAGATTGAAAGACCGAAAAATAATTAGTATTATGAGTTAATTCGATATTGAAGAGGCATGGGAATTTCGAGTGTCGGAATCTTAAGCCCTAATGTGACCAATGCAAATGTACGTGGATTCTCTGTATTTTAACAAAAAAATTAATAATGCAATTATAACCCTAGTTACAAATTAACACTAATTGCATGTCTAGCTAGCTACCTATTTAGTTTTCCTCTAGGCTTGCATGTATTGGGTGCCCCTCCCGGGGGGATTTCTATTCTGTTAAATAATGATGTAAGGGGTCGGGTTATCCCCCGAGTGATGACTACTTAGCCCTCTTTTTTTTTATATATATATTAGTAAAACGCTCCCTTAAGGAGCCGGAGAGTGTTGCCTCTCCTTCGACAAAAAAAAAAGCTACCTATTAATCAAAGGTCACACCTTTGAATGTTGTAAACTACTAGGGTTAGGCAATGACTATATCGATATGGTATTAGCACAAAAGGTGCCCCTCATTTGGTTTTAGGCACGTACAACTCCAAATCTCAAGATCCAATGAGCCACTCTTGTATAAATGCTAAGCTACTCAATTAATTACTTTTGAAAAATTGCAATAAATTAAACATCAAGTTTCCCTAAGTTCTATGCATCACCACAAGACCGATCCCCCGGCATTTGTGCTCTCTTTCTTGCCACCTACTTGACCTATACGCAAACCGGGCTCGATCGGGCCACCCGGCCCATCTGACCCGTTTTGATCCTATTCGTATTCGAATTGGTCCCTCCTATCCATCCGCAAATACAGATATATAGGTTTTGCTACACGAAAGTATACTTTTTTATCTTGAAAATGTAGTTTGAAAATGTAGTTCGTTTTCACCAATTTCAAGATAAAAAAAAAGTATACTTTCTACATGAAAGTATATTTTTTACCTAAAGTGTAGCAAGACCATAATTGACTTATTTATCCGACTCTAACTTAGCTAATCGCCTGAACCCTAAAATTTTGAGTCGAGCCCGGCCCGGTTTGCCCAGGTCAATAAAATGTGTGTATATATACACACTTAAGTGAAAATTTACAATTGCTATCACTTCACAAAATTAGTCAAATCATGCATAGCAACTTGGAGAGCCAAGATCTCTTAAGAAGGGGATCATCTCCATGGCAGCAACTACAGAGCAGATCACAACCGTCGATGGGCTCAGCCGCGGCCGATCTCATCCGTCCACACGCCTCCTCATCGCTCCCCTCCGCCGCCTTCTACTCCAAATTCCTACCGTGCACCTCAACCCCACCCAACAAAACCCTCCCAACAAAACCCAGCTTGCACGGCTTCTTGGGCGAGGATCCGGTGCTGTCGAGCCTAGTGCCGTCGGTGACGGTCGTGCTCGAGGGCCGTTCGATCTGCCACCGTGTCAACCTCCACAGCCACGAGAGCTACGGCAGCTTGGCTAGGGCGCTCCGGCAGATGTTCGGGAATTCCGGCGGGGCTGACGTGGACGCTCCAACGGGACCCACGAAGGCTGACGTGGAGGATGACGTGGCGTTATTGGGGAATGCGGTTCCGGGTCATCTTGTTGCTTATGAAGACGTTGAAAATGATCTTCTTCTTGCTGGTGATCTTTCTTGGAAGTATGTCATATTTCTCAATAGCTCCATCTTTTTTTAAATCTAAATAAAGAACGTTACTAACTTTTTTTAGATACATGATTAACCCTTGGATGAATGTTCAAATATAGAAAAATGGCGATTAAAAGTATACATTATGTAGCACGCCATATTGATGCTTGCAGTGCTTGGTTTTTCCTTTTATTGGAAAGTTCTCTTTAAGTTGATCATATTATATTTGGGCTAAAAACAATATTTTCTATAAATTCTTTAGTTAGTTTTTTTTTTGGTTGAAAAAATTCTTAGTTAGTTCATAAAGGTGTATATTTTTGGTCGAATATTTATCACATAAACAGTATTATGCGCGCATTGTTCCCCTTAATCCACTAGATTTAAGTGATTGTATAGTGTATATAGTAAGGTTTAGGCCTAATCTAGCTACTATATGTGTTTAATTTACATAATTGAGTATTATACATATTCCTCTGGCCTATGTGGGCATGTGTGTACCCATCAGATCCAAATTTATACCTTGTCAAAAAATTGTTTAAAATGAAATCCAACTTGATTAGATTTAATAATTAATACCGATTATTAGGGACCAGATTAATCGAAGTTCTTGTTATATTTTATGTTTGGACAGTGATTTTGTGAGAGTTGCAAAGAGAATAAGGATTCTGCCTGTAAAGCCGAAGTGTAAGAGGCCAAGAACAGAGATGAAGCAAGCCATTTAGCTACACGTACAACGATCGATTCTCAAGTCATAATAAATCTCCCTCTTAATCAAATTGCTTTAGTAAGATTAAGGAAGTGTAAACAAGGATTATTCACATGATATATTGTTCCATTTTATAAGATCGTTAATGGGTTTATTTGGTTTTGCTTGAAATTCATGGAACGTATTAGCTCATAAGTCCTATCTAAGTTATACAAACCGTCCACATTATCGATATGTGTTCATTGTTGTTAACATGCATAAGTTTTTATGCATGTTGAAGTTTTCGAATAGGATTTGTCCAATTTTGTGCTTGATGTGGGTCTTATTATACTTGTATGACAAAATAGTTTTTAGGGGGGGAAATGGTATTTGATTATCTTGAAAAACAGATAAATAAAAGAATTGTACGTATTTTAAGAGTAATGCAAGTAATTGTTAAAATAAAAACGGTTTTTCTATTGTGTGCCCTAAGGACACATGATAAGCATACTAAAAACAGAAAGTAAAACTCTAAAAAGAAAATAGTGAATCCGTCACAAAATAGATTAAAAAACAAAAAGATTCAAATTTATAAATTATTTCCATTATTAGCCTTTTATAATGTGCCTTTAGGCCACATGATAGAAAAATCCAAACAAAAATACGTTTTGTATGGAAGGGTAAGAAGGACTTATCACCTAAACATAATTAAGATATATCGAGTAGGCGATCGCCATAAGGGACTGAGTTTCGAAACGGATGTAAGAACATAGAAAATTTGAGTAAAAATTGTTGAAATTTGAAATGATGGGACATCAAATTTTTTTGGCAAATTCCAATCTAACTAAAAAGGAATATGTCAAGTGTTATAATGATCTAAGTAACTATAAAAAAACAAATACATAGACAATTACAATGTACTCTATAGTGTAAACTTGGGCCTAGGCCATTGTTGACTTGTTGTAATGCACCCAAAGTATGCTACCAGCCTACCACTACTAGAATGGGCCGAATTGGGCAGATCTCGAAGTTTTCAGAAATATTATGCTCATTGATTTGAATACTAAAATATACTGTTAACTTATAAATTAATCAAAGTTTAAAGGTCAATTAAACCGATCCAGCTCAAAAACAATTCAGCCGAGACTCGACTCGAGAGAGAGCTACCACGATGAGACATCCCCAAATTGTCCGCCATTGACGACCTTCAAGCTCTCTATCTCCCCTCCATCCTCAGATCCACACTCCACTCCCTCAGATCCCCCCATCTGAAGCTCGCTAAACCCCCAAAACCAACCCCACACCATGTCGCACTTCCGATCGGGATCCGAAGGCGACACCGTCCCTCTCCACCCCTCCTCCCAATCCGACATCGACGAGATCGAAAACCTAATCAACTCCTCAATCCAATCCGCTCCTTCCTCCGTCCTCCCCGCCGCCTGTCCTCCGAGTCCTCCTCGCGCCTCAATCCCGATCTCTTCGACTTCCTCCCCTTCCCCGTTCATCCAATCGAACCTTCCGCCGCCGTCGACTCCTTCCTCCGTCCAGAAGCCCCCTCTCCCGCCGGCGTCGGTACGCCCCGCTCCGCCGCCGCCGACTTCGTCCGGAGGCTCGCAGCTGCCGATCTCTGCCAACGGGTTCGGGTCGGCGCCGAACACGCTGACGGAGCCGGTCTGGGACACGGTGAAGAGGGATCTTGGGAGGATTGTCAGCAATTTGAAGCTGGTGGTGTTCCCCAACCCGTTTAGGGAGGATCCTGGCAAGGCCTTGAGGGATTGGGATCTTTGGGGCCCCTTTTTCTTCATTGTCTTCCTTGGCCTCGTCTTGTCCTGGTCCGCTTCCGTCAAGAAGGTAATTCCTCATTTGCTCCGGATCTGATTCCAATTATCCCCTTGGTTCGGTTTCGTTAAGTGCATATTGTCTTATCAGTATTTTGTGTTTGTTAATTTTTGTGTGAACTGAATTCCTGATATCTCAGTGACTAATTGTTGTTGATCCAAGGTTAGCCAATTTGTGACTCATGTTATTTTGGGTTCAATGTTGCGTGCATTCTTGAAATCTTGGTGGTCTTAATCTAATCTTGATGGTTAGTATTCATCTCAGCTACCAGCTACTGATATAATGATTTATTGAGTGGAATCTGCCTCTATGAGGCTGGGTTTCATCTTTTATTTAGTTAAATGCCTTTCTGCAAATAGTTTTGTTGTTTAGGTAAGTATATATGACACTCTACTAATATTTTGACACTCATAAATTAGCATCATGCTGTTTTAGTCCTCTTCAGTTGTCTGCCTACCGTTACTCTGCCAAGAATGAGTTGCTGAATGCTGATTTAGTTGAACTCCTATTATAGTGATCGATAGATAAATCAGAGAAGGGTTGTAGACCCTTTCTTTGATCATCATTTAATCCTGTTTGCAAAAGCTAAAGTGGAAACATTGCCATGCTGAATTCAAAGTTTCATATCTTTTCGACTGGGTTTTAGGTTAAAACTTGATATGTAGCTACTAGCATTTTAATCTCGTGTTTATGCTGTAGAGAGCATCATAGTTCTAGTCAGATCTTTCCTACTGAGCAGAGCACAGAATCTCGTGTTTGGAGTAGTAACATTTCAATCTCTGATTTCTGCAGTCTGAGGTGTTTGCTGTAGCATTCGCCGTTCTTGCAGCTGGTGCTGTGATCTTGACACTGAACGTACTTCTACTGGTACAAGTCTATTCGTTTCATCACAAACCTCTTTGCCTTTCTCTTCCTTATTTTCCCGGTTCTTAACCTCATAATTTCTCAGACTGCACAAACTGACTCAATTTGGTCAATCTTATCTTCAGGGAGGACACATAATTTTCTTCCAGAGCTTAAGTCTTCTCGGATACTGCCTATTCCCGCTGGACGTAGGCGCCATGATCTGCATGTTGATCGACAACATATTCGTGAAGCTAATAGTTGTCCCGGTAACCTTGGCTTGGAGCTCGTGGGCTGCATACCCTTTCATGAGCTCAGCAGTCAACCCGAGAAGGAAAGCCCTCGCACTCTACCCTGTCTTGCTAATGTACGTTTCTATCGGTTTCCTTATCATTGCCATTGATTAGCAGCACCGTTATATCTCAGGGATTTATCTGGTGGGTTGTAATTTTGACATTGTGGGTCTGAATCCTTTGATATTTTCTTATATGTGGTGATCTTTAGCCATTTTTACAACCCCTTTGGGGTGCTAAAAGCTCTTATGCGTTGTGTGATTTGATTTGATATTTGTGGTACAGTATGTACTCCACACTGTTATGTTATTCTACTGTGATAGGTTTTTTTTTCCCCTAGTTTGTTGTAACAAACGGAGAATTCTACTAATTCCATGAGTATTATTTTGTATTGGTGCACAAAAAACTTGCCATGTAGCCAGCGAGTTAAGACTTTGTGTCATCCTACAAGGCCAAATAGAGTTGGATTAAGAGGAGATTCACCTCTCAACTGTTTGCTAATTTTCACACAATAATAATAGATTACTTCTTTTTTTAATCATAGATTGCATATAGAGCTGGATTAAGCTTAGAGAAGACAATTTCATCCGCACCCGATGGGTACCCGCTTCACCCAACCCGAAAAAATGGGCAAAAACCCGAAAATAGACGGGTCGAAGTCGGGTTTTGGGTGATGCGGGTGATGGGTCGGGTCGGGTACGGGTGAAGGTCCATCCACCGATAACCCGACCCGTTAACCCGATTCATAACCCGACCCGATAACCCGATTTAAATTTTTATATGTACATTTCCTTGGTACCTTTTACTCATTAAATTAATTATGCTTTAACAATAAAATATATCTACTCCGTATTTTTAAGATTAAAATATGTGAAAATAATATCTATGAACCATATATATTTAGTATCATAATTTGTATGAAGTATAATTATAAATTAGATGAAAAATAATGAAGAAACTGTATCTCATATAAAAAGTGTGAAAGGTATAACTTCAATTTCTATTAAAATTATAAAGTCTTATATGATAATGACCATGATCGAAATACATGATAAAATTGTGACTTTGTACTATATTAAAAGCTTATGATAAGTAACTTGCAAATATCTTAGTATCGTACTAGAGTAGTATGTTTTATTATCTTCAACTAGCTTAGCTTAACACCAGTAAGATGTATGGATAACTATAGTAAATTTACTAAATATATTTGGTGAGAAAAAATATTATCTACAAGTTCGCTTATTTGAGCAAAAATTTAATTAAAATAATGTATAGAATATTATAAAAATGTTTATGTGTATGAATAATATGATCCAAAGTCTAAACTCTCAAAATAAATATTATAATATATAATATGTTCAACTAAATTTTTTATTATATAAGGTATAGGATTTAGGATTTAGGGTTTAGGGCTTAACCAATTAAGGTTTTATTGTAACTATACCACCCGAAACTTCACCCGGTCCACCCGATAATATAGCGTGGATCGGGTGTGGGTGATCTATGCTAACGGGTCGGGTCGGGTCAGGTTTGGGTTGGGAAAATTATCAAACGGGTCGGGTTTGGAAATGGATCATCCACCCAAAACCCGACCATTGCCATCTCTAATTAAGATATTGATATCGAAATCCTTGACTATTTTTTAAGCTCCTTTGTGTACCTAATTGGTAGAGCATCCCGTGTATTTAATTTTGGGCCTGCATGAAATTGGGTAATCAAGGATCAAAGTTTGTTCATTTGGGCCGAAGATCGTACTATATTGGACCAATATTATGGGTTTGGAAAATTAAGGCTAGAGACAAATCTCAATTAAATTATTCACCACTTCACCTATCTATGAAGTGATGGCAGTTGCTAATCTATTTTATTTTGTTATTATACCCAACTTTCTGTTTAAAATGCACCTGATATTGCATTATCTTTGTATGGCTATTCATTATATACAAAATTTTAATACAACATGATATACATGAATCATACAAAATATTGTTTTATCAAGTATAACCAATACACATCCTACCACAAAATAGCACACAATTTTCCTTTTCGACTTGCAATGCCCTGATGATATACATTTTTCCTTCTAGTTACAATTCAAAAAGAACTCGATAATAGTATACGGAGCATTTTGGATTCATCGAAGTTTAAGCGGGGAGGTTTTTTTAATTTACTCTTATGATCTATTATGACTTGCTCCGTTCAACTGATTGATACCAATCTACGTTTATCGTATGGCCCCGGTTCCGTCCCTAATCCCACTTGTCTCAATTTTACAACTATCATAGCTTCAGCATCTCCAATGGGAGAGACCCATATGGGTCTCTCACTAATAAAATAATATTATTTTTTTTATTTTGTTATAGTAGAGACTCAATGGGCCTCTAGTCCCTCCAATGGGAGAGACTCATTTGGGTCTCTCATATATTTTCTTTTACATTTAGTATTTAATATAAATTAATTTTATATCCTAAATAATGTTGAAATATTATTGTATTTTAAATAGTACTAATATAATACATACAATAGTAGAGACCCATTTAAGTTTTTAATTATACATGTACAAATTAAAAAAAAGTTAAATTCAACTTAAACATATAAAAATGGATGTCTATAGAGAGGTAATTTTATTTTATGTATTTTTAAAAAATAAAATTTGAAAAAAAATAATTTAATTAATACCAAAAATTCATTTATAGTTTAAGAAAAAAAGGATATAACCAATACCCAATGGAAGGTTGACATGTGTCCCATAGAGCAAGGGCTCTCAAGAGCTCTCAAGGGCTCTCCCAAGAGAGACGTCCCTCAACAATTTTGTGGATTTCTTTTCATTTTCTTTTTTTTATGGATTTTTTTGGGGTGAGAGACTCATGTAGAGGCCCCCATTGGAGATGCTCTTATGAGCTGAGACGCAAATATGTGCTTTTTGGTGGTCAGTTCTCTAAACATAAGCTCTCTATGAATCTTAATTTACACGGAGTAAATTTTGGTTAACAAAAGACGGCCGTACAAGTGTCCCTTAGATTTGGCCGTACAAAGAAAAAAAAGGAAAATTAAAAACAAAAAAAAGAGAGAGAGAAGAAAGTGAAAAAAGGAATAATAAAGGAGCATGGGCTACGAGAATGGAGCCAAGAATTTTTTGGCACAAAATATATGTTTGATATTGTTTTAAAGCTAAAAAGATGATTATTGTACAATTTGAATCTATAATATATTCATATTATAACTTTTTTATGATAAAAATTTACAAATGTATAAAACATATCAACTAGAATACTAATTTGATTTTTTTATATTTTTTCAAATTTTTTAATATATTTTTTATGAGTTAAATACTTAAGTGGTACATAGAAGGTTGCATTGTAAGGTGTAGAAGATCTTGATTCACGAGAATGCGCTGCTTCCCGCTACTGTGGCAGCTTCGTCTCCAAGACTCTCGGGCACGTTTCTGTCACGTGACTTTGGGCCACACCCTCCTTCCAAGCTCAAAACTTTGACTGCTTTTTTGGAATTCGTTGACCTCAAATCTCACCTTCCCATACGTAAATACATACCTCATAATGTGCCCAAAGTAATCTGTCCATTTTCCGTGAACTTACTTTCAACACACTACAAAAAGTACAGCATACTGTGACTTTTAAGGTGGTAAAGGCTTTATTGGTCACCGACAAGTTCGTGCTAATGGCTCGACACACCTTGCGAACAAGGTTGATACGAAACTTAACCCTAAAAACGAATTTTGTTCCAAAGCTTTATGTTGACCCGACACTCTTGCTCTTTGAATCATGCAACACGTCGAAAAAAGTTCACAATTATGTTCGATCTTGATAAAGTTCGATGGCCCGATAGTCGGTAGGTCGTGTCGGTAAATGGGTCTAACATATAAATCCAATAAGGTCCCAACTAAAAAACTTATGGTAATGGGTAGTTTAACTCCTTGGTTATAATGATAGTTTTTGTTATATTTACCGATATGAGATTCTCTAACTTATCTCCAAAACTATAAAGAGCCCAATGAAGAGAGAAAAATGGCATGTAAAACAGGGATCATAATATTGGGACCAATTATGCGACGAATTTGTACAAAGTTTCGCCGTAGTAGCTAATAGGGGGTGTGCATAGTTATGATAAGATTCGCATTGAAATGACATTTGTTTTAATTTTAGAAATAGGGCCATGGCAATCTCGTCGGCTCGATCACCTGACGGAAGCGGGGTCTTTGGCCCCTTGTCTTTGTCATGTGTATTGGAATTATATAGTATAGCCAAAGTTATTATGTCGGCCAGCTAGCTAGCTTCAAGTTTCAAGTTGCATTGTATGTGTTCGGATTGTTTAGGTTTTCTGCCTTTCATTTTACGCATACTTAAGCTAGCCTAGCCTTAACCTTCATGTTTTCAAGTTAATAAATACAATTAATTAGCTCTCTAAACTAACATTGGTCAGCTTTACCTTTGCAATGTTCTAGGACAATTTATGGCAGATTTAGCCTTTTGGTAAAATATTCGGCAACTAAGTTAAAAATATAATTAATTTATGAGGTTGGCTAGCTAATTATGTGGGTTTATGCATGCACGTACGTACGTGTACATTCTCATAGATTAGCGTGAACTAATATTTTAGGAAGTTTTTTGGTTTAGTTGATTTGGGGGTTATGTGTACACTCTCATTTGCCTTGCACATGCAAAATGGTCACTTGAATGGCAATTATTGCCGTCCATCAAACATTATGTTTATAGCTAATTATTGAGGAATCTTTTTTATAGGTATGCGTACTTTCGTGTTTATATGTGCAGAAAAAGGAATTAAGTTTGTTTTGCTGGCGTTTATATATGATTTTCTAAAGATCTCGATAGATTGAACAACACATTCAACTTTTGATCTCGATAGGAATTAAGTATGGATGATGAACTTTTGAACATTGTCACTTAATTAAGTTTTGGATCTTTCCCCGTGGAGATACTTAAGTTAGCTACTATAATACAGTATAAAACGGAATTTATGTCTTTGTTAAAACTTACATCACCTCGTCAATGTTGAAAAAAAATGTTATTTACGTCATGTAATCAATAATGATTATTGGAAGCTATATCTTTTAGGAAAGAATATATTTCTATCCTAATTGATTTATGTACATATATTGTATTATCTTGTTTAGCTTTTAGCCCAAGTCAAGATTGTATATATTGTATTTCCTTTGGAAATCAATTCAGTTGAGTTTTCACGGCAAACACATATTTCTCTTGCTTCTGTTTTGTTCATGGCATCGGAACAACCCTAAAATTCGATCCTTGGTTTCTCAAAAAAAATTCCTTCTTCCTTGTCTCGTTCTAAGTTACTTGAACGACGACCATGACCGATCCCGCCGCTGTCACCGCTGCAGCCATGAAGGCTTTAACGGATGCAACCGCTGCTGCAAACTCTACCCCGAAATGCAGAGCTCTCGATGTGACCTCCCCGTATTATTTACACCCTTCCGATCATACCGGCGTGAAGATTAGCCATGTCGTCTTGAAAGGTGAGAACTTTCAGGAATGGGAACAGGCCTTACGGAATGCTTTTCGAGCAAGGCGTAAACTTTCCTTCATTGATGGAAAGATCGAAAAGCCTGTTGAAGGTACCGACGCTTTTGAAGACTGGTGTAGTGTTAACTCCATGATGGTGGGGTGGATACTTCAATCGATCGATCCGACCTTGCGTTCATCCCTGCCCTACTCCGACTCTGTGAAGGTGTTATGGGACAACATTCAGCAGCGTTTTTCCATGGGCAATGCCCCTCGTATCTACAAATTGAAGACTGATATTGCCCGTTGTCAACAAGATGGACAATCGGTGGCTACCTATTATGGACGACTTCAACTTCTAACCGAGGAATTGTCCAAGTACTCTACTGCAGTTGGGTGTTCTTGTTGCAAGTGCGCCTGGCGTGACAGGCTTCAAACTGAACGTGATGAAGCCATGGTTCATCAGTTCTTGATGGGTCTTGATGACGCAAAGTACGGGACTCTTCGCTCTAATATTTTGGCGCAAGACCCATTACCAAACTTTAACAGAGTATATTCTCTTGCTGTTCAAGAGGAGGTTCACATCTCCATGTCTGCTGAACGTGCAACCAGATCTGATGCCGTTGCACTTGCAGCCCGAGGTCGCTCTTCCTCTTCATCTCGTCCTCCGCCTCGATCTGATTCATCCCGCCCCAATCCTAATGCTAACAAGCAATGCACACATTATGGTAGGCCGGGGCATGACATCACTTCTTGCTTTAAAATTATTGGCTTCCCGGATTGGTGGGAGGAGGCTCGTCAAAAACGCAAGTCTGAAACTTCATCTGGTGTTGAATCTGGTCGTGGGGCTGCTACATCTGACTCCTCTGCTGCTGGCCAAAATCGCTCATCATCAGCACCTGTTGGTCTTGCAAACGCTGCATCAGTGGCCTCTTCTCCTCCTTTTGCGCCTTCTTTCACTGCTCAGGACAAGCATTCTCTCGTTCTTGGAGTTTCAGACCTTGACTGGCAACGTATGATTGAGATGATTCAACAATTTAAGGGCTCTGCTGAGGACAAGTTGATGGGTAAGCTGGCGGGTACATGGATACTCGACTCTGGCGCCTCGTATCACATGACAGGCCGAAAAGATTTTCTTTCTAATTTACATACAGTTTCTCCATCTACTATATTATTGCCTGATAATTCTAAATCTGTTGCTACTCAAGCTGGAACTGTTACATTTGGTGATACTCTGACCATTGAGAACGTGTTATATGTTCCAAATTTCCACTGCAATTTGATATCTCTGGGCACTCTGATCTCTGATTTGCATCTCATTGTTACCTTGACTGATAAGTTGTGTGTGATTCAGGACCGCACTTCGAGGACGGTGATTGGACTCGGTGAAGCAAGAAAGGGGGTCTACTGGCTCAACTCGGGTCGTGGAGTCGCTTATGCAGCCTCAGTTTCAATTTCGCCTGACTTAATGCACAGATGCCTTGGTCATCCCGCCTATCAGTCAATTTTGCATCTTCCATGTGTTTCTTCTATTAAGCATCATTCTGTTGAACCTTGTTCTGTTTGTCTTCAATCTAAGCAAACTCGAGACAGTTTTCAGTTAAGTTCTAATAAAGCGGATGATCTTTTTGAGCTCATACATGTCGATGTTTGGGGACCTTATAGTGTTCCGTCTACTTGTGGTGCTGTTTATTTTCTTACTGTGGTTGATGACTACTCTCGTTTTGTGTGGGTATTTTTGATGGCTCATAAAAGCGAAGTGCCTCGCTTAATTCAAAATTTCTTTGCTTATGCTCAAACACAATTTCAGAAACAGATTAAGCGTTTCAGGGCAAACAATGGCACCGAATTCCTTCCTTTGAGGACGTTTTTCTCTTCTACTGGTGTCGTGTTTGAGACGTCATGTGTGGCAACTCCTCAACAAAACGGTCGTGTAGAAAGAAAACACCGTCACTTGTTGAATGTTGCTCGGGCTCTTCGCTTCCAAGCATCATTACCAATTCGCTTTTGGGGAGAATGTGTTCTTACGGCAGCATATCTTATCAATCGTACTCCTTCTAAGGTGCTCTCTTCCAAAACTCCTTTTGAGATATTATTCGGAAAAACACCATCTTATGATCACATGCGCATTTTTGGGTGTTCATGTTTTGCATCAAAGCTGCCTAAACCCAAGGACAAATTTGATTCTCGCAGTAGACGTTGCGTTTTCTTGGGATATTTCTACGGGAAAAAGGCATGGAAGCTATATGATCTTGATACGGGATCAACTCTTTGAGTCACGTGATGTGGTCTTTGATGAAGACTCTTTTCCATTTAAATCATCTAGTTCTGTTGGACAGCCTACTGCTGACTTTGTGAGTCCATTGGATGCTCATTCATCTGTATATGATTCTTTACCCACTTCTAGCTTGCCAGCCGACGACAGGGGGAGTTTTGATCATGTACAAACTGTTGCAAATCCAGTCGATGCACCAATACAACAGCAGCCTGCGGCTATCCTTCCGACACCCCGTCGTAGCGATCGCCAGCGGCAACCTTCCTCTAAACTCCGCGACTTCATATGTATCACGACCCGATGCGCTGACCCCCCCTTGGCTGATTCCTTGCATAGTCCAACACCATCCTCAGGTACATCTTATCCCTTAACTGATTTTGTTGATTGCCATAATTTTTCTAAGCCCCATGTGGAGTTTCTAGCAGCCGTGACAGCTTCTGTTGAGCCTCGATCATATGCTGAGGCTGCCCGTTTTTCAGATTGGCGTGATGCTATGCGTGTTGAGCTTGATGCTTTGGATAGAAATAACACGTGGACTCTCGAATCTCTTCCTGATGGCAAGAAACCCATTGGTTGTAAATGGGTATTTCGCATCAAGTATAAGTCAGATGGCACCATTGAACGGCATAAAGCTCGTTTAGTCGTTCTTGGCAATAAGCAGGTTGAAGGTATTGATTTTAATGAGACATTTGCCCCAGTTGCCAAGATGACTTCGGTTCGAGTGTTCTTATCTGTTGCTGCAATTCGAGGATGGTCTCTTCATCAAATGGATGTTCATAATGCGTTCTTACATGGCGATCTTGATGAAGAGGTATACATGACACCACCTCCTGGTTTCACATCTCCTTCGGGAAAAGTTTGTAAGCTGCAGAAATCACTATATGGTCTCCGTCAAGCACCTAGAAACTGGTTTGCCAAACTCGCTTCTGCCCTTGTTAAATTTGGATTCAAGCAGTCCTATGCCGATTACTCATTATTTTCCTTTCGTCGTCATAACACTATTTTGCATGTTCTAGTGTATGTCGATGACTTGATTATCGCAGGTAATGACTCTTCAGAGATCTCTCGGTTCAAGTTATATTTGAGCTCTTGCTTTCATATGAAAGATCTTGGACCTCTAAAATACTTTCTAGGCCTTGAGGTTGCACAAGGACAAGATGGTATTTATCTCTTTCAACGCAAATATGCGTTGGAAATTCTCTCTGAAGCCGGCCTCTTGGGGGCTAAACCGGCGGCTTTTCCTCTCCAGCAGAACCATGATCTTAGTCTTGCCTCAGGTCCGGATTTTCCTCATCCAGATCGTTATAGGCGTCTTATCGGTCGCCTCATCTACTTGACGATTACTCGTCCGGAATTGTCATATTCTATTCATATTTTGTCACAATTCATGCAAACTCCTAAGGATGCTCATTGGCAAGCTACTTTGCGGGTTCTTCATTATATTAAAGGGCATCCGGGTCAAGGCCTCTTCCTCTCTCGTGATAGCTCATTACAGTTGACTGCATATTGTGACTCTGATTGGGCTGCTTGTCCCACTACCCGTCGCTCACTTACAGGCTATTACGTTTCTCTAGGTCATTCTCCTGTCTCATGGAAAACCAAGAAACAAGTCACCGTTTCCCGTTCTTAACCGCTGAGGCTGAATATCGCTCTATGGCATATGCAGCTTGTGAACTTCTATGGCTTAAGGCTTTTCTCCGGGATCTTGGTCACTTACATTCGTCTCCTATGCGTCTCATTTGTGATAGTCAGGCCGCTCTTCATATTGCTGCCAATCCCGGCCCGTATTTCATGAGCGAACTAAACATATTGAGATTGATTGTCATTTTGTGCGAGACTTAATTCAATCCGGATGTCTTACCACAGCTTATGAGACTTAATTGATTTTATGTACATATATTGTATTATCTTGTTTAGCTTTTAGCCCAAGTCAAGATTGTATATATTGTATTTCCTTTGGAAATCAATTCAGTTGAGTTTTCACGGCAAACACATATTTCTCTTGCTTCTGTTTTGTTCAATGATCTTATCAAATTTTTGATAGGTTAATTTATTTTTCTAGTATAAACCAATAATATACTACAATATTTGTGGGGCATAAGTTTTAAAAAGTCATTACAACAATTAAAGTCAAATTAGAATATGGGGTTTCTTTATAATGCTATTACACAAACCCTAATTTCCCATAAAAGTATAACAACACATTTAAGCATGTCCAATTTCTAGTTCTAACATCAAAATGATATTTTTTTGAAAAGGTAAAAAATCCAATATCTAATTAATGTATTGAAATTTGAAAGACTATTACAACCGAGAGGCTAATAGAGACACAAAAAGTACACAAATAAACAACATGGATAAAAAAATTACATAAAAAGCCACAATAATCAAGATGACATTCTCGTAGAAAAATAACAGACAACTAAAAATTAACGAAATTGAGCACTCGATCATTAGTTTACATGATCAAGTCTCGGGTTTGAGACTTCAGGACGGCGGTTCACCCTCTTCTCTTTAGATCCGATTAGTAATGAGATCTGATCCTTAGTAGATGGTCTAAATAAGCCCAAACAATATACTTACGGCAATCTTAATCTCTTACTCTGAAAAAACAAATCACGAAGTAAGAAAATGATTTTTTCCATGGTACAAACTTAAAGTTAGTGGTCTTCCGTTTTTCCATGTCCCCATGGGAAAATTCACAGCCACACAGGTCATAACCCAAACCTATCACAATTGCACCATTAAAAATTAGCCACTTCAGAGCAAAAAATGTACGTCTTCAAAAGCTAGGTAAACTATATGAATACTTTCTGACCCAAAAAAAATATACATGAATAAGCTGCCGGTGTACATATTCCAAGTGAATAATACCACTCTTTTGTCCATTTCACCTAACCATGGTTAGTTAAGCCTTAACCAGAGTTAGCTTGGCCTTCTTTATATGCTGCCAAACCACCCAACACAACTTCTCATGTCTACTGAACACCCTACAACAAGTCTCAAGTCTCAAGTCTCAACCCAAACACAAAACATGATCGGAAAATCACAACACAACGCCCTCAATCCAACGGTCTACACTTCTCCATGGGACTCCTACAAAGATCCAACGGCCGAGATCTTCTCCTCGGCCGTTACTAACGGTAACGGCAGCCCGACCCGTTACCTCCTCTCCAACTACGACGCCCTACTAACCGCCCTGAGCCGTTACCTCCCGTCAAACGGGCCCGAAACCGACTTAACCGAGCCAGACGGCGACAGCGACGATTTCCGGATGTACGAGTTCAAGGTGCGTATGTGCACGCGCGCCAAGGCCCATGATTGGACCGAGTGCCCGTTCGCCCACCCCGGCGAGAAGGCCCGACGCCGCGACCCGCGCCGGTTCCCGTACTCGGGCACGGCGTGCACCGACTTCCGTAAGGGAGGCTGCCGCCGCGGCGACGCCTGCGACTTCGCCCACGGCGTCTTCGAGTGCTGGCTCCACCCGACCCGGTACCGAACCCAGGCATGCAAGGACGGAGCGAGCTGCACGCGCCGGGTTTGCTTCTTTGCTCACGCGCCGGGCCAGCTTCGGGTCGGGTCGGGCCAGCCAAGCCCGGCCAGTATCCGGTCCGGATCCGGGTCCGGGTCGCCTGATCCTTTCGAGGACTCCCCGCCCGTGACGCCCAAGCCCCTGATCCGGGCTTACGGGTCGGGTACGGGTACGGGTGCTACGGTGGGTGACTTGGCGGGTGCGCTGAGGAATTTCCAGCTGAGTAAAGTGAAGTCTATGCCCACGGGTTCGGGGAATTGGAACGGTCAGATGGGTTTGGGTTCGCCCCGGTTTGGTCGAACCGGATTTTATAGTCTGCCGACAACTCCGACGGCAAACCAACTAGAGGCGGTTGTGGAGAGGCCGGCGGAGTGCTCCGGGCGGGAGCTAAGGTTGAGGATGTGGGAGAAGCTGAGTGGAGAGAACCGGGTTGATTTGGCTGAACCGGTGGACTCCAGCCCGGGTGGACCGGGTCCGGATATTGGGTGGGTTTCTGAGCTTGTGAAGTAAACCGGTTTCCGGAAATATTACCGGTTTGCTTTTATTTTCTTTCTATACGTACGGCGCGCGCATCTCGTTAATTCTGTTGGATCGTATCTGGATTTTCTTTTTCTTTATTTTAATGGGGGGTTGGATTTGCATGGCTTAATGCCCTAATAGATTATGTAATCGATCTGACCATTTAAAGTTGAATTTTCAAAAGGGTAGGGGGAGTTTTTTTTTCTTGAGAAAGTATGTGGGAAGGATATGAAGAATTGGTGTATTCTGTAAATATTTGTTCTTATCTAAAGGGTTAAAAATAAATGTTGGAAGAATGTAAGGGATGGTTGAAATTAGGGCTAGTTAAGCACTAATGGAGATGGAAAAGAGAGAAGATGGAGGTAATGCAAGTATTAAGATGTTAAGTACTCAATATCAAGAAGTTGATGTGTGCCCCTTTGATCCGTTCATTAATCATACATATGTGTATATCAGTTTGCCCGATTACTGAGTTCTTTGATCTTTTGATTCATCGAATTGTCTCTCCTCAAGATTAAAAAAGCCATGTGTAACAAATGTAAGTTTGTGTCATCGTCATATTAATCTTTGGGATTGTTTAGAATCAATATATATAGTTCCTTTTCATTATATCGATCCATTGCTATGAGTTTTGTTTTTGTCTAGAAACATTTACAATATTACAGTGGAGAAGGAGATCGAACCAATGACCTAGTTGAATAGTTTTACTTACAACACAATAGAACTTCATATGAAACTAATCCCAATAACTCGATCTTTTTTTTAATCAGAAAACGGGCTAAAATCTTGCGAGGTTTTATTTATTGGAATTAAAGAGAGTTCATATGCTCAAAGTGAGCTACATTATCATGCAAAATTAACCGATAACTCGCTCTATCAATCAATTAATTGATCGAAATGTGTCTATTTGTTTACAATATACTTACATCAATAAGGAAGTAATATTCGATCGGGAATTTCTTCATTAGTAGAAAACTTAGGGTTAAAAAGGGGAAGCGTAAATATTACATGAAAAGAGACAGTGGATTCTTTCCTCATAAAGAGGGACAACATCACAACAATGCAAGAGTTTGGAGGTAAGAATATAGAAGATTTTTGTTTTGCTTTTCTTTTTGTGAACCCTTTTTTTTATGCTAACTATGATGAAAACAATAATGGCTACTCTATCTTGTAAATCCAGAGAATTCCAGTCTTGGTTGGGTCCCTTCATAAATGGCATGCCACATGTTGTGTCATGGCTTCCTCCATGTTTACTTCCTCTTTTTGGTGCACTATGATGAAAAAGTTCATAACTATTATGATTAAGATTGTCAGTAGTTCATTAACATGCAAATTTTATCGTACAGAAAAATACCACTTGGATCTAGGGTTAAAAATTGGCCGTGGATAATCATCCGATCTGAAAAAACCCAACTCGAATATGGTGAAAAGCTAGGGAAAAATGGGTGATGGATCGACTAAGTGACGCGTTGAGTACGATAAGATGTGTGATCTATCACCCATCACTCGATCCATCCATCATTTGTTCGGACGGCTTAATTAAGTGATGAAATGGCTCCACCTATCTACGACCCGGTTCATTTTGAATCCACTTGAGCCAAACGTAGGGTTTTGCCCCATATATATAAATATATAATGGATTGTAAATCAAGAAGTTTAAGCATATTATTGGATCAAGCTATTTGAACTGAGAGATGTCTTACCAACTCTACATAAAGTTGCATAATTAAAAGAACCAACCCCTTGTTATGGCACATTGGCACATATAAAGTTTATAGCATGAAACCAATTTTTTTTTACATAAACCCATAAATTGATGGGTTATGGGTGTAGTGTGTGTACCCGGCAATATGAAGTCACCATCAACTTTGCAAGTGGTAAAATGAGAGCCGAGAAAGTCTCCATCAAAAGCCCATACGGCCATACCCTTATAAATACATGAATTAATTATAATATGGGTCCACATTATAATAATGCTAACCATTTTTTTCTTCTAGGAAGAAGTTAAGAAAGTAATTAACCAATGGGTAATTGGGTTTTGCATCGATCATGAGAGTGTGACATGCATAAATTGACTAACCAAGCCAATTAAGTTGTGTTTACTTGATTGATTGCACTAGCTATGTATGATTACATTATCAACGTACTATAATTGAACTAAATTTCTATGATATCTTTGCATATGTGATGTTTTTTTTAATGCTACATCATATATATTAGGCTAGCATTCTAGATGTGATAAGAGGAAAATTGACTTTTTGAGCGTCTAGTCTTTTTCATTTGAAAACTACAAGAAATAGACGCAAATTTCCTAGGATATTAAAACCATAAATAAGTTATTTTATTTTTTTAAATTAATTCAAAGTAAATGGGTTACACACCGGTGTAGATAGGAATGGATTTTTTTTTGCCTAAAAATTTTGGGGTGAGGGATGGCATCATAGTCTAATGACTAGGAAGATCCAGGGACTCAAGTACTAAACAAGCTCTTACAAGGGGATTTATATCTGTCTTACCTCAAGGAGACTAGTAGATAGAAATGGATAATTGAAGGGTTAATCAGTTTCCTTATGCGTTCATTAGTCTATTCAAGTGCATCCAAGGTCCACTGGGACTCACATGCTTAGTGTAATATATTCAAATGTTATTTGAGAATTATGACTTAAGTGCCATAAATAACATTAGACGTATAAGATGTGGAAAAAAAAATGTTAAACATGAGCCATACTCTTAAACGAAATATATGTTTACGTCGTAACAAGATCGAATGAAAACAATAAAGTAAAGAACGACAGAGAGATTCACGCTGTAACAAGATCGGATAAACGGTGATTCACTATACCTTTGATCAAAGGATTTTTCTATCATGTTCCTTAAGGGCACACTATAAGAGGCTAATAATAGAAATATTTTGTAAATCTTAATTTTTTATTTAATTTTTTTTTTGTAACGGATTCACTATTCTTTTTTAGGGTTTTAATTTCTATTTTTGATATGCTTATCATGTGTCCTTATGACTCATAATAGAAAAACCATTGATCAAAACAAATAAACAAAAGTCAGGACAATTTAGCCCGTTTTAAGAATAGTTACCAAATGTATATTTGGGCTTACTTCTAAGACTAATCGAAGTATATTTGGGCCCAAGTTTAGCTTGCCGTTTAAAAAGTAACAAGTGTTTCTCAAACTGTCATTTGATTTTTTTTTTATTTTTTTTGTCAAGCTCAAACTGTCATTTGTTAGGTTAGCATAGGTGCAAGCAATGTTAAAAAAGACGCTAGACAACTTCTAGGTGGAGAGGGGTCGATCTCCTAGCACTTAAGCGGCCTAAATAGTTGCCTAGGCAGTCCAGATAGGTACCTAAGCATTGTATAAGCAAGTTAAAAGGTTAGACGGAGGGACGGCCTAACGCCTAAACGGGGACTAGAAGAAAGACTATCTTACACGATTGTATTATACTTTCTTTGCATTGCCTCATAAGTCATAATCACTTGCACAAAAAAACAAAAAACTCCTAATTACATCCCAACTTCACCATGGTATATCTTAAAGTGCCAACTCTGCTTGCAGCGCTACAAGCTCGTCCTCCTCGCCTTCCGCAAGTCGTGGAAGACGACGAGACGACTCTTCGCCAGCTGGCACATGCACCGCTCGTGCCGGAGTCACAGGTGTCTTACTCACAGGATGAAGAACCTCTTTCTCCTCCAAATCTGCATCTTCTAATCCTTCAAGCTCAGCTTCAAGTTCGTCCTGTTATAAAAAAAAGTGACACAACAATGTTAACCGTTCTTGCAATATGTATGTAAATATGTTACTATGATAAGGTAAAGAAAGGTAAATCAAATTTACCTCATCAAAATCAGCAGCTGCACCAATTGGAGTTGATATTATTTCTTGAATCTGTCTCATCTTCTCTGCTTGTTCGTTGATTTCCGTCGTCGTTTTCTCGATATCATTGATCTTCCTGCAAAATTTGTACGATCATTCTTAGATAATTTTATTTTCGTGACGATTCAAACATGTTCTTAGCATCAATAAATACTTACATTTCTTTCTGGACTGCCCTCATTGTAGAAGCTCCAGTTCTTAAGGCCGCCACAGTTTCAAAGCTGATTTCTGCACCTTCTAATAGCATCATCTATAATTTTAAAACACATATACACATTTATATTTTATAAAAAAAACGACCCAGATAAAAATACAAAATAAAAAAATTACCCAAAAGTTTTTACTTACTTGCTCATGAATCCGCAACTTGAAATTTCCTAACTTCTCAATTTCTTGTTCATATAGTTTCTTTTTCTTTAGACATTGGATTGCCTCTGCATTAAAAAAAATCCAAAACTTCAGAATGATTAATTAAAACTTTGAGATCATAGGTTATATATGATCTGAACATCTTATGCATACAAGGAAATTAAACAGTGAAAAAAAAAATTAATCCCAAACGAACCTCTTTTGTTTTTTGCTCTTGTTAAGGACTTGGCCTTTTCAATCTCAGTTGCAACCTTCTTCTCAAATACTCTCTCTTTCTTCTCCAAGAATTCCAATTTCTACCAAAAAAATGAAACCAAATTAAAAAAAACCTATAAACTAATTGGAGTTTTCAAGAATGAAAACCCTCAAAAACGTAATGGTAACAAAAATATATAGTGCCCTTACCTCAGTTAATTTGTCGAGGGCTGGTAAAGGTGCAACGGTTTTCTCTTTTTTATGCTTTCTAAAGATCTTGGAAAACATCTTCTAATGATCCTGAGGAAGTGACTGAAAACTTAATCAAGTTCTTGTAATCAATCGTGTTGTTTAGCAGAGAAGAACCCAGAATGCGAGGCCAGGGCAAGAGGGGAGAACTTGTTTTTGTAGTTTCTTACAAGGGTATTATTAGAATAGTTTTTCTATCTTTTGTATAGTACAAGATATATAGAGTATCAATATATGCATGTAGAAAGATATGTTTTTTGCAATATGTGGGTACGAAATTGTTTTAGATACAGTTTTTTTTATAAGATAGTATATTATCCAAGTCATAATAAATTGATTTAGGAAATTTTTAATTTTAATTAGTTTGTTTTTGTATTTCTTGTCCAATGAATAATTATTAAGGATATTAGTTTTTGTATTTTTTAAATTGATTTACTATTTTTTGGTCGAATAATTCATAGACTATCTTTTTTTTGGTCGAATATAATTCATAGACTATCTAGATATACGGTACGTGTCACGGGATTCAAAACACTTCTTCTAGCGTATATCATGTTAAATTATGGCTGCGAATGGGAAATGGTTACAACAATGCAATGAGCGAGAGAATTAACCCCTTCATAGCACAATCTATTGGGCGACATAACGGAAATTTGTAGCACAATATTACGACGACAAAAGTCCGTTACTGTGGCACAATATAATGGGCGGCACAATTAACATTTGTAGCACAATACTCCGGCGACAGATCCTTGATGTTGTAGCCCAAACACATGGGCGACACAACTGCAATTTGTAGTGTAATGTAATGGGCAACATAAATACACATTTGTCGCCCAAAACATATGCTACATAACATAACATTTGTCGTCAAAAATATTTTTGGGCGACACAGAAGCTTTTAGCCACCGTAACCCAGAGGCGACACACTTTCGGCAACATCCTCGCGACACAACTTTTTGTGTCGCCCTTAACTTTGGGCGACATAAAAGTCACTTTGGGCGACAAAATTATGTGTCGCCCAAAGCCGTTTTTCTTGTAGTGACACTAAATGACTCAATTGATAAGCTCTAATTTTCTTAATGTGCACGTATGTTCGAATAAAGTTCATACATAAAGAAAGATTGATTTCAATCACTTGTGCCAACATTCTACAGAAACCTAGTGGAAATTATGCTTACTATTAACTATTTTCGATTGCCGACATTGTCGTTCATGATGAGATTGGTCAAATTGAGGACATTTGACTTTTAAGGCTTAATCATTTGACCAGGTGTGCTAAAGATTCCTACTATTAGTTTCTCAAGTTCACCCAAGCTCTAGTTAACCATTCACATATATCCATACATGTACAATCTCACAACTAATTAACTAATAGTCATATAGGGACTGTTTTGATACACCCAAAAACTCTTGATCAACTAAAGTGCCAACTCTGCTCGCAAGGCTGCAATTTCGTCCTCATCGGTCTTCGCGATTCGTGGAAAACGACGATTGCCAGCTGGCGCATACAGCGGTGGCGCTGGTGGCTGAGGAAGCTGCTCCTTCAACTCCGCAACGTCTAGCTCTTCAAGTTCAGCTTCAAGCTCATCCTAATCAAAAACCAATAACATTATATTATAATATATATTAAGAGTTTTTTACTATATAAATATAGTTTTAGCATTAGATAAGTTATATTCAATGCAATTACCTCATCAAAACCAGCTCCTGTACCAATTGGAGTTGTTAATGTATCTTGAATCTGTTTCACGTTCCCCATTTGATGATTAATCTCTGCCATTATTTTGCCCACATCCTTAATCTTCCTGCAGAATCACAAAAACAACATCCTTGTTAAATTGTGACAAAACTTTTAGTTAGGGATAGAAATCGATTCTACATTTAGTAGAATTAACTTACTTTTCTTTCTGAATGGACTTCATTTTAGATGCTCCAATGCTTAAGGCCTCCAAAGTTTCAAAAGTAGCCTTTCCACCTTCTAATATTATCATCTGGATTGTAACGTACACACATATATTTATATACTTTCATGACTAAATTGAACCACAAGTAAATAAATAAATAAATAAAATTGACCCATAATTTTTACTTGCTCATGAATCCGCATTTGGAGATTTTCTAGCTTCTCAATTTCTACTTCATATAGCTTCTTCATCCTCAGACATTGCATTGCCCCTGCATGCAGATTTTCTCTAAAATTTTCAGAACAATTAAAACCCACAAACAAAATTAATTAAATTGTAAGAAAATTAATCCCAAACTAACCTCTTTTGTTCGTTGCTTTAAATCCCTTGGCCTTTTGAACCTCATCAGCAACCTTCTTCACAAAAAGTCCCTCTTTCTTCTTTAGAATGTCTAATTCCTACCCAAAAACACAAAACCAAACAATTTTTTGTGTTTTTTTTTTTTGATAATTTGAACTCATAAGACTAACACTAAAAGTTCAAATTACTGTTCGTTTTTACCTCGTTTAATCTGTCGAGGGTTGATACAAGGATGTCCTGTTTTTCAACCTTACCAAAACACATGCAAAACATCTTCGATTTTTCTCTGAAAACTTCAGAGAATAATTACAAGTTACGAAAACTAAAACTTGGGTTTTAGAAACCGATTGAATTTGAATAGAGAGAAACCCTAAGGATCGATTTCTGATAGAGAATTTAACTAATTAGGATTCTCTCTATTCAAATTGAAATTCTCTATCATACATCTTCGATTTTTTATTTTTTTTTTGTAGTTTCTTAGTTGGGTTTTTATTTAAAATAAGATAGAGGATTTTTTTTTGTCGAAATAAGATAAGAGTATTTTCGTATTCATCTAGAAAGATAAGTTCTTGCGGTATGAATTAGATGAGTTATTAAAATCAAGATGTTTACTACGTGATATCTATACTTTTATAGTGTCTATACTATAAAACGGAGACAAAGTCTTCACAGAAAATTAAACCACGTGTCATATCTTTAATAAAATAATCATCCGGGCGGGCCCTTGCATATATAGAAAAACACTAATCACAATATAAAGATAAATATATATGATTTGATAAAAATAATCAGCTGGATCTCCTCTATATAAATTAGGTAGTTAGAATCTCATATAATCTTATCCCGTAAAAATTACCAAAAATTATGAATTATATTTACCAAGAATTAGTTGTAATCTTCTGATAAATATTATTATTTAATAAAACATGATATTTATCGTAAAGTATTTTTTGAACAAATCCAACTTATTTATATTATGAGTTGATTTACTATTGGTAAAAAAACACTAATCATAATACGAATATACATATATATGATCCTATATTTTTAAAATGATCATTGATGTTACATATCTAATTAAATTGGGTTTATAATCGCAAAAGTTATAATGTTTTATTAAATTCTAATTCTCTATCTAAGTAGTTGTCCACTTGTCCAAATCGATCTTATTTAGAAATCTTACCTACTAGTAAACTTGGAACATTTGGCATTAATTGCCAATTCAATTACTTTCCTTCCTATGCTATAGTATATATGTATTCATGTATCTATATCTAATTAAATTGTATTATATTCAATCTAATATGATATTATTATTATTAGTTTATTCTATAGTATTTATTATTATTGTTGTTGTTGTTACTTCATGTTATATATTATCTCAATAAATTTAATACTTGATAATGTATGTATAATATAATTTATCTTATTAAATTCATTTTCGATTAAAGTTGTATTATTAATTAAATTATCATTAGTAAATGTATTATGTTACTCTTATTGATAAGTACGTAGATATATATTAAATATTATCTTATTCAATAAATATTTTTATTAAATGATGCGGCCTACAAATTGAAAGATTTTATTTACGTATTTTATAATATTCATTTTCTTATATAAGTATAGACTATATATGTTATTGAATTATATTATATTTGTATGTATTATAAAATTAATTTTATGGCAATTAGTTCCATCATAATGATTTATATCTCACTTTTTCTTATTATAAGTTAAATGTTATATCATAAAATAAAATTAAAATTCTTTTGACAATTTAATTAGTAAGTTAGTTTTTGAATTTTTCAATGTATGTATTATAACTTTATAACTAAACACTTATAGATTAAGGGTATAATTTTTTTATATTCAAAGATTTATAATCTTATTAATAGAATAAATACGATAATAATGTCAATTCAATTGTTTAACCAAGACAATATATTGTTTAAATATAAAAAATAATTGAAATCATAGATATAAACAACGTATACAAAGCTAACAAAATAATACTAAATATTCGTCCCGAGCAACGCCGGGAGTAGATGTCTAGTTATGAGTATATATGATTTGTCGGACAATGATAAAGATAATACTGTAGTGAATTTAATTATTTAGTTTAATTTTATTAGATAATGTGTCGTGTATTTATTTATTTTTAAATTTAACTAATCATGCTACTTATAGATGTACAATCTATATTAAGAAGAAAGTAATAAATAATCTGCACTAAAAAAAACAATTTAATAATAATAATTGAAAAAATGAAGAGAAAATAGGAAGAAAACCAGAAGAAATGGGAGGAACCAGGAGAGTTGGATCCAAAAGAGGAATAATGTCGACAATGAAGAAACTGGCGAGAAAATTCAAGAAATCTTCCGGCGAATTCGAATCCGACGACGACGAAAAGTACTCTTTGCCTACTTCAGATGATACTCGCCCAATCGATACTCATGGTTCTGTTCAACAATTTTTTGCAAATTAGGGTTCTTTCTTTCCCCTTTTGCATCTTACGGTCTGTTTCTTTTTGGTGATTTGAAATGCGTGTTCTTTGTTGTTTGATTTTGCAGAGCAAGAAGAAATTGTGCGATCGCTTGAATCGATTAATGATCGCCAGAGTCGAACATGGAGGGTAGGGGTGAATATAGGATTTTTTTTTTCAAATGTTGGTCACTCAATTGGGGGAGAAAGATTTTTGTTGTTCTGATATTTGATTTATGTTTATTGTAGGGTGTGTTTGCTGGTTTAGTATGTTGTTTTGTGATTTTCCTTCTCTACTCCATATTTGAGCAGAATTCAAATCCATGGGAATTGGTAAGTTGCACTTTCTTTCCATTTTCTTCTTCCTCCAAATAAAGAACACTGTTTCAACTTTCTTTGTCAATTTACAAGCTATATCATCTAGGATGAGAAAAAAACCTAGGTTTGTGTTGGCATGTTTATTGAGCTTCAGAAAGTCTGTCCAATATGTGAGGAGGGATTTGATTTTTCTTCTGTCCAAATAAAGATTGAAAGTTTTGCTGTCTTTGAACTGTTTTATCTAATTGAACTTCCATGGTGGTAGATTTCTTCTGTTGTCCTTGAGGCTTTGACATTCTTTATTGCAATTGCATACATATTATATGTATATACACTAACAGCAACCACCCTTTCAACAGCGCTATCATGCTTATTTCATGGAGTTCATTGATTCAAAGACGGTCATCCTCGCAGGTCTAATTTCATTTGTATATTGACAATCTTTCCAGTTTCTCATGATGTTTTCTTATAGCATTTTTCTGCACTGTGAACCCTCCATTTGGATGTTAAACATCCTGTTTCTCATGTAGAAGAACCTTCTATTCTCTACTCGTTAGGGAAGGTTGTTACTGAATTAAAATCTACAACACAATCTAGTGTTAGAGTGAAAGTATCTCAACTTGTTATATCTGGTGCTCTAAGGTATAGGACCATTGTTTATTATCAGTAATTTTTCGCTCTTTCTGGGCATAGCTTCCTTTAGCTTTTCCGCTAGCCCAACTCGATTGATGTGTTGTTATATGGCTTGATTGAATCACATCTCTAGCTACAAGACAAGTCTTTGCCTTCTTGGACTTCCTTAGTTATCATGCCAACTTGAAGAATGTCTTCTTGAGATCAAATGTGTTGTGTTTTCTTGTCAAACAGATTGGTTTGCCATCTTTTCATGTTTGCTGGCCACAGTAGGACTCGTTCACAGCTCACCTCACCGAAAGCGTTGGATGTGGTACTCTTGCTTCACTGGCAGTCTAATTGCAATCTTCTGGTTAAACTACATGATAAGGTAATTCAGATGTTTCTGCTTTAAGTTTATACATCTTCTATGATTGTTTTCGGGGATTTGATGGTACTGTTGATACTATTTGGATTTGGTGGATGATTCAGCTCTATGCCCTCCACACCTTTGATGATGCATTCACCTTAATTCACTGTGTTTGCTTATGCATTGCAATTCGTAAACCAAATGACTCGATCATAATCCATTTGGTATTTGTAGGATGCCGAGGTTTAGATGGGATGTAATTTGGCTTCCATTTGGCCCCTTGAGGTATATATCTTTAATGCATATTGTAATCTCACTTAACATCAATGAATCTCACCAACCCATGAATGTGTTGCCACTACAGCGCTTCTTTAATCTGTCTCTACGTCGATCATCTTCTCAAGAAGTCATCAGAGGAAGTGAAAAAGCTTCGAAGTTACATGTATGCCTACAAGGCAAACTGAAGATGCCAGCTGGATTTTTGGCCCTGGCTTAATAGATGTAGAGCGATCTGTCGAGTCAGGGTCCAGGGGCGCCTTCGTCCCTCATTTGAGAAAAATATTGGCGTGTTGCTATAAGGAATCTACAGTTTGAACGCTCTACAACGATGAGGTATAATGGCATACAAAGTAGAACCAGTTGTCGATCTCTTTTTTTGCAAATAGGCTATGGTGCTTTATTGTAGCATTAATTCACAATGCATCATAAATTGTAAGCTAGTGTGTGATACATATCACCACAATTTTCCCTCCGAAACAATGTGTGATGCATCACAATTTTGTTTTTTCCAAGTTACTGTGATCATATCAAATTTTCAAATAGTAAAGGTAATGAGCTGACTGGAGTATCTAACTTTAGTTTATTTTGGTATAAATTTACTCATTGAATGTAATACTGCTATTTGGTTGAATGTGGAAGGTTAATTTCTTAAGGGTTAAAAAGAGAAATTTTACGGACAGGCTACCAAGTACCAAATGCATTCTTCTACTAAATTTTTCCTTCAAAACTACTATGCATTTCTATTCAAGTGACAATCTAGAGACACTAGCAAAGCTCAATAACAACCAGAATTGAACAACAGACCAGGGACATCCCTGTTTTAAGGCTGGAAAGGAAGAGGATAGCGTCAAAAAAAACGATCAAATACCAAAATTATAGAATAAGCCCTAGTGTTTAGAACAATTCAAGTATTACAGTAGGCACTAAATAAGGATTACTTGAAACCAAGATCTTCGATGAAAATCAATTTCTTCGATGAAAATCAATTTCTTCATGTCTAATCCAAAATAGACAAAAGGTGAACATCCAAGTCTTTGACTAACAAAGGAAAAACACAAAAACCAAACCTCTTAGACAACCTTTGGAAAACTGGGGAACAATAAAATTGAAAGTTTAATCCTCATCATCAATAACCTTGGTGCCCATTCCCTTGAGTCCTTCAGGAGGGATTTCAGCAACGGTTACAAGGGAGTAGAGTTCTTCCTTGGCGTCTTCGTCTTCGTTCCTCTTACGGGCAATTCGCACCCTGATCCTCCTCGGGACACTTCGGATTCCCTTGCTCCAGATTTGCTTGTTAAGCTTGACGTCAACCCTGACGTCCGAGGTTCCCATGGCCTTCTTGGCGAACTTCCTTATCTCCTTGATGGCATTTGGTGCCTTCTTCTTGAATGTGCTGTCACCCAAATTATAATACACTACTATTTAGTCATTTGCAATGAATGAGTTATAATCACAATTTACACAAGGGGTCACATCTTTCAACATCAGCACCAACTATTGAGCGAACCCAGTTAGCATGATCAACCTCACTATCTATAAAATCATGTACAGAAATGCACCGGATCAATGGACAAGAGCATGAACACAAAGTAAAGTACAATAATCACAATGTTCATCAAAGTATACATTAATAAGTCTATCTGCAAACATTGTACTTCATGCGAGTAATGAGCTGCCTTCAGCATTCGGAGATGATGAAGAAAGCAAATTAAGTAGACTGCACAAACACCGGCATAATCCCAATCGAACGAAATTCACAAAATCGATAGCGAAAAGAGTACACGGATACACCATCATATTACAGAAAGATATCTCTAGCAATTTGATTCATGTATCAAGGCACATTCAAAATTTGTGTTCAGAACAATAAACCCTAACTTCTAGACATTGAAAGGCTTGACCACAGATTCAAATCTAGGAATTCTGAAAGAGAAAGGAAGAAATAGGTACCATCCGTGCAGGCGCTTGTGGAGATTGATGGTGTACTCCCTGGTGACCACCTCCTCCTTCCTTCCCTGGGGCTTGTCCGACATTTTAGCTCGTCCTTGTGTCCGACCTGATTTCTCTGCAAATTTACAAACGGATCTTTAGCTCAGAAATGAAGAGAAGAAACTCGAAATCTGCATAATCTATGGGGGGAAGGAGAGGGAGAGAGACCTTCGGGGAGGGAGATTGAAACAACAAAGGAAGGTCTGAGAAGTGGCGCTAGAGCTATAATAAGAAGAAGAGCACGACGGACGACAGAAAAACCCTAGAGCTTTCTCAATCTAATGGATTGGGCCTATTTGTTTTATCAAGGCCCATTAGGCCCAAATTAGGTTAAAAAGCCTAAATTAGGTAAATATTTGAGATTAGAGAAACACAATAAAATGAATAAAAATATTACACGTATGATAAATTTCTCAAATGTATTCGACTTCGGTATAAAACACTGCTTTATCGCCATATGGTTACCCACTTGCCCCCCATGATGGTTTCTTTTCCATTTGTTTGAGCACTTGAAGTATCTTGAGACTCAGTTTCGACCTTTACAAGTTTTGTATCATCACAAGCTTGCTCTTCTAAAAAAGAAGTGAAAGTTTGCAACTTTTTTTGCATCACATTATATCATATCAATGCCATTACTCACTACATTGCAATAGAATTCCTTTGGCATATTGTTTAGGCGAAACACCAAAGGCCTCATAGCTCTGTGACAGATTGTTTACAAATCAAGCAACAAATCAAAACTAAAGCCTTCTCAAAAAAAGCATGTAAAGCAATAGGTGATAAGTGATTCTTTTCCCTCATGTTTCAGCTAACAATTGCAGTCTGTCTACCGTATACAGCTAATAGAACATAAAGACACTCACACCATGTATCAAACTACCATCTAGCTTTCAAATGATCACAAAAATAAACCGACGGGTTCCTACTTTCAGCTCGCCTCAAAAATCCGACCATCTATTCAAACAACTGAAGATCTAACCTATATTCTGTTTGGATGTAAGAATTTCCTCGAAACATTTCCAGAAGTCATGAGGAAAGGATCTAATTTTTCTGTGTTCTTCTCAAGTATCTCCACAAGCTAACTCCTAAAATAGTCAGACCAGCAATGCTGACTATGGCCTGCATAATTTGAGGATAAAAACAAGTTAAAATTTGCTTGATTTCATGCAGTGGAGGCAAGTGAGCAAGTTCGTGCAAGTCTTTCACTAACCTTTGCACTATTATTGTGACTCTCTGTTATAGAATGGAAAAACGACTTCAGTAGCTGGTACCGAGACGTCCGTGGCATTAATATAACGACTGTATACTTTGTTCTGCAAGGATATGGTAGCACCCTCTGCAATGCTTGATGTGCTGTTTCTGGTGACATAGATTGTCTCACCTTTACTCGAGCGTCTTCTAGACCCTTTAATCGCCAAATTGAAAAGTAATTGAGATGAGAAATTGGAAATAAAAAATGGTATGGGTCTAGTATGTGACATAGAAATTGAGCAGTTTTTGGTCATAGATAAGCAGCCCTAATTCTAGAATTCTTGAGTCAAGTGGGCTAGTCAAGTTAAAGTCTTTGTAGCTCTACATTTATGTCATTTTGAGTTTTTGGGTATTTCAATTTCAACTGTTTCACATTTTGCTCATTTACATGTGTAATTTTACATGTGCAAGTCAAAAAGTGCTCAATATCCACCCAAATTCTCAGGTCATTTTAGGTCTAGGTATTGGCAAGAACTCTTCAAAGAGAAATGAAAAATCTGAGTAATGGAATGGAATTATTAAATGGGCTAAACTTTGTTATAAATCCATGGCTTACCTCAAAAGAGGCAGCCAAGTCACCCGTATAGATTCTTGATTGGTAGCTCCGTAAGATCCTCTCTAGCAAGTAGTAGTTTTCCTGGGATAAAAAAATACAAGGTAATGATATATAATAGCAAATTAGAGTACATATCTGGACAAGAACACCGACTTTTAAACTGAAAAGAGACCCTATGTTTGAGAAATACCTGAAGTCCATTTTCATGGGCTCTTTGTTCAATTTCAAGAACAGTTGAAACATCCTGATCAGTAGGCCCTTCCTCCTGAAGCCGTAATATCTCGTCTAATGCAAGATCAACCTGTTCCAGATTGTGCAATAAGAATCTCAGAAATTTATTTGAGTAGTTAGGATAAAGATGAGAGATGAGAGAAATACAAAAAGAATACCAGTGTTGAAGAGATGGAAGGATCACAAGAGAAGTTTATGCTAATGTCACCACGCACATCACCAACTCTTGACGGTCTGTTTCCACCCAGAAATACGGATACACCTGCAGAGTATATCTACAAAATACAAGAGTTACAATGATTAGAAAAAGACTCGTACAAAGACAAAATTAAACAAAGGTACACTAACCTGTCCATGTTTGAAGCGGAGAACCTGGATTATCTTTGTCTCCAGAAGTTTACTCAAAAATCCAACAAAGTGGATTTCTTCTATCTGTTATTACATTTTGCAGCAATCTAAATAACATATCACTGCCAAAAAAAATTATGAAACAAGCAGGAATCACAAGAAATCTTTGTGATCCTTCCTAATAATAGTATATACTTGCTCAAAGAATAACCAACCATAGCTCCATTTCTCAGTTCAACTGGAAAGCTTAGCTGCACAGAACATTGAGCTTCAACCATTGGGCTGTATACAACTTCCCTACATGAAGAATAAATGAAATGATTCCTCAATCTAACTAGAGAACTGAAAATGGGTTTATTCTATAACTACTTTGTAATATTAAAGGGGGTGAATATACCTGATTATTTTATCCGGAAATTTGAAGGGTAAGCCTTTCAGGTCATCACGACTGAATTGTAACGGAGGATTGGAAGGTTTGGGTATTCCTCCCTATGCACAACTCAATCAAGTCAGCATAAATTTAGTACATAGAGATACTAGAATCTCAAGTGCTAGTGTCTCACCAAGTACTGCAATATTAAAGGGCATGCAGCTAAAGGATCAATATTGCCAACAATAATAACAGTAAATGTTGATGGATCCTTGAAACTATTGTTGAAATAGTCACAAGCTTTGAAAGGATCAACTTTGCGAAGATCATTAATCCTGATCGGCTGCACAAAAGATGCCCAAAAAGTGTTAGATTTTATTGAGGATATTTCAAATATGTAGGTAACTTTTTAGGAAACTCATACCCGAAAGAAGTAAGATTGTCCGTAGTTGAGCTCCCTCACGCGGTTTGAGAATGCTGTGTAAGGATCTCTTTCCTGTGCACGAACAGCCTCTTCTGCCATTTGCATAACTATTTTTACTTCTTCCTCTGCTGGCGCAACATTTGTTGTAAACAACTGGTACACAAGCTGCAACATGCCACGATATTACAATTAGATGCAAGATATAGGGGAGTTAATTCAGCCAACATAACTTTTTAGCTCAATTCTACCACATATATCTGATACCTATATCATCTTGATGGATAAAAAATATTCAACGAAATGCTAGTGAGCTGACCTGCAAAGCAGTTTCCAAGTCTGTTGGTGAACAATCACCAGAAAAGGTTCGCATGTATGCACCAAGCTTTGTACCAACTTCAGCTCTCTTTCCAGCAAGCATGTCCATTAGCACTGATGGTTTATACCCAAATACACCTATTTCCCCAGCAATGGTTGATCCCATTGAGCATGAAAAATAATCACTTTCTGGGAGCTCAGAGAGGCCTCCATATGAGAAACCTGTAAAAAGAACCTGCTCATCGAAATGTTAATACAAATGACAAAAATCACAGCACCATAGCACAGAAACATAGAAAGCAAAAATCATATGAATTCTATTCCTTTTTTCCCACTACTTTTTTTTATCTGAACTCTATAAGTGAAATGTCACAAATATACCATGGGCGCCTAAGGTTCCGTTCTTTCCCTAGGGGATGTAACATATAAGACATGGCAATTTCAATTCTTCATGACATGCAAACAACCAAATAACTGCCTAGCAGAAGGTATAACTAGCTTATAAAGACACTATAAAGATGAAGTAGTCGCAAGCAAATATCTAAAATACAGCCATCATAACAGGTAAGGCTACATCCAAGGGAAGAGAAAAGCTGGGAATGGTGCTTAGCCAAAAAGAATAGTACCAAGGAAAAGAAATGAAGCCATCATTGTTTCATGGTCATTTAAACCCCGCCCAACCTCCCAAGGGGAAAATTAATCAGAATCCATCATGGAAAGGTATGAATTTCTATTTATCAGAAACAGCAAAAAAAAAAATATGTAAGAGGAAGACAGTGGGTCAGTCTAACTGTAAAGGTTCAACATAATAAGGACTCACCCTATGCCAGAGGCCTCAGATAAGTTGATTGATTTTATCTTCCTAGTGAAAAAGAGGATAGTAGATATTCTGGCAAACTTGCTAGGTGGTAATACCCTTTCTACAGTAAAAACTAAAAAGGTACCAAGAGTCATTACTATGCAGTAGAATGTTTAGAAAATTATAAAATTCGTACCTGGTCATCTAAGAAATCTGTGCACTTATAGCAAACTTTCATTCCATTTGACAGAACTAGCTCAGTTACCCCAATGTGTGGATTTTCGAACTGATGAATTATGCTCCTGAGAGAGAGATGTAAACAATGAAATTTGTTAATATGATTGCCATCAACCACTAGATAAAGTTAAAACTTATATTTACCAGCACCAATATCAGGAAAAAGAAGGAAAACATATATCGTTGTGACATCTACCAATGATTAGAAGAAGTGCTGGGAGTATTTCATGCATTGAAGACAACAAGTTTACATGGACTGTTATAGATCATTTATAAACTGATCTTGGTAACTGTAAACTATCATCTGAAATTCTCATAATGAAGTAGCTCTTCCAATTGAGAGTAGCAGAATGATAAATCATATAATTGGAAAAGAGCTCGTAACAATGACATATTCAAAAACAGCAACATAACAGTTGGATAACACAGGATATTACCCTGGATCAGGTTTCGCGTGGATTATTTCATCAGGTATATGCTCCTCATCCCAAACTGAGATGTTCTGTCCATCCTCGAGAGAAGAGATTTTGGATACCACATTTTTCACATCATCTACTGTTAATGTAGCCTGAGGCTCAATTGCCTTTATAACACAATTACATGATGTTCGGAACTTTTCTGCATATTTTGCAACCTCGGTAGATGATATTGCTGCACACAGCAAGTATTCTAGCCTCAGTTGTGCCTTTGATTTGATTATGTGAATTTTTAGTTCGATTAATAAAATAAGATACTCACAAGGTAGAAGAGTTTTTTGTAGCTGAGCCTCAAACTCAATCCCAACAACAGGTTCATCGGCAAGAAAATGCTACAAGAATATGAAGACAGAGAGGACTACCTCATTAATAAACCTACAGCTGAAAACTCCAATTGCAAACACAGTTGACCTATGTAATAGATACACAATGAAATTACCTGTAGAAATTCATCCCTTAAGCTGGTTGATTGAATCTGATCACGCTCCAAATAGGCAGATTCAATCTCTGACATCAGCAACGCTCTAACTATACATATTTCTCTCTCTGTAAACCCATGCAATCGAATCCTTGCAAGCTGAAATAAGCAATCGATAAGAGAAAGGGAGACAGTACATAACGCAAACTTGCATTTAGAGAGGCAGCACACCTCAGTGAGCATTGACTCCAAGGCCTCAATAGTCCCCTTCTCCTTACAAGACGAAGTTATTATATATGCTTTAATTGGGCGAACTAGGTCATCAGAAGCAGCAGAGCATGAAAAGAAAGGTGGATCCTTCCTACGAGATATTTTGAACAACCTTTGATTTAAAGCCTGAAGGAACATTGACTCTACAAGCAAATCCCTGTACTCCTTCACTGTCCTCAGCTCTCCAGCCGGCATCAAACAACTGATCATCACTGCAGACTATTTCAATAAATTATAGAGATTATGGTTCCAGAAGGGTTACATTACAATGTCATTCTGATGTATGTAGAAACATAGAACACTCACTCCACCAGCTTCAGATTCAACAAAACATGAAATGCGTGGCTCCTCATGAGATGGAACTTCAAACTGAGGTAGTAATGGAGGATCCAAAGGCGAAATTTTCTGACCAAAATGCGTCTTGATCAACTCAACAACACACTGAGAGGATGAGATAGATCTTAGAATATAAAAATATACGGTCAGACACTGTCCAGAAAGAGAAGGAATAACAAAATTCAACCTGTGTATCAGGAAAGTCGCCTACAGCAATGACTGCCATATTTTGTAAGTTGTACCACTTTCTATAAAACTGCCTCACTGTATCAGCAGAAACAGTTCGAATGACCTTTTCTGTTCCAATTGGAAGACGCTGTGCATACTGCAATTATCCACGGCTATTTATTCAGTCACGAATGTGATAGCTATATAAAATTGCTAGCATTTTATTAAACTACCTATTCATAAACATCAAAAGCAGTATAGAGAAACAAAGCAGATATTTTGCACTGTTATCATTGTGCTAAATTTTGAAGAATGTCCAACAAAGCCACAACACAAGAAAATGAAACTCTAAATTTTACAATGTAATTTGAAAGGTAAAACAAGCAAAACTTGCCTAAACTGGTAAAAAAAATGTATGCAGTTCTGACTTCTACCATTATGATTATTTTTATAATACCCCACCAGGACCGCAGCAACAACGGGAATATGTAGTTACTCTTAGTATCTCTATAGCCCAATTACTATGCAAAAATACGAGTACCTGTTAAGTTAATGGGCAGACTTGTTTATGCAGATTGATTATGGCATCCTTTTTTAAATTAGAACACTTCTAAGATCTCCCAAAGGCTCTTTCAGTCCTCTTATGACCAAGATGAAAGATCAAAGTATCAAAGTATATTATAAGGACTGTGTATATTCGACTAGTGATTAATTAGCATGTAAGCAATATATACAACAAATGTGACCAGTGGTCTCTGGGCAAGGTAGCCACAACCATGACCACTAAAAAAGATTGGGCCAAATACAGAAGTGGAGAGCAAATTTTCTCAGAAAGAACAGCTAGGATTCAGTAGCTTTATTACATAGAGAATTGTTACCTTGGAGCCTTCCATCATTAATGTCCAGTGAGCTTCTTGCATTCGGCCACTTGCATTTCTGGTGCCCCTGTACTCCTCCATAACAGCACCCCTTTCCTTCTCCAAATCCTCTGCTGCAACTCTTATCTATGAAGAATATACTTATGACGGTGAAAAACTAAGAGAAGGCTTAAAAAAAAGACTTGCAATGGTGAATGTAATACCTCAGTACTAAATTCAGCCAAGATTGAAATTGCTTGTGACAACAGATCTGGCTTATCAACAGGAACAAACAATTCATAGACCGTCTCATCAGCAGACGTAGCAGCATTCTGACAAGCACCAAATTCCGCCCCAACACTTTCCAGGAACTTCACAATATCATGATTAGTATATTTTGTTGTTGCACTAAAGGCAAGATGCTCTACTATGTGAGCAACACCTCTTTCGTGCTCCTCTTCCAAAACTGAGCTGCCATAAACACACAGAACCAGTATACCGATTAAACCTAAAGCGAAAATGAATATCACAATTGAATCGACATCTTCAAGATTACAATTAGCCTCAAAAGATCGCATAAACCAATAGAGAAGGGATGCATTCAAGATTTCAAATCAAATCACAATGCAATACGAGAACAAGAAATTGACAAAGAGTACAGGAGATTTACAGACCCAGCCTTAACGGCGAGCGCGAGAGCAGCTCTCATCTTAGGCTTCGAATTGGATCGGACGTAGTACGAGAGGCCGTTGTCGAGCCTGCCGAATTGGACGCCGAAGGGCTCCTGAGTTAGGGATTGATCCATATCGACATTGCTGATGAGCTTCAGAGACCGGAATTTATGGCGTTTGGCGATCTGCGTGTTCGCCTCTTCCGGTATCAAATCCATGTCCGGCGGGTTTGGGGTTTCTTGGAGAAGGAGATGAGGAGTGAAGAGTACAAAGGAATCTGGAGATTTGAAGGAAGAAAAGTTGTTCCGTTATCTGTTTCTTTCTCCGCAAACACGACTGTTGTTCGATTTTCGCGTTTTATGTTTTGGTTCAGATTTCCTCATTTCCACAACTGTTTTTACCTCAGGGAGCATATACTGATCGACATTAATACATAGGGTCGGTCCATGCCCTAAAATATTAATTGACCTAAAATACTGAAATGGAAATTTTTTTATTTTTTTTGAGGCAATGAAATGGAATATTTGATTTTTATTTCCACAACTGTTTTTGCTAATTTTTTTGGAACCATCCATATAAATATAATAGGTTCCATTAAAATTTAACCACCCCCGAACCAACTGCGTTACATTCCTTCCAAAATTGATGATGTGGCTTTTCTTTTTCCTTTTCTTGCCAATGTGGAAATTCTTTGTTTTCAATTTTAACTTTTAAAATAAAAATAGCTATATTTTGCCTCATTTTTTTCCAAATTACAACCCTAAACCATTTTTGTTCTTCCTCATCTCAATTGGTGGCCGCCAGTCGGGGCGGAGGTGGTTGAAAAAGAGCCGAGCGAAGCCAGTCAAAGCTAGATTTGGGTGGACGAGGCCGGATTTGGGTTGCTCCGCCTCCGAGAGCGCAGAGGAGTTCCCCCGCAAGCCCGACCTCTTCTCCTTCCACTATCTCCGCCCCGAATCGACCGCTTCCGCCGCCTTCTCCTCCCCCTCATCAACGCCTCCCGCCTCTATGAGATCTCCCTCGTCGACAACACCATCGCCATCGTCCTCCAACACGTCTCCATATCCTTTTACGAGAACCAATTCTAGCGTGGCGCCATCGCCGTCATGCTCCACTACGCCTACGATGCCGTCAAGAAGACCCGGGCGACGGACGGAGGGGTAGTGGTGGGAGAATTCCTCGGAGTTCTTGGCGGTGGAGCGACCTAGATCCGGCCTCTTCCGCCCAGATCTAGTTCTAACCGGCTTTGCCCGGCCAGACTCAGCTCTTTTCCGGCCACCTCTGCCCCGACCGGCGGCTACCAATTGAGATGAGGAGGAAGAAGAATTGTAATTTGAAAAAGTAAGGGGGGTGGTATAGTAATTTTCAGTTTATAATTTTAAAAATAAAAATAAAATCAAATAATTTGCACATGGGCAAGAAAAGGAAAAAGAAAAGCCACATCATCAAATTTCGGCGAAATGTAATGAGTTGGTTCGGAGGTGGTTAATTTTTAACGGAACCTATTATATGGGTGGTTCTAAATAATTTTCCAATATAAGAGTGGTTAAGTGAAATATAGCATATCATAAGGGTGGTTTTCAATTTTTAAGCCTTAATTAATACATATAACGTTTTTTATCATTTAGGTAATCAAAATTACAATTACCTTTATATATAATTGTCAAAAAGGTCAGTTCGGTCGGGTCCAAGTTCGGTTATTCCATGTTTGGGTTGGGTACATGTTCGAATAAATTGGGTAGCGGGTCAAGTCGGCTCGGATCGTGACATGTTACTGGGAGGTTTGTGTCGATCTAATGGGTTAAGGATATCAACTTTTTTTATGATCTTATGGCAACAACAACAACAACAACAATAGACCCAGTGTAATTCCCTCACGGGAATCTGGGGGGTCAAGATGGGGGCCTCCCTGACTAAAAGCAGAGGGGGGCGTCCAGAAGACCCAAATACTACAGATAGCCAAACAGGGTAAACCACAAAAGCAAGAACACCCAAAACAAACACACGAAAGCACAAAAGCACATAAAAAACGCCTAACTGACACAAACAAAAACACCCAGACATATCAAAAGATCAAGGCAAGTCATCTGCTCAGGAACTAGCCATCCATGACTCGAATCTTCTCCCTCCAAATATCCCTGCAAACTGCCAAATCTATCGAAAACCCTAGATGTCTGACGTCCTGCCTGATGCTGTCTCTCCAACGTTTTCTCGGTCAGCCCCTTCCTCTACGTATAGCTCCTAAGTCCAGATTCTCGCACCTATGATCTTATGGTTTATAAAATATTTGTTTCATAGTTTTTATGACAAAATATAATAATAATGTTAAAAATAAATGTTATATATTGTACATACATAACCAATCAAGTCAACACAATAGGTGCTTGAGCATAATTAATCAGCGAGAAGTGTGTATAAATTTGTTGTTTTTTCAACAGTTAAGTCGGAAAATTGACTAGAAAGCTCCTTACTTTTGTGAGGATCCCTAGCGCCCCATTATAATACCATTTTCGACCCTTTTCGCCTAAAAAAGAGATTACTCTCCTATATGTAGTTGTAGGAGTGGTTAGTTACGGTTGATGATAATTTTTTCTTCTGCAACGCCACATGGCTTTCTAGGTTGTCCACATGTTGTGTCGATAGGCTCTCCCAGGCAAAACACTTGCTTGATCAGGAGGCAAAAGTAGGTGCTTCGACGACCTCAATCATTTAGAAGTCCTAAATTCACAACATTATGATCATGATCATGAGAAATAATTTGAAAATACCACAATCTTATAGATTTTGTCCACAAATATTCTATACGATTTCCGCCTTAAATGGGAATCATAAAATCCTCGCTAACATAAAAAAAAATGGTTATGATCCCATTCGTTCGGATAGTGGGCCTCATTGGTAATGGGTCCAAATTTGTAAGCTATTCACACTCTAGTCCATAACTTAAGTCGGCTGGGTCAGGTTATATATTATTATTGGGCTGGGCCTTTCAGACAAGTAGGAGGTAGAAAATAGCTGCCCTATAAATACGCTGTCGTCAGTCGTCGTCGGCCTCTTTCCTTTACACGGTACAATTTCCCGCCTGTCGCACTCTCATTTCCCGCTCTGCGAACGAAGCCCTAGACCATGGGACAGAAGCAGCAACAATCGGCCGATCCCGTCTCCGAGCCGAAGAAACGCCGGCGAGTTGGCTTCTCCGACGCCGGTAAGCTCTATTCCACCTCTCAATTCGTTTCCAATTTCCTTCCTTTTTGGTTTTTGTTTTCGAATTTCTGCTAACCATTGAGCATTTTGATGGTTGCAATTGCTGTCGAAATTCGGGGGTTCAGACGCCGGAATCGATCCAAATGAGTGCTTCAAAATTTACTTAGGTATGGTCTCTCTCTCTCTCTCTCTGCTAGTGGCTTGGTTTTGTTTTCCCTCTTTTTGCTGCTGGTTTATAAGGCTTTTATGTTGTTTTTCATACTGTAAGCACCTGGTTTTGTGTTCTTCGGGAATTTTATCTGTTTCGTATAGCCAGGGGCCTGTTTTCAACTTTCTGTTGATGTTTGTCATTGGCCTTGAGAATGTAAAATTAGCAGAATCAGCATAAGATGTTGCCTCGATTTGGATATGTTTCTTTGATTACTAGTGCTTTTGCTTACAAAAAGATTAGTTTCATCACTAAGCCCCATGTACATGAGTTGTGCGTTGGATAATGAAGGTAGGCTTAGGAAGCCAATGTTAGGTGAATTTGACATGCTTTACTTGCTCAATCGTAGTTTCAAGCAAGGAGGAGGTGGAAGCTGGGGCTGGATACTGCATTGAACCTGTTGATTTGGGCAACTTTTTTGAAGAAGATGGGAAGATATATGGGTACGTTGGATTGAAGGTAAGGTTAATGCTGACCCCTTGTAGCTAGCGTTGTCTGTGATTGTAAATGTGGTGTTGAGTATTGATTACATGGTATGTTTTTTTTTTAAATGTTTGAATGCCTCTAATGCAGTGATGCAAGGGATTTGTGGGAATATGACTGCATGAGGATGTATATTCTTGATTTTGTTGCTGTGGTATATGATTTCCTTGCTGACTAATAGTCAAGTAGGAAATTTAGTCTTTTGAGATTGGTTCTTCCTTACTGACTCAAGTATGAAAAACATGCAACGAATGCTATTGAGATTGGACCTATGGCTAATAGTCATACGCTAATTTTGTTTAAGTCTCATGTGTATTTGATGGGTTCACTCCAACTGTATGACAGTGAGTGGTTAACGTAGATAGTTACCCTTTCTTGTCTTTGATGCCCTCTGTTACACAGCTTTGCATGAAAACTGTGTTTGATGACTTCATTCATAATGGATCACCGGTCAAACACTATTGCCAAATGTGCACAATTGCTTGTCTTAGCTCAATCACATTGTGGATCTGATCCTGCAACGCCCACATTAAACATATTTTCTGATAGCGTGTATGCTATTTAAATAAAGTCACCAAACATCCATGCCAAGTTCGGTCCCCATGATAAACTCACTACTACTAAATAAGCCTTCCATGCATTCATCAGTCTCCTTGGTGGGCTACTATTGGTCTTTTTATTCTATTTTGATAGTTTCAATCAATAAGTAGTTTCCTGATACTCCCTAGTCCCCACTACCTTATATCTTTTATAAGTAAACATAGCATGTATATTTATGCATTTTGTTTATACGTTTTTCTTTTTAAATTGCAGGCCACTTTTTGGGTCAGCACGATATCATTTCATGCCTATGTGGATGTAACTTACGAAAGCAAATCTGATGTAAGTGGCGGTGGTCTCATTTAGTGGAGGAATTATTTGAAATTTATTATCTCAATTGCTTTTTGTATCAAATATTTATTTCAATTCTCATATGTTCGAAATTTTTTAGAATATACGTCGCAATTTTTGTGGTGACAACTGACAACGTTTGTTTCTTACCTGACTACCTTTTGGTTTCAAGGCTGGCAAAGGGATCACTGATCTGAAAACAGCTTTCCAGGTACATATATAACTTTTTTTTACTACCCTTTGAGGCACCAGTGATTTTGAATCCATAGAAATATTTGTATAAGATATGCTTCTTTGCTGATAGTGATGGCTTATATGCTACAGAATATTTTTGGTGAGAATCTTGTCGATGACAAAGCTCAATTTCTTCAAATGTTCTCAACAGAGAGACAATATATTTGGTATTCATCATTAACTTATTGCTTCATAAAATGTCTTTTTTTCGTTTTTACCTTCATTCTTTTTTCTGAAATTTCTTTTGTCCTTGATCATCACAGTTCAGTTATTGAAAAAGGGGATAAGCTACCACTTAGTGCCTGCAATGGGAAGGTAGCCAGTCATGCAAATGGTGAAGCTCATCAAGTGGAGGTGCTTTTTCATTAAACTTAGCTTTGATCATTATATTGAGTAGTGGATTTACTTGTTTTCTATTTATCTTTGTGACTGACATCCATAGCTCAAATTTTTAAAAGTTTCTTTGTAGTATGACAACATTCCTTGAGAATTAGCTAGTATGATGATGATGCGCTCCTTTTTTTAATTGCTGCAATCTCTCTGGATATTATCATTTTTTTTGTTACAACCATGCCTATAACTGTACGAAACAAAAATCAAGGGGTCATAGAGTACCTGTCAAAATAACATTGTCAAGAAAACTGATGGTGGCCTCTTTTTTGATGTTGATTTTTGTGGAATTATAAATCTGTACTGGAAATTTGTCTACATATATAACTGATTGGCGGCATGAATGTGATGTTTTGGTTTTGGTATATACTCGGTGTGCAGTGTCTATATAATTGTCTGTATTCTGATATTTGTAAATTTAGACACCTCTGTTGATGTGCCTCTCTTTATGGATAGGTGATTCGACTAGCTGTTGGTGACATGTTTGTAGGACAGCTTTACAGTCGATTGATTCCTCTGGTTCTTCTACTTGTAGATGGTAATCCTATGACTCTGGTCAGTATTTGGTACCCTACATCCTTATGTGGTGACTGTATGTTTGACTCTTTTTTTTGTTGAATTTGCTGATATTGGTATCAGGCAGCAGCCCAATTGATGTTACAGATTCTAGCTGGGAGATCTACCTAATCGTTCAGAAGATGGGTGATCAGGAGGAAGAGACCCAGGCTACATTGCTCGGGCTTGCTGCTACATATCGGTTTTACCGTTATCCTGAGAGTTCAAGATTGAGACTCAGCCAGGTTTTTATCTCTCCATGTATATCCTTGTATCATATCATAAGAAAATTATTTTGGCTAGTATAGCTCTTGGAATCATCTATATATATAAAATTAAAATTCCTCATCAACTGGCACTGAAAAATGTTACTAGCAAAAGACATGAATTTGCTTTGGGATGTTGAAATGTAAGAGCAGTTATGTGGTAGCTGTAGTATAAACTCACTAGTACAAAGAATGGTTACTTTTGTGACTTTATTTGTGACGTTTCAATTCCTCCTCTGAACTAGTGATTTGCCTCTTATGAACCAAAAACAAAGAAAACACCCAACATTTTGAAACTAAAGGGAGGGTTTTGAAATAAGCTCCACTTCCTTTAAGCTCTATAATCTGTAGTTTGATGCTCTTCCTCCTAACATCGTCCAAGCATACGAGTAGGTTTACTAATATATGTTCTATATCTCTTCTTCTGCATGCTAACAAGACTCTCATTGATACACAGATACTTATACTGCCTCCTTACCAGCGCCAGGGCCATGGAAAGACCCTTCTAGAGGTGCTAAGCAATGTCGCCATGTCAGAGAATGTTTATGACTTCACTATTGAAGAGCCTTTGGACTCCCTTCAGCATGTTCGCAATTGTGTAGACATACCTCGCCTGCTTGCTTGCCCTTCAGTACAGGAGGCAATTAATTCAGTCATACCACAACTGAAAGAAGCCAACCTATCAAAAAGAGCAGCTGAAAACTCTCCATCCCTTCTTCCCAAACCCGCCACCATAAAAGAAGTCAGAAAAGCCCTAAAAATCAACAAGAAACAGTTCATACAATGCTGGGAAATCCTCATCTACCTTGCCCTTGACCCGTCTGAGAAAAAACACATGGATAATTACAAGACTTTCATCGCTGACCGGGTCAAGGTCTCTGTGCTGGGTAAAGACGCCGCAGGCCCCACCGGGAAGCGGGTGGTTGATGTTCCTAGTGAATATGATGAAGAGGCGTCGTTCGTCATGTACAAGCCTCAAAGCAGCGAGGGTGCTACTGCCGAGGTTCAAGGAGAACAAGCTGATTTAGAGCAGCAGCTGGAGAAGTTGGTGGAAGAGAGGCTTGAAGCCATCAAAGCGGTTGTGAAGAAGGTATCTCCTACTCATGGATGAAACGCAAAGGAGTAGAGCTAGCTGTTCAATGATGAGGCTTTTTATCTGTATACTGGTGATAGTTAGACAGAGATTCACCATTCAGATATATCTTGCAGTGGATGTCTTCACATTCAATTCTGATGACTGCTAGAGCGTTTAGTTTAGGACGTTTAAACGTTATTCCTGTGTACTTCATGATGGGGAAGGTAGTTTCGTACTGTTGAATACGTTATTCCTGTGTACTTCATGATGGGGAAGGTAGTTTCGTACTGTTGAATCTTGGTTGCGGGTGATTACTGATTTTGGTTATATGAGGAATTGAAGAAAGTATGTCGCTAGCTCAACTGTCTTTTCATGATTAGTTTTTTCAAATGTATCTTTCATATGAGCAAGCAAAAAAAATTTTTTGGTCGAAATATATGAGCAAGCAAATAGTTCTTAATAGATCGGTACCGAATTCTGAAAATTGATGAACCCAGGACTTACTGAAAACTTTCAGTCCGGTCTTGGATTGATTTTGAAGTTTGGATTAAGGAAAATATTCATATTTAAAAATTGAATTTTACTACATACAGTTGTATAGCGTAATTCGATTGCTTTTTGCCCAACCTTGTTTATTTATAACTAAACCCTTGATTAAATCGTGATATTAGAAATGGTATATTTCGTTAAATAAATAATTTTATATAGTTTTTTTTACCACATTATGTCCAAAAAATTAGTATTATTTGGAACAAATCAATATTCCTATCTATACTGTATATTAAAGCCGGAGAATTTCGAGCCTCCACATTAATTCTGGCCCTACTTTATTAACAATTTTATGTGTTTTATTTTTCCTAATTATCTAATCTTTAACTTTATCTTTTTTCTTACCCATCAAATATCTATCTTTAAAGGCATATTATTTATCTTTAAAATTTCTTTAATTATCTAACCTTTAATTTTATCCTTTTTCTTACTCATCTAATATCTATCTTTAAAATTTCCTTCTATAATGAAACATATTAACTTAACTTTTCAATTCCCATTTTAATCTATTTATATATAAGAATTAATGTATAGTATAGATTATACTGTCGTAGATACACAAATTAACGAAAAAATGATCATTACCCGTACATGGTACTGGTCTTCAACTAGTATATTATACAACGCGACCGTTTTTGAACCACCACGTTGATTCTGGTCTCACTTGATTTTAATTTTTTTTTTCAAGATAATAATAACTTTATATCTTTTATTTTCCTTAATTATTTAATCTTCAATTTTATCTTTAAATTCATACTATCTATCTTTATATATTGATTTTAATTTTTTTCTTAATCAACTCAAATGGATATAAACAACTGTATATTTTTTGTTTTCATAATGTATCTAATCTTTAATTTTATCTTTTTTCTTATTCATCCAATATCTATCTTTCAAACCATACCATCTATCTTTAAATTTTTAATTATCTAATCTTTAATTTTATCTTCTTACTTGCTCATCTAATATCTATATTAAAGTATTAAATTTTATTATGAAGATAGAAAACACCTTTTACACTATATTACAGTATTAAAGTTTTACACTTTCCTAATTAATTACTTATAAAGCTATGATCTATATTTTTACGTTTTTTCTTATATTTATCTCTTTTAACACCTAATAATTAATATCCATCCTTTATAAACCTTTCTTCTTTTTATTTCTTAATCATCTAATTTACCCACATAAAATCATATTCATTTTTTTGTTCCATTTGCTAAAGATTGTTTTTGTATTATCCTAATATCAATCATACCTAATATTATAATAAAGATTTATAATATATTTTATCTTTTTACTCCAAACCCTAGATAGATATACATCTTTTTTAATCTTATTACTTATGTGATCATAACAAACAAATCTTAACAAATACATCATTATCAAGTTCTTGATGTAAAAATACCCATTTTCTTTACAAGTTTTAGTTTATAATCAGGTTATCAAATATATAAGCAAATATATATATATATATAAGCTTTATATCTTTATGTATTATTGGAGTTATATCGATCTCAAAAATAATGTCACACCTTTATTGTACTTTTTCATATCAATATCTGGTTTATGAAATTTCTAAAGTAATTTTAATATTGGTTAAGCTAGTTGTCTTGTACTGTAGTAATTTATTGACTTTGAAACAATTAAGGCCAAGGCGGAGACAGTCGGTGGGAACACAGTTGGCAAAGGCAACGACTAGCCGTGCACACCACACAGAAGCACACCGCCACACACGTAGCCAACACGCAGCTTCCCGTTGCGTGGAAATTGAATTTGTTTGGTCCAGATTTGCAAATACTTTCCCAAGAGATCCTTACTTGCAAATATCCCCGAGTAAGGAACTGCCTTGCTGGCGCTGGCTACGATAAAAAGCAAAAGAGAATTGAAGGGGCCAGCCAAACCCAATTCCCCTTCTCTCTCTCTCTCGCTCGCTTGCGCTCGTCGGTAAGCAACTGCTCTTCCACGTCGTAATCGCAATCCGTTCTCAGATCTCTTCTTCGATCTCGCATCTCTGTTCTCCATCCTCGTTTCTCTAACCTTGATTCGAATTTCAATTCAGTTTTCACAACAGACGAGATCAAAAAGCTAGGGTTTTTCTTTGACCTCGAGAATTTTTGCGTTTTTTGCTTCCAGTCTTTGATCTCTGCATCTCCGCCATGAATCCCGAATAGTAAGCTCTCTATCTCGAAGTATTGTTGTTTGATTGAGTTTAATTTGGTTGCTGTTGACATACGTCGACTGCGTGTGCTGGCCTTTTTGGTCTAGTCTGGCTTTCGAGGTTTTCCTAATTCGGATCCATTGTGTTGTTGTTGTCTGTAGTTGCGTTCGTGATGTATATTGTGAGTAGTTTAGAATTGAACCCCGTTTCATCCCTTGTTGCTATCTAGAGGTCTCGGTATTATTACTTTTATGGAAATTTAGCTATATTTAGATGAGATCTTTGTCTAGCTTCTCTTAACGAAATTTGATGAGCTGTAGGGTGTTTTTCTTTGTATCTTATTTCTTTGATTTCGCTTGCAATTTGCGTGTTCCTGTTCTGTTCATGTATATGCTGTATGGCTGATGATGCCATGCTATGGATTCGACCTCGAAGTAGGGTTTTTTTTTTGCCATTGTTGATGAATTATGCAAGTGCTTGCCAGGCGTTCTTGATCAATTGATACTTGGGCTTACTGTGTGTTACTTGCTGTGCAGTGATTACCTTTTTAAGTTGTTGCTGATTGGAGATTCAGGCGTGGGAAAATCTTGCCTTCTCTTGAGATTTGCTGTATGATCACCTTGCATTCTGTTTGAAGCTCAAAATTAAAGCACACTTGGCTTGGCTGTCCATTTTTTGTACTGGCTTATTCCTGTTTTGACTTTTCGTTGATGCTGAAGATGGGGCTTCTGTTTTATGCAGGATGACTCTTATGTTGAGAGTTATATCAGTACTATTGGGGTTGATTTTGTAAGTAATAATTTATTAGAAGCTTGTTCTGTTTCATCTAGTAATATGTGACTTTCGTTTGATACTATTCAGTATGTATATCCTTGGGGTTTTAAAGTAATTGTCATTGTACAGAAAATCCGCACAGTAGAGCAGGATGGGAAGACCATTAAACTCCAAATCGTAAGTACGGAGAAGATGTTGTTTATTTTTGTTGCTTGATCCGGTTCATTATGATTTGAGTTTATTTTATTTGCTGTGTAGTGGGATACTGCTGGACAAGAACGTTTCAGGACCATTACTAGTAGTTACTACCGTGGTGCCCATGGAATTATCGTAAGTAAAAACTCTTCTTTTGACGAGTGAGATCATCCATATAGCGATACTATATATTTTATTTATCACACTATTACTGAACTCCTTTTACTGATTGATTATTGTGATGATTTGGCCTGCTAGATTGTGTATGATGTCACAGACCAACAGAGCTTTGAGAATGTCAAGCAATGGCTGAATGAAATTGACCGTTATGCAAGTGACAATGTTGTCAAGCTTTTGGTTGGAAACAAAAACGATTTGACCAGCAACAAAGTGGTGTCATATGAAGCTGGAAAAGTACGGTTGTTTCTCAAATTCAAAAATTTATGTGAAGTACTTGTTTCTATGCATTTTTGTATGCTGACATATAAGTTGAAAAGGGGGAATTGTGCTTGAGTGAGTTGCTTATGGCTTTTACATTATACTATACTTTGATCTAAGGTGAGTAATTTTAAATATGCAGGCATTTGCTGATGAGATTGGAGTTCCTTTCTTAGAGACTAGTGCTAAGAATTCAACCAATGTTGAGGAAGCATTTATGACAATGGCAGCTGAGATCAAGAAAAGGTAAGATCCCTTCCCTGCTTCAACTTTCTTTATTCGCTCCTTGCATCTCACTTGTTATGAAATATCACATTGAGTGATCAGTATTGAGCACTGAGTTGTAGAGATAGATGGACTGTTTGGATTCACTGGATTTTCTTATAATGTTTTGCATTATGTACTGTATAGATGTTTATTTGGAAGGCATTATAGGTGTTATTATATTAAGAAGTCATAGTACAAGGTACAGAGACAATATTCTTGTTTGTAGTGAGTTCTCTTCTGACCTAGGCTGCACTCAGGAGGGTTGATCTTATAAATTTGGCCCGTTGAAATGGATGTCCATGTGGTCTCTCTGAATGAATGAATCAATTAATTACTCATTCTTTAGTGGAGCATTTGTCCATTTCAGCAATTCAAACGGACATTGCAATTTGCAGAGGCACATATTAATCTTCATCTGGATTGTTATAGAATAAGATTTTTATGTTTGGGGGATAAAATATGCTGGATAATATCCATTAACAGTATGGGTTTTTGTTCAGCTTCAGCATTACATAAATATTTTCCAGTGCATGGTTTGATGTAGTGTATTGTTGTCTATCTCTGGATTCCCTTGGTGTGGGTACATCCTCCATATGGCTTCTCTTGCACATTATAAAAGTCCCTTGCTAAACACCCTTGGTGTGGGTTCATCCGCCATACTTCTGTTGATAAAAGTCTCTTGCATGGAAATTGCCTACTATATGCATGCATTGTTTTCCATACGACTTTGCAATGACGTACCTGAAAATGTTGTGTTTTTGCTACATATACAATAATTTTAATGACAAGGGTGTTTAGCTAATATTTTCCAATGCATAAAGGGTCATTTAGTTCCTTAGTTTGAGAGATTAAAAAAAAATGGCAGTGGTAGATCTCTTGTTCTCTGGACATTCTCTAGCAGAGGCTGACCTGAGCAATGTAGAATTGTAGATTCAAGTTTTTAATTTCTCCTTAATTCAACTGATTTTGAATCAGAGATATTTCATCTGTGCTTTTGGGGCACCTACGTTTTTTTCTGGATTTAACTTGTTTTTTGTGTGTTGGGTCCTGACTCAACTGTTTTTTTGCCTCTAAAACGCACCTGGCCAAATAAATCCTTCTTATAACCATATGGTCAATAAGAGAGAGGCTGGCCCAGTTGAAATAATAATATAGGGACAACTTGAATATGGCAACACCCTTCCTAAATTCTTTGTTGATGCCTATGCTTCATTAATTTCTTAGTATTTACCTCTAGCATCTGTTATCTGTTTACAATTTACTGTTACTAATTGGAGTAATTGGCATTGCAATGGATGATTATGAAACTCCTTTTGAATGAATGTGATGATAACATCTTTTGTGGTGCAGGGTGGCAAGCCAACCAGCAGGAAGTACTGCTAGGCCCTCAGCAGTGCCGCTCCGTGGGCAGCCTGTTGCTTCAAAGTCGTCGTGCTGCTCTTGATTCAAACGCTTCGATCCTTCAGAAGAAGTCACCACTACCGCAGTTCTCCCCTTCCTCCATGAACATGGATTATTAATGTCAGCCTTTTTCATGTTTGTACATTAAGATGCTATTGAATTTCATTCTATTGTGTGGGTATGTTGACAATATATTATGCCTTGGATAGGAGTTTTTTTCTTTTCATAAAAGTTTCATGTCATCAGATTCTTTAAGAATTATATGTATGTTGAAGGTGCTTGATTTCGTAGACATGTTTTTCACCGGTCCCGGTCTGGTCTCATATGGCATATAATGTTTTCTTAAATTATATTTTTTATTTTTAAAAATGATTTCTTATAAGATTTATATAATTTCAAATCTTTGACAATTTATTTTAGAAAATGTATAACAAAAATTCAGCTTGCAATATTTCGATACATGCTATTATGATTTCCGTCCAAACGTAAACGTGCACCTAAACATCTTAGCCCAATTGGTAAAGGCGTTAGATCGATGATAGTCATTTTTGGTAAAGGCATTAGAAAACCATCACGAACACTTAATGTTTGATGCACGCTATCCGAAGTCAAACCATCGTGAAGACTTTATTTTTTTGAGTAGATGTCCAAAGGTAACTCCACCCCAATTTGATGACAAAGAAAGTAACTCCACCCCAATTTGATGACAAGGAAAGTAGCTAATCCGATCGAATTTCGACCGAAAGAAGCTTATTGTGGACTGACCGAAGTACTTGATTTTTAGACTAAGCAATACGGCGACATATAGTGAGGCCATCGCCGGTGCACAACAGGCAAAGCTCAACTCTGGGATCAGCCATGATGGTGTCGTTAAACGCGACAATGTGTCGCCACCCCAATCGCTTGTGCTCTGGCACCTCCTCCTCGGGCGCTGCCACAGTGCCGCCCCATAAGGTGTTGTCGTAGAGGATGAGCCCTCCCACCTTGACCAGCTTCATCAGCCTCTCGAAGTAGTTGTTGTAGTTGTCCTTGTCAGCATCCACGTAGGCAAAGTCAAAGCTCCCTTCGTTGGCCTCCTGAATACGTGGCATGTCGGTATTGGTCAACATATTTTTAATTTTTTTTTGGTCAACATATTTTTAATTCGATCATAAATTTATAGTAAAATGAATTGATTTGTTACATCTTGGAGGAGATTGTCGAGTATGGGCAGGGCTTGGGATTGGATGTAATTGATCTTGTGTTCGACTCCTGCTTTCTTTATGAATGGCAGTCCAATCTCGTACGTTTCTTTCATAGGATCGATTGCAATTATCTACAACATGGAAATTGGTCGAGTTAAACTTTTGTGATTAGAAGAAGTTGAGTCCAATTTATAATATAAAATACATTAATTAGGCATGCAATTATTCCTAGACTAGATCGAACCACTACAAGTTTAAGTGTTGAACACTTCAAACCAAAGTTATAATATATAAGACAATGTGAGTTGTTGAAATAACCTATCACTCGCCATTTTTATATTATACTTTAACTGGTAAAATCATCTTGTTAACTAGTGATATGTTTGTTTGTCCGGACGTGCATAATATTTCCATTTCCCCAAGTGCATAGTTATCTTCACTTGTGCTCTTAAACAACATTTGTCTTTAATCTATTACTATATACTAAAGCGGAAGCAAATTCTGCCACCATATTGCGCCACATCACCCCTTTTATTAAAATAGTATATTATATATAAATTCTTTATCCTTTATTGAATTGGAAAATTTATCTTTCTCTATGATATTAATTTTTTCTACTACTTACATAAAGATATAATAAAACATATTAATATATATCATTGTAAAGGTATATTACGAAACATGTTAATTACATAGGAGCGTGTTGATATATCATTGTATTGATATATTACGTAAAAGCATATTAGTTTATATAAATTGTAAAGATATAATATATCATGTTAACAAATTTAGCTAAGATATATAATACGTTACGTATTATATATGGTCTATCTATATCTATAAATAAGTATATTTTTTATTAAATCTAACTATTACTATTACTATTACTAATCTATCTATTACTGTATATTAAAGTGGAAGCAAATTCTGTCATAATATTGCACCGCATTACCCCCTTATTTAAAAAATTGTCTTATTAAATCTTATAAATAATTAAGATATTAGTCCTATCTTTGAATTTGATTTGTTTAATTCATAATTCTATCCAAATATATAAATCTCAACTTTATCATTATATCCATTTAACTAATACATAGATCTATCATAAACTTTTTATTTAAAAAAATATTTTTATTTAGTCGTAATTTATAATTTATAATCATAATTTTTTACCCATTTAATTAAATAGAATGTTAATTATTTATTACTTTTTGTAATTTTATTATAGTATTTTTAAAAATCATCAATGGTAGCAAATTCTACCACAATATTTAAGCCAAATATTCATTCTATTAAAATAATATATTAACTTTTTTTTACTATCATATCATATTAAAATCTTAATAAAAAGATTAGATGTTATATCAATAAATAACACCTCGTACAAGGTGCGGGTCAATTGCTAATTAGCCCTAATTGTGTAGTAGAAACAAGCCCAACCAACTAAAAGTTTGGAACATTGCTAACTAGAGTCGAACCGTATATGCATGAGTGCTATCCTAAAGACGTAATTAATCGTTTGACTAGATATTCTGATAAAATCAACCGATATAAGTAAGAATATCCACCCATTTTACATAACAGGCTTAGTAAATTTATCCAAATATATGAATTAATTGAAATAAAAGACCTGGCCGTCATCGGGGAGAGCGAGAGCGGTAAGAAGGAGAGAGTAACCGGTGTAAACTCCGATTTCGATTGTTTTCTTGGCTTTTGCCATCTTCAACAACATCGACATCAATTGGCCCGAATCTGGGTCCGTTGACACAAATGCCCTGAAAATTTTGATCTTAGATTTATTACATTTATCAAATTATTAAGAATATAAACATGTATTCAAGTTGGTGAATCCTTAATTAAGATTGATTACCATGGATGAGCAGCGGTGACAGTTCTAAGCTCCTTGAGTGCTTCATTCTCTCTTGGATACACATTTTTCTCCAAAATGTACTTCATTTTGTTTTTTGTTTAAACCAACCATTCCAGAAAATAAATTGTTAATTTTTGAGAACATGTAGAACAAATTAAGGGAAAATACCCCACTTGGCTACATTTCATAAATTGCACACCTTTAAAATTAACATGTTTCCATAGTTATGTAACAAACTTAATACGTTTTCATTGCATCAAACTCAGTGTTTTAAAAAATACTAGATAATTCATGCATAAAAAAGAAACCAATTAATTAGTGTTATAATGAACAAAATACAAACTAGTTTAGCCTTGAGCAAGTACAAGGAACATATATATATGTTACCTTGCGAAGCCTTTCATCTTTGAGCAAGCTCGGATTAGGCTTTGGGTTCTTGGACATTTTCACAAACTCGATCTTCTTCCACCAAGCAAAACTTATCCAATTTTGTTTTTAATTTGTACTGTACGTTGAAGATTGCAGCATGATTGCCTCTTTTATAACATGTGCCGATAGGGCAATAGTGTCATTTTCTTTATAAAAAAAATCATACCAACTTTGATTTAATGCCCTCAGTGATTGATTTTTGCTGTAGTAGACCACTAGCTGGGTTTGGTAAATGTGTTTTGTCCAAGATAAGCGGAATCAAATCAACTTCAAATCCTGACGTCTACGATCATTAGGTCGTGAGTTTCAGGTGTTTATTCTAGTTTTAATACAATTAATAAGGTCCTTCTATGGACCCACAAAAAAAATTACAAAATTTTGAATTACAAAATGATTTGGTGGTTAGTTCCATCAGCACTTCCATCTCCGTTATGGAAATCCCAGTTGGCAAATCCCCTTCAAATCTTCGAGTACTATATTTCAATATAAGAGTAACCAAAATCTCCTGAAGGCCTTCAATTATTGTTGCCAAATAAAACTACAAGAGGAACCAAATCACCTTCAAATCTTCAATTATTATGTTTAGTCTGTCAGCACTATTTTGGACTCTTCTTTGCCATAAGGCCCATAACTACAACCCACCATTGAGGGACCAAGCTTTTCCTTAAGAATATCAATCCCATTTACAATAAAAATTAAAAGCTTTGTACTTTTTTTCAACTTTTCTAACCTTAAGTTATACATATGTTAAGAGTTAATTACAATAATCAAGCTTTTGAAGATAGATGTACAGAATTGAGAATGTTTAGTAAATTGATGTTGTCTATAATCAAGCTTGGATGAGAAGTAGCAATTAAAGGAGAGAATGATGACAATAACAAGGAAAAGGATCATTAGAAGAAGAAAGCAATGTACTTATATTATTAATCCAAGCTGTTATTCCAAGTAACTATAATCTAATCAATTATGATCAAGTACCTTACACAAAGTTACATTTCAATCAATTATCAATCTTAAATGTAGGGACATCTCATTCATGGACCTCAACAAATTCCAGAGAGGATGATGCAAAGCTTTTGTGTTTGGATTTGACAGAGGACTCTAAGAAAATCAATTATACTACATATCTTATCTGTCTCAATTTTATGTATAATGATGCTTTATAATCCGTTCTTAGTTAGAGGTGCAATAGATGAGCATATTGACAACAACAACATTCGTGTTGAATGCGATGAAAGAGGGAGCTTTGTCTGCGAATGCAACTTTAGCTACAAGATCCACCATCAATTGCAAAGCTAGGCGAGCCTGATCCGAACGGTTTTGTGGAGTTAAAACTGGATAGTATCTTAGATTCTGTAAAACAGAGAGAAATTGAGAAGAAACAGAATCTCCATTATCGTTTCATTACTCAGTTCTGAGCTTAGCTCAAGCTATTTATTACAGCAGAATAGCTCAACTAACCAGTTTACTAACATATTATCCTATAAACCGGTTCACTCATATTACTAATGATAACATCTTCCCTCAAGTTGGAAGTGATTCATGCAAAGGAATCAATCCCAACTTGTTTACAACATTAGTATGAAGATTACTAGGCAAAGCCTTAGTAAATACATCAGCCACTTGTAAAGAAGTAGGAACATGTGTTAAAGAAATAAGACCATCAAGCAGTTTAGCCCTTACATAATGACATTGCATCTCTGATGAGATTGTGTTGAAAGATCTTTCCAAGTAAAGAGTTTCTAGAGAATTTCTGAAATGCATTCTTTATCAAGCCCTGGTTTTAGTGGTCAAACATGTGACCACTAAAACCTTACCATTCGGCATTCTTTAACACATGTTTGAACACTAAAACCACTAAAACCAGCAGAAATTCCAACCAGTTTGACCACTAAAACCTTACCATTATGCATAGAAATGGACACTGAGCTTGATAAAAAATGCATTTCAGAAAAGAACTCCATATTAAATGTCATATGGTCACTTGCTCTGGTATCAATAATCCAAGTAGATTTTGAAAACAAAGATCTAGATGAATTAAATGATGAAGAGAAGCAAGATATACCAACCATATGTGCCAAAGAATGACCATTAGAAGCACCAGAAGTCGTGTTGAGCAAAGACATAAGTTGAGAATATTGATAAGATGACAGTCTTGGAACTACTAAAACATTGTCACTTCTAGTCTCTTGAACTGAATGAGCATTAGATGGACCTGGCCTTGCTTTGGCACCTTTGTCAAGATAACCTATGATCTTATAACATCTATCAACAGTGTGATTTGTCTTCTTACAATGAGTGCAGAAATAAAACTTTCTTGGCCTATTCTGAGCAAGATTAGCATTACTAGGATGCATTTGACCAGAGTTATCAGAGTTAACATTCAAAGAAGAAGACTCCAATAGCAGCTTACTAGCAGAATTAATATCACGTTGCTTTTCTTCTTGTCTCAACATAGAATAAGCCTGATGCACAAGCGGCAACGAATTCAACATCAAAATGTTACCACGAACAACAGAATAGGAGTCATGTAACCCAATCAAGAATTGAAGCAAACGTTGTTCTTCATTCAATTTGCGCACAACTTCAGCCAAACCACAAGAACAAATAGGCAAATCACGCTTTGAATCCTTCTCATCCCATAGCCTCTTTATTCGAGTAAAGAAATCAGAAATTGAATCGGAGGATTGAGAAATCGTACTTATCTCCTTCTCTACTGAATAGAGATGAGCGCCATTAGCTTGAGAAAATCTACCTTCAAGATCTTTCCAAATCTTCTCAGCATCTCTAGAGAGAAGAAAGGACTCCGCAAGATCCTTCGACATAGAATTGAGAAGCCAAGATGTAATCATGGCATTGCATCTCTCCCAACGAGCAAAATCCGGCGAATCTACAGGCGGTTGAGTCACCGTTCCGTTCAGGAAGCCGAACTTGTTCTTCGCCTTCAAAGCGATCATGATCGAGCTCCTCCAAGCATTGAATCCGGTGCCATCAAACACCTTATTGGAAAGAACCATTGGCATGAATGTACTACGGATTATTGGGATCCATTGTCACAAATCAGAAACAATCAATCGGAAAAGCAAGAAATCCGATCGAACAACAAGAAATCGAAAAACGATTGCTCAAGAACGCTCAGAACAAGAAAGCGGAGCAAAATGAATGAAGCACAAAGATCAATCGCCTAAGCTCTGATACCATCTTAGATTCTGTAAAACAAAGAGAAATTGAGAAGAGATAAAATCTCCATTATCGTTTCATTACTCAGTTCTAAGCTTAGCTCAAGCTATTTATTACAACAGAATAACACAACTAACCGGTTTACTAACATATTATCCTACAAACGGGTTGACTCATATTACTAATGCTAACATAGTAGTTATAAGACGAATTTAGTTGCTCTTAAAGACAGAACAACACAGTAAGAGCTTGTTTAAAACAACACATATGTAGTCTTAATGAATGTATAAACAAGGTTCTTCAAGAATGATGGTGGTAGAAGATTTGATGAAACAAGTACTATCTCCTTGTATATTATTTGAGTAGCCATGTCTGTAGAAACTATGACGCCACGTGGTGCGCTCTAGAATCGTCATGTGTAGCAATAAAATCTCAAAAACATGCTTTTAAAATTATAATTTTCACCAGATAAGAAAAAAACAATTTTCAAGTTAAAAAAAAAACAGCGCGCCACGTGTCGCTCTTTGAGAGGGTCATGACCGACCAATCTGAGAGCGACACGTGACACTGGCTTTTAAGATGTAAAAAAATTGTTTTTTTTACATTTTGGGAACTTTTACATGTTAAAAAAAAAAGTTATACCATAACTCATAATTTATTTTTCTCTACACATAGACACACATTTTGAATATATTTGGTTAAATATAAAATTAATTATGCTTAATTGGATTGTACGTTACGGAAAAACGGACACTTCAATTAATAAACGAAACTACACAAAAAATATTTAACCCATTTTCGATTTTAGTAAATTAAATCCCGTACGTTAGTTATCTATGTTATACCCGTACAGGGTACGGGTCTACACTAGTTAGTATTATGGAAGAGATTGCAAGATTGCAAGACTGACAAATCTTCATCAAAATGTTACGAGCATTCATGCATATCTAAGTCACACATTAGCAAAGTTATGAGGCTTCTTGCCTTTCTCGGGTACCTATATATATATATATTTTAAAAAAAAAACATTTCTTATAAGATATTATATAAGGTATGAGTTTGAATTGACTAAAAAACTATTTAAGATTCCATACAAATTTATTAAAAATAGTAAATAGATATAAAATTGTATATTACTTATTTTATTGAATCTTTAAAAAAATCTTAATATATAGAATTTCAATGATATATTTTTAAATATTTTATATACATGTTGATTATATAATCAAACTTCAACCAATTAAATTATTTTAGTAGAAATCGGCGATATAATTTAACGTAAAGTTGATACGTGTCATTTTAATTATTAATTATCTTAATCTCCAATTTAGATATAGTTATTGATAATATGATGATGATTATGTGTAGGGAAAATTAAAATGGAAATTTACAGATAAGAATATGAGAAGAGTTTTAGAAATATAATTAAAATAGAAATCATTATATGATGTCCGCATTTTAGGTAGATTTTTAGGGTCTAGATAGGTTAGTTTAAGTTGTTTTTCGTAGTTGAGTCATGTGTTTTTGAGTCTTTTTGCATAAGTTTTCGTATTTCCTTGAGATTCGGAAACTACGCGCTTTTGTGTCGTTTTGTAGGTATTTTGAAGCTTGAGGACGAGTTTGGAGCGAGGCTAGGAGAGGATGGTCGAGCTAGGAGGAAGATTTCAAGCGGAAGAGCTAAGAAGAAGAGCTAAAGAGAAGCCAAAGCAAGAGGAAAAGTCAAGAAAAAAGTCCCAAGATCAAGCTACGAAGGGTCGAGCTCGAGCCATGTGAAGAAGCTTGAGGCGCAAGGATAACAAGTCTCAGGATCGACCCTGAGGGGGTCGATATCGACCCTAAGAGGGTCGAACCTCGTGACCGACTTCCCTTGTTCCGGATTTAATGTTGAAGTTTCCTAGTTTGTATTTTAGGAAGGTTGTTTCTTAGTGTTTTCTAGTTAGATTAGGACTCCTTTTCTTCTATAAAAGGAGGTTGAACCTTTAGTTTTATTCATGCTTGGGGGAATTCAATCAATTAATCATCCAAGACTTGGAGAGTTAGGAAGAAGACTGGGAGGACAAGTTTGAGGTTTGTAAGATTGACCTTTGGTTTTTATTTGAATTTTAGTTTGGTTTGACCATGTCTTCTTCTTCTTCTTCCTCTTCTCTCTTTGCTATGTGTGAGTAGTTTTCTTAAGTTCTAGGGTTGGGCAAAAACCCAACACAATATGCATGTTTAAAACTTAAATTCATGATTTGAATGCTTGATGATCATATCTAACCTATCTTGTGCTTAATCCTTTGCGAAAGTTGAGGCATGTCTTGTGATTAACCATAGCGAAAGTGAAAAGTTAGTTGCTTGATTAGTTCTAATAGGATTATTTGCGAAAGTTGATATTCCTAGGTTGAAGGATAGGTAGAAAGTTGTTTGATTTGCGAAAGTTGATTGAATGACTTGAATTGTTTGCGAAAGTTAACTTTTCTATGATCTAGATTGCATGATAGTTGTGAATGCTTGTCAAAAGCATGTATGGTTGTTGTTGTGGTAGCCCTAGCCCTAGGATTTTCCTTTTAATTGATTGAAACTCGTGTCTTTGCCTTGATCCCGACTCCCTAAGTCGTGCTCGAACCATTGCTTGTGTGAGTGTTTGATTCGTGTTTGCTAGTGTTTAGGATCGACCCTATTAGGCTCGAGATCGACCCCCCCCTAAGGTCGATCCTGAGTTGTCTCTTTTGTGTTTCCTTTGTTTTTCGTAGTTTATCGACTAAACTTAGCACTGTCCTCACTCCCGTGGACGACCCTGACTTCGCTATACGCAGCGGGGTCTTGAATACAAATTTATTTGTTCGAGAAACCCTTCAACATTATATAAGAAGATTTGTATAAAAAATATATTTTGTCAAAAAAATCCAGATTGTAATATTTCATCACATGTTAATATGATTCCATATTTCCATCCAAACGTGAAATGTGCACCTAGTTATCATGGCCTGCTCGTAAGCAATTAGTGTTTAGATCGATAAAATAGAATCCATAGTCTTTTTTTGGTGAAGGCACTGGAAAGTTGGATATCTCTGTATGCATACTATCGTGAAGATTTAACTATATGATTAGGGGTTCAAAGTTAAAATCATTGTGAAGACTTTATTGTTTGACTAGACGTCTGAAGATATACTCACCCTAGTCTGAAGACAAGTATAGTGGCTAATTGTTACGGAAAAACTAGGTTAACCGTACAAAATCAAGAGAACCTGTGAAAAAAATGGCTAAGGGAGGCCGAGGAAGATGTAGACTAAAAAGAGGAATAAGTGAATAACGATAGAAGAGAAGAGAGAATTAGGGTAGAATTAATTCATGGTTTTTCTACCTCTTTTTCCAAATAACAAAATACGGAGTACAATGCTTATAGGTAAATCCTAATTAATCATAACGATTCAAGAAAAGCATTCCGGGAAAGAGCAGTAAAGAAAATCCGAAAAGAGTTATTTAAACAAAATCCAAAACAACAATTAATTAAGAAAACTAGAGTGGGGTGGAAGCACTAGGATTTAGACTAAGCAATGCGGCGAAATATAGTGAGGCCATCGCCGGAGCACAAGAGGCAAAGCTCCACTCTGGGATCAGCCACGACGGCGTCGTTAAACGCCACGATGTGTCGCCTTGTCATTCGCTTGCCCTCTGACACCTCCTCCTCGGGCAGAGCGACGGTGCCGCCCCATAAGGTGCTGTCATAGAGGATCAGCCCTCCCACCTTGACCAGCTTCATCAGCCTCTCGAAGTAGCTCTTGTAATTGTCCTTGTCAGCGTCCACGTAGGCAAAGTCAAAGCTCCCCTCGTTCGCCTCCTGAGTACATGGCATGCCGGTATTGGACAACGTGGAATTCGATTATAAATTTATAATAAAATTAATTTGGATTTATTACATATTGGAGGAGATTGTCGAGTATGGGCAGGGCTTCAGATTGGATGAAATTGATCTTGTGTTCGACTCTGCTTTCTTTAGAGCACTCCCAATATGGGGATTATGGGCAATATCAAGCAAAAAAAGAGGGGGACCATCATGGTTTTTGTTTGATTCAAGAGGGTAGAGTATCGTATCATGGTCCGAAGAGAGAGAGGACAAGGTGGGGCCAAAACTATAAATTAGCATTTAAAAAAGGTAGGCTATTTGAGCATTATTTTTTTTATAAAAAAAGAGTGCCACGTGTCTAGCTGTTAGTGGCCATAATTTAATTTTGGTCATGGATAATTGATATAACAAAAATGTTTAATTTGGACATAATTTAAATAAAATTAAAAATTATACCAAAGTTTATATTTTTTTTCTCTATATGTAGAGTCCAATATTGAGTATATTTGAACTCTTATAAAATTAAATATTCATTTCTTGCTCATTTTAGGTTATATATGCACATATTTATGTGTTTCTTTTCATTATTCGTTTTTTTAATTAAAAAAAAAGTATATCAAAATTAATAATGTTCTTTCAAATATCCATACATATTAATTTTTTATTTTTTATTCATTTTTGAATTAATTATGAATCTTCGACTTGGTTTAAGAACAAAAATCACTAGAATCGTGGTATTTAAGAATAATAAATACAATTTAAATCAAGAAATTAAGCTAATGCTATAAATTTTAATAAATTAATTAAACATGTAATTTATTAAAATTGTTAAATAAATATATTTATTAACATAAATGAGTATTGGGAAATGATGATATATTTGGAATTATGGTAAAAGAAATAAATAAGTATTGGGAAATGAGAAAAGTAAAAGATGGGATCATGAGGTTCACTATTGGTAAGGAAAAAAATAAAGGGGATCATGAGTGATGTGGAAGATAAAATAATATTAATATATTGAGATTTGATGGGTTTATGGTGATATTGAGGAGTATGATAGGGAGTGCTCTTATGAATGGCAGTCCAATCTCGTATGTTTCTTTGGCGGGATCGATTGCAATTATCTGTAACGTGGACATTAATCGAGTTAAGCTCAAATTTGTGATTATATATAGCAAGTGAATTAGTCCAATTTACAATATAAAACAGATTGATTAGACATGCATGCACTTATTCCTAGACTAGATCGACGACCCACTACAAGTTTTAGCCTTAACACCAAAGTACGTTCAGTTCCAAGTAATCCATCACTTACCGTCCGTGTATTACTTGACGAGAGTCGAATCGGAGGACTATGAGTAATATCCTAAAGATGTAATTAATCGTTTAACTACATATTAAGAGAAAATTAATCGATTTAAGTAAAAATTATTTACCAACTTTGCATTACAGGCTTAGTAAAATTACCTAAAGAAATACTGTATGAATTAGTTGAAATAAAAGACCTGGCCATCGTCGGGAAGAGCGAGGGCGGTGGCAAGGAGAGAGTAACCGGTGTAAACTCCGATTTCAATCGTTTTCTTGGCATTTGTCATCTTCAACAACATCGACATCAATTGGGCAGAACCCGGGTCCGTTGACATAAATGCCTGATTTTTTTATATAGACTTATTTAATTAATCGAATTTATTAAGAATACAAACAAAAATTCAAAATTGGTTAATACTTCAAGATGGATTACCATGGATGAGAAGCGGTTGCAGTTCTAAGCTCCTTGAGTGCTACATTCTCTCTCGGATACACCTTTTTCTCCAAAAGGTACTTTATTTTTTGGTTAAAATCAAACAAACCATTCAAGAAAAAAAATTGTTAATTTTTTAGAACATGTAAATCAAATTAGGGGAAAAAGACCCACTTAGCTAGTATGAAATGGGAACGGATTGAACACTCATATTGGTCGAGGACACAGCCCATGAGAGTCGAAATGGTGACTTTTGAATACTACGCTTGAAAATTAACCGTTTGACTCAACCTCGAAATCCTTCCATTATAGTTTGCGTCAAACTCAGTGTTCAAAAAAAACGCTAGATAATCGATGCACCAAAAAAAAACAACGCCCACATATATAGATCACCGAACTATAATGGAAAAAACAAAAACAATTTTAGCTTTGAGCAAGTAATTCAAAGTGAATATATATTACCTTGGGAAGCCTTTCATCTTTGAGCAAGCACGTATTAGGCTTTATTAGGCTGTTGGACATTTTCACAAACTCGATTTTCTTCCACTAAGCGAACCTTAATGCAATTTTGTTTCAAATTGAATAGTTGAAGATTGCCTCTTTTATAACATGTCCCGATAGGGCAATAATGCCATTTCCCTAACGAAAAAAGTCATACCAACTTTGATTTAATGTCCTAGGTAATTGTTTGACCAAAAAAAAAATGTCCTAGGTAATTGAATTTTGACGATTTTGGGTAATGGGGCTCGGATGGTGACAACAATGTGGAGAATGGACGGCGCGGTGAAATAATGAGGTAAATGGACTTTTTTGGTGACAACTACAAAAACATCCTAGAACATGGCGTCATGACACCCAAACCTGTCACCACCAAACAAGACCTTGTCACCGCGTACAGAAAAGTCCCCTCCCCCATACAAAACCTTGTCACCACGTACAACCCCCCCCTACAAAGCCTTGTCATCGCGTTTACAACTTGTCACCTCTCAAACTAATATCACCAATATTGCACTCTAATTTGTTCATCACGTACAAAAACTTGTCACCTTACCTAGAACCACCCCCAAATTGCACTTAAACTTGTCATCAAAAATTATTAGTAAGCCTATGTGGGATTCGAACCCACATTATCGTACGCTAGGCACGTTGCTCTACCATTTGAGCTAATAGGCTATAATTAAAAGTAATATATAAAAACTTATCATCACCTAGCAATCAAAGCTGTCACCCACCACAAAATGTGGTGACATGTTAAACCAAACATAGAACCGCATACAGATTTTGTCACCGCATAAAAAACTGAATTACATTCAACATGTCACCGCGTACAGATTTTTTCACCAAACTAGAAAACAGAAAACCCTAGATCACACACAAAACTTGGTGACAAAACAGAAAAATCTAGATCGCATGCAGATCTTGTCACCGCAACGAAAAATTGCTTACATTCAACATGTCACCGCGTATAGATTTTGTCACCAAACTGAAAATCCGAAAACCCTAGATTGCAAAAAAAACTTGGTGACAAACACAGAAACCCTAAAACACGTACAGATTTGTCACCACACAGAAAATTGGTTACATTCAACATGTCTTTGCTACAGATTATGTTACCAACCTAAAAACTTGTCACCACATACAGATTTTGACATTAGATCTATAAAAAATCATAGATCTAGATATAGAATTTTAGATCTAGACACTTTAAAAAAAAAACCTAGATCTAGAAATAGCTTTCAAAAAATCCTAGATCTAGAAATTCTAGATCTAGAACTTTCAAGAAAAACCGATGAAAACCCCGATGACAGCCCAAGGAAAACCCCGGTGACAGCCTTGTAGATCTAGATCTAGAATTTCTAGATCTAAAACTTTCAAAAAAAACTAGATCTAGAAATTCTAGATCTAGAACTTTCAAAAAAACCCTAGATCTAAAAAATATAACAAAAAAAACTAGATCTAGATCTAAAGTTGGTATACATACCTTGAAACACGCTGTCGGACACCTCGTCGCCTCGTCGGCCACCTTGTCGGCCACCTCTTCGCCTCATCGGCCGCCAAGCTCGGTTATCCTCGTCGGCCACCTCGTCGCTTACCCCCGAAAAGCTGGTCACCATGGCCTTGTCGTCATTATGTATGTACGAAGATGAAAAAGGGAGAGGGGGAGAGATGAGAAGAGGGAGGGAGAGGGAGAGAGAGAGAGCTGGGAAATAGGGAGAGGGAGAGAGAGAGCTGGGAAATAATGGGAGGAGAGAGAAAGGAGAAGAGGAGTGGGGGGTTTTATATTACCGCTTGTCACCGTCAGCTTTCAAATTTAGCCCATTTGTTTCATTAATTCCACCATGAGCCCCATTCCTTCAATATGTCACCACTTTAGCCCCTCCCACCCAATTCTCTCTTGAATTTTGCTGTATCATACCACTTGTTGGGTTTAGGAAGGGGTCTTGTCTAGTGGCGGACTCACATTGTGACGAGTGGATTTTAAAATATTTTTTTTATACATGTAATACTACGTTTGTTTTATAATAGTTTAACAAATAGCAATTTCACACGCATATATATATATATTAATTAAGAATTATTTTTCCTATATTATCCTTATGAATGTAAAGTTAATTATTAGTGTAAAATAAAATGAAAAAATGTATATGTTTATGATAGATGTAATTATTAAGTGTTAAATGAAAAGAGATGGGAAAAGTATAATAATATATACAAAAAAATATATATAAAAGGGCCTTAATCAGTTTTTTGCTCAAGGCCTTTAAAATGAAAAGAGATGGATTTTTCGTATATAATAATAAAAAACAATATATATATATATATATAAAAGAACTCTTAATTAATTTTTACTCGAGGTCTTTAATATCTATCTCTTGTCCAAGATAAGAGGATTCATATCACCTTCAAATCGGCTTGCGATCGCCCGGCTAGTCATTTTTGTGTCGGGTGGGGAAAAATCCAGTTGTAAAACACGTTATGAACTATGCAAACGTGTGGATTTTAGAGGTGTGCAATTTATGAGATTTCGACATCCGTGATTATTCGGCTGCGAGTTTAAACTGTCTTTAGTTGTAAGTAATATTGTAATGAGCACTCATGCATTAACTCACACACATTATCAAACTTATTATGAGGCTTCTTTAGTAGGTGAATAAACACAGAATCAAATTTGTTCTTGAACACAGCACTCAAGTGTAGGCCTCTTCCAGCTTTTTCAATTGGCCATGTATTCAGTTGCACACTTTTGGCTTCCTTAATTTTGCGTGTAAGCTTTATCTGGAATCGTTATTAATCAAAGAGTATTTGTGGATCAGTCATTGTTACGAACCCAAATAAAGCTAAAGTTCCTTGCTTTCAGCAGCAGGTTTTTTTTTGTTCTTTCATCTCATTTGTGTATACATATACTAAGGATCATTCTGCACCGTATGAAATCAAATGCTAAACTTAATTTTGACAAAACCATGTCTGAAACAGCTGATCTAGAGAACCAAACACCCAATGCACCATCACAGGACTCACCCGCCAAAACCGACGACCCCAAGAAGGCGCCGTCTAACCATGGTTGCACGTACTGGTTCTGTGTTGTCATTATAGTCGTCTTCTTCTTGCCATTGTACTTTTTACTCTACTCCATCCCCGGCTGGCTATTCTGCGGCTTCGGCTCGCACAAGAGCTCCGGTGGGGACCCCAAGACGCCGTTCTACAACAAGGTTCAAGACCTTCACGAAGCCGCCAAAAAGCTAGCCAAACGGCTCAAGTTCGTGAGGAGCCGGGTCTTCATCTTTGCCCTGATCTGGCTTATACTAAACCTCTCCATCCCGGGTTTACGAAACAAGGTCGTCTTCGGGTCCGAGCTCTGGAAATGGACTGTACTAGTCACAATGGTGCGTATTGTAATTAGAAACTACAAAAGATATGTCTGTTTCACTGCCTAGCGTTTTTTAGAACATTGACCTCTAATGTAATTGGTTTACCAATTCTATCAGGTGTTATGCGGGTATAGCGTGACTAGTCTGTGTACGAGGATTGTGTTGAAGATGCTGAGCACGTGCGGGTGGTTCAAGGAGAGCAAGAACACGTGGTACTATGCTGAAGGCCTGAGAGTGAGCATCAACCTGGTGCTGTTGGCGTTAGGGCTCATGTTGACGTGGGTTTTCTACTTCAGGATGCCACGTGGGTTGAAGACGACGAGGCCCGATAAGGACGGGGTGATCCACGTGGGCACGTGGACTTTCGCCACCCTGGCGATCGGAGCGATGATGTGGACGGCCAAGAACGCGGTGTTGCTCGCGTGGGAGGCGGATGCCGTGTATAAGAGGTTTGAGGACAGGATCTTGAGTGCTGGGTTTCAGCTCTACTTTCTTGGGCATTTTTGTGGGTGGAAGAAGAAAAAGTTACAAATGCTCCGACCCAGGAAGAATATGCAACAAGTCAAACAAGAAAAGGCGCAAAATCAGGTGTATACATCAAAAAAAAAAAGGTGTATACATCAATACATACAAATAGTACTTATGTTACCGTCTGGCGCCTAGGTGGTCTAGACGGCTGCCTAGATTATACTTATGTTAAGAGTTATTTACGTTAATCATGATTGAATGGAATTGATGTTGTGTGTAGTTTAAGGTTGGAGGAGAAGAGAACGGTGACAAGAACAAGGAAAGAGATGAGAGGAAGAAGAAAGCTAGGATTAATCAGCTCATCGAGCGCGGGAGATGCTACGAGGGCGTAAGCCTCTACGATGTTAAGAAGATGACCGAGCTTCTCATGCATCTTTCGAGGGCGTCTTCGCGAGAGGATGATGGAACCTCTGAGGTTTTGGGTATGTGCAAAGTTATTGAACCAAGCAGTTCTCCCAAGTAAGTACTACCTGCTCAGTTAAAACGAAGTATGTTATACAAGATTACGTTTGAATTACTGATAAGTCTTATGTGTAGGTACATCACACCCATGGACATGAAGGAATTTAACTTGGAAGCAGATTATGCAAAGAGTTTGTGTTTGGATTTGAACAGAGAGCATTTAATAGAGGATTCCGAGAAGATCTTATATGAGAACTTCGAAAAATCGATGGTATGTAAGTTCAGTTACGTGTTACTTCTCCTTTTGCCAAGGATCCGTTTTCAAGAAGAAGTGTCCATTGTGATCAGGTAACAGCTCATAAAAACTGTCTAGCACTTGGCCACACACTCTTGGATGCAATAGAAGTGGTCAAAGTTTTGGACAGAGTTATTACTCTAGTCTTGGTCACCCTCGCCGTCGTAGCTTGGCTCCTTCTCACAGACATCGCCACCAGCAATATCCTGATACTTGTCGCGTCTCCCTTTCTGGCAGCGACTTTTGTGTTCGGAGACACTTGCAAAAAGACTTTCGAAGGAGTCATATTTGCATTCATTAACCATCCCTATGATGTTGGTGATTTGTGCATCATTGATGGGATAGAGGTAAGTGCACAAGTTACACCTTACTAAAGTACATGAATGTAACATTAGCAACAAAATCACTATGATGTTGGTCTCAAAGTGTGTATGTAATGACGCCATTCATTCGCAGTTAGAGGTGAAAGGGATGGGCATATTGACAACAAAATTTGTATTGATTGCAACAAAAGAGGAAGTGTTGTATCCGAATGCAATGTTAGCAACAAAATCCATCGTCAATCTCAAAGGCGAGCCTGATCCGAATGATAGTGTGGAGTTGAAACTGGACAGCAGTTCTAAGACGGATCTAGTTGCTCTTAAAGACAAAATTACACAGTGAGAACTTGTTCATACAATTTCCTACACCATATTCATTTGTACCCACTGATGATTAAAACAGTGCATATGCAAGTCCTAATGAATGTATAAACAGGTTTTTCAAGGATGACGGTGGCAAAAGATTTGAGGAAGCAACTTCTATTATCATGGAAGAGGTTGGGAGCTGCATAACATTGAAAATTCATTATCAAAATGTTATGAGCATTCATGATGTCACGCACTCGCAATGTCTTGAGAAGAAGAGGAAGCAAAGGTCTGAATTCTTGTTCAAATTAACCCAGTACATGAATGAAACCAGAATTAGTGAGGCTGCAGGTTAATTAGGTTTCTTGAAAGAAGAAGTGCTTGACGGAAGCATGCGTTTATGCAGGTGCGAACTACGAAAGAAATTGTACTATTATGGGCATTTTAAGTCTGGTGTTGTGTATCAAACAAACAAAGAAACAAAAAATAACTTCATATTAGATTCAGGATCCAAAATTGTTGGCAATAAACCAGCTGAATGACTTTTTCTCAGTATGTGAATAAACAGAATCAGTTTCTTCCTTTCTGTTACTCATTCAACTTACTATTCATAATTCATATCCAATGCCAAAGAATAGGGAACAAAGACAGAAATCTTCTACCTGAGATTTTAACTGCAGATCAGACTAGGTATCGTAAACATACCACAAATGCGTTAGAGCTCGTGGGAATTGGTGGCCCATTGGCTCATTAAAATCGCCATGTCCATGCCTTGCACCATTGTAGGCACCGCTACATCATAAGGACAAACCTTCGAAAACCCGGTCTTCCCAGACTTATGCACTCTCTTTACACAGTTCTTGAACTTCTTATGGCATTTCACATTTGTCATGCCTGATAAGCTCAAAACCACAATTGTACACATCACATAAGTCTAAGCCTCACAATTGAACACTTAATTCTCAAATATATAAGTCAATTAAACTGCAAAGTTATATCAAAACCACACTTTGACAGATTTCACAGCTTCCTGAAGTTCTATTTCATGTCCGTTACGGCTAGTTTTGCAAATTAGAAACAGCATATGAAATTCAGCTAATTGAATTAGTTTTTTGAAATCCAGACTCCATGAAAAGGCTAAAAGGAAGAAACTCACCTCGTCTTCCTACACAATCGTCGTGGATTTCACAACAAGCATCGAGATCGTCACATGGCTTCTCACCAGCACATCCAGTGTGCCCTACTCCACAATACTTGCCGTACTTGATCCCAACATCTGACAACGAAAACGCAATTGCAGATCAGAATCGCGAAAAATCCGAGTTCTCAGAACGCGGAATCAGAGTCCGATTTCATGAATTCGATAGCGAAACTTACTGTCGCAATTCAGCTCAAGACAGCTCTTGCTACAGACCTGCCAAATTTGGGGGGAAATCGAGGGTTTATAAGTCAGATTGGAAATCGGAAAAAAGAACCAGACTTTTGAAATTGAGATGGAGGATGAGTGTACCTGGGAGTCATCGGCGGATGAAACGGCAACGAGAAGGAGAGATAAAGCGATAGGGATAATGTATACGGCGCCGGCGAAAGCCATTTTCCGGGAACTCGATCGCTCTGTTTCTCTCGATCTCTCTTTCCTTCTCGTAACAGATTAAACGACCTGTTACCCCAAACCTAATAACGCGTCGACACGATTGGTTTCCCCTTTTTCGAATAGAAATTAAAACCCGGTTCTTTCTTTTCCGTTTTGGTCAAACCCGATTCTAAAATTATGGAGTCAGTCAATACACCATATGCTACTCCATGTAACATGAACTCTCAATCTTTTTAGGGGAAATGGTCAATCTTTTTTAGGGGAAATGGTCAGAACTATTGAAATTTGGCTTCTGAACGTTCAAAATTACAATGAAATGCACATTTTGTTTAGTTAGCGATATCAAGGTAAAGTGATTGATGTCTATATGGGTTGGAAACGGATCCAGGTAGGAGTACATTAGTTTTGAACTTGACTCAAAAAGCCGAAGTTTTGTAAAACAGCTTACCAGCATATGGTATATCATTTAGCAATGCCCAATGGCATTGCTCACATTGTATTACCAATTCTCAGATTTAGTAATGGAACTTTAGAGGGTATTAAAAATTTTGGATTTGAGAGTTCTTGCTTTTGAAAACGGATCCTTTTCAAATATGAAGGTTAGCTTGACCTTTTGATCACCAGAAAACGTGTATCCTTCTTTCCCTATCAATTGTTGTATTTTGCTCGTTAGCAAACAGTTTCCTATAGCAGCTTCCCTTCAAAGCATTCTCTACCAAAAAAACAGACAATTGCTACAAACAAGAACTTGACTCACTCTTCTCAACAGTAGTTCTAAAGAGTAATATAACACAAAATTCAGAAGAAACTCATACTCAACGAGGTATAATCGTCTAGTCCTAAAGATCTGTCTTGGTGTCTGTACTTCTCTTCTTTGAGCTCGCTGCCTTCTTCGTCCTCCACCATTGCCGTACCTTGTTGGACACCTTGTTTGCATGTCTCTTCAACGTTTTCCCTGTGTCTGCTATCTGTTTTGTGACACTTTCCTTCCAGTTCGGCTTCTTGCTTTCTTTGTCTCTAAGAACTTTCCCCTGCCATATAACATTATACACCATTAGTCAATGAATAAAAAACAGAAAGAGATGAACAAAAGAAGTAGAAATAGGTTCAAAGATACCAAATTTGATGGAAAGTTCTCCTCATCATCGTCGTCATCTTCATCAGCATCCTCACCGCCAAATTTGTTCATGTTCATTAGCTCTTCCCTGGAGTACATCTTCATTCCAGGTGCTCCAGGCAGACCCTAAAGGCAACAATTCAAACAAGATGACAAGCCTGGTAAAATCAGGACATTAAAAAGAAAAATTGATACAAGTAGAGTGAATTTTACCTCCATGCTACGCATCATCTTTTCCATTTCAGCCTCTTTTGTCGGTTTTGCAATAAAGGGTTCTCCAGGTGTCCTATCCTGAACATGATACAGGTTCAATTTCATGACATAAATAAAGATATAGCCTGGCTCTCTGTAGGAGAATCTATCAAATTGGTGCAGAATTGGAGTCAGAAACAAGCTTCAACCTTAAAACATGATGAAACTGGATTATTGTAATTAACTACACTCAAATCTCAGCAAAAGTGCAAATCATGTACAGGGGATAAGGACTATATGCAACAGTTTTGGCTTAAAGAAGGGATTTGCAACAGTCTAGTCAAGCCTTCTCAAAATTATAGTTCATATTTCACTCTTTTGTAGAAAGATTAATTATGAGGACCATCATATGTATAAAACAAGGAGTTAATTTGCATCAAGAGACGTAGATTTTAGTTTTCAAATTAATGTGCAGAGTTTAGGTGGGAGCATTGCCTTTGGTACTGGAGGGGGCTTTTTAGTGCATGATTCAGTGAGGTCCTTGCACAGATACTTTATCAGATCTTCCAGCTGAGGCTTTCTCTTGTACAAATATTCAGCAAGATCAGTGTCAGAATACCCAACAACCTGCATCATCAAGTTACACAAGACTAATGATTGTTAGATTACTTTCATGTTGGTTTTGACATACACCGGAGCATAAATGATCCTTACAGATGAACATTGCTAGGAAGTTTTCATTTTTTAGCTATTGTTAGTATTCAGTTGAGCATGCTTGCAAGCAGATCACTCCTAATGAAGCTTACTTCACTTAAACATATGAATATGAAGACTGGAACAACAAAAACATGTAATTTAAAAATAGGGATTGTGAAAGAACATCTAGGGCAAACGAAGAGCAACTAACCTCCTGGCAAGCTCGTTCAATGGTCTTGCACTCGGAGTTGCATTGCCCTTCAACATCCTGATCAACAAGCTGAAATCAACAAGCACTTAGAATATATAGTCATGATGATCAGATATAGTTGATCGACTATTCGACATCGAAATGACCTGTACCTAACCTACAAGGTGTGAGATTTACTGAGAAATTGAGTGCTGAGCATATATTTTATCTGTATCTATAACAAGATGTCAACTCAATTTCCACTCAACAGGATCAATTATATATTTTCCTCTCTTTGGTGCAAAAAAATCCAATCAGAGCTAGGGCTTCTAACCCTAACCAATCTAGTCCCCTTTCAATGAAAAGCACAAATCCAAGCAAAGCCTCCAACATACGAAGTAGTAAAGTACGATACACACAAATTGAAGCAGTATAAATGCAGTTTTTGTTACCTTAAGCTTATTTCCTTGCTCAACAATGTCAATTTTAAGGATCCAATCAGCTTCCTCCTTCTTCAAATTACACACATTTTCAGCCATCTCAATGATCTGATACTCCGAGATCTGCGCACCAACAATTCCGCATTCGCCCGATCATGATACAGAATTGATTCATTGAACAAGAAGCCAGACCAGAATCAAAACGAACTTACCTTCTTCGGAGAGATCTCGTCTTGCTTTTTCTCAACCTGGTGGTACAACTCGGAAGCCAATTTTTCACAGACCTGGCACTTGATGTAGGGGATGTCCTCCTTCCTGGCTACTCCGACTGGCTTCTTCAAACCCTCCACCATTGATATCGAGATTGCTAGTAGCACTACGAATCCGAATGACCATGACAATTTTGCTTCTTTCGCCATTTTCGAACTCTCTCACTTGCGTACAGAGAGAATGCTAGAAGAAGAAACTCAAGATACTTCGACTGCGAATTTCTCTTTCTTTTCTTGATTTTTGACGCCAGTGTCTATATGACGTGTTTGGCAGCAGCTGATTGGCTGATTGATTGCCACGTAATTAAGTTGTGGGCCTAGAAGTATTATCGAAATAATAAAACCCATTCTGCACGAAAAAAGTGCCCCGTAATTACGTAGCATTGGGCTCCGCAAGTTCTCTCATTGGGCCTTCATTACATTGGGCCATACTTGTGTTGGGCCCAAATCCGGCTTAAAGTACCACTTCATATTCGGATTAGGATCGGATTTGGACAAATATTTCATCGATGTGAGATTTTCTTTGGATGAGTTCAAGTAAGCCAATTTTTTGGAGGCAATGGGTTCAATGTTTTGAAACTTAGCCCTATGTTGAAAACATGATTTACCTACGACATGGTGAACCGCGAGTCGTAACCCATTTTTTGTGTATGAAATGTGACGGTGCGAGTTAGGATGGACATTAAAAGTCACGTGTCGAATGTAAACCAAATTCGTTTATTTTCCGTTCACGTTTCCCTAGGTGACGACTCGATCAACGCCTTCATAGTCGTCCTTAATGGCATTTGATCCCGTAAATTGGATGAAGTAGGTTAAATTCGACTTATGATAATTTCTACTTTCTAGTCATGTAGATCTTATAGTTTAATTCTTGGAATCGAAAAATCGCATTAAAAATACAACTTCAATAAAACCCTCCTTCAAGTGCAAATAATACAAATCTTTCAAGCCATCAGGTCAATGGAACAATTGTTATACTAGTTTCTTCTTTTTCACAATAATGACTTCAAAACGTACAAAGAGACTCTATTACTACATCCTAATGATTATTGCAAACTTATAATAGGTATATGACAAGAATTTGGTCCAACTTCCACTTATAATCTGTCGGTTGCATATACAGTAAGAATGTCCTGGATCTAAATTATGTTATCAAAAGCATATATTATACACCTAACCAAAAATGTTTGTATTTCAGGTGTGCCTCTCATGATTCATTACTTTAATTAGTTCTAAACTTTTCACCTAACGCTTATGGAATACGAAAAAATTAATAATAAAACGTGTCTTAATTTGAGAGGTTGCTAGGTAAGTTAAGGCCTCGTGTTTAAAAGATTCTAATACTTCTTCCAGAAAAAATAAATAAACATATGGCCAAAAAATATACAAAATAATTGATTTCTTTTGGTAGATAACAAAATAAAAATATTGGTGTGGCACTTTGCTTAAAGACAAGGAAGAAAGCATATCATTTTGGTCCCAATTAAGATTCTCTCTTGCATATGGGCCGAAAGAGAAATGAAAACAAAAGAATAAAAAAAATTAAAAATTTACTCTTTGGTTGAACTTTGAAGCAAACAAAAAACTTGTTTTCTTAATATTGATTTGGCCCTTTTTGGTTACATATACATCATTTGATCGACCCAACTATAGGTCGATTTCAATGTTTACCCCACTAGAAACGAATACAAGAATATTGATGATAAAATATGTAGTATTTTTTTTGAACGATAAATGGCTTAAAAACGATTTAACCATTTCGATTTGTAGTTTATACATAAAAAAATTCCTTATTTAAAAGAAATTAATCATAAGGAAATGTAAAAGATTCTCCTCGCACAAATCATGTTTTACGAATCCATTAAAAAATTACGTGAAACTATATGAAGTAGCCCAATATCTGGGAATGATTGCAAAACTAGCCTGAATTTTTAAATCTATATCAAACAATCCCAGCTACATATGAGTTGAAACGTGATTACTAGACTACCCATCGGCCATCGTCAAACATTAGAATTTTATTTTGTTAACCATCATGTGATATTAAAATTTGTATTGTTTAGATTGATTATGATAAAATCGACGATATCAAGCAATTAATTAATATTAGTAGTTAAAATGATCACATTCGATGATATTAAAATTCTCACACATTAGGGTTATTAACCTCAACCTTAAAAGTTTATACTCCCTCTGTCCTAAAATGTTCGTCCTAAATGACGTTTTTGCGGTTATTAAGTAAAGATATAAAGTGGTATTGGAAAATGAACAAATAGGACAAAGTAGATAAAATATATGATTGAATAGAAGTACTTTTGTAATTTTATAGGGAAAAAAGTTTAAAAATAGATAAAATAATTGGAGAAATTGGATAATGGGATAATCCGTAAAATATAAGATTTGATAGGAATAAGATGGGAAAAAAGTTTCTGATATAAAAGAAAAAGGGACAAATATTTTAACATTGGACAAACATGATGAGATAAAGAGAGTACTATTTTCTTACAACCTTCAAAAGTAGGGATATTTTTTGCAAATTTCCCCGAGAACCATAGAGGAAGTACATACTCCGTATAATATTGTTACAATACTATAATGCATACACAAGATCCTTTTAAGAAGCCAACAATGGACAAACTGGCATTTCACCGAAACTTACCAATTCAAATGCGAGATTATAATGTTTTCAGATCGATTATTAGTCCTGACAGAATTGAAAGAAACATGAAGATCAGAAGGTGATCTTTAATTGCAATATTTAATGGCATTGATGATATGTTGACCCATATAATTAATCTAACATCAACTTACCGACAATTTTTCAATATCAAGATGACCCATCTTAGTCAAATCCACGTTACTTATTGAAAACAATTTTTATGATCAAATTGATCATCACGTCATCATATATCATTACCAATCTGTAAATTTGCATTTATCCCACATTAAAGAAATTGTTTGTGATTAAAGAAATGCTTTCTTGAAAGTAACTTACCGATAATATTTCACCCTTATGGCTCAACCAAAAAAAAAAATCACCCTTATGGAACTAGATAGATCATTTTTTACTATTCAAATAAAAGTGATTATTTAATTACCACATTAATTACATCCTACTTAATGATTAACACTAATCCTAGTCATTAGAAAAAAGAGGCAAAATCAATCATTATCATCCCATTGTTGTAATGCCCTAATCAATTACAATCATTGACGTCCTCTTTTTTCCTTTTGTCTTAAATTTTTTAACGAAGGAATCCTTTTCTTATAGTACTAGCTAATTACTCCACATTTATACGTGTATTTCCACAAAAGCAAATTGTAATACTTCACCGGAAAAAAAAGAGCAAATTGTAATAATACGTGTATTTTGTTTAGTTATTTATTTTTGTCTGTTCTTGTATAGTATTAGTATATGTCCATTCCCCTTGGACAAGAGAATTTATTTCCAAGGAAAACCAACCAAAAAAATTATCATATCATAAACCTAAGTTATGGTCGGCAATGGCTTCATGGCCTTTGGATTGCCAGATGATTGTCCGATCACCATTACTATACCTTGGCCCACCACACAATAAACATAATGATGTGATGACAACAAACAAAGCCCTATTTTGCTCACAAATATTGTGTAGATTATGGTTAGGTTCGTGTTCGGATCTTGTCCCAGCCTCTTTGCTTGCGAGAAAAATAAAGTCTCTCACTTTATTATATCGAGTCGTTCGGCACAAACTGGTATGTCTGGTTCGTAACTTTGCTAGTCTAATTACGAGCTCAAAGTCTACAAAAAGCGAGTTTGTTTTCAAAGTAAAAAGCAAGACAAAAAGTTTAGGGTGTGGATTGATCCATGGTTAACGAAAATCTTGATATGTGGTTAAATGAAAATTGATTAAAAGACAATCAATAACAAAATTTTGGAGTAAGCCTAAGTGAGAATTATTGGCCTTGTTCAAGTAGAAAGAACAGTAAACAATGGGATTCAGAAAACACATCACTTTCGGTGTAATTTTGATGGGCCAACATAAAAGATAAGAGGTGGCCCAACGGTGAAAAGTTAACCCGTATTGGTCCACTATATATTAACAGCGATAAATATTTTCAAACAAATTTCAATTGAATTCACACATATATTGCACACATGAAGAGACTAATATTAGATTAATGATTAATCCCCATAAAATGAGGTAAGAACATCTTATTTAGACTTACAACTAGTTTAACCTCAGTATCATGTATGGATAATATGATTATAAACCCAATTTAATATAGATATGAATCTTTAATAAATGTTATTATAAAATAAAGATTAAGATAAAATTGAACAATACAATTATGAGATTTTTCTGGATTATTTTATAATTTTAAAATAAAATTTGGATTTTTTTAAAACAAATAATTAAACTATATATATATACTTTTAATGATAAAGATCATGTTCTATTGACTCTGCTTTATATTATAGTAGTCCATATAGATGACTCTGATAATTGACCTTGAATGATACTACAAAAGTGTAATTTCCGTTAAATGTAATTCTTTCACCAACTAAAATGGGAAAAATGGATGTTCTCTTCCAAATAAGTGTGGATAATTGTGGTTTGTAATTGATTTTGTCGTTAGTATTTAATTAATTAAATCCCGTCGAATCAGTTCTACTTTTTTTTTGTACAGTTTTACCCCTAATTCTGCTGACGAGGAAATGTCCAAAAAAAAACCCGTGTCCCCACGACTTTCACCGCAATGACGTTGACGCATCTTAATTACACGAGTGAAAAAAAACACACACAGTGACGTTGCCAGCTCACCGGTTCTCTCTGAAAACCTACCCCAAAACGACGCCGTTGGGAAGCGCCTCAAACGCTCGAATCTCCCCTGTTTAAGCTCACAGGTCACACCTCACAAAGCAGAAAGCGAAAGAGATAGAGAGAGAGAGAGAACCCAAAAGCGTCGGTGCGAGGTTAAACCGGAGGGATCTTCGGAGGTAGGAGAGAGAAAGCGAAAGACAGAGGGATTGAACACCTCTCAAGTCTTTGTATAAAAGCGATCGATCAAGAGCAAGAGCCAAGAGCCCTGTAAAAACCTCCAATCCAAGAGGAAGAAGAGAGACAAGGCCGGCATTCGGACTAGCAGACAGCCGTTTGCTAATGGCGGAAATGACCGATTCGCTCTCTCTTGACGTCGAGACTATCTACCTCGGCGGAAAGGTTTCCTTCTCTTTCCCGATTTCTTGTCAGCTCGTTCATGAAATGGATTTCAACTTCGGCTTTTGTTCGGTGTGTTTGTGATTCTTGTGGAATGATTTGTGCTCTCGGTGGAATGTTTGAGCTGATTGTGTTGCCAGATCTGAGTAGGCTCCTCTTTCTCAGGCGATTTTTGCTCTTTCATTTCGCGTAATCATCGCCGAAAACCTATAATTTGTCTTTTCCTTCCCTTTTTTCCGGATTTAGTAGAAATTCCAAATCCTCAAATTACTTTTAAGCTGGTCTATGGAGAGAGGTCCTTTTTTCTATGTACTTCAACCCGTTGGAGTTTCTGCTGTAGTTGACGAGCGTTATTTCTTGCTTTCAGCCTAATCTTTTTGACTTGTAATGAGATATGACGAAGTGTAAAGTTGTTATTTGGTAAAAAAATTCTTCTGGTTCCAAAATTCCTGCTGCCTAAACCTCTTCCACTGTCCTTCCGTTTCTTGTTGGTTTTCAGCAACTTACCGGTTTTATGGTTTTCCGGTTTCGTCTAATGGTAGGTCACTAGGCAAGTAGTTAGGTTTATTGTCAATTGCGGTATGAACCATCTAAGAGATTGTTTGAATAGACGATTTTAATTTGATCTTATGATGAAAGATTTGTGAGTACTTTCTTCCTCTGTTAGGCTTGATTTTCTATTAAAACTGTTTTTTACTTTGTACCAACATCTATTTTGGAGGACATAGCTCTATTGATTAGGTGAGGTCCCAATGGTACATTCTTTTTGGCTATTATAGGGTACTGCCTTGTATGGTCTAAATTTTTTGTGTTTTCTGTAAGAAAATTAATCAACTCTGTAAGGTTGCTTCTTTGAAGTATTCTGAACTTGTTTGAGACTTGGAGGGAAGCATAAAAAACTGGTGATAATAATATGGTTGAGATTCGAAGATGTCCTTTGAATTGTCTTTAGTTGGAAGACAAATTTGGTGTTAGTAGCCATGATTATCCCATATTTTGTGTTAATCCACAATATTTAGTTAGCCCCTTCCAGCTTTGTCAGGTTGCTAAATGAGGCCATATATTCAGTTGCACATGCTAGCTTCCTTTTTGCGTGTAAACTTTATCTGTATTCATTATTAATTAAAGAATATATGTAGATCAGTCCTGGGTAACCAAATAAAGTTAAAGTTCTTTACTTTCTCATGTAGTCTTTTTTGTTCTTTCTCCTCATCTGTACATTATGGATCATTCTATACCGTATGGAATGCTACACTTTTAATAAATTCTTATTGTTTTCATCTGTTATACGTGCAAGCATGCTTATCTTGTCTCTTCTTTTTGACCTTGACAGGAATATCATGTAAAAACTGCCCACGGATCCGTTTCTGTCATTGTTTATGGAGATCGGGACAAGCCAGGCTTGGTGACTTATCCCGATTTGGCTTTAAATCGTAAGTGAATAAAATGGCCCATTCTTCATTTTTACATAACTCTCAGCACAGACAAGTTCGCATGGTGTGTACGGTTTATTGTAGGATCAGTTTGTATTCTCCAGGCAGTTAGTTCTTCACCAAGTTTATGTTTGATGTTATTAGTCAATGTAAATGGCAGTAAATATATTGATACTTATGCCCTTTGCAGATATGTCTTGTTTCCAAGGACTCTTCTTTTATCCCGAGGCTGCCTCTTTATTGCTCCACAACTTCTGCATTTACCACATCAGTCCACCTGGACATGAGGTCTGTAAAATTTCTGCATTTCCTATAGCTATTGCTTATGAATACTTATCACAGTTGATTTTAACATTTCTTTTATCCTATACTCACATTTACATTGTAACAATCTTGTCAAGAGTTCTTGCAGTTGGGAGCTGGTGGAATTTGTCCTAATGACTCAGTTCTATCTGCAGAGAACTTGGCTGATCAGATTCTTGAGGTTCTTAATTTTTTCAGGTACAATTCTGATGAAATAGTACGAGACTTGCCTTACATAAATTAGATGTTGTTAATTATTGGCTGATCAGATTCTTGAGGTTCTTATAACTAATTACTCAATGTGATGGATATACATATCTGCTTCCTTTAATCTCTATCATTGGGTCTTCTACAGGCTTGATAGTGTAATGTGCATGGGAGCTACGGCAGGGGCTTACATCCTAACCCTTTTTGCAGTATGTCCTCAACTTATTAATTGAAGCTTCTTGTGTTTTCATGTTAGCTTGTGAATAACCGGCCTTCCTTTTGTGTCGCAGACTAAGTACAGAGAGCGTGTTCTGGGGTTGATACTTGTCTCACCCCTCTGCAAAGCGCCTTCTTGGACTGAATGGTTGTACAATAAGGTACATTTTGCCTTAGCACTATAATTTCATGTAAATAGCCATCCATAAACGATTTTAAGCTGATCAAATGATTTCAAATGCAGGTTATATCAAATTTGCTCTATTATTATGGCATGTGTGGTTTGGTGAAAGAGTGTCTGCTGAAGAGGTATTTCAGTCAGGTAGTGCTTTGATTTCAGTTCCTTTGTGTTGCATACTTAACGCTTCTATCATAATATGCACCTGACTTTAAATTTATGGTTCTATGTCATGCAGGAAATCCGAGGCAACACTGAGGTTCCAGAATCAGACATAGTTCAAGCATGTAGAAGGGTTAGTCCTTAAAATCTTTCATTTTCTTTTATTTTTCTCTGATTTTAGCATCAATTTGTTCCACCTTTTCTTCCATTGTCTTTTACAACCATATTAAACATTTTTTCATCTTCAGCTGCTAGATGAGAGACAGAGCATAAACGTTTTACGGTTTCTAGAAGCAATGAATGGGTAAGAACTCATTGTCTTATTACATTTACCTGTCAGATAAGTCTCTTTTGTGACTGAACTTGTGTTCCTAATATTCTCTGCTTCTGAAAACTGACAGGAGACCAGACATTAGTGATGGCCTGAAGAAACTAAGGTGCCGGACTCTGATATTTGTTGGAGATGAATCACCTTTTTACTCGGATGCCATACACATGATGTCCAAACTTGACAAACGATGCAGTGCTTTAGTTGAGGTAATATGATGCCATAGTCCATTTACTATTCTGGTTTGAAACTTGCAAGGATAGTCTTCTTATAAACTCGAGCAATTAAGCTTATGTGTTCAAGGTTTGGTGATAATTAGGTACAAGCTTGCGGGTCAATGGTGACAGAAGAACAACCCTACGCAATGCTCGTCCCAATGGAGTACTTCCTCATGGGATACGGATTATATAGACCATCTCAGCTTAAAGGGAGTCCAAGAAGCCCTCTTAGTCCATCATGCATCTCCCCCGAGCTTCTCTCCCCGGAAAGCATGGGCTTGAAGTTAAAACCGATAAAAACCCGGGTTTCGCTCCAGGTATAGCACCAAAGATCAAGCTACTACATCATCATTCTCTCTGTTCTCTTCTTCCCCTTTGTAATTTCTTGATTTTTTTTGCACCATAGTTGGAAATGTGTGGAATGTGGGAGGGTAGTAGTGTGGCAGATATATGTGTAGATACAAGGGAGTCTTAGGAATGTAAAAGGACAAAAAGGGGGGAGGAAACAATCAAAACATTTGCTAGAGTGGTAGAATTCATTCAATTGTAGTAGTCATTTCATAAAAGAAAGACAGACCCGGTACCTTTTACAATTACTTGTAAATCGACAGATTATTATGGAAATTTATGATGGCGAGCAAGTGAGTAATTATCAAGATTGCAATCATGGGACTTTGTTTGTTTGATTGCTTGTTTTGTTGAATGGACTGTGATCCAGCTGTTAAAGTCAGCACTGAGAAATTCCTTCAGAATCTGTGTTGGCAGCTGGTTTTGTTTGTTCTTCAGGCATCTATTTTAATGCTCCCATTTGGCATCATATGTTGCGAAATCAAAGCAGATACAGACTGTCAAATATAAGTGGTGGGATTTAGTTAAATGTATAGAGAAGCAAAGGCATCAAAGAAAGGCCTAGCTTGCAATGTGCCTGTTAGGTAGGTTGATAATTGCTGTGTGTTGGCATGAGCTGTTTTTATACCAAGATTCTTGGGTATAATTCCTACATCCATGATGGGTTTTAGGAAATGCTGTGGATTTCTTGGTGTACAATGTTCTTACTCAAAAGTAGACCCTATAATAATTGGGTACGGCTAGCTAACTCTATGTTGTAGTTTTGGATTTGGGATTATGTGCAAAGGTACAAAGTTATGGTTCTAAGATCAAAATCTTCCAATCCGCCGATTTAGTCGGATCCAAATATCCAACAATATTCAATTTGCACGCCATATTCTTTAGGAAAATTGACTAAAGATAATATCAAGTGTTAACTTTTAACCAAAAATAATTCTAAATTTGAAAATTATCAGCAACAATACGGACTATCACAATATTAACCAAAAATGATTTGGAATCACTTTCGATATTAAGATCGAAAGTACATCAATCAAGTGTAACATATTGAGTTGTTATGTCCGATTTTCGATCCCAACATCATCGATTCCATCGGATAACTCGTCGAAAAAAGCTTCTTGATCTTTTTTAGTTAATTTTGTGATAGTTTGTATTGTTTGTGATGATTTTCAAACTTAAGATTATTTTTGGTTGAAAATTGACAATTGAGGGTATGAATTCATTTTTCCTTTTCTTTAGGTCTGATTTGCATAGCGGTTTATAATTGAAGTTATAAATCATCATCATCATCATAACTATATACTAAAGCGGAGGTTAAAATTAATATTTAGTACGACACGTGTCAACTTCTCATTGAACCAGATTACCCGTCTTTATTAAAACAATTTAATTGGTAAATTTTGATTGTAGACCCCACATATATGTAAAAGATGAAATAATATATATTATTGAAATTGTATTTAAAAATTTTCCTTAAAGATATAGTTAATTAATCTTACTATATACTAAATTCGATATTAAAATAATAATATAGAAAAATGTATGTCAACTTCAATTAAATATATAATTAAAATTATATTCCATAAACATTAAAATAAATTCTACAAATCTTAGGAGTATTCAATCTTTATACAAAAATTATAATCCTACAAGCATTTGTTCGATTAAAAGTTATAGTGAAAATACTGTATTAATAAAATAAACCCTATAATAAAACAAACTAAATAAAATAATACAAGCGCTTATATCAAATTATTCTTCTGAATTACTTTATATAAAATTTAAACTAAGTTTTTAGTTGAACCAAATTCGTGACTTGAAGACCTAGTTTAACCTAAAAAGCATCCCAACTCAACTTTATTTTGTGCAATTGGAATTTTCTCCTACAATCGGAAAATACCAACCTAATAAAATTGTGGAATTCTTGTTCACGAGATCACATGATCTAACTCACCAACATAAAATCTTAAAAGTGAATTTTATTATACGATCACAAGATTTAAACCAACTAAATTAATATTTCTATCGTCTTTTTTTTTTTTTTTATCGTCACATACTCACATGTCACGTTTTATATCAAAAGTTTCTTTCGAATGAAATAAAATAAAATTCATGGCTGCAATTTCGGCGGGGCCACATTACTACGCGCCGACGTCCTGATAATAGGGCGAAGAAGACGAAGTTGAATTTGGGCGAAGCCAAAACTGAATCAAAAAGCAAAGGAGCAAACGTACCGGGCGGTCAACGCTCGTCTCACGAAATCGGCCGGAGTCAACGCCGGAGAAAGACGTGGGAATGGGGAAATCAACGATGCTGATCTTCGACTTCGATCGGACGATCATCGACGGCGATAGCGACAATTGGGTGGTTACTCAAATGGGTCTCACCCCTTTGTTCGATCAGCTCGTCTCAACCATGCCATGGAATTCTCTCATGGTTAGCTTCCGAATTTCTGCTCAATTCAATCCAATTCGGTTCGATTTTGGCGTGATTTGTGCTTAATTGGTACTCAATTTCACGATTTGGGGTTGGATTTGAGGTTTTGGACAGAAAAGCATGGATCTTTTTCAGATTTGTGGAAATTTAGGGTTTATGGGTATTTTGGGTATTTTGCAGAACAAGATGATGGATGAGCTCCATTCACAGGGGAAGACTAGTGCAGACATTGCTCAATGCTTGGTTCAGACTCCATTGGAGCCTCAAATTGTGTCAGCCATTAAAGCTGCTCATGCTGATGGGTAAAAATAATGCAAACCAGATCTCTTGTTTCTAATCAATTCTAGGATGATGATCAACCATACTAAACTTTGGTGCATTTGGTGTTGCAGATGTGAATTGAGGATAGTGAGTGATGCAAATCAGTTCTTCATTGAGACTATACTCAGACACCATGGATTGTTGAGCTGTTTTGCTGAGATCTTTACGAACCCATCGTTTATCGATGAACAAGGCAGGCTTAGAATCTTCCCATATCATGACTCTGGATTGGCTTCTCATGGGTGCAATCTCTGCCCCTCAAATATGTGTAAGGTATGTGAACTTGTCTGCACCCACCATTTCGGTTTCTCGTTCTGTCATTTTCTTATAGCAATCAGTGAATTCAGATAGGGATGAGCATTGGTTCGAAACCGAACCGAAATCAAAATTCATGAATTTGGTGAACTGGAAAGCGAACCAAAAATATTAGGCTCGGTTCGGTATTTCCGGTTTTCAATAAATATACCGCGTTCCTTTGAAAAATCTAAACCAGGCCAAAAAATAATCGAACCCGAACCTAAGCCGAAACGAACTGAAATCCTGAAATGTATTGAATCGAGGACCGAACCGAACTCCTCCGGTTTCAATTCAGTTGGGTTCAGTCGGTTTGGTCAAATTTTTTGGTTCCGACCGAACCTTGCTCAACCCTTATTCGGAGGCAAGATATACTCCTTGTTATGTTGTTGAAAAGTGCCTGAAATCAGATTATGCGTTTGATATATTGATTCTTGCTTCATTGATTCTAGGCAATTTCCTTGCACAATTGACTGACCTTTTGTTGCTAAGCTCTTTTTAGGCTTTTTAAGTTTTGAGGCAAATTTTATGTCGGAATCCGGTGGGCCCGATACCGGAGAGACGATGACGGAGGGGGCGACCGTCGTGCGCACATGCGCGAATGGGCCTGACCACATAAGCCCATGGGGTTCCATCCTAAAACCAATTGGCAATAGGAGGAGTAACCCATGTACTTATATGGTAGGCTGTTTAGATTAGGAATCCCGATGTGGGATAGGGTTCCCAACATTTTACAAGCTTTGTTTTGTATATTCCTCAATCTCATGCGTTGCTTAATGTTAGTTTTCCATTTGTACATTGTTAGTAAAATCTTGATATCGGTAGAATCTAAGAGACTTCAGTGGCACATTGTTTTGACTCTAACCTACCGTATCTCTATTCTTGGCTAGGGCCTGATCTTGGAAAAACTACGAGCCACCATTGAAAAAGAAGGGAAAAGAACATTCATTTACATTGGAGACGGGGGTGGCGACTATTGCCCTACTTTGAAGCTTAGGAACGGTGACCATGTTCTGCCCAGAAAGAGTTATCCTCTATCCAAACGAATCCTAAGCAACCCATTGCTCGTCCAAGCTCAAGTCCATGAATGGAACAATGCAGATGAGCTTTACAACACCCTTATTCACCTCATCTCATTAGTGAAAAACTGACCGTAGAAAGACACGAGGGCGAAAATCCTCAACTCGGCTCAATCTTGTTAGTTCCCACTATTCTTTGAAGCACTTTAGCCTGCCTAGATATGCTTATGTTTTAGAAACTAGATACAAATGAATAAATGAGGACAGAAAGGCATGCTGTTTTGATGTCTTTGCAAGAATCTTTCTTTGGCACATCAATGACAACAACAGAACCAACACTCCCTAAAATAGTAGCCCTCGCACCAATCACCACATCTCGATCTTCGGATTGTCCGTTGCTGACCTTGCTAGTCCCGCCTAGGATAACATGGTCAAAAATCGAGCAAATGTTCCCGACTATGGCTGTCTCGCCGGTGGCGTGGTTGAAGAGGATTTCTCAACCGATGACGGAGGTTTTGATGCGAATGATGTGGGAGAATGTTGGCCATAGGATCTTGGACGAGGGCCAAGTAAGGTTTGGCAAATTGACAACGGCAAATATGTGTAGAATGTATGCATAATTATGAGAAATCGCCATAAAACTATCTAAAGTTCTAGATTTTTGGATATAATAGTAGACTAAAGATGCTTATAGAACTTCTACTCCGTTTCATTGTCTTGATACATTAGCCAAAGGCGGTCTTTGTACTTTTGAACAATTATGTTGGCATAGTTCATGGCATACCATGAAGTTGGAAGCACCTTCCATTCATCCAACTTAGAACTATTTTCTCTGTAATAAGAGCTAGAAACAAAATCTCTAAATGAATGAAAATTGATTCATAGTTTCATATAGCTAAAGTGTTCTTGAATTGCATTACAGATTCTCCAGCGTTGGTCATTTCATGTCTTTCCATGTACAAATAAACAAGATTTATCAGTCACGGACCGAATGCTCCACCCTAAAAAATTAGAAAAAATAAAAATAGAGTAAATAATAATAAAATAAAAAATAAGGTAAATTTAGTAGTAAACTAGTTAATAAAAAATAAGGTCCTAATGGCGGAGACAATGACACTATGGGATGGAGTAGAGAAGGCCAATCAATTAGGTGTAAGGAAACTCTAGATCGAAGGGGATAACATCACTGTCTTAAAGGCTCTCTCCGGAGAAATTCGTTGCCCATGGGAAATAGAAAGGATTGTAATAGACATTCTCGTATCCTTGCGGGGCTTTGAGTCAGTGCCATTCTATCATGAGAGTAGATGGCTGATAAAATTGCTTTCCTGAGCCACAGTCTCTCATGGGAAACCATTTGGAACCACCACGAGCTTCATGCTCTCATCCGAAAGGATGCCTTAGGTGACCCGCCCTAAAGGCGTGTTCCTAATCGTCACCAGTTCAAAAAAAAAAAGTATTTTAGCCCACCCAAATTATAATTGATGATAATTAGCCCACCCTATTTTGAAATTTTGGGTCCGTTCTTGATATTTATAACGTAACAACATGTGACCTCAATAAGAAAAAAATACCCAAATGCTTATTTATTTTGAAACCATATAACACAACTTTGCAACATCGTATACACAAACACAAGAAGCTCACTCGTCATAACCAGCTCTTCAAAATTTTAAACTTAGGCTCCGTTTGGCACGAGTAGTGTAGGCTGGGACTGGGGTGTACTGACTAGCTGAGACTGGAACTGGCAGCTGGATTTTTGTGTCTAGCTGGGACTGAATTAGGTAGCGGAATCAGTAAAAGTTAAATGAGTGTTCGGGATTATAACTAGCTGAATACCAAAAAGGCTAACGGAAAAGGACGTAAATACCCTCCGATTCATCAGGAAAAAATCTTTTTATTATAGCACGTGAGTAACACGTGACTCAAATTGGGCAAATTGAAACCCAATTTGGATCACTTTCGTGTTCCCACGTTAGACAGACCCTCGTCGTTCACCGTCGGTCCCGGCAGCATGCTCCACCTTTCCAACTGAAGCCACCGTGCGAGCCTCCGAACACCTCTACATCGGCGCCGTCGACGGAGAAGTGGATCTAGGGTTCCAAGGACAAAGGTCGCCACTGCCAGAGAACTGGATCTACGTCGGCGCCGTCGACGGAAGCCTTCACCAAAGCAAAAGAAAGGACGACGAGGAAGGTCGCCGTCGATACTATGAACAAGAAGGAGCTGGGTGAAGTGGATCTAGGGTTTCGAAGGTCGCCGCTGCTAACCTCGTACCGCCTTCGATAGAGAGATTTGGGGAAGTAGGCTTCACCACAGACAAGAAAGGACCGAGGGCATTGGTGGAAAATAACGACCAGCTAGCGGACAGAACGCTACAAATTCATCTGCTATCTGGGGGTACAAGGGTGCGAAAATTGGCCATTTTCAGCTACCCAACATGCTCCATTTGGTCGCCCGCTAGTTGCCGAACACCACTGTCAACCAGCGTCTTCATCCATCTTCATCTTCAGCTAGGTAAAAACGCTCTATCCGAATGGAGCCTTAGTAATCAAAAGCTACATCACCTTGAGCAAATTTTATATACACAACATGTTATATACTCCCTCCGTTTTTAAATATTTGATGTTAAAAAAAAAAGAGCACGAAGACACTCCCACCTCTCTCTAAAATGTAGTGAGAGAGAAAACCCTAAAACTTAAGTGATTCGGCCTATTTTGTATAGGTTAACTCTTGTATTTTAGAGCTATATTGAGAGTGTTTAGGTTAGTTTTGAGCGTTATTGTAATATCAAGACCGAAGACACAAAGTATGAAGAATCAAGAGTTAAAGAGCTTAAAGACGAAGATTCGCCACTGCATGGATACCGCGTTCGCGTTGCTCATTGCGCGGGCGCGGTGGCGTGAAGGAGCGAGCCAATCAAGACCATGAAGGCCGCGGTCGCGTTGCCCTGGGCGCGGTCGCGGTAGTAGCCGACTCAAGATTTGACCATCTGAAGGCCGCCGCGGGCGCGGATGTGATGCTGCGGTCGCGGGCGTGACCGACTTCCAAGTTGACGAGATTTCACCGTTTCTATCTTGTTTCCTTTCTTATCTTTCGGGTTCCTACCTTATTTAGTCCGAAAAGGTTGATCTTTGGGGCTATATAAAGAGGACCTTTTCTAGGTTTCTAGAGATCATCAAATCAATCAATCATCCAATCAATTGTATTTCAATAAAGATTAGAGTTTTCTTTGTAATGGAGAACTAACTCTCCTCTGGAGTTTATTCAATCAAGGAAGCTTTATTATGAAGTTGTGAAACTCTGGTAATCTCTTTATCCCTAGGTATTTATTGATATTCTTGTGCTTCATTCCATGATCTATGTTTGATTTTATGAGCCTGGTCAACTTGTTTGATTGACTTAGATCTATTGTTTGAATTAGGATTGGTTGTTGTCTATGCATCTTTCCTATTCTCGAAACAACTCTATTCTAGGACCGTGGACTAGTTTAGGGAAGAGTATTCAATGGTTGAGTTATGCATGAGACTCGTAGCTTGATTACATGATTTGATTTCCTATTATCCCTGTGCTCTATGCTAATTCTAGGTTAAGCGTCCTTGCCTAGGGTTATAGAATTGCTTGGACCGTGGACTTGCGATTTCTAATGATTGAGATTGGAATTGACCTAAGCATATAAAGAGGTGGATGAATTCATGATCAACGGATTAATAAAGTGGAATTGATTGGATGAACTCTATTTGATAACTTTGATTGAAACCAACTTTCAAAACCCCCTTTTGTTTACTTGCATGAAAACACTAAAATCTGAATAAAACTGATTCCTTTGGGTTCGACCCCTTGCTTGCCTACTATACTTTTGTTTGCATGTTTGGGATTTATTTTTGATAAGGGAACAACGACTTTACCCGAGTCAAATTTTGGCGCCGTTGCCGGGGAATCTTTTTCTTGTTTTGATTTTGTGTGTTTTCGGGTTCTGCGCCCAAACCGCGCCCGCGGCCCCCTCGGCGCGCCCGCGGTTCGTACGCAGAACCATCTTTTGGGTGCGGGCCTAACACATGGTCCGTACCCGGTCTACTAATACTTCCCCTGTTCGTTTTGATCCAGAAATTAGTTGGACTCTCCGGAAGATAAGAAGTGCCCCCAGACCCTCTACATCTTACAACCTTCTTGAATCTCTCTCTCTCTCTGATTCTGAACCAGAAGACGCCATGGCGGAACAAACTATTCGCCAACTCACGGTGCCTGATCTCCAGCAACAGCAGCTCGCTGTTCAATTCCCTGAACTCGGGGAGGGTGTGAAGTTCGAACTCAAGTCCGGCCTCATCCACCATTTGCCCAAATTTCATGGGTTGAGCGGTGAGGACCCGAACAAGCATCTCACTGAATTCCACGCGGTGTGCGTGAATATGAAGCCCACTGATGTGACGGAGGATCAAATCAAGCTCCGGGCTTTTCCCTTCTCTCTTGAAGATACCGCCAAAGACTGGCTCCTTTATTTGGTGCCAGGCTCTATCACTACTTGGGCGGCCATGAAGAAGGCATTTCTTGAAAAGTACTTCCCCGCTTCCAAACAAACCTCTATTAAGAAGCAGCTCAGCAGTTTGGAGCAAGGGGAAGACGAGAACCTCTATGACTACTATGAGCGCTACAAGAGGCTCATCGCGAGTTGTCCCTACCATGGTTACCAAGCCAAGGATCTTATTTGCTACATCATTGAGGAACTCTGCGACAATGACAAGAGGCTCGTGAATGCATCTTGTGGGGGTAGTTACGAGAACTTGACCCCCGCTGCAGCCTTTCAGAAGGTGGAGATCTTGGCGGAACAAGCCCGCAATCAAAGATCAAGGACCAATCTGAGGTCCGTTAATGTGGTGAATGAGTCCCTGAATGCTGAAGTAAAGGAGCTCAAAGATCTTATGAAGCAGCTGCTCACGAAGAGGACAGCCCAGCAAGTCAACGCTTGCGGTCTGTGTTATGATGCTAGCCACCACACGGATCAATGCCCTACTATTCAAGAGACCGAGGAGTTGGTCAATGCTATTGGCAATTATGGTGCGCCCCGTCCCCGGAATGATCCTTACTCTAACACCTACAATCCGGGGTGGGCGAACCACCCTAACTTGAGGTGGAACAACCAGCAGCAACAAGATCCACCACAATAGCAGCAGCAATACGCTCCTCCGGGCCAACAACAGCAATTTCGATCCAATAACTATGCCCCGAGAGTGCCTGCTCCGTCTCAGAATGATGCTATTACCGCTCTTTTGAAGGAGAACCAAGAGACGAGAGTTGCTGTAAAGAATCTTGAGACTCAGCTGAGCCAACTTGCCACCATGATCAATAGGCTCGAGTCTAAGGATTCCGGGAAACTTCCTTCCCAACCGCTCAATCACAAGGAGAATGTCAGTTCCATGAACTTGAGGAGCGGTAAAGTATTGGCGAGTCGGGAATCACCCACTGGTGATGAACCGCGACCGCGCTCCCCTGGCCGCGACCGCGCCGGGGCGGAAGCACATGAAGACCATGCCCCTGTAGGAAAACGGTGCCCGCGCTCCCCCCTCTGCGCCCGCGAAAATCCAACAGAGCCCTTGGACCACGAGAGTCGTAGCGACCCGCGACCGCAGAGTCCGGACCGCGCCCGCGGTAAGGAGGCCGAGCGGAACTTCGAGGCTTTACTTGATTATGCTTTCAAGAATTACTCGCCTCCTCGCCCAAGCTCCCCTAGACGGAACCGAGCTCCAGCAGCAAAAGAGGACGATGGCTATATGGCTCAACCCCTTCCACCATTCAATTCTTTCAAGCCCTCTCCTCCATTCCCCGATGCTCTCAAGGACACAAGGAAGCCGGCACACGACAAGGAACTCTTCGAGACCTTCGCCAATTGTCGGGTAAATGTTCCTCTCCTTAATCTCATCCAGAGTGTCCCTCGTTTTGCTAAATTCATGAAAGAGCTATGCACCATAAAAAGAAAGAATATGACTAGTCCTAAAATTGAAAAGGTAGCTTTAGTTGAAAAAACGCGGGATAGAAAAATTGAGACTTGTAATTCCCTACTCCAAAAGCAACTACCTAAAAAATGTTCAGACCCAGGAAGATTCATCGTCCCTGTCACTATTGGAGAAACTAAAATTGAACGTGCTATGCTAGATTTAGGTGCCTCCATTAATGTCCTTCCAGCTTGCATGTATGATAGGTTAGGCCTTGGTCATTTAAAGGAGTCCGATATTGTTATTGAATTGGCTGACCACTCTAATGTGCGCCCGAAAGGGTTAGTTGAGGATGTTCTAGTGCATGTGCGGGGTTTGATCTTTCCTGCAGATTTTTATGTGATGGAGATAGGTGAAGGGCGGTACGACCCGGTTCTCTTAATAGGTCGTCCTTTCATGAAAACCGCCAACACGGTCATTGACGTTGCCAATGGATCTCTTTCCATATCTCATGGTGGCAACACGGTCCGAATTGATGTTGATGAGGACCCATATTGATCGTATCCACGTCGATCCAACGACGTTAAACAAAAGCGCTGCTTGGGAGGCAACCCAATGATTAGATAGATTGTTTTTTCATCCCTAGCTTAGGATTTGTTTGTTTTTCTAGCTAACATGCAGGTACTAGGTCCGAAAGGACACGCCTGGCGTGAAACCGCGCCCGCGCCTCTTTGGCCGCGCCCGCGGTGGATCGTCAGCGCGCCCCGACGAACAGGTACTAGCCCGTGCTCGCGGCAACCATACTGCGTCTCGGTTTTTAGCTCGTTTTTATTAAAAAAAAAAAGAGAAAAAAAAAGAGACAAAAAGAGGACTTTTTGGTCCCATTCTACCTCTATATTTTTCCATCCATCTATATCCATTCTATTCCATCTTCTATCTTTCCACCATTCTATTTCTTCTTTCCATCCATCTTTGTACTTTCCATTCTTTGGCTATGTGTACAGCCTAAGTTGGGGGAGCTTTGTTTCCCCGGGAGTTCTCTTCTCCACGGCTCGCGTTCAAGTATTCATTCATCTTTCAAGAGACGAGCCCAGATACGAAGGTTGCTTACACATCACACTTTTCAAGACGAAGTCAAGCCATTGTTCCTGCACGAGACCCGCGCCCGTGCTTCCTCAGCCGCGCCCGCGGTGACAACCCGATGAAGACTTCGTTCTCTGCATCCATTCCGCGCCCGCGCCCCTAGTGCTGCGCCCGCGGTATACCCACCAATTGGAAATACGAAGCTTTCTATTCTACCACTTATGAAGAGTTCTTCCATTCCACCCCTCTTCATCGTTTGTGAGTCTTCTGATATACCTTTCTCCTTGATTCTATCCTTTCTCTTTGCTTCATTGAGGACAATGAAGGATTTAAGTACGGGGAAAGGAGTACTCGCATTCGCTTATCCTAGTTAGCTTAGTTAGCTATTTGCTTCAGATTTTTGATTTTCTTCTTTTCATGGAGCACTTGCACCATACTTTTTGCATAATAAAGAAAGAAAAAGATAGAAAGAGCCATAAAAATTGAAAAAAGGCATATAAATCCTGGGAGGAGTCGAAAACCCGAAAGGGCGGCTCAGGTAATAAGCAAGTAACCCGGACCAGCATTAGGCTGGGGTAATATGAGGTTTATGAGTGATTGTGAGTATTTGTGAGCACACCTATTGAAAAATGAAAAGAGCGGTTAGGTGAAAACCCGAAAGGGCGCCTAAGCAAAATTGAGCGGAAAAATTCGAGTGTTTAGGATCATTCTTGCTTGGGGACTTTGGGGCTTCATTATAGATTTGGGTAGATCCTAGGTTGCTCTTTTTCATGTTTTTAGAGCTTGAGTGTTATATCTTGTTGTGAGGTGTGTGTTTGAGCTTTATTGTTATATGCTAATGATTTCTCTATATTTTGGGTTCGGGTTGTGAGTTGAGTGTTTTTATCTTCCCTTGTATTTCCTGAGATCTTAGATGTGCTTACTTGATATATTTGTTTTGAGCTTACTCGAGGACGAGCAAGATCTAAGTATGGGGGAATTTGATTCGGCCTATTTTGGATAGGTTAACTCTTGTATTTTAGAGCTATATTGAGAGTGTTTAGGTTAGTTTTGAGCGTTATTGTAATATCAAGACCGAAGACACAAAGTATGAAGAATCAAGAGTTAAAGAGCTTAAAAACGAAGATTCGCCACTCTATGGATACCGCGGTCGCGTTGCTCATGGCGCGGGCGCGGTGGCGTGAAGGAGCAAGCCAATCAAGACCATGAAGGCCGCGGTCGCGTTGCCCTGGGCGCGGTCGCGGTAGTAGCCGACTCAAGATTTGACCATCTGAAGGCCGCCGCGGGCGCGGATGTGATGCTGCGGTCGCGGGCGTGACCGACTTCCAAGTTGACGAGATTTCACCGTTTCTATCTTGTTTCCTTTCTTATCTTTCGGGTTCCTGCCTTATTTAGTCCGAAAAGGTTGATCTTTGGGGCTATATAAAGAGGACCTTTTCTAGGTTTCTAGAGATCATCATATCAATCAATCATCCAATCAATTGTATTTCAATAAAGATTAGAGTTTTCTTTGTAATGGAGAACTAACTCTCCTCTGGAGTTTATTCAATCAAGGAAGCTTTATTATGAAGTTGTGAAATTCTGGTAATCTCTTTATCCCTAGGTCTTTATTGATACTCTTGTGCTTCATCCCATGATCTATGTTTGATTTTATGAGCCTGATCAACTTGTTTGATTGACTTAGATCTATTGTTTGAATTAGGATTGGTTGTTGTCTATGCATCTTTCCTATTCTCGAAACAACTCTATTCTAGGACTGTGGACTAGTTTAGGGAAGAGTATTCAATGGTTGAGTTATGCATGAGACTCGTAGCTTGATTGCATGATTTGATTTCCTATTATCCATGTGCTCTATGCTAATTCTAGGTTAAGCGTCCTTGCCTAGGGATATAGAATTGCTTGGACCGTGGACTTGCGATTTCTAATGATTGGGATTGGAATTGACCTAAGCATATAAAGAGGTGGATGAATTCATGATCAACGGATTAATAAAGTGGAATTGATTGGATGAACTCTATTTGATAACTTTGATTGAAACCAACTTTCAAAACCCCCTTTTGTTTACTTGCATGAAAACACTAAAATCTGAATAAAACTGATTCCTTTGGGTTCGACCCCTTGCTTGCCTACTATACTTTTGTTTGCATGTCTGGGATTTAATTTTGATAAGGGAACAACGACTTTACCCGAGTCATTAAGCCATCATTTGTCCTCTTGTAAAATTCAGATCTGACTGCCTATCTCCCATTCTCGTTTCTTTAGCGAAGACACTCTCACCTTTCCTATTTCTAATTCCGCTTTCCTTTACTCCGTTCCTCCATCAAACTTATCTTGCCTTTGCTAATTCTCATGATTTTGAGCCCACCTTAGAGCCTGAATTTGAATTTTCTCATGACTCCGGCCCCTTCAATCCCCGTTTCTTTAGTTTCTGATTTCAGTCAGAGCCGGTGCTAGGGCCCGAGCCCAAAGGCAAATCTGCTCTTGTAGGTTTAGTTTGAGACCTTTGCCAACACGGTTGTGCGGCATGATGTTGTTCTCACTATCGATGAGATTTTTGTTCTTCGGGTGGTCTTGTGTTGGTTGTCCATATGAACCTTTTGAGGAGCAACTTTTGAAGATGAACAATTAAGGTAAGAAACCCAAATACTTTCAAGGGTGAGAAACCGAAGTACACTTTGAAAGATGAGAAATTCATTGGTAATGGTAATTAAAATCTTGAATAATAGAGTAAGTATTGAGGATGGTGAAATAGAAAGATGGAAACTTTGGTTTAGGTGCATTTGGTGTTAGGTTTCTTGGTGTTTGATATGTTTCAGGAAACAACATTTTGATCCTATACCTTAAAACATTAAAAAATGTGATATTTCACATCATTTGCCACTTTTGTTTGGAATGTGTAGAAAATTAATTTTGAACATGTTCTCAATTTGTTTATGAATGCTTAGATAAGTTGAATGTCGCCAAATCTATCTGAAAAGAGTTGTTCACCCGCTTGCATTGAAAGAAAGGCACAAAAAAATAAAAAGAAAAGTATGAAAAATTAAATGGAAATTACATGAAAAATTTGAAAATTTGATTGCAAGGATCACAAATAATAATTAATTGCAAGGCAAGTACTTTTACTTGCAAGGCAAGTTTGTCTCTATTTGTGTTGCAAGCAAAACAATAACGTTTTCTTGCAATGCAAGTTTGTCTCTTTTTGCTTTGCAAGTAAAACAAGTTCGTTTTACTTGTGAAGTACTTTTGACGTGTCTGGTTGCAAGATATCTCGAGGCTTTTCTATGTACTGATCTTCCAAGGAGTTAGAGCTGAGTTTGGGTATTGGACCGAATTGTATTGGGTCTGGTTGCTTGGTGCTCTGAGACCACTGAAGATCCTTCATCTCGATGAAGGAAGCATCAACTGTCGATTTCGCACGCCCAGGAAGAATTAAGCTGATGCCCGCGACGTCATTCTTATAATGCTTTACTCATCTCAATTCCAAACTTTTTAAAGTTCTTTTCTGCAGGAGTTTATACTCCTTTTAGCTGTTCTTGCTAGCTTTTTGATTTTTCTAGCCGTTTACGGCTGCTGAGTTCATTCGGCCTTTCGGATTACCAAGTCTGTTTGGTAATTTGAATCCTTACCTTTTTCAAAAAAATTGATGTTTTAACATTTTAACCTGAAATAAAAAAAACCTAAAAAATTACTTAATCACCCATATTAAATTATTCTAATTGTTAAAACAGTAAATCAATTCTTCCTAATTCTATTCAAAAATAAGTCATTACATCTTTAAATTAGGTTGATTAGTAGTTTATTGAGAGAATTTTTTGAGGGGTTTATAAAGGGTAAATTTGTAAAAATATGCACATAAAATCATAGAACATCAAATATTTTTTAACAAGTACAATAAGCTAAAGGATAATGCTCTAGAGAACTATACTAATTACGGTGTACTAAGAGCTTTAATATGATACATTGGATCAAAATAAATGTAGGGCTGATTTACATCCACTTCCTAAAATCATGCTACCATCTCTCTCTCTCTCTCTCTCTCTCTCTATCTATCTATCTATCTATATATATATATATATTCAATATCTTTCAAATTTGTAAACCGTTCATATTTGTTCACTGTCATTGGGACAAATCGGGCAAAGAGGGACGCTCAGAACGTATCATTTGTCACAGTTTCGCATCATCGTCTAAAAAACGAATCAGATCTCGCCTGAAGAATAGATCGGTAATCTACTATTTTTCCATGTCGATCTGAGATTTTTTTAATGAATAAGAGATTTTGTATTTTACAAATAATAAATATGCAAAATCAATCACGTTCTTAAGTCTTAATCTTTGATCTGATTGTCATTGATCTATTAATTCATCTCCTCTATTTTTTGTCAACAATGTCAATTTGTGATTTCGGTGGAGATGAACTTGAGATTGTTGTATAAGCCTACCTTTTTTTAATTTCTATTTGATTTGGCTCTATTACGTAGTTACGTCTTTGGTCATTGCATTTGTGAAGTTAGATCTAAGCGTTTTTTAGGTTTTTTAGGTTTGATGATGGCACAATGAAATTTTGGTCTAATCTCTTCTTATTCGATGGAGTGTATTTGTCCAACTAATATGTAATAGATAATTTTCCTGGATAATGTACTTATTCGATATAGAAAATTGACTTATTCATTGATGCATTGAACTTGACCGTTTCTAATTAACTTATTCATTAGGTTTTTGTACACTTTTTCAGATTAAATATTATAGTTTAAAAACGTCAAATATATATTGTTACTGTAATTGTTTAATATCAGCTTTAGCTTATGCATTGGTGCATGAAGAGATAAATTAATAATTGATCTTCATACTTATACACTATAAATTAAAGAGTTTTATTGTTATACATCATTGTCAATATACTTATTCAATATGTTCTTTATATTTTTCTGATTAAGTATTATAGTTTGAAAACGTCAAACATTTGGTTAATGTAATTATTTAATATATGTTATTGGCTTATGCATTGGTGTATGAAAAGATATAAATGATAAATGACTTATGCAGTAAGTTCTCCATACTTATTCACTTTAAATTACATAGTTGAACATGTAAAGAGTTTTTTGTTATTCATCATCGTCAATTGACTTATTTATTGGTGCATGAATCATAGATGCGAGAATTGTTATTCACTAATTGTGCATGTTTAGTTATTCACTTAGGTGTGTTTTGTTATTAATAGTTACGGGAATTGTTATTTGCTTATGCATGTTTGAGTATTCTCTTATATATGTTTTGTTAATAAATTGTTGCAAGAATAGTTATTCATGTACTTTCGTTTTGTTATGCAGTTAGTGAAGTATGATGATGGAAGATGCATAGATAGACGAAGGTTAAAGACAATGATAATGATCAATTTATTTTCATTTATATGTACTTGTTCAAATAAATAGATATAGTTATTCATATTCATTATAGCATGTACTTGAGATCGAATTGTCCTCATTTTTTCTTATTCAATGTATTACATTAATATATGCAATGTTTATAGAGAAAGACTCATGTAAGAAGGTGTCTTAGGGTGAGAGATAGAAATGAATATGGACCCTTGGATTATACCCAAAATTTCATCCAAAAAATAGCCACGCGTTACAAGATAGACTAGTGTCCATTCAACTCCAAAAACGGACGACTCGCTCTTCGCGATGTGCAACCTCTCCGGCGCCGGTGAGATTTCCTCGGCTCCGTCAACTAACTCCACCACTTCGCCTCTTCCACCGCTTCCGCTGCTGAGATCTCGCCTCCCCCGCGCTCTCTCGTTCGGCCTCCTCCTGCAAGCCCTACCATTCCTCCGCCTCTGCGACGACGACGGCGTCTTCCTTCCCCACGCTCTCTCGTTCGGCCTAAGCGATTCATCTCTGATTTTGAATTCTGCGCTTTCGATTCGAAGTTTCGGTTTCGCTCGATTTGAAATCCCTAATTTCGAGTTTCTGACCGATTCCAATTTTGACTTTTTCTCTTCAGAGGATTAAAACCACTCCATGTCTCCGCCTGTTCTCAGCGAACCGATGGTGAATTCGGCGCCGTTGAATCCGCCTTCAACTCAACGAAGAAGATTTCGTCCGAGGCTCAGATCGAGATCGAGTCGGCGAAATGCGACTGTTGTGGCCTGACGGAGGAGTGCACGCTGGCGTACATCGAGCGGATCCGTGAGCGGTATGCCGGAAAGTGGATCTGTGGACTGTGCGCAGAGGCAGTGAAGGACGAGATCGTTCGGTCTAAGCGAGTTATCAGCACGGAGGAGATCGTTCAGGCGGCCTTTGTTTGATAGGTTTTCAGTATGTGCGACCTCACTGGCACGGGGCTTATGGCTGTTTCCATGCACTTTGACATCCCTTTCCTCTCTAAGAGGTCATCTCTTTCGCTTTGATTTGAAGTTGCAGATTGGAATCCTCTCTGGATGCTGAAAGTTTTGTTATACATGATTCAAGCCACATTAGTGAGGATATATGCACCTAATTGCGGTTTCTTCTTAAAGCTAATTTATCATAAAATCCCTGTTACCTTGCGTTGAGAAAGTGTGTTGTTGATTTAAGCTTGTTCATAATAATAGTTGACATTGGTGTGGTGCTTTTGTTGCCTTTTGGCATGTGTTTTTCTGCTTTGGTCAGAGTTCATGAATACGCACAATTTTTGTTAATTTCTGTTTGGGATTATCCGTCTTTTCTGGTTCGCCACCTAGTTCATTCTGAAGTGGATTGTGTTAATTTTGCAGGGAAGAGGGCTGTGAAGTCATCGAAGATCACTCACCAAATGGATGTCGATCGTGTATGCTCTTTCTCCTCCTCCATCTGCTAGATACTATTCTTAGTAATGATTATGATACTGTTGGTAATCGAATGACTTCAGTTGTTGCCTATTTGTTTTGCCATTGGAAAGTACACAACTTTTTACATGGAATAAGCATTTAGTGTTTGCTTGGTAAATTGAACAAACCTTTTCGTTAGAAGCTGGTTCTGGGTAATATTATGAAAATCTTCGGTTGTACTGGACAATTTTTGTGTTGAAGTATATAGTTCGTCTTGTGAATGAAATATGAGTGCACATTTTCATTTGTGTTGGTCCTTTTTTCCTAGATCTGCATCATGAATACGCACAATTTGTTATAATTTTCTGTTTGATGAGATGAACAAATTGACCATTGAGTTGAACAAATTTGACTATTGAGTTGAACAAATTGACCATAGAATTCAACACATTGACAATAGAGTTGAACAAATATGAATGAAACAAAATGAACATAGAGTTGTACAAATTTGAACATTGAGTTGAACAAATTGACCATAGAGTTGTACAAATTTGACTATTGAGTTGAACAAATTTGACTATTGAGCTGAACAAATATTGATGAACAAATCGACCATAGGGTTGAACAAATTGACCATAGAGTTGAACAAATATTGATGAACGTATTGATTATGAAGTTAAACAAATTTGACCATTGAGTTGAGCAAATTGACCATAAAGTTGTACAAATTTGACCATTGAGTTGTACAAATATTGATGAATAAATTGACCATCGAATTCAACACATTGACAATAAAGTTGAACAAATATGAATGAACAAATTGACCATTTAGTTGAACAAATTTGACCATTGAGTTGAACAACTTGACCATAGAGTTGAACAAATTGGCAATAGAGTTAAACAAATATTGATGAACAAATTAACCATAAAGGTGAACATGGTTGGAACATGGGTGTGAAATGCAATAACTTTTTGGCTCGGTGATTCGTTCGAGGCGTGTGAGCAATCGTTTCGAAGGTCTCGACGTAAGCCACGAGATGGAGTCTTGGGTTTGCGGTTTCCGGGCCGGCATAAGACCAAAGTCTGGGGGGAAGCAAACATGCGGCGGGGAGTCCGGGGAGAAAAGTGGCGTAACTTTGCGCTCGGTTATTGGAACAGGGCGTATTTTATGTCGTTTCGAAGGTCTTTTCGAGACGAGGCTATAGGTAGGGCCTATATGTTGGGGTTTCTCGCTAAAAAAGCCGTTTGAGGCTTCAAAACCGCGTTTGAGTGTCCCAAACAGCGTAGTTAGGTCCCGTTTTGGAGCTTTCCATGCATCTGGGCTCGTCATGGCTCATTTTGTAGGTCCGTGCGGCGAATAGACACTGTAGTTCCCGTCGAGACCTTCAAAATGAGTGGTCATAGTAAAGTTGAACAAATTAAGACTTTTGTTCAATTAAGACATGGATTTGACTCCTTCCAATGAAAAAGAACTGTTTTGTTAGTCGTTCTGGCTAGAAATTTATCTTTTGAACCCATCCAGCTATGCAAACTTTTCACATGAATGTTGCTCCACGCAAACAAATTGACCATACAGTTGTACAAATTTGACCATTGAGTTGAACAAAAAACCTATAAAATTACTTAATTACACATATAAAATTAGGGGGACACTCAGGTACAATAGGTTTTGTGGTGCAACATGCGGATTAAGGGGAGACGTTGGATTAGAGGTAATCAAGGGTGCTTAAGTATGCAACATGATAAGAAAAATAGGGAGAGGGATATTGGATTAATGGGGAATTAATTTTAAAATGGAAAGTAGCAAAATTTTAGGAGATGATTGAATTCTAGATCCACGTTAAAAAGTCACGTTTTTTTAAAATGGAAGTTCCATGATTTTAGGGCTCAACAAAAGTGAGAATAGTTTTTTGAAAAATCTATAATTTACCATAAAATTTAAAAGTTGTTAGTGAATCCTAGAAAATCTATTTGTTATTTTTTGAATAACTATGTACGATGGTTTGAATAATTACCGAGTTGAACACGTTTTATTGTTTTATAAGTTCTTTTCTAATTTGGTGTGCTCATATATTACTAAAGTTGAATAAGTATTCGTCTTCACATGAAAATCAATTCGTTATAGGTTGAATCATTACATGTTAAAACAAATATGCAAATAAGGAATTTATGTGAGCGTTGAATAAGTAAATGTAATGCATTGAATAAGATGAAAACAAGGATTGTTACATCTCGAATCCATACTACAATAAGTTTGAATAAGTACATCTATTTTTGAATATACATCGATATGATAACAAAGACATTGTCTTTGTCTTCAAACTTCATCCATAATATTTCATCCCCTTTCTTGAATAACTGCATAACAAATTAAAACACGCATATATGAATAACAAATAGGTGTTAGCGTAGATAAATCTTTTTTTTAAATAAGTGCATGTTATAATTTGAATAAGTTGGAATCAATGCTAAGAAATGTTGATATTTATGAATAAAGTGCATATTCTGTATAGAATAGTTATACATGCATGGATGAAAAAGTCAGATATGTTGCATTTTATTAGAAGTTGAGTTTGAATAAGGAATATGTGCTAATATTGTTGAACAAGTGTGAAAACGAAAAACACTATTATAAAAGTTGTCTTATAATTATTGAAAAACATTTTTGTATAACATGAAAAATACAAAACAATTTATACATTTTTATTTGAAAAATTGTTATCAATATATAGAAAAACACAATAGACATACATGGAATAGAAATGAAAAAATACTCTTTTCATCTTGTAATGAACAAGTTCATATAAATATTTGAAAAAGAATCAAAGAGAGAAACCATTAAATAGTTGAAACTCATATGTGAAAAAGTTGTCTTATAATAATTGAAAAACACTATTGTATAACAAGAATAATACATATTAATTATCTTCTATTTGAAATGTTGTTATCAATATGTTGAAAAACACAATACACATACATCTTGACCAAAAAAAAACACAATACACATACATGAAACAGAAATGAAAAACACTCATTTTACCTTATAATGAATAAGTTCGTGTAAATAATTGAAAAAGATTCAAAGAGAGAAATTATACACGTCTTCATGCCGATCTCTTTCAAGCTGCATCCCTACACGTCTTTGTCCATAAACTTAAATCACAAGACCCAATTCAAACCCTACCAAATGTAATCAAACCCTAAAACAAGAACAATCGTCATTACGAATCGCAATTTTTAAGGAATGTAACCAAACCATGAAGCAAAATGTCGGATTCAAAATACAACCTTTACCAAATGTAATCAAACCATGAAGCAAACTGTCAGATTCAGAATACAACAAGTAAGATAATGAAGAGATCTTGACAATAACATATGCCGATCTTGAGGAATTCCAGTAGAAATTGATTATGCTCAACCATGTCGTTTTCATCTTACTTATCGAACCCCGATAAAAATTTTGATGGTGGAGATCTAGAGGCATTTGAATGGAGAGAGAAACCGAAGAAAAGCGATGAACAAAGAGAGATGGAGAGATGAGAACGAGTAAATATGGTGAATTATTCAGATTTGGCAGGAATTAAATATATGGAGAAAATTGTGTAAATCAAATCCCTAAAATTATGCTATAGAGATATTATGACACAATCTGGTGTTGTTGACCATATTATCTATTTGCACCTCTTTTTTTGTTTAATCTTGACCGTCCAACATTTATAATCTAACGTCTCCCCTCTTATTGCATGTAGTAACATAATTAGATGTTTTACAACAAACAACATTTACTCAGGTAGTCCCACATAATTAGATGTTTTACTTGAGCATTTTTCTATAAAATTATTCTAATTGTTAAAACATTAAATCAATTCGATCTTGCTTATTCTATCCAAAAATAAATCATTATATCTTTAATTAGGTTGATTAGTAGTTTATGGAGAGAATTTTTTGAGGAATTTATAAAGGGTAAGTTGTAGACAATATGCACATAAAATTATGAAATATCAAATTTTTTTTTAATAAGTACATTAAGCTAAAGGATAATGCTCTAGAGAACTATACTGATTATAGTGGTGTACTATGAGCCTTAATATATATGATACGTTTGGTCAAAATAAATATAGCTGAGATTAAATAATAAAAAAGTGTATATATGTATCATGTCTCATTGGGACAAATGGGGCAAAGAGGGACACTCAGAACATATCATCTGCCACAATTTTGCATCATTGTTTGAAGAACGGATCGGATCTCGCTTGAAGAATAGATCGATAATCTACTATTCTTCCATGTTGATGTGAATTTTTTTGTAATGAATAAGAGATTCTGTATTTTATGAATAATAAATATGCAAGATCAATCACGTTCTCTAGTCTTAATCTTTGATGTGATTGTCATGGATCTCTTAATTCATCTCTTCTATTTTTTGTCAACTATTTTCAATTTGTGATTTCGGTGGAGGAGGCTGGTAGAAGCATACAGAGAGAGAAAGAGAAACCTTCATATGGTGTTCGTGGACCTGGAGAAAGCGTACGATAAGATACCTAGAGGAGTGATTTAGGAATGTCTAGAAGCCAAAGAGGTGCCACGCTCGTTGATCAGAATTATTCGAGACATGTACGAGCGGTCGAGGACGAGTGTATGCACGCAAGGAGGAGATACAAAGAATTTCGAAGTGGGTATGGGGCTTCATCAAGGTTCAACGCTAAGCCCTTTTCTGTTCACACTAGTGATGGATGTGCTGACGAGAGACATTCAGGGCGAGGTTCCGAGGTGTTTGTTGTTTGTAGATGACATCGTATTGGTAGAGGATTCGAGAGCTGAAGTGAGTCACAAACTCGAAGTGTGGAGGGAGAGGCTTGAAGCTAAGGGTTTTAAGTTGAGTAGGACTAAGATGGAATATATGGAGTTCTTGTTCGGCCGAGATGATAGGTCCAAGAGTGAGGTGCGGCTGGGAGGTGAGCTCTTTGCTAAGAAGGAGCACTTTAAGTATCTGGGATCTATTTTGCAAAGTGACGGGTGTATTGATGAGGATGTTAGGTCTAGAATCCAGAGAGGTTGGCAGAAGTGGAGGGCAGCTTCAGGTGTTCTGTGGGATAAGAAGGTTCTGCATAAGCTCAAAGGAACGTTCTACAGATCTGTTATTAGACCTGCGATCCTCTATGGTGCAGAGTGTTGGTCGACGACTAAGGCACAAGAGCAGAAACTCGCAACCACTGAGATGAGAATGCTTAGATGGATGTGTGGGCATACAAGAATGGATAAGATCAGAAATGAAGAGATCAGAAGCAAGCTGGGGGTAGCCAACATAGGAGACAAACTTCGAGAGGCGAGGCTTCGTTGGTTTGGTCATGTCCAGAGGCGGAGTATGGACGCTACAGTTAGGAGGTGTGAGCGTTTGGATTTAGGAGCCTTCAGGAGGGATAGAGGTTGGCTAAAGAAGCGATGGATGGACAGAATAAAGTAGGATATCGGCATGTTAGGGATTTCTGTGGATTTGGCGCAGTGTAGGGAGAGCTGGAGAGAGAAGACCAGAGTAGTAAATAGCTGACCAGATGTTGTTGTTGGGCCCTAACCACCAAGAAGCCCAAGACACGTGCTGGAACGGCCTGCAAGATATTTACGAAGCCCGTCAATGAGTTTCCAGAAGACCGATCAAGCTATGTTTGACCAAGTGTACCGATTTGACCATCCGAGTCTAATGATAGATTAAGTTATATCTATTAAGGATCTTTTCTATTATCGCGGGAAGGTGAGATCGTAACGATTTTAGAGATGGTATATCTTCTCCGATTTATCTATCCATCTAGTTATCTTTATATCTTGTAGAGCACTCTATCTTTTAGGCCCCTATAAATACATAGAGGGGGGTCATACATATGTACGTTACATATTCATACATCAATACAATCAAATACGTTCAAGCCCTAAATATTATTTTTCGCATTCTTTCCTTTGATTCTCGAGTTCGTATAGCTTAATTCACGCCCGATCTAGGCTAAGGGGTCACCGATCTTACTTGGTTGATTTCTAGCTCTAACAATTTGGCGCCCACCGTGGGGCACAAAATTTGGCAAATTACGAACAAAGAATCACTTGTTGTTCGAGTTTCTCATCATCAAAGATGTCAGAATCTGGGGAATTCGTGCCAGAAAAGAACGACACCACTCAACAAGAAGAAATCCTGTCTAAGCAGCGAGAAGACGAGATGGCGGACGTTCGTCGTCGCACGGAACTCCTCCAGAAAGAACTAGAGAAACAAAAAGGCTTCTTTGAAGCCAGCATGGAACGTTTAACTAACGAAAACAACCAGATGAGGAGCCAGAACCAATTGTTGACTACGGCCAGACAGCCCGCCCACGTCACTAGAAACACCGAGGGTCTGGTAACGCGGTGAACTTCGATTCCGGAGAAGGGACGTCAGGAGGTAACAATGGGAACGACACCCAAGGTGGAGTCTTGAACACTCGACAAACACTCGCCCCCGAGAATAATCGCGAGCAGACCGCAAACAAAGAGATCCTAGGAGTTCAGGTCACCACACCGGGCAACACCTACAGGACTCGCTCCGGAAACGTGTGGATTGCTGAAAATGCATACACCGAACGACACCAGAAGGTGGATCTAGACGCTCTCATTAGAAGAAAAGTTATAGAGCAGATCGGGGCCATCTCCGACCAGGTTGTCAGAAGCCACACCGGGTACCAGCCGGTACAACCAGCGGCCCAAGATGGATACGACGAATCCCCATTCGTCCCCAAGATTGCTCGGGCCGAGATTCCAAGAAAAGTCACTATCCCTTCTATGAACCCCTACAACGGCACCACGGACCGTAACGAGCACATAGCTATCTACAAACAAAAGATGATGACTAGCTCGGTTCCCAATCACTCAAAAGAATCCGTGATGTGCAAAGGGTTTGGAACGACCCTGACTGTACCAAACCTTACTTGGTTCATCGGCCTACCCAAGGGGAGCATCAAGTCCTTCGCCGACCTATCGGATACCTTCCGAAGTCAATTCGCGAGCAGTCGCAAGTTTGAGAAACAGTCTAGCGATCTATACCGGGTCAAACAGAAAAATCATGAAACCACAAGAGCCTTCCTAGATCGTTTCAACAAGGAGAAAGTAACCATCCAAAACTGCGACACTACCACCGCAATCGAAGCGTTCCGACAAGGAATCATTCCGGACGGAGGATTGTACCAGGAGCTGACCAAACACCCTTGTGTCACTTTCGAGGAAGTCCAGTCAAAGGCGCTAGCGCACGTGCGGCTGGAGGAAGATAGGTCTCTCCGAAGGAGGTCGGCCGAACCTAGGAACTCCGATAGGAAAGGCGGCAATGATCGCAAGAGGGAGTATCCAGAGCGAAGGCGATCACCCTTCGACCAGAGAAGGGGCAGGCGTGACCGATCCTACGATAGACACCCAGCCAAACGGGTTAACGTAGCACGCAACAAGCCGCCAACGGAGAAGGAACGCGATCCATTACCACCACCCCTGGAGGATTACAACCTCGAAATCTCGCCGTCGCAACTGGTGAAAAATCTTTCCAAGATGGGAGATCTAGTTAGGTGGCCCAGAAAAGATAAAGCGCCCAAGGCAGGGGCCAACGAGAACAAATGGTGTGAATTCCACGATAACCACGGCCACTGGACCAAGGATTGCATCATGCTAAGGAGGGAGGTGGCGCACTTAATCTCTAAAGGTAAGATCCGGGAAGCGGCTCCAGACGCCAGAGTTCCTCGTGGCCTTCTAGACAATCCCTATCGAAGCAAGGCAAGCGAGAAATCACATCCTACTCCGAAAAGGGTGGTGAACGTGATAACCGAAGGCTCAAGCGTGTGCGGCCTCACTTACTCCGCAACCAAGAGGCACGCGCGAGAGGGGTATTTAGGAAAGCCTACCCATTTGGAGACACGACCTAGACAGCTGATAGACACATGTTAGGTAGTGTTTTAGAGCATGTTTATTTAGGATTTTTATGGTTTTTGGTTTAGTTTTAGTTAGTTTTGCTAGTTTTGTTAGTTTGTAGAAATATTCGGATATCTACACTTTGTTGTGCCTTTTGATTGTAGATGTGAAGACAACAAATGTAGAGGAGGTGAAGCCGAAGCATTAGAGGAGGCAAGAAGAGAGCCAAGCTATGAGATTAGCCCAAGAGGTGATGGAGAAAGCACAATTGGATCCGGACTATGTATTGGAGTTGTTGTTTCGACACCTCTTGCTTGCAAAGGATGGATCTGGAGCTACAATGGTTGGATTGAGCTGATTTTGGTGTCATTGGAAATCTAACTCGAAGAGATACAATTCATCTTTTTACTCCGAGTCCAAAATCCAACTCGAAGTATGTCAAAAAGGCCTCTGAAGTGTTACCTGTCGACTAGTGCGCGAAGCGCGGGAAGGTGCAATAGAAACGCGGCCGCGTCTCGTGAGTTCAGCCCGCGTTTCGTGACCTGACTCTTTGCGGTGAAAGCGCGGGCAAGGCATCGAAAGCGCGCCCGAGTTTCTGGGTGTTACCCCGAGTTTTCGCCCGTGTCCGAGTTTTGTCCGAGTTTTATTACGAGATATCTTTGGGCCTTTGTGGGTTTCCTTTTAGATATATTTCTCGAAGACATATTATATATAGTTAGCCCTAGTTTTAGGTTTGATTATCTTTGTATCTTTTGAATCTTTGACATTGGTTATTGGAGACTTGGAGAACAAGAAAACCCTATGGGAAACTTTGTAAGCTTTTCAATGTCTTTCAATAGCTAAATCTCTTTTGCTTGACTAGTTAATTGAAGTTGTGAACGAAGTATTATTGTGAGGTTTGATTGTTCTTAATTTTCCTTGACTAGATTGTTTTCTCTGTGCTTAATTGATTAATTTCAACCTAGGGTTTTATTAGCTTGATCACCTAATATGATTTCTAGGATGAATTACAACTAGATCTTTCTAATTACCGGTCGGTGTTAATTAGATCAAAAGTAGAACCTTTAATCAATCTAGGACTGGTAGGACTAATTGGTTAAAAAAGAGAATTCAATTGCACGTTATTTGGATGTCTGGTTGCCCTGAATGCATGTTTCTATTGATACTTTAATCTTAATGCTGTTGTCAAATTGAATCTAGGAGGTCTCTTAGGTTATTTGATAATTAGGGTTGTTAGTACCGGTCGGACTAATAACTAGAATTGAAGTAGGATTAATAATTCCATGAAGTTGGGTTATTAGCATTCCGCAATAGATTAGTCAAGATAAAGAGAGAATTTTGATAATCAATGATCAATAATCAAGTTCGCAATGGATATTAACTGGTTAAGCATACTTCTCTCATATTTTACATATCATCTTTGTTTTACATTCATTAGTTAGTTTAGATTTTAGATTAATATTCAAAACCCCCATTTTCTAACTCTGAGTAATATAACAATAAAAATTGAAAACTTGAGTCTTTGTGGGATCGACCCTTACTTCCATACTACATTCCTAGTTGGGTTGTTTGGATTATTTTGATCGGTATTAGGGCGACTAAAATACCGCTTATCAACAGCCCACCGGGTTAGCAATAATCTTTGACGATTCGGACATCGAGAACCAGGTTGGGCCCCATCATGACGGTTTGGTGATCTCCTTACACATAGGGAACGTCCTTATGAGGAGGATACTGGTCAACACCGGTAGCTCTACCAACCTCATAACACTCACCGCCCTCAAGGAGATGGGTTTGTCGGAAAACGACCTCCACAGGCAACCAGTCCCCCTCGTGGGATTCAGCGGAGAAGTAAAACATACCACGGTAAACATAACCCTGCAAACCTTCGCGAAAGGAGTAAACTTGCAAGTGGAATTCATGGTGATAGATTGCCCTCCAGCTACAACGTGATCTTGGGTCGTCCTTGGTTACACGACATGAAGGCGGTGGCTTCCACCTACCACCAGACGGTGAAGTTCCCTACACCCAGGGGGATAGAAGAAATTCGGGGAGATCAGAGGCTAGCTAGAGAGTGCTACAAGACTGCTCTAAAGCCTACGGCCGCTGGGCCGCAAGCATAGCAATTATAGAGCGCTACCTCTCCTATCCAGACCTGAGAGGAAGAAGAAGAAGTGGAGGAGGTAGCAATAGGGGAAGGGCGAATCGTTCGCCTGGGCATCGGACTAGACACGTCCATCAAGGAAAAACTTGTGTCCTTTCTGAAGAAACACCAGAAGTGCTTTGCATGGAGCCACGAGGATATGACTGGAATCGAACCGGGAGTGATCACGCACAAGCTTAATACCGATCCTAGCTTCTCCCTCGTAAAACAAAAAAGAAGAAGGTTTGCCCCGGAACGAATCCAGGCAGTTGACGAGGAAGTAAGGAAGCTACTAGACACGGGCAAGATCCGAGAGGTGAAATATCCAGAGTGGCTAGCTAACATGGTGGTCGTCCCAAAGAATGGAAAGTGGAGGGTTTGCGTGGTCTTTACCGACCTGAACAAGGCTTGTCCTAAGGACTCTTTCCCACTCTCACACATAGACACGATGGTCGACGCCACCGCTGACCACAAACTCTTGACATTCATGGACGCCTTTAGCGGCTATCACCAGATCCAGATGCACCCCGAAGATCAAAAGAAGACGTCCTTCATAACAAGATAAGGGACATATTGTTACCGAGTTATGCCTTTCGGCTTGAGAAACGCTGGCGCAACTTACCAGCGTCTCGTTAACCATATGTTCCAGAATCAAATCGGGAAGACCATGGAGGTATATATCAACGATATGGTGGTCAAGAGCACGATGGCGGTTCAGCACCAACAGCACCTCGAAGAAGCTTTTAACATTCTCGAAAAATTCAATATGAAGCTCAACCCTCAAAAGTGCACGTTCGGAGCTCAGTCTGGAAAATTTCTAGGTTACATCGTGACTAAAAGGGGGATTGAGGCCAGTCCCGACCAAGTGAAAGCAATAGCCTCCCTGAGTTCGCCCAAGAACATCAAGGAAGTACAAAAGCTCGCGGGAAAAATCGCCGCCCTTAACAGGTTCATATCCAAGTCAGCCGATAAGTGTCGGTTGTTCTACGATATACTCAAGAAAAACAAAAGCTTCCAGTGGAACGAATGACACGAGAAGGCTTTCCATGAACTCAAGGGTTATTTTTCCAACCCATTGTTGCTAGCCAAGCCGGTGCCAGGAGAAATCTTGCAGCTTTATCTAGTAGTATCAGGGAGTACGCTGAGCGGGGTTCTAGTCAGAGAAGCCGACGGACAACAAATGCCCGTTCACTTCGTAAGCAAGACAATGACTTCGGCAGAGACCAGATACACCCCCTCGAAAAGCTGGTCCTCGCCGTCGTCATGAGTTCAAATAAGCTTCGCCCTTACTTCGAATCGCATACGATCGCGGTGCAAACCAGCTACCCTTTGCGACAGGTGATGCAGAAGCTGGAGTTCTCTGGACGAATGACCAAGTGGGCAGTGCAACTCAGCGGCTATGACATCAAATACGAACCTCGTAAGGCCATAAAATCGCAGGTCCTAGCCGACTTCGTCGCTGACTTCACACCTGATCTAGAGGAGGCAGCAAACACAAGTACACCCGCGCCTGTCCCAAACGAGATACACGAAACGTGGGAACTCAACACAGATGGGGCTTCCAACGCCAGAGGGATAGGGCTAGGGGTGGTCCTGGAATCAAGCAAGGGAGATAGGCTAGCTCAGGCCGTAAGATGTGATTTCGACGCCACAAACAATGAGTCGGAGTACGAAGCTTTGATTTTCGGATTAGGGCTAGCACGTGACCTAGCAATCCGAAATCTGCAAGTAAGGTGCGGCTCTCTCTTGGTGATAAACCAGATACTAGGCCTGTTCGAGGCAAAAGACGAGAGGATGGCTCTTTTCCTGGAGAAGGCGAGGGCATTGGCGGGAGAATTCCAGCAGGTTACCTTCGAACAGGTACCTAGAGAGAACAAAACGTCGGCCGACGCCTTAGCCGGTTTAGGCTCAATACTCAATCCAAGTGAATACTCTCAGATCCCGCTAGTACACCTTCTTTACTCGGCGATCGAGCATCCTAAAGAGACATCCATGCTACACACGCTCCCATTAGCCAACCTTGACACACACTCTGGTTCAAAGCCCAGCAGCTGGGTCAAACCGTATTTGGACTGGCTAGTACACGAGAAGGCACCTGAAGATAAAACGGAGGCAAGAGCTTTAAGAGCAAAAGCCACGCGATTCGTCGTCTACCAGGGCATACTCTACCACAAGTCTGCGTCTGGGGTCTTGCAAAGGTGCGCAGAAGGAGAAGAGATAGAGAGTGTTATGAAAGAGATCCATTAGGATATTGCGGGAACCATGCCGGTGGCAGGAGCTTGGAAAACAAGATACTTAGACATGGGTGGTACTGGCCAACGCTACGACGCGACGCCACCAAGTATGCTCAGGAATGCAAGGCTTGCCAGCGACACGCACCAACTTCTCACCAGCCCTCCGAAAGCCTACATCCAACCCTTACTCCTTGGCCCTTCATGAGGTGGGGGATGGATATCGTAGGGAAATTATCGCCTTCTACGGGGCAGAAAGTATTCTTCTTGGCTATGACCGATTACTTCTCCAAGTGGATCGAGGCTGAGGCATATAGAGAGATCAAAGACAAGCATGTGATCTCGTTCATCGAGCGCAACATCCTATGCCGCTTCGGAATCCCGGCGACAATCGTTTGTGACAACGGTTCCCAGTTCATTAGCCAGAGAATGAGGAAATTCTGCCAGGGGTGGAACATCGACCTGGTTACATCAACCCCCAGATATCCCCAGGCGAATGGGCAAGCAGAGTCCTCAAACAAGGTAATCATAAGCAACCTGAAGAAAAGACTAACCAAGTCCAAAGGCAAGTGGGCAAAAGAGCTACCCTACGTGCTTTGGGTTGATCGCACCACTCCCAAGAAAGCAACGGGACAAACCCCCTTTTCTCTGGTATACGGGTGCGAGGCAGTCATCCCAGCTGAAATTCAGGTCCCAACCGCGCGATATGGTCTAGCTACGCTTGACCAGAACCGGGAGCAACTCGAGGCAGACCTAGACACGGTCCAAGAGTTACGGGAATTGGCCCACCTCAGAGTAGCTCGATACCAGCAGCAAGTATCCAGGAGCTACAACAAGAACGTAAGAGTTAAAGTCTTCCGAGTGGGGGACTGGGTACTTCGCAAGGTGTTCCAGAACACAACAGAGCAAAACGCGGGAAAACTGGCACCTGGATGGGAAGGACCTTACAGAATTACGAAGGTCGTAGGGCAAGGAGCTTACCAGCTGGAGTCCGAAGAAGGAGAACCAGTGCCTAGGAGTTGGAACGCCACTCACCTCAAGAAGTATTATTTCTAGAAACCCTATCTCTAGCTACTTAGTTTGATTCGCATATTAGAAGGTCTTGGATTTTCTTCTTTTTGGGGGGGATGCGAGGGGTTCCTGAACCATCACCCCACTTTTATTTTAGTGATTAGCATCAGTTAGTACACTGTTTTGCGTTCTTGTGATTCTTTTGAGTTGTGAATGAAATTTATTACAAATTACTTCGTTTATACACACGGAAAACAAGAATGCGCTTCTCGAGAGCACGCCTTTGCAAATTTCGCACGATACAAAATCCACACCTGGGTACCCGCCTAGTAGCCCCGATCAAGCTACAAAAAGGCAAACATTCCCACAAAACTCGTGGACGTAACGATTAGGCCCATAAGTGACCTAGGCATTTATCGCCAGAAATCCCACAAAACTCGTGGACGTAATGATTAGGCCCATAAGAGACCTAGGCAAGTATCGCCAGTATAGCAAAACTCGCACGAACATTTGGATCCGCGAATAAGGCACAAGTCGCCTGACACATATGCTAGCCACCAACGGATTAATCCGCGCATACTGACTGGTTGTACAACCCAGATACATCATTAACATTCGACATCACCAAGGCTAACGTTGGCACTTCATACGAACAAGCTTGTTTCTTGCAAATGACAATTACTACGACACACTAGGTACCTACACCACTACTAGCAAAGACAAAACACGCTTTTCTTATCACAATCTCTAGACAAAGGTGATCCCTCTCCAAATAATACCAGGGGTAGTGAATTCGCCGTCAATCACATTACCATATTATGACAAATTTATTAATCGCGTGATTAATAAGATTACATCTAAACTCCGACTCTAGAGATACACATTGACAGGCGTTTGTTTAAAACACAAGCATGCTTTTCTGGGAACATTCTCCAGAGTACAATTTATAAGTACATTCCTAGGAAGACAAGGGGTACTAGGTCCCCCGACAAGACTTATCCAAGTAAGACATCTCGTCTCTAGATGAGGCAGGTAAAGCCCTATTTAGGCAAAATGATGGGAGCTAGACACATTCTCAAGAGTCAACTAAGTAATAAGGATTGAGTTCCAGCGTTGGACAAAACTGCTCAAAATGAGTCCTAAAGGCTGAAAAACACTACTAGAACTATTCCTAAACGTTTGTAGAAAAATGCTTAGTTATTTCGAGGCCATACAGAGGGCCCATAAATAAAGGTTCTTACACCAGGGGTACGACGTTTTCCCCCGTAAAATCAAGTTTTGGCGCACGGGCCTTACCAAAATCATCATCGAGTCTTTTGGCAATAGACATTGCCAAAGTACGTACTTAAACCCAGGGGAATGAAATTATAATAACCAAAAGTAAACATAAGTTTTTCACTCAAAATATCACTTAACCGGAGAGAGGGTCTGCGACAAAAGGCGCTCGTCCTTGTTTTCTTGCTGGATAACATCACTAGAGCCTACGGCTGGGGCGGCATCCACAGGCGTTGGGGAATTGGCATCATCATCCAAGTCCTCATTAGGCAGGAATTCCTCTCCGGGCACCTTGGAACCAAGGGGGAATAATGCGTCAAAAGTGGCCTTCAACTCTTCCAGGTCCCAACGACCGCTCTTCCCGCTAGCGACGCTCTCCAGCACTTCGATCTTGGCCTTGGTGGAATAATACGTGCCGATCCTTACCACCTGCTGCGTGAACTCACTTTCGGCCTCCTGAAGCTCGACAACCTTTCTGGTTTGAGAGGATACCTCTTCTTGCAACTTGGCGACTTGAGCTCGGTGGGAGCCTAGGGCCTCTTCGAGGATGCGGTTCTGGCGACCGGCTTCCTGCACTGCCTCCGAGGCCTGTCTTTCCTTGGTTTTCAGCACACTAAGCTCCCTCATATGCACGTCCATGGCCAAGGCGAATTCTTGGGTCGCCTACAAGAGACGCCAAAGTAAGTAACCACAACAGTAAAGAGTTTAGTTTAACAAGTAGGGAGTCACGCGAGTTTACCTTCTTCATGGCTGCCCTGGATCGTGTCAGCGCCTGTTCCGTTCCACCCTTGATGGAGGCGGCCCTCGCCTCGCCAGAAGTAGACTCTAGTATGACACCCCAGAAATCGGCAGCATCTTCTTTGGAAAGGTCGATGGTGGGGGAAGATTCCAGTTTGCGCTTTAAGGAGGGTCGCTCTTGTTGAGCCTCTTTCTTTGGCACCAGAGGAGGGTTCGAACTACGGGACCTCAACATGTGTTGCAACATGGCATCAGTAGAGACGTTTCTTTCACGACCTAACCATTCGACACACCGGGAATTAGATTCCTGGACCAGGAAGTTTTACTAACCGAGCATAGGGAGGGACATTGAGAAGATTTACCGGAGTTGGTGGGCTTGGAGGAGCTTGACATTTTGGCAGCAGAGGGTGAGATTCGCGGCTCCGTGGTCTCACGGCTAGAGCTCTCAGACAGACCTTCCTCTTTGAGCTTCTCTGGCTCGTTGAACACCTTGCTAGGGGCGCGATCCTTGGATTCGATAGTCAGTAGCACCTTGATCAACTTTCCGCTGGAAAACCTTGAGTTAAAATTCTTTGGCACTGCACAAAGACAACCCTAGGTAAACATTAGCAAGATGCACTATCCAGAGGCGTAGATCTAGCTATACACACTGGAAGCGACCATTAAAAAGCAATATATTAAGAAAAGCAAAAGAGCAAGCGAGGCTCTTACAAGTAGTGTTCCATGCATCTAGGAAAACGTCTTTATGGATCTCCCCTAATTCGCCCAAAGAGCGTCTTTCCACAAAGAAATACCGTGATTGCCATCCCGTATTAGGGTTCTTGACACCAGGGATTAAGGGGTCGTGGGTATTCCTAGAGTGGACAGATATCCTACCCGGCCTAGAGGGCACTACTTTGTAAGCCACCAAGAACTCGCTCACCGTCATGGAAATTCCTTTCCTAGAAGCCTATTCATCTATGCATCTGAGTATACGCCAAGTTGTGGGCATAATTTGTGAAGGCGAGACCCCTAATTCCTTAAGGAAGTCCCTAATGAAAGGGGAAAACGGGCATTTTAGCCCTAACGAGAACGGAAACTCGGTGAAGCAGATCCACCCTGGTCGGATCCAGTCGATCAACTCGTCTTGAAGACAGCATGTCACGGTGTTGGTCGGAAACCCTCTCTCGGAGACGATCCTAGCCACGTCGTCCGGCAAGAGATTGCATTGAAACTGGTCTTGCGCCATTAACGAATTGGATGGTGCGAAAAGGGGAGACTCGGCCATGGTTTGGAAGACACGGGGTTTTTAGAGAAACAGAGAAGGAGATGGCGGAGAGAGTAAAGGAAAGACGAAGCAGAGAAGAAGATGAAGACGAAGAGAAAGAGAGGGGAGTATGTACCTGATATGGACAATAGAAGTGACGCCTCTGTGGTAAAAAAAAGAGAGGCTAGGGGTGTATAAATACGAGTAATGATGGCCTGGCGCAACGATTTCCAAGGCGAATAAGCCGGCAAGCAAGGGTTTAATTTGATTCGAATTTGGAATTCCAAATTAAAATCAAAAGAGGTATTGTTGGGCCCTAACCACCAAGAAGCCCAAGACACGTGCTGGAACGGCCCGCAAGATATTTACGAAGCCCGTCAATGAGTTTCCAGAAGACCGATCAAGCTATGTTTGACCAAGTGTACCGATTTGACCATCCGAGTCTAATGATAGATTAAGTTATATCTATTAAGGATCTTTTCTATCTTACATAGGTGAGATCGTAACGATTTTAGAGATGGTATATCTTCTCCAATTTATCTATCCATCTAGTTATCTTTATATCTTGTAGAACACTCTATCTTTTAGGCCCCTATAAATACATAGAGGGGGGTCATACATATGTACGTTACATATTCATACATCAATACAATCAAATACGTTCAAGCCCTAAATATTATTTTTCGCATTCTTTCCTTTGATTCTCGAGTTCGTATATCTTAATTCACGCCCGATCTAGGCTAAGGGGTCACCGATCTTACTTGGTTGATTTCTAGCTCTAACACATATGATAACTTCCTTAGCCGCTTTGATTTCTTCAACTTGGATTGTTTATCTACGCGGCCTAAACAAAATAAAGACGGACAACACTAATATAAAGTAAATGAAATGTAATATCTATTCTGATCGAATACACAGACAATATACCTAAACATAACTATTGAAAAAAGTCTTGTTTAGGATTGAAAAAATGAACTTACTTCTATCATTTATGGTGACTAAACATCACTACTATCATTACCGTGCAACATAAACATATCAAATCTGCTGCTATTGAATCTGTTCCTATTTCTTTCTTACTACATACTTCAGAGACAACAACAACAATCTTGTGAACTTATTTTTGGAATAAGTACTTGTTTTTGATTGAAAAAATAAACGTATCCATTCAATATAGAACAATCTTGCTGCAAAAAACAAAACAATGTTCATGAAAAAACCTCAGAAAACCATTGAAAAATATATTTCATTTGACAGCCAACAACTCTTCAAAGTACATTAGGCAAACAACACTACTATTGTTATACTAACATTGATTCGAAAATCTCATCTCAGACATTTGAAAAACATTTCAGTTAACATTTAACAAGAGAACTCATTCAACACTGTTGCAAAAGACAGAACAATGTTGATGAAAAAACCTCAGACAATCATTGAAAAATATATTTCATTGACAATCAACAACTCTTCAAAGTACATTAGGTTGTTTAATCTAATTCCAATTCATTAATAATGAAATCGAATGCAGCAAGACAATGTTTGATACATTATTGCAAAATTCAGAGAGCACATACCAAACAAGTAAACCCCAATAACGAAAAATTGGAATCGAAAACTGTTAGATCGTTAGTATGAAGCGGGACGTCCTTTATTTGGGTAAAGGCGTCCTTAGAGTGAGGTGTCCTTACTAAGTATAAGGGTGTCCTTTGTTGTGCAGCGGAAATAAACTAAGCAAGTGAGCTTTAATGAGTAAGAAACACAGTGATTTATAGAGGAACCACTCAAGACCAAGTAGTCCTTGAGTGTAAACCTCTACCTCCTTGGAGAATTTCTGAATAGATTTTTCCTTTCTTATTAAGCGTCCTTACAGTTGTATTGGCGAGTTCTTTACACTTTTCTGACACTTAGTATACGTCCTAAGTCCACTAGTAAAGGACTCCTTTAAGCCTACAACTTAAGCGAGTTCAATGTTCTAAAGAACTCTATCCCAACGTCCTATAGTACTTCGCAGGACTTCTCTCTTTTCTTTGGTTTTCTGGGTTACAAACAGTTTTGGTTTTGGTTACAACTTTTCTCTCGATCAAACAGTAAGTCTAAATGAGTTCTAAGCTTGTTCTTCGTGTTCTTGATCGAGGTCGCTTTCTCTCTGATTCTCTGAATATTCTCTGAAAGCGTTAGCGTCACAATAAATACCTTGGGGCTATTTATAGGACTTGGGAAGGGCGTCTTTCCTCTTGGACGATCATGCCCTTTGTGGACGTGGCTACAGGATCTTCCTCCACGTAGTATGACGGTGATAAAAGGAAGCTTCTTATATCCAGCTGTGTGATGGACTCCGTTGCAGGATCTGCCTCCGCGTGGTGATGAACTCTGCTACAGGATCTGTCTCCACGTGTCCTGGATGATCAAATGTTGTCGAGTGATGTCATCCTGTCGGCTGATGAGTAAGGACGCTCTGAGAGTTGAAGCTCGCGTTCCTACTTGCTTGGGACTGCGTCCTTGCTTAATTAGTCGATTCGTTGGTCCTTACTACCTGGTAGCTAGCGTCCCTTAACCTCAGGGACGTTCACACACTTGTTGTCCTTTTTGTCACTGGTGTTCCTGAACACTTGGACAAATTTATTAGAATCAAAGTGAGTTTGTCATATCAAAACTAAGGGACGGTTGTGTGGGCACTCTACCAAGTACGCAAGCGTCCTTAATAGCGTCTCAACAAAAACAAACCTCCATTTTTGCGTTTGCTTGAACCCTTTGAATTAGGTAATCTCGCCATTGTGCTTAGCTACAAAATGGACAGCAACCCAACCCTCAGACACGATACAACAATTCAAAATCAGGTAACGAAATAACCAAAATCAAACATCAAGGATGCTTAATCAAAGAAACAACAACCCTAAATATCAGCTCAACAACAAGCTTCACTCTACCAAAATCGCGAATCCGAAAACCAAACCCTATTTAGAAATGCTACACCAAATCTCCTACTAGGGATGTCAATGGGGCGGGTTCGGGTCGGGGGACACCCTCCCCGTCCCCATACCCATCTAAAAATTTATTCCCCATACCCATCGGGTAATAAAATTTGTACCCATGTTTGTACCTGTCGGGTCTCCGTCCCCATCGGGTATTCCCCATACTCATTTAATTTTCCCCATTTAAAATCCCCATGGGTTTCCCTGCATAATTCCTATATGATTTTTGATTTAACATTATATAAATTCTACACCAATTAACGATCTAACTTATATAACATGTAACAAAACTTCCAACAACAAATAAAACAAAATAATATTTCAAATTAACTAGTTATATGTGACAATTAACTAATAAAAAATAGACAAAATAACATTAATTGCAAATAACTAATAAAAATAGTCAAAGTACCAATAACTAAAAAACAAACTCATAAATAAAAACAAAATAGACAAACTAAAAACAAAATCTCACACCCCCGGCGGGGATTCCCCACGGGGGCCCCCGGTGGGGTCGGGTCGGGTCGGGGAATGGGGCGGGGACATCTATCCCCATACCCGTACCCATACCCATACGGGTATCTATTTTGCCCCTCATTTCATCCCTATCCCCACTAGAATCCCCCCGTCTCCATCCCCATGACGGGGATTCCCCATCGGAAATGGGGAATCCCCGCCCCATTGACATCCCTATCTCCTACCAAATTCGAAATTAATGATTAAAATCATCAAAACAACATAAATCGACATGAACGAACACAATGAGAGTGATTATTGGCACGAAATAAGTAAAATCTGCACTCCAATGACTTGCCTGAAAATTTGTGGGTTTTGCTACCGAGTTTGACGAAACCCTAAAGACTCCTAGTCTTCCAACCACAAACAGAAATCCGCCGGCAATATGCTAGTACACCTTACTCTCACTTATTATAGAAGGTAGATCATTTTAAATTCAATGGACAATATTTAGTAGTAGGATGCACCACAATTACAAGCCTCTCTAGAGCGTGATTCTTGAAAGAGAGTAAAACATACGAATGTTTATGATGAGATCGAAATTAATGAAGTAGGCAGCTAATTCAATTCCTTGTGTGATGCATGTATAGATTTGATCTGGCTCAGCGTTGTCTGGATCGCGTCCAATTGATGAGATAATGCATTGAGCTTATCATCCAAGTCGGTAGAGTAGGTTGAATGCCTCGTTTCATGCATTATACAAGGATCCTTCTTTGCATTTGCATCCTGCACACACATATATATACATAGAGACCGAAATCAATGTACGTTTAACACAAATACATACAATTAAGGTAACGTACGCATGTGTGCATGGGAAGAAGACCATACTTGTGCCGGTTTATTAACTTGGTTCGATGGTCGTCTCTCGGCCGGTTTGCGAGCTTTGTTCGATGGCCCTGTCTCGACCGGTTTGTTCCATGGTCCTCTGTCGGATGTAAGGCACCCGCCCACTCCCGGACACGAGCAAGATCCGCCTAAGAATTCCGGCAATTGGCTGCCACAGGCAATTACGTTTGGTCGAGTTCGTTGCTTAAACATTCATTAATCAACACTAATTCGTTGCTCAAAGTTAATTAGCTAGCTGGGGGCAACGATAACCAATTCAAGTGATAACAATATATTAATGTACGTTTAACATACCTCTCATCAATAAACTCTAGTAGCTTTTTCTTATAGTTCCTGCCAAAGAACTGCATACACAACGTAGCGTACATATGCATATTACATGTATATATATATATATAAATATATAGCCAATGTTGGCTATAAAATAGATACTCCGTATAAGATAAGAGTTGCATACATGAAATTTCATGGGACGTTTCCGGAAGGGAGTGAGTTTTACTAGTCCAAAACCCAGCCTTAGTGGTAATTCACAATTGACAGCAATAATTTGATACGTTGTCTGCACACAGCAACGATATAGATGTATTGAATTAGCCTCGAGAAAGAAAGAACAAAAGATACCCACGTACGTATAAGTAAGGTGTAGGAATTACATAGGGATAATATTCATCCGCGATTTCTAGAATGGGACGAATAAACAATTTTACGAACTCTATAAAGTCTTTGTTGTTGTGGTTCTGCACGTACAGAGTGAGTATGGGTTAAATCAAATAAAGTCTTTTGAATAATGACATTAACTTAATTGTATGCATGCATGAACGTGAAGATCGATTCCATGCATTAATACGTACGTACGTACCATTCCTTGTAAATCAAAAATTCGGACGATAGAATCAATACGCTTGTTTGCATTCTCAGAGCAAGCAGGGAACATGTCAGCAAAACCCCTTTCGATTTCCTGAACACAGTACCTCGAAAAACGTTCCGGAGTCGTGATACGCATAAGCTTTGAAAAATCCCTTTTGGCGATTCTATCGATAAGAACGGGTCGTCCCTCCTTATCTACTCCATGGAAACCCTGGAAGTAGCAGCTATCCACAGCTTCACGTTCTTCGTATACCAAGTCCTGAAAGAAAGATAATTTTCATCAATTAGATCGCAATAGAATTAATCAAAAAAAAGCGATAAATAGATCATCATGCATTTAACCAACCTGAAGAATAGTGTCTACTTTATTTTCTCTCCTCCATTTAACCATTTTCTCCCAACGACGAACAGATTCATCAAGATCAAACTTTGTTAACTTGAGGAATCTGCAGCACGAACCAATTAGCCAAAAAAATATAAAAATCCAACTCAAACTGGAACTAAAGTAACCATGCCCTAATCATATATCCTGGGTTAGCTCACCTTAAGAAGGTGCCATAATTATCCTGGCTAGAGGGCAGAAGATCTTTTTCATACAAAATCTGACGAAACTTCTTCACATTATCCGCTTCAACATCCATGTCTGCAACAACTATTTCCACCAAGTCCAAACAAACAACATCAACATCCATGATATAATCAAACTCGTAAGTAAATGATTTAGTTTTAGCAACCTATTTACCTGACATTGCTTGAACCAGTTTATCGGTTCCGAGATCAACACGAGTGAGCGTTGTAGAGAAGCGATTCAACAGATCGATCTGAAACTAGTTGTATCGGTCAAAAAATTCAGCCGTAAAACCACATATAAAGTTGATCAAAATTCTTGTGTCCTAGGTATTGATCCGATGGAGTAAAAGTGTATAACTCTTTTTGGGTTTAAATTACCCAAAACAACAGCTTTTTACAAGTGCGGAATCGATCCCCAAAACGTACGCACGACGTACTTTAATCTGATCGATCAACCCTAGTTCCATAAACTCATCTAACCACTATGCTAGTCAATATGGTCCCAATCACAATATATAATGAACATGCAAAGATAAACAACAAATTAACCAAGGCACTAATGGGGCTTACCACTATTTGGATTTTGGATGAACGGAGAACAGAAACTCGCGACGCGCAGGGAAGTACTTATAAAGCGATTAAGTGGTTAATATATAACCTAATGGAAAGTTGGCAATTAGATAGAGCCGATTCTCTATGATATCATATATCCATAAGACAGAAAACATGGGCCTGCTAGGCCCAATGTAGGGTTTTAGGCCCAAGTTGAGAAAAAAGAAGGAAATATCAGAGTAGTTTTTTTTGGTCGAAAAAAATATCAGAGTAGTTTGACATGATAATAATGCTGGCCAAAGTTGAGATTTTGATGTGATTGAAAAACAAAACTAATCTGAGGTGTGAATGTGACCATTCAGAGATGAAAGGGGTGTGATCCATGTAGTCGTCAGACCATTCTTGATTTACATTACAGATTGTCCCATGTTTGCCATTCCACGTACAATGCACAACAATGCAGAGCATTTCACCTCAACAAGATAGATATACATAAATGCTTCATTATACCATATATTACAACTTTGTATACACTGTACATAGTTATTACATTGGAGCTAATACAAGAAGCTCATCCATAACCAGCCCTTCAAAAATTTGAGCTTAGTTACCAAAAGCTACAATCACCTTTTGAGCAAATTTTATACACAGAACATATTATATACAATTTTCGAAAGAAAAGAAAAGGAAAAAGAATCAATCTCACGGTGTTGTAATCTTGAACTACCACACGTGAATAAAACGTCCTCGTGGTGCCTGATGAGCAACCGAGCTTGACGACGATCCTTTCTCAGAAAACTCTTGCAAGGTTCCGATCAAAGATCTCGCCTTTTTGCTTGCTCGAGGAGTCCCTTGTGTAACAAGTGAGTACAAGGACCCCATAAGAACCGGGTTCTTTGCTAAAACTTGAACCACGCCTCTCCCGCCATATGAACACAAAGCCAGAAGCAAAGACGCACAATGCTCCCTTGTAGACCTACAATTCGTCGAACAGATGATTGAGATAACAACTTCCAAGGTTTCGCCTCTTAGAATTGCACCTGCCCCTTCTGGGTTCTCAGCCAATACAGAGAGAATCGCTAACGAGTCGGTTATCAGATCTTCTTTCTCCAAGGATTTCAAAAGACCCGCCAAAACCGGGACCAGATTAGCACCAAGAAACCTTTGATGGTTGTCTGGGTGCATTAGAAGGCCAAAGACGGTGACCAAAGCGTTTTTCTTACTACGCTCGCCTCCATGGATGATTAGCTCCATCAAAGCAGGGACTACTTCTCGGATTGCTCCAATAAGACGGCGATTCTCCTCGACTGAAGAGAGGTAAAACAACACGGCAGCTGCGTGTTGTTTCGCCTCCAACTTGATTCCATGATTTAGCACCTTTACTATAAGTTGTAAGCCGCCGCTCTGAACAATGGCTGATTTTCCCTTGGAGTGCTTGGAGAGGTTTAACAGAGCAGCAATGGAATTCTCCTGAACCGACGAATCGTTCAGCAAGAGGAGATTCAGCAAGTAAGGGATCACACCGGATTCCACCACTAAAGCCCTATTGACGACGTTTCTTTTCGTCAGCAGACGGACTTCGTAAGCGGATTTGTTTTTCTCTTCCAGTGTGCCTATAGCTAGCTTTATAGACAAGAAATCAGAGGCCATTCTAATGGCTTCTTGATAAGCTGGACTAGATATAAAGGCTGTTGTTTTCACACAACGGGGACCGCCGCTCGACTTCGGGATCTCGATGCCATTCTCAATTGCATACTGCCTGGCCAGCCTCTTCAGAGCTGAATTTGGCACCCAATCCAAACTCTCAAGCCTCTCGCCGGTCTTCGGACAGCTCGGATTCCCCGCCTTGAACCATTTCGATATGGAATCCCGGTCATACGTGTGACCGGTCGAAATCGTCACGGGATCACTCATGATCTCCAGCGAAATCGGGCATCGCAGATCCTCCTCATTCAAGGAACTCAACACCAACTCACCGCCATCACCCTTTCCCTCACAGACATTTCGTCGAACACCTTCCCTGCATAAAACGTCAAACACCACACAACGGCAATAGATCATGAACCCTAACAAACTGTTCTCAGCCTCCCCTTCCAGGAACTTGATTTCGCCTTCACAATCCTCCCAATTCCGGACTCCCAAATAACTCAAGAAACTCTTGACAGTGTTCGGATTGGGAATCACTCCCCTTTCAAATCCCTTGATTACAGAATCTAACAGACTCAACGCCCAACAAACACCAGATTCAACCCCAAATCCAAACCCTAACCTCCTAGCTTGCCTAGCCACAAACTCAACACAATCCTTCGACTCATCAGACAAATCAGAGAAACTCACCGGAAATATCTCCAACGCCGTGGCCAAGTCCCTTCCGACCACTCGAAACTGGGTCGCCACCTCGTCGGACTTCACCAGCATCCACAACCGAGCATCCTGACGGACGCAATCTTCCACCAGAAACCGGATCCTCTGAAACACCACGTGGATCTCTGACAAGCTGGTTGAAATTGAATCCGAATCCAGGCATGGACGTTTGGAAATCTGCTCTCGGAGCTCCTCAAGGAAGACGAGTAGCACTTCCACCAATCGAATTGCGCTCCTAGCATCTCGCTTAGCGGAAGCTAGGGTTTGAGACTTGAAATCGGAGATCTCGCCGGCTAGGCTGATCAGAGAGGCGAGAATTGTCGCCGGAGGAGCGTTCTCGCAGGGACGAACCGCCGGAAAAGTGAGGATCCGGCGAGTGGGATCATTGGAGACATTATAAATCATCGAACTTTGAAAGATTTGTTTTTGGATTGGATTTATGTGTTTTTGTTTTGGATATTTCTGTTTGATGTGGAGTAACAAGGGTAGTGGAGCTTATATAGGTTAGGGGAAAAAGGTGTACACGTGGCGGGATATGGTTGGGTCAGGAAGAAGCGGGCGTAAGGTGGGCACGTGGGGTGTATAAAGGCAGGTTCTGTGATGGTGTAAGATGGGGCCAGAGATTGACACGTGTCCCCGACACGTACGGGGGAGCATCGTACATGGTGGAAGGGTGCGCTACATGAAGGAACGTAGCCGACATTTTGGGGGAAGTCAAATTTGTAAGCTAGCAATGATTTAGTACCATACCAAAAAAATTATTGGAGTAGTTGTTTATGATAAGAGGGGAAATTTCCATGAATTGCATGGGCGTGTTTGACAAATTCTGTTGTGCGATCGATGCAAATTTGCAATCCATTGAACCAAACTTAGCTTAATGGACAATCTATACATACTACGCACCCGTAAGACAGAGGGAAGTACATAGTGCACACTTCGAGGAGGATGATTTATCTAAATCTATCGTACTTACTTTCTCTTGATGAAGGCAACGTAATGGTCCAAGTTGGCTTGGTCAAATTCGAGAATGTGTTAAAATGACCCGTCTAAGTAAAGCTGTAGGTTAATGACTTAATGTTCTACTTCTTCCTTTCCTGCGAATTTTGTCATTTTACTCACATATGCATTTTTGTTCCTTAGAAGTTAGAAGTTGTTGCACTCTTTTTTGCTCACTTTTTGATGATTCATCCAGCTACCGACCTTGTCGGCTTCGCTATTCACTAAGTTTTGTCTAGTGGAGTGAATTTTACCCCATCAGCGAACATAGAAGACAAATAAAACTATATAAAATAGGTGATGTAACTTAATTATTGAGTTCTGAACAGAGGTGCCATTGATATTTGTGTTTATTTATGAAGGAATAATTTGTCATCATTCAGCAGCAGAGATCATAATCTTTTACTCTCTTGCTTAATGCATCGTGCAAGCGATAGTTGGCATTCTATATACATTTTTCTTATCTAATAACGAGACAAATAAAATTGATTATGAAACAAATACCGTACCGATGACCTGAATTATTTATCAAATGCCCACTTGCATGAAGCGGGCCCGAGTTCATGGAGTTGAATGGCTCACAATTTATGGGGCCCAATCACACTAGAACCGCCCATTCTAAGTTCCTCTTTCCGATTGATAAATATATCTAAACTGTACTATGGTATGGTCCTACATTCCTATGGACACTTCTTGAAATTCTTGCTACTTGACAAATAAGAACAATCAAGCATTGGTATGTCACTGAAAACTGTTGTTTGAAATTGCTCTGTTTTAATAGAATGTCTTTTTAACTTTCAAACATACTATATGATATGCTTTTCAATCTATGCAAGCATATATTCGTGACTGAATAGTCAAGAGTAATCTAGCCTATGGTTTGATATAATGCATAGAAATACCACATTACAGACTTTGAAATACCTGGGAGCTGTCTTTAAAAGCTAGAAAGTAAGGATTAGAGACCAGAGTTTCTGTGTTATTGCTGAGCAGAAAATGGAGCTTTAAGATCTTCAGTCCTTTGCATCTGCAATGCCTCCTGGTGTAATCTGAAAGATGTAAGTCTGTCAAGGAAAACAAAGAACTGCAGAGAAGTGTTTAATAACAGCATGATGAGTTGACATAGAAGTATGTTGATTAATTCTGAGATGGATTAGATGGCTATAGAGTTTATGACAGTATCAAATATGAACTAGGAAAGGATATAGCTTCGGCTTCTGGAAGATTCGGGGCATCGAACACCTTGCAGATACGCTGTTCGGCTTTGCCCTTCCTGAACATTAGTCTGATCGTGGCAGCGTGCGCAAGAACATGCCCGCCTGCCGGCTTCTTTGGATCCGTCACGAATACTCCTCCACCTGGGTCAGAAATGACTGCAAGGAAAATTCATTTCAAGGTTGATCAGCAGATGTTAAGCTCTATTGCTGCACCATTATCTGTTTTGAAGCCAGAAGCAAACAGTTGGGTCTTACTTCTGTAACCACCGACCATTAATACAGTAGCAAGAATCTCTAAAAGGAGAGAGAATTGAGTGCTATTGACAGAATTCGGTAGACCTATTTGTCACTTTCATTTAACATCATAGCACCTAAAGCCAGCTAATTAATACACACAGAAATTCAATATTGACTAGAAGCAAACATAAGCATTTTTCATATAGCTATCACTCTATCAGTAGCAGCATTTGTTACAACCACAAAGCCAATTTCCTAAAACACTTGAGATCCGTAAGCTATACCGAGATAACTGACCACTTCTTTGCAATTAAATAAGTAACTGCATTCCTTATATTTTCATTAGTTTTGTGCTGCAGCATTATGTGGAGAGTACCTTGGTTGGTCATGTACACTGCAACATTGAATTCCTCAGCAATCTTCAGCAAACGGGAGAGCATCTGAGCCAGTTTTTGCTGCAGGGTAAATTATTGTCAAAAGAGTTATGAATTTCAGAGAAAGTTATTACAGCATTTACAAGTTATATTGTCCAATAGCAGGAGGAAGTAGGTTATAGAATTAGGATGTCTAAGAAGTAACCTGACGCTCTGCAAGCTCTCCTCTTCCTGAGAAATCAACCCGGAAGAGAGCAATCACTGAATCCACAATCTGGGGATTCCGATCAAGTAAATAATCAGTTTAAGTCCACAGGATATTATTCTCAGTAAGTTGAATTTTCAGTAAAAGGAACTCACTAAGAGTCTAAAAGGCTCTTCAGACATTTTTGCAGCCAGACCAAGAAGAAGGTTGTACTGATGCTCATAGGTATATGCACGTGCATAAATGATCTAACAGGACATTGCATAACAACCATAGATTCAGCTTTGTATGGTACACCAAAAATATAAATTTACTCTAACGTAGATGTAGACTGAGATTGTTTTTACATTGTCAAGGACAGCTCCAGGATCCATGCCAAATCGCTCAGCTATTGGCACAATGCGATCAGGGCGGCTGATAGTATTTTGAGTCAAGGAAGAACTGAGTTCAATAGAAGTTGCAATAATGCCTAATTTATTACTCTTAGTTCAAACAGACTAGTGATATCAATTTAGGATACAATGTTCCCTCAGTATCTATGTAAGCAACCTTTCCATTTCCTCCTTTCATGCTAGTGGGAAGCTGAAATTGATCCAGTTTAAGAAAAATCAGTGCATCCATATTCTTACATCAACCTCATCTTGCATCTTTCCAGATTCTCAAATCTCAGTAGCACATTGCAAGATCAACAAATTACTTGAACAGGAGTTACAGGACCTTAATAGAAATCTACATTCCACGAGCTCACAACAGTACTGCTACCTATCAAATTGCTATCTCTTGCAAGCACATTTACATGTCAATATGTTACCTGAGTAGAAACACACAGAGTGTGAGCGAGCTGTGTCTTTCCAGATCTGAGATATTTATGATCAAACACCAGATTAGAATAGCAATTTATGTGAAGTATCATACAAGCCATTCATATTACCTAAATGAAGTTGAATTTAGTCAAATTAAGTCATGCACTAATGTTTACCTAAACTCCCCAAAGGCCTCAGTTATTGCCAAAGTTTCAATACCACCTGTTGTTAGTCAAGGAAAATTGTTTTAGTTTTCAGAAAGTGTATGAAAGGAAACTGCTGCTAACAAGTTTGTGCAACTGCTATTACCGCCTAAGAGCTCATCCAATGCTTGACTACCGGTTGTGATCTTGATCACAGCTTTTCTCTGTACAAATTAACCGTATGAGCTTGAATCAAAAATTGAGACAAAATTGAAATTATTCATCTAGTTTAACAAAACAAATCGAGATCTTACTCTCAGCAGAGCATCACTTCCAGTAATGTAGCCGAAATTCTGTGAAGTTCAAGAGAAACAAGTCAGAAGGAAAGTCACTTATTGAATTTCCAACTGTCAGAAGCTGATACAAATTACAAAGAGTCAAGCAGCAAGTTGTACCACTATCTTTTCAGCAGCTTCGCAAATCTTATCAACTTTAGCTTCAGACAATCCCTTGATTCCAGTCAAATTCTAACGCAAGGAGAAAACAATCTGCTAAGCTTTGTTTCTGGAAATAAGAAACTACAAAAAGCTTCAGAAAGAGTCGGTAAACCTTCTTTGTGTGCATCATCAAACCATTGCAAGTGTAGATCCCTGCATCCTGAAGCTTCTTCACATCTCCAGCGTTAATTCCATGAGCAATTACTGTCGCAATTTCATTACAGAGAGCAATTGGATCAGATCCGTTGATTTTTGAACAAATCGGATCACAATTTCAGATCTAAGATGCAGGTAAAACAAAAACTACATGCTAGCGGTCAAGCGCACAAACAAAATACTGAAAACGAGAGAGAGTACGATCGAATCGTATCTAGTTCTACTTCTAGTTCTGCAGATCATCCATCAGCATCAACTAATCTCGCATATTCGGAAAACCTCAGTGATTGAGAGATCAGAAGTTTGAACAAATCGTGGAAAAAGCAAAACCGAAAAGAGATAGGGCGAGAGAATGATTTACGTTTGTCGATCGCCTCAAACAAGTCATCTTCCTCATCAAAATCTTCTCGCTCAACGAGCTGTAACTGGCACTGATCCTCCATTCTGAGATCGAGAACCGATTTCAAATCACAAAGCATTCTGATTAGAACTGAATTTCAGTTTTCGAGTCCGATCTTACCTGAGCGAAGACATCTCCGGCATCGTTCCGAGAGAGGAGATTCGAACGGGAGTTGCGATTGATCGAGCGAACGAGAGGACGGAGAAGTTGCAGATCTATGGGAGCGAACAAGTATGTAATGGAAAAGGGAGCGAGAGCGAATTTCAAATTGTAATTGGTGCTCCGCAACTGAAATGTGGGGTTTATAAAGAGGGCGGAAACGCAGACTCGGATTCAAGTTTGAGCTCAAATAGTCAAATCTGTAATTTGTTTAGATTCTTTGCTTTTAATATTATTTTAAATAAATTCACATCGAAAAAACGTAATTTTGAAATAAACACTCTTTTATTTTATTTTTATTTTTTAATTTTGATTAATTTATTTATTCTTAAGAATTTATTTATTTTCCCTTTGTTTCTATTAGAAAATTAATCAAAAGGGCATTACAAATCTTAGAAAATTAGCCATAATAAAGTTCATCAAATTTCCAAAGTCCATACAGTTATTGTTTTGAGCTGACTCACTATAATAGGAATTATAAGAATAACTATTCAACAAATTATAAACACTAAAAACGATAGTGATAATTATCTTGTAACTAAGTTCCCTAAGAGCAAACTCACTATAATCATCATATAACATCAACGTTACAATGTCATTGCATTATAAATGATAGTAATAATGACCATGTATATATCATTACATGTGTATGTAAAAGATTTCTTCAAATTTATCATATAAACTTAATTATTCGTTACGCAAATCTCACATCATTTTGACAAAGGAGTGTCATTGCTAGAAAAAGATTTATTTATACCTTGTAATCTGATTTTAGAAAAGAATGATTAGTCTTTAATCAATCAATTGAAACCTCATTACTCGGATATACCACTTGAATGTTGAATGGACTAAGATTGGACACATAACAGACAAGGACAATCAAACTTGCATAATTGAAATTAACTGTTTTCATCTGTCACATTCATTCTTATAGTTATATACTACCTTGGTTGTTATTTGGTTCCATCAAAGAATTTACGTTTAATCAATGAAATGAAACTTATATGATTGGCCAAAGTTGATTCAATAAAAAAAAAAGTTTGCGCCAAATATTTACCACTCGAATCTTGAATGAACTAGATCGTGACACATAACAAAAAAATATAATTGCTCTATAGTCTAGTTTTCCACTACATCCATATTTATTAATTGATCTTTATCTAAAGGATGATTCTGGAAATTTGGTTCAATTTCGCGTTGAATCGCCATTCTAGCATCTTTTGCTTTTCCAACTTTCTTCACAAAAGGAATAACACCTAAAATGAAAATTTTCATTGGTGACCCTTGACTTTAAGAATATTGTGATGGGTATGCTAAAACTAACTTTTTTTACGTTGATGCCCATAATGTATTAGATCCTTTAGTTGGCTTGGTCTCTACCTTATGTTTAAAACTAGTATTAGTCTCATGCCTTGTTCGGCACGAATTTGATTTAATTTAAAAATCAGTTTAAACTTTACATAAAGTTGAGCAAAAGATCGAATAGTTTGATATAAAATCTTATATTATTTTATTCACTTTGTTTCTTACAGGATTTATATTAATCACACAATATTTATGCTATAATATATTCTTTTAATCAAACAAGTATTTGTAGGACTATAATTTTTGTATAAGGATTGAATACTCCTAAGATTTGTAGGATTTATTTTAATGTTTATGGATTATAATTTTAATTATATATTTACTTGGAGTTGACGTATGCCTTTCTATATTATTAATTTAATCTCTAATTTAGTATATAATATGATTAATTAATTATATATTTTAGAAAAACCTATAGATACAATTTCAATGATATACATTCTTTAATATTTTAAACACATGTGGGGTCTATAACCAAAATTAACCAATTAAGTTATTTTAATAAAGATGAGTGATGTGGTCCAATGGTAAGTTGACACGTGTCGTGATAGTTATTATTTTTAACCTCCACTTTAGCATATAGTTATGATTAAATTGAATATCACCGTTGTGTTTTTCATCCTAAAAGTAACACGAGTTCGCTCGTAAAGTATCCAAATATATAGTTTGATCATCCTAATTTAACAACTTAAGAAATTCTCAATTTTAATGGGTTTTACTATTCAGGAAAAGCACTTTTAAAATCATCGCTCCCCACCTTTACATCGTCTTATGTCGTCGAGCTACGGTTGAGACACCTCATAAGTTCACTCATACTCGAACCATGTCGAGACGAGCCCATCTAAGACTTCGTTCGGATAGAGCTTTTTTATCGAGCGGAAGTTGGATGTGGAGCGAGATGCTACTTGTGGTGTTCGGTGGCCTAGCAGGTCATGGAGATGGAGCGTCTAGGGTAGCATAAAATTGTGGTTTTCGCCCCCTTTTACCCCCTGAGCAATGTTCAAGGAACACAAACGCCCTTTCATGACCAAACCTACAAAACAAACAAATCCAAAACTTGAGCGTACCAACCGATAAAGACTTAATTTTAGGGCCCCAATCAAAATAGCCTTAAACTAGGGACACAAACTTAAAACTCTCACTAAAGACATATGGAATCAAATACCCTCTTTTTATTCTCCTCTCACACACCATAAACTTTGTGTCACCTTCCTCCTCCAAAACTCTCACTTTCTTCCTCCAAAGCACTTCAAAAATCCACACAAACACAAACTCAACTAGCCGTTAATCACAAAAAACCCAAAAAAATGGGCCTAAGCAACAACCTAACAGCCGCTCTAAACTTCATAGCCATGATCTGCTCAATCCCCATAATAGCCTCTGGCCTCTGGCTCTCATCACAAGGCGACAACGAGTGCGTCCATCTTTTCCGGTGGCCGGTCACGATCCTCGGGTTCCTCGTCTTCGTCGTCGCCGTCATCGGCTTCATGGGCGCTTACATGTACAAGGAAAGCTTGCTAGCTCTATACCTTTGTTGTATGGCAATCCTGATCGCTCTGTTCATAACTCTGCTGGTTTTTGCATTTGTTGTGAGCCGGCCTGATGGGAGTTACTCGGTTCAGGGAGCCGGGTTCAGGGAGTACCGGCTCGATGGGTTTTCAAGTTGGTTGAAGGAGCATGTTGTGAGTGATGACTATTGGGGTAGGATTAGCAAGTGTTTGGCTGACTCTGGGTTTTGTGCTAAGCTGGTTGATTCGAGATTTGTTAACGCTAATTACTTCTTCATGGCTCATATTTCACCTCTTCAGGTTTGCAACTTCTATCTCTCTTATTGAAATTTTTATTTCCTTTCTGTTTTTGGGTTTTTTTTGGAAATTGCTTGTTTGGTTGAGAAAATGATTAGGGAGTTAATATATATACTTCATTTAGTCGAAGATGCTTGATTAATTTCTATGATTTTATCCGTGCATTTTTTTCTTTTTAGTTTTAGCTTAAGAAAACAATGTCTCAAAACAAAACAAAAAAAAAGCCTAAGAAAACAAATATATTGGAATTATCATATATAAATTAATGAGATTTTACTTTAAGAGTAAATTATCATTCCGGAAAGAAAAAAATTAGGGCATTAATCGAAAAAGCAAAAAACCTAAAATATGTATTTAGATCTTAGAGCTTCAATTAATGATTTATTGATGAGTTAATATAATATTATTTGAAAAATTAAACATATAAAGTTTTTCCATTCATTGGCTACAATTGATCTGAATGGTTATTAATTACGCTATAAGTTTTAGATTAAGAAGATTTGTAACATTTATTTTGATCAATAATTTTTTCAAAAGTTGTCTATGGACTATGCAAATAACATCCTTATCTTATGAGGGGATACAGGGGACAACCATGCCAAAATGTATTTATATATGTCCTTACTACAAATCTTGCTTTAATTATAAGATAATGATATGTGAGATATCCATTATAATGGAGTATAGATCCCTATAATCATGAAATTGGCCCATGCTTTCCATCACCACAAACTTTCCGGTTCATTCTTTAATCCTAAAGTGAGATTAGGCTTGCCGCCTAATAGTATAATAAACCGCATAATGAACTTTCATTAGTCTATATTTTAACATACTAAAACAAGATAAAGCATATTTTGACTTGTTAGCAAAAACTTGATGTGAACTTGTTTTGAGCAGTCAGGATGTTGCAAGCCACCACTAGTCTGTGGATACCAGTACGTGAGCCCAACCACATGGGTCAACCCGACGAACCCGAACGTTGACCCGGATTGCATGGCGTGGAGCAACGACCCGAGAGGGCTCTGCTACAATTGCAGCTCGTGCAGAGCCGGGTTGCTCGGAAACCTTCGGGATGAATGGAGGAAGGCGAACATCATTCTCATTGTCGCGCTCGTCGTGCTCATCTGTGTCTATATCCTCGCTTGTAGCGCGTATAGGAACGCGCAAACCGAACTACCTCACAAATAGTATTGGATTTAATAGAGAACAACTATGTTCGTCCAATCGAGTGACTAATATTTGTCTTGTTTTCACCAAAACAAAGTTCATATTTGATTGTGATATAGAGTGACCGGAAATGTACTAGTGTTGCATTGTATTGTATTGCCTTTTTCAAGTTGTGTTTCTTTTGAAATTTTGGTTCAAGAATGAAGGACAACTTACATTTAAAAGAAAAAAGCAAAGCATGACTTATTGTCTTTCCAATAATATTCAATTTGCATACCGGCTCATCCTCCTCCTACTAAAACTTGGACATGTCCTCCTTCTGCTAGAACTACTACAACTTGGACTTGTCCTCCTTTTGCACAAGCTTGGACTTGTCCTTGTGCTGGGACTTGGACTTTCACATTTATCTTTCTTGTTGACTCCTAGCTTGTCTTATCAGCTTCAAATATTTGTTGTACAGGTTATGGACCATGTGTCCATTGATCAAAAACACAAATCCTGATAAAATCGTGATCATTTTCATCACTCAAATCTCCAGTGTGTTAACAAGATGAAGATCTACATGTTAATTGTCTGTATTATATCAGTAACAAAGATAAATTTCAGATTTAAAAGAGCATATACTCACCCATGGTGGTGATTGACAGGTATGAGAAGTAGATGACAATGACATGTGTATACCTTGTGAACATAGGCAATTGGTAAAAGTTTGGGTCATTAAGTCCATAGCAACAATTACTTGGCTTCTTTGGAAGGGTTGCTAAGTAGTAAAGGAAACAACCACAAATATGAAGCCAATAGAAGTCTAATGCTAGGATTTTTAAAGACCTCAAAAAAAGAGAAAATGAATATACTCTTTTTACTTAAGGTATTGGTCAAAATTATCTTGCCACTTATTTAACATCCTAAAAAAGACCATAATCCTAAGCCAGACTAGCAACATAAGAGAAGCAAGGATGGTTTTGGCAATTATAAGTCCAAAAGGAATAGATGACACTATGTCACAAATTGATATGAAAACTTTCTTCCCTATCAAATGTGTAGAGAGATACAACTATGTATTATTTCATTCACCCCTGTGATAGCTGAGGCTAGTGAGGTGGCAATCACCCAACCATATCTTCCTTTTGCTTCTCCCAAGTAAAACTCAAGTACTCATCTTGTATTTAAAGGTTGGTTTTGAGCCATAACTTCCCAATCTACTGATGAAATGCCACCGACAGTATCTAAACCTAGGCTTTCACCTTTCATTCCAATCTACACAAAACAAGAAGGCAAAAATGTAAGCTGGATTACAATGGAGAAACCGAAAAAACAATGGTTTTGACTTGCTCTCTTGTGGAACACAAACCTTTTAAGACCATTTTTGTGATGTCAAGTCTCTTGTCCCCTCATCGACGCCTTTCAGAGTGACAAGACCAAGGATGCCTTGGTTCCATTTTTCAAAATACGTACTAACGTTCTGAAAAGCAACACAATGAGGTTGAAGCTGATTTTGTTGTTTTTAGGTGAATTGGACATTCACTATTAATCTTCAAAAATTAGGAGAAGTTGAAACTGACAAGGATGACAGATTCAAGTCATGTAGTTACATTTGTATTTTTTGGAAACTTCTTTTTTAGTTGAAATATGTTTCTACAAAGTATTTACAGGAAATTCATCTGATGGTTTTAGGTCCTATGGATCCCCTTTGAAAATATTGTTCCAAGAGAAGGGACTAAAAATTCATCTGAACAACCATATGGAACTGACAAAAAAGATACGAAGAAGAAAGGTGTCAAGTGAATTTTTTTATGTCCACTTAAGTACTCCCTTCAAGATGCTCTGAAGCTATGGACTTCCCTTCAAGATGCTCTGAAGCTATGAACTTCTAAGAAGCTGAAGTGGTGATCAAAATATGCATGTGTTATTCCTTTTCAAGAAGTTGAATTTGCTTTCATTTGGAGTAGAAGTTGAACAAGAGGAAAAAGAATTGGCTACTGTTAAGCAAAAGATAAAGAGTAGGCATGATGTGCTAGATGATCCACATTTTCTGCCATTATCTTGTGAAGCTATGGACTTTTTTTTTGGAAGAAAAGTGCAACCCCATTTTAAGCAAGGCTCAGTCAACACACCAAGAAAACTTTCCACACAAGGGGAGCACCGAGTCCCACACCCTGACATCAACACACCAAGGCAGTGAAGCTATGGACTTCTAAGAAGCTGAAGTGGTGATCAAAGTATGCATGTGATCCGAATATGGTCCCATATGATCTAAAGAGTAAGAAAAACAGCCATATGGACTTGTAAGAAGTCATTGTTGTATATATTCCATGAATGTTTGATCATCTTCAATAGTGGTGTGTAACCAGTCATTGTTGTACAACCATATGGACTTCTAAGAAGCTGAAGTGGTGATAAAAAAAAAAAGAATTGGCTGAACAAGAGTAGGCATTTGGAGTTTGCTTTCACTTGTTGTATATATCCCTCTTCAGGAAGTTGAGTTTGCTTTCATTTGGAGTAGAACCTGTATAAGAGGAAAAAGAATTGGCTGTTGTTAAGCAAAAGATAAAAAGTAGGCATGATGTGCTAGATGATCCACATCTTTACATACCTTCACATCATCCTCCCCCTAGAACTTCCACATGTCCACCTTCTCCTAGAACTATTACAATTTGGACATGTCCTCCTTCCCCTTGAACTTGGACTTGTTCTCCTGCTAACACTTGGATTTGTCTTCCTTATACTTGCACTTGTCCATCTTGACTCCTAGCATGTCTTCTCATCTCCAAATATTTGGTCAATAGGTTATTGAACATGTGTCCATTCACCACTAGCACAAAGCCTGATAAAACCATCATCACTTTTATCACCCATTTCTCTAGTGGGTTAATAGGGTGATAATCACCATAACCTACCCAAATGAAACAATAAAAACAAACACACAAGTTAATATTAACACCTATGAAGGACTTTTTTAATTTCTATGAAAGGGCCTTTTAATTTTTTATTTGGAGGTGTCCTCCTTGGAGTTACACTTGGACTTGTCCATCTTCTGCCGGGACTTATCTTCCTTGTTGACTCCTATATTGTCTTCTCAACTTCAAAAATTTGTTGTATAGACTGTGGACGACGTGTCCACTGACCGAAAACACAAATCTTAATAGAATCATGATCACTTTCATCACCCAAATCTCCAATGTGTTAACAGGATGAAGATCTCCATAGCCTATCCGAATGAAAACAATGAAAACAAACATACATACATAACTTAATTGTCTGTATTATATAAGTAATAAAGATAAATTTATTACAGATTTAAAAGAGCATCTACTCACCCATGGTGGTGATTGACATGTAGGAGAAGTAGATGGCATGTATATACCTTATGAACATAGGCAATTGGTGGAAGTTTGGGTTAGTAAGTCCATACCAAATATTACTTGGCTTCTTTGGAATGGTGACTAAGTAGTAAAGGAAACAACCACAAATATAAAGTCAATACATGTCCAATGCTAGAATTTCTAAAGACCTCAAAAAAAGAGAAAATGAATATACTCTTTCTGCTTCAGACATTGGTCAAAATTATCCTCCTACTTATTAAACATCTTGAAAAAGAACATAACCCTAAGCTAGATTAGCCACATAAGAGGAGCAAGAGTGGTTTTGGCAGTTATAAGTCTAAAAGGAATAGATGATACTATGTCACAAATTGGTATGAAAATTTTCTTCTTATTAAAGGGACATAGGGAGATACAACTATGTATTATTTCATGGCCGATTGACCGAAAACCACCCGTATAATAGGCCATATTGCCCTAAACCACCTCTTATATACCTATTTACCGAAAACCACTCACATACACCCTTCCGTCAAAAAACAACCACCTCAGCTCCACACTCCGTTAACTGACCGTTTACGCGCGCGTGTAACGCGTATTTTTTTTACCTATTTTTATTTTTCCTTTGAAATTGAAAAATCAAAAAATAATTAAAAAAAATCCTCAATTACCCATTATCCTTCTTCTTCTTCTAGGGTTCTTCCCTCTAAAAACAAATTTCCCCCTTCGATCGAGTTGATGAAGGAAATTCAGAATTGAATTTTGACATGGCAAATCAACTGACTAAATTCATTCTCAGAAACCCTAATGCCTCCCCCACCCCACCACCACCACCACCTCTTCTCCGCCTCCACCAGACGTTGGGCCGGAATTTGTCGAAGGAAAGACAAGAACAGAGGAGGTGGGTGTTGGAGGCCGGCGAGCGAGGTCGTCGCCATCGAGCCAGGCCCGTCAAGTCAGAAGATGGCCTGGACCTGCCCACACTCGATTCCTTCTTGTGGATCACGATCGAGCTCAACACTGAGGCCAACGCCTTCTTCGCCCTCCCCACCTGTGTAAATTGGGGGAAATTTTCGAAAATTAGGGTTCCGTAAAATTAAATCAAATTGAGCAATTTGGGATCAATAAAACTTATGGTGTGTCGTGCAATTGAGAGGGTCGCCTATCGGCCAGGGCAGAGACGGCGTGGATGAGGAGGAAGGAGACGGCGTTGACGCCATGGGTGATGGCATTGCAGATGTCGAGGGTCTTGACGGAGCGATCGAGGAGCTCGGGGATGAGGCGGTCGGGGGGGCTTGACGATGCGGGAAGGGTCGCAGCCCATGAGGAGGGTGGCCTTGAACTCGGCCCCGCAACAGAGGAAGGCATCGAGGAGCTTGCGGAGCCAGGCGTCAAGGACATGAGGGGGTTAGAGGGGTCGGCGTCGGAGGAAGGGTCGTCGCCGGTGGGATGGGGAGGGATGTGGTCCTTGTGGTGGGTGGTGGAGGGGGAAGGGAGGAGGTCGGAGAAGAGGTGCTGGGGGTTGTGGAGCGGTGGGAGGAGACTGGAAAAGAAAAATAGTTTTAGGATTTTTTTTTCTTTTGGATTTTACAAGTTTAAAAGATTTTATATAAATTTATCATATAATAATAAGGTAAAAAAATCAAAATCGAATCTTAAAAACGCGTCGCACGCGCGCGTTAACAGATTTTTAACGGGGAATTCAGGTGGGGTGGTTGTTTTTTGACGGAAGGGTGTATGTGGGTGGTTTTCGGTAAATAGGTATATAAGGGGTGGTTTAGGGCAATATGGCCTATTATACGGGTGGTTTTCGGTCAATCGACCTTATTTCATTCACCCTTGTGATATCTGATGCTAGTGAGGTGGCCATAACCCACCCATATTTTCCTTTTGCTTCTCCCAAGTAAAACTCAAACTCAAGCGGAACTGAAGCTAGGCTGTACAAGATAGCTATCACCAATATTGTCTTTGGCATGGCAACTATCACCAACATCATTGTTTCAAAACACTTCATGCATGTACAATAATCGATGGATAGTTAAGCCATGATTGAAACAATGAAAACAGGATAAATGAAGATCAATCATCAGTTTTGACTTGAGTTGTTCGTAGTTGAACATTACTTCAAGTTTTGTTTCATTTCTCACAAAATACACAATTTTACTGTATTAAGACATCGGCCAATTGGATCAACAATTAGCCAATCAGATCATAGTGACAAAGAGATATTCTTTTTAACAAAAATCGAAACAAAGAGATAACTAAAGAACCTTTCAATCACAAAACAATTTAAGGACTTTTCAATCTTCCGATCTCTAATTTGTGGAGTCATATCTTCACAAAATATTGCACCACATGGAGTGCTATATGTTCAACACCTAGACCACTTGATATTGGACTACTATGTCAATTATGTTGGGCCTGCGGCCTGTTTCTTTTCTTTCCATATGTACTTAGAGACTGTTTAGCATGCGTTTTTTTAAACACTTATAAGTACTTTGGTGCTTATTTTATAAAAAATGCATTTCAAAAGTTTGTTTGGAAAAAAAATAAAAATTATCGACTTATAAGCACATTAGTACTTATAAGTAACCCAAAAAATCTCAAAAATATGTATTTAAATCTTAGAGCTTGAATTAATGATTTACCGATGAGTTAGATATTATACGAATAGTTAATACTTTGTAAGTTTTTTAAATTAAGAAGATTTGTGACTTTTATTTTGATCAATAATTTTTTCAAAAGTTGTCTATACACTATTTTAATCACATCCTTGTCTTATGAGGGGAGTCATGGGAAAATCCATGTCAAAATGTATTTATTTATGTCCTTACTACAAATCTTGCTTTAGTATGTGGAATGTGGATAGCAGTACATGAGCCCAACCACATGGGTCAACCGACGAACCCAAACACTGCCCCGGATTGCATGGCGTGGAGCAACGACCCGAGAGGGCTCTGCTACAACTACAACTCGTGCAGAGCCTGGTTGCTTGGGAACCTTCAGGACGAGTGGAGGAAGGCGAACATCATTCTCATTGTCGCGCTCGTCATGCTCATTTGCGTCTATGCCCTCGCTTGTAGCACGTATAGGAATGTGCAAACCGAGCTGTCTCACCAATAGTACTGGATTCAATGAAGAACGGCTATATGTTCATCTATAGAGTGACTAATATCTGTTTTATTTTGAGCAAAACAAAATTCAGATTTGATTGTGAAATAGAGTGACTAGAAGTCTAGAAATGTACTTGTGTTGTATTGTACGTATTTCAAGTTGTGGTTTTTTTTTAAAAAAAAAGCAAAGCATAACTTGTATTGTCTTTAGGAAGTTTGCATTCCTTTTTATCGGTCCTTGTGTTACCCGGAAATTCCAATAGGGTGTCATTTCCAGTTTTGGATGGAAACACAAAAACTCGTCTTTACACTAACAACATGGAAATCGATCATGTGTTTTTCCGATTCCGTTTCATTTTCTTTTCCCGTTTCCGTTTCCATGTAACATAGGATAAGCATTCTTCGCGGAACTTGTCGAGTCTAAATGGACAAGGGGGACGAGAACCCGAAGTTGTACTTCTCCGGCTAGAATGTCTACCCATGTGTTACTAGTTGCACTTGTCTCACTACCCACAAACTGAAAACCATGATTTCATATTGATAAATGCTTACAGAAAACAAACTGTAATGTGCAGAACGAATAGAAGTTCATATACAAAGCCCGGAATTTACACAAGACAATCTACATAATTTTGCTAATTTACGGCTTAAATAGTTCTTTTCACCAACTGAATTGCTTTAGGATTCCCGCCCCATTCCTCAAACACAACCAACAGGTTTCCACTAGGGTTTAGCCATGATCTTGGGACATGATACCTGCAAAGAGAACAAAACAAAACGTTCATAAAAACTTGTCTCTTAAGTACACAGCAACATTAACAAATGGAAACTGATTAATTAATGCCATTACTTACCATCTTTGAGAAGCCTGACCACAATTGCTCAGGCATTTAGACTCAGTAAACGTTCCTGCATAGCTACACTTTGTGCATCTTCCTGATGCTTTGTTTCCCGCCCAATGTCGCCCTATGCTCTGGCCATTGATCCACATTTGCCCTTTCCCCATGCTATTCATGTCTAGAGCCAACGGGTCGTTTCCGTCTGGTGCATCAAAGCTAGCCTGCAAGTGTCATCATGGAGCTCATTAGGCATTCAGGAGTCAAACATCTGATATGGGTATTCACAATGTATATGAGAACAAGCCAATTAAAAGCCTTGGCTATGGAATTAAGTACTCACCTTGTACCATGTTAGAGGTTGGTTTTGAACCATAACTCCCCAATCTGCTGAAGAACTGCCACTAACAGTATCTAAACCTAGGCTTTCACCTTTCATTCCAATCTGCACAGAACAAGAAGGCGAAAATGTAAGCTGAACTACAATGGAGAAACCGAAAAAACAATGGTTCTGACTTGCTCTCTTGTGGAACACAAACCTTGTAAGACCATTTTTGTGATGTCAAGTCTCTTGTCCCCTCGTCGACGCCTTTCAGAGTGACAGGACCAAGGACGCCTTGGTTCCATCTTTCAAAATGCGTACCAACGTTCTGAAAGCAACACAATGTAAGAACGGTGAAAACTTTCCCATTATAGAAAGGATTGTAAATCAAGCTAAAAAGTACACACCGCTAGCCCCACTGCCACACTCAACAAAGATATTTTGTTAACACCGGCTTTTAGCTTAACTTGGCTACTAAACGTCAGCTGTGGTCGCTCTAGTGAGCCGTATACAGTCCCTACAAGGAAGGATGAGATTGGAAGGTTATCAACAAAACAGTAACATAATAGGAGAGAAGTTATAAGACCGGAAAAAGTGTAAGAGCTTACCGGCTAGTTCACCATTAATGAAGACATGCAAAGCATGTCCTGATGACATTACTGTAAGCACTGGATTGTTACTAGTCTTTATGTTGATACTGTAAGAGAATCATCCCGAAAGGTAATGATAAGCTTGAATGTTGAGAAAACACAACAGGAAAAAAAAAGGACTAAGTTGGTTCTTGGCTACTTACTCTGTCATGTACCATAGATAATCTGATGCATCTCTGGTCACATTCAGCTGCTCATACAAACCGTCTGCTGAGAGCGTGCTGTCATCACCAGAAGACGGCGTTTCATCCATGTAAGATTGCCATGAGAAGCTTGTCACTGGTGTCATCTTTGGGTTTCCACTTGGGGCAGCCACCTACACATTGAAATGTATTATACAAACATGTTCCTCTTCTTATACAGAAAATGTGTAACTCGGTTCGTTCCTTACCTTGACGGTGTTATATGCTTCTTTCTTGCAATCAGGAAGGATGCTGATGGACCAAGGAGGAAGATCATATTGAGATCCTCCAAATGTAACCTTCACCGATGATGAGGTGTCGTAGTTTGACAAGAAGGCAGCACAAGGACCAGAATTTGAGCTAAAAACATGAGCCTGAAGAAGGACATTCAAAATAAGCACAAGTTTTCAAATATCGAGTGCAAGATACAATTTTAAAGAAAGAGGGAAGAAGTTACCTCTTGTTTGCTCCCGAGTTTTGTGACCCTCGGATCCGAAGAAACCAAAGCTGGCTCGGACATCTTAATGGCTTTGTGTAGATTCTTCAAATGAGTGTACTTTGGTTCTCTAATTAGACCTGTCAAAAGGAAAATCTCAAGCATTTCAATTCATCAAAAATCTACATAGTGTCTTATGAAAGCATTTGCAGCTGAATTATATATTAGGCATACCATATTCATCTAAAGGAGCATCATAGTCATAGCTAGTAGCAACAAACCGCCCCGCCGTTGTTCCAAAATTAGTTCCTCCATGGAACTAAACCAGTTGAACATGTAACAAAAGAAACACTACTTACCCAAGAAACAAAATCGTTCAACTACAATGAAATGAATGAAATTAGACAACTTTTTACCATGTAGTAACTCATAAACGAGCCGCCGTTTTGGATGAACCTTGCAACAGAGAAGGCAACATCTTCTGCAGGCCTATAGGGAGTGGCACCCCCAAATTTTGTGTACCTTAATATTGGACAACATTAAAAAACTTTGATTCTTTGTTTCTTGAAGTACTGATCTTGTGATATAAGTAAGTAAAGCATGCCTTACCAGCCAGTCCAATTTTCGGTCCACATTTTCGGTTTGGACTTATCGTTTGGGACAAATCCTTCACAATAGAATCCATTGCAGGTGTTAATCTGCCACATACAGAAGCATCACAAGTTTGATTTTAACAGTGGGTCAGTAAAAAGAAGTACCCATCATTTTAACAGTAGGGTAACTTTTTGAAGTGAAATTTCTGTCTACCTCAAGACATCGATTTCAAAAAATTTGAGAAATACTATGTAAAAATGTAGCATTAAGAACTTAGTCAACTTACAACAGGATCAGGGGCATCATCTTGCTTACACATAACCCAGGGGACTCCAGTTTTGAGACCAACAGCCATTTGAGCTGCCCATTTGGTGTAAGCTTTACCGGGAGCGCCGATTCCCCATTCGACGGGTCCAAATTCATTCTCAATCTGCCATCAACAAATCATGTAGGAGTTGGTGAACAAAAGATTTTAGCAAAAGGGAAACAAGACAAATGATCAACCTGTTTCCTCAGAAGATGAACAAGGCTTAAAGTACAATAATCAACTCACTTGTGACAGTATAATTGGGCCTCCTTGAGGCTCAAACAACTTCTGCGACGTCATTAGGTCGACGATTTTGGATGTGAATCCCTGCATTTTCTCCTTCAATGGTACAATACAGCACAAAATGGAGGATGGATTATATCAGTAATCATCTCATAATAATCCAAAACTACAAACATGATGAAGATTTTAGAGGAAAATATGACAAAAGCCAGCTTCAAAACAGAAAGAAATGAAATTAAATTGGCCAACAACGGACACAGTTTAATTACTCCAGTATGGGTAAAAAGGACACAAAGCAACCCCCACCTTGAAGGGTCCATTGTCAGTTCTGAACTCAATTCCAGGAACATACTTTAACCAAACTGGAAACCCCCTGAAATGTGAAGACAGAAGCAATGATCAGCAGAAGAGAATCATCCAAACAAAGACAAGAAGTTTGCAAATGGCCAATGCTTTGAGTAAAAGATAGACAAAAATAAAGCTGATCAACCTTAACTTCTTTTTTCCTGTGCATTATTGATTTTTCTTGGCCTTTTTTTTCTACTTTACTTGTACACATCTTAAACTTTTCTGCATTCAATCATTTTATTTCTGGGTAGGTGTACAGGTAGTTGGAGATTTAAAAATATACCCAAAGTTCCACTCAGCACAAACATAGGGACCAATTCTTAGGTGGACATATAGCCCTGCTTGCTGAACCAGCTTGATGAACTTAACCAAATCATATCTTCCTTCAAAATTATACTGCAAATTAAACAACAAATTCAACTCAAATTAACTCAACCTCAGATATTAACAACAAAATCATGGAAAAGCATGATTGAAGAAAAAACCTTTCCAGGAGAAGGCTCATGCCCATTCCAGAAGACATAAGTTTGAATAACATCCAATCCTCCATCTTTGGCCTTCTGAATAAGATCAGGCCACATCTGCAACCACTCACATTCATCACAAATCAGCATACATCAAGAAAAAAAAATAAAAATTTGAAGGACCCAGAAACGACTTTTGAACATAGCAAGCAAATTCAACCAAACTTAGCACAAATGTCATCAGAAAAACCAGACCCTTTACACAGAAAGCAGAAAGAACTGCTCTTTTTCTCATTGAATCAGAAGGACCCAGAAACGAAATTTGAATTTAGCAACCAAATTTAACCAAAATCAGCACAAATGCATTCAGAAAACCAAACCCTTTACACAGAAAGTGAGAAAAATCAAACCCATCTTCAAAAAGAACCGTTCTTTTTTCTTACTGAATTACCTCTGGAGTACTTCTGGGGTAGTGAATAGACCCAGAAATAAGAATCCTTCTTTTCCCTCCAATGACTATGGCTTTGCTGTCATAAGTGACAGAGGCTGTTGCAAAGCAAACCAGCAAACACACTAGTAACAAATTCAGAAATGTGTTGCCACTTGAACCCATTCTGCCTAGGTTCAAAACTTTGATCTTTTGAACCAAAACAAGAACAGTTTTTGCAATGCCCGTGAAATCCCTACTTTTGAGGGCAGAGAGAGAAATAGGGGAAATAGAATTGGGTGAATTTGGTAGTGAATGCCAAGGAAGGGCTTCTCTGATGCTGGATTTAAATGGTGTTTTCTCCATTTTCCAATTGGGTCCCACACTTTTGCAATTTTGCGCCTTTCGTTCGTCTCCCGCTCTGGCACGGAAACAATGCTTAACCAACTCAACTCACCTTTTCTTGTTTCTAAGTTTTCTTTTCATCTTTTATTTTGCTTGTGATTTGATTGAAATTTTGGGAAATTGTAAATTCCTTGTAAGCATGTATTAGAAGGTGATCTAAGGCAAAATTCTAGATGTTTTATGTTATGGTCTACGAGTCATGACTCTATAAGTTTGTATTTTGCACGAGCTAAGGTAAATAATTGATTGATCATGGTACTCAAATGGGTAATTTTGAACATATAAAGTCTTACTTCTAAGTAGGTTATATAAGCACAAGCCTAGTTATGAAGTTGGTGGATTACTTTAACCATTGTTAATTGATTTTGGTTTGGAGTTTTAGTGGATTTTTGTACATTTAACTAACCCACTAGACGTTTAAATTTGATATTTCTTTAAAATAGCAATTTTGCCTTTTCATAAAAAAAGAAGGTATGTTTTCTTATGGTGATTTTTTTGACATTGATCTCAATCTATCATGTTTGATTGTTTGTTTGGTATACTATTTTTATAATAAAAAAGAAAGAAAGAAAAGTGTTACATAAGTTATCGCTAACTTTAACTTTTATGGTGATTTTTGTAGGACGGTATTAATATGTAGGTGTTGCAATGACAAGTGTCCAAGTATTGTCTAGGAATAAAATAAATGTTAAATGAGTTCTAAGTTTTTTTTGGGTCTAAAAATGAGTTGTAAGTTGACACTTCAACCAAAATTCCATCTAACCCATATAGTCAATAAGGCAGAACCGTATTTTTGGGCATCAAAAAATCAAAGATATTAGGTAGTATTACTAACTACGAGCAATCAGCAATGTATTTCAGTTTACCAACAACTTCATTCATCAATCTTAATTGTGAACTAGTATCATTTTCGTGCCTTGAAGACACGATTTGATAACTAAAAATTTATTTTAAATTTTATATAATGTTATTGAAAAGAATATTTTATTTTTAGAAAAATAATTAACATGCAAATTGGAATGTTTGGCATATATAAAATGTGCAAATCTTCTGGAAAGTAATATTTTTAGAAAACGTGAAAATATTTTATTTTTAGAAAAATAATTAAAAACGGAAATTATTACATAAGATTATTTTTAGAAAAATTATGTGAAAATGTTAACATGTAATTTCTTTTTAAAAAATAATTAAATGGAAATTAGTAGATAAGAAGATTTTTAAAAATTTTATGTGAAATTTTTTGGTATATATAATTTTTTTATTAAAAAATTAAGATTGAATTGAAACACACAATTAAATCAAGGTAAAAGGCATCAATTGAATCCATAAGTGTTGAAATCATAAAATAAAGTCTAAAACTAAAAAAAACACAAAAACTAAAATTAAAATTAAAAGTTTATTTTTTTAAGAAAAAAAATAAAATAGAAATAAGTAGGTAAGAAGAAATCTAATGTGGGGTCTATAATGAAATTTCAATCAATTAAACAACTTAAATTGTTTTAATAAAGATGACTGATGCGGTCTAAATGAGAAATTGACATGTGTCGTACTAAATATTATTTTTAACCTCCGCTTTAGTATATAGTTTTGATGATGATTAGCTAGGGTACATATATTATATCGTTTTTTTATTGTGCATCCTAACTCCTAAGGATATATTATAAGTGTATTATATAAGGAAACTACACTCTAAAGATGAAATAGTAAACTCATTACGAAATAAGATTAAAAAAATCCTAAATTTAAGATTGACGGTTAAATCTTTCTAATATTAGTTTCTTATAGTATAGCACATAATATAGAAAGTAATGCAATATATAAGATTAAAACAATGTTACCATACATTATTATACGAGATCACATGTATATATTGTTTTGATCGTACAACTTTGCAAAAAAATGTTTACGCAAGCTTGATTAGGAACCAAGGAGCATGATGATTATGAATGACGTGTGGCAGAATACATTTGTAGACCCTCCAACTTGTCACTTTTTTGCAAATAGACCCCTCAACTTTGAATATTTCCTATTAAACCCCTAAAATTTACGTTTTTTGCCTATTGAGCCCTTTTTTTGCAAATGAACCCTTTTTTTTCGTAGTGTGAATAACACGCGCTGACCGGGGCCATTTTCATTCCACTCAGCATAAATTGAAACACGCGCTGACCGGGGCCCTTTTTTCGTAATGTTCAAAGTTGGAGGGTCTATTTGCATAAAAGTTACAAGTTGAGGGGTCCAAACATGTATTATGCCTATAAATGATCATTATACTATTATTGACATAACATACATGCATGCAATTTAGCTTCATCTTCAAATTAAATTGGATGAGAATTCCTAGTGGAGAATAAGAGTGGGACCCGATATATGTGCAATCAAATCGATCAATAGACAAAACAACGTAACAACACTAGTAAGTAACTAATCACATTTTACCAAAAAAAAAAAAAAAACTAATCACTTTCACATTCATCGTGGCCAATGGAATTGGATAAGGAAAAGACGAAGACGTGGAATTGTGATGATTGATTGTGTTCTGTGTGTGCTAATTTGCAGCCATTTGGTTGGCATGTAAATTAATAAAGATAAAGATGGATAAAGGCATCGAATTAATAACGATGGGGCCTTATAGAATAAGTTGCTAGCATTTAACTTCTTTGGCCAATTCAGAATTCATGGCTTTCTGGAACGTGTAAGGAAAGTAGCCTTTACTTGGACGTTGTAACTCATCGCCATGAATTCTAGACTACTCAACTCGTACGCTTTCCTATCCCATATTGAACGGACTCGATACTCCGATCCAAAATTTAATAGTTGAAATCTAACAGGAAAATTAGTGGGTAAAAAAACGATGCAATCTTGATTAATCCGAACTCAAGTGGGATGAAATCCGATCCGTTTATTTTGTATACAACTCCCTCCGTCCCTGATAATTTGTCCATAAAGCACATTTGCACACAAGTGATGAAAAGTTGAAATTATTAATAGGTGATAAAGTTGATGAAAAAGGGTAATAAAAATGAGTAATATATGAAATTTGATGGAGATAATTTTGTAATTTTATAGGAAAATGTGATAAAGTTGAAGGGAAAGTTGGATAATGAGTGTAATATATGAGATTTTATGAGGATAAGATATATTGTAAAAGCATAGTGATATAAATGGAAAGAAAATAGAGTTGGGTAGACTATTGAGGACGACTAAAAAGGCAAGGCGGACGATCTCTTGGAGATTGAGGGAGTATATATTTTATGTCTTAGGTGTTATAATACTTTTTCTAGTTTATAAATACACAATTTAGAAGTTTAAAAAAAATGTCGTTTTACATATTTTGAACAATACTTTCGAATATTGTTCCTTTAAAATGAAATAATAAAATTAAGTTTATAGGAATATTTACATTTTAAATATTTTTTTAATAGTAAATCTAACTCTACAAAAGGGATCTAGTACATTACAAAATTTTGATGCACTATAATATTATCTATGAGCTAGGATTACCCTAAAGTAAACCCAATCAATTTCTTCTCCATTTAGTTTAAATTTCATTATCATCGGTAAATGTTAAGATATTGGGTTAATATATATATATATATATATATATAGTTAAATTGATACAAGTTTAGCTTTGACTTTTGATACTATCAATACATCAAGGAAAATCGGAAAAACTTTTTTTTGGAGCAAACAAAGAAAACAAATGGCAACCTAGCTAATTAAGATTTTTATAGCATTCTTTTTAATTTCACGAATTCAATTCCTATTTTAATTTGTAGGGCCGGTCGTTAAGTTTTCTTTCAGAAAACAATCCTGTGGACAAACTAAATATCACAAGTGACCTTAATTAATTATATGGTCCTACGTACATATGCATGTTACGTAGTTTCAAATTCAAATGCTTATCCAAATTAAAAAAAAAAAAACGGATAAGGTGTTTAATTTCCTTCACATAATAATAATAATATTGTCCCCAACAAACCATGAGACTTAATATCATAATATGGTGGGAAATTTTCCGAATCAAATCAGAGAAAAACGTTTTTTTATGTCCTCTTTTCACATGATGGATTGAACTAGCCAAGTTTGGCGATAGAGTTTTTTTTCGAAGGAGTGGTGGTAATCTTTGTATCCTCGTAGGGCTAAGTAGTGCACATGCAGAGATAGCCATCCCGGCACCCCCTTACATCATAAAAAAAGCAAATAATTAATACCCTTGGAAGGGTCAAAAAATACATGAAAACCAATAGGAAAAATAAAGCAGAAAAACTGAAAAAGTAAGAAAATCCACTACACTATTTACCTATCGGGATTGAACATCTCAACTCCTACGAAGTAAGCTTCTCTATAAATATGTCAGAATTGGATATCCAAACTCGTATGAATTAAGTTTGAAGATCGTGTTTTCTTGACGTTTTCTTTTATATATTGTAGAAATGGTTTTTCTAACTTATATTTTACTAAGCTTTTTCTTACATAGCATAGGAATACAAATATATCTAGTCTAGCTAGTAATATTGTATGGTTAAATCACGCGTTTGTGTGAGTTAAACGTCAGATCTTATATAAAAAGAAGGATATAGTGATATACATTATCGTTGTGTCTTTGAGAGAAACTAGTGCTTTCTATTGACTTTAAACATTTGTGTGTGTCGCCTTTAGTTAAGTACACTTTTTTCCTAACATGCTAGATGGAGCTTACTCTAAAGATCAAAAATTATTTTATTAATAATATATATAATATATGATTGAATGCTATTAAATAATTTTTAATGTTATATATTTTTTAATAATCAAAGAAAAGTTGATGCAGACATGGTGATCGGTTAGCCCGAATTAATGAACGTAATATCCGAAAAGTGAAAAGTCAACCAGATCGGTAAATGTTACCATCTGAAATAACCAAACACAAAACTAATCAAACCAACCCGATTAATTTTAATATATACTATATACAATTAAGTAATTAAATTCTTAAAACAATCAAGGCGAATGAAGTTTCAAAATTGAATATTTTAAGGCTTAATCTAGCTTGAAGTTAGGGTAGTAATGAAATACTTTACATTGCTTTTTCATTCTAAATAATTTGTTGACAATTAATCTCTATGAATATTAAATAATTAAGTCAGTGGGACTATAAGTTGATCGAGAGTTCGGCTGTTATACATACACACTACCAATTTTCTTGCCAAGATTCGAAGTTATTAACCAACTACACTACACTGCCAACCAAATTGTTGTAACTAAATCACTATTGAGATTTGAAGCCCTCCCTCTGTCTTAGATAAGCGGTGTGCCATTAAATTTTAGAGTAGTTGGGTAACTAATTAGCATGATCAAAGTTAAGTTTGTTTAAGGTTTCAAACTCGACGTTGGTAACTAAACACGACGATTGTGTTAATTTATAATGAGACTTGACCCAATACCTTACGACACGAATCGGTGATAGTCGTGCACCATCTGTGTTCGCATTCCCAAGAACATCCCACCCTTTTGAGATCGAGGATTCGCGACCTTCCTATCATTTAAGTATACAAAACTGAGGAATATTAATCCACACAAGAAAAACGAACACATTACAAATTAAATTATCCATCACAATCAATGGATCTAACATATTGTATGCTAGTGACAAATATAAAATGAAATAATGTAGTTCAATAGATTATCGCTAGTGAATCTTGTCAACTTGAAAAAATGAGATGAAGGCCCCATTCAGCTGACTCCATTAATTAATGTAGTTAATATGTCAATTATGGGTTCGATTAGGAATTGCAGAGTATCCAAATTATATAATGTAAGTATCCATTTACAAACTCTTAATTTAGTAGTGAATAATCATATATTGATCATGCAATTCAATTCATTATCAATAATGATCCACGTTCTTTTCAATCGGAATATTCATCCATACAAGTTCCATATCACATATATATGCAATTCGTTATTATTAATTCCTCAAATTCAATATAGTTTTTAGATTGGGTTCGTATGATTCTATTATTTTCGGTCGAAGTTCGTATGATTCTACTATATATACTGCACATGTTTTGACATTTTTTTTTTGCGCATGACATCTTAAATTTTGAGTCAATTAATATTGACATACTGTTGATATGTATTGTTTTTTAAAACAATCTTTTTTCGACTCGAGTCATTAGGTCAAATTAAAGTTTCTCTATTACGATGCTCTTCAAAATTACGTAATAATTTCTTTTTAACATAGAGGAAACTTTAGTTTTGTTAAATAAATTATATGCATGCAAGATTGCAAGCCTGCCGTTTTCAAAAATTGGACCAGTTTGGGCAATCAATAATGCCTGGCAATTTGTATTTGTTCACCAACCATTAGCTGTGCATCCATTAATATGATTTAATACTTTGAAATAGTTCGTATTGAATATGAATATAGGTGACTTAGAAATTAAGTGAAAATCCAGCTTACCAATGTACGTAGGTTCTTGTATCAACACTAGTAGTTAGTTAGCTAGCCAACCAAACCACGTATCATTATATCCGGATCCGGGTTACGTTGGACGTCAACATAATCATTAGTTCATGTCTACAAGAGTCAACTATCTATATCTATACAATATATTATGATTATAATATTTGATAATCTAATAAAGTGTTCTTAAGACATCCTATGAAAGACTAAGAGCCCGTTTGGAACACCATGCATTAAATTGCATTATGAATTATTTTACATTATTCTGCTTTAAAGTTTAATTTGCATTATGTAAAATTTAAACGGCTTATTATAATGCATTATCTATAAAAAGTGTGTTTGGCAAAACATGAAATGAAAAATATGATTTTGTGCTTGTCGTCGTCCTTAACCTCAAACCTCAAAGCTTCAACGCTTTACTGAGTACAATTGCTTCTCTGTACACCTTGAATGATGGCTCCGGCAAGGCGAAATCAAGTTGGCGTTGATAGAACTGCCGAGAAATTGCAAGACAATTGACCATTGAATTCTGAAAATTATCGAGATTTGATCAGCGGAAATTTAGGGTTTACGTAACCCAATTTGGGGCTTTCCACAAATCCACCCAATTCAGCCCAGATCTAAAGGGCAAAAGTTCCGTTACCATCTTCAACTCCCTTCCGCAACACCAGATCCAACAGGTGAGGGTCAATGGCTCCAAGAAGGCCTTTCAATGTTTACTCTATCATCTACATGAGAAATTGCAAAGGGTCTCTCTCATGCTAAAATAATCTAGTAATGAAAAAGGTGGTAGTAGAAACAAGGATGCAGGGTATCCGAAAAGTACAATTGTTAGGCATTTCCTAACTAAAATGCTACTGTAAGCATTTGCTACAGTAAGCATAAGAGAGATGTATCGGGGAAGATGATGGCCTTCTCCATCAACTCCCCATAATGCTTTTTTTCTTCTTTTAAAATAAACAAATGACACCAAACAAACTTTATATATTTAATATATTATGACAAGTATAATACATTTTAAGGCATTATAGTTGGGTATCCAAACGGGCCCTAATTTTAGAAAGATTTGATAATTTTTAATTTAAGATATCTTTAATTATTTTTTAACGGGTTTATTATATCTTCTCTAGTCTTTGGGTTAATTGTTTAAATTTATACTAAGAGCTCACTAATAGGAAAACCTTATAGTATTAATCATTTTTGGTGTAAATAATATATTAATCCTTTCCACACGTGAAATTAGATTATTGTCTTGCTTTTTTCAACCAAAAAAATTTATTGTCTTGATTTTGGTTTTATTTGAGGGGGCTTTCATAGTTTCATGTGAGAAAATAATTAGGATACATTGAGTGATGGTTTGAATAATTGTATATAGAGAACATATGGAATTACATTAAGGGAAAAACCAACACGGCATGATTGGACTATTGGGCCACATAGCCCAATAAATAAATCCGGCCCATTATACATTTAGGCCGTTAGCAAAGCCGAGCGCATTTTCCTACTCTTTAATGCTATATTTCTTCAAGCGAAATTGCACACACATTATTAACGTTGTAAGGCTTGTAAGGAAAATGTGGTTAGAAACAACTTACATATCTCATTCTCAGTTTAGGATCCTTGTTTATCAATGCAGTGTAGTTTCACTTTGAATGGTTACGTTATGCCATTAAACTCGAAAAGATATTTCTGAGCTAAGTAAATAACAATCTAAAACTCTGGGATTGTTCCTTAACCAACAAATAGTTGACAATACTTAACCCTTTACCTCATTGTTGTTCTTACAGAGAAAATGATGTGCCTTAAACAAGACAAAAATGTGATGTGTTTGGTGGCATTGAATTATAAGGGTAAGTAGGGGCCCTCATCATTATCAGCGTTCATTCGTTTCACATCCACAATTTCTCTCTGATTTTCCCCTTTTCGCCATTGATTCAACCCCAAAAATCACTCTCTTTCTTTCATGTTTCAGAAATTATAACCACTCAAAAAAACATCAGCAAACAGCAATGCCCGGAACAGTTCAAGTCTCGAGTAAGCTTCTTTATCTTAATAACTTTTGTGGTCTATAATTAAATTAATTTAATTTAAATTTCTTCCTTATTCAACTTTGTTTCTTCATTTCCCAGTTTTAGAACTCACAGGGCTTCCATCATCAAATTCGCCTTCTTCAATCAGCATTAAGGGTATGTATAATAAGATCATAAGCACGTTTTAATTAGTTTAAAGTGCAATTTTTTCAGTTTTTTTTATTATGAGTTTTGAATCAGGCATTTTCCAATGCAATGCAGTTTCTTTGGGGAAAAACACATATGAAACTGAGGGTGAGGAGGCTGATTTCTTATTGTAAGAATTAACAATCTCTTTATATTTTTCATTTCCTCACTCGAAATGAATTTCATATTTTACATATTACATTTTTTGTATTGAATGTTTGATCAACTTTTTTGCAGTCCATTGGCAACCCTTCGTGATAATCTGGTTGTTAAAATTCATGATACTCAAGGGAATGAAATTGCACATACAGGTTAATTTCAATTGTAACATATTGCCATTATTTTTTTTTAATTTATTTTTGGATTTTTTTTGCTCCTCTGCACACCCACATTTTCATAAAATTAGATTGAAATTGCAGGAATAAAATGCAGGTTGATTGCTGAAAAGGGTTCTTGGGATGATTTGTTTCCACTTGAAGGAGGTGGCCAAATTCACATGAGACTAACTTTTAGTCTTAGTGACGAAGAACGCAACAAAATCCGGACCATGGTTAGTTTTTTCTTTTTCTTTAATTATATATAGGGAAATTCCGTCTGGTGCCCACGAAAAAAAGTTATTCCGCCATCTACCCCCGAGGTTTCGTTTTAGTTCGTACCGTGCCCTTTCTCCCCTATTCCGTCCAACAACTTGTAAAAAGAATATTTCTAAAATTTAAAAAAAAATCAAATTAAACTCAGAAGCAGTTCTTGCCATAGGCGGACGGAAGACCTGGGTTTGAAATGGGGAAAGAAGCGATGGCGGACGGAGGAGAAGTAGCCATCGGCAGAGACGAGCAGGTCACCGGCGACCTCAACGACCTCGCCGGTGCTGAGAACCCTGGCCTTGACGGAGACGATGGGGCTTAGATCGCGAGCTAGGGTTTCGAATTGGAGGAAGAGGTGCCCCATAGGAAGATGTGAGGCGGAAGGGCATTGTGAAGGAGGTGCCACAGGCGACGTGATCTGCACTGAATGCGCTCTGGTTAGCCGTACGCCGCCCTGAAATTGAAGTGATCGTCTCTGGTTAGCACCGTCCAAACATCACTCGACGTTAGTTGGTTCTGGTGAAGAGGGTGTCGAGGCCGAGACCGGCGATGGCGGAGGACTTCTCGAGAACCACCACATCCCACCCGGCGGAGAGGAGGGCGTGGGCTATGCTGCCGCCTACCACCACCGCCTTGGCTTCTTCCCCGCTTCCATTAAGATTTTCTTCTTTACAAATTAAAATCAAGAAAAAGTGTGTTTGATTAGAATAGTCTTTTTCTTTTCCCACCACTCCTTCCCTTTTTCTTTTCTTTTTCCTTTCTTTTTCTTTTTCTTTAAATTTCTTTTTCTTATATCATGGCTGACGGAAAAGAATGGAAAAGTGTTAATTTTTTGAATTTTGGGCACCGTACAAACTAAAACGAAACCTTGGGGTAGATGGCGGAATAACTTTTTTTTGTGGGCACCATCCGGAAAAGCAAAAAACTCGGGGGTACCATCCGGAATTTCCCTTATATATATATTGCTTGTTATTTTGAGTAAAAAATGACATTGTTGGTTTTGCAATAATGATATCTGTTTTGTTTATAATGTTTTTCCAGAGAGAAATTGCATTGAGGAAGAAGCAAGAGGAACTTCTAAACAAGAATAGAGCAATGGTTGTTTCTTCTGGTGGTAAGGTTTGCATCATCATTGCCATTCTTGGTAAAAATTTTTAATCTTGCTGAAATCTTAAGTTTCCCACATATGCAATAATAACTAGGATCTGGATTAGACAAAAAACAAATGCTAACAAGTAAACAGTATGGAGAGAAAAGGGTTGGTCTTGCTCCAAATGGTGTTTTCATGTGAGTTTTTGTTATGATGATTGTTTGCACTAACATTATGAAAGATGGGTTCAATAAATGGCATCAAGTAAAGGAGAGTGAATTGTTTTTAGAAAAGCTTGTGGAAGTTGGACAATTGTCATATGTAGGCAGAGCAACAGAGAACAAGATCTAGACTTCAGTGTGCAGTATGCTAGTGTGATAACACAGGGCTCATTCGGTTATGAACTTCGGAAACGGAAACAGAAAGGAAACGTATGCAATCCATTTCGGTGTTGTGATACATCAACAAAAAAAAGATCATATCTTGGCGTGTGACGCCTCTATCTTGGTTGAGAAATGAGAACACAACGCGTCGCAAATGGAGAACCGAAGATCCCAAGAACGAATCTTTCCCATCTTCCTCATTCTGCCTGTTCACTGCCTTCAAGCCATTGGAAGAATTGACTAGCACATGAAGAATTAGTACTGTTTTATTCAGCAATGCACATTTCATCACCCTTTCTTTCTATTATAACATTAGGGTGTCATCCTCAATCCTCTTTTTCGCTTCCAGCTAGTATGAAACAATTCAGCAAAGTTTTGCCTGCTCATCTATTCAGGTAGAAATGAGATGCCTTACACAGCAAAGATCTCAGACAAAGTTCAGTCCCTTGCTCTTCCACTAGAAGCTTCATCTAGAATTGTGAGCTCTAGATCAAGCAACACACTCAGTAATTCTTCTGCCTCTGAACAAGTCAAAGAAGATGATCAACCTTATAATTGGAAGGAACAAAATCAAACACCTAGCAAGGTCAAAGGAGATGATCAACCTTATTACTCAAAGGGACAAAGCCCATTGGAGAATACACCTAGCAAACTCCAAAAACATGATCAACCTTATAGTTTGAAGAAACAAGGTCTGTTGGAATATGCACCTACCAAACTTAAAGAAGATGCTCAACCTTACAAGTTGAAGGCACAAAGTCCATTGGAGAAAGAAGCTAGCAAATCCAAAGATGACAATCAATGTCATAGCGCAAAGAAGCAAAACCCATTGGAGAAAACATCCAGCAAAGTAAGGGAAACTATAGCTGCCTTTGAAAGTAGTCGTCGAACACAGGTATATATCTCTGGTCAAGTCATGGATACATGCATAAATGATGCCTTTTCCCCCTTTTCCCTATGAAAAAATGAAGGTTACAATCAAATTTGTATTAACCAGGGATTGATGACTACATCAAAAGCACAATCTGGCATAGAAATGTCAAATCCTCATCATAAAGAGGAAACTTCATACGAGCCAAAAGACGTTAACTCGAACTACAAGCCTAATGAAAAAGATCCATTGCATTATATATTTGAAAGTGAGGAGAGAGATCCCTCCCAAGAACTACAAAGGCCATCAAATTTGGAGCAAAAGAAAATTTCAGGAAGAAATCATGATTCATCTGACAGAAGACGTCGGTGTTCATGTCCTAACTTTCATGGTTGGATGTTCCTAGAAGAATCAATTTGTTCATGTATTGTGAGTGACAGTAGATTGGTTATAGATCTTCTTGGAGATTACAGTGTAAATCCAAGAACTTATCCTGGCAAGGTTAGTTGCACTTGTCTCTGACTACCCACAAATTTAAAACAAAGATTTCATTTTAATAAGTGTTAACACTTAAGACTTAACACAAACTGTAGTAAGCAGATTTCAGTCTAAATTTGGAACCACTATTAAAGCCTGTGATAAAAATGCTTTCAGCTTGTTGATGAGGAGGTCAGCTCAAGCAAAGACGACGGGTTTTCACGCACAAATAAGAAACCAGACTCGGGTCCTGGTGCCTCCAAAAGACCAAATGGGCAGGTACTTGATAATTCCCTTGGTGATTTTCTTGTTCTTTTAGTGCATTTCATAAAAAATATTTCTCTGTTCTCTTATCAGCTCATGAAAATTGTGATCATGGTGGGATTTGGACTTCTTGTTCTCTTCACTAGGCAAAAAAAATCAAGGTATGTATGATGATTTCTAGTAAGATGTGAAGTGCAGGAGAAAGTTTTCAGCTCTCTATAGATCAGTAATGAGAACTGATTTTCAACTGTGTGATTTCAGATGATTACACAATCCTTGCAAAAATCGATGAAACCGTCCAAGAGGTGGGAACATCTGTACTCAAATTTTCAGCTTCTTGGTTATTATTTTACGGTAAAAAAGCATATTTTACCCTTTGCTTCTTATGTAAATTTAATAATTTATAACTTCTGAGAGTTTGAATCAAGACTCAATTTTCTGAGAATTGAATGCAATTTATTTCATTCTTTAATTTTGGAATAAACAAACAGGTTGCCTACCAGGCTTTTCTTTACTCCAAAGTTTGCTATTCATTCATCCTATATGAGATGATGCATTGGAACCATATATTCTCTTTCTGCAGCATTTTATAATGGAAAATTTGGCCAAAAAAGAACCAGACTGTTTCTACCTTTTCAACTTTATGCTAAACATCAGTTCGAAATTTGTATCCAACTTTGAGCTGGCAAAAATGCACTAGAAATATAGATGCATTTCTCTGCCAGATAAATCCAACTATCAAGGCAACAGGGGTGACAACAAAATACAAGCTCCAAGTAACAAGGTTTTACACTGAAAATGAGGTACAAAAGTTATCAAATACAAGGGTTAAGAAAGAAGTGTTATGAATTATGCAGTCAGTCCAATTCTAAAGAACATATAGCAAAATCCTTTTAGCTTACTGACCCTCTATCTGACCGATTTTTCGCTGTTTCTCGCGAGTGACTTGAAATGTGGGCATATGATTTCTAGCTTCAAGATATTCAGCAAGCACAGTATTTGAGAGTCTCTGATCATCAACAATGGCTTGGCTTCCGTACGTACTCAAAACATGGTGCGGTTGACTGAACACTTTCCAAACTGTACCTACGAACCAACTGGCTTTCCATTTAGCTTAGGGAAGGGATCTTGCTTACTTAAGACCACCACTTTACTCTTGTGGGCAAAATACCCTTTCATCAGGTTTTTGAAAATTAAGATTGCCACAATACATTCTACCTGCAAAGAAGAAAGGAGGAGTTACAAAATTACATGTTTTTTAGCAAGTGAAATAATGGATAAAATATTTTTAAGAGGATCTATAAGTTACCTCATCAATGTCCATGTCAATCTCTAGCCATTTAAATGCCTTGACAATGACCTCTAATTTCACCTGGTGTGCTCTACTTGGATCCCTCTGCTTTTGTATGATATCTCTAGATAGAAAAATAAAAATCCATTACAAGCCCTTCCAAAGAAAGTCAATGAAAAATGCAATTACTAGAAGAGAGTACCCACATTTTCTTGATTAATCTTCGGTAAACCTGAAGCTCGAGTTTTTCGAGTACTAGGTAGACACCGGACCTCAAGAACCTGAAGGCATAGTCAGGTCATCATTTATGTGACATTATTAACTACTTCAAAAGCATGAGCAGTCCTTTAAGGTGGTATATTGACTGATTATTCATGCTCTTGGAGAGCACATCTCAAGAGTCGAAGATCACCCCTTCTGAGAGCTTCAATGATGTCTATATACTGAAGGAATTAAAGCAAGAAACATTAAGGCAAGAAAAAACGTTTATATTCAAGAAACTAAAATCATATTCTCTTTAAATCCACAAGGAAAAAAATGAAAGAAGTAGAAAACAATCACATATCTCTTTCCTTGTGGAGGGATATTATTACATTTGATGGGAGGGAAAATTGGTGAGACACAAAATCCAAGACAGTCAATTAAAAATTCAAATATTCCTCTTATCTAGACTAAGAAAAGCAAGGTTACAATGTGATATTAATTTGGCATACAACTTTCAGAAATCAAGTAGCTAAAGGGAAACCCTTCCTCTAGGATGTACATTAAAGATGGCTCTAACTTCTGTCTATCGAGATCAAATGGACAATGGAGAGGATTGAAAATATAGCATATAGCAACAAGAATGATAAATTATTAATGATACATACCTCAATAAGATTATACTTCTCCAACAGTGAATCCTTTGGGAAGATGCCTATCGAAAGCTTCACAGGTATCAAATATTTCAGGATCATCCTATTGTTTTGAGCAGCAGAAAGTGGGAAGAATAAGAGGACAATCATAAGTCCACAGTACATGAGGAAAATTCCACATGCTAAACAAAGATGTTCAACCACCTTCTCCTATAAAGAATCACTTCAGACAAATTTTCTCAAAAAACACTACAGGAAGCATCATGAAACAACATATAGATGCAGAAGAAGTTTGACAAGTAGCTTAAGATATACCTTATATTTGTGTTATGCTGAGGGTTACAATAAGTCAAAGCATATGACAGTTTTTGATCTGCCTGCAAGAATAGGGAGAGAAGGTTCATGTACCTAAGGTCCATAGATCTCATTCTAAAAGGCTATTCTTAATAGTTATGCTACATACATATAGACATACAGATATATAGGTACATATATACTGTGTATGTATATCTAACCACTTACAGCAGGAAAGTTTTCATTAAATACTTCCAGGCGACCAGTGTAGTACATGTAGGTAACCTGTAATGACAAAAGATACATTGAATAGTTGTGTATCAATTTTTTCCCCCAGGCAGCTTATTCATCATCATACATTTAGTAAAGTTATCTACAGTCTGTACCTTGTCTCTAGCAGGAAATTCTTCAAAATCAAAGATACGAGCTGTCTCAATACTTCTTATCACACTTCTACAAAGATTAACTGTGCTGAGCTGCATTTAAGAGAAGAAAAATGTGATTTCTCTTTTCTCTTTCCATGGAAAAATTAAGCAAGTTTGAACAAAAATCAATGATTACTAGCCATCAATTTCTGTGGATTGTGGAAAGTCATAGTACTACACTTCCTCGATGGTAATTGCAATAAAAGTCAGATTCTAATCTATAATCATAGCAGAAGTCACATCGTTACATAACATGGGAGATGATGAAAGAACCAATTTTTCACACATGGGGAACTCTGCAAGTCTTCCATGTCAAAGCATACCTTGAAGTATATTTTGAACAATTGACAAGTAACATATAGTGCTCCGACACGCTTTGCACCTTTCCCCTGTAATTTCATGTTTAAATAAGCAGATATTAGTAACGGAAACAGCATATAACCCTACAGCTGCAAGAGAAAGTTCTGCCAACTAATTGGTCAAAATTATAAGAAAAAAACATAAGACCAATGAGGGAATTGAAAAGCAAATTTTAAGCGAATAGACATACACCATCACTTCATCATTCATAGAGACCACAGAAAGAAAACCTGAATATTGAAACTGTCTACTATGCCATAATCTGCTTATTCTCATATAGTATCTCCATTTCACATTGTCTCCAAATGAAATAAGGCTCATTAGTCATAAAAAACGCGATAGAGCTAAGCGGGTACAGACATTCAGATGTCGCACATGACATATCCCACATTTGTACCTTTGACATATTCGGAAGGGGTCATAACTTATGTATCAGTTGACAATTGAAAACTGGCCACTCACAACTTATAAAGGATAAAAGGCAGGGATATAGGAACGTACAGCTAACACACCAAAAACCTTCATTAGGAAAGAACCAGCAGCCTTCAACTTCTCAGGTGTCTTCCCGCTGGATGCCAACTCTATATCAGCCTAACCAATATACACTTGCACTTGAGTAATAATTCAAGAAAGACATAAACCTCAAGCCTTGCCTAGATCAATTAAGCTCCATACCAGAATATACAGTCCCTAATAAAAAAGCTAAATGATGCATTTACATACCCTTTCAGCAAGAACCCTAATCTCATAAGCAACCACATATAGTGCTTCAAGCGCCCAAGCGGATTCCCAATTCCTAAACTCCTGCAAAAAGGCACTGAATTTGGCATTGCCCGAGTTACAATCAAACTAAAAACACAGACGATCAAACACGAGGAGATCCAAGAGCACATAGGAGCCAGAGCTTACTTGGACGATTTTTCGAAGAAGAGGCCGCAAACTGGGAGTAATCATCCGACCGATTGATCAGTCCACCGAAGTCCTGAGTTTCAAATCGAGAAAGCGAATTGAAAGAGGGGAAGTTAAATTATAAGAATCCAATTCGAAAACAGTAAACCCTGATTTTTTTGGGGGGGAAAGTGAACCTTGAAGACATTGAGGCCGTCGGCGACGGAGAGGAGGTAAGGGGTGTTGGCGGAGAGATTGAGGAGTCTGCTCAGAGATGCGCCGTTTTGGCACGAAACGGCGTCGTGGAACCGGAAGAGGTAGTCGGAGACTCTACGATGCGCCTTCCCCATGCTAATGTACGCCATTGAATGCAGATTTGAAAACGGAGAGCTTCAGGTTCCGGTAAGGCAATCCCCGCAGACAGGACGGGGATTGTAGTGGGCAATGTGTGCCACGACGTCGTATTGCTGTTTGTTGCCGCCTCTATTATTCGTAGGCTAGAATATTATTATATGGTTATCAAATAGATTATTTCGTAAGTTAAGTACTTTTTTTTTCGATCGCAGTAAGTTAAGTACTTAAGTAAGAATATATTTTTTTATTTTTTTTGATAATTAAGTAAGAATATATTTAGAAACTCTGAATTGCATCACCAAAGTTACGGAAGCAATTCAAGATTGAGTCGGTTGGCTTTGAGTTTTATGGCCGGTTAGGATTGAACCCAACGAACACCAACGACGTTGGGGTTAGGTTAAGTTTAGCTAATAAGTGAGCTTATTTTAAGCAATTTAAGTTTGAGGATATAAACCTTTTGTTCATTTACCATATAAAAACTCGATTATACATAATTACTAGTTGTCATGCCCGTGCGTACGCACGAGGCAAATACTTCGGATGTACATTTGTTTTTTTTTTATTGACATGACTAATTGAATATAAAGTGTAAATGTAATGGTAAAAATAATGTTAATGATGTACCTCACAAATTCTGTTCCTAATTAATGAAATGAAATAGATGAAACTATCAGTAGTTTATTTGCTTTTATGTATACAATTTATTTAAAACGGTGTGATATAGAAGGTGGAAGATAAAAGGTACATTGTACAATAATATGTATAAGAAAGAGAGGGATAAATTTTATTGTAGATAATCATGTACGTTGTATATAATTTACGTTTATGTAATCTAAAAGCACGTTTCTTGTTTAAATGATGTACAAAGTATATAATGTTAAATTATCTTTTTTCTATATAATCCATTAAAGTAGAGATTGATTTTATTTTATTTTTTGTTTTGTTAATTTAGCATAGGATTCTTTAAAGTAGAGATATTTGTAAAGTAGAGTTGAATATGTGTTGTATGCACGACACAGTACTAACGTGGCATTGCTGTGCCAAGAAGTTTTTATTTTGTTTTTTTAGGCAAGCCAAGTAGAGATTTAAATTGGTTTATTTTGACATATTTCTGATCTAAAGCCAGGCTTCAATTAACGAAGACCTAAATTAAGGACTCACCTTTTTATGCTTGGTGCTCTTTCATGTCTTCATCCTCCCAGTACTTTTTTTTACCTTTAAAACCCTAGATCTATTCCTGAATCTTTACCTTGGTGTACGCCTATGTCATTGGCTGCAATTGCCACGGTGTATGATCCGCCGGAGACCCGCTGTACGCCCTGGCTGTAGATGTATTCATCAAAAGCTTGGTTTTCGTCAACATGATTTCGTCCCCGTTTGGAGACCCGTCGGAGACCCGCTGGAGACTCCCCTTGTTGTACGCTCCCCTGGCTTCAACATAATTTCGTCGTTGCATCTATGGAGGTAGCATAAACCTTTCCCCTCTCTATTTTTACCCATTTGAAGGGTTTCCATCTGAGTGTTCACAATCTGAAATTGGCCCGTTTTGTTGTGGTTGCCATGAATTTGGTAGATATGCATTGGTCTGGTTTCTTATCTAAATCCTTGCAAGTAATACAATCTTTATTGGAGTATCTTTTTTGGCTTTAAAGTCTTGCCTCTGTCAGGGTGCAACCTGAAATTTTATTGTTTAAATTAAATAAGATTACAGAGAAATTATGACTCTGAACAGATGGTTTGTCTCTCCCACGATGCTTTGATTCGATAACAGAGAAATAAGATATGGATTGGGCTGAGAGTTTTTGCGTCTTTGAATCGAACCTCCCAGGATGCTTCGAATCTGAACATATGAAGAGTACTTAGTTAGAATGCATTACAGAAGTTATGAGTCTGTATGCTTTTATTTCAGTGTTCATTACCTATATGCGTGATGTCAAGTTGTTGAAAACTTCCTTGTAGACAATGTTTCTGGTGTGGTTTGGCAATTCTTCACTGTTGTCAAGCATCATAATTTTCAGCCCATCTGGACTTGTGACCCTTGAGATGGCTACATAGAACTGTCCATGGCTAAAGACAGGAGCAGGTAGATATAATGCAACATAGTTGAGAGACTGGCCTTGACTTTTGTTGATCGTCATTGCATAACAGGGTTTTATAGGAAATTGCCTTCTTTTCATGACAAAAGGCCACGTTGATTGTGGAGATGTTAGGGTTATCCTCGGGATTAATACTCTTTCCCCTACATTGTTTCCTGTTATAATTTTTGCCTCCACAACCCATTGACCTAAATGTGTGATGATGAGTCTTGTGCCATTACACAAACCTTGACTTGGATTCACATTTCGCAGGAGCATGACGGGCAATCCTTCCTTCAAATTGAGAGAGTGAGGGGGCATTCCTGGGAAGTGTAGAGTGTTCAGGTATTCTGGTGGATACATCAGTCCCTGATCAGCCATGTCTGTTGATGCTTGACAAATTTCATCTGAACTTCTGTATGTCTTGATCATGCCATGTAACTGCCGGAATATATACTCGTTGACTGCATCAGCATGTTCATTAAGTGGAGTTAATATCGCGCTCTCTCGGAGGTAATCTTCATCTCTATGTTTCAACATAATGTCCGGGAATGTCTCATTCACAACCTGCTGAACTGGTGACTTTCCTGGTTTGATAATGAATTTTTCTGGTATTTGAATCCAAGTTGCCTCAATCTCATCCTCTTTTACTTTTGCTTGCACATTTCCATCTCCTACTTCTAGTAGCCATTTATTGAATGCTTGTTTTTGTTGATCCACATTGCCATTCTCATCCAGCGCATTCACTCTCATGTTGTGTGATAGTTGTAAGACAATGCAATTTTCCCAAAGATTTGAGCTGTTTATGCATGCTTCAACTATGTCTTGCCTTTTTCCTTTCGGTATTACTAGTAGAATTTGTCTGAAATCACCTCCTAGGAGAATTGTAATACCACCAAACAACTTGTTTCTATTTGCTTGTTCTTTGTTGCCCCTGATGTCCCTTAATGTTCTGTCAAGGGCTTCGAATGCATATCTCTGAGTCATTGGTGCCTCGTCCCATATTATCAAAGATGCCTCATTGATTAACTCAACTAGGTGTGTGTTCTGCTTTATGTTGCATGTACTGTTTTCCATCAATTCTATTGGGATCACGAATCTGCTATGCGCTGTTCTGCCTCCTGGTAGTAGTAGCGAAGCAATGCCTGTGGAAAAAATTATTTAAGTTACAATTCACAACATTTTTGATTTTTTAAAAGCCTGAGACATAAATTATTTCAAGATGTATTTCGGTGAATGTTTATAACTTGGTTGTGTACCTGATGATGAAACTGCAAGAACTATTTGTTCCTCTGATCTTAATCGAGCAATAATAGTCTTATATAAGAAAGTTTTTCCTGTACCACCTGGGCCATATACAAAGTAGAATCCACCTTCTTGTTTTTGAACAGCCGTGACCACTTTATGATATGCGGATAGCTGATCTGAATTGAGTGACTCATGCATCCACTCATGCTCATTAATCAGTTCTCTAACATTGTAGCTCATCTCTTCTTGAATTAAGCGATTGTCCATTTTTGTAAGCAAAGATCTGTCTGGTGTTGGGAGGTCTGGATAATCAGCAAGGCTTTTCCCATTTCTATTCAAAATCTCCTCAATATGCAACAAACAATAATTTTTGATTTGGTGCTCTGATAATTGCAAATCTGGAAAGTTGTACCTTTTTCGTTTCTTGTACAAAACATCTTCGGAGAGTGCTTCCCAATGTTGCTCCCATAGCTGACATGGCCTCAACACTTCACAAAATAACAACAGTGTGACAAACAGCTGACGCAACTGAGCTGCAGAAGCCCAACTTGTTGCCTCTGACATTGCTTCTGTCCATTCCCTGTCGTCATTAATCATACCCAAAACATAGCAAGTCTCTTTGAAACTGTTTAGAACCTTTCCATTAACTGTTCTGATGTCTTGAAATGAAGTAGGACCTTTGATTACATTCAAGAGAATGCGTAAATAATATCGTTCACCTGCTGCTGGATGACAATATGTGATACGCCCTATGCACTTTCTCTGTTTTCTAGCTTTCCAGAACTTGTCTTTGTTTTGCCACACATATCTCTGAGGTATCTGTGCATATGTTAATTGCCTTGCTTCTGCATCAACTGCATTTAACCTAAACCATTCAGTAAACATTGTCTTCTTGATCCCTTCTTTGTTAAGTAGGCATGGTAAGGTTTCTGAATCTCTTACAGTTACTGTATTCTGATCTGGCAAATGAAATGATAATCTGATAATTGTTGGTTTGCAATAGCTGATGTCGAATGAATAGATACGCCATACAGCTTCACATGATGATAGGTAGCGACAATCCAAATACTGCCTAATTTCATCGATCTGAACAACATTTGAAGTTCTGTTGTTGCCCAAATCATTTTCCTGTATTGCTGCAGTAGCTCTATCTGGCCCCTTTGTTACATATTTGAATAAATATTTTATTGCTCTTGTTTTGTTGCACCACTCGACATTGATGTGTGCTTGGTACTTAACTAACAGGTAGCGATTGTATGGCACCACGTGCCTGTTGTCAAATTTGTTTTTGCCCTTGATGGCATGCATCCCGTTGTTTCTCCGTCGATAGACTGGAAATCCATCCTCATCAATTGTTGTTTCCGCATAGAATTTCTTTGGGTAATGCTTATTACATTTTCCATCATTCATGCATGGATCTTTCTTGTTTGCATCGCCACATGGTCCATGCAACATATAGTCAGTGACAGCCTTATAACCCACTGGGCCAGTTTCTTTACAGGGTAGCTCAGCACTAATAATGTCATCAATATCATCTGTTGTCTTGCATTTAGATTCATCAGCCAGCCAAATCAAGATGTGAGCATGTGGCAAGCCACGTTTTTGGAACTCTATAGTGTAAATAGCTGCATGGAAGAAGTAGTTAGACATTATGAAACAATAGTGTAGGTTATAAATGTTAAGTTAATATATATATATATATATTATATATAACAAATTAACATTTGTGTGATGTGTTCTTTGCTTACCTGCCTCATGTGTACCAAAAATAGCATTCTTCTTAATATCTGTCATCAACTCACCCAACTTCATCTTGAAGACGCGTGTAGTAATGTCTGGACGATCAGCTGAATTTTGTCCCTTAATTGCAGACAACATTTCTGTAATTTCTGGCCATTTTGAGTTTGCTGTAAAAGTGATGAAAACTGTCGGATTACCGAGTGCTCTACAGAGAGCTAATGCATCATGAAATTGTTGAACCATGTATCTTGGGCCACCAGTAAAACTTGAAGGTAAGACAATTCTTTTGCCAACAGATGTTGCGTCAGTGTCTCCTTTAGTGACTGCATCACATATGTTCTGATAAAGATCAGCTCGTATTTCATCTTGATTGAATTTAATCCAAGATAGTCTTTGTTCTTCAATTGCACTGTATGCATCCACTAAATATTGTTGATATAATCTGCCCCCCTTTAGTAATGCAGTGCCCTCATCTCTTCGCTGTTGAATTCTGTAACAATAATACTCCCGCATGGTTACAAATTTTCTATCTGTTTTCCTGCGTCCAGTATTGTTCTGATATGGGATGTTTGTATGGAAACCATCTTCACCATATGGGAATAACAAAGGATATTGTAATGCCATATAGAGTGGATGCAATTCAGAAATCCTTTGTAGTCCACTTGTTCTGCTATTTACAATGATATCTCTTGATGCATTTGCTTTTCCAAAATCCCCAATAACCAAAGCTGCTATCTCAGACACACTTGGTGTATTGTATTGTCTTCTTTCAATTTGTCTTTCTCCTAGTAGTCGAATGTTGAAATCCAAAGACTTATTTTGTGTGCTCCAATCTCTTGCCATACGAAATGCCTTTGCAACACAGCTATTGACATCCAACATGTCAATTAATTTCTTGACAATTTTTTCATCAAGTTCTTCTTTGCCCTGATTTACTGTAGCAATTCTATTGATGACTTCATTATGTGTATCATGAAAATATAACTGTGCAAACCTTGGTAATGTTCCAGGAGCAGGCAACAGAGACCCAAATCGATGGTAGTTCTGGCCAGATATTCTGAACGTATATGGACCTCTACTTTGATTTATTGAATTATCCACCCGTCCTCCAAATGAGGTGAAGCTGAAAATTCCATTGTAAACTCTAATTTTCTGCCTGAATTGTATTGTTTTTGGGTCATCATTATACTCGAGGAGCTGTTGTAGAGGCAAAGGAGGTTCTTTTAGTCTATCCAAATGAACTTTCCCTTCCTGGCAGCATATAGAGAATGTTGGATTGGTACTTGATGATTTTGAATTTCTCTCTTGACACCACATGGTTGCATTACAAAATGAACATGTCTTTGTAGGAGGTCCAAAGTTATTGTAGGAAACAGGTGCAGCTGAAATCAGATTGCATTTAGTTGACTATTTATAAATATAATATGGATATTTCTAAAGATATACTTACTATTTGATGCTGATGCTGCGCCACACTTTCGCCTTTTACTATTACATGATGATGCGTCATGACATGTGGCTGTTTTTTTTTAAGCAGAATATATAGTGTTAAATATAATGTAGGCATATTAAGTAATTTTTGGTTGTTTTTAATTTAATTTTGTTAAAACTCTTACCTGCTTCTGGCATGCCATGTTGTAGAAGTTTCAGTCCATTATAGTGTAGCTTGTCTCCATTTGATCTTGTGTATGCTGCTGATGTAATTGCTAGAGATGCTTGAGACATGGTTTGCAATGTAGAATTTCGGGTGAAACTGTGAAACAGGTCTGCAATGTACATCATTTTTAATAGTTTTCACTTTATTTATTCGATTATCTGTAAAAAACATGTTGTTAGGTTCTGTCCAAAAGTATGACATATATATATACCTGATTCTGTCATTCCTGTTGGTAGAAGCTTCAATCCATGATAGTGGATCGTTCTCTCATTTGTGGTCGTATATGTAGAACTTTCGATCCCTATAGATATAGACGGTGGTAACAACCTCGACGATACATGTGATCTCATGAATCTTGAAAATACATCTATAAAAAATATTGATTACAGTGATGCTTCACATGTATTGTTTAAGAGTGTATAATATAAGTTTAGATACAGAAAACGTACCATCAGCCATGTTTTAGAAGCAAAGCAGAATGAATCACTGGTGAAGATTTCAATGTGACTATTTTGTAACTTTTAAATTTTAATGATGGTGATTGAAGATGTAGATATTTGCTGTTGAAGATTGTCATTTATATAGCTAAAAACTGTCGGAGGAATGAAGTAAATGTGTAATTTTTGAAATGGCTATTCAAATTTGCAGCTTAACAGTCAATGTTGTAATATGATATCATCATTATTGTGTAATTAATTTTTGCAATGGGTGTTCAAATCTCTAATTTAATTTGCTGTTGAAGTGACCTGGATATGAAAATTTGATTCGTGTTTGAGTTGGCTTTTGGTCATCCTAATTGAGTTTATAACTAAATTTTTTTAACGTTGAGCTTTATTCTCAATCTTTACTTATTGACTGTTATGCTAACTTTTAAACAGTCAGTTTGAATTTTAAATGTGCAATGAAAGTGTCCATCAAAGGTTGTGGGTGAAGGACCAATTAATTAAATGGAAAGAGGCTTAATTTTTTTTTTTGTGTTGACTTTGCTTATGATGACATTAGTTGACGTTATATGTAATATTTTTTAAAGGTTAGTAGTAGTGAGTTTACAATCAAAATGGTGTTTTGGAGTGTTGTCATTGTGATGAAATTGATTTTTAAAGGTGTTAAAATATTGTCCATTCAAAAGTGGTAGGTCAAGAAATAATTAATTACATGTCAATGAACTTTACAATTTTCTTATAAAATGATTTATATAAGTTGTTATAATATTTTTTATGACTACTTAATTTATGTTTTCCATAACTTGCAGACACTTGATCAATTAAGTAGGTAGTATGATATCTCATACTTTTATATTGGCATCCCTAATTGGTACATCCTACAGCTCTGAAAAATTATGTTTGTCATTCACATGTCATATTGTTTCTCAAGATGTCCCACACTTATCAAACAATAGTGTAGGGTAATGAAGAATGGTTCACAGGGGACATATAGATAAATATCATCATGCAATTTTATTATTAGATAATAATCAAAGTAGTAGGTTTTGGACTAATTACAGAATCACTTTATTGAATCAGGAAAAACATAACTAAAGTAGACATAGGTGCCTTCTTTGCAATATACTTGCATACTTCAGCACATTTAGGATTATTATTCATAAACTGTTGTGTATTGCTACTTTGCATCGTGGTCTTTGTGGCTTTTGTGGAGCTTATTCTTCATCAGATGAGATGACCAAACTCCTTCTCTTCTTATCAGTAGTTGTTTCAAAACCTGGGCTGTCTTCTAATTGATGTCTACAAAGGAGAAGTGTAAATTGTTAGATTTTAATTACAGAAATGAAAACATTTTATATAGGTGCTCACTCATTGTTTGTTGATGTGGTCGGAGAAGGCAGCGATGTGGTTGTTGCCTTCCGTAGACGTTTTCGTTTGTTGTCATCCTCATCCTGTGTAATAGTATTTATTTGATTAAAATTTTTGTAGCCATTTTAAAAACAATCTATGTTTGATATACCTGTAGAGTAGAGTTGGGAGCAATAGGGGGAGTTATATGGCCACTGCAAGTGAATCCTTCAAAGTCGTTTTGTGGATAGTAAGTATGCCCTTTAATCTCCAAAACCTGTTCGGTATTGATGAGATTGGTCAAAGCATGAGGAAGAACATTATCCTCAGTTTCAGCCTGTAAATGGATGGATACAAATGAGAGGTGTATTTCCAAAAAGTGTGGTTTAAAAATGCTCATGTCATTTAAGAATATTTTTTTAGGCACATACATCTTCTACTTGTTGCAATAACCTTTCAGCTGAAACTTGAACCAATTGCTCCGCTGTATCATCAAACATTGTTACTACCATCGATGCAGTTTCGTCCTCCACATCCAATTGCAATTTGAACCTGTGCGTATAATAAAAAAAGTATTAGTGTTCTGAGTTTTTAAGTTCTATTTTGTTTGTAATCAATATATGAAAATACAAATATTGTACCTTGTTCTTGGAAAGTTGATCTCCCTTTCACATGATTGACACCAAAACATGCCGTTTTGCCTTGAGACGCCTTTTTTTGCACTTGCCACTACTACATGCAAAGTAGTACCAACTATTCCTTGTTCGAATATTTTTTATTCTCACACGGCATTGAAATGCGGTGTCCTAGGATATTGAGAAAGCATCGATCAATTGAGCATTGAGTATTAAGTGTATAAATGATAAATATGGCTTGGTGTAGGTGACTAAACGTGTTTTTTCACTCTTGATAACTGCAGCATCTTCAAGACTGTGATCTCAGTTGCTGGACCTGCTCTTTGTGTCTGCGGGGTGAAATCATTGGTGGCGTAGCACGACTCACTGCCATTCAGTGCTGCTTCGTAGCTGGAAATGTGAATGAGGTATAAAATATGGTTAGTTGATATGAATCATCTTAATTGTAAATTTAATTTAGTTTACAAATATGCACCATATGAAAAGTAAACATACTTTTCATTTGTTTTCAGTTCTTTTATGGCCTGGATTCCTTCATCGTCGATTATCTTCGTTGCTGATGTGCTTGACAGATTTAGCTTATCTGCAAATTTCAGAATTCAGATTTAGAGGAGTACCAGAATTTGTGTAAACATACTGTTCTAGAATGAATAATTCAGAACCTAGAATTCAGAATTCCGATTATTGGATTTATTGAATTTCAGATTTATAGAGTTATCAACTTTCAGAATTTGAGTAAACATGCTCTTTTGGCTAAATTATCATCATAGGTTCAGAGTACACTTACTACTGGTCTCCTTGACATTCATTGCAACCAGTATGATGACATATGGCATAGGGTGTTGCTCTCTTCTTTTGAGGAGTTCAGGTCCTAATGGACCCCATAAGGAAATCCTAATTCTTTTTCCCCTACATCAGAGTAATGATATTTAGTGAAGTACAATGACATTTTAAACATACTTGTATAATAGGTATATATGTTTGTTTACCGCTCGTTTGTGAGATCGAAATCTAGGACTGTAGACCCATTTGATGTGTCTTTTTTCTGTCCCAGATTTGTGACAAATCCAATGATATCTGCAGGTTGAAAAAATGAAGATATGATTAGAAATTATAAATTAAATCTGTGTGTAGGGTAAGGATAGATATACAACATTGTATACATAAAGCATAATGATGATGGATTACCAATCAAAGTTACTTTGTTGTTGTAGGACAGATCTTCTATTGGGACCAGGTGAAAGGGGTGGCGAACAAATCCATCAAGTGAGCTTTTCACCTTTTTCATAATAGTAGAGCCTTCTAATTCTATCATATACTCGGTGGTGTTGATAACTCTATAATCTTTCTTGTTTGGGATAACATTGAAGTTTCTCATGGTATAAATAGCCCCTTCTTCCAATTTGAGAATGAAACAATGAGCTATGTTGCTCTTTGCAAAGCAATGGATGACAAAACCCTACAAAAGAATGTAATATAAGAACAATTGTATTCAATTCATATATCTTTGTACTATTAACCATTAGTTGAAATGGACAGCATTATACCTTGTCGTCCGATACCACAAAGTCGGTGCTAAGATATTTCCCATGAAGATTCACCGAATCCCACTTCCTACAAAGCATGACTTTGAGCCTAGCATCCTTTCCCTCCTGCAATTGAGAAATAGAGATGTAGTCATCCACCATAGGCTGTTTTTCATTGTTGATCGACATGTTCTTGTTTTGTGTAGGTGTTGAGATTTGAAGCAGCCGGTTTGTTTGAAGTGTACTGTTGAAGATGGGCATTTATATAGTTAAAAAATTGTAGGAGGAATGATTTGAATGACAATATTGGATCCCTGTAATCTTGCTAGCTTTAAAGAATGCAATTAATATGTGAGGTTTGAATTTTGTAGCGTTGAGTTGGTTTTGGAATCTTTTGTGTTTTTGTAATATCTTTTCAGTTATGCAACAATTGGTTTTGTAACAGCATTTCTAATTATTGCTTAAATCGAATTGTGGTCTGCCCATTGGGAGATTCAATCAAATTAATTGCATTACGGTCATTGCACATCTGTCCGTTGGGTGAAACGTTTCAAAAAAAAATTAAAACTCCTCCATGCGTTGGAGAATATAGTGGGATTTGAGTGTTTAAATTGCAATGCGTAACACCCAATAGAGTAATACACAATTAAAGAAATTTTAAAAGTTCGAGGCAGGATTACTCGGTTGCAGGAGTGTTTATAAAAAATTCGTAATCCTCCCATTATTTAGACCTTTGTTTAGGAAAAATGAAAAGAATGCATTAGGTAAGACTCGAACCTTAGACATGGTGTACATGAGATTAGACCTGGCAATTCGGGTTGTTCGGGTCAGTTTGGATCGGGTTGTTCGGTTCGGGTCAATTCGGGTCAAATAGTTATTTCGGGTCTTGTTCGGTTCGGTTCGGTTCGGGTTCGGGTTCGGATGTTGTTCGGGTTCGGTTCTAGTTCGGGTTCGGGTCGTTTCGGATCGTAATATTTCGGATTAGTTCGGATCGGATGTTGTTCGGATCGGATGTTGTTCGGATCGGATGTTGTTCGGTTTTGGGTCTAGTTCGGTTCGGGTCCTTTTCGGATTGCTTCGAATCGGATCATTTCGGGTCGGGTCAATTCGGATTCGGGTGTTATTTGGATTCAACTTTTTTTAATTATAAGATCACCCATTCACCCGCAAGTCCGCAACGTTAAGTTTTTAACGTAGAAGGTTTGGGCACTTTAATGAGTACTTTAACGTGTCTTGTAACAAAACATAGTTACTACATATTATTGACAAAAATTTAGATTTAATTTCTACTTAGTTAATTAAAAAAATTAATTACTATTTATATTATGTACATATACATACGTACGAGAAGAACAAAATACAACTCTAAAATGGGTCTAGCAACTACACATGAAACAAATTACAACTTATAAGTTTACAACTCTAAGATTTAGATGTAGTTCTACATTTGGGCATTTTAGTCCACTTACAAGTACAACTCCACCCTTTTACAATTAGCCATGACCCATGAAACAAATTTTAATTTTTTCATTTTAGTAATTTATCATTGGTAAATTTACTAAATTATAAACACCTTATTAATGTTAATTAAATATTTTAAAATTATTAATATAAATATTTTATTATATAATACACTTTCTTGGATGAATTTTTTTCGAGGTTTGAACTCCAAACGTTGGAATTATTAAAGGAAGAGATTACCACTATGGTAGTGGTGTCATTTTGATTTTGATTGCATATTGTTAAATTATATAGAAAATATTACAATAAAAGCTAATTGAGCATTGAATGAGGAATGTAACTTGTGTTTATAAAGATATTCTAATAAAACTATACAATATGCTATGTCCATTATATTTATAAAGATATTCTAATACTATGACATATTTCATTTGTTAAACTATGTAAGTCTGTAACTACTAAAACTATACAATATGTTATTTCCATTAATGTTTAGGGTTTATGTGTTTATCACCCATATTCTATTTATAAAACTATACAATATGTTATTTCCATTATATTTATAAAGATATTCTTATACTATGACATATTTCATTTGTTAAACTATAGTCTTTCTTGATTAATATGATATTTAACCCTTATTGTAATATGTAAAAGCCAAACTTAAGTTACATTACATACTTGTTTGAGTAATAATGTCAATGATTTTATTAAAAACATAGGCCCATTTCTTATAAATTATTTTAAGACGGTTTCTTCGGAAAATTTAATGAGGGATCGACTTCAGTTTAGGGTGACGATATCTCCGAGACTTCGACCCGATCTAACCTGCTTACCTAATTAGCATAAGTAATAATTTAATTTATTTTAATAGGTATAATATATTATGTATTAAATTAATGTATAACATAATATATATATATGTAATATAGAAAATAAAAAATAATTAAACGGAGGGACTAAAATTTAGTGAAATTAAATTCCCAAAATTTGAGCCGGCACTCTTTTCCGCCCTTAATTTCATTGAAATTGAATTCCCAAATTTCATTGAAATTGAATTGAGTGAAATTTTCGCCCTTAATTTCCAAAAAATTGAGAATGGCGGTACAATTTAGGTAATTTACAATTACAAACCCTACCCCCAAATTTACAAACCCTTAATTTCCAATAGCTGAGCGGCTGAGCCGTCGTTCTCATTCTCGACTTCTCATTCTCGAACCTGTCGTCGTCCATAGCCTGTCGTCGTTCCTGTCCGGTTTTGGCCAGGGCCGCAGCCACGTCGTCGCAGCCGGCATCCGCTCCCTCTTGTCGTTCCTGTCGTCGTCCACAACCTGCGCTCCACAGCCTCCGTCCACAGCCTGCGCTCCACCTCGGTCCGACAGCCTCCGTCCTCCACAGCCTCCGTCGTCCACAGCCGGCATCACGCAGTCACCTTGGTCCGACATCCCGCTGCCTCTCCTTTACTCTAGGTAAGTACGACATCAGATCTGAAATTTTTGGTCCGACATCAGCCCATCTCTGACGAGGAAGAACACACTATTACTACCTTCTTGCGTTTTTGCTTTATAATAGTAGCCCCAACATAAAATCAGTTTGTAGCTCTCCTTCACTTGCTCAATTGGGGCCTTTGGGGGTTTGTGTTGAGTTAGCAGACCTGAAGCTTCCAGGTGGTCAGCAAATGAAAAACACAAACAAATGTATATAAAGTATAGCTAATGGGGAAGAGGGATAATGCAATTTATGATGATAGGAAGATATTTAGATGGCTATGGTTTTCTTCTTCTCTTAATTTTGGGGATTGATTTCTTCTGGTTTTATTGAGTTATATAATAATTGCTGTCAAGTGTTGGAGTTTTTCAAAGGGGTTGGTTTCATAGTCTTCATGTTAGACATGTAAAAAAATGAGACTTGATCTTGCAAATGTAATCGTACCTATCATGTTATTTTATATTAATTGATATATGTATCAAGTCTGATTTCAATCTTAATCCTAAAATCATTTTCTTGAATTTATAATTGTACTGCTGTTCGTCAACCCATTCATTCACTCGTGTGATAATTTTTTTTTGCTAATCAGATCTTTGCAACTATCTCAGAGGGATGGGAGAACTAATGTGTTTTCTTACACTTGTGTACAGTAATCATGGCTGATATCTCACTAGAGGACTCAGAATTTTCGGATGACATAGACATAGTTAACAATGATTCTGTCATCCCTGCAACTGCTGTCGCAACTGCCACACCGGCCAAAAGGGCGATGAATAAACGAAGCGCGGTATGGCGTGAATACGATGTTGTTGATCTTAAACAAGAGGGCGTACAACCAAGAGCATATTGCAAACATTGTAAGTTGACTTCATTTGTATGTATTACACGTTTTGGCACTTCGAATATGAAAGAACATCTTAAGAAGTGCAGTGCATATCTAAGTAAAAGCGATCAAGAACATTCATCTTTTGATCAAATGTACTATAGAGAATTGGTAGCTAAAGCAGTGATTAGGCACGGATATGCTTTTTCATGGGTTGAACATGAGGGAAACAGAGATATTCATGCATATTTGAACAATCAGGTTCAAACTATTTGCAGAAATACTATTAAAGCTGATTGCTTAAGATTGCATGCAAGGTTGAAAGCTGAACTGAAACAGACTCTTTCTGATATTCCTGGTCGCATTTGCTTAACATCTGATATGTGGACTTCTTGTCAGACATTAGGATATATGGTTTTGACTGCTCATTATGTGGATTCCAGTTGGAAACTCAACAGTAAAGTGTTGAACTTTGTTCATTTAGAATCAGAACACACAGGGCATGCTATGTATAGTGAAGTGTTAAAGCTACTTCGAGAATGGGGAATTGAAAACAAGATCTTCTCAATCACATTAGATAATGCCTCTAGCAATGATAAGATGCAGGACCACTTGAGAAAGACACTTAATAGTACTAAGTCATTAGTAAAAGAAGGTGCATATTTTCATATTCGTTGTGCTGCTCATGTTTTGAACCTTATTGTTAAGGATGGCCTTAATACGATTGAGCATTGTGTCAAAAAGATAAGGGAAAGTGTGAAGTATGTGAGTTGGTCAGAGTCTAGAAAGAGAGCCTTCAACATTAGTGTGAAAAATGCAAACATTAATGAGACCAAGGGATTGTGGCTCGATGTTCCTACTAGGTGGAACTCAACTTACTTTATGCTAGATAGAGCTCTCTTGTACCGAGATGCATTCATAGACATGGGTTCTTCCAGTTCGGGATATAGGCATCTTCCAAGTGAAGAAGAATGGAACATGGTTGAACAACTTCGAGATGTTTTGGAACCCTTCTCTGACATAACTGATTTGTTTTCTGGTCGTGATTATCCAACGGCGAATTTGTATTTCGAGAATGTTTGGAGGATTGCAATGCTTTTAAATGAGCTGGTTAAAAGTGATGATTGGAATTTAAGTAGTATGGCTAGATCAATGAAGGAGAAATTTGACAAGTACTGGTTCAGTTCAGATGGTCAAGAGTACAATACTCTATTTGCTTTTGCTTTAGTTCTTGATCCTCGTCGTAAGAAACAAGTTCTGAAACACTGCTTTGAAAGCCTCTATGATGATGGAGCAATCGCTATTGTGAAGTATACTGATGTGATATACAAGCTAGAGAAGTTGTATGAAGAGTATGATAACCCGGAAAAAAACACATCACTTGAATCACCTGCTTCATCAACAACTGCAACAAGCAACCGGCCAAGGGCTGAAACGTCAAGTAACCGCAAGCGCAAGTTTGGTTTTGCTGTAAGTTTTTATTTTTACATGTTAGAATTGTCCTACTTAACTTTGTTTTGAGATTTCTTGACTTTTCTTGCTTGTTTATTGTTGTATAACAGGAAATTATGATTGAAAAGTCAAAAGATAATGCTTTCAGAAAAAACAAACTGGAGATGTACTTTGAAGATCCTACACTTGATGAAGATCAAAATACACCTTTCAACGTCCTTGAATTCTGGAAAGAAAATGAGATGAAATATGGGAAGCTTTCTCACTTAGCTAGAGATATTTTGACCGTTCCTCTAACAACGGTAGCTTCTGAATCAACATTTAGTATCGGAGGTAGGGTTTTGAACAAGTGGCGATGGTCTATCCTTCCGAAAAATGTGGAGGCTTTGATAACTTCCCGGAGTTGTCTCTATGCTTATGATGGTATGTCATGTGTTCATTGAGTTATTTTTTTTTTGTCTTTTAATTCTCATTAAATGTGTAGTTATATTTTATTGATTCACTGTATAAATTATTTGTTTTATTCTTTTGTAACAGTGGATGAAGAAGAAAACATTGGTTCTGAGGTGGATTGGAACAAATATGGTTGATAGCATGTTTGCATTTGGGATCAAAGAAATGTTTGGTTTTCTTAATCAAAGAAGTATGTCTGAGGTGGATTGGATCAAAGTACAATGAAATGATTATTGTTTGTTTAGTCATTAGAACTTGTTTTTTTAAGTGAAACGTTTGAGATACAATTTGGTTGCTATTAAAAATGTTGATGTACTTACTTGGTCTTTTGCTATACATTGTTTGTGTGCATTATCATTCTAATATTTTGTATCATTATTTTTTAGATTTTAATTACATATTTAATAGTATATATACTTTTAAGATTTAGTTTGGATGATTTCGGGTCAAAATTAATTCGGGTCGGTTCGGTTCGGGTGCAATTCGGTTCGGGTCATTTCGGTTCAAGTTTAGTTCGGGTTAGTTCGGTTCGGGTGCAGTTCGGTTCGGGTGAAGTTCGGTTCGGGTGAAGTTCGGTTCGGGTCAGTTCGGTTCAGGTTTAGTTCGGGTCAGTTCGGTTCGGGTGCTATTCGGTTCGGTTCGGGTTCAGTTCGGGTCTGGGTCGTGTTCGGATTGTTCATTTTTTGTTGTTCGGGTCCAATTTCGGGCTCGGTTCGGGTGGGTTCGGTTCGGATTTCGGGTTCGGGTCACTTTCTGCCGGGTCTACATGAGATGACATTGCCACCATCTGAGCTACATTGTTTTACTGATTTAAGATGATTAGAAGATGTATATATAAAATAATGGGAAGGAGGGGTGATTAAGGCAATAAATGGTGGCAACAACCCATTCTTATATGTATATAAGATACATAATTAAAAGGCATTGAATCAAATGAAAACTAAAATTAACCTGTAAACTGTAAATGAATATCATCCATTGGATGGAGAAGATCAAGGACTGATATTAAATCCGTTTTCCTTTTTATTTTTAAGTTGGAGGGCTATTTTTGTCCTTTTGCCTAATCTTTCCCAAACCCTCTCAAACCCAAAATTTTCTTCTGCTTTCTCTCTACGCCTCCCTCTCTATCCGGCCTCTATCATCGTCTCCCTCCTCCGGGCTCTCGCTCTCCTCCGATTCCACCATCGCCGTCGGAGATAGAGATCTCCTCCGATTCCACCATCGTCGTCGGAGACGGACAACTGATGACCGATTCAAATGTGAGGTCATTGTTGTGCGTGGGAGAGGAGGTGGCGGGCGACGACGGCGGGCATGGGCGAGTGGCGGCGGGAAGCGACGACGAGCGTGGGCGGGTGGCGGCGCGTGGGCTTTGAGTACGTGATCACTTGAAGTTTAATTTGTATGTTACTCTAGACATGTGTTCTGGGCTCTAAAGTTCTTGTCAATCAGTTTACAACCAAGTTTCTACCAACAATAATCTGTACTAGTTCATTGGAAGTTTAATTTTGATCTTTATTGATAACCTGTTTCCATGGGAGTTAAAGATGAAATTACCTTTTCTCAAGCATGAAGGAGTAAAGAGTCTATGACAGCTTGAACATGGGTCATGATTGTGTTTAAATTCTAAATGGAATGTGATTAAAATGTGCCTTCATCTTCTAAATTCAGGCACATTGATTATTGATTAGTACTGAAACACTTGGAAGCTTTTGATTGGGCTCTTCACATTGATTATTGATTAGTACTGTGCATCTATTGCACTTAGAAAATGCATCCAAACTGTTTTAGATGCATGAAAATGTTGCCATGGTCAAATTTAAGTGCATCTAAGCCTTTAAACATGGCATGAACTGGGCAATGTTGGTATAAAGGTACCAATGTTGGTATAAATCTACCAAAATATTAAGTGATGCTTGTTGTGAAAATTCATATTACATAAAGAAGTAAGACCTCATAGAGAAGTTGCTAGAATTTAATGCCTAAACTCCTTCTTTTTCCCCATATTATAACATCCTCTCTTGTGATTGACACCACACCATTCGACCTTGATGCTTGATATGCCCTCTTGTTATTCCTAATAGGCAATTGAAAAGAGAATTTTTGTCTATGCTCAAATTCCAATTGAAAATGGTGAGCGTCTTCAAGTTTTGAGGTAGGTTTATGAGATTTTTCAGTAAAAAGACCTTTGTTCAGATGTAGTAAACTTATCTTCTTTTATAATAAAGCTAACGCCTGCAGATGCACAGGTATGAACCAAATCAGTATTACCGTCCTCATCATGACTATTTTTCTAATTCAGTGAGTTTTCTATATTCAAACTTACCATAAAAACAGTTCAATTTCTTCAACGTGCTCAAGTTTTATTGCGTTTTACTTTTATTGACCATTTGAAGATGGATTTTTTTATTTCTCAATAGTTCAATGTGAAACGTGGTGGCCAAAGGATAGCTAAGATGCTGATGTATGTAACTGATAATGTTGAGGGAGGAGAGACATATTTCCCCTTGGTAATTGCTTCCTGAAACTTTGCACATTTTTATATGTATCTGTGGCAATAGTCTCTGGACTATATATATACTGAGGCTTTGATTTTTATAGTAAATAAATTGTTTCATGATATGTCATGTATTAAACTCCGGTGAATTGTAAAATACAATGGGTTCTCTGATGTCCATTGTGGTCAAACTAACTCATGCAGTTTTCTCAGGCTGGTTCAGCTGAGTGTAGCTGTGGTGGCAAGACTGTAATAGTTCAATGTGAAACGTGGTGGCCAAAGGATAGCTGAGTGGCAAGACTATGGTGGCAAGACTGTAACCCCTGAGGAGTGCGTCCACCCCCACCACGTGTCCCGCCGCCATGGTCGTGAGTTGTAGTTTGTGAGGAGCTTGGATCATAAGGGCTTGATAAGCATTGTAAAATGGGAACAGAAAAAAAAAAAAAAAGAGTTGAATCTCTCCTAGAATGGTTTCTTGTGCCTTTAACGCCTTTTGTATGATATCTATACTTTGTGTAGTTGAATCTTTAATTTTATGAACGTTTAGTTAAACAAATGGCTCCTAACATATCTCTTGTGTGAACATTATACTCAAATATGTGAACGTACATCTAAAATACATGAACATCAAATTCAAATACGTGAACATGATACTTATTTACATGAACATTATACTCATATGTGTGAACGTACATCTACAATACGTGAACATGATACTCAAATATGTGAACATACATCTAAAATATGTGAACAGAGAGATCAAATTTTTATTTGAGTTAGCAATGTGTTATTTGATATGTGAGCCATATAAAAAAGATACGAAGTATATATGAACACCCGCATTAAATATATGAACATAGGCGTGAAATATGTGAACAAAGACATTAAATATGTGAACATATAGACATATGAAATATGTGAACAGAGACATGAAATATGTGAACAGAGGCATGAAATATGTGAACGGGATTAACTTGCATTCATGTACCATCTTTTAAAATACGTGAGCCACAACATAAAATATGTGAACAATCTCATCATATATGTGAACACCCAAAGAAATGGAAACGGACATAATAAACATTTTCTCATATTTAAAATTATTTATACTTATTTATGCATCATATAATGCATGAACTTGAATGTATTAGAAATTTAGCAATCAACCTTTTAATCTATCTCTACTTGCTATTTCCAATGAATTATCGTACAAATGCAGCTTTTGCTGCATTTGTTTTCACTATAACCAAACTTGTTATTTTATAAAATTATATATTGAGAGAGAGATCATGCTTTATAATTGTGCAAATTCGAAAGCTTTACATATATACGTGCAAAAATTTGACAACATTAATCTAAACATATATCTAAAATACGTTAACACGAGTACTTCATTTGTGAACGTACATCTAAAATACGTGAACATAATACTCAAATACGTGAACATTATACTCAAATATCTGAACATACATCTAAAATACGTGAACATGATACTCAAATACGTGAACGCACGTCTAAAATACGGGAACACTATACTCAAATATGTGAACGCACATCTAAAATACGTGAACATGATACTCAAATACGTGAACATTATACTCAAATATGTGAACGCACGTCTAAAATACGTAAACATGATACTTAAAAATACGTGAACATCGTACTAAAATGTTTTAGAGGTAGTCTTTCTTACTAAAATGTGAATTTACATCCAATACGTAAACACAATTAATCTGAACATACGTCTAAAATATGTGAGCGTACAACTAAAATATGTTTACACAATTAATCCGAACATACGTCTAAAATATGTGAGTGTACAACTAAAATATGTGAACATACATCATATGTGAATATATATCTAAAATAGATGAATACAATTGTTTCATATGTGAACATATATCTAAAATACGTGAACATAAATATATATAAAATACGTGAATATCATACTAAAACGTGTTAGAGGTAGTATTTCTTTATATATAGAGAGATCATACTTAAATACGTCACTAATCTTCATTCTTCAAAAAGGAAGCAATCCATTACATGAAAATTACAAGTATATAGCTCAAACGCCATAGCAACTCTCTCCTCCCACTAGTTAACAATAGTAACACTTTCTTGGTTTAAGCACCTAATTGTACAATAACTTTTGGTGGGGTCGTGCTATTTTCCATGCTCAGTTTTCCAAATGACATTTATCAAGTCATGACTTCAATTCCAATTCAGGACATGAGGTCTATCAATCCTCCAGACAATAATCTTCACCCTATTTGCAGTTCCAAAAACTAAACACTTATTTTGTAGTGTTAAGATCAGCAAAATTTTCTTCAAAATGCTCAAGTTAGCCAGCCTCATCTCCGGAAGCAACAACTTCTCAATCTCAATCTTTGCTTCAACATTGTTAAAAATCCAACAAAATGAGCAGCCTCACTTGTGGCTATTTATGTGCATCAATAGGGTGGGTACATGCACTAACAACATGAAGGTACAAACCTTGTCCTTGGCATTAACCTGGCACCATGTAAAATCAAAAACCTTGACCACCTCTAACCATCCATAAAGTGCAGCTATATGGAGAGGAGTACTGCCATCATCACTCTATACATGCAAATTAGCTCCTGTTAAAAGTGGTATGCAAATGTCAAGGTTCACTAACTAGAGAATACAAAGCAGAGGGTAAACACATAAACTAATTGCCATGGGATGATTATTCCTCTCCCTATCAGTTAGATGATATTGTTTCCCTTGAGGACAACGCATAAGCAACTCAATTATACTGCAGATTAACCAGAAACTCGAAGTCTACTAATGGTATTAACCAGAAACCTGAAGCAGATGTTTGGATGAGAATTACTCGGCTGATTGGCGGTCTATCTAGAAGAAATACAATAAAAGGGATCACCAAACAGTAAGAAGCACAACCAATTTGAACGAACATGGAGAAAGCTTTCTCATAGGATAACAAATAGCACGCCGGAAAGCCGAACTTACAATGGAGGGAGGTTGACAGCATTACAAATATATTCAATAACAGGGCCTCCTTCAACAACAACCAAATGCTCAACTCGTGGAGGTTTTCTTGTCTGGGGACAAGGAAGAAGACGATGGTACTCTGAGTAGCTGAAGGAAAGTTAGAGCACACATGTTTGAGGATGACAACAGGAGACACATTTCTTCTTTCCAATACAGGAAAACAAAACAAAAGGAGCTTCGAAATCCCTCATTTAAACTTGGAATTTCTAGCGCAAATGATCAAAACCCTAGCTTAGTTTGAGCAACAATTCAGTCGATAGCCAATTCAAAATCATTCTTACAAGCTCTAGTGAATCAACAGTACAAATCAGAGAAGGTTCAAATACCTCTCGATTGTCCGCAATTTCCTCGTCCGACGCTGGTTCCTATATACTCCGACCGATGAATGCGCGCGGAAGATGAACTCAGTGGCCGTGGCGCCGAGGCGGAAGTGACGAGAAACAAATGTGGACGACGGCAGAGCGTTGACGAAGGCGGAGCTGAGAGAGCGGTCGCCATTAACGAGGAAGAAAGGGTTTGAGGTTTTCCTTCTATTTTCAAGGCGAAAGACGATGTTGCCCTTAAATGTTTGTATAATTGCAAAAATGCCACCGTTTTTTTTTAAACCACAATTCTCCTATCTAATTTCCCCTTTCAATCACAACCGTAGATTCTTCGAACCTAACGGTTGTTATATGTTTATAGTTTATATCTTGAGGTTGATTCGGATACAAATGTTCCTTAAGATACAAACTATAAATAAAAACCAACCGTTGGATTAAGAGAATCTACGGCTGAGATCTCGATAGTGGAAGCTAAATGGGCGATTTTGGTTTAAACTGGGACGGTGGTATTTTTGTAATTATAAGAAAAACAAGGGCAAAAGCGCCCTTTGGTTGCAAAAAAAGAAGTCTGGGAACACAAAAAAAAAGGGCGAAGGCTGATTCAACCTCGAGCGAAGGTGAAGGGCGATTCAACCTCGAGCGAAGGGCGAGGGCGATTTCTTCAACCTCGAGCCATTCCTTTCTTCCTTCAAGCAAGGGCGAGGGCGATTTCTGATGGGAAGAAAGCAAGCAAATCGAAGAAGCGCCAGATCTCCGTTCACGAGTCGGTCGGCGGCGACTTCATAGAAAACGGTGAGAAGACGAGCGAAAACAGCTTCTGTCACTTTTAGGGTTTATAATCCGAAATCTCAGCTCTATTTCTGGTTAATCGTTAGATTTTGGAATGGTGGATTGATTTTTGTGGAGGTTTTGGATGGATCCGTGGTTATGCTGTTTAAGTTTTATCCACATTGACACTATTCCGCCATGAGATGCGTTTTTCATTCTCTTGTTGGCCGCTTTGCATTGTGTTGTTGGTTGGCGTTTGAGTGGTCTTGTGATTTTGCTTGATCCGTGATTTTGCTTGGCGTTTGTGCACGATGCTAGCTAGGTTCAGCGATCACTTCAGGATGTCACCAGATGCGCTGATATAGATTGATTTGAGATTTAAATCGATTAATGATGTGAGCTCTAGAATGAGGAGCGAGTTACTCTAGTCTGGGATATTGTATTTGTGATAGGTTGCTAGCATAGGTCTTTGACAAATCTGTTGTGGTTTGCTTGTTTGTGATAGAGCCAATTTTCATATTTGATATCCTTTTAGTGGTACAGAAGCATATTTCTAAAGGATTAAAGAGGGAGAACTAATGCTGCTAGAGACTTCATGTTCAAATATCATTTTGTTGTTGATTGATTGGTTCTTTTAGAATGAGATCCAATCTGTTGGCCCTTTTGGTTTCCATTTTTGCATCGGTTCTTATAGCTTCTCATGGACAACCATCTTTTGAGAAGGGTGTGTGAATAGAATTGCAAGAAAACATGTTGATTTATGTTGCTACTTTGTTATGAATTCAGGTATATCCAAACTCATGGACAACCATCTACATAGCACTGGATAATGTGGGAATGTGGAACTTGAGAACAGAGTTCTTGGCAAGGAAGTATTTGCGGCAACGGTTTTACCTCAGAGTTTACACAACCTCGGCGTCTCTAAGGGACGAGTACCTGATCCCGACCAACGCTCGTCTGTGTGAAAGAGCCAAGGGAAGGCACACCAGGCCATTCTAAAGAGGGGATGCTAGATTTGAGAGCTTAATTCATGCTGGTGGATTAAATAGTTAGAGTTTGATTCTTTGTTATTAGGTGCTCTGTTAACACTTGGTTTTTAATTGTAAGTCGTACCAATTTGGAAGTGTTATGATGGGCCTCATCTCGAGGTCTAATGTTGTAACTTAGGAAACAAAAAATGGTAGCTTAAGGTTGTAACTTCTCTTATATCACAAATTCACATACCAAGATATACTGAACAGTCTGAATGTTAGAAAAGTCCATGGCCCATTGTTAGAGATGGAAGAATCACACACCACAATTGATCAAAGTCAAAAGTAAAATTAGGAAGTTTCAAAGGAATAAAAATTCAAGTTGATGAAATGGGCTCCTGATATTTATCGTTTGACTATGATAGCTGATTGATTATTTTTTCAAATTTAATTAATGTTAGTTGAAGAATGACTTTTACTGTCATTATTGGTTTTTGACTCAAAATGATACCCATCTCTCTCAACCTCTCACACGACCACTAACTATTATGTTCACGTATTTTAGATGTGCATTCATATATTTGAGTATAATGTTCACGTATATTAGATGTGCGTTCACATATGTAAGTATAATGTTCATGTATTTTAGATGTGCGTTCACGTATTAGAATATCATGTTTACGTATTTTATATGTATGTTCACATATGAAGTAGTTGCGTTCACGTATTTGAATACCATGTTCACGTATTTTAGATGTACGTTCACATAATTGAGTATCATGTTCACGTACTTTAGATGTATGTTCACATAATTGAGTATCATGTTCACGTATTTTAGATGTACGTTCACATATAAAGTAGTTGTGTTCATGTATTTGAGTATCATGTTCACGTGTTTTAGATGTACGTTCACATATGAAGTACTTGTATTCACGTATTTGAGTATCATATTCACGTATTTTCTATGTACGTTCACATATTTGAGTATAATGTTCACGTATTTAAGTATAATGTTCACGTATTTGAGTATCATGTATAGATGTACACTCACATATAAAGTAGTTGCGTTCATGTATTTGAGTATCATGTTCACATATTTTAGATGTACGTTCACATATGAAGTACTCGTGTTCACGTATTTGAGTATCATATTCACGTATTTTAGATATACGTTCACATATTTGAGTATCATGTTCACGTATTTGAGTATCATGTTCACGTATTTGATATGTACGTTCACATATTTGAGTATAACGTTTACGCATTTAAGTATCATGTTCATGTATTTGAGTATCATGTTCACGTATTTTATATGTACGTTCACATCTAAAGTAGTTGTGCTCATGCAAGGTCAAAAAATCTTTCCAAAATACCTTTCTTTTTATTTTTTAGGAAAAAAATATTCTTATTGTAATCTAGAAGATTTATTGTTTGCCCATTTTGTAGCGCAGAGATATATCCTCAAAATTTACAACAAATGACACGTCTACAACATTGAACAACAACACGTAAAAAAATCCAGTGGTATTCAACAATACAAAGTGCCTTCCGTCTTGTTCTGGTAATGGATCATCATACACAAAATTTCACTCTTTTAGAAACTTTTGACTTAAGACTTCAAAGGAGCATCATCTCCATTATATCATTTCCCCACAACAGCAAGTATAAGCAAAGCAAACAAACAACCAAACCTACCTATGAACGTATTGCCTTCTTACTAGTTAGCCCTATTGTGCTAAGTAATCCAACTCTCTTGATGCTAGCATACCAGACTTGTAACATCTCCTTCACATTTGAATTGGCCAGCACAACAATGACCTCAACAATTTTTTAAAGATCTTTCCCATTGTAGGGTTTACAAATATATTCATGATTTCACTTTTGGATTAGTTCTCAAAGCCTTGACAGTGCCAAAGGGGGCCACTTTTGGATGCTTTGAAACTGCTTATGTGCACTCCTTACTCGGCCAAATGAAAGAACCTGAAGAGTGGATTTAGAGAGTAGGTGGGGCTGGCAATGACCGAATCTGAGACGAAGAATCCATATGGCTACACAAAAGGCGAAGCTAATCACTGTCAAAATCTCGATCGCCACTGCCGCTGCGATCGAGAGTGACGATGATTTCAAAATCTCAATTCTCTGTCGCCGGCAATCAACCGTTCGTCTCCGACGACGATGGTGAAATCGGAGGAGATCTCTATCTTGTCAAGATTCTCTTCTTAGATCTCTATCTCCGACGGCGATGGTGGAATCGGAGGAGAAGGAGGGCTAGGAGGAGGGAGACGATGATGGAGGCGGGGGAGCGAGGATTTGGGAATTTGGATTTCAGAGGATATGGGAAGAAGATAAAGTATAATGTAAAATGACAAAAATAGCCCTCCAGCCTAAAAATAAAAAGGGAAACGGGTTTAATAGTAGCCCTTGATTTTCTCCATCCAATGGATGATATTCATTTACACTTTACAGGTTAATTTTAGTTCGCATTTGATTCAATGCCTTATATCTTAAGAGGAGTTTTTATCAGAATCATCCTCTAATTAAAATTAAAATTATACACACAAGTTTGACTATGTATTATGTTATATATGATGTGTAGTTAAAGTAAAATTATACATAATTTTAAAAATCGAGAACCCTAGGGCTTTTGAGAGCGCCTCCGACGATCGTTTTCTGGCGATTTCTTCGTGCGTCTCCGCCTCTCTCCGGCGTCCGGTCGTGAGAGCTAGGGTCATCCCGCCGTCTCGTGCGGGCGTAACCGTGTTAGGATTTGTGCTAGATCAGGCTGTGTTGAGTTCGGGAAGATGGCGTGCAGGAGGAGTAAGGATCTCCACTTGACAGAAGTTGAATGCGTAAAGGTCGAGGGGAGATCGGTTAAAGGTATTGATGTGCAGGAGAGTGATCCTTTGGTTCTGGTAGGGCAGTTGTTGACGTGCAGGCTATTTAATGCTTTTGCATTGAATAATACGATGAAGGGTGTATGGCGGTTGAGGAATGGGTTTGTTTTTCGGGATTTGCGTAACAACCTATTTCTCTTCAAATTTGTTGCGAAAGAAGACAAGGAGAGGGTCTTGTCGGGAGGGCCTTGGACTTTTGATAAATCTCTGCTGGTGTTGAAGGAGCCAAGGAATAAGCATCCTTCTAGGATGGTTCTGGATAAGGCGCTTTTCTGGATTAGGGTGCATGATGTTCCGTTGGAAGCCATGAACAAGGACACTTCTTTGGCTATAGGGCAAGCTTTCGGAGGAGTTGAAAAGATAGGTGAAGAGGATATGCTTGTCTGTGCTAAGTTCATTCGGATGAGGGTGTCGATTGATGTCCGGAAACCCCTCATATGAGGTTTGATGATGAAGTTCCGAGGAAGAAGAATGTGGCTTGAGGTAAAGTACGAGAGGTTGCCTAATTTTTGCTATTCATGTGGTCGTTTAGGTCATGTAGAAGTGGATTGTGATGATGATGGGGTGAAGGATATTCATGGTGAGTACGGGGATTGGCTTAGGGTAACACCTATGAAGCAACCTCTGATCAGGGATCTCGCAGAAAGAGAGAGGGAGCGAGCTATTCTGCAGGGGAAGATGGATAAGAAGAAAAGCTCAGCTGAAAGTAGTAGTGGTGGGGCTCGTAAACCTTTGATTGACTTGCTGTAGAAATCAGTTGATGAGGAGGATAGGGAGAGTACAACTGATAATGAAGTTGCTCAGGAGGTGGGGTTACAAGTGAAGAAACTGGCGATCTCGGAGAAGGGGGCATGATGTCGTGCTTTCTAGTTGATTTTCTAGGTAGTTTTTATTGCTTAGAATGCATACATGCGTGCTATGATGTTGAAGTTGTTTGCTCATTGTTCTAATTGCGCTTATTTTCCTTGAAGGCATTCTTTGAGCTTGTTACTTGGTATTGATGCATGTGAATGATTGCTTGAGGACAAGCAAGTCTAAGTATGCGGTATTTTGATGTCGTGCTTTCTAGTTGATTTTCTAGGTAGTTTTCTAGTTTGTTTCGCATGATTTCCCTTTGTATTTGTGTGTTTTGCATAAGATTTCAACTCTCTTTCGAGGGTTGGAGTCGTTTGTGTGTTGTTTCGTGTTGTGTAGGTATTTGGAGCCTTTAGGAGAAGTTTTTCTTGCATTTTCGGAGCATTCTAGGGAGCTTTAGTTTTCAAGGGTCAAGTCGTCAAAGAGCCAAGAACCAAAGTGGCAACCAAGGGAGCCTCAAAGAAGTACAAGGAACTCAAGGAAATCAAGGAGCAAAGAGGAAGAAACGCCCAGCAAAAGACCGATCAATTTGAGCAAGAACATCGCAATACAAGAAAAACCTAGTGTCCTGCAGAGGGTCGGCGCCGACCCCCATAAGGTCGGCCGCGACCTTCACCGATACCGGCCCGAGAAATCCGTGCTGCGCAAGAAAGTCCTTTTTGCGGGATTTTCTAAATTCGAAAGTGGGCGGCTGTTGCAGAGTTGTGACAGAGTTATGGCAAGCTTGGAAGGCTCCTTTTTGACTTTTGTGGGCTGCTACAAAAGACCCCTTTTGTCCCCCTTTTCTAGGGGGCTTTTCTTCTTGAGAAAAGGCTCAAGGGTCCTAGGAGAGGGAGAGTTGGCTGAGAAGAAGAAGGAAGAAGAAGAAGAAGAAGAAGAACGTGGCTGTGAAGAGAAGAAGAAGGGGAGAGAGAGAGGTTTCTTGTAAGGGGATGTAGTGAGGAAGAAAGCTGGTTCTAGTTGTTGTTCTAGGAAGAAGGTAGAAGACAATGGTGTGTGAAGAAAACTTATGGGTTTGCCAAAGTTTGTAAGTTTGGATCTTGAAATTAATTGAAGTTGTTTGCTGTTGATGATGCCTTTCTCTTCTCTTTCGTTGTTTGTGTGTGTGATGATGTATGAGTAGTTAGCTTGCTAGGTGTGGGGTGAAACCCACCATGAAAATGCATTTGAGACCTTGGGACCTAAATCCATGCTTAACTTGAAATCTCTACCCCTAAATCCCTCTTGTATGCTTAAAACCTTTGACGAAAGTTGGGGTATGTTCTTGTTTGCAAACTAATTGAAAGATTATCTTGCTAATTCGGACTATCCGGGTTAAGATGAAAGTTAAAACCCTAGAAAACAAGTTGGATTGCATGTTAATTTCTTTATGAAAGTTGAGATTTTAATGTGTTCTTTTGTGACGAAAGTCACCCATGAGATTACGAGTTGAGTTGGTCTTTTGTCATTGCTTGAATGCATGCTCGTGTTGTGGTGAATCCCTACCCCTAGTTGTTTCCCTTGTTTTTCCGAAACAAATCTTCGTGCCCAGATAGGTCGGCTGCGACCTGCAACTGATCGGCTGCGACCCCCCTTTGTAGTTGATTTTAGCGCGTTTTTAAGTTCTGTCGAAGGTCGGCCGCGACCTCCCCCTGAGACGTGCGATTTGTGTTTGTTTGCTCGTTTTGCTTTGTTTTGTTTGGCTTTCGTAGTTTAATTCCTAGATTATAGATCTACTAACTCCCGTGGACGATCCTGACTTCGCTATACTCAGCGGGGTCTTGACAAATTTATTTGTTAAGGTTAACCCGTCTAACAGGGCATTGAGAAGGAGGGTCGGGGGTTGTTGGAGGGAGGAGGAGGTTCAAAGCAGGGTCAAGTTTTGGTGGCTGGGGAAGGCAATCATACTACAGCTTTGCACTTAGAAGGAGGGAATGGGTGCTTAAAGGAGTATGATTCTGCTAAAAGGAGGGAGGAGGTCGATGGGACAGAGGTTTTGAGTGGAAGTGCTTCTTCTGAGAAGAAGAAGGGGTGGAAACGAAGAGCAAGGGAGAATAAGGGAGAGAAGTCTGAGGCTGAAAATAATAGGAAGCGACTCCTATGGAGATTGATGGAGTGGAGGGTGGAAGCAAGAAAGTTATTGTATCGGACAGGAAGTCCGAGGGGCTTCCCCGCCGGGTCCAATGAGTCTTCTAAGTTACAACTGCCGGGGATTGGGGAAGGCCCGGGCAGTTGCTAGGCTCACGAGTTTAGTGAGATGAGAGGCCCCAAGGGTGGTTTTCCTTATGGAAACGAAGTGCGATAATAGGAGGATGGAGGTAGTCAAATCGAATCTGGGGTTTGAGGGATGTTTTTCAGTGAAATAATTTGAGTTTGTTGGGCGGTTTGTGCCTGATGTGGGATGAAGGAGTGGAGGTGAGTGTGAAAAGTTACACAGGGCACCATATAGATGATGATATGAAGTCAAAATCGGATGGAAAGACTTGGAGTTTTACTGGTTTCTATGGGTGGCCGCAAAAGGAGGAGAAGTGCCACTCGTGGAATCTGTTAAGACGTCTTGCGGAGGACCAGCATGAAGCGTGGGTGAGTGTTGGTGATTTCAATCAAATCCTGAGAAGAGAGGAGAAGGAGGCGGGTTAGAACCGAATTGGAACGACATGATGGAGTTTAGTAATGCTTTTGATGATTGTGGCTGGAAGGAGTTGAGTTGGTCGGGTCCCTCTTTCACATGGAATAATGGGAAGGAAGGGGCGAATTTGATTCAGGAGAGGCTCGATAGGGGGTTTGCTAATGATGAGTGGTTGGAGTTGTTTCCGGCGTGTGGGGTCAGGGTGCTTGACAGGTGTGGTTCGGACCACTATTGTCGGTTGTAATTGACTTCTTTTGCCGTGGGGATGAAGCTGAGGAGGGGAAGAAGGGTCCACGACCTTTCCAGTTTGAGGCGATGTGGTTACAACATGAGAACTACGAGGTGGTGCTGTGGAATTGTTGGCTGAATCCTATGTTGCATGGGGCTGGTTTGTTGGGGAAACTTGCTAAGTGTGCTGGAGAATTGAAGGAGTGGAATCGGGTGGAGTTTGGTAATGTAAGTGGCCAGCTCAAGTCGATTAGGGAGGAATTGAGGATGATGCAAAAACGTGGCATGAGGGGAGAATGGGTTAACAAGAGAAGAGTGTTGGAAAGTAAGGAGAGGGAGTTGATGGCAAAAGAGGAGATGATGTGGTACCAATGTCCCAAGGCTAATGAATTGAAGTGGGGGGATCAAAATTCTAGCTTTTTCCATAAGAAAGCTAACGGTAGGAGAAGGAAAAATAAAGTCCAGAGATTGGTGGATGATCATGGCATGGAGTGGAGGAGTCGGAATGGGATGGCGAAGGTGGCGATGGGTTATTTTCTTGAGCTCTTCAAGTATGATCCTATCACTCTTACTAACACGGCTCCTCAAGGACTCTCACCTATTTTTACGGCATCGGACAACCTGATGCTCTTGCACCCGTTCACCGGTGAAGAGGTTCGTAACGCTTTTTTTTCTATGCATCCTACGAAATTGCCTGGCCCGTATGTTATGCCAGCGTTGTTCTTTCAGCAACACTGAGATATTATTGGGCAGGAGGTCATTTCTTTTGTCCTAGGGTTACTTAATGGTGATTCTTTTCCTGAGCGGTTCAATCATACTTTTATCTCCCTTATTCCAAAAGTCTCTAACCCTTTTCGCATGAAGGATCTTCGTCCTATCAGTTTGTGCGATGTGCTTTACAAGATTGTTTCAAAGGTGTTGGCGAACAGGTTGAAGTTTGTGCTGGATAAGGTGGTATCGGAAACGCAGAGTGCGTTTGTGCCTAGGCGTCATATTACGGACAATGTGATTGCAGCCTTTGAACTTTTCCATTATATGAAGAGTACGAGGGTGGGAAAGAAGGGTTATATGGCTCTCAAGTTGGACATGGCCAAGGAGTATGATAGGGTGGAATGGAATTATCTAGAAGGTTGCATGAGGAGTTTTGGTTTTGTTGAGAGGTGGATTGAGCTCATCATGCGATGTGTTTCTAGCGTGTCGTTTTCGGTTTTTCGGTTTCTACCTCTAAATTTCGCCCGGAGTCGCTCACTGTTAGGATCTTGAAAGCTCGTTACTATCCTCGGACCAACTTCATGAGAGCCACGGTAGGGATTAACCCGAGCTTTTGCTGGAGGGGTATTTTTAAGGCGAGAACAGTGTTGGAGTTAGGCTGCTATAAAGAAATTGGTAATGGGCAAGATATTCGGGTTTGGCGAGATCGATGGCTACAGAGGCCTCGTTCGTTTAAGCCGTTGGGGAATTTTTATGGTGGTTATCCTAAGTTGAGGGTTAGTGAGTTGATTGGCTGGAGTGTGGGACGCTGGAAAAGGGACTTAGTTTCTCAGCTCTTTTTGCCTTATGATGCTGAAGTAGTGCTTGATATCCATCTTGTGGATGAAAGTGTGGAGGATCGATGGACATGGCATTACTCAAAGGATAGAAGGTACACTATCAAGTCTGCTTATTGGTTGATTGAAGGTGAGAATAGGGTGAGGGCCGGGTGATTCGTCGGATCTCTCGGCTGGGGCTGTAGTGTGGAAGAAGCTTTGGAAGATTGGGGTTCCACCGAGGGTGATTTCCTTTAAAGGGTTGGCAACTCTCTACTTCCATGTATGAGCAATCTTTATTTGAGGAAGGTGGTGGATGACTCGAGGTGCCAGTTGTGTGGGTTGGAAAAGAATGTTCTTCATGCCGTTAGGGATTGCATTCTTCCTTTAATGGTGTGGGAGCGGTTTCTGGAACTGGCTGAGTTGGGCGAGAAGGCTTGTTCTTTCCTGGATTGGGCTGATCAGGTTCTTCGACTACAAGATGAGGAGAAGGTTTGGTGGGCTCTTATTTCTTGGTGCTTATGGAAGGCTAGAAATGAGGCCGTCTTCTCTGAGGTGCGGAAAGGAACCGCGTAGGTCATTGAGGAGTGCTTGATGCTGCAAGAAGAGTTGGGTAGGTCTCAGTACAGGTTGGAGGTTACGCCTTCTAGCTCTGGTGGTGTGGTTCAGTGGAAGCCTTCGTTGCGGGTTGGATAAAGATCACCGTCAATGCTTCGGTTAGAGGGAAGAATCGTGGCATCGGCATCATTGCTAGAGACGAATCTGGCGGGGTGGTGTTTGCTGGTGCAAAGTGAATTCAAGAGGGCTCTTCGGTGGTCTTGGCGGAGATTGAGGCAACTAAGTGGGGAGTGGAGATGGGTGCTGAGTTGAGCCTGGGGAATGTGATCATTGAGACCGAGTCGAGCAAAGTGGTCAAGTGGGCTTCTAGCAAGGATTTGCCGGAAAATGTCTGTGGGACGACTATGGCGTTGGCTTTGGAGAGGAGCATGAACTTCAATTGCTGCAGATGGATGCAAGTTAAGAGAGGGGCAAACGCTGCAGCAGATTGGCTGAGTAGGTGGCTCCTTAGTGTTTCGTTTTTTGTTGCGAATGACTTCTATTTTCCTCTTGAGTTTTACAATGTTCTTGAAACTGATCTTGGTTTGAGTTAATAAATTCCTCCTTTTGATAAAAAAAAAATTATACATAGTTTTGGTAGAGTTTGTCGTTTAAATTTTACTTTTGATTGGCTTTATAAATCATTTACCAAATGAATTGTATGCGAGTTTGTTTCGTAACAAACTAAAACGAGTAGTTCTCAAGGTGAGTTTGAACTCCGGTGTGTCTTTAAATAAGTAGAGATCAACCTACTTATTTAAAGACACAATTGTGCAAAAGATGCTTTGGAAGCAAAAGCTCAGGCTCTTCTTCCTGCTGTCCAACGAGCCAGGACACTTCATGTTTGTAAGATTATTATTTAAGGTGACAACCTAACAGTTTTCAATGCCTTGAAGCAAATTTGGAAGATCCCTGGGATCCAATCATTTAAGACATCCGCAACATTCTTCAAGAATTCTCTCACGTCAGAATTTACCACTGCTATAGAGAGTGCAACCAAGCAGCCGGTTTCATCTCCAAGCATGAGATTCCGGAGTCCTTTTTCGAGGATTTTAAGCTTTTTAATCACTCGCAACCTAGGAGTTTGTGCTCTGTAAATCCGGACACAAGGACACTGGAAGTTTTGTTCCTCCTCAAAAAGTTTAGTAAAATCATCCGTAAGGATGATCTAGGCTGACCCTCTTTAAGAAAGGGAGCCAAAGGTTTACCTTGTACAAATTAAAAAAATTTCAGTCGGTGAAAAGAACAATTGAAGTTGATTACGAATTTCAAGTATAATGATAATCATCAAGTATTATAATAATAATCACCAAGAGCAACAAAATTACTGATTACGAATTTCAATCTGATCGGTACAAAAAAAAAAGAAAATGTCAAATTCTTTGCTTGTAAAACTACTAAATCAGCAAAGAAAACAACAGGCAGAGGTAGAGTAATCGAATTTGTACTTAAAATGTAAAAAAATATTTAATTTTTCATTTTTTTAAATCCTAGTGGAGGCTGGATCTAGTTCCGCAAGTGCCCATGTGGTTGGGCTCACGTACTGGTATCCACATACTACTGGTGGTTTGCAGGTTGCAACATCCTGACTGGTCAAAACAAGTTCACACCAAGTTTTTGCTAACAAGTTAAAATATGCTTTAGCTTGTTTTAGTATATCAAAACTAGTATCGACCCCGTGTCTTACAAGGCACGATTTTGATATATTGAAAAATTATTTTAAAGTTTTTACAATGTTATTGAAAAGAATTTTTTATTTTTAGAAAAATAATTAACGTGCAAATATTATGTGGAATTTTGGGTATCAAACGTGCAAATTTTGTAGTGAATTTTATTTTTAGAATAATAATTAAAATGGAAATTAAATGATAAGATGATTTATAGAAAAATTATGTATATACTTTTTTAGTTCAATTGTTTTAGAAAATAAAATAAAATAACAATTAGTAGATAATAAAATGTCTAATGTGAGGTCTACAATGAAATTTTAACCAATTAAATTTATAATGACCGTAATTTCATACCATATACCGATAAACATATAAATGTAAATTCAGTTAATTCACAAACCTTTGAAGGAGAATAAAATATGCATATTTACTTATTATTAACATATATACATTGCATTTGGCACCAAAAAAAAACATATACACTGCCTAAAAGAGATGCATCCACCTCGCATCCACCTCCATGTTCGTGCCTTTATATAATTTGTTTTTTAGGTTAAAATTATAACTAAATAAAAATATATCTATTAAAAATTATAAAGGGTATATTTTTATGTATAATTTTGGATAGATTTTTTAAGATTTGGATCGATTTTTTTAAAGATTTAGATAATTATATGTAATAATAAGAAAATATCTAAATATTTTTTTAAAAAATATTAGCAATGAATGATTCCTAAAAGTCCACGAGTTCTACAATATTTATTTTTTAGAAAAAAATAAAGTTTAGTAGATAAGTTTGTTTAGATAAGAAGATGATCGTTAATATATATGTACGAATTCTTCAATATTTATCGATTTGTTTTCTACAATACTCCGTATTAGATAGATTTGGTTTTGAGTATATAAAGTTTATTTTTTTTAGAAAAAAAAATTAAAATGGAAATCATTAGATAAGAATCTATACTATATATTAAAGCCGGAGAATTTCGAGCCTCCACGTTAATTCTGGCCCCACTTCATTAACAATTTTATATGTTTTATTTTTCTTATTTATCTAATCTTTAATTTTATCTTTTTCTTACCCATCTAATATCTATCTTTGAAGGCATAATATTTGTATTTAAAATTTCCTTAATTATCTAATCTTTAATTTTATCATTTTTCTATTCATCTAATATCTATCTTTAAAGCGATATGATCTATCTTTAAAATCTTCCTCTATAAAAGATACATATTAGTTAACTTATCTTTTCAACTACCTTTTTAATCTATTTATGTACGAAATAATTTTAAAAATTTGAATTTAAAAAATAATTTTAAAATGGAAGCCCCTTTTTCTAAATAAATTATATTTTTTTTTTATCTTTGATACTAAATCAATTTTAATACAGTATCCTAAATCAATTATAAAACACTAATATTAACAATTGATTCAGTAAATTATATTTTTAAAATTGATTTATTAACAATTTTTATCTTTGACACTAATATTATATTTATATAATATTCAAAAAATTAAAAAACACGAGTCGTGCATGGCACGACGGGTACAACTAGTAGCTATAATATGGGGTCTACAATGACATTTCAAGCAATTAAACAAATTAAATTGTTTTAATAAAGATGGATGATACGGTCCAATGAAAAATTTACACATGTCGTACTAAATATTGTTTTTAACCTCCGCTTTAGTATATAGTTATGATGATTATGATGATGATATAGATTAAAGAAAATTCGTTATGCGATTTATTATACGATTAGGCAGCAAACCTAATCTTAGTACTTTAGGATTAAAGAAGAACCGGAAAGTTTGTGGTGATGAAAAACATGGGCCAATTTCATGATTATCTATCTATCTATCATAATCATAACTATATACTAAAGCGGAGGTTAAATTTAACATTTAGCCCGACACGTAATACTTTCTCATTGGACCACGTCACTCATCTTTAATAAAACAATTCAATTTATTTGATTGGTTGAAATTTTATTGTAGACCCCACATTAGATATCTTCTTATCTAACCAATTTTTTTAAAAAAACTCTATCTAATATATTGCTTGAAATAAAACAATATGTGTTGCACAAAAAAATCTAACAAAAAAAATCTATCTAACTAATCTAACGAAAAAAACATCTATATAGCTTACCAAATCTATCTAACTAATATATCCAATTCAAATATGAAATTTATAAGATATAAAACATCAAATTTATAGATAAATAACCAAAAGTTCTTAATTCTGTTAAAATACAAATAATTTTATTAGAAATATCTAAATGAAATTGGATATGTGCAAAACTACTAAAAATAAATAATTAAAAAAAGATACTCCATAATAACAATTAATGAAACATGGATAATTTAATTAATTCAAGTCGTGCCCTCCCGGGCACGGGCACTAATACTAGTTACTACTCCCTCCGTTTCAAAATACATGACCATATAACAACTTTTGCTTGTTTCATAATACTTGACCATTTTACATTTTTTCCCATCACTTTCCATCTATACCCCTAATAATTATCTTTATCATAATCATTACACTTTTTCATATTTCTCTAAACAAATAATTAACTCTACATTTGATAGGGGCAATATAGGAATAACATTTTTTTTAATATATGTGCAATATCCAAATGATCATGTATTTTGAAACGGAGGGAGTATATACTAAAGCGGAAGCAAATTCTGTCACCACATTGCGCCACATCACCCCCTTATTTAAAAATCTATCTTTCTAAATATGATTTTATCATAATCATATCTTATACATATTTAATTAAGATAATAGTTTTATCTTAGATTTGAGTTGTTTAATTAATAATTCTATCCAAATATATAAATCTCTATCTTATTATTATACTCACTTAATTAATACATATACCTATCATAAACCTTTTATTTAAAAACATATTTCTTTTTGTCATGATCTATCAATCATAATCATAATATTTTGCCCATTTAATTAAATATCATACTAAATTTAAATAGTTTTTCGTAATTTTATCATGCTATTTTTTTAAATCATCAATGGTAGCAAATTCTACCACTATATTTAAGAAAATTATTCATTATATTAAAATAATATATTAAATATATATTTACTATCATATAGTATTAAGATATCAATAAGAAAGTAAAATTTATATTTATCATATATATTGGGAATATTGCATATTGATTACACTTTAGGAAAAAAAGATGGTTTTCTTAATTAAGATAATAACTCATTAACATTTTCATTACATATTTATATATTTGTTATTTAAATATTTTTTCAAAAAGCAATTACATATATACGAGATAACTTACTAAATATTATCTATATATTTAGTATTATAATATATTAATCCGATTTTTTATTTAAACTTTGATTTTATTATATAAGTTAACTTACATAATTTAATTTAAATTCCAAAAGATTTGTATCAATTATTAATAAAATGTGATAATGCATCTTATCTTATTTCATTCTTCCTCAATTATTTATATATATGTTTATGTATGTATTAAAGAGTCAATATTTAATTAAAATTTATTTATATATACAAATATAATGATATACAAGAATTATGTCATTTTATATTCCAAAAAATAAGTGTCGTTTAAAAACATAGTAAACATATGATAATATTTGTAATTGTTATAGTAAATTCATACACAAAGAAATAAATTAATAAATAACATCCCTGTACAAGGTACGGGTCATTTGCTAGTAGGGATCTATACTCCATTATAATGGATATCTCACATATCATTATCTTATAAATAAAGCAAGATTTGTACTAAGGACATAAATAAATACATTTTGGCATGGATTGTCTCCTGACTCCCCTCATATATAAGACATGGATGTGATTAGTATAGTCCATAGACAACTTTTGAAAAAAATATTCTTTTTTGCTGGGAAATGGAGCAGAAGCTCCTGCGGGGGATTTTGAAAAAATTATTGATCAAAATGAAAGTTACAAATCTTCTTAATTTAAAACTTACAATGTTTTAACCATTCAGATAATTTGTAGCCAATGAAAGTTACAATGAATTACAATGTAGCCAATGAATGACGAAAGTTTATATGGTTAATGTTCCTAATAATACTATTCTACCTCATGAATAAATCATAAATTCAAGCTCTAAGATTGACGATTATCACTCTATCCCGCCGCCGATTACTGGTTCAACACCCGCCTGAATGTCTTCTGGAGGAATGGAGGTTGATCCTCCGCCCCCTCCTCTGCCCCAAGCTGCTCAAGGAATTTCAGGCTCTCAACTCATGGTGAATACCCCCGCTGTCCATGTTGATGTCTCGTTCCCGTCGTTGGCCGAAGCAATGGCGGTGACCACTACTAAGAAAGGGATCTCATTTAAAGACACAGTAGTTGGTTCTGGGGCTGACTCAGAAATGAATGCTGATGCTATACAAGTGGATTATGACACAGATGACGACCCCATCCCGGAGGTGATTAACCCCAAATGCCCCAGAATAGCATTCACTGCTGCTGAGAAGAGAGAAATGCGACGTCCTTGGGCAAGATCGCTGATTATCAACTTGTTTGATAGAGGCCCTGGATACGGCGTTATTAAGAAAGCTTTGGAGAAGAAGTGGAACCCCCGAGGGCGACTTACACTTGTGGACATTGGCAATGCTTACTATGTTGCTAAGTTCACCAATAATGATGATTATAATTTTGTCATCACTCAAAGGCCTTGGATGATCGGTGATAACTACCTAATGATTCAGAAATGGAAACCTAATTTCGATCCTTATAATGATGTGAAGAAATCCCTTCTTGCATGGGTTAGAATCCCGGGCCTAAGTATGGAGTATTTCAATGCTCTAACCATTAAGAGGGTTGGGGAGTTGATTGGAGAAGTAGTCCGAGTCGACAGAACAACTTTGAATGCGGATCGGGGACAGTTTGTTCGTTTCGCAGCTGAAATTGATCTATCAAAAAGTCTTCTGTCTAAATTTGAATACAGAGATAGAGAGTGGCCAATTGCCTATGAAGGGTTAAGGATGCTTTGTTTCAATTGTGGCAAGGTCGGGCATCTTGCGGAGCACTGTACAGCAGAGATCGACAGCCAGAAGTCCAATGATCAGGACATGTCAGATGATCTATCCAGAGTAACATCGCGCCCTGCAGCTTTGACTCCCTGTGGTGAATTCGGCTCTTGGATGCAAGTGGTCAAGCCAAAACGAAAGCAGAAAGTCAACAAGGATTTTAAAGCTGAAAATGGTGAGAGGAACAAGCCTGAAGAACATCAGAATGCTGGCCGGGATAGTTCTAAAATAGTCAGAGGGTCGGCTAGTGGGGGTAAAGGTCCACAACAGTCCAACAGGAACCAATCTCAGAGGCAGATTCAGAAGGCATCAGTCTCAGGTTCTCGTTTTGAGGTTCTCCAGATTGAAGAAGAAGCCCCACCTCCGGCGATTGTAGCTCCGGTTTCTACAGCTCCGGCGACGGCAACTTCAGCGGTTAGTTCCGAGAATAACGCGAATCAATCCACGGCTGAGAAACCGATGGTTGTTGTGACCTCAATCCCGATAAATCAGGAAGTTTTCCAAAACCACAACACTATATCTCAACCGATGATGACCGAGATCAGGCAAATATCTGATTTGGGAAAACAATTCTCGGCTGGGACCCGCGTTTCTGCTAAAAGAAAAGATAGAAGAGAGAAGTTGGATCAAAACGTGTATACGTATGAAAAGCCTCAAAGGAAAGAGCCTGCAAAAAAATCTATCTTACCAAAATTCGCCTCCAACGACCCAAATTTGGAACAATCGATATCTTCTCTTAGCGAGAACCTCGCTAAATTGCCAGGAAATAATCCTACAGCTGTTTATGCCGCCCCCTCTCAAGGAAATCAGAACATTCCAAATTTCGAGCCAAATCAAAACCTGCCTCCCACGTCACCCCCAAACCCTACCCCGTTGCAATCCCAACTTCCTAGCAATGGCGGGAAGAACTCAGATCATAATCCCGGCAGTAACAACCGAGATGATCTACAACAGCCAAAGCATTCTGGTGTCGAACCGCCGGACGGGTCCGTTCCTTCCGACCCTCCCATCGATCGCAACCACAATGATAGCAGAATTCTTACCCATGGAAACGGAGACTCAACCTCTGTTATGCAGGATCTCAATGCCTCCACGGCAAATTGAGGCCTTTTCTAGGCTCGCTGAAGCCCGCTTGGCCGCTCGAGAAGCCTTACCTGTTTCTAGTCGCCCTATGATTGGGAACCTCTTTGACACTGTTATCCCCATGAATAACATCAGTATGATGATTTGGAATGTTAGGGGCGCTGGAAATTCCCTTTTTTGGGAGCGCTCCGTGAACTAATCCGTCTTTACTCTCCTAGTGTCCTTTCTCTTGTTGAGCCTCGCATCAGCGGGGATCGCGCGGATGATATATGCAGGCGAATTGGGTATGATGGCCTGCTTAGAATTGATGCAGATGGTTTCTCTGGAGGTATATGGCTCTTTTGGAAGACAGCTGAAATTGTTGTTCTGCCAGTCTCTTTGCATCGTCAGCACATCACTGTTGAGATTTCTAGACGTGGCGAAGTCCCGTGGCTCCTCTCGGCAGTTTACGCAGCTCCGAATCCTACTAGACGTCTGGACCTATGGAACCACCTTGGCAGCTTTGCTAGACTGAATAATAAGCCGTGGTTGCTTGCGGGAGATTTTAATGCAACCATGAACTTGAATGAGAGGATGCATAACTCTGATAGCTCGGTTCAGGCTTCCATTGAATTTTGTAGGCGTATTGACGAGCTCCAACTTATTGACCTGGGATTTGTGGGATCGCCTTTTACTTGGAAGTCCGGTACTACTCTTGAAACTCTGAATGCTGCCCGGTTGGACAGAGCCTTGTGCACTGCTGATTGGAATCTTCGGTTTCCAACTGCCAACGTCCAACATCTTGTTACGCCCTATTCTGATCACTCTCCGATTCTTATTCGAACTGCCACTGAACCCCATACTTTCTCAGGCCCACGGCCATTTCGTTTCCAATCGGCGTGGATGGTTCATGAGGATTTTAAGTCTTTTTTGCAAGACAAGTGGCTTCCAAATGCTGATCTGCATCTTGCCCTCGATTCTATTTCTGCTGAACTCTCTCACTGGAACCACAATACTTTGGGAATATTTTTCAGAGAAAGAAGAAGCTTCAAGCTCGATTAGAGGGTGCTCGAAAATATTTGGCTATTCGTCCTTCTCAAAGACTGTTGAATCTTGAAAGAGAGCTTTGTACTGAGTATGAAGAGGTGTTGGAACAGGAACAACTTCTTTGGTTTCAAAAATCTAGAGCCAGTTTCCTCATCGATGGCGATCGCAACACTCGTTTCTATCACTTGTCGACTGTCATACGGAGACGGGCCAACCGTATATCTTCCCTCCAAGGTGAAGATGGGGTCTGGATCACTGATGACAACCAGATTAAGCACGTTTTGCTCAACTTTTTCTCTGGCTTGTATTCTGAAGATGCGCAGGTTCACCCTCACAATTGGCCAGAAATTATTCATTCTTTCCCTGATTTGTCGGAGAGTGAGATCGCTTCCCTGGGCAGCAACTTCATTGAATCTGATGTCTGGGATGCCCTTAAAGTTATGGGACCCTACAAGGCTCCCGGCCCGGATGGGTTTCCCGCCCTGTTCTTCCAACAGAACTGGCCTGTTGTGGGCCAACAAACTATCAAGACGGTGATGCAGATGGTTAATTCGGGTATCTTCCCAGAGCATATTAGCAATGCGCTTATGGTTCTTATTCCCAAAGTGGATGGGCCGACAACTCCAGCTCAGTTTCGCCCCATTTCACTCTTGAATGTGGTTTTCAAGCTTGCTACTAAGATGATTGTTGCTCGTCTGAAACCTCTCTTACCACATCTTATCTCTCCAACTCAAGCGGGCTTCATTCCTGGCCGTCAAATCATTGACAACGTTGTCATTGTCCAAGAAGTGCTTCATACGATGGCGGCTCATAATGGTTCGTCAAGATGGATGATGTTGAAGATTGATCTTGCCAAAGCTTATGACAGGGTCCGTTGGAGTTTCTTAAAAGAAGTCCTTCATTTGGCTCACTTCCCTACAAACCTGATTGATATTATTATGCAATGTCAAACAAGTGGATCTATGGAGCTTCTTTGGAATGGTGCCAAGGCTGGTACTTTTCGGGCGTCCCGGGGTGTTCGTCAAGGAGACCCTCTTTCTCCCTATCTTTTTGTTCTTTGTATGGAAAGATTATCTCATATTATTCAAGATGCTATTGCTAATGGTTCTTGGAAACCTATTGAGTTAGGTGGGATCACTTTATCCCATCTTTTCTTTGCTGATGATCTTATTCTTTTCGCAGAAGCAAACTCAGAGCAGGCTGTAACAATCAAAAACTGCCTTCAACACTTCTGTGATATCTCGGGCGAGCTCGTTAATTTCAACAAAAGCTCAATGGTGTTTTCCCGGAAAGTCAGACCTGTGGTGAAGCAAGATATCAGTAATTTGTTGAACATTCCTGTTGCTGACAACCTGGGCACGTACCTTGGAGTCCCAACGTCTTGCAGCCGGCTCTCTACTGAAAGATACAGCTTCTTGCTCGATCGCATCTCTTCGAGACTTCGGGGCTGGCAGGCTAAATGTCTTTCCTTTGCTGGCCGGACCACTTTGGCTTCGTCTGTCCTCACAAGTCTCCCCATCTACATCATGCAATCAACCCTTATTCCAAGGTCGATATGTGACAAGATGGATGCTCAGGTTCGGAACTTCATCTGGGGTACTACTGCTGAAAAGAAGAAGTTGCATTTGTTGGCTGGTGACAAGATCGCAAGACCGAAATGTGATGGAGGCTTAGGCATTCGTTCCATGAAGCATTCTAATGAGGCAATCCTTGCCAAGCTCGGTTGGCGTCTTCTCGAGGAGCCCTCCTCGTTATGGAGCAGGGTCGTTCGTGGGAAATATTGCTCGGGCAGACTAGATATTGACATGTTCCAGCCAAGACCTCGCTCTTCGCCTACCTGGAAAGCGATTCTACATGGCTCTCAATCTCTGCTGAAAGGTTTGCGTATGACAGTGGGCAATGGGCGTGGTACTCTCTTTTGGTTTCAACCGTGGATTTGTGACACCCCGCTCATGGATATGACTGATCTTGTTATTCCTGAAGAAATTCTGGCTTTAACTGTGGCTGAATGTTGGACGGTAACTAAGCTCAAATTTTTGAAGGGCTGGTTATGGATGAGCTTCTTGTATTAGCTCCAATGTAATAACTATGTACAGTGTATACAAAGTTGTAATATATGGTATAATGAAGCATTTATGTATATCTATCTTGTTGAGGTGAAATGCTCTGCATTGTTGTGCATTGTACGTGGAATGGCAAACATGGGACAATCTGTAATGTAAATCAAGAATGGTCTGACGACTACATGGATCACACCCCTTTCATCTCTGAATGGTCACATTCACACCTCAGATTAGTTTTGTTTTTCAATCACATCAAAATCTCAACTTTGGCCAGCATTATTATCATGTCAAACTACTCTGATATTTTTTTCGACCAAAAAAAACTACTCTGATATTTCCTTCTTTTTTCTCAACTTGGGCCTAAAACCCTACATTGGGCCTAGCAGGCCCATGTTTTCTGTCTTATGGATATATGATATCATAGAGAATCGGCTCTATCTAATTGCCAACTTTCCATTAGGTTATATATTAACCACTTAATCGCTTTATAAGTACTTCCCTGCGCGTCGCGAGTTTCTGTTCTCCGTTCATCCAAAATCCAAATAGTGGTAAGCCCCATTAGTGCCTTGGTTAATTTGTTGTTTATCTTTGCATGTTCATTATATATTGTGATTGGGACCATATTGACTAGCATAGTGGTTAGATGAGTTTATGGAACTAGGGTTGATCGATCAGATTAAAGTACGTCGTGCGTACGTTTTGGGGATCGATTCCGCACTTGTAAAAAGCTGTTGTTTTGGGTAATTTAAACCCAAAAAGAGTTATACACTTTTACTCCATCGGATCAATACCTAGGACACAAGAATTTTGATCAACTTTATATGTGGTTTTACGGCTGAATTTTTTGACCGATACAACTAGTTTCAGATCGATCTGTTGAATCGCTTCTCTACAACGCTCACTCGTGTTGATCTCGGAACCGATAAACTGGTTCAAGCAATGTCAGGTAAATAGGTTGCTAAAACTAAATCATTTACTTACGAGTTTGATTATATCATGGATGTTGATGTTGTTTGTTTGGACTTGGTGGAAATAGTTGTTGCAGACATGGATGTTGAAGCGGATAATGTGAAGAAGTTTCGTCAGATTTTGTATGAAAAAGATCTTCTGCCCTCTAGCCAGGATAATTATGGCACCTTCTTAAGGTGAGCTAACCCAGGATATATGATTAGGGCATGGTTACTTTAGTTCCAGTTTGAGTTGGATTTTTATATTTTTTTGGCTAATTGGTTCGTGCTGCAGATTCCTCAAGTTAACAAAGTTTGATCTTGATGAATCTGTTCGTCGTTGGGAGAAAATGGTTAAATGGAGGAGAGAAAATAAAGTAGACACTATTCTTCAGGTTGGTTAAATGCATGATGATCTATTTATCGCTTTTTTTTGATTAATTCTATTGCGATCTAATTGATGAAAATTATCTTTCTTTCAGGACTTGGTATACGAAGAACGTGAAGCTGTGGATAGCTGCTACTTCCAGGGTTTCCATGGAGTAGATAAGGAGGGACGACCCGTTCTTATCGATAGAATCGCCAAAAGGGATTTTTCAAAGCTTATGCGTATCACGACTCCGGAACGTTTTTCGAGGTACTGTGTTCAGGAAATCGAAAGGGGTTTTGCTGACATGTTCCCTGCTTGCTCTGAGAATGCAAACAAGCGTATTGATTCTATCGTCCGAATTTTTGATTTACAAGGAATGGTACGTACGTACGTATTAATGCATGGAATCGATCTTCACGTTCATGCATGCATACAATTAAGTTAATGTCATTATTCAAAAGACTTTATTTGATTTAACCCATACTCACTCTGTACGTGCAGAACCACAACAACAAAGACTTTATAGAGTTCGTAAAATTGTTTATTCGTCCCATTCTAGAAATCGCGGATGAATATTATCCCTATGTAATTCCTACACCTTACTTATACGTACGTGGGTATCTTTTGTTCTTTCTTTCTCGAGGCTAATTCAATACATCTATATCGTTGCTGTGTGCAGACAACGTATCAAATTATTGCTGTCAATTGTGAATTACCACTAAGGCTGGGTTTTGGACTAGTAAAACTCACTCCCTTCCGGAAACGTCCCATGAAATTTCATGTATGCAACTCTTATCTTATACGGAGTATCTATTTTATAGCCAACATTGGCTATATATTTATATATATATATATACATGTAATATGCATATGTACGCTACGTTGTGTATGCAGTTCTTTGGCAGGAACTATAAGAAAAAGCTACTAGAGTTTATTGATGAGAGGTATGTTAAACGTACATTAATATATTGTTATCACTTGAATTGGTTATCGTTGCCCCCAGCTAGCTAATTAACTTTGAGCAACGAATTAGTGTTGATTAATGAATGTTTAAGCAACGAACTCGACCAAACGTAATTGCCTGTGGCAGCCAATTGCCGGAATTCTTAGGCGGATCTTGCTCGTGTCCGGGAGTGGGCGGGTGCCTTACATCCGACAGAGGACCATGGAACAAACCGGTCGAGACAGGGCCATCGAACAAAGCTCGCAAACCGGCCGAGAGAGGACCATCGAACAAAGTTAATAAACCGGCACAAGTATGGTCTTCTTCCCATGCACACATACGTACGTTTCCATATATAATTGTATGTATTTGTGTTAAACGTACATTGATTTCGGTCTCTATGTATATATATATGTGTGTGCAGGATGCAAATGCAAAGAAGGATCCATGTATAATGCATGAAACGAGGCATACAACCTACTCTACCGACTTGGATGATAAGCTCAATGCATTATCTCATCAATTGGACGCGATCCAGACAACGCTGAGACAGATCAAATCTATACATGCATCACACAAGGAATTGAATTAGCTGCCTACTTCATTAATTTCGATCTCATAAACATTCGTATGTTTTACTCTCTTTCAAGAATCACGCTTTAGAGAGGCTTGTAATTGTGGTGCAACCTACTACTAAATACTGTACATTGAATTTAAAATGATCTACGTTCTATAATAAGTGAAAGTAAGGTGTACTAGTACACCACAAGTGGAAAACATGGGATAATAACCAAAAAATCCCGCTTGAAATTTTTTTTATCCATTTTTGAAAAAATCTCTTGATTTTCTCCACCTTCAATCGAAACCTATTCATCTTCCCTTTTTCGTTTCAAGACACAATATCACCTTTTTTTCCGTCTCCTTCCATATCGAAAGAATACTATCGTTCTCTCTGTGCAAATTTCGCCCCAAAGCATTGCTCGCCGACTCTCTCTATAAATCGTCGCTCTTTTTCGGTTCTTCAAGCGGTGGAACTCGCCATAGCATACCGCCGGCGGATTTCTGTTTGAGGTTGGAAGACTGGGAGTCTTTAGGGTTTCGTCAAACTCGGTAGCAAAACCCACAAATTTCAGGCAAGTCATTGGAGTGCAGATTTTACTTATTTCGTGCCAATAATCACTCTCATTGTGTTCGTTCATGTCGATTTATGTTGTTTTGATGATTTTAACCCTTAATTTCGAAGTTGGTACTAGGAGATTTGGTGTAGTATTTCTAAATAGGGTTTGGTTTTCGGATTCGCGATTTTGGTAGAGTGAAGCTTGTTGTTGAACTGATATTTAGGATTGTTGTTTCTTTGATTAAGCATCCTTGATGTTTGATTTTTGTTATTTCGTTACCCGATTTTGAATTGTTGTATCGTGTCTGAGGGTTGGGTTGTTGTCCATTTTGTAGCTAAGCACAATGGCGAGATTACCTAATTCAAAGGGTTCAAGGAAACGCAAACATGGAGGTTTGTTTTTGTTGGGACGCTATCAAGGACGCTTGCGTACTTGGTAGTGTGCCCACACAACCGTCCCTTAGTTTTGATATGACAAACTCACTTTGATTCTGATAAATTTGTCCAAGTGTTCAGGAGCGCCAGTGACAAAAAGGACAACAAGTGTGTGAACGTCCCTGAGGTTAAGGGACACTAGCTTCCAGGTAGTAAGGACCAGCGAAGCGACTACTTAAGCAAGGACGCAATCCCAATCAAGTAGGAACGTGAGCTTCAACTCTCAGAGCGTCCTTACTCATCAGCCGACAGGATGACATCACTCGACAACATTTGATCATCCAGGACACGTGGAGACAGATCCTGTAGCAGAGTTCATCACCACGTGGAGACAGATCCTGCAGCGGAGTCCATCACACACAGCTGGATACAAGAAGCTTCCTTTTATCACCGTCATACTACGTGGAGGAAGATCCTATAGCCACGTCCACAAAGGGAATGATCGTCCAAGAGGAAAGACGCCCTTCCCAAGTCCTATAAATAGCCCCAAGGCATTTATTGTGACGCTAATGCTTTCAGAGAATATTCAGAGAATCAGAGAGAAAGCGACCTCGATCAAGAACACGAAGAACAAGCTTAGAACTCCTTTAGACTTAGTGTTTGATCGAGAGAAAAGTTGTAACCAAAACCAAAACTGTTTGTAACCCAGAAAACCAAAGAAAAGAGAGAAGTCCTGCGAAGTACTGTAGGACGTTGGGATAGAGTCCTTTAGAACATTGAGCTTGCTTAAGTTGTAGGCTTAAAGGAGTCCTTTACTAGTGGACTTAGGACGTATACTAAGTGCCAGAGAAGTATAAAGAACTCGCTAGTACAACTGTAAGGACGCTTAATAAGAAAGGAAAGATCTATTCAAAAATCCTCCAAGGAGGTAGAGGTTTACACTCAAGGACTACTTGGTCTTGAGTACTTCCTCTATAAATCACTGTGTTTCTTACTCATTAAAAGCTCACCTGTTTAGTTTATTTCCGCTGCACAACAAAAGACGCCCTTATACTTAGTAAGGACACCTCACTCTAAGGACGCCTTTACCCAAGTAAAGGACGTTCAAACTAACGATCCAACAATTGGTATCAGAGCAGGCACTCTAAATTTTTGTTGAGTTGCAGGTGACAATGGACATGAAACCGATTGGAATCTCTAGCGTGAAGCCTCCGCGCCTGACGGACGGTAACTTCAATCGCTGGAAAATCAGATTTGAAAACTTTGTAAGGAGACAGAACTATCAATGCTGAAGAGTGATCAAGTTTGGTGATCTCAAAGTTCCTGCTGGAAAGGAAGATAAGGAAGATGAATGGGGTCCTGATGAATTCAAACTGATGGAAACCAATGCCAAGGCAATATGAATTCTTCAGACGTCCCTCTGTGAAAGGGACGCCACCAGAGTGAGTAACTTGCCCACAGCTAAGCAACAGTTGGAAGCTCTTGAGAAGTACCACGTAGGAACTACTGAATTGAAAGAGGAAGTCCAACTAGAACTAAAGAGAGACTTCTATGCTTTTAGAATGCTGCCAAATGAAACGGTCAAGGACTACTCCTACCGTTTTGAAGCTCTTGTCACCAAATTGAAGAGCTTGGGAATCCCAGATGCTGAAATCTCAATGAGGAACAAAGTTCAAGTGGTCATTGATGGACTAACTGGAATCTTAAACTTTGATAGAACTACCTTCAAAGAGAATCAAGCCAACAAGACTTAGTTCAAGTGGTCATTGATTGTTCTATATTGAATGGATACGTTTAGTTTTTCAATCAAAAACAAGAACTTATTCCAAAAATAAGTTCACAATATTGTTGTTGTTGTCTCTGAAGTACGTAGTAAGAAAGAAATAGGAACAGATTCAATAGCAGCAGATTTGATATGTTTATGTTGCACTATAATGATAGCAATGATGTTTAGTCACCATAAATGATAGAAGTAAGTTCATTTTTTCAATCCTAAACAAGACTTTTTCAATAGTTATGTTTAGGTATATTGTATGTGTATTCGATCAGAATAGAAATTACATTTCATTTACTTTATATTAGTTTTGACTGTCTTTGTTTTGTTTTGGCCGCGTAGATGAACAATCCAAGTTGAAGAAATCAAAGCGGCTAAGGATGAGGGAACATGAAGAGTTGGATGATGAAGTCGATCTTTTTGATCTTGGCCCCGAGCAAAGTGAAGAAAACAACAGCTCAAGCGCAATTGAGGATGATGAATCAATAAAAAATGCTCAGAACAAGGTTGACAGACGTAAGAAAGTTATTAAAGCTAAAGGTAATCATAGGTTAAGGTTATACATTATATTACTAATTTCTTTTTAAAATTGTTGTTGATTATTATTCAAATTTTATAGGCAAATCTACTTCATCATCCGATGATGAAAGTGATGATTCTAATGAGACTCAAGCCTCTAAGAGGAAGTTGATCAAGTCCAAGGCTGCCAAAGAAGACAAGAAAGATATGTAGAATAATTCAACGTTGCAAGTTTGTGCAATTTGTTGTTCCATTACGTTTTTTTCATAATGTTAATCTGATTTGTTAATTCATTTTTATGATTTCAGGTAAGAAAGTGGTAGTGGTAGAGCAATCAAGTGACGAATCAAAAGAGATGCGAGTATCAAAGAAGAAGCAGGTGAAGGCTAACATGGTTAAAAAAACAAAAAAAAGGTAAAAAGTTATCATATGCCATTAAAAAATATTTTTTTTCATAAATTAAAATGAGCTTTTTCAATTTTTTCCAGATAAAGAACTAGTGCTGGAAGAGGATCCCAGTGAGGATTCAGACAATGTTCCTATTGCTAAGAGAAAAGTATTGATTAAAATGCCAAGAAATTTGCATAAAGGTCATCAATCAAAGAAAAATATAGTGTCCAAAGGTAATCTATTGTCTAAGTATTATCCATCCATGCCATATTCATAATATAATGTATAAATTTTTATGTTTCATTATTTTACATGCTAGGCAAACCAAGTTCATCAACCGAGCATGAAAGTGATGATTTTCAAGATGTTCGTATCATCGAGAAGAAAGAGATAAAGATCAAGCCCCCCCCCCCTTCCAAAAAAGAAGGATTTTAGCAAAGCCAAGAAAGAGGTCGAGCCATCAAAAAGTCAGAAAAATGTAAAGGTAGAGAAACAGAAATTGCAGCATGTTTACCCTCCTGTCTTCCCAAGCATTCAACATCGTAGTATGCCGTCATGTTTTGCTAATGCAATTAGCAACATCAATGACGATGAAAAAAAGGAAGCAAATAGGAGAATTGGATTTGGCGATCTTTTCGATCTCAATCCTTTAGACATACCAAGGTAATCTTTCATATTTTTTCATTAATGAAACTATGCGCATCAAAATAGGATTTTTGAGTTAATGTTGATGTGTTGAATGAGTTCTATTAACTACAATGTTTTTCAAATGTCTGAGATGAGATTTTCGAATCAATGTTAGTAGTTTTTCAATAACAAAGATACTCAATGCAGCTTATCAATTGGTTATGTTTGTTCACTTATTGTTGTTTAAATTGTTTTGCAATGCAGGAAACTTGGTCATTGGCTTGTGAGAAATTACGATGCGAGGAGAGGATTACTAACATTAGACTATGGTAAGATCATTATTATTATGGAGGAGGATGTGTAGCGATGTCTTGAAATCCCTCACGACCCGAAGTTGATTGAGAGGAATAAGCCAAGGGTTAATAAGGAAGCGGTAGATGAGTGGAGGAAACACTTAAAGATGAACACCAATAAAGAGGGACAGTTTGGACATTTGATCAGGCATAGTGATGTTGTGAGTGCCATGTGCGATGTAGCCAACCAAGAGGTTATGATACAAGATTTCTTTGTCTTGTTCTATTCGTGCATCATCGAACCAACACAGAGTGGTGCATGTAACCAGAATTTGGTTATCCCTCTGGATGACATCAAGAATGTCTCTGAATACAATTGGTGTGTATTGATGTTGAAGGTGTTGGACGAGTCATGTGAAAAATGGCTATCCAACAACAATACTCAGTTTTGTGGCCCTATGCTCTTCCTAACCATAAGTATTTTTTCTGAGCATTTATAATTCTCTTTTGGATTCTATTGATAGTAAGTCAGGTCTAACATTCCTTTTTTTCAGCTTTTGTACATTGACAAGGTTGTCAACTATCAAAATCACCAAGTAGACCCTATGACATTTCCAGTCTTTAAGGGATTGAAGAATGCTGACGTTTTATCAAGGGAGTCTATGGAGATTGAAAAGGTGGTATTTCTTTTTGAAATATGCAGTTTGTTTAAGTCAGACAACTATGTTGTTTTATTTTTTTCAATTGTATGCGAATAGTTTTTCAAACGTATGTTAGTATTATTTCAATTAACAAAGGTACTTTTTTCAACTCGTTATTTGACTGATTTGTTGGTTTTTCCAAAGGTGGTTTTGGTAAGGGGATGGTTCATCCTCCTATTCAGCGTCGCCATTGGGACAGACTGATAATGTACCCTCCAAACCTATTAGGACAGTTCAGGTAAAATTAATTGTCTTATTGTGATTATTTTGCTTTATTTGTGAAAGGTAACTACACTGTTTATGAAATTTCTTGTGTTCATTGTATAATGGTTTTTTCTTATCTAAATAGGAGTTCAACAATGTAATGGGGAAAGATTTGATGGAATTGGCGAAGATAATCGTACGGATTGCTGAAAACACCAACAATGCACCAGATTATTGCAAGTCAAATGGTGTATCCAAAGCTCTTGTCTAGACAGCGCGGTCTTTATTGGTATCACAAACAGCGAACATGGCACCCTATAAAGAACGTATTAATTCTTATCAAAAAGAGACAAGGTTAACCGAAGCCGTTCAAACAGGTATAGGAAAATTCCTTTTATAAGTATTGCATAACTCTAAATATATATAGACTTGGTTATGCTGATTAAACAATATTCTTATTTTGATCAAGGGTGTAATTGACGAGGGCATCAAGTTTGCGGATGGGAATGAAGGTGTGAATGATGATAATGTTATGGAAGATACAACAAACACAATTGAGGTATTGAAAATACAATCCAGCGTCAATCAAATCAAAACGTTTAATCTATTTATATAACATTTGAGTTCTTGTCTATTTTAGGTTGTGTCTCTTGGAAAAATCATAGACAATGTTATCAGTGGGCTGAACTCAGAAACCGATCCAGCAATAATTGAAGCCCCGAAACAGGTTGTTGAAACTCATTTGGAATCGATTAGAGATCCAAATAAGGATGTTGAACAAGATAAGAGGAAGAAAAAGATGTCTTAGAAACAAGTGGTAAGCCCTAGGAGGAGTGATCGTGTTAGGAAACCGCGTGTGTTATAATGTTGATGTGTGAAAAAAATTGTAATATCACGTACTTGGCTAAGTTTCTTTGATAGATAACAAACTTATGCAACTTTTGAGACTTAATGTAGTTTCATGGGGGAGAATTTTGTATTTGATATAGACAACAACTATCGGCCCTATCTCCATGAATGTAATATCTATGAACCAACAATCTGATCTAGAAACTTAATGGGTAGCTTGTTTATGGATTACTTATGTTTGTTTCGTAGGTATTATTATTTTTCGTTTTCACACTAGCTAAACTTTTGATTTTTTTATGCTCAAAGTTTTTTTCGACTCTTGTTTATATCTTTTTCAAAACCGATTATATAGTATTTTACACGCTACATACCTTGTTCGTATCAATTGCTTATTTTTTAATGAAACTATACCTCTTTACACATGTTGACCTACACCTCATATGCTTACGTATTAATTGCTTATTTTTTTCATATGATATAATTGTATTTTTCAAACAGGATACATGACATACATGATACATGTATATATCTTGTTATTTGTTGTATATATACAGGTAGAAATGCCATCTATAAGTAAAGGTGATTTTCAAACACCAATACCTTATGCAAGTCTCGTGCCAAAAAGGGAAAGCAAGTTACCCGAGACATAATAGTAAAAATTATATATGGTAAGTTATATATTTTATAATTAAATACTTATAAGGTAAATATTATATAAGTTTTAATATATATATATAAGACATAATTTTTTCACTCATTTATATATATTGATTTTATAAAACCCGATTATAAGAATATAATTAGATATTTTACTTACAACTTTTATCATATATTAATAACGACTATCATAAATGTAAATATAATTTAAAAAATTTATCAATTTATCAATTGATAAAGTTTATAAAAGTTTAATAGAAAATGTCAGAAACCACAAATTTACTTGTATTACAGAAGTACTTTGAATCTAATGATCATAGATTTTTCTTAATTTGTTTGTGAAAGAATTTTCCCTGTAATGCTTTAAGAATTAATAACTGAAAAAAGCTTTTTCTTATAAGTAGATAAGAAGAAATTCAATAGGAAAACCCTATATAATGCAAATAATAAAAATTAGTTTTTTTAATATGAGGTAGAATCAAAATTAATGTAGTGGCTAAAAACGATCACTTGTATGTTTGTATTAGGAAAATAAGGGGTGTTTGTATGATTTGAGAAAAATTGTGGGATTACTTTGTAAATAAGTATAAATTATGAAAAAAATGTACGTTATCATGATATAAATCGAAATTGTTATTTGGCTAAAAAAATCAAATTTGTTATCAACATAGAAACAAAATATAAAATGGGTAAAAAAATATAGTAGCTCATGTAAATATTGAAAATAATTAACTTAAGCTTAAAAATGCTAAATTTATACAAGTAAATCAAATAATAAAGTAACAAAATTATTCATTATATTAAAAAATAATATGAAATTTGATCTTAAAAATTCTAAATTTAATTAAGTAAATCAAATATAATTATTTCATAGTAATTAGTCATATTTCGAAAATTCAAGATATATATTAGAATCATGTTTTTCAATTAATTATTTGTTAAATTCGAAATTGTTATGTTACTTCTTACATAAATAGATTAAAATGGTAATTGAAAAGATAATTAATTAATATGTATCTTCTATAGAAGGAATTGTAAAGATAGATAATATATTTAGAAAAAGGGGTTTCCATTTTAAAGTTGTTTTTAAAATTCGAAATTGTTATATTAGGTCATAAATAAATAGATTAAAATGATAGTTGAAAAGATAAGTTAATTAATATGTATCTTCTATAGAAGGAAATTTTAAAGATAGATAATATTGTTTCAAAGATAGATATTAGATGAGTAAGAAAAATGATAAAATTTTAGATTAGATGATTAAGGAAATTTTAAAGATAAATAGTATGTTTTCAAAGATAGATATTAAGTAGGTAAGAATAAAGATAAAATTAAAGATTAGACAATTAAGAACAATAAAACATATAAAATTGTTAATAAAGTGGGGCCATAATCAACGTGGTAATTCAAAAACGGTCGCCTTTTATAATATATCTTTATAGGTTAAGATGTTTGATAATGTTGATACCGGTAACCGTCAACGCGGTCTCACCACCCCCACCAAAACAAAATATTTCCAAGTGTAAACTTCTCGAATGACCTCAAGCCCCGAACCTACTGTCATCGCGGTTAAAACACGCCTCCTTGTACAGTACAGTGATTCCTCCTAAAATAGAATCCCTCCAAAGGCAAAAGCCTGTTAATCATGTCTTCATCGCGTTAGGGCATAGCGATCGCGGAGAGAGGAGGCCGTCCCATCCACCCAAGTGGGTGGGCGGCAACGTCCCATCCGGATGAGCGGTGGGCGGCAACGTCCCATCCCGGCCTCCCATTGGCCGATCCCGCGGCCACCGCTCCGAAAACCAACCAGAAGGCGGCATGCACCCGGGCGGCACTCGTCCCACATCGACATCTCGATCAATCTCAGCCAGACTTCGGCTATAAACAGCGAGCTCCGTACACCAGGACGGAGATAAAAAAAAGCCGCGCGAACCACACACATTAAGTCTCGAGCTAAAAATCATTGTTGTAACCCGATACACTCAAACGCGATAGAGAATCTCTGTCTACACTTGTAATCTCACAGTTAATACAAAAATAACCTTCACGCTACCCTCATCGCGTTAAAACACTCTTAGCGGCCAAACACATCTCTTCGTCTGTCGACTCGGTTGAAATTAAATCTTTTGCTCTCATCGCATTATAATCCTTTCGGTGTTTTCGGACTTCAACATTGGCGCCGCCCGTGGGGATTTCCTCAAACTAAGTAGGCACCGTTTCAACCGACGAAGAGTGATGGACGCTAACAGCAACAACGCGTACTACGCTGACGGCACGGCCTTCGGAATGCAGCCACCACCACCATGGTATTACGGGTCACCGCTCGCGATGCCCCAGGTTGCACCCATGCCCGGCTGGGGCCCGGCCGCGCAGTAACCACACGCCATGCCGGGGTGGAACCCGGGTTTCCAACAGGGTTTCAAGCCCCAAGCCCCTTTTCAGGGGTATGTGCACGCGCAGTACTATCAAGAGTATGCGCCCGCGCTGGAACCATATGTGGAGGAGTACTCCACCACCAACGGGAGCTCCACCGGACAGGAGGTGGAGCAGGACGCACGCAACGCGTTGTCACCTTCCAACCCCCACTTCCAGGGTTACGCCCCTGCGTACCACTACGGCCAAGGCGCATACCCCATGCAGCACGGCCAGGGTGCCTACCCGATGCCCCACCAGCGCTATGTGCCCGCTTACGCCGCGGGCTACGGGCCAGGCCTGACATACCATATCCTGCCTCCGGGGAGCTCGAGTGAGGACATGAGCATATCGCGAGGCCGATCGTGCTCTCGTCCCCGCTCCACGCGCTCCGGCTCCCGGAGCAACATGATGGTGGACGACCGCGGCACCTCTTACGGCAACCCTTTCGCCGACTTCATCCAGGATGAGCCCATGCCGAAGGGTTTCCAGAAGCCGTCAACAGCGCTACAGTTTGATGGCACGAAAGACCCGGGAGACCACGTCAAGCAGTTCTTCGTGCACATGACGTTCAATACCTACAATGACGCCATGTACTGCCGGGTCTTTCCCTCCACACTCAAAACCGCGGGAATGAGGTGGTTCACTAACCTCCTGGTGGGATCCATCACGTCTTTCAAAGAGCTGACGCGGCGGTTCATGTCCCACTTCAGTGGGTCACGGACGCGCATGAAGACAACGAAGGACCTCATGAATATGACCCAGGGAGAGGAGGAAGCCCTAGCCTCCTTCTTCACCCGGTTCGTCAGCGTGGCGTCAGAGATACCTCACCTCAATGACACCTCCGCCCGCGACATGCTGATCCACAACCTCCGCGACGGGACCTTCAAGGTCAAGATGTGTTGGAAAATCCTGCACATCTACGAGGACGCCTGCAACGCCATCACCAAGCACGTCTTCGCTGAAGACGCGGCAGGAAAGCCCACACAAGACTGCGGGAAGGGCAAGGCCAAGACCACCCCGGAGGCCCTCACCGTGTCCACCACACCGACAAAGCCTCTAAGTGGGCAGCGCGGGGGCTAGAACCTTTGTGGAGGCCGACGCGGCCGCGGGTATTAGGGATACCGCGGGCCGTGCTATAACCGTGGTGGCAATGGGCCGAACAACAATGACCCGTACACCGGGGTCAACACCACGGAGCTCGGGCCGCGCAACAACGACGGTCATCCAGCGCAGGCCAATGCTTTAGCTGGTGCCGCTCCGACAAGAGAAAGGGCCAACCCAAACGACCCCAACCTCTACGTCAACACCATCGCGGGGGGTTCCACCCTCACGGGGTCCAGCGGCGGGCGGCGCCATCAACAGTCTGGGTGCGGCCAGGATCCCTCACGCCGACACCACCTTCCAGCCGTGTGACTCCCGCGAGCTCATAACCCCTCATGCAGACCCTCTGGTCGTGCACGTGGTGATCGCCACCAAGATCGTCAAAAGGATCATGGTGGACACAGGAGCATCGGTGGACATCCTGTACTACGACGCGTTTGCCCAGCTCGGCATCTCGCCCGCCATGCTCCAGCCCTACGCCGGAAAGCTCACTTGCTTCTCTAGCAACGAGGTCGATGTCGCGGGGTTGGTCACCCTGGACATGACGTTAGGGGACAGTCAGGGCGCCCGACGTACAGAGCCCATTGAATTCACTGTCGTCCGGCTCCCCTCCATCTACAACGCGATAATGGGGCGCACGTCCATGATGAAGTTCCAGGCCGTCGCCTCCATCTATCACCTGGTCCTCAAGTTTCATGTTGAAGACCGGGTGGGTGTAGCCCATGGCCAACAGATTGAGGCACGAAAGTGCTACGAGGCCTCTACCCGCGCTAGGCTAGCCGCGTACACCATCGCGGGTAGCACTAGCGCGGAATTGGATGTGCGGCAGAAGCGTGAACACGAGCCCCTCGGTGACTACGAGAGGATCGCCGTTACCCCTTTTCCCAATGCCACCGAGCAATTATTCATCGGGGACTGCATGACCGGGGAGGACGCCGAAAGCCTGCATGGGCTCCTGGCCCATTCGCACGACGTATTCGCGTGGACGGCGACGGACCTCAAGGGCGTTCCCCCCGAAGTAGCCCTCCACTCACTTCACGTGAGTCCGGGGTCCCGGCCTGTCTGTCAGAGGCGTCGAAAATCCAACGAGGAGCGCGCCAACGCGGCAAATGCGGAGGTTGAGAAGCTCCTGCGCGCCAACTTCATTCGAGAGGTCAAGTATCCTACTTGGCTCTCCAATATCGTGCTGGTGAAGAAGTCCAACGGGAAGTGGCGCATGTGTCTCGACTTCAAGGACCTCATCAAAGCCTGTCCCAAGGACAGCTACCCCTTGCCGTCCATTGATGATCTGGTCGACTCCACCGCCGGTCACAGCGCGCTGAGCTTCCTCGACGCATACTCCGGTTACAATCAGATAGCCATGGATCCTCTAGATCAGGAGTCCACCGCGTTTATCACTCAACGCGGGACTTTTTGTTACAGGGTGATGCCTTTCGGCTTGAAGAACGCGGGGGCCACTTTCCAGCGCCTAGTGGACCATGTCTTCCGGAGACAACTGAAGCGCAACGTCTCGGCCTACGTCGACGACATTGTGGTCAAGAGCCATAGCGCGCAGGAGCACCTGGCCGATCTGGCTGAGGTATTCCAAACCCTGCGTGCTCACCGGATGAGTCTGAACCCGGAGAAGTGCGTCTTCGGAGTCAAATCGGGGAAATTCCTCGGTTTCATGATCAGTGCGAGGGGCGTAGACGTTAATCCCGCCAAGGTTACCGCGGTCTTGGATCTACGCTCACCGGCTTCGCGCAATGAGGTCCAACGGTTGGCTGGCGCGGTAAATTATCTGGGGCGTTTTTGCTCCAGGTTATCGGACTGCGCTCTCCCTTTCTTCTCCTGTCTCAAGAGCACCACCACCTTCACTTGGACGGAGGAGATGGAGAGCGCGTTCCAAGCGTTGAAGGTCTACCTCGCCAATCTTCCAACGCTCTCACCGCCCGTCACGGGGGAGGAATTACAGCTGTACATCGCCGTGAGCCAATATACTGTCAGCGCGGTCCTCACCCGTGATTTCAGTTATCCGGTATACTTCACCAACAAAGTGCTTCAGCGGGCGGAACAGTGATATTCGCCCGCGGAGAAGATGTCTGTGGCCGTGGTGGTGGCGGCGAGAAAGTTGCGCCCCTACTTCCAGGCGCACCCCATCCAGGTCCTGTTAGACTTCCCTCTGCGCCAAATCCTACATCAGCCCGCGTTGTCGGGAAGAATGACCAAGTGGGCGGTCGAGCTGTCGGAGTTCGACATCTCGTACCACCCACGGACCGCAATCAAGGCGCAGGCCCTTGCCGACTTTGTGGTGGAAGTTACCGTCCCCGACACCGATGAAAGCCCCGACGAGTGGAAGGTCTTCGTTGACGGCTCGCACTGCGACCTGGGGTCAGGTGCGGGGGTGGTCCTCGAGGGACCTTCCTACGCGTCTGAACACGCCCTCAACTTTGGCTTCGAGGCCACCAACAACGAAGCCGAGAACGAGGCGGTGATCGCGGTAATAGAGATGGCCCTCCTAGTAGGCGCGCGAAGAATAAGGGTGTTCACAAACTCTGAGCTTGTCGCGCGACAAGTTGGCGGCCAGTACGAGTGCACCACGGGGTTTCTACCCCAGTATCGTGCCAAGGTTAAGACGTTAATTGCCTGCCTCGAGACCTTCGCCATCGAGTCTATACCGCGTGCGGCCAATGCCAAGGCCGACGCACTGGCTAGGATGGGTTCGGCTCTCCAGCCCGAGGCCAGCAACAAAGTCATGGTCGAAAGAAAGATGCAGTGCGGTGTAACGCAGTCGGTGTTCGCACTGGCCATAGAAGGATGAATGGCTCCCATAGTCCGATATATCCAAACAGGGGAGCTGCCTCAGGACGATGCAATGAGCACGCGCAAACTCAAACTCAAGGCAGCGCGATACAACATCGAGGGCGATAAGCTGTACCGTCGCGGCTACGCAGAGCCTAACCTGCTCTGCGTAGACAAGGCGACCGTCTTCGAGGTCCTCGAGGAAGTGCATGAGGGCATATGCGGGGGCCACCCGGGATGGCGGACACTTGTCCACAAAATTGTCCGCATGGGGATCTATTGGCCTACCCTACGCCGCGATGCGGCTGCATACGTGCAGAAGTGTGACAAGTGCCAGTGCTACGAGAACGTCCAGCACTTGCCAACGCGCGAGCTGCGCTGCATCCAGCTGGCCTATCCATTCGCGATGTGGGGCATGGACATCCTCGGACCTTTCCCTAAAGCCACAGGGCGGGTGCAATTTATCCTGGTCCTGGTCGATTATTACACAAAGTGGGTGGAGGCAGAGGCTATGGTCCGAATCACGAACGCGAAGGTATGCGGTTTCCTCTAGAAGAACGTGGTATGTCGTTTCGGCGTCCCTATCGCGATAGTGACAGACCACGGTCCACAGTTCGACAGCGAGGAGACGCGCGACTTCTGCGCGAGCCTGAGTATCGAGCTGAAATTCTCTTCTGTGGCACACCCTCAGTCCAATGGACTGGTGGAAAATGTCAAAGCGAGGATACTCGACGACCTCAGACGCAGGTTGGATGGCGTTCAGGGCCTATGGGCCTAGCTCTTGCCGCTGGTTCTATGGACAAATCGCACCACTCCGCGAAGAGCGACGGGAGAAACACCTTTCGCGATGGCTTATGACAGTGATGTCGTGGTGCCCGTTAAGTCCATGCTACCCACAGAAAGAGTCGCGGGGTACGACCAGTTCGCCAACGACGAAACTCTCAAGGTAGAAATGTACTTGCGCGATGAGCGTCGAGAGGCCGCGGAGCTACGATCTGTCGAGTACAAAAGAAGAACCGCGGCCTACTACAACAAGAGAGTCAAACCGTGCGGCCTAAAGGAGGGCGATCTAGCCCTCCGAAGGACCGAAGGCGGAAAGCTCGATGCAAAGTGGGAGGGACCGTACCTCCTCTCCAAAGAAGTCGTCCCAGGGGCTTTTAAGCTAACAGATCCGACGACAAGGCAAACTCTAGCCAAAACATGGTATGAGGCACGCCTCAAGAAATACTATGTGTAATAGCTAGGTTTGTGACCGCGATTATCATCACATGTAATGTCTATATTCTACCAGTTATTATATGAATAAGACAAGACGACTCCCCTACGTTGTCCAAATTATGAATTTATCATTAGGGAAAATCGCCAAGTTGCCGTTTCTCGCTTGGGGTTGACCGCTAACGCGCGCGATGCGCGTAGGCGCGCTCGAGTTGGGTTCCGCCCCTCGCAGTCGCATGAAGCCTTAAAACATCAAAACTCCACAATTATCGTTAAGGAAAATCGCCAAGTTGCCGTTCTCGCTTGGGTTGACCGCTAATGCGCGCGATGCGCGTAGGCGCGCTCGACTTGGGTTCCGCCCCTCGTAGTCGCATGAAGCCTTAAAACATCAAAACTCCACAATTATCGTTAGGGAAAATCGCCAAGTTGCCGTTCTCGCTTGGGGTTGACCGCTAACGCGCGCGATGCGCGTAGGCGCGCTCGAGTTGGGTTCCGCCCCTCGCAGTCGCATGAAGCCTTAAAACATCAAAACTCCACAATTATCGTTAGGGAAAATCGCCAAGTTGCCGTTTCTCGCTAATGGTTGACCGCTAACGCGCGCGATGCGCGTAGGCGTGCTCGAGTTGGGTTCCGCCCCTCGCAATCGCATGAAGCCTTAAAACATCAAAACTCCACAATTATCGTTAGGGAAAATCACCAAGTTGCCGTTCTCGCTTGGGGTTGACCGCTAACGTGCGCGATGCACGTAGGCGCGCTCGAGTTGGGTTTCGCCCCTCGCAATCGCATGAAGCCTTAAAACATCAAAACTCCACAATTATCGTTAGGGAAAATCACCCCGTTGTCGTTTCTCGCAGGGGGATGACCGCTAACGTGCGCGATGCGCGTAGGCGCGATCGAGTTGGGTTCCACCCCTCGCAGTCGCATGAAGCCTTAAAACATAAAAAACTCCACGATATCGTTAGGGAAAATCGCCAAGTTGCCATTCTCGCTTGGGGTTGACCGCTAACGTGCGCAATGCGCTAACGTGCGCTCGAGTTGGGTTCCACCCCTCGCAATCGCATGAAGCCTTAAAAAATTAAACAAAAGAACGAAATCATCCTCATACACCCAGGGAACTTGTGGGCAGTGACGACATTCGGGAATCTTCACAGCATTTGTATTCGCCCTGTACCAAGTGCGGTCCTAGCACCTAGCTTGGCATGGGGTTGGGTACGGCGAGTTTTCGCCAAAATCTAAATCTCTCAACCTAGTGTCAAGCGCGGTCCTAGCACTTAGCTTGGCATGGGGTTGGGTACGGCGAGTTTTCGCCAAAATCTAAATCTCTCAATCTAGTGTCAAGCGCGTCCTAGCACCTAGCTTGGCATGGGGTTGGGTACGGGGAGTCTTCGCAAAATCTAAGTCTCTAAACCTAGTGTCAAGCGCGGTCCTAGCACCTAGCTTGGCATGGGGTTGGGTACGGGGAGTCTTCGCAAAATCTAAGTCTCTAAACCTAGTGCCAAGCGCGGTCCTAGCACCTAGCTTGGAATGGGGTTGGGTACGGGGAGTCTTCACAAAATCTAAGTCTCTAATCCTAGTGTCAAGCGCGGTCCCAGCACCTAGCTCGGCATGGGGTTGGGCACGGCGAGAAATTAAAAGCAAGTTTGAAGAAAGAAACAAATAGCATGTCATAATTACAGCCGTGTAGCGGGAAAAGTAGTCCAGACGCTTAGATCGCGCCAAAAGTATGATTACAGACGCAAGCGCGGCAATAGGCAGTGTTTTAGGCGCCAAGGGCCGTGGGAAATACCAGTTCAAACGCAAAAAAAAAAGGAAAGCAAGTGTTCAGGCTCGATAGAGGGGAGGCTTTTGGCGTCAGGGGGCATCGGGCGCGGTCACGAGGCAGAAGGGTCCTCAAGGGTTTTGTCTTTCTCAGCATTGGCGGCACGGGGCTCGGGATTGGCGTTCTGAGCGTCGGTCCCCTCGGCGTCATCTACCTCGACGCCAGGCGGAGGCTTCGCCACCCCGTCCTCGCAGGTAACCCCCATGTTGCGATGGAGGTCGGGGGTGAAGTATTTCACCTTGTATCGCTCGCACACTTGAAGCACCCCGGTCACGGCGCTGAGTGCCTGGACCGTCCTCGTGTCAGAGACGCGGCGCTCCATATACTAAGGCGATTCGAGGAACTCAGGGATCGCGTTTCCCAGTTTAGCGCTGGTCTCCTCCAGCTGTTGACGCAGGTTCCCGTTTGCCGCTTTCAGTCCTGCCACCTCCTTCTTAAACGCCGCGAGCTGGGCCTTAGCCGCCTTGAGCTCCGCAGCGTCCTTCTCGAGCCTGCGCGCGCACCTCCTGAAGAGACGCCTCGGCCTCCTCCTTGGCCTTTTCCGCCTCATCCGCCCGGGCCCTCTCCTCACATACAATCTCGGGCAGGATTTTCATCGCCGCGTTATGCTGAGAAATCATAACACAATGTTAGTACCAAGACACGGGTCACGAACGCTAAGAACAAGAAATAAGGGGGTTACGTACCATGTGCCCATATTTTTGGCACTCCCCCATGAGCTCTTCCACGTTGAGGGACCGAAACCAGGCCGCCTCCTCCACATAGGCGTGTTGGTCCTCCGCGAAGGTGGCCCAGCTCGGTCCAGGACAAGCAAACCCAACCACCTCAGCCCTCCGCGACCAATGGCGGCGGCTCCCACAACCCGTTGTAATCTGGGCCGGTCCCTTGGAGGTCTTTAGGGCCTGGTCCTCCACGCGGACCACGTCTCACCGGGCTTTCTTGACCAGGACCCCCTCAGCGCGCCCCGCATCCTCCGCGGTCTTACGCTTGGAGGCATCTGCCAAGGCGCGTTTGTCCCGACCCTCCTTCTGACCACCTTTGCCTTTGTGGTCAGGTGCCCCCTTCGCGGTGGGTCCCTTCTGGCCCCCTGTTTTAGTGATGGAGGGAGCACCGGAGGGAGTCGGGGCAGGTTTCCCAGTTGTCAACGCCGTGAAGACATCCATATCTACAAAAACAAGTCATAAGTGGTTAGACTAAACCCGTATAAAGCACGAAGGAAGGTTACATCAAAATAAAAAACAAGTCCCGAAAACAAAAATACCCTCGCCCGCCTGCGCCGGAGACGCGGTGGCCGACGAAGACACCTCGACCTCCCGAGGCGGCGCCGGCCTCAAGCTAAGCCCCGCGTGCTCAAGGCGTTCCTGGGTCAGCCACGCTTGTTGCTCCCTCTTGTAGGGTGCAACAAAGGCTTTCTTCGCCGCGGCAGCCTCCTTCGACCCAATGCGTTGGCGTTTCTTATGACGGAACAAACCGGGAACCATGGGGCAAAGCATATTCCCCCCTGGTAATCGCGCACGATGAACCACTTCTCCTTCCACCGCGGACCAACGTTGGAGGGAGTGATCAGAAGATTGCAGTGCGTAAAGCTGAAATTCACGATGCCTCGGCTATCCGCCTTGATCGTGAGAATTTGGGTCATGTACCTCGCGGAGGGGGCCTTACCGAGTTCTAGGCAACTGATGTGATAGGCCGAGATATAGCTCCAGCAGTTGGGCGCCATTGAGGCCGGGGCCAGATTGAGCATAGTCAAGAAGTCAGAAACGTAGGGAGGAAAAGGAAGCCGAAAACCCGCAACTAGGCTGGCCGCGTAGACCACCAAGCCCGCCTCATAGACAGCATAGTTGTTGCCCCCGTCCTAGGGCAACAAGAGTTCCACCCCCGCTGGCCAGGGGTATTCCGTCGCGATCACGTCTAGCTCGTCGAGGGTAATGATGGTTTTCTTCCCCTTCGCGAGCATCCCCTCCTCCTCGTATTCTCGGAGGTGTGCTGGTCTAGTTTGCCTATGACTCGGCTAAAGTCGTCGTGCCAAGATCAAAGATAAATAACCCAAACTACAAACTAAGTATAGTAAGCAAGTAAGGGATCGAACCCAAGAGAACTATGGCTTCTAGTATGAATATGATTATCAACCAAAGAAAGGGGGATTTGAGAGAAAGATCTAAACTAAACTAACCTAGGAAAACAAAACAAATAAACAAACAAACAAATATGGGAAATAGGTTCATTCAAAAGATCCACTCATGATATAATCCCTCGATCATAGATTTATCCATTGATTTCATTCACACCTATGGTTAATTCCTGTCCTGATCATTAACAATCGCAAGTCCACGGTCCAAGCAATTCTATAACCCTAGGCAAGGACGCTTAACCTAGAATTAGCATAGAGAACAAGGATATGTAGGATATAATATCAAACAATCAAGCTACGAGTCAATTGCAAGATAAAACAATCAATTCTCTTCTTAATCCTAGTTGCATAGACAACAGGTCTAGGTTAAGTTGTTTTCACAGATTAGTTTTGTCCACGGTCCAAACCTAATCAAACAGTAGAAAGCTAATCAATTCAATAGGGTTGCGAATCCTAGAGAAACAATCAACAATCATAAGATGAAGCACAAGAGAATCAATATTAACCAAAGGATAGAAATCAATTACCAAAATCTCACGAGTTCATACATCAGAGCTTCTCCCTTGAACAAACCCAAGGAGACTAGCTCTCCATAACTAAACTAAAAGAGAAGAATTGAATTATATGAAAGAAGATAGAATGTAGAAGCTAAGAGGTACTCAAAACCTAAGGCTGGCTCCTCCTTATATAGCCCAAGGAACATGCTCCTCGAGATAGATAAGGTAAGAGGTAAAAGATAAAAAGGAAACAAGATAGAAAGCAAAAGATTTCGGCCCGCTTCGGATTCGGCATCACCGCGGTCGCGCCGCTCCCACCGCGCCCGCGCTATCACGATAGAACAAAATAACTCGTCTCGGCGGCCACCGCGGTCGCGTCGGCCAGGCCGCGGTCGCGGTATCTCGACAGGATCGTTGGTGTCACTTCGGAGGCTGTTTTGACCATCTTCCGCTTGGAATCTGACTTCGGTGTAAAACGATGAATTGAAGCCCTTGAAGTTAGCTTTCCAATGGCACCGGAATCAGCTCAATCCGACCACCGTATCTCAAGATATAGCATTCGCAAGCAAGTGGTGTCGCGCAGACAGCTCAAAACGCCTTAAAACTCTTGAATTTTGCATCCTTGTGTCTTCGGCCTAGATATTACAATTATGCACAAACTCTAACCTAAACACACTCAATATAGCCCTAAAATACAAGAGTTAACCTATACAAAATAGGCCGAATCAAATTCCCCCATACTTAGATCTTGCTCGTCCTCGAGTAAGCTCAAAACAAATACAACAAGTAAGCACATCTAAGATCTCAGGAAATACAAGGGAAGATAAAAACACTCAACTCACAACCCGAACCCAAAAATATAGAGAAATCATGAGCATAAAACAATGAAGCTCAAACAGACACCTCACAACATGATATAACACTCAAGCTCTAAAAAGATGAAAGAGCAACCTAGGATCTACCCAAATCTAACATGTAAGCCCCAAAGTCCCCAAGCAAGAATGATCCTAAAACACTCAAATTTTACCGCTCAATTCTGCTTAGGCGCCCTTTCGGGTTTTCACCTAACCACTCATTTCATTTTTCAAAAGGTGCGCTTACAAATACTCACAACTCTCATGAGCCTCATATTACCCCAGCCTAATGCTGGTCCGGGTTACCTGCTTATTACCTGAGCCGCCCTTTCAGGTTTTCGACTCATCACAGGATTTAATATGCCTTTTTTCAATATTTATGGCTTTTTCAATCTTTTTCTTTTTCCTTTATTATGCAAAAAGTATGGTGCAAGTGCTCCATAAAAAGAAGAAAATCAAAAATCTGAAGCAAATTCTAACTACGCTAACTAGGATAAGCGAATACGAGTACTCCTTCCCCCATACTTAAATCCTTCATTGTCCTCAATGAAGCAAAAAGAAAGGATAGAAGCAAGGAGAAAGGTATATCAGAAGACTCACAAACGATGAAGAGGGGTGGAATGGAAGAACTCTTCAAAGGGTGGTAGAAAGCATGGATGAAAACTTTGGAATACCGTTCTGCAGGCAAACCGCGGGCGCGTTGTGTAAGGCGCGGTCGCGGAATCATGGCAGAGAGCAAAAGTCATGGGTTGGCGAACCACCGCAGGCGCGGGTGATCAGGCCGCGGTCGCTGTACTCATGCAGGGACGAGTTCTTGACTTCGTCTCGAACAATGTGATGTGTGAACAACCGTCGTATCTTGGCTCGTCTCTTGAAAGATGAACAAATACTTGAACTCGAGCCGTGGAGAAGAGAACTCTCAGGGGAACAAAGCTCCCCCATACTTAGGCTTTCACACATAGCCAAAAGAATGGAATTACAAAGGTGGATGGAAAGAAATAAATAGAAGGTGGTGGAAAGGGATAGATGGAAAGATAGAAAGATGGAAAGATAGATGGATCGTAAAGATAAATGGAAGGTAGAAGATAGAATGGGACCAAGTAGTCCTCTTTTTTTTTCTTTTTTTTTCCGTTTTTTTTTTCTTTTTTTTCTTTTGTTTTCGAGACCAACTACATCACCACCGCGGGCTTGAGTTTTGAAGACTCTTGTATAGGTTAACTCTTGTATTTTAGGGCTATATTGAGTGTGTTTAGGTTAGAGTTTGTGCATAATTGTAATATCTAGGCCGAAGACACAAGGATGCAAGATTCAAGAGTTTTAAGGCGTATTGAGCTGTCTGCGCGACACCACTTGCTTGCGAAGGCTATATCTTGAGCAAGGAAGCCGGCACAAGGAAAAAAATCATCCAAAAATAAATAGAAAAGAAAAAAAAATTGACTCGGGCAAAGTCGTTGTTCCTCTTCTCAAGGACACAAGGAAGCCGGCACATGACAAGGAACTCTTCGAGACCTTCGCCAATTGTCGGGTAAATGTTCCTCTTCTTAATCTCATCCAAAGTGTCCCTCGTTTTGCTAAATTCATGAAAGAGCTATGCACCATAAGAAGAAAGAATAAGACTAGTCCTAAGATTGAAAAGGTAGCTCTAGTTGAAAAGACACAGGATAGCAAAATTGAGACTTGTAATTCCCTACTCAGAAAGCAACTACCTAAAAAATGCTCAGACCCAGGAAGATTCACCGTCCCTGTCACTATTGGAGAAACTAAAATTGAGCGTGCTATGCTAGATTTAGGTGCCTCCATTAATGTTCTCCCGGCTTGCATGTATGATAGGTTAGGCCTTGGTCCCTTAAAGGAATCTGATATTGTTACTGAATTGGCTGACCACTCTAATGTGCGCCCGAAAGGGTTAGTTGAGGATGTTCTAGTGCAGGTGCAGGGTTTGATTTTTCCTGCAGATTTTTATGTGATGGAGATAAGTGAAGGGCGGTACGACCCGGTTCTCCTACTTGGTCGTCCATTCATGAAAACCGCCAACACGGTCATTGACGTTGCCAATGGATCTCTTTCCATATCTCATGGTGGCAACACGGTCCGAATTGATGTTTATGAGGACCCGTATTGATCGTATCCACGTCGAGCCAACGACGTTAAACAAAAGCGCTGCTTGGGAGGCAACCCAAGGATTAGTTAGATTGTTTTTTCATTCCTAGCTTAGGATTTGCTTGTGTTTTTAGCTAACATGCAGGTACTAGGTCCGAAAGGACACGCCTGGTGTGAAACCACACCCGCGCCTCCTTGGCCGCGCCCGCGGTGGATCGTCAGCGCGCCCCGATGAACAGGTACTAGCCCGTGCTCGCGGCAACCATACTGCGTCTCGGTTTTAGCTCGTTTTTATGAAAAAAAAAGACAAAAAGATGACTTCTTGGTCACATTCTACCTCTATATTTTCCATCCATCCATATCCATTCTTTTCCATCTTCTATCTTTCCACCTTTCTATTTCTTCTTTTCATCCATCTTTGTATTTTCCATTTTTGGCTATGTGTAAAAGCCTAAGTATGGGGGAGCTTTGTTTCCCCGGGAGTTTTCTTTTCCACGGCTCGAGTTCAAGTATTGATCCATCTTCCGAGAAGACGAGCCAAGATACGAAGGTTTTCTATACATCACATTTTTCGAGACGAAGTCAAGACATTGTTCCTGCACGAGACCCGCGCCCGCGCTTCCTCAGCCGCGCCCGCGGTACCTCTCCGACGATGACTTTCCTCTCTGCATTAATTCCGCGCCCGCGCCACACCGGCCGCGCCCGCGGTTAGCCATCAGATCAGAAATACGACGCTTTCGATTCAACCACCTATGAAGAGTTCTTCCATTCCACCTCTCTTCATCAATTGTGAGTCTTCTGATATACCTTTCTCCTTGCTTCTATCCTTTCTCTTTGCTTCATTGAGGACAATGAAGGATTTAAGTATGGGGGAAGGAGTACTCGCATTCTCTTATCCTAGTTAGTATAGCTAGATATTTGCTTTTGCTTCAGATTTTTTATTTTCTTCTTTTCATGGAGCACTTGCACCATATTTTTTTTGCATAATAAAGAAAGAAAGAAAAGAAAAAGATAGAAAAAGCCATAAAAAATTGAGAAAAGGCATATAAATCCTGGGATGAGTCGAAAACCCGAATGGGCGGCTCAGGTAATAAGCAGGTAACCCGGACCAGCATTAGGCTGGGGTAATATGAGGTTTATGAGAGTTGTGAGTATTTGTGAGCACACCCTTTGAAAAATGAAAAGAGCGGTTAGGTGAAAACCCGAAAGGGCGCCTAAGCAGAATTGAGCGGTAAAATTCGAGTGTTTAGGATCATTCTTGCTTGGGGACTTTGGGGCTTACATGTTAGATTTGGGTAGATCCTAGGTTGCTCTCTTTCATGTTTTTAGAGCTTGAGTGCTATATTATGTTGTGAGGTGTGTGTTTGCGCTTCATTGTTTTATGCTCATGATTTATCTATATTTTTGGGTTCGGGTTGTGAGTTGAGTGTATTCATCTTCCCTTGTATTTCCTGAGATCTTATATGTGCTACCTTGTTATATTTGTTTTGAGCTTACTCGAGGACGAGCAAGATCTAAGTATGGGGGAATTTGATTCGCTCTACTTTGTATAGGATAACTCTTGTATTTTAGAGCTATATTGAGAGTGTTTAGGTTAGTTTTGAGCGTTATTGTAATATCAAAGACCGAAGACACAAGACATGAAGAATCAAGAGTAAAAGAGCTTAAAGACGAAGAATCGCCACTGCATGATTGCCGCGGACGCGTTGTCTATGACGCGGGCGCTGTGGCGTGGAGGAGCGAACCGACCAAGACCGTGAAGGCCGCGGACGCGTTGCCTATGGCGCGGTCGCGGTAGAAGTTGAACCGGGTTTGACCATTTGAAGGCCGCCGCGGGCGCGGTTCCGGTGCCGCGGTCGCGGTGGTAGCCGACCTTGGAGCGGACGAAATCTTGGCGTTTCTATCTTGTTTCCTTTCTTATCTTTCGGTTTCCTATCTTATTTAGTCCGAAAAGGTTGATCTTTGGGGCTATATAAGGGGAACCTCTTTCGGTTTCCTATCTTATTGACCCGAACCCGAACTCGACCCGAACCCGGAACGACCCGACCCGAACCCGCCCGACCCGACCCGATTGACAGGTATGGTACGCATCCAAGTAATGTTATGAATTCAGTATGATAATTAAGGGATTTACAGCCGGCAATTACTATGATGGATATAAAATTGAGGATTTGATAATTGAGAGAAATAAAAGATATAAAGTTGTTATTATCTATTTGAGTTGGAAAAAAAAATTAAGTGGGGCTAGACTCAATGTGGTGGCTCGAAAACGGTCAAAATTAAAGATTAGATAATTAAGAAAAATAGAACATATAAAATCTATACTACCTATAGTATAAAGCGAAGACAATCTCTTCACAAAAATTTGCGCCACGTGTCATTTCTATAATAAAATAATCAGTCGGGCCCTCCTTTATTTAAATTAGGTAGTTGGAATCTCCTATAATTTTATCCCGTAAAAATTGCTTTAAATTTACTAAAATTTATGAATTATTCTGAAAATTATGAATTATCACTTACCAAGAATTAGTTATAATCTTTTGATAAATATTACTATTATTTAATAAAATGTTGAATTTATCGTAAAGTAATTTTTGAGCAAATCCAACTTATTTATATTATGAGTTGGTTTACTATTGGTAAAAAACATTAATCACAATACGAAGATAAATATATATATGATCCTATAATTTTAACGTGATCATTGACATTACATATCTATATTAAATTGGATTTATAATCACATAACCCGTACATGGTACGGGGGTTAAACTAGTTGTTAATAAAGTGGGGCCAAAATCAACGTGGTGGTAAAAACGGTCGGTTTTTATAATATATCTTTATAAGTTAAGATGTTTGATAATATCTTTATACCCAATAATCTCTTAATAAAATTCAACCGATATCTCAATAATATTTTTTTATTGATTTAATCACAAATAATATCGAATAATTTTATTAAGATAGTATCTTAGTAAATCAAATAAGTAATTTAATCGGATTAATTGAAATAACATAAATAAAATTGAGGATAAAATAAAAAATATAAAGTTAAGGATTACATAATTAAGAAAAAATACAAAACGAAGCATTACAAAATAGTACACGGCAATACCAAAATCATCAGTTTAATTCCACGTATATGTATGCATCCAACTAATGTTATGAATTCAGTATGATAATTAAGGGATTTACAGCCGGAAATAATTATGATTAATATAAAATTGAGGATTGGATAATTAAGAGAAATAAAAGATATAAAGTTGTTATTATTTATTTGAGTTGGAAAAAAATAATCAAGCGGGGCCAGAATCAACGTGGTGGCTCGAAAACGGTCTGCTTTTATAATACATAACATATTGATGATTATTTTATTATCAAGTTTCCTTCTAATATTGAAAGCCCGCTTATATTTACCACTTGTAGATTTGGATTATATAAATTTGGGACTCAATTATTGTATTAATAGGTTTCATTCTAATATTAGAACCCCACTTATATTTAGCAATTGTAAACAACCCACATATAGTTTTTGGTCTTGTCTTTGTTTTGTTTTGTGCTTTGATTCATTTGGTTTTGTACTTTGTGTGTTGTTTTTTTTACTTGATGTTTTTCCCTTGGGTTTTTTAGACGTCCCCTTCTAGGTTAGTCAGGGGTGTCCTCATCCTGACTCCCCAGATTCTATAAGAGGAATTACACTATGGGCTACCTCTCAACTTGTAACTTATTTTCTTTCAGACCCCAAACTAAAATAGTGTTATATTAAACCCCCAACTTACCAATTTTGTTCTATTCGACACCTATTTTTTACATGGTATCGCGCGTGTGATATACACTGATATTGTGTGACTGAAAATAATGTTAAAACAATATTTTAATTAAATAATAATAACATTTTATTTATTTATATATTCTAATAATAAAATATATTATAATTTTAAAAATAAATTTTATGCATTCTTTAATTATACCAAAACGGTCAATTCAACAGGTATCGGATTTCAATCCATTCAAGTTCAGGTTAAAACGGGTTCGATTCATTTCGGGTTTGGGTTCAAATGTTCGGGTTTCAACCCAAAAACCTTCGGTCAGTTCAAGTTGGTTACCATGTTTGATCAAGTTTTGACAACTATACTAATCAATCATGTAAGTGGAACCCTAGATTTGTTCAATAAAACTAACTAAAGTTGAGTTGAATCTATTATTACGTGTTTCGTAGAACAAGTTAGGTAAACAATTATATATAAATTCATAAGATAGTAAAAAAAAAATAACAGCGTCACGTCATCACCACTTGGTGATGACATAACAGTAACGTGACGGTGATGTGGTACATGATGCGTGGCGAGGGTCTAATCGTGGCGATGACGTATAGGTGATCGACGCGGCAGTGATGTGGGTAGGCACTCTTCTTGACATATAAACTCGACTTAATCGATCCGAGATCGAATTTTGACTAGAGCCTGTATTTTAGTCGAGAATGTATAATTCAAGCCCGATAGACCCAAGTTCGAACGTATTAACCTATATATTTTTTTTATATAATTTCGATTATGAAATCTATTATTTTAATCAATTGTAGAATATCATTAAAGATTCTATTATCAAAGATATCAGAAATCACCTTTTCTATTGTACCTAGCAAGATTTGATATTGATTTATATTAGGAAAATAAATTAACCTATAAAAAATTGGATAAGATATTCACTTATAAATGTTAGTTACCATTGTTAAAATAAAATAATTACTTTATTCAGCAGTGATTAGGTGGCATAAATAGCATTTTTTCACTCAACGTTGATGAGGTGGCAAATTTTTTAACAAAACTTAGGTTCCGCTTTAGACTATACTAGCTAATGACCCGCACCTTGTACAGGATGTTATTTTATTTATTTATTAATTTATATATCACTTTACTATAACAATTATGGAAATTATCACATGTCTAGTTTTGTTTTAAAATATCGCATATCTTTTAGATTATAAAATAATATAATACTCGTATATCATCAAACATTCATATAAAAATATATTTTATTTTTATATTAACTCCTACACGTACATAAACATATAATTACATGATAGAGGAAGAATACTGCTCCCTCCGTTCAAAAATATTTGTCGTTTAAGCCTAATTCTCTTGTTCAATAATATTTGTCATTTAACATATTTTACGTCAACTTTTTCCGAAATTATCCTCATCGATTAAAAACAATTACATAATTATATACTAAATGGAAAAAGGTCTTCAAAAGATTGAAGATAGTTTAGGAAAATCATATACTTCCTCATTTTTGAGACAAACCCTAAAACGACAGATATTTTTGAACGGAGGTAGTATAAGATAAGATGCATTATTAAGTTTTATTAAAAAATTGCGCTTGTTGCATCAGCTCACTGGCTGAGCACTCATGTTAGTACCATGAGGTCTCGGGTTCGAGACTCCGGGGCGGCGGTTTGACATTTAAAGTTAATTGAATAAATTAACTTATATAAATAAATAAATAAATCTAAATACAAACTCAGATTAATATAGTATATTAAAAATATAGAGAACATTTCTTCAAATAAAAAATAAAACCAAATTATCTTGTACATATGATATTAAGTCGTGAAAAAATATTTAAATATAAGGTTTATATATATCAAATAAAAATATCAACGAAACATTATTTTCTAATTAAGAAATCTATCTTTTATCTACAACGTAATAAATGTATAATGTTGTAGATATATTTAGGATAATATATCATTTACAATTTTTTATAGAGATTTACAATATGATATGATAGTAAAAATATATTTAATACATTATTTTAATAAATAGAAGATGTACCACTAATGATATATTAACATGCTTTTACGTAAAGCATATATTAGCATGCTATATTTATTATACATTGAACGGCTATATATATATATATATTAGTTTATGTCAAAAGATTTATATGGACAAAAGAATTTATATATATATTTATATATACATAATATCCTCACAATGATATGTTAGCATGTTTTTACGTAATAAATAATATATATTAATGTTATATATGTATCAACATGTTTTTATAATGATATATTAACATGTTTTTACGTAATATATAATATATATTAATACTATAGGGTCCGGATCCGGTAGGAATGATTATTATGGTAGGAAATAGGAATGAATCATAGCCATTGGATGAGGAGATATCAAGTGCTCAAGAAAAAAGAGAGAAAAAAACGGCACGGGCATATTTTTCGGAAAACGGCACGGGCGTCCAGTCTTTGTGCAACTCTATGGCCAATTTGTGCAACCGTATTTGTGCAACTCTGGCCGATTTGTGCAACTCTATGGCCGATTTATGCAGCCATATTTGTTCAACTCTATTGCTTATTTGTGCAACTCTATGATCAATTTTGCATTCATGTCATATTTTATAGCAGTCGAAGTTCGTATAGTTTGTTTCGTTTTGCCAATTTGTGCAACTCTATTGCCAATTTGTTCAACTCTATTGTCAATTTGTTCATCAATATTTGTGCAACTCAATGGTCAAATTTGTGCAACTCAATAGTCAAATTTGTACAACTCAATGGTCAAGTTTGTGCAACTCTGTGATCAATTTGTTCATTCATATTTGTTCAACTCTATTGTCAATGTGTTGAATTCTATGATCAATTTGTTCATCAATATTTGTGCAACTCAATGGTAAAATTTGTGCAACTCAATGGTGAAGTTTGTGCAACTCAATGGTTAATTTGTTCATTCATATTTGTTCAACTCTATTGCCAATGTGTTGAATTCTATGGTCAATTTGTTCATCAATATTTGTGCAGCTCAATGGTCAAATTTGTGCAACTCAATGGTCACATTTGTGCAACTCAATGGTCAATTTATTCATTCATATTTGTTCAACTCTATTGCCAATGTGTTAAATTCTATGGTCAATTTGTTCATCAATATTTGTGCAACTCAATGATCAAATTTTTGCAACTCACTATGGAGAAGAGGACGAGTAACTACATTTATTTACCTCGGGAATCAAACTTCTATTTTTGAGCAAAGGAATCAAACTTCAGTTTGTCTACATATTTGTACCTTTACTTGAACTTCTTTATAACTTTGCCTGAGCTGTAGTCATGCACTCATTAATGTATGCAGGGCAACGTGGCCGGATTACTTTTGAGCATAAAAGAAAAGTAGCAACGTATGTGAAGATCCAAAAGGAATCACGCAGGCATCGTCCAGGAAGGTATACAAGCAGTTGTATTGTCCAGCTCTATTCTGCAGCTATCCACATAAACTGAATAAGACGATGAATTCAAGACAGGAAAAAGGAAAGAAAATGCTGCTAAATTGATCAAGACAACATGATTTTAAACAATAAGCAATGCAGAATAACACAAATTTAGCAAATCAGCACCACCACCACAAAAAAAAAACATGCTGAAAAAATTTGCAAGATACACGATCGGCAAGCATAAATAATAGGGCAAGGAAATGACAAAGATTTTAGAAAATCAGTGATAATTGATGCAACCATGGAAAAATGGAAGTATGCATAGAGAGATAAACGAAGTAGACAACAAGAGCCAAAAACCTCCAAAATCACAATTCAAATCCTTACCTCCGGCGATAATCAGCCGTGAAACGGCGGAGATCGTCGATCGAAGAAGACCGGAAGTTGTAGATACTGATTCGCCATCTAACTCCCCTAAGATGCGGAAGCATGGTCGCCAAGGAGTCAGACACCGATAAATTCGCCTCCGGCGGCGTATCAACCGCGGCAGCCCGTGACATTCTCAATTCAAAATCAATCAGGGAAGAAAAACCTCTTCAATTGGCAACGCAACAATTCAATTGAATAGATAGGGGATGCGCAAAAACAGAAGCATGAAAATTATGGCAAAGAGGATACAAAATCTGCAATCCCCGAGCTTCGATTGGAGGGAATAGGACTGGACGGATTCTGAGATCACTGATTTCACAAGCTCCTCATCCTCTGGCAACAGATCTTCGTTCTGATCAAGAGGGAGCGATCAATGGTGGTTCGGTGAATCGAGATCTGCGAGCAACAGATCGTCGGTGTCGGGTTCGGGATCCTCTAAGCACTCCCTAAGCAAGTAGTCGCGGAATCAGGGGGAGGATTGGGCGAGGCTCCACCACTCCGAGGAGAAGTCCTCCACGGCGACGTAGAATGCCATCGGAATGAACGCCTGAACGTTCGGATTCAGCGTCGATGAAGGCGGCGGAGGCGTTTGACGACGGAGAACGTCCATTGTCGAAGGATTGGGAATCTAAACGGCGAGATCTCAGCGGCGGAGGCGGTGGAAGAGGCGAGGTGGCGGAGGCGGTCGAAGAGGCGAGGGAATCTCACCAGCGACAGAGAGGTTGGATATGGCGAAGAGAAAACTGTCCGTGTTTGCAGAGTTGAATGGACGCTTTAGTCTGCTATTTTTTTGGGAAGAAATCCGGATATAATCAACGGTCTAAATTCATTCCTATTTCTCACTCTAAGACTCATTCTTAGATGAGTCTTTCTCAATACTATATATGTATATGCTTTTTTTTGGTTGAGTATATGTATATGTTTTTAGATAGATCTTATCAAACGGAGTATTAGTCTATGTAAAAAGATTGATATGGTACAGAAAGATAAACTTTCCAATTCAATAGTGGATAAAAAAACAATGGACCCGGCTCCCTGCTCCCTTTCTATGGCGATTAACCTTCGAACAAAACGAAACACTAGAACCAATCAATTTGCCCCTCTAAGCATACACTATCAAGGGGAGACTCAATCCTCTCTTTACTTTCTCTCTCCTCACCTCCTTTTGACACCTCACTCACCCTATATTTTACCCCACTCTTTCCTCTTCCTCTTCCTCTTCCTCTATTTCCACCCACAACAATGAGGATCATTTTCTTTCCTCTCTTCCAATTTTTTATACATATATCTTACCACATATTCATATTATCAATTTATGATTTATTCACTCCTTATGATTTAATTAATTAAGTAAGTAATTTAACATTCAATAAAATATATATATATATTACTTATGACAATATGAATTGATTACTACTAATAATTAAATCTTGATTAACATTAAGATAATACAAACAACAACATAAAATAAGATTTAAAATGAAAACATTAAGCATAAATAACAACATTATTGTCATAAGAATTTAATCACAATCCGATCCGAAATGTATGTAATATTGGGTTCTATTTATAGCCAAAAAAAGTTGTAGGAATTGTTTTTTTTTAAAATGTCATATTTTTAATATTATTGTTTGTAATTTAATAATGAGTAATTGTAATAAAAATAAATGATTATAGTTGATAGATGAAAAAGGTATGCAGTATTAGGTTCAATTTATAGACAAAAAAAATTGTAAGAATTATTCTTTTTATTTTTTGTGTTTTAAAATATATTTTTTAAGATATTTTTATTTGTAATTTGTTAATGTTAAATTGTAATGAAAATAAATGAATGTAGTTGATAGATGAGACACATGTCAAATTTTGATTGGGTGAATGGGGAGAGGAATGCACAAAAGCCAATGTGCACATTCCTCTCCCCATAGAGGAATCAAACCCATCCTCTCTTTCACCCCACTATCAAGAGGATCCTCTCTTTTAATAAAAAAACTAGTACAAACCCCGTACCATGTACGGGTAATGTAAATATAAAACCGAATTAACCGATTTGAGATCGAATTTTGATACGAATACGCTTTTAACTCGAGAACTTATAATCCAAATCCGATAGACCAAAGTCCGAACCTATTGACCTATATATGTACTTTTATTCATACAATTTTAATTCTAAAATAGTTTCTATTCAAATTTTCAAATATATATTATTAATGAATATACTATTAACACATGTGAATTTTTTTCACAATTCTTCAAGATTCAATAATGACAAAAATGTATACTAATTAATAAGAATTTTTTTTAAAGAATATAAAAGAAAATCACTTGAATTTCCTTATTCGTATAAGGATATATGATTGAGCAAGATATTAAGTATACATAAGGAAATTGGATAAGATATCAAGAAGATATATAAATTATTTTTTGAAAATCAATGCAAAAAATCAAATCATTATTATATTCAGGGTTGATGATGTGGCGCAAATTTTAACAAAGACTTGGATTCCGCTTTATGCTGTATTATTATAGTAGATGAATAAAATAAGGGAGAGGACAGGGTAATCCCCTGATTATAGTGTATGCTCTTAATCTTGATCCTTCTTCTCCAAATACTAAATAGAAAAACTTTCATCCAGATCTATGCCACTGCAGATCCGATTACAGTACCGAATTCTTGGATCGGCGTTAAAGTCGTCAGCCCTCGAAGGGCGACTCCAAAAAGAAAGAGTGCCAACAAATTGAGGAAGGACCAGGGCTTCTTCGATCGAAAGATGAAGAAAAGTGAAAGAAAGAGCCAAGATCCGTTTAAAAAGCAGGCTCTTTGTCAAAATAGCGTCCGATTGAAGCTTGGTCAAGGGTTTCATAACAAATTTTGGGATTTTTTGGGAGCAAGATTTTAGAGAGTTGGTAAGGGGAATTTCAGGCTCCCTTGCCGGGTGGAAGGGAAAGTGGTCGGCATGGGCTCCAACGTGGAGAAGGAGGCAACCGATGGTGGATCCCCTGAACAGTTACCCCCTGTTTGGATGGGGGGAATTGAAGTAATTAGGAAGGAAAGGAGGGGAAGGGATTGTAAAATTGGTGTTTGGCTAATTATGAAGGATAGAAAAGGAAAGGATTTGAAAGTAACACGTGGCGTCATGACGGGAAAGTTGATCCCGTCAAAATTGGGGGATTTGGACGGATTGCAGAAAGAAAATAAAAAATTATCCACTTAATTTCTCGGTTGCCTCCTCTTCCTTGTTTTTTTTACGTAACCACTTTTCTTTTTTTTTTGGCTGAATCTCTGTACGTACCTACTAACCACATCACAAGTTATTTTATTTTTTTTGTCCACACTTCCATCCATTGATTCACTTGATTTTTTGCTCAAAAAAAAATTCACTTGATTTTTTTTATCAAAAAATATCATATTTTTACTCTTTCCTAAAGGTGAATGGGTCTCCTCTATCAATCCTTAATTTCCTCTAACAATACCTAAATTATCAAATTATAACTAATAATAAAAATAAAAATAAAAATAAAAATAAAATGTATGGCTTCTTGGTGGTTACGTGATCAATGCACCCACATTGACTAAAAATTCTTTCTTATCCATATAATCTATTAAAATAAGTACATAAAAAATTGAAATATGGATTTGTTAGCAAAAATTACGATCAAAGGAAGAAACAATTTAATTGCTAAGGAAAATAATGAAGGGGTTAGATGAGCCTATATAAATGAACCATTATAGCTAGTTTTTTCTACAAACAAAGTATGCACTAAAAATCTAAGTAGTAATCGAGAGTTGGAGTTGGAGTTGCCTTTTTCCATAAGAAGGTTTGTTAAATTCTCTCATTTCAAGTTCACTTCGTTAATTAATTACAAACAAGCAGCTTAATACTTTTTTAAAATTTTCATTATTCATCTTATTACTTGCATATTGTTCATTTGTTCTTCCCGTTCTTTATTATTTTAGATGGATAACGAAGGAGATAATGAGAATTTCTCCTTATTTTTGGAAGATTGGGATCGACAACTTCAAATCGCTATGACTATGCTTAGATTTTGTGCTGTGTACAAGATTAGATTACTCGAGCTCAAATCCTTATTAAGTACAAAGAAAGGTGACGATGCTTTAGAACCTGAAACTAGGGAACAACGTGATCAAGAACGAACAAACTTGTTACGAGGACTTGAGTATGAAAGATATTGTAGAAGTGTTATTCGTATGACACCAATAGCTTTTCATAGATTATGTGACAAGCTTAGAGGCTACGGGTCACTTAAACCATCACGAGAAGCTTCTATTGAGGAACAAGTTGCTAAGTTTTTATTTATCTTATCCCACCAAGAAAGGAACCGTAATGTCTCTTTCTTTTTTCGTCGATCGGGGGAAACAACTAGTCGTCACTTTCATAACGTATTACACGCTATATTACTTTTGGGAAATGAATTGCTCGTACAACCCACTAGTGCTGAAGTCCCACACGAAATACTCAACGATTCCCGATTTTATCCCTATTTTGAGGTAATATTCCTTAAAATTAATATATGTTCATTTTTATTTATAAAACAAGGCATAGTAAATTAATTTAGCTCTAACTAATGTAGGATTGTGTTGGTGCAATTGATGGAACACATATCCGTGCTCATGTGCCTAAGAATATTGAACAAAGATTTCGGGGTAGGAAAGATATACCAACACAGAATGTATTGGCGGCATGCAGTTTTAATTTGATGTTTACGTATGTTTTGGCTGGATGGGAAGGTTCAGCAGGTGACTCAAAAATTATTAAAAATGCGTTGTCAAGAGAGGATAGCTTAAAAATTCCAAATGGTATGTCACTAAGTTTTATACACAATCACGAATTCAATATCACATTTGTTGATAATTGTTAATTTTTAGGTAAGTATTACTTGGTCGATGCGGGTTTCATGTTGAAACCGGGACTTATTACTCCATATAGAGGAGAGCGTTATCATTTAAAAGAGTACTCGGCACGAGGACCCGAGAAGCCTGAAGAGTTATTCAACCTTCGTCATTCTTCATTGCGTAATGCAATCGAAAGATCATTTGGGATATTGAAAAAGAGATTTCCGATTGTAGGAAGTTACAACGAGAAGACATATCCATTTGCAACACAATGCGATATTGTTCTTGCTTGTTGTATCTTACATAACTATCTAATGGCATTTGATCCTGATGAGGAACTCATTTCTGAAGTTGATCGGGAATTAAACAATCCCGAAATTATAAATCAAAACAACGGGGCGGACTCTTCTTGAACCGATGAAGATACTATACTAGAGAGTCAAATACGTGATAATATTGCCGCTAGGATGTGGAATGATTATGTGCGTAGATTATAAATTTAATTTAGGTTTCTTTTGCAAAAGAGTGTTATTTCTTTTATTTTATGGTAGAATAAATTTTAGTTATTTTTTCCAAAATAATCCAGTTTAGCCAAGTTGTAGTGCTTTCATTTAAAATGGCAGGGAGATCTAATTCCCTAAACACCTTATTTCTCCTGATCAAGGATTCAATAGCCAAACATCCACTTCTATATGCAAAAGCACTACAACTTGGCAGGGAGATAATATGGCAGGGAGATCTTATGGTTGTACCTGATCAAATAATATTGGACATGAATTTATTAGTTAAGACTCTAAGATTGCTCAATGATTATCAGTTATATACGATCTCTCAAATAGGTGCATTATGTATGTATTAAAACATCGGTTTTTCTATTGTGTGCCCTAAGGGCACACTCTAAGCATGCTAAATATAGAAACTAAAAACCTACAATGGAAATAGTGAACCCGTCACAAAAAAGTTTAAAAAAGCAAAAATTCCAGATTTATCAAATCTTTCCGTTAATAGTTGCTTATAGTGTGCCCTAAGGGCACATTATAGAAAAATCGTTAAAACATAACATAACCATTGAAAATTTGATGAAACCGAGTAGGTGTATGGAGAAAGGTTTGTTGTGTAGTAATATGTATGATGTGATAAGAACTCATTCCTCAAAAATTGAAAGTCCTGGCTTTTTATACTTACGGGAGTTAGGGGTGCTGGTTGAAGGCAAGCATCTTTATCAAATCCAAGCTTGGGGGCTAAAAGTTATCTTTAACCTCCTAAATGGTGTGTTCATGAAATTAATGCAAATCTGGAATCATAGCCCACGCTTTATGAAATATTCTTTGGAGAAATTAGAACTTCATAGAAATTTTATAGCTTATGGTTTGTCGTGGAACTATGCAATTGATAAGAACTTAATTTGGAGGATAGTTAAAATTGAATTTGCTACCTTTACCCTTTGTAACTGGGAAAATCATTGGTCAAATTGTGTATTGATTAAACCCGATAAAATAGTATATGTTTCACTTTCTGGTGTTATTCATGAACCGCTAACTATGTGTGTGATGGAACGTAAAATAGATCATGTGAACTGGACCTTAGAATATGATCCATCTGACCTATGTCACAAAACTCATCTTCAAAAATCTTGGAGTCTACCTCTTGTGAATATGATCAGGTACATGACTAGGAAGACTGCAAGACATAAAAGGACCAAGGGAACAAGAATCGTTGGAGGATCAAAATGGTGGAGAAGCCAAGTGACTTTGACATTGAACTTAAATTTATTCAAGAAGAACATAAAGTGGGAAAGTTTCTTGTATCAAATTCCTTGTGTTCAGAAACTGCGTTACCAAGTGCATAAAAAGAACAGTAATTGGATTGTAAGAGACATGGACTTTTATAACCATCAAGATGTAAAAAAGCTTGTAGGCTAGGTAGAAGCCTAAAATTGAAAACTCATAATATAGCAAATCAATGGTAAATTGTGTGCGGGGCAAAGTAATCTCGATCGAAAACTTAATATACTTGAACAAACAAAACTACTTAACTAGATATATGGGGATGCCAATAGATTGTGGACTCAACATCAATTACGAGAAGCAACTAGATAAAAAACAAAGATTCGTACCTACAAATTAATTTGGGGGAGACAACTATCATGCATACCAATTGCGACAAGCTAAGAACTCTAATTGATCAACTAAAAACGAACTTTGAGCAATGCGTAAATTTTAAACACCAAAAACCGATAATTGAAAACGGGAATTGTGGAGGACTAGGGGTAAAAAGAACCCCTAAGATAAAGTATAAGCATAAAGAATATGAAGATTAGCACATGGAATTGTAGAGGACTCGGTCGGAAATTTTTCTGGCCGGAAGTCGATTCGTTTTGTAAAATTGAGATAATTCAAATTTTAGCTCTAATGGATACAAAACAGATAAAATCATATCAGACCAAGTATGGAGACGCTCGGGATTTGATAATTTTGTATGGTCACCTGCAAACGGGAGAGTTGGGGGAATATGTGTATTATGGAAAGAACACCAACTAATAAATGAAACAATCGAATTGCTATTACAAGAGGATCGATTCATAATTTTGAAATATACGAACCTAATAACAAAGTATACCATAGCCATTTGTATGGTGTATGCACCACCCCGAGAAAACAAAAAAAAACCATATTTTGGGAAAAACTAACTCATATACTACAAAATATTCACCTTCCCCTTATTGCAATTGGAGACCTAAATGAAATTCAAGAACCAAACGATAAGAAAGGCGGAGTCTACCCAGAGCTCTCTAGATTCGTCCGGCTATCAAAGTTTAAAGATGATTGTGAGTTGAGTGATGTACCCACAATTGGAAATAAATTCACATGGAGGAAAAATAAGACAAAAACGGATAATATCTACGAAAAGCTTGATAGAACATTAGTAAGTGACTAGATAGTCCAATGGTTCCCAAATATTAAGGCAAAGCACTATGCTTTTACTACATCTAATCATTGCAAAATAGCTATTGAGCTATGTAACGACACTATCTACAAAGCCCAACCATTTAAATTTGAGAAAATGTGGATCCAAAGGAAAGACTTTTAAAATGTGGTTAAACAAGCTTGGAGAGTAGAATTTGAAGGATCAAACATGTTCCAACTAGTGAAAAAAACATACAGATGTTCAAGAACCATGCAAAGCAATGGAATAAACGGACTTTCGGAAATACTTTTGAACAATTTCGTAATATCGAGACCGACCTTCAACATCTCCAAGACCAAATTCAACATAACCCACAACCGGGAACAATACAGAAACAACTACGCTTAATAAAAAAGAAAGAGTGTATTCTGATTTTATCTGGCACCTAGCAAAAACGGTTGGTTTCAGAAATAAATGATATATGTGTACCAGAAAATGCTATAAAGGATCGACTTTATCGGGCACCTAGCAAAAACGGTTGGTTTTCCACGGCATCCGCCATAGAGCATTTAAAAAAAAACAAAGACTAATATAAACTGCAATAGTTGGATCTGGAAACTTGACACGTTGCCAAAGGTGAAGAATTTCCTACTGAAAATTGACAACAACGGACTACCAACAAAAAGTAGATTGTGTGAGCAACATGTGGCAGTTTCGGGTGGATGTGTTATGTGTGGCTGCACTCTCGAGGATTTTGGACACCTTTTTATAGAATGCAATCATACGTAAATGATAATTAGGCAAATAAACCCTAAAATCGAACAATGTATAAAAAACACAAACCATTGAAACAAAACACCTAGAGCAATCCTCAGAGAGATAAAACAACTCCTAGGAACAAAATAATTAAATGATCTAGTTATGAGTTGGTGGTGCATATGGCAAAAACAAAATAAACTTATATTCCAAAAGGAAACAAATGAATGTATCCCCGATGTGGCTGGTTATATAAGGATGCAAATGCAGGCGTTAGAGAGGGCCAAACAATGGGATGAGGTGGAGTCACACAAAGAATCGAGTCTAAATATTATGAGAAGGAAAAAGAGAAAATATGAACATTGGAAGAAGCCACCTTCAAGCGTCTATAAGCTAAATTTCGATGGTTCTAAGACAACGGACAACTTAACATCGACGGGAATAATAATAAGAGGTCCGAATGCAGAAGTGATAGATATGACAACAACAAGACATGGTCAAATCTCGATTGCTAAAATTGAAGCCCTTGCTTTGAGAGAAGGGATTAAAAGAGCAAAAGAATTAGGAATAAAAAACTTAGACATAGAAGGAGATAATTTGACCGTAATCAATGTTGTCAAGAAACTAGGTCAATGCCCATGGGAAACTGATATAATAATATCAGACATCATAATCTCCCTTAGGGAAATTGAGAATGTTAGAGTTTCATTTATTGGTAGGAATTGTAACGTTGTGGCCGAAAAAATTGTCAAACTGGGCCACAGATTATCAATCGATACCATACAGAGTCACTCAGAACTTCAAGTTCTCATCCTTAAGGATGCTCTAGGCCAACCTCCGTGAGGGGACAGCCTAATTCTTACCTTTTCAAAAAAAAAACTTTCCAATTCAATAGAGGATAAAAAATGTATTTATAATCTATTACTTTAATAAAAGGGATGATGTGGCGTAATATACATGAGAGCGGAATTTACTTTTGCTTTAATATATAGTAATAAATAAATAAATTAATTAATTAATTAATTATAGTAGATGTGTCCAAAACGGTCATGTGTTGGCTACGCACTCTTCTTGACAAAGACAATGTTCAAGGTTTTCTGGTGTGATACGGAGTTTGATAAAAAGACATCATATAAATAGTGAACACAAACCAAGCCATTGAATTAAAGTATATACAATGATTAAGATTATGTCAAAACAACATATAGAGTATTACCTTCAACCAAAAAAAACATATAGAGTATTACCGGAACTAAATAAAAAAAGTGCACTTTAAGTTGAAAGCTGGACTATTTCAATTCAATCTCATTGTGGAGAGTTTATTGTTTAATCATAATTTAGAATAATATAGTCTTATAGTATGGCATCATTAAGTTGGTTTTTTTGCCATGTAATTTAGGATACTATCGAGTCTTCGGCTACTTAGTCGATTCGGTTAAACTTCGAAGATAACATTTAGAGATTTCCGATTTGACTCTCATCAGTAACACCCTCGACAAAAATAATAATTAGGATACTAAGGAACAAATATGGCCTGTTGTTGTGTGCTGGATAAACGTGATTGCCTAGTTTGTGTGTGTATAAATATATATATATATATATATATATATAGAATTATATGTGTAATGGACGGTCAACCCCCCTTATGGTGAGAAGTAACCTCATCCATTGGTCTTACCTCCTTACCATATAATGAATGATCCATATTATTTTAAATTTGTTTATTTTTAAAAAGATCAAAAAAAATATATTTTATTATTTTTAAATTTATTTTTATTTTCAAAAAATAAAAAATATAAAAATTGAACTTATAATAAACAAAAAATGAACTAACAAACCGTTAAAATTGAACTTATTGTACAAAAAATTGAACTTGTAGTACACGTAAATTGAACTTTTAACATTTTAAAAACGAACTTTCGGTTTATAAAAATTGAACTACCACATTTAAGGGTAATAATCAATTTTTTTTGAAGAAAGATATTTTTATCTTTTTTTATTTTTTATATATGTATTACAATTGTTATTTTGTAGAAAAGATATTTTTGTATTAATAAAATTTTAAACTAAAATAATTTTATTTTTGTGAAAATTGACTTATATAAAAAATAAATTCGAAAGATATAAAAATTGAACTCATAGAACAAAAAACTTTACCTAATAGTAAAAAAATTTAACCCATATAACATTGAATATTGAACTCACTGTATTTATCAAACGAACTTTTAGTATATCACTTTGAACTTTTAGTGTATAAAATTGAATTGTCATATGCAAATGTTCTAACGGTATTTCCAGGAAAAAAAATATACATAATATCAAAACCTTTTTAAAAAAATATTTTCCTTAAAAAAAAAACTGGACCATCTATTATATGATAAAGAGGTTAGTCCAATGGATATGATTACTCCTTACCACTAGCTAGGAGTTGTCTTTACCATAAGACTAGTCTTCACGTACTTGAACCAAAATCTATAATATATATATATATTATATATATATTGTGTGCCCTAAGGGTAGACTATAAGGTACAAGTATTAGAAAGATTCGATAAATCTTTAATTTTGGAATTTTTTAGTATTTTTTGTGATGGATTCACTATTTCCTCTCTAGGGGTTTAATTTCTTTATTTAGTAAACTTATAAAGTGCTTTAGGGCACACAATAAAACGACCGGATATAATAATGGTTGTTGTTTGGATTTTAAGCATTTCTCTAATTTTCATTAATTATCATCAAACTATATATTTAAAGGAATATTGATATTATTATAATGTTACGTACATGGGTACATGTTACGTTTGCTGATTGGGTCGATCGTTATCGTTCATCCGAAAACCTTCCTTAACCAGGGTAAGTACGTGCTGATCTAGTCAGTTGATAAATTAGTCACTTTTATTAAAATACTAGGTGAAGGCCCCGTGCAACTTTTGCAACGTTGTGTTATTGTGTATTTCTTGGCCGAGAATTCTTGTTTGTTTTTCAGGTGGTTGTTTACATCATAAAGTAAAGCAAGATACGTGGTATTTTCATAATGGGAATTTGAAGGCTTAAATCAAAGTCTTACAATAGGGTATGCACAAGAGTAAGGAAAGGAAAGATGAGAACTAACAAGTCAAAAGGCCATTACAAAAAGAGCATAATTCAGCAGCAGAAGATTGTGAATCACGTCCAAATGGTTTCTCTGCAATGACCCTTGTGCATCCATTCGCCAAAGAAGCTTGAATAGGTTGGCAATCTGAAAGCAAGACATTTGGTGGGATTGACATGACAAGAAGTGGAGACGATTGGAAACTCCTTCACCCTGCAAAGGTGATTTCTTCACCCTCAAATAATATAAAAGAGAAGAAGTAGCAGGCAAGAAAATTCACATCAGGAAATTATAGTCCAATAGTTTGCGAATTACTACTGTTAACAAATTCGTAGTTTAACAAAGCAGATATAAGTAGAGCTTCATAAGACTACGATGTTGTTACCACTTTAAAACTAAACAAGAAAAAGTAGGTCATGTTGCTTGAGCTTCATGGCTAGCTCAGCAAAGTTGCCCTGAGAGTCATAGCAACCGGAACGGTAAAAACATATTTGAAGAAACTTCTCCATCTTAAGAGGATGTTCCACAAAACAGAAGGAAATAAGGAATTGACGGTCATCCAGATAACCAAGCAATATTGACAACAAAGAAGCATACTTTAAGATTTAAAGATCGGAAATAGTGCAAGGCAACTTAATCTGACCATAATGAGCAACTGGCATTGTGTAGGAGATACATGATGAGCCAACGATGAAGATCAATACGACGGCCATGGCGATAGCCATCTCCCCCCTCGTTAAAAAGAGATGATGAAACCAGTAAAGCTTGAGTATGAAAAATGGAATGCACATCGTCACACCAAAACCCAACAGAATAAACATACCGTACGCGTGTCTCATTTGACATCCATCAGTGAGGTAGGTCAATGATGTTCCACCAACAGCCCACTCCTCGACCGGTGCACCCAGATTTCCCACCTGCATTAGACAAGAGTTATGTAATTTGGCCAAAAAGGGAACGTAAGAGCTTAAAAAGGAATTACTGAAGTTTAAAAATAAACTTACTGATGAAATCAGCCCAGTTTTGCCAAATTGGAGTAGGGCAGCAGCAGCAAAACCTAGTGCATAGCAGTAAGTAGAATCAAAAATGATTGGCAGGCCGTACCTGCCCTCATATCTGTACAGAGAGAGGTGCAAATATTAATTCCTTTTTCAAAGTCATAATCGATAAGCTAGCCATGCATATTCTTTTGTGATATATTGGTAACTTGACCGGGAGAAAGGTTTCTGGACAGACGGGCAATCAACATGCGAATTAATTGAAGAGATTGTCAGAAATCTAAAGATGTTGAAGTGATAATAATTACCCAAAGAAGTGAGATTGTCCTTTAAAGTCTCTATTGTAAAGACCTCCACTTTTCGTCTTTTCCAGCTCAATCTCGACCAGTTGGATAAGCATCTTTTCAGTCTCGATCTTTGCAACCTAAAAAACACAAAGGATAGCATAAGAAAATTGATCTTTGCATGTTCAAAAGTTCAAAATAAGGACAAATCAAAGGAAGGATACAAATCTGAACATTTCCATGTGAGTCTCTTTCAAACGTCAGTTCATCCTGATTTGCTGAGGGCAAGAGGTCAAACAGTTCTAAGCGCGAGCTTCTTCTGCCCGACACCAGCTTCATCAACAACATCGTGAGCTAATATTTCATTCAATTCTGCAATAAGCAGCTGAACCTGAAGGAAACAAGAATGCAATTAATATTTTTCTATTCTATAAAAAAAAGCCAGGAAAATAATAATACACATATAGTACTTACCTCTGGAATGAAATCAATAAGCCCTTCTGGGATTAGTAAAACCCCGTAATTGTACCCCAGTACAAACCGCTTACAAAGTACATCCACAATGTGGTCTGTCACATTCTTTAAGGTTAGTTTCTCGGCAAAAACCTACAGATAAAATAGCAATTCAGTACGAATCCAAAGCTTGCACCGTGGAATGTACCTCTTATCAGCTTTAAAAGGCTATACTGTCTTCATATTCATCTTAAACTTACCCAAAACTTAAACTTATATACTGTCATCATATTGATCTTATCAGTTTTAAATGGCTACAGTACAAATTTACACTATGTAATGTACCTCTTCTCCAGTGAGAGGAATGTTTGGATGTGTTTGCATGGCAGACTCCAAAGTTATGAGTGAAGGTGCAAGTCCCATAGGCCTCACAACTGAAATGCATAATCGAGTAAAAGAATTGGCCTTGGCAGAAAGAAAGTCCAAATCATCCTATAACTGTTGTTGAACAAAATATGAGCAGGCCTGTTCACCACTTGAGGACATTCTATCTAGGATGGGCTACAGGAAATTCTTAATGGCTGATTTTGCTGGTCAATGATAAATTCATAAAATAATATTGAAAGTAGAACACAAATGCAAGTACAACACATAAGCCTAATGGCATAATAATCACAGTGATGGTACTTTCCAGTTGAACGAGCATCAATCATCACATTTCCAATCATCTCAGCATAAATCTGCATTCATGAGAAAACATAAGCAATTATCACATGGACACTACATGTGAACGGTGCAATGGCAGATATGAGAAACAAGTTATTTTCTTAGACAAACCTTGCATGCAGTATCAAAGCCAAAACTGATTGGAACTTCTTTGAATTTCAGATCAACATCAATGGTCTTGGAGCAACCAATGACACGTGTGTTCAAATTATTGCTCCTAATTCACACAGCAACTTAATAAATCTCTACACAATTCCACCAAGGCCACATGATGCTAAAAACTAACAATGTGGAAAAATGAATACTATGTTTTTCATCAGTGGCATCATGAATCGTTTAGCTAGCTCATACCTGAAGTCCTCAGAAGGAGACAGGCATTGGTATTGGAGTCATCTCCTCGAATAACAATTGACCATCCAAGTCAAGTTTAGTGACTGTCTCTTGAGCTTGCTTGAACTGACATCAGAACACATTTGACTGAATAAGGCAAACAAATTTAAGTCAGAGTGATAAAATTAAGACGAGTGAGGAAGGATTTTGCACCTGTTCTGGTGTCTCGATCTTGTCTCTCCCACTACGAATCATATCAAAACCGCCCTGAAACCAAATAACATATTTATAAGGTCACTTAGTACAGCAACCAATTTGGGTGATAAAACAATAATTTGATTAGATGATGCAGATAACAAGTGGCAGAATTTCTTGTAACTCAATCATATGAGTATACATGTCTTGCAAACCATCAATCATACAGAAAACAGTGGAAAGCTAAAATTGCAGAAAACAGTGGAAAGCTAAAGGTGCAAGCAAGAAGATATTAAGAACACAACACAAGAAAAAATAATTTGAAGATCTCACGTATGTAAACATATATTATTTTCAACTCCCTCCAGTCTATCAATAGCTGCCTTTATGTAATCAATTACTGGATCCCGCAAGATTAGCATTTGGACACACTAGTGAACAATCTAGTAAAATAGTATTTGCCCTTCATCGAAAATAAAACAACGTGAACGATAGGTGTAAGAACCTGCAAGGGTAGAGAAGGCTGATCATAAATTGATTAACAACTTCCTTGACGTACGACTGCCCCTAGATTGCGAGTTATGGCGCCTACAACTGCCCCTAGCCCCTGAGAGATCAGAAAAATCAGTAATTGAAATCATGAGAACCATCATAACAACGATAAGGGCCATAAAAAAGTTCGTAAAGGGGAACAAAAAATCTGAGCAATGTATCCTGGCATTAATATATTACCACATGCTTGAATACTTGCTGCAGCTGGGAATAAGGGTGATTGGCATGAGTCTTCACATAGTAATCTGTGAATCTATATCCAAACCGTTTGTCGAATTTCTTGAGGATCTTACGAAGACCGACAGCATTAACTTCAACGAAAAAGAGAAGCTTTAAAATGTCCTGCCCAACTGCTCTATAAGCCTCCCTTAGTTCACATATCTTGGCTATTGATGGTTCTAGATTTGGAGAACTATGCTTCTCTCCTAGTTTGGATAGCCTCCCTGCGAGTTCTCCTTGTTCCAGAAGAAAAATTACATTCGTTGCAATCTGAAACCAAGAAAGCAGGTACATTTTCAGTACATCAGAATAATGGAAATGAGATCGCAAACAAAAAAAGGTTTGCTTTTTAAGGAAAATTAAAGGTATGCACCTTCGTATCCATCATTTTTGAGAAGTCCTTGAGAACATGCCTTCGCTCTATAGTCCCATTTTCTATTGATTATAATGCTTGACTTTCTTCATCAGCTTATAGTTGATAGGGTAACTACAAAACACCAACACCAGTCCAGGATAACCATCTCATTTGTACTGAACAAGGGGGAATAAACTAATTCATGTAGGTCATGCACTCATGATGTAATCATAAAAGATCGGTAAAAATACATACTATTAGATAAGGAAGCTATGAAACATATTACAAATCTCACCAGCCAGATGGTGTTCTTCCTCATTTATCATTTTCAGTTCAGAAAACAATACAGCTAAAGCATGGATCATTTTTCCAACTCACAAAACGAAGTGCCAAGAAGAAGTAAAATGTGCAAATCGCCAAGATAAAAAGAAAGGAAGGGAAAAAGCAGCAAAAATTGGAGTCTGAATGTTAGGTTACTTTTGGTCTTGTATTTTGGCATCTTTGATGAACAGTCACATATGATTAGGCTATGAAGCAGAAACCAAATGGATAGCCAATGAAGGAACAACACTCGTTCAACTAATGGTAGAATATATGAGCAGCGGAAAAATGAGCACTTTACACATTGGCCAAAAGTTGCAGTCAGATAATGCACGTGAACAGCAGCCCAAGTGTAAGACCTAAGTCTCAAAATTTATCACATAGCCTAGATCAGGCCAGCACTTAAACAAGTCCTAAGCTCAACAAAAAGTGAAAATAAAAGCCTAGACAAAGATAATTCATCAAATGATAGCCTAGATGAGGCCAGCTCTTAAACAAGTCCTAAGCTCAACAAAAAGCGAAAATAAAAGCCTACAAAAAGTTATGTAAACTGCAAAATCAAGAAATCAGGAAGAGATGGCATATATGAAGAAGGAAGCTGTAAAAACGAGTCCAAAAGCATGAAACCTAAAGCGCAAGATGCACTCCCAATCAATACAGTAGAAATACCTTATAACAGCATCAAATCAAGACCCCAAGAGATGGAATTATTAATCAAAACAGTGAAAGAAACAGCTTGTGGTTGTGGCATCTAATGCCTTTCTACCTGTTATGGTGAGGGTGGAGGAAAGGAAACAAAGCAGGCAAGCAAACAAAAACTCTATCATGGATAAAGAAAGCTATCAGAATTGCCATTTCTGAATCCAAAAAAACCCCAATTCACCATTGGTCCTACCTGACATGTACAGATTTTACAGTACAGGTCCACAAGGAAAAAAAAGAACAACCAAAAACAGTTGAAATTCCAGTGCAAGAATGGAATGTTCACAATCCCCAGCAAATTTCACCAACGTTTTCAATCTGCTTCTTTGCGCTGCAGCTTTATTTGAGTGCAATCACAGAAATTACAACTCTTTATCACTTTTCAACCCCCACAGAAATTGATAAAGTTCTCAAAACCCCAGTTGAAATCCAGAAACTTTTCAAGCAATAAAGGCAAAAGCAAACTCAAATTTCCGCTTTTCATAAGCACTAACAATTATGCTGAACAAAAAAGGGGGAATTAATTACACCTAAATTAAAGGTTAATTTTTTAACCCGGCACAAAAAAACCCAAATCAATTTCTCACCTTAAACCCCTATCAAAGTCCACAATGTTTAGGGATTTAACTTTTGGAAAAAAAAATTGAATGGAGCAGCAAAAACTGACCAGCTAACCGCACAAAGAAGAACCCACTTAGGGTTACTGCCATTGATGATGACATTCCAACCACCTGTTTACCCTTTCCTTTTTTCCGGATTAATGGGCTCTCTCAACAACAATCTATGGGACACAAGATTCAAATCCCAAATAAACAGAAGTTAGAAAGTAGGGGCAAAAAGATCATAGTACGTGCAAGCAGAGACGAATGAAGAAGACTGAAATACGAACCACTCTGAATGAGCCCTAAGAGGTAATGCACAAAAGAAACCTGTCTGAGCGCATGAAAGTAAGGCAAGCTGCAGAGGGTTGAACGTTCATCTGACTGCATCGAAGATGGATCGGGTGGGTTTATTGACTCTATTTGCAATCATTCTCATTGACAAAACCATACAACTCTACACAATAGGAGTTGAAATGAAGCACTGATTCAGAATTAAGATAAACAAGTCCTAACAAACAAACAAACAGCAGGATAATGAATGTATGAAGGACTGTGAACTCCAAAAGCTAGAATCCTAAAAACAAGGTGGTTGTGCATCCAAGGTGCAAGAAGAAAATCAAACAGGTTATGTACTAAATACACAAGCAGGGTTAAAAACACAAGTTACCACCTACCTGGCAAATAAACCAATACATACTACAAGCATGACTTGAAGAGGAAATCAACTACATCTTATAGACAAATAACAACGCTAGTTCAAACACATGAGGAGCTAGCAGATAACGTATGTTATTTAGCATAAACAAAACTTAAAGTGAGCACCTAAATTTTCATCAACCAAGTCAACATGAACCTGTAACCCCCTTGAAAAAACATTTTGGACAAACTAATCTCAGATATTCCAGTTCTCCATGCTGTCCGCAATACTTTAATTAACATCCCTCCCGCGTAAAGTTAAATGCACCATGCTTCAGATGTGCTGAAATGTTACACTTCCAAGTTATGCATGCTTCCAATGTGGAGACAGTTGGTAAAAAAAAAAGGTTCCATGTGGTCAAGCAAACCCTTGCAGAAAAGATAGTAGTCATCATCAAGGAAAAGGATCCAAGAGCACAGAATCAGATATTAACAGCAGAGAATTGAAGTAAGAACTTCCTTCCAAATCTGATGGGAAACTTCTCAAACAGTTTTAACATTCTACCACCACATGATAATTAGAAACCTAATAAAAAATCCACCAGCAGAAAACAATGTTCAATACTCCAAAACAAAGATTCTAGAGAAAGAGGAAGAAATAGCCTCCTGGGTCCAGATTATGTTTGCAAGTGTTCGCATTCACTTAAGCGGCAATAAACACCCTATCAAAAGCATATCAGGGTGACCAAGAAAAAACTGAAAATCCACAAAGTAACACATGAAATAGGAAACTTCTGATATGTTTTTAGCCAGATAACAAATTGAAGAAAGAAAAGAGTTTCCATTGTCCACCCATTTGACAAGTTCCCAAATCCTCACAGAGAACACAATATTCTGAGTGGTTGAAACTTAGCCTATCAATAGGTGACCTTGCAACTGCTATTCCCTTTGGAGTTATAGCAGCCAAAAACCCCATCCTTTCTTTCCTGATGTGGTTTGTTTGGCTGAGGGTGGTGATCCTTTTTAGGCTTTTCAACAAATTCCAAAATGATATTGACCTATACCTCAAGCAAAAAGAGTATATCCTTTTGCTCTTTTTTGTGAGGTTTTCAAAAATCTTAACCTTAGACTTTTATTGGTTTCATATATGTGCCTGTTTCTCCTATTACTTGGCCACCAAGCACCCAACCAATAGTTGGTACAGTCTAAGTTACCCAAACTTCCTCCAATTACCTATGTTTAAAAGGTATACAGAGGCCATCTATTTCTCCTTTGTGTCAATCACCACCATAGGTGAGTAGGTGCTCTTTCATTCCTTCAAATATTTCTTATTTATATAACACATATTTCTTATTTAACTAACTTGTGTTTTTCAATTGGATAGGTTATGGTGATGATCATCCTGTTAACCCACTAGAGAAATGGGTAATAATAGTGATGATGATTTTATCAGGATTTGTGGCAGTGGTGAGTGCACACATGTTCACCAACCTAATGACCAAGTTTTTGAAGATGAAAAGAGAGGCTAGGAATCAAGATGGACAAGTGCAACAAGGAAGACAAATTGAACTGTTAGCAGGAGAACAAGTCCAAGTTCTAGGGGAAGGAGGACATGTCCAAGTTATAATAAAACTAGGAGAAGGTGGACATGTGGAAGTTCTAGAAGGAAGAGGATGATATTTTGCTTAACAACAACCAATTTTTTTTCCTCTTGTACAGGTTCTAAAGCAAACTCTTCACAACAAGTGAAAGCAAACTCCAAATGCCTACAACAATTCTTTTTTTGATCACCACTTTAGCTTCTTAGGAGTTTTTCTTACTCTTTAGATCATATGGGCCATATTCGGTGCTCTCCTTGTATGGAAAATTTTCTTGATGATCTGTTGACTGAGCCTTTGTAATGGGATTGCACTTTTCTTCAAAAAAATAAATAAAAATCCATTGCTTCACAAGATAATGGCAGAAGAAAACTCTAGGAATCTCACAAGTGTCCGAGACTTGGACACTTGTCACCTTGGACACTTGCCCTTGCAACACCTACAAAAGTCACCATAAAAGCTAAAGTTAGCAATAAAATATAGTATAACACTTTTCCTTCTTTCTTTTTTATTATAAAAATAGTAATACCAAACAAACATGATAGATTGAGGTCAGTGTCAAAAAAATCAGACAATCAGAGAAGCCCTTCCTTGACATTCATCACCAAATTCACCCAATTTATTTTCCCTCATTTCCCTCTTCTCTCTGCCCTCAAAAGTAGGGATTTCACAGCCATTGCAAAACTGTTCTTATTTTGGTTCAAAAGATCAAATTTTTAAACATAGACAGAATGGGTTCAAGTGGCAACACATTTCTTAATTTGTTACTAGTGTGTTTGTTGGTTTGCTTTGCAACAGCCTCTGTCACTTATAACAGTAAAGCCATAGTCGTTAGAGGGAAAAGAAGGATTCTTATTTCTGGGTCTATTCACTACCCCAGAACCCCCAGAAGTACTCAAGAGGTAATTCAGGTCTGATTTTTCTCACTTTCTGTGTAAAGGGCTTGGTTTTCTGAATGCATTTGTGCTGATTTTGGTTAAATTTGGTTGCTAAATTCAAATTTCGTTTCTGGGTCCTTCAAAACAATTGGTTTTTTCTTGATGACTGAAGATTTGTGATGAATGGTTATTCAGACTTATGTCTTCTGGAATGGGCATGAGCCCTCTCCTGGAAAGGTTTTTCTTCAATCCTGTTTTTTCATGATTTTGATGGTCATACCCGAGGTTGAGTTGAATTTGTTGTTTTATTTGACTATAATTTTGAAGGAAGATATGATTTGGTATTTTGGTTAAATTCATCAAGTTGGTTCAGCAAGCTGTACACCTACCCTGAAATAAAATGATTGAATGCAGAAAAGTGTAAGATTGATCAGCTTTATTTTTGTCTATCTTTTACTTAAAGCATTGGCCATTGGCAAACTTCTTCTCTTTGTTTGGATGATTCTCTTCTGCTGATCATTGCTTCTGTCTTCACATTTCAGCGGGTTTCCAGTTTGGTTAAAGTATGTTCCTGGAATTGAGTTCAGAACTGACAATGGACCCTTCAAGGTTGTGGTTGCTTTGTATCCTTTTTACCCATATTGGAGTAATTAATTTGTGTCTGTTGGTGGCCATTTATTGTCATTGTTCTTATTTTGAAACTGGCTTTTGTCATATTTTCCTCTAAAATCTTCATCATTTTTGTGGTTTTGGATTATTATGAGATGATTACTGATATAGTCCATCCTCCATTTTGTGTTGTATTGTACACCCTTGATCAAGAAAATGCAGGGATTCAAATCCAAAATCGTCGACCTAATGACGTCGCAGAAGTTGTTTGAGCTTCAAGGAGGCCCAATTATACTGTCACAAGTGAGTTGATTATTGTACTCTAAGCCTTGTTCATCTTCTCAGGAAACAGATTGATCATTTGTCTTGTTTCCCTTTTCCTAAAATCTTTTGTTCACCAATTCTTACATGATTTGTTGGTGGCAGATTGAGAATGAATTTGGACCCGTCGAATGGGGAATCGGCCCTCCCCGTAAAGCTTACACCAAATGGGCAGCTCAAATGGTTGTTGGTCTCAAAACTGGAGTCCTCTGGGTTATGTGTAAGCAAGAGGAACTTCTAAGCAAGAATAGCAGAACAATAGTTGTTTCTTCTGGTGGTAAGGTTTGCATCATCATTGCCATTCTTGGTTAAATTTTTAAATCTTGCTGAGATCTGAAGTTTCCCACATATGACATAATGACTAGGGTCTGGATTAGACAAAAAACATATGCAAACAAGTAAACAATATGGAGAGAAAAGAGCTGGTCTTGCTCCAAATGGTTGTTTTCATGTGAGTTTTTGTTATGATGATTGTTTGCACTAACATTATGAAAGATGGGTTCAATAAATGGCATCAAGTAAAGGAGAGTGAATTGTTTTTAGAAAGCTTGCGGAAGTTGGACAATTGTCATATGTAGGCAGAGCAACAGAGCAACAGAGAACAAGATCTAGACTTCAGTGTGCAGTATGCTAGTGTGATAACACAGGGCTCATTCGGTTATGAACTTCGGAAACAGAAACAGAAAGGAAACGTATGCAATCCATTTCGGTGTTGTGATACATCAACAAAAAAAAGATCATATCTTGGCGTGTGACGCCTCTATCTTGGTTGAGAAATGAGAACACAACGCGTCGCAAATGGAGAACCGAAGATCCCAAGAATGAATCTTTCCCATGTTCCTCATTCTGCCTTTTCACTGCCTTCAAGCCATTGGAAGAATTGACTAGCACATGAAGAATTAGTACTGTTTTATTCAGCAATGCACATTTCATCACCCTTTCTTTCTATTATAACATTAGGGTGTGATCCTCAATCCTCTTTTTCGCTTCCAACATGTTAGTATGAAACAATTCAGCAAAGTTTTGCCTGCTCATCTATTCAGGTAGAAATGAGATGCCTTACACAGCAAAGATCTCAGACAAAGTTCAGTCCCTTGCTCTTCCACTAGAAGCTTCATCTAGAATTGTGAGCTCTAGATCAAGCAACACACTCAGTAATTCTTCTGCCTCTGAACAAGTCAAAGAAGATGATCAACCTTATAATTGGAAGGAACAAAATCAAACACCTAGCAAGGTCAAAGGAGATGATCAACCTTATTACTCAAAGGGACAAAGCCCATTGGAGAATACACCTAGCAAACTCCAAAAACATGATCAACCTTATAGTTTGAAGAAACAAGGTCTGTTGGAATATGCACCTACCAAACTCAAAGAAGATGCTCAACCTTACAAGTTGAAGGCACAAAGTCCATTGGAGAAAGAAGCTAGCAAATCCAAAGATGACGATCAATGTCATAGCGCAAAGAAGCAAAACCCATTGGAGAAAACATCCAGCAAAGTAAGGGAAACTATAGCTGCCTTTGAAAGTAGTCGTCGAACACAGGTATATATCTCTGGTCAAGTCATGGATACATGCATAAATGATGCCTTTTCCCCCTTTTCCCTATGAAAAAATGAAGGTTACAATCAAATTTGTATTAACCAGGGAGTGATGACTACATCAAAAGCACAATCTGGCATAGAAATGTCAAATCCTCATCATAAAGAGGAAACTTCATACGAGCCAAAAGACGTTAACTCGAACTACAAGCCTAATGAAAAAGATCCATTGCATTATATATTTGAAAGTGAGGAGAGAGATCCCTCCCAAGAACTACAAAGGCCATCAAATTTGGAGCAAAAGAAAATTTCAGGAAGAAATCATGATTCATCTGACAGAAGACGTCGGTGTTCATGTCCTAACTTTCATGGTTGGATGTTCCTAGAAGAATCAATTTGTTCATGTATTGTGAGTGACAGTAGATTGGTTATAGATCTTCTTGGAGATTACAGTGTAAATCCAAGAACTTATTCTGGAAAGGTTAGTTGCACTTGTCTATCACTACCCACAAATTAAAAACAAAGATTTCATATTATTAAGTGTTAACACTTAAGACTCAACACAGACTGTAGTATGCAGATTTCAGTCTATTTTTGGAACCACTATTAAAGCTTGTCATATAAATGCTTTCAGCTTGTTGATAAGAGGGTCAGTAAGCAAAGACGACGAGCTTTCACACACAAATAAGAAACCAGACTCGGGTCCTGGCGCCTCCAAAGGACCGAATGGGCAGGTACTTGATAATTCCCTTTGTGATTTTCTTGTTCTTTTAGTGCATTGCATGAAAAATATTTCTCTGTTCTCTGATCAGCTCATGAAAATTGTCATCATGGTGGGATTTGGAATTGTCATCATGGTGGGTCCTGGCGCCTCCAAAGGACCGAATGGGCAGGTACTTGATAATTCCCTTTGTGATTTTCTTGTTCTTTTAGTGCATTGCATGAAAAATATTTCTCTGTTCTCTGATCAGCTCATGAAAATTGTCATCATGGTGGGATTTGGAATTCTTGTTCTCTTCACTAGGCAAAAAAAATCAAGGTATGATGATTTCTAGTAAGATGTGAAGTGCAGGAGAAAGTTTTCAGCTTTCTATAGATCAGTATGAGAACTGATTTTCTTACTATGAACTGTGTGATTTCAGATGATTTCACACTCCTTGCAAAAATCAATGAAATCATCGAGAGATGGGAACATCTGTAAACAAATTTTCAGCTTCTTGGTTATAATTTTACGACAAAAAAGCATATTTTACCCTTTGCTTCTTATGTAAATTTATAACTTCTGAGAGTTTGTTTCAGAACTCAATTTTCTGAGAATTGAATGCAATTTATTTCATTCTTTAATTTTGGAATAGTAGACAGGTTGCCATTTACAGACTATCTTCCTGTACTCCAAAATTTGCTATTCATTCATATCCTATATGAGATGATGCATTGGAGAATTTTATAATGGAAAATTTGGCCAAAAGAGAATCAGAATGTTTCTGCCTTTTCAACTTTATGCTAAGCATTAGTTTGAAATTTGTATCCAACTTTGAACTGGCAAAAATGCACTGGAAGATATAGATGCATTTCTCCGCCAGATAAATCCAACTATCAAGGCAACAGTGATGACAACAAAATACAAGCTCCAAGTAACAAGGTACAAAAGTTATCAAATACAAGGGTTAAGAAAGAAGTATTCTGAATTGTGGGGTCAGGCCAATTCTAAAGAACCTATAGCAAAATCTTTTTAGCTTACTAACGCTCTATCTGACCGATTTTTCACTGTTTCTCACGAGTGGCTTGAAATGTGGGCATATGATTTCTAGCTTCAAGAGATTCAGCAAGCACAGTATTTGAGAGTCTCTGATCATCAACAATGGCTTGGCTTCCGTACGTACTCAAAACATGGTGCGGTTGACTGAACACTTTCCAAACTGTACCTACGAACCAACTGGCTTTCCATTTAGCTTAGGGAAGGGATCTTGCTTACTTAAGACCACCACTTTACTCTTGTGGGCAAAATACCCTTTCATCAGGTTTTTGAAAATTAAGATTGCCACAATACATTCTACCTGCAAAGAAGAAAGGAGTAGTCACAAAATTCAGCATTTTGTAGCAAGTGAAATAATGGATAGAATATTTTTAAGAGGATCAATAAGTTACCTCATCAATGTCCATGTCAATCTCTAGCCATTTAAATGCCTTAACAATGACTTCTAATTTCACCTGGTGTGCTCTACTTGGATCCCTTTGCTTTTGTATGATATGTCTAGATAGAAAAATAAAAAATCCATTACAAGCCCTTCCAAAGAAAATCAATGAAAAATGCAATTAGTAGAACAGAGTACCCACATTTTCTTGATTAATCTTCGGTAAACCTGAAGCTCGAGTTTTTCGAGTACTAGGTAGACGCCGGACCTCAAGAACCTGAAGGCATTGTCAGGTCATCATTTATGTAATATTATTAACTACTTCAAAAGCATGAGCAGTCCTTTAAGGAAGTATATTGACTGATTATTCCTCAGGAGTCACATTTACCTGTCTTCATGTTCTTGGAGAGCACATCTTAAGAGTCGAAGATCACCCCTTCTGAGAGCTTCAATGATGTCTCTATACTGAAGGAATTAAAGCAAGAAATATTAAGGCAAGAAACATTAATGCAAGAAACATCAAGGCAAGAAAAAACATTTATATTCAAGAAACTAAAATCATATTCTCTTTAAATCCACAAGGAAAAAAATGAAAGAAGTAGAAAACAATCACATATCTCTTTCCTTGTGGAGGGATATTATTACATTTGATGGGAGGGAAAATTGGTGAGACACAAAATCCAAGACAGTCAATTAAAAAATCAAATATTCCTCTTATTTAGACTAAGAAATGCAAGGTTACAATGTGATATTAATTTGGCATACAAATTTCAGAAATCAAGTAGCTAAAGGGAAACCCTTCCTCTAGGATGTATATTAAAGATGGCTCTAACTTCTGTCTATCGAGGATCAAATGGACAATGGAGAGGATTCAAAATATAGCATATTGCAACAAGAATGATAAATTATAAATGATACATACCTCCATAAGATTATACTTCTCCAACAGTGAATCCTTTGGGAAGATGCCTATCGAAAGCTTCACAGGTATCAAATATTTCAGGATCATCCTATTGTTTTGAGCAACAGAAAGTGGGAAGAATAAGAGGATAATCATAAGTCCACAGTACGAGAGGAACACTCCACATGCTAAACAAAGATGTTCAACCACCTTCTCTTATCAAGAATCACTATAAGCAAATTTTCTCAAAAAACACTACACAAAACATCATGAAACAACATATAGATGCAGAAGAAGTTTGACAAGTAACTTAAAATATACCTTATATTTGTGTTATGCTGAGGGTTGCAATAAGTCAAAGCATATGACAGTTTTTGATCTGCCTGCGAGAATAGGGAGAGAAGGTTCATGTACCTAAGGTCCATAGATCTCATTCTAAAAGGCTACTCTTAATAACTATGTTACATACATATAGACATACAGATATATATAGGTACATATATTATGTATGTATATCTAACCACTTACAGCAGGAAAGTTTTCATTGAATACTTCCAGGCGACCAGTGTAGTACATGTAGGTAACCTGTAATGGCAAAAGATACAATGAACAGTAGTGTATCAATTTTTTTCCCCTCAGCCAGCTTATTCATCATTATACATTTAGCAAAGTTATCTACATAAAAGCGTTAAGGTCAGTCTGTACCTTATCTCTAGCAGGAAATTCTTCAAAATCAAAGATACGAGCTGTCTCAATACTTCTTATCACACTTCTACAGAGATTAACTGTGCCAAGCTGCATTTCAGAGAAGAAATATGTGATTTCTCTTTTCTCTTTCCATGGAAAAATTAAGCAGAATTCAATTTCCGAAATCAAGCAAGTCTCAACAGAAATCAATGATTCTTAGCCATCAATTTCTGTGGATTGTGGAAAGTCATAGTACTACATTTTCTCGGTGGTAATTGCAGTAAAAGTCAGATTCTAATCTATAACCATAGCAGAATTCACAGCGTTACATAGCATGGGAGATGATGAAAGAACCAATTATTCACACACGGGGAACTCTGCCAGCCATCCATGTCAAAGCATACCTTGAAGTATATTTTGAACAACTGACAGGTAACATATAGTGCTCCAACACGCTTTGCACCTTTCCCCTGTAATTTCATGTTTAAAAAGAAGATATTAGTAAAGGAAACAGCACATAACCCTCCAGCTGCAAGAGAAAGTTCTACCAACAAATGGTCAAATTATCAGAAATTTCATAAACAAATGAGGGAATTGAAAAGCAAATTTAAGCGAATAGACAAGCACCATCACTTCATCATTCATACAGAGCGTGCAGAAAGAAAACCTGAATACTGAAACACGAAATCTCCACCAACAAATTATCTAATATGCCATAATGTATGGAAATATGGAAGCTGAAGGCAAGTTGAAATCAGATTAGACCTATGCAGTTATTGTCTGCTTATTCTCATATACTATCTCCATTTTCACATTGTCTCCAAATGAAACAAGGCTCATAGCCATACAAAAAATACTCGATAGACCTAAGCGGGTACAGACATTCAGATGTTGCACATGACATATCCCACATTTGTACCTTTGACATATTCGGAAGGGGTCATAACTTATGTATCAGTTGACAATTGAAAACTGGCCACTCACAACTTATAAAGGATAAAAGGCAGGGATATAGGAACGTACAGCTAACACACCAAAAACCTTCATTAGGAAAGAACCAGCAGCCTTCAACTTCTCAGGTGTCTTCCCGCTGGATGCCAACTCTATATCAGCCTAACCAATATACACTTGCACTTGAGTAATAATTCAAGAAAGACATAAACCTCAAGCCTTGCCTAGATCAATGAAGCTCCATACCAGAATATACAGTCCCTAATAAAAAAGCTAAATGATGCTTTTACATACCCTTTCAGCAAGAACCCTAATCTCATAAGCAACCACATATAGTGCTTCAAGCGCCCAAGCGGATTCCCAATTCCTAAACTCCTGCAAAAAGGCACTGAATTTGGCATCGCCCAAGTTACAATCAAACTAAAGAAAATCCACACAGACGATCAAACACGAGGAGATCCAAGAGCAAATAGAAGCCAGAGCTTACTTGGACGATTTTTCGAAGGTGGTGTAAGCATCAAACAAGTTCCCCAATCTATAACTCTGCAGAGATCGAAGAAGAGGAGACAGAATCTCCGCAAACTGGGAGTAATCATCCGACCGATTGATCAGTCCACCGAAGTCCTGAGTTTCAACAAATTGAGAAAGCGAATTGAAAAAGGGTAAGTTAGATTATAAGAATCCAATTCAAAAAGAGTAAACCCTAATTTTTGGGGGGAGGAACGTGAACCTTGAAGACATTGAGGCCGTCGGCGACGGAGAGGAGGTAAGGGGTGTTGGCGGAGAGATTGAGGAGTCTGCTCAGAGATGCGCCGTTTTGGCACGAAACGGCGTCGTGGAAACGGAAGAGGTAGTCGGAGACTCTACGATGCGCCTCCCCCATGCTAATGTACGCCATTGAATGCAGATTTGAAAACGGAGAGCTTCAGCCTTCAGGTTCTGGTTCTGGTTCCGGTAAGGCAAATCCGCAGACAGGACGGGAATTGAAGTGATGAACGTTGATGTGCTACGACGTCGTATTGCTGTTTGTTGCCGCCTCTATTAATCCTAGTATATGGTTATCAAATATGAATAGATTATTTGCAAGGCTTTAGTACGAATATATTTACCAATTCTGAATATCATAGCCAAAGTTATCGAAACAATTTAAGGTTGAGTCGGTAGAATTTGAGTTTTCTGATTAGGATTGAATTCCGTGTTCGTTGGGGGTTAGGTTAAGTTTTGCTAACAAGTGAGCTGATTTTAAACGACTCAAGTTTGAGATGAACAGACTCGATTATACATATAAGCTCGACTATATTATATGTATTTGAAATGAAATCATATACGGAGTAGTTGTTAGTAGAGTCTCTTGTTTAATTTTTTGTTTTGTTTGCTTTTATAAATCATTTACCGAACAAATTGTTTGCAAATTTGTTTCATAACAAACTAAATGAGTATTCTCAATGTGAGTTTGAACTCGGAGGAGGCTTTAAATGAATCGAGATCAAACAGTATGTTTTTGAACAGGTATAAACATGCATATTTGTGATTAAAAGAGCGTTGACAATCCAAAGTAGGAGAAGGGCCGTGGGAGCTAGGGTTTCCTCGCCGATCTCGTGCGAGATTCACCGATCTTGATTCGTTTTGTCTTTCTTTGGTTTCCTTGGCAGGTGCAGGTCTTGGAGTAATCATGAGCGACGCAGCGGAGAAGGGGCGGAATTTGCATCTGACGAAGGATGAGTGTGAGATTGTGGAGGATGCATTGAATGAGGAGGGGACTGACGTTAATGCAGAATCTCTGACTCTTGTGGCGACTCTTCTAACAAGCAGACCATTCAATGTTTTTGCCCTAAAAACAACTATGAGAAGTGCATGGAAGGCAAAGTACGGTGTGGTTTTCCGTGAGATCAAAAGCAATCTCTTCGTTTTTCAATTTGCGGATGCCAGTGACAAGGAGAGAGTTCTCAGGGGTGGTCCGTGGGCATTTGATCGGGCGTTGCTGTTGTTGAAAGAACCGGGGCGTGAGCAGCCTTCGAAAATAGTTTTCACAAGGGCGGACTTCTGGGTCCGTTTCTATGACGTCCCGATTTTGTCGATGACTCCTGCTATGGCTCGACAACTAGGGAGTAAAGTTGGCGTAGTCAAGGAAGTGGATGAATCGGTGGAGGTCTGTGGGAAGTTCTTAAGGGTTAGGGTTTCAGTAGACATTACAAAACCGCTGAGAAGAGGAATCATGGTGCGTATGGGAGAAGGGAAGATTTGGATCGAATTAAAGTATGAACGGCTACCCAATTTCTGTTATTCTTGCGGGATGCTGGGGCATGTGGAGATGGATTGTGATAATGAAGAGGCAAAGGCTTACTCGAATGAATATGGAGATTGGATGAGGGCTTCGCCGTTAAAAATTGTGCCGGAAAGAAATGCGGCTGTGAGGGCTCGTGAAGCGGAAATTCTAGGTTTAAAAGGGGCAGCTAGGGGGCATGAGGGTGATCGTGACAGGGCTGTAGGGAATGGAGGAGCCCGTAAATCCTTGCTGGAACTGCTGGAGGAAAAGGAGGCGAGAGATGCAAGCGGAAGTGACAATGTGAATAAAGAGTTGAGTGCGGAGGGAGAAAGGGCTGTGATGCTGCTGCAAGAAGTGGGTTTGGGAAAAAACCAGCAGCAGGGAGACAGCTCAGGCGGGAGTACGGGGTCCTCACGTCTGCATGATTCCATGCAGGTCGTGGGGAAGGAAGTAGGAGGAGGTGTGGGGACCAGCTTGACTATTCAGGGGAATTGTGCTGAGAAGGGAGGGTCAAAGGAAAACAACCAAAGGAAAAAGAGAAAGGGGTGGAAGTCGCTTGCAAGAGAAGGGGGCAATAAAGGGCTTGTGGCTGTTGAGAGTCGGAAGCGGGTGAGGGAGGACGGAGATTTGGGTGAGGATGTGATGGTGATTGATTCTTTGGTTGATAGGGCGGAAGAGTTAGGAGGTCTGAGCTCACAGCAGGAAGAGAAGAAAAGGAAGACTGAAATCATGGAGATATCGGCGGGGAAGGATAACCTTCCCTGCCGGAAGCAATGAGTCTGATAAGCTACAACTGCCGGGGATTGGGGAAGGCCCGGGCAGTTGATCGCCTCGCTAATCTAGTGAGGAGGGAGGTCCCCAACGTACTCTTCTTGATGGAGACCAAGAAGGATAAGAAGAGTATGGATGGTATTAGGCGGAAAGTGGGCTTTAACTCTGGCTTCTATGTAGAGTGTGTGGGAACGTCGGGCGGGCTCGCTCTTTTGTGGGAAGAGGGCGTTTCGTTGTCGATTAAGTCCTACACTAGACACCATATTGATGCAAGAGTTGACTTGGGAGATGGGAGTGGTGAGTGGCGATTGACTTGCGTTTATGGGTGGCCACAACGTGATGAGAAGCGATTTACTTTTGAGTTATTGAAGGAGCTAAAGGAGGATGATAATGAACCTTGGCTGTGCATGGGGGATTTTAATCACGTCGTCAATTTGGATGATAAGATGGGGGGAGCCTTGGTTGATCTTAGTATGGTGTTGCAGTTTCGTGAGGCTTTGGAATGGTGTGGTTTGTCGGAGCTCCCCTACGTCGGCAATAAGTTTACATGGGACAACGGTAGGGAGGGGACGGAGTTTATCCAAGAGAGAATTGATTTGGCGTTTTACTCGGACCGGTGGAGGGATTGTTTCTCTCGGGCTAAGGTTACTCATCTTGACCGAGCAGGATCTGATCATGTGCCGATCCGGGTTACTTTGGAGGAAGAAGGAGAGGAGCCGAGTTGTAGGAGGGGTCGAAAACCGTTCCGTTTCGAAGCTATGTGGTTGGAGGATGATAGCTTCAAAGGAGTAGTCGAAAATGCTTGGCGAAATCCGGGGAGTCAGAGGGTGGATGGTAGTATCCTGGGGAAAATTGAGAGGTGTGGGGGTGACCTAAGAGATTGGGATAGGGTCCATTTCGGTAATGTCTTAAGAGAGTTGGCGGATGTTCGGGGCAGACTGCGAGTTATGGGGAAGAGAGGTGTGGCGGGAGGGGATATCAGGGAACGGAAGGAGTTGGAGAGAAGAGAGTTGGCCTTAATGAAAAAAGAGGAGATGTTGTGGTTCCAAAGGGCGAAGGCAAATGAAATGAAGTGGGGGGATAGGAACACAACTTACTTTCATCGTAAGGCTAATGGCAGACGTCGAAGAAACGCCGTCAGAAAATTGGTTGACGATGGCGGGCTGGTCTGGAGGACGCATGAGGGGAAGGCGAAGGTCGCTCTTGATTACTTCCAAGGCTTGTTCAGGTCGGGTACTAGAGGCGGATCAAGATCGGCTCCTCAAGGAATCGAGCCTCTCTTATCGGATGAGGATAACCGGGAGCTGCTTCGTCCCTTTATGCCGGAAGAGGTAAAAACCGCTCTCTTTTCCATTCATCCCACAAAATCCCCGGGTCCGGACGGTATGTCAGCACTTTTTTACCAAAAGTGTTGGGATATCGTTGGGGCCGATGTTACTTTTTTCGTCCTTTCAATACTTAACGGGGCTGATTTTCCTACGACTCTCAACTATACTTTTATTACCTTGATCCCGAAAGTTAACGAGCCGTGCAGGATGCAGGATCTTAGACCAATAAGCTTATGCAATGTTCTCTATAAAGTGGTGTCTAAGGTGCTTGTAAATAGGTTGAAGGTTTGTTTGGGGAAGTTGGTGTCTCAAAGTCAAAGCGCGTTTGTGCCAGGGAGGATGATTACAGACAACGTGCTGGCTGCATTTGAGCTGTTTCATTACATGAAATCTAAGAAACATGGGCGGAAGGGTTACCTTGCATTGAAGCTTGACATGGCGAAGGCGTACGATAGGGTTGAATGGTGTTATTTGGAGCTGATGATGAGGCAGTTGGGGTTCGATGCTCGGTGGATTGATTTGGTGATGGGCTGCGTGCGTTCGGTTTCCTATTCGGTGCTGATGGATGGGGTGCCTTCTATGGTAATATTCCCGGAGAGGGGTCTTCGTCAGGGAGATCCGCTGTCGCCTTACCTATTTCTCTTGTGCGCTGAGGGTCTCTCGGGCATGCTGCGTATGAGTGAGCAGCGTAACCTTATTCAGGGGATTGCGGTTGCTCGTAACGCTCCTCGTATTTCTCATTTATTCTTTGCGGATGACTGTGTGCTCTTTGCAAAAGCGACTTGTCAACAAAGCCAAGAAATTGTCAAAATTCTCCATGACTATGGAGCAATGTCGGGTCAACAAGTAAATTTTGCAAAGTCGGAGTTATCGTTTAGCAAGAATGTGGGAGATGGGTGCAGAGCTGATATTCAGCGTTGTTTGGGGATTCGTGAAGTGGAGAAACATGCGAAATATTTGGGTCTCCCAACTGTGGTGGGACGCTCCAAAAAGGCGATTTTTGGGCATATACGAGACCGAGTGTTAGCTAAAGTGGCGAGTTGGAAGGAAAACTGTCTGTCCAGAGCGGGGAAGGAGGTGTTGATTAAGGCAGTTGTTCAGGCTATCCCGACATATGCGATGGGCTGCTTTAAGTTTCCGACTGAGCTGTGTGATGAGATAGAGCAGATTATGTGTAAATTTTGGTGGGGAGATGGGTCTGGTAGGAGGAAGGTGCATTGGCTTAGTTGGAAACGGTTGTGTCTTTCTAAGGAGAGGGGCGGGATGGGGTTTCGGGATCTGGGTGCTTTTAACATTGCTCTTCTTGCGAGGCAAGGATGGCGATTACTTCAAGAACCAGATTCCTTGATTGCCAGATTGTTGAAAGCCAAGTATTTTCCTCGCTGCTCTTTCCTTGAGGCAAACTTGGGGTCAAATCCGAGCTTCACTTGGAGGAGTTTGTTGCATGGAAGGCAGGCTCTGGAGGGGGGTTTATACTGGCATGTTGGAAACGGCAACAACATCAGGGTGTGGCAGGATCGGTGGCTCCCACGTCCGTCGGGATTTAGACCGATTACGGCTAGAGGCGCGGCTGACGAGGGGGTTCGGGTGATCGATTTCATAGATTGGAGCAGGGGAATTTGGGATGAAGAAAAGTTAAGGGAAACGTTTCTGCAGGTCGATGTGGAGGAGATCCTCAAATTACGGCTAGTCTCACATGAGGTCAATGACGAGCTTGTGTGGCATTGGACAAAGAATGGGGTGTTTTCCACAAGATCTGCATATCATATGCTCATCCAACGCGAGCTGGAGCAGGAGACCGGTTGTAGCTCAGGGGGAAGGGATCTGTTCTGGAAGAAGGTGTGGAGTCTGAATGTCATTCCTAGGGTGAAGAATTTGGTGTGGCGTGCTTGCAGGGAGGCGCTTCCTACAAAAGCCAACTTGTGTAGGCGGCAGATAACGAATGATGATTGGTGTGAGTTGTGTGGTAGGCCTGAAACAGCCATTCATGCTCTATTTCAATGCAGAAACTCGCGCATTTTGTGGCAATTTTTCCCTGAGTTTCTGTCAAGTGGGGAGGCTGCGGAGTTGGTTCGAGGCTTCCTCGAGGGTGTCCTGGAGGGGAGGACGGCAGCTGAGGCAGGAAAGTGGGCGGTTATTCTATGGTTCGCTTGGAGATGGCGCAATAAATGCTTGTTCGAAGGTGCTGTCTTTGATGTTGCAGAGGTGGTTGAGCAGATCCATGGGATGGTTGCTGAGGGGGGAGATGGGGAGAAGAGTAACAGGGGGGCGGAAGTTGTTAATGGTTTGAGAAAGGGTTGGGTAAAGCCTGTGGAGGGGGTTTTGAAAGTAAATTGTGATGCGAGTATCGGAGACCTCTGTGGGGCGGGTTTCATTGTGCGAACTTCTATGGGCGAGGTCGTGCTACTGGGAAGTGCCCGCATCAGGCCTACTGGCGACCCGGAAGTGGCTGAAGCGGAGGCGTTGGAGTGGGCGTTATCTCAGTGTCTTGAACAGGGCATCACTCACATCGTGGCTGAATCCGATTCCCTCTCCCTCATTTCTAAGCTTCGACATCAGCACCAGTGGAGAGGGGACATTGGCGTCATGCTTGGACGAATCAGGAAGGTGGCCAGCGGCTTCGTGGAGTGTTCGTGGAGTCATACTCGTCGGTGTGGGAATCGACCGGCTCATTTTCTTGCGGCTTGTAGGCCCTCTATTTCTGTTGTTAGTTTTTCTTTGAATGATTTTAATGTGGAGTTAGCAAACCTCTGTTTGGATGATTCTGTTGCTTAATGAAATGTTGATCTTTGGTGCTCAAAAAAAAAAAAAAAAAAAAAAAAGTAGGACTCGACTAAATTGGATTATGATCCTAGTCACATTACCAAAATCATATTGATAAATCAACTGATCAATTTTACAATTCAATAAAATTCGAAAAACACAATGGTACATTGGGAACAACCGAACAAATTACTGTAATATTTCTTTTTTTCCGAGTTTATTTTATAAACATTCAAAGTTGGGCCCTGATTGCCTGATTGGGCAAACCAGGCAAACGGACTCACTCAACAGTCAACACAGTGTAGATTACCTCCAATAGTCAACACCCACGTCACCCCCTTCCCTTTCCATTTTCTTTTTAGTCCGTCAGAATTACACCGTCCTTCCACCGTCCGATCCATCCCTCCACCATCTGAGCCGTCCACCTCATCACCTCCCTCCCCCAATCCCCAAACCCGACCAGAAGATCCCATCTTCAACAACCTCCCCTGAAAATCCCACCCCCAATCCCATCCAATCCAACCCTAATCCCAAATTCCGACTTCCAATCCTCCAACTCGGCCTACAATGGCGGCCAATTCCCAACCAAACCCTACCACCCCCCTCCTCATCGATTCCCGCCCCTCGCCGACGAAATCCCCCTCCTCCTCCGCCAAAACAACCACCATCCTCATTCTCACCTCCATCTTCGCCTTCCTCCTCCTCTCGACCTCCCGCCCCCTCAAAACCCTCTCCCACCCCGTGGTCCTCCTCATCTCCTCCGACGGCTTCCGATTCGGCTACCAACACAAAGCCCCGACCCCCAACATCCACCGCCTCATCAACAACGGCACCTCGGCCGAGCTGGGACTGATCCCGGTCTTCCCAACCCTAACCTTCCCCAACCACTACTCCATCGTCACGGGCCTCTACCCCGCCCACCACGGCATCATCAACAACCACTTCCAAGACCCCGTCACCGGCGACTCCTTCTCCATGGCCAGCCACCAGCCCCACTGGTGGCTCGGTGAGCCCCTCTGGCAGACCATCGCCAACCACGGCCTCAAAGCCGCCACCTACTTCTGGCCTGGCTCCGAGGTCAAGAAAGGCAACTGGTCCTGTCCTGATGGGTTCTGTATGCATTACAATAGCTCGGTTCCGTTCGAGGATCGTGTCGATACGATTCTTGGTTACTTTGATTTGCCTGAGAGCGAGGTTCCTGTGTTTATGACCTTGTACTTTGAGGATCCTGATCACCAGGGCCATCAGGTTGGCCCCGATGATCCTCAGATTACGGAGGCCGTCGTTAGGATCGATTCGATGATCGGGAGGTTGATTGAGGGTTTGGAGAAGAGAGGTGTGTTTGATGATGTGAGTGTTATCATGGTTGGTGATCATGGGATGGTGGGTACTTGTGATAAGAAGCTGGTTTTCTTGGAGGATTTGGCTCCTTGGGTCCATGTTCCGCCGAGCTGGGTTCAGTCCTATACTCCATTGCTCGCTATTCGCCCGCCGAGTAACTACTCGTTGTCTGAGATCGTGGAGAAGATGAATACGGGGTTGGGTTCGGGTAAAGTGCCGAATGGGAGGAATCTTAGGGTGTATCTTAAAGATGATCTTCCTAGCAGGCTTCATTATGCAGCAAACGAGCGGATTCCGCCGATAATCGGGCTCCTTGACGAGGGGTTTAAGGTGGAGCAGAAGAACTCGGGTAGGAAAGAGTGTGGAGGTGCGCACGGGTACGATAACGAGTTCTTCTCGATGCGGACGATCTTTGTAGGCCATGGGCCTCAGTTTGCTAGTGGAAGAAAAGTGCCATCTTTTGAGAATGTGGAGATTTATAATGTGGTGACCTCCATTCTGAAGATACAAGGAGCTCCTAACAATGGGAGTGACTTGTTTCCTCAGTCGATTCTTCTGCCGAGTTCTTGAAGGCGAAATGTGTGCTTGTTGATCAGCATTTTCTGTATGTAATCTGCTGTGCTTGTTGCCTGCATATTGGACCTTGTATCAATGTTTCAAGGCCTTTTTGCCTTTCCATTTGAATCACGTGTAGATGGCAATTAGTTTTAGACAATCACAACCTAATAATGTTCATAGCTGGTTTGTATGGTTACTTAATGTGACTAGTGTGAGCTATGGAATTATGGTGGACAATTTGAGCTCTGGTGTTACTGTTACCCTTGTTTGAGACAGTTTCCCGCGATTGATTCAGATCAAATGGGCCCAAATGAGCCAATATATGAAATGGGCCGAACAAGCCCAGTCTTCTAAAATGCCAATAAAAAAGAACACTTCATATATAGTCATTGGTCATATGACTCATATCTCTAAGTTGGATAATTTTAGATTTATGCCACAAAATATTGCTTTAACCATAAAGTATTTAAACAGAAATTTCACACAATAGCCCTGTAATAGTGAAATCTATAATTAGATATGAGGTTTACTTAAAAATTTTGTGACATTTATCTCGTGCCAAAATAAGTTAAAGATGGATTGTTCTACACTTTAAATGTATCAATTATATAATTTTAATATTAGCCCTTAAAATAGAATTATATGTAAATATTAAAATACAGAACAATCCATCTTTATCATATTTTCCCCTTGACAAATAATCTAGATGAATATTTTGTTGTTTGTATCTTTCTTGAGCTTTTAGATTATGGCGAACATATATTATAGAGTAGACGTCTAGATTCCTCAACACCTTTTTTTTTTGTTAGTGGAGGAAGTTATGTCGTATATTATATCCTGTTTAGTTGTAAGTTTGTGATCGTCCGGGCCAGATTCTATATTGACCATTGAATGCTAGCTTTTTGAAAATAATGCACCTATATACAGTATGTGGTTGGATGCTTATATGATAACATTGTAAAATAGGTCATCATATCTCCCTTTATATGTTAAGGTCCATTTTGTTATGATTAAGGTATTTCCAACGGAAAGCAAGTACTATGAGCTAATGATGATTGATTAATCTCTAAGAAACTAATTACTAGAATTAAACTCGTATAGTTGGGATCTGTAACTCGATTACGTTGTGTCAATGTTCGTGTATTTCCTTCGTATGTTTAGGGTCCGATTCGTATATAGTTCTTAACTACATGCATTAGACAAAAGTGGAGTCCAAATGTATAAGTAATGCATTTCTTGATCCTCCAAATCTTGGCTTAGAAAAGCTCTTTATGGGACTAATTGGAGCGTGGTATACCAATTACATCTTAAACTTATCTTTGTATAAAGAAAAAAAAAGAAAGTGGTCTAGTCGTTACATAGCTTAAAAGACAGGGTGACAATGAACCATAATCATGAAGGTTGTAGCTTTAGGTGGAAAGGAGACCCATTTCCTCAACATAACATTAACATCTTCACAAGAGGACATACAATACAAGGAAAGCCAAACTATTACTTTCATTACTTTGTTTTTAAATAAACATAATTAGTGTTAAAGTTGTTGAAAGTTTTTTTTTTTTATGGGAAATAAACTTATATTACGTGGAAGCTAAATCGGTCTCCAATACATCATAAAACTCCAAACGAAAATAAAAATTACAACTAACGAAAAACGGGCATGCATGCCTCATCTACTTAGCCAATGAGCTGCTCCATTAGCCTTTCGCCTCACAAAACTCCAAGAGCATTGGAGTTAAGATCAGTTTTGATAGACAATTAACATATAAGAGAGAATTCATCAATTTTGATAATGGGACTATGTTAGGAGCTTGTTGTATTGCATAGTTAGTTAAGATCAGTTTTGATAGACAATTAACATAGGATGTGCCTGTTTGTGTACAAATAAAAAAAAATAGTATACTAATTTATACAATATATTATATCTAATTTATTCTCAACTTTCAACATGAAAATTTATTTTCACTTGTCATATAACACATCATAATTGCTTAAGGTTGGCCGAACAAGTGAGCTAATTAAGTACTTTCGCATTCTCTTTTTATAAAAATGATTCAACATCGATCTCAATGTTCTCCCTATGAAAAAACGAGGTAAAAAGTTGCATATTATGCTCTTTCCAAACCGATCCCAGGATGAAATGTCTGATACCCATATATTAGAAATGAACTTCAAAAAAAGTCTATTTATATTTCTTAAATGATTCTTATATGATTCATGATCCGTAAAATAATACCAAACGATCCCTTAATGTATACTAATGAATGAAAAAGCTTTCTTTTGTTTCAAAGTGTACTTGAAAAGCACTAGAATCATTCTCAAACTTCATACTACAGATTTTCCAGTACTAGAATGGCACTTGTAGACTTGGCATGAATCAGCCAATTGAAGGGTGATAAGTGGATACTTGCACTGATTGCTGCCAATCAATTAAAGAATTCCTTTGGTGAAAGGTTCGATTTAAAAAGATGTTCCTAGCAATAATGAGTTGCTAAAAAGCTCTTCCATAAGAAAATTTATCTTCATAAGGTAGCATTCATTTCTTAATCATTTCATAGTCATACATGTGAATGATGATAAGCAAATACATGAAGTGTATATATATTTGATTAATACTCTATCTGTTTCAAAATACATGACCATTTGGGCATTCCACATGTATTAAGAAAAAAATGGTATTCCTATATTACCCCTATCAAATATAGAGTTAATTATTTGTTTAAAGAAATATGAAAAAGTGTAATGATTATGATAAAGATAATTATTAGGGGTATAAATGGAAAGAGATGGAAAATAATATGAAATGGATAAGTATTATGAAACAAGAAAAAATAAGTATATGGTCATGTATTTTGAAACGAAGAGAGTAGTATCTTTTTACTAACTTATTAACTCACGACAAATAGTTAATGATAGTGGAGTATTAGTCTTCAAGAATTTAATGTATGCTTCCTCGTAGATTGTCGTAATTTGAGGCTCCGTTAGGACGTCTATCTAGCTTTTTAGCTACTTGTGAGTTTTTTTTGTAACTTTTCAGCTAGCGTTTTAAGAATCTACCCCTTCCTAAAGTGTGGATTTTGAGCTGAAAATGTTAAATAAACGCTCCAACTAGCTAGCTTAAAAAAATATGCCAAACGAAGTCTAAAATAGTGTCCACTATCTAGAAAAGCTAGCATTTCTACAACAATACTTTTAAGTTAAATTATCGTTATTCATGCAATCCACAAGTTATTATGCTTAGTTTTCCAATTGCAAATTAAAAGGATAAAAGAACATGGCCAGAGATCGACTTGTCACAAAAGCATATCGTTCTGATTAATCTGAATAGATGGTGATACAAAAGGTGGGGCTTGTAGAAGTTTCTTTTCTTTCTCCTATGCAAGAAGATGAATCCGAAAGAATTACGACAAATTTGTGTGGATCAGACATAATTTTTTTTTTGTGTGGATCAAACATAATTAACATAATTAGATAGGTCAAGAAATGACCCAAAAATGGTAGAGTAAGTAGAGCTTTCCCAACCCATAATACCAATGGTTAGATTTTTTTTTTTATTTATCATGTGAATGTGAAACCTACTTTTGACGTATAAACTTGAACTCGCGATATAAATTGACCAAAATGTATTTTTACTGTAGTAACATTATAATTTGAGTCATCTAATATATATATGCAAAGTTGAATGAACAAAATCGAGCCTATAAAAAATAGTATTGTTTGATATATTCTAATATTGGTATCGAACTAATACATCTTGTTTGATATTTTTGAGAATTTAATATCACATTATCAAGGAATCATTCTTTTTTTTTGATTGAGGGCACTGCCAATGAGAGTCGAGACTTCTGGGTACTATCACTAACGGTAACTTCTGGGTACTATCACTCTTTTTTTTTGGTCGAAAGGAACTCTATCGATCACTCTCATACTAACCTCAAATGACCTAGTTCGTTTATAAATGGATCAAACTTGCTCGACCGAAAAAAATGCATCAAACTTAAGCCTGATTAAGGGATGTAGACACAACACAATCATGAACAAGATTGAAGGGGAAAAATCAAGGAGACAACATATGGGCCCATCATATTGATGCTGGCAATGCAATCTTACAATAATAGAGACTAGAGACCCCTCTCTATATCCTTCACACACTTTGATTTGGACTATTCATTGTGTCCTCTTTATTAGCCCCTTCCCCAAATGAAACCTTAGGAAATCAACTCCAAATATGAATGCATATATCAATAATGGGGAGTCATGTTGGTCACTCCCTTGTACGTGTTTGGTGGGGAGAAAAGATTTCAACATAGGTCACTTTTTAGGCCGTGCATTGTCGACGGCACAATTATTACACTACTATGCCAGGGTTCAATCTTAATGAATTTCTATGGAACATCTCATTCTCAAGTAAGCTACATCAAGAAATCGATATCGATCAAACTATGAAGATCATACTTTGTTAACGTTAACATTACACTAGGATGCACTTACAAAAAACTATTGAATTATATATAAATATCCCTTAAAATCCGGTAGAACTACTCAATACACCATATTATTATTATCTTAGTAAGAATGAGTGAACCCTAAAAAATGATAAATTAAAATTATAAACAATATAAAATTACATCTAAGTCAGCTATCGTCTCCAAAGCAAGTCAGGAATGTATTTTCCATAAATCAAAGGCGAAAAAGAAGACCAATGAACAAAAAAAGCATTAGAGGCCAATTGAATTATACTGTACCCCATCCGTTTCAAAATACATGGTCTTTTAGAAAATTCATACATATTAAGGAACTTTCATACTCAGTATTACATAAATTACCCTTGTAAAAGTCATGCATGTTGTTTATCAAAAAGAAAAAGCATGATTGCATGTTCTACTTTTTCAATAATTGAGGTTATCATGAGGGATATATCCGGAAAGAAGAGGGAAAAAATATAAAATGGTCATGTATTTTAAAACAACCTAAATTGTCTAAAAGGCCATGTTTTTTGAAACGGAGGAAGTATTAAACTTGTAAATTAAATATTTTAAGCATGTACTAGAGACCTTGAATTATCATGGTTTTACCGGACGCAAATCCTCCGTCCCACTAGCACGTCCCCTTCCCGTGTCCCTCCATTCCTATTGGCTGAATTTATTTATTTCGGTAGAATTAAAGGAAAAATGTAGGGGGGTCCCATAGTTTCGACCAATAGAAACGGGGGACACGAGGAGGGGACGTGCTAGTGGGACGGAAGATTTGAATCCGGTTTTACCCAATTCATTCTAACAAGATATCACACCTTATAAAAGTAAAGTAACTCATCATAACACCTTATGCAAGTAAATCATTATTTCAACAACAAATATCAACTCTACGTACTGTAATTCAAATGAACCAATTAAGTTTTTGGCAAGGCCTTGAAGGTTGTGTAACATTAATACAGTATCAGATTTTCATGCAAATACCAATGATTAATACAATAATTAAGTAATTAGAGGGATTTTGGGCCAACAGATTGTTGTCCCCAAATGCAGAGTTCTGCCATATCTGATTTTTTTATTTTTTTTGTTTGCATGCACACAGAGCAGAGCTCCTTATTTTGTACGTTTACATGTAAATGTCAGAAAAGGATCAAATGAAATCAAATCTCCATAATCTTACCCTGGTCAGCTCTCTCTTCCTCCCTGATTGGGCTGATTCTGGAGAGAAGGGACATTCAATTGAGCAAAAAAAAAAAAAACTTTTAATTGAAAGAAGTAACAATTCAGGCATCAAATAAAATGTACATCTAAATAAATATTAATCATTTGTTAATATGATAGGAGAATCGACACTTAGGTTAGGTGTTGCGAGTTTTTTGTTATCCGAAAAAGTTAATGACTCGAAAATGGACGTAAGATAACTGAATTGACTATCAAAACTTGATGACCCAATTCCTTGAGCCACTATCGTTCACGAGACTGTTGAAGTCGAAGATTCACTTGATGGCCTAAGCCATTAAGCCCTCTAGTGACTATTATTCACTTGTTCGATGGCTTTGTACGAATTACCGTGCCATTTCAAGAGATCATTGAAGATTCAGATGAATCAAATCCTCAATAAACTCGACCAGAATTAACTCGTAGCTCAACATTTGATAAAGTCGAGTTTAGAGACAAATGGGTAACTAGAAAACGACACAAAGGCAAAATAATAAAGCTCGAATCGAACCCGACCCACCAAATGCCACCTTCAAGGACAGGCAACAATTGAAATCAAGGGTTTGTACATAAGAATACATGGGACCCTAGAGATTCATGAGCCCTACTAATGTGAATAGGGATACAATCCAGAGATGCACCAGCTCAATTTAATTGTCCCCTAACAGCATCAAAAGTTGAAGGCCTCGTTTGGCTTTTTACTAATCAAACAAGCCTAATGCCAAAAATAATCTCAAGAGGGTAAAACACTAAAATCCAATCAACTCATCAGAGTCTCATCAGTGAGGGCCTTCCCAAGCTGAAAAGCATCGGTTTTACCGGATCATGTCCACGTGCTTAGACCAACACACCCCCTTTCAGCCAAACACGCCCTTAATAAGAGTGAGAGGTCAATGTAGTAGGATCCAATGTGCAAGAATGCTTCACTTTCAACACACCCTCAATCAAGCCACTATTCAAATTCCCCACAAGAGTCTATAGGGTTAAACTTACACTCGTATGTACTCCGTGTATAAATGAAAACGACACAAACTAGGGGAAGCGTTAATCCTTAAAGATCTAGGAAACGAAAACGACAAGAACGAAAAGTACCATACTTTAATGGTGTACTCTTTAAGACCGATATATAATAGGTTTTTAACGTATGTTTTGAGGGTATAGGTTAACGATCAATATAAAACATAGGTTAAAGAAAGCGAGATTTTTATCTGTAAATTGAGTCTAGCATAGGAAATGTTTTACATGTTCATCTTATGTTCACTTGAAATTTCAAGCATGCATAGCAACACTTTTGGAGCATCTAGTCTAGTTACATAGAATGCCCCAAAAATGTCCAAATAGAATAATCATCACGAGAATCTTGTTTTAAAAAATTGCAATTAATAAATACATCTGAGATTGTGCCAAACTTTTCTTTTCCTTCTCCAATAGACCAATACCATACCACACACTAGTAGTCTTAAAGATCCCTTTTTTTTTTATCTCTCACTACAAAGATTTGCTTTCTTTTCTTTAGCTCACACCCACATCACCTTTGACAATAACTTTAAAAAAAAAACATATAGAGATATAGGTAGGGGTGTGAAATCTTATGCATAACCCCAAAAAACCAAAAGCAAAAAAATAACAAAACAAAACAAATACCCATTTGCCCAACTTGCTAATCTTACAAACCCTTGTTACAACTATAGTGTTTAATCAGCCTATTGGCTTCTCTTAACCCACTGAAGTAAGCACCATGTGTTGTTGAGTAATGAGTCCTGTGTGTTGCTTCACCAGCAAACAAGAGTTGAAGAGGATGAGAACAAGAAGAAGAAGAAGAGGAGGAAGAACAAGACTCATCACAACCATCATTGATTTCACTAGGCAATGGCACAGCCATTGTGTCCAAATCATCACCACTTGATCCAACAGCAACATAGCTGTATGAGCCCAAGAACAGAGGATCACTCCCCCATTTGGACTTCAAAATCCTCCTGAACTTGAACCCTGATGATGAACTTGACAACTCATCAACCCCATTGCAATATGAATGGCTTCCCAAGAAGCTCATGACGGTAGCCGAAACCCCATCGACAATCGCCTTGTCGTCAAGGGACTCGATCTCTAGCGCCTCTTCCCCAGCAAACCAAGACAGTAGCACACTTGAATTCTCATAGATTGGATACACCGAAGCCGTCCTCCTCATCCACCATGGAATCCTCTTGTGCTTAAACTCCGAGTCCGGCCTATGAAACACCATCTGCATAAAAGGAAACAACACTCGGGCCTCCTCTTGCTCAGAGCACACCTCTAGGAAAAGCTTGTTGACAACGCCAAACCCCAGCTTTTGTATTGCATCCCTCTTGAACTCAGGGAGTGGTGGGCTAAACAAGCATGCTGACCCTTCTCCTCCACAAACGGCCTCCTTCAACACACCAAGTGACATGGTCAGGATCACATGATCAGCTTCCAAAGCTGACCCATCACTGAAATGCAGCTTAACAGGCCTGAGCTTTTGCTCAAGCCACTCAACTCTCACCACCCTCTTGCCCAATTGGATCATTCCATCTGGCAAAACAGATGCCAATGACTCAACCACACTCATATACCCCCTTGGGATTGTGATCTCCTCCCCTGGACACATTGTGTACTCCCTCTCAGCATCATAGCTTAAACTAAACAGATCTCCTGCGCCTGTGTAAGTCCTCTGGATGTTCTCATGCATTGCAAAGATGGCTTCTCCAAGACCCCTATGGCTCCAATTCTTCCTCATCTCTTCCCCATTCTGGCCCCTTACTGACCCCAAATGACCCTCTAGACCCTGCCTTAAGAACCCACCTAGGCTCAACTCTTTGACACCCTTATCATCATCATCAGCACCATCCTGGGCAGTTTGCATGAGATTGTTGAAGAATGAGGAAATGGGTTCAACAAAAGTTGGATTTATGAGCAACCCACCTTCTGCAATGGTTGTGGGCGACAACATTCTCTCATTGCTGAACCCATTCATGCACTCCCATGGCTGCTGGTCTGGCTTCAAGGAGCTCATCTCTTGGGCAATCTTGTGGACTGGGCTCCCAATGATCCCATGGATCCAAGTTGCACCCATTTCAATCCTGTCTCCACAGAACTCTGAGGTGTTGATTCTTCCACCAATCCTTGCCCCACCTTCCACCACACAGAGGTCAAACAGATCCCTTGAGCCTTCTGTTGTGTAGAGCTTGTGGGCTGCTGTTATGCCTGCCATTCCTGCCCCTATTATCACCACTTTTGGCCTCTTAATCCCCATTTTTCCCCCTCTTCTGAGCTCTGGTTTTTTCCCCTTGTGCAATGAAAGAGTGAAGGAAGTTAAGTTTTTTGAGGGTGGGAAAAGAGAGAGAAGGGTTGGTGGGAGAATGAAAGAAGATTGTGTGGTGAGGAAGACTATGCTGATAAGGAACTTATAAGTGAGCTAGGGAAAAAAAAACAAGGAAGAAGCTAATTTATGTATTTCTTTAGCCTATCTCATTGGGAATATAATACACAGCTTGTAGTAGAGTTGAGAGTTGAGAGACCAAGTATTGTCAAGAAATAAGAGCACAATCTATTCAAAGTCAAGTAGTCAAGAGGAAAAGAAGAAGTTGGCAGTTTCAACAATTTGATTGGAGGGGATGATTATTAACCCTGTCTTATAGTCTTACTACTAATTAGTATTCAGTTGAGCACAATAGAATGCAGATAAGGGAACTAGCTGCTCCTTGTCATTAACTACAACTGATTCTATCCCAACTAACACACATAAATACACTTGCTTTTACAATAATTGGTATATATAGTTTTCCTTGATCAAGTAATTAAGCATGTAGTATGATCGATAACTACAGATATATATATGTCGGTAGACTTTTACCCTTTTTTACTGAACTTCTTTCCTAAAATCAGTATGCATGATCAGGCTAGTAGTCTAGTGTATGATTGTACATCTTTTGTGTGTCAATCACAACCATGAGTTTGCTTACAACGCCCCACCACCTGAAGATCAAATGCTGATATTTTAATTAGGATGAATTGAGTTGATGATCAAATCTTCAGTGAGAGCACAATAATTTAGATGGTTTTGGATGGTTATCTCAAGCCATTCACTTTGTAAATGTAGACAAGATAGAGCCTTTTGGATAAACGACTTTCGTATAGAGAGTAGTTATGAGCAAACTCGATTATGTGTTTTTAAGTAAGAGTTTTGACGGTTTGAAGATGTTGTTTCATGGTCCTTGGTTTAAGTCTTTGGTCATATCGGTTTTCTGGTCGGTTCGGGTTGGTTATCAAACTATACATAGTTTAATTTTTTGAGTAAACGAGTTGTTCTCGGTCTTGCTGTCTCATGAACAACCTAAACGGCTCGTGGGTTCGAGCTTGATAAACTTATAAACAAACCAAACTCGTCTATTACTAGCCAAGTCGAGCGGCTTGATTGTAGTCCTAATAATCTTGTTTTATAAGTGAGATCAAACACACTTGTTTCAATGATAAAACTAACACCGACACCTCAATTAATTGAAGAGTAGATGTTGAATGCATAGATCGTAATAAATGATCAAAAAGTTCAATTTATTGAGAGTCCTAAAGATCACCCATCAACTCTTAGTCTCTTACCAATGTATCGCATATGAATTAAAGATCAATTCAAATAATTTTCCTAGCCGTACCAAAATGAAAAGGACAGCCCAATTGTTAGTTCTTTTGAAGAAAAATGTCTTGGCAATAACCTAGATTGGGACTCAGCTCCTTTAAAGTTGTTTGTTTCAATTAAGAATTAGAGGAATTAATTTCTGACATTATTATCTCATATCTAACACAAGAAAGCTTCGACTTGACTTGAAAACAAATCTTGACCTTGTTTTATATGGACAGTGAATTAGTGATCGATCCTACTGTGTTATATATAGTGTCGGTCATACAGATTCATGTAACTTGTATGAATTAATTGGAAAACTAATCATGATCAAAACAATGACATTGGGTTAAAGTGGTAATTTTACTTGGTCTCTCTTGTGAAAATTGAATAATCATAATATATATTGGTAATTATGTATATGCCCAAGTAAATTAAACCCTTTTTTACGGTGACCCTTAAATAAAATTTACCTTCATGAAATGAACAAACTAACATTTTAAAGAACAAAGAAACAAAACGCCTAATCATTTGTTTGTTTGCTTTCCCATTTGACTTGTTATGTTTTTTTTGTACTCTGATGCAAGTTTGTGTAACAAGTTAACACGACAAACTGCGCTTAGATTATCTTCTGAGGGGTTAAAGTGGTAATTAATTAAAGTGGAGTGCTGATTATGGAAAGAAGTATGGGGAAAAGTCAAGAAGTCATAACCTTCCAAAACGAAACATTATTAGTTAGTGGGGATAAACTTACAAACATCATTCTACCAAAAAAAAAGGAAGAAAAAAGTTACAAACATCATGATTCATGAATTAATCTGGGTGTTGATCAACCATTCGTTCACGTAATTAATTAAGCTCAAGTAATTACGTAGTTAATTAGCTTGAGTCAAATCATCGCAATCTTATATGATTTCATGCGTATTTAATTATAGAGTAATGTTTCTTTTGATGTTTTCCTGTACTTGTTTGACAATATAGGGTAATTGATTAAGGTGAATAAGATGTAATTATGACATATTAATTATTCTCCCTCCCTCTGTTTCTATTTGGTCTTTTAGATTGGGATGTTTGTCTACTTTTATTTGATCTTTTATCTTTTTTGGTCAAGTAATTTCCAAAAATACCCTTAAGTAATTTGTTAATTGAAGTATTGGAAATGGTAAAACTCATAATACGTGTGGTGAATTAATTACATTAATTATAATTTCATAAGGATATTTTAATTAGTAAAGATCGAATTATCTTAATATTTACGTAAATTGTTAAAAAATTAAATAGAAGTAGACGGAGGGACATATAAATATTTCAACTATCTATGTTTGGTTATGCAATGTATTAAATGCGCAAGAGATATTTTGACAAAAACCTAAATTCAAATTATTATATATAACCATAAGTTAATCTACTTATATGTTCCACGCATGGAATGCATCCCTAAGTTTGAACTAGATTTCAACGAACTAATCATTAATTTTTGGGTTGTTTGAATAATTAAACTAGAAAGAAAAAGTGAAAAAAGGAAAAGTATTAATTCCATAGTCCACACCAAATTTGAGATTATGATTAGGAGAATCTTGAGGGCTTTTCAAACTAGTTTTTGATTGCAAGTTGATCAAGGATTATGATTAAAGCTTAATTGTAGGGCATGCATGAAAAGGACGGCATAACTACCACATTATGAGTGTATATTCTTCTTTGCTCTAGGTTTATATGACCCATCCAGGTTAATGGTATATTTGGTTGAAAAATGAGTGCTATATTTTATAAGGAGTTTCTAATATTAATTATGATTTGTGAACCTATGTCATAATTTTAATAAAATCCAAATAAAACTTAATACTAATACCAAATTTAATAAAACCAAGCTTGTAATTTGTAACATTTGTCTTTTAACTTAAATTTATGCTTTAGAATTTGCCCAGTCTAATTTAGGATTTAATATGAAAATAAATTTTCAAATCAATAAAAAAAGGACATAAATGAGAAATCCGATGCTTATAAATTGGACAAATAAAAAAATGATTTTTTTTGTATGAGTAATTGATCATAAATATTGTCTTCGGGCATCTAGTTCAGTGGGTAAGCCTCTCGGATAATATCCTCGTCAAGGTCAGTGTTTCAAATCCCTCAGACGAGAGTTTAGAACATGGGAGAGTCATTGCAAGAATGCTTTTCGGGGCTTGACAAAATTTTGCAGATCTGGTCCTTTAACCCTACACGATTTTGACAATGTTAATCTTCACATTCTTAGTGTATAATAATTCTGAAGGGTTGGCATAAGCGTATGGAAGCTCGTAAGGTATGTCATCTTACTATGCCAAGATTATCTTGATGTATACTTGCTATAAAATTAATATAGAGGATGTTAGGCATATGGTAAACAGATGTTTGGAATGTCAAGTCAGAATTTGTATGATGTTAGGTATCCAACTACTAATCTAATGTGTACATCAATGAGTTTTAATGTGAAGATTCAAAATTCTGATTTCTTTTGGTGACAGATTTCCGAGGATTCTGCCTATTGTAGTCAGTATTAATTCAAAATGCATAGCTTGCTTTGAGAATTGCATCATTCATGTACATGCTAAGGTAAAGATTGACTACATGACTCTGCTAAAAAAGATAACCTATTCTTGCATTGTAGATCATTCATTTCCCCTTACGCATCCTTTATGTTCTCTATACTTCCTCAATGCAACATCACAAATCAGATTCACTTTGATAACTTCCGGCAAACAATGAATACTCGCAATCAGCCAGCGTCTAGTAATTAATAGAAACGGAGGGGAAACACGATAGTTTGAAGATAGAATACAGGCAGTGGGTGTAACATACCCCTCCCATACGGGAACTGGGCTGTCAGGTCTGCAGCCCAATACACTCCAACCTGATACCCAAAGCACGAAGCTAAATGGGCAGGGTGTTGCCAAGGGTCCTCGAACCCATGACCTTTGGCATAACTTCCCACATGGGAGAGATATGTCAACCAAGTGTGCTGCAGCATACTTGGTTGACATATCTCTCCCATGTGGGAAGTTATGCCAAAGGTCATGGGTTCGAGGACCCTTGGCCATTGTAATATCCCTGCCCATTGTAATATAAATTTAATTATATCATTTTATTAAACATAAAAGTTTGGTATGAGTTGGACATTTTTGTCATATTTACAAAGTAGAGAGTCGTTTGTGCAATTTCTCAAAAATGGAGCAAACCCGATATGGGTTGTCTTCTGAATCCATGGGGAGATTTCAAATGCTCATATCTCACTCGTTTTTCAACGGAATTCGATTCCGTAAAATGTTATGGAAAGCCCAAGACCTGATCTATAAAACACCTCAATCAATTGGAAGGTTCAGGCCCCTATTCATGGTCGAAAATTCAGTAGACATTCCGGGTTAGGGCTAGAGTTCGAATGGAATTTCCAGCCAAACTCGAATGACTTGGAAATGGATAAGAGCGTCTCTTGGAGTCCTGGCTCACGTGGTACCGTAAGAAGTAAATGTATGGGTAGAATCGAGTTCAAAAGCCGAAGAATATTCGGATTGAATTGGATTTAAGGGGCGACGTTTGGACTCGTCGGCTTCGGTTGTATTCGACGATTCACGCTCGAATTGACAACTATAAAGGGGTACGAGGAGGGAATCAGAAGCCACATCTCAACACCATAATTTCCCCTCTCAAGAGTTCCTCTCAAAACGCTCTCGATTCCGTCCGAAATCGCCGGAGAAACCCGAGGAGTCCGGATTCCTCTGTTTTAGAGACGTCGCATTCGACAGCCTCGTTCTCCGCCGTCCGTCCACGAACAGCGACGCTGTTTCCACCAGTAGCTTCGCCTCTCGCCGCCGTATCCGGATCTGTGATCATCGCCTCGAACCGTTGTCGTAATCCTCTGTGCCACCGCCCGACTTTCGCCTCGCCGACCTCTGTTTCTTTCCTCTGATCGGTAAGGCACGGAAACGAATAGTTCATTCATGTTGATCGGTTGTTTTGCTTAAAAATGGAAACAGAGCACTAACTTACTTACAATATCAAATATGTTTCAAACTTTCAAGTATACATTAAAAATGGAATTATAGGGAGTAGGATCAAAATACGTGTATATAGATACATATATACAATAACCTTACGTGAGGATAGCAATATGTATGTATATAAATAAAAATGAGTTTTTAGGGAATTCCTAAAATATAGATTATGTTAATATGGTTATTGTAAGTTTGATCATATATTATAGAATTTTGTCTACTATAATATTTTATCATAAGGAGATGCTAGTATAAAGTATTTTGACCATATCTACTCATATAATCTATAATGTATAATATTTATTTGAGATAATTTAATGTAGAAACTTATTTTCAAATATTACATGAGTAGATTACTTTTTATACATCACTTGGATCGAAATTTACAATTAAAACACTCTATGACTCATATAGTATAATCTACAATATAATTGGTTATTTTATAAGAAAATATTAACATTATGTGGTACTTATAATATAAGTTTCCAATATTATGGATTTAAGTAATATAATTAAGGTTTTATCGAATTTACCATATTATTAATGTTTAGTTAGTATGTAACTACAAGATGATTTTAAGAGGTTGTTTTAAGAGGCTTTGTATCAAGATGATTTTAAGAGGTTGTTTTTATGAACCCATCAACTACCTATTTATACTCACTATTTTATGAAAAGTATAACTTGTACCTTAGAAGTAGTAACGATAAAACAAGATAATATAAGGTTATAAATATTAAAAAGGGTTATTACCGAATTAGGTCCACGAAGGAGATGGATCTTGGCGAATTCTTTCCCCAAAATAAATTACTAAAATTTATTTTGGAATGTTTCTTTCCGGTGCCAGTTTTGTTCGACGAAGGTACGAGGAGTCATCAGTGAGTCATACCTTCGATCGCTTAATTCGTCTTAACCGAACCCAAGGCAAGTGGAATGGTTCAATTTTACGCATATGATTTAAGAGCATGATTTACATTTGAATCATGAAGTTTTTGATTGTTGGGAACTAACTGTGTGTTAAAATGAACATAGGATTTATTTGTTAGATTTAACGACCGTCATTCCTAGTACTGCATAGGATACGCTAGTCGAATTAGGTCTCGATGTGTGTGTGGACGTAAGTGCCACGTTGGTTGGTAGTTGTGTGTAGATTTATTTAATTGTTAATCTCATCACCGGTGCGGAGGGAGTACTCCCTGGTGTAAGGTCATGACCATGGCCTCCTCAACCGCTGAGGGGTCGTTTAAGGATTTTATCCACTTTAAGGCGTAATGCCGCTCATATCCGCGATTAACGCACCTTAATAAGTCCAAGTGTAATCCTCTGTGTGGTTAATGAAGTAATCAAGATAAGCGCGTTGCGCAAGTTAACTCAACTTCATCTTCGTACTCAAGGAAGACAATTAATTAAACTATAAAGTCTTTGTGTGATAATACGTTCCCAACAATCTTGCATCGAAGTTTTAACGAGGGTATCACCTCTCGTGATTTCCTAACCTTTTCAAAGTCATTCTCGTTTTCTCGGGGGAGTGTGTAGTAGCTAGATCGTCGCCCGGCTTTCATTCGGAGTCCGACATCAGTTATTACTCATTCCCACTAATCGAACCACCTTCAAAAATCCATTTGTTTAGTCTGTCACAAGACTAACCGACCACCCTTTTTCCTTGCATGGTCGGCTGGTGTCCATCGAATTTCCGTCGCGGCACATCAGGTGGAGGACTCCTAATCAAAGACTAGACGAAGGAGGCGATGAGGGCTCTAGCTTCTTTCTAAAGACCTTTACTTTAATTCCGCACTTAAGTATCTCTGAACTTAGTTTTCGTATTGAGATTCTCGAGGTGTGAGATCCAATACAAGTTTTATTTCCGACTTCATATGTAATCGACGATTAAGACCTTTGTTATTTAATCATTTTAATTCCGCATTAAAGTTTTGTCATCTTCTGTGATAACTGTAAAGCCTAGGGTGACTTTGAGAGTTTTAACCGAGGTCACTGGCGGTAATATCCCTACAAAAAAAAGGGGGTGTTACAGTGGGTCTATTCTTCAGCTTGTTAGCAGTTTTATGCACTACTATATGTTTTAATTATTGGAATTTGTCTGACTCACTCTTTGCTTGCACTCGATATTCTGTTCAAATATGTGTTAATCAAAACTTAATATCTCTTCAGGCAAAGTATAATCCACTTCTTTGAATGCACACGTTTTTTTTTTTGCGTTGAGTCTTGTCACTGGATAGTCCAGGGGAACCATACACCAACTGAGTACCGATTATGCGATGTAATCTTATTGGTCGGTTCTTACAAACAACCCCATAGAGGTGTGTGACTGACCTCGACATTTTAAAGAAGATTCTCTTAACTAAGTCTCCTCAGACAATCACTGGCTTGTCATGGCTATTGATAAATATCCAGTTAGACAATCGGTTTAACAGTTTGGCCCCGGAATGTTACTTTTCTAGCTCAACCGATTTCAAAAGGCGACCTCCATCACAGATGAATTCTCCCATTTCATTCAATATTGTAATAAATTATGATTAGAGAGGAATCCAATAGCAATAAGATCATACACCAAAAGATATTTACAAAAAAATCATACCTAATTCTCTTCAATCCAATCAATAGTGAGAGTGACTATATCCTCCCAATTCACCACCTCATACTTTTTTTTACCTAGCCAAATATTATGTGTAAGCATTAAAAAAACAATAGGAGTATATACAAATACATTGCTTTAAAAATGTACATAAAGTTAAAGAAATCACCAAAAAAATGTATATCAAGTTAAAACTTTACCATCATAGGAATAGACCAATGAACAATCATCAGTTACAACTAATATATTTGTGTGATTTGCAATATGGGTGATCTTGGTCAAATTGGCAAGCATGATTCGATGAAGACAATCCTATGTATCTTTGTCTGCATTATCATCATATACAAATCAGCCTTCTGGTGCATACTCATTTTATTTTTCATGTCTGCTTAGACCTTTAAGAAAAAAAAATGTTTGAATGTAGAAATTCAAAGCCCTAAGTTTGAAACTTTACCAAATCACGAGTATTAATGAATAAACAAACAATCACAAAGCAAAAATGAAAAAGAATACCTTCATTGTTTGCATCCATTGTCCATTTTCCAAGTATCCTATATTGTTCCTGTAGGAAAATAATCTCTGCAAGGCAAAAATAAACGATCAATACGAACAACGAATGTAGGCCAAAGAATTTGATGTGTTACTGCAATGCGTCGTGGACGGATCCACTACCTTAGAAACAATACGCCCGGACACTGGTACTGATCCAAACGAGCGCTTGCCCCCCAAGGATTGAGCGTAGCTTCCCTCGAATCCGTTTACTCGGATAAGAAGGAGTGAGAACGAATGATCCAGAACAAGTGAGAAGAGAGGTACAGGATGAGTTTTGAGAAAGCAGAAAAGAAGACTCGGATGATCTGAGAAGAGACGATGATGGGATTAAATAGATCAAGTAACGCACATCATCCCACGATTCTCTCTCAACCACCCACAAGATCCTCTTCAGTTAAAACAAAGTGATAAGATCGTTTGACTAATTTAAATAAGTAGTCCCCAATTTTCGGAACTGAAAACAGCTTGAAAACGGAGATTTGCGGAAGAGCTATCGACAAACTAATCCGCAAATCTCGGAGGCCTAATTTAATGAAATAGTTGAAAAATCCCGTAAAAAGATACGCCCCAGAACCACACCGCGCACGAGCCGGCCGGCCGGACAGACGGCGGCGGCGGCGCGCACGCGAGGGAGCATTAATTCCTCTCTTGACTCACTAACCCATGATATACCAATGCACAATTTACAGTGGGTATGTTACCCATCTATATGTCGATGTGGGAATTAAGAGCTCAAAGCTCTTTTTGTCTCTTGGTCACGTGTACATGCAGATGTACTACATTACACACAGGAGCAATAAATGCTCCAACAGTTCCTCCTTCATTTCCTCGGTGCTCATCTTCTTAATCTCCTTTATCTTGGTTTGTGCTTCCCTGATTTTTCTTGGTCTCTTAAGACTTGATCTAAAGTTGTATTTCTTGATTTTTTTCTTCATGTATACCTACAAAAAAAACACCATTCCTTAAAAATTTATTGACAATAAGTAATAGATAAACATTAGAATAAACTTACTTATATTCAACTTCTTTCTCTTCATCTTTTCATTCTTCCTCTTCTCACGGTCCAATTTCTTCTCTAATAAAATTACACCCAACTGTGATACAACGGAAAAAAAAGGAGTGCGCCCTCCTTGATTTCTATTCCCATATTGTGGGGAAATGGAGAGAATTATAATCTTACACCACCCTCCACACTACTTAGAGGGTGCTAATGAGTTAATATCACCTCTTAGAAAATTTTCAAACCTCACAACTTCAGCAATGTTACAACAAATACACTTAAAAGCTAGGGCTCTAACTACTTCCCTTTCACTCCTCAATTTACTTAAAGCCCCAAGTAGGACTAAGCATCCCAAATAGATTTCACCCCCTGTTGTATAAGTGAGCAAAGTGTCTTTGCTTTGTCCGACCCGAGTAGAGTAATCATTACACTAATGCCATTTTTCCCCATCTCCATAAGCAAATCCGGTTACGTAGTAATTTGATTTTTCTATCACTCATTCATACTACTTTACGGTTTGTTGATCTCTTAGTGATTTATTCTCAAGATTTGATTGCATCTTCTAATATGCATGCCACTAGTTTAAATTTTAGTTTGTTGATTATTGCATGCCAAAACATGGCAACGTTCGAAATTGGACATTATGTCGAGGTCAAGGGGTTTGGTAAGGGGATTGGTTCTTCATTGTTTGGGGAAATCGAAGGTTATTTAAAGAGTGAATTTTACATAGTGAAGTTGTGGACTATTATCAATCCAGACGATTCGGGTGAGTATGACAATGAGTCAAAGGACGAAGCGTACTACCTTGATAAGCAGGACCAATACGAGATTGTACATCCTCATTTTATTCGTGATGTTGCCCAACGAGAATACGATCCCGATTTCAACATCGGTGATGTAGTTGATTAGGACGAGGTATGCACCGTGTGGAAGGGCACAATCATTGGAAAAATAATTCGCGATCATGATGAGATGATAAATTCGGAGGAACTATGCACCTACGAGATCCAGTTGGATGACTTGGACTGAATTGTGAATGACTTTTCTTACCGCATTCGCCCACATATCCCATGGTCTTAAGTGACGATGTGTTCTCTCGGAATCGTGCAATCCATAGTTTTAGGGGACTAAGTTCGCTTTCGTTTAAAATATGTTACCAAGTTTGATATTTTTTAGATTTTATGATTTATTTTGTTAAATTTTGCATTTTGAGTTTCCATTAAAATTTAATCAAGATTTAGGGTTTCATACATTATTTGTTTTTTTTTTTTGGGGGGGGGGGAGGTTTATGATTTCATATGCAATATTTGTTTCGAAAAAATTGAACTTGTCTTAAAATTGATCATTTGTGAAATTACATCGGACCCTAAAATCGGGAACCCCAAACAGCCAATTCTGAAACGGGGTCCATGTGGACCATGTCAAGCTCGCTTGCTATAGAGATGTGTCGGTAAATTAAACCGTTGTGCTGCCTTCCATCGTTCGTTATTCAGACGTTGAGAATCAGTCGTCCCTTTTGCCGTCTTCATACACCAACACCGCCCAATCTCTTTTATTTGACTCGGACAATCTACTCACTTTGTATATCTTTTACCAATTTTGTTGAAATATAAGGACTTTTTTAATGTTAATTACGAATTTTTAGCCTATGTCTTAATTTTAATAAAATCATAATAAAACCTAATATTAATACCAAATTCAATAAAACCAAGCTTAGAATTTGCAAATATTTCTCTGTTAACTTAAATTTATGTTTTAGAATTTGCCCATTTTAATTTAGGATTTAATATGAAAATAATTTTTCAAATCAATGAAAAAAGAGTATAACTGCGAGTCTACTTTATAAAATCTGATGTTTTAAATTGGACAAATAATAAGTGAATAATTCTTTTTTATGAGTGATTGATCCTAAATTTTGCCTTCGAACATCTGATTCGGTGGGTAAGTCCTTCGGATAATATCCTGATCGAGGTCAACGTTTCAAATCCATGAGAGTATGCCTTTTCTCTTAGATTTATCATCTCTTATGCCGACCCTAATATTTACCCGATCAAACAAATAATTATAATATTATCACCAACAATATTCTCTTAGCATAGCCTAGCTTGATTGCTACTTGTTGAATGTTGTATAATCATCTTTACCATGTGTGCTTTAGAGTCACCAAAATGCTTTTACTTTATGGGAAAACACTAATCCGATAATCCAACATAGCTAGCTACTCAATAGGTCTAAATGTCTAATCAATCTTTGCTTTCACCACCCCCCAAAATTCCTATCCTTTCACTTTGCTTCTTGTGGGCTTGTGGCTTTTCTCTTGAGACCCTATGAATTACACTACATATTTTGGACACTAATGCTGTAACCTGTAATGCATCATATCTCATGTGTCCAATAATTAGCATGTATAGTTTTGAACAAACTGTTAATCAGTTGCTTGGTTGTGCTCTTTATGGATAAGATGGATAAGTAAATAATGAAACAAAACCATGATACATAATTTCATTATCTGTACAATGCCTACAAGCATTTTCCACCTCATAAACCCTACAAAAAAAAAAAAAGTGACATGTCAATGTGAGCCAGACCAAAACCTGTACAAACCATTCTCACCAACGTCACCCTCCCTTGACGACGTCGTACTACCTCTCTTCCAAAACCTCCAGCTCTTCCCACTCCCGATCGGCCCGGACGACGAATGCCTCCGGAATGACCCTGATCTCGATCCCGATCCCGACTCCTTACACCCAAGCCCGTTTTCCGTCTCACAAAAAGCATCCGACACTGATAAAGCCTTCTCAACGTACCGATCCCGAGACAAGTTCTCGCTCCTTGGGGAGCTCCCGAGCTCATCTTTTGCGTCATCGCACTCGTTGCACACGAGCTTAAGAGCCTGCACGACCTCGCCCATGAAGGGCCGGTGGGACACCTCGGGCTGCACGCACATGGAAGCAATGGCACCCACCTTAGCCACATTGTCGAAGGAAATGTCGGGCCCTAGGCTCGGGTCGATGATCGACTTCAGGGCTTCTTTGGTCGTGAGATATGGTCGAGTCCATGCTACGAGGTTCTCTTGGCCCGGTGGTTGGGACATGTCTACGGGCTTTCGACCTGTTAGGAGCTCGAGAAGGACGACTCCGTAGCTATAGACGTCGCTTTTTACCAGAAGGTGCCCTGTCATAGCATACTCTGGAGCCACGTACCTACAAGTTTTAACTTCCATGTGAACAACTGAATATACTAGTTATAAGGCTACGTTGCTAAGTGATTTGGTGTGACTTAAGACTTAGGGTGCATTTGGTTGCCACATTTAATGTAAACCATGAGTTTAATGTAACGTTAATACTACTTTGTTACAGGAATAAAGAGTTACATACCCAAAAGTTCCCATGACACGAGTGGAAATGTGCTTGTTATCTTCATCCATTGCAGTTCTTGCCAAACCAAAGTCTGAGACTTTGGGTGTGAAGTCAGTCTCTAACAAGATGTTACTGGCCTTGAAATCCCGATGTATGACGCGAGGGCTCGAGTCCTCGTGTAAGTAAGCCAGGCCACGGGCTGAACCAAGAGCTATCTTCATCCGCGCAGGCCAATCAAGGGGCGAACTCTCCTTGTCGATTCCTGATCAAAAAATCGAAACGTCACCACAAATAGTACAATGCAACACGACATGACCCTTATAGGGAGGAAAAGGGACTCAGATTCGTACCATGTAGATGAGACTCAACACTTCCATTATGAATGAGCTCATAAACTAGGCATCGAGCGTGCTCCTCGACGCATATACCAATCAACTTGACCAAGTTCCTATGGTGAAGCCGGCTCAGCATCTCGATTTCAGCCAAGAACTCGCGGCCACCTTGCTGATCCTCTCTCTTGAGAACTTTTACCGCTACCTCAGTCCCATCTTCAAGAACACCACTGTAAACACGGCCAAATCCACCCTCGCCGAGTACTCTTGACGTGTCAAAGTTATCAGTGGCCTTCTCAATCTCACTAGCACTGAAGGTCTTAGCTGATCCAGTGTATGCAGCGACACTAGACTCAAATGATAGCGAAAAACTCGGGCGACTTCCGATTGATTGTCCTGTTGGGCCTACATATGTAGAATTGTATATAACATAACATGTAATGATGAAAGTTTTTATATTATCAAGCAACAAATTGCATTGTATTCACTCTCTGTTCTTACCAGTTGACCTTGCAACAGAAGATGGATAAACATTTGGTGCATCTGATGATTGGCTAACATGTCTTCTATGTCTGAACAACAAGATCCAGCCAAGTAAAAGGAACAGAAGAACAGCTCCAACAGCTGAGAAAACTATAATAGCAATGAGACTACCACTAAGTCTGCGTTTGCGTCCTTTCCTTGTTACGTCGACTCCCAAAGGTTGGGATTCTCTACCATTATTATTACCTCTTCCATGAATAGCAGCATTAGGAGGCGTCGGAGGAGGAGCAGGAAGACCTACAATGTCACAGAGCTTCAAAAATTAACAATATTGCCAATTAGACTTACGTTTGGGCCTATCCACACGTCTAATATTGGTCTACTGAGATTGCAACATAGTTTACCTGGATATTTCACATAGAGAACTTCGTAGTCGCCGAACAAGGATTTGCTTATAGCAACTTGCTTGTTCCAGAACCTCTCATAGATCAAAAACGCTGTAAGGTTGTCAAACTTATCGCCCAATGGTACTAAATCGATCAGGAGGAGCGTCTTCTCAGGCTCCTCACTCGCTGCATTTGCTCCCATGATACGGACTTGGCTTTGCTTCATGAAAATGCCCGTTGCAATTTCCCGGGCCAGCTCCGGAACCAAAGGGAAAAAGGTGTACAAAGCGACACCGATCCGTAGCTCAACTTTCATTGGGAGAACACAGCCACAAGGTGATCCTGGAATCGTGTTTGTGTATGGCTCCAAGCATGTATATGATAAGCAATCTAGAAAGAAACACATTGAACAACGTCAAGTTTTAACAAAAATACAACACAACATATGGAGTGAAAGATCTGAAGATCAAGGAGACTAATACCGCGGTTAGGAGGTGGAGGTGGTAGTGCTAGTAGAGGAGGCGCAAGCTCGAGGTTCGGCTCCGTTGTCGGAGGCCCAGAAGGAGCTTGTGAAAGGGAAAACGCGGCATAAACAGATTAGAATGTGCTTTCACCATTGTATGAAAAACATGAACCATGAACAAGAAGAGTTGCACTTACCTATAAAGCCGCGAGACGAATCGGGTATGGCTGGCATTGGAACAGGGCTGTTGTAACTTTGTGTTGAAGGAGATTGGGAAGGAGCCATGCCTGCTGAAGATTATGCAATGACAAGATCATTACAAGTCCAAAGTACACTATGGCTCAATATTAAGTTCCTTATCAAGGAAAGATCTTACCTTGTTGCTTTGGAGATGGTGATTGTACAATGTATGGAGTTTCAGGAGCAGAAGGCAAAGGAGAAAATGAAGGGGTATGAGCTGGTTCAGCAATTGGAGATACAGGGGGTGGAATAGTAGCAGAGGGAGCTACACTAGGAGCTATATGAACTGGAACTTGATGTCGTCTTTGATCAATGCTTGGACCCGGACTTGATACACGTGGCAATTGAGCCTCTGTAACAAGAGTATTTTCAAATTCACATATGTTAGAGAATAGGATCTGTTATAGCTACAATGAACTGTATGCAGGGTATTAGATACTTAAGCCGAGAAAAGCAAAGAGTCGCCACATGCTAATTAGGCTTAGAAGAGAAATTATACTAAGAGAAAATTGATACCTGGTGAAATAGATGGAGATTGTCTAGGTACAACTGGATCAAGGGATGGTGATCTGATCGGAGGAGCTGCCAATGGGGATGCATTATCATAATAGCAACAATTACAACAAGTATTGTAAAAATGTTGTATATATTCCTAAATGGCAACTTATTTATCTTGGAATGATAGTTGATGATGACCAACTTCAAAAATTCACTTAAATCAGTCTCATGATTTAAAAGTCCTACCTTACAACTTTGATATATAGATTTCATAGAAGGGGATAATATCATATTGTAATATTGTACCTGATGAGTTTGAGTTCACTGTTGGTGAAGATTCCGATGGCAATGCGTGGATGGATGGAGGAGATGCGAGAAGAGGAGGCTCAGCAGAAGCTGATGGAGTTGAAGCATGGGATGGCACCGACGAACTTGGTGGATTTGAAGCATTTTTCGGTGTAGGGGAGTTGCTTGGTGGGGTAAAGGAATTATGATCACTAGAGGGAGGCGGAGTTGAAAAACGCGACTCTATAGGAGGAGATGGAGCCAAATCATGAGATGGTGCAGCGTCAGGTGGTGGCAATGACGCTACAGGGGGCATAGCATGGGGTGGTGTATTTGTGGCATTGGGTGGTGTATGATCACTAGAGGGAGGCGGAGTTGAAAAACGCGACTCTGTAGGAGGAGATGGAGCCAAATCATGAGATGGTGCAGCGTCAGGTGGTGGCAATGACGCTACAGGGGGCATAGCATGGGGTGGTGTATTCGTGGCATTGGGTGGTGTAGGCGAAAATCGTGGCTCAGGAGGAGGCAAACCCGAACTATGAGATAGTGGAGCATCAGGAGGTGGAGCTAAAGAACGTGACTTTGCAGGAGGAGATGCACCCAAATCATGAGATGGTGCAGCGTCAGGTGGTGGTAATGACGCTATAGGGGGCATAGCACGGGGTGGTGAATTTGTGGCACTCGTTGGTGGAGTAGGAGGAAGTGGAGCTGACGAATTTTGTGAACTAGTGGCATTGGGTGGTGTAGGCGAAAATCGTGGCTCAGGAAGAGGCGAACCCGGATTATGAGATGGTGGAGCATCAGGAGGCGGAGATGAAATAGTAGGTGGCATTGCATGGGGCGGTGGATTTGAGACATGTTTTGGTGGAGTAGGAGGAAGCGGAGATGAAACAACGGGTGGTGGAGCTGAAAAATGTGACTCGGGAGGAGGAGATGAAGCTACATTATGTGATGGTACAACATCAGGTGGTGGAGGTGAGACAGTAGGTGGAATCACATCGGGTGGTGGATTTGAGGCATGTATTGGTGGAGTAGGAGGAAGTGGAGCTGAAGAATTTTGAGATATAGTGGTAGTGGGCGGTGGAGCTGAAACTATAGGTGGAGATGGAACAATAGGCGACATCACATGGGGTGGTGGATTTGAGGTGTGTATTGGTGGAGTAGGGGGTAGTGGAGCTGAAGAATTTTGAACTATGGTGGTACTTGGAGGTGGAGCTGAAATGTCTGGTGTATGAGTTGGGGGTGGAGCCAAATCTTGTGCTGGTACAACGCCAGGTTGCGGTGACAAAACGGTAGGCGGTGTGTTTGATTCATGTGTTGGTGCAGGAAGAGGAGGTTGGGTTGGAAGATGTTTTGGTGCAATGACATTCGGTGGCGGGGCTGGAATGTATGGTGTATGAGTTGGGGGTGGAGCCAAACCATGTGATGGTACAATGCTAGGTGGTGGTGACAATACAATAGGTGGTGGATTTGATTCATGTGTTGGTGTAGAAAGAGGAGATTGGGTTGGAACATGTTTTGGTGTAATGGCATTGGGTGGTGGAGCCGAAATGTATGGTGTCTTGGTTGGGGGTTTGGCTTGTGATGGTACAACAGCTCTTGGTGGTGGTGATGATACAATAGGCGGTGGATTTGACTCGTGTGTTGGAGGTGGTGAAGCTGACGATTGCGATGGAGTGTGGGGTTTTGGTGGCATAGTAGGCGAAGAACCAAATTCGTGAGAAGGCGCGGCCAATGGCATAGCAAAATGGTTTGGCGCCTTGGAATGTGTTGGGGTAGTTTGAGGCGACAATGGAGACACGGAATGTGATGGCATGGCTACAATTGACGGTGGTGGAGCATATTTGGACGGTATAGGAGGCCGAGCAAGAGAAGAAGGTGGTGGTGGTGGTAAAGATGAAATGGATGGGGAAATTGCAGGGGAAGTGGTAGAAGGTGGCGTCGTGGCTGATGTAGGTGGCGGAACTAGTGGCGGTGGAGCAAGAACATGAGACGGTGTAACGGGTGGTTGTGGAACAAGAACATGAGATGGTGTTACAGGTGGTTGTGGAACATCATGTGGTACAGGAGCATGAGCTGGTGACTTAGTAGGAAGAACAACTGGCTGAGGAGCATGAGCTTGTGTTGGTTTCTGTGGAGCTAAACCATGTCCTGGCACCTGAGTGAGCGGTGGCGGAGCGGAAGAGGGTGGTTCAGTAGAAGGTGGATTTTCGGTGGATGGTGCAACTGGTGACCGAGTCGGTGGCTCACTAGGAATGCTAGGGAGATGTTGAGGGCCTGGTGGAGACGACTCGAAGGGACGAGATGTTAGCGGCGGCTGGAATGTTGAGCCTACATCATAATCCAAGTTTACAGTAAATTCTATGTAAATCAAATGGGCAAAATGTTTAAAGTAATACTGCACTAGGATAATTGAAACTTTGAAAGTTACCATTTACGAATGGAGCTGCACTGGGTATGTAACCAACTTTTTGTTCTTCCACAGAGGAAGCAAATGTAGTAAACCCTGTATGTAAACCAAAAAATTAATATTTTCTAAAATAAATCATCCCTGCTAAATCTTTCACTGAATTTTGTACATATATAACATGGTGAAAATATATGGAGGGATTTTCCCGGGGATTCCCTACGGATCCCTCGACGGGGTTCCTGAATGGAATCGGACAGGGTCGGGGAACAGAGTGGAGACATCTATACCCGTGCAGGTATTCATTTTCTCACTCGGTTCCATCCACACCCCTAACCAAATGTCCTCATTCTCATTTCCTCAACGAGGAAACCTCATTCCCTTACCATCCCAAGTTACCACATCCAATGCATAAGGTTTAAAGGTGAATCCAAAAGCATCGATAGAAGAGGAAATAAAAGACAAAAGAAAGTAAAGGCCTATTAGTCAGGCCAATGACTTCACTCAGAGTCACTCACTGAAACACACTAACCATACATCTTTTTTCACAACTTTTATTTGCTAAATGCGGAAATTTCAACTACATAAACACTTCCACCGCTTTTAAACGATAATCAATTTCAACAATTTATGCAATTCAGGCACTCTATTGTAAAGAACAAAAATAAAACTGCTCTGAATTATGCCCACACTAAACATCAGCCACCAAAAGATAACCAACCAAGCAGAACTAACCAGAACAAAAGGAGATAGATGCCAAGTTCCTAAATCCCCACACTCACTCATATTAATCACACTTACATAACCATGAAAACTCAATTTAGGGCCCTTAAGAACATCATCATCAGTGATAGAGACCCAACTAAATTGATTTGATCCCAATTCCCATCTCACTAGAATCAATTTAAACATTGTATAGATCAAGAGCATAATGCCTACATCAGAAGGAATCAGAATCAACTTTGATGGACCAGAGACGGAACATGCATTATAGAAGGTACCCAGATCACAAAAGAAGGCTTTCCAAGCTAATAAACTCAAAACCCACAAGAGATTTGTGACCAAAAACCCCAATTAGGTCATTATAGCAACAGTACCTGCAGATCCTGGAACCGCCCAAGCTAGGGCAATGGCACACAGATTGAACAGACACCAATTCAGTTTCAGCTGGGGCTTCATCTCAGCCCCATAAACTTGCAGACCCACAAGTTGTTAGAGCCACAAACCATGAACATACAGCAGGTGAGCTGGAAATCAGACTAAAGATTGGTTCTTTAAGAGATGGGTGGCTTGAAGCAAAGATTTGGAGCTCAAGAGGAGCTAAGCTAAGGGGAAAAAACCTAACCCTAATAAACAAAAGATTTGGGCTTGGTGGTGGGTAGTGGGGAGAAAAACCAGAGGAATCAAATTGCAAACTCTGAGAAGTTAATTGGGAAGCCCAAAAATCCGGGTTTTGGGGTGAAATGTTTCTGTTTTGTGGAGTTTTGAAGAGAACCCACATTCAGATTTGTTGAGATATGGAGGAGGATGAAAAGGGTAGATTCATGGTTAATCTGCCATGGAAGGAACTGGGTAATTAAGAGGTGAAATCACAGGGGAAGGATAGAGAACGGAGAGAGAAAGTGAAAAGTGTACCCAAAGGCATAGTTATGGAAGGTGGGGATTTTAGGGTATTAAAATGGGAATAAACCGAATATAGTTGGAAAATTAAGGAGAAAGTTGTAGTTTAATTTGATTTTTAGGGGACTAACTTTGACTAATTACATACTGTATCAAAAGTAGCGATAGATATTCAATTTCCGAGGTCAACAACTTTGAGTTTTGCTCCTTTCCTTGTGGTTTAATTAATTTAACGGTCTACTGTGTTTTTTTTTAGTTTTTCAGATAAAATCGCTTTTATATTTATGAGAAATTCTTTATTGAGTTACTAGTATTCTAATTAAATACTGTATTTAAGTAGTATCATCAATAAGGCGAAAGAACCCGACCCCTTTTACTCCCTTTCCCCTTTCCCTTCTCATGGAGACCAAATACAGTGTTTTTCAACCCCCAAAATTCTACAAATCCTTAAGTTTTCTTGCCCTAATCTTTGTGTGTCTGCCAAAATCCTCCACCATAAATCTCAAATTGAACAGAACAATCTCAAGACTGCGTTTTCCTGAGCAATATTGGCCAGAAATGGTGAATGGGAAAAACCCTAGGTTTTTCATTCATGCAAATCGCGAGGATCTGAATGAAAAGCTATGGAAATGGAGCAAGTATAAGGCAAAGCAAGGCAAGAAGAAGAATGATGGAAGGGGAATTTCGGTTCATCTATGGGATATTGAAGCTCTCCTATGGTTACATCTCACAAACGATTACTCAAGCAACTCGAGCAGGGGAAGGAAAGGGGTGCGAGAAGACGGTGTTTCCAGACGAAATCTGCGGTCCAACCTTCTGGAGGAGGCGGCTGACGGCATTACAGGACACTCAAGGCGAAAGCAGTCGAGACTTACTTCCTCGAGACTTACCAGGTGCGATGAACCTCAACTTATATGGAACTCTAACTCTTATTACAGCCCAGATCTGCTATTGAATGTTTATATTTTGGATGAGATTTTGAACCCTACTCCCCTGGAACACTCTCCAAATGAACAACTAAATGAACAAGTACCTCTTGAACAATCCCTTTCCATGGTTTATCCTGGAAAGGCGGAACCCATCCCCTCTAAGGTCGAGGAGACCATCATTAGTAAATTAAAAATCAATTTGAACAATCTGAATCTCAGTAGTACAACTTGTAGAAACCAGCTGAATGAAGTGAAACACCATAACAAGACTCTTCCATTCAGGAATAAACTGAGTACTAACTATTTATCTTTGGATAAGCATTCCCTGATTAATATGGCTGAAATGAAACTATTCATTCGAAAGACAAGATGTAATACTACACTCTACTTATTCATAACTTATAATTTATATGAAAAATCTCTTGTTTTCTGGTTATATGATGATAAACTGAATCTGTGGAACCACAAACAGAGCATTTTGATACTCCTTTTTCTGGACACCTTCTACATGTTTACACTCATAAGTCTCATGTGTTGTGTTTACCTTGATAATGTTAGGGGGTGTTGTGGAGAAACAAAACTGAAAAGAGTATCAATAGAAACTTATTGTAGTCTGAAATCAACTATTGAACAAAGTTTTATCGACCAAACTAGTGAACTGAGCCCCTTTGAACAACTTAACCCTAAGTTGACTATAGTTGAGAAAACAGGAGATAGTGCTGGTGTGGTAGAGGAGACCTTGAGTAGTATTGTTAATTCGAACAACAAAGGTATTAGGCCGTCTCGCACCACAAAAGGTAAAGGGAAAGAAAGAATAGAGATTGATATGAAGCGCTTGCTTGCAAAACTGACCCAGTTTAGAATTTATTTAGCCACTATTAACCAACTAAGAAAGCATAATTTACCTATAACTAGTCGTCATGCTTCGGAACACCTAATAATCCGCCTTGAAAAACAAGAGATTATAGTCAAAAAATGTATGGAATCACTATTTAGCTACTGTCGTCTTAAAAACTATAAATCACATCCATCTAATTTTGCAAATTGGATTTGTATTGCTAGAATGCTCTATATGTTTTCCAGCTATTATGTATCTTTACTATTACCGAAGTACATGCATCATATGAAAGAACTTGTCTACACCAGTTGGAATTGCTTGTGCAGGAACAAAATTAGTACAAAGTTTTGGCTGTCTACAACCCAAGAACAAAATCTTTCACAACACTCGTGGGGGCTTGGAGTCGACCATGAGATGCCCATCATCAGCTCTTGGATCACTAAGAATGATTGTGACCTCACCTTCAACACTTCCCATGAGCACAAATGCTTCTCTTACACCCCACTGAATTTTCAGCAACAAATTGTTATTATATTTCAACACCATGATTGGATCAATTGGCCATTGTTTATCAGTATTATGAAAAGGTGTCACCTAGTTAAGAAACAAAGATACACGAGAAGAAAGGTTGGTCATGAAAGATATATAGGCTTCATAGTTAAGAAACAAAGATACTCGAGAAATGGTATTTGGCAGCACAATAAAAGAGACCACGTAAACTATTGTACTAATCACACCACTCGTACGACCGTGATTTCATGCCAATGGAAAAGGATAAAAAAGCGGGGTTGCCATGAACTCCAGTCAAATTTTAGTCTAGTTTTAAAATGAGGATAAGCACTTGGAATTGCAGAGGAATAGGTAGGAAATCGTTCTGGCCAGAAATTGACTCGTTTTGTAAAATCGAAAGGATACAACTTATGGCGATAATTGAGACCAAAACTGAGAAATTGCCTCTTGATAACTTGTGGCGTAGAGCGGGATTTGATAACTTGATTTGGTCCCCGTCTACTGGAAGGTCAGGAGGAATTGGGGTATTGTGGAAAGCACACCAACTAATCAACGAACATATTGAGGTCATGACCCACGAACCTCGGTTCATAATTATGAAATATACGAACCTCTCTACCAATCATATAATCGCTATCTGTTTAGCATATGCCCCCCCTATGGAAGCAGAAAAAGAAGCATTCTGGAATCACTTAACTAGTAAACTTCAATATATAAATTTACCTACAATAGTTATGGGTGACCTCAACGAAATACAGAACCCCGCAGAGAAGAAAGGAGGGGTAGAACCGGACCCATCTAGGTTTGAGAGACTAATTAACTTCAAGAGCCATTGTGATCTATATGATATTCCCACCCAAGGCAACGCCTTCACTTGGCGGAAAAATAGAACCGAAGTTAACAACATGTATGAAAAGTTAGATAGAACCTTAGTCAGTAACGAAATTATTCAATGGTATCCAAACCTGACCACAAAGAACTATGCTTTCTCGACATCAGACCATTGTCAAATTGTAATAGACCTAAGTAACAATGAATCCTATAAAGCAGCACCATTTAAATTTGAAAAAATGTGGATGCAACGAAAGGATTTTCGAAACATTGTCAAACAAGCTTGGAGAGTGTCGTTTGTAGGTTCCAATATGTACCAACTTGTTAAAAAAACGAACTTGCTTAAAACGAGTGCGAAAAAATGGAATAAACGAACCTTTGGAAACACCTTTGAACAACTAAAAGACATTGAAAAAGAACTAATGAATCTACAAGAACAAATACAAATTGCACCAAGTCAGACGATCATTCAAAAACAATTGAGAATGATAAATAAAAAAGAAAGTATTCTCAACTTCCACAAAACCTACTGGAAACAAAGAGCAAAAATCAAACATGTGAAACTAGTAGATACCAACACCGGGTATTTTCACAAAGTAGCTAATGGCAGACGAAATAGGAAAATGATTAAAACAATTCGTACAACTGAAGGAACACAAATTACAGGGGAAATCAACATTCGTAACGAAATAAGAAAAGACTTTAAGGAAAGATATAAGAAAGAGCCAATTAATCACACACTACTACAAAATTATTTGGAATTAATCACTAACGAAATTTCAATGGAGGACAATGAGATCTTAACCAAACAAGTATCAAATGAGGAAATTAAAAACGCCATCATGAGTATTGGATCTGATAAATCTCCAGGTCCTGATGGAATGTCATCCGGATTTTATAAAAAATATTGGGATATTGTAGGCCCAACAGTCATAAAAGCTGTAAAGAGTTTTTTTCACTCTGGCAAATTACTGAAACAGATCAACCACACATTTATATCCCTGTTACCTAAAAGAGAAAATCCAGAATCTACAAACCACTATAGACCTATAAGTCTATGTTCCACCATCTACAAAGTTATCGCAAAAATTATAACTGAACGGCTTAAGATAGTCATGTGGAAAATAACCCACCCACTTCAAAGTGCCTTTGTAGCCAACCGTGCCATTCAGGACAACGTCCTCATTGCTCATGAAATCTTTCACTCGTTTCGAGGGAAAAAAGGAAAAGAAGGTTGGACTGCAATAAAATTAGACATGGAAAAGGCCTACGACAGGGTCGATTGGGATTTCTTATTTAAAGTGATGAAGAAGTTTGGCTTTTGTGACATATTCATGAATTGGATCAAACAATGCGTTACGACGGTCTCATTCTCAGTGTTAGTTAACAACGGACCGACGGAACCTTTCCTTCCAGAGAGAGGACTAAGGCAAGGTGACCCGCTTTCCCCTTACCTATTTACTCTAAGCATGGAAGTGTTTGCAAGACAATTACAAAGAATTAGTAACACCACAAGAAACTCAGTCGGATTTGCACTAACCAGAGCAGGTACAAAGATTCCGTTCCTAGCATTTGCCGATGACATAATAATTTTCGCCAAAGCAACACAAAATGCTTGTGTGACAGTAAAGCAAACAATAGAAGAATATTGTGCAATTTCCGGACAAAAAGTTAACTATCATAAGTCAGCATTTCAAACCTCGAAAAATGTGGATAACCAGCATAAACAGAGAATACAACAGGTGTTAAACATAACAACAATGACTAACTTGGAAAAATACCTTGGTTGTCCGATTATCAATGGATGTGTGAATCGAGAGACATTTACAGAAACAATAGGAAAATCCAAGACTCAACTGGCCAAATGGAAAGCAAATGCATTATCACAAGAGGGACGAGCCACGCTCATCCGATCAAACCTCGCCGCTAAACCAAACTATATCATGCAAAGCTTCTTGCTCCCCACTTACATACACGATAACTTAGACCAAATTAATCGATGTTTCCTTTGGAACAAAGACCCCAACTACAAACCCCTAATAGGGTGGGATAAAATCTGTAAACCGAAATCTCATGGGGGACTGGGTATAAAGAAAACTGAACATATGAACAAAGCTTTGCAAATGAAATTGTTATGGAAACTCATTGCAGAACCTTCTAATATTTGGGTTTACCTTATGAATGAAAAATATTTGAAGAATGAATTCCTCCTATCATACAAGAAAAAGTCGAACACCTCATGGCAGTGGAGCAAGCTAATGAGCTTACGCTCGGAATTTGAAGAAGGACTAATTTGGCAAGTGGGGGATGGAAAAACTATTAAGTTTTGGACTGATAAATGGGCTCTTAATGAACCGCTCTTCAACTATGCAATAGACCAAGATCAATGCGATAAACAAACGAGTTTAAGTGAATTCATTAACTCAGACAAACAATGGATAACCCACAAATTGACGGCTGTCCTTCCACAGAACATTGTCGACCGAGTGCAAGAAATACTTATTCCATTGTCAACAATTCCAGATAGAGTATACTGGGCCCCGAGCAAAAATGGATGGTTCTCAACATCATCAGCGGTAGAACTGATAAGTAAGATTAATGCATTTAACCCAAGCACTAACAAATGGATTTGGAAATTAGATACATTTCCCAAAGTAAAACATTTTTTATGGAAAATTGATAAAAACGGTCTTCCGACAAAAGAGCGATTAAGAGAACAACACATATCAACCCCTCCAGGTTGTTTGATGTGTCACAACACAGTTGAAGACACAATCCACTTGATGATTGATTGCCCCCACACTAAACAAACTCTACACAAAATTAACCCAAACACTGCAAACCTAATCGATACAATACATACAACCAATAAGAGTCCATCAAGTATCTTAAGTGAGCTACAACAATTGTTAGGAGAGAAACAATTTTCCGAACTAGCTGTGTGCTGGTGGTGCATATGGCAACAGAGAAACAGATTAGCATTTCAAAAAGAACCAAATAGCTTTATCCATGACCTGGAGAAGTATATCCGATCCCAAATTGATTTATGGACCAAGACCAAAGTGTGGACCGAGGATGAGGAGGAAAACAAAAACAAGGTAAAAACAAAAGGTAGAAGGAAACAAAAATCAAAATGTTGGGAAAAACCAGAACAAGGATGGGTCAAAATCAACTTTGACGGATCAGTCTTGCAAAATAACGCTGCGTGTACAGGCTTTATAATTCGGGATCACAATGGTGGCGCCATTTGTATAGGCACAAACACAACTCGATCTAGTTCTGTTATACAAACTGAGGCTCGAGCCCTAAGAGAAGGACTTTTAGCAGCAAAACAAAGAGGATTTAAAAAAATCTTAATAGAGGGTGACAACCTAACAGTTATCAGAGCAGTCCAAGGAACTTGTCAGTCCCCTTGGGAAATTGACATTCTGATCTCAGACGTCTTGGTTTTGACCCAAACTTTTGAGTCATTTCGCGTGTCACATGTGAGTAGGGATCTCAATTCCGTGGCTGATAAAATTGCAAGGCTGGGCCACAATCTCCCTATCGATCACATTTCGAATCACTTAGAGTTATCTACTCTCATCCGTCAGGATGCTCTAGGACGACCCCCGTAGGGGGTCCTCCTAATTCTTACCTTTTCAAAAAAAAAAAAAAAAAAAAGTAGTATCATCAATATATAACCCTACTTTCTATTAACCTGATTTTTCCCCTTTTCCATGAAAAATTACATCCATAATTTTTTGTACACATTTTTTAGTTACATTAAAAAAAAATCCTAATTCATAACGTTCATTTGAAAAGTATAAGCTCATAAAATCGTATATCTTATTACTTTATTTTTAAATTTTCGGTTATTGATTCAGCGTTAACTATTGATTCAGGTACTGATTAGTGAAACATGTGTTTTACTTCCCTAATGAAATAAGAAGGCAATGGTCCAAAAGTAAAAATAGCAATGGAGGACCATTTATTTACATGTTTGCATATGTAATCCCCACTCAAGATATTGTTGTCTAGTTGTCATCGTGATAGGGATAAATGCTCTGTACATGTGCCCAAATCATCACGCAATTGTGTAATTATGTGTCATTTTGCAGTTAGCCCACAATGTCGACCCCAAAATCTTCACATAAATCTTCATTTTGGTCCTTAATTGCAAATATGTAGGTTAACGGGGCCTATAAATTAATATTGCGAATAATTGGGGTGCGAAAAGGGGTTTGAGAGATCTGGTTGATAAAACCTAAACGAGATCTTGTCTTCGACTCAAAGGTAGAATTTCGATTTGTCCAAAAAATTAAAGAAGTGGAAGGATGGAATACTAGGAGACCAATTAAATGGAATCTAATGCATTCTCACAAGTTTGTGTTTGGAGCATTGCATTTCAATGGCCCTTCATTGTTGAGTGTAAATTGTTTTGTCTACAAAGTTCTTGATGTTTTTACGTATTTATTTATTCGGTTTTTCTATTGTGTGCCCTAAGGGCACATGATAAGCATACCAAAAACGGAAACTAAAACCCTAAAAAGGAAAGAGTAAACCCGTCACAAAAAAAATTAAAAAACAAAAAAATATAGATTTACCAAATATTTCTATTATTAGATGCTTATTGTGTGCCCTTAGGGCACATAATAGAAAAATCGTTATTTATTTTGGTAGTTTATATTGTGTCATTTCGAGACGATGTCTTTGTTGTTGCTATCATTATATAGTCTGTTTTTCATGTTGTTCTTTAGTTCTGAATCTAGCATCGTTAATGATTTTATTTTATTTATTGTTTAGAGTATGTGTTTATTTTCGTATACCGATTTAAATAATGTTTTGTTTACGTCTCAATTTATTATTTAGGTTTAGTATATTAAGTTCTTCGTTTTCAAAAATATTGAGCTTGTAAAAAGAGGATCACTTTCATTTAAGAAAAAAGGTCCGAAATGTCACTGTTATTGTTAATTAACAAGCCCCAAAATTTTGACATGAACTAGTTCACGAGATTTTTATGATTAAGATCAAAGAACTTTTAAAATGAGAGATTATGGCCACACTCATGTATAATATAATCAAACACCTATATTAATGACCCAAGAAAAAAAAATCAAGTTCATAACTATGGTTATCTTACATATAAAGCTAGACAACTAGGCACAAAATTTTTTGATCGTAAACTTCTTTAATATAATTATTGAACATATGTCACTCATATTTGAGAACTACTTACTTATAAATGGCAAACTGAAAACTGACATTTGGTCCATTATATACATCAATACATGCATGCAACAGTGTTTTTTCAATTTACAAATGATCTATTTTGTGGATGCAATTGTTCCTGATAAAGTTTGTGTCATTCTACCGAAAAAGATTGACGGATTAGATTGTAATGTGAAATAGTGATCAAACACTAAATATCATTATTTTGTTTATTAAATTCAAGGTTTAAAGGGCAAAAGAGATTCAAAGATGTACGCGACTCCTCTATCTATTTGCCTTGACATTTACTAGTCATGCATTGCTTTTGCAATTTTTCTTTTTGTGTATTGTCACCTTCATACAAAGCCAAAGTTGTATAGGTGCATCTTTTAGAGACCCGTTTTAGATTTGTGATTGTTGCAAATTGCAATATTGATACGGGTTAGTGTAAATTTTTACTCGAGAAACTCACATTCGATGGTAAATTCTATACGTATGTTTAGAATTGCATCGCCACTGTTAAACCATCAATCTCTTTTCTTTTCTTTTTTTCAATTTGTAATTTTATCCTTTAAAAGCAAAAGTTTTTTAATGTTGCGCTCTGTGATACTTTGGAGTCTTCTACTCTCAAATCATCACCCAATATAATGTTTATTCTTGTGATTAGGGTAGTGATCTTGATTGAAAACCAATTCCATTGCTAGGTCTAAGTTTATTCTGCTAATTCGAACCCAAGATCCCGTTTAATTAGTTCTAAACTTTTTCTAACAAAAGTGTTTAGCCAAAGGTGTAAAACCCAAGCCACCCAAGAAAGAAGAAGAGAAAACTTGAACAGTAAGCACTCGTCCAGATACTCTACGTACATGCATGTGCATATATGCAAATCTCTGCATTTTTCACAGCTTCATTTTATACCCTTTTGTCTTAAAACTCTCTTTCCTCTATTTTTTTTTACCTCTCTTGTTCTTCTTGCTTTCTGAAGACTGCTAAAGATCATAACACAGCACAAGTTGGCCACGAGATTATATGCAAAGGTTGGCCTGTATATTCACATGGCTGATGGGCTGTATTTCTGACATGACATAGGAACATATACACCCTCCTAACAATTCAACAACCGCCCATTTTGCTGACTTGTCAGGGCAATTAAACTAACGTTATGATTGCAGTTTCCATTTTATACCAAATGATCATTGTAACATGCTCACAAAAATATCTCCATGACAATGGACAGATCAAGCTGTTTGCTGATATTTGTTAACTCCTTTTTCTGCTACACTATGAACAAGCAGAAAATGCCAACATGAATCTATTAGAGTTCAGGGTTTGCTGTCTATATTGCATACTTTGGTTAGAAAAATACTGTAAACTCAAATCATGCATAAGGATGATAAGGGTGAGAGAAAGAATTGATTTTCTAGATAGTAGCTGCAAAATCCTAACTAGATCCTATCAAAAAAATACAACAGAACCTGTTTTGCTACAAGAGATTATTTTTCCAACTCATTGGGGTCGAAATCCTTGAACCGGCTTTTAAAGGCTTCAACCATTTCCACCTCTTCCTCTTTGTTAAGCTTGCAGTTTCTCCAATCTGCCTTCTCTGGGATCTTCAGCAGGCCAGCTAGGACCTAGGACACATTATTGCACTGTTAGTTAGCAAATTGCGCGTTTCAACTACAACCGTCTTTTCACTTGGATCTAACGAGTAGAGGTGCAAAGAACAAGGCATGGAATAAGAAATAGTGAAGATTAAAGTACATCACTTTTAGCCAAGCTGTATTACCTCGCGTCCAAATTGGGCAGGGAAATCTGTATTTTCCTCAATAGGATGATATAATATTGTGCCATCAGGTAGTTCTGCATAGAATATACCACAGCCACCATCTACCTCTGACATCAATGATTTCCTCGCTTCAAACCCATTTTCACCTGAAAGACAATAGGGCAGACAAGATAAATAAGCATCAGACATTGAGAGGATAAAAGAGACAAAACACCTATGCTAGGATGCAACTTGTAACTGAACAATCTATATATGGTCTATGCAGTTTTTTCAATTGAGAATCAGCACAAGAAACAATGTAATGTGTTGGGAAATTGAGGTGCCCGATCCACAGGCTAACTTACCCTTGATTGTTTTGAATTCAAAGTCTAGTTTCTTAGCTGCTAGATTGAAGATATTCTTCACAATAGACGATTTGCCTGATGGAAGAGGGACAGCCTGCAACAAACGATTTAATTCAGCATCAAACATTTTTAAGAAAAGCTGCTGCACAATTGAAATGGAAATTGGCATTTCGATCCATCCTTTAAAAAGTTGAAGTAGTTGGTTTTACCTGAAGATTTGCATGGCTTCCTCGCTTTGAAACAAATTCAAAGAAGATCATTTCCTTCCCCCTTTTCTGACAGTATGCTTGAAGACTCCCCTGAAATTTGTGAAGTTCCTTTTCACATTCTGGAGGAACAGACAAGGTGCTTGGCAAGTGCTCAATAGGAACTATTAACACATGATCACCCACAAGACCACCTTTAGGTGACGCATAATAGAAGTATTCTCCAATGCTAATGATTAGATGAGACTCTACATTAGGGCTCGACAAACAAAACCAGCATTCCTTTGACCTACAATTTGATTGTATCCATCTGAGTTTCCGAAAAAGAGCTAACGAACACATTCAAAAATAATTCACAACAAAAAAGAGTAGATTATAGAAAACATATTCTAACCCCAGGGACCCACTAACCTTGTACCACCGGCACCGTCAGGCCTGCGCCTCCTGTTAGGCACGCTGTCTCCTTCAACTAGATTGTGCTTAAATTGACAATCCGGGCCTCTCTCACACTTTCCTTTATTAAGGAAATCAAAGCACACACCTCTACTGCTTTGCTCCCTGGCTTCTTCATCGTGTCTAAAGTGGCACGTCTCTCCACGTGGACATATCCCGGATGATAGGTATTTGAAGCAGAGTTTATTACCATCTCCATCCCTTACTCTCTGTTTTTTAACATCATACCGCCAATGCTGAGCTCCAAGAGCATCCTCCAAAGGTCGCTTTGTCATTTCTGTAGCATGTGTATTTTTCTCGTCTAGAGCAAATGGAAATAAGGTAGTGTTTGGGGGTTTGTTTCTGATCTCAGCAGCATTCATAGTAGAGGCAGGAGTAGGAGAAAGTGCATGCATAAATTTCTGAGAAGGAAAGTGTATATTAAACAGAAATTAGAAATGAAACGAAAGAGAGAATCTGCAAGCAGAAAACTGAATTCAAGGCATGACACACTGCTTAACAAGCAAATATCTAAAATCACAGAGATAGCAACTGAAGGGCTGAACCTGTTTAGATTTGTTTCCTACAGATGCTAGACCAATGAAACGTGTCACATGAACAGCATCAATGTTAGAGTATGGCTCCCGAGCATAAAAAACGCCCATGGATCCAGCAATGTGATACCTTTCGCAGAATAAATTACGTATCAGAATAGCAACCAATCATACATAATCAGAATTTATTTCTCATGAAAGAAGAGTCATACATTGCCCTAAGAGATTGATTATACGAAACTCACCGTGGCTTGATCTCAGCCAGAAGCTCTGCAACAGTAGGGTCACCTCCTGCTGAATCAGATATTCCGGGAGGAACATCTGCAGGAGCGGCCTTGTTTGTGATTCCGATCGGCCATTCATTAGTTTAGCTAGTTCAGGAATCCCATAGCAGAGAATACATATATGAAAGGGAAGGGTGGTTCTTAATGATTTAATGGAAAAGAAACATAAGGCAATCAAGGATATGACATGAATATATCAATTGTCTCAGGCTCTTCTGCTATTGCCCGCAACGCATCAACATCATCTTGACTATATTTTCCATATGGCTGACCACTTGGTGACTGCTTCCCAGATAAATAGGCCACACATAGTCCTGATTAATAGCATAGTTGATCTAAACATCAGAAACTAGCAAACGTTCTATATGATATCTTAGTTTTAAAGAAGATGAAAGGTATATAGTCATAACTTCCATAGTGTTAATACCTAATCTGTAGTAACCCTAGGTCATCAAACAAACACAAATAATCCAGACATTGAGCAAATTCATAAGAGTAAAAGCTGTAGTTGGAAGCAAATACCATGCAATTGGAACTTTCCACTCCCTTTCAACCAGTAGAGATTCTCTGCAACTTGCAATCCCTCCATCTTGAACCCCTGATTCCGAGAATCCTTGGAGGCCAAAGAAAGAATCTTTTGAGCACCGACGCCATAATCGCCGATGAAATAGGTAGGAATGGGAACTTTCAACGTCCCTTCCACATAGCTAGTGATCTCGTCGAGTTGTTCTGCAGTATCCGGGAAGAATTGACCTACGCAAAGCAAGGCGTCGAATGGCCCCGCCGATTTATTGACCTGAAAGATCCGAACAAAGCTCGAGCTCAGTGTCTGTGCTAAACCCTAGAAATTTCCGCAAGGACATTTCGAAGAGAATTCTCGACGATTGAAAGGAATTGAAAGATAGATACCGATGAAACGCGCTTGAAGAGCTGAGTAAGACGGCCGAGGACGTCGCCACAGAGCAGAATCCGGGGAGGAGACATGGCATTGAGAGTGAAAGCGGAGAATTCTGAATTCGTTGTCGTCCGCTTCAGAGTTCGTATCTTTAGCGGGCCGGATTGGGCCGGATTTAAATCCCATATTATTCGGATTCCCATACGATCCGATTTATACGGTTTGTGTTTCTGAATTCTGATTACGGGGAAATTTTGAGAGTTCGATGATGTAGTTCGGATATGGCGTCTTCTTCATCTTCGTGTTCCACTTCCAACCCCTTCCCGCCTTCTCTTTCTCTGCATCGTCTACCGATCAATCTTCCCCTAGTTTCCAGATTCAGAACCCTAAAATTCGCGCCGAATTGCTCTGGTGTCAAAATCCGAACGGATCAAAACGACGGCCGGAGTATAAAAATCGGCGAAGAAGTTCAGAGGAAGAAGAAATCGCGGAAGCCTAGACCGAGCTTCAACGATCAAATTGCTGAGAAATGGTCTCGAAGGCCGAGTTTTTCAGCGAATGTCCCATGGCACCGAGAGCAAACTCAGCAAACAATGGTGATAGCAACAGAAGCTATAAAACCTGTAGAAGTGGAAGAACGACAGGAGGTTGTAGTGGAAAAATCAACGATGCCGAGCTCAACTTCTCCTACTTGTGAGTCTAATGATGGTGGTGGTATTAGTTCTAGTACTAGTGTAGTTGTGGCTCCATGGGGGCGGATACCTAGAAAGGTTCAGTTGGATACTGATAGGAAATTAAACGAGAATTCCTCTCAAACTCAGACTAGTGTTGTTGAGAAATCGATGGAATTGGAAAAGGAGTCGAGTTTTAGGGCGGAAGTGGATAGTATAAGAGGGATGAACTCAACTATGTCACCAGCTTCTGGTAGTTTTGAGAACTTGATTGGGGAAGAGTTGTTTGATTTAGATGGTGGTGATAATGCCAGAGGTGAGGCTTATAGTGAAACTAGTAGCTCTAAAAGTTCGCCGTGGGAGACAGGAGGGAGGACCAAGAAGGGCAATGCTGAGCTTGCAGAGAAAACTATTCCGGAACACGAGTTGAAGAGGCTTAGGAACGTGGCGTTGAGGATGCTCGAGAGGGTTAAAGTCGGTGAAGCCGGTGTTACGCAGGCGGTGGTGGATGAAATTCATGAGAGATGGAAGATTGATGAAGTTGTTAAGCTCAAGTTTGAGGGATCTCTTGCCATTAATATGAGGAGGACCCATGAAATTTTAGAGGTCAGTGATGAACATTCTTGATTTATAAATTACTAAATTCTTATCTAAGAACTGTCTGATAGAGTTAGTGTTTGATGTTGAATGAATTTTTCACTTTGAAATGCATGTTGATATGTAATGCATTTTTGCTATGAACTATATGACACCAGAGAAAAACAGGTGGGCTGGTGATATGGAGATCTGGTAGTTCAGTTGTATTGTACAAGGGAATGCACTACAAACTTGATTGTGTACAGTCATATAACAAGCAGAAGAGCAATGATTTGCATAATCCTGAATACTCAGAAAAAAAATCAGCATTTTCAAGTGGTCTTTCTGAAGAAGAGTTGATGGATGTGATTGAGCTCCAGAATTTGTTAGAGGAATTGGGTCCACCATTTGAAGACTGGACTGGGATTGATCCTAAGCCTGTTGATGCCGACTTGCTTCCAAGTGTGATCCCGGGATATAAACCTCCGTTCAGGCTTCTTCCTTACGGGATGAGACAATCTGTAAGAAATAAAGAGATGACATTCTTCAGACAGCAGGCAAGAAGAATGCGTCCACATTTTGCCCTAGGTATGTTACAGTGCCTTAACAACTCATCAGTTGGGTTTTTATTAATGAATGCTTTGTGTGATTTTCTGTTTCCTTGGTCATTTACCATGTTATTAGGAAGGAATAGAGAATTGGAGGGTCTTGCTGCAGCAATTGTCAAGTTATGGGATACGAGTGCCATTGCAAAGATAGCTATCAAACGTGGTGTCCTTGATACCTGCAATGACAAAATGGCCGAAGACTTGAAGGTAACAGTTTTTTTACCAGTTAATGCTAACAACTCTTTGTCGAATTTCTGTTAGCCTTTGTTTGGCAATCCATATAATGTGGCTATTCTGGTAAAGAGTAGTTTTAACACATTGAATTTTTTTTGGTGTGTATGTAAGAATTTGAGCAGTTCCAACTAACAAGAGATTTTAAGAATAACTCTCTGCTAGAATATCTTGAGCCAAATTCATCTTTTTTCAATTTTGGTGCAGAAACTGACGGGAGGCACACTCCTCTCACGGAATAAGGAGTACATAGTCTTTTACAGAGGCAACGACTTCTTGCCGCCTGCTGTGACAGAATCCTTAAAGGAAAGGGAGAAGCAGTCTGGACTCTTACATCAAGAAGAGGAAGCAAAACGAGAAGCCTCACTTTTTATTGACTCTACTTTAAAAACTTCACAACGTCCACTAGTTGCTGGTACACTTGATGAAACCATTGCTGCAACCTCTCGTTGGGGAAACCAGGCGAATGGTGAAGACTTGGCGAAAATGTTAAAGGATTCAGCCATTGCTAGACATGCTTCTCTGGTTAAATACCTCCAGAATAAACTGAATATTGTATGTCTCAATCTTCTAACTTTGAATATTAAATTCTACCTTCCACTTTATCCCTTAAATCTTGTCGTGAACTGTTTATGAGGATTGTTGTTAAAATTGCACACATAGATTCTTTTGATACAAGTTTTCGTTATTCATTGACAATGTTTGATTCCTTTAGGCAAAAATGAGGCTTCATAAGGCTGAGAAGGCGCTTGCAAAGGTTCAGGCGTATCTACAACCATCAGAGATTCCTTTTGACCAAGAAATGATCACAGATGAAGAGAGATTTTTACTTCGTAAAATGGGTCTAAGCATGAAGCCATATCTGCTTCTGGGTAAGCATTGGAATTTTCGTGTATTGGTAAATAATTTTCATCATTTGAAGAGTTAATTTGCATATGTTTATAATCTTAGGGAGGCGAGGGGTTTTTGATGGTACCATTCAGAATATGCATTTACACTGGAAATTCCGTGAACTGGTGAAAATAATCGTCAAGGGAAAATCATATGCACAAGTAAAGCACGTCGCAATTTCTCTAGAGGCTGAGAGTGGTGGAGTTTTTGTATCAATTGATAGAACTACAAAAGGCTTTGCAATCATCATATACCGCGGGAAGAACTATCAGCGGCCCCTTCAGTATAGACCGAGGAATTTACTCACCAAAAGACAGGCATTAGCTAGGTCAATTGAACTTCAACGGCGTGAGGTAAGAATTCCATGCTTCATTCAATTGATTGATGAAAGAAACTCTCTTTGTATTTGTCTCATGGATTCATATGTTTCTTGTATAGGCTATAAAACATCATATAGAGGACTTGGTGGAAAAGATGGAATTGATCAAGTCTGAACTGGTAAAAACCGTCTTTCCCTTTTTCTAAAGAGTATTTTTGGCTGATGCAGTGAAATTCTCTTATGGGTTGCTGTTATATTTGTTTTCACAGGAGGATATGAAAAACATTGAGGAGATAGATGACAAGACCTTGTATGCAAAACTAGATGGTGCTTTTGAAGACGACGACGATAAATGGGAAGAGGTCATCTCTTTGATCTTTGGCCCTTTGTGACTTAATTCCTGTTCTAGTAGTTACTGTCAGAAATTTTCAATGCTATAAAGACTTTGTTCTTTCCTTTTCAGGATGATGATGAAGAGGCTTACCTGGAAGTTTATGACAGTGGTGATGATAATGACAATAACTAATCCCCATTGAACTCAAATGGTGTAGCAAATGTGCAAGTATAAACTATTTCTTATAGATTGATAGGTGTAAATATGCCAACTCTCATGTAAACTGATAGGCTTGTGTACTGGTGAAGGATCGATCACTCAAGCTTTACAGATGGAACACTTGTAAGTTGTAGAAGAGCACACTAGTACATGTTGGAGTTCAATTCAAAACTAGGCATATGTGCAATATGTACAAGGCAACTATTATTATTTTTTTTTCTAAAATTTATTATTAAATTTTAGAATATATATGAATGTGACTTTAGTCCACTGAGTATAAAAGAGATTTTAAAGAAATTTGTTGGCATAAAGTGGAGGGAAATTTCCCCAAAAAGTCAATTTTTGGCAAAACAAAAAAAATAAAAATAAAAAAGCAGATTCATGACCAGAAAGCGAAGGATTTTTAAAAAAACAGGGGAAAAGAAATTTTATAAGTTCAGACTAGAGAGGGACAAGTAGCAAGAGGGAGAAGAAATGGGAATCGATTTGACGAATTGGGACGAAGAAGTATACAAGCAGAGCATTCTCCAAGAGAGAGAGAGCCAATGTCGAACAATCTTCAGAGCAATCTTTGCTCCAAGCCCTAACCCTAATCCCGACACCGTCGTTGCTGCTTCAAGCGATGGCTCCGTTGCTTCCTACTCCATCTCCTCCTGTCTCAATTCGCACGAATCCGCGCCTCAACAGTATGTATTGTCTACCTTTTCTGCAAGTTTCGGTTCGAATTTCATTTGATTGGTTGCCTTTACTGAAATTTGGGGGAAATCGGTGCATTAGGTTGCAGGTGGCTGAGCCTCGTTGCTCGATTCGTGCGCACGATGGTCCTGCTTATGATGTGAAGTTCTACGAGAATGGTGAAAATCCTTTGCTATTGAGGTATTTCACTTCTCGCTGTAACTATTAGCGTTATCATTGATTGTTGCTCAGTGAGTACTGATTAGTGGAGCTTTAGGATGTTGTGCATATGAGGTATATTTCTGGGAGGATCAGTGTGATTCATAATGAACTAGTTGTACCATGCAGTTGTGGTGATGATGGAAGGATCTTCGGGTGGAATTGGAATGAGATTTTGATGTCGGAAGCCGCTATGCAGTCGCAAAGTTAGTGTATGATTTGTTGTTTTTTCCCATGATTAGAGTTTTGAAATGGTTTTTGGATCAGGACGCTCTAATGAAGCTGTGTTGCTTTTCTTGTCATAAATTTCAGGGTCAGAGTTGGAGCCAGTACTTGAGTTGAAGAATCCTCAGCATAAGTAAGTCAATACATTTGCTTATGTTTAGTGCTCAATTTGGTTCTTTACCTTCTGCATGAACCTACTATCTAATTGTGCCTTTTTATCTTATTTGATCAGGGGTCCTTGGGGAGCTCTATCGCCAATCCCAGAAAATAATGCGATTGCTGTTGACAATCAGGTTCATAGTCTTTTGCCTTGCTTAAGATTATTAGTACACAGGACTCGTTGTGCTCTTCACATTCTCATGAAATTGTACACACGGCAGTGTTGTATAGATTGAACTTGTGTTGCATGTTTGTAAATCAGGCAGGTTCAGTTTACGCAGCTGCTGGTGATTCATGTGCGTATTGCTGGGATTTGGTACGTCTTTCATGCTTTCTTTGAATTCATACCTTTCTTATGTGCAAGTGCACTAAGAGATACGTATTCGTGTTATTTTGGAGGAGTCTGATTTTAAACTCATACCTGGGGAATACACTGTTTATCTTCGACATTGATTTAGGCTCTTTTTTTTGTATTTTGAAGGAGACAAGTAAAATCAAGACCATTTTCAAAGGACACACAGATTATGTGCATTCTGTTGTTACTCGAAAGTCTTGCAGTCAGGTTAAATTCTTAAGATTCTTCTGTATTATTCTCAACGTAATCAGTAATACTAAACAATTTTTTTTCTTGTCATGTTGTTCCTTAGAATTGATTTATTTTGGTTCAGGCTTTTTAGCGTCAACAGCATGATACATGTTTTGTGTATGATTATTGGGTGGCAGTCAGGCGTTCATTATTGATGATAGCTCTTTGACCTCATACTAATTGCTTTTATTCTCTGCTTTTTCATTTCCATTTTAGGTGATAACTTGTTCAGAGGACGGGACAGCAAGAATATGGGGTAAGATAAGGATAATGCTTCACTTATTTGTGAAGCACTATATCATGATGAAGACACCCTTTTTGGATGTCTAATTCCATTTGTTATTTAAATGCCAGTTTACATGCTCAGTATTGATCACAGAACTTTTTATAAATGAAGTGTTTGTTGATGGGGTTCATATTTGTTTAGATTCTAGAAGTGCAAAGTGTGTTCAAGTGATTTCCCCGAAAAGGGACAAACAGAGAAAGGAAACGTCTTGTGTGACTAGCCTTGCCCTGGATTCGAGCGAGAATTGGCTGGTAAAGTTTACCAACACTGTTATCTCATTGTGGAATCCAATGATTTCTCAGTGGGGAGTACAATATGATCTGTGTTTCATAATTTTATATCTGTTTTTTCCTCCGACTCTTTGCTTGCTTATGATTTATTGCCCTTTCACAGGCTTTTGGCAGTGGCCAAAATTTGTATGTATGGAATCTTCTGGTGCAAGAGCAAATCTTGAGGATCTCCACTCATATGTCCACCCAAGATGTGCTATTTCATGATAACGAAGTGAGACACTTGTTTCTTTTGCTGTCTTTTTTCGGTATTTGGCTCTGAATTCTTATTACACTTGTTTCCTGTCCTTGGTACAGCTTTTAGCAGTTGGAGCTAAACCTGTGCTTAACCGTTATGACATGAGTGGCACAATGCTTTCACAAATACAATGCGCTCCTCAGTCAGCATTTTCCATCGCCTTACATCCTTCCGGTGTATGAGTCTCTCTTTCTTATTGGTTTCTTCTATTTCTGCCTTCTAAGAGTTGAACAATGGTTTCTTAGCAACAAAAGAGTCCAATTGAATGTTTTTCCTTGGTCCTTATCAACCAGGTTGTGGCAGTAGCTGGCTATGGAGGCTTAGTTGATGTCGTATCGCAGTTCGGAAGCCATTTGTGCACGTTTGGCTGCAAATCTGTGTGAATCCGAATGCTGTTATACATCACGCAATGATGTTCCTTTTTCAGTTATTTCTCCATTTCTTCTTTGAATGTTTGTAGACCAAAACAGTGTAGTTACTAATTACCATCAATATTTCTATTTTACTTTGTCATGGTATATAGACTGTATAGTCGATAAAAGGGGTTATCATGAATAGGTAAATCTCGGGCCACATAAAGGGGTTATCATAGTCGAAATATTAAAGTCGAAACCATTCGAGTCCTCGTATACAAAACTTAATTTAGAAAAATAAATTTTGAAGTATTTCTTATTCTTATTAATCAATATCTGTTATTACTATATACTAAAGCGGAAGCAAATTCCAGCACCATATTGCGCCACATCACCCCCTTATTTAAAAATCTATCATATTAAATCTTTATTTTATCATAATCTTATACATACTTAATTAAGATATTAGTTCTATCTTAGAATTTGAGTTGTTTAATTAATAATTCTTTCCAAATATATAAATCTCTATCCTATCATTATACACATTTAATTAATACATAGATCTATCATAAACCTTTTATTTAAAAAAATATTTGTTTTGTCATAATCTATAAATCATAATCATAATATTTTATCCATTTAACTAATATCATATTAACTTTAAATTATTTTTCGTAATTTTGTTATAGTATTTTTTTCTAAACATCAATGATAGCAAATTCTACCACTATATTTAAGACAAATATTCATTCTATTAAAATAATATATTAAATAAATTTCTACTATCGTATCATATTAAAATATCAATTAAAATTTCCTCAAAAAAATATCAATTAAAAAATTAGATGTTATATTTACCATATATATCACTAATATTGCATATTGATTACGCTTTATAAAAAAAGATAGATTTCTTAATTAAGATAATAATTCGTTAACATTTTCATTACATGTTTATATATTTTATTATTTAATCATTTTTTCAAAAAACAATAACATATATACGATATAATTTGGTTTTCAAAAAACAGTAACATCCATATCTTTAATATTATAATATATTAATTTGAGTGTTTATTTAAACTTATTGATTTTATTATATAAGTTAGTTTAAGTAATTTAATTTAAATGTCAAAGATTTGCATCAATTTTTAATAAAATGTGATAATGCATCTTATCTTGTGTTATTCTTCCTCAATATTTAAATATAGAGGTCGATTCAGGTGAAAACTTTTCTTATCCTATAAACTAAAAAGGTGAACAAGGGGCTAAAAACGTGAACAAAATGCATAAATATGTGAACAATAGAAAGAAATATGTGAACAAAATCATGTTTTTATATGGATCATATTCTAATAACAAAATCTCTCAAAATTATGTGTAATGGATCATATTACTACACATATTAACATAATAACACAAAATAACAAACATTTTTGGAGTTCACATATTTCCTATTTTGTGTTAACGTATATTTATTTCATGTTCACGTATTTCTATTTCATGTTGACGGCTTTTAATTTATAAGTTAAGAAAAGTTTTCATTTGATTAAAATTCTTAAATATATGTTTATGCCATTTTATAATCCAAAAAATAAGTGTTGTTTTATAATAAAGTATACATATGATAATATTTGCAATTGTTATAGTAAATTCATACACAAATCAATATATAAATAAATAAATAACACCCCGTACAGGGTACGGGTCATCTGCTAGTATATACTTCTAAACCTGAAGCAGTTAAGGGCAGTTTTGTCATTTAGGTTTTATAAACCACTCATCATATTTTTAATAAGTGATTATTATAGTAATTTTCTATCCATTAATATTTAACAAATTATATAAGTAGATATTTACATGTTAGTATCTATCTTAATCTTCAAAATAAGATATATATGTGAAGATCTCACCTAATATTGATTTGCTAAATCCAAAAATTTATCAAGCTGAAAAAGAATATATCTAACAAGTATGTAGCTTGAATAGGTAGTTACAATTTGGTCATACTTCATACGTATAAGGAGAGCATATATTCATATTTGATATCATATACTAAATTGTTCATATCTATCATTTGAGCGTGTATCATTTAATATTAACAATGATGGTCGAAAATTGATAAAACTAGTACAAAACCCGTACCATGTACGGGTAATGTAAATATAAAACCGAATTAACCGATTTGAGATCGAATTTTGATATGAATACGCTTTTAACTTGGGAACTTATAATCCAAATCCAATAGACCAAAGTCTGAACCTATTGACATATATGTGTACTTTTATTCATACAATTTTAATTCTAAAATAGCTCTATTCAAATCTTCAAATTTATATTATTAATGAATATACTATTGACACATGTGAAAATTTTTCACTATTCTTCAAGATTCAATAATGACAAATATGTAGAGTAATTAATAAGAATTTTTTTTAAAGAATATAAAAGAAAATCACTTGAATTTCCTTATTCGTATAAGGATATATAATTGAGTAAGATATTAAGTATACATAAGGAAATTGGATAAGATATCAAGAAGATATATAAGTTATTTTTTGAAAATCAATGCAAAAAATAAAATCATTATTTTTTTCAGGGTTGATGCGCAAATTTTAACAAAGACTTGGGTTCCGTTTTATACTGTATTATAGTAGATATATATTGATGATTGTTTTGGTAAGGTGTGACTCACGACAATTTACCCGTCTTGCAAAATTGTATTGATCGTAGCAAAATTATACGTGTTTTATTTACCATACAATATCTAATTGTATGGATAGGTACTATGTCTAATTTTTTTGATCAGAGGTACTATGTCTAATTAACAGATATTGGTAAGGTATGACTCATAAGATATTTTTGGTCCGATTGTAGCAAAATTATATGGCTAGATATTGTTGATAAGGTAGTTAATTAAAAGATTGAAAATTTATGTAGCAAAATTATGGTAGTTAATTAAAAGACTTTAAAAATTATTTTGGTGAAATAAGTGGTGGGGCCAGAATCAACGTGGTGGCTCGAAAACGGTCGGATTTTATAATATATATTGATTCACGTACGTACTTGATAAAATTGTTTTATTATATTTTATGATAAATTAGTACGTGTATATAATGCATCAACGTGATATTAGTTTTTCTATTAAATATATTTGATATTATCATCATTTAAGTCATTTAAGTTTTTTACATTACAATATCAATATAATTGTGTTTGGTTTAAAATAAGTATTTTAAATATCATACCTTCAACAATCTATTGTCGATCATTATATTTACTAACAATATAATAAATACTAACAAATTAACAAATTAAATTAAATTAAATTGTTAGGGATGCAAATATTGAAATGCACAAATTATTTTATAATTTTTAATCCTAAATTTTTACAATTATATCAAACTAGGTTTAAAGCCCGTGCGTACCGCACGGGGGTATTAGGTTCGAAAACGAAATAATAGCCACCAAAAGTTTTGCTTCATTAGTATTTAGTATGAATATTGTATATTGTGGCTATGTTTTAGGTTGGTTGTTGTGTATTTTTTTTTATTATGGTGTAGTCAAAAGTAAGGCCCGAACTACTGTAATGACAAATTTCTATGTGGCTATCAATTGTTTTATTGTTAGCGGCGAAAATGTACTCACTTATATGCAATTAAATCGTTGGTGTTACCTATCATGTATATTTACACCTAGATTAAGTGTTAGAGAGATTTTGCCATCATTTGTTAGTTTTTTAAAAGTTTTTTTTTAAAAAAATCCGATATCGATGAAATACTCAGATTTATACATGTGTTGATCTAGGATTAGAGGTTTTTAAATCATTTCATTGGCTCTATAATTTTTCATGTCGATATGATTACACTACTTTATCGTAATACATTAATTATGACATTTTTTGGGTAATATTCTCTTATGATAATGGTGGGTAAATATATAATATGTCAGTGTTAATGTTTTTAAAATACAAAAAAGAAGACTACACATGGCATAAAACGCACCATGTGCCATATGAGTGTTTTGGAAATAATCATCTATACAATTGAAAAGAACCGATCCATTGCAAATCATTAGCTGTTAATGAATCCACTGCATCCAGATGGAATCAGGTATGCATTATAAGGTACTCGGAAAAAAAAGGTATGCTTTATAAGGAGAAACCATGCTTCCCGTTTATTTTAATTCAGATTACACTTGAGAATTACAGTGATAAAGTAATAATCTGAAATTTCAAAGGTCAGCTACTGCAAACATAACTATTGGAGCCAACATCCTGAGTCAACAGGGTATACCAAATGATTAAGGTAGTGGCCAGGCTTCTAGAGAACTGAATCTCATAGTGTGAAGTCAAATGCAAAATCTAAGAAATATTACCAACGCTAACGCGCTCCTTGAGATGCAATTCATCCCATGGTATTTCCAGGCAGTCCATTGCAAGAGAAGGTTCAATATTCAGGTATCTTGGTACGGCCGAAGCAAGATGTATCTGATCCTTCCCATTAGCAATTTTCCCATGGCGACTCTCGTCTATTTTTTGACTCGAATACTCTTCCATGGACAATTCAGTCTGAGAGGCACCAACAACTTTAAACAGATGCTTTCCCAATGAACATGAGTTGCAAATTGTAGAATGATTCAATTACCTTCTTCTGTAATGCAGGTTTACACTGTCCCTGTCTATTTCTTTCTACATGACACAATTAAAGATGAATTTAGTTAAAAAATCAGAGTTAGTAGACACTTTCGCGCTGTCTGGATGTATTCATAAATTTAAAAAGAAGCTAATAACTCTCAAGAATATTAAGTGTGATCTTGGACATACTTGAGATCCAATCTCTCGTGAAGAATCTTCCAGGAAACATGCATTAGTACAAACAACAGAGTTGCATCATCTAGAAACTCCATTACACTTTGAAACAATTGAATCAGACTGTGGAAAGAGATTTGCTCATGAGTATAAACTTAAAATTCACATCTCAGCTAATCATGAAAAGGTGTGTTAAATAACATAAAAGTGTTTCTCAATTTTCTATTTTGACTATGATTATTCCATGGGATTCATATATATTGCTTGGCCAACTATGATCTCTTCGTAGCCAAACTTTTCAAGTCCTATTCTTGCTTATAACCTATAATCACACATGACAAAACATATTCTGGATAATAGTAATTCTCGGCTCATCATGAAAAGGTGTGTTAATCAACATTTGTTTATACCTTTCCTCTCTATTCGAACATTGAAATTTAGAGGGAGCGAGAGAGAGACCTGTTTGAAAAACAATATGTTGGCCGAACCTTCCACTCATATGTAGATGAAGCAGAACTCCAGATAAAACGTCAAGCAAATTTTGTGGCATGGAAACAAAATAAAACGTCCACTACATACCATCTAAAGCACGAATAGCATCGAGTGCATCATGGCGGTCATCAAACTCAATAAATGCATAACCTGGGGGTCTTCTAGCAACCCACACACTGCATCCATATTATTTAAAAGGGGGTAAGAAAAAATGCCAAGGAAGACATACAAATTCCACAACAATGCAAAAAACGAACCAAGATAACATAGTGCAAAAACATGTGTAGAATACAAAAAAAATCCAGCAATTACATAGACCAATAGTGAGACTACTTCAAAGTAAAAAAATTAAAGCTACACAGATGAAGGTTTGCTCCAATGTTCCATACTATATCCAACGGTAGCTGATTACATGTAGGCATTAGAATTCAAGTTCAAAAGCTTTTGATGATCATGTAAAAAACTGCTTGCTTAATTGCCCACCAAACATAGTCCCATCCAAAGAACACAAAAAAGAGATCAGAGATATAGAATCCAACAAAAAACTCACAATATTAACCCTACCAAATATTTTCCATTTGTAGGACTAAGGATTGCTAGCTAACATAGGCATGATAATTTTCCAAATCATAATGAAACAGCGTGTACCAAAGGCATGATTTTTCAAAAATATGATGAAAGAGCGAATACAAAGGTGTGATCTTTTCAAAAGCAAATCACTCAAGACACAACATCGGGGAAACGAAATCAAAGTACTACGATCACACAGTGAAAAAAAAAGCGAGAGAGCGTGACAATACTTGCGAAGAACACCATATATACAAAACTCGTCTTCAAGTTCTCGCTCAGTAACGCGGGGATCGAAATTGCCAACATACACTCGAGACATCTTTTTCAAACCTGAGAAATCAAAATTTTCAGGGGAATCGAACGTCACAAATTAATACAATCTTTGGAGTAAAATCTTAAGAGTTCCTTTCAAGTTTAACAACTTACCTCATCAGGTTGATTCTGAGGTTTAGGGGCCTCTTGATTTGGTGTTTTTTGCGATCCAGCGGGGCCATCTCTAAACCTCGAGCCGAAGCAAACAGAGATTGGCGTCAAGACTGTAGGCTTGAGATGTAACCTGATCCATTGATTAATTAATTTATGTGAGATATGAAAATTCTTGAAAGCAAACCCAAAACATACAGAATTTTAGCATATCCTTTTAAAATAGAAAGACACAACAAATGGGCAAAGTAGTAGCACTGACCTCCAACATCCAGAAGTTGGCCATCAAATAGAGCCTTGTCATAATTCAAGATCTTGCTTGCCAAGCTGTGGATTTTGCTTGCCAAGCTCCAGAAGCATGGGCTGCAATAGAAGATCTTGTGCGTAAAGAGCAATAGTCGGCACAGAAATCCATTAATGTAAAGAATTGCAATGGCAGATATCGAAACCAGTGAGATTTGGGGATTCGTCTGCACCAGGTCATGCTTAGTAAACACCATTCATAGAGCACTTACCTAGTGTTAAGTAAATATGAATTGCGTCAAAACCAACCTCTCAGCTAATCATTTTATGGAGGGTTAGTGAGGAGTTAAGGTGGGAGAAGACACGATATCTCTGTGCCGACTTTGTCACGTTTGGAGTCCAATAGGGTTGCCTAATGAGTCGAAATGCATCCTAATCCTTAAAGATTCCATTACAACTTATTATCGAGGGGTTTTTAAAGGTTTGTTACAGGGTTAAGACCTTAAGATTTAGGGCTTTAAGTTTCTAAGCCTGGGGTTCTAACACAGTAACACATGGCTCAAACCTATGAAGCTTATCCTTTAACCATAAGCCTGCCTTTTTTACAATGGTTCTTAACAGCAATTTCTGGCAAGTAACATGAAGATTTTTATCAGGGAAAAAAGTACTTTCTAATTGAGATTTGATCATAATAAAAGGGTTTTATCAGGGAAAAAAGTACCTCTTCTGAAGTGAACTGGCGATCAAAGCTGCAGATTTCAAATTGGATTATTAAGCAGCTAAGCTCAATTGATCTGTAGAGTTTTAGAAACAAAGAAACATGTAAGTACAAACCTTCTTCTCAAATACTCCATTAGGCCATAAAGCACAAATTGCCGATGTATGCTTGCAAACATCAAAAACGTGCTAAACACCTTACAAACTGCACACTAACATTGACATGTAAACTTACAACTTTCACTACAACTCCTCAAAGCAAATTCCCAACTTTATTCACCGATAAAAATTACAACTTTTGTTCCTGACCTATTGGCATCTCATGACCAACAAACAGCAAATTCAGCTGGACTGGGAACATAGATTTGAAAATAATAATAGGGTTTAGTTCAGCAAAGGAACCTTTCAATTTGCCAGGAGGGTAGATTTCAAGGGCTTCCAAAAACCTAAGCTCCAATTCGACCTGTAATTGCTCCTGCAAATCCACATCAAAACCAAATTAGACGACAATCAATCATGGTCGTCCAGATTAGTCCACAAAATTAAGACATCAAACCCCAAAATTCGAAAAATCGAGAAAGACGGAATATAAAGGAGGCACCTTGGAAAGAGAGGAAGAGGAAGGAGGAGCCTTGCAAGGAGAATGCACAGACACGCCGTCTTCTTCTTCTTCTTTCCTCACACCACCGCCATCGCCTCCCATGTCGCTCTCCGGTTTCGTTTCTCTGTCCTCTCGACATTTTGGGTGAAGAAAAATGCCTTCTTTCGAAGGAGAGAAGCTTCGTCGGCGGGCCTTGGAGTCCAGTAGGGTTGCGTGCCGGCGTGCGGGTCGGATCTGAGGCCTCCAAGAACAATCCGGCATGCTCACTTCGCCTCCGAGCTTCTATTCGCACAAACGGCGACTGGAACGGACGACTGTGTTTCGCTGATCGCTATTTCCTCAGCGGTCGTCGGGGATTCGGTGTCTGCCGTATCTTCAATCTCCAATGCCATGGCTAATTTCTAGGGTTTAATTCGAGTGGTTTCGAGCATTCAAGTCTCCAATCTTAAGGTAATACACGTTACTTTCAGGATCAAGCAGTTAGGCCGGCATCCGCAACTCCGATGGGGGGTCGGTGGTTTCGAGCTCATGAAGGGGAATTCGAAGAGGGAAGAAGCAGGAAAACCGGGAACCAAAGAAGTAGTAAAGAAAAGAGAGAAAGGAAAAAGGAGGGTGGCGTGTTGAGACGAATTCGGGAAGAAAAAGGCTTTTTAATTTTGGGGGAAGGGGAGCTAGAGAGGTACAGGAACTCAAAAGGATAACAATTAACAACACAGTAATGTATGGTGGCATCAATACATGCGTGCACTCTAAGGGTCTAAACCAATAGGATGGATTCAAAGCATTCATTCCCGTCAATTTAATAGCAGTAAACAGAATAGGGAGAATAGGAAAAAAACAAATTTCACCGGTGAAAACGAAGGAAAATCGCATGAAAACTATAGGATTGTGATAAAATGTCGAGCATTGATTGCGGATTCCGACTGTAGTTTATAGTATTATTATAGAAGATACATGTGGACATGATTTTATAACTTAAATTTTCTAAAAATATAGGTTCATTGAGAATAAAAATATTAATTATATCGATTTGGTAGGTTGGTCATTTTATGTTCGAATTGTGTACAAGTTTGTGTTGTTGAAATTTATGAGCTAATTGAGTCTAGAGTTGTGAAACGGGTAGGTTCGAACGGGTTCGCATTCAATCATTTCAGGTTTCGGTTGAGTGCGGATCAATCGGGCTACAAGTCAAGTCGGGTGGGTCCTGATAGGTTATTGTGTAGGTTCAAGTCAACCTAACAAGTAAGGAACTTGAATCGATAATGATTACTAAAAATAATATTATGGTTAAAATGTAATAGTTAATAATTAAATAATGTTTTTTATATTTAAATCTATTATAATAATTAAAATCGGGTCAATTCAACAGGACGTGTCGGGACGTTTGGGATTCAACTCAATCGGATTCGGGTCAACCGTTCCATCACCCACCACATTTCAAGTCGGGTTTTAACCCTTAAATTCTCGGTCGATTTCTTGAGTCAAGTCATATTTTGACAACTCTAATTGGGTCAGATAATTGCAGATTTAGGCCGACCGGTTAATATTATAATCAATAATTTTATATAAGATTATCAATTTATCAAAAATAAAATTATTAGTTAAGTTAGTTTGATGAGTTGGACATTTTGGTTTAGGATTAGGTATAAGGTTGAGATATTATATATAAAAAATAAACTTACTGATGGGGTTGCTTAAGTAGATTGGTCATTTGAGCTTGGATTGAGTACAAGTTTAAACTATTATATGTGGAAAATAAACATATTTATTGGTCAGTTTTATATGTTGATCATTCTGAGTTTGAATTGAATACAAGATTCGACTATTTCATTTGGGGAATAAAGCTATTAGCATAGTAGGTTCATTAAGTTGGTCATTTTCACTTAGGATTGAATACAAGTTTAAATAATAATATATGGAAAATAAACTTATTGATGATCAGATCGGTTTGAATAAACTTTCTATAGGTTCAGGCCACTAAAATTAATTAATCAACCGATTCTAAATGTTGTGGGTTTCACAATACTTATCGTATTCAAATAAACTGTGTACTTAATTTATAGTAGTACTTATATCATATATAAATTAATACATGTTAATTTTTATTTGAAAATCCCCGGGCAAGGCCCGGCTTATAACTAGTTATCTATTATATATCTTCTTCTTTTTCTAATTTCTATCTTTTTCTAATTTCTAACTTATTTTTCACACTAAATTTTGTTTTTATTGTATTTTTATAATTATATATATGTCATTTTTTTTGTACCATAAGTTTATAATTTAAGTAATAGACAACAACAACAACAACATTACCCAGTGAATCCCGCGCGAGCAGGGTCTGGGGGGTCAAGATGGGGACATTCCAGACCTAGATGGAATGCGCCCGAGAAAACCCAAGAATCGAGAAACAACTAGCATTATTGAAATGCAAGAGAAAAATAAATAAATAAATAAATACATAAAAGAAGACAAACTCCATCAGCTGGCTGCCTCGCTGTCTACCACTCTGATCCTCTCCTTCCAACTCTTTCTGCACTGAGCTAGGTCCACTGAAATCCCTAACATGCTGATATCTTGCTTAATGTTATCCATCCATCGCTTCTTCGGCCGGCCCCTATCTCTTTTACAGACCCCAAAGTCCAAGCGCTCACACCTCCTAACTGTGGCGCCAAGGCTACGCCTCTGAACATGACCGAACCAACGAAGTCTCGACTCCCGAAGCTTGTCTCCTATGCTTGCTACCCCCAACTTGCCTCTGATCTCGTCATTCTTGATCCTATCCATCCTCGTGTGACCACACATCCATCTGAGCATCCTCATCTCTGCAACTGCGAGCTTCTGTTCTTGAGCCTTGGTTGTAGGCCAACATTCTGCACCATAAAGGATCGCAGACCTTATAACAGATCTGTAAAACTTGCCCTTTAGCTTGAGCGGGACCTTCTTGTCACACAAAACCCCTGAAGCTGCCCTCCACTTCTGCCAACCTCTCTGAATCCGGTATCTAACATCCTCATCAATAGTCCCATCGCTCTGCAAAACAGATCCTAAATACCTGAAGTTCTCCTTTCTCGCAACGACCTCGCCTCCCAGTCGCACCTCACCCGAAGATTCTATATCTCGCTCGAACCGGAGCTCCATATATTCCGTCTTGGACCTACTCAGCCTAAACCCCTTGGATTCCAACCTCTCTCGCCACACTTCCAGCTTGTCATTTACTTCAGATCTAGAGTTCTCAACCAAGACGATATCATCTGCGAATAGCATACACCTTGGGACCTCTCCTTGGATGTCCCTTGTCAGCACGTCTAACACTAGTGTGAACAGAAAGGGACTTAGGGCTGAACCTTGGTGTAATCCCATACCCACTTTAAAGTACTCTGTGTCTCCTCCTTGTGAGCATACACACGTCCTCGACCCCTCATACATGTCTCGAATGATTCTGATAAACTCCTCTGGAACCGCCTTGGCCTCCAAGCAATCCCAAATCAACAACCTGGGAACCCTGTCGTAGGCCTTCTCTATGTCTATGAACACCATGTGTAGATTCCGCTTTCTCTCTCTGTGCGCTTCTGTCAACCTTCTCAGGAGATGAATAGCTTCTATGGATGACCTCCCTGGCATAAAACCGAATTGGTTCTCTGACACTTGAACTAACCTCCTCAATCTCAACTCAGCTGCCTTCTCCCACACTTTCATCGTATGGCTGAGGAGTTTTATACCCCTATAATTGTTGCACTGCTGAATATCTCCCTTGTTCTTGTAAACTGGGATTAACTTACTCAATCTCCACTCCTCCGGCATCTTACCTGTCCTGGCTATAACGTTGAAAAGTGCCGCTAACAACTCTAAGCCTCTTACACCCAAACATCTCCAAATCTCTACCGGAATCTCATATAAAAGCCGACCATTTTCGAGCCACCACGTTGATTCTGGCCCCGCTTGATTTTTTTTTTCAACTCAAATATATAATAACAACTCTATATCTTTTATTTTCCTTAATTATATAATCCTCAATTTTATCTCTAAAGCCTATCTATCTTCAATTGTATTTTCCTTCAATAATTTTATCTTCAATTTTCTTATATAAAATATACCCAATATCTATTACTATATACTAAAGCGGAAGCAAATTCTGTCACCATGTTGCGCCACATCACCCCCTTATTTAAAAATCTATCTCATTAAATCTTGATTTTATCATAATCTTATACATACTTAATTAATACATTAGTTCTATCTTAGAATTTGAGTTGTTTAATTAATAATTCTATCCAAATATATAAATCTCTATCTTATCAATGTACACATTAAATTAATACGTAGATCTATCATAAACCTTTTATTTTAATAAAATATTTTTTTGTCATAATCTATAAATCATAATCATAATATTTTACCCATTTAATTAAATATCATATTAAATTTTAATTATTTTTCGTAATTTTATTATGATGTTTTTTTAAATCATCAATGGTAGCAAATTCTACCACTATATTTAAGGTAAATATTCATTCTATTAAAATAATATATTAAATACATTTTTACTATCGTATCATATAAAAATATCAATAAAAAAGTAGATGTTATATTTACCATATATATCGCTTATATTGCATACTCATTACGCTTTAGAAACAAAAAAAGATAGATTTCTTAATTAAGATAATAATTTGTTAACATTTTCATTATATTTTTATATAATTATTATTTAATTATTTTGTCAAAAAACAATAACATATATACGAGATAATTTAGTTTTCTATATAACTTATTAAATATTATCTATATCTTCAATATTATATTATATTAATCTGAGTTTTTATTTAAACTTATTGATTTTATTATATAACTCTAATTTAACTAAATGCCAAAAGATTTCTATCAATTGTTAATAAGATGTGATAATGCATCTTATCTTATGTCATTCTTCCTAAGTCATGTAAATATATGATTATGTATGTATAAAAAGTAACTATATAAATAAAATTTATTTATATATATGATGATATACAAAAATTATGTCATTTTATACTCCAAAAAATAAACATCATTTTAAAATAAAGTACACATATGATAATATTTGTAACTGTTATAGTAAATTTACACACAAAGCAATAAATAAATAAATAATACCCCCGTACAAGGTACGGGTCATCTGCTAGTTATTATTACTATAGTGAGTAAACTAACTACCCCTTCTGTCATGTGTGATAGGTAAACCACGTTTGACTAGCAACATGTGAATGGCCCAATTTTAAATTAGCCATATCTTTGATTTACAAAATATACAAAATAACTCTAGACCCAATTTTGAAGGTTTTTAATAAATATACTATCTTACTTTGAAAGTTGTAAAAAATTATATACAAAATTATTTACTAAGTAAAATCTATATTTACGAATTGTCCTTTTATATTACTAAGTGCAATATGGTGCAAGGTAATCGCAAGGGGATTTAAATATAAACATATATGAACATGATGTACAAGTTCAAAAATGAAATATAAAACTACAAATATCCTATTTAAATATCCTATTTTGAATTTACTAGATTATTTTGAATATCCTATTTAAATATCCTACAAATAAATAATTATTTAAATAAGATTAGAAAAAAAATAACATTTCCATATGTTAAAATTTGCATTATATGTTTTTACTTATTAATATCCTATTTATAATAAAAATAATTTTAAAATGTGAAACGTGAGTCATTGTCGTGCATGGCACAACAGGTACAATTAGTTTACCTCTATTCTTAACATCAAATCACGATTTTGGATTAACAAAATATTGTAACGATTTCAGGTAAAAAATATGATATCAATATCGAATTCTTAATATATTATTAGGCATGCTTTTTATCAATTGAATAATGCGTCAAAAAAATGTTATCGATCATGTCCAGTGCATGGTGCGAGCAATAATCTAGTAGTATTTTTTAAAAACTAGTCAAAATCAGTCTCAAATCACAAATCTTGTTTTCAATTTGAAAAGGGGAAGAAAGTAAATTACTATTTTTCCCATTTTAATTAATTTAATAAAGGACGACAACAACAACTACTACCCAGTGAATCCCGTGAGTGGGGTCATTCCAGACCTAGATGGAATGCGCCCGAGAGAACCCAAGAGTCGTAAAACATCAAACTTTACAAAAAAAAGAGAAATCTAAATAAATAAATAAATACACTCCATCAACGTATGGGATGTCTCACATTATACCACAGTGATCCTCTCCTTCATCAAAAAGTAATTTCCACGCTCTGAATAGAAAAACACTCTGAAAGTTCTCTCGCTTGGCCTCCCCGTGTTTCTTCATGGCGGATGCCACACCAATGGTGGTGGGCGATCCCCCACCCCAACCACAACCGAACCTTGCTATTGTCCCGACTGCTCCGCGCACCTGGAGCGATTTGGTGGTTGGCGATAACGGGAGAAGGAAGCCTCGGCTCAACCGCGATTTCCTTGCTGGCAAGGTTAAGCTCTCTTTCCCTGGCGGAAGAATGAGTGACCTAGTGTTCAAAATTGAGAAGGAAGTCGACATAGCGCTATCGGACATATGGAAGTCCTCATTGATTGTGAAGGTGTTGGGTACCTTTGTGCCGTTTCAAGTCATGGACAGGAAAATTAGAGAGTTGTGGAAACCCTCTGGGAAGTTGATGCTTGCGGATTTACCCAATGGGTACTATGTCGTAAGGTTTGAACAGGATAGGGATTACATTGCGGCCCTCACTGGTGGTCCATGGGTGATGTTTGGGCATTACGTTATTATCAAGTCATGGACCCCGGAGTTCGACCTGGAAACTGACGTGATCGAGACCGCGCCGGTTTGGGTAAGGATTGCTAAATGGCCGTTGAAATATTATGAAGAAGAATTGCTCACTATGATCGCGGAAGGAATAGGTCGCCCCATAAGGGTGGACACAAGAACCTTGTTCTCTGATCGATGTAGGTTCACTAAGGTGTGCGTGGAAGTGGATCTTACGATCCCGCTGAAAGGTACGGTGACGGTCAATGACAAGCAATACCAACTTGAATACGAGGGCTTGCACCTCATCTGTTTCGAGTGCGGCCGGTATGGCCACTTGGTGTCTAAATGCCCCAATACGGTCACGAAAACGGTGCCTATGGCGAACAATCCTAGTGGGAGCCAGAATGGCGGAACCCCGGCAGGAAGTACCGAAGCCGGTCAGGCAGCTAATCATGATGAACAAGCCGTGGCCTGTCATGGACCTTGGATGGAAGTTCAGAGGAAGAAGAGGAATCAAGATAAAACTAAGTCCAAGGGGGCATCTCAGCATGGAGGTTCTAGCGGTGGTGCTAACCCCCAGACAAATCACCACGGCGGCGGGGACAAAGCGAAGGCGCCGGCGGCTAAGGGGAGCGCTGATAATGTAGTTAAGAATGTGAACGTTGGATCTGTGAAAGACAAGAATGTTCCTAGAGAACAGGTGCTTGGGAAAAAGAACGAGGTTAATGCCAATGGGGGAGTTGTGCCCTCATCATTAATTAAAGCCCCTGCCGCCGAAATTTCCAAGAATTTTTTTTAGGTGGGTCAACCCTCGATGAGTCATAATTTTGTCTCTAAAAAGCTAAGAAGGAGGAACAAATAGAAGGTTAGTAGTGGGCCAAGCCCAGTGGATAAAACTATTATTGGCCCAAGGAAAAGGCTTAAGAATTCAGGGGTTCAGCAAAACTCCAACGCCTCCCCTAGGAAGCCTGTGGAATCTTGGTCTCTTGAAAATTCCGAATCCGCGGCGGCGCGGCCACAGCTTCCAACGCCACGGAGACCCATACGATTCAGCTGGCGAATGGTCACCTCTAGGGCAATGATCAACGTCAGGAAAACAACGATTCCACGGAGAGGCTCGTTGAAGATAATCACACCATTGCTGACATCAGGAACCAGATTAACAATGCGGGGTCGACCGACGTTGCTACTAGGACCGATCAGGCCATGGAGATTGTGGCTCCTGAGATTGCGTCTGATTCAAGCGCCCTTGAGGCTCGAGCGTATTAAGTCTTTTCCCTCTTTCCCCTTTTTGTGTGTGCACCATGAATTGTCTCACATGGAATTGTCGGGGGGCCGGCAGTGATGGTTTTTGCCGGGCCGCCAAGTACTTAAGCTGCATAAGGTCGATGTCTTGGTATTGATCGAGCCTAAAATCTCGGGGGTTAGAGCTGATTCCGTCTACCGTAGGCTTCGTTTCAAGAATCAGCAACGGATTGAAGCCAGAGGCTTTGCTGGAGAGCTTTGGGTGTTATGGGATAATGACAGGATCCCTTGCAATATTATTTACATCCATAGTCGTTTTATTCATCTTAACGTTTTTGTTCAGAACAAGAAGCTTCATTTGATCCTTGTTTATGCGCCACCGAATGAAACTAACCGTAAGGTTTTTTGGCCTATATTGCAGGACTATACCCACTCTATTCAGGAACCTTGTTTCATTGGAGGTGACTTCAAATGTCTGCTCCACGACTGGGAAAGCTCCGGTACGGTCCATGCTCTCTCGGGAGATTCTGACAAGTTCAGCGATTGGGCGAGTGCCTCGGGTTTAATCGACATGGGATTTAGCGGCCCGCCCTTCACTTGGACGTTTGGCTCCTCTTCTACTGGTTTCAAAGCGAGGAGGCTTGATCGCTATTTCTTGAATGCTGCCACTAGGATTGATTGGCCGAGTGCGTGTGTTACTCATCTTCCGAAACTTTACTCTGATCACTCGCCGCTGTTATTGACTCTTGAGCATATTGACTCTGGCTCCAGGAAGCACCGCCCCTTCCGTTTTGAGGCTGCTTGGCTTACCCACCCTTCCTTCAATGGTGTTGTGAGGAAAAACTGGGACTGTGAAAACGGTGCTGTTGATGCCCTCTCTCGTTTAAAGACTATCCTCCTCAAGTGGAACAAAGAGATTTTTGGCAACATTCACATCCGTAAGAAGGCTATTCTCAGTCAGATGGAGATGGCGGAGACTTCGTGTATGAGCAGGTGGTCCCAGGACCTGGCTGATGAGCAGACGAAACTCCGGTTTCAGTTGGATCAGGTTCTTGAACAGGAAGAACTTCTTTGGTTCCAAAAATCAAGGGAGAAATGGCTCATTGCTGGAGACCGCAACACTTCCTTTTTCCACGTTTCGGCTTTGGTCAGGAGGCGAAGAAACAGAATTGATGCGGTGATGAATGATGATAACGACTGGATCGTTGATGCTAAAGAGGTTAAATCCTTTGCGATTAACTACTTCAAACGTCTTTATTCGGATGATAGCAGGGGTCAACCTGCTCCTAATGTGACTAAGGGGCTTTTCCGGGGGTTGGATCAGAATCATTGGGCTAAGTTGGATGCTATGGTTTCGGATGCTGAGATTTTTGAGGGGCTGAAGCAAATGGGCGGGTTTAAGGCCCCGGGTGTGGATGGTTTTCAACCCGTGTTCTTCCAAAGGTGTTGGGATTCGGTGAGCAGCTCGATCAGGTCCTTTGTGAAGGAGTTTTTTCGCTCTGGTCGTCTTCCCCCAAGCGTTAACGAAATTCTAATCGTCTTGTTGCCTAAAGTTTCTAGGCCGGAGCGTATAACGCAGTTCGGGCCCATAAGCCTGTGCAACGTTATTTATAAGCTGATCACTAAAATCATGGTGAACCGCATGAGGCCAATCCTTTCCGACATTATTGGCCCTATGCAGGGCAGCTTCCTTCCCGGTAGGCTGATCACTGACAACATTGTGATCGTTCAGGAGTTGGTCCACTCGATGAAGAGGAAGTAGGTCAAGAAAGGATGGATGGTGCTCAAAATCGATCTCGAAAAATCCTATGACCGGCTTCATTGGGATTTCATTGTGAGTACTCTGAGGGATGCTGGGTTCCCGGATAGTTGGAATGCTCGGATTAAGGAATGCATCAGTTCGGCGTCCATGAGACTCCTCTGAAATGGGGAGATGACCGAGGGCTTCGCTCCGGAAAGGGGTATCTGCCAAAAGGGACCCGATCTCGCCGTATTTGTTCGTTCTTTGATGGAACGGCTCAGGCATTTGATCGAGCTTGCAGAGTCTAATGGGGAGTGGCGCCCGGCCCGTATTTCCAGGAGGGGTCCGGATGTGTCTCATGTCCTGTTCACTGATGATGTTATCCTCGTGGCTGAAGCGTCTTTGGAGCAGCTCCGGGTTATCAATTGCATCCTGGACAGGTTTTGCCTCGCGTCGGGTCAGCAAATCAATGTGGCGAAGTCCAAGCTGTTCGTCTAAAAAAACACTAGTAGCAATGTTATCCGCGAGCTTCGCGACGAGTGCGGGTTTGAGGTCACTACCGACCTTGGTAGCTATCTTCGGATGCTTGTGATACACAAGAAAGTGAGTAAGGAAACCTTTAGCTCCATCTTGGACAAAATGAATGCCAGGTTAGCCTCCTGGAAGGGTAAGCTCTTGAGTCTTGCGGGTCGAATTACCTTAGCTAAGTCGGTCCCGTCCACTATTCCAACTTACTCCATGGCCACTGTGGTGCTGCCGAAAGAGTTGTGTGATGAGATGGATTGTATTGTCAGGGACTTTGTCTGCGGTGATGAGGATGGGAGAAGGAAAATTCACTTGGTTGGTTGGAAGGAGTTGTGTCTGAAGAAGTGTGATGGCGGTTTGGGTTTCAGATTGATGCACATGGTGAATTTAGCCACGGTCGCCAAGCTAAGTTGGAGGTTCTTAAATAGCAAAGATGAGTGTTGGGCTACTATCTTGAGGGCCAAGTACGTTCGGGAGTCGGGGGCTATGGTGGCTGGTTCATCGGCGGTTTGGCAAGGGATCATGAAGGGGATTAACAACGTTATCTCCAAAGGCTGTCGATGGAACGTCGGTAATGGCAAGACGGCGAGGTTTTGGATTGATGCTTGGCTCGGGTCAAATCGGCTATTAGACTCCGCTCGGGTGGTTGTTGGTGCCGATATGGTCAATCTGAAAGTTCGCCACTATTGGTCTCCAACTATTGGGTGGCGCTGGGACTCTCTGGCTGACCTGCTTCCAGTGTGCATTCTCTTGCGCCTGGTTGCGGTCCACCTCTCTGATGACGATCATGCGGACTGTCTTGCGTGGAGCCCGTCGCCCAACGAGATGTACTCGATTGGTTCGGGTCATGATCTTATTGCTGGTAGAGGAGCGAGGAGCGGGAATGATGGCGCCTTCTTTCGGGGGCTCTGGCAGCTTAGGGTGCCCGAGCGGATCCGGGTGTTCGTGTGGCTGGTCGCTAGGGGTGCCATCCTTACAAACCAGGAGCGGCGTAGGCGACACATGGCCAACGAGGATTCTTGCACCATATGCAACGCCGGAGCTGAATCTTTGATCCATCTTTTTAGAGATTGCAGGATCATTAACCCTTTTTGGAATTTGGTGGATCCGAATTTGCGATTTACTGATTTTTTCCAGGTTGGCTTCGGGGCAACATCCTAGCGAAGAAGAGCGTGGCTGGCGATCTGGATTGGGCGGCGTTTTTCGTCACGACGCTTTGGTGGACTTGAGAGTGGAGGAACAACAAGATTTTCAACGACTTAAGCATGGTTCACGACCCCATTAGTTTCGTGCTCAACCGGACAAGAGAGTATGCCAACGCCTGGGACTGCCATAGGCCTAACCGCGTTCGTAGAACCAGAGAAGAGATCCTCGTGGGTTGGTGTACGCCCCCTCCGGGTGTGGTCAAAATCAACACGGACGGGGCTGTCAACGCGGATGGCGGTGCTACGGCTGCCGGTGTGCTCAGGGATGAAGATGGCCAGTGGATCACTGGCTTTGTGCACAATATTGGGCAATGTAGTGTTCCTGCTGTTGAGCTCTAGGGTGTCATTGGCGGTTTGAACCTTGCTTGGGCCAAAGGCTTCCGCAAGGTGATTTTGGAGTGTGACTCGAAGTTGTCCGTCGATCTGATTGGGACCGGTGTTAGCCCTTCCCATCCGCTCTTCTCCCTGGTGTCTAGATGCCAAAATTCTTTAAGTCAGGCTTGGGAGGCCGGACTCGTTCATTTCTTCAGGGAAGCGAACATAGTCGCCGACTCCCTCACAAAATCCGCTTTTTCCTTTCCTATTGGTTTCCATGTTGTTCCTGAGGCGCCTCCGGACACTCTCAATCTTTTGTATGACGATGTTGTGGGGAGGGTCACCCCGCGCGTCGTGAACTCGTTAGACCCTTCTTAATTTTCGGGTTTTCCCCGTTGTTTGATTAAAAAAAAACAGTGATCCTCTCCTTCCAATTTTCTCTGCACTGAGCCAAGTCCTACTGAAATCTCTTTTCGATGGAACTACCTCAATGTCAATCCTTTTCGATGGAACGACAGGGGTTTGTTGTTCAAAATTAAATTATTTCCATATTTCAATACAAACTTTACAAGTATAGTATAAAGTCTTTTTTTTATTTTAATTTTAATATATAATGAAATGTATATCATTAGGTCTAATTGATCTCTCTAAAGGAGAAAGTATTGGAATTTAAATATTCATTTTTTAGAGATTTTCAACTTTGATGCATCGTTTTGGAAAAAATTTAGAAACTTTATCGGAGATGTTCTCGTTCAGTTGATGTAAAATTAAGAAAATATATTCTCAAACTAAAACAAATAATGAAATGTGACTCTTGACCCAGCAACTTATAATAATATAATTTTTTCCTCTCTTTATACAATAACTCATAGAAAGATTACAATATGAAATTTCAAAATATTTAAAAATATAACATTGCGTACCTCTACGGTCCTAATTTTTAAAATAAAATATAATATTGCGTAATTTCCCCAACCGACTAATTAAAAAAAAAAGAATAAAAATAACATAGCGTTTTTTTTGGTCAATAACATAGCGTTGCTTGTACGTCCGTTGAGTAATCGGTAAACCTTTAAAAACCCTTGGTGTCGAGCCTGGACACTCGATTTCTTCGTACTTCTGATCCCGCTCTCTTTTTCCTAATTCTCTCTTCGTTCGCTCGAAGCTGGTGCGCCCAGCCTCTCTTTCGCGTAAGTCTCCTTGTCTCCCTTCCGCAATTGTAATGGCTTCAGTTCTTTGCGTTTTCCCACTTCTGCTTGTTCGCGCGATTTCATTTGATAATCTGTGAGAATGTGACTCGTCTGGTGTAAATTTGCCCTAAATATCGACTTCGTTCTTGTAATTTATGCCTTCGTTCTGATTTTGGCGATGTTGCTGATTAGGCTAGGGTTCTTGAGGAAGTTGCAGCAGCAATTTGACTTGCGAGGCCATGTCGTCCTTCGGCACCACCATCTCTGCGGGAAATCTGAATCCCAACAAGTCCTCCGAGGTTATTTCTTGAAGCTCTTCGGCTCTGTTTTTGTAATTGCACATATTCTGCTTTCATGCTATCTAATTGGCAAGGGAATTCTGTAGATATGTTCTTGGCATGATGACCTAGGTTCTTGGCATGCTTTCATGGACAAGTTATAAGGAATGTGGTGCTTGTGATCAGTTATTAGTTATTAGTAGAGATCTTATTGTATGCACAGTGTTTTTGACCTCATTACACGTTATTATTGGAATTAAAACATGGCTGAGAGATTTGCTTAATTACGTTGAATCTAATAGTAAGTTAGTAACTCTAATTTGCTTAAATCACTGAACCCAAATTTTGCATTTGCTGGCATAAAAGGCATATAGATGAGCATTTAGAAGACAACTAGGAGAAGATAGGGGTATAATTTACAGTCATTACAAGCCTGTTGTCTTTTATTTAATAAAGCACAAAGCCTGTTGTTCAAGATTCTTCTAATGGATAGAGATGTTTTCCTCTGACTGATGCTGAATATATCCTTTGTATATGAAAGTGATGAGATAATGTTTTTTTGGTCATTGATTAACTGATTACCGTGGTAGATTACCATCCAAGTATTTTGTCAATTCACTTGTAGAGTCTGCTTGAATTAGAAGAATGTTTTGCCCCAGAAGTCCCATGTATTGATTTTGGTGCTTTCTTGGTCAATATTGTGCTCCTGTTATTATTTTGGACTATTTTTTTTACAAAGTTTTTATCACTTAGAATCCAAGTCAATTCTGTATATGATGGTTTTGGGTTGTGCATTAGGACATGTGTGATAGCTTCCCTGTAAATGAATTGAGTATATTTGGCATTTCCCTAACTTTTGTAATGTTGCTTTAGAGGTTTTATCATCTTAAACATGCCAACTGAACTGTTAGATCTTACTGATACTCCTCTTCCCACTAGTGGATATAGTTTTCTAAGTTGGATACTCTATATATCAACTGGATCAGTGTGTTGTTTATTTTGAAAAGAATTGGAACTTTGGTGCATGCTAATGTGTCTATTTGGCAGATTTCTCAACCTCCATCAGATTCAGTTTCAAGCCTTAGTTTTAGTCCAAAGGCTAACTTCCTTGTTGCAACATCATGGGATAATCAGGTATGTCCAAGTAGGAATTGGTTCTTGTATGCATGTATCTTTTATCCGATATTGCTGAAAACAGTCGAAGCTTAATGAATCCCCTCTTCCACTATTTAAGGAAGTTCATTTTCGAGCCATTTTATTAATATTTACCATCCTGCATTTTTCTTTATCTTCTCCAGTTTTGGATTTTTTTTTTCTTAATTCGAAAGTTGAAGCTTGTTTTAACATGCAGGTAAGATGCTGGGAAGTAATGAAAAATGGAACTGCGATAAGTAGTTCGCCCAAGGCTGCAATATCTCACGAACAACCGGTAACTTTATAACTTAGCTACAGTTGGCTATATATTCTCTTGTGAAGATTGGCCATTGAGAGCCTGTTATCTTCTAATAATACTTTATGTGGAATAGGTTTTATGCTGCTCTTGGAAAGACGACGGAACAGCAGTCTTCAGTGGAGGCTGTGACAAACAGGCCAAAATGTGGATTTTAGGTGGAAATCAACCAGTAACTGTTGCTATGCATGATGCCCCCATAAGGGAGATGGCTTGGATCCCAGAAATGAATGTTTTGGCTACAGGAAGCTGGGATAAGACTGTAAAGTAATTATGTTTCTGCCCTTGTTTCTTTCGGAAAATTGTTTGTCACATTAGTATAGCTGTTAAATTTTTATTAACCTCTCTGATGCTGTTAATGTCCTGCCTGAGGACAATTCTCTTGAGCAAGTCTAGATTAAGTACAATCATGAGGATGGAAGGTGCTACTTTTTTTTGTATATATGGTAATATCTTCATAAGGAACATGGCCAAAGTATGAAGTATCTATAGTTAGAATAAAAAAGGAACATGAAATCACCACCTGGGCTTATTGCTTTTACATAACCTAGTCATATTCTATGTCTCTATATTATCAATTATCAATTCTTGTATGACTGTAGTAACATTGCTTGTGATTGATCATACTTGACTCTCTCTGGACAAATTCATTTGTACAATGTGTTTCTTGTTTTTACTCTTTATTGATCTGCCTGTACTTGTACTTTTGTTGAGTGTTGAGTCTAGCTGTACTCTTTTTTTTTTAAAGTATAATATTAATCATCCACATTTTTCGAAGACAGGTACTGGGATACAAGACAACCAAATCCAGTCCACACGCAGCAACTTCCTGATCGTTGCTATGCTCTCTCCGTGATGCATCCGCTGATGGTCGTTGGTACTGCAGATAGAAATTTAATCGTTTTTAACTTGCAAAATCCTCAGGTATTGCCGTAGTGGTTTTTATTGTGATATTCTTCTATTATTCTGAAATGTGTTATCGTAATCTCTTTTTCCAATCCTTTGTTGTTTGTATACAGACAGAGTTCAAGAGAATCACTTCACCTTTGAAATATCAAACAAGGTGTCTTTCTGCCTTTCCGGACAAACAAGGTTTTTTGGTAAGAATAACATGCTCTGTATTGAGTTAATTATATCTTTGTTTTCATCTTTATTAGTCTGCTTCAATGTTCGGAGATTATCACCTTCACTTACCTGTATTGTCTTTGCATAAATGTACGAGTGCTTAGGGGTTTCTCTTTTCTCACTCTACTGAATGTAGTTGAGGTTGATTTTTGCTGTTGTGCTATTTCTTTCAGAGTTGATGCAATTGTAATCTTGTCTGGTTATCAGGAAAAAATGCACTTTAATTACCAACATGGAGGATTAGTGCTTGCATTATGTGATCCTTTACATGAAAGTTTGGATGTATCTATGCTGCACATCAAGTTGAATAGTCTTATTTTACTTGGTATCAAAGTAGTAGTAGCCAAAGATCGAACACTTTGATGGGCAGTCCAATGATCTAGACAAAATGTTGACTGAGAGCTCATTGTAGATATTTTGTGGCTAATACTCTTGTTAGCTCATGACAACAATGTGAAGTTCGGATACATCAAGTAAGGAGAGGTAGAAGTCATGTTGAAAGATCCAGTTGACAGCATATCACGTATGAAGGAAGTGCAAAAGTTGTTATTGTGACTATTTACTTTTGGGGTCCTAAATGCCATTTTGATATTATCATGTTTCTTAGCGTTGAATCTTTGAAGTATCGTAGTTTGCTTGTATGTAAATTCCTTAATCAATGCATTTGTGCATTGTCTTCATCATTTGCCTGATGGTAAAGTATGATTATTTGCTCTTGTAGGTTGGCTCGATAGAGGGACGAGTTGGCGTACATCATTTGGATGAAGCACAAAATAGCAAAAATTTCACTTTCAAATGTCACCGGGATGGCAATGAAATCTATTCAGTAAATGCAATTAATTTCCATCCTGTAAGTATACCATTATTTTCAGCTTAATGCAGTGTCCAGCTTAAGCTTTTTACGGTCCTATTATGCTCACGTAGGAAGTGTATTATGGGTAGATGCCTATATACGTGTGCTAATAGATTTGGTCAGCTCTGTGTATTTTAGTTTTGTCAGAAGCTTGATAGCTAGTGTCCAGGTGTTACTAGTGGACTAGGGTAACTGAACACTAGTGTCTGGACATGTCTTGACTACATCCTTCTTGTGCTGTTTGTGTTTGAATAGCTCTCATAGAAATGGCTGGCACCAGAGCAGAGGGCCTTTATGCAGATAAATTTAGGCACAGTCAAGGTTATTAGTTTAGATATAATGAAACGTGCTGATACATAGTGAACTGTAGAGAGACACTATTCTCTTAGATGTACATTATGGAGAAAATCTTTGTGGTTTTATCACTCATCAGTTACCAGAGTTATCTAAAGTCTTTGCGATCTTAGATACAGAAAGGGATTAAAAATATGGAAGCTTGTGTAAATCTCTTAAAATCTGTTGGATGCTTGGAGTATAAAAATCGCAAAGATGTCTAGAATTTGTGGTTCTCTAAAAAAATCTTTCATGAGAAGCCACCCTACTCTTGATCTGTTGTCACGTATATGATGTTTATGTTTAGTGATATGTTGTAAATCTTGTATCAACCATACATATTTTTTTTCTTCTTCAGGTGCATCACACATTTGCTACAGCAGGTTCTGACGGCGCCTTCAACTTCTGGGACAAGGATAGTAAACAACGCCTGAAAGTGAGTAGTGGTGCTGTAGATTTCTTCTTTTCTATCCATGTACCTAAAACTCTAAGCTGATATTTTTGTCCAATGTTTTTTTATTGATATCACTTGCACTGAGTGTTAAATTTAATTGAATCTATATGGAATAAGGTAACAGTAAATAACTAAACAGCAATTGCAACCTAACAATTAAACAAAAACTATAACATGATTTAGATTTGTTACTTTGTTATTACAGTGACAAAATCTAATAAACTAGGACATTGTTTAAATTGAAAAAAATCCTGAGTTCTAGTAATAAACTTAAAAGTAAAAGCTAATACCTCAAATCTAAAACAATAAGAAACCAAACCCCAAAGTCATACTTTGATACTCACTTGGTTTATGGTAATGAATTGGGTGGAGATGACTTCCAGTAGAATTGGGTTATCTTTTTGAAAATAGTTTTAGTTGTAAGATCTTGGGAAAAGATATTGAATAATTTAGTTGGCATCATGTACTGGAATATTTGTTGTCTATCTGAGAAGGTTGTTTCTTTGGTTACATGAATGTTTCTTGATCATCAGGCAATGTCAAGGTGCAACCAGCCTATACCCGCAAGTGCTTTCAACAATGACGGCTCTATATATGCTTATGCGGTACGTCTTGTTGTCTCTTTTACATTGATATAGTAATCAAGTACTTGTGTTTGATGCCGTGATTTATCAAATTTGGATTTTAGCAATGAGATGCTTCTCTATTTGCACTGATCAATGAAATAAAGTTACTACTAGTATTGATTTACCTTAACTTGCATCTTGATAGCTATGTCATAAGTGCTTCTTCCAAATCTTGGCTGTCATTGTGAAGTGTAAACCATGTCTGGAGTTCTCATTGTTGTTTGCATTTATAGCATACTTGTCTTTATTTGGTTGATTGCTGCTGCTTAGGTCATTCGTACCTAGAAAAGGCTGAAGGCTGCTTGGGGCATTTATATCTTGCTGTCTTTACCTCGGGAATGTTGTTTTCTTTTGTGCTCTTTTTGGAGCTTTGGTTGGGAAAACGTTTGAATCTGACTATAATTTTTTATGTTGAAAACTGTCATATTAAAGCTCAATTTATGAATGGGTCTCTTTTTTGCTTATCACCTTTGAACCTTGAGTTTGTTATTGGCAACACAGATTATGTATGTGGCCTTGCCTAAGCTTATTATAAGTGACTCATTAAATTTTGCTTAATATATTTGTTCTGTCAGGTTTGTTATGATTGGAGTAAAGGTGCTGAGAATCATAATCCACAAACAGCTAAAACCAACATTTTCCTACACCAGCCTCAGGTAAATTCTCTACAAGCTGATAATCTGATGCACATTATTTTGTTTTTCGTTTTTTTTTCAAATTATGACAAGTTAAGGTGTTCTGTGCCAAGAACCCGAATCACTTCTAATCCGATTGTTGGGTCAACCTTAACCGTCTTCTATTTTGTTTTTGCTTGAATTTTTTTAACCATGTTCTGCACTTTTTCTTTTGCTTGATGCAGGAGGCTGAGGTTAAAGCTAAGCCACGGGCTAATACCGGCACCAGACGGTGAACAAGAAAGGGCATTTGGAACATCAAATGCAGAACTTGGCTTGCTTTAAAACTTGTGTTCAATATGAAGGCAAAATTTCTGCAAACTTCTTCCTATGTTTCATTTGGGCTATAGATTGTAGTTTCGGGTTACACTTTTAGATCAATTAACGGATTGATTTTCTCAGCTACATTTAATATTTTTGGCATCCTATTATTACATAGCTCTGGGGGGTTGGGATTTTGGTTGCAATTGTGCATGTTTCCATCTTTTTCTTTCTCCATTTTCCAAACAAATTGCGGTATGCCTTCATTTAATTTGGGTAGCTGAGATTAAAGGGCTAAAAAATGAAAAAGAGAAAGCTTGTAAAGTTATCCAAAACAAGAATGAAAAGGAGTCATCTTAGGTTCCCAACGTAAGAGGTAATAAATCACAATGTGACCAGACACTTCATAGGCTCCATCCAATTATTAGTATTAAAACCTTGATTTTTCGCTTTCCTCTTTTTTGGAAACACAAGTTTTTGCCTCAGTTTGACCAAAATTTGATCCTCTATTCATAGTTAATGTGTCTGAGGGAAATAAATTGTAATCGGGTCAACCTATGCTATGAGGTTATTTTTTTGGAGTTGCAGCAGAGTCACAGTGAAATAATTACAGTGGGGTGATTGAGGTGATTTCGAGAGTTGTGGTATTAAATTTGGCAAAACTGCAAGGTGGTGAAGTTAGGTAAAATTAATGAACACGACACTTTCCAAATCGGAAATCGCATTTATACTCCTCTTTTGTAAGGTGGGTTGGCAGATAAATGGCCCAAATGATAATGACAACCTAAATGGGGTATACTGAGGTTTTAAGTCTAAAATTTCCACATTAGGAGGTTTAAGTGTTTAACAACTACTTTTAGGCTTTTTAGCTCAATTCATCATTATAAAATCCGCACACCCATTTCAAACAAAGCCTCAAATGTGTCCCAAGTTACCACAATGGGGCGTATTTTTAAGAAATTACACTTAATCAAATACAGTAGTAAGGGTAATTTGACTTAATATATTCATTCCATTATGCGCTTGGTAATATATTAATAGGAGTACAAATATTGGAATTAATGAATCACATTCACATTGTATTAGTAGTGAAATCTAGTTTTGATTTCATAAGCTCATAGTAATATTTATTTATTTTACCTATGTTTGGGTCCATGTGTTGCCAGTGTTGGGATTAATTAATCTATTTACCTTGACAGTAAATGATTCAAGGGAGGCTTAAAATATACGCAAGCCAACCTTTATTTCCTTCGAAAACCACGCAAGCTAAACATAAATTTGACAGTTTCTTTTAACTTTAATCGATCAAGTAAAGTTAATATTACTCCGTTCTTATCTAATCCAATCCTAATCCTTGGATTATGTGGATAATCTCTGGAATATCGTGATGTGCACGCGATTGGCGAGCGCTAAATGATAGCGCGTGTGCCCGAGTAAGCCACGTGTCAACCCATAACTGGTCACCGCTGTAATGTTAATCTTTTTTTACTCTACAGTAAACCGCACTTGGGCGGCCGAGTGAGCGTACAGTGTTCTGTACTATACAGTATAACTCCATGTATATTGTTTTTCTTTCTTTTTTTAGGGATTTTTTTTATGAATAAAGACAAAACAAGGTGAGGGCAAATTCGGAAATTGGGAAGGTGTCAAATTTGTTGGGACCACTAACATTTCGCAAAGTGACAAGAAAGTCGAGGTCCTGCCTATGTTGCTGATGGTGGTGGTGGAAGATGTTATGACGTTGTGACTTTCTCTATTTGTTTAATCTTATTATTATTATTATTTGTACATTATTATATGTTGGGAGTTTTTGTTTGTATCTTAAATTTTAACCCTAGGGTTTTGTTTTGGGTTGATCTATTTTTTTGTTTATGTTAGATTGTTAGGTGAATTTGACGTAGAAGAAAAGTCAAATAAAATGAGCTCAAGAGTTTTACTCTTAACATTAGTTAGTAATTGTGTGTTGGGAATAAACATTAGTAGAAAATAACATGGGAGGCTATAATTGGTTCTTTCTACTTGTAGAATAGTTAAAGTATTTACATTAGTGGAGTATATTTCTTAGCTAACCTTTTAGGTCATTGACCCATTGCTATAATCCTTGTTAAGCAATAAAATGTATGGCCATTGCTATTTTGTAAATAACTTATGTACTGCATCTACACAAATTAGATAACTTTTTTTTTGGTTGAAACAAATTAGATAACTTGATATTTATTGAATATTTGAATGTGAAGTAAATATAAATCTCGTGTTAATAATAAAATGAATTGTCTTAAAACTCCTCTAGTTAGATTGGCCAGTATCACATCGACTACTTTATATACCTATATGGACTTATCTAACTTATTTGTTATATGGAACTCCTTTTTAATTTAAGAAGAAAACTTTAAATACAAAACTAGAATGATTTAAACTTAAGTACCTTGTCCAACTTAAAAGAATTAATTACACTATATTGGGAAGGTACCTTTTTCATTTATATGTTTATAAAATCATTTTCAAAGTTTTCTTCTTGAAAAAACTTCCATTAGTGGTTGGGATTTATTATTCATTGAGAGTATGAAAGCTTTCCTCGGCGACCCCAAAAGAAAGAAAGAGAAATACAGTAGAAATATTTCATTAGAAAGAGAAAGAGAGAGACGTGGAAGGGGGTCTCAAATGGTGGAGACATGCCCAAGTTCTCCCCAACACATCCATTTCTTGCCTTCCACTCGCTTTGTCTCTTCTTCTTCCAAAGGTTCGATCTTTTTTCGCCCTTCTTCACTTATTTCAGATTCTTATCTTGTCTCCTTCCTTCTTCTTTCTCTTCCTCCTTCCAATTCGTCCAAAACCCACTTCATTTCTGCTGATTTCCCCTCTTTTCTGCTCTTGTTTTAGCCCCAATCGAAGTCCCCTTTTGTTTTTCTTTCTGGGTTTTGTCTGAAATGCATGTTTGAGTTTTGGGGTTTTTGAGTTTCAGCTTCAAAATCTCTGTCACTTGGTTTTTTGTTGTCATTTTCTATCTTGTTGAGTCTTTCCTCCCTCTCTCTATTTAGGGTAGGTTTTTCTTTTAATTGTTGGTTACTTTGATCCTTCTTTCTGCCTTGTGATTCATTGGTTAAATCTGTATTGAAGTTATTTTTATTCTACTTTTGTTATTGCTTTTGGTGGAAGATTTCCTATTTTGAAGGCTGATCAGCTTGTCTGTTAGATGTCCATTTTTGTGTCTGAAATTTGGTTGAGTTGTTCATTCACTGAAATAGGGAAATAGTTTAATTTTTTTGGGGCCAATCTCAATGTACCCACCCTTAAAATAAGGATAATTTCTAAAATTTGATTGAACTACCACCTATTTTTGTAAAAATCATCAGTCTGTTAGGAAGTAGTTATGTAAAATTCTGTACTTTTTTTCATAATAATATTATGCTATGGTTTCTGAAGAAAAATCTCGGCCGCTATTTCATTATGCCTGTGCTGATGTAATGATATTCTCTATATCAGCATGCTCACTATGCTCCAAAAACATAAATAAAATAAAGATGGTAGTGGAGATTAGAAAAGATTCTGTTTTTTTGAGCCAGAGTATCTTGAGCTGTTAGGTTGTGCTCTAATGTATGTCTTAATCTCTTGCATGTGTTCCTTTTCTGCCTACAAACTGTATTGACTGAGTATTTAAAAACCATGATCTGGAATCTGAATCTTGAGATATATTATAAATATCCCTAATATTTCCTGTTCATTTGTCTTGCTATATTGACCTTCCTAAGCTGGGAATCATGATTCTAAGTGCTAGCAATGTATTTTGAACATCATACTATTCAAAATGATCACACATGAATGACATGATCATAGAAATTGTTGTAGTTGTTTTGCAGCTAAACTGAAACAAGATTAGGACTTGTGTACAATTCTACATCAAGAAGTGAAACTAGGATTTGGATGGCCACAAGGATTCACAACCCAACAAACAAAAATCTTGATCAAAGCTCAGCTCAATCAATGTCCCAGCTGTACATGAACTATCCCTCCCATTGGAATCCACATGAACAGCAGATTTCTGATTCCCTGTCAAAGAGCTTGTCCTTGGGTGTCGATTTCTCAGCTCAGCTATGTGACAAGTCAAAGAACCCGGGCTTCCAAATTCAGGATGATTCGTCGTCTAGTCAGTCAACTCAATCGAACCTTGATCTTACTGGTGCTGGTGGAGCTAATTCTCAGGATCAGTGCATTTCATCCGAATCTGGTATTTCGTTGAATTTAACACGAGCCTGTTAGTACTCGCTGTTACGCGTTATTTAATAGAATTGTCGATGTTGTTTGATTTATAGGCCAAGATGTGAGCTGTGATAAAAGAGTTGAAGTCCAGGTTAAGCATGCTTTTATGATGGGTCATCCTGATATTGCCATTAATCAACACCAAGCCAGTTATGGCCAGACGATGGTGAGTGTGTTGAACTCACCAATTCACTACAAAGTCATTATGAAATGGTTAATTTCACATCATGACACGCTTTTGTGCTTTCCCTTGTAGACTTGCTTGCCTTATGCTTGTGCAGATCCTTACTACACATCTGGACTTGCAACTCCATATGGAGCAACACCTATTGTAAGTCCATTGTTCTTCTGTTTGTTTTTTATGCATATTGGTAAATTTAGTAAATTACTGTGTTAAATTTGGCTACCATAAAAACCATCTTAGAACTGTATCAGGGGATAATTACTGTAGTAACTTTTGGCCACCATAAGATTGATAGCTTCATCATGCCATTTGTTTTTTTTTTTTTTTTACCTTCCAAAACACATATTGATGTCACTTGCACCAGATGCAACCCCAGATGTTGGGTGGAGGGCCTGCTCGAGTGCCACTGCCTCTTGACTTCACAGAAGACGAGCCGATTTATGTGAATGCTAAGCAGTATCATGGAATTCTTAGAAGAAGGCAGTCACGCGCCAAGCTCGAGGCTCAAAACAAGCTCATCAAAGCTCGTAAGGTAAAAATGAAGCATGTTCTTTTGAGGTTTTCTTTGGAATTGAAAAAAAGTACACTTTTTAAAAGCTTAATACTGTACTTCTTAGCAAGAAAAGTATTTTATTGCATCCAAGATCCTATCTTTAGTTTGCTGGATGATTGATTCAAATCAGCCAATAACCGAACTCTGTTGCTTGGAATCTGCAATCTTTACTTGGGGCCATAAAATGAATATGGTTTTATTTTCCTAGACAAATGCTAGTGCATCAAAGATCTCATTTTTAATCAGCTTTGGTTATTCATCCAAATCATTCAACAACCAATCTCTGTTACTCGAAAGTTGCAACCTTTGCTAGGGAACTAATTGTACGTGTTATGATGTGCTGTGCAGCCATATCTTCACGAGTCTCGGCACATTCATGCAATGAACCGAGTTAGAGGCTCAGGCGGGCGCTTCCTCAGCACGAAGAAGCTTCAACAAGAGGCTTCTTCAAGGGCAAGTGGGTCCCATGTTCATCCGAGCTCGCTCCAGTACCAGCAACACAACGGGAGCTTCAACTTCACAGACCTCTCTAATGGAGGTTACTCCGGGTTCATCACCACGAACCCGACTGAGCATTGCGCTCGCGTTGTCCGGTGATCAGAGATCATTGGACCGGCAACTCATCCTTGGCTTGTTTCTAGATTTGGTTCTTGGCTTGAAGTTATTGTTACGTTTGCTTGTTGTTTTGGAACTTTCCTAGCATATGCTTTTCAGATGATGGCTTATGTTGTGTTGATTGAAATGGAGACTTGAATGTAATACTACTACTACTACTGCCTATTGAGTTCACAATTGGTCTAGCTATCCTTCAAAGCTTTACCAAAGTGAAAGCACTTCATTGTTACACTTCAATTATTTCTCTATCTTGCATGCTTTTGGGAAATGCCTTCTGTTTTGTACATTAGTACTTTTTTTTTTGGATAAATGTACATTAGTACTTTGGTATGAGATAATCACATGAAAGTAGAGTTGACATTTAAGCATGTTTGCAAATAACAAGATAAAGAAGCAAGTGTCATAGGGATAGTGATGAAGAATTGAACTAGTCCAAATATGATTAGTTACATAAAAAATGCAAAACAAGAGCATAAATCACACACCACCACCAAACTAAAAAGAAAAAGAAACCAACCTCCAAACTTGACAACATCTATCTGTTCTAATCATATCTATATACTAAAGCGGAGGTTAGATTTAATATTTAACCCGACACGTGACACTTTCTCATTGGACTGCGTCATCCATCTTTAATAAAACAAATCAATTTGTTTGATTGGTTGAAATTTCATTGTAGACCCCACATTAAATTTCTTCTTATCTACTAATTTTCATTTTAATTAATTAAAATTAAATAAAACAAGCTATAGAATTTTCAAAAAAAAAAACAAATCCTAACTTACCAATTTCTATCAATAATCAAATCTTATGGATGGCTAGATATCCGTATTCTATCGATACGAATTTCCATTAGAATTCAATTAAAATTCTACCGTATCACTAAGTTAATTATTATAAATTCTATGTATATAAAATTTTCATCCCATTAGATTTCTTATAATGGGAATTAGTACGTATTAAAATTATAATATCGGATACGGTAGAATTTTTAATTAATATCTTTGAGTATGATAAAATTAGTTTAGTAAAATTATTGATTTAGTAACTATCAAATCTTTCAATGAGTATTTTTTTGTTTAAATTTGATCGCTAAGTATTTTAAAATATTCCAGAAAAAGAACTTGAGTATTACAAAAAACTTACTAAATACTTTATCTGTGTAAATATTATATTGTTAACTATGCTTTGACATATCTGATTAAAATATTATATTATAATATATCCAATTTAAATATTAAACTTATAAGATATATAACATTTAATTTATAGATAAATAACCAAAGGTTCTTAATTCTTTTAAAATACAACTTATTTTATTAGAAATATCTAAATGAAATTGGATATGCACAAAATTAAATAAAAAATAAAATAATTGAAAAACGATACTTTATAATAACAATTGATGATACATAGAACATGTATTTAATATAAGTCGTGCCCTCCCGGGCACGGGCACTATTACTAGTGCATCACATAGCAAGTATCAAATGGGTTTGTCGTACGGAATTTTCGTTAGATTACTTATTATACACATTTTCAAATTAAAAAGAAAGATTACTTAAATTTAAAATGTGTATTAAGTAAATTGGGCCGACCGGAGCCATTTTTACCCATTTACAGTCCATGGGCCTAAAAGCCCAAGTACTGGATGAAGTTTCCTATACTTGAAGAATGCGATTTCTTTTTTTTTTTGGTAGAAAGAAGAATGCGATTTCTTAAGATAAACCGAAACTTCAAACCTGATTCTTCGTAATCTTAACTGACCCCAAAACATAGGTATAAAAATACGGAAATATCCTGATCAAATCCATTTGTCCAGTAGTAATACAATATTTTCTCCCCTTTTCTTTATCTTATCAAGCAAAATATGAAATTACCAATTTACCCCCAATCATCTTTTATCATAAGATTACTCATTAACCTAAGTCGTCATCTACTATAATACAGTATAAAGCGGAACCCAAGTCTTTGTTAAAATTTGCGCCACGTCATCGAACTTGAATAAAATAATGATTTTATTTTTTACATTGATTTTCAAAAAATAACTCATATATCCTTCATATATTATCCATTTTCCTTATATGTACTCAATATCATACTCAATTTTTGATACCTTAAGATTTTTTCCTCTAGCATGATTTTTAAAGTTTATATCCTTATATGATTAAAAAAATCAAGTTATTTTATTTTATATCTTAACAGATTTTCCTTATTACTTAGTATACATTTTTTGTCATTATTAAACCTTGAAGAATAGTGAAAAACTTTCACATATGTTAATAGTATATGTATAGGTCAATAAGTTCGGAATTTGGTCTATCGTGTTTGAGTTATAAATTCTCGAGTTAAAAGCGGATTCGTATCAAAACTTGATCTCGAGGTTAATTCAGTTTCATATTTACATTACCCGTACATGGTACGGGGTTTGTACTAGTTGACATTTAAATAGTACCTAACCCACACTAGCATTCACGTACAAAGTTTGAAGCCATGGCCTCATTATGTCCCATTGTAGCAAATTCTGCTGGTGGCCGGACTTTGGCCTCCGGCCGCTTGTGCAACCCCACTCCGGCCTTCAACCGCTTCCGGCCGACGCCTTCGGCTACTTTAGCTATGTCGTTCCCGCCGGCACTTGTGGCCGGCGGCTGCCATGTTCACCAAGTGCTGAAATACTCCTATAACACAAGGTTAGTTTTTTAGATATTTGTTAACTTGGGGTGCAATTGATTTTAACGTGTACGTACAACTTTTGTTAAAAAGACCTATTAGGGTTCATTGCTCCCTTTGTTAACATGATAGCCAATAACCCATATAACATGAATGATTGTAGAGGGGAAACCAATCTGTTCTTGTACTATTTTTCTTGTTCGTACGGTTGTTGTGTGTGATTGCTTTGATTGTTTTGAAGTATCCGGCCTATAGTTTATGTGTCCCTTCTTCTATCCTTTCGGTTTATGTCACACGGGTCTATCGAAACCCTTTTGGCTTGTTCGGAGGTGGTCGGGTGCGTACATCGAGACCCCATACCTTGCTCTATCGAGATATTCATATACTTGTAGGTTGTTGTGATAATTAGCCATTTTTTGTGAAGTGTTGAAATACATTTCGATTGTATATATGCATTGTTATATGTTACACACATCAAATGAAACTCCAATGAGATTTCATTTTATTCATTCATGCTAGATGGTGTAGCGAATTTATGAAATTTCATATTATAGCTATGTTAGATTACATTCTAAGTTCCATTACAGTCTCTCTTGTCTAACCAATATTATACATCTTAATTGGTAGAGGAACAAATTCAAGCACTTGTACTCAAATGTGTAACTCATACTAGCTTAAGTTGTAAACCCCATCATGAAAATCTTTAAAGATGAAAATTACGTTAAAGTTATGTCATCCAATATCCACTGAGCTGATATTGACAATCTTAGCTATGTATAATCACAAGATTTTTCGTAAGAACACGAATCTGTTCTTACGAAGTCGCCCTTTTTGCGTGTTTGAATCCGCTATTGAAATCATAATGTTGTGACCAGGATCATGGCTGGAGCGTCTGTTCAGTCGACTCGCATCCGAAGCTGGGGCAAACCTAAAGCTAGTATAATTGACCGTCTTACAGATAGAACAATAGAAGCTATAACGATTGCCCAAGAGGAGGCAAGACGTTTGGGCCATAGTTTTGTTGGGACAGAGCATCTTCTATTAGGGCTCATTCGTGAACCCACTGGGATCCCTGCAAAACTATTCAAGTCCATGGGAATCTCGTTGGCCAAAGCTCGAGCCGAAGCTGACATGATGGCTGGCTCGAGGCGTGCGTTTCATGCTATCGAAATCCCATTTACGCCTCGTGTCAAACGTGTCCTAGAACTCTCGCCGAACGAATCTCGAGAGTTTGGTATGATTCGTGCCTTTTTTGTTACGTTTAATTTATACCGTTGCATATTCTGTCAGAACATTCTTAATGTACATATGCACATTATTGTTTTCTTGTTGTTATTGTTATTAATGTATAGGCTACAACCACGTTGATTCTGAACATGTGCTATTGGCAATACTACGCGAGGGGGAGGGGGGAGCGGTTCGTGTCATTAAGAATCTGGGCGCGAACCAAACCGAGATAGGGAAAGAGGTGAGAAATGCTTGTTCTTGATAATATTTTAATTAGCTTACTTTTCAAGTTTGATGATTTAATATGACAATGTTGTTACATAGGTCAATCGCATGATAGAGGCCGTTGTTGGCTTAAGTTCTAGTCCTGAAAAGGTGACCTTAGAAGGGTATGGAACAAATTTGCATAAGCTGGCAAAGGAGGTAAAAATCTTGTTGTCTTACTTTTATATGCACATATACATTCACATGAATGAACTTGATGGTGGTGGTCTCATTTGTAGGGGGAATTGGATCCTATTGTTGGAAGGCGAGACATGATAGAGCAAGTCGCCCGAGTCTTAAGGCGACGAACCAAGAACAACCCTTGTCTCGTCGGAGAGTCTGGTGTTGGTAAAACCGCCATCGTTCAAGGTCTTGCTCAATGGACTGCGAGCGACGATGCTCCACAAACCATGAAAGGGAAAAGGGTAAGACATTTGCCCATGCCACCAGTATTTCTATCAATTCACAAATCTCAATACAAAGTGCCTCATTGCCACCACATGCCATTTCAGATCATAGCCCTTGACATGGAGCGTATTATGGCTCCTACGAAACGCATCCACGAGTCTGAGGAAAGGCTGAAAAGGCTTATTGATCAAGTCATAGGGAACAAGAATGTCATTCTTTACATTGACAATATACATAAGTATGTACAGACGAGCTATCACCCCACAAATATCCTTAGACAAGCCTTGGCAAGAGGCGAGATACAGGTAGATTCGCGCGCTTTCTTAGTACACAACAACAATGGACTTATATTGGTTATATAGCTTTCTTGGGTGTAACTTTTTCTATTGAACAATAGTGTATTGGAGCCACCACATCTGATGAATACAAGTTTCACATTGAAAGCGATCCCACACTAAGCAGAACATTCCAGGCAATTCAAGTACATGAACCTTCAGTCGACGAAACCATAGAGATCCTAAGAGCGGTTCAACCGAATTACGAGACTCACCACAAGCTTAAGTATACAAATGAATCCTTGGTTGCTGCAGCTAGCCTATCTCATCAATTCATCAGGTTAAGTTGAAATGGTCATCTTTAGTCAGAACAATACCTTAACATTGATCAATTGGTCACTTTTTTTCCTAACGTAGCCTTTGTCTTTTTCGCGATAAAATTACGTTACAGTGATCGGTTTTTGCCTGATAAAGCCATTGATCTTATTGATGAAGCGGGTTCTCATGTTCGGATTCACCATTCAAAGGTATCAAACGAATTCCCTTCTTCTTGTATCGTTCGAACTGTTCTTAAAAACACTAGACGGCCCAGGCAGGCACCTAGGACGGTTACTTAGAACAACACTTAACCATCTGTCTAATTTACAGCTAGCTGACGAAGCTAAGAAGTCTGATGGTGCTCCTTTTGTTACAAAAGCACACATCATGAAAATTGTTTCGTCTTGGACTCGTATACCAATCGAAGACTTGGTCAAGAATGAAGACGACGAAGCCATTAGATATGGCATCGAGTGCTTGCGCGAATGGAATGCACCAGAAAGCGACGAAGATCTAGGGCTCGCAGACCTAAGTGCCGTGTCTACATTCGTCAAAGAGGACTTTGAGTTCACGAATGGCTTCATCAAGCTCATGAGCAAGCTTCGTAAGGCGGTTCAACGACGCCCTCGCATGCGTGCATTGTTGAAGGTCATTGATGATGTTGATCCTCGTGTCTTTGATAGAATGCTTCGAGTCCTTGAAGATGGGAAATCAATCGATTCCAAGGTTGATTTGGATTACGATGAGTACATGATGGACGATCTTTAGTAGCCCTTTTTTATGACTACTTGATTTAAGATCATGATTTAAGATCATTCTGTTTTTGTGTTTTTGTTTTTTGGGAAAAATTCTAGCTTATGATATTCACTTGATTAATTAGCTTATATATGTCGTGTTGATTGAATTAGATACGTGAGATGCTATACACTAGAACCGTGGTTTAGGTGAATACACTTTTGTGATATTAACTATTACCAATTAAGGGCAAAGCACATCGATTAAGTCCTATTCATTACCTAAATGGTGTTATAAGGTTTGCTTGATAAATCAAGATGTTTAATGGGTTTTTTTTGGGCACTAACCCTGTTCGGCATAGGTTTACGGAAGTTTTTGAAGGTTTGTGCAATTTAAAACCTACTTAAATAGATGTTTGGTAAGACAAAGTTTTTTAGGAGGTTGAGGTTTTAGTAGGTTTTTGATGAGGTTTGAAAAGATGAAATATAAACCTTGATAGAGATAGGTTTTAGGAGGTTTCCAAAAAATTTTAACTCAATTTTTTTGTTTATTATTTTAATTAATAACATTTTTGGTAAATTTTAAGCAAAACCTACTTAAAACCTTCTAGTACCGAACATTATAGTAGGTTTTAAAAAAGAAAACCTCTACCTATTAAAAAACCTACACCTATCAAAAAACCTCTTTAAAAACCTACACCTGTTCAAAAACCTTCTTTTGCCGAACAGGGCCTAAAATAGGTGAAGATGTTCTTATTTAAAACCATATAAACGTATGTCCATTAATTAAAAAAAAAACAGAAAATATGAGTAAAAGGGTGCAAAATGTCAATTCATAGTCGTATTTTTCTCCAACAAACTAGAAAATTTTATTTGCTTTATTTATTTATCATATAGCTCACTACTATATAATACTAGTAAATTTTTATTTAAAAAAAAAAAAGCCTTCTAGATCGAGCCCATATAAGATTTGGATTTGATTTACTCTCTCCATATTAAACCATAATCATTTTTTTTTGCGCACTAATCATTTTTCTCTTTTGATACACCATTTTAGGGTTTTATGTGTAAACCTAATTTAACCTTTTAAATAGTTGAAACACGAATTTCCACATCACCAGCAATCACAAAATAACCGCCATGGCCGCCGCCTCCTTCTGGTCCAACGCCTCTATCGCCGTCAACGCTAGATCGGAACGACGTTCTGACACGTCGGTGCTTTTGCCACGTCGGCGCTTACCTGGACCCGCTTCCGCCACGTCATTCTCGTCAGCGTTTGCCTCCAATTGCTGCCATGTGTTGAAGTATTCCCACAAGACTCGGATTACAAGGTTAGTTTGAATGTATCAGCTTTCTTGTTACTAATATAGTTGTGTTACTTATATAACGATTATACATCGCTTGTTGTAGTTACATAAATGAAAGCTTCGAGCAATTATGTCTTGCAAGTTGTCATGAAAATTTTCAAGAACAAGGAAGAACCTGTCATCCAATATTGATCCAACATGTCAATGTCAATATGCTCGTACAAGCTTTAAGCATAATCACAACAATTATTGTTATCATAAAAGGTTACTAATTACTTATTGACTTACCCCTCAAAGTGACTTGTCTCGGTTTTGATCCGCGCCTTCACTTGAGTGAAAAATCAAGTTTTACGATACTACATTTTACTCGGTCGTTAGACGATCTAAAATGATTTACCTGATTCGTGGCTCTTGTTGATGAGTTACAACTTATAAGTCTAGTTTCAACTATAGAGTTTGTTGTGTACATGGAAGGATTAGCATTTGTTTATGACATTTTGCTTTCTTTATCAATCAAATACAACTTGTTGTGATCAGAATCATCGTACGAGCTTCGCTTGAACCGACTATCATCCCGAGCTGGGACAAATCTAGTCTGCGTTTTTCGGAGGAAGCAACTAAAGTTATATTGCTTGCCCAAGAGGAGACACGACGTTTGGGTCAGGCCTTCGTTGGCACCGAGCAAATTCTACTAGGGCTGATTGGCGAATCCACTGGAATTCCATCAAAAGTGTTCAAGTCCATGGGAATCTCCTTGGACAAAGCTCGAGTTGAAGTTGAGAAGATTGTCGAAGGAGGGAGCGGTCTTCCTTGTGTCGAAACGCCATTCACTCCTCATGCCAAACGTGTCCTAGAGTTCTCAATGAAGGAAGCTCAACAATATGGTAATGTTTTGCAAGCAAAAAGAAAACGTGGATTTGTCCGTGAAAGAAAATCTTCTCATTGCTAATCTTGTGTTGTTCTTATTGTATACATAGGCCACGACTATGTCGAAACCGAGCATTTGCTCTTGGGATTACTTCGCTACGGGAAGGGAGTAGCTATTCATGTCATTGAATTTCTAGGCGCGAATCCAAGCGAAATAAAAGAACAGGTAACAAAGATTCTTTGGCTACGAGATATGCTACCAAGACGTATTGTCCCATAACATTTCGGTATAGTGGACTTGTACTAGGTCTAAGGAGACAATATTGGTAGCATAAAACCCAAGCTACTTTCTTTTAGCTCTTCCAGGTTCAAACATCAATATGATTCGAGATTCAAATTTTATTACATAGGTCATTCGCATGATCGGTGAAGGAACAATACTCGTCGATGCCTATGACTCTAGTTCTAAGATGGTGACCCTAGAAGAGTATGGAACAAATTTGACTAAGTTGGCACAGGAGGTAACATCTCATATCCTTTTGCTATACTCTAGCTTAATCAATAACTTAACTTGAGTCAAGGTAAACTTGTGTGGTGTCATTTGTAGGGAAAATTGGATCCTATTGTTGGAAGGCAAAAGCAAATAGAGCGAGTGGCACAAGTCATAGGCCGACGAACCAAGAACAATCCTTGTCTCGTTGGAGAGCCCGGTGTTGGCAAAACCGCCATTGTCGAGGGACTTGCTCAATGGATGGTTGATGACATTGCTCCTGAATCCATTAGAGGGAAAACGGTAAATGAACATTTTGTTGCACATGAATTGATTATAAATACTTTATTATCATGAAGACCTTATATTGTTATATTTGGAAACAAAACAAAACCTTGAATCTAAGTTCAAGAATCAAGGCTGAAATCACTTCATTGTTTGTATCACAAAATCCTGCTAAGAGAATATTCTATTTCACAGGTTGTAACCCTAGACATGGATCTTCTTACGGCTCGAACTACGTGTTGCGAGAAGTCAGAGAAAAAGATGGAAAAGATGGAAAAGATGGAAAAGATAATTGATGAACTTAAACAAAGGGATGATGTTATTCTTTACATTGACAAGATTCATGCTCTGATCGACGAAAATGCTATTGATCGTCCCACGAACATCCTCAAACTCGCCTTGGCAAGAGGCGAGTTTCAGGTAGGTCCTCTTTTCTTTGCGGACGACAATAGCCATTGTCCGATGACTCAATTGGCTTATGCCTAGCAATCTGTAGGCTTTTCTAATGTATGTTGAATTAACATGAATCTACGGACATGTAGTGCATTGGAGCCACCACATTGGGTGGATACAAGAATCTTATTGCAAGAGATCCTGCGCTAGCCAGAAGATTCCAAACTGTAGAAGTGCTTAGAGCTTCTCTAGATGAAACCATGGAGATCCTGAAAGCGAGTCGCGAGCGCTATGAGATTCATCACAAGGTCCGGTACGAAGACGAAGCCTTGGCTGTTGCCGCCCGCTTTTCTCATCAGGACATAAGGTTAGACTTTAGCTGGCTTGGATATTGGAGAAACTATAGTATGTAACTTTAACGTTGAGTTGTTCATTTTGTGTTACGTTTTACAGCAAGGCCATTGACCTTATTGATGAAGCCGGTTCTCGTGTTCGAATGCGCCATTTGGGTAAGCTCGATGATGGTGGCCTTGTTGTTACGGAGGGCGATATCGTGGATATTGTCTCACCTCGGACCCGTGGTCCAATCGAAAACGTGTCGACAAACGATTTCGAGCGCCTTCTCCATATGGAGGAGTTAGAACTAAGAAGAGAATTGGAGAAATTGGTAGCCCAAGGAGAGAAGGCTCGTCCTTGTGTTATTGAGAGCATGCTTAAAATCATTCAAGACGTGAGGGAGTTTAGGATGAATAAGCCCAGGTGATATATGGATGTTCATTAATTTTCATCATGGAGTACGTTTAAAGTTTAGTCAGAATATTATGTGTTTTTGTTTATTTGGTACCTTTTAGCATGTGATTTTCATTTAATGTTGATTGAAATGTGTAGTTTTAGTAATAGCATGACATTAGTTTTGGGAAGATTTCCCTATGGGTTTTAGTATGTACTTAGAAATACGAAGGTTTTACAAAATATTCTTCAAGCTATACAATTTCTAACTATATGCAAACGGTCATATAACTATGAAGATAATAGCCCTAACAAAATGGAGACTTGGCCTAGGTTCGCGCCGAGCTCGACTCCTTGCCATGAAAATGACATTATCCTGCATTATATCGCAGAATTTAATGTGATCATGCATGGATGATTAGCACGTACTGTTACCAAGCTCACAATTTTCTCTTTAGTTATATCACAATTACTCACGTTAGTTACAATACCAAAAGAAAAACGGATTCGATTCAAACGAAAGCCTAAACACAATGTTCTCCCGGGTCGGATTGGGCTGGACCGGGTCGGACCGGCCCAAAACAGAATGAAGTTTTCTCGGGTCGTATATATACAAAAGTTTTTTTAAGGGGTCTGAAGAAGGTTCATCCGCCATTGTTAAAACTTCAAAAAAGCCCTTCTCAAAAGCCCTAAATCGCGAGTTCCCTCAATTACTATCACGCCTACATTTCGATAGAGATGGTTTGGTTTCAGTGCGAAGATTGTGGCGAGAACCTGAAGAAGCCTAAGTTGCCCGGTCATTTTCGCATGTGCTCTGCTACCAAGGTTCCCCACCTTCTTCCTCCTCCTGTAATTCCGATTTCAATTTGTTTGTTTTTCGGCGTATTGGTGTCTCAATTTGATTTGTGTTTTCGGTCCTGTTCTTTGGACAGCTCTCTTGCATCGATTGCGGGCAATTGTTTGGACAACAATCTGTTCAGGGCCACACTCAATGCATATCCGAAGCGGTTAGTAGCTAATTAATCTCGAATCGTTGTTCTCTTTGCTGAGTTCAGTTTCTTACTCATTGTTGACAAATGGATAATTGTGAAGAAGTGTTTGGAAGTATAAGCTTTTTGCTGAGTCTGATTTTGCATGACCTGTTGACAAATGGGGGTTAAGGTTTCTGAGACTTGTGATCACTGAAGGTCAATGTTATCATCTTTCTTTGAATAGATGTTTTGGGGTTTCTATATGAACCCACCGTATAGATGTAAGATTAACAACTAGCATATTTAAGCTCTGAATGCAATTGAATGAACAATATGAAATGGATTTTGATTAGATTGATCTTCTCAGGAAAAGTATGGTCCAAAAGGCCAAGGAAAAGTTGGAAATGGGACACCTGCGAATCCCGGGAAGGAGAAGAAAAATGCGGATGTAGACATACATGTAGGGTTGTCGAACCGTCCTCCATGGTTTTGTAGGTATGTATCAGATGCTTTGTTGCTTGCTCTTTTCGTGAATTTTGTTATGTGTTCATTAAGTTGCTTGAATGTACTAGAATGTGTATCACTCCTGGTTTCTTACTTGGCTTGTCATGATACATCGATTCAGAAAAGGATGTTGCTGAATTGGATGTTAAATTTTTGTATGCTTAGGGTTTAGGGGTCTGGAGTTGGTTTGTTCTACTGGCTGGCTGATATTTTTTAAAGATTTTTTGACATTATATCAAAGATCTATTTCTTGAGATTCTGATGATTTTACCCTGTATGATTTAATGTTTGTATATCGAGCAACAATAACAGCAAACCTTCATTTGTCTCACGTTGAAAATTCATTTTTTTTAATTCCTGAGATTTATAAACATGATTTTCTTGTTTATTTAAGCTGTATTGATCATTGTTTTTGTAATAAAAACTGGTGGAGTGTGGGGTTATGTTGTGTATTTGAATGGTGCAAAGTGTGATTTTGTTTTGTTTTGTTATGTAGTCTTTGCCACACCAATGCCACTAGCCAACAGACTCTGCTTCTCCATGCTGATGGGAAGAAGCACCGGGCGAAAGCTCGAGCTTTTCATGCAGCAAACAACCCTAAACCAACAGAAGAATCTAAAGCAGCTGATGTGGCCTCGGCTAACAAAGCTTCAGAAAACAACGATGCTAAAGAAACACAAAATCAACCTAAAGCTGCATGTAACGATGATAATTCCACTTCTCAAAATGGAAATCTGTCCGAGAAGAAGAGGAAAACCAATGATTCTGATGATGCTCTAACACCATCAGGAATTGGTGAAGTGGTCCAGAATGAAAAGGTGAAGAAGGCCAAACATGATGAAGAGCAGGAAAATGGAGGGCACAAATCTTCCCTTGCTATAGAGAAGAAGATAAAGTGGAAGAAGCTACTATCTTCAATTTTGAAATCTGTAAGCACTTTATTTTTGTTTCTTTATCATCTAGACTATACACACAGAATGATCATTTTGAATTTGGCTTTGAATTAATTTGCTGGTTTCATATCATTTACTCTGTCCTTCCAACAGACACCAGATGGTGCTTTAAAGATGAAGAAGCTTCAGAAACTCGTCAAAAAGTCTCTTCAGGAATCTGGGATCTCAATTGATGCCACTGAGTTCAAAAGCACTCTTGAGGACAAGGTATGTTCGTTGTGTTTCAATCCATTTTCAATCAGAGATGCATAGCAAGCTCCTGTGAATGATGTCATTTTGACATTGTTGCTCATTGGCAGGTTAAATCCAGTTCCCGACTTTCTGTTGATGGCAAATATGTTCGGTTAGCGTCCAGAGAGTGAAACCAAAATCTACACATGACTGATTCAGAGCTTTTCCAGCTATATGAGTTTTGATCCTTCCATTTAATCATCCAAAAGCTAGGAGTCCGGACCCTATAGTTAACTTTTGGAAGTGTAAGTCCATTATTATTTGTCAATTGGATGCTACGGGTGCGTTTGGATCGTACCATTTTGGAAATGCAAGTCTACTATTAACTGCCAAACAAGTTGTGTAGAATGCTAAGGGTGCGTTTGGATCTAACCAAACACACCAGTGTTGGAAAATAACTTACCTCACCAGTGACAAGTTTTGCTTGTTAAACATTTAGCAAATCTTTCGTACATGGTATATTCTCTCTTTTCACTAAACAGGGACTCCAAAAAAATCACAAAAATGAATTTACAGTTCAGTTCTTCATTCTCTGTCATATGGGTTCATATACATACACTTCTCACAACATTCCAAAGCTAGTTGTTGGGATTAGCAACACGATTCCTCCACTCTCGTATGGCTAAACGCAGAGTTTTGTTTGGAGTAAGCAAAAAATGCTGTAGTTTAGTCTTTGTCACTGGTGATTCATCATGTTTTTCAAGCCATGCCTCTATTGCTGTACGCTCATAAGTAAAGCCATCAGCTGCAATCTGTGGGTCATCCATGATCTCCTACATATTTTGTATCAAATTGAAACTAATCCATAAGCTGATCAAACAATGCTAATGAAAATTTAAGAGAAGTTTTCTTTATAGGAATTGCATACCTTGAGAATAGGGCAAAAGTAGTGGCTTGGTGCAAAGGCGCTATTTCTATCAACCTTCATACTAGCATCAGCAACATCAGCCAGCTTTTTAAGCACAGGAAGGATTTGAGTGTCAAGATCTGGTCTATCTCTACATCTAAGCTTGCAACAAGCCAAGGCAACTCTAGCCATCTCCTCAGCCTCAGCCAAGGGCCAATCCAAGATAGTAGTATCCAACATATATCTCAAAGAATTACTCTCCATTGCATTCTCCATGACCAGCAATAGCCCACTTGGATGCCGAGCTGTCAAGAGCTGAAGAAGTATGATCCCGAACGAGTACAGATCCGACTTTGGCCTCACGGTGCCCGTCCTTTGATACTCAGGGTCCATGTAGTAGAGTGTGCCTGCAAGAACCGAGTGACCGAAGTGTGTGACGCTGTCTGGAACTTGCTCGGAAACTATCTTAGCAAGGCCAACATCGCTGATTTTGCTAAGGTAGTTTCTTCCTATTAGGATGTTGCCTGGCTTTAAGTCGCGGTGGATTATGGGTTCTGGCCTGAAGCTGTGTAGGAAGGCGATTCCACAGGCGATCTCGAATGCAATCTTGAACCGGGTGAACCAAGGAAGCGGCTGCTTTCCGTTGTGGCAGAAGATTGTCTCTTCCAAGGACCCGTTTTCCATGTACTCGTAAACTAAGCAACCGATCTCAGGACATGCTCCAAGTAGCAAAACAATGTTGGGATGTCTCATTTTGCTAAGAATCCCCACCTACAACAGATCATAAGGCAAGCATTAGGCTACCAGTCTAGCATAGGACCTTAAAGCAAAGAACTTCAATCCTAAGGAGGAAGATACCTCTTTGAGAAACTCCTCTTTCTTGTCGACGGCGTCTTGTTGAAGAACCTTGATAGCAACCGGGGTATGATCAAGGCTTCCTCTGTAAACCTTCCCATAACTTCCTTCTCCAATGATCCTACTCGTGGAGAAATTCTCTGTGGCCACCTCGATCTCATGGACAGAATACCTTCTATACCCAATGTCACTAGAGATGAGCTCATCCACAATCCTCATCTTCTCCGATGACTCCTTCAGTGCATTGAGCTCGGCAATCTGTCTCTCGTACGCCTCTCGTGCTAGTAGCATCTTGGCTTCCTCGGCTTCCTTGATCGCGAGTAAATGCCTTGCCTTTTGCTCAGCAGCCATCTTTCTTAGCGTCTCCTCTCGCTCTGCAGCCGCGTTTATCTTCTCTGCTTCCTCATCACATTCTGTTGACAGCATTTCAACCTGCAAACATAAAAGGCTATATAAGCACACTATTAACTCAGACAAGGTAAAAAATGAGTTGTTGGATACTATTTACTCTTTATCAACATTCACCTGTGTTTGAGCATGCATTAGGTCTTCACAAGCTTGGCTATATAAAGCAAGAGTTGTCTGCAACTCTTCCTTCAGTTGATCCACTTCACTCTTCAAGTCAAACTGCTGGAAAACGCGAAAAATTGGATCAAACCAGACAATCCCAGAACCAAACACAATGGATTGAGTATAGATGGTTGAGCCATAGTACCTGTTCATATGAAGGGCCTGTAGCTGATGAGGAAACCGGGCTAGGAGACATATGGCCTTGCTCAATGGCACGAGATGTCGACGAGTTGAGTGGAGAAGCCTTATTAGGATTGAAATCTTCAGTGAAAGAGTTCTTCCTTGATCCACCTGAAGAGTTTGATCTACTTGGTGCCACTGAAAAAGACGACGCTCCTATCGTTTTACGCCCTCTTCGCTCCAAGGAGGAGGATGAGACTCTTGGTGTGTTGCCTCCACTTGCAGTAACATTTGCTGATACAAAGTTTAATGTAACTTAAAACATTGAATTGGGTAATCCACATGCAGCCCAAGAATTAATGAAGTATATGATTAAAAGGGTTTTGAGAATGTATATACCATTTGAGATTATTGAAACAGCAAGTTTGGTGATCACTCTATGTTTGGACACAAGAAATATGTCACAAAAGTTAGGGCTGCATTTCAACACAGTTGATGAAATCCCTGGTCCTTTAATCTTCCTGTCATCAAATAGGGATGGATTACGTACCAAAACAGGAATCATTTGCTACAAGGACACAAATAAATGTGATTAATAATTTGAAGTAGTACCTCCAGAAGAAATTTGTGGATTGAGAGCCCAAGACTAAGCATCTGACATGGGACTTTGAAATGTATTTGAGAAGAGCAGTTGCAGGATTGTCATCTTCAAGAACCATTGATTCTACCTAAATCCAAATCCATCATTTAAACAGATGCTTGATTTGATTTCAGAGCAAGATGGGTAATTTCAAAATGTGGACCTTGTGATAGAAAATAATGTTTAGTACCTGTACAATGTCTGATTTGATCAGTTTTTTGTACACGGTGAAGATTTCTTCACATTTGAGCTTAACATCTTTCAAATACTTTGTCACAATGGCTGGATCAAGCTCCTTGATCGACACTCGCTCTCCGGCTGGAAGATGACACACAACAAACCGTTAAAATGGTACATTCAAAAACCAAAACTATGTTCATTAATCTTTAGAATAGCATTTAATGTACAAGTAGCTATGCATTTAGCTGCTAAATAAATACTCCGTACTATGTTACCCGGAAACTCGAACATGGCAGTGTTTTTTCGTTACCATATTGTGTCGAAAAAACACCTAGAAACTCATTTCTATGGGGTGAAATTATGAAAAGGATTCGTTTTCTCTTGTCATTTTGGCTTCCCATTTCCATGTTCATGACCACTGAATTGTAAAGCTTTAAAAGGATTTTTGATGATCATATATTGTTACATATATATAAAAAAAGAAATACTAAATTTTAAGAAAAATTGAAAACCCATGATCTCCTACATTTGATCAAGAACAAGTTTATAATTTGAGGCTTCAAAAGTTTACCATTTTCTTGTGAGCTTGGAAAATGAAAATTGTTCTAGTAAGAAAGATGTATGGACGAACCAGGGGTGGGAATGTGAGTAACATTAGGCATGACGTGGACTAAGACGAATCGATCGGCCTGAGGGATCAGGTTCTCGGCTGCCCATCGGACCGCCCGTCGGCTGCCGTTTCCGCGGCCGTTTCCTCCGTTGGCCACCGCCACGGCCACCGTTGACGTCATCTTTTCTATCTTCAAATAATTAATTAATACTAATTAAAATTAATAAGCCTGTAAAATGAGGAAGATTTATGGAGAAAATTAAACTAAGAATGAGGAGTGGAAAAGGAGTGGGAGGCATGAAATTGAAGAATGGATTTGAGAAAGAGAAATTGAGGGTTTTGCATGAATTTATATATAAGAATGATCACGTTGAATTTGGCGGGAACTTGGGCCAATAAAGTCAGAGTTGACTTTGGTTTAATTTTGTTTGATAATTTGATTAAATAGTGCATCAGCAATAAGCATGATCTAGTAGCTCAATGATTAAAGGAATAAAACTTAGGAACATTTCTACTCTTATGTATCTCAACGTTTGATCATCATGTTGCGGCTTAACTATAGATGATGAGCACATTTTAAAACAAAATTATATATATATTTCTTCAAGATTTAGTCGAGTTGATTATGATTAGTGGAAGAATAATTAACAAAACATCAAGTGATCATAATTTATTTGATGAAAAGACAAAATGATTTAGTATTTAAGACACCAAAATAGAATTTGCGCTGCATTTTGTGGGACACTAGGGCCTTATCTTGCATAGTTTATATCAAGTTGATCAAAATAAACATCATATAAACAATTTATACCATTTTCTACCAAAAAAGAAAAACAAATTATACCACTAATATTTTTTATTTTTCTTAATATAAATTAGAAGAAAAAAAAACTTGAGGACTCAAATCGATAACCAATAATTTTACATTTGAATCATTATTCCAAACTCCATGGCAAAATGGGCTAATGGCATCAGCATGTAGGTAAGCAAGAACTAGTACCTGTTCTTTTCCCCTTTCATTTACTTAAAATAAGAACAGAATATATTAAAATGTGATCAGTCGCAATAATGTAATAATATTATCGTGAATATACTACGGAACATTATCTATTTCCCTCCTCACTAATATTTTGGTCGCTATCAATAGAGAGTCAAACAAAGTTTAAATTGTAGGAAAAAATGAGAAATCATTTCTTTTTTGTGGAAGGAGAGACGGTAATACTCTCCGTTCCTCAAGAGATGTTTTATCAATTAATTAAAAGGAGTTAAGTAGTACGCAAAGCGAGATAATTTGATCCCTAGCATCATCAGAAAGCAAAGAGACAACGTCCACGGACAAGCACAACAAAAAATGCAAACCAACTAGAAAAGAAAAAGTAAGAGAAGCAAGAAAATCCGTAACATAGTGTGCTTCCTCGTAAACATGACGAAATTGGACATCTCAGTTCCTACGAATCAAGTTTTGACACTTATATAGCTACGGGATGAGTACAATCTACAGGCCGTCCTAAAAGTAAAATCACAAGCCGTGAGTCCACCTCAGCGAGGTCCTTCTAAAACCCTTCTCTAAGCAAGTTGTAATCCGTGGGCAACTAACCACAACTCTGCCATCGGAACAGTACATGCCAAACCGCCATCACAAACAGAGGCGTCCGTATTGAGTTTGACCTATAACCATTGCGAGGGGTTGTAGGAAAAACCATATCTTGGCCGTATTTAAATAATTTTAATTAATTCCTATTTTGTTCGATCTATCCTATAAGCCTATAAATATTCTTTAATCTAATTTCTCATATATTTTAATGGTGGTAGGTGATGATAACCGTACGTTTTCAATCGATCATAGCTGTACAGTTATTTAAGTACTCGCAAAATATTACAACTTCAGCTGAAAAGATAGTATTGATACACCAAAATAAATTAGTGATAAAATTAGGTTGGATGAAATGTTGTTTAGAAGATACATGCATGGTACCTGGCCACAAAAATGATTATGACAACGATACATGAAAAGGAGAAAAACAAAATAAAAGGGTACACAAACGGCAGGTTTGACTAGTCCACGATTGTCGATTCAAATCAAAATAGGTGCAAATCAGACATGGATAGGAAATCAAACTCGATCGGGAGGCTGATCTTCATTATATATATGTATTAAACTATAGGGAAAATTGTGGGAAATAATTAATGGAGCCCCGAAGGGGTAGTAGCAAAGAATAGTACTAGTATGGCTCTAATCGGGTCGAGTTATTACGAGCTTCGAGTTGCTCAAGTTAGACTCGATTAGTAATAGATGAGCTCGAGTTTGGACCGAAAATTTAAAATCGAACATTGTCGGGAAGACGGAAATAGTCTCCCAAAATGCCACATGTAATCAGGAGCGGACCTAGCGGTGTGCTAGGGTTCGCTCCAGCCCACCCTAAAAAAATAAAAAAATAAAAAAATATTGTAAATTTAATATAAAAATAGTAAAAATTAAGGTAAATTTACTGTATATAGTAAAATTTATACTCCCTCCGTCTCGGAAAGTTCGTCCATAAAGCATAAAAGCTCGTAGATTAAGAAAATTTTGAAAAAGTATGGTAATTTGGGTAATATATGAACATAGTTGAGGGTGTTTTTGTAAATTTATAGAGAAAAAGATAGAAAAGTGATAAAGTTGATGGGAAAGGTGGATAATTGTAGGTAATATGTGATAGTAGATGAGGGTGTTTTAGTAATTTTATAGGGAAAAGTGATAAAGTTGATGGGAAAGTTGGATAATAAGGGTAATATTTGAAATTGAGTAGGGGTATTATGGTAAGAAAATTTGGATAAAAATGGAAAGATTGAGAGATGGACAATCTTATTGAAACGTCAAAAAAGGAAAGACGGACAAACTTTCTGAGACGGAGGAGTAGTACATTTAGCCCACCCAAAAAAATTTGACAAAAATATACTCCCTCCGTCCCATAATATAAGGCTCATTTGAGCATTTGCACAATTTTTAAGAAAAATTTGAAAAGTGGGTAATTTAGAAAGTTTGGTAGGGATGATATGGTAAAAGAATAGGAGAGAGGGATAAAAAAGGTGTAATTTGAAAGATTTAGTGAGGGTAGTATAGTAAAAGGAGGAGAGAGGGGGATAAAAAGGTGGTAATTTAGATGATTTGATAAGGGTAATATGGTAAAAAGAGATGAAAGAGGGATAAAAAGTAGGTAATTTGGAGGCTTTGGTGAGGGTAGTATAGTAAATTTGTTTGACCAAAAATGGAAAGAAATGAAAATGGGAAGATTATTTTGGGACGCCAAATAAGGAAAACGAGCCTTATATTATGGGACGGATGGAGTAGTAATTTAGCCTATCCAAAAAAAAAAAATCCTGGGTCCGCCTCTGCATGTAATAGAGCCAATTCACGCTCAACTCGGTTGGTAATAAGTGAGTTTGAGTTCGGTTCAAGCAAGATCTTTGAACTCAATTTATTAAAAGCTCGTTGGGCTTGAGCATAGCTCGACACTCGTCAAAAAATGGATCACAACTTTACACTGTCAGAATGTATTAGACGTGTGTGTGACCCAGATACAAGCCCGGTGAGGTTCCATGCTAAAATCAATTGGCTATAGGAGGAGTAGCCCACTGTTCCCAACTTTCGATGTGGGATAGTTTTGTATCCCAACACGCCCCCTCAAGTACAATTGGACCGTTCAAGTTGACACTTGAAGAAATGGGCCCAGACCGCCCGCTCTGATACCATATTAGACGTGTGGGTGGCCCAGATACAAGTCCGGTGGGGTTCCATCCTAAAACCAATTGGTTATAGGAGGAGTAACCCACCGTCTTATATACTAGGCAATTTTGTTCCCAACTTTCGATGTGGGATAGTTTTATATCCCAACAGAATGGTTTCCTAACATCGTTTAAATGAAAACAACCACCCAAGATATCTCGTCTAATTACATAAATTACGACCTCAATAGGATGTTTCGAATTAATCCAAATCAGTCATGTTGGTAGGGACTCCAACACCATGGTCGATAAGATGTCAAAAATAGAACATGACTTCTCTACGAAACCCATCTATAATTGTTTTGAGCGCTTCAAGCTCTCATTTCCACCACCTAAATATCCGAAAAACTTTAGATCGCTCCCTAGCTTCTCTACCTGAACCTTGTGCCTCCGAGCTAGTCATCCGATCATGTCTTCCGTGAGACCGAATGACGCACCTTGTATAATAGACTCCAATTAATCAACTCTTCTAACAAGTTTTTGATTAAAGTGGTTACATTGAACATTGTATATATCTTTTTGAATATCAGCTCACCCGACTTTAACATAAGTTTGTCATTTCTCTTGACATTTGATTATCAATCCAAAGCAAAGCTAAAAGGCTAGCTAACATACAATTTTGCAAGTCCTAGCTTAGATCCATCGAGTTAATTAGAAAGCGTGACCGATTTCTTCACGCAATACACAAATCGCATACGACAAGAAAACATGATATGATTAGAAATGCACACAAAATAGAGTGGAGAACAACCAATACTCCACAAGATGGCCCTTAAAAAAGTTAGTGTTAATTTACATGAAACGGTTGTGTTGTCTGTGTACAAATATAGTTGTGAGTCATCGCGTATGATTTGAATAGTTTCCATTAATGGAAACAATGCTCATCGATTGAGATTGATGCTTTTTATCATTTTGCTAATTATTCTTAGACATACAAACTCTAGCTAAGAAATCATGCTATGTCACTATAGCTCTATCTAGACCCGGCAGAGAGTGACCCGGACCCGAAACCCGAACCGAACTGACCCGACCCGAACCCGAAATTTGACCCGAACAACGAAAAATGAACCATCCGAACATGACCCAGACCCGAACCGAACCCGAACTGAACCGAAATGACCCGAACCGAAATGACCCGAATAAAATGTAAACCGAACTGACCCGAACCCGAACTGACCCGAACCCGAACTGACCCGAACCCGAACTGACCCGAACCGAACTGACCCGAACTAAATTGACCCGAAGTAACCTGATCCGAAATGGTTGAAAAAAGAAAACTTTAGGGCTCAATGAGACGATGACCCGCACAATAAGAAAATAAAACAAATGAAAAAAAAAGAGATGGAGTTTCGAACAGCAGATCATTTACAACATTTCTAAACTCTATACTAATATACTTTATAGTCTACTCTACAGTCTACACCACCAAGTAGGGATGAGCAAACGGATTATCCGATCCGATCCGAAATAGCGGATATCCGAATTTTTGACCAAACTTAGATCCGTATCCGATCCGTTATTAACTGGATATCCGATAAGAAATATCCGTTTGGATCGGATATCCGAGACTATATATTATGGATATCCAAATTATCCGTTTTAGCATTCTTTTTCAAATTATATTATTACAAAAAAAGAAAAGTTATGAATAAATAAAAGATATAACTATCCAAATTATCCAGATTTTATCGGATCGGATCGGCCGGATGGGCGGATCAGATATTTTTGTTCACCCCTACCACCAAGTCTAGTTGTATCCCTAAATCTTACGTAAAACATTTGATATATCGGGGGCCCTACTTCATCTAACCGATTGAACCGGGCAATTAGCCGGATCTGACACTAATTAACATAGTTAAATTGAGACGCGTATTAAAATATATAGATATGTCATGAATGTGTCAATGATATGTTATCCAATCTAATTAATGATTTATGATACAACATAAGTTTGAATGTGCCCGCAAGTATATAATACAAATAGTAATTTTTTTTTATTAACTAAGTAGAAATTACATCTAAATCTTTGTCAATAATATGTAGTAACTATGTTTTATTACAGGACACATTAAAATAGTCATTAAAGTGCCTAAACTTTCTACGTTAAAACTCACCGTTGCGGGTGATCTTATAATTTTTAAAAAAATGAATCCAAATAACACCCGAATCCGAATTGACCCGACCCGAAATGATCCGATTCGAAGCAATCCAAAAAGGACCCGAACCGAACTAGGTCCGAACCGAACTAGACCCGAACCGAAATGACCCGAACCCGAACTAACCCGAAATATTATGACCCGAAATGACCCGAACCCGAACTAGACCCGAATCCGAACATGACCCGAACCCGAACCGAACCCGAACCGAACCGAACAAGACCCGAAATGACTGTTTGACCCGAACGGACCCGACCCGAACAACCCGATCCGAATTGACCCGAACGACCCGAATTGCCAGGTCTAGCTCTATCTCTATGAATGTGACTCATATTAAGCGCTTTCAATGGGGCGGTAATATAATTGGGAAATGCGGTGCCCTTCAATTTAAGGGTATTTCAATTTACCCGGTAGGCTTGATATCTGTCGGAAACCGGTGGGCCTGATACCGGAGAGATGATGACGGAGGGGGCGTCCGTCGTGCGCATATGTGGGAATGGGTCTGACCACATAAGCTCATGGGTTCCATCCTAAAACCAATTGACAATATGAGGAGTAACCCATGTACTTATATGGTAGGCAGTTTAGATTATGAATTCCGATGTGGGATAGGGTTCCCAACAATATCCTTGAGATTTTGGGTTTACTTGTTTTGTAACCTGGTCGCGAAGGAACCTTGTGCGGTGCAAATTAATTAAACATGGTTAAAATGGACTCGTTTGGGGCGGTTAGAGTGTGACGCCACTTATAAGATGTCAGGGAAGTACCGAATGAAGGCTCAACGGTATAATGCGGTAAAAGAAGACTTAAGAAATAGTTCTAAGTAACCTTAAAACCTCGTAAAAATGAATTATTAGAAATTCAAATCAATGAGTCCTATTAGTGTAAGGAACAGAAACACATTGTGGGCATGATTTTTTGGTTTTTTATCCTAGAGATGTCGCAAGGGCGATACTTGATAAATCAACTCATCGGACTTTCATATACACAAAGATACCAACATAACAAAAAGTATCTCAAAAACCAACTTAAATGTCCTTTAACTTGGTGGCGCAAATCAAAAAAATTTAAGTCATTGAACAAAGATCATGATGAGAACTTGATAAATTGAGTGCTAGTGCTACCCTTTTAATAAGATCATTGCTTTAGGCACTCTAATGCTATCTTGACGATTTGATTGGCCCTTTCAAGAGCTTTTGATTAGTGGGAAAATCCCTGAATCTTGAAATAATGTTTTTAACATTGGAATGATAATATATCTCCAAGACCCATTACATTCATAGCTTGCCATTGATTACCAAAACATGTCTACTTCAGTGACAACTCGTTATCACTTATCAAAACCTATCTAATTGTCATTGATGGATTACCTTTAATTAACTAAGCCAAATATTGGCTAGGTTCATTTAATTCTAGCTCAATTGTCTTTTCTAGCTTTCGTAAGATAATTTGCCTAAAATGTTGCCTTTTCTAGAGACACATCCCATGATCGATCCTCTCGACACTCTCAAACTTCATTTTCCTTAATCTTCATAAGCATGCACCCACTAAACACGCCTTAATATCATCACAAACTTCCACCACTAACCTAACATTCCAATTCATTCCAACTCTTATTGATTAGTTGTATAGTAAAACCCTAAAACGACACATAAAATTAATCAATGTTCAAGTACTACAAAAGAGTTTTGTAGTTAATTTCAACCGAAGGGAGTTAGTATCATTTAATTTCTCTATAGTATATCAACTGATCGATGATTTTTTTTACATAAGGAGATCCAATATGCCAAATAGGTCTGTTAGATCAAAAGATCGAAACATTAGACAACGGAAAGAGAGTAAGATCCAAACAACTGAGTCGGAAAAGAAAAGAACGATAAAAACCCTAACAAGGACACGAGGAATGAGCTAGACACAACTTAAAGGTGGGTCATCAAAAGCAAGACAACGGGTCACTTCCAATAGGTATGTAAGTACAACTAAATCACATCGACGTTGCTCCACCTAAACGAGGGATCTTTAGTAACCTCAAACACGACTTGGACCAGAGCAACTCGTTCCCTATTTAGATCAGCTCCTCAATCATACAAAAAGCAAGTTCACTAGCTAACTCGATCTACCAAGTACACCCCCTCTCTCCCCTATATATAACTTCAAACAAACATTAATTATAACCACACAAACACAATTAATTGAAGCTACCTAGCAAAATATATAGCTCTCATAAACCTTCTAGCTTGCAAGTACTTATACACTTGATGGAGTATTCTACCACCCTCTTTCTAATGGACCCATCATCGCCCTCGTCGTCCTCCTCTTCTTCGTCGAAGGCTGACATGGACCAAGATCGCGTTTTCCCATGCAAGTACTGCAACCGAAGGTTCTATAGCTCGCAAGCTTATGGAGGCCACCAAAATGCCCACAAGCTCGAGCGCGCCCACCACAAGCGCACCAAGGAGCTCACTACGCTCCGCATAAGCTCCTCCTCCTCCTCCTCTCGGGCAGTCGAGCCGCCACGTCAGACAAAAGATTGCGTGTGGGGCCCAAGTGACAAGTTGGCGCCACGCCAAGGTGTTGGTGATGATCATAAGGAGCCTAGCCATCTTGACTTGAATTTGAGGCTTTGAGGGTAAAACCATTGCGATCCATTTTTCATGGATATTTATATGTATAATTACAGCTATGCCGCTATGGATTCGGGTTTGTTTGATTTGACAATAAAAACTCGATCGGATTTTTATAGCTAAGGTTGATCCATATATATATTGCTAGCTAGCTCGGTGGTGGTAGTACATTGATCGAGATGCATGTGTAAGCTAGAGATTGAAAAATATGAGATATCTCAATTTTGCAAGCTTATTATACATGCCATTTATATATTGAAGCAGAATTGTAAAAATCCCATATAAAACTACATGTTATATAAATAACTAGTAGCTTCGAAAATGAAGTCTTCAATGTTGAAAGTTGGGCTTTTAATTCCAATACACAATGTGTAGTTTTTTGGAATGCTCTTCTGAATGATGAATAGGGTTAATTGTTGGCCCCAAATTAAAAAGTTATTTCTCTAAGAATCTTCACGTTTATGTCCTTGTAAAACAGTAGATAGTTGTTTGTGGCCCGATCTAGGCTCCGTTTGTGGAACTGAAGCGTTTTCCTGGGAACTGAACCTGAATTTTTCGGAATAATTGGGGCTGAATTAGGTAGCTGAATTATGATGATTTTGACATGAGTTTTGGGGAGGGACAATAGTTGTTTAAAAAAAAGTTGTACAAATGGAACAAAATACCCCCAAAATAAATTAAAAAATGCATTGAAGGGTAACACGTGCCCCTCACGTGCTTCAGATAGGGCGATAGTACCGTGGTAGCCTTCGGATTCATTTCTGCCGTCGCACCTTCATCTCATTTGTTGGTCCAACTCCGGAATCCGTCCTTTGCTTCTGGAGCCATCTTCTCCGGCGGCGTCGACGACAACTGCTCCGGCACTATCCACTCCGTCCTCCGGTAGCCATCGTTCCCCGTGACCTTTATTTAGGTTAAGATGAATTAATTAAAAGTGGGTCAAATGCTAACCTTAGGAAACTAAATCTTTTTTTTCAAATTATCTGTCTTCAACTACTTGAAGGTTAAATTGAAATCCTTTGAAATTTATACACTAAACATATTGTGACGTGCACTTATATAATACATCGGTATATGCTATAATTGGTCATGTATGAAAATTAAATGAAATGAAAACGAATCTAACTTGTTTATAAATGAAAATGTAAATGAAATTAATGAAGATAAATCTAGTCCACTTTGCTTAGCAACAAGACATACTTATATGAGTTTTTATTTTTATTTTGGCGTAACCGTCACACCTTATTTAATTTTAAACATAGAATAATACTCTAGTAAAACACTCATATATGTGGGAAAAGAAAAGAAAGGAGAGTAAAACACTCATATATTTTGGCGTAGCCGTCACACCTACCGCCTGTTTGGCAATTAGGATTTGGTGAGAAAAGAAAGGAGAGTAATATATGAGAAAGGATGAGAAAGTTATAGATGAGAATATGAATTTCTTATGTTTGGATACATGTGGGTTTTGGTGAGAAAATATGAATTAATTTGATTTTTTTTTATTAGAGAGTGAGTATTTCATTTTCCCACCGAATCCCACCAAATTGGTGAGATTTATTTTTCCATCATTTCCTTTCAAATTTTCTTGTGACATCCCACTCAATCCCATCTCCAAACTCAATCAAACAAGAGAAACCTATTCCTCACCATTTCCCATCAAAACCCACCAACCAAACACACTGTTAGAGTATAATATGCAACACAATATCAACCTTAAGATGAAAGTAAATCAACGGGGGGGAATCAAGATTACAATTGTAAAATAGATGAGATACACCAGATTGCAATCTAAAATCCCGTTTGAAAATCATATTTCCATATTTTGAAAAATACCCAAGATTTACTCCATTATTTTCGGACACCTCTCTCTCTCTCTCTCTCTCTCTCTCTCTCTCTCTCCATATCAAGCTTTAATTTTCATCTTCCTCCATCGGTTACTTTCTCCAAGCAACATCGTCTATGTCTTTCTTCTTCGTTCATCACACATTTTCGCCCTCAATCTTCTCTAAAATCGTCAATTTGTAAGACATAGTCGGCGTTGTCGTTCATCTATCGTCTCTTGAAGGTAGTCTAGTGCCCCTTTTATCCCAAATTCGTCCATAAAGTCTAACAATTTCCAGGTAAGTGAAGATTTAACGTTAGACTCCAAAACCTACATACATAAATTTAACAACACACATACACTGAGTTATACATCTTAGAAAGGGCAAAGACTTAGAGATTGATTAAACTTAATACTTCCCAACTGTGCTTAATATAATCACGGAAAAGTACACGGAGTTGAGATACATATCGAACAATGATGTGTCACTGTCCGATCCTATCCAGCCATCGTCGCCTGCACGTCGACCCATATGACACAAAATGCTCCCGCTGATATGAGCCCAATAAAGTAAGATCAAGATCAATGTGGCACTCCGATGAAGAAAACGTGTGTGATGATGGGCATGTGCTCTCCTCCCCACCTGAGAGTAGCAACGTACAACATGGCGTAGACTGATGAGTCTCACCGACAACATATATAGGAGTGGATCTGCTCCCAAATGCTACACACAAAATATAAACTCAATCAAATTAATTTACAAAATATAAACTCAATCACATTAATTTTTTGCTACATATAAAATATAAACTCAATCAAATTAATTTCTTTTAAAGTTCTCACCATAAACTCAATCGAAATTAATTTCTCTTAAAATTTTCTAGTGAGTAGTATCAACCATTCTAAAGGTACCATCAACCATCCTTTTAACTTGACCCATATAGATATACACATTCACTGGTGGTACACTCCTATAATAGAGGAAACAGGAGTAAATAAAATACTATATAAAAACTGAAACTAACCATTAATAATGATTAAAAATTGACAAGTGTTACTCTATCATCGGCTTCCCGCCAAACTACATGATGGATGCATCACCAACCGCTAGCCTCTCTTGGTTTGCCAGCCAGGTAGAGGCTAGAAATTAGTTGTTTTTCAAATCGTAAAATTACCTGGGCTCTTTAGACCAATGATGGACCAATCAAACAATGAAAACAACCAGTGCAACGCCATCGATGACATGTAGCCAAACCGGGAAGCTCTGTAAAAACACAAATTCACATGGAGCAATAACCACCGAAATCAGACCAGCCAATGCGAGTATCCAAGCATTGCAAGCCAATTCGAGTATCCCATCAATGCAACGTCAGAACCAACCACTATCCTCAGCTGGTGGCTCAGATCTGATATCGATGGCGACCTCTCCATCAGACCCTAATGCGTCTACATTGCTGGACACCGGGTCAGAGCCGCTAGACCTCGGGTCACCATGTACACGTAAATAACACCATTGACACATGAGTTAAAAAGACGTACATATCGGTTGGAGACTTTAATCACTTGATAATACGTAAGTATAAACCACTAAAACCCTAAGCAGACTCCCCCATAAAATCTACCGGGACTACGTAGTAGCTTGTTTTTTTAAAGAAAAACTATACGTATATAAAAAGTTACCTGTGCATATTCAAAGATCTGTCGTGCTTGTGTGAAAAAACGTACCCACGGTCCCGTGGTAGGCTGCTCCTTCTGTATGCCTGAGGAAGAGGAGGTTGGGACCAATGGCTGCGGTATGGACCTGCTCATAGAACGCGAATCTTGGGTTGATGAGGTCGATCCTAGAAGTAACGAGTCAAGCGGCTCCTGGACGCCCCTACTCGTAGAAGGTAAACCTATGACAGCTGAGATCGGTCCCAGACAAAACGGGTCGGGCGAGTACTGAATGTGCATGAACACATAATACAACGCCAATATCATAATAATAAATTAAATGGGTCACGCTGTAAAAAAATAAAGCAAAGAAGCAAAAAATTTCAAATTTCAATATACCAATACCTATGTCATGCATACATCTTAATTGAAGAATGAAAATACTTCATAGGTATAATACAATACTAGCTTGTAGTCTCTCGAAATCGGCTCAAACTGAAAAAAATCCAATAAAAAAGGAAATAAAATTAATTTCTAAACACTTTTCAAATGAGCTTGGGAAAAAAAATTAAAGCTATCAAAAGCTTCTTCCTTTCGGGGAAAATATTGAAACAGATTAACCATACTTTCATCACGCTACTTCAGAAAAGAGACAATCCAGAGTCGACAAACCACTTTCGACCCATAAGCCCAAGCTCTACCATTTATAAAACTATTGCAAAAATCATCACAGGAAGACTTAAGCGAGTCATGGATAAGCTTATACATCCCTTACAAGGTGCATTTGTTCCTAATCGAGCAATCCAAGACAACGTCCTCATTGCGCATGAAATCCTCCACTCCTTTAGAGGAAGAAAAGGGAAAGATGGATGGTTGGCCATCAAAGTAGATATAGAGAAAGCATATGACCGCGTTGACTGGATGTTTCTTAACAAGGTATTGGAGAAATTTGGGTTTTTTAGCACCTTTCTCAACTGGATAAAGGAGTGTACACAAACAGTATCCTTTTCGGTCCTTGTCACCTACCGAACCATTCATACCTGCTCGAGGGCTCAGGCAAGGGGACTCTCTATCACCCTACCTTTTTATCCTCGGAATGGAAATCCTAGTTAGAAAACTTCAACAAATTAGCAACAAACCATGAGCCCCGATTGGATTCACCCTTGCGCGTGGTGGCACCTCAATTCCATTCATCGCGTTCGCAAATGACATTATTATTTTTAGCAAGGCCAACCAAAATGCATGTGACCAAGTAAAGCAAAATTGAAGAATATTGTGCAATTTCAAGGCAAAAAGTTAATTTCCACAAATCTACATTCCACCCTTCTAAATCCTTCGACAACCAAGGAAGAATTAGAGTCCAGCAAACTTTAGGCATAACACAAATGTCTGACCTCGACAAATACTTAGTGTTGAAGTCCGAAAATCTCGAACTAACTACGGGACAAAATTATTAAACTCTCGGGCCTTTCGGCGCGCTAGAAACCGGTTCGTCTTTCTTCGAGCTCTCCCACCCCCCGCGTATTTATTTTATTCTCTTTTCGGAGGCTTATAAGACTTTTTAATGTCTTTCCCGTAAAATAGTGCGAGCTCTTCGGAGACTCAAACACGTCGGAGCCCATCCCTCGAGAACACGTCTCGGGATAAGGCTTTTTCCGATCCCCTCTTTCTTATTACATGCCACCATTATATAGTAAAGGGTAGGTACACTTATTTCATTAGCTTCCGATGTGGGAGGAGGGTATTTTGGCCCTTATAAAAGGGAATCCCTACGTGGTGCCATGCAAGTGGACCACATCATCCACTTGCACATACCAAGCCGGTTACCTACGTGTGATCACACACATACATAGTAGTACATGTTGATTAATGCCACTTTACACGTAATGGCAGAAATGTTGACGCTTGCATCATGTACAAATTTACCTCCGTATGCTCGATGGGGACGTTACGTACGTACATGTTGCCATACGCGTATATTATTCATTTTAGTTATTTGCGTACTTAGCGCGTTTAAAAGCATGCTTAGCGCGTTTAAGAGTGTGCTTAGCACCTTAATCTTTTATGTCGATATTATCGTCTCGTGCACCAACGCGGTGACAATTCCGGGTATCAACACTTAGGATGTCCTATGATCAATGGCAAAGTTAGTAAAGAAACTTTAAGGGATGTTGTAGGCAATACAAATGTGCAACTAACCAAATGAAAAACAAACAACCTCTCTCAAGAGGGGCGCTCTACCTTGATCCGATCGAACTTGACAGCGAAACCAAGTTATGTGATGCAAAGCTTTATGCTGCCCACCAGTTCCAGAATGAGCTAGACCAAATAAATCGTTGCTTCCTATGGAATAAGGACCAAAACTACAAACCCCTAATCGGATGGGACTGAATATGCAAGAAAACAGAGTTTGGCGGCCTGGGAATAAGAAAATCAGAACACATGAACAAAGTGTTCCAAATGAAGTTGCTTTGGAAAATAATCGCGGAGCCGAAAAACATATGGGTGCGAATGGTCACAGAAAATGCTAGACGAGTTATCTCAAAGACGATTTAACAACAGACATACAGCGAGTTATACATCATATTTGTTTGGTTTGATTCACACCAGCAAATCGCATTTTCCCTTCGATCCATATTTATCAATTCTAACTTGTTGAATAAGATTAGTTTTTTTTTGAAGAACGGTTGCAATTAAAATAAGATTAGGGTTTTTTCTAACGTGTTTGATTTTGTTTGATTCATTGAATTTCAGATTTACTACTGAAGCTTTAGGGTTTCAAAAGGGCCTTATTCATAAAACGTCTTCTCCAAATAGATTCAATTGTCTCTAACATAATTACATTCGTTAGGATATGATTTGGGTTCTTTTGTTTTGAGTTCATAAACAATGACATGTATGGATGCAACTTGAATGAGATCAACGAGAAGACATGTATGGTTTCTTTCTTTGAATGTTTTGCAACTATTTACACAAAGTACTTATTCATTACGCGATAAATGAATGTTTTTCATTTTTGTTTTATATGTCTATTGCGTTTTTTAACATATTAATAACAATTTTTCAAATAACAGATATCAATTAATCTGTATTTTTCATGTTGTACAATAGTGTTTTGCAAACATATTAATAACGATTTTTCAAATAACAGATATCAACTGTTATGTATTTTTCATGTTGTACAATAGTGTTTTTTAATGATTATAAGATAACTTTTTCACATATTAGTTTCAAATATTTAATGTTTTATCTCTTTGAATCTTTTCCAAATATTTACACAAACTTATTCATTATAAGATGAAAAGAGTGTCTTTTCATTTTTGTTTCATGTGCTTCACTGTTATTTTTTTCCATATTGATAACATTTTTTCAAATAACAGATTTTAATTGTTTTATCTTTTTCATGTTGTACAATAGTTTTTTTCAATAATAATAAGACAACTTTTACAATAGTGTTTTTTCGTTTTGATAGTTATGCATTACATGATGAACACTTGTTCAACAATATTAGTTGTGTGTACTATTATGCATGAACTGGTACTCATATATGCATGATTTGTTATGCAATTATTCAAAAAGGGGATGAAATAATAATGGATAAAGTTTGAAGACAAAGAGAGTGACTCTTGTATCATACCCGTGTATATTAAAAAATAGATGCACTCTTTCAAACTTATTGTAGTATGTATTCGAGTTGTAACAATCCTGATTTTCATCTTATTCAAAGCATTACATTTACATTTTCAATGGTGAGTTGGTGACATAAGGTATTTATTTTCATTTTTATTTTAAGGGAAATTCCGAATGGTGCCCCTCAGTTTTGGGCTTTTCCGGATGGTGCCCTTAAAAAAATCTTATTCCGAAAAATGCCCATGAACTTTGTGCTGAGTTCGTGTCGTACCCCTTCTTCAATTTCCGTCAACTCCTTCAATCTCCGTCGAGCTTTTGGTGGTCGGAAATGGGGTCGGGCTCCATGAGATCTACTCGAGCTTGGCCGAATCTACCACCAATCAGATTGAATTTGGGCGGAATTGAAGAGATTGGAGAAGAAATTTGGAGAAGTTGGAGATGGAGAGTTTGCAAAGATAGATGGAATATGCAGGTGAGAGAGACAAAGGGAGGGCAGCGTGATTCCTTCAATCAGCACATTCCTTGACCTAAAATTGCAGTGGAGAAGGCGAATTTGACCCAAAATTGCAAGAGAGCAGCCCATCGCTGCCACCGACCGCCATCCGCCCCACTCTCCGTGCCCGACGCTGCCTGCAGCCCCGCTCTCCGTGCCCGACGCCGCCTGCAGCTCCGCCATCTGAGCCCGCCGCCGCCACCAATCCCGCCTTCTAAGCCCGTTGCCGCCACCTGCCCCGCCTTCCGATCCCGCCGTCGCTATTAGCACCGTCTTCCGAGCCTCCAGATCTGCGAGTCTCTCCCCATGCCAGATCTGCGCTCCTCCGAGGCCGCCGCCTCCACATATGCATTCCTCCGAGGTCGCCTCCTCTGTTCATGGCTGTGGAATGGGTGAGGAAGACGATGAACAATAACTATCAGGGCAAACTAACGGAATAGGAAGAAGAAGGGCACTGTTCGAACTTGTTCAAAAGCTGAGGGGCATTTTTCGGAATAAGTTTTTTTTGAGGGCACCATCCGGAAAAGCCCAAAACTGAGGGGCACCATCCGAAATTTCCCTTATTTTAATATGTAATGATTCAACTTATAATGAATTGATTTTCATGTGAAGACAAGTACTTATTCAACTATAGTAATATATGAGTAAACCAAATTAGAAAAAGATTCATAAAGCAATAAAACATGTTCAACTCTATAGGTTTTCAAACCATCGTACAAAGTTATTCAAACACTGACTAATAGATTTTCTAGTATTCACTAACGATTTTTGAATTTTATGGTAAATTAATTATTTTTTCTAAAAATATTCCCATTCTTGTTAATCCCTAAAATCAATAAACTTTCATTTTTAAAACACATGGTCTTTTAATTTGAATGTGCAATCAAACCCCCCCATAAAATTCGCCACCTTTCTATTTCAAATCAACGCATAATAAATCTTATATTCTCCCCCTATTTTTGCTATTGTGTTGCCTAATTAATCACTATTGATTAATACTAATCCAACATCTTCCCTGGATCCACATGTTGCACAATAAAAACTATTATACCTGAGCATTCCTCCTTAAACATAAGAATAGACTTGCATCTCTCAATGATATAGAGACGTGTTTTGAGATCATGAATTCGATCATTTTCTCTAGCTCACCCTTCTTTAATATCAAAAAACATTAGAAACAGTTTTGATCGGAAAAATATTAGAAATTATTTTAAAAATATTACTCTTAGAAAGTATTAGCAAAATACATCCAATTCTCCGGATATAAAAGAGTACGAAATAAATGATTGAACTTTTAATCATCGATCTATACTATATATTAAATTAAAGTCGAGACTTTTTGAGCCTCCACGTTAATTCCGGTCCCACGTTGTTATGAAATTTAATTTAGAAAAATAATTTTTAAAGTCTTTCTTATCCTTATTAATTGTCTGTCATTTATTCTCTTCTTTTTCTAAATTCTATCTTTTTCCACCTAATATCTATCCTTTTAAATTATTTGATTAAACACTCATTTTTTAGATCAAAAGTGTAATTAATCTGTTAACTTATTTGTCACTCTAAAACTTTTTTATTTTATTTTTATAATCATATATATTTTCCATTATTTATCAATCTTTTTTGTCCCATAAATTTTTAATTTGAATAACAAATATCTAAAAATATATTTGAATTATATCTAAACTATATAGACTAAATTTGTGTTATAATATTCATCTATAAATTATATCGGTCTATAAATCTACTATATTTAAATTAATTATAATTTTATAAGATGTATTAAAATATTTATTTTATTTCAAAAAATATTAAGACTGATGCAAGTCTGTATTTCTTTAATATTTATGCAAATAAGTCATAATTAGTTTGATTTCTATCATCATATAAAAATCTAATTAATTATAAAAAAATATTGATAAAATATTTCTCTTGAGATTTCATATCATATCACACATGAACTTTTTGATAATCAAATATATTTTGAAATAAATTGATATTATTTTATCTATGATTTGTATGGAAAATGGAAAATATATATGATAAGATTTTAGGTTAATTCTTAGACTTCGTTTGGTTTTAAAGCGACATGATTCGAACTTGATTAGGATTAAGCTGACATGGAAGAAAAGAGGCCGCTGTTGAAAACGTATAAGCTATACTTTTGATCGAACTTTCAAACTACATATTTTGGCATTTGTAAAACATGAAAAGCATGCTTAAAGCTAGCTAACGTTAGGTGACAACGTGAAAACAACCACAAAATTAAAGGTCTTTTTAGCATGTGTAGATAGACTCATAATTATAAGTTAATTTTACGGGAAAGAAAAATTAAACAATTCCTGTAAATAAAATTGATAAATCCTAAAAAGGGAATTTAATTAACAAACATATTCATATTTTCGAAATTTAATCCTACGAAATTATGAATGGATGCATTATGCATAACACCAACTAGAATAAGTGATGAACGTATATCGAATATAAAGGGGGAGACAATTTGTCTAGGAGATTTGATGTATCAAGAATAGTCAATACTCTTAAATAGTAAAAAATACTTACTTATTTTATCAAAAAATTTATATTATGTTTGACATCTAGTTTATGCATAAAAATATGGTTTGTTTATAATAAAAAAATTGAAGAAAAATACACTAAATGTAAATAAAAAAGCAAAATGATGTTATGGGAAAGGTGAGATGAAAACAAAATTGAATAATAAACCATCTAGACGGTTGATTTTTATGTCATATTAATACAAATTAATTTAAAATATATTCGTTTTTAACATAAAATTCAACATATATACTTATATTAAATCCGACGGAAAGGGGCATGGCCCCACTCATAATTAATACTAATATATGTTTTATATTATTCGCTCGTTTGATCAGTTAGTCAATTTTGTGTAAACTAAATTCAACATCTTCGAAGTACTTACTAAAATATTTTTCAAAGAGCTCAAATTGATTTCAACTCTTTTTTTTCCTACCTAATTCATCTCCTTTTCTACTGTTTTTGTTGAGATTCCATGGCTTTCAAGAAATCAATTAGAAAGCCCACCGCGTCTTGCTAGCAAGCTTTTGCCATCAAGTTTCAACATCTTACGTACAAGCAAGAAAAACACATTAATCAATCATCATCTATTTGTTGGCCATGATTAGTACTTGAAACCTAATGCCAATCGATTAGATCGGATAACGAATTATCTGTTTCTCATGTGTTTCTTCGGTTTTAATTTTCACACCGTTTTGTGATTTTTTTATTGTTACTTGTTGTTATTGTTATTTTATTTTACGTGTTTGTTTTTTCATGTCGGTTTATCATGATGTCGAGTTTTTCGATCTCTCAACCTATCAGACATGTCCAAGACATCCCATTCTTATCTTATTGAAAGAAATTAGGCCAGATTAGTCTAATAATTCTACATTCAAGAAAGTTATTTGTGCATGTGATTTAGGTCGAAAAAATTAGATTACAAATTTATAATGCACTCCCTAACCCTAGAATTATTGTGTTGGATATTAGGCCACAACAGATTCTTAATCCAAAGGGTCATTTTGATAAATGGGTTACGTTATGAGAAAGTTAGCATAATTAAAACCTCATATAGTGGAAGAACCTCAAGGCATCCAATCCACATCAAAAGCAATTGTCATCCACACATTTGCTTTCCTTTTCAAGATTCTTCCCAACTAAAACCCTCTCTTTATTGAACCACTATGCCAAATTATATACACATTTTGGTCAAACTCTATCGCCACATAACATATAATGTATTAATATCATTAATGACTTCGTACGTCCATACGCCACCATGCTATTATCATATAACTTCTTTCTCTATAATCACAATTTCAAGCTAGTTGTTAGGTTAATTGGCTTGCTAATTAAGTTATTCTAATTACTAGCTAGCTACCTCTTAATTGCTTTCTTACCTCTATAAGAAGAGGATAGGGGTCCATATGAGAAAAGCATCTTGCTAAGAAAAATGATGCCCGTCGTTAGCAAACTCTATTGCTCCTCGTCGGAGGCGGTTTTGGTCGTTAGGAAGCGGCCTAAGGTCGTTAATGGAGGCGGTTTCGTGGTGACGGACTGTAGCCAAAAGGTGGTTTTTCGGGTCGATGGTTGTGGTATCGTTGGCCGGAAAGGAGAGGTGATTTTGCGCGACGGAGATGGTGGCGAACTCCTTCTCATCCGACAAAAGGTAGAACACAAATTGATTACTAATTAGAAGGAATTAACATGATTTTTATGTTAAGAATTTTGTAGAAGTTTTTTACATAATATGCCTCTATGAATCTTTTTGTACTCTTTACCTTCAAGATTTTCAGGCTCAGCATAACATCTTTATGCAACCATTCCTAAATTTTAGGGCATTTTTTGTATTATCACAAAAAAAAAGCCCTTTTCCGTATTAAAATCTAGAATTTGCAATGCAATTTTGTATTAAATCAAGTGTCATAATGCAAGATGAAGTTCTTTTCATGGCAATCCAAATAGGTCATATATATAATTGATATATCCTCAATAAAAACATGATTTTAATGATATGTCTATGTACTTCAATGCATGGTGTCAATGATGTGGTATTTGATTAATTTGGAATTGTAGGGTGGGATAATTCAAGCACTAAGCATTCATAAGCAATGGAAGGGCTACACATTTGATTACGAAGGATTAGCACAAAAGCTTGTGTTTAGTGTGAGAGAGCCCAATGCCTGTTTCTCAAGAAGCAATGCAATTAGGGTTTCTCTTGAACAAGCTCGAGGCCGAGTTTTCGAGATTTCGGGATCGTTTCCGGATCGAGATTGCACCATCCTTGATCATCTTGGCAATCAAATTGCACAGGTAATTTGTTATAATTCTAACCTTAACTAATCGATTTAAATTACCCATCACCGGATTAATTAGCTTGTTAATTAATTAATCATGTGATTAACAGATTGGAGTAAAAGAACAAGTGGATCAAGTGATGCAAAGCAAAGATGTGTACCATGTGGTGATAAAATCCGGCGTCGACCAAGCTTTCGTTTTCGGAGTAATTGCGGTTTTAGACTACGTTAATTACGAATCCACCCGATGCTAATCATTATCATGTTGTTCGTGACGTCTCTTTTACATGATGCAATTTATTTTTGTTGTCTTTATTTAAATCTTGGTACATAAGATATGTATTTTTAAAGTAATGAAGGTGTAACTTTTACGACATGGAATTCGAATCAATAAAAGCATAGAGTGTATATATTCCATCAAATCTATTTATTTTGTTCGGAAGAGCACTTATTATTGGAGTGGTAATTTGCTTTTAAGATCTGTTATCCACAAACGAAGGAGATTAATTAAAATGGATAGCACGTAATCGTTCTTTGTGAATTGGGCTTGGCCCATGTACTTTGGGCCTGTCCCAGCCATTGGACTGCATGACCCAGAATTTAGTTGTCACAACCAAATAAAAGGTAAATTAGGCCAATCCATCCCAAAATCAACTTCTTGTGCAAACAATTTAGGTGATTTATCCGTTATGGCATTTATACATTCTTCTTAGTGCGTTAATACACTCAAATGTTTGTAGGTGTTGAATTCCAAACAAAAAAGTATAAACAAGGATCGATCATAGTCAATCAAGATCAAGCAAGTGAATAGGGCACTAAATGTCGGGGTTGATAAAATCGCGAAACTGGGTTACAACCTCCCTATTGATCACATTGCAAATCACTAAGAACTCTAGGTCGTCCCAATAAGGCCGGACCTCTTATCAAAAATAAATATAAAGGAGGGTTATGTAGTTCCTTGATAAAGGATGACTTGGTACATATAAACCAAGGTAAAAGGAGCCACAATCAAACAAATTTCGGAGATAATAACATTTCTTGTTTTGCAACAACAAATCAAGGCTTCTGATAGGAAATACGCCAAAATTACAACAAGATAAACGATCACAATGTGACCCAAAAGTTAGGTAGATCCGTAGATGCAAGTTTGAAAATGCCTATGCAATGCCTATGCCAACTGTATAGTTTGATCATGCCTAACTTGCAATCCATTAGTTAGTTGAGAGTCCCACATTATGAACTCTATTACCATTTCTAAGCCAAACATGCACAAAATCTTCTTACATAATTCTCTACGCATTGCATTATCTTCTTATACATGTACAAACAAACACCATTTGGCAAACCAGAGAAATCCAACCTCCCAACTGCCTACATGAATATTGACAATCTAAGTGGCCATTTACTAACAAAGTATAATGCCACATTACAAAGGGTAATTAATCTAAAAAAATACAAATTAACACACCGACACTTGCTTGATTTTCATCATCATCATCGTCATAAACCATTTTGAGAGGCAGTGCCAATAGCAGTCCCAAGCCTAAAACACAAGAACATAAGATAGATCGTCACGAGCCCGACCCCGAGTACGCGATTAGGGCGCATATCGCTCAATGGCAAGACGACGAGCGCCCATACCAAACCCGCCATCAGGAACCCGATCGTGTAAAACAGGCTCCCGTCTTTCTGGATCACGTAGCCCTCGGCCCCCTGTTTCCAGGCTCCAAGAATCATGGAAACGCCAAGCCCGATAAGCGTGTTGAACATCGGGCCTGCGTAGCAGCCCGACATCGCAATCTGCACCCCGTCTTGCTTGTTCAAAGCAAGGGCAGTGTTCGAGATCAAGTCGCCCATCGAGTTTCCCCACGCTAGGATCGTTATAGCGAGCAGAGACGGGCTGATCCCGATTATTGTACCCAGCGCCACGAGCAACGCGACGAGCTCGTTCGCGATCACATAAAACCACACAATGCTCATGAAAAAGCCGCCCATGACCCACGGGAGCAGGCATTTCCGAGGCGGGTGGTCGTGCTTCGTGTACACCACGGCCAGGATCCCGAGCACACAGCCCGAGACGAAACCGACCAGATACGTGACCACGCGACTCGTAGACCCGACGTTTTCCCTAGAGTTCCATATGCAAGCGAGAAGAACCGGGGAGAAGAACGCGCTTGCAACCCCGTATGGCTTCGACCAACGCTCCTCTTCGACAACCGGAATGGTGAGCCGCCTCGGTACGACCAGAGGAACCTCCAAGAGCGACCACAGCTTAGAGCAAGAGAACGACGACGACGAGCCGTCATCACTCTCACCACCATTGCTCAAGGGATTCTCATCAGACCACCCCCACACGGAGCGAGGACTCTCATCCAAATCCGACTTCAAGTAGTCCGAATAGATCACCACATTCGTCGTCCAGACCCAATGTGGCAGCTTAGAACCCAATCCCGGGGCCTCATTCTCATCGCGGTCATCACACCGAACCAACGCAGCCCTGAGCTCATCATCCTCGGACCCACATTGCAAGAACCCGTTCGCAACCGGAAGCAACGGGCTGATCGAAGCCAGCCTCAAGACCGCGCCCTTGCGCATCAAACACTCGTTCAACGCGACCCAGAACGCGTAGAACAAGTACACACAGACAAAGGCAACAGCCATTAAAACACTGACCTTGCCCACAAGCAAGATCAGCCCAAGGCAGAGGATCGCAAACAGGAAGAAACACACATCCCTCACAAAACAGCCTCTGTCAATCTTGACCCCTTTCTTGGCCACACAAAGGGAGATGACCCCGACGACGACACAGGTGACGAAGATGGCCCCTCCGAGAACGCTGCTGAGGCCGACCCCGCCGGAGCCGTTGCCGAGGAAGGCGGCGACGCTCGAGAACACGTCCGGAGCTCCGTTTCCGAAGGGGAGGAGCGAGACCCCGGCCAAGGTCGGAGAGAGCTTGAGGAGGTTCGAGAGGCTTTCGAGCGAGCAACAGAAGTAGTCGGCAGCGGTGTTGCCGAGCAAGTAGAAGAGAATGGCGAGGGCGGATAAGAGGACGAGGAACCCTAGAAAGGGGTACCCGCCACACCCACAGTAGAAGAATCTCAGGTAGTAGAAGAAGCCTCCGGAATCGCAATCGGGGTTCGCGACCAGGAAATCGCACCTGGATTTGTAGCCTTTGTGGGCGAAGAGCTCGGAGCAGGATTGGAGCTCCGTTAATGGCGGAGATTGAGATCGGTTTTGGAGGGGTTGGGTTTGGGTTTGGATTTCTTCAGCGATTCGTCTCGGGGGAGTGGGAATTGGGGGGTGGTTCCCCCAATTGGAGAGGAAAGCAAGTAACAAAACAGCGGAGATGGCTCTGAGGAAGACCACTCGGAATTGGGGGTTTCGAGTGAGCATTTTCGAAACCCTAATTGAATGCAAATTTGGGTAACGGGAAGGTTGAATTTAACGACCCACGAAGAATGGAACAGTTGGGAAACGAACAAGGGGGGAATTTGATGATTGGGGTGATAGAGGAAACACACAGAAGGAGTGAGTGAGGTTCAGGGGAGTTTCATATGGGTTGTTGTTTTGTTAAGAGAGGCTTGTGTGGGAAGGATTCAGAGATGGGGGTTTGTTCGGAAATGGTGTCTTGTTCGGAGAAGAGGAAGAATCGGACAGTTTTGGGGAGAAGTTTTCCGGTTGAATCGGTTTTTTTGGTGGCAATTAGAACTTGGAAGGATTCTGGCAAAGAGCGTCCTTTTTATGTTGGGAATTATTTTATTTTTTTTAGTAGGAAAAGGTCGGAAATATTTTGTTATTGTTGTTGATGTGGAGTTTTAATACGTGTAAGAGTTTATACGACTTTCGAACGTAGGAGAACCATTTATGTTATTGTATATATTACTCAACTTTATGACATATTGACATGTAAATGATACTTTTGTGTAGAGATAGTATATTTTAGGACTTTGGATAAAATTAATGCATATACATACAAAAAATATCACATCAGCTAGTGGATTATTTTTCGAAATCAAAGAAAAAAAACTCACCTAATGAATAAGGTATGAACATAAAGCGTGTCCAAATTCGAAATATCTCTCAAGGGGTGAGATTTTTTTTGCCTTTTTAGAAGGATAATATTGTTAAAAAACAGTGGAAATTAAAGTTGAGATGAGACCTCGGCAAGTTTTCAGACTTGACCATTATTTGGGTCAACTCCGGTTCGGTTCATCCGGTTTACTAATAATATTGGTAATATATGTGGGTTGGATCGAACCGGGTTAGACCAACTACAGTAGTTGGATACGGACAAATGGGTGGCCGGCGTTTTCCGTGTTATACAATTAATTATATGCATATAATTGGATAAAGTCGTTATTAATTTGTATATATTGCAACGTGTTTTGGTTTATCCTAATCAGTCGTTGTAAATTGAACGTTTCATCAAAATGGTTGTTTCAATAAGTAGATTATAACTCATTATTGACGTAATGATAAGGTATCAAGATTGTTAATAATAATCAAACTAGGAGATTAAGGTGGTTAAGAGTTTCAAAACATCGATGGAACAAAATGTCGACACAAAAATAGGTGTTTGTAGGGCATCTTCAAATTGAATTTCCTTAATGTACAAGTTATACCTTATTCTTTCCCTAAATGTGACTTTCCCAATGTATGCGGAACACAATATAATATCACGTGCCATTAAGATGCTAATCAAGATTAATTTTTCGGATATTTCACGTGGTAACCCCGAGGTATTGCTTAATTCACGAGGTGTACTAAAGATTGATATATTTCATATGGTAACCCTAAACTTTATTCAAATTTCATCCTATATCCAAAAATGTTAAACCTAACTTTTCACTGTTAACTTTTTTAGGATTAAAAGTAAAATTAATAATAAAGCTTAAACTTTTCTTTTATTTATAGCAAACATGCTCTACTGCTAATTAATTCTCATTATCCCTTCTCAAAACCCTCGTAAATCAGTGGTGCTGCTCGGGGAGTTGAAGACGTTTACTGTTTGACCAAGCTTTGTTGTTGATCTGTAAAGAAGACTTTAGGTATATTTTTGCTTTATACTCCGTTCAAATTTTACTTTTTGCATTATACTCCGTTCAAATTTTGGATTTGTGTGCTAATTAGGGTTTTAGGGTTGAATTAAGGAGTAGTAATTAACGTTACTTTTGTAGATATGTAGGCGTGTGTATGAACGCTACTTTGTGTTTACATGGGGCAGGTTTAAAAGCCTGTGTTTGCATGGGGTAGATATGTAGGCCTGTGTGTACGTACTCTACTTTGTGTTTACATGTGCCTTTATTGCAAGTTAATACAGTAGTTTTTAATTAGTATGAATCATCCTAGTGGGAATTTAATGTTTACTTTTTGTAGATATATAGGCCTCTAAAGCTATGTTGATTTGTTAATGTTTACTTTTTGTAGATATATAGGCCTGTGTATGAACCTGTAAAGCTATGTTGATTTGTTAAAATATTAAGAGTGCTTTAAACAGATGTATTGATCAGTGTCTTGTACCGATTGGTGTCTTGTATTTTTTACAATGATCGATTTATTTGATTTTGAATTGCAGAATGGAAGAGAATATACTATTAAGAATGCGTTATATTCATCGTGAATACGTGGAAGTAAAGGTGAATGATCCTGATAAGTGTAGTATTTTGGAGATATTTGTTGACTTCCTAGAGGAGGCTGAAAAAACAAGAATGTTCCTGCCCGAGCAACCAACTTTATGGTATGCACATAATTCTCAAAGTTTTCAGCTACAAAGTGACAGTGATGTTGTGACCATGTTCAATGCATTATGTGATAAGAAGTTGATCAACTTGGCCATCGGGGCTGCGGAATCACCATTTAAGAATCTAGAGTTGGCACGGGGTTTTATTGAATCAAAGAGGCTTGCAGAAAACTTATCACTTCCCAGGTCAAGTCACAACATCCAGCCCACTTCTAGTAGGAGAGTTCCCGCCACTACTGCCAAAAGAAAAGGGATTTATGCTCCATTAGTTGGAAGTAGCTCTCACTCCTTAAGTAATCAATCTGATTCCAGTGATCTTAATGCAAGAATAGGCAACTTACAGGATTCTACTTTGCCATCTATTGAGGAAGCTGATGTTGTTGTGTCCACCGGCAATATACCTATTGTTGTTGGCCCCTCAGTTGATATGCCCGATGCAGAAAACGTTATGTCACCACTAGCAGATGATGGAGACGAAAGTAACATTGATGATTACTTTGATGTACTTTATGATAACGGAGAGTTCTATGGTGATAATGAATTTGGGAAGATCAAGTTGAAGGAATGGATGATTTTTATTGACAAAAATCATGTGATGGATGTTGTTAGAGATTATTGTATCCAAGAGGGTTTCTCTGTTGTAGTATTAAAATCTGAGCAAAGCAGGTATACAGCTTTGTGTGGAGACTCAAGCTGTAATTGGAGGATTCATGCATCAAGATTGTCAGACGAAGTTACATGGGCAATTAAAAAATTGAATGACACTCATAATTGCTTGAAAGTGGGTATGTACAACTCCATGGCAACACCGGAATGGGCGTCAATAAAGATTCTTGAATATGTGAGAGCAGATGAAGATGTCAAAGGAAAAACTCTTCAAACTTTCTTATTCAAAAACTTTGGTATTAATATGAAGACAACATCCTTGTACAAAGCAAGGACACTTGCACTCAAGATAATTAAAGGAGATGATGACACTTCTTATGGGAGTTTGCCCGGTTATTGTGAGGTCTGAAAGAGTTCTAATCCTAACTCAAAAGCTCATATTACTTGGAGGCATGGTGAAAATGATCCTGAAGAACCTATTCAATTTAAGAGTGTCTTTATTTCTTTGAATCCAATGATTCAAGGATTCATTCAAGGATGTAGAGGGTTGATTGGAGTAGATGGATGCCATTTGAAGGGAAAGTACGGTGGGGTTGTTTTGTTTGCTATTGTCATGGATGGAAACAATGAGATTTTTCCTTTAGCATATGGTATACATGAAAATGAAAGTAAGGCAACATGGTCTTCTTTCTTCTATCACTTAAGAGAGCTTTTACGGAATGTTGAAAGAGCTAATTGGTGCATTGTGTCGGATAGACAGAAGGTATTGTCTTTTCCTTTCTTTTTCGTTTTTTTACCTTACTTTAATATTTAATTACATCTTATTCTCTAGTTTGACTACTTTCGTATATTAGGGGGTTGAACCGGCTCTTAGGGAGGTGTGGCCCTCAGCTTCGAGGCGATACTGTTGCACACATCTTTGTACCAACTTCAAGAAGGCTTTTCCAGGAAAGCATATGCATGACCCTTTTTGGTCATGTTGCAAATCATATTCTGAGTTCAAATTCAAGAAAGCAATGGAAAAATTGGAAAGAGTAGCTGGGTTGGGTGCCATTAGGTGGCTGCAAGATTTGGGGGATAATAAGTGTTGGGCAAGGTACAAGTATGACCCCAATTTACATTCTCCTCAAACATCAAGCAACTTTGTAGAGTCATACAATTCAACATTAGGATCAGGCCGATGTCTTCCAGTGTTGACACTTCTTGAAGGTACATATTACTTTGACTTTTTGATTGAAATATGAGTGTGTTTGTCCAATATTTGATTGATCATATTCGCTTTTGTAGGAATTAGAAGAACAATCATGGTTAGACATTGTATGAGACAAGAAGCTTCCCAAAATATGCCTCTTAATGATATAACTAAATATGCAAAAGATAGATTGGCCAAGGGAGAAAAAGCAGCACGTTCTTGCCAGGTTCATGATTGTGTGCCTTGCTTCCTTTTTTTATATTTCCATTGCTGATTATTGGTTTAAGTCATTGTAACAATATTAAGGTATTGTTTTTATAGGTTTTTAATGTATCACCCACTGAATTTGAAGTTAAAGAAGATCACTCATCCTTGGCTGTCAACATTACCAACCGAACATGTGCATGTGGTGAATGGCAAATTCGTGGGATCCCTTGTCGACATGCTATATGTGTTATACTCAATTTTCGGGGACATCCAGAATATTATGTTTCTGAATGGTATTCCATAAAAATGTATAGAAAAACATATTCGGTGAATTATAGGCCTGTTCCAGATGAAGAACAATGGCCTACATTTGATCTTCCAAGAATCAACCCACCAACCATGAAAAGAAAAGTGGGAAGACCCCCAAGAAATAGAAGAAGACAAGAGGGCCAAAAGGCTGCTGGAAAGAGGTCTCGGGTTGTGCGGTGTGGAAGATGCAAGGTTATAACTCAAATTTACCTCATCTCTTCTTTATTACCAGTTTTAGTTATGTAACTGTACATGTTTTGTTGTTTCATTTTGTATTCTAGGCATTCGGACATAATGTGCGGTCATGTAAAGGTGGACTAACTGCAAGAGAGCTTAAGGAACAACAAGGTATACGAGTTGTACGAAGACAAAAGAGGAAGACAAAACAAAAAAACAATGAAGGACAACTATCTCATATGGAAGATGTGATGTGCTCAGCCCCATGGGTTCCAGGCACTCAATAGAAATCTGTTTTTTTGTTTTTTGGTACTAATAAAGAATCCTATTGGCTTGTTAAATGTTGCTCTTTTTGACATTGTCCAAGACTTCTTAAATTAGTTGGTGTTTCAACTGTCCTTTTTTTTCCTTGTTTAGACTCCTGCAGAATGTTGTTGGTGATTTTTATTATTCAGAATTGGTTTGTGCTCAGTTTCATTTAAAGTCTACTTTTCTCCCTATTGGCTTATTTTTCAAATTGTTTACTTCTGGTTGATTTTTCTAGTGAGTTATTTGATTTGTGGGCTCTTTGAAGTGCATTTCATGGTGAATCTATTAGCATTGTACATGGCTTCTGGAGTGTTTTCTAGTGTGCTTATGAAGCTTCTGGAGTGTTTTCTAGTGTGCTGATGTGGGCATGTGACTTGTCCTGTAGGCACATCATTTCTTTTTTTTCCCTTGCTTCTTTATTTTAGTATAAATAAGGGCTTTAGGGGTAAAAGTTAGTGAGGTTATTTTATTGTAAATGGCTACAGCCGTCATTCACTCCTTTTCCTCTATTTGAATGCAAGGTAGCACTTTTATGGTGTTTACCTGCTAAGTATTACTCTTACTTCTTCTCATTCCACTTAATTAGTGAAGGTTGGATTTTTTCAAAAATAAATAAGCCATTAGATTTGTAACCTATGTAGGACTTGAACCTACATCTTTGTGTTATATATACTAACACATTGCTCTACCTTCTTGAGCTAATAGGCTTAAAATTCCAACCTTAAACATTGTAATAGTGTAATTGCTTTTTGCTTACATATAAGAGGTTCACTCTACATAATACATTTATACCAAATCTCACAAGAAATCAGAAATCAATTCAGCATTATTTACTAGAATCCATGGAAAACTAGAGGTGTGAAACAAAACAAAACAACTATAAAATAATCAGTATGCACAAATAGCACTACACTAGGCATTAAAAGCTCAAAATCAATATAGATGAGAAATGCACGATAAGACATGAGTTCTTTAGTGTCCTACTTTTCTCTAGCTATTGCTTTTGTTCTCATAGACCATTGCTTTTTTTCACTTGCTGTATGTGTAAAGTTGTGTACTACTGTTCGAACTTGTTCCTCTTTTAAATTTCTCAATTGTTTTGTTCATCAAACCAATACTGATGTCCTACTTTTCTAACTTGCTGGTGTCTATTTTTCCAATGGATTTTACTAATTGGTGTTCTCATGCTCTCTGCTTGGATTTTACTAATAGGTCATCATTCTCACCATCACAATAGAACTCTTTTTTGCAGCAACATCCATTTTAGTATATATACATAACAATGTGAAACTGACACAAATATGCAAGAACCATAAAACTCAGAATTCATAAAAGCCCTAAAGTGACTGAAACACCAACATTTGTTGAACCCTAAATCAATTAGAATCCTTAATTTTACCTTGAAAATCTTCAATTCCGACCTTCTTTTTTGTTTCCCAATCCACCAGATACTATTGTTGGAGTGATGGATGCGGAGGGAGAAAGGGAGGGTCATGAACTGAGCCAGGGAACTGCTGATGCTGTGGGTGGAACCCGTATTGCTGTTGTTGAGCAAACGCCATTGCAGCTGAGAAATCATGAGGCGTCCGATCCACGAACAACCAGGGCTGCTGAATTAAGTTATTTGATCGCCCTCCGCCATTGCAGCTGAATTAGACATATGGATCGGCCTCCGCCATACACGAACAACCAGGGTTGTTGTTGCTGTTGTTGAGCAAACGCCATTGCAGCTGAGAAATCATGAGGCGTCCGATCCATCGCCCCAATCAGTGGTGATGGCGGAGGCCGGCGTCCGGAATTCTCAGGCCAGGTGTCCGGAATTCTTTCTCCCGGAGTCGTGATTCTCGATAACTCTTATTCCTAGGGTTCGCTAGCTAGCAGCGACGCCTTTCGTGTTGTTCGTCAGCCACCACCGAATTACCTTCTTCGAACAACAAAACCACCAGGGGCTCCGTCGATGTCGCAAACAAGCATCGGCAAGATCGTCTTCAAGTAGTGATGGAAAGCACAATTGGAGAGGGAAAGTATCAATTTTTTTGGTCGGAAGGGAAAGTGAAAAACCTGCTTTGAGTTTTTCTAACAATTTTAACACAATTTAACCCTTTTTTCCATTTTTTTTTTTTTTAATTATGAAGCACCGTTAACGTTAAATTTAACGTTTTGGGTACAAAACAAAATTAGAATAAAGTTCAGGGTTACCGTATGAAATATACGAATCTTTAGTATACCTCGTGAATTAAGCCGTACCTCAGGGTTACCACGTGAAATATCCGTTAATTTTTTTGTAAAGCTAGGGTCCTTTAAAATTTACCAGGCATGTATTCTATTTGGTATGGGTAAGATAGTTGTCACATGTACGTGGGATAGTATTAGTGATCAACCACCTATAATATATTGTTGGATGGAGATTCGTTAGTACGACAGACATTGTTTATACTTAAACAGTGTTTAATAATCAAATAATACAGTAATAAGTAAACTCATAATGCCCCAAGTAATTGTAAGGATAAATCTCTATTTCCCTTAAGAGACTTATACACTATACGATAGTCCACTAAACTCGTCTCACTTACGTGCACGAGTATTACCTACATCTATCGACCCACTAAACTTTACATATGGTCGACGAAATATATTGATTAAGGTGGCGACAACAATAAAGGGATAGGGGGCTACCAACCACATATATGCAAGTAACAACTTTACTTAACTCACATATCCATTGTTACACACTTTTTGTTCGTCCCTAAGACCACGAATTGTTTGTGGGTCAACATGCACACGTTGCATATGTATATTGGTCATCCCCTACTCATGCCTAATTAAGCAAAAGTGGTAATGTGAACATGGCATGAGATTTCACATAAGTGACGTTCCATATGACATAATATAAGTTAGCTAGGGTCCTCAGTGGCATAAGGTCATTTAGATATTTAGTAGTACTATAAAACTATAAAAAATATATATATTTAATACTTGAATAGAGTTCGTGACAATACTTGAAAGTTAGATAGCACCAAACAATTTAGGTCATCAGACTCATCACTATATTGTACGTAGAGACAACTTTAGGTTCATTCTCAAGCATAAGAAGACGAAATTCTCCAGTCTAGCTTGATCTATAATTAATTTTTTGTATACAGATATTGAAAGCAATGTCTGATATAGACACTAATATGTACGTTCTCTCCTTGAGGAAGAATTCTTAATGACAATTACGCGTTTGGCTAAGATCGATCGAACTGACCATTCGTATAAAGGAATTAAATTGGTGGCAATCAGAAACATGTCGCTCAAGTAGCTAAGAATCTAAGATAAGCATTTCGAGATTTAGTTTCCTCTCCAAGCTTGTTTCATCGCAGAATCGTATACACACTTCGACTACATAGATATATTGTTTTTGTTTAGCGAAAATTCCCTCTTCAATCTTCTTCCTAACGATTTACTTATATATTTCTCATCCTTGATGGTGTCATTTCGAAGGTGAATATTCATAATCTATACGCGAGGCTTCCACAACAAGTGGCTTCTCCATAGACCATCAACATTTTATTAAAAATACCATCTTATAAATCGCATGTTGAGAGACAAAAAACGCATCCCGTGTCGAAAATTGAGATTAAAGTCGTATATAGTATACCTCAATAATATTTATCGATTTAGATAATATACATTTATATTGTATATATTATTGGTATTATTATAAGCTGACGGTTTCTACTCTATAATTCTATGATAAACTAATCAACTTTCTATACATATACTAACGTATAATCTAAGCCGTATAGCTCCTATCTGATTTCGAATATTGGTTATCACTACATTTTCGTACAATAATTATTAGCAAAGTGACAATATTTATGACTTATGTGTGAATACATCCAAATACCATTAATTGTTGATGGTTCGTAGGCCGACAACGATATCGAATAAAGAACGACCTTCCGATCGAGTGGCATACAAATCAAAACGACATATATCACGTTTGTATTTTTGTGAACTCGAGTGCCCAAAAGAAACAAATTGGATCGATAAAAAGATGGGCCATATGCCCATATGTCCTACCATATTCTGAATTATTGCGATTTGCTATGCCAACACATGATAAATTTGTGAACCTGTTTTCGAAAACTTGTTACGTGGTCCATAGCTAATATTCTGTTGCTATATGAACATTGTTCACGTAACTTATCATCGTAACCAAAGTCCGCATGTCTTTTTCCGTTATAGAAGGATAGAATTTGGCATATGTAAAAGCGGATTCAAGCTGGATCCGGATGAGCCAGTTCGAGCTGGATCCGGGTTAGGCTTGGCGTAAAACGTTGGCCATGGACATGATCCTATGAACGAATCACGGTTTTGAACTGGGCTAACAAGCCGGGTTGCTGTTTTATATATTGTTCTTGTCCATGCCTGCCCTAATTCGCAACAGGCGAGCTTTCTAGGCGTTTCAGAATTCTCCTAAGCTTGAGTTCTTGCAGCAATTTTGTTAATTGGCATGAAGTTTTATCATCAACTTCGTCTGGTTGTTACTTGTTTCATGCCATTGCAACCACAACACATTATATGATACAATACAATACATTATTATTGCAACCACATTACTAGGGTTTCAGGTATAAACTTATCTCCTTACCTCCTTTTATTTCAGCAAACTGCTCACCATCAGTGCTGTATCGTCCATCTTGTAGAGCAGACATCAGCAAGTTCTAGCAAATTCCTTGATGTCGAATGAATCCGTCACAGTTTTTCTAATGACACCCTGGTTGGACAAGATTCAAACAAGTTTTAGCAGATACCAAACAGATTTAAAAGATCATATTTCATACAAATGATTTTACCTTCTCTGTTACTATACCAGAAATGAGACTGGCTGGAGTGACATCAAAAGCAGGGTTCCATACAGAGATCCCCGAAGCGGCAATTTGTTCACCGAGTCCTCCACGAGAATTTAAAATCTCCTTTGGAGACCTTTCTTCTATAACAATTTCTTGTCCAGAAGTCAAAGACAGATCGATTGAGGTCAACGGGGCAGCAACATAGAATGGGATGTTGTGGTGCTTTGCACACAACGCAAGGCTGTAAGTCCCGATCTTATTAGCCGTATCACCTGCATTTTAGAACATGGCATTTCTTTATAAATATATTAAAATGAAATTTTGAAACATGTGGTAAAAAGGATTGAGCTAATGGTTAATAATCACCGTTGGATGCCACACGATCTGCTCCAACAATTACTGCATTAACGCGTCCGTCTTTCATCAGTGCAGCAGCTGCAGAATCTGCTATGAGAGTGGCTGGTATGTTATCGTGTACTAGCTCAAATGCTGTTAACCTGGATCCCTGTATTTGAAGTGGCAAAATGAATATGTAAATTTAAAAAATATCTAGCAAAGAATAAAACAAACAAGAGCCAAAATTACATTCAGGACTTGGCAAGTGTAAGGACACCTAAAATTTAGAGCATTCAACTAAAGTGGCTACAGTCACAGCTTTGATTTTCTCTCAGATGACTCTTCTTTAAGCAATCTTACCATGTCAAATAATTATCAAGCTATAAAGCATTGATAGTAGGCAATTCATATATAAATGATTGGTGAGATCAGTTCATAGTAAGTGTATATTTCTTTAGATTAGACAGTGAGAATGAGACTGGTTAAAAGGGTGACACTCTGACTTGTATGGCATTCTTGGCTGAATTAAACGCTAGATGCTTGAAACAAAAGCTCAACTATGAAATAAGATGGAGTAAACATCAACTGAGTACACTGAGTTGAGAAGAGTGGAAACGTGACTGAACTCACTTGGTTGAATGGTCGGGTTTCTGTGCAGTACGCCCTTTCAAGGGTCCCGTTGGCATGAACTGACCGAATTACTCCAAGTGCAGTGCCATATCCGGCTGTTGCTAGACTGGTGAAAGAGGCAATAGGGGAGAAACAACATGATTAGAACCATTATATTCCAGAAAAAACCCGAGATTAAGGAAACTAGAAAGCTGATGTAAATGGACTCGGAAACTACCTGCCAGTGTTACAGTGAGTTAAGATGGAGATTTTTTTGAAATCTTTCAGATCGTTAAGAAGTGCAGTAGCTCCATGAGACCCAATCGCTTTATTTGAGGCCACATCATCTTGGAGCATGATTTCAGCTGCTTCAATATAAGCCTAAACAGATATGAACATTACTACTATGATCAACAGATATGAACATTGAGCAATGACAAGGGTAAGAGTAGAAGAAATGCCTAAACCTGAAATACATCTTTGGCAGCTGCTGAAGAAACCGAGGCAGCCTTGGAGATTAATTGCTTAAATTTGGTTGCTGCATCTGAAAGGTTAACAGCAGTTGGTCGGCTGAACATGTATATCAAATCCACACTCACACAATTAGGGTATAGTTTCACAGGTTCCTATTTTTCTAGTAGAAAAAGTGTCTCAAAACTCAATGTGTGTACCTTGAGACCAAATAATCCAACTTCTGGACAAGAAAAGTGGCAGCATCAGTGGGAGTCCCCCGAAAATCCTCTAAATTATGCGCTTCAACTGCCAAAGCAAGTGCAGCTGCAATAGCAATTGCAGGCGCCCCGCGAACCACCATCTCCTTTATTGCATACCTATACCAAAGACCACAAAGACCATCCTTTGAATAAAACATTACAGATTAAGAAGCATGGTCAAAATTCATTAGAGGTTAGTACATTAAGGAGCAGGTCAATGGAATCTGAAAGCAACTTCAATATGAGCTTCCAAGAGTCCACTCTTTGACCAAAAACTATTAAATATGGCCATATACTCCCATATGCATAGCAACGTGAGAGATATTACATACTTCAGTAATGGACCCTAAATCTTACTGTATTAACCAACCATAATCTTCAAATCCAACTATTCCATACAGCTTGGCTTGAGCATTTTATAACCTAATCAGTGAAAATCACCAAATCCGAATCGTTTCAACTAAAATTCGAATCCAGGCGGAGTATTTCTAGGTTACATTACAGAGAGAAAGGCGCTAAACATCAAAACAAAAACAGCGGAAGAGAAAGCCATTACCATCCATCAGCAGAGCTACGAATGTCCAAGTAAACCGATTCCAAGGGAAGCTTTCTCTGCAGAATAAGGAAAAGCGTTCAAAAACTAAGCACTACAAGCTGAGCAAAATCGCGAGTGTTTCCAGGAAAGCTGGAATTTGTCACAGAAGATGACGGGGAGAGAGAGATGGAGAACTGATGAACCTGATCGAGAAGGCGGAGAGAACCTCGTGAGTAGCAGATGGCTTGAAGAGAATCGAGAGGCTCAACGCCATCGATTGAGTTGAGATTGGGAGACATGGCGGAGAAACCCTAAGAACGAAGCCGGGTTCAGACAAATTGAGCTTTCGAGCAAGCCGGAGATTTTGGCGGCGTGGAATTGTGCCCCTACATGATACAATTTGGGATGCTCAATGCTTCATAGACGCTGGCATAGTGCATACTGGAAAAAGATTCGGATTCTCTTTATTTTTTTTTATTTGATGCCAAAAAGATTGTTTATTTTATAGGAGGAGAATTGTAATAAAAAAATAAAATAATGATAATCTCATCCTCTTTCAACTTTTAAAAAGCAAATCTCTAAATCTTGTCTAGATTCATTCAATTCATCAACGTGAACTTTGGCTGAGAAAAGGTTTTGGTTGTACAATTAAGACTTTGGGATAGTCTCCTAGGGTTATAGGATGCCGAGTTAATAAGACAATCTTAATCGCTCCTCAATAGTATGTAACTAGTATCAGTTCTCATATCTTGAAGATACGATTTGATTTAATTAAAATCTTTTTAAATATATAAAGTTATTTAAAAAAAATAGTTTTATATAAAATCTTGTATTATTTTATATAATTTGTTTCTTTTTGGATGTATTTTACTGATAAATTATTTATGTTATAATACATTCTTTTAGCTGAACTAAGATTTGTAGTATTATAATTTTGTCATATAAGGATTGAATACTTATTTTTTATTAATAAGTATCTTTATTTTATAATTCATATTTTTATTTTGTAGTTATTTTTGGGGGGAAATCAAATGTATATATATAATTTATTTATATGGAGAATCTATTGTAAATTTTTAACTAATAAAAAAGAGTCAATTAACTATCGACAAATCAAATTAATATGATAAAATGGTTATGTGGTTGGATTTGTTGGAAACTATGATTTTTTATTAAAATAATCTATTTGTGGCTAAAAAAAAAGACATTGAGTTGAAATTAAGATTTTGATCAAGGTACGATTTTATTAAAAAAAATTAAGATTGAATTGAAATTAAAATCAGTAGGTAGAAAAATTTTACAAAAAATATGCATAAAAATTGAAGTTTAATTATTTTTGGAAAAAGTAAACATGCAAATTAGTAGATAAGAAAAAAAATTAAAAAATTATGTGTAAAATTTCAAATTTATTTATTTTTTTCTAAAAAACTAAAATACAAATCAATAGATAAGAAAATTTCAAATGTGGGATCACCAATGAAATTCAACCAATTAAATTGTTTTATTAAAGATGAATGATACGATCTAACGAGGAGTTGACATGTGTCGTGATAATTATTATTTTTAACTTCCGCTTTAGTATATAGTTACGATAATTTTATATTTATCATGATAGTTTTTTATTCGTACACTTTTATAATCAACAAGCATCTAAACTTGACCATATTGACACACCCTACTTTTGACAACCTATTCTTACATAAGATTATTTGATAGTAAGGTACAAAATCAATCATATACTCATATTTCTTCTTTGAATCTTTATTGTCAAGTTTATTTTGAAAATTTATGCTAAAAAAGAATAATATTTTATTATTTCTATCATTCGTTTTCCTTCTTTTCGCTTAAAAATCTCTTCTTTTGCAATGATTAACCTTTTTAGTCCAACATATGTCTATTTTGAATGGAGGGATTGAGGGTGAATTGGGAGTGAATTTGGAGAGGATAGGCTAAGGGAAAAATAAATGAAGTAGGTAGGCTTTTTTTCAAGTATAAAACCCCTCCCCACCCTCTTTTTCTCTCTCCTCCTCATTTTTTTTTTCTCCTTCCTCTCTCCTTCCCCTCACTCTCTCCCTCTCCTACACTCCCCACCTCTCCTTCCTCCCTCTCTTACACTCCCTCCCTCTCCTTCCGCCCTCACGCCCGCCCGCCGACGCCCCCCCCGCCGACGCCCGCCCGCCCTCCCTCTCCGTCGCACGCCCTCCCTCTCCGTCGCCGCCGTCGTCCTCCCTCAGGTTCGCCCAACATCTCTTTCTCTCTCCCTCTCTTCCCTCTCTCCTAGATCCGGGCTCGTTGGAGCAAGATCCGGGCTCCTACGAGCCAGATCTAGGCTCGAACGAGCCGGATCTAGCCGGATCTGGGCACGTACGAGCCGGATCTAGCCGGATCTGGGCTCGAACGAGCCGGATCTAGCCGGATCTGGGCTCGTACGAGCCGGATCCAACCGGTTGGATTTTTGGGATTTTTGGGTTTTGGATTTTTGAGGGTTTTGGATTTTTTGGATGACAAGTTTGTTTTTCGGATTTAAGTGATGACAAGTTTTTTTTGTGGGTTTAGGGTTTTTGAGTTTGTGGGTTTTTGGATGACAAGTTGAGTTTAGGGTTTTTGAAACGATTTTATGTTTTGGAGCGATGACAAGTGATTTTTTATGAGTTTTGAGCAATTTAAAACAAACTGATGACAAGTGCGTTTTAAGGTTCTGGGTGATGACAAGTTGTGTTATATGGTTCTGGGTGATGACAAGTTCGTTTTTATGTGTTTTGGCGATGACAAGTCCGTTTTAATGTGTTTTGGTGATGACAAGTTGTTTTACGGTTCTGTGGGTGATGACAGGTTTGTTTTAAAGTTTTTTGGATGATTTTATGGGTTTGGATATGTTTTTGGATTTTTTGGATGACAACTTTGTGTTTCGGATTTAAGTGATGCCAAGTTTTGTTGTGGGTATAGGGGTTTTGAGTTTGTGGGTTTTTTGGATGACAAGTTCATTTTAGTGTTTTTGGGACGATTTTATGATTTAGGGTGATGACAAGTGATTTTTGATGAGTTTTGAGCAATTTAAGTTTGTTCTACGGATCTGATTGATGACAAGTGTGTTTTATGGTTCTGGGTGATGACAAGTCCGTTTTTATGGGTTTTGGCGATGACAAGTCCCTTTTTAATGTGTTTTGGTGATGACAAATTGTTTTACGGATCTGGGGGTGATGACAGGTCTGTTTTAATGTTTTTGGATGATTTTATGGGTTTGAGTATGTTAGATTTGTATATATATTACTTATAATTATGGCCTATTAGCTCAAATGGTAGAGCAATGTGCTTGATGCACAATAATGTGGGTTCAAATCCCACATAGGTCAATTTCGTAACTGGTCATCACTGATGACAAGTTTTTAGGGGGAATGGGGGCGTTTTACCTCGACTTGTCATCAGATGACAAGTTGAGTACGTGAACGAAATGACAAGTTGAGTGCGTGGACTGATGACAAGTTACTTGCCATCACTAATGACAAGGCGGTCAACGCCAGTCAACGTCGGTCAACACCGGTCAACGACCGGTCAACGCCGGTCAACGACTGGTCAACGTCGGTCAACGCCGATAGTGGTAAGGAGTGCTGACGTCATCATATGTCATTGGTGACGTCATCCTGTAAATTTAAAAAAAAGGTAGGGGCAAAACGGGAAGATCGCCTATGGGACCTCATTTTTTTTCCTTGTCACCTATTTGCTTCAATATTGCTTGCCCATAGCCTAGTTACCCATTTTCGTCTTTTGAATGTCATCATGATCAGCCATCATTCTTACACAAAACATTCGTCAATTTCTCTCTAATCAGGATTATCATAGCTATATACTAAAGCGGAGGTTATAAATAATATTTAGCCCAACACGTGTCACGCTCTCATTGGATCGCATCACTCATCTTCAATAAAACAATTCAATTTGTTTGATTGGTTGAAATTTTATTGTAGACCCCACATTAGATATTTTCTTATCTACCAATTTCCATTTTAATTAATTAAAAAAACCTACTACATATATATGGATATCTAGCCAAATCTATCTATCTCATGTATGAATAATTTATCCAAAAACAAAAAAAAAACATATTAAAATCTATCTAATGTAGTTACCATATTAAAATCCAAAAATGAATATTGGTAAAAACATTATATATGTCCCTTATAAGATTGATGTATATCATTATTAAAAAAAAGTACTTGATATTGATATATCAATCATAAATATATCTATAAATTATTATATGACCTAATAAGTTATCACCACATTACATATACAATATATTACACGTAATGCTTAATATAATTTATGATGCATATGCATTATAATGCTATTTACGTTAGTCATTAAAATATATCACTTAAAAATAAAATGATATATCTATACGCAAGAAAAAGTCTATCTATTGCTAAATATATATCATCTATTTATTTTTACTGCCATCACAATGCTTCATATCATCATCTATATTAACATAATATATTTTTAAAAAATTTCCCACTATATTCAAAATCCAAACAACTTATATATAATTTATTAATTAAAAATTAAAAATACATGATATTATATATAACCTTATCTTAATCCATCTATACGCGTTCTATGTTTATATACCTATCTTAAAGAAATTATTATTACGATTCATGTACAACAATACAAGATTATAAAATATTAAAATAAATTTATTTATATATATCTACCTATATCTATATATCTAATATTACATGCCAAAATTTAATGTAGTTTGAAAATTTATAATATAGGCATTCTATTGTATATTTATTTTGTGTAAAATAAATGTATTATGCAAATTATATCTCTTTTTTATGTACATATATCATATATCAAAATCTTACTATATACTAAAATGAAGTTTAAAAATAATCAATGAGTTTTAGTCATGTATCTATGAATATAATATTTTATAACTATAAATACATAATTTCAATAAAACTGACCATGAAAATAAAAACATTATAAACAAAATATTAAAAAATATAGCATTTGAATAAATTAATTTTAAATATCATTATTTCATCAATGTTAAATTGTTTTTCACCCTTTTAATTTTTTTTTACTTAAAAGTTATTATTTTTTTCTACAAATTTACACAGAAACTAAAATAATTTTTAAAATCCAAACTGTGCCTTTTGAGGCACGGGCACAGACGCTAGTTTATTAACAAAGCTACTGATAAATACAGAAATCTTTTTATTTTCCTAGCATAATGAAAGTTATTATTTTTCTTATCATAAATATTTGGGATGAGAGGAGGTTGTTCCAATTCAAGGGGGGATTCTATAAAAATATTTACATATATTTCATCTCAAATAGATTAGTGAATGTTGACAAAAAGAAAAGAGATTAATGAAAAATCGAACTTGTAACCTGTCCGATCCATGGTGTTGCTCTGCCAGACAAGTCTTTTTTTTTTTTGGTTGGATACTAGACAACTCTTTGAAGTTGGACGTGACAATCTCAAGGACAAACTTAGGTGGCAGACTGGCAGTTGAGTCTAAAAATAAAGAAAAAACAATAGTACTGTTTATGATTAAATAAATTGGAAAATTTTTGCATTTATTATACACCGCCACTGTTATCATTTTCTCAATTATTTCACATGCACCTGTCATTTAGCCATAAGCCATGTTAATCAATCTCTTAGCTAAGCTTCCTTCACTGTCCTTTCCGGTAATTATCAAAACAGTTTTAATATCAATTTTTCCCATTAAAATAATAAATATTCCGTAACATTGAAGAATTTTCATAACCAATCTCTTTGCTCATCGCTTCTACATCACTTTTCACTTTCCTGAATTGTTCGACACAAGATTTCGCTTCCTCCTTCCAGATTCCGGATTCAGGTTCCATTCTTTTTCTGCTCTAATTACAATTCGTATGAGATTGATGATGATGCTGATGTTTCGCTTGGTGTCCATTACTTAGATCTCTGTTTGACAATTCTAGCGGAGATTTGAGATTCCGCTATAATTCCGAGTTCCGATCGATTTCCGGATTGCTGATTGAAATCCTCGTTTTCAACTTACTCGCCTTTGATTTGTGTTTTCCGCTTCTGTAAATCGCGCGTGTAACAGTGATTTTCGTGTGTTGTTTCTGGATTTTTCTTGTTTCTTTGCTGAATTTTGATCGCAATTTCGATGGTTCAAGCACTCAATTTCAATCCTCTCTAGATAGTTTCTTTGGATAGTGGATGCTGTTTGTGTTAGAGAAAACGGCGAATTTTGTGTGATTTGGATTTTGTATGCAGAAAGGGCAAGAAGAGATGAAACATAAAACTCAGATATAGGCAGCTTTTATTTGGTTATGGTGTGTAATAAAACCTCTGTGTATAGCAGAACAGCTTAAACAAGTGCATTATAATTGTCTGGGAATCTGGTCTTAGGATGAGGATTATGGTTCCTTTTCACAAAGAATAAGTGTGATTGACAGATGATTTTCTGGTTTTATTTTCAGTTGATAAACTATACAGGAGTTGGTCTGTGTAACCTCAAAGAAGAGAGGATGAAAGGAGGTTTTCATGCATTAAGGAGCATGAGACTTCCTTTTATCTTCTTCACTACTGTTTGTTTGACACTTGTCATGTGGTGTGAGAAAACATCCTTTCTCAATGCATTCAAATCAGCCCAGAGTGGATTGTTGCTCTTCCCAGGTTAGTAAAATCCCTCTATTTCTTAGAAGTTTGTCATATCTTCTCTTCAGCATTATTGTTTTCTAGCTCCTACATCATTTTGTAAAGCATGGCCTAATTTACTGCCATTTGCCCATGAAATAAATCAGATCTCATATATGTTGCGTAACACTAGAGGTAGAATCCTAGAACAGTTATGCTTGCATTTAGCTGATTAAGCATGTTTCTTACCATCACGCGGATCGGTTATGTTCTGATTAATCGCATTGCCCAGCAACACCTCCATCCAGTGATGAAAACGGCTCAGAAATGGGAGATATAAAGGCTAGTGCAGTAAGCCCTGCTAGTGCTATAAAGCTCATCTCTATGATGAGCAAGGAAGCTGAAGGGAAATTGCCAGAACAAGACAACCAAAGTAAGGTGCTGATCCTTGTATCTGTATCAATTTCAATGAAACAATTGAAGACATTAAACAAGGGTCTATATGAGATTGCTTATATAACAAAACTTGAGCTGCCATTTAAGTTATAAGCCAATAAATGTGTGAATTCTACTTAACATAGCTTGGAAAACTGCTCCTTACTCTTCGATTGAAAGAGGGCTTGGGATCTTGTGCTTGTGGTTCTTTTCCGTGCACAGGCTTTTACTGAACTATGATCTGGCTCTGCAGTATGCTTATCAACATAGATATGATAAATTAAGTGCTAGTATCAACTTTGATTGTGCACTGTTTTCCAGCATGTAGTTATGCACAAGGAAAATGGGTTGAAGATGACAGGCGACCATTTTATTCGGGATCTGACTGCAAACAATGGCTATCAGGGATGTGGTCTTGTCGAATGACCCAGCGCACTGACTTTGCTTATGAAAAGTTTCGTTGGAAGCCTCACGCTTGCGAAATGGAACAGTTTGAAGGAGCTAAATTCTTGAAAAGGTATGTAGTTTTCCGATATTTTACATTCTCTGACTAGCAGCCAAATTAGATGACCCATCTATAAATGTGTTGGATCAACTGCTCCTTTGCATAATCTAACCTGCCTATATCTTGTTTCTTTAGGCAACCAACTTATGCACCTCATGCAAATCATGCATCATAATGTGCTCTATATATAACTTGCTGAATTCACTAGAAATCAGTATTTCATGCATTCCCATTTTGGCTTTGTGACCTGAGATTGAAAAATTAATGCTACACCATAAAATTGAAGCCCTCAGTTGTTGATGAATGCGCATCCTTAATCTGTTTTCTTTGCTTTGTCCTTGTTATAATAGAGCATTCCATAAAATATGACAAGTAATGTAAAATGCACTTTTATGACAGAATGCTTGGTAAGACGGTCGCCTTCATCGGTGACTCCTTAGGACGTCAGCAGTTCCAATCATTGATGTGCATGATCACCGGTGGGGAAAACCGAGATGATGTCTTAAACGTGGGAAGCGAATACGGTCTTGTCAAGGCTCGTGGTGCAATACGCCCTGATGGCTGGGCTTATCGGTTCCCAACCACAAACACTACAATCCTCTTTTATTGGTCATCATCCCTTTGTGACTTAGAGCCCATCAACAAAACCGACGCCAATACCCAGTATGCAATGCACCTCGACCGCCCTCCAAAATTCCTGACCAAATACCTCAAGAGCTTTGATGTTCTTGTTCTCAACACAGGCCACCACTGGAACAGAGGAAAGTTCAATGCAAATAGGTGGGTCATGTACAGACAAGGCGTCCCCAACACCGACAAGGACATAAACCGAGCTAAGAGGCTCAAAATCCGTAGCATTATCAAGTGGGTTGATTCTCAGATTCCTTATCACCCACGGTTAAAGGCATTTTACCGGTCCATTTCACCTCGCCATTTCTTCAATGGAGATTGGAACACTGGTGGGACTTGTGATAATACAAATCCTATGTCCAAGGGAAAGGAAGTTGTGAAAGGTGGTTCTAGAGATCCTGTGTCGGTAAAAGCGGTTCAAGGGACGAAGGTCAAGCTTTTGGATGTAACGGCGCCTTCTGAGCTTCGAGACGAGGCGCATATGTCTCGCTATAGCATTAAAGGGACGCCCGGGGTACAGGATTGCCTACATTGGTGTTTGCCTGGTGTTCCTGATATGTGGAATGAACTTCTTTTTGCTCAGATATAGAGATGTGGATTTCTATACACTCATGTAAAGAACACATAGCAGAGAAACAGATCCATACTATGTTACACGGAAACGGAAACGGCACCTAACATAGGATCTGGGTTTATGCTGACAGGTTAGTTCCTTGCTCTTGTATGTTACAGAATATGGATAGAAAAGTAGGGTTGTATGAGTTGAAAGAAAGGGGGGTTATTGGTACAAATGTATCATTCTTGAAGTCATGTAATGTTGCAAGTTGCAACTACAAATTGTAATGATATTTTCATCTTTTTTTGTAACTTGTAATCTTAAGTCACCGTAAAGGGTAATAAAGCATGATATTTCAATGGAGAAAATCTATTTCGACCAAAAAAAAGAAGGAGAAAATCTATATCACATATCAGTTCCCACGCTCAAGAGATTGTCATTATCGAACTGCAAAGTACGCAGCAACGTACACTAGCTTGCTGTTTCATGGAAACTTCGCTAGATTCCAAAACTAAACTATTATAGACTAAAAAAGAACTTAATTATAAGGCAAACTTTAAAAAAGAACTTGGTCAAACTTTTTGCGTAGAACAAGTGACACATGAGAGTAGATTTCAACGTTTATTTTTAATGATGATAAACACTTAAAGACTCGTGACCCAGTCGACAATAATCACAAAATAAAGTCGATTGGCACCGTAAAAAGAAGACAGGTAAACCAACCCCGAAAGCTAATAACTAGGACTTGAGAAGAAGCTATTGAGATTTTGTAATATGGTTACTCATGTGAGCTTATGGAACCTCTAATAATAGCCCCAAATAAAAGCATTAATCAACCTAAGAGCATCCACAATGGACAATAGGAAAAAGATTTCTCCTATCAAAAAATAAAAGTGAATCAGCTTTTTTTGAAGAGAAACTAGGTGTACCCGTCGTGCCACGTACGACAATGACTTATGTTTCATATTTTAAAATTATATTTATTAATAAGTGAAAACATATAATGAAAATTTTAGCACATGAAAATGATATTTTTTTCTAGACAAAAATTAATTTTTCAGATTTGTAGTACCGCATGTATAAAGTTATAAAAATATAAAACATATTCTAATTATAGAACAATTTAGTAAATAAAATTTACTTACTTTTTCACCCTTCAAAATTTATCTCTACTGGTTAATATATATCATTGTCCCTATTATCACAATTTTGAGACAATATAAGTCAATATTAATATAAAATGAGATGTTTTAATTGATTATTTTGCTTTGATCTTATTTTTTATGTTAATAATATAATTTATTAGTATGAGATATAGTTACTAAGAATTTTTATTTAACTAAAAATATAAAAATATAACATCAAATTTTAGAAATATCAAATGAGTCCAACATGATTCTGATGACTTTATATATTGAAATAAATAAAATATATTAATCAACAATTATTCTATTATGAAAGATATAAGCTAAGTTATTATAAAACTGATAATATATAAGCTAAGTAAAAGATATCAAATATTAATATATTTAATATTAAAGATAGGAATACTAATTAATTATAAAAAGGGCTTCTATTTTTAATTATTTTATATTCAAAAATTTTAAATTACTTCTTACATAAAGAGATTAAAAAGATAACTAATATATAAAAAATCATAGTATCTTTTTTCAAAATTCAATCTTTTACATAAATTAGATTATTGAAATAACATGAATAATTAATGATTATGATAGATAAAAGCTAAGTTATTAGGGACATGATAATATATAGTTTAAGTAAAAGTTAATATATATAAATTGATTCAGTGTCAAAGATAAAAATAATAATTTATTTAGAAAAAGGGACTTCCATTTTAAAATTCTTTTTTAAATTTGAATTTCTTATATTAATTCTTACATAAATAGATTAAAATGGTAATTGAAAAGATAAGTTAATTAATATGTATCTTATATAGTAGGAAATTTTAAAGATATGTTTCAAAGATAGATATTAGATGAGTAAGAAAAAGGATAAAATTAAAGATTAGATAATTAAAGAAATTTTCAAAGATAAATAGTATGCCTTAAAAAATAGATATTTGGTCGGTAAGTAAAAATATAAAATTAAAGATTAGATAATTAAGAAAAATAAAACATATAAAATTGTTAACAAAGTAGGGCAAGAATTATCGTGGAGGCTCGAAATTCCTCGACTTTAATATATAGTATAGATAGGTAGAGAATATTTATCCGAGAAGACTAAAATGTGAATATTAAAAACGGTTTTTCTATTTTGTGTCCTAAAGGCACATTATAAGCATACCAAAAACAAAAACTAAAACCTTAAAATAAAATAGTGAACCCGTCACAAAAAAAATGTAAAATTTACAAAATCTTTCTATTATGAACTTCTTATAATGTTTTTTTTGTCAAAAAAATTTATGGTGAGGGGATGGTGCCCCAATCCAAGGGAAGGGAAGACCCAAGGTCTCAGAGAGATCTTACAAGGGGATTTATATATGTCTCACCTCAAGAAGACTAGTGGGATCGATACTGCAACCCGTTAGAAAATAGTGAACCTATCATGCTCTACTAGACCAACCCTTTGAGGTTATTAGTCTCTTATAATGTGCCCTTAGGGCACATACTAAAAAAATTCTACTACGAAATGTTGCTCTGAGTTATCTTGACAAATTATCTTAACTAGGTGTACCCGTCGTGCCATACACGACAATGACTCACGCTTCACCTTTTAAAATGTGAAGCGTGAGTCATTGTAGTGTATGGCACGACGGGTACACCTAGTTTCTCTTTAAAAAAAAGTTATTTTTTGATTATGAGAGATAAAAAAATGTAATTAGATCATTGAAATAACATGAAAATTTTATTGTTTGATTAGGAGAGATAAAAGATAAGTTATTAGGGACATGGTATATAGTTTAATCAAAAGTTAATAAATATAAATTGATTTAATGTCAAGGATAAAAATAATAATTTATTTAGAAAAAGGGACTTCCAATTTTAAAATTCTTTTTTTAAATTCGAATTTCTTATATTAATTTTTACATAAATAGATTAAAATGGTAATCAAAAAGATAAGTTAATTAATATGTATCTTTTATAGAAGAAAGTTTTAAAGATAGATATTAGATTAGCAAGAAAACGGATAAAATTAAAGATTAGATGATTAAAGAAATTTGAAAGATAAATAGTATGTCATCAAAGATAGATATTTGATGAATAAGAAAAAAGATAAAATTAAAGATAAAATAATTAAGAAAAATAATACATATAAAATTGTTAATAAAGTGGGGTCAGAATTAGACTCGAAATTCTCGGGCCTTAATATATAGTATAGATTAATTTCTTTTGCTTAATTTTTAAAATAATAATAAGAAATGTATCCACTATTCTCCATTGTGGATGCTTTAAGTTGCCAAAAAACGATTATATATATATATATATATATTGGTAGAAAAAAAAACGGTTATATATCGGATAGCTTTATCAGACAATATGTCATTGGTTCATATTCAAACCTTTTTATCAACCCAAAAATCTTCAATCACATTCAAACCTAGATATGGCAAAATCGAGTAAAAAGAACCTTAGTTTTTTTAAGATTGCATATTTCATCGATTGGTGTTATAATACGTAGAAGGAATCGTGGGAGAGCAAGGTGTTAAAGAGGGATAGGAGAAGCCTTGAAAAGGGTAGGGTTATTAGGAAACATGGCAAGTGGGTAACCTATATTTACAAGGGATCTTCATCTTCTTTCGAAAAAAAGTGACTTACTATTTTTTCATTACTATTTTTCAGAGAAGACCTAGAACTTACCAGTATTATTTATTTTGATTAATTATTCTTGATTTTTTTAAATGATCCCTTAACCCATAATAAAAGAAAAGCATCAATTGGAAAGATTTGGTTAGATTTAGTATTTAGATTTATTTTAAAGAAGGGTGTATAAAGTAGTTGATAATTAAATGTAGCTAATGGAATTCCTAAGAGCTGAGATTAAACAATTGACATGTCGAGCTTTTTGGCTTTTGTGACATATAATTAAAGTCAAAATTCATGTTTTAATCCAAAAACTTACAATCTATTTGGCAATTTGAAATTGATTGCCGGGAAAAGAAATGGTGATGAAAGATGAGAAAGGAAGAGAAGAGAAGGAGTGAGAAAGTAAGATACGAGAATGTATATTTCTTGCGTCGGGATAAAGATAGATTTTGATGGTGAATTGTAAGCAAATTTTTATTTTACTTGAAAAAAAGTGTGTATTTTACTTTCCTATAAAATCCTATCAATTTAGTGAGATTTTTTTTCTCATCTTTCTACTAAGATTTTATTACAAAATCTCACTCAATCACATTATAAAACTAAACCAAACACTAAAAAATAATTTCACATTCCCCTACCATTAAAATCTCATTAAATCTCACCGTCCAAACACACTAGGTAAATAGGTAGAGCTTCATCAGTTCTTATCTAATCGTGGTCTTTTACTCTAAAATTCGATGTGGGAATATACTAACAATAAGCCTTCATAGGGATAATAATTAATCCTAGATTATACAAATCAACAAAATGTTTTTGTGCTTAAGTGTCTAAGCCATGTCTTTTTATGGAAAATTTGATTAAATAGACCTTGTCAAAATTTGTACATCTAACGTCACCCAATCCTATTCCTTTTGCACGACTCTTAGCTAATTCCAACGCCCTCAATTTGCCATCTCAATGTACATGTTCCCCTACTAGTTATGGCCGGCCATAAAAAGGATTAATCTACATTACCTAAGCCCTTATCTAGCTAATTAAGAGAAAGTTAGTCTCGGTATATTTAGTCAATCGGTTAAGACTCTAAAATAAGGCTACACCAATAGTTAATTGTCAATAAGTGTTTTTTGGCCAATAAGAGAGATAGAGCAAGAATCCTCGTGAAAAAGTTAGATTACCAACTAGTTAAAAAGCATAGTAAAGTTAATTTCCATTGTTAAATTCCGATCATAGATATCAAAACGCGTTGATCACTTCTTAAATATTTTTTTTTGGTTGAGGGCACTGTCCATGAGAGTCGAATCGATGACCTCTGGGTACTACCTTTGGAGGCTTAACCGTTTTGACTAAATGCCCGAAGGCGATCACTTCTTAAATATAAATAACACTAAAATCGCCAACTTTTATACATCGAAAGTGTCGATGCATATACTAATCCATTAATGTCATCTTAGTCTTAATTTGGAATTCCTCTCCCACATCATTGATGTGGCTGTCCATGATGGGAGCTGTAAACCAGTATGGGAGGGCGGGGTGCGCCTTTCTCATCTATTTTTTGCGGATGACTTGCAACTGTTCGGAGAGGCATCTGTTACACAGGTGATAGGATCAAGGATCGTTGAAGTCGGTGCAAGGACACGCTTGTTGCCTTCCTCTAGCCTAGATTGGGTGCTTTCAAGTTAGATCTTCTTTTTGTGTGATTTTGATGGACGTTTATGGGAGATGAAAAACAGAAATGGATGATGAAGAAGTGTGAGTCGAAGGATATGAATGAGTTAGGGTGTGGATGTAACGCACCACACTCGAACTCAAACTACGAATTCCAAGGACAAGGATATGACTCACCTTGCTCTCGAACCTCAAGGGGGATTCGATATTACTCACGAATCTGAATTGAAACAAAGAAAACACAAAGTAATCTTATTCAATGGCTCATGGCCGAATTCCAAGTACAAAGCAAAAACAAAACATGATAGAAAACACAAAGTTTCAAGTTTGATTCAAGTCTCTCCATGAAAGAAAGAGGCGTCCTCTTTATATACTAAACGAGAGTCTCCCACAAGGCTTTTCATGGACCAGCCTTACCTCAGGAAAGGTGGTGGGAAACCCTTAGAAAACTTGGCATTTAATGCTCCTTTCATGGAGGCACACAAGTGGCACAAGACGAGGCACCCGACGCTTGTGGCTCGGCGCGCCCGGTGACCACTAGCAAGCATAACCCACCTTCTTCGACTTTGCCCGGCACCCCATGGGTCATAAGTCCAGCTTGGAGATCCTCTTGCAAGGCACGAGCTCGGGCCCTTGTGAATCGACCCAAAAAGGGCTCGGTGCCGTGAGTAGGTGCGGCCGGGCTAGGGGCGTCGGCGGCGTCACTAGGTGTGGCCTCTCCCTTGATGTTCCATTGGTCTTGGAGCTTCATTTTGGTCCCCATATCAGCCCCGGGAAGATGGCTCGAGACAACTTGAGAGGGCCTGGGAGAATCGGGACGGTGCCGCTCTTGGTCACCCTCGGCGTCGTGGTGCCGCATTCGGGCACCCTCGTCCCAGTGCCTCATTTGGGCACCCTCGGCGTCGACGTCCTCGGTGCGCGTGGTGTGCGCCGGTACGGCCTCAGCTTGGCCATGATGTGGCACATGAGGCATTGTCACATCATCCTCCCTCTCTTGAAAAGGGTTCGTCCATGAACCTTCATCCTGCATCTCATCATCATCGTTAAGAAAATAAGGAGAAAGATCGGAAACGTTAAATACCTCATGCACACCGTAGGTTGATGGCAACTCCACACGATAAGCATTGTCATTGATGCGCTCAAGCACCACAAATGGACCATCTCCTCGTGGTTTCAGCTTGGAGTTTCGGAGGATAGGAAAGCGTTCCTTCCTCAAATGTACCCAAACGAGGTCGCCCGGCTCAAAAATGACCTCCTTGCGCCCTTTGTTGGCTTGGCGCACATATTGCATTGTTCGCCTTTCTAATTGAAGGCGAGTATCTTCATGGAGCTGTTTGATTTTAGTGGCATGATCAACTCCTTCTTGACTCTCTCGCTCCTTGGTAGCATAAGGCAACAAATCAAGTGGAGTGATGGGGTTACGCCCATAAACCACTTCGAAAGGAGTCCTCTTGGTGGCCGAATGCACCGAGCGATTGTAGGCAAACTCAATGAAAGGAAGACACTCCTCCCACCTGCGCAAGTTAGTAGACAAAAGAGAACGCAAAAGAGAACCAAGAGTTCGATTCACGACCTCGGTTTGCCCATCCGTTTGAGGGTGGCAAGTGGTGGAAAATAACAACTTCGTGCCTAGCTTGGCCCAAAGTGTCTTCCAAAAATAGCTCAAAAATTTTACATCCCTATCAGAAACAATACTCTTAGGGACACCATGCAACCGCACCACATTTTCAAAGAAAAGATTAGCTACATGCGATGCATCATCGGTTTTGTGGCAAGCAATGAAATGCGCCATTTTCGAGAAGCGATCAACGACAACAAAAATTGAGTCTCTTCCTCTCTTAGAACGGGGCAGTCCTAACACAAAATCCATGGAAATGTCTTCCCAAGGAACTTGTGGAATTGGGAGAGGAGTGTACAAACCGTGAGGTTGCACTCGAGACTTAGCACGCAAACAAGCAATGCATGAAGCACAGAATTTCTCAACAGTTTTTAGCATGCCAGGCCAGAAAAAGTGTTCTTTCAAGATATGCAGAGTTTTCATAACACCAAAGTGACCCATAAGACCGCCCCCATGATCCTCTTTAACAAGCAATCGCCTAAAAGAACCCCTAGGCACACATAAGCTCGGACCTTTAAAAAGGAATCCATCATGCAAATAAAATTGGTCCTTGCTTCCCTTAGCTAAACATGCTTGATGTATATCATGAAAGTCAGAATCATGCTCATAAAGCTCACACAAAAATCCAAATCCAAGCAACTTAGCATCGAGAAGAGAGATTAGAGTGTACCGACGAGAGAGAGCGTCAGCGACAACATTTTCTTTTCCCTTTTTGTGTTTGATGACATAGGGGAATGTCTCAATGTATTCCACCCACTTAGCATGGCATTTGTTCAGCTTGCTTTGGCCTTTGAGAAACTTGAGTGCCTCGTGGTCGGAATGTATGACAAACTCTCGAGGCAAGAGGTAGTGCTCCCATGTTTTTTAGGGCTCGGACAAGGGCCAGCAATTCCTTGTCGTAGGTGGGGTAGTTCAGCTCGGCTCCACCCATCTTTTCACTGAAATAGGCCACGGGTCTGCCCCCTTGCAAAAGGACCCCGCCCAAACCAATACCCGATGCGTCACATTCGATTTCGAACGTTTTGTTGAAATCGGGCAAGACTAGGAGAGGTGCTTGTGTGAGCTTGTCTTTGAGTATGTTGAAGGCGTCTTCCTGGGCCTCTTTCCATCTGAATGGGACATTCTTCTTAGTGAGCTCGGTGAGAGGCGTGGCTATGGTGCTAAAGTCTCGCACGAACCGTCGGTAGAAACCGGCCAATCCGAGGAAACTCCGCACTTGTGTCATGGTAGTGGGCGTGGGCCATTCCCGAATTGCCTTCACCTTCTCCTCATCAACTTTCAGTCCGTCCCTACTCACAACAAAACCAAGAAATACCACGTGATCCGAGCAAAAGTGGCACTTCTTAAAGTTAGCAAATAGGCGTTCACTTCTTAAAACGTCTAGCACTTGCCTAAGGTGCCCGACATGGGATTGAAGATCGTGGTTGTATATGAGGATATCATCGAAATAAACTACCACGAACTTACCGAGGAATGGGCGGAGGACGTGGTTCATCAACCTCATAAAGGTACTAGGAGCGTTGGTTAGACCGAAAGGCATAACCAACCACTCGTAGAGCCCGTACTTAGTTTTAAACGCGGTCTTCCACTCATCACCCTCCTTCATCCGGATTTGATGATATCCGCTTTTCAAATCAATTTTAGAAAAAATACAAGCCCCATTGAGCTCGTCAAGCATATCATCAAGTCGCGGAATAGGGTGGCGATACTTGATAGTAATGTTGTTGATCGCTCGGCAATCAACGCACATTCTCCAAGTACCGTCCTTTTTAGGGACAAGAATTACTGGAACGACGCATGGGCTGAGGCTTTCCCGAACATAGCCCTTGTCAAGGAGTTCTTGAACTTGTCGTTGTAGCTCCTTGGTCTCCTCGGGATTAGCATGATAAGCTGGCCGGTTCGGTAGAGATGCGCCCGGTATGAAGTCTATTTGGTGCTCGATCCCTCTCGTCGGTGGCAGCCCGTTTGGCACCTCTTCGGGAAAAACATCTTCGTAATCCTGCAAAAGACGAGCAATAGGTGAGGGAAGACTTTCGATTTCTTGGTCAGCAAACAAAGATTTATGAGGAATCACAAGAAAACAAACGTTACTCCCCTTGATGGCGTGAACGACTTCCCTCGGTTTGGCTAGAAGTAAGGGTTTGGAAGCGTTCACGCTACTACCAATGGCCAAAGTCTTTCCCTTCTTGTCTTCCCGAAGTGCATGTTTCTTCTTTTGTTCTCGTTCCATATGATCAAGCATGATTTCGTGAGGCTTCATTGGGTGCAAAGTGACCTTCTTGCCATCACGGTGAAAAGAGTACTCGTTCGAGACGCCATCATGGATCACACCACGGTCAAACTGCCATGGTCGGCCGAGAAGGAGATGACATACGGACATGGGCACCACATCACACTCGACCACATCTTGGTAGAGGCCTATAGCAAAAGAAATCAAAGCCCTCTCCTTCACTTGGATAGGCGACTTAGAGTTCAACCAACATAGCGGATAAGGCATGGGATGAGGAGTAGTGGGAATGGAAAAACGAGCAACAACTTCCTCATTTATAATATTGCAGCAAGAACCTCCATCAATGATGAGACTACATACCTTTTCTTGGATTTTACAACGAGTATGGAAGATCACCTCTCGTTGATTCGGTGTAGTGTTGTTCTCGGTGGTGAAAAGAGTTTGTTGCACTACGAAGCACTCGCCCTCCTCGGCTATAACATGCAGCTCATCCTCATCTGGTTCCTCCTCATTTCCTTCCTCTTCATGGACAACTTCCTCCTCAAACTCATAGTCACCTTGCGGAGTCAAGAGCACCTTGCGTTGGTTCGGGCAATCTCGAGCGTAGTGACCTCGTCCAAGGCATTTGAAGCACTTGAACTCCCCGGCTCGGTTTTCTCCATTTTTCTTAGGCCTAGTGGGCACATCTTTCCTGGCTGTTGGTGGTGGGTTTTCTCGCCTAAACTCCGGCTTTCTTGGCTGACCCGAATTGGCGCTCGTCGAGGAGTTGTGCCACGGTTTGTGGCTGGCCGTGGGCTGGCGCCTTTGGGGCAAGTTTTGATGGACTTGGTTGGTGTAATGTAGCACTTGTTCAATCTCCGTACCCCTAGGAAAATGCTGCATACTCACCACAGATTTTAGCTCGGAATTAAGCCCATGAATGAATTTAGAGATAACATACCCGTCGGGAAATTGAACCCCGGAGCGATAGATGAGCTTGCATAGCTCATTGTAGTACTCGTCGGGCGTGCGACTTCCTTGTCGGAGTTGCTCTAGCTTGGTGTGGATCCTCTCGGCATAATCTTGTGGGACAAATCGTTCCTCAAGAGCGCGCTTAAGTTCACGCTAAGTTTGGATTGGTGGGAGTCGTTCTCGTCGCCGGGCCTCCTTGTATTGTAGCCACCAATTATAGGCGACTTCGGTGAGGTGGACTGAGGCGACGACGATCCTTCTTACATCCTCATAGTCATAGTAATCGAACACCGATTCAGTTTTGGCTATCCAATCGAGGCACGCATCGGCACCGACGGTACCGGAGAAGGTTTCAACTTGGAGCTTGACTCCTTGGTGGCGGTCTCTTCCTTGTTGGCGCTCATCTAGATATTGGGGCTATTGTTGCCACACATTCTGGCGTTGCACCTGGTTTAGGGCCTGGTTTGGAGCTTGATGCGGAGCAAATTGTTGGGCACCCATGCGCCGTGGAAAGAGATGAGCCGTGCCCATGGGCGTTGGCGCCGGCGCGGGGGTGTATCCATACCTCTCGTTACCTACATCGTTAGTACTCAAAGGCAATGATATATTATTTGGATAGGTAGCATAAGAGGTAACATATTCAGATCTTACTCCGGGAAACGCCTCATTTGATTGAGCAAAGTTGGCCACCGAAGGGTTACCGTGGGACACTCGGGGTTGATTCGATGTTGACCCGCCTCGAAGTGGCTTCCCCGGCTAACGGAGAGAATGGGGTCAAGCTGGGTGCTCACATGGGCCAGGGGTGCGCTTCGGTTGACACTTGGATCATTGGTGGCACTAGCTTGAAATAGCTCATCGTGCCGGGTCAATCTTTGTTCGATGTTGTCGAACCGAGAGCAAAACGACCTTAAGTCTTGTTGCACCGATTGGATCATGGCAGCCAAGGAGGCTTGGTCATTGAGGTCTTGAGGCAACTCTTCTTCTTTACCTATGTCCGGCATTTTGCACAAAAACTCCAACAAACAAAGTTAATCCGACACAAGTGGGACGTCAAGCTACGCACAATCAACCTCAATCTTAGACACGAAAATTTTCTCAATTGCAAAGAGAGGTGTCGACTAAGCAAAAGGGTGAATGGGAGTGGATTTTCAAGAGGTTAAAGATTCACACAATGCAATGCAAACTGAAGCCAAGTTGTTCCACTTCAAGAATAGAGAAGCTACTAAGTACCAAACGAAACTAATTAGGCCTTGCTCGAATTCTTTTGCTTTGGGGTCCGACTTTTTCTATGCCCGATCTCTTTTCTTCACATTTTTTATCGGGTCCGAGTTTTTCTAGCCCCAATTCTTTTCCTTTCGAGTCCGACTTTTTCTTTTTTAGGCACTTATAAACTCCGCAACAACAGTTCAAGTTTGATTACTAATCAAACAAGTCGCAAATCTTCTTATCTTTTGGTCTCGGTTTGGTACCGTTCCCGTAATCTAATCTGAGCAGAATTTAGCAACTTTTGGTAGCTTTGGAATTTAATCCTTATGCATGCAAGGGTGACCCAATTTCAGAATGAAATAGATATAAAAAGACAACAAAAAAATCAGCCACAACTCTTATTTAAGAGGGAAACGAAGGGGTGGTTTGAGTTAAGGCTTTTTGGAGGCTTTTCGGTTCCTTATCATTCAAGACCAATGGAGTTCATCTTCCAACCTTTTAGACAATCAAAAGCCAGTTTGGACGATTTTTGGATGGTGATCAAGAGAAGACAAACCCACAAGATCAATCAACAAGCATAGATAGGAATGGATTGGCTTTTGAAACTTCGGTTTGCAAGTTTGTTGTGGGGTGGGTTAGGGCACGACTTCTCTTGCAATTTTTGAGTAAAATCCAGATCTAAGAAGAGGGATTAAGGGTGTACCTTACGTAGCTCTGATACCACATGATAGGATCAAGGATCGTTGAAGTCGGTGCAAGGACACGCTTGTTGCCTTCCTCTAGCCTAGATTGGGTGCTTTCAAGTTAGATCTTCTTTTTGTGTGATTTTGATGGACGTTTATGGGAGATGAAAAACAGAAATGGATGATGAAGAAGTGTGAGTCGAAGGATATGAATGAGTTAGGGTGTGGATGTAACGCACCACACTCGAACTCAAACTACGAATTCCAAGGACAAGGATATGACTCACCTTGCTCTCGAACCTCAAGGGGGATTCGATATTACTCACGAATCTGAATTGAAACAAAGAAAACACAAAGTAATCTTATTCAATGGCTCATGGCCGAATTTCAAACACAAAGCAAAAACAAAACATGATAGAAAACACAAAGTTTCAAGTTTGATTCAAGTCTCTCCATGAAAGAAAGAGGCGTCCTCTTTATATACTAAACGAGAGTCTCCCACAAGGCTTTTCATGGACCAGCCTTAACTCAGGAAAGGTGGTGGGAAACCCTTAGAAAACTTGGCATTTAATGCTCCTTTGATGGAGGCACACAAGTGGCACAAGACGAGGCACCCGGCGCTTGTGGCTCGGCGCGCCCGGTGACCACTAGCAAGCATAGCCCACCTTCTTCGACTTTGCCCGGCACCCCATGGGTCATAAGTCAAGCTTGGAGATCCTCTTGCAAGGCACGAGCTCGGGCCCTTGTGATTCGACCCAAAAAGGGCTCGGTGCCGTGAGTAGGTGCGGCCGGGCTAGGGGCGTCGGCGGCGTCACTAGGTGTGGCCTCTCCCTTGATGTTCCATTGGTCTTGGAGCTTCATTTTGGTCCCCATATCAGCCCCGGGAAGATGGCTCGAGACAACTTGAGAGGGCCTGGGAGAATCGGGACGGTGCCGCTCTTGGTCACCCTCGGCGTCGTGGTGCCGCATTCGGGCACCCTCGTCCCGGTGCCTCATTTGGGCACCCTCGGCGTCGACGTCCTCGGTGCGCGTGGTGTGCTTCGGTACGGCCTCAGCTTGGCCATGATGTGGCACATGAGGCATTGTCACATCAACAGGCTAGAGTGATCAAAGCTTGCTTGGATAAGTTCTGTCGGTTTTCAGGGGAAAAAATCAATTTTGAAAAAAGCAGCGTACTTTTTTCTTCTAAGGTCCCGGCTGGATTGAAGTAGGAAATCAACCATTGCTTAACTATCCCTCAGGCTTGCGACTTTGGTACGTATTTGGGTGTTCCGACGGCTTGTGGTCGTATGACGAATGATCGGTATGCTTATTTGCTGGATCGAGTGAAAGCTCGGTTGAATGGGTGGCAGGCAAAAACGCTCTCTGCGATTGGGCGTGTAACTTTGGCCAAGACTGTCCTCTCTTCTCTTCCAGTGTATATCATGCAGTCCACGATGGTTCCGAGGTCCATTTGCGATAACCTTGATCAGCTCATCCGGAATTTCATTTGGGGATCGACAAATGACGCCAAGAAAATGCATCTTGTGGCATGGGAGAAACTCACCGTTCCAAAGGCTCAAGGAGGTCTCGGACTTCGAAATATGCGCAGCCAGAATGATGTTTTATTGGCTAAGTTGGGCTGGCGAATCTTGCAAGAACCTGAATCCTTATGGAGTCGAGTCCTTCGTGGGAAATATTGTGGGCATAGGCTGGATTTGGACATCTTCCAGCATCGCCCAAGATCTTCCTCTATTTGGAAAGGATTGGTTCAGGGCTCTAGTATTTTAAATCAAGGTATGGGTATGTCAGTGGGCAATGGGGCGACGACCTTCTTTTGGGAGCACTGTTGGCTCTTGCCGAGGCCGCTCAGCTCCGAGGCGCTTTGTGATCTGTCAGAGGAGGATCTGGGTGCTACGGTTGAGGAATATTGGGACGGCGGTTCATGGAATTGGGCTGCTCTGGAAGGGAAACTCCCGCCCTCTATCCTGAGCAGACTTCGCTCCGTCTCTATTTTCCCGAAATATTGAGGACTCCAACTCTTTTTACTGGCATCCAAACTCCAGTGGTTCGTTCTCTACGCAATCGGCTATGCGTCTCTTGAGAGTTGATGACCCGGCTATGCACCATCAAGTGTGGAACAAGATTTGGAAGGTGGAAGCTCAACAGAGGGCCAAACACTTTCTGTTTTTGGTGGCTCATGAGGCGTTTCTTTGCAACTCGGTGCGCGCTCGACGGCACCTGGCAACCTCTGATGCCTGTCCCCGTTGTAGCCATCCGGAAACTCCCCTGCATCTTCTTCGCGATTGCTCTGTGATCAGGTTGGTTTGGCTGTCCCTTGCTGGCAATAATTTATCGCCTGTTTTCTTCTCTTTGATGGATGTCAAGGATTGGATTGAGTGGAACATCAGCAGGCATCATGAGTGGGATTCTATCTTCACTACAATGGTGTGGTACTCATGGAAAATCCGTAATGGATTAGTTTTTGATGGACGTGATGATCATGGCGCTTTGTCACATGTGGTGGTCTCGGTCACCAACGCCTATCGTGATGCCCAGACCCGGTTCAACAATTCCATTCAGCAGCATGTCCCTGTGTCAAGCACTGCCCCGCCGGTTGCGATGTGGCGTCCGCCAGCTGCTGGATGCCTTCAATTGTGCGTGGATGGTACTTCTAAGGGCAATCCGGGACTGGCGGGTGGTGCTGGTGTTTTGCGTGATGAGAATGGTATGTTTCTTGAAGCTTTTTATTTCTCAGCAGGAAGTTGTGATAGCTTACGCATTGAGCTTCTTGCCATTTTCCACGGGATACGTATGGTAGCGCAAAGGCCAAACACTCGCATTAAAATTTGCACTGATTCCCTGGTTGCTTGCCAACTCGTGACCAATTCGTCTGGTGCTGCTCACCGAGACAAGCTACTCATCAGCCAATGCCGATCCTTGCTCCAAGCCCAGAAGCCTCATGTTCAAGTCAGCCACATTCGAAGAACCGCCAATAAAGTTGCCGATAGACTCGCAAATTTAGCTTTAGAAATTGATGATGATTTTAGATTCTTTAATTTCCCGCCAGACTCTTTGTTTGATCTCCTCCATGAGGACCTTGTAGCCCATTCTGGGCATATCGACTCTCTCGTAATATAATTCGCATGGGGAAATCCCGTTTTTTTATCAAAAAAACAAAAAAAAAGGTTTATCTAAACGAAAGCGTGCATTTTGCGCATCTTACCCCACGTTATAGCGAAATTATTGACCATAGCGTTGCCCTGAACTATATATGGTCATGCCAAAAGTTATAGGCGACTTCTCAAGTATCTATGACACTAAATCATTAAATCACCTGGCTACATATTTATTGAAAGTGTCGATGGAGATCCTAATCTATCAAGTCGATCGAATATATACTCGATCCTTAAGATCGATGATGAAGGGCCCAAAAAACATGGTCAAATAGTTTGAAAATAGTACGCGTAGTGTTATAGCGCCGAAGATCCCATCTTGGGGCGCCAAATTAATTATCAAAAACCCTAACCACGAAACTTGAATCCATGTCACGATAACTTATTTTATTTTCTTTGAATTAAAGTACACGTATATATAGTGCCTTTATATACGTATAACGTTGTCATTGCATGTGCATGTTGTCGCATGTTACCCATAGGATTCTATATAAGTCTTGCAAAAGTCTTCTACCAATTGTATGTGCTAGCTATTTAAGCCAGTCTAGCTTACAACTAGTAATCACGTTTATCATATATAGTACGTGCAAATCGATCTAGCTTACAACCATGCCGGTAAGTGTTATGTTTGACACGTGGGCATTGATTAATTAGAATTGTTTTTGCTTCTTAATTATAATCGATGATGATCGATTTCATGCAGATACTTAGTTGGGTGCAAAACAAACTTCGACATGGGAATAAGAAGTACCCTTTGCCAAATCCTCTAGTAGGTGAGTCGCCCTTAAGATATTGGTGCTTAGTATTTAATTAATTCCTACACCACAAGCTAATTGGTGATTACTTATTGTTTAGGTAAGACGTACTTAAGTAGGTATCTATTAGTTCACCAGGCCCTTGAAAATTACTTCAATTCATTGTGTGATTAAACGTACGTACACATGACTAATTTGATCACATTATATGAATGTTTAGATCAATCTCATCAAAGGGAGGAATTCAGCGACTGGCCAAGCGCATTGCTCGCAATTGGCACATTTGGCCTCAAGAAGATGAGCAACGATGAACTTGTGCACCAAGATTCTAATAAGGATCTCGGCAGCTCAACTCTTACAAAGAATGGTGATGTCGTTGCTGATCAAAGCGCAAGATCGAGCAACATAGATAACGAAGAGAGTACGCATTCGCATCAAAATGATCAACTCGTGAGCGCGACTACGAATGTAATGCAAAACAAAGATCATCATCAAACGACGGTTATCGGAAAGAAATTGGTGTCTTTTCTGATCAAGAAGGTGTTTGTGTGCAATGGAGGATTCGGAATTCCTGATCCTAGTGTAAGAGATCTACATTCGGAGTCAAGAATGGACAAGGTAAACACAATCGTATATGTTTTGAAATATTTTTATGAAACGTTTTTTCTAGCGTATGCCCAGGTTAAGAATCTTGAATCGAAATTCGAAAGATAAAAGATCTGGGTTTGAGTGAAGTTTTCATCATTTATGCATGGCTGGTTTATATTGATTATGGGTAACATCTTTAGGTGGGATTATTCCATGCATTCTTTTTCTTGTTAGGCTAAAGGACATATATGCTAAGTAATCAAGTACATATTATGAGACAATTAATAATATTCAATGACAAAAAAAGCTCACATATATATTGGATAGATTCTGAGGAAGATTCTTCACAAGAAAATACACCCACAAGGCTCTTCTTATTCAGCAACGAGGTCCGACAAAAAGTACATAACAAGTGATGATCATCATCAAATTGATGAAGAGGCCTTTGATGAGAAAGCCCTCAAAGACACCAAATGGGTCAAGACTGACCATGAGTGTAAGTTCGATCAACCTTTAATTTACTATCTACACACTCTGGCTTACTAATTAAGTAGGTTATATTAATTATTATAATAACATCTTAGTTATATTAACTTTGATATATTCTGTTGACCCAGATATCGTGCTTGAGATATAAAGGGCCAACTCGTTGACCAAGTCATCTATATCGACGAACGATATATGGGTAATATTTTGATCAATACATATACATTTAAATTGAGCCGCATTTAATCATTTGATCGAGGATATTCATTAATATGGCTAAGTTTTTGTTTAAAAGGTTTACCCGGCCAAGTGTATCTAGAAATTAATACTTATATGTATAGAACATTCTTATATATAGTCACATTGAAGCTTATATATGTGAAGTTCCAATCGTTCTCGCAACTATTATCTCAAAAAGGATCTTCTGGTCCAAAGTTAATGGTTCATTTTGTTGAATTTATAATAATATATATGCTTTGAATATCTAAGAAGAAAACACTTACATCGATTTGTCCGTCTTGAGATGTTCTCTTACGTCGTTTTTGGAATGCGACATTGGCATCGAGTATTCATTTTTTGTCTTTTCTTTTATATCGAAAGAAAGGCAACACTTGTCGCCCTCTCGTGAATGAAAATTTTAGGGAATTTCCTTTTGGTACCCCTAAGTTTTTGCCTTTTTCTTTTGGTGTCCAAGAAAAAAAATTATTTCTTTTGATACCCCTGAGGTTTTGACTTTTCCCGTTGACGGCCCTCTTCAGTTAAATTAGCCAATTTCAAGCTTACCATTATGTTCAACACCCTTAAATTAGTAGGATTTGACTATTAAAACATCAAAATTCCTAATCAAACTACATCAATTTGAATTTTTAAACAATTTTGCAAACAACCCCTTAAAATAGATGATTGTTTAAAAATTCAAATGATGTAGTTTGGTTATGAATTTAAGTGTTTTAAGAGTTGAATCCTACTAATTTAAGGATGATGAACATAATGGTAAGCTTGAAATTAGCTAATTTGAACCGGAGAGGGGCATGAATGAGAAAAGCCAAAACCTCAAGGATACCAAGAGGAATAAGTTTTTTTCTTGGGCGCCAAAAGAAAAAGACAAAACTTTAGGGACACCAAAAGGAATTTCTCAAAATTGGATTAGTGTCGAAATATAGGCCTTTGAGCATTAGATGATTAATGGGTTGGACTGAATCCCAGACTTTATATTGTTCTTGGGCTAGATTCAACACAATTAATGGGCCTAAAGCCTGATCTAACTCTTGCTTTTTTTGCTATCTCGTTCAAACATCCAGAATCCAGACTTTATACTGTTCTTGGCATTCATTATATGGAGAATTGTTTGTAGATAACTAAGGTTTAATTTACTATAATTCCTCAATTCATATCTACATGTCCTTTAGACTTTGCCACACACAATAAGAAACTAGTTTAACCCCCGTACCATGTACGGGTAATGTGATAATAAATCTAATCTAATATAGATATGTAATGTCAATGATTACGTTAAAATTATAGGATCATATATATATATTTATCTTCGTATTATGATTAGTGTTTTTTACCAATAGTAAATCAACTCATAATATAAATAATGTGGATTTGTTCAAAAATTACTTTACGATAAATATCATGTTTTGTTAAATAATAATACTTATTAGAACATAAATAGAACATTATAACGAATTCTTGATAAATGATAATTCATAATTTTTTGTAAATTTTAAGCAATTTTTACGGGATAAGATTATATGAGATTCTAACTACCTAATTTGTATAAAAGAGGGCTCGACTGATTATTTTATTATAGAAATAACACGTGGCGCAAATTTTTGTGAAGACATTGTCTCCGCTTTATACTATAGATAGTATAGATTACCACAATCAGCGGCGGAGGCAGGGGGAGGGTGGGGGCGGCCGCCCCCACCGTCAGCCCGGGGAGCGGGACTATATAAGGAGTCGCCCCCAGGGATGGGCTTGGGGCGGGGGCGGATTTGCTGAGTTTTTGAAGGCGGGGGCAGAGGACGTCGTCGCCGATCGGAGGTCGGAGTTTGGAATCCCGGTCATGTCGCGGTCGCCGGTTCAGTTGGAAGCTTGAAGGCGGAGGATGTGTCATGTGTGAATCGCAGATTTCCCCATACATTTGGTTTGTTTGGGCTGAAGAGTGAAGCCCATTACAAGCCCATACATGTGTGAATCGCAGATTTGTGAAATTGAAGAGTGAAGCCCATTACAAGTCTAAAGTTTTTGCTAATACAAAAAGTTATAACTTTATTCTACATTTTTAAAAATTGGTAGTAATTAATTTCATTATTTTTTCTATAAATGCTAGGTTGTTGATTCAATTATAGTTGAGCTTGATGATCGTATGTCTTGATCCAAAGAATGGATTCCAGAATTTAAGAAGTTTATTCATCTTCCTCATTTTTATCCAAATGACTTCTCAACTACATATTGTTGGTTGATGCCTCAAGAACTTCAATCATTTGTAACTGATATGAGAAGAGATAAGCGCTTCTCTGATATTGAGGAATTGGGGAGTCTTGTAAAGAAGATGAAGGAAACTGCAAAAGATAGACTTTTTCCATTGACATATCGTCTGATTGAATTGGCTTTACTCCTACCAGTTGCAACTACATCTGTTGAGAGAGTATTTTCTGTTATGAAATATGTCAAAAGTGATTTGAGAAACAAAATAGGAGATCAGTGGTTGAATGACTGCTTAGTAGTATTTATCGAGAGGGAGATATTTGTAACCATTGATAATGAAACTATTTTGAAACGTTTTTAGAGTTTAGGGACTCGTAGATTTCAACTATCATGTAGTAGAGAAACAAATGTAGTTTGATTTGTATTATTTTTATGTTAAACCACTTTGAATTTACATTTTTGTGTACTTTATATTGAATGAGCTTTAGATATGTATATCTATGATAGAATAGATCGATTTATCTGACATTAACTGTCGAAGTCCGCCCCCCTCTGAACATTCCTGGCTCCGCCACTGACCACAATACACATTAATTAACGCGCGGGGAAAATCTATTTTATTGTAAGGGATAAATTAAATTTACCAAAGCTTGTCTAAAATATCTAAAACAACAAATTATATTACGTTTACCAAATATTTAGACTAAAAATACACGTAAGTGTGAATGGATTGAGCGTTATTTTTGTCGGTAATTAATTGACGAATTAGTACCCAACTACAGTACTTAAAAAAAAAAAGTATTGATTTGAAAGGTGATGAAATGAAAAAGAAGTTTCAAGAGTTCAAGGACAACCTCACACACATTACATATATGAAAGGGACGTTTTATCTAATAAATCAAAGAACGATAATGCTCTAATTTAATCATCGAAATATATGTCTATATATTTATCTAGACCACACCCTTTTGGCTTGACGTAAGACAAAATTCCAAACTACTGTACTAAAAACGTAAGTAAATTTTATTTCACTCAAAACCTAACACTAGTATATTGGTAATGACCAAAAAAAAGTCGCAATCCATTACATTTAATGAGAAGTACAACTTTAAAAGAGAGCCATATAGAAATCGACGTGCATGCATGCATGCATTAGAGTGTGGCCAGCTTTAATTTGTAATTGTAAGTGATGCATTTGCACAACGACAATTACACCCATGTGAGATGTTGGCCATGTCCTACATATGTACTTAATAGTATAATCATCACTTGTATCATATATTTGTGATATTATCATATATCATATTTAAAAGTATGATTGTATTTTTTGGTCGGAAGCACTATCCATGGAGTTGAACCGATAACCTTTGGACATTATTCTTAAAGTGTTAAGCGCTTGACTAGATATCCGAAGGTTAAAATTTGATGGTATTAATGTTAGTAAATTAGTCCCTAAAACCCCAAAAATTAATACCAAAATCAAACGTGACATATTCATATATTATGTGTGATAACAATTAATCGAGCTTTTCACCAAACTGATAATGAAGGAGAGGCATGTATGGCCGCCTTCCTAAGTCAAATGTGTGTTACTTTAAGGTTCATTATAAGAATCTTCAAATGAAAAGATTTCTATCAGGTTTGATTTTGTAGATTTTATATAGATATTATTACTTTCATATACCTACTATACATGTTAAAACATTATTATAACTAGTTTATAATTAAGGAGCCGAATTGTGCAAAATTTGTTCAAGCGAACAAGTAGGGCACATGAGATTACAAAACCAATTAATGCCTATGTCGACGTACCATCACAAAAAGGGACCACCTCGTTACATTGATATGCAATGCATTGATCGCTCCATTTTTTTTAAAAAAAATTGTGTGTGTGTGCTATAGTAGTTTATGTGTGTGGTTTTCATGATTTTTTCCCATGCATGGGTGGCGCCACTTTGTTGTTGGTTTATATTATGATCAAACATTATATAATATAGGTATATATAACACGTACCAATCAAATTCTGACAAATGCATATGTGTTTGGGTAGTTTATTCATGTATAGATTTCACATGATCGGTTTCATGGATGTGCATATTATAGATTATTTTAGAAGCTAATAATATGCTATATCACAGATTTATTATTAATAATTCCTGGTTTTTCTTGGAATTAATCGAAATTATATTTCCAAACATTAAATTTATTATTTTTAATTTGGGTCATTGATAGGCTCTCAGAGCCATCAATGTATAATGATTTAATTAGAACCCTGTAGCTAGAGTCGTTGTATTTTAGTTCAGGGTTCAATTATATGTTACTTTTAAGCAATAGTATTAATTAATCATACAATGAGCCTAATTAAAGTTACCATCAACAAAAAAAAAATGTTGCACGAAAAAAGTGGTGTACTAACGTAGTACAAATGTACAAGTGTACTAAACTTTAGAATAAGATTATTAGTAAATGAGTGATTGCATAAAAACGTGAATGATTAGGTCTCTAAGGTATGAAGCTCGATCCCATTCGGATTGATTTATAAGCATCACCCACAAGTTAATAATTTATAGACGTACGTGTCAAGTCATTTTATATTGATTAGTCAATTAATATGTGATACTTATGCATCATTTTTCAGCATGGTTTTGAATGAATTTATGAGATTAATTGGTTGATCCATCACCTCTATAGGCTCTATGCCTTTCTCATTCATTTACGTGTTATAAGTTGGGCAATTGCATTTTCTCAGTTCAAAATAAGTTTGAAATTTATCGAGTCACAAAGGTTAAAATTTTGCTGGTCAAAAGTATAATCTTATATTAGATGTACTCGTCGTGCCATGCAGACATGCACGACTTGTATTTTTAAATTAATTTTTGGATATATAATAAATAGAGCATTAATGTGAAATGTATAATAAAAGTTTTAACATAATTTGGTTTCATCGAATATTATAAGTTTTTAATTGTTAAATAATTGATTGAGAATATATTATTATGCAAATAACTTATGTATATTTAATAGTCAATAAAATACATTATTATGCAATTTATAATTACTTATATTTTAGTATGCAAAGCGCTAACTTGATATGCCCAAATTAAATATGTAGTTATTTTAGTCATAATATTTAATGAATAATATTTTGCCTGTATGAATAGACCAAAAAACATATATCTTATTAAAATATAATATATTTCAAAGATGATGATATTCTGAATCTAAAAACAAATAGTATAGAAAATATTAGGAAATTAATAGAAACTGTTAAAAAAATTATAAAAAATATAAGGTGGGGTGAGAATAAAATTATTTTATATAAAATTTAAAATTTTATGAATCCCAAAATTGATTAAATAAATTTTAGTTATATGACTTCCAATTTTTTGATTCAATATCTCTTTGAGCAAAAAAAATCAACATCTTAGGCTATTAGCTTAACTGTCGTCAATTCGTCATGCACAGTTATGATTCAAATATTGAATTTTTCTTATAAAATATTTTAATATAATATAATATTATTTCTAGAACTTAGTTTTTTATAACTTCAAAATAAGATAATATATTTATTAAAAACCTTTAAATGAGGTTTGGAATCATTTTGTATATATCATAAATCAAAGACAAAATCATCAAAAATATTACCATCTTAAAAGATAAAGGGATTTTACAGTTAAATTTTGTATTATTAATATCTTTTACATTTTAAATTTATCATAAAATGTCGGTTACATCACTATATCAAATTGTTGATTTTATTATTGTTGTAAATGTATTTTATAAGTATAAAGTAATAGAAATAATTTGAGTTTATGTTCTGTGGCAATTTGCAAAAGTATGGAAATTGAGAGGTTTGATAAACACAAATGGATTGATTTATGAAAAATAGATCCTCAAATTTTTTTTATTCATTGGTGTGTTGCCAGTTGCCACAATGATACAAACTTTATATAAAAATATGTAATTAATTAGTATTGGGTAAATTAAGATAGTTAGCACATCATGTAAGGATAGAAACAAAATTACGATAAAAATGATTTTTTAAAATATGTTTTTTTTTGTGAATATTACCTTATCACTTTTAAAAATAATCCATTAGATAAAGTTAAAGATAGATAGTAAGGCGTTAAAGATAGTAATAATCTATTAGATAAAATTAAAGATAGATATAAGGCTTTAGAGATAAAAGTGAGGATTAGGTACTTAAGGAAAATAAAAGATATAGAGTTGTTATGAACTATTTGAGTTGGAAAAAAAATCAAACGGGGCCAGAATCAACTTGGAAGCTCGAAATTCCTCGTCTTGAATATATAGTATAGATATTCGTATGTCATTTTCAACTTTAATTATGCAGGAGACAATGAAAAGATAAAATGACCATTAGTTTGAAAGGAAAAATAAACTGAGATTTCCTAGTAAGAGATAAAAGGAAAAGAAGAATGTATGGAAGCAAAAGGCAAGCTTAAAGCTAAGGTGGAATTTTTAGTCATACTGTATATGATACATATCCACACAATGATGCAAGATATCTGGATCGAGCTTGTTCGTATAAATAACCAATACTTGGTATGTTTCAGAGTTAGAGGATCTTTCATGTCTCTCGGAGGGTCAATTTTGTTGTAGACTACATTGTCGGATTCTTTCATTATACTTCCTTTCTCACTATTGGCTTAGCCCCAGTCCTTAAGGACCTCATCTGCAATGATATCTTAGGATATATAATTAATTTTTGCCCTCTTGTTGATTGGCTAGCCCAATTCATTTCCTTATAAAAAAATACAAGATATCTAGATAGAAAAGGCGACAAGGAAGGAGCATGCTATGGATGGATTTCATTTATCCATGTGTACATATATATACGAACGTCAAACTTTGTTAAATCATTATGTATCGTTGACAGAACTCTAATAGCTTTGTGACATTAGAGTTTAGAACAAAGCTAGAGAGTTCGGTGAGATTCTCGAGTTGTGTATGAGTTGGGATTGTGTGATCAAGTTAGAAAACTTATTCGAGGTTGGAAAACTAGAGCTCGTCACTGTATATCTAGAGACTCTTGCTTGATTTTCAACGATAAGCATTATATACAAGTCTAATAGGAATTTGTCACTAATCGAAACCCCTTAGAGGTTTGAGGATCGAAGAGTGGTGGTGTCATTGTTCAGTCTTACAGTTGGAACGATAATGATAGTGGGGATCACCGTCTTACACATCCGAAAATGAGTCTAGCACATAAACAAGTCATATATTGATATGGTAAATTTATCGTCTCTCAATTTCCGATGTAGAAAATACTTATATATTAACGGTTAATAAACCATGATAAAATTCCGTTCATGGGTAACCATTGTTATTTTTCTCACTTTTTGATCATCGGATTAATTTCCATTGAACAGTTTTTTGTAGTTTAACTCATGTGTTTTGGTTACTTCATATTAAATTATTGCATCCGCCGCTCGATTGTTTGTGCTTATATACTTATATTTTGTGATCAATGTCAGGTAAATAAGTGATTGAGATTTGTCAAACGGCCAGGTTCACATGAAAGCGATTTGTTTTTTCATGGATTTCTTTTCAAACTAAGTATGGGTTTGGTTTGTAACCATATGGTAGCCTTTTTGTTGGTGTTGACCTTTGCTTAAACAATTATTTTTCGATAAATAATTGTTTATTATAAGTACTTCACTATAAATTCAAGAGATATTATTCATTTTCATACTTTTGACTTTATAAAATGGCCTATAGATTTTTTCCTCTTTTTTTTTTGTAAATTTATAATCTCATGGCCAAATGGAATTAGACAAAGGATTTGTTTGATGTATGTCCAAAGTCACATTATAGAAAAATCCACAAGTTGAATTTGCTAATCCCCTTTAGTGTGTGTTTGACTCATCATTCATCAAGAGTCGTAACCTTCCCTCCGACATGGATATGTATTTGTGGGCCAGTGGGCTCGTTGTCAATTTTTAAATGGGTTTAGTGGGCCAATTAATTAAGCCCAATTCATTAGAAAGATGACCAATCAAATTAAAATTCCACGTGACGTGGAATATAGAGAAGCCATATATGAAATGTATATATCACCTCTATCTGACTATCTTACTGAAATTCCTATTAATGTTTATACAGCTGTCATATGCATATGCCCTACCAAATACCCATTTGAGCTATCCAAAAAACCCGATCAATCGGGTAACGACTATATTGGATACTAAATCGGGTCAAGACTGAGTGTTACTCACAAACTAAGGCTCCGTTCGGGTAACACTAGATGAAGATGAAAGAATTTGTCCATCTTCATCTTCATCTCTCCCCTGGTTTGGGGGGGGGGGGTAGGGGGCCAAAACTAGATGAAGATGGCTATTTTTGCCTACAATTTCATCTTTCAGCTTTGCCGAACAACAATGTTCCTAGATGAAAGCATTTATCTTCATTTTCATCTCCCCCATGACGCTATACCGAACGGAGCCTAAGAGTCCAACGTTCTACAAGTCTTTCTAGGCCTCGCTTAGGTCTTGTTTAGAGGTGCCAAGGATCCCATCGTGTTGATTCTAATAACACTATTTATTTTTTGTTGAAATTTTTATAACGCTAATTTTAAGCGTTGCAATGCTCAATATTTTATAACGCCGAATAACCTAAGAATTTATGAAAACCCAACTATAAAAGTCATATTTGCCATTGAAAAAAAATCACAATTTTCACTTTGACCTTGTCGTCCAACAAACTATATACATGTTGACTAGAAGCATATTTATTTTATAAACGTTTCTCCACCGTAGATGTCCCATAACATAGTGGCTACAACTTTTCACTAAACCATAGGTTTTTTATTCGTGCAACACTGACATATTTCAATGTGAATATTGTGGTACAAATGCATGTCAAAAAAGAAGTGAAAACAATATCATCCCTAGACCAAAAAGAAGTGGCTAAAAGGACTTGCTTGTGAAACAAATCCAATTCTCCGTCCACGCAAAGTATGTATATGAAACGAAAATCTTAATACACTGCAAAAATGAGATCGATTGACTTGATTGACAAAACCCCACCAACTAATTACAATCTCTTCTCTGTGCTTTGTGGTTGATCGAACACCACCTTTAATTTCTCATATGGGTGCATGTAAAAAAGTATCTAACCCACAAAACAAATTACAGAAAAAAGATATGCGAAATGGATTACATGATGTTCCACAACGGTGTCGCTACATGCACCTACGAAAGTGTAGCAAGGCGAATGATTCTCGTTCTATTGAGAAGGAAAAGATCGTAAGAGAACTAGCTAGACGCAGGGTGTAGTGAAACTCCTTACGTACATCATCGTCGTCGAAAAGAACTAGAAATAAAGTTCAATGGATCGATTAACTTAAAGTATATACCGATAAAACACAACAAATTAACAATATGGTTGCTTTGCTAGTTTATCATCGATATAACGTAAACTAAATTTGTAGATATATGTGTTATTTATAGTGGCAAAGGCGGGCGGAGGCGACCGCGATTTTTCCTATACACCCTAATGCACCCGCGTGTGTGGTTCTAGTGTTTTAGCAAAAGGGCATCGTATTAGACTGCGGTGACAACCCATGGTGTGACGTAGATAAAGGGGCTAGACATAACGAGATGAAGTACGATTTAACTCCCCTCCGAATAATCCTGGCTCCGTGACGGCATGTACATGCATTTCAAACTAAAAAACTTGTTTATGTTTTAGCTAGGTACGTATATAGTTTGAAGACATATTTAAGTATAAGTGAAGGGTCCGTTTCATAAAAGGCAAGTGGGTCATTTTCTTTGACGTCTTTTCCACCATTTGCAATCTTTTGGTAATGCCTAGTGGGCAAAGCACAAGAAGAGTCCACTTAATCAACGCCCTTTGCCCCACAAAATATATTGTTAAATCACCTGGATGGTGACCCTTTTGGTTTATGAATTGTGATCATCATCATCATCATCATCATCATTCGATCTTTATTTTCTCTTTGTACAATATCTTCTTCCTTATATATATAAGCCGTTTCATTTCGGCGCACCCCCTATATTTCATCTCAGCGCACCCTACGGCCGTTATGGCAAACCAACATCCAGTCGTTACGGCTAAAGCATTTCTGGCCGTTATGGCCCAGTCCCTCTCGGCCGTTACGGCCCAGTCCCTCTCGGCCGTTACGGCCCAGACCCTCTCGGCCGTTACGGCCCATTGCTTCTCGGCCGTTACGGCCCAGTTCTTTACCAACAAACGACATTGAATACCATGCAATCACTTTCTACCGTCTATTACCCCCTATTACCCCTCATTACTACCTATTATAATTTATCACTACCTATTTTCACTCATATCCTACTCTTCCTCTTTCGCTATCTCCACTAATTTCACACAACCTTCCTACTCCATCTTCACCCTTCTTCCTCCTCTTAATGGATAACAATGGTGCTTTTCCACACTATAATGGAACATGTGGAAACTTAAATGTGACAACGAGGTACTTTTGATGGGGATGTGAAGTACATGGTCGTTCAAAGGAGATGAAAATCTCATGATTGAGGGACGTTATCGAATTAGGCCAAACTCATCGTTGTATTTGGCTTTTGTTGCGCTTGCGCTTTGTTAAATAAGACATTTTGACCTAATTTTTATGTTTTTACAACAAACATTAGTGACTAACCAAATATTTAGGTATTCAATCGAAAATAATATTCCAACAAACATAGTAATGTGTCAACGGAAATAAACAACATCATCCAACATAATCAAAACATATATCATCCAACATAATCATAACATAATCTCGGACACAACATCATCAAACATGATTCTAGTCATCTACATCATGATCGTCATGCACATGTCGAATCAATAACTCATAAGCCTTCATGATGTCCTGCATGCAACTCGGTGGCATAACATCTGCATATGTCGTCCACGGAGATAGATAACCCAAAGCCGAATAGAGGTCATACCATTATAGCAACAAATAAGTTATTGCGAGTTTGTCTAATCTGAACATGGTAAAAACACCGACTTTATACCTGCTGTAGATTGGTGGTGGGTGGACTAACATATCGATGAGTACGCGGAATGAACCACCTGTGAACTGGTGGTGGGTGGTCAGGAGGTGCAGCAACCGCTTGTGAACTGCTCCCCCCCTCAAACTGTGATTGTGATGTCGTAGTGGTCTGCTGACGCCTCCTCCGCTCGTAACGTACATTCGTGGAAGCGGCAGGAACTGTATCGACCTCCTCAGCCGCACTGTCTGACGAAGCCGGTGAGACGAGTTGGCCTATTGCCTAAGCTCGACACGGCAATTCCTACGTGCAAATCTATCCAACATCTATAATACTAAAACCAAACAATCTGACTAAAACAAATTATCAAAAGACGAAAAAGTTCAAGTGGAAACAAAGACGCCTCGGCCGTAACGGCCTGGGACGCCTCGGCCATAACGGCCCGGGACGCCTCGGCCATAACGGCCCGGGACGCCTCGGCCATAACGGCCCGGGACGCCTCGGCCATAACGGCCCGGGACGCCTCGGCCATAACGGCCCGGGACGCCTCGGCCAAACGGCCCGGGACGCCTCGGCCATAACGGCTGAGTCGTCTTCAACCTCGAGTCGTGAATTCGCCGGAGGTTTGCGACACCGATTTCGCCCATTTTTTTTGCATACAAACGTTAAATCTAGTAATATTGCACTATTATAGAATGAATTTGTTAAGATTCGAGTGGTATTATGGAGCAATTTTCGATTTTACACTTAAACCCTAAAAACTAACTAAACAAATTCGAAATGGAGATTCATCCATATATATAGCACGTTTTTAGCAAATTCAAAGGGCAATTCGATAAGAATACATATTTTGTTGTTAGATTTGATGGAATTTCGTTGTTGAAGAAGCTTGAATGGAGAAATTGATGTTATGGAAGAAGAGGAGTAGGAGGAGGAAGAAGGGAAGAAAAGAAGAAGAGAGTGTTTGGAGGAGAGGAAGAAAATAAAATGTGGTTTGGAATGTAATTTTGATTCAATTTTAATTTGTACTACTATAGGGTGTCCTAAGGTGAAATTTAGGGGGTGTTCCAAAATGAAAGGGCCTATATATATAGCTTTAGGTGTCAACCCTGAGGATTACAACGTTACGTCGGCATCTCTGAACTCTTTTTTCCCATAAGAGTACACGTTATGTGTACACTTGTACGCTAGCTCTTGGTGCATGTCAAGATTGGGGTCTGTTTGACAAGCCCTTTTAGCTACCATATGAATACGTACAAAGTCTATTGTACAAATTTAACGAGTCACGTTACTCGTCTTATTGTTAATTGATTAGTTTACGATTGATGTTTCGCTATACATGGGTTTATGTTATAAATTTAGATATGAGTTCATAGGTTTATGGTTGTGCATTTTATCGGTTCAAGTTCATTTTTTCGGGTTTGGATGTATTCATAGAGAGAGTGGTGATAAACGTCAATTGTTGTTTACGAGAAACTGGACTAGTTGAACTTGTATAATTAATTATATTAAAATATAAATCGAAACCAATAATTAATCACATACAAAACGTAGTTAAAGATCGATGACATTAGGAGTATAAATCATTTTTTTTTTAATTTGCAAGGGGTTATAAAGTATTATTTCATTGGGGTAAATAATTGTATTATGATTCAATGTTGTGGTGATGTTTCCTCTGCACATGTAAAAGAAGTGGCCATGTGCATACCAACCAGTGTTATCATTTGGTTGGCGTGTCGAATGCCACCAAGGGACCGTTAATTTTTCAATTCAATTCTTTAATCAGTTTTATTGCGTTTTGCTTCTTTGTTAATTAATTAATTAACTGTCAAATTATGTCCTTTAATTCCATCTTAACTTAATGCCCCATGTAGGAAGTAGTTAGTCATTTCCAGATTTGAGGTTTAATATCCTTTTCATTAGTGTGACTTGATTTGATCGATAGTGAGCCTCATTAATTAGGACCTAATCGATCAAGCTTAAATTAGAAGATTTAAATAATTTTCTTTCTTTACTGTTTAATGATGTAAGGGGCCGGGCTATCCCCCGAGTGATGACTACTTAGCCCTTTTTCGAATTTTAATAAAACGCTCCTTGAGGGTCCGGAGAGTGTCGCCTCTCCTTCAACAAAAAAAAATAAAAAAATTTAGAGTACTTATGTACTTTCAATTTATCATGCATGCATGTTCAATTATATCTAAAAGGATCCTAAATTAATTTAGAAGATCATACACATTTGATTACGATATCGTGTACACCTGATTAGTACGTTATGATGTATTTTCAGTTCTCTCTTATGTAATGCTATTATTTGATCAATTCTCAGGAGAACATTATTTTTATTTTCTAAAAATGATCACCGATTTAAATTTTTATAGCTTATATTTGACCATTCGAAACAATTGAGAGTCACATAATTAACTTTTATAAGCCTTAGAAAAACAGTCAATTTAAAAAGCGTAAAAAATCTCATACGTCTAAAAGAAAGGAAAAGAAAACTTTTATTCACTAAACAAGTTAAAACTTATAAAAAGGATATGATATGCACAAAATATATAAACCGAGAAACTATAGTAGAAAAGTTTAGGGGATCGAATATGCACCGTAAAATATATGCCATGCTAGATAAGGTAGCTACCTACTCATCAACAATCGATATGAATCACTTAGTATTGAAGTAACAAACAAATAGTCGGATCGAACGTGACAATTGCAAAGATATGCAAAAGCCAAAGTCAGTTTTTGATGGGGCCATTTGAACATGCATTGTCTAACCAATACTAATATTGCTTGTAACCAGAAACTTCTTTCTTTGTCTACTACACTCCAAATTTCCATTCATTTTAGTTGTCGTCTTCATTTCATTATTAGTTACTTGGATTGATGATCATTAGAATAATGATGGTGTTCTTCATACTTACAAACTAGTCTTCTACCGACTTTAAGATTAAGTTCAAGCCCTAAGTTGTAATACATTTCTACCAACCAATTTATGAAATATAGGAGCAGGGTTTGTTTTTTACTATTTGTTTACAAGATCGATTTTTATCTTACGTGTCTTAAGGAAACACTATAAAATGTTAATATTCGAAAGATTTTGTAAATCTTAAAACTCCAAGGTTATATTTTGAGAAAATGAATCTCGGCGATCTAACTCCTCCAAGCATGGAGGCTATATTTTGAGAGATGAAAACTTTAAGGTTCTTGCCCTGGCTGAACGGAATTTGACCGCCCCCGTCCATCCTCTAGGCTGAAGCTTCGGTGGCTCTAGACATGGTGCGGAGGGCTAAGTCCCTTAACATAAGAAGGCTAGTAGTTGAAGGCGATAACTTATGCGTAATTAACATCATTACGGGAGCATGGAGATGCCCCTGGGAAATACAGACAATTATTCATGATATAAAAGGCCTCATATCCCTTTTGAGGATGTTCGTGTATTCCGTTGATATAGGGAAAGTAATAGAGCAATAGACTACTTAGCGGTCAGGAACGCTGACCCACAGCTCCTACTTGCCAACATGAGGACAATGTGTCAAACACATCACTAGGAGGACTGTTTGAGGACCACTCTTGGATTAAGCGAGGGAAGAATACGTGAAGCTAGAGATTTTTTGAAGATCATCCGGGCGGATACTTTAGGCCGGTCCTACCCTAATTAGGAGGCCTAGTGTTTTCCTCTTATTGTACAAAAAAAAAATTAATCTTTCTTGCGATGGGTTCACCATTTCCTCTTTAGACCGGTTTAGTTTCCTTGTTTAGTATGCCTATAATATGTCCTTAAGACACATAATAGAAAAATAATTGTTTAAAAGATACAAGAAAATTATTGTTTGGACCAAAAAAAGTAATCTTGAACCAAAAATGGAGTGATAAAACTTAATAAAAACTAGTACAAATCTCGTACCATGTATGGGTAATGTAAGTATAAATCCGACTCAAATAATTCGAGATCAAATTTTGACACGAATCCGCTTTTGACTCGAGAATTTACAGTTCAAACCTATTGACCCAATAGACCTAAACCCAATAATTCGATTCATTTATTCATGTTTATATTATTATTTAATATACTTTTGACATATGATGATATGAGAAAGTTTTTCACTATTCTTCAAGATTTAATTATGATAAACCGCATACTAATTGATAAGGAAATTTTGGGATAAGATATCGAGTAGATATAAGGAAATTGGATAAGATACGATATAAGGATATCGAATAAAATATAAAGTAGATATAAGAGTTATTTAATAAAAAAAATATAATGAAAAAATACAATTGTTATTTTATTCAAACTTAATGGTGGTGACGCAAATTTTTACACGGAATTGAGGCTCGCTTTATACTGTATTATAGTAGATGTACTAGTATTTATCCTGTGCCTTAAAGGCACGAATTTGATTTAACTACAAACTTAGCTTAAATTTTATATAAAGTTATTCAAAATAATAGGTTGATATAAAATCTTTTATTATTTTATTTAATTTGTTTCTTATGGGATTTTTTTAATGAAACAATATTTCTACTATAATATATTATTTTAATTGAGTAAAGATTTGTAGAATTATAATTTTTGTATAAGGTATTAAGGATTGAATGCTCCTAACCTAAGATTTGTAGGATTTATTTTAATGTTTATGGATTATAATTTTAATTTTGAATTTAATTGGAGTTGACATACGTTTTTTCATATTATTATTATTATAGTTATCTTTAAAGGGTGCGATTTTATATAAAAAATTAAGATTGATTGAAATTAGTAGATAAGAATTTTTCGAGAAAAATTATGTATAACATTTAAAGTTTAATTTTTTTGAAAAAAATAAAATGAAAATTAGTAGATAAGAAGATTTCTAATGTGGAGTCTATAATGAAATTTCAACCAATTAAACAAATTAAATTCTTTTAATAAAGATGGGTGATACAGTTTAATGAGAAATTGACACATGTCATGCTAAATAGTATTTTTAATCTCCCCTTTGGTATATAATTATGATTGTTATTAAAATCGTAAAAAGGAAATATATATATATATATATATATATATATATATATGAGATTTGCTAACTAGCTAATTGTAGTTCAAATGACCATAATTAGTGTTTTAAAAACATGCCACACGCACACACAAAAAAAAAGCCTCAAATTAAGGATGTTAAGCGATATTCTACCAAAAAAGGAGGTTAGGTGATAAAAAGGGGATGCAATACTTTAGGGATCTTTTGTGAGTAATTAATATTATGACATTAATTATTCGTATATATTCAGAAACTATTGTTTATTTCATCTTTTCCTCTTCATGATCGAATATAAGGCCGGTTTTCCATGTTCCTTTTGTTCTCGCTTGAAGTGTCAAAATGAAACTAGAAAAATTTTATTTATAATATTACATTGATCTACATAAATTATAGGAGTAGAGCCTTTTATTATTCCATTTTAAAGTTATAGATCGACCTAACTAGGTAGTCAATTTTGGCCTAGCTATATATATAGTGCATGTATGGATAACCTAATTAATGAAATTATGAAAAAATGAATTAAACCAAAATATTGCTTTGATATATTAGGTGATAAAGTCTAAAATGGCTGTTATCAAGTGTACGTAGTAGGGCAACTCTAGACTAAGACTCGGAAGGTTGCCCTCGTCGTTAAAGAACTTTTATAATATTCGACTCATATGTAAAAGAGTCTCTGACTCGATCAAAACACACGAGAGATTTTTGTTTTGAAAAAAGGTCAAAGTGCTACAATCTTTTTGTTGTTTAAGGATATTATCCATGAGAATCAAATCGATAATTTTATTACAAATGAGAAGCTGAATTTGTAAATAGAGGAAAGTTGGATCATATTTATAAAGTCGACTAAAAGGTCTATTAACTAACGAATCTAAATACGATTCATAAAGACTTAATTATTCAAATATATATATATATATATATATATATATAAAGATTTCCCTATAATCATATATACAAGGAGGCAGATCAACAACATTTTTAACGTTTCCCCCAAACCATGTCATAGAATGGCATGGCAATAGAGGCACACATAATGCCTTTCAACAGAAGAATTGGAATATTATTTTTAAAGGTTTAACCGTTTAACTAGATATTCGATCAATAATTGCCCTACAATCTTTAATCTTCTATGCAAGGAGGCAGATCAACAACATATAACTTTTTCCCCCAAATCATGCCATGGAATTGCATGGTAATGGAGGCACATTCTTGTCTATGCAATCACGCTTTGGTGTTCTATTGTCCACGTTAATTAGTTTGACAACCAAACATTCAAAATTTAAATAAAATTCTAGTGTGTGTATATATATAAGCATTTCGGAAATCAATGCACATTTTTGTGAACTTAATTGTTTGCTAATTTGCAAATAACGGTGCTACCTGGTCCACTTTGCATGGTACGTACGTAGCCACTATATATCATATGGTTGTACTAAAATATTACTTGCGTGCATGACAAGTTAATTAGAATCTCTCTATCGAATCTTTTTTCCTGGGGTATACAAACCTTGGCGTGTTTTTTTAAAAACTAACTACGATCCTGTTAAATAGGGTTCAAGCATTTGGTTCGACTATTACGACCTTGAGGTGGTCCTCTAGGTCACCGTCTCAGTTTTCTAGAATTGGTTAGTAACCCGTTCTCGTCGAATGTGACGATCCTAATTCTCAGTTTCTCGATCACCCTATCTAAAAAAATGATTGTAAGAATGAGAATTTCGCAAGCAAAAGCGTGAACTTTCGACTCGATAACCCATATGAGATGTTACGCCAAACGCGCCCTAGAAAACAAGAGCTAAGAAAAATGATGCTTCTTTGATTAGTTAAATCAAAAAATCCGGGTTAACTGTGATTGGACTTAAAAGGTTGAGCATGCCCATTGAAGAAATATTCCATTTAATGAGTTGATTTGGCATGATCATGACGCCATTAATGAGGAGCACATGCTCGGTCTCGAAACCTTGACTCATGAAGGAGCCATGGAACTAACCAACTTGGGGGAGCTTTTTTCTTCCGATGTGGACAACACATAACCACAACAAGAACGTAACAACGACAATAATATTATTATATAGTTGCCATAAACTAAATTAATCAAGTATAATTAGTTAGTCTAATCTCGGGTTTAAAAAAGGGTAAATAAATAATTAGATGAACCGTGCAAAGAGTTGTACGGAGGTAAGCTGGCAAAGCCAGATTTGACAAGGCGGTCGGGAGATGATAGGGTTGGTTGGGTGGCATCCTCTGCATTTTCCCACCACGTTCTCACATGATGCCTCTCATTTAACCAACTACAATTAATTCCTCATCTTCATTATCAATTTATCACTCACTGATAGGATTGAGCACGGTCGAACAAAAAAAAATAGACCGAACCAAAATCAATGGAGTTCGGTTCGATTATTGATTTAATAAATTTCAGGATTTCGGTTCAATTTTTCAAGAAAAGCCATATATTTCTCAAAACCCGAAAAACCTAAATCGAACCGAATTTTTTTGGTTCACCCACTTCATGAACTTCGGTATCGGTTTCGGTTCTGTTTCGAATAGATGTGCAACCCTACTCACTAATTGTTTTTAGCAGTGATCTAATGTCTCCACTTATATGGTTAGTGAGAATAATCAGGCCAGGGTGTGTCCTCCAAACATACTCTCCCGTTCTAAATCGGAGCATAGTTACGTGTGTATATATTGCCTCCTCAGATCTTGTCCGAGATAAGTCCACACTGTATTATTGTTTGCTTGTTTGTTGTTGTGGTAAAGGATAATCAAGATGCGTACGTTGGTGTATAGAATTATCAATCTTACATGGTCATAATAGTGGAACGTAATGTCAATGGATTTTGATTGTACGTACAAGAAAACAAACAATGTCACAATTGAGCAATTGCTCTATGTAAGGGTTGTCAAAGAGGCGTTGAGCCGAGGAATAGGTTTCATTAAGATTCAAAACGATGATCTTTGCCCGATGAAAACTCGAGTTGACCATTAATGAAAATATAGACGGGGACTATTAATGTTGCATGCAGGATATTTCGTGCAACCACGATGGCCCATATGTTTTGAGAAGTGAATGTCATTGGCTCATTGCGGATTATGTTTCGTACAGAGTTGCTCCCTTACTTCGGTAACTAACAATAATATCTCCAAAATCTCACCCGAACTGATGCGATTAGATAAGTTACCTATAGACAATCCCTTCTTATTCTTTCCTTCTCCGAACATAAACTTATACGCTAGTAGGCGCTATAACTACTAGCTTTTGACATGTGTTATACTCATTTACAACACATTTGTAACCTCAAGGTGTGATTTCTTATGATGATCATAGATTCATAGAGAAGTCTTATATAATGTATGTTTGGACTTATCATTCCCTCGACGTAATAGTCCAAAAATATAATTGGGTTTAGCGTCATTTTGGAAGCAATTGAAAAAAAAAAAGAGTAAAAGCTTTAATCAACAACAAGAATAAAAAACCAAAAATCATGTCGTGAAAATAGCTAGAAATTGAATCATCAACGATTTCGGTGAAGAGAGGATCGGAACACTATGCCAAAAGGGTGAATTAAGGTCCAAGTTCAGTGTCTATAGGGGAAACATAATAACGACATTATTCTGCCACCATTAATCTCCCTGTCTAATTACCTTGCTTAGGTTAATGCATTGTTTATTACTAGTAGTTCAAAGATCCGGTTAACTAACATTGTTCTTTGATGCCGTGTTAACAAGAATTACACATTTCTAGGATACTCAATTACCAAATAAGGAGTACCTTAGAGTATAATAAAACAATTAGGGTGTGTTTGGTCTTTATGAAATTTCTTTTATTTAGCCGAGGCTCAAACTTTATTAACTAATTATTATAATTGAAATTTAAAACTTAATTTGATGTATAAATTATACAAATATTTGTTATAACAATGTCCATTAAAGTTAAAATTCTAAATACGACTGTTAGACCATATGTACAAATTTATAACTATCGTTTTTATAATTTTCATCGGCTACGTTACGTGCATCGAAGAATTATACGTACGTAAACTTATTTATTTATTTCTGTATGTTTCGATAGACTTCTTCAAACTCAAGCTAAGGCAAAAATGAAGACCTGCTTCGTCTTGTTAATTAACACTAATCGGGTCAAGAAAACCGTCAGATCAGGTTGTCTATTGGAAGTTTACTTGTTAAATCTAGGACCCATGAAATTAGTTCGTGGGCTTAATTAGATAAAAAATGGATTAGACTCACAATCGATCAATTTAAAGATAGAAAAAGGGCTAGTTTTCATGATATCAAGCCTGTTTAATTTCTTTATCAGTATTAACTTACACTCCTAATCGATTACTCGAGTATAAAACACATCATTAGCATCCTTGTCTTTGGAAGATGTACTATAATTAACTCCTACAATGGACCCCACGATTAGTCTTTTTCGAATAACCATTAATTACTTGATTACCAGTACTCAGTACGTATTAGGTGAGCTTTTGAATTAATTAACGACTATAAAGTTAAATAATTAGGTTAAAAGAGCAATAATGTCGGAGAAACACACCAAATGACATCTGAATTTATCTTTCTAATCTCCGGCTTTTGCGACTTAAGTGGCCACCTCATCAACCCATCCAAATACGGAGTATTAAATTGAATATATCCACACTTTTTTTTTGAAATTAACGGGATTAAGATTCAATCGATCGCATTAGTAAGGTCAACATATAATTTAATTTGCAGAGTTTTTTTACACGACATACTCCATGATTTTATATTTTTTTTGGAAGAAAGTTTGTGATTGAGTTTATCTTTTCACATATTCGTCTCTTTTTGGTCTAAATCTAGATATTTGTTTTATTAATATTTCCTTCAAAAATGGGGTATTGTTTAAGAAACTACAGAACTTAAATTAAAATTAATCATACAAAACAAAATTAATTATATTTATAAACAAGAAATGATCGACGCAAGTTACAATTAACGTATGATCGTAAATTACAATTGTCCGTCCTGAAAGTTATACGGAATGTGTTATAACTTGTACGTTGGCTCAACACACTGAATCTGAACATTTTACATCAAGATTTAAAACAAATACATAATTTTAATATAAAGCATTTTATAATGAGGTAACTTATAAATTAATTCAATCATTCAACCAGCTGGTTTATATGTGGCGGTGTTGCACTGTTCCTTTGCTAGGCTGTATTTAGTTTCCCCACAAAAAATAAAAGTGCCATAATCAATTACTAATTAATGCCACGTCACTTCACCCCATAATTACCTCGCCACTAATCACCCTACACCACCACCGGTTAAAAGAAAGAAACCTGACAAAACGGGCAATTTACCCAACATCCACAGTAAAAAATAAAATCTATTACTATATACTAAAGTGGAAGCAAATTTCGTCACCATATTGCGCCACATCACCCCTTATGTAAAAAGTTATCTTATTAAATCTTGATTTTATCATAATCTTATGCATACTTAATTAAGATATTAGTTCTATCTTAGAATTTGATCGAGTTGTTTAATTAATAATTCTATCCAAATATATAAATCTCTATCTTATCATTATATTATACCCTTTTCATCAATACATAGATCTATCATGCATAAACTTTTTATTTTTAAAAAAGTAATATATAAATCATGATCATAATGTTTCACCAATTTAATTAAAAGCATATTATCTATAAAATATTTTTCGTAATTTTATTATCCCATTTTTTTACTTCATCAATGGTAGTTGGTTGCTAATATTAAATATTGATTACGATTTATAAAATAAATTCTTAATTAAAATAATGATTCGTTAACATTTTTATTGCCTATATATATATTTTTTATGTAATTATAATTTCAGAACATAATAAAATATATATGAGATAATTTGGTTTTCTATTTTATCTTATTAAATATTATCCATATCTTTAAGTTAATAATATATTAATCTGATTTCTTATTTAAATTATTGATTTTATTATATAAGTTAGTTTATGCAATTTAATTTAAATGCCAAAAGATTTGTATCAATTTTGAATAAAATGTGATAATGCATCTTATCTTAAGTCATTTTTCCTTAATTATTTAAACACATCTTTATGTATGTATACAAAGTGAAAATATAAATAATATATATATATATTTGATAATATATAAGAATTATGCCATTTTTTAATCCAAAAAATAAATTTTGTTTTAAAATAAAGTATGCATATGTGATAATATTTGTAATTGTTATATTAAATTCATACACAAAGTAATAAATAAATAAATAACATTCCCGTACAAGGTAATCTGCTAGTTAAAAAAATAAAGTCGATGCTGAATAATGTCTTCTTTCAGAGAGGCACGCTTGCGGTAAAAAAATAAAATCAAATAATATTTAACAGGAAAGCTCTGAAGCTGCTCCCTTTCCCCTTCACTTTCCTTGTCCCCTCCCAAAAGCTGTCTTCCTTTGCCTTCCTCTCTCTCTTCTTCTCCTCCCATGGCGTTTTAGCTCCGATCTCGCTCCTCCGGCGCCGGCGTTTTGTCTACCACCGCCGATTTCCATCTTCGTTTGAGCGTATTGTCGCTAGAGGTTTCCGATTAGTGCTTTTCGGAGTTGGATGCGAAAGCGGAAAGGTGTATTTTCCAGAAATCAACTGATTTCGCTTTCTTCGTAGAGATTTGGTTGTGTGATTGCACGATTTGCTAGCTCCTGAGGTCGCGGTTTGGTCAATTTTTGCACGGAGAAAGGATTGTTCGCGTGTTTCCTGAAATGTGGCTGATTCCGGTAGCGTGATATCGGTGTTTTTTCGTGGTTCTGGTTTGTATAGGCTGTGAGGTAAGAGTAGGAGTAGTGATTGGAAGACGGAATCTGAATTGCTCCGGCTGGTGTTTGATTTAAGTTTGTAGCCATGAAGGTTCCACCTAATGGTTACATGGCGAGCTCTACAGAAGGTATTGCTTAGATCTCAAAGTATTGCCTTATACATCTGCGTTTGTGATTGTTCTACTTTTTTTCTTCACTGCCTTCTGTCTGGCCGTAGTCTGAAGCTTTTCCAGATGGCAGTCTAGCTATTTGGTTGCTCAATAAGTTTGTTCTTGCCTTAGCTTGTTTTGATCATAGATTCTCTTCTGACAGATGTAGTACCAAATTTAAATGGCTTCTATGTTCATAAGGCTGAATGTTTAGTCACTGGTTAGTTTTTGAGGCTTCTTATTGCTGCAGAATTGTTTGAACCAGTTTGTATATATATGATAATATATATTCTGTTGCGCTATAAGAAGATGAGAATGTTGAGATCTTGAGCTTGCGCTAATCCTGAAATTTCTTGTTCTGATTCTGGTGTTATTATTTTAGTTCAGATACCATAGATCTGGCTTTTTGCCCTTTTGTACTCTTTTCTTTTGTTTTGGCAAACCTTAAAAGGCTCTCATACTATGTCTGTCTTCTGGACAACTACAGGAGAAGGGAAGGTTATTAATTCAGAGTTATGGCATGCTTGTGCTGGACCACTGGTGTCTGTGCCTCCAGTTGGAAGTCTAGTTGTCTATTTTCCCCAAGGCCACAGTGAGCAGGTATGTTCTCTTCCTTCTCTTTTGCTAATTTCATGGACTCCAGTTGCTATCATTCTTTTACCTTTATTTTCTTGTGGAGGCTTATTCTTTTGTTTCCACAACAGGTTGCAGCATCTATGCAGAAGGATACTGACAGCATCCCCAGTTATCCAAACCTTCCTTCTAAGTTGATTTGTATGCTTCATAATGTCACCTTACATGTATGGTATCCTCCTCTATTTACCCCTTATCAAGTAGCATGCTAATGAAAAAATCACAAATCACTTCCTTAAACTCCTAGTGTGCAGTGTGCACTAAGATTATCCATTGTAGTGAATATTTGTCTCATCTTAAATTTACAGTATGTACTCATGTGATGAGTTTTGTTTTCATTGCATGCCCTTGTGATTATCATTTACTTGACATTTGTTCCTTGATGATAGGCTGATACAGAAACTGATGAGGTGTATGCTCAGATGACTCTTCAACCAGTTAACAAGGTGAGTCAAGCTGTTTCAGTTAATGCCCGGGCTTCCTATATATATGCTTCTTTCTTAAAATCTGAATTTATTTAGTACGTAAAATAATCAAACAATTGGCTGAACAGGTGGATAAAGAAGCTTTGTTAGCATCTGAGATCGGGCTCAAACAAAGCAGACAGCCTAGTGAATTCTTCTGCAAAACTCTCACTGCTAGTGACACAAGTACTCATGGTGGCTTTTCTGTACCTCGCCGTGCTGCAGAAAAGATCTTCCCGCCTTTGGTAATTACAACCACAAGTTTCCTTATTGTTTGTGATGTAGTCACTGGAAGCATATACCACGAATCCCTTCTGGCCTAAAAATAATCCTTATTCTTGTGATTGTCACACTATGCAGGATTTCGCAATGCAGCCTCCTGCTCAAGAGTTGATGGCTAAAGATCTTCATGGGCAAGCATGGACATTCAGGCACATTTACCGAGGTATCTTCTTGTCCTTTGTTGTTTTTATTATTAGGTTTCCCTGCAGTGTTCTTGGGTTTCATTAGTTAAGTCCAAGGGATGTACATGGGTTTCTGACATGTTTTTTCTAATATAGGTCAGCCCAAAAGGCACTTGTTAACTACAGGTTGGAGTGTGTTTGTTAGCTCAAAAAGATTGTTTTCTGGGGACTCAGTTCTCTTTATTAGGTATGGCATTAAATAATATGCATGATGAGTTTTCACAATCAATTATGTACTTCATAAGCTGAAGTAGTTTGTTGTATTTGAATTGTAGAGATGAAAAATCACAACTTATGTTGGGGACTAAACGAGCTAATAGGCAGCAACCTGCACTTGCTTCTTCAGTCATATCCAGCGACAGCATGCACATCGGGATTCTGGCTGCAGCAGCTCATGCTGCAGCTAATCACAGCCCGTTTACTATATTTTACAATCCGAGGTATTATATGGCTGTCTTTATCTATTTCTTTTGTTACCATTTTTACTCAAGGATGCAAGGATTACATGTTTCCTTATTCTGTCAGGGCTAGCCCAGCTGAGTTTGTGATTCCTCTAGCCAAGTACAACAAAGCTATGTACACTCAAGTTTCCTTGGGAATGCGATTTAGAATGATGTTTGAAACAGAGGATTCAGGAGTGCGCAGGTACATGGGTACTATCACGGGTATCAGTGATCTTGATGCAGTGAGATGGAAAAATTCCCAGTGGCGAAACCTGCAGGTGTGCTTCTCTACTTGTGTAACAGTATTACATGTTTTGCAGGGAACTTTTTGTTAATAAAATACGTGAATAGCGATAAGAACTTGTTATGTGCACTGTTCCATCTAGGAAGCATCACAGTTGAGTATTATTATGTTACACTTCATTTCTGTTTCCTGTAGCATTTTCCAATCAATGTACGTCTTATTGATATAGGTTGGTTGGGATGAATCAACAGCTGGTGAACGTCCTACTCGGGTCTCCATTTGGGATATAGAGCCTGTTGTAACTCCTTTCTACATATGTCCTCCTCCATTTTTCAGACCGAAGTTTCCAAGACAACCAGGGATGCCAGGTATGCAGACAACATGACAAAGCTATAGCTTCTAATATCTATACCTATTACTAGAAAGTATATTGTATGTAGACGCCATATTCTTTTCCCGCATTAGCATGCAGTTGCTTTAATAATTCCTAGTATTAGTTACTAATTTTTTGAATTATTTGCAGATGATGACTCTGATATGGAGAACATGTTCAAGAGAGGGATGCCCTGGCTTGGAGATGAATTTGCCATGAAGGATCCTGCCAGCTCAATGTTTCCTGGCTTAAGCCTTGTTCAGTGGATGAGCATGCAACAGAATAACCAGCTATCAGGCCCTCAACCTGGGTTCTTGCCATCCATGGTCTCTTCTTCTGGCTTACATAGTAACCTTGGTGCTGATGATCCATCCAAGCTGTTAAGCTTCCAAACCCCATCTTTGAGCATGGCAAATCACCACTTCAACAAAGCAAACCAACATGCTATGGAACAGTTGCAGCAACCTCAAGCAAATTGGTCTCAACAGCAACAACTTCAGCAACTGCTTCAGGCTTCTGTTAATTCACAAAATCAGCAACAGTCACAACAACAATCTATTCAGCAGCAAATGCAAAAACAACAATTACAACAACAACAACAACAGCAGCTGCAGCAGCAGCAGCAACAACAACAACAACAACAACAACAACAACAACAACAACAATTACAACATCAACAAAAGCAACAAGTGGCCTCAACTCCTATGAATACCGGCCATGTCACTCCTAATCAGACCGGAGCTCAGACCTCACAGCAATTGCATACATATCCTCAGCATCAGCAACAGCAGCAATATCTGAATGCAAATAACCAGGCTCATCAAGCTCCCACCCTTTCAAACAAAACTTCAGTACCATCGACGACATCCTTGCCTGCTGACATGCAGTTTCAGCAACAAATGGAGCATCAGTCTCTTGGGATACATAGACAAAATTCACAGCAATTTCCACAAATGCAGTTGCACCAATCTCCACAACGATTGTCACAAGAAAACTTGTCACAGCGATCTTCAATGCTGCAAAACCTTTCTGAGCAACAGATGCAACTTTTTCAGAAACTACAACAGCAGCAGCAACAACACCAACACCAGCAACAACAACAGCCACAGCAACAACAACAGCAGCAACAGAACTTGCTTGCTCCTGTAAGCCCGCATTTGCAGCCTCAAGTGGTGCAGCAACAGCAGCAGAACTTTCTTTCTTCTGTTAGCCCACATTTACAGCCTCAATCAACGCAGCCGCACTCAAACACAAACCAGCTAACACCACAGCGTCCATTGTCCCAATATCAGCCACAAGCAGTCGCCAGCATGCCAACCCCTTCACTAATGCATTCACCCCAAATTCTTCCAAGCCAGCTTCAGGGTGTGCAGAAATCTCCTACAGCTGTAAGGCCTCATTCTGTCCTCACAGATGTGGATCCTCCATCATGCTCTACATCTCCTTCTACAAATCAGATACCCCCATCAAACTTCCTAAAAAACCAGCAAGTGCCAAGCATGAATGTTGAAGATTCAGTGGTTGAACCTGAAACTAATTTGTTTCAAGACTTCCAGATTAAGCCTGTCAGTAGGATTAAAAATGAAATTCCCGGCACAAAAGTACTTGACCAACCAAAGTTCAAAGGAGCTGTTGTTGATTTGTTGGAGGGATCCTCGTCTGCCACTTCATATTGTTTAGATGCCAATGGACTCCAGCAGAATTTCTCACTGCCTAATTTTGCTTTAGATGGCGATGTTCAATCTCATCCTAGAAATGGTCTTCCCTTGGCTCCTGGGATGGATGGTTTGGCTCCGGATACATTACTTTCAAGGGGATTTGATTCTGGGAAGGATCTCCAGAATTTGCTTTCTAATTACAGCAATGGTCCTAGAGATATTGAGACTGAGTTATCAGCTGCTGCAGTCAGTCCTCAGACATTCGGGGTGCCCAGTATGCCTTTCAAGTCGGGTTGTGCTAATGACGTTGCTATGAATGATGCTGGAGTTTTAAATGGTGGTGTTTGGGCAAACCAGGCTCCTCGTATGAGGACGTATACAAAGGTATGCTCTCTTATTTATGGCTGTACATATGGCCTTGTGTTGACCCATAAATTGATTCAAGTAGATAAAACTAAGATGCTGAGATATTATTTTTGCCAGGCCATCCAGCTTTTAGAACTGTCTTTTATCCCTGCATTAATTAAATGTTAAATCTTTTCCTGTTCTGAATCTTTAATCTACAGGTTCAGAAACGCGGCTCTGTTGGCAGATCCATTGATATGACTCGCTATACAAATTATGATGAGCTACGGCGTGATCTAGCTCGTATGTTCGGTATTGAAGGACAGCTGGAGGACCCGCAGAGGACGGACTGGAAACTTGTCTACGTAGATCATGAAAACGACATACTTCTTGTGGGTGATGATCCATGGGAGTAAGTCAAAACAAACATTTTCTCAGCAAAGTCTCAATTTACCTTGCTTTATACCATTATTAACCATAGAACTCCACTGGGTGCAGAGAATTTGTAAGTTGTGTTCAAAGCATCAAGATACTGTCCTCGGCTGAAGTGCAGCAGATGAGCTTGGATGGAGATCTGGGTAGTGCTCCTCTTCCCAATCAAACATGTAGTGGAACGGACAGCGGAAACGCATGGAGAGGCCAATATGATGACACGTCAGCTGCCTCGTTTAATCGTTAGCCTTACTATAATCGAGAAGCTAACGCCGAGCAGGTAAAGAGCTAATTCTGAGTATCTTCATAAAGCTACAGTGTCTGTGTCAACAGAAATGGTAGAATCTGATTTCGACAAATTTTATACTTGCAGGTGGGCTGGAATTGAACAAGCACATGTGTGTATATGGAAGCTTGTTTTACCCAAATTATGAGAAGGCGGTTTCTCAGGAGATTAGTGGTATTGTTATAACACGAACTAGCCTGTGATATTGTGTGTAAATGATGTTGAATAGAATAACTAGATACATTATATAGTGTCACTCTGGTGTGCTCGTAGGCTACTTTGTGCATAAATGGTGCACTTAGTTAGAGTTACTGCTCTGAGCTTGTTACGGTTGAATGAGGAATGCGTTTATTGCAGGATTCCTTGTTGGTAAAATTGTTGAGGTGTAAATTTGAATTGCCTAGTGATGTAATGAGGAACTAGGAAGAATCATGTAAAATCCCTAATTTACACAAACAAGTTGATCTACCGATTTTGTAGGAAGAAGACTAGCAAAACTTGTAATGCCGATTTTGGTGGGCGCTAAAATTCCCTTTTTGACACAGTTTCACAAATCCACTCAAAATCCATTTATCTGGCAAGAGAATGGCAAATAATGAGTGCAAAACCCAAAACTCAGATTATTCAACAGAGCAGTCAACAACAGAAAGCCCTCATATGAACACTTCAATTTATCATCCTATAACATTCTTCCATTCCGAAGAAAAAAAATGTGAGCCTCAATCGCTTTTCTTCATAGAATGATAATTCTGACACTTTCTACTCATTGGATCAGTCTGCTAGCACAGCCATGATCTCAGGTGCTTTCAGGGCGATATAGTCAGACCCGTCGATTCCCTTGAAATCGTTACCTGCATATTTCGAGTAGAGGACAGTGTTGCCCGGCGACAATGTTAGAGGCTTCCTCTTGCCTTCTTCGTCCAATGGCCCTGGTCCAACAGCCACCACCTGATGACAAAACAATCGTGACCTTAAGTTGCCTTCATTCATAAACATTCCTTTTAATATCCCCAAGCCTGCAAATATAGAACCTGGATGATAGTAGCAGATTATAAAGATCAACTCACCGTGCCGACGGAAGGCTTTTCCTTGGTGGTCTCTGTCAATAACAGCCCTCCAGCTGTTTTATCCTCGGCTTCTGCAACCTGAACATTTTTCCCAGATTCAAACGAAGTGTTAGTTTCTCATTGGGAAAGTCCACCGAATGTAGAGGATGTACAGAGGATACAACAGGAAACAGCTTTATAATCATCTGATACGGAATGGTTGATCACGAAAAGCATTCAGAGAAAATGTCTAGAAGTGGATCTGAAGTGGTGGAACTGCCTCACATTTCAATTTCAAGAACGAGAACACATAAAATCTGTACAAATGAGACTGCAAGATTTTTGAAATCTAATAAGGTTTGTGTATAAAGGTTTTATACCTTAATGAGCACTCTATCATTCAAAGGCTTGAGATCTTTAATGTCATCAGATTCAAGAATGCCAACAATGTCATCCTCCCTTAAGAGCAAATGACTTGTACCATCAAACTCTAGTTCAGTTCCTGCATACTTTGAATATACAACTTTGGTCCCGAGCTGCAAAACAAGCATAGATTAACTCATTACTGGAATTCAAAAAAAGAACTAGCAAATGGAAGTTATAAGCTGTAAAGCAGACTAACACCCAAGCTGATTTCGACTTTGTTATTTCCAAGAGTCCTGCCCTCTCCAACAGCAACCACCTCACCAGATTGTGGTTTGGTTATAGCGGTCGATGGGAGCAAAATACCGCCAAGCGTCTTCTCCTCAGCAGCTTTGATTTTCACCAAAACCCTATCGGCCAACGGCTTGACTCCGGTGAACTACAGAATCCATATAACATAATGTCAGCCCACGAGTTTCTGAATCCAAAACTAAGATAAAAACTTCTCAGGAAAAACAAAGTCACCCTCCGATTTAGGATTACTCCATTAAGACATAAAACAATATTCCTTGGTTCAGAACAACTAGGAACAGCAAATGCAATAAACAACCTACTATCGAGCAATCATTCTCATGAAACCGTTCCACAATGAAAACTAATATGCCACTCATACATCATAAATGAAAAGGGAATTTATCATATTCTAGATTCTACAACCACATAAGTACATCCCTATCCAATTTTAAGAGGTGAAAGCTTTGCTCTTAAGCCAGAAATACAACTTCAAATCTATGTGCAAACTATTAACTCATATAAGCAATGAGCCAATGACAAAGGATTGCCTGTACACTGAAAAATCCAATTCAACCACAACAATCATCAATCAAGGTCACAAATGCTTCTACATTCAATCAAATACAGGGAAGCCACATAAATTTTGAACAAAATTTAAACAAACAGAGACTAAAGATTGTACCTTTGGAGCAATAGCAGTGGCAGCTTTGACAACCAAAGGCCGGAGAGACCTAGCATTGAGGCCACCTTGTTTGAATGGTGCAAAAGAAGTGATCTTTACAGGTGAAGATCTAAGCCCTTCAAATATGGGC